>JAPDNY010000009.1:118529600-123529600 GCA_029375565.1 Gekko gecko
CGGGGAAGGCTTCTCCAATCCTTCCAGGCCCCCCGGCTGGCCCACCTCAGAGTCGCCAGGTGGGGAGTCACTCTTCAGGCCTTCCCTCTGTAGCCACACACACAGAGGTTTTGGCTGTAGTGGGCGTGGCCAACTCTGAAGCCAGCTGGAACTCTGTTCCTGTGCATTCCTGCCCAAAAATAGCCCTGCTGCTATATAATGTTAAATAAAGTTCAAAAATGTTTATATTTAATATAGTTGTGGGGGGTCTGGCCTGGAAGAAAACTGAATTTTTAATCTCTTATTTCACCTTCAGCATTTATGGAATCTTAATGTCTTATCAGTTAAGCAATGGAAGGGCTGAGGGGCACCATTGTTGGGCTGTGCTAAGGGCATCAATTGGCCTTAATCAGGTCCTCAGAAGTTTTGTTAACAAAAGTGAAAATTAATGCATTAGTTTAAAAGTTAATGGTGAAACTGTAATAATCATTCCCCGATTTCCTATTCTTTAATCACCATTCCCTGATTTACCTATAGTGTGAGATTAAATTGAAACCAGAGATTACAGTGCAGGCTGGGAAAAAGCAGAGAAGCAGCATTAGGCTTGATTTATAGAGGGAAAATCTATGGAGAAGTTGCTGCACAGGAAAAAGTGAAAAATGGCATAAGATTTTGGTCTCTATGGTCTGTAGTAGGTGGTTTTTCTCACAGCATCTTTCCCTACCTGCTTGATCAATGCGTCTAGGCACACCTGATATTATTATTACCTAAAACTCACATCTCAAAAAAAAAAAAATAATTCAAAGGCAGTTCACAACATCCGTAAAAACCACTGTGGCATAGTGGTTACCATGTTTGGATTAGGATCTGGGGAAACCACATTCAAATCCCCATAGATGCCATGGAAGCTTGCTGGGTGACCTTGCACCATTCACCCACTCCCAGCCTAACCTACCTCTCAGGGTTGAGGTGATGATAAAATGGAGGAGAGGGAAATGATGTAAGGAGCTTTGGATCCCCATTGGAGAGAAAGATGAGGTAACATATTAAATTAAATTTACATGTAATTAAAATTATATAAAATTAGGAATCAGCAGCAGAGAAATTCAATAAAACCAAAACTTATCAGAAAATTTAAAACCACTGTTAAAAAAGCAGCAAAGCCAAAAGAGATAAAACAAAGCAGTAGTTTAGTAATAGCAGTACAGGTAACAACAGGAATCAACAGAAATAAAACAAACAAACAAACCCCAGGAGTGACAAAGGAAAAGGCTTGTAAAAGTAAAAAAAAATCTTCTATTGTCTAAAAAACAATGGGCTTGGCACCAGGTGGATTTCTTTGGGAAGCCAATACTAGAGTTTTGGTGCCAGTGCCACAGCAGAAAAGGCCCTGTCCCCAACACAAGAAAGTGGCACACACAGCACGGTTCATGAGGTTTGTGAAATGGTTGAACAGCCCCCTGGCATCCTACAGACACCAAAGTTGCAGGGGATCTCTGTCTGACTCTCCTGAGGACTGGAATTACAAGGTCCAAGTTACTGCCCTCCAAAGAAGGTACCCCCAGGAAAACGCTTTCTGAGGAAATGACTGCCTTTGGGGGGGCCCCTGTAATTCTAATCCCATATATCCAATCCTCACCAAATGCCAGGCCCCTGGAGAAATCAGTTCCCAACAAGTTATTCAAAAGAATATAAAATTTATTGAGACATCGATAGGATCCAGTCTCTTGATGTTCTGTGTTAGAACTAGGGAAAAGCATGTGAAGCAAGCAATTATACCTAAGCCAAGCATGACCCTAATGGCTCAGGGGCCAATCACACTTAAACATGAGGCCCACTGTAATAATGGCTCATAGTTCCCAGGGGAAAGAAGACACCAGGCTCTGCTGGGGCTCAAGGTTACTTGCCTAGGCCGACTAAGATAACAAGAGCAACATAGAAGAGGCTAAAAGTGAAAGTAGACATTCTTCACACTTCCCTCTGTCTCCATGGCAACCAAGCCCAAGAAAGCAGGCATGAGGTTGACACCAAACTTGGAGGACAGCTAAAGGAAAGTCATCCAGAGATCCCCTGCAATTTTTTTGTCTCTTGCACAGGATCCGTTCTATGCACTCCTGAACCTGCACCAACCAGCTCAAACCTCCATAAACAACATCAGAGTTTGTGGAAAGTTCATGCTGGCTGCCTTGCCATGAATTTGACTTTGTGAACCACAAACAGGGCAAAATTCATAACAAATTTTGCTTTGTGGTTCGGTTTGTGTCCATCCCTATTCCTAATACTATACTGTTGTTATATTCGCTGCATCAATGTTTCACATTATTCTCCCACTATTATTCATAAAAAGGCTACTTATTAATGCTGTGTATACATAAAAATGTTTGTGGGGAAATCTCCACCCAAAATTGGGCCAGTGAGGACTGAAGATGATTGAGACATGGAATGTTGGAAAAGGCTGAAAGTTTGGTTTGTTTGTTTTTTTAGAAAAGGCAAATGGAGAGGGGGGAGTTGGCTTTAGTTTACACTATCCTGGTGTGGGATGGGGAAATCAGGATGGGAAGATGCATGGCATAAAACAATTATGTTATAAGTTTTAAAGGGCTCTGGCCACTTTAATATGAAAAGAACTGGGGGAAGATAATTCGGACCAGAGAAAAAGTGCAAGTCAATCCCATAAGTTTATTAGTTGTTGCATGAAGACCTACTGCCAGACAGTTTCATTGGATGAGCCAGGAAGGGGGATTCTTTCTATCCACCGTTTCTACACCATTCATGATTTATGGAACCCTTTTTAATTGCCTATTTTTCCTCTTGCAAACTAAAAAAAGTTGCAAATTCTTTAGTCTTTTCTCATAGGGAACTGGTTCCAACCCTAAATCAATGTTGATTTCTCTATTGTATTACCTTTTCCAATGTTCATCTTTTGTTATAGACAGCCCATCATTCTGCTGATGCAGTAACAAGATTGCCATCAAAGTCATAGCACTAGTAATAATTTGATGCAGTGAGCATAGATATGGTCCTATTGCTGATTTACCACAAGCGTTAATAGCTACCAGGAAGGATAATTACTGGGTAAGAGAATATTTCCACAATCAAAAGCATTCACATACTACTAGCAAGTAGCAACAGAGCTAAGATGGAGAACCTACACAATGAACAGAGACAGAAAGGATGTGGCTTGTTTGGTTTAGAAAAAAATAGAAGAGAAGGGAATATGAGAGCACTTAATGATATCATAGAGGGCAGCATAATAAAAAGGGAAATTATGTTTTAGGCCGAAGAAGAACATTTCACAATTTAAATTCAGAGTATCTGCCAGTACCTGCATTGTGCTGATTGTTCAAACTAGGCCTGGAAAAGGCAGCAGCCGTGCTGGTGTACATTTGTAGATTGCTAGAGTTCTTTTTAAGCGTGTGTAACATGCAGAATATTCTGGCTCTTGAGTAGGGTTGCCAGCCTCCAGGTAGTAGCTGGAGTTCTCCTGGGATTATAGCTGACCTCCAAGTGACAGAGGTCAGTTCACCTGGAAATAATGGTTGCTTTGGAAGGTGGACTCTATAACATTTTACCTCACTGCAGTTCCACCCCTCTCAGGCTCTACCCTCCAAATCTCATGGTGTTTGCCAGTCTGGAGCTGGCTGCCCAGCTCTTGAGTCACATAACATGAGCAATCAACGTTGCTGATAATTTCATATACAACTCTTGGGCCAGACATGCATAATCAAAATACTTTTAAAATTTCAATTAAGTCCTCCTGCAAAAAGAAAAACAAATCTCTCAGTATAATCACACAAACCTCTTGGCTCATAAAGAAGAACTCAATAAAAATGGGCATTTCCTGCAATGCAACTACAGCAAAACATAGCTAGGGGAAAAAATGTAAGTGTAACAACCTGGCAAAAATTCCTTTGAGCAGCCTTTCCTGCTCAGCACCTGCACTACGACTCCCAAGATGCAGTGCAAAAACACATATGCATAAAGTAATGTGAACCAATTTAGAGCTAAAGCAATCAAGTGAGCAATTGGTGAGCCATTTACAATTTAAGCTGAACAGAGTTCAGAGATTCACTAGTCATTAAGGCAGAACTTACTTTCTAAAACTGAAAATCTGGGGCTCAGATCAGACTACACTGATCACATACTGATCTAGAAGCCCTTCCCCTTCTCATGTGAGGAGGCAGTCTAACACTAATCATGAGACATGTCACCGTTCAGCAATCATCTGAATGGGAAAACAAGATGCTGCCCTTTCCCCTGTTTCCATAAATTCAGCTGACATTTTAAACAGAACATATATACATAAAAGTGTACATGCAAAGACTCTGCAGGGTTCCTGTGTTATGCATACAAGCATATAGTTTCTTTTTATACCTTCATTTGAACACATGGAGATGTGATCACTGTGTGAAAAGGACTTATGTGGCTAGTGGTCAGGAAAATGCACTTTGTATCTGCTCAGAGTATTTTCATCTCTTTCAACTTCATAGGGTAAACCTTGGCATAAAACAAGTTTTGCTGCCCTACTTAGCTCTTTGCTCCCTCGTGACCAAAATAATGCTACAACAGGGGTCCCCAACGTGATGCTCATGTGTGCCATGGTATCCCATCAACACCTTTTCTGGTGTCTGTCAAGTGTTTTTCAAAAGTGGTCAGGGTCAGGTGGGTCTTGTGCCCAGCAAGGCTTCTGACTGGCCACTGGACCTTTGATTGGCTGTACAAAATTTTAAAAAACCAAAAATTGCTTGGGCAGCAGCTGCCACCACAGCACAAGGAATTTCACTATATGACTGAAAGTAAGTTGCAGCCTCCATTTGCTGGCTGGTTCTACCTCCTCTGGCAGTCATTTTGTGTCTGCATCCACCATACTGTTTCAGAATCTCAAAGGTGGCCACAGGCTCAAAAAGTTGAGTGGGGGGCAAACTTTGAATCTCCACTCCTCCCTACAACTCACTGAGTGCTCTTGAGACTCTCTTAGCTTAACCTACCTCTCAGGAGAGTCGTGCTGGGAATCTGCATGAGGGGGAAAGCCAATGGTCGCTGCCCTGAGTTTCTTAGAGAAAAGGAAGAATAAAAATGTACTAAATAAATAATAGTCACAGTGTTCTGTGTTGGCATAACATTTGTAGGCAGCCAGCCTACATATTTTTATATATTTTAAAACATATTTAAATATATTTAGTATATATAAGCCTGTTTATAGTACAAATTGATTTGGACAAGTGGTTGATATGGGGCAGGGAATGTATTCCAGACTCATAAAAAAAAGTTGTGGGGAAGGGGTGATTAGTCTACTTTGCACACAGGCACAGGGGGACGCCGCACATTCCCCCTCCCCATAGTTCACCTCTGAACTGGGCCTTCACATGACTGAAAAATAGGCTTAAAAATTCCCAGCACATGTCTGGTTTGGCCCTCAGACTTCAGTTTTATTTTCATCCTTAACAATGCACCTGTCACAGCTGCTGTTGCTTGTTGTTAATCTATAGCCCGTAACTGAACTCTTGGGACAGCATGAACTGTTTACAAACATATCTGAGCAGGTTAATGTATTTTAATCACACTCGTATGGTGAGCATTTGATATAATTATTGTGTAATCAGTAACTAAATTAAAACTCTCCAGAAATGAAGGCTAATTTAAAATTCACCAAGGATTGCACTAGGGAATTAGGGGATTAGAAACTAGAAACAAGTAGGCAGCCAAAAGGCATTTCTAGAGACTATAAAATTTAAAAGGCATTATTATTATTATTATTATTATTATTATTATTATTATTATTATTATTATTATTATTATTATTATTATTATTATTATTATTATTACATTTTTACCCTGCCCTCCCCACAAACGGGCTCAGGGCAGCTTACAATAGGGCACCATGTGCTAAAGTATAAAACAACATAAAAACAGGATAAAACAATCAACAATAAAGTGCTCAATAGTGACAATCAAAATTTAACAAGATGTGATCAAATTTACAGATGGACTCCCCAGTATCTTACATAGCAAAAAGGATGCTACTCGATGTTACTCAGCCCCATCCAGCAGTACTGATCACAACGAAGTCATGGTTGATCTTCATAGGGCCACCCCTTAGGTCTACCGAAGGTGGTGGTGGTAGTGGTAGTGGTGGCTCCTACTCAAAAGCCTGGCGGAAGAGCTCCGTCTTGCAGGCCCTGCAGAACTGTAAAAGGTCCCGCAGGGCCCTGATCTCCTTCGGGAGCTCATTCCACCAGGTAGGAGCTGCCACTGAAAAGGACCTGGTCCTAGTTGCAGTAAGCCTGGCCTCCCTGGGGCCTGGGATTACCAGGCGATGTTGTGTCCCTGACCAAAGTGCTCTTTGGGGCATATGTGGGGAAAGGCGGCCCCTCATAAGTGGGGAAAGGTGGTATTCTGTATGCAGCCAGTGCAGCACTTTCAGCACAGGCCGGATGTGCTCCCACCTAGGGATGCCCACCAACAGCCTGGCTGCAGCATTCTGCACTAGCTGCAGTCTCCGGATTTGCAACAAAGGCAGCCCCATGTAGAGAGCATTACAGTAGTCTGGCCTCGAGGTGACCATTGCATGGATCACTGTAGCCAGGTTGTCGCAGTCGAGGAAAGGAACCAACTGCTGAATCAGTTGCCAAAGGTGGCTGACCAGGAGAAAACAGTCTTCCAGATGGCCTGCTATACCCAGCAAAAGCAGGCTACCTGTACTTCCAGGACTGGGTTACAAGAGGAAGCAGAGTGGAGACCAGCAGGCATGATCCAGGCCTGGCCTAAAGTGGCAAGTAGATGGAGTGAGACTTGTAGGGAGGAATATCCTGAAAGGGAAATGAGCATAAGGTCATTTTGCATATGCTCAGAGACAGAGACTGCAAAGCTGTGAGTAAGACTCAGGTTGCATTTTCCCACTGAAATAGCCAGCAACAGCACAGTCACTTTGCTTCAGTTTTCTTTCTTCAAAGCTCCATCTTTGCTTGTGGGCTGTGTGGACCTGCCCTGTTACTAGGTGTCTCTATTGTCATATAGGAAAGAGTAAGAGTCCACTAGCACCTTAAAGACTAACAAAAGTGGGTGAAGACGGAATTGTTTTGTAAATTTCAGTGGCCCTCCTTCCTGTTAATGGGTCTATGCCTACATATTTACATGTTTTACTAACTGTTTAAAATGTTTTAATGTTGTGATTTCTTGCCGCCTTGGGAATCCTAAACTGGGTGGAAAGGCCACTTAGAATTTTTTTAAATAAATGAAGTAAAATAGCTACCGGGGGGGGGGGGGAGTAGACAATTCCAGAGTCACAAATTATCTAAATGCACACTAAATATACTTTGAATGCTAATACTGAAACCTGGAAACTTCAGCATCTTCATTTTAAAGCATCTCAGATAGCAGATATTGGGGAAGAGCCTTCTCTTTTTCAGACTGGTCTGCTTTTGCTCTAACTCCCTAGGAAAAAGGTCCAGACCTGGTGCCTTCCCTGTTTAAAACCTTTTAATTAAATTGGCCATTTCTCTAACAGCTATCAGTGGCCATTCTGGGACTTCTGGAATCTCAGGAAAACTGCTGCTATTCAGAGCAGATGTCACTGAGCTGGGTAGACTGACTGAGAATAAATTTCCTACGTGTGTATGTTCAGTTGTGGAAACAGCCTCTAGACTGAATAGGAGCAAAATCAAGAGGATTGAATTCCCTAATATACATATTGATTTGTCTCTTCAGCCTTCACCTTTATTTATAACCATAATTGCACCTTGTCTTCTGTCAGGGAGAAGCCAGCTACCTGTCTTTTTCTGATTACTGAATAACTTAATCAAAGACTGAGGAATTATAGTAATTGAGCACTTAAATATACTTGCATGTAATTTGCAGAAGAGCCAAATTTAACATGTAAATCACTTTCCACTTATTTTAAAAATAAGAATCTTATATTTGGTTGCTAATTTCACACTTGGGGTAAAAATTCTATGTCTGTGTAAATCCGTATATGGGGACAAAATGTTTAAATGTATGCCCATGAACAGAAATTAAATCATAACAAAAGATACAGCACATCACAGTGACAGATTTTATATACGTGCAGGTAGGTCCTGTGAATGCTTGGAGCAAGGGAACTAAGTACCCTATGGCCTCTGCCAAAGAGGTGTTAATCACACCTTTAGAAAGCTGCAGATTCAGCACCACCATAACCAAATTGCCCCATCACTCTTCCAGCAGTGACTATAAACTCGCATTGTGGCAGACAGCTGATACACAGGTCCAGTTCCAACAAGACTGATCTATAATATTTGGACAAAAACTCATGCATGGCTCAATTTATGCCCAGTCAATTTTCTTTTCCTGTTTCCTTTGTTTTTGTAGGCTACATTTCCCAGAAAACAGTGCTCCCATTCTTTACCATAAGCAAATAGTAGCTGTGAAAACCACAATTGGTTTTGAGTGCTTTGTTTCCATGATTTATACGTAAAAATCCTGTATTTGAATGTGGATTTAGATTTACACAGTACAGATTTCAAATGTTTTTATATGAAAAACTCTGCCAGTTAGGAGAAAGTTAGGTAGGAAAGAGATGACTTGTTTAGTGTGGGTACCATTGGAAGTATACTATGTAAGTAGCGTGAGCAAGCAAAAGAATACAAATATTTTAAATCAATCAATCAACTGCAGAATTTTGCTCACAAATTTTGCTCACAGCTAAAAGGTGTTCAAACATCCTGTTTAATCAAACTGAATGTTACCGAATTCATAGAATCATAGAGTTGGAAGGGACCTCAGGGTCATCCAGTCCTGCCTCTTGCACAATGCATGAAATCCACAAATACCTCCCCCTCCCCTCCAATGACCCCTGCTCCATGCCCACAATATGGCAAAAAACACCTTCCAGGATCCCTGGACAAAGTGGCCTGGAGAAAATCGCTTCCTGACCCCAAAGTGGCAATAGGAATTTCCCTGGGTGTGTAAGAAAGGGCCATGAGAACTAAGAACTGATGTGGCCCTTCCTGCCCTCTGTCTCATGATCTACCTAAATTCACAGAATCAGCATTGCTATCAGGTGCCCATCTAGCCTCTGTTTAAAAACCTCCAACGAAGGAGAGCCCATCACCTCCTGAGGAAGCCTGTTACACTGAGGAACCACTCTGTCAGGAAGTTCTTCCTAATGTTTAGCTTAAAATTCTTTTGATTTAATTTCAACCCATTAGTTCTGGTCTGACCTTCTGGAGCAACTGATTTATGGAACTGTTTAATGGAAGTGCTCACCTGTTGACTAAGGTGACTACTCATGAAATAAGTCACCAGATGTGTTAGCAAGTCAGGATGTTAGCAAATGAAAGCATTTTTCCTCTTGAGAAGTTTTTGTATTTATTTAACTTAGGCCCTGTTCACACGGAGCATTTGCCCAGCTGAAGGCACGGTAACCCTGCGGACTTTCCATGCGCGATCATACCAGCACATCTACGAGGTGTAGCACTTCCGTGGCCAACCCGCGGCTTCCCATGGAAAACACGGAGTAAAAAACTACTAGTTTCCAGAAATCCCGGGGCAAAGGCCGGCGTCTGATTGCGGGAGCGCCAGTATCCCGTGGCTTCCGACGCCGGCCCATGTCCCAGGGTTTCCGGATGTTGTAAGTTTCCATGGGATGCACACCAACGCTGAATGAGGCATGCGCATATGCAAGACACTGACAGCAGCCCGCCCGCCCCCCAACGGCACATGCGTCCTTTGCTACAGTGCGGCTTGCTGCTCTGCTGCGCTGCTTTTTTGCTGCGCTGTAGCAGTGCTGTGTGATCGGTGCTCAGCGCCGGAGCGTGGCAACCCAGTGGCCCGTGTGATCGGGCTACCGTGCCTTATTTTGCTCCGGGGCGAACTGCCACGCCTCCCCCCCCCCGCGTTTTCTGGCCCGTATGACCGGGGCCTTAATTTATGCCCTGCCTTTCTTCACCCAAAGTGGCTTACATCATTCTCCTTGCCTCCATTTTATCCTCACAACAACCTTGTGAGGCAGGCTAGAATGGGAGTGTGTGCCTGGCCTAAGTTCACTCAGCAACCTTTCATGGCAGAATGAAGATCTAAACCTGGGTCTCACAGTTCATAGTCTAACAGTCTAACCAGTATACCACACTGGCTACAAGTGACAGCAATATTGTATAAATAGACCAGGTCACATCTTTACTAGAACTGAAGATTTGTTTACAATATTTCTACCACACGTAAGTATTTGCACAGAGAATTCATTTCTTGCCCTTTAAAATGACACCTTCTTTCTCCTTGTCAATTTAGCACATCTTCCCAGGCATTCAGAATTAGTGGCCCACATTTCCCTGCCATTGTAATAGCTCTTCTCACTTTTAGCTCCCACCCCCTTGCATTCTGTCACCTTTGCCCTTTCATTCTGCCAGAGCTAAAATGCCACCTTTAGAAAACTAATGTACCAGAGAGAATAGAAGTATGTGGTGTGCTGTGTATCTCAACATGCCCATTATTCAGATCGTTTGGTTTCTGCCCAAACCGTGTTTCTTTGGAGCAAGTTTTCATCAGCTTTAAAATCATTCAACATTTAACAAGTCAACCTTATTTGCCAAATGGAATCAAAAGCAGAGGCTTGGCTTCCACAAAGCATCATAACTTTTTAAAAGCTGACTCTTTCTAGAATGACATCTTTGATGGGAAGTAATATTGCAACACTGAAGTGCTTTACATCACCAGGAATCCCTTCTTGCAGCTCCTTGGGAATGGTGTATCTATCAAACTCCTGCCTGACACGAGAGCGTCACCTTCTTTTTGATCCCACAAGTGCAGCCATGTGGAAATGATTGAGAGTGACGTCACATTCAGCATTATGATTGAAATTCAGGATTCAGAGAAAGAATGGAGGAGAATATTTCCACTTGCAGTGGCTGAGACCTGTTGTTATACACAGCTGTGGATTTTTAGTCACAAACATTTCAAGATGAATTATGAACATGCACTGAATTGCTGTGCATGTTCAGCTCTTTTGGAAATGAGCATAAAAATGAAGCTGTTTTTCTGTCTCTTTCATAAAAGGTAATTTATCTGTTCAACTAATAATTCTTTAGTAAACTAGTGCTTTTATTTATTGAAGGCATTTTGACTATGGGCTCTTAGCTAAAACTGTGCAAGGCAATTTACAAAAATAAAAAATGAAAGATTACATTAAGAGTATAAATTCAGCACAAGAACACAGCATCAAAACCACAATATAAAAATCATTTCCAAAACTCAAAGCAGTAAAGCAATTCTTACACTGTTAAATATCATAGTGGAGAAGTCAGTCAAAATAAAAACAAAAAGGTTACAACAATCAAAACCTAACCACTCAGCCACCGTCAATATTGGTCCACAAATGGCCAGGAGAATAAGATACCCAAAGCTTGACAACTGTATTGCTATGGAGAAAGTTCCAAAGGAGTGGTACCATAGCCCAAAAATCCAAGTCTTGAGTGGCCATTCATTACATTTCTGAACCTGAGGGAAAAGTCTTTGAATAGAATCTTAACCACTGGGCAGATTTACATAGTTGTAGGCAGTCTCTTGGACATTCTGCTCCCAACCCATTCAGAGCCTTATACATAAAGAACCAGAATTATGCTGAGAAAGTAATAGAGAGCTGGTGAAATTCCTTCAGCATTGGAAAGACATGTTCCCTGTAATATATATTGAGCCAATTGAAGTTTTTTCACTGACTTCAAAGAGAGTCTTTTGTAGAGTATATTGTTGTTACGTAACCTCAGTGTGGTTGGAGGATCTTGCTTTTCTATACTGAATATGATAGCACAACTAGCTCTTTTGTACTTGGAAAGGCACAGGGAAGGGAAGGGATGGGGCTAAAGTCACACATTGAAATCTTATTGCCTGATCCAAATCTAGCTACTGTCTTGCTAATTTATATGGTGCAATCCTGTGCATATCTTGAAGACATGATGGTGTTGGAATTTCTTCACTAGCATAACAGCACAAAAGCAAAGGGGCTGGCAGCAACAAAGCATTGCAAGAAAGGAGCAGGATTTCATGGGATCCTACTCTTCCTCAAGAGTCTGCAACCAATTATAGCTTACCTACAGCAGTATATCAATCCATGTCAACACACCCATATATCAGATGACACAGTACAATGCACAAAGCTAAACGTTTCTGGCCTCATGCTGTTCAAATATGGAACTCCCAAGTGAGAACTTTGGCGACAGGAACTCTGCAGAAAATGTTTTGCATGAAAAGAGAGCAATGTGCAAAAACAGCCAAAACTGGTAAATATTTTGCTAACATGCCTCCTCAGAATCTTTGCACAGAAGGCACTTCACCATAGGGCACAAACAACTAACAGGAACCCCTGTTCCAACCACAGATACAAGGACAATGTACACCATTGGCTGCTGGAGGATTGGCTGCTCCAAAGGCTAAATGGGCTCTTAAAAGGTTCAGAGGTGTGAATAGTCCCCACTCCCCATGCAATGTCAACCATCAGCAAGTTCTCCAGTGGCCAATGAGTATCTGGTTGCCCTACAGTAGGGTTGCCAAGATTTTTGTCTGGTAAGGTTTCTGCTTAACAGGCAGCCACGGGCATGCAAGTGTAGGGAAAGCTGTACTTCTTACTCTGCTGCCTGTCATGTAGACAGGATCTCTGCTAGAATAAGACAGCTGTCAACTCCATTCATGGGACTTGCTTTTGGACCTCCGTTATAGTCGCAGTGTGAATGGTTTCCTAGCTGTCTCTCTGTGTTTATGATCCATAGCAGCTAAAGATTTTTTTACCACTTCCTTGTTCATAAATTACATCAATGGCCTTTAGGATAATATTCTCACTGGTTGGGGCTGGGAGTGTGGGGGTGTCCTTTACTTTCTGACTACTTTTTCTCTGGCAAGGAAGAATACAGAGTCTCTTCAATGTTCAAGCGGGGATGGGTAGCCATGTTGGTATGAAGCAGCAGAACAAAGTTTGAGTCCAGTAGCATCTTTAAGATCAACAAAGTTTTATTCTGGGTATAAGCTTCCCTGTGCTTGGCCACTTCTTCAGATACATGTATCTGAAGAAGTGTGCATGCAGAGGAAAGCTTATACTCAGAATAAAGCTTTATTGGTCTTAAACTTTGTCCTCTCTGGTGTTAACATTCTGTCTGATCATTGATATGAGGTAGAAGGGGTTGTAGAATAAAGGCAGGAGTCACTAACCTGATACACATTTTTGTCTTCCGTGTTCTGCTTTGTGTGCAGTGAGCACATGACAACTTCAAAGATGCATTTCAGTACCATCGTGCAATGACTGGCTTTTCCCATGTAGAACTAATCCTCTTGGCATGCTGCTTCATGAAAGGTAGTGTTGTGATATTGTGATCTCTGCAATACTCTGTTGCTTAAAGATGCCAGCTCAAGTAATCTCGGTGCTATGAAATTGTTAGCAGGCCTGTTGACAAAGCAGGACCACAGGATGGTTAATTACAGGCTTGCTTCCCTGAACAGCCTTAAATTGCAAGACTTTTAAAAAAGGAGTGTAAAATGGAGATGGGGGCTGCGGTGGCTCAATGGTTAAGACACTGAACTACAGACCGGAAGGTCATAAGAACATAAGAGAAGCCAATGTTGGATCAGGCCAATGGCCCATTTAGTCCAATACTCCGTCACACAGTGGCCAAAAATACCAGGTGCCATCAGGAGGTCCAGCAGTGGGGCCAGGACACTAGAAGCCCTCCTGCTGTAGCATCCCCAAGCACCAAGAATATAGTGCATCACTGAGAGTTCCTATCTATACCTTATGGCTAATAGCCACTGATGGACTTCTGCATCAGTTAGTGCAGGTTGATAGTGTAGCAGTTTGAGACCCGAGTGCTGTATGACGGAGTGAGCTCCCATCTCTGGTCCCAGCTCCTGTCAACCTAGCAGTTCGAAAGCAACAAATTGCAAGTAGATAAATAGGTACCACTTTGGTGGGAAGGCAACAGCGTTCCATGTGCCTCAGCATTTAGTCATGCCGGCCACATGACCATGGAAATGTCTTTGGACAGCGCTGGTTCTTCTGCTTGGAAACAGAGATGAGCACTGCCCCCTAGAGTCAGATTTGACTGGCTTTTAAGCAAGGGAAACCTTTACTTTAAAATGATGATGCGTGAAACGCTAAATCAATGAATAAGGAATGGAAAACTGACAGGTTTCTCATGGAGAGTTAAAAGAGACATGTTCTATAAGTTTGAACTAAAACAAAGTCTTTTCTTTGCAAATGGTGCAAAATGGTGTGACGGAGCAGGCTCTGACTTACAGACTCTGTTTTGCCAGTCACCCTCCTTGGCTTGAGAGTTCCTGGAGGGTGCTATTCCATTTCCTTCCACTAGGGTACACTGCCACCATTGTCCTGTTGGGGTCTCTCTACCAGAAGGGACAGACTCCTGACACCCCTCCTCAAACTGAGGCCCTGCTTCTGGTCTCCCGCTACCTAGCTCCTGGTTACCACAGGAGCTGGGTAGCTTGACTGCTTGCCTTCCCCCTTCCTGGGACTCCCCTCTTGAAGTAGTGTGGTTTAAGGCAGTTGGGGAAACCATGTGGTCCAGAGAACACTACCAGCTTCAAAGAGTAAAATATTTATTAAAAAGATAAAAAGGTTACAAGCACACTTTAGCACAGTGCCAGATCAGCAACCTGAAGGACAAAGAACATTTGGTGAGAAATGCATTCTTCTTTCCCTGGTTCTAAAAACATACTCTACTAGATGTTGAAATAGAGTAGGTACATACAAACTTAGTTACACAAGGTTCTAAAGCTATGCCATTACCTCAGGCTCCCTGCAGCCAGCCAGGCAGCCAGGCCTAGCTGCGTGCTCAAGATGGCCACCAGCCCGCTGACCAGAGCTCAGCAGTCTGTTCTCTTCCAAGGATCAGCACCAAGAGTCCTTCCCTCCTGGGAGCAAGCACATTTATTAAACCTCTGACTCCACCCATTTTACATCACTCTCTCCACCCCCTTTGACCTAGTCTGCTCAGGTCACACAGGTGGACCCTGGGCCACCCAGATGCATCCTGGGCACCCTCCTTATAGGCATTCTGGGAAATCTCCAGGAGTCACCTGGAGATGCTTAACACCAAATCCCTCAGTTTCTTTGCAAGTCAAGCCATTTGCACATCCATGGCTGGTAACTGACCTAGCCTCCTGCCCTTCCAAAGAGAAGAGGTAAAAACAGGAACACTTTAAAAACTCAGAGTGAAAACCCCGGGGGTGGGGGGCTCCCTCCACAAATGGCATAAGTGAAATGAATTAAGCAGGAACACCAGCAACAAAAAGGAGATGCTGGGGATTGAACCTGGGACCTTCTGCAGGCAAAGTAAAGGCTCTTCCACTGAGTCATAGCCGCTGGACACACATGAATATTATTTCATTTCACACTATATTCAAGGCATGCAGAGTGGTATACACAGCCCCCTTCCCTCCATTTTATTCTCATAATCACCCTATGAAGTAGGTTTAGATAAAAGACAGTGACTGGCACAAGGTTACCTACTGAGCATCATGCCTGATAAGGGATATGAACCATGGCTTCTTTGGTCTTACCACACTGTTTCCATAGTGTAGTGCATGTAGATGTGGAACCATATAATCCTATGGAATTACAGTAACTAAGGCATCAACCTTATCCTATATGAAGAGACAGGAAAACTCTCCTGCTTTTGTATCTTAAGACAGTACAGGACTGAGTCATGAGCAGGGTTGCCTCATCCTCCCTGGCCACCACTAGGGGATGGTGGGATAGGGTTGCCAGATCCAGGTTGGAAAACTCTTAGTGTTTTGGGCATGAAGCTTGGGAAGGACAGGTACCTCCAGAGCTCTTTTTGTAGCAGGAACTCCTTTGCATATTAGGCGACATACCCCTAATATAGCCAATCCTCCAAGAGTTTCTAGTAGCCCCTGTAAGAAGAGCTCTGTAAGCTCTTGGAGAATTGGCTACATTAGGGTGTGTCGCCTAATATGCAAAGGAGTTCCTGCTACAAAAAGAGCCCTAGGTACCTCAGTGGGTACAATGCATAGAATCCACACTCCAAACCATCCATTTTCTCCAAGGGAACTGATATATGTAGTCTGTAATCCCGGGGGATCCCTGGGTCCTACTGGAGGCTGGCACCCTAGTCATGAGACTGACGTGGAAGATCGGTTGCTCCACTGCTATCCTATTCATGGTACATATGCCCTTATGCACTGCAGATGTGTTACCTTACAGTGGTTTCTGCAGAAGATATGCCAGTACAATGTCACTGGTCATAGCATCTGATTCTGCATTATACACTGCAAGGCTGACATAGATCCTCATAAACACAGTAAACTATGTTGTCCTCAATTCCCAAGCATTTATAAATTCAAGAATACATTTATTTGCCTAGAAGTTACTCTTCTGGGCACAACACCTGAAGGCTATGCTGCTATTCAGAACACAAAGTGTAAAGGCTACCTAATTTTCTAAATAGGTTAGATTTTGTACAATTAAACATACAGTGTAGATGAAAAATGTATCCCAGATCTAGTCACCGGGGCTTTATACATATATAAAAGCTTTAACAAATACCATCCCATTCTTTTAATGATCACGTGTCCCTGATTTTATGTATCTGTTAATTGAATTGATTCTGCCTCTCAATTGCACTACATAAAATTTAATTGGGTGGCAGATATTCCAGTTATATTTAATAGCATGGAGAAAAGATATCATAATTGCTAATCTGATTTTATATGAATGAAAGCAAAGAATAGGTCATAAAAATAATGAAACCAATCCATTAGCTTTATTAGCCCAACATGAGCCATTGAGGGATCTGCTTTCTATAATTAAAATTTGGTAGTGTCTTATTCTACACTAAGCATACCTGAAATTTAAATCTGTAAAAATATTGACTAAAGAAGTAGCAATGTATAATATTTCTGGGATAATTCACACAACTATTTTTATTGTATAATTATTGCCAATAAACACATCAAACCTCCATAAAATAAATTGTTATTGCAAGTTATCTGTCATAGACAGATTTTTGATTGCGTAAATACAGTACTTGCCAGTGGCAGCAGACTCATAAGATACCAGCATTTTCATCTGGTAAACTATCATTTCAACTGACTATCTTATCAACTTTGTATGCAAATAAATGCTATATCAACTATTCAAAAGCTTGGCAGAAAAGAGACTGCAGTTCTCATTAGCCGAAAAATGTGTGGTTCATATCCAACTTAGAACATGTGTCAGGAGAGGGAATCCCATTATTCCTAATATTTAATGACTATTTCAGTGGAGGCTAGAAGTGGGAATACAGCGGCCACAACTGAGATATTTTCACTGCACATAAAGCAATCAGGGGAACGTTGATGCATCTTTGTATTCCTAGCCAACATTAAACTTTGAAGCTGACTTAATAAGGCTGCTACCCTGACACCACTGAAAGAGTTATATGAGCAGTTAACAAGTTCAAGAAATGTCACATTCACCATTGCTGCTGAATAGCTACATTAGAACACAATAGCTGCTATTGAAACCAGAAGATGGAAGTTTCATCTCCAGCATCTCACTGTATACTATTCTCCCTTTGCCTCAGTGTTAGTTATTAGAGCCAGCTATGATGAATTTTGGTAAAGATGTCAGACAAGAATGTATTTTATCTTCCTACCTTTTCAATCAATATACAGAACACATCATAAGACAAGATTAATTAAATTCACTGGTTCCCAAAGTGGGCAATACCACCCCCTCGGAGTTGCTGGAACAATCCAGGTGGGCTGGAACAATCCAGGTATAGATCCACAAACTGCATCTTTTTGTCCACTTCTTGCAGGTAGATTTCCAGGGGAGGACTGAGATTTTTTTTTTCTAAAAAGAGGGCAGTTTGGGTACCTCTGATAGATGAAGGTGGAGTGAAAATTGGTGGAAAGAACATTCTGAGATATGCAGAAGACAGTGTATTACTGGCAGAAAATAGTGAAGACCTGAAACAACAACTGATGAAGGTTAAAGCTGAAAGTGCCAAAGCAGGATTACAGATGAACATCAAGAAGACAAACATAATGACTGCCGAGGAATTACATAACTTTAAGGCTGATGATGAAGAAACTGAAATTCTTATTTTCTATTCCTTTGCTTCAGCAACAACTAAAAGGCAGATCGCAACAAAGAAATCAGAAGGAGATTGAGATTGGGAAGGGCAATCATGAAGGAGCTAGAAAGATTCTTAAGGGTAAGGATATGTTACTAGCAATCAAGATCAAGATAATTCATACTATATCCCCATTACTATGTATGGGTGTGAAAGCTGACAATGAAGATAACTGACAGAAAGAAAGTTGACTCATTTGAAATGTGGTGTTGGATGAGAATTGTACAGATACCATGGACTGGCAAAAAAGACAATAAGTGAGTTCTGCATCAAATCAAGCTTGAGGTTATCGTGCTTTGGTAACATTATGAGAAGTCAAGAGTGACTGGGAAAGGCAGTAATACTAGAAAAAGTTGAGGGCAGAAGGAAAGGTGGAAGACGCAACATGAGATGAAACAACTAAATCAAGGAAGCCATGACCCTCATTTTGCAAGACCTGAGCAAGGCTCTGTACAATAGGATGTTTTGGAGGACATTAACCCATAGGGTAGCCATAAGTAGGAAGCAACTTGATGGCACTTAACACACATATGTTGAATTTTTTCATTGGCTAATTTCTGGTATTGCCTTGGAAGCATCCCATGTACAGTGTAAAAGTAGGCATGTTTGAAGATTGATTCATGTAGAATCTTTGGGTCAGATGTGCGCCTGGAGTTCCAGGTTTGGAATTCAAGTCCCAGGTGTGTGCAGGCCCAGGGTGGATTGGGACCGTGGAGTTGCTATTTGCCCTGCTGTTCAATGTACATGTAGATAACAGTTCATATAAGTTTTCGCAGTGGGCAAATAGTTGCCAGTTTAAGTAGGTAAAACAGCACAGGGGAAGACTTTCCTTGTGTGCCATTGTCCCGCTATAAATTGGGTCCTTCTGGACCTGAGAATTGAATTCCCGGCTGGGAACTACCAGAACACATTTGTACGCATACTCTGTAATATGTGACTTGGCCTTCAGATAATACCATATGGGATCTGTTTATACACAGATTCATTAAATGGTATTATTGTAACATTTATAAGCCCAGCACAACATTTATTTCATTTATGCATAAGGTGTTTTACTACTTTAAAAAGATTCCAAAGCATTGTACACTTTAATCAAACTAAACCAAAGAAGAAAGCAGAACTGCAATAAAATCAAAAAACAACAGCAACAATAAAACAGAACCATTCATGTAAGCCTTGAAAAATAAAGGTATTGTAGCATGGCACCAAAATGAAGATGATGTAGGGACCCGCAAATCTGTCTGGGGAGGATATTCTGACCACTTTCTCTGATCACCTTTGAAAATGTGTACCTCGAGAATGGCTACCAATGCAGATCTTAAACACCAGCAAAGTTAACATGGGAAATGGTAGTCATTCAAATACCATAGTCTAAGTTGTTTTAGTCCTGGGGAAATCTGCATATTCTAATTCCATTCTACAAACCAATGGAAATTTCTGAATGCTTTTTTCAAAGGCCCAAGAATAACACAGTAATCTAGCTGGAATATTGCAAAAACATGAGTAATGAGGGCAAGGCTATCTTTGTTCTTGACAGTCCACAACTGTTACATTCATCTGAGCTTTCTGGGTACCCAAAATAAGGGCCAGATTAAGCTGCACTCCCATACTGCAACCCTTCTCTTTAAAAGGAAACAACTATCCAGGGAAAACTAAATGCAAACTCCTGGTGCTATTGGACCACTTAACAGCTGGAATGAGTATATTAGCACTTGTTCAGCACTTCCACTGACTCTCTTGATTTAGATGTAAAGGAAAAATGGATATTCTCCCTCATGTCCTCACCAATTTTCTCCAGCCACTCATGGCTATGTAATGATAAAACAGTAGGTAGTTACATGATTGGTCCAGCCCACATAGTGGCAGGCCTATAAATATAACAGCAACACCATGGGCTGAACCTAAGGAAAAATGACTTTCGTACTTCTCCTGTATTGCCTAAAGAGCATCACAATCAAATTTACAACTGTATGCATTTTATTTGTGTTGGTCATGACATTAGGCAAAAGTTTACACATACTTCAGTTAGGACTCAGATCCTTAAACGATAAAAACCAATAGCACAAATAAAGGCATTAGCAACTGATACCTGGAATTGTTGGACCACAACAAATATAGCATAAGCTAACACAACATATGAATATTCAGTAAAGCATTAATGTGGTATACAGGTTCTAGAGCCAAAAGTTTCTTTGTCTGCATCAGCCACCTATCAAAGTATTTGGCACAGAACAAGTTTAACAAAACAAAGATTTATAACCAGTAAATCACTGATTGTAAAATGCAAGGCATCACAAATGACTGCTAGTAAAAATGTTATATCCCCCCTCTACACAAAGCAGCATATGTTCTGTATTTGTAACTCTCTTATTTTAACAAAAGAACCAATATAAAATGTTTTAGGGATCTTTTAAAAAATTTATTGATGCATTTTCGTATCCTATCCATCTGTAAAGCTTGGCTACCTTAATGACTATGGGCCCCAAGTGCAGAAAAAAAGAAATCTCTATGAAATGCTGGAAACTTTAGCCTATTGTATTTTTAATTGCAATGTGGTAAACCAATTGGTCAGATGTATCAGACAGATGGTTCATAAAGTCAAGTTACCATTTTCAGTGGGAATCATGCTTTCATCAGAAAGCCAAGCTAAAAGTACCTATTTATTGGGATTTTAAAAATCTTTTATTCTATTGTATTTAAAGTGCAACCCTCTACCACTGACAAAACCTTTGTTCAAGAAGCTCAGGACAACTTTTTTGGTTCTCTTCCCAGTTGGGTTTCCAATCCTAATCTGATTTCTGTGGGTCTTGTGATATATATAGGTTTATTCTCCCCCACCCCTGCCCCCGGACTTTTTAGCTTCAATAACAGTAACCAATTGGCAAAATTTGCTCTGTAAAGAATGAATAAAAGGGACATGCAGTGACTACTGAGGATTATGTGAGGGGCTTGCACTAGCCAAGGGGATTTCTTGATTTTTTTCTCTCATTTGAATGGCTACCTGCTTCCACTGTGCCGTGCGGTGAACTGCTATTGCCATAAACTCTTCCATGTGAAACAGAGTGACCCATAAAGCCTTAAGAAACTGAAAGTTTGTGAAAGGCTCAGTTTTTGGAAACTGGCAAAAGTATACATTCAGCTTTAGATATGCTGCAGATGGTTTTTCAGAATTCTAGAATTATACAATTGGTACTGTGCCATTAGTTGGCCAAGTCTTCACCTTGTCCTTAATCAAGGCTCCACATCTGAAAACCTTGAATTTACTATAGGTGAACTGTGTCACTACATTAAATAAAGTAACCCAAGTAATCACTGTTGTCCTTGTTGCTGTGGACAGCAGCCAAAGGGTTGGATCCAGACTAAATCTGCAGTTTCCACCAATTTCTTCTTCTCACCATGGACCCACTCCTGTCATTCCTCAGGAGCAAAATCTTATGCAAATCAGTGAGCTGCAGTGGTAGGGGAACGCCGTAAAGTTCCATTCTGCTGTTGTAAAATTTAGTCTAGATCCAGCCCATAATCTGTCAAAAATATTGCCATAAGGGCTGATTATGAAGGCAATATTCTCTCTAGCTTTCCATCACAAAATAAAAATAAACACTATCCCCTTTCTAGCACTAAATGCCATCTTCAGTAACAATACAGTACTGGATTATTGAGAAAAAGTTATATTTCTTGAGTTCTAAAGGGTAGGTATTAGAGTCGAACGTAACACTCTAAACCCCTTTATTATTATTTTTAAAAAACAACTTTTCTTTGCACTCAGAATTTATTGCCTTATTGTGTATAATTTTGGCATTTGTTTTTCACTTTGTCGAAGAACCAGAATGGGATTAGGGAATCATTGTGGCAAACCAAAAGATGCAGGGCTTTAAAGAGGCTAACCTTCTCTTGTTCCATGATGTTAGCCAATTACTTAGAATAAAAAAGCAGGAATCAGAACAGTAAAATAGACATTTGCCAATATGAATATAGACAGGGCTATAATTTACAAACAGACTTCATCTGGGTTTTGGCTGGAGAGAATGCTTACTTTGGAGATAAAGACTTCAAAAATAAAAGAAATATTCAGAAAGAGCAACCCCAAATGCTGGGATGGAATTTATTCAAGAAAACTGGGCTGGTCAAGATATTCTGCTGGCCCCAAGCAATGGTGGTGGTGTGGGCCCAAGGGGCAACACACCTCTTTGTACATGTAGCCCCCAGCTGGCAGCTGGGTAAACCCCAGTGGCCCTCAAGGGCTCATATTGGGCTGAGCTTTTTTAAAAAGGATAGTTTATATTTGAGAATCTGCACCTGAATTCCTTGGGCTGCTACATCAAGTGCCCAATCCTGATCAGGGCCTTGTGGCATTTTTTTTCAAAAAACTACTAATGTTTCTAAAATGGCACCAGCCACCAGAGAATGGACCCATGGCCACCAACACTTGCGGTTTGGCTCTAAATGTAACACTTTATTCAACTGACAAAGTGGGCTCTGGATCAAACGTATACAATAATAAATTTGTCAAAGCTTAAGGTGTTGCAAGACTCTTCAGTTATTGTTAGGGTCTCATTACACAGCCCTGTTGCCTGCCATATCCTTTGTATCTGTATGACTACTCCTGGACCTACATCTGGTTTACTCTTTTTAAGAACCGAGTACTGAGTGATCAAATGTAACCGACTCATGTCTGCCTGCAGCTGAACATTAATTGCAAAGGGGAAGCTGTGTCAGTCTATTATAGCAAAATAAAACAGAAGTCCAGTGGCCCCTTAAAGAATAACATTGAAATAAATGTTCTTAGTCTTTTAAGATGCCATTGGACTCTTTTTTGTTTCACTGAATGTTAGACAGCTGAAGGTATCATTATTTTAACTGACCTCTAATTACCAGTGGCTTATATGGTACTTAGAGACATTGAAGGGACTTGTTGCTATGCTTGCCAGGGGTCTTGCTTTTAGGACTCAAAAACATCACCTTTCATAAAAAGAACAGCACTTTTAAAATGTCAATATATCTGTCTATAGTCTCTATATCTCTGTATCTCTGCATTTGCTAAAAATGTAAAACAAAAGTATTACTCCTTTGAGGTAATTTACTCTTTTGGTTCCAATGTGGCACACAATTTTCTTATCACTTGGAGGAAACAATAGGAAGAGTAGCCTCCTTGCTCTTTATACAAGGATGGTGTGACTCCTCTTCACCTTTCTTGCAGGACCATAAAAGGGACAGAACTTCAGGAACCATGTGTATTGCATGTATTGTGTAATGTATAACAAGACCTTAGAAATGCCAGTGAAAATGAAGAAGGCAAGTAGAATTTGACACTGCTGGCAAAGACTTGCCAGTACTTGGTTTGGGATTTTTATCATCAATGCTGTGCATTGTATAGGTTCACATTAGAGCTGAAACTTGTCCACCTGCTGAAAGATAGAATCAGGTGCTTAAAGGTACTTTGATGGCCCTGCTTTTAACGTTCCAGAAAGAAAACGTAAATGGCATCACAAAAATTGAAATGATAATTTTTAAATTTTGTCCAATGATATAATTTGATCCAGTTGTACTTTGATGTTGTACAAACATTCTGTAAGAGTACATCCATAATCTGTACAGCAGTATGTAGAAATTCAGTAAACTTCTTCCCAGAAACATGAAGAATTCTTATTTTGTAAGTATGCCATTTGTTGGCTTTCAATAGTTTTGAGACTTGATGTGTAACATTATATGTGTGTGATTGAAGAACACTCATCAGTTTATCATATAGAATATTTCGTTTTATCACTGATCTTCTATAAACCCAGGCTGCTATCCTAAGTACATTTATTAGGCAATAAGTCCCATTGAACTCAACAAGAATTAATTCTGAGTAAACATGTTTAGGTTTACACTGCTAATCACAGATGGTTATTAAAAATATTATCAATAAGTTTATTCATGAATAAGACAGTATTGTATTGAAAATTTAAATAATAATGAGATTCTTCCACCAAGTGCCAAAACAATTATTCCTTCAAGCAAAGAAGTAATTCATATAATAATCTGCCATTGTCTAGCAGCATCCCCTTTCTAACAGATTTTTAATGTAATATTGATATCAGCAAACATAATTGTAGTGGATTCTGGTGGTGAACCATGTTGGTCTGAAGCAGCAGAACAAAATTTGAGTCCAGTGGAACCTTTAAGACCAACAAAGTTTTATTCAAGGTATAAGCTGTTGTGTGCATGCACACTTCCTCAGATGCAATGAAATGGAAATTACCAGTCCATACATATAGGTAGGGAGTGAGAGCAATATATTAGCATACAATGTAATGAAGATATTTAACAGATGCAAGGACCAAACAGGAATAACAAGCTTAGTTTATATGGTTACCATTTGTTTGGGTTTAATTCCGGGGGTAAACATGGAGTGTAATGGCAGGGTCTCAGGTAATTACTTTCAGCATTCCACAGTTAAGGATACATTTGCTCATCAATCTCCAATTCTGAGATATTTATTTCCTTCACTATGTTTTCCCCCAGGTGTGTGCCTACTGGTTGATGGTGGTGGCAGCTGTTTTCCCATGAAGAGGTAAGACATTTAGGCACCTATCCTTGTGTCTTTCACCTCATGTCTTTGGGTTGGGATTGGGTGGGGCCAGTGAAGTCTGACTCACCCCTGCTGAGTCTGGGACCATGGCCAGACCTGGACAACCCTATATTATTATTATTACAAATTTGACTGGTAGATGGTGTTCTGCAATTCAAGATCTATCAACTAGGTCTGGCCTAGTTCAACAGCAACTACCCTATGGAAGCCAGTGTGGTGCAGCAGTTAGAGCTTCAGAGAAGGGTTTGGGAGACCCAGGTTCAAATCCCCATCTTGCTGTGGAAGTTCACTGGGTTGTTTGGAGTCAGTATATTCAACTTAACCTATCTCACAGGTTTGTTGTGAGGAGAAAAAAATAGGAGAGGAGAATAATATAAACTGCTTTGGTCCCCACTGTGGAGAAAGGGGGGTATAAATGTAGTGAATAAATATTAAATATAGCTGAAGATGAGAGGCAGATAAAAGGTGAGAATGAGGCAAAGGAGGGGATATTGGGGTTGACAAGAGTAAATAGTGGGGGAGGGGGTAGAGGGTGAGGTCTTGGGGGGTTCCCTACCAAGCAAGTGTGCTTGGCTTAGGGGTCAGCACCACACAACTGGGCCAAAGTTTTTCTAGGCAGAGGCTGTTGGGGGCAGGCGTGAAGACAAAGGAGTAGATTAGGTTTGTTGTTGGATAGGAAGGGGGAGGAGAGAAGCAGGGAAAGGGGTAGTTGTCAACCTCCAGGTGGTGGTTGGAGATCTCCCGGCTGCTTTGGAAGGTGAACTCTATGGCATTATATACCCCACTGAGGTCCCTTCCCTTCCCTCCTCAAAGCCCACCCCCAAATCTTCAGGTGTTTCCCAACCCAGAGCTGGCAACCCTAAAAAGGGGAGAGACTGTGGGGGCTTTCAGAAAAGGAAAAGAGGAAGGGTGCAGGAAGGGGAAATCAGATGCCCCCTGCAACTCCTTACAGGTTCCCACTTGTATATCATAGTGCTCAAAAACTAATTGCACAAGATCTTATGTAAGTGAAAATGTGAGTGGCTGTACCACAAGACTGACTTATCACAACAGGCTACTACAGTTTTTTTCTTGCATTTCCACTTATGCAGGTCCTAGTACCAGTGGGAATTTTGTGCTGGATCCCACCTAGAAAGTTCAAGATAAAAATTAAACAAATTATTTTCCTTCAGGGCTATAGAGGGTAATGACTTTTCTGTTACCATAAATGGCAACTTTAATTGATTTGGTATGGTTCTTGTTGTTATTCTTAATGTTTTAGCCCAAGCTACAACACTACATTTCATTCCATGCCCAGACAATATGTGAAGCAGAGTCTGATTAAAGTTTTTCTATTGCCCCCAGGTGCATCTACAAACTGCATTATGTTTCTGCTTTCCTGCCATTGTAATCAAATGCATGAAGGACTGCCTCAATTACTTCTTGTTGCTTTGGACTTGGCTGTGCTGTCTCTTTATATTCCCTCACCCACAAACATCCATAGGAACAGCTGAGCACTATGAGGTGCTCAGTTCAGTGGCAGAAGTAACTGGTGGCCTTGTTAACTGAATAGAGGCAATGCATGTGCTTTGATGTATGCCAAATGACCACTGGATTCTCCAGGGTTTGGTTCATGAGTACTGAAGCTGTATACAACTGCAAACTATGCATATTTCCCTGGTTCAAAGAATATGGGAACCGTACACATTGGCAGGATCATGGATACTGTGTGCTCCTGATATGCACAGTTGCCAGACTCCCAGTATTCATTGACATAATGTCTGGAAAGAGCTATACACAATAGCAACAGTAGCTGACTTAGTTGGGGCATTCTTTCTACCCTGTATATTCCAAAGGGGGATTCGAAGTTATCACATAGTTATCCAAATACGATAACACCACACCTGGATTTCCCCCTCTTTCCCATTAGGTCAATAAGAAATCCAGTAAATTCGTAAGTGCAGTGATGGGATTAGCAAGAAAATGCTAAAGCCTCCAAACAATGCTTATTAATATATGGAGAGTGGCTGTTTCCAGAGCTTAAACTGAGACTTGCTTTAATCACGTACTCTAGAAATAAGCTGCATGCTGCCATGCCAGGCTTTTAATAAAGGGTTTAGTCTTATAAATGAGAAAAACAGCTCCTCAACCTTGGCTGTGTCACTTGAAACAATAAAGAACAGACAAATAATTCTTGAAAGAGCCAGTTGCTTGTAAAGAGGAAACATTGAGTGAGCAATTACTAGTTTGCAATCACCATGGGCATTGCTCTCTTCTCTATAGCCTCCTTTAAAGTGCCATCTTTTCTGCACCTGGCACTTCAGTGAAATGGCAGCTGAAAGAGGATGCTGCAACTTGTCCATAATAGGGTTGCTCCCCTTCCTCCAGAACCAAGTGGCCATTTCAATGGCTGCAGATGTGAAAGGAAGAATGGCTACTCCTAGGTACCATTCTTCGTTTGGTAATTCTAGGGTCCTTGTTTTAGTCAACAGCTTGAGCTCTTTTAATTCACACCACTGCCTCCATGATAAAAGGTCCCAAGGAAGCTTTGATAGCCGGCTCCCCCTCCCCTTAAGACTGTGAACATGTGGAATGGAAACTCATGGCTTTTGAATATATGTTTACTTTAAAGGCATTTTTTTTCAAATGAGGGTTTTCTCCCCAGTGCTTTTCTGTATAAAAAGATATGCCTTGTCAGATCTGTAGTTTGCTGAATTAATGCAAAAAATCCCCTTTAGAACTCTGGTTCTCATTAAAGTGTTAAAATGGGAACACTGAAGGGTAGCTTAAAAATCAGGTGCATTTAATAAAACTCTGTTTGAATTGGCACACACATAGCTCCCATGTGTTTTCTAGTTAGCTAGTGTTGCAAGTTTATCATCTCTGTTACTGATGGTTAAATGTTACTTCAGTCCAATAAAAATAGGCATCACTTACCATTTTTATCAAATGTTGTTTCAGTAAATCCATGGCTAGATTCATTAAATAAATGTTAGGAGGCAAAAACAACACACCTATTACATTTATAGTATCTGTAAGAACAATTTCATGCCCGTTGATCAGATAAGGACGTGGAGAAAGCAAAAAGCATTGCTTTGCTATGTTTACATAAGGCTGTTAATTGCAAAATGGAGGGGATCCATTTGCAGAAATACCAGGAATTTTGCTAAGTGTGATTGTCTGGCATGTTACAAAATCAAAATAACCATATCTCCAAAACCAAAATAACCATTAGGCAATTAATGGAGAAGTAAACTTTTTATGAGTTTCCATTACAAAAAGATCCTTCCCCCCACATCTGAACCTAGATTGTCTGAACCCGCTAATGTCAGTGGTAGAGAGCACACACATAAGATCCTGGCTTCAATCCCACTATTTCTGTTTGAAGGATTTCAGGTAGCAGAGCTAGGGTACTTGTCTGAGACACTGGAGAACTGCTGCTAGGCAAAGTACTAGACTCAGTGAGACTCAGTATTAGGCAGCTACATATGCTATTAAATAGGTGATTATATCAAATACAACATGGGTGCCTTCCCCACAGTTGAATGTCATTGCAATCCAGTGTAGGTGTCGCTTCTACTAATTCAAACCCAGATCAACAAAATATTTGCGATGAACCAGATTACTTCCTCCCTTCCTAGTGAAATGTTGCTTCTTATCTTGATCATTAGAGATCACGGAGCAGCAAATGGAGAAATTCTGATGCAGGCAAAGATCTTAAAAGAAAACTACATTAAAACAAATTTTGTTAACAAAAAAAAAGTTTGGAACTTCCTGCTGGCATTAGTGATGCAAAAAGATTGTGCCTTAATGTGAAATGATCATATTCAACTGTGATGGTTGTTTCACACATTACACAATAATAAAGCCAGGGTTCCTATCAAACAGGAGTAACAATATATGTTTTTAAATATGTCTGTCACTTTCATGCATTGCATTTTGAGGTATATATTTGAAGGGACCCTCTCTGTTCATATAGTCTGATTCCCTCATACACTAGCTTGTTTACCAGCTATGGTACATAATATTATTTTTACAGTAGTGATGGCTCATAGTATTTCCACTCCCACAGCTCCCTTGGGACAACTACCCCAGAGTGCTAGATGGAAAAGTAATATAAGTGAAACACTGAGATTTCTATTAATACAGTGGAGCAGCTTGAAATACAGAGGACTCATATAAGCCTAGTCAGTTTGGCAAGCAATTTTTTTATAGTTAACAAAACCAGAATTGTATCTTCCATTAATTCAAACTGAATTATGGAAAATAATTCATATCCCTTGTTTGGATTAAGATAATCTCCATTATTAGAGTTGGCTGTTAGAAAGTGGTAATTATGCCTCCAAATGGTTCTATAGATGTTTTTCATAAAGGTGGCAGAATCCAGTATATTTTTGGGTTACCTTTCCTTCTGTGGACATTTGGTTTGTCTTCCAAACTAGTCTGAAATACAGTTCATAAAGTTTACAAGGGAAATGGACAATCCAATTCAAGCCAAAGGAAGAGCATTGCCACATCTCATAAGATCGATGAGTCTGGTGTCATGAGAACATCAAGAAATGAAGGTCATCATGGCTAGGGTTTGGAGCCTACAGAACTGGATGTGTTTTTGGAAGGAAGACATTCATGGCTCAGTAGCAGAGTGGTAACACAACAAAGCTCCGAAAGGTTACCCAAATACTTTGGAGAACTTTAAAAATTGCATCCAAACCCAAAAGAAAACATCAAATGAAGTACATGAGTCATAAGCAAACCACTAGGCTATCATGTTGCATAGCTCTCCACCTGCCAAAGAGACAATTCCGGTGGAACAATCCAAAAGCAAAGCATTCCCCCAATTAAGATTGCCCTGAGCAAAGCCTGCAAGGCTTGCCCAAACAAATATTGAAGAAAATAAAAGCTTAAAATGAAAAGGGATTTTCTTACAGCTATATAATATTATAGGTTGATTATATGTTGGTTTCTCAGACTCTACACTTCTTTAGCCTCTTTTAGGGCCAGTCAGGATCTGTGTAGAACAAAGCAGGCTGTATCTGGTTACAATATTTTTGCTATATTTGGAAGCCCTGACTGGGATGTTGTTAATGAGCCTCACTCCAGCCAGTGGGGAAGAGGAAAAAGATACAGCAGCAACTGTAAGCTCCTGTACACCTGTCTTTGGGAAATGGTTTTTACAAGGCAGTGCTAGCTGGTAAAGTATATTTACCGCTGTAAGACAGATGGCTTAAATTGTTCCTGAACAATTAGCTGTTTCCATGCTGAAGAGCAGTGCTGCAGATGCTAGGAAGGAGTCTGTTGAGTCAACCTGTGTATTGATCCTGCTGCCAGTGCTAGTGTGCCTGAATGTGAAAAACTGGTGGTTGCAAGAGAAGGGAGTGAGCAGTGGGGGATGCAAGAAGATGCAATAGGGAACCTGGTACTATGGGGAGGCGGTGACCTCATGAGTCATGTATATGACAGCAACAGAATTTGCAAGAAAGTGAGTGGACGAGAAAGTGTCATGCATACAGGAAATATTCACATTAATGACTAGTGGATTCTGGTGTTAACATTTGGGGAAGATCAAGGGAGGTTCTTACAGCCACTGTGCCACTAGTCCTTTTTCTCTTAGAATGGTACTGCTTGTTTAGTTCAATAGTAATGAAATATTCTTTAGACTTACTTTACCTTTGGTTTTCCCCCAATCCATTGGCATAAAAGTCTCAAGGTCAGGGCTTTTTTTTTTTTAAAGGAGGTGCCCGAACCATCAAGAGGGTAATGAAGTTTTCAATCTGTATACTGAAAAATCAAGAACTTTAAAACATTTTTAATAGAATTTTGTTGAAGAGGTTCCAGAACTCTGTTCTGGCACGAAAAAAGCCCTGCCTTGTATCCCTCACCTGAGAAATGTCCCAGACACATTCAAGACAGGAGAAATGGTTCAGGGTTTTGTTTTTGTTTTTGCAAAGGGAGAAATGAAGACATTAATATCTGAGAGGAAAATATTTCAAGCACCAGGGTAAGGTTTCCAATGCCCACATGCTGGTTTTGCTTATAAACAGACCTTGCTCTCCCCCCTTATGTTGCATATGAACAGAAGATTGTCTTTTCCCTCTACCAGTACAACTGCTTTTTCATGAAAGTAAAGATGTTGAGACATCTCAGAAATTTGATCCTTACTGATTTTTATGCAGAGAGATCTGATATTTCCTCTTCACAGATTTCATCTGGTTTGGTCCTACATTTCATAGGAGCAGAAACATTTGTCTCTGTCCCCTTTAGTTTTCAGCAGTTTGGCTGCCTGTTTTCCAGAGAATACAGGCAAAATATTAGACTTTCTCCATTCTGGACATATTGTACATCATTTTTTTTGGAGGGGTATTTAGCCTCCACTCCATCCCCCAACCAATCTGCAGCATATTTTTATTTATATTTAGATATTTATACCCTGTTTTTGTCCCTAATGGAGATCCAAAGTGTCAATCACTCCTTCTCCATTTTGTCCTCACAACCACAGCTCTGTGATGTAGATTAGGCTGAGAGAGAGTGACTGGCCCAAAGGGCCCCTAGCAAGCTTCCATGGCAAAGTGAAGGTTCACACCTGGGTCACCCAGATCCTAGTCTAACACTTTAATCACTATGCAATGCTGCCTCCCCCCCACCTGAGAGTACAGGCAAATATTTGCTTCTGGCAGACAGACAAGCACCAGAACAGAGCTGAGAATGGAACAGCAAGCAAATGGAACCCAGTTCTGCTTATTTATTATAAAGATCTAGAAATAACCAAATACAATTATTAGTGGAGAACACTGCATAGAACTGTCTGGGGGGACAATCTCCTTTGGAGGAAGCATTGGTTTACTCTTCTCGTTGATAGATGCCACAATCAGATTATCTGCTGAGTAACTTTCCCTTCTTCCAGCTCCTCCTTTGTTTCTTGTTATGCAACTATGAACATCAGAGAATAAGGTGCTAGGATAACAGTCATTTTTTAAGATTTCCAGAGATTAGGTAGTCATTACTTTTAGTGATCGGTTTACTGGAATTTAAGATATTAAAAATATAGTGGATTTAGTTTGGATTTTGTTGCATTAATTTTCAAATGCACACACCTAATTTACATTGCAGCATATACTGTATGCTGTTTCAAAGGGATGTGCTACTACTTAATTTTTAATGTCCATTTTCATTTCAAAAGCTTCATTTGTTTTGATTACATTCATTATTACAGATGTTCATTTTCGTTACTATATTTTTGTTTTCAATGAAACCAATGGAAACACATTTCTTCCTGTCCCTCCTTTGTTTTCCATCCAATTTGTATGAAATTGGCAGAGATTATACTCTTTACCCAAGTATGATTCCTGCCAAATTTCAGATAGATAGAAGAAAAGATCCTAGTTTCAAAGGCATTTGGCAAAATACTTAGTCAGTTGTAACGTTTTTGTTTTCCTTCCAATATGGATGAGATGCTCAATTGTTTTCCTCTCACCCAAGGGATTATCCCTCCCAAATTTCAAAGAAAATGGTCTTCATTTTATAGGCAATTAAAATACAGGCAAGACAATCTTAAAAAAGAATTGAGCTCTTTTAGAAAGTTATGCATTCAATTACCATGAAATGTGGGGAGACATTTGTACTCTCAAGGGAATTCACAGATGGAAGAATAGGCAAAGACAAACCTTTGGCACCCCCAAAGGCAACTAGCATTTCAGAAAAGGCACAGTAAAGAATTTAGTTGCCCTATAAAGGAAGGCAGTATTACAGAACGGATTCCAGAAGGTGTCTGGCTGCCCAACAAATGCAGACAGAATGACAAAGCTGGTAAAGGAAGACATTTGCCCAGCCCAATAAAACAGGCAGAATTACAGAGAAGGTAAGAGAAGGCATTTGGCAACCCAAAATGACAAGTAAGAGTTACAGAGTTGGGGATAGCTAGCACTTGGCTTTCCTAGGCAGGCACACAGAGTTACATAGGAAGTCTAGGGACAGATGTTTATAAGTATGAGACGTAAGTCCAATCTTAACTAGTGATTCAGCTTTATTCAGTCAACAGTAAACCAACACAAGGAACAGGGGAGCAACAGGCTCCCTTTTTAAACTGTCCAGGCTATGGTAACCATGCCATTAATCAAGTTAATAAGCAATAACAAAAGAGAGATAACAACCAATAGATTTCGTTCCCTCCGAACAACTCTAGCTGCTCTGATTGGCTAGCTACGCTGAGCAGTCAATCAGATTGTTGACTTTTAGGATACCTTCTGAAATTCAAGCTCATACATATTATTTACAATACATAACAGTTTGCACCCCAGGGAAAATTACAGAGGTGTCAAAGAGAGGATGTTTAGCTTGCAGGCAAGGATGCCAGACAGATACCAGGGAAAAGAGAGTGGGTGCAGTGTAATCAGTATTAGTAACAAATACAGACATATTCACTTTTTGCAATAATCAGTAACACATGACTAATACAATCACTGATTCTGAAATGTAACTTCATACTAGAATGGTGCAACCTCATTTGGAGTACTGTGTACTGTTCTGGTCACCACACCTCAAAAAGAATATTATAGCATTAGAAAAAGTGTAGAAAAGGGCAACTAGAATGATAAAAGGGTTCGAACACTTTCCTTATGAAGAAAGGTTAAGGCGCTTGAGGCTCTTTAGCTTGGAGAAATGACGGCTGAGGGGTGACATGATAGAGGTTTATAAGATTATGCATGGGATAGAGCAGGTTGAGAAAGAAGTAGTTTTCTCCCTTTCTCACAATACAAGAACTCGTGGGCAATTCATGAAATTACTGAGCAGTAGGGTTAGAACAGATAAAAGAAAGTACTTCTTCACCCAAAGAGTGAATTCACTGCCACAGGAGGTGGTGGCAGCTACAAGAATGGACAGCTTCAAGAGGGAATTAGATAAGCATATGGAGCAGAAGTCCATCAGTGGCTATTAATCTCAAGGTATAGATAGGAACTCTCAGGCTGGGGCAAGTGATGCTCTGTATTCTTGGTGCTGGGGGGCAACAGTGGGAGGGCTTCTAGTGTCCTGGCCCACTGCTGGACCTCCTGATGGCACCTGGTATTTTTGGCCACTGGCCTGATCCAACATTGGCTTCTCTTATGTTCTTGTACTTAAACTGAAAGTGCTGTTAATTAATGCATCAAATGTAATATTTCTATGAGCCAGAGGCTAAAAAACTGTGAGCTAGCTCACACCAACTCAACTTAGAGGGAACACTGCTTATGTGATATATTTATTATCCATGCACTGATGATTAATATGTTTACATTAGGGGAATTTTAAAAAACAGATTTTTTTTTTTTAAGGCTTCACTGCAGACACCTTTCTTCTCTGTACTGCCATACAAAATTTTAAATGAAACAGTAGAAAATATGTGTGCTCCCCTTGGGTTTATGAAATTACATTCATGCCTGGCTTTCCAAAAGGCATTGTAAATGAAACAAATACATACTTATGGTACATTTGTATTGCCAATCTAAACATTGGTTGCCAAGTGTCATGAGTGCTTCCTGTTGTAAGTGGAAAAAATTAAACATGAAGAAAGAAATGACAACAAATGTTTCCCATTTCTACATAAAGTCTTGGGCTTTTTGCTCTTTCTTTTCCAAAGTGGGGTGATTCATACCACATTTCTCTAAATATACCAGAACAGCCAAACTAGAAGTGGAAAAGTTACATCTCGATTGGATTGTGCTCACCATATTAAAGAGTTTCCATCTGAATAAACTCTGGACGTTTATAATGCAAAATTACTCATCTTCACAAAAATAGGGAATTTGTCACTAAAATCAGCTTTCTTTCCAGGTGCCTATTGAGATCATTTTGAATCCTGACTCTGTCTTCTTCAGAATTAGCAATCCTATCCAGCTTCATGTCATCTACAGATTTGATAAGCATCCCCTCTATGTCTTCCTCCAGGTCATTTATAAAAACATTGAACAACACTGGGCCCAGGACCGAGCCCTGTGGCACTGCATTGGAGACTTCCCTCCATGCAGATGCAGACCATTTATGAGCACTCTTTGGTTACGATTTTTCAACCAACCATGAATCCATCCAACAGTTGCCCCATCCAGCCCACACTTAACCAGCTTATCCTCAAGGATATCATGAGAATCTTTGTCAAATGCTTTAATGAAATCTAGGTATACTATGTCCACAGCATTGCCAGAGTCAACCATTTTAGTAACTCTGTCAAAAAAGGAGATAAGGTTGGTCTGGCATGACTTATTCTTGATAAACTCATGCTGGTTACTACCCATTAACTCATTCTGTTCAAGGTGCTCACAGACAGAGTGTTTAATAATCTGCTCTAGAGTTTTTCCAGGTATTGATGTCAAACTGACAGGCCTGTAATTTCCCGGTTCTGTCTTTTTTCCCTTCCTGAAGATCAGGACAACATTTGCTCTTCTCCAGTCTTCCAGCACAACACCAGTACTCCAGGAAATCTCAAAGATGAGAGCCCGAGACTCTGAAATAACATTGGCAATTTCTTTAGCACCCTGGGATGCAAGCCATCTGTCCCTGGAGATTTGAAAGTATTTAAGGCAGCTGGATGCTCTCCTTACTTACTCTGGACTGGCAGTTTCTCCTTCTTTCATATGTCCTGCATCCTTCAGTTTGTATACAGCTCGCCTTACAGTTAAAGACCAATGCAAAGTGAGAGTTAAATAATTCCACTTTGTCTTCATCCCTTGTTAAGGCTCGATCTTCTTCCCCTAGCAATGAGCTTACCATATCCCTGTTCTTCTTTTTACTCTGAACATAGGCATAGAAACCTTTCTAGTTATTTTTAGCCTCAGCTCCATCTGTGTTTTAGCCTTTCTGACACCATCCCTACAGATTCAACCCTGCTTCTTGTACTCACTCTCAGTAATCTGACCCTCCTTCCATTTTCTGTACATTTCCCTTTTTAGTCTCAGCTCTTCAGAGAGTTCCTTGTTCAGCCACCTTGGCTTCATTGCCCATCTCCCACCTTTCTTTCTCATCGGGACAGTTTGCAATTGTGCCTTAAGCACTTCATTTTTCAGCATCTCCCATCCTTCCTGTGCAGATTTCCCCCTCAGCATTTCCAGCCAAGGGATCCTATCTAATATTTCTCTGAGTTTTTTGAAATCAGCTATCCTGAAGTCCAGGATACAAGTCCTACTATGTCCTGGTTTCACATCCTTCTCTATGTCAAATTCCAAGCTGACATGGTCATTATTCCCCAAGGATCCCACAACATTCACTTCCTCAACCAGTTCTTCCCTATTAATCAGGATTAAATCCAGGATAGCAGATTCTCGGGTTTCCACCTCTACCTTCTGAGAGATGAAGTTGTCTGCAAAACTATTCAAGAATCTGTGGGATGCCCCATGTCTAGCAGAGTTAGATTTCCAGCAAATATCTGGATAGTTGAAGTCTCCCATAACCACTACATCCTGTCTCTGTGAAAGTTTAGCAAGCTGTTGTACAAATGCATCATCCAGTTCCTCTGGTTGGTTCAGAGGTCTGTAGTATACCCCCACAACAATATCTCCTTCTTTTTTCCCTTGCTCTATCCTTACTCACACACTTTCAACAGGGCAGCTCTCAAAATCCTGAATTTCAATGCAAGTGTATTCATTCTTGACATATAGTGCCACCCCACCTCCTTTTTGTTTATTCTGTTCTGTTTGAACAAGGTATATCCTTCAATCGCTGTGCTCCATATATGAGATTCATCCCACCAAGTCTCAGTGATACCTAACAGATCATACTTACTTTCCAATATTTGAAGTTCAAGTTCATCCTGTTTATTTCACAGACTCTGTGCATTAGTATAAAGACATCTCAGATTACAGACATCCTTTCCTACTATAGATCCCTTCGAATTTACCTGAAAATTACTGAACTCATCTCTCTCCCATTCATTTACTTTCTGGTCACTCCCTTTCTTGAACTTAGTGTTGGGGATGCTGCACAATATCAGGCTTTTTCTTCCCACCCCCAATGGCCTCAGTTTAAAGCCCTCCTGATCAGGTTCACAAGTCTTCCAGCAAAGACATTCCTCCCAATCTTTGTAAGGTGCACCCCATCTATTGCCAACAGTCCTTCATGTTGGAGGTACATACCATGGTCCAGGAAGCCAAATCCCTCTTGATGGCACCATCTACGTAACCAGTCATTCATCTCCAATATCCTGTTCTCCCTTCCAGCTCTGTGGCCCTCAACAGGTAAAATGGAGGAGAACACCACTTGTGCCCCCAGATCTTTCACCTTCTTGCCCAGAGCCTCGTAGTCTTTGGAGATCCATTCAAGGTTTCTTTGGGCTGTATTGTTTGTTCCCACATGGATCAGCAGGAGCGGGTAGTGGTCAGAGGTTTTGACCAGTCTTGGAATTCTCGCAGTCACATCTTGGAAGACAACAAACCTCTCGAGATTCCTTGTCCAGTCTGCACACAACTTCTTCCGTCCCTCTCAGTAGGGAGTCACCAACCACCACTACTCGTCTCTTCCTCCATGGGATAGCTTGGTTCCTTCTGTCTATGTGTTTGTGCGTCACATCCTTTTGATCTTGGAGTGTGCTATTCTGATCTTCCACCATCAGAAGCGGCTGGTAGCAATTTTGCAGCTGCACTGGCTGTGAGTGTTTCCTGATTATCTTACTCCTCAAAGTCACATTCTTCCACTTACCCACTTGTTACTTCCTTCCTCTTGCTGAGGATTTGCTAGCTCTTGCCATTCTCTCAGGAGCCCCTCTTCCATCACATCTAAAAACCTTTCTCCCTCCCTGCTTTTTCTCAGTGTACAGATTTGTGCCTTGGGTTCTCCAACCTTCTTCTCAAGCATTCTTATAAGCTTGCAGTTGCAGCATGTATAATTCATTTCTTGGCAAGGCAGGAAAATGATCATGGTGCAACCCTGGCAGGTCACTGGAATAGATCCTTTGTTATCCATTTCCCTAGGAGCAATGCTATCTTCTACAGCCTTCTACAGCCTCCAGGAACTTCCCTCAAAGTCCGAAGTAAACTCTTGTTGTGGTGATGTACCCTGAAAACTTTGAGACTGACCAAACGGCTACCTTGCCAGCAGTTCTCAGCTTGCACCAAGGCTCACGCCTCTGGTGAGGAGAAGCCTTTTGTCTCAAAAGGTCACTTCCTGCCAAGCACAGCAGAGCTCAGCACATTAGGCGGCAGGGCTTGTAATCAACAGCACTCAACAGCAAATAGTAAAAGGAGTTATTGATTCTTAGGGGCAAGGAGAATAACTTCCTTCCAGTGAAACAGGTTGGGAAGAGAACCCTGGTCTGTGATAAATGGGAGAAGCTTAGACAGCTCAGTGAAAAGCTGTAATATCTACAGGAAAACTTAGAACTCTGAAGGAAGAAATCTAGAAAATTTAAGTAAACACTGTATTCCAGAAGAAACATTAATAAGAACTGTTTTAGTGTTGAAATATACTAAATAAAGTACCTCTCAAAAGAAAGAACTAGGAAATCTTGAAACAAAACTATAAATACACTCACTTGAATGTTCTAAGAATTCGGCTCTGCATATATTAGAAAGTGTTTACCTCAACAATCTCAAAACCTTAATTACCCCTATTCCCTGCCTGTTTAATAAAATCTTCATTCTGTTTTTGAAAGTTAATCTGCCTCAAGAGCTATATCACAAGGATTTATAAAACAGGACAGCTCCTGTTTTCCCCTCAAGTTCCTATACTGGGTCTAAAGAGGTACTGGAACTCTCAAGAGGGAAATGAAGTTTTCAATCTGTATGCTGAAAACTCATGAACATTTTTAAAATAACTTTGTCAAAGAGGTTCCAGAACTCTGTCCAAGCATGTTCACCCAGGAAAAAAAGCTCTGTTGATGATAGGAATTAGTGAAGAAGTGTTATTTTTATTAAACTTTTCTTCTTAATCTTCAAGACAACATGATAGTCATTATTCTGTGAAACTGAAAAAACTAGAATATGTTCAAGTTGTATTGATTTAATATTGCAAAGGAAAACTCATCCTTAAAAAATAAGAACAATGAATTTTGTGTTACTTAAAGTGTTACAGATATTTAAACCATGTAACCCAAACCATACATATTCAGTATATGATTCTCCTTGGATTACAAATGAGAGTAAACATTCATTCTATACATCTCAGAATACTGTTGGTACATTCATGAGATAGTAACAAACCATAATTATGACTTAGCAGAAGGAAAGATAAATGTGCAAGTATACAAATAATATATTAAAAAACAATGTTATTCTTCTGCCTCTTAAAACTCTGGCTGTTGTCTCAGTTGGTTTTGATTCTATCAGCCATATCAGTATTACTTGAGAAGAAATGGGACAATAGAATTAAAATGACTTCCACTTTTTTGATAGTTGCCAATATTCCTAACAGAACACTTAAACAAATGGTTAGGTAAAGAACATTCTGGCTGCAATCCTAAACCCTTTCTTGGAAGGAAACACCACTGAATAAAATCAAACCTGCTTAGGATTTCTCCATCATTTTTTAATATGTTATTTTTTTTTAAAAAAATCACACACCTCCCTTTCCTTGTGAAAGAAATTAAATTTTAAACCTTTAAGACAGAGATAAAAACTAAAAGCACGAAAGAGTTCTCAGTATTATAAAACTGTATTTGCAAATGGTGCTGTTAACATCTCATTGAAACAAATTAATTTGCTTGTGCTTCAAACGCCAGTGCATTTCCCCCTTAGCAACTCCATCACTTAGCACTGCTTGAGGCTGATGAGGTATCTAGTCCCTTCCCACCACTCTCCTGCATCTTTCAGCATTGTGTTAGATTGGTTGAATAGCATCACCATCATCACAAGCACGTTTTGATCCACTGAGCCTAACCTTCCATTAAGGCAAGCTATCACAGAGGCCTTCTATGGAATACAAATGTGAATTAGCCATGAACCATACAACTACAAATTCTAAACCCACGACTTTAAAATTTTACTTGATTTGTGGAGAGCACGGTCTCCATGCACTAGAGACTATTTCTTAACTCTGAGGTACTATTTCAAGGCAATTATTTGTTTCTGTTTTAAAGGAGAGTAATCATTTAAAACTGCCTATATTCAACAAATACCGAAGCTCCTGCATCCTATATAAATTATTATCTATAGTATTTTTGACTATGGGTTGTTGCATCAAACATAGCAATATGCTTGCACAAGCAACTTCACTGCTACATTTATATAAAACTAGAGACATGCAATCTTTTTTAAAAAACAACAGTCAATTATTTGCCTCTACTGTTCCTGATCACCTCTCCTCCCTGTTCATTCTCATTCCCAGTGTTCTTTTGCCTTTGTTTCCTTCACTCATAGGCCTCTCTCTCTCCCAAGCCCCAAATTTATTTCCTGAGGCCGACTGCTTCTCTTGGCTTTCCTTCTCTGGTGCAACAATCCACAAATGGATGCAGAAACAGATGTATTATAGCTCAAAATAAACAAACTGGCTGAAAAGGTCCTTTCAGGCCACTAATGGCTTTTTATAAAGGCAATGCATAATTAACAGATAAAACAAGCCTTAGAAAACATGAAACCGACTTATACAAAAGTACAAAATTCAAAATCTGCCATAATCTTTCTCTCACACTGAAACATTAGCAATACAATGAACAAAAATATTTAAATATAAACAAGTCTACAAAGCAAGATTCCCATATACAAGTTATAACACTCCATAAAAATTTCTTAGTCATAACATCTGAAGAGCTGTTGAGAAGTAGATTTTAGAGAGAAATACAAATTTATCTAAATCTAAACATTTCTTTATTTATAATCCCTCAAAATTACAAAGTAAGCTGAACCCAGTCAAATTTAAGGGCATTTAGGTCTCATTTATTTCAAACTAGAAGTAAGGCCTGTTGTGGGAAGAAATACAACCAACTCTAGAAAGAGGCTTCAGGTGAATGTCCCAGCTGTGGCTGGTGTGGTGGCAGAGGGAAGGGGAAAATAGAGGGAGGTGAGCCATGTTTATTTCCTTCTGCTTAGCTATAAGGCAGGGCTGTCTCAAGTCATTTTGCTGGCTCAAGTGGGTAGTATGGAAGGAGAGCCGCAAGGTAATAGATATGGTTCCCTCCACCCCTGACTTATGTTGACCTGTGGCTACGCAGTGGAAGGTAAGGGAGAAAAGCACCTCCTCCTGTGCCATGTTTTCTGGGTTCTGAGGGTCTGGAAAGCAGGTCCGTAGCCAGTTACAGCTCTGCCAACTCTGGGTTGGGAAATACCTATAAATTTGAGGGGCAGAGCCTGGGGATGGCAGGGTTTGGGATGGAGAGGGACCTCAGCGGGGTATAATTACATAGAGACCACTGCCCAAAGCAGCCATTTTCTCCAGAAGAACTAGTCTTGGTCATCTAGAGATCAGTTGTAATAGCTGGAGACAATACTTAGGAGAGGGCCAGGTTTGTTGAACGACTTCAGTGAGATATACTGCCATAGAGATCATCCTCCAAAGCAACCATTTTCTCCATGGGGAGATGTAATTCAGGGAGATGTCCAGGCCTTGTCTTTCCCCCCAACCCTCATTTAGCTGATTAATACTTCAACTGACTCCTTACTAATGTCCCAGGGCCTCTTGAGACTCCCAACTTTGGAGTTGTAGTTCTAATTCCATTTGCTATGGTTGCAGTAAGGCCAGCTGAGAACTACAAGCAACTTGGAATATTACACATCTCAGGACTTCTTGCTGACCTGGGAATGCACAAAATTTCTTAGGGACGCAGAACTCAATTCATTCTGCAGCTGAGCATTACAAACTGGAGGCATCTGTATTCTGACCAGATAAATGCAGACTTTTAAAATAGTATTCCTGTAATCTGTTTTACTGTATCTCATAAATCTGCTTAGCAAATAAGCTCTCCTCATGGAAGAGTAAGACCCAACCCTTAGATTTTAACAGCACAATCCTAAATAGAGTTATACCCTTTCAAGTCCCTTGAAGTCTGTTTGGCTTAGGTGGGGTATAACTCAAGTTAATAGATAAATAGGCCCAAATTATACATTGCATCTACCATTGATCACCATGGGAAGAACTTGCAGCCACATGAAATGGACCCAGGAGGCATGATTTGCCTCATTAGGGGACTGAACATGCATTGGATGCTCATACATGCAGTCCGCAGAGCCAATAATGTCCCTCAAGAGACATTTTGGGTCAGGATAAAATCATGGGGGGAAGGCAAGAGCCCTTCCTCTCTGGTGCTGCTGTCCTGATCTGAATTAGACCTCTTCTGACATTAAGTTCCCACAGGGAGCTTGTAGCTAAGATCTTTCTGCAAATCCTCATGGCAATAATGTGGCAGATGTAACACATAGTTTGGCCTGTAGGAGGGTATAACTTTGTTTAAAACTGCACTGTAAGATTCTTAATATCAAATTATTCAAATCTACCACATTTTCAAGTAATCCTTATATTAAATGGGAAACACTACTTGCTGTTGAGTGAACAAAAATTAAGGATCTATCACTTTAGCTTAATACAAATTAGAAAATAAACTTAAAGATGGGAGGGGACTACTTTATTAGTGAGAAATCTAGACACTATAGAGTCTGCATGTTCAGGTATACCCATTTATTGGTAAGAGATCTAGTAAATGCTTTTGAAGATGCAGATTTCTACTAGTTGTTGAATTTTGTTTCAACCACTAGGCAACACCCCATTAAAGGGAAGCAATCCTAGACCTCCCCTGCATTATCAACACATTAATACATAATTAATATCCTGCATGCAACCATAAAAATACATTTCTTTTTATCTCTCTGTTTATGCTAGCAATGTTACAAACTGCAAGTTAAGCTGAAAAGTTCTAAATTCTTATTTGAGTTTACAGTAGAAGAAGGCAATTTAAAATAGGCATTACTTTCCTTCAAACTCACTTATCAAAGTCAGCTTTAGTAGCTGCAGCAAACAAAGCGTTTGCATAAAGTGAGAGAACTGAGAATACAAAAATAGAAGCAGAAAGAAAATGTGAAAAGAGAGTTAATGTCAAGGAGAAAAAGCATGAAATAACAAGGGATTCTAGCTAGAGCAGAAGCAAGTTCCAGAGCTGGACACAGGTAATGTTTCTTAATTCCTGCATTAACCTTACGGAAATAGCTAGGATGTGTGGTTAAAGTGACTGAAAGAGAGCTTGTAGGAGGGGTTTCTTCACTATTATGACACATTCAACTCAGGTATTATCTAGGGTTGCCAGCCTCCAGGAGGGGCCTATAGATCTCCTAGAATTACAACTGATTGCCAGATGGCAGAGTTCAGTTCCTCTGGAGAAAGTGGCTACCTTGGAGGACAGAATGTATAGCATCATACCCCTGCTGACTTCCCTCCCCTGCCCAAACTCCTCCCTCCCTAGGCTCCACTCCCAGATAACCAGTAATTTCCAAACCTGGAGCTGGCTACATTCACAATCTGGGAGACTTCTCTGAACACTTTGTTTCCCTGAGCTTGCCTTGTCTTTATTACATGTTTTTCATACTTGATTATCACAATTCATTTTGCATAAAGGGCCACTGAAGTGTAGATAAGACTGCTTATTCAGCCAGAGTGAAGGTTTTGTGGCAGGTTAGAAATGACCCCAGGAAACTGTTTTCCTCCACTCTTGATCTGTGTGTCCACTTTGGCACAAATTTCTGATGAAGCTCTGTCTGCCTTGCCTTTTGTCAGGGAGTACCTAGACCTCCAGCAAGCTCTTTCTTCCATTAACTTCTGTTCTGTCATACAGTAACTTGTCTATGCAGTTGCCTTGTCACAATGATCACCAGTTCGAGAAAACAGACACTAGTAAAGGTCATGGGGTATCATGGAGGCACAATGGCAATCTGGACATGCCAGACATTTGAAGAGTAATTTTTTTTTTAAAGCATGTATTCGCAGGTGCACAGATATATAGGTGCAAAGGCTTGTGCCCTGACTTGGATAGCCCAGGCTAGCCCAGTATCATTAAATCTCAGAAGCTAAGCAGGGTCATCCCTGGTTAATATTTGGATGGGAGATCACCAAGGAAGTTGCTACACAGAGGCGGGCAGTGGCAAACTACCTCTGAATGTGTCTTGGCCTGATAATCCCCCAGAGTTGCCATAGGTTGGCTGCACCTTGACCAGCATTGCCAGATAACAACCTGGGGTGGGAGAACTTACCAGGAGCAAAGAGAGGCCTAGGCTGGTGAGGCAGTAATATGACTTCTGGCACATGCTGGAAGTGATGCCATCACATTGCTGGTGATACATGGATGTTTGAGCAAAAAAGAAGTAACTTATACCATACAGTTTTTGCCCAAATATCAGAGTATGCCTGCATTGCCAGTGACACGATGACATCACTTCCAGTGTGTGCTGGAAGTAACATCACTGTGTTGCCTGAAAGGCAGGCCTATACCTCCTTTTGCTGCCAGTAAGTCCCCCACCAACCAGCTGATTGATGCTAAGGTGAGAGTCCATGAAGTGGGGGATTCCCCACCCCTGGCAAGGCCTGGCAAGCCTAAGCTTGATGGCATGTATCACCACCACCTCCGCAAGTTTGTAGGGGTTGAATGGGTTAATAGAATTCCCCTCACCAGTAAACATGATCGTCATTTTACCTGCATATGCCTTTGGATATCACTTCTTTGGGAGGTATATTTTAGAATAATTTTTATTGTTTTATGATTTACATACAACAAATACTAAACCAGAAAATAAAACAGAACAAAATCAACTGCCATTAACATCCATCAGCTCTAACTGCTGACAGATGGCTGCCTGGATTCTGCCCCAGAGAATTTGACCAGGGCAGGCTGTGTCTGGAGGGTTGCAGCAGAGCCAGTTGAAACTTAATTCAACAAAGATGGAGGTCCTGTACCTGAGTCACGGGGGAGTTGAGTCAGGAATCAGACTACCCACCTTGGATGGTGCATCACTTCTGTCAGCTCAGAAGGTGAGGGGCCTGGGGGTGGTCCTGGATGTCTCACTTTCTGTGGAGGCCCAGGTCGCCACAGTTGCCAGACTGCATTCTATCAACAGATTAGGCAGCTGGCTCCTTACCTCTCCCCCAAGGACTTGGCTTCAGTGACCAGTTTCTAGAAAGAAATGGCTAAAAATGTGAAATTTGCTATATAGAATTATTTTCAGCACGCAAATAAATCAGGGTGATGGTTAGCCTACAAAATTAGAAAGGAAAGAGAAAAGAGACTGATAAATTCTCTATATGATGGGGAGAAGGAGATATTTCAGAAAGAAGAATTAAAGAAAACTGCAATCCTTTTATACTCAGCTATATAGGGAACAGCAAATACCAAAGGAAAAACAAAAGCAATATAAGAACATAACATAAGAACATAAGAGAAGCCAGTGTTGGATCAGGCCAATGGTGCATCCAGTCAAACACTCTGTCACACAGTGGCCAAACATACCAAGTACTATCAGGAGGTCCAGCAGTGGGGCCAGGACACCAGTAGCCCTCCCACCAAGATTACAGTGCATCACTTGCCCCAGACTAAGAGTTCCTATCTATACCTTGTGGCTAATAGCCACTGATGGACCTCTGCTCCATATGTTTATCTAATTCCTTCTTGAAGCTGTCCATGCTTGTAGCTGCCAGCACCTCCTGTGGCAGTGAATTCCATGTGTTAATCACTCTTTGGGTGAAGAAGTACTTTTTAGTGAGTTACCTATTGCGACTCCAAGATCTCTCTCTTGCTCAGTCTCCACCAGTTCAGACCCCATCAATGTATATTTATAGTTAGGATTTTTGGCTCCAATGTACATCCCTTTGCACTTGGCCACACTGAACCCCATTTGTCATGCTGATGGCCACCCGCCCATCCTCGACAGATCCCTTTGGAGTCCCTCACAATCCTCCCTGGTTCTCACCACCCTGAAAAACTTTGTGTCATCTGCAAATTTAGCCACTTCACTGCTTACTCCCAACTCCAAATCATTAATGAACAAGTTAAAAAGCATCAGACCGAGTACTAATCCCTGTGGTAACCCACTGCTTACCACCCTCCACTGAGAAAATTTCCCATTTGTACTCACACTCCTATTAATTAGCCAGTTTTTGATCCACAAAAGGACTTGTCCTTTTATCCTGGAAGCTTACGGAGGCTTACTTAGGAGCCTTTGATGAGGAGCTTTATCAAAAGTTTCTGTAAGTCCAGGTAAACAACATCTATTGGGTCCCCCTTGTCCACATGTTTGTTCACTCCCTCAAAGAACACGAACAGGTTAGTGAGACAAGATCTTCAATTACAGAACCCATGCTGAGTCTGCCTCAATGAAAGATTACATATTTTTGTAAGGAGATCCACAAGTTCACATTTGAGTTCTTTCAGAATTCTCAGATGTATGCCATCCAGGCTTGGTGATTTATTAGTTTTTAAGTTATCTATCAATATATACAAGAACAGTAGCTCCCTATATTATCTGAAGAGAATAAGAAATATCTTAATGACCTCATCATGATAATAGAAATCACAGAACCAATACAAAGGCAAAATATGGGGAAAGCATCGGGCCTGGATGGCATACCTGTAGAATATTATGAAGTGATAGAAGATATTATTCTTCTCCCATACCAGAATATGATTACAACAGTTATGGAAGAGGGAGGGTTGCCTGAATCCTGGATGGAAGCAACTATCTCATTGATACATAAAGAAGGAACAGATCCAAAAGAAGTTAAGAACTATTGACCTATATCTTTGCTCAATTGTGATTATAAAATTTTCACATCAGTCTTTGCCACAGGATTGAAAAAATAATTATCAGAATTTATACATCAAGACCAATCAGAATTTTTACTGAAAAGGCAATTAAGAAACAATGTCAGAATGGTTCTAAATATATTAGTATATTATGAAGCTCATCCTGAGAAACAGATGGCTGCTGAAAAAGCCTTTGATAATGTTAGCTGTCAATTTCTTATTGAACAGATGAAGGAAATGAAATTTGGACCTGACTTTATAAGAGTAGTTGAAGCCCATCTATACTAAACAGAAAGCAAGAATAGCTGTAAATGGTGACTTGATAGATATTATTTGGATTGAGAAAGGGACAAAACAGGGATGCCCTTTGTTGCCAGTTCTATTTATTTTAACTTTGGAAGTTTTGACAAGAGCTGTTAGGAAAGACTCAAAGGTGCCTTTGTTAAGGCTCATAAGTATAAGTTACAAGCATTTGCCTAGTATTCATTTTGGAGAATCCAACAGATTCTATAGAATATTTGTTGAAGAATGGAAAAATGGCTGGGATGAAAATTAACTACCAAAAGATGAAGGCAATAACAAAGATTATGACTTCTAATTAAAAAACTGAGTTATTTCATCTAACAGGATTTCAGTTGGAGAAAAGAGTTAAATACTTGGGAATAAACTTAACTCCAAAGTGTAGTTCTTTGGTGAAGGATAATTATTTGAAACTGTTCCAAGAAATTAAGAAATATCTAGAAAGATGGAAAGATCTTCATTTATCCCTGATGGGAAGGACTGCAGCCGTGAAAATGAATATAATTCCACATATTATTTTTTTAATACCAGACTATGTCTGTATTAATCGCTCTTTTTTGAAGATATGAATAAACAAATATCTAAATTTATTTGGCAAGGGGAAAAGCCAAGAATTAGACTAAAAGTGTTACAAGATTTTAAAGAAAATGCGGGCTTTGCTCTACGGGACTGGAATACATATTATACAGCGGCCCGCCTGGTATGGATGAGAGACTGGATTTTACTGGATAATCAAAGACATTTGGCCCTAGAGGGACATGATTTAAAGTTAGGGTGGCAAGCTTTTGCTTGGTATGAGAAAGTGGCTGGACATAAATATTTTAAAAATCATGTGATAAGGAAATCCCTATTAACAACTTGGGGGAAATTTACCTTTGGTATACTCTAAAATTCCAGGATGGGTCTCACCACTGGAAGCATTTTCACAACCAAATTTAATGCCCTCAGACAGAATCTTTAGGTATGAAGACCGATTAGATGACAAAGGACTTTTAAAAACAAAAGAATTAATAAAACAAGGGATTAGCTTGGACTGGTGGACAAGGGCCCAAATTGAATCTAGATATGCTAAAGATAGAAAAGTTGGTTTTTATTCTGAAAAAAGTGTATTTGAGAACTTGTTGTGTACATCTAATGATTAGCTGATTAAGAAAATGTATTATTAATGTATTTATTCTTAATGTATGTATTAATGCAAATGAAAATGGAAGATGAAGTGGTTAAAGACTGTGTGGTGAAACTGATGCAAAATCTGGGTTATAACATTGATCTTTCACAGTGAAGTAAACTATGGAAAGTGAATGTGAAAATAACTAAGTCGGTGGCATTTAAAGAGAACTTGTATAAGATGTTCTCTAGATGGTATTTAACACCAGATAGACTAGCTAAAATGTATAAAAATAATCAAATAATTGTTGGAAGTGTAAAAAAATGTGGGTAAATTTTATCATATGCAGTGGACATGTAATATAGTGTGTAAGTTTTGGGTTATGGTACATACTCTTATACAGACAGTTTTGCAGACATCAGTACCTTTTTGACGAGAATTGTTCTTATTGAATTGTATACCAGAGAATTTTGACAAAAATCAAAGATATTTTATAATTCATTTAGTAACTGTGAGGATCTTATTGGAAACTTATTGGAAACTTTCACCAACACCTTTGGAACATGATTTAAAAGCAAAGATTATTGAAAGTGTGGAAATGGATAAATTGACCTTGATGCTAAAAGGGAAGAGAAAAAGAAGAAGAGATTGGATTCATACCGTACCCTTCACTCAAAGTCTCAGAGCAGTTTACAAACTCCTTTCCCTTCCCATCCCCACAACAGATATACTGTGAGGTGGGTGGGGCTGAGAGAGCTCTTTCCAGAACTGTCCTTGAGAGAATAGCTCTGACAGAACTATGGCTTGCCCAAAGTCATCCACCAGCTGCAAGTGGAGGAGTGGGGAATCAAACCCGGTTCTCCCAGATTAGAGTCCGCACACTTAACCACTACACCAAACTGTCTCTTCTACACCAGACTGGCAACTACACACAAACTACACACTCTCCTACACCAAAAAGGGCAAATGGAAGAAGACTTTGTTGGACTATGGACTCATTCTATAATTGGATAAGAGAGAAAAATATAAGGATATGAACTTTTAATAATATAGTATTAAGAAGACTATGAACTTTTAAATCTCGCAGTTTATCTGCATATAACATGAAATTACAAGTAAAGGAAAGTTACATGCAGTAAACTATTGCATTTACCCTTTTCCCTTCCTTAGCCCTCTGTATTTTTAAAAATTAATAAAAATGATTTTAAAAAAGGAGCACGGAATGCTCCAGTCACGTAGACCAAAGAGAGAGAGAAAAGTAGTCACAGCTGTTTTCTGTTTTTCCCATCTAATCAGATCCACTTTTATCTGCCTCATAAATATTTCATAATTACATTGATACATTTTATTTAGATTTTTTAGATAGATACTCTAGGATATCTAAAACTTTTGTCTACTAATGGTATATTTAAAGTGTGAGAGGCTTTCAATTGAATTGTAGGGGGAATATTACAGCATAGCATATTAGATTTTGTCAAGTTTACCCTAGGGGCAGAAATTTGTATTTTATAAATTCTTCCTTTAAAGGTTGTATTGCTTCTGTCAAATCTGAGAGCAATAACAACATATTATCTGCATACATTATTAACAAATGTTCTTTCCCCCCCACATTTAACTCCTCTGATATGTTCATTAGCTCTTAATTTATTAGCTAGTTGCTCCGAAGCTAAGACAAAAAAGCAATGGGTACCACAAATAATGTTTATTGAGCCAGAAACACATTTATTTATTGTTATACCAGCAGTATATGATGGCATTATTAAATTTATTCCCAAATTCATAAAAAATTCATACCTTTTTAAAGTGATCCCAATTGACTAAATCAAGGGCTATCTAGAGATCTAGAGCTATTAATATTAATTCTATTTTTTTAGAATGAAGCAATGAAACATTTCAGAATAAAACTATATTCATCTGAATTTACTAATGTTGAAATACAAACTCTCAATCTAGATGCTAAAATGTTAGTGAAAATATATTCTAAAGTTATATTCTTATTTAACAAGGCCCTAATCATCGGTTCCAGCCAGAGTATATTAGCTGAAAAACAATAATAATTAATCGCTGAAGGTTGGACCTGATTCTCTCTATAAAGATAAAGACTCCACAGAGGAGTCCAAAATATCTTTTGGTTTATTAACTATTTTCCCCTTGGAATTTTTAATTGCCATAATCAATTCCTTTGCTGAGCTATCTTGATTTTATTTGCTAATAACTTGGAACAGTTCTCTTCAAATTCATAATATCTTTGCTTAGTATACCACAATTTCAATGTTGTTCTATGAATATCTAATAAATTTAACTTCTCTATTTTTTGTTCTAACCTTGTTTTATCTAAAGCTTTATTTTTTATATATTTCTGTTAACATACCAATTTTAGCTTCCATGTTGTTAATTTGTTTCCTTCTTTGTTTTAGTATCAATAAATTCTAATTTGTTACCTTCTCTGTGGGAGATATAATGCAGACTCCCTTGTGGCATGAATTTACTGAGGGAAACCTGCTTTTGCATGAAAATGGGATAAGCAACCCTATAGGAGTATAAAATGTTCTCAGACCACCAGAGCAAACATTTTAAAACACCAGTTGTTGAAATACAGAGGAATACCAATCCATCTGGAAAACAGGAACGCTTAGAAGTTAATCACATGGACTTAAACAGAGACTTTTAACATTCATGTCAGTTCAAGACATTAGCAATCCCTGTGTGCACAGCATAAGCATATATTGTAATCCATCTCAAGCAGTGTTTTGAGTTCTACCATCCCATTTAATCTTAAGCATAAATCCAAGAAAAGACCCCATGCCGTTCCATCACTGATAGCTGTACCACTTCCAGTTATTGGTAAATGTTGAGAATAAAGACAAAATGCATTTTCTAACCTGTCTTTCCTTGCCTCTCTGGTATCCACCCAAAATAATTTATCATTTTAAAGCCAGAAAGTAAGCTTCTTTATCTAGCTTTCAATTTTCATTTTATAGGATTCTCCATCTCAGAAGTTCAAAAGAATGTTACATACTATATAATTTAAGTCTATACAGTTTGCCAGAAATCTGTTCATGTGTGAAAACAAGTTCTCAGTCATTGCTATGTGAGGAGCCTTACCTTCTTAAAACACCTATAATTTCCACTTTAATTTCTGATATGGAAGACTATGGCTAGATCTAACTCTAATGATTACTTCCAATTTCCTGCTTGTTTTCACTTGTCTGAAAATATTAAAATACAGAATGTAGGACAGGTTTGGGAGAAATAGCAGACACGACTTTTTTTGTTTTCTCATTCTGTCCTCCAATATTGACCAGCTATTAATAAACCACAGTAGTTAATGCTTCCTGTGGATTTATTGATTGATTTATAGTAAACATTTGTTTGTGATTTGAACCTGATGAGTACAACTTCCAACCCATTTTGCTTCATTCCAACCAACAATGTCACTCTCTTTTGCAGCCAGTCACTTCATGGTATCAAACGATCTCAGAAATATATACATAACATTGGCAGAAAGCTATTGGGATTTTATTGGCTGGGATCCAAAGAACTGGAGAACAAGTTCCATGCACCTTGGAAGACTGGAAAGAGTGCTTCTCAAACAGCAACCTCTGGTGTCACATGGTAAACTGTTTTTGAAACTGGACTTTTAAAAGTAGTTTGTGATACAGTTATTCAAAGACAACATTAAAAAATAACTAGCCAACTGGTGTCATGCCATTGGCTGCCAGCTGATGAGAAAGGGAGGAAGTGGACATGAGGGGCAGGGTGGAAAAGAAAAATGTGGGGGGCAACATGCTGACACGGTGACATCATTTCTGGTTTTGCCCTGGAAGTTATGCAACTGCTCTTCCCACCCTCTGCCCTGCTGAATGGCAATGGGGGCAGTAGGTCTAGGGCAAGAGGATCTGGTAAGCCTATTTTGGATCCTAGGCAATTCTTCTTTCATTCTAGAGGGGTATGCATGGGGGTGTCATTTCCCTGCACACAACCTGCAACCTGCAAGCAGTTTTGGTTTATACTGGTTATACAAAGAAATGTATACTGGAAAGGGTGAAGCTCCAGCCCCTTTTTCTTAAGTATATGCTTTGACTAAACAGTTCAAAGGGGACAAAAGTCCTCTCTCTTTGTAAGGGGAAGGACTTGTTTGCTTACAGTGGTGTTGGGTTGCTCCCTCTAAACTGTGGAATCTTGTGAGCAAAAATTCTACTTTGTAAGCTACCGGCATTAAAGTTGTGAGTGAGCGATTTGGCTACTGCATGAACTAATTTGCTCTGGAGCTATCCTTCCTGAGCTAAGACAAAAATGTGTGAGCCAGAGGCTAAAAAAACCTGAGCTAACTCATACTAACTCAGCTTAGAGGGAATACTGGTTGCCAAATCTGGGCTGGGACATTCTTGAATATTTGGTGGTGGAGCCTGGAGAAGGTGGGGCTTGGGGAGGGGAGGAACCTCAGCAGGGTGTAATGTCATAGAGTCCAGACCAAAGCTCCCTCAAAGCTGTGGAGTCTTGTGAGCAAAAACTCTACTTTGTGAGCTACTGGCATTAAAGCTGTGAGCGAGCGATTTGGCTACTGCATACATTAGTTTGCTCTGGAACCATCCCTCCTGAGCTGAGACAAAAATGTGTGAGCTGGAGGATAAAAAACTGTGAGCTAGCTCACACTAACTCAGCTTAGAGGGAACACTGGTCCAGACTCCAAACAAGATGTTTCCTTCAAGAGAATTGATCTCTGTACTTTGGATCAGTTGCAATTCCAAGGGATCTCCAGGCCCCACCTCAATGTTGGCAACCTTAAGTGTTGAATTATATAAAGACAGATCCTGGCTTAGCTGACAGTCTGCCATTATCTGGACTGTGTAGTGATTATACTTAGGAGAGAGGCAGGAGAGGGGAGGTGCAGTTTGGAGCAACCTGCAGGAATCTGGGGGGGGCACCATAGAGGTTTCAGCAGTTCCTAGTGGTGCATGATGTCAGGTTGACAGCAGTTTTATACTTTGATTTTTGTCCCACTAGCTTCCAGAGCAGCAGCAGGCAACAGGCGCTGGAAGCGGGAGATCTCCTGCCCCAGTAGGTAACTGGAACCCTATGGTAGCTTAAGTTGCCTCATTTGGCATAACGGACCAGCCTCCGTTGTCCTCCTACACACAGTTCCACCCCCCAACTCTCATTTCCTATCTAACAGGAACAATGTTGAGTGTTCGTTGATTGTGAAGAGAGTGTTGGTTTTTGGCCAATAGCAGGCCTGTCTTCCATAAATCTGATAAAGCTCCTTTAATACTTTATTTTCAGTACCATTGTGATCATCTTTTCAGGATATTTTAGTCGAAAACATCACATGCTGCCAAATAATCTTGTACAATTAAAAAAAATTATGAGGTGCAAAGAAAACTGGCCTTGTTAATTTCCACTTTGCTGTTCTTGAAAGAAAATTGTCAAAATGGTGTGCCTGTGTTATATTATTAAAAGTTAAAGAAATTACATATTTTCTAAAAGAGACCCGGTGCATATGCTGGGGTAAATATTTAACAATGGGTTTATTATCACTGGTATTTTTGTTAATTGTCCTATCCCAGTTTATGCCGGGCTCTGGGTGATATACAAGGGGGCATGATGAATAGATAGCTCACAGCTCAATATTTGCCTGTGTATTGTTGATTCTAATAACACAATTCACCTGACTTTCCCCTCTCCAAAAAGTTAAAAATCACATGAAGCAGGTTTTTTTAAAAAAATTGTAGGTTTTTATACTCCACTTTTCTCTAACTTAAAGGAATCTCAAAGTGGCTTACAATCACATTCCCTTCCTCTCCCCACAAAAGGCACCTTGTGAGGTAGGTGAGCTGAGAGCTGAAAAACCATGACTGGCCCAAGGTGCAGTAGGCTTCATGCAGAGGAGTGAGGAATCAAACCAAGTTCTCCAGATTAGAATATACCACTCTTAACCACTATAGCCAGGTTTCCATACAACCAGGCGCTCAAGGGTCCAGTTCACATCAGAAGCCATCTGTGTGGTGGACACACATGGCCGTACCACGGTGGGGTATAGCCATGATGAATGTATGAATCAGGAGTGTTAATAGGGTTTTCAGCCTCCAGGTGGGGCCTGGAGTACTCCTAGAATTTAATATGATCTCCAGATGACAGAGATTGGTTCGCCTGGAGAAAATGGCTGCTTTGGAGCATGGACTCTATGGAATTATATGCTGCTGAGGTCCCTTCCCTGCCCTCCCCAAGCTCCTCTCCCCAAATATCCAGGAATTTCCCAGCCCAGAGTTGGCAATCCTAAATGTTATGGAACTGTTGGCACCAGTATTGCTAAATGTTGTCGCATACACTTGCGCTTCATTCCTTGTATCTAATAAAAACCAAGCAATTCCGTGGCATCTTTTGAAGTTAAAGATTCTTGGACTCTTCCAGGTTGTAAGTGCTATGACCCTAAAAGGGGCTGAGCTCCAGTTCTCAAGCCACTTAACGTTAGAACAGGCTCCTGTGATTATTTTCATTGTTAGGGATGCAAGGTTATATCACTCGCCAGGGGTGGTCATTTGAAGATTTCAGCAGGTTACTTGAGTGCAGGAATGCAGTTTAAATAGTTTTAGTTATTCCTCCCATTGTCTGTTATGCACCAATAGTAATCTGCCATTCCTTTCTATTCTACTACTTTATATCCCATTTGGCAAGCGACTTTTCTTATATTCTCTGATTTGAAATTAAATCAAGATAAATGCCTGGTTTAAACAACTTTAAATAAAAGCAGGTCCTTCAGTGCTCTTCTTGTAGCTGTGGAATCCTAGCATATGAAGCTTGGTGGCTGACCTTTAGGAACCATTTGATACATGCCTGGAATGCCCGGAAAGGTTTGGTTACCATTTGGAGGGGAGAAATGTTTAAAATAACATTTTTTTGTTTTTATATATTCAGTGGACTTTTAAAATAATATAAAATCTTGCTGTTTTACTCAAATACTGTCACTATTTACAAATCTTCATTTGGTCATATAAGCCTGAAAAACCCAGTGAGAAAAAATACTGTTTCTGTTAATCTGAAAAGTGATTAGGACTGGCAAATGTTAATGATATTAATTGTTAAGAAAGGAAGGAACAGCATGAGGTTAAAAAATTATGTTAATAGATGCAGAGTTCATAGTGTTACATCACTTAGTAAGTGCAGTCTTAATCAGAAGTAACAGCTGTGTTCAGGCATTCAGCATCACTAACACTGTACATGTATAAAGGACTGGTGCCTGCTGGCCGTACCTCCCGATGTCTATATCTATAGTCAAACATCCGCAGCCAGTTCTGGATGAGTACATGTGCTGCAAAAAACAAGGTCCCAATTGTACTTTCAAAATCTAAGCATGTACACTTGTAAAGGTGTCATGCTCCTTACAGACCTTTCCACTGTATACACTGCCATCCAGGAGCATGGCTAATGAGTGGGATCCTGTTCCAATCTGTGCATATACAGTATACAAAACATTTTGAAACAGAAGACCAACTTTATTTGAAAAACTAATAACATTCATTTCAGCATGAGCTTCAGTGAGTCAGATCTCACTTCTAAAGATTAACCAATTCTCATTAATTATTAATTAATCGTTAATTAATTATTTCCTTTTCATAGCATCTGAAGTGAAAACTGATTCATAAAAGTTCATGCTGAAACACATGTTAGTCTTTAAAGTACACTGTCAAAACTAGAACAAAAATGTTATTTTAACATTTTTTCCCCCTACAAGCTAACATATATACCTCTCCACTATTATGACAAAAAATGAACATCTATTGTGTTGGGATGGAATTCCTAGGTATAAATCAGGGCTTGGAACATTGAATCATCTTGGACTATGTGTCAGCCACCTATCTCTGAGGATTATTGTGAAATTCTATTATGTGATTCTATGACAAATTGTTGTATACAAACAGCAAATATTAGAGTTCTCACCTCAGGATGTTGGAAAACTTGGAACAGTATTTATATGCTAATTAGATTGTCTGGAGATAGGGAATTGGCAGAATATTAAGATGCCAAATATCAATGGACCTTTGTTATAAGAGATGTTGTGGTTTCTTAACCTGAAATCTGATATGCCAAATGCTTTTCCAGGTTATTGATTTTTTCTGAAGAAACTTCAGGTGAACAGGAAGGGATCCAGGATTCCCTGACATACCAGATCAGGAATCTTGTTGCTTTTGCTTTTTCTCATGCTGCCAGCATCTTGACACACACATACATTAGCAGCCAAGGGGAGCTGAATAGGTCTACATTTTGATGTCTGAGAAGTAGAAGCACACTATCTATTACAACTGTTCAAATTGCAGATTTCATACTACTTTTATCTCTATAGCCATGGAAATCTGTGTAATTCTGACTCTAATTCAAGATAGCTCTTGGTTGCAAATTTCATTCAACCATCTAAAGCAGGGGTTCCCAACTTTTGTGATCCTGTGGGCACATGTGACACAGGGTAGTGGGTGCAACCACCAAATGGCTGCTGTAGGAGGTGGATATAGAGCCACAGATAAAGAAGAAGCCCAAGTTGCAGAGAGAAAAGGTGGGTAATTAAAAATACACTGTCAAAGAGGGGTGAGAGAGAATAAAACAAATACTGGTGGCAGCTGCCACTGAATAAATATTATTTTAATCTGCAGAGCTGATCAGATCTTCAGTGGCCAATCAGAAGCCCAGGTGGGCAAAAGTGCCCCAACCACTTTCTAAAAACACTTGGTGGGCTCCAACAAAGCTGTCAGAGTTTACCATGGTGCACATGGTCACCACACTGGGAACCCCTGTTCTGAGGGCTTCTTCCCATGTAACCAAATTTCTACATATATATATCATTTTGCACCAAAAAAAGCCATATAGCATGCATGTATGCATGTATGTTATGAATACATATATATCTATTTCACAGCATCTTTAGCAAGACATTTCCATTAAGTGCTACAAACTTAATGGGCATTGCAGGCCGTGGCTGGTTGGCTCAGGCGGAGCCGACTGAAGCTAAACCCAGCGAAGCTAAACCCTGGGCCTGTGCCGGACTGGTCTGGGGTTGGGGCTCCCTCTCCCGACCTTCGACAGGGCACCTCTGGTGCTGTCGCCGGAGGTTAGGAGTTTGGGGGTGCTCCTGGATTCCTCCTTAACGATGTGTCAAGTCAGCATTTTACCATCTTCGGCTGGTGCGACAGTTGGTTCCCTACCTCGACCGTGATGACCTGACCACTGTGACCCATGCAACGGTTACCTCGAGGCTAGACTACTGCAACGCTCTCTACATGGGGCTGCCTTTGTTGCAGATCCGGAGGCTGCAGCTGGTGCAGAACGCGGCAACCAGGCTGTTGATGGGGCTTACAAGGTGGGATCACATCCAGCCAGTGCTTAAGGCTCTGCACTGGCTGCCAATAGCAAACCAGATCTGCTTCAAAGTGCTGTTGCTTACCTTTAAAGCCCTATATTGCCAGGGTCCGGCTTACCTGAGGGACCGCCTTTCCCCATATGTTCCCCCAAGAGTGCTACGGTCCGGGGGACAACATCTGCTGGTTATTCCAGCCCCCAAGACGGCCAAATATGCTATTACCAGGGCCAGGGCTTTCTCGGTGGCAGCCCCTACCTGGTGGAATGAGCTCCCAGAGGAGATCAGGGCCCTGCGGGACCTTATGCAGTTCTGCAGGGCCTGCAAGACGGAGCTCTTCCACCAGGCTTTTAAGTAGGGGCTGCCACCATGATTGGACCATCACCATGGGATACCACGAGGCATCCTGGCCCTGGGATGAGATTATAACATGGTGGGACTTTTGGGGGGCAGGGGTAACATGCTGCCAGAGTGTTGAGTTGACTGGTTTTAATTGAGTTTACTTGTTTTGTTTGCCGCTGTTATAATGGTTTTATTGTTTGTTCATTTTAGTGTTTTTATGTATTTTATATGTCATTGCCCTATGTGTTGTCGGCAATGTATGGCTTGTGGCCTCTTGTTCGCCACCCTGAGCCCTTGTGGAAGGGCGGGGTATAAATCTAATAATAAATAAATAAATAAATACATGACTATAGTGCCCAGCCAAGTAACACTTTATTTGGTGCTTTTTATGTGAGTTAATTTTTTCTGTGTGTGTTTTCTTGCAGTTTTTCTTGTAAATGTTTTATGTGGTTTCTGCCCCTCATCCAGATCTAAAGCCATCTTTCTTTAAAAAATGTTTTTTTTGGGGGGAGGGGAGGATGGTAGTGATTAAGTTTCCAAACAGCTCTTCACCATGCTTGGAAACTATCATTCCCAGGAAGCAATATAATAAGGCACGTGTGTATGGCACACCTGCCGCTTATACATGACAAGTTTGGGAGCAATGTCTGGGGGGAAAGAAGCGTCCTCAGAATGTTTGCCATCTCCTCCTGTCCTCTCATAATTACCAAACCAAGAGGATTTCTGCTATAAAGAATTATGATGAGAGAGAAGCGTTTAGTGTGTGGAAAGAAGATTTTCACAGAAGAGTTTTACAGAATGGGAAAGACGATTTTCGCAGAGGCAGTATCATTTATAAGTTCATTATGCTTGATGAGCGCCTGTGAGTGTTCTTCATCCAAGTTGTCTTGGTCATCAATGTAAAAAATGATGTAATAGTTCTGGGAAATGCTATTAGATGATACATTTTGTGTAGGAAAACTATTTGTAATTCCTTCAGGGAAAAGAAAATTAAAGTTAATTGCCAAATGATGGTGTGCTCTTAATTTTGTTATTACCTTTAATTTTTGAATCATAAGCAGCTGCTTGCTGAAGAAGCAAATTCTACTAAGTATGTCACTGAGTGATTTCAGATGTTGCATACTTTTGCATATAGCAGAATGTTATAATCATCCTATGGGCCAATTCTATGATTACAGCAGCATCCAGTATGCAAGTGTACATGATGGTATAATAGTAGTCCTTTTCAGACATATGCACACTACACCTGCTCACACAACATGGTGACCACACTTACTGGTAAGATTGCAGGTAGCACACAACTAGTAGGCTCCTAGTATGTTTGATAGTAATGTATGAAATAATCTATGGTCACAACCTTATGCACTTTGAGCAGAAAATTAGAAGTCAAAATAATAGCCTTAGAAACACGCAATATCCTCGTTAGCAACCTTATTGCATCATAGGATTAAAAAGCTGAACAACACTTGTGCAGATAAACTGCAACTGATATTGTGGAATTTGGTGAAATTGCATGAAATGGTCAGTGGGGGGGAGGTACAGCTTCAAGAAAATGATTTTTTGAAAGTACAGCATTTTTGTAGGAACACTATAAAAATTGCCCAGCTGCAGTTTTGATCTAAGTAAGATAGATTTCTGTAAATCTGGAAGTAGTATTCTGTCCATTGGATGAAACGTCAAACTTTAAACTGAAATGTCCCTTGAGTGTGAAACAAGCCCAAACACCATTCTGAAATTTGTCAGACTCCATTACATTTTTTGAGTCTAGTGGCAAAGTGTGTGTGCACACAAAAGCTTATACCTGGAATTAAAAACTGTTGGTCTTAAAGATGCCACTGGACTCAAACTTTGTTCTGCTGCTTCAGACCAACATGGCTACCCACCTGATTCAATTCTATTTTGTCATTAACAATGCAATTCTAAACAGGGGCCCCAGTCACACAGACCAGATAATGCGGGGGGGGGAGGCATGGCTTTTTGTGCTGGTGCACTTTGACCCACCTGAACGCGATCAGACGTGATGGTGGGGAATCGGGATTTCAGTTCGTTGGTGCGCATTTCTGGCATGCTTCAATGCAGCGAGGGGAGCACACTGGAACAATCAGATGGAGGAAGTCCATCTGCAGCCCGTCGCAAGTGTTAGATAGTGGACTTTGTCCGGTACCTTTTAACTCCAGATCTTCGGCCAGATGTGACAGGTTGGCAACGGATGTGTGACACTTGCCAGATGTGCCCATTTGATCATGCCCATAAAGTCCACCCGGCATCCATGAGTATCCTGCGACAACTTGACTACAATGGACTTAGAAGGGCATATTGTTAAGGCTGCACTATAAATTTGTGTTTTCACCTTGCTGCATTTTTATTTCATTTCAGAAAGAAAAAAAATAAAGTTATGTCTACTAAATGAGAACAACAGTGTCAGTAGGAACTCTTAAAGAAAAGTTTCAATTTGCTTAAAAGGGGCATTAATAATATCCAAACCCCTTACTCCAAGAAGCTGCTATATTTGTCAACTGAATGAAATCCTTCTTCTGTGGTGTAAGGAATCAGTGGACAAATCAGTTATATCCTCCTTGTTCTGAGCCAGCACAACTGTCATGCTGAGAAATGTTCTATCAAGGCCAGCTTCTCATTTCGACCAGCAGCCACAGCTGGCTATTTTAGAATGAGTCAGATCATACATCTAATGTGGAAATACTGCATGGACAAGACATACAGAATACTAATTTATTCCTCATGCCAGAAAAAATATATCAAAAATAATAGGAGACATGCTGTTTCTAAGCTATCCTGGCTGCAGTATCAGCCATGCAATTGAAAAATAACATTTACCAGAGCAAACACAATCAGAACATCTGTGCTTAGGATACAAGCTTCAGCCATGGGCCAAATTCTAATGAGAAGACAAAAAGGCCAATAGAATTACCCTAAGCAGAATTATACTCTTCTAAGACCCTTGCCTTCATTGTATCTAGATGGGTATAACTCTTCTTAGAACACTGAGACTGAATGGCTCCTAATAAGCACCGTAGGTGGTGTTATGACTCCAGTCATGCATCTCTTTACCACCTCTCCAGTAAAGGCTCCTCAAGGTGGCTGATAACATGAAACCTTAAAACAATCTATTAACAATCAATTAGCAACAGGAGAAGAGCCTAAAAGTTAGAAGACTAGAATTCAGGCAGTCTTCTGGGGTTAAAGCAGTTCACAGGCAGGGAGCCACAACTGAGAAAACCCTGTTTCTGGTTGCCACTCTCCATGCTTCTTTAGGCAGGGAATCAAACAGTATGGCTTGAAGTTGTGAACTTGAACACAGAAGGTAGTCATTCAAGTGCCCTGGTTCTAGTTAATTTAGAACTTTATAAGGTAAGAACATGCACTTTGAATTGTCAAAAAAAGACAACATGTCTGTACAGGAATAGTGCATTCTCTGTATCCAACAGGGTACGGAAGGTTGCAACTGATCTCCAGAAGTCCATGGCATTTGTACCTTCCTTCTTCAAACCCCACACTCTCCAGGCTCCACCTCTAAATCTCCAGGAATTTCCCAATCCAGAATTGGCAGCCTCAAGGATATGACAATACCCTAGCTGCAACATTTATACTAGAGTCGACAGGTCGAGGCTGGGACATTCTTGAGGGTAGAACCTGGAGAGTGTGGGATACGAGGAGAGGAGGGACATCAGCAGGGTACAATGCCATAGAATCCACCACCCAAAGCAGCCAGTTTTTCTAGGGAAAATTATTTTAGTAGTCTAGAGATCAGTTATAATTCCAGAAAATCTCTAGCCCCTACCTGGAGGTTGGCAACCCTAGCACTGAAACTTTGAAACACTGTTTCAAAGGCAACCTTACATAGATTGCACTACACTATTCTAGCTGGCCAGAAGAAGCACAAAGGCTATCATGATATTTGGGCTTCTCCCCAGTCTGTCCCCCAAACCAAGTACCATATGTGTGTGGGGAAAGGGCTTTCGGTCGGTCTCATCTCATATCGAGGCAAACTAGTCGGCTTCTGGTGTCATTTGCTATTCTAATCAGGTTGTGATGAGCCCCAAAGAAAAAGGCATAATTCATATGCCAGATGGGGAGTTCTTCTAGAATTATTGTTCTCCAGACAGTTGGGGTCAGTCCCCCTGGAAGAAATGGCCATTTCAGAGAGGAAACTCTGTGGCATCCCAATTGAGCCCCTTCCCCAAACTCTGCCTTCCCCAGGCATTAACCCAGATCTCCAGTAATCTTCCAAACCAGGGTTGGCAAGCACTCTAGAAATGCCACAACAACTCTGATTGCTAGGTTTTCTGCTGTAGTTCATTAGAGCTGCTTTGCAGGCATCCATTTACTATGAATATTTGCTGTGACAGCTAACTTCCTTCATACTCCCAACATCTGCAGCACCAGGCCTTGGTAGATTTTGACAGTATAACAAATACTTAACGAATGCTTACCCAGTCTATCTAACTTCACCAATAAGTATCCATTCAACTTATGAGCTACAGCCCTCCTCTCTCCTGCCCCAGTCAACAGTATTAATCATCATCATTCTGTACCATTGGTTCTAGCAGGGCCATTAGACATATCTAGGTGATCAACAAGGTTGCCAGAGGTAGAGAGGTGCCTACCAGCTCTGTTGCCCCCTCACCCACGCATCTGGGGTATCCAGGTTGCCTCTTTCCCTTCCTTCTTCTCTATAGGGTAGTGGCAAGCGTGGCCCTCTTCCTCCTTCCCTTGTCACTTTGCTGTTGGAGTGATTGCAGCTTCCTGCCAAGGTGGGCTGGGGTACAGCTGTGGCTGGGTAGGTAGACATCATTGCACCTTGCCACCATTGTGGGGGAGAGGAAGGGGATGTGTCACTATGACTCATTGCCCCCCTCCAAACTTTGCCTTGCCTCTCTACAGTAGGAGAGGTGAGCAGGGCAGGTGCTGCCTCACCAAAGTGCCTTGCTGCCATGCCTCCTTGCTTTACCTTACTGTGGTGAGGGACAGGATGAGGAGCCAATGGAGTGAGGGCAGGCATTCCGCCCCCACGGAAGAAGACTTCGCCACCCGCCTCCATGCCATGCTGCAATGATTCCACTCCACCGGGCTGAAGGTGAGGCAGGAGAAATGCCTCCTGGGGGTCCCTTGTGTTGAGTTCCTGAGGATCGCTGTGGACGCAGATGGCATCCAAAAAGGTTCGCGCCATCACAATCACGCTTGCTCCCACCTCGAAGGCCAAGCTGCAAGCTTTCTTGGGGCTTCTGAACTTTTACCACTCCTTCTTGCCCCATAAAGCTGTGCTCGCAGAGCCGCTCCAACGCCTGCTCAACAAGAAATCCCCATGGGTGTGGGGCCAGCAGCAGGCCACCGCTTTCCACATCATGAAGGAGCTGCTAACTTCGAATAACATCCTTGCACATTTCAATGAGACACTGCTGGTCGTCTTGGCATGCGACACCTCTCCCTATGGCATTGGTGCAGTTCTGGGCCATCGGTTGCCTGACGGTAGAGAGGTGCCAGTGGCCTACTACTCAAGGACCCTGTTGTCAGCTGAACAGAACTATGCCCAGATCGACAAAGAGGCCTTGCGATAGTGGCAGGAATGAAAAAGTTCCATGATTACCTGTACGACCACCCCTTCACCATTGCTACCGACCACAAGTCTCCTCACCTTGGACTGTCAGATGCCACAGATGCTGTCACCCAGGGTCCTGCACTGGTCCATATTTCGGGGGGGTACCAATATGCCTTGCAGTACCACCCCAGGAAGGCTATGGGTCATGCAGATTATTTATTTATTTATTTATTGCTTTACCTTTTACCCTGCCCTCCCTGCCAAGGCGGGCTCAGGTCGGCTTCCACAAAACTGATGGACAATATACATTTTACCCATGATAAAATACAATAAATCATTTAAAACACTGACAAATCAATTTAAAACATAACTTTGATGGCAATAGAAATAAAATGCAGAGTAAGGATACATTCAGTGGTGCCACCACGCTAGGTCACGCTGGGTCTGAGTTCACTCAGGGCGCTGCTGGTAAGACACCGCTCCTAATGGAATGCCTGCCTAAAAAGCTCTGTTTTCATGGCCCTGCAGAACTGTGAAAGGTCCCACAGGGCCCTGATCTTGGCAGGAAGCTCATTCCAATAGGACGGAGCTACGAACGAGAAAGCCCTGGTCCTAGTTGCCATCAACCTGACTTCCTTTGGACCAGGGAGGTCCAGGGGGTTTTGGGATCCTGATCACAGTGCTCTCTGGGGAACATGCGGGGAAAGGCGATCCCTCAGGTAGGCCGGTCCCTGACCACAAAGGGCTTTAAAGGTCAAAAACAGCACTTTGAAATGAATCCGGAATGCTATTGGCAGCCAGTGCAGATCCCTAGCCCTGTACCACTCCAATTCAGGCACAGGACCTCCGTCTTCATCGGATTCAATTTCAATTGATTCAGCCTAAGCCATCCAGCCACATCCTGTAACACCAGGTCGAGATTTTCCGGAGTAGAGTCAGACTGACCGCCCAACATCAGATAGAGCTGGGTGTCATCCACATATTGGTGACAACCCAGCCCATGCCTCCAGACAATCTGGGCAAGGGGGCACATATAGATGTTGAATAACATTGGGGACAGCACAGCCCCTTGGGGCACACCACACACTAGTGGGTGCCTTCAGGACTGCTGCTCCCCGATGGCCACCCTTTGTCCCCAACCTTGGAGAAAGGAGACAAGTCATTGCAAGGCCAGCCCCTGGATTCCCATGTCAGTGAGGCAGTGGGCGAGCAGCTGATGATCAACCAAGTCGAACACCGCCGACAGGTCTAACAACAGCAGCACCGCCATCCTGCCCTGATCCAGATGTCTCTGGAAGTCATCCGTGAGGGCAACCAGTGCTGTCTCTGTCCCATGGCCCGGGCGAAACCCGGACTGGAAAGGATCTAGCATGGAAGTGTCATCCAGAAAGCTCTGCAACTATATCGCCACCACCCTCTCAATTAACTTGCCCAAATAGGACAAGTTGGAAACCGGCTGGTAGTTGGCCAATTCGGCCAGATTCAGAGATGGCTTTTTAAGGAGGGGGCAGACCATCGCTTCCTTGAGAGCCCCTGGGAACAGCCCCTCAGAGAGGGACTCATTAATAATATCACCTGAGAGCACCTGAAAACCCCTCATGACCAGCTTTAATTAGCCAGGAGGGGCACGGATCAAGGCTGCATATGGTTGGACGTACAGTTGAGATCAATCTGTCAAGTTCCTCTAGGCTGAGTGGACTGAAATAATCCATAATGGGACCAGAAGATGTGCATGGAGCCTCGAGTTCACTCACTGTCTCAACTGTGGTGGGGAGGTCGCGGTGGAACGCCAAGACTTTATCTGCAAATTAGCTCGCAAAAGCCTCACAGCCAATATCCAATTCCCTAGTGTTTTGTCTGCCCTGTGGCAGAGCCATTAAAGACTGAATTGTTCTAAACAATTGTGCTGGGTGTGAGCTGGCAGATGCAATTGAGGCTGCATAGAACTCCCTCTTTGCAGCTTTGACTGCCACCTCATAGGATTTCATAAACGTCCTATAAGATGCTCTTGTTGCTTTGTCACGAGCACGCCGCCACTGTCTCTCTAGCTGTTTAAGCCTTTGCTTCATCAGCCTTAGCTCCTAGGTGTACCAGGGAGCCAGCCTAGTGCATGGGCGCAGAGGGCGTCTGGGAGCGATCTCGTCAGTGGCTGTCGAGAGTCAGACTTGCCAGTCCTCGACTAGCTCATCTAGTGAGCCGCCAGGGGGCATGGGATCCCGAAGAGCCATCTGAAGCCACACTGGGTCCACTTGGCTCTGCGGGCAAGCTAAAATATGCTCACCGCCCAAACAGGGTTGGGGTGACACATTCACTCGGGCCCTCAGGGCATGGTGGTCCAACCATGGAACTGCAGTAGCAGTAATCTGGTCCACTGTAACCCCCGCTGCAAAGATCAGATCAAGCATGTGCCCGGCTCGATGAGCGGTGGCTGTTACATATTGGTAGAGTCCCAGCACCACTATGGACGACACCAAGTCTGTCGCCTGTGAGGAAGCCGCATCGTCAGCATGGACATTGAAGTCACTCAGGACTATCAGTCTAGGGTGCTCCAATGCCCAGCCCGACACAGCCTCCACCAGGGACGGCAGGCTGTCAGGTGGTGCATTGGGTGGTCAGTACACCAACCAAATAGCCAAACTCTCCCTGGCTTCCCACACAAAGCCGGCACGCTCAATGCCTGTGAGCCTTGGCACCGGGAGCACCCTGAAGGAGTAAGTCTCCCGGATGAACAGAGCCACTCCTCCCCCCTGCCCTGTAGTCTGAGATTGGTGAAGGACCGAGAACTCAGGCAGAGCTAACTGGGAGATTGCAACTGTCTCCACATCTCACACCCAGGTCTCGGTCACGCATGCCACGCTGGAGCAGGATGTCCCGAAGGACTGCAGTCTTTTTATGGACCTGGCATTGCACAGCACCAATGTCAGAGTGGGGTTTCTAACCCTTGCCCCACTGCCTGCCTCCTTTGGGATGGGACACAGGCTGGAAGGTGGCTGAGCTTCTCTATTTCTCTGCCCCCTTCCCTTCCATTTCTGCCTGGTCCCACCACTATACCTTCCCCTCCCCAGGAGCACTGGTATACCCTGGCCCATCATTTCTAGCTGCTGATGATCTTCACTACCCTGAGCCTCAGATCACTAGTCAATTAGATAGATGATATATTGAGCATGGTGCTCCTACAGGCAGTTCACAGAAATCTAATAGTGCTGTTAACCTTAAAACCTAATCTATCCTAACAAATTTTCCACTTACTTAACTGCCCCCCCCCCAGCTAGCCAGCATTAAAATAACGGTCCCACCCTCTTTCCAAGCCAGTAAAATTTATAAAGGCCCGGATCCTCATAGGCATACAATTGCGTTATGGGCTAATCAGTTCCCACATTAGGATAGCCAATCACAATTATTACTCAATTAATTAATTTAATCCCCTCTGATCAATTGATTTAATCATTTCCTCATTGTCTACTCTGTAAATTAGACTGCAATTCATTCAATTTAATCGTACTCAGAATTAATTACCTACCCCCAATAGACAGCAATAATCAATCAATTATCCCACTTTGCTTAATTAAGTATAAAACTCCCTTTGGTTAACAGAACTCTCATGTTGTTAAAATTTGCCTGCTTGCTATAGTCTGATGGTCTTCTCCAGCCCTGTCAGTAACTTTCACAGAAAGCTCCCCGATATTCTGATGTTGAATCTGTCCAGTTGTTTTATTAGGTCCCAGATGCCCTTAGTTGCCTCCTTCTCAGCTCTGTGGACCCGGACCCCATAGACCAAATTTTGATGGTGGAGGACCTACCGGACTGCCCTCTGCACACCACTGATGTTTCCCACCACACTGCCAGGGACTGCATCCTCTCCTGCATTCTGGACTGGGTGGGGAGGGAATGGCCCACCAGCCAGGTGGGCCCAGAGTCCACAGCGTTTACATCCCACAAAGACAAGCTCTCAGCTCACAAAGGGTGCCTCCTATGGGGAAGCTGGGTAGTGATTCCCCCACCACTGTGTAAACGAGTTTTGGGAGCCCTGCACAAGACCCACCCAGGAATTGTGAAGATAAAAGCATTGGCCAGGAGCTATGTGTGGTGGCCAGGAATGGACAGTGAAATCGAGGCCTGGGTATAGCATTGCCAGGCATGCCAGGAAACATGCCCTGAACCTCCAAATGCCCCCTTTCACCTGTTGGACCCCATCCACATGCCATGGGCACAGTTAAATTTGGACTTTGCAGGCCCGTTCCAGGGGCAGCTATTCTTTCTCCTAGTGGACTCATACACCAAGTGACTAGAAGTCATGCCAGTCACATCCACCTCATCCCATCTGGGCTCTGAGAGATATCTTTAGCACCCATGGTCTACCGGACATGGTTGTGATAGACAACGGCACAGCCTTCATTTCAGGGGAGTTCCAGGAGTTCTTGGAACAGAAGCTCATCCAGCACATGTGGACTGCCTCCTTCCACCCGGTGACCAACGGACAAGCTGATAGGATGGTGCAAACTACCAAGGACACTCTAAAATGGCTCACCCACGGAGACTGGAACCACCGGCTTGCTGTCTTCCTGTTCAGCCACCAAGTGACCCTGAGCACATGCACCAGCTGCAGCCACACCAAGCTCTTGATGGGCCACCACCTCATGACACAATTGGATTGCTTGCACCTGGACCGTGCCCCAGAAGTGCACCAATTGTGATATCCTTGAGGATAAGCTGGTTAAGTGTGGGCTGGGTGAGAAAAGAGGCATAGTGACCTATGTTAAGGAGCATTTACAATCTGAAATTATATATACCTCACAAGATGGAAGAATTTTGATGCTTCAAATACAAAGACAAGCCAAGAAAACTTTAATTTTGAATATTTATGCCCCAAATCAACACCAAGAAAATCTCTGCAAGACTTGGTTTCCAAACAGGATTATGATGAAATATGTATGATTGGTGACTTTAATGCAGCATTTCATAAGTCACAAGATAGAAAATCAACCAAAGTAGAATGGAAACAAGGAAATGAACTTCCTACAGTATTTTACCAATTAATGGAAGAACACAATTGTGTTGATGCATGGAAAGTTAGAAACCCACATAAACAAGACTTTACTTTTCACTCTGCAAGGTATAATTCTTGGTCCAGAATAGATATGTGTTGGATCTCATCTACTATGATAAATGATATGCTGGAAGCTGAAATTCTTCCCTCAACATTTGCTGACCATAATCCAATTACTTTGGAAATACAGGATACACCTAAAAGGAATAGATGGACCTTGAATACTGATATACTAAGAAATAGAAGATTTGTAGAGGAATCTAAGAAGGAATTCCAGTTCTTCTTTGAAAGAAATATCCAACCTGAAATCTCTATAAAAACAGTGTGGGATGCCTTTAAAGCCTTTGTAAGAGGATGGATGATTAAAGAATCAGTGCATAATAAAAAACAAATACTCCCAGATACAAATCCAGATCAAAAAACAAGAAGAAAAGATACAGCAAGACCCAACAAGTGAACAGAGGAAAAATAAACTTAAACTCTTGCAACATCAAATGAATTGTCTGTTAACACAGGAAATAGCAAAGAAGATAAGATATGCTAACAAAATTAGCAACTAGATGGCTTGCCTATAAACTATGTAAAGAAAAGAAAAAAATATATAAAGATACTAAAAAATGAAATGGGAGAAGAAGTAAATAAATTGGAAGATTTAAAGAAAATAGTGGAACTGTATTACCAGAAATTATATAGTAGAATGCAAGTATCAATATAGTAGAATGCAAGTATGCAACAAATCAGAAACCATTTGGCATTAAATAAACCTAAAATATTTTCAGAGGAACAAAGAAAAATATTAAATTAATCAATAACATTAGCTGAATTATCAGAAGCTGTGAAGAAGCAAAAAAAGGGGAAAACTCCAGTTCCAGATGGGTTACCGGCAGAATTTTACCATCTGTTTGAAGACCAGTTATTAATCCCTCTTAAAGAAGTATGTCAAAATGTAAGATTAGAAGAGGAGACACCAGATTCTTGGAAAGAAGCCTTGATAACACTGATACATAAACAGAATTCAGATGAGAAGGAAATTAAAAATTATAGACGTATTTCATTATTGAATGTGGACTATAAAATGTATACTTCAATTTTGACATCTAGAATGAAAAAAAAAAACATTATCACAGATGATCCACAAAGATCAAGCAGGTTTTCTACTGAAAAGACAATTGAGGAATAATATGAGGATGTTATTGAACGTCTTGGAGTATTATGAAGCACACCCAGAAAAACAAATGGCTCTGATTTCCTTAGATGCAGAGAAGGCCTTTGATAATGTTAACTGGAATTTTATGCTTGAATTACTTTCATATGCTCAAGTAGACACAGATTTTCGGAAAATGGTTGAGGCAATTTATATTAAACAGCAAAGATTTTGATTAACGGTGGTTTATCACAGAATATTGAAATTCATAAAGGAACGAGAAAAGGTTGTCCCCTTTCACCATTGTTGTTTATTTTTGTTCTTGAAGTTTTAAATGATGTAATTAGAAAGGACCAACAAACTTTAGGCCTTAAGCTAAGAGGAGAAGAGTACAAGCTTTTAGCATTTGGAGATGATTTAGTGTTTATTCTAGAGAATCCTCTCAACTCCACAAGTATATTGATAAATGCATTGCAAGATTATGGAATTGTAGCATGATAAAAAACCAAAAATATTGACAAAAATATGATTAAAACACAAATTCTCCTTCTACAAAAGAAAATAGGCTTGGAAGCTCAAAGTAAGATTACATATTTAGGAATAAGCATAACAAATAAATGCAACTCTTTGTTGGAAAATAACTATATAGAACAATTGAAATCTATTAAGAAAGACTTGGAAAAATGGCAAAAACTTCAACTATCATTTATGGGAAGAATTGCAACCATTAAAATGAATGTATTACCAAGACTGATGTTTTTATTTCAGACTATACCGATTATTCAAAACCAGAATTATTTTAAGAACTTGACAAAATCTTGTCAAAATTTATCTGGCAAGGGAAGAAACCAAAAATAAAACTTAAAGCTTTACAAGATTCCAAAGGTAGAGCTGGTTTTCCCTTCCAGACTGGCTACTTTATTATAGATTAGCAGCACTGAACTGGATTAAAGAATGGATTACGCTAGAAAATCAGAGACTGTTAAAACTAGAAGGACATGATTTACTACTAGGATGGCATGCATTTTTATGATATGGAAAGGTGGACTCTCATAAATATTTTGCAACATTGGATTAGAGCTTCCTTAATGAAAGTATGGGAGACCATAAAGACTCAATTTTATAACAAGCTTCCAAAGTGGCTTGCACCTTTGGAAGCTTTTACAAATCCTAATGTATATCAAGAAGAACAAACTACAAGGTATCAAGATATTCTAGACTCTAAAAATAACTTGAAATTTGTACAAAGTTTTACATGGTACAAAGTTTGACATGGTAAAGGTAAAGTAAAGGTAAAGGTTCCCTTGCTTGAAAGCCAGTCAAATCCAACTCTAGGGTTGCAATGCTCATCTCCATTTCAAAGCCAAAGAGCCAGCACTGTCCAAAGACGTTTCTGTGGTCATGTGGCTAGCATGACTAAACACCAAGGCGCATGGAACGCTGTTACCTTCCCACCGAAGTGGTACCTATTTATCTACTTGCAATTTCTTGCTTTCGCTTTGTTGTTAGAATACAGGATGCAAGATGAAGTAGTGAAAAATGTAATGATTCAATGGGCAAAAAAAATAGGGTATAATATAGACTTAGATCAATGGTCACAGATGTGGAAGAAAGATATAAAAATTATTTACAAAGAGAATATATACAAGGTGTTCTACAGATGGTATACTACCCCTGAGAAACTTGCTAAATTTGATCTGAATTGTTCAAATCAATGTTGGAAATGTCAAAACAAGGTAGGATCTTTCTATCATATGTGGTGGTTTTGTGACAAATCTAAAAAATATTGGGTTTGGATACATGAAATATTGCAGAAATTGTTAAAATGTTCTGTACCCCTGGAACCAGAAATATTCTTGTTAAATATTTTACCTGAAAGCTGTAAAAAATGATTCCTATTTGATTTTGTATGTAGTTACCTCTGCTAGAATTTTATATGCAAAATATTGGAGAAGAGTGGAATCATAAACAAAATGATGGAAACAACAGAAATGGATAAACTGACTTTATTATTGAAAGATCACCCAGAAAAAACTTTTGAGAACACATGGACAAGGTTTTACACCTGGTTGGAAAATTATAATAACTTAAAGTTATAGTCAAACAATACATTAGAGAGGATACAGAGAAGAGAGTTTGTTATACTGGCAACAAAAGACTAAAAATCTTTGAGATCAACATTTGACCAATATGGTTTAGTTATTAGGCACAAGTATTATAATGACCTGAAAGATTTTCCCCCATGTATGTTTGTAAGTTTGTGTGCTGAATGTGTGTTTGAAAATTTAATATAATATTGTTTTTTTTTTAAGTGTGGGCTGGATGGTGCAACCATCCATTGGATGGATTCATGGTTGGTTTGGACAATCGTAACCAACAAGTGCTCGTAAATGGCTCTGTGTCTACGTGGAGGGAAGTCTTGAGTGCAGTGCCACAGGGCTCGGTCCTGGGCCTGGAGTTGTTCAATGTTTTTATAAATGACCTGGAGGAAGACATAGAGGGGATGCTTATCAAATCTGCAGATGACACGAAGCTGGGTGGGATTGCTAATACTGAAGGAGACAGAGTCAGGATTCAAAAGCAGAAAGGGCCCGGGTAGCCCGGGCCCGCCATTTGCGGGGACGGGCGGGGACAAAGAGGCCGGCCAGAAGGGGTGCGGGGGGGGTGTGGCGGGAAAAGACGCGCCTCCCTCCCCCTTTCCCTAGCCAATGGGGGTCAGCAGGGCAGTCGGGGAGGGGGAGGCATTAAAAGCAGCAGGGAAGCCGCTCCCCCTCCCCACTCTTTGGAGTCCTGTGCGGCTGGAACAGAGCTCGGAAGGTCTGTCGCAGCCTGTGCGGGGCTTCCTTCTTCTTGGCACATAGGCTGTCCACTGTTGTAAGGGGGACCTCACTCTTAGTCAGTGGCGATGATGGTTCCAGGCCGCAATCCTCCTCCTCAGCTGAGGACAAGTCCAGCTCCTTGTGCAGCAGGCAGTGGTGCAGCTGGTCTACGTGTCTGCATAGAAGCTGGCCCCATCTATTGATACCTCATATGAAAGGGGTCCGGTGACTCAGGTCACCCTTCCAGGACCCACGTGAGACCACTGGAATAGTTCTGTGCAAAGAGAGGGTCACCTGGAAAGAACCCATGGGGGGCCTCCTGACTCACCAGAGATTGAATCATAGAATCATAGAATGTTAAATTTGGAAGGGACCTTGCAGGTCATCTATTCCAACCCCCTGTACTCTGCAGGAGTGTAGCCAAAAGATAGCACTACAACATACCCAAAAGATGGTTGTCCAGCCTCCACTTAAAAATGTCCAGCGAAGGAGCATCCACCACCTCCACTGCTCAACCACTCTTACAGTTAGGAAGTTTCTCCTGATATTTAGTCAGTAACGACTCCCTTGTAATTTCCACCCATTAGATCTAGTCTTGCGATCTGGAGCAGGAGAGAATAGATCTGCTCCATCTTCTACATGACAGCCCTTCAAATATTTGAAGACTGTAATCATGTCCCCTCTAAGCCTTCTCTTTCCCAGGCTAAACATACCCAACTCTTCAGCCTTTCCTCATAAGACTTGGATTCAAACCCTCTCACCATCCTGGTTTCCCTCTTCTGGACACACTCGAGCTTGTCGACATCCTTCCGAAAATGTGGTGCCCAAAACTGGACACAGTACTCAAGGTGAGGCCTGACCATAGCAGAATAGACCAGAACTACCAGCACTCGTGATCTGGACACAATGGTTCTGTTAATGCATCCTAAGATTGCATTAGCTTTCTTCACAGCCACATCGCACTGCAGGCTCATGTTTAGCTTGTGATCAACCAGAACACCCAGATCCCTTTCACATGCGGTGCTGTCAAGCCAAGTCCCTCCCATCATCGCCACTGACTAAGAGTGAGCTCCCCCTTACAACAGTGGACAGCCTATGTGCCAAGAAGAAGGAAGCCCCTCACAGGCTGCGACAGACCTTCCGAGCTCTGTTCCAGCTGCACAGGACTCCAAAGAGGTCTCCGCCTCACCAAGCCTGGCTCTGGCACCATCTCCACCACCGCAGGAACTAAGTCATTCTCAGAGAGAGCGACGCAAGTCAGCATACCTTGAGGACAATGCCTGTTAGGTGCTATGGAACTTAGGGGGGAGGGGTGTTATGTATTGGGACTGAAACATTGCAGGACTGTGCTGACAGAGACAGGGTGAGCTTGGAGCCAAATAACAATAAACCAACAGGATTCTGGCAGTAACCAATTAAGATGTAAAGTTTTGTAATAGCCTATTGTTGGGAGTGGGGTGTGTTGGGGTGTGGCCATGCATGCAATATAACCAAGCTGAGGCTCTGGTCTACAGTCTTGTTCTTGCTGAAATCACTGAATAAAGTAGAGCTGATCACTAGACTGGGAGTCTGTTCACCCATGGAACCCACTACTTAGCAGTGACTGATTTCCCACAAGCCACTGCTCCGCCCTCGCTCTTCCTTTCCCCCTGATCATATGTGTCAATTTCCCACTATTTGCTGCATGGCTGCATTGCCCCGCAGCTTCGCCCAATTTCCCCCACATCTACTCAATCTTGTTTTTTGAGGACAGAGTAGTTGCGAGGGAAATCGGGCAAAGCTGTGTGGCAAAATGCTGCCGTGCAGCAAATAGTGGGAAATCGACACTTACGATCGGGGGAGAGGGAAGAGTGAGAGCAGAGCAGTGGCTTGTGGGAAATCGATCTGTGTGTGTGTGTGTGTGTGTGTGTGTGTGAAGCAGTTGCCTAAGATGCTAAAAGTCTTTGGGCTAGCCCTGCGTTCTGATTATAAAACAAAAAGAGCATTTACTATGATGGATCTATAAGTTACTGCTCCAGCTAGAAACAGAAGAAGAAGCAGAAAAAAATGTATAATTAAATGGATGCAGAATCTTAAAGAATGGCTATCTATGCATCAATGGGAACAGCTGTGGGGGAAAGATTAAATTTACAACTAGTCAGGCATTAAGGGAAAACTGGTACAAAATGTTTTTAGATGGTATATTAAGAAAGCAAATCAAAACTATAAAGGAAAATGTTGGAAGTACCAAGAAACAGATGGAACTTTCTTCCATAAGTGGTGGATGTGTAAAAAAGCAAAAAGATATTGGAAGGAAATACATGGAGAAATACAAAATATATTAAAGTTTAAATTCCCCCATGGAAGCCAAGAAGATGCTACTAGGGATACTGCCTAACAATTTGCCAAAAAAACTGGAAGAGATATTCAAACACATAGTGACAGCAGCTAGAATAATCTACACAGCAAAATGGAAACTATACATTTGTCCATGCTTAGAAGAATGGGAAAACAAACTTGCCAAATATGCAGTGATGGCAAAATTAACAACTTATTTGAGAAACAGATCAGTTACAAAATCTGAGGAGAGATGGGCTGCGTACTATGCAAATAGGAGTCAAATTCAGAATGTGAAGTAGTCTAAAATACTGTATATAATTGTATTGCAATGAAGAAGCATAACAAGAAATAGTTCTAAATGTAACATGTTTAGTATAAATGTATGTAAGGAAGTAGATTTTGAAGAGAAACATTTTTAATTTTCTGTTATAAGATATATAATAGTCCTGTCCTCCATAGTTTTGTTATATTACCTCTTTGCCAAAAGTATTAGCGAATATGCAGAAATGGCAAAAGTATGCAGTACTGAGTATGCAGCCATGGTGAAATTAATAATTCAGTAGATAAACAGATTAGTTAGGAAATTCAAAATGTAAAATGTTGAATATAAATGTATCCCAACAGAAGTAAATTTTATAGTATTTTATAAACACTGACCCCAAAACCTTTCAATGTAATGAAAGGGTGTTGGGGAGAAATATTTTCTATTACATATATTTTGTCACATATAATCACTTTTTGATATATATAATCACAATATGTAATCATTTTTTTTCCTTTTCTGGATTTTCCATTATCTCTTTGTTTTCCAAAAATAAAAAAATAATACTAAAAAAGAAAAAAGAAATAGTCTAAATAAATATTATACACCTCTGTTACTTTCAGGCCAAGTGTTTAACACTCTCCTTGCTTAGTTTAGGCCTGTTGCTTTGTGTGATCATTCTGTCACTGGCCTTTATCACTTACATCTCTTGCATGCAAAGCATAAATAGGTTTTTAAAAATGTAACAATCCAAGTACTATGTGACTCATTGTCTCATATTAATAGGAAGCATTTCATAAATGATGCAGTTATTTTTGTCAAGAAGCATCCTTTGTACATTAGGCCTGAGAGGGTCCTGATTTCATTTGATATTTTTCATAGAACAGATGAAGCAAAAGTATTTTTACCTCCTTCATTATTCCTCAGCATTTCTTCTAAGCAGAAATTATCATTAATCACCTGAAAAAAGTATTTTATCCTTTCACATCATCTCTCCATTAATACAAGAATGCTAATATGTGCCCTGAGAGTCTGTTTCTACTGCTCTATTTAGAACTGAAAACGCACCTTGTCAGGAGTGTTCCCACATGTCCAGTTACAAATGTGTGCTTAAAAGTTCTAATTAGAACTTGAAGATCCAGTAGCCTTCCCTTTCCACACATAACTGCTGTGCTTCAGCACTAGGGAACAATTTATTTCACCAGTCAATTTTAATGCATTGTACAAGATCTGCAGAGAGAGTTTTTTGTATCAAATGAAAATCAAATGTCTTTCACCAAGGAATTACCATGAAACATTGCTTTGAAAGGCTAGCCTAATCAGCCCCCTGCATTGATAATATCCTGGTTGGATGTTTTCATCCTATAAAACAAATTGCTGTTGCTCAGGCCAATTTGCATTGGAGTGGTTTTGACTGTGACTCAGCATTCATTAAAGGAAATATAATTAGCCACAGTTGCTGAAGTTTAGTGTGCAGACATCTGTGGGTTATAGACACTAAGAGACTATTAGCCAATTAGGGTGTCAGAAAAAATATGCTACAACTAATTTAGTAAGGTATTTCAAGAGGTGTTTCTGAAAAAGGTCATCTTAAATACTGAAAGGCATTTTCATAATGTTTAAAACAGGCAGAGAAGAACATAAAAGTAGCTGTGCTAGATCAGATCAATGGTATATCTTATTCTGTTTCTGACGGTACAAAGCCACAGAGAGGCCCTAAGCTAGGCTTGCAACCACAGCCCTCACCTGCTGACTACTCCTCAGCTTTTGAAGTCCAAAGACATTCTTCCTCTGAGGCTGCCTATCAACCACTTCGAGCCATCTAATATAGTGGTAATTGGATGCCAATCTCCAAGTAGGGTTGCCTGCCCCGAGGTCTGGGCAGGGGTTCCCCACTTCTGGGGGCTTCAATCTGCCCCTGCTGAGCTGGTGCGTGAGGAAAGTCCAGCCCTCAGCCCTACTCCCAAGAGCAACCACCCGCCCAGCCACCCATCTCTCTCCCCACCTGCCCAATTTAAAGGGCTTCAGCTGGTCGGTAGGGACCACATGGCCCACTGACCAGCTGAATGGCTCTTTAAATTCAGCAGGAGGGAGGGAGGGGATGTTGCAGGTGCAGGCTCCACGCATAAAAAGACCCTTTGTGAGTGAGGAGGGGGATGTGGCATGCAGGGCTGATTTTTCCTTTAAAGGGTCTTTTTGCAAGTGGAGCCTGTGCCTGTGACCTCCCCCTCCCTCCCTCCTGCTGGTTTTAAAGGGTCATCCAGCTGGTTGGCAGGCCATGTGGTCCCTGCTGACCAGCTGAAGGCCTTTAAATTGGGCAGGAGGGGAGGGGGAGGGGTAGCTTGCCAGATGATTACCCTTGGGGGCGGGGCTTGGGGAGTCCCTGCCCTCCCCCAGAATGCCCCCCAAATCCCCCAGCCAGAGCGAGGAGGGGACCTGGCAACCCTACCTCCAGGTGGAAGCTGGAAATCTAGAATTACAACTGATCTCCAGACTACATAAATTGCTTAATAATAATTAATTATTATTTTTTTTAATTTTAAACCATTTATTTCACTTCTCCTACAGAAAATGGCTACTTTGGAAAGTGGAGGTAAAGTACTGGGTTCGCTGCATGGAGACTTGGACTATGACATGCGTTCAGATGCGTTTATTGTACTTCACATAACACACACAACACGAGCGGCCCTGCAAGGGCCACTATATACACCCCCACCCAGTACCCCCATAGTCCCATTGGTGGGTTTGAACTTCCCGCTGATGCCTAATTGCTGGATTCCAGGTGGACTAGGATCCTAGGTCCTATTGTCTTTTTGTACCAAGCTCTTGGACCCTAATGGCAGTTCGCATACACAACACCCCTCCCCCCATAGTTCTGACCCAGCCTACGTCACATAGTCCTGCAAGCAGGCTGGCAGTTTACGTTCTCTCTGGGAGCACTGGGGTGCTGGAATGGGCTCACTTGCGACCAGCTCAGGGTGATTTTACGGGACAGTTGGTTGAGGTGGCAGTGGTGGCGGTTCCTTGGGCTCTAGTGTCTCTGGGGTTGCTTCTCCCGTTTGTGCCTCTCTGGGGCTGGAGGGTTTGGCTGGATACCTTCCTCTGATGTGTAGAGCTCTGGTACCCTTGTCACCTCTGCAGTTGGTCCAAGTGTTTTTCAAGGAGTTGACCATCCTCTGTTGAGACTTCATATGATATAGGACCAGTGGCTCTAACGACCCGTCCCACCAGCCATGGGGTCTCCTTACCAAAGTTTTTGATGAAAACAGGGTCTTCTGGGAAGAAACCCCTGGGAGCCTCCCTTTGCTCTGTTAGCTTCCTTGAGTCGGGCGCCTGGTATGGCTGCAGCCAGTCCAACAGGATAGTGTGGCATTGTCCCATCAGGAGCTCTGCAGGGCAGTGGCCAGTGACAGGGGGCTGACTTTATGTGCTGGATCAGGTTCCTCTGGAGATAGTCCTGGAACTCTGAGGACATGAACACCATCCTGTTGTCGAAGATGATCATGTCTGGCAGGCCATGGGTTGTGAAGATCTGGCGCAGGGTGAGGATGACCACCTTCATGGAGGTGGTGGAGACTGGACTTACCTCTGGCCACTTAGAGTAAGAGTCCACCGTGACTAAGAAGATAAGTCCTTGGAATGGGCTGGCAAAATCAATGTGGATCCAGGAGCAAGGTTTGTGGTTGGACTTCCATGGTTTTGGGGGCGTGATCGGTGGGTTTGGTCTAATGGCCTGGCAGATGCAGCACCACTGCACCCAGGACTCAATTTCTGCATCTATCCCTGGCCACCAGACGTAGCTCCGGGCCATCGCCTTCATCCGGACTATTCCCTGGTAGGCCTCGTGGAGTGCGGTGAGGACTCTTTGTCTCAGGGCATTGGGAACTACCACCCTTTCCCCCAATAAGAGACACCCCTTGAGAGTAGACAGTTCATCCCTGCGAGTGGCGAATGCCATGAATTCCAGGCCCACGGCAGCTGCGGGCCACCCCCTCATCACCCAGCCTAAGACCCGGGAGATGACCGGGTCACAAGCCGAGTGGCTGGCGATGTCTGCAGCTTGCAGGGGCTGTTCCAAGAGGCCTTCGAGCTGGAGGACCCCGGGGGCCAGGGCAGGGTTGGCATCTACGAAGGGGAGTGGAAGCCAGCTGAGGGCGTCGGCATGCCCCATCACCTTACCTGGGTGATGTTCCAGGCAGTAGTTGTAGCCTGCCAGGAAGAGAGACCAGCAGAGGACTCAGGGAAAGAGCACTTGGGGGGTCTGCTTGTCCACCACAAACAGGCTGAGGAGCGGCTTGTGGTTGGTAACAATAGTAAAGGGGCACTCATATACAAAGTTATGAAACTTTTTTACCCCTGCCACTATCACCAAACCCTCCTGGTCTATCTGCGTGTAATTTCTCTCAGTGGCCAACAAGGTCCGGGAGTAGTAGGCCACCGGGACCACTCAGCTGTCAGGGAGAACGTGCCCCAAGACTGCACCCACACCGTAGGGGGAAGCATCACAAGCGAGAACCACAGGCAAAGACTCGTCGAAATGGGCTAGCACCTTGTTCAAGATGAGGAGGGCTTTGATGCCTCAGAATGCGGCTGCTTCCCAGGGTCCCCATGCCCATGCCACTGACTTGTCCAAAAGCTGATGCAGGGGTTCGGCTACCACCACCTTGTGGGGGAAAAGGCGTGGTAGAAGTTCAATAGTCCCAAAACCGCCTGAAGCTCCACTTTGCACGACAGCGGAGGGGCTTCCACGGTGGCCTTCACCTTGTCCCTTGCCGGATGAAGGCCTGATGCGTCGATCCGGAATCCCAAGAATTCCACTTTTGGGATCCCAAGCAGGCATTTCTCCCTTTTGACTTTTAGCCCTACTCCATTGAAACAGCTGAGGACTGTCCGGAGACAGGAGGCGAAGTTATCCAGCATTGCCACAGCGATGAGGATGTCATAAAAAAATGGCATCACCCCTGGGATCTCTTTCAACAGCGAGTCCATTAACTGTTGGAAAATCCCTGGGGCCACACTCACCCCGAAGTGTAGGCGTTTCACCCTAAATGCACCTGTATGCGTAACAATGGTCTGGGCAGTTGCGGTGGCGTCATCAATGGGCGGTTGTTGGTACGCTTGTGTGAGATTGAACTTTCCAAAGATTTTGGCCCCCCCCCAAAGTGGCCAACACATGACTCATGACCGGGATTGGGTAGGAATGGTTGTGGAGGGCCCTATTCAGTGTGCATTTATAGTCCGCGCAGATATGGACATCACCATTGGGCTTTATGGGGGTTACAATGGGGGTCTCCCACAGTGCATGCAACAGTGCCCCTTGTGCCACCAAACGGTCTAGTTCTGCATCTATTTTGGGCTGTAAGGCTATTGGGGTGCGGCGGAACCTCATACAGATCAGGGCCACCTGGGGGGTCTAGCTGCAAGGAGACTGGGGGCCCTTTATAACAACCCATAGCCCCATCGAAAACCCCAGGGAATTCCCCACACACATCGGTGTAATCCCAAGACACACAGTGCCTCACCTCCCCAATGGTGATGCTCAACGGCATGAAACATGACCACCCCAACAGCCTGACCAAGTTGTCCTCCACCACAATCAAGTCCAGTAAACCCTCAAACCTCCAATAGTTCACCCGAAATGTGTCCATGCCCTGGATCAGAACCTGGTTCCTTTGAAAGTCCATGAGGCTCAAGGGCGACGGGTGCAGGTGAGGTCGCCCATTCGGACAAAGTATGTTCAGCGTTTCCACCAAAATGATGGATGCTGCAGATCTGGAATCCACCTCCATAGTGCAGGGGGACTCTTCTATTTGGACCCGGACCTGGATCTTGGGGGTTGCAGGCCAGTTGGGGAAGTGGAGTACCTGTAGTGAAGGCTGGCAGGTCAAAAGGTAGAGGTCGTCCATTTCCGTGGTGGTCTCATAGTGCTTGGAGGTCTGTTTGCATTGTTGGGTCTGGGGGTTCTGACTCTGGTTGCCCTTGGATCTGCAGACGCGGGCGAGGTGCCCCTGTTTCCCACACATGCGACACATGGCATCACGGAACTGGCACAGCTTGCACTCATGTGCCTCTCCACAGCTGGCACACGTGGCATGGCTCACAGGTCTCCCAGGGTGGCCTGGGGTGCTGGTGGCTCCTGGCGGTTTCCTGAAGCTCATTGGGTGGACGAGGCGGATATCATCCTTGTCTGAATTCTCCTGCCCCAGGTTGGGGAGAACCAGGTGTACTGCAGACTGTGGCTTATCCTGGTGTGAGGCCTTGTATGCGATTGTGAGTTGCAGGGCATCATCGACTTTCAGTTTGATGGTGCCAATCATCTTTCAGCAGAGCTTCGCATCACTGACCACCCATACAAACTGGATCAGGATGTTATCTTCCACCTTGGAGAAGGTGCATTCCATGGTGTGTTGGTGTAGCTCAGCCATATAAACCGCGGCCGTCTCTCCGTGCTTCTGGAGGCACCCCTGGAAATTCATTTGCCTCGCTAGTGTCATTGGCTTGGGCGTTAGGTACTGAGTTAAAGTCTCAATTATTTCCTCATAAGAACACTTGAGGATGGCCTTAGGGGCCAGGAGGCTCTTGGCTAGCCGGATGGTGGCCATGCCACAGGAACTTAGGAGGAGGTTCCTTCTCTTGGCCACGTTGGTCACTTCATGGTTGGTGAGGTAACATGTTAGCTGATCCGTCCATGAATCCCAGGACTCGGGATGTGTGGGGTCGAAGATTTTGAGGTTTCCCTGAGTGGCAGCCATGGTCCTAGTGTGGTGCGGGGAGTGGAGACGGGGAGAGCCAGGTGTGATGTGGTGCTGCTTGGGAGCGGTGTGGGGCATGGTGACTTCCACAGGGTCAGTGCTCATTGCTGCGCTGGTTGGAGAGTCAGGCCTGCTCATGGGATCCCATCCTCATTGCCACTGTAAAGTACTGGGTTCCCCGCATGGAGACTCGGGGTCCGGTCACACTGCCGTTTTGATCGGGATTCGCTGCTGTTTACTTGCGCATGTCAGTTTCACGTTCACACGCGCCAATCTGCCTCCCACCGCGAAGCGGGCTTGCTCGCGCAATGCTTCCGGGTTTTCCTGACCCCTGGAAAAACTAGTGTTTTCCTGGCACTTCTGCTTTGATTGCGCAATTTTGCCTATGTGGACAGCCCCTCTCTCGCAAGGATTGCGATTAGGGCCGTCTGAACGTTCTTGGGGGGTTTTTTGTTTGTTTTTTTAAAGCTTCCGGTTTGAGCACTTGAGCAAACATGCGCTTAATAAATCCATTTAAAGTTTAATAATGGATTTATTAAGCGCATGTTTAGTCAAGCGCTCAAACCAGAAGCTTTTTTTAAAAAAAAAAAAACACACAAAGATGGCCCTGGAGGCGGGAACGAGAGGTGGGGGCTACGGCAGCCTGGATGGGGCCGGCAAGGAGGATGGCGGAGACGGCGGAGCCTATTTTCATGGGTCAATGGCGGCGGCGGCAGCACCCCCCCCCCAAAGTGTCGGCAGGAGCAGCAGCCGCCCAAGCCTCCCCGTGGCCGGCAGGATTGCCTGGAAGGACGGCGCAGCAGCAGGCAAGTGGGTGCTGGGAAAGAGGAGCTGGCTGCACGTAGACAGCCCAATGCGAATAAAAATGTTCCCGATTTAAATAAACCGGGAACAAAGCGCATGTCAGTTGCAGTGTGACCAGAGCCTCGGACTACGACATGCGTTCAAACGCGTTTATTGTACTTCCCATAACACACCCAACACAAGCAGCCCTGCAAGGGCCAACTATATACACCCCCACCCGGTACCCCCATAGTCCCATTGGTGGGTTTGAACTTCCTGCCGATGCCTAATTGGTGAATTCCAGGTGGACTAGGATCCTAGGTCCTGTTGTCCTTTTGTACCGAGCTCTTGAACTTAGGTGGTGGACCCTAGTGGTGGTCCGCATACACAGCAGTGGGTTACATGCATTATACCCTACCGGGGTTTTTCCCATCCCTAAACCCCACTTTCCCAGACTCCACCCTCAAATCTCCAGGTATTTGTGAACCTAGGGCTGACAATCCTAGGCCATTGCCACAGCTTATAAAAACAGAAGAGGAGCCCTGCTGGATCATACTAGTGGTGCATCTAGTCAGGCATCCTGTCTCACACAGTGGCCAACCAGTTCCTCTAGAGATCCAAAAAACAGGCATAGAGGTCAAGGCCTTCCCCAAAGTTGCCTCCTGGCACTGATATTCAGAGGTCTACTGCCTCTTAATGTGGATGTTTCCTTTAGTTACCATGACAAGGAGCCACTGATGGACCTTACTTCCATGAATCTTTCTAATTCCTCTTTTAAAGCCATCTATGCTTGTGGCCATCACTACATCAATTTCCACATCTTTTTACATTTGTAACTGGACATGTGCATATGTTGTGTGAAGTAGTATTTCTTTTTATCTGTCAAATCACTCTCACAGGGTGACTCCAAGTTTTAATATTATGCAAGAAAAGCTTGTCTCTATTCACTTTCTAAACAGTAGAAAATAAACCTGGCCTGGAAGTTTATATAGGGTTCAGTATTTACAACATAGACCGCTGTTCAAGAAGCTTTTAAAAAATCTGGCTGGTTAACCTGTAGTTACTTTGTCTAGAACATGTATAATCCACAGATGGATTCTCTATTTGACATCCAGAGGTTTAGGCTTAGTTCACACAGCTCTGGTGAACTCTCCCCTGGTGAATGGGGGGAGGCCTCTTACACATTTAGACAGTATGTGAGACTCTGGCTTCAAGGCCCATAGCACAATACAACCCAAAGGCCACTTTGAAGGGAGTAAGCGTGGCCGAGCTCTTAAAGAAGTGCAGACATTTATCGATGCAGCTATTCCAGTTTTCTAATTATAGATACTGGAGTTTTTACTGCTGTCACATAATAAAAGCTTTTGGATCTTATTTCTTAGAACCTTTTATTTTTGTCTTCTCTGTTGCAAGGAGAAAACACGTCACTTTTGATTGACTGCAACTTTGGTGGCCATGGTGTGGTATGTGGAAGGGAGACCATTGCTGTAATATTTCTGCCTATGGATCTGAGAGGAGGAATAATTTGACACTGCATACTTTTTAAAAATCCTGCAGTGTAAGCAACATAATGGTTATATTAATCCAGGATATTTTACCTTCTCTATAATTACAGGATTTTTCAGAGTGATGTTTATATAACAATGTATTGATAATGGGAGATAGTTATATCAATTACAGGATAAATAAAATGGGAGCCATGTATCGACACTTGTTAAAACAGGCTAATGTTTTCCAAGAGACAGCTAAACAGGATTAGAATGATATCCTGATGCACTTGAATACTTTTTCCCATGGCAAAAAACCCTCAAACACTTTACTCTATCATGAAAAGGACAAATGATAATCAGTCTGTCACGTATAATTTGACAATTTTCAATGCTTGAACAGCAGGAGGGCAAGGCAAATATTTCAAACATTGCTGCTGATGGTAGTACACAGTTCCCAACTGCTATGCTGGATCAATGTCCTGTTTGAAGGTGAGTAGCAGGACAGATAGTCATTAAAGCATGCTACACTGGAACCAGAAAGTTGCTAAATTAGTTTCGGTCCTGAAGCTGCTAATTATTTAAACATGCATAGAAAGTCAGCCTGTGTTAACACAGAATGATCAAACACAAGCTAACAGATGTACAAAACTGGCAACTGCAAATGAGTGCATAGAAACCCCAGCTCCCAAATTGTCCTCTAAGCAGAAAAGTGGTGATGGTTCATTATTCTACATCTAGATTCGAGGGGAAGAAAGCAAAAGAAACAGGTTTTACATGTCCTTTTATTCTTTTTTCATGTAAATACACTTACTAAGGGGATGTCATAGAACAAGAGCTATAGTGCTTGTGGATCGTGGCTTCTGGCATTGTTGGAACAGACTGAGGCTGAGTTCAGACTGGCAGTTTGCCCCACTATAGCCACGTTTAAGCCACGTTTTACAAGCAGAATAAAGGGGGCGTTCACACAGGCACATCTGCCTGGCATTCCCTACCCGTAGTCAACCCGTGCTGTTCCGCTTCACTCCTGCATTTAAAAGATACCTGGTAAAAGCAGTAGCAAATCCCTGAGAGCCCATTTATCCCACTTCATTCCGCTTCCTGGAAGTGTGAATGCCAACCCAAAAAGCCGGAAGCAACCCATGTTGCGCATAAGGCAGCAGCAATATGATTGGCTGTGCTCCGCTCTACCGCCCAATGTGGTGCTGGCACAATGGGATCCTCCCTAAATCGGCTGGATGTGCTTATGTGCATGAGCGCATATGCACACATGTGCACATAGCCAAATTACCAGGGAAAAGCCATTTACAGCTGCGCCTCCGGGCCAGCAGTCTGAACACTCCCGTGCATCTCCTCCTGGTATACTCCTGCATCAGTTGGCACAGTGTGACCGGGAAAACCTGGAACAGTTTGTTCCGGGGCTTTTTTGCCATGACTGCCTCCCACTTCAAACTGCCAGTCTGAACTCAGCCTGACAGGGTAATTCCAGCAGCTTTTATTCTGCTGAAAGAAATGCATCTTCAAGTAATCACAGTCATAGCTTTAAATCATCTGAGATGCAAAACTGAAAAAAGTTGCAGAGGATGATCAAACCTACTTCCTATTAGTAGTATCAAAAAGAGATCAGCATTTGTTATGAAGTTTGCATGAGAAGTTTACTAGTAGGTAGAGAAAGCAGAAAAATGATTCTCAGTATTCTGTCATGGGAAGCAACTTAAAAGCAGCACCATGGGATTCCATGTTTATTGTACCACAATGATTTTCAAATAAAACATGTTCAGTTTATAATAATATCATGCCCGGTTTGTAAACCTGCTATTAGTCTTAGAAATATTCTTCCTTGAGAGCAAGAAAGTACCTTTGGCTGAAGTTGTTATTAATCCCATGCACTATCTTCCCTCCTGAACAGACATGTCAAGAGGCAGAAGTGTAACAAAAATGGATGGTTCCATAAGGGTTAGCTTTTGAAACAGGATAACTATGAAGCTGCTCTACAAAGAAGACTAATATTACTAGGCACTATTGTAGGTGATGATGGAGATCAGTCCATCCATCTGGGCTTCTAGAAGCAGTGGTCAAGCCAGAAGCATAAAACTTTAGGAAGAAGACAGCATCAAGTAGGAACAGCCTGTCATCTTCTCTAGGTCATTTGTAAATTTTATTTATTTATTTATTTATTTTTGGATTTATATCCCACCCTCGCCGAAAGCTCAGGGCGGCTGACAAAAGGTCATAAATGCCAGGTTTAAAACAGAGTAAAACAGTATAAAACAAATAAAATCATACTATACAACATCAGCATATAAAACCAAGATGGGACAGATCTTAATCCTGGCCACATACTAGTAGCCTGTCCCCTCTCCAACCAGGGTCGCTCAGCTCCTGACAATGGCAATGGTACGGTGGCACAGGGTTATCAATGGTGGAATAGTGGCGGCGGTGGCTCCTACCAAAAGGCGTAGTGGAAGAGCTCCGTCTTGCAGGCCCTGTGGAACTGAGCAAGGTCCCGCAGGGCCTGGATCTCCTCCGGGAGCTCCTTCCACCAGGTAGGAGCCACCACCGAAAAAGCCCTGGCTCTAGTGGCAGCAAATTTCACATCCCTGGGGCCTGGAATTTCCAGAAGATGTCGACCCCCAGACAGAAGTGCCCTTGAGGGAACATATGGGGAAAGGCAATCGCACAGGTAGGCTGGACTGATATCTTCATCAGTTTTCTTTTGCCTGTTTTAATTTATTTGCTGTCATTCATCTCATTATACCCACAAAGCACTCTGGTTCTGTACTCTTCCTTCTGCATTAGACAAATTAGAAAAAAAATGATCTATGTCTTGAGTTTTGTGAATTTATTTTGGTTTATATTCAGCAGAGTTACACAGGGAAAAACTGGGATCACACACAGCAAACATGCATGTGGCAAATACATTGAAAAAGGTAAAACTTTTATTGCCGTAGGTTCACATCCATTGCAGCAGAAATAGGTAAAAGCCTAATCCAAAGAGTGGTGGTGGAAAGTGTCATCAAGTCACAGCTGATGTATGGCAACCCCATGGGGTTTTCAAGGCAAGATATGTTCAGAGGTGGTTTGCCATTGCCTACCTCTACATGGTGACTCCAGACTTCCTCAGTGGTCTCACATCCAAGTACTAACCAGGGCTGGCCATGCTTAACTTCTGAGATCTGATGAGATCAGGCTAATCGGAACATTTTTCCCTAAAACAAATGGCTAGCAGGGAGTCTGTGCAAGTCTGATCTGCTTAGGCAAGTCTGGACATGCCCAGCATGTCCTCTCACAAAAGAGACTCTTGAAAGACCAGGAGAAGGAGAGAATTCAAAGGGACAGGAAGAGGAGGAGGAGTCAGAGGAACTTCCCAGCATAGACAACAAGGGCACTCTAATCAGTAAGAAGGTCATACAAAATCTGGTTCTAATGCAAATGTATCCAGGTTTTCTGAGTTGAGTTTACTCCAATAACCAATATGGTAAATGACACAACATGGTAAATGTCAACCCCACTCACTGGATCTAGATCGCTAAATAGGAAGCACAGTATGCTGCTTGAGGAAAAAAGTCTGTCAATAACCTGACACAACATTCATTCCAATGGTCAACAAGATCCTATTGTGTGTCATAAAACGTTTCTAGAACAGGGCATTTGTGTACTAATTCAAGAGCTTTGCTGGTGTATTACTAAGATACATTTTCATTGCTATCAATATATTTTGCCTGAACAGAAATTCCTTCTTCTGCTCTGGGAAACTCTGAGTGGTATGAAGACTGTGAGCTATTTCACATGAGCTGTTTACCCCAGTTTCACTGCCAAAGAGCAGAGGGGTTTTTTTTAACCTCTCAGAAAGGTGCACTGTAATCTGTTTTCCTTCTGTTTGTTTTCCATTCCCCCCATGATTTTAAAATTAAAATATAAAAGTGACCAATGATAAAATATCTAATCTAATGTTAAGGCTAAAAGAAAAGGGTAATTTTAGTGACAACATTGCATTCTGGGTAATCTAGGTTTTCCTGTTGTTCCACTTTATTTTACAAAAATGTGTACATTTTATAAAAGTCTTAGATGGCCCAACATGACACTGATAATCTCTCAACAAGAAACCTCATCATAGACTAATCAAATAAAAACGAAACTATGTTATACTCTTTTTTTATCTCATTGCATTTCACATTTCAGGTATATATGACAATGCCATTCTTTTAGGTATCCTTGGCATTGACTCGTTATTCAGTTAAAAAGTTTGTTTTAATGGTGCTGAGTTTTCATTTTTCTGGCTATCAAAATATGATTCACTTTTCTTAGGTCCCCTACGGTTCTTGAGACCCCAAAAGAACAAACAAATGGCTTCTTTCACAGAAAACCTATACTCCCTAATAGAACAAGATGGACAGCAGTTTTAGAAGTAACAGAATTTACAGTCTGATTGGCTGAGTTCAGACTGGCAATTTGCCCCGGTAGGGACCCAGGCCAGCGACGATTCAATCCCGGAGTAAATTGGGCGTTCACACAGGCACATCTGCCTGGCGTCCCCCACCCGTAGCCAACCCGTGCTGTTGTGCTTCACCGCCGGATTAAGAAGATACCTCATAAAACTGGTAGCAAATCCGAAAGCCCGCATGTGTCGTGCGTTTCTCCCCTTCCAGGAAGTCTGAACGCGCAGCCGAAAAGCCAGGAGTAACCCGCGTATGATTGGCTGTGCAGCGGTATGATTGGCTGTGCTCCGCTCTACTGCCAAATACAGCACCCCCCCACGTGCGGCAGTCTGAACGCTCCCACCTGGCTCTGCCCCGCATCTTCCAGCAGCAGCCCGGGCTGTCTGAACGGGAAAACCCGGAACAGTTTATTCCGGGGCTTTTTTGCTATGACTGGCTACCAGAGCAAACTGCTCTGAACTCAGCCATTGTTTCTCCACCTTTCCCTTTTGCCTTGCCTGTTTGGGGACAGATGGCAATGAATGCAAAGTAGATCCGAAGTGCAAATTTCATTGCAAACATTTACAATAGTTGAATATACCATGTTTGACAGCCACAATCACTTTTGAGCCAAATGTCCAACCTGTTTGCATCTCCATTGACCACGTTCAATGGCTGTTGAACATCTGTAGCTGGTGTAGTGTAGTTTTGTTTCTTTGCCTTGCTGGAGCCTTTGCATTTGTGCAGTAGGTGAGATTGATGTTACCTAGGATCATGGATGGTCACTAAATGATAGGGAGGACTACGTCTTCCAGAAGGCTGTGCAAAAATATGTAAGTGCAAAATAATGTTGATAGCTGGGGCTTATATATATTCTGATTGATATGACTTTTTAATATATATCTATATATATCTGATTATAATCACTAGCTGCCTGATTCTTTTGCTCATTCCTTATTTATACCATTGGTTGTCCAGCAGCAGGCAGCCACAACAGGTCTGTGAGGGAAGAGGGAAGGAGAAAGTAGGATTCTATGAGAATTTGCATGCATGAATCACTGCCACATGTTCTGTTCTGTACTGTTTCAATTCAATTAACAGACTTGAACTGATAGTGAACCATGAACTGAGTACTGGACAATCAGCTACCTGTTCACCTCCAACATCTCTGAGCATCTCTAAACCATAGTGAATAAAGCAAAGCAAGCAGAACAGACTTTCCTTCCTCTACCTTCCTACCACATTCTATTGACTCTCCCAAAGTTCTGCTCCTGAAGGTCAGTGGGCCATCACAAAAAGCAGGTGTGATGGAGTAGGGGGAATTATGTGAGCCCTCATCCGCATTCTGAAGTGGCAGAGACCAAATTATGACTTTATAGTCTACTAGGAATAAGGCCTATTGTGGAAATGAGTACAAGTTCTAGAAAGAGGCTCTGGATGGGTGCCCTGGCCTTGGGCACTCAGCGACAATTTGCTGTGGCGCCCTCAGCAAGGTATGACACAGAGTCTACCGTTTTCTCCAGGGGAACTGATCTCTGCCATCTGAAGAGCAGTTGGAATTCTGAGTCATCTCCAGCCCTCCCCTGGAGATTGGCAACAATGGTTCCCGAGGAGGAAATGGCTGGCTTGAAGGGTGGAGTCTATGGTATTGTACCTGTCTGAGATCCCACCCCTCCTCAAACTCCACCCTCTCCAGGCTCCACCCCTCAAATCTCTAGGAGTTTCCCAACCTGGAGCTGGCAACCCTAGTTAGGACTGTCCCCAATGAGTTCCCCAGAAAGGCCAAAATAGGCCTCCTGCCCCTGCCTTTTCACTGACAGAACCAAGTTTGGTTGCCTATCAACAGCCACTGAGGGGACAGTAAGCCCCACAGCAAGAGAAGAAGGGAATAGTTTGATGGCTGATGGCTCACCTCAGTAGGCAGCCAGCCATGGAGGAGCCAAGCAACAGGAGAAGCGTCATCATCAGGAGAGACAGATGTTTTGTCTGTTTATTCTGACAGGGAAGAGTAGCCAAGCCTGCAGTGGGTGGGGGAGAGAAGCAGACCCAGCACACAGCCAATGTCACACGGGTACTCTTGAGTGGCAGTACACAGTACAGCCAATAGGAGAGCTGGAAAGTGCCAATATGCTAGGGCTTTTATATATATATATAGGATGAGAACTAGGTCACACGTATCCAATTGCGGATATTTCAGGTAGAATCCATAACTGGCATCCACAGGCCAGATCTTTACCAATGAGTATATAACACTATGTTGCAACTAGTGATGTTGTCAAATTCTGCCACAGTTTTGCGCTATGGTGGAATCACAGTGCATGGACCAGGTGGAATCACAGTGCATGGACCAGGAAAATATTAGGATCTGTCACAGATCTGTTAGTTCTTCAGCATAGCAGAATTCATTGCCTGTATTTTGAGTTCTCCTATGCTGTCATGGTCTTCAAACACAGTTAACATATCAAGAAAAACCCTAGAGTTTTCCTGCATTTGATGTGGAAAGCCTGAAATTCTATTAAAATTCCATTTGGAATTTATATTAGAGTCCAAAGAGACTTGGGTTATTGGATAAAAATGGGAGGAACAGGAATTACTCAAATTTCAACTTGGAAGTTCGCCTTCTTGTGCCAAAGACTGCTTCCCTTCATACTGTTTTGTGCCTCCCCAGTTCCCCAAGCAGTGGGAAGTTTCAGGAAGGGACAGGGCAAACGTCTTCTATAAGGAGATATTTTTCGAAGCTGTTTGGGCAAGGAGGCACAGACATCAGGCAGACAATGATAGCCTGCAGAGTTTCTCCAAAACCAAACAGCGTGGAGTCCTCCAGACTGCTTCTTCCCAGCAGGCTGCGAACTTACACTTTTTTCCGCTCCTTTTCTTTTGTAAAAACATTTCAGTCCAAACTCTTTGTTGACATAAACAGAGAGAGGACCGATCTCTGCCACCATGCTATCTGGCAGTAGGTATGTTCAGTAGCTAGTAGGCAGGATCCTTCAAGGACCATTTACGTTTTTTGAAGAAGCACCTTAGTCTATTATACAAAAAAAAATGGAAAAATGTGGATGGTATTTGTTATATTTTGGAGTAACATATTTCAAGATGGTGTTTGCCCATAAAGGTATTGTAATACATTACAAAGTACATTATCTTAATATTTATTGCATTTCCTTTTTTCTATCTTTGGTTTTTAGTGATTAAAAAATTAAAATCTTTGATTTGGTAATCCCTCCATCTGACACAAAACACTAGCATCCCCATTTGGATGCATTCTGCACCTCTAAAACAATGTTGACATTCCATTTTTATTTTGTTTAGTTATTTTATTTATATCCTGCTATTCTCCCCAACGGGGAACCAAAGCAACTTAGATCATTCTACTTTCCACCATTTTATTGTCACAACAACTCTGTGAGGTAGGTTAGGTGGTGTGTGTGTGATTGGCCCAAGGTCATCCAGCAAAGCTTCCATGGCAGAGTGTGAATTTGAACTAGGGTCTTCCAGATCCTAGTCTGACACTCCAACCACTGCACTACACTGACTCCAAGACAAACTTTACATTATATTATGCAACAACCTCCCCAGGGAGGTGCTCCTGTGCCCCTAACTCAGTCTTCAGGAAGCAGCTGAAGACACTTCTGTTTAGGACTGTATTTGACTGATTCCCTTTGTTATTCATTGGCAATCCTAAATGGAGGTTTTAAATTGTAACTCTTATGAATTTTTACATTTGTTGTTTTATTTATATTGTTTTTATTCTTAAATAGTTTTATTTATATTGTAAGCTGCCTTGAGTTCCACAAGGGAGAAAGGCAGCTAATAAATGCTTTAAATAAATAAATAATACATTAACAGGATATTCTGAAATAATTCCTATGAATGTATAATTGAATGTAACACATGTACATCAAAAGTTAGGGGACACAACCATGAAAAAGCACTCTGAGATAGTATGGAATGATGTACTATAGTCACTGACTGGAACTGTGCTGGCACCAATGGTTCTCTGTTTGTATCAGAAGTAGGGGTGGGTACAAACTGGGAAAATGGTGGTTTGTTGGGGTTTGGGGTTTGTTTGATTAAATGAACCATGAATTTTTCTGTTTCCCAAACTGGTTTATGATTCATTCAGTTCAAAATTATTGGAGGTGGTAGAATGGCCCCACCCAGAAGTTAGCCCAAAGGCATTTAAATGCCATCAGAGCCCACCACTGGCCTGCAGCCCCACCCAAGTGAACTCTGAAGGCATTTAAATGTCTTTGGAGCTTGTTTCTGGGTCAGGCTGGCTTGACCAAGCTCTGAGAGTGAGCTCTGAAGGCCTTTATAGGTCTTCAGAGCTCACTTCTAGATGGGGCCTCTCCATATAAGGCCTATAGAAGCTTTCAGACCTGGACCCAGAGGTGGACTCTGAAAGCATTTAAATGCCTTTGGAGCTCACTTGGGTGGGGCTGCAGTGTGGTCCACCAGTCATGGAAGTAAGCTCTGAAGGCATTTAAATGTCTTCTGAGCCCAAGAACATGTCTCCCACAAACCTCCATGAAAAATATGGAGGTTCATGGGTGGATTGTGGGAGACACATTCTTGCATACCTCTGGTGCTCAAATTGGGGTTCATTTGGGGGTTCATGCCCATCCCTAACCAGAAGCAATCACAAGGGGATCAAATAAAACTATTAAATGCAATCAATGCAACATGTTTAAGCATGCTTTTGTGGGATTTGTTTCACATGCAACAGGGACAGCATGTTACAATGTAAGTTTTTCATATGTTGGTATATTCCAAGAGATATCAGCTCTTTAGGCGATTTTTGCAGACTGTATATTTTGGACTAGATTATCATGGAAGTCCCTTCCAACTCTGTAATTCTATGGTTCTGTAACATGTGCTCTTGCATATACATCCAAATGTGCAACTTCATGTCAATAGGGGTAAACATGCCAAGCAGGCCACACTGCATATTTCATAGGCAGCAATCAAATGAAGTGCAGAGAGATGGCATTTACACTCGGGTATGTTTTAGATGTTCACTGAATTTCTCCTGTGGGTCCTTAAACTATGAAATGATCTCCCCCTGTGTAGCTGATGAGTTCTTATGTGGACACGGGCAGTCAGACAGAACACATGAATGATAGATGAATTTTTAAAGGTAATTCCTGCAGTGGATTCGTATGCTTGTGGACTGATAATATTCCTTGCAGTTTAAAAGGAGATTTGGACAAATACTATGCTTGGTGTAGGAGGCCCATCAGAAGACCGACTCTGCAAGACCAATAGTCCCTCTATAACCCTTTTAGCTACAAATGGTCAGGAGCCAAAGAGAAGCAACATTTAATACTAGTTTTTTTAAAAAATGAGGGAGTGCAATAAATGCTCATTAGCTCTGTCTCTCCATCCTGAAATGTTACCACTCCCTGTAGCCAACTACACTTCATTAATCACAGACAGCTATGAAATTTTCAGCCTTCTCAATTCTCAGAGGAATTATATAGATTCATTAGTTAGTATCTAAAAACAGATTGAAAGATGTGAATTCATATAAATAAGCAGAGCTAGGTTAAAATAGGCCATATTTTAAAAAAAGAAATCTTCCTTTACACCAATGATTTATTTGCTTGTTTTCCAAAAGGAAAGACTTTTTCACCTCAACTCAATGGAGAAAAACAACTGGAGCCAGACCTACATTCTACATTTGTCAATCAGTAATAATTTTACACCATGATATCACCAAAGAACAACATGTAGAATATTTACATTTCTGCCTCATTACTCAAACATAAGATGTTGTACAACTCGTTCAAGTAGGCGTTCTTGATGTTAGTCTAAGAGGAGCTCTCTATTCCATGCTTATGTTTCTAGCTTGCACCTGCTGGATGACCTTGGGCAAGCCATAGTTTTGGCACAGCTGTTCTTGAAAAAGAGCAGTTTCTGTCAGAGCTCTCTCAGCCCCACCTACCTCACAGGGTGTCTGTTGTGGGGAGAGGAAGGGAAAGGAGTTTGTAAGCCACTCTGAGACTCCCTTGGATAGTGAAGGGCGGGGTACAAATCCAATCTCTTCTTCTCTTCATCTTGTCTTAGCTTTCAGTGTAGTGGAGGAGAAGTGGCTACAGTTATCAGTGCACACAACCTCTCATAAAGATATAGAATTGAAAAGGACATAAAAACCATCTGACTTCATGTCTTCATTTCTGAATTCATTCTTGTGACAGCTGATTTACAGTTTCTGGAAAGTCACATGATGGAGTCAGTTTGTACTAAAGGGTTTGTCTTTTAAATCCTCTAGGCACACAAAAAAATACAATCTCAACTGTTTCTCTCTCTAGTGTGTGCTACTTTGGTATGTATTTCATGTCATTGTAAGCTGAGCTACATATTTAGCAAAATCACATTCTAAAGTGGATGGTGCCATTTTAGACTAAAGCTTAAGCACAATATTTTGGAAGCCTCCCTTATTCCATATCAACTACTAAAATGGCAAATCCTTTAGAACAGTGACTTTTCATTTGAATACTATGACGGTCACAAATAAGTAGTGAAATGCGATCTTTCCAATTGGAATTTCTGCAAGCCAGGAGTTGGCAAGCTGCATTCTGACCATATCTGAGTAGGCAAGGAACAATAATCAGGTTTCCTGTTTGTGAGATTTTTTTTTTGGCCCCCCGAAGGTGATTTTTTATTGCTTTTTTGATATACAACTAAAACTACAATGAAAAAAGGGAGAGGAACAACAACTAAGGAGAAAGAAAAGTATACCCACACTAAACTAAAAACCCAAGAGTAGGAGATCATTATCCCAGTTAGAATCTATGTTAGTACTACACTGTTAGTGAACAATGCATACTGTGAGTTACTATCTTTCTCTGCTCAAATATTAACTGGTTACTTGTTATGGGAGAGTTCCAGAGCATCCCCCGCAACTCACTTCATAAAGGCAATTTTCAGAGTCCTTCTGCCTTTACTTAGGCTTTCTATCTCTAAAAACATAAGCTGGTTTGCGGGCAGCAGCGCCTTCTTCCGCAGCTCATCCGTCTCCAAGGGTGTGGAGCCACTCGAACCAGTTTCACCATCTTCTTTGGTTCCCAGGTGGCATTTCAAAAATTCTTTAGCCTTATGTACAGAGTCAATCTTTCATCTTTTTTCATGGAGCTTAAAGATGACCCCTTCTGGGACCACCCATTTATATGCGATTTGATTAGTTTGAAGAAAGAGGATTAAATCCTTGTAGCTCTTTCTTTTTTGGCGAATTTCAAATGGAATGTCTTTTAGAGTGTTGATTATTGTATTCCCCAATTTCAGTGGAGTTGCTGATGTGGCTTTTAAAATTACATCCCTAGTTTGTCTTCTTGAGAATCTGACTGATATCTCTCCAGGCAGGCTATTTTTGTGTGTGTGTGTAATTGGAATACATCCTGTACGCTGTTTCCATGTCACACATAATTTCTTCTGCTTTCAAGTCTGTTACTGGTGCGATAAGATCCCTGAGTAGCTTCTTCAAATCCTCATTCAGTGATTCAGGAACTCCCTGGAATTTGAGGATCATATTCGCTTTTTCCATTTGTAGAAACAACAGTCTATTTTCCTGATGATTCTGTTTATTCGTTAATTCATCCACCCTTTTCTTCAAAATCTTGTTCTCGGCATGCATCTCTTTCACTACTTCCACCATTTGCTCTGTCTCTTTAACCATTTCCACCAACTGGAGCTGCTGCGCTGCCAAGTTTTGATTGAGAGCGGTTAACTGCTAGTTAATACCAGTGAGTTGATCCATCATGGGCTTGAGTGTATCCGCTAGGAGTCTCATGACGTCCACTCCCTCTTCTTCCGGCCTTGGACTTTGGCCGCCTGTAAGTTTCGGTTTTGCTCCTTTCCTCCCTGCGCCCGACATCTTTGCAGATTGTTTACAAAAGCCAACCGCTATTTCATCCTGTTTGTGAGATTAACAGTGACATTTATCATAGCAGCCCGATCCAATGGAGTTGCAAATACACAGAGTTCTCAAAGTGCTGTGCAATGCACCTGCCATTTAAACTACAGACATATTTCCTGAGTTACTGGGAATCATCATGGGCTAATTGTATATGAACTGACCTTAAGAATTTGTATAAATGGCTGTAGTGTTGGGGACTGGCACTATGTTTTATAGAAATCTAAGGAGCTTGTTCATATCTAAACTTGAGTCCAGTATCACTTTAGAGACTAACAAGATTTTTGGGCTATAAGCTTCCAAGAATCAAAGCTCACTTCATCAGATACAAGTTGTAATGGAGATCCCAAAGTTCTTAAATCCCTGTCAGAAGGTGAGAGAGGTGTTGCAAAGAATGAACTCAGGATGCAGAGGCAGGGGTGTAAACATCTCAGTTTCCTGGGGAGCAAGGCTGCACCGGGTCCAGGCCCAGACTTAGTTATCTATATTAAGTTATTTAAATATGAAGTGATATTTTCAAAAAACATATGAAATCAACATTCATGTTGTTTAATTTCCACCCCCCACCCATAACTGTCTGAATCTCAGACAAAGAAAGAGGACTCCAGGAGAGGAAAGATGTCATGAACTCCTTTACAGAGAGAATCTGAGTAAACATTTTATTTGTCCCCCCCTCTCTTTTCCTCACAACTTAGGTTGAGTTGTAACTGGCATAATTTTGCATAGGAAATATTAAAATCACAATAAAAACCACATATCTATGATTCTGTATATAAATACCTGTACCTAATATCAGGACAAATGGCAGAATATATAAATACAGGTTAAAAGGTACAAAATGTGACCAAATATAGGACCAGAAGCATTTCATCTAAAAAGCCTTCATCAGTGGTAAAATACAACCTGAGTGCTCCATAAGTTAAAACATAAGAGAAGCCAATGTTGGATCAGGGCAATGGCCCATCCAGTCCAACACTCTGTCACACAGTGGCCAAAAATACCAGGTTCCATCAGGAGGTCCATTAGTGGGGCCAGGACACCAGAAGCCCTCCCACTGTTGCCCCCCCAAGCACCAAGAATACAGAGCATTGTTTGCCCCAGACTGAGAGTTCCTCTCTATATCTTGTAGCTAATAGCCACTGATGGACCTCTGCTCCATATGTTTATCTAATTCGCTCTTGAAGCTTTCCATGCTTGTTGCTGCCACCCCCTCCTGTGGCAGTGAATTCCATGTGTTAATCACTCTTTGGGTGAAGAAGTACTTCCTTTTATCTGTTCTAACCCGACTGCTCAGCAATTTCATGGAGTGCCCACGAGTTCTTGTATTGTGAGAAAGGGAGAAAAGTACTTCTTTCTCAACCTGCTCTATCCCATGCTTCATCTTATAAACCTCAATCATGTCACCCCTCAGCTGTCATTACTCCAAGCTAAAGAGCCCCAAGCGTTTTAACCTTTCTTCACAGGGAAAGTGTTCCAACCCTTTTATCACTCTAGTTACCCTTTTCTGCACTTTTTTCCAGTGCTATAATATCCTTTTTGAGGTGTGGTGACCAGAACTGTATACAGTACTCCAAATGAGGTTGCACAATTGATTTATACAGGGGCATGATGATGCTGGCTGATTTGTTTTCAATTCCCTTCCTAATAATCCCCATCATAGTGTTGGCCTTTTTTATTGCAGTCGCACACTGTCTTGACATTTTCAGTGAGTTAGCTACTATAACTCCAAGATCTCTCTCTTGATCAGTCTCAGCCAGTTCGGATCCCATAAACATGTACTTATAGTTGGGATTTTTTGCTCCAATGTGCATCCCTTTGTACTTGGCCACACTGAAAAGTACTGAGGTCAGAGACTCAGCATAGTGAATCAGCTGTTGTTTATTGGATTACAACAGGAATGAAGGATACATGGGCCAGGGAGTGCCTGGCTTATATTCATGCCCCGCACCACACCCACACACCCGTGATTGGCCTTATTTACACATCTACAATTCAATAGGTCTACTTTCGGATCTGGGCGAGCCCATAGGTGTGCCTACGTATCTGAAGTGGCTACTGCCTTTGGAGTGAAGCTCTAAGGTTTGTGGACTACATGGTCAGGCCATGTGGTGGTGGCTATCTTATTCCAGTTAATACACAACACCCCTCCCCCCATAGTTCAGGCATTCCCACAAACATAGTCTTTCAAGTACTCGGGGCACCGCTGCTCCCAAGTCGACCCGTGCAGTTCTGGAAGAGGACGGCCGGTTATGGGCTGGACTGGCTCTGGAGCAACTGGTAGCTCAGGGGCCGCTGGAGGTGGAGCATTGTCGGAGCGTCTGGGCACAGGAGGTGCCCCGGTGGGGGAAACCTCTGTTGGCTCACGGCTTGGTGTACTGACTTCCAGTTCAGCCTCACCATCTCCTGGTTCCTCTAGGGGCAGTAGCCGGCGGTGGAGCTGATCCACATGTCTCCACAGTAGCTGTCCATCTTCTGTAGAGACCTCGTAAGATAAGGGTCATGTCACCCGCACCACTCACGCAGGGATCCAGGGTGGCCCATGCGCATGGTTACGTGCATACATGGGTCCTCTGGGAAAAACCCCCGTGGGCCTGTCTGTACTTCCACTCCTGGGGTGTGGTTCGGCGCCCGGTCCAAGTGCAGGCAGTCCAGCCTGGCCATCAAGCATCTGCCCATGAGCATTTCTGCGGCCGGTGGCGGTGTGTGTGGGGGTTGTCTTCTGTCCAAACAGGAAAGCAGCAAGCCGGTAATCCCAGTCCACCTGGACGATCCACCTCAGTGCTGCTTTCGTGGTTCTCACCATCCGCTCCACCTGGCTGTTCATGGCCGGGTAAAAGGGGGCAGAGCAGATGTGCCAGATCCCATAATACCTCATGAAATCCCTGAACCCAGGTGACGTGAAAGCCGCCCCATTATTGGAGACCGGTGTGTCCGGGATGCCGTGGGTGCTAAACACCTTCCACAGTGATTGATCGGGGCCTGGGGTGACATGGAGGTGTCTGGGATGACCTCGAGCCACTTGAGGAAGGCGTCAACTAAAATAAAGAAGATTTGCCCCTGGAAAGGGCCGCGAAGTCCAGATGCAAGCGAGCCCAGGGCTTGCTGGAGGACTCCCATGCACGCACTGGGGTGCCGGGGGGGGCTGGCTTGGTCTCTTGGCAAGTCTGGTAGCATTTAACTAGGTCCTCTATCTCCCCATCCAAACCTGGCCACCAGACATAGCTCCGCGAAAGAGCCTTCATTCGCACAATTCCCGAGTGGGTCTTATGTAGCACTGCAAGCGTGCGGTTGCGTAGGGGAGCAAGGATCACTACCCTACTATCCCACAAGAGACACCCTTTGTGGACAGACAACTCATCCTGATGGGATGAGAAGGCTACGAAGTCCAGGCCCACTTTCCCCGTGGGCCAGCCCCTCCCCACCCAGTCCAGCACCCGGGAGAGGATGTGGTCCTTACCGGTGTGCTTGGCCACTTCATGTACCTGGATTGGCCGGTCTGGCAGGTCCTCAAGCAGCAGGATCTGGTGAGCCGGTGCCGGGTCACAGCTGGGAAGCAGGAGGCGCCTCAGGGCGTCTGCGTGGCCCATGGACTTTCCTGGCCAGTGCATCAGGCTGTATTGGTAGCCAGCCAGGAAGATCAACCAGTGAAGCACCCGCGGTGACATCATCTGGGGCATCTGACGATCTGGGGCCAGGAGGCCCAAGAGTGGCTTGTAGTCAGTGAGTACAGTGAAAGGGCGGCCATAGAGGTAATGATGGAATGTTTTTTCCCCTGCTACGATGGCCAATGCCTCCTTATCAATTGCATGTAGTTGCACTCGGCTGACAGTGGGGTCCAGGAATAATAAGCCATCAGCACCTCGCACCCGTCTGGGAGCCAGTGGCCCAGCACTGCCCCATCCCGTAAGGCAAGGCATCGCATGCGAGGACAACAGGAAGGGACTCATTGAAGTGAGACAAGACAGAGTTCAAGATGAGGAGGTCCTTGACTGCTTGGAAAGCCGCGGCATGCCATGGGCTCCAAACTTATTGAGCCTTTTTATCCAACAGGCAGTGGAGGGGCTCAGCCACAGCTGCCTTGTGTGGAAGGAATGAATGGTAAAAATTAAGAAGGCCTAAGAAGGTCGGAGTCGGGGCATCCACAATAGCCTTTATTTTGTCCTGGGTTGGGTGGATACCGCATGTGTAAACCTGGAACCCAAGGAAGTCCATGCGAGGCACCCTGAAGATGCATTTTTCCCACTTCACCTTTAGCCCTGCTAAGGATTCTTCTTCTTCCTCTTCTTCCTCCTCATCCTTTTTAGGTTTCTTATCTTTGTTGTGTTGCTTTAAATTACAATATTGATCCACAAACTTTTTGGCCTAAGAAACAGTGTCAATATTATATTTTCTGTCTTCATATCTGAAACTCAATCCCTCAGGAAATACCAACCTGTAAGGGACCCCTTTCTTATGTAGAGAGAGAGTAAGCTCCCTGTAGAGTCTCCTCCGCTTTCTAAATTCAAAGGGGATATCCCTCAAGATTTTTATCTCTTCATTCATGATTTTTAGAGGGTTTCCCTGTGTAGATTTCAGCACCAGATCTCTGGTAGACCTTCTCATGGATTTCAAACATATTTCTCCAGGGAGTTTTTTTTTTAATAAAGCCTGGATAAGTCCTGTAAGCCCAGTCCATCTCCTTCAGTAAATCTTCCTGTTTGTTAATCCATTATTGGAGCCAAAGTCTCTACTAAGAGAGCCTTTAAGTCTTCGTTCTTTTCTTCTGGGATCCCTTGGAAATGTAGGATGTACATGGATCTTTCCAGATGGAGCTGTATTCGTTGAGTTTTATTGGAGGATCTCTCTTTTTCTGCTTCATTCCCTCTTTTATTGATACTCTCAGTCTGTTTTTCCATTTTTTTTAACGTCTTTTTGGTTACTGAAGTCCTTCTGTCCATTTGAGTCATCTGCTTTTGCATATTATCCATTTTAATGTTGAGATTAGTCATCTGCTCCATTAGGGGGCGCAGAGCATTTGCCAACAGTGTAGACATACCTACAGCTACTTCCTGGTTGTGGGAGGGAGTTGTTGGTAGGCTATTTCTGGTTGACTTTTTTTTTTTTTTCTCTCCAGACCTGGCTTCCACCCTCTCCCAGCCATAATATCAACACGAAGTAAGCTGGGCCATGTGTGAGGCTTTACCTGGTGAGCTTCCTCGTCTGAGATGTCAGATTCCGACGCTGGCCGGGTCTGGTCCGTGGAGTGGGCCTGTCAGGCTCTTTGCGACTTCTCAAAGCCAGTCGCTGTTTGGAGTGCGGTGTCCAGTTTTAGGTCGGCCTGGGTGGTGAGCTTATGCTGCAGTTTCAGATTGCTGACTCCCCATAGGAGGTCAGTAGTTTGTCCTCGAGGGAGGGGAACTCACATTCACTGGCGAGGCGGTGGAGGTCAGTGAGGAATTCTGCTGTCGACTGTTCTGTCTTCTGCGTTCGCCCCATGAAGTCCATCCGGACAGCTCACTTCGAGGGTTTTGGGATGTAATAGTTGGTCAGGGCAGTGATCAGCTCCTGGTAAGTCATGGTTTCCAGCGTCTTTGGCATGATGAGGTTCTGTGCCAGTCGGATGGTGGTGACGCCACACGTGCTCAACAGCCACGACTTTTTGAGTTCCGCATCGGTTTCTCCCTGGATGTTCAGGAAGTATTTCAGCTGGGTGACCCAGGCCCACCAGTACTCGGGATGGGTAGGATCGAATGCCGAGAGGTGCTGTCCTGGAGCAGAAGCCGCACCACACCCACACAAACACCCATCAACCGTGATTGGCCTTATTTACACATCTACAATTCAATAGGTCTACTTTCAGATCCCGGCAAGCCCATAGGTGCGCCTATGGAACTGAAGTGGCTATTGTCTTTGGAGCGAAGCTCTGAGGTTTGTGGACTGCATGGTCAGGCCATGCGATGGTGGCCATCTTATTCCAGTTAATACGCAACACACGTTGAACCCCATTTCCCATATTGATGCCCACTCGCCCATCCTCGACAAATCCCTTTGGAGTGCCTCACAATCCTCCCTGGTTCTCACCACCCTGAACAATTTCATGTCATCTGCAAATCTGGCCACTTCACTGCTTACTCCCAACTCCAAATCATGAATAAACAAGTTTAAAAGCATCGGACCGAGTACTGATCCCTGTGGTACCCCACTACTTACCACCCTCCACTGAGAAAATTGCCCATTTATACTCATTCTCTGTTTCCTATTAATTAGCTAGTTTTTGATCCACAAAAGGACTTGTCCTTTTATCCTAGAAGCTTATGGAAGCTTACTTAGGAGCCTTTGATGAGGAACTTTATCAAAAGCTTTCTGTAAGTCCAGATAAAAAACATCTATTGGGTCCCCCTTGTCCACATGTTTGTTCACTCCCCCAAAGAACACTCACAGGTTAGTGAGACAAGATCTTCAATTACAGAACCCATTCTGAGTCTTCCTCGAGAGTTTTTGTTCGTCAATGTGCCTACTAATTCTTTCCTTAATAACAGTTTTCACCAACTTACCTGGTATCAACATCAGACTGACTGGCCTGTCATTTCCTAGATCTCCTCTGGAAGCCTTTTTAAAGATGGGAGTGACATTAGCTACCTTCCAGTCCTCAGGAATGGAGGCAGATTTTAATGAAAGATTACATATTTTTGTAAGGAGATCCACAGGTTCACATTTGAGTTCTTTCAGAACTCTCGGATGTATGCCATCCAGGCCTGGTGATTTATCAGTTTTTAAGTTGTCTATCAGCCGTAGAACCTCCTTTCTCATCACCTCAATTTGGCTCAGGTCTTTCTACACCCCTCCTGAAATCAGCGGTTCTGGAGTGGGCAAGCACTTCTCATCTTCCACAGTGAACATAGAGGCAAAAAATGCATTCAGCTTCTCAGCCATTTCCCTATCCTCCTTCAGTAGTCCTTTTACCCCTTGGTCATCCAAGGGCCCCACTGCCTCCCTGGCTGGTTTCTTACTTCTAATATATTTGAAGAAAGTTTTTTGCTATATGCTTCTCATATTCCCTTTTTGCCTGCTTGATCACAGACTTGCATTTTATTTGCCGCAGCCTGTGTTTCCTTTTATCAGCCTCACTGAGACTAACTTTCCATTGCTTAAAGGAATCCTTCTTACCTTTTAAAGCTTCCATTACTTTGTTTGTTAACCATGCAGACTTTTTCTATACTTATTTGTGCCTTTCCTAACCTATGGTATATATTTTTTTTCTGAGCTTCTATGATTGTAGTTTTAAATAGTCTCCGAGCTTCCCCAATGGTTTTGACCTTTTCTACTTTTCCTTTCAGTTTCTTCCTCACATGTCTCCTCATATCAGAGAAGTTACCCCTTTTAAAGTTAACAGTGGTTGTGTGAGTCTTTTTGGGCAACTCCCTATTTATACAAATGTTAAACTCAATAACATTATGGTCACTGTTCCCAAGCGGTGCAATCACTTTTACATCTCTCACCAGGTCTTGGACGTTACTTAGGACCAAATCCAGGATCACCTCTCCCCTGGTAGGTTCTGTGACCATCTGTTCCATAGCACAATCATTGAGAGTGTCTAGAAACTCAATCTCTTTTTCCTGACTTGAACACATATTGACCCAATCAATGTGTGGTAGTTAAAATCACCTATTATGACACAGTTATTTCATCTAGCTGCTATCTTTAATTCATTCATCATTTTATAATCCTCCTCTATCTTATGATCTGGTGGGCAATAATAAACTCCCAGTGTTAAGCTTCCTTTTGGGCCCAGTAATTCAACCCATAGCATTTCCAGAAGCAAATCCAATTCTCTTACCCTCTCAGTCTTACTGGACTGTATACCCTCTCTGACATACAGAGCCACCCCACCTCCAACCCTTCCCCCTATCCTTCCCATATAATTTATAACCAGGAATCACTGTATCCCACTGATTTTCCTTATCCCACTAATTTTCCTCATCCCACTAATTTTCACAATGTCTATTCCCCCCCCCAACACCAAGCATTCCAACTCCCCGGTTTTACCTCGGACACTTCTAGTATTTGTATATAAACATCTATAGTTTCCCATACATGTTAAGCCCACAACCTTCCTCTTGCTGCCTTGAGACCTTGCCAAGCAGTCCATATCATTAGCCACAGTCTCAGTGGACAATTCTAACCCATTTGCTTGTAGAAAAGTAACAGCTACCTGTTCATCTCTTTGAGATGAGCCATCCCAAACTAGAGACTTTTCATCTCCTGTTGGCTTTCCCCCAATATTCAGTTTAAAAACTGGTCTGCCACCTTTTTGATTTTAAGAGCCTGCAGCCTGGTTCCTTCTTGGGACAAGTGGAGACCATCTCTTTTGTACAGCTCCATCTTGTTTCAAAAAGCATCCCAGTGCCTAACAAACCTAAACCCTTCTCCCCTACATCATTGTCTCATCCATGCATTGAGACTTCTTTTTTTTTTATAAAGTTTATTTATGATTTCACCATTGTACATACATTTATAATGATTAACGTCTACAGTGTTTCGAGTCATCTTTTCATTTTAGAAGTCAAATTCAGCCATCTATACAACTTTGACCATCTTTTTTCAAACACCTCATATTCTTTTCCTTGCAGTAACAAACTTAATCTATCCATTTCTGCCAATGACAGCACCTTGTCTACCACATCCTCCTTAAAAGGTACTGTCTCTCCTTTCCAACCTTTAGCTAGTAAAATTCTTGCTGCCGTGAATACATAAATCGTTAAATATTCATCCTCCTTACTCATCTTGTCTGGGAGCAAATTCCAGAGCACACATTCCGGCGTAGAAGGTAATTTAAATCCCATAACTTCGTCTATTATCTTAAGTATCATACGCCAGAATTTCTGTAGTTTCTCACAATGCCACCACATATGTATATAAGTACCAACATTAGCCTTGCATTTCCAACAATTGGTAGATATCCCCGCCTGACCTTTTGTAATCCTAGATGGTGTCCAGTGCCATCTGTAAAATAGTTTAAGTATGTTTTCTTTAAATGGAATTGCTCTCATCATACCGACAGCCCTCCAAATCTTTGACCACTGCTCTATCTCTATAGTATGATCTAAATCTTTCATCCATACCACCATGTTCTTTTTAACTGTCTCATCCAGTAAATGCTCTGACAATAAAAAAGTATAGATTTTCTGTATTTGCTTATCGTTAGAGGAGAGCCAAATTTTGTCAAGCTCATTTTTGTTGTCATAAAAGCCCCCCTTCTTGTCCTTATTATATCTCGACAATACTTGTGTGTAATCCCACCAAGTAAGATTCATGTTCAAGGCCCTCAACTCCTGTTCTGTTTTTAGATTATTATGGCTGTCTAATATTTCCTCATATTTCACTTTTTTATCCGCTTCCATCAATGTTAGCTTTGTATCTGCCTCTATAGGTGCAATCCATCTAGGAGTTTTTAAATAGTGGTTCTTCTTAATTTCCATCCATATTCTCATTAAAGATCCTCTTAACGTATGACAAGTAAAATTCTTAGTCGGTTTGTCATCATACCATATATATTTATGCCAGCCCATCACTAGATTAAATCCTTCTAAATTTAGTAATCTAGTATTCTCTAATGTTATCCACTCTTTTATCCAGGATAGGGCAGCTGCATGGTAATACAGTTTCCAATTTGGTATTCCAAACCCCCCTCTATCCTTCCTTTCTTGCATGACTTTTTGGCTAATCCTTGGTCTTTTGCTATCCCATATAAATTTATTGCAGATTTTCCCCAATTCGCAAAAAAAATTGTCTTTCCTTATAATGGGTAAATTCTGGGCTAAAAATAAAAATCTAGGTAGAACATTCATTTTAATAGCTGCTATTTTCCCCATGAATGACATCTTCAGGTCCTTCCACCTTAGCAAATCCTTCTTTATTTCTCCCAAAAGCTTACTATAATTGTCCTCTAGTAGCGAACAATTCCTATTTGATACTATTATGCCTAAATACTTTGCTTTCTTTACCAACTCCATATTTGAGGAATCTCTAATTTGTTGCGTTTGTAACTGAGTACAATTTTTCAGTATAATTTTTGACTTGCTGAAATTAATCTTTAACCCTGCTACCTGACCATAGTCATATATGATTCCTATCAAATCCGTCAATGACCTCACTGGGTCTTCTAATATAAATAATAAATTGTCCGCGAAAGCTTGTACCTTGAACTCGTCTTTTCTAATCTTAAGTCCTCTAATTGAGTTTGCTTCTCTTATTAAGTCCATTAAGGTCTCGAGGATAAAGATGAATAGCAAAGGGGATAATGGACATCCCTGTCTAGTGCCCTTCTGTATTTCAATATTCTCTGTTATATCCCCATTTAATTGTATTCTTGCATATTGCGATTTATATATCGCTTTTATCATCGCCAAAAAGTTTGGGCCACAATCCCACATCTCCAGCTTTTGTAACATGAACTGCCAGCTGACATTATCAAAAGCCTTTTCGGCATCCAGTAATACCAGTGCCATGGATTTATCCGAGTGAACTTCATAATATTCTAGTACATTAATTAGAGTCCTGATGTTATTTCGAATTTGCCTCTTTGGGAGGAATCCGGCTTGATCTTGATGTATCACCTGTGCCAATACTTTTTAAAATCTTGCTGCTATAACAGATGCAAAGATCTTATAATCGGCATTTAATAATGAGATTGGTCTGTAATTTCTAATTTCTTTATCATCCGATCCCGCCTTATAGATTAATGCAATTAGCGCATAGTTCCATGAATCTGGAAGATTTTGAGTTTCTGGAATTTTTTGGAATATCTGTTTGAGTATTAACCCCAGTTGGTCTGAGTATCTTTGATAGATTTCTATTGGAATCCCATCCGGTCCCAGAGACTTATTTTTCTTCTGCTTCTTAATTGCCTCAAAAATTTCGTAGATAGTAATTGGTTCGTTCAAGATTCTTTTATGTTCTTCACAAAACTTCTTGGTATTTTTGGCCTCCAAGTATTGTGTTAACAAATGCTTATCCTGCTCTTTTTGTTGGTATAGATTTGAATAGAATTTTTCCACTATTTTTTTCATTTTGATTATATTACCCTTCTCCTCTCCCTTCCCATTTCTTAGAGACTTGATAGTCTTTTTCTCCTCTACTTTTCTAAGTTTGTATGCCAACCACCTTGTTGGCTTATTGGCATTCTCAAAGTAATAATGTCTTGCGTACTCTATGTTTTTGGCAATTTCCTGAGATAATAGTAGATTCATCTGGTGATGCAACAATTTCAGTTTCCAAACTGAGTTTCCTGGATCTACCGTTATCTTTTTCAATTTATCCTCCTCTTTTCGTATTTGATTGGTCAAGTCTTCATATTGTTTTTTCCTTTGTTTTCTAACCCACGCATCTTGGCTAATAAACCATCCCCTTAAATAAGCTTTAAATGTCTCCCAAACTACATCAATTGATGTTTCTGGCTGAATATTCCTTTCAAAAAAGTTCTTGATTTCTTCTTCTGTTTTTTTATCAAATTTCTTGTCCCTTAATAGATCCTTATTTAATCTCCATCTCACTCTCATAGGTCTATCTCGAAAAGATATCATTAATGGGCTATGATCAGCATACGTATTAGGAAGTATTTCTACATCAACTATATCTGCTACCAATGAAGTTGAGAGCCAGACCATGTCTATTCTAGACCACGAATTGTGTCTAGCCGAATAGAATGTATAATCTGATTTTCCCGGATTTCTTATTCTCCATGCATCCACCAAACTTTGCTCTTCAGCCAGATGCAAAAACTCTTTAGGTAATACATTCCCTGCAAATTTATTCGTAGTATGGGTCTTCCTATCCATTTTCCGATCCCACACTGTGTTGAAATCTCCTACAATACAAACTTCTGTCATGTTATATGATATTATCAGATTTCTTAATTGATTATAAAACTTCTCTTGTGCTTGGTTCGGCGCATAAACATTTACAATTATAAGTTTTCTATTTTGCTTCATAATTGATATCACCAAGATTCTACCATCCTCTGCTGCATATATAAGTTCAGGGCATAAATGTGCTTTAACGTAAGTCGCGACACCCCTTTTTTTGATAGTGTCCGATGCTACGAAAAGATTCCCCAATCTGTTATTCAACAAATATTTCTGTTCCTCTTTTTTCACATGTGTTTCTTGTATACAGACAATTTCTGCCTGTAATTTCGCAAGCTGGTGGAATATCCTCCTTCTCTTAGCTGGGCCATTTAATCCGTTAACATTGATAGAGACTAAATTAAGCTTCTTGTTCTTTTCCTTTCCCATCTTGCTTTCTCTTATCTTTGTCTTGTTCTTTGGCCCTCCGCTGAAACCTTTTTAGAACCTGGGAGGGTGTATAGTATGTTCTTTTGCCTCTTCCTGCTCTTCCTGTCTTCTCCTTCATTGCCTCCTCTCTCATATCTTCCTCTTCTTTTCCGCTTTCCTCCTCATTTTGCCATCCTAGATTTTCCCCATTTCGCTCAATAAAGTCTTGTAACTTGAACACAGAATCGATTCTACATCGTCTTCCCTCATAATTGAATAACAAGCCTTCGGGTACCAACCATCTATAATTAATATCATTATTTCTTAATAGCTTAGCTAACATGGCGTAATTCTGACGCTTTTCCCGTATTCTCCAAGGTACTTCTTTCAAGAATTTTACTTCAGCATCCTGTATTTGCATTCTAGCTACATTGGCTTCTTTAAGTATTCTATCCCTCATACTTCTTCTGACAAATTTCATATACACCTCCCTAGGAGTTTTATTCCTTCTCGCATATGAAGTGTTTTTCCTATATACTTGATCCAATTCCTTTTCGATTTCTTCGCAAGTTCCTACCTTGAGTTGCTCAGAGATATTTTTAATCATCTCCTCCTTTAAATTTTTACCAATCTCTTCAGGCACATTATGGCATCTGATAATTAAGGATGCCCGACCCATCTCCAGACCCATTAGGGTCTCCTCAATTCCATCCGTCCTACCCCTTGTGTCTGATAAATCCTGTTCTAAATCCTGTACTCTTTGCGCTGTATCGGCATTTGCTGTAGCTATTTTAAGGATTTCCTGTTTATTTTCGCTTATCTGTTTTTTAATCTCATCTGTTTCCGTCCTAATTTGCTGTGCCAACTCTTTCATCTGGTTTTGTATCGGATCTATCTCTTTTTTAATCAATGGAGGGAGTGTAACTTCTGCAAACGTCTTCATTTCGGCTGCAATACATTCTTGCATCAAGTTTTTAAAGTCTTTTATATTCATTTGTGTTACACTCATTATATTGGTTTTTAATTGGCTCAGGATAGTTGTCTGTCCCGGTGACTTTATTGACGACTTTCTAGGTCCACTTGAACCACTGCCCCCTGAGGCCATTCGATTACTACTGGGGTAAAGGGTTTTAATATTATATACCAACGCACTGTAAGTGGCTATAACCCACTTACAAGTCTATCACAATTCTACTGTATTCAATGCAAAAGTTGCCCAGCCTGGCATGAGTTTATAAACACCTTATATAACTTTGCAACTCCCCCCTCCTTTACCTATCAATCCCCCTTTCTAAATTGGGCCTTTTCCTTTCTAGCACCAGCTCTTCCCAATTGCACCCCTTCCACTTACTCTATCTCTATCTGTTCCATCTATTCTATTAATACTGTAATTACTATTTCATTCCTGTGTCCCACTTGCATTAAATCCCAATCAATGCAATTTTTCTTTCTTTTTCTTGTTTTCTTATTTCTTCCTCCACTCAGATCGATGCTCCTAATGCCACACTGTCCCTTGCCAGCCTCTCTGTCCTCTCCTTCAATAATCGGTAATCTTCGGTTCTTTCCACTCTTCCTCCGTCGCGTTCGGATCTCCTCAGCTCCCAACGGCTTGCCACGCCTCCTCTCCGCTCTCTGCACAGCGTCTTCTGGGTCCTCCGCTCCGCTGGCTGCTCCTCCATCTCGTTCCCGCCCGGTCACCGACAAGAGAAAGGCAAGGGGGGACAAACTGGTTAGTAACCGTTCCAATTTAATCTAGTACTTTTAACACCTCCCCTCTTGCTCCTCTTCCGTCCAATTCGCTGCGTCTCGCCTCTCCTTATTGCTACAATGGCCGCCTCAAAACCACCCATCCCCTTTAAGGCACCGCAACTCTGAGCAGTTCCTTAATCGCCCTACCAGCTTTCTAAACCCTCCGCTTTTATCAGAGTTATTGTATTTTGAATACTTAGCTTCGGCTGTCCGTTCCAAAGTTATTGTTGTGCTTCCAGCGTTGACTCTACTGGTTCTACGATGAATCGGCTTGTGCCCCTCTCATATTCGGGCGTCCTCCACAGTCTCCGCTTCAAAGCTGCCTCCGGAGGCCAGCTAGGGTTGCCTTCCCCCACCGGCTCTCGAAAGTGAGCTTTATGCCAGGGCTCGCTCTCCAAAAGAATCCCTTATGAACCTTGGAATGGCTCAAAAAGACTGTGAAGTGTAGGCATTAGTGAGCCACGAAGTGACTCACATCTGCTCTCGTCGACTCCCGGAACCGGAAAACCCATGCATTGAGACTTCTGATCTGATCTGTGCCTGTCTCTCCAGCCCCACGCATGGAACAGGTAACATCAATATATTTCAAATAATCATATACAGAATGGACCAACAATTATCAAATGCAGTGTAGACCTAAAATGGTAGGAAAAAGAGAGAAAATTAAATTATCTCTATATCTGTCAATCAACCCAAATCATAAGGAAATTATTAATACTTTTATAAGGAAATTACTAATAAATTACTACAACTCATTTCCCCAGAAAGCACTTTCCAAGGGGCACCTTCTTTGGGGGGCTGTATCTCAAACTTGGAGGGCAGGTAGAGAAGAATCAGTCAGAGATTGCCTGTGAATTCTGTGTCTCTAGCTTGCACAGGATATGTTCTGTACACTCCTGAATTTTCTGAACCTGCACCTGTCAAAATGATTGCCTATAATTGGCAGATGGTCATTTTGACAGGTGTAGGTTCAGGAACGTACAGAATAGAATCTGTGCAAGCTAGAGACATCAAAGTTTCAGGGGACCTCCCCCAGATGATCCTGTACATGACCTCCAAGTTCTTCCCCCCATTATTTTGAAGTTTGATAAACATTTAGATTGAGTGGAGACTGTCTAGAAAGGTATCCATTCACACACCACCACAAACAGATGGAAGGTTCATGGAAAGTTCATGCCTGTTGACCTGCTACCAACTTTACTTCACAAACCATGAACCTGCCAAAATTCATCAAAAACTTTAATTTGTGAGCCAGTTCGAGTCCATCCCTAATCAATAGTAGTAGTCCAAGCCACAGAAACAGATACCATCAAAATCTTAACAAGACTATCCAAACAAACACTGAAAACAAAAAATGGCCTGTTGACTGGAACTGTTCAATCTATATGCCAATTCTGAAAAAAGGAGATGTCAAAGACTGCAACAACTATTGGACCATTACATTAATTTCTCATGCAAGTAAAGAGATGCTCAAAATCTTACAACAAAGACATACAAAAAAACATAAATGGAATGAGAAATGCTCATGTTCAAGATGGATTCAGAAACGGTTACTTGGTACTGGAGCATATGATGGTTTTGATGTGTGACCTCTACTTTGGACAAGAAGTTACTGTCAGGACAGAAGGTGAAGAAACAGAACAGTTTTTTTTTTTTTTAAGGATATTTATTAGGAACATAAATATACAATCATAGTTAAAGAGTACAACAGTAATAACAGGTAAATATAAAAGGTCAAGAATTACACCGTAACAGGTGTGAGTGAAGAATAAGTATCTATGCAACCAGCAGTAATTCTAATCAGATATCTATGAATTCATCTAGAACATTTTAGACCTTAGTGTTTTTAAAAAAGACATTTCTGAGACAAAATAATAAGTTGTTTATCATTACCATGGCACTGCATTACTGCACAGGGAAGATGGAAACAAATCTTCATATAAGGAGACTTGTTTAATTATATCAGTTGGACTCAAAACCCATTTCTGAATTTGTGACCAATCAGCAGAAATAAAATGATGTTGAGACAAGAATTCCAAAATGGGAGACCATTTGACTTCAAAAGCGGAGTGAAACAGAATGGTTTCTGAATGGCAAAGCTATATTTTATCTCCCTATTTCTTCACTCTATATGCAGAAAGTGTCATAATGAAAGCTGGATTAGATTTAGCTGAAGGTGGAGTGAAAACTGGTTGAAGGAACATTAACAACTCACAGTTTTGTAAGAATTAAAAATGAAGATTTTTAATTGATTTGATTAAAATGTTAAGCTTGTACTCTATGTATCTTCATGAATTTAAAAGATTAAAAAGCCAGACAACCTAAGATTAGAACTTGAAATAAGGAAGGCAGAGCATGTCTAGTCTATCTGGAAAACACCTAACACTTCATCAGGTCAAGGAACAATTAGTAGCAAAATAGCTGACACTTAGATCTGCTTGCAAACTGTATTCTTAAATTTATGCTGAAACCAACAGAAAAATGGGAAGTTAACTCTGTCGAACAAACATTTCGAAAGAAGACAGGCCTAAGGATAGAATGGTCTGCGATCTGAAAGCCCAGTAACAGGAAGACATGACACAAGAATGACCACGCTCACCTGAGAGTGACATTTGCAGTAGATGGTGGAAAAATGTCAGGGGAAGGCTGGGAAGATTAATACCTTTTTAGGAGAAAGTAAACAGATTTTAGCATATTTAGAGGAGTGGACTAATTAGGAAATGAAAAAGAGTAATCGAAGGCATGTCGTCACGGGGTCCTAAAGGCGAGACGTGATTTGAGAATGTGAGCCACATACTCCAGCCTATGGGGACTGGCCAGGTCGTTTCTTATTTTCCAAAGCGTCGGGGAAGGAAGTATAAAACTGCCTGCTTTCAAATACAAGGTGTGGTCAGGTCATCTGGACTGATCACCCACGCTTGCAAGAGTGTATCAATAAACTATTCTGCTTCACTGAAAAGAGATTTTGTTCTTTGAAGAACAACTTACATTTCTGACAGTTTTAAGGCTGATAATTAAGAGACTGAAATTGCTAAAGATTTTCTATTCATTGGCTCAGTTATCAATTAAAAGGAAGACTGCAACTGAGAAATCAGGAGATTGAAACTGGGAAGGGCAGCCACGAAGGAGCCAGAAAAGATCCTGAAGTGCAAGAATGTGTTACAGGTGACCATGATCAAGTTAATTCATGCCACAATATTCCCCAATACTATACACTTGAAAGCTGGATAATGAAAGAAAGGTGATGGGAAGAAAATTCATTCATTTGAAATCTGGTGTTGGATGAGAGTTTTATGGATACTGTAGAATGCCAAAAAGATAAATAAATGGCTTCTAGACAAATAAATGGCTTGAACTATCCATAGAAGCTAAAATGGCCAAACTGAGGCTATTGTATTTTGGTCATGATCTGAGAACACAAGTCACTGGAAAAAACAATCATGCCAGGAAAAGTTGGATGCAGCAGGAAAAGAAGGAGACCCAACATAAGATGGATTGACTCAATCAAGGAAACCATGGCTCTCAGTTTGCATGCCATTAATTGATGTTTTGGAGGGCACTGATTCAAAGAGTTGCCATGGTTCAGAAGCAACTTCTTTATTGTTTATTAGAATGTTTTAGTCACAACAACTTACAACATTAAAACCTCTTAAATAAGTTAAAAGCAACATGAAAGCAAATAATTTAAAATATTATTAAAATGTTAAACTATTAAAATATGCAGCTAGCACCATACCACTAACAAAAACAACCCAAACTTGTGGATTACACTCCAAAGGGCAACCTAAACAATTTGGCCTTGCATGCCCTCTGAAAGCTAAACAAGTCTGGCAGGGCACTGGTGTCATCAGACAGTGAATTCCACAGGGCATGAGTCACAACTGAGAAGGCCCTTCCTCTGGTGACAGCTAACTGAGCCATGCTGTGACTTGACAGCACTTAATGCACACACAGATCTTCACTACAGCTTGTATCTGACAAAAGGAGCTGCCCCATGACTCAAAAACTTATACCCTCAAAATCTTGTTGGTTTCTAAAGTGCTACTGAACTTAAATCTGGCTGTTTTACTGCAGACCAACACAGCTACCCTCTGAAACTTAATCTCTAGCAAGTTTATAATATATGAAGTAACCCTGCAGTGCCAAACCTAAAGAAGGAGCTGGGGGGGTGGCCACTGGACATGAATGAATACAGATTTTCCGGGTGGGCAGTAGAGCTGCCACTTCTCTGCTGAGGTTCCTGTGTATGAATTGCAACAATTCAACAGGTGAAGGTTTCTGCCATGAACATTTTTGGATGTTCAGAGATGCAGAGACAGATGATCATCTACTGATCAATGAAACAGAGCTGTTTGTGGCCACTCACAATATGAAAGGACCGCCCATATTTGCAAACAGTACATTGCCAGTGTTGACTCTAAAAGAGAGATGTCTTCAAGCTCTTCGTACCTTGGTGAAACCAGCGGATTACAGAAAACTAGACATTGTTAGGCCACTATATGAAGATCTAGAAGATCATCCTGACATTAGGAAAGACCTTCAGCAGCTTTCTTTTGAAGGAATTAAGTCCCTGAAAGAAGTGAAGACTCCTAATTGGACAAACTGTTTTCTCTAATAAATTGTAGGGTACAAATAGCATTTACTGTGGTTTATGAATACTTTTCAGTGACATTGTGGGGTTTTAGGAGGCAGAACTTGTTTTTATGTAGAATGTATAGCTTCATAACACAGGGACAGCCACAGTTCTGAGACAATGTGCTACTATGTTAAATCTTGGTTAAAATCTGGACACGACCAATCTACATCAGTTTGATTCATGGAACACTAAGTACAAAAACTCATCCAGATATTACACAACGTTCCTAAAAATTAGAAGTTGGGCAAATGCATTCTCATACCAAAGGATGAACCTTCCTGAAATCATAAATTGCCACCATAACCATCTGGGTAATGTAGCAGAAACTTACTGGCTCCTTTGATCTTCCCAAAGATTTCTTACACATTGCCATTTCAATTGGGCTTTGATACGTCCCTGTATGTGGTATCTGTACTGCACTATAGGCTTGCCCTATGCAAGTATGTAATGCAGTAAAAAACTGGTATAAAGGGAACACCATTGGTAGTTATGTGTTATGTTTTAGTACTCTGTATCATTCCTGTCTAAATTGGTATCATCTCACCAGTGTTCTTCCCACTTCAGTCAAAACAAGCATCTGACAACCCTGTGATGCCAGCAGAATCTTCTACCAGAACTCAGTTTTACTATGCTTCAGATCTCAGTACTGCAATACAAGTGAATGGAGCAAGTGTGGGAATCATACCTGGCTTTCCCTCTTGTAGGTTCCAAGCAAGAACCTAACAAACTCAGCATTCCGTGAATACTTATCAAGGGCTTTTGTCTCTCCCCCACCCCACATACCTGACTACTGAAAGAGTATCTTTTAGTCACGAGGAGACTGGATGGAACTCTGTCATATTCTGATATCTCACACCTTCAACTAATAAAATTGCACAATTAAAAATGCCATGATGTTAGACCTCAGCACCAGCAATGATTACTGATTGATCCTGTGCACTTATCTCAAGTCCAAAGGCAAATCCTTACAGAGCTAATGTGAAATTAAATTGTTGGGAACATCAGTTTAATTTGTTGTGAATTGTTACATTTTGTAAGGCACTACTTTGTGGAGTAAAATATGTACTGTCTTGAAAAAAATATTTTACATGTACATTCTGTGATTTTTTTTTAAAAAAAATGTACCTTGGATGTTACCTTGAGGACTGCATTCATGAATTTAACTGGGGCTTTCCCTTGGAGAAAATAAATGCATGTAGTACAAAACTTAAGAGCTGAAAGAAGATGGTTTAAATACCAGTTTTTTAGTTTGCGGTGGAAGCCCTTGTCAGGATGGGGATTCTAAATAAGTTGCCCACCACAACTATCTATTGGCAGCTCTCTACCATGCACATGTTTTGTATGTGTGCCTTTGGATTGCAGCCATTGCAGACAATGTAATCCTCCAGTTATGTATTAGGCATTCAAATTGCAACACTAAGGAACCCAAAGTGGAAGAAATGCAAGGCTCTTCCAGTATCAGGGGGAAATTGGCTTAGTAACTACATAGGCCTGATTTTAAATAAACTGCATTAATTTTTGTGTCTGAATTGTAGGGAGCTGCCAGAGCACTTTCTGCTGATACTTTGAAATTAACATTTTGGAGCAATGTTACTTTTATGTTGATCTCATAAATATCCAGCTCACATGAACAATATGTTAGTTATGTTTCTGAAATTTTCGAAGTTGCTTTTAATATCTGTTTGATGATATTTGTAGCACTCCATAGTTTAATGTATTTTTAAAAGATTTTCAAGATATTAGACATTTCTATGCCATTCTAAAAAAAAAAGAGTGGGGGAGGGGGGAAATTTTGCACCCAATTGATACTTGTACATAAATCATTACAGATAGATATACACTCATGAAGCTGCCTTATACTGAATCAGACTCTTGGTCCATCAGAGTCAATATTGTCTACTCAGACCAGCACTGGCTCTCTAGGGTCTCAGGCTGAGATCTTGACCCATTTATTTATTTATTTACTGAATTTCTACCCCACCTTCTCTGTCAGAGCTGGCTCAGGGGGGCTTTTAATTGGAGATGCCGGGGATTGAACCTGGGACTTTCTGCATGCCACAGCCCCTCCATAAATGACTGTTAGAGTTAAAGGCATTTTTCAATCAAATATCAAGCTTGACATATCATTAAGATCATAAAAGTTGATGACTTTTTGCTTCTGTTATGGGAATCCATAAATCCCTCATAACGAGAATTTTCCCTCCCATGTCAAAGATCATTGTAGATAGCTGAGAAAGAATGTTATGGGAAAGGAATCCATTTGATCTACTTATATGTGGCTGCGGTCACACACACTAAATAATCTGATTTCAATCCATCTTCAGTGCACTTTCCAGCTGGATTTTTTACTGTGTGAACTGGCAAAATCCAGTTGGGAAGTGCATTGAAAGTGGATTGAAAGTGGATTATTTAGTGTGTGTGACCGCAGCCTGTATTCTGTATATGCTGTTATGAATAACATGTTACCTTTTGATATAAATAGCCAGATGTGATCCTTATGGGCTACTGTACTATTACTTAAATGTGCATCTAAATTATTTCCATTGAACTAATGGAATAATATGGGGTACAATTCAATGTATAATGAATATGTCTGGAAATGTTAGAGATATAACAACAAAAAAGGAAACCATAAGGGTCCTGCAAAATTGCCTATATAATTGTTGACTTGCATTTTTCAGTTTGCTTAATGTGCACGCCAGTTCAGGGAATGTTTTATTTCTTGTGTGAGTTTTATCTGGAGACCCAGATATTTTAAACACTGGAGTCAAACAAAAGAAGAAAGCTATTGTATTCATGCTTGGATTATTTGCTTCATTTGGCCGATCCCTATTGGAAACAGAATGCTGGACTAAACAGACCTTTAGTTTATAAAGCAGGTGAGTTCTTACGCTTTTATCACAATCAGATGTCCATTCTAGAGTTATTATTACTGTTATTTTATTTATTATTTTATTAGATTTATATCCCATCCTACCCCACAGAGTGGGCCCAGGGCAGTCACAACAGATGAAACACAATAATTGTTAAAAACATAATCTGAAACCTAAATTAAAACACTACAAACAAGATGGCAGTTAACAATAAGATGTAGGCATCCATGATATCTCTTGCAAGATATTGGATTTAGCATTAAGGCTGATGCTGTGGACAGGGGAGGCCAGGATGGTTGGATGTCTGCTGCCTCAACCAAAGGTCTGGCAGAACAGCTCCATTTTACTGGTAATGTGGAACTGTAACAAGTCCTGCTGGGCCCTGATTTCAATTGGGAATGCATTCCACAAGGCTGGGTCCAGAGGAGAAAAAGCCCTGGCCCCGGTTGAGGCTAAGCAGGCATCTTTCTGGCCAGGGACTACCAGGAGATGTTGCTCTACAGAGCACAAGGCTCTCTGGGCCACATATGGGGAGAAATGGTCCCATAGGTATGCTGGTCCCTGGCCGCATAGGGTTTTCAAGGTCATGACCATAACTTTGAAATGGATCCACTTTAGTGTAGTGGTTAAGTGCAAGGACTGTAATCTGGGAGAACCGGGTTTGATTCCCCACTCCTCCATTTACACCTGGCCGGATGACCTTGGGTGAGCCGTAGTTCTGATCTGTTCTTGAAAAAGAGCAGTTTCTGTCAAGAGCTCTTTCAGCCCACCTACCTTCCAAGGTGTCTGTTGTGGGGAGGGGAAGGGAAGGGAGTTTGTAAGCAGCTCTGAGATTTTGGGTAGTGAAGGGTGGGGTATAAATCCAATCTCCTCCTCCTCAATTGGCAGCCAGTGCAGTTGGCATAACACTGATTGAATGCGCACCCACACATACATCACCATCAGCAAGCACGCTGCCACATTTTGCACTAGCTGCAGTTTCCAGATCAGGTTCAAGGACAGCCCCTCATAGAGCGAGTTACAGTAATCCAGCCTGTAAGTGACCATTGCATGGATAACTGTAGCTAAGTCCCAGGAGGTGAGATAAGGAACTAGTTGCCTGACCAGCCAAAGATGATAAAATGCTGACCTGGCAACAGTGGTGACCTCCACTGAAAGCAAACAGCAAACAGTAGTGACCTCAACTGAAAGCAAAGCATTCCAGGATCACCCCGAGGATCCTCACCCTTGGCGTTGATGTCAGTGGTGCCCCACTAAGTGCTGGGAGCTGGATTCTCAATCCCATGCTCCCACAGCTCAAATACAGGACCTCTGTCTTTGTTGGATTTAATTTCAGCTGACTCTGCTGTAGCTGTCCAGCCACCTCCCCAAAAGTCCTGTCCAAAACATCTGGGGCAGAATCCGTTGATCCATCCATTAATAGATAAAGCAGGATGTCATCAGCATATTGATGGCTTCCTAGCCCAAACCCCCAGACCAACTGGGCAAGGGGCATATATAGATGTTAAACAGCATCAGAGAGAGGATTGCCCCTTGTGACACACCACATTCCAGTAAATACTGCTGAGATATCGTCTCCCCAAGTGCCATCCTCTGTCCCCAACATGGAGAAAGGAGGAAAGTCTTTGTAAAGCAGTTCCCCTTATCCCTGTGTCAGCAAGGCAGTGCATCAAAACATCATAGCTGACCATGTCAAACCTGCTGTCAGATCAAGAAGCAGCAGTGCCAACCTGCCTTGATCCAGGTGTCTCTGGAGGTCATCTGTAAGGGCAACCAGCATGGTCTCTGTCCCATGGCCAGGGTGGAAACTGGACTGGAACAGATCCAGGATGGGGGCGTCATCCAAAAAGACCTGGAAGCCACTGCTCTCTCAACCACCTTACCCAGAAACAGAAGATTCGAAACTGGGCAGTAGTTGGCAAGTACTGCAGGGTCCAATGATGGCTTTTTCAAGAGTGGGCGTATCACTACCTCCTTTAAACCACGTGGGAATATCCCAGAAGACAGGGATAAATTGATAATCTCTCCCAGGGGGAGAGTTGAGCCAAGACTACTTTTTAATTACTATCTCCCCCCCCCGAAAAACTCCTTTACTTTCGATAATTGTTCAAACAAGGGCAAAAATGTTTTCAGTATTTCTCTTCTGACACACATTCAGACCAAATAAATGTTTCCTCTCTTCATACTGAATGAGCTTTCTAAAGTCATCATTTCACCTGTGCTTATTGGTTCATTACAATCCAGTTCAAAGTAAGGCCTTAGCCAAAGATAATTGACTGTGTGGCTTTCTATACAGAGTATGTAGTTATGTCATGAAACTCAATCAGAACAAGAACAATGCTTTCTATTTTCTCTCTAAATTGGCTTCATACTGTCAAACCTGACTGGCTTTCTTCTTTACCTCTCTGCCCAACTTGCATATCACCTCTCCCTGTCCTTCAGACCTCTTGCCTTCTACCACTGGTCTTATTCACCCCCACCTACTATAGAATCCCAAGATCTGTTTCCTGTTCATTATCTGCACTACTGCAAACAATGCTTCACTGGTTTGCAAGGCCGGCCCCAGGTGTCTGGGTGCCCTAGGCAGGACAGCCTGGGGCGCCCACCCCAGCGGGGATGCCAACCTCCCAGTGGGGCCTGGAGATGACCCAGCACTGTTTTCCTGGGCACCTCACAGCTGCGAGGCACCCAGGAAAGCCAGGGAAGGGGTGGAGTTAGAACCCTCGCCCCTTCCCTCCCACCGCCAGCTTTTCTGGGCACCTCGCAGCTGTGAGGCACCCAGGAGAGCCGGGGAAGGGGCGGGGTTAGAATGCCTGCCCCTTCCCTCCCAGCGGTGGTGCCAGCTCTCCTGGGCGCCTCGCAGCCACGAGGCGCCCAGGAAAGCCGGGGCTGCCGGTGCTGGGTGGCCCGGGGGGCTTTTCACGGGGGGGGCATTTTGGTGCCCCTGCAGGGCCAGCGCCCTAGGCGAGCACCTAGCTCGCCTAGTGGGCGAGCCGGCCCTGCTGGTTTGGGAGGTTTGAATTTGCAGAAAAATTTCCTCTTTCTGTACATGACCCAACTGTGTGAATTTTTTTTAATATTCATCATTGGGCCATATTCAGATTATGTATATGATAAAGGTTTTTTTTTTTAACAAATTGGTGATGATACTATTTTGAGTCTTCTCTGTTTGAGTAAATTTTATTAGCTCCCCTAGTGTCAGGGGTCCCAGTCAAAACACTCAACAACGATTCTTCATGAAATTCAGTTTATTGAGGTTAGTACTTAGACACCATGAGCTCCTGTGTCAGGAATGGCTAGAAAACCCCGGGAACCCCAGTTATACTCTGTTCAAATGAAACCCCCCTGATCCTCCTAAACCAATAAGCAAGCACCTGGGAGTGCGAGGAGACAGTAGGCACTGAGTTCTCAGTGGGAAAGTCGAGACAGGCAGTAAGCAACTTCAAGGACGTTGAACAGATAACAGAGGCACAGAGGGGAAAGCAAGAGGCAGAGCACCCCCCACATTCCAGTTCCTGGCAGCTAGCTGACACCTAGGATCATTATGAAACAGCAGAAAATTACTATTCTGATAGTGGTAGAACAAACTACCAAGACCCATACATTATTATAAAATGTTACTGGGTATTTATTTATTTAATTGGATTTACTAGGCCACCCTTCCCTACAAGTTGGGCTCAAGGTGGCTTACAGCAAAATACAACTTGTACCTTGACTAATCTTCCAGAGGTACCTGGAGGGACTTTGATGCAAATGTAAAGTGTCAGCAAGAAAGTCAGGCTATAAATAAAGAAATAAATTACCATGTTAATGAATTTGTAGATTTTGTCCTGAGCAAGTCAAATTAATTATTACATTCCTCTCAGTGTGTCTATTTTTAAAATGTGTCAGTTAAAAGGCTTGTTGTTTTTTTCATTTGTAAAGCAAATAACTACTTTTCCTAAAAATGTTCCTATTTCTAGCTCTTTCAATTCCCTCCCACAAAAAGAGGCTGCATTCACTTATACCTTCATTTCAGGTTTTTATGATGCTTGTGTACTTTTCATGAAGGATGCTACATTCTTAAGTGCTTTGTCACAGTACTGATAACTGTATGTAAGAAGCTTTCTTGCACAAAGTCAGACCACTGGTTCATCTGACTCAGGATTGTTTGCTGTGCCTGGCAATGGCTGTCCAGAGTCATAGGTCAGGAGAAGTCTTTTCCATTGTCTTAGAACTCTTTTAACCATAAATCAATAAGTGTTCTACCACTAAGCTAAGGCCTCTCCCCTCTCAAAAGTGACATTCAATAATAAAATCTGAAAAAAATGAGTTTCCAGAATCTGAATTAATGATGTAGATGTGTCTGCTTCCACAGCTGCATATGTTAGTGACTGGGGCTGGCAGACTTACTTGCCACTCTGGAGGCAGCCTAGCAGGCTGCTTTGATGTCAGGACTGGAGGACCACACCCACCCACCCACCATTGGTGCCAAGTCCAGGCTGGGTGGATGCAGCAACATCAGTGGGACAGGAAAAGCCCTCCCCATACCTGTATGGCCCAGCAGTACAGAGCTGGAGAGCTGCAGTGGCAGTGAAGCAGTGGAAGCAGCTAGGGAAGATGGGTCAGGTAGGCTAAAGCAGACTTACCTGCCAAGAGCAGCTTAGATGGGGAGAGCAGACAGAAAGCCTCATCAGCTAACCAGATTGACACAGGCATCACAGGCATCACACCTCAGGGGGCAGGAGCTACAGGAGATGCCTGGAAACAAGCAGAGGTAGAGGATAGTGACTTCCTGGGAGCAGCACTGGTCAGCAGATGGAGCTGATGAGTAAGGCCTGTTGGCCCAGAAACTGGGAGTGAGTCTGGCTCAAACTCTAATTAGAAGGCACTGGTGAAACCCAGAGTGGCCCCATCTCCAGGTGGGTCTTTAGTAGGCACAACCCCAAGGTGGTCTGGGAGGACAGGCCTGGCCACACCTAGCAATCAGAAGGTGGATGAAGTGTTGGGGAGAGAGGGCTAAGGGTATTGTAAATATTCTTCCTTCCCTTTTCTGAGATGCACATGGGCTGTGCTAAAGAAAGGAGGAGGCTGGAGGACATGCCCACCCTGGACTCTCACCTCCAAGAGTCAGGGTCTGAGAATCATATACATTATATTTTCATGACTTCTCAGACACAGGAATAATTTTCAGGAATTATGGGTCTTTTGTCATGTATCCCACTTCCTTGGTAATATTCAACTGAACTTCTGATAGATTCAGGTGGATAGCTGCAATGGTCTGAAGCAACAGAACAAAACATGCACACAACTTTATACCCAGAATTAAACTTTGTTGGTCTTAAAGGTGCCACTGGACTCAAACTTTGTTCTGAACTGAACATAAGAACATAAGAGAAGCCAATGTTGGATCAGGCCAATGGCCCACCCAGCCCAACACTCTGTCACACAGTGGCCAAAAATACCAGGTGCCATCAGGAGGTCCACCAGTGGGCCAGGACACTAGAAGCCCTCCCACTGTTGAAACTCCCCCCCCCAAGCACCAAGAATACAGAGCATCACTTGCCCCAGAGTCCCTATCTATACCTTGTGGCTAATAGCCACTGATGGACCTCTGCTCCATATGCTTATCTAATTCCCTCTTGAAGCTGTCCATGCTCGTAGTTGCCACCACCTCCTGTGGCAATGAATTCTATGTGTTAATCACTCTTTGGGTGAAGAAGTACTTCCTTTTATCTGTTCTAACCCGACCACTCAGCAATTTCATGGAGTGCCCACGAGTTCTTGTATTGTGAGAAAAGGAGAAAAGTACTTCTTTCTCTACCTGCACTACCCCATGTATAATCTTGTAAACCTCGATCATGTCACCCCTCAGCCATTGTTTCCCCAAGCTAAAGAGCCCCAAGCATTTTAACCTTTCGTCATAGGGAAAGTGTTCCAACCCTTTTATTATTCTAGTTGCCATTTTCTGCACTTACTCCAAAGCTATAATATCCTTTTTAAGGTGTGGTGACCAGAACTGTACACAGTATTCCAAATGAAGTCACACCATTGATTAACTTCTGATAAATAAAAATAAAACTACATTAAGGATGCAGTCTTAAACATTCCTTGGTGTATGCCTCACAGAATACATTAAAGCTTAGTTCTGAGTAAACATGAGCAGGGTTGTAACAATGCTGATCTGTAACACTGCAATCCTAAAAGTGATCCTAAGTCACGGCCTTTCCTTTCCTTTCCTTTCCTTTCCTTTCCTTTCCTTTCCTTTCCTTTCCTTTCCTTTCCTTTCCTTTCCTTTCCTTTCCTTTCCTTTGTTTCATTGACCAGAGGTCTTAAGCCAAGCATACAAACAGCTGCTATAAAATACATTACATATAATTACAGGATAATTTAAACTAAACATTTTTACAATAAAAACTAATAAGCATACTCATAAACAATATTAATAGACAACATTTTATAAACTTCTATAAATTCTATAAAATCCCATGATATTATGGCAATTGGTTTTAAAGTTTTAGAATTTATATACATAAAACTACCTACAGCATTTCAAAGCCACTTTAAAAATGGCACTATCGATAGATATTTTGCCACCAAGCAAGTTGTTTCAGGGTCCTCATCTGCTAGCAATATGGTTACCCCCCAAGGTTCCATAGGAAGGTGATGTCTATGTAAAATAGGAGTAATCCAACAGGATCTGGGGCCAATCCACTGGTGGCAAAATAACATAAGATGATCTAAAGTCTCTGTTGCACCTGATCCACAGTCACACAATCTATTTAAATACTGTTTTGTTAGCAAAATGGCCTCTTAGCTCTGCAGTTGGAAAAATATTCAACCTAGCAAGTTGAAGACATATCGAAAGCTAGGGGATGTAAGGAAGCTCATATATGAGGGAATTTTCTTAGGTGTCACAATCCCTAACGCAAAGTTGGAGTATATTCTCCTAGCACAAACTGAAGTGCTGAGTCAATCAATGTTTGTCACCCTTAATCTAATTAAAGTTAGTGCTTCTTGATAGTTTATATTGTTAAGCACTGTAGGGACAAGACCAGTCCTCTCCAGCTTGTTATCTATATGTTTTGCCCATATGCATTTATAGTTATCCTCCTTTAAAAAGTAAAGAAGACCCCCTTGGGCATTAGGTGCCATGTAAAGAACTTTCAATCTCAATATAAAGGTGGCCTTCCAGGCTCTTGACTCAAAGGAACATTGTGCATATTCTTCTCTAAGTGCCGTCCCTGTGACACATTTAGGGACTCCTGCAATTAGTCGTGATCTTTATACCCTTGCAAGTCCACAGAAGTAAGTAGGCTTTGAAGGGCGTAATTCTGCTTAGGACTGTACTGAAAACATCAAAGATCTTAAATATACATATAAACTTCCTCAATAATCAGCCCTGTAAAATGTAGCCTGGGAAGGAAATCTAAAAACAATAACTTACACCCATTTGTAGTTTCAAACCCACTGTTGTGAGACTAAGTGCCATTAGCTGGAGTAGGATTAAAAAATATTGCTCAGTGTACCAGAGAAGATGACACAACATACTGCAGCACAATACAGAATTACTCCTCTAGGTTTCACAAACAAGTTAATGTCAAACTCTAAATATGGGTTTCTCTACTTGTTATGAACTGAATGGCAGCTATAATTTACTTGTGTGTATCCATAACATAGAAAACGGTTAAGAGCCATTTTTTATACTGCAGGCATACTGTGCATTACTGTGCATATTTGTATTGCACAGATACACACGTACACAATATTCATACATACATATACGTATGTGGGAGAGGTCCCAGATTCCTCTACTCTTGCTTGCTCCTTCAGTCACTCATTGCAAGGCCACCCCATAATGGCAACTATGATCTTGATCTGCATCTTTAAAAAGTTGCCCTGGGAGAGGTTTTGGTTTCGGCTCCTCGCTAGCAGGCATGCACCGGCAAACTCCGTATGGGGCGACCTGTTCCGTGGTGGCTAGAAGGGGATCCGGCTGTGCCGGTTCCCCCCTGGGGTCCCTGAAAGGGTCCCCCAGCCATGGGAAATTAGTAGTGCCTCTCCCGAGGTGCAATGCCAAGGGATTGAGGCATACTTTGCCCTGGAGGTCCTACTGCTGTGGCACCATTATGGTACCTAGAGGCGCATACCGAATGAGCATGCAGGAGTTTTAGCGAGAATGCAAGATATCTTGGCAGCTCAACGATATGGGAAGAAACGTGAGTGAATCTACATCAAGCATCTGATCTTCTAAATGGGCTCTCATACCCCCACATCAGCAAGAGGGATAGGGTGTTTACCCCCCCAAAAAAAACAAAACTTTAACTAAAAGCCTTACCAGAATGGGGTAAAGAGTCCGGAAAAACATTGTTTGAATGAGTAAGCATATCACTACGTAAAGCGAGTAATGATAAGAACTTTTATAAACTTCCCAAGAAAAGGAAACAATGAGTCGACAGGAAAAAATGGCGCTGAGGAAACCTCCTTCAGGTGCTGGCAAAATGTCGTCTCTGGGAGGGAGACTGGAAGCCAGTACAGACTTTTCAGCCATGTTGGCTGTAGCATTGCGACCCCTGCTGGATCAAATGATGAATCTCAATCAGAATTTTGAATCAATCCAAAAACGTATGGCTAAGAACTCTAATGCTGTCAAAAAAGTTGTTTTTAAAACATCTGAACGTGATCAAAAAGTGGAGTGATTACAGAAAGAAAGAGCCTCTGACATATCCTTAGGCTTCAAGCAGAAAAGTCAGCCTATGTGCTGAGGTTCCAAGGTGTTCCAGAACAAAGCAGTGAGAATCTTAAAGAAATCTTGACTCAAGCATTATCCCCAATGACAGGTCTGAAAGCTGAAGATTTATTAAATGATTTGGACGTGGTCTATAGATCATATCCTGAATACATAAAGAAGAAAAACCTGCCTGGGAAAATTGTGGTCAGATTCTCAAAATGGTCCACAAGAGATGTGGTTCTCAGAGCTACTAATGGAAACGTCTTGAAAATTAAAGACTCGGAAATAAGAGTTTTAAAGGATGTACCATTTGAAATCAGAAAGAAGTGACAGTATTACAGAGATGTGACTGCATTTTTACAAAAGAAATCAATAAATTACAGATGGCTCAAAAAAAAAAAAGATTGACTCTGTGGACAAAGCAAAATGATTTTTGGAGAAGATTCAAGGATTACCAAAGGAAACAACAACAGAAGAAGAGAAGAGTCACCAGGAAGAAGGAGAATACAGCCCACGAGGTTCAGCCAGTTCAGGATCGGATTCAACCAGTTCATCTGAAGAAGATTCCTCATCAGAATTGGGTCCGGCTGCACCCAAACTACGCAATTGGAAAAGATAAAAAGAAGGGAAGAGGAAACAAGAAAAGAACTGAGATATAAGAAATTGAAGGGATAAATAACGTGTTTACTTATTCAGAGCAAATACTTATAACTTAATTCTATACTTTATGTTATAATCTAAAAGAAGCTTCACTCAAGTATGATTTATTATGAGAAACTTGAACAAACGGTTATTTCTAGCAATTTATGTAACTCCTGTTAGTCTTACTTTTAGTAATGCTGTCCTATCACCCATAGGTTTGTTAGTGTTTACTCCTCCTTTGTTTCTATGTATTGTGTAGTCTAAAAGCAATAAAAAAATTATTGGGGGAAAAAAAGTTGCCCTGGGTGAGCAGGTGCCCTCACCACCTCTCTTTTTTGGAGGAATATTAAATTCTCACCCTGGCTAGCCTGGTATCATCTGATCTCAGAAGCTAAGTAGGGACAGTCCTGGTTAGTACTTGGTGGGAAAGCACCACAGAAGTCCAGAGTTGCTACCTCTGTTAGTCTCTTGCCTTGAAAACCTTATGAGGTTGCCATAAATTGGGTGTTCATTAAATCCTTTCTTTTCAACTTAAAAAAATACCCTAAGTTCAGAATTAGATATCGTTGTTAGCCGCCCTGAGCCTCCAAATCCAAAAATAAATAAATAAATAAATAAATTTGATGCCATGATACATTAGCACAAGACTTGGGAATCTTTCCCATATTCCATGCCCCGCCCCTCAGCAGTCTCATCCAAGAAACTTGATTCCTTGGGTCATGGGTTGTAGGTATAAAACTAACCACACACTTCAGGGGGCTGAAGTGGGAAGGAGAAAGAGAATGCAATGAACCTATCCTCCTTTCATGAGGATAATTCCACTGACTGAAAAGGCAAGGACAGTGATTCCACACAGCCTCCCAAGCCCATGTAATTCTAGGTTCTAGGTTCCAGGTTCTATGATTCTGGGAATCAGCTTTCTCAGAATTTGATGGGGCTATGGAGAAACAGGGAATACAGAAAAGGTCTGTGACCATCAGTACCTTCCACTGATGAATCACAAGATCCAGTGTCTGCATTCATTTGTGTGTGTGTTTAGTACATTATGAGGTGCACATACCTGCTAATTTCATAAACTATGAAGCAATCTAGGCCATAAATCTCAGATAACTTATTTCTACAATCATTGACAACAAAATATAATGTAAACTGTGGTTTATTTTGTCACTATCATCTCACCTAATTCCTGGCAAGCATGCAGAACTGGCCTGGTTTCAAACTCGGAAATTCAACCCTCAACATCTTTATTTTGACCTTCAGTTCCATAAAAACTAATTGCATAGTAAGACCTGTGGCTTCAACATGGTAGGAATAACCTATTAGTATGCCCTACTGTGGTGCTGCCATTAGCTACAGATTTCTCCCCACACCCTCACTGGTACAGTGCAGGGAGTAACTGTTGATGTATCAGCACTTGGAAGAAAGTCAGGACTCAGCTTTACCCTTGCCCCATTAGGTACTCTTTCAGTTCATTCCTACATGCTCCAGCAGGAGAGAATCAGAGGATCAGGCTGTTAATCTGTTTCATGTACTTGCGTATACTGTTTACTGCACTCTTTTCTCACATAAAAATGTATAACAAGAAGACTTATATGATCCTTTTTATAAAAAAAAATTGGCATTCAAGAGCGATTTTCATTAAATTGGAGTGATTATGAGAACTCATGTGAAGTAATGCTTTAATCACAAACTTCTCACAGGAAGATGGATCAGTTCCAGCATCGTCTTTCCCCAAGAATGTCTACTTATAAACCTATCATTTCAGGAAGAACCACAACAGATACAAAAGGCATAATGCTGCATCACAGGATTACATTTCAGATACTTTAGTACTGATAAACATGAGAATTCTCATATACATAAAGAATTCAGGTTTGTTCAGTGCAACAGTTACCTTGATGCCAGCTGTTTTAGGAAGAATCACAATAGCACTTATTTGTGTGGCTAGTAAATCTCCTTCAAGAATGTGAGCAGAAGAGCAGGCTTGGTGGGGAGAGAGGGATCAGGGACGAGCAACCTTTTTGGGCCTGAGTGTCCCAAAACCTGTGATGTCTACCTGTGAAAATGTTGGCGTGATGTCAATCAAAAGGCAGGGAGAGAGACTGCAGTGGTAGGCATTTGAGGAGCAAGCTGTGGAGCCAGTGGTGATGCCCATACTATGAGAAGAAATGTCCCATGTGAGAAGAAATCTTTATTAAACCTATGTAACTTTTCCCCACTGTAAACTACAACAGCATAGTAGCTGTATAAGCAACACAACAATGTTCTGCAAATCATTCTAAGGTACATTTCTATTAAGGCACAATAAATTCTTCATAAAACAAAGAACAGCGTTTTCTCCATGTATTTCTTCATAATTCACACATTTTCACTCTTGCACCCCATGCCTATTCATCCACTTAATCATATGTCTGCCATGACTTTTTACTATTCTGATAGCTTGCAGAACACACAGGTTACAGTGTATGCAGACAACTGTTTTCCAATCCAACCCAACTATTCTGTCCAGCCTTTGTCTTGACCTCTTAGATCTCATCCAAAATAGAAACTATAGCTTATGTACATTTATGACTTCATTTGCTCACAGCATCCTTTTTTCATCCTGCCTGCCTGCCCGCCCGCCCTCCTCAGCAACAGGATTTTGGAGGGTATTTCAGACTGCTGATCAGGAACCTAAGAAAGCCATCCTCTATGCCTAGAAGTGCTTGAGCCCATGAAATGCTGTGTCCAGCCCACTGTCATTATTCACACATGCCATTAGCTACACAGTAAAACTTATACAACTTTCTCTATACAATGTGGTGCTTTGTGCTTAAAGGAGAATTGCAGGAGGTGGTATAGAGTGGGGGAGATTGATTCACACTATTGGCTCACAACAGGAAAAAACTGGTTTCGGTTTCGGCGTCGCGAATGGCGGCCGCTTCTCGGGACGCTCCCGGAGGCGGTTAGCCCACGCGCAGTTAGGGGGGGTCTTCGCGTGTGCGAAAGACCCTAGTGAGCCTTAGGTAAAGGCTCCGAACCGGGGGTGCTTGGGGAGTAGCCTCTTTGCCGGCAGACAGCCGGGAAATTGAGGCTTTCTCCCCGCCCCAATCGGCCCCGCTGCGGCGTGCCCGTAATGGGACTTAGCGGCGCCACCGAATTCCAGGAGTGAAGACAGCGCTATGGCTTAAAATAAAAAGAAGAAGTAGCATCGAATCGTGAGTTGGAGATCTATTTTGAAGCGTAAATCAGAGCCCCCCTGCATGCGTATAAGCGTTGGGAGGAGGGAGGAGTTCCCACCCCCTTTGAGAAGCAAGATCCACAAAGGGAGCGCGAAGGGGGGCGAGAAGTAAAAGTGTTGGTGAAAGTACCGTTGGGGTTGCATGGAAGATTCCGATCATCTTAGCTTCCTGGGGGATGCGGCACGAACTTTTTAAAAGTAAATAAAAAAACAAAATGTCGATACTGGAAAAAGTCCTGCAGATACCGGAAGAGAAGAGAGGAGGGACTTCCGGTCCAGACAGCCCCCCAAGAGCTTGCTGTCAATCAACAGGAAAAGGAGATGCTGTGCCCCCTGCTGGAACAATTGCGGAAAATCAACGAAACTCTGTCTAAAATGGATAGTGTTCTCATCAGTCGACAGAAACAGATATCGGAAACAACTAGAAAGATGATGGAGATTGAACAGAAATCGAATTTGATTCTAGGTTTCCAGGGCATTAAAGAGGAAGAGAAAGAAGATCTCGGATTTACCTTGACAAATGTCTTGGCACCCCTAACTGGCAGTGAAGCGATAAAATTAAAAGAAGAGGTGGATGAGGCTCCCAAAGCCTATTCCGCTTTTATAAAAGAGAATACTCTGCCAGTAGAAGGGGATGTTGAGCATAGCAAGCGACAAACTGGAGATCTAATTTCATCCGAAGAGTTTGTGGAGCCCAGGAAGCCTGAAAGCCAGAAGTTTAAGGAAAAAGAGAAAAGAAAGAAGAAGGATTTCATCTTTAAAATACAGAAACTTCTGAAGAGACACGCCAGCAGGGAGGAAGATGCAGTATTCCAAACTGGGACAAGCGAAGAAGACAGCAGCCCAGGGGAAAGTGGTGATGGAACGGAAGACTTCAAAGTTAAAATGGACTCAATCCATAACTGGAAGAGATTTAAAAAGAAGATATTTTGAGGACTGTTCGTGTAACATCTGGAAGGAGCTGTTTAATTACTAACCCCAATGGACTTTACTAACTGCATTAACAGAGTGATTTTGGACTTCGCAATAGTTAAAAAGAAGATCTTCTAACCACGATAGATGCCAAAACTGGTATTGGTTATTAACCTAAACTAACACTCACTAACAGGAAAAATTTCACTCCATCTTTTTCTTTCTCCATCTGTCTACCCTTCCTGTTTCTTATAAAAAGAATAAAATTCTCTCTTTTTAAAGAGAGTTTTACAAAAAAAAAAAAACAGGAAAAAACTGTGCAACTCAAAAAGACAACCTACAAAGTGGTTAAGTGAATCAGTCCTCACAGAGTGTTATAAGGCACAAATGTGGTTCCCAACTCACCATTGAGGATGGAATTTTTGAAGCTGCAAGTCTGATGAGTATTTCTAGGATGTTTTAAAAATGCTTTTCTTATGCTTTGTAGATATTTTTGATTCTTCTTAACAGAGGAAATGTAAAAGAAATGATATGGAGCTGAGGAAAGGATACCACGTATTGCACCTCTTCAACTAAATGAAGTTCTTCTTGAATAATTCTACCATCTACAACTGAATTGTCTTAAATAACAACCTGAAAAGTCAGTGCCAAAATTGGAGTCATTACCATGACTGATTTTAAAGTGTAACAGACACATAATTTACATTTCCAATGGCTTTCTTTTTTAAAACTGAACTGGTATGGAACCAAAAGACTTATGTGATCCAAACATTTCACAGGTATAACCAGATCTGGCATATTTAATCATATTCAGTTGACATCTACTCAGTCTCCCACAATGCCTTGTACTCAAACCTGAAACTTAGGTCCTGGAGATCTTCCAGAATTACAACTGATCTCCAGACTACAGAGATCAGATCCCCTGCAGGAAATGTCTGCTTTGGAGGGTGGACTCTGTGGCATTATACCCTACTGAGGCCCCTCCCTAGGCTCCGCCCCAAAACTCCACATATTTCTCAACCTGGAGTTAGCTACCCTACAACAATGTTTTCTGGATTAAAAAAAAAAATTAATACAATGATGAAATGCCATTTTACAAGTATATATAGGTGTTTGTACTTCTGGTGGGATATGAAAATCTGTACCTTATGTTAAACATTAAAAACTCAATGAATGTTGACAGTTAACTTTAAATCATAATGTTTTACTATGCCAGTGAGAAATGTCAGAAAATACTGGTAAATCTGAAGGTCGACCAAGTGCTTTCGTTACCAAATTTCATTCTCATCTCTATCATTTAATGGTAAATATTGCCGTTAACTGTGGTAGATCAAACACAGGAACCATGACACACACGATTTCTGACATTTACTGGTAAATCTCAAGAAACATCAAATGTGTTTAACCAATGACCCAATGTCATGCTGACTTCTATAACGCACCAGTACAATCTGGAAACTGTACATAACTGAAGAAATAAATTGCACTGAACCATTAATCATTAAACCATTAAATGATTGACATCATTTCAGTTTTGGGGTAGAGAAACCTGTTAGCCTCTTTTGTTTGGTGATCTTGCTGTAAATGTTGCCTTGGCAAGTCAAAATCTACATCCATAGATTTCAAGAAGCAGAAGCAGAGTTGGTTTTATACCCCAATCTTCACTATCTGAAGGAGTCTTGGACCAGCTTACAATCACCTTCTCATCCTTTCCCCACAACAGACACCCTGTGAGGTAGGTGGGGCTGAGAGAGCTCTGAGAGAAGTGTGACTGACCCAAGTTCACCCAGCTGGCTGCATGTGGAGGAGTAGGAAATCAGACCCAGTTCTTCAGGTTAGAGTCTGCCGCTCTTAAACACTACACACAGCTGGCTCTTTGTGGTCCCCCAAGAGGCAGTGGGACATCATAACTGGCTTTCATGGGCAGCAGAGACACACTTAAGTGTCTCTTTATTGGAGTTGGCCAAGTCTATAGAGGCCTTTGCATGAGCTCAGTTCCCTTTACCCACTTGCTTTTGCCCCTCCAACACCTCAGGGGGCTTTGTGCCTCTGCCTTGGGACAGTTCTACCAGGCCTGCTGAGGTCTGGTAGTTTTATATTGTCTCAGGCCACAGCTCCTCCTTTAGGTTCCTCTTCCTCCCTTCTCTCACCCTCTCAACCTTTCCCAGCCTACCAGCCCTCCCCTGTCTGTTCTGGGGCTCCACACATACTGGCCAAGCCCAGCACTGCCCCTCTCTTCTTGGAGCCTTGTTCCTCTCTTGAACCCTTCCTTGCCTTGCTGTACCCCATAGGGCTTTGGATAGGGCTAGATAGAGCTCCTTGCTGTCCACCATGCCCCAGCTAATGTCCTGGGCTGGCATACGTCCTATTCTCTGCTGCTAGGCTCAGCTACCTCCTGGTGTCCTGCAGGTCAGTGGTTCCCAACCTTTTTGGGTGACCCACAAGTACAAATTTACTTGGTATGGAGACCCATCCAGGGCCAGCTCAGGTTTGTTTGTTTGCTTGCACCCAAGACAAACTATGACTCTATCACCCATCTAGTCCAGCCATGCATTTCCTACAGTGGCTAACTAGATGTTGTGGAGAAACCCACAAACATCACACAAAGGGTGCAGCTGCCCCCAAGCAAGTGGCATTCCATTTTCCCCTTCTTCCAGCTACTATCATAAAGTTAGCTGCTGGACAATTTTCTTCCCTTCATTGTCACAAAGGGAGGTAGATGTCAAGGATGTGAGATGTTGATGAGGAGGAGGAGAGGAAAAAAGAATGATGCAAAGGGCAGGAGCAGCCATTAGGGAGGGCTGGACTGCAACCCACTTTCAGAGGCTTTGCAATCCACTTTTGGGTCCCAACCCACGGGATGGGAAATGCTGGTGCAGGTGATACACCCCAACTCCTGCTGGATCCATCAGGCTGCTGCTGCCTTGTTGTGAAGAGCCCTGCCATGCCCTGCTGCTGCTGCTGCTGCCTTTTGCCGAGTAAGTGGCCACTACTGCTGCCCCTGTGCCTCACCCCTCTTTATCGCCAGGACTTTTTTGGGGGGGAACACACCAGATTGGAGTTCCAGAACCTCTTCAACAAAATTCTTTTTTAAATGTTTAAAAGTTCATGACCTTTCAGCATATAGATAGAATGTTTTATTTCCCTCTTGAGAGTTCCGGCACCTCTTTTTACAAAAAAAAAAAAAAAGCCCTGCTTGTCGATCTAACAATTTTAGGATGTTATTACTGCTGTTTCATCCCATCTTGAGCCATCTTGCACATTCAAAAGTGATTAAAAATGGTCTACAGTACAGTTACAACCTTCTAAGCCCATTGGCTTCAGTGGACTTAGAAGGGTGAAATTCTTCTCAGGATTTATTCTCACTATTTATTTTATGTCTTTATTTTCACTATTAGCTAATGAGCAAATATAGAATGAGCACAAAAACATAACCACTATTTATTGCTTCTCTATACAGGTGAATGCTTGGATCCAGTACTAACTTCTGCTGTCAGAAGGGCTTTCCATCAGCAGACTGCAACTTCCCAGCCTCCTCTCCCTCTGCGGCTTAAAATGTCCCCGCAAATACTTCTCTGGAGCAGAGGGGATTCCCCGGAACAGCATGAGAGGAAAGCTGAAGATCTGAAGCTGGATAGGGAAATCTGCAAAAATTATCTCCTCTGTCCATGGAAATCTATCCTGAATCTTTGGCCCATCAATTTAATTGGGTATTTCTAAATTTTAGCATTAAAGGAGAAGGAGAACAATTTCTCTATGTCCACTTTCTAGCTGAAAAATTACAATGCTTCTTGTTAACTTAAACTCATATTGGATCTAATATTGTAAAGGCTCAGGGTAAAATATGGAATTTACTGTAATTAATGAAATTAATATGTTGCATGCAAAGTCAGTTTAACCTTAGCTTACCATGCTAATTTAAGGGGAGGAAACAAACTCCAACTTGCCTAGATGCTTACATTTGATTTAATTTATTTATTTTAAATATTTATGTACCACCTTTCTCTTGAGTTTTCAGATGTCATGGTAAACTGGAGTTTGATTGAAGCCTTCTGACTCAATCCAGGAAGCTTTCAGTTGTGTTTTGGGTGCCTGCAGTATGCAGCAAAGCAAACAAATCATGTTCATACTGTCATGGATAAACAGAAGTTTGCTGTGAATGCAGCCGTCCTCTTATTTAAAAGGTAAAGGTTTCCCTTACTCGAAAGCCAGCTGAATCCAACTCTAGGGGTGGTGCTCATGTTGAAGCCAAAGCATCAGCGCTATCTGAAGATGTTTCCGCGGTCATGTGGCTGGCATGACTAGATGGCGAGACACATAGAATGCTGTTACCTTCCCACCAAAGGGGTACCTATTTGTTGTTGCTGTTCAGTCACACAGTCGAGTCCAACTCTTTGTGACCCCATGGACCACAGCACACCAGGTCCTTTATTTATCTACTTGCAATTTCTTGCTTTCGAACTTCTAGGTTGGCAGGAGCTTACAACTCACCAAATAAACTTTCTGGAGGGCTACTTGAGCAAATGGATGGAGGCAAGCCTTTATCTAATAAATTGCCAGAAAATCCCAAGGCATTGGGTGTTATCTTCATATACTTCTGGGCTCCAGATTAACATCTGGGAGGAAGAGATGATATCTTACAGGGGGCCAAGTTTGTCCCAACAACTACCTCTTCTAGGTTAAGCTAGAAAGCATTTCTCAGTAAATTGATACATATTCTCATTGAATTTATTATAAATTAAAAGTTAATATGAAGTATAATCTTTTGAAACCATCCATGGTATTTGGTGTTTGGCCATTGCTGCAAAAATATTTATTCACATTCCTCAGTTACAGCATTCAGTTCATGAGTTCACAAACAATAACTCATTGGTGTTATTTAGGTTAGAATAAACTGGATTTTTATTAGCTGTCCTCAAATTGTTACATTTTGTGCACAGAAACAACTGTTTCAATTAATTAGTTTATTAATCATTGAGAGGAGGATAACTATGGAACTAAACTTTTTGATTAATTTTTAAGTCCTAATTAGACTGCAATAGGATTCATGGAAGGCATAAGATATCAAGATTTGCTATTTGACCAGACATATATGCAATAAAATTACAATTGGTCATTTTAAAGTCAGTTATTGATGTATGACAGCTTTTGTCTGTTTCTGAATAAATTGTTTTAACAATTTTTTACTAGACACACAATGTTCTTGGATGGACATTAAGCACAGGAACTGACTACTATTGTCCAAAATGCTTCAGATGGGCTCTGTAATTATTTAAAAAGGTCTATATAGGAAATGTAATCCCAGGAGAAACATTACTGATGCTTTTAATGTCTCAGTAGCTGCTATGCAACTTCTCCTTCTTGGCTGGTGTTCAGGATATCCAGGTCATCCAATTGTTTTATTCATTTATTATTTAATTCTGGAAATGGACACAAACTGCATTTTTGTGGTTCATTTGAGTTCATGTTTCATGGCTGAACCACGAGCCAATATGAACCAGGAGGTTGCTTCATGAACCAAACCAGTTCATAGCAGTTCATCACCCCTGCTTTCTGTTCCCCACCACTCAGCTATTTTTGTGAAGAGCAGAAAGCAGGGGTTTAAATGGCTTGGAGCCATTAAACCCTGTGTTCTGCTCTTCACAAGCCACTACGAACCATCACAAACTGCCTTAAAATTTGTGGAAGTGGGTCGTGCCCATCTCTATTTCTTCCATCAAGAAATTCAAAGGAAACGTTTATAATTCCTAGGAAGTCACCCATCCAGGCACTGGACAGAACAAGACCTGTTTAGCTTCAGCATGGTTGCTGGATCATGTGTTCTCCAATGAACAAAATGATTTTTCTTTTGTGCCATTGCATCTGAGGAAGTAAGCTCTGACTTGCAAAAGCTCAATAAATATTGTTAGAGATATTTGGTGGCATCTTCAAGATTGTTTTGATTGTTACAATGGACTAGCATGGCTACTCCAATCCTCTCCTTTTTCTCTTATCTATAGCCTCTTATGTGTACAGGAATAGATACTGAAAATTTGGCTATACACACCAAGATTCAAACTGATAGTTGTAAGGTTTGATTTTTATTCTGTCATGGCAAAGTTGGTCTCCTGGCAAGCACAAATACTTTCAATGTCATGGAAAAGTTGGTCTCCTGGCAAGCACAAATACTTTCAATGTCATGGAAAAGTTGGTCTCCTGGCAAGCACAAATACTTTCAATGTGCAGTTAGCATCTAGTCAAACGCCCCCACCAGCAGCCACACTGCACACATTGAGAGTGCAGCGCACACATAGATCTTTGCATGAGCATTGACATGCCTTATTGTCCTCAGTATTAGGGGATATTTCATATGTACTCCTGATCTGGTTATAGAGAGCTACTGGATATAGAGAGTACTGATTGCTGGAGAATTCTCTGCACTTTTGAAAGCTTTATGGAGCTTTGGAAAACATTTGTGATTCTTCATTCTGTTTATTTTCTGCTGCCATTTTAGTACAAAAACATAGCTTCCTTAATTGCTGCTCAGCCATTTTCTATGAAGGTACAGCCCTATTATTTATCCTTTTGTTACATCATGAATGCTTTCCATCATATTTGCTTTTATTCCTTTTTTTGGCAGTTTTATTACTTGGATTTTGACTCTCCTTTTAGTGTATGAAACCTAAGGATACATTATACACCCTCACTGAAGCCAGAACATTACTAAGACATCTGTATATAAAATATAATATGCTAAAACATCAACCCAAGCAAGAGGCTCCAACTTGTCAGGATTTTTTGCTTTTCATATGCTTGAAAGGTTTTCTGGAACAATAAGGAGCAACCCATGACCATCTGGGGGATCATAACATAAGACAGAGAGATGCTGTTGTTGCCAGATCCACCCATTCCCAGTTTAGTTATCATGTTCTGCATATCTGTACTCTTTTAGGAAGTCAAGAGTGATAATGAGAGCATAAACATGGCACACCCATTGACTTATTATACATAGTTCTTTCCCAAAATGAATTAGCACAAAAAGTAAAATGACAAATAAATGGATGTTTTCCAAAAAAATAATCAGTCAGACATGTGAAAAGAGAAAGTCAATGGTCTCATAAGTCTATTCAAAGTGGAATACACTGGTGAGGCAAGACTTGAGTATACTTGTGTGATTTTTATTTCTACTTGTTTGAGGCAAAAAACAATGAACATTCACTGTTTCATTCATTTCCCACAAGAGCTATTACTATTCTTACTCTGTTACAGGAAATAATTTAGACATGTCCTAGACATTTCTATTATTTGCTTCATGCAGTTCTCAAATGTTGGGTAGGCCAACCATAAACAAGAAATTGTTTAAGGGATTCTTCAAAACAAAAGGAAGAAGAGAAAAGAAGGCTCATGGTGAACTAATCATAAGGGAGAAGAATACATAGAATGTTTCAATAGGAGCAGAAATCTAAGAGATGGGAGAAAAGATTAGGGATGGGCACAAACCAGCTTATGACAAATGTTGGGCAGTTCAATGGTTTGCAAGGTGATGTTTGTGGCAGATCAACTGGCATGAATAGGGATGGGCACAAACTGGAAAAATGCAGTTCGTGTAGGTGCATGGTTTGTGGCTGAATCATGAACCGAACCATGAGGTTTGTTTGCAAACTGAACTAGTTTGTGTTTCCTGGCCCTACAAATCCTCTTGAATGGGACCACAGACTCTTTACACAAGGTTTGCATAAAGCCCCCCCAAAACAGCTGAGCAGTGGGGAGCAACCTGCTTCCCACTGCTAAGTTGTTTTGGGCTGTCTTGTGAGTCCCTTTGACATTTAAAGGGAGTGCACAAGAAAGCTGGAAAAACAGTTGAGCAGCAGATAGGTGCTCCCAGCTGCTCAGCTATTTTGCAGGCTTTTCATTATCTGAAACAGATAATGGGATGTACCCCAGGGTGGAATGGGAAAAATGTCAATGAATATCACAACAATTCAGAAGGATAACAATACGACAAGTCTCTCAGACTTAAATATGTTTAAATATATATTTTTACAATCTTAGGCTTTGGATGACCTTCAGGATTGTTCACATGAATTAAATTGTTAAATGGTGATGGACTATAATCACCCCTCCCCCCGGTCACAAATTCTCTCTTAATTTGCGTGGTTAGATATGGTGTGTCCTTAACTTTCTTGTTATTTCTCTCTCTTGGTATGTAATGCTGCCACCAGGAATATAATGCCAAAGCTCTAGGGCTCCTTCATTGGACTATGTGATCCTGAGGATGAGACTCTAGTATTAAATAGCACAGGACTCCAGGTTAACAATAAACCAAAAAAAACCCTTTGTTTGAACAAGAAGCGTATTGGTTTCAAGATGTTTTGTAACTTATCTCTTCAGTGAATAAAACAGAATATATTAATAACTTCTGACTGAGGTATCACATTCTTTCACTTCATAAACACACCTCACTCTCAAATCCTCCTTTCTCATCAGAATGTACTTTGTCCAATCTTTATTTTATTTAGCCCAGTTTCACTTCTTAACTCAGGTTCTGTCAGCTTCACTCTTACTTATAATACTTTGACAATATTCGGTTTTCACTCTCTAGTTGCTAATATGTCCTCTATATGATGTCCTCTTTTTTGGCCCTGGCCACCGCCTGGTGGAACTCTCTGCCGGATGACATCTGTACCCTGCCGGAATTACTACCTTTCCACAGGGCATGCAAGTCAGAGATGTTCCATCAGGCATTCAGTTGAGGACAGCAATGGGGACAGTATGACATCTGGCACCCTTATATACTCTCCCTTTTCCTCGCAAGCCCCCCCCCCAAGGAGGATGGGGAGCTGATTTTTTTCCCCCTGCCATCTTGTATATGTATATTGTTCTATTTATTGATCTGTTTTTAGGTAGTTTTAATGTTGGTTTTAATTTAAAGAATTTTGATTATTATTTTGTTGTAAGCCACTGTGAGCCCTACTTGTAGGGAAGGGCAGCCTAGCAAATCCAATTTTAAAAATAAATCGATAAGTATTCTACTTTCTCTTTTCAAATCTTAATGCCTTCCACAGCACTAACATGTGATTCTAATCAGAAGACTGCTTCTCAGACTCTGTAGACTACTGATTGACTGACTGACTACAACTAACTGTTAACTGTTGGCTGAACACACTGACTGACTTTCTCCACACACACTTCTTAGCTTACCCATACACTCTCAGTCATCAACCAATCACCTCACTCACTCACTCATCCCCCTCATTCACCCCCTTCTCCTGTAAAACTTACTAACATATAAAGAAATACACACTTAAAACTTCAAATCATTATACTCCCTTTCCCAGCACTCTCAAGAATCATCAAAATTCCTTATTGCCAGTGTTCTTGTTAGCAACGACTGTACAGTGTACAACCTGCTGTAGACAAAAAATTCTGGATTTTTTTTTTACCATTTACATAAATATAATCACATAAATGTTCACCTCCATCTGATAATATTCTTCAGCTTCACAAGAGTGTCTTCCCCTTCTCTGTAATTAAAACATTATATATGGCATGGGGACTATTAATAACTAAATAGATCTGTTACCACACAAAATGAACTTTAATTATGCTCCCATTGAAGTCAATGCCATTGACATCAAAGAGAACATAGTTGGGTTCAGTTGGTTGCAGAATGAAGAAAATAAATCTTTGACTTGCTAGAAACCACAGGAGACAGGCATCTTTAATAAAAACAGATTAGTCATGATTGAAGGGGTTCAGCAACCTGCAGTGCAACATCTGTACATGGGCAACATATACATGGATAACACTATGGACATGAAAGGGGGATTTATACCACTTTTTCACTTCCATAGATTTTGTACAGGTAATTGCTCATTGGCATCACCCACAGAAATAGTAATGTACAAGTAAATACAATGATGGTTAATATCAGAGGAAGTTTATAATAAGTGAAACAAACATTAAGCCCATTTTAAATGGCTGATTCATAGAGATGCCTTATTTATGGGGGAAATGAGTTTAAATGAAACAATTTCTTTTTTACAGGTACTTAATTTTACAATTAATTGAGCAAACTTCAGCGGACAGCGGAAGACAGGAGGGCCTGGCGTAATCTGGTCCATGGGGTCGCAAAGAGTCGGACTCGACTGTGCAACTGAACAACAACAACAACAACAAATTTTACAATTATTTTGTTCCCACCAACAACAGGAAATAAAGAGGTTTTTGGAAGAAATCCCCCCCCCCCAATATCTTATAAAGATTGCCATCTGCAGACCACTCACTGTAGTTCAAGATCAGCAATACTATCCTGGAGCAAAAAAGCTATGACTCTTAGAACAATGGTAAAATACCTGCAGGCCTAGCATCAGTGAACAATATGAATGGGTATCTGACAAGGCCCACTGATGCCTTCTGCTTACTACAAGATCAGGAGAAGCAGTTGCCACTGCTACCTTGGCCCATTTTGCCCTCATTATGTGGATAGTTTCTCAGAAAGGCAAAGGCAAAATGGAAGCAACTGTTCTCTTTCCTCCTTGCTGCCATTTGTTTACCCAGTCTCTTCTACTGAGCCCAATGCCGTTACTTGAAGACAGCTATAGTGCAAGTGATAACCCACTCTTCCCTCCCTGTAGCTTCAGTAATAGCTACAACTTAAAGGGAGGCAATAAGTTTCCTGGAAGTGGCCACTGTAGTGCTGAGGTCAGAGCATCTAATTAGGACCTAGGAGACCATCCCCACTCACCCATGAAATTCACTGGGTGATCTTGAGCCAGTAACTTCCAGGTTAACCTACCTCTCTAGGATGTTGTGAGAGCAAAATAAAAGAGGGCAGGATTTTACACATTGCCCTGAGTTCCTTGGAGTTTCTTCAAAACTTGCTCAACTAAACAGCCCCTTCCAAACACTGGTTTCCAGCCAGAGTTCTTCAGTAAGATTTTTAAAGCTACAGGGAATAGTCACAGTAACAATTAGAAGACCAGATAAGTCTCGCGTATCAATGGGCAAGCTGCCATCACTCCATTTGCAAAAGAGAATAATCTTTTGGGATTTGACTGCTGGTCAGTTTCTTTGCATATAACTGAGTACTGTGAACACAGATCTAGGAGCCCATAGTTTACATCAGGAACTGGGTGGCATGCAACCCAGGAGAGGGACTTCTCAGTCATAGCACCAGAAGTCTGGAACTCTCTTGCTAGAGAGACTCACTTGTCCCTTCTGCTGTTGCCTGACATAAGGAGGCAAGGTCTTTGTTTCATTTGGCTTTACTTCACTGATCCTTCCTTCCTGCCCTATGTTTCAACTGTTCTTTTTATGTCTGTTGTTTGTATGTACATTATCTTGGTTTTACTTGTTTAAATACGAATTTTTGTTTGGTTATAATGGTTTTAAGTTATGTGTTTTTTCACATATGTTTTTAATCTGTTAGCTGCCTTCATGGCCCAGATGAAGGCAGAAAGAAGGGGTATAAATACTGTAAACATTTTTTTAATTGACTCTATTGGAAGAATATCAGCAGAAATTTTAAAATATGATTTATGCCTCTAAAATGGTATTTCTACAAACAAAGGAAGATACAAAGTACCCAAATTAATATAGATCGATAGGTAAGCCACACAACTGGCAACTGCACATGATGATTTTCACACTTTGCAATAGGCAGAGTGATTAAGCTAGAAAATGCCATGTCTTTTCAGCTTGAAGGAAGCAACAGTTTTATTCAAACACCGGTTGGGTCAAAATCCAGCATGGTTCAGCATGCTTCAGTTTATTGAGATCACACAACTCTCTGTGAAACTATGACCTTTGTGAATACAAGGGAATTCTTGCCACAATCAGACCGCCAGGAATTTTAGTAGTTATGAAGAATACAACTCCAGTATAAACAAATATTGGTACAATGAAACAGCCATGGAAAATACAAAATAAAAAAATAACATAAAGACTTGTGCAAGTAGCACGGAGTGGAAATAAGGCATCCAAGTGAGGAAACTCAGCAGATCCTCAGTTTTTCCAGTTCACTTCACGTTTCTACTAATCTGTAATATGAGCTTCCTTCCCCCCTTTAAATAAGTAGCACAGCTCACTCTTCTGTCTCACATAACTTATTTCCTATGTCCTTCCACCACACGTCTTGCCACTAGGGTCACAGGGTATAGAAGTGGCAGGAGAGTACTTTCAGTCCAAACTGTGCTGACCCCTCCTCATACCCACAACATGGTCTCTTATATAGCAAAATGTCTGCATGCAGTTTACATTGTGAGTTGTTCCAAGACAAGGCAAAGGGGAACTAACTGGATCCCCTTCCTCCTGCTTGCAACTTTTAACACTCCTCCCCTTTCTTTTCTTCTCAATAACCTAGATTTGTCCCTTGTCCCCCCAAAAACAGTCACAGTATTCCTGGGTACCACTGCAATAGCTACAATTGTCTAAGAAAAGTTGTTACCATTGCATTGAGACAGTTCTAGCAAAAGAATTTCTCTGAAATAAGTTTTGTGGCCAACTTTAAATATGCTAAAAAGAAACACTTGTACAATAGTTGATGTATATTAAAAACTGGCCACTGTATGGAAAAAACATCATCAGCTCTTTATCTGTTGACTGGGTTTCATAGAGAAATAAGAGTCTTAATGTTCTTTTGCATATTTTGCATTGTTTATTATTTCTTTATTTATTCATATTTATAGCCCGCCTTTCCCACGAGCAGGCTCAGGTCGGGTTACAATATTTTATTTTTGGGGTTTTTTTTTATTTTATTATTAGTCTCAGTGCAAAAACAAATATGTAACAGTGAAACAGTTACTTTAAAAACTTCTTGAAAAATTTACCAAACGGGAACTAACATGGATATAAAAATATAATATAAAAATACAGCACATAAATATAACAACAATCTAAATTATACAATACAATCTCAATATTAATAACTGCTAATGAACATATGTGATTATTTCTGAGGTATAAGTTGCGATTGAACCAAAGAATGTCCAGAAGCATAGTCCAGAAATGGAATCCATTTGGACAACCAAGTTGGGTCTGTATTTTGACCTACAGAGGTATTAATGGTGTCTGATATTTTGTCTATTACAAAAAATCCCCAAATTTTGATGAACCAATGTGATACTGATAATGGGTTAGAATCTTTCCAACTGGTGGTGATTACAGTTTTTGCCACCATCAATAAGTGGGAAATAAGTTCTTGACGGAGTTTAAGTACTCAATTGTCTCGCCATAGATCCAATAGTACCAGGTCAAGTGACCTACCAATGTCGTATCCTGTGATATCTCTCTATTTAATAATTCTGTTATGGTCATGGAATATCCTGAACATTCCACATGCACCCACAGCTTTTGGCTCTGTGATCTGTCACTCAGAAGCTGTTCCTATCCACTGGATGTGTTGCCCGAGTCTCACCTCCAATATTCGAAGAAAAAGAAGAGAAGAGATTGGATTTATACCCCGCCCTTCACTATCCAAAGGTGTCTCAGAGCAGTTTATAAGCTCCTTTCCCTTCCCCTCCCCACAACAGACACCCTGTGAGGTAGGTGGGGCTGAGAGAGCTCTTGACAGAAACTGCTCTTTTTTCAAGAACAGCTCTTATCAGAACTACGGCTTGCCCAAGGTCATCCAACCAGGTGCAAGTGGAGGAGTGGGGAATCAAACCCGGTTCTCCCAGATTAGAGTCAGTGCACTTAACCACTACACTAAACTGGCTCTCTAAACAGTTTGCTGTTCCTCTCCCCCCAATAGCCAGTTGGAACACAGAGGTCATTTGCATATGTGGCCTGATTGGCCTTTCCCTCTAACATTCTAAACAGTTTCCTGTTGCTGTTGGGAGTTACTGAATGTGTCCTGAGGTAAAGTTGCCAAATACACATCCCAATCTTCCCTTAAACAGTCACTGGAGTTGCCAATCTCCCTGTGGGGCCTGGAGATCTCCCAGAAATCACTGTGTTCCCCAGCCACAGCACATCATTTCCCCTACAGAAAATTTCCCAGTTGTTACAATGGCTGCTTTGGGCAGTGGACTCTATGGCATTATACCTCGCTGAAGTCCCTCCATACCCAAACCCTGCCCTCTGTCCCTCAAATCTACAGGTCTGGCTCTCCCCTTAGTATTGCCAGCCTCCAGGCAACACCTGGAGATCTCCAAGATCAGTTCTCCTGGAGAAAATGGCTGCTTTGGGCAATGGACTCTATGGCATTATACCCTGCTGAGGTCCCTCCGCACTCCTCCGCAGCCCTGCCTTATAGCTAAACAGAAGGAAATAAACATGGCTTGCCTCCCTCTATTTTCCCCTTCCCTCTGCCACCCCACCAGCCACAGCCAGGACACTCACTTGGAGCTTCCTTCTAGAGCTTGTTGTATTTCTTCCCACAACGGGCCTTACTCCTAGTCTTTAATTTAACCAAATATCTTTAACCAAAACTCTGCTACTTTCTTACAGGACCAGCAACAATGGAGAAATGTACCATGCATTCCACATGCTCTCCAACAAAAAGGTGAGTATGATGGTGAAATATAGTTAAGTTTTTTAGGTGTGGTATACCATCACATTAATATTTTGTATCCTTGTAATCTTATGTTCAAAGAACAGGAGGTTAGGATCAGGGAAGTCCATATCTTTGACCAATCCTTACTCATTACAGTAATCTCACAATCAGCTTGCCAACTATTTTGGTAGCTTGTGTGTCTATTTGAATGAGTTTCCGAAATAATTTTGTAAAGAGCTGAAATTTTACTTTTAAGGCACAAGTGGTTCGCTTTCAAGTCTTGTTCAATTAAAGTGGTAGGCCGTGTTAGTCCTGTCTTTAAGTCTAAGGAATTAAATAGGGATTTTACCTGTGAATATTCAAATCAAGGTAATCAGCAATTGTATTTGTTTTCCAGAAATTCTTTTCCTGCAAGTTTATTACCCTGTGAGATGTCAACAAAATGGGTGAGTTTTTTATGTTTTCAAACATTATAAGAGTTATGGGCCTGAACTGGATTGAACCAGGATTGGCCTACAAAAGTAATCAATGGTGAAGGTTTAGGAACTAATAAGTCTTTCCTCTTGTCCCAAATCTTGAATAGATTGAACAAAAAGATTTAAAAAAAAAATTCTGCTGGTCTCTTTGATGGTCTTTCCCATAAAGTGGAGTCAAATGTATTTCTACCTATATAATAATTTTCTATTATTTTCCAATCTGAATGGAAATTAGGATTGTATGATTTAAGTAACCCTGAGAGCATCACAGCTTCATAATACTCAAGTCTGAGAGTGCCAATCCACCTTTATCTATGATTCTCTTTAGAGTGTTAGCACTCACCCTGGGCACAAACAAATTCCATATGAAAGTAGAAAAGGATGCCACACCTTCAAGTCCACTTTTGGAATCCCCATAGGTATTGTATGAAATAAAGACATTTTGGGAAAATAAATGTTTTAATAATTTGAATGTGCTCCATCCATGAAGAAACTGAGGCTGCCTGTGATAAGTGTGTGTTTTTGAGTAGCTTGTTTAATGAAAGAAAATTAATTTTTAAAATATCCTGAATTTTAAGTGGGATTTTAATTCCCAAATACTGCCAAACTTCAGTTACCCAATAAAAGTCATGGTGCAATTTGACATAATTCTTTTGGGTTTCTGTTAAGTTAATTGGGTAAAGCAGAGTCTTAGAAGGATTAGCTTTGAGGCCCGAGATTAAGGCAAAACCGTATAGCAGCTGTTATAGAGCTGGTAAAGTGGTTTTGGGATGAGTTAAAGTCAATGCCAGGTCATCAGCAAACAAGCTAGTTTTGATTTGTTTGGGGCCAATTTGGATTTCTTGTATCGAAAAGTGTTCCCTTATTGCCTGTGCTAGTGGTTCAATAGCCATTGCAAAAAGCACTGGTGACAATGGGCAGCCTTGTCTTGTGCCACTTGACAGCTGGAATTCATTTGTGGTGGAATGATTGATTTGTAAAATTGCTTTAGGTGAATGGTACATGGTCTGAATTGCCTGTCTAAAACTAGGGCCAAAGTTCATGATTTGTAATACCTGTTCCAAATATTTCGGCTCAACAGATTCCAATGCCTTCTCTGTATCAACAGATAGAATAGAGGAGAATTTACCTCGTTATGTTGGCAATTTTGGATTAAATCCAAGATCTTCCTGGTATTGTCAGAGATATCCCTATTTGGGATAAACCCCTTTTAGTCTAGGTTTATATATGATTCAATGACTTTATTGAGTCGGGCGGCTAAGGTGGCTGTGAAAATTTTATAATCAATATTGAGAAGGGAAATTGAGTGATATGAACTTGGATTATTGGGATTGCTACCCTTTTTTGGAATAATGATGATTTTAGCCAAATTCCAGGTGGGAGGCATTATACCATCCTGCAAGATATGATTACATGTGGTTGCAAGATGAGTGGAAAGTCTAGAGCTATATTTCTTAAAGAATTCAGCTGTAAAGCTGCAAAGCCATCTGTACCGGGTGACTTGTTATTTTGGGAGGGTTTATAGTATATTCTTGAGGAGAAATAGGTTCTTCCATCCAATTTGGGTGTTGGCAAGTGAGGGTTTTCCTCAAAGGATGCTTCATTAAGAAATCTTTAATACTCATGGGCTTTGGATCTGTTGTGCTGTATAAAGACTGATTTTTTTAAAATGTCATTAATATCCTTAATGTCCTTTTTAAAAAATGTCCTTAATATCTTTAGTTGTGTATTTTAACTGCCCTGTTTTATTTCTAATAGATGCCACAGTATTTTCAGTCAACTTCTGCCAGACTTTCCATGCCAGCAGTCTAAGGGATTTGGGGCCTACGACCCAGTATTTTTGTTTAGTATACAATACTTGCCACTGAACGTTAGAGATCTCTAGGACATCAAATTTTTTCCATTCTAGAAGCAACTTCTTATCTGTTTTTTTTTCCTACCATGAGTTTTAAATTCCATTTCCAATTCTTTCCAGTCTTTTGCCAGTGAGTGGTATTGTAAAGTCTCACACATTTTTCTTCTCCCAAAGTAAATGATTCTGGACGGTCCAGTTGTAAAGCCTTTAGAAGTTTCAGCCCTGATTTGATATCAGATGCATAGAAGGTGTGACCTTTGTGTGTAACTTGTAGCTTATAGTAAGATGTTCATTTATACTTGATGTTTGTTTCTGCTAGAGCTATTGTAATTGGCTTAAAGTGTCATGTTTTGAGTAAGATGTCAGCTAATAAATCTTGCAAGACTTATATCTTGAGATCTTTATAGGGTATATAGCCCATAATGCGGGCTTGAGACGCAATTTAGTATGGGCATTTACAAATTTCACTACAATGTCCCTTGAAAGGCTGTGTTGCTTCAGTCGGAGAGGCCCTTCTCTGTAAGCATAATCCAGCAGTGGGGCAACTCCTTCCTCTAATTCCATTGCAGATGCCAGCCAGGATGCAATAAAAACCAGACAGTTCTGTGCTCTCTTCCACTCATTCTGGAAAGCCACGAAATTTCAAATTATGAGCTCTAAATTGGTTTTCCAGCATAATTATCTTATCTGTTGCCGATTCATTTCTTTGGAAGAAGTAACGTGTATCATCCTGCACTGCAAGGCCTGTTTCTAAAGCCAAGTCAGCAGTTTGTGCAACTTTGTCCAGTGACTGCTTAATCTCAGCTACTTGTGAGGTAACAGGCTTAATTAGGTCCACGACAGTTAAAGCCAAATTTTTCTCTAGGGTTTGGAGTGTATCAAAGAACTCCTCTCGAGAAATCATAAGGCCTTCACCCTGGAGCTCGCCATTCCTGGCTGGCATTTTGTCTTCTGTGGCATGTATATCCTCTGAAGGGGACAGACTATGGCAGGGAAAGAAAAAGGTTGATACTGACCATGCTTTTGCTGCTGCAGTCTTCCCCTTGCTTCCGAACAATCATCCCATAGTAAGGAAAGATGATTAATCAGGTTTGTCGGCTGGGCAATAGGTAAGGAGGGGAAGCCAGATAAGGAGCTCGCAGTTCAGCCATCCATTTTATTCCATCACAATGCCATGCCCCCTTGGCCACTGAATCAACAACATTTTATTTCTACAATATATATTCAATTAATACAATAAAATTAAAATTTAAAACATGTCATTGTTAGATATGAGACACTGAAATCAGCTTTATTTACAGAGGTAAGAACAAGATAGGACAACAGCAAAATTGGGGAGCAACAGGCTCCTTTTTAAAGTCTGGCTTGCTAAACCATGCCCATTAGTGCAGTAAGGGCCAATCAAAATATATACATAATCACATCGTTTCCCTCCTGCACATATCTTGTATCCTGATTGGACAGCTGCACAGAGTGTCCAATCAGTTGGCATAGTTTTGGATACCAGACTTTCAATGGGAGCTGGAATCAAGCTCCTCCATTTATGTATAGCAATACATAACAGTCATAAATATTAAAATGGTGGTCACAGCAGATGACAAGAATTTTCTGATTGTGGTAGGTTCCTGGCCCATGGCGAATATGAATAATGGCCAGTAGTTGTCACAAGAATAACAAAATGACAACAACCTCAGGGAAGCCATATATGGATGTCTGCTGCTTCAGCCAAAGACCTGGTGGAACAGCTCTGTCTTGCAGGCCCTGTGGAATTGAAGAAGATCCTGCAGGGCCCTGATCTCAATAGGAAGCATGTTCCACCAGGTAGGGGCCAAACAGAGAAAGTCCTGGCCCTGGTCAAGGCAAGACAGACATCCCTCAGGCCATGGACCACCAGGAGATGCTGATGTTGTAGTGCTCTTTGGGGCATATATGGGAAGAGGCAGTCCCTCAGATATGTTGGCCCCAGGCCATGTAAGGCTTTGAAGGTTATTACCAACACCTTGAAATGGATCCAGAACTCTATTGGTAGCCAATGCAATTGGCGGAGTATCTGCCAAACGTGAGGCCGCATAGGTGTCGCCATTAGCAGGTATGCCACCACATTTTGAACCAGCTGTGATTTCTGGGTCAGCCTCAAGGGTAAGCCTGCATAGAGCGAATTGCAGTAATCCAGCCCAGAAGTGACCATTGCATGGGTCACTGTAGCCAAGTCTTGTGGGGAGAGATAGGGTTTTGGCAACCTCATCTGCTGAAGATGGAAAAAGGCAGATTGGGTGGCTGCTGTAACTTGGGCCTCCACAGAGAGATAGGCATCCAGTGTTACTCCCAGGCTCCTCACCTCCTAGGCTGGCACCAAAGGTGTCCCTTCCAGTATGGGGAGCCTGATTTCCATATCCTCTCCTTCTGACTCAGGTACAGGATCTCCATCTTTGATGGACTTAGCCTCAACTGACTCTACCGTAGCCATCCAACCGCAGCCTCCACAGCCTCAGCCAGATTTTCAGGGGCAGAGGATGGATGGCCTTCCAATAACAGATAGAACTGGGTGTCATCTGCATATTGATGGCAACCCAGCCCAGACTAACTGGGCAAGGGGGCACATATAGATGTTAAATAACATTGGTGAGAGGGTTGCCCCCTGTGTTGAGAGGATCGCCCACATTCCAGTGGGTATCACAAGGAGATCTTCTCACCCAGCGCCACCCGCTGCCCCTGACCATGGAGAAAAGAGGAAAACCATTGCAAGGCAGTCCCTTGAACTCCTGCGTTGGTGAGGTGGTGGGGACCGTAGGGTCCAGTGTTGTTTTTTAAAGAGTGGACAGATTACCACCTCCTTTAAAGCCCCTGGGAAAGTCCCAGTGGACAGGGACAAATCGATAATTTATCTCAGAGGGACCTGAATACTCTCCCCACAAGCCTTCACTAGCCAGGAAGGGCATGGGTCAAGGAGGCAGTAGTAGGCCTCAGAACTGCCAAGGTCCTGTCAACTTCCTCCTGGGAGAATCAGCTGAAGTGGTCCAGTTCCTTTACTGTCTCAAGTGTGGTCGGGAGGTCATGATGGAGTGTCATGACTGGAGAAATAAGTTAATGCATCTGTTAAAAATGCCTTCTTCCATCTTTATTTAGCCCAGAAGATGGTCGCCTACTTCAAAGCAGCCAATCTGGCCACATGTGGATGGCAACCTCAAGGCTAGGCTATTGTAACACACTCTACATGGGTCTGCCCATGAAGTCAGCTTAGAAACTCCAGTAGGTACAGAACAATGCAACTTGCATACTATCAGGAGCAAAGTGGATTATATATATTAACTCTATTCTGTGCTCATTCCATTGGGTACCGATTAGTTACCAGGTTCAGTTCAAAGTACTGGTTAATCACCTACAAAGCCCTTCATGGTCTCAGACATATATTTGTAAAATGGCCTTTCTTGCTCTGCTCTGCTGCGACAGCTTCACTCATTTAAGCAAACCCTTCTGAAGGTGTGTGACAGAATTAAAGATCTAGGGCCAGCAGAATGTAAACAAGGAACACTGCTGAGTCACATGACTGAGTGAGGAGGGGGCCATTTGGCTCAGAACACTGAGTGACTGGCACATAATGGGCAAAACTGACAGTTTGGGACTGGCATTTGGGAGAAGCAGTTAGGGAGTTGATCAGTAGAGTTAGCAGAGAGCAGTCAGCGATCTGAGGAGCTCTGTGGAGGAAGCAGACCTCTGTTGCTCTGTATGAACAACCTAATAACAGGTGGAACAGATAACTGGGGCTGAATAGTCTGGATTACTGAGTCCCTCAAAAGGAAAGAGGACAGTGATCAGACTGGTGAAAGGTTAAATACATCTGTTGTCACAAACACCCAAATACATTGCTCCTAAAGAAACTGGGAAAGGTGGTTAAGAAGGCTGAGGAACGGTCTGGCAGAGTCAGGACAGCTGGTTGGAGGCCAGTTGGGCTCAAAAGGAGCCAGATCTCAAAAGCCAAAGATTAACCATGAAGCAATACAGGAGATGTGATTAGGAAGGTGTTTAGTGAATCTGACTCAAATTGCACAGGCAAGCTAAGATTGTTAGATATCAGCATAATGTGGTTTCAGAACATGTTTGCACTAATTGGCTTTTAAATACAATTATAACTATTTAAACTGTTTACAGCACTATAGAAATTTATATGATACAAAATGCCAGATGACTCAGTTCAAAGAAATTTTCCGATATCTAAGCTATTTTAAAATTAGTTACTGTAGATTTTCTGGGATGTGTGGCCATCATCTTGGTATTGTAGGACCTGATATTTCGCCAGTAGCTGTGACTGGCATCCTCAGAGGTATAATACAGAAAGATGTTCAGCAGTGGCTGAACCTAGCCTAGCCTAACCCAAACAGGACACAGCATTTTGTTCCAAGACACTGAAAGACTGGACAACACTTCCAATTACCATGTCAGATTACACAGGGAAGCCATTGAAATTCATAAACATAAACACAATTTCAGCAGGAAAGAAGAGAGTTTAAAAATAAATAGGGCATGGTTTCCTGTACTGAAAAGCACAAAATGCTTGACAGCTGGCAATGGCACTACAGATAGAGTTTCAATAGCCCATTCCACACACAAAAGAACCTCCTAAAACCTCCTCAGGAAACAATCCATAGACAAAAGAACCTCCTCAGGAAAGCTCCTCTATTCCTCTTGAATGACATTATGCATTTCCTTTGTGCTGACTGGCACATTGCATCTGTGTAACTTGTAAAATACCTAGAGTAATTACCGTTTTCTAACTCATACATTACAATGCAGTCCTAAGCAGAGTTATATCCTTCTGAGTCCATGGAGTCAATGGGCTTAGAGGGATGTAGCTTTGCTTAGGACTGCAGTGTTAATGACTTAACCTGCTCCCAATTATGCGCAAATATGACAGTTACATTTATCTACATTTCATTCTGTCTCTTAACTCTAAATTTATTTTAATTTCATTTTCAACATCCTATCCATCTTCTTTAAAGCCCTGCAGTTACAGCTAAATACATCAAACATTTTTTGCATCTTTCAACACTTTGATGAGATGTGATCTGATCATAATTTATATAAATGGAAAGCATCTAAAGCATGAGCATGGGATCTCAGTATCATTTAACTTGCAGAGCCCTTGACCTTTCAGCACCTTTTGATTAAACTTGCCGCCAAATGTATTTATTGCAATAATCTACTAAAGCTGGATCTACCAGTAGTCTAGCCCTGCATATCCCTGGTCTATGAATATCTGGTTCAGCAAATCTTTAATCTACTGCAGATTATTTTGGAAGGCTATAAACTCAAGCATACGTGCTTTCAAATATGATCAGTAATATCAGTCATAAAAATGTGCTTACGATAGGATACCAATACTTCAGTCTCCAGTTGTAAGTATGAATGCTCTTTCAGGGATTTTGCATACATCCTGATTTCTGTACCAGATAAAATTTCTCCACTAAATAACAAAAAAAGGAGATTGACTTTAGATAATTTGAAACCAACTTCACAGTAATCCATTCCTAAATAAAATTCTACATTATCAGTCTTCACCAATGTTCTACAACTAAATGCTACTGAATAGACTGAACAACTTAACTTCTGGTGAATTAGAATTTTGAAGGACACTGAGGGTTTATCATTGCAGAATGACACAGTACTCATGTTCAAAGGTGTGTGATAAACAGTGGCATGCTATACAACCACATATCAAGACACTGAGTGGAAACTGTTGCCAGATTGGCATCTATGCTTTGGTATCTATGCTTTTTGCTATTGAGAGTTATTAACTGTAGTATCCAGGGGTCTTTTTGGGGGGAGCGCACCGGAGCGCAGCTCCGGGAGCTCAGGAGCCAAGCCCCGCCCCCAGCCGCCATCCCGGGGAGTCTTTCAGGCAGCCGAATGTCAATTTCAGCTCCATTATATCCTATGGGCCATTGAAGTCAATGGTGAAAACATAGGGTATATTCTGGGGGCTGGAGGAGGGGGTTTGAGGAGGGGCTCCAAACTCACAGGACAGCTGGTGGAGCCTCTCCACAAGATACCCAGTAAGTTTCAAGAACATTGGATCAGGGGTCCAATTCTATGGGCCCCTAAACAGGTTGCCCCTATTCCCTCCATTGTTCTCTATGATGGGAAAAAAATAACTTGTTTTCCCATCATAGAGAACAATGGAGGGAATAGGAGCAACCTGTTTGGGGGCCCATAGAATTGGACCCCCTGGTCCAATGTTCTTGAAACTTGGTGGGTATCTTGTGGAAAGGCTCCACCAGCTATCCTGTGAGTTTGGAGCCCCTCCCTCAAACCCCTCCCTCCAGCCCCCAGAATATACCCTATGTTTTCACCATTGACTTCAATGGCCCATAGGATATAATGGGGCCGAATTGCCGTCCTTTCCTTCTCTTTTTCCTCTTTCCCTCCTTCTTCTCTTCTCTTCTCTCTTTCTTTCTTTCCCACCTTCTTCTCTTCTCTTTTTCCTTCTTTCCCTGTTTCCCTCCTTCTTCCCTCTCTTTCTTTCCCTCCCCTTTCCTTCTCTTTCTTTCCCTCTTTCCTTCCTTCTTTCCTTCTCTCTACTCTCTCTCTTTCATCCTTCTGTGGCCCAACTCATGAGAAGGAGTTTAAACTTTAAACACCTTCTCTCTTAGCTCCCCCACCCAGACCAGCTGGAGAAGGGAAGGGGAGGCTTTTGAAGATGCCTCCCCCTTTTGCTTCCCCTTCTGACATCACTTCCGGTGATGTCAGGAGGCGTGGCATATGCTAATAGCCTAATAGCTCATTAGCATACCATATGCTAATGAGCTCCTGCAGCTCTTTTTCTACGAAAAGACCCCTGGTAGTATCAAAATTATCAAGCAAGATTTACACACAAATCCTTTCAAGAACATTATTCTGTGGAGTTAACCTAAAACATACTGCTGCCCAGTCCTCCAACACAGTTCTGTTTTCATTCAGTTCCCAACGTTATATGATTTGCTACCCTGAAACTGCATTTACTGATATACAAATCTCAATGGGTTTAAAGGTTCAAAGCTCTCATGTGCTTATCTGAACTTCTAAGTCCTGGAAATCTCACTCTATCAGTTTCTCTCATGATTTCCAGGACTTCCTGTAAAGGGTTTGCTGTGGAACAAAGTCCCTGCCAGGATTAAGGATGTCCAGAGTAAGATACAGATGTGAGCTCTTGATAGACCTCAAGGGAACCAGAGAGAGAGCAGACTTTAGCAACATCAAAAGGCAGATACTACCCTTATTTGATTTTGGATCAAAACATTCATTGTAGGAAATGGAACATTTCTGCAGTATTGAAAATGCTGTGTTGCAAGTGTTTGTGGTAATCTCCCCATTAACAAGCTTGTACTGAAATCAATTGTCAGAACTAAATCCAAGACAATTTTAATAAGTACACTATATACTGCTTATGAGAACTGATGAAGTCCTAAAACATTGTTCCTAAAACATTGTTCCTGTGGTTTTTATAGGAACATACACTCATTATATTCATGAAGTAGACTGTTTCTAGGCATGCTTGGCTCATATTCTGTTTTATGGTTTGTTTGTTTGTTTGTTTGTTTGTTTGTTTGTTCATTCATACTTCACCTTTCTCATTGAGACTCATATCAGGGAGCTGATGGGTTAGTAAGCTGCTTAGATGCATCCAGATGAAATATGTGTCCATTTTCCATTGTTAGCTTGCTTATACAATTACAAAGCTTTTTAACAGCCACCACCTGCCCCCCTCCCATTTGTCTGTTTGAGACTCAGTATTTGGGTGTCTCTGGGTGGTTCTCAGGCTAGATAGTGCTTTGGTGCATATTAGAAAGCATAGTTCTATCTGACAACCTGCATCTGAACTGTTCATCATAGCCAAAATTTTAATTAAAAAAAATCCAGCATTACATAATTTGTCCAAGTAGGTGCATTCCTGTTGAAATGTCATAATAGTGCTAATCAGTTTATATATATATATATAAATATGGGCGGTATACCTCACTGATGTCACTAAACAGAGTAGATCACCATTACTGCAGCACCTAATGGTAGAGATAGTATCCAGTTTCAAGGAGTTTTTTTTAAAAAAAACCAGGAACCAAGGCAAGCAGTTCACTGGTCAACAACTGGAACTCCAACAACTGAAATTGCAATAGCCTGGCCTTGTAGAATAAGCAGCTGCTGCACAGGCACAGAGCTACTTGACATGAACTTTGACAATGGCTATCAAGATGATTCAATCAGAAGCTATCATCACAATTAATGAAGAAGAAGAAGAAGAGATTGGATTTATACCCTGCCTTTCACTACCCAAAGAAGTCTCCTTTCCCTTCCTCTCCCCATAACAGAGACCCTGTGAGGTAGGCAGGGCTGAGAGAGCTCTGACAGAAACTGCTCTTTTTCAAGAACAGCTGTGCCAGAACTATGGCTCGCCCAAGGTCATCCAGCAGGTACAGGTGGAGGAGTGGGGAATCAAACCCAGTTCTCCAAGATTAGAGACTGCGCTATTTTTGGCTATTGTGCTCATGTCAAAGTTTGCAGCATACCTAGCTGATCCTTATTAAAACTCATGCCATAGTACACTAGTAAGTTGCCGCATTATTGTCATCTTGTTCCTACAGAGGACCAGAACACGTGTCTAATTTTGTGCACGGTCAGAGTCCAAATTAGCATTTGTTATTCTATGTTTGTGAAGTATTTTTAGTTGGTACGGAAAAACATTAAAAATATGATTACCCTACATACTATTAGGTGGTATGGTCCATGAATGGCTGCTGTGACGGACTGCATTTAAAGTGCTGTTTTCCTAATGCAGCAGAATCAGAGGAGGGAGGTGAATAGTTAACTCTGCTCTAGAATGTTGAGTGACAGGCTGCTCCTTTTTTCTGATTGGCCAGCACCAGCTGAGGGAAATATAAGATAAGTTGTGTGCTGATGGAAGGAATTTGTTTTGAGTTCAGTGGCAGTCACTGTTCAGTAAAGTAAAAGTTCAGCTAAAGGAGTATATGTCTGAAGAGTCTGCCTAAAAAAGTCTGTCAGATGAGTTCACCTTTTGAATAAAAGGAGAGACTCCTGGTCCTAGCATAATCTGAGAGAGAATTCCATCTAAGAATTCAGAGTCTAGTGTCAGCTAAAGCTGAAGTATGTTTTCACACAGACAACAAGAACTGGGGTTTGAGATTTTGGCAAAAAGTGACTGAGTAGCAGGCTGAAGCTCCCAATCAGGCCAAAAAGAACAGGATTATATTTTCAGAGAAGAAATAGAAGTCCTGTCCAGTTATACAAGGAATTGGCACTGAGGCAGTCCCTGGTCTGTTGTGAGAGGAAATGGTTATAGTCTATTCAGGGGGAAAAAGATACATTGTGATTTCAGAAAAGGGGAAAGAATTTGCTCCACTTAAAGAGTGTCATTTCCAGAAAACCCAAACAGTTATTAGGAAACTGTATGCAGAAACACTGTAACTGAAACCAAAGGACTTAGTCAACCATCTCTCACTGATAAGAACCAAGAATCTGTGAAAATAAGCTGCTTCAACGCCATCTTGTCAGTCAACTGGAATATTTTACATTTCAGTCAGGGAATGATACTACACAGACTACATAGATTATATGGTTCTCAGGCAGATAAGACATGAACACATGGAATTTCATAGAGTCTGCTGATGAAACGCCCAAAGGAGTGCTGCGTAATGAGCACAAGTGAGGAAAGCAGCTGCACTTTGTCCACAATAAAATTTGAATGACTGGGGACAGTGAAAACAAATTTAATTTTTGGCAAGGTTTATCATCCTTCTAAGTAAAACCACATGAATAAAACTATCCAGTATACTGATAGTGAGCCTTTTCAAAGAAGTTGATAGCTTATTTTCAAAACCTCTACAGGAGATACTCTATAGCTTAATTTAGGTTTAGCTTAAGTGGAAGATGAATTGATCTACTGTTTATTTATCTTACAAAATTTATACCTCACCTTTCTTCCCTCATAAGAGCCACCAAGACAACTAACAAATTAAAACATATATAATAAAACCACATTTTAAAAACCATTAAAACCAAGAAGAGACATATCATACATATAAAACATAAGCATAACAATTAAAACATTGTGCAAGAAGAAGGGACCACTGAGGGAATGCCAAATGAAACAAACAAAAAAAGTCTTTACTCACTGATGGAAGGGGCACCCAAAGCAGGGCCTCTGAAGATGACTGCAGTGGTCAGGAAGATTCATATAGGAGTAGGGAGTCCTTCAGGTGTGTTGGTCCCAAGCAATATAGAGCTTTAAAGCTCAGCACCAGCACTTTGAATTGTGTAAAGAAACAGTCTGGGAACCATTGAAGAGGGCCCCAGACTTGAGTGATATGGTCCGTATGACTGCCCTATCAGCTTGCTCGATATAACCTCAAAACTTTACAGTAAATTTCTATTGAGAAAATTAGAGGACTGGGAAGCTGACAATCAGGTTATTTTTCCAGAACAAGCTGGCTTTCAGAATGGCCGAAGTACCATCAATCATTGTCAGACACTGTATCGTTTGGCCATTAACAGCATAAAGCATCTTTACGTGGTCTTTGTGGACCTTGCAGCCACTTTTGATTCAATAGACAGAGACAGGCTCTGGACTAAGCTGGCAAATACCAATATCAACAAACATCTCTTGTACTTGATCAGGGAATTATATACCAACACCTCTTCTAAAATAAGAGTGGGTATTACAGGTTCCCTGACTGACAGCATCCCCGTGGCTGGAGGTGTGAAGCAGGGCTGTGTCCTTGCTCCTCTCCTATTCAGTCTTTATATTAATGACATCATTGTGAGGCTTTCAGGCGCTGATCTTTTCTCCCCCTATCTTGGGCCAAGAAAGATCTCAGTTCTTCTTTATGCTGATGACATGGCCCTGCTGTCCATAACTCATACTGGCTTGAGAAGGTCACTATCTAGGCTTAGCACCTTTTGTAAGGAGGAGCACTTACAAATTAACTACTCGAGGACCAAGGTGATGGTCTTTGAGAAGGAGCAGCGCATTTTTAGCTGGACATTGGATGGGCTTCCAATAGACCAAAGCCGAAACTTTAAATATCTGGATATTATGTTTCACAACACACTTTCCTGGAAGGCACATACTGACATTATAAAATCAACAGCACTTTGAGTTATGGGGGCAATCTTTAAATGTTACCATACAGAGAGCCAGTTTAGTGTAGCGGTTAGGTGCATGGACTCTAATCTGGAGCACTGGGTTTGATTCCCCACTCCTCCACTTGCACCTGCTGATGTGACCTTGGGTCAGTCACAAGCTCTGGCACAGCTGTTCTTGAAAAAGGGCAGTTGCTGCCAGAGCTCTCTCAGCCCCACCTACCTCACAGGGTGTTTGTTGTGGGGAGGAGAAGGGAAAGGAGTTTGTGAGCCACTCTGAGACTCCCTTGGGTAGTGAAGGGCGGGGTATAAATCCAATATCCTCCTCCTCTTCTTCTTCTTCTTCTTCTTCTTCTTCTTCTTCTTCTTCTTCTTCTTCTTCTTCTTCTTCTTCTTCTTCTTCTTCTTCTTCTTCTTCTTCTTCTTCTTCTTCTTCTACTACTAAAGGGGGATATCAGATAGAACCAGCCCTAAAGCTTTTCCAAAGTAAGTTAATCACCCAACTTTTATATGGTGTCAAGGTTTGGGAATGGAATAATTCCCTGATCATAAACTTGGAGAAAGTTCAAAATCTTTTTCTAAAAAGGCTGTTAGCACTTCCCCTAAACACTCCAGCTGTCCTGTTGAGGGCTGAAGTGGGTCTTCCCTCCCTTTGGGCTTGCGCTCATAAAACCGTTTTTAACTATTGGCACAGATTGAAAAGGGCTCCAGCAGACAATCTTGCCAGCCTTTGTTTCTCTGAAAGCTTCAAAGACCCTAACTGGCAAACTAAGTACAATATGGTCCTCCAGACATATAATCTGCCGGACATTGTCCGTGGATTCTTTCAGGCCAATTTTGATGGCAAGGTCACAACAAACTATGGCAAGTCCTTAAAGAGATGGGAGTACCAGACCACCTCACATGTCTCTTGAGAAACCTGTATAAGGGTCAAGAAGCGACAGAACTGGATATAGAACAACTGATTGGTTTAGCGTAGGAAAAGGAGTATGACAAGGATGTATATTGTCCCCTTGCTTATTTAATTTATATGCAGACTACATCATGTGAAAGGCCGGCTTGGATGAATCACAAACTGGAATTAAGATTGCTGGGAAAAACATCAACAACCTCAGATATGCAGACGATACCACTCTAATGGCAGAAAGTGAAGAGGACCTAAGAGCGTCTTGCTTGAGGATAAAAGAGGAGAGCACAAAGGTTGACTTGAAACACAACATTAAAAAAAACCGAAGATCATGGTATCCGGCCCCATCACTCCTTGGCAAATAGAAGGCAAAGTTGTGGAAGCAGTGACAGACTTCACATTCCTGGGATCCAAGATCACTGCAGATGGTGACTGCAGTCATGAAATTAAAAGACGCCTGCTCCTTGGGAGGAAAGCAATGGCAAACTTAGACAGCATATTAAAAAGTAGAGACATCACCCTGCCAACAAAAGTCAGTATGGTCAAAGCAATGGCATTCCCAGTTGTACTGTATGGCTGCGAGAGTTGGACTATAAGGAAGGCCGAGCGCCGAAGAATAGATTCTTTTGAGTTGTGGTGCTGGAGAAGACTCTTGAGAGTCCCCTGGACTGCAAGGAGATCAAATCAATCAATCCTAAAAGAAATCAACCCTGACTGTTCCCTGGAAGGCCAGTTCCTGAAGTTGAAGCTCAAATACTTTGGCCACCAAATGAGAAGGGAGCACTGACTGGAGAAGACCCTGATGCTGGGAAAGACTGAAGGTCCAAGAAGTAGGGGACGGCAAAGGATGAGATGGTTAGACAGTGTTATCGAGGCAATGAACGTGAAATTAAGCAAACTCTGGAGCATGACAGAAGACAGGGGGGCCTGGTGTGATGTGGTCCATGGGGTTGCAAAGAGTTGGACTTGACTGTGCGACTGAACAGCAAAAAGATATACACACATGATGCTGGTCTAGACAGAGAAGTTACACTAAGAAATAAAATATCTCCTTAGTATAAACTGATTAAAGTGGATCATCACAGGGCACATTATCTGACTAAAATCTCTTTCATTAACTTGCGCTCAGCCTTTACATCCCTTCATTTCCAAACTATGCAAACAGCAGTGCTTGAAGGCTGATATACCAAAACACCAGCAACTGAGTGCCTTTGTATATGCAGTGGCTCAGTCCCTGAAGATCTGTGTCATTATCTCCTGGATTGTCCACTTTATTCACTCACAAGAAAGAAGTTTCTTGGCACAAACTTAGATAAATTGGGCTCTTGCTCCACATCTGGAAAAGTTTTAACTTTACTTGCAGAAGTGGAGCCGGAGTATTCGTACAAGGTTGCACTCTTTGCCCTAGCGGCAAAGAAAATCCGCATCAAGTTGACTAAATTGTCTCCAGCTAAATAGCCAGGCCCATGTCAAGGTATTTAAGGTCCTTTTTAGTAACCTTAGCCCAAGCCTTATTTTATTTTGTATGTTTTAATTTTTATATTATTTTAAGCAGTTTTATGCCAGACATATATATTTTTACTTCCTGTGTTTTAATGCAGATCCTAGTCTGCATTTTATAACTTTTATTGTATTGTATTTGTAATGGCCATTGGCCATATGCAATAAATTGAACTGAACTGGTCCCTGTGACCCACTCCAATCAACAGCCTGGCTGAAGCATTCTCCACCAACTGAAGCTTCCAAACATTTTGCAAGGGCAGCATCATGTAGAGTTCACTGCAGTAATCTAATCTAAATGTAAACATGACATGCACCAGAGTGTCCACGTCTTTTGTTACTAGGAAAGGCTACAGCTGGCTACGGCTAACCAGTGAAAGAGCATAGAAGGCATTCATGACTACTGCTGCCACATGTTTATCCAGCAGTGGGCCTGGGTTCAAGAGGACCCCCACACTATGGATCTGTTCCTTCAAGGGGACTGCAGACCACTTCAGAATGGGTAACACTTTAAATCCCAGGTCAGACTTTTCACTCACTAGAAGTACTTCTGTCTTGTTGGGATTAAGCTTCAGTTTATTAGCCTGCAAACTGCCTCCAGGGAGAGGCTCAGAAATTCTACAGCCTCCCTGGGATCAGCCAGATATGTGAGGCATAGCTGAGTGTCATCCACATATTGGTGACAACCAAGCCCAAATCTCTGGATGAACTAACCCAGAAATTTCATGTAGATACTGAAAAGCATAGATGACAAGATGGAACCTTGATGGACCTCACCATTCAAAGGCCAAGGAGCTAAGCAGCTGTCTCCCAGCACCACTTTCTGAAACCTACTCTCCTGATAAGAATGGAACCACAGCAAGACAGTGCCTCCCAATCCCAGTCCAGAAAGGTGATCCAGAAGGATACCATGATCAATGGTATGGAAAGCCACTAAGAGGTTCAGGGGGATCAACACAATCTGTCCATCTCCTGATACTGGACAACCATCAGGGCAACCAAGGCTGTTTCAGTCCCATAACTAGGCGTAAAATCAGATTTTAAATGATGTAAGCAATTTGCTTCATCAGTGTGTGAAGAGTTCACACATTGATTGGATACATAAACGAACAGTACACATTTTAAAATTTGCTTGCTGCTAGGTGTTACTGTAGATACAGAAGTAGCATGGGAGAGGAGGACTCTATGTCACCCATAATCAAGAACATTTGCACCAGAATCTCTTACCCAATATATCATGTTCTGATTGGAAGAAAGGTGAGTAATCCATTTCCATGCTCAGGGGAAAAGAAAACCTGAAAAACCACAAATGTAAGCATATTGCAATCCATTTAGAGATATTATGTCTTACCCCTTAGAGTTGCCAGGCCCTATCTGACAACTAGTGGGAGATAAGGGGGCAGAGATATGTGGGACAGCCACCACTGATGGCATGATGTCATTTCCAGAAGTTTTGTCATTCTTCTCAAGGTAGCATTGAAAACTCTATGGTTTCCCCCAGAAGTGGCATCAGACCTTAGGCCCCCACGCCATTTAATTTTTTTCTCCTGCTGCTGCTCTGAACTGGGGGGGGGGGTCCCTGCCTCCACCAAAGGACTAGTAACCCTCCCTGAACTACTGGAATGGAAATGGGTTTTAAGAGAATGATCTCTTTAGGCAGTTTTCTTCCCTCCTTCCAACCAAAGCTCCATACTCTTCATTGTGTGTGGAATTCAGGGTTGCTTGACAGGACCAGAGAGGGCATATATTGAAGCCCCACATGACTAAGCACACAGGCCTTGCCCCTCCTCCTGTGCATGCTCACCTGAACTTGAGCATGGCACTTCATGCCCATGGTTAAAAATGTTCAAAAGGTAACATTCCCAGTCACTGGAATGGGGTGCTGTGCCTAATTACACACAAAGGCATATAAGCTTAGAACCAGCTCTGCACATGCAGTCAGGATGGGACCAGCATGCTTGCTCCTGCTCCTGTGCCCACTGCGCTTTCCTATTTGACTTGTGCTCATGCAGGACTAGTCCCAGCTCATGAAGCTCTTTGATCAAACCCTGGAGTCCTTGCCTGTGGCTTAATTGTCAAAAACTTACATTTTTCTCTGCAAATAAGATGATTAATAATGTGACAGTTAAATAACATTTATATTTCCACACTGTGAAACGAAACTTAACTGCTGCAATTAAAGATGATGAACAAATGTAATTCTAAAAATATGAACTGCTATAGGAAACAACATTTCAATCATCCCAGGAGAAAACACTCTGCTTTGCAGTATCATCATCCTTTGGAGCCCAAACACTAAAGTGTTATGGAGACAACACTTTAATGAAAATTGCAGTAATAGAGATTAATGCAGTGTGTGCTTATGAGTCACATCAAAAAGGATGTTATATAAGAGATTTATAAAAGGATGAGTATAATGAAAATAATCAATTTTTCTTCCTAAGCTGTACTGGATGCACTAAGCTGCCATTAAGCTCAATATTAGCCAAGTCATTAAAAATTTGTTCACCTACAGCACTGGTGTTTTTTAAAAACAAAACAAAACAAGTGCACCTGAAGAATTGCAATTTCTTTAGAGACTGTCTAAGTCAGATGATTGGTGACTTGCAGTGTCGGTTGCAAGGAATACCCCCCACCTATGCATGCCCCTAGAAGGCGAGGGGGAGGTACAGACCTTGACGGTGAACTGTTTTGTTGTTTTCACTGCTTTTAGAATTGTCTCCTTTCTATCTTTTGTAGCCAATAAAACTAATTTAATTATAATTTATTTTGTTTTAAATTGTAAATCTTTGTAAGCTTTAGGATGTAAGGATTTCAGTATTGTAGACTTCAGACTGCTCTAAGTAAACAAATAAAGGCCTGATTCACACTGGCAACTAAAAGTGCATAAATTGGCCATGGCCACAGATATCCTGGCTTTGTGACAACAGCATATTTGTGTGTGTAGTAGTTACAGTATCAGACTTGGACCTGAGATACCCAGGTTTCCCCACTCTGCCATGGAAGCTCACTTGGGACAGGCACACACTCTCAACTTAACCTATATCACAGAGTTGTTGTGGTGATAAAATGGAGGGAAGGAGAATGATATAAGACATAAGGCCTGGGGGCCAGAACCAGCCTATCTAGGGCTCTTACCCAGCCTGCAAGCAACTGGTATGTAGGAAAATGGTATCCCTTGGGAAAAAACCTAGTCTTGCATATGATTAAATAAATACATCTACTGGGGCTTTTGTGGGTTCCCCAGTAAATCAATTGCTTTCACAGCTAGGAATCAATTGCTTTTATTTGCATTTTGAGTAAAAAATAATACTGTTATTATTTGTCTGTGTCCTTTATAAAGTTTATTGTTGTTGTTGTTCAGTCGCACAGTCGAGTCCGACTCTTCGCGACCCCATGGACCAGATTACACCAGGCCCTCCTGTCTTCCGCTGTCCGCTGAAGTTTGCTCAATTTCATGTTCGTTGCATCGATGACACTGTCTAACTATCTCATCCTTTGCCGTCCCCTTCTTCTTTGACCTTCAATCTTTCCCAGCATCAGGGTCTTCTCCAGTGAATGCTCCCTTCTCATTTGGTGGCCAAAGTATTTGAGCTTCAGCTTCAGGATCTGGCCTTCCAAGGAACAATCAGGGTTGATTTCTTTTAGGATTGACTGATTTGATCTCCTGGCAGTCCAAGGGACTCTCAAGATTCTTCTCCAGCACCATAGTTCAAAAGAATCTATTCTTCGGCGCTCGGCCTTCCTTATAGTCCAACTCTCGCAGCCATACATCACTACGGGGAATACCATTGCTTTGACCATGCGGACTTTTGTTGGCAAGGTGATGTCTCTGCTTTTTATCATACAGTTTAGGTTTGCCATCGCTTTCCTCCCAAGGAGCAGGCGTCTTTTAATTTCATGGCTGCAGTCACCATCTGCAGTGATCTGGGATCCTAGGAACGTGAAGTCTGTCACTACTTCTACGACTTCCCCTTCTATTTGCCAAGGAGTGATGGGCCCAGATGCCATGATCTTAGTTTTTTTGATGTTGAGCTTCAAGCCCACTTTTGGGCTCTCCTCTTTCACCCTGAGCAAGAGGCTCTTTAGGTCCTCTTCACTTTCTGCCATCAGAGTGGTATCGTCTGCATATCTGAGGTTATTGATCTTTTCCCCAGCAATCTTAACTCCAGCTTGTGATTCATCCAGGCCAGCATTTTGCACGATGTACTCTGCATATAAATTAAATAAGCAAGGTGACAATATACATCCTTGTCGTACTCCTTTTCCTATGCTAAACCAATCAGTTGTTCCATATCCGGTTCTAACTGTTGCTTCTTGACCCTTATACAGGTTTCTCAGGAGACATGTGAGGTGGTCCGGTACTCCCATCTCTTTAAGAACCTGCCATAATTTATTGTGATCCACACAATCAAAGGCTTTAGCATAGTCAATGAAGCAGAAGTAGATGTTTTTCTGGTACTCTCTTGCTTTCTCCATAATCCAGCGAATGTTGGCAATTTGATCTCTCGTTCCTCTACCTCTTCGAAACCCAGCTTGTACTTCTGGCAATTCTCTATCCACGTACTGTTGAAGCCTAGCTTGTAGGATTTTGAGCATGACCTTGCTAGCGTGTGAAATGAGTGCAATTGTGCGATAGTTTGAACATTCCTTGACATTGCCCTTCTTTGGGATTGGAATGTAAACTGACCTTTTCCAATCCTCTGGCCACTGTTGTGTTTTCCAAATTTGTTGGCAAATTGAGTGCAGCACTTTAACAGCATCTTCTTTTAAGACTTTGAATAACTCAGCTGGGATACCATCACCTCCACTAGCTTTGTTGTTAGTAATGCTTTCTAAGGCCCATTTAACTTCGCTTTCCAGGATGTCTGGCTCGAGGTCAGTGATTATACCATCGTGGTTGTCAAGGACATCGAGGTCCTTCTTGTATAGTTCTTCTGTGTATTCTTGCCATCTTTTCCTAATCTCTTCTGCTTCTGTTAGGTCCCTACCGTTTTTGTCCTTTATCATGGCCAGCTTTGCATGGAACGTTCCCTTGATTTCTCCAATTTTCTTGAACAGATCTCTAGTCCTTCCCAATCTATTGTTTTCCTCTATTACTTTGCATTGTTCATTCAGGAAAGCCTCCTTATCTCTCCTTGCTGTTCTCTGGAAATCTGCATTCAGTTGGGCAAATCTTTCCTTTTCACCGTTGCCTTTAGCTTTCCTTCTTTCCTCTGCTATGTGTAAAGCCTCATCAGACAGCCACTTTGCTTTCTTGCATTTCTTTTTCTTTGGGATGGTGGTGATTGCTGCCTCCTTTACAATGTCACGAACCTCTGTCCATAGTTCTTCAGGCACTCTGTCTATCAAATCTAGTCCCTTAAACCTATTCTTCACCTCTACTGTATATTCATCGGGGATGCGATCTAGGTCAAATCTGAATGGCCTTGTGGTTTTCCCAACTTTCTTCAATTTAAGTCTGAATTTTGCAATGAGTAGCTCATGATCTGAGCCACAGTCAGCTCCAGGTCTTGTTTTTACTGACTGGATAGAGCTTCTCCATCTTTGACTGCAAATTATATAGTCAATCTGATTTCGGTGTTGCCCATCTGGTGATGTCCATGTGTAGAGACGCCTCTTAGGTTGTTGGAAAAGGGTGTTCGCTATGACCAGCGTGTTCTCTTGACAAAACTCTGTTAGCCTTTGCCCTGCTTCATTTTGTTCTCCAAGGCCAAACTTGTCTGTTATTCCGGTTACCTTTTGATTTCCTACTTTAGCATTCCAGTCCCCTATGATGATGAGGACATCATTTTTTGGTATTAGTTCTATGAACTGTTGTAGGTCTTCATAGAACTGGTCCATTTCAGCCTCTTCTGCAGCAGTGGTTGGGGCATAGACTTGGATTACTGTGATATTGAATGGTTTGCCTTGGATTCGGACTGAGATCATTCTGTCATTTTTGAGATTGTATCCCAGTACTGCCTTTCTCACTCTCTTGTTGACTATAAAGGCCACACCATTTTTTCTACGGGATTCCTGGCCACAGTAGTAGATATAATGGTCTTCTGAGTTAAATTCGCCCATTCCTGTCCACTTTAGTTCACTAATTCCCAAGATGTCGATGTTCATTCTTGCCATCTCATTTTTGACCACGTCAAGCTTACCTTGATTCATAGACCTTACATTCCAGGTTCCTATGCAGTATTGTTCTTTGCAGCATCGAACTTTCCTTTCACCGTCAGACACATCCACAACTGAGCGTCCTTTCGGCTTTGGCCCAGCCGCTTCACTCTTTCTGGGGTTACTCGTACTTGCCCTCTGCTCTTCCTCAGTAGCATATTGGACACCTTCCGACCTGAGGGGCTCATCTTCCAGCATCATATCTTTTAGCCTTTTGTAACTGTCCATGGGGTTTTCTTGGCAAAGATACTGGAGTGGGTTGCCATTTCCTTCTCCAGGGGATCACGCTTGGTCTGAGTTCTCTGCTGTGGCCTGTCCGTCCTGGGTGGCCCTCCACGGCATAGCCCACAGCCTCATCGAACCACGCAAGCCCCCTCGCCACGACAAGGCAGTTATGTATATATTGAGTAAAAATAATACTGTTATTATTTGTCTGTGTCCTTTATAAAGTTTATATCTTTGGCAATTGGCATTACATTTTATATCACACATGGCCCGGCCCGACAAAGTAATATTTGTGTCAGATCCGGCCCTCATAACAAATAAGTTTGACACCTCTGATATAAGGTGTTCTCATTCCCCACTGGGGAGAAAGGCAGGATATAATTGAAACCCTATATATATAAAAGCCCAGCATATTGGCACTTTCCAGCTCTCCCACAGGCTGTGCTGTGCTCTTCATCAGCCATTGGCCCATCAACCACCACTCAAGAGTACTCATGTGTCATTGGTTAGGTGCTGGGTCACTCCTCTCTCCCACCCACTGCCAGTCTGTCCACTCTTCCCTGACAGAATAAACTGTCAAAATGGCTGTCTCTCCTGATGAAGATGCTTCTTCTGCTTGGTTTCTCTGCGGCTGGCTGGCTATTGAGAACATAAAAGAAGGCAATGCTGGATTAGGTCAATGGCCCATCCAGTCCAACACTCTGTCACACAATGGCCAAAAATACCAGGTGCCATCAGGAGGTCCAGCAGTGAGGCCAGGACACTAGAAGCCCTCTCATTGTTGCCCCCTCCCCCAAGCACCAAGAATACAGAGCTTCACTTGCCCTAGACCAAGAGTTCCTATCTATACCTTGTGGCTAACAGCCACTGATGCTCCATATGCTTATCCATTTTCCTCTTGAAGCTGTCCATGCTTGTAGCTGCCAGCACTACCTGTGGCAGTGAATTCCATGTGTTAATCACTCTATGGGTGAAGAAGTACTTCCTTTTATCTGTTCTAACCCAACTGCTCAGCAATTTCATGGAGTGCCCATGAGTTCTTGTATTGTGAAAAAAGGAGAAAAGTACTTCTTTCTCTACCTGGGCCACCAGGCATTAAACCATTCTATTCTGCTGTGGGGCTAACTTTTCCCTCAATGGCTGTTGCTTGGCAACCAAGCTTGATTCTGTTAGTAAAAAGGCAAAGGCAGGAGGACCTTTCCAGGCCTACTTTGGCCTTTGTGAGGAACTCATTGGGGCCAATCCTGACAAGGGTTGTCAGCTCCAGGTTGGGAAATTCCTGGAGATTTTGTAGTCAAGTTTACAGAAGCCAGAGTCTGGGGAGGGGAGAGGCCTCAGCTGAACAGAATGCCATAGAGTCAACCCTCCAAAGCAATGGTTTTCTCCTGGGGAACCACTGCTGCCAATCTCCAAATGAGGACTGGAGGTCAGCTCCCCTGGAGAAAATAGCTGCTTTGCAGGGTGGACTCTGTGTCATTATATCCTGTTGAGGTTGCTTCCCTCCCGCTTGAGTGCCCACTGCAGAGAAAGATTATACTTTTCCTAGGTAGATGCTGCATGTGGGGGGAGATGGAAAGCTGAAGTCAGAGGGGCAGATAATGGTATATTTATGGTTGGCTGGGAAGGAGATAGGGGTGCAACCTCCAGGTTGGGAGATTTCGGGAGATTTGAGGGGGGTGGAGCCTGGAGACGATGGGATCTGAGGAGGGGTGGGATCTCAGACATGTACAATGTCACAGACTCCACCTTCAAACCAGTCATTTCCTCCTGGGGAACCACCGTTGCCAATCTCCAGGTGAGGGCTGGAGATCACTCAGAATTAAAACTGCTCTCCAGATGGCAGAGATGAGCTCCTCTGGAAAAAATGGTGGGCTCTGTGTCATTATACTCTGCTGAGGTGGCCCCCCCATGACAGCTAGTGTGACATAGCAGTTAGCACTTCAGAGCACATTCTGCCAGACCCAGGTTCTTCCTATGGAAGCTGATTGGGTGATTTCAGACCACTCACAGACTTTCAGCCTAACCTACCTCACTGGGTTTTTGTGCAGATCAAAAGGGAGAGAGGAGAATGATGTGAGCTGCTTTGGTCCCCACTGTGGAGAAAGAGTGTAGTTTTCCTAGGTAGAGGCTGCAGGGAGGGGGAAGGAGATGGAAAGCTGAAGTCAGAGGGGTAGATAATGGTATGTTGATGGTTGGCTGGGAAGATGGTTGGCCAACTCCAGGTTGGGAAATTCCTAGAGATTTGAGGGGTGGACCATGGAGAGGGTGGGGCTTGAGGAGGGGTGGGACCTCAGACAGGTATACTGCCATAGACTCCCTACTCCAAATCAGCCTTTTCCTCCTGGGAATCATTGTTTCCAATCTCCAGGGGAGAGCTGGAGGTCACTCAGAATTACAATTGCTCCTTAGATGGCAGCGATCTTCTGGAGAAAACGGTGAACTCTGTATCATTATACCCTGCTGAGGTCGCCACAGAAAATTGATGCTGAGTGCCCAAGGCCAGGGCATCGATCCAGAGCCTCTTTCTAGAGCTTGTTGTATTTATTTCCACAATGGGCCTTATTCCTAGTAAATAAATAAATAAAATAGTTGCTAAGTCCAAGGAAGCTTTTGTCTGGATTCAGCTTCAGTTTACTAGCCATTATTCATCCCAGCACCATTTCCAAGAGCCTCTTTGAGCACTTCCACAAGCCCCAACAATTCACCTGTTTAGGTAGAGTTGGGTATCTTCTGCATACTGATAACATTTTATTCCAGATCAACTGATACTCTCTCCCAGTGGTTTCATGTAGATGTTAAACAGCATGGGGGACAAGATAGATTCCTGAAGAACTCCGTAGCATAAATGCCATGGGCCTGAGCAGCAATTCCCCCAATGCCACCTTCTGAAAGCAGACAATTAAGGAAGAGTAGAACCTTCAAAGAACAGTGACTCCTAATCCCAACCTGGTCAGTCTCTCCAGAAGGATACAATGGGCAATGGAACTGAAAGCCACTGAGTAGACCATAAAAACAACAGGCATGATCTCTTTCCCCCCATAAGAACATAAGAGAAGCCAATGTTGAATCCGGCCAATGGCCCATCTAGTCCAACACTCTGTCACACAGCGGCCAAAAATACCATGTGCTATCAGGAGGTCCAGCAGTGGGGCCAGGACACTAGAAGCCCTCCCACTGCTGCCCCCTCCAGCACAAAGAATAGAGTGCATCACCTGCCCCAGACTGAGAGTTCCCATCTATACCCTGTGGCTAATAGCCACTGATGGACTTCTGCTCCATATGTTTATCTAATTCCCTCTTGAAACTGTCCATGCTTGTAGCTGCCACCACCTCCTGTGGCAGTGAATTCCATACGTTAATCACTCTTTGGGTGAAGAAGTACTTCCTTTTATCTGTTCTAACCTGACTGCTCAGCAATTTTATGGAGTGCCCATGAGTTCTTGCATTGTGAGAAAGGGAGAAAAGTACTTCTTTCTCAACCTGCTCAATCCCATTCATAATCTTATAAACCTCGATCATGTCACCCCTCAGCCGTCGTTTCTCCAAGCTGAAGAGCCCCAAGCATTTTGACCTTTCTTTATAGGGAAGGTGTTCCAAACCTTTTATCATTCTATTTGCCCTTCTCTGCACTTTTTCCAATGCTATAATATCCTTTCATCGTTGTGGCTTCTGTGCAGGCACACATGGCACTGCGCAATCGCAGGCCAGCCACGGAAAAGATTTCCAAGCTTTCTAATAGACTAGGAGTGCCCCTCCTCCCTCTGGCGCTTTCCCGCCAAAATGCTCACATGACCAGGAGGAGGGGCGCTACTCCCTCAGTTCTCTTTTTGCCGCCACTGAGAGATCATCTCCACTGCTGTTCTCTGTGTTTTTCCTCACCTCAGTTTTGAGGCTGAGGAGATTTTTTTCTCTCAACAGTTTTTTATTCTTGTGAACAATGAAATATGTCTAAAGAAGATTTTTTGTGTGTATTTTCCACTGTGTGTGGAAAGAGCTGGACTCAGAAGAGCTTCCTTCAAAGAGCCAGGCTGCGATGGCCCTCTTAGGAGGTCGCCTAGCCTGATGAGGCCTATTTCCCCCTGTGATGGGGTGTGTGGACAAAGAGCCAGTCTGCAATGGCCCTCTTAGGAGCTCGCCTAGCCTGATGAGGCCTATTTCCCCCTGTGATGGGGTGTGTGGACGAAGAGCCAGGCTGTGATGGCCCTCTTAGGAGCTCGCCTAGCCTGATGAGGCCTATTTCCCCCTGTGATGGGGTGTGTGGACAAAGAGCCAGGCTGCAATGGCCCTCTTAGGAGCTCGCCTAGCCTGATGAGGCCTATTTCCCCTGTGATGGGCTGTGTGGACAAAGAGCCAGGCTGCAATGGCCCTCTTAGGAGCTCGCCTAGCCTGATGAGGCCTATTTCCCCCTGTGATGGGCTGTGTGGACAAAGAGCCAGGCTGCAATGGCCCTCTTAGGAGCTCGCCTAGCCTGATGAAGGCCTATTTTTCCCCTCTGTTGAGGTGTGTGGACAAAGAGCCAGGCTGCAATAGCCCTCTTAGGAGCTCGCCTAGCCTGATGAAGGCTTATTTTCCCCTCTTAGGCCCTCTTAGAAGGTTGCCTGTGTGTCCAGCAGCCTGATGATGGCCTATTTCCCCCTCTGCTGAGGTGTGTGGACAGAGAGCCAGGCTACAATAGCACTCTTAGGAGCTCACCTAGCCTGATGAAGGCCTATTTTTCCCCTCTGTTGAGGTGTGTGGACAAAGAACCAGGCTGCAATAGCCCTCTTAGGAGCTCGCCTAGCCTGATGAAGGCTTATTTTCCCCTCTTAGGCCCTCTTAGAAGGTTGCCTGTGTATCCAGCAGCCTGATGATGGCCTATCCCCCCTCTGCTAAGGTGTGTGCACAAAGAGCCGGGCTGAAATGGCCCTCTTAGGAGGTTGCCTATGTGCCCAGCAGCCTGCTGATGGCCTATCCCCCCTCTGCTGAGGTATGTGCACAAAGAGCCGGGCTGAAATGGCCCTCTTAGGAGGTTGGCCTGTGTGTCCAGCAGCCTGATGATGGCCTATCCCCCCTCTGCTAAGGTGTGTGCACAAAGAGCCGGGCTGAAATGGCCCTCTTAGGAGGTTGCCTATGTGCCCAGCAGCCTGCTGATGGCCTATCCCCCTCTGCTGAGGTATGTGCACAAAGAGCCGGGCTGAAATGGCCCTCTTAGGAGGTTGGCCTGTGTGTCCAGCAGCCTGATGATGGCCTATCCCCCCTCTGCTGAGGTGTGTGCACAAAGAGCCGGGCTGAAATGGCCCTCTTAGGAAGTTGCCTGTGTGCCCAGCAGCCTTATGAAGGCCTATTTTCCCCTTGATGGCCTATTCCTCCTTTGCTGAGGTGTGTGTAGGGGGGAAAGGACTCTGAATGGAGGCGTATTCTCCCCTCTGTGCTGGGGTGTTGTACACAGAGCCTCAGAATAATTGGCTCTTTTCAGGGGCTTGGGATGTGTGCCTTGAAGTCACAACCCCCTCGACATCGAAGCATTTCTGCCTAGTCATTCCTTAAAGGGTCTTTGGCCTCTGTGCCTCTGACCTTGGAAAGATTCTCTGGCCCCTCCCATCATTTCCAGCGAAGCAGCTTGGAGGCATGGCCTGGTAGAGGCTGTCTGTCTTAAAGAGATTTCTCCCCTCTCTGCCTTTCTGTCAGTTCTGACCAGAAGCCTGGAAGTGTGGCCTCATAAGGCCCGTTTTAAACCTTTGCTGTGCCTGACTGACTGTGGCTGTCTGTCTTAAAGAGACTTCCCCCCTCTCTGCCTTTCTGTCAGTTCTGACCAGAAGCCTGGAAGTGTGGCCTCTTAAGACCCGTTTTAAACCTTTGCTGTCCCTGGCTGTCCTCAGGTCCATGGTAGAATCTGTGGAGGCATGGGTTCACACAGCCTTGTAATTCTCTATGCCCCTTTGTGGAAGGTATTATGTGTCAGAACGCTATTGTGCCCTTTAGTTGGGGTCGTTTGGACCTCTTCAGCTTCTGTAGTTTTGAAGAGTGGCTGAGGTGGGCGGAGTTTTCCCTACATGTTGTTAGCCATCATCTAGATACAACAAACTACTTATGCTTAAGTCCTGCGGTGGTTTTTGACCACTCACTCTATTGGGGCTGCCTGGATTCCAAGGTCAGAACCAGTTCTCTGCTGAGCTCCGTTCCAAGCCCTGTTTCTAAGATCTAGTTTTAAAGGCTGAGACAGCAGCCCTGCTGTAGTCTCTCAGCACTGATACGTAACCTTACAGGGCTTTTCAATGCAGGCATTATTTCAAGTCCAGGCAAGGCTTACTGTTTCCATCTTCATGGGGACCTCAGAATTAATTGGCAAGTATACGTTGGGAGGCAAGCCTAGGTAATTTGCCACTCCTCTTGGTTCCATGGTATCCCTCAGAACCGTCAATGAATTGGGGGTTTCCTTAGCCCACACAAGCCACTCTTATGTGACATTATTCACACTCAGCCCTACCCCACTTGACTACCAGTTTTCTTCTCACCTTGTCACAGAGAGTACTCCATCTTTCTGTGTTATACCTCTAAGAATGCCAGTCACAGCTGCTGGTGAAACGTCGGGTCCTGCAATGCCAAGACCACGGCCATACAGCGCAGAAAATCTGCAACAGCTACTGTTATAAGACTCTTTGACTCTAGGTTACAGATGCTGTACAACTCCTTACTACTCTTTTTAAAAGAGAGCATATGTTGTTGTTGTTGTTGTTGTTTTCTGCTCAGAACAGCTGCCCTAATAGACAAGGGTCCAATGGGCAAACTATAATTAATGGCTCTTGTTGCATCCTCTGCTGCAATCAATGATTGTATTCTTGATTCCGTGGGTCATCCATATTGTTCCTGTTAGCCTATGAGTCAAATACCACTTACTCTTTATTTAACCAGTACAGAGTATTAAGGATCTGAAATAAACCCAATTGGGATCCAGTTTATAAATCAACAGGTCACTATGACCTTTATACTATTTTGTTTGAATGCATCTTTATGCACTGTGGTTCACGGCCTATGCTGGTGATCTGCATGATGAATCTGTCCCTTTAATTCGGATCACTCATGTGACCCTACCCTTGTCCATGCTAGGAGATAATATAAACAAAATAAACAAGCGAAAAACAGAACAAAACAAAGCATTGAGGTAACTGACCTCACAAAGGCTGTGAATTCTGCTGTCCAGTTGGACAACATTCTGGAGGCAATAACAGGCTTCTTGTCAAATCCCTGAGTCACGTTTCTTTCCCGCCTTCACTTAATGTGATGTCTCAGGGTCCTGCATACCTTTTGTCCATGTACAAGAGGCCAAGTTCCATCCTTGGCATCTCCTACTGACAAAGTCTCTGGTGATCAAGATCCTTTAACCCCTGCTGTTTTGTCCACCAGGTTTCCTGCAATTCTGTGTGCACGTGTGTCAATTGCTGGACTTAAATCCAGCAGTTTGCTCTCCTCTCCTCTATATGAGGGCTGCTGGTCTCCACTTGATTAGATCATTCCATTTAGTGATAAATGGGGAGGATCTGTGGCTCAGTGGAAGAGCGTCTGCTTGGCATGCTGAGGGTCCTAGGCCCTCCAGTTAATGGTCTGGCGGTAGGCGATGTGAAAGGCCTCTCTTTGCCTGACACATTAGAGAGGTGCTGCCAGTCTGAGTGGACAGTACTGACCTTGATGAACCAATGGTCTGATCCGCTATAAGGCAGATTTGAGGTGGGACAGGGAGAGTGATGTGATTTCAAATGATTCTTATGTCTCCAGTGTAGTGCCTCAAGAGACGCCTATGATAAGCCCAAGTTCAGTGGTTCATAATACATGTTTTTTGCTTGGTGGTTCTGTGTCTTGACCGCTCTACTGTTCCTGCAGTCAGTACCCCTCTTGCTGAGGAGGGAAGTTTCCAATGGTAAAATTCCAATGTTCCCTTTCATGGGATTTGTACTTAGCTGCCTCTCAATGTGCACAGAGATTAGTGAGGCCTATGTGCAGCTTTTATATTAAATTTTCCTTGCCACTTTGGCAGATCTTATTGATCCTTTTCAAACCAGCCTGCCTGAATTTACCCCCCTTGTTTTGCTAAGATTGTCAGCTCTTTTAGCTTTCACTGCTGAGTTTCCTAGCATTTTTACATATCTATAGGTGACATTATGGGCATATTTACTTTGTCTCTAGTTTTAGTGCAAACACTCCACAGAGTTAAAGGAAGCACTGTAATCATGTTTTAACTACCTAGCAGACACCAGTTCCCTGGTATTCTGATTGGAGGTCTGAGCTACTTGGCATAGCCCCACAATATGACAGTCCAGACCCTGGCCCTTATGCTTCATTCCTGACAATAACCTTGTCCTTGAGGAATGCACTTCTAATCCCTGACAAAGACAACCTGTTGTTATGCCTTTTTCTCTGCCTATATTGCTGCACAAATTGCTCTGCAGACTACACAAGTTTTCTTCCTTGTGGCGCATTCTGTTCATCCTTTCTTTAGCCATAGGTAAAGGTAAAGGTTCCCTTGCTCGAAAGCCAGTCGAATCCGACTCTAGGGTTGCGGTGCTCATCTCCGTTTCAAAGCCGAAGAGCCAGCGCTGTCCAAAGACGTTTCCGTGGTCATGTGGCCGGCATGACTAAACACCAAGGTGCACGGAACGCTGTTACCTTCCCACCGAAGTGGTACCTATTTATCTACTTGCAATCCACTCCTGCTGATGAATTAATGCGTTGATCATCTCCTTTCCTGCAGTGTAGCAGTAGCCTCCCACTTTTCTAAGTGGCAAACATCACTCTTGCACCTTGCACCTCTAAGTGGAGAGGGGAGTCTCTATAGAAACTGCAGCAAGGTTTGGACCCTGCTTCTTGTGCTGTTGAATGTTTTTGGCAACTGATTTAAGAGAAAGGAAGCAAGATCCTCTTGGATCTTTTCCTTGTCAGATTACTAAGCAGGCTACAAAAGACGGGTAAAACTCCTTGTTTTATTTTTGGCACTTACATGGTGCTTCGTTTATCGTAAGGTACTAACTTATACCCTCTCCATGCATGAAATTTTAAAAGGTGATGTCCTGCTGGAATCCCCTACCAAGCGTGGTCTCTCACTCCTCATGTAATGCATGGTTAGCATCCTCACACAATCCATCCTTGTGGAGCGGTTGACGCTATCACACTGTGTTTGAGTACACAGCCTTTCATTACACTCTGTGTATGATGGCTCTTTTCAAAAGAGTGATCTTTTTTCCTTTATCACATTCCCACATGTATTTTGGTGGGGACACTTACACAGAGTTTACTCCTCTAGTATAGGAGAGTTCTGGGTGAAGGTCAATTCGTGCCGCTAAACAACTGTTGATAAAGCGGTTCTTGGTGGTCTCCTTCTGAGAGCTTCACACCCACCTCCTTCACTCAATGATCTTGCTAATCATCCCATGTGGGACTGCACAGAAGCCACGACGATGAAAATAAAGTTGCACTTACCTGTAACTGTTGTTCATCGAGTGGTCTTCTGTGCAGGCACACATCCCTCCCTCCTGCCCCGCTGTGAACTTTCTAGGGGTCTCCTGCGGCGGCATGGAGAGAACTGAGGGAGTAGCGCCCCTCCTCCTGGTCATGTGAGCGTTTTGGCGGGAAAGCACCAGAGGGAGAAGGGGCACTCCTAGTCTATTAGAAAGCTTGGAAATCTTTTCCGTGGCTGGCCTGCGACTGCGCAGTCCCATGTGTGCCTGCACAGAAGACCACTCGATGAACAACAGTTACAGGTAAGTGCAACTTTGTTTTTTGAAATGTGGTGACCAGAACTGTACACAGTATTCCAAATGAGGTCGCACCAATGATTTATACAGGGGCATTATGATACTGGCTGATTTGTTTTCAATTCCCTTCCTAATAATCCCCAGCATAGCGTTGGCCTTCTTTATTGCAGCTACACACTGTCTAGATATTTTCATTGAGTTATCCACTACGACTCCAAGATCTCTCTCTTGGTCCGTCTCTGCCAGTTCAGACCCCATCAACGTGTATTTATAATTAGGATTTTTGGCTCCAATGTGCATCACTTTGCATTTGGCCACATTGAACCCCATTTGCCACGTTGACGTCCACTCACCCATCCTCGACAGATCCCGTTGGAGGGCCTCACAATCCTCCCTGGTTTTCACCATCCTGAACAACTTTGTGTCATCTGCAAATTTAGCCACTTCACTGCTTACTTCCAATTCCAAATCATTAATAAACAAGTTAAAAAGCATCGGACCGAGTACTGATCCCTGTGGTATCCCACTGCTTACCACCCTCCACTGAGAAAGTTTCCCATTTATACTCACTCTCTGTTTCCTATTTATAAGCCAGTTTTTGATCCACAAGAAGACTTGTCCTTTTATCCCATGACTATTGAGTTTACTTAGGAGCCTTTGATGAGGAACTGTATCAAAAGCTTTCCGGAAGTCAAGGTAAATAGTATCTATTGGGTCCCCCTTGTCCACATGTTTGTTCACTCCCTCAAAAAACACTAACAGGTTAGTGAGACAAGATCTTCCCTTACAGAACCCATGCTGAGTCTGCCTCAATAGTTTTTGTTCATCAATGTGCCTACTAATTCTTTCCTTAAGAACAGTTTCCACCAACTTACCCAGTATCGATATCAGACTGACTGGCCTGTAATTTCCCGGATCTCCCCTGGAGCCCTTTTTAAAGATGGGAGTGACATTAGCTACCTTCCAGTCCTCAGGAATGGAGGCAGATTTTAAAGAAAGATTACATATTTTTGTCAGGAGATCCACAAGTTCACATCTGTTCTTTCAGAACTCTCAGATGAATGCCATCCAGGCCTGGTGATTTATTAGTTTTTAAATTGTCCATCAGTTGTAGGACTTCCTCTCTTGTCACCGCAATCTGATTCAGGTCTTTCAAACCCCCTCCCAAAATCGGTGCTTCTGGAGTGGGCAAGCACTTCTCCTCTTCCACAGTGAAGACAGAGGCAAAAAATGCAATCAGCTTCTCAGCCATTTCCCTATCATCCTTCACTACTCCTTTTACCCCTTGGTCATCCAAGGGCCCCACTGCCTCCCTGGCTGGCTTCCTACTTCTAATGTATTTGAAGAAAGTTTTATTGTTGGCCTTTATGTTTTTTGCAATATGCTCCTCATGCTCCTCATATTCCCTTTTTGCTTGCCTGATCACAGACTTGCATTTTATTTGCCATAGTCTGTGTTCCCTTTTATCAACCTCACTAAGACTAGCTTTCCACCGCTTAAAGGAATCCTTCTTAACTTTTACAGCTTCCATTACTTTATTTGTTAACCATGCATGCTTTTTTCTATACCTATTTGTACCTTTCCTAACCTGCGGTATATATTTTTTCTGAGCTTCTAGGATTGTATTTCTAAATAGTCTCCAAGCTTCCCCAATGGTTTTGACCTTCTCCACTCTTCCTTTCAATTTCTTCCTCACATGTCCCCTCATACCAGAGAAGTTACCCCTTTTAAAGTTAAAAGTGGTTGCGTCAGTCTTTTTGGGCAACTCCCTATCTATACAAATGTTAAACTCAATGACATTATGGTCCCAAGTGGTGCAATCACTTTTACATCTCTCACCAGGTCTTGGGTGTTACTGCATTCTCAGAGTGAAGATCATCAGTTAAGGTAACCAAGACCATTTCCATGCCAAACTCAGGCTTTGTTCCAGATTGAAATGGGTCTATATTTACCAGCTTATACAGATTGATACATAGTGATCAAGAAAAGAGAAGACATGTTGATATATATAGTAGATAAATACATGATCAAGAGAATGTGAGACGAGTATATGGATTACGTTTGTTTTATCTTTCTAACATACAGAAATAACTCAGAAATGTGAAAAAGCAGAAACCGTTCTGGCTTGCACAAGTTATATTATAAGAATTAATTGCAATTCTGCATGAACTCTATGATCAAACCAAAAATTCACAACACAGCAAGTGATTACAACTATGACATTTTGAAAGTAAGTGTTACTACTCTATCCCTGACATTTAAATTTCATTTATCTCTAATTTTACTATGTCTGACACTGTTCATATATTTTGCATTTGTCCTCATAACTACCTGCTTTGATATTGTGTCAAGTCTAGCAGATGAATTTCTCTGTGTCCATTATAAATGTCTGGAAGAAAAGTGGATGGTCCCGGAATGGCAACAAAAAGTACCACATTGATGTATACCCCTCTCTTAGGCAGTGTTTCCTCTAAGCTGAGTTAGTGTGAGCTAGCTCACAGTTTTTTAGCCTCCAGCTCACACATTTTTGTCTTAGCTCAGGAGGGATGGCTCCAGAACAAACTAATTTATACAGTAGCCAAATTGCTCACTCACATTAATGCCAGTAGCTCATAAAGTAGAATAACCTGTGCTTTCTTGAGGCATTCTAGCAAGCTAAGACTATGGAAATGTTCCTGTGTGACTACTGACTGGTTGTCATACACAGTGCTCTCCAGTAAACAATGGTGAGTGTAGAAGTTCATATTTGGTATTTATCTGTACATAACCTAGATTCTTATGGAGGCATATATATTTTTATACAGGAAATCTGGTCATTGATACTTACCTTGGAAATCCATGTTGAATATGTTTGATGCAATTTAATCAGGTAACATCAGTACATCTTGCTTCTTTAGTATAATTGTTATGATTTATGAGATTTTAATATGCTGACCAATGCTCCCTCTAAGCTGTGGAGTCTTGTGAGTGAAAATTCTACTTTGTGAGCTACTGGCATTAAAGTTGTGAGTGAGTGATTTGGCTACTGCATATATTAGTTTGCTCTGAAGCCATCCTTCCTGAGCTAAGACAAAATGTGTGAGCCGGAGGCTAAAAAGCTGTGAGCTAGCTCACACTAACTCAGCTTAGAGGGAACAGTGATGTTGACTCATGTTTAGCTTGTACCGAGGAAGAACAATTGAAACAAAGTTTGAAATCCAGAATCTTTATCCCCTGCTGGAACTTATACATGAACACCCTGTGTTATTTTTGATGAGTAGGTTACCTGTTGAAAGCATTGGAATTGTCTTCACCTGTTGAATGTTCCAAAGAGCAGGTTTAACAAAATTCATTTTTGGGTCAAGAAGTTTGAGGTAACCATGGCAGAAAGCCGAAAGAAAGAGGATAAGAAAAAATTTCCACATAATCAAAGAGAAAAGGCATGCAGACATGTTACTTCAAAAAAATAGACTATTGATTTATAGGAGACAGATTAAATTATACAATAGTGTAGAATGCTTGTTGTTGCTGAAATATGTCTAGTTGGGAAAATCTGACCTTAAAATGCCTGTTATAATGAAATAGCCAATGGATAGAGTAAAATATGTCTAGTTGGGAAAATCTGACCTTAAGATAACCTTAAGTTACGGCTGGTGATAGTTGTGGGGTGTTTAGAATGAAGTGGGTGTGACTTTAGTTTTGGAATTTTTTTAAGGTGGTGGTTGATGATAATGCAGGTTAATAGATAGAATGAGTTAGGGATGGATTATGTTTTGTGTTGGTTGATATATGTTTAGCTAGAAAGGTTTGAGTCTCTAATGTAAAGGGATAGTTAGGGTTAATTAGGCTTAGGGCAGGTAGAAAGTGGTGGTGAGTTATAATAATAATAACAATGTGAAAGGTTTGGTTCTAATTAGTGAATGTGTGTGCTTAATCTATAATTTGAAGGAAGATATTACTAGTGAATGTACCAAATAGTTAAGAACTAAGCAAGGGTTTGAAAAGTTGGCCTTGGGAGAGTGAAATAGTTTTAGGAGCTCTAAATTCTAAAGGGTAATAATAGTAAAAAGGTCTGTTTAACTTTTGAAGCGTTGATTTGTTGAAAAGTGGAGATATGGTGCAGAACAACACTGACCATGGATAAGTAAGTAAATGAAGTAAATGAAGTAAAAAAACAAAAAACAAAAACAGTGTAAAACAAAAAACGGTGTAGATTAAAATTAGTGTTGTTTTGCTGCTATAGGTTTTGTTGGTAGAAGAGTGTACTCAAAAGGGGAATACTTTAAAAACTTTGGTATAGGAGTTAGTAGATATTATGAAGTAAGATTCTTAGATTGAAGGTCTTATGATACAAAATTTGAATCCAATTTCATGTATGTGTTCATGTCTAAATGTGTGTCTATGTGGTTGTCTTGTAACGTTAAAAACTCAATAAATATAATTAAAAAAGAAGTTTCAGGTAACAAGATCAAGTCCAATACAGGGTTTCCAGAAAAGCTGGTTGTCAGGTCCAGTCCAAAGTTGCTGGTTAGTGGCTCAGTAGCAAAAAGTACTTCTTGCATCCACAAATTGCTGTTTCTCCTGGCTGATGTTATAGCCAAGTCTTAACAAGCTACACTCCCAGCCAATTCCTTGGCAGTCATCCTGAAACTACTCATCCATCTTGTCAGCTGATGACAGGCCATGAGTCTTGGACTCCTCCTCCTTTCCTGCAACTCAGCTCGCCTCTGACAGCATTGGCATTGCAGGGGTATGGGTGAACTAAGTGGGCTGGGATTGGTTTCTGAAGCCTTGTTTACTGCTTCAGAGCTACACGGTGTTGTCTCAGTTTCAGTTGTAGGCTGTGACTTCTACTCTGCCGGTAACCTGATCTCTTGTTGCTGTTCTCCTAGCTCACAGCCTGCTGCAGCCAGTTGTTCAATTACTGGCTGAGGGCCAACTGCACATAGCTCTTTGTCTGCTGAATCTGTGCTGGCACTGAGCATAGACTGATTTATGACACCAGCTTTGCATGCCAAACAGGATTTCTAGATGACACCGTTGCAGGCTATTAATGTAGTGCTGAAGGAACTTCAAGGTTCTGGGCCCTGTTGGTTTTCAAGAGTCAAGTAAACAGAATCCGTTTTCCCTGCTAACTCCATCTGATTCACTGTTATATTGCATCATCTTTGATTGGATCAAGTTCAGAATTTTATTATACCTACACTACCACAGTTTTGAAACAGATACATCAATGTAATCATTTATTTAATTCTCCTTCATGCTAAAAAATATGACAACTCACTAGTTTGACCTCAAGTCACATGATAAAATGGTTTGTGAAAGAACTCCATGCTGTAAAATAAAACCACAAGTTACTAAGACTTTGAAAATGCTGGGAAAGAAATGTTACTTTTTTCCCACCTCAAGTGTGGCTGTGTGAACTGGCCTGGATGCTTTCTTATTGGAAGTCTTCTAGCTAAACCGAAATACTAACATCTGGCCTGTATTCTACTGAGCCTATTTTTGGTGGATGAGTGGGTGGAGACTACCGTTATTGCCCAACAGAATTAACACAAGTACATTTTGCTACTTCTGATAATCATGGTGAACATTTCCCTTACTCTCACTTTAGGAATGTAGCTATTCGCATAACTCTTGTTCTAAATTATTGTGACCTTTCTGGAATTTTATGATGTAAACTAGTTTCCTGAAACAAATAGAAGAAAAACATTTTTGGACTTTTGTCAGAACAATAAATATAAATCTAAAACAGTTGTTTGACATGAACGTTAAACCAATTTTTAGCAAAACCCCATGACTAGTTAATCCTGGTTGATGTCTTATTTCAGTTTGGAGGGCCTACAGCTCAGTGATGGTACATGCCTGCATGCATAAGATCCCAAATTCAACCCCCTAAATCACCAGGTGAACAATGTAAAGTAGCAGAGCTGAAAAAGACCTTGGAGAATGGCTGTCAGTCATAGCAGAGCTGGCTTAGATAGACCAATAGCCTGACATGGTGTAAAGCAGTCTCATATGCATCTATTTCTTTCAAAAGTCAGAAATGGTAGTTGGAAACAAGACTATCGGTTCATTTCAATGTCCAAAATCAAATGCTAAAGTATTGTTTGGTATGGTTTCAGGATGCAGTAAGAGCAGCCAGACTGAATTTAATGGGCATACTTTGGAGTAAATAGTGCATTACAGCTTTTCAAACCTTAGCTGCAACTGTATTTACTGTTGAGAAAACTATTGTAGAAAAAGAGACTTCATATCTTTGGGCAGCATATTATTCTCTTACTGTGGATAATTTTAGCAGGACAATCCAATCCTGTGTAGAGTTACTAAAGGCTTACAATGGGTTTACTAAGAATTTACAATATGGGATTAAACTGGAGCAACTCTGAAAAGTATTACACTGCTTGTCACTTAAGATCATGTGCTAGGCTTGCAGCAGGCAAATTCCTACTCCTGCCCACACTGTCGATAATTTGAGGAGTGGAAGCAAAAATGGGGGGGGGGGTTACTGATGGTGATGCTCTAAGAATTTCCCTTGTCTCCATGGCCTTTACCATTGTGATCAGGGAAAATTCCTGGAGCATCATCCAGAAGTGACATCATGTCCTTCTGAAACTCCTACCTCCCAAATTCCATCCACCCCAAATCTCCTGGCATTTGCCAACACAGGACTGGAATCCCTATCATTAGCTTATGATGCTGGGTTTTGTAACTGGAAAGTTCCTACCACTGGAACAGACAGCATTCATATGCAGAGAAGTCTGAAAATGTGTCAGTGAAGTTTCTAAGGAAATAAATTCTGTGAGGTAGGTTAGGTTAAGAAGTAGTGATTGGCTTCGCAGCCAGGGGCGGGGTTTGAACCTGGGTCCTAGTCTGACACCTTAGCATTATACCATGCTGACTTCCATGAGTGCTGCTGAACAATGACTGAAGATGGAATTAATCAAGGTGTACAGCAGAACTGCCTTGCAAAAGCCTTGGAGCAGTTTCCACCAATGAATCAGCTGACACACACTGCTGTTCAGAGTAGCATTGCAGCAGCTGTACAGTAATGTTGCTCTATAGGCGTGAGCTCTTCCCTCCAAGCTGCAGCAAGCTAGCTATTACACATCACCTTAACCATCAGCCACTAGTGGCTCATGAGACGAGTTCCAAAAATCACAAATGATAATTAGATCTTAAAGCTTCTATTTTAGGGAATGACCAGGAAACAGAGTAAAACAAAAGGGCCTCCACAAACAAACTACAAAACCAGTCTATGCTTGTTCATTGATCCAGGGAAGGCTAAATTAGTATAAACAGAACAATGGACAATTCACTTTTGTGGCTAATTGAAAATATATTGCAATGATAACTACTCTAAAAAAACTGAATTATTCTGCATGTATCGAACTGCATAATCCATCACAATCCCTCATTATTTTCAAGGACAAGGAATAACTGTACAAAACTGAAAAAAGAAATGCATACATTACAAATCCTCCAAAGCTATTCTACTGGATTTTCACCTTCTGAACAGTGACATCATCCAGTTTGGCCTGATCTGGTTTAAACATAATCACAGATTTCACAGGTCAAGCAAGTAAAGCAAGGTGATGGCATTTTAATGTGTGTGCTTTTTTAGTTTATGAGTTCAGGTAGGTGGCCAGCTGCTATTTCAGGGGCTCATCTGTCCGTCTGGAGCTCTGTTTGTATTACTATGAAACTAAATGAGAACATTGTAAACTTCTTTTTTTCCACTGGAAATATAAATATTTTCTTCTCTCTATAAGACTGCTGCCTAGTGTAACAGGAAGTGACCTCATATTTCATTTATTGGTCTAATATTGCTGAAAGGTTTGATTTTAATTTGAACCGTCAGCAAATTCACTGCTTTGCAGGTGCAATGTTAGACATGGGGAACTGGAAAAAGAGGGGGAAGGACTCTGTAACATTTTGCTTTCCCGTTTTGTTGTTCTGAAAGAGAAATTCATTAGCAGGACAAAAATGACCTTTGAATCAGGCTGTTTGGATAGATGTTCAAGATGCTTTAGGAAAATTCAGTTCTTTCATTCCTCTTCAGTTAACTCTCTTCATGTCACCCTCTTGAATTGTGGAAACATTCCTATTGTTCATGTTAAAATTACTGAAATTACTTGTTGAACTACACCAGAATGAGATTGCCAAGGTCACAGATTGCCAACACACTGCATGTGTGGTGATTAGGCATTCCAACAGGCTATCCTACCATTAAGGTATCCTGAATGGGATCTGTCTCCACATCTCCTACCACTTGTTTCACCATGCCAGTGCTTCCTGATAGAACAGAAAGAAGCATGTGGAAAACAGTGGCCAGAAAATAAATCAATGAGAGTAGCAGAAGTAAAAGCTGATGGGTGCTGTGAAGAAGGCTTCCTGCTGGTTTTGTACCACAGACATTGGCATGTATTCTTTCACTGCACTGAGCAAACTTTGAAACCTTTCTCCAGCCTAGGGAGTCTTTGTTCAGCTCAGGTTCTTCCTCCAACAGGTCACCCAGAGAACTTCATAGCCAAGTGGTGATAAGAACTTCGGCCTCACTGATCATAGTCTAAAATGTGACACTATACTGTATTGGCTTCTTGGGAATTCTGAAAGTTTATAGATTATGCTCATGTAGTGGTTGTATCATACATTGTGAGCTACACATAAGGATTATAGAATTCCATCTCTATGCTATTGCATATGAAGTGTGCTATGAAATGTGCTATAGCATATGAAGAAAACCTCATTTCACAATATATGGTAAGAATACAAAACTGTCTACAAAACAGCTCGACACCTCTCCCCCGCCCTTTAAATATATTTTACCCAACTGCTGGTTTAACAACCACTAATTTTTTACTAGTTAATTTTCTAATTTACAAATTTTTCTAATTTACAAAATGACGCATAGCCACCTGATGGAAAGGATATTCATACTTCCTCTTGCATTTGGATGAGACAGTTATTTTTCTGTCTTTGAATGTTTTTTATAATGTTTACTTTAAAATCTCTGGAGACTAAGTCAGCCCATCTTCTAGTTGCTTCTCCACACCCATGCCTCTGGCAGTACAAATAGCTGTTTACCAGAACTTACAAATACACACACACAAAACTCAGATGTGGAAAATGTATCTATTTATCACTGGAAATAAGGGCAATGCCATGAAAAGCTAAAGAGAATGCCATGAATGTCCTTTTCTTCTGAAAAAGGAAAATATGAATTATGTATCAAGAAAGCCAACATTTTACCCACTCACTGCTAACTAGGTGGTAGGCAAAAAAAAATTCAAAATCAGATTTGGGAGGTTGTCTTATTAATAACTTGACTTAGAATCATAGAGTTGGAAGGGGCCATACAGGCCATCTAGTCCAACCACTTGCTTAATGCAAGATCAGCCTAGACCATCACTGACAAATGTTTGTCCAGCTGCTGCTTAAAGACTGCCAGTGAGGAGGAGCTCATCACCTCCCTAGGCAGCTGATTCCACTGTTGCACAACTCTTAGTGTAAAAAAGTTTTTCCTAGGATCCAGACGGTACCTTCCCGTCCTTCATTTAAACCCGTTATTGCAAGTCCTATCCTCTGCTGCCAAAAGGAGCAGCTCCCTGCCCTACTCTCTAAGTCACAGACCTTCAAATGCTTAAAGAGAGCAATCATGCCCCCCCTCAACCTTCTCTTCTCCAGACTGAACATTCCCAAGTCCCTCAGCCTTTCCTCACAGGGTGTGGTCTCCAGGCCCCCAATCATCCTCGTCACTCTCCTCTGCATCCGCTCCATTCTCTTCACATCCTTTTTGAAGTGAGGCCTCCAGAACTGCACACAATACTCCAGGTGCAGCCTGACAAATGCAGTGTACAATGGGAATATGACATCTTTTGATTTGGATGTTATGCCTCTATTGATACACGTAACAGGCTTCACCTGGAGGTTGGCTACCCTAGGCGTAACAGTTAGCGCTTCAGAGCAAGGTCTGCCAGACCCAGGTTCTTGCTGTGGAGGTATAACTTTGGACCAGCCACCGACTTTCAGCGTAATCCCTGCCCTGTCCAGTTTGGCAACTTTCCTGTCATAATAAACTGTGAAAACTGTGCTTGGCTCTCCCATGGCTGGCTGGCTACTGAAGTGGACCAGTGGCTGTCAAGCCATTCTCTTCAACCCCCTATTGTGCAGCTGACTTTCCCCTAGGGTTGCCAATCTCTAGGTGGGATCTTGAGATCTCCTGCTGTTACAATTGATCTCCAGATGACAGAGATCAGTTCCCCTAGAGAAAATGGCTGCTTTGGAGGGTAGACCCTATGGCATTATACCCTGCTGAGTCCTTCCCCTCCCCAAATGCTGCCCTCCACAGGATCTGCCACCCCCAAAATCTCCAGTATTTCCCTACTCAGAGCTGGCAACCCTACTTTCCCCTCAGTGCCTGTTGCTAGGCAAGCAAGCTTGGTTCTGTCAGTAAAACATGGTGGTTGTGTAAGTCAAAATGGGGAGAGGAGAATGATGTAAGCTGCTTTGGACCCCACTGCAGAGAAAAACTGTACTTTTTCTCCTGGGGAACCATTGTTGCCAATCTCCAGGTGAGGGCTGGAGATCACTCAGGATTACAATTGCTATCCAGATGGCAGAGATCAGTTCCCCTGGAGAAAATGGTGGACTCTGTGTCCTTATACTCTGCTAAGATGGCCCCCCTATGACAGCCAATGTGACATAGCAGTCAGGGCTTCAGAGCATGGTAGAGGCAGCAGGTGGGGGAGACAGAAAGCTAAAGAGACAGAAAACATGAAGGACTGTTGGCAATGGATGGGATGCACCTTACGAAGAATGGGAGGAATGTCTTTGCTGGAAGACTTGCAAACCTGATCAGGAGGGCTTTAAACTGAAGACATCGGGGGTGGGGGGAAAAAGCCTGATGTGCGACATCCCCAACACTAAGTTCATGAAGGGGAGTGACCAGAAAGTAAATGAACGGGAGAGAGGTGAGTTCAGTAGTTTTCAGGTAAATTCGAAGGGACCTATGGTAGGAAAGGATGTCTGTAATCTGAGATGTCTTTATACTAATGCATGAAGTATGGGTAATAAACAGGAGGAAATTGAACTTCAAATATTGGAAAATAAGTATGATCTGATACGTATCACTGAGACTTGGTCGGATGAGTCTCATATATGGAGCACAGCGATTGAAGGATATAAACAAAAAAGGAGGCGGGGTGGCACTATATATCAAAAATGAATATGCTTGCACTGAAATTCAGGATCTTGAGAGTTGCCCTGTTGAAAGTGTATGGGTAAGGATAGAGCAGGGGGAAAAGAAGGGGATATTGTTGTGGGGGTATACTACAGACCTCCAAATCAACCGGAGGAACAGGATAATGCATTTGTACAACAGCTTGCTAAACTTTCACAGAGACAGGATGTAGTGGTTATGGGAGATTTCAACTATCCAGATATTTGCTGGAAATCTAACTCTGCTAGACATGGGGCATCCCGCAGATTCTGGAATAGTCTTGCAGACAACTTCATCTCTCAGAAGATGGAGGTGGGAACCAGAGGATCTGCTATCCTAGATTTAATTCTGACTAACAAGGAAGAACTGATTGATGAAGTTAATGTTGTGGGATCCTTGGGGAATAGTGACCATGTCAGCTTGGAATTTGACATAGAGAAGAATGTGAAACCAGGACATAGTAGGACTTGTATCCTGGACTTCGGGAAAGCTGATTTCAAAAAACTCAGAGAAATAATAGGTAGGATCCCATGGCTGGAAATGCTGAGGGGGAATCTGCACAGGAAGGATGGGTGATGCTGAAAAATGAAGTGCTTAAGGCCCAATCCTAAACTGTTCGGTAAGAAAGAAAGGTGGGAGACAGGTAATGAAGCCGAGGTGGCTGAACAAGGAACTCTCTGAAGAGCTGAGACTAAAAAGGGAAATGTACAGAAAATGGAAGGAGGGTCATATTACTGAGGGTGAGTACAAGAAGCAGGCTCGAATCTGTGGGGATGGTGTCAGAAAGGCTAAAGCACAGATGGAGCTGAAGCTTGCAAGGGATGCTAAAAATAACAAGAAAAATTTCTATGCCTATGTTCGGAGCAAAAAGAGGAACAGGGATGGGGTAAGTTCATTGCTAGGGGAAGACGGTCAAGCCTTAACAAGGGATGAAGACAAAGCAGAATTACTCAACTCTGACTTTGTGTCGGTTTTTAACCATATACAAACTGAAGAATGCAGGGCATATGAGGGAGTGAGGAACTGCCAGTCCAGAATAAGTAAGGAAATGGTTAGAGAGCATCTAGCTGCCTTAAATGCTTTCAAATCTCCAGGGCCGTATGGCTTGCATCCCAGGATGCTAAAAGAAATTGCAGATGTTATTTCAGAGCCTCTGGCTTTAATATGTGAGATGTCCTGGAGTACTGGTGTTGTGCCAGAAGACTGGAGAAGAGCGAATGTTCCCCTGGAATGTTCCCGATCTTCTCGATCTTCAAGAAAGGAAAAAAGACGGATCCAGGAAATTATAGGCCTGTCAGTTTGACATCAATACCTGGGAAAATTCTAGAGCAGATTATTAAATGCTCTGTCTGTGAGCACCTTGAACGGAATGAGTTAATTGGTTGTAGCCAGCATGGGTTTATCAAGAATAAGTCATGCCAGACCAATTTTATCTCCTTTTTTGACAGAGTTACTAAAATGGTTGGCAATGCTGTGGATATAGTGTATCTAGAGTTCAGTAAGGCATTTGACAAAGTTTCTCATGATATCCTTGAGGATAAGCTCGTTAAGTGTGGGCTAGATGGGCAACTGTTGGATGAATTCAAGGTTGGTTGAAAAATTGTACCCAATGAGTGCTCGAAAATGGTTCTGCGTCTACGTAGAGGGAAGTCTCAAGTGGAGTGCCGTAGGGCTCAGTCCTGGGCCCGGTGTTGTTTAATGTTTTTATAAATGACCTGGAGGAAGACATAGAGGGGATGTTTATCAAATTTGCAGATGACACAAAGCTGGGTGGGATTGCTAATTCTGAAGAAGACAGAATCAGGATTCAAAATGATCTAGATAGGCTGGAGCAGTGGGCCTCAAGCACCTCAACCTTTCCTCATAGGGAAAGTTTTCCAACCCTTTTATCATTCTAGTTGCCCTCTTCTGCACTTTTTCCAAAGCTATAATATCCTTTTTAAGGTGTGGTGACCAGAACTGTACACAATACTTCAAATGAAGTCACACCATTGATTTATATAGGGGCATTATGATATTGGCTGATCTGTTTTCAATACCCTTCCTAATAATCCCCAGCATAGCACTGACCTTTTTTATTGCAGTCGCACACTGTCTCAACATTTTCAGTAAGTTATCTACTACGACTCCAAGATCTCTCTCTTGTTCAGTCTCTGCCAGTTAGGACCCCATCAACGTATATTTATAGTTAGGATTTTTGGCTCCAATGTGCATCACCTTGCACTTGGTCACATTGAACCCCATTTGCCATGTTGACGCCCACTCGCCCATCCTCGACAGATCCCTTTGGAGTGCCTCACAGTCCTCCCTGATTTTCACCACCCTGGACAACTTCATATCATCTGCAAATTTAGCCACTTCACTACTTACTCTCAACTCCAAATTATTAATGAATAAGTTAAAAAGCATAGGACTGAGTATTGATCCCTGCAGTACCCCACTGCTTACTAACCTCCACTGAAAAAAAATTGCCATTTATACTCACTCTCTGTTTTCTATTAATTAGCCAGTTTTTGATCCACAAAAGGACTTGTCCTTTTATCCCATGATTTTTGAGCTTACTTAGAAGCCTTTGATGAGGATCTTTATCAAAAGCTTTCTGGAAGTCAAGGTAAACAATATCTATTGGGTCCTCCTTGTCCAAATGTTTTTCACCCCCCTCAAAGAACACTAACAGGTTAGTGAGACAAGATCTTCCCTTACAGAACCCATGCTGAGTCTGCCTCAATAGTTTTTGTTCATCAATGTGCCTACTAATTCTTTCCTTAATAACAGTTTCCACCAAATCACTCAGAATTACAACTGCTTTCCAGGAGGGAGTGGGGAGGAGATGGAAAGCTGAAGTCAGAGGGGGTAGATAAAGGTAGTTTGATGGTTGGCTGAGAAGGAGATATGGTTGCCATCTCCAGCTGGGAACTTCCTGGAGATTTGAGGGGTGGAGCCTGGAGAGGGTGGGGTTTGAGGAGGGGTGGGACTTCAGACAGGTACAATGCCATAGACTCCACCCTCCAAACCACCTATTTCCTCCTGAGGAACCATTGGTGCCAATGTCCAGGTGAGAGGTGGAGATCATTCAAAATTACAACTGCTCTTCAGGTAGCAGAGATCAGTTCCTCTGGAGAAAATGGTGGACTCTGTGTCATTATACCCTTCTGAGGTCACGACAGCAAATTGATGCTGAGTGCCCAAGGCTGAGTGCCCAAGGCTGGGGCACTCTCCCAGGGCCTCTTTCTAGAGCTCATTGTATTTATTTCCACAATGGGCTTTATTCCTAGTTTAGAAATAAACTTCAATATAACAAAGATATCGATTTCCTCTAAATCAAAACCTAAAAGAATGCAATCTTTATCCTTGTATGGAAACTCAGTTGAGATAGTAGGAAATTTCATGTACCTCGGGTCTATATTTTCACAAAATCTCTCTTGGGATTTGCATATCCATATGTCAATGCAGAAGTTAAACTCCTCCTTTATTTTCTTTAAAAATTATTTTATTGCAAAGGAGGGCAAGTTGTACCAGCACTTATGATCCTCTATAGAGCAATTATATATCCAGTCATCAGATAGAATTTCTTGATTTTCTTCAAGTCTGCTGGGTATTCTGTGATGCTTTTCCTCCTCCACCTTGCTATTAGAGCTGGGGCTTTCAAATCTATCTGCTATTACTTATCAATTTGTCATTAAATTTTGGTTTCCCCTCTCCGAGCCATCAATACCTTCTGTTTTGTTTCAGTTGTTAATCTCAGATATGTCTAATTCCACCTGGAGCAGGAATTTAGATAAAAGACCTGGAGCAACTAAAGGCTGCAGGGAACAGTACTTGAAAAGTAAGCTGTAAAAAGTTTCAAAATAAGATTGGTTCTTGGTGCTCAAGGACACAAACTGTAAATGTTCTCCACTCTTCTTCCAGATATCCTTTGGTGGTAATTTTTCCTTCCCAGAATATTTCTGCTGGTTAGAAATTCATAGGTTTAGATGAGCCTTTCTGTTGGCAAGGTGTAACGCCTTAGCTGAGGTGAAAGGGAAATATAATAAAATTCCTGAAGAGGAATGCAAATGCCCTTATTGTCTGGATCAAGTAGACTCTCCAGCTCATATTGTTTTAGTATGTCCTCAGAACAATGCTGCATGAAACAAATATATTACTCCTTGGGTAAAACAGTTAACAACACTTTCTGAAAAGCAGACATTGTGATATCTGCTATCAAGTAGATTGTATGAGAGCTGTGACAACTTTTCTCTTTATATCAACAGGGTACTGACTTTCATTCTCATGGTTTTTTTTTCAAGAAACTGTGGGTGAATAGCTAATGGCTGTTAAATTCAGGGAAATAAAGGAATAGTTTGCATTTTCAGTTCTTGTACTTAGTCTTCATTGCCAACTCTCTTGTTCTGTCACCTGGCCCTCAATAACACTGCAAGCTGTTTAACAGACCATTGCTTTATCACTACAGTTGCTCCTATCATGCAGCAATAGGAAGAGTGGCTTTCAGGCACAAGCATTTTGCTAGACCGAGAGAGCTGGCAACCCAGTTCATCAAGCTAATAATAGACAGACATGCTAGTCTTGCCATACATTGACTAGCTGAGTCCATCTGTGGCTGACATAGGGATGTACTGACCAAATCAGCATCTGTTATGCACTAGCATCCAGGGCTTAGAACTGAGCAGCCTAGTACCCACAGACTGAATATCCTAGCCAAGAGAAGATCTTCTATGTTTGTAAGCCAAGTGTCCCAGATTACCAAATGAGATATCCAAGACAACAGATGCTTGATGATTAGTCTCAGTCTTCATTTGTGCTATCTAGTGATGGCCTCTTCATGCCCTATCTCACTTAGACCCACTACTAGTGTGCCTTAACATCCCCGGCCTCAGATATCAGAGGTGCAGAAATCAAATGCATCAGGTTTCTTGGTTTTAAGCAAGGCATGAGTTCCCCTCAGGTGCTCCCCCAAAGGGAGTAGCCTAGTTGCTTCAGTGTCCCAGGCGAACAGCAATCAGGGTCCATTTGTTGAGTTCTCCAAAGCTCCCTCAAATCTGTGGCTTAAAGCCACAGACTTAAGTTGGCAAGGCAATAACCTGAGGTCCCAGAGCTTCCTTCACAATACAACCTACTCCAGTAATTCAGTCACAAACCCAGGGAAGGCTACCAAGCCACTGCTCAGCCTTCATCAAACTGACCCTTGACGATCCACAATTCAGCTTATCCACTCATCCCACCTAGATCATTCTGCTGTCCCCTGTTGCCTCACCTGGAATGCCCATATTTGGATTTCTGCTTCCTCCTAGGTACACATCATCCTTCACTCACCCAATATTCAAACTTGCCAATAAGAAACAAGACCTTGCACTCTTGATCCAATCTCACTGCAGATCCAGACCTTGCATGGAATTTGGTCAGTAACAGAATTCCTCCATTAAAGTCTCAGCAATGCTAAAGAGCATTTCAACCTTCTCATTCTTTATAGCAGGTTCTGTCCCCAAACATTTTCCACTGTTGAAATTGCAGAGATGTTTCCAGCATTGTAAGCATGAAATCACCTTCTTCTCATCCAGATATTCAGAGTATGTTTTCTTCCCTCCCATTTTACTCTTTTTCTCAATTCTTATCCTCCAGATCCATCTACTTACTTCTCATCTCTTACATTTTCCTTGATCAGCCAGTTTGCACTACTACCACTATCTTATCATAGCCTCAATGCCTGGTCAGGGACTTCCTTCCTTCCTATCCAAATCTCCTTACCCAATTATCCTATTGCATCATTTGGTCCATCCAACCTATCTCCTTCCTCTGGATTGATTTTGTTATGTATTGTCTTAATACATACAGCTGAGTGACTTGAGCTTCAGCCCACAACTCTATAGAGGCTTGGTATCCTAAACTGCATGTTCTGATTGGCTACTCTGCACAGGGGGCCAATCAGAGCTTAGGGATGGTTTGGAAGGAAAAACAACTATTGGTCATTATCTATGAGTTATGATTGGGATTTAACAACCTAGGGAGTGTGGTTTACGCAGCCCACGGCTGGATCGCCCATAGGGCGAACTAGGCACTCGCCTAGGGCGCGCTGGCCTCAGGGGCGCCAAATGGCACCCCACTCCCCCCCGAAAAGCTCCCCCAGTGCCGCTGCTAGATCCCCGCCCTCTTCCCGGCTTTCCTGGGGGGCCCACAGCCGCGGAGCCCCCAGAAAAGCCGGCGCTGGGAGGGAGGGGGCAGCAGCTAGACCCCCTGCCCCCTTCCCTGGCTTTCCTGGGGGCCCCGCAGCTGTGGAGCCTCCAGGAAAGCCAGTACTCCGCCGCCACCCCCCGGTTTCCAGGCCCACCGGGAGGTTGGCATCCCCAGTGGGGGGCGCCCCAGGTTGTCCTGCCTAGGGCACCCAGACTCCTGGAGCCGGCCCTGGCCCAGCCAAAAGAGTATAAGTTTTTGTTTTTTTAAAGGTAAAGGTAAAGGTTCCCTTGCTCGAAAGCCAGTTGAATCCAACTCTAGGGTTGCGGTGCTCATCTCAGTTTCCAAGCCGAAGAGCCAGTGCTGTCCAAAGACGTTTCCGTGGTCATGTGGCCAGCATGACTAAACACCAAGGTGCATGGAACACTGTTACCTTCCCACCGAAGTGGTACCTATTTATCTACTTGCAATTTCTTGCTTTCGAACTGCTAGGTTGGCAGGAGCTGGAACTAGAGACGGGAGCTCACTCCGTCGTGCGGCACTCTCGGGTCTCGAATTGCTGAACTACTGACCTTCCACAGCCTGCAGTTCAGCGTCTGAACCACTTGAGCCACCGCAGCTCCTTGTTTTTTTAAGCGCCTCTAAAAGAGGCATTTTTATTATTTTAAAGACAATGACATAACAGCAAAACAGACCAAAACACAAAATACAATCACAAACAATACAATACAATACACAATACAAAACCTTAACACTACACAACACCCACAAAATACAACATTCAACATTCACGGGGGGTAAATTTCCCAAAGCAAATCACCCAGTTAGTTTCCCTCCCCCTTACCGACATAAGTGTTACTTTCTTTTACTTCTGTATCCACCAATTCTATCATTCTATCTTATCCACTTCTAATTTAACACAAAACTAATAATATTCAATGTTCAAACCATTATTGTTTCTCTCCATCCTTCTCTCTCTGGTCATACCAGTTATAAAAGCGTTGCCACATGTTTATAAAGGCTGATTCATCATACCCTTTCAACATCAAAGTCAGTTTGTCCATTTCTGCTGCTTCCATAATCTTCTCAATTAGTTCTTGTTCTGTTGGAACCACCGTAGACCGCCAATACTTCGCATACAAAATCCTAGCCGCAGTTGCAATGTAACAAATATCTCTCCTCTCTCTGCACCTCCTTTGGCAGTATACCCAGCAATAACACCTCTGGCTTAAACACAAGATTACCTTTTATAATTCTCTGTATCATTCTATGCACCTATATCTAATTTTTTTTGTAACTTCACATGTCCACCACATATGATAAAAGGACCCAACTTTAGCATTACATTTCCAGCACTTATTAGAACATTTTTCATCATACTTCGCCAGCTTATCTGGCGTGATATACCACCTATACAGCATTTTATACATGTTTTCTCTATATGGGACCACCCTGGTTATTTTTACATTTATTTTCCATATTTGGTCCCATTGTTCCAGCTCAATATTATAACCAAAGTTCGTTGCCCATTGAATCATGTTATTTTTCACCATTTCATCTGCCATATAGTCAGTCAACAACAGTGCATACATTTTTTTAATAAATTTCTCTTCTGGTTCATACAAAATTTTCTCCATATCTGTTAAAGATTTCTCAAACCCTACTTTCTTATCTTTTTTATATCTTGACTGGATCTGCACTCTGTGCCACCAACTGATATCATCATCCAAGTCCAACTCCCCCTTCACATTAATAATGTCCAAATACCTTTGTGGGGGGTCTTCACAGTATAGCCTAGGCAAAGTCACAGCTTCTACTGGAGCCACCAACCTTGAAGTTTTGGTAAACCACCTCCTTCGGATGGTCTCCCATACTCTTCCAAGTAAAAGAGTATAAGTTGAGCTACTTACTGTATTGCTGTGGTTGTTGATTGTTATGGTTAATAAAGCTGAATCACTTGTTAAGAGCTGCCTCAAGACTGATATTTTATAGGTTTGTACTGGACTAGCCACATGGAAGGAACAGTTTGGGTTAACAGTAACCTTATTGACACTTAGCTTAAAGAAAACACAATACATTAGCTCTGTGCAAATGTGAATGGTTTTATTGCACTGTCATGTATAAATTGTCATGGTACAGTAATGGAATTTCTGAGGGACTACATCTCCTGAGGGGATGAGAAAGAGGGGAAAGAAAGGGAGGTAAAAAGAAACTAGACATCTGAGGAGAACTTCAGCTTGGAACAGGGAGGAAACCATCAGGGACTGAAGAAGTTGGAGGAAAGAACTTCTTGGAGTCCTGCTACTTCACTGAAGCTGAAAGGAGAGACTTTGTTTATTAACTGTGTTAGGAATACCCTGGGAAGAAGGGCCTGCAACCAGTGCATTCCTACTAATTACCAGCAAGCATAAAAGACTTTAGCCTGGGAACCCTGTTATTACTTCCCACTCCCTCTCAGTTGAAACTTCCCTGTTTACTTCATTAAAGTGCCTCATTTAAGTTCTTATTGGTATTAACTTTTGTGTCACTACAGTTGCTGGAACCCACCAGGGTAATAGCAGTGCCAGCCTTAGGGTCTCCCAGTACAAGGCTAGCTACCAGTGGGAGACCCTAAGGCTTAACGGGGAGGGGCGGCTTGCAATGTAATGATGTTGCCAGGGATGCAGGGATATCAGTATGTCAAGGGGGGTGGGGGCGGTCTGCAGGAAGTGAAGGACTTTTTGCTGTCTCTTAGCCTCAGCCTTCAGACAGGGACTATGAGAGAGTCAGAGAGATAGATAGGCTAGGACACAGAACATCTTTTCCTTCTTTCCTCTGATGCTGTCCCTTTGATTTGTAGATTGCTACTCTCAGGGACACTTCCTTCCAGTCTCACACCTTCTTTCCACACTAAGTTAGCCTTCTCCATCTTGGCAGTATGAGATCAGGACATGCCTCCTGTCCCTCCATCTATTTTAGCTAGTTAGACTAGATTAGAAAACTGTCTCTATCCTGTCTAGAATGGAATGCCTTACAATAAAGGACTCCTATTACTTTACAAAGATAAAAGAGGCTCCTTGTGTAACTTTGTTTCTGGACAGCACACACTAACCAGATAGACTCTGCTGCGGTATGTGCCTTGAGCAATCTGCTAACCCAGATAATCCAACAGGGACATGCTAGTATTTGGCCAAAACTCTATGGTTTAACCACAAGAGGTTTGCCGATATGCTAGAATATCTCTGGCAACACAATGACATCACCATGTTGGGACACTGCCCCTTGCAGTTTTCTCTCTTATTTTTCTCCCTCTACCTGCTGAGCAGCAGCAGAAAGTGCCTGATGGCAGCAGAGATTCCCACACACACACACACACACACCAGGAGGAACCTGGCAAGCTTAGCCAGCCTTGAAGTGGCTTCAGCACTTGTCTCAAAGCTTATCACCAGACACACAGTACTAATTTTTACTGATGCCATTTGAACTGAACCAGTGTAACTGCTTGCTGTCTGGTGCTTTTACTTTGACTTCACCTTTCTCTTAACTGTATTTTGGACAAGGTAATAAACTTTCTGGTAACTTTCTGGTTAAGCACTTTTCTTCCTTGCATCTTTTCTTCTCAAGGGATTATTGTGCGTGCTAGAGTTGGACCCATGTATACAACAGACTCAAATGTTTGTTTTTTATCCCCAAACTTCTGCTCATATGGTTTCATGTATAGAAGACACAGACTTGACACAGGGGCGTATTTGGGTAACATTTGGATTACATCAATTTCCCACTTCAACATGTGTTACTGGACTATGTTAGTCAGAATATACCGTATGCTTATAGAAGTTTTCATTTTACAAACAGTGGAGATGCAAGGGGCATGCTTGTTTGCAGGGTTTAGGACTGAACTCTCCATATCTCTTGAATCTGGGAGTAAGCTTCATTTGATAATAGTTTATAAAAGATCTTTTTTCAAAAATTACTCTCAAAATCAGAATATTATTATCTGAATAAGAGTAAGGATAAGTATACGCTAAAGAAGCTGCTGGACCATTTCTCATTATGAAACGAGCATATTACAGAATATCTGGATATAACATTCAGAGCTCTTTGCTGTGTCCTTGAATAACTCATGTGTTTGCCAATGATTATTAAGTCACTACTTGGTATGTGTTAGCTAGTGATTACAAAACTGCTATTTGGTATTTTATATTCTGCTTCCCATCATATTTCAAACAAACCTATGGTATACTCAGTTTAAAAGTCCTAACGTGAACATATAACTTCGTCTTCTCAGTGGGTTTTCTTCCCATACTGTGATTTCATTTTTTACTAATATCTGTTAAACCAATACTCCATTCAGGTATTTATTTAGGATCTCCTTACCAGATGTGCTTCTCTGGAACAAGTTTATATTCATGTGCTTTTCTGATACAAATCACACAGAGTTTCTGGCCAATCCAACTTTCTTAAGTAAAAATAAATAAATAAGCCTTTCCCTTGGTGTTTTGGTTCATGTTGTTAACAGCGTAGCTATATAATATGCAATAAACCATATGCTAAAATAAATAGCCCATTTTAAATAGTAGAATGGCCATAAAGCTCATCTATTTTAAAACTGTATTCCACAAAGTAAACATGGCTCAAGTTAGATCACTAAAAAATACCCATGAAATTTTTACACAGAACAACCTGCACATGCACTCAGAAAGGGTTATTGCAATGTTGCTGAATTCCCAAGAGTTGATTTGGTGTAGCAGCAACATTATTACATCAGCACAAGACAGCTTAATCTTGAACTACCCTTGCTATATTCCCATCCCCACCATTTGAAAAGATCTTGCAGCCAAAAAACCCACCTTGAATATTTTCCCCAGTTCTGACCATATACGGAAAAAGATTTCCACTTCTTGTACAATTGTATTGTGCTTGTTCATTCATACTAGAAACTTCATAATCTTTTTGTCTGTGCCTGGGGGCACTGGCGCTGAGTCTGGGGTTGCTGAGCTCTCCAGGATCCCTTTCTCCTGGACAGGGTTTCTCAGAGCTCCTCAGACAAGCAAGGGAGGAGGAGGAGGAGGAGGAGATTGGATTTATACCCCACCCTTCACAACCTGAAGGAGTCTCAGAGTGGCTTCCCCTTCCCCTCTCCACAACAGACACCCTGTGAGGTAGGTGGGGCTGAGAGAGCTCTTTCAAGAACTGCTTGTGAGAGAACAGCTCTGAAAGAACTTGTAAGTAACCCAAGGTCACATCAGCAGCTGCATGTGGAGGAATGGGAATCAAACCTGGTTCTCCCAGATTAGAGTCCTCACTTCTAACCACTGCACCCAGTTCCCTTTCCCCTCCTTAGGTCTCATTCACCCACACCGGGGATGGGCCTGGGTCTTCCTCCATGGCATTCCCTCAGCCCATCCTTAAAAGGCTTTCATAGTATCTGAAGTGAGCTCTGACTTGTGCAAGTTCATGCTGAAATAAATATAGCTGGTCTTTAAGGTGACATTGGACTTCTGTTTTATTTCACAGTATATTTTTACAGAATATACTCCCCATACTGCTGATTCACTATTGCTAAGACATCGAAGAAATAGCCAGTAGTTGTCACTAACCCTGTTGGAAACACATGCCACACAACAATCATTCTAACTGGGGAATGCTAAAAAATTTTCAGGCATAAAATATAGTAGTTTTGATACTGAAAACATATGGTATTCGTACTACAGGAGCAACATGGAGAGAAGCCACCTGTATTCAATACTACAAATAAGTAATAACTACACATTTATTGAATTAATAGCTGATTGGTTAGAAGGGCCCATATGCCAATAAAGCAATCATGGTCTGTGCCAAAACGCTTTAAAACTTTATGTCAAGTCTGATGGAAGCATTTCAAAGAACGATACAGTCCATTTTCCCTGCCAGCTTAGAGAACTGCCCCTTGAGCCCATAGGGACCAGATGTGAATAGAAGCATTTGTTTAAATTCTTAAAATGTGATGGAGAGCATTTGAAAAGCTAAAATACATGTTCTTTTTCACCTTGTAAATATTCCGCTTTAACATTTGCTGCTCCTTTTAAAATAACACATTTATATTTAGCTTTCTGCCATTGCCACAAAATGAATAGATAAATCATATCTAGACACCCACCATATTTTATGTGCTTCTGAATTCAACATCAACATTTCTGCTTCTGTGCAAGTCCCACTAAAATGAACAGCGGCTGTACAGCAGGACTGGGTTGATGACACTCAAGGTGTGAGATGATGTTCAAGTATATAGCAAAATAAATTTTAAATTTAGAAAGCAGGAGCAGCAGAAGAGTAAACCTGAGATGACACTTCCCACTTCAGCCCACAAAGAGCTGATATACATACAGCCCACAATACTAACTCACAGTCTTCAAGTAAATGCCAAGCAGTCATTTTTAAGAAATGTTTATTTTTTAAAATGATCATTTCATTTATTTATATTAACATAAATATTAATGACACAACATATGTAGTTTGTTTCAATAGCACTTGGCTTGAGTTCATGCTCCATCACTTGAGCAAAAATATCCAAATATGTGCTTTATTTTTTAAAAGCCCTATCAAAGCACTTTTGCTACAAAAGACATATTTTAAGCATGCCTGCCTACATATTATTTTTCATAGCAAAAAGCCTCCCAAATGACATTGTGCTCTGGGGATAAACTGTCTGATTAAAGGACCAAAAATGAGGATCATAGCAAGACCATTTCATCACTTTCAACATTTATGGAGAAATGTTGTAGAAGCAATCATCACATTTGTGTTCCATTCTGTCAGGGCCGTGGTCCCCCAGATCCCTCCAGGCTCCCTCACATGGCTGTTCCATGGAGAATGGGGATAGCCATTGTCCAGCTGGCCACTGGCTGGGGAGCCTCTGCCGGGGGGGTAATCATAAGAAAGGGGGAGGGGAAGATAGCCCTCCCCCGTTTTGTCTTTACCTACTCTGGTCAGCCTCCCAGCAGTTCTCTCTCTCCCTGGGGAGGGGCATACAACACACTGCTCCTCTTCCTCTTCTCATGGCTGCTTCTTGCACTAGAGTGCAAACTCATGGCCATCCTCCTTGGCCCTCTGGCATCCTAAATAGGCCAAGCATCTTGCATTGGCCCCCTTAGCTCATCTGCCATGGGAGGTGGGGATATAAAGCTGGTAAGGCTGCTAGTTGGGCTGGCTCCTGCCAAGGCCTCCCAGACTGCAGAGCTCAACTAGTGTCTTCAGGAGTGCATCTGCTTGAGCCCTGCCCTTTCTATATTGTGCCATCCAGGAGAGCGAGTTGCACCACTTCTTGTCTCTGTGCGGCTGCTGCCACCTCCAGTACAACCTCCCCAAGTGCTGTCTCAATGGAGGTCATTGCTGATGTCATCCTCCCCACTTGCCTCTGTTTCAGAGTAGCCACCCTCATTCAGGGGTAAGTGACTGTCCCTGACACAATCTCTGCCCAATAACTCTGTCCACCATTTTCTACTCTCCTCAGAAAATGCCTGTTTTGGTTGTCCCTCAAGAATCAACTAGGGTCCCTCTTTTATTTCTTATGCCCCATCCAGGTCTTATTCTAGAGATGATGCAATTACATTATTATTGGCAGCCTTAAAGGAATCCTGCTTAGAATACATTGCAAGGGAACCTACCCAAGATTTATTTACTTATTTTCTTCATTTATACCACATCTTTCTCTCCAATAGGAGCCCAAAGCAGCTCACATCACCCTCCTTTCTTCCATTTTATCTTCACAAGAAGCCTCTGAGTGAGGTTAGTCTAAGAGTGTGTGACTGGCTCAAGGTCACCCAGCGAACTTTCATGGCAGAGTGATATTTGAATCTGGATCTTCTAGCCACTACACTAGAGTCTAACCACTACAACCACACTGTATTACAAGCTGGTTGGCATCATTGCAGAAGGATGTTAATTGGCTGTGGATACACAATAAAGGACCTGGGAGATGTGTTGTAAGAATATATTTGTTCTAGTCATGTTCATATAACTGGCTTCTACACTACTATTAGCATATGCACCAGCTATCATGTCTTCTTTCAGATTGCTCTGGAGTATGTGTAAAAAATTTTACAGCTAAATTTAAATTAATGTGTCACAGCGCATCACAAATGAATGTATTCCTGAACATACAACAAATGAACAGAGCCATTCAGTACCTCTTTGCAAACTTTTGCGTGCATTGTACAGTACAGTTTTTAGACTCTCCACACAACAGTAGGATAGATCAGCTTCACACTATCCAGACTGAATCGGGCCACACTCATAGCCATTTCTTGTTAGCTTCCCTGGAATCCTAACTATTTCTACTGTGCTGGAACCCTAAAATCTGGCTGGCATCTTATGTGACCTGTGATAGCATCCCTTTGCTTTTCTGTATCCTCCCTACTCCTAATAAAATACTATTACAAACATTTTGTACTTTTTATTTTATTTTGCATATATATATATATATCACAGTAACATGATAAGCACACATCTGATTAATCTCAATCTCAATCTCAGTGAGTTTGGCAACTTCTAAAGTAGTACATAACATAACATAGATCTCAATTCTCAAGTGGATTATTATAGATAAATACATTTTGTACTTGATTTGTATTAGAAGAACAAGGGACAGGGAATCTACTTATTTTACTTTTTTGACTGTTTAAACAATCAGACAAATATTTTATGCACAAGACTGGTTTCCATGAATAATCTTGTGACACATGGCTGGTCAATTATAGCCCTAAGATCCTGATTTACTGACTTCCACATTACACAAATTCACTTTTCAGAGGACTAACTGTCAGACAGTTGTTCCTTAAACAGGCGGGAATGAATAACATAGAAACCAGAAAAACAGGTTATTAGAAAGCCAAATGTTCTGATTTGAACTAATCACCATTTGCAGACATTTTTACAAATTAAAAAGGTTGGAAATAGAAGACTATAAGTACTATCAATGCCATTCAAGAGACAGTCACTAAATCACTTCAGATAATGTAGTGGATTCCAGCTTCACCTGATTTCAGGGACCTTTCCTGCAGTAAAAGGAACAATGATTGTGCTTTACTATTTTTAAAAAAGGTAGGAAAACAACCCAGCCTTTTAAATGGGTGACAGTAGAAGCACCTGTCCAATTAAAACATCTTCCAGGTGAGTATTTTGAAGACGGGGTCAGCAATCAACCTTGTTCATAATGACTAACATTACAAATTACAGTAACATGGTGGTAAAATGTAAAGTTTATAAGGTCTATATATCAATTACTTCATTCCAAACAAGAACATAAGAACGTAAGAGAAGCCAATGTTGAATCAGGCCAATGGCCCATCTAGTCCAACACTCTGTCACACAGTGGCCAAAATATACCAGTTGCCATCAGGAAGTCCAGCAGTGGGGCCAGGACACTAGAAGCCCTCCCACTGCTGCTCCCTCCAGCACCAAGAATAGAGTGTATCACCTGCCCCAGACTGAGAGTTCCCATCTATACCCTGTGGCTAATAGCCACTGATGGACTTCTGCTCCATATGTTTATCTAATTCCCTCTTGAAATTGTCCATGCTTGTAGCTGCCACTACCTCCTGTGGCAGAGAATTCCATATGTTAATCACGCTTTGGGTGAAGAAGTACTTCCTTTTATCTGTTCTAACCCGACTGCTCAGCAATTTCATGGAGTGCCCACGAGTTCTTGCATTGTGAGAAAGGGAGAAAAGTATTTCTTTCTCAACCTGCTCAATCCCATTCATAATCTTATAAACCTCGATCATGTCACCCCTCAGCCGTCGTTTCTCCAAGCTAAAGAGCCCCATGCATTTTAACCTTTCTTCATAGGGAAAGTGTTCCAACCCTTTTATCATTCTAGTTGCCCTTCTCTGCACTTTTTCCAATGCTATAATATCCTTTTTGAGATGTGGCGACCAGAACTGTACACAGTATTCCAAATGAGGTCGCACCAATGATTTATACAGGGGCATTATGATACTGGTTGATTTGTTTTCAATTCCCTTCCTAATAATCCCCAGCATAGCGTTGGCCTTCTTTATTGCAGCTACACACTGTCTAGACATTTTCATTGAGTTATCTACTATGACTCCAAGATCTCTCTCTTCACTAGTAGAGTAGTAAATGTCTATTTCTTTTGCTATGTGTGGGCAGGCTGCACAACTTGCACTGTATTATATTATCTTTGTTTTGGCAGACACATGAATGTGAATTTAACAGTAAGTGAAATTTTCACATCCTTGCCTCTGGTGAAAACAGAATGTTCACTCACAGCTACTACAGGTGGCAGAACAAAAAAAATCCCCTCTGTATTCAAATTAAAGTAATGGTGCAATTCTAAGAACATTTTCCTGGGAGCAAACTCCAGTGAGTGGATCTGAGTAGACCTGCTGAGGCTTGCTATCTTACTTTCACCCATGCTAAATAACACAGTTTCAATCCACTTCAGCACTGTTTGCAAGTTGATTTTGCCATTTCACACAGTAAAATCCAGTTGCAAAGTCCTTTGGAAGTTGATTGAAAGTGTGTTATTTAGTGTATGTGAAAGTACCCTTATTAGTTCCCTTTTTATAGCTTTCTTGACCACAACCATTAGCAAAACTTGACAAAACTGATGCTATGCTATGCTATACCTTTCCATATGGCGCTCATGGGTGAGTCATATATTTTCCCCAGCATCAATGCATGGCTTTTTCAATACATCTGCATATTCTGACATTCTTGTGAGTGGTTTGGCACCTTCCTTATAACAGCATGTAACATCTAGAGAAAACTTTCAGGATGAACTGAACCATTTGGCAGGGATGCTTTAGGATAGCCTGCACTGTGCAAGCCGTTGGACTGGATGGTCTGTAGGCCCTCCCAACTTTTAATTCTCCGAATCCAGACATGTTGGTGTGTAACAGACATTCTTTCAGCCATTCACAAGAGACATTTAGCACATTTAAATCATCTAAAATGTCAACTTGTGTAAACTTCAACTGGTAACTAATGGTTTCTTGGTTCTCCACAGGCATAGGTATGAGTCATCTTGATGTTATAATTTTTGTTGGAAGGTTGAATTACAACTATTCTTGTGTAAGCAAAAATAATGACTGAAGCAGCCTATAACAGCCTTATCAGTTTTGAAATAAGGCTTGGCATGAAATGGACCAAATAAGTAAGGCTGAGTGCCATGTCTAAAATTCCTTTAAATGTGCAGCATTTTTTATATTCTAAAATATTGCTGTACTTCATTTACCAACCATGCTGAAAGTTATTCCCTTATGGAATATCAGACTCTCCTCCTTCCTTCTAAAAAATGGAGTCTGACGTCCAGCCAGATCTTGCACAGTGCACATACAGTATGGTGTGGATGTTTAAGATATGCATGAATACAGATGTGAGAGTCAAGCTTTCTGTATTAATACATATCATTTAAATGCAAAACAGGAGTATGCATATCATCCACTGAGGAAGACATGTGGGCAGTACTTCCATTGGGAACTAGTACATCTGCATGCTTTAAACATGAATAATATGCATGAATTCAGGAAGTGTGACTCCTCTCTTTATTAGCACATATCATCAAAGCAATCCATTCCTTTGATGCCAGGGACTGAAGAGGCAACCACAGAATTCTTTCTCAAGAAGCACTGTCTGAGTACTCATAGCTAGTGACTAAAAATATAGCAGTGAGAGTGATCTGTGCACAGTTGACAGTAGTGCGGAATATTATTTGTTCTCTTTTTTCTATAAAAGAAACAAGTGCTTTTGTTCTTTACCATTCAACCCTGTGCTCATGAATTGTTTTGGAGACCATCTTTAGTATAGTAGCCTCCGTGATAGCAAATGGCAATATGGAGAAGAACAGCAACCACAAGAAACAAGCTGTAACATGCTGAAAAATGTGCAGCCATTCCAACCCATGCCACAGGATCTATTAATTCACACAGCAATATAGGCAGTCTAAGAAGTAAACATCAGTGGCAGTCATTATATGGTTGTAGATTAGTTGTTATTAGTCACTGCCTCCAACAACACCCCCCTGCACTCCTAAAGTATATTTAGGGAAGTACCCTAAGAATGGTTGAATATATTTGTAATGTGCAGAGATGAGCTTATTTGCATGTTATAAAGACACATTGTCTTCATTTGCGTGCCGGATGATGCTTCCGTACTAGATCCCTTCCAGTCCGGCTTCTGCCCAGGACATGGGACGGAGACAGCACTGGTTGCCCTTACTGACGACCTCTGGAGGCATCTGGATCGTGGCGGTTCGGCAGTGTTGTTGTTGTTAGATCTGTCGGCCGCATTTGATATTGTTGACCATCAGCTACTAACCCACTGCCTTGCTGATGTGGGGATACAGGGGCTTGCCTTGCAGTGGCTTGTCTCCTTTCTCCAAGGTCAGGGACAAAGGGTGGAGATAGGGGAACAGCAGTCCCAGAGGCACCTGCTCGGATGCAGAGTGCCTCAGGGGGCAGTGCTTTCCCCAATGCTCTTTAACATCTACGTGCACCCCCTTGCCCAGATTGCCCAGAGATTTGGGCTGGGGTGTCACCAGTACACTGATGACACCCAGCTCTATCTGATGTTGGGCGGTCAGTCAGACTCCAGACCAGAAGACCTGGACCGAGCACTGCATGCCATGGCTGGTTGGCTCAGGCTGAGTCGGCTGAAGCTAAACCCGGTGAAGACGGGGGTCCTGTGCCTGAGTCGGGGCAGTTCGGGATTGGGGCTCCCATTCCCAGCCTTCGATGGGGCACCACTGGTGCCTGTGCCAGCAGCTAGGAGTCTGGGAGTGCTCCTGGAACCCTCCTTGTCAATGGAGGCCCAGATAGCAGCCACTGCTAAGTCGGCCTTCTACCATCTGCAGCTGGTTTGGCAGTTGGCTCCCTTCTTGATCGCGACGACCTGGATACAGTGATCCACATGATGGTCACCTCAAGGCTAGACTATTGTAATGCTCTCTACATGGGGCTGCCCTTGGTGCAAATTCAGAGGCTGCAGCTAGTGCAGAATGCCACGGCCAGGCTACTGATGTGCCTCCCTAGATGGGAGCACATCCAGCCAGTACTGAAGGAGCTGCACTGGCTGCCAATAGCATACCGAATTCACTTCAAGGCGCTAGTACTTACCTTTAAAGCCCTATATGGCCAGGGTCCAACATACCTGAAGGACTGCCTTTCCCTGTATATACCCCAGAGAGCACTATGGTCTGCAACATTGACTGGTTGTTTCAGGCCCCAGGGAGGCCAGGCTCACGGCTACTAGAGCTAGGGCCTTCTCAGTGGCGGCTCCTTATTGGTGGAATGATCTCCCAGAGGAGATCAGGGCCCTGTGGGATCTTGTGCAGTTCTGCAGGGTCTGCAAAATGGAGCTCATCCACCAGGCCTTTAATTAGGAGCTGCCCACACTACCACCAATGACCACTATTAACATCTGTGGCAGTGGCGGCCTGCAAAGAGATCGAACCAATCCACCTAGGAGCCTGTACTTGCCCTGCATGATAAGTTATGCCATCTTGGCTATTTTACTGACTGCACTTTAATTGAAACTGCTGAATGTTTAAGTGTTTTGAATGTTTTAAATGTTTTACTACTGTTAAAACTGTATATGAACCTCGGGACTTTGTGCCAGGCAATGTGAGCCGCCCTGAGCCCGCTTGTGGGGAGGGTGGGTTATAAATACAATAAATAAAAATAAATAAAAAATAAAATTATAAAGACACATTGTCAGCTATGTTTCAGCTAGTTCACTCAACATAAGAGGGAATCTAAAAGCATATTGTGTTTCATAACAACATTCAATATTATTGAAAATTAAGTTTTGCGGAAGAACAAAAGAAGCATAAAAATTCAAAATATATGATCTTTCCAATATTAAATGAGAAATTAATCCCTTTTGAAAGTAATGAAAAAATGAATTGAATCTAAACTGTGCATTGTATTCATTAGAGTAATGCAAAAGAATAGGAATAACTTCAAACAAAACTGGATGGGCATTGTTGAAGCTGCAGCCAGAAATGTGTTTTGCCTATAAAATTGGGGACCTTTTTCCTTCTGTCTTAATTTGGATTCCTTGGATGAGGGGTATATCCCCTATCAGCATCATTCAAACTGAATAAGAAAGAAAATGTTGTAACTGGAAATGGTTCCTGTGGAACTAGAAGAAAATAAAATAAATATAGCAAAAAAAAAAGAGAGCATGACTAGTTATCCAGTGTTCCCTCTAAGCTGAGTTAGTGTGAGCTAGCTCACAGTTTGTTAGCCTCCAGCTCACACATTTTTGTCTTAGCTCAGGCAGGATGGCTTCAGAGCAAACTAATTTATGCAGCAGTCAAATCTCTGGCTCACAACTTTAAAGCCAATAGCTCGCAAAGTGGAATTTTTGCTCACGACTCCACAGCTTAGAGGGAGCATTGGTTAAGAAAAAATGAAGTTTTTGAAATCACCATGGAAAACCCCTCTGCATTGCAGATCACACACACACACACACACATGCTTTATGGCTAATACATTTGGTTAATGATCAAATTAACTTACTGGAAACTATCAGGTCATTGAAAGTTGCCCATCAGTTTTATGCGGTTTCTCATGAATCTCTCCCCCACCCTCGTCTTTGCTTGTTGCATACACTTACACTTGCTTTGGCTCATATTCATTTAGGGCTCTTAAAAGGTCATTTATCAGCCATTGCTACTTGTCACTGCCTTTCAGTCCTCTTGTGGCCCACTGGCATGAAATGTGATGAGAACATCTGTGGTGAGGCATTTTGTTTACTTTCCCATTTTTCCCACATCTTTTCATCCGCTGTGCTGATTATGCATAATAATACAAGAACCTCAGTCAAATATTTCAGTCTTGAATGTTAACTTTATGATACACATTAAAGTTTATATATATATATTAAAAAAAACTGAAAGCATTCTATTCATGTAATGTAGATGGCTGGAAACAAAACTGCTTGTAGGAAATGAGCTCGGGTATTGTTTCTATTAAACATTTTTGTTTTAGAATATTAAATTCACATTTCTTGTGCAATATCCAAAACTAAACTGAATCTATTCTAAGAACACATTAGTGCCTTGTTATTGTAACCTTCAGTTATCAACAAGATTTCACACGACAGCAGATATTAGGCATTTGTGTTCAGTTTTGATAAACCCAGTGGTCGGCCAGCTTGAATCCAACACACTGTAGACTTCTTAGGCCCTTTTGCAGTCTCAACAATCAACAGAATTCTATATGAAAACACGTTATGAAATCACAAAATGACTTCATTTTGCTAATGCAGGTCTTTTTGGTGCAAAAGATTTTCTGCTCACACAAGATGTTCTTTTGAGAGAGGAAAGTTCTGTCTTTAGTGAAATGGAATACTCAATATTCATCATAAATACTTCCTCACCTTGCTACCTTTGAAAAAGCCATGTTGCCATTCTCTATCTGCTTCACTGTTACAGGCAAGGACACAAAGATCAATGCTTGGGCAGAGGATCTTACCTGGTGGGCTGGACAGCTCATAATCAACCAATCACCGCCCACTCAGCCCCAGCTGTCAGCCCCTGCTACTGTTCAGTACACGGGATAAAAAGTGACATTATAGCAATGCCACAATGTCACTTGCAATTGTATAACAAGAAGTGACATCCCATGTCATTGTGATGCTGTAGCAATCCCCCCATTAAAGTACTGAGACTGATGCATGGCAGAGTGAATTCAGCTCATACTTTATTATAGATCGTAGAACAAGAGATGCCTTTGCTGGCTCGCAGGCTGGTTTATATTCCCAGCTGACACCACACCCAAACACACCCACACACCCGTGAATGGATATTTACAGTGCACCCCTGGACCCATAGGTCCCTCCCAGGATTCCTAGCCTCCTGATAGGTGCACGCTAGGATCCATTCAGGCTACTGTCTCTAGAGGCGAAGGTTGGGTCCTTTACCTGACCAATAGTTTGCCCGACCACATGTGTGGGCTTCCCTGGGTATACAACAGAGGAAGTCTAGAGTTTTGCTAGAGCATTGTGCGGGGTTGTTAGATTGCCGTGGCAACATATGACATCACTACCAGTTACACAACAGAACTGACATGGTGGCATTGCACAGTGCCACACAATGCCTGGCACCACCTCCAAATATGGATGGGCACAAACTGGAAAAATGTGGTTCAGTTCATGGTTTGTGGCTAAACCATGAACTGAACCAGGAGGCTCATTTACAAACCAAATCAGTTTGTGTGGTTCGTAGCCCTGCAGTCCCATTAAATGGGGTTTTCAGAAAGCCCAAAAAGCAGCTGAACTGGTTTGGGCTGTCTTGTGCAATCCTTTTAAAGTTTAAAGGGTTTGCAAAACAGCATGAAAACAGCTGGCAACTCTATGAGGAGGCAATCCTTCAAATTCCCTAACTCTAAACCAGGTCTTAAAAGTCTTGGAAATTTGAACTGTGACTGGAAACAGGTGGAATTGTGACTGGAAATCAACACTGCCAATCTCCCTGCATTCAGTCACTGCAAATAACTTGGCCAACATATTTTGGACCAACTACAGTTTCCAAAGGCAGTGACATGTAAAGCTGTTACAGTAACCTGACTTGGATGTGATCAGACCATGCATCACCATGGTCAGACCACATTTTCTGAGTAACAGCTGTAGCCCAAATATCAACCAAAGCTGACCAAAGGAAGGGGGGGAGATACAAGTTTCTACCCATATGCCAAGATGCTGTAAAACTAAAAAGTAAAGGTAAAGGTTCCCTTGCTCGAAAGCCAGTTGAATCTGACTCTAGGGTTGTCATTCTGTGTAACAGCATAGTGTATTCTTGCAGGAACAATTCCAGTGTTCTTAGTTACAAAGACAAAAATAGAAACAATAAAACTGATAAGAAAATTGAGACGGGATTGATGTGGTTATTTTATCTTCTATTCCTGCCTTCAGAAGCTGATATCTGGGTTACAAGTTCAAGTAAACTGACTGTGGAAAGAAAATGCAACCAAAATTCCAAGTTTCATCTCTTTTATACACCAAGAACATATGAAACAGAGGGTGATTTCCCACTAAAGCTTGCCGCGGGGTCGTGCCGCCGTTTGCCCGGAGATTTTTAGTCAATTTCACACCCGAAGCCGCGGGGCTGCATTTTGACCCGCGGCTTCGCCCGATTTCCCCGCAGTTTCGTAATCCTCAAAAAACAGGATTACGAAACTGCGGGGAAATCGGGCGAAGCCGCGGGTCAAAATGCAGCCCCGCGGCTTCGGGTGTGAAATTGACTAAAAATCTCCGGGCAAACGGCAGCACGACCCCGCAGCAAGCTTTAGTGGGAAATCACCCCAACTCATTTCAGCTTATTTCAGTGATTTATCCATTCATAAAAGATACAAACTGAAACAAGCTATCTTCATGTAATTTTCATGTAATTGTACAACTTGAATTGCATTTAATAAATTATTTATATTAAAATTATTTTTCATAATTCTCCCACATAGTTCTGATGTACTTATAGAAACATATAAAAAGATATATATCAATATGTTTATGTTGATACCTATTTATTTTTCAGCAAGTATGGGAACTTCAGCTCTATAACCACTGTTCAGATATGGATCACAAAAATCTGGGAATAGTTTAGGAAGGCAGCTTTGCTTGGAGCCTGGAGGATAGGGATGCGAGGCCCCCCTGGTGGGGGCAGGGTTGCCCGTGTATTGAGTGCTCCTCTTTGCCACTGACCAGCTGGCCAGCGGGGGAAAGAAGCTGGAAATAAACACGACATGCCTACGTCACCTGGAATTGATGTAGGCATGTTGGTGAGGTCAGGAGCAATGCTCTGGTTTTTGGGGAAAACTCTATGGTAGAGGTTTTGCCCACAAACCAGAGTTTTGCCCTGACATCTGCAATGTTTATTTCTGGCTTCTTCCCTCTCCATTCCCACCCCCATCCCCTGCTGGCTGGTCTGACAGACCTGGCAACCCTACTGGAGGAAGAAGTGGGGAGAGGAGAAAGGATATGCCTGGAAAAAAGGGACTGAATTGATGAGGGCAGGGTTTTGTCCTCTCTTCTCCTCCTTTCCTTTGTCATTTAGCTCACTGAGAAGTCATGATACTTGAGCAGACACAAAAAGACAAACCAAGCCAGTACAACCTCTAGGTGAGACAAGTAACAGTAGAAGTGAGTGGAGCATAGGGTAAAACACTGCACAAATCATAACATTCCCTAATTCAACCATGTTAATTTCTGCTTCAGGGTCAGCTGCAGACTAAGAATACAGGGGTGTGCTGTATCAGACTCTCAGGCGAATCTAGTCCAGATTGTTGTTGTTTATTTAATTTATACCCTGCCCTATCTCATGAATGGGGTCAGGTATAATGTTTGGAATAGTGGCCAGTCAAATGCTTCTGGGAAACTTGCATGCAGGATACAAATGCAACCATTCTGTTCCATCATTTGTTCCCAGAATATCAATTTGAGTTTCCATTTATCATGGCTATTAGTCACTGACAGGTAAGAAAGCCTGTATTTACTCTGTTTGAAAGTGTTTTTAGCTTGGTTTTTATAGGCCCCTGGTCAGAAGACTCTGTGCTCCCCCTTTTTCCACGGTACTGTAAGAATACCTCCATTCACAGCTGACATTGAAACTTTGATCTCACTGAACTGATCACCCATTGGCACTTTTGAAGTGGAACAAATATCTGCAGGAGGTACTGAATTCAGAGATCCTTCTCTGAAAGTGATGGCTATAATATCCATAACTAAACACTCATACAGAGATCGATGAATAAAACTACTGTTTTTAAAAAAGTTGAGCTGACTCTGTAGTAAACCTTTACGAAGTTGTGTAGTATATAACTTGCTACTAACAGCTATATTAAGTGTTCTCTCTGTATTTTAACAAATGAACAAAATCCCTTTTGTTTTGCTATAGAACTGGAAGAATACCATTTCAATGTTTGACAAAAATTGCACGTTTGACGTGCTTTGCAGTGTCTTCCATAAACTATAGAAGTTACAAATTAGAGTCCTGGACCTCTAATTTTGTTAATTACAATAGGGTTGATAAGGCCAATAATGGACTCTTATGCTTGGGCTCACAAAAACCAAGGTTAGATGGCTTTAGTCTAGATGAGGTCCATAGCAGCTTCAAAGATATATATTTCAAATATATATATTTGAGGAACATAACATATGAATTATGAAATCTGATCCTGATTTATTTCTCATTAAAATTAATGAATATTAAATATTGGAGTCATAACCAAATCTTCTTTTCTCATGTAAAAGAGGAAAACAAAGTACTATATATGTGGACTATTTTTTTTGTAAAATCTATACCCCACCTTTCTGTCCACATAAGAGCCAACAAGATGGCTAACAAATTAAAACACATAAAAACCATTAAAACCAACAAGCAACACATAATCAAAACCAGAACTAAAAAATATACAAAAACACCAGTTATACATATGTTTATTTAGCTCATTTGACCAAAGGTTTTGTTTGATTTTAATTTTTGTCAATAAAGGTACTGACTGACCATATAACTATATATAATAGATAGTTTGTGACAAAAATGTAGCTGTTTTGTTCTAGAGACCCATGCTTATAACTGTCACTCCTTAGATGAACAGGAATAAACTTATTTGTTACAAAACTAGTAAAATCTGTGAAGGCAGGAGCATACACATATATTCCAGTTTTCCTTCTTTAACACTTGATAGGGATCACACACACACCTTCCTAGGAGCTATTTGCCTCAGAGAAGGACTACTGGTTCCACTTCCCTATTTCAGGATCCTCTTCAATCCTTCACTCTTCTTAACTACCACTCCCTCAGGTCAACAGTAGAATTCCATTTGAACCCCCTGTCTGTCAGAGTTCCCAGACTAATACAATGCATCAGCAGTTTCCTGTCTATCACACTTTCATCTGACAGTATTTGTCCTCATTTTGAAGGCATCTAATGCAGTTATCTAGGGCTGCAGTGGCTCAGAGATTAAGATGCTGAGCTGCAGACTGGAAGGTCTGTAGCTCGGCAGTTCAAGACCCTGGTGCCACATGACAGAATGAGCTCCCGTCTCTGGCCCTAGCTCCTGCTAACCTAGCAGTTTGAAAGCAAGAAATTGCAAGTAGATAAATAGAAGATTTTTTTGTATAATAATTTCCCATAATTGTTTTATTTTAGTGCAATACAACCAAATATGCATATATGATCCGATATGCCCACATTGTTTCCAACAGTATGGGCTTATATTTCTATTTAAGTTTGAAAGTATTTTTGGCATATAATACAAATGGGGAAGAATCTTAAAAGTTTGAAATTTTATTAAGAGTACAGATGAATTATAATCTATAGATACTCACTTTCCCCAAAAAAATGTCTTCATGCAGAGTAATTTTACAATCCTTTTGCCACTTATCCTGATATGATACCTTTCCCAGTGCTTCAATTTCACTTAAAATCTGATGTATTTTAGAGATTAATCCTATTTTATTATGTTCACAGGAACTGAGCACTCTCTCAGAATCTGTTAGTGGGGACTTTAATATGTTTGAGAGCTGAATAGTAGTACTTAGATGGCAAAGTTGGTAAAATATACACCATGAAATTGGCTTTTCTATCCTTTTTTCTAAGGATTGTTTATCTAGTACTTTATTTCCCATTGTTAAGTCAATTAGTTTGGTAATTTTGAGCAACTTCCAAAATTTACCATCTATGTTTTGTTGCCCCAGAGGAAGCCACATCTGATCTAATAAGCAGGAAAAGCAAGAACGTTCTAGCACTAGTTGTTTTCTATATTCTTTACTTTTTAATGCACTTATGCAAAAGGAAAAAATGGCTCTTCTCCCAGCTATCCCTTTACCTCCCTTCTCTCATGGTGCCAGTTAACTTTATAACTATAACAGTTGGTTTGAAGGTCTAAAAAGGGTTCCTTGCACATTTGTACAGTGAGAGACAGATTCTGGTCAGATTCTGATACACACATAAATGAGTTTTAAAAAATGAACAAATTATGATGTTATTATCAACATAATATGTTAAGCACCTTAATTGTGATAATATGATTGTTTTATCTTGTTTTTATCTGGTTTTATATGTTTCATATATTTTGGCAGATAGTGCCTTTAAACGTAAGCCGCCCTGAGCCTGTTTGTGGGGAGGGTGGGGTAGAAACCCAATAAAATAAATAAATAAATCTACCTGTATCATAAAAATAAATAAAAACTGGAAAGATCTGATAACTTTAATAGAAGTTCCAGTTAGGTTCCTTAAGCATTTCAGCTGTGCAGGCCAATTGTGTTTAGTCAAAATCAAGTCTCATTGTGTTTTGAGAATCTCTCGCACTATTTGCACAGGTAAAGCCACTGTCAGCACTATACCATCAGAAACTGAAAATGCCCCTACTTGGCTCTGCCCACTTTCTAAAAATATTTGATGGGCTCCAAGAAAGGTGTAGGGGTGCTATGGTGCACATGGGCATCATGTTCTAGGTTCTTTGGGCCCTGGAGCTACATACGGAGATGCCCTGTCTATTGCTTGCATATAGTTTTCCCGATGGTTTTATCATTTTTTCCATTACCTGGAGATTTTTTTTCTCACAGCAAGAACCTCTACAATGGAATATAAAATTCCTTTCTTGGCTATGTAAAGTTATTCTCTTGTTCTTCCTGAAATACTGCCAATGACTCTTTGGGACTAGGATGATTAATATGATTACCAAGTCTGACAATGAGAATGAAAGGGAAAATGTTATTTTGACTTTCAGCTTCTACTTCACTAAACAAAATGAAAGATGAGAATTTTTATAGTAATACAAGTTTTATAAACTACCAAAGGAAATTCCAATTGAATGAGAACTGGATGTGAACAGGATATATGGATGTGTGTGCATATAACATCATAATACGTCAAAATATTGGATTTTGATTGTTTTGTTTGGAAATGAATTTGAGCTTCTTCTTCTCAGCTTTCTACTAGACCACAGATATTTGAAAAGTTCTACCATAAAATGAAATATCCCTCTATCTCTCTGTCATATATGCCAGTGTTCTTCATCTTTTGTAGACCCAAGAGCAGTAAGCATGTGATAGGAAATACCATCTATTTATCTATTTCTCAACAGTCCCCTCTGACTGTGGATACTTATTTCCACAAACTGAGGACACACTCTCCCCCAACAGGTTTTTCTACAGACTCAGGGTACTCTGTGGGTCTGCAGAAATACCCAAAAAGTTAAAAAAAACAAACTTGAGGGGGTTGAATCCCTGCAATACCTTTCAAAATGGCCACCACTGGGATCTGCTCCAGGCCCCACTTCATCGACAGTGAGAGACAGATTGGCTGATAGCCAGAGAAAGAGAGAGATGATGAGTGAGGGAAGAGGGCAGGAAGCAAATGCAGAACTGGATCTGCGATTGAGGAGGATTCCTCCTGCAGTATGATGGTTAAATTGATCCATTCCAGTCCGGCTTTCGCCCGGGGTACGGGACGGAGGCAGCACTGGTCGCCTTAACGGATGACCTCCGGAGGCATCTGGATCGAGGTGGCGTGGCAGCACTGTTGTTGTTAGACCTGTCGGCTGCATTTGATACAGTCGACCACCAGTTGCTGATCCGCCGCCTCGCCGACGTGGGGATCCAGGGGCTTGCCCTTCAATGGCTTGCCTCTTTCCTCCAAGGTCGGGGACAGAGGGTGGTGCTAGGGGGGCAGCAGTCCCGGAGGCACCCGCTTGAATGCGGGGTGCCTCAGGGGGCAGTGCTCTCCCCGATGTTGTTCAACATCTATATGCGCCCCCTCGCCCAGATTGCTCGGAGGTATGGGCTGGGGTGTTAGCAATATGCGGATGACACCCAGCTCTATCTGATGTTGGGCGGCCAGTCGGACTCCGTCCTGGAAGATCTTCACCGGGCTTTGCAGGCTGTGGCTGGGTGGCTCCGGCGGAGCCGACTGAAGTTAAACCCTGCCAAGATGGAAGTCCTGTGCCTGGGTTGGACCGGCCGGGGATTGGGGCTCCCACTCCCGACCTTCGACGGGGCATCGTTGGTGCCAGTGCCGGAGGTTAGGAGTTTGGGAGTGCTCCTGGACCCCGCACTAACTATGGGGGCCCAGGTGGCAGCCACTGTCAAGTCGGCTTTTTACCATCTTCGACTGATTCGGCAGTTGGTCCCGTTTCTCAACCGTGAAGACCTGGCCACAGTGATTCATGCAATGGTCACCTCGAGGTTAGACCACTGTAACGCCCTCTACATGGGGCTGCCTTTGGGGCAAATCCGGAGGCTGCAGTTAGTGCAGAATGAGGCAGCCAGGCTGTTGATGGGCACTCCTAGGCGGGAGCACATCCGGCCTGTGCTGAAAGCGCTGCACTGGCTGCCTATAGCATACCAGATTCGTTTCAAAGTGCTGGTGCTTACCTTTAAAGCCCTATATGGCCAGGGTCCGGCATACCCGAGGGACTGCCTTTCCTCATATATGCCCCAAAGAGCACTTCGGTCTGAATCACAACATCACCTGGCGGTCCCTGGCCCTAAGGAGGCCAGGCTGGCGGCCACGAGGGCTAGATCATTCTCGGTGGTGGCTCCTACCTGGTGGAATGAGCTCCCGGAAGAGATCAGGGCCCTGCGGGACTTTTCACAGTTCCGCAGGGCCTGTAAGACGGAGCTCTTCCGCCAGGCGCTCAAGTAGGAGTTGCCGCTTCTTTTTCCCCCCTCGTTGGCTGCCGCCCCGCCTCCATCCCACCGCTAATTTTACCAACTGGGATGGAGGAAGGGGATAGTCGAGTTAAGCCCTCAGGGCCCGCCGCGACCACCATTTCTGTGCCTAATGATTATTTGTAGCCATCGGGTTGAGATAAAAGAGGAATTATAGAGCACGTTATGATGTGGGTATGTTTAGTATTTTTAGATGTTTTAACCTGTTTCCCTGGCACTGGTTGCCCTTGTAAGCCGCCCTGAGCCCGCTTGCGGGGAGGGCGGGGTAGAAATGGAATGTATAAATAAATAAAATTAAATAGCATTTGGGTTTGGAACCAGGCCTGAGACTAGGATTGCTTGCTCCAGGTTGGGAAATTCCTGGAGATTCAGCAGTGAAGTCTGATGAGTGCAGAGTCTGGGGAGGGGAGAGGTCTCAGCTGGATATAATGCCACAGAGTCCACCCATTTTCTCCAGCATCCACCCATTTTCTCCAGATCTCTGTTGTCTGTTCAGTTGTAATTTGGGGGGATCTCCAGGTCCCACCCAGAGGCTGGCAAACTTAGGGCGAGCAACACCCTCTGGGTGACTTGATACCACTTGACTTGCATAATTCAACTAGGCCTGGCTGCTTGCTACGGTTCAACTGCAGCCACCCTATGAAAGTCAGTGTAGTATAAAGGTCAGCGCTTCAGAGTAGGTTTTGTAAGACCTGGGTTTAGAGCCCCATCTTGCTGTGGAAACTCACTGGGTGATTTTGGACCAGTCACATACTTTCAGCCTAACCAACCTCACAGGGTTGTTGTGCAGATAAAAAGGAGGAGAGAATAATGTAAGCTGCTTTGCCCCCCCCCCTTGTGGAGAAAGACTGTAATTTTTCTAGATAGAGGCTGTGGGGGGAGGTGGAAATGGAAGGCTGAAGACAGAGAGGCAGATAAAAGTAGGGGGCAGGGACATGGTGGGGCAACAGTGTGGCATTACTTCCAGGGAAAAGCCTCTAGGAATTGCTGGAAACTCCATGATAAAACTATAGAGTTTCCTGCAATTCCTCAAGAGGTACAATGTCACCACTGGGTTTTCAATGGAAGTGGTATCATGCTGTGAGTCTGACAACAGGGTTTTTGTTTGTTTGTTGGATTATTTTTCTCCTGCTGTTGGTGTCAGATATCATTGAGTTGGAATGTATGGGAGTACTATCCTCCCCTCAGCCTCTGATCTCAACTGTTTTACTGTTTGCATGTTATCATTATTATGACCTTGTGGTGTCTCCAGATGCTGGGCACTATGCTGGGAATCAATGGCTTTTAACTCGTTTTCTTGCTTTGCTTGCTTTCTCTGCCCATGCGTATGAATTGTATTCATTGGCTTCAAGTAGTCTAGGGGGTTGTTTGAATTCACTATAAGTCAGGGGTCTCCATTATTTATGGCCATTCCTGACACAAGCTGTATACGTGTCTTTAGTTATGATTCACCAATAAACAGATTCTTCTTATGAAGCCCTGCATTGTGTGACCTGACTAAGAGCCTGACAGCTGGTTAGGTTGGAAAACAACAGCTGGGAAGATGGGCAGGAAGATGGCAGCCCTGCTTGGTGTGCATCCAACAGGAGACCAATTTTGCTTCTCCATAACATGTACAATGGCTTTTATAAATCCTTAGAGGTTAATAATGATTGTATGAATAGATCATACTGCCTGCATTTATTTACAATTTCTTCAAGTTTTTATCATCATCTCCAAGTTCAAAGCTAAGAAATTTGTTGAAGAAACTGCATTCTTTCTTTTTTCACAGCTGTAACAAAATGTAATGTTTCAGAATCAATCAAATTGATATATATTTTTTCTGTAACACATTTTATACAATTGTACCCATTTAATACAACTTTGAAAATAACTTTTGTTTACAATTCCATTTTATATTTAGTTTTGAATCTTGTTTGATAGCAATGGTGTATCTTCCAGAAGAGCCTCACTGAACTGATGCATATTCTAACTGACCCCTTGTTCACCTTTCCCCAGCTCTCTCTTAAAGTTCAACTAACTCATTCTGGGAAAAGAGGATTCACTATACTTTATTAAACAGCTGGGAATAAAATTGTAATTGCTATACTGCCTATATATGTTATACTTGCTCTGAGACTGTTATTTGTAGTAAATGTTAAAGAGAAGCATGTTCTGCGTATATATCCAACACATGCTGCTATACATTAATCATTGTTCTTGGAAACTTTGTTTTCTTGATTGCCTAGAGGTCACTAAATCTTATATTATCAAAAACTTAAATCAGCTCATAAAATACTCTCAGAAATGCAAGGCAAACTGGTCAAAGAGACCAGTTCACTAGATGCTGCTGTGCTGAGAATAACACTGGGGTAACAGTAATTGTCACATGTCCCCTAACAAGACAACCAAAGGAGAGGTGGGTTTGGGGCTAATACACCAGTGCAAATTGCAGTACGGCAGCCACACCTCATTCCCAGTCACCCTACTGTTAAAGCAGCCAATGCAACCACCAACAATAAACAGCAGCCTCACTGGCCCAAAGTGCAACTGCATATGTCTGTGAATTCCAATTACAGTTAAATCCCCAATCAATATAAGAGGGGAAACATTAATGATATGAATAATGTAGTCCCTCACACCAGCCAACTGTAGAGGAATGATATCCACATGTGGTTTTCTGTGGGGGGAAAATGTGGCACCATGAAACTTTGTTATCACATGAGTCTGGGAACACTCATGCCAGACATATAAACCATGGAAAGGTAATGGCTCTGTGGGAATGCCAGATCCCAGCACCCACTCATGGCAGACCCTAGAGCCGAGTCTGGCAGGCCCAAGATTATATAGCAATATGCAACAGTTGGGGGGGAAGGGTGCTTCTCAAGGCATTCAGATCTGCTTGTGCTTATATTCAAGGAATGATGGTCATAGTAGGCAATACGTTCATCTATGCAGATTAATGTTCCTGGCTTCTATTTCTCTTTTCCTTAGGATGAACTTAGAATGGGGATGCCTGGTAAAAGTTGCCCTTCATCCCTTTTCCTCTCTCATGAGAAAACTAATTGGCCATATACTCTCATTTCTCCATTGATGTATCATCCATGACCAGAAGATGGCAATTAGAAGAAGAAGAAGAGATTGGATTTATACCCCACCCTTCACTAACCAAGGGAGTCTCAGAGCGGCTTACAAACTCCTTTCCCTTCCCCTCCCCACAACAGACACCCTGTGAGGTAGGTGGGGCTAAGAGAGCTCTGACAGAAACTGCTCTTTTTTCAAGAACAGCTGTGCCAGAACTATGACTTATTCAGCAGGTGCAAGTGGAGAAGTGGGGAATCAAACCCAGTTCTCCCAGATTAGAGTCCATGCACTTAACCACTACACCAAACTGGGGTGTGCAAAGAAACAAACAAAAATGGGGGGGGGATATTGGACACAAAGAATATTGGTACTCCCAATATTCCCGAATTCCAAATACCAGTATAGTATTCAGATTTGGGGTTTTCCCCAGGCTTCTGAATTTTTCAGGTCCATTATTCCCTATGGTGAATGACTGGGGAAGCTGTTTTTAAAGGTGACTGGGGGAGTTGTTGTTAAAGATACATGCACCAAAATTGCAGTGGAACTGCTGTTGCCTGTCCTTTAAATAACCCCCAAGTTTCAAGACAATTGGGACAAGGGGTCCAATTTTATGGTGTCCCAGGCTATTCTCCATTATGTCCTATGGAGAGGGGGGACTTCAGTGCTTCCAGGACAAAAAGCCACACCTGCAAGTTGTAATCACTGAGAACAAACGCCAAATCCAACAGAACCATGGTAGAACTCAGTAATCTCAGCGGAACCACAAGCCATGTTCCAAGCCAAACAGAACAAAAAACAAATCAGAGAATCTCTGCAGTGGAACCTGAAGGGGGGACATTTTTGCAAGCCCAGCACAACTAGTTGCAATGAACAGAATGCCCAGCAGAACCAGTGCCACTGTGGCAGTGCAAGCACAACAGGACACATCAAAGCACATAATCACAACAAATCTAAGCAAGGTGTGTTTGTGTGGGGGGGGTGGATTTTGCAGGCACTGTACAAAGAACCTGGAAGGGAACACAAAAGAACCCTGCAAAGAAGAAAAGCTCTTAAAACTGACAAGGCTCATCTGAAATTGACAAAAGCTACCAGGAAGCAGAAATGGGGTGGGGGGAGGAAAGGAAAAACAGTCCCCAGGAGCCTGAAAATGCTGATTCCCAATGTTCTCAGTAATTCACAAATATTTCTGAGATTTTTTGGACCATTTTTTTGGTTTTCTGAAAAAATCCTGAATATATTTGGGATACCAAATATACCTGAGAAATACCAATAAGGCATTTTTTATACATTTTTGGCTTGGGTGTATCCAAATGCACACACCTATTGGCAATGAAAGACAGTAGTCATGTGACCATTTCTCAAAATTCCTGCAAACTTGGATGAATATGCCTGGAAATGTTCTGGCTGGACAGGGAAGTGATAATATAATTAATTTTCCTGATTAATTGCTGACCAAATAGTGGAACCAGGGCTGCTTGTTTGTTACAGGATCCAGAAAGAGTTGTAGCACTTTGTATTTAATATATTATCCTGGAATAGTATAATTCTATTAAGTTTAATTCCATGAAGAACAAAATTAATCCCAAACTATTATGTATAACACAATCCTCTCATTAAATCAATGTTAGTAAGTGCTTTACTGAGTCAAGGGAGCCTCAAAACCTGGCAAATCATGAATGGTCCATGGTGAGCCAGTGTTGTCCAGATGACAGGAGGATGGACTTGGGTCTAGAAGACCTAGATTTAAATCTGATGTAGACTTTGAGTAAAAAGTCATTATAACCTCAGTCTTGGTTCCCCATATGTAAAGCAGTAATAAGAATGGCCAGCTACCTCACATAATTGCTACAAAGATGAATATTGTAAGTCACTTGTCCAGATTCTGTAGGTAATCAATCGTGGAAGTAAGGAATGGGGGGAAATAGAGGCTCAGTATGGCATGTCCTTAAGTATGTTTCATATAGTCAAATAGGTACTGGCTGAATGAATCTACAGAGTATTCAGCATAGGCTCCCAACTGTGAGTATACAACTATATTTTAAATCTCACAAAGGTTACACATTCAAATAAATACACTTCTTTATAGCAAGTATTGTCTCTTTTATTCTTGGTTTATTTAGGCTTCTCCTGGCTTATCTGATTTTATATTATTCTAAAACTCAATGACAGCTTGCATTTTTTGAAAACTATCATAATTAGATCTTTCATTGTCGATAAAATAAATGTCACACTGTTAATTAATAAAAACAAATGCAATGGTTAAAGATTAAATTGAAAACTTTCTTCCTGCCAAAGACTATGCCTAGCATGCATATTTTCTAATGGTATACCAATGCACAGATTAACATCCTAACTGGAGGTGGCAGATTGCATTCAAATTTATTTGCCAGTTATACTGTTCCAAATTTCAAGTGATTCAAATAATTCAACTGCATTCTTATCTTTCCTAACATTTAACAAATGTAATCAAGAATGTCTTTTTGAATGTCTGTTCTCCTAGCAGTGTCTGCTTTACATTATGATAAGGATATTTCATTAGCTGTCATAAACCTCAAAGAAGCATAACCTGCATGGTAAAGGGTACTAGAAAATGGAAAAAAAATTGGTGTCAACATTTTAAAGACAGTATAGCAGCTTAGTTTGTACATCTTTTCCATGCAAAAGCTCTGTGGTTTCCCCTCCCAAAATGTTTTTGGGACACCTACATTTTAAAGATATCTAAGGGAAAATATCACAACTCTCCACCCAAAATATTCATTGTCATTAGCATATGTTCTTATTCTTCTGTATTTTCTTGAAAACATATTAGTTTGTGGTTATAAATTCTTGTAGCCCTTACCAACACCTCCCTCCCTCCCTCCCTCTGTGATTCTGCAAAAAGAAAGGGAAGGAAGTGGAAATCCAAGCCCACACGTACACATTTGGGATCAGGGAATCCCCTAGTCCTTTATGATTATTGATTCCTTCTTATGCTCTCTCTGGCTTTTTAAAAGTTTCCCTGAATGGGAGGACATATCATCTTTTGTCTTTGGAGAAGGATGGAAAGAAAACAGAACAGAAATAGGGGCAGGGGGAATGGACAAAGTTCAATAAAGCCGCATCAACTAGTCTGCTTATTGTTCACTGCGAATCAGTAGCAGAGAGAGCAAGAGGTCCAGCGCAAAACCGCAGCCAGATAACCCGGGGCAAGGCCATGGTGACTGCAGAGTAAGCCCTGAATGGCCATAAAATAATGCAGAAGGTCCCAAGTAAACCAATGCATAAGAAGAGTGAGAGTGGTATGCAGTGCAGAGCGATATGTCTGTTCAAACGTGGCTGTGGTAAAACTGCGGGGGGGGGAAGACAAGTGCAGAATCTCCCTCTATCTAGCCCCCAACAATAACCTGGTTGCCACCATTTAGACCATCTAAACTTTCGTGATGATTTTCAAAGACAGCTCAACATATAGCACATTACTGTAATCAAACCCATTATATTAACTGTTTTGGACAGAAAGTATGGCGTCCCTCGTTTCCAGATCTCTTATTACTAACTCTCAACCCCTCGTCTTCAGAGATCTGTCTCTCAGTTTAAATTGCAGGAAATTATTCCTAGGTATTATGGGACTTATACTTATCTCTCCTTTCCTTTAACACAATAATCCTGTTCATATGTTACATTCAAGGCTCATATAATCTACTAGTATGTGGATACATCTGTTTGTAAGAAACAGCCACTGAGACTTCACTTTACATATGATACAGGGGACTGGTACCTGGATAAATGTGGGGTTTCAGTTGCATGTTCAGCTGTATGTGCATTAAATGTAACATGAGTACTCTTCAGTGTATGCAAAAATAAAAATCACGTATACAAACTGTACACAGTCTGTAAGCACATTTGTCATAACTCATGAACAGGACTAATACAGTGTTCACTTACGGGGTTGCAGTTGTTCTTTATACTGTGCGATGTATACCTTACACATACTAATGGGGCAAATAGACTTTGTGGGAAATACAGTATCTTAAAACTTCACCAGTAGCTCCTATATGGTTGAATAATGATGCCATAAGTTTACTTATCTATTAATACTCTACATAAAATACATTTAAGGGAGTGAATTAAAGATCATTTGGAATATTTATGAAATATTAGTTGACTTTAATTTACACCAAAAGTAAAATAAGGTATGTCATGAATAAAACTCTTAGTATTTACAAATTTTAATGATTCCAGAAGTTTTATGATTCTGTGGGTTTTTTCCCTCTGTAGAAACATTTGCACTCGATGTTATATTATAGATTATATAATTAGTTATTGCTACAAATACAAAAGTCTTTATATTTAAAATCTTTTCACGTGAAGAACAAAGAAAACAGGAACTATAGACTTGGGCCCTCAACATGGAACCAGGGTAATGCAATTTTCACCATCTCTTTGATTATTCCTACACTGCTTCTAAGATTCTGTCCATATGGTTAGGCAGTGTTGCAGGCTTCTAAAAGACAATATCACAATACATCCATATGTTCCAATGACTTATTCATTCCAGAAACATTAAGAAGTAACCATAAAGATTAGCATTCAGCAATGCTCTTCAAGGTATGTGCAGAGTATGGTTTCCTGTACGTTTGTATGATATTTGAATGATATTTCAAACTTTTTGATTTCAGCACACCTTTACATTGGAACCTTTCACTCTACTTAAGGTTCAATTAATGCTAAACTGGAAATGTTCCAGGAAAGGATAGTGATTTCTATATTGGTGTCATGAAAGCAAGCAATTGAGGATTATGCAGTCCTGCTATATACATTAGTTACCAGTAATAGTTCTGCATTGGCTAATGATATGAATGTGCACTAGGGACAAATCATTTTAATTCCATATTGCAATTTTAAAAAGGGGAGATGTTTCAGTTTTAAGAAATGTTGCCATCATATCATGAAGTCTTGTCAGGTTCCAATTTCATTTTCATCAGATGTCTGCGTATTGTTTTTGATGTGCATAAAACGGCAGCTTTTCCTGAGCAGAATTTTGTCACCAAATCATATAAAAATATTAGAGAACCTCGACTACACTCTCTTTTAAAGACTACCTAAGTTTCAAGTTAATTGGACCAAGGGGTCTAGTCTTACAGCCCCTTGAATAAGATGTCCCATTAGCCATCCTATCTCCATACTGGGGAAAGGTGTGAAAACAGTTTCTGGTTTTCTGAAGCAATTTTTTTTTTGTAAGACAAACTTAGTAAGTGCAAGTAAAAGTAGTCCTTCCAGAGTGACGTAGTGAGGCACCCAACTATGTGTAAGGAAGTCCACCAATCCAAACCTCAGCAATGAAAAATGTGACATTACACTAAATCACTAATTAATCTGCGAAAAGGTGGAAAACAGGTAACCTGGTAACTGTGGAAAACCAGAAAAGCCAACGAACCCCCGAAACAAAACAAAACCCCATAACAAAAAACAAGAAGCAAATTCCTCAGAAGCACAGAAAGGAATGGCAAATGATCAAAACAAAACAAATGTGAAACTGCATACATTCTTGGGATATTGAATTTATGAAGAGCTACTAGCATGGTATGTTCAAACACCCTAAAATATATTCACACTCTAATAACCTGGTAGCCAGTCACTGACTTAACATTTCGTACTGTGACCTGTTTGCCTGATATTACTGATGGCAGCCATCTTGGGCCACATTTTTGGGCCACATCAATTTTGTGAGGTAAATTCAACTGCCCAGTGAACTTCATGGCTATGCAGGGATTTAAACCCAGGTAGATATTAACATGCGATTTACTACATTTCTTTTGTTGTTATTGTTGGTTTGCAACATATTTACAATACCATCTGTTCTTTGATGGTTACAAACAGTCAGATCTTCCATCTCCTTTTCATCATTACAACTGGCATCATTCTTTATGTATAAATGTCCCATGAGCTTAAGAAACACAGTCTTTAATAGTCTTTAAAAGACCCTGGGGTTTTAAAATACACTTTATGATTAAGCATTAGATATTGTGTACAGTAGACTCAAGGAGCTGTTTACTTCATGTAAGGAATCATATATGATGACTATGATAACTGAAAACCATTCTATTAACTCCTATTAAAGTGTCAGATATGTGAAATATAACTTCATGGGCAAACTTGTTAACCTCCTTGAGTAATGTGATCCTGCCATAAATCAGTTCTCAAGAATAACAAATCCTAGCCATGGAAGAGGAAAGAGATGGCAGAAAACCTAAGTTGTCTGTGAAATTTGCTCATTAGCTGTGGTTGCAAGTTATATTTTGCTGTCTCAACATAGATTCAAATAGGATACAATTAATCACTTAAGAGAGAAAATTAAACATAATATATAAATTTGGTCTTATGTCGAATCTGTAAGCTTCTTTTGAGAATCTTTTAAGAGCTACATGAGACTGCATAAATCTCCCAGTTTTTCAGGAAGCACTTTCACAATTTGATAGCCATTTCAGAAGAACATTTGTTCAAAGGAAACATTATGAAGAATCAAGGGCCACCCAGTTCCGCAATATTCTACTAAATATTGGTCCCAACCAAGACCTCTCTAGTCTATTCCCTCTTTGGAATTACAGCAGATATGATATTTACTTGTGCAGAAATGCTGACAGCTTTTGCAGTCAGTATCCATATCAGTAAGAGCCAATCTACATATTCATACAAACACATAGGCCCTTTCTGCACTCACAGCTTGCTCTGGAGAATCTGAGGAGTCAAGCCTTAAGAATTAACTTTGCAGTCACATGCATTCCCTCTGTACCATTTTTTTTCTCCTCCGGTTTATTTATTTGTGTATTCTGTATGCATTCTGCGTCTACAAGCAAAACCCACATTTTTAGCTAACTGGCTGCCAACCCCTCCCTCCCTCCCTCCCTCCCTCCCTACCTACCTACCTACCTACCTACCTACCTCTGTGATTCTGCAAAAAAGAAAGGAAAGGAAGAGGGAAATCCAGGCCCATGCCTAATTTGGGAGCAGGGAATCCCCTAGTCCTTTATATTTACTCATTGCTTCTTATGTTCTTGTCCCGACGTGCCCTCCAGGGCCGCGGGACGAGCCTCTCTGGAGGGGCAGGGGGGGACTTGGCCAGGGAAAAAGGCCAAGAAACCGAAGCCCCTCACCCTGGCCTGATGGCAGAGAGGAGCTGCAGGGGGGCCCGCTGCCCAAGGAGCCCCCTGAGAGAGCCACGTGGCCGCAACAGCGGCCCGACGGTCCCGCCGGCTCCCGGTGGGTCCAACGTCACCCCTGGGGAGCCAGGGTGGTGGAGGACCCTGCCGAGAGCTGGGGAAGTCCCGGCTCAGGTTCCCGATCCCGGTGGACGTGGGCCAAGCCCAGAAAGGTGGGAACAAGCCCGGGCCGTTGAAGAGGGTGGGGGAGTGCCTGGTACAGCTGGGTGGGCAGGGCTGCCCGAGACCCCGGGAAAAAGCCAGGAGGAGGGGCACTTCAGAGAGGCAACAGCAGGGAGGGCCTGCAAGCATCCCCGCAAGCCCTGTTTCTCACAGCAAGAGGAGCCCCGAAGGAGGAACAATCCACCCAGCCACACCAAGCTGCGGCCAATGCCCAGCCCTGAGTCTCAAGAGGGGTGAGACTTAACCCCTGCTCTAAAAGGGGCTCAGTCCCAACCAGTAGGAGGGCTGGCAAGGAGTGAGAAACAATGGGAGGAACCAACAGGAGAGCACAGAGAGGAAAAGGGAGGGGACAGGTGTTGGTGGAAGGGAATAAAAGAGTGGTGGAGGCCAGAGCCAGGGAAGAGAGATACTGGAGGCTGAAGGGAGTAGCCTACACAGAGAGAGAAAGGCTAACTCCTTGTCGGACGATACTCCAAGAGAGCCGCCTAGAGTGGTGACACAACCACAGGCCCTCTCTACGTCTGAGGCTCCCGGCTGAGCCACTCTGGACCACCCTTCGACTGTCACCCCCCTGTAGGGACACCCTCCGCCCCGCAGGCTGGATGCGGGGCGCAACAGTTCTCTCTGGCTTTTTAAAAGTTTGCCTGAGTGGGAAGACACATCCTCTTTTGTCTTCTCCTTTGGAGAAGGAGGGAAGGAAAATAGAATGGGGAGGGAGTGTCAAAGTACAAAAAGAGAGGCAGAAATGGGGGAGGGCAGTGGGCAGCACTTAACTACCTGCAGAAACAATTCTACTTTAGAAAGGATTAGTGATTCGAAAGTGGATGAGAACAACGAATTGCAGCAAAAGGAGTTTTGGTAGGTGTGGGGCAACAGTGTGCTGGAAGCAGTCTGAATGCAGATTCCTGTAAAACAAGTGCAGAAACAAGAGAAAGCCCCAAGACAAACTGGAAGTGAAAGTGGGAGGGAATGCATAATGGAAGGATAGGATGTGCTCAGAAACCAAGGCAAAGTATGGGTGCAGAAAGGGCCATAGCCTAGTGATAGTTCCATTTCAGGCTGGAGGAGCAGGACTGCATGTTTACTTCTCCACATTAAAAAGAAATCCTCCCAGATTCAGAAGACTTGTATATATGAAACATTACTAGGCTACAGCTATCTTCCTCACTTCGTAACCTTCTAAATTATATTTTTAAAAAAGAAAAAATATTGTGAAATATTCTCACATACAAAGGCTTATCTATAGTCTGAAAAGATATAAATTCAATAGGATTGTTCCCAATTTGGCTCAAAGAGTCACTTTACATGACAAGAGTCATTTTACATTGCCATGGCTTCATTAGTGTTACGTTAGTATTTCTCCAGAGTAAAAATGCAAAAGATAAATGCATGTCCTCAAATACATATAGGTGTATCATGACCATTCAGAAGTTCTAAGCATGCGTTACAAAAGTATTTAGGAACCTGCATCTGCTTTTCCACATTTCAAGTGCTCACTGTGGATAACACTGGTATAATCACAGCAAACATAACTGTCACATATAGTCCAATCCTTAACAGTATTACACCTTCTAACCCTATTGAATACAATGGTGTTAGAAGGGTTAAATTATTTTTAAGATTCTGCTACAAATTATGCATATTACGCAGTCTTGGTTTGGTTGAGATGATATAAGATATGATTAGAATCTAAGTAATTTTTCAAAGAAAGTAAGACTGGATTCTGAGTTTTGAAAAGGAAAGAACTAGGTTTTATAGCTATGATCTATCTGAATGAAGAACCATGCCTCTTAATCAGATTTTTTGGAAGATCTTGAAGACAATATGGTCTAATCATGCTCACTCCTTACCGTGTATGTACTAGAGTTGATATCTAATGTTAAAAATGTAATTTATGTTGTTCAAATGACATTGGACAATATGGCTCTCAAGACTCAGTCTTAATAACATTTGTATCAGAAAACAAGAATGGAATATCATGTGCTCATTTTTGTACAGGATTAGACTAAGATTCAGAGAAGCTTACAACTAGTTTTTCATTCCGAGCAGAAATGTTGAGAATTTTTATCACAGAATTCTAGTACATGCAATTCATTTCCTAAGCTGCACCCAAGTTGTCAGATGCACCATACTAAACATCTCTTTTGGACCTCATCTGCCCTGCACCAAAGCTTGTCAAAACTCAAGGGGAACTAGTTCTTTAAAAGCCCTTTTTCTTCCCAAACCCACTTTTCCTCTTGGAATTGTTACTTGTATCGGCTACCAGAACCAACAAACAAAAGACTGCTAAGCAGTCTTAGCAGTGTGAGCTTTTCCCCCAAATGCTCTTCAGAGAATACCCAGGTAAGATAAAACTTTAATAACTAAACCTAAATCCTAGGAAATGTAGATAACAAGGCACAATCAGTAGACAGACAAGTTGGGTGGAATCCTGAAAAGAAACTATCAAAAGGTATTTTGCTACCTAATCCTATATTTACAAAAGCTCCTTGACATTTCTTTTCCTAAGAATGGGTCCAAGATGGAGCATCCTGGCATGGCGAGACACAGATCCTGCTTTTATTCTCAGCATCTTGAAACTGAACTCCAATCCAGGGTTTATAGATTTGCTTACAGCCTGGGATTCTCCTTTCTAACTCAATCAGAAATTAGGGCTGCAAGCTCAAGTTTCCCTCCAAGCACGCTCTTGATCAATCAGTTGAAAAATCTGGATAACAGAGGTTAAGGCTCCATGGAGGGACATTAGAAATAATCTATCATGGCTCCTTTGACAACTTGACCAAATGGTGAGCCCAGGATTCCTGTCTTAGTTACAGTAATCACCATATAATTATCCTTTTTTGGGATGAAAGTTTAGGATCCAATTGCCCTCATTCCACAGCTGAGCATATATTTTTCTAAGTGCACATTTTATCCTTTCCTAACAGTGGAAACATTACCTGTGCAGTCATTGACGTCTATTATGGTCACAATAACTGCTCACAAAACTCACTAAGGTTCATGGGTGGCCCGGGGTGGGCCATTCATGTTTATGTCAAGAAGTTACCTGTGCAACCAAGCAATACTCATAACTTCCTATCCTAACATGTATCTCTTCTAGCCATGTAAAAACTGTATTTTGAAACAAGTTTTTTTGTGGCCAGAACAGGGAAGAAAACTACCATTTTAGTGAGGCTGTGAGATAACTCATATGCCCAAATTTATTTGATCTGGATAGGTCATTTATGGACACTGAGTTACACTGTCATAAGACACACAGAGACATCAAAGTAATAAAGTCTTAATTTAAAATGTCAAACTGCTCCTGAATAGTGTGCCTAATCTTCAGCTCCATGATTTCTACCCATAAGTAGGAAGTTAGCCATACCAGCAAGTAAAGGGTCCCTGATCCCAAATGGAGATTTGGCAGCAGCAATTCCCCATGCCTTATTTAAAAAAATCTTTTGAAACTGATGCGAGATTTGTATGTTATTTGTGATGGGGGGTGTGCATCCTGAAATTGCTGAATTGAAAATATACTCAAAAATTGCTATTTCAGATCATTACTATGTTTTCCATAATGCTATACACAAATATGGCACTCTTAGGCATTATGAAAACACCACTATCTCCACCCCAAAAAAGATCTGGGTTCTTTTTTGTGTTCAGGTGCTTTCCATCACCAGCAGCAGGCATCATATTTTTCTTTGATTCTTATGACTTCCCAAGCAATAGAATTTTGCCTTTCCAATTGGATCCTTGCAAGGGATCAGGAGTGCTCCCAGCCAATCACCACTGGAGACAAACCCCAGAGAAGATTTTTTTAAGGGTCAGAGCTGCTGCTCTGAACTGGACATTTTCAGAGGAAAGAGAGACACCACCCACCAGGAACTTCTTATATAGTAAATAATTAAATCAGTAAATAATTAAGATACCCTACTGTGGACATACAGTGTGAAGACGCGTGGGTCATAGCAATGGGATGATAGCTTCATCGTATGCAACTACACACACACTCTTTTTCTTCAAAAAATCATAGTATTTTCATAGATGGTTGTGATGGTGGGAGTGATTTTCTGCAAAGGAAGCTATAAAGTACTGGGTTCGACGCACGGAGAACTCGGACTACGACATTCGGGTGGATGCGTTTATTGGTACTTCACACAACAAGCATGCAAACAGCCCTGCAAGACCAACTATATACACACACACCTGGTACCTCTACAGTCCCATTGGAGGGTTTGAATTTCCCACCAAGGTCCTATTGGTACTGGGTGGACTGGGGAGCCTCTGTTCTATTGTTCTCAGAAGCCAAGCTCCGACCTGTAACCGCGGGCCCCTGGTGGCAGCCCACATACATAACACCCCTCCCCCCATAGTTTCAACTCCACCTAGGGCACATAGTCCTTTAAATAAGCGAGGGGTCTGTGCTCTCTCAGGGAATGCCGGGGGCTGGCTTGGGAGTGGTGACAACTGCCTCCAGTTGACTAGCTAGGACTGGAGGCTGGGGTGGCTGTAGTGGCAAGGGAGATGCCTCTGGCTCGGGTGGTGCTGGCAGCAGCACAGCCTGGGGGGCCTCTTCTGTGCTTGGGGGGTCGGGTAGTTCTCTGGCCTCCGGGGTGTGGGCCCCTTGTTCCGCAGCCAGTGGAAGTGGCGCTCCTGCCTCTGGAAGTTGCCACTGCTGGTGTTGATCTATGTGTTTTCTGAGGAGCCAGCCGTCCTCCGTCGAGACCTTGTAGGACACTGCCCCTGTGACTCTGACAATCCAGCTGGTGATCCATGCGGGACCTGCTCTGAAGTTTGTGATGAACACAGGGTCTCCGGGGAAGAACCCTCATGGCACGTCGCGCTGCTCCACCAGTCTCTTGGAGTCCAGCACTCGGTTGGGGTGTAGCCAGTCCAGCAGTGTTGTGGGGTGCTGTCCCATCAGGAGTTCCACCGGGTTGTAACTGGAGATTGGGTTGGGCATCATCCTCTGGGTCAGCAGGAAGCGGGCCAGCCGGAACTCCCAGTCGCTGTCCGTGATCCGGCTTAGGGCCTCTTTTGTCGAGCGCACCATCCTCTCTGCTTCCCCGTTCATCGCAGGGTGGAAGGAGGCTGATCAGAAGGAATTCCTGGAACTCTGCTGACGTAAAGGCAGTCCCATTGTCAGAGACGATTGAGCCCAATAGCCCATGGATCATGAAGATCTGGCAGAGGGCTCTGATGGCAGCCTTGGTAGAGGTGGTGGATACTGGGTTGACCTCTAGCCACTTTGAGTACGAATTGACAGTCATTAGAAATAGTAGTCCCTGGAATGGCCCAGCGAGGTCCGCATTCAGCTGGGACCATGGCTTGCACGTCGACTCCCAAGGCTGGTTGGGTGCGCTGGGTGGGTTGGGCCGTACTTCTTGGCAGGTCTGACACCTCTGGACCCACGACTCTATTTCTGCATTGATTACAGGCTACCACACGTAACTTCAGGCGCGGGCCTTCATCCGCACTATGTCCGGGTGCACCTCATGTAGTACCGTGAGGACCTGGTGCCTTAGCATGCTGGGGACTGCAACCCTGTCTCCCCACGGCAAACACCCCTTCAGGGCTGACAGTTCATTCTTCTGGGTGAAGTACAGTGTGAACTCCTGCCCTGGGGAAGCCAAGGGCCATCCCCTCACCACCCAGCCCAAGACCAAGGAGAGGGTGGGGTCGCGGGTCAAGTGGGCTGTGACATCAGCAGCTTGCAGGGGAGTGTCTGGGAGATCTTCCGGCGTTAGGACCCCGGGGGCAGGAGCAGGATCAGCATCTGAGGAAGGGAGTGGCAGGCAGCTCAAGGCATCAGCGTCTACTGGCAGCTGCTGATAAGCCAGATCGAGCTTCCCAAAAATCTTTGCACCAGCCAGGGAAGCAAGCACATGACTAACAACTGGCACCAGGTATGAATGGTCATGAAGGGCCTTGTTCAGTGTGCATTTGCAGTCCACACATATATGGATGTCGCCATTTGGTTTTACTGGTGTCACAATTGGTGTTTCCCAAATGGCATGTGACATGAGTTCAAGCACCCCTTGTGCCACCAAACGATCTAGCTCCACATTGATTTTTGGTCTTAAGGCCAGTGGAGCTGTGCGGAACCTCATGCGGATGGGGGTAACTGAGGGGTCAAGTTGTAGGGAGACCGGGGGCCCTTTGTAACATCCCAGAACCCCATCAAACACCCTCAGAAATTCCCCACAAACATCAGCATAATCCCATGGTATACATTTTTTCACCCCCCCTGACAGTGATGCCCAACAGTGCAAACCAGGCCTGCCCCAATAAGATGACTAAGTTTCCCTCCACCACCACCAGATCCAGGAACCCTTCACACGAACAGTACCCACGCCCCAGATCAGAACTGCGTTCCTTTGAAAGTCCATGAGGCTCAGGGGTGACAGGCGCAGGCAAGGCCCCCCACTAGGACAAAGTCTCTTTAGTGTCTCTACCAAAATCATGGAAGCCGCCGACCCCGAGTCGACTTCCATCAAACAGGGGGACCCCTCTATCAGGACCTGTGCTTGGATTTTTGGGGCACTAGACAGGTCAGGGAGGCAAAGTACCTGAAGGAATGGCTGGCTGATGAGGTAGTAAAAGTCAGCTGTCTCCTCGGTGGTCCTGTAGGTCACAGAGGCATTGTGATGGGACTGCTGCGGGTGCTGTTTGGCCCCCTTGGACCTGTAGATGCAGGCGAGGTGACCCTGCTTCCCGCACATGTGACATGTTGTATTCCTGAACCAGCATGATTTCGTCTTGTGTGCATCTCCGCAGCTGGCGCACGTGGAATGGCTGGAGGGTTTCTCAGGGGGTCTGGAAGAACCGGGCTGATTACGTCGGTTGGACAGGCGGACCAGGTGAACTTTTTCCTCTTCTGCATTCTCGGGGCCTGAGTCAGGAAGCATGAGGTGAGAAGCGGTGGACGGTCGGTCGTGGTGGGAAGCCTCGTGAGCGATGGCAATCTGGAGGGTATCCTCAAGTTTGATGTCCGCAGTACTGATCAGTTTGCACCAGAGCTTCACATCGTTCAGACCCTGCACAAACTGAGTGAGAATGTTTTCCTCCACTTTGGTGAAGGCACATTCCATCGCGTGTTGTCACAGCGCGGCCATGAAGGCTGTGGCTGTCTCTCCTGGCTTTTGGATGAACCCTTGGAAGTCCATCCACTTGGCCAGAAACATAGGCTTGGGCATGAGGTAGCAGATAAGGGCCTCTATGATCACCTCACAGAAGCACTCGAGGATTGCCCTGGGTGCAAGGAGGCTCTTTGTGAGTCGGATGGTATTCACCCACATGCACTGATGAGGAGGGCCCATCTCTTACCCGGATCGGTGATGTCGTGGAAAGTGGGGTAGCACATGAGCTGATCCATCCACGAATCCCATAGCTCAGGGCGAGCAGGGTTGAAAGTCTCGAGGTGTCTGGGAGCATTGGTGGCCATGACTCGAGCATGATGGGGGAGCGATGACTGGGAGAGCTGGGTGGCAGTGCATGGTGGCTTCCTCGGTGTCGGGCTCAGTGCTGCATGGGAGGTCGAGTCCAGCCAGCTCAGTTGAATCCCACCTTCATCGCCACTGTAAAGTCCTGGGTTCGACGCACAGAGAACTTGGACTACAACATGCGGGTTGACGCGTTTATTGGTACTTCACACAACAAGCATGCAAATGGCCCTGCAAGGCCGACTATATACACACACACCTGGTAACCCTACAGTCCCATTGAAGGGTTTGAATTTCCTGCCAAGGTCCTATTGGTTGGTACTGGGTGGACTGGGGAACCTCTGTTCTATTGTTCTCAGGAGCCAAGCTCCGACTTGTGACCACAAGCCCCTGGTGGCGGTCCGCATACATAACAGAAGCCTTCCTTGCTTATTGAAAGGAGACAATGGACTACAGCAAGAAAGGATGGCAAACACAAAGTTTTCAGTAGAAAGGCTAACAAACAATTGTCATTCAGTCACTGAAAGAATGCATAGAGAAACCAGATTAGAGGGAGGACTGTATTCTTGCAAATTTGGTGCCATTATCTTTAAAAATAGCTGCACCAGACCCTCAGATTGGTTTCCCAATTGAAAATGTATGTGTGCAAAGTGCTGTCAAGTTGCAGGTGACTTATGGCAACCATACGGGGTTTTCAAGGCAAGTGAATAAGCAAAAGTGGTTTGTCATTGCCTCCCTCTGCAGAGTCTTCCTTGGTGGACTCCCATCTAATTACTGACACTGCTTAGCTTCTGAGATCTGATCAGGCTGGACTATCCTATCCCATATCCCCCAGTGATCCCAAAATTCTGGAACCTGGGGGGAAAAAAACCCAGACCTGAATCCTGAACCAGTACTGTCCTATCTCAAAATCAGGAATAAACAATAAAGGTAACCCTCAATACTGAATATAAAATGATAACATTTGTTTTTTTTCTCAGAGCACACACACAGAGCACAGAATTAGAGAAGGGTGCTTTTTAAAGAAATAGTGCAACATTCTATTTTGCATACTCTAACACTTGTGCATCTCTAAATCCAAGCAATATTCTTTGATACTTAGATCCTTATAATGTGTTTCATACTGAATAAGTTTAAGTCTAAGTCCTTGGAAGTAAGTCTCACAGCACTCAATAGTACTTATTCACAAATAAGTATGCACAGGAATGCAGCTTTAGTCTTGTGAATAATGCTGGTTATGTGATAGAATATTATTGATAAAATGACTGATTATCATATATGCATGCAAAATAGATGTGCACTATTATCAACATCTGATACAACAATCAGCCTGTTTGTTCTAACTTTTTGCAAATGAAAAAACAGATAGAATAAAACAATTATTCAATCAATTTAAACAGGAATGAGTTAACATCTGACTCTGTATGTAAGGTATATATGCACACTGCTGCTCTGAAATCAGTCTTTGTTACTTATACAATTTATTTCTAGATCTGAATGGTCTCCAGTGAATATTTTTGGCACAAAAAAGGACCTTCTATAGGGCTGATAAGTTTTGAAATATCAAGAAATGCTGACCTCTTTCCATGTGGCTCATTGCAGTTCTCAGTTCAATTTGTTTGAAAAATAGCCCTTTTCCCTACTGGCAGTGATGTTAGTCATACAGCCAACCATATGTGGCCATGTGACAACACTGCTAAAGACAAACAAAAGTAATTCAGACATAAGGTAGAGATTCATAGGCAGTTTCCAAAGTCTAAATTCCATCATTTGTCCTCTCCAATGTTGTCACATAGGCAATTCTGATTGGCTGCATGAGAATTCACTGTCACTAGGGAGAAGGAATGTTTTTCACAATATGGTGTTGATTTTGCAGTCTACCTCAGCTGCAAGTATGCTCACAATAATGTGTTTCTGCTATCACCATCTGAACATCAAACCAGGGCTGAGGATGTGGGATCCCACCTATATGGAAGGTATCATGTCAAAAGGAGATGGCTCCTGTCAAAAGGAGAAAGGAATGCTTGTGGTAGCTATCCTACCCTGTTTTGACTGCCTTATTTCTTTTGCACTCCAAAAAAATGTTGGCTATTTGTAAATAGTATCCCCATGTTGTTCGCTTAAATGCACAGACAGGTTAAATGCTCAAGGATACTCTTATGTATGTAATTTGGAATCCATTTTTAAGTGCTTATCCCATAGATAAAATATAACCTAACAACCTAACAATAATGCTGAGACAGGGGACTACAGTGCTGGAAAAACTAAGTTACCCTACTGCAGGTGTGAGAAAGAGGACTAAGAGGCTGAGAGAGATATCTGCAGCCTAACAGCTGGCATGTGAACCAGCGGGGGAGTATGAAATTTGGAAAGAAAGAGCATTACCATTAGATTGAAACCAGATTGTGTTAAATTCATCTGTTGGACTCTCAGACTTGAGCTTCATTCTAGGACTTCTTTCTAACGCATACAAATACAAAACTCTAGATTTCAAGAGCAATTACAGTTGCCAAAAGTTGGACACTGCAAAACAGGAAACTGCAACTGCTACATGTTGAAATATGGTTGGAAGAGATGCTGGAGGTCATAGTAAAGCCAAAGATAGAATATACAATATTTACAAATTGTAGGAAACATGCAGTATATATGCAGTATTAAATCTACAACAGTTTTAAGAAATAACAATTTCTCCTTTCTGTCAGCTACCTTTCGTCTTTCTTTTTATTATTTCTGCATTTCATTTTGAGAGAGAGGATTAATATTACATAACCAGTTTGCAATAATTTTGAAACTCTGAACTAAAAGCTTAATTGCAATAAAATATTATTATATAAACTGACAGCGAGGAAAGCCCAGTGAAGAAATGCACACTGTGCTGTTATATCTGTGCAGTTCTATTGCTAACATAGCAATCACAGATTAATACTTTGAATATATTTATTTCTTTATTAAAACATTTATATCCTACATTTCCTCATGGTTCAAGGCAACTTACAACAGAAATTAAAATATTGTCAGTTAAAACCAAAAATAAAATAGCAAACCCCAAATCTCTCTCCCCTCCCCCCTTTAAAAGATGCCCGCCATTCTAACCCCTCAAAAACCTTGGCAAACAGGCAGACCTTGCAGAACCTCCTGAAGGTCTCCAAAGAGGGGGCTCACCTCACCTCTTCAGGAAGCTGATTCCACAGAGCAAGAGCCAAGGTGGAAAAGGCCCAAGCTCTGGTCAATGCCAGACAGGCAACTCCAAGCTATAGGAAAGCCAACAGATGGCTGCCTACTGACTGTAGCTGGCATGAAAGGACATGTGTAATCTGCCCTCAGCCCCTATGAGAAAGACAGAATATAAATAATGTAAATAAATAAACAATCATGGAAGATATGGGTCCCTGATCATGAAGGGTTTTAAAGGTCATAACCAGCACCTTGAATTGAACTCAGAAATAGACTGGCAGCCAATGTAGCTGTTTCACTCTAGTGACTATTCCCCCCACTCTAGTTACTATCCCCCTCCCACATCCTATGAAGCTACCTGTTGTAATGAGTCATATGTATGTGTGACTGCTGGAACCTACCAGGGTTAATATAAAAGCTGAAAACACTGGAATGCATCAGCACTTGCCTGCAATCTTGGTTGCATAGTTACCTTGCTGATTTATATTTCCATTACTGTAAGGACATCCCTTGGTGCAGAGGAGGGATTAGATGACTATATAGATTCAAAATATGAAATATCCAAGAGATGTTAAAGATGTTTTTTAAAAAGAGGTCAATTATCTAGTGCAATCTTAAGCATGTCTACTCAGAATCCTGCTCAAATATATTCAGTGAGGTTTATTCTCAGGACAGTATTCTTAGGGTTGCACTGTTAAAGTTCCAAAGCAATTTGTGACAGAAGGAGTTGGATATCTTTTAGTGGAGATTGTTGTCTGGCCCCTGACCTTCCCGAGCCATGTGGGCTGCTTCTACAGCTGGAAGAGTGGCCAGTGAGCCCCCGCCAGCTGGCAGAGCAGCCCACAAGTCCCCACCAGCCAGCAAGAAAGCTACCAGCCCTGGCCCTTCCTGAGTTGCAAGGGATGCTTCCCAAACTGGCAGAGTGGCCTGGGAGCCCCCACCAGCTGGAGGAAAAGCCATTGTCATGGGAGAGTTTGCCCCAGGCTGCTTTGCCACCAAGGAAGCAGCTCCTGGGTGAGATGAAGAATGGCACCCCATCTCACAAGAATCCATGGAGCCTGCCCTGGCTACTTCAGAAGATACAGGACAATCTTACACTAGAAAATCCCAGAATTTGGAGGGTCATGATTTATTACTGGGATGGCACACATTTATACGGTATGAAAAAGCTGAGGGCTATAAATATTTTAAACAACATTTCATTAGGAAAGCTCTACTAAAGTTATGGGAAGAAGTGAAAAGACTTTTTTATACTAAGAATCCAAAATGGATCTCACCACTGGAAGCTTTTACTAATCCAAATCTATTCTCAAAGAACCTTTTCCTAAAATACAAAGACCTCTTGGATAATAGAAATGAACTAAAATCAGTAGAAAATATTAAAGCACTAAAACTCTACCTTAGTTGGTGGGAAATAGCACAAATAGAATCAAGGTATACTAAAAATAAAACAATAGGCTTTTATTTCAAAGCAATCGTCAGGCATCCTTTCAGCTGGTGGAATGTGGGAGTCAAGGGGGCCTCTGGTCTCACATTGATTTACTATTGTATGTTCTGCTTCTTATCAATTTGTCTGACCTTGAGTCTCAAGCCACTGCCACAAAGGCGCTGAGAATGTATCTGGTCTAGGTTGTTTTCTTAAGCTTGTTCGCACGCACAATGTAACCATTGGCTAGGTGTTGGGGGGGGTAGTTTGAATGAGGTATAACTTAGAATGCTTTCTGTTTCCTGGTATCACTGACAAAGAGCTTGTACCTGTATCTCCAGCTTTGTCTTAATAAACACTATCTTCTGAAGAAGCCTGGTGTTTGAGTGACTAGGAAAAACCGTTCCTGAATCATTCCTGCTAGGGCCAAATGCTCTAGCTGCTAACATGCCCATGTGACTTTTGTCACCTGCAACAGATAGCATGCCAGATACCAAGCCTCATATCCATATACAAGACACTTTGACACCTTTGCTGGGAAGAGCAGACATCTAGGCGTCTTCCCAAGCTGGGGACACAGCTGTCCCAAGACATTAACACATCAAAGCTCCTCTGACATGGCTTCTGTCACATCAACCCAGAGATTTGGGCACACCCCTTCATCCTCTCGTGACTGGATAAATGGACATATTCAATTATAACAGGAAAGGGAGGGAATTGTGATCACCCTATGGGAAGAGGGGGAGAGTTTTCTTGGAAAGAGAGCTCCTTTCTGAGAGAGAGTTCTCCTTTGGATTGTATACCTGCAACATGGAATTTTACTAGTGGGCAGCGAAGCTGGACTTAACTGCCCACAGCAATCATGTGGTTCATCCTCAAGATTCCCTGGTTACACAATGGACATTGAATTATCCAGTATCTCTGAATGACTAGTAACTATGAATACTGCTATGTGTAGTTAGAGCTGTCTATGCTATACGTGTTATTTGTTTTATTCACCTTCTTACTAGTCTCTTGATATATGCATGCTTTTGCATTGAATAAAAGATAATATATATAACCAATATTATCTGAGTTTGTTTCCTATGTTGCAACTCAACTTCTAAGCCTAAATCTTGTCACCTGAGCCAACTCAGCTGATGTGGCTACCACTAGATTAAATAGTCTGGTCTGGGTTATTTTCTTAAGCTGGTTCACGTGTGCAATGTAACCACTGGCTAGGTGTTGGGGGGGTAGTTTGAATAGGGTATAACTTAGGATGCTTTCTGTTTCCTGGTATCACTGACAAAGAGCTTGTACCTGTATCTCCAGCTTTGTCTTAATAAACACTATCTTCTGAAGAAGCCTGGTGTTTGAGTGACTATATGGGGAACCTGACAGATTGTCAGTGATCCTCCCAATTTGGTCTCTCATCCAACCCACATTTCTCCAACCACAAGATGAGGGGGAAGAAGATGACGAGACGGTGGTAACCACATCCCAGGACATGGTACCCACCACGACAGTACCCGTTACCATGGTGCCAACCACGTCAGTGCCAGTGATGACTACACCGACGCCATGGCCCCTTGAAGAGGACATAGAGGGGGCCTTTTTGACCTGTTTGGAGGGGCGTACACCAGTGTGACTATGTGGCCCAGGAAATGACGAGAATGGGGAAGGCCACTGACCAAGACTATCGAAACGTGGTTAACTCCCCGGGGACCCCGCAAGGAAAGCCAATACGACCATTCCGTGTATTGGCTAAGTACAGCGCCTGCGATGGGGGTCCCCCAACATCAGCCAATGGAAGTCGAAGAGTCAATGGAGGCTCGGCTCGGGCTGCTGGAGTGTGGCCAGGAACAAATCCTGAAGGTAGTGGAGGATTCGTTTCAGAAAATCCCCGACCTGATTGCCAAGGTGGTACAGAGAGAGTTGGATCAATGCCTGCCTGCCCAGCTGGCGCCACCCGCTCCCCCAGCAGCCCCAGTAATTCCCACACAGGTGCCCGCTGGGCTGGGAGCACCTGCTGGGCCACTGCTGGGTGCTCCAGCGGGGCCACCACTGGGCACCCCTCCTCCGCCAGGACCCAGGGGAGTTCCAAGGGGGCTGGGGAGGGTGTTCCCAAACCCGGCAGAACTGTTGGATGTGACGTTCGACAGGGCCCTGGAGAAGCTGTCTTATTTCTTGGTGAGAGCCGAGAAGTTCGTCAAGAATTGGATCCACCTATTCCCCAACGAATAACTCATTGTAGACGCGATAGCAGCCCACCTAATTTGTTTATGTTTCCAAAAGTATGATTCTAAATTTTATAGTAAAACCTGATTATTATATGCTGTCTATTTCATCAAATTTGTTTAATTAGCAGATGATAACATTTTGTATACTAAAATGAGAAGGATTTACCAGGTTATTCAGATACTTATAGTTATACGATTATTTACAGTGATGGAATATCAGTCAACTTCATATCCAAGAGAACAAGTCTGTTTTTTAAAATTCATGTAAGTCAGTATTATTGACCTAATTCTAAGTCTCACCACCTTTTGAGTTATTTACTTTTGGCTTGGAAAAATGCTCAACCAAAAGGCCTAGTAAAATATTTATCCATGTAGCACAGCCAGGGCTCACCAAATTCCTTCTGTGTTGCCTTGTAAGTACTACAGTTTAAGTGTCTTCTTCATTCTCTTTCAGTTCATCCTTCTTCTATAATGATGATGAGCTTTTGGGTCAACAATCATGATGATCTGGGAGTTATCACACCCCATTATTCAAGACTAAATTTTGGCTGTCATATTATATACTTCCTAGGGGAAATAAATGTGGCGCAGCCCTCCATAAAACCCCTTTTCTCTGTTCCTCTGTATCTAAAATGGAACAGTTTGTGTCATCAGCTCTCAGGAGAGTGCCAGCTGGCAGGAAGACTCAACTGGTAAGCAGACAGCACCTCCTGTGAGAATGACACAGATGCTCCAAAGCCTAGCAGTTCCAGGGAAACAATAGTCTTGGCCAGCTAGCCTTAACAACCTATGAGCAGTCCACAATACCTTTAGCTTGGACCAGGGATAGAGGTGAGGGGATAAGTGGACTCTATAATCTATTAAAAAGAGCTCCCTTGGGTTTTTTTTTCTTCCTGTCTAGTCTGGCCATATCCAAGTATTTAAATAATCAACTGCAAGGTATTTAGATTATGCTAGGAAATATGTTTAAATGAATATTTCTATTTGACTATACCATGTAGACTAGTATTTATTCCAGTTTCTACTCATACATTCTAATTGTTTTGTCTCTGAATAAACTATTTCTGCTTTTTCTTTTGTGTGGAATAAGTTGTTGCTTCATTTCATTGAGTGTCCATCCATGCTCCTGAATCAGCATCTACATATAATGAAAAAATTACTGCAGTCTAGTGAGTGAGACAGAACAGAGACAGCCCCAAGCCCTCTAATCATGCACTTTACCAGATAAAACTGCTTTGGTTGCAGGGAAATGAGCATCAGCTATCCTGAGTGAAACTTCAGAGGGAGCCAGCTACTAGGTGGTTCAGATGAGCTTTGGCATTGGGCATCTCAACCCAGCATTTGATACATCCCAAGTAATTGTTCTCCAACAAAAAAGAATTGTTCCCATACAAATACAGGGCATCTTGCATCTCTGGACAAAGTTATTGTTCTTTCTTTTAATCTGCTTATCAAGCTGCAATGTTCCTAAAATAGCTTTCAACTGCAAGTTATGGTGAAAGGAATCATCCCATGGAAAATAGTTTGCAGTAAACTCTTAAGTTCTTATTCCTATTCTACTTCTGGTAGAAGAAAGGATTTCTTGTTATTGCTAGGAGAGTAATGAGTAACATCTGTAGCTTAGTAACAAATGAATGTGTGGCAAATGCATGATGATCAAACTTCAGCGCATGTTGACCTATACTGACGATAGTTCACATCATTCCCATTGGTTTCCAGTGGTGATGCTTCATAAAGTGGTATAAGACATGTTAAAATGGTGTTTGGTGTGTGTTTCTGCTTCTACATAAATCTGGAAGGATGGATCCTATAGCTCTCTTCCACTAAGTAAGGAAGCCATCCTCCAATGGATCAAACCTTCTGCTAAAGCAAGGCACATCAATATGTGAAAGTCAGTCATAAGATCTTACTCAGGGATTGATTCAGGACTATTATTGCATAATATAAAACAGGCTGCTTTCAGTCTGTGTGCATTAGAAATCTATTTCATTCTCTTCACCTGTGCCACGGTAATACAATTTAATTTACTGTTTGCTTTAATTTCTTCAGACCACTTAACAATCCTGAACTCAACAGTAAAAATATTGGAGCATTAATCTTACTGAAAAATTAACCTCCAACTGAAATAATTGATTTTTTTCCTGCAGCTATGCCTATGAAAAGGTTTAACAAATACGATTTAAAATATTATCAGATATAACAATGTGGGTTCTTTATGATCTTTCCCCTTCTTGATAGGGTTATTCATATGAATGTTGTGTTATCATTTCAAAATGTTACTTGTGGGAAGGGAATGAAATCTCTAGCCAAGAATTACATTATGTCAGCTGCCATGCTCTATAAACATATTACATACACCTTACACAAACAAATTCTAATGAGCTAATTGTCCTGAACAGAAACACTCACAGAAAGGGGGAGGGGATCATAATGATTAATTGCATACTTTTTAACACTTCACCAATCTATTCCCAATAATCTAATGCATAACCAACTCTTAATAAAATTCCCTTTAAGATTAAAATATTTTTCCTATCTCCAAAGAGATTAATTATACAAAGTCAGGCCATACTTTTTTCTAACCACAATATAAACATTGAGGTAACTTATTAAAAGAAAGGCACATGGTGTATACAGATATTATGACAAGTGCAACAGCCAATAAAAACAGGCTATAATGCATTATGAATTTTTCAATTAAACAGAAATAACAAACTCAAAGACATTATACAGTTATGAAGTCATTGTCATATGTCTCCATACACTTTAATCATTTCTCCATTGTTATGGGTTCAATTGTTACTTTTCTAAATTTGACGGGAAATTCATACATAAAATATCCCATATTTTAGTAACTCATCCTACAGTGAGGCCAATTCCAGACTCACCCCAGCAATTCCTACAACCCCTGGAGCCCAGCCAGGGAGGAGAGGCAGAGGTCGCAGCAAGAGCAGCCCCAGCACAGGCCCTCTCCAGTTGCAGTGGGACATCCACAGATGACATTGGTGTGGGATGCTGCTGGGTCAACAGCATCTCCAGCAACAGCCAGGAGCACACTGCCAGCAGCATCTCACATAATAGGTGGGCTCTAAGAAGGTAAGCCCCAGCCAGAGAGGAGGACAGCTTGGCCCAGCCAATCCCCCAGCTGAGCAAAGGAAGGGCCAATGAGTGGTGGAGTGGGCAGCCAAATTGGGGGAGGAATGGCATTTTCCTCCACCTGCCACAGTTGGTATATCATGTCATAAGAACATAAGAGAAACCAATGTTGAATCAGGCCAATGGCCCATACAGTCCAACACTCTGTCACACAGTGGCCAAAAATACCAGGTGGTCCAGCAGTGGGGCCAGGACACCAGAAGCCTTCCCACCATTGCCCCCCAAGCACCAAGAATACAGTGCATCACTTGCCCCAGACTGAGAGTTCCTATCTATAGTAAAGGTAAAGGTTTCTCTTGCTTGAAAGCCAGTCGAATTCAACTCTAGGGATGCAGTGCTCATCTCTGTTTTCAAGCTGAAGAGCCAGTGCTGTTGAAAGACATTTCCATGGTCATGTGGCCAGCATGACTAGTTGCCAAGATGCACAGAACACTGTTGTCCTATCTATACGTTGTGGCTAATAGCCACTGATGGACCTCTGCTCCATATGCTTATCTAATTCCCTCTTGAAGCTGTCCATGCTTGCAGCCGCCACCACCTCCTATGGCAGTGAATTCCATGTGTTAATCACTCTTTGGGTGAAGAAGTACTTCCTTTTATCTGTTCTAACCCAATGGCTCAGCAATTTCATTGAGTCCCCATGAGTTCTTGTATTGTGAGAAAGGGAGAAAAGTACTTCTTTCTCAACCTGCTCTATCCCATGCGTAATCTTGTAAACCTCGATCATGTCACCCCTCAGCCATTGTTTCTCCAAGCTAAAGAGCCCCAAGTGCTTTAACCTTTCTTCATAGGGAAAGTGTTGCAACCCTTTTATCATTCTAGTTACCCTTTTCTGCATTTTTTCCAATGCTATATCCTTTTTGAGGTATGGTGATCAGAACTGTACACAGTAACAGTACTCCAAGTAAGGTTGCACCATCGGTTTATACAGGGGCATTATGATACTGGCTGATTTGATTTCAATTCCTTTCCTAATAATCCCCAGCATGGTGTTGGCCTTTTTTATTGCAGTTGCACACTGTCTTGACATTTTTATTGAGTTATCTACTACGACTCAGTCTCTGCCAGTTCAGACCCCATCATCATGTATTTATAGTTATGATTTTTGGCTCCAATGTGCATCACTTTGCACTTGGCCACAATGAACCCCATTTGCCACACTGACACCCACTCGCCCATCGTCAACAGATCCCTTTGAAGTGCCTCACAATCCTCCCTTGTTCTCACCACCCTGAATAACTTCGTGTCATCTGCAAATTTAGCCACTTCACTGCTTAATGAACAAGTTAAAAAGCAACTCACCCAGTACTGATCCCTGTAGTACCCCACTGCTTACCACCCTCCACTGAGAAAATTGCCTATTTATACTCACTCTCTGTTTCCTATTAATTAGCCAGTTTTTGATCCACAAAAGGACTTGTCCTTTTATCCCATAACTATTGAGCTTACTTAGGAGCCTTTGATGAGGAACTTTATCAAAAGCTTTCTGGAAGTCAAGGTAAACAACATCTATTGGGTCTCCCTTGTCCACATGTTTGTTCACTCCCTCAAAGAACACTAACAGGTTAGTGAGACAAGATCTTCCCTTACAGAACCTATGCTGAGTCTGCCTCAATAGTTTTTTGTTCATCAGTGTGCCCACTAATTCTTTCCTTAATAACAGTTTCCACCAATTTACCCAATATTGACTCCAGACTGACTGACCTGTAATTCCCCGGATCTCCTCTGGAACCCTTTTTAAAGATGGGAGTGACATTAGCTACTTTCCAGTCCTCACGAATGGAGGCAGATTTTAATGAAAGATTACATATTTCTGTCAGGAGATCCACAAGTTCACATTTGAGTTCTTTCTGAACTCTTGGATGTATGCCATCCAGGCCTGGTGACTTATCACTTTTTAAGTTGTCTATCAGTTGTAGGACCTCCTCTCTCGTTACCTCAATCTGACCCAGGTCTTTCAACACCCCTCCCAAAATCGGTGGTTCTGGAGTGGGTAAGCACTTCTCATCTTCCACAGTGAAGACTTATGAGTGAAGTCTTATGAGGAAAGGCTGAGGGAGTTGGGTATGTTTAGCCTGGGAAAGAGAAGGTTTAGAGGGGACATGATTGCAGTCTTCAAGTATTTGAAGGGATATCATGTAGAAGATGGAGTGGATCTATTCTCTCTTGCTCCAGATTGCAAGACTAGATCTAATGGGTGGAAATTACAAGGGAGTCGTTACCGGCTTAATATCAGGAGAAACTTCCTGACTGTAAGAGTGGTTGAGCAGTGGAACAGACTGCCTCGGGAGGTGGTGGATGCTCCTTCGCTGGACGTTTTCAAGAGGAGACTGGACAACCATCTTTTGGGCATGTTGTAGGTATGTAGGGGTTTCGGCTGTGTTCCTGCAGAGTGCAGGGGGTTGGACTAGATGGTCTGCAAGGTCCGTTCCAACTCTAACATTCTATGATTCTATGATTCTAAGACAGAGGGAAAAAATGCATTGAGCTTCTCAGCCATTTCCCTATCATCCTTCAGTACTCTTTTTACCCCTTGGTCATCCAAGGGCCCCACTGCCTCCCTGGCTGATTCCCTGCTTCTAATGTATTTGAAGAAAGTTTTATTGTTGGTCTTTATGTTTTTTGCTATATGCTCCTCATATTCCCTTTTTGCCTGCTTGGTCACAGACTTGCATTTTATTTGCCACAGCCTGTGTTCCCTTTTATCAACCTCACTGAGCTTTTCACAGCTTAAAGGAATCCTTCTTACCTTTTACAGCTTCCATTACTTTGTTTGTTAACCATGCAGGCTTTTTTCAATAGCTATTTGCAGGGACCATTTTGTAGAAAAAGAAGTGCAGGAGCTCATTAGCATAACTTATTTGCATATGTCACACACCCTGACATCACCAGAAGTGTATCAGAAGGCAAAACCCACTACTCAGGCTCCACTGGACTGTTTTGGATTGCTAGCTATGGGGATCTTGCCCTCACAGAGGAGGGAGAGCTTATATCTGAATAAACCCTGGTCTTAAAGATGTCACTGGACTCTTTTGGATTGCTAGCTAGGGGGAGGGAAACGTGCAGATCATCCCTCACAGAGGAGGGAGAGTTTGTACCTGCATAAACCTTGGTCTTAAAGGTGTCACTGGACTCTTTTGGATGGCCAGCAAGTGCAGGAAAGTGTGTGGCTGCTCGTGGGTTGAGTAGAGTGGCATGGAGGATGTGTGTGGCCTCGAGCAGGTAGGGGGCAAGGGTGATGGCAGGGCACAAGAGGAGGCCGAGTAGGTGCAGGAGGCTGAGGCAGAGCTCCTTGCAGGCCTCACAGGAGTCACCAGGGCCCAACTTGCAGAGGTGCCACACCAGGGCTGGTACGAGGATAGGCGGAGCCTGGGCAGGCTGGGTGCCATGGCCTACACAGTGGCAGAGCAGCTCAAAGGCCAGCTCGTGGCAGCACTCTGCTGGGTCAGCCAGAGGACCAGGAAAGGTATGGTGGGCTGCTGAGAGCAGGGGGCAGGGCTTGCTGCATGTGCCTATTGGGTGTGTATAAATCAGAAGCGGGAGACTGACCAGATGTAGAAGTGCACAAAGAGTTTATAGGTGAATAGATATATACAACATATATACAGAGAGTTACCTAGTCACTCGGACAGCATGGCACGCCTTAGTTTCTGAGAGCTGAAGCCCCCCCTAGCTCACTAAGCATACAGCTATTATGCTACACTCCAGCCAATCCCTAGCAAGGTGATGCAATCCCTGACCTGAATGAACAACACCTGGAGGAAGCACCTGTTTGTAGTTACATGGCTGCTAATCTGACAGCTAGGTTTGACAGATAGATCACATCCATCTACAGTAACTGCTTGCTACCTCACACATTCAGATCTATATTTCAATACGCCTCCTAGGGAGCAAGAGTTATGCCTAAACCTACTCTAAAGTAATTAAACTGATCAGAGTACATACATTTCGTTAATACACATTAATACATATAAGATTACCAAAATTAAGACCTTTGATTAGTAAAATTTGAAAATTACTAGGACAACTGTTTTCCAATACTTGTAATTCAACATCTAGATCTACTGTTATAAAAATTGCCAAACCTCCAGAACCCCGACCTTTTGAATGGGATTTAACTGCAGGAATTTGTAAGGTCCTGTAACCCTTAATAAAAAGCTGTTCTTGATCCAGACTCCAGGTTTCCTGGAGAAGAATTATATGATACCCTTTCAGGAAATCTAGAAAATCCGGATCATGGAGCTTATTTCGCCACAACCATTAGCAGCATGGGTTTTAACAGTTTGATAACGAATCAAGATGTGCTTGCTTCTGGCTCTTGCACCACAATCTTCAGACAAGCTCAAGGCAGCAGAGTTGTCACAAGAGATCTGAATTGGAAGATTACAGGTTACATTCAAATCTTTCAACAACTGATACATCCATTCAAGTTGTATAATTGTATCATGAATAGAAGCATATTCCGCTTCACAAGTACTAGTGGCAATGATTGACTGCTTCAAAGATTTATGCATTACTACAGCATCATTTAACATAATCACCATCCCTGTAGTGGACTTTGCCCCTGTACGATCAGCCCAGCTAGAGTCACAATAAGCATGTAGAGTTAGTTGTCCTGATACCTTTAAACTTAAATATAATCTAAAGTGCCTTTAAGATATCTAAGGACTCTCTTTGCAGCTGTCCAGTCACGTTGGTAAGGACAGTGCATCCTCTGACATAATAAGTGAACTGCGTAACAGATGTCAGGTCTGGTCCACATAGCTAGATATAAAAGGGAACCTACTAAAGATTGGTACCTGGTAACATCATACCATAAATCATCATCAGGTTCTTTCAGATAACTTGTATTCATGGGAGTAGAAACCACCTTTGCATCTGTCATACCAAATTCGAGTAACAGCTTAACAATCTTATCCTTTTGACTTAATTGGTAACAACCATCAGAATCTTGTGTCACTGTTACACCCAGATAATTGCTTATTGGGCCAAGGTATTTAATCTTGCAGATGCTTTGAGCTACATTCTTAAACCATTGTAACTGCGCAGCAGTATCATGTATAACCAAGATATCATCAACAAAAATAAGAATTGTTACATCAGATGTCAACACATGTCTGGTAAAGATACAAGGATCCACTACACTTTGTTCGAAGCCATATTTTTTGAATGCAGAAGATATATAAAGGAACCATTGTCGGCTTGATTGCTTCAACCCATACAGAGCTTTATGCAATTTGAGCACCAAACCTTTATCAGTGTGTTCAAAACCTGGTACCTGCTTCATATAAATGGTTTCCTCTAGAGTAGCATGTAGAAAAGCAGTGCTAACATCAAAATGTTGGATCAGTTTCTTCTTAACTCCTGCTTGACATAGTGCCACTTTAAAAGATTCACTACATACCGTAGGGGAAATTATGAATCATAGTCTAAATCATAGACCTGTGAATAGCCTTGTGCCACAAGACACACTTTATATTGTAAAGACCCATCCTGTAATGTTTTCAATTTGAATAACCATCTACAGCCAACTACATTTGAGTCAGAAGGCTTTTGTACCCAAGTAAAAACCTTGTTGTTTGTTAAGGCATTGTATTCAACTTGCATAGCCTCTAACCAAGGCTTCCTTTCCTCCTCTGGGAGAGATAACACCTGCTTGTAAGAACAAGGCTCCTTAACAGTAACACAATTGATTACCAATTGAGTAAACTCATAACGTTGAGGTGCAACACCTTTTGTAGAACAACTTAACACACGAACAAGTACTGGCTCTGTTTTGGGTTCTGCCTGAGGGACTTGTTTCTGAGGAGAAACACTTTCACTTTTAACCTCTGGCTCAGAGCCGATGTTAACCGTGTCACTACTGGTTTCTGTAAAAGGTAACAATACTTGTGGAGATTCCTCATAACCATGCAGTCTCTGCAAATTACCATTTTCACACACACTAGCAGATCTGCTGTAACTCATTTTTTGATGTTCATCACAAAACCTGTAGGATTTCATGTTAGGTTGATAACCCAGAAAAGTAAGTTGTTTGGTTCTGGCACCACCTTTTCTCCTTAATTTACGAGGAATGTGCACCCAAGCTTGCATACCAAAGGTCCTGAGAAAACTTAGACTTGGATCTCTGTTATAGAGAACTCTATAGGGAATGTCATCAATGGATCTGGTCCACAACCTGTTAGACAAATAACATGCAGCACAGATAGCCTCTGCCCAAAACCTCATTTTAAGATTAGCATCAGCTAGCATAGCAAACATCATGGTTTGGAGAGTAGAATTCTTCCTTTCAGCTAAACCGTGCTCTTGAGGAGAAGCTGTATTTGTCACTCTCTTGACCACACCATTTGACTCTAACCACCGGTCAAATTGATCTGACATAAATTCCCCACCTTGATCCACCTGTATAGCTTTAAGTGGAGTTGCCAACTGCTTCTGAACACACTTAACCCAACCCTTGAACATGGTAAACGTTTCAGATTTGTGCTTCATAGGAAAAACCCAGGAAAATCTGCTTTTGTCATCTGTAATAACTAAACAAAATCTGTTATTAGAACAACTCTTGGGGTAAGGTCCCACCAAATCCATGTGTACCAACTCAAGAGGATACTTTGACACACAACTGCTCTCCTTAGCAGCAGGATAAGCATGTGTCTTCACCTGTTTACACACAGTACAATCAAGATACTCAGAACATGGCAACACTTTCTCCTTGGACAAAAGCGTTAAAGTTTTACGCAGTCTTTCAAAGGAAGGGTGTCCCATTCTCCTATGAAGGAGATGTATACATTTATCATGCTTACATTTGTTGGTTACCTTGTCAGCCTGCAAGGAACGGTTATGCACAACATAAACATTGTCCTTCAGCACACCAGATAAAAGCTGCTTGTTTCCTTTTGCCACAGAGCAGCCTTGCTGGGTAAAAGAAATGGTGAATCCAGCGTTAGCCAATGCACTCACGCTCAGTAAATTGTTCTCCAAAGCAGGAACACAAAGCACACCTGTAAAAACAAAATTTAAAGCTGGAAAACATAAGTTACCCTGTGAGTGAACCACTGCTGAACTACCATAAGCCAAAGAAACATGAGAAAGATCAGAGGCTTTGGTATCTGAGAGTAACGCCTCAGACCTGCAAAAATGCTGACTTGCTCCAGAGTCAAGAAGCCACTCTGAGCTAGTAACACCTGTAGTAACAAGCTTGGCTTGTTGGCTTCCTTTCTGCTGCTTCTCCGTCTGTACCTGGCCACACCCTTGCTTCTGAGTTTGCTGACGCCTCCTCAACTGTGGACAGGTTTTTCTGATGTGGGAATTTTCACCACATAAGTAGCACCGATGAACTCTGGAAGCTGCAGGAACATTAGCTTGCCTGGAACATGCTGTGGAAGACAAACAGTCGTTCCTCGGAACATCCTCTGATAGGGCCCCTTCTCGTCTCTCCAGCTTGGCATGCTGCCCAGCACACAGCTGTGAGGAATGCAGCCACAACTCATCATCCAACAAGCAAGACACCACATAGGTATACGTTAAATGGGCAGTGTCCAGTGTTTCCAACGATGAAATCAAAGGATTAAACTCAGGGGGAAGAGATGAAAGCGAAATAAACACTCTGTCCAGGTCTTCAATGTGTTTGCCTCTAGAGTCAAGCTGAAAATAGCAGTCAGCCAAGGCATTTACATGCTCTTGAACAGAACTTCCTGGGTGCATTTGAAGCTGGTACAGGTGCCTCATTAAGGCAATTAGTGTTCCAGCCGACTCCCTCGCATAGACCCCTCACAGAGCGTCCCATGCACCTTTTGCAGACTGCTGGGACTGGACAAACACCAGCTGTGAGTCAGACAGTCTGAGTATAATATGCGCCAATGCCTTCTCGTCTGATGCTGCATCAGCTGCAGATAAAGGGCTGGGAGGAGGGTTATGCAGAAACCGCCAAAGAGCTTCCCTCTTCAGGAACCACTCCATTTTTAGACTCCATGAGGAGTAATTAGAGTCAGTAAGTTTGTCTATAAGGGTTATGGTTGATTGTGCCATAGCGCTATCACCATCTGTTGCAGGGACTGCTAGAATTACCTCTGCAGGTCTCCTGTCGTCCTCAGTCTCTGACAAACTGCTATCAGCCGATGAGTCAGGAGCAGCACCTCCCACTGCAGTTGGAGGAGTATTGCCAAACAAACAGGCCAGAAGGCTGTCCTCAAACCTCTCCCAGTCAGCTGCACTTATTCACCTCTGTTCACTGCTCTCAGCAACAACACTCTGTGTAGAGCTTCCACTAGCCAGTGCAGTCTACCACTCTGGGCCCATAACCCTATTGGGTGTGTATAAATCAGAAGTGCACAAAGAGTTTATAGGTGAATAGATATATACAACATATATACAGAGAGTTACCTAGTCACTCAGACAGCATGGCACACCTTAGTTTCTGAGAGCTGAAGCCCCCCTAGCTCACTAAGCATACAGCTATTATGCTACACTCCAGCAAGGTGATGCAATCCCTGACCTGAATGAACAACACCTGGAGGAAGCACCTGTTTGTAGTTACATGGTTGCTAATCTGACAGCTAGGTTTGACAGATCACATCCATCTACAGTAACTGCTTGCTACCTCACACATTCAGATCTATATCTCAATAGTGCCTGCCCCCTGGGCTCCTTACTGCCGAAGCTTCGCTCCTGTGCGCTCCTGCAGGAAATGAGCCCTGTCTATTTCTGCCTTTCCTAACCTGCGGTATATATTTTTTCTAGGATTGTAGTTTTAAATAGTCTCCAAGCTTCCTCAGTGATATATGTCCTTGGATATTTAGATAAAGAAAGTAAAATTGAATTGGTTGGCACACATTGCCTGATGGGGAGGAACTCTCATCTTAGGACTTTATGGATGTGCATGACATTGCAATTTTATACAGGTGTATTAGAATCATTTAATTCATTTATGACATCCCAAGACTGACTAATCCCAAAATAATTGTATAACAATCCCTAGTATTCCTCATAAAGCATGGTTTTGCCTCCCAGACTATGATCATCCACTTGGCAACCAGTTCCTTCCTTCCTTCCTTCCTTCCTTCCTTCCTTCCTTCCTTCCTTCCTTCCTTCCTTCCTTCCTTCCTTCCCTCCTTCCCTCCTTCCTTTCTTCCTTCTTTTCTTTTCTATTCTTTTCACAAGGCCAGTGGCTTCAAGAAACTGCACAGGGAGGGGAAATTGGGGCAAACAGAATATATTGTAAAAGAAAAGAACTGTGCTCTAGATAATTGTAGGACATTCTGAGAAGCATCAGAGCAGACGTTTAGATAGCGGCTAGGAAAATAACAAAGCTCAGATAACTTTTACCTTGTCAGAGAGCAGATCAGGACGGTTAGAAACTAAGAGAGTTATAAAGTTGGTTACTACATAAATTTTCTTTGTTCTTTCTTTTTCTTTCCTCCCTTCAGTTTCTATGGTCCCTTTAAGAGAGCGCGATGCTTGGAGTATATTCCATGATTCCTTTGATATATGAACCACACTTTCTCAATGATGAACTAAATCATCTTAACCATGGACTTCAAGCAAATGGCTACTCTAAGAATGAAATCAGAAGAGTGATTAAACCAAAGGTAAAACAAACAATTGAGGAAAAACAGTCTTCCACAGGAAAAGTGTTTTTGCGAGGTTTATTTCTGGATTGGCAAGCTGATGGCAGCCCTCTTCCCCTTCTCCTGGGGGGACGGGCTGCAGACCAGCAGATAGAGAGGAAGGGCGATCATACGCTCTTCCCCAGGGTTCAGGATGAGCCCTGAGTCAGGGGGCACTGAGGTTTGCCACCCCACCCGGCTTTTAGCCTGGGGGTGGGGGCGTCCTTTTGCCCCGACGGTCTCTCTGCTGTGTTCCAGTAATGGCCGAGGCTTTGCGTACCAGAAACCAAGCGGATGGTGATTAAGCTGTAATCAAGCGACTGGCTGAATCAATTTCTTACTGAAGAAGTAAGAGTACAAGCTAACGAAGCATCAGTGGGAATATTCTTGCAAGCATGGGTGGGGGAGACAATTGTCAACCCCCCCATGGAGGACTAGATAAAAGAAACTAATATTGGAGAAATGGAAAATGAAGGGACTGTGACGGAGGAATACTGAGAGCTATGAACTGAGTAACACACAAGAAAATATTTGGGACTTAAAAAAAAAACAACAGCAATTGAAAGCATTTTATACGACTAGCTAGAAATGGCTAGAAGGAAGAACTAGAATTTCCTTTAAAGACTGTTAATATCATAGTGAGAGATTGAGTTGGAATAAAGTCTTCCCCTTCCCCCTCAAAAAAGAAGCGAGGGAAAGGGAACTCCCCCCCCCCCGCATAACAATATAACAATATAAAAATGAAATTTTTAAGGGACAGGGGAAGTGAAGGAAAAAGATAATAGAAAAGAGAGAAGCATTGAATGGAAATGGAAACTCACATTAGCTTGAAGTGTTTTCTGAGTGTCGGCTGGAAACGATGCAGAACCCTCCTTTAGCAAGCGGAGGGTGGGAAACCCCCCTCTCGAAAGATAAAGTGACTGTGCAAACATCAGAAAGCAATTTTTTTTCAGGCATTGAAGAACCCTCCTTTTTCTTAAAGAAACTCTAAATACCTCTGTAAGTGGTGGCTGTGAAATGTTGAGGGGGGGGGGGATGTTTCCCTCCGCCTAAAAAGAAAACAATTCGGAATTAGCTGGAAATAAGGCTGACTAATTTAGAGAACTCTTAGAGGTGGCAAAACAATCTGATGGATTTATGGGACCCTGGCGATTTGATAACAAAGAGAAGATAAACAGACTCTCAAGCTCTGGAGTGCGTCTTTGGAATGGAGTCTGTGTCACAGTAAAAATTAAACCGAAACTGAATCATCACTAGGAACTCGAAAGTAACTGAGTAGTTGTGAAGATGGATGGCAAGGCAGCTATGTCTCCCCTATGACAAGCGGGGGGGAGGGGAAACTCTCCTCCTAAAAAATAAAGTTACTATATATCTTGATGGGGAAACAAAGCTAATAGAATGTTGGGCAAAAAGTGGTTCAGGTGTTAACAACAATGGACTTTGAGTTAAAGAAGACTGAGGAGAAGGCTCTACAGTGAAGAACCCTTTCTAGAGATGAGATTTTTGGCTAAGGGGGTATGTTGGGAAAAATTAAGGGGAAGGGTTTATACAGAAATTGATAAGGAATGTTTAAATCAATTTTAAAAGGATTTTATTAATTTAGGCTAACTCCATAGAAGGAAGAGGGGAAAGGGGTGTTATGTGATGCATATGGAGGTTCCAGTTTGTCTGTCTTTCTTTTCTTTTTTAACAAGAGGGTAAATAGAGAGTTTTCTTTTAAGAGAAACATGTTTAAGCCTAACTTGGATGTTTTTAAATAGCGGTATTTAAATGCTATTGGATTGCATGTATTGATTGATAAAAATTTTAAAGAGTTAGAGGGGCAGAAAGTAATAGGCAGAAATTATTGCAACGAGATGATGAGAGTGCCTGATGTTTGTATAAAAGAAATGTTAGTGTATTGCAGAATTATACTCCAAACAGTCTGTATGAGCTAGAGCTTCATAAGTGATGTACTCAACTGTCACCTTCGAGGTTAACAACTGAAAGCTTTTACTTGTTAATGCCACATTTGTAAGCACTGCATATAATCACCACATTTTGGACTCTCTTTTCTATCTTCCCCTTCTTGTAGTTACATTTGTTAGTACCCCTTCCCTTTTCTGTAATTTAGAAAATGCAATAAAAAAAACCCCTTCAGGGTTTTAAAAGTTTTTTTTTTTTTTAAAAAAAGGAAAAGTGTTTTTGCCATATATCAAAGGAATCATGGATCAGATGGGAAAACTTATGAAAAAACACAACCTACAAACAGTATTCAGACCCACCAGAAAAATACAAAAGACAGAAGAGACCCCTCACTTCTGCAGGAGTATATCGCATACCATGCAGTTGTGGACAAGTTTACATTGGGACCACACAGCGTAGCATTCAGACAAGAATAAAAGAACATGAAAGATACTGCAGACTTGGCCAACCTGAAAAATCAGCAGTGGCTGAACATAGCCTAATCCAAGCAGGACACAGCATTTTGTTCCAAGACACTGAAAGACTGGACAACACTTCCAATTACCATGTCAGATTACACAGGGAAGCCATTGAAATTCATAAACATAAACACAATTTCAACAGGAAAGAAGAGAGTTTAAAAATAAATAGGGCATGGTTTTGAACTATGGTGCTGGAGAAGACTCTTGAGAGTCCCTTGGACTGCCAGGAGATCAAATCAGTCAATCCTAAAAGAAATTAACCCTGATTGCTCCCTGGAAGGCCAGATCCTGAAGTTGAAGCTCAAATACTTTGGCCACCAAATAAGAAGGGAGCATTCACTGGAGAAGACCCTGATGCTGGGAAAGATTGAAGGTCAAAGAAGAAGGGGACGGCAAAGGATGAGATGGTTAGACAGTGTCATCGATGCAACAAACATGAAATTGAGCAAACTTCAGCGGACAGCGGAAGACAGGAGGGCCTGGCGTAAACTGGTCCATGGGGTCGCGAAGAGTCGGACTCGACTGTGCGACTGAACAACAACAACAACAACAACAAGGGCATGGTTTCCTGTCCTGAAAAGCCCAAAATGCTTGACAGCTGGCAATAGCACTACAAATAAGATTAAAGTTTCAATAGCCATTCCACACACAAAATAACCTTCTCAAACTTCCTCAGGAAACAATCCATGGACAAAAGAACCTCCTCAGGAAAGAGCATTTGCGGATGATATTATGTTTCTTGTTGAAGATCCTGTTAATAATATGCCCAAGGTATTTGAAAAAGTGAAAGAGTTTGGTGATCTCGCAGGGTTTTATGTTAATAAGAATAAATCTAAGTTATTGTGTAAAAATATGATTGGTATAAAGCAACAAATGTTACAAAATGTGACAGAATGTGAAGTGGTTAAAAAGTTTAAGTATTTGGGAGTTGAAATTACAATGAAAAATATAGATTTGTTTAAGAATAATTATGAAAAACTGTGGGGTTTGATAAAGAGTGATTTAGAAAAATGGGAAAAATTAAGACTATCTCTTCTTGGGAAAATTGCCGTTGTCAAAATGAATGTACTGCCCAGGTTAATGTTTTTGTTTCAGACAATACCAATTGTGAAAGATGGGAAAGTGTTGGTAAAATGGCAAAGAGAAATCTTCAAGTTTATCTGGGCAGGGAAGAAGCCAAGAATTAAAATGAAGATAATGTATGACATTAAAGATAGAGGTGGCTTCCAAGTCCCGAATTTGCGTTTGTATCATGAAGCAGTATGTATGTCTTGGTTATCTGAGTGGGTTAATTTGGAAAATAGAAAACTTTTAGCCCTTGAGGGGCACGATTGCAGATTTGCCTAGCATGCCTATCTTTGGTATGGGAAAAATAAAGTCGATTCTATGTTTAAGCATCATTATGTAAGGAGGACATTGTTTGATGCATGGACCAGGTACAGGGATAAAATCTCGGATGAGAGGCCTCTGTGGATTGTTCCAGCAGCAGTTATACATCGGTTTTCAGATTATAAAGGTAATGACTGGTTGAAATACCATGAATTGTTGCAAAAAGAAGGGACAAAATATGTTTTAAAGCCAAATAATGAACTAGAATTTGAGTATGGTTGGCTACAATATTGTCAAATAAGGGACATTTATAAAAAAGATTGTAAAGAGTTTGGTTTTAGAGCTGTAAATGATGACTTTGAAAATATATGGTTGAAAGGTGAACGGAAAATGATATCAAAGATGTATAAAACCTTGTTGACTGTATACACTTTGGATGAAACTGTTAAAGAACAAATGATAAAGTGGGCCATAAATATGAACAAAGAAATTTCTATGGAATCATGGGAATTTTTGTGGAAAAGATCTTTTAAAATGTCTACCTGTATTAATGTAAAAGAAAATTGTTATAAGATGATGTATAGATGGTACATGACACCAAAAAAGATTGCTAATATTAGTATGGATAAGAACTTGAGTAACAAATGTTGGAAATGTAAAAAAATGGAGGGTTCTTTTTACCATATGTGGTGGTCGTGTGATAAAGTGAAAGCATACTGGTCTAATATACACTGTGTGATGCAGAAGATATTAAAAATCCCAATTGAGAGAAAGCCAGAACTTCTTCTCCTTGGTTTGACAATGGAAAAAATTCCACAAGAAAAAAGGACATTGTTATGGTACATGATTACGTCAGCGAGAATGGCCTTTGCTCAGCAATGGAAAATGGAGAAGGTGCCAGATATACATGATTGGTTGAGAAAATCAAATGGACAAAATGACAAAGAAATTAAATGGACAAATGGCAGAACAGTACTTAAAAGACTGGGAAGGATTGAAACTGTATCTAGAAACTGAATATAAAATGAAGGGGAAAATATATAACTTGGATACGTATGGATATTGAACGAGAAGTGAAATAAATTTTGAACTGTATGTACTGTTATTTGAAAATATGTTGAAATTGTAGAGGTTATATATAATGGAAATGTGTTACCTGGTTTGTCGATGCATTTAAGTCTAAGCTTGATTACCTTATAATTTTTTTTGTTTGTTATTAGCAGTGTTGGAAGCCTATTGGGGGGTGGGGGGTTGGGATGGGGATTTTCTTTTTCAAAATTGTATTGGTAACGTAATTGGAAATGTTGAGTGTATCCCAATAAAAATTTTGTTAAAAAAAAAAAAGGAAAGCTCCTCCATTAGCATGTTCATAGCCTGGAGAACTATACAAGATAATTGACTCAGCCCTACCCCACATTCCAGGGTAGAAATAAATTACTTCTCTACTATTTTTCTGCTCACCATGACATAGAGAGTACTCCATCTTTCTGTGTTATACCTCTGAGAATACCATTCACAGCTACTGGCGAAACGTCAGGTCCTACAATGCCAAGACCATGGCCACACAACCTGGAAAATCTATAGCAACTAAAATTCTATTGATAAATGTTAATGGGCTTAATAGCCCTCAAAAAAAGAAGAAGAATCTTTAATCAAATAAGAAAACATCATCCAGACACAACATGCCTACAAGAAACCCACATTAATAAAAAAGATACAAAACACTTGATTAACAAAAAGGCAGCAGATGACAAAAAAAGAGGGGTAGTAATCTATATAAAGGACACATTACATCCGGAACTATTGTATAGGTTGAATGATGGAAGAATAATAGCTTTCACAGTAATGAGAGATGGGAAAGAATTAATAATTATAAATATACATGCTCCCAATCAAAATCAAGAAAAAGTTTTTATAGAAATGCGTAACGTACTGGCTAAGAAAAATGTTAAAGATATATGTTTACTGGGTGATTTTAATGCAGTTTTTGATCTGAAAGTTGATAGAATCGAGGAAAAAAAACTAAAACAGGCAACACTTTACCAAAAATCTTTTTGCAAACAGCAGACGAATATGCTGTGATAGATGCTTGGAGGACCAGAAACCTAGAGGAAAAAGATTATACTTTTTACTCATTCACACAAATCGTGGTCCAGAATAGACAAGGCCTGGATAACCACCTCAATGATAAGAGATTTAAAAGAAATAGAAATATTACCAGGTACTTTCGCTGATCATAACCCTCTTTTACTGACACTCCACACGTTACAAAAAAAACCTTGTTGGAAGTTAAATACTGGAATATTGAGAGACCCAGAATTGGCAGCTAAAACAAAAATCAAGATACAAGAATTCTTCAAAAGAAATTTGCATCCAGAAACATCAATAAACATAGTTTGGGATACGTTTAAAGCTTTTCTAAGAGGATGGTTCATTAATCAGAATGCCTGGAAGACGAAACAAAAAAAGGAAAAATATGAGAACGTAAAGAAAAAGATTAAAATTGAAGAAAATGAAATGAAAGCATCACCAGAAGCTGAAATAATAAAACTAGAATAAGAATGTTGCAACACGAGATGAACATACTAGCCACTCAGGAAATAGCCAAAAATATGGAATATACGAAACAATATTATTTTGAAAATGCCAATAAACCTACTAGATGATTGGCATACAAACTTGGAAAAGAGAGAGAGAAATGAATAATTACAGCATTAAAGAATGATAGAAAAATGAAATAAAATATCATTCCCAAGATTTAAAAAAGATTGTGACAAACTTCTATAAAAATCTATATCAACATAAAATGCACGATAAACAACAAATAGAAAAAATTTCTATTGAAATACAACCACAATAAATTTAATGAAACACAAAAGAAAATCTTAAATGAACCTATATTGCCCTTTGAAATTACAAAGGTAATTCAAAAACAGAAAAAGAGGAAATCCCCTGGCCCAGATGGTTTACCAGTAGAAATCTACCAGTAGAAATCTACCAAGAATTTGAGGAACAGATATTCACAACATATAAAGAGCTATTACAAAATATAACAAAATTAGGAAAGATTCCAGACTTATGGAATGAGGCCCTCATCATTTTAATTCATAAACCAAGATCAGATGAAAAAGAGATTAAGAACTATCAACCCATTTCATTACTGAATGTTGATTATAAAATTTTTGCGAACACATTAGCATCAAGATTAAAAAGAGTGCTCTCCCAGGTTATACATCAAGATCAAGCTGGCTTTCTTCCGAAAAGACAGATAAAAAATAATATAAGAACCATTATTAATGTTTTAGAGTATTATGAAACACACTCGGAGAAACAACTGGCCTTAGTATTTTTGGATGCAGAAAAGGCATTCAAAAAGGTTGCTTGGGAGTTTATGATTCAAAAACTGGAAGCTTGGGATTGTGGACTAGATTTTCTTTTTATGATTGCAGCAGTATATAAGAAACAGTATGCAAAAATTAAGATTAATGGGGAAATGATGGAGAATATAGAGATACAAAAGGGAACAAGACTGGGATGTCCCCTATCTCTGTTATTATTTATCTTTACCTTAGAATCACTAAATGACCTGCTAAGAGAGAATGAACAATTAAAGGACTGAAAACAAGAGGGGAGGAATTCAAACTGCAAGCACGAAAACAAAATCGAATATCTAGATATAGTAATGACAAATAGAAACAGTGCATTAATGGAAAATAATTATAAAAAACTACTAGAAGAAATAAAAAAGACATTGAAACGGAAAGACATCCAACTCTTATTATTGGGCAGAATAGCTACTATAAAAATGAACGTACTTCCCCAATTTTTATTCTTAGTCCAAAATACCAATTTTGAAGAATAAACAATTCTTTGCAGAGATGAATAAAACTATTAGGCAATTTATTTGGCATCCAAAAAAAGCAAGAATCAAATGGAAATCTTTACAAGATAAAAGAGGCGGATTGGGGCTACCCAGCTGGGACTTATATTATCAAGCGGCTGCCACAGTATGGATAAAAGACTGGATTATACTAGAGGATGGAAGAACACTAAAATTGGAAGGTCATGATCTCAAAATTGGTTGGCATGCTTATGTCTGGTATAACAAAGATAAAATGCACTCGAGCTTCCATCAACATATATTAAGGAGTGCATGGATAAAGTGCTGGTGAACACTAAAAGAAAACTATTATATGAAAACCCCTAGATGGGTATCCCCCCTAGAAGCATTTGTTAAACCCACACTGTTGACTGAAAATAAGAAAGAACCTTATGAAAAATTAATAGATAAAAACAACAAATTAAGAGTCCTCAATCATTACAACTATTAAATATAAACTTGACGTGGTGGGAAACCACACAACTAAACTCTATATATAGTAAAGAGAAAACCTTAGGTTTTTACATAACTAGAAATGATTTAGACAAAATTTGACTCTCATCCAATGATAAAATGATACAAAAGATATATAGATTTTTGTTGGAAAATTATATGCAGGATGATATTGTTAAGTCATCTATGATAGCGTGGATGCAAGATATAGGATATAACATAGATTCTGATGATTGGGCCAAAATATAGAAAACAATGAGATTTCTTAGAGCAACATCATTCAAGGAGAATTTATATAAAATGTTTCATAGGTGGTATTGGTCACTGGACAGAATTGCAAAATGTATGGCCACATTTAGTAAAAACTGTTGGAAATGTAAAATGAACATTGGAGCTTTCTTTCATATGTGGTGGAAATGTGGTAAAATGCAAAAATTTTGGAGACCTGTAAAAAGGATAATATTAGAAATATTAAATGTTAACCTCAACTTAATACCAGAAATTTACCTATTGAATATAATTCCAGATTGCTATGACATAGAAGATAGATATTTGTTAACATATATCTTAACTTCAACAAAAATAGTGGTAGCCCGCTACTGGAAAACTGATAAATTACCCTCTAGACAGGAAATAGCTCTGAAATTGCTGGATACTGCAGAAATGGATAAATTAACTATGTTAATTCACGGAAAGGATGAAGCATTATTCCAAAAAAGATAGTTGAGAGTATATAAATGATAGGAAAATAATTTTGTGTAAAAGACTCCAAATGTATAAATCAACTGTTATGTAAATGGTTTTATTATATGATATAATGTTATAAATAAAATACCTTTATAAAAAAAGAAACTGCAAAGGATAGGCTCTTGAATCCTGAAAACAGACTGCATCCAGTTATCCAGGTCATAGGTAGTCTAACCTATGACCCTTTAGGTAATCTTTCATGTCCTTAGCACTGAGTCATCAGTATAAGTCATGCATTTTCTAACTGAGATAGCAAAAACAAAATAGCAGGCAGTAGGGTGGCCAGAGCAATGTAATAGTTCTTGGATTCTAAGTATTAACATCCACAGAAGGAAGTAAAATATTGATTTAAATTACTTAATAGATTCGTTTACCAGACTGAAGACACATCCTTTAAAAAATATCTCAAATAACTTCACTAACAGTTGAGGCAGCTTGTGAACGGTCTCTCATGTGGTTTCTGAGTAAGTATATCCTTGGTAGTGTATTTGTTCCAGTGGTAAATAAAATCTCAATTCAGCAACCAAGTGGTTTACCAATAGAATAAGTATGGATATCCAGCTTTAAAGAAAAACATTCTTGGTGTTAAAGCATAGCCACATTACAAACCTCAGAAGACTGGAAAACCCCAATGATTTTCCAATTGGAATTCCACCCTAATATGAAACTCATGGGATATAAAATGGACAGATTCTGTAACATATGAGGCAAAGCAACGATTGTTAAGATGCTTAAATTTTTGCAAACTAGTACAAGTTTAAAGACCATGCATGTACTCACATCATCAGTGTATCTGTGATTTGTTAACTGTGAATACTAGGTGGAGTTTTGCACATTTTCCAAAGTGTAGAGTATTAAATGGAACCATGCAGTGGAAAAATAGAATGGCACTTTGATATCCCATTTTGTTCCACCTAGCATTACAGGCCAACATTCCTGTTCTCTTTCTGTTTATTTCCCATGGAGAAGTTCAAATGGGAAGTCTGGACACAGAAGTAATTAGAGACGTTTACATTCACAAAACTGGTCTTTTTCAATGTATTTCAGAGATACTCACAAGCAAACACAAAAGAGTCCAGTAGGACAAAACAGCTGAAATAGCTATAAATTATTCAAAGGGAAAAATGCTAAGTTATCCATGAGATCAAGGTTAAGCAGCCAATAGCTAGATGTTTAGAGTTCCCAAAGCTAACATACTTTAAATAAATATACAAAGAGCCATTCAAAGCAAAAATATATACATAAATATTAGCATTAAATTGTCCAGATTTCAGTGAAATTGTTGTGTACCGAGGGAGACCGTGGCCATGCGGACAGGCTGAGGTTCGCATCCTAAGACAACAGAAGCAGCCAATCAGAACTAGCCAATCAGCCAGCCCGGATCCTAAAAGGGAATCAATGGTGGGAGTTGTTTGTAAATAAATCTATCACAGGTGTGTGTGCGTGTGTGTTGGGTGTGGTTAAGAACCGGAATATAAGTGGGCCATGGGCCCCGCTAGTCATTTCAAGTTCTCCTATGCATGAATAAAGAATGAGCTGAAATCACTACGCATGCCTCAGTCTCAGTACTTTATACTGGTAATAAGGATGGGATCTCGATGAGCAAGCCTGACTCCGACTCACACTGTGCACTGATCTCCAGGACGCCATGCCCCACACTGATCTAATGCATCACCACTCTGTGCACCGATCCCTTTCAAGACACAATGCCCTGCATCGCTCCAAAGTCATGGCTGCTGCCTCGGGTAATCTTTCAGCATTCAATCCCACTCATCCCGAATTCTGAGAAGCACGGGTAGAACAGTTCATGAACCTCTTTGAGTACCAGGAAGTCACTGACAGGGGTAAGAAGAAAGCCTTGCTACTCAGCATGTATGGGGTAGCCACAGTTCACTTGGCCCAGGGCCTCCAAAACATGGAATTGAAATGAATCGTATTGATTTGACCACTGTCCCCAAGAGGTCTATTTCATGTTATATCAACCCCGAACAAGCTGAATGGTGCTCACAGGAGCGAATAGTTTATGTGAGGGTACAAGAGAGGGCCCTTTTAAAAGCAATTTGGGACAGTGGGGCTGACATGTCCTCTATTTGCGAAACCGCGTTCTACAACCTAGGGCTACAACCTGATGGTAAGGTAGAAATTCGAACATACGATGCTCAGCCCAAAGAGCAACCTGTCACCTATGCCAAAGTTACTGTAGGAGACTGGACTGATACCATTCCATTGTTAATACATCAAGGAGATGACCCAGTTTTTTTGCATGGGATGGATGTCTATTTCAAAATGCAAAAAGCAAAGGGCTGTATTAATCAGTTTCCAGTAATTACCAGGAGCAGAGCTAGAGATACCGACAAGCAACCCCTAGCCCAGTATGAAGGAAATCCCCCACATGGTATCCAGTAGGTAGAAGGGGGAGAGCAGAGAGCGGGTGAGGGAATTTCACAGTCTCTAGCTCAAGACGATCAGTCTGCTCTTGCGACTGAAAGCATTGAGTTGCCTGTGAAATGTGACCCAAAAGTCTTTAAAGACTTAGTAAAGACATCTCCAGATTTACAATCATGTCGGGAAGCCGCTGGAAAAGGTAACCTGTCACTGGATAAACCTGGAAATAGCAATATCTACTGGCAGAATGATCTTCTTTATAGGGAGTTTCTTCCTAAGGGTAAGGGGTTCATGTCGCAACCACAGAAGCAACTGGTGGTTCCCGAACCCTTTAGAAAAGAAGTCCTAAGATTTGCCCATGACTTGCCACTGTCTGGGCATCTTGGATTCAAGAGAACGCTCGCTAAAATCACTGCAGCATTCTACTGGCCTGGAGTAAGCAAGGACACCAAAGGATATGTTAACTCATGTGAAGTATGTCAAAGGGTAGGACATTCCTCTGATCATGTTAAGGTGCCACTGGGAAGAATTCCAATAGTACAAATACCATTTTCAGAAATACAGATTGATGTTCAGGGACCCTTTCCCCCTACCAAGTCCGGGAAGAGATTCATCCTTGTTATTATAGATTGGGCAACATGTTTCCCAGCAGCCATTCCTTTAAGGACCGTTACTGCAACAAGTGTTGCTAGGACATTGTTAGAGTTTTTTGCTAACTTTGGTTTTCCAAGAGTTATTATTAGCGATAGATCATCGGTATTCGTAAGTAATTTAATGCAAAAACTCTATGAATTGGCTGGGGTGACTCAACAGCTTAGTACAGCGTATCACCCACAATCCCATGGACAGGTAGAAAAGTGGGGAGGAACCCTAACACGCATGCTAAAGGCCTTTTGCCAGGAACATCATAGCAATTGGGACGAGGCAGTTCCACTATTGGTTAGTGCATACCGAGATGCCGTGCACCCGTCCTTGGGAGGCCTTACACCTAACGAAATGGTGTTTGGTAGAAAACTAACAGGAGTTCTAGAGTTACTGAAAGCTAGTTGGGAAGGAGCCTGGGACCCTGAACTACCACAGTCTGTGTCGGGATATTTTGCCAATCTACAACAGACTCTACACAAAATACAGCAGGTTGCCCATCAATCCCTCATAGAAGCTAGGGAAAAACAAAAGGTGTCTTTTGATAAGACAGCTAAGCCCAGAGTCCTGCAGATCGGAGAATGGGCTCTGCTCCTGAGTCCCGAAAGTGTAGGAAAGTTAGATCTGCATTGGACTGGACCTTTTGAGGTCACCCAGAATCTTGGAGACGGGAATTATGAGATTAGAGATCCTCAGAGAGGTCCCCTTGTTGTCCACATTAATCGCCTGAAAAGGTTTGTTAACCGTCAAGTACAACAAATGTCAATTGAAGTGTGGCCAGAAGAAGATTTTGAGGTCCCAGATTTGCTTTCAGAGGCTGAAAGATCGACCGGGATATTTGAAATCCCTGTCAATGAGACTTTGTCACATCAGCAGCAAGAACAATTAATGGTCTTGTTGCAGAAATTCAAAGACCTTTTTACTAACCGTCCTGGGAGAACTAACCTGGTAGTTCACGATATTGACACAGGAGATCACTTACCAGTGAAATCTAATCCGTATCCTATGCGTGGACCAATGAGGGAAATAGTTAGAACAGAAACTGAGAAGATGTTAGAAATGGGCGTGATAGAGCCATGTTTGTCAGAATGGTCCAGTAACCTCGTTATCGTGACCAAGAAAAAGTTAAATGAAGGAGATCCAATTCAGTATCATCTGTGTGTAGATTACAGAAAACTGAACAAGTTAATCCAAATGGACCAATACCCCTCACCTCATATTGAGGAAGTGATAGAAAGATTGGCAGGGGCAAAATACATCACTACACTTGATCTTACATCAGGGTATTGGCAGGTGCCACTCACAGAGAGAGCCAAGGAGAAAACATCCTTCTCCTGCTTCATGGGGCAGTATCATTTTAATGTGCTCCCATTTGGTGTGAAATCAGCCAGTAAAGCCTTTCAGAGACTAATGGATAAAGTACTTCAGGGTTTGGAGTATGCAGTGGCATACCAAGATGACATAGCAGTAGTTAGCTCAAGTTGGCATGAACATTTACAGCATCTGTGCTTCATAGAATCCAGGATGCTGGGCTAACTATCAAGCCATCTAAATGCCAGGTAGCTAACTCCACTGTAGTATATTTGGGTCATCAGACTGGGGGTGAGAAAATCTCACCACACGCAGTAAAAGTTGAGGCAATTGTCAACTGGCCCACCCCCATGACAAAAAAACAGATCCTGAGCTTTCTGGGAGCTTATGGGTTCTACCAAAGGTTCATCCCCAATTTCAGTGGCCTGGCATCGGTTTTAACCGATTTATGTAAAAAAACCCGTCCCAGCCAGGGTACCATGGTCAGTGGAGTGCCGAAGGGCTTTCAATCTTCTTAAACAGAAACTTGCCCAAGCCCCAATTCTCAAACCACCTGATTATACTAAACCGTTTCTTGTTAGAACTGACGCGAGCAGGACGGGCATAGGTGCCGTCCTGATGCAAGAGGGTTCTAACGGCTGTCTCCATCCGGTGGTGTATTTGAGCCGCAAACTACTCCCTAGGGAGCAGAAGTATAGCGTTATAGAACAAGAAGCATTGGGGGTAGTTTGAGGGCTAAATAAGTTGAAAACTTACCTCAGGGGAACACATTTTTATCTGGAAACAGATCACAGTCCCATAACATTCATTCACAGAATGAAAGAGACAAACTCCAGAATCCTGAGGTGGGCATTGTCACTACAAGATCTGTCCTTTGAAATCACGCACATCCGAGGAAGAGATAACATCTTGGCAGACTCTCTTTCAAGGTGTCATACAGAATTCTAAGAAGCGGATGAACATTGTTGTGAAAATTGGTCTTGCTGGGAGTTTTTGTAATATGTTATTTTACTAGATTGTATAATACTTGAGATATGTTGTGCAAGTGTATACATCTTAAGAAATATTGCTATTTTAAGTCACATAAAGATTATGACACTATTATAAATCGCAGGAAGGTGAATGACTGTGTCACTCGCCTTCTGCGTGGGGGGGTGTATGGAAGTAACACGTGTGTTTTTATTTTTATATGATTAACTTGAAATAAGACATTCTAAGTGGTTTCAGCCCCAGCCCTGTGAACTGTTGTAGCTGAAGATCCTGGAGCCTTTTCCTTTTTCTTTAAGAGCTCCACAGCTGCAATTAATAATTAGCTACCTGGCCTTGAGTGGCCAGCAAGTGGTAATAAGGGAGTTTGCTTTTTAGAAGATAGCTAGCTTACTGAGCGGGACCGCGGGCCGGGGAGCAGGAGTTTTGTGGATGCTGAGATGTCGTTTGTTGTAATCATCTTCAATAAACTCTGTCAAGCTTTCTGAGACTTGGATTGAGGAGCAGCGTCGTTAATGGGCACCCCCCTTTCCCCAGAGTCGAACCGAAGATCGAAGAGGTGAGCTTTTTTAAAGTGCAGAGCGCTTTGAGTTTTGATAAAGTAAACCAACCTGCTCTGTGTTGGTTTGAGGCCTGAGTTCTAATAGACTCTGGCAGAAGAACTGAGAGTGAAGCTCCCGGTTCACACAACACCCCTAACAAAATGCATGTTACCCTGTCAATAGAGGGGTCTCCCTGTAGAATGGAACTGGACACGGGCTCTTCATTTTCAATAATCTCTGCAGAAACCTTGCAGAGGCTCTGCCCTGGGGGGGACCCCTCCTAAAGCAGCCACGGGGCCTGTCCCTATGGGACTTCCAGAAGAACCCCATGGCCATCAAGGGGTGGGGCAAATTCAAAGTACAAAACAAAGACTTTGATGGCCTTTTAGAATTGCTGGTGGTGGGAGGGAGGCTGGGACTCTCGTGATTTGGCCCTCTGGGGTTTGGGGTGATGGGCGTAAACAATGTATGGCCATTGGACTTTAATTCTATATGCAATGAGTTTCTCGGGGTGTTCAATGGCATACTCAGCCACTACTCCGGGCTCCTGGTTTCACTCAAGCTAAACCCCACAGTTAGACCCACCCATCCAGATGAAGACCAGGTGGCCCCCATTCATGTTGTGGCCCAAGATCGAAGCTATACTTGACCACCTAGTGGAGCAAGGGGTGCTAGAACCTGTGCTGCATGCCCAGTGGGAAACCCCATAATCACCCCAGTAAAGCCAAATGGGGACATCAGAATTTGTTCCAATTATAAGTGTACTATTAATAAGGCACTTCAGGACCACGTGTACCCTGTACCAGTGGTCAGTCACATATTGGCCCCTTTGGCTGGGGCAAGGGTTTTCAGTAAGCTGGACTTGGCCCAGGCCTATCAGCAGCTGCCGCTGGATGAAGCCACCACCGAGGCCCAAACTATAGTGACCCACCGGGGGGCTTTCAGGGTTTGGTGGCTGCAATTTGGGGTGAGCATGGCACCAAGGATTTTTCAAAATCTTATGGATTGTCTCCTCAAAAGCATCCCCACCTGAAGCGCTTCCAGAAATGTCCAGCCATTTTTTGATGACATTTTAATTGCGGCTCCCAACTCTGAGACCATTGCGGCACAGCTCCGGACAGTGCTCCAGTGCTTCGACAATACCGGCCTGAAGGTGAAACAGGAAAAGTGTCATCTAGGGGTACCACGGGTGGAGTTCTTGGAGGTTGTGGTGGATGCCCAGGGAATCTACCCTATGCAGAAGAAGATACTCTCCATCAGTCATGCGCCTACGCCCTCCTCCAAGGCGGAGCTACAGGCTTTCTTGGGACTTTTAAACTTTTATCACTTGTTCCTGCCCCACAAAGCCACTGTAGCTGAACTGCTTCACTGACTCCTTGATAAACACGCTCCCTGGGTCTGGGGTCCCAAGCACTCCACCGCCTTCCAGGTGGTGAAAGAATTGTTGTCTTCCAATTCAGTCCTCGCCCACTTCAACGAGACCCTGCTGGTGGTTGGCTTGCGACGCTTCTCCATATAGGGTGGGAGCAGTCCTGGGTTCCTATTGCCTATTACTCTCTAACGTTGTCTGCAGTGGAGTATAAATATGCTCAAATAGAGAAGGAGGCTCTGGCGATCGTAGCTGGTGTGAAAAAAATTCACAACTACCTCTATGACCAGGCCTTCACGATCATGACAGACCACAAGCCCCTCTTGGGCCTGCTCGTCCCGGACTACCAGACCCCTCAAATGTTGTCTTCTTGGGTGCTGCACTGGTCCATCTTCCTGGCAGGGTACCAGTACTCATTCATACACTGTCCCAGTAAAGCGATGGGCCATGCTGACACACTGAGCTGCTTCCTGCTGCCTTCCTCCAATCCCGATCCAGCCCCGCCACACCACATCACTTTGCTGGAGGACCTGCCCGACCACCCAGTACAGGTGGGGGAGGTGTCACACCACACGGCCCAGGATCACATCCTCTCCGGGGTCGTGAACTTGGTGGGGACCTGAATTCTTGGTGTTTTCATCTCACCAAGATGAGTTGTCCTCCTGCAAGGGGTGCTTGATTTGGGGCAGCTGGGTGGTGATACCCCCACCTCTGCATAGTCAAGTACTCACCGCCCTGCATGACAGCCACCCAGGAATTGGCAGGATGAAAGCCCTGGCCTGGAGCAATGTGTGGTGGCCAGGGTTGGACAATGAAATAGAGGACACAGTGAAGCGCTGCCAGAAATGTCAGGAGTCCCAACCCAAGCCTCTGAAAGCACCAGTGCAGCCATGGGAGTTGTCCCACAAGCCTTGGGCAAGGTTACATCTGGACTTTGCCAGGCCATTCCAGAGACAGATCTTCTTTTTATAGATAGATGCTTACACGAAGTGGCTGGAGGTGGTACTGGTCCCGTCTACCTCATCCCAGTCGGCCATCCATGTGATGTGGCGGATCTTTAGCTCCCATGGTATACCAGACTCTTTGGTAACTGACAATGGCACAGCCTTCACCTCCATGGAGTTTCAGGAGTTCGTGCAATATTGGAGCTCCCGGACTCCCGCTGAAAGCAATGGAGTCTGGGGGCTATTTTGCCACTCCTAGGAATGACGGAGCAGCAGTGTGGTGGTGCAATGCGCCATGAAGGGGGCGGGGAGGAGCCTACCCAATATAGGGCGGCTCCGCTCCCGCCCGAATCAGTTGCAGCCTCGTGCTTGGATAAGGCGGCGGCAAGAGGCTGTTGTGCCGGCAGACCTTTCGGTCCTGCAGGCCTTGTAGGAGCGGCGGTTCGCCCAGTGTGTCCCAGGGCCGGAGACTTGATCCGGGGGCAGTGTCGGTCTCAGAGGCAGCGAGGGACAGATCGCGGCGAGCGGCTCTTTGATGTGGCTGTCTTGGATTTTGAGCCTAAAGGCTTGATTGCGCTGAGAGGCTTCTTAGCGTGGTGTCTTTGTTGGGGCAGTAGTTTCGGGGGGAAGGAGTTGCACTGGGTCCCCTTTGTTGATAGTAGTGGCGTTTCTGTCCCGGGAGCTAATTCTGGAGGATAAACAGTTGGAGGGCTCCCCTGGACATTTCGCTTTCCTCCTGGTTGGGGGGTGCATTTTGCGGCGATCCCCCCCCCCATTGGTGGTTCTTGGCACTCAGGGTGGAAATTTCTGGGAGCCATCTTTGTAAGCACTTTGTAGGTGGCGTTGCTTTCACTGTGGCGTCCATTTTTGGTGGTGAACTAGGGCAATTTGACGGCAGCCATTTTGAGAAAGATTTGTCAGGCTGCTGTGACGAGAGGCCATTTTGTGCTTCATAGGGAGTTTTATCCGACCCCCCCCCACTCCTCATAATAATCAGCAGTCTTGGGGGAACAGTGACTACGTTTAGTAATTCATTCAGGTATTAGTCAACGTTGAGAATTTATATATATATAAAAAAAAAGAGATGGCCCCCAAGAAAGGTCAGGGAAAACCAAAGGGCAAGCAGCCTGTGCCTAAGGTGCCCCCGGCTGCACCAGCAATGCCAATCTCTGATGATGACGAGGGTGACCCTATTAATGCCGCTATATTGGCTAGGCTGGAGGCTCTAGAGAAACAGAGGGTTAGGCCACAGCAGGCTGATTCCACGCCATCTTTAGCTAAGAAGTCGAAAAAGTCTGACATTTCTTCTTTTCAGGCTCAAGTATTAGCTCGGCTGGCGCTTCTAGAAGATGGGCAATCGTCTGCTTGTGGATCTGGTGATGTGGAGGCTGAGCCGGCTCAAAGAGAAGACGGTTCTCAGCAGTTGGAGCTTTATAAGGGCCCAGTTCATCCTCCACGGCTGGATGGTAAGGCTACTGTTATTCAGCAGGAAGATGCATCATGGCCCTGGGGTTCTGGTAATCAGGATACATCAGGGGTGGCCTCTTCATGCAAGGTTTCCTCTACACGGGTGGGGGCTTCTGCAACACCCAGTGGGTAGCATTTTGTGCCACCTGCCGTAGACGGGGGTACCTCACAATGTTCAGGGCAAGGTGGGTGGTATCCACCTGCTACGGTGGGTTATGCTTATGATCAGGCCTCAGCCAAATGTATGCCTGTGGGTGATATATCGTTGCCATTGGGAGACCACCTTTCCTTGGCAACCAAGGAAAAGATTCTTAAGGGAACATATGTTGATGTTTTTACGCTGTTATATAGAGATTTAGACAAAAAAGACAAAGAAGATTTGGACGAGAGGGATAGAGAACGTATTAGGAGGCGTAGGGTGGTTAGGACCTGGGGTAATTGGTTTCCAGGTTTCCTGGTTTATTCTGGAGTCATAGTGCGCCATCAGCCCTGGAGGGCGTCGGCGCTTTTACAATATATGGATATAATTTATAAAGCCTTTACAGGCTTCACAGGACAGGCGTGGTTGGAATATGATGAGGGTTTCCGTGCACGGGCGGCGATGAATCCGTCTTTGCGATGGGATCTTATTCATTCACACCTGTGGCTACAAGTGGTGTCCACACCTAAATCTAATTCTGAGCACACTGACAGTGGCCATGTGGTACAGCGGCTGCAGAGTCAGAACCCTCCATGGGTACAGAGAGGGACTACTTTGCAGAGGCGTCCATTGTGCTGGGAATTTACGTCGCAGGGTACTTGTGGAAGGAAATCTTGTTCCTTTTGGCATGAGTGCCCTCTGTGTGGAGGGCCGCATGCGCTGTCCGGTTGTCCCAAGCCAAAGGGACGCTTTGGAGCAAGGGGAAGTAAGCGACCAGGTGGGGCTGGAGGTCAAGTCGCCCTTAATGGAAAAGGGGCCCAGCCCAATTAAAGTGCAGGTGTTAAGAAATTTTTTGAGAGGTTATCCAAATAAAAAAGACAGTAAGTATTTACTTGAAGGGTTTTTGTTCGGGTTTCGGATCCCTTATCAAGGTGAACGGGCCCCATTTTTGGCTCCGAATTTAAAGTCAGTCATAGGGATGGAAGACATAGTGCGAGCTAAAATTGGCAAGGAATGTAGAGAAGGGAGAGTCCTTGGGCCTTTTCTTTCCCCCCCAGTATATAATTTAAGGGTGTCTCCTTTGGGCATTATACCAAAGAAGGCTCCTGGTGAGTATCACCTCATTCATCATTTATCGTACCCTCAGGGCAAATCGGTGAATGATGCTATACCTGATGAGCTATGTTCGGTTAAATATACGTCCTTTGATCAGGCCCTTAAGGTTGTACGGGGTTGTGGACGAGGAGCATTGTTAGCTAAATGCGACATCAAATCGGCCTTCCGGCTTCTGCCTGTACACCCTGCCGATTTTGATTTGTTAGGTTTCGCTTTTGAGGGTTGCTGTTATATGGATAGGGCCCTTCCCATGGGTTGTTCTGTGTCCTGTGTGGCATTCGAGAGGTTTAGTTCCTTTTTGGAATGGGCCTTACGATTCAGGACAGGATTGGGCTCTACAGCTCATTATTTGGACAATTTTTTGTTTGTAGGACAGGTAGGGAGTGGACAGTGTGAATTTTTACTGTCCAGTTTCATAGATATGGCGGCTGAATTAGGCCTTCCATTGGCAGAAGAAAAGACTGAAGGTCCGAAGCCGATCTTGACCTTCTTGGGTATTGAGTTGGCCACGGTTCAACAGTGCTCTAGGCTCCCTTTGGATAAGTTGGAGGGCCTTCAGGTCTTGGTTAGCAAATTTAGGAACCGGAAGAAAATATCTTTACGGGAGTTGCAGCAACTAGTGGGCCATCTCAACTTTGCATGCAAAGTGGTGGCTCCCGGCAGGGCTTTTGTCAGGCGTCTTTGCGACACTATGCGTGGGCTTCGCCTCCCACATCACAGGACTAGAGTAACTAATGGGATGAAGGAAGACCTTTTACTTTGGGAGGAGTTTTTACGGTCTTTTAATGGGGTATCCTTTTGGAGAGAAGACTTACACTTAGAGGCTGAGTTGCAGGTGATGTCTGATGCCGCTGGCTCCTCAGGTTTTGGGGTGTACTTTAGGTGTCACTGGTGTGCTGAGGATTGGCCGCAGGATTGGTTCCAGGCAGGCTGGGTCAAGGACCTAACCTTTCTGGAGTTTTTCCCGATTGTTGTTGCAGTTGGGATTTGGACGGCTGATTTCGCTGGTCGTTTGGTTCATTTCTGGTGCAACAATCAGGCTACAGTACAGGTGATAAATTCCCTAACATCCAGGTCACCACGGGTTATGAATTTAGTTAGGGCATTTAGTTTGCTATGTTTAAGGAATAATATATTGTTTCGAGCAAGGCATGTCCCGGGTCCGAGTAACGGGGTCGCTGACGCTCTTTCTCGAAAACAGATGGGGAGGTTCTGTCAGCTGGCCCCGGAAGCAGACGAGTGCCCGGTAAGGATGCCTCCCAGTTTTTGGCAGATTGGAGATTTGAAGCTGAACAGGCAATAGGTATGGCCCTTGCCCCTTCAACACGAAAATCATACTTGAGGGCAGGTAGCCAGTTTGTTGCTTTCCGGAAAGAGGCTGGATTAAGGGATGAATGGCCCATTCCGGTTCATCAATTGATGCAGTACTGTGTATATTTGAAGGGCAAGGGTTTGTCAGTTCGCTCTATAAAAGGCAGGTTGTCTTCTCTAGCGTATGCAGGTAAAGCTGCCGGACATGAGGACAAGACTAAAGATTTTAGGATTAAGAAAATGCTTGAAGGATGGTCTCACGAGGCGGGGCAGCTACCTGATTCCAGGGAGCCATTGATGCCTTCAGTTCTGTTAGGCCTAAAGGCGTTGTGGCCTGGCCTTTGTGTTGACAAATATGAGGCCGCTCTTTTTCACTCAGCATCATTGCTTGCGTTTTTTGGAGCTCTTCGCATCAGTGAGCTTGTCCCTGCCTCGCGACTTGATGCATCTAATCGGGCTCTTAATTTGAGTGACATCAGAGTTACTAAAGACAATGTGATCATTTATATTAGGTGATCGAAGACTGACCAATTAGGTAGGGGTTCAACTATAGAATTGGGACGTTGTTATGAGTCTGATTTGTGCCCGGTAGCAGGTTTATATCATTACCTGCAGCTGCGGGGGTCAGACAATGGAGTATTATTTCGGCACAGAGATGGCTCACCTCTCACAAAATTTCAATTTTGGGCATTGACAAAACGGGCACTAGATACATTGGGCTTAAGTGGATTCCGTTTTGGGACCCATTCATTTAGGATTGGAGCTGCTTCTACGGCAGCTGCAATGGGGTACTCTCGGGAGGACATACAAGGTATAGGACGCTGGAGAACCCGTAGTTTTAAAAGTTATGTTCGTCAGTGTAAGTTTTAAGCAGTTCATGTTACTAAAATAGTTCTTTTTCAGGTGCTGTGGGCCGTCAGACACGACGGAGAGTGCTATTGTGCAGCCACAGTATGATATTTTGGGCAGCTCGCCAGGCCAGGAGGACGTCGGTTGGTTCTCAGTTAGGCTTGAGTGAGTTTGCTGTTGTTGAATGGTGGGGAAGGCGGGGCATGCATTGGCCCAGATTGCTCCCACTATTGTTTGAGGAACGGCATGGGCCGCCTCCTGACGTTTTACTTGTGCACTTAGGTGGCAATGATCTTGGCCTGATGAAAGGCAAGGCCCTGGTGATTCAGGCTACACATGATCTGTCAGTGATACAGAGAAGATGGCCTGGGGCATTGATAATATGGTCGGCGATCTTGCCGAGGCAGGTATGGCGCAACCTGGGGGATCCCAGGTGCATTGACCGGGCTTGCTGCAAGGTTAACCGGCAAATGAGGAAAGCAATGGAGGATGGCCTGGGTCAATTTTTACAGCATCCGGGAATTTTGGTAGGAAATACCGACCTCTATAGAGAGGATGGTGTCCACATGTCAGACAAGGGCAACATATTGTTTTTGGAAGATATTCAGCAAGGGATTAGGGCTGCACTTGGCTTGGAGGCCGCGTCGGCCAAAGCAGAGGCTTGACCTAGCTAGTGGTAGAATAGTGCAGGGATAGGAAAGCAGAAATTGGTGAGCACCTCAAGCCATTCCTTGATTTTGGGAACATGGGGTCGTCAGGAATGGCCTGCGGGTTATTAAGGCTCCGGGCGGTTAATGATGATCCTCTCTGGGAACCTCTTGGTTAAACTCCTCTCTGCAAACTATATGGTTTCAGGGGTAGGTGCTCCAGGAGGCCACCAGTGGCTGGGCTGCTGGTTGCAAGCCAGATGATTGGCTTGAGACCGGGGTTGGTGGCTCGCCCGTATCCTTGACAGGGAGGTTGGTCTTTATGATACCTGCCTTGTCTGTTCTGCTTTCAAAAATGTTCTCTTGCTGTTTTTTCTAGTTCATTAAATACTATGTAGTTAATAAAGTGGCCCTTGTCTGATCCAAAACTGTTGTCCGTCTCTTTATTCCGTCTGGGAGGGCAATATGGCATTAAGGCACATACGCTACGCTCCATTTCACCCCACAACCAATGGCCAGGCAGAACACATGGTCCAAACTATGAAAGAGGCCCTGTGATGCATGGACCAGGGGGACTGGGACTACAAGCTGGCTGCCAGGGGGACTACAACAGCCAGTGCACAACCCCCCACTCCTCAACCAGCTGCAGTCCAGCTGAACTCCTCATGGGATGGCGCCTTATGACCCGGCTAGACTGCCTCCATCCAGACAGGGCACCAGAACACAGTGCAAACCCCAAAGGCCCCATGAGGGTTCTTCCCAGGGGACCACGTGTATGCCAGGAACTATGTCCAGGGTCCCACCTGGATTCTGGCTAGAGTTGTCCAGGTGACAGGACCACTCTCCTATGAGGTCTCTTGCAAAGATGGCCAGCTGTGGAGGCAGCACATTGATCAACTGCGCCACCGCCTCCTTCCCGCTGACCCAGACTTGCCAGATGATAGCAAATACGATGGCCCAAACCCCGGGGAACCAGAGGCAACTGCTCCAACACACCCACAGGCAAGTGCTCTACCTGGAGGGGAGGATAGTGGCAGTTCAGAGCCAACAGGCAGCCAAGAGCCTAGCAGCACACCAGCCCCATCAGAGGTCCCAGTGGTCAAGGTCCCTTCCCCAGAACCAGCAAGAACATTGCCAGAGAGCCCTGCCCTGGCTCTGGACGTGCGCCACTCCACTAGGGAGCAAAGGAGGCTCACTAACCTCAGAGACTATGTCAGCTAGAGGGGATCTGGACCTAGAGGGAAGGGCTGTTGTGTACCAAGGGAGACTGCATACACAGTTGGGCTCACATTTGGCCATGCGGACAGGCTGAGCTTTGCATCCTAAGACAATAGAAGCAGAGGATCCAAGAACTAGCCAATCAGCCAGCCCGGATCCTAAAAAGGAACCAATAGTGGGAGTTGTTTGTAAATAAACCTATCACGTGTGTGTGTGTGTGGGGTGTGGTTAAGAATGGGAATATAAGCAGGCCATGGGCCCTGCTAGTCATCTCAAGTTCTCCTATGCATGAATAAAGAATGAGCTGAAATCACTACGCCATGCCTCAGTCTCAGTACTTTATAGAAATACATTCTTCATAATTTAAATAATTTATTACTCCATACAATATGATGCCAGGAGAAAGCCAACACATAGGAGGTGCCCTAGTGACTAGGTTTTGCATCCCTGGCAGTGTCTGAAAAAGCATTTCTGGTGCAAATGGGCAATAGAGTTTGTATACAAATGAGAGTTGTGAGAGAAAAATTTATCTCCACAATGAAGGACTTACTTTGTTAAATGAATGCTGGGAATTCAGAGTTGGGGCGTGACATATCTGGGAGGAAGCAGCATTCCCATTTGCCCCCTGAGCTTCAGCCTGATGCCAGCAGCTACTTCCTGCTTTCTTTTATAGTAGATATTGGGAGACTAGTGACAGAGAAGCTCGTGGCCTGAATGGCAGAGCAAGGCCAAAGAAGAAAGGTTGCTGCCGAGTTGTTATCTAGTACTTCCCATCTATTAAGGTGGGCCATCTGTGTTAAAAGCTAGCCAGTCAAGGGAAACAATTGATTAGACTGCCATTGATTTGAAGTTTTAATTAACAATGAGTCACAATTAATAAATCTTTATAATCAGTTTTAAAAAGGCTTAACTATTATGCTGATTTATTATATGTGGTCATATTCTAGACATCTTCTAACAAATGGGTCTATAGGATGGGCACATCTCTGATTACGCAATTGTTCTACAACGTTTCTTGGAACAAAATGTTGAAGGTAGTCTTTTTTGTGTCAAAAGTGAATTATTAAGAATGATTGTTGACTATTGAAAGGGGCTATTGAAAGGTATGGCTACACTTTCTGTTGGGTCTTAGTATATTTTCCAGCAGTATGCTTCATCACAACTGTACTGCACTTTAGCACCACTGTGCATAATTTTTCAAGATACGCTGCTTTTTATTTAATCACCACCAGCTGTTTCATCTCAAGGATTTCAGTGTAAACTGTCCCCAAATAAAAGTTGAGGAACAAGTCCAGCTCATCCTCTTAAACAACTGATTGGGGTTATCATAGGCTTTCTGGTACTACTATCTGTTGCACACACAGTCCTGGCAGGGTGGATCAAGGAAGACCTGTATCTGTCAAAGAAGGAATGCATCTTCTTCTAGAGCTACAAGAAAATATATAGCCACTGGTTTGATTTGGACAAAAATGTGCTCACTTAATATATAGAGATATAAAGACAGACAGACAGAAGATACACACACATATATATATATATATTAGAAATAACATATATTCAGGAAAATTCATATATCTGAGACACAGCTGGGACTTACTCCGACACTGCTTTGTGGGCTCTGGGGCTGGTGGAGGGAGTGGCATGGCCATCCAGTGTACCCATCATCTGGTGGGCTGCATGGTCTGGCCTGGGGGAGGGTCCAGCAGTGACAGTTGCCCCCAGCTCATGAGACATGTGTCTGAGGCTGGGCCATGGGTGGGCTGGGGGCTTTGCCTGCCTGCCCAGCCCCTATTAAGGCAGTGGCCGCCCAGGCCTTGGTCCTGTTCCACACCAATGCTCTTGCAGTGTAATCAATAAAAGCTGTGGCCTGTTCTACCTAAATAACTGTGGTCTGTTTGTTTATTGCCTCATCAGCACATCCTCTCCCTCTGTGGCCCTGAGCCCACAAAGCAACATGAGAATTGTCAACAAGGAAGGATAATGGTGTGACATTTGGGGCTGCAGCAAGAGGGTCGAAATGGAGAAATCCCCCCCTGGTGACATCAATTGCTTCCATCCACAGAGACTTTGCACTGTAAGATCACACTTAGGGTGTAAATACCACTCATCACAAAAATAGCCTAAAACTGCATATATAAAGAAACACTAAAGTGCAGAAAAGGACTGGAACCTGAAATACAGTTCATAGTCATTAAAAGGATAAATAATCATAATATACAACCAAAAAAGGAGGTACTCCAGCTACTGAAAGACATCGGCATAGGTGTACCACATCCTGTATTAGTGCACGAAGACAATCAAAGTTGCATTTGCATTTCTAAGAAAGAGGATGTGTATCCACGTTCCAAATACATTGATGCGAAATATCACATGGTGAGAAATCTGCAGAAAGAAGTTGTCAAACTGATCTATAGTCCAATAAAGCAAGTGATCACAGATCCACTCACCAAACCACTCCCTAGAGAAACTGTGAAGTACTGAGAATGAAGTTGAATCTTGCGAACTGAGTCATGAGACATCAAGAGAGGGTGTTGGAAGTGAAGAGCCAGATGCTGCCCTCTGCCTCAGTCTCCAGATTACATGGCAAGAGAATCAGACAGAGAGGCAGACTCTAGGTTTTCTTCCTGTGTTTACTCTTCTGCCACTGTCCCTTTAATATGTAGAAAGTTACTCTCAGAAGTTACTCTTCTGTTCCTCCTCTCTGACAACACAGTTTTCCTTGCACACACCAATAGGGAGGACATGCTGTCTCCTTCTTGGCACCATGGTGCAGATGGCCCTCTTACCATCTGCATTCATCCTAGAAAGTAGCTCCTAAATAGACTATTATTAGTCTTCAAACTGAAGAATGATTCTGTGTAACTGTATAATTCCACTAAACTAACCTGGGAACTGGACTAACTGTACTAGATATCCCAACATGTTTTCTGGGCAGCGCTGCAAGTTTTGTATCTGTGGTTGTTGGTAGATAAGGCAAAATTAATGATACACAAGTCCAAAATGAATCAGTTGGGCAAAGGGTATCACATGGTCTTAGAAACCGCCAGGTATCCCCAGCTTTGCCCAGTGCAGGCACACAGGGCATTTGTGAAAATATGGGGCTATGGCCCAAGTTAAAAGCAGGTTGCCTTTGACACAATACCAATTTTAGCCATAACCCGGTAGATATTGATGGCTGGAGTGCTGCCTGTACGGGAGTTTGGGACACATTCATTTAGGAGCTGCATCCACTGCTACTAGGCTGGGAATGATGCGGTAGGTGATTCAACAAATTGGTAGGTGGCAGTCACAGGCTTTTAAGGCTTACATTAGATACAGTGTCCCGGTCCCAGGGTCCTGGGACGTACCCCGTACCCCCAGGGGCCCCAGCAACCACCAACTCAACCAGGAGACCCCCAGACGAAGAAGAACCTGCTGTGCCAGATCCCAGCAGCACAGCCAAGACACAATGGTCCAGACCAGCCCAACCATGGAGCAAAGAGCCTCAGGGAGTAGCAGGAGAGGCTGATGGTGCCCAGGAGAGGCTGATGACGGGCACATGGACACTTGCAACCCCATATGCCGACACCGGCAGAGCAGCCCCAGGCCAACAGGACCGCCACTGGCAGAGCTCCAACCACACCCAGGCTGCGGGGACGGCATCAGAGCTTATCACGGGGGGTGGGGCTGGGAGGTGGGGGTGGAGGCGGAGACAGGAGACGGTGCTGGGAGGGGGAGCTGGGTATAAAGGAGAGGGAAGTGAAGGGGCCTGGGAGGAAGGACATGCTTGGAAGCACCTGACACCGCCAGAGAGAGAAAGAGTCCAGGGAGGATGCTGAAAAGCCGGGAGCCAACACACGGAGGGAAAGGGACTTTTAGAGTGCCATTAACTCTGTCCCCTGCCTATCTGAGGCCCCAATGCTCCCCTTCTGCTTTACTGACTTCGCCTCCCAGTGCCATTGGACCTCCCCCATCCTGAGCTGCCACGGCAACAGGAGGGTCCACCTCTGGAACTACTCAAGGCGAGCTTGATATCAGCAAGTGGGACAAGGGGTGTTAAGCTATGCTGAATCCTCTTGTGTAGCTGGGATAGGGCAATAGGTAGGGATTATTGGCAAGCACCCTGAGGTATCAGCAGTAATTGAGGGCAGGTCCAGAACACTGCATCACTGGCCATGCAGAAGAGTACTGCTGGGAAAGAGGGCCATCAGTGCTGAGCAACGTCTTTCCGAATCTGGCTGTGTGGCACATCAGGGGAAGAGGATGGCACTGGGCACCTCTTAGCACATTATGTGTATACGATGATAAACAAAGCCAGGGAAGACACAGGTTGAGTTGGGGGGAGGGGTCTGGCCAACAAAGGCAGTCCTTGCCAGGCTGCTAGCACAGCTCATCCATTTAAATATGTCAGCCTTTTTAATGATTCAACATTGATCTGCATAATTAATTATTTAAATAAACTAGTTAGACCCAATGCTGTTGTCTCATGTCTTCATTGGGGAGAGTGCCTGGGGCAAATGTTGCTAACTTACTTTCAAACTATTCCAATAACAAGAGTTCATTCAGTTAATATTTATCAAACTAAACGAATAGAAGGGGCATGAAACCATCAGACCTAACAAATCACAAATAGCAGAAGAAGAAGAGTAGGCTTTAATACCCTGCTTTTCTCTACCTTAAGGAGTCTCAAAGTGGCTTACGATTGCCTTTCCCTTTCTCTCCCCACAACAGGCACCTTGTGAGGCAGGTGGGACTGAGAGAGTTGTGAGGGAACTGTGACTGATCAGCAAGGTCACCCAGCAGGCTTCATGTGGAGGAGTCAGGAATCAAACACGGTTCAGTTCAGAATCCACCACTCTTAACTGCTACGCCATGCTGGCTCTCACAATTGTTCCAAAAGAACACAGAAACACATTTTGATTTGCACTGAAGGTTTATGCTTAAAGTTTTCTCTGTGTGTCTTGTGAAAATTTTGTGAACATGTTTACATGGAACTATGAAAGCAGAATAAATGGTTTTGTGAAATACAGACATAAATGTCTTCTTGGGTGCAGGTGTGTGAGAGGCTAGGCTTTTGTTTGTAATGGTGTGATTCATCCCCATTAAAGATAGAAAAAACCACAAACCCTTGCATGCAACATTTTAGCATCCTGTATATAATCCCACCAGGAAGAATGCCTACATGGTTTATAAAACCTTCTCTTTTTCATCCATTCTAAGCTTCCTGAGTGCAATTTTATTAGCGATGAGCAGCTCCCAAAGACCTCTTAAAATGACCCTAGACAACATTTATTCCCTTGTAATGCAATAGGACAAGGTAAAGAGTGGAAATAATCATTGATAGCTTGACTATATGGTATTGCCTACAGCTTTATATGGCAGGAAGAAACTGTTTATATTTCCTCCGATGTACATTGAAATATGGTACAGTGGACAACCACATTTTAATTGTATCAATTTTTGCTTATGACAGCTATCTGTGTGGTATTTTACTCTCAGTTCATGCTGGAGATAGGCCAGAATTACTGACTTCATTGGCCTGGTATTTAGGAAATAGGAAATGGTGGCTGGATAATGTGACATGCAAGTGCCAATAAAAAGCAGTTTTCTGTCAGCAGTTCCTTATTGCAATCATAAATGGTAAATTGTTGGGCAATATCAAAGCATTATACAGCATCAGTATGATTATTTTAATTGTTCCTTGACTAAGATATACCTTGCAGGCTTAAAGATATTACATACCACACATTCTGTCTGTATGGAAATATGGCAGCTTTGTAACACAGTATAGCAAGAACATAAAATTACCACTTATGACCAAATTATCTCTAGTGTAAGAAAATATAGTGATAACATTTATATAACCGTTCTTTAGTTTTCAATCACTTCACATTATCTCAGGAATGTTTATAACAACACTGTAAGGTAACTCAGGAGCACACCTGAAGGAGATGGCTTTCCTGAGGTATGCTTGCCTGAGGCCACCTAGTAAGTTCACAGTTGAAGGAGGATTTGATCCATGTTCATGGTTCATGGCTCACCCTTTTAGCAAACCTATACAAACTTTTGGCAAATTAAACTTCATTCTTTCAAGTTTAATTTTTTTAAAATGCCTGGAACAGCAATTTTTAAATAGTGGTCTCACAACACAACAAGAGAGAATTAGAAGACCATCAAAAGCATATAAGTAACTGGGAGCAGTAGGATAATTATATTATAGGTTACAAATATATGAATGACTGAAAAGGTCCATGGGTAGTATAGGAACCTATGTATCATCATATTGACTGTGGCAAACATACATTAGTCACCACTGATAAAATTCATATTGAAGATAATTGTGGCTGCATTTTGTGTGTGTGAAAAATGTAGTAACAAAAGTATATAATATTCAATTGAGAGTTTAAAGTTTTTTTTGTATATTATTAAATAAATATGTAGTCTTAACTTTTAAAAGAATTGTTGTCCCCTTGATTACCCAGACACACATGAGGTCATTGTCAGACCTGATGGCATCCATAGGATATTCATATGTGAAACTGACTTTCCTAGAGGCAGTGTTCTTTTGCTAAAAAAAAAGCAAATACCAGCACTCTTATATAAAGGTTGTACTGATTTCTACCAATTCCCCCTCAGGTCTTGGGAGAGCCCCACCAAAAGTTGTACCAGTCAATACTGCCTTCCAGCTGGTAATTCTTGCATGTCCATGGCCCCTGCATTGTGCAGAGGTTCTTGAAGAATTGATGTTCCATCAAATTGACTACTGGAAACATACTACTAGTCAAGTACAGATCATATATACATGTAATGGATTCGCCATAAATTTAGAGGGTTTGGGGGTAGAGATTAAATTAAATCAATTAGACAAGAAGATCTCACATACAATCCAATCAGTGTATTTGGATGCATCAGTTATAAGAAACATCATGAACTGTTTCAATTTTATTGTCAATGAGAAAGATTCAGATCACTACAAAATGGGCGTTCTTTGACTCTTGTTTCAATCTTATTGAAAATCTGAATCTCTTTTTTCAATCTTATTGTTTCAATCTTATTGTCAATGGCAAAGATTCAGATCACTGCAAAATGGGTGTTCTTTGACTCTCTTTTTTCTATCAAGGACTAGTTTAGACATATTTGAAGTTACAGAATATGTGCAATAAAAGAGGAAAGAAAGTAGAGAGAAACCCAGTTTTCTTTCATTAAAGGTGGCTATTTGTTCTTAATTTTGTTAAACCAAGGTACAATATAGGCATGAATAGATTTGATATTTAATTTTGGTACAATATCTATGCAAAAGGTAACATATTTTTCAACTGATTGTTAGTCATAATTTTAATAAATTAATGGATATATGCATTTCATAATTTTAAAAAATTATCCTATGCATGTGGCAGTTAACACTTCCTCAGGCTAGATCACCTGCATTTTCCAGGTATAACATGGAACAGCAGAATTTTTAAAAGGGTATCAACATGGACCCACCCACCACTTGAATGTTAAGTACAAATGGTCACATATGAAAATATCATCCCAATGTGTGGTTCTTTACAGCCTAGAGATGAAATGTGCAATGTTTGAACAAACAGAATTAAGCCTATTTCTTTACTGAGTCTCCATTTCCTTTAGATCAAAGTTAATCTATCCTTTAATAAGGTCCAGAATTAAAGGATAGCTTAGATTTTATGTATCAAACTTCCAGAACACCATTTAAAAGTAAAGAAAAGGTGTCTATGTTGCTGTTTCTACAATTCTGAGTTCTGTTTTACAAGCCAAGATGACACAATAATTCCTGTGGTAAAATATTAGCTAACACATAGTTTTTAAAAAATGTCAAGTGAATGTGACAGCACAGTATTTAGCAGTGCGGTGAAATGTCGTCCACCTCAGAAATTAAAAGAAGGCTAGAATGGGCCAAGGGGAGCTGTTCGCTGAAGTTCCTTTTTTTGTTGTTGTTCTGGCAGAGGATGGATGCTGAGGAGTAGTGCATCCTCCCACTGCATCTCCCCCCTTGTCTTTAACAAGTAATTGAATCTGCAGCATATTTAAAGGAAAACATGAGCCAAAGGGCAAGAGCACAAGAATTCTTGGCCTGTGGCTCTTCACCTGGGGCACGGAGCCAGTGCCCAGCAGTTGCCCTAGAAATGGAGAGTTAAGTACATGGTAACCAGGAGCTCTACTGATATGGAACCTGTTGAGCAATGCTCACATCAGCACATCATGTCTGGACCCTTGGACTATTGTACGGTTTTTTTTTGTAGACACTAGCATGTTGATTGTGGGGTGTGTGAGATGGTGGTTTATTATTATTATTTATTATTATTATACTGAACTCCCTTCCAAAACCCTACCCTTCTCAGGCACCAGATATCCAGGATTTCTCAAGGCAGAGTAGGCAACCCCTGTCTTGTTTATTTAAATTGTGTTGTTTGGGAAATATTGGAAAGCCACTCACTAGAAATATCATAGTAAAACAAACAAACAAACAAACAGCTGGCGAAGTTATTTAGCCTGAGCTGATGAACTTTAATAGATGCAACTGTAACTCCTTATTCTATCTTATGCTTTCAGAGCCATAAAATGATGTATTGTAACTTTTCCAATCCTTATTAGTTGAGAGAACCAAAGCTCTTTCTGGAAAAGCCAGTTTGTACCCAGTTCAGGCTTTGTGCCACTTTTCCCGTAGAAAATTATATTCTCTTATTTGAAGGCCCCAGTGGAAAGAAATGAAGTCATTGCAAATTACTTTAAATATAAAAGTACATGTGAAACAGCTGTTCTATTTAAAGACGCTTACATGCGACAACGTGACAAAGGAAGTTTGGTCACCACCTCACTGAAATAATTACCTGAAACATGGCCTGAAATGAGGACATTTGTTTTCAATGGAGAAACATAATTCCATGCCCTAAGTGGAATGAATCGGGGGCATATCTAGGTTACATTAATAATGAGATGGCAAAATGTTAACAACAGATCTGATACTGAGGAAACAGCCTTCCACTAAAAATTACATGCACCACAAAAGATTCACCAAGCCAATTTCGGCTGATATGACCTTACCTAGAGTAACAATAATTTAATCTCAGTCTACAAAATATCATTCCTAAAATCTGGCTCTCGGGTGGGGGAGGGGATGGTAACCATGGTTGCAGATGATACATGAACTACAGACTGGGGTTCAGTGGAAAGTGATGGTGGTGCTACGCATGTTTGGTATGGGGCTGCTCTGTTTAAGATATGTGGTTTTGATAAAATCTGGCAATCCTTTCAATACATCATTGTTATTATCTCCAGGGTATAAACAGTGGTCTGAAGACTGAGAAGCTCTGGCTTGCCTAATCTGTCTGTGAGTTCACAGCAATGGTGAAGTTGGATCTCAAAGACATTCTGATTTTTTTTCTACTTGCCTTTCCAAATGTGCACTAAACTTTTCTGTTGTTGATTTGCTGGCCTAAGAAAAAGGTGCCGGTACTCAATACTGATGAGTACCATCACAAAAAAAGCCTGGAGTATGCTTATCTTTCTGGGTCAGACCAGTGTTGTGGGAGATGTTAAGAGTGTGTTCTCCAGTTCATTAGACAAGGCTCAAACAATGGCAGCAAACTAGGCTTCTAGTAATTAAACCAAGTCTGGCAAATTTTAAGCATCATACTTCCTGTGAAACTTAGGGATTGATGTTTTACACCTTCTGTACCCGAAGAGGGCTCTGAGAGCACACAAAACCATAATGAGTACCTTAGCCTAAGTCCCACCCTCAACCAGTGAGTTTTCTGGCTTTAAACCCTAGAGTACTTGCCCATTACTTTATTGTGCACGCACGTGTCATTAGTAGGAAAAAAACAGTAAGAAGAATTACAGTCTTCTTCTAACATACTTTGTACTTTTTGTTCTGCCTTTGGCAAGCAGCCTGTACTTACAGGAGGATCAGCAGACACACAGTGAAATTATAATCAACAGCAACCCTTCTGTGGATCACTTTACTTATAAATCATTCAATGAGAAGCAGGAAAAGAAGTGTCAGCATAGAGGAAGACAGACTGATGTGTGAAGTCAGGAGCTATTTTCAGAAGCAATTTGAACATGAAACAATCAAACACCCCTTTAAATTTTTCTTTCCTGTAAGGCAGAATTACCTGTGTGTCTAGCCTCTTGTCACCCTTCTTTCACTTTTCAAAGTGATGGCTGGACTCAGTCTTTATTTATGACAGTTAATAAGAAACGGAGTCAGTTTCTCCAGCAAGTTAGAACATGTACTCTTAAGGTAGTATAGAATAGCCCAGATGCTGTGCACAGTACTGCCCAAAGCACAGCACAAAGGTGACCCAACTTTTCTAAGATGAAAAGTCAAATTTTGCAGTATTGGATAGATTAAAATATTTTGTGGTCTTTTCAAAGGCTGAGACAGTAATCCAAGTAACAGGACCTTGCCATCTCTTTCTAAGAGGGCAGAACCTTTGAAGGAAAAATGTTGTGTGAATAACCCCATATCCAGACTCACCATCTGCTATGCTAAAAGTACTACATTTTAAAACTGTCATCCATATACTGCACCAAGAAAACCTGAATTGCATAACAGAAAACTAACAGATATTATGCACATCTGTTTGTTTATTGAAGGTGGGTTTTTTTTACAATTTTGCATAGTTAATACTAGTTACATTATTATGTGGAAAAATGGGGGGCTGTCCACATCTAGACAATGAAAATTGGCACTTCAATTGAATGCCTGAAGGGTTTCCTTTCCTTGGCTGTCTCTGGAGCCAGTCATGTAAAACAGTGGACAACGTGCTCTAAAGGATGCCATACCTGACTACTCTAGACCCACTTTGGATTCAAGTTTTGAAGCTGAACGCAACACCATTCTCTACCCGGGGGGGCCTCAATTAACTTGGCATGTTTCTATCTCAGCTTGCACCTGGGACTCAGGCCACAGTGGGGCAGAATTTGGGGCAATGGCATCCTTACTTTGGCCCAGCTAACAATGGAAGCATTTAGTCAAGGTTGCAGAACCTGGTAAGATGTCAGGTTTTGCTTCCAACTTCCCTCCTTTACATTTTCAACAAAACAAATGTTGCTTTCATTTCAGCGTTTGATTAATAGCTCAAAGCGAAGTCCAGTCATAATTAGGCAAATCATTTAAAAGCCAACATTCTGTTTGCAGATATTCATCAGCATTTAAAAGTCAACGTGTCTGTTTGTTTAAAATCAAGCAGTAAAGCTGATTAAATTGATAGTTTTAAAACCAGCACTAACCAACCATGCAATAAGCCTGTTTTAGCATCTATTAATGTGCTATTAAAATAAGCTGCCAACTGTAATTTACACTAGGTAGGGTTTCCCCTGTAATATTTTTAAATGTTTTCTCTATATATCTGAGACTTTTCTGAACCCATTGACATTTACTAACTATTTTAATGGTGCAATCCTAGGCAGAGTTACTCCAGCATAAAACAATTCATTTCAATTGGTTTAGGCTGAAGTAACTCTGCATAGAACTGCACCATAAATCTGTTTGGTCCAGTCTTTGAAATTATTGGATATATTTATTGGTACTTTAATGTTAAAGCACTTGGTTACATCATTACACCACCAGATTTATAACAGCCAATGAAGTCATCCTTACAGCTTCTCATAACTTTTCCTTTCACAAAATGCACCAATATCCCATTATTACTGCCTTCCAATTACAAGACTAGCCTATGGTCCCGTAACCTTTATCTCCAGAACCATATATTTAATTTATAATAACCATAAAGAATATTCTATAATGATCTTGAGATTTATATGGCAACATTTAAGATATATTTCACTGTCTTGAACTATGTTTCACCAGTAACTGGGCTATGAAAGAGCACTGTATTGAATGGGTCAGTTGGTTCCATAATATTTTTTTGTGGATGATAACCCTAAATTATTTGTCTGACTTTCACATCCACACTATACATCCTTTTGTAAAGATGTGGTATGTGTGGAAATATATTCTTCTATTATTAGTTCTCAAAATCACAAAGCACTGTATTGGCCACTTTATCAACATGTTATGAAGGTATCAGTAGACCCCTTCCAGTCTGGTTTTCACCCAGGCCACAGGCAGAGATGGTACTGGTTGCCCTCACAGACAATCTCTGGAGGCATCTGGACCAGGGTGGATCGGCAATGCTGTTGTTGTTGGACCTGTCAGCAGCGTTCAACATGGTCACCAGTACACAGATGACACCCAGCTCTACCTGTTGTTGGGTGGCCGGTCTGACTCTAAACCAGAAGATTTGGACCAGGCATTACAAGATGTGGCTGGATGGCTTAGGCTGAGCTGACTGAAATTGAATCCGATGAAAATGGAGGTCCTGTGCCTGAGTCAGGGCAGACCAAGGGTAGGGATCCCACTCCCGACCTTCGATGGGGCACCACTGGTGCCAGCATCAGAGGTTAGGAGCTTGAGAGTGCTTTTGGATTTCTCCTTAACAATGGAGGCCCAGGTACCATCTTCAGCTGATCAGGCAGTTGGTTCCCTTCCTTGAACACAACGACTTGGCAACAGTGATCCATGCGATGGTCACTTCAAGACTGGACTACTGTAATGTTCTCTACATGGGGCTACCCTTGTTGCAAATCCATAAGCTACAGCTAGTGCAAATTGCGGTGGCCAGGCTTTTAATGGGCCTCCCACTGCAGGAACACATTCAACCTGTGCTGAAGGCATTGCACTGGCTACCGATAGCATACCAAATTTGCTTCAAGGTGCTGGTTCTTACCTTTAAAGCCCTTTATGGTCAGGGGCCTACATACCTGAGGGACAACCTTTCTCCATATGTTCCCCAGAGACAGCACTGTGATCAGGGTCCCAAAATCAATTGGCCCTCCTGGACCCAAAGATACCAGGCTGGCTATAACCAGGGCCAGGGCTTTCTTGGTGGTAGCTCCTCTCTGGTGGAATGAGCTCCCAGAAAAGATCAGGGCCCTGTGGGACCTCATACAGTTCCACAGGTCCTGCAAGATGGAGCCCTTCCATCAGGCCTTCAATTAGGAGCCACCCCCGATAGATAACCCTGTCCCCTGAAGACATCAGCAACAGCCTGTGCCAGCTGCACAAAGGCTAGATCTATGGGCTGACTGCTAGAATGGAATACTGAAGGTTGGCTGCCATCAGTTAATCATCTAATAACTTATTAGTATTATTAATGTTAGCACCTTTTAGTGTTGGAATGTTTTATGTGGTTTTAGCATTATTTAAATTGCTTACTTGTGTGTTTTTATTCTCTTATGTAAGCCGTCCTGAGCCTGCCTCAGCTGGGAGGGTGGGGTATAAATCTGATAATAAATATTTTTAAAAATGAAAAGAAAGTATATCAAAGGAGTTGTGAGACTTCATGTTCTTCAGGCTTTTCTAATAAGGCAAAGTATACATCTAATACATGAAATGATACTGAAAAACATGATTTATTCCAGTTTTTTCAAGGCTCAAGATCCATATGAGCTACATGTGTGCTCCAGTGCATAGTCCAGAACATTTACATGAATAGTTTCCATTCCAAAGGAGCTGCATCCCTTGTATTACATCAAAATAAAATGGGAGCCATGATATCACTGTTGAATTTCTGGAAAGAGAGATACTGGGGCTCAAGTCTTTATCAAAGTGCTGTCTTCTGTTCTAGAATCATGGGATATGATGAATTTAAAATAAACAGGGATGAAGTATTCATTCTCAGGAAGTAAAAAGCGAGTGTTGTGATGAGGCAAATCAAGTTAGTACAGGTAAATAGTGGCTTCACCTGCCTTTGTTATTTTAAGAATTTTAACATCTAGCTTTATGTCTTCCCTTGTGCATCTCCCTCTCCCACACCTCCTGTGGAAGGTATAGAAAAGGTTCCACACCCTCCTTGACTAAACCCTATTCCGTCAACAAAACAGGGCAGACCAGTTACACGGAAGCAGAGAAATGGGAATGCATCAGGAGGTTCTACCTCCAACAGCAATGGATTCAGTGACATACCAGTTATATGTACAACTAGCTTGATACCCATGCTATGGTATTTAAGTTCTGTAAATCCAGTTATAATACTGATGATGTGAAGTTTGAAATGTAACATTTGTTGTAGGAATTCTAATGGAGGATGGTAGTGTAAAAAATGAAGTGAGACATATACTTTTTTTTTTCTACTGAAGGACCTCTCTATAGACCACACTGGTGGTTCTGCCCTCAAGTGCTAGAATCACCAGGCTGCTTGATGAGCTCACACTGGAGCAGGCCACATAGAACTGTCCATTTAAGAAACAGTTGTCTGTTAAGTCAACTCCTGCCACCTTCCACGAAAGTGATGGCCTCTCTACTTGTGTTCCTGGATTGTTTGCTCATATGGAGACTGTGTTGTTCTGAGCACCCCAGGGTGATCTTGCTGGTACTTGGTCTGCACAGCTCAATGCACTGCAGAAGTACTATGTGCAAATGTCTTTGCTACATTCCTATGTTGCCTCCTCCTTGTAGCATTGGTGTATCTGGCTCAACATTCGCCAGGAGCTTTCTTGGGGGTAGTAAGAGGTGAGAGGTGTGAAGGGGAGTTGTTGTGAGGGAGTGGTGGACATTTTTGCAGGTTCAGGAGGGAGGCATGCATTGAAATGGCTCCTAGAAAGGTCCTTTACTATCTCCCCATGAGCATTCATTAAGTCAATTGCCATGCTGGCTTTCTTGAAAAATGTCTGTTCAGGAGTCTTGAATCACTGATTTCTGAAACCATCCTTAGTTGTCTGCAGTCTCTTCTGTGTTTTTACCTCAGAACACTGAGATCCACAGCTGAGCAATCAGAGGGAGGTGGGTACAAGTAGGCAGGTTTTACCTCAGAACTCTGAGCTACACAGTTGACCAATCGTGGCGGGAGGGGAGCAAGGAGGCAGCAGCCTGCCAGGCACATGGAAAACAATTGGGGGAACACATTTTGCCCCTTGGGGTCATGTTTCTCAGAAATCTCTTCATTGGGGGGTTTGACGTCATGGTAGGAATGCACTCCCCTTATTTTGGGTTTCTTGGTGCAGGAGTTTGGCCTGAGCATTGAATTTGGGGGGAGGGCATACCCCCCCCTTTTTTTTACAAAAATGCTTCTCATTTATGTTACATTTAAAAAGTGGGACATAACTACATATTCAAAACACCAACTGAGCAATCAGATATTAAGCAAGTTCATATGAACCAATTTTCTAGAACCCACATTGTGAGAAGTTAAATAAATTACTAAAGGAAACCACTTTTCTATAAATTGGGGATATATTTCCATTGTGGGAGGGAGTGTGGCTAAGGCCATTGGTGAGGCTGGGCCACCAGCATCGCTAAGGTGATCCTGCTAGGGCAGCCTCCTGATGGATTAAATTACCCTGGCCCTGCTCCTACACCTGACAAACAACTGCCCATGTGGTATAAGGGGAGGTTGTGTTTAAAGGCATAGGGGAGGTTGGGCCAGCAGCAGCACTAAGGCAATCCTGCTGAGCAAACCTCCCCGATGGCTGTAAGCATCCCACCCCCTCTCCTACACCTGACAGGCAGCTGCCTGTCCAGTGTAGGAAAGGGAGGAGTATTAGAAGCCACTGTGGAGGCTGGGCAGGCAGCCCCCATGATGGCTTTAAGCACCCTGCACCCACTGCTGCACCTGAAAGGCAGCCACCTGTCGGATGTAGGAGCTGTGGGGGGACATGCTTGAAGCCATGGGGGAGGCTGGGATAGCAGCTCTGCTGTACCTCACAGGTGGTTGTTGGCCATTTCCTGATTTCCTCAACTGGCAGTAGCTCTCTGCAGTCGCCGGTAATTACCGCAGAACACTGAGCTCTGCAGCTGACCAATCAGAGAGTGGGGGGTGCAAGGAGGCAGCAGCCTGGCAGCCACATAGGAAGCAATGGGGAGCACATTTTAACCCTTTTGACCCCCTTAGGGGTCAAATTTCTAAAAATCCCTTCTTAGTGAGCATCTACGTCATGGTAGGACTGATCTCCCCAAATTTTGTTTTTCTAGGTCCAGGGGTTTGGCCTGGGCATTGATTTTACATTGAGGGAACTTTCTTTTATATATATATATATAGACCTAACCAACAATATATATTCAGATTGACAGGTGAACACACACTGGACCATATTGTTTTAAAATGGAAATGTATCCCTTAAAATGGATATGTATCCCTACTAAGGCTCCAAGGAGCTTTAATTACCTCTAAAACAAGGATGTTTTGTCTTATTTGCCTAAAATGTGGAAATAATGGTTCCTTGGGGCATAGTCACTGAGAACTGGATGGAATGGTTACCAGCAGAAATCAGCTTCCCATTGAAACTAGTGGAAACAAGTAGTAGAAAATAGAATCTGAACAGATGTAATATGGAAAATGAATACAAACATTACAGAATCAAACAAAAAGAAATGTTGTAATGGCTAAGATTTCTGTGCATACCCTAGTTAGAAATTTCAGAGTCTCATTAGCATCAGAATCTCCTCTAGCAGACACTAGCATTAACTATCCATTTAAGTTGGTGGACAGACACAGCACACCATAGCAACAAGACTGATCTACATGAATCTGTGTTTCTTACTCAATGCAGATATTTCTCAGAGAGGCTGTTTCCACCTCATATATCATTCTGCTGTTAATAGCATCTTGAAGGGTTCTCTCCCAGTCTCACACACTATGTTCTCTTCTTTAGTGGATTTTAAATGACCAAAAAGGAAAGAGCTTTTATCCTACTGCCTGTCTGCATTCATTTGAGAAATTACAAGGGCTGTCTTAAAAAGGAATAGATAATTCACTGCTTAGTATCCTGAGAAAAGGGGAGCAGCACTATACTATTATGGGATAATCACAGGAATAAGGAAAGGAAAACCACACAGCCACATCATGCGGCAGATAGTAACTAGCAACCAGTGGCAATGAGTATTTAGCTACAGGCACCACTGATTTAGAGAAAGACCATATCAACTAACAGGGCCTTTCTGCCCAGGGTCTTCTCCAGCTTTAGAATTTCAGTGCTCATCCAGATGTGTGATGATCTCCTAACAAGAAAGTGGCTTAAAACACATCATCCATCAGATTCCACAGGGAGAACACCTTGAACTACTCATGCTGTTGTTGTTCACATCATCAGTGAAGGCCAGCACAGGCTCAATATTCAGATGTACCCAATGAGTGGTACAGTCTATTCTGAGTACATCCACTTCTAGTGGCAGCTGGTACCCAGTATGACCAGTGGAACAGAATTAGGATAGTCAGCAACAGGCAGAGTCAACTAGTTCAGGTTTGTCCATAGATGTCTGGTTCTGTGTAATGATACTGAAAACATTTAAGTGCTGCAGTACAGTTCTTGAACACCTAATTAATCCCTATGCACATGCCAGACTAACGCAACCTCTCCTTGTGCTACTGTGTTTGCAACAACAGTAGGAACAGCCAATGCAGGAAAGCAATCCTGCCAAATGCCCCCCCACACCTATTTCCTAAAAGTCACTGAAGAACACACTAATCAGAAGAGTAAGATTTGTGAGACAAAGACAAAGGTTTGTGCCTCTGGAAAGACTGTTGCCATCAGATGGAGAACTTTTACCATTTGTTCTACTGTCCTCTCCTCAGGTTTAGTCTGTTGGTGAAGGTAAATTTGTTGTATTTGATTATTCGTTGTTATTGTTTTCTCATATTGTAAGCCACTTTGAGTCCATATTGGGTGGATAAAATCATACTGAAAATATGGTCATACATACATGCATAAGGACTTGAGCACTACAGGTTTTAATTTGAGCCACAATTCACCAAAAACTAGGCTTCCCAAGAACTTACCGCATGCCGGCGGGGGATGGATACGTCCTCGCAGGACCATCCCCAGGGGAAGGAGTGGCACGGAGCACCATGCTGTTGCCAGGAAGGGATGGTAGGCGACGCTCTGGCAATGGGGCTGAAAACTCAATGGTACCATCGAGTTTTCAGCCCCATTGCCAGAGCGTCACCTACCGTCCCTTCCTGGCGACAGCATGGTGCGTTACCAGGAAGACTGGTCCGGCCGGGGAGCATTCGTCCCCCGTCCCCAGACGGTAAGTACTTGGGAACCCTACCAAAAACCCAAGCTTAGGAGCTCATTTTTCCATGTTGGAATGTAACACAAAGCAAGGAGGCCTTTGCCATATGTAGAAGTTGGGCATTCCCAATCTCCATGGATATTTAATCAAGCAAATCAGAATAAACTAGATTAATGGTTGCCACATCCAGAAAAGAGACTTTCAGAAGGCCCAGTGCTTTTGCTTTCAGGAGGTGACATTTTTCAGAAGTTCTCCTAACAAAATGGGAGCATGTGCAGAGTGCCTTTACTTTCCCACCCATGATGCACTCCTGTGTATATTCAACCAAAAGAAAATGTGCATAGGATTGCAAACTGAGCAAGGTTTGGTTTTCTTTGAGAAAGATTAGTATTTGGAGAGGGCAGAAGCTACAGCTTTCTGTTCAACAGGTGAGTTACTGAAGAAATTAACTTCCGTCACCTTTCTCAGGGCCTGTGAAAACGCCAAAAACATTTTTTTGGCCTTGCACTAAGAGAGAAGTTGTTGCTGCAACAAAATCTCACTCTGAGACACATACCTTCTCTTCTCCTGCCTTTTTCCTCTTACTAACAAAAACAGATGTCTTCTCCTATCTTTGAAGGGGCAGAGCTAGAAGTCCTGAGTTAAATAGGCATGTATAAAAAACAAACATCCTGGATTAATTCTATTGTATTAGGGTTGCAAAGAACCTGGAGACAAAGTGTCCCATCCCCTTAAAGGATGCTGTTTTCCAGGTGATGTTATTTATCTCTATGTCATGAAATGCTTTATCTACCAATTTCCACACATTAAGCCTCTATTAAAGGGAAAGAAGACAGGAGAGCTTGGCATGATGTGGTCCATGGGGTCATGAAGAGTCGCAGTCGACTTTGTGACTGAACAACAACAACAAAAAGGGAAAGGACATGTTTATCTAGGTTGTCGGGAACCTTATATTGTAAAGGACTGATTCTGAATGAGGGGCAGGGATGAGTGGACTGGAGGGTTTAAAGAGACTATACAGGCTTTGGTAGCTATCAAATTCCTGCATCTGAAAGTTTTTTTTCTTCACCTTCCTTCTCTCTGGTATAGATAAATGGTTGCTGGGCCTGCTCACAGATTCTTATAGAGTCTTTAAGCAATCAGGGCATCACAGGGAGCTACAAGGACATCTTACTACCCAATAAATGAATGTACTCATGGAAACTCCTTACAAACTCCTTTCCCTTCCCCTCCCCACAACAGACACCCTGTGAGGTAGGTGGGGCTGAGAGAACTTCTGACAGAAACTGTCCTTGAGAGAACAGCTGTGCCAGAGCTTGTGACTGACCCAAGGTCACATCAGCAGGTGCAAGTGGAGGAGAGGGGAATCAAACCCGGTTTTCCCAGATTAGAGTCCACACACTTAACCACTACACCAAACTGGCTCTCAAACCACTACACCAAACTAGCAATGAGACACACACACTTTTCTGCTAGCAAAAGCATGCAGAGTAAAAAGAGGGGATGACAAAGACCCTCTTGCCTCTGAGATGCACTCTGAAGATTATTGAGGGCCCCACACGACTTTTACAGTGAGTCCTGGTGAGCTTGTTAAACATGAGTTGGGTTTAGGTCCCTCCCCCAACCTAACTGACATTTAATGTATCGTATAATCAGACCTTGACTTAGCTGACAGACTGCCATCCCCTAGACTGATCAGGATGATAAGGAAGTAAGCAGGAGGGGGCTAGGAGTTGGGGGGACACTTCCCCATTTACCCTAATAGACCAGACTCCATTATTTCCTGAAAAAAAGCTTTGTGCATATATAAGTCTTCTTAATTTGTATGTCTATTTTGACCCGTTCAGGATAGATGACTCAATGTAATGGACAACATTACAGAGATTCTCAGAAGGTAGTTTTGATTCTTTGATATAGCTTTAGGAAATGTCATCTGCTGTAGAATTAAAATATCCCTGAATAATTTCCTGCCTTCATTTTCATAGTGAGACAAGAGGGAAAAAGCCTAAATGCTGGGATGGGATAAAAGGACGTGGCATGACCTTGATGGGGAAAGGCTGTTCTTTAGGAAGTCCTGCCCAAGATACTTGTTTTCACTAGCCACTTTTTTCAGCACTGATGAAGTCTTCCCAGACGAAACAGTGGTTTTCAATATCCTTCAGATGTATCCGGAGCTATCTATGCCAGTGACCACACATTCCATTTTGTTTTGAAGCAAAAGAAGATTTGCTGTTGAATGTGATTTTCCAAATATTCATTGTCTGACAGGCTGTGAACCAGACAACACTCACGTTTAAAGGAAGATAGCAGAAATAAATGCTTGATAAGAGGGGGGGCGCATTTCATTTGAGATGAATATTCATTGAAACACATAGTAAAATTGTAGTTGAGCTTTTATTGATATACTGATTTAACATAGAGTAGGCTGAGTAACCAAAATTTCTTTATACCACTTGCCAGAACAACAAGAAGTAGCAATGCATGATTACTTCAGTAAGATATTTAAGGCCTGGTTCATGTATTAAGGTGAATGAGGTCACAAAACCCTTAGACACATGGGGCAGCCTGATACTGAATCAGACCAGTGGTCCATCAAAGTCAGACTAACAGTGGCTCTCCAGGTTTCAGCCTTTCACATCACCTGCTACCTGATCCTTTTAGCTGGAGATGATGGGGATTGAACCTGGAACCTTCCCTATGCTAAGCAGATGCTCTACCACTGATCATTCTCATTCATTTGAAGATGGAACTTCAGGACTGCAAGTGGTGGATTCCAGCTTTGAATGTTCCTTGTGGGGTGTAAGTATAAAACCTCTGTGCACAATGGGTGATATAACAACAGGGAGAAAGCTCAGTCCCTCACTTTGCTTGCTGTGGTGGTTTTCTTTTACAGAGAAGTTATAAAATAAGGTAATGGTCCAAAATGATACCCTCCACCTGCAGGGATGCAGATCATACCATCACCTCAGAGATCAGTTTCTGTACATTGCAGTGACCAAAGCACCAAGTCCCTGCAACAGTCCTGTATGGTAAAGGAGCATTATTATACCTATAGTTGCTGATGCGGGGAAGGGCTGAGCCAGCTTGGCTTGCAGAAGGCCACCTAGCAAGCTTGCAGCAAAGGTGAAATTCGAACCAGGGACATTCCAGAACACAGTTCATTTTTTTTGCCACCGTATTTCACCAGCTTTTAATTTCCTTCCCACTACCTACAGCTGCCCCTTTGAGACTGTATTCTAGATTGCCGCAAAATGACCTGAATTTAGTACTAACTATATAAACATGTACCCAGCTTTTAAAACAGCACATATATAGTTTCTTGCTGGAGAGAAAAGGTAATGGAAAATGTCTTTTATGGTAAAACAGTGCACAGAATTACTCTACAAAACTTGTGCTAATTTTCAGTTTAATAATATTACTGTCCTTTAGGGGGAAACACATTAGAAAAACTCAAACAGAATAAGTTTATTGATGGTCATTAGGGATGATAACTAAATGGAACAATATACTTCTGAAAACCACCAGATGCTGTGGAATAATTATTTTTTGCATAACCTGCTTGCCTATGGGAAGGCTCCATCTTGCTGGGCATTATTCGAAGCAGAATGCTGGACTAGACAGACCTTTACAGTACAATTCTAAGAACACTGTCCTAGAAATAATCCCTGCTGAATAGGCATGAGTAAGATTTTGAGTACACCTATTTTGGATTGTTCATCTAGTGAAGAAAATACTTCCTGGTGCTGGATTCTTCTTTGCATCTCCATATTGCTGCACTCATGATCCTAGCATAGGGTTGCCAGGCATAACATTAAAAATCCAAGCAGGTTTAGGGGTTGTGAATGGAGAAGAGCATTGCTCAATGCAGCAACATCACAAGAAGGAAGAGGAAGAGAATTTATACCCCACCCTTCATTCCGAGTCTCAGAGTGGCTTACAATCTCCTTCCCTTCCACTCCCTACAACAAACTCCCTGTGAGGTAGGTGGGGCTGAGAGAGCTCTGAGAGAACTGCTCTTGACAGAACAGCTCTGAGAGAACTGTGACAGACCCAAGGCCACCCAGCTGGCTGCATGTGGAGGAGTGGGAAATCAAACCCAATCTCCAGGTTTGAGTCCACCAGTCTTAACTGCTACACCAAACTGGCTCTGAAGATGTGGAAGTAACATTGAAATATGCTGGGTTCAAGACGTGTATAATGATCATCTCATAGTTTATTAGTGATTTCAGCTTAACTCTAAGACAACTCTAGCAGGGCCGGAGCCCTGCTTATATAAATGCAAAACACCACACACAACACACACCCACTCCCTGTGATAGGCTATTTACAAAACATTACTACTTGATTGGTTTACTCCAGAGTCCTGGTCGGCTGTTGTTCTTATCCTCCAAGCTCAGCCAGTCTCTAGAGTGATTCAATCAGGGATGATTCAATCCCAATACATAACAAAAATCATAGCATCAAGTGATGCTGTAGAAAACCCCTATCAGAGATAGGGAGAAAGTCATCGCTCGACATGGTGATGTCATTTCCAGGTCTTCACCTGGAAGGGACACAGCTGCATTGCACAACACCATCTCCCTCCCCATTTTTGCTCCCTCCCCATTTTTGCTCACATTAAGTGGCAGTGTGGGACAAGAGCACAGAGGCAGGATGTTCCCCACTGTAGCAGGCAACTTGGCCACCCTATCTTGGCAGCTCCACCACTACTTCCCAGTGCCCATTGGTAATGGAACTGAAATATGCCCTGTAAATCACTCCACAAACTTTCTACTTTGGCATATCTTTGTGCCTTCTCACAACAGTGTCCATTTTCTGGATCTAGATAAATTCAAGCATGCATCATAGGAAGGGCAGTTCATCCCCTGCCCATGTCCACAATTTTTTTTAAAAAAAATTTACACAGGTAAAAGCAATGCACCTTGCAACACTGTGCTCCTATCATAGCATACAAAATTTGCATGGACAACAAAAAGAAAAATCAACCAACTATTAAGTTGCAATATTTAGAGGAAAGAGTGGAGTAATGTTTAATGTGTCAGATTAGGATCTGAGAGGCCTGGGTTTGAATTTGAGCTCTATCATGGAAGTTTGCTAGGTGACCTTAGGCCAGTCACATGCCTTCAGCCTAAGCTATTTTACAGGATTGTTGTAAGAATAAAATGGAGGAGAGAATGATGTAAGCCACTTTGGGTTCTCATTGGGGAGAAAGGCAGGATCTAAATGAATTAAATAATCTAAATAAATTACAAGAATGTATTTGGATACTGTGCAGAGACAAATAGAGGGAAAAGTGCAAATGCTTCTGTGCTCAATGAGTCACTTGAACGACCCAGCCATGACACTAGAGAATACTTGCCTACTTCTGTCGTAACCAAGAAGATAAAGAATCAGCAGAGCTACTCCTTTCTAAGTCCACTGAAGTCAATGGGCCTAGAAGGGTGTAACTCTTCTGAGGACTGCACAGTTAGTCCGCTGACCGTACAGGTGCAGAAGTGGCCAAAGGCTGCAACATGCAAATTACAAACCAGTTTCTTCACTAAGGCATGACCCAGCCATGACTCTGCTGTGCATGCAGCTATAGCTCAGGTGCACACACACACACTGCTTCACATTTCAGCATCAGACAACAGCAGCATGGTGAGCTCATATAAATGTGGAGTTCAACCAAGTAAGTTTGACTAATATCATGTTCAAGTTGTGTTCTATGCTTAATAATAATAATCATGAATAAGATTTCAAAACAAATATTACTCAAAGGTGGTTATTTAGAAAATAAAAATCCTGTCCTCTGAATACAAATGATAACAGGAAATACAAGAGGGGACCTGCAACAAAATTTTGCATAATGTGTTGTGTTTCAGTTTGCAAACATACAAAACACCTCTTCTATTCCCACAATCTGAGGCTACACTCAGCTCCCAGTTTCAAAAAATAGTGTACTATAGGATAAGATTCTACCATTTCTTATTAATCTGAGAATAAGTATGAGCTCCACTTTTGTAGTTTATGTTATGTTTGTTATTCCTTGTTGTTATTGTCATCTTTATGTCTTTTGTAGTTTTCTTTTCTTTCTTTCTGAAAACAATAACATTCCACGGTCAAACGGTGGAAGGGAGGGAGAGAGGGAGGGAAAGAATTGGAAAGAAAGGGGGGGAAGTAAATAGACAGGAAGAGAGTAAGGAACAAAGTCCCCTGGACCTGCCCAATCCTTCCCTTCCCACCTAGGCCAGCCAACAGCCTCCCCCCCCCCCAACAGGTCCTGTGTGTAGCCTGGGCAACTCCCAGCCCTGCTGCTGCCCTCCCCTGTACTTCCTTTCGCACTGAGGCCAGCCAGCAGCAATTGCAGGAGCCCCGTCTTGCTGCCAGCTGCTGGGCCTGCCAAGGCTTTCCCCCTCCAGCTCCAGCAATGGTGGGGGTCCCTGTCTGGCTGCCAGCCATTGGGCCCACTGAAGCTTCTCCCCCCCAACAGTGGTAATGGGAGGGAGCCCTGTCTGGATCCCAGCCGCCAGGCCTGCTGAAGCTTCTCCCCCCCCCAACAGCTGCAATGGCAGGGAGTCCTGTCTAGCTCCCAGCTGCTGGGCCACCGAGACTTCTGCCTCTGGATGGTTTGTGTGGCAGTAAGTCCTCACAGCATCAACAACTCTTCCCGGTGTTCATAGTGGTGGAGCAGGCAGCAGTGCAGCTTCCCTCTGTGCTTGCATAGAGAATGCCGTTTTACTTGGGGAGGTTAAGTATCTCCCGTATATTTTTTAAAACATGTCAGATTTTTCTGGACACCTAGGGAGTGCCCCAAGTGTGCAGGAATTTCTATTGAGCCTCCATGTGCCCTCGATCTCCAGAAATAAGTATCCGTATGCAGAGGGACCCTTGGCTATTAGATGTATAGATTATAGGAACGTCCATTCTCTTTTTTTGTGATTTCATTCCTTATCTTAATGAACAGGTCATATTTCGGTAGTACTTGAGACATGAGAAAGCTAGCTGCATGGACCATTTGCAACCCATGCAGATGCTTGTTTAATCAGAACGTTCAGCAGGGCATGCTTCCAAGTAAGTATGAATAGGGTTGCCACCGTAGCTCCTCACAGCTCTAGGATTCTATTTCATTTTCATCTGCTACATTTTTTTTAAAAAAAAGTTTCAATACTAGACTTGGTCTGCAAAGAGCAAGAGTCAGAAGAAATTGTTCTATTGTCTCCTGCTAGGGTTTTTTCTTCCCTCTTTAACTGTTCTGATTTCCAGGGAGCATACAGAAAAGCGAAGTCAAGCTCCTGATCTGGTAGGATTCTACTGTGTAAAACAGAGTATAAATTGTTAGCTAAACACCATTGCTAGGATCAAAAGACGCCTGAACAGTAACAGCAGCTCTGTTATTTTGAAATTTTCTTGCTTGTAAACTTCAGACAAAAACTCTTTTTGTTTATTGATCAGAACATTTTAACAGGAAACAGGAGTTCAGGCACTAAAAAGCTACTTTCCCCTCCCCTGACATAAATTTTGCCATTGTGCAGTGATTGACAGCCGTCCCACTGTCTATAAACAATCTGCAAACCTCCCAAATTGACCATTCAGACCCCGCGTCCAACATTTAAACACTGAGCAGTTTTGCGCTCAATAAAATTCCTTTTCATTCCGCCCCGGGTTGCCATGTCTCTTCAAACACAGACAGAAAAGCAGTGCTCTGTGTCCGACAGATTTTAATTTTCAGTCCTCATCCATTCGTACAATGTAGAGACAGTCAAACAAACCCTACCCACAGCCTAGCAACCTGTGGTTTAAACAGTCTATGTGTATGAGCTGCGGGGATGAAGGCTTGGGACCTGTTCACACATGAATAAAGAAGATTAAGATTTCCTTTCAAAGACGCGAAGCCTTTTTGACAGCCAGTATCAACAGCGCTGTCTGCTTCTCAATGTGAAACAGCCTTCTGTCACAGGTTCCCACAGGGAGGTCTTGCTTATTAGCATGCTTTACACTTCCAGTCCTTGTCAGTGTTTAATTCAAGAATAAGGGTGCAAACTTTTTGCGAACTCTTACTTACCCACAAAGAAAGGATAACTTACGAGAAACACTGAAAGGAAATATCAGCTAATACGAACACCTACTGGGTGTATTTTTAGAAGAAGATAATATGAGGGTAGAGAAAGGGAGGGGGGGACGATGGATACAGACAAGGCTTCTGTTTGCTGAAACATATGTGTGACTCAATAATAAAAACAAATCTTTGACAGTAGACTTCTTCTGAAAATTACAAGTGGGATAGCCAGCCCTGTCCTAAACACATTTTTGTGTAAGTCAAGTGACTCTGGTTTTAATAGAACTTGTCTGTTTAAGTATGTTTAGGATTGCAGCCAAATTATATATATCAATGCTCTCCTGTGAAATGGTTTGTGTACAACATACACTAACGACCTGAACAGCCAGGATCAAATTCCTGTCCCTTGTGTGTGTAAGCCGAAAGAGATGGAGAAATATTTCCTCCCTGTGTACTTCATGGGGTGCTACTAAAGAAGGCCTTCCAGTCTTGGGGCTGCTTTTCAGAGGATGTGACAGAGATGCTGCTGAAAGCCAGTGCTGAAAAAAAATGTCTAGATAGAATGATGAGTGCTGACTATGGATCCTGGCCAATGTATTTTCTAGGAAATGATAGTAAACATTTAGCTATTTTTAACAAATGAATTGGCAATTAATGTCAACATTAGGCATTATGTGGACAGAGATAACTTTTTCTCCCACCCCTATAATGCTAGAACTCAGGGGAATCCAATGAAGTTGATGGGCAGTAGATTCAGGATCAGACAAAATTACTGAACAAGTAATTAAATTTTGGAATTCACTGCCAGTGGATGGTGTGATGGTCATGAACACAGATGGCCTTAAAATGGGGTTAAATGGAGGAGAGGTCCATCAGTGACTACTAGCCATGGTGACTGAAGGGAACCTCCACATTCAGAGACAGTCAACCTCTGAATACCAGTGCCAGGAGTCAACATCAGGCCTCTATGCTCTGGCGTTGGCCCTCCAGAATAGATGGTTGGCCACTGTGTGAATCCATATGGTGGAATCAATGGACTGGTGGTCTGAGTTGGTTTTATACCCCACTCTTCACTATCTGAAGGAGTCTTGGAGTGGCTTACAATTGTTTTCCCTTCCTCTCCCTACTACAGACACCCTGTGAAATAGGTGGGTTTGAGAGAGTTCTGAGAGAACTGTGACTGACCCAAGCTTACCCTGCTGGCTTCATGTGGAAGAGTAGGGAATCAAACCCGGTTCTTCAGATTAGAGTCCACTGCTCTCAACCACTACACCAAGCTGGCTCTCAGGAAGTTAGGAGCCTGCTCTCTAGCTGAAGCTATCATGTAAGAGAACTTTGTTTTTTTCTCTCCTGTGGTTCCCAATCAACTCACAATCTGGGGCCTACAATAACAAGCCCAGAATAAGGACCTGCCCAATATGTAGTTGTCTTTATTGTTTTCTGCTGGTACTGCAAAGGCATGGTAACTCTGAAGGGTAGGAGTACCAGACTCCTGCACCCATGTTTCCTGTAAACATAAAATGTCAAACCTATGCAGGAACCGAAAAAAATCAGAATCATGTAATTTGTTCCCCCATCCCATCAGGTTCTAAAACAGTAAATTTAACTGTCAATTGGATTTCTCTAATCCTCCCTCTAAATCCATAAATACATACCCATTTTTAAAATGGACCACTCAGTTTGGAGCAGAGAAATTATGGCCCCGTTCACACGGAGCATTTGCCCCGCTGAAGGCACGGTAGCCCTGCAAACTTTCCGTGCACGATCATACTAGCACATCTGGGAGGCATAGCACTCCCGTGGCAACCCGCAGCTTCCCATGGAAAATGCGGAGTAAAAAACTACTAGGGTTGAAGTACTAGTTTCTGGAAACCCTGGGGCAAAGGCCAGCGTCTGATCGCGGAAGCGCCAGTATCCCGCGGCTTCCGACGCCGGCCCATATCCCGGGGTTTCCGGATGTTGTAAGTTTCCATGGGATGCGCACCAACGCTGAATGAGGCATGCGCATACGCAAGACACTGACAGAGGCCCACCCCCCACAACAGCACATGCGTCCTTTGCTACAGCGCGGCTTGCTGCTCTGCTGCGCTGCTTTTTTGCCATGCTGTAGCAGTGCTGTGTGATCGGCGCTCATTGCCGGAGCGTGGCAACCCGGTGGCCCGTGTGATTGGGCTACTGCACCTTATTTTGCTCCGGGGTGAACTGCCACGCCTCCCCCCCACGTTTTCTGGCCTGTATGACTGGGGCCTATAATTGTTTTCTGTGTTAGTTTTCTTAATTTAGATTACCTTGTTGACATTGGTTGTTTTAGAAATTTCTATACATTTCTTGGGGTCCAGATGGTGTAATGGTTAGGAGTGGTGGACTCTAATCTGGAGAACTGGGTTTGATTCCCCAGTCCCCCACTTGAAGCCTGCTGGGTGACTTTGGGCCAGTCACTGTTCTCTCAGAACTCTCTCAGCCCCACCTATCTCACAAGGTGCCTGTTGTGGGGAGAGGAAGGAAAGGTGATTTTAAATTGCTTTGAGACTCCTTAGAGTAGAGAAAAGCAGGGTATAAAAACCAACTCTTCTTCTTTTGGGGATAAAAGCAACATTGAGATGTCCTAATAAATAAAGTACAGAATAAGAACGTAAGAGAAGCCATGTTGGATCAGGCCAATGGCCCATCTAGTCCAACTCTGTCTTTTTTGAGATGCAGTTTGGCCTTGCAGTTTGTCCTCTCATTACACCTGTGCATGCAGACATATCCTTTATATGAAGAACACTGGATAGATTGCACTGGCAAATATATGCATCTATTCAAGAAAGTTAATTTTCAATTTTTAAAAGAAAAGGAGCTCAAATGGGGGGGGGGGCCTCAGCAGGGGAAAGTTTCTGCCTACCTCACCTTTTGTTCCCTTTTGCTTTTAAAATCAACTCTCTACCCCTTTTCCCTACCTGATTAGGACACTTCAGTATTTGTAGTTGGAACTGTCATCATGGTATCTCATTTGGCCTTAAGTGGCAAATTAAAAATAACTTAAAGTTGGCCAAGCTCATTTGAAATGGCTCTAACTGCAGGCAGCAAGGCTTGTTCACTTCAGATTTTTCAAGAGGAAATTGAATTGCCTATGCCTAACTGGCAAATGCCCCCCAGGGTTAGTATTACACTGCCAATTGTTTACACAGAGAAACTAGTGCAGAGAAGCCCTGTAGCAGACCAGTTTCAGGCAGAAGATGATTGATTGATTGATTGATTGATTGATTGATTGATTTTAACCCACTTTTCTCCAGTCATTATCACCCCCCAACAAATACACATACAACAGAAAACCACCAGTATTTAAACAACAACAAATCTACCTGTCATCCACATTTGTACAGGGAGGAGAGGAGGCAGAGGCAGTAGTAGCAGCTCTACTCTTGATGGCAACAGTCTCTCTCCAGGCAGGCAGGAACATATCTCTCACCACTAGCATGAGAGAGCATTGGGAGCAATCCTAAACAGATGTACTTAGAAAAAAGTCCCATTTTAATTAATGTGGCTTACTCCCAGGAAAGTGTTCTAAGGATTGCAGTGATCATTAGAAACAGCAACTGGCAAAAAAAATAATAATCTTAAGTTCGATTTTGTTGGGTAAAGCATTCAACCTGAGTTTAAGTAAGGGCATATCAGACACAGCTCAGCATTGAATGAGCAAAGTAAAAAGTAAGAGAAAAAGAATATAGCACACTGGAGAGGCACAGACATGGCATGCTCAAAGTTGCTCCCCTGGCCACTGTGTGGCTCTTATTGGAACTCTGGCGCTGGACTACATCTACTTATTTATATACTTACTGGTTATTTATTTATTTACATCATTTATAGTCCACCTTTCTCCCAGGGACTGAAGGTGGGTTACACAGAGTGAGCCACTACAGTCAACAAACCAGACATTCAATAAAAAATGCACCAGGACTGTAGATGTCTGCAACTAACCAGAAATTGAAAACAGAGAACTGAAGCACACCATTAAGTTTTAACATGACACATTAAGTGCTGCAAAAATACATAGTCGGATCCAATTTACAGTAAGTTATACACAGCAGTATAGACCACAGTGTAACCCTATTACCTGTGCAAAAGGCCAACTTGAATAATTCAGTGTTGTATTGTTTATGGAAAGCCAGGAGAATGGGACATACTTGGGCAGGCCATTCCATATGGTGGGAGCCACAATGGAGAAAGCACATGTATGGGCAGTTGCTGATTTTGCCAGTTTGCAAGTTGGTGAACATGTAAGATCGCTAAAACATATTGGATCTGGATAAAAAGAATGTTACAAAAAATGTTAGACACAACCATACCATTTAATCCTGAATTATTTTTATTAAACATTATTCCTGATTCCTTTACAAAGATACATACATATGTAATTGTACAACTAGTTAAAATACCCCAAACAGATCCCCATCTATGAACATAGGGTTGCCAGCCTCCAGGTGGTGCCTGGAGATCTCCTGCTATTACAACTCATCTCCAGGTGACAGAGATTAGTTCCCCTGGAGAAAACGGCCACTTTGGAAGCTGGACTCTATGGCATTATGCCCCAAACCCCACCCTTCTTAGGCTCCACCCCCAAAATCTCCAGGAGTTTCCCAGCCTGGAGCTGACAACCCTATATGAACACACCTCTTCTTGTCATGTCTGGTTGTGCCTTTAGAGCAACCAACAGAAAGTAAGGTATACAGAAGATTTCTAACCTTTAGTGGACAGAAAACTTTGTAGTACCAAAAGAGACTTGCTGTTCTCCTTTGATCTCAAGAAAGAATCCAGTGGTTGACCCCATAACTCTTGATCATCCTTCCACAAGGAAAACTGGAACCCAAAGCCAGCAGATACGTGGCAGAGAACTTCATAATCCTCCAGGGATGAGAATTCCTTTAAAATGTTTGTTTTCCTTTTTACTTTGATTTTAAGCTGTGCTTCAAGTATGTTTTTATGTTGTTTTTGGTCCCTTATGATAAATGAATATGTCCTCACTCTAAGATTTTCTGGAGCTAAATTCTGAAATCTGCATTAGGGGGAAAAATCTACGAGTATAACTGATGCCGCTTTAGTGAACTTTGTAGGTGGTTTCCTTTTAAAACCCGAGTAAGACCATGGGCTAAAAACCAGTGGAACACAACTGAGGATTCAACTATCTTGATTAAATCCACAGGAAATTTATATTCTGGTTTGTTTCTTACAAAATAAAGCATCAGTCAACATTTATTTCTATCAAACAAATATGTGCTAGTTTGGGGGGGGGTTATATGTATACTGAAGTTGTAATTAATAACATATTTAGTAAAGTTCACAGAGCTACATATTTGCTTAGCAAAAATAAATGTCATCTTGAGCTTTAATCTCCTAATGTTGTGTTTGTCTAGACATACAAAGAAAAAAATGCATAGGTCAAAGGACAGAGATAAATAAACAGGAAAGATGTGTAAATATAACAGACTTATCTGGATTTTATTCCCTCCAGTGTTCGCTATTTATATGTATTTATCTTAGCCACAACATCATTTTCTAGAAGTGTTAATTGCAGGGCTATAAATAAAGTGTCAGGACAGGAGGGCCTGGCGTGGTCTGGTCCATGGGGTCGTGAAGAGTCGGACTCGACTGTGCGACTGAACAACAACAACAAATAAAGTGTCATTTCAACCATGGAAACCAAGTGCAAGTAAAACTGCTGCTGTATTATGATTAGGAAGATGAAAACTGTGACTCTGTAAATAAAAGTCAGACATCAAGGAATGTCTTTTCTTGACAGATATATACATAGAATTTTATTACTTTCTTAGAGGTTAGGGTGGTTTTTTCATTATCTTTCCATTTATCAGAGAAGTCTTTGTTAGTTTTCCTTCACAGCAATTAAAATTGTAGTGAGTCACTGATGGGAGCTGTATATTTCTATTATTTTGTAGTTCTCCAAGCTGCTAAATCCAAATTCAAGGATAAACTGAAACAGTGCACAAAAGGATCAGGTGTGTTCAACAGGTAGCACATGTATTTTAGAATAACATTAACCAGGGCTTTCTTTGTAGAAAAAGCCCAGCAGGAACTCATTAGTATAATAGGCCACACCCAACAGCAGAAACTAGCATATTAGGCCACACCCCTGCTATCACAGCTCATTAGCATATTAGGCCACACCCCCATGTTATCAGAAGTGTGGTCATCCAGCCACACCCACCTTTTGCTTCTTATTCTGTTTGCCTTGTTTGTTTTCAAAACCCAGGGCTTTTTTTGTAGCAGGAACTCCTTTGCATGTTAGGCCACACACCCCCAATGTAGCCAAGCCTAATGAGATTCAACTGGGGAGCCAGCCAGAACTCCTCAGTTCCTGCCCAAAAATAGCCCTGACATCAATAGGAAAAACAAGTGGGAATCCACAAGGACTCGGGAGACATCTCATTTCCCCCTCCCCCACTATTTGCTCTTTCCCTTTCCCAAAAGGCCTCATATCCTCCCCTTTTCCTGCTTCCTTCTCTCCTTCTAGGGCTGGCAACCTCCGGGTGGGGCCTGGAGAACTCCTGAAATCACAACAGATTTCCTACTACAAACATCAGTGCCCCTTAGGGTTTTCAGCTCCAGACGGGGAAATTCCTGAAGATTTGGGTGTGGAGCCTTGGGAAGTCAAGGTTTGGGGAGGAAAGTCACCACAGCTGGGTATGATGCCCTAGAGTCTACTCTCTAAAGCAGACATTTTCTGCAAGTGAACTGATTTCTGTCATCGGGAGAGCTGTTGTAATTCTGGGTGATCTCCAGCCCCCCACCTGGAGATTGGCAATATGAGTTTCCTTGGAGAAAATGGCTTTTTTGGAGGGTGGAGTCTAGGGCATTATAACCTTCTGAGGTCCATCCTCAAACTTCACCATCCCCAGGGTTCACCCCCTAAATCTCTAGGTACTTCCTAACCTGGAGTTGGCAACTGTATCTCCTTCCCATCCAACAGCCCAACTTACCTTTTTCTGCCCCTCTGTCCTCAGTTTTCCTTTCATCCCCCAGCAGCCTCTGCCTAGGAAAACTGTGGGGCAGTTGGGTGTTGCCAGCCACTGGACAAGGCCCACTTATATGGTAGGGAACCCTCAAGGACTTGTGGGGCAGCATCTCATTTTCCCTTGTATCTCTCCCACAGACAGTATTTGCTCTTTCTGTTCTCCTGGCAACCCCCCATATCCTCCTATCTTTCCCTGCTTCACTCACTCCTTCTCAGCCATTTGCCAACCTACCTTTTACTGCCTCCTATCTTCAGCTATATTTAATATGTATTGTCTTCATTTATACCCCACCTTCTCCGCAGTGGGGACCACAGCAGCTTATATTATTCTCCTCTCCTCCTTTTAATCTGCCCTTAAGGTTGCCAGCTCCAAGTTGAGAATACCTGCAGATTTTGAGGGTGGAGCCTGAGGAGGGCAATATTTGGGGAGGAGCTTCAGTGGGGTATATTGCTATAAAGTCCTCCTTCCAAAGCATCCATTTTCTCCTGGTAAACTAATCTCTGTCACCTGGAGACCAATTGTAATAGTGGGAGATCTCCAGCCACCATCTGGAGGATGGCAGCCCTATCTGCCCTGCAACCTTGTGAGGTAGGTTATGCTGAAAGTATGTGACTGGTCCAAAATAACCCAGGGAATTTCCACAGCAAGATGGGGATTGAAGCTAGGCCTCCCAAACCCTGTTCTGAAACTCTAACTGCTATACCACACTGGTTTCCATAGGGTGGCTGCTGTTGAACAGTAGCAAGCAGCCAGGCCTAGCTGAGTCATGCAAGCTGGGTGGTATGAAGTCACCCAGAGGTTGCTGCTAGGCCTAGTGTTGCCAACCTCCAGGTGGGACCTGGAGAGCTCCCAGAATTATAACTGAATTCCAGATGACAGAAATCTGTGTTGTCCCCCCCCACAAATGGCTACTTTGAAGGGTGGACTCTGTGGCAGACTTTACCACAAAATATGCAGGAATTTCTCAACCTGGAGTGGGCAACCCTTGTCAGGCCTGGCCCCAATAAGTCAAAGGCCAAAATAGGCCTGAAAAAGACTCTGCCATCTTCCCTTGCTTCTTCCCCTCAAAACCCCCACTGAGGGAATCAGTTGCATAAAGCTACAGGCACTCTTGTTATCATTTGGGGGGGGGGTTTAATCAATGCTCCCTCTAAGTTGTGGAGTCTTGTGAGCAAACATTCTACTTTGTGAGCTACTGGCATCAAAGCTGTGAGTGAGCGATTTGGCTACTGCATGAATTGGTTTGCTCTGGAGCTAAAACAAAAATGGGTGAGCTGGAGGTTACAATATTGTGAGCTAACTCACACTAACTCAGCTTAGAGGGAACACTGGTTTTAACCTCCCCCTCCAAATTTATTTTTTAAAGATCTCAGATTTTTTGCTCCCTACTGAAACTCTGGGAATGTCTGCTTTTCTGTCATTTCAGAACCTGCCTTTGGAGACTTGGGGATGGCCTGGCCACCTCGACATGTATTTCCATTCCTCTACAGAGTAGAAGAATTCATTGTGGTTAGTGGGTATGTTCTGGATCCATGTGTTTCAGCCCAGCGGGGGGAGTTGTGAGAGGTGGGTATGCTTCCCTTGCTTATCTTGTGTGGCTAGTGTGCCTGCCAAGCTGTTGTGGGGTTATTTGGGGGAGCCTCTGTCAATACTCTAGGGATGTCTGCCTTTCTGTCCTTCAGAACCTGCCTTTGGAGACTTGGGGGGGGGGCTGCAAGTGTAGGGGGAGATGCTTGCCTTGCTTTCAGTGTCTGACTGGTGAAGTTTCCCTGTGAGTTTGGTGCCACTGGCTTGTTCCTGAACTATTTGATAGACACCTATAACTGCAGCCGTCTTTCCCAGAGAGAGCACTGGGGAAATCTCTTTTTTTGGGGGGGTGTCAGTAACTGTGATCCCAAAAATGTAATCTGCCCCAAATTTGGAGAGATTGTAGAGTGGGAGGCAGGGTGAGGTCCCTGTGTGTTTGGTGTGTGTAGCTTGCGGGAAGTCTATTCTATACACTTTTGAACCTGCACCCCTCCTCTGGTGGCAGTTAACTATTACCACTGGCCTGAGTATTCTTTCTTCTGCCAGGCCATCAGTGGTCGCCTGCCAACAACTGGACCCCATGGTACCAACCCACTCACCACAACCAGGCTTAAAGAAATTATACCTGGACTCTGTGGGCGAAATATTTTCCTGTGCTATCAGCACGGCTATACCAACTTCTATGTGTTTGTTTTGCACTGTGGTTTTAAATCGTAAGCCAGCTCAAGGAGGACTCTGAAGCAGCAGCATGGAATATATTCTAAATAACTAAATAATTATAAATGATTGCTGGCTAGTGATGACTAAAATTCAAAAGCTGTCTGATTTGAGTATTCTCATTTCAATGTTATTTCTCCCCATTTCACTGCTGTGAACCGGTGCATCATTACTTTCACACTAGTTTATGTTTTTATCATGCTGATTTTTTTGCTAAAATGAAACCATTTTAAATAAAACTTTTTTCAGTCCTGTTTTTTCATAACTTTCATACAAATTGTATACAAATGGGACAAAACCGATGAAAAAGAAGCAATGGTATGAAATCCAAAAGAACTACAGGTTTTCCAAAGCCAGAAATATTTTATTTCACATATCAGTTGTTCAGGTATCCATTAACAGATGGACTGTGGAGCCAAAAAGTGCTTAAAATAATTTGGGGGGGGGGGCAGGGAGTCCAGTGCTCCAGCTATTCTGCACTAATCACGCTACTGTTCTTGCAATATTCCTCCTACAGCCAGGAGTACCATGATTTCATCATACTTTTTTAAGCATTGTGGGCTCGTTGGTTCTATCATAATTTTAACTTGAGATGGTCCCACACTGTAATCCATTCATCTGCAAGTGGTTAACAATGTTCATTCTAAAATTTTAGCCCTGCTCCCACTTTTTAATGTCATGTGTAGCTGTTCCAGTCTCTCCGTAGTCCTAATGTGCCCAACTTCAAACACAGTTTATTTTGGCAGCTGTAAAACATCTGCTCAGAATATTATGGAAATGCTTTAAACTATGATTCCAAAATTATGTATTTAGTTCAGATTTAATAAGGAAGTTGTTTATGTTGGTTAAAAAAGCAGTCATTGAAAATATAGTTAATAAAGATCAGCAATTACATGATGGAAATAATTTGTTTACTGTGTTGTCCCCAAGTCTCTCTAAGTAAGTCTTATAATAAGAGGAGATTTAATAAATCAAGATGTTGAAATGCAAAATAAAACACGCATAGCACAATAGGCAAGTTTTGCAAACAGTTATTCACATTCTATAACAATGTATTGGAAAAGTAATTATGCTTAGAATTTACGCATATATTTGAAAGCCAACAGCAGCCTATACTGAAGTTCCCTTCCACCCATTCCCATTGTTCAGCAACCTTATTCAGGCCACGGTCACACGGTCCTTTTGATCGGGTTTCACCGCTGTTCCCTCCCGCATTTAAGTTTGCTGATCAGACAGGCAAATCCACCTCCCGCGCCAAAGGGGGCTGACTCCCACAATTCTCCCAGGTTTTCCTGCCCTGGAGAAAATCAAGTATTTTCCTGGCACTTGGACTTTGAATGTGCGATTTCGCCTATCTAGACAGCCATCTTTCACAGTGATTGCGATTAGGGCCGTCTGACCGCTCTGTGCGTTTTTTTTTAAACCTTCTGGCTTTCAGCGCTTGAGTAAACAAGCACTCATCCTGCTTGGAGAAAAGTCCTGCCCACTGTCCCCCGGCATGGAAGTGGCATTGAAAGTTTCTGGGGGAGGAAGCTGGAGGGTGGGCTGTCAGGCAAGCTGGCTTCGGCATCCGCCCCAGGTTCCCAAAGCTGCGGCGTTAGGGGGGAGGGAGGGAGCCTCCGGCACCGGGGAGCACACCTAGCTAGCCAGCAGCATCGGGCAGAAAAGAGAACTCTTTGAAAGGTGCCTTTTTCTTTTCTTTTCATTGGGCCAGTGGCTGGAAAGTTGCTGGGGGGGGGGAGTTGGGCAGGCAGGGAAAGTGAGCTTGCAGTTCAGGGAGGGATGTGTGAACATCCCAACTTGGAAAAAATATTCCGGTTTTAATTACATCAGGAACAAAGCGCAATTGCCTTGCCATGTGACTGCACCCTCAGGCAGCCAGTGTGCGTGCTGTTGGGTGTATTCCATGTCACACCACTTTATTACAGCAACAGGCATTGTGTGCTGTACACAGCATAGTGTCTTTACCAAAACATCTTTCTGTACCCTTTTGTTACAGTATGGCACTATTACCAGTGCAAAAAAGGCCTCCTGCATTATTCAGTTTTGCATAGTTTGTGGAAAACTAGGAGAGTGGGAGCTTTCCTTATCTCCTCAAAAAGGCCATCCCATAAGGTTGGAGCCGCAACAGAGAAAGCACATACACAGGCAGTAGTTGATTTAACCTGTTTGCAGGGTGGCAGTTCTAGAAGGCCCTGCTCAGATGAGCAAAGCTGTTGTGGGAGACAATAGGGAGAAAGGCAGTCCACATACCAAGGCCATGAAGGGCTTTGTATATGATAACCAATGGAGTGAGTGCGGAATAGGAGTTATATGCATGCTCCACTTAGCTCCTGTTAATAACTAAGGATGCCAGACCCCCCCGTTGGAGGTGTGGGGTTCCCAAATGACTCTGACTTGCCTATGTCACTTCTGGGTCATGTAGGCACATCATATTTTAGGCATTCCTCCCTGCTCCTGGTAAGTTCACTCCCCATCCCATACCAGAAGATCTAAGGGACCTGGCAACACTCTTAATAACTGAGCTGTGGCATTCTGCACCAACTGGAGTCTCTAAGCTGACTTAGACGGGAGGCCAATGTAGAGCGCATTACAGTAGTCTAGTCTTGATCTTTCCATGGCATGGATCAGCCAGGTCAAAGTAGGGATCCATATTCCAGGTTAAGCTGAGTTGGAAGAAAAGGACTTTTTGTTTGTTTGTTTTTTGCAGTTACATGAACTTCTTTCTCCAGTAATAATGTTACACCCAGTATAACTACTAGGCTCTTAACTGCATCAGCAAGGGCCAGCTGAACCCCATCACATATGGGAAACACAGTGTCCTTTGAGAGCTCTGCCTTCCCAACCAGCATTACCTCTGTCTGTCCAGGATTTAGTTCCAGTTTCTTTAATCTTAGCCATTTAACTCTAGCAGCCAGGTAGCAATTCAAGACCTCACCAGGAGATTTAAATGAGGAGATATAGAGCTGGATATTAGATCAAGATGGGTAGCCATGTTAGTCTGTCTGTAGTAGCAGAAAAGAGCAAGAGTCCAGTAGCACCTTAAAGACTAACAAAATTTGTGGCAGGGTATGAGTTTTTGTGAGTCACTGCTCATTTCTTCAGATAACAGCATGGCCTTTGTCTACATATAGATGGAGATTGTCAGTCAAAATCAACAGGGCCATCTCTGTCCAATACAAGCCAGACTTAAAAGGGTCCAGAGCAGATGAGTTATCCAAGAAGACCTAGATTTGGTCCACTACTGCTCTCTCAATCACTTTGCCTAGAAAGGGCAGATTAGAGACTGGGAAAAGAAAGCATTAGTGCTTGATTTCTGATAGACATTAAGGGCTCACTGATGTCCTCACTTGATTTTAGCAACCAGGTTGGGCAAGGATCCAGGGCATAAGTAGTGGCCTCCACGGATCCCAGGACATTGTCAGCATCCATCACAGAAACAGGATCAAAAAGTTCCATAAACAGACCAGGGCTGTGGTCACACTGGAAACTTGGCACAATCTGGCCACACCTCTATTTGTGGCAGTTTAAATAGCTGCAGAAAGTTTTGATCAGACATCCCACCTTGAACCAGCTTCAATGCGCTCTCTCCCCATGGTCGATCATTCAGATTGCTGCATCATCTTTTTTGTTTTTGTCTGTCACCCCTGCCCATAAGCGTGTATCCACCCCTGACCCAAGCGTGTTTTGACAGCTCCACAATTCTTCTGCCAAGTACTCTGGGTCCTTAAAGACTCCTTCCCTTCACCTCTCTTCTTTGAAATACGGGGGGGGAGTGCAGGTTTACATGAGAGTATTCCCACTGACTTCAGTGCATTTACCCTTGTGTCAGTCATGGGATGCTCTCAAACAGCAACTCTGATGCAGAAACAGAAGAGGGATGGGGGGGGGAATTTGTTGCTCAAAAACAACTCCCCAGGGGACTCCTGATCCAGAATGACTACTTGACCTTGGTGCCTGACAACACCAAGGGCGCTTATGCACACAAAGCTACATGATCCACACAAAAAAACCCACACTAAAGGAGGTAGAAACAGAAGGGAAGGTTCAGACTTCCCAAGCGGTTTGACTTTGCAACAGAGGTTTCAGCCATCAGGAAAAGTGGGATGGAAGCGCTAAAATCCCTCAGAGTGTCTGGAATCTGGTAGGATATGTGAGCCTCTGTGGGCACACCATTTTAACTGAGTTCCCTCTCATGTGGGGTGTTGGAGCCATATTGACCTTGGTTTTGAGTAGATAGTGGTCAGACCATGGTTCTGGGCAAATTCCAGTCCTGACACCAAACCTTCCTATGTGACCTCTTTCATGCATTGGGTCAGTCACAATTTGAAAGAGACCCAAGGCAGTCAAAGAAGCTAGTCAAAGAGACCCGAGGCATCCAAGAGTCTTTAGCACCACATCCAACAATACCTTTTCCAACTCATAGAGATTGCCCACTGGGGAACAAGGTGGCTGGTAAACCAATAGTATCCCTAATTTGTCTTTAGTCTCTAATGTAAGGAACACACAGTCCATGCCACTGATAGACTACATGTATTTTTGAAGAAGAGGAAGATACTGGATTTATACCCTACCCTTCACTACCCAGAGTCTCAGAGTAACTTACAATCTCCTTTCCCTTCCCCTCTCCACAACAGACACCTGAGGTAGGTGGGGCTGAGAGAGCTCTTTCGAGGACTGCTCTTGAGGGAACAGCTCTGAGAGAACTTGAAACTGACCCAGCAGCTACATGTGGAGGAGTGGGGAATCAAACCCGGTTCTCCCAGATTAGAGTCCACACTCCTAACCACTACACCAAACTGATGAGACCTCAATCATCTTGATTCACTTGTATAGTCAGAAGAAGCTCATAAGGCACTTTTATGATGTTTAGCCAGAATTGCCTAGCCAGTATAAACAAGTAACTCTAAGAAATGGCAAGCTCATTTTATTTGTCTGGCACCTGAATGAAGATCCTTTTTGAAATACACTGGTATGCCAATAGCACTGATTAAACTGTATTTAAAGTTTTAACATTAAAAAATTATGGTTATCTAAGTAGGCCATTCTTTCTGGACTGTATTCTTACTGTCATAGCAAGGTTAATAATTAGAATTAAAAAGGGAAGGGAGAAAGACTAAGATATAACATCATGTTTCATTAGAACAAGTTTTAGATGCACACACAAACTCTGAATTTCTATACTTAAATGTAGCAGCAGGGGTGTTGTGGAGATATATTCAGTGTGAGGCTGGTGGCTAAGATACAACTTGGAGGAAAGGGCAGTTTCCAGATCATTTGTAGCAACTCACCCTGTAGTTAGCCAAGCACTACTTAAGCAGAGTGGGGAACTGGGTCTGAATCAGCAGTTGTATACAGAAGTTTGCACCACAATTCATCTTATCCTGTTGAGACAAAACCTGTGTGACGTGCCCTGACCACCAACAGTGTTGTGAAGCAGTAGAGGTCAAGGTAGCAGTTTCATCTGCTTACAACCTACTCGTGATGCAAGGAGTATGGTACATGGCCCTTATGCCAGTGTGTCTGCTTTGACAGTCTTGGTGCCTTATGCTTCAGTCATTGTTGGTAATTAGAATTCCCAGTGACATACCTTCAACAAAAAAGAAAAATCCACAGTTATGGTGTAGGAAAATTTTATAGTGATATGTGTTGTAAGCCTTTGGTAGGATATTCATTTAGATAATGAACACTGAGCCAGATGTTTCTGTTTAAGAGGTCAGCAAGTCTAAGAGGCAAGCCACTATTTAATGGGAGAAGTGGGTATTTCAACTACTCTACACTTGTTTTTTCCACCAGCCAAGCAGACATCATGTCACACACTGGATTTTATCACCTCTATAAGCCTCTTTGGTATACTTTGACCATTCATGAGAGTTCTGAGTTTTACCCAGAAAACTGATGTCATTTTGCTGAGCTTTATGGGAGAAATAATTTTGCAGCCTGAAAATGCAAACCTAACTGTTTTATACCTCCCATGTAAAGATACAGCAACCTCCTTGTAAAAAAGCTAACACAGCTATTCCTGAGCAACTTGCTGTAACAACTTTAAGTACTTAATCATGTGTGTTGGGGGGGGGGTTTACTGGGGCTACAGCTGCACATCAATGCAAAATAAGACATTAAATGGAATTTCAGTTATCATAGGCAGATAAAGCGGCACAACTGTTTAGGAATCAGTCAAAATTCTTGAGAAATTGTCCTTGGACTTGCATGGTGTGATGCATTTGCATCACATACTTAAAGTATTTTTTAAATGTTAGATCACATTTTATTTTCTAGAAACACATTCAAAAGCAGCATTTGCAGTGAACTAAGCAGTTTGCTAGTCAAATTTCACTCTTCCAGTATGAGGGATGAAGGTGGATCAGAATCTCGACCATTAGCTGTAAGTACCAGGAGGCAGTGATGAGGCCAGGGAATGCCTTACTCATCACTACAAAAATACAGGATTGCAGGGTATCAGTTGTCCCATCATGAGCTACTGTGACCCCTGGCATGGACTGCTGAACCAATGAGGACAGTTGTGCAGGCAGTAATGCCGTGCTTGTACAGTGCAGACTGAGGTACCTCTGTGTCTACCATGTCCTCCCAGTGACGGTAGCCAGTGGTTCTGAGTCATACACACAAAGGAGCTGTGGCTTGTGAGAAGATATGGTGAAATCTTTGTCAGACTAAATACCACTGTGCCATTCAGGGATGTTTCCTGTCTGCTTTCAAAAGAATATTTTATGAGGGAACTAATTTGGTAGTTTTACATCAGCTTCTAATATCAAGTGTTATTAGTGAATGATTGATCAGTATTATTTTGATGTCTTGAGATTGCTAATTCACTCTGGCCAGATACCTGTATGACACTGCTATCCAAACAGTTACACTCTTTCAAGTCTATTGAAGTTAATGCATTTAGAAGGGTATAACTCTGCTTGGGATAGCATTGTAATACACATACTTTTGGCTGAGGTAATTACCAGAGGACTGAAAGTTTTCTGTATAACTTTATTTTTGTTTTCCCTTTATCCAGATAATCAGCATTATTTCCAACTTCACCATTTGATCAAAGATACTTCTCTGCTTTTGTGTGGGCCATTACCCAGATTAGTGGGTTCTTTACATTTCATGTGGTACCTAAACCAGTAGCTCCTTTAACCTGGAGTGAAAGGTGGCAGAAGGAAGGTGGCTGCATTATGCTCAGGCTAATTCAGTATGGATTTAGAAGTGGATTGGAAAGGGGGTCATATTCACACTAGCATGTCTCTGGCACACATATCTTTGGAACATGCATGGTAACACTGTTCTCAGCCAACAGTCACAAACTGTAAAGTCCATCATCCCAATGCCTTCTTTCATGTAAGGCGTTTAGGATTGTAGTCTAAGAGACTATACTAATCAAAAAGTCCAAATTTCCAGGATTTCCCACATATCAATTAAGAATTCATAGTTGCATAAAAGCTTACTTGACATTTCCATATGTGGACCTGCAACCAAAAATTCAGGGTGATTTCAAATTGCTGCTGCCTCAGACTGAAAATCCCACTTTTAATATGACTTCTTCACACAAATGCATTCCATTGACTTACATCTTTATGCCACTTTTCCCCCTTTCACTGGAAAAAATTCACTGTGATGTGCAAACTTATTTGTACACAGATGAATCAGCATTATACAACATACAAATATCATTATACTAGGAATAAGGCCCATTGTGGAAATACATACAACGAGCTCTAGAAGGAGGCTCTGGGAGAGTGCCCCAGCCTTAGACACTCAGAGTCAATTTGCTGTGACAACCTCAGCAGGGTATAATGACACAGAATGCACCATTTTCTCCAGGGGAACTGATCTCTGCAATCTGAAGGGCAGTTGTAATTCTGTGTGATCTCCATCCCTCCCCTGGACACTGGCAACAATGGTTCCCCATAAGGGAATGGCTGGCTTGGAGGGTGGAGTCTATGGCATTGTACCTGTCTGAGCCCTTCCTTAAACCTCACCCTCTCCAGGCTCCACCCCTCAAATCTCCAGGAATTTCCCATCCTGGAGTTGGCAACCCTATCTCCCTCCCAGCCAACTGTCAACCTATCGTTATCTGCCTCCTGGCTTCAGCTTTCCATCTCCTCCCCCTCCCTTCTAGAGAGCAGTTGTAATTCTGAGTGATCTCCACCCCCACCTGGAGATTGGCAACAATGGTTCCCTATGAGGGAATGGCTGGCTTGGAGGGTGGAGTCTATGGCATTGTACCTGTCTGAGGTCCCACCCCTCCTCAAACCTCACCCTCTCCAGGCTCCACCCCTCAAATCTCCAGGAATTTCACACCTGAAGTTGGCAGCCTTATCAGGACTGGCCCCAATGAGTCTTCTCCCAAGGGCCAAAATAGGTGTAGAAAGGGCCTTTTACTGACGGAACCTGGTTACCTAGCAACAGGCACCGAGGAGAAAGTATAGTTACCAGCTCTGATTAGGGAAATACCTAGAGATTTGGAGGGTGGATCCAGTGGAGGGCAGCATGGGGGGGAATGGAAGGGCTCAGTAGGAGATAATGCCATAGGGTCTATCATCCAAAGGAGCCATTTTCTCCAAGGGAACTGATCTCTGTCATCTGGAAATCAATTGTAACAGCAGGAGATCTCCAGTTCCCACCTGGAGATTGGCAAACCTAGGGGAAAGTCAGCCGCACAGCAGGGGGTTGAAGAGAATGGTTTGATGGTCACTGGCCCACCTCATTAGCCAGCTAGCCATGGTGGAGCCAAAAAGGAGAGAGAGCCATTTTAAGTTTATTCTGACAGGAAAGCGGCCAAGCTGGCAGTGGGTAGGGGAGGGGGTTATGCTGAAAGTCCTTTGTTTACTGACAGAAAACAGCCACCGAGGGGACAGTTAGTCACAGTCCCACACAGGAGCCAAGAGAAGTGTCTTCCTCAGGAGAGAGTCTGGCTTTCCAGGAGCCGCAGCTCGTTTCCTCTAGGCCAGACCCTCTCTGGTGCTGCTGCTGAAGGAAGGCAGGGGAGCCTTTGAAAGGTGCTGGGCAGCCTTCTCTGTGGTGCAGCCCACTGAGCTATCACCCTGACTAAGCCCCAGCCTTGCAGGAGAGGGGCCACAAGAGGCAGCAAAGGTGAGTGCTTCTCCTGCTTGCCGCCATTTGCTAGGTTTGCCTCCTTCTCCCCCATGGAGGGGTTGCAGCTCCCTCAGCGGAGCGTCCATCCCCTTCGCTGGCTCCCTCCAGACTGACGGCAAGACACTGGCTGCTGGCTCCGTGGGTGGGGCCAAGGCAACACAGCAAGGCAATGCAGCAGGGGATTGGCAGACCTTCAGACAGGCAGCTGAGGGAGCCAAAGGCTTGTAGCGTGTGGAGCGTTCACACCAAAATAGAATTATTATATAGAGAGATATATGCATATAAATTGCATATAGAAACTGTTCAAGTGTACGAAATACAAGCTAACTTGCAAAACCAATTGCAAAAAGAGAATACCAACTGTTCATGAAAGTTTAAAACAACTTTAACAAAAGAAAGCAATGATTCTTCATCCCCACTAAACCTTTATGTGTACAGCAATATACTGAGAATATTGCCCAAGTAAACTATAGAAAAAGCAAGTCATTGCTTTCTCTTCAGTTTTGTTCTATAAGTTCTACTCATATTTTTATCCCACCCCCACTGTGCTTTGAACAAAGATCTATTTTCTGTCCATGATATATGATACTGAAGAATGAACCAATAAGAAAAACTACAAGGCAGATACTACATCCATTACAGATACAGGAAATATAAATTAATAGCCTTTGGCTTTTTTCCTAACAAAATATTTGGCTAAGATAGATACTAATGTTATGAAAGCCAATTATTTTATTGCAGCCAGATCTTCCAACTAAAGAGGTAGGTAAAATTCCAAAATGACAATTCTGAATGTAAGTAAATCCTACTAAGGCCAATAAGATTTCATTGACATAATAATTTTAAAGGCTGCAATAATTTGCATCAGATTCAGTTCACAAAAACATGCAATCACAGAGTGTGACCAAACATTTTCTATAGATCCCTTACAACTGAAAGCCCACCAGGACTTGGCTTCTCATCACAATCTTAGCTCATCTTCATTGTCTCCAAGAATCCTCTGTTAAAGGCATCAGTTTGCTATAGTTTCTTTGACTTCTTGCTGTTTGTCTGGGTTCAGATAGGCACCTGGGGCAAGCGGCAACAAGCATAGCCCAAATACAGTCTGGAGTCAAAGCACAAATATTCAAAAGTCCAAGCATCAAACCAGAAAAACAAATCCAAAGAGCACAAATCAAGTCATGGTCCAGAAAGTCACACTGAGGTTTAGACCAAGGTACACAACAGTTGTAGACAAGTTGCTTCCAAACTGACTCACCCTTTTCTGCCTGCTTTAATCAGGAACACCTTGCAGAGTCATTCAGGGACAAGTGCAGCTCTTCAACCTGCTGAGTCATCCAAGGACAGGTGAAACTCATCAATGGTTGAGCAGCCTACAGGGCTGTCAACCTTGATCCTGTGGTGACTCACACAGGCAGAGGTTACCTGGTGCTGGGCTACACTACACTACAGTTCTAGTCTTGCACTTCCCTCTGGGCCCACCTTTTCCTGCATCCCAAGGGCTCTGGTGACCCCAGGGATCAGGCTAGCTGCAGTGCTTCCAGGGCCGGCCCCAGCTTATTTCGCACCCTAGGCGAGGATCCCTTCTGGCGCCCCCCCCCCGTGTGCCCACCAATTTTCAAAAATAAATGCATTTTAGGAAGAATGAAAAACACACATTTTGAAATTGCTAATTTCTTCTTTTTAATTGTGAGAAAAAGACAGAAAAACACAAATCACAAAGCGTTTTGAAAACTGTTAATTCTGGTGTTGAAATTTAAAGTCTCTTTAGTGTTTCCATTTCAGGCACATCATATTCTGATTTTGCGTGCCTTTTCTTTGGCAAATTTTGTCTCCAATTCCTTCAGATCAAGCGCTGATGCTTCAGCATGTTCAACTGAGATAGTTGCCAAACCAAGTCGTCTCTTTTGCAGCATTGCCGAGCGTATGTGTGTTTTTATAAGTTTGAGTTTTGAGAAACTGCGCTCACCACTTGCCACTGACTCTGGAAGGGTGAGGAGGATCCTTAGAGCAACAGAAACATTAGGCACACTATCCTGGAGATTTTGCTGAAGTATGAAGAGAAGTACTCTTTGTAGCGGCATAGACTTTGGAAGTCTTCGAGCTACTGCTTGCAGTTCACAACACAAATCTTCAGCATCAATAGCTTTGTTTCCATCGTGCATCAATGCTTGTTCCAAATTCTTGCAGGCCTTATGTACATCTTCTGTGCATTTTTTGTTCATACTGTGTATATCACACAGGAAGCCAAAGAGGGAATTATAGTGTTGTAGTTGTTGGAATCTCTCTTCAACTGGTTGTATGGCCACATCTAAGACAGCATAATAGAAACCACTTTGAATTTTTGCTTTAGATCTTGTGGTGCCTCTTCTGGTGCTTCATACTCAAACTGCTTTTTCTTTCTCCTTTGTCTTTGTTCTGTCTCAGAGTTTGGTAGTATCTCTAGTTCTTTTGCAATCTCAGTAGCAGCTACCAAAACCTGTTCAAAAACCACATCACACCTACAGTCCACAAGGTAGTTCTTGGTTACTTGTAATTGGCCTGTAGCTAAATTTAAATCAGCTTCCTTATTTTGTAGTAGCTTGCTTGTCAGATTAATTTCAAAAAGGATGTTGTACCATGTAACAAGGGAGACCACAAACTTGAACTTACTAATTGCATCAGCAAGACCCTTAGTTTCAACTCGAGAATCACTTGTGGATGATTTCTGTAGGCTTGGGTCGTTAAAGATCTCCATTAAAGCGTCATATATACTACCAAGATGGTATCGCAGTGGTTTCAAAGCATCAATCCGACTCTCCCATCTGGTTTGACTCAGTGGCTTAACTGTAATGGCTGGTACATGGCTAGTTAGAATTTGCCAAGGACGAGTTGATGCAGAGAAATAATTATAGATCTGCTGGACCAACATGAAGAAACTTGTTGCTTCCAGGCAACACTTAGCAGCATCATTGAATACCAGGTTTAAAGAGTGCGCTGCAGGGCATGAAAAAGGCATGTGGATTTATATCCAGGACTCTCTTTTGTATTCCATGTTCTTTGCCTCTCATGTTACTCCCATTATCATAACCTTGACCGCGCAGATTCTCAAGTGGTAATTCCATTTGCTCAAGCAGTCCAAGAAAAGTTTCTGTCATAAAGGCACCTGTAGTCTCCTTTAGTGGAACAAATCCCAAGAAATGTTCTCGTATCGTAACCTCAGGCTCAGACATCTCAGTATCTGGTGTTTTGATTACACTGACAAAACGTACAATCATTGTCATTTGTTCAGTATGACTAACATCAGGTGTGCAGTCCAGAATAACTGAGTAGTACTTGGCTGAGTTTACATGTGCTAAAATGTTCTGCCTTATAGCACTTGCTAGAAGCTCTAGAAGCTCATTTTGGATGCCTTTTCCTAGGTAGTGAACCATGGTTTCTTCATCTTTAACTGTGCGCACATGTTCAGTCATGATAGGGTCAAAAAGGGCTAAAAGTTCAACAAGCTTCAAAAAATTTCCATTGTTCTCACTGTACAGCTTTTCAGTTGTACCACGGAATGCCAGGTTTTGCATGCCAAGAAATCTGACCATGGCAATCGAGCGTTCCAAGACCTGTCGCCAATATTGCTCTTCTTCCCTGATTTTCTGCTGGTTGATAGCATCGATTGTTTTTCTTTTCCATAAGCGCAGTTCAAGTTCTCTCCAGGCCTGGTAGTTGTCTAAATGGAGAGCTCTCCTCTCATGTGTAGACAGAATTGCTCCAATGTTCTTCTGATCTTTTGAACCTGGGTCTTGGAGAGCTGTTGCAGCACCATCTCTTGCTGAACAGCCTACAGCAAAAACAAAAAACCACATCTTTTGTGGTGGAATATATCAGTCATTGACGGCACACTTCTTCACCATTTGCCAGTCTCCTCTTGTAGTAGACAGGAGAGAATCTTCTTTTTGGGGAGTCTTTTGGGAAATCATATGATACAACCTGCTGTGGTCCATGTTCAACTATAAACTGTCGCAAATTATCACTGCAATACTTAGGCCAGTTAGCAGGGTCACTGTAATCCAAGCCAGGCACAATACCGACTTCTTTGGCAGTCATCGCAGTACTCTCAGTTTCCTCAAAATCCTCTGTTTCCGCTGTGTGTTCCACTGGAACATCTCCACATTGTGCCACTTTTTCCTCAGAAGTAATACCACTTGTCGTAGGAGCAACATCACTTGTGGTAGGAGCCCCCTCAGTGGTAGCTTCTTGTTCTTATTTTTCCTGTGCAAAGGAATTTCCGGAGGGACATCTTATGCTTGGCTTCATCCTTGGCTCTTTCTGCCTTTTGTTTGTGGAACTGAGCTCCAGATGGTTTTTTTAAATCAGTCATAACTCCCTAGAAAAATAACCAAATGTCTAAAACTACTTTCAGATCAGGAAAGATGAAAATTGATGGTGCTCCACTCCCCTTAAATCCAGTAGGAGTCTACGCCACCTCCTCACTGGTGTGTGCTTCTAAACCCTGTCCTTCTAAGCCAGTTTGGTGCAGTGGTTAAGAGTGGTGGACTCTAATCTGAGCACCAGGTTTGATTCCCCACTCCTCCATATGCATCCAGCTGGGAGGCCTTGGGCCAGTCACAGCTCTGTCAGAGCAGTTCTCTCAGGGGCCTCTCAAGTCCCACAGGGTGTCTGTTGTGGGGAGAGGAAGGTCAGGAGATGGTAAGCTGCTCTGAGACTCCAAGTGAAATCCAAACCTCCTCATTATTAGTATTTGTCAGGCCACTGCGGCAGACTACATGAGCACCATCAGCTTCCGCCAAGCCTCCCAAGAGCCAGCTGATCTCAGGGGACTCTCAGGCTTGGGGAGGGGAGGGGCTTCAATGAGGCGCAGAGTCCACCTTCCAAAACAGCTATTTTCTCGGTTGCCTGGAGATCAGTTTTAATACCAGGAGATCTCCTGCCACCCTAATGGAGGTTGGCTACCATACTAAAAATCATGAGAAATGGGGTGGGAGGTGGGGTGTGTGTGAAACAACTGAATTGAAGAGGGGCACAGAATGGGATGACCATGACTTGCTCCCCCCACCCCATCCAACTGTGATTAAATTTGCTGTGGCCTGATGAAAAAGCCCCCCCCTTGCACCATGCAGTGCCTGGGAGGAAGGTCTTTCCCCTTGGCTACCAATCTGCAGACTGCAGGGATTTACTAAAAGGAAGGACAGGGTTGCCCACTGGAAACAATGGGATACACTTGAAGGCCCACTGGAAATAATGGGAGCCAAGAATGCCAACTGACTTGCATAGGCTCCATTGAAATACATGACAGTACAAGCAGAGTTGCAAAGCAAATGTGGAATGGATTTTCCATTAGGGTCTCTGGGCCCAAACAGACTACTCTGGGACTGGAATGACAGGCCCCAGCTTGGAAGGACAGCCCCTAGGAGTCACAGAAGTCTTCTGGGACTGGGAAGAGAGTCACAAGAACATTCATGCTACTCCCAAGGGCTGTCATTCCACTCTGTGGCCTCTCATTCTAGTCCATTCCGCATTTTTATTGCAACTCTCCTTGTACTGTCCTGCATTTCAAGGGAGCTCATGCAAGTCCTTCCTTTTAGTCTGGAAAGGAATGTGCCTTCCCAAGGGGGGGCGCTTCTCCTGCCGCCACCTCCTCCCCCGACCACAGTGTAGGGGGGTGCAGAAGGGTCCCCTCCTGCAGCAGACACAAGGCCACCGCCTCCCCCCCCCCAGAAGGAACAGTGGGAGAGGAAGCAGGGGAGGAACGGCGCAGCAAAGGTACTCGGGGTGGCCCTCCCTGTCTGGCCTTCTCCAAAGGGGGGTGGGGGGGCATGTGCATGCATGCTTCTCCAAGCCCTCCCCCCATGATCCTCTTCCTGGTGGGGCAAGCAGCAGGGGGGCCGGTGCCCTCGGCAGGCTCCCTGCTCTGGAGGGGCTGACTCCTGGCTGGAGAACCCCCAGCGGCAGAAGCTCGGCTCTCCCCTCCAATAGGGCTCCTTCTCCTCTGCCCTCCCCCACCCCCCTTCAGGGAGCACCCATGACCGGCACTTGGGGACCCGGAGAGGGTGGCTGGGCTGGGCAGGACGGGGCGGCCATTATGGGGGTCTCCTCCCTCCCTCTGTGTCAGGAGGGAGGTCCAGCAGGGAAAGGGCGGCCAACCAGCCAGCCGTGGGGCGGCAGGGTCTTCGCCGGACTTGTGGCCGGGCTGGGGAACCTCTCGCCTCCTGGGGAAGGGCGGGGGGGGGCGCAGGCGAGGCAGGTCCGGAGGAGGCGCCCCTTTCGCCAGATTGCTGAAGAAACCAACCTTTCGGGGGGGGCGCAGGGTCCAACTTGCAAGGAGTTCTCCTGGGAGCGGGCAGGACTCGGGAGGCGCAGAGGCTTCTGGAAGGGTGGCAGCAACTCCTTGTGTCCAGCACCTGCAGCTGCACTTCCACTTTTGAAGAGGAAGAGCAGCGCAGGCGCAGCAGGGTTTTGGCGAGGGAGGGGCGGGGTGGGCAGGGCTGCAGGTCACCATGGCGCCCCCCCTTACCGGCCGCTCTAGGCGGCTGCCTAATTTTGTCTATGGGTGGTCCGGCCCTGAGTGCTTCTGGCTATCCCAGGGGTGGGGATGGTGGCTGTGGGTTTTCTATTACAGCTTTGGATCTAGGACTGTGAGACTGAGGGCATGGTGTACTGACTTTGGCCTGAGACTCTCTGTCTGCACCTGATAGAGTTTCTACCTTGTCTGGTGGGTCTTCCTTCAGCGTCTGAGGTCTGGGGCCAGCTTCCTCTGTCTGTTCTTCATCCAAGGAGTTGTTGGCATGCAGACCCACAACACCATTCCATGCTTTCACCACCAGCAAGCTGAACTGTATGCATGTGGCAGCATGTGCCAAAACAGCTCTAGACAGCAGCACATCATAAATGAAGCTGCCTTTACACTGAGTCAGATCATTGGTCTATTGATCATTGGTCTATTGATCACTGATCATTGGCCGCAGGTCTCCAGGGTCTCAGGTCAAGGTCTTGCACTTCACTTGATCCTTTTAGCTGCAGATGCTAGGGATTAAACTTGGGACCTTTGGCATGCATGCAAAGCAGACAGTCTGCCACTGGACCGCAGCTCCACTCCAAAGCCACAATCACAGAAACATCAAGCAGAAGGAGAAGTAAAGAAGAAGCAAAGGCAATTCCCTCAAAAGAAGACAACCCAAGGATACTAAAGATCAGATGGGAACTGATACACAGCTTATTAACTGCAGCTCGGACGGTACTAGCAAAACACCTCCTTGTCAGAATGGTACTTAAAGATCTGGGATCATTTACTAATGGAGAAAATTACTGATTGCCTACTACAAACAGACATCTACCCAAGGCAAACCAACTTCACTGAAAAATGATTTCCATTCATCATTCATATTTTTGAACAAGATCTTGATCCTCCAAACCAGTTCTGTCATCAACTACTATTCTTTTAACATATCTATCATTTTCGCTTACTCCTCTTTTTTATCTCCTTTTCGTCTCTGAATTGATCTAGAGTAAAATCCCTTGAGATTTGTGTACCTCCTCACATTAAAAAACTCACAATTTCAGATCATAAACATTGCAATTAATATCCCCCATACCTCACTTTAAGTTACACTAGAAACATCATTGTAACTGATATTTGTATATATGTTTTGAAATGTTTGATATAATCTCTTATGTACTACTAACATTTTGCTTATGTGTAGTAATATTTTGCTTAAGTGTTGTATCAATTGTAATTCCCCTGTTATCTAAATAAAGGTTTTGAAAACTGGAAAGGAAAAAACAGAAGGGAAATTATTAAGACAACTGACAGAGAAGTCTCTGTAGTGGTGACCTTTTAAATTTATTGTGTGTAAAAACCTCACAAACCACACCGGCAGTAAATATATATAAGTTATTTGGTTAGAAGAAATGTAAAAAGATTGAAGCAGTGCGTTTCCATTATTAACTTTGTTACAGGAGAGGAAGAGCTCTTAAGACAGGACAGGACAAAGGCAACTTTGGAGAAAAAACTGTCTCAGCAGGAGATTGTCAAGGGTAAAGATGAGATGGGGAGGGCTGCAAGGAAGAGAGTGACTATCAGAAGTGGAAGAGATAGATACAAGTCCAGTAGCACCTTAGCATTTGGGGGGAGGGGTGTGAACTGTTGAGAGTAAGGCAGAGATGTTCTGCCAGGCTTTTGGTTGAGGACAGCAACACTTTCCCATTCTGGCTGGCACCCTCTCCTCCTCTCCAGACTGCTCTGTTCCTCTTCCCCCCACCCATGAAGTGGCCGCAGTCTGGAATGAGAAGAAATTAAGAACATAAGAACATAAGAAAAGCCAATGTTGGATCAGGCCAACAGCCCATCCAGTCCAACACTCTGTCACACAGTGGCCAAAAATACCAGGTGCCATCAGGAGGTTCACCAGTGGGGCCAAGGCACTAGAAGCCCTCCCACTGTTGACCCCCCCCCCCCAAGCACCAAGAATACAGAGCATCACTTGCCCCAGAGTCCCTATCTATACCTTGTGACTAATAACTACCAATGGACCTCTGCTCCATATGCTTATCTAATTCCCTCTTGAAGTTGTCCATGCTTATAGCCGCCACCACCTCCCGTGGCAGTGAATTCCAAGTGTTAATCACTCTTTGGGTGAAGTAGTACTTCTTTTTATCCATTCTAACCCGACTGCTCAGCAATTTCACTGAGTGCCCACGAGTTCTTGAATTGAGAGAAAGGGAGAAAAGTACCTCTTTCTCTACCTGCTCTATCCCATGCATAATCTTATAAAACTCAATCATGTCACCCCTCAGCCATCATTTCTCCAAGCTAAAGAACCCCAAGCGCCTCAACCTTTCCTCACAGGGAAAGTTCTCCAACCCTTTTATCATTCTAGTTGCCTTTTTCTGCACTTTTTCAAAAGCTATAATATCCTTTTTAAGGTGTGGTGATTAGAACTGTACACAGTACTCCAAATGACGTTGCACCATTGATTTATACAGGGGCATTATGATACTGGCTGATTTGTTTTCAATTCCCTTCCTAATAATCCCCAGCATAGCATTGGCCTTCTTTATTGCAGTCGCACACTGTCTCGACGTCTTCTGTGAGTTATCTACTACGACTCCAGGATCTCTCTCTTGGTCAGTCTCTACCAGTTAGGACCCCATCAACATGTATTTATCGTTAGGATTTTTTGCTCCAATGTGCATCACTTTGCACTTGGCCATCCTGAACCCTATTTGCCACATTGACGCCTACTCGCCAGATCCCTTTGGAGTGCCTCACAATCCTCCCTGGTTTTCACCACCTTGAACAGCTTGGTATCATCTGCAAATTTAGCCACTTCACTGCTGACTCCCAACTCCAAATCATTAATGAAGAAGTTAAAAGAAATTGTGAAACTTTGCCATCCAATTCTGTTAATTTGCTGTACTAGTTCTGTTTATATATTTTATACTACGGTTTTGATGTTTTTATCAAATTCTGTTCATCGTCCAAAGGCCTGCAGTAGCAGGGATTTGGCAATCCACTGATGATGATGATGATGATGATGATGATGATGATGATGATACCTCCAAAACTATAAGAAGTGAAAAAACAGAAGGCATCCCGAACAACTTTAACTTAAAAACTGCTCTCAGGACCTTTCCACTGAGAGTAAGTATCCTGATGAAAGACAGATGTATGATACCATGTATAAGCAGCAATAAATTTATTTGTATTGCAGAAACCTTGGTATATATGTTTTGTGCTAATTCCTGAGATTGTCAGGCACATGAGATTTTATTGCATTTTAACCAGAATCAAAGCACAGGAATCCGCATATTGTCAGTATAACATATTTATTATAATTGAAAAGTAGATAGGTTGTGTATTTTAAAAAGCGTGCTTTTAAAATTGTAGCTGCAGAATAAATACACTGGAGGGAAAAGAATAGTGCAGAAGGGGTGGGGGCAAAATCAAAAGTCAGGCTTAAGGGCTTACTGCTCTGAAAATCTGCAGTAAGGTGTGTGTGTGTATAATGGGCCTGAGCATGTAGCAGAAGAGGAAGCTGCAGCCATTCAGTAGCCAGAGAAAATACTCAGAAATACTTATTCCTTGTTCCTACTTGAGAACCCTGAGCAACTTAACTTTTGGTTAGTCTTTGAATATACACAGGCCACTTAGAGCACTTTTTTAACATCAGCATGTGCTATAAAAATGCTCCTGAAGTTTTCTCAATGACCCTCATAGCAACCCTGAAAGGTGGGTCTCTACCTCAGAAGAGGGCTGAGGTCTAGAAAATATTGACTTGCCTAAGGTAACTTACTACAGTGGTTCTAGACAGCTCCTATTTGTGCAAATGTCAGGATGTTCAGTCATTCACTATAGCTTTATGAAGTTCATTGTGTTTCTGTATAGGAATGTGAACTGTTTCCATCTGGGATGCCAAACTTATTTTGTGTGATAACCCGTCTGGGGATGAAATAGAGGGTGACTAAAGAATTGCTGACTTTCAGTTCTTCAAAGATTATTTATTGAATGTTTAAGTAAATCATTGGTTCCGAGTGTATTTCTTGGGTTTGGCTCAAAAACAGTTTGAATGTTCAAGCACACATTTAGTCATTGTCTAAACTTTTGAGACCTTGGTAAACTAGAAATCTGGTCTACTGTATTGAATGTGTAAGACTGGGGAAGACTTTGGTTCAAAACCTGCATCTGGTGGTGGCCTTACAGGAGGACTTGGGCAAATTGATACATTTCACTCCAAAATGTGGATTATATTGACTTCCTTTATTTCCCAGGAAATGATAGAATATTTTTCTTCAACTCATATTGAAGTACAGGAACTAACTGAGGGCTGGTGGCAGCAAAATTATCACCCTGTTTGGCATGACAAAATGCCCTGAAAGTCCTGATGTGACAAATGTACAACATGGAATGGCCCATGATTGCAGGGCTGCCGGGGGAGGGGGGGACTGCAGGGACAAAATTCCCACAGCCCAACTGGCAAGACCCTGAAATCTGCATCATGCTGTAATCATAGAATGCATTAACTTTTTGCCTTAACTTCTAATACAGTTCTGCATTGCAGGCACTAGGGATACCGGGAAGGCAGAGCACAGCAGGAATTTTTCCAGTTCTGCTGCTCAGGCCTTTCTGCGACATTTACTAGGAAGCTGAGAGAAACCCTTGCTTCTCAGGTCCTGCTAAACCCATAAACCAAGCCAGCACTGGAGCAATGTAAACCCAGCCAGGACAAGCTACAGTCATTGCCAGGATGCAGCCTCCTAACAAGGCCATTACCTCTAGTAGTCTTTGATTTCCCTTTTCCTTTAGTTTTTCATCCAGTTCCATAGTTTTGTCTGCACATTCAGGTATTGGGCAGCTCTGTTAGTGGATTGTAGCAAACAAACAAACAAAACATTATTACTGACTTTTTCCTAATTTATCTAACTCTTCCACATTTTTTCTGTTTCATTTTGCTCTCTTCCTTTCATGATATGCCTGCTTTCTGCTCTCCCCATTTCTAATTTTTCTCCCCCCTCCTCCATTTTTCAGTCTTGTTCTCAGTTCCTTCTCATTCATCCTGGTTGGTAATCCACCTTGAGTCCAAGTGAGAAAGACAGACTATAAATGATGTAAATAAATAAATAAATAAAACTTAGAATGTATCTAGCAGGAAACAGAAGGGGTGAGTTATATTTTCCCCATAGTCTATCAAAGTAGTAGAAGCATGCTTTCCCCTTTCACCCTTTACATGCATGATAATGGAATGTTAATCTGCTTTAGTGGTTATAAATGAGGGACAGCAGTTAGAATTTAGCTTATCTTCTATTGCAAATAGCACACAGGATATCTGGAGATAGCATGGGCCAGAATATTGTGATTCCTTTCATTTTTGGCCCTGGGACTCCCATCACCATCCTGAAGCTGGTGGCCAGTTTTGAAGTTCCTACTTTTATTTTTTGATAAGTTACACCTGCCACAAATGGAGAGACAAATGGAAATACAGATATTTTTATTATTATAGATGCATGGTAACAGCCAGACAAGTTGTTTTGTTATATTTTATTTGGATCAGGGTCAAATTGGTGTGCGTGTATGTGTGTGAATGTGTGTGTGTGGATTTTTGTCCAGGGGCTCATGGTGGTGCTTGGCAGCCCTGCATGAAGGGTTGATGAAAGTAAAACAGCTAGATATGAGTCCAGTAGCACCTCAGAAACCAAGAAGATTTTCAGGGTATAAGCTTTCCAGAGTCAAAGCTCCCTTTGTCAGACACCTACAATATCTGTGGAGGAGGAGGAGGAGATTGGATTTATACCCTGCCCTTCACTGCCCAAAGGAGTCTCAGAGCAGTTTACAAACTCCATTCCCTTCCCCTCCCTACAACAGACACTCTGTAGGAATTTATGACTAATCTAAGGTCACCAGTAGCTGCATGTGTAGGACTGAGTAATCAAACCCAGTTCTCCCAGATTAGAGTCAGTGCTCCTAACCATTACACCAAACTGACTATAGTAACTAAAAGACTTACACGCTGGTGAAACTAATGGCCTATCAACAAGATAGGGATACTTCTAGAACTGACTCATTATGGTCAAGGGTTGTGGACAGAATGGAATTATATATTTTTCCTTACATTACTTTAATACACAATAGGTTTATTTAGTAGGCAGAGAAAAAGAAAACACTGATTTATATGCTAGCACATGATAATCTGGGATTTTTTACACTGGTGTGCATTGCTTACTAATTTAACCCTAACTGTGATATATTGATAAATTAAGAGGTATTTAAAAGCCTGCAGCAATTGTATTTCAGCATAGTAGATGGTTTAAAGTTAATCATTAAAATCCAATAAAACCCATTTGAGACAGAAAATAATTATGGTAAGTAATGTTGGCAAATTTTCAAAATCTTCAGGTTCTACTATTAATAAAAGAAAATATATAGGTCTAAAGCTAATGATATCTGCATTTCAATAAATCTGTGTGGTCCCCTGTTGTTAAATATACGATACGTCTGGCAGCGTGAGTTTGCCTGAAATCAATAGCTTTAATGTAACATTTCCAGAATGCTAGTATGATTCACCTTTGCTGTATAGCTACCCCAGTGAACCTGAAAGTCTCTGATGGAAAATTCTTGATATCCTTTATCAGAGTCTGTTAAGACAGTGTTAGGATATCACTGAGCATCAGGATCAACCACTTCTCAAGATGAAGTATATCTGTCATTCCTTGGAGAAAGGGCAGAACAAAAATGGAGATGGACAGTTCTCTAGACAGAATGTTTCCAAGCTACAATAATCTATGCAGTCAGACATTCTGGGGAAGGATACTGACTACGTTGCATGCATACATTCCTGTTAATTATCCTATGTAATGAGTGATTAACACATGGAATCCACTGCCCAGGAGGTGGTGGCGGCTACAAGCATGGACAGCTTCAAGAGGGAATTAGATAAGCACAAGTGGAGACCCGTAAGAAACTTGCGGGATGGTTATCTCATTCGTCACACCTTTGCTTCCTCTCCTCGCCCCCTACCTCTCTCACACTATTTCTCCCCTTTGCCCCCCTTTTCTTACTCTCTATTTCTGCTCCATGCATGTGACTTCCTCTCTCTTTCTGACCTTTCTCTTTGTTTTTCTGCCTCCCCACTTCATCACTCTTTCTCTCTCTTTCTGCCCCCCCATCATTCTTTCTTTCTGCCCCCATCACTCTCCCAGCCTCCTGCCTGCTTCCTCCCCCACTCCGCAGAGCAGCAGTAGCAGTAGCAGTAGTGGCAGTGCTCTCAGCCACCCACCTGCTTCCTCTCCCCTCACAGCAGCAGTGGCAGCACTCTGGGAATCACAACGGATCTCCCAGCTACAGAGATCAATTCACCTTAGGGCTGCCAGCTCCAGGTTGGGAAATTCCTGGAGATTTGGGGGTGGAGCCTTGGGACAGTGAGGCTTGGGGAGGCAAGCAGCCTCAGCAGGGTATGATGCCATAGACTCAACCCTCCAAAACAGCCATTTTGTCCTGGGGAACTGATCTCTGTCTCCTGGACAACAGTTGTAATTCTGGGTGATCTCCAGTCCTCACCCAGAGGCTGGCAATGGTGGTTCTCGTGGAAGAAATGGCTGGAGGGTGGAGTCTATGGCATTACACCAGTCCAAAGTTCCTCCCCTCCTCAAATCCCACCCTCTCCAGGCTTCACCCCTCAAATGTCCAGGGATTTCCCACCCTGGAGTTGGCAACCCTATTTCCTTCCCAACCAACAGCCAACCTACCTTTATCTGCCTCTCTGTCTCTTGTTTTCCATCTCCACCCTCCAGCCTCTACCTAGGAAAATTACAGTCTTTCTCCACACTGGGGACCAAAGCAGCTTTCATTATTCCCTCCTCCTTTTTATCTGCACAACAACCCTGTGAGGTTGGTTAGGCTGAAATATGTGACTGGTCCAAAATCACACAGTCACCTTCCACTGCAAGATGGGGATCTGAGCCTAGGTCTTGCAGACCCTACTTTGAAGCTCTAACTGCTGCACCTCACTGGCTTTCATAGGGTGGCTGCTGATGAATGGTAGCAAGCAGCCGAGGCTAGATGAGTCATGCAAATCAGGGGGGACCTGGCAAGCCTAGACTGCTGCCAGGCCTAGAGTGGCCAACCTCCAAATGGGACCTGGAGACATCCTAGAATTACAACTGGACTCTAGAGAGCAGAGGTCTGTCTCCCTGCAGAAAATGGCGGCTTTGGAGGGTGGACTCTGTGGCATTATACCCAGCTGAGGCCTCTCCCTTCCCAAACCCAGCCCTCATCCTTAGAGTCCACCACAAAATCTCTAGAAATCCCCCAGCCTGGCACTGGCAACTCTAGTGAGGCCTGACCCCAAGGCTCCCTCCCTCCCTCCCTCCCTCCCTCCCAGGCCAAAAGAGGCCTGGAAAGGGCCCTCCCCCCACCCTTTGACTGACAGAGCCAGTTAGAAGCCTCCCCCCTCCCAACGTTCTAATCTCTCACCGTTAATGCCTGGATTCAGGTCCCTGCAGAGGCCATTTCAAAAGGTTTTTTGGGGAATTCAACTGTTCCTGAAGGGATTTTTTCACTTTTGGGATTTTTCTACAAACCCAGGAAGTCTACTGACTATGCAGGAAAAGCTGTTGGGGGAGAGTGAGCCCCCTGTTGGTGGGAATAGGTATCCGCACTTTTTGGCTATTAGAATAAGGATATGGAGCAGAAGTCCATCAGTGGCTATTAGCCACAAGGTATAGATAGGAACTCTCAGGCTGGGGAAAGTGATACACTATATTCTTGGTGCTTGGGGGGGCAACAGTGGGAGGGCTTCTAGTGTCCTGGCCCCACTGCTGGACCTCCTGATGGCACCTGGTATTTTTGGCCACTGTGTGATGGAGTGTTGGACTAGATGGGCCATTGGCCTGATCCAACATTGGCTTCTCTTATGTTCTTATGTCTCCACCATACAATCATGCCAGTGTCCTCTCTAAGCTGAGTTAATGTGATCTAGCTCACAGTTTTTTAGCTTCGAGCTCACACATTTTTGTCTTTGCAAACTAATTTATGAAGTAGCCAAAGCACTCGCTCACAACTTTAATGCCAGTAGCTCACCAAGTAGAATTTTGGCTCACAAGATTCCACGGCTTAAAGGGAGCATTGCATGCAACCTGTTTCAGTCCTCTGCCATTTACACTAGAAAGCATGAATTCCTAATGACCAACTTAATTTGGGGGTGCAGTTTGAGGCTAATACATCTTGCCTTGTCCATGGAGTACCATGACAACTGCTCCCTGTCCTTCCTAAGGCAACATTTCATGCTGTTGAAGATACTTGAGCAGTACACATTACAGCAATTAAAAACTAATGGAAACCAGAGATTCTAAGGTCTGTCATTTTCACTATGATCCTTGGCTCATTTTGACTCTGGTCCTATATAGAAATTGAACATACACACACTTCATCTTGAAATTCTTAGGTCTTTTGATTCTAATAATGAATAATAACACCTTCTCTTCTTCCCATAGCTGTGCCCTTCACCTATATCCAGGTTTGTCAGCAAAAGCTCCTTGCTTCCCCTCTGTACCTCTCAAGGCCACTTGTTATTAGCTGGTTTGATCTTCTATACATATAAAGTTCACAGGACCTGGCTATGACACGTGTCAAGTTTTCAAAATATGTTTTCCTTTCACAGTCTTCAGATAGGTGTTAGAGGGAAGCATCTTGAGAGGAAAGGTGAAACTGAGACCCCACTGTGTGTTTTTCATTCCAGTTGTGATTTGCATATATTCTGACTTCTGTGTTAGTTAGGCCTCATATCTAGGCTCAAACTAGTCAGCTCCTCTCTCTGTCCTACCACCTGCTGTCAATGACTTATCATGTATATTATGTTTCCTTTCCTTACCTACCAATACTTTTTTTTTGGGGGGGTTGCTCATCTAGCTCCCTTACCATCACTAAGAATTATAATATATACACCAATCCTGAGGAGTCTTTTTCCATCTGTGACTACTGCTACCTGTGTGGTGCCTTGGCATGTATCTAGTATTGCCTAGTAGTTAAGTTCAACACACTACAAGCATTATTCCTAGACTTAGGAAACTTTCAAGTTTGCTGATACTCACAGCTTTCCAGTAAATATTACATGTCTTTTATCGCAAGCATCCTATTTGAAAACCTTAAAGGAAATTTCAAACAGGAAAATATAGACTTACAGGCACCCTAAAAGGAAACTGATACCATACACATTTGAATATATGTATGTATGTCACTGTTAATGTAAAGATGTGATGATATGCAACCTGACCACCTTTAAAGCACAGCATAACTTAAAGAGCAAACACATAGCTTACAATAATTCAAACCCTTTCCCACAGTTCTCTCCTACAAATGAATCATCAGAGAGTTCCCAGATGTTTAACAGACATCTAGGTTTATTGCCAAGGTCAGCATTTCTGTTTTATATCATACTGGGATCCTGAGGAAGGTAGAGTGCATGTATTGTGTTTCTGCATATGCAAGTGATGCAAGAGACTCATTTCAGGCATGGCAGAGTTTGTGAAAATGGTGTCAGATCAAAGTCAGTCAAAATTGTCTTGTCTGTCTCATGAGTGCAGTTAAGGAATGGCAGTTTGGGCTGAATACGTTAATTCAAGCAAGTTACATACTAAAGAAATATATTTTAACATGATACTTTAGTTGATTTGTTCTATTTGATAGATTCTTTACATTTCTTTCTTAGAAAGATCACTTGGTGACTATTATATGCCAAGATATTTGCTGTGATACAGGAAAGTCAAATCATGTTAAATTTCCCAACTACTCCACAGTTCATTAGGTAAAGAATAGTAAAAAATATAGACATTTTACCCATGGCATTGATATTAGAAGAAACAGCATACTGAGTTATACAAATGTAATATGCAGATAGCTTCATTGAGCAGTAATTGTAGAAACACAATTTTATGGCAACTATTAGTCATGGGTTTTCTTACCCCTGCTATCATTCCTTGATGAAGCACCTGTTTATTTCTAGCAAGGCTCCAAACAGAGAAGATGTTCAAGAGATATAAAGAACTCATCCAAGTCCTCACTGCCACAAAAAGGTGACCAGTCAAGGATCCTGTCTTGAAACTGTTGCAAACTGTAGAGCTGATTACCATCCTTGCTTCCTGGCTGGTTCAAGTGTGTCCGATTGCCTCTTTAGAGCCCAGGTGTTGATGCCAAATTAACTTTCTTCTAAATTTCACATACACTTTTGACCTTAGTGGGCAGTTCTAGTTTGTGAAGCTGCATCCTGGGATTAGGTCCTTGTCAGACAGTTCCTGAAAGCAGGTCTGACTTTTTGTATTGCAGTTGTATTCTAAACTGAGTTACACCCTTTTAAATCCATTGAAGGCAAGGAGCTTGGGATTCCATAGCTACACTTCCTTATATGCTGATAAGGAATTTGGACCTTGCTCACTTACAGAGGTTGAGAAGAGATCACAGTTAACACAAAAGAGAAAATGCTGAACTGTTCAACTCCACTTTTGATGTGTAGTTTTTAAAGAAACATTGGGTGAGCTGGTGTAACATGCACCCACTTGTACTCATACTTCAGGATCCTGGCTTCAGAATTCAACTGATATATCCATACCACAAAAACTACTTTGAAAAATTACCTGATTCTAATAGGTCCACTTTTGTGTTAGATATTGCTAATTTCTAGAGGCCTTTTCTAGGGCTGTTTCTGACAGCGACAGCAGCATATGGTAAGACCTAAAGCTCTGCAAACAGTTTATGGCTTTCATGACACATAAGAAAGGGGAGCATTATGTACACCATGCAGTCTATGGTGAGAGCAAAGATATATATATACATTGCTTTACTTGTAAATGTATAGTTGGAATAAGAACAGTTATTTTCAGTTCTTTTATGTACTGAAAACAACACAATTCTTAAATAAATGTATTTTTAAGATACCTTTTATACCTTCTAAATCACCTGCCATGCTCAGATTTAAAGGAAGATCTGTTTCAGGATCACAAGCATAAGATTTATCCCCTCTTAACCAGGGGAACTGGTGTCTAGGCAGACTTGGGTAGATCAGGTGAGAGACAGTCATGGGTATCATCCACCAATGAATTTTTAAAAGACCCATTATTGTCCCACTCTGATATTATTTAGTTGAATCTGGAGTAATTCTGGGTTTTTTGAGTGAAAACCAATGCATTCCTGTACACTACTAAGCGAACAACATAACCTTTATTCTAAGATTATATTTTAGTCTCCATATGTAAAGAAGCACACATACACACACTCAAAATACACTATAAACATACCATACTGGCATGATCATAATTTACAGCTTGTATCAGACATCACTGATCATTCTGAATATCTTAGAACAATGATCCTTAGAGACAGTAAAATAGGAAATTAGTTGCACCCATTCTATGTACATCTGTGGGGGGAAGCTCACATGCAAACAGGGGCCCTGATGCAGGAACAACTCATTAGGGTGAATCCTATTGTTTCATTCTGCTATTGCTGATGTGTACTTCTAGCACAATAAGATGTTTCAAGGATTGGTGGAAAATATTGTACTGTGTGTAGAAAATCAATTAACTGTTTTGGCTAAATAATGCTCCTGTCAGGCACATATCTAGACACCCTCTCCTCTTACTGCCCCTCCTGCTGCCCAGGAAAGTTAAACCAGATAGTGAGGCTCCAGAATTACTATGAGATGGGAAAGTTTCTGACTGCTCCTGGATGTCTTGATTAGTAGAATTCTATCTCATTTTGTTAGCCCAGAGGTTAAAAAACCACACCTCTTTTGTACTTCTTGGTAATAGAGAGAAATGCCTACAATAGGTCTGTTTAGGCAAGGATGACAGCCACACATAGGTACCATTAACTTAGATATAAAAGCATAGGCAATCTTGGAATAGCTGAGTGCTGTGAAGGAAGACCTTCATGCACATTAGACAAACTATGAAAGAACTCGGCTTGGGAGCCTGAAATTCCTGGCAAGGCCCACAACTGCACCTCCAAAGGCAAAATGTTTTCTGAACATGTTCTTTAATTATATTTCCTCCAGTGATGATGATGTAATGTGAGCAAAAGAATTGTCAAGCAGCTACAAAATATATGCAGACTGAAAGGCAACAGTGTACATGACATCATTATAATAAATTACCAGCACCATAAACTAAACCACACTGGTCCATGAAATGAACGACAGGGCTCTTATTTTCATAGCTCCCGGACTCAGTTCTAATTTACAGTTAACTTTTAAAGAAGGATATTAAACTTCAGCAACGTGTCTGGCTGTCATTCTAGGCATTTTTGTTTCAAATCCAAGTCAACTGTAAAAGCAAAAAATTGGGAAAGATCTACGTTCAGTCTCAAAAATGGAACAATTAGCTTTTTTCAGTCTGCCTTGGGATACAGGTGAAGAAATCCACACTATTGTATGTTTTAGTGTAGTTGTGAATTCCCCCCCCCCAGAAGAATTTGCACTACCAAATACCAGCATGCTAACAGAGCTCGTTTGAGAATCTAATTTTGGCATTGTCAGTGTTTCAGTAGCACTGTCTATGCAATATGCTATATGTTAGCATAGATTTTTGTGAACCAAAACCAGCTGATTAGGTTAATAGACAAGACAACTGTCTGAATTAATTAAGAAATGCTGACAAATCTGGGTCTACTGGCTGTATTGAAGTAATGTGCTTTTCTTCACAAATATATATATATATATATATATATATAAAAATCTGGATTTCCTAATGGAAGCTAGTTCTCTTGATTTGATCCACCCTTGGTTAAGTAAAGAAGATCCATGCATGTAAGTATGTCCTCAGACTGGCTGCTCCATCTAGCCATTATGGCTGATCCAGGAACAAGAATAGGACCTGGGGAATCCAACAGGTTGGGAGAATTTGAGTGTGGATGTATGTCAATGTTACGATTGTGTGTATGTAATCCCCACTAGCACCATTCTGTTGATGGGATTTACCTTTCTAACTATCTTGTAAGGACTAGGTAGTGCTACAGAGAAAGTTGTTATTGCAAATCTTGTACAGAATAGCTGGTTGAGCATGCTGGTCTCTATTTTTATGTAAAGATTTTTCTAACTCCCTTTTCAACAAAAAAATGTTCTTAAAGCAAGCTGCAAACAATAAAACAATCAAATCACCAATGTAATTTAAACAGGAGACAATACACATCGAACATATTTCAGCAAACCAAACTTGATAGACAATATATGCTTAAACAACCATATGAATTTTTCAGCATTTTGGATGTCCCATAAATTCCATATCCTGAAAGGACTGGAGCCATCAGCTTTATGATTTATACCTTTTAGGATAGTTAGGTTTGAGTCCAGCAGCACCTTAGAGAAGAGTTCCATGATGTAAGCTTTCAAGAGTCAAAGCTCTCTTCAAGATGCTACTAACTGGATTCAGATCTCTCTGTTCTACTGCAGACTCAGAAACTACCTTTTAGTTTTGCTTTTGATATTACAGAGTGCTAAAATGGGTCTTTGAGGGCCATCTAGTCCAGTCCCCTGATCAGTGAAGGAAATCAACAGACTTTGTTAAGAAAGCTTAATTTTTATTTTTTTTTAAATATGGAATTAAGAAATGAGACTTCCTGTGACAATGTTTTGTAAAGATGCTTAAAGATTCAGGTATATATTACTTTTACTACTTTACTTTACTTATGGGGATAGTATTGCCAGTGAAACTGATAATTGCTCAACTAGAATTTCTTTGCTTGTGGCATTTAAATTACTCTAAACTAATGGTTCACCATGGCTGCGGTGGCTTAGAGGTTAAGAGGCTGAGCTGCAGACCAGAAGGTCTGTAGTTCAGCAGTTCAAGACCTCTGCATTAGACCCCTTCCAGTCCAGCTTCTGACCAGGCCACGGGACGGAGACAGCACTGGTTGCCCTCACAGACAATCTTTGGAGGCATCTGTATCAGAGTGGTTTGGTGGTGTTGCTGTTGTTTGTTGTGTACTGAAACAACCATGTGCGTTGGTCTGGCCACACGTGGTCGAGCGAAGGGTCTGAGCTTCGCACAAACAAACAACAGACGATCGGATCCTAGCCCCGCTCCTATCGAGAGGTTAGGATGCAAGACTCGACCTATGAAAGACTGATACTGTAAATAGACCTATCATAGGTGTTGGGGTGTGTGGAGTGTGGTTTGTCTTGGGGTTATAAGCTGGCCTGTGAGCCGGCTAAAGTTGTCTTGTTCCCAAATAAACTATGAGCTGATTCACTACATCATGCCTCGAACCCAGTATATTATATTGACAATGAAGGTGGGATCCACATGACTTGATGAGCCAACAAGACGCTGCCTCACTCACCGACCAGGAACCGAGCATCGTGCCCTGCACCGCTGATGATGCTTCCAGCATCACATCATGCCCTGGTCCCCTGGTCACCGTGCCTCACACCACTCAGCCATCTCGCACTGTGCCCATCAGCACAGACTTCAGCTCTAGCCCCGCATCATGGCCCACTTCTCCGACACCGGCAGCACCGCCACATGGAGAACCCCACATGACCGCCACACAGGGATGCATTCCCGAGTTCGACATCACCCGCTCTGAGCAGTGGGAGACCTGGCTTGAATGTCTGGAGGGATATCTCGAGTTCCACATGTCACCTAGGATGGTAAGAAGCGGGTCCTGCTTGTCAGCTCGTGCAGCATCGACAAGCTGCAGCTACTGAAGGACTTGATCGCCCCAAAATCCACTAAGATGGAGCCCTTCGAAGTCCTGAAAAAGGCACCTAAGCCCAAAAAGTTTGCAGAATGCCTGGACTTTTTCGCACAGATCCAGGGCCTGGACGAGGCCGCCGCCGCCTTCCTGGCAGGACTCAGACGGGCGGCCACACACTGCGGGTTCCCGAGCCTGGATGACTCATTCTGAACCAGTTCCTCATGGGCCTCCAAGAGCCAAAACTGTGTCAGAGACTCGCCAGCCACGAGGACTTGATGCTCAACCAGGCGCTGAAGGACGCGGCAGCCAGAAGAAGTCGCACAAAGGCACTTCTGGACGGGTGATCCACCACACCATGGCAACCGGGAGCCCTGATGTCTTGGATGGAGAGGAGGTTCTGCAAGTGTGCCAAGCATCTTGTCGAGGACTGCGCTCCTGAGCATTGACTGCCGCCTCAACTGAGAAGCCCACGGTATCCTGCACCAGCTGCGGAGACAAGCACAAGCACTGGACCTGCCCCCTGCGAGACCTGCGGGAAACAAGGGCACATCGCTCGGGTCTGCCAGTCCCGAGGGGACTGGAAAAAGACATCTGTGCACCAAGAGTCGGCAGAGCTGCACACCCTGTCGGTCCACCACCAGCACCACCACCAGGTAATGAATTTGCCCCCTGATGGCCCTAATAAGTTGCACGCTACGGTGCTCATTGAGGGGTCCCTGTGTCATATGGAACTGGATACCGGGTCGTCCTTTTCGATCATTTCCAATGACACCCTCCATCAGCTTTGCCCATGAGGGGGACCCTGTCTGTGGAAGCCCAAGGGACTATTGCTGAGGGACTTTCAAAAGAATCCAGTGCACATTAAGTGCTGGGGCAAATTCAGGGTGGAATATAAAGGTTTTAAGGGGCTTTTGGACTTGCTAGTGGTGGAGGGTAGGCTCATGAATTTGTTGGGGCTGTCATGGTCCAGGCCGCTGGGTTTTCAGGTGATGGCAGTTAACCAGCTCTCCCAGCTTAATTTCACCTCAGTCTGTGATGAGTTCCTGGCTATGTTTGATGGGACACTTGGCCACTATGCTGGGCCCCAGGTCTCACTCGACCTTGACCCGGTGGTGCAGCCTATCCGCATGAAAGCCCACCACCCGCTCTTGGCGCTAACACCAAAAATCAAGGCTGAGTTGGACCGTCTCGTGGACCAGGGGGTGCTCGAGCAGGTCTTGCACACTAGGTGGGAGACCCCGATCGTCACACCAGTGAAGCCCAATGGGGATGTACGCATTTGTGCCGACTATAAATGCACGCTAAATAAAGCTCTGCAGGCGCATGCATACCCCATATTGGTGGTTGCCCATGTCCTATCTGCCCTGGTGGGGGCAACGGTTTTTGAGAAGTTGGACCTGGCCCAGGCCTACCAGTAGCTACTGGTAGATGCAGCCATGGCCAAGGTGCAGACAATTGCGACACACAAGGGGGCATTCAAGGTGCATCGGCTGCAGTTTGGCATTAGTGTGGCGCCAGGTATCTTTCAGAGTTTCATGGACTGTCTTCTTAAAGGGATCCCTGGAGTTCAGCCCTTTCTAGATGATGTCCCGATCGTGGCCCTGGACCCTGAGAACTTTGCCTGCTGGCTCCAGGCGGTGCTTCAACAGTTCGATTCAGCGGGTCTGCAAGTCAAGAGGGAAAAGTGCCTCCTCGGGTTGCCTTGGGTGGAATTCTTGGGTTTCGCCATCAACACACAGGGCATTCATCCAACTGATGAGAAGGTCCGTGCCATCGTCCAAACGCAAACCCGCATGAACAAGTCTGAACTACAGGCCTGTTGAACTTCTACCACTCCACTGGTTGCTGGACAAGTGCACCGCCTGGGTATGGGACGCCTCGCACAATGCCGCTTTCTGGGCGGTTAAAGGACTCCTGACGTCCAATGCTGTTCTGGCCCATTTTGATGAGGAACTTCTGGTGGTGTTGGCATGTGATGCTTCTCTGTACGGGGTGGGGGCAGTTCTGGGACACCACCTGGCAGACGGCCACGAGGTTCCCATGGCTTATTAGTCCTGCACCTTGTCATCTGCAGAACATAATTACGTGCAGATAAACAAGGGTGGCTTGGTTATAGTTGCAGGAATAAAGAAATTCCATAACTACTTGTACGGCTGGCCTTTCACAGTTGTCACCAACCATAAGCCGCTCTTGAGTCTCCTGGTTCCTGACCGTCTGACCCCACAAATGCTGTCCCCCAGGGTGTTCCGCTGGTCGATTTTCCTGGTTGGGTACAACTATGCGCTCATCCACCACCCCGGTAAGGCCACGGGTCATGCTGATGCCCTGAGCCGCCTCCCACTGCCCTCCTCTGACCCCAATCCTGCTCCGGCCCACCACATGGCTCTCCTGGAGGCCCTCCCAGACTGGCCAGTTTAGGTGCAGGAGGTCACCCGCCTGATGGGCCGGGATCATGTCCTCGCCTGCAATTCAGCATCTTAACCGCTTGAGCCACCGCAGCTCCTTTTGCTGCTGTATAGGAACTGTTTTTAATACTAGCACTTTGTAATGTTTTATATTTATATTGTCATGATTTTACTTAGTTCTGTTTTAGCTGTCTAGTGTTTGTGCAAGCCGCCCTGAGCCTGCTATGTTGGAAAGGATGGGGTAGAAATCTAATAAATAAATAAATAGTGCTGCGTGATAAAGTGAGCTCAAATCTCTGGCCCTAGCTCCTGCCAACCTAGCAGTTCAAAAGCAAGAAATTGCAAGTAGATAAATAAGTACTGCTTCAGTAGGAAGGTAACAGTGTTCTGTGTGCCTCAGCATTTTATCATGCCAGCCACATGACCATGGAAATGTCTTCGGACAGCACTGGCTCTTTGGCTTGGAAATGGTGATGAGCGCTGCCCTGTAGAGTTGGATTTGATTAGCTTTCAAGCAAGGGAAACCTTTAGTGGTTCACCTCTGCATTGCACTGAAGATTTCTTTGTATTTGGTGACAGCTACTTGCTTCAGGTGTCACTCCCCTAGATATATTTATCATATGTCAAAAAGCTAATATTGCAGACTCAGCAAGCTGTATGTTAGCAATTCAAGAAGTAGAACAGCAAGATTTTCTTTAAAATCTCAGGTCTTTTGTATTTCAGGCAACTAACCTGTCTGAAAACTAACAGTAATGATTTTCTCCAGGTACCAGGTGCCAACAAGTTCCCCATCTGACTTATTTCTAACTTTGAATATCATAGCTTAATTACATAACCTTCTTGCCAAGTTTTTTTTCCTTGTGTCAGTTTACACACAATAAAAGTAGGAGTAGAATAACTAGGATGGTTTATGAAATGCAGCTACTGTCTGTTCTATATTTTAAGTAAACTAGTGCCAAAAAGGAAAACTCATGCAGAGCCAGAAAGTCTGTATGAAATCATTTACTACCCTGAAAAAATATGTACGGGAAAGAAATTAAGTTCTGAACTTTCACTAATATGTAATGTGGCTCCCTATAATAACAAGTTTATTGTTCATGGGCCAGCACTAAAAATGTAATTAATTCCAATTTATAAAATATGCTTTGATCATAATTGTTACATCTTTGAATGATTCATAAAACATTCCTAAGCAAGTAGCTCTTTTCCCCCCTAAAGTGAAATTTGAGGTGGGCAGGCTACATGTCATGTGTGCAAAGTGTGGACCATATCACTTCTAAGTTAAGGTGGTGTGACTTTGCAAGCGTGAACACCAAGGACCATAAATCTTCAATAGTTCAAATCAGTCATTCTTGTGCTGCATCACTGATGAATTTCAGATCTCCAAAGGGTTACAGCCAGAAAGCCTGGTTTTAATCCACTGTTATAAGGCAAGAAAAAAAAATGGATTGAACTAAAGATGATGAGATCAGCCCTTAAGTGCTTTCATGTACCATACAATATAAAATATTCCAACTATTGTGGTTTTTAAAATATAAATTCAATGTGTCTGCTTTTGCTTTGAAAGTAACATAGGAGCTTGCTGCAGTTCTGGTGGCTAAAGATAAAATGCTAACACAGCAGCAGAAGGAGAAAAATAAAAACACATTCTATACCCTGATTTTAGGCATGTTTACATAACAACTAAGTCTTAATGAAATTAGCTTCCACGTAAATGCATAAGTTTAGATGGCAGTCTTAAATAAAGCTTAACCAACGTATGGGCCCCAAAACTATCTGTGGATATCTGAGGATATCTATTTAGGTATTACATTTATATGGTAGTTTTCCTTTGCTCAAAGCAGTATATAATCTGCATAGGAAAGACATGCAGCCTCAAAGGTCCTGATAATCTCACCCAGAGGCTTCCATGCATATGTTGAACAGCATCAATGATATCAGTGAGCCTTGTGGGAAAGCATTGTCAGTCTCCATGGGGTTGAGCTGGGACACCCTCTGAGCGCAAAGAAGAATAAAACAATGGGAGAGCCAGCCTAGTAATTACAGCCAGAGTTTGAAGCACTGACAAGAAAGATATTGCTATAGTCTATATCCAAACCGCGATCTTTCACAAACATTTAAAGCCACATCTGACTCATAACCTGGCCAACAAAAAGAATCAAGGAATGATGTTTAACGAATCTGTCAATAATGACTCTTTAGTATGTTTCCCAGATCATTAGTAATTAGTAATTAGTAATCTCATGACAACAAGGAAGAGGGTACATCATTGTGCTAAAATCTTCTGATTCATCTTGAACTGGGAAGATCCCAGAGCACTTGGCATGTGGAGAGGAGGGGAATTAAGGGTACAAAGTTTCCGGGGCCCAAAAAGCCAGCAGCAACCTCATTTTGTTCTTGTATAAAAACAAAAGAACAGCTGGCACAATGCGTCTTGGCTCCATCTCAGGGCTTCACCAAATGCTTGAAGTATCTCTCACTTTAACCCATTGCTACACTTGAAATCAAAGCAACTGCCCCTCTGCGACAAGCACATACAGTGTTCTTTCCTCTATTTAAGAGTTAATCTGGATTCCAAAAGTGTGTCTTTCCTGCCTTCCACAAATACTCTCCTCTTCTGACTTCAAAAAGGCTAATTTTATTGTTATTGGGTTTATAGTCAACACAGTGTTTCTTAAGGAATTACCAAACAAATATATGGTGGGCATTGTAGGTATTAAAAATACAAATAAATTGCCATGTCAACACTTTAAGTATAAAATCACCTGAAAGACTCTAGTCAATAGAAACTTTAAGAATACTCTTTAAAAATAAAAAAGAACCACTGAATTGCATGAAAGGCAACAATCAACTAACTACTTTGATTGAAAGACATAATTCTGCCTTGTGTGTACCCTAACATTAGTGTGGCAAAGATAGCTAGTGCTTGTGACAGGACTGAACTCATGCCGAAAACAGTTTGCATCTCTAATTGCAGGAGATGGTTATCAAACGCTCACACAAATAACAACTCTGAAATGTTGTCAGTGGAAACTAAGTCGTCTTTGATAATTACAGCCCACAAATATTTATGTCCTTTTAAAAGTAATTGCTCATTAGCAACAATTGCATAAAGCAACATATTTAAATAAATGTGCAGGCCTGCACATTGAAGTGCTCTGAACTTGTCATTTATGGTATGTTGATTAGAGCTGGGCTGAAGTGCCATTCACAAAAAAGGGGGCTGTGAAATTGAGGGGGGCATAAAATCTCCCCTCCAAATGCCAAACATTGTTTTTCAAATCTCTTCCACGGCTGTTCATGGTGAGAATGACCCATTTTGTCAGGAATGCAGGGAGGTGCCTTAGCTTCCTGCACTGTTCTGGAGAGTTGTAGCTCAGCATGAGAAACTAGGTAAATGTCTCTGTTGTATAGGGCACTGTGAGTGTTGAGCAACCCAAGCAATGCTGGGGTGTGACCCTATCTTCTAGAGTTGTGCTGCAACCTTGTAGCACACCACAGAAACGAAGGCCATCCCAACGTTGCCTAGGAAACTGGGTAATACTTCTAAAGAGAGCAAGCACTGCCCAGTTGTGTAGGCAATGGAGGGAATGGGTAGCAAGGCAGCAGAGTAGCATGTGAAGAGAGAGATGCATTCCCATTATCTAGGCAAGGCAAGGATGCCCTTTCCTCCTCCTAGTGGGTGGACCAGCTTTGTCAGCATCGATAAAAAGGCACAGGGCAACTTCACAACCTATGGATCAGGCTGTGAAGTTACAGAAAGTTGGAAATGGCTAACAAAATAATTGAAGTTGTAGTGCCTATATTGTTTTTAATTGTGAATTGTTAAAAGGTGCATTCTATTTATTTATTTACAGAATGTATATTGCACTTTTCAGCCCAAACAGAGCCACCAAGGCATCTAAGGATTTAAATGGAAAAGATTACCAGACACATAAAATCAAATTAAAACCAAAATTAAAACAAGTATTAAAAAGTGCACTTAAAATATAGCACAGAAAGGAGAGGTCATTAAGGGAACCAAACAAAAATGAAAGACAAAATTCTTCACACACTGGCAGAAAACAAGGATCCAATGGGACAGATGAATATCTGAGGGAGAGAGTTCCCCAACTTTGGTGCCATGACCATCCTGGGTTGCCAGCTGCCTAAAGGAAAGAGACGGGAGCACCCAAAGCACAGCCTCAGAGGATGATAGTAGTGGTTGGGTAGGTTTGTATTGGAGTGGATGGTTCCTTAAGATATGCTGGTCCCCAACTGTATTGGGCTTTCAAGGTCAACGAAAAGTACTAAGTACATGGCTCCAAAGACGCATGTAAAAAATCACACAAAGTATCTATCTATCTATCTATCTATCTATCTATCTATCTATCTATCTATCTATCTATCTATCTATCTATCTATCTATCTATCAAATTTATACCCCACTCTCCCAGCCGAAGCCGGCTTAGTGTGGCTTACAAAGGAGTAAAACACATAAATAACAGTTATTAACAATACTAAAACCTTTTAAAACAGTCCATATTATAAAGTGCTAGTAGACAAAAAATCTGATAATTTAGCAATGGTGGCAACAATTCAATGATCTATCTTAACAGTCAGCTCATAGATTGCTTCCTTTATGTGGGTGGCACAGGCTGTTGCTGGTAGCTCCAGGGGATAGGGTTCTCTGCCTTTAAACTTTTTGGGGCAGCTCCTTAGTTGAAAGCCTGGTGGAAGAGTTCCATCTTGCAGGCCCTGTGGAACTGCATGAGGTCCTGCAGGGCCCTGATCTCTTCTGGGAGCTCGTTCCACTAGAATGGAGCTGCCACCAAAAAAGCCCTGGCCCTGGTTATAGTCAGCCTGGCATCCTTGGGACCCAGGAGGGCCACTCGATTTTGGGACCCTGACCACAGTGCTCCCTGGGGAACATGTGGGGAAAGGCAGCCCCTGATGTATGTAGGTCCCTGACCATAAGGGGTTTAAAGGTAAGAACCAGCACCTTGAAGTGAATTTGGTATGCTATTGGAAGCCAGTGCAATACTTTCAGAACAGGCTGGATGTGCTCCCACATAGAAAGGCCCATTGAAAGCCTGGCCATGGCATTTAGCACTAGCTGTAGTTTCTGGATTTGAGACAAGGGCAGCTCCATGTAGAGAGCATTACAGTAGTCCAATCTCAGGGTGACCATCGCATGGATCACTATTGCCAAGTCGTTGCATTCAAGGAAAGGAACCAGCTGCTTGATCAGCCAAAGATGGTAGAAGGCTGACTTGGCAGTGGCTGCTAACTGGGCCCCTATTGTTAATGAGGCATCCAAGAGCACTCCCAAACTCCTAACCTCTGGCACTGGCACCAGTGGAGCCCCATCGAAAGTTGGGAGTGGGATCCCTGCCCTCAGCCCACTCCGACTCAGGCATAGGATCTCTGTCTTTGTCAGACTCAATTTCAGTCAGCTCATTCTAAGCCATCCAACCACAGTTCGTAATGTCCAGTCCAGATCTTCCAGTTTAGAACTCGTCTGGTGAAATCCCAGCCCAAGACTCCAGGCAAACTGGCCAAGGGGGAGCATATAGATATTAACTAGCACTGGGGACAGCACCCTGCCTTGGGGCACTCCACAATCCAGTGAGTGCCTTCAGGATAGCTATTCCCCTAATGCCACCCTTTGTTCCTGACCTTGGAGAAAGGAGGCAAGCCAGTGCAAGGCAGGCCCCTGGACTCCAGTGTCGGTGAGTTGGTGGATCAGTAGCTGATGGTCGACCATGTCGAATGCTGCTGACAGGTCCAACAACAACAGCACTACTGATCCACCCCGATCTAGATGCCTCCGGAGGTCATCCATGAGAGTGACCAGTGCTGTCTCCGTCCCATGGCCTGGGTGAAAATCAAATTGATACGGGTCTAAAATGGAAGCATCATCCCAAAAGCTCTGTAATTGCATATCCACAGCCCTCTCTATAATCTTGCCCAAATAGGGCAAGTTGGAAACTGGCCAATCATTTGCCAATTTGACCATATCCAAGGATGGCTTTTTCAGGAGAGGATGGACCACCAATTCCTTGAGTGCCCCAGGAAACAGTCCCTCTGAGAGGGACTTGTTGATAATGTCCCTTAGGGCAATTTGAATAATTACACAATAAATTGGCAATTTAAAAATCCAGCTTGCAGAAATTTACTGAGAAAAGCAGTAAATTCTTTCAGCTGATTTTTCACATAGTATTTCATGTTTAGTGTCAGCACTGTAAAATAACTCTTTATAATGATGTAAATAATTTTTACGTGCTACTCTGGAGCCACATCCTTAGTACTTTTTGTTGTATAATAATGTTGTTGTTCAGTCACACAATTGAATCCAACTCTTCGCAACCCCATGGACCACATCACATCAAGCCTTGCTGTCTTCTGCTGTCCTCTGAAGTTTGCTTAATTTCATGTTTGTTGCAATTATAACACTGTCTAACCATCTCATCCTTTGCTGTCCCCTTCTTCTTTGATCTTCAATCTTTCCCAGCATCAGGGTCTTCTTCAGTGAATGCTCCCTTCTCATTTGGTGGCCAAAGTATTTAAGCTTCAGCTTCAGTATCTGGCCTTCCAGGATTGATTTCTTTTAGGAAAAGTCATTGTTGATTTCTTTTAGGATTGACTGATTTTATCTCCTTGCAGTCCAAGAGACTCTCAAGAGTCTTCTCCAGCACCATAATTCAAAAGCATCTGTTCTTCGGTGCTCAGCCTTCCTTATGGTCCAGCTCTCACAGCCATACATTACTACTGGGAATACCATTGCTTTGACCATACAGACTTTTGTTGGCAGGGTAATGTCTCTACTTTTTATTATGCCGTCTGGGTTTGCCATAGCTTTCCTTCCAAGGATCAAGCATCTTTTAATTTCATGGCTACAGTCACCATCTGCAGTGTTCTTGGATCCCAGGAACATGAATTCTGTAGTGGGTCAGCTACTATTCTATCCACTACTTTCAAGGTCAACACCAGCATCTTGGTGTCTGGAAACTGAAACAAATTGAAAGCCAGTGAAGATGGACCAAGACATGTGTCCCATACAACCCACTTCAGTCGGCATCCTTGGTGCAGTATTCCATACAAATTGCAGTTTCCAAACACTTTTCAAGAGCAGCACATTGCCGTTAATCTAATCTAGATTTTACCAGAGTATGCACCTATAGTCACTAGTGACTAACCAGTCAAAGCTGGTAAAAGACACTCCTGACCACAGCCACTACCTGCTTATCCAGCAAGGGGTCAGGTCCAGCAGTACTCCCAGACATGGTCCTTGAAGGGAAGTGCAACCTCCTCTGAAACAGATGACACCTTAAATCCCAGGCCAATACTACTGCTTACCAATAGCATTCCAATTTGTCAGGATTAAGCTTCAGGTTATTAACCTGCATCAACCCCAAAACTACCTCCAGGCAGTGGCTCAGGGTTTCTACAGCCTCTCTGGGATCAGCTAGACGTACAAGGTAGAGATGAGCATCATCCTCATATTGGTGACTAGGGATGGGCAAAAACCTGAACATTCTGCTTTGGTTTGTTTTGGGATTCAGAACTGAATCTGGCTTCTGAACTGAATCTGGAACCAAGCAAAAAATGCCCCCCATAATTGCCATTTTGGATCCCTCTTTCTCCCATCCATGGCAAACTGTGTCTCGGAGAAAGGGGGAATTGCAGGGGAAGGGCAGCCATTTAACCTGTCCATTTCACTTCCCCCTGCTTTGAAGTGGGGGGAAGTTAAATTGATGGGTTTAATGACTCACAGCCATTTAAACCTAACAGCTGACAGGTGGACCTACCTCGCTGTTAGGTTTAAATGGCTGGTAGCCATTTCACAGGTTCATTTGGCTTCCCCCCCACTTCCAAGCTATTATGTTTAAATGACCCAAACAGCCAAACTGGACAAAAGTCTGGGAAATGTTCAGGGAAGGCAAACATCGGTTTAGGGGCTCCAATCTAGGCCAAAGTTTGGCTCATGAACCAGTTTGTGCCCATCCCTATTGGTGACAGTCCAGCCCAAATCATTGGATGACCTCAACCAGCAGTTTACCATAGATGTTCATGAACATGGGAGTGTAGATGAAACCTCATGGGATCCTTCATTTTCCCTCTGAGCATGCACCTTCAGGTTTTCTCTGTAGGTCATGCTGCACACAGAAATGCTGGCAGGACACAGTTCAACAGAGCTCATTGAAACTGTCCAGCCAATGCTATTGGTTTAAGTTTTCAAGTAAGCTGGGACTTGTTGGTCTATGAATTTCTATATTTGTAATCTCCTTTTATAACATTTGTAATCTCCTTTTATAACTTTTGTCTTATACATAGTGGGTGTATACGTAGAAATCCTAAGCAGGTCTACTCAGAAGTAACTCACATTTTATTCAATGGGACTTACTTCCAGGAGAGCGCTCTTAGTTTTGTAGCCTAAAGATCATTAATTTGAAGAACTTAGGCAGACCATGAGAGGGAGGGCAGGAAGGGTTGCATCAGTGCTTAGTTCTTGTGGCCTTTTCTTACACACCTGGGGAAATGCTAACCACTTTGGGGTCAGGAAGCAATTTTTCTCCAGGATAGTTTGTCTGGAGATCTGGAGGGGGTTCTTTTTTGTCATCTTCTGAGTGTGGAACAGTGGTCACTGGGAGTTGGGGGGGATGTATTTGTGAATTTCCTTCATTGTGCAGGGGGTTGGAATAGATAACCCTGGAGATCCCTTCCAAATCTATGATTCTATGATAGTAAGCAGTACAGAATAGGAGACTTTTTCCTTACTCACTTGTCTCTTAAGTTCTATATTATGTAGTACAAGTGGGAATCCAGAAGGACTTGCAAGAGGCATCTCATTTCCCCCTCCCGAACCATTTCCTCTTCCCCTTTCCTGAAAGTCCCATAACCTCTCCCTTTTTCCTATTTCCGTCCTTCCTTCTAGGGTTGCCAACCTGGAGATCTCGTGGAGTCACACTGGATCTCCTGACTACAGAGATAAGTTCCCCTTAGGGATGCCAGCTCCAGGCTGGAAAATTCCTGGACATTTGGGGTGGAGCTTTGTCAGGGCAAGTTTTGGGGAGGGAAGCAACTTCAGGAGGGTTTAATGCTGTAGATTCCACCCTCCAAAGCAGCCATTTTCTCCAGGGGGATTGATCTCTGTCATCTGGAGAGGTGTTGTCATTCTGCATGATCTCCATTCCCCACCTGGAGGCTAACAACCTGAGTTCCCTTGGAGAAAATGACTGCCTTGGAGGGTAGAGTTGAAGGCATTATACTCTTCTGAGGCTTCTTTTCTCCTCAAGCCCCACCATCCCCAGGCTCCACCCCCCAAATCTCTAGGAATTTCCTAACCTGGAGTTGGCAATCCTGTCTCCTTCCCACCAAACAGACAACCTACCTTTATCTGCCCTCCTGTCTTAAGCTGTTTCCCCTCCCAACAGCCTCTAAGTAGGAAAATTCTGGCCCAGTTGTGTAGTACCTGCCCCTGGGCCAGGCCAAATTGCATGGTAGGGAACCCTCAAGAACTTGTGGGGAAGGCATACTTTCACCTGTATCCTCCCACACTATTTGTTCTTTCCCTCCACCTGGCAACCACCATATCCTCTCTCCTTTACCTGCCTCATTCTCTCCTTCTGAGCCATTTACCAACCTAACTTACCGCCTCCTCTCTTCAGCTCTATTTATTATTTATTTACTTCATTTATACCCAACCTTTCTCCACAGCAGCTTACATTATTCTCCTCTCCTGCTTTTTTTATCTGCACAGAGACCCTGTGAGGTAGCTTAGGCTGAATGTATGTAACTGGTCCAAAATTACTCTGGGAGTTTCCACAGCAATATGGGGATTGAAGCTAGGCCTTCCAGTCCCTATTCTGAAGCTCTAATTGCTGCACCACACTGGCTTGCATAGGGTGGCTGCTGTTGAACAGTAGCAAGCAGCCAAGCCTAGTTGAGTCATGCAAGTCAGGTGGTATGAAGTTACCCAGAGGTTGCTGCCAGGCCTAACGTTGCCAACCTCCAGGTGGGACCTAAAGATCTCCCAGAGTTATAACTGGATTCCAGATGACAGAGATCTGTCCCCCTGGAGAAAATGGCTGCTTTGAAGATGGATTCTGTGGCATTATATCCAGCTGATGCTTCTTCCCCCACACACAAACCCTGTCCTCCTCAGAATCCACCACCAAACCTCAAGGGATTTCTCAACCTGGAGCTAGTAACCCTTGTCTGGCCTGGCCCCAATAAATCTTCCCTCAAAGGCCTCCCCCACCCCCAGAAACCCAACCTGTTGCCTGTTTTCAACTTCAGGTTGCACAAAGCAACCCTCCAAGACAATCACCAATCTCCCCCTTCACCCAGCAGGGGTATACGTATGGAATAACAATGGGTTCCTCCAGGTAAAGTATCTACACTTCTAAAGCTATTCAGTAGTCACCTGGCAAATAGTCCTTCTGTCTCCAGAACCTCATGTAGCCCTTTTGTGTGATACCTATGTCTATGTGGAAATCCTTTGTCTCCACAACTGTCCTTCCTGCTCCATCCCTCAGGATACCAAGATAAACCAATCAAACAGTCAAATTATTAACAATCCTTCCTGATGCCAATCAGGGACCCATTTTCTATCTTTTGTCTAAACCTGGGAACCTATTCAACCTGCCTTGGCAGAACTATCAGTGGTCATCAAATCCATTCAGCCAGCTCCAGTAGAGCCACCCAGCACCTGGCTAATTTCATCAACACTACTGTGAATCCAGACTCTACCTCCCTGGGACCTCATTGGTCACATCTAGGTTTTGCTCCTCCTGGTGTCATACCCCACGGGACCCCTTATTCATCCAGGTAGTCTTTTGTCTTCACTTGAGAAAAGCCCCTCAAGGTCTCCCATTGTTCTCCAATGTCTGTATCTATCCAAGCACATCCTGGATGCCAACTGGCAGTTCACCCCCAAACTTTGTTTGGGCCATAATCTCTTCTCCATGGACCTCTGCACATCTGCACAGGTAGTGTATCCCTGTAACTTACCCTTCTATCTGCTATCATCACCTCTGTTTTCTTAGTTCGGAACTGCTTGCTCTTTCTTGAATGCCTAGTGTGCTAGTAATTAGGGAAGTTCTTCATTAAAAACTATTTAATTTACTCTTCAAATTTGGAGTCTTCCTACTGTATCAGCCCTTGGTATAAACAGGTGTGCGATCCCTGGTACCCCTCTGGCCTCCCCCGCTGCATAGCTAATTTTCCCCAACAATGAGGCAGGCCATTGGTGGTAACACACACACACACACAAACAGTAGCAGTGGGACAGCAAAGCAAGATCACTCAGTAATAGAGATTTCATTTTAGCACTAGCAAGTTTAGAGGTCCCACTTCCCAAGCTTTATGTTGCCTTTTCTTTTTCTATCCAGCCATCTTCCATTCCCACCAGTATGGCCAACAATGTACTTGTGGCATTCAAGGCAGTAACCCTGTGGATATCAGTAAAAAGTGCAGAAACAAGAGAAGGATGCTTGGTCTTCCATGTAGGTCTTTTAGGGCATTGGGTTCGGCATTGCATGAAACAGGATGCTGGGCCAGATGGAGCATTATCTAGATCCAGCATGGCTGCTTGTGTTCACAATATTCAGTAGTTTCAATAAAGCATGAGAAAAGCCCTTTCTACCATAAAAATCTACTGAGGTTTTGTAGCACCAAATGACCAGCATAGAGTAGACATTCATTTAAGGCTACACTGATAGTTAAAACACTTTACATATTCTTCTTACATATTCAGAGTTTACACAAAAGCAACTTAAGAATGTGTTGCTTAAAAATGAGTACAATTCATTTTTTAATGGAGGCCAACTACGGACCCTTTAATCTAATCCTCCCCCATTGCTACTATGAGATTTTGAATGTGAGGCTAAGAAAGTCTGAATTTAATTGAAAAAATCATATGGGCTCAGGGCAGCTCACAATTAAGGACACCATGTGCCAAGATATATAAAACATATTAAAAAAACACATGGATTTGCTTCTGTTTTGACAGGAGTAAAATCCATTTGCATAGCTGTATAGAAATATTTGCAATAATTAAAATGCCCTGACTTCAGATGTTCTGTTTCCAGTGATTAAAACTTAAAACAGAGGAGTCAGACTTCATAATCTATTTGCAGAAGACACACAGACATCATGGCAGTATCATATCACTTGTAATTACTATAAAAACAATAATTAACTATAAAGTATTATTGAAGAATGAAAACTCAACGCTGGCTGCAACAAAGCATATTAGAAGCTTTTTAATTTGCAAAGGTGGAGCCCTGCCCGATATGTTCTATACTCAAAAGTTTTCCTTTCTTAGTTAACAAGCCAATTGAAGAGCATATAAGAACTATGGATTCCTCGTTATCCTCAGAGTCACTATTTTGTGTCCCATTTTGAAGACAATGAGCTTAAAATGTTTTAGATAAGCAAGTTAGAATTTTTCAGCTCAAATCAGCTGCAATTCTCACTCTCCTTCCATCTCTCAATGAAAAGCAAGAGGTCAAAGTGAGCTAATAAACAAGAGCTCAAAGTGAGCTACCTAACAAAGTAGAATATTAGTGTCTGGACTTTGAAATTTATGTCAAGCTTTACCTTGGCCATTTTTTTTTCTCACTACAGTAAATCTTGAAGCTGAGCTAAAAATTACATCAGTTTGGCTTTGAGATTTTATGGGCAGATCTGACAATACTTCGGTTGATACTTATATCATGAGGTACAGACTATCCCTTTCTTCCAGAAGGGAAGATGGTCTGTACAGACTCCAATAAAAAATTGTACACATACAAACACAAAGAGACACACAGAGCGACACATGTAGATAGCATCTTTTGTTCTATAATGCAATTGTGCATGTAGGCTTAAGAATGTATGTAGCAAACTTAGTGGTTATTCATATGGAGGTAGATTCATTTCAAAATCATATCTACGCTTTCCCAGCTTCCATAAACATAGATTATCTTGCAAACTCTCTCTCATAAAGCTATAATTTGGGATCTCCAATGAAGTTGAGTGGCACAAGGTTCACTCTGGACACAATGCCCAATTAGCATATGTGTGGTGTTCCCCCGCCCACCCACTTTTCTTTTCTTATGGGGATCCATATATTTTCCCCAGCAAGATTAAAATAGGCTTTGGAGGCAGCATCACTCAGCAAGAGAACACAATGAAAGAATGAAAAAGCCTTCCTCACAAGCTCACACACCATTCTACTCCTCAAAAACTCAGTCCCAGAGGCTACATTGGGGGCGGGAGTATTTTAAAAAGTAGCCCTAGAGTGAAGCCCCCAGGGACTGAGGTTTACCACTTTGTGTGTGACTTACTGGAGATTCTGAACAATGAAGAGGGTGAGAAATGCCATATGGTGAATATTAAATAGAGGTTGCTATGCTATAAATCAAATACGGTGTTTGTTGTCATTGCTAGAATTACGCAATGGCTTTTCAAAAGGGTCAGAGGCTCCTGCTTGTTTTGTTTCTCTGCAAGCCTGAATCACCAAATCATTTTTCAGTCTCTTATTCAGAAACACAAAATAAAAGAAGCTCTGACAGAAAACATTTTATGGATATCTTATCACTTTTCTATAATATCTTTTGCAAAATTCTGTGTAATTCTAGGAGTTTGGTTTCAAAACTCTTTCAAATGCTTTCAATTAGTCAAGAACCCACAGCAGAGGCATAAAAACATAAGAACATAAGAGAAGCCAATGTTGGATCAAGCCAGTGGCCCATCCAGTCCAACACTCTGTCACACAGTGGCCAAAAATACTGGGTGCCATCAGGAGGTCCATCAATGGGACCAGGACACTAGAAGTCCTCCCACTGTTGCCCCCCCCCAGCACCAAGAATACAATGCAGCACTTGCCCCAGACTGAGAGATCCTATCTATATCTTGTAGCTAATTAGCCACTGATGGACCTCTGCTCCATATGTTTATCCAGTCATTTCACTGAAGATTCTTGCACAAGCTCTGCCATGTCTAAGGAATAGTGGTGGATTACCACTAGGGATAGGCATGAACCAGCTCAAGAATTTCGGCTGGTTCGCGAAGTGATGTTCAGAAACTGAAGAGCCACTATGAGCTTCCACAAATTTTAAGGCAGCTTGTGAAGAGCAGAAAGCAGGGGTTTAAATGGGTCCAAACCATTTAAGCCCCTGCTTTTTGCTTGCCATCACTTTTGGCAGGGAGCAGAAAGCAGGGGGTTAAATGTTTTGGAGCCATTTAAACCCCTGCTTTCTGTTCCCCATCAAAAGAGGCGGTGAGCAGAAAGCAGGGGTCATGAGCTGATATAAACCAGTTTGGTTCACAAACCAATGTATTGGTTCATGGTTCAAACATGAACCATGAGCTGAACCCAAAATGCAGTTCGCGCCCATCCCTAATTACCACCAGTGTTATTTTCAGCACAAGTATGCATAACATAGTTTAGCGGGTGCAAAACCTTCAAACCCTGCCCTACATTTTCCCCAAGCCCATTTCCAAAGCTGCTTATTACAAGATAATCCTCTAGGAGACAATTGAATGCAAGATTCTATTGTGGTGACTGCTGTTACAATTGGAATGAATGCATATTTTTCCCTTGTTCATTCTGGCCGCCACCTCCCTATGCTGCCTTTAATGTCTTCCATGTTTCCAGATTTAGATTCTAAATTCTTCAGGTGTGGACCTATCTTCTTGCACCCTGTAAACCATCATATAATTTGATGATTGACTGAAATGTGGTGTTGGAGGAGAGTTTTATAGATATTGTGAACCATCAAGAAGACAAATAAGGGGGTTCTCAATCAAATCAAGCCAGAACTCTCCCTAAAAGCTAAAATGACTAAACTGAGCCTATCACATTATGAGAAGACAAGACCCACTGGAAACAACAATAATTCTAGGGAAAATTCTCTCATAACAAGTAACCAGCTAATCTTTAATTAGGGAAAGATAGACAGTACTCATAGTATTCATTGTTTACTACTAATATTGTACTAACATAGATTTTAACTGGATTAAAGGAAGCCTTTCACCTCCTGCTATAAATCTGAAATGGTCCCCAAAATTCTGCCCTAGGGTGACAGATAACCTCAGAACAGTGTGAGAGGTGAACTGGGGTCTTCAGTAGAAGGGAGAATTTGCAAAAATTGTCCCCTGTTCTGTTAGTGGAAACTTAGACTGTATCTAACCTATTATGTTCAGTTCCATGAACTTTCTTCCAGTTTTCGTTTCTACAGTTCAGCTGCTGGGGTGTAATTTTTAAGGGACAAACTGGCAAAGGGTATGTAACCCTTTTCTTTGCCACTAACAAAAGCTCTTCCGCGTTCTCATTTTTGTCACTCATTTATTCCTATTGCTTTGGGCCCGTCCCCCCCTTTCCACATATGTTTTGCTCCCTCTGGGACTACTATAGAGAACAAAACACATGATGGGGAGGAACCCTGAAGCAGCAGGAACACACAAGTGATGAAAATCAGAATGTGGAAGAGCCAAATGTCTAGCAAACCAATCTCACTTATATTGTCTATACTTCAGTAGTGTCAGGGTGGCTGTGGTTATTCCCACAAAAGGGAGCCTTCCAAGCAAACCCCATTTCTTCTTATGAGACACACAGTTCTTCAGGAACAGTATTTCAGTTAGAGAGACAAAATTTAATAGGATGTTTCCAGAGCATGGTAATAGTCCTTGTTTATGAAAAATAGGTGAATAAATAATAGAAAATGGATGAAGCCAGGGAAGGTTAAAAGCTTGGAATTTTCAGAGTCTTAACCCACGACTCTCCATTTCCAAGATGAATTCCTTGCCTGTAAAAAGGTAAAGGTTCCCTTGCTCGAAAGCCAGTTGAATCCGACTCTAGGGTTGCAGTGCTCATCTCCATTTCAAAGCCGAAGAGCCAGCGCTGTCCGAAGATATTTCCATGGTCATGTGGCCGGCATGACTAAATACCAAGGCGCACGGAACACTGTTACCTTCCCGCCGAAGTAGTACCTATTTATCTACTTGCAATTTCTTGCTTTCGAACTGCTAGGTTGGCAGGAGCTGGAACTAGAGACGGGAGCTCACTCCGTCATGCGGCACTCTTGGGTCTCGAACTGCTGAACTACTGACCTTCCACAGCCTGCAGTTCAGCATCTTAACCACTTGAGCCACCACAGCTCCTTTCCTTGCCTGTAGTGCACCATTAAACCACTGAAAATTGTAATTCAAGCTGTTTTTACACCCTTCGTAAGCAGTTATTGGTGACCATAACAGCTGACGTCATGAGATTACACTTGGCACTGTGACCCAATTAGCAGCCATACACTGTTTAAATTCAGGTGAGTTGATGAAATACACATGCAAGGCACCAATTCATTCACCAGTTAACCTGAGGGTCCCATGACAAGATATAAACTCCAAAATAAATTAAATAAAATTTCATGTAATGTAGTAAAATTTACACTGCTGATGGATATGCAAGGTGTTTGCATTGTGAACCCTGTAGTATACCTCCTGAATTTCCCCTCATTCTCTCTTTAACAATACAAGAAGCAAAGACAGTTTGTAACATACCTGTAAAAGAATTGTGTGAATCAACCCAAAACATGCAGAAAATTTTTCCATAACAATATTTCTTTTCCCCCCCCTGGATACTGGGAAGACATATTATACTAAGTTCTATGTTAGGTATAAATTCAGAAGCAACAGAAGACAATTCAGTTTCTCTATTTTGAGCCTGAGAGAGACAATATAGAATATGGTCATGGATCTTTATTTTCATGTGATCTGCTGTAAATAAAATTATGTGTGTGTACATGTGTGTCTGTGCATGCGTGTGCAAAACTATAGCTGAGAAATTTTGGCCAAGATGCAGGCTCCTACATTTCCCAAAGTACTTATACATTCAGATGCTTCAAGCAATTCCCTCAGCTGTTCCCAACAACAATACAGGGGACAGGGGAAAGGGGATTTAAATTAGATCTGCTGTTTGTCCAGCTGCAGACCCATAACTAGGTAATGTGTTCTGGACACAATAAAGAGACATGACTAAAGGGAATATGGGTAAGAAATGGCTCTGGAATTTAAATAAAAGACCTCTACCTGTTAAAACTAAAATTACGAACATTTAGATGTTAGATTACACACATCAACAGGAAGAGAATGATGACTGCGGGCATTTGGGGAGAGATCTGGAATGTGTATGCATCAAGCCTGAAGGAGCATTCTTTAGAAGCATTTTGAGATTTACTCATGAATTCCTCATCCACTCCTTCGATATGATTGCAATGACTGAATAGGCTTGATAAGGTATTTAGCTTTTTCATCCTTCCACCTTAATATGTGATTCTTATACATTTTTTAAAATGAGAAGGCTAGAAACTACAGGAAATTATTACCAACTGCTATTCAAGGCATGCCTTCCTTTCCCCCTATGCCCTGACAGCAGCAGCAACACCAGAAGAAGAAGAGGAGGAGGAGGAGGAGATTGGATTTATACCCCACCCTTCACTCAGTCTCAGAGCGGCTTATAAACTCCTTTCCCTTCCCCTCCCCACAACAGACACCCTGCGAGGTAGGTGGGGCTGAGAGAGCTCTGACAGAAACTGCTCTTTCAAGGACAGTTCTGACAGAACTATGGCTTGCCCAAGGTCATCCAGCAGCTGTGAGTGGAGGAGTGGGGAATGAAACCCACACACTTAACCACTACACCAAATTGGCTCTCTAGATGACATACAAACCTGTATAACCCCAAAGTATTTTTGTTCAGTCGTTGTCTAGTCTTAGAACCCTTAAAATCCTTGGTTTTGATTTTTTTAAGTTAGTGTCTTATATTTATGAAACAAAAGATATCTAAATTCAATACACTCTTTATAGGAGCATCACATTATGAGGACTCTGTCCCTAAATGTACATTTTCATTCTAGTTTCCTGAAAAGCAGTTGCTGAAATTTAATATGCCTCCCCTAAACTGAAAGGTCCTTCCTTTTTCCTAAAGAGCCTTCTACCTTGTCTCTTGGATGTGCTTGCTCATAGATTCATATACAATGGAGAATTACATTTTATCATGTCTCATTGTCATTAGAAAAAAATGTGCAAAAATGTTGGAAAGAATATTTTTCCCAGTTTCCTCCTGTGTGGTGCTAACAGGTTATATCACCTGGATAAAGTAAAAAACCTTTCTTATAGACCATTTGTATGTCTTAGCAACATCAGAAGTCATCAACCAACATACACAAGATGAGAAGTAGCATACACAAGATGAGAATTAGCAGTGCTGATCATTACACAGCTTCCCCTTTTTTTACTTCATTGGAAGTGGTGTTTTATCTCTTTGCAGCACTTTCTGCCTTGTTTTTAAAGCAGTAAACCAAAGTATAATTATTTCCTTATAGCAGCAAAACTCCCCCCCCCCATGGATGGAAAACTGCACAAGTGGTGTTACACTGTAAGCTGCCTTGAGGAGGACTGTGAAGAAGTGGCACAAAAATATCCTAAATATTATAGTACTAAGAGAAATATTATAGCACTAAGAGAAATTACTAATCTGGATAGGCCTTCCAATGTTCAACTGGGCAGCAAAAGAAATACTTATTAGCATATTTGATTTTCTTCTTACACTCTCACATCAATTAACTTAGTAAATGAAAACAAGGAAGGCCACTCTTGGTATCTATGATAGGAAGTTAATTTTTATTTCTTCAGTAATTGGCAATGTATATTTATCATAACTGTAGCAGGCAATTTTATTATGCAGTTATGGCTGAGAAATGGAAATCAAAGAGAAAAAAGGCACTAAACCAAACCCATGCTTAACAGAATAAATAGCTAAATGAATACTGCAGATGCAGTCAATTCCAGTAGTTTCTTAATGGGATAACTCTGCATAAATTCCACACTCACAGAATAGAACAGTCTACTTGTTTCAAGCACATGTCAACATATATAATAAATTGTCAAATGCTTAATAAGCCATTTAGAATACGGGTAAATAATATTATATGAAATTTGTACATTTTGTTTATGCGTGCTGCATTCCACATTATATTTTGTTTAGCGGTCTATTTTATAAGATTTAATTAGAACTTAGTAAATGTGCTGATTATTGTTAATTATACTTGTGTGACCACGCATGTCACTCTTTTCCTTCTATTGTCTCAGCCAATTTTTACAACAGTTACAAATGAACAGCCAGCTTTGTGTTCTCTGGTTGTTATACATACATACTGGCAGACATGGCTAAACATGTTAACATTTATTGATCCTAAAATGAGGCAAGTTTAGAAAAATATAAGAAGTAAAAAACCTCAGTCCAGTTAAAATGCATAAAATTTTTAAGGAAACTTTCTTTTCACCAAGCAAAGTTTAATATATCAAATGTCAATCCAAAATAACGAGTAGAAGTTAAACAAAATACATCATATTACGGACTATGTATTAAAAAGTGACAGATCACTACCTTCACCTAAGGCCACTGTACCATAGTTAGATGTGAGGTTCAGTGCATTTTTAGCAGTTCAGCATCCACACACTACAATAATTCCATCTAAGTTTTATTGAATTTATAAAAATAAGCTTTTGTTATACATAATGAGTGGAAAGCACTCTTCACTTGCAGGTTATGTATTTATGGAAATCCATTCTTGATATCTTCCATTGATTTCATTCACAACCCTGGGAAATATATATAAAAAGAGTTAAAAGACATTGTAGCTTTAAAGAAACATGAAAAGAATGAGTTTACTTCCTTTATGGGGTATTTCATTTTATTGCTTTAAGCAAGTCTAACTATATGGGTAGTAAAATATAAAAGAAGCCTGAGTGAAGTGATATACTTTGTTATGAGGCTGTTGTCACTGAAACCCTATTATGGGAAAACACTCTGTCCTAAGAACAGTAGCTCTCACTTTCCCAAGTCATTAGTATTGCATTGACTTCTGCTCATCCTCTACAGAGGAAGTTAAAAATGTTGTTTTGTGGTGAAGTAAGAATTTCAGTGATTGGCTCTTGGACGCTCTGTAGTTGGGGAGGCAATGCAGGTCAAATTTCTATACAGCAGGAATGAGTGATGCCAATGTGCATCTGCAACTGGAGTGAGCAATGTTAGATGGCTGCACCTCACACAGAAAGGATAAAAGGATGTTTGGCATTTATCTATAGATGTAAATGTGAGTGGTTTTGAATTTTTAAAAATTTAACTACTGTATTTTTTATTTCCCAATTCCTTCTAGAAGGCTCTAGTTGGTGTACGCAATTCTCTACTTCCACAGTGAAGCTGAGAGAGGCTGGCCCAAGGTCTCTCAAGAAGCTTCATGGCAGAGTGGAGATTTGATCCTGGGCCTTCCTGTTCCTAGTTCACCACACTAACTACTAGAGATGGGCACAAACCGGGAATATGTGATTTCGTTCATGGCATGCCCAGTTCATGAACCATCACAAACTTTTAAGGGCCAAATGAACCAGTTCAGTTTCTGACCCGATAGAATGCCCCCCCCCTCGGCATGCTAGAGACACCAAATTCACAGAGTATCTCCAGCTGACTCTCCTCTACCTGCCCTCCACATTTGGTGAGGATTGGATTTATGGATTCCAAGTTATGGCCCACCTGCAAGAAAGTGCCCCCAAGAAAGTGCTATCTGGGAAAATGACTTCCGTAACTTGGACCCCATAAATCCAATCCTCACCAAATGTGAAGGCCAGGTAGAGGAGAGTCACCCAGAGTTTGGTATCTCTAGCTTGCAGAGAATCTGTTCTATACACTCCTGAACCTGAACCTGTCAAAATGACCACCTGTAACAGGTAGTCATTTTGAAAAGTTCAGGTTCAGGAGTGTATAGAATGGATCCTGTGCAAACTAGAGACATCACAGTTGCAGAGGACCTCCCCCTGGATGCTCCTCTACATGCCCTCCAAGTTCTGCCTCCCATTACTTTGAAGTTTAGTAAACGTTTAAATTGAGTGGAGACTGTCTGGAAATGTATCCATTCACAAACCATCACAAACAGCTAGAAAGTTCATGCTACCATGAACTTCACTTCAAGAATCATGAAATTCATTACAAACTTTAGTTCGTAAACTGGTTTGTGCCCATCCTACTAATTACTATACTGAACTGGCTTTCAGGGAAGAATAGGCGCCATAGATTGCTAACTGATGGAAGAAAAATGGACATAACAGAAGTCCAAAGTTCACCCTGTCATTGTCCATCCTGCTTTACTTGAACAGTATAGTTTGTAGCCAAACCAATAAAGATGAACAGTACAGGTTCAGTGAAAATTTCTCTCTCATTCTCTCCTCATTTCTGACAAAACCATATTTATGATGAAAGTGAATTCTTCAAAAAAAAAAGAAAGAAAAAGAAGCTTGAGATTATCTTTGAACATTCCTTCTCTGCTAAACTTATAAATAAAAGTTATAAATGAAGTAAAATTCCACAGAATACAGGAAATGGGAGATCTCTCCAGAAAACAAAATGTGAGTGTTTACTTGAATGTAACAGAGGCCTTTTAAGTCAACCTGACAAGTTAAATATTTACATCTCCACTAGTTTTATCTTGGTATTCCTATGGAGGATATTCACAGTACTGAAAACCAAAATAAATTAGGAGCTCCTCTATGTAAAATACTTTGCAAATATCATGGCTATCTCTGCTCTAAAAAGAAAATGCATATTTCTTTCATAGTTCCATTTCATATTTGGATAAAATAGTTTGCATTGCAGTCCAGTTGCTGAGTTACTCCAGTCTAAGCCCACTGACTTCAATTGCAACCTTACTTAGTTTGCTTACAGTTGCATTTCTACAGATTTACCACATAATTTTGTATTTCATAGGCTATCCAAGTGACATTATTAAGACAGCTTTGGAATAACAGCAGCAGTATCATAGGATCAGACTTGAAAATAAACCGTTAACCTTGAACACATGTATAAAGGCTATGCTAGGAGCATAATGTTTGTAGTGTACTGGTAAAGAAGTATTCTACAGCTGAACAGTGTGATGAAGCAAAGATCACCTGGAATATACTTAGCATAATTCTCATTTTGTTTCAGAACTAATGCAAAAGATTCTCTCAATAATCACGACTCATGACAATTACTCTATTAAGTTCTGTAGTCCTTTAGCATACCCTATAGCATTACAAACCTAAGAGCAGGCTGTGTGACACTGTACCAGCCAAGGTGCAAATTATGGCCCCACTGTGGGATTAACAGTCATTTATTACAGTTTTGAAATGGATCAGAGATCAGATAATCATTTTGCCAGTCACCCATTCCAATCGGGATCAGAGCCAGCCCACTTTTATGTATGGTCAACTGTCAAAAGCATTTGAAGTCTATAGCTATATGTCTACTAGTAGGGGAAATAGGTGAGCCTCTGAACAAATTAAGATAATAAAGATTTCAAGCCACAAACCACAATACTGGGCATATGTATTTGAACCCTTGAATTTGATTCTAAAAAGACAGCAATGAGTCCTAGTTTTGCCAGAATGGCTCAGTGAACTACTGCATAGGAATTGGCTTGCTGGCTCATTCTGGCAGAAATCCCAGTTAACAGAATTAGGTGATCTGAATTAGGAATCCACACATTCCCCTGAACAAAGTCCCCCCCCCCCCATTTTGGGCTCATTTTATGTAGACCTATTTTTTGGTATTTTTGCATTTGTGTGTATGTGTGCCCATGCCTGCTAGTCATGGCGACCTCTGGCAACTCCTACTGAGGCATGGAGGATGTTCAGAGAAGTGGCTAGAGAGCTTGCCTCTGCCTCCTGACACTGGTATCCTTTGGAGGTCTCCCATCCAAATACTTGCCAGGGTCGGCCCTGCTTAGTTTTTGAGATCTGACGAGATCAGGGTTGCCTAGGCTATCCAGGTCAGGGTTATTTATGTAGAGCTTTCGAATGTTTCCACTGATGTGACTGATGTTCCAAACTTCTCTGTGGCACTTAAACCAAAATTCCTCCAAATACATTGAACAACTACGCTTTTGATATACCTTTCATTGTTTTAATGCATTTGAACTTGTATGATTTCCAAATCTGTATTTTCAGTTCCATTTGCTCCATGCCATAAATTGAACATACTTTTCACTTAGAGGCTGATTAGTAACATTTATGTCATGATCACTTTCACTGGACTTTGCACCAAAGAGTTTAGTTCCAAGTACAATTTTTTTCAAATAGTTTTACAGTAAATAAGAGAATTTCATTCAAATTCATTAGATATTATATATTGTATCTAAAGAGAACATGAGGCTACTGTTGCATCTTCTTTCCTAACAGTTAGTTTTACACCTGGGCTGCTACTATCTTGAAGAAGTCAAAGAATGTAGTAACTATTAGCTGCACATAATTTATTAAAAGCTGAGCCAAAGAACACCTGTTGCTATTGTGAAGATTGATTCTACAGCTCTCCTGATCACATTCATAAATTATGAACTTACATTCTCATCACTAAATCTCTCAAATACACAGCCAGAGACATCCCTGTGCATGTTTGCAAATCATTTATTAATTTTCTCTAGAATGAAAAAAATTAAATTGGGTTGGTCTTTAGATGGCTGGGTCCTCTACCTGCAGTGTGTACTGAGAACTGGCATCAGAAACTATGCCAGGCCTTTTACTGGCTCTCCACTTTACAGACATTTCAACACCTGGGTCTTGGCAGCTTGCATTTTCCAGGAGTTGCCCTTCACTTGTGTGCTTGGCTACAGCAACTGCATTCCAAAACCAGATGGCTGCTATTACCCCATATAATTATTTTTTAAAAGACTTATTTCTTTAACCAATTTACCATTCTCAGATGTCACATACTGTACTATATTACTTAGATCAAACTGTTTCTGTTCTCCTCCTATAGTTACAACCATACAAAGAGCAGACTACTTTCAACAGTAAAAAGAAGTAAGTCTGAAAATTGATATATAGGTTTTAAAACAAGATGCGAGTTTGTTGCAGCCTTACAACCTTTGCAAGAAGGTAACCATTATTCGTAATTATGGCATTTTTACCCTTCCCTGCCTTTTTTGCCACAGGTTCAAGCTAAAGTAAACAGCTTTGGTATCCAGTGCAAGAAGCAGATTTTGTACTTATAGCTCAATGGGCTGAATTTGCTTAGGTTATTTTAGTCAATGAGCATTTGTAGAAAGTATTTTTATTCATTAGTTTAAAAATTGTTTATTATTTTCATCATCATCCCATTATTTAAAAAAACAACAAGTGTTTTATCTCCTTTTACTTCCACTCAATTTAATGTGTGGGCAGAGGCACAGGCTTATGCCAGCAGTAGACAGGGGAGATGGTACAGGTCGAGAGTCCCCTCCCACCTTCCTGGTTTCCTGGCCATACTTTTTGATGTATCAGTGGGCCAAAGGAAATGTAATCCATGGATGCATCAAGGCATGACACCTTGACATGTCTGAAAGCCTATCCAAACTGCAAGGGAGGCAGTGGCAAGGAGAGAGATTATCAGCCAGCATGACTCCCCCACCTATACTGACAGGCAGCAGCAAACCCATCCATCACTGACCTTACACAATAGGTTTAGAGGTGGAGGAATGCTTGCATATCAGTTATTGTCTCCAATTCCTTCCTCTCTGTTTCTCTTCCTCTGACTTACATAAATTCTGGTCAGGATAATGAAGACAAGAGACATACAGAGGTGGTTTGCCATTGCCTACCTCAGCATCACGACCCTGGTATACCTTGGTTGTCTCCCTATCAAATACTGACCAGGGCCGACCATGCTTAGCTTCCAAGATCTGATGATATTGGTTGGTCAGGAGCCTCACTTGGACTGAAAACCAAGCAAAACAAATGGCTGTAATGAGGAGAAGGAAGTGGGCCACATCGCTCTTCCTGCTTCTTGTACCTGTACAGCCTCTAATAGAAGGCTTCTTGTGGTGGTTGAAAGAAAACATAGGATCCAACCTACTTCATCTAGTTTTTCTAAAACACTACATATTAGGATTGAACTGGTCTTTTGAAGTTTAGAACAGTTCTATTAGAAATAATTTACAAATGTATATCTTATGTTTAAAAGTTTAAATTTTGGTTTGGCCACTTAAAACAAGCAACAATGCAATAATTTTTATTTGAAAAAGTATTGATTTGGGTTTTATTACTAAATAACATTCTCAAACTAGTTATACCTTCTCCTGAAACTTAACATTTCTTATTTGAATAGGTTTATTTAAATGATTTCAATTCAACATATAAGGTACTCTGAACACCTGGTTAAACAGCCTGTTGTTCTGCACCCATAAAGTCTAAAATAGGTTAGGAAATGACACACATTTTCACCCTGACAGATTACAAACTCCTGAAAAGAAAACCCTAAACTGTCAGAAAAATTCATACATCTAGCAAGATTATTTATGTTTGCTGCACAGCCATATATGTTAGAGCCTTAGCGCACTGAAATAAATTAGTGTGTGCTACTTGTCTTAGTTTTTTTAGGTCTTTCAGCTCTTTATGATAGTTATTGGTATCAGCACCCTTGACAGTGTTGTAAAATATGTTTTTGCTGCTACAAGAGCTGTTTATAACATAGGCACATACTGCACAACATAAAGCCCTTGGAGCCCTGCTATGTGGCCCAAAGCCCTTGACAGTCCCAACTCTGAGGACTCAGGTGCCAAGTATCAATTCCCCCAAAGGGAAATCAGCTGAGTCAGAGGCACCATGCTCACCCATGCAACTGCAGTGCTGATGCTTAGAAATTCCTGATGCTGACTGGGAACTGCTGTGGGACAGGGGAAAGGAAACAATATGGATGAGAAGCACAGGAACACCCTACCTAATTATGGGGTCTCAGGGTGGTGCATCAGGAGCTTTCAACTGGACTCAGCCTCTGCCTTCCTAGGTGCCATCCCAGGGCACTGTGGAATAGTGATATTATAGAATAACTATTAATTATATAGTTTATTGCAATTACCTACCTAGATTCTGATGCCTAAGGAGGGGTGTATCATTTTCTTGGTCATGGGCAGCAGAATTCTCATGAGGAATTCTCAGGCCCAGTAATATGTGGAAAACAGCAGAAAATGACGAGCCAGCTCCCTTTCCATGGCCAGCCGTCATGTGGACCCTGTGCCATCCACAGGATTGTGCACTGTATTTACTATTGGGAAAGCTCTCTCTTAGAAATAGAAATTATTGTTTAAAATTCATGGGATTCAAGGTATAACCAAGCAGCATCTCTTCATTCCCCACTGAGCCCCAGGAAGTGTTTTTTTTTGGCAGCTCTGACCTCTCGTGCCACTCTCTTGAGGACTTACCTACAAGGAGGCAAAACCCTCCACCACCACTCATCAAAAATGGTGTCTATTCTCGACCCCACCACCACTGTCTTACAAAGAAGCAATAATAGCTCACTTTTGTCTTGGTCTGCTGCTACTCCTTCACTTTCGGCATCACTTGGTAAAATCCACGGCTGATGAACAAGCTGAAGTTGGTGTAAGAATTCATCCTGTCAGAAGCAGATGAGATGTAATTGAAAGTAAAATGAGGGATCCATTAAATAAACCAATTACACAATTAACAACCTTCCAAATAATTTTAAAACATGCCCCTGACTTATAAGGAATAATTCTAGCTATCTTCTCCCTTTCCCAATTATTGCCTGCCATTTCCTTTCCAGGGAGACAAAGTCAGATGTGGGCACGGAGGCTTGGAACTCCCCTACAAATAGGTGCCATGGTATGCCCTTGTTTCACCTCTTTTTTTTTGGTAAATACAATTTATTATTGGATATATCACATGTTCATACAATTTAAACACACCAATACATATCCATTTTTCTTTCTCCCTCTCCCCCCCAAACAAGGCTTCCCGCACTGCACCAACCCCATTGATATTTCTCTTATGCAATTACATTTACTACTAAACATATTTTCTTTTACTAATGGTAACAATTCAAAAGTCTAATTCTCCTTCAATTTCTACTTAATAGCTATCAAAACAAATCAAACCACGCTTAACATCCCAGTTTTTCAACAAGTATTCTTGAAAGTCTTTCCAGTCTTCAAAAAAGGTTTCATCTTCTTCGTTGTTTAACTTTCTTGTTAGTTTGTCCATTTCTGCCATAAACAACGTCTTTTTAATCCATTCCCATGTTTCAGGTACTTTATCTTGTTTCCAACATTGAGCAAAAGTCAGTCTAGCTGCTGTAATCAAGTACCATAATAGTGTTCTCTTGGCTACGTTTATTTCTTCCATTTTAAGACCTAACAATAACATCTGTGGGTCTTTCTTAAAAGTACATTTCAAAATTTTTTGTATCTCATTGTGGATCTCGGTCCAATACTTTACTGCTTTATCACATGTCCACCACATATGGTAAAAAGACCCTTCATGTTTCTTACATTTCCAACATTTGTTAGACATACTTTCATTTATAATAGCAATTTTTTTAGGCGTCATATACCTTGTTTCACCTCTTGAGGGAATTGGCTTAGAAAAGAATAAGGATAATTATCCTTCTCCAAAAACAATGCAAGACTTCATATATAAGTAGGCTGCAAGGTTGAAATTCCCCAGAGTCCTTTGGGGGAAAGCCACACTGAAATCAGCTAGAATGGCTTTTGAGGAGACTGATCCAGAAAGCATTTTCATCCCAAATGCTTAGTTTTATGCATATGCAGATTTAAGAAAATTTTACCCAAATCAAACTAATTCAGTTATAATATTAAGGTTTCTTTAACATAGTAACAGCACCAGAAGAAATGGCGCACAGATTGACTGACTGTATACAAAAGTAACAAATAAATGCATATGAATAAACCATAAGAAAATTTAAAATTTTCATAGCAAAGTATATTCCACAGCCTTTAAATTGCTTTCAGATCAGGGAGGGCATTTCACAGAGAAGAACTTACTTAATTTTAACTCTCTTGGGATTTTAACTCAGGATTCACATGAGGGTGGCTTCCTGGACATATTGTAAAGCATTTTTGAATTGTTGTTTGTTTGTTTAGGATTTAGACAATAAGTGAAACTCTACAGTTCCTTTGATCAAATAAACTTTTGTCAATGAAGCATATCATTGAAGTCTGCATGGATCACACAGCTCTTCTTCCCAGTGCAAAGGGGTAGAAACTAATATTGGCAGAGCCTGTTTACGTCAAACATATGACTCTCTATTTTAAAAAGTAAAGACTACAAGGAATTAGCATCACTTTCAAGAAAAATAAAATAATTGTAAACAAGTATTTCTAAAGCAGCTTCAGCACCACTTTGGTCATGAGCCCAAGACCTTATTTTATTTCATTCTTTTAAGGTTTTTAATAGGGTTACAAATGTTGTATTCAAGATAGTTTTTAAAAGGCATCTGAGAAATATTTTTTTAAGGCCAGAATCAAAAAATCAGATAGGTGGACATGTCTTCGTCTTAAGGAGTAGGATTCACTTTAGTATCTCAACACACATTGAACTAAGAGGTAAAACTTCCATTGACTCCAATGCTTTTGTAAAGGAGAGGCACAAGATGGAGTAGTGCCGATATTGCACTGACCCTTTCTAAGGATTCATTGCTGGTCTGGGCAATTGGAAATCAGTGACGTTGGAGATACTGAAGCTGATGCCAGAATATGCTGTGAAAAGAGCCAATGGTATGTGTGGAAGTCACTCACAATAGAACTTTCAGGCTCCAAGCTGAAAACAACAGAAGAGCAACATCTCCCCTTAATAATTGTACTCCACTAAATCAAATGATTGGGATTAACCTGACAATAGCACTACATATAAAACTACATTTACTAGGTATATTATGGTAAAATAAAATGGTAAGAAGTAGCCAGGCCAAGTCACAAGCACCCATACCTTTTCCTGAAGTGGGTGACCTTATAGTCATTCTTCTCAAGTGATATTGTAAGAACAAATTGCTCTATAATGTTATAGTTAAGGACACTGTGAACTTCTCTGCAAGCCTGTTTGGCAGGTGAACTCACCTTGTTTGACATTCATGATCAGACTTTGAGCCGATCAGGGATATGTTCAGATTGCATTGAGCAATCTGAACAGCTGTTGAACGCTAGATTTGCTTGTTGATCAGAAGCCAACTCACAGCTGATTGGCAAAATAGCTTTAAAGCAAATAGCTACACAATGAAGTTGTAAAAGGGAGCTCTTCCTTTCCCTACAAGCTGGGTGGGCCAGGAACAGAAGCAATATTTTATATCTCTGCATTGCAAAAGGGAGAGGAAAAAGAGCCTGTTTCTCTCCTTTTCCCTGTAGCCCAAGTCAATAGCATGGGGAGGGAGAAATCAGCTGGGCTTCTGATCCCCTCCCAAAATTGCTATATCTCAGCAAGTCTGGGAAGCAGCAGTTTCAAGGATGGATAATCAGAAGAACCAGCTTCCAGCTCATTAGCTGGGAGGGGGCTCCTTATTCCTCTCCCCGTTTGCTGAGTACAGAGAAAAAAATCCATGGCAGGAAATCAGAAGCCAACTCCCAACTGTTCTCTCATCAGCTGGGAGTCAGTTTCTGATGGCTGTAAGTATCTTGTTTCTGTACATACACACAATAAAGTTACAAACAGCTGATCAGCTCCTCAATTATTGGTTGCTCGATCACCACTGCTGGACAGGAAGTAAGTGGAAATGGCAGGTGTTTGAGCATCCCTAATTACATTAGTTCATTGAACTTGATCATTGACTGGATTCCTATCTTTCTTTACCTTATTTAGATAGTTCTTTGTGTAAGATTGCTATAACTTGCTTTGAGCCCTGAGGCAGGACGTGGTAAAAATAAAAACCAACAGACTAGCCAACAAATTCTAATATGTTCTATTCCTAACAGCAAAAAGGCAGCAGAGGAAATAAAACAAAGACTGGAACTCTCCAGCATCATGTTGATAAGAACAATCACAGGCCTCAGAAAAAACTGCCCTGAAGAGATAAAACAGTTTGGGTTTTCAGATGTCACACTTCATAAAATACTGAAGGAAACACTAATGATCTAATCCTCCAACCTATTTGTCTCAATTGAGACTGTGCTTAAAGAAAGATTTGCAGGTCTAGAAGACTAAACGTGTATAAGTTCACGTAGGAAAGGATTTAAAATCCTTGATTTATTCATTTTGTAGTGATAACAAAAACATTTATCTGTGCTATGTTGCTTGGTTAGAATTTGAACTGAGTTGGTAATGCAACACACCTGCAAGTTCTGTGCTGGATTTTCCACGCTAGTGTAACTGTAGGCATGTGTACAAGAACTTAGATCACCAGGCAACTTATAATTCTTTTAGACAGGATCACAAAATGAAAATCTTGGACCTTATACAAAAAAGAACTTCACAGCTGACATGTTAATCTTTGCCAAATAATTTGCAAGTCGCTCTGCGTCTGTTTAAAAAATGCCTGTTTGTTGTATAGTCTCTCAAGTAAGGAAAAGGAGAAAGTATTGTATTTTTTAGAATTCTTCTATTTGGCATTGGAAGGCTCCTAATTTGAATAAAAAGAAAAACTAACTGGCAGAAAATGTTCCAGAGTTCATTGTTCAAATACTTTATTATGTTAAAATATTTATTATGGTGGTGGAAAGTGCCGTCAAGTCGCAGTTGACTTATGGCGACCCTGTAGGGTTTTCAAAGCAAGAGACATTCAGAGGTGGTTTGCCATTGCCCGCCTCCATGTCACGACCCTGGTATTGCTTGGTGGTCTCCCATCCAAATACTAGCCAGGGGCAACCCTGCTTAGCTTCTGAGATCTCACAAGATCAGGCTAGCATGGGCCCGAAAAATCTGGGCACAAAAAATCAGGCACAGATATAGAATGGGAGGGACTTGGCTTGACAGCAGCACATGTGAAAGGGATCTAGGTGTTCCGGTTGATCACAAGCTAAGCATGAGTCTGCAGTGCGATGTGGCTGTGAAGAAAGCTAATGCAATCTTAGGATGCATTAACAGAAGCATTGTGTCCAGATCATGGGAGGAGGTAGTTCCGCTCTATTCTGCTATGGTCAGTCCTCACCTGGAGTACTGTGTCCAGTTTTGGGCACCACACTTTAGGAAGGATGTTGACAAGCTCGAGCTTGTCCAGAGGAGGGCAACCAGGATGGTGAGAGGGTTTGAATCCAAGTCTTATGAGGAAAGGCTGAAAGAGTTGGGTATGTTTAGCCTGGGAAAGAGAAGACTTCGAGGGGACATGATTGCAGTCTTCAAGTATTTGAAGGGCTGTCACGTAAAAGATGGAACAGATCTATTCTCTCTTGCTCCGGATTGCAAGACTAGATCTAATGGATGGAAATTACAAGGGAGTCGTTACCGGCTAGATATCAGGAGGAACTTCCTAACTGCAAGAGTGGTTGAGCAGTGGAACAGTCTGCCTCGGGAGATGGTAGATACTCCTTACCTGGATGTTTTCAAGCGAAGGCTGGACGACCATCTTTTGGGTATGTTGTAGGTCGGGCTATCTTTTGGCTATGCTCCTGCAGAGTGCAGGGGGTTGGACTAGATGACCTGCAAGATCCCTTCCAACTCTAACATTCTATGACTCATGATCCAAGTCAGGGCACTTATATATTATAGAATAGCATTTTGAACTGAATTATTGACCAGCAATGGAACCAAGGGTTGCCCACAATTCCGCCTTCAAAACAAAAGCTGCATCACAACCTGATTGATCACATTCTCAAATAAAATGCATTGCAACCACATTTATTCCCTTGTACATTTCTTTCTTTTCCTTTCCTTTTCAACCGTAGAAGCTCATAGATTTATGATCTTGAGCAGCACAAAATTTCTAGATATCTTATTTGGAATCAAGGGTTGAAGGACTGATTCTGTAGGTTCCTTCTGCAAGCCCCAATTTAATGCAATGTTCTGCTTCTCCAAGAATGGAAGGGTGGGAACAGCACTGATGTGAAGAGATAGCTCCCTGCTCATTATTTGCATGGTGGCAAAGATGCCAAAGACACTTTAGATAGCAACAAAACAAAACTAGGCAGAAACTGTGGTAGATGAAAAACAGGTATGTTACTCCACCTCCCAATTTGTATTTCCAGTACACGATGTCCTTAGTTTTTATTTCAACTCCCTAAGTTGTATTATTAGCTTTTGCCCTTAAATACTTCTCTCAGTTCCACTACTTTACCTTCATAACTCATCTGTGAAGTTCCATATTCATGGTGAATAGAACAGAAACATTAGTGCAGGTTAAAAAGCTTCATAGTGATTCTGCTAACAAAGTATAACAGTAGGCATTATGTTTATGAAGCAAGTATCATTCTTTTTTCTTTCTCATCTGAACTTTCAAAGTGATGGCAAATACACTAGCTGGAACAATGTTTTATACATTTTTCATATTACATCTTGGGTTTGTAATGCTGAAAAAATCTACTATCAAGCTTAATGAAATACACACACATACAAGCACACAAACAGACACACACAAACTCAATGATCCTGATATTGCTGCTGCATTTTGCTATGCAACAAAACATAATTCTGTTTTAAAACTAACAGGAGACAACATTAAATAACATTTTTTTAGCTTTGTATAATTAAAAAACTTACTTCAGATAAACTGCTTCTTTGAGTGACATTTCCTAGAGCGTCCCCACTTGTTTCAAGCAGGAGCCCCGAGGGAGTGCTGACCGTCCTCCCAAGTTGGTTCTTTGATATTAAAGACTGGCTTCTTTGCATACTAATGATTCCTTCCTTATTTCCTTGGTTGCTAGGGGACAGAGGTCTTTGTAACGAAGTATTTAGGGTTGTAGACCTGTTTACTGGAGCTGGCAGCAATGAAGGTCTGTCGGTCTGTGCACTAGGAGATTGAGGCCTACTGTTTGTGACACTGGAGACCTGCAGTCTATTGTTACTGGATAATGGCGGTGATTTGTTTCTTTGAAGCTGGAACTGAATATCTTTCCCAGTATGAGTTGGCACTTGCAGTTTAGAATCCTGGCCTGTTGTAACTTTAAAATTTCCTTGGTGATCTAGTGCAACTAAATTAGTTTGTGGACTACTGGTACTTCTTGATAGTCTTCCTTCTTCCCACAGTGCTAGGTCCTTTGCAATGTCTGTGTATAAACACCAATAAAGGCATACATAATAATAACAGTAATCATCGTTGTCATCATCTAGAGGAGATTGTATGTATTCAATGTGTTTTTTTCTTATCAGTTATATTCATTTAAAATATTATTACCCTAGGCCTTAGCCAAAACAAGATACCATCAAAACATCTTTCAAAACCCATCTTTAAAAGAAAGACCATTTAATAAGCATCACCAGTACAAATAATTCAGCAGAATAAAAATAACCCAAATTAAGGAAGGAGCAGGGTATGAAAGGGATACCTACAATAAATTAAGATCAAAGATATGCACAGCAAATGAACAAATCAACTGAAACGACATAAGAACATTTTGACTCAGATGGTTAGGAACCAAGCAGATATATGGGGAAGATTTCCTTAGTTAAAGTACCGCTACAGAAAAAGCTTTGTTAACCACCTACACTACCTCAGAAGAGAAGGGGATAATTTATATACTTTCATTTTAACTTGGAAGAGCATATTCTAGAGGAAAATAATTGCTATGAACTGGGAAACCTGGGTTCCTGTCAGCTACGGTACGGATGTTAAACACATGAAGCTGCCTGGTACCAGTGAGTCAGGATCATTGGTGCATCCAGGTCAGCACTGTCTATTTTGACTAGCAGAAGCTCTCCAGGGACACAGGTAACTGTGAAGATCTCTTTTACTACTTACTAACTGACCTTTTAAACTAGAAATGCTGGGGACTAGGGACTTTCTGCAAGCAAAGCAGATGCTTTATCTTTATTTATTCAATGTTTATTCAAAACATTTCTATGCTACCTTTGAATCCAACTCAAGGAACCAAGGGTCATGAATATTAAAATGTTAAAACATTTCAAATATTAAAGCACTTCAGACATTAAAACAGCATAGTACTACTGAGATACAGCCCCACCCAAATGAAACAATAATTTTTCATGTGGCTTCTACAAGTTTCTGGCCCTGCCTGTAGCTGCCGACGGCATGCTGCAAGAAGGCCACCTTTGTCTCCTCATGAGGAGGAAGGCTCAGCTGCAACGTGCAGCCAGGTCTTTGTTGGGGGGTGGAACCAGCGCTTCCTTAACGGCCAGCTGTGCCCCGCCTCTTCATTCTTTGCCTCATGTTCAGCATGCCCACCCGCCTGGCCTGTAGTGCAGGTTTTCAGCTGGTTGCCCTTTGATGGGGGCCCAGGTAGGATTTTTTTGCCTCTTTTTTGATTGGCAACTGAGAAGGGATGTTTTTTGCCTACCCTGCACTTAGTGGATTGTGGAATCGGCATGGGTGGCGCCATCTGTTTAGTTTGTCACTTTATAGTTAGGGCAGTGTTATGTTTTTTTTGGGGGTTATGCGGCTTGGTAAGCACCAATCAGCAACTCTGTGGGGGTACAGGGGCCTGACAGGATCATCCCTGCGGCCCAGGATGGCAGACTGCCTTTGGGATTGCCAGGACAGATCCTCCACAAAGGCTGTACAGTTGTGTTGGAGGGATCTTCATGGCATATCCCAATGCTGTGCCAGTTGGGTGCGAGCCATCTACAGTTGGCTCCACCCAGGGCAGGGTGGCTTGCCCATTGTATGGCAAGGATGGGGGCTATAGTACCCCCAGTCCTTGACCGTGCCATTGTTTACTGTTTGCCCTTGCTGTTATCATGTAAATTAAATAAAGTGGCCCAACCTTAGTTTCCCAGCCTGTGGTTGTCTGACTCTTTCTTCCACAGGGGGGGGAATACCTTTTTCTTCTATTGTGGTGGTTTTATTGTACTGTATTTTATTGTATATTATTTTCTAGCATTTGTAATGGCCACTGGTCCTATGCAATAAACTTGAACTGAACTATTGTGGTCATTGCCTAAATGGTAATGCTCAGCCCATTTCTTCTGTGGATGATGAACTACAATCTTGCCTAATGTTGAAGCATTACTTATGGCCACTTTACAACCATGAAAAAGTGGGAGGAGGGGGGGAATCAATTCATAGCAATTTCTTTATATTAGAAATTGTTTCTGCAACTGTCTCTAAAATTAATACACATATCCAATCTGCAACGTGGCGGTTACTTAAAATGCCTGCTGTAAAGGTCTATCAAACTATGGTGCCATGAAGAATATGAGATCTTCATTTATTTATTTACTAGGAATAAGGCCCATTGTGGAAATAAATACAATGGGCTCTAGAAAGAGGCTGTGGGAGAGTGCCCTGGCTTTGGGCACTCAGTGACAATTTGCTGTGGCAATCTCAGCAGGGTATAATGACAGAGTCTACCATTTTCTCCAGAGGAACTGATCTTTCCTACCTGAAGAGCAGTAGTAATTCTGAGTGATCTCAGCCCACCCCCAAGATTGGTAACAGTGGTTCCCCAAGAGGGAGTGGCTGGTTTGGAGGGTGGAGTCTATGGCATTGTACCTGTCTGAGGTCCCACCCCTCCTCAACACTCACCCTCTCCAGGTTCGACCCCTCAAATCTCCAGGAATTTCCCAACCTGGAGTTGACAACCCTATCTCCCTCCCAGCCAACCATCAACCTACCTTTAGTTTTCCATCTCCTCCCCCTCCCTCCTAGAGAGCAGTTGTAATTTTGAGTGATCTCCACCCCCCACCTAGAGATTGGCAACAATGGTTCCCCATCAGGGAATGGCTGGATTGGAGGGTGGAGTCTATGGCATCATACCTGTCTGAGGTGCCACCCCTTCTCAAACCTCACCCTCTCCAGGCTCCATCCCTCAAATCTCCAGGAATTGCTCACCTGGAGTTGGCAACCTGATCAAGACTGGGCCCAATGAGTTTTCTCCCTAAGGCCAACATAGGTGTGGAAAGCTCCTTTTACTGACAGACGAGAAAGTACAGGTGCCAACTTTGATTAGGGAAATACCTGGAGATTTGGGGGGGTTGATCCTGTGGAGGGCAGCATTTGGGGTGTGTGTGGAAGGACTCAGCTGGGTATAATGCCATAGAGTCTACCCTCCACAGCAACCATTTTCTCCTGGGGAACTGATCTCTGTCATCTGAGGGTCAATTGTAACAGTGGGAGATCTCCAGGTCCTACCTGGAGATTGGCAGCCCTAGGGGAAAGTTGGCCGCACAGTGGGGAGTTGAAGAAAATGGTCTGATGGTCGCTGGCCCACCTCGTTAGCCAGCCAGCCATGCTGAAGCTAAGCAGGAGAAAGAGCCTTTTCCCATTTATTCTGACAGGAAAGTGGCCATTGGGGAGGGGGTTATGGGCAGGGGAGGGGGTTATGCTGAAAGTCCTTTGTTTTTTTACTCACAGAACCAAGCTTGGTTGCCTACCGACAGCCACTGAGGGGACAGTCCCTCACAGGAGTCAAGAGAACTGTCTTCCTCAGGAGAGAGAGCTGTCTGCCAGTAAATCTGACATGCAAAATCTGTCTGAAGGGGGAGTGGGTGGGGAAGAGGAGCAGACCCAGCACCCGGCTAATGGCATGTGAGTACTCTTGAGTGGCGGCTGATGGGCCAATGGCAGAGGGAGGGCATTTTACAGCCATTGGGAGCGCATGTAATCTTGCGAAACCAAAAGATAATTATTTATAAGGAGAGATTTGTTTGATTGATTGATAGATTTTTATCCCACCCTCCTGCCTAAGTGGCTCATGGGGGCTTACAACATTAATAAAACCAGTATACATAAAAACACATACAATTCATATAAAACAGTTTAACCAAAAATACAATAAATATAAATAAACGGCTCAATATATATTATGTCTAAACTTCTACCACAGTGTGATCACTTAGTGGGTCGGCATGGCTCAATGGGCATGACATTAGTCTCACTGATATGCCCTGCGGAAAAGCTCCATCTTCATGGCCCTACCGTGACACCACACATGAATGGTTTTCTACGTTAAGCAGGCATCATATGACGGCATTTTAAACAGCCATCAAGTTGTGCCCTCTTGGCACGCACTGGACCTTAGCAGTGCTGATACCATAGAAAATATACTGAGATGAATCAAGTTTGATGGGACAGGCTGTTTCAGTCTGCACTTAACATCACAAACTACAGCTTATCAACATTTCTGTGATTTAATTCTGGTTTAGTTGACATTAGAATGCAGGCTTCCCAACAAGTTCTAGTTTGTTCGTGGATGCTATATTAACTCAGTTTCTAACCGGTGTGTTAACTTCACTTTGTTGTAACATCTGAGAGGGAAGCACAGACCAATAAAAAATCTTGCCCTTCCAGACACATTTATCTATAACCGTACTTTTTTTAAAATGCACTTCCTCCTTCCTTCTCTTTGCCTTTTCTTTTCAGTTGTCCCCCTCCTGACTAGTGATGACTCACCAAGCAGGAATGGGCTTTAGAAATTTCAGTCTCTCCACAGGGCAAATTTAAAAGGCAGCAGGTGAGGTAACTCAAGCCACAGTTTACTGAATACACTCACTGGACAGAAAGAGGGAGGGGAGGGAGCCAATGATTAGTAAAAGAGAAAGGGGAATGATTGCTGTAAAAGTTTATTTTGTTGCAAAGTAAAAAAAAAGCAGAAATTCAGCTACTGTGGGGACTTCTCTGCCCCTCTCCACTAGTACCCATCACACACCAATAGTAAACAGGTGGACTTAAGGCTGAAACTTTGATAGCAACCCGGCAATACAAGGGACTTCTGGAAAGCATCTGGGAATTCTGCTTAGAAGCAGGAAAAGAGCCAAATAACCAATGAACTGGGATTAGCAAAAAACCCAACCCAACCCTGAGGTCTGTTATGTAGGCTAAAATCTGTGGAACAAACTGGTTTAAACAAGCCAAAATTTATTATAATGTCTCAAAGCAGCCTATATTTCACATGCATCTTCTTCTAATCCTAAACTCCATACTATACAAATTTTAATGAGATTTACATTAAAGCCCTCTAAGACCACATCCTTCCTTAAAATCCCAATTTAAGATTTTTTAAATTAGTTACAGGTTGTAGGTGCCGATAAAAGTTTAGTCTTGGATCATTTGCACATAAACCATTTTACTAGACCTACCGAAGACTTCAGAAAGTAGCCTAGACAAACAGCATGATTTTGGAATTGCAATCTGCCCAAAACCTTTACCAGCTAGCAAGCAGAAGCAAATTCTGGGTAAGGAGTTTTCTGCAGTCTTGGGCCAAGGCAGGCATGATACAAGGAGATCTATGAATGCATCCTTCCAGAGTGTCTTAAAAAATGAAAATAGCAATTGCAAGGGCCCCAACTCAGATGTGGGCGGTACGCATACATAAACACCTCATTACAGTTTTTCCAGCAACACTGCCTTCCATTTTTATTTCTATGAGTAATAATAGGACAGACAAAATGGAACTATTTTTCAACAGCTATTTACCCTAAGTGCTTCTACAACAACAACACCATTTGTCTTTATAGAAGGTAAAATGAATTCTTCACCATAAACAAAGGCTTAGATCCACTGGAGCTTTTCCTCAGGCAGCAGGGTTTTTATCCACAGAACACAACTTTCTCCATTTATCAAGGAAATAAATTACTGCAGTATATATATTTGTATAATTTTATTAAGTTACTTTTTAAATTATAGGGTCTAATAAAACACCATTAGCCAATTTTAGAATACTTCTTTTAATGCAATTGGTTTGGGATTTTTTTTACTGTTGTATATGATTTTCTCTAGTTGAGAAGGCTGCTCTTTCGGGGGAGAAGTGGAGAGCTGGGTACTTTCTGGGGCAGGAGACTGGACTATGTGACCTTTCGGTCACTTCCAATTCCATTATTGCTCATAAAAAGCAGGAACACATCTCGGATGAAATCTAAAAAAGTGTAATCGTCATTAGTAGAGGAAAGAGTTTTCCCTCTCTTCGAAATTACTCTTTTAAAGCAAGATGCTCAACATCATAAAATATTTTCTTGCTGAAGGACATGATGGATGCACATTTTTAGCAAGACTTCAAAGGCCAATCTGAGTAAGCAATATTTTGTAATTTGAATGTTTCAAAGTACTACTGTACACTGATATAATGGGCACGTTTTATTTATTTAATAAAATATTCTAACAGATATTTATTATTGTTGATTTAGTATTAAAATAATCTAATAGGAAGAATGAGCTCATCAAATGTGTTACATTTATTTTAACATTCTGAATGATTTTTCTTTTAAGGTATCAATTGTTAAGCTTTGAAAACATCAATACTTCGGAATTTGTAGAATAGTTGTTTAAATCCCTTGGTTTAATGGATGATAATATGGATACCATAAATGAAACCAAATGTAGAGTGAGTTCTCTTACAATTAAATTAAACTCTGTTTTTGCAAATGATTTGGTTTATTGACTTATCTCTAATGAATAAGAGGAAGGCATGTTGGAATACCAATCGGCAATATTTATGCTTCAATGAGACTTCAATGAACTTAATAATTTTGGCCCAAGTTCAATTATCTGCAAAAACTGATTGGTTCTGCTGATAAGCAAAGCATTTTAATCACTTTGCCACAGCTAATTTAAAGATTTCCACGACAAAAATGCTTACATTTATTTAGCGTAGGGTATATTTCATTATTTTACTTCAACATAAAATTTTCCCAGTTGAAAGGGGGGAGACTTTTTAGCTCAAAAGAAGTGTCACTAAATATGTATCCAGTACCATATTTTGGGCACATTATTTTAAGATTATTTTGGCAGCAATGAGTACAGACAGCAGAAAGTTTACTAACATAAATTTTTGTACTATAAATTACTATAAAGGGAATATGTGAAGAAGCAGTTTGCTGAAACTGTAAACCATTGCCAGATATCAGATGATTTACAGAAAAAAATGATTAGACACATTTAAATTCTACCACAATAAAATTGGCAGTACATCTGGCTGAAGAATGAAAAGTCCATTGCTTTCTGGACTCCAAATTAGTTGCCAGGGTACAATCTCAGCCTCACAGCCATTCACCCTGAATGGCTTGATGAGTAAAAGAGAAGGACAGCAAGGAAGTAGTGTAGGCAAGATAGACAATATGTGGACATGTATTGAACCACTTTAAAGCATATTCATATTGAAATACTCAACTATTGATTATTTATTTAGAAAATTTATATGTTGCCTCTCTAGAAACCTGCTTTAGGCTTTATTAAAATACTAAAATGAGGTGGATAATTACGAACCAGCTAATCTATGTATGTGCAAGTGTGATCGCTCACATTTTTATCCTACCCTTGCTCCAAGAACCTCAGGGACCTATATTGGTTCTCCCCTTATCACACGATGCAGGTGAGGATTAGAGAGATGGCCCAATGATAACTAGCAAACTTCACAGAAGAGTGGGCATTTGAAGCAGGGTCTCCGAAGTCCTAGTCTAGCCACTATATCACTCTGGCTCACAATTCAATGATATTTCAATTCATGTACTTTAAAAGAGGGAAGCTTCTGTTGAACAATGTTTTAAAAATATCTTGCTCATGTAAGAAGCAAATCTTAACAATTTTATAGCAGCAAATTCATACTATGAAGTTACCACAGTGATATAAAATGTACTTTATCCACAGGAGCCCTGAATCAAAATATTGTTGGGTTTTTAAACTTTGATGGTAAGGGTGGCATTAAACCCAAATGAGTGCTGGCTGCTGTCTTGGGTGAAGCTCATGGGCAATCCTATTGCTCACTGTTAGCAGTTTCTTGTAAATGTTTGAAGGACAGTGATCATATGTTGCTTAATTTACATGATTCATGTCCACTCTTACCAAGGAACAGATACATTTCAGCCACTCTCATACTGCTAAAGTAACATTAAGTACCAAGCCAGAAATATGATGTCAGTACACTTTTGAGGTTTGACATCTCAGCAACAACTTTTAAGGAGTGCCACTGACAATTTAAAAATTACTTGTTGGATCATGCATCAGGTACATTTAGTCCACCACTCTATAGGCCTGACAGTGGCAAGCATCTCAAGCAGAGGCATACCTCTTCTGAATTAGATTCAGGTGGAGTAGCCATGCTGGTCTGAAGCAGAAGAACAAAGTTTGAGTCCAGTGGTTTACTGCCATTCACAGATCTTTCTTACATCCAATCTCAGCTATAGTCACCCAGTACTTTGCATCTTTTTTTTTTTTGGCCCCCAAAGGGGATTTTTTATTTGCTTTTTCTAAATCTACATACAAGAAAAAAGAAAAGAAACTACAATACACAGAAAATTAGGGATGGGGAAACTACACTCTATGGGTGAAAGAAAAGAAAAGCCTCTAAAACCCCAAGAATCGGTAATCATACTAAGCTTTTAAAATAATATCCTGCCTCTTGAATGCAAATTGACTTTTGCTAAAAATGATCATCTAGCTAATGAAACATTTCAATATTTCCCCAACAATCCCAGTTTCATAAAGAGCTGTGCCCTGCAAAAAACACAGTCGAGTACTTCAGAGAACGATAGCAATCTACTTTTCCCCTCTTTCCCCTCTCAAATGATAGCCTGTTTTGGGGGCTACTTCCCCCAACTTAGAGTCTGAGTCCTCATCAGAAGATCCAGTCTCTCCTTCTCCTTCACTTTCCTTGGTGCCGTCGGGGGCTCCTTCTCCCTCTCCTGATGGTCGACCGTGTTGGCGCAAAAATTCACAAGCCTTTTCAACAGAGTTTATCCTTTCTTTGCTATTTGCATATCTAAAGATTAGTCCCTCGGGTACCAACCATCTGTAGGCAACTTTGTGGCTTTGTAAAAATAACACCAAGTCTCTGTATTTCCTCCTCTTCCTTCTTATCTCAAATGGAACATCCTTCAGTACTTTAATCTCCTTGTTTTTCAGCTTCAAGGTAACTCCGTTGGTTGCTTTCAATAGTTGATCTCTCACTTTTCTTCAGGAGAATCTTACTGTAACTTCCCCTGGCAGATTACTCTTTCTGATAAATTCAGAATACGATCTAAAGCCCGTATCTATTTCACTTTGCAGTTGATCCAACATCACCTCTGCCAAGGGAGCCAACAAGTCACCCACAATGTGTCTCAGATTCTCCCCTTTCTCCTCCTTGATCCCTTGAAGTCTCAAGACATAGTTCGCCCTTTCCATTTGCAGCTGTAACACACGAGACTCTTCAATTTGACACTTCTTTTCAAGCACCTGCAGTTTTTAATTCACCTTTTTCAAGCTAGAACCAATCTCTTTAATCTTCTGCTCCACTTTTTCGATTTTCTGTATGTTTAACACCGTTTGGGCTTGTTGTATGTCCAGCTTGTTGTCAATACCTGTAATTTTCTCCAGCAGAGGGCACAGAGCCTCTGACAGCAGCCTTTGGAGCTCCACCGTTGAGTCCTGTCTAGGAACAGAACTTAAAGGGCTGGAACTTCCTGAAGAAGGCTTAACTTTCGCTAGTTTATCCTTAGAATCTTTCGGCGGCGCCATGTTTGAGGATTGTTTACTTTTCATAAAAATTTGTCAAAGTCTCTAGAAGTTCTTAATCCAAACGGTAAGTTCTCACAGTCTCTCTATTTCCATTCATCCACTTTTTACTACCCCACCCGTTTCTGACTTTAAAATTGCTTGCAAGCAGTCCTTAGCGGGGGGAAGTCCCCTCCCCCCTCGTTTCCTTTTAGGGGAGCACGGTATTTGCGGGTGGTTCTCGCTTTTATTCTGACTCACATTTTTAGCGATTATCTCTCTGTGTTCATAATCACTTGATCATCGTGTGCTTGCTCTGATGTGCTGATCTTGTTGCCATTTGGGACACTCTGCAACGGGCCCGTCGGGGCTTGGAGGAGCCCCCCTTCTGCGGCTTGTCTTACCGGGGGGTTTCTCTAGTGCCCCATGGCTTGGAGTCCAACCCAAGGACTCCTGGGGTGGTGTGCACAATTGCGCCCCCACCCATACGCAGGCACTGGCAGGCTTCTCTTGGAGCCCCAGGAGAAGACAACTGCCATGGCGATCGCCAAGACCGGAAATCCCCAGTACTTTGCATCTTGACTCTAAATGGCTCTTCCTGACAACAATCCCCACCCCACTCTCTATAAGTAATGGTTGAGGACATTCTGTTCCACTGTATCTGAGGAAGTGTGCATGCACATAAAAGCTTATACCTTGAATAAAACTTTGTTGGTCTTAAAGGTGCTACTGGACTCAGACTTTGTTCTGCTGCTCCTGAATAGGATTCATGTGGGTAGCCATGTTGGTCTGAAGCAGCAGAACAAAATTTGAGTTGAGTGGTACCTTTAAGACCAACAAAGTTTTATTCAAGGTATAAGCTTTCATGTGCATGCACACTTCCTCAGATACAGTGAAATGTAAATTACCAGTTCACCCTCTTACCTGTATGTATGGACTGGTAATTTCCATTTCATTGTATTTAAAGAACTGTGCGTGCACACAAAAGCTTATACCTTGAATAAAACTTTGTTGGTCTTAAAGGTGCCACTGAACTCAAACTTTGTTCTGCTACTTCTGGATAAGTTTTGTTATCAAAGATCTATCCTTTATGTGTCTGTCTAAATGAATATTATAAATTAACAATGATTAACATAACTATCCTTCATTATTGTTAAAGATCCCTTGTTTTTTTCCTTGACCATTTTCAATCAAAGGTGATACACCCTTTTACAAAGTGAATACATCACTCACTAGTTTGGGCCAGGGTACAAGATTTTTCATTATAACCATCTTATGGCCACCTCTGACACATGTCACATTTGCAGCTCATCAGGCACTGGAAACCCATTTAAAAATGTGGATTGAGTTAGGAAGAGTTGTTATCTTGACAGATATCTAAATGCATATTCAAAACATCTTAACCCATCACCCCTCTCAAAAACAATTGCCTAGTGATTTCACTATATAACCGCCACAGAAAAGCAAGGATGTAAATCAATGTTCCTGTCCGACAGGGTAAGAAGAATAGACACACAGAAAATATGGCATTTATGCTATGAAAAAGTTTAGATCTTCCATTTTACCACTTCTTTTACCACTGTAAAGAAAATGCATTACATGTTTTGCCTGTTGTCCCATCATTGTTTACTGCATGCTAAACTTGGTGATTAACAGATGGCATGTTTTGCCAGAGCTCTTTAATGTGTTTCCGATGCCCCATGCCTGTCTGCTTATGACTATTTTCAATACATCATATTGAAGCAAAACCCATTCTGCCAATGCTATGGATAAACTAACATTCTGGCTTAGCTAAACTGTAACTAAAGGGTTAACTCAGTCACTGGCAAAGTTCTAGCCTCAAGAAAAGTGCAGACGTGCAACTGACTGCACATGAAGTAAGTGGGCTGAACTGAAGGGGAACACCTCCATTGTGACGGGGATTTGATAAAAACTTTCTCACTGTATAAATGCTTTTGAAACTGCGACACACGGCATCCAGCCATTTTATGAGCAACCTGCTTGGCTGGATCTGACGTCATTAAAATACTATTTCTCCTTTCGCTGACTGGTAGTTTATTTTCTTTGTCTGGGCTGAGGCCTCCATTTTCCAGTGCTACAATATGATACCACAAGCAATACCTCTCCCCATAAACGTACCCTCACCTTTCAAAATAATGTCTTATACCATACTAAGCAGCATATCTTTTTGGACAACTTGACTTCCCAAGATATTTTTTCCTCCACACACTCAGAACACTTTTTCCCAACAAAAGAAGCTTTTCTGGTGGCAAATGTAAGGACTGGGGTGAAATTTTAAATTGTAGATACTCAATGCCAGGGAATTGGGCCTTAGGAATCAGCTTCCTTCTGGAATTTTGTATTAAGCAGGATTTATTAACATAAAACATTCTGTGGTGATAATGATGGAAGATAGTCCTTGAACAAGAAGATTTCCACTGTCCTATTTCCACAAAAAATACATTGATGAACTTTTATGGGCTTAATCTTGCGACCCTTTCACAGCAACAGTTTTGTTTAAATAATCACTGCACAGCCAGGGATTATTCTAGAGGCTGTGGAAACCAAACAAGATGGCTTCATAGGACAATATTTCTTTCAAACTTTGATTTCTCTGGAGTCATTTGGGAAGATTTATGCAGTGCAGGCTAACAGTAATTCACCAACACTGACAAGTTACTGAGCTATGGAAATAAATGTGTGAGGAAGTTGAACAGATAGATTTTGATTATGATGCACATTTAAGTTTCAATATTGGTCTTAAAATGAGTATTTCTGTTGACTCAACAATGTACAATAGGAATGAAGATTTGGGGGGGGAATCAGTTAACTCCGCATTCACCCAAATTATTTCTACTTCCCAATTATGTGCAAAATCAAGTTTTTAATGCCATCATACTCACCAGCAAGGTGTTTCTCCATGGTTTGCAGTTCTTTTGCAGCCAAGGAATCTTTTAATAGTTTTTGGCTTGGAGTATCTCCACTTCTGGAACTCATAATGTCTACATCCCAAATTGGTTGATTCTAATGTGATTAAAAATGAAGGAGAATGTTTGTTATCTGTGCTTCAATGTTCTTTTTTTAAAAAAATTACATAAAAAATGGCATGTTCTTTTAATCAGTAACTAAGGTAGTGTGAGGCATTGCTTACCTATGTTACTTACTGGAACAAACTGGACACAATGGGCCAAAACCTGCAATGATTTGTGCTTCGTATGATCTTAATGACTTCAGCAAGAGTGCATTGAGATTGTCAACATCAATTTGGCCAAATATTTATATAATTCATAACCTCTGGGGACAAAACAGCATTTCCAATGCAGTGGTATGACTACAAAAATAGTCTTTTCAGATAAAACAAGCTGTGACAGAATTACTGCATTTGGAAAGGCTGTTGGCAAAGAAAGGACTTTCTCTGTCATTTGGCTACGGAACACTGGGGTGTTCAGAATTACTTATATTTGTTGGAACCTGACCAACTGACTTTTAAAAGTTGCATTTTAAACTGAAAAAAAAACTATGAAGTAAACTTGGTAATTTCTTTATACATTTTGTGGAGATAACAAAAAACACATGACCAGATGCGGAAGATTATTCTGGAAAACATTGAAACCATAGATTAATTAAAACATTTTTAGCTATCTATTTTTTTAAAAAAATCCCCAACTCCAATTCCAAACAAAGCACCCTGTGGTGCTTCCAAAAATGTCATCCATTTTCCCAGTTGGCTTTCCAAATCTATCTTCCCAATCCCACTTAACTGGTGCTGAGGTGACTGCTACAGTGGGAGCAGCTGTGGGGGTGCTAACAGTCCTGTAGTGATAGGTGGGAAGTATCCATCAATCATCTTGTCTCATCCCTTCTTGCCCTCATCCCTTAGCGCCATGAATACTGTTTTGGCAGTGTCTGATGTACTAGGAATCCTGGAAATACTCCAAAAGGAAGAACTGTTATCTTTTCCAACCTGAAGAACACTTATATCTTCCTGCCTGCCTGACATCACAGATTAGGATGGTTGGAAGAAGAAGAGGAATTCTTTTGTGACATGAATTACAATTTTTGCCAGAGAAGAACTTTTGGGTTGTATTTTACACTTCATATTGGAGGCAGGCATCAAAAGCCACACAATTTGCATTTTGAAACTAGTGGATACAAATTTTAATAGCATCACTAATTTGATGATGAGTTCTTATACTTTCAAATTAACTACATTAGGCCTATCCAGAAAAATCTCACTGAACTCAGAAAGTGTAGTGAATAAGTAATGGGTAGTGACATAAGATTTCAATATGACCCATTTGAGAATAAGCACTATTGAAATTAACGGACTTCAGAGTAAACACGCAAAAGCTCAGCCCACACAACTACCTTGTTAGTCTAAGGCAGCAAACACACTTCAGATCACAAAACTGTAAATGTATTTTCTGGTTTTTTAATAATCTATTACCAACAATGAACATAATGCCACACACCTATATGCTTCCATATTGTTTTAAATAGTTTTTATGTAACCATATACATAAAGTGTCATGTTTATGGAAAAAACCAGCTAAACTGTGAACAATATTAGCACAGGAAATAAACACTGGCTGTATTTAAATAGCATGTTGATCAATATTATAAAAGTTGTTAGAAGTTTTTATTTGGCATATTTCCTTACTAATACAAAATCTGGAATATAAGAGTGTTGCATCTGACTGTACAAACATGTTCCCAAAGCACACTATTTTTGAAAAGTTCAATCCAGGCTCCGAGGTATAAGTTCCCTTACACTGCCTACGAGGTGTGTGTAACCCCCCCCCAAACCCTGGTATTTTTCTGGGTCGGGTATATCGAACCTGAAAAATATTGGTATTTCCCGATATTCCCAATATTCCTGAATCCCAATATCAATATAGTGCTGGGATTTGGGAAAAATTAGGGTTTCTGAAATTTTGGGAGAAACATGCCGCTTGGAGAAGGTGTTTAAACACCTTCCAGGTAAACTCACTGCTTGGGACTCCATCATACGGTAGAGCTTACAAAAGGCATTTAAATGCCTTTTGCAAGTGGCCCTGTGCAAATTGAGTCCCAGGCAGCAAAGTTCACCCGCCTTTCAGGGGAACTTGATGCTTGGGATGCCATTCACTTGGCAGCCCTTGCAAAAGGCATTTAAATGCCTTTTGCAAGCAGCCCCATGCGAATGGAGTCCCAAGCAGAAGCCAGGTGAATGTGCTGCTTGCAAAAGGCTTTTTTTTTTTCAAGTGGCCCAATGCGAGTAGACTCCCGAGCAGTGAGTTCACCCAGAAGTCAGGTGAACTCATGGCTTGGGAGTTCATTTGCATGGCATGGGTTGCAAAAGGCATTTAAAGGGAGTGTGTTCCCTTTAAAAGTTTTTTGCAAGCTGTGCCACAGATCAACTGAGAGCTCCACACTATCTTGACTGGGGCTGGCTCTCAGTATAGCTGAGCAGACCTGAATAAAAGCTGGGAAAGATCGGCTTTTTTCAGGCTTAGCTATACCAGTAGTCAAGTACAGATCTCTGATCTGTATTCAGCTTAAGTAATATCCTAAAAATACCAATAAGGTATTCTGGGGGGGGGGGGTTGTTCAGTTTTGCTGAACACCCACCTCTACTGCCTACTGTCAGATCCTTCAACTAATAATGCTGCAGGATCAAACCTGAGACTTTTTGCATGTAAAGTACATGTTCTATAACTAAGCCATGGCTCCTCCCAAATTATTAAAGTATGTGGAATAGCTGTAAGTCTAATGCACATTGCAATAGTAATGCCTGGTATGTGAACAGTTCTACTTAGCAGCTCTGTTGGACATCCAAATAAACTATAATTTATTTATGATGTAATTAAACCTCAGATCCCCAGACTCTTGTATTCCCCCCTACTCCTATATATTGATCTAATATTGAAGATTTTCTGATTCCTCACTTCCTGACTATAAAAAATGATTAATCTTTGGTTTAGGATACTGTTACTTGGAAAGAAACACCTCTGATTTATTAAGGTGTTAATTTAGACCCTGCAACAAAGCTTAGATCAAAGACTTTGTAAATATAGACATTTTCAGATATTGGCTCTTGTGCACGCTAACCAGAGGGCAGGGGAAGTATTATAGGTGAGCAGTAAGATCAGCATGTGGGCACAAAACCTTTCTTTTGAAAGTAATGCCAGGTGTGAGAAGATGTGACACAATCTGGAAGGCTACTTCTCCTCCTGCAAAACTGAACAAGAAAAGATCCAGCAGGCAGGAGACAGATGATTCTTAGGTGTGTGTGGCCTCTTGACTCCAAGGCTGAAATGTGTTCTTACAGCCCTGAAGTTTCAAGAAATTTCAGCTGTAAATGACAATCACCAGGCAATGCCATTTACAATGTAATTAATTGCAACTATAAAGCAGATGGTTAAAACTCTCAAGAAACTGCTTCTTGTAGTTTCTTGTAACCTGCAAAGCTTTCTTAAGTAAAGAACTGGTAAGAGAATAGCAGAGGTTGGATATCCACAACTCTGATCTGTCCACAGCCTGAGATTCATGGAGAAATGGTGGGCTGATATAATGCAAAAGTCCAGAATTCTGTCTACGATTCTAGCGCCATGGCCTAGCAAGCCTCAAAGCCTAGCAAGCCTCTTTAGCCCCCTGCGGAACGTGCAACTAAAACACAGATTATGATGCTATAACTCTTCAGCTTTCCTGTGTAGCACTTTCCCATTGTTATATCTGAACAGGTGGATTAGGTAGAACATAAGAAAGCAAAAGATGCCTGGTTATTAACAGTTTGACTCCACAGTGACATCTGGCGGCTAGAAAAGAGGTTCTTCAGCTTCTGTCTGTTTTAACAAGTGAAAGTAAATGAACTGATACTATTAAATGGGAACAAAACTCAAGAACACAATCCATGTAGTATCTTCTATTAGGACCACCCCAATGATTGTGTTCTTAGTGTTTTGGATTTTACTTTTGGATCAACATGGCTGTAAACCATGTCTTTCTAATATTAATGGAGCCAGTCATATTGATGCATGTCAGCTCAACTTCCTGCCTCAAAAAGACACAAAACTTCTGTTAAAAGTAAAAACATTATAGATAAACATGACATGCAGTTAAGTTTGTGGAAAAAATACTAGTCATTCAAAAGGAGATTCTGTACACACATACATAACAAAAAGAGTTTATAAATATAACAACATATACATTTATACATACTCTTGTGTGTATTATGGCTAAGGAAGGTTTGGAGATGTACACACGTGTATTTCAAATAGCAATACATGTTCCAACTTTAGACATTAGGTGGCAGTGGCTCAGAGGTTAAGATGCTGAGCTGCAGACCAGAAGGTCTGCAGCTCGGCAGTTTGAGACCCTAGTGCCGTGTGATGGAGTGAGCTCCCGTCTCTGGCCCCAGCTCCTGCCAACCTAGCAGTTCGAAAGCAAGAAATTGCAAGTAGCAAAATAGGTACCGCTTCGGTGGGAAGGTAATAGTGTTCTGTGTGCCTCGGAGTTTAGTCATGCTGGTCACATGATCACAGAGAAGTCTTTGGGCAGCGCTGGCTCTTCAGCTTGGAAACAGAGATGAGCACTGCCCCCTAGAGTCAGATTCAACTGGCTTTTGAGCAAGGGAAACCTTTACCTTTACACAAATATCAAATCCTCCCGCCAAAAGTCAGGTAAAAGCCTTATTCTAAATAAAATGAGTCTAAACTTTGTAATCATAAATTTGCCAAATGCTTTCATGTGAATGAGGAAAGATTTCCATGAAGTACATCTATTCCAAACAGTATCTGTTATTCAGTTTCTTATTCAAGTTTTGTTATGTAAAAGAGACAGAACAACAGTGCATTATTACTTATTTTTCTACATGATGTTCAAAATGCAACAGAACTGGGAAACAGCACAGTATAAGGTTCTTCTGTTAAATTAAAATTTTAGTGAAAATCAACACAAACTGTGATTGTTTAATAGGCATTATAAAATTGAAAGCTTATACATACACCAAAGTGGGTACTCATGCGGCAGGTGGGAATCCTATCCCCCCCCCCCCGCTTGCTTGTCCATTCAGCTTTGAGTTGTTACTTCTCCATCCCTGCAGGGACCCCATGGGAGAGAATTTTGTCTGCTCTTCCTTCCATCTCCTATGGCCAGCCAACAGAGGTGCATTGTCTGCACTTGCACAGCCAACACTCCTCTGTTTTGAGGCAGGTCAACCTCTCTCCAGTTTTTCTAATTCAGAATTTTTCTGCAAACCCAGGTGTAGCCCCAATCCACAGATTTAAGTATTCACAGATTGGATCATGGTGAGAATCAGATATACTGACATTGTGTAGTACGTTACAGAGAGATGCTTGCCTCTGCATTCTCCCAGGTCTCCCAGGGATATCTGTGATCAGATTCCCAAAATATCTGAGTTTAGGGAAGGAAGAGTTAACTGCTTCCCCATACTATTTCCCTGCCTAGAAATGATCCCTCCCCACAGGGGGGAGGAGAGAACACAACAGGCAAAATGCAATTACTTAAAAAATACTGTAGCTTAAAATTGGTTCAGGGATGCACTAAGGGAACTGCACACAGCTAAACTATATACCTGGGGATTCAGTCACAGATCTCTAGGATCATACGTGTATTTCCATAAGCGGGAAAGCAGCTCTGTACCTCTTCTGGACTCATGTTGGCCTTGTTTTTTATTCTGATTCTGCTCTCGCTCTTATCTCCAGTTTATCTTCTATGCCTAACCTTGAGATACAAATGTATCTCTTGGGAGAGAAAGAAGGACTGCTCTACACCCCTCCCCACTGCCAGATCAGCTTAGCAGGCAGCAGCACTGCTGTGAATATAATGATGACACATGTTTAGGCCACAGATTTATTTTTCATAATGAAAAATATATTTTTTGTTTATCTGCATTTTAGTCCCCCTGTTATGTACTGAGCCTGAATGGGACTCAGTGAAGGACCTAGCTTGGGGTACTAAACAATAGATAGCCAGGATCCAGGAAGGAACCTATAGAACAGCAGTTCTTATGTAAATAGCCTGTCACTGGGAGTGTGTGTGTGTTAGGTGTGGTGTTTTGCACGCATTTATTTTATTTTTTATTTATTTATTTTGGGATTTATAGCCCGCCCTATCCGGTAGCTCAGGGCTCTGCTCCTAATAAACCATGAGCTGATCACTCCATGCATCTGAACCCAGTATGTTTCACTGGCGACAAAGATGGGATCCCGATGAGCGAGCCTGATCCAGCCAGCACCACACTGCGCAATGAGTTCCAGTGCCCCACGCCCCGCATCACTCCATGGACCATGGCTGCCGCTCCAGGACATATAACAATAACAAAGAGGGGGGGAAGCCCAAGGAAGCAAGGAAAGGCCAGACCCTAGGGTTGCCAACTTTCCAGGGGCCCTCTAAAGTTTGGGGATTCCATCTCCAAATAGGGAGATTCGGCCAGAGGGGTCTCATTGTCCATCTAAAAAGGCAGTGACAATTCAGTGGGTGGTGGCAGTGAACTTAAGGAGTGAGATATGCCCACGGGAGCTGAAGAGTGAGGGGAAAATAAAGGTAGGTTGATGATTGGCTGGGAAGGAGATAGGTTTGCCAACTCCAGGTGGGAAATTCCTGGAGATTTGAGGGATGGAACCTGGAGAGGGTGAGGTTTGAGGAGGGGTTGGATCTCAGACAGGTACAATGCCATAGACTCAACCCTCTGAACTAGCCATTTTCTCCTTGGGAACCATTGTTGCCAATCTCCACATGAGGGGTGGAGATCACTCAGAATTACAACTGATCTCCAGGAGGGAGGGCAGAAATCAGCTTCAGTCAGAGGGGCAGATAACGGTAGGTTGATGGTTAGCTGGGAAGGGGATGGGGTTGCTAACTCTAGGCTGGGAAATTCCTGGGGATTTCAGGGGTGGATCCTGGAGAGGGTGAGGTTTGAGGAGGTCGCCACAGCAAATTGACATTGAGTGCCCAAGACCTTTGCACTCTCCCAGAGCCTCTTTCTAGAGCTCATTGTATTTATTTTCACAATGGGACTTATTCCTAGTACAATAATATATTCATTAGATTCGATTATTAGAATACACTCTATGTGGGACTGTTTGGGAACTTCAGTTGGTGAAGAATGCTGCAACCATGTTGTTGACTGGAGTCAGTTGTAGGAACCATCTTGTCCTATCTACACTGGCTTCCAATCTGTTTCCAGGGCACAATTCATGGTGCTTATGTTGACCTTTAAAGTCCTTTATGGGTTGGGACCAACATACCTGAAAGACAACCTACTCTCTTATGAATCCACCCAACCACATTGCTCATTTCCCAAGGCCCTGCTTCAGGTTCTTCCATCTTCTGAGTTTAGGTGGATTGCAACTCAGGAGAGGGCCTTCTCTGTCACTACACCAATCATTGGACTAATTGCTCTGGAACTGTCTCCCCAGAAAGACTCATCTATCTCCTTCTGTTGCCACCTCTACAGAGGATAGAGCCTTTTTTATTTTGTTTAGCATTCCCTCAGTGTTCCCTCCTTCCTGCCCTATTTTTGAAATGCTTGTATATATTACTTTAGTGCTAGTTTTAATTGTTTTAATTATGCATTTTTTGTTGGTTTAAATGGTTTTTAAGATGTTATTTTATTATGCATATTTCTAATCTGTTAGCCTCCTTGGTGGCCCTACTGAGGGCAGAAAGGCAGGTATAATTTTTGAAAATAACATGAATGAATTAGCTGCTCATGTTTAATAAAGAATTTTACACTTTTCAAACAAAGGAAATTATAAAAAATATTAGTAACACTACTTTTGGAATTGGCTTATGCTCATTCTTGCCTAATTTTTAACTGAGGAAAGGCCTCAGCTATCATAGTAATGGAAAACTATACTTATTCTAATTCCAGACTTTTTTTTTTCTGTGTGGATACCTATTCCCTCCAACAGGGGCCTCACTCTCCCCCAACAGCTTTTCCTGCATAGTCAGTAGACTTCCTGGGTTTGTAGAAAAATCCAAACAGTGAGGAAATCCCTTCAGGGACGGTTGAATTCCCCCAAAATGCCTTTTGAAATGGCCTCTGCAGGGACCTGACTCCAGGCCTCAACGGTGAGAGATTAGAATGTTGGGGGGGAGGGGGGAGGCTTCTGACTGGCTCTGTCAGTCAAAGGGTGGGGGGAAGGGCCCTTTCTTTCCAGGCCTCTTTCGGCCTTGGAGGGAGGGAGGGGAGGGAGGGAGGGAGGGAGCCTTGGGGCCAGGCTGGGGGATTCCTAGAGGTTTTGGGGTGGAGTGCAAGGAGGGCAGGATTTGGGGAAGGGAGAGGCCTCAGCTGGGCATCATGCCACAGAATCCACCCTCCAAAGCAGCCATTTTCTCCAGGGAGACAGATCTCTGTTGTTCACAGATCTCTGGAGTTCACTCTCCAGGCCCCACTTGGAGGTTGCCAACCCTAGGCCTGGCAGCAGTCTAGGGTTGCCAGGTCCCCCCACGGGCACTGGCAGGGGATGGGGGTAGTGGGGTTGCCAGCTCCAGGTCTGGAAACTCCTGGAGATTTGGGGATGGAGTCTGGGGAGGACAGGGACCTCAGTGGGGTACAATGCCCTAGAGTCCACCCTCCAAAGCATCAATTTTCTCCAGGGGAAGTTATCTCAGTAGTCTGGAGCTGAGCCGTAATTCCAGGGGATCCCCAGATCCCACCTGGAGGCTGGCATCCCTAGGCAGCACCCTCTGGGTGACTTGATACCACCTAATTTGCATGACTCAACTTGGCCTGGCTGCTTGCTGCTGTTCAGCAGCCACCCGATGAAAGCCAGCAGTGATGCAGCAGTTAGAGCCTCAGAGTAGGGTCTGCAAGACCCAGGTTCAGATCCCCATATTGCGGTGGAAGCTGACTGGGTGATTTTGGACCAGTCACATACTTTCAGCCTAACCAACCTCACAGGGTTGTTGTGCAGATAAAAAGGAGGTGAGAATAATGTAAGCTGCTTTGGTCCCCACTGTGGAGAAAGACTATAATTTTCCTTGGTAGAAGCTGTGGGGGAGAGGGGTGGAGACAAAAAGCTGAAGACAGATAAAGGCAGATAAAGGTTAATTTGGCTGTTGGGTGGGAAGGAAATAGGGTTGCCAACTCTGGATTGGGAAACTCCTGGACATTTAAGGGGTGGATCCTGGGGATGGTGGGGTTTGAGGAGGGGAGGAACTTCAGACCAGTATAATGCCATAGACTCCACCCTCCAAACCAACCATTTCCTCCATGAGAACTACCATTGCCAGCCTCTGGGTGAGGGCTGGAGATCACCCAGAATTACAACTGTTGTCCGGGTGACAGAGATCAGTTCCCCTGGATAAAATGGCTGCTTTGGAGGGTTGAGTCTATGGCTCCACCCCCAGAAGGGAGAAAGAGTGTGAGATAGGTAAGGGTAGAGGGGAGGAAGCAAAGGTGTGAGGAATGGGATGACCATCCCGCAAGTTTCTTGCGGGTCTCCACTTGTTAAAGCTCTATTTTAAAGATGTATTTGCCAGCAGCAGAGGTCAGCCATATGCCAGTATTTAAGTTCCTTCCCCATGTCTTCATAATTTCTTCAAATACATTGTATTTATTTTTGTCTATACTCAGATTACTGCAGACAAATTCCTTATGGCAAGAATATTTTACAAAGAAAAGGTCCAAATTCAATCACTACTTTAATGGGGTTTTTATATTTTTGGAAAACACTGTAATTTGATTGGAAAGGGAGATGCTTGCCTTAATATCAACAGATTAAAAAGGGAAACAATAACCATATCTAATTTACGCAATATATTCGGTCAGACACAAGTCATTTTTTTACTCTTTCAGTCCGAGGAAAAATAGAAGACATTAAGGGCGTTAACTGATATTGGGGTCAAATGTTCCAAGGATAAATGGATCCTGTCATAAATCTGTCCTTAATCAATAGATTATAGGGTTGCCAGCTTCCAGGTGGGGCCTGGATATCTCCCACTTTTACAACTGATCTCCAGCTGACAGAGATCAGCTCTCCTGCAGAAAATGGCTGCTTTGAAGGGTGGACTCTATGGCATTGTACCATGCTGAAGCCAACCCCACCCTCTCCTGCATCCACCCCCAAAGTCTCCAGGTATTTTCCAACGCAGACCTGGCAACCCTAATAGATTGCCACTCAGTTCCATGAATTTACATTGCAACACATGCTAGCTATAATTTTGCTGAGCTGCCCTTGATGGTTTAGGATCTTACAGGAACTCCTTAGGGCCAATTAGAAAAAGAAGAAGAAGAGGAGATTGGATTTATACCCCGCCCTTCACTACCCAAAGGTGTCTCAGAGCGGCTTACGAACTCCTTTCCCTTCCCTTCCCCACAACAGACACCCTGTGAGGTAGGTGGTGCTGAGAGAGCTCTTGACAGAAATTGCTCTTTTTTCAAGAACAGCTCTTATCAGAACTACAGCTTGCCCAAGGTCATCCAGCCAGGTGCAAGTGGAGGAATGGGGAATCAAACCTGGTTCTCCCAGATTAGAGTCCGCACACTTAACCATTACACCAAATTACTTGGAAGTCTGAATGTGTCCATACTTCTCCTGTTCCCCGCACCAGAGTTCAGTCACCTAGTATATCTGTACTGGACAAGCAGGTTTCACCTCAGGAAAGGTTAAGTGAAGCTTCAGTACTTGCTGTTTAGTCACACTCCAGGTGAACTCTGATCATTGGGCTAACTGCTCTTTTAAACTGCCCTAGCTTTCCCTAGTTTTTCATTCAAGCTGCACTCTTCCTTTTGTCAGTAGCAAGGCACCATTCATCCTTCAGCTGAAGCTGGTGTAATTATTCTGCTTCCTTCATTCTTTAAAGCCTAACTTTGGGTGCCTTCAGACAGGCAGCTAATCCCACCATTATGTCAGCTCGAATTTGATCCTGATCTTTTTAATCCATCGTCACACGACCAGACATCCCCTGGGGGAATCGCCTTACCACGCACTGCCTCCGTTGTGGATTGTCTAGACACCATCCACTGAAGGAGGCGTGCACGGTGGGGTTTTTTTTAAAAAAAAAAAACTTTTTGCACATGCGCATAGATGTAACAGTGCATCCTTGTTGATCCATGCATGTGTAGAGATTTTTTTAAATGGCGCCCGCTCGGGATGGTCTGATGTCAGACCACCCCAATGGGAGGATTGCATGCTGGTGGAATGATCAGACAGATGAAAGTCTGCAGTTGTCCCGCAGGTAACCGAAAACCCCAGATTTAAAGTGGTATCTTTTAAGTATGGCTCCGAAGCATGGCAAAACGGAAGAGGGACGTTTCTCAGATGTTTGTGTCTGGACATTACCTTTAGATCCATGAGGCAATCGTGCCCACACAGCTCTAAAGAGCCGTCTGATCGGACTCTTAGTTACTTTTCTGTATAGAAGAAGTATGCTCAGAGTCTTGGCCTTGGTTTTCTTGTCCTACTAGCAATGTACAAGTTAGGTATACAAAGGATATGCTACTCTTTCCAGCTAGACTGTGGGCCAGTGTAATTTAATCCCAACAATTTACTAGGATACATCAAGAATGACAGTCTGCAATAAAGGTCAATCCTTTTTGAACAGCTGTAATGTGCTTATAATTTTTCCATGTCCTACATTTGTCATACCTAGCCCCCTTCTATGTTGCATGACAGCTGTGTGTAATTATGGTGGTGGAAAAGTGCTGTCAAGTCACAGCCAACTTATGGCAACACTGTATGGTTTTTCAAGGTAAGAGATGTTCAGAGGGGGTTTGCCATTGCTTGGCTTTGCATAGCAAGTCTGGACTTTCTTATTGGTCTCCCAGCTAAGCACGAACCAGACCAATTCTGCTTAGATTCTGCAGTCTGATGAGACTGGACCAGCCTGGGCTATCCAAGTCAGGGTATGTGAAATGAGACAACAATGAATTTGTCTCCAAATTCTTGCAGCCATAGTATTACTCTTATGTTGCAATGGTCAGTGTGTTCCACGCTAAATATTTTTGTGTTTACAGTTATGCAATTCTAAGTACAATGGCTTCTGCAGAAGATACTCTCAGTGATACAAGCCTTAAATATTTCCAAAATCAATACAAAGAACAAACTTCTTAGCCTTGTCTTGTAATAAAACACAGATAACACTAAACTGCATGTATTATATATTCAATTTGCTGTATATCTTATTTCAATTATAAATACCTATCAAATACTTCCAAGTGGACGATTTGAAGGCACAGCTGACTCTTTCCAGCTTTGTAACAAGGATGAAATCATTAAGTAGGCTCACTGCAGGAATTACAGGAGGGGCCTCATTTTCCCATATGAATAGAATTTGTCACAGCCAGTTGTGGAAGAAGTGTGACACATGCAGTTCCATCCCTGTAAAAGCAGGCACAACATGGATTCGGAGATATAATGTGGGAGACCCTCTGAACATCACCCTTTTGCCCATTTGCTCTTGATCCAGCAGTAGCTGCATACAAAGAATCCTGTTATGCACTACAAGAGGATCAATATGTGGATGACACCCAACTCTATCTGTGATTGGACAGCTGCCCAGAAGTTCCCCAGAGAATCTGACAGGGGAAGAGACAAGGGCAGAGTCTGTTGAAACTTAATCCAATGAAGATGGTCCTGTACCTGATTGGGGGGGGGGTTGAGGCGGCAATCGAGCTGTCCACCCTCGATGGTGCACCACTTGTGCCAGCCCAGAAGGTGAGGAGTCTGGGGATAATCCTGGATGCCTCACTCTCCATGGAGGCACTGGCTACCAATTGAGTACTGAATCCGCTTCAAGGTGCTGGTATTAATTGGCCTCCATGCTCTAGTTCCTAATCTACTGAAGTACTCATTGATTCCATCTATATGACTCAGTCTTTTCCTTTTTATGTAATTTGCTGCTACCTCTGAATTTTACTGTTTTAATTATTTCAATGTAATGTAATTTATTGTAATGAGTCTTTGACTCTGCTTGTTCTCATCCGCCCTGAACCCGTTTTGGGGAGGGTGGAATAAAAATCTGAAAAATAAATAAACAAATTAAAATGTATTTGCAATAAATACAATGCTCACAACTTTAATATCAGTAGCTCACAAAGTAGAATTTTTGCTCGCAAGTCTCCACAGCTTAGAGGGAGCATTGACTAAGACTACAATCCTTAGAAAACTTTGCTGGGAATAGTCTCCTTTGAATAAAATGCTTAGATTACATTTAGAAAAACTGACTAGCACACACCATGTGCCTGAACTGATTATGGAGGCAAAAAGACTGAACAGTTGGATAGATAGAACAAATAGAAACCTGAAAATCAGCAGGTATACTTATTTCAAAAACCCTCCCTATGAAATATTACAGGTAAATAATTGATTGAAATTTGTGCTATACGAATTTCTGGTAAAACTTTGCACCAGCTTTATGAAATAATTCCATCTAAAAAAAAATCTATTCATGGATTACTTGGGTGAGCAGTTTTACAAATCATATCTGATCATACTCAAATGGAAACATATCTCATTCTTTCAACTTTTCCTGAAATCTGTCTCTCTCATTAATCCTTTTCTAATTACTGAAGAAAGCCGATTGCTCTTCCAGCAACTAATGTGTTTATGCTGTATGCAGAGTTCTTCCCACCAGATTCATTTTTTTCAATTAGATTTCTCCTACTGTTCAGTCTTTTTGCCTCCATAATCAGTTCAGGCACATGGTGTGAACTAGTCAATTTTTCTAAATGTAATCTAAAAATACTAATCCTCCTCAGAATCTTGTTGCAGTATTGGCAGCTATTTTTTAATCCCTGTGTCCAACATTAGGGTCCGTTCTACTTGAAATTCCATGTAATTGAAATTACAAGCTTTCTCCTTGGTATGGCAGCATGCCAGCAGTTCTTTATGCCAAAAGCATACTGAACTAGTCCTCACCCACCCATGATTTAGGTTGTTGCCAATAGGAGAAAATCTGCACAAATATTTATTGTGAATACTGTGTACAGAAACAGCCCTCTATTTTTGGTGGGGGATTGTTTTTCTAAAAGAATGTATCAGGTGCAAATACAGTAAGCATTTTTATAGAGAAACGCTGTATTTTAGAGGCAATTCTATGCAGGCCTCCTCAGAACTAGGACACATTTTATTCAGTGGGGCTCACTCATATGAAAGCTTTATCAGAACCATAGCCACAATTTGATAGACCCACAGAATATATGGGTTGTTTGCTTTCATACATATATATTTAATTCTCAACTTATTTCTGCAAACAGAGGGCACATTCTCCCCCAACAGGTTTTTCTACAGATGTAGGAGACTTTGTGGGTCGGCAGAAAAATCCAAAAAGAAAAGAAAAAACCTTGGGAAGAATTGAATCCCACCCCTCCAATATCTTTTGAAATGGCCACCGCAGGGATCTACTCCAATGCATCAACAGTGAGAGACAGAGAGAGAGAGAGAGAGAATGAGTGGAGGAAGAGGGGAGGAAGCAAAAGCAGAACTGGAGCTGGGATTGGGGCATATTCCTCTTGCAGTATGAATGGCTAAATAGCAGAAGGACATTTTAAAAGGACATCTGAGCTTCTCACTCCTACCTCTTTTGCTGCAGGCTCCACTGTCCACTTAAAAGTTTCTCAGGGGAAGGTCTTCTAACTGCTTCTCCCCCTCCACCAGCTTGAGAAAGACTGAGTGGCTGAGAGTGAGAGAGACATACACACAGAGACAGAGAGAGATAATGGGTGGAGGGAGAGGGGAAGAAGCAACTGCAGAACTGGGGGATTGGGGAGGATTCCAATGCTGTTCTTCCTGTAGTTCTTCCTAAATAGCAGGGAGAAGTTTTAAAAGTACATCTGAGCATGCAACTGCAAAGCTTTGCAAGCTGGAGAGAAGGATCACTCTCACCCCAATCTCTGTAGCTGCGGGCTCCACTGTCCTTTAAAACCATTATCTCTGGCTTATAAATGCTTCCCCCACCACCACATCAGGTTGGGCACTGCTTCTTCCCACTGCTTCTCTCTTCTGACTGACTAGAAGCCAGAAGGGAGTTATAAAAGGGCAGTTAAGGTGTCATTAATGGATGGGTGAGCACACTGACTGAGAGGTAGGGGGCAGGTGGAGAGGAGGCAGGATTTCCTCCAACCATTGTCACCTTTTAAAACATTTCTAAGCAAACCTGACAGGCAAATAAACTGTCAAAGACAGCTGTGGTGCTGTGGGTGACTGTGGACTCATCTCAGGCTGAAGAAGACTGGAGCCCTGCAACCACATGATTCTCCATGGCAAGGCGGGAATCTGAACTAGTAAAGGCATCTCAATGGCCATTTAAACAACTGCTTTTGGAAAGGGCGCTCAAAAGGAGAATGGTACAGGACACCTGTAGTATCTGCAGTATCCGGTAAGGCAATCTTTGAAATCTCACCCCACATAAACAAAGTGATTGTAATTCCTAGGGCAACTTTTCGTTGAAGCTAACTTTAGTTGGCTGGCTGACTATGCACAAGGGACCTGAGCAAGGCTAGATGGCTCTCTTTCCAGTGTTCATAAAAGAGAAAGGGGAAAACAAAGAGGAAAAGGGGAAAGTGGGCTCCAACTGTCACTCCCTTTCCTTCACTGGAAGGCTGTCACAGAGCTGCCTCCTCCCTTAAGAGGGCACCACTTAGAACAATTGAAAGAATATGTTGTCGAAAGCTTTCATGGACAGAGTTCATTAGTTGCTGTAGATTTTCTGGGTTGTATGGCCGTGGTCTTGGCACTGTAGGACCTGACGTTTTGCCAGTAGCTGTGACTGGCATTCTCAGAGGTATAACACAGAAAGATGGAGTACTCTCTGTGTAAAGGTTCTAACTGTCGCTTCTTGACCCTTATACAAGTTTCTCAGGAGACATATGAGGTGGTCTGGTACTCCCATCTCTTTAAAGACTTGCCATAGTTTGTTGTGATCCACAATATCAAAGTCTTTAGCATAGTCAATGAAGCAGAAGTAGATGTTTTTCTGGTACTCCCTTGCTTTCTCCATAATCCAGTGAATGTTAGCAATTTGATCTCTAGTTCCTCTACCTCTTCGAAACCCAGCTTGTACTTCTGGCAGTTCTCTATCCACGTACTGCTGAAGCCAGGCTTGTAGGATCTTGAGCATGACCTTGCTAACGTGTGAAATGAGTGCAATTGTGCAGTAGTTTGAACATTCTTTCGCATTGCCCCTCTTTGGGATTGGAATGTAAACTGACCTTTTCCAATCCTGTGGCCACTGTTGCATTTTCCAAATTTGCTGGCATATGGAATGCAGCACTTTAACAGCATCATCTTTTAAGACATTGAATAGCTCAGCTGGGATACCATCATCTCCACTAGCTTTGTTGTTAGTAATGCTTTCTAAGGCCCATTTGACTTTGCACTCCAGGATATCTGGCTCGAGATCAGTGATCACACCATCGTGATTGTCAAGGACACTGAGGTCCTTCTTATATAGTTCTTCTGTGTATTCTTGCCATCTTTTCCTAATTTCTTCTGCTTCTGTTAGTTCCCTACTGTTTTTGTCCTTTATCATGGCCAGCTTTGCACGGAATGTTCCCTTGATTTCTCCAGTTTTCTTGAAGAGATCTCTAGTCCTTCCTATTCTACTGTTTTCCTCTATTACTTTGTATTTTTCATTCAGGAAAGCCTCCTTATCTCTCCTTGCTGTTCTCTGGAAATCTGCATTCAGTTGGGTAAATCTTTCCTTTTCACCTTTGACTTTCACTTTCCTTCTTTCCTCAGTTATTTGTAATAGCCTCATCAGACAGCCACTTTGCTTTCTTGCATTTCTTTTTCTTTGGAATGGTGCTGATTGCTGCCTCCTGTACAATGAACCTCCGTCCATAGTTCTTCAGGCACTCTATCAAAACTAGTTCCTTAAACCTATTCTTCACTTCCACTGTATATTTATAAGGGATGTGATCCAAGTCAAACCTGAATGGCCTAGTAGTTTCCCCAAAATAAAGGGCTAAATTTATAGTCCCAAGTTCACTAGACTATAAATTTAGCCCTTCATTTTCTGCCAGCTGAAGTTTAAGCAGACATGTATTCAAAAATCTTTAGGAAGGTGAAAAAACAGCTGCAAAAAATCTAGTAAATGCTTGGGGGGGGGATTGGTGATCTTCAGAAGTACACACTGGATCCACTATATGTTGTCTTCTAAAAGCAACTGCCCTTCTGGAAAATCTCAGATGATCCCATCAACTTTGACCTGCAGAGTTTACATTAATCCTGCACTGCAGAAATCATCACTTGGCTGGGACTCTAACCCTGTGGTATTTCCAGATGTTAATGTCCGCGGATAAATATATGACAGTCTACAAATATTTTTAAAATTGTAAGGTGTTGAAAATGCAAATGTTATTTTCTGTATTTTATAGGTCTGCAAGCAGGGTATTGCATTAAATAGTCTTTTTTCTCTTGTTTCACATAAGACGAAAGTGGATCAAGAAAACAAAAGTATGCATACCAAATGACAATTAAAAGATAAAAGACAACCAAAAGAAGAAAAGGCACAGATGGTAAAGCTAAGGAGGATATGTTATTCATGTGCAGACAAGTGCAAAACAGTGGAGCATTATACTCATTATTTTTGGTAGGAAAGGAATTGTTCATCAGATAAATGAAGGCTTCAAACTGAAAAATACAAACAAATAGTATAATCTCCATTGCTGTAATTTGTAAGTCTGGACAGAGCAGAATGAAGCACACTATTTACACTATAGTTGTAAATGGATAATGAGACAGATTATAATAATGGATAATGGGACAGGTGTACATTTATTAACTGATAAATTATTCATTTTCTTTAAACCATGCCCAAAATAGCATTTCTTGGAAATCAGATTTTGCTTTTTAATGTTCAATATAAAATGACCTTTATTGAAATAGTGTGAATTATGGCCAATGTTCACAAAAACTTAAGTTTTTTTCTAATGACAACTATGAGGAAGTTATGCTGTTACAACAACCCATTCTAAGAAATGAACATTGGTATATTTGTTTGATTTAGTTTCTGTAAATCAAGGGAGGATCAAATCAGTGCAAGATGTGCCATTAAATATTGCTTTCTTGGTTGTAATAAAACACATAACTACAAAATGGTACATTTTTCTACAGAGATCACACCACAATGTACTCTTACTCTCTCAAAGCTATTCAAAGTTATACTCTTCAAAGTTCACTGATGTCAATTTGCTTAGAAGGATGTAACTTCTGAAGATTGCACTGTCACTGTTAGTAAGCCAACAAAAAATAACAATTTGAGTCAGTATAATACAGAAATTGCCATCACTTAAGCCATAATATGTGAGCTATTTGATAATGAGTGTGATCCAACCAACCCATTTTAAAATGTATTTCAGTGCCACAGTTAAGCATATGTCTAATTCTTCTACACTTAGATTAATGGGATTCAGTAGTGCTTAAAAGAGCCAGGCCCAATCTGCATCTAGCATTTGCTCTGCTGTTTTTCCAAACCCACAATGGAACAGAAAAAGATGCGGCTCAAAACCACATTCAAATACCCTGGGCCGTACTGACTACAGAGTCTCCCATGAATTGCCATAAAACGGCCATAAATCTATGCCGATGGCTACCATAAAACCAAGTGATCAAACAAAGTGGAAGCGGCATGCAATCTGGACACTGCCATAAAATCCCATAATCAATCAAAGTCAAAGTGGCATGCAATGTAGAGGGAAATTTCTGTTCCAGCGTGGGTTTGGTAAGACAGCGGAAAGAATGCTAGATCCAGATTGGGCCCCAGTTTGGTGTAGTGGTTAAGGTCAGCAGGCTCAAATCTGGAGAACTAGGTTTGATTCCCCACTCCTTCACATGCAGCCAGCTGGGTGACCTTGGGTCAGTCACAGGTCTCTCAGAGCTGTTCTCTCAATAGCAGTTCTCAAAGAGCTCTCTCAGCCTCACCTACCTCACAGAAAGTCTGTTGTGGGGAGAGGAAGGGAAGGACATTGTAAGTTGCTCTGAGACTCTGAGTGAAGGGCGGGTATAAATCCAACTTTTATTCTTCGCTTCCTCCTCCTCACCTGAGTCAATACCTGGATGGGAGACCACTAAGGACAACTTTGCAGAAGAGGGCAGTGGCAAACCACTTCTGCTTATTTACTTGCACTGAAAACCCTATGGGGTCACCACAAGTCAGCTGCAATTTGATGGCCCTTTACACACATGCATCAAATTAAATTAGGGTAGTTCTGAATCCAGGTGGCTGGATTGTGTTGTGCTCCATAAAGAGCTAAATTTTCTTTTTCGCTTTTATTACCTTCTATCTGTTCTTTCGAACTTGCTGGTTTAGGTTTTGCTTTGCTTTTGTTTCAAGGCAGCTGTTTTGGCAGGCTTGAGTTTCTTTTTTTTCCCCCAGGATGTTTCTCTGCATCCATTCTGATAAGACACTGAGTATAGCATAATTAGCTTTGGGTGTATAGCTGGCAAACAGACAGAGATTGAGCATCCTTCTCCACTTCTGTAACTGTAGTTTTCCCACAGCAACTTTTTCCATCTCATATTTATTTTATTTTATTATTATTTTAATTTGGGTTTCTCAGGGGAGGGTTCTATACTTTTGTTGTCATTATTACTGATATTATAATTTTCAAGGTATACTTCACAGTTAAGCATCTGGAAGCGGGACTATAGGGACTAAGAGAGTGTTACCTTTTAATGACTTAACACTACCCCTTCCCAAACAAAGTACAATAGATTATTATTTTTGCCTGGCAGCTTCCTTTTTATCTGTAACAAACAGCTATGGTTGTCTTAACAATGATGTGCCAGATCCTTCTGGTGATACTACTGTGGAAGAACTAGCTTCTTCTTTCCACAGAGATCAAGGAGGACAAGAGGTTTTAATTTGTCTAGTGACTGTCTTCCTTGTGAGGATCAAGGAGTTTTTGATTACAATATGCTTCCTCTCAAACCTTTTTAATAACTGTCACACTTGAAAAAATCCATACCAAACTTACTGACCTGGCAGATCAACTAAAAAACTTTCTTGTTTACATTCTAAGCTTTTAAGGGAGTGTGATACAAGATGACAAACTTTCAGACACTAAGAAGCTAAATGAGCAATCAAAAGGTTTATTGATGACATCAATGTATAACACCAGGCAAAAATCAACTTCTGATGCCACAAAATCTAAGTCAAAAAAAGGCCTTTTGTGCTAATTCTGTGAATTTAGGGCTTCTCTATTTGAACAAAAATAAAATAGTTTTAAATATACTCCCATATCATTGTACACATCTCCTGAAACAACAAATGGGAAACAAATCAGCTTTTAGCTTTTCTTTTGAACCAGGATTTAAGTTTAATTGATTTTTGATATGTGGAATGGATCCCATGTTTGATTCATGGGGACTGTATAGCCCTTTATTTTTATTCTTCAAGACTGCCATCTTTAATATTCTTCTAAAGTATCACTTCTCAAACGATATAATATATACCCCATTAGAGCTTTTGATACACAGAAGCTAGTCCTTCTACTTCCCAGTAAGTCTTCTCTATCTGGGCAAAGACTGGAAGGAAAAAAGTCTAGTGAAGAGCCTATGCTCATTGGTCTTGTTTCACCTTCTCAGTAACTGACTGATCCTTCCTCATTCTCTATTAATAATCAGATAAAGGCCCCAAAGGACAAGACACTTAAGGCAGCTGTGAGATTTCACTTCAAATCAATGGAAACAAATCTGATTGAATCATTTGGGGCTTTACCTTTTGGTGAGCAAGCCCATCTTATTAATAGGTTGAAACCACATCAGAGAACCTTGGAAATAATCTCTTTTTCTAGAGTAGAAGTTAACTAATCTGTATTAGCCCAATGTCCTAGTAGTCAGCCAATAGTAGTGCTGGAGGCCCCTAATGAGTCCTTGACAAAGCAAGGATTTAATTTATTATTACATTTGGTTTCTAGATCACCCTCCCCTGTGGAACAGAGCTCAGGCTGGTGTACATCAATAAAAACAACATTCATACAGTAGATTCATGGTTAAAACAATAAAAGTACAATAATTTCTAGTTCCTCTTGATGAAATACATAGTTGCCATGTTAGTGTGCTGGGGATTCTGGGATGGATGCTCAACAGGATTATGTGGACTTTTTTGGTGCTAAACAGAATCCTTTTTTCCACTTGAACCTAAGATATTTGTTAAACAATCTGGTCCTGTAACTGAACAAACTAGATCTTGTAATGATTCTTTCCAACAAATCCATGCCAGCCAATGACTGGAAAATGTGTCAAATGCACCAAAGGGCCAGTGTTTGAGATTGCTCTCCGAGAACATTGCTGGATGGAAACTTAAAAGCTTCTCCCCAGAAATTAAAGAACTATTGGCACAGAATGCCTTTGTGTTTCTTCAGGAGACCTGGGCCATAAACAAAACCCTTGGTCTCTGGGTTTCAGGCTTGATCATGTGATGCTGTTCAATCTGGTGGAAAGGGAAGACCCTCAGGGGGTCTCCTTAGTATGATATCACTGTCATTATGTTTTAAAAGTTTCCCACTTTCTAATTTCCTCCCTTGGGCATTACAGTTCTTGTTGAGATAGGCGACTTAACACTGGTCTTAATAAATGTTAATTTGCCTCTGCAGCGAGTGAAGAAGTCAAGTGTTACTATTTGGAATCATTTTGATAACTATATACATTATTTGACTTGCAGATATCCTAGGTCATCTTTTGTTTTTGTGGGTGATTTTAATTCATGTACTAGCACAGCCCTAGAAGTATTTCATTTTGTGTCTCCAGGAATATTAATGGAGGAAACAAGTTGTTTTAACCACCCTTATAGATCCTTTAAGGATAACAAGACTGATTTATCTGGTAAACTAAGGGCCACATTTATAGACAGCAGAAAATTGATTACTTTAAATGGTCTTAAGGAGAGATTAGACCAGGGCTATTTTGGGGCAGGAACGCACAGGAACAGAGTTCTGGCTGGCGCCCAAGTTGGCCACGCCCAGCAGGAACTCATTAGCATAACAGGCCACACCTAACAGCAGAAATGCATTAGGATTGGCTGCATGAGGGCTGTGTGGCCTAACATGCAAAGGAGTTCCTGCTCCAAAAAAAGCCCTGGCGTTTTGAAAACAAACAAGGTAAACAGGATAAGAAGCAAAAGGTGGGTGTGGCTGAATGACCACACTTCTGGTAACATGGGGGTGTGGCCTAATATGCTAATGAGCTGTGCTGTCAGGGGTGTGGCCTAATGTGCTAATGGGTTTCTGCTGTTGGGTGTGGCCTATTATGCTAATGAGTTCCTGCTGGGCTTTTTCTACCAAAAAAGCCCTGGATTAGACCATGGGAAGTTTACCTGTTTGACCGATTTTGAGGCAAGTATTATAGACTATTTTCTTATCGCCACTGATTTGACTGATCTAAGATGGGCACTTCAATCTGCTGTTGACCCACCTCTAATTGGGCCAGATTATTTTGTGACAGAGAATCCTGGTCAGATTCACCCCTTTTAGCACGCCTCAGAACGCTTTTGAGTTATCAGAGGGCAGCAGGCAGGGAGTCAGCCTGTCAGCCATTTTTTTAAAAGTGTGTCCTTTGAGCATGCTCACAAGCACTGATGAGCCTTCTGTGATATGTAGTTCATGGGGCTGTCAGCCATTTTTTTAAAAAAGTATGTCCTCTGAGCATGTGCACAAATACTGATCAGTCTGCTAGGATATGGAGTTCACTGCCATCCTTCCTCTAATAGTTCAATTTAACCCTTCTCCAAAGTTCAGAAAAAGGCTGTAGAACAAAGGCATCTTTCTTTGAGAGTTTTAAAAAAGAAAACAAAGTTTTGAGCAGCCCCTGTGTAGTGGGGGAGAAAGGTCTGTATATGCACTTATGTGCTTTTCGCTAACTAGTAAAACAAAATGGCAACCAGAAAACAAGAGACCAGTCTGACCTGTCTGACAGCTTGGGTTGCAAGAGCATTCAGACAACAGGAAAGTTCAGACCAACAGGACTGGACTTTCTCAGGTATCAAAGAAATACGCAGCAAAGGGGGGAGGGAATGGGACTTAGATGACTGGGACATGACAAACAGATGTTGCTGTCTGATCATGCACTTTAAATCCATTAGGGAACAGCAATGGCAGAGGATCTAACTGCCCGTCTGAGCATGGCCCTAATAAACTATTTTGAAATGGGGAAAGCAATTGGTAGCAATCATATGCCCTTACTTCTATTAATAAGTTTGTCTAATGATATTGATGCCCAAAATAGTAATCTAATGCCCATTTGTCAAGATCATAACAAACCAAGTGCACTAAAATGGAGTTCTGAAAACAATGCTCTCAGATAAATGTGCTCTTAAGAGAGAAATTACTCTAGCAATTTGTGTGCATGATAGCTGCTTGTAAGCTAGAGCAAATTTATTCCCACTTGTTGCCTGCATAGTCTAAACAGATCTACTGAGATAAGGCCCTAATACCTACACAAAATAGCTGGTTTAATCTTGAGTATAAGTGCCTAAAAAAGTTTGCTACCAGGCACTTAAAGAATACAGGTATGCTAGCTCTTCAATTACACTACAAGCTTTACTTTTTTTGGAAAAAAGCTTATAGACAAGCTATATGCAAGAGCAAAGAAGAAGCTTGCCTCATTAATTGGCAAAAGTGAATCAAAACTGCCAGAAATAATAGAAATCTGAGTCAATTTAGGAAGCTGGTTACCTCTGTCTTACATTGGAGGAGCCCACTTTCATCTCATATTTCCTCGCATACCTGGGAGGAACATTTTGCTAACATCTTCACTAGTTCTTGTAGTAACTATGATTATCAGAGTAATTGGAACTTATCTGAACTACCAGAGTGGCCCCCTGTTTAACCAGCTGCAATTAGTTTTCTAATTTCTCAAATGAAGAATGGGAAGGCCAGATTTAATTCCCCCATAATACTTCAAAGCCAGTATCTCATGATGGAAGGATATATTGGCAACTGTATTCACACAGATAAATGTGACAGGAGTTAAGACACTCACTTGGAGACATGCTATGATAATACCAGTTTATAAGAAGGGAGACAAAGCGGACCCATCCAACTACAGGCCAATCAGCTTTTTATCACCGGCTGGGAAGCTTTATGTTCTGCCCTTTTATTAACAACTTGTGGACAGGCTGGAGACTAACGGGAACAAAGTATCAAGTCCAAGGATTTGTATAAGATTTTTTTGCATAGGACTTATACTTGAGTGTACACTTAGATTTTTGTACGGTAGTTCTTATACTAAGATTTTGTACATGGATTGATAAAATTACTGATGTAAAAACTTGTGTACTTAATAGAATTGGTAATATTTGAAGCATCTATTCTCACAGTCCTGTTTTTTGGATACACGTGTGTTGACTGTGATTCTTCTTCATGGATTTGAAGGCAGCTTTTGTTACAATACCCCCTGCCCGATAGTGGCAAAAGATAAAACTAACATCTATTGACAAGAGACTGTTGACTCTTTTTTGCAAGGAGGTATCTTAAGATATCATACTCTGATAGGGCATGGTAGTATAGACACCCTGTATCATGTGCACTTTAAATTCATTCTGAGCCTAGAAATCTTTTTATTTCTTTGCTCCAAAATATAGATTATATGGAGACATTACTTTTTTTATTAGAAGATAATAGCAGACCTATCACTCTTTTAGGTACAAAATTTTATGCATCTGTGATAGATCTGTGATAGATTTCTGGAGCTGTTCAAATGAGGCCTAGCTTTTTCTATATTTTAGTAATCTGCTTAAAACTCATGTTAAGAAGTAGTATGAGGTAAATAGAGAAATTAAATTAGAAACTGTTGAACTCTAGCAATATTTAAAGTAAATTCTTACACCCAAGTATTGATACTTAATTGCCATATTTATTTTGAAAAATATACTGAATGAATTTTGTAATTGGTTCAGTAGAATTTAAACTTTATATTCCACCCTCTCAGGCCGTGGTATGAATTAGGCAGTATAGTTTTCAGTTGTGTGCCAAATTTAACTCTCTCAACAAGTTAATGCAAATAAACTGGAAGTTTGCTCATAAGAAAATACGAAGATAAACAACATTGTTTAATGCTGTCTATTGCATATTTTTCCATTCAATTCAAAATAGTATACATAGAGTTACCATTCTTACCTGTTCTGTTGCTTGGGATACATTCTCCAGTTCATCAGTACTCTCCATTAAGATTTCTGTTTCGGGCACTGATGCTATTCCAAAGAACCAAAAAATAAATTAAAATCCACATGTTCACCAGTTCCAATGAAGCATAATTAACAATATTTTTTTTTACTTATTATAACCTTAAGACATAAGCAACACAGGAAATATGTTAGATCAGAGGTTCATCTTTCTGTCTTGTAACTATCACTCTTCAGATGTAAGAAGAAAATTCACCAGTAGATGGAGTAAAGGTGGTGGGGACCTTAGAGGGAAGTGATCATGTCCTACTAGAATTCCTTTTGCTATGGGGGACCAAGGAAGTTCATAACCACATGTGTAAGTTAGATTTCAGTAAGGCAGACTTTAATAAACTCAGAGGTATGATGAGAATCATTCCATGGCAAGACTGCTGGAAGGGAAAGGAGCAAATGAAGGGTGGGCTGTCTTAAAATAAGAGCTCTTACAAGCTCAAGCTGTTGCTATTCCAACAAGAAGGAAACATGGTAGAGGATTCAAAAAGCCAATGTGGATGAACAGAGAACTGCATGATGTGCTAAGGGAGAAAACGGAAATGTTCAAGAAACGGAGGCAAGGACATACCTTTAAAGAAGAGTATCTGTGGGTTGCTAGACACTGTAGGTCAGCCATCAGAGAGGCCAAAACTCACAGCAAGCTAAAGCTGGCCAGGCAGGCTCAATACAACAAGGCCCAGTACTTTTAAATATTTTTATAAATTATATAGATGAGGGTGTATAGGGGCTACTCATTAAATTTGCAGATTACACCAAATTGGGAGGAGCAGCAAACACACCAGAAGACAGAGATAGAATTCAATGAGATCAGAACACACTGGAAAAGTGGGCAGATGTGAACAAGATGCAATTTAACAAGGATAAGTGCGAGTTCTACATTTGGGTAACAAAAATGAGGAACACATATTGGATGGGGGACGCTCTTCTGAGTAGCAGTGTGCGGGAACAAGATCTTGGGGTAAGGGTGGACCAAAAGTTAAACATGAGCAGCCAGTGTGATGCAGCGACAAAAAAGACTAATGCAATCTTGGGGTGTATCAACAAAGGCATAACATCCAAATCATAAGATGTCATAGTCCCACTGTACACTGCATTGGTCACGCCACACCTGGAGTATTGTGTGCAGTTCTGGAGGCCTTAATTCAAAAAGAATGTGGACAGAATGAAGCATGTGCAGAAAAGAATGACGAGGATGATTGGGGGCCTGGAGACCAAGACCTATGAGGAAAGGCTGAGGGATTTAGGAATGTTTAGTCTGGAGAAGAGGAGGTTGAGGGGGGACATGATTGCTCTCTTTAAGTATTTGAAGGGCTGCCACTTAGAGGAGCTGTTCCTGTTGGCAGCAGAGGATAGGACTCAAAATAATAGGTTTAAATTAAGGGTGGGAAGGTACCGGCTGGATACTAGGAAAAAGTTTTTGACAGTAAGAGTTGTGCAACAGTGGAATCAGCTGCCTAGGGAGGTGGTGAGCTCTCCCTCACTGGCAGTCTTTAAGAAGCATCTGGACAAACACAGGGATACCATAAGCTGATCCTGCATTGAACAGGGGGTTGGACTAGATGGCCAACTCTGTGATTCTATGATTCCCCACCTCATCCTTCCTACTGCAGCCCCAAATGCTGCTTTTATGGGAAGGGGGCTCCCAGGAATAGAGGGGGGAGTCCCAGTTATGGGAGAGAAGAATTGGCAAAAATTCTCCCCTTTCCATTTTAAAAATTTTAGACAGAACCTAAGGCATTATGTGCACATTTATCCAGAGGAAGATGGATGAAGACTTCAGACATGGAAGAGCTTGGTCTGTTATCTACAGAGTCTTTAAATTATAAATCTGAGTATCAAATTTTTATTAAGAAATTATTTGCACAAATGATTTACAGTATTCTGTATATGTTGACCCAATTATCTGCCTTTTGCTAGTCTTTCCTGATATTTTCAATGTGCCTGACTTGCACTTATTGATACGGACAAGTCTGCAGTGAACCCTCCCCAAAATACTGAATAATGAAATAACTGCAAATGTGAGATTTAATACATATTGAAAAACTGTCAAATATTTTTGAGGATGCAAACCACATCAGGGTATGTTCACAAGATCATTTATCATGCATAAATACTACAGAAAAGTCAACTGATAGTACTAAAAATGGTGACACTGTCAATCCAGAAATTCCTAGTATCAGTAAATAATTGGCATATTATGTTCTGATGGAGCAACAGCAGTTTATGAATGGTAAATGGTAGTCTTGTAATGCAGAGCTAACAAACTATAGAAGAAGAAGAGAAGAGATTGGATTTATACCCCACCTTTCACTACCCAAAGGTGTCTCAGAGCAGCTTACAAACTCCTTTCCCTTCCCCTCCCCACAACAGACACCCTGTGAGGTAGGTGAGGCTGAGAGAGCTCTTGACAGAAACTGCTCTTTTTTCAAGAACAGCCCAAGGTCAACCAGCCAGGTGCAAGTGGAGGAGCGGGGAATCAAACCCGGTTCTCCCAGATTAGAGTCCGCGCAGTTAACCACTACACCAAACTGGCCAAGACCACGGCCACACAACCCGGAAAATCTACAGCAACTAATGAACTCCGACTGTGAAAGCCTTTGACAACATATAGAAGTATTGTTTAAAAGCACAGAAAAATAAATTAAGAAGAAGAAGAAGAGAATAAGAGATTGGATTTATACCCCACTCTTCACTCAAAGTCTCAGAGAGGCTTACAAACTCCTTTCCTTTCCCCTCCCCACAAGAGACATCCTGTGAGGTAGGTAGCGCTGAGAGAGCTCTTTCAAGAACTGCCCTTTCAAGAACTGCTTTGATAGAACTATGGCTTGCCCAAGATCATCCAGTAGCTGCAAGCGCAGGAGTGGGGAATCAAACCCAGTTCTCCCAGATTAGAGTCTGTGCACTTAACCACTACACCAAAACAGACTCAGTAACTGTGCTTGTAGGTCACTGAAATAAGGTCTTTTGTACAGGTATATGGCAAATGAATAGTTCATATGGAATTAACCATATTGGACCTTGAAGTCTCAATACTGATGGCTGGAGGCTCCTATTTTATAGCAAATGACATAAGAGATAACATAATGTAAAACTGTAAGAGATGAAATGGGACCTGACCTGAAACTGAGTTTGAAAGTAGTGAAGCTATTTCCACCACTACCATCTGTTCTCTAATTAAGCACTTTTTTCTTTAATAAGTATGGTGAGTTCAGGCTTTTTGGCTAATTAATAATGAGCATACTGCCACAGGAGAAGTATTTTGGGTCTAACAACATTGTGCCTGCTAACCAAGTGATACATCATTATGCAAAAAGTAGAGATAAGCACTGTAATTCTGCTAAGCCTCAGCATTGTGCTGGTCTTCAGAAAGAATATTTACATCAGCAGTTTCCACATGAAGTAGTTTTGTCTCAATGGGGGATGCAGTGGAAACAGAAATTACAGCCATGAGAAGAAAAACAAACCTAAATAATATCAAAAAGTGACCAATGTACTGAACCTATTTCCCCACATTATTATGACCTGATGAAAGCTTAGCATAAGATTGCTGAGATATGAGCTTATAATACAATCCCTGTTTCTGGTTTCTTTATGTTGCTGTGTAAAAATTAAAGAAAACCATTCTTAGATACATTAGCACAAAGGGTCGCCTATTATTCTGGATTCTTACTGCTACACCTTGTTGCGTCCTCCTTCTGTTGTAAGCTATCTTGGGTCCCATTGTTGAGAGAGAGGGAAACCATAAGCATTTTAAACGAACAAGGAAGGAAGGATCTTCAACACATTCCAGAAATGAGAAACCCAAGCAATGTTTGTTGTCTCTGAACTGAGAGCTATACACGCCAAGGAGAAATAACAACAAACTAACAAATTGTACCCCAAAATTGTTAACCAGTTACCAGTTTCCCACTAGCCGCTGCTCCGTCCTCGCTCTTCCTTTCCTCCCGATTCTACATGTCAATTTGCCACTACTTGCTGCACGGCCGAATTTTGCCCCACAGCGTCATCCAATTTCCCCCATATCCTCTTTTTTGAGGATCGAGAAGACACGGGGAAAATTGGGTGAAGCTGTGGGGCAAAATGCGGCCGTGCAGCAAGTAGTGGGAAATTGACATGTAGCATCGGGGGGAAAGGAAGAGCGAGGACGAGCAGCAGCTAGTGGGAAATCAGTGAGTGACTACCTTCTCATTTCTGGTCTTTCTTTTTGTTTCTCATCTTTCTTTCTGGCCAAGTAATATTTACAGAGTTTAGGCTCCTCCCCTAACCAGGGCTGCTGAGAGCCACCATGGGTCCCTGGATAAAATTTAAGTCTGAAAACTCCCTATCACTTGACCTAAACCAAGTATCATAAGAAAACAAATCTCATGGTACTACACTTAATGCACCACCTATTTTTGCTGGTTAAGGACAACCACTGGGCTATTTTTCTTTGCTTCTAATCTGCTTTTTGTGACATTTGTGGGATCCAGTTAGCACTACAGCATGTTACTCCTGGCTTGTGTAACAGGAAATGAACCATCGACTTAAAATGGGAGAGAGGGAGAAAGGAAATATCCCTAGCCCCCAGCTGGTTGGTAGAACATCTGCCCTTTAAACTACAAATGAACATTATTTTAACTCAGAGATCAAGTCTACCCCCATTGAAAATTACATTCCTTTAAAGTTAAAGAGCTGAAGTGCCACCAACCAGCTGGAGGGGGAGGCTCTAAACAGTGAGTGGTAGACATGGCCTCTGGCTTTCCCACTGAAAATAATAGCCCTTTCAAAGGGCAGATGTGACACTGACCAGCTTGGGAGTGCTTCCTCCTCTTCAGCTACTCGATTTTGGGAACAGTAACATTGAAATTGGAAATCGTGTTGGGGAGACAGGAGCTGTATCTCACATTTCTGATCTGATCCTCAAAATATCTGGCATCTTATCAGGTCAGTATCAGCAATATCAGCATTATCCAACCACAGACTCCCATTAAAAACTGCAGGCTCAGTTATATCATGCTATACAGTACCTCCTCCACACTTTGATTTTCTTGCTTGGCATACAGTCTGATGAAGAATGCTGCTGAACTAAAAAATCTGCTTATTACTTTTCTACGCTAGTACAATGTTTAAATTAGTCTTAATATAGCTACTATATTACTGCAGCTTATTCATTTATTTATAAATATCTAAGTTTGCCAAAGCTATAATATACCAATATTGACTGAAATTCATTGAGATCTTTCCAGAAGTTTTTCATATAAAATAATATAGCTTTCCTAAGACCTTACCAACAGATTCTGCTACTTCTTGCTCAACAGTCTGAGAGGCAACAGATACGTCTTCTGTTCTTCCTGGCAAGTTATCTCCTTGAAGCCTAGATAATTATAATACAAACAAAAATGAAGTTATATTTAAACATATGAAGCAGCCTCATATTGGTTCACTCTATTTTTATTTATTTATTTAGAGCATTTTAGCCCTCCTTTCTCCGAAACCCAGATTCAAGAAGAGTTACAATGGCAATTAAACATCATATTATTAAAAATCCATATATTTACATTTAAAATAATCCTAGACCTAGAACCATAACATGCAGTATAATACCCCACAGAATATAATACCCCACAGACCTTTTCTTTTTGGACCCACATTTTGGATTTACCTTACAGGGCACAATTCACCATCTATTTCTGCTAGACACTAAAGCAGGGTTCCCCAATGATTTGGGGCCTGCAGGCACCTTTGGAGTTATGCCACAGGATAGTGGGTGCCACAGGAGGTGGAGGCAACCACAAAATGTCAGGGATTGTGGTTATGCATACCTCTAATAGTAACTCTTCAACATGTCAGGCAGAAGCTCTGTTTAACAGAATGCCTTTAAAAATGAATATACTGTTTTAAAGTATTTTCTTGCATACATACAGTTTACTTTCAATTACTCAATTACATTTTATCACAGTTTTTAAACTCAAAAATCCTTACTGAAGACATGTCCATGAACATAGTTTTAAATTATATGTTATTTACATTTCATAATATTTAGATGGGGTATGTTCAACTGTGCAGTCATATTTGCTTATTTTGGCTATGATGTTGGAAGTGAGCTGGGCATGGCAAAAAATGCTGAAAATAATGGAGAATAGGGAGGAAGAGTCTAGCTCTTTTTATTAACTGACCTCTTTTGGTGTTAAAAGGAGCCCCCATCCCATTTTATACCTGAAGAAGAAAGAGGTACAAATACATACAGCTTTCTCCGTTAAATCTAGCTGGGTTCTTAAAAGTTTATCCTCGGAACCAAATATAATTAAAGTGACAAAAACTTCCAATTAACACCAGATCTGTCGTCAAAGGAACATTGCATGGTTCTGTACATCTCAAATTGTAGAACAATTGAAAAGAATTCAGTATATTTTGTATCACAAAACTGCTATTTCAGTGTAACTGCTATTTCAGTTCAGGTTTTATTCTATCCTCTACACTCTTTCATAAGTTGCTGTGTTTCAAATTCAATCTTACATTAGCCTTTGGAAGATACAACCCTTTCAGTGACTTTCATTTCAATTGTGGCTTTCCAGTACACTTAATCCATAAATCATCTCCCTTTCCTGAATAACAGCACTTGTTGCTACAAGTTCAGTGTTTTTTTAAACCTTGTATTTGTTGTTAGGATCATGTGAAAAGCAAAAGCTATCTATCTCCAACGGGCAATAATATTTAGCTGAGCAGATTTCCACTAGGAGTGAAAGCACAATCTTCCCATAAAGCAGTCAGAAAAACAATAAGACATATTCACTGTTACTAATGGCTCTCACAGCTGCAAATTTTCCTACAGAAACAGAGGTTCTGTTTGAGCTCCATGGTCACTTTTAGGAATTACATTGAGCTTAAATTCTCATGGAACTGTAAAATATTCTCATGAATCTGGCACTAGTGAGAGACCTGATTTGCTCAGGAATAAAGTAGGCTAATTATTGGGCAGTTACAACTGCTTGGCAAAGGGTGTAGATTGGGGTGTCAAACTCATTTGTCACAAGGGCTGGATCTGGCACAAATGTTACTTTGTCGGGTTGGGCCATGTGTGCCATAAAATGTAATGCCAGGTACCAGAGATATACATTTTATAACGGACACAGGCAAACTCGTCTGCTAACTGCCGCTCCATGCACCTGCTGTCACCAACCCTCCTCACAGTCACTATTTGAAAAAAACCTGAAGCCAGTTGGTGCAGTGGTGGCAGTGCTGGCTATTTGGCTCTGCCCCCAGTGCAGTGGCTTCTCCAATCCTCACTGAGCTGCGGTCAGAGGCAGCGGGAGGGAAACAAACACCATATCTCCTCTTTCGCTGCCTTCACTTCTATTCCCCCCACACTATTTTAACTTTGCCTCTTAGCCCCACCCTCTAGCCATTTCCTTTCTATTTCTTGACAGCTTCAACCACACATACACCTCACCATGTGCGCCTGCTTGCACCCCCAAGCAGGCTCCTGCCTTCCGTCCCTCACACCAGTTGCTCGCAGGCTGGGTAAGAGCCCTGGATGGCCCAGATCCATCCCCTATGTTTAACACCCCTGGTCTAGATTAATGCTTGTGCGGGGTCTGGCGTAAGGACAGGAAGTTGCATCAAGATATGACATATGTGAATTAAATGGGGAGAAAAATGAGAGTCAATTTTTAATCACCGTTTTAAACAGCATCTTTCACAGTCCTGAAATATCCAAAAGCAAGATTCCACAATTATTAGCAAAGTGAACGCAAACCTGTAGCTTCTTGCTAAAAATCAAATTATGAAAATATGAGACATATGAAAATATTTTTGACATTCTGTAATTTGAAATGGTTATATTTTCTATTAAAATATCTGATAATTAAAAGTATAAAATACTTTTTAAAGGTATGATGTATTGCTAAAATATCAAAAATATCCAAGTTTGTAGGTGGCCTTTTTTCTACAGTGTTAAATTACTTGGCAGTAATTCCAGTAATGTAAAATACAGATGACTGATCAAATATCCCTGTATTTTTTTCTCTATGAAATGCAAGAGGCAGTACGTGGCATATATGTAGATTGTCACCATCAAGCATCCAGTTTTGCTAGCCTCACTCTCTCTCAATCCATCTTAAGGCCAGAACAGGCTTCTCTGCTAGATATGTGAGGAGAAGTGGTATTTCTAGCCATTTCCACAACAAAGGGCAGAATGAGTGGGAGGATGAAGTCTAATCTCATCACACCTCACAGGAAAGAACACATCAGGAGAATAGGCAAGCCTCTCGTGTTACCTGGCCAGCAGACTCCTTACGCAGCAACCCTTAAGTTATTATTGAAGGTACACTTTATTAATGTATTTAAAATACTGATAAGCCTTTCTTTCTCCCAAGCATCTCAGGACCTAATGTGGGTAACAACAGTGTAAAAACAAACATTTAAAACACATATAAAAATGTTGAAGCAAGTCTAAAATCACTCTGTGCCACCTACCCATGGATATTTCCCATCCACTGCCCTGGCATTTCTGTCAAATAAGTATACCAGCATTAAACAAGAAAGCCTCCATCACAGAAAGACACCTCTCCATTTCCTATTTGGAAATACTTCTAGAATCATGGGACTCTACCCTCCTCCACAATGGATTAATCCAGCACCGTACATGTTAACTCACCTTGCTGCCTCCCTGCTTTTCAAGCTTTTGAACTCAAGCCTCTGGCCCTACAATTACTAGAGTCCAAATCTGTCCCCAAAACACACTTTGGCCTGCCTACAACTACACCCACATTGTGAATTCCAAGGAAACTGACTATGAACACTCCATTGTGTCCCTCACTCTAGCCATTTTCAGGCGACAGCAAAGCTTGACATCCATTGTTCCTTCCTATGAATTACTTTTTGGATAAACAGCTGCCTAACTAGCAGGACCTCGCTTTGAGATCAGGACCTCTGCCTAGAACCTGCATGAATACCAGAAGTCCTTGTTTCCCTCCCTTTGCTCTATCTCTGTGGCCTTTTGCCTTCTTGAATAAAACAGCTTCCACAGGCTATGTGGGTGCTGGGAACATCTGTAATTTAACATACACATTTTAACATAAGGGATTTTTGCTATATGACTGTTACTATTGTGCTTTTCTAATTATTCCTTTCCATAAGCTATTTCTGATTTCACTTTACTAAAATTCTCAGTATTCGTTTCAAGGTTTGTGGAGGAATTGTCACTTTGTCAGGAGATCCCTTTTGCCTTTCGTGTGTCTGCCCAGATCAGGTTATTCCCTAAGCTGTGTATATAACGTAAACAAGCAGCTATTTCAGCACAGAAGCAGCAGAAAGAAGGTAGTTGACCTGAGCTCACTATCCTAGTGTGAATGGCAGACAAACAGGGAAGTGGGTTATATTCACACAGACCTGTGTTTAGTATATAGACGTGTCTCTGACCACACATGGCACCATACAGATGCAGTGCCACCAAAAAAAGTGCTTTATTTGTTTAAATTTTAAACATGCTCAATTGCTTTGTCATGAAATCCATACATCTGTAAGAATTTTGAGAACACCGTATTTACCTTATTCAGCACAGAGCACAGGATCAGGTACTAGCCCATGTAATTCTATTAAAGAGACTCTTGTTCCCTGAGCTGGCTTCAACATTTATACTAAGCAGCAGTTTTCTTTGCTAAGAAGATGCTTGCATAGCAAGTTCTTTGTGGATAACAGCCAATGGAAAACAATGGAGTTACTGAAAGTTAAGGAGGCAGTGAAAACCTGTACTATTGTATGGGCAGCCAGCAGACCAGCATCTTTGCAGCATCAGAAGATGGTGAGAGCTTTAAAAAGATTTATGAAAGAACAACTTTAGACTTTATATCATTATATTCTGCTTGAATAGAGAAGCTAAAGCAAAGACCTGCATTGCATCGTTATATGAAGCTCAAAAAGTTAATAGGCAATTATAGATCTCCACTACCCATTAATGAGATTTAGTAACTAAAAGGGAACTTACATTATCCATTATTTAGGCATGACTAGTATTTAATTCTAAGACTCTCAGTTTTGCTAAACTGCCTGTACATATTGGACCGGTCCCCAAAAAGTGCGATCTAAGTGTTACATGGACTGTGGCAGATTTTTCCACAACTTTCCTGCACCACAACTGATAACTGCTTCTGAAATTCAGATATTCCAGCAGTAACAACTGCCAATGCACTGTAGTGGACAAGCTGTTTAGTGTAGAAAGTGAAATGTTCACCTGCTTAATATATGTAAAGCTCAATACATGTAAAGCCTTCAATTTTTGAAAAGGGAAATGATCATTTTTATAACAACTTAAATGATGCAAAATGGTCTGCTATAGCAGAGCTATTACATGGAAATTCTTTTCATTTCATTGATAGTGCACCCAATAGCAAATTGTTTGGGTAACATTCAGAGTGGCCAACTATCACCTTTCCATGCTTTCACCATGAAGTGTGATTAAACAGTCCCTGGTTTTGCCTGATTTCCAAAGCCTTCACTCTAATTTGTTGTGATATCTAAATGTGAGCACCTGGACGAACTGGAATTTGTTTTTGCTCCACAAACTAGGACTCTACACTAGTATTGAACCAAAAGTTGTCCTGGTGTGCCCATTTGGATATTACAACAAATGCCAGTTTAAAAGGCTGCCTGGTTTCAGAAGTCTTCAATCACATTCCATGTGTACTAGAGTCCAGCGGCACCTTTAAGACCAACTAGAGTCCAGTGGCACCTTTAAGACCAATGAAGTATTATTCAAAGTATAAGCTTTTGTGTGCAAGCACACTTCTCCAGATACAGTGAAACAGAATTTCCTCAGCCATTACATAAAGAGAGAGAGAGGGTTGGGCAGTTAGTTGCCAGGAAGGGCCAATTAGAGTTAAGATAGAGACAGAAAGATAATTGGAAATTACCAGTCCATACAGACCAATCTTGTTTCCATGTCTTGACTCTACTTGGCCCTTCCTGGCAACTAACCCCCTCACCGTCTGTCTTTCTATATGTATTGGTTGAAGAAATTCTGTTTCACTCTATCTGACGAAGTGTGCTTGCACACAAAAGCTTATATCTTGAACAAAGCTTGTTTTCGTTACACTCTGCTGGGTAAATAACATCTACAGCCGGCAGGAGCTTCTAATGTTGGGAATGCAGAGTGAAAAAGCAGTTACAGCTCACTCTCTCCACTCCTACGACATTCCGGTGGAGATATCCAGGACGCCGGGCTCCACGTGGATTACTATCCCTGCGAAGAGGAGGAGGCGGCGGCGCAGGGATAGAAGGCAAAGGCGGGGCTGTCGAGCTGGTGTGTTGATGAAGCTACGCAGGAGCCAACACAAGTTACCACTCCCTAGCATTTTTCTTGCGAATGCACGTTCACTTGGCAACAAATTGGATGAACTAAAACTTCAGGTGACAGTGAATAAGCTTGTTGGGGACTGTTGTGTTCTGGTTTTCACTGAGACCTGGCTTCATTCTTCTATATCGGATGCGGCAATTGAGTTGGCAGGTTGCACCACACATCGTTGCGACAGGAGCAGGGACTCTGGTAAGAGCAAAGGAGGGGGACTCTGCATATATGTAAATAACAACTGGTGCACGGACTCAAAGACTGTAGCCAGCCACTGCTCCCCGGATGTAGAATACGTGACTGTTAAATGCAGACCTGTCTACCTTCCGAGAGAGTTTACTGTTGTCATGGTAATTGCTGTTTATATACCACCAGATGCAAATGCAAACTCAGCACTGGGACTTTTGTACAGCGCCATAAGTAGCAACCAAGATAAATATCCCGAGGCGGTGCATATCATTGCTGGGGATTTCAACCACGCTGAATTAAAAACTGTGCTCCCTAAATTTTATCAGCATGTGAAATGTGCCACTCGAGGAGACAAGACCTTAGATAAGGTCTATTCTAATATAAAACATGGTTACAGAGCCATGCAGCTACCACATCTGGGCCAGTCAGATCATACGTCCTTGCTTTTAGTACCAACATATACTACCATCAGGTCACAAGTTCCTGTAAAAATAAGGATGGTTAAAACTTGGCCTGAGGGTGCTTCCCATCAGCTTCAAGATTGCTTTGAGAGAACTAACTGAGATATTTTTGATCATCAAGACCTGGAGGAATATACAGCAGCAGTTCTGGGTTATATCAAACACTGCATAGACAGTATCACTGTGGAAAAGTGCATCCGGGTCTATCCAAATCAAAAACCTTGGATGACAAGAGAGGTACAGCGACTTTTGAGGGAGAGGAACATGGCGTTCAGGTCCAGAGATACAAACCATTATAGCTCTGCTAGAGCCAATCTGAAAAGAGGTATTCGACGGGCCAAGATGGACTATAGGCAGAGGATTGAGAATAATGTCAACACAAATGATATGAAGCAGGTGTGGCAAGGGATCCAGAATATAACCAACTATAAACCAACTTTTGCTGCTGTGGATGGAGACCCTTCATTGGCGGAGGAGCTTAACCTCTTCTTTGCCCGTTTTGATGTGGAGTCACCGGGGACAGCCACACTACAGTCATCAGCCCACGGTGGCTCCTACCTTAGGGTGGAAGAGCATGAGGTGAGGCGTACGCTGAGGTCTGTGAATCCGAGGAAGGCAGCTGGACTGATGGCATCACTGGATGGGTGTTGAAGGAATGTGCAGACCAGTTGGCAGAGGTCCTTACTAAGATCTTCAACTGGTCCTTACACCAGTCTATTGTTCCGTCTTGCCTAAAGTCCTCAATTATTGTTCCCCTGCCCAAAAAGTCTACAATTAACAGCCTAAAGGACTATAGACCAGTTGCACTCACTCCGGTTGTGATGAAGTGTTTTGAGAAATTGGTACGTAGTCACATCATTTCGTGCCTTCCATCCACACTGGACAGTCACCAGTTTGCATATAAGGCAAACAGATCCACGGAGGACGCCATCGCTACCACTCTCCACACTGCTCTGTCACATCTGGAGCAGCCGGGGAGTTATGTGAGGCTGTTGTTTGTGGACTTCAGTTCTGCCTTTAACACCATCCTCCCACATAGATTAGTGCACAAATTGGAGGGCCTTGGACTCTCCAGTTCCATATGTTCCTGGATCTTGGATTTTTTGACAGCCCGCCCACAGAGGGTTAGAGTAGGGTCTCATATGTCCACAGTCCTTACCCTTAATACCGGCTCTCTACAAGGCTGTGTGTTGAGCCCCCTGCTCTATACCCTCTACACACAGGACTGTACCCCCACTCACCCCAGCAACACAGTTTGCTGATGACACCACTGTGGTGGGGCTCATCTCTGGGAACGACGAGTCTGCTTATCGGGATGAGGTGCAACGGCTTTGTGTTTGGTGTGGGGAAAATAATTTGATTCTCAATACCACCAAGACCAAGGAATTGGTGGTGGACTACAGGAAGAACAAAACGGAAATTAAGCCACTGTTTATAGGCGGAGACTGTGTGGAGAGGGTGGCTACTTTCAAGTTTTTGGGAGTGGCTATTAAGCAAGATTTGACTTGGAGCGTTAATACCACTGCTCTGGTGAAGAAGGCCCAGCAGAGGCTTTATTTTCTCAGATTCTTAAAGAAAAACAACTTGAGTGAGAAAACACTGACGTCTTTCTATTGTTGCTCAATAGAAAGCATTTTATCATACTGTGTCTGTGCCTGGTTTGCCAGTTGTACGGTTGCGGATAGGAAGGCACTCCAGAGAGTTACCATCACAGCTCAGAAGATCATTGGCTGCCCTCTCCCATCCCTGGAACAACTGTACAGTTCTCGATGCTTGAAAAAGGCAAAGAACATTTTGCAGGACTCATCACACCCTGGACACTCCTTGTTTGAATTGCTGCCTTCAGGCAGAAGATACAGGACAATTAAAACAAGGACAAATAGATTAAAAAACAGTTTTTATCCAAGAGCCATTATTGCCCTAAATGCTGCATGAGATTGGAACTGGGGACATCAGTGGTCTAGTTGCTATGTGAACTTTAGGGGAGCTATGAAGCAGTTGTGAATGGCTGTGTGAGCGCGCATGATTATTGTTGTAGATCACTGAAATGATTGCACTTTTAATTTCGTTGTACTATGTACAATGACAATAAAGTATATTATTATTATTATTATTATTATTATTATTATTATTATTATTATTATTATTATTATTATTATTATTATTATTATTATTATTATTATTATTACAAAACTTTGTTGGTCTTGAAAGTGCCACTGGTATCAAACTTTGTTCTACTGCTTTAGACCAATATGGTTACCCACAGGGATCTATCTTCATGGAAGTGAGTTTGTGTTTGTCTGTAGCAGAACAAAATTTGAGTCCAGTAGCACTTCAAAGACCAACAAAATTATCAAGGGTATAAACTTTCTAGAGTCAACGCTAATTTCATTAGATAAAAAAGGAGTAAGAAAGGGCCATTATGAGATTATATGTGTCACATGGATGGTATAAGAGCCAAATTTTCTCCTTTTTTGTTGTTTTAGTGGGATTTCTTGTTACCAAAGGCTACACACAAAAATGCCTCTTGTACACAGCCACTCCTATAAGAAAAGTTTATTAAAAGACAGACATGGAAGGTATACATCTTTCTGTGTCATCAACTACATTTTAGAGTCTGCTTCCTGGCAGAACCTCATCCATTTCACTCACCTGATAACTTTTGATAAGGAAGAAATGCTGGAAACAGTCAGGGATGACTCATTATAGCCTGAAGCTCTAGGAAAGGCATTTGGTATTTTTAAAGTAAATTATCACATTATAAAGGATGTTCTTTTAAAGTATGACAAAATGTTTTTCACCACCCCCGCTTTCTGAAGCAGGGAGAGGGGCTCCATACTGGGGGATCCCCTACCCCTACATGGGGACTGGCAACCCTATCTCAAAGTGACCTGAATAAAAAAATCTCGTCCGTTACTTAAAGACTACCTGCTGTAGTAATAGCCTCCATATATAGGCCCTTATTTTATCTTAATTGACCTTTTCAAGTTACTGGGATTAAATTAATGCATTCTGAGACGTCCTCTGGAGGCTTGAAGGATTTTTCTTTGATGGTTATTCAGATAAATCTTATTCCTTCCAGAACACAATTCAGTTCTATGTTATCAGTCGCAGAAGAAATACAGGCAGGGGTCTTTTCGGGGGGGAGCGCACCGGAGCGCAGCTCCGGGAGCTCAGGAGCCAAGCCCCGCCCCCAGCCGGCATCCCGGAGAGTCTTTCAGGCAGCCGAATGTCAATTTCAGCTCCATTATATCCTATGGGCCATTGAAGTCAATGGTGAAAACATAGGGTATATTCTGGGGCTGGAGGAGGGTTTGAGGGAGAGGCTCGAAACTCACAGGATAGCTGATGGAGCCTCTCCCCAAGATACCCACCAAGTTTCAAGAACATTGGACCAGGGGTCCAATTCTATGGGCCCCTAAACAGGTTGCCCCTATTCCCGCCATTGTTCTCTATGGTGGGAAAAAAATAACTTTTTTTCCCACCATAGAGAACAATGGAGGAAATGGGGCAACCTGTTTGGGGGTCCATAGAATTGGACCCCCTGGTCCAATGTTCTTGAAACTTGGTGGGTATCTTGGGGAGAGGCTCCATCAGCTATCCTGTGATCTTGGAGCCTCTCCCTCAAACCCCTCCCTCCAGCCCCCAGAATATACCCTATGTTTTCACCATTGACTTCAATGGCCCATAGGGTATAATGGGGCTGAATTGCCACTGAATTTCTTTCATTCCCTCCTTTCCTTCTTTCTTTTTCCTCTTTCCCTCATTCTTCTCTTCTCTCTTTCTTTCTTTCTTTCCCACCTTCTTCTCTTCTCTTTTTTCCTCCTTTCCCTGTTTCCCTCCTTCTTCCCTCTCTTTCTTTCTCTCTTTCTTTCTCTTCCTTCCTCTCTCTCTCTCTCTCTTCCTTCCCTCTTTCCTCCTTCTGTGGCCCAACTCTCATGAGAAGGAGTTTAAACTTTAAACCCCTTTTCTCTTAGCTCCCCCACCCAGACCAGCTGGGGAAGGGAAGGGGAGGCTTTTGAAGATGCTTCCCCCTTTTGCTTCCCCTTCTGACATCACTTCCGGTGATGTCAGGGGGCATGGCATATGCTAATAGCCTAATAGCTCATTAGCATACCATATGCTAATGAGCTCCTGCAGCTGTTCTTCTACGAAAAGACCCCTGAATACAGGCATGGAAGTAAAACAACATCATGGTACAATAGTGTATGGTTTACTTAACAATTCCAAAGCAAGTTTATGTCTGTCTTTCAGATTAAGAACAGCATTGCAGTTTAGTAGTTAGCAGGCATATTTGGAATCCCTCGATGAGCGGGAACTTAACACTGAAAAATTATTATGCTAAGAAGTATTTGCAAAGCATCAGTATTATTAAGGCTTTGACATGTGGGACAGACTCAAACATATACTATGAAGAAAACAGACTGATATTTAGAATAGTTCATCTGACATTTATGTATACATATTTTAATACATCAGAATTAACTGGCGTGCTGATAACACCATTTTCAGTATGTACAGTGTGGCTATTTATTGTGCCACCTCTGGTAACCACCCACAATAAACATTTGTTTCCCCAAGTAAAATATTGTATTAAAATAACCAGAAATAGCTTAAAAATTGTTTGCAGCAAATTTAGCAAATTATTTCCTGTTCTTTTCTTTAAGCAGAGGAATGCATATGTTACACTGGCAGCTTGGAATATTCATAGTATCACAAAAAAAGGTCTGCTTACCTTAAGACATTCTTAAATGGTTCACATCTTTATAAACTTATTTAAAATATTTCTAACTTTGAAAAAATGGCCAGTTTTAAAAAGAACTGACAGACTTGCTACAAATGTTACTAAATTACTAAACAATGGGCAGTACAATCATGAAGGCAACCAGCACAACAGAGGCACTGTGGGTTAGTTCTCTAAAGGGAATCTGCATAGACCAGGACCAGCAAATGCCCCAATAGTGGGGCTGCCCCCATGTCAGCATGCCCAGCAACCACACAGTCAGGCCCCCAAGACATCACATGAGTATGACTGAATAGTCATAACAAACAAGAGGGAACCAACCAATCACAAAGCAATAGCCTTGGGGTCCTAGCCCCAAAAGCATGGTAGCAGAGGGACAGGGAGGGGTTACATACCATTGGGCTACAACCATGGCCCAACTGTAGCACAGAGGTGCTGCCCTATTCTAGGGTATCCACAACAACAGGGCCACCCCACTTTGTAACCTGAACCAGAGACCCACAAATTCAGGCCAAGGAATGCACTCCTGATTCTGAAACACAGAGCAAACCATAGCTCTGGAAAATGCTCTCCATTTTCAGGTTGCATAAGGCAGCCCTCAGAGCAAAACCTCCAGTCTTCTCCCCCTCCACTCAGAAAGGTATGCATATGAAACAATGGCAGTTCCACCACTGTGGTGGCCAGGCTGCTGATGGGAGGACATCCAGCCTGTGCACTGCACTGACTACCAATAACATACTGAATTTGCTTCAAGGTGCTGGTTCTTACCTTTAAAGCCCTTTATGGCCAGGGGCCGGCATACCTTTCCCCGCATGTTCCCCAGAGAGTACTGTGATCAGGGTCCCAAAATCAACTGACCATCCCAGGTCCTAAAAATGCCAGGCTGGCCATAACCAGGGCCAGGGCCTTCTCGGTGGCAGCTCCATACTGGTAGAATGAGCTCCCAGAAGAGATCAGGGCCCAGCGGAACCTTATACAGACTGATTTCCCACTAGCCACTGCTCCATCCTCGCTCTTCCTTTCCCCCCAATTCTATGTGTCAATTTCCCACTACTTGCTGCGCGGCCACATTTTGCCCCACAGCTTCACCCGATTTCCCCTGCAGCATCTTTTTTGAGGATCGAGAAGATGCAGGGAAAATTGGGTGAAGCTGCAGGGCAAAATGCGGCCGCACAGCAAGTAGTGGGAAACTGACACATAGAATTGGGGGGGGAAAGGAAGAGCGAAGATGGAGCAGTGGTTAGTGGGAAATCAGTAACAGTTCCACATGGAGTTCTTCCACCAGGCCTTCAACTGTAAGATGGAGCTCTTCCACCAGGACTTCAACTAGGGAGCCACTCCCAATAACTGTAAGCCCTGTCCCTCGGAGTCACCAGCAACAGCCTGTGACTGCCGCATAAGAAACAGAACAAGGAGTGGGTCAATAGGAAAGTTCATCAAATTAATACTTGGATTGTTTTTAGAAGGTTTTAGGATTGTTTTAACTGTTATTTATGTGTTTTAAGCCTTTTATAAGCTGCCCTGAGCCTGCTTTGGCAGGGAAGGTGGGGTATAAATTTGATAAATAAATAAATTAATTAAATTAAAATGCATGATGCAACATCAACATCTGTCTGTCATGCCCCAGTCGTCTGCATCCCATTACTGCATGTTTCTTTGATACCTGTGAAAGTTTGGTCCTGTTGGTCTGAGCTGGTTCCAAAACAGATTTCCTGTTGTTTGATTGCTCTGTTGCACACCCAAGCCATCAGGCAGGCCTGACTAGTCTCTTGTTTTTCAGCTGCCATTTTTTTTACTAGTTAGCGATGTGCGCATGACTGCATATTTGCACCTGTCTTTCTCTCTCCCCCTGCCACAGGGGCTGCTCAAAACTTTGTTTTGTTTATAAAAAAAAACTTTCCAAAGAAAGATGCCTCTGTAATTTTTCTGTGCTTTAGGGAAGGGATTAATTGAAATATTTAGAGAGGGAGGATGGCAGTGAACTACATATCCCAGCAGGCTCATCAGCACTTGTGTGCATGCTCAGAGGACAAACTTTAAAAAAAAATGTCCTACAGTCCCATGAACTACATATCGCAGCAGGCTTATCAGTGCTTGTGAACATGCTCAAAGGACAAACTTTTTTTAAAAAAAAATGGCCAACAGCAACACTCCCTGGCAGCAACACTCCCTGATCGATCAAGAATGAGGTAAAAATGCTTTGAAGAGTGAAAGAAATGTAATAATAATAATAATAATAATAATAATAATAATAATAATAATAATAATAATAATAATAATAATAATAATAATAATAGAGGTGGACAACAGAAGATCAAACTGCACATCTGACTGCAGCCTTAAAACATTTTAAAGACTTTGATTAAAAATGTAATAATATCTATAACGTCAACATTTTAGGAATTCCTGTAGCATTTATAATGTATCAGACTAAGAGGGTTTGTTAGCTGAACAAAGATCATACAATGAAACTGTAAGAAATAACCTTTTCTGTCTGATTTTTGCATTTTCAAAAAGTAAGAATGAAATTACTTGTATATTTCAATACATACATTCTGAAGCAATTTCCCAAGAGCAGAAAAACTGGTTGCTTACCTGTAACTGATGATCTTCAAGTGGTCATCTGTGCATTCACACCTCTGGGATATAGTGCACCTGTGCTGACCTCAATTGGTTCCTCTTGAAAAGTAAAGGGATTTTTGCACCTGCTCCTCCATCACGCGCTGGCCCCACTGCACATGACTAAGGGAGGGGCACAACAATCCTGCCAGTTCCTTCTGACCACTGACATCAGTCTCAGAGTAAAAAGAGGAGAGGGCCGAAAGCAGAGGGGAAGGAGGGCAGGTGTTGTGAATGCACAGATGCATGTAGGTATCCTGGGACATGTGAAGCAGGGTCAGGAACCAGTGTTGACGTGGCCACCAGGGTGCCACGAGGATGCACTGAGGGTGTTCCCTCATGATTTTGCTGATCACCTTGGTAAGTAGAGGAATTGGTGGGAACAGGTACACGTAACTGTGGGACCATGGGAGAAGGAGCCCATCCCTCAGAGACAGAGGGTCCTGTCCTGCTCTGGTGCAAAACAGGCGACACTTCGCGTTCTGACACATCACAAACATATCCATCTCTGGGCGGCCCCATCTGTGAAAGATTGGTTGGAGGTAAGTCCAGTTGAGTTCCCACTCATGAAGGGATGCGCCTCCCTTGCTCAGAAAAACCACATGGATGTTGAGCGATCCAGCTAGGTGAGCAGCAATGATGAACACACCCCGAGATTGGCACTCGGCCCAAATTTCCAGGGCCAATCAACAAAGTCCCCTGGACACTGTCCTGCCTTGTCTGTTCAGGTAGCACAGCGCAGTGGTGTTGTCCGTCAGGATTGCCACCATGCGGTGGGCTATAAAATGACAAAATGACCTCAGGGCATACTAAATGGCGAGTAGCTCCAGGAAGTGGATGTGTTTGTGGGTCAGATGCGGTTCCTACTGGGCACCCACACAAACACTCAGCACCTTGCTCCTGTACCTTATACATATGATCTACTCTGCGGCTCGAGACAGGGGTAGATGCTAGACCACCTGAAGCAGGCCACTTGGACCAGGCCGCCTGAAGCAGGACTGACATCATTGGTAAGGCAATCAGGGTAGAAGTGTCCATTTGGATGATATCGAACACAGAATCTGTCACAGTAAGTGGGGGTTGTACCATAGGCAGGGTCAGCATGTTGTCCATCCGTTTGATGAAATCCCCATAAGATTTCAAAACTTCAGAAGGGGAAATTGGGAAATCATCGCCCACTTGTTGAGGTGGCGAGGGTTCCACTGGAGGGTCGGGGTTTTCATCTCCTGATTGGGAAGATGTGTCAGGGGAGGCAGAATGTTCAGACGGTTCAGAAAAAGACATAGGTAACATTGGTGTCAATAAGACCGGATTCAATGGACCTTTAAATTTGGGTATTGGGTTCGATGGTTTGGCTGCTGGTCTCGATGGTTGTGGCCTCACAAACTCCAGTGTTGATAATGGATCTCAATACCAGGAGAGTTGAGAGGAGGTGGACTGATGGTCCCATTCCACTGGTTGGGGTGGGAACTATAGCATGTTGCCTGAGAATGGATAGGCCCCGTACATATATAGCCATTGTCGTTGATCCCAAGAGGGACGTGGGTGGATCAGTGCCGATGGCCATTCTCTATCATCAGGTCAGGGTTGTGGAGGATGGACAAATGCTTCGGCTCCGCAGTCGGAGTGTAGACTTTTGACACTGGAAGATCGGGAGATCTGTGTTAAGTCATATCGTGCTCAGAGTCAGTGAGCTGGATAGGACACAGCGAAGGTGACCGAAGTACACCTTGTAGCTGCTCTCAGCTCGAAGAGTCAAGTGAAGCAGCCCCCATGAGATTTGGTTCCATGGCCCTCTGAGGGGTCAGTGGAGTTTGCATAGGGGGAGTTTTCTTATGCTTTTTTAACTTGACTGGCCAATCGTCCTTGCCCTCCCTACATTTTTTAGAGGGAGTATGGGCTTCGGACTTCAGCATTGGGCGTTCGACATCTGAATGGTATCAGGGACAGCGCAGCCATTGATGCTGAAGTGGGAGTTGACATGGATGCATGCCCCAAAGTGTCCTGTGACAACATCAGCGAGAGTGCTAATTCCAAAAGCGCATAGTGAAGTCTAGCAGCTCGGTTCTTTCTCGTCTGTTTTGAGAACTAAATGGACAAATGGCAGAACAATATCTAAAAGACTGGGAAGGCCTGAAATTCTACATGGAAACTGAATATAGAATGAAAGGGAAAATGTACAATCTGGATTTGTATTGATACTGAATGTGAAATGAAATGAATATTTGATTGTACTGTACCTTTATTGGAAATTATGTTTGAAAAAGTCAGGTTTTTATGTATCTGAATTTTGTTACCTGGTTTGTCGATTGTTATGTCTAAACTTGATTACCTTTTAACTTTTTCTTTTTTGTTATTAGCAGTGTTGGAAGCCTATTGGGGGGTGGGGGGATGGGATGAGAATCTTTTCAAATTGTATTGGTAACAATGTTTAACAATGTTGAATGCATCCCAATAAAAATTTTGTTTTTTTTAAAAAAAGAGAGAACTTCGTGCAATGAGCACAAGAGTCCACTCAGTGTGGTTCCATGAGGCACAAGAGGCAAAGCAAGTGTCCGTCTGGGAGGGCAATTTTACTGCTGCACTTAAGGCACCATTTGAAGAAACTCCACCTCTTGGCCAGAGGCCGGAGGAGGGGGAAAACACATGGTCTTGTAAAAGAAGACGACCAGACTTCGGAAAAAAAGTCCAAAAAATAAATCCATAGAAACAATGTCCTTTCACTTAGACTAAAAAACAAACAGGAAAAACACGAAGAAACTTCAAAGAAGAAGAGGAATAGGCCTAAAAGCCCAAAGTTTTACCTAAGTGGAGAGGATCTTACCAGTGCGGCGGTCAGAAATGAACTGGTGAGATTGTCATGCCCCTACCTTAGTCATGCAGAGTGAGGCCAGCGCATGATAGGGGAGTGGGCACGAAAATCCCTTTCGCTTTCAAGAGGAACTGATCGAGGTTGGCGCAGGAGCACTATATCCCAGAAGTGTGATGCACAGAGACTACGAAGACAATCTACATTATTCCAGAGCAGAAAACCCACAGTGAGCTATAACTATCTAATCCTTTTACAAGATAGGGAATTACAATATTATATGGCAATCCTTTATCTGTAGCTGAGTAAAACCATTATATCGCATGATACAAATAATATTCACAGTCAGCTTGTTCATTCTTTCCACTCCCTTTTTAAAATTGAGAAAGATATTTCCTGCAAAAAAACGTATTTCAGATATTCAAACATGGTAACCAAGTCTTGTTAGTTCTCTGCTTTCACCCTTACATGGTTAAGACCTAGCTAAGGCTCTGCTCTTGCTGAAACTTTTCCTTAAACTTGCCTATTAGCACTCAACCAATAAATGACACCTTACAGCACCAATGGGCTTTCAAGAAACCTTAACAGAAGTTATTGTTCATTACTTCTGCTGTCCTGTGAACATTTCAGTATACTAGACAGATCAACAGAGGACACACAAGGCATGATAGATTGCCTTGCGGGATCTTACTGTGGAAAAAAGTTTTATGTAAATTCACTCTGCTAGGTTCTCATCCTAAGCACAGTTTCTTCCACTGAAATAAATTCTATCTGCCTATCTAGTGCATTTTTACCCACTTTTCCTCCAAGAAGTTCAAGGCATATATGGTTCCCACTTTCCTATGTTATCCTTACAACAACCCTGTAAAAGCATTCCAAGTAATCAGTATTCAAAGTGGGAAGGCAGCATGCTATAGCCTGATCTAGTCTGAACTTAGATGCTAAGCAGGGTCAGTACTTGGATGGGAGACCTCCAAGAAAGACAATGGAGAAGAGGCAATGGCAAACCACCTCTGCTTCTCAAATGCCTTGAAATCCCCTTGCTGGAATCACCATAAGTTGGCTGTGACTTGATGGAACTTTACATACACACATAATCAGTACTCATACTTTTTTTGAGTTAAAGAACTCCTATGAAATATTTTCTATTTTAGAATGAATAAAACTTTCAGTACTCTGTAAAATTCTGATTTTTCCACTGGAGTCCTCAGGTTTTTCCTCTGAATTTTCCCTGCCTTCAGGTCCCTACTGTTGAGTAACTGTGCATATGAAATTAAATGCACAGGAAACCTATGGAATTTCCTTTTAGCAATTGTGTCAAAGCAAACATTATGTCAAAGCAAACATTAAACACTTACAGACATTTGTCTCCTACAAGATTAGAACAATTGGAATATGTAATCACTAAATATATAATGAAAAAGAAGGACAATTAAGACTGCAGCTATTCCCCTTTAGCCTTACAGAAAGAGCAATTTTTCTTGACAAACAATGTTTTGATTAGCATATCTGCTTTTTCAAGTGCTGTTTCTGGATATACTCAGTGGGAAAATGTGGTCAACTAGGGAAATTCTATGCCCTATGAGAGTTTTGACTAAGCTGCGACATAAATCTTATGTCTTGTGTTGTTTGTTTCCCATGACAAAGCAAGGATTTTGGACATAATGAGACCTAGCTGTTTCTTTCAAAGGGGAAATTCACAGGGAGCTCACCATGAAATTGATTCCACAGCATGGAATTCAAACGACAGTAGTCCTTGGTTTATTGCACATATTTTTTTGTGTAGGCACAATTCAACAAACAGTTATGCACACTTACATACTACTGAAACTGATAGGACTTAAATGTCTGTTAGTGTTTGCAGATGACCAGCATTTAGAATCCAACACTAGCCATGTTTATATGGAACTGAGTTCACTAATCTCAATGGAACATTAAATAAACACCATTTTAAACCATTTTTAAGGGCAGAGGGCTTAAAATAAGCTTCTTGCCTTACCAAATAGATGGAACACTAAGGACACTAATGTTCATACATTTCAGACTATTATATAAGAATTCTGGGATTCATGTTTCAGATCTCATTCTTTCTGGTTCTTTTTCACAGGCTTCTCCTTTAACCTTTACTTCTCTCCATAGTGCAATTAGCCCATAAATTCTTTATGTGTCACTTGAAAGGCCAAGGTACAAGTGACGGTACATTACAGCAAGTTTCTCTTTTTAAAAATTACTTGGTTTAAAATGAACACTCAATTTGATGCAGTCATATAATGTCTTCAGACTGAATTTATGAGCCTCTTGTGGCTCTCTGAAAGGCTACTTTTCTTTGTAAACTAAGAACTGTGGGGAAAACACCTTCATCAGTCAACAACCAACACAAAATTTCATATACTTGTATTATGTCTTATATGGGGCTAGGAACTGGCACGTCACCACAAATGTCAGCTGTATCAGTGACTTTTTACTCCTGTTGCACACCTAGTAATTACCTGGGTCTTCTCCACATGGAGACAAACTTGTGTAGCCTCCCTGTTGTTGCTGCAGCTGCCAATACAACACAGCAGCAATGGGTTTTCCACATGGTCAGTTTCCTTACAGTTTCTTTGCCCCAGCCTCCAAACCACTTGTCAGATTAAATTTCACTGCTGGTAATGCATGCCACAGGCATGTGGAGGCCCGATCTGTATTGAGACCATGGCATACAGGGAGAAGCATATTGCACTGACACACATCCAGACCAATGAAATCTCTGATACCAGAATAATTGGAAGAATTGGCATGGCTATATCTATGGCCCAACATATATACCAGTAGCATAATTATAAAGATACAAGGAAACAACATCTGGTTAGATATATATGTATACTAAAAATCTTTTCTACATGTATTTGGATGTGTGTCAGTGCAATATAGAGAATAGTGACCACTGAGGAAGGCCCAAAGGGGTCGAAACGCGTTTGGTCCTAAAGTTTGAAATTGTTTACCCGTCATATGTATTTGTATTTGAAAAGCTTTTATAAGTCTGATATTTAGACTCTTTCTTTTAAGCAGAATATGTTTTAACATGTGTACACCTTAATAAATATTTGTACTTTTATAATATACTGTGTTAGCGCAGCCCTTTTGGTTCGCAGTTATCTCTTGGGTTGAGTCCCCCCCCCTTTTTTTCAGTTTTTGAGACCATGGCATACAGGGAGAAGCATCTTTCCTCTCCAGCTCCATTTTTCTAACCAAAAACTATCCCGGGGGGGAGCTGCAGATGTACTGATGAGCCATTTGGGGTTGGGAAAATGGTGTGGGAAAGGAAAGCTGGAGCCCTTTGTACCCATGTACCATTGTCCCAATCCAAACCAGGGTCCCACACTTTTTGGGAAATAATTTCCCAATAGGAGCTGATTCAGAGACAGGTTGAGCACCCCAGACACAATACACTGGCAATAGTAAAGTGTAAGTTTGGCTTGCGTGTATTCTCAAGAGTCACATGAAGACTCTTCTCATTTTTTAATCTGTATGTTCTTATGGCACTTTTATTTAGGAAGTAACTAAATAATAATGGGAAATTTTAATTCAGTGGTAATGAGTGATTTAAATCATGATCCATCCTGAGTCCCAGGATATTGTCTGAAAATATACTGAAGCCTTACTGAAACAAAGCAGATTTTAACTTGGTCAGTATCTGAATGGGAGACTACCCATGTTTCTGAATTCTACCATATGCCTACTGACAACATTCAACAAGACCAGACCAAAAAAACTAGTATAGTCCAGCACCACAACCATATGAAAATATCCTTATATAGCTTACTTACTCTTATGCTGTGGTACACATTTCACTCTAGAACACATGGATTATTTTGGCATTATACATTTTTCCACAACAGGTATCATTCATCTCTACTTAAGTAATACAGTGAATTAATAGTTGCCTTCTCCTGCCTGTCAGAGGATGTCCAGGTGCAACCTTATCTATGGAAAACCAGTGACCACAAGGTAGAAGGTAGAGCAGGCTCTCTGTGAGATCTGTTATGATTTACAGAAATATGTCACGTAATGTGACAGAATCCATATGACTAGGATGACTAGGAATGAATGAACTAGGAATGAGTGACTGGCACAAGATGGAGACAGTTGCCTATACACTATTGGCCACCTGTGGCTGCCACCTGCGGATAGCTAAATCTGCAGACTGGGGTCATACAGAGGCTAAATAGATTTTTATGCACACTTGGGAGTCTCCCCAGATGTGCATAAAAATCTGATTTAAAAAAAAAATACACGGGGGGTTAAATTACACCAAATTTTTAAAATATGCTTATGAGTAGAGCTTGCAGCACCCACTACAGGGAGAAGCTGGACCAGCCACTGTGGTAGAAGATGCTGGGCAAGGCTCCAGGTCAGGTTGCTGCAGTGGAGGATGCTGGGTGAGGCTCTGAACCCAACTGCTGCGGTGGAGGCCAGAAGAGGCTCCAGGCCTGGCTGTCACAGTGGAGGATGCCAGGTGAGGCCCCAGGCCCGGCCACCACAGTGGAGGATGCCAGGTGAGGCTCCGGGCCCAGCTGCTGCAGTGGAGGACAGCAGGAGCTGGTGCAACCCTGGCCACCATGGCAAAGGATGGTGAAGAGAGTCTCCTGGGTACCACAGCTGAGTTTAATGGTGGGTGCTAAGGCCGAGAATGACACTAGGCTAGGCAATGGAGTGGAGATGGGATTCCCCCCCTTGTGAGTCCCGCTGAGTGATTAATAAGGGGAATCAGACAACGAGGCTTGTGGGAGATCTTGATGCCCCCTGAGCCAACTGTCAAGGATTTGGGTAGGGGGTGCTGATGTCTTCATTGCGAGCTTGCTGAGACTACCTGCCGACAGAGTCATAAAGCAGGAATTGGCTTCACTACCCCCCCCCAGCAAGCCACCAGGCCCACAGAACCATAACGGTCCTCACCACCCTCCCCAAGACAGCAAGCCCCCATGCCCATCGCTGAACAGGAAATTGTGGAGATCGGGGGTGCATGAGTCCTCACCCCCCCCCCAGAAACCAGGAAGTTAGGTAAGGAGGTTCACCAGGCCCGTAGCCAGGATTTATTTTGTCAGGGGGCATTTCAATTTCTCGGGGGGCACCTCAGCCAAGCCATGAGCCTCCTCTCTGGGACAATGGGCAAGAAAGCGAAAGGGAGCCATCCATGAGTCTGACAGGACAAGCGGCCAGCGAAGCGTGGAATGCGACCCCACCCCAAAAGGCTGTGATTCTTTCCTGGCACCGGCTAGGGCGCAAAGGCAGCTTTGCCCCCAAAACCACCTCTCTCTTGCAAACAGGCAGAAACTATTCCTAGTACCAATGCCCTTTCACACCGTACAGAGCGCTGTTGGGGCGGGGCTCTGGGGAGGAAATTTTGTGCTGCTAGTAACCCTTTGTGTGCTTGTAATGCTTTGCAGGGCTGTAAGACTGCCCCCTCGTCCCTGCTGCCCAGCCTCCCTGCTCCAGGATGACAGGCAAGGGACTCCCTCTTCCTCCCCACTCAGCACTGTTTCTCTTTCACATGCCCTTCCAGCCCCAAACTCGCCGAAGCTCTGAACTGAATCCCATTCAATTCAGTGTAGCCTGAAAAACTGAAAGCTGGCGTATCTGTGTGCAAATGCAGGTGTTTCATTTTCAGAGGAGTTCAGGACGGCGTATGAACTCCTTCTCCTTCTCAGTCACATACCAACTCGAGGAGAGCATGTTAGGCTGAGAGCAATCTTTCCAAGGTCAATGGAGACCAACAGAAAAGAGCTGCGGCGGATCGAGCCCTTTGCTCTTGGGGGAGAGACCCAGTCCCCTCTCCCTGATGCATTCAGCTGCCAGCAGTGCATTTCCAAACAAAGAGGGGCTTGATCCTGCCTCGGGGGGGGGGCAAAGCCACAGGCAGCTTCACTAACCTAAGGAAGCCCACTCTTTCCTTCTCACCAGGGCTCTGACCGGCCAGACGGGGTGGGAAGTAGGGTCAGTTGAGGTGATCCCAGGGTTGAATGTGGCTTCCTCGTGAAGCAGAGTGGACCCAGGGGACAGCCATGTCACTCCTCCTCCTTCTCACTCATCCCAGCATCAGGAAGTGGGGTGGATCAGCCACAAATAGCCCCCTGTCTATGTTTCCGTTGTATTACTTCCTGATACCAGAATAGATGGGGGGGTAAAAGTTCTTTGTTCATAGAAATTGATGAGAATCTAATTTAATTTTAAAAGGGGGGGCTTCCCCAGTCTGGACCCCTCCCCCCCTGGCCAACTCACTAACTCTGTGAGCAAGCAGGCAAAAATGGAAGGTGGTGGAGGAGCACGCTGTTGTGCTTGCCAGCTAGGAAAGCCCCCAGCCAGCTCAGAGAACCCCGAGCCAGCCACCCACTGCTCTCCCTTTTCCAGAAGCTGGGTGAGGAAGGCAGTGAGTGCGCCACTGCATTCAGTTGCTTGGAGAGCCCCCAGCCAGCCTGGCTGGTGGCACAGACACCTCTCCTGCAACTGTGGGGGAAGGCAACGAAAGGCAGTGGCAAAGTCGTGGGGCCTTTGAAGTAAGGCAGGGGGCCCTGCTCCCAAATGCCCCACTGTAACTACGGGCTTGAGGTTCACCCTCCACCCCAGCTTGCAGTGAGAGAGCCAGATGGCTGCAGTGGTGATGGGGGAGTTAGCTGGGAGATGCACCAGCCTAGCAGTAGCAGCAATGGGGGGGAGCAGCATTGGGCAACACAAATCTTTCCACAAACATGAAAAGGGCCCTAGGTTGCTAGACAACCACAGCATTCCAAGGCTGGGTTTCAGTCAGTACAAGGCAAGGGGAGGAGGCAGGACCCTTTCCAAGCCTATTTTGGTCTTTCAGGAAGGACTTATTGGAGCCAGGCTTAGGGTTGCCAGCTCCAAGTTGAGAAATTCCTAGAGATTTTGTGGTGGCGTCTGAGGAGGGCAGGGTTTGGGGAGGGAGGGAATGGCCTCAACCAGATGTAATGCCATAGAGTCCACCATCCAAACCAGACATAAGAAGCCAATGTTGAATCAGGCCAATGGCCCATCCAGTCCAACACTCCATCACACAGCGGCCAAAAATACCACGTGCCATCAGGAGGTCCAGCAGTGGGGCCAGGACACTAGAAGCCCTCCCACTGCTGCCCCCTCCAGCACCAAGCTCATGGACATTTTGTCCATGAGCACAGATCTCTGTTGTCTGGAGTTCAGTCCATTGTGGGGAGAAGTGGGGAATAATGTAAATAAATAATAAATCCAGCTGAAGACGGGAGGCAGATAAATGGTAGGCTGGCAAATGGTTAGGAGAGAATGAGGCAGGGAAAGGGGAGAGGTGGATAGCAGATAGGGTTGCTAACTTTAGGTTAGGAAACTCCAAGAGATTTGGGGGGATGAAGCCTTGGGAGGGTGGAGTTTGAGAAGGGGAGGGACCTCAGAGGAGTATAATACCATAGATTCCACCCTTCAAAGCAACCATTTCCTCCAAGGGGCTGGAGATCACCCAGAATTACAACTGCTATCCAGATGTCGGAGATCAGTTCTCTTGCAGAAAACGGCTGCTTTGGAGGGTGGACTCTGCTAAGGTCACTTCCATCTCTAAACCTTGCCCTCCCAAGGCTCCACCCGAAAATATCCAGGAATTTCCCAGCCTAAAGCTGGCAACTCTAAGGGAGAACTGATCTCTGTTGTTGGGAGATCTCTTGTAATTCCAAGCGATCTCCAGGCCCCACCTGGAGGCTGGCAACCTAGAAGGAGAGATGGCAGTAGGAAAAGAGGAGAGGCTACAGGATTTTCAAGAAAGGGAAAGAGGAAATAGTGGGGGAGCAGGTTCCCAGTTTTCCATGTATATACTAGACCTGCCTGCTCCAAGGAAAGCTTTAGATCATAGCAGGTTCCCTAGATTCAGAATTACATGGTTCTTCATCCATAGTGTACTTGCTAGACAATTAGGAGGAAGTCAAGAGCAGATTAGGTTTCCACTGTATCCACTAACAAATCCACATCCACTATTCAGCCAGAAGGCCATAGGAATAATGACACTTCCCACATCTAATATTATTTTCCTACTCAAGTCTGATTCCTGTTCACACTGCAGCCCCAGTCCCATGCGAGTTTTGTCTATGCGGGTCCCACAATTCCTGCCATTATCTTTCGATGGCCAAAAGGGCTCTTTCTGCCCTCTTGTAACAACAGTAGAATATAACCCACCAAACAAATCACTGTATGGCTGCAGGGTTTTTTGTCAGGGTGAAAAATCAAATATCTCAGTGACAGTGTTGTGAGATCTTGGCTCTTAGCCCATGATTCACAGCCTGTGGCTTTGAGCGAGCTGAACCAGCCTAGGGGCTGGAGCTGTGCTTTTTTTGTGATTGCCTAAATTATGTTGTTTTCTTTGTAAGTTGTTTTGAGTATCCAGTGGGGAGATATAATGTACTGTGTACACAATAACAGAAGCAGACCATCCACAGAGAGGATATCTCTCTTTACATACTTGGGGCACCTGGAACAAAATATGACTGTAAGTTAACCGGGGGGGGGATAACGGGGATGGAAGGCCCTTCAAAACTCATCGGGGGGGTCTTGAAAATATTCAAGGATGGGTGGAATGTTGAGGGAACTAAAGGGAAAGAGGGAGAGGAGCAGTGAAGAACTCTAGAGTTACCTCATGTATTAGCAGCTTAAGTTGATGTTTAGCTGTTTATTTCTTTGTTTTACTAAAAAAAAACCCAAAAAACAGCAGCAGCGTCCTTCACTGATTTCTTTGAAAGCTGTCCTGAATATTTTTTCTGACATCATGTGTCAGAGATGTAAAGTTACTGCTTGATTAATACATTTTTGAGTTTTAAATCTTAAAAACTGGGGACATTTCCTCTAACAATTATACAACATTATGACTGTTCAAGCACAGCCTATGGGTCTTGCTAGAGCACATGCAAGTTTTATTCCATCAGCATTTCCAAATGGGCAGCCTGTCAAAAAAAAAGTGGCAACCTCAAATTAAAGCAGATGAATTATAAAAGGAGGGTGGGCACATGCCCAAATTTGGGCTTCATCTCACCACAGGCTGCTTTTGTTTACCAGCAGTTAACCTCCTCTGAAAGGAACACAAAAAAACAGTCAGCAGGAACAATAAAGGCCAATAAACTGGCCCAGTTGTACAAAATAAATAACATTCTTGCTAATCTGCATTCTGTACCACTTACAAAAAGTCTGAGTTGGCTCTTAAATTTGGTCACTTAAGCCGCTTCTCAAGAAAAGCTTTTTGTTTAAAGAAAATCAAAGGACTTAGTTGATTTGGCTGCCTTATTCCCTGGCTCTCATACTGCAGATGGAAAAGTACCTTTCAGTTGCCAAAAGCCAGAAAGTTCATACTGATTAGATTTCTTCCAATAGGATAGAATTGTGAAGCATTACAAGGTAACTGAATGAAATCCCCAAGGACGCCCATGCAACCAAATCTCCATTTTATATAGGTGCATATAGGCAGGTTCTGAGGCCATAAAAAGCCTGGATCATCTCTTGAGAAGTCAGAGAAATTCAGATAACTAATCTAATTCAAAGGCAGAAAAAATGAAAACAGTTCTAAGCTGTGAAGTTCATCAGTACTCAAAACAATCTCATACATTGTTAGGGTGCATAGTCTCATGAACAAAGCTAACTTCAAAAAACCAATCCAGCCCCAAAACAGGTCAAGTGGAAGCCTAGAGAAAGTGTGTAAGAACTTTCCATACTAAAGGGGGAAACCACTCCAGCTCCCCAAAGGCCACCTTCAGTTCAGTTAGGTTCAGTTCAGCCAAAAGCTTCTCCTTTTGAACCTCTCATCTTACAACCTTGTGAAAGTATAACCATATTAAACACCCTCATCTCCACACGAAACAGCAGAGACTCTTATCTGCCTAGGATACCTCTGTTTCTTAATGCTAAACCAGAGCAATAGCTTTATGTCCAGGATCTGGTATTCTTAAATCAAGTTCCAGAAGGTGAAATCACAAGTCATAGGTACAAACAAGTCAGATTTATGGAAAATGACAAACCTTCTGTTCAAACATGAGATGGGACACCATCTTCTTCTTTTCCTTAGATATCTAACTGGGCATTCTACAAATCATTTTGCAACACTAGTTTTTCCTTAGGGAAACACAATATTGATTTGAAACTCTCAAAACAAGAAATAATTTGTGAATCTCATTGCCTACTATTTACCTGGCACACCTTGCACAGATGTTGAGTGTGACCTTGGCTTGTGGTTCAGCAGTATGTGTACTTCGAGTCTGGTTAAATTTGCTTCCCAAAGAAATTACACTGGTTACCCCTTCCATTCTTAAATCATCAAGGTCCTCTGCAAGGAAAAAAAAAAGCAAACATACCACCAAGCAAGTATTAGCAGCAGTAACAGCATGGTTCAAGTTTTAGAGAAAATACAAGCGGTAAAGTCACTATAGAATTTGAAAAGAACAAAATAATTAGTTGCAGGAATAAATAAAATTTTACATAAAACATATACACACATACATTAATATGCAATGTTTGGTCACAGTTCAATTTTTTTACACAGGTTTTGTTCCTGTTCCTTACAGTGGAGAATGAGTACCCCAATATTTGGGCTTCTCTGCCATCTTTAAGGGGTTATCTGTATTTAACAGGTTTGAGCCAAAGAACTGGATCCTATTAACTTTTTTGCTAATGTCAAAGCCTCCCTTCAGAGCAAAATACCTTCTTGTGGGAGAGGTATGTACTGGTGGATAACAAATGGATTCATAGGATTCAGCTCAGGAAACTGAGAGGATTAAAGCAGCACATGTGAGAACCTGCAAAGACTCGTAGGAGGCATCTCATTTCTCCCTCCCCCACTATTTCCTCTTTCCCTTTCCTGAAAGTCCCCATAGCCTCTCTCCTTTTCCTGCTTTCTTCTCTCATTCTATGGTTGCCAAGGTCCAGGTTGAGGCCTGGAGCTCTCCTGGAATCAAAACAGATCTCCCAACAACAGAGATCAGTTCCCCCTTGTGGTTGCCAGCTCCAGCTTGCAAAATTCCTGGAGATTTGGGAGAGCAAGGTTTGGGAAGAGAAGCTACCTCAGTAGGGTATAATGTCCTAGAATCCACCCTCCAAAACAGCCATTTTCTGCAGGGATCTGATCTCTGTCATCTGGAGAGCAGTTGCAGTTCTGAGTGATCTGTACACATGTGCTGCTTTAATGACTGCTTTGAAGGGTGGATCCTATGGCACTATATCTGGCTGAGCTCTCTTCCTTCCTGATACCCTGCTTTCCTCTTTGTTGTTGTTCAGTCGCACAGTCGAGTCCGACTCTTCGCGACCCCATGGACCAGAACACGCCAGGCCCTCCTGTCTTCCGCTGTCCGCTGAAGTTTGCTCAATTTCATGTTCGTTGCATCGATGACACTGTCTAACCATCTCATCCTTTGCCGTCCCCTTCTTCTTTGACCTTCAATCTTTCCCAGCATCAGGGTCTTCTCCAGTGAGTGCTCCCTTCTCATTTGGTGGCCAAAGTATTTGAGCTTCAGCTTCAGGATCTGGCATTCCAGGGAACAGTCAGGGTTGATTTCTTTTAGGATTGACTGATTCGATCTCCTTGCAGTCCAAGGGACTCTCAAGAGTCTTCTCCAGCACCACAGTTCAAAAGAATCTATTCTTCGGCGCTCGGCCTTCCTTATAGTCCAACTCTCACAGCCATACATTACTACAGGGAATACCATTGCTTTGACCATGCGGACTTTTGTTGGCAAGGTGATGTCTCTGCTTTTTATCATGCTGTTTAGGTTTGCCATCGCTTTCCTCCCAAGGAGCAGGCGTCTTTTAATTTCATGGCTGCAATCACCATCTGCAGTGATCTGGGATCCTAGGAATGTGAAGTCTGTCACTACTTCTACGACTTCCCCTTACTTTACCTCTTACTTTACCACAAAATATCAGGAATTTCCCAACCTGGAGCTGGCAGCCCTAACCCCAATGAACCTCCCTAAAAGGCCAAAATAGGCCTGGAAAGGACCCTGCCCTCTCCCCCTACCTTTTTCTCTTAGAAATCCAGCCTGGAATACTGTTGTTGCCTAGCAACAGCCACTGACGGAATCTGTTGTTTAAAGCTACAGGCACTTTTAAATTTTTTAGGGTTTTTTAAGCCCCCAAAATGTATTTTTTTAGATTTCACATTTTTCTGCAAACCTGGGACCCTTTTCAGATTTGTAGAAAAATCTGTCTTTCCTGTTCACAGCTTCAGTCAAATCCAAAGATCTGTCTGAGTTTATTATTAGAATATAAGATTCACTGTTCACAGAAGATGCATCCATCTCAGGATTCAGAATGCTGGAGTGCTCTAGCCAGCTCCACTCTCCCAGCACTTCAGTTCCATTAGAGCAGGGAGGAAGGAATGCAGACAACTGGATCCAACTGGACTCTTTTCACAGACCTGGAATGAGCAAACTGCATACCTGGATTGTTACAGGGCTGAATGTCCTGCCGTAGAGACTGGGAGGCCTCTCACTGCTACTCCATGACCAAGTGCCCAGAGGCAAACCTGGTTTGAAGTAACAAGGACTCATGTGTGCATAATGATCTTTGGTGCAGAACACAATCATGGTCAGTATGTACATCTGTACTTGTGTGGTTAAAATATGATGATGATATATCAAATCCTGGGACATTTTTGGCTTACTTCTGCTGTCAGATAAGAGAAGGTAATCTTTATCTCATTCATGAATAACAGATTACACTGAAGGAATGGCAAATAAATCTACTGCTTACTAGACGTATCACTGAATGTTAAGCTGAATGTTCAGGAAGGGATGGCCAGAAACAGGTGCAAAACTGCATATTACTGTGTACTTGGGAAATGACTTGTTTGGATGTCTCCTGAGTAATCAAAAACATAAAGGTTCTGATTTATGTAGCCTCAGGACACATGGACCCTTAAAAATCCCAAAGACAAGTGAAGCTGTCTTATACTGAATCAGATCTTCAGTCCATCGAAGTCTGGTGTAGTAGTTGTGTGAATACTCTAATCTGGGAGAACTGGGTTTGATTCCCCACTCCTCCACTTGCAGCTGCTAGATGAGCTTGGGCAAGCCATGGTTCTGACAAGAGCTGTCCTTGAAAGGGTAGTTCTTGTAAGAGCTCTCTCAGCCCCATCTGCCACACAGGGTGTCGGTTGTGGGGAGGGGAAGGGAAAGGAGTTTGTAAGCCACTCTGAGGGTGTGGTCAGATGGCACGGTGACCGCAGTTTAAACTGGTCCTGTCCCAATGCAATTATTTTTTTTTAATCTGGATAATCGTGATCACACTCACCTCCTTATCCTGGCTCACCGCGCAGTCACAGCACTCCCCATCTTCTACACTACTGATGTGCGGGAGCGCGTGTCAGTGGTTTTTAATTTTTTTTCTCAGTTTGTGCATGCGCATAGGCAGTCATCCGTAGAATTGGAATCTTCATGCATGCACAGAACTAGTTTCCTGCCAAAAGCATGCCCTGGGGTCCAACCACTGTAACAGAACACTTCCCTTTAAACTTCTTACCCAAAACTGGCCTCCATGAGATCCCGAACTCATCTAAATGCTAAAACGAGTCACCATTTAAACTTTGGTTTTATCAATGCGGGAGCAGAGCTCCGCTTATGCACATACCGCCGACACATTAAAAAAATGGTGGGCGAAAAGCAGAAGCCTTGGGCTTCCATGGCAGCTTTCGAGCGGGGAGGGGGTTTAAACCACTGGAAGTGGCTTGACACTGGAGGAGCAATCACACAGGGGAAAAGTGTGGCCTTAAACGGGAGAACTGAGAAAACACCACTTGGGACCTGGTAACAAAATACTCTGGGTTAAAGGGGTTTTGAGCAGGAGCAGGATGGCAGGCAAATGTTGACTGTGTGTTCGTGCATATAAAATCCATTGTTGAACAGTCATGAAACCAGATCAAACAGCGCATCTGAATGCACCCTGAGACTCCAAGTGAAGGACGGGGTATAAATCCAATCTCTTCTACTCAGACTGGCAGCGGCTCTCCAGGGTTTCAGGTAGAGGTCTGTCACATCACCAACTGCCTGATCCATTAACTGGAGATGCTGGGGATTGGACATGGGACTTTCTGTATACAAAGCAGAGACTCTTCCACTGAGCTACAGCACCTCCCCAAACAGGATTGTCAGCTGTGCTGGTGTTTCTGTACATTCACACTTATTCTTGGCCATTAATAGTCTGGCTGGTTGCACTTGTTCAACCTTGTGTATGCTTCAGCGCACACAGCTTCTTTAGTTTAAGAAAATAACAAGGAAAGTTGGCTGTTTTCTCAATTACCAGGATGGTATCCATAACATACATATGGACAGGGAGAAAGGATTGATTTTAGATTACCCAAAGGACACTCTACCCTAAAAACTGACAGAGCTTTGCTGATATGTTTTCCAATTGTGGTCCTTAGAGGGAAGGGCTATTTACGGAGCTTTCTTCGAGGTTGTTCATAGATTCTCCATATTTAGGGCTATCTTCTTGTCCTTTTGGCTTTACAACAGTCTTTCCTGCCCATGTTACCAAAACATTATAGCAGGAAAATGTAAACATTCAGGAGAACCTATAGATATTACTTTGTGATATTACAAAAACAGTCCTGTAATATATTTTGCGAATATACTTGTTTTGTAAACTATTGCCCCCCCTCCTAAAATACAGCAAAACTATTGACATTCAGCATGAGATGATTCTTCACTTATATCTTCAATAACTCTTCATTGTAAAAGGAGTGCGTGGGCAGGGAAGGAAGGATTAAACTCTGTAACTCTGTTTTAAAGAACGAGTGCTTATGAACGAACACTGAAATACTGAATTCATTAATTGTAGTATACATTTGACCTAGCTGCTTTTTTTCCCAGACAGATGGCCACATGGCTTTGATGTGTTTATATAGAGTAAATCAAATTTTGCCCTAGCCTTGAATGTCACACTCATATTTCTCCATGTCCTCATGGTTTATGCAACAGGTTTCTTAATGGAGTCAAGTTTTGCTAGTTTGCCAAGTAATCTGCTGAAAATGGTACAATTTCCATTCTAAAAATAGTAAGCTAGGGCAAATAATGAAATAATCTAACAACAATCATGTATAAGCTTAACAGTAAATTATACTGAATAATAGGGAAAGATTGTAATTTGATATTACTGAATGGAGAGTTAGATAGAGATGTTCTTTTACAAATATTTCTTCTACTAGTCCGACATTACGGTTCTTTGAGGGAGGACTCACTGGGGCCAGGGCTAGCAGCAACCACCAGGAGACTTGATAGCACATGACTTCCATGACTTACCAAGGACTGGCTGCTTGCTACTGTTAAATGGTGGCCATCCCATAAAAGCCAGTGTGGTATATAGTGCTTAACGATTTCAGACCATGATCTGGGAATCCCAGGTTTGAATCACCAGTCTTCCATGGAAATTCACTGGGTGACTTTCAGCCAGTTACACATTCTCAGCCTCATCTACCTCATGGGGTTGTTGTCAGGATAAAATGAAGGAGAGGATAATGATGTAAGCTGCTTTGGGTCCCCACTGTCAAGAAAGGTGGGGTATAAATGAAATAAATAATAAATATTGCTGAAAATATGCAGCAGATAAAAGTAGGCTGGTGGATAAGTAGGAAGGCCAGGAGGAAGCAAGGAAAGGTGAGGAAATGGGGATTGACAAGAGGTGAGAAAAAGGAAATAGTATGGGGACGGGGATACAGAGAAAGTGAAGTGCCACCATAAGTTCTTGCAGGTTGTGCCTGATGGCTGGCACTACACAACTTGTACACAGTTTTCCCAAACAGAGGCTGTCAGGGGCGGGAAGGAGGGAAAGCTGAAGAGAGAAGGAAACAGAAAAAGGGGAGAGGCTGTGGGGGCTTTTGGGGAAGAGAAAGAGAAAATAGTGGGAGAGGGGGAAAGGAGATACCGCCTTGCAAGTCCTTATAAGTTTCCTGCTTGTTACTATATATCAGCATGTTGAAATGAATAGATATGCAAGTAAAAAAAAAAAAGAATTAGGAGAATTAAAATTCAACATTACAAGAACACAGAAAAATGAAAGTAGTTTACATACCCATTTCATAGACTTTTCTAATAATGACATCTTAATAGTCTACAGCGGCAACAGCACAATACCTTTTTATTAGAACCCACCAAAATATCACAAACACTTAGGAAGCAAACAAAAAGGGAAAGGAGTATCTTTTCAGGGCATGATAAAGAAGTGCCTAATCTGAAAGTTGTTTCTTAAAATGGAATTCAGATTGTGTTGCAGACTTGGATGCACTATGTTCCCACCCTCTTTTTTTGTACTGAACATCCAGCATGAAAAAGACTAATGGAAACTCAAAACCCTGACTACTATTCTGTTGTTACTGGAATTTTTATAAGTACTAACTGGGCTACCTGGAAGCTTTATCTATTGGAAAGGTCTGTCATTCCGCTGAGATCAGTAGCTTGTATCTTACCACTGCTCAGCAAACTCTGAAGCCTCCCTTGACCACAAAGAGCCTTCCTTTAACAGAAACAGTTCTTCTGCCAATAGAAGATGTTCTTTATTTGGAGGAAGGCTCCTTAAACAATACAATACAATGATAGTATAAACGTGCCTCCCACACAGGACAACCATAAATTGCAGACAAAGAAAATACCGATTGATTAAAAGAAGCCATTATACCTTTCTATCTCATGGAACTACATTTATAAATTCATTACCTATATAATTACAGCATTTTCTAACTTTTTAAAACATTCTTCCAGAAATGGCATTACAAGAAACAATTCATTTTAAAAAAAAAATTATGTACTTGGATTTCTTGATTTTCTTAAAGAAATCCTACACTTCAAAATACATTGTCTTATAGTTCATGCATATAAACATTACAAAGACTCTTTTAGCCTTATCCAACATATTTTGCCTATTGAAAATTACATGATTACATAAAAGAAAACACATTAGTGCCCTCAAGTGGCAACAACCTACTGCTGAATCACTTCTACACAAAAAATGTTACACTATGGAATCATTAACATACTTGATCCATGTACCATCTCTTACGATAAGTACATATGTGAACAACTATTACCAGAAGTAGGCTAATAAGGGTCTTCCAGCTACATATACATTAGAGATATTGACTACATCCTAAATAGCCATAGGTGATATATATTTGTTGTAACTTTGCTCATTCCAGCACCTACTCTACATTTCCTATTTGTTAGCTTCTTCAATACCATTGCAAGTTCAAAACACCTCAATTCAGGTAAACTTCTACAAGCACAACTATCTATTGGAAACAAAGACCAGCAGCCAAGGTTACTACAAATCTATGTACTTTTTTTGCTATGTACCTTTTTCTCTTTGTTAATGGGCATTTAAGGCAGAAAAGGAAGCACACTTGTATTTCCAAATAATATTTCTATGCTGACTATAGTTCAACTCTCCCCTGCAAAGATGAGTTGTGAACATACGGGGGCCATTGGTGGCACTATTTACACTGTGCCAAGCCTCCTCCAGACCTAGGGCAAACTGTGCCTGCAGAACACCTGGCTACATTCAAAAGTAAAGAACACTCCTCTTTTTTTTTTTGCTGGTGATGAGAACAAGCCTCTGAAAGGTCTGATGCTTATGTGTTCCATCCTCTCTCTCCTTCTCTTACATATATGATGCAGACTGATGGTTTCCCAGTTCTGTCAGACTCTTGAACAAAGTTACTTGCAGCAACACTCTCTCAGCAGATATATGTTTATTGAATAGTAAAGATGACTTCTTTGTGTCAGAACTAAAGGTTTGGAGCCAATGCCCAAAGATACACAGAGTTCAAACCAGCCCCCACTCCCCCGTGTCCCATCCAATCAGTCCAAGCATTCAGCCTGCCTAGCTTTCATGCTCTTCTACTCCCCTCCCCACCTGTAAGGAACCTGTTATGTTATCTATGTTAGTGGAGCAAGCAGAGACAGCATCCAAGGGAAGTGTCTTGGAAAAGAGTTACTCAGCTGCGTAGCAAAGCATCCCCAGTCACTCATACACACAGAAGCCCCCCCCAGTCGTCTACAGCAATACACTTTTCCCATGGCAAACGAGGTGCTGAATTTGACAGTTCTATACATCCTCAGTTTCAGTCAGGAGAAAAGATATCTCAGGTCTCTTGCTTGCCTACAAACTGGGATTTGTAGGAGCATATGTGGAGCAACTGAGGGCCGCAGTGGCTCAGAGGTTAAGACGCTGAGCTGCAGACCAGAAGGTCTGTAGTTTGGCAGTTCGAGACCCGAGTGCTGCATGATGGAGTGAGCTTCTGTGTCTGGTCCCAGCTCCTGCCAACCTAGCAGTTCAAAAGCAAGAAATTGCAAGTAGCTAAGTAAGTACCGCTTCAGTGGGAAGGTAACAGTGTTCTGTGTGCCTCAGCGTTTAGTCATGCTGGCCACATGACCACGGAGAAGTCTTCAGACAGCACTGGTTCTTTGGCTTGGAAACAGAGATGAGCACCACTCCCTACAGTCGGATTCAACTGGCTTTTGAGCAAGGGAAACCTTTACCTCTACCTTACCTATATGGAATAAAACCTATAGCTACCCTTATAGTGCAACCCTGTGCAGAATTATTCCAGTCTAAGCCTATTGAAACAAATGAGCTTGATGGGAGTAACTCTACATAGGAGTACACTGTTAATGTTCTTATACGGCACAGAATTTTCACTATGACCACAGCAAGCATCACAGGCTCTGAACCACCAATCACTGTCTCCCTTTAACACTTAGTTAAGAGCATCTACTTTTGTGTTTTATTCATATTGTGTTGATATGCTCTATTTCTGTCCTTCAACGCCCATGTTTCCTTTCATCTGCAAGAGGACAATCATGTTCCCATTAAGAACAGTTAGATTTGAGTCCAGTAGCACCTTAGAGGTCAATAAGAGTTTCAGGGTATAAGCTTTCGAGAGTCAAATCTCCCTTCGTCAGACATAGTCTGGCAACCTTTGACTCTCGAATGCTTATACCTGGAAACTCTTGTTAGTCTCTAAAGTGCTACTGGGCTCAAAGCTAACTGTTTTACTGATGATCAACATGGCTATCCTCTGAAGCTATTCCTATTAAGAACTGAAATCTCATTCTCTGTCTTCGGAAGTGTGATGTGTGTTTTTTTATTTTACATCACATTTTATTTTAATAACCTACCTTCATCTTGTGAGAATATTTACTAGGAGAGGAAACCTACTTAGATATTGACAATTTCAGTAATTATTTTACCTAAAAATGAGTCTTGTTTTTGAAACAGGGCATAATTCATATAAAGCTAAGCATGACATTCAAGACACTTAAGAACACACTAAGAAGTGCTTAGACTCCATTTTTCCAGTCTCTGGATTTTGCCCATCAATGCTTGAGACAACATGAATTGTCTCTCTGCAACCTCATTGTTACAGAGCTGACTACTGGGAATTGAATCAAGTTCAAAAATACTAAATGTTATTTCTATCAAACACATCACAGATGCATTCGGAAAAATGGTTTCCCTCTCCTTTGCAGATTGTTACCTTTATAAATGTTTCGAAACAGGACTTTGGAAATATAAACATATCAGTTCTAAGCACAGCCAAAATTTCCATTAAGGTAACTGAAAACCAGCTTGTCTGTCTTTAATAGTATCTGCCTAATTAAAATGCTGATCCTCAAAGTGCTAGACTGGCACAAGCCCCACTCATTTCAATAAACCTACCACTTCAGTAAGACTTTTCAAAGTGGCAGCAGATTGTCTGATGTGATTTATAGCTGCCAGGTCTTAACGATTCATGGTGGAATTCAAGAAACATCTGCAGTACATTAAACTGAGGGACACTAAGGGAATGTTCATTCTCACTATGTGCCTGGTATAAATTTACTCTTTGGTGATTGTAGGCCACGTGGGACAGTATGTGTGATCACTAGCCTGTACAGTCTGCACTATAGTACCTAAGTCTTACTGGCATTTAATAAGTGTGGTAAAAGTTACAAGATTATTTAAAGCAGCTTCCCTGGGGCAATCATAACATGGTGGATTGGTTTTAAAACACAGCTTCACAAAAGTTATGCAAAAAGTAATTGGAAGTGGTAATTAAATAGAAAAAAAGGCCCAGAAAAGGTAAACTTGTGATGGTCTCATGAATGTTTAGTTTTGGCAGAGAAATAGGTTTTGAAGGAGAAATTCAAATGCTTATAGTGAACAGTCACAGAGACTATTCAGACACAGGGAACAGAATGGCAGTGAAAATATGACAGAATAAAGGGGACTGACAGCAGATGAACATGGACCAACACAGAAGAACATATGCACATAAATGGCAATCTGCCACATGCTGTGAAAAAGGAATGTGTTAAGCAATATCTTTGTTGGTGCTTTCAGACCTCTGTGCTTCTTTCAGTACCTCTGATTATGGTATTTTTCTGGGTCAGGTAACTATTTTTCAGTGGTCCCAATCCCATTTTTTTTTAAATAATAATTTTTATTATAACTCAAACCCCAAACAGAAAGAAATAAAAATATAATAAAATATAATAATGGTGGTAAGTAAATAAGCATCTCTCCCTCGTGGATCACTGCCTTGTCGTGGCGAGGGGGCTTGCGTGGTTTGATGAGGCTGTGGGCTATGCCATGGAGGGCCATCCAGGACGGACAGGCCACAGCAGAGAACTCAGACCAAGCGTGATCCCCTGGAGAAGGAAATGGCAACCCACTCCAGTATCTTTGCCAAGAAAACCCCATGGACAGTAACAAAAGGCTACAAGATACGATGCCGGAAGATGAGCCCCTCAGGTCGGAAGGTGTCCAATATGCTACTGGGGAAGAGCAGAGGGCAAGTACGAGTAACCCCAGAAAGAGTGAAGCGGCTGGGCCAAAGACGAAAGGACGCTCAGTTGTGGATGTGTCTGACGGTGAAAGGAAAGTCCGATGCTGCAAAGAACAATACTGCATAGGAACCTGGAATGTAAGATCTATGAATCAAGGTAAGCTTGACGTGGTCAAAAATGAGATGGCAAGAATGAACATCGACATCTTGGGAATCAGTGAACTAAAGTGGACAGGAATGGGCGAATTTAACTCAGAAGACCATTATATCTACTACTGTGGCCAGGAATCCTGTAGAAAAAATGGTGTGGCCTTTATAGTCAACAAGAGAGTGAGAAAGGCAGTATTGGGATACAATCTCAAAAACGACAGAATGATCTCGGTCCGAATTCAAGGCAAACCATTCAATATCACAGTAATCCAAGTCTATGCCCCAACCACTGCTGCAGAAAAGGCTGAAGTGGACCAGTTCTATGAAGACCTACAACAGCTCATAGAACTAACACCAAAAAATGATGTCCTCATCATCATAGGGGACTGGAATGCTAAAGTAGGAAATCAAAAGGTAACCGGAATAACAGACAAGTTTGGCCTTGGAGAACAAAATGAAGCAGGGCAAAGGCTAACAGAGTTTTGTCAAGAGAACACGCTGGTCATAGCGGACACCCTTTTCCAACAACCTAAGAGGCGTCTCTACACATGGACATCACCAGATGGGCAACACCGAAATCAGATTGACTATATAATTTGCAGTCAAAGATGGAGAAGCTCTATCCAGTCAGTAAAAACAAGACCTGGAGCTGACTGTGGCTCAGATCATGAACTACTCATTGCAAAATTCAGACTTAAATTGAAGAAAGTTGGGAAAACCACAAGGCCATTCAGATATGACCTAGATCGCATCCCCGATGAATATACAGTAGAGGTGAAGAATAGGTTTAAGGGACTAGATTTGATAGACAGAGTGCCTGAAGAACTATGGACAGAGGTCCGTGACATTGTAAAGGAGGCAGCAATCACCGCCATCCCAAAGAAAAAGAAATGCAAGAAAGCAAAGTGGCTGTCTGATGAGGCTTTACACATAGCAGAGGAAAGAAGGAAAGCTAAAGGCAACAGTGAAAAGGAAAGATTTGCCCAACTGAATGCAGATTTCCAGAGAACAGCAAGGAGAGATAAGGAGGCTTTCCTGAATGAACAATGCAAAGTAATAGAGGAAAACAATAGATTGGGAAGGACTAGAGATCTCTTCAAGAAAATTGGAGAAATCAAGGGAACGTTCCATGCAAAGCTGGCCATGATAAAGGACAAAAACGGTAGGGACCTAACAGAAGCAGAAGAGATTAGGAAAAGATGGCAAGAATACACAGAAGAACTATACAAGAAGGACCTCGATGTCCTTGACAACCATGACGGTATAATCACTGACCTCGAGCCAGACATCCTGGAAAGTGAAGTTAAATAGGCCTTAGAAAGCATTACTAACAACAAAGCTAGTGGAGGTGATGGTATCCCAGCTGAGTTATTCAAAGTCTTAAAAGAAGATGCTGTTAAAGTGCTGCACTCAATTTGCCAACAAATTTGGAAAACACAACAGTGGCCACAGGATTGGAAAAGGGCAGTGTACATTCCAATCCCAAAGAAGGGCAACGTCAAGGAATGTTCAAACTATTGCACAATTGCACTCATTTCACACGCTAGCAACGTCATGCTCAAAATCCTACAAGCTAGGCTCCAACAGTACGTGGATAGAGAACTGCCAGAAGTACAAGCTGGGTTTCGAAGAGGTAAAGGAACTAGAGATCAAATTGCCAACATTCGCTGGAATATGGCGAAAGCAAGAGAGTACCAGAAAAACATCTACTTCTGCTTCATTGACTATGCTAAAGCCTTTGATTGTGTGGATCACAATAAATTATGGCAGGTTCTTAAAGAGATGGGAGTACCAGACCACCTCACATGTCTCCTGAGAAACCTGTATAAGGGTCAAGAAGCAACAGTTAGAACCGGATATGGAACAACTAATTGGTTTAGCATAGGAAAAAGAGTACGACAAGGATGTATATTGTCACCTTGCTTATTTAATTTTATGCCGAGTACATCATGCAAAATGCTGGCCTGGATGAATCACAAGCTGGAGTTAAGATTGCTGGGGAAAAGATCAATAACCTCAGATATGCAGACGATACCACTCTGATGGCAGAAAGTGAAGAGGACCTCAAGAGCCTCTTGCTCAGGATGAAAGAGGAGAGTGCAAAAGTGGGCTTGAAGCTCAACATCAAAAAAACTAAGATCATGGCATCTGGCCCCATCACTCCATGGCAAATAGAAGGGGAAGTCGTAGAAGTAGTGACAGACTTCACGTTCCTAGGATCCCAGATCACTGCAGATGGTGACTGCAGCTATGAAATTAAAAGACGCCTGCTCCTTGGGAGGAAAGCGATGGCAAACCTAAACAGTATGATAAAAAGCAGAGACATCACCTTGCCAACAAAAGTCCACATGGTCAAAGCAATGGTATTCCCCATAGTAATGTATGGCTGAGAGAGTTGGACTATAAGGAAGGCCGAGCGCTGAAGAATAGATTCTTTTGAACTATGGTGCTGGAGAAGACTCTTGAGAGTCCCTTGGACTGCAAGGAAATCAAATCAGTCAATCCTACAAGAAATCAACAATGACTGTTCCCTGGAAGGCCAGATCCTGAAGTTGAAGCTCAAATACTTTGGCCACCAAATGAGAAGGGAGCATTCACTGGAGAAGACCCTGATGCTGGGAAAGATTGAAGGTCAAAGAAGAAGGGGACGGCAAAGGATGAGATAGTTTGGCAGTGTCATCGATGCAACGAACATGAAATTGAGCAAATTTAAGAGGACAGCGGAAGACAGGAGGGCCTGGCGTAATCTGGTCCATGGGGTCGCGAAGAGTCGGACTCGACTGTGCGACTGAACAACAACAACAACAAACAACAAAATAAGCATCTATAAAAGCTTCCCAATTATCTAAAAATATATCCAAGCACATTTGTTGCCTATATGCCATATGTTCAAATGTTGCTAAAGTTGTAAAGTTCTTAATCCCTTGGATTACTGGAGGTGGGGATTTATCTTTTCAGTATTGCAATATAAGTCTTTTAGCAACAGTAAAGGCATGGAGTAGGAGGGAAGGAGGCTTGGTACAACCTGACTTTGGAAACTAAGCAGGATCAACCCTAGTTAGTACTTGGATGGGAGACCTCCAAGGAAGACTGCAGAGGAAGGCAATGGCAAACCACCTCTGCTTCTCACTTGCCTTGAAAGCCCCTTGCTGGATTGCCACAAATCAGCTGTGATTTGACAGCACTTCACACACACCCACACAAGGGCACGCAAGATCCATTTTTGCTGACCATGAATTCGTCTTCAGGAGATAGGCTAATAGTTCAAAAGTACATAAAAATCAGTGAATATTCTAATAAATATCAAAGAATATTCTTATACAAAATTGATGTGAGTAATTCCTTCCTAAAAGATGGAATAACTGGACAGGCCTAGGCATATGTTTCAGAAATGTGTCATGTTGAGTTACATTGTCAGCAGTTAGATGCTTTACTTAGTTCTTCATTGAAAAGGCACTGTGGTGTCGAGTATAACCTAAACATAATTTTTGGCTGAGCTCCAGTCCTCTTTGATGCATAGGTCCCCAGACATTAGTCCTAGGAAACAAAGATTCCAGTCCTTAGTGTATGAGGTGCCTTAGGGCTCCACCTTGTCACCTATACTCTTAAACATTTGCATCCAGAGATGTAGCATACAGTGTCAGTAGACACACAGTTCTTATCTTCCCTTTCCATCTGAATCCAAGAAGGCAGTCAAAGCACTAAACCAGGGTCTGGAGACTGTAAAGGGGCAGAGATATGAGCAAACAAACTGATCTGACTGTTGACAACAAAGGACTAAAACTGAAAAGGTGTTGTAGAAAGGATTATGTTCCTCATGATGAAGCAGGTTTAAAGTCTGGGGGAACTTCTGCTGCCTGACAGATGGGCAGTGGAAGTAATATGTAGTGGGGTAGCCATGTTTATCTACTGTAACAAAAGAAAACAGAAGACCAGTGGCACCTTAAACAGTGACCACAAGTATCCTAGTATGAGCTTGCCTTTTTCAGTTTTCACTGGTCTGCCAACTATAGGTGCTGTGGACATAGTTCCCTCTAAGTTGCGCTTGGGCCACCACATTTCAGAGACCAGCTCAGAGAATTTCCGCTTCAGCTCACAACAAAGCTTCCATAGGTAACAATGGAGGAGGGGGCACCTCCTTCTGGGGCCCAGTCCAATCTTTTTTGAAACTTGGAGGTTTTTTTGAGGAGAGGCACCAGCAGCTATGCTGCAAATTTGGTGCCTCTACCTCAACAAACAGCCCCCCCCCCCAGAGCCCCAAATACCCATGGATCAATTCTCCATTATAGCCTATGGGGCCCATTGACTATAATGGTCCCCACAGACTATAACTGAGCAAGAAAAAATGATTTTTTGTACACCTCTATTATGCTTTTCAGTATGATTTGTAAGCTGCCTTGAGTCACAGGGAAAAGTGGGATATAAATATCTTAATAAATATGTAGTTTGGGCAGATTGATAACATCTAAGCAATTTCCTGTTTGTTAGGTTAGGCCGCATTCTGACAGTGATTGTTCCTCCTCTGTTACACTTGACCTGTAATGCTGGTTTGTCATGTTTCACTTAAAACTCCTAAAGCAGACTGCAAGTGTTCCCCCACCCCCAAGGTATGTTTTCTAAGGGTCAGTGCAGGGCAACGGTCCAAGGCCAAGTCTACCAATATAGTGCACTGGGGTGGGTAGACCTGTTCTCCAGAGGTCAGGTCTACCAATATAGTGGAAAGGGGTGGGGTAGACCTGTTCTCCAGAGGATAGGTCTACCAACATATGGAAATGGGTGGGTGAAATTTGACTTGATTCTGTTTTCTCTTATAATGTTCAAATTATTCTTAAAATATAGTTTAAAAGAATTCCTTATGGAAATAATATTTAATAATAGAAATTTAATTCCTTATGGAAAATAATATTAAAAATAATTTACACGATAGTCAAGTAATATTTATGCAATATAATTTACACAATAGCTCGCAACTTTAATGCTACCAGCTTTTTTCACTCACAAGGTAGAATTTCTGCTCACAACACTGTGGAGCTTAGAGGGAACATCAGTGGAGGTACAGTGGAAGTACACTCTGGTAAATATACAGACTAGATCATTGCTATATATCCTACATAGAGCTGTCTTTGAAAACAGTTCAGAGACTTCAAACTAATGAAAAATACGGCTGCCAGGCTCTGCACTATTGCTTGTCACAAGGATCTTATCATCCCCATTGTATGCAAACTGCACTGGCTTCCAAATTGTCTCCAGGCCCAATTCTGGTATACTTGAACACACTTTTAAATTGCCTTGGACAAACTGACTGCCTTCATTCATTGATCTGTTTCATTGTCGTACTGATAGTTTCATATGGGGATGAACTGTTTTATTTCTGCTACTAATTGTTTGCAACTGAATAGCTTTGAGTTTTTAATCTTTATTTTAACTTAGATTTTGTATTTACTTATAAACCACACTGTGTGGTCTGGCAGGAGACAGGTATTGTATACAAATATTTTTCTTTTTTAAAGAAAAAACACCTGCATTAGGAATTTTCCAGCCTGTTATTGTCTCACAGTTGGAGCACAGATATGGAATAAGTCACTAAAAATAAGTAATTACTTACACATGCTGCCAGTCTGATTTTTTTTATTGTCGCAGAAGACCTGTTGTCCTACAACAATAGAAAAATGAGTATGATGAAACTTTCCCCCTCATAGTAAAAGCTTCACCTGCTGCATTTCTTTCTTTCTTTCTTCAGAGAGTTTGTTTGTTCCCCCTTATTGGAGCATGGAAGGATTCAGATCTTATGCACTTTAACCTGGCAATTAGTTTCACAAACTGTGAAAAATATGAAGAGGCTGACAACAACTGCCTTCAACCCTGATTTGCTTACAAAAGGCTAGAAACATTCATTTTCAATAGTGTTTGTTAATATCATCATATCATTTAAATACTGAATGTGCTGATTTATGTACACTCTTGCATATCGGCCTCCCTGGAGCCATTTGCTCTTCAGTATATAATTACTTTTATAATTAGATCCATCTTTGTGCACTCTGCACTAAAATAAATCAGTAACTTACATGCAGCACAATCCCATGTGTATTTTTGAAAGTTACTCCTATGGAGTTCAGTAGGACCTACTCTTAGGTAAGTGTTCACAGGACTGCAGACTTTGGCCCCTTGATATCAGAAAAACATATGGAACAGATACATGAGTTACTGAGGCAGCTAACAAATTAAAAACACCCATAATAAAGCCACATCTAAAAACATTAAAACCACCAAAACAAATAATTAAAACTAGAGCTAAAATACACAGACATAAGAACAATTAAAACAAAAGCAGGAAGGAAGGATCACTCAGGGAACACCAAACACAACAGATAGGTCTTCATCCACTGGTGGAAGGTGGCAACAGAAGGGGACAGAGGAGTCTTTCTGGGGAGAGAGTTCCAGAGTTTTGGTGCCATAACTGAGAAGGCCCTCTCCCAGATTGCCACCTACCTAATCTCAGAATGCAGTGGGTATCTCAAGCAGGCCTTGGAAGACTACTATAGTTTTGGGGTAGGTTTGTTATGGAGGACCCTTCTAGTATTTTGGACCCAAACCATATGGGGCTTTAAAAGTCAACACCAGCATCCTGAACTGTGCCCTGAAACAGGCTGAGAGCCCCACATACAGTGTGTTGCAGGAATTTTATCTAGATGAAACTAGGGCATGTACCACAGTGGCCAGATCTTTTCTGCCTGAGAAAGGCTGCAACTGGCTAAGTAGATGAAGCTGGTAAATGCACTGTTGTAGGGGCTGTGGCTCAGTGGTAGAGCATCTGCTTGGAACACAGAAGGTCCCAGGTTCAATCCCAAGCCTCTCCAGCTAAAAGGTCCAGGTCATAGGTGATGTGAAAGACATCAGCCTGAGACTCTGGAGAGCCACATCTAGTCTGAATAGACAATACTGCCGTTGATGGACCAAGAGTCTGATTCAGTATAAGGCAGCTTATGGCCACAACTGCCACCTGCTTATCCAGTATTGTACCTGTCTTCAAGACTACAGGCCTGTTCTTTCAAGGGGATTGCATCTTAAATCCCAAGGGACATCTTAAATCCTGGGCCAGATCTTGTACTCACCAGTAACATTTCTGTCCTGTCAGGAGTAATCTTCAGTTTATTTACCTGGATCTACCCCAAAACTGCCCCCAGGCAGGGTTTCTACAGGCTACCTGGGATCAGCTGGAAGTGTGAGATAATGCTGAGAGTCATCAGCATATTTGTGACAATCCAGTTCAAATTTCTATATGATCTCACCCAATGGTTTTATGTAGAAGTTAAAGAGTATAGGAAACAATATATAGCCTCCCAGTCCTAACCCAGACAGACAATCTAGAAGGATCTCATGAACTATGGTATCAAAAGCTGCTGAGAGGCCCAGGGGTATCAACAGAGTCCCTCCCTTTGTCCATCTTTCATAACCAAGAACCTAAATATGCATGACTGAATCAAAAGGGTGTTTTCCACTGTACACCTTCAAAACAGCAGGCACCCTGCTTCATCCACTCACATTATTCCTGACGGTGTCCCAATTTACCCGAGGATCAGCACTTACGGAAGCTCAGTGAGTTGCAAGAGGATGGGTAAATCAGGAAAGCTCTATTATGCCTGAGGAGGTGCCTTCCACTGTTGAGAAATGATTGTGGGATCCAACCCACAGTATCTATTTAATCTTTCCATTAAAAATGTGAAGTGCGTTTGAGATTTCCAAAACTAGTAACTACCTTTTCTTCATGCACAAAATGTATTTCCTATTTTCCTTTCCTGTAATTTGTAATATTTTCTGTATACAACATATGATATGATGACAGTTAAAGACATTTATATTCTACTGATTTCTGCTCCAGAATTGTTAAGCATTACCCTTTCCTTCAAACCCTAGACACAAAAGTATTTAACTGTGATGGAATAATGCCCTTACTTATTCAAGTTCTTTTCTATAACTATTAGTGAAAATCAACCTGCAAATTTTAGAACACTGGTTTTCTCTATGAGTAGCAAACATAATGTAATTGGTCACTAGAACAGCATAAACAGGTAATTCAATTAATCAGTGGAATATCATCCTTTTCTAGGCACATGAACACATGAAGCTGCCTTATATTGAGCTAGGTTATTAGTATATCAAAGTCGGTATTGTCTTTTTTAACAGGAAGCATGGTCTCAGGAACTGGTCTTTTGCATTACCTACCATTATTACCTGATTCTTTCAACTGTAGATACTGGGAGTTGAACCTGGAACCTTTGGCATGCAAAGCAGATAGTCTAGTACTGAGCCATGGCCCCTGCACTTAGCAACAGAATGCAGGTGACTATGTTGGCGTATACTAATTGTTGTATCAGCTTAAAACACGAAATGTCCAGGATCCAAGAACTCAATGTACACATTATTACCAGTTTTCCTCTCCAACTTTATGTGATGTGCTTCACTGGGAAGGGAGGGCTGGAAAAGCTCACTACTCATGCAAAACCCAGCACATTGTTCCTTAATCCCCTTATGTCAGCACACAAGCAGACATACAGACATAAATGCTGAGGACTGAAATGACAGCCATTTTGCATTTGCAATATACTTTAAATTCTGGCCCCAATAAAAGTAATCCTACCAAATTCAAATGACTTCATAAATGACTTTGGAACTAGTAACAGAATAAGGATAAAGGTTAGTAGTATGACATTTCAGTATATTTTCTGCCTCCTCCCGATAGTGACCAAAAGACATGTGACAGCTTCTCTGGAGCTAAGAAAAAAGCTTTTCCTCTACTCTTATAAACTCTTCAGCAGTGTAAATGACTGAAGTAAAGCATGAAGATTCTTTTTTCCAGTCTAAATAACAGTCAAGTGAATGAATATAATATTAGCACTGGACTTTGCTTACTGATTTAAAGCTGGGGTAGACAGTCAATTCCCCATGTATGGAACTGAGTATCCAATCAATGAAATGATCAAACTATCAAAAGTGCAGTGATCCTGGCTACAACTTGCATGGTTTTAAATTAATTAGCTTATGGAAAGAAATAGATTATGCTAATAAAGACATAACGGGAAATATTATTTTCAATTCAAAATTTATTTCATAGTTTCTACTAAGAATTTCTACATTTCACAATATACCACAAAGCTGTGTGGTTTAGCTGTGTTAAAAAAGCATTAACAGATGTCTTGCATTAAATCTAACATCACTATGTGCCATATACACAAAAGTTACAACACATTGTAATGTGCTAATTAAAATTATGGCATAAGTAATCTTGAATATATATTCTGAACATACTTAAAACTATCACACTGGAAAAAAGGAACAAAGTGCAGTATGATGAAGTGCTCTGACCTAGATGGCCTCGGCTAGCCCAATCTTGACAGATCTTTGAGCTAAGCAGGGTCAGCCCTGGTTAGCTACTTGGATAGGAGACCAGAAAGGAAGCCCAGGGTCACTAGGCAGAGGCAGGCAATGGCAAACCACAGTGTCACCATAACTTGGCTGACAAAACTTTCTACCATCATGATGAAGAACAAAAGTAGTCACAAAATTATACTGCCCCAAAATTCTAATCACAATGTAACAATTTGGGGGAGAGATGCACACAAGTCTATACTATAGTATTTTTAGAAACTGATGTTTTTTCAGCTATAGTCAGAATTACGCAAGCAGCAGAAAGAACAGAGACAAATAATTTAAGCAGCAGGCTATGTGATGTTATAAAAAGGCCAAAAATTCTGTGACATCAGAAAAATGAGTATGTTTCTAAGATTCTAGGGTAATATTGTTTTATTGTGAAAGAGAGGGGAAACCAATTGTAAGAATACTTTGCTATAGTTTTGTTTCTTCAGCCTATAAGTGTATGGCATAGACCCTAAGAGTTTTTTCCAAAAATAGACATTAATTATCCCACCACCAAAATCACCATCAACATTTTGCCTGAAGATATTTTTTTAGAACACTCACATGAAAATAAGATGATCATGGTTTAATGTGTGAATTGGCCCAAGACGATATAATAGAATTACGTATATATGTGTGTTTGTGTGTGTGTGTGTGTGTGTGTGTACACATAAAAAAATGGCATTATTTTAGGATATATACTTGATTCATTCTGTACCGTAACTAAGAATGTATCCTAGAACACATCCAATCCTCCCCAGCAATTCCAGATTGCTAGGCAATGAATGGTGAGCATAAAAGTGAATTCCATCAAGGCATGACACAACAGAACTAGTTGTAAATGGGAAAAGGCTCAAATTTCTACTACTGAAGGTTCATGCTTTCAGTGGTCAGTATGAGAAAAAAAAATAGAGAAATTAACTTTTTAAATTACCCAGGAGTTCCATTGCATCATCTTCATTGTCAATATCTTCCTCTGTTACTGATGGAGCTGTGCTCTGTACAGAATCAAATGAATCCTGGGAAAGCATGGCAGCCAGCAGTTTCTTATGTTGCTGCTGTTGATGTTTCAGTCCTTTGGTCTTTGGTTCCATCTTTAAACTAGAGGAGAAAAGACAGTCTTCTCTATAACCACATACAGAACATTTATACGTATCCTTGCAGAATGTATAAATTACATTTTATTAAAATACTTTGCCTCATTTGTAGAATGATGCACATGTGATAGCAAACTTCCACGTATATATCCTCCATTAAATGGGAAACCGTGTAAGCAGCCAGGTGATAAGTGGACAGTTCTCACTATACATATGTTTTCCAACCCTAGTTTAGGAACTGCAAGTGCGATTCTGCTTAAGAAATTTGGCAATTTCAGATCAGATCTCTGGCATGGGTATAGATGGAAGCGAAATCCTTGTTTAATGGGGTAGGTATGTTCTCTGGCATGGGTATAGATGGAAGCGAAATCCTTGTTTAATGGGGTAGGTATGTTCTTAACTTGATTGTGGTAGTTTGCCAAGCCAATTTTTTTTTAATGTTGTGCTATTAATTGAAATGATATAAACGCATGTTTTGTTTTTAAAGTAATCCCATGTGATGATTCCCAAATCATTAGTATCTTTGACGTGTATTTATGTACATGGTTGGTAAGACTGAAGCTATGATCATATTACTGGAGATTTATAAAGCTCCAAGCAGTAGAAGACATATATGTATAATCTGTAGAAATCCATTTTTTCAAATATTAAAACAGAGAATTGTTCTGATTTTAAATACCTCTACATTTTCACATCAGTTTTTAGAAAATGGTACCAATAAATACTGATCTGGTATGTGACATTTTACAGTTCCATCAGCAGTACTTCTTAGATAAATACAGATTCAAGAGCACTAGTAGAGAAAGGCAACATAGAAACATGTAAAGAAATATTTTAAATAACGTAGATAAATAATGATATATAGAAAAGAGTTGTTGGTAATGAGTAATAAATTCCAGCCAATTATCAATACTCAATTATTAATACTAATAAATTAGTCAATCAGTGTAAGTCAAGTCTTGTGCCAGCTTCTTCTAGTCCACACAACTACCTTTAAAACCAGTCTGAGAATACAAACCCCACTTGACAGCAGCCAAAAAGAGAACTAAAAAAACTACTATTAATAGATACGTAAACTTTTCCCATTTCAATGTTATTCTCAGCTATGCTTAAGATGGATCTAGAGGGCTGTGACTGGAACTCTATGAACAGAAAAAAACTTTCTTGCTTTCTTGTCTTCCTGCAGTTCACTCTATCCCACCACCAACCAATCCTGAACATAAAGGAATGTAGCACATAAGTTAACGTGGTAAAGGAAAATCAGCAGAAAGCCCTGCTCAAGCAGAGTCAACCAAATACATTTTGCAAATTTTGTAATCACTTCAAAAAGCAACCATACTATAAAATGTTTAGTACTCATTATTAGGAAAAAATGACAAACTGGAAAAAACAAGATGCCACAGACACTTAGGGCAACATCCCCTCACAGTACAGGTACCTTGTTGGCATTACTCAGTTTGTCTTCGTAAGTGCTAAATCATAAGTGCAAACAGCTAAATCAACTAGAATCAGCTTGCTGTGACTGAATACCAATCAGAAGCTGTCTGGAGAACCTGAATCCAGACAGCAGCAGACTTTACCTTCCACCAGGACTGCTGCTGTCTTCACTATCCCACTGTTCCATTTTGCTTCTTGGTACTGGAGGTTGCAACATTTCAGCAGCCAATGGATCTGCATCATTCTCTTCACGGCCAACCCATTCTCCAACAACACGGGGCCGTAGAAGAGGAGCATTAAATGCTGCTACATCCTAAGAAAAGAAAAGAATCCTCACTCTTTATGTAAACTATAAACTGTAATCAAAGAGAATTGTTAGGCACATAGAGGGACAAAGCCTGCTGAGGGAAAAGCAGGTAGACAACAGTGACCCGGTTGACATTATATACCTGGGCTTTCAAAAGGCTTTGCCAAGGTACTTCATCAAAGATGCCTGAGTAAATTCAGCAGTCATGGGATAAGAGGACAGGTTCTCTTACGGATTAAAACACTGGTTAAACGACAGGAAGCACAGAGTAGGAATCAATGGACAGTTCTCACAATGGAGGGAAGTAAGCAGTGGGGTTTCATAAGGATAGGTATTGGGGCCGGTACTATTTAAATTATACATCACTAAGGGTGAGTAGTGTTGTGTCGAATTTGCAGCTGACACAAAATTATTCAAGATAATAAAAATGAAGGCTGACTGTGAAGAGCTCCAAAAACACCTCCACAAACTGGGTGAGTGGGCAACAGTGTGACAAATGAAGCTCAATGTTTGGAAGTTTAAGGTGATGCACATTGGGACAAAAAAAATCCCAACTTTCTGTATAGGGCTAAGGGGATCTGAACTTCCTGAATCTGGGAGGGGAAAAGATCTTGGGATCATAGTGGATAGCTCAATGAAAGTGTCAACCCACTGTGCTGCAGCAGTGAAAAAGGGAAACTCTGCATTAGGGATTATAAGGAAATGGACTGAGAAAGAGAATAAAATAGCCACTATTATAATGCCCCTGTATAGATCAATGGTGCAGCCTCATTTGAAACACTGTGTACAGTTCTGGTCACTGTACCCCAAAGAGGACATTGCAGAACTGGAAAAAAGTACAGAGAGCAACCAAGATTATTAGGGGGGTTGGAGCAATTTCCCTATGAGGAAAGGCTGAAGAGTCTGGGACTTTTCCGTTTAGAGAAGACACGATTAAGGGGGGACATGATAGAGGTTTATAAAATTATGCATGGGGTAGGGAGGGTTGACAAACAGACATTTTTCTCCCTCTCCCAAAATACTAGAACTTGTGGGTATCCAATGAAGCTGATGGGTAGTAGGTTCAGGATAGACAAAAGGAAATACTACTTTACAGAGAGAGTGATTAAAATGTGGAATTCACCACCAGAGGTTCTTCTTATGTTCTTGTGTATATAAATATGGGATTATCTAAACAGGGAGATTAACTTTGTTGACTGTATATGTTTTAACTGATTAACCATATTGACAGTATATGTTTATATGCAGATATGTTTCAGTTCAGAGACCAGATAAGACAATGGGGTATTTCTCAATTACTCTTACGGGGCATTTAATTTAGTAGGTATCACTAACCACACAGCATTTTAAAATCAAGTTTAACTAATGCAGAGTTGTGAAAATGCTTGGGACCTGAAGAATAAAATTGTCTATTCCCTGGGGAGAGGCTTAGCGAATCACTCATCTTTGATACTACTAATTTCTTCTTTTCCCAAAAGCTGTTGCCTTGCAGGGCTGCAATTTGCTCCATTGGATGCTACATTTGCTCAAATGGCGCAAAAAGAAACCTGATGGGTCATTTTGAGTCAAAGTCACACAGGAACACTTAAAACTCCCCCCCTCCCATCACAGTCCTAGCCTGAACTGGGGGTTGCTCAGTAGCTTTTTAAAAGGAAAAAATGCTCCCACAACATGCTTTGTGTGCTTTGGTTGCAAAACATTCCACCTAAGGGTACAGAAAACCATGTGTTTCCTCATATATATGATTTCCAAATCCTGGTATCTTTAATGGAATTCTGTCTCTCAGATTTCCACAGAAACTGCTATGAAAACATTTTCAACATTCTTCTCAGTGAAGAGAAGTCACAAAAGATTGTAACAAAACTCCTGTATCCTCAGTCTTAATCATACTGCTGTAGGATGAAACATTGTTTATTTCATTTGATCTTATTTCCAGTTTTGTGTTTAGATTTTCAGCCTTACACTACATCACCATGACCTGCTAGCTTCAGATGATCATAGAAGAAGAAAAGCAAAAGATAAGATTGTGTATGGCATAATTTATGTAAGACATCTACTTGTACATTAAAAACAGCAATGGGATACCACTGTCAATAAAATAATTGTCTTCACACAGAAATACTCAATTTTTGCACAAAAACCAATGAGATGAAATTTCAAAATACCTCTAAGCACATGCTGGGTATACAAGTGGCTTCTCACACAGGCTGTGTGTTCTAGAATGATTTTATACAATTATGACTTAAATTGGTATTAAGAACAAACTTACCTTATTTAGACTTAGTTTTGGAAAAAGACAGGCTGCATGCACCAGAATTCTAGTACATGGCCAAAAATGTTATTATCTTTACACCTACCAGTGTCCACTGCTTGAATGTCGATAGATATGAATGGGAATTAATGTACTAGGTATACAACAGTTCTTACCTTGTCTAGTTCATCAGAAATTGCAATGCCTATGAACCAAATAAAAACAAGATTAAAATCCATTTGAAAATGAGTTAATAAAAGAAATGCTCACACAATGTACTCTACCTCCAATTCTATGAAATCTGTTTCATTAATTAGGAGTGATCAGACACAATATTTTGCAGTACCATTTTCAGATGAAGTTTTTGTCTTGCCAGGCAAGTACCAATAAAATATTTTCTGAATTAATTAATTCTCAAGTAAGCAACAAAATCCTTGGGAGGCACACAGCACCACTCTCCAAAATCTGTATCTGAATTCCAGGCTTTTTGTTAGCATTTTGACACTTTTGGAGTAACTCCTCCATTAGTTTAATAAGTCATCAATACACTCTTGCGATTATTAATTTCATAAAATGCAAGAAAAAGTGTACTGAAAATCAGAAATATTATTTGATGACTAGTCAAACTTTGATTCAGTGACAAGAATTATCACCTAAAACTTTAAGACAGTGTAGAAAGTTTAAAGAGGCTATGTTACATTAATATTGCAACTGGGAAAAATAACCATTTGATTATCAGTTTGATTTCACTTGAAATTTGACTGCTTTTTTTTTCCTTTTAGCAGTAAGAGAGTAGAATCATAGAGTTAGAAGGGACCTCTGGGGTCCTCTAATCCAACCCCCTCCACAATGCAGGAAAAGCACAAATACCTGCCCCCCACACCTGCAGAATTATTTATTTATTTTTCGCATTTATCTCTCACCCATCTCTCACCCAGGGGCTGAGGGCGGGCTACACCATGACTGCTATTCCACTCTCAGAAGATGACCAAAAACATCCAGGATCCCTGGCCAAACTTTCCTGGAGAAAAATTGCTTCCTAACCCAAAGAGGCAATCAGCATTTCCCTGGGTGTGTAAGAAAGGGCCACAAGAACTAAGCACTAAGGCAACCCTTCCTGCACTCCCCCTCATGATATACCTAAATTCACACAATCAGCATTGTTGTCAGATGGCCATCTAGCCTCTGTTTGAAAACCTCCAAAGAAGAAAAGCCCACCACCTCCCCAGGAAGCCTGTTCCACTGAGGAACCACTCTAACTGTCAGGAAGTACTTCCTAATGTTTAGCATATCAATTCTATTTGGGAAGACAGCTTAAAAAAAAAGACCTTCAGAGCACCCTTTTAAATCCATTGAAGTTAAAGATATGACTTAAATCTGGTTTTTGATGTTATTTCAAATTACTACTCCTGTACAATATGAAAGATTTTTCTTATCTCTTATGTGTCTTACCTGTTCCATGTTTTTGTAGTGACAATTTTGTTAAATGTGTTTAGAAGATACTGTGATATACTCTAGTGCAGAGGTGTCAAACTTGTGGCCCGGGGGCCAAACCAGGCCCCCGGAGGATTTCTATGGGGCCCGCAGTGGGACTGGCTGTCTCCTGCTTCTTCCAGTTCTGCTGCTGCTGTGTCTTCATGGCTTGCTTTGCCAGATACTCTTAATCACTCAGGAGAGATAGATAGGCAAGCTTCTATTCCCTGCACTGGCTGAGGCTCCTCCCCCTCCCCGAGCTTGCTTCCTGGTCAGGCTGCCTCAATCACACAGGTGAGAAAGGCAAGCCCTTCTTCCTTTCCATTGGCTGAGGCTCCTTTTCGGAAAGAGGGAGGGAAGGAGGGAGAGCTTGCTTTGCTTGACTGCCTCAATCGCCTGGGAGAAATACAAATTACTTTAAAAACCAACAAAGTTTTATCCAAGATATGAGTTTTTGTGTGCCTTGTTACAGTGTGTGTGTTTTGTTAGCCTTGTTATGCTGTGGCTCTCCTGGTTGCAACTCGGTTCCCTCCCCCTTTTCACTGTATCCATACCTTCATGATTCAATCTTGCTCAGTAGTAAAGCAATGTGAATTATTTAGATGAGAAATAACAAGCCAATGAGGTGAATTAGGCTGAGAGTGTGTGTCCAGACTCCAGTCCAAGTTCACCCAGCTCATTTCCTTTAGGGACTTTGAACAGACTTCCAAGACAGTAGGCTGATATTGACCACTGAGGAAGACTAGTTTTGTAGTCAAACACATAGACCTCAATGTGTGTCATGGTGTCTTCTCATGTTCTTGAGCAGCACATGAAGCAATTTATCTACAAAAGCTCGCATTGTGAGCCCCAACTCCCGCTGAGCCTGAGCTGGCAGGAGGGGGCTGATTTGCCTCCTTGTGAGGCAGGAAGAGAAGGGCACCAGCACTGCAAGAAGCACAGTGCCAGGCAGGGGGCAGAGCCAGCCTATTTAGGCTTGGCTCCCGCCCCCTGCTTCAGCAGTTCTTCGATGTGCTCAAGCTAGTAACAGCTTGAAGCACGCAGACAGCGAAGGCCAGGGCTTCTGTGGAGGGCCTGGGAAGTGGTGCGCTGCGCCAGTGGCTGGAACGTTGGGGCTGCGGTGCCAGCTGGGGGCAGCAGGCAGTGGCGGTGGCCAGAACATCAGGGCCACAGCGCTGGCTGGACAGCGGGCTGTGCCACTGGCCAAAGCATCAGGCTGTGAGAGCAGCCGGGGCAGCAGGCCACAGCGGCAGCCAGAACATCAAGGTGGCAGCGGCCAGAATATCAGGGCCACGTCTGCAGCTGGAGTGTCAGGGCTGCGGTGGCAGCTTGATCCTTGGGGCCGCGACTACGGTCTGATCTGCTGGATTGGGAGGCTCGCAGTGGTGGCCAAAACATTGGGGCTGTGGTGGCGACTGGGGCAGTAGGCCGCAGCAGTGGCCAGGAAATCAGGGCCACTGCAGCGGCCAGAGCATCAGGGCTGCGGTAGTGGCTTGATCCTTGGGACCACAGCTGCAGTCCAATCTCATTGTTTGCCTTTTTTCTGAGAAAGACAGTATAAATTGCCAGTTCTTCAGATTACAATATTTGCCCCTAAAGCAAAGGGATGTGTTTCTGGTGTAGTGATTATGAGCGGCAGACTCTAATCTGGGGGAACCAGGTTTGATTCCCATTCCTCCACATGAGGCCACCTGGGTGACCTTGGGTCAGTCACAGTTCTCTTGGAGCTGTTCTCTCAAGAGCGTTTCTCTTGGCGCTCTCTCAGCCCCACCTACCTCACGGAGTGTCTTTTGTGGGGAGAAGAAGGGAACGGATTGTAAGCCACTCCGAGTGAAGAGCAGGGTATAAGTCCGGTCTCTTCTTCTTCTCTGAATACTATTGCTTTTAATGGTATCTAGCTGTAAACTATGAATAGTAACAGAATTTGAGGTGTGGGAGTACAGCCAATGGGAACAGCTACTTGAAACTGGGTAGCTCAGTTGGGCACTTAGAGTGTAGGGGTTGAAATCAAGTGTAATAGGAATGGAAAACAACTGAACTTCTAATGGTTTCCTTCTGCGAAGGAATCCTTATCAGCAACATATGACTTCGACAGTATGAATGCACGCTGAGTTGGCAAATTAGGTTAGTCTTCGTCATGTGTTAGGATTCAAAATATCCATTGCGATACATCATTAGTACCTTATGTTTTCTGTTTTAGCAGGGATACAGTGTGACTTCCAATGGGATGCTGTGATCTGGGAATCTGACAGCTAGCACGTCATCACATGTCATTGGTTGGGTCCTAATAAGCATTCTTCACAGGTTTAATAGTGCATTTGTCTCTAAGGGGAGGTCCAGTGAGTTGCCAGGGCCCAGATAAGTGGCGTTGGTTATGACAGGCTGTGGGAGGTGCCGGCTGGAATGCAGCGGTGCAGCCACGGCAACAGGAAATGAGGCAGATAGCTTCCAGGGAGGTTCCAGTTGGGGCAAGGGTTAAGCAGGACCCATCAGTGGATCAGCATGGCTTGGGAGGCCAGACGGCTGTTCTGCCCACGCACTTGGGAGGAATGAGACTACTTCTAGACCTGGCACTGGAGCCATCTTCACATTATGGCATATAGCCTGCACGTATGTGCATACATTGGATGGTAAGAAGGAGCCAATGCACATTTCTGTGGGCTTTAGGATAGGAACCCGGTTTCTATTATGGAATGATAGGTACTGTGCACTCTTCAGGGTAAGGTTTTTTCTAATAAATAAATAGATAAATAAAATACCAAACAAACAAACAAAATTAAATTATCCAGGTTTTTAAAGTGACACCACATTGTAAATTTTTTAAAGCCGAACAAACCAGTTGGCTATGATGGTTCATAGTGGTTATCGAAGAGCTGGATAGAATACCTAGAAGCATTTCAAAATGTCTTATTGGGGCAGTCCCTTTTAAAACAATGGATGCCTCCCTGTTCAGGTCTGCTTGCAATCGCTGGAAACGCCAAGGCACTAAGAGAATTGATCCTCATCTCCTCTAGTGTTGTTTCCACATTTTGACAATCCAGGGGATCTGGGACTAGATCAGAGATGCTCTCTTCTGATATAGATTTTAGCCAGTGACAATTCTAGGCCTCCGTTCCTATCTTTCAGGGTGCAGGGTTGCCAGAAGATCCAAAGGAAAAGTCTTGTCTGTTTAATAGAGACTTAATGCGTGGAAGTGCACAGCTGTAGTTTTTCATGGTATGGAGGTAAATGACATCACTGGATAATTAATATCCCTTTAAAGGGAGTGGGCTTTCTTTGCTACCCAGGAATATCAGTAAGTTATTTCCTCTGATCAGTGCAAAAATAAGCCATATGAACATTGGGCAGTGCCTTGCAAATCACATATGACTGTGCAAATGCAAACATTGCTGTGTAAATGTAGTGGAATTTCTGAAGCATTCTATGAAGGTATTGGGGAAAGGAAGCTCTAGAGGACCAGAGGCAACCCATTTCTATGGCAGTGGGAAAAGGGTCATTTTTTGCAACTGGGGGTGTTGCTGCACTAAGTTATGAAGACAGTTACTGCTTTAGGCATGCGGATGGAAGTCTGCTGACCAGGCACCAGTTTGTGGTGGTTAGCGCCCGGGCCTTGGGCAAGTTGGGCCTTTCCTGGGGTGAAGTTTGGAGCTCACTCTTCTCAGTTCAGCACCACTTCCACTGCAGCTGCTCTGGGCTACACGTTCCCTTGCCGTGTGGTAGTGTCAGTAGGACCTTGTTCAGGTCAGGACCTTTGTCCTGCACTACTTTGGGGGGGGCGCTGTGGATCAGTGAGCTGTGGCAGGCTTTTGCCTAGTGTTCAAAGAATGGAATTGCAAAGTTTTAAGTTATTAATGAGGTTTGTCCTTCAGGTGCTGCTGGCTGTGGGGTGAGATGAAGAATCAACATCTGCAGCAACAGCATGGTCTTCTGGGCCACCCACTGGGCCAAGAGGACTCCCTGGCCGGGAAAGCCCTTGTGTTACGAGCTGAGGCAGACCTTGCAAAGATAAGAGCATGATGGCCCAGAGTGTGGATAGTCTGGCCAGCTATTCTGCTTCGTCATGAAGGACAAGGCCCTCGTGTTAAAGCGGAGGCTGGCCTTGTGATGATAAAAGTAAGGTGGCCCAGAGTGCAGATAGGCTAGTGGCTATTCTGCCTCACCATGAAGGGCAAGGCTGGGTGAGATGAAACGCTAATCAGCAGTTTAGAAATGCCATGGAGGGCAGCTTGGGCTTCTTCTTGTTGCACCCTGATATATGGGTTGAATTAACAGACCTATATAGGGGGGACAGGGTGCACATCTCTAACAAGGGCAATGTTATATTTCTGGCAGATCTGAGGTGAGGGGTGCTGTTTGCGCTGGATTGCTTGGTGGGGGTGAAAGCCTAAGCAGAGGCTTGGCCTTTGCTATGGCAGGGTAGCGCAATCAGGAAGTTGAAAATGATGAGCACCTAGGCATTGTTATAAAGGAATTAAAGGGTCCTCCAAGAACGGCTTTCGGGCCTTTGCAGCTCAAGGCTGGGAAGAGGTGATCTTCCTTAGAAAAATCTGGCCCGGCCTATCTCAGCAGACCTTGCGGCTTCTGGGGTGGTAGGCCAGGGGGTTCTCCTAAATACGCCAAGCCACTGGTCGAGAGCTACATTGGGTGGCTTGAGACCGGGGAAGGTGCATCACCCAGAAGGAGATGAATGTGGTCATGAGTTTGACACCGGTCATATTCCTCAGTATATTTTAGCAGCCCTTCGCCAGTTGTTTGATTATAAATAATTAATACAGTGGCCTTTGTTAAATCCATATTAGTGTCCGTCTCTTCATTCCGATTGTGGTGGCAATACCCAGTCATTTCATGTTTTTCCCTGGGCCCTAGGCTCAGAACTCTGAGCATGAGATTTCTGTAGTGAATGTCAATAAATCAAAAGTAGGTTTGCAGCTTACAGATACATACCTGAACAGCATACTGAAGATTGCAACGTCACAGATATTTTGATGCAATAATTCAGAGAAAGAGGTGTCGGTGATCAGACACTGTTAAACAAAATATCGCAAGAGTGCTAATGTTTTAAGCATGTTTTTCTTTTAAGTAAAAAAACCCTTTGTGTTTGTGTCTTTTATAAAGTTTATATTTCTGCTATCTGGCATTACATTTTACAGTACACATGGCCTGGTCCAACAAGGTCTCATTTATGTCAGAACCGGCCCTCATAACAAATGAGTTCAACACCCCTGCTGTAGCAATTCTATTTTCTATTGTTATTCTCTATATTAAATATTGCACAAAAACTATTGTGAGCTTGTTATATAGATGTATTTTATAAAGTAAATAAATCCAATAACTACTTGTTGAACATCATCCCTACATATTTTTCCTTAGGAAAAAAACCATAATCCAAACATTAAATTTTCATATATTTTCAAAACATAGACTGTATTCCCAGAACCACTCCCAGGCCTTGCAGAAATAATTTGGGAAATGGCCTTCATCCATGAAGATGAAGTGTCTAACCTCCATACATTAAATTCTATGCAGGTCTACTCAAAATCCTACGCAGGTCTATTGAATGGAAATTACTCCCAGGGAAATCTTTTTAGGATTTCCTGTTCTGGATAGAATTACATTCTCCTAAAAAAAAGGGTATGCAATATGGAAATCCTTTTATTAAGAGTATTATTCTTGGATTTACTGGTAGCCATTGTAGCTTGGGGCACCCCTTATAAGCTTTTGCTGAGACCCCAGTTACAATTTCCACTGCTGTTGTTGGTGTCACTGTCATTCATGTTTCAATTATTTCCATCATGGGTTACGGTTATGCTCCCTATAATGCACGATTGCCCTTGAAAACAGTCTACAAGCTTCAGCTAGAGCAAGAAGAAACCAACCAACTACTGACAGTATAAAGCAATTTATTAATATTTTTCTTCTTTTCTCCAATATTGTTTACAGATTCAAATTAAGGTTTTGGACTTAACTTTTAAATGCCTAAATGGCTTGGGTTCTGCATATCTCAGAAGCTACCCTTTAGCATAAACTCCTCCTTGTTTAATATCTGCCAGTGTGGCCACATTTCAGTTCCATATCCCATGGAGGTGAAAGTCAATGAGAAACAGAATCTTTTCTGTTGTAGCTTCAGAATCATAGAACACATGGAAAAATTCATTTGGGCCTCTTGTTTACTTTTTGAAGGAATTTCTCCCCCTTCTTTTCCAACATGCCTTGTGTGACTAGGTTTTTTCCTTGGATTAGGCTTCTAATTTTTAATTTCATTTTGCAGTGCCACTCTGATGCTGCTGTCCTGTTTGTAAACTATTTCATAAATTTCTACCAAAAAGCAGTACATTTTTTTTTTAAAAAAGTGTTGTATACACCCAGCTCCTCCACTGACTATAGCTTTCATCATACCTAATCTTCTCACATGCATATCCTACTGTCCCCATCTTATCTTTTGGGAGCGGGTCAAGACAGGATTCTTCCTGTTTAGCAGCAGAAAAGCTGGCTGGATCCAATGCAATCTTCCACATTAAAAAAACAAACCCTTAATCACGACAGCTCCCCAAACAGCAAAATGTACAATGCATATAACACTATAAAATATTTCATCAAAAGTAAAGCAGCATACCAAAATTAATAGAAACCACAAAAAAACCTTAATTTACCTTACAAGACAATGCACTTACAGATAAAACTATTCTACAGTTACTCACTTAAACAGATAAGCATTCAGTCCTAAAACATTATATTCCTAAACTAGCATCTTCTCATTATTCATGAAAACATTCCAACCAACCACCATGCCACAGTGAAGGTGTAGAGGCAGTGGTGGGAGTCTGTCAGCTCCCTAAGCCATCCCAGCCTGGGAAATCCTCCCCTAACTGTAGTAAAATTACACCCCCAAAACCACTGCACAGCCACCCATACAGTGGGGAAGCCCGAGTGTCCTCCCAGAGCTGCAGTTCTGCCCACAAGTCCTAGTCTAGTTTAGACTACCAACTACAGGACAGCCAATCACAGCCCACCAATAACCAGGCACACACATACCCTCTTCACCCAATCACTCTCTCACACTACATAAACCTCAGTCAGGATCTCAGAGCCTACAACACATATAATGGGGCTCTATCTCTTAAGCCACTTCGCTTGTGGGAAAACACAGAGAAGGTACTTAGCATTAACAAGTCAGGGGCAAAGCATGTGTTTCTGCAACATGTCTCTCTGTCCAGAACCGTTACAGATAACTTCATCTCTCCAGACACACAGTGAAGAACTGAGCCCAAACCCTGAAGCAGGAGCCAAGCACTGTACCCAACAGGTATGCAGGGGCAAAGCTCTGGTAGCCTTGGACCAGGAGTCTGCATCCACTGTCCCCTCCCTTTCTCCCTCACATCCATCCTATATGCTACTTCAACTATGTGGGTTCCCACAGCCATGGCTACTGGTGCGGGGGGGGCAACCCAAGGCAGGTCCCACCCACCAGTATGCCCACAACATGCAAGTAGTGGCAGCAGGGATGTTGGCAGCTTCATATCAGGCTCTCAGCATGGTCCCAGGGCACCTCCTCCCCTCCAGGCAGGGGACTGACCACAGCTAGGTCCTTGGGATGAACGGCAGCTTTGCCTAGTGGAACTGCTGGCCAAACACCCATGGCACCTATTGCCTTGCAGGACAGCAACACTATGCAGCAGCACCTGTGGATAGAGTAAATACATTGCAACTCCACACAGGGACGAGCATCAATTGGATAGGTGCCCCAAAGGGGTATCCTGGCAAATGAAGCCTTCCTCTGTGCTGGTGGAGGAAACATAGATCTGGTATTGTCCCACAGGTATGGCTGTAGCCCTCAAGCCCACTGTGCTGTCCATCATAATTGCCTACATTCGTTTGACATCTGTGCAAGCAATGATTCAACAAGGAGAAGATCTGGAAGGATTTGGCATGGATCCTAGCACTCTGCCATGGGGCTGCCGTGTTAGGAGGTGAACTTTGAAAATGCTTTTATTTGTTATTTTCTGACCTGCATGCACACCAGGAATGGTGACAGCAAGTGTCTTTGCTTTGGAAGAATTTATGCTTGAGTTAATGTGACTCTCTGTGTAAGAGGAGGTACCACACAGCCTGTATTTCCATGCAAATGAGGTCACAGACACATCTTGCACACTTACCCAGGAGCCCTTGGGAACAAGAAGGCTCCATATTAGCATCTCCATTACAGCTCCTTCAGCAGAATGTAAAAACAACAGCTTTCCACCATTGAAGAAGTTTTACACCTCATGTAACCCACAGGATGCTTGGCATTTGCATGTATGAAGACCTGGCCAGATCCATCTACATACCTAAAGGTTTCCATGCCGACCCATCTTGACACTTTGACCAAAATCCTCCCTTGTAGAAAGGTGTAGATTTTCAGCATTGCCCCACCTTAGTAGGAGGGAACCCCCACATCCTTTAGCCAATGATATAGGGATGGGATGGACCTAGAAACACCCCAAGCCAGCCCCCAGACTAGCTGATAAAACGGGGTGCAACCTTTTGTTCCAGAGAGGAAGAAGCAGAACAGGACAAGCTTGCTCCCCTTACCAACAAGATAACTTAAGGTAACTTATTGTGTTAACTTGGAGTTGCGACCAAGTAACCCTCACGCATGTTAGCTGGTTCTAACTGTGTGTAGCAAAAGTAAGAAATCCTTAGTTAGAAACAATCCTTGTTCCTGAACACTGGAAGGTCGAAATCTACTGGAGCAGATAAGTATATATGCTTTCCCCCTCCTAAAGACATACCTTTAGCTTAAATCCCAATAGTGTTTTCCATTTCTACTGTAACTAAAAGGAACTTGAATGTATGTGTGTGTGAATCTGTTTTTGTATGACTGTAAATGATAAGAACTTTCAGTAAAGAGAATCTTGATTCAAATTAAGAAACCTTTGTCAAGCATCATTTTTTTTGAAGAAATAGGCTTCTCAGCCAACGGAACTTGCTCTCTCTGTATACATTGGCAAAAAGACCTCAATAAGTTAGTCAGCCACCGCGTAGATAAGCAGTCCGGCTAACAGCCGTCTCACTGGTTCCAGCCAAACCCCTGTACCATTCTGGATGTTCAGGTAGTCATTCATCTGGCATGTCTGCCCCACTCACAGGTATGCCATGAGATGTCTCACACTTTCTCCTCATGGTTCCTCAGAGCTCACAAAGGTGCAGGGGCCAAACTCAACAGGCAGAGTTCACATCATTGTTACTATTCCCCACCCAACCACTTTAGCCATATTCAGAGGACCTACTTTGGGTGCTTCCCGCCTTGTGAGATTAGGCAGGTGGCAACCCATGAGAGGCCTTTTCTGTTGCTGTCCTCTGACATTCCCTCTGTAATCCCTCCTTCCTGCCCTGTTTTGTCATTTTTAAGTATGCATGTTTTATTGTATTGAATGTGTAGTTTAACTTCATTTTAATTGTTTTAATAATGGGGGGTTGGTTCTAATGGCCCTGCAGCTCGCACTCATGTGTGCTGTCACTGTTAAAATACTTCAGTCCAAAAACAGACATGTAGGTCATTATTTAGGAAGCTCTGGTGAAGTTTAGAAACTCTCCATTTACAAAAAACATCCCTTGGGTGCAGTAATTGTAACATGTTCCTACTTTAAAGTAAATATGCATAGGACTAGACCTCAAGTTTCATACACTACAAGGCTGCAAATAATGAAAAGCTAAATGTCTATCAACCATGGGCTGATACAGACAAGTGGATGATCAGCTCACTTTTCAAATCAGTCAGTAGTTCATAACAGGATACCCAACTACGCTACCCTTTTGGATTTAGTTTGGATGTCATCATAGCATATTATGGTTCAGGAATAACTCACAAAAGCTAATAATATCAAATCAGTTGGGAGGGAGGAATTATGGGAGACTTGCTTCAATGGATTATCACAGACATGAGGCTTTCAGCTAAGCCATGCTATCACTTGACAGCACAGGACAGAATGTTCATGGACTTATACAACAGGTACTACTCAACTTAGTACTATGTCCTGATGCCTCTCATCTTACTCATCTGTGGATCTGAGCCCATGATTTACTTTATCCTGTCTGTATTCTTCAACAACTGTAAAATGTATCATCCATGTTAGCTTCATAAAGTGTTCATTATTTCAAAACTTCAATCTAAGAACTAAAATGTAAACATAATTATTCCATTCAGCTAACTATTCCCACAAAACAATACCAATACACATTATAAGTTGATATGTTTAATACATTCAAAACACGTGTTTATTTTTTTCTTAAAAGCATTTAAAAACTGCCTACATATTGACCTTTTTAAAATGACTTCTTTCTATTGACTTTTATATTGGGGGAGAGAAAGCTTTGTGTAGTACAGAGTACAGTAATTACCATTTTATGACCAGATCAATATGCGAAAAAATGTCAGCCATTAATGGAAATGTTTTTCACTCTGAGTTTACCAAGCACATACATATTGAACAAAATACACTTTGCTTCCAGCAGCTAATCTGTTTTTAATCCTGAAGGATTAATTTAGCAGTGAAAGTACATCCTTCCAACTCTAGTTGTGTGGGTGTTTGCAAAAGCCAGAAACTGTAAAGACTTAATTTAGCTCACTGTTCATTTTATGTTTGCTGACTAGGTCTAAGAACAGAAGGAAGAACCACATTGTGCTTTTTTAAAGACTGTATGTAAAAAATTGTGTTTGCTTCTTAACGAATTTTGGCATACCAGAATCATCTCTAATTTTCATCCACACTGTCTGCTATTCTGAATATGGAAAGGACATATTCCTTTCCCCACCCAAATAACCAAGAGTCAAAAAATCCGCAAACATTCTGCATCACTGAAGAATATCAGCTACTACATTTAGAGATCTGATGGCCTGGAAAAAATCAGGAAAAAATGTTTTTTCCAAAGGCCTTTCCTGATGTAAAAACTGTTTGAGGGAGCACTGAAAAAATTCCTAGAAAATTTATTTTTCTTTTCAAATGCACTCAAAATGTATAGCATGAAAAAGTCCAAGGCCTTGCTTTCAATTTCTCCTGTGGAAAAATGAGAAACCCTGAAAAAAATCCTATGAATTTCTCTTTGTTCAGATAAAAGCCTACAGGTTAAGCCTAGACAGATCAAAAGTTCACTTGAAGCTTGTGATCAGATCAGAACTTTTATTTCTCAGTGTTGTATCTTTTACTTGATTCTATGTGTTCCATTTTATCTCACTACAACTGTGAAAGGTAGGTTATACTGAGAGAAAATTACTGACTGGCCCAAGGTAGCCCTGCAAGCATCTTGGCAGAGTGTGAGTCTGAATCTGAGTCTCTTACAGTACATTCCTAAGCAGAGTTACACCCTTCTACACCCATCTGACTCCCTAACCACTACAATATGCTGGCTCTCAGCGGACATTCCTAGCTTGCAGTATTTCATTATTTTCCAGTTTCCAGTACACATCCTTTAGCTATATACTGATCACATTTCGCTATGATCTATCACCTTGATTTCACTGATATATGTCTTGTAGATTCTGGCTTACCCAACTGTACCTCACTCAACTACTCTTGCTCATGCTAACATCTGCCCCAATAAACCCAATGGAAGAATTAAGATTTGCTGTCCACTGTAACCTGGGAATAAATTAGAGAGGGCTCATGTAGCAGAAGTCCAACATCCAAGTAAATGCTGTGCTGATAAAACTACATGTTTTATCACAAGGCTAACGACAAAGCTTTTTTTGCAAATTCTTGTTAAAAGAAAGGAATTATACATCTAGTTTGTATAAGTAGTATTAAGCTCTTCCAAAAATGAAATTATTTCAAATTGTTGGTATAGTTTTAATGTGATCCTAGGCCCCTTTTTCTACAGAGCTTAAGGGGCAAATGCTGTAAGTATCAATATTTTTGTTGAATGGGCGTGACAGGTATTTAAACATACAAATTCCCATAAAAACTTTTATTGTACTCAAAACAAGAGATCTATGCTGATGCACTTTTTGAAATTGCCAGCAGATGGCCTCATAAACGATTCAATGATTCTGTCCACATTTCTAGACATTACAGTTGGGATCATTTTTCTTTCAAGAATTTAGCATGTATGAGAGTAATACAGTTATCTTATATCATTTACTTAGTGCTGGTTTATTTTACACAATTGCTATTGTTCCAAAAAGTCCCCAAATGTTCAGTTGCATACCAGTATTATTGGAGAATTACTTCTAGAAACAATAGCACAAGATACCATTGTGTTGTAAACAGTTGCACTGGTCCACAGCAATGGCTTTTTGCCATTGTTTTGTATTTAGAAAGCAATGCCTTAAATCCAGCAATGCACAAGCAGAAACATAAATGGACTTGGCACAGTTCCACATGCACGACATCTTGTGCAACACTTTGTGCTTTCCTCCCTATATATCATAGTGCCCAGGAAATCATTGTACAAGATCTAGAGCAAGCAGAAATACAGGTGAGGATCCAATAAGTCTGATTTAGCTCAAGTGGTTACTACAAGTATTTCCTTGCATTTCCACTTGAGCAAGAGCTTCAGTACAAGAGAAAGTTTTGCTCTGCATCCAATTCAGTAGCTTGATTTGTGCCTGTGCTTAGAAGTACAGTCCCATCATGGGTACCTGTAATAATCTTTAAGTTTCGATACCTTGCTTAAAATATAATTTCTTTATCTGTGCTGAATTACCTTCAGTAGCGTTATTTCTTATTTGTATTGGTGGAAGAAGAAGAAGAAGAGGAGATTGGATTTAAACCCCACCCTTCACTCGGAGTCTCAGAGCGGCTTACAAACTCCTTTCCCTTCCCCTCCCCACAACAGATACTCTCTGAGGTAAGTGGGGGCTGAGAGAGCTCTTTCCAGAACTGTCCTTGAGAGAACAGCTCTAACAGAACTATGGCTTGCCCAAGGTCATCCAGCAGCTGCAAGTGGAGGAGTAGGGAATCAAATGTGATTCTCCCAGATTAGAGTCTGCCCACTTGGCCACTACACCAAACTGGCTGCTAACAAGAACACAACATTCCAGCATTCTAGATAATTCAACTTACTTCGAGAAAGATTCTCCAGGGCTTTACCCAGCTTCTTACTTTCTTGTAGGATGTGATTTAATTCATCAAAATCATGACTCTCTGATTTTGTTCTCCAGTCCCATTTAGGATGTTCTATTGACCTTGGCACTAAATAAAATAAAACACCATATTTCATATTTGAAAAATCTATACAACAGTAGTACTGCTGACAGTACTAAGATCATCCACAACTCCCTTTAGCTTGATAAATATTGCTAAATAAAGGTCAAAAAATAAAATTTGAAAATTTATTTCTACCAACAACTGACTGTTCTTCCTGAATGCAAATTTATTTACTTATTATTCTGGTTTGTCATCACACAATTTTACCAAATGTGTTCAATTATTTATTTAAAATATTTATACTCTGCTGTATCTTCACAAACTCAAGGCAGCTAAAGCAGCACACACTAATCATCATAAGCATCCAATCAAGTTAAAAACAGATACATGAACACTATTAAAAAGCAATAAATGCTGTTAAAAGCGAATCCGCACAGTTAAATAAACAGTTGGCCTAAAAATTATTTACCTTGCAACAAATACCCTGCAACAAAACAGTATTAACATCCCTTCCTGAATGTGGCAAGGGAAGGCTCCTGCAGAACCCATTTCAGTACCTCATTCCATAGGAATGGACCTCCCTCACAGCATTCCTGTGACCAGTTACTAAATGGGATGTGGATTAAAATGAACAAATAAATGTCAGCGTTACTAGTTAAACGACTAGACAACCTGAAGCATGTGAACTGGGATACCAATATGCTTTTAGGAGAATATTTAGAATGTTAACAGTACCATGGCAAGAAATGCTGACAGCTGAACAAAAGCTGCCATTACTGAATGATTCACAGACCAAAAGACAAGGGTCATGTATATGTGGAACACCTTATCGGAAACAGAACCTACTACATCATTCTTTTTTTTAAAAAAAATATTATTTTTCAAAAAAACGTAAGGAATACAAGTAAGAAACATCCAGATGAACTATGGCACTTTACATTAATAGTACATCAATATCTTGCACAACCAATGTAACACTACAACCCAAGGGGTCACAGGTTATTTATCTGTCACTGTTTAAACAAGCTAACAGCTTAAAAACATATAACAGGCTTAAGACTGATGTGTTCAGGCCTCTGTACAAGCCTAGGGGCTACAGAGTTATAACCAACAACTAATACAAAGTATACCATGCCTCCTACAATCATTAGCAATTTCACTATCCATGTAAGAAGACTTTATACTTGGCTACAGAAATAGTTTCACCATCCAGTTTGTCTTTGGCTGAGTTCAGACTGGCAGTTTGCCCCGAGATAGGGGCGTTTCAGCAACATTTCACAACTGGATTAAAAGGGCCGTTTACACAGGCACATCTGTCTGGTGTTCCCCAGCCATACTCAACCCATCTTGTAACGCTTCCCTCCCGAGTTTAAAAGATACATGGTAAAAGTGGTATCAACCCGTGGAAAGCATGTCTATCCCACGTATATCCTGCACCAACAAAGTGTGAATGCTAAAATCCGTGATTTTGATTGTGTGCTTATGCGCATAAGCGCCTGTGCACATAAGCGCATATCTCCAGATTAGCAAAAAAGAAAGCTGTGCCTTACAGTCACGCCTTCAGGCCAACAGTGTGAATGCTCTCTAACGCCTGCTCCCCAGTATGCTCCAGCATCAGTCTGCACAGTGTGACTGGGAAAACCCAGAACAGTTTGTTCCAGGGCTTTTTTGCCACAACTCGCTCCCACTTCAAACTGCCACTCTGAACTCAGCCTGTATCTATCTTATCCAAAAATGGATACCATTTATCTAAAGGATTTTTTTTGGCCCCCCAGAGGGGATTTTTTTATTGCATTTTCTAATATGTACAGAAAAGGGGAGGGGTACTAACAAACACAACTACAAGAAAGGGATGATAGGAAAGAAAATCCAAGTTGTGGTGATTGTATACAATGCTTACAAATATGGCATTAACAAATAAAAACTTTCAGTTGTTAACCCTGAAGGTGACAGTTGAATTCATCGCTTACAGAAGCTCTAACTCATATTAACTGTTTGGAGTATACTTCTAAAATACACTTAAATTTCTTTTATGCAAACATCAGGCATCCTCATCATCTAGTTACAGTAATTTCTGCCTATCTGGCTATTACTTTCTGCCCATCTGACTATTTAAAATTTTTTAATCAACCATTACATGCAATCCAAGATTATTTAGGTACAATTATTAAGTACATCCAAATTAGGCCTGAGTATGCTTCTCCTAAAGACTCTCTATTTACCCTCTTATTAAAAAGAATAAAAAAGACAAAAAGAACCTAAATATGCATCAAATAGCATCCCCTTCCCCTCTTCCTTTTATGATACTAGTCTAAATTAACAAATGTATTTAAATTTCATTTGAGCACTCATTATCAAACATCCATCTTTTCTGTGTAAACCCTTCCCCCTTATTTTATCCAAACCTCCCCCCCTCAGCCAAAAAGTCTTATCTCTGGAAAGGATCTTTGCTATAGAATCTTCTCCCCTCTATCTTCTTCAGCTCACAGTCCATATCATATTGTTGATCTCTTCTGGAACTCCGTTATCTCCTGAACCTTTAATCCACATAGCCACCTTTCACCCAACATTTCATTAGCTTTGTCCCCCCATCAAAATATATAGTAACTTTGTTTTTTAGGAGGAGAGTTTCCCCTCCCCCCCACTTATCATAGGAGAACATAGCTGCTTTGTTGTCCCACCAATCTTTCTCAATATGATTAATTGTTCAGTTGCTTTCGACTTCCTGAAGAAGACTCAGTTTCGTTTTAATTCTTTTGACGCCACAGACGCCATTTCCAAAGGTGCCATTTCCAGAACAAGAGGTTTGTTTATCTTCTTTTTATTACCAGATTACCAGGGTCTGTCGCCAGGGTCCCATAAATCCATCAAATCATTCCGCCACCTCCAAAGATTCTCTAGATCTGTCCATTTTATTTCCAGCATTCCAAGGTATTTTATTTTTGAAAGGGGGGACTCCCCCCCCCATTCAACATTTCACAGCCACCACTCACAGAGATGTTTGGAGTTTCTTTAAGAGGAAAAAGGATGCTTTCCAATGCCTGAAGAGGTTATTTTCAAATGTTTACACAGTCACTTTGTCTTTTGAAATGGGGAAGTTTCCCACCCTCTGTCTGCTAGAGGAAGGTTCTGCATCGTTTCCAGCCAATACTTAGGAAGCACTTTAACTATTGTAGGTTTTCCCATTCAATACTTTCTCTCTTTTCTGGCATTCTCTTTGCTCCCCCTACCCCCTGAGAGCTTTAGTTTTATATTGTTATACGGGGGAGAGGGAATTCCCTTTCCCCCCCACTTCTTCTTTTTTTTTTTTGGGGGGGGGAGACTTTGCTCCATTTGGTCTCTTACTGTGGTGTTAACAGTCTTTAAAGGAGAAAGTTCTAATTCTTCCTTCAAACCATTTCTAGCAAGCCATATAGAACATTTTCAGATACTGTTTTTAAAATCCTGAATGTTTGCTTATCTGTTACTCAGTTCTTAGATCACAGCGTTCCTCCAACACAGACCCTTCAAGTTCCATTTACCCCAAGATAATTTCTTTTATCTGGTCACCCGGGGGGGTCTACAATTGTCTCCCCCACCCATGCTTGCAGGGATAAACTCTTCCCTCTAGTGCTTCATTAACTTGTACTCACACTTCTTCAGTTACTTCATTGGTTCAGCCAGTCGCTTAATTAAAACTTGATCACCTCCCGCTTGGTTTTCCGGTACGCAAAGCCTCAGCCATTACTGGAACACAGCGGAGAGACCATCGGGGCAAAAGGATGCCCCCACCCCCAGACTAAAGCCGGGTGGGTGGCGAACCTCAGCGCCCCCTGACTCAGGGCTCATCCCAAGCCCCAGGGGGAAGCGTACAATCGCCCCCCCCTTACCTGCTGGTTTGCAGTCCGTGTCCCCGGTAGCCGGGAGAAACAGCTGCCATCAGCCTGCCAACCCGGAAGCGCTCTCTCTAAAGGATTAAGAAGCTGACATTCATTGCAATTTTTATCAAAATAAACTGCACATTCTCCTAGTAAAAAATAGTCCCAAATTTTGTGTAACCATTGGTTAATTGTGGGAGGTTTGCTATCTTTCCATTTTTGAGCTATGACTGATTTAGCTACTGTTAATAGAATGGAAATTAAATTTCTTCTTTTTGCAGGTAGTTTCTCCTTTGGCCAAATGCATAGCAGGAGCAATGCAGGATCAAAAGGTAAAGTATATCCCATTAAAACATGGCAATACGTTTTAAAATCTCTTTCCAATATAGGTTGATAACTTTACAGTCCCAACAGTTGTGAAAAAAGTGGCTTTCTGACTGCAAAGTTTCCTGCATAAAGGAGAAGCCTGGGGACTATTTATGATAGTCTAACTGGTGTTAGGTACCACTGAAAAAGAACTTTGAATGCTGCAGCTTGAATTAACAAAGATTTGAATAGTTTGGCTTGAGTAGTCGAAATGGATTCCCACTGTTCTTCTGTAAAAGTTTGCTTTAAGTCCTTATGCCAAGCACAAACGATTCAATTAAAATGTGGTAGATTTTTGAAATAAGGCCCTTTTTCTTAGTATTGTCAGAAAAAAGTTGCTCAAAGTCAGTAAGTGGTTTTTTAATATTGCTGTTAATGTTTGATGCCTCTAACAAATGTTGAAGTTGAAGGTATTCATGCCATGGCAGACTTGCCTTAAATTTCCTTTCTGAATCCAGCTTAGAGGCCAGTCTACTTTTTTTGGATACTACTCTGGTTATTCTGGCAGCTCTCCAATTTTGATAAGATCTGCAATCCTGTGCAGGTAAAAACCAGTTTTTGCCTGTAAAAGAACTTAATAGGGACCTTGTCGAATTCGATCGGTTGTGAAGCCAAACCTTGAGTGTCATTTTTATGAAAGGATTCTTTTGCCCTTTGTAGACTGAACGTGATTTGTCCAGTCATAAGATTTCATTGAAAGAGCAAAGTTGGAGTGAATGTTCTTCTATATATTTCCAGTCAAGCTTATCTGTATTGTGGTGTTGCCTAACCAGATTAGTTAAAATTGTTGCATTACAATATGAATAAAGGTCAGGCATTGCCAGCCCTCCTTTACGTAGAGTTCTGCATAGTGCCCCAAAACTTATCCGAGGGGTCTTATAATGCCAAATAAAAGCATTAATATTACATTGCCAGTTCAATAGTGAAGAGCGTGGGATAAATACTGGAAGCACCCTGAAACAATATAGAAACTTTGGAAAAATAAAAGACCTAACAGTGTTAATTCTATCTAGCCAAGACAAATTTTTCACATCCCATTTTTTCAACAAAACTTTCACTTCTTTAGTTGCTGTAGATTTTCCGGGTTGTGTGGCCGTGGTCTTGGCATTGTAGGACCTGACATTTTGCCAGTAGCTGTGACTGGCATCCTCAGAGGTATAACACTGAAAGATGTAGTACTCTCTGTGTCAATTGTCTTTTCACTTCTTTGTCTATTTCCAAATGGTTAAGTTTTATTAGATTAGTAAGATCATTTGGTATTTTCACTTCTAAATATTGCCAATATGTCTTTGTCCACTTGAAGGAATACTGCTCTCTGATTTCTTGAATTGTTCCACTTGAAAGGTTTATAAGATAAAGTATGGATTTAGATTGGTTAACCTACAAACCTGATGCTTTCCCAAAAGTTCTGTAGCTTTCTTTGAATTTTGGCTAAAGAAACTTCAGGTCTTGAAACATACATTACAAGGTCGTCAGCGAATAGGCTTACTTTGAACTCCTTGTCCTGAACTCCAATACCACTAACTTTAGGATTAGAATGTATATCACTCACTAGAGGCTCCACTGCTAACATGAATAAAAACTGTGACAACGGGCACCCTTGTCTAGTGTCCTGCTGACGTGAAATTTCTTTTGATGTTGCTCCATTTATTAAAAGCTTGGCTGTAGGCTTAGAGTAAACAGTTTGTACTGCCCGTCAAAAGGTGTCACCAAAACGCATATGTTCCATAAGTAATTTTAGGTATTGGAATTCAACAGTATCAAAAGCCTTTTCAATGTCCAATGAAATTAATAGAGTATTTTGATCTTTGTGTAATTAGCCATGTTCAATGATGTTTAAAGTCTTCCTTATATGATCCGTGATATCTCGAGATGGAATGAACCCTGTTTGGACTGTATGAATGTAATGACCTATGATATTGTTAAGTCTCACCATTATGATTGAAGTAAAAAGTTTGTAGTCAGAATTTAATAAGGAAATCAGGCGGTATGACTTGGGGTCCATTGCATCTCTGTCTTTCTTGGGCAACAGTATAACATTTGTGTAGTGCCATGTTGCTGGCATCGTTCCTTTGGTTAAAATTGAGTTGAATAAATCCTTCAAAGGCAGTACGAGGATGGAAGAGAATGCTTTGTAGTAATCCGCCGAAAAACTGTCTAGACCCAGAGACTTATTGATTTTCATATGTTTAATGACAGATTGAATTTCCTCCTGAGTAACTGGGGCACCCAAATATGCCTGATACTCTTCAGGTATGCTAGGAAGTTCAGCTTTTGATTCCAAATAACTGCTGATATCAAATACATTCAACTGTGCTGACGAATATAAAGTAGAAAAAAAGTTTTCCCTTGCTTGTATTATGGCTGACATTGAGGTCTGCACATTTCCTTGTTTGTCATGAAGGTTGCTAATGTGCCTTTCTAAATGTTGCTTTTTCAGTTTCCATGAAAGCGCTTGTAGCACTCTCGGTCCCATGGAATAATTGAGTTGCTTTAAACTATAATGGCTCTTGCATGCTTCTGTTGCTTCAATTGTTTCCAGTTGTTTGCGTAGATGTAATAGTCTTATGTATATTTTTGAGCTGCATGTTCTTTTGTGTTGGGAGTTCTAAACACTGTATGTTAGAGATTAATTCTGATTTCTTCCTATTTTTTTCCTTCTTACAAGCAGCCAGCAAGGATATGCATTTTCCATGTAACACCGCTTTGGATGCATCCCACACAGTTTCGATGGGCACTCCACAATGCTCGTTATTTTGGAAGAACTCTTGAAGCTCGTGTTGAATTTTTTCCATTAAAGTTGAATCTGTTAATAAAATTGTGTTAAATTTCCAACTTGGTCTGGCTTGATTTTTATTGCCCTGATAGAATACACAGTCAACAGGTTCATGATCTGACCACCGCTATTCTCCAATATCTGAAGATTTAACATCAGCAATTATCTCTTTAAATATCAAAACCTAGTCCAGTCTAGTTTATACCTGGTTATTAGCTGAATAATAGGAATAATCTCTGTTTAAGTCATGAAGATGTCTCCATATCTCACATAGCTCAGTCTGCTAAATGATCTTGCAAAGCATTGACTTGAGGTTGTAATGTTAGTCCTTTATATACGACTTGTCCAATTGTTTATCCAATAAGTAGCTGAAATTGCCTCCCAATATTATGGCGCCTATTTGAAATCGCTGCAACTTAGCCAAAGTATCTTTTATAAACATTAATTGTCCCTTATTAGGTGCATAAATTGATGCTAATATAATACTGGTTTCATTCAGTTTGCCATGCAGAAAACTATATCTACCTTCAGCATCTGCTTCAACTGGATTCTGGTGAAATCTGAGGTTTTTAGACAATAAAATGGCCACCCCTCGAGATTTGGAAGAGCTGTGCGCCACATATTGACAGGGAAACTGGATGATAATATCCTATAACTCTTTTTAATATATGTTTCCTGCAAAAATGCCACATCATCTCTCTGCTTCTTCAAGTCTGCAGCAATATGCTTTGCTTTGATTTTGTTGTTTAAGCCTCTACATTTTAGAGTTAAAATTTTGATATCCATTGATATCATTTTGGTTTGATGATTGTGCTTGATACTCCATATATAGTTAGAAAGAATAGCAAGTATACACAAGGCAAGTCAAGCTTAGAGTCAACATGTTTAGAAGTATTGCTAAATGGTTTAGAACTAGGGCTCTTTTTGTAGCAGGGACTCCTTTGCATATTAGGCGGCACACCGCTTATGTAGCCAATCCTCAAGAGCTTACAGTAGCCCCTGTAAGATGAGCACTTTTTCTGTTGAGTGGAATTTGTTTCACAAAATGCTTCCAGCCCAAGGGCTTTTAAAAGATCAGACCTAGAGTCAATATCATCTGCTTGATAATTAGTTACTTGATTTCTTACTTGTAGGTATCTAGTTTGCAGCCATCTGTATCGTATTCCAGCATCCTTTAAGCATTGGGTGATGGGTTTCAGTGATCTCCTTATTTGCAAGGCATTAGGTGGGACGTCTGGAAAAATGAGAATATCCTCATTGTTATGCTTGAAGCTCCCTTTCATTTTGGCTTCCTGAAGAATACAATTTTTGGTATGAAGATCCTAAACTTCTACCATAATGTCATGGGGGGGTCTGTGTTGGTCTAAGGCTGGAAGGCCCAGGTGATATGTTCTGATAATTGGGGCTACCCCTTCTTCAAATTGAAGAACAGCGGTTAGCCAGTTCAAAATAAAGATCATCAGCTCTGTTGTCCCTTCTGATTGTTCAGCAAATCCTCTAAATTTAAGAAAGTCTTCTCTCAATTTGTGTTCCAATAAAAAAATCCTTTCAGGTGTCCAGGTCTCATTGTTTTGCAGTTTCCTGATGTCCTCTTGGTTAGTGATTGCAGTTTCAAGCACCATATCAGTGGACTGGGATACCTTCTGCATCGTGGGATATAGAGTTTCTAGCTGTTCCACCATTGGTTTAAGCAACTTGTCAATGTTTTCAAACATCTCAGTCTTAAAAGTGTATAAAATATCTTTTAAGTCCTGCTTAATCAGGCCGGCATGTAAAGACTTTTGGTCAGCCCCATTGGTGGTCATTTTGATTCTGCCCTGCCAGCCCCCTTTCACAGCTCCACCAGCAGCTTTGGTATGAAAAAAAAGCTTTAAAATTTGTTGTTTTGGGCTCCCCAGGCTTGTGCCATGTTCTGCCAGATTTGCCCATAATTTGAAGCAGCAATGGTTTCTCTGTGCATATAATTATTGGTGGGGTCTGGAGGGAAGAGTTGGAGCTCTCTCAGCATCTGCCATTTTTGAGCCAACGCCATGCCCCCCTACAGCATCATTCTTATGCCGTTTAATAAAATGGCAAGAATAGCTTTCAAAAGTCTGATTAACTGGACTCTGCCATCATAATGAACAGGAGTCTCACAAGCTTCTGAAGGCCATACCACTGCCTGATTTTGTGGCTAGTTTAAGGTGGCTTGGAGCTTGCTCAGTCTTTCTCCTCCCGTGCCACCAAACTATCATGGGAAGCCAAGAACCCTGTGAAAGGATCCAATAAAACAGCTCATCTCTTCATTAGTGTCAACCACCAGGAAACTAGCTTAACACTGAAGTAGTATGAGTTCCTCCTACTTAATCTGGCCATTCTGACTTACCCTAGTGGGGCAGCAAGAAACAGTATAGTTGTAGTTCTAACACATCAAAATAATATATTCCATTATTCTAACCTAAAGAATTCAGCTTCTGAAAACTTCATCCAAAGTTTGAAATACATGCCCTCACCAAGAAATCTGACATGCATACAATAAACTATCATCAATAAAGAGTAATACCAATTTTATTATTTATCACTGAATAATCATAGTAATTCCTCATGAAAGATTTAGGATAATTCCTTACTAATACTCTTGACCTTCTCTTGTTTTATGTTCTGCTATTTATTAAAGTTAGCATACCAGCTTATTAAATCCCCTATCATATTACCTGAATCAGGTATCCCTAAATCCAGAGATATATTATACTCATATATACAAGATTTGTTATGATGTAGACATAAAGTTATTTTAACTTTCATCTCTCACACACACATACTTTATACCGCTACTGCTTTCTTTACTTCAGATATGTTTTCTTAGTTGACTCCCTGTCTGATTTCTGTACACACATACAGTTTTATATTCTTCACAAATAAACAGAGATCTGGGGCATGCTTTACTTACCTGATGAAAATTTTCAGTGTCTAGAGGTTCATTATTTCATAAAATTAATAACAATGAATGGTGCAATATTTCACAAGACTGGCAGTTTTAAACTTGTAATTAATATATTTCAGATGATATCCCTAGAAATTGTGTGACAGTGTACATGCACATTCTATTGATTGTAAATGGGGGAGGGGATCCACAAATACATAAAATAAGCCAAATTAGTTTTTTATTTATTAAAATATTTATATCCTGCCTTTCACCTTGGCTCAAAACAGCTTAAACACTTAAAAAATCAAGTTATGAATTCAGCTGATGGAATGGTCAGGTAAAATAAAAAACAAAGTTAAAAAAAATTCATATCAGATTGCAAGTGACAGCAAAACCAAAATGTGATCTTTTTCATGTTTTTGATTGTTCTAAAATAATAATAGGAATGCCTAAGCAGTAAAAAAAAATCCCAAAAACTATGGAGTGGCAACATTATACCAATGTAACTTTGGAAGGAAAGTCATAAATTTAAATACTATAGACAAAAATATGCTACCAATGAACAGGAAAGTCATACATTTAAATACTGTAGGCAAAAATATGCTACCAGTGAACATTTGAAAACATGCTGTGGAAACTTTAAACCATATAAGGGAAGTACACAGTATACTGGTCTTTAATTTTTTAGCAGTATTATTCCAATACAAATCATTTCAACACAGAGCTTTGAATATGTCTGAGTATAACATTTGAATCCCACCTGATTTATTGTTTACCTGATCAAGTATTTAAGTTCAAGAATATGTTGCCATTACAACATGAAATTAACTTGAGATACTTTAAAAAAATTACTAAATATAAGTCAAAATGATAATGATGAATCAGATAACACTCTATGTAATGCACCAGAAAATTCTCCACTTAGCATTTTTCTGGAAACTTCTAAAAAGAAATAGGTCAGGATGCATGAAGTGCAATTCAATTAAAACTTAGTATTGCTATGAAACCAACACTTTGCTCTCCATTACTACAACCAAAACAAGTGTCCCATACTCCCAGTAGCCCTGAATAAGACCATAAGAAGAGGCAGAAACTGACTAGTCACCTCATGATGGCACAAACCAGTTGTATATCAAGGCACAAGTAAACCATGGGCTGATCACCAATACAGACAGTACCATAAGGTTTTAGTGTCTGGCCTACTAGGGGCAGTCTTAGCCATGGGACAACTGAGACAGCTTCCCTGGACCTCGTGCTGGGGATCCACCACCCCAACCATTCTGTAGCCTCTATCACTCATCACCATGCCTCCCAAGTCATAGAGGCCCAGGCAATCTGCTGCAGGGGCTGATGGAGACAGAAAGGTGGCTATGGCAGGCTGCTCAGGCATAGGACACCAAGGGATGGGACTGGAGGCCTCCAACTCTGACCACCTTACAGATTGTTATTGGGGAGCCCAGCTCTAGCCTCATTCCCTCACTGCCAGGCCACACTACTCCTGAAGTAGCAGCAACAATGGCGAGAGAAGTTAAAGATCTAATTACCCTAAATAATTATGCTGAGTGAGAGCTATTGGATGTAATGGAGGTTGTATAAAAAATTTTTCGCAGCCTTCACTGACATCTCATAGGATTTCATAAACATCCTATAAGATGTTCTTGTAATCTTGTCGTGAATACACTGCTAAACTCGCTCTAGTTGTCTAAGTTCTCGTTTCATCCCCTTGAGTTCCATAATACACCAGGGGGATAATTTCAGTCGGGAGCAAAGAGGATATCGGGGAGCACTCTCATCAATGGCTTCAGACAGATGGGAATTCTTTATCAGTGCATCCAATGAATTGCCGGGTGAATCGGATCCTGCAGAGCATTCTGGAACCCAACTGGGTCCATTAGTCTCCACGGGCGAGCCCGTAAACTTCAGGATAATGAAACACATGCACTCCTCAAAACCCCAATCCAAAATTAACACAACATTTTTTGAAGTGCATACCCCTAAGCAAGGATTACAACCTGGGCCTCCCAGATTCTACTCTAATCGCTATACAATGCTCTTTATTATTTACAAAAAATATTCAGGAGGGAAGAAATTTGGGAACTTGGTCCACCTGGGAAGAACTGCTAAGTGTCCGTACACACACTTTTCAAAATCCCTGAGCTTGCCAAGGGTGTTGAGACTGAAAGAATCTGGATCAGCTGGGAAAGATGTGCTAAAGTATTTTGTGTTTCCCTTTTCAAATACTTTCAAAAGCCCAGAAACAGACTTTTACCAACATTACACAGACAGTAAATCCTGTGCTAGGACTTTGACATCTAGCAGATGTATAGTAATATTAGCCTTACACTTCTTATTTTAAACTGAACCAGAATTCTGAATTTCGTATTTATTGTGCTCAGTTTTTTCACCATGTGCATTTGTTAAATTATACATCATTTCCATCACAGACACCAGTATGAAGGAAAATAAGATACAGTGAACAAAAAAAGAATATGACACACTAGTATAAACATTCTGAATAAATTCTACACATATGAAACCATATGTACCATTCACAGTCCTCAATATATACTGAACATTGAACCAAGATTATCTGATTTACTCATTTAAATTTAAAAACAAATTCTACTGTGCATCTATTTCAGCTCTTAAGATCCACAAACAACCAGCTTTAAAGAATCCATACACTATTAAGTATGCTAATACTTCCTTACATGATTTGGACTCTGGTGAGGGAGGAGAAATGTTCGATACAGCAAGATCACTCTTGGATTTTTTAGGCTTCTTTGCATTTGTCTGCCAGGGTTTATCATAACTTCTGAAATCCCTTCTTGTTCCCTTGTTTTCTGTTGGGGGAAAAGACTGTATTTGAACAGTTGTCTTTTGATGTTGACATGCATACCATACCTTGATAACAATATTCACAGACAAAGTAATCACTACAGAAAAATACATTTCTACTTATGTTAGGTAACCATGAAAACTGGTGTTTTTTCTTTTTTCCCATTTACAGAAAGAATTACATTGTGCCTATTGCTGAACCAAAGGATCTGGTTCTTTCTCTGCAATCAAGAAGCCATACATTATGATAAAATAGGCACAACATCACAAGAGAGAAATGCGAATAGTTTTAAACAATATACACTGTGCTTTAATTTCTAACTTTTCTCTACAGGGCTGCAATCAGATTATTGCAAATAGATTTCAGTTCCCAGGGAGGCTGAGGAAACCTTTATCAGTGCCTGGTGGCAGTTTTGGAATGGATGAGGGCTGATGAACTGAATGGAGGTTCTACTGATGTGTGGTAGGATTGACCATGAAGAGAGGTATTTTCTGTTCATGATGGGGCAGCACTCTCCATAAAAGACCCTAGGGATGCTCCTGGATCCAGGGCTCCTGTTGGATAAGCAGGTGAAGGCACTGGCTAGGAGTGCCTTTCACCAGCTTTGACTGGTTAGCCAGATGCAACTTTTCCTGGACAGAAAAGACCTAGCATTGTAGTGCATGCCTGGGTAATATCTTGATTAGACTAGTGCAATGCATTCCATGTGGAGCTGCCCTAGAGGAGTGTCCAGAAGCTACAATTAGTACAGAATGCTGCAGCCAGGATGCTGACTGGATTGGCTTATAGGGACATCCAGACTTGGTTCATCTTCACTGGCTTCCTACCTGTTTCTGCAGGCTCTATACAATTTGGGACCACCATACCTTAAGGACTGCCAATTCACCACCCAGCAAACAGAAAAAATGAGCAACTGCCCTTTCACACACCTTCTCTGTGGTGGTTCCTATACTGTGGAACAATCTGCTGAGGCTTCTTTCTACTGTTTTGCAAAACATAATCTTCCTTCTATTATTTTGCAAAACATACTATTTCATGAGGGCATTCTTGTAGAAGAAGCATGAAGATACATCTTTCTACAAACTTGGAAAAAAAACAGGTTTGCAGAAACATCTGAGATCTAAGAAACTAAACAAGCAGTACCTATAGCTTTAAGAATCAAATGCATTTACTGGCCATTGCTAGGCTACCCACAAAAGTATTGCCAGCTTGCAATCCATGGTTTCTGTTAGTACAAAGCAGGGGAACCTTTCCAGGGCTATTTTGGCTTTTGAGGGAGGATTCACTGGGATCAGGTCTAGCAGCAACCACTAGCAGCTTACTACTGCTTGACTTCCATGACTCACCCAGGCCTAGCTGCTTCCTACTGTTAACAGTAGCCACCCTAAGAAAGTGAGTGGTATAGTAATTAAGAGTTTCAGACTAGGATTGAGGAGAGCCAAGTTTGAATCCCCACTCTGCCATGGAAGCTCTCTGGGTGACTTTGAGCCAGGTATACATACTCAGCCTAACATACTTTATAGGATTCTTGTTAGGATAAAACAGAGGGTAGAAGAACAATGTAATCTGTGGGAAAAGCCGGGGTGTAAATGAAGTAAACAAATAATAAATACAGCTGCAGTTGGGGGGAAGAGAAAAAGGTTGGGGGGAAGGAGAGAGGATATGGGGTGAGATATGGGGACTGCCCGGAGAAGGAAAGAGGAAATAGCATGTACAGGGGGATACAGAGAAAATGAGTTCTCCTCTGCATGTCCTTACACATTCCCCACTATGCAACTGAACCTGACCCAGAGACCAGCACCATGTAATTGAGCCCAGCCCAGCCTGACCAGCCCAACACAACTGTCCCCAGCCCAGTGACTGGCATTGCACAATTCAGGCAGCATTGTCCCAGGTATATTTTGCCATGGAAAGGGGAAAAGGGAAAAATAAAGACAGGAGGGTAAATAAGGTAGGTTGGCTGGTAGGTGGGAAGGAAAGAAGGAAGCAAGAAGAGGGAAGACACTATGGGGGCTTTCAGTGAAGCGATGAAATAGTAAGGGAGGGAAAATGTGGTCCCCTCCCCGAAGTCCTTTTAGGTCCCTCAATTTTATGTATTTATTTTTAAAGTTCGTTCTAATGTTTTTTATTGTTTGTCCTTGAGGGACCCTAACTGGTGTAGAAAGGCAACACTACCTTGCTGGATCAGGGGAATGTTGAAGACATAGTTTAGCTTGATTTCAGTAAGGCTTTTGATATGGTTCCACATAATATCCTTGTTGACAAATTGGGAAAATGTGGTTCGAATCCTATGACTGTTAGGTGGCTCTGTAACTGGTTGGCAGATCACGCCCAAAGAGTGCTTGTGAATGATTCCTCACCTTCTTGGAGAAGAGTGACCAGTGGAGTGCCTCAAGGGTCTGCCCTGTGACCTGTTTTGTTCAACATCTTTATCGATAATTTGGATGAAGGGATAGAGGGAATGCTTATTAAATTTGCAGATGATACTAAATTGGGAATGGTAGCAAATACGGTAGAAGACAGAGTCAGGATACAGGATGATCTTGACAGGCTGCAAAACTGGGCTAAAACAAATTTAATGAATTTCAATGGGGATAAATGTAAAGTTCTGCATTTAGGTAGGAAAAATCAAATGCATAATATAGCTTGGAGGAGACTTGTCGAAAAGAATCTAGGGGTCTTAGTAGACAACACACACTGAACATGAGCCAGCAGTGTGATGCGGTTGCTAAAAAGGCAAATGCAGTTTTTGGCTGTATCAACAAAAGCATAGCATCCAGGTCACACGAAGTGATGGTCATGGCCGGCTCGCCCACTAGGTGAGCTAGGCACTCGCCGAGAGCGCGCTGGCCGCAGTGGCGCCAAAAGGCGCCCCCCGTGAAAAGCCCCCCCCGCATCTTCCCAGGCTTGCTTGGGCGCCCCACAGAGCGCCCAAGCAAGCTGGCGCTGGGAGGGAGGGGGTGGCGGTTTAAACCTCCGCCCCCTTCCCTGGCTTTCCTGTAGGTCCCGCAGCCACGGAGCCCCCAGGCAAGCCAGCGCTGGGAGGGAGGGGGCAGTGGTTTAAACCTCCACCCTCTTCCCTGGCTTTCCTGGGGGTCCCACAGCCACGGAGCCCCCAGGAAAGCCGATGCTGGGAGGGAGGGGGCAGCGGATAGACCCCCTGCCCCCTTCCCGGCTTTCCTGGGGGCCCCGCAGCTACGGAGCGCCCAGGAAAGCCAGCGCTCCGCTGATGCCCTGGTCTCCAGGCCCCACCAGAATTTTGGCATCCCCGGTGGGGGCGCCCCAGGTTGTCCTGCCTAGGGTGCCCAGACACCTGGAGCCGACCCTGGTGATGGTACCACTTTACTCTGCTCTGGTTAGACCTCACCTAGGCTGCAGTCACATGCACCAGTTGAAGTGGAGAGGAAGCAAGGCTATTTCCTCTGGAGGAATTTGACATGCAGTTGCAAGATCACAAAGCCCTTTGAACCTGCAGGCTTAGCCCGTCATTCTGTGATCAGACACAACTGCGGGTGAGTCTTTTTTTTTTGCCATGTTTACCTTGCACATAAACAAGGATTCGCACCTCCACATTGAGGGCCCCTATGGAGTATGAGATGATGTGCATACTGCGAGGGGGGGGAACAACAGCACAGAGTCAGGATGGCCTAATCAGACCATCCCGACGGCATAAGAGCGTACTTAAGTGATCAGATGGGGGAAAGTCCATCCGTGGCCCATAGCAACCCATTTACTACTGGACTTTCCCTGGTGTCTTTTAACTTCACTTCTGTGGTGGAGCAGCACAGGTTGCTGATGACTGTGGGATGCTTCCCAGATGTTGCTGTTTGATTGCTCCCTTTAGATCCATCAGGCATTCGCACCTATGTTGGATCTAAAGGAGTGTGTGATCACAGCCCCAGAGTATCATGTTCAGTTTTGGGCACCACAATTTAAGAAGGATATAGACAAGCCGGAATGTGTCCAGAGGAGAGCAATGAAGATGGTGAGGGGTCTGGAGACCAAGTCCTATGAGGAAAGGTTCAAGAAGCTGGGTATGTTTAGCCTGGAGAGAGGATGACTGAGAAGTGATATGATAACCATCTTCAAGTACTTGAAGAGCTGTCCTATAGAGGATGGTATGGAATTGTTTTCTGTTGCCCCAGAAGGTTGGACCAGAACCGACAGATTGAAATTAAATCAGAACAATTTTCAGCTAAACATTAGGAAGAACTTCCTGACAGTTAGAGTGGTTCCTCAGTGGAACAGGCTTTCTCGGGAGATGGTGGGCTCTCTTTCTTTGGAGGTTTTCAAACAGAGGCTAGATGGCCATCTGACAGCAATGCGGATTCTGTGAACTTAGGCAGATCATGAGAAGGAGGGCAGGAAGGGTTGCCTCAGTGCTTAGTTCTTGTGTCCCTTTCTTACATGCCCAGGGAAATGCTAACTGCCATTTTGGATTAGGAAGCAATTTTCTCCAGGAAAGTTTGGCTAGGGATCCTGGAGGTTTTTTGTCATCTTCTGGGCATGGAACCGGGATCACTGGAATTTTGGGGTTGATATTTGTGAATTTCCTGCATTGTGGAGGGGATTGAACCCTGGAGGTACCTTCCAACTCAATGATTCTTTGATTCTACAAAAAGGTCTTCCTTTTCTTTTATCCAATAAAATCTCCATGAGACATCAATCTTGAGCACTAAATAGTTATTAATCTCTTATCACCCAATAGACAAAAGGAGTAAAAAAAATGTGCAACTGCCAGAGTTCTTTTTGGATCCCTGTCAGCAAGCAGATATCTAATTAAGTAATAAGAATATATATCAGAATGAACTGGGAAATACAATACAATGCCTCTTGAGGTTAGCATACAAAGAACACTCCAGAAGGATATGGGGCAATTGTGTGGATCTTGCCTAAGGAACAGGGGCAGATTCATTCTGAATAAGGTAAATGTATGAACCTTCCACTCATAACTGCCAAAGAGTTTATTTATAGATTCAATATATGTGTTGTGTTTAATGTATGTGATGTATTTTAAAATTAAAAAAATTATTAAAAAAGAACTGCCAAAGAGTGGACATTTAATCATTAAAAGTTTTAAATAAACAGATAAATATAAATAAATCACTCACAGCCCTGATATGAATCAGAAGCTTCTATATCTATTTACCAGTTTAAAAACTCTCATATTTACATGGTCTATTGTTAAAGAAATAATGGGACATAATAGATACATGTACATATCTGACCTTGTATGCCATGTGTCTCTATTATGACCCTGAATTCCTTAACAATACACAATACAAAGAAAAAATAATAGTACTAAATGAATAATAAAAGGAAAGAAACACAGCATGATATAAAGGGAAGAAAGAATGCTAGGTAGAGAGAATGCTAGCTATAAAGGAGACCTAGATACCCAATCACAAAGTATAATGGTGACCTGGGTAGGCAGCTCACACAATCAAATTTACATCAAATGGTTCAATAATCCCATATACAAAGCCCTGAATTGCCTAGAGGAGAGATGAAATACAGATGTGAAAAAGAATAAAAGTGACCATAAACTATCATTTTAGAATTTCCTAATAGGTAATTATCATTTACCAGAACTGATAATGGCTGCTAATTATAGGATGTTTTGAAGAACGTTAATTCACAGGGTCGTTGTAAGTCGGAAATGACTTGACGGTACTAAACACACACACAATTATCGTTTTGCTCACCTGAAATTTCACTTTCTGCCCAAAGGGCAGCAGATCCAGACAATGTCCTCTGAAGCTGGCTACGACTCCCATGTTTGGATTGGAGATGGTCAATAAGAAACGGTATCGGATGGTCAGGTGTCTCTGTTATCAGTTTGGTCATCAATTCCTTCAAAAGATTGAATTAAAGAAAAGTTAACAAGTACTCTACAGCACTTCTTGTTTCAACTAGAGATGTAAAATTTCTGGAAATCTTGAAGCCATAGGAAAAATCTCCCCTCCCTCCCAAAGTTCCCAATTTTGGTTGAAAAAATGGGGAAATTGCCCCCTGGGGGGGAAATAAAGGGAGTGCTTTCCACATTTTCCCTAGGCCTTCACATCTCGTCCTGGTAGAAAAAATGGAAGGCAAATCAAAGTACTCATCAGATTTCTAAATAGGTGTTCATTTTATTTATTTATTTTATTAAATTTATATCCCACCCTCCCCACATAGCAGGCTCAGGGCAGATTCCAAACAAACTGATCTGCACACAGTGCAGATTTACAATTAAAATAAGAAAACCAAACCATATTAAGTTCAACATTGCTGACAAGCACCTGCACATAGTACCACTACTTTTACTTAAGCAATATATATACTGTGGAATTTGGTTGCACTAGCATTTGAATATGTTTGAAAGTACATTTACCCTTTCTGTTAAGCAAGATATTACCACAAAGTACAAAATCCATGTAATTGCACTGTGATGGCCTGTTCATTTAAATTTGCCACAATGACTCTGGACCCCTGACATTGAATTGCAGAGTTCTTTGTGCCTATCACACAACAGATTTTTGGACTATGGCCAACAGGCTAAACAGACAACTTTGTCCATATGGAAACTGCCGCATTGGATTCAAAAGCCCAGCTGGTCGGGCAGAAGATAATTTATAAGACAGTTTAATATACAGCAAAATGAATCTTGGTAACTGGGAGAGGCACTCTGGATTTTGTGGGCTCTAGGTGCCAGGTGTGTACATGCACAAGATAAATGGCAGCACGAGCGCATTCATTAATCTTTGCCATCTCATCTCCACTGTGCTGAAAGGAGCAAATAAAAAACAGTGTGGTTGCTGTATTGATCTCTAGGTTAACTGGCAACTAATTACTATTCCACTCAAGTTTTTTATTTTGTTCTACAGGTGGAAAATAGAACCAGTCCTTAGTACTAGTCTTAAAAAGAGTGTGAGTATTGTGTATTCTCAGTTCTTCCCTGCTTCTGCTGTTTTTAATTCTGTCCCAATTTAAACTTTAACTGTTAAGCTCTTTCAGCAAGAAACCCAGACTGTGCAAAGGTACACTAATGGAAGTACATAAATCATATGTAACAGAAGATTGCATTTCTAATATAAAATGCAGCTCCCATTATACAACTATTTATAGATATTTCAACAATAAGTATTTTCTTTCAATATCAACATTCAAGTGTATAAAAACAACTAAACTACAATATACTAAATTAGTTACAAGAACAAAGTAATTACACTAATTACCCTGCTTAACTTATATAGAACACCTTTATATATTAGCTATATAAAAACATATTCATACAATATTCTGTGTCACCTTGGCTGGCACTGAGAACCAGCCATTATCTGTGGTTGCTACTAATTCTGTCCATACCTGACTTCTCTGGTATTTGCATGAGACAGGAGGTGGGTCTTTCAGTTCACTCAACATTCTGGAGACTGGTTTCGGTTTCCGGTGTTGCGAATGGCGGCCACCTTTTGGGAAGCTCCCAGAGGTGGTTAGCCCACACGCAGTTTGGGGGGGTCTTTGCAGGTTTGCAAGACCCTAGTGAGCCTTAGGTAAAGGCTCCAAACCGGGGGCGCTTGGGGAGTAGCCTCTTTGCCGGCAGTCAGCCGGGAAATTGAGGCTTTCTCCCCGCCCCAATCGGCCCCGCTGCGGTGTGCCCATAATGGGACTTAGCAACGCCACCGATTTCCAACAGGAGTGAGGAACAGCGATGATTTAAAGCAAAAAGAAGAAACGGCAGGAACCGTGAGTTGGAGGTCTGAATTTGAAGCGAAACCCGAGCCCTTCCCCCGTAAGCGAATAAGCGGCTGGGAGGAGGGGGAATTCCCCCCACTGAGAAGCGGGATTTGCATAAGAAAGCTAAGGGGGATGAAAGGGAAGAAGGGTTGGTGAAATTACCTTTGGGGTGCCATTGAAGCGAATGAGTTAGCGGGACTCCTGAGCGACGCGTCACGAACTTTTATAAAGTAAACAAATACAAGAAATGTCTGCCATGAAGAAGGTCCCTTTGAAAATTGAGAAGAAGGGAGGCGGGACTTCCGGTCCAGGTAATCCCCCTCCAGAGCCGACTGTCAGTCAACAGACAAGTGAGTTACTGCACCCTCTGCTGGTCCAAATACAGAAAATCAGCGAAACCTTAACTAATATGGAAGGTGTTCTCAACAGTCAACAGAGGCAACTAACAGAGACGTCAAAGAAGATGGAGGAGATCGCACAGAAATGTTTGGTCTCGTCGGAAGACATCGGAAAAGTGAAGAAAAGGGTCAACAAGTTAGAAAAGCATCAGGATGTGCAAGAAAAAAGAATTTTGATGTTGCAAATGGAAAAATCGAATCTGACTCTTCGATTTCAGGGCATTAAAGAAGAAGAGAAGGAAGATCTCAGATCTATACTTGCGAATGCCTTGGCACCCGTAACTGGCAGAGATCAGCGTGAGTTAAAAGAAGAAATGGATAAGGTCTATAGGGCCTACTCCACATTTACTAAAAAAAATAATCTGCCAGCAGAAGTGGTTGTCAAGTTTGTCAAGCAGAGTACCAGAGATCAAATCTTGCGTGCAGTTGCAGCGGTGCCCTTGAAAATTGGGGAGCAGACCATCAGAATATTGAAAGATGTGCCTTATGAAATCCGGATGAAAAGGAAAGCTTATAAAGGATTGACCACTTTTCTACAAAGAAGACAAGTCATATACAGATGGACCTATCCTGAAGGCCTTTTGTTCAAGTACAAGGATAAAAGAGAGAAGATTGACTCCATCTTCAAGGCGCAGGAATTTCTGAAGAGACACGCCAGTCCAGAGGAAGAGGCAGCACTCGCAACGTGGACAGATTTGAGCAGTGAAGATGACAGCGGCCCAGAGGAGGGAGGTGCCGGAGCGGGAGAAGTGAAAATCAAAGGTGGCCCATCCTATAACTTGAGGGATACCAAAGGAAGACAACCTAAGAAATAACTGTTCGGGAAACGTCAAAAAGGAGATGACTAATAATTAACCCCAAAGGACATTACTAACCTCATTAACAGAGTTATTTAGAATTTTGGTTAGATGAAAAGAAGACTCTCAAATCACGGAGATTGCCAAAAACTGTATCTATATTGATTTAAACTAACGTTTATTAACAGAATACTCACTCCGCTCTTTTCTTTATCCCTCTATATACCCTACCTTTTTCTATTTATAAAAAGAATAAATTCCTCTCCTTTTTAGGAGGGTTTTGATTAAAAAAACATTCTGGAGACTTGGAAAGAGCAAGTGAAATTCTTGCTTCTTCTGAGTGTCTCTCTCATGATTTCCAGTGCATGCTAAGGAACTCGGGGGAAGAATGGAATCTGCCTCTCCCACCCAGCATAGTGAGGCATTGCTCTAATCTCTGCTTCTGCTTTTTCTGGCTATGGTTTTGGTCACTACTGACCATTTTTGTGGTTCCTTGTACTTTTCATTCATTTAATATATCATCTGTTTCTCAAGGCTGACTTGTGGATGCATTTCTCATTACTTAATGGCACAGTATTCTAGGATTCAAACTGAATGTGTGAACTGTCTACCTTAACAAGTATTGCATTTGAGAAGGTCAGGTAATATGAAAGCCTGATCTGAGATACTCATTTCATTCATGCAAAGCATCTTTGGATGTTGCCATCACTAAGAATAATGGAGCCCAAAGGAGCTCATAGTTCATCACAGAACACAATTTTTTAAAGTGAAATACTATTATCAACTTCTAAAAAGCAACTTCTTTATATTTTACTGTAAGATTTGCATTGGATATTCCATCAACTGTTCATGCAAATCAATAATCTAACTGACTGTGATTGTCCTTGATTAAACACAAATAAAATTGCCTTTGCAGCCTATTAAGTATAAGCCAAATGACAAGAAAGCTCTAATTAGCTATATTTATGTGTGTGTGTAGCAGACCATAGTTAATTAAGTAATGCTCCATCTTGCTCAGCAACTGTCAATAGCAGCCTCAGAGCTATCACAGTTTTTCCCACCAGTTTGCATACTTGATACCATGATAAAGATTTCAGATCTGTGAGGTTATTGTTTTGTTACTTAACTAATTTCTCCAGGCAACAGTATCAACATTATTTCCCTCCAAATAACATACTTTTTTTCTTCACAACATGATTTCTATTTTCAACTGTTATTTTTAATATTTCTCAGATTGCAAAAACTAAGATACATGTGCAAATGTGGCACAGGGGACAACAGGCTGCAGTTCTCTCTTACTCTCTCTAGTACTGAATACATTCACAACTCTGCATATAGAAAATGAAGGAATTTTAAATTCCATAAATATGCTAAAAAGTATATCAATGTGGACAAAATTATAAATCTGAGATGCACAGTTCAAACAGTTTTGAGGGCCATAACCAGTCTTGACTCAAGCAAAACAAGTTGCCCCATGATATCACCCAGCTCTATTATGGGCAAGCCACTTAACTCTTTGGGGGAGTCAACATCAACTCTCAGCTGTTTTTGAAGCTGAGATATACACACTGCATCAAACTGTACCGTGTGGCAAATTCTTCTGTTGCATCTCAGCATCTTGCAATGGGGAAATTTTCTGAATTGCATCCCAGAGGGCCGAGTTTGCATAACTAAGGAAAAGACAGAAATTTCATGGGGGGGGAGGAGGCAGAATGTTGGACATCTGCAACACCTGCAAGTCTGCATCCCACCCAAAAAAAACCTCTCACCATCTCCTTGCTTTGAGGTGCAGCTAGACATGGGGGGGCATGGTTCCAAGGGCCATATGCAACCATAGACTGTATGTTGTGCACCCATGTTAAAAGTCATAGATTTGACATTGTTCAGATTCGATAAAAAAATAAGAACTGCATATATTTCAGTTTTGCCACAAATGCCTTTTTTCCAAAAACAGAAAAACATTTCCCCCCCCACCCATGGATTCAAAATGTCTAGAAACTTTACATCACTAGTCTCATCCATTCTACCACCACATAATTCTATTTCAGAGTGCTACACTTTGTTTAGCTCCAAAGGTTAACTATTAACCATTCTTCCACAATCAATTACTCCTAAAAAAAATTCCCAGTCCAGAAATGCCATATTCCAAACCATGATAAACTATTTGTTCTAGAAAAGTAGGGCAGATTAATAGATGAAATCAATCAAAAACTAACTAAACAGTAACTAAACAGAATTGAATTGTAAAATATATACACTTTTAGGACATGCTATCGTTGTCAACAATATCTCCCCCTCCCCCTAATCTGCAAGATAATCTTTGGTCAGCCTCTTTAAGTGTTCCTAAGGGCTCAACTTTAACTTGTTTAATAAAAAACAAAGCCTTTGCTCTCCAAAATCAATAGTGGCCACTTATGCACTGTCACTTTTGTCATTTGTTTGTCCCTATTCTTTGGGTCCTCCCCACTTTTCCACATGTTTTGCTCCCTCAGGACTATTAGAGAGAGCAAAACACACTGAGGGGGGGATCCTGAAGCAATAAGGACAAACAAGTGACAAAAAGGAGAATGTGGAATTGTTTTAGGGAAAATGGACACCTTGAAACTCCAAGGACTGCTGCAGATATAAAACTCTCAATCCCTTACTGAAGGGATTTGGAGCAAACATTCGGAGAATGTGCTCCTATCTCAGCATGAGGGCACCAAGATCAGCACATTTTTTACCGATTCAGTTGGCCTCTGTAGAAAATCTGGCCTTTTCTGTTGCCAGGGCCAGCTTACCCACTAGGCGAGCTAGGTGCTTGCATAGGGCGCGCCGGCCCATAGGGGCACCAAACTGCACCTCACCCCACCCCGCAAAAAGCCCCCCCGCCGCCTCCCCGTCACCGCCAGTAAAGAGCGCCCCAGCGGGGCGCAGGAGGTGACGGCGGAGCTTGCCCATCCTCCCCCTCCCCCCTCGGGGGGGGGGAGAGGAGATGGGGTGGTGGTGCAGGAGGTGGCAGTGGAGCTTGCCCGCCCTCCCCCTCCCCCTTGGGGACTTCGGGGACCTGCCACACCAGCCATCCCCCCGCCGTTTTTCCAAAGAATGACCTCAGATGCTCTCAACTAAAGAACTAAATGAAAACAGTCTTAACAGGTAAATTGTTTCAGAACCGAACTGAATGTTAGAAATAAAACCTCATTAATTCTATAGTAAGAAAACCAATAACAACGCAAGTGAATCCTGCAGACTTCTTTCTTTAACTATTCCATTGATTTCCATTTTCACGACAACAACAGAAATCAAAGTATCTTTTTTAAAAATTTAGGACCCTAGCTGACAGAATAGGAGGTAGGGAGAAAGAAATGGAATTGCACTGTAAAAGTAAAATGTTGACGCACAACAACAAAGGAAGATGCATCCTCAGCTCAGCTCCTTGCCAACTTTGCATTTCTACTTGCTATGGGGCAAATAAATTGTGCTTGCTCTATCAGATTAGATAGGAGGGGTTATAGTGCTCTTGAGGAAGAAGCAGGCAAAATGTACCTTAGTTGCATTCCTCTTCATAACTGAACAGCTACTGAAGCCAGTTCTCTAGACAGCAACCTTAACCCAGATTCCCAAAGCCGGTTTTTAGTTCATTATATTATCTTTAAAATGGATACCTCTCCCGAAGCCTGCTTAAGGCAGCTGACAAAGCAAACACAATATAATACAATCATAAAAAACAACAATAATACAACACACCATAAGAATTAACAGTAAACAAATCATGGACATAAAAACAGCACAAAACATTCAGCATTTTAATCTCTCTCTATATAATAATCCTGTTTTGGAGTGGCCACATTCCATGCACTTCCTCAGCCACTGGCCCGTCAGCCGCCACTCAAGAGTACTTGCATGCCACTGGCCGGGTGCTGGGTCTGTTCCTCTTCCCTGCCCACTCCCTCTTCAGCCCCCTGTGCCCTGTAAGAATTACTGACAAACGGCTTTCTCTCTTAACGAAGATGCTTTTCCTGCTTGCATCCAGTGTGGGACTAAGACTGATTTCACACAAGAGCTGCGCCACCGTAACGCCTCCCTTTGCCCTGTTCCTATTGGTCAATTTCCCACTTGAAGCCACACAGCCACATTTTGACCCACAGCTTCACCCTATTTCCCCTGCGTTTTTTGAGGATCACAAAACAGCGGGGAAAATTGGGCGAAGCCGTGGGTCAAAATGCGGCCACGCGGCTACGAGTGGGAAATTGACCAATAGGAACGGGGCAAAGGGAGGTTTGATGGCAGCACAGCTCTTGTGTGAAATCGGTCTAACTGTCCCCGCAGTGGCTGTTGGTAGGTGTCACAAAATGGCAGCCAGCTGTGTTTGTAAGATAGCTGTGGTTCTTTGTTTAAAATGTTCCCCTATAAGGTTTTATTGACCTGTAGTTCCAGAGAGGGGCCTGCAGGGGTATTACTCACTGGGTTGAATGGGGCTTTCTCATCTGCTGGCCTACACTTCCCAGCATCCCCAAGACCAAAACGTGTGGGAAAACAGGGACTGTCACAAGGCAGTCTTCATCCCTGGGAGGCAGCAGAAATTCAGCCACTCCACAGTCGGCTGGACTAGGGAATGAATGGAAGTTTTTCTGCTCTCTTGGGCAAGAGGCAGAGGCTGAAATACAGCCAGCGGCTGGTCCAAGGAGAGATCCTATCCTGAGGTAGAGAGTATTGTGTGTCGGGAAAGAGGGTTACATTTAACCCCTGTTGATTTATGCCATGTTGGTTCATAGTGTGTGCTTACTCCTACAGTGTGTGTGCGCTCCATAACTGTGTAAATACTTAAATAAATTCTTTAATTTGGGCTAATAATCTGTGTTGTGCTCTGACCACATAGTCTCCCCCACTCTGCACAATACCAAAGGGAGGGGGTAGCCCAGGGAAGCAAAGAAAGGCCAGACCCTTGGGTTGCCAACTTTCCAGGGATCCCCCAAAGTTTGGGGATTCCATCTCCAAATAGAGAGATTTGGCCAGAGGGGTCTCACTGTCCCTCTAAAAAGGCAATGATGATTCAGTGAGTTGTGGCAATAAATTTAAGGAGTGAGATACGCGCACAAGACGAGGGTGGGAAGCAAACAGCTGAGTTGTAAACTGGAGCCCGTTTCACCACGGTAGACAACCAAGCTTGTTCAGACTAAGGACAGAAACTCTTTGCAGGCCTTTGAGAGGAACTCATTGGGGCCAGTCCTGAGTCTAGGGTTGCCAGCTCCAGGTAGGGAGATTCCTGAAGATTTTCTGGAAGAGTCTATGGAAACCAGGGTTTGGGGAGGGGAGGGGCCTCAGCTGAACAGAGTGCTATACAGCCCACCTTCTAAAGCAGTTATTTTATCCGGGGGGGGGGATCTGTTGTCTGGAGTTCAGTTGTGATACCTGGTGATCTTCAGGCTCCACCTGGAGGTTGGCTGCTCTAGGCATAGCAGTCAGTGGTTCAGAGCAGGGTCTGCTAGATCCAGGCTGTAGAAGCTGAGTGGGTGATTTTGGACAGGTCACAGACTTTCAGCCTAACCTACCTCACAGGGTTGTTGTGCAAGTCAAAAGGGGGAGAAGAGAATGATGTAAGCTGCTTTGTTCCCCATTGCAGAGACAGACCACTTTCCTCCTGAGAAACCATTGTTGCCAATCTTCAGGTGAGGGCTGGAGATCACTCAGAATTACAACTGCTTTCCAGATGGCAGAGATCAGTTCCCCTGGAGAAAATGGTGGACTCTGTGGCAGTAAGGGCTTCAGAGCACAGGAGAGGCTGTAGGTGTGTGGGCGGGGGAATGGAAAGCTGAAGAGAGACAGGGAAATAAAGGTTGGTTGATGATTGGCTGGGAAGGACATAGGGTTGCCAACTCCAGGTGGGAAATTTCTAGAGATTTGAGGGATGGAACCTGGAGAGGGTGAGGTCTGAGGAGAGGTGGGACCTCAGACAAGTTCAATGCCATAGACTCCACCCTCCCAACCAGCCATTCCCTTCTGGGGAACCACTGTTACCAATGTCTGGAGAGGAGTGGAGATCACTCAGAATTACAACTGATCTCCAGGAGGGAGGGGGGGAGGAGATGCAAAGCTGAAATCAGAGGGGCAGATAATCGCAGGTTGGGAAGGAGATAGGGTTGCCAATTCCAGGTTGGGAAATTCATGGAGATTTGAGGGGTGGAGCCTGGAGAGGATGAGGTTTGAGGAAGGGTGGAACCTCAGACAGGTACAATGCCATAGACTCAACCCTCCAAACCAGCCATTTCCTCCTCTGTATGAACTGTTGTCAATCTCCAGGTGAGGGCTGGAGATCACTGAAAATTACAACTGCTCTTCAGGTAGCAGAGATCAGTTCCTCTGGAGAAAATGGTGGACTCTGTGTCATTATACCCTGCTGAGGTTGCCACAGCACATTGACACTGAGTGCCCAAGGCTTGGCACTCTCCCAGAGCCTCTTTCTAGAGCTCGTTGTATTTATTTCCACAACGGGCCTTATTCCTAGTTATACTAATAAACCAGTTCTCAGGCTAGAAACACACCATAAAAAGTTGAAGCCCTTCAGTTAATGACTTGGGTCAAAAGACAATAGTAAGACAACAGTGGCTTCAGTCCTGGAGGAGCTGCAGGAAGTTACTGCAGTGTACAGCTGCAAGGGTCATCACAAGCCATGTGTCTCTGTTTTATTTACTGTCTCCAGTGCTCCCTCATCTGATCCCTTTACAAAGACCAGTCCTGTCCCTGTTTTCCTAGAGTGAACCCTGCAGCCTTGGGCAGGTCCTCTCCCCTCAAGTCTGAGCTGTGCCCTGTGAAGCCTGCAGCAAGGCTTTTCTTGGGCTTTTACGCTCCAATCGACTCGGCATCCCCATCAGCTTTCTTTGGCAGACCTCGCCCCTCCCGACTGCTTCATCTTTCCTTGGACGTTGAAGAGAGGCTCTTCCCTGGTGTTTCTGGCGTTGGCTGTTTGGAATCTCTGTCCCTCCCCAAATGCTACAGGCGTCTCTCCTTCAAAGGCTGGTTTTGTCCTCTCCTTCTTGTTTCTTCCCACACAGCTCACCTCTCGCACCATCAGCTTGGCCCCCAGCTGTTCTCTTTCCTCTGTTAAATTCATTTCCTGCTTCTGCTGGCCCCGCTCCCCCATTATCAGGGCCCGATCAGTCTGCAGCCTACAGAAATGTTTTAAAGGACACCAACACAGGCATCAGAGACAAGTCCCAAGGAGGGGGACTTCCAAAAGCAAGGTACCACCACTGAAAAAGCTGTCACAGATCACAGAGAGCAGACTACAGAAAACAGGATCTTAAGTAGCAGGCTTGGTAGTATAAGAGGAAGCATTCTTTCCAATCATTTATGGACTGATAGTTTCAAGTAATTTATGGAACGGTACTTTCACACACGCTTAGAAATAGATGGGCAGCCTATGCTGATCTTTCAGCATAACAGTGATATGATCACTATATCCAGTCCACACTAGCCACTGCATTTTGACCAAGTGAACTTCCTGGACAGTTTCCAAAAACAGCGTCACATAAAGCACATTACAGTAAACCAACCTGGATCTGGCCAGATAATGCTTTCTGAGTAATTGCCACAGCTGCCATATCAGCCAAAGTTACGTGCCACAGAGAAGAAGAACTCCGATAATAGACCAGGCTCTAGTAGCACTCTCAAGATACAAACCTGCTCCTTCAGGAGAAAGGCAACCCCATCCTAGACAGGAAGATTCCTCAGTCTTTGATCAGTCTCTGAAATGATAAATATTTTTGATTTTTCTGGGCTGAGCTTCAGTTACCTGGCTCTCATCCATTCCATTACATTCTCCATGTGTGTTTTCAGGACTTCTACCAATCCAGCTGACTCAACTCTTAAACAGAATTAGAACTGGATGTCATATGCAGGTTGGTGGAACCTCAGTCCAAATCCTCAGACAATCTGTTCCACTGATCTCTTGTAGATGTCAAACAACTGTGGGACCCTGACAGTACAGATGCTATGGGATCCAGCAACAGTCATGCAACACAATACTACTAGGTCTACTGAAAGTGAGGAACTGCAGCAAAATATCAGCCAATATTCAAAATATTGCTTTACTGCACCACAGTCCTGTTTCAAAGTGTGCCCAAATGCAGCCATAAATTGTTCACATTCCAGAATACTGTGAGGCTCAAACAACATGAAATGGCAGCAGAATTAACAGATATGTTGGATCAGGCCTGGTCTGCCCCAATAAAATATAAAAAGGGCAGACAATTATTAGAACAATAGGAGTACACAGAGGAAGTTTCAAAACCTTCCCTGCCATTTACCTTTCTATAGCAAATACCTCTTGGAAGGTTTCTATTTCCTGTCTTCACTTTCTGGGCCCAGATTGGATGAGGGAAAACATTAAGACAACGGCTAAAAATGCAGAAAGAAATATAAAATTATTTCCATGTGTACTTTAACAAACAATTAACACCACAATCTTATTCATGGATGCAGGGAAAGAAGATCTGCTTCATACCTTTTCATCCAGGGACTATTTCCCCACCAAAAAAACCCGCTCACTATTCCAGCGGGGTAAAAGCAGTTTGGAAAGTTTCCCCCTTTGAATTGCAGCTCTATCAGCTACATTTTGTAAAAGACAAAAAGAATGTTTGAAAGATCACAGAACTACACAGAACACGAAGATCTGAGCTAAATTGGTGGTGTACCAGGCTTGCCTGCCTGAAATACAAACAAGCTCCAACAGTTCCAACATACCACCATAGCACAACTGTCAATATGGTCCATCCTAAACATTTATTCGTTTGCATAGCAATTCAGATCCTGTAGCTGGCAAAAGATAAATGACCTGACTTTTTTCTACAGCTGCTAAATAGGCAACCGTTTCCGATAAAACCACTAAATTCATCTTGATTCTAAGTACACTTCAGAGACATCACATCCATCATATATAAAGCCCTAGAAGTCTAACTTTCAGCCCCAGCCTCATTCAAAAAAATTAAAAAAGAAAAGAAATCTGAAATGAGAAACACCAGGTTTCTTTGGCAACTGGCACTGCTGCAGCAGAAACAGCAAGAAAAGCTCCTGCTGTGTGCACAGTTTTCTCCTGTGAGGGCAAAGTATTTCTTTAGATTAGACTAATACACAAGCATGCTACCATTATATGCAGGAAATTAAAGGATAAAGAATATGTATCAATACAAATGTTAATAACTCGTATAAATTACACAGAAACAAGGTGCCTTTGTTAACCAATCCAAGCTAAACACCCTGATATGTTGTCACAGCAAACTAATAATTACAACCATGCCTAATCAAATTACTATATCAGTTGATTTATGGTTACTGATAAAATTTATTATGCAATCCTATAAACATTTACTTAAGACTCAGCCCAAATTAATCCAATAGTTTTTACTCATAAATCAACATTAATTAGACTGCAGCCCTATGAACTCATGCATACTTATTTGGCAATAGATCCCAGTTAAATCAGTTGGACTTATTTTTCAGTAAACATGGCAAGGATGATACTGCCATAATAAGCTATTTTATATGTGTTATTTACTTAAAGCATGACTGGAATACATAGTCCTCATTACCATAAGGAACAACTCTAATATTAGACTATTACCCAAAAGCCAAAGCCTGTAGCCTTAGAGTGACAGTGAAGTTTATCTTCAGAAGAAAGTAAGATATTACTTCATAACAGCAGAATCTACATTTGGCAAAACTATGTGTGCAGAGAATCTTTTGGCAAGGCTATTGATTTAGCAATCAGGAAAGGTTATTTCACATAAATTGTTAATCTGGTTCTCAATCATAATTCCCCCATTCCCAAAGGCAAGGAATATTGATTTTTCTTTCAGTATAAGACAGATAGTAATTATAGACGCAAATTCATCACATTAACTAGATATCTAGCATCTGCAAAATGCTGTCCCTTAAAATCACTGCAACTGAGGCATGTATTTTGTGCATTAGATGCATTACGTCCCATAACAGGGACATCTTAATACTGTCTTAATGCCTGACAGTATAGTCATATTAGAATCATCCACAATGGCAGCCCACCAAGTCCCCTTTCTGTCAGGGAGCTGACTTATTGGTGGGTGGAGGGGAGAGACCACTGCCTGGTATTTTAACTTTTGATTCTTGCCTGCCTGACAATACTCTGCTATCTGTATGTTTTATGTGCCTGACCTTGAATGCCTGGCTGTACTGCATTCCCTGAGAACTATCCCATTGCTGGGGCCAGTTTCTTCTGGCGGGCTCCTCCTGATGTCTTGATTGGCTACGCGCCATTGGAGTACCCCTTTGAATCCAGTATATCTCACATCCCCACACCTTTTCGGTTAGTCTTAACACAGATCCTGAAATGTAGATGGAGAAGAGAATTGTTGGATCTGATTGTTGCAGGAGTCTGACACTTACACCTTGTTTGAAAAGTGAAGCAGAGCAATGTAAGAACCAGGTTGGACTTCCCATTCCTCCAACATAGAGTCAGCTGGGAGACCTTGGGTCAGTCACAGTCCTCTCAGAGCTCTCACACATACCTCACAGGATGTCTGTTGTGGAGAGAGGAAGGCAGGGCAATTGTAAGCAGCTCTGAGACTCCTTCAGGTAGTGAAAAGTAGGGTATAAAAACCAACTCTTCTTCTTCTTCTAAGAAAACTAAGGGTGAGCTCACACAATAGCTTTCATTTTTTGCTGAGCTCAAAACATGATGTTTGCCTCCTTATCACAAGAATGTTGTATTTCCCTGGAGGAAAATATGCAATAACATTACCCTGACCAGCATGAAATGCAGAATACTCTTGTTGTTGGACTACTGGGTTTTTAAAGGGCTGAATAGATTGTCATTGGACTGACAGATAATGGGAAAACTGGCACTATGTCCACTTTTTATATAATGTTGCTGGAGAAGAGACTGTGGAGTATGGATGGGGGGGTGTCCTCAGAATATGATTGAGCCCTGTGCTTCATATGGTAAGCATGCCTGCTATGTGTACACTGATATTACAACATACATGCTTAATCTAGCAGCATACACAAATAGATGTGGAACCCCAATAGAGCCAGGTTCTCAAGACAAGCACAAACATACATGTTTAAGATATGTAACTGTAAGTACATATTCATGCTACACTGAAAACACGTGGACATACCTTCAGATCATCATGTCTTTGAAAATGGTCTGGCCTATGTTGAATCTAACCCCAAAGAAGCCACTGTGCTTATGGATGACTGAGCCAAATTAGTAATTGCTTAATTGCTAGTAGCTCCCCCTGCAAGCACCTTCACAGATGGTTTTAGTCATTCTCCATAGTACCAATTGCAAATAACTTTGTTTCCAAGTGAACTTAGACCAAGGGGGAAGGATTCCAATTGACTGTTCCCTTGTAGCATTTATGTCTCAAAAACATGTTGAATCCTGTAGCAAGTAGTTTTGCATTTCTCCCAATAATTTTATTATTAATAATTATTTTAGGATAATAGCAGCCAAAGTCAATGATTGTGAAGGGAAACAATCCAGAAAATAAGAAACCAGCCACACAGAGTTGCTGCCACCAATGGCCTGCCTCACTGTTGGGGGAAACTAGCTATGAGACAGAGGAGGCCAGAGGGGTAGCAGGGACCGCACACCTATATATACCAAGGTCCAGTTCAGTAGGAAGAGTCCAAATTTGAAGAGCAAATTAAATGGTTTTTATTAAAGAATTTCCCTGATTACAATCACACTAAAGCAATCAAAAATAAAGTAAGCATGCAATCAAGAACTAGAAAATAAAAAGGTGATGATAGCGATGTTTAGGAGCAGTTACAGGGGGTCATATTACCTATGCAGATGTGCAGAAGTCCACGAAGAGGATAGCGCAAATGTCCAGCATTCCATGCTACGGAGAAGGAGGCCCAAATAGGACACTTTGGGTGTGTAGTCAAGTATAGGTGCCCTCAAAGTCCACACCAAGGCAGGGCATGGTCTCAATTTTTAGAAGAATTCTGATGGAATTAATGCCTGCTGATGGTTCTACTGGAGCTGGATGAATGGGTTTGATGACCACTGATGTTCCAACTGGGATAGGTTGAATAGGTTCCTAGGCTTAGACAAAAGGGGGTAATGGGTCCCTGATCGGTGTCAGGAAGGATCACAGATGAAATTAATGTTTGATTAGTTTATCTTGGTATCTTGCAGGAGGGGGTAGGAAGGACAAGTGTGTAAACAAAGGATTTCCACATAGGCATAAGTGTCACACAAAAGGGGCTACATGAAGGTTTGGAGACAGAGGAGCTATTTGCCAGGTGACTACTGAATAGCTATGGAAATGCAGGTACTTTACCTGGTGGAACTCACAATTGTTTCATATGCATACCTTTGCTGGATTGGGGGGAGTGGGTCGGAGATTGCTTCGAGGGCTGCCTTGTGCAACCTGAAATTGAAACCCTTTTTGCAGAGTTTTGGCTAGCTCTGTGGCTCAAGTCAAGAATGTCCTCTTTGGCCTGACTTTGTGGGTCTTCGGTTCAGGTCAGAAGTGGGGTGCCCTGTTGTTGGGGCTACCCGCGAGTAAGGCAGCACCTCTGGGCTACACAGTTAAATAACTGAGGAAGATACCTCTGACATGATGAACCCTCCACTCCCTGTTGCTTCCCCAACCTACAGTCTATGTCCCAAAGTATTCTTCTTTCTCCTGGGCTCCAATGCTACAAGTAAACTCAGCAAGAAGCCAAGAGAAAAGGAGAAAATCCTCAGGCACTTTCCAGCTCTCCCATTGGCTATTCTGTGTGTTCCATCAGTCACTGGCCCATCAACTGCCACTCAAGAATATTCATGTGCCATTGACTGGGTGCTGGGTCTGCTCCTCTCCCTCACCCACTGCCAGCCTGGACACCCTTCCCTGACAGAATAAACTGCCCAAACTCTCCTGACAAAGATGTTTCTACTTCTCCTTTGCTTCTCTGCAGCTGGCTGGCTACTGAGGTGAGCCACCGGCTGTCAACCATTCTCTTCTCCTCCTGCTGTGGGGCTAACTTTGCACACAGTGTCTATTGCTAGGCAACCAAGCTTAGTTCTGTCGGTAAAAAGGCAAAAGCAGGAGGCCTTTGTGGGGAACTTACTAGGACCAGTCCTGACTAGAGTTGCCAGCTCCAGGTTGGGAAATTCCTGGAGATTTTGTGGTGGAGTCTACAGAAGCCAGAGTTTGGAGAGAGGAGAGGCCTCAGCTGAATAGAATGCCATAGAGTCCACCCTTCAAAGCAGTGGTTTTCAACTGGGGAACCATTGCTGCCAATCTCCAGGTGAGGACTGGAGAACACTCAGAATTAAAACTGCTCTCCAGATAGCAGAGATCAGCTGCCCTGGAGGAAACGGCTGCTTTGCAGGGTGGACTCTGTGTCATTATACTCTGCTGAAGTAGCTTCCCTCCTGCTTGGGTCCCCACTGCGGAGAAAGACTGTACTTTTCCTAGGTAGAGGCTCCAGGTGTGTGTGTGGGGGAGATGGAAAGCTGAGGTCAAAAGGACAGATAAAGGTAGGTTGATGGTTGGCTGGGAAAGAGATAGGGCTGCCAACTCTAGGTTGGGAAATTCTTGGAGATTTGAGGGGTGGAGTGTGGAGAGGATGGGATTTGAGGAGGGGTAGGACCTCAGACAGGTACAATGCCATAGACTCCACCCTCCAAACCAGCCATTTCCTCCTGGGGAACCATTGTTGCCAATCTTCAGGGGAGGGCTGGAGATCACTCAGAATTACAACTGTTCTTCAGATGGCAGAGGTCAGTTCCCCTGGAGAAAATGGTGGACTCTGTGTCATTATACCCTGCTGAAGTGGCACCCCATGATAGCCATTGTGATGTAGCAGTTAGCACTTCAGAGCAGGGTCTACCAGACCCAGGTTCTTCCTGTGGAAGCTGATTGAGTGATTTCAGATCACTCACAGACTTTCAGCCTAACCGATCTCACAGGGTTGTTGTGCAGATCAAAAGGGGAAGAGGAGAATGATTTCAGATGCTTTGGTCCCCACTGAGGAGAAAGACTGTTCTTTTCCTAGGTAAAGGCTGCAGGGAAGGGAAAGGAGATGGAAACCTGAAATCAGAGGGCCAGATAACAGTATGTTGATGGTTGGCTGGGAAGGAGATAGTGTTGCCACCTCCAGGTTGGGAAATTCCTGAAGATTTAAGGGATGGAGCCTGGAGAGGGTGGGGTCTGAGGAGGGGTGAGTCCTCAGACAGGCACAATGTCATCGACTCTCCACCCTCCAAACCAGCCATTTCCTCCTGGGGAACGATTGTTGCCGACCTCCAGGGAAGGACTGGAGATCACTCAGAATTACAACTGCTCTTCAGATGACAGCTCTGTGTCATTATACCCTGCTGAGATCACCACAGCAAATTGATGCTGAGTGTCCAAGGCCAGGGCATCCTCCCAGAGCCTCTTTCTGGAGCTTACTGTATTTATTTCCACAATGGGTCTTATTCCTAGTCCATACTAATGCCTGATTGGACACACCCACATTTAAAGACATAGGCCTGCCACCATCATGTGTAATTTGGCCTACAGGATCCAGACTAAATTTTCCATCCATGGAACAAAACTTTCCAACCTTCTCTCTTCTACTGCAGGTCACATCTCCATGAAATGATGTTCTTTAGAGATGGAGACCTTGAGGAATGACATGAGAGTGGTCTGCAGTGAGAAAGAGAAAATCAGTGAAAATTGCCAATTTAATGTGGATCCAACCTTATGATATAACCCTACTTTTAAAGATATGTCTAATTATGTTCCCAGTGAAGCAAGTACTGTTGTCTATGGGAAGCTTATCATAAATTGGTGACTCAATTACAGTACAACTATAAGAACTCTCTCCTGGGAGTAAGCTGCACTGAACAGATCTGAGTATGATTCTGAGTATACCTGCCCTGGATTGCTCTCTGAGTCACCTCTGCTGACTGCTACAAACATAGCTATACTTCTGAGAATGAGGGTCAAAATTTCATAAAGGACTGAGATATCAGCAGAACAACTGCATCTCTAATAAGGGAGATACATTAGTTACCTAAATGAGGCTACTACTTTTCACACCATATTCACACTGTTGATTTGCTGAAAATAGCGGGGGGCAGCAAAATACATAAGCATGATATTTCACTTTTTAAAACAAATATTAATTAGTGCCAAAAGGAGGGATTGTACAAACATAGAAATAAGGCACTTGCAGACATTTACCCCTTTTCTCAGCAGTCCCTTGTGAACCCACCTGATGCTGGGGGGGAGGGGTCAGGGGAGCTTTATGGATAAAATGCCCAAAAGCATACGGTACAATAAAGATAGGGAATCAAGTAGAAACACCTATCTCTCATCTGCTGCGCTTTACAGGATTCAGATGTCTTTTATATTTTATATACCAACTATAATAAGAATCAAAGAGCAAAAGTTCAGCCCAAAGTAAACTTAGGGGGGAAATACCTATACACATAAACATGCAGTATTAATTGGCCTCCATCGAAACTAGGGCCAGTCAGCCACAGTAAAACATGAGAAAGAGGGTTACCATTCAGAGATATCTGGAATAATGAGATAACCCTATTCAGATTATTTTTGTACCATCTCCTTGGAAAAAAAGACATATCCCCATAAATCTAGAATGCATCTAATAGGCAATGATTCAGATATCAGGCAATTTCTTGAGGATTTTCTGAACACAATTTCTTTCTAAATTACTCTTTTATCTTTACCAAACCACATTTCTATTGCCAGGAGCTCGGATTATTCAAAGCAGTGCAGCCTAAATTGGACTTTCCTGCTATAGAACATGAAATACAATAGATGTATTGTTTGCAGTTTGAAAAGTGCTAATTTAATTAGAAGCAGTGAAAGCAATATTAATATAGATTCACTGCCATGAATTTTTTTGAATAAACTAATATTCATTAATGAACCAGCTGCCAAATAAGGTTGCACAGCACCATTATTCTAATACATATCCTAAAGAAAGGAAGGATGGGTTTTCAGTGAAGCAAAAAATGGCAAAAAGCCAGCAGCCAGAATAATTTCCTTGTTGCTCTACAGTAGAAGAAGAAGAAGAAGAGAAGAGATTGGATTTATACCCCGTCCTTCACTACCCAAAGGTATCTCAGAGCGGCTTACAAACTCCTTTCCCGTCCCCTCCCCACAACAGACACCCTGTGAGGTAGGTGGGGTTGAGAGAGCTCTTGACAGAAACTGCTCTTTTTCAAGAACAGCTCTTATCAGAACTATGGCTTGCCCAAGGTCATCCAGCCAGGTGCAAGTGGAGGAGTGGGGAATCAAACCCGGTTCTCACAGATTAGAGTCCGCGCACTTAACCACTACACTAACTTCAGTTCTTAATGCTTCCCCATTCTCAGTTTGCAGGTACTTCTTCAAAACCATCCCACAGTATCTTGCTTTATATTAAAATAATAATTTTAAAATAAGTTTGCAACAGCTATATCATATCTTTGTATTCTAAAACTAACAAAACATGGCATTTTAAAAGCCTCAGTCTCATCTGTATGGTCCATACAGTTATTCCAAGAAACAGATATAGATTTTTGGTTGCCTTTTATATTTAAAAAAGTCACTATACTTGCTATATTGCTGCATCTGAAGAAATGAACAGTGACTCACAAAAGCTCACAATGCCTCCCTCAAATTTTGTTAGTCTTCAAGGTGCTACTGGACTCTTGCTGTTTTCTACTGTTTTCTACAGACTAACATGGCTACCCATCTTGATGCAACTTCTTTGTAGCTGATGCTCAGCCAGATCCTAACTACAACCCTATTTGTCAAACATGGAACACTTAAGAAGAAATCCTAAACAGGTCTACCTAGAACATAAGAAAGTAAGAGAAGCCAATTTGTATCAGGCCAGTGGCTCATCCAGTCCAACACTCTGTCACACAGTAGCCAAAAATACCAGATACCATCAGGAGGTCCACCCACTGTTGCCCCCCCAGCACCAAGAATACACTTGGTGTATCACTTGTCCCAGACTAAGAGTTCCTATCTATACCTTGTGGCTAATAGCCACTGATGGACCTCTGCTCCATATGTTTATCCAATTCCCCTTTGAAGCTGCCCATGCATGTAGCCGCCACCACCTCCTGTGGCAGTGAATTCCATGTGTTAATCACTCTTTAGATGAAGAAGTACTTCCTTTTATCTGTTCTAACACGACTGCTCAGTAATTTCATTAAGTCCCCATGAGTTCTTCTTTCTCTCCCTTTCTGTCCCATGCATAATCTTGTAAACCTCGATCATGTCACCCTTCAGTCATCGTTTCTCCAAGCTAAAGAGCCCCAAGCGCTTTAACCTTTCTTCTTAGGGAAAGTGTACCAACCTTTTGATCATTCTAGTTGCCCTTTTCTGCACTTTTTCCAATGCTATAATATTCTTTCTGAGGTGTGGTGACCAAAATTGCTCACAATATTCCAAATGAGGTTGCACCATCGATTTATACAGGGGCATTATGATACTGGCTGATTTGTCTTCAATTCCCTTCCTAATAACCCCCAGCATAGCGTTGGCCTTTTTTATTGCCATCACACACTGTCTTGACATTTTCAGTGAGTTATCTACTACGACTCCAAGATCTCTCGGTCAGCCCATCCTCAACAGATCCCTTTGGAGTGCCTCACAATCCTCCTTGGTTCTCACCACCCTGAACAATTTTGTGTCATCTGCAAATTTAACCACTTCACTGCTTAATGAACAAGTTAAAAAGCATCAGACCCAGTATTGAGCCCTCCTGTACCCCACTGCTTATCACCCTCCACTGAGAAAATTGACCATTTATGCTAACTCTCTGTTTCCTATTAATTAGCCAGTTTTTTGATCCACAAGAGGACTTGTCCTTTTATCCTGTGACTATTGAGCTTACTTAGGAGCCTTTGATGAGGAACTTTATCAAAAGCTTTCTGGAAGTCAAAGTAAACTGAAATAAGTCCCGTTTTAGTCAATGGAGTTTGCTCCCTGAAAAGCATTCTTAGGACTGCAGCATTACATTGTAATCTTATGCACACTTACTTGAGAGTAAGCAACCAATTAATGGAGTATCAGCACAGTCCTTTGCAGAGTTACTCCAGACTAAACCTATTGAAATGAGTGGACTTATATTGGAGTCTTTCTGCCTAAAATTTCATTACACACCCTGCATTTTGCTCCAGCAAGAAAACTATCAAGAAAAAAATAATTAAACCATCTGGAAATCTATAACAAATGGCCTTATTTTGCTTGATATCTGTGGCATTCTTGTTCACTAACAGAAGCAGAGTTAATAACCATTATCTACTCTTTTACAGAAATCATTGGTATTTTTCCATACATAACTATTTCCTGGGATACATGCTGGCTTAATTTTCTCTCACCTTCAAGAATGCACAAAAGATTCATTCGGGGATCACAGAAAGGGAAGACAACAAAACGACTAATAACATTTTGTTTAATGGTTAAAGCAGATCAGCATACCAAATAAACTGGAAGAGGAACACATACACTGCTGCTTACATGTGTACACCAGCAACAGGATGGTGTCAGAGCCTTCCTTTCATACAAAAGCCTTCTGCATGCTGAACACATACCCCATTATTTTATGTGGAAGTTCAACAGTCTCTACCAATGCCTTAACTGCACATGCTCAATAACATTATGGCTGAAGGATTGCAAAGGGTTGAAAAATCTGTCCCTGCATTAGCCTATGCATGGCAGGGAATAGAAGACTAGAACAAACGATATCACTCTCTGTAGGGATTATATGTGTTGCCAATTCCAAGAGCATTTTAGCTTCCACTCATTTCCCTCACCAGTTGGGAAGTTGATGGCAGGATAAGTAGCTGGAAGAAACATTCCCACTGTGGGAAACCATGTTTCATGCCCTAATAACTGCTGAAGAAAACAAAGCATAGCAGTGTCAAAGATGGTGACAGGAGCTCTTGGCTCTAGATTATGTTGTGATCCTGACCCATTCTTCTGTCAGTGGTACAGCAGATAGCTGATAAGAAAATAAGATGAGAAAGGGCAATTATGGAAATGTTGCCTCCTGCCCTAAAATTGCAGCAGAAAAAAAGCATGTAGCTCTGCTTTGGATGAGTAGGACATTCTTGCTGTAAGAATGGGGTCCTCTCCTATTTCACCACCACTGCATTAGAGGGGGAAGTGTTTTATTGGTTTTAAATTATAGTGTTTTAATTATGACGTAAACTGCCCTGAGAAAATATTTCAATAAATAAAAATTAATTTTAATGCTTCTAGTAGTAGCCTGCAACTCCTTCTGGATATGGTGTTCACTACAAGTATTAAGTAGCAGAGGTGAGAAATTCCCAAACTGCTGTTCAGAAGGACCCAAATGATTCTTGATAGTCCAATACAGCAAGATGTTTTTTGCCTCTTGGGTTTTTCCCTTTGGGTTCTGTTTATGAAGACTGTTTATCATTTTCTGAAATGCTCATAAAGTTGTTCTAGTGCAGTGGCTAACAGCGCAATCCTAACATGAGTTACACCTTTCTAAGCCCAATGGCTTCAATAGATTTAGAAAGGTGTAAGTTCTTGGGTTTAAAACTTAAATCATGCTTGAATTCTCTAGAATAGCAATGTCCAACAGGTAACTTGCCAGCTACTGCAAAGCAATTTGTGCAGCTACTAGAAGATGCAGGAAAAGACTGCAAAAAGTTGTGCTCTATGTTTTGTCTTTTTAGGATTTTTTAGGATTTTTCTCTTCTGCTAGCTTCTTCTTCTTTTTGCTTTTCCTAGCCAACATTCTGTTTCTAGGACTGAACAAAACTGGTAACATGCTGGGGAACGGGTAGCTTGAGATACTTTCAGTACTCAAAAGCAACTCTCATTAAAGTTAAGGTTATTTACCCCTGCTCTAGAATTCTCGAGACAGGTTCTTCAAGCCCCCACTTTTTAGCCTCAGAAGTCTACCCCCTTGCAACAAACCCACACTGGTCAATTTTAAAGAGTTATTTTAACAATAATGGATGGCATATTTGAAACACTTTAGGTACTCAAAAATCATTATATAAGTGCAAAGTATTAACTATATTTGTTACTGCCACTAGGAAAATATGACTGATCTGACCCTATGCACTGTAAATGTCAGGTATGCTGAATCAGTGTGCTCAAAACCCACAGTCCATATGGGAGTCACACTAGTTGGATGCCATGTGTGACTCATGGGTATGGCTGAACCATATTCAGCCAAGATATTCAGGATGCTTTAAAAATGTTTCATAAGTTCAATATATACAATGATTTGTTAATGTTTTTTTCCTGTTATATGACCATATATAACAAGTTTTAAATATGAAAATTTCCCTAGCATATAAAAATACAGTCATTACTGTACCATCTGCTTTCTAATGGCTCTTTGGAACCACAGAATTCTAATGGCTCTTTGAAATCACACAAATATAAAACTATCAGACAGTTTGGGGGACCTGTGTCACTATAATAATGGTATCACTTCATTTCAGATCAAGTTGTGTATTATAATGAAAGTCCTTTCGCTGAATTCCAGGAATGGTTTCTGAAGATTTTTTCAGAAATAAGAGCAATATGATTTTGTTTATTCACAATCTGTAAATTACACCAACATAAACTAAAGGCTTGTGTCCCAGTACTTCTAAATAAGAGAAAGTGATCAAAGCATCAAGAGTGTAGTTACTGCAATTTTCTAATAAAACACTGATACGCTGTCGAATGGATCAGTTCAACGGTAGATCTTACAACTAAAGCAATTCAAGGTTTTATAGCTGTTAATATCAAAATACAAGCTGTATGGAAATGTTATAACCAATGGAAAAGGATATAGTTGCAGACATATAAAGAGACATACAGAGTTCTCCTAAGCCTTCCACTGAAGTCATTGGGTTTAGAGGGGCAATAACTGCGGTTAGAGTGGCAATGATAATGCCTTAAAATACTTCAGTAGGATAGATTATAACTATTTTTAAAGAAAAAAAATCTGACTTGAGCTTCCAGTAATCCTGACTTGATCTCTCACATGTTTTTCTTGTTGCAAATTAGTCAAAAGAAGACACCAGCCCCAGCATTATCCATACCAAACTGTGGCTCGCACTGACTATCCTTCGGTTTCCTATGAAAGCACAGTAACTCCACTTTTGCATTCTATCCTGAAGCAGTAGTCCCCTGTGCCAAGTCTGCATTTGCAGCCTTCATTGGGTACCCTGTCCAGTGAGACTCTAGAGCACGTACTGTCCCTTACATCAAAATGACAGGAAGGCCAAAGCATTGCCACCTCAGGCAGCGCAAAGTCACTCTCTAACCATGTACCCTAGCAACAAATAGGCCACTTTCCTTTCCATAAACAAATGCACAGAGTTCAGATTGATCCATAACAGGGTTGACTATTCAGAGCCCTAAGGTGACATATCCACATGATTCCAACTCAGCCCAGTTTCTTTGACTCTGAGCAAGTATGGCAACATTTATCTACGGGTACTAGTGGAACAAATACATATGGTTGGATGAGTTCAAGCCACAGCTCAACATTTGAGCTCAACATTTAAACATGTGTAAGGAAGAGGACAAGAAGTCTGATATGAGAATATCTGGACATGATGTAGATGAAGAACCAGTTCCACAGACCCCTGAGAACATAAGGATTAAATCTGCTGAAGGTAGAAGCCTGAGCGTCAGTGGGAAAACCAAAGCATAAACAGAACAAACACCACAGATCACAAAGTGTTAAGTAGTAAATGAATGGGAGTGTACTGTATGAATGCAAAAAGGCCAAATGTGTGGAATCAGGCAGGTGAACATTTCAGTTACAGCTTGAAGAACAGCCCATCAGAAAAGGGTTGGACAAATTTCACCATGGGTTACGTTTTATTCATACCTTTCATTGATTCCCCCACCACCACCGAGAAATCTGACAAGTTCAGTTTCTCGATTATGAAGGGGGATGCTGCATTCCATCCTTTCTCCCCTGAAAGGAATGGAAAGGAAAGAAGGAGCAAGTAGTCAGAAGAGAGACCACTGTGGCGGAAGTGGGGAAGGGGAGCAGGAATGTGTGTCTCAGAGAAAGAAAAACGAAGCATGCCTACGTGCCCGGGCAATTCCGTGAGGCGAAGTGCGCGCTTGCGTGCAGGTGCGGCGAGACACAGGTAGCCGGGCACTCCCGCTCCCCTTCCCCGGCTCCCCACGGCTTGCCATTCAATTAAGGCAAAGTTACTTGGTGTGACCCCGCGCGCGCCTGCCTGCCTGCCTGGGTTGCGCGCGCCTCCCGGAGGAGCTGAGCGGTCCCACCTGGGAGCGCCTTACCTCGAACAGGGGGCCGATCTTGTTCTTCTCCAGGTAGGCTTGAATCCTGCTTTGCTGATGAGACGCCATCAAATTAACTGCCGAAGCGAGGGGCAGGTGTTGTTGCCGTGCTTCCTCGGCGTCTCCCGCACCGCGGCCCCCTTTGCAGCGAACGGGGGAAGGGAGCAGGCAGGGCGGAGACTGAGGGAGAGAGCGAGGAAGGGGAATCCGGCGGTCCGAAGAGCGGTGCTAACTCGGGGACCAGGAAGCCAGCCCACGCGTTAGAGCAGAGCCCGGGCTGAGAGGCGGGAAGCTGCCGACGTGTGCCTCTCCATGGAGATCGAAATGGGAGTGCTCGGGCTGGGTGAGCGCCTGTGTATGGAGGGAAGAGGTCGGGAAAGCAGCCTGGTGGTGCGTCTGTTCAACAGACCCTCGCGCCTTGGTTACAGCGAGAGAGGAGCTCCAACGGAAGCCGCCTCGCCGAGCTGCCTCCCTAGCGACAGCGCCTCACGCGAAGCCAATGGCTGCTTTCTTTTGCCCGCGCGGCCAGGCGGGGGAGCTGCTTCCCTCACGAAGGACAAGGCTCTCGTCGCCGTGTTTGGCTCCTGCTGGCAGGGGATTCGGAAAGATACCGGGACGCTGTGGCATGTGCATTAGTGCCCTGCATTAACAACATTCCCAAGTGACCAGAACGCGTCACTCGAAAATATTGGCTCTCGCCCTCTCACAAACTCGATTTTTTTCTGTCCCTTTGACTGAGTTGTCAAACTGGGACCAAAGTGTGCTGTGGTGAAGCAGCTGGCATAGATACTATCAGAAGTGGACTCAACAGAGACAAAAGTTCCCCAAGATGTGTAGATACGGCTCCTAACTTTGCAGTTGTAGTATCCTGTGTGGACAAGTCAATCCACTTGCAAATGATTGCTGTAGGGCAAGACTTGTGCAGTATCCAATGTTGTGTGAATGCAAGCAGGGAAAGGCATCAATCTGGATGTTTAAACAGAAGGAAAGGGGGGGAATGCTTCAGACTATGATCAAAAGGTAGCATTGCCAGCTGTGGGTTGGTGAATACATGGAGATTGGCGGGTGGAACCTTGGGAGGGGAGAGACCTCAGGTGGATATAATGCCATAAAGTCCATCCTCCAAAGCAGACATTTTCTCCAGGTGAACTGATCTCTGCTGTCTGGAGATCAGTTGTAATACTGGGAATTCTCTGGCCCCCTCCTGGAGGTTGGTAATCATAGGAGTTTTCATGTAAGCATCCTGTCCTGAATACCCAGCAAGTCTGTACCTTATCGAACTGGTGTTAGGTTGTATTTTAGGTTTTCTGGTATGAAGAAAATATGAAGCCAAAGGCCCTTTCTGCACTGACCCCTTGCTCTGGAGAATCCGGAGACTTTACAGTCACATGCATTCCCTCTGCACTAGGTCCCCCCCCCCGGTTTATTTATTTGTGTATTCTGTATGCATTCTGTCTCAAAACCTGCATATTTTACCTAATTGATATGGATTCAACAAGAGACCAATTTTACTGTAAGATCCCAGAGGGAGGAGATCTGTAGCCAGCTAGGCCAATTGGAAATGGAAAAGTTCCAAGTTTAGGAGGCTGTCGCCAGAAAGCGGAGACCATGAGGAAGAAGGAGAAGCAAGAGAAAACTGCCCCCCCACATGCTTTAGTTACCAGGGCATCAGCAGCACACAGTCCCCCTGGCTGCACAGGAGATCTCACCAGGACACCCCCCCCAACACACCCATGGCAGGGGGATGATGATAAGTACAGGGCTAGCCAGCTTGGAGGCTGCTGCCCCACCATGCATATAGAGCATTAAAAAGGCCATCAATAAAACTATTAATGAGGGAAGGGAGAGCTGAAGAGGATCCTAGTTGAACGTTGCTGGCATTTTCCTCTAATGGGACATGAGAGCACAGAGAATAGGACACTGGTACCTTTAAGAGAAAAGGAAAGGAGGAAGTCACACTGATGCCTTAAGAAGGCACACAAACACACCTTGCTGTTCAGTAAATTTTTTCACCAGTGATTAAAGTTTAATGATGAACTCATCCCTGAGTTAAAATCCTGTAACTGGCTACAGAACCACTTTCCAGACCCTTGAAACCCAGAAAACATGGCATAGGAGGAGGTGCTTTTCTACCTTAGCTGCCACTGCATAGCCCCATATCAGCATGCGGCTCTCCTCTCATACTACTCATTTGAGGAATCAAAAAAATACTAGAAGATATTATCCTTTTACCATATAAGAATAAGATTAGGACAGTTTTTGAAGGAGGGAGGTTGCCTGAAGCTTGGTCAGAAGCAACTATTTCATTGATACATAAAGAAGAAACAGATCCAAAAGAAGTTAAGAATTATCAACCTATATCCTTGCTCAACTGTGATTATAAAATATTTACATCAGTCTTTGCTACGAGATTGAAGAAAGTATTATCAGAACTTATACATCAAGACCAAACAGGATTTCTACTGAAAAGGCAATTAAGGAACAATGTTAGAATGGTTCTAGATATACTAGAATATTATGAAGCTCACCCTGAGAAACAGATGGCCTAAGTATTTTTGATCCTGAAAAGCCTTCAACAATGTTAGATGGCAATTTCTAATTGAACAGATGAAATGAAATTTGGGCCTGATTTTATAAGAGTAGTTGAAGCTATTTATACTAAACAGAAAGTGAGAATAGCTGTAAATGGTGACTTGACAGATATTATTTGGATTGAGAAAGGGACAAGACAAGGATGCCCTTTCTTGCCACTTCTATTCATTTTAACTTTGGAAGTTCTGACAAGAGCTGTTAGGAAAGAATCTGATTGCAGAGTCTCAGTTAAGGGTCATAAGTTACAAGCATTTGCAGATGAAACAAAATAAATACTATTTTGGAAGACTCAGCAGACTCTATAGAACATTTGTTGAATAACATTAAAAAGTATGGAGAAATGGCTGGGATGAAAATAAACTATCAAAAGACAAAGGTTCTAACTTCCAATCAAAAAAATTGAGCTAATTAATTTAACAGGATTTCAGCTGGAGAAAAGAGTTAAGTATTTGGGAATATACTTAACTCCAAAGTGTAGTTCTTTGATGAAGGATAATTATCTGAAATTTCTCTGAGAAATTAAGAAAGATCTAGAAGGAAGGGAAGATCTTCATTTATCCATGATGAGAAGGATTGCAGCTGTGAAAATGAACATATTGCCACATATTATTTTTGTATACCAAACTATTCCTGTTTGTATTAATCGTTCTTTTTTTGAAGATATGAATAAACTAATATCTAAATTTATTTGGCAAGGGAAAAAGCCAAGAATTAAGTTGAAAGTGTTTCAAGACTTTAAAGAAAATGCGGTTTTTGCTTTGCTGGACTGGTAGTCCAGTCATAGTGAACACCCTCTTCCAACAACCTAAGAGGAAACTCCACACATGGACATCACCAAATGGGCAACACCGAAATCAGATTGATTATATCATTTGCAGTCAAAGATGGAGAAGCTGTATACAGTCAGTAAAAACAAGACCTGGAGCTGACTGTGGCTCAGATCATGAGCTACTCATTGCAAAATTCAAGCTTAAACTGAAGAAAGTTGGGAAAACCACTAGGTCATTCAGGTTTGACCAAGATCACATGCCTTATGACTATACAGTGGAGGTGAAGACTAGGTTTAAGGGACAAGATTTGATAGAGTGCCTGACAAACTATGGACAGAGGTTCATGACTTCATACAGGAGGCAGCAATCAGCACCATCCTAATGAGAAAGAAATGCAAGAAAGCAAAGTGATGAACCTTTACAAATAACAGAGGAACGGAAAAAAGCAAAAGGCAATGGTAAAAAGGAAAGATTTACACAACTGAATGCAGATTTCCAGAGAACAGCAAGGAGAGATAAGGAGGCTTTCCTGAATGAACAATGCAAAGTAACAGAGGAAAACAATAGAATGGGAAGGACTAGAGATCTCTTCAAGAAAATTGGGGACATCAAGGAAATGTTCCATACAAAGCTGGCCATGATAAAGGACAAAAATAGTAGAGACCTAACAGAAACAGAAGAGATTAGGAAGAGATGGCAAGAAGAACTATACAAGAAAGACCTCAGTGTCCTTGACAACCATGATGGTGTGATCACTGTCCTCGAGCCAGACATCCTGGAGTGTGAAGTCAAATGGGTGTGTTCCCTCCAAGCTGTGTTAGTGTGAACTAGCTCACAGTTTTTTAGCCTCCAGCTCACACGTTTTTGTCTTAGCTAAGGAAGGCAGGCTTCAGAGCGAACTAATATATGCAGTAGCCAAATCGCTCGCTCACAACTTTAATGCCAGTGGCTCACAAAGTAGAATTTTTGCTCACAGGACTCCACAGCTTAGAGGGAGCATTGATGGCAAGTCCTTAAAGAGATGGGAGTACCAGACCACCTCACATGTCTCCTGTATAAGGGCCAAGAAGTGACAGTTAGAACCTAATACAGAACAACTAATTGGTTTAAGCATAGGAAAAGGAGTATGACAAGGATGTATATTGCTTATTTAATTTATATGCAGAGTACTTCATGCAAAATGCCAGCCTGGATGAATCACAAACCAGAGTTAAGATTGCCAGGAAAAACATCAACAACCTCATATGCAGACGATAACACTCTAATGGCAGAAAGTGAGGAGCAAAGAACCCCTTGCTAAGGGTGAAAGAGGAAAGTGCAAACCATCAAAAAAACTAAGATCATGGTATTCGAACCCATCACTCCTTGGCAAATAGAAAGAGAAGTCATAGAAGCAGTGACAGACTTCACATTCCTGGGATCCAAGATCACTGCAGACGGTGACTTCAGCTATGAAATTAAAAGATGCCTGCTCCTTGGGAGGAAAGCTATAGCAAACCTAGACAGCATAATAAAAAATAGAGACATCACCCTGCCAACAAAAGTCCATATGGTCAAAGCAATGGTATTCCCAGTAGTAATGTATGGCTGCAAGAGTTGGACCATAAGGAAGGCTGAGCACCAAAGAATAAATGCTCTTGAATTATGGTGCTGGAGAAGACACTTGAAAGTCCCTTGGACTGCAAGGAGAGCAAATCAGTAATCCTAAAAGAAATCAACCCTCACTGTCCCTTGGAAGGCCAGATGCTGAAGCTCAAATATTTTGGCTACCAAATGAAAAGGGAGTACTCACTGGAGAAGACCCTGATGCTGGGAAAGATTGAAGGTCAAAGAAGAAGGGGACGGCAAAGGATGGTTAGATAGTGTTATCGATGCAATGAACATTAAATTGAGCAAACTCCGGAGGACGCCAGAAGACAGGAGGGCCTGGCGTGATGTGGTCCATGGGGTCGCAAAGAGTCAGACTCAACTGTGCAACTGAACAACAACAACAACAACAAGGGAGTTCCGGTTCTGGGAGTCGACAAAAGCAGACGCGGGTCACTTCATGGCTCGCTAATGCTCAATTATCTACAGTCTTTCAGAGCTGTTCCAATGCTCTAAGGGGGCCCTTTTGGAGGAAGAGCCCTGGCAAAAAGCTTACTTTTGAAAATGAGGTGGAAAAGGCAATCCTATCTGGTTTTTGAAGGCTGCTTTGAAGCGAAGACTGTGGAGGACGCCCGACAAGAAGGGCACAAGCCGATTCAGTTAAGAACCAACAGAGTCAATGCTGGATGAACAACACAAACAAGGAACCAGACAGCCAAAGCTAAGTATTTTTAAACCTATTCCAGTAGAAGAGGGGACAATAAAAAGCTAGTATTGGGGCTTAAAAACTTTGCTCCAAGGCATGGAGACTCAATTTGGCGTGGGGCTTTAAGGCAGCCATTGTAAACTAGCAGTTGAGGGGAGGGAAATTGAGCTGGAGCTGGAGCAAATGGGAAAACCTAAAAAAGTAGGAGACTTAAATTGAAGAGCTTACTAACCTGTGTGTTTGTCGTATTTAGATCATTTTCATATCTGTGACGAGGATGGGACAAGGTTGAGGCAGCGGTAGAAGCGGCGGCAGTAGATCGGAGGGAGGACGATGAGCGGCGAGTGGAGAGGGGCGGGGCGCAACAACTGAGTCGATCTGAGGAGCTGAGGTGAAGCCGAAGAGAAACGAACGTGTTCGGAGAGAAAGGCAGAGGACGGATCGGAAGAAGACGAGGACAGCCGAGTATCAACGAAGGAAGCAGAGAGGACAAGAGCGAGACACTAGGGCGACAGAATCTAGTGGAGCAAGAAGAATTCAAGACTGTCCTGACCCGGACTTTAAGCAAGAAAGAAGCGTTAGGCATGAGTCTATAGGGGGGCATAAGAATGGAGAGAGAAAGTTAGAGAAGGAAATAATAATCAAGGTGTCAGCGAAACAGACAGAAGGGGAAAGAGAAGAAGGTGTGAACGAGAGGGACGGGTGTTAGAAAGGAATGAAATTTGGAAGGTGGAATTGAACTGTAATAGAGCGGTAAATTGCAAGGTGGTATAAAGTGGTGATAAATGGTGATCTGCATATAGGCAGATATACAGCAATAGAGCTGTAATAGATCTGTGAGGTGGTTGTAAGCTGGCAAAGTATAGAGTTGATTGTAAATTGATAAAGGATGGATAGATAGGTAAACAAATAATCAAATATATATAATAAATATAATATATATAATATATAATAATATATACAATAAATACTGTAGTAACACAATTTTCTTTTTCTCAGTAATAACCGAATGGCCACAGGAAACAGTGGTTCAAGTGGAACTAGGAAATTATCAATAAAGTCACCAGGGCAGACAACTATTTTGAGTCAATTAAAAACTAACACAATGAATATAACTCGAATGAATATAAAGGATCTAAAAAATCTGATGCAAGAATGTATTGCAGCAGAAATGAAGACTTTTGCAGAGGTGACACTGCCCCCGCTGATTAAGCAAGAGATAGAGCCGATACAAAATCAGATGCAAAATCTGGCCCAACAAATTAGGATAGAAACAGATGAGATCAAAAAGCAAATAAGTGAAAACAAACAAGAAATTTTAAAAATAGCTGCAGCTAACGCAGATATGGATGAAAGATTTCAGGAATTAGAACAGGAAGTATTAGATACAAGATGTAAAACAGATGGAATTGAAGAGGCATTAATGGACCTAGAGATGGAGCATGCCTCTTTAATTATTAGATGTCAGAATGTGCCTGAAGAGATCGGAAAAAGTCTAAAGGAGGAGATGATTAAAAATATTTCTGAACAACTCAAAGTAGGAACGTGAAGAAATTGAAAGAGAACTGGACCAAGTTTATAGGAAGAACAGCTCATATGCTAGAAGAAATAAAACACCGAGGGAAGTGTATATGAAATTTGTAAGAAGAAATATGAGAGATAAAATACTCAAAGAAGCCAACTTAGTTAGAATGAAAATACAGGACGCAGAGATAAAATTTCTGAAGGAAGTTCCATGGAGAATAAGAGAAAAACGACAGAACTATACCATGCTAAGCAAAGTTGTTAAGAGATAATGATATCACTTATAGATGGTTGGTACCCGAAGGTTTATTATTTAATTATGAAGGGAGACGTCATAGAATTGACTCTGTGTTCAAGTTAGAAGATTTTATTGAGTGAAATGGAGAAAACTTGGGATGGCAGAATGAGGATGAGAGCGGAAAAGAAGATGAAGAGACAAGAGAGGAAGCGGGGAAAGAGAAGAGAGGAAGACCAAGAAGAGGGAAAAGAGCACATTATACACCCTCCCAGGTTTTGACAAGACTCCAGTGAAGAGCAAAAGAACAAGAGAAAGATAAGAAAAATTAAGATGGAAAAGATTAAAAAACTTAACTTAATTTCTATTAATGTTAATGGTTTAAATAGTCCAGCCAAAAGAAGGAGGATATTTCACCAACTTACTAAGCTACGGACAGAAATTATATGCATACAAGAAACACACATAAAAAAAGATGATCAGAAATATTTGATAAAAGATTGGGGAATCTTTTTGTAGCATCAGACACATTTAAAAAAAGAGGAGTAGCAATCTATGCAAAAGCACATCTATGTCCGGAATTCATATATGCAGCAGAAGATGGCAGAGTGTTGGCGATATCTATCATGAAGCAAAATAGGAAAATTATAATGATAAATGTTTATGCACCAAACCAAGCGCAAGATAAGTTTTTTAATGTATTAAGAAACTTAATAGCAGCACACAATATGTCAGAAATTTGTATCATAGGAGATTTCAACGCAGTTTGGGACTGAAAAATGGATAAGAAGACCCATACCACGAATAAATTTTCAAGGAATATACTACCCAAGGAGTTTCTGAAGTTGGTGGAAGAGCAAAGCATGGTGGATGCATGGAGAGTAAGAAACCCGGGGAAATTTGATTACACGTTCTATTTGCCTAGACATAATTCGTGGTCCAGAATTGACATGGATCTCAGCCTCACTTGTAGCGGATATAATTGATGCGGAAATACTTTCTAATACCTTCGCAGATCACAGGCCATTAATGTTATCTTTTCGAGATAGACCCAGGAGGACTAGATGGAGATTGAATAAAAATTTATTAAGGGACAAGAATTTTGATAAAAAAAACAGAAGAAGAAATTAAGGACTTTTTTGATAGGAATATTCAGCCAGAGATACCTATGGAAACAGTTTGTGAGGCGTTCAAAGCCTATTTAAGGGGCTGTTCATTAACCAAGAAGCATGGGTCAGGAAACAAAGGAAAAAACAATATGAGGACCTAACGAAGCAAATACGGAAAGAAGAGGAGAAACTGAAAAGGTCAAAGGTAGAAAAAGAAAATACAAGTTTAAAATTAAAACTGCTACACCATTAAATGAATCTTATATTGTCTCAGGAAATAGCTAAAAATATAGAATACGCAAAACAACATTATTTTGAGAACGCCAACAAACCAACAAGGTGGTTGGCATACAAACTTAGGAAAGAAGAGGAGAAAAAGATAATCAAATCTTTAAGAAACGGGAAGGGAGAAGAGAAAGGTAATATAATTGAAATGAAAAAAATAGTGGAGAAATTTTACACAAATCTGTATCAACAAAAACAACAGGATAACAAGTTGGTTACACAATATCTAAACAATAAAAATACTAAGAAGTTCAGTGAAGAACAAAAACGAATTTTGAATGAACCGATCACTATATGTGAAATTATCGAGGCAATCAAGAGACAGAAGAAAAACAAAACTCCAGGACCTGACGGAATTCCAATAGAAATTTACCAAAGATATTCAGACCAGATAGTGTTAATACTCAAACAGGTGTTCCAAGGAATACCGGGAACTCAAAAGACTTCCAGATTCATGGAACCATGCTTTAATAGCTTTGATTGATAAGGCTGGAACAGATGACAAAGAAATCAGAAACTATAGACCAATTTCATTGCTAAATGCGGACTATAAGATCTTTGCATCAGTTAGAGCAGCAAGATTTAAAAGAATTTTAACACATGTGATACATCAAGATCAAGCGGGTTTTCTCCCGAAGAGACAAATTAGGAATAACATCAGGACGTTAATTAATGTATTAGAATATTATGAAGTGTACTCGGATAAATCTATGGCTCTGGTATTTCTAGATGCAGAGAAAGTGTTTGACAATGTCAATTGGCAGTTTATGCTTCAAAAGCTGGAGGCGTGAGATTGTGGCATAAATTTTTTGGCAATGATAAAAGCTATTTATAAATCACAAACTGCAAGAATACAATTAAACGGGGATATGACAGAGGACATTAAAATACAGAAGGGCACCAGACAGGCGTGTCCATTATCTTCCCTGCTATTTATCTTTACACTGGAGACCTTAATTGATTTAATAAGAGAAGCCGAAACAATTAGAGAACTCAAGATTAAAAAAGATGAGTTTAAGGTGCAGGCTTTTGTGGATTATCTACTATTTATACTAGAAAATCCAACGACATCATTGACAGATCTAATAGGAATCATTCAGGATTATGGTCAGGTAGTGGGCCTAAAAATTAATCTTAAAAAGTCATAGTGAAAAACTGTACAGATTCTCAAATCAAACAAATTAGAGACATCTCCAACATGGAACTGGTAAAGAAGGTCAAGTACTTAGGTATAATAGTACCCAACAGGAACAGCACGCTGCTAGATGATAACTATACGAAGTTTGATATGCCAAACTGGGGGTTATGTCATCAAGTGGCAGCCCTAGCTTGGGTTAAGGAATGGATAACATTAGAAAATACCAGGTTACTAAATTTAGAAGGGTTTAACCTAGTAATGGGTTGGCACAAATATGTATGGTATGATGAAGGCAAACACACTAAGAATTTTACGTGCCATACATTAAGAGGGGCATTAATGAGAATTTGGATGGAAGCTAGAAAGAATTACTATTTAAAAACCCCAAGATGGGTAGCACCTATAGAGGCCAATACACAACTGACGTTGATGGACATGGATAAAAAAGTGAATTACAATGATCTACTGGATAAACATAATAATCTAAAATCAGATGATGAATTGAGGGCTCGATAAGATATGGCTGTCCTCTAATGACAAGCAAATACAAATATCTATGTTTTTCTACTGTCGGAGCACTTATTAGATGAGACAGTGAAAAAGAACATGGTTGTATGGATGAAAGACCTAGAGCATACTATAGGGATAGAACAATGGTCAAAAACTTGGAGGGCTGTTAGGATGATGTGAGCAATCCTGTTTAAAGAGAATATACTTAAACTATTTTATAGATGGCATTGGACGCCAGATAGGATCGTAAAATGTTATGAGAATTCAACTGTAAACTGTTGGAAATGTAAGAATAATGTCAGCTCATACTTGCATATGTGGTGGTGATGTGAGAAAGTACAAAAATATTGGCATGTTGTATTCAAAATGTTACAAGAAATTATGGGAAATGAATTACCTTTAACGCTGGAGTGTGCTCTTTTGAACTTGCTCCCAGACCACATTAGTAAGGAAGACGAGTATTTAACAGTGTATACTCTTACTGCAGCAAGAATTTTATTAGACAGAGGTTAGAAAGGAGAGAGGGTACCCTCTAAGGAGGAACTGGTAAATAAACTGCTGTCATTGGCGGAAATGGATAGATAAGTGTATTGCTACAGGCAAAAGAATATGAGGTATTTGAAAAAAGATGGAAAAAGTTGTATGTTTGGATGGAACAGAGTTGTATAAAGAAAAAATGACTCATAAGAATGTAAATGTTAAACATAAGCAATGTATGTATAATGATAAAATATAAAAAAATATTTTTTAAAAATAAAACAACAACAAAAACTTCTTTGTTATTTAGACCAAATAAATGAATAGCCCCCAGGTATTTTTTCCTTCCTTCCATGAATGCTATATTGTCTTTAAACAAATAGGTGACTAATCCCTTCAACCAGCTCAGATTAGCACTGTTGCTCCCTAAATATTCAGGAATGACTTTTAACTAGTTGGTATTTGTGTTCCCGGGGGTCACACGTTCCTTGCAGAGAAAGCTATAAAATGGGCAAATAATGCCCCTCCCAGGCCATTTTGGCTTGGGAAAGGGGGCAGAGAGAGGCAGGAGCTCTTCTTCCCTCCAAGCCTTGGTTCCGAGCAGAATCAGGCCCCTATGACTCTTCTAAAGGCAACACTTGTATGACTGTGTAACCCAGTAAGGTCCTAATATCTGCAGGGAGAGTGGGCAGGTTCAGTCGGTTTTGACAGCAGAACTCCCACCTATGGTTATTAAGAATGTGTAACTGCTGCAACTACACGTATACTTAAAAACAGACATAAGAGAGGAAATACAACCAATTTAAAATAAACTCTTTATATAAACAAAGCATGGAGGTTTTCATATAAATCCTCATTCATTCCTGGTTGGTTGCTATTACTTTATAGCAATGAATCTTCAGGATATTATTGGTTACAGATATCTTCAGCACCCACAAGGATGCACAGAACAAGAAAATACTAAGCACATAGATATATTGTAGGTCCATATATTATAAGCCTCACAGATACTGGAACAGCATATGAGGTTTCCAGGCTGTACTTGGGAGGCTGCAGCTCTTCTCAGTTGAATCCAGGATTTACCTGCAATAATTCAAGGCAGGCCTTAACACAGCGAAGTCTATACAGGCCTCTCTCCACCCTTATGATGATGTTGCCTTTTACTGGGCCAGGCTGCACTGCTGTCTGCTGGGAATACCCAGCCTCCTTTAAGGAAGGCTGCAAGCACTGAGCATGCCCATTAACTAAGTATAGGAGGGGGAAAGGGAGTTAATTGCCACACCACCTATTGGCAAAAGCAGGCGTGCCTGATCCCTGTATGCTGTTAACAGCTACAAAACTGCATGGGTTGCAACTGCATGCAAGTCAGATCTACAGAACGCAGACTCAGCTCATTAAAGGTTACAGTGTATAGTTTGCGCATGAGAATTCCCAAGGAGATTTTGAGGGAACTTTTTCATCTGTATTTACTTGAGTTTTAAGAGTGAAAGAACAGTTTTAACAACTGTCTTTGTGCAAAACAAGACAAGCCTTGTCACAGGTTAAAAATTAACAGATTTATTACCACATAGACTTTCCAGTTTTATTATGGCATGTTTCTAGAACTGACTTGATCAACAGTTCTAGTTTCCAAAAACTTGTGCTGTAATAATTCTGTAGGTCTTTAAGTTGCATAAGACTCTTGCGTTTTGTGCTTTTTTTTGTACTGTAATGGACTAATGTTACTGCTCTACTGGAATTTTTTGTCTTTTGCAGATACTGTTATTACTGTTTGAGAAAGTTCTTTATTTCATTACCAAACTTCTCTTACAAAAGAAGGAGCTATGATCCAAAAGAATTTCCTTGTTTCCTCCATGTTTCAGAGGCAGTGCCATGCTGGGTAAACCAACTATCTTTTTAAGATATAGTTTTTTCTGGTCCAAGCATCAATCGTTCCTGGCAATATGTATGATAAAACTTGTAACCCTTCCATGGAGTGCTTGGTGGCCTATTGTGCAGTAATCACCATCCTATTTTTAAGCATCTGCCAGGCAAACCCCTACTGAGGAATACATGTTCCTTTCCTCCTTTCCTACCTGCTGAGTTGGCTCCATACACAATTTGTGAATCTTTCTCCTTTTTTTAGCTAGAAGGTTAGCAGTTTATCACTACAGGAGAAGGAGACAGAACTGTATGTACAGTGGCAAAATAGCTATTGCATAGAAAAGTGAATAAGACAGCTACAATTTCAGAAGGGCAGAGAAAGAATAGTAGCACAGCTGAGTGGATAAAAGCAGCCTTTGTCTTAAGTAATTGTTTGCAAGGTTGGTTTAGGCAGAACCAACAGCCCAAAATAATGCTAATAGCAGATTGTTCCAGCCCTTGTTGTTGGTTTACTATGGGGAATGAGATCACAGCTCATCATTAGCTATTTTGTGTAGGGAAGTATTTCTCCTCCTGAAGTGGGAGTGGGAGCATGAAGCAGCACCTGCAGAGTTTGGTTCAATTACACGGAAAACCAGAAACTGCACTGTTAGCGATTTTCCATCTAGTTTCTTTTTGTCCTGTAGGAGAAATTATGCATTTTCTATTGCGGGAAGGGTGGAATATAAATCGAAAGTATAATTTAAAAAAAAAACTTTATCATGGCAACGTCATGGAAATTTAAACTTTAAATGAGTGCTGTGTTTGAAATCTCTAGCAATCCTTCTTGGGAGCTAAAAAAGTGTTTGGAAACATCATTTGGTACAGAATTCTGTACCCGGGGTACAGACTAGAATGGTTGGAAGGGACTATATCACTCCAGTATTGGTCCATCTTTACTGGGCCCCAATCTGTTTCTACGCACAATTCAGATCCAGGTGCTGACCTTTATTTATTTTATTTATCTTTCAATTTCTACCCCGCTCGAACCCCTCTCCATGGGTCTCTGAGCGGCTTACACAGCTTGTATCATCCCTATCTATGGGCACAACGTATTAGGGCGGGACTACCTAACGGCACCCGGTGGGATTTAGTTGACATGTCTCCGGCTCGGCTCGGCTTCTCGGCTTCGGCTCGGCATCTTCCTTCTACTCTCTTCAGGCTCCTCGGGAGTTGGTGGGCCTGTTCGTCGTGCTGATCGCAGTGGCGTGGCACTGGCTCCGTCCCTCAGGCTCCGCCGTGCCTGCGCCGAGCGTCCTCACGCCTTCTGGGCTCCGCCTTCGCCACCGGTTCACCGCTAGATGTCGCATCTCCTTTTTCTTCCACTCGCCACCTCGACTATCACCGCCATTACGCCGCTCCGCTGTTGCCGCCACCGCCACTCATCGATCTGTTGCTGCTGAGGTTCCCACCTCACCTCCCAATGGAGGAGGAGGGTGCTCCCTGCCTACTAAGGCAGGTACCTATTTATCTACTTGTAAGTTGTTAAGACTTTCGAACCACTGGGTGGGCGGGAGCTGGGACTAAGGCCGGGTGCTCACCCCGGCCGCGGTGGGTATCGAACAGCCTACAAGCTGTTCGTTAGATGTTAAAGCAGGTGCTTTTGCACCCTGCGCCACCGCTCCCTATCTTGTATAGTTGGGACCAACATACCCTAAGGCAGGGATGTCAGACTTATTTGTTATAAGGGCCAGATGTGACATAAATGAGACCTTGCTGGGCTATGCGTGTCATAAAATGTAATGCCAGGTAGCAGAAAAAAAACTTTATAAAGGACACAAACACAAAGGGTTTTTTTACTTAAAATAAAAACAAGCTTAAAACATTAGCTCTGTGAGCTGCAAACCTGCTTTTGATTTACTGACATTCATCACAGAAATCTCATGCTCAGAGTTCTGTGTCTAGGACCCAGGTTAAAGCATAAAATGGCTGAGTGATTAAGAGAGTCTGGGAAGCAAGTTATGAAGCAGCAGCAGCAGAACTAGAAGCAGGAGATGGCCAGTTCCACTGCGGGCCTGATGGAAGCCCTCTGGGGGCCTGATCTGGTGCCCGGGCCGCATATTTTACACCCTGCCCTAAGGACCACTAACCTACTCAACCTCTACAGTCACATTCTGAGGCCCTGCTTTGAGTATACCCACCTTCTGAGTTGAGGCAGGTGGTAACCCAAGAGAGGGTCTTCTCAGTTGTTGTACCAAAATTGTACAGTTCCTTCCGTAAGATATTTGTCTGTCCCCTTGCATCACTGCCTTCTGCCAGTGGGTGAACGGTTTTTTGTTTTGTTAGGCATTTCCTTAATGGCCTCCCTTTTCTGCCGTATGTTTTAATTACTGGTTTTTATACATATTTTATTTATGGGTTTAACTGGTTTGATAATGTTCTGTTTTTGTTAGCTGCCTTGTTGGTCTTGTTTTGGCTGAAAGGTAGGATATAAATTTTGTAAACAAATAATACACACATTTACAAATATGCATGTATATATCTGTATAAGATACTATTTTTGTCAGCCAACTTGCATTTTGTTGATATTTTGTCTCTCTCATACATCTTGGTGCTAAGACAGCTCATCTCTGCTCATCATGAGACTCAGAAATGACTTTCAGGCCATCCCTAAAACAAAAACTGAAATATGGAGAGCATAAGTGTCATCACCCTTGCTAAGAACAGTAGCCAAGGCTTTCTTTTTATTCAGGCCATCAGACGGGATTTCTCAGTACTTAATCTAAAGATGCTTAGTAGATCACTTGGTGCATTCCAGTGTTAAGTACTGATACTGTACACTAGATACTATTGTTAGTGCTTCAATTTACTAGCTGTTCTATTCAGATTCTCTCTGATTTCGCTATATTCAGTGTCTCAGTACTTTTCACAGACTTGTGCCAGAAGCCTCATCACTTCATCAATGATCCCTTTGTAGCCACATGTGGGCTGTTTCCCCAATTGGGTGCATTCTTTTAAGTCAAGTATAAAAACCAAAGGCAGCAGTGCATAGAGCTAAGAGGAAGTAGAACAAATTTATTTAATTTTGTATTCAAATTGCACTAGTGTGGATTTGAGATTAAATTGAAAAGCAGGCTGATTCACATGGATCCATGTGCCTGGAGTTCACTAATTGCTGCTGATTTCACAGCAATTATCCAGTAGTTGAACATACCCTGATTGATAGTCATAATATGTGCGACTTGCATTGAGCAACTTGAAAACCTGCCAAACAAGTTTGTACCTTCCTGTTGGTCAGAAATGGAGGAATCAGCTGAGAATAGGATTCTAATCCACTGTCTCTCAGGAAAATTGCTACTTAGTGAAGGTGGAGATCAAAAGTGATCAACTTCTAATCTCCCCATTGCAAAAGAGAGAGAAACTTTCTGGCCTTTTATCTGCAGTACAAGTCAACAGCTTAAGGTGGGGAAAAGAGAAGCAATACTTTTCTCCCTCTCCCTAATAAAAGCCTGGTCATGAAGACCAGGAATTATATCCTCCTTTCTCTCCATTCCAAGGTGACAGTTTGTATGTGGGGAGGAGAAAAGAAAGGGAATCAGCTAGGATTCTGATCACCACCACCATCACACACACTGCGTTTCATCAAGTCTAGGATATAGTAAAATTTCCCTGAGTTCAGCTGGGAGTCAGCTCCTTATGGCTGCAAGTAGCCTGTTCCTGCAAACAGACAGGAACAGGTTGAGATTAGCTGAATAGCTGGCTGGTGTTGCGATGCCTGGGCAACAGATTCCAGTGCTCCTGGGGAGGGGAAAGTATAGCGGTGGGAGAAACATGGAGGACGCAGAGAAATAGAATAGCTCGGCGCCCTTCCAGCCTGCGACTCATCCCAAACGATGTCGGCAGTGGGGCTAGGAGTGACAACCCCCCTCCGACATTGATGTTGTGCAACGCCAGGTTTATAAATAATAAGGCCATAGTCCTTCAGGACTTCCTTTCGGGACAGAAAGACCTGGCGTGTGTGACTGAGACCTGGGTGCAGAATGGGGAGACCATAGCTCTCTCCCAGCTTGCCCCTCCTGGATTCTCGGTCCCACACCAATCACGGACTAAGGGGTGGGGAAAGGAGTGGTTATTTTCATTCGGGAAGCTTACTCCTTTAGGGCGTTCCCACCACCGGAGATCTCGGGCACTGAGTGTGTCGGTCTGGTGTGGGAGGCTGAGGAGAGTTTGGTGATTTGGCTGGTGTACTGACCACCTAACACACTGGCCAATAGCCTGCTGTCCCTGATGGAGGCCATATCAGGCTGGGTGCTGGAACACCCTAGGCTGTTGGTCTTGGGTGATTTCAACGTCCATGCCGATGACACAGCCTCCAGTCAGGCAGTGGACCTAGTGTCATCCATGGTGGTGCTGGGACTCTCCCAATTTGTAATGACCCCTACACACCGGGCTGGGCACATGCTCGATTTGATCTTCACAGCTGGGATGACAGTGAACCGGATTACTGCTTCAGCAGTATCATGGTCAGACCACTATGCCCTGAGGACCTATCTGAATGTTCCACCCCGGCCCTGTTTAGGCAGCTGTTATGTATGAGACTTAAGGCAGCACCTCATAACAAGTGATTCAGCTTTATTTACAAGGTAGGGCGAACACAGAACATAAGAGCAACAGGATCTCTTTTAAACTATCCGGGCTTGGTAGGCAACGCCCTTAGTTGAGATAAGAACCAATCAAAATAGGAGCATAACAACCACTCAAATCATTTCTCTCCTGCACCCTTGTATCCTGATTGGACTGCTGCACAGAGTATCCAATCAGTTTGCAGGATTTAGGATACCAGACTTAAATAGGAGAATTCAAGCTTAGGCATTATGTATACCAATACTTAACAGCAATGAGCACATTTTTGCTCGCCCACGGAGCCAAATGGACTCAGTGCAACTTCAAATGGCTCTGCGGAATCCAATGCCCCCTGGCAGCTCATTGGATGAGCTAGTGGAGGACTGGCATAGCCAGCTCTCTGCAGCCATCGACAAGATCACTCCCCGGCACCCTCTCCACCCTTGGTTTAAGCTGGCTCCTTGGTTTACCTAGGAGCTGTGGCTCATGAAGCAAGAGCTGTGATGGCTAGAGAGGCGGTGGTGCCATGCTCGCGACGAGGCTACAAGAACATCTTACAGGATGTTTATGAGATCCTATGAGATGGCAGCCAAAGCCGCTGAGAGTTCTATGTGGCTACAATTGCATCTGCAAGCTCATGCCCAGCCCAATTATTTAGAACGATTTGGTCTTTAACAGCTGCCACAGGGCAGACAAAATACTAGGAATTGGACATAGGCTGTGAGGCATTTGCGAGCTACTTCGTGGATAAAGTCTTGGTGCTCCACTGTGACCTCCCCACCACAGTTGAAACAGTTAGTGAACTCGAGGCCCCTTGCACATCTTCGAGTCTGGGTTTGCACTGTTTCAGCCTGCTCAGCCTGGAGGAAGTTGACAGACTGCTAGTCCATGTATGCCCAACCACATGCATCTTTACCCTTCCTGGCTCATTAAAGCAGGCCACAAAGGGTTTTGAGGTGCCCTTAGGGAGATTGTCAACAAGTCCCTCTCAGAGGGGCTACTCCCAGGGGCTTGCTTCTTTTCTCCAGGGTTGGGGACAAAGGGTGGCGCTAGGGGAACAGCAGTCCAGGAGACACCCAGTTGAGTGTGGTGTGCCTCAGAGGGCGGTGCTCTCCCCAATGTTGTTTAACATCTACACGCGCCCCCTTGCCCAGATTGCCCAGAGGCATGGGCTGGGGTGTCAACAGTACATTGATGACACCCAGCTCTATCTGATATTGGGCGGCCGGTCAGACTCCAGCCCAGAAGACCTGGACCGGGCTTTGCAAGCCGTGGCTGGTTGGCTTAGACTGAGCCGGCTGAAGCTGAACCTGGTGAAGATGGAGGTCCTGTGCCTAAGTCGGGGTGGCCTGGGGATGGGGATCCCACTCCCGACCTTCAGCAGGGCACCATTGGTGCCAGCGCAGCAGGCAAGGAGCTTGGGAGTGCTCCTGGATCCCTCCTTAACTATGGAGGCCCAGGTAGCAGCCACTGCCAAGTTGGCCTTTTACCACCTTTGGCTGATCTGGCTGTTGGTTCCCTTCCTCGGCTGCGACCATCTGGCTACAGCGATCCATGCAATGGTCACTTCGAATTTAGACTATTGAAACGCTCTCCACGTGGGGCTGCCCTTGTTGCTAATCCAGAAGCTGCAGTTAGTGCAGAATGCTGCGGCCAGACTTCTGATGGGTCTCCCTAGATGGGAACACATCCGGCCTGTGCTGAAAGCACTGCACTGGCTGCCAATAGGATACCGAATTTGCTTCAAGATCCTGATATAGATCTTTAAAGCCCTATATGGCCAGGGTCTGGCATACCTGAGGGACTGCCTTTCTTCACATATACCCCAGAGAGCACTACGGTCGAGGTCGCAATGTTGTCTAATAATTCCAGGCCCCAAGGAGGCCAGGCTGGCCACCATCAGGGCCAGGGCCTTTTCAGTGGCAACTCCTACCTGATGGAACAAGCTTCCAGAGGAGATCAGGGCCATGCAGGACCTTTTACAGTTCTGCAGGGCCTGCAAGATGGAGCTCTTCCACCACGCTTTCAGTTAGGAGCCACCCACTGCTACCAATGACTACCACCAACTATTATCACTATTGACACCGTGATACTAGGCTGGCCCTTTTGGAGATTGAGATACAGCATCGTGTGAGGCTAGATACCGCTGAATTGGGACTTGGCCTTACATCTTATTGCCTGCCATCACTAACTGACCAGACTGACCATCATTGCGAGCATTTAACTGTAATTTTAACTGTATAATATGTGATTGTTTTATCTCATTTTCTAGGTACTTATATTTTTATTTGACCCAGTACATGGTGCTGCTGAATGTGCACCACCCTGAGCCCACCCTGTGGGGAGGGCGGTGTACAAATTTAATAAATACTAATAATGATGATGATGATGAATAGCCTATTGGTTACTTGACTTCCAGATCACCACTGGTGAATAGAATGTGAGCTGAATGGGCAGATGTTCAAGCACCCTAGAGTACATGTGACCCACTCACACACACTAACACTACCTCGTAGAAGTTTATGCTCATTGAAGGTGGGCTACATACTACATTGAAGATGACATAGCTAAGCCACGTGTCATGGAAAATATTTATAAACAGTAAAATATGAGAAGTCAGAAAAGAGCAGTGCAGTAACCCTTCAATACATTGGCTTGCATAGTTTCCCTGTTAGTTAGACAGATTCATTAATTGTCTGCTAGTCTGTATTTTTCCTTTTCTCATTGCAAAACTTTTCAGCAAACAGCTTCACTTCTTTTAAAAATACAGAACTGATGAAAACAAACCCTTCAGCAATTAATTGCTTCACCTAATCTCAAAGCCGAAAGCTCAGCTAGTACTGTATATGACACCAGTTGCCAGAAAGCAGCCTCAATAGAAAACTTACTATGAGTTTTAAAGAAGCAGGCCTCCCATAACTGATGGACTGCCATCAACAATCGCTATAAAGACTAGGAACCATGAATAGACATGGGCAAGAGGTTGTTCCAGTGTGTAAAGCCTAGGCTTTGGTACTGTATATAGGTTCTATGGCAAATTTCTGCATAAAACACTTGTGTTAAGTATTTTACAATTTATTTTAAGAGTTCTTTTAAATAAAATTATATCAGCTACATTTTCCAAGCTATGATTCTCTGCCTCTCAGAGTCATCATCAATAGTAATGCATCCAGAGGAAATAAGAGACCACACTTAAGAAACTGAATGCATAATAAAACGTTCTACAACATGAAATGATTACATATGCTGATGTATAAGAAAAGAAAATGAAAGTGATGATTTGGCTTTCTGCAAAGGCATCTTTAAATTCTCAAATATGTACTGCCAAGTAATTTTCTTTGCTGAGTCTTTGCAGACTATAAATTGATTCATGTGTTATGGATGGAATGTATCTGATGGAATTTGGAAAATGTTACAAAGGCTTCATTATTTTAGGGGAAATTAAAGTGTTTCTAATTGAACACATTATAGTTTGGCTACAATCCTTAATTTATAAGTAAACTCCATGGGACTTTCAAGCAAATGTGTTTGGGAGTTATAGATAAAGGTATCTTTAAACAAAATAATTCTGTGATTTCTAGAGCTTCTGGGCTTTCCCCAGAAGTGACATAACAGTGCAGATGACATAATGTTTTCATAACACTGTAAACTTTGGCTACAATCTTAAACTTACTTATAAGTAAACTCATAAGTAAACTTTCAAGTAATCAAGTTTTAGAGACATCTATGCCCTTGTCCTAATATAAAATAACTACATAAGCAGAAAACTGGATAAATATTATCACAATCTGATTACAAGTATAATTCTAACAATTATTACTAAGAACATTCTTCTTATCTTTTAATTCCATCCCGTTGCACAATCTTGCCTATACACACACAAAACAGTTTCATCCTAGAAATAGAATTAACAGCTTAAACTGTGATAATATTACTTTAAAATACAAATGTTGTTTTCAAAAGAATGTCTCACAGATTTTAGAAGATGTTTGTTTTTGTCATTTTCCTCCTTCCTGAAAAAGTAAGTCCATCTTTTCTCTTGTTTAACTAGAATATACAGAAGTCTATCCATCCTAAAGTAGGTCATCAAGAAGTTTTTCAATTCCTTTAAAATGTATTTGATAATGTCTTCCACATGTCACAATGGAATATTGAACTGTGTTATGGTGCTTTAAGTAACAATGATCTAGTAATTCTTGACTTATAAAGTTGTTATCTGATTTTTCAGTTACTGTTCTTCTAGAGTGGATGTCTGGGCCAGATTCCTGTCTTAAAAACAAATTAAACTTTGTGTTCTTACAAAAGTTCTCCGGTTTGCCCTTTCTTTATCTGAAAGATGGATGTTCTGTAATGTGGTTTTTAATATCTCTTGAATAACTTCAAGGTAAGGGTTGCTGCAAACTTGAAATAAGATTAATACAATAATATCTTCAAGCATAGCCTTGAATTTCTTTGCTTTGGAAAAGCTGGTACCAAGGATTGCTCAAAATAGAAACCTTAGTCAAAGACTGTTCTTTCTATGTACGGAATACCTCTGTTCAGAATGTCTTAAATTAGAAAATATCAAAGCCCGCCAAAGCATAGCTAAGACAAATGGTCTGATTACTAGAAATTATTTTTATCAACATCCTGGTCAGACAGCAGGAAAATGTGGGTCTGTTAAAAGTTTTCAGATATGTTGCCAATAAAGATAATGTAAGGCTCCCACTGGCTCATATAATTATCTGTCAATAAAGTGAAATGACCCCAGCAACTGGATGCGGCAATACTCCTGGCATACTTGGTTGTAGCAGACGGGCTGGAACTATGACCAAGAAACCCTGGGTTCAAATCCCCATTCTGTCATGAAATTCCCTGGGTAATCTTGGGCCAGTCACTGTCTCTCAGCCTAACCTGCCTCACAGGTTTGTGATGAAGGGATCACATACACAGCCTTGAACTCCTTGGATGAAGACTCTTTTTAAAATTTACAAGCCACTTATTACAGCTATTTATAAGTCATTGAGTTTTCTTTCCTGATAAAAGCATTTTGGTCTTGGCTTTCATTTATGTCCCATTTATCTTCCTGGCAATGGGTCACAGTGAAACATAGGAAGCAGTCTTTTGTTGTAAAAAATCTATTTGAATAAACTCCCTCAGGTCTGCCAGGCCATGACTGGCAAGCAGCAGGATAGTGGGGGGGGGGGCGCAATATCATCTGCACTGCTGTATCACTTTCGGGGGAAACCCAGGAGCTGATGTAGGGGAACTCCAGAAATTGCCAGAAACTCTATAGTAAGAGTTTCTTGTAATTCTATCATTAAGCAATATAATGGTGCAGATGATGTCACCTAAAAAAAAAATTCTCCAGCTGCTGCTCAGAGTGGCAGCAGCTAACGAGGGCTGTGAGGAGGAGGCTTGGCAATCCTAAGTGCCTTCTGAACAAAAAAAATTATCTCAGTGTTAAGAGGTATTTCTCAAGTGATTGCTGCTGTGGCTTGGTATTGTACCACTGTAGTTTCAGCAGATGTAAAAGGTTCTGATGACACACTACACAGGCTGAAATCCATTTTGTTCATACATGGAGGTTTTAGCAGGGCCAATCTGATAAAGATAGTGTCTTTATTATTGTGTTACTAACTGAACAGCATGTTAGCAATCCAGTCTAACTACAGGACGGTAAACAGAGCAGCTATACTTAATGGTTCTTTCTGGGGACCAAAAATTGGACCTTCGGTATTTAAGCAACTTGCCTGACTGGCTTGAGGAAATTATGATGACTAGAGGGGGTAAGAGTGCCTCATTTTGTGCATTTGTATTGGCGTGAAATATATTGAAAAGTTTCAGTGTTAAAGTTTGAGGACCTGGGGTGCAATGTATGCCCATATCTATTATCATACTATATCTATTAATATAAAAATGTATAGTTAATTTTGACAATATTGACAGAGATAAATCATTTAGAAGATGTCAAATGGTAGTATATATGTTGTATAGCATATTAAAACAGAGACTGTAGTTCAACTTCTGGGTTTGGCTTTTGGGTGCTGTCAGAGAGCTAGAGAAATAAGTATAAGTAGTTAAAACGCACAAAATGAACAAAGTGATAAACTGCTTGAAGTAAAAGGACAAAAAAAGTCAAAAGTAGGAGAAACATGGATTACTGGCTTAGGTATAAAGTTCAAATGGGTGAACATGTAGGAATTACACAGTGTAACAGATTTCACAACTACAATAAGACAGAAAAAATTGACTTTGTAATAAGATTATTGTGGGGATTATTGTACAGAGCTGTCAATAAAAATGAAATAGGTATACTCATTTACTAGGGTGTGTTCACAAATAAAGAGAAAAGAATGGATGAGTTCACTTAATGAACTTGAAGAAATATAAGTTTTATACTTGAGGTCTAATAACTTTTTGAAATAAATGGAATAAATAATGCCTGTGTCTTTCAGGTAAGATCAATTCATCTGACATATGGGGGGAATCTGGTACTTTAATAACCTTTTGACAGATTACAGCTGTAATGGACAATAAATGGTTAATGCCTTAATCCAGTCTGAGAACCTTGAGTGACAAGATTCAAATGAGTTGAGAGTACCAGTAAGAGTGGCAGTTAAGAATGGAGTGGGAACAGTGAAGGAGAGCTAAGCAGAGTGAGGGGATCAAGGAGGATCCTTGGAATAGGAAAATGGTACAAATAGTCCTCCTTACAGAGATCCCCACTTAGTGATTAAGAAGCAAGATTGGAACTTGTGTGAATGTTTCTGCCCTCACAAACTTAAGTATTTTTGAGACAAAGAAACTTATGCTTGATGATTTAATCAGTGACTGCCAAAAGATTTCTCTCAACAGTTTTAAAAAGCTGTCTGTATAACAAAACAGCTACTTGTTTGCAACAAATTATCTTCTGTTTATATTTATACAAAGTTACCTCATTCCTGTTGCCTGTTCACCTTCTAAATCCTAAACCTGATACCTACCTGACCATTTCTCCTCAAAAGTGAAATAAAAACCATCAGCCTCTCAGGTGCCATTAATCAAAGAGAAAAGAAGGATTTTAGTTGTTCACTCAGTTTCCTAGACTGGGTCAGTATATATCTGTATACATTTAAACAACTGGATGGGACAGACAGAGAAACAAGAAGAAAAAGAGGCTGCTGATCCAAGAAAAATATAAAGAGAAGCAGGGAACCATTATAACAGCACCGGTGTCCAATTTGCCCTATTTGGGCAAACTGATAGAGAGGGCGGTGGTGGTACAGTTGCAGGGTTTTCTGGAGGATGCTTCAGTCCTAGATCCCTTCCAGTCCGGCTTTCGCCCGGGTCACAGGACGGAGACGGTGCTGGTCGCCCTGACTGACGATCTCTGAAGGCATCTGGATCGAGGCGGTGTGGCGGCATTGCTGTTGTTAGATCTGTCAGCCGTGTTTTATACGGTTGACCATCAGCTGCTGACCTGCCACCTCGCCGATGTGGGGATTCAGGGGCTTGCCCTTCAATGGTTTGCCTCTTTCCTCCAAAGTCGGGGACAGAGGGTGGTGATTGGAGGTCGGTGGTCCCGGAGGCACCCCCTTGAGTGTGGGGTGCCACAAGGGGCAGGGCTGTCTCTGATGCTATTCAACATCTATATGTGCCCCCTCACCCAGATTGCCCGGAGTTATGGGCTTGGGTGTCACCAATATGCAGATGAAACCCAGCTCTATCTGATGCTGGGCGGCCAGTCGGACTCTAGCCCTGATGACCTGAATAGGGCATTGCAGGCCATGGCTGGTTGGCTCAGGCAGAGCCGACTGAAGCTAAACACGGCGAAAATAGAGGTCCTGGGCCTGAGTCGGACCCATCTGGGGCTGGGGCTCCCTCTCCCAACCTTCGATGGGGCACCTATGGTGCTGTCGCCGGAGGTTAGGAGTTTGCGGGTGCTCCTGGACCCCTCCTTAATGATAGAGGCCCAGGTGGCAGCCACTGTCAAGTCAGCATTTTACCATCTTTGGCTGGCGCGACACTTGGTCTCCTACCTCTACCGTGATGACCTGGCCACTGTGATCCATGCAATGGTCACCTCAAGGCTAGACTACTGCAATGCTCTCTACATGGGGCTGCCTTTGTCGCAGATCCAGAGGCTCCAGCTGGTGCAGAATGCAGCAGCCAGGCTGTTGATGGGGCTCATGAGGTGGGATCACATCCAGCCAGTGCTTAAGGCGCTGCACTGGCTGCCAGTAGTGTACCGGATCCGCTTCAAAGTGCTGGTGCTTACCTTTAAAGCCCTATATGGCCAGGGTCCGGCTTACCTGAGGGACCGCCTTTCCCCATATGTTCCCCCAAGATTGCTATGGTCCGGGGGACAACATCTACTGGCTATTCCAGCTTCCAAGGCGGCCAAATATGCTGTTACCAGGGCCAGGGCTTTCTTGGTGGCAGCCCCTACCTGGTGGAATGAGCTCCCAGAGGAGATCAGGTGGAACCTTATGCAGTTCCGCAGGGCCTGCAAGACGGAGCTCTTCCACCAGGCTTTCGAGTAGGGGCTGCCACCATGATTGGACCATCACCGTGGGGATACCACGAGGTGTACTGGCCCTGGTATGAGGTTACAACTTGGTGGGACATTACTGGAGCAGGGGCAACATGCCACCAGAGTGTTGAGCGTTGACTGGTTCTAACTGAGTTACATGTTTTGTTTTCTGCTGTTCTGATGGTTTTATTGTTAGTTGATTTTTATGCTTTTAAGTATTTTATATGTCATTGCCCCCATGTGTTATCGGCAATGTATGGCTTGCTGCCTCTTGTTTGCCGCCCTGAGCCCATGTGGAAGGGCGGGGTATAAATCTAATAAATAAATAAATAAAATAAAAGGCCATGAGTGTTTATTAAGAATTACTCATTTATTTAAAAATGTATATCCTATTTTGTAGCACAAAAGGAATACCTAACTGGCATAAGAACATAAGAAGAACTTTGCTGGGTCAGATTGGTGGTCCATCTAGTCCTTTGTCATTCCAAAGGCCCAATTGTCTCCCTAGCCTATTTCTTGCTCCAGGTATATTTGAAGAAATGTTTATTGTTTGTCTTAATATTTTTAATGATCTGCTCCTCGAATTCTCTTTATGGTCACTCTGTTATTAACTTCATTTTGCCAAAACCTGCGCTTTTTTCTGTTCACCTCATATGGAAAAACCTTAAATTTTTTAAAGGAAGTGGTTTGGCCTTTTATGGTTTCCTTAACTCATGTTGTTATAACCACACAGGCATCCTTTTAGATTTGGAGGTTCCTTTTCTGACTTGCTGTTTGCCTCAATTTGGACCTCAATTAGTGTGGCATTAAATAGTTTCCAGGCATCCCAGAGGGACTTGATTTGCAACCATTATCATCCAGTTAGTCAGCTGTGTTGGTCTGAAGCAGCAGAACAAATTTAGAGTCCAGTGGCACCTTTAAGACCAACAAAGGTTTATTCAAGGTATGAGCTTGCATGTGCAAGGCACACTTTTTCAGATACATTGGAATGGTAGGTGAGGTTCTAAACTTATAGACAGGGATTTAACAGCAAATTAACATGTAACATGATGATGTTTAAGTTATGCAAAATGAAAAACGGAATAACAAGGTTGTAAGGTCAACAGCTATAAAGCAATAAATATGTCAAAATAGTAGATGAGTGTCTAAAGGTGTTTTTTCTAATTGTGGAAAGTAACAGAATCTTAATTATCTTCTCTCAGGTGTACAGGCCACGTGGAGGGCACTTAACAGTATATTTTGAGCTAGATGTAATGTTGTCAGCAGACATCCATTCAGTATTCTAATATACTATTCTGAAAAAGAAATACACTAAAATACAGAGGATTTATATTCCTTCTTGTTGAGAATACATATGTGAGGACTGAATGAGTTAGCATATGTAATGGGATAAAAATCCAATATTCCTGTTGAGTCCTGGAGAGGTTTTTGTTCCAAATGTTGTAATAACTTGTAATATAGCAATTTCCCTTTCCATTCTGTTCCTGAAGTTCCTTTGTAATAAAACAGCTACTTTGAGGTTATCCATTGAATTTCTTGGAAGGTTAACGTGTTCTACAGGTTTCTCAGTATTGTGATTCCTGATGTCTGATTTGTGTCCATTTATCCTCTGGTGCAGGATTTGTCCTGTTTGTCCTATGAATAGAACTGAGTGTGTAGGACTGTAACAAAAACCCACACAACCCCGCTCTTTCCCACAATGCATGATTTTTATGAGTAGATCCGGTTAGCATTATAGAGTAGATCCAGTTAACATTATAGTGCTGCATTTTAACCAGATGTAGCCTATGAACAACTCTCAAAGTGTACTTTCAACCTGCAGACTGTCAAGAAGAGCACATTATAATTTATACCTTACCTAAGCATCTATATACTGTTTTCCAAGTTTACCCCCCGTCTGCAGATACTTATAGTCACTGATAGAGAAGAGAGACTTATATTCACATGGAGAGAAGAGAGATTTCCCCCCAAAACTTGGGGGACCCCCCAGGTTGCATAAAAATCTTAACCTTCAAAAAAGGGGGGGGTCATTTAAAAACACTCTAAAACAGAGCACTACTGCAGAGGGGGAGGGGAAGAAGATGGGGGAAAGCAGTGCTGAAGACACTGCTACTGAGTGGAACCCTTCTTCCCCACCCTCCAGCGCTAATTCTCCCCATGGTCTGGCTGGTTAGAAGCCGGCAGGAAAGTTTTAAAGGGCAGCTGTGCTAGCAGCTACAGAGACTGGGGTGAGAAGAAGTCTAATTTCCCACTCACAAGGCTCTGTAGTTGCCAACTCAGCTGCCATTTTAAAACTTTCCTGCTAGCTTGTAACTGCCCAAACTGTGGAAAGAAGAAGCACTGGCGGGAGGGGTTTCCCAGCAGTGAACTGCCATTATTTTAAAGACTTTTTTCCTAATATCCCACCAATATCTCCCCACCCGTAATTTAACCCCATTATTACAAGTCCTGTGTTCAGGGTATCCATAGCCACACCTGGGTCTAAGGAGAAATAGGATACTATATATAACAGGTGTTATAACTGCTTGGGAAGGACAATAGTAACAAAAAAACCTTGTTCCCTCAATAATGTTACCTTTGTCCATTTTTTATCCATGAAATTAACAAGTTTCATACTGATCCCAATATGAATATTGGGGGACCCCACAGATTACTTTCTTCAATATAAAAACTTTTGATTCCTCTCCATTGTTTTTTGATACAGTAACTGATCCATAAGAGGTGTGTCATCTTTCTGGCAAAGTGGAAAGAAAGAAAAGTTGGATTAAAGTCAACTAAAATATTAATGCCTGAGTCGTGCAAACTGAGGCTGCAAGTTACTGATAACCAGTTGCTTCTATTAGATGTCAGTGCTGCTCTTTGACCACAAGAAAGGGAACATTTGCTGCGCTGTCTCCATTTCCACAGCATATCTTCAGAAATACACAGTGCAATTTGTCACTTGTGCTAATGAAAAGTTATTGTTAGTCTCCAAGGCAAGAAATATTGTTTGAAGATTATAAAAGACTTCTGCTCTTTCATCTTTAAGAATTTATTCTATATGTAAATATTTGTCCAGGGGGACAAATACTAGATTATTGAATACTAGATTTTTCTGGTAGACAAAATTGCCATACTTGAAATAATGAAAAAAAAAATGTAGTTTTCTGTTTTGGCAAAGAAATAATTTTACAGGAGTGTTTGCACTAGGAAAGGAGTTGACAGCAAGACCAGCCAAGAGTCTTGTTGAACCACTCTTGTAATGGTCCTGTGGTTACTTTACTTTTTCTTCCTCTGCCTCTGTTCCTTCTGCTGTCCCCATCCCTTATGATAACTGAAAAGTACTGAGACTTATTAGTGATTTCAGCTCTCATACTTTTATTAGGTGAAGAACATGACAAACTTCCTGGCTTGCGGGCCGGTTTATATGTGCAAAATAACCCCACACCCAAACACACCCCACACTCATGATAGGCTCTAAAAAGTGGCTTAGAGTTCTATAGGCTCACGGCCAGGAGCCTAGCCCTCTGAGTGGCCCAGGCTAGGATCCGCTTGGCCATTGTCTCTGGTAGCAAAGCTCGGGTGCTTTGCCTGACCATGTGGGGACCTCACCTCACAAGTGGTCGGAGATGAGTACATTACGATAAATGACTAATATGTTCTAGTGTCAGTGCATCTGTGGTGGCAGACTGTCATACATGTGTGTCTGGACTTTGGCCTAGTTGTCTGATACCACAGAGGCTGACCTCTCTTGGCTCATGATTGAGTGCTCATTAGATCATTTTAGACTTTAAAATATGAATTCTGAACATCTTGTGTGAAATTAAAAGCTTTCATTAGTGGTTAGAGGTTATATATATTTCAGGATAATGTCCAGTAAGTGCATATCAGTTGAGCACTGATCAGATGGAGAAGTGAACCCCATCAATTGCCTTGATGTGCTATGGAAAGCCAAGATGGTATTGTCACTATCGAGTATTGTCACTATCGCCAGCTTAGTTGGTAGGTTTGAGGTTCTAGTTGTTTGAGACTAGCTAAGACCACCAGGAGTTGCGATGACCAGGCTCGGGAGCCCAGTGCGCCTGGGGAGGGGAAAGTACAGGTGGGGCCAGGTCGGAAGTGAAGGAAAGGGGGCAGAGAAATAGGAGAGCTCGGCCTCCTTCCAGCCTGCACCCCATCCCAAGGGATGTCGGCAGTGGGGCTAGGACGGTCAACCCCCCTCCGCCATTGGCATTGTGTAACACCAGGTCTATAAATAATAAGACCATGGTCCTTTGGGACTTCCTACTAGAGCAGAACGTAAACCTGGTGTGCGTGACCGAGACCTGGGTGAAGGAAGGGGAGACAGTGGCTCTCTCCCAACTCACTCCTCCCAGGTTCTCGGTCCTTCACCAATCACACACTAGGAAGCAGGGGGAGGAGTGACTCCTTCAGGGCGCTCCTGCCACCAAAGATCATGGGGATTGAGTGTGTCAGCCTGGCATGGGAGGCTGGGGAGAGTTTGGCAATTTGGCCAGTGTACTGACCGCCTAACACACCGGCCAATAGCCTACCATCCCTGATGGAGGCCGTATCAGGCTGAGCATTGGAACACCCTAGACTGATAGTCTTGGGCGACTTCAATGTCCATGCCGATGACACGACCTTTACTCAGGCAACAGACCTGGTGTTGTCCATGGTGGCACTGGGACTCTCCCAATATGTGATGACCCCCCACTCACTGAGCAGTGCACATACTTGATTTGATCTTTCCAGCTGGGGAAACAGTGGACCGGGTTACTGCTTTGGCAGTCCCATGGCTGGACCATCATGCCCTGAGGGCCTGCCTGAATGTTCTGCCCTGACCCTGTTTAGGCAGTGAGTGTATTTTAGCTCGCCTGTGGAGCCAGATGGACCCAATGCGGCTCCAGATGGCCTTGTGGGATCTGATGCCCCCTGCTGGCTCGCTGGATGAGCTTGTAGAAGACTGGCATAGCTGACTCTCTGCAGCCATCGATGAAATTGCTTCCCAGCATCCTCTGCGCTTTTGCCTTAGGCTAGCTCCCTGGTTTACCCAGGAGTAGCAGCTTATGAAGCAAGAGCTGAGACAACTAGAGGGACAGTGGTACTGTGCTCGTGATGAAGCGATAAGAGCATCTTACAGGACATTTATGAGATCCTATGAGATGGCAGTCAGAGCCATGAAGAGAGAGTTCTACACGGCTACAATTGCGTCCATGAGCTCACGCCCAGCCCAACTGTTTAGAACGATTTGGTCTGTATCAGCTCTGCCACAGGGCAGACCAAACGCTAGGGAATTGGATATTGGCTGTGAGGCATTTGCGAGCTATTTCACGGATAAAGTCTTGTTGCTCTGCCATGACCTCCCTGCCACAATTGAAACAGTTAGCGAGCTCGAGACTCCTAGCACTTCTTCAAATTTGGTCCTGGATCGCTTCGGCCCACTCAGCCTGGAGGAGGTTGACAGATTGCTCCTGACTGTTTGTCCAACATAAGAACATAAGAGAAGCCAATGTTGAATCAGGCCAATGGCCCATCTAGTCCAACACTCTGTCACACAGTGGCCAAAAATACCAGGTGTCATCGGGAGGTCCAGCAGTGGGGCCAGGACACTAGAAGCCCTCCCACTGCTGCCCCCCCCAGCACCAAGAATAGAGTGCATCACCTGCCCCAGACTGAGAGTTCCTATCTATACCTTGTGGCTAACAGCCACTGATGGATTTCTGCTCCATGTTTATCTAATTCCCTCTTAAAACTGTCCATGCTTGTAGCTACCACAACCTCCTGTGGCAGTGAATTTCATGTGTTAACCACATGCAGCCTTGATCCGTGCCCTTCCTGGATTATTAGAGCTGGCCATGAGGGGTTCCAAGGTGCCCTAAGGGAAATTATCAACAAGTCCCTCTCTGAGGGGCTGTTCCTGGGGGTACTCAAGGAAGCGATGGTCTGCCCTCTACTTAAAAAACCATCTCTGGACCCGGCCGAATTGGCTAATTACCGGCCGATCTCCAATTTGCCCTATCTGGGCAAATTAATTGAGAGGGTAGTGGTGATACAGTTACAGGGCTTTATGGACGACACCTCCATGTTCGATCCCTTCCAGTCCAGCTTTTGCCCGGGACACGGGATGGAGACGGCATTGGTTGCTCTGACTGACAACCTCCAGAGGCATCTGGATCGGGGCGGGTCAGCAGTGCTGTTGTTGTTGGACCTGTCGGCTGCATTTGACACGGTCGACCATCAGTTGCTGCTCCACTGCCTCGCCGACATGGGAATTCAGGGGCTTGCCTTGCAATGGCTTGCTTCTTTTCTCCAAGGTCGGGGACAAAGGATGGCACTTGGGAAACAGCAGTCCTGGAGGCACTCCGCATTACTCAAGGGGCAGTGCTTTCCCCAATGTTATTTAACATCTATATGCACCCCCTTGCCCAGATAGCCTGGCGGTATGGGCTGGGGTGTCACTAATATGCTGATGACATTCAATGTTTTTATAAATGACCTGGATGAAGACATAGAGGGGATGCTTATCAAATTTGCAGATGACACGAAGCTGGGTGGGATTGCTAATTCTGAAAAAGACAGAGTCAGGATTCAGAAGGATCTTGATAGGCTGGAACAGTGGGCTGAGACAAATAAAATGAATTTCAATAGAGATAAGTGCAAAGTCCTACACTTAGGTACAAAAAATCAAAGGCACAGATATAGAATGGGAGGGACTTGGCTTGACAGTAGCACATGTGAAAGGGATCTAGGTGTTATGGTTGATCACAAGCTAAACATGAGCCTGCAGTGTGATGCGGCTGTGAAGAAAGCTAATGCAATCTTAGGATGCATTAGCAGAAGCATTGTGTCCAGATCACGGGAGGTGGTAGTTCCGCTGTATTCTGCTATGGTCAGGCCCCACCTGGAGTACTGTGTCCAGTTTGGGGCACCACATTTTCGGAAGGATGTTGACAAACTCGAGCGGGTCCAGAGGAGGGCGACCAGGATGGTGAGAGGGTTGGAGTCCAAGTCTTATGAGGAAAGGCTGAGGGAGTTGAGTATGTTTAGCCTGGGAAAGAGAAGGTTTAGAGGGGACATGATTGCAGTCTTCAAGTATTTGAAGGGCTGTCATGTAGAAGATGGAGTGGATCTATTCTCTCTTGCTCCAGATTGCAAGACTAGATCTAATGGGTGGAAATTACAAGGGAGTCGTTACCGGCTTAATATCAGGAGAAACTTCCTGACTGTAAGAGTGGTTGAGCAGTGGAACAGACTGCCTCAGGAGGTGGTGGATGCTCCTTCGCTGGACGTTTTCAAGAGGAGACTGGACAACCATCTTTTGGGTATGTTGTAGGTATGTAGGGGTTTCGGCTGTGTTCCTGCAGAGTGCAGGGGGTTGGACTAGATGGCCTGCAAGGTCCCTTCCAACTCTAACATTCTATGATTCTATGACACCCAGCTCTATCTGATGCTGGGTGGCCAGTCAGACTCCAGACTGGAAGATTTGGACCGGGCATTACAAGTTGTGGCTGGTTGGCTCAGGCTGAGCCGGCTGAAGTTGAATCTAGTGAAGACGGAGGTCCTGTGTGTGGGTCGGGGCAGTTTGAGGGCAGGGTCCCACTCCCGACCTTTAGTAGGACACCATTGGTGCCAGCGCCGGTGGTTAGGAGTTTGGGAGTGCTCCTGGATACCTCCTTAATAATGGAGGCCCAGGTAGCAGCCACTGCCAAGTCAACCTTTCACCACTTTCAGCTGGTTAGGCAGTTCCTTTCCTCGACTGCAGTGACCTGGCCACAGTGATCCATTCGATGGTCACCTCAGGACTAGACTACTGTAGCGCTCTCTACATGGGGCTGCCCTTGGCGCAAATCTGGAAGCTGCAGCTAGTGCAAAATGCCACGGCAAGGCTCTTGATGGGCCTGCCCAGATGGGAGCAGATCCAGCCCATGCTGAAGGCACTGCACTGGCTGCCAATAGCATACCGAATTCACTTCAAGGTTCTGGTGCTTACCTTTAAAGCCCTAAATGGCCAGGGTCTGACATACCTGAGGGACCGCCTTTCCCCATACATACTCCAGAGAGCACTGTGGTCGGGGTCATAGAATCGACTGACCCTCCCAGGCCCTAAAGATGCCAGGCTCGCCACTACCAGGGCCAGAGCCTTTTCAGTCGCGGCTCCTTGCTGGTGGAACGGGCTCCCAGAAGAGATCAGGGCCCTGCGGTACTTTCTACAGGGCTTGTAGACAGAGCTCTTCCATCAGGCTTTCAATTAGGAGCCGCCCTGACCTTTACCATCAACAAGCCTGGCCCTTAGTCCAACATCCAGCCTATACCACTGCGTGACTTAAGAAGACTATGAGCTGGCCTGTCTGCAAGTAATAATTTTAGTATGCCATCTCAATTAACTAATGAAGGATTATTAGCACCTATGACTTTATGACTATTTGTATTTAATTTGTTTTAATCTGATTTTATGTGGTTTTACTGGTATTGTATACCAATTGTGTAAGCTGCCCTGAGCCTTCTTGCGGGGAGAGCAGGGTATAAATTGAATGAATGAATGAATGAATGAATGAATGAATGAATGAATGCATTTATGATCTGTAAAGAAAGACTGTAGGACAGTTAGTTAAGGCAGACAATAGAATCATTCCCCTATTTCTAACAGTAGTGCCCTGGAAGAAGCAGAAACTGATGGTGAGAGGAGTTCCAGAACAATTTTCATATCATTATATCACTATAACTGTTTTTTTTAGGGAGGGTCACTTTTGTTATCTTTTTTGTGTAGGGTAAGTAGTGTGTGTGTATGTGTGTAACTCATGGTTGACTTCTGGTGACCCTTAGTGGGGCTTGGACATTTCAGAGAGGTGGCTTGCTATTGCCTGCCTCTGTGTCCAGGCTCTGGTATTCCTTGGACTCCCATCCAAGTACTTGCCAGGGTCCGTCCTGCTTAGCTTCCAAGTTCTGATGAGATCAGGCTTGCCTGGGCTATCCAGGTCAGGGCCCCACCTTTGTGATCTTGTTGCCCAGGTGCACCATTTTCTGTAGCTGGTCAAGCTCCATGGCGAATCACACCTCAAAGACTGTCTCCCCTACAGTAGATCCCGAACTGCTCCCACACTTCCCTATAACAGTTAATATTCGCATACCATATTGCAACTGCAACTCTTTTCAACTTAAATCAGCTTTCACATGGCTTCTGCTGTGGCTGTGGTGCACAGGATTCAGCAATCTCAAAAAAGGCTTCATGGGTCATGCAGAAGTTCTCTGTCTAACACTGACCATTCCAGATTCATATCACGAAATTCTTCCACCAGTCCTTGTTCTGAATGTGGACCTAGCAACCATGGGGTACATCAGGGGTCTTTTCGTAGAAAAAGAGCTGCAGGAGCTCATTAGCATATGGTATGCTAATTAGCTATTAGGCTATTAGCATATGCCACACCCCCTGACATCACCAGAAGTGATGTCAGAACGGGAAGCAAAAGGGGGGGAGACATCTTCAAAAGCTGGCCTGGGTGGGGGAGCTAAGAGAGAAGGGGTTTAAAGTTTAAACTCCTTCTCACTAGAGTTGGGCCACAAAAGGAAGAAAGAGGGAAGGAAAGAGAGAGAGTAGAGAGAAAGAGAGGGAAGAAGGAGGGAAACAGGGAAAGGAGGAAAAAAGAGAATAGAAGGAGGTGGGAAAGAAAGAAAGGGAGAAGAAGGAGGGAAAGAGGGAAAGGAGAGAAGGAAAGGAGGGAATGAAAGAAATTTGGCAGCAATTTAGCCCCATTATATCCTATGGGCCATTGAAGTCAATGGTGAAAACATAGGGTATATTCTGGGGGCTGCAAGGGAGGGGGTTTGAGGGAGAGGCCCCAAACTCACAGGGTAGCTGAAGGAGCCTCTCCCCAAGATACTCACCAAGTTTCAAGAACATTGGACCAGGGGGTCCAATTCTATGGGCCCCCAAACAGGTTGCCCCCATTCCCTCTATTGTTCTCTATAGTGGGGAAAAAGTTACTTTTTCCCCACGTTGCTGTTAGTAGCTCTGGGGGGGAGGAGGTTTGAGGGAGAGGCTCCAAACTTTCAGGGTAGCTTCAGGAGCCTCTCCCCACATACACCCCCATGTCTCAAAGCAATTGGACCAATGGGCCTAATTCTATGGGCACCCAAACAGGTTACCCCCATTACCTCCATTGTTTCCAATGGGGAAACCCAGCCAGCAGCACTTAAGGCAGGCAAGCAGGCAGCGCCTAGCAATCAGACTCTCCCAGAGAAAAGTGAACTGTCTTGGGAGGTGCTTGTTTGCCATGAGAACAAGTGGCACACTCCAGAACAAGTGGCACTGTGGCAGTGCAACCATGCCACAGTGCCACACAGAAACCCCAAAAGACCAAAAGGAACAACATTTATACATGTATAAATTGATGGTGCAACCTCATTGGACCACACACACCTCAAAAAGAATATTTATAGCACTGGGAAAAATGCAGAAAAGGGCAGCTGCAGATGAAAGGATGTACTTTTTCACCCAAATAGTGATTAATACATGGAATTCACTGCTATAGGAGGTGGTGGTGGTGGTGGTGGCTGGCATGAACAGCTTCCAGATGGAATTTGACAAACACATGGAGGCTGGAGCAGACAGGAAAAAAACAACACCCCCCACCACCAAGCAACAGCAACCAGCAGAACTTTTTACAGTTGTAAACCTGTAAGAACCAAAAAACCTTTCATCTGTTCTAACTTCTAACCTGACTGCTCAGCAATTTCATCGAGTGTCCACGAGTTCTTGTCTTGTGAGAAAGGGTGAAAAGTACTTCTTTCTCTACCTTCTCTATCCCATGCATAGTCTTGTAAACCTCTTACCATGTCACCCCTCAGTAATTGTTTCTCAAAGCTAAGATACCCAAACGTGATAACCTTTCTTCATAGGCAAACTGTCCTCCTCTTATTAATGCAGTTGCCCTTTTCTGCATTTTTCCCAGTGCTATAAATACTTTTTATATACTTTTTGTATGGGTGTCTGGGGAGAGGGTTAAAATAGTTATAAAGATATATATTCTTAAGTAGCTATCTCCAGAACTGTGTGGATAGGTACTTCTAAGGGAAAATAAAATCATTTTGTCAGTAAACAGAGCAAATGAAAATGGATGATATATCTCAGCAGTAGTGTGACCTAGACAGACTGAAAATCCAGCCAGTTGTACTAAAACCATAAATAATTCTTGAAGAGCAAACAATCATAGATACACTTGAAATTCTGTTGACATATCTAATTCTCAGTGTGGCCAAATCTGTGGATACTTAAAGCCAAAAGTTGAATCCCTGAACAGTAAACCAGATCTTTTTCAAACCTGCAAAATCCCACAAGTTGGACATATGAAATCTTTTTTAAAAAGTTTTTTAAATGGGGGGACTTTAAAAACTCCAAAATTATAGAAATAGCAATTGTTTCTTTAAGAAATGAATAACCTCAGTGGCATTTGCTGGGCAACTACATAATATGGCCTTCAGAGCTTTGTTTCTGTCAGCAGAGGCAGGGGCATGGTCATTTGCAGGGCTGTTATGGCCTCCCCACCCATCTTTCACATCTCGGAAGCTAAGTAGGGTCTGCCTTGGCTAGTATTTGAAAGGGCTATCTGCAAGGAATACTAGGGACATGACACAGAGGCAGGCAATGGCAAACCACCTCTAAAACGTCTCTTGCCTTAAATACAAGTCTAGCTCACCACCTAGTGGTGCAGAACACTAAAATAGCTAGAACTTCTGGCTGCTAGACAATCTTAGGATCTCTTGGCTATTCTACACACAGTGCCATATGATAAATTAATTAAGTTGCTTGCTAGTGTTCAACAGCAGTCATCCCATGAAAGCCAATGTGATATAGTGGCTGGAGTGCCAAACCAGGATCCGGGAGACCCTCACTCTACCATGGAAGCTCACTGGGTGACAGCCTAATCTACTTCACAGGGTCGTTGTGAGGATAAAACGGAGGAGAGAAGAACGATGCAAGGGTATAAATGAAATAAATAACTGTAGCTGAAGATACAAGGGGCAGATAAAAGGTAGTTTAGTTGGGGGGTGGGAAGGAGAGTAGGAAGCAGTGAAAAGTGAGGATATGGGAGTTGCCAGAAGGAGGGAAAGAGAAAATAATGTGCAGAAGGGGATACAAGGGGAAATTTAGTACCCCCCTTGAATCTTTGCAACTGGACCTAGCCTGGCAGCTGGCACTACAGAACTGGGCCTGGCATTGCACAGCTGGAACCAACCCCATGGCCAGCACCATGAAATCAGGCCACAGTATTTCCAGGTAGATGCTGCCAGTGGGATGGAAGTGGGGAGAGCTGTAGACAGGGGAGCAGATAAAGTTGGCTGATTGTTGGGAAGGAGAGATGGAAGCAGAAGAGGAAAGGCTATGGGGGCTGCCAGAGAAGTGAAAGAAAAAATAGTGGGGAAGGGGAAATGAAATGCCTCCCACAGGTCCTTGTGGGTCCTTTACTTGTATCCTCCTAATATTGGAACAGTACACAATGAAGTTGCTTCTCGTATTTAATTTTGATAATTGCAACTATATTTACACACCAGTAATCACATCCAGTCTGTAAGTCAGCTTTGTTGTATTTGCTTGCATACTGGGTGCAATTATGAGCTTTGTGACTGTTCTGTCTAGAATTAGGTCCCACTAGGGTTGCCAGGTCCGATCATCGCACTGCTGGGGGAGGGACTTTCGGGGAGTGGGGAGGAGTGTCACGTAATGCAGACATAAACAAGAAGTGATGTAGGCATGTCCTGGACATTGGGGGGTGAAATTCTGGTTTGGGGGCAAAACTCTTGTCAAATCATAGAGTTTCCCCCCCAAAAAAAGAGCATCACCCTGCTGGTAGGAAGGGGGAGTACTCAAAAACAGGAGATCCCTGCCCACACCAGGCAGTCTGACAACCCTAAGTTCCACTGGTTTCAATGGATATAACATAATAAACTACAGTCAAAGGAAACATGAGAGTTTTGTGTGTTACTCCCACTTCCTTGCAGTATTGCAAACTTCTTAGGTGACTTTAAAAAGTAGCTTGCAGAGCATAAATAGGAGGGATGCTAGGCTGAAAGAAAAATATAACCCCTCCCCGCATGGCATGCCTGCAAGTCTTTTTCTCAAATGGACTGTTTGGATCATTGCCAGTGTTCAGCACTGAAGTAATTCTCTTTGATAAGCTATGTTAGTGGACTCTGTATACACTATTTCCATATGTAATAAATGTTCTAAGAATTCTGGTTGATTCATTGCCATCATACTCTACTAGTTATAAAATCCTAAAATTATACACCTTGTACGTTAATAAAAATTGAGAAGTCCCTACTGACAGGTTCATAATCTAATGGATGACATTTCATTAAATGCAGCTTTGAGGTATCACAGTAGGATTAGAAACAAACAAGAGGTGGGACCCGCGATACTCGTGGGGGGGGGAGGGAGTATTCCGACAGCCAAGCTTCCCCCTCCCCCCCAGCAGCGATGGCGGCAGCAGCGGCGAGGCCAGCCGGCCCGCCAAGATTCCCCTCCCCAGCAGCAGCGGAGGAGTGGCGAGGCTGGCTGGCCCCTCAAGCCTCCCCCTCCCTCCCCCCAGCAACGGCGGCAGCAGCGGCAAGGCCAGCCAGCCCGCCGAGATTCCCCCTCCCCAGCAGATTCTCCCCCCCGGCTCCGGCGATCCTCCTCCTTCCCCCCACCCCCCGGCTCCGGAGGCGAGGCCCGAGAGGCTTCCAGCCGCCGGGCCCGCCGATCTCCCCCCCCGGCATACTCCTTCTCCCCCACCCCGGCGATCCTCCTCCTTCCCCTACCCCCAGCTCCGGAGGCGAGCCCGCGGCTTCAGCCGCCGGGCCCGCGATCTCCTCCCCCAGCGATCCTCCTTCTCCCCCCACCCCCGGCAATCCTCCTCCTTCCCCACCCCGGCTCCGGAGGCGAGGCCTGAGCGGCTTCCAGCCGCCGGGCCCGCCGATCTCCTCCCCCCCGGCGATCCTCCTTCTCCCCCCACCCCCGGCGATCCTCCCTCCTTCCCCCCACCCCCCAGCTCCGGAGGCGAGGCCCAAGCGGCTTCCAGCCGCCGGGCCCGCTGATCTCCCCTCCCCGGCGATCCTCCTCCTCCCCCCACCCCCAGCAATCCTCCTCCTTCCCCCCACCCCCCGGCTCTGGAGGCGAGGCCCGAGCAGCTTCCAGCCACCGGGCCCGCCGATCTCCTCCCCCCCAGCGATCCTCCTCCTCCCCCACCCCCCGGCTCCGGAGGCGAGGCCCGAGTGGCTTCCAGCCGCCGGGCCCGCCGATCTCCTCCCCCCCGGCGATCCTCCTCCTCCCCCACCCCCCGGCGATCCTCCTCCTTCCCCCCACCCCCCGGCTCCGGAGGCGAGGCCTGAGCGGCTGGAAGCCGCCGGGCCCGCCGATCTCCTCCCCCGCCCCGGCGATCCTCCTCCTCCCCCCGCCCTGGCGATCCTCCTCCTCCCCCCCACCCCCCGGCTCCGGAGGCGAGGCCCGAGCGGCTTCCAGCCGCTGGGCCCGCCGATCTCCTCCCCCCTTCAGCTCTCTCCTCTCCCCTCCCCCCCGCTCCGGTGGCAAGGACTGAGCGGCTTTTCGCCGCCAGCCACAGAGTTCCCAGAGCGTTCCCTGCGCATGTGCAGGAAATGCTCTTACTTTTTGGGGATTCTGATATCCCCCCTAGACTTTTAAATACTTTTTAGATTTTTCTGCACACGTGGGGACTGCCCCACGTGCGCAGGAAAATCTCCCTGCCCCCCAGGTGCCCCCGATGTGTGGATTTAGATATCCGCACACAGGGGGCCACTTGGAAATTAGATATATAGATGGTACTACAGTAGTAAAGCATCTGTGTCTACAGCATGATCCACAATCCAGTACTTGGGTCTTGATAGATTTCCTACCATGCAGTCATTAGGTCAAGCTAGTTTAAAGTACTTTAATTTGCCAAAATTGTGGGTTGGGCTTCTCATAAATCTTGTCATCATACACCAAGGCAATGAGGATTTGTAAGTGACATAATTGAGAACAGAAACAGAAGGTTGGATCCTGCTAGCTTTTCCACTGGTGTATATGGGAGGAGCAGCTCCCCAAAAACTTGTACCAGAAATCAGGAGATGCTTGTGGACAAAAAACCATACAGGACAATGATGCAGTCAGGAGTAGAACTGGTTGGAATTTGTATTCTTAAAGCATATATCCTTCGTTCTTAACGTATACAGAATGAAAGTTTGATTGTTTAGATACCTAAACCTTGTGGAGGGACAAATGGAATAAATCACAAAAGATAGCAAAGGGCAAATGTAGCCTTCAGATTAGATGAATGGGTATTCAAAGCATTTAGATTAAAATGTTGGTAGCTTTGTGTAAGATGCCAGATCAAACAAAGACTGAACAGCTGCCTCTTTGTTGCCAATACAGATTTAAATATAGCTTGCCCTGCACAAGAGTTGTACATCATAAAGACCAGCTATACAGTTGTTCACACTAAACAACAGAAAATACCACATGCAACTGGATGAAAAATTCTGGTATTGTTTTGAGAGCACAAAGCATCCAGGTTGCATGTCAGTCAGCAGTGATTTCAGTGTGATATCACATTTGTTTCATTACAAGTGTCAACAGACAGTTCAAGAAATAAATTAACTATAGGAAATCATACAAAATCTCTGATCTTGAATTATAAGCAGTACTTGGGCAAATAGCAAACATAATATATCTCAGTTTAATATTTTTGCAACCTATGTTTTAATCCAGGTTCTTTTGTTTGTGGATGTTCTTTATTAAGTGGAGGTTGGATTTTTTTATAAGATACTGTTTTTACCCTGTGTGCTGTTCTTACCTTTCTAACTGTTGTGTTGTTTTGTGTGTTTGCAATAGGGTTGCCAGCTCTGGGTTGGGAAATTCCTGGAGATTTTGGGAGTGCATCCTGGAGAGGGTGGGATGAGGGAGCAAGCATTTCCTATAGCAACATTCCTTGGGGATGACTGCCTGCAGGAGAGCATTATGAGTATTAACACTAGTAGTAATTAAACAAATCCTAGGCTATCATTTCAGGTTATTTAATCCTTTTCATAAACATACGAGGTGAGTAAAGGATGCCCTTCTGTAATATTTTCACCATACTGATTGTGGGTATGAAAGGGTAGATAGCATGCTAAGAAGCCACAAAGCCATGCTAAAATTGGTCACCACCACCCCTATGGCCTTGAGGGAATTAAAACAAAAGTGTCCCCCCCCCCAAAAAAAAGTCAACAGCAATGTTCTCTGATCTCACAATCTGTTGTAAAACTGTTTCTCCCCTTGTTTCCCTCTCTTTACTTTCTCCTCAGTGTTAAAATTTAGGTTGTAATATTTTCAGGCATTGACTTATCTTTTTGAGTTGTCCTGCAGAGAATGGTGAACACTAATGATAATAGCAGAAGTAATAACAATAATGAACAACCAGCTCAGAACATACATGAAAAGTTTATTACAATTCAGTACAATTCCATACTTTTATATATACTTAAAATAAGCACATATCTAATAAAAATAGAATGCATTTGATTAAACTATAAGTAATACTGTAATGAACACAGACACATGCTACATAGAAAAATAATTTGATATAAATCCATACTTTGAAGAGATTTCATATTAATGTTAGTTGTAAGACAAGTTGAACTATCAGGGCTATAACTATGAGAGATTTAGAAGAAACTACTGATATACTCTGTAGATGTCTTTACATATATTTATATTTTTTCAAAGCAGCAATGTTCTAGACCTTACTTGAGTAAGTACAAAAATATATTCTTCCTCTGCAAAATCTAATCCTGCTAAAACAGAAATAAAAATCCTACCTGCATTTTTTTTTCAAGGAGCACATGGATTTACTGGACTTCTTACACTATGTACAAGATGCTACAGACTAAATAGAACTGGTGTAATATTTTTAAATTGGTATGTTTCTATGTATTGTGGAAATACAGTACAATGTGATAGTAATAACCATAGCCAGCAATATCAATGTATTTAAATATATTTCCAGCACTACTGGAGTATATTAAATTTTGCTTTTGAACTATAGTAGCCATTATGGCTAGAAGGTAGTAGTTTAATTCTAGCATTATACCTTGCTGAGGTCCCTTCTCTCCCCAAACACCATCCTCCCCAGGCATTTCCCAACCCAGAGCAGGCAACCATAGATGATACAGTGTTCAATTAGAAATTGTTTTTAGGTTTTAAAACATGAATGTTTCGAATGGATGTACTTAAAAAGTTCAAGATACTGAAAGTCATATAGCATATCTACTGGAACTAGCAAGGGGAATCCATTCACAGAAGTGGGTTTCTGGGCACTTAGTTATGCAGATGCCCTGGAAGCTACCTTGCAATTGTCATCCAGGTCCCACTGAACTGCATGTATCTTTTCAGGGGTCATTTCATAGAAAAAGAGGTGAAGGAGCTCATTACCATAACTCATTAGCATAACTTATTTGCATATGCCACACACCCCTGACATCACCGGAAGTATGTCAGAAGGCAACACCCACCGCTCAAGCTCCACTGGACTGTTTTGGATTGCTAGCTATGGGGGGGTGGGGAAGCATGCAGATCTGCCCTCACAGAGGAGGAAGAGCTTGTACCTGAATAAACCTTGGTCTTAAAGGTGCCACTGAACTCTTTTGGATGGCCGGCAAGCACAGGAAAATGCATGGCTCTTCGTGGATCAAGGAAGGCAGTGCAGAGGATGCACATGGCCTCAAGCAGGTAGGGGGCCAGGGCAGTGGCAGGGCAGAGGCACAGGAGGAAGCTGAGGAGGCTCAAGAGGCCAGAGTGGAGCTCCTCACAGGCCTTGCGGGAGTTGCCGGGGCCCGCCTTGTAAAGGTGCTGCACCAGGGCCAGCATGAAGACGGGCAGAGCCTGGGCAGGCTGGGTAGCTCAAGGGCCAGCTCATGGCAACACTCTGCTGGGTTGGCCAGCAGGCCAAAAAAGGCAAGGGGGGGCTGCTGGGAGCAGGGGCAGGGCTTGCTGCCAGAGCTTCGCTCCTGTGCACTCCTGCAGGAAATGAGCCCTGCTTTTGATGCAGATGGCATAATCTCTATTCAGGCCTACCTCTATGGAGCACCTGCCACAACTAGACTGGAGTCTATACAGTCATGAATGGAACTAATTTTGCACTAGTTTTATACACAAAGACATACATATCCTGAGTCTGGCATACATTTATATGTGATTTACAATTACTATTATATTTCAATACAACATATTAAAAACTGTCTCTCATTAATCATGATTAATGATTAATCATGATTATGATGTATTGGTTTTACAACAGAAGCTGCCCTGGTGCTTCCCCTGAAGTGAATCTCCATAAGAGGCTGATCTTCTGTGATATCTTCTTATAGATCATATTGTGCAGGATCAGGAAATTCTTTTTCATTTATATCACACAAATTAATTAAAACCCTGTCGCCATTCTCTTCATGCCCTTCAGGAAACACCAGAGTTTCTGACATTTGAAAGTGGGGCTCCCTACTACAAGGATTCTGTTTCCTTATCATCTTTACCACAAATATAGAGGCGCTTACACTTTCCTCCATCAGCTGCCATATTTGCTGCATCTTCCCCCCAACACTGTGCACCACCACTGGTAATTGCTATTGCACTATAGCACAATAAAGTTTTAACAAACTATTACACATTCTACTAGTTCCTCTGAAGTCCCAGCTTTTGGTTTTTTTAAAAAAAATCAGAGGTACAAATCAGAGGTGCTAGTAGGTTATGGCAATAAATCATTATACTATTACTGTGCTATGGTACAACAGTAATTACCCTTTTTTAAAAAAATGTTGGGCAGATAGACAAAAATTAGGGCAAAACCTTCAAAAGGTGCAGCTTCCTATATACATGGCTTCCTGATGCTTGTGAACTACATTGTTTCTGGGGGAAAATAATACCGAACCAGGTTTGAGAAAGAATGTACTGAAGATGGGGAAAGTCTAGAAACTAAACAATTAAGGGATGCTTTTGTGTGGATGCTTCCCCCCAAATGCTGCAGTTTGAAAGGCAAAGCAGAGCAAAAACTCCATAGTGGGGTTAAGAAAAAGTTAGAGAGAGAGGAATGTGGTTTTAAACTGTCCTTTCCACTTCCTGAACTTTCTGAGATACTACACTTTCCAATTACAGAAACAACTTGATCTACAAACACTGAGAGAATTCCCACTCTTTTGAATGTCCTGCCTTTTGATATTGTGGTAAAACTTTGTTTGTGGAGCAATAATTATTGATATTCTTCCTCATTATCTGTTGTAATCTGTTTTTAGAAGACTACTTCTGCATTCTGTATAAAATACAAGACAGATTGCAACTGGAGTTTCCTTAGCTTCTAAAAAGTTTTTTTAAAGCTTTATTATCCTCTGCTTTCCCTTTATCTTTCGCTGTTGGTTGGTGCTGCTCCAAAAATGTCTTTGCTTTTGCAACAGAGTCAATCTTTTCTTTTTTCTCTTTGTAGTTGAAAATAAGTCCTTCTGGTGTTATCCATCTGTAAGGGGTGAAGTTTTCCTATAGAAAAGATATCAGGTTTTTATATTGTTTTCTCCTCTTTCTTATCTCAAATGGAATATCCTTTAAAACTCTCATTTCTTCTCCTTTGATTTTTAGGGTTATCCCATTAGTCACTTTCAATATTTTATCTCTTGTTGATCTCTTGCAGACCTTCACAAAAACTTCACCAGGCAGATTATTTTTCTTAATAAAGTCCAAATAGGTCCAATAGACCATAACCATATCATTTTGTAAAAGTTCCGCTTTAAAATCTGCCACTGGAGCCAGAGCTTCACTTAAGATCTCTTTCATGTTCTCCCCTTTTTGCTCTGGAATACCTTGAAATCTCAGGACATATGATGATTTTTCCATTTGTAATTGCAAGAGCTGTTCTTTATCAGAGGTTCTCTCTATTTCCACAGCTTCCAGTCTTTGGTTTATCGTATTTGACTTGGCTTCAACTTTTTTCAACATTTTGGCTGTTTGTTCTCTTTTTTTGCTGGTTTCCTTCAATTGCTTTTGAAGAGCATCAAAGTTGTTATTAAGATTGGTCATCTGGTCCAGCAGAGGGCGTAGTGCTGTAGCTAATATATTAGGGAAGTCCGTGGTTACTTCCAGTCTTGAGGCCAGAATCGCTGAGCTGGTAGTTCCTGAAGAAGGTCTCATCCTGGCTGCCATTTTATCTGCCCAATACGACATTGTTTATGCATAAAGAAAAGTTCTTTTAAGTCTCTGAAAGTCTGTTAAGTCATGTGCTTCTTACTATTACACACACTGCTCAGCTAGGTTAATGCTTTGCACTCAAAACCATCACTCTCTGCCCCTCGTACTCACTTTCTCAGTAGCTTTTTGCTGGGTGGGATTGACTCCTTCCCCCTCTGCTACGTTAACTTGGGGCTTTGGGATGATTATCTGCTTGCGCGCTTGACTGATTTGGGAAGATACAGACTCATACTTCATTTCCCGCTTGCTTCCAAAAGGTAGGGAAAGTGTCTACGTGCTAGATCACTTGCTCACTCGCTCTGGTGTGCACCTCTGTCTCCATTACTGGTCTCGCGGTGGTGGAACCTGTTGGGGCAAAGGAGGGCCTCGATTCCTTGGCCATCACCTTGGAAGAGGCACCCCTCACACCCCAGGCTATGAGCCCACTCCAAGGGTTCTGGGGGGGCAGAATTGTCCGGGACCCCTCCCATCTGCCGCAATTATGGGCCACTCTCATTGGAGCGCGATCGAGTGCACCCACCAACAAGTCACCAAAACCAGAAGCAACAGAAGAAAACAACAAACATAAGTTGGGAAGCAGTGACAATTCATCAGGAAGTTCCCCAGAAGAAGACTCTGAATCCGAGAAAAGAGTGGCTGCTCCTAAACTTCTCAAAGTCAGAATGACTTTTGACAAAAGCAAACATAGAGGGGAAAAAATGTGATAAATAGCTTAATGCTGAAAGTCTGCTTTCCCCCCCTTTATATTAACTATATAATAGTAGGGTGCACATACTCAAGCTAAACCACGCTTGTACTGAAGACCTTCTCCAGGAACTGCCAGCTCAGCGATTCTGGCCTCAAGACCGGAAGTAACCACTGACTTCCCTAATATGTTAGCTACAGCACTACGCCCTCTGCTGGACCAGATGACCAATCTTAATAACAATTTTGATGCTCTTCAAAAGCAGTTGATTCTGAAATTATAATGGTTAAACTTCATTCCTGACATTTTAGGGGGGGGAGTATCGAAACAAGTTATGTATATCACAATATGATCCTTGTTTAGCTTTGTATTTTAATCTAGATTGCCTCTTACCCTTTTCCTTTGTATTATGTAGTGAAAAGCAATTAAAAAGTTATTTAAAAAGTTTTTAAAAGCTGCATTTGTGGGGTTTCGGTTTCCGGCATTGCGAATGGCGGCCACCTTTTGGGAAGCTCCCAGAGGTGGTTAGCCCACACGCAGTTTGGGGGGGTCTTTGCAGGTTTGCAAGACCCTAGTGAGCCTTAGGTAAAGGCTCCAAACCGGGGGCGCTTGGGGAGTAGCCTCTTTGCCGGCAGTCAGCCGGGAAATTGAGGCTTTCTCCCCGCCCCAATCGGCCCCGCTGCGGTGTGCCCGCAATGGGACTTAGCAACGCCACCGATTTCCAACAGGAGTGAGGAACAGCGATGATTTAAAGCAAAAAGAAGAAACGGCAGGAACCGTGAGTTGGAGGTCTGAATTTGAAGCGAAACCCGAGCCCTTCCCCCGTAAGCGAATAAGCGGCTGAGGAGGGGAATTCCCCCCCACTGAGAAGCGGGATTTGCATAAGAAAGCTAAGGGGGATGAAAGGGAAGAAGGGTTGGTGAAATTACCTTTGGGGTGCCATTGAAGCGAATGAGTTAGCGGGACTCCTGAGCGACGCGTCACGAACTTTTATAAAGTAAACAAATACAAGAAATGTCTGCCATGAAGAAGGTCCCTTTGAAAATTGAGAAGAAGGGGGCGGGACTTCCGGTCCGGGTAATCCCCCTCCAGAGCCGACTGTCAGTCAACAGACAAGTGAGCTACTGCACCCTCTGCTGGTCCAAATACAGAAAATCAGCGAAACCTTAACTAATATGGAAGGTGTTCTCAACAGTCAACAGAGGCAACTAACAGAGACGTCAAAGAAGATGGAGGAGATCGCACAGAAATGTTTGGTCTCGTCGGAAGACATCGGAAAAGTGAAGAAAAGGGTCAACAAGTTAGAAAAGCATCAGGATGTGCAAGAAAAAAGAATTTTGATGTTGCAAATGGAAAAATCGAATCTGACTCTTCGATTTCAGGGCATTAAAGAAGAAGAGAAGGAAGATCTCAGATCTATACTTGCGAATGCCTTGGCACCCGTAACTGGCAGAGTTCAGCGTGAGTTAAAAGAAGAAATGGATAAGGTCTATAGGGCCTACTCCACATTTACAAAAAAAATAATCTGCCAGCAGAAGTGGTTGTCAAGTTTGTCAAGCAGAGTACCAGAGATCAAATCTTGCGTGCAGTTGCAGCGGTGCCCTTGAAAATTGGGGAGCAGACCATCAGAATATTGAAAGATGTGCCTTATGAAATCCGGATGAAAAGGAAAGCTTATAAAGGATTGACCACTTTTCTACAAAGAAGACAAGTCATATACAGATGGACCTATCCTGAAGGCCTTTTGTTCAAGTACAAGGATAAAAGAGAGAAGATTGACTCCATCTTCAAGGCGCAGGAATTTCTGAAGAGACACGCCAGTCCAGAGGAAGAGGCAGCACTCGCAACGTGGACAGATTTGAGCAGTGAAGATGACAGCGGCCCAGAGGAGGGAGGTGCCGGAGCGGGAGAAGTGAAAATCAAAGGTGGCCCATCCTACAACTTGAGGGATACCAAAGGAAGACAACCTAAGAAATAACTGTTCGGGAAACGTCAAAAAGGAGATGACTAATAATTAACCCCAAAGGACATTACTAACCTCATTAACAGAGTTATTTAGAATTTTGGTTAGATGAAAAGAAGACTCTCAAATCACGGAGATTGCCAAAAACTGTATCTATATTTATTTAAACTAACCTTTATTAACAGAATACTCACTCCGCTCTTTTCTTTATCCCTCTATATACCCTACCTTTTTCTATTTATAAAAAGAATAAATTCCTCTCCTTTTTAGGAGGGTTTTGATAAAAAAAAAAAAAAGCTGCATTTGTTGCCACATTGCTTCAGCAAAGATGAAACCAAAAATCAGTCAAAGGAATATGTTGATAACATTAATTTTTAGTTAGTAAAACATAAGATGACTTATTTTGGCTCAGGCAGGGGTCCAGGATGCTGGAGAGTGAGATATCAGTGGTCAGCCAGATCAATTTTTGTTTCTTCATTTGTGTTAGTGTTTTGTTAGCTAGTAATGATTAATTTTCTAATACTAAATGAATTATTTCTGTATGGTACATTTTAAATATTTTACTGCAATATCCTTTTTCTTATCTTTGCTACTATGACCCATGGCTTCTGGCAATATAAATTTAATTTCATGCTAGCAGAAACTATTATATTTCAAAATTATGTCATAAATCATAAAAAGTCATAAAAACTACAATTTTCCATTTTCAGTTAAATGTGTCTGTTTTTACCAGATTTGAACTACAACATATAACATCTGGCAGGTCTCTTCTTTAGTCAATATTTTACTCTTTTTAATGAACATTTCTCACTCATAGAATGCATATTTTTAACTCAGGTGAGATTTCTTCAAACTCAGTGTGATCAGAGTTATGACATAAAGAGATTGCTATACTGAAGATGTCTCCTGTCAGTAATTCCTGAACTACCAATTAATGGGACTAACTAATGGAATTTTGACTCATCAGAATCCATCTGTCATTTCCAATGCCTGATTCTCAGCATGAATGAAATTGAACATATTGTGCTGAATGACAGTCAATACTAAAAGTCATGGAACTCATAAAAAACTCCTATGACTCACTGGTATGTTCTGACCTAATCATTAGGAATAACATTTTTCACATGATCATCCACACTATCAGCTCACTTGAGAACAGAAATTACAATGGTTCTCCTAGAATTGTGAAGTGAAATCACCCTGATATCTTTGCATCCCACTGTACTAGAAACTCTTCCATTTTCCCTATCAAGATTTGTATCTCTGTTCAGTATGTAATTGCATGCTGATTTCATATATAGTTACAGTTTACAAAATTAAGACAGAATACTGATAGAGGGGAAAGGGATTATGTGAGCAAGGGACTACAAAAGTGTAGCATGACAAGTTTAAATTATCCTTTTATCTGCCACAATATCAAGGCACTGCTTTGTAAAAGGATTGTCTATATGGCTTTTCCACAAAACATTACATCTTTGTGTTCACATTGCTACCAGTGCATTACTGAGTAACCAACACTGCTGAAGTAACCACTAAAATTGTAGCTCTATTCCAGTGTAAAATTACTAGATATAAACCACAGAGAAGCACAAGAAGTCCATCTATATTTTCTCTTCAGAAATAATTGTTCCTCATTTGCACAGCCATATTTAAGAAGAAACATTGCTGTACCCAGAGCGAAGTGATGCAGTTAATCAGTACTCGAGGCACATTCTGTAGAAGACTGCGTGCAGATTTTACTTCAGTGTTATAGAAGTTGGCAATTTGATTTCTCTTCAAAGAGAAATCTTTATTCCTCTCCAGCAGGAGGTGGTGGCTCACACAGCTTGTACAACCTATAAAAAACAAAGAACTATTAAACTAAACCCTAGTTTTAAGAAACAGGCTATGATGTTTAAGTATACACGGTTATTTCCATAAACTATGAAATTCTTGGCTTAGAGAAAGAACGGATTGCATGACACTATCACTATTTAAGAAGGAATCCAGCAATATACTGTGGTGATTCCAGGCCCATGAGATGTTAAGAACAATGTGGATTTGTTACACTGTCAAGTTGCATCTGTACTGAGAATCAAGTATCATATTATCTCTATGCCATAGTAAATCTATTTCTCATCAAAAATTACTCCTCCATAAATTTAATTTAAGGGAAAGATAAGTTTTCATGTGAAGGACAACTCTCCATTTCTAGAATCCCCCTAGATCTTTATATTCTAGTGTTTAAACCTAGATAGGTTGTTAAATAGATAAACCTGAATATGTGAAGCACCCTGCCTCCAGCACAGATAAAGTGGTTTAACTTGATCTTATGCATATTTACTCAGAAGTAAATCCCATTGTATTCAATAGTGCTTATTCCAAAATAAGTAAATAAGGTAAGAACCAAGAAATTCTGAAAAGATATAGGAGATGAGAGATTGCATAGAGGACAGAGACCTCCATAGGGTTTATACAGCATGCCATGCACTTTTGGGGCTGGAGCTGTCCAGTGTATGGTGGGCACCTCTGAGGGGGAGTGGAGGGCCTAATAAATAACTGGACTTAATCATAAGTAACAGCTGTAATGAATCAGGGTGAAATATTTAAAAGTATTAGAAAATTACAAGCAGAGGACCCATGAGACTCAGGGGGGGAATCCCATCATTTTTGCTCCCTCCTTCTGTTCCCTTACCAGGACACCTACTTACCAGGAAGGGAGGGAAAAAAGGCAGAGATGGGGAGGAAGGAAGGAAGAGAAAGAGAGAGGGGAGAGCAAAGTGGTGGGGAGGAAGGGAGGGAGGAAAAGAAGAGAGACGGCAAGGCTCCACTGGGCCAGCAAGGCCAGCTGCGGGCCTCCCCCCTTGAGCCAGGGCCTGCTGTCCCAGTGCAGTCGGCCGTGGCATTGCTGTGCAAGGGCCCACTGGGCCAGCGAGGGTGGCCACGGTCCTCCCACCTGAGCCAGGGCCCACCAGACCAGCAAGGCCGGGCACGGGTCTCCCCCCACCCGAGCAAGGGACCGCCGGTTCTCTCCTCCCTCCATCCCAGTGCAGGGCAGGAGGCGCAGGAAGCCTTGGGTGTGGGGAGACAAGGAGGAGGATAGTGGAGGCCGGCATGGTGGGCTGGGCTTGCCTATCCCCAGGCTAGGTGGGAGGCAACTGGGGACACCACACAGGATTCCCCCAGCTGCACCAGGCCCGTGGAGCCACCACTGCCGCCACCAGCCAGGCTCTGCCTCTTCCAAGGGAGCTGCGGCAGACAGGCGAGCGGCATCACCTGGCAGGTAACCTCATGCTCCACTGTCCTTGAGCGCACCACAGCTGCCTCTCTCTCTCCAGGTGGAGCTTCCCCAGCAGCATGTTGGCAGGCTTCTGCCGGTCTGCCAAGGCCTGCTCGGGCTGGACCAGCCTGCGGACTCAGTGTGTTTGTCTCCCCTGACTGAGCGGGGTTGGCTCCTGCCCGCCACCTTGGGGAGACGCCACCAGGACCAGGCATAGGCCACTGCGTGCCAGCCTTTCTCCTGCAAAGCCAGGTTTCTATGAAATGCCAAGCACCTCGGCAATGGGAATCTCGGCACTGGCGGGGATGGCACTCTGCAGCCTGGTTGCTGTGGTGACGCTTGGTAAGAGAGGGGAAGGGGAGTGGGGCCTGCGTTAGGCAAGCACAACGGCCCACCCACTGCAGCAGCATCCAGTTGCGCTGACCCTTAGGAAGAGCTGGATGGCGGGGCCATGTTCCCTGCAGGCCCTGCCCATGAGGTCGAAGCCCCAGTCCCTCAGCGCCCCCTCAAGATTTGGTTTGATTTGATTTGATTTATTGTATTTATAACCCACCCTTCCCGCAAGTGGGCTTAGGGCGGTTCACATTGCATGGCACAATGTTCATATACAATTAAAACATTTAAAACATTAGGACATTTAACACTATTAAAACATTTAAAACATTCAGAACACTTAAACATGCAGCAGATTCGATTAAAGTGCAGTCAATAAAAATGCAGTCAATAAAATAGCCAAGATGGCGTAACCTATCATGCCGGCTCAGGCAGGTGGATTGGCTCAGTTTCATTGCAGGCCACCTCCACCACAGATGTTGATAGTGGTCATTGGTGATAGTGTGGGTAGCTCCTAATTAAAGGCCTGGTGGAAGAGGCTCTGTGGAACTGCACAAGATCACGCAGGGCCCTGATCTCCTTTGGGAGCTCATTCCACCAGTAAGGAGCTGCCACTGAGAAGGCCCTAGCTCTAGTAGCCGCGAGCCTGGCCTCCCTGGGGCCTGGAACAACCAGTCGAAGTTGCGTCCCCAACCGTAGTGCTCTCTAGGGTATATATGGGGAAAGGCGGTCCCTTAGGTATGTTGGACCCTGGCCATGTAGGGCTTTAAAGGTAAGTACCAGCACCTTGAAGCGAATTCGGTATGCTATTGGCAGCCAGTGCAGCCCCTTCAGCACTGGCTGGATCTGCTCCCATCTAGGGAGGACACATCAATAGCCTAGCCGCGGCATTCTGCACTAGCTGCAGCCTTCGAATTTGTGCCAAGGTTAGCCCCATGTAGAGAGTGTTACAATAGTCTAGCCTCGAGGTGACCATCGCATGGATCACTGTAGCCAGGTCATTGCAATCAAGGAAGGGAGCCAACTGCCAAACCAGCCGCAGATGGTAGAAGGCCGACTTAGCAGTGGCTGCTACCTGGGCCTCCATTGACAAGGAGGGTCATGGATCGTTTGGGAGTGGGAGAAAATCTGGGGGAACCTCAGAGCTAATTCTGACAGGGCACAGTAGCTGAAGGGGGAGTAAGCAGGGAAGAGGAGCAGACCCAGCACCCAGCCAATGGCACGCGAGTAGACTTGAGTGGCAGCTGACAGGCCAATGGCTGAGGGAGTGCATGGAATCTTGCCACTCCAAATTGCTTTTATATAATAGGAGAGATGGTCCTGGTCACATGCAACTGATAGCAATGTTTAGTTACCTTGGAGCGGACTGCGGTGTTCGGTCCCTCACTCCTAAATTTTTGGCAGTATTCTGCACTCTTGCTCCCTATAAAATAGAAAGATGCCCATTAAAAATAATCAAAATTAGCATACATAAGTAATCATTTTACTTGCAATGTGGTAAATACCAGATACCATCTAATCAACAACAGTAATTCAAAACTGGTAACTGTGAAAAGTTATTTGTTCTTTCAGGAAATATAATTGCACAAGCAGGGACAGGCAAGGCACTCAAGACAAAAATTCCCTCCTGCTTCCAGGAGGGGAGCTGGGCTGGCAGAAAGCACATGAGACCACTGGCTCCTAGCCAGCCCAAATGTTCATAGTGCTCAACTGTCCCAAGATCATTTTGTAATGCCGGAGGGGAAGGGGCCTGGGGGGATATGGGGCTGACTACAAACACCCAGGCTCCCTCTCAGAACCCACACTGTTGGTGCTCAGTGTCTACCATCTCTGGCCAAACTCTTCTTTCCCTCCAAGCAGCTTGGAGGAGGAAGAAGTGGCAAGGGACAGGCTGAGGAAGGACGGAGCAGCAACAGCAGCCCAAACTCTGCTGGTGTTCAAGTCCACCTTTCCTGGCCCCCCTCCTCTTTCCTTTCTAGTGGCAAGGAGGGAGGAGGAGGTGGTAGTGTTAATAGGAAGGGGAAAGGGAGGACTGTGGCAGCCCTAACATCACCAGCAATTAGTATACATCTTCCCATCTCCTTTGCGTTTTCCTTTCCAGCACCCACCCCCCTCCAATCATCTTGGGACTTGTCTGGCAGCTCCAATAAAAATGGGTGAGATGTTGCTACATAACTGTGAGGGGGCTTTTTCTCTTAATGTTTTAGTATTTTTAAAAAATCCCTGCCACATGTATTTCCAGCTTTTAAATTTTTCTGCAAAACTGGGTTTGCAGTAATATCCCACTTATCAGAACACAGCCTTATTTTGCAATTTTTTTCATCATGCATTCTAGGCTCACTGCACAGAATTAGCTATATGGCAAAACAATAAATTCTGTCAAAACATTAGGATTACAGCCTTAAAACTGAATCTGTAAAAACAATGGCTTGGATCCAATGGAGCATTTCTATGAACAGAAAGATTCCTTTCCTTACCTCTCCTCTTCTGAAAAAGGTCAAAATGCCTTCCAAAATGCTGTTTCCATGGTTCTCTCATCCAGGGACTCCAGATGCTATACTGTCCACTCCAGGAAACTGCATCTTTGGAGGGCATTTAGTTCATCTGACTAGCTATCATTGGGTTAAGGACCAAACTGCCTGATATCTGCAGCAGTGATTTTCCTGTATAGGAGAAAATCAACATTTGAGAGACATGTGTCATTCCATACAGAAGATTGGTCATTATTCTCAGTCTTCATTAGGGCTATATCAAGCTGTCTCCCCAACAGTTGTTACTGAACTGGGTTAGTCAGAATATATTGTACTGTAGCCAATAGAACAAATCTCAGTTTTATGAATAATGGAGGAACAAACTTTAAACACAAATCTGTGTAGCAAAGTCCTGATAAGTGATGTTTATTTTTCAAGAGCACTGTTAAAGTGAATATGAAGGAGCTGCAGAAGAGGTAGCTTAACCCTTCTCTGATCACTGCTTTTCCATTGCAGTTCTCTTGCTTTAACCCCAGCTGCCTCCAGGACTCTTGTTGCATGACTGCCCTTGCAAACATGCAATTGGAACACTACCAGAGCAAAGCAGCTTCATGGCAGGTGTTGGATTGGAAAAACAGCAGGCAGGAAAAGTTAATCATTCTTCCTCCCCATTGTTTCTCCTCTCAAAAATTCCTGTTCTTCAAAAGATGTTTACAAAATAACATTTGTCAAATGTTTGTAACATGCTGGCATGCAGCATGCAGTATCCTCAAAGGTACAATGTCAGGGTTTCCCCACAGGTTTTTTCTAATTATACGTTTCTATTTCCTTCTTTTTAAAAACTTATTTCTGTTTCTCTCTGCCTTTGTTCTTTTTCTTTTTTGTCCCTTGTCAGTATTGGATTCAAGACAAGAGTTCTCATCCTTTTATGTACTATCATGATTCATAGCTTCAAATCTGAGGGACAGAGAAAAGTATAGATCTAAGCAAACTGAAAATAAAATAAAGGGAGATGAAGATCTGCAGCTGAATACACTTTGGTCCAGTGATCTTGCCATAATGGGTATCCAGGTACCCATTTGATCCTTCACTGGAGGAGAAAAAACAAGTAGGCATTAGCTTTGTGTATGCACCCACTCAGAAACAGCTGCCTCTGTTGTAGGAGAACGCTTAGCTTGTAATGTCACATTTTGTAATTGGCCGCAGGCACGCTACAGCAGCCATTTTGTGGGCTACCTCTGCACCCATAATCAAGTTGTCAAAATACAATAGTATAGAAATCGATAAAAACTCATACTGTATGTAAAACTCTTCTTATAACAAACAGACTTTGGTTCTAACTCATTCTTGCAGCAATTAGAATTATACAATAATTGTCTTTATTCCTTTACTGTACACACTTGTGCAGTGTATACACTTAAACCTCCATGGAAGGAAACTTTTCATTATATTGATAAGGCAATTACAGTGTATTCTTCTTAATAGTGAACATAGTTAATTATGGTTTTCTTTTTAAATATTATCATCATTATTTGATTATAGTCAACAGAAATCATCAAAATGGATGGGCAAAACCTAAAAAAGGTTGTTCGGTTCAAACCAAACCCTTAATGGAACCGAATGGGCACCACCCAAACTAAAAATTTGGTTTTCCCTTTCTCCTGGCTGCAGCTTGCTATATAACTGTGAGCCATCCTACAAGGAAGATGATGTCTCTCTTCAATTTATCTGTCTCTGGCCAAGTTTCTGTCATCTCAGTGACAGAATTATATATAGGCCTGTTTTTATTTGGAGCCCTCACCTATAGTGAATATTTCAAACCTACTTAGCCCTTAGATGATATTTCATGTTTTATGTGTAAGCAATACAATTTTAGGCCACTGAAGAAGGCCCTCAGGGCCAAAACGCATCTGGTCTAGTGGCTTTTTATGAAATATTCACTTGTGTGACTTTATGATTATTAGACATGCAAGTCCAAAAAGCTGCTTTATGTGATACTTTTATTTCATATGTCTGTATAATGTTTTTAACTGCTAATTGATACACTGTGTAATAAATATTTTGTTGCATTTTTCAATGTTTGCTACACTCAACCTTTTGAGTACCTAACTTGTCGTTCAGGTTGTGTTTTGTTGCCTTTGCTTTTCTTTCAGGTTTAAATCGCTGCCAGCCATTTAACCCTTCAGTTATGCTCCCCACCCCTTCAAAGGGAGGGAGCAAAACTGAAAGGTTAAATGTTTGGCCCTGAACAGCTGAACCAGCCAAAAGTCTGGTAAAAGTTTGGGGAATGCACCTTCCCCATATGTCGGTTCCCGAGCTCTGAACTGGCGCAAGTTCAGCCCAAATTTTGGCTCATTAGCTGGTTCAAGTCCATCCCTAATCATCAATTTCCTGTAGTTACTGTGATGAAATTTCCCAGCTCCTAGAACTAAATTCTTAAGTTACTCCAAGAGAGATTTAAGTGGGTACATAAGAACATAGGAAGAGCCCTGCTAGATCAGATCAGTGGTCCATCTAGTCCAGCATCCTGTCTCAAGCAGCTCCTCTGGAGGGCCAACAGCAGAGGCATAGAGGCCAAGACCTTCCCCTGATGTTGCCTCCTGGCTCTGCTTTCAGAGGTTTAGTGCCTCTGAACATGGAGGTTCTGCTCAGTCACCATGGCTACTCTTTGCCTTGCTCTTTCTGTTTCCTTTAGGTATCATTCTGTATGCTTCTGTGGCCCTATGCCTCTAAACCTATATTAACAGAGCTAGGTGAAACTCCATTGTTCAGTGCTGTACTATATTTAAATCACATTAAAGTTGTAATTTCTGAGCATCCCTACATAATCTCACTGAACAACCTTGAGAAAAAATTTCCATCACAAAATTTAATTCATGGCTGTTACTGAGCTCAATTCAGATATGGAAATTGAATAAGTCTAGACAAAAACAGGTGCACATAAATTAATCAGAATTAATGAAATGAGAGAAGCAAGTACCTGCCCTGCAATTTTCAAATGACTAAAGGTATTTTTAGTGTAATAGCTTTAACTCACAGCAAATTATATATATATATATATATATATATATATATATACACACACACACACACACACACATATATATACACACACACATACACACACACACACACACAAGAGGGGGCCCGCAACAAAATGTTGCATAATGTATTGTGACTTGTTTTAACTTGTAATTGCTGGTTACCTACCTACCTACCTACCAGCCTGCCTGCCTGCCTTCCTCCTCCTTCTCTTCTTCCTTTTCCAAAGATCATAGCCTGGCATTTATATTCTATGCATGCAAGCAAACCCGTGAAAGAAGAAGAAAGTGAAGAAGGGGAAGAGTGAAGGAAAGAGAGAAGAGCAAGACTCTTATTGTTCCTAAAATGAGGAGCACAATTTTGAGCAAGGGGTGATAATGTATCTATAGGCACAAATCAGTCCATTCCCACACAGAGGGATTTAGCTCCTTTTGGGAACAGGATGTTTGGATAAAGAGAATCGCCTAGAGGTCCCCTCCCCCACCATTGCCCAAACCCATCCCTCACCCCAGCGTTATTACTGAACCCCCCTTCTTTGTTCTCACCGGATTCCAGCAAGCTCATGCTCCCACCCTTGTGTGATGGGGTTGCTGCATGACCCGCTGTCATCACCACCTCCTGCTCCTCTTACTGGGAGAGAAGATGCACCCTGCCTAGAGTTGGAATCGCAGTAACAACCAATCAGAGTCAGAAAGAGTCTCTTTTTCCAGATATGATCTGGCCAGTATTTCCTAGTCACTTGGAGCATTTGGGAATGCAGTTGGGGGGGGCAATATGTAACCTCTCTATTGGAGAGGGAAGAAGGTATGAATCAGTGGGAGTTGTATGATTTTGGAAGCCATTTTCTGGCATATACATACCCTGTGGCACAAACACTGAAAGTGGTCTTATGCTAGCCCCACAGACAGATGAGTAGTAGGGGAAGGTGGTGGCTGCCAATGCTCCCTCTAAGCTGTGGGGTCTTGTGAGCAAAAATTATACTCTGTGAGCTACGGGCATTAAAGTTGTGAGCAAGTGATTTGGCTCCTGCATAAATCAGTTTGCTCTGGAGCCATCCCTTCCTTAGCCAGAGGCTAAAAATGTGTGAGCCAGAGGCTAAAAAACTGTGAGCTAGCTCACACTAACTCAGCTTAGAGGGAACACTGGTGGCTGCAGTCCAGAGAAACCCCACGGTTTAAAATTAATCATTGTTATCAGAGCTCTGCAGTTTAAATAGCATTCCCATGACTAAACTTTAGGCAATACCTCTTTGGTCAGGATGAAGCACCAAAGAGCAGCACAGCTTGGGGGGGGGGGCTACATTTGAAGCCTCTGGCATTCCAACGCAGGGAAGGAACTGGGCAGGCTTACCCACCTCTGGGCAAAATCCTTCTCTTCCAGACTTCTTTGCAAAGGGCCATGGAAAAGCACGCTGGCTCTACCATCTAGTATCTGAGAAAGAAGTTTGGCACACACACTCTTGCATTCTCCCAGGAAAAAAAGGTTTTCCTCCCTGCCCACTCTGTTTTTTTCTGTTTCTATCAGTAAACCTAAAACTAATTAGTGGGGAGGAGGCAAGGGAAAGAGGAAGAGCAGAGGCACCGGGAACTTCTCCTGCCTGCTCCGGTTTCCCCTGGGGGTGGGGGTGGGGTGTGTGTGCGCTTCCTTCTTGCAAAGTGGAAGGAGCTGCCCGAGCACAGTGAAGAAAGCCGAGAGTTACTGTAGTTTGCTTTAAATCGCAACATTGTCAGTTGAAGACCTGACCGTTTGGTGAAGGGGGCATGGCCATGTGGAGGAGAGAGGGACAGGGAGAGAAGGCTCCTCCTCTGCCTTGGTAAGTCCTTTCTCTGCGCAGCCGCAATGGACTCTGTTTTACTTTTTGGTTGTTTTTAAACTCCCCCCTACATATTTTAAAGTTTTTAGATTTTTGTGCACACCTGGGGAGTGAGCCACGTGTGCAGGATAATTTCTTTTGCTTCCATGCAGCCCCAGTATGAGGAAATAAGTATCCGCACAGGGAGGGAGCCCTTGGGAATTAGATATATATATATACAAGTGGAGACCCGCAAGAAACTTGCGGGATGGTCATCCCATTCCTCACACCTTTGCTTCCTCCCCTCTACCCTTACCTATCTCACACTCTTTCTCCCTTCTGGGGGTGGAGCCATAGACTCAACCCTCCAAAGCAGCCATTTTATCCAGGGGAACTGATCTCTGTCACCCGGACAACAGTTGTAATTCTGGGTGATCTCCAGCCCTCACCCAGAGGCTGGCAATGGTAGTTCTCATGGAGGAAATGGCTGGTTTGGAGGGTGGAGTCTATGGCATTATACTGGTCTGAAGTTCCTCCCCTCCTCAAACCCCACCATCCCCAGGATCCACCCCTTAAATGTCCAGGAGTTTCCCAATCCAGAGTTGGCAACCCTATTTCCTTCCCACCCAACAGCCAACTTAACCTTTATCTGCCTTTATCTGTCTTCAGCTTTTTGTCTCCACCCCTCTCCCCCACAGCTTCTACCAAGGAAAATTATAGTCTTTCTCCACAGTGGGGACCAAAGCAGCTTACATTATTCTCACCTCCTTTTTATCTGCACAACAACCCTGTGAGGTTGGTTAGGCTGAAAGTATGTGACTGGTCCAAAATCACCCAGTCAGCTTCCACCGCAATATGGGGATCTGAACCTGGGTCTTGCAGACCTATTCTGAGGCTCTAACTGCTGCATCACTGCTGGCTTTCATCGGGTGGCTGCTGAACAGCAGCAAGCAGCCAGGCCAAGTTGAGTCATGCAAATTAGGTGGTATCAAGTCACCCAGAGGGTGCTGCCTAGGGATGCCAGCCTCCAGTTGGGATCTGGGGATCCCCTGGAATTACTGCTCAGCTCCAGACTACTGAGATAACTTCCCCTGGAGAAAATTGATGCTTTGGAGGGTGGACTCTAGGGCATTGTACCCCACTGAGGTCCCTGTCCTCCCCAGGCTCCATCCCCAAATCTCCAGGAGTTTCCAGACCTGGAGCTGGCAACCCCACTACCCCCATCCCCTGCCAGTGCCCGTGGGGGGACCTGGCAACCCTATACTGCTGCCAGGCCTAGGGTTGGCAACCTCCAAGTGGGGCCTGCTGGAGAGTGAACTCCAGAGATCTGTGAACAACAGAGATCTGTCTCCCTGGAGAAAATGGCTGCTTTGGAGGGTGGATTCTGTGGCATGATACCCAGCTGAGGCCTCTCCCTTCCCCAAATCCTGCCCTCCTTGCACTCCACCCCAAAACCTCTAGGAATCCCCCAGCCTGGCCCCAAGGCTCCCTCCCTCCCCCTCCCTCCCTCCAAGGCCGAAAGAGGCCTGGAAAGAAAGGGCCCTTCCCCCACCCTTTGACTGACAGAGCCAGTCAGAAGCCTCTCCTCCCCCTCCCCTCCAACGTTCTAATCTCTCACCGTTGCTGCCTGGAGTCAGGTCCCTGCAGAGGCCATTTCAAAAGGCTTTTGGGGGGGGAATTCAACCGTCCCTGAAGGGATTTCCTTACTTTTCAGATTTTTCTACAAACCCAGGAAGTCTACTGACTATGTAGGAAAAGCTGTTGGGGGACAGTGAGGCCCCTGTTGGAGGGAATAGGTATCCGCACAGAAAAAAAAAGTCTGGGATTAGAATATAAGATAGATATATATACACACACATACTTCTCTCATTTCATTAATTCTGATTAATTTATGTGCATCTGTTTTTGTCATATATATAATGCAATGAAGAACATGGTAACACAACAGACAATAAATTATAACTTTAAATACATTCAAAATGGGGGGGATGGACAAGCATGCAACATCACTTCTGGTGAAAACCAAAATTGACATCATTACATGAGGGGTTAAAACCATAAGGTTTTGGGTAAATCCTAGAGTGTCATCCTGGTGTCATAATGTCACTTCCATTTTTTCATTGGAAGTGACATAGTACACCCATAAGACACTGGTGGGATCCCCCATTTGTTTCCTAGCAACCTTCAAAACACCAGCAGTAAGTGGGGATGCCAGGAAGTCTCATGCTATAGTGGGAAACCTGCCCCCCAAATTCCAAAGAAAACAACAAATTGTGGGAAAGTTTCGAAGTTCTACTGTTCAACTACAATTACATTTTGATTCATTCTACTAATTTACTGCTTTTAGTATATTACTAATTCGTTTAGAGATTAAACTGTTCTTAAAAATATGAGACTGAAACACCACAAAATTGGAAGAAGAAGAAGAAGAAGAAGAAGAAGAAGAAGAAGAAGAAGAAGAAGAAGAAGAAGAAGAAGAAGAAGAAGAAGAAGAAGAAGAAGAAGAAGAAGAAGAAGAAGAAGAAGAAGAGGAGGAGGAGGAGGAGGAGGAGGAGGAGGAGGAGGAGGAGGAGGAGATTGGATTTATACCCCGCCCTTCACTACCCAAGGGAGTCTCAGAGCGGCTTACAAACTCCTTTCCCTTCCCCTCCCCACAACAGACACCCTGTGAGGTAGGTGGGGCTGAGAGAGCTCTGACAGCAACTGCTGTTTTTCAAGGACAGCTGTGCCAGGGCTTGTGACTGACCCAAGATCACATCAGCAGGTGCATGTGGAGGAGTGGGGAATCAAACTCCTAGATTAGAGTCCACGCACTTAACCACTACACCAAACTGGCTCTCTAATATATGAGTAATATATGAAAAGCATACGACAACTGCAGGAATATTTTTTAAAATCTTCTGTGTCCACAGTAAGTATGCCCCAATCCAGCCTTTTGGATATGAAAAGTCTGATACACACAAGAGCTGTCCTACCCAACAAGGATTCTGTCTTCACTTCATTGAATTGACTCTACACATGCTGGGTCAACTAAATACTTGCCCCTTTGCTTGTGCTTCACACACGAATTAACACTCATACTCAGCCCTTCTGTATCCCTGCTATTACCCTAGCTCTCACTTTAACTCCAGTTGTGTGCTAGAATTCAACAGGTCTGTTATGCTTGTCTGCTGTGTCCTGTCTCTAGCCTTCTACTTCAACTGACAACTTGTATTGTTCATTCTTGCCCACTTGAACTGGATTCTTAGGCACACACCTGCCAAATCTTCACATTCCACAGTTCCTTACATTTGAAAATGACAGCATTGTCTTGAAAGAAGAGTAATTCTATCCTGAATGCTCTGGTTTAATTGTTTATGTGTTTCATTCAATTGTTGTTTTTAAGTGTTTATTTGGATTGAAAACCCCGTGGGGGTTGCCATACGTCAGCCGCAACTTCAGGGCAGTTTCCACTACCACCATTCTTTGTCACCTTGGGGACCCTAAGCTGGGTAGAAAGGCAGCATAAAAATGGTTTAAATAAATAATTAGTTGCAGAAAGGCAGAGTACAAATGTAGCAATAAATAAAAATATAAATAAATAATTCCATTGAGGAAACAGGTCTTGGATGGAGAAAAGTTAATATATTATACATATATACATATTTTTATCTAAGGCTTACTTGTTTGCGCATCACATCGGTAGCTTGCAGGATATATCGAGGAGGTAGGCCATGACTCCGAGCAAGAATTATAGCCTGCTCCAGAGTGACACTAAGAGTGCAGCTGCAATAGAAAGTGAAATTTCTTTTATGCAGTAATATGAAAATATAGGTGGTGGCAGTTTGATGGGGCAAGGGCAGAAGTGAGGGTAGGGAGGCAAAGACATCATACAGACAGAATTGAGGGGAAATAGGCCACAGCTTTTATTGAATACAGCAGAAGAAGCATTGGCATAGCTTGGGGATGGATCCAGCAGCAGGTGACCAGCCTGCCACCCAGTAGAACCCCATCCCTCCAGCCCACCTGCTAGGGGGTAAAATGAGGAATGGCAAGCCGCTGTGTGGTTCCCTTACCACCTGGAGGTGACAGCCAGCCAATAGCCCCTGCCTGGTCATGCAGCTGAGTTGCTCCACCCCCAAGACCACTTACAGGAGTCCCCAAACAAGGGAGGCAGGCATGCAGGCACAGTCTCCCCCCCCCTTGGATCCATCCCAGTGCCCAAACTGCCCACTAAAGCCATGACAAAATGCAGTGAAAACAAACATCAAGTAAACCAAATGCAAACTCATAACAGCCCAAACCCAGGGAGGGTGGGAGAGAGAGAGACAAAAAAGAGCTGAGGGGGAATACTCTGTGGCAGCTGGCCAAATAGAGAGGGGTCAGGCTAGAACAGAAGCCTTGAGCTCTGGGACTGCCCCCAGAGTTCCACCCCTCCAGCTGGCCTACAGGAGGGTTGGCTGGCCAGCCCAGGGGCTTGCCCAAAGCAGGCTCAGAGATAAGGATGCAGTGTCTCTCACAAATGCAGCTCTAGGTGATTCCAGGGTCAATGCTTGTGAAAAATTTCTGCCTTTTTCTAAAGGCAATTTTACACGTCAATTTCAAAACCAGTGGCAATAGAGGCTTTTCCATATAATCAGACAAAACATTTCAAAATGTGCTTTAGCCTTTGAGTGATGCTCCCAGAAGTCCCTCATAGCTCTATATCCCATCTGCTCATAATAAGGGGAAGGTCATTTGTTACAGGAGGAACAGCTATGCAGTTGTTTGTCACCATTTGGGAAAAACAGCCACAAGATTTGCACATTGGAACTCAAGGGGAACTGAAGAACCTCTGAAGATCTTCCTGAGGGAAGAGAAATCAAGTAAATTACAAAATCAACAGCTTTGGTGTAAGCTAAGGAAATGTATTTGTTGTATAAGGAACAGGCTTAAAACTGATTAAATACTAAACAAATAGTTGACCATTGATTTAGGTGGGTAACCATATTGGTCTGAAGCAACAGAACAAAGTTTGAGTCCAGTGGCACCTTTAAGACCAACAAAAATTCATTCTGGGTATAAGCTTTCGTGTCCGTGCACACTTCTTCAGTGTAAGCATATACACGAAAACTTACACCCAGAATTAAACTTTATTGGTCTTAAAGATGCCACTGAACTCAAACTTTGTTCAAATAATTGACCAGTTCTAGACAAGTAGAATTATACATGGCTTAAACACTTGGGGTGATTTCCCACTAAAGCTGCCTCGGAGTTGCGCCGCCATTTGCCCCGATACTATTAGTCAATTTCACACCGAAGCGCGGGGCTGCATTTTGACGCGCGGCTCGCCCGATTCCCCCGCAGTTTCGTAATCCTGTTTTTTGAGGATTACGAAACTGCGGGGAATCGGCGAAGCCGCGGGTCAAAATGCAGCCCTGCGGCTTCGGGTGTGAAATTGACTAATAGTATCGGGGCAAACGGCGGCGCAACCCCGAGGCAGCTTTAGTGGGAAATCACCCTTGATTAAGTTTTGCAAAATGTGCATTTAAACTAAATTTTGTATTTACTGTGAGAATTATTCAATTACTCTAAGAATAAGGCCTTTTATATTAACTTCAGATGTTATTTTCCTATTTATTAAAAAAGAAAAAGAAAAACACAACCAAAACATCCTGCCAGTTTTTCCATCTGCTGCTTACACATGCTGTTTCCTTGGATGGTTTCTACTAATTAGTGACCTTTGAATAAATTAGTGCTTTATTCATGAGAAAGTCAAAGTCACTTAAGGATTCATCCATGCAAAACAAAAAGTCCAAGTTAATATTCTGAGGGGGGGAAAACTCTGAACGTTTTCCTTCTTGAATATCAGTTGCCACCCCCCAAAATGAGGTTATGGTCCTTTCAGGCAAATAGTCAGCAAAGGGTCAATTCAGATACAATCTGAAACCATTATTATTTGTGAAACCAGGATTCAGCTTGTTAGTGATGACTGAATCCTCCCTTGTTTCAACAAATCTTGGTGTTATGAGTCTTTGTTCTTTCTCCTGCCTTTCCACCTCACACATGGCTGGTATCCCAGACTGTTTCACAGTACCTTGCTGTTGATTTCACTGCACCCTCACAAGCAGACACAGTCTCTCAATCATCTGTTTTCTGCTTCAAGCCAGGGCTCATTTCCTGCAGGAACACACAGGAGTGAAGCTCCAGCAGTAAGGAGCCCAGGGGGCGGGCACATGCAGCAAGCCCTGCCCCCTGCTCCCAGCAGCCCCCCTCGCCTTTCCTGGCCTGCTTGCTGACCCAGAGGAGTGCTGCCGCAAGCTGGCACTTGAGCTGCTCTGCCACTGCCTGGGCCATGGCACCCAGCCCGCCCAGGCTCTGCCATCCTCATGCCAGCCCTGGCGCAGCGCATCTGCAAGGTGGGCCTCGGCTACTCCTGCAAGGCCGGCGAGGAGCTCTACCCCAGCTTCCTGTGCCTACTTGGCCTCCTCCCGCACCTCTGCCCTGCCGCCACCCTGACCCCCAACCTGCTCGAGGCCATGCACATGCTCCGCACCGCCCTCCTCGACCCACGAGCAGCCATGCACCTTGCCGGCCATCCAAAAGAGTCCAGTGGCACCTTTAAGACCAAGGTTTATTCATATACAAGCTCTCCCTCCTCTGTGAGGGCAGATCTGTGTGCTCCCCCCCCCATAGCTAGCAATCCAAAAGAGTCCAGTGGTGCCTGAGCGGCGGGTGTTGCCTTCTGACACACTTCTGGTGATGTCAGGGGGTGTGGCATATGCAAATAAGTTATGCTAATGAGTTATGCTAATGAGCTCCTGCACCTCTTTTTCCATGAAATGATCCCTACTTCAAGCTATATAAGATGATTGCACCAGATACTGTGTGCACACCCTCTAGACTTACTCATATACCCTGGTAGGCTTTGGCCAAACACATACCTGGAATATTTACACTTGGGAGTGCCAGACTCCACCAGTTTCTAGTTACACAATAAACACTGGTTAATTTTATTATATGGACTTCACTAAACAGAGCAAGCAAATAAAAGCAGGAACAGCTATGAACATTAGGTTAGATATAAAAGGGGAGAAATACTTGGCTGTGAGGAAACTGTGAGGTAGAGAGTCTTAAGGCAGGTATGCACTTTCAGGGATCGCTACAGACATGCAGGGTAACGGGCTCAGATATACTGGCTGATAGCTTTGTAGGTAGCTTTTGCTTTCTTATGAGGTAGCCAGATGGGGATGATCAACAACTGCTCAGGATACAGAAGCTGCCTTGGATAGGGAAGCTGCCTTGGTATGTTTAGACTGCCCGTAAGACATCAGGTTCATGAGAAACTTGAAGTCTGGAGTCTTTCTCAACAAGCATGTTCTTTCATGACTGGCAAATGTGCAGGATACAGCACAGCATGAGCAGTAGGCCAGCTTGTTAGCTACTGAGGATGTCCAAAAATAGCTGTGTCATGATTCCTGCCAGACTTCCCAGGATATGCATCCATGAACCATCCCTTGCAGTCCACTAATGCCTATAACAATATTCTGTAATAATACAGAAAAGACAATACGTGAGAAGGTACTTGGAAAGAGATCACCAACTACAAAAATGTGTATAAGCCAATAAAAAAATTAGACACAGATCTGTGGAGAAGAACAATTCACAACATATTATACATCCAAAAAAGATCTTTCTTTGTAAAATTTTCTCTTTCCAAATACCTTTTCATCTTTTGTCTTGTTCCTATATACACCTCACACTCTTCTCTGTCTAGATGACATCTTATTTGTCATCTAATTGAGCAAAGCCACCAGACTAAGTCATGACAACTTCACTGGGGGGAGGAATTGTTACACTGGGACCCTTCCTCCCTTGAAAGGATGAGTCTGCTACCTAGGAAAAGGTGACACAGGCAACCTTCTTTCTCAGCATCTCACAGGGTCACTCACTCTACTCTTCCCTAGTCTGTAAATAGAATCAAAATAGGTCCTACAGTCACATGGAATGTGTGCCACCAAATATTGACCACAGACTTGTCTGGGAAAACTGATCCCAGAAGTATATTGTGAAAAGGTCTGGTTTCTGGCAGCTCCCTTCCCTCTTTAAATTCATCAGTGTCAAAGACCAATTTCTCAGAAAAGCCAGTAAAACTAACCAACTCCCTATCTCACCTGACCTTTCCTTACCTGGTTATCCTATGTAAATACCAAGCAAAGTCATTTTAAGCCCATAACACTCCTTGTGATTCTCAACAATGAACTAAATCATCTAAACCACGTACTTCAAGCAAATGGCTACTCCAAGAATGAAATCAGAAGAGCGATTAGACCAAAGGTAAAAACAAACAACTGGGGGGAAAACAGTCTCCCACAGGAAAAGTGTTTTTGCCATCTATCAAAGGAATCACTGATCAGATGGGAAAACTTATGAAAAAACACAACCTACAAACAGTATTCAGGCCCACCAGAAAATTACAACAGATGCTATGATCGGCAGAAGACAGAAGAGACCCCCTCACTTCTGCAGGAGTATACCACATAACCTGCAGTTGTGGACAGGTTTACATCGGGACCACACAGCATAGCATCCAGACAAGAATCAAAGAACATGAAAGACACTGCAGACTTGGCCAACCTGAAAAATCAGCACTGGCTAAACATAGCCTAACTCAAACAGGACACAGTATCTTATTCCAAGACACTGAAATGCTGGACAACACATCCAATTACCATGTCAGATTACACAGGGAAGCCATTGAAATTCATAAACATTCATTCTTTTCTGTTTGTCTTATATAAAATAAAACTGTTTCTTTTTTTAAAAAACACACAATTCCAACAGGAAAGAAGAGAGTTTAAAAATAAATAGGACATGGTTTCAGGTCCTGAAAAACACAAAATGCTCTACATCTTACAACAGCACTACAGATAAGATTAGAATTTCAACAGCCAATCCATATACAAAAGAACGTCCTCAAGAAAGCTCCTCCATTAGCATGTCACAGCCTGAGAAACTCCTACAAGATAATGACTCAGCCCTACCCCACCTTCCTGAGTAGATATAAATTACCTGCTTACCATTTTTCTTCTCAAATTGAAACAGAGAGTACTCCATCATTCTGTGTTATACCTCTGAGGATGCCAGTCACAGCTGCTAGTAAAATGTCAGGTACTACCATGGGTCATTTGGGGCCAGAGTGCACCAGAGCACCGCTCCTGCAGCCCAGGAGCAGGCACAAATGGTGGTGACAGCAAGCCCCACCCCCAGCTTCCTGCCCCCACCCCCAGCGCCTTCTCTCTACAGTTGCACCACAGCAGCGGCGCAATCTTTCCATTGTATTCTATGGCCCCATATAATGCGGTGGCGCGACTCCATAGAGAAGGGATTTAAACTTTAAACCCCTTCTCTATGGAGTCATGCTGCAGTGGCAGCGCAATCTTTCCATTATATTCTATGGCCCCATAGAATATAATGGCAGCGGCACAACTCCAGAGAGTCAGGGGGCGTGGCATACGCTAATGAGCTATTATGCGAATAGCCTATTAGATATACTAATGAGCTCCTGCAGCTCTTTTTCTATGAAATGACCCCTGGGTACTACACGGCCATACAGCCCAGAAGATCTACAACAACTCCTTGTAATGGTTTTCTTGTTCTGGCAATCAGAGATCACCAACACAACATACATTTTCACATGAATGTTACATTGCATTCGTAATTCATGGAATCACAGAGTTGGGAGGGGCCATACAGGCCATTTAATCCAACCCCTGGTCAGTGCAGGATCAGCCTAGAGTATCTCTGACAAGTGTTTGTCCAGCCACTGCTTAAAGACTGCCAGTGAGGGGGAGCTCACCACCTCCCTAGGCAGCTGATTCCACCATTGACACCACTGAACAACTCTTACTGTAAAAATGTTTTTCCTAATATCCATCTGGTACCTTCCTGCCTTTAATTTAAACCCATTATTGTGAATTCCGTCCTCTTCTGCCAACAGGAACAACTCCCTGCCAGTTTGGTGTAGTGGTTAAGAGCATGGACTCTAATCTGGGAGAACTAGATTTGATTCCCCACTCCTCCACATGCAGCTGCTAGTGTGACCTTGGGTCAGTCATAAGTTCTTTCAGAGCTGTTCTCTCAAGGGCAATTCTTGAGACAGCTCTCTCAGCCCCACCAACCTCACAGGGTATCTGTTGTGGGGAGGGGAAGGGAAACAGATTGTAAGCCACTCTGAGACTTCTTCGGGTAGTGAAGGATGGGGTATAAATCCAATTTCCTCCTCCTCCTCTCCTCCTCCTCTGACAGCCCTTCAAATACTTAATGAGAGCAATCATGTGCCCCCTCAACCTCCTCTTCCCCAGACTAAACATTCCGAAGTACCTCAGCCTTTCCTCACAGGGCTTGGTCTCCAGGTCCCCAATTATCCTTGTCACTCTCCTCTGCACCTGCTCCATTCCATCCACATCCTTTTTGAAGTGAGGCCTCCAGAACTGCTCACAATACTACAGGTGTGGCCTGACCAATGCAGTGTACAACAGGACTACAGCATCTTCCAATTTGAATGTTATGTCTCTGTTGATCCACCCCATGATCGCATTAGCCTTTTTTGTTACTGCATCACACTGGCTTCACCCGTACCCCAAGATCTTGTTCACACACACTGCTTCCCAGAAGTGTATTTCCCCATCCAGTATGCATGTCCCTCATTTTTGTTACCCAGATATAGAACTTGGCACTTGTTAAATTGCATCCTGTTCACATCCACCCACTCTTCCAGCATGTTCAGATTTTGTTGAATTCTATCTCTATCTTCTGGTGTGTTCACTGCTCCTCCCAATTCGGTGTCATCTGCAAATTTAATGAGTAGCCCCTCCATACCCTCATCGAGATCATTTAGAAAAATACTGAGAAGTACTGGGCCCAGAACTGAGCCCTGTGACACCCCACTGGACACCTCCCTCCATTCAAATGAAATGCCACTGACAACTACTCTCTGAGTAGTTCCTGGGAATGTTATGAAGCTTCCTTGCTCAGACACATTGTTTTACCATTACCATCACAACATTCCTCTAGGAGCAAATATGTCATGCTCCAAAGGGTATACCCAGCCACACTTTTCTCAGTAGTATGCAAGTATGTTTGGACATCCACTAATTTACACTCCCAATGTGAGGTTGGGTACGCTTCCTTCCTTGAGTGAGATGCTGGTTCATCTCACTCATCCTTCCCTTTAGATCTATGATTCTTTGGATAGGTGAATGTAGTCCCATAAGAATAAGTTCTCCTCTCTGTCTCAATAAGTTACCACCTTTATTTTTTGAACTTTTATGTGTGTTTATAGAGTACCTTTCAATTAATAAGTTTGATTTTATTAATTTTTTCAATAAAAATTATCACAGTCTGATTCATTTTGAGAGTTTTCTAAGGGAAAAATCCAGGTGTACATTGGTGGAGATCCTGCTTGCTTATTGCATTGTCTGGGTCCCCTTGCTAAATTCCCCAACATACTCGGGAAACTCTCACAACCACTTAGGGTAACACCAGTTTATAAAGTCTGATGGCAACTCCCTTCTCGATTGGGACCAGATAATGCATCACTATGTCTTGGCTATCCAGGATGTGGCTCTTATACTCAGCACTGTACTGAATTTTTTAATTGCATTCTCCAATTCTATATTCTGAATTTCAATTTTTAATCTTGTTTCCTGCCTTCCTGTATATCACTGTTATCACTATAGTTTGGTAAAAGGACAGTCTCTCCCTCTCTCAGCTGCTTTTCTAAATATTGTTCCTAATCATGCATCTGCATATACACAGTAGTCCAGACCTGCATTGGAAGGTACATGGTGAATAGGCTCCTACATGTGTGACCCCAGTCATGGGTGCCAACTGGCAGTAGCCATGGAGTTTTGAACATTAATATCAATAAAAAGTATGAACACAAGACACTATCCAGCCAATATTAAGCATTTTAAGTCCCATTAATTTTTCAGTGCTCGAGAGTTCAGTATGTTTTTCCCTTGAAACCAACAGGATTTAGAAGTGCCTAATCTTTAGATGAAGGTGACATGAAAATTGGTGGAAGGAACATTAACTATTTGAGATATACAGATGACACCACATTACTTGCAGAAAATAGTGAAGACTTGAAATGACTGCTGATGAAAGTTAAAGCAGAAAAAGCCAAAGCAGGATTACAGCTGAACATCAAGAGGATAAAAGTAATGACTGCTGAAAAATTACACAGCTTTAAGGTTGATGATGAAGGAACTGAAAAATGTAAAGGTTTTTCTTCTATTCCCTGGCTCAATCATCAACCAATAAGGAGATTGCAACCGAGAAATCAGAAGGAGATTTAGACTGGGAAGGGCAGTCATGAAGGAATTAGAAAAGATTATTAAGTGTAAGGATGTGTTGCTGGTGATGAAGATCAATATAATTCATACCATAGTATTCCCCATCACTATGTATCGGTGTGAAAAGTTGGGCAATGAAAAAAGCTGACAGGAAGAAAGTTGATTCTTTTGAAATACAGGGTTGGAAGAGAGTTTTAGTAATACCATGGAATATTAAAAGAGACAAATAAGTGGCTTCTAAATCAAGTTAAGCCTTAACTCTTTCTAGAAGCTAAAATTGAGGCTATTGTACTTTGGTCAGGTGTTGCAGGCAGCGGGTAGAAAGGTTCTCTAATGGCTGCCACCACTCTGGTATGGGTCTCCTTGGGAGGGCCCAGAGCACCCATCCTACCCCTTTATACACTCCTTTTCCAGCAGATTTCCCTTATAAGTGACCGAATGCGGCATGGGACCCAGGCAGAGTAACAAACTAGTTTTATTAAAGATTTAGCAATAACTGATTCAATTATGTGTTAGAAAAATGAGCACAGTAAAGGTAGGTAAACCAGCAAAATAAGAAAGCGTAACGTGTCTGACTATACTGTCCTAGTCTTCTCTAGGTACTTGGTCTCAGACTGACTCACTCCATTTGGATGAGGAATCCCTCCTTCTGCAGCAGCCTCACCAGCTCTGCTCCCTGGGAGTGAGCCCCCTCCCACTTGGGGGAAGGTCTTTTATTATACATACAAATTAATAGTAAATACAGCTAAACATTTAATAAATTATTATTAGAGCTGGAGAAGTGGGGGACCATGAGACTCATGGTGGGGAATCCCATCTCCCCCCCCACCAAGCCCAGCATGGCCCCTGGGTACTCTGGCAACCGCCCCCAGGTCCAGCATGGAGCCCTGGGTTGTTCAGCAGCTGCTGACAGGCCTGGTGCAGCCCAAGTGCTCTCCCTGGGCTGTATTGCCAGGCCCAGTGCAGCTCCCAGGCTGCACCACTGATGCCACTGGGCCCAGTACAGAGCCTTGAGTACACTGCTGCTGCTGGACCCAGTGCAGCCCCCTGCCTCCTCCAACTGCTGCACTTGTGCAGAGAACACTGTTTTACTTTGTGGGGAATTTAAACTCCCCATGGTTTTTTTTTAAGATTTAAGATTTTTTTCTGCAAACCTAAAAGGCCCCCCAAGTGTCCAGAAAAATCTCTTTAGTGTCCATGTGGCTCCAGTCTGTGGATGGAGATATCGGGAGATGGGGGTCCCATGTCACTAACAGTATATAGACAGCAATAAATTGCAATTAAGAAAATGGCTAAGTCATCATACCGGTGAACTCCACTATTGCACAAGATGATGTGGCAAGCTCCGAGTCTGCTGCAGAGTTCTGAAGCGACGGACAGCAGTCCAACTCCAGAGGCGCTGCAGGCTGTGTTGGCACAGCTTGCAGTGCGCTTTGATCTTATGAAAGACACCATTAGTCGGTAAAGTTCATCTAATGAATTGATGGGCCGCATCAGCTGAAAATAAGGGACAAAGCTCATTATTAAGACAGTTTATCTCGCAGAGTGAGAGGATTCATATTACATTACTAAAAGCATGGAACCTGCACACACTCATATCCCCTTCCTCTCACTATTTATTTTTTCTCTCCTGGCAGTCCTCTCCTTTTTTCTGCTTTCTTTTCTTCTTCCCACTTACCAACCCAGCTGTCTCTTATCTGCCCCCTCAGTCTCCAGCTTTACTTATTCACTTCATTTATATCCTACCTTTCCCCCCAGCAGTCTCAAAACTGCTTACGTTATTCTCCTCTCCCCCATTTTATCCTTACAAGAACCCTAAGAGATAGTGACTAGCCTAAGGTTTCCATGACAGAGTAAGGATATAAACCTAAGTTTCCCAGATCCTAGTTTGCCATGCTAACCACTACATTACACTGGCTCTCAGCTTTCCCTCCTTCCCTTCCCCTGGCAGCCTCTTCCTGGGAAAAATCTAGCCCAGTTACAGAAGCTGTACAGTTGCAGTTTACTCAGGTGAGTTTTGTGGTGGCTACTGCCAAGCCCGTGTGAATTGGGTGGCATCAGATTGTCTGGTAGCTACACCTATGTGAGTTGCCCAAATTACACAGTAGCAAGTTGCCCAGTGGCTGCTGCTGGGCCTGGTCCCAATGACTATTCCCTCCAGAGCAGGAGGAAGGGGAGCAGGAATGGATGGGATGGCTAAAATAGCCCCAGAAAAACAGCCCTAGAAAGTGCCTTGCCCCTTCCCCCTGCTTTTCACTGATGAAAACCAAGGCTTGAAGGCTGGGAATACTGTTGTGGTTGCCTAGCAATCCCACAGTGACTACTGAGATTTCAGAGTGCATCCATATCTTATTTATTTAACTTATATCCCACCCTCCCCGTCAAAGCAGACCCAGGGCGGCTTAAAGATACAGGTGCTGTTTCTGCTATGGGGCAGGGGTGTTTGTTTCTTTACATTTCTGCAAACATGGGGCTTCATGGCTCCAGTCTATGGATTTAAGTATCCATAGGCGGGGCCATGATAAAATATGTTCCACATCTGAAAATGGTTCAGAAACTCCAGTTCATACAATTAGCAATATATTTGACTGTATGTACAAAGAGAATTTACTACATATATCTCTCAGTATGTGCAATCATCATTTTGACTTAAAGATGCAACATGCAGATTTCCAGTATCAACACATACATTTCTGATACGGAAATGTGTAGAACACACATTTTTCCAGTAAGTATATGTATTTGCATCCTTGTTTAAAGTAGCCATAAGGGAAAAAATGGCAGCAGCAGTACCACATCCTTAAATCCCTGAACCTCTGAAACACAAACTGGAAGCTAATAATACTTTCTGCCCTCCAAAACTACAGCACTTATGGTCCTGTAATAGTCAATTATTTTACATGATTAATCCAGCCCTTTAACCTATTGCCTCCCATGAAGCATAAATGCTTTCTTGTGGGCAGCATGCATTTAAATATTGCTCAAGGCAAAGATGATCCAGATCTTGAGAGTATAATTACAAAATAAAACATTTGGTTTACCTTATCTATGTAAGCAGCTTTTGATGTTGAATTAGGTGGAAGATTTGACTTGTCCAGGTAAAATGCCCTGAGAAAATAAGTATCCACAATATGTTAATTGTTCAAGACTTTCAATTATGCACTTTTAAAATAAAGACAAGCTATTTTACCTGTTAATGGCCACAGCACTCAAAACAAATCAAAGAACCATTCATGTATGCAATTTAATGCATTCTTCTCTTGATACTTTATGGTTAGCTTCTACCAGTCCATTCTAATACATTTTTCTGTCACTAGGAGCCTTCCACAGATGCAAGAGGTTCTTCCATCAATGGAGTAGGCACTGGTGGATGCGCCTTGGCACAAGCAACGTGCCAGTATGAGCAGATTGCACTGGTGGGATCTAAACCATTGTGACAATATTACTGATGTTGAGGCATGCTGAATTATGAGCTATTTTGAGTGTTTAATTATATGGCATGTAGTACAAGCAAAAAAAAAAATTGCACCTTTCCCTTATAAAACTAAAATAAGATGCCAAACTTTGGACACAGATTGAGGGGAGACTTGTGGAAGATTATCCATTTTTATTATATTTAGAATATACAATCTTCACACAAGCCCAGTTCATGTGTACGGTAATTCCCGTGTGTGCGGTTACATGAGGAATAATTTGAAGAAATAGGTTGTAAGTGTTGGAAGAAAAACAGGTTGCTTACCTGTAACTGATGATCTTCGAGTGGTCATCTGTGCATTCACACCCATGGGATCCAGTGCACCTGCGCTGACCTGGTCAGTGTCTGTACAAAGCTCACAACGGGATTTTCGCGCCCTCCGCCCTGAGCCTGCGCGGGAACCCCCACTGCGCATGCCCAATGGGCAGGGGCACGGACATCCAGCCAATTCCTTCTGACCGCTATCAAACCTAGCCATGTGAGAACAGCTGAGGATGACAGCAGTGGGGAAGGACGGGCGGGCGGTGTGAATGCACAGATGACCACTCGAAGATCATCAGTTACAGGTAAGCAACCTGTTTATCTCTTCGTGGTCTCTGTGCATCACACCCATGGGAGATTAAAAAGCAGTGGCTCACCTGGAGGTGGGTGCTGACAGACTCAGCGAGCCACAGCGGAAAGGACCAGACGACCCAAGTCACCCTTCTGTTGTGCACGGACGTCCAGAGTGTAGTGCTTGATGAACGTGGTTAGCGTGGACCACATAGCTGCTCTGCAGATGGACGTGAGAGATGTGCCCTTCAGAAAGGCCGTAGAGGTCGCCATGGACCTGGTAGAGTGAGCCCTAAGGTGAGGGGGGAGCGACTGCTTCGCCAAGGAGTAGCAAAGTTTGATCGTTCCAACGATCCACTTGGAGAGACGTTGGGAAGAGATGCTCAACCCTAAGGACGCTGCACTGTACGACAGAAATAGTGTGTTGTCACGTCTGGTTGGCTGAGTTCAATTCAGATAAAAGAGAAGCGCTCTCTTGACATCCAGGGGGTGTAGTAGTCGCTGTTCTTCTCCCTCAGGATGTGGGGGGAAATCCGGTAAGAATATCTCAGCATTGAGATGAAACTCCGAAACCACCTTTGGGATGAAGAAAAGGTCAGGCACCAGGTGTACCCCATTAGGGAGGAAAACCAGGTATGGTGGGTCATGTCTCAGAGCCATAAGTTCGCTAACCCTCCTGGCCGAGGTGATGGCCGCCAGGAAAGCTGTCTTCCAGGCTACATACTGGAGCTCACAGGTAGCCATGGGCTCAAATGGTTGTCTGGTGAGCTGCCGTAGGACCAGAGGTAAGTCCCAAAGTTCTGTGGGAGCAGCCACAGGGGGATGTAGTCTGATCAGACCCTTTAAGAATTGTTTTGAGGTCGGATGCAAAAAGATTGTGTAGCCATCCAGACCTTGATGGTACGAGGAAATTGCAGCCAGGTAGACCCTGACGGACGAGTGAGAGAGACCTTGGTCCTTGAGGGAAACAAGGAAGTTGAAGATCCGGTCCAAACCGATGGAAGTAGGTGACTCTGTAGGGGTGCTTAGGAAAGAGAGGAACCTGCACCATTTACTTTGTATGACAGACGCGTGGATTCTTTCCTCGCATTGCAAAGAACCTCAGAGACCCTGGCAGAGAATTTTATGGCTTTATTCTCCAAGCCGTCAGTTTTAAGGTGTTGACTTCTGGGTGGAAGAGCATTCTCTTCTCTGCAGAAAGAAGGTCTGGAACCCTGGGGAAGTGGTGGTACTCGCCCTTTGCCAGATGAAGTAGGACTGGGAACCAGGGTTACCTGGGCCACCATGGCGTCACAAGTATGCAGTTTGGATGGATTTTGGAGAGTTTGTGTACCACTCTCAGAAGCAGGGGCAGAGAGGGAAACATGTAAAGGAACTCCCATTTCCACGGAAATAGGAGGCTGTCTCCCAGGGAGAGTGGATCCTTCCCCCCTTGGCTGAAGAAGCGTGTGCACTTCGCGTTCTCCCTGGAGGCAAAGACATCTATGGTTGGAGTGCCCCATTGATGGAACAGTGGTAGGAGGTAGGACCACTTCAGCTCCCACTCATGGTGGTGAGTGTGACCCCTGCTGAGGAGGTCTGCCTCCATGTTCAGGATGCCCGGGATGTGTGTGGCCAATGGGATGATTTGATTGGCAACACACCAGTCCCATAAGTCCATTGCTAGGTGACACAGGCTTCTGGACACCATTCCTCCCTGATGGTTTACATAGCTGAGTGCCGTGGTATTGTCCATCAGGACAGCTACGCAGTGACCTTGTAATTGTGGTTGGAAGGCTTGCAGGGCCAGTTTGATGGCCAACAATTCGAGGTAGTTGATATGCTTGGCCGCTGTCCCCACATCCCACCGGTATCTGATGTTGACGCTGTTGAGATGGGCTCCCCATCCCCATAGCGAGGCATCCGTCGATATGGTATAAAGGGGGTTGGGGAGGATAAAGGGGACGCCCTGCGTGATGCTCGGTATGGACATCCACCATATCAGAGAATCCCTTACACTCAGAGGAGGATTGAGGGATCTGGATTGAGGCATGGAAGCCGGTTTGAAGACCTTCAGAAACCAGAGTTGGAGGGGCTTCATGTGGAGCTTCGCTAGTGGAAGGACAGATGTGGTGGCTGACATGTGCCCCAATAGGCGCTGTATGTGGAAAGCTGTGGATGACGGGGAAGTACGCACAGACTGTGCAAGGGAAGACAAGGTTAGAGCCCTGTCTGCTGGTAGGTAAGCCCTGCAGGAGACCGTGTCCAAAAGTGCCCCGATAAACTGCACCTTCTGAGATGGCTCCAGGTGGGATTTCTGGAGGTTGACTTGAAGTCCCAGGGAGGCCAATAGTCGTAACATCCGAGCGGTGTGCTCCCAGAGGAGTGAAGGGGTGTCTGCCACCAGAAGCCAGTCGTCGATATAGGGAAAAATGGCGATCCCCTGGAGACGAAGATGCGCCGCCACCACCACCATGGTCTTGGTGAACACCCGTGGAGTGGTAGAAAGACCGAATGGAAGGTATTTGTATTGATAATGCCGGTCCCCTATGGCAAAACGAAGGTATTGTCGGTGGGACGGGTGGATGTTGAGGTGGAAATAGGCATCCTGGAGGTTGATAGTGGCCATCCAGGAGCCCGGTGGTAGAAGGGGGAGGATGACTTGAATCTCTGATACTGGATGTGAGCGTTGAGGTCTCGGAGATCCAAGGTGGGTCTCAGTCCGCCATTGTGTTTCGGTACCACAAAGTAGCAGGAGTAAAAGCCTTCCCATTCCGATGCCGTCGATACCGGTTCTATTGTGTCCTTCTGTAACAGGAAGTTGACCTCTTGTAGAAGGACGGGAGAGGAAGGGGTGGGACAGATGACTGGGAGGGGTGGGAAATCAACACACTTGATCACGTAACCAAGAGTCATGATTGATAAGACCCATGCATCGGTAGTGATCGTCATCCATGCGGGGATGAAAAGAGAGAGCTGTGTTGGATGTAGAAGCTTGACACGGAGCGAGTCAAAGACCCTATTTAGGGCCTCGTTGGTTTTTAGGTCTGGGCTGCTGCTGCTGGGAGCTGGACCTGGACCTGGGTTGATAGGAGCAGTGCTGATGACTTCTCACAGGGGACTGACGGGGTCTCCAAGCAGCATAAGGAGAGGGTTTGGTTGGGTACAGACATCGAGGCGGATAACGGAACCAAGATCTCTGTCGGTAAGATCATTGGGGTGCTGAAACTCCCAAAGCTTTGGAAGCCTTAATGCTCTTATCGAGCTCCTGTAAGGTGGTATCCGTTGACGCATGAAAGAGACCTTCGCCATTGAAGGGGAGATCCTCAATGTATGATCTGGTGTCATTGGGCAAGGAGGTTGTTCTGAGCCAAGCATGTCTGCGTAGAGACACAGAGGATGCCATAGATGTGGAACAGGAATCCAAGGTATGCTTGGCCGTGTTTAGGATCTGCTTCTCCACGAGGAGACCCTCCTTCTGCACCGACCTTGCCTCTGCCATCTTATCCTCCGGTATGGAGGGTAAGAATTCAGACATTCTCTGCCACATATGATCGAGTCCCTTAGTCGAGACAGGAGTCGATGACGGCTTTTCCCAAGGCGCCTTAACAGCATGGAGGAGTACCTTCGACATCGGAAGGGCTATTGGTGTGGAGGCATCGATTTGGATAATATCATAAACCTCATCAGAGGCGGCTGGTTGCAACTGGGTCACAGGCAGTCCCAACGAATGGGCCATCTGCTTTATGAGGTCTCCATAAGAGGTCATATCCTCCGATGGCGAAATCGGGCTATCCCCTGACACATTCGGCTTCGGAGGTGGACCCATAGGGGAAAGGTCTTCATCAGAGTTTTCCCCTTCCGACATTTCCCCAGATGATACCGAAGGAGAGACCTTCTCCTGTATCGATGTCAGCGTCGACAGGAACTTGGGTGAAGTGTGACAAGGGCGGGTCGACTGAGGAGGGGATGCCAGTGGTTTAGAGATCAACGCGGATGGAGGAGGACGATGCAGAGACCGCGAGCGATGGTGATGGTGCTCGCAGAGCTCCTGTTCTCTCGGTGGCAGCCAGGGAATGGAGGAAAACCAGTATGGCATGTCTGGACGGTGCTCATAAGCATACCCTGGTGGTCCATCTGGGAATCTCGATGGAGATTCACAAGGTGCCCGAGAGGAATGGTATCTATCCGCTCGTCGGTCGTACTCGTCCCAACGAATGCAGTCAGGCCGATATGGAGAGCGAGATCTTTCCCTAGATCTATATCGAGGCCGAGGGGAACGTTCACTTGCCCAAGAGGCCGTCGAGGGCGAACGTGGAGTGATCTCCTGCATTTCAGAAATCAGCTCGACGTCGTGATCGGGGGGGTGCGACCGATGGAACCTTCCTCGGTAAACGCCGAGAGTCCAGGACCGGAGGGTTCAGCTGCCTTGGTGGGGAGTCCAGGATCTCCATGGGTGGTTCGGTATGCACCTTAGGCAGCTCCGGTTCATTACGGTAAGCTTGAAGGGGTTGCTGTTGCTTTTCAGACTGCGTAGCAGAGCCCCTGGGAGGAATCTCGCTACCCACACCATGGGACTTACGCGCGTCTCCCTTCTTATCCTTTTTGGATTTCTTAACAGGCGTCGACACTGCAGAGGCCGGCATAGAAGTGTCCTTTTTCTTAGAGGCTAGTGCCATATCGGAAGTGGACTTGCCTGATTTAGGCGGTCTCGGTGTTGAGGTGTCTTTCGACGTCGACGCCATTGATGGTCTCGGGGCCGATTGCTCACCTTCCATAACTGCAGAGGGAGGGGCGAGAGCAGACTCCCACAGCGCGACTTTGAGCCTCGCAGCCCAGTTTTTCCTGGTTTGATTGGAAAAGCAGGCGCAGTGGGAGCAGGCTTCTGGGCGATGACTCTCTCCGAGACACAAGATGCACAGAGAGTGCTCATCCCGCAGTGCGAGTTTACTCCCACAGACGGAGCACTTCTTAAAACACCCCTTTCCATAGACCGATTTGGCCGAGGCAGTCTAGGAAACGGGGGGGGGGGGGCTGGGTCAAAAAACCAGGGAAAGTTGAAGAAATTTTTTTTCCTAGAGTCCCCTAAAACAAAAAGCCTGTAAAAGAATAAAGAGAGACAAAAAGCTGAAGAAAAAAGAAGTTCAAGATCCCTGCTGTGAGGCAGAAAAAATTTCTCTCAGCACCAACCGACAAATGCTGCGAACAGCGCGGCGGTCAGAAGAGAACTGGCGGGATGTCCGTGCCCCCGCCCATTGGGCATGCGCGGTGGGGGTTCCCACGCAGGCTCAGGGCGGAGGGCACGAAAATCCTGTTGTGAGCTTTGTACAGACACAGACCAGGTCAGCGCAGGTGCACTGGATCCCATGGGTGTGATGCACAGAGACTACCAAGAAGATCTTGCATTTCTAATATTTTTATTTCAACAGAACAGATGATTACTACTTTTATTTAGTATATTAGAGATATAATCATATAGGAAAAGTTCAATGCAGCATGCTTAGCACTTTTGCAGTGCAATCCTTGGGGGGGGGAAGTGCTCTGGGAGCCAACTTACCCATACATCGGCGTAAGTCTCAGTTACATTGGTGTAACTGTCACTTAAGATAGCACAGTGGCGCTCCAGCACCCCGTTGTTCATGGGTACCAGTGGTGGGGTGTGGCGGCTGGAGTCGATGCAATTGAGGCATGGGCCCCTGTGCCAGTGTGGTTGTGGGTGGGTTTGAGAGCATGGCCAGAGTTAGTCAGCTCCCTGAGCTCTTTTGGCCTGGGAATACCCTCTTCTAGAGGCAGAAGGTTACACCAACAAAAAACATGGCATAGTCCATAAGCACCCATGGATTGCACTTCAGCACTTCAGAGCAAGTCCATGGGCACTGACACCCAGGAAGGACAGCAAAATCTGTACCCTGTGGCTGACCTCTCCCATTTCAGAACCCTAACAGGTACCCCCACCTTTGGAGGCTCAGCTCACAGGGGCACCTGCACACTGACAGGTAAGCACAGACAAGCATCCCAAACCCGCTCCCTCACTCCCCTCACTTGAGGTTAGGCACCATAACTGTATCTCCTGCATTCAAGCCCAGCATTGGGTTTGGGCATCAAGTGGTACAAGCTGCTGCTGCATAGCATCATGACCCCTGACTTGCCATGGGAAAACTTTCCTGGACAGTTTTCCATGAGACCTGGCAGGGTACAGGGTGTGTCTGTGGTTGGAGGTGGTGGTCTGGCAGCTGCTCCACTACTTGTGGTGGACCAGCTTGGCAAGTGTCCCTTTAAACCATTCCCTTGCTCATTCACAGCCTTCAGCTGGAGCTCCCATGGGGGATGGCTTGCAAGCAATCTGGGATCACTTCAACACAGGACAGGTGAGTGTGAGTTGGCAGGTTGCATGATGCACCTCAAGGGGATTTGTGGTGAGCCCCCCCCTCCCTGGGGCTGTATTTGCAGACCCTGTTAGGACAAGACATCCATGGCTGAGGCCACCATGGCACTCATGCCTGGTTGCCATGGCTGTTTAACTGTCTTGCAGGTGGAGATACAATGGAGAGGTCTGTGGGCGTGGCAAGTCCCCCCCAAGCACTCTACTCAGACAGCTGTTCAAGCTCTCCTCTTGAAACAGAGCTTCGTGCCCAGCCAGCCTTTCCACGTTCCATCTGGGATGCTATCCCACTTAGGCTTATGCCATGCTGGGCACCCTCCGTTTCTGGAGTGGAAGTGGACAGACCCCTTGCCATGGATTCCAGTGCAATAAAGTCTGTGCTTTGGCCCAGATTTGTCTCTGCAGCTTAGTTTCTGCTACATGGCCAAAGCTTCCCACCCCTCCCTGCCTCACATTCTTCCCACCCCATCACTCCCCATGTAGGCTTCCTGAAGGACTGTCTAAGAGGGAGGGCTCATTCACCTCGCAGGTTTCTCTGTGAAGTGGGGAGGGGCCAGAGGGTGGTCTGGATGAATGAGCCACCTCATCGCACTGGCTATAGCATGTGACTAGACTGGGGGGTCCCAGATTCCATTCCCCACTTGTTACATGTAAGCTAGCTGGGTGGCCTTAGGCCACATGCCAGATGCCTGACCAACCTCATGGGGTTGTTGTGAGCATGGAGTGGAGAAGAGGGGAATGATGCAACCTACCAGGAAGGGGGGGAGGTCACTAAGGGAATGAGTGTATGGATGAGGCTCCTAACTGTGCTTCTGCTCCAGGAAGGGGTTTCTTGTGTATTAACTGGAATAAGATGGCCGCCATGGGGTGGCCTGACCATGCGGTCCAACAAACCTCAGAGCTTCACTTCAAAGACAATAGCCACTTTAGATCCGAAAGCACACCTAAAGGCTCACCCAGATCCGAAAGTAGCCCTATGGAATGTGTAAATAAGGCCAATCACAGGGGGGGGGGCACGCATATAAGCCAGGCACTTACTGGCCCATTTATCTTTCGTTTCTGATGTAATCTAATAAGAGCTGATTCACTATGCTGAGTCTCCGGCCTCACTACTTTTCAGGGTTCCTCTGGCACCCAAAGGGGAAGGTATATGTGCAAGTAGCACTGGGTCACGGGGTTCCCTGAATCAATGGTAGAGGGAGCCCCTGCAATGGATGGACTCAATGTATTCATGGGGGGGACTTGCTCATGGAACATGCTGGCATGCAGGGTGAACGAATGACAGCGACCATGTGCCAGTCACTGGCAAGGGTCTCTGTCAGGGGGCAGGATGGGAAAGGGAACGCGGCTCTCCCGAGCTGCCTTCCCCCCCAAATGTCACGTGCAACGGCATCTGCCCTGGGACTGGCTATTCCTGTTGACCCAAAGTGTCCCTCCCCTCATGCCATCCCTGCCTCGATAGTATGCCACAAGGCCATGCTGCAGCAGAATTGCCATGGACACAGCCTCTTAAACAGTCAGCTACACTTTCCTCCCCTCTGCTGCAGCGTAACCTGACCCTTTGGAAGCCAACTAGCAATGCCAAGGTTGCACGGTGGCTGGCCGCTGCAATACAGGCCATCTCTAGCAATCTAGTGTAGTGATTAAGTGGCTTGGTGCAGTAGTTTGATTCCCCACTCCTCCATTTGCAGCTGTTGGATGACCTTGGGCAAGCCATAGTTCTGTCAGAGCTGTTCTTGAAAAAGCAGTTCTTGAAAGAGCTCACTCAGTCCCACCTACTTCGCAGGGTGTCTGTTGTGGGGAGGGGAAGGAAAAGGAGTTTGTAAGCCACTCTGAGACTCCAAGTGAAAGGCAGGGTATAAATTCAATCTCTTCTCTTCTTCTATTACTGATAAAGCATCCTTTATCCAGGCTTTAAAAACTGCCCCCCTGAAGTGATGTAAAATTATCACTTTATAGCAAATTCCTCTGCTTTCATTTAATTTTGTGTTCTCAGTCTCTGTCCATACTCAGAATCCAAAAAGCTAAAGAACAAGCTGGATGGTGAAACAGGAATTTGCAAAGGAAAATATATGCTAAAGAGGCAGCATATTAAATGGTCCTTCAGTATCAATGAATAGATATTTTCTGTGCTACTATAAACAAACAAAGAGCAGCCATGTCATGGTGAACTAGATGTTAATAATAATAATAATAATAAAAATCACCACTGAAAGGCCATAGGCATTTTTACTCATACAAAATGTGTTCCCATTTAAACCATTATTTTAGGAAATACAATTGCGTTAAATAAGGAAAGTAGCCAAGTTAGTCTGTTGAAGCAAAAACAAACATTTCTGGTGCAACTTAAAGACAGATTTGTTGTATCATCTTTTATGGGCTAGAGGCTATTTATATGTTTTTAGTTGGCAGACTACACACCAGACACTACATATATACATGTATGGGTGAAGAAAAATATGTGAAAGGATATGAAATTGTACCTCCTATATTTCATTGCCTCTTTGTTCTACTGTTTATAACAATTTTCTCTGTACCTAAGGGGGAATTAGGGTTAGGGTTAGGGTATGTGATGTAAATATTTATTTAAAATATTTACATCACATATGGGCTCAAGATAGCTTATAATACCAGGTCAGTGGTATTCACAGATCAATGACAAGTTTAAAACTAAACACTTCACTCCCTGAAACACACTCAGACTAATACCCCAGATAATATCTACCCCCTCAAAACAAGTATCATTTAAATTCCTGGAATCTACTTTACATACCTGTCTGGAAATCTGCAAGCAAGTGGCCCTTACCTATTATGGCAATCTATTCTACATGGTAGGTGTCATGACTGAAAACATGGGTTCTGGTGGAGGAAGAACAGACAACCCTTGGAAGGCAAGGAGTAACTGATTTCAAGACCATCACTGGTCCATGAGTTGGTTTAGGAAGAAACAGTCCTTCAGATTATATTAGCCCCGGGTCATGAAAGGCTTTAAACTAAGCTGGTCACTGTGGGAAACAGGACACTAGACTAGATGGATCACTGGTCTGATCCAGCAGGGCTTACCTTCAGTGGGTCCAAAAGAATAACAGTAGATCCAAAAGGATTCCCAGATCCTTCACCTGATTTGCAAATGACAATTTAGACCTGTCTAGGGTAAGTAGGTCATTCCTCTCAAGAAAATCAGCCTTATCAACCAGTTGAACCTCTATATTGTATCTATTAAACTTCAGTTTATTCTGTGACCACTGCCTCAAGACACCAGTTCAAGATTTCTTGAGTCATCCTTGGATTGGCCTAACAAAGGCTCACCCAGGAAAAGGATTGCCTGGGACTCCACCAATGCCCCCTTGGCCTTGGCAAGCGAGGGAAACCTGCACCAATGGCTCCCCCCACTGGTCCTCCCCCTCTGCTGCGCTGCCCTCGTCCCAAGAGCTCAGAGGGCTGCTCTCCTGGCCCATTCTGGCCCCGGAGGCCACAGTTGCCACTGGCCTCCTCTTCTGAGCTGTCAACAGGTATAACCCATCACCCAAGTCCTCCCTTCCCTCTGATACAAGTGGCAGGACCATGCAGCTTTGAGGCTGGTCCCACCAAATTCCTAAGCATGCTTCTCTCCTGCCCCTCTCTCCTTGGTTCCAGGTGAAGGCATGAATCCCAAGGGTAACTTGGCTGTCTCAGCCATTGCCGGAGCCCTACCAACTATCCTAATGGGCTCCCAAAGTGGGTTGGTGGAGTCGCCACCCTGAGATGAACCAAGAGAAGCAGAATGTAAACAGCCTTATAACTGGTCACATAATATAATTGAGTCAGCTGGGCTGGGGAAAGGAGCTGGGACAGAACTGCTGATGAGGTGAGTGTTAGTTTTGTTTTACCTAAACTGCTGGGGAGCATTAACTGAGGTTGCTGCATGAGAGAACAGTGTGTGAGGGGGAGTGAGACAGCCTGCTGGAGAGAAGTTCCTAACTGCTTCTGTGTGTTTTTTGTCTGGTTTGTTGCTGAGAGAGGAGGGACCTGTTTGCCTGGGGTTGGTTGGTGGCCCCACCCTCTGCTGTTGCTCTGGCTGTTGAGAGGTGGGGGCTGTGAGCCTTTGAATTGCAAGGCTCCTCCTCACCAGAGACATGAGCCAAAGGGCTCTTGCTCTGTGGCTCTTAGCCTGGGGATCGAGCTTGGGGATCCCATAAGTAGTTAAGAAAATTTTATATTGTTGTGCTTTACCCCTTTTGGCTCAGGTAGCCATTTGGTCAGTTCTCTTAAGTTTCAGGATACATCAACACAGCAGTGTATTTCTAGGTGAAAGAATCCACTTAGGAAGTGATGACAAATGCTCACAAACAATTTCCAGTCACCTGCGGGCAGTGCACCATGTTTGTCTTCCTCCCTGGGAACAAGACGGACTACACTTATCGGAAGTGTAAGTTGCTAGGACTCTTAGAGGAGAAGGTTCAGAGACTGGAGGAAAAGATTACTACTCTCTATGAAGTCAAGGAAGGGGAGGAGTTCATTAACAGAAGTCTTGATGTCCTGCATAGGGAAGGAGAGACCAGTCAAAGGGACAACAATGTGGTTGACTGCCTCAATGAGACTCCTCAGAGCTCTACAGCCCAACACAAAAGGCATCGAGTAAGATAGCACTCAGTGCCATTAGAACTAAAGAATCAATTCCAGGCCCTTGCAGTGGAGGCAGAGATGCAAACACTGCCAGCAGAAGTATCACTAACCTACAAGGAAGACAGAGGGAGGTGGACAGGGATATATGAAGAGATGACACAGGAAGAAAAAGGAAGGTATTAGTCATAGGTGACTCCCTGCTGAGGGATATGGAACGTCATGTGTCCAGGCCTGACCTCTTGGCCTGAGAGGTGTGTTGCTTGCTGGGGTGAAAATTAAAGATATTATAGACAGGATCCCAAAATTCATCACACCTACAGAGTATTACCCATTCGTTATGGTCCATATGGGAACCAACAACACTGGGTGACAGCCCAGTGGAAGGTATCTGGGTGAGGATAAGGGAAGGAAGGACAAACACTATTGTGGTTGGAGTCTGCTACAGATCTCCTTACCAGGATGAGGAGTTGTATGCTGCCCTCCTTGAACACCGTAACAGGGTATCCAAACAACATGACCTGGTAGTTATGGATGACTTCAACTTCCCTGATATGTGCTGGGAGACAAACTCTGCAAAGCTTCCACAGTCAGACACGTTCCTGACCTGTCTGGTCAACAACTTCCTTCAGCAAATGGTGGAGGAAGCTATGAGGGGCTCGGCCATACTCGACTTAATTTTAACCAACAGGCAAGAGATGATAGATAGCATGAAGTTGGCGGGGACCTTAGAGGAAAGTTACCGTGTCCTGTTAGAATTCCTTTTGCTGTGAGGAACCAAGGAAGTTTCTAACCATACGTGTATGTTAGATTTCAGTAGGGCAGACTTTAATAAACTCAGAGGCATGATGAGAATTGTTCCATTGGCAAGACTACTGGAAGGGAAAGGAGCAAGTGAAAGGTGGGCCCTCCTAAAACAAGAACTCTTCCAAGCTCAAGCCATCACTATTCCAACAAGAAGAAAACATGGTTGGGAATCCAAGAAGCCAGTGTGGATGAACAGAGAAATCCATGATGTGCTACAGGAGAAAAAGGAAATGTTCAAGAAATGGAGGCAAGGACATACCTCTAAAGAAGAGTATCTGTGGGCTGATAGGCACTGTAGATCAGCCATCAGAAAGGCCAGAGCTCACAGTGAGCTAAAGCTGCTACAACAAGAAAAACTTCAGATATGTGAGGAGCAAATGCAAGATAAAAGAGACGATGGGCCCACTGTGGGATGAAAATGGAGAAACTCTGAAAGAGGACAGAGAGAAAGGCTTAATGCCTATTTTGTCTTAGTTTTTCCCCTAAAGAAAAGAACAGGCTCATGGTAGTAGGCAAGGCATAGTGTCCGATGTGCTGGGTAACATGGACAGAGAGGTAGCTGAGAAACACCTGGCTGTATTGAATGAGTATAAATTCCCCAGGCCACATGGTATGCACCCAAGAGTGCTCAAAGAACTTTCTAGAGACCTTGCAGAGCCTTTGTCCATTGTCTTCCAGACCTCTTGGAGGATGGAAGACATGCCACAAAACTGGAAGAGGGCAGATATTATCCCAATTTTCAAAAAAGGGAGGAGGGAAGACCCAGGGAATTACAGGCCAGTCAATCTGACCTCTGTTTCAGGGAAGATACTGGAGCAGACTTTAAAGGGATCGATCTGTGAGCATCTAAAGGACAACTTGGTGGACCTGGGGAGTCAGCACGGATTTGTCCCCAACAGGTCCTGCCAAACCAACCTCATTTCTTTCTTTGATTGAGTGATGAGCTTAATGGATCGAGGGAATGCTGTTAATGTTGTTTATCTGGATCTCAGTAATGCTTTTGACAGAGTTCCCCATTATGTTCTGATGGGTAAACTAAAGGACTGTGGACTGGACTGTAGGATAGTTAGGTGGATAGGAGAACTGGCTGGAGAACTGCACTCAGAGAGTAGTTGTCAATGGCATTTCATTTGAATGGAGGGAGATGTCCAGTGGGGTGCTACAGGGCTCAGTTCTGGGCCCAGTATTTTTCAATATTTTTATAAATGATCTGGATGAGGGTGTGGAGGGGCTACTCATTAAATTTACATATGACATCAAATTAGGAGGAGCAGTGAACACACCAGAAGATAGAGAGAGACTTCAACAAGATCTGAACACACCGGAAGAGTGAGTGGATGTGAACAAGATGCAGTTTAACAACAATAAGTGCTGAGCTCTACATCTAGGTAACAAAAATGAGGAACATATATAGTGGATGGGATTACACTTCTGGGTAGCAGTGTGTGTGAACAAGATCTTGGGGTATGGGTGAACAATAAGTTAAATATAAGCAGCCAGTGTGATGCAGTGACAAAAAGGCTAATGCGATCTTGGGGTGTATCAACAGAGGCATAACATCCAAATTGCAAGATGTCATAGGCCTGCTGTACACTGCATTGGTCAGGCAGTTCATCAAAAAGGATGTGGAAAGAAAGGAGCAGGTGCAGAGGAGAGTGACGAGACCAAGCCTCATGAGGAAAGGCTGAAGGACTTGGGAATGTTCAGTCTGGAGAAGAGGAGGCTGAGGGGGGACATGATTGCTTTCTTTAATTATTTAAAGGGCTGTCACTTAGAGGAGGGCAGGAAGCTGTTCCTGTTGGCAACAGAGGATAGGACTCGCAATAATGGGTTTATATTAAGGGCAGGAAGATACCAGCTGGATATTAGGAAAAACTTTTTTTTACAGTAAGAGTTGTTTAATGGTGGAATCAGCTACCTAGAAGTATGGTGAGCTCCCCGTCACTGGCAGTCTTTAAACAGTTTCTGGACAAACACTTGTCAGGGATGCTCTAGGCTGATCCTGCACTGAGCAGGAGGTTGGACTAGACAGCCTGTATGGCTCCTCCCAACTCTGTGATTCTATACTAGTCCAATGTTCATCTGCATGTGATAAGGTTGGTTGTAATCTACTAAAATCTATAACATAATAAATCTGAGAAAGAAAGAAAGAAAGAAAGAAAGAAAGAAAGAAAGAAAGAAAGAAAGAAAGAAAGAAAGAAAGAAAGAAAGAAAGAAAGAAAGAAAGAAAGAAAGAAAGAAAGAAAGAAAGAAAGAAAGAAAGAAAGAAAGAAAGAAAGAAAGGAAGGAAGGAAGGAAGAAAGGAAGGAAGGAGAGGGAGGGAGGGAGGGAGGGAGGGAGGGAGGGAGGGAGGGAGGGAGAAAGAAAGAAAGAAAGAAAGAAAGAAAGAAAGAAAGAAAGAAAGAAAGAAAGAAAGAAAGAAAGAAAGAAAGAAAGAAAGAAAGAAAGAAAGAAAGAAAGAAAGAAAGAAAGAAAGAAAGAAAGAAAGAAAGAAAGAAAGAAAGAGACCCAAAGATACCAAATAAGCTTCATAGCTGAGTAGCAATTTGAGGGTTGTCTCAGGTTCTATTTCAATAGTCTAATCACTACATCACTAGACTAATCTCACACAGGAACGTGGTATAGGAAAAACAATCAGGACAGTACAGAAAATGAAGCTACATGGCTCTTAGGAGAGAACATGCAATTAAGCTAATTGCTGCATTAATGAAATCATTATTCATTAACCATTGAAACTGAATAGCATAATTTGCAACACCAATTTGGTTTTCACAAGTAAGCTATCTAAAAAAATGAATTAGCTGACACTGAAAATTTGAAAGCACAGAACTTGTATAGATTTTCACAAAATTATTTTTGATATTTCTCAGAACATGGAAAGCTGAGGACAGCATACAAATTCCCAAAGCACTTTTCTTAATTGCTAAATGCTTGCCTAGGACCTTAATCAAATTTTATGAGAAAGGCTAATGGAAAAGTTGGCAGGATGCCCAATGCACCATAATATTTTTGAATCCACTGAAAGTGACAAGTATCAAATGTTAAATACTTAGTCCTTGTGCAGAGAACATTATTTGTTTTGGCATCTTTGTTTTTACTGCAGAAGTTCAAACTTATTTTGTAATGGCCTGTCATCACAGGCCTGCCATTGTACCTGCCACACTGGCACAGGAAGGGACATTCCTGAGGTGGGAGCACAGGCACAGTTTGCAGCATCAATGTCAAGATGATATGCCTCTGAAACCCATGGCTTAGCACATAAGTTACCACTGTACTGAGCAATAACCCCCCCCCCAACCAGCCATGCCCTCAAGGTGAAAACAAAAGAGAGAGGAAAATAAACTTAACCCAAACCAAATTGAACTAAGTACCTGAAGGATAAGGAAATATAAATGTACAGGCCCAATAATGCTGTTGGTCATATTAAAAATTAATAAATATTATTATACAAAAAGATACATGTGTTTATTTCACAATGGATTAAAACAGAAATTAGCCCTCACAATCGCCTCAATTATCATTGATAATGTACAATGAGATATATAAGTAACAAATATTGACCCTGACCTTGACCAAACTAATAACATTACAACATGGCTTCTGACATAATAATATAGCTTTCATTTATCATAAACTTACCAAGATGAAGTTATTCTGACAAATATTTCTATGACCGAAGGCAAAGATATTAATCAAAAGTCTAATTCTTGAGAGTACCCAGCCATAGTCAGGTATACATTCCTACAGCAATGATTAAATTGTGTACCTTTCTCATTTCTGACCTTTTTCACTTGGTTAGAAGAATTCACTACAGCCAGAAACCAACAGTGCAGGGGCACCCTCAAACCACTTTTGCAGCCACACTTACTGGAACCAGCCAAGACAGACTGTAGCCAAACTGAAGTATCCCAGGGTAGCAATAAGAGTGACCCCCTGACCAGCATCTTGACACAGTGGCATGGTAGATGCAATGCCATCCCATACAGTACAACCCCACCAGGGCTGCCAGGAGGCTGCATTCCTGGCATATGGCCTCAGCAGTTATCTGTGAGAGTGGGAGGAACAGCAGTCAGTTCACTCCTGTCACCCATGTCCAATCCCCTTCACCAGCTCTTGGTGTTGGTACCCAGAAGCCAGCCCCTGCCCTCCAACTTGATAGCCAGCAGATAGTTTCAGGCCACATACTGCAGAGATCTGGGCATCATGCATGCTGCCAAGGTCTGTTAAGATACCCTGGTGGTCACAGGTGATCCATATGTTCAGGCTGTAGAAGTGGTGGCAGTTGCAGCACACCTGCAGCTCACTATGCAATAGGCAATGTAGATGCAGTCCATGGCACTGAGGATGTTCAGGGACTCTGCATACATGGTGAATCCTGTATGGCTGTGGGACAGCTTGGCCTCCTCTGTGGGGAAGTGCTATTGCTGCAGCATGGCAACCAGAAAGTTGTGAAGGCACCAGCTCAACAAGGGACACTTCTAGAACCTCAACCACAGCTGTCTTGAATGATGCCATAATGAGGTACCTGAGGGAAAGGAGCATCTTTGGCAGCATGGAGATGGACCGAGAGTAGGCTCCTGGTCTACCAGGCATGGACTGTGGCCTTGTCCAGGCAGATCTCATAAGAGAACTGCAGGGTGTTGATGCATGTAGGGCCTGCCCCTGTGACTGCTCCCTCTTCATCATCAATGAACACTGAGATTGCCCAAAGTATGCCACTGGGGTGCACTTGCCAATGCAGCCATGGCTCTAATCATGTCATTTGGCTGTGATGGCATCCTTGCTAGGGACTTTGACAGGACTCAGGATAGGGCTGCCCATATAATTTGAATAGGTTAGTAATATGAACCTCATTTATAAGCCATAGAAAACAAGATGAAACAAAAACCCCACATAGCTTAATCAAGGTTTCTGGATGGAATATGTAAATATTTGCATCTCTACCTTTTTTTCTTATTATTCTTCCTCAATTTTACCATCTGATTTTTTTAATCTTCTGTATTTTATCACTGGTGAGTTTCTTATGAAAATTAACTGCTTTCAACCAAGACAACAGAAAAAATAACATTATTTCTGCCTTTTTTATAAAGAATACAAATGTCAAATTACTAAGGATTTGTCTGCATTTAGAACTGTATTGTTACTTTTGATATTTTACTATTTTACTACATTTCCTTTGATCCTATATATTTATTCCAAATTTATGTTATTTTTTTAGTACAGGATTACAGGCATTTTGAATTATAAACCAAAATATTAACCTTGGGATCATTATTTTATATTTGTGGGAATATATAACCTGTTCATTAAGTGAATCAAAGTTTGTGACCAAACTACATTAAATTAACATTTGTACAGATGTCACTTTGCACTATGTTTAGCTCTGAAGTGATCTCCATAGAGACAAGATCAGGAAAAGCATGTCTGTACTAGCTCCTGTTGGACTGTGACTTATAGTATTATATCATTAGAAAATGAAGTATAGATAAGTAACATTTTTACTTGACAAAAAAATTGGTTTCATCTGTATTACTACAATGGATAATGCCTATTCCTACTACATTCTATTAAAATGTATTTATTTATTTAGAAGATTTGTATGCCACCTCTCCCAGCCCACTCAAGGCTATAGCAATTTTATTTTGAAATTAAATCTAGTGACAAATAATGAAATCTTCAGATTTCTGAAAGATGTTTTGGTAAAGGTATAGGGGTTGTGGATGGTGCCATACTCTATTGCTGTAAGTATGATCCTTCTATGCAATTCCTGCATCATTTAATGTGTCATGTTAATACACAAGCTTTATTTCAGTTCCATTTCCAGATTTCTGTAATACAAACCTTATTGCTTTGTTTATTGTCCTATCCTATTGATTGTATTAGACTTATACTGTGTAATCTGCCTTTCAGTGAGCAAGGTGTACTATAAATTATTTAAAGTATAAAAAATGAGTAGCTGACAAATTCATGACAGATGGCCCCTGTAACTTATTTCCTAAGAGGAATTATCAGTCCTTAATTTGGAGAATCTATAACCCCTAGTTTCAGTTTATTATACGGTCGATGACCAGAACAGGTCATATGACTACAATTCTTATAAAATAATAAAATTGTACAGAAAAAGAGAGATACAGTTCTTAAAAATTTTAAGTCTTACAAAGGTACATCAGTTTAAAAAAATTTCAAATTGTACAACCAGGGCAAAGAGGTTAATATTCTAAGTTGTTAAAATTCATGTTGATTCATAAGATTTTCTGCCAGATTTTGCAGGCAGCTGTGAAGAATCTCGTGCTGAGTACTATGACTTGTGGGTTAACACCCATAAGAAGTGTCCTAGTAATCTGTAAATGGGAGTGGCCGTGATACCTTCTAAGTAAGGGGGAAATTATCTTTAAACAAATTTCTTGATAGAGTGGGTAATAGAGCAGAACATGTTCTAAAGTTTCAACTTCTCCAGAGCCACAGAGGCAGACCCTTTTCAGCATAGGAATCTTTCGATATTGCTCTTCCACCACATTATTTTGCTTATTAATTTGAAAGAGTGAAAGTGAGTTTAGAACTCCAACTAAAATCTATTAAAGAAACATTTTTTTTGCTATAAGAATAAAGGTATTTTTCCATGCATGCAATACCTGAAATTGTAATTAACCAGTCCTGGCTAGAAGTAAATCATATATCAATTTTGTTCCAGTACATCACCAAAGTCAAAAGAACAGGATTGCATCATATTCTTGTGAGTGTTATTAGAGCTCAGCAACTGTCCAGAAATGGAATGGAGACAAAAGTACATCCATCATGTTTTCTGTTCCAAGGTCAGACTTCTCCCCAACTTAGCTGGCCAGCAATTCAGGGGAAGACTAATGGCAAAAAGTATGCAGGGTACACTTTCCACTTCAAACCCAGACACTTACTCAAGCTGATTGGTGGTGGCTGGGATGGGAGACTTGGAATGGACAATGTGTCCTATAGACTTGCTTTTCCAGGCCTCCCATCCTGGACACCTGATTGAGGGGAGGGGGGCTTGGCGCACAAAGTGTATGTGTTCTGCTCAAAGCCCAGCACCAACCTGGTGGGAAGAAGGTTTGAAACAGAGCATATGGCAATGGTTGCTTTCCACCCAAAGCCACTGCTTGATCATACTGGAGACCAAGGAACCAGCAAGGGAGGAGGATGTCCCCTCCCCTGTCAGTCTTTGTGGGTCCCCCATTTGTTATATAGTGATGCTCTAAACAACATAAACATTGTGGATTCTCTACAGACCAGTACCATCTCTTCCCTACTAGCACTGACTTCAAATGACTCTATGGGATATGGGATAATGTGGCAAACAGTTCTACTGCCATCACCACCAATCCCACATTTCCCAGCATTTTCAAAGTGGCCCTATGTTTATACGGACTGCAAACATTTGGTGCAATTTTGTTAAATTAAAATTAGATTAGAATCTTGTGAGGAATCAGTCCATCACTGAAAGCAAATATCCAAATATGCTCAATATGGTTCACAACAAATCCAATTCCACAGTGAAGTTCACACACAATTAATATAAATCCATCCAAGACAAGTTCAGGGAGAAAACAAAAGGAATCTTCCCCTTTTAACTCCATCCAAAGGCCTTCTAGTGCTGAAGGCGTATTGGGAGATGCTAGCCCTAGTACTTCAGGGAGATAGTTCTGCAGTCTAGGGACAGTGGTCAAAATCCACTCAGCTAAGATTGAGCCTGAAGATATTGATATATGTCAGGCGTGTTTTAGATACTCTGAACCAATGCTTCCTCTAAGCTGTGGAGTCTTGTGAGCAAAAACTCTACTTCATGAGCTAATGACAAAGTTGTGAGTGAGCAATTTGGTTACTGCATAAATTAGTTTGCTCTGGAGCCATATTTCCTGAGCTAAGACAAAAATGTGTGAACCAGAGGCTAGAAAACTGTGAGCTAGCTCACACTAATTCAGCTTAGAGGGAACACTGCTCTGAACCCAAGTTATTTAAATACTGTAATAATCAAAGCCAGATCTTGGACTGAGCCTGAAAATGATCTGGGGGCTGGCTTTTATATCAGCTTTAATCACAACCAGGGCCGGCCCCAGGTGTCTGGGCACCCTAGGCAGGACAGCCTGGGGCGCCCACCCCACCGGGGATGCCAACCTCCCAGTGGGCCCTGGAGATGGCCCAGCGCCGTTTTCCTGGGCGCCTCGCAGCTGCGAGGCACCCAGGAAAGCCGGGGAAGGGGCGGGGTTAGAACCCTCGCCCCTTGCCTCCCAGCGGCGGTGCTGGCTCTCTTGGGCGCCTCGCAGCGGAGGCGCTGGCTTTTCTCCCAGCCGGAGCTGCTGGCGTTGGGCAGGAAGGGGGGCTTTTCACGGGGGGCATTTTGGTGCCCCTGCAGGGCCGGTGTCCTAGGCGAGTGCCTAGCTTGCCTAGTGGGCGAGCTGGCCCTGATCACAACCACCCATATCGTTCTCCAATTTTCTGGACTGAGAATTTCATTTTATTTATGTTTATCCAGTCCTTCACTGTTTTCAGATATCACTTCAGCATGTCTAGTGCCTTTCTAGATTTAGATGGAAAAGAGAGATAAAGCTGTGTGTTATTAGCATGCTCATAGCATTATGTCCCAAATCTCCAAATGATCTCTCCAGTGGGCACCTCATATACCTATGGCCAAGGGGCCAGAAGTCCTCACCACTTTCTGGATCATGCTGTCAAGGAACATAAGAACATAAGAGAAACCAATGTTGGATCAGGCCAACGGCCCATCCATTTCAACACTCTGTCACACAGTGGCCAAAAGAAGAAGTCAAACCAGCATAACACTCATACGCCTAAGCCAATCATAGCTAAGTTTCCAGAAGGATGTCGTGGCTGGTAGTATTGAAGATCCCACAGAAGTCCAAGAGGGACATACTCCTCTTGTTGGTTTACCAAAAGTAGATAATCTGGCAGTACAAATAAGAAAATTTCAACATCATGACCTGCTCTGGATCCAGACTGTAAAAGATTTAAAGATTCAGTCTCATTAAAAGATATCTGAAACAGTATAGCTATCACCATCCAACAGTTTTTTAAGAACTCAGGATTAGGAACTGGTCTACATTTATTCAAGTCAATGACATCCAGATATGCTTTCTTTAAAAGGGACTGTGGCTTCTTTCAGGGCCATGGGTGCCACGACTTCTTTTAAGGAGCTGCTTATAATTTGTGCCATCCATTGTGACATGCCTCATTTGGCTGTTTATCCATGAAGGGTGTGGATGAAAAGGACAAGTAATAGGTCTCATATTTCCAACTATATTGTCCACATTTTCAAGCTAAATTAATCTAAATACATCTACGTGAACCTGACAAGCAAAGACTTCAGGAATATTCAATGTAACCATCATTTAGATCAGACTGGATATAAACAATTTTATCAGCAAAGTGCTTAGCAAATTAGTTTCCCTATATGCTTCTGGGAGCCAAGGTATTTTACAACCCTAAGTAGTGCTGTGTAGATGCAATAGTGGGAGAGAAGCAATCAAAAATAAGGACCAATAATTCATCATCCCTTAACCAAATAAAATTACTATTATTTCAACCTACTTAGACTCCATAAGATATAGAAGATAAGTAGTATTTAGCAATATACGAAATAAATTATGATTTCATAAAAATTGATCGGTTTTTGATGTAATAGATACTCATCACAATTGATGTAAGAGATGCTCATAACAACAGTATTTGATATCTAGCCTAATTTTCCAAGACTATGAAGCGATTAACTGATATGATCAAGAGCTGCTGCAATTATATCTTCAGAATGCAATGCCCAAATTTTAGTTAATGAGATCACCAAGATCCCTTAAATTCTTCATAACTGCTGAGTTTTCATATTTACAGTAATTAAGTTGTTTAAAAATCTTTGCTGACTTATTTTTCTTTTCTTGAACATGTTTCCATCAGCAAAATGTTAGGTTATAGTAAATTTACAAAACAACTTTCTTCATGCACTTGAAGAAAATCTTAGAAAATCCCATTGCAAGTGCCAATAAAACAATTTGTAAAGAGTAATTATAAAACACAGCTGCAATGTTGCTGAGATTTTAACAACAAAACATACAGCCGTTAAAGTGACATTGGGTTATATGTTAAAGACTTCTTTGCACTTTGGAAAATCTTAAGTGTATTTTTTATTTAAAAAACAGGCACTTCACACAGAAGTTTTCTGTCTCGTGCCTTGTTTGCAGCAACCTAGTATGTCACCTAATGCATAATGCATTCACTAGGGTACACAGTATAGATACTGAAATATGAAGCAAAGTGGAGGCATAGATTTCATGACATACTTACACTGATGGACTCAGTTAAGAAGAGGCTGCAATACTCAGATTAATTAGTGATTAGGCTGGTTGGATGCTCTGTCTTACGTATTCATGTTGTACATAATTCCCATCTTGCACGCTTTTTCTTGAATGCTTTGTGAGCTAAAATTGTGTTACTTGGCATTAAACGTTCCGTGCGCCTTGGTGTTTAGTCATGCCGGCCACATGACCACGGAAACGTCTTCGGACAGCGCTGGCTCTTCGGCTTTGAAACGGAGATGAGCACCGCAACCCTAGAGTCGGATTCGACTGGCTTTTGAGCAAGGCAACCTTTACCTTTACCTAAGACTGGGTCATTTTAATCTTTGTTTTCAATAAAGATACCAACATTCCATGCACTGCAACAGCTACATAGAACCAAGACTTAATTATAATGGTTGGTTTAGTGAGCCACAGCTTCATCTTCACTACTCTTCTACAGGCTCTACAAATTTCTAATAGCAGTATAATAAAACATACAGAAACCAACAGAGTTGTACTCATTGGACAGATTAATTTTCATCCTTGGCAAGAATATATGTATGAGACAGCAGATCACATCCTTGAATTGAGAAACATAAGGAGAAAGAACATCTCAACAGCAAACAAATTTCTGTCTTAGAAAATATCCTTCAAAAATTGAAAAAATAATAAACCTTATATAATAAAACTATCCATGTAAGTGAGGAATGAAAAGTAACTGAGATTGCAAAGTCAATAGAGGATTTCTGGGTTGCGGGCAAGTAAGTTGTGAACATCCTATATTTCATACAGTGCAATATGAATCTCCTGATTTAGAAACAGGAAGCCTGAGCCACACATCAGAGTACTGGGTTTTATATTTTTAATTTCCATGAGTAAAATATATAAAGTAATGTATACAGCAACCATTGTATCTCTATACAGTTGAAAAACAAAACAAAAAAATTACAGGAAAAGACTTGCATTTTTTTCATTTCTAATAAATATTAATCAGAGGAAGAGTTGAGAAAATGGTCCAAGATGAATATATCATGGTTGGGTAAGACTGCAATACTTACATGAAAATGCTCCCAAGGTTCTTTCCCCCCCTTTCCCCCTGCTATCCCATGTATGATCACGCAACAAAGACTCAGGGAAATCCAGACAATGCATAATAAATTTTTCTGGGGTCAAAAATGACCAAGAAATTCTTCCAAGCTCAGCAGCAAAAAGGCCCATGTCAGCTCCCAATATACTGAATTCTTATTATGCCTCCATATTAAAGATTACCCTGGAGTGGTTGAGGAAAAAGTAGAATTTGAAAGTAGGGAACATCGTGTGTTCTAGAACTGGTATATTTTTATCTTCATAGATCTGGTTAAGTAAACAAGATTTTTTAAAAAGTGCAGTGATGTAATAGCAATGGTATTAGGTTTGGGATCACTGGAATAAGAATCCTCTCAAAAATATTTTGGTATTGATTCCTGTGTTAGGTAATAAAAAGTTTTGCCCTGCTACTGTCTTGGGGCCCTAACCTTGGTAGCCCAGGGTAGCCTGATCTCTCCAGATCTTGGAAGCTAAACAGGGGCAGCCTTGGTTTGTTATTTGGATGGGAGACGATCAAGGAAGTTCAGGAGTCACAATGCATAGGCAATGCAATGACAAACCACATCTGAGTGTCTCTTGCTTTGCAAACCCCATGGGTCATCATATGTCAGCTGTGACTTGACAGCAAGAAAACAAAACCAAACCCGACCTCAGGGGATTTTATGCCTTGGATTAATGCTGGATTTGAAAGATTCATTGATATATGTGAAGAAGGAGGAAAGAGGATGTGCGGATATTTTATTCCCAAAGTCGGAATATCAGCAGTTATGATGATACAATATCTACAGATTAAGAACTTTGTGAATGAAACCAGTTAAAAACAAGATCTGAGTAGTCCACTTATCCTAATGGAGAAATAGCTATACAGCCCACCTAAACAAAAGGGTGCCCTGATCTGGATGGCCCAGGGTTGCCCTGCTTAGTACTTATATGGAAGATTACTAATGAAGTCCAGGGTTGCTGTACAGAGGTGGGCAATGGCAAACCACCTTTGTTTGTTCCTTTTCTTGAAATCCATATGGTAGGAGAGATAGCACTTTTCACCACCACCATGCCCTGACCTGGATAGCCCAGGCTAGCCTAATCCCATCAGATCTTGGAAGCTAAACAGGGTCAGTCTTGCCTAGTACTTGGAAGAGTGGCCTCTAAGGCAGGGCCGGCTCCAGGTATTTCTGCGCTGTAGGCGGGCGCAGATCCCAACCTCCAATTGGGCCTGGAGACCCAGCCTTGCCGCCCCCTCTCCCCCCCAGGGAGGAGGGGGAGGGCGAGCAAGCTGTGCCCCGGCTGGCCGCCGGCAGCCGCTTCCTCCTCCTCCTCCTCCCCCCCCAGGGAGGAGGGGGAGGGCGACTTGTGCCCTCGGTGGGCGCTTTTCCGCGGCGGTGGCAGCAGGGAGATCCTGCTGGCCGCCGGCTGCTTCCTCCTCCTCCTCCTCCCCCCCCAGGGAGGAGGGGGAGGGCGACTTGCGCCCTCGGTGGGCGCTTTTTCACAGCGGCGGCGGCAGCAGGGAGATCCTGCTGGCCGCTCCCTCCTCCTCCTCCTCCCCCCAGGGAGGAGGGGAGGGCGACTTGTGCCCTCGGTGGGCGCTTTTCCGTGGCGGTGGCAGCAGGGAGTTTTTTCCCACCATAGAGAACAATGGAGGGAATAGGGGCAAACTGTTTGGGGGCCCATAGAATTGGATCCCCTGGTCCAATGTTCTTGAAACTTGGTGGGTATCTTGGGGAGAGGCTCCATCAGCTACCCTGTGAGTTTGGAGCCTCTCCCTCAAACCACCTCCCCTCCAGCCCCCAGAATATACCCTATGTTTTCACCATTGACTTCAATGGCCCATAGGATATAATGGGACCGAATTGCCACCAAATTTCTTTAATTCCCTCCTTTCCTTCTCTCTTTTTCCTCTTTCCCTCCTTCTTCTCTTCTCTCTCTCTCTCTCTCTCTTTCTTTCTTTCTTTGTTTCCCACCTTCTTCTCTTCCCTTTCTTCCTCCTTTCCCTGTTTCCCTCCTTCTTCCCTCTCTTTCTTTCCTTCCCCTTTCCTTCTCTTTCTTTCCTTCTTTCCTCCTTCTGTGGCCCAACTCTCATGAGAAGGAGTATAAACTTTAAACCCCTTCTCTTAGCTCCCCCACCCAGACCAGCTGGGGAAGGGAAGGGGAGGCTTTTGAAGATGCCTCCTCCCCCTTTTGCTTCCCCTTCTGACATCACTTCCGGTGATGTCAGGGGGCATGGCATATGCTAATAGCCTAATAGCTCATTAGCATACCATATGCTAATGAGCTCCTGCAGCTGTTTTTCTACGAAAAGACCCCTGGATAGTCCTATATCTGAAGAAGGTAGCAGATGGTTCTCCCTCCTCCTCAGCCAGTCAGCTGATAGAAGGTATAGTAGCTGTGCTTGCCACTATTTCCAAACTCAAGTCAGTGGATAACTAGTAGGAACAGCCACCTGAAGGAGAGATGAGCAAGTGACAGCTTGCCACATGCCCACAATTTTGCCTAAACCACAGAGTAACAAAGCAGCAGCATGGTGTAGTGGTTAAGAGTGCCATGGTGTACTGGTTCAGAACAGCAGACTCTCATCTGGAGAACTGGGTTTGATTCCCCTCTCTTCCATATGAAGCTTCCTGGATGACCTTGGGCCTGTCACAGTTCTGTCAGAACTCTCTCAGCCCCACCTACCTCACAAGGTGACTATGTAGGGAGAGGAAGGGAAGGCGATTATAAACCACTTTGAGACTCCTTAGGGTAGAGAAAAGTGGGGTATATTCTTCTTCAGCCACTGGTGTCATTAGTTCACCTCCCCCTTGCCCTGGGCATATACTGTCCCTAGCAATGCTCACTACAGCAGGCAGATGGACGCTTCAACAACAGTGAATGGTTGCAAATGCAGCCACTGTGCCTCCTTTCTGCTGTCTGGGAGAGAAGGGTCACTGGAATATGGAGAGGAACAGCAGACAGTAAAGTGACATGCATAGGGGAGTCTGGGTCTGTTGGCCCTATCTTTATTCCAAAATACTAGTTTTTCTATTTTAATAAACTAGTAATGGCTTGATAATAAACTGCTTGTCACTGGTAAGTGGTCTTTCATAGTCCGTTTATAAGATGTTCAGTTCTAAATCCGCTGACAACAAAGTTTCTCATCTTAAACTATTGGGTTGTATCCAACGATTCTGTTTTGCTGATGTCTGAACTTTTTCCCCCTGCTCAAAGCTGTTTATGTTAGCAAAAGATCATTGTTGGATACAGCCCAATGAAACCAGAAAAGGCTTTTGTTGTTCAAGACCTGACTTATACCGCTCAAACATTTAGGACATACTACATACTTCTAATTATTGTTTATATTTTGTTATAAAAGGTTTTTTGTTCTTTATTTCAAAAACAAAGGTACAGTTTCATAAACTGTAGATGGACACTAAGTGCATACACAGTTAATAATTAGTTTCTCATAATTAGTTTAAATTTCTTGCTGAAAATTACCTGTTTTTATCCCCCGTGTTCCACACTCCAGACCCTATTTTACCTTTTAGCAATATATATATGTGTGTGTGTATGTATATATTTTATGTAGGTATTTAAAAATATATGTATGTATTTTTAAAAGTTACATTTTTAATTCACCATATTATGTTTCACATTTCCAAACTCTTTACAGTGAATTCTGAAAATGACTGAGAACAGTCAGATATGTAATAGCCCACCTTTGCAAATCAGAACAGTAATACAAGAGGGGAGCGCCTAAGGTTCATTATGTTTCTGAAAACATAAGGTTTTTTTGATCCACGAAGAGATTAACTAAAGGGAGTGGGAGGAGTGAAAATGTGATCAGGTAGAGTAAGAGGGGAGGAAGCAGTGGCCATCAGATATTTGCATCTATTTATAATGTATTGTAATGTGGTTGAGATACTTCTCTATCAGCAGGGCTATTTTGGGGCAGGAACGCACAGGAACGGAGTTCCGGCTGGCTTCAGAGTTGGCCACACCCACTACAGCTAAAACCTCTGCCTGCGTGGCTACAGAGAGAAGGCCTGGAGAGCGACACACACCCCCAGCAACCCCAAGGCAGGCAGGCCAGGGGGACCCTGGAAGGATCAGGGAGGCATTTAAATGCCTCCCCATATGTTCCCCGGCCTGTCCAAGGACCAGCTTGCCCGGGCTCCCCGCAGCCTCAGGGCGCCCGGGCAAGCCAAGGGAAGGCATGGGGTGTGGCCTAATATGCTAATGAGCCATGCTGTCAGGGGTGTGGCCTAATATGTTGATGTGTTTCTGCTTTTGGGTGTGGCCTATTATGCTAATGAGTTCCTGCTGGGCTTTTTCTATAAAAAAAAGTCCTGTCTATCAGTATTGTGTAAAACAGGGGATAAGATGCAGGGGATAAGATGCAGGGGATAAGAGGGTCAACTGCAAACTACTATCCTCTTGGCCAGAGTCCTCCATATGCAATACAGTAACAATAATACTGCCCATCTTACAAGACTGTTGCGAAATACTACATGCAATGAATACATGGGGAAGTGATTAATGAATCAGTCCAATGGTTTTATTTAAAATGATATGAAAATCAGATACTTTTATTTATTTATAATCAGACAGTTACTTAGCAATTCGAAGCATATGATTCTACTAGGAAAATTATTTCAGGGATGTAAACAAAAATTGTGTTATTGGACAGAACAAAGGCAGGTAACTGATTACTTACCTGAGTTTTTGGTTATACTGTTTTACTTTCTCTAGTGAAGCTGCATTAATCTGGGCTTGAAATTCTTCTGCTGACACATTGTCTCTATAATAATAGCCTTCCATGCTTTCTAGTGCTACAAGAAAATAAAACAAATCCTTGTAAAATATTCACCTATTATCTTTCAATTTGTTGTCGAAGGCTTTCATGGCTGGAGTTCAGTAGCTGCTGTAGATTTTCCACATTGTATGGACGTGGTCTTGGCATTGTAGGACCTGACGTTTCGCCAGTAGCTGTGACTGGCATCCTCAGAGGTATAACACAGAAGGATGGTGTATTCTCTGTGTCAAGGTTATTTCAATTATTTTAAAAAATTAGTTTATAATTTATTGCAATTCTCATGTTTTGCTATACATTTATATTGCAGTGTGGCTATGATGGTGTAATGAAGAACTCCCACACTTTAGAACGTACCCCTACAGGCACAGGAACAGAATGAGATACAACACTAAGTCAGCAGTAGAAGAGCATAAATCTCATATGAGCCAAAATGTAATTAGCAGAAAGACACTTAAGATTCAAATACTGCCTTGGATCCTATGTATTTTTCTGCTTTCTTCTATACCCATTCTGGAGGCCAGGGGTAGACCTCCCATTATGGCCACTGGGCAGGGGTTGTTTGGGGCCGGAGCACACCGGCAGCCTAGGAGTGGGTACAAATGGTGGTGGCAGCAAGCCCCTCCCTGCACTCCTTTTTTCTAGAGTCATGCCGCAGTGGCAGCACAATCTTTCCATTATATTCTATGGAACCATAGAATATAATGGAAAGATCATGCCGCTGCTGTGGTGGAACTCCAGATTAGGGATGCCTCCCCCCGCCCTCTCCTGGCTTGCCAGGGGGCTGCAGAAGCCTTCCTTGGTTTTCCTGCTTGGGCGGGCAAGCCGAGGAAGGCACAGGAAGGCATTTAAATACTTCCCTGCTATCTCCCTGGTCCTTCCTGGCAGGGGGCTGCCCGCTTGGGCGGGTGAGCTGAGGAAGGCACAAAGAGGCATTTATATGCCTCCCCGCTCTCTCCCCAGCCCTTCCTGGCTTGCCCACTGAGGTAGGCAAGCCAGGAGAGGGCGGGGGCTGCAGAAGCCTTCCTCGGCTGACCTGCTTGGGCAGGTGAGCCGAGGAATGCACGAGGAGGCATTTAAATGCCTCCCCACTCTCTCCCCGGCCTTTCCTGGCTCACCCACCAAGACAGGTGAGCCAGGAGAGGGCGGGGGGGCTGCAGAAGCCTTCCTCAGCTCACCCGCTTCGGCAGGCGAGCCACGGAAGGCACAGGGAGGCATTTAAATGCCTCCATGCTCTCTCCCCATCACTTCCTTGGTTCCGAATTGGCCAATATTTTTTTTACACACACCCTACTCGAGCGAGAAGGGGTTTAAACTTTAAACCCCTTCTCTCTTCGGTTTCCCCACCCCACCTTGGCAGGCTGGCTGGGGAAGCAAAAAGGGGGGAGGCATCTTCAAAAGCCTCCCCTTCCCTTCCCCAGCTGGCTATTATGCTAATAGCCTCTTAGGTATGCTAATGAGCTCCTGCTGCTCTTTTTCTATGAAATGACCCCTGCCACTGGGACTTTTTGCAGTGGGCCAATGGCCTGCCAGCCCAGTAGCAGAAGGGCAGCACATGGAGATGAGGAGGCTACATGTGGCCTGCTGGAGTGGCAGGCTATTTTCCCCTCCTTTGGGTGGGCAGGGCCAGAGAGGGCCCAGGGGAAGGACAGGAAATCAGCCTCTCCCTGCCTCCTTGGGGGGGATTGGGTTGGGCTGGGCCAGGGAAAGGGCCCTTTTCCAGGGCCATTTTTTCCTCCCAATCCACCTCTAGAGGTAGTGGTCATGCTACAGAGCATATTTCCCTCATGCTAGAAACTATTCAGCTTCTTGGAAGACAATGGACTTGTACAAGCAAAAGTATCTTGTACCATAGGAATGTACACTCCACAATAGAATACCGGAACCACAGTGGATTAAGAGAAAACAAGATATAGGATCCAAGCCAATGTATTTATTGTCTTAATATTCTACGCTTATCTTATTGTTCACTGAACTTACAAACTTTATTGTAAGCCACTCCAAGAATGACTCACAAGGAAGCAGCTATTAACCAGCAGCTTTATATCCCCTATTGTAGAAAACAGAAAATCAATCTGTCACAATTGCCAAGCCTTTACTATTAATTTCTCATGCAAATCTGAAGTTGAAATAAATTAGGTATTATTTGACTTAATCTCATTCTTGCATTTAAATGAGAATTTGGTAGCTGTTATTCTAAGAAAGAAGAACATTACTAAAAGATGTTGCAATTAGGAACACTGCCAATTTAATAATAAATATAATTTTTAAGAATTTATCTCTGTATTCTGATACAAGAAATGTTTTACGTATTATATTTCATTATGTTGTTGTTTGTTTAGTAAAATTTAACTCATTGCTTTTTAAAGACTGGATACCTCCATTTTTCCTCAACACTTTGGGGACTTTTTGTTTTGTTTTGCAGTCTGTACAAATGACAAGTTTAAACTTTCAAAGGAGTTTATAAATGTATTGAAGTGAACAATTCAATGAATTTATAAAAATTTAAACTCGCACCATTCTGTTCATAAACTAAAATAATTTCAATTTTTTTACAGAATGGCTTACATGTTCAAGAATGCAAACATGCCCAAAGTAATGCTTTATTCCTCCTAAATACCAGTTTGCGAAATGAGAAAAAAATGTATTTTACCTTGAGCGAACAGTACTGGGTAGATTTTAAAACCTACACCATTCTTCAGCCTTTGAGGAAGTTGTTCAAAATTGTAACTATCAAGATAAAAGTAAACTTTCAAGGCTTGCCGACTTCCTTCCGCTTGATATAGGATTGGCATATCTAAGAACAGTCGTGATACAAATTAGCTTAAGGCCAGAACTCAATATATCTCACTATAACCCGCCCAACACACACTAATACTTTAACAAATAGAGAATAATATTAGAGTAGTAGAAGAATTGTAGTGAATAGAAGCAAAAGGAAAAAAAGATGTGGCATAAATATTATTCTAATATTTCTTATTCCTGTGATACAACAACAAATGTAATGAAAGTTATTCTATCTCAGGCAAAAATGTTGTGGGCAAATTTTAAAACTTAAAATATTTGTGGCTCTACTCTTCCTTCAAAGAACACATATTATAAGAAATGTGAAAAAACAACTTAATGCCCAGCCTCCTAGAAATTATGGCTACAATCCTATAAACTTCCTCCTGGGAATAAGCCCAATTGAATAAAATGGGGCTTACTTCTGAATAAATCTGCTTACGATTGCTGTCTATGAGAGCAATTCAAAACAAGTGTACCCAGAATCCTCTGTTCTTTGATGCTCAGTTCCGGGGAAGTGTTCATAGGATTGCACAGTAGGAATATTAAAAATACCTTAAAAATGAAAGCATATTTACTACAAATCATGAGCTATATAATTTCCAGTAGATTCATATGCAGTTGATAGGGCCCAAAGAGTAAACTATTTAGCTATGTTGCATATATACAGTACCATATTTTGATGTAACAATGGAAAGCAGAAATTTGCTTAGCATAAGCCATACTCACTTGCAACTACAGGCTCTTGTTCAGATAGTTTAAAATAAAATGTAACTTTCTCTAGGTCAAACAATGCAACCAATGTGTCTTCTAGCATAGATTGTTCATCGGTCTGAAAGAAAAAAAGTATCTCGAGTCTGGTAATCACTCAAAATTGATGCATATGATTATTAACATTAACTGAAGATGGTCACATCCTGTTTCACTGAAGTAGTTAACCCAATTAAATCTCATTAGTAATTGAAGATGGATCTATTTCTTTTGAGTTTCCGCTCCATCTTCTGCTGTCAAAAGACAATTATTAACAATGATGAAATATGTTGCATGCAGTAAGTTAATTTACAGTTTGCTGTGTTGGCTGTGGCATTTAATCTCATGTTGGCTTATGCAAGCGAGTTAGCTTAGAAATGGTGTACAATAAAGCAAGCTTAAATTTTTAAAGTGAGTTTTGTGCATTAATGTTTAGAACTCAGAAAATCTTTAGAACTCGGAAAATGTATTTCTGTATATTACTAAGGATTATAAAAATGAATTAAAATATTCTCAGTTCATTTGATTGAATGCTCACTAAAAGAGAAGCATTCATCTAGAATTACATTTGCCCAGAATGTAAAAAGCCTATAGAAGCTACATCAGAAATCAAAGTAATTGATGCCATGTTATATTTTCTAAAACAAATAAAAATTTATGGTATTATCTATCTACTTATCAAAACAAGAAACTAAATAAATGTGAAAAGTACTGAGACTTACTAGTGATTTCAGCTCTCAAACTTTTATTAGGTGAAGAACAAGACACAGAAGCCAGCTCGCAGGCCAACTTATATCCCGAAACCAAACCACCACCAAACACACCCCAACACTTGTGTTAGGTCTATTTACAGTGATTAGGTTAATTCTAGGATCCTGGTCTCCCGATTGGAAGGGGAACTAGGATCCGACCATCTATTGTTCTGGTGGAGCGTAGCTCCTGCTCTTTGCATGACCATGTGTGGACCAGCTGAAGCCAGATAACCCACATGGTCGGGTCAGTACACAACACCCCTCCCCCCATGGTCCAAAACCCTCCCACAAACATAGTCTTTAAGCTAAGTGGGTGCTTTCAGCTCCCATGTCAAGCGACGAATCACAGGGGCTACCCTGGGGGCTGGCTCCAGCTGGTTCGGATGTGCAGTGGTTGGAGCTGGTGGAGGCACTGCAGGTTGTGGATGGGCCCTTGGCACGAGAACCCTGGCAAGTGTCAGCTCACTGGTCCCTGGTCCGGTCTGATCGTCTGGTGGGGCTGGTGGTTCTTGCAATGGGGCTGACGCGACAGCCTCCGTGCTGTCAGGTACCTCGTACTCCCCATCCTCTGGGTCCAGGGGCAAGACTCGCTGAAGCAGCTGGTCAATGTACCTCTGGAGGGTTTGGCCATCTTCGCAGGCGACCTTGTAGGACCGGGGCCCCGTAACTCTTATGACCCTAGCTGGGATCCAGGGTGGGCCCCGCACATAGTTGTGCGTGTAGACCGGGTCCTCCAGAAAGAACCCATAGGAAGCCTCCTGTGTCTAGGAGAGGGGTTCGGCTTCCAGTGCCTGATATGGATGGAGGTGATCCAGACGGGTAGTCAGGTGTCGACTCAGGAGAAGTTCAGCTGCACTGTGTCCTGTAGTGGTGTGTGGCATTGTCCTCTGCCCAAAAAGGAATGCTGCCAGTTTGTAGTCCCATTCCCTAGCATCCATCCATCTGAGCGCCTCTTTGGTGGTGCGAACCATTCTTTTGGCTTGCCCATTGGTAGCTGGGTGAAAGGGGGCCGACCTGATGTGTTGGATGCCATAGTACTCAGTGAACACCCGGAACTCCTCTGATGTAAACACCGTCCTGTTGTCGGTGACCAGGGAGTCCAGGATGCCTTGGGCACTGAAGATCCTGCATATGGCTCGGATGGCGGACCGGGGGCAGGTTGTCAGGAGTGGAGTCACTTCCAGCCATTTACTATAAGAGTCTATGAGAATAAAGAACAACTGTCCTTGGAATGGCCCTGCGAAATCCAGGTACAACTGGGACCAGGGCCGCTGAGATGATTCCCAGGGTCAGACAGGTGTGCTGGGGGGTGCTGGTCATGTTTTCTGGCATTTCGTACATCACTTTACTGTGTCCTCGATGTCCTGGTCCAGCCCCGGACACCAGACATAACACTGTGCCAGCACCTTCATCCTGACAACCCCCGGGTGGTTTTCATGGAGCACTGTGAGGATCTGACTCTGCAGGAGACCTGATATTACCACCTGGCCACCCCACATCAAGCAGCCCTTATGAGACAACAGTCCGTCCTTGTGGGAGGAAAAAGCTGTGAATTCTACCCCCTCTTGGGCTGCAGGCCACCCCCCTCCCCACCCAGTCTAGCACACAGCAGAGAAACTTATCCAGGGCCATGTGCCGCGCCACCTCCCGCACATGAACCGGCAGCTCGGGAAGGGATTCCAGGAGAGCGACCAGATGCTCTGGGGTAGGGTCGGGGTCCATGACAGGAAGGGGAAGGTGGCTCAAAGCATCCACATGCCCCACGGTCTTGCCTGGCTGGTGGACAAGTGCATAGGAATAACTGGCCAGAAAGAGGGACCAGCAGAGCACCCGGGGCGAGACCATCTGTGGGGACAGGCAGTCGGGGGCGAGGAGGCCCAGGAGAGGCTTGTGGTCCGTCACAAGGGTGAAGGGCCTGCCATAGAGATAATTATGAATTTTTTTCACCCCCGCTACCATTACCAGTGCCTCCTTGTTGATCTGCGCGTAATTACACTCAGCAGCTGACAAGGTTCTGGAGTAGTATGTGATGGGGACTTCATGGCCGTCCACAAGGCAATGGCCCAGGACTGCCCCCACCCCATAGGGAAATGCATCGCATGCAAGCACCATGGGCAATGTCTCGTCGAAATGGGACAAGACCGCATTCGAGATTAAAAGTTCCTTGACCACCCGGAAAGCCGTGTTATGTTTGGGGCCCCAGACCCAAGGGGTGTTCTTGTCCAGAGGGGGTGCAGAGTTTCCACCACCACTGCCTTAAGGGAAAGGAAGGAGTGGTAAAAGTTCAGCAGACTGAAGAAGGCCTGCAACTCAATCTTGGATGTGGGTGGGGGTGCCTGCGTGATGGCGTGAACCTTGTCATCGGTGGGGTGGATTCCATGAGCATCCACTGTGAAACCCAAGAACTCCACCTTGGGAACCCCCAAGAGGCACTTTTCATGCTTCACTGTTAAGCCGTCCGTGTCAAAGCATTGGAACACCATCTGAAGCCTCTCAGCAAAGGGGGCAAAATCCGGGGCCACGATGAGCACGTCATCTAGAAAAGGCTGGACTCCCGGGATCCCTTTGAGAAGAGAGTCCATAAAGGATTGAAAGATACCAGGCACCACACTCACCCCAAACTGCAGATGGTGTACCCTGAAAGCCCTCTTGTGGGTCACTATTGTTTGTGCCTCAGCCATGGCGGTGTCAACAGGCAGTTGTTGGTATGCCTGGGCCAAGTCCAATTTCCCAAAAACCCATGCCCCCACCAGAGCGACCAACACGTGGCTGACCACAGGCACTGGGTATGCATTGTTAATCGTGCATTTATAGTCCGCACAAATCCTGACTTCCCCGTGGTCACAATCAGCATCTCTCACCTAGTGTGGGCAACTGGCTCCAACACTCCCTGGTCAACTAAGCACTCCAGCTCCGCCTCAATTTTCGACCAGAGCACAATGGGGGGGTGCTGGGCCTTGATACAGATGGGCCGCACCATGGGATCGCTATCCAGCAACACTGGAGACACGGTGAATTTGCCAAGGGTCCCATCGAAAACCTTAGGGAATTCCCCGCACACATTTTCAAAGTCCCGCGGCTGGATCTGATGCTGCATCTGGTTGATGCCCCCTATCGTGAAGCCCAGGGGCCCAAACCATGAGAATCCCAGCAGATTGGTTAACCAGCCTTCCACCACCAGCAAGTCCAGTAGGCCATCAAAGTCCTTGTAGCTCATCCTGAACTTGCCCCACCCCCAGACAGCCACTGGGGTTCTTATTAAAGTCCCATAACGTTAACCCCCTGGGTTTAGTTAGTTAGGAGGGGCAGAGAGCGCAGAGCATGTCCGCAGAGATAATGGGAAAAGATGAGCCTGTGTCTAATTCCATTCTGCAGGGGGACCCCTCAATCTGTACCGTGATATGCACTTTGTTCGAGTCGTCCGGGAGCAAGTTAAATACCTGGTGCTGCTGCTGGTGGTGTGTAGAGAGGGTGTGGAGGTCAGAGTGGAGATCCATCTGGTGGGCCGACGTCTTCAGGCACGGGCCTCTGGAGCGGCAGACCTTGGCGATGTGGCCCACTTTGTTACACGTCCGGCAGACGGCATTCCTGAAGCGGAACGACCGGTGTTCGTGCACTTCCCCGCAGCTGGCACAGGCTGATGTCGATGCCGGCATCTTGTCTGAAGGACGGGTTGCAGACTGAAGCTATTTTTGGGACATGTGGCAGCGTACCTGTAGCACCTCTTTGGCTTCCAAGTCATCCAAAGTGATGGTAGCTTGGGTGCGATGGACCACCTTTCCGCAGCGGTTTTTATGCGCTTTTTCGTAGGAGGTGGCTTCTCTGATTGCCTTATCCAGGTCCAGTTCATCCTGACCAACCAGTTTCCTCTGAAGTTTGGGCTCCTGGAGACCCACGAGGAACTGGTTGATCAGGGCGTCTGCCAGGTTAGGGAAAGAGCACCTTGTGGCCACCTGCCAGAGTCCGGCCAAGAAGTTGGAAGCCGTTTCGTCCAGACCCTGGACTTGCGCAAAGAAGTCCATGCACTCAGCAAACTTGGTGGGCTTTGGGGAGAGGTGGTCAGATAGTGCTTTCAACAGATCCCCACAGGACTCGTCCTTGGTCTGCTTAGGCGCGATTAAATCCTTGAGCAGCAGAACCGTGTCCATCCCACAAGCCCAGAGGAGGTGGGCCTTCTTCTTACCTGGGTCCACGATGTCATGGCAGGAGAAGTAGCTTTCCAAAATCTCAAGCCATGTTTCCCACTGTATGGGGCGGGAGATGCCAAAAGTGGCGATGCTCTCCTGGGGAATGGCCATCATAGCGACTCCACATGGAGGGGATAGCTTGGAAGTGGTGGTGGCAGTTGTGGAAGTGTAGAGCAGTGCGATGTTGTGCTCAGAGTCAGCAGTGTGGTGAGCGGGAACCAGCGAAGCACGGGCCGATGCTGAGTGGCATGCTGTAGCCTCGGTGCTGGCGCTCAATGCAATGCTCGAATCTTCTTCCGGGTCGGTGTTCATGGGAGGTGGAATCCCACATTCATCGCCAGTGAAAAGTACTAAGACTTACTAGTGATTTCAGCTCTCATACTTTTATTAGGTGAAGAACAAGACACAGAAGCCAGCTCGCAGGCCAGCTTATATCCCGAAACCAAACCACCCCCAAACACACCCCAATGCTCATGATAGGTCTATTTACAGTGATTAGGTTAACTCTAGGATCCTAGTCTCCCAATTGGAAGGGGAACTAGGATCTGACTGTCTATTGTTCTGGTGGAGCGAAGCTCCTGCTCTTTGTATGACCACATGTGGACCGGCTGAAGCCAGATTGCGCACACAACAAAGTGAAAATAAGAAAAGGCATGTTTTTTGTGTGTTTATTGGTGGTGGTGACGCAGTATGTTTATTTGTTCAAGAAACTAAAAAATAAAGTTGTATTTCTGTACTGGCAAATATAGTTGTCTGTTTGACCTTTTGTGTGGTTAATAGCTGGCCTTGGACAGGATGAGGACTAGTAAGAGCTTGAGATGTACAGAAGCCAAGGGATAAAGAATCTAAAATCAAGGAGACCAAAGAAAGGCTGTAGAGCAGTGCCACCCACTGTTATTTGCCACCTCCCAATGCAGCTCCCTGGGCCTCTCTGCCTCTGCACTTAGCATGGCTCTGCACCTGCCCATGCTGCTCCTGAACTCCACTACCAGGCATGGAGTGGAGAAAGAGCATCCTACCCCCATGCCTTCAGTGGTCACCTTAGTCTCAACCAGTTAGAAGCCAACAGACAAGTTTATAGAGGGCAGCTGAGACAACAGTGCTGTAGGTGGGTAGGTAACTGAGGAAGCTTCTCCTCACCTGCTTATGTCCACAGCTGCTGCCTGAGCTGCCCTCCCTAAACTTTCCTTTCAGCTTCTACCTGGAGAGACCAAAGTAACAAGCAGGACAAGGAGGGTTCTTCTCACCCAGCTGTCCGTCTCTAAACTGCTGCTCTTCCCTCACTGCAGCAATGGTGCATTTTGGGGGTTTTAATCTTCTCACCTTTTATTAAAGGTATAATATTTTCCTGCAAATCTGGGGGGTCACCTAGTTTAGAGAAAAATCTCCATTCTGTCAATGTTATAATTATGTGCAGATGGGCCCACACTTAACTATTAGAATATAAGATAAGTGGCTAAGGAAGAAAGCAAAAGCTTAAATGCATCATCCATATCCCTGTTTGAAATTACTCCCCCAACCCTATTTGCCCATGCATCTTCATGTTAACATGAAATGTATATACAAGAAACGCAGGTCAGGAGGAGCTCATTAAAGAGAAGACTATGAAGGAACTTCAAGGCAGTTAGATTATTTATTTATTTAATTGGTATCCCACCCTCCCCACCAAGGCAGGCTCAGGGCGGCTTACAGGGAAAAATATACATACATACATACATATGTGGATATATATATGTCTGAATGTTGGTTATAAAGTGCTCTAGCCAGGCTACAGTATTGGGAGGCAGCACCCTAATTGAAAGCCTGGTGGAAGAGCTCTGATTTACAGGCCCTGCGGAACTGTATAAGGTCTCGCAGGGCCCTGATGTATGCTCTAGAACAGTGATTCCCAACATAGTGTTCAGTCCTCTTCCTGGTACCCACTTGCCCTTTTTACTACAACATCTTTTCACCAAATCAAAGAGCCAATCCTGGCTTTTCTGTATGTCACTGGGACAGGAAATGGTTCAGAAAACCTCAGAAAGCATCATCTTTGGATCTGTGGGAAGCAACTATTTGGAAACAGGTGCCCCATCCTAGCATAATTCTCAGCTTTGAAACGTCCTAACATTATGTTTTTGCTCCCCATGGCAACTATTTTGTGATGGTGCCCTGCCCACTATCTTTTCCCCAAAGTGCCCACAGGCTGAACAAGGCTGTGGACCCTTGCTATAGAGGCAGAGAGCAATGGTAGAGAGGTTGGTCAAGAAACAAGTTGGCTAAGGGAAGCGAGAAATGGCAGGCAGCATTCTGAACAGCAAGATCCTTAAGGGATAACTGGAAACATACATCTGGAACTGAAGGAAAAAGTAGGAAGAAAGGGAAAACTACACACAAGGGCATTGATTTATTAGGGACAGTACAAATCAGCAGGAAGGCAGTGGACAGACGAAGAGTATTTGGACAGCAAGGGATTGTGGGCTGAGGTGAGAAGGGAGGAGAAGGTTTGTACATCTACAGTCTAGAACCCAACAGGGAAATTCTGCCAGTTATGGCTTTTACTGTCACTGCAGAATAATTACTTGACAATTCCAGGGAAGCAACAAGGCCAGAAACAATGGTGCATATATGAGAAGTATGTATACATTAATTTGAATTAATCAGTTACTTTTTTGGTTCCAGATTTCCAACATAAGTATTATTAATTTACAGCAGAAAAGGTAAATTATGCCAGCTTGCTTCTTAGGTCAATTTATCAGTATTCTAGATATACAACAGAGAACATACTTAACTTAATAGAGCAAAATGAATTAATCTGGATGTCTGTAGAAAATTACTTCCTTTTTTCAGCAGAGATTGATTCCAACAACTTTATGGTAAGGACAATAGGAACTTTATACAGAACGATACAGACAAAAAACTGGAATTCTCACCAAGTTGAGTGACAATAGTGACTGGAAGTTGAGAAGGACACCTGCAATAGAGATCTGTTCCAACCACCTTTTGCTGGCTTCTTGTGTCTCCATTTCACATTCTTTACTATTGTCAAACATCTGATTTAAGGCAGCCATTAGTTGCTCTGAAAAGGCACAAACTGTGGCCACTAGACTCTGGCAGAAGACCATGTCTCGCCTGAGCTGAATCTCACTATCTGCAAAGGGCACAGCAAAGAAGAAAAATAAGGTGTACTGCATCCACTGAATAGTAAATGAACAGAAATTGTACCTTTACTTTAAGAAGTCATGCCATCATATTATGAGAAAAATGTCCTATACAAAAGAGCCACCGCCAAGCACCAAGTAATGTATGTGCATGCCATTCTTGTTGTTGGGACAGTATATGTATCCACTTTTACTATATAACATGCATATTTAATGTGTTAGATTATAGAGAAAGTAATAGATGATACATTATGGTTAAAATATTTCATCTATTGCAAACAGACTCATTCCAAAATGAATAAAAATAAAAGCCATTTCATAAATCACTGAAATAAAGAACATCCAGGTGTATTAAATTACTTCAGGTTTTGGGTTCACTAGGAACTTCAGTGTCTATATATAGCTGCCTTGGGTATGCTCAGAAACACAAGCACAGAATAGAACAGGGTTGCACTTACCTGTAACTGTTGTTCATCGAGTATCTTCTGTGCAGGCACACAAGGGGACTGCACATTAGCAGGCCTGCCATTGGAGAGGTTTTTCTAGCTAAAAGCCTCTAGGGAGCATTGCACACTGAAGCACCTTTGATCTCACAGAGACACATGCTCCCATACCGCAGTGCCCCTACCCTCAGTACCTCTTACACAGCTGAAGAAGCATGCAGCGGGGCAGGAGGGAGGGTATGTGTGCCTACACAGAAGATACTTGATGAACAACAGCTACAGGTAAGTGCAACCCTGTTTTCATCATCAATCTTCTGTGCAGTCCCACATGGGGATTCTAGCAAGCTGAAAACAAGTTGGCAGGACATCTTAACCTTAAACAATGATTGAAGCACTGCCTTTCCCAGCTGTGCTTCTTGCCTTGCTTGCAGAGCTAAAGTGTTGTGTTTTATGAAGGTGTCAGCAGAGGACCAGGTGGCAGCCCAACAAATCTGTCACAGGAACACCATCCCAGAAGGCAGTAGATGTTGCCATGGCTCTCACTGAGTGGGCATGAATCCCAAGAGGGCATGGGGCCCCAGCTATACTATAACATTGCCTAATGGTGGACACAATCCACCATGACAGTGTTTGAGAAGAAGCTCTCATTCCTCTATTGTATGCAAAGCATACAAACAGTGCTTTGTGCCTATGGAATTCTGAGATCCTCTCTAGGTAGAATAACAAGGCCCATCTAACATCTAGGGAATGCAGGTGTCTTTCATGCTCCAAACTTGGAGAGGGTAAGAACACTGGTAGAATAATCTCCTGAAACTTTACGCTATGTTAGGACAAAAACTGAGACTAGGGCAAAGTACCACCCTCTCAGGGAAAATTTTCAGGAACAGAGGATCAATCCCGAGAACTGAGGTAATGGCTACCAAGAAACAAAACTTCATAGGAAGCAAAGCCAATGAGCATGTGGCTAAGGACTCAAAGGGTTTGTGAATGAGGCAAGCTAACATCGGAGACAAGGATCATGGAAGAATTAAGGGGTCCCTGGGAGGGCAAATATTATATAACAAGCCCTGCTCCCTCCCGGCACAGGAACAGAACCTCATTGCCTTTGGGGTGGCGGCTCCTACTCAAAAGCCTGGCAGAAGAGCTCCGTCTTGCAGGTCCTGCGGAACTGAGCAAGGTCCCGCAGGGCCTGTATCTCCTCCAGGAGCTCCTTCCACCAGGTAGGAGCCACCACTGAAAATGCCCTGGCTCGGGTGGCAGCAAATTTAACATCCCTGGGGCCTGGAATTTCCAGGAGATGTTGGCTCCCCAACCGAAGTGCCCTTGGGGGAACATATGGGGAAAGGCAGTAAGCCAGACCCTGGCCATACAGGGCTTTAAAGGTAAGAACTAGCACTTAGAAGCAGATCCGGTACACTACTGGCAGCCAGTGCAGCACTTTCAGCACAGGCTGAATGTGATCCCTCCTAGAGACACCCATCAACAGCCTGGCTACAGCTTTCTGCACTAGCTGCAGCTTCCGGATTTGTGGCAAAGGCAGCCCTAAGTAGAGAGCACTACAGTAGTCTAGCCTTGAGGTGACCATCGCATGGATCACAGTGGCCAGATCATCACGGTCAAGGAAGGGGACCAACTGCCGAACCAGCCGAAGGTTGTAAAAGGCTGACCTGGCAGTGGCTGCTACCTGGGCCTCCATCAATAAAGAGGAGTCCAGGAGCACACCCAAACTCCTAACCTCCTACACTGGCACCAAAGGCACCCCATCGAAGGTTGGGAGAGGGAGCCCCAACCCTGAACCAATCCAACTCAGGCCCAGGACCTCCGTCTTTGCCGGGTTTAGTTTCAACCGGCTCAGATGGAGCCATCCAGCCACAGCCTGTAGCGCCCAATGCAGGTCATCCAGGGCAGAGTTTGACTGGCCGCCCAACATCAGATAGAGCTGGGTGTCATTTGCATATTGATGACACCCAAGCCCACAACTCTGAGCAATCTGGGCAAGGGAGCGCATGTAGATGTTGAACAACATCAGAGACAGCATAGCCCCCTGAGGCACCCTACACTCCAGGGGATGTCTCCGGGACCGCTGATCCCCTATCACCACCCTTTGTCCCCGACCTTGGAGAAAAGAGGCAAACCATTGAAGGGCAACCCCCTGAATCCCCACATTGGCAAGGCGGTGGGCCAGCAACTGGTTGTCAACCGTGTCAAACACAGCCGACAGATCTAATAACACCAGTGCCGCCACACCACCCCGATCCAGATGCCTACAGAGGTCGTCAGTCAAGGCGACCAGCACTGTCTCTGTCCCATGACCTGGACAAAAGCTGGACTGGAAGGGATTGAGGACAGAAGCATCATCCAGAAAGCCCTATAGCTGTTACGCCATCGCCCTCTCAATAAGTTTGCCCAAATAGGGCAAATTGGATACTGCCCGATAGTTGGCCAATTTGGCCGTGTCCAAAGATGGCTCTTTCAAGAGAGGGCAGACCATCACTTTCTTGAGTGCCCCAAGGAACCATCCTTCTGAGAGGGACGTGTTGATAATCTCCCACAGAGCACCTCAGAATCCCTCGTGGCCCACTTTAATGAGCCAGGAGGGGTACGGATCAAGGTTGCATGTGGTTGGACACACAGATACAAGCAATCTGTCAACTTCCTCCAGACTGAGTAGGTCAAAACACTCTAAACCCAGCCCCAAAGGTGAGCAAGGGGCCTCAAGTTCACTCACTGTTACAATTGTGGTGGGGAGGTCACGACGGAGCGCCAAGACTTTATCTGCAAAACAGCTCGCAAATGCCTCACAGCCAGCATCCAATTCCCTAGCATTTTGCCTGCCCTGTGGCAGAGCTCTCAAAGACCGAATTGTACTAAATAATTGGGCTGGGTATGAGCTAGCAGATGCAATCATGGTCGCGTAGACATCTCTCTTTGCAGCTTTGACTGCCATCTCATAGGCTCTCATAAGCATCCTATAAGATGTTCCTGATGCCTCGTCACGGGCTCAGCGCCACCATCTCTCTAGCCGTCTCAGTTCTTGTTTCAGCTCGCGCAACTCCTGGGTATACCAAGCCTAACATGAGTGTGGAGAGGGTGCCTGGGAGCAATCTCGTCGATGGCTGAGGAGAGCCAGGCATACCAGTCCTTCACCAGCTCATCCAATGAGCCGCCAGGGGGCCTTGGATCCTGCAGGGCCATCTGGAGCCACATTGGGTTCATTTGGTGCCACGGGTGAGCGAAAATCAGCTTGCTGCCTAAACACAGTCGGGGTGGAACATTCAGTTGGGCCCTCAGGGCCAGGTGGTCTGACCATGACACTGCCTCTGCAGCAATCCGGTCCACTGTCACCCCCGCTGCAAAGATCAGATCGAGCATGTGACCAGCCCTATGCATGGGAGCTGAGACAAATTGAGACAGTCTCAGTGCCACCATGGATGACACCAGGTCCGTAGCTCGGCTGGAGGTCGTGTCCCCAGCATGGATGTTGAAGTCACCCAAGACGATTAGCCTAGGGTGCTCCAAAGCCCAGCCTGATACGGCCTCCAGCAGGGATGGCAGGCTACTGGCTGGTGCGTTAGGCGGTTGGTACACCAACCAAATTGCCAAACTCTCATCAGCCTCCAGCATCAGGCTGACACACTCTGCGCCCGCGATCTCCACCAACAGAAGCGCCCTGAAGGAGTAAGCCTCTCGAATGAAGATAGCCACTCCTTCCCCCTAGTCCGTGACTGGTGGAGGACCAAGAACCCAGGTGGGGTAAGCTGGGCGAGAGCTGCTGTCTCACCCTCCCGCACCCAGGTCTCAGTCACACACACCAAGTCTACTCGTTGATCTTGTACATAGATCTGTTGGTGCTATATTCCAAAACAGATGCCAATTATTTTCCCACAGCACTTATCACATGAACAATGGCTACTCCATCTGTAACATTTATATACAATTATAATTTTTTCACCATAATCAACTCATGGTAACACCCCTAAAGTTGTACCAGTAAATCTTTTGAAGATACACTGCAAGGTATCAAAATAAATGTGAAATGGAAGTATTTTAATACAATTACTCAATATTTTTACGTAGTGCTTTATTTTGTACTGCACAATCTTAAACAAATATGGACTTCTAAACCACTTCCTAGCATGATAGTTATCCTTTCAATATGACAGATGCCTTTTGCTTTACAAAGTATACCCTGTTGGATACACTGACAGCCTAAAGAATTAACATAAAAGTGAAGAAATACATGTGTAATTGGACCAGCAAGACTGGCTCAGTATGTCTCTAAATGGAAAATGGCCTATAACAAGGTCTTGGTCTCTTTTCAAAGAGACACAAGTGTTGACAAGTGCTACTATTAAGCAGAAATATACAATGAGACAGCTAGAAATACAAACAAGAGTTGCAAGCAAGTGTATTCAACACATGGTACAGAGTGTGATCTTTACAGAGTGCAGTGGAACTACTCAGCACAGTTTTATCAGTAAACAGCCATTCAGATGCAGCTTGGGATAGATTTCCATTGATATATTGTTTATGGTGCATTTTTATCATCATCCATATTAGATTATATAGACTTATCATTAGCAGCTGTGCTATTGGTTCTCCACAATGACGCTTCATTTGTTTCTCATAATTAATATCTGGTACTGTATATTTCTTTATTCACACATTTATCATTATGTTGTGGCGTTTACTCTAATTATTTATATTGGGCATTATATATTCATTCAGTGACATAAGAGTTTACACATTTGATGTTTTAAACAACTATCTTATATATTATGTTTATATTCTAGCCTCTAGTACTCATTAAGTCCACTCACCAGGTGTCGGCCCAATCCTCTTTGGCTTCTCCCCGCTCAGCCTTTATTGCTCCGTACTGACAACCTTGTCTCACCACCCAGGCTTTAAAGCAACATAACCAAGGGGTCGTACTGAACGCTACTGGACCCTCTAGTGAATTCCCCCCATCCCTCAGTTCCTTGGTCAGCCCCCAATCGCCCGGCCCAGCTATCACCCCATCCTTATCCTCCACCTTTGGATGTCAGGCCCCTGTGACCAGGCGGTAGGGGAGAATCCCGGGCCCTTCAGGGAATCCATGCAAGGGGCTGTCTGCTGGCTGTTGCCGGAATAGGGAACTCCAGGTGACAAGCCTCCTTTGAGGAAGGCAGGGGAGCCCTCGAGGTGCCCTCCTGACAACTCCTTTTTCACGTCTAGATAGATCTTTTCAATATTTAATTTGTAACAGTTCGAAAGCAAGAAACTGCAAGTAGATAAATAGGTACTGCTTTGGTGGGAAGGTAACAGCGTTCCGTGCACCTTGGCATTTAGTCATGCCAGCCATATGACCACAGAGAAGTCTTTGGACAGCATTGGCTCTTCGGCTTGTTAATCGAGATGAGCACCACCCCCTAAAGTTGGATTCAACTGGCTTCTGAGTAAGGGAAACCTTTACCTTTACCTTTCTATTTTTCTTGCTTTTCTTCCTTCTGATTTCCATTGAGTTATAACTTGAAAAATAATCTCCCCTTTGTAAAAACATGCTGCTACATTCTTCACATTTTGAATCAGTTAGGTAGAGCTAAAATACACACATTTAATAAATTTAGTCCATTTTCATTTTTTCATACCAAATGGGTATCATTTGAGCTTACAACAACTTAACATGACATTTAGAGAAAGATAATTTTTGGTAAAAAAAATACTATAATGGATTCATGAAAAGTACCTGTATATTCAAGGAGAGCTAAAAGGATCCTTGCTTTCACTTCTGGAAAAAAAATAAGAAGAAATTTTGAAGAAGAAAAAAATCTGCTCTAATAAATTTGAACCAGACCTTTCCTGGTGCATATTTCTATTGATATTAACCAGTCCTCTAATTCATACCTCTTAAGATGGAATAATGCTTGTAATTAGTATATTCAGTTCATAAAGCTAATAATGAAGTACTGATATATATTACATAGCTGAACTGACCACAACATTCCTAGTAAGCTTTCAAGGTGAGAATTCATTAAGTAGGCCATCTACTGACTGAACTGTGCAGTCAGTAAGTAATTTGGAGGCCTTGGATGGTCTTGGTTTACCCCTCCCTACCTCATTATACAGACAAACACCCCTAAATGCCTTTTCTATCACATCAGGATAGTTCAGATGTAACATCAAACCACGGTTTGGAATAACGTGAATGAGCCTCAGGGTAGTGTGTTCTCCTGCTTCCTCATACTTTGTTACACTTCCTGGTAGTTTGCAAATCAGTTTACTATTTCACTCGGTCCATCTAACATTGGGCTGCAGTTCTCCTCAAAAGCAAAATCACAAACCAGTGTTTCAAGTCCAAGAGTCCCTTAGAATCTACCTCTAGAAAATTTCTGTATTATACAGTTTTTAATCTGGATATATTTAAAGAAGGTAGCAGACCATTACTGAAACTTACAACTGTATCAAAATTAATCAACATTATTTACAAAGAGAATCTTGTATGTATCTAAGGGTATAAGTTTCCCATTTCTTCAATGAACCTAGCTGAAACCCTTGGAGTTTATTCAAATCCCTGACTGCTGACACCAAGGGTGATCGTCCAGGACATAATACTTAAGAATACAAGTCTCACGCCTGGAAAAGAGCATTAATATTGTGCTGTTGGACCATTTAAAAAGGACATTCTCACATATGTTTGCTCTATAGCACAATCAGCTAAATCTGAAGCTTCTGACATCCATCTCAGAAGTTAGGTCAGTCTTGCAGCATTGTGATACACCTGTAAACTGGGGATTGAAAACCACCCACATGCCATTTTAACCTGTGCAATTTGCCACCTAATTTTGGGCTTTTTACCTCCCCAGATAAATTTATTATTGCTTGCACTCACTCTTAACATCCTTAAGTATTATTACAGGAATGTTAGCCAGCAAGTAATTTAATTTCCAGAACATGTTCATTTTAATTGCATTTATGCAGCCCATGTCAGAGAGATTACGGGACTCCTAAGTATGGAATATATCTTTAATGTCTATAATTACTGATTTATAATTAATTTTCCAGATTTCAGAATTATCCCTACCAATTTTGATTCCTAAGTATGTTATGTAGTCATTATTTAACTGCATTTGATGCAGTTTGATGAGTGTCCCAGCCCGCGGCCGCTCTGCCACAGCTCGAAGCTGTGCCTGCAGGTCGGGCCAGGACTGGAGCGAGGGGGGGCGGTTACAACTGAAGTCATGCTGCCCCAGGGGCACGAAGAGGTGGTGGGGAAGGCACCTGGCAGCCCGGCCCCGTGCCCGGGTCCACCGAGGCCGACCTCGCCTGGTCACAGCCAGGCAGCGGCAGGGCGAGGGAGACAGGGGTGGTGGGCACCCACAGGAAGGGCCACGGACAGCCCAACCAGAGGCCCCGCCCAGATGGGAGAACGCGGGCGGCAGGAGCAGCGGTGGCTGGCCAGAAATGCCAACCGAGAGGACTCTGGCCGCTGCACTGCCCAGCAACCACCCACCCACGCTGACCCAGCCGCCCAGGGCTCGAGGGTGGGCATGAGCCTGGATGGAGGAGTCATGAGGGGAGGCATCTGGGGCAGTGAAAGGGGACCCGTGGCTTCAACTGTCCTGGAAGGCACCGGGGGGGCAAAACCCTGGAGCCACTTTGCGGGTGCATGCCCGAGGGCAACCCCACGGTCTCCGCCACCCCCTCAAGTGCTTGGCCCCTTGGAGATCTCTCTACCTTGAGCTCATTGACGCCAGGCCATGCCAGAGGGGAGAACGAGTGTGCAGCTGACTCCCTGCCCTGAGAGCTGGGAGGGGCGGGGTCGCCAGCCAGCTTTAAAAGGAGGAACGCCCAAGCAATGGAAGCCAGGAGACAGAAAGACGAGCACAACCTGGAGCCAATGGAGCAACAGTTAAGGGGGGAGGGAGGGGTCAGGTGTTGGTGGAAGGGAATAAAAGAGTGGTGGAAGCCAGAGCCGGGGAGGAGAGAAGGAGCTTGAAGGAAGAGTCTGCCAGCTCAGTGAGACACGGGGGCTCTTCTCTGTATGTACTCCAGGAGAGTAGGCTGCTAGTGGTGATGTAACCCCAGGCCCTTTCCTACATCTGAGGCTCACGGCGTTACCCCTCGGCGTTGCCCTTCGGCTGGCCTGATCCAAGCCGCACACTTGCCCTCCCAGGCTGGACCAAGGGCGCGACAATGAGGCTGTATCAGAAGAGCTTAAATTAAGCAATAAAGCTTCTGTTTTCTGTACATTAAGTTTGTACCCCATAACTTTTGAGTAAAGGTCAACGATCCTCTTTAATTCCTCACTGGAACTATCTAGTTCCATCATAAAGATGAAAATGTCACTTGCATAGAGGGTTAGTTTGGCTTTTTGGTGACCAATTTTAATACCTTTTAACTGCACAGATTCTCTAATTATGATTGTAAATGGTCCCAAAAAGATATTAAATAATAAGTCAGAAAGCAGGCAACATAGCTTGGCACCCCTGTTCAATGAAATTTGAGATGATAAAGAGTTAGGTAGTTATAATCACACCATTGATCTAGAATATTTTATTTTAACCCAGTCTATAAAATACTGCCTAAAACTAAATGCTAATAGGCAGAGTAACATAAATCTATGTTCTATGGGGTCAAATGCTTTTTCAGCTTTCAGGGAGAAAACCAGTTTTTATCCCCTTCCGTTATCATACTGTATAAAATTAAAGACTTTTAAAATATTTGATGTACTCTAGTGACCTAGTATAAAACTGGTTTGATCAGTAGTTATGTATTTAGTGATTACAGACTTTAAGCTATTAGCTAAGATCATAGTCAAAATTTTGTAATCGTAGTTCATTAAGCAGATGGGACAATAAGAACTCATTAAAGATTTATTTTTCCCAATTTGGGGGATCGCTATTTTTTTTCACTCAAACCAAGAGTTGGGCAATTGTTTCTAAGCAAAAATAAAATAGCTGAAAGTAGCAGAGTGGCAAGAATGACCTCTAATACTTGATGGAATTCAGGAATGAAACCATTAAAACCTCGTGTGTCTCCCTCCCCCAATTCTTTATAGCAAATCTAATCTCCCACACTGCTTTTGGTTGTTCAGTGCTTTTCCTATCAAGCACAGATAACTTAGGATTTGATATTTTAATAAGGAATTCATTTTGTTATTTTATGTGCATTATGACTCCACTGAACTATATCTTTTACTTTAAAGAGTTTTATTTGAATTTCTTAAATAAAGGGGGGTTGCTTCAATTTATGTGAATCATTGGGAATAACTTGAATCTATCAGGGCCTAAGTTTGGTTACATTACTGCAGCAAGGTAGTGTCAGCTTTGACACTGGTATTCGGAGGTTTACTGCTTCTGAATATGGAGGTTTCATTTTGAACAAGAGAAGCAACAATTTCAAAGCATCACAACTGAAAATGCTCAAGAGATATATCACAGATCCCGCACTTACTGACAAATTCTGACAATTTGATCAGTCTGAGTAATGACAAGGCTATTATTATTCTGAACAGCACTTTTAAAAATCAAACCCAAGATACATCATACTGGAGAAACAAATATATATCTATTTATCTAAAAGCCAGTTCCAAGTTTTCTGTCATATTATTGTATTGTGCTATATAGCCCCACTATAGAGTTGCCATATGTCCGCTGTTGCCATATGTCTGCACCTACAGTGCCTGTTGCCTGCCAGAACTTCACCCTTGTAGGAGAAGTGACATCAATCATCTCTAGGAATTGCTGGAAACTTAATGGTAAAACCATAAGTTTATTCCTACGGAGACATGATGTCACTTCTAGGAATTGCCAGTTTAACCATAGAGTTTCTGGAGATTTCTAGAGAGGACTGACATCATTTCTGGGTTTTCCCAGAAGTGACATCACAGTTGCCAACAACATCCCTCCACGTCCTTGCCCACCAACCTCTTGCTGGTTGCCAGGCATGGCATGGCCTGGCAACTCTATCAAACTAGTTCCTAGCCAAGATTGGTCCCACTCCTAAGGAAAAAAGACCATAAACTGGTATCTGTATCTGTTACCTATATCAAGCTATACAGTGTTGGTCAGTCATTTATTATACAGTTAGAAGGCTTCAGCTTTCTCTTATCGTTTGATGAATTCAAAAAAGTATAACAGTTTTTAATGTACTTATTAGATGGACAGCCTTCCAAGATTTTAGTAGAAACATATATCTTTGGGAATCTAAGATTTTGTAGTGACAGATTTTTTACAATAGCACAGGCATTGATGAATAGATCACTGTTATCAGACTAAGAATTCATGCCCAAAGACTACCATTTAACTAGGGATTTAACTCTCTGAAGGACATCTTTTCTATGTCCTGCTTCATAGAAGGCCCTTTGTGCTATTTGTATATATAGGATATTTCTATGTAGCCTCTTCAGAGCCCTGCTCAAGGCAGCTTACAATTAAAACAATATAAAACAAGCCATTAAAAAGCCATTAAAACAAGCCATCAGACACAAACAGCATGAAAAATATCCATAAAACAGAAGAGGGCAATTAAAAGCTGGTAAGATAAAACTCATAAATAAAAGCCTGACTACTGCCCCAACTTCCATATGGAGCAATTTGGGGCTCTGGAAATCTCCAATCTTTAGAAATTATTCAAAACGAATTTGTACACCGGCTGTTAGTTGTTCCGCCATCAACACACTTGGCTATGATCAGAGTAGAATTATCGTTACCCTCAGTAATAACCTTAGTTTATAAAACAACTATTAATTACTGACTGAAAATCATCTTCTGTACATCCCCAGGTCAAATGAAGAGAAGAAGAGACTGAATTTATACCCTGCCCTTCATTACCCAAAGAAGTCTTAGAGTGGCTTACAAACTCCTTTCCCTTCCCCTCCCCAAAACAGACACCCTGTGAGGTAGGTGGGGCTGAAAGGGCTCTGAGAGAAACTGCTCTTTTTCAAGAACAGCTGTGCCAGAACTATGGCTTGCCCAAGGTCATCCAGCAGGTGCAAGTGGAGGAGTGGGGAATCAAATCCAGTTCTCCCAGATTAGAGTCCGTGCACTTAACGACTACACCAAACTGTATGTTTGAGACATACCATACCAATCTCTGGATTGGTATCATCTTTCCCCTGGGAACTATATGCCATTATTTCGGCAGGCCTCTAGCTTAGGTGTGATTGGCCCCCAGCCATTAGGGTCCTGTTTGACTTAGGTATAATTGCTCGCTTTGCATGCTTTCCCCCAGTTCTTACACAGAAATGTTAAGAGTCTGGATCATATCAATGTCTCAGTAAACTTTCTATTCTTCTGAATGACTGTTGTTGGGAACTGATTTCTCCAGGGGTCTGACACAAAGACTGTTAGACCAGATTGCTCAAACCAATGTAGGTCCAGTAGACACTCTGAGAACATCTATACTTTATAGACAGCTATCTCCCCCTCCTCTAACTGTTCCAGTGTACTTTACCAATTTAAGGAACTGCAAATACAGAAATACCTTTACCAAGGCACGCTTAGATATTTTACTACTCACAGTCTCGGAAAGCCGTTTTAATGGGATCCCATATAGGAAAACAATCTACCCCTGTGATCAAAAGTTTATTGAGGATTTGTCCCATGTCACATTCCAATGTCCAAGATATGAGGCTGAATGTGATCAATTTTTGTGGACCATAATATCCCGCTTCCCAGGAAAGTCAGATCAGGAGAAATTAGTCATATTATTGGCAGACAGGGACAAATTCATTACTTTCCAAATGGCAAGATCTGCTGCTGCCATCATAAGGGGTAAAAAGATGATGAAGTGTACTGACTGAAGTGTGTCTGACCTGTGACTGCTCAACTCTGGATCATTTGTCATTTGTAATTTATATCTGGACTGTATGGTCTTCCTCCTATTATTATTAGACATATTTTAATGATGATTTTGTATTTTAAGATTTTCTGCAAAAATGTCCAATTCTTTATTATTTTAATATTTTTCATATATTTATTTTTTTGTTATTTCCATTTTACCTTGTATTGTTACTGTGGCTTTATTTTTTTGCTAATGTAATAAAGATTGATTCATTGATTGAAATAAAAAGTTTGAGTAAAAAGGTGTCATGGCCTAGTGCCTCAAAGAAAATAAATGTATGCGTCGAGGGGGAGGACATTCTAGAGACAAAATACCACCACAGAAAATGCCCTGTTTTTTGTTGCCATTTACATATCACCTCTCTCACATAAAGCAGGGCTTGAGATGAAGATCTAACTAGTGGACTGGATACTGTGGGACGAAACAGTCCTTCAGGTACCCTGGCTGCAAACTATTTAGGGTCTTAAAGGTAAAAATCAACACTGTGAATTGTGTCCAGAAACAAATTAGCCAGTTCAGATCTTTTAGCACAGGGATGATATAATCCCTATAGCCAGCCCCTGACAATAGACTGGCTGCCTCATTTTGGACCAATTGAAGTTTATGAACACTTTTCAAAGACAGCCCCACAAAAAGCTCATTATTATAATCAAACTTGGATGTGATCAGAACATGGATGACTGTGGCCAGATCATGCTTCTGAAGAACAGCCATAGTCGAAGAACCAGATGAAGATGATAAATGGTACTATGTAAGCCAGGATCCATTAGAACTCCCAAGCTATGAGTCTCTTCAGGGGGAGTGCAGCCCCCTTCAGAACAGGGTGACTCTGCAGTCCCTGAGCAGCTTCTCTATTGACCAACTGCACTTGAGTCTCATCTGAACTGAGCTTTAGTTTATTGGCCCTCATCCATCCACTACATTCTCCAGGCACCTACTGAAAGTCTCTGGGATTATAACATGTCCATGTCTGCTTTCTTAACTCATCCTACAATAGTCCTCGGCTTCTCACCACTGCTTTTTAAAGACATTTTTTCCTTTCTTTCTTCTGTACCTAGTTCCCATGTCTCCTCCAGATCCATGCAAGTCACCCTTTTTTTTTTTTTGCTGTAAAGTCAAAGCTGACTAATGGCAACCCTGTAGAGTTTTCAAGTCAAGAGACATTCAGAGGTGGTTTGCCATTGTCTGCCTCTGCATGGCAACCCTGGACTTCCCAGGTGGTCTCTCATCCAAATACTAACCAGGGTTGATCCTGTTTAGCTTATGAGATCCGACAAGATCAGGCTAACCTGGCTATCCAGGTCATGGCATGCAAGTCCCTTACCAGCTCCAAAGTCTTTCCACCAAGACTGTCATTTAATAATTTAATCTTCTGTACAAATTAATACACTTTATTTTCTTTCATCGCAGTTCTTTTAAAAATTCATCTGATGGTTTATATTTTACAATCAGTTAAATGTATTTTCCATTTTCTTAATGAAGCAATGCAATTTGATTAATGTATTTGTGGGATAGCTTCTGTTGTGAACTTCTGATGACTTCCTTCGATCTTCTTAGATTCCACTTGGTTTATTCAGCAGGTATAAAGATATGGATCTCATGAATCCATTCAGTTAACAATTTCATCAGGTGCAAGTAGTCTTCCCCAATGCAAAACATTTGGGAGAGCCTCTAGTATCAGGCTTCTCACACTGGAGGAAAGCCAACTATTAGCACAGTGAATCCATTGGATCCAACCTATAGTATAAATGTTCTATTTTTATCCTTAAGGGGTTATTGGCTTTTAATCAACATATAATTTAATTTAGTATTCTATGCACAATAGAAGAAGAAGAAATTGGATTTATACCCTGCCCTTCACTCACAGTCTCAGAGCAGTTTATAATCTCCTTTCCCTTTCCCTACTAACAACAGACACCCTGTGAGGTAGGTGGGGCTGAGAGAGCTCTTCTGAGGACTGCTCTTGATAGAACAGTCGAACCCAAGGTCATACCAGCAGCTGCATGTGGAGAAGTGGGGAATTAAACCTGGTTCTCCCAGATTAGAGTCCGTGCTCCTAACTACTACACCAAACTGGCTCTCAGAAAAGAAATATGACCAAAAGCCCTACAGCCTCTGAGACATAGGAGATGGCTTTCATCATTACACAGATTTATTTTGGTCAACACTTACAATTTGTGAAAAGGTTTTCATGATATACTTGGTTCACCAGAATTACTTTAGATGTTGGTTTTAAAAATCGTTCTACTCTCTTTTTAATATACTACAAAACCCATATTAACCTCAGGAGAGGTGCTGACACAAATTTAACAGTTAAATAAAATTCCATTTATACAAGAGCAGCTTGTTTTTGGAATGGTAAAAAATGGAATTTTGGAATGGCAAAATGGTAAAAATTGGAATGGTAAAAATTGGAATTTTGGAATGGCAAAAACAGACAGGAACAACCCTTTCTGATCCAGTGTTCTCAATCCATAAATGCAAGTTGGCTTGAGGATGCCTCTGGAAATGCTGCTACTCCATTTAATGAGGAAGGTCACCTATGAGTCAGATTAGAGTCCAGGGTATCATAGCAAGATATTTTAAGACCATACCCAGTAAAGAAAGGTGACAGTTTCATTTGGTATAATATAATTCTGCAAGACACACATAATCTAGTCCCAGATTATTCTAAATCACTGTGAAACAAAAATAATCATTTGTGGTGTGGATTAAAATGAGCATAACTGTTTATTTTTTGGAAATGATCTTCAAATATGTCTTCTGATTAAAAAACAGGGATGTGATAATAGGTTCCTGGGTTTCTTTAATATAATTTATTTATCAATTTGCTTTTCCTCTTGTACATTTCATATTATAATATTAAAAATCCCATGGGAGATTTAAATATTTCTATGCTGTTTTGCTGTTGTTTGAAATTAAACAGAAAATGGAATATCATATACATTATTGTATACAAAGAATCTGAAGGAGAATATAGACACATATTTACAAAACAGGTCTTAAGCAAGCTATGGGTGATTTAAAATTCCCATACAAATACACCTGCTGAAATACTCCTCTATCCATCTCAATACTGAATCTTTTTATACTTTTGAACTTCAATTGAGAGACAATGATACTTTCATAAAGGAGCACAAGATTGGACTAGGTTGCTTTTCTAGAGTCTACGCTATTCGCAGACTTTGCAAACTTTGCATCAGGAGTACAACAAAGCAATTTATTATATAAGAATCATTATTCAGGATTACATCCCCATCACTGACCTTCAACAAATTTTTTGATGTTTTGTGCAAGATTTCGCACACTGCTGGGAAGATTCCAAGGATCTTGCTTGATGTGTAGTCGCAACCTCTTGGGACAACTGAGTTTAGGTTCCATGTCCTGCTGAAACTCTAGTAAAAGGAAAAAAGAGGACGGCAGTGTATAATCTAAGCAAAAACCAAATAAACACTGTGTAATTACTAGCCAATAACGATGTAACAAAAAAAGAAAATGAATAAATGAAATGGGAGCAGATCTAGGCTTCTCATCAGCTCACTGAGAAGCGGATTTCACTGGAGCAATCAGCAGTATTTGAGGTTCCTGAAACTTTCTAGCACAGCCTCAACCCTTAGGAACTTTGGATAACTGATTGTGTAGATCACATTTGAATTCCTATTATATGGACATCTGTATTTGTCTCATTGGAATTAACACTGTATTAATTTTGAATAGTGTTGTCATCATTGTTGTGCTCATTTCATTAATGTTGTAAATTAATATTTTCATATAACTAGTTCATAGAAATAATACAAGACACAGATTTTATACATTCAAACAGTTTATTCATTTTCTTTATTAGTTACACCATTATTGGTTAGTAATTATGCAGTGTTTATTTGGGTTTTGCTAAGAAACTCTAGACAAAAGCATTATTTGATTTATTGCCATTTACAGTTACTCCATGACATCAGTACCCTTTACATTTAAAGGTGAGCCTTCAGCTTGATAATATTACCTTAATCAGGGGGATGGGGTGTAGTCAGATTAATAGGGAATAAATACTACTTTATTTTTATTTAGTTATTAAAATATTTATTTAAAGAGTTACTTCAGATACACCCATTGTGTTGGGCCAAAGGATTAGGATGACTGATTTTACCTGAAAAAAATCTATATCCCACCTTATTTACTCAGATTCATAAAATGCAGTGATTCACATTTTAAGTATGGCTTACAAGCTTTATTGTTACCACTCAACATGACAATATCCAACGCTACAGAAAAAGAATCTCTTGGATATCTCATAAAAACACAAACAACCTTGCATATAATTCCAGAAAAGTTGCTAGGCCACTAAAAAAATGAAGAACTTTAACTGGCCCTCCCGCCCAGACATAACTATATTAATCACTAGCAGTGAAGCCCATTGTAGCTGCCATACAACGGGCGCTAGAAAGATGTTCGGAAGCATAGGCACCAAGCCAGAAGCGAGGCGAGGCCCCCTCATGCAGGAACCCCTCACGGAGGCCTGAGAGCCCACGCTCAGGAATCCAATAGCTGGTGAGCCGTGTTGCGCGCCTTCCCAGACAGCCAGGCCTATGTGACCTGGCCTGTAAGTGGCAGAGAGTGGCCAGCCTTGTCATCTGAAGGCCCCGCTTCGCCAACTGTGCTGGGGCCCCACCATTGGGCTGGGGAGGGAGGTCCTGCCTCTCCTGCTGCTCACCAGGCCCACTCCTCCCAGTGCCTGGCCACCTCTCCATGCTCAGCTGGCTCCGCTAATGGTGGGCCACGGTGACTGGGTCTCAGGCCTGCCATCCTGTCCACCACTGCTGTAGCAAAAGGAGCTGGCTGGGGGTGAACGGAGCAGCCACAGTGGCCCAGAGTGAGGTGGCTGGATTCCCAGGCTGACACAGCAGCCAAGTGTTGTCTTCGGCCATGGCCTGCCCCAGCCATAAAGAAGGGAGGCATCTGAGAGCAGAGCAAGCAGGAGTGCGAGGCTGGTGTGAGCTGAGGCCCCTCACCCAGGAACCCCACGCAGCACCCTGTCGGTCCACCACCAGAGAACCCATCGGTGCTAGGGTGCATGGCATGGCCCCCCTGGGCGGGCGGCCGTGTATCATGTAGCGGTGAACTGGTAAAGAGTGGCTGGCTTGTTCCTTCCTGAACTCCCCATTGCTGACTGCGCTGGGACCCTGCATTGACCAGGGAATGGGAGGGAGGTCCTGCCTTCCCTGCTGCTTGGCAGGCTCACCCCTCCCAGCATCTGGCCACCTCTCCAACCTCACCTGGCCCTGCAAATGGTGAGGTGAGGCAACTCGTGCCCTCCCTGCATCTCTGCCATCTCGTTCTGTTCTCCCATGTTGTCTCGCAGTCGGCCTTCTGACCCTCTGGCCGGTGGAAGGTCCGTCTTGTCCCTGGGCTTCCAGCACACTGAGGGCAAGAATCCATTCCCTTTGCCACTCCCTCCAGCAGGGCGGGGCCGAGCCACCACAGCGAGGGGATTGGCAGCCAGGGGATTGGCAGACTGGGAGAGTGGCAGCTGAGGGGGCCAAAGGCTGCAGGAGCATGTCCAGGAGTCAGCCCAAAACTCTTTTACATATAAGGAGAGATTAGCAGCACATAGACTTTTTTAAAAGGACACTCTCATTTTCAATTTAAAATTGCTCCTGACTTGTTTCATGGAACCAAATTTTACTTATCACAGGTGACCAAATGAGTGCCTATTTACCAGTGTTGCTGTAACCTACACTAGTAAAGATGGAAAGGGGACAGGAGGAAGAGGAACAAGAAGCAAGCCCAATATGTAGAGAGGTTTATTCTAATAATAAGAAATGCCCAATGCATTTAAAATTTTAAAAATCTTCTTCAGAGGCAATACTCTTGCCTGGTAAGAAAATTTCCCCCCTTTCCTTTCTTCATGGGTTGCTACATAAAAGAATCCAGCACAAGTAAGACAATTTCCTTTGTAAAAATACACATATTCTGCAAAATATACAAACTCTGGATTCACATCCCTTTTAATACACATGCTAATATTTTTGTCCTGTAGCACTCAAATACTGTGCTAATAATGATATTAATGTCTTGTTTCTACTTTAATAATACCTTGTAAGCTTCGACTGGGAGTGAAGAACTTTGTCTGCTCAAAAGCTCTCGCTACAGCTGGTCCTTTCAGAAGATTAATCACTGAGTCTACCTGTGTGGTTCAAAAGCAGCTAATTAGTTAATGTTCGCGGAAAGGAATCATAATTTAACATTAACTTGAAAATGTTTGAAAATAATATATGTCAGACATAGACAAGGAAAGAAAAATCAAGGCGTTCATTAGACTGGGTCTCAAAAATACTACCTATGGTAATTTTGAACAAGCAACTCTGAGAAAGTGAAAAGCAAAGACATAGCATTTGAGTTACTAGGGGAGGGAGATTCAAATAATTATCATAAACTTGAAATTCATGCCAAAGAAAATCATGTAATTTACTGCTTAAATACAAATTGGCATAAACATATTTGTTCTTTGTATATAAATGCATTCACTCTGCATTCCCAGAGTGGCCTGGTGGGAAGGATAAAGGGGTGACCAGTCAAGGTAGCCAGGAACAGCATCCACAAAGAAACAGAATGCAAGAAGAAAAAAAGAGGCCAGCCAAGGGAAAGAGCTGTGAGAGGTGACCCTACCCTGGAAGGGAAGAGTTGCCCAGGACCAGTGTTCCCTCTAAGCTGAGTTAGTGTGAGCTAGCTCACAGTTTCTTAGCCTCCGGCTCACACACTTTTGTCTTAGCTCAGAAAGGATGGCTCCAGAGCAAACTAATTTATGCAGCAGCCAAATCGCTTGCTCACAATTTTAATGCCAGGAGCTCACAAAGTAGGATTCTTGCTCACAAGACTCTGCAGCTTAGAGGGAACATTGCCCAGGACCCCCCTGCCATGGCAGATTCCACCACTGTTGCTTTGGACTACTCTGGCAGCTCCAGCCTAGCCCAAATTTCTGTTTTTAGTTTGTTTTTAAGGCAAACCCAGAGACAGTTCTCTTGTGTCTAAGACTGCAGCCAGCACCTGATTTACCTGGAAGTAATTCCTACTGAAATAAGAACTGCATCTGATGAGAAAAGTGATTGTTATTTATTACAAGCACTGGGGCTGAATTCAGAAGTGAAAATAAATCAATACCTTCCCCTTCCTCTCTTTATAACAACACAACAGGACCCACTTTTTAGAAACTTTATTATACTTTTCTTAACATGTACCATAATTCTTTACTTTCAGAACACCTCTTTAATTAGTTTGTTGTTTACCTTATGTTAATGCACTTTTATTTGTTCACCACTGAATGAGAGAGGCTTCAACCTCTGACCTGTCATCCTCTGTTAGAGTGCCAACCTCCAGGTGGTAGCTGGAGATTTCCTGGGATTACAACTGATCTCCAAGCAACAGAGAAATGGCCACTTTGGAAGGTGGACTCTATGGCATTATACCCCATTGAAGTCCCTCCACTCCCAAACCCTGCCTTTCTCAAACTCCACCCCGAAAATCTTCAGGTATTTCCCAAACCAGAGCTGACAACCCTGTCCTTCGTTATGTGTAAACCATTCAGTTCTCTAGAGAACCATGCCTGATTTATGATATCAGGTGCTTCTTAGCTCAATTCCTCCCTTGTAATATTGGGAGTGCCCCCTGGAGGTTCCCAACCCTACTACTAGGATTGCCAAGCTCTAGGTGGGGCCTAGAGATCTCTCAAAATTGCAGCTGAGCTCCAGATGACAGAGAAAATGGCTGCTCTGGAAGGTGCACTGTGGAAGAAATGGTTTGGAAGTGCGCTGAATGGCATTATATCCTACTGAGGTCCCTCCCCTCCCTAAACCCCACCCTCCCCAGCTCCATCCTAAAATCTCCAGGAATTTTCCAACCCAGATCTGGCAATTCTAAAGACTACCTTCCTCAGCAGCCCTCGCAACAGACGCAGAGCCAGCTTTCCTGCTAGTTCCATGTGTGTGATTTTGGGTGTGGCAGGCATTTGTGCTGTAGTGAGGGATATCAAGGCTTTTGTTTTGGATGAATTAATTGTGGAAACTAATAAGGATTTGGCATACATTTGAAATATTAATTTGAGTTTTGTTTCCCCTGTTCCCCTCCTATTTTTATAATTTCAGGATACAACATCTGGTTGTTATACAAGTGTACTAAAGATCTTGTATACATATGCTTGAATGTGTGTCTATACTATGTTGTAATAGTGACCACTGAGGAAGGCCTTTTGAGGCCGAAACGCATTTGGTCTTCAGTTGGAAAGTGTTGATCCATCATGTGTATTAATATTTGATAGGCTTTTATTAGTCTGATATTTGGAAAAATATTTTTAACTCGTATATATTTTAATATGTGTACACCCTAATAAATTTTGTACTTTTATAATATATATGGTCAGCTTAACCCTTCTGGTTCACTGTGCAACCAAATACTCAAGGTCAGTGGTGAGCACGGAGCACAGAAGCCCCAAAGCTGAACAATGGCGTTTTTTGCAAACACAGCATACAAAAGTAGAAATGCATAACATCCTGTGCCTATGGGATCACTTAATCTGAATAGGTCTGATTCAGGAGGCAACAGAAAATAAAATCCCCTACCTGACTAAACAGATGTTCCAAACAACCATGGAGTTTGTCTTGCTTATCATGAGAGATGCGAATGCTTAATGGAAGTTCATCACCTGGAGATTAAAATAATAGTTGACAACATTACTGGCTTTAATGGGCTATTCAAACTATGTATGTGGACTAGATTTGATGGAAATTACACAAGGAGAGTGGTATGCATACACGTTACTACATGGATTTTAAGGTAATTTTGTAGAATAGTTCTCCTGGCACAGGATTCAATAAACTTCTCATGGAAGCAGAACTTCCCCTACCCCTGAAAAATCACTGACCATGGACAAAATGCCACCCTCTATAGGATTCTGCAGCAAAGAGAGAATCAGGTGAAGTCACCACTCCTCACTTTTCTGCCAGCAAGCTTCTACCGACAGAAGGTGCTTTACAGAGAAGAGGAAGGAAGGCACAACGGGTCGGATCCAGTATGAGGATTGCTTCCAGGTCAGGAGACTGCAGTGGGAGGGGGAAATGGGCAAAGTCTTCATTCCTCCTCTGCTGTCAGTGAAGCTCTGGCTGGCAGAAGGTGCACGAAGAATAATTTAGTCCCTTTCCCCACAGCCTCCTGACCCACATGACTCTTACTCCACATGGGTCCCTCCCACAACTCTGGAAATAAAATTTCCTGTAGTCAAAAAGGACAGTTGCTGGAGGCAGGATAAAGCAGGGAATATTCACAACCGTTAGCACTTCCCACTGACGGGTTGCTGGATTTAGCTCAATGTGTCCCAATGCACCCTCATATATATGGTCTTGCTCTCACACAGGTAATAGGACCCAACTTCTGGTGTTTCCTGGAAGAGAATTCTAAAAGCTTTAAAAATCATCCACGTTCAATAAAGCTTCCTTTATTTTCAAAATTTACTGGAACTGCAATTTCATCCCTAGCTTTGCCCACACAGATTCTCAAAATGTTAGTAAAATAATAATATACTACTTCTCAATACTTTTAAAAAAACTAGTTGTGGCAAGAAGACACTGGCACTGCTATGTGTCCATGCAGTACAAGACATACTGTGGAATTACGGGGTGGGCAGAAAGTAGAGAAACACTCTTCAGAAATGGCAAGATACTACTTCCAGGTGTTAAAAAGCACCATTCAACAGCTGCTTGTAATACTACTGCAACCACTGTTGCAGTACACAGCACTCAGAAACATTATAAGTTGCACAGCTGAATGCTTCTTCCTTCATGAAATTCAAAATGGTACATCCATGAAAGGAAAACACAATTTCCCTGCACTGGTGGTGCTAGCTCAGGGAACACCACCTGGACTCTCCATAACAACCAACTAACTAACTCATTCCCCACCCCCACCTCCAAAATGTATATAAAGCTCCCCAGTCCCTCCATCATGGCTGGATGGAACAGAAACAGTATGCTTGTACCCTAAGAACCAGGACCTTCTCACTCATACAAATCAATCACATTTCACACTTGCATGCTCACACATTCAGCCTGTGAAACAACAGGCACCAGAGCCCAGCAGTAAAAAGCACAATAGACAGGACTGAATTTTGCATGAATTCCTTAGTGAAGCACTTTATGCTGGCAGCACAGGCTTTTATTCTTTCACCATACGAAGTGGAGCATTGAGGAAAATGATGGTGATTCTTTCAGTTGCTCTATCTAATAGTAAATTGGCTAACCCCTTTGAAACCAGCATAATCAGATAAGAAAGGTAGTGGTTTCTACTTACATAGAGTACTTCCTAAACAGGCAGAAAAATAAATTAACCAAAAACAAATCCTGAGAAAACCAGCCTGATGAGGACTAACTATACCCCAGGAGAGACTGGACATTGAGAGTAGATGGGTCCAGTTAAAGAAAAAAAGAGGGAGGAAAAATCAGCCTCCTCAATCTTTGAAGGCTTAGAGAATCCTGGAGGAGGAGATTTGTATGCCATAATTTTGAACTTGCAATTTGTGGCAAGGCTACAGGAGCAAGTTAGTTAGTAAGTCATGCTATCAGTTCTTATGATAGGTGACAAATACTTCCCCTTAAGAAAAATTCTTTAAAATTACTTTTTGTTCTGAAAAAAAATGGGGGGGGGGTTTGGAATAAAAATTACCTGAATCCATTTCATCACTGTGAAAGTAAGAACTGCATTGGCTACTGCAAATACTGGTAAAAGATGCAATGGAATTCCTGTTGCTATTACAATCACTGAATAGGGAAAAGAAAGCACACAAATATAAATCTTTTTCAGAATATTTACATTAATAGAGATTTCTCATATCCTTTTATTTTCATTTCTTACCCAGGCATATGTATGTAATATTTTGCCAAAGCTTTTTGTGCCATTAAACAAACCACACAGTAACTTTTATTCAACTTCCCATAAAGAAATGGTGGAAAACTTAATAGTACTATCATTTAAAACTAAATAAAATAATGTCGCAAAGAGAGATGTCTGTGGAAATTAAAAGGTTGATGAGTATAGCAAAAAGCACACTTGAACTAAAAGTACATATTTATGTGCACTAAAGATGGAATTGTCAACTTCGTTGCCATGGGGACAGAGGGCAATGTCCACCAGATTGTCCCCTTTCAAGGCTGTACATGGATATGAAAGGGGGCCCCTACCTGTGGTGGCTTCACCTGAGCCAGGGAATGGGGAACTTCATGCCTGGTGGCAAGGGTTCAAAGACCAGTGGTCTATCATTCAAAAGCCTTTAGACAAAGCCAAAGAGGATTACAAAAATCAAGCAGAAAAAGGGCGAGCCCCCAAGAAGAACTTACAACCTGGTGACTCTGTGTACCTGGCTACAGAGAATTTAAGGGAACTCCAACCAGGAAGGAAGTTGGGGTGAAAATATGTGAGACCCTTCAAAGTAACCCATGTGATAAACAAGGTGGCAGTTGAACTCGATTGGCCTAAGACACTTAAACATATTCACCCCGTGTTTCATTTCAGCTTGTTGAAAAGGGATCCAGGTCCAAATAAACGTAGACCACGACCAGCAACATCTGCACCTCTGATGGTGAATGGTGAACTGCACCAAGAGGTTGAACAAATCCTGGACTTTATACTTAAACATGGTCGCCTGTATTACCTGATCAAATGGAAAGATTTTGACCCCTCCCAGAATGAATGGGTGCGCTGAGGTCATGTTAATGCCCCTCAGTTCATGCATGCCTTCCACAAAAAAATACCCTCTTAACCTGGCGGAGTAGGGTCTTCGGGGTGGCAGAATGTCAACTTCGTTGCCATGGGGATGGAAGGGAGTGCAAGGAATGTCTACTTTCGAGCAAGGGAACCTTTACCTTTACCCTTATGTTACTCTTGTTATCTTAGTCGGCAAGTAACCTTGAGACCCACTGGAGTCTGGTGTCTTCTTTTGGCAGGCTTCATGCTTAGGTGTGATTGGCCCTGGGCCATTATGGTCCAGCTTGATTTAGGTATAATTTCTTGTTTTGTGTGCTTTTCCCTAGTTCTAACACAGAACGTCTAGAGTCTGGATCCTATCAATGTCTCAGTAAACTTTATATTCTTTTGAATGACTATTGTTGGGAACTGATTTCTTTAGGGGTCTGACAGGAATGCACAATTCATGCATTATCCTTTTACTACTGATAGAGATAAGACATAATTACCTATATGAATCTCGGTTACTAATAGTGTCATGACCAGAATCTTCCTGCTCATCACCAGCTACACTGAAGCAGACCTTTTTACCATTTCGTTCTCCTTTTTCGTTATCACTGTCTGTTGGTGGTAAGGACTCGTTCATTTTACGTTGTGATTTTGGAGAACACGTTATTGAAGAGAGAAGGCTGAAATATAATATTCAACTATGTTATTTTTACTTTCAAAAGCAGTCTACAAAGATGGTACATACTACCAATATTAATACTTGGGGCTACTTACAAAGAAATGCCATGTACTGAATCTTGAATGTTATGCCTTATACGGCCTGGGACCAACATATCTAAGGGACTGCCTCTTCCCATATACGCCTTGAAGAGCATTATGCTCTAAATATCAACATCTCCTGGTGCTCCTGACCTGAGGGATGTCCATCTTGCCTTGACCAGGGCCAGGGTTTTATCTGTCCTGGCCCCAGCCTGGTGGAACATGCTCCCTATTGAGACCAGGGCCCTGTGGGATCTTCTTCAATTCTGCAGGGCCTGCAAGACAGAGCTGTTCCACCAGACCTTTGGTTGAGGCAACGAGCACCCACATATGGCCTCCCTGAGGTTGCTGTCATCCATCTGAATGGGTCACTGCCATGTATGGTTGCCAAATCTAGCTTAGAAAATTCTTGAAGATTTGGGGTGGAGCTTGCAGAGGGTAGACTTTTGGAGGAAACTCAAAAGAGATTAGACTCCATATACTCCACCCTCTAAAGCTGCCATTTCATCCAGAGGAAATGCTCTTTGTAGTCTGGAGATCTATTATAATTCCAGGAGATTTCCAGGCTCTACCTGTCTGATAGAACTTGAGAGATATGTTCTCCTAGACAGGTTATTATGTTTGCCGGAAGGGTTCCAATGGAGCCTAGAAAATATACTATTTTAAGAGTTTTACACTCACAAAGAGAATTTATTGCACTTTATGTCCTGTAAGTACATTACTGTCCTTGAAAAAGACTGCATTCAATATGGTTAAATTACTAGAGCTCCATGGAACTAGTGCTTGGACTAGTGATTGTGAAACTGATAAGGTGCAGTTTGAATGGTTGTACATAGTGTAAACCTGTACTTTGATGTATTGTTTGAGTGAAAGCTATGTTTGGTAATTCTTGACACCAGTATTTATATAACAGTATAGAACAATTTTTAAAAGGAAAAAAAATAAGCACACCATAGATCTACCTTAAGCATACATATATTATACACAGTGTCATATGTTTCTATATCTTCCTAACACTGTAACCCTTGGTATTATCTACCTACCAGTTGGCAATCCTATCCTGTCATCCTATGTTAGGGTGCCAACCTCCAGGTGGTGGCTGGAGATCTCCTGGGATTACAACTGATCTCCAGGCAACAGAGAACAGTTCACCTGGAGAAAATGGCCACTTTGGAAAGCGGCTTCTATGGGCATTATAGCCCATTCAAGTCCCTTCCTTCCCACCATCTGCAGGCTCCACTGCCAAAATCTCCAGGTGTTGTCCAGCCTGGAGCTGGCAACCCTATGGCCTATTGCCATATGTGAACTTGGGGGGGGGGAGAAACCTCACCCTCATTTTTCCAATTAGTCCTGTTCCAAAATTTAAAAATAAACAACTGTGTGTCCTCTTTCTCATACCCCCCTCCCTGCTTTCTTCCAAAACAATTAAAAGTCCACTCAGAATCCACAAGGAATAGGAATAAAAAGCTTGGTGATTCCAGGTTTTAAAATGAATATTCCATTTCAGAAATAAATCTGTATACTGTTCACAGATTCTCCCATTAGATCACTTTGTTTGCCAACAAGAAGTTTATATAAATACTTAATATAAGATTCCCTTGTGTACTGTTAACATTTGCAATTTATGACTCACAGTATTTATTCTTGATTATAGTATATTCAATTGTGCATGAAAAAAATAGGAAAATGTTACTGGAAGTTTTCATCACACACACTAAGGAACAGAAAAGCAGCAACAGTGACAGCTGTTCTGCAATATTAAGTGAGCCTACAAAATGTAAGTATTGATCAAAAGACATTTGAGACTTTGTATAGTTTATAATATTTTTTTCCTGGTTTATCCCGTGGTTACACATATTTTAGGCTTATGTTTCTGCTGTAGTTCAAAAATATTTTACACAGACTTTGAAGTTAACATTATAATTCATAAAAAACAAAATGTACGTAAGCAGTTTTCATGCCATTTCAGAGCAGGTATACACACTATGTTTTCATCACTACTGTCCTTAAGAACAATTGCATTGACATGAAACATTTATTACTGTGCGGAATTTTGAGAAACCCTTGTCTTCGAATTTATTTAAAGCCAAGCTTTTTCCAGTAATGCAAGTTTTAGTATTTCACTTTTTACTACATATTTCATTTATGCCACTGTATGAAGCCTGAAGAGAAAACTCCTGTCACAAACTCTTTGCTCTCCTGAAATCTTTACTATATGTTTTACTCCATGTGTGTTTCGCTGCTAAGGAAATTGCTTTTCCCCTTTAAGGCGTATTCTAAAACCACAATGCTTAAGTGAAAACTATACCTCAGCCTGTAATTTTATTCTATCTTTTGCTTTACCTGATCACATCATAACTGCCAAACTAGTATCTTGGCCAGAAAAGAGTATAGCTTATCTTGTACCATAAGACTTTTTTTCCCCTCAAAACAGCACCTTTACATGGGCTTGTTTAACTAAATTGGTCTTGCTATATTTCAACAGCATGTCTGAATCACAATGGTTTTATTTAGTTTATTTGCTTCTCAGTTCAATTGTTGGTTGTTTTATACCAAAAACATTGCATTTAATTTGGATTTTTTGCTGAGTGCTAGCACCGAGGGATCAAGGGAACGTTCTATGCAAAGCTGGCCATGATAAAAGACAAAAACGGTAGGGACCTAACAGAAGCAGAAGAGATTAGGAAAAGATGGCAAGAATACACAGAAGAACTATACAAGAAGGACCTCGATGTCCTTGACAACCACGATGGTATAATCACTGACCTCGAGCCAGACATCCTGGAAAGCGAAGTTAAATGGGCCTTAGAAAGCATTACTAACAACAAAGCTAATGGAGGTGATGGTATCCCAGCTGAGTTATTCAAAGTCTTAAAAGAAGATGCTGTTAAAGTGCTGCACTCAATTTGCCAACAAATTTGGAAAACACAACAGTGGCCACAGGATTGGAAAAGGTCAGTTTACATTCCAATCTCAAAGAAGGGCAACGTCAAGGAATGTTCAAACTATCACACAATTGCACTCATTTCACACGCTAGCAAGGTCATGCTCAAAATCCTACAAGCTAGGCTCCAACAGTACGTGGATAGAGAACTGCCAGAAGTACAAGCTGGGTTTCGAAGAGGTAGAGGAACTAGAGATCAAATTGCCAACATTCGCTGGATTATGGAGAAAGCAAGAGAGTACCAGAAAAACATCTACTTCTGCTTCATTGACTATGCTAAAGCCTTTGATTGTGTGGATCACAATAAATTATGGCAGGTTCTTAAAGAGATGGGAGTACCGGACCACCTCACATGTCTCCTGAGAAACCTGTATAAGGGTCAAGAAGCAACAGTTAGAACCGGATATGGAACAACTGATTGGTTTAGCATAGGAAAAGGAGTACGACAAGGATGTATATTGTCACCTTGCTTATTTAATTTATATGCAGAGTACATAATGCGAAATGCTGGCCTGGATGAATCACAAGCTGGAGTTAAGATTGCTGGGGAAAAGATCAATAACCTCAGATATGCAGACGATACCACTCTGATGGCAGAAAGTGAAGAGGATATAAAGAGCCTCTTGCTCAGGGTGAAAGAGGAGAGTGCAAAAGTGGGCTTGAAGCTCAACATCAAAAAAACTAAGATCATGGCATCTGGGCCCATCACTCCTTGGCAAATAGAAGGGGAAGTCGTAGAAGTAGTGACAGACTTCACATTCCTAGGATCCCAGATCACTGCAGATGGTGATTGCAGCCATGAAATTAAAAGACGCCTGCTCCTTGGGAGGAAAGCAATGGCAAACCTAAACAGCATGATAAAAAGCAGAGACATCACCTTGCCAACAAAAGTCCGCATGGTCAAAGCAATGGTATTCCCTGTAGTAATGTATGGCTGTGAGAGTTGGACTATAAGGAAGGCCGAGCGCCGAAGAATAGATTCTTTTGAACTGTGGTGCTGGAGAAGACTCTTGAGAGTCCCTTGGACTGCAAGGAGATCGAATCAGTCAATCCTAAAAGAAATCAACCCTGACTGTTCCCTGGAAGGCCAGATCCTGAAGCTGAAGCTCAAATACTTTGGCCACCAAATGAGAAGGGAGCACTCACTGGAGAAGACCCTGATGCTGGGAAAGATTGAAGGTCAAAGAAGAAGGGGACGGCAAAGGATGAGATGGTTAGACAGTGTCATCGATGCAACGAACATGAAATTGAGCAAACTTCAGCGGACAGCGGAAGACAGGAGGGCCTGGCGTGATCTGGTCCATGGGGTCGCGAAGAGTCGGACTCGACTGTGCGACTGAACAACAACAACAACAAGCACCGAGGGACAGGAGTTTGGGAGTGCTCCTGGATGCCTACTTAACGATGAAGGCCCAGGTAGCAACCACTGCCAAGGCAGCCTTTTACCATCTTTGGCTGATCAGGCAGTTGGTTCCCTTCCTTGAAAGTAATGATCTGGCAACGGTGATCCATGCAATGGTCACCTTGAGATTAGACTACTGCAATGCTCTCCGGAAGCTGCAGCTGGTGCAAAATGCCATGGCCAGGCTGTTGATGGGTCTCCCTATGCGGGAGCACATCCAGCCTGTGCTAAAGGCACTGCACTGGCTGCTGATAACATACTGGATTCACTTCAAGTGCTGGTTTTTACCTTTAAAGCCCTATATGGCCTGGGGCCTGCCTAACTGAAGGACCGTCTTTCCCTACATGTTCCCCAGAGAGCACTGAGGTCAGGGTTACAAAACCATTTGGCCTTCCCTGGGTCAAAAGATGCCAGACTGGCTTCCACCAGGGCAAGGGCCTTCTCAGTAGCGGCTCCATATTGGGGGAATGAGTTCCTGGAAGACATCAGGGCCCTGCGGGACCTTTTACAGTTCTGCAGGGCCTGTAAAACAAAGCTCTTCCACCAGGCCTTCGATTAGGAGCCGCCACTAATAACATCAACAACACCAACAACGCTAACTGAACTGTTAAGGCGCTTATACTGACATCAAAAGCCAGCTATGCCGGATGTTGATGGAGGCCATTTTCAGGCATATTCCATCATGGCCTCTGGGATGCCATCACTACCAGCACTTTATTTTATGTTGTATTATGAATTGGTATGTTTTGTATTTATGATGCTGTATTGTATAAGCACATGTGTTTTAATATATTTTTAATTTTTTATTGTAAGCCGCCCTGAGCCTGCCTTTGGCAGGGAGGGCGGGATAAAAATTGAATAAATAAATAAATAAAATTTTGTTTCTAGAGCCCATAAAACTGTATAAGAAAAACATAATTTTCTGAAATAACGGGCTGGAACTTGTGAAGAGTATCACAAAGGAGCAAGGACATAGCTTGAGAGCACTGCTGGACCCAGGCTTCCTGTTGGATAAGCATGTGGCCGTGGTCATCAGTAACACCACTTAGGAGCTTTGGTTGGTGAGCCAGCTGGGCAAAAAAGATTTTGCCACTGTGGTATGTGTCCTGGTAACATCTAGGTTAGTTTACTCTAATGCTGCACCAGGAATGTTGACAGGAGCAGGGAGTAGGAATCATTCCAGTCCAGTCTTGGGGGGATTTTTGTTTTTTGTTTTTTTAAGAAGAAGAGTTGAATTTATAACCCATCCCTTCACTTGGAGTCTCTGAGTGGCTTACAATCTCCTCCCCTTCCTCTCCCCAAAACAGACACCTCATGAGGTAGGTGGGGCTGAGAGAGCTCTAAGAGAACTGCTCGACAGAACAGCACTGAGAGAACTGTGACTGACCCAAGGTCACCAGCTGGCTGCAAGTGGAGGAGTGGGGAATCAAACCCAGTTCTCCAGATTAGAGGCTGCTGCTCTTAACCACTACACCAAACTGCACAGGGACTATGTGACAACTTACAGCAAGTGAATATGTTAACATCCAAAGGCTTTAAGAGTACATTTCATGGGGTTACTTACTAATCTATTTGAGAAACACAATTTTCCACCTCTTTCAGTGCAGCTTGCAATTTCCACAACAATTTCTGATAGACATCTTGTGTTTCCAGATCCTCTTCTTTTAACAGATATCTCAAACCATGGCCTTCCTGTTGACCTAAGGAATGTCCTGATGGAGCTGCCATTGTAGTAATTGTATGTTGTATATAAACCATAGGACTCATTTTACCTGGACATGATCAAAATAAAATAAATACATAAAATATATTACAGTGTATAGCTCCACCATTTGAAAACTAAAGGTGGTAAACTGAAAGTCATAAATCAAATGAATAAACATTCTAAAATTTACAAAAATTATGTTTGGTACATGTGCCGTTTGGAATTGAAAATCCAAGCATGTACAGAAAATCAAGGGTGGCTAGGGTTTTTATTTTTGCAGATAAAGTAGTCTGCCTGTTATTGAGACAATTCTTCCATTACTTAACAAGGTGAGACATTGTAATAAGTCTGAATAAGCAATCAAGAATTTAAAAAATCACACGCAGTTCTTGTCAAAAGCTTTCAGAGACTCAAGGGTTGTTAACAGACAATGACAAAATTCCTGCTATTGTGAAAGTGACTTTCAAGAACATTTTTATCAGGCTTAAAAACTGGTGTTCTTCATCCCTCTTTTAGGTATGGGCTGGGGTAATTTCTTCAAAAGCTGATTAAATGCTTTGCCTGTTCAGGAATGATTTGTTATCATTTTGAATAGCCACTGAATAGCCTTCAGTGAAGTCACCATAAAATCATGGTATCATCACATTTACAAAAGCATCACTAGTTGGCTAAACAGAGAAAACAGCCCCAAGCAGGAAAAATACAGTGGAAAGTAGCTGTAGACAGGTGAAACAAATGGCCATGAAAGCTTAACATTCCCTTACTTAAGGGTCATTGGGGGGAAAATAATTTCCCTTCTTCAAACATTATTGACTTGAATATCAACACTGGACATAAATTCAGCACAGGAGATACATGGAGTTGTGAAAGTGAAAGGATGGCTGTCCTTGAAGATTTCCTAGACCATGATGCCCACTTTCAGGGTAACGACAGGAAGAGTTTTGACTTTACAACAATGCTGTCACCAGATGAGATGCTTCATTCCCCTCAGAGAAAGGAATGATAGCTTTTCAGTTATGCAGGGAAAAAATTAATGAAGGTGGCACCTAAATCTGTTTTTTGGCCCAGGCAAGCCCAGTCACTTGTCAAATTATTCCTTCCTGGGATCCATTTCTTCATCACATTAGAGTGGGATGGAAAGTTATGAACTAGCATACAAATAGATGGATATAAGAGTGTATCTTGAAGCTTACCTTGGTCACTATGTTTGTTTTCTTTTTCATATGAAGAATGTTTTCTGCTGTCTAACTGAACACCAAAAGCACTACCAACTGAAGTTGAGGTTTTAGGGTATGAAACTTCCATCACGTTAATGTGGCAATTGGTTGGACAAAAATCACTGCTGTGTAATGGTGAGATCTTTGATTTAGCTTGCTTAAAGGTAGGCCAAGCTCTGTTTTTTAAAACTCGTGAAAACTGCAGATGAGGAAATAAAGGGAAGCTTAATACCATCAAAACTTACAAACTTGAGTTATATGGTTTTTTTAATTATACAAATTTAGTTTCCCTAATGTATTTTTCAGATGGGAGAAAGTTTCTTTTTGTTAGTATAATTGTACTTGGTACTAAAAATGAAAGGCTTTTCCCCTTCTTGTTAAGCACTCTGCTTCTAGCATTACAAAAGTGACAGTTCTCCCCCCCCCCCCCAAATTCTCAGCTTCCAGGATTCTTATATTTCTACACATCACATCATCTCTTTATTGGCCCTAACCATGAGGAGCTTCACACCTAGTCAGTTTTTTTACCTCTATGGTGAGTTAAAGGAAGCTTTGAGCATTACATAGAACCAGTAATTATGGATGCATGGATAATTTAGGTATCTGTATTCTTGCAGATTCATGTTACATCCGTAGAGGCAATCTGTGCTTCTCACCTATGGTGAGAAAAATGACTCCTACCCACACTAGTAGCTCATTTATTTCATCACATGAAAGGTACACAGTTTCCCTTCCCAGATATTATGGAGGAAATGTAAATAATGGATATGCCTGTCACCCATGCATTTCTTTTCACTATTCTGGAGTCAAGTCCAAACTGGCTCTTCATTTGATCATCCTTTGGGCTGTACATAAGAAATTGGAGTAACTTATGTTGGAAAGAAAAAAAAAACCCTCTTTCTCACATATCTTTATTATATTGCTGAATTGTGTTATTACTCCAGCTCATAATTTTCAGCTTTCATACAAATGGAGAGTTATTTCACTGAAGTCTCAGAAAATTAAGTGAGCAGATCAGCATACTGTCTTCGGACAGGAAGTTTTCCAGGACATATAAAATATCTGCCCTGAGTCTCCCTTGTCCTTGCACAGGTTTGCCAGCACCAGAGTGGCAATCACTGGAAGGCTCACCAGTGGGAGGTGCTCTCAGGTGACACAGTGATGTCATTGGTACTGTGATGATACTACCTCTGGTGTGACTGGAAGGGATGACAGAAACTGCCAGCAGAGGGCGAGAGGACTCCCATCAAAACGATAGATGTGACATTTCTGTAATTGCGCAACACTAACATGAGCACACTCACCAGTGTCCCAGACACAAGGAGCACTGGAACATGCACTTTCCAGGGTGCCTGACATCCCTAAGGAATTCTCAGGCACTCTGGAAAACCATACTTTTCAAGATGTCTGGTAATTGCAACACTACTGTTACCATATTCCATACACAAGGGAAGAATGGAGTCCTCAAAAATGACATTGGTCACTGTTGCCACCAATTTAATTTTGAAAGAAAGGAAGTGTCATAGATTTTGGTGTTCTGGCGGGGGGGACGGGACAAAAACCAGCATTTATACCCCACTGCATTCTCAATAAAGTCATAGGGAATGCAAAATGGATCAGGAAAAAAACTTTTATTTTCATTAATCATGTTCATTTACAGTGACTCAAGGGGTGTTCATCCATCACTGGTTAAGGCCTATAATGAAGAAGAGCTCACCAGCCCATCAAAAAATAGTATGAAAGAATACTCTGACTTTCATAGCCCAGGCAGGCCCGATCTCATCAAATTTTGGAACCTAAGCAGGGCTGACCCTGGAAAGTACTTGGAAGGGAGACCTCCAAAGAATACTAGGGTTGGGATGCAAAGACAGGCAATAGTAAGCCATGTCTCTGAAATGACCAGGCCCCACTACGGGTCGCCAAAAGTCAACCATGACTTCCAAGCATATATACATAGACACATACACAGTCCATGTTCAAAAAATGTGGAAACTTGAGCTAAGTTGAACAGGAGCTCTCTTAGATCCGGATGGGTAGCCATGTTAGCCCGTCTCTAGCATTAAAGACTAACAAAATTTGTGGCAGGGACTCTTGCTCTTTTCTACTGCATGAGTTCTTTTAGAAACACTTTCCCAAATAAATCAATAAAATGTTCACCATAAGGAAAGCTGTAAAAGCCAATTACAAGTTTTAAAAAAAGGTTTGAAATTTAGCTCCTATGACAAGAAATTTTCCTTTTAAAAATCCAGAAAAAAGAGTTCATTTATTTATGAGCTAAATTTCAAAATTTGGAAACCCCATTGTGCTCCTAACAAGTGCATAACTTTGTTTTCAAATGTCCCCCATTCAACCATAGGAATTCCCACACTCCTCCCATGATCATCACACTGCCATGGCAATGGAAATTAGTCACTTCTGTCCTTTGATACCAAACAAAGCAGTATCCCAAGGAATATGTAACCTAGAAAATATAGTTTACCCAAGGTTTCTGATATCCATCTGAAATTACATTTCCTAAGGTTCCAGGCACTTGGCATGCTGCCATGACAATGTATCAGTTGTTGCAGCAGTACTCAAGTAAGTGGGGGACTGGGTGGGAATGTTACTCAACAGTTACAATCCAAGTCAGATAAGAAGTATCAGGGCATGGAGACTGGTTCGGAATGGTGGTGGAAATTGCCATCAAGTCACAGCTGCCTTATGATGTTCATGTAGGTTTTTCAAGGTGAAGATGAACAGAAGTGGTTTGCCATTGCCTGCCTCTGTATAGCAACCCTGGACTTCCTTGGTGGTTTCCTATCCAAGTACTAACCAGTGTTCAGAATACAGGAGTACATTAATGGAATGTATTACAAGTACACCAAACTGGGTAGTTATAAGTTTCCACATCACTAATTGATATGGAACAAGTTGATGTGGAACATCAAACATGTGGAACAAAGATGACACTAAAGACATTTCAGTATATATTCCACATTTTAGTACTCTCATATCCTGTCTCATGGAGTCCAAAATGCCTGTTACAATTTAATTAAATGATAACTCAGATTTTTTTTGCATTAGAAAAGCATGAGGACTACCATACTTACTTATGTTATAAATAATATGTTAATAAAAACTGCAGGAAGCCTCTAGGTTTCTATTTATAGGTCTCAAACTTTCACAGTTAAACTAACAGCACAGCTATGGCATTCTCAAGCACTTTTGTTACTATGGTTACATTTACCTTCCTAAAAGAAAAGCACAGCTATTCTTGGAATAGAACATATTACTAACAGCCATCAGGAACAATAAACATTTTGAAGTGACAAATCTGCATCACAATTATGGATTCTGAAATGTTCTTATCTGAGAATTTTAATTACTGTGGGGGCTTATAATAAGATGTCAGGTACAGTGATTATGTATTCCTTCCCCTATGTGGTTGTGCCAGTGTACTTCCTCTTGACCCAATATGATCTTGCTATTCTTGTCCTGGACACTGCACATCAAATTCAGTTCTATAACAGGCAGGAAATGTATGAAAAGCTGTCCAACTATGTAGAATTTCTGACAGAGTAGTTAAAAATACCCATCTTCCTTTTTAAATTGAACTGACGTATACTTTTGTTAAACTGAACTAAGAGATGCTTTAAATGCTTGAATTGCTAAAAATATATATTTGGTCAATGAGAACCGTTTGAGTCATTTCATCTAACAAATGTATGTAGCTGTTCTGAAGCTCTTCACAAGCAGAAACATCATTTCTGTGAAATGAAAGTAAACATAAAAGAATTAGGGATCAGTTATTGCCAACTAGCAGGCCATCCTATGGACTAAATACAATTGTTGGATGCTTCCCTTGATTGACAGAACTATTCCTGTACCATAAACTTCTTAATGAACCAACCAATATGGAGGGAATATATGCAGGGAAGGGAAAAAAAGAAAGGGAAACTAGCTACCAATACAGTTGCTGATCAAACATAGCTAAAATATATGTTAAAATAAACCTGTTTGTCCCTTTTATCACTTGTTTCTACAAAGATAGAAGCTGAGATTTCTTATCACTCCTATTTCAACCTGAAAATTGTTGCTTCAATTTCAATTTTTTGCATATGTTAGAAAAGCATGAAGTACTTCTTCACCCAGAGAATGATTAACACATGGAATTCACTGCCACAGGATGTGGTGGCAGCTACAAGCATGGATGGCTTCAAGAGGGAATTGGATAAACATATGGAGCAGAGGTCCATCAGTGGCTATTAGCCACAAGGTATAGGTAGGAACTCTCAGTCTGGGGCAAGTGATGACCTGTATTCTTGCTTGGGGGGGGCAACAGTGGGAGGGCTTTTAATGTCCTGGCCTCACTGCTGGACCTCCTAATGGCACCTGGTATTTTTGGCCACTGTGTGACAGAGTATTGGCCTGGATAGGCCATTGGCCTGATTCAACATTGGCTTCTCTTATGTTCTTATGTCCATTTGAATGCCTCAAAAATGTCATTTTTGCACCATTTCCTGTTTCAGCACACCAGCTTTTTATCATAAAAGATATGCATCTTCAACAAAACTTTTACTTCAATGATCAGGGTCATACACTTCATGCACATTATAAATGACATTTAATATGTATAAATACCATATACATTGTATATAAAACTGCAAAAAACCCTACTAACTAAAAGCAAAATGCAGAAAGAAACAAAGCACCAAAACATTTGCTCACTCCTATATCCAATAGCATTTCAAGCATCATTTGGGCAAGACCAGGAGTTCCTATTTTTTCCCTGCGACAGTTCACAAATTGCATTTGACAGTTCAATGCAGTGTGGAGAGCCACAGTTCAAGAAATATGAACCCAAATCCTCTCACGCCACACCTGGCCATCATCAACTTCGGATCTTGGCCATGATCAACCAATATTAATACTTCTAACTTGTTAACATAAAAACAGAGCTCCAGTGAAAACAATACTCAAACAACATTATTCAACAGATCCCAATTTTTCAAACCATGTATAAAACCTAGCACCAAATCTTATAGAGTGAAGTCCAAATATGATATTAATTACAGCTAGCTACCACTGTTTTCTGGGATGGTTTCTGTACATCTAGATGCATGAAAGGCTAAAATTCATTCAAAAGGAAATGTGCTGCCTCAGTCAGCGTTAACTGTAATTTAGTAAAACTGCTCTGTGTCTTTAACAGTAGTTGCACTTGGGAATTGTAGTTCTCAGTTAGGGGTCCCAGAAGCTCCCCTGACTGGCTCATTAAGAGTAATTTCCTGAGCTCAGAGGTGCGCAGATAAGAGTTTTATTGTTCTTTTCTGTTTTCTTTGTCCATCTACCCTGACCACAAGGAGAGTGGAAGCCCACCTTTTTTCTCACCATGACCATAGAATTGACCTAGATCACAAAGATGTAACTTCTCTATCCAGCTATCATCTTGATCATGAGTAAATGATCAACTGAATACATGTGGAGTTAAATAAAGATTGATTTAAGAGCTCTTCCTTGGTCATGTGTTGACTCACACCTAAAAAAGGCGTCGAGCTTAGACAAAAGCTGACACTAGACAGGACAGGACATGTGATGAGCTTTGCCCATGAAACATTACTAGTCATCCAATGATCACTTGACCATGAAAAAAAGTCAGAGATGAACTCTGTTTGCAATTAACCTAATAACTGTTTTTCAAATCTGAACCCAAATGATCACAAGCAATATCTGAAAAGATTGATTAATGCCACAGTAATGAAGTTTCAGGCACTGCTATCACTAGGGCATGGGTTTTCAATTGTTCCCTGGATCTTCCTTATATAGTCAAAATACTTTCAAACATACTGGGCCACAGATAGTTTGCTCTCCTGATGATCCAGATGATGTTTTTGTAGGGAAGAAAAAAAGGAAGGAAAACTAGTTGGCCAATCCAGTTACTGATCAAAAGTAGTTAAAAATACATGAAATATCCAAAATGAAGCTGGGTATGTTTAGCCTGGAGAGGAGACAACTGAGAGGTGATATGATAACCATCTTCAAGTACTTGAAGGGCTGTCATATAGAGGATAGTACAGAGTTGTTTTCTGTTCCCCCAGAAGGTTGGACCAGAGCCAACGGGTTGAAATTAAATCAGAAGAGTTTTCAGCTAAACATTAGGAAGAACTTCCTAACAGAATGGTTCCTCAGTGGAACAGGCTTCCTCAGGAGGTGCTGGGCTTTCCTTCCTTGGAACTTTTTAAACAGAGGCTAGATGGCCATCTGACAGCAGCGCTGATTCTGTGAACTTAAGTAGATCATTAGAGGGAGAGCAGGAAGGGTTGCATCAGTGCTTAGTTCTTGTGGCCCTTTCTTACACACCCAGGGAAATGCTGATTGCCACTTTGGGGTCAGGAAGCAATTTTTCTCCAGACCAGTTTTCCGTCATCCTGGAGGTTTCTGGGCATAGAACAGTGGTCACTGGGGATGTGAGGGGGAGGTATTTGTGAATTTCCTGTATTGTGCAGGGGGTTGGACTAGATGACTCTGGAGGTACCTTCCAACTCCATGAATACAGTTTTCATTAATCAGATCATTTTTCAAGGACCAGTACAGTTAATGAGAAGTATCCCGCCTCTGTCCGAACGTTTATGGATTGTTACCCAACAGTTACTGCTTCCTGCCTTACAGATTGTGCACCAAGCAGCATGAGAAGAACAGATACACAGAACTCTGTGTAACTAGCTTTTGCAGCTTTTACCCTCCACTATCTGTTTCAATGTATATAGAATAATACACATAGAATAATGGATTACTCTAGAAAATCATTCACGCTCCTCACAGGAGAAGGGAGGCGGCTCAATGATACAAGAACATATTTTTCAAGTAGATGATCCCTGACATCTCTTAAAGGATCTCAGGCAGCATATGTTGGGATAGATCAACAGTTCTTAACCTTCAATGTCCCACTGGAGACATTAACAGTCATCCAGTGCCCTCCCAACTTCAAGAAACAAACTAGGACATAAAAACAGTACTTCAGGCAAGCAACTTTATTTTGGTTATTTAGGATACGTATACATGATATGGGGTCTGTGGTGGCTCAATGATTAAGACACTAAACTGCAGACTGGAAGGTCGGTAGTTCAGCAGTTCAAGACCCGAGTGCTGCATGACAGAGTGAGTTCCAGTCTCTGGCCCCAGCTCCTGCCATCCTAGCAGTTTGAAAGCAAGAAACTACAAGTAGATAAATAGGTACAACTTCAGTGGGAAGGTAACAGTGTTCTGTGCACCTCAGCATCTAGTCATGCCGGCCACACAACCACGGAAATGTCTTCAGACAGCGCTGGTTCTTCGGCTTGGAAACAGAGATGAGCACCATGCCCTAGAGTCAGATTCAACTAGCTTTTGAGCAAGGAAAGCCTTTATATATGATACTCTCTACTATCCATTCAGTGAAAGTTTTGTGCTGCATGGCCATCAGTCAAAACCTTATTGTTAGGTTTGATTCAAACTTGCTATATGCCTCTTTAAGGAATCCAGTATCTGGGAATTTATCCTGAGGGCAGTATAAAAGTACTCTCCTCCAATGAATGTTCCCCACTTGACTCCCAAAGTTTGGAATGCCCCCCAAGATTTGTGTAGTTCCTCCCTAGGGTAAGGTCAACATCATATTTTTTTTACAAGAACACAAGAGATGTCACCTGGGACAAGAGATGTCCCACAAGAGATGTCCCTTCTGGCAAAATCATAGCAATGCAGGTATATAGATGGCTCAACTATTTTCTGTTATCTGTTTCATGGTACTACAACAAATAAACAGAAGTTTAAGCAATAAATTTTTATTCTTTCATGGGGGAAATTGATTATCCTTACCTTTTTATAGCTAGTGATTCGTCTGCAGATATGCTCAGTTTTCTCACTGCAGATTGTACTGAATTGACTTTGAAGATCAGTTGGGATTACTTCATTTAAACTATTTAGGCTATTACAGTTTTGCACAAATTGCTCATCACTTTTTGCTAGTGCTTCAAGAATCTGTAAATAAGACAACATTATATATTATGTCAATATGTTAAAAAGGTTATTATCAGTATGAACAGTCTAAAAATTTGAGTAGCCATCAAATATAAATAAAAAGGCTGTTTCTGTGGAGAGGATTTTTTTCCTACTAATCATCTCTTTCCAATTTATGGCAGCATGTGCAAATATACAGGACATAGGAAGCAGATTATCTTTTTAAAAATAAATACATTTTCTGCAAGAAAGGTGTTACATCCACACAACATGTATGTTATGAAGTAGTAATAAAGCAATGTTTACTAAAATGTTAATGAACAACATGAAATAATGAAATGAAAGTAAAGCAGAAATCTTGCTTTTATTGTTCCTGTGTAGTAAAGCTGTAGTTTTAAAAAAATGTTTTCAAATTGACTGTTCTATAAAATAACAGGAAATATCAAGGAAGTATACTACAAAAATAGAATTAACACAGAGTCTGTTTAATGTATTAGCCATAATTTATAAATTCATATTATTAATGCACGCCACTCATAGTTTTACTAAGGGAAAAATATACAGTTAATCATAAACCTGTTAAAATGAGAAAATATTGACATGTCTGTATCAGGGATGTGCACAAAAAGTGGTATTTTTCAGGTTTGGGTATACTGAACCCCAAAAATATCGGTATTTCCCAATAATCCCGAATCCCAATGTTTGTATGGGATTGGGAAAATATTTAGGATTGCTGACTTTTTATGGCTCCATTATACCCTATGGGGACCATTATAGTCAATGGGACCCATAGGCTATAATGGAGAATTATTCTGGAGTTATCTGTGGCTTGGAGGGCTGCTTTTTGAGGTAGAGGCACCAAATTTGCAGCATAGCTGCTGGTGCCTCTCTGTAACCCCCTCCCCAAGTTTCAAAAAGATTGGACCAGGGAGTCCAACTCTATGCACTCCAGAAGAAGGTGCCCCATCCTCCAGTGTTTCCAACAAAGGGAGAAAGGCGTTTAAGGGGATGTGGTTCCTTTAAATACCTTCTCCAAGCCACAGCACAATTCTGCACTGTGGTGAGTGAACTCAAAAGGCATTTAAACTTATGTCTTGCTGAGAGTTCACTCCAAAGGAATTTAAAAGAACTGAGAGCCCTTCAAATGCCCTGTAAGTGCACCTATCCAGCAGCCGTAAAAAAAATCCTGAATATTTTTGGGATTTTGGGGGGTGGCTATTTTTGGATAGCCATATCACTAGCCCCCTCAGTGATATGTTGAGAAAATACCCAATAAATACTGATAAGGTGTTTATCAGGTATTTTTTCGACTCTGTTTATACCAAGCATACACCCCTAGTCCACATGATAAATCTGCAAGAGCTTTTACAGTTCTGCAGAGCCTGCAAGATGAAGCTCTTCCACTGGGCCTTCAGTTGAGGCAGTGGGTATCCAATCAACCTGGCCTCCCCCTCCTCCCTTCATGAGTCGCTCTTATGTGTCTGTTGAGGTATACTTTATTTTAAAGTATTTAGTGTTGTATGTATTTTATTGTATTTATTACATGTATTCTGTTATTCTGTTTTTATGGTGTGAATATGCACTCAATAGATTGGAACCCACCTTGAACCTGCTTTGCAGGGAGGGCAGGGTATAGATAGAAGGAAATAAATAAAAATATATAAAAATAAATCTACCAGTGAATGCCAGATTTATTACCCTATCATGTGTAGAGTCAAATTAAGGAAGGAAAGCGACTGGATTAACCAAGTGTAATTATTTTAACAATATAATACCAAATGTGAAGTTACTGAAAGTATGTGGTGGAAAAGCAAGCAGGAGTTCTATTTAGGTGTCAAAAAGAAGACTGCTATCGCTTAAGATATCATGAATATTATAAAAAAGCTATATGAGTTGTAACAAATCAATTATTATATCAATTCAGAATGAAAAGTCACACACAAAAAAATCCCTTTTTTACTTTGCTTCCTTAAAAGTTTCTGCCAAAACTTTTTCAAACTATTCACAAGAACCGGAAATGAATATAAAAATATTTGAATATCATTTTTCCAGCAAAAAATCTTACATAGAATCAAATATCAAAACACTGGATTTATAATGAAAAATATGTTTTATTTATTGGATTTAAATTAATTTATCCTACATGAAATATTCTGATGGTAATTTATTTTTTAAAACTATGAAGAACATTTTATAGAAAATGATCATTTTTGCACAGATCTAACCATAGACAGCCTAAAACTGAAGAAAACAGTGATATGGTTCATTTAATTACAGCCAGATTTGTTGTAAGTTTTCCAACTGAATCAGGATATTAACTAAATAGTTCCAATTATTCTTAAAGGTTTAGTGTTCATCAGATTTAATTAATAAGGCAAAACATTTCTTCAAAGTTACTGTATTTGGCTATAGCTGCAAACAACATAGTTAACAATACTAGATCTCCTACACAACATTCATTTATTTCAAAGTAGTATATTTTAGCAGCATTTTGCTGTTAAAGCATGACTTTAGAAGCTGGGGCTCCGACTCACCCGCGGGTCCCATCTGCAGTCCTGTGTGAGTGGGAAGAGCCAGTGGGGGTAACGACAGCATCACTGGCCTCATCCTGCAACACAGGATGGACCACATGGGCAACTGGGAGGCCAGGTGGCTGTTGAGGTGTGAAAAGAGCCAGTGGGAGTAGGGCCACCAGGGGGAAAGGGGCCATGCCACCTGGCCATCCAAGGCTTCTTATAGCGTTAACCAATAAAAGTTGTGGCCAATTTTATTCCAAAACACTGAGAGTGATTGTGTTTATTGGGGGTTGTCAAAAAGGGGTTCCTTCACCTTCACTGCCCTCTCCTCTCCCCTAGGTACTGGGACTGCATTTCCAGATCATAGGGAGGAGACAAATTCCAATTTACTCAAGCACCTACAATCAGGGATCATGTCATATTAGTTTAATTCAAGGCTTCCCAAACCAGGAAGCTTTCAGTTGAATTCCATGTGTGAAGAAAAGAGGGAGGGAATATGTGAGCATGGCTGACAAGCCACATTCATGCCTAAAACCAGATGATGTTGGAGCCTGTTTGGGGACACTTTTTTTTTTATAAAACAAAAATCATGAATATTCATTTAACCCCAAATGGATACTCTAAAACAGCTGTTTTTCCTCCTGTGTAGATGCACTGGAAAAAATGACTTTGAACACAAAATTAAAATAGGAATCAGGTGAGGGCTTTGGAGTGATTCCATTAGTTTCAGCCACACTGCCAAACAGTCGAGCTAGTGGAAGTTCTGTCCAATGCAGCTTTGTCCAGGAAGCTCTACAGACTAATTCCATATGGAAGCCATTGCCTATGTCAGACATGTTGGTTCCATGTGAATCACACTGACAAGTTACACAATCTCTCTTATGCTGAAGAGCCCATACTGTGCTAAAAATATCAATGCAGGTGATATAGGCTGAAAGTATGGCTGTTGCAGGCAGGGGGAAAAACATACTACTGACTGCCTCTTTACTCTCGTATGGTTTAGTGCTATATTGATAAATTCTCGATCCACCTTATACAAATTTCATATCAGATTTTACTCTTCAATACAATTTAGAAAAAAAATACTACACCACCCCAAAATTACTTTACAAAGACTAGTTTAGAGGGGGAAAGCACAGGGGAGGAGGTTATTGGGTGTTTTATCTCTTTGGCATTTGTTGTTTAACTCTTTGGCATTTGCTGTTTTAAGTTCAAAAGTTTAAAAGTTTAATCGATCACTATGCCTTGGCTTTAAGTTTTCCTAAGTATATGATGATGATACATAACCATTGTGCAAGTTAGTGATAACCAGGCCAATTACAAACAAATACTTTAAATGAAAGTATTATAATCTTATTGATTGGTAGCCAAACTATGTTGTTTTAGTGACAGGCAAGTTGCCTGGACACTTCTTTCTGGACACATCAGAAGTGTGTAGGGTTGGTTGCATAAAGAACTTCCACATCTTAAGTGCTGTTATGGAAAAAACTTGTTTGCAGAGGGAAGACCACCTCATTCCCTCACTACTGGATTTTGGGAAGTGAAATGCTACTCATAGTTACTTAGAGTCAGGTGGGCAGCCATGTTGGTCTGAAGCAACAGAACAAAGTTTGAGTCCAGTGGCACCTTTAAGGCCAACAAAGTTTAATTTTGAGTATAAACTTTTGTGTACTTAGTTTACTCTGCAGAAAGGATATTATTTTCTTCCTTTTGTTCTGGGGAGGGGGGGATTACCACATGCTGGTTTTTTTTTTTTAAAAATGTATAAACTACCCCAAGGATTACTTTCAAAAGAAAAGACAGGATATAAATGATAGAAAGAAATAAAAACATTTTATGTTTCTTACCTTTGCTGTCAAGGTAAAAAAGCCCTTTGGTTCAATCATCTTCTCCAAAACATGGCATTTTATTCCAGCAGTACTGTCATACTCATAAACCACACCATATTCCAGATGAACATTATCCACAGTCAGACTGACATGGTCCTTTCGTCCATCAATAATTGCCATGGTATTAAATTTGTCAATTACTTCTAAAAAAAATTAAATCACCTTTTTAAACTTCCCACTTGTTTTTAACAACTTTCATTATATTTATGGGCCAACATAATTAAATTAATGATCTAACCAGGTAAATTAATGTGAAGAAACCAGTTGCAATGTAATTATCACTGTAACATTCCACCTATGATGCCGAAACCCCAATACTGTGTTCAACAGAACACAGGATGACAGAATGACAAGTTCACCTCTGGTTGTCATGCATTTATCATAATCATGGAACTTCTAGCAATCTTCTTAATCCAAAGGTAACCCAAATTCCTTATTTATGTCAGAGATGGACAAATTCTGTTAGGATAGTATGGTTAAAAGTTCAAAAGAAAGGAAATGCAAAGGTAGCCAAAAGCCCTTTGATCAATTTTTTCCTCTCTTATGTGTTCTGCTCTAGAATACTGTTTAAAGTAGAATCTGAAAGTTCAGTCAAGGTGCAACATTTCACCCAAGAAGCAGCAACAAATACCATATCTTAAATCTCCCCATCTTTCTTTTTCAAGGTGGCCTCTAAATGACAAAAAAGTGAGAAATGTCTTTTACCAATATTGGAATGTTGCACTAGAAATTTATACTAGGGTTTGTTTTGGGTTTTTTTTAGGACTCTTGGGTCTACAAGCAACCAACAAGCCTCTATGTTTTAGGCTTCAAGGTGCTGCTTTTGAAACTTGAAACTCTGTTTTTAACTGTTAAAGCAAAGCTAGAGCAGCTTTGGAGAAATATGAGGTTTTACACACTTCAAGATTTGCTAGGGGGGCCTGCTCAGAATTCCATCTCAGTAAATACAAAACTGACATCCACCAAAAAAAGACCTTTTCAGTGGACACCACAACACAGAAGAATCTGCTTTGCTCAGTGACCCTGCTTTCTCACTCACTTGCTAATTTTGGAGGCAGTTACAGGTGTGTGGGGGATGTTTTAATTCAACCAAGCATGTGTTTTGGACTGGAATTTAACATTTCATTATTTGTTTAACATATTTATACTCCACCTCTCTATACAAGTACCTAAAAAGCAGCTGAAAATTTTACAAATATTAAAAATCAATTAGAAATCATTTTTAAATAACTTTGGATGTTCAGTAAACAAACATGCTGGTGGCTCACATAGGGGCTTCTCTCACACATGGTATTTCTCAGTAAAGGAAAACTGTGTCTTTCACCATGAGCTAAATCAACTTTCCTTTCATGTTCTGCCCTTGCATCGCACTGCAGAAGCACGCAACTCTTCTTCTTCAGTCATTATACTGAAAGGATGAAAAGAGTATGCCTCTTAGACTTTTTTCCCATCCACTTTAGTGTAACATTTGAAGCTGCTGTTCATGTAACTTACTAACAGAGAGGCAAAATGCTCTCCTACCTTCCACTTTACAGTCCAATGCATCTTCTCCTTCATCCCCTAAGGGTTTGGAATTTGTTTTCTGAAGCTCTTCCTGGGCACTCTCAATGCTGTTATATACCCATTGAATAGAATCTTGCTGTAGGGAAATAACAGTAGTGATTTTAAAATGTATATGCTTCATAAAAATTGTATAACATAACAGCTTTGGAGGAGAAAACAGCTGACTTTTTTACTTAAGCTAAACTAAAACAGGGTCAGATTTTAATTAAAATTTTGAGGGACTCCCTGCTTCAATGATTTGCTGGGCCTGAAAGAGCACAGAATTATTTGAGGGAGATACACAATTGCCATAGTGTTACCTGGCAGCATGGAAAATGAATCCCTGTATTGCAAAAACAACCAAGACAGTCCTCTTGTACTGATGTAGCTTCCCCAAGAGGCACAGGCTGGGGTCCAGCAGGGCAGGTCACAGGCAAGGTGGCAGAGACTAACCAAAGTCCAGTCCAAAAGTCAGGGGTTCCAGAGAGCAGGTTTACCAAAGTACAGTCTAGCGTGAAGGAGTTCCAGGCAGCAAGAAAAGCCAGTCATCAGGTCTAGTCTTAACAAGCTAAACTCCCAGCCACCTTCAATTGACAGCTGATGATGGGCCATGAGCCTCGCACTTCTCCTTTCTTGCATCTCTGACAGCATTGGCACTGCAAAGGAGTGGGTGAGCTAGGTGGACTGGGAGTGGCTTCTGAAGAATTGTTTATTGCTTCAGAGCTATAAGGTGTTGGCTTGGTTTCAGCTTGGTTCCAGCTGTAGTCAGTAACTCCTGATCAGCTGATCTCTTGTTGTTCTCCTTCTGGCTCAGAGCCAGCTGCAGCCAGCTGTTCAATTACCAGCTGAGAGCTAGCAGGTAGCTCTTCATCTGAAAAATCTGAGCCATCACTCAGCACAGACTGACTTACAACACCTCTCACTTTACAGTTCATGGCATGCCCGGTTCATGAATCATGAACCATCATGAACTTTTAGCAGTTAAACAAACTGGTTTGGTTTGTGAGGTTCATGACATGGTAGAATGGCCCTCAGTGTGCTAGAGACACCAAACTTGTAAGGGATCTCCGGCTGACTCTTCTCTACCTATCCTCCGTGTTTGGTGCGGATTGGATTTACGGAGTCTGAGTTACAGCCCCCTAAAGACCCCAGGAAAGTGCTTTCTGAGGAAATGACAGGCGCAGGTTCAGAAGGTGTACAGAGTGGATCCTGTGCAAGCTAGACACACCAAACTGGTCCTCCAAGGTTGGTGAGGATTGGATTCATGGAGTTATGCCCCCTCCCCAAAACCTGAGCAGAACAGAATCAAAGTCCCAGAGAATCTCTGCAGTAGAAACTGAAGGGGGGCATTTTTGCAAGCTCAGCAGAACCAGTGCAATGTACTAGTGCCCAGCAGAACCCAGTGCCATTGTAGCAATGCCAGCTCAACAGGACTGATGTCTAGCATGGAATCACACTCCAAGCAAGGAGGTTTGCAAGCCCAGCTGAACCACTACAATATAGTAGTGCTCAGCAGAACCCAGTGCCAGTGTGGCAATGCCAGCTTAATCAAAATACAAGCAAGGGGGCATTTTTGCAAATTCAGCAGAACCAGTACAATGTAGAGTGTACAGCAGTACTAGTGTGATCACAGCATGGCCAGCAGAACCCAGTATCTGTGTGGCAATGTCAGTTCAGTAGAACTGATGTCAGCACAGAATCAGACTCTAAGCAAGGGGGGGTGGAAGCCCAGTAGAACCAGTGCAACATACTAGTGTCCAGCAGAACCCAGTGCCAATGTGGCAATGCTAGCTCAATCATAATACAAACAAGAGGGGCTTTTTTGCAACCCCAGCAGAACCAGTACAATGTACAGAGTGCCCAGTAGCACCAGTGCAATCATAGAATGCTCAGCAGAACCCCGTGCCACTGGCACTGCAAACTTAAAAGGACTGGTCTCACAGCACAGAGTCACAAATCCAAGTGGGAGGGTGGGATTTTGCAAGCTGTGCGCAAGAAAATGGGATGTGAACACAAAGGAACACCAGCAAAGGGGGGGAACCCTCTTGAAACTGATATGACTAGTTCGAACTGACAACAGTGTTTCCAAGGTGGATAATTCCACCACCACCTTGTTGCTCTGAAGTTTGGTAAACATTCAACTTCAGCAGAGACAGTCTGTCTGGAAATGGATCCATTCACGAACGGTGAAGAACCACTTGAAAGTTCATGGAAATTTTGTGCCAGTTGACCTGCCACAAACTTCAGTTTGCAAACCATGAACTGGCCAAAATTCATCATCAACATTAGCTCATGAGCCAATTCATACCTGTCCCTACTCCTCACCATGCTATTCTGTAATTCTTTTATTGCTTCACAGGAAAGGTATCTCCATATTGCCTAAGACTTCCTGTTTGCTGTGTGGTGCAGTAAGAAATAACTACTGTACAGCAAGACATGAAATGCTGACCAGATGACTACATAAGGACATCTTCCTTTCTCTCCAAGATCCCATTCATAGTAAGGGCAATATGACTTAATTTGCTTTCAGTGATATCAAATATGATTTACATCGCCACATTTACTATATGATCATTGAGTTGCTAAGAAAGAATTCTAACAATAACTAAAAAATGGCACTAATGCAGAAGTGAATCCAACTATAACAGTGGGGGGGAAATAAGTGGTAATAGCATTCAAAGACCCTTCTCTCCCCTCAAAAGTACATTTTCATCTTTATGATGGTTTTCACCCTTAAAGAAATAGTTTCACATAGGTTCCCATTCAAACCAAAATGTTAATGGCTATATCACATATTATTGTACATAATTCAAAGGCAGAGTCTTAGTTCAAGCTTCATTATGCACCTTCTTCTAAAATGATGACTCTCATATCAATAGGAATTTCTTATGATTGAAATGTTTTGGGAAAAACCCATTTCTCCAGAGAAAGTATTTCATGTTAACTACTGCAGTCACAGTGTTTCACCCACAAATGGTTTCAACAGACCTTTTTTTTAATTCAAGCTGTACAAATCTATGCTGCTGCTTCTTGGGTGTTACACAGAGTTCACTCCAACAGTTAATAGACTTTTAGTAAGGAAATCATGGACTTAAAAGCACCAAGGAATTACAGTCATTTCTGCCAGCCTAGTTAGCTTTTCCACAGTTACTTTGACCCATATTTTCCCTTATTAGTTGCTAGAAACTAAAATGTTAAAATGTGACTCCATTTTTAAAATTTATTTTTAAAACTAAAAATCAATCTATACTGATTCACAGATGCATTCTCTCCCACGCAGGATTTTCTATCACCCCCTTGCTTTATTGCAGCAGGATGAACTACAAAAATAACCTATGTTCTGACAGAGTTTAATACATAGTCTGTAAAGGGAAATATGTGGGATGAAATAAAAGTTGAGCTAGAACACTAAGAATCAGAGTATTGGTATGTCGCTTCCATGTGAAACATTAAACTAGGTTTTAAATTTACTTCCTTTTCATAACACTGCAAACATATTCCTGAAAGATTCAAAACATATTTTCTTCACAAAACAAGCTTGCATTCAATGGAATTGCTATTTTACAAAGACTGATCATAATAAAGGGTTTCTAAACTTTTACTTCATAGTGCAACTCTTTCTTGACAGAAATGCTGACATAGTCTCTTATGGATTTCTGAATATTTGTAAAACAGAAAAAGATAATCTGAAGTCCGTACATTTAGGATAATAAATTTTGATGTTGCTGATTTTGCTAGGTCTTTAGGACCAGGAGAAAGGGTCTATGTACTATTGCAGAACATGACTGTTTTCACACATACTTACTGACAACCCTGTAAGCCCATAATGGATCCCAAAGATCATTAGAATGATTTTAGAGCTGTCCTGCACCAATGTGAAAGTATCCAGAGATTAATAAATTGTGATTTAATCATAATTTGAGGCCCCTTCTAAAAGTTTTCTCTGTAGCCTTCGCCTTGCCTTTAAAATCCTTCTTAGAAGAACTTATTGAATAAGTTGTTGGAGAATATTTTTTGAATATGAAGTTAAATCTCTCAATATGCTTTACCTTTTTCCTCTCAGGTTTCACCTAGAAGTTCCTTCAATTATAGATAATCTTCTCTGAATAACAGAAAGGAGTAGAAACTCAGAATGAAATCTCTATCTCCTGTTCTGAAGGAGATTTACTTGAAATGGAAGCATTTCCTTTGGTTTAATTTAGTTTCAATATGTGTGCCTCAAATGACAGCTTTAGTTCAGATAGAAGGCTTTGATACAATTCACTGTGAAGTGCTACCCTAATTATACTTATTCGCATTCATTCCCCAAACTGATCTGATGTATTTTCAAAAAGGGAAGAGAGCAACACTGTCTATGATAAACAAACTAAGCAACAACTTTACATGCATTGGACGTCTGTATTTCCTGCAGGCTGTGAGATGGGCAATAACACTTGCGTGGGTTTCTTTGCTGACATTAATTCCATTCACTTTGATTATGCACTGTCCAGGTTGGAGACCAGCAGCAGCAGCCACAGTTCCTTAAAAAATAGGAAAGTGATCAAGTTAGACGTTTCCTTTAAAAAAACAGCCTAAAATGTTTTATTGTGTAGCGGCCAGTCCATTCATAATGATACTATACTGAACAAATACTGTGGTCTTGATGTAGAAACACCAGTGGACTGTGATGATCTTCTCTGTTCAACGAACAGTTGATGCTATCCAATTTGCTAGTGCTGAAAACTCATTTGGGAAGCAACCAGAGAGCACTTCTAAAATCAATACCACCCCCCTAATCAGGTCAACAGCATCGCTAAAGCAAACAAGGCTAACCACATATTCACAAAAGTGAGTCCAGTCAAAATAACTTTATTCACATCCTGAGTGCTAGATATAAATTCCATCCATGACCATCCCATACCTTTCTATACATGTGATACAATCAAGAAGGCTGACCTGCTTATAAAACAGACTGTGCTGGATTGGGACACGCAAATTTTGCAAACAAATAGCATTAGGATTACATGTATGGATTGTATGGTGGTTCTGTACTATATAGAATTATATTCAATAAAGTTATCATTATGGCATTCAATGCTTTATTCAAAAATACATCTTAACAGAATCTTAACATCAGCACATATCATTTAAAACGATTTGGATTACAATAATATATGTCTGAGCGTGTTTTTTTTAAGTATCATTTTGAAATACTGATGATGTAGCCTAATCATAAATATAAAGTATGGACTACAGAGGTTATGCATGCACTACATGTACCACAAGCACTACGGCAATACTAATGAAAAATAAGTTTCTCAGTTGCAAGCAATTGCCACCTGGCTTGTAGTTTCTCAAACTAGTTTCTATGTGGATCACTCCACCATGTGATGGACTCAGCATTGTTGCTTGATGTTTCTGGCAGCTGCTCAACATAAGTAGTCTTACAACACAGTGACAGAAGTCTAGGTGTGACAAAACTGCTCTGAACATGAAGGCTTGGGTGAGATCACTCATCATGGGAAGGCTGTTTCTGGTGGCAACCCTGTAGCAAGTATAATGTGTGCACTGATCTTTATCTTTTCCTCTCTCTTATCCCTTATCTTTTTCACAGTTAATTTTCATATGTAAGAGTCATTTTATTTAATTAATAGATTATTATAAATCAGGCAGTAAACTAGCAATAAAATACATACACACACATATATGGCAAATTCTGACAACAGCCTGACACACTCTCAAGGCCTACAAAAGGATGGGTTCCCATGAAAATTAATACAAAGGAAAAAAATAATACAAAGATCTGACATACATTTTTTAAAATGGAATAGACTAATATTATCTATATGTATCTATCATCTATTTAGTACTACTCATATGGCTATCACCTTAAGCAGAAATAAGAACCAAAGAAAATATTTTAAAAGACCTTACTCAGTATTATTTCTCTTACATTTTATTATTGCACCTATGAATTCTGCCACTAAAAGGGTGACTTGATCATTGGTATCCGAGAGTAGCCATGACACCTGGGCTCGCACATTTAGCAGTTCCATATCTTTAAGTAAAGGGGTAACTAAATTAGCCCTCAACTCATCAAATATAGGGCACTCCATAATCATATGTTCAATGGTTTTGATTGTATGATATGAGCATCTGCATGTTCTATTAGAGTAGGATACTTTATTATATCTGCCCTCCAAACTGCTGAGGGAAGGACGTTCAGTCTTGCCAAAGTAAAAGCTCTTCTTAGTTTTGGAGCATTAAGTAATTTTCTTCAAAAAGAATCCAAGATCAGTAGGAAAGAACCATTTTAAGGACCCTTCTATACACCAGTGTCCAGTTGACAATACCAGTTTTACAGAACCTGGTGGAATTCCAGAGGCAAATTTAACCCTTCAGCCTACAAGATACTGCAAGACTGATACTGCAAGATTAATAGGTTTGTAACGTTCATTTAGCTGCAAAAAAGTTTCTCTTATCTCTCTTATGTACAGGGAGTTGGGGTTTTTTACTCTCCCTTGTTTTTCTTCAAGCAATCTTAAGGACAGAGTAAGCTCTAGTGGTTTCTTACATGGTTAATATTTTACTGTACAACATGTAATTTGACTTTTAATACAATGCTATACTTATTTATATAATTTTAACTAAATAACCATTATTTATGAGACCTTAGTAACTGCATATTATATATTACATATTCCATTGAAGATGCCTGTTGGTGAAATGGGAATTTAAAGCATTTAACTGAGTAATAAAATATATTTTTACTTTATTTTGCACAATTGGCCTTTACTTCTTAGTGACTGGTACAGCCCTTTTACTTTCTCCTTGGCCCTATTTTTTATCTCTTAGTGACTAGTGCAGCCCTTTTATTTTCTGTTTGCTTTCCACCCTTAAAAACTTCTTACCAAATACAAACAACCTATTTGTTACATCTTAGCTGATTAATCCTGAAGAACCTAGCAACTAAAACCTAGTTAAGACCTTTAGGAGCCTTGAAGGCATTGCAAGGGGCAAAAATGACATTGCACAAAACATCATCATCACTTCTGGGCAATGTCAAAACATCACGCAATGCCATTTCTGCCCCCCCATCCCCCCCCCCCATTTCTACTGCTGGCTCAGAGGCAAGGGCAAGTGGGAAGGCTGAACCACCATAAGGATGCCTAATATGGTGAAGCTATATAGGGTAAGGTCCAAAGTGCCTTGCTCGCATAAGAGTAGTTACATGATTTTCAGGGATTTTCTGTTCAAGCTGCTGCCCCTGTACTGCACTTTAAGGAAGAAAGCCAAAGTAGGACAGAGTCTCAAGATATTCTGGCTAAGACAAGGCACAAGTTATCGGGGAACTCATCGGTGTGATATGTTACACTAATAATTGTCTGCTTATCAAAAGGCTGTAATATTTGGGTAGCAATAATCAGAATCCTCCACATAAACATTTCTTTTTTTTATTTAAAACACTTCTATGCTGCCTTTCCACCCAAATAGGATCCCCAAGGCAGCAAACATCAAAACATTAAAACATTTCATCATTAAAACATGATATCTCTAACTGTGGTCTGCATTGCTGTGCTGAAACTAGGATCCTACAATATAATTTTTTGTATAATTTATTGTGTCATGTTAACATTAATGCTTTGCTTAAGTTCTGTTTCTAGACTTCTGGTTGGTTTGACAACCTTAATTCCTATTGCATTGTTCACTCAACATCCCATCCTGTTGACTGTATTGATTCACTCTGTGTAATCCACCTTCAGTCCAAGTGAGAAAGGTGGACTATAAATAACATAAATAAATAACTAATAAAAATAACTGCCTGCTAGAAATGTGCACCAACCACATTTTACCGTGCTGTGAAAATGTGATTCCAGAGTGTACATATACAAAACACACTCATCCCATTTTAGATTCATGGCTACTTTTCCTGTCTAATGGGACATTTTGATCTCAGTAAGGTATGCAAGCAGGAAGGAACAAAAGAGCACCCTGATACCAAAAATCAGCAAACTTTTGAGGGGTACTTTTATATTATACATGCTTTTCTGTTTACAGGAACAAAGCTGGTGAGGGGCTGTGACTCAATAACAGAACTTCAGCTTGGCATGAAGAAGGTCCCTGGCATCTCCAGTAAAAAGGACTAGGTAGTACATGATGTGAAAGACCTCTGCCTGAGATCCTGGAAAGCCACTGCCAGTCTGAGTAAACAATATTGACCTTGATGGACCAATGGTCTGATTCAGTATAAGGCAGTTTCATGTGTTCAACTGCTAGTGGCTATACTTTGTTTATTAAGTGATCACCTCCTCCCATATTATCCCACTTACCAGTTAAAGATCTGCCTCACAAGCCCTACTCTCTGTGTCCCCCTTCACAGGTGAGGTGGGCAGCAATGAGATAGGGATTTTTCAGCAATGGGATGTCCTTGTGGAAAGCCCTTTCCCTTGAGGCTTGCCTGGCACCTATTTGATTTTATTTTAGGAACCATGCCAAAACACTGCTGTTCACCCGAACCTTTAATTAAGGGGCTAATTTTTAAACAATATTTTAGCCTGGATACGGTTATGTTAAGCTGTCTGTGGTCTGTTTTTATGCAACACATTTCTGTGCCAGGATGGGGCTTTTTTAATGCTGAGTTTTAATTAATATGTTTTGTTTTTATTATTTTTTATATTGTAAACCACCTCAAGCAGATTCCTGAAAAGACAGCATAAAAACATACTAAATGAATACACAAACTGCAGGTGACAATGTCATAAAAGAATAAAGTTACTGAGCCATTTCTCTATGTATTCTGCATCCAAGTGGGATGACTTTTTACTTCAGATATTTTGCTGAAAGCAAGAACCAAGTCAAACATCAATTATGTGATTTACTTATTCCCTTGCATGTTGTACGTATTTTATGTTTTTTGTGTTCCTAAAAGACTTTCATCATTAAAACCACTTAAATCCCAATTCCTACCTTTTCCAACAGCATGGACAACAGAAGGACCAAAACCTCGTATTTGGAATCCCAGACCTTCCACAGAGTCGGGGATCTTCACTGTCCTGACAGCAAAATAAACCTCAACGTAAATGATACTATGCTAATATGTTTCTTGTCATTTGTCAAATTAACAATTTCTATCTATTCAAAAATATTCTAAAGCTTCAGAAATATCTCACACATAGTCTTCTCACAAGTTTTGGTAAAATAGTATATATAAGCACTGTTAACATGATTGTTTACTAAACATGTTATTTCGTAATCTTCAAAATGGCTTATATGTTTTATAAAACCACTGTATATAATGCATTGTGTGTATTTAACAATTTTCCCCATATTGCTGACAAAATGGCATTAAAATGAAGATAAATTTAATATTTAATACAATTATTCAAAAACACTCACTACCAAGAACTTAAATTATTTAAAGCCCCTTTCAGTGATTACTCTCTTCAGTCAGAGACCCCCTATGTCCTTTTTCCAGATATTTGATGTTTAGTACTAAAGGAGCTTCTTCTGTCCTACCAGCATAATATCTATGCCTTTGTAAATGCATTTTGATCAGTATTGCAATTTCCTAAATCAAAGGAATGACTTACTCCCTGGGTTTTGTGCTCACAAGCACCCTGAGGGGTTTTCTGCTGCTTAAACATGCTTTCAGAAAGCTATCCACTTCACTGAAGGGTCTCAAAAAAATTAGGTCACCATTAATGGCAAAGATCTTTTTTCCAACTTCCAGGCCTGCCATCTAGGTAAGAAAACAAGGCACATACAATAAGTTATTTTAAAGAGACCACTGATGCACTGATTTCCTTTGACTGCATGAAGGCAATGAAAAGTTATGATGTTTCATGCCCACTATTGTGAAATCTACACAATATATTTTCCCTAAAAGACCAAAACACTCTACTAAAAGTACAGGTTTTATAAATTCAGACTACTGAAAGTACAGCTTTGTTTTTTATTTCTATGTAAACCTTGACAGTCATAGATTAAGAAATTAAAATTTGTGCTGGATTAACTCACCTTCTTTCCATATTAATTTAGAGGGAGACATGCATTTGAAAATTGTAGAACTTGCTGAATTTTTGGGTTTGTGAATAGATATCTAAAGTTACAGAACCATTCATGCCCAGGTTAGTATGACAATACAACTGTCAACAGCTCTGGGATTTTGGATGAAATGGGAATATTTCTCAAGGAATATTCATCATGTGTTTAATAGCAAAACAAAGGCTGGATATAATCACCTGCTTGTCATTAATAATCCTATTTCATTTGTAACCATCACAAGACATCTATGTCTGAGTTAAACTAGGTTTTAATAAATAGCTAATCTGCATGATCACATTTTTCATTTTTAACTTTTAAGTGTGCTACCTCCATTTGGGGTTAATTCCACTCTGGCTTAGATCTGGCTAGCATTACCACCAGTTTAACCTAACCTACTCATTAACTATGCTGAGAAGTGCTAAACCAACATGCTGCTCAGCACCAAGGCAACCCTCCCCTTCTCCCCTGGCTACTTAAGCCAATGATGATGTGTTTTAGGAATGACCCATCCTCCTTAAGTGACTTAGGGTACTTGCCAGTTAGCCCTACTTATGTTCTAGCAACCTGCACTATACATGCCATCCCTAGGCTAACCAGTCTCAAAACCAGGCCTGTCTATATCACCAAGAACAACATGAAGCAGTCAAAAATGATCCACTCTGATCTGAACAACATCCAAAACATTTCTGCTTGGAGCCTAAGGCACCATCTAATCCCACACCATCTGCAAAGTCATGACAGGTGGGCCAGAAGCATGTGGCAAACAGCTCCAGCAAGGGACCACAACATGGTGACTGTGGGTGCCATGGTGCCCATTGACACCCACCAAGTGTTTTTAGAGAGTGAGCTTTTGCTGAGCAAGACTTCTGATTGGCCACTGGGGATCTGATTGGCTGTGCAGATTTTTAAAAACACTGTCTTGGCAGCAGCAGCAGCACAAAGATCTTTACTGTGTGACTGAAGGTAAGCTGCAGCAGGCATTTCGTGGCTCGCTCTGCCTCCTATGGCAGGCATTTTGTGGCTATACCCACCATGATGTATTAGAATTCCAACAGTGCCAAAGACTTTAAAAAGTTGGGGACCATGATCTACATAATGAAGATAAGAACTATCCTAACAGAAGACGAAAAAGAAATTTATATCTAATAGTAAATACAAGTTTTTAGTGCTAAAACAGTGTTCTCAACCCATGTGTAAATTAGGGTTGCCTGGCTTGGAAACCAGAAGGAGAGCAGGGCGGCATGCAGAGGACAGCCAATGGTTAAACCATGGAGTTTTCAGCAATTTGGAGAAAGGACTGGTGTTGCTTCCAGGTTTTCCACAGAAGTGACATCAGTTCTCCCTAGGAATTGCAAGAAACGATGGTTCTACTAAAGAGCTTCTGCTAATTCCTAGAGAGGTGTGATCCCAGAAATGACAGCATGCCATCACTGGTTCTTAATTTTTCCCCCCCATCAACTGCTGAAGTGCTGGCATATGGCAATCCTAGTCAGTAAATATCTCTTTCTCTGTTTGCTATGTCTAACCAGTGTGGTTGGACTAGGACCATTTGTGAACAGACTATCTGTTCTACATTAAAAGCTGCTGGAAATCATTTATGCACCTCCCAAGGTTCCCCCAGATTTTCTCAAATCTTTCTCAAACCTACTATTCTGTGAAGTTTTGGAAAATATTGCAGTACAGCTGAAATAACTACTGTGTGTTTTCCCACCCACATGGCCAGGGCCGGCTCGCCTAGGGCATGCCGGTCGCAGGGGCACCAAATTGCGACTGCCCCCCCCACGAAAAACCCCCGCTGCTGCCGTCAGTGAAGAGTGCCCCAGTGGGGCACAGGAAGCAGCAGCGGAGCTTGCCCAGCCTCTCCCTCCCCCCTCGGGCTCAGTCACAATTAGAAGGAAGGGGGTTTAAACTCCCGCCTCTTCCCTGGCTTGCCAGTGCACCCCACAGCTGCAGGGCGCGCAGGCAAGCCACGCTTAGAAGAGATGGGGATGTAATCCCTCGCCTCTTCCCTGGCTTGCCGGCACACGCCGTGCTTAGAGGGAAGAGACGGGGGTGTAAACCCCCACCTCTTCCCTGGCTTGCCGGCATGTCCCGCAGCTGCAGGGCGCACTGGCAAGCCGTGCTTAGAGGAAAGAGATGGGGGTGTAACCCCCTGCCTCTTCCCTGGCTTGCCGGCGCACCCCGCAGCTGCAGGGCGCACTGGCAAGCTGCGCTTAGAGAGAAGAGACAGGGGTGTAAACCCCGCCACTTGCCAGCGCACCCCGCAGCTGCAGGGCGTGCTAGTAAGCCGCACTTAGAAGGAAGAGACAGGGTTTAAACTCCTGTCTCTTCCCTGGCTTTCTGGTGCTGCCCCCCATCTCCAGGCCCCACCAGGAGGTTGGCATCACCAGGGGGGCGCGGGCACCACAAGCTGACCTAAGGTGCCCAGACACCACGGGCCGGCCCTGCACATGGCAGCCGTGTCGCCTGACCACATCTGCATGGTGGCCATTTCCTCTACCCACCACAACCAGCAGCAGGAAATTCAGTGTTCAAAATTGTTATGACAATATATCAATATAATTATGAAAGTTATATATAATTTTATGTAATGAAATATATATATAGCATCTTATAGAACATTTAGGAAAGCCTATGAGATAGCAATGTAGGCCACTAAGAAGGACTTCTGTGCAGCCTCCACTGCGTCCACGAGCTCTCACCCAGGCCAATTATTTAGAACAATTAGATCACTAACTTCCCTGCTACAAGGGAAACAAAATGATACAGAATTGGCTATTGGCTGTGAGGCATTTGCGAGCTATTTAATGGACAAAGTCCTGTTGCTCCGCTGTAACTTGCTGGCTACAGTTAAAACAGTAAGCAAACTGGAAGGCCCTTCGCTCTACACAGGCCTACCCTTGAGTGTGACCTGGAACCTTCAACTGGTACAAAAGGCAGTGGTGTGCCTGCTGAGTGGGACGTCTACACAGACATACATTCAGCCATTGCTGCGCCAGCTGCATTGGTTGCCAGTTGAGTACCAGATCAGATTCAAGGTTATGGTACTAATTTTCAAAACCCTGTGTGGCCAGGGACCAGCATACCTATGGGACCATCTTTCCCCATATGTGCCCCAAAGAGCCTTACACTCAGCTGAGCAGTACTGCTTAGCAGTCCCCGGTCCAAAGGACATACGCCTTGTCTTGACCAGGGCCAGGGTCTTTTCACCCCTGGCCCCTGCCTGATGGAACATGCACCTGGATGAGATCAGGGCCCTGTGAAATTCATTACAATTCCACAGGGCCTGCAAAATAGAGCTGTTCTGCCAGGCTTTTGGCGGTGGTGGCAGATGCCCAAATAACATCAGCCTTCCCTGTTTCACTCATTTAGTCTGCCCAATTTGCCTTTCTGCTTCCCAATTTACCTTCCTGCCTTTACCAACTTGGCACCAGCACCAGCTGACTCGGGACTCTGTAAGAGAAATGTGCCCTTCCTGACACTGGCACAGTGCCTGTGCCCGTCCTGACATTGGCACAGCAGGCACTGTTAATTAGAATTTGTAAGCTACCATCAGGAATTTTAACTGCAACAGCTGATTTTATGAATTATTATTTATCGATTAATTATTTTTTTACTGAACGTCATAAGCCACCTTGAACCCGCTTGTGGGTTAAGGTGGGATATAAAATGAATAAATAAATATATGAAATGGCCAGTATAAAAAAAGTTGGAAAAGCCCCAGGGGCCCAGGCAAGGGAGTGATGTCTGCTGCTAGGGAAAGAGAACTGCAAGGAAACCTGCCTTGTGGAAGCCCTGTTGTCACTACACTATATTGGCAGCCACCACAGAAATGGGGAAGCCATACAGACATGTTTCCATATGGAAAGCCCCTAGAGTCTGGAAGACTCAGGTATGAAACCCCAGTTTCCAATGGAGGCTAGCTGGGTGCAGTGTTCCCTCTAAGCTGAGTTAGTGTAAGCTAGTTCACAGTATTTTAGTCTCCAGCTCACATATTTTTGTCTCAGCTCAAGAAGGATGGCTCCAGAGCAAGCTAATTTATGCAGTAGCCAAATTGCTCGCTCACAACTTTAATGCCAGCAGCTCACCAAGTAGAATTTTTGCTCCCAGTACTCCACAACTTAGAGGGAACATTGGCTGGGTGAAACTTTCTTTCAGTCCAAGGAGTTGTGAGAATAAAACGGAGGCGGGGTGAACAATATTGTAAGCACTTTTGGGTTCCCATTAGGGGGAAAGGGTTGTATTATAAATTATTAACCATATACAGTTAGCTCTGTATCTTCAACATTTCTTCCTTTACACTCTCATATTTATGTAGTGCCGCGTGACGGAGTGAGCTCCTGCCAACCTAGCAGTTCGAAAGCAAGAAATTGCAAGTAGATAAATAGGTACCACTTCAGTGAGAAGGTAACAGCATTTTGTATGCATTGGCATTTAGTCATGCTGGCCACATGACCACAGAGAAGTCTTCGGACAGCACTGGCTCTTTGGCTTGGAAACAGAGATGAGCACCGCCCCCTAGAGTCAGATTCAACTAGTTTTCAAGCAAGGAAAACCTTTATCTTTATTTTACTTCATTTTGGGTGAGCATTTTTTTTCTCGCTATTTTCCAGTTCAGGATTTCCAGAAAAAAACCCAAATCCTACAGTACAGTATTTGGATCTGGGAGTTTTTGGGAATCCCATTTTTTTGTTCCAATATACTTGATCCAAAAAACACCGAGAGAGAAAAAGCAACGACAAAGCTGCTAAAACAGCTAAGATGTGGCTCAGCTGGAGTTCTTTTGGGCAGTCCCTTTAAACCAGACTGCCCAAAAGAGTTCACCAGGCAATCAAATCAGTGAGGAAAACTCTCCCTGCAGTCTCTGCTGGGGCTCTACTGGGGAACCCAGTTTAGTCCAAACTGCCCAACAGGCTCTGCTGGGCAGCCCAGTTTTGCTGGTAATTCCCAAATGTATCCAGGATTTTTGGGGGGATCTTTTTTTTTTTGGGTTCTTCCAAAAAAACCCTGATACATTTAGGAAACTGAAATATACCTGAAAATACAGATAAGGTGTTCCTTGGGTATATTTCCTGTTCAGGTAGACCCACAGTATTTTTCATGTACTCCCACAGTCTTCTCCACGTGCCAGTTCATCTCAATCATAAGGTATATTATATCAAGGACCAATGAATTCATTTCTTCCCTTTAGTGATATGAATATCATTAAAACTTATTCTTTATGATTAAAACTTATTTTCTATGAAATCAGTTATTATCTTTGATTGCTTTATCACTGATTTATCACTAATAAGACATGAACAATTACTTGTCGCTTTCCTTTCACCAGTTCCCAAATGCTTCCCCATTCCCATATATGAGAAACCTGTTTTAAATTATGACAATATTGGTGCAGCTTAACACTCTGATTTACTATGTTAACTTTTAAAAATCTACATGAAATAAAAACATGCTCATGGGTCCAGCAGTATAAAAAATTATATTACAGACTTCTTTCTCAAAAACACCATTACTGTAAAATACAGTAGTCTATCGGCTTACTACTTCTCGTGTTCTAAATCACAATGTTTTAATGCACCCAAGAGCAATTTTAAAAAATGCTACTGTGATTTTTAAAATAATTTAAATGTTGTAAGGATAATTTAGAGCTACCATGCACAGACAGCTCCAATGTAAACCTGAATATTTTGTGTCAGCAAGACTTTTACAATCTGTTCAATACTTTCAAGAAAACTTGGTCAAGACTATATAAATGGATTGAGAAATATCTTCAAAACTGTATAGGATAATCAATAAATTGGATTACCATATATTTTAAAGTGATATAGGTGCATAAAAGAATGACTTCAAACTTGTTAAAGTTAAGTAGATACTTTGAGTACATGCTTCTTGTTCTATGTTAGTTGATCTCTGTTAGTCTTTGTGGCTTTGTTTGTACTTGTTAAGTCTGTCTTTTTTCTGTAGAAAACTAATAAAATGCTTAAAAAAATACTCGAGCAGTGCATGCATGTTTCTTACTACACATGCAGAGCTATTTTCCAAACTGAAGTGAATAACAACATTGTATAGCAGCCTTTTCAAACTATATTCCTTTGACATTAAACATAGAGTAAGTTTATGAGAAATACTAATGATAAATGATATGTACTAATTATACTAACGATAAATGATACTAATGTACTTATCACACCTCAGCATTTGATCCATTTTCTACTGCTTTAATTATCGTCACTTTGTTTTTGTCTTCTAAGCCAAAACCATAGCTTCCTTCAGTTGATTTAATCTGGAAAGGGGGAAAAGACTTGAATTAATACAAAAATAATCCCATTACCATATTGTAACACAACATTATACATGTGTTCAAATGTGAGTACCTAATACCCTGTTTTCCTATGAACCTCCGTCAAGTGCTAGCATTACCATTAGCAGTGTGCATTTGTTATAAACCAAACTGAATAAATACCTGAAAAATACCAATAAGGTATTTTTCAGGTATTTATTATGCTGAATACAGATCAGCTCGAAAAAAGCCATTTTTTCAGCTTTTATTCGGGTGTGCCAGCCCCAGCCAAAACAGCATGGAGTTAGCAGCTCTGCACCACCCCAGCTGATTCTCCCTTCCCTGCAGGCTTGGGTGGGGCTCTGCTGGGCAGCCCAGTTCAAAGCAGACTGCCCAACAAAGCTGTAAAGGAGCTGAATGCATGGGGAGAAATCTCTTTGCAGCCTCTAAATGGCATAACAGAGAAAATGGCAGCAAGAAAAAATACAATGAAGCAGCTTATCAAACATCCATGAACCAGTCACTGAACAGTCAAACTGATCTCCAAAAAATCAGCTCCTCGTTCATGACTGGAGAACAAAACGTGGGCCAAATCGGTAACTTCTCAAGCATTCCAATGTGATATGGACCTCCTTCACTGGCACAGGTGGATGGGGCTCCTGTGCCTTGTTTCCCATCTGATCAAAGAAAGTTACAAGTAAAAGGCAACAGTTAATTTCAATTATGTTGCTCTGCAGATGATCAAGAAAGTTATTTCAGCTTCTAGGCCAGCAGAGATCAGAGGTCAATAGAATCCCATTCTGGTTCTATACACAGGCCTGGATCTTCAATTTGTACAACTCATATAGGCAGATAGTCAGTCTACATACCTGCCTACTTAAGTTTCATCACCTAGTTATCTGCCAGTCCATCTACTCAACCACCTTTGTAACCCCAAAAAATGTTTATAAAGCCTTGTTAACTTAGGAAAAAATCACAGTATCTATTATGATAAAAATAATATATTTCATACATCACAAATGTACTGAGTATATTGGCAAAATGGAAAGAAGAAGAAGAAGAGAAGAGAAGAGATTGGATTTATACCCCACCCTTCACTACCCGAAGGAATCTCAGAGTGGCTTACAAACTCCTTTCCCTTCCCCTCCCCACAACAGACACCCTGTGAGATAGGTGAGGCTGAGAGAACTCTGGCAGAAACTGCTCTTTTTCAAGAACAGCTGTAACAGAGCTTGTGACTGACACAAGGTCATATCAGCAGGTGCAAGTGGAGAAGTGGGGAAACAAACCTGGTTCTCCCAGATTAGAGTCCACGCACTTAACCACTACACCAAACTGGAAATAAACAAATATACATTTTTTAAAAAACTTACCAACAGTGATTTGGCTATTACATTTTCCACTACTTTTAAATCATGTTTCATAAGCCTATGCTTCATGTTTGAACCTTCCATTTCTTCATCCGCGAAAAAACGAAAGAGCAGAGGTTCATCTTTGAATTCACTTTTTTCCAATACTGTTCAATACACAAAATATTAATTTATTTTATCTCATATGACATATGCCCTTTACTTCAGACATTGTAGAACTCTAATAATGATTCCATCTATGTGCTTTATTCCTAGGCTTGGAATATTAATGGATGCTTCCCATGCTGCCAGCAAACTGAGGCATTACAGCCTCAAGAGCTCTTCATTTTGCATTGAGTTTGAGCTACAGAAGAAATCTCATTCTCTCTCCCATCCCAGTTAGAATTGCTAACCTCCAGGTGGGGCCTTGGGATCCCCTGTTTTTACAACTGATCTCCACATGACCAAGATCAGTTCCCCTGGAGAAAATGGCTGGTTTGGTGGGTGGATTCTATGGCATTGTACTATACTGAGGTCTCACCCCTCCCCAAACCCCTCTCTTTCCAGCCTTCATCCCCTACAATCTCCAGGTATTTCCCAATCTAGGACTGGTATCCTTAGCCCCAGACAGAAGTGGCATCAGCACAGACCCTCTATGGAGGTCCCTGAATCCCTCCCCCCACCTCTGAATGTTGCCACAGCAGGTACACTGTTCCAGGACAAGGAACACTGGGAAATATAGCATGGACCCAGGAGATCTGAAGAACTACTTTTATCAGGCACCTTGGTGTGCTATAATTGTAGCATTTGGCACTAGAAGGAGCAGGACAAATATGGGGGGAGGTGACAGGGGCTCCAGAAAGAAAGCTTGTTTCTCCTGTCCCACTGGTAAAATTGGGGGAAGAAAATAGAAGTTCTCAAATGGGAAGGTCAGAAGTTCGCAGAGTAGACCAGCATGATAGATCCAAAATTCAGGGGAAAAGTGAGTTATTTTTCATTTAGTTGGGGGGAAAGTCCAGCTTGCTAAGTGTGATTCTAAAATGGAAAGAAAATTGTTTAGTTACAAATACATTTCAAAGCTGAAAAGTAATTTTTGCAAAAACTTAGTGGAGAAAAGCTAGTTTTTGTTCACTGATATGGGGTAGATTTTTTGTCATTTCCCATGTACTACCTTGTGGTTGGCAACTGTAGGGATTCTTGGTAAGAACACTGGACCACATAGATCTTATCCACATCAAGCCATTATTTTTTCAATCAAAAGTGCATACTAAAAATCACAACATAGATCAGTCATGCTTTAGCTTAGGAGATCCTGAGTATGCATTTATGCTTTGTAAGTTCTGCATGCATCAGTGGACCATAGGGATCCCTTCTAGGGAGGGGAATTCATGTGCAAAGAGACATCACACAACACTGCCATCCTCTGAAGTGTTAAAAAATATAATCAGTATATCTAATTCTCAACATTGCCAGCCATAGTCCAGCCATAAATAGATAAGACATATCTTTCAACAGACCATAAAAAGGCCCCAGATTTGCAGAAAAAAATGAAATTTAAGAAAAAATACACTGGGGAGTTAATTCCCCTCCCAATAACAAAAGGAACACCTGTAGCTTTAAAAAACAAACGCCCTCAGTGGCTATGCAACCGCAATAGCACTGCCAACTTTTAAGCCTTTGTTTCGGTCAGTAAAAGTCAGGGGGAGGGGCAGGGCCCTTTTCAAGATTATTTTGGCCTATGACAGAGGAATTGTTGGGGCCAGGCCAGTCAGCAACCATCAGGCAACTTACTACCACTTGCAAGACTCACCCAGACATAACTGCTTGCTACTGCTCAACAGCAGCCATCCTACAAAAAGACAGTATGTGTAGCAGTTAGACTTCTGGACTAGGATCTTGGATACCCAGGTCTGAATCTCCACTCTGCTGTGGAAGCTCACCGGGTGAACTTGGGGCAGTTATACATTCTCAGCCTAATTTACCTCACAGAGTTGTTGTGAATGGAGGAAAAGAGACTGATGTAAGATGTTTTGGATTCCCATTGTGGAGAAATGGGGGTATAAATGAAAAAAATAAATAAATACAGCTGAAGAGGAGGAGCCAATAAAAAATAGGTTGCTTGGTGAGTGGAAAGAAGGAAGCAAGCAAAGTGAGATATGGTTGCTGCCAGGAGGAGGGAAAGAGGACATAATGTGGGGAAGGAAAACTGGGGAAAGTGAGGTGCCCCTCTTAAGTCCTTGCAGGTTCTTGACTGCACAACTGGGCCTGGCCCAGCCTGGTGGCCAACACTGCAAATAGGGATGGGTACAAACTGGCTGACGAACCAACGTTTGTTACAAATTTTGGCCTGTTCAAGGTTCACAAACCGGGATAAACTACTACAAATTTTGACATAATTCATGGTGGTTCATGATGGTTTGTGAAGAGCAGAAAGTAGGGTTTAAATGGCTGTTAACAAAAAACAGCTCAGTGGCTGGGAGTTCCCTGCTACACAGCTGTTAGGTTTAAATGGCTCAGAGGAGCTGAAAGCACGGTTTTAAACTTTAAATGGTCCACGAACCTATAAGAACAGTTCAGGAAGGCAGGGAGGGCGGGGTATAAATTGAATTAATAAATAAAAACAATATCCATTCAATTCACGAACCATGAACCCAACCACAAAAATGCAGTTTGTGCCCATCCCTACTGCATAACTGGGGTCAGAGATTTCCTAGGGAGAAGCTACTAGAGGAGGGAAGGAACAAAAGCTCAAGGTAGGACAGATGAAGATAGGTTGGTAGGTGGGTGGGAAAGAGAGAAGAAAACAGGAAAGGGGGAAAAGCTATCGGGGCTTTCAGAAAAGGGATGGAGGAAATGTCAGGGGAAGGGAAAATGAGATGCCCCCCACAAGCCTTTCCAAGCCACCCACTTGTAAATATCACTACAAGGAACATTGTACTTCTGAAACAACCAAGTCTATGCATCATCCTTGTCTATTACTGTGATACTGTGGCACAAAATCACCTCTTAAATTAGGATTAACACTCTACAAATTTCCTGGAATCTAATTCAAGAACTCCAAATTAAATCCCAAATCATCCATCATTGTACAGTGCAATATGTGATTGTAAATCACCTTTTCTGCTTTGTCATCGATTGATTCAGCAGTCCAGAACTAGTACCTCTAAAAGTGTTTTTTCTGTTTTTCACATGTGCACACCAATAGTCAGAGAGGGGCTGAAAAGCCACTTAAATAGTATAGTATGAATTCAATCTAAAGCTGTTGGGTGGAAATTGCTTACCATGGTGCATAAATCCATTGTCACAAAGTGCTGTTCCAAAGATCATTGCTTCTTCTCTTGTCCTGCAATCTCCCTATAAATAGCACAAATATCAATACAGACATCATAGGCTGCAATTTAAAATAAAAAGAGATCACATATCTTTTTGCAGCATATGTAGAAATTGGAATTCACATAAGTCTCTGCTGTTTTTGAAGCCTAATATACAGAACTGTTGCACTTATGCCAGAATCTGACTGCTACGAAGTTAACTTATTATTGAACCAATAAAATATATTTCTATACCTAATTAGTATCTCCTATTTTAAAACCCATACACAGTTGCTCTCCAGTTGTTCAAATACTCACACATAAATACTGGCTAGTTCTTCAGTATCATAAAATAAGTTACAAAAATAACTTACTAAAACACTTATAACTAAGCCCATGAATGATTTTCCTCAGAATGACTTGCCTGTAGGTTAATAAGTCTAGAGGAATTATTGCCTGTAAATTGGTCACTGCATGCTGGCAGCTTAGGGCTACAAACGCTGTGGGAAACTATTTGGCAGGCCAGACACAGGCTGTATGCCTTACACTGCTTGCCTCAGTCTCAACTAAAACCTGCATCTATGGGCTATTGTTAAAACTGAAGTGTGAAAGTATGTCCTATGTCTTGAAGACATATGTTTTTATTTCAATGACACATTTCTGTCTTCTTTCAATGACACATCCCTGAAAATGCCTTTATCTCGTTTTTTTAAGTTACCTCAGTTCATTTTCAATACTATTCAATATTTACTGTTCAGTAGGCATGCTAACTAAAAAGTGGAAAAATTATTTCAGCTGAGGAATATTTTCTAGAAGGTACAAAGTAAATCAAATTAGTTTGGTATGAAACTGGGGGAAAAAACTTTAAAAGCTGTCCACACCCATAGAACACGTCTTTAAGAAGAATGGTAAGGTCACAAAATATCCACCACTGAGATATAAAATGGAAAAAGCCCTACATTTATCAAAGCAGTAAGTATACTTCCATTTTCAGTGCTAGTACACATCTATCAGAAAACAGTCCTACCTGAGCAATTAGCCAGTCTATCAATTTATTCGCCATCACTACAGATTTGTAGGTCCTTAGATGATAATCTTTATCTCTAGTTAGGAAAAAAGACAACCATATTTTGCTCTCAAATAGACATATTCAACATTTGTTGAACACCCCAGTTAATATGATCTATAGTTAATCTGATCATTATACTCTGCAGAAATTTTTAAAACATTTCTGCTTCTATTAGCTTCTGTAAAGAAATTTCATCACAAATATTAATTGTATGCCAAGCATACAAGTTGGAGAAACTGCAAGACTTGCAGGGTTGATCTTGCTCCCTGCCTTGGCCATGCCTTCCTGGCTGCCCCTACCACATTTCTATCCACCTGCTCACCAGTTCCCAGGGGTCTTTTGGGGGGGGGAGCGCACCGGAGCGCAGCTCCAGGAGCTCAGGAGCCAAGCCCCGCCCCCAGCCGGCGTCCCAGAGAGTCTTTCAGGCAGCCGAATGTCAATTTCAGCTCCATTATATCCTATGGGCCATTGAAGTCAATGGTGAAAACATAGGGTATATTCTGTGGGCTGGAGGGGAGGGGGTTTGAGGTAGAGGCTCCAAACTCACAGGATAGCTGATGGAGCCTCTCCCCAAGATACCCACCAAGTTTCAAGAACATTGTATCATGGGGTCCAATTCTATGGGCCCCTAAACAGGTTGCCCCTATTCCCTCCATTGTTCTCTATGGTGGGAAAAAATTAACTTTTTTTCCCACCATAGAGAACAATTGAGGGAATGGGGGCAACCTGTTTGGGGGCCCATAGAATTGGACCCCTGGTTCAATGTTCTTGAAACTTGGTGGGTATCTTGGGAAGAGGCTCCAACAGCTATCCTGTGAGTTTGGAGCCTCTCCCACAAACCCCTTCCCTCCATCCCCCAGAATATACCCTATGTTTTCACCATTGACTTCAATGGCCCATAGGATATAATGGGACCGAATTGCCACCAAATTTCTTTAATTCCCTCCTTTCCTTCATTCTTTTTCCTCTTTCCCTCATTCTTCTCTTCTCTCTTTCTTTCTTTCTTTCTTTCCCACCTTCTTCTCTTCTCTTTTTCCTCCTTTCCCTGTTTCCCTCCTTCTTCCCTCTCCTTTCCCTCCCCTTTCCTTCTCTTTCTTTCCCTCTTTCTTTCACTCTTTCCTTCTCTCTACTCTCTCTCTTTCCTTCCCTCTTTCCTCCTTCTGTGGCCCAACTCTCATGAGAAGGAGTTTAAACTTTAAACCCCTTCTCTCTTAGCTCCCCCACCCAGGCCAGCTGGGGAAGGGGAGGCTTTTGAAGATGCCGCCCCCCCTTTTGCTTCCCCTTCTCACATCACTTCTGGTGATGTCAGGGGGCGTGGCATATGCTAATAGCCTAATAGCTCATTAGCATATCATATGCTAATGAGCTCCTGCAGCTGTTCTTCTACGAAAAGACCCCTGCCAGTTCCCCATCCCCCTATCTGCCATTCTGGAGAAGGCAGAATGTATGGTGACAGTGGTACTCACTCCCTTTTCCTTACCCACCTGCAGCACTTTACAACTATTTAGCCTCTCCCCACACACAGTTAGTTAAAACTGTCTGCACAAATTCAGAAATTTTGCCTATGTTGGGGAGGATTTAACTGACCCTCCATTTTCAGGGGACTATAAGTCTCCCCTCTGGCCCCATTCTCTAGGTCTATCTGTTACCATGGGTGCCAAGTTCAATATTAGATATAGGACAAGAAGGAAAAACAGGTTGCTTACCTGTAACTGATGATCTTTGAGTGGTCATCTGTGCATTCACACCCATGGGATTCAGTGCGCCTGCGCTGACCTGGTCGGTGTCTGTACAAAGCTCACAACGGGATTTTCGCGCCCTCCGCCCCCAGGCATGCGCAGGAACCCCACCGCGCATGCCCAAGGGGCGGGGGCACGGACATCCCGCCAGTTCCTTCTGACCGCTATCAAGCCTAGCCATGTATGAGAACAGCTGAGGATGACAGCAGTGGGGAAGGACGGGCGGGCGGTGTGAATGCACAGCTGACCACTCGAAGATCATCAGTTACAGGTAAGCAACCTGTTTATCTTCTTCATGGTCTCTGTGCATCACACCCATGGGAGATTAAAAAGCAGTGGCTCACCTGGAGGTGGGTGTTGTCAGACTCAGGGAGCCGTAGAAGAGAGGACCAGACGACCCAAGTCACCCTTCTGCTGGGCACGGACGTCCAGAGCGTAGTGTTTGATGAACGTGGTTGGCGTGGACCACGTAGCCGCTCTACAGATGGACGAGAGAGATGCGCCCTTCAGAAAGGCCGTTGAGGTCACCATGGACCTAGTTGAGTGTGCCCTCAGACGAGAGGGAGGCAACTATTTTGCTAGCATGTAGCACAGTCGGATCGTCTCGACAATCCACTTGGAAAGTCGTTGAGACGTGATGCGGAGCCCTAGGGAGGGCGAGCTGTATGATAGGAACAGCGAGTTGTCACGTCTGGTTGGCTGAGTCTGGTTCAGGTAGAAGAGGAGTGCCCTCTTGACATCCAGGGTGTGGAGCAAGCGTTGCCCGTCATCTTCTGGATGTGGGAAGAAATTTGGTAAGAGTATTTCAGTATTGAGATGGAACTCTGAAACAATCTTTGGAACGAAAGTCAAGTCCGGTACCAGACGTATGCCATCTGGAAGGAAAACCAGGTAGGGTGGATCATGGCGGAGCGCTATGAGCTCGCTAACCCTTCTGGCTGAGGTGACAGCCACTAGGAAGGCCGTTTTCCATGCCGCGTACTTGAGGTCACAAGTGGCCATTGGTTCGAACGGCCGTCTGGTAAGTTGTCTTTTTTTTTTTTTGTAAAACTCTCTTAAAAAAGAGAGAATTTTATTCTTTTTATAAGAAAAGGGAAGGGTAGACAGATGGAGAGAGAAAAAGGTGGAGTGAAATTTTTTTCTGTTAGTGAGAGTTAGTTTAGGTTAATAACCAATACCAAGTTTTGGCATCTATCATGGTTAGAAGATCTTCTTTTTAACTAAAGCAAAGTCCAAAATCACTCTGTTAATGCAGTTAGTAAAGTCCATTGGGGTTAGTAATTAAACAGCTCCTTCCAGATGTAACACGAACAGTCCTCAAAGTATCTTCTTCTTAATTTTCTTCCAGTTATGGAATAAGTCCATTTTAACTTTGAAGTCTTCCGTTCCATCACCTTCCCCTGGGCTGCTGTCTTCTGCACTTATCCCAATTTTGAATGCTGCATCCTTCTTCCTGCTGGCGTGTCTCTTCAGGAGTTTCTGTGTTTTGAAGATGAAATCCTTCTTCTTTCTTATCTTTTTTTTCTTAAACTTCTGGCCTTCAAGCTTCCAGGGCTCCACAAATTCAACAGATGAAATTAGATCTCCCGTTTGTCGCCTGCTATGCTCGACATCCCCTTCTACTGGCAGAGTATTTCTTTTTATAAAGGCGGAATAGGCTTTGGGAGCCTGTCCACCTCTTCTTTTAACTTTATCGCTTCACTGCCAGTTAGGGGTGTCAAGACATTTGTCAAGGTAAATCCGAGATCTTCTTTCTCCTCTTCTCTAGCGCCCTGGAAACCTGGAATCAAATTCGATTTCTGTTCAATCTCCTTCATCTTTCTAGTTGTTTCCAATATCTGTTTCTGTCGACTGATGAGAACACTTTCCATTTTAAACAAAGTTTGGTTGATCTTCTGCAATTGTTCCAGCAGGGGGCACAGCATCTCCTTTTTCTGTTGATTGACAGCAAGCTCTTGGGGGGGCTATCTGGACCGGAAGTCCCTCCTCTCTTCTCTTCCGGTGTCTGCAGGGCTTTTTCCATTATCGACATTTTGTTTTTTTGTTTACTTTTTAAAAGTTCGTGCCACATCCCCCAGGAAGCTAAGATGAACACATTCTTCCATGCAGCCCCAACGGTACTTTCACCAACACTTTGTTTTCTTTCTGCCCCCTTCGCGCTCCCTTTGAATAACTTGCTTCTCGAGGGGGTGGGGACTCCTCCCTCCTCCCAACGCTTATACGCATGCAGGGGGCTCCGATTTACGCTTCAAAATAGATCTTCAACTCACGATTCGATGCCACTACTTCTTTTTATGTTGAACCATAGCGCTGTTTTCACTCCTGGAATTCGGTGGCGCCGCTAAGTCCCATTACGGGCACGCCGCAGCGGGGCCGATTGGGGCGGGGAGAAAGCCTCAATTTCCCGGCTGTCTGCCGGCAAAGAGGCTACTCCCCAAGCACCCCCGGTTCGGAGCCTTTACCTAAGGCTCACTAGGGTCTTTCGCATATGCGAAGACCCCCCTAACTGCGCGTGGGCTAACCGCCTCCGGGAGCGTCCCGAGAAGCGGCCGCCATTCGCGACGCCGGAAACCGAAAACGTCTGGTAAGTTGTCTTAATACCAGTGGTAGGTCCCACAGTTCTGTAGGTGGGGCCACAGGAGGGTACAATCTAATGAGGCCCTTCATGAACCGCTTAGCGGTTGGATGGGAGAAAATTGTACGTCCCTCCAAGCCCTGGTGGTAAGCGGAGATAGCCGCCAAATAGACTTTGACTGATGAGTGGGATAGACCCTGGTCTCTAAGGAGCAGGAGGAAGTCCAGAATTTTGTCCAGGCCCACTGTGGTTGGATTGCCTGTAGACTTGTCCAAGTACGAAAGGAACTTTTGCCACTTCCTGCGGTAAGATGAGCGAGTCGATTCCTTCCTCGCATTACAGAGGACCTCTGCAACCCGGGTGGAGAAGTTCAAGGTTGGAGCCTCCAGGCCGTCAACTTTAGGCTTTTCACCTCCGGGTGGAGCACCTTGCCTCCTTCGGTGATGAGGAGATCTCGCACTCTGGGGAAGTGATGGAACCTGCTCCCCGCTAGACACAGCAGGATGGGGAACCAGGGTTGCCTGGGCCACCATGGAGTCACCAGGATGCAATTCGGTCGAGATTTGGCCACCTTGTGCACTACTCTGAGGAGTAGGGGCAGTGGAGGAAACATGTACAAAAACGGGCCTGTCCAAGATACCAGCAGACCGTCCCCTAAAGAAAGAGGGTCCTTGCCTCCTTGGGTGCAAAAATATGTGCATTTTGTGTTCCCCCGTGAAGCGAACACGTCTATCGTTGGGGTCCCCCAACGATCGAAGAGTGGTTGTAGGTAGATCTGATTCAGTTCCCACTCGTGATGGTGAGTGTGGCCTCTGCTGATCAGATCCGCTTCGGTGTTGAGAACTCCAGGAATGTGTGTGGCCACGGGAACAATGTCGTTGGCAACGCACCAGTTCCAGAGGTCGATTGCAAGCCCACAGAGGCTCCTGGAGACGGTTCCTCCCTGTCGATTCAGGTAGCTGAGTGCCGTGGTGTTGTCGGTGAGGATGGCAACACAATGGCCCCGTAAGACGCGCTGAAAAGCTCGAAGAGCCAGAAAAATGGCCAACAGTTCCAGGTAGTTTATATGCCTGTTCCTGGTGGCAGTATCCCACCGGTATCCCACACTGATGCCGTCGAGGTGGGCCCCCCATCCCCATAAGGAGGCATCTGTCGTTAGGGTGTGATGATGAGTGGGGGAGAAAAAAGGGCACCCTTGGTAAGATTGGGGACAATAGTCCACCAGGTGAGAGAGTCCCGCACGGTTTGTGTTGGGATCAGGATTTTTGATTGAGGCATGCGGTGTGGACAGAAACTCTTCAGAAACCAGAGTTGGAGAGGTCTCATGTGGAGTTTCGCCAGGGGGAGGACCGAAGTTGTGGCGGATATGTGTCCGAGAAGGCGCTGAATGGCATACGCCGTCGAGGAGGGAGAGTCCCGAACCGATGTTGCTAAGGTGGACAGGGTTTGAGCTCTGTCCATCGGTAGGAAGGCTTTGCCGGCCACCGTGTCGAGTAGCGCCCCGATGAATTGCACCCTCTGAGACGGGTGGAGACAGGACTTTTGCAGGTTCACCTGAAGACCTAGTGTTGAGAGGAGGTGCAGGGTGAATGCAGTGTCCTTGCGTAGAGATATCGGGGAGTCGGCCACGAGAAGCCAGTCGTCGATATAGGGGAAGATGGTGATCCCCTGGAGGCGAAGGTGGGCCGTGACAACTACCATGGTCTTGGTGAAGACCCTCGGTGCCGTAGATATCCCGAAGGGGAGACATCGATATTGATAATGATGGTCCCCTATTGCGAAGCGGAGATACTGCCTGTGGGAGGGGTGGATATTTAGGTGGAAGTAGGCATCCTGGAGGTCGATGGTAGCCATCCAGGCGCCCAGCGGAATCAAGGGCAGTAGGGCTTGCAGGGTCGTCATCTTGAATTTTCGGTACTTTATATAGATGTTGAGATCCCGAAGATCCAAGATGGGACGTAGTCCTCCGTCCCATTTCGGTACGGTGAAGTACCGTGAGTAGAACCCCATCCGTTCGGAGGTTTTGGGGACAGGTTCTATTGCCCTCTTCTTCAACAGGGAGTTGGTCTCCTGGAGAAGAATAGTAGAAGGAGGGGTGGGTCGGAAGGTTGGTAATGGTGGGAGGTCGACAAACTCGATGAAATAGCCATTGGCTATAATTGAAAGAACCCAGATGTCCGTGGTTATGGCTCTCCACGTCGAAAGAAAGGGGTGGAGGCGGGTCAATTCTCTCAACATCGAGAGGGTGGAGTCAAAGACCCTGCTTCGGCCCGCGGTTGGACTTGGGCCTTGCTTGTGGGTGTTGGGCACCCGATCTCGGTCTTGACTGATATGTTTGTTTATTGTAGCTTGGAGACTGGCGGGGTCTCCAAACCGCGTCAGGAGATGGCTTCGTTGGGTATGGACGACGGGGAGTATAACGGGACCACGACCTTTGCCTGTAGGATCTTTGTGGTGCTGAAACTCCCAAAGATTTTGAGGCTTTGATGTTTTTATCCATCTTCTGCAAGGCAGCGTCGGTGGAGGAGTGGAATAAGCCCTCCCCGTCAAAGGGGAGGTCCTCAATATAGGACCTAGTGTCCTGAGGCAGAGAGGTGTTCCGGAGCCAGGCGTGACGCCGGATCGATACTGCCGAAGCCATCGACGTCGAGAAAGCGTCTAATGAGTGCTTTGCAGTGCTCAGGAGCTGTTTGGCAACAAGGAGGCCTTCCTTTTGGATGGATCTTGCCTCAGCACGCTTGTCCTCCGGTAGAGATGGGAGGAGCTCAGATATCCTCTGCCATAAGGCATACTCGTACCGTCCAAAACAGGCCAAATAATTAGAGGATTTGATCCCCAGGGCTGCAGAAGAGTAAACCCTACGGCCGTAGGCATCGATCTTTTTACTCTGTCTGACGGAGTGGAGTTAGAACTCTTGGTTTTAGAAGATGTAGAGACGGCCAAGGAATTCGGGCGAGGATGGAGATGGAGGAACGAGGTTCCCTCTTCCTGAACCCGGTACATATGGTCTAAACGCTTGGTGAAGACCGGTGCCGACGAAGGTTTGGCCCATGGAGACTGAACCGCTTTCAAAAGGTGTTTGGACATCGGCAAGGCTATCGGCGTAGAGGCGTCGATTTCGATGATATCGTACACCTCGTCGGCTGCGGACGGTTGGGTTTGGACTATAGGTAGGGCAAGAGAGTGCGCCATACGCTTCACTAAGTCCCCGTATGAGGACATGTCCTCCGAGGGAGAGATTGGCCTGCTCCCGGAGATGGATTGCTTGGGGGGGGTTCGACATTGGAAAGAACGTCCTCCGGGTCATCGACATCGGAGTCACCCCGAGAAGAGGCGGAGTTGGAACTCGACCCTTGAGGTCTCGGTAGCGGTGGCTCGGCCATCGGCATTGGTGGAGCAGTGGCACGGTCGGAATGAGAAGGAGGAGACGGTGGAGGTTTCGACACTGTCACCGAGGGCTGGTGGCGAGGCGAGCGCGAGCGGTATCGACAGGGTTCCCAAGGATCTGGGTACCCAGGGAAGTTCCACGGGCCCGAAGAAAACCAGTACGGCATCTCGTGCTTGCTTTCGAAGGGGAACTTTGGAGGTCGATACGGATAGGTTGCATGATACCTGTCATAGCGTGGACCATAGGATTCCTGCTCACGGTGGTCAGGACGACATGGGGCTCTGGAACGGTCCCGAGGGCGATGTCGGGATCGACCTGATTGATCACTGGCCCACGAAATTGGCGAGGGGGATCGAGACCCCATTGCCTGGACATTCGAACCCAGTTCGAGGTCGGTAGGAGGTGGCGACATCGACTGGAGAGGATCACGACGTCGAAGCGCTGTGGACACAGGGGGTCCAGACTGACGTGGTGGAGAGTCCAGGATTTGTATCGGGGGCTCCACGATGATTCTCGTCAGTTCTGGCGTCGGATGGGACAGTCGTGGGGGTTGCTGGGGTGCGTCCGCACTAGCAGAGCCCCTAGGAGATCGAACGCCACTCACACCGTGAGATTTATGCGCGTCTCCCATCTTGCTCGAGCCTCGAGCCTTCGCCTTATCCCTTTTAGGCTTCTTCACCGGTGTTGACATGGATGAAGTCGCCTTCGATTTCGATTTCTTCGGAGGGGCTCCTCCGGTATCTGAAGGTTTCCCTACCTTGGGAGGCTTCGGTGTTGGGGGATCCTTCTGTGTCGATACAGACGACTTCGATGTCGAGACAACTGGTCTCGCAGAAGAAGGATCAGATTCCATTTCGGGGGCTGGAGGAGCGAATGCTGACTCCCACAACGCGACCTTCAGCCTAGCGGCCCTGTTCTTTCTCGTTTGGTTGGAGAAACGGGCGCAGATGGAACAGGCGTCAGGCCGGTGAGTCTCCCCCAGACAAAAAATACAAAGTGCGTGCTCGTCCCTCAGAGCTAGCTTGCTCCCGCAGGAAGAACACCTTTAAAGCAGCCCCACTTACGACTTTCCATAAACAATGGAAAGGGGCCCTTCCACCCAGCAGGATGAAGGGCGGTGAAGTGGGGGGGGGGAGAAAGGTCCGTAGACCAGAGAAAAAAATTCCTCCAAAAATTTGTTGGAGTTGAGTTGGAACGATCCAAAAACAAAGAAGAAAAGAACTGAGGAAAATTTTGAAGAAAAAAGTTGTGATTTCCACTGAGGTAAATCGCTCTCAGAGACACCAACGCAAGCTGCTAACAGCGAGGCGGTCAGAAGAGAACTGGCGGGATGTCCGTGCCCCCGCCCCTTGGGCATGCGCGGTGGGGTTCCTGCGCATGCCTGGGGGCGGAGGGCGCGAAAATCCCGTTGTGAGCTTTGTACAGACACCGACCAGGTCAGCGCAGGCGCACTGAATCCCATGGGTGTGATGCACAGAGACCACGAAGAAGATCCTGCAAAACCTGTGGAGGGGATTCCATCTCTTTTGTTCCTTCCCTCATTGGGGCACCTACTTGCTTCATTCTCCTACAGAGCTGCCACCTGCCTGGCCAATACAGCTCCAGCTTTGGCTCTCCCATTATTTCCCTACCCATCCAAAGAGATCCTTGCAACTCAGAAGGGGATCCCATCTTCAAAGGCCAGCCGCTTGCTGGCCAGCCCATTCAGCTGCAGCACTGCCACCGCTGCCTTCACCTGCCTTGGTGATGTGGCAATAGTGGCAGAAAGACCTGTGGAATCCACTCCCTCCCCTACCTATCTACTTAAGTGTTGAGGAGCAGCTCCTGGTTTTCCCTCTTCATCCGCATTACTGTGTCCTTGGTGCCAGTGGCTCCCATGCCCCCTCCTCTTGACTCCTTGGCTCAGGCTGAGGGGACAGTTTCAGACACTCCTTTTCTCAGGCCACTGGACTGCAAAGGAGAAGTAGCAGTGCAGGTGCTGTCATTGGCACCTACATTCCAGGAAGTGTAGGAATGCTGTGTGTGCAAAAGGAGACAACATTCCTCTCTTCCCCCAGGTTTGTAGAAAAATATCTCCTCTCTGAACCTGGCTCTATTAATCTACATGGGGGTCAGAGTAATAACTAGATATACTGATGTAAAATCTGTTTAGTGCCAGTGATTTTCCAGGAGCTGTATTTTTTAAAGAAACCAGAACACATGGTCCTGCCCACTAGGACCTTGTTTGGATAATATTTCCCCTGCATCTCCTTAAGAAGATATTGAGGTGGGCATCAGGTTTTCTGTGACTTAGATACTCCCTTTACTACTACTTGCATTTACTCTTCTCAATCCTGGGTGAGCCACAAAAACCAAACCAAGACCTTGTATTTATTTTAACGATAATCCTACTCGCACTAGCACTTCACACATTCAGAATGAAGGCAAGAAATTTGGAAAGTGTTTGTTACCTGCCCTGAGCCTTGCAATGCAGGGGAGGGAGGGCTAAAAGTCCAATAAAATTAAATAAATAATAGAATAATGTTGCCATTATAAAACAGGTAAAGAAATTGGCATATGTTGGTAAAATATGCTATCATGGGGAAAAAACAGTTTTAAAGTTTGATGGGAGATGAGCTGTAAACCAGGATACTTTTCCTAGTGTGTCCGTGCATGAATCTTGTTCTATTTGAACTTTCTATAATTCTCTCTTTTGTAACAACTCCAGTCTATTCTTCATAACTTCATTACCAGTCCACTAACTAACATTTAGCCCAACATAACCTGGGTAACAATTAAAGCCCACTCTTCCAAAAAGAAACTCTGAAAGACAGACTCACCTTACCACCGGAGTAAACAGACTGTGCAGACGACAGTACAATCTTACACCCTGTTAGAAATACAGGTAAATTTAACACTAAACATACTCAAGTAAAATCAGTATATCTACTGACAAAAAATCCAAAATACTTATTTAAAATATTACTCTGAATTGTTTATTTTAAACATTTTCTTGAACATCGCCTAAGACCTGCCTCAATGCAATTTACAAGAAAAACAATAAAACCATAAAAACTAACCATAAAATTATAGTAATTTGAAGCAAATCATAAAAACAATATAGAGTGACTTAAAAGCAAAGCAAACCCTGTAGGCACCAAAGTACACACACACGCCTACTGATCAGTTGACTAGTACACAGGCTTTTCTTGCATACTATTAACAAGGCTTTTCAGCTGTCTTGGCACATGAAGCTGCATTTTAGTGAATCAGATAGGGCTTTTTTTCTGGGGGAGTACACCAGAATGGAGTTCCAGAACCTCTTCAACAAAATTCTTCTTAAAATGTTTAAACATTCATCAGTTTTCAGTATATAGATTGAAAACTTCATTTCCCTCTTGAGAGTTCCGGCACCTCTTTTACAAAAAAGAAAAAGCCCTGATCAGACCATTGATCTTTCAAGGTCTATGCCATCAGCTCTGACCAGCAATGGCTCTCTTTCAGATCACCTCCAACTTCGTCTATTCAAATGAACTGAACCTACGACACAAATCAGATGGTCTATCACTGTCACAGCTCCTCTCTCCTTGACACATGCTCCTTCTGAGTTTGCTTCCTGTATTACAGTTTCACAAGCAAGCTGAATCATGAGAGAGGATTCATGTAGATAGTATTTTTGATGCAACAGCTACTGTCCAAGTGTTTTGTTTTCACTCATACCCACAGAAACTGAAGCCTGCTTTTGCCTGTATCCATTTGTATCTTGTCCAGACATTTTCAACTAATTAAATGGAAGTTTCACGTTGAAGTGACTGAAAAACTTTTAAGAATAGTTTATAATCTAATTGACTTAAATGGTTTAGCACCTGAAGAACATGAACAGTGAAATCCTAAGAACAAGTTCTGAAAGTAAACCCCATTGAATAGACCTGAGTTGGATTCTGAATAGACCTGCTTATGGTGGCACTTTAAATTCTACAACAGTGCACTGAGAACAAGTAAACTGTATCATGCCATACAATTCAAAATGTACAAGTGATAAGAGCTGAATAGGCAATTGGGGGAAGTAAGCCACTGACCAGCAACAAAAGGAGAAAAGGGGGTGAGTACTTTCTGAAAGATACTGCTGGTCAAAACTGGACTATAGGTAGGGTTGCCAGGTCCTTACCTCAGGCTGGCAGGGGGTGGAACAGAGCTTTCCAAGAGTGGGGGACAGGGCAATGTTGCTGCATGCTATGTCCCCAATGTGATGACATCACACAGAAGTGATGTTATCACACCAGGGACATCATGCTGCAACGCTCTGGTTTTTGGGCAACCTCTATGGTAAAAATGGGCTCAAACCACGCAGCTTTGCCCAAAAACCAGAGCATCACTGTGTGATGCCCCCAGCATAATAATGTCACTTCCACCACCGGTGGGCAGGAGCTCTCAAAATCAGGGGACCACCCGCTCCCACCTGGAGACAGGCAACCCTACCAACAGGGATAGCCAAAGCTATATGATATATTGTGCTGTCTGACGCTCAACATGGACTATGACAGTGGCATTATCAGTGGCATTATCAGCTCTCACTAGACACTGTATGCACTGTGGAGCTCTAGCCTGCCCTGTTCTCTCCCCAATAGTACTCCAGAGGACTGAAGTCTATAAAGTATTATGGTGCTTTTTTCCATTTCATTAAAATTATATGAACACCTGAAATGCAAGTTCAATCGTAACTTGCTTTCTAGTACTTCAAGAAATAAATATCATAATTTACTCATTGAAAGAAGATCAACCATCCATCAGATCTAAAAACATCTTGCTAGATTCCAAATGTTCTTGAAATTTCTCACATGAAATAAAAATAAACTGAGGCATTGCAGTAAATTGTACTTCCTCTCCCACTCCACAAACCATTTTGTATGTTTCGTGTCATTCTATGATGTTCACACAAAATTCATTGGATATAGTAATTTTATAATTTTTGTAGCACATATACAGAGAATCATTTGCTTGAGTCAAGGATTAGAACCAAACATGATTTGCAAAATTTATTCTGATTCACATTAACAGAAGCTGACAATAAACACCAGAGTATTTGACCAAGGCAGAATAGCTGACAAATGGAGCTTTCTCTCAAAAATTTATACCCTGAAAATCTTTTTGGTTTCTAGGTGCTGCTGGACATGAATCTAGCTATTCTACTGCAGACCAACACAGCTACCCACCGAAATCGACCAAGGCCACAATCTAATCTTTAATCAGAATTTCTGTATCTGAAAAATTAATATTAAAACAACAAAATATGTATACCTTGGAAATTACATCCTGCATTTCACTTCTTGGGTAATATGTGCCGTCATCATAACGAAATCTGTACAACATGTGTTCAGGCTTGAACTGATGCTTATCAGTAACTAAAAGAAGCAAACATAAAACTGAACAATTCTAACATTTTAGTACATCAAGGAAAATCATGACCTCAGCCATTCCAACATATGTATCTTTTAAGGGCTTTGAATTGTTCATTCTGGAAGCCTACTAATTTATATCTCTGCCAATATCCCATAATCTCTTCCCATTCAGAATCCATCAGTATTTGTATTAAATTGGTGTTATTTGTCCCAATATACATCAATTTGCCTTTGGTACCTCAAAATGGAAAGATCCTTCTGGATCTCTTTCACCTAGCCTGGATTTTATTTTGGTGTCACTTACAAATTTGCCAATCATCTGAATTCAGCCAGATTTTCACATAATTCATTAATTTTATTTTACATGTTTTAAGATGCCGTTTCACCCAACTTATGTTCCCAAGGCAGCATACAATAAAAACCAAATTAAAACACACATAAATATAAAAAGCAATTAAAACAAAGCACGTGAATACATGCGGTCAATAAGGATCAGTAAGGGAATAATGGACAAAACAAAAACGTTTTCAGCCATTGGAAGAAGATAATGATAGAAGCAGACAGGCAAATCTCCCTGAGGAATTAATTCCATCGTTCTGGTGCCATTACCAAGAAGGCCTTTTCTCCAGTCACCCATCAAGGCTCAAATAGCGAGGGCACCTGACACAGGGCCCCTGAAGACAACCACAATAGTCAAGTAGGTTCATAAGGTGGTCCTTAATGTGAAAGGTAACCATGTGGAATCTCCATTTGAACAACTGCAGATTTAGCTTTGTTTCTTATCTTTTAAACTAAACTAACTAATAATTATCTCGGAAAAAGCATTCCAAAAGTTAGACTGGGAATGCATATTTTATGTTCCATCAAAGGCAGACACGGAAAAACAACGAACTGTCATAGCACCTCTAATTGAAATATTATTTGGTTGGGCCTCATGAATATATTATTATGTTAGCTATTAAAATAAGTTCTGGAGTACCTCTGGACAACAGGTGTTATTTTAGCCCTGGAGACCTGTGTACAACATCCCTAAATTCTGTCATGTAATTTGGCAGCCACACCAGAATGAAACCAATGGTAGAGGATTAACACAGGGATTACAGATTTCTTTAAAAATTAAAGTTGAAAACTTAAGGGAAAATATGCTCTACAATAATCGATACAGTAAGTACATAATGGTATTTAAAAGGAGAAACAGAGCATACTTAACTGGACAAATCTTGGAATTTACAATGTTTAAACTGGTTTCTTCCATTGGAGGTCAAAACTACTCATCAAAATCTGTTGTCTGTGAACAGATCTCCCACTTTTGCTTTCCTAGGCTTAAAAAGTAGTTATGAAGGAATTTGATCTAGATCATGTGGAAGGGGACTTTTAGGAACTGCTTCTTTTATTTTACACCAACCCTTCTGCCTTGTCACATTTTGGCCCTTTTTAACTATTCCACTATCTGTCCTTTGGTATGTGTTTACTTTATGGATGGCATAGTTTACAGATGGTCCATAAGGTTCATGTTTCATCTCACTATTACTTTGAGCCCACAGGAGAAATCAGCTACTGTGTCTATGTGTCTGTATGAGAGATATCTGGTTAGTTGGCTTTAGAATTGGTGAGTGGACATACCCTGCCTCCAGAGCAGCTCTTTTCAGGAAGATACAGACTTTTTGCCCTGACTGGAATGGCCAGGCTAACCTGACCATGTCAGATCTTGGAAGCTAAGCAGGGTCAACCTTAGGTAGTACTTGAATGTGAAACCAGCAAGGAAATCTAGAGTTGCTATGCAGATGCAGGCAATGACAAGCCACCTCAAAATATCTCTTGCCCTGAAATCCCTACAGGGCACTATAAGTCGACTGCAACTTGACAGGTGGAAAAAAAGACATTTAGCCAAACAGTTACTAGAAAACAACAGAATGATCTACAGATACTGTTTTAACTGACTACAGAGCTAGTAAGTAGAGCAGAGAGGAAGGAAGCAATAGCAATAGGAAAAATAACTGCATGTAGCATCTGAAGATGTTTAATTTATTTAATTTAGACTATTTATTCATATCTCCTATTAAAATAAATTAACTGGCTTTATGGTATGAAACACTCTATTATACTCATAGGAAACTGGCATCTATTAACTTGCAATCCATATAAGCAGGGCACAACATCTAAAAAGACAGCTGTGCCTACTAACGAGTGGCTAGAATGTACCCATGACACCAAACTTGCCATGCAGTTCTAAGCAAAGTTATATTAAAGCCAATGAGCTTAAAAGGGTATAATTCTGTTTAAGACTACACTGTTAGAAAGGATGCATGGATAATCACTTATATGTATTGCTATTTTCATTTATATCCTGCTTCCTAACAAAGTCCACTGTGCTAAAGTGGCTTAGAATCACAGAACATAAAACAATACATATATTGCAAAGAAAACCATTAAGCTAAGCAGCAGCATAACCCTCAAAATATATAATCATTTTAAAGTGTCCATTTAAAAGTAACAAAAGCATGTAGCTGTTTCAAATCCTCATGTAATCTCTCCTAACAACTTTTAGTAGATATTATATAACACTAACATAAGAAAGAACTTCACTGCACCTCAGAAATTCCCTGCAGCAGTTCCCTGCAACACTTTTTGGAACATAAAGATAGGAACAGATCTACTGCATAGGAATGCATCCAACTTCCAACCCTTTAAGCCTGTCCAGAAGGACACCATGACTGAGGACATCTGATTTCACTGAGAAGTCCAGGAGAATCAACAAAGCCACACTCCCCCAGTACAGATTATCCACTAATAGACCATGGTAGTTCCAATTCTAAACACCAATTTTTTCAAGTCTGAAAATGTAAAGATACCTGGTTTCATCTAAGACACCCTGGAGCTGATCTACCACCATGTTCTCTGTAACCCTGGTCAAGGATGGCAGAATTGAAATTAGCTGTTAATTCCCAGGGCCTGTAGGATTCAAGATGCTTTTAAAAGCTTCTTTTAACAGGCCAAGGGTCACTCCTTCCCCTAAGGAAGTATAACCAGATAGAATCAATTTCCCTCACCAAGATGAAACCAGCTTGGAAGAGCAAAGGTCTAGTGGAAGAACTGCACTGGTCCAAGGGCCTTAGTCACGTCTCCACACTTCAAAAACACCTGAAGAAGAAAGCTGTGTTTCTTGAAAGCTTATGCTACAATAAAGTCTGTTAGTCTTAAAGGTGCTACTGGGCTTTTTACTATTTTTCAAAAACAAAATAATTGAAGAAAATGTGATAAGATGAGAACGCAAACACTTCATATGACACACCTAGAGATAATAAGGAACCTTAAAAAAGTATATTTGAAATCTTGTCTTAAATAAATTACCATGGTGGATAATGCCATTCTCTAGCAAAGCCTGGCCAAGATGAACACCTTCTTCGGGTCTGTGAATCTCTCCAATTTCCAGCAGCCAGGATACAAATTCACTAAATAGAAAAATAAGTTTGAAAGAATACTATTTTTAGAACTTCTAAAAAAATTTCTATGAGGTTATTCATGTTTCATCATAAAATAGATAAGAGGATAAAAATGATAATATATTATGAGCAAATGGTAGAATAAGTCGAGTAGGTTGTTATAGTTGCTTTTTAAGCTACTGTCTTGCATATTCATTGTATATACACACGTATTTTAATCAAGGATTCTCCTTAATATCTGCCCCATTCCTTTTCTTTATTCTGTATTCCCTTAAAAAGTTAAAAAACAAAATTTACAAAAAAGAAGAAGAAGAAGAAAGAAATGGAACAATGGACACATGGAACAGCCTTATACTAAATCAGACTATTGGTTCATTAGGGTACCATTGTCTAGTCAGACTGGCAGTGGCTCGCCAGAGTCTCAGGCAAAGTTCTTGCATATCATCAATACCTGATCCTTTGAACTAGAGATTCCAGGGATTGAATACCTTCTGCAAGCCAAGCAGATGCTCTACCACCAAGCCACTCCCCAATGATGGAAGAATTGTGGCAACAGGTGTAGCAGCAGAGCTGTGGTTGCAACAGGACAGAGTTCAGTTTTTAATTTACTATATAGCAATGCATGTCACACATCCAAAAATCAAGGTCCTCTATTTCAGGCCTTGTGACATAGAGGTACACATTAAATCTGGCACTCTGAACTTGTATATGGACACACAGTCCAGGAGCAGTGTACCTAGAGGCAGTTTCCAATCAATTGTTGTTAAACTGTCTCCCTCCTCTTTATTTAAGAGGAGTATTTATCTTGTGGACAGGCACCTGGGACTATCTGGAGAAAGATGAATAAATTCTTAAAATTATGTTCATTTATAGAGATATTTAACTCTTCTTTCATCATCTTTTCTCCCCCTTTAAAGTTTCTAGGGTTAAATATAGTCCCTTTCATCTATTTATATATTTAATATAAATATAATCCCTTTAAAGTTTCTGGAATTAAATATAATTGAATAAATGTATACAATTGCCTCAAGCTTAATATGGTTATTTTGATTTTATGGTTGCACTTGAGAATCCATAAAAGTAATAAGCCCATTTTAAGGTGTCATGAACAAATTCCAATTTATTTGTGATGATAACCCTGATCAATTTCCTCTGTTCCTGTGTACAGTTAGTGAAGACTTCTAGGTTTACCTGCTGTGAAGTTCAAGTTCAGGTGCTTCAACAAACTGGAGTTTGCTTCTTTCTTACTTACTGTTAAATCCTAGTTTAACTATATAGTTGCGGGCAAGAAACTAACTCAATAAACCTGTCAAAAAAATTCAGCAACAATAAAGGTAACAAAATATTGTTAAATGTCAAATAGAAGTCTAAAGGTTTAAAACTTAGTAGTATAAAATTGTCAAATATCAGCAATTGAAATAATTTAATATAGTAGGTTAAGATGTTTTAAAATAAAGGTGTCATAATAATCAATAGGTGAATTAAGGTTCAAGTGAAATAAAAATGGTGCACACCTCCCTAGGAAACACTTGGGGAAGGCAGTTAATTTTCTTTTTCTGTCTTTGATCAGGTTCCCTTGCCTGCACATCATTTTGTAAAGTTTCTCTCCTTGTTCAGAGATCATTGCCCAAGTATCTTGTTCCATGCCTAGTTTTAGACCTGCCAAACAAAATGAAAATATAATTTAAAAAAGTATTTCCAGGAAATGGTACCTATCATTTTACTGACAAAGTGATCAAAGTCATCTTGGATGTATTAAATAATATCTAAGCCTTTACATTCAAAGGCCTTCCTAACAAAATTGAAATAGCTTAAGAATTCAAGTTGGCCTCCTTCCAACAAAGCAATGTGTATATCATATAAACAGAGATGCCAAACAAGTTCTGGTTTAATACCTTATCAGGATCAAAGAGGTGGGAAAGAACCCTGTCTGTAGAGACCTGATGAGGACCTGATCTATTTGAAGTATTAGTACTCACTTTAAAATCTTATATGTCTTGGATCCAGAGTTCTTGTGGGATACCAGGCCACAGTCACATGAACACATAGAAATTCAGTTGCATTGGCTTCCAATTCATTTCCAGGCTCAATTCTAGGAGCTATTTTTAATCCAAAATAGCCTTAATCTGAAGTCTGGCTAGAACCACACAGGAGGACCTTTTAAAATCTCCAAACTGTGGAATTCCCACAGGAGGTAAGATTAGCATAACCTTTACAGGTTTTCCTTTAAAAATGAAGATTCGCTCACTCTAGAAGCTTTTTGAATTAGATTGAGGTTGCAGTCCCAGATGCACACATGTCTAAGAGTAAAGCCCATTGAACTTAGTGGGCAAATCATCTTGGAGAACTGCATGGGAGGAAAGGCTACATATACATGCTTACTAAGTAAACAAACTAACATCATCCATGTATTCTTAAATGTTTTCTTGGCATATGGCTTATGGGCTGTTAAACCTGAGCAGGATTATAGATAATGCATAATGCAGAAGAACTTCAGCAACTATGAGTAGTGAGCTGGGCCCAAATACCTACTTAAGCTAAGCCCTAGGAAGACAGCCTGGGTCAACTGGTCCACTATGTACAAGCTTTGTGCTCCAGTGGCAAGGACCTTACACCACTTTGAGGGAACCTGACTGGTTCTGAGTACAGGACAATCAGTCATCCCCAGGGTTCCATCCCCCCAACAGGGGTGGGGGTTTACCCATTTTTGCGGGGCCCAATCCACCTCCACTTAGCTTGCCAGTGGGGCAGCCCCACCCCCAAGCAGCCCCATCCACACCGATGTGCTCAGCACAATGACATCACCCGGAGGTAACATCATCACACAGGGCATGTTGTGGGGGACACATTAGCATCTGAGAAAAAACTCTATGGTAACCATAGACTCCAGGACAGTGAGCTGGAGCCCCCTGGCAGCAACAGGTAGGGACCTGGTAACCCTAGTCATTGCCCCCATGGCACCCACAAGAAAACACTATCCAAATGCCTCCTCAGTAGCTGTAGCTAACTGCTGTATTTTGAAAAAATGCATAGCCTACCATTACTGTTTATGGGGAACTTTGTAGAAGTATTAAAGTATATCTGTATTGCAGTTGTTTGCTCATTATGTTGTGAGTAGTTTTGTAATACACAATTTTCACTTTAAGTTAATATTAAGGAGATTTATCTAAATGTACATCACTTAAGGTTCCTGTGAACAGGGTAACTGCTAAATAACATCTGGAAACCTTCACTTGTAGCCACAAGACATTCTGAAACTCACACCTGCTTTTGCAGGCCAATTAAAAAACAAACTATTCATTATAGCATCATTCCTTTCAGGGCAAATACACATCAGAGATGATTTGCTAGCTATCTTATACTTCCTTTGTTATCTCAGGACTCATACTGCTCATAAGCAAAAAAAGAGAGATCTTTATCTGCAGAAATACAAAGAAATTATTGCCCAAGTAAGGCATTTTCAGTTAAGTAATCTATACTGACTATTTAGACATTTAAAATGTAAACTGCTCCTCAGAATGAAGGAAAGGAAAGGAAAAAGGAAGTGAAAAGAAAGTGTTTCCCCTTGAACAGAGCAATCAACTATTAAAATTATTGGAGAAACAAACATCTAGGTAATATATCTGAAATGTAACATACACCGTCCCTTCTCTTTCCATCTACCAATCACCAAAAAACAGCTGTTTGCTATCCTAGGTCAGATAACCGCACTTGCTAGGAGATATAAAATAGATTCAGATAACCCTGATATTTTAGGCACACAAAGGAGAACATACATATTGCCAAATGTACAGTGACTACACAGCTCACTGTATATTGAAGTTTTTCAAACATCACCATACAATAGGGATCCCAGCCCATAGTGATTTGAAAAGTCTGAAAGGACTGATTTTCATCCTATGTGTTGAGTTACCAAGGAAACCAGAAATACAGCTGTAGAACCAAGTTAGTTAATAAAGGCAGGATCAGAAGGACAAAGGAGGCTTCCGGGCTGCGGCGCTACGAGGCAGGGGGAGCTCAGTCTTGCTCCTGAGACCCACCAGCTGTTCGTTGCTTTTATTGGAACTCTGGCTCTTCCTGAGTTTCACCAGACCTCCCGCAGAGAGGGCTGGAGCAGGACACTTGATCTGAGCCCCCTGCAAGTGGCAGCGAGCGGGTAGGAGCTGGATCGTCTCGAAGCAAGAGCACAAACCAGCACAGTCATGGTCAGCCATGACTGCTTAGGGGTGAACACCCGGCTAAGAGAGCACCATACCTCATCTCCAACATTGATGAAGAAACAGTGAGTACGTTTACAAAGCAACAACAAAGAAGCAAAAGACCCCTTGATTAAACCCCCTTTGCATCCACGATGATGAGGAAAGAGGGAGGAGAAACTCCCATTCCCCTTGCCTTCATGTAATCGGCTAGCAAAAGCACCGGATATAAAGCTTTTTAAAGAACTATAAGAGGAGGAAGAAAAGGGACATAAATAATCTTATCTGATCATTCTACCACTCGTATTGGAATTACAAATTAGCCAAATCACTGGCTTTTATCAACAAAAAGAAAAAATACAGGCATTTTAAAAGGAACTTCCTCATATGTTAATAAATTTCCTGTAACATCAGCCCTGCTTCTGAAGTTTTCTGGGCTCAGAAGACATTGGTTAAAAGCAATCACCTGGCTCTCTACCGAAAGACTCTCAGTTGTTATTATGTCTGCTACAACAGCTTATTTGGCAATGTGGTTTAACTGTTAGATTGTTGACGGACTGAACTGCTTATACTTTCTTTGGTACTGGGGTTACAGAAATTGTTTTTAAAATGGATTTCCAAGCGGGAAGTGTATTAAAAGCTCAAAACACAGATGATATTGCAGGTGCTCAGTTGACTCAACTTTCATGGGATGCTCTTAAATACATGATTCGGGACTCGATTAAGCTAGCAATCAAAGAAACATGTGCTGAACTATATGACATATGCTCAACTACTCTATTGAAATCTACAAGCAATTCAGATAAACTGCAGGAGCAAGCTTTGAGAGATATTGATCAAAACTGCAAGCAAGAGGACCTTTCTTCAGCTGACTGGAATATACCTACAAGAAGATAAACACATCAAAAAAGCAAACTACAACTCATATGGAATTCATGGAACTATGTTTTATAGAATCCAAGAAACAGGTGTATGCAGGAGCAACTAAACTCTTTATGCAAGAGCCAACTCAGGAAGAGAAGAAGACAAAAAATATCCAGTCAAGCTTTATTTTAAGCTACATACTGCAACCCTTAAAACAAATGTATGCAGTCCACAAGGGCAAGAGACACAGAGACAAGATCCTTCTGAAGAGAAGATACCAGACAAAGAAAAAAGATGTTAAGCTTTTTGTATAAAATTATCATTAGGGAAATTCACCCTCACTCCATATAAGAATGCCTTAGGGAGTTTTAACAAAGTGTAACTAAACAGAATGGCTTGTTTTGATAAGAAATCAACTGAGTGAGGCGAAAATGTAAGGAATAGATGTTAAGCTTTATGCTTAATAATACTAATAAGAAATTTACCCTCTTTATATATAAGAGTGCCCTATGGAGTTTTTATTAAAGTGTAACCAAACAGAATGGCTTGTTTTGATGAGAAATCTGAGAGAAGTGAAATTGTAAAGAGAGGTGAAAATGTAAGGATTTTTAGTAAAACAGTAGATAAGATAGATTTGTAGGTGAATCACAAAGAAGGAGCAACGATTATTGGGATATCCAAATATCTTTCAATCTAAAAGTATCCCTGTTCGTGGAAAATCCTGATACAAATTGCAACACCTCCCTCACTGATGGTAAAATATAATTGTTCCTCCAGCTAGCACCTCTTTTACTTCTATGACATTCAACCACCAACTGATTATTGATACATTTGGTGAGTACTGGCACACTTCAGCACCTCATGGAAATATCAAAGGTATTTTGACAATTTTTTCTTCATTTTGGTGTTCTCTTCATTTTGACAGTAAACTATCACACCTCTGCCATACAGCACTGCTACATCATATCTTGAGTCCTTAATTCCATTATTTCTCTACTTGAATGAACAGAGAGGAGAAAACACATTTGTTGAACTGTGATAAAAAAGATTAAGGAAAATCTAACATCAGCCCTCTCTGTAAAGAGTCTAGAGCTGCAGCCCAGACAAGCAGAATAAAGAGTAGGAAAGTATGAATGAAGGCAATAGAACAAGGAGAATTTTTGAAAGGATACTTTAGTTTCTACATGCCTTCTGATGGTGGGAACAATGGCAAAAAAGCACACAGCCAAGTTCATTCCAAGTGTAACATTATCTACTTAGAAAAAATCCAGTGTAAAGTTTGTACTCACCTTTTCTTCTCTCTCTCTCTTTCAGAATAGCTTCCAGCCACTCCTGCTTTTCTTCAGCTGTTTTTGCCATGCACACAAACCATTTGTTCTTTGCAGTATTGTGTATCTTCCAACCGTTTATAACAATATGGCCACTGCTGTGGTAGTCAGCTGGAAAAGAGGTAGTAGAAAGATTACTTAAGACCATAAAAAGTGATTATCAACACCACACTAAAGGTCCAACAAGATGTGCCTGAAGGACCCACTATTAGAACCTACCACCATTTTTAAAAGGCAGTTCTAGAATCACCTAATATAAATCAGGGCTGTGGCACTGGTGAAGGATGCTAAATCTTCCCATCTTTCTCCCAATCTGAGTCACCAAGAGCTACTGCAAGAAAATAACACAGGTTTTATCTGTGTGCCTACAGATCCCAGTGCCAACTACAAGGATGTGAGAGAAAGGCCTAAACTTCTGTCTTCTATGGTAATGAATTAGAACTGAACCTTGTACTGAGTTGCTTGTAGCCTTTAAAAAAAATCTAGTTTGGTGCTGAAATATGTAAGAGTCAAAAGAAATGCTGTGGGTTGATTTGCCTGGCCCCAGTTTGCTTTAAATGAGGCAAAAGGCACAATGGGCAAAGAGCAAAGCAGAGTAGCCAATCAGGTAAGGGTAGCTGGCTATTTCACTGTGCTTGCTCCCACTCACCTTCAGCTTTCTTACTGCAGCTGACTGACCCACCCTCCCTAGTGTGATTAGCTGGTTGCTGTATATAGGGCCAAGCAGGAATTTTGGGCAATTCTGAGCAACTGGTTATGTTGGGAGCCCTATTCTCACCTGTTCCATACTGTTTTTGTGGGCTGGGTTTTTCCCCATCATCTCTGCCTGGTTGTAAATGGTTAAACCACAACTAGTTGACAGAAGTAGGGTAGGTTCCTCTGGATGTGTAGGGTTCATCAGAATGTCCCCTGAGATATGTGTGTGATAGAGGATGTTCTGGAACAGTACATCTCATGCCTTGCAGCTGGGTGCACTGTGAAGGCATGCCCTTGGAGCTGAGTGGCAGTTTTTGAATCTGGTTGTAGTCTTGCAGCACATCAGGGGAGAGAGATGAAGCTGAGTACCTCTCTGTATACATGGCTGTGCAGGTAGTGATAAGCAAGCCTGGAGGAAATGCCAGCCGAGTTTGGAGCCAACATGGATATGTACAAAAGGCAGACCAAACCACCCTTCAAAATCATCAGCTTATTGAAACAGTGATGTAGATCAGTAATTTACATAAGCTGAATATATTTAAATAAATAAATTAGTTGAACCCACACTTGGTTGTCTTGTGTCATCTTTTCTGAGGTGCTGGGGCAAACAAAAGGATTACAAGAAATGAAAGTACCCTCCTGCTTTACATAAACATCTGCAATTCAAATAATACTTCCCTGGAAGTATGCCCTATGACTGAATAAACCTGAATAGGATACTAGACCTGCTTAGGATTGCTCTCTTATTCCTGTAAACCTTTGTTTTTCAGATCCTATCTGATGTGTTAAGATGGTTATGGACCGAACATTAAACCCCAAAGAAACAGAGATAATACAGATATAGGAGGCTGAAGTTTTGGGGAGCACAGTGCTTCCAAAATGAAATGGGATTCATTTAACTCAGTTAAAAGTCTAGGAGTCATACTGGAACTGGCAAGGCATAGTGGTTACAGTTTCAGACTATACCCTGGGACCACTAGGTTCAAATTCCCACTCTGCCACAAAGTTCTCTAGTGCAACCTGGGGCCTGTCACAATCTCTCAGCCTCAGCTATCTCACAAGGTGGTTGTTGTGAGGATAAAGAGGAGGAGACAGCAATGTGATGTGCTGCTTTAGGTCCTCGAGAGAGAAAAAAGCAGGATATGGATTATTAAAAGCATGAAATATATTAGCATTACTGCTGGAGAAGCAAGCTGAAAACATGCTTTCTTCCATCTTCATTTAGCTCAGAGGATGGCTCAGTTGATCTGTCTATGTGGATCCATGCCACAGTAACTTCTAGGCCAGACTATTTTAATGTACTCTACATTGGTCCGCCCTGGAAGACAACTCTAAAATTCCAGGTGGTACAGAACACCACAGCTCAATTCCTATTGGGAACTAGGTGGGAGATCCATATTATACCTATCCTGAAGTCACCCTACTGTTTGCTTAGTAGTATCCAGATTCAGTTTAAAGTACTACTTATCACATACAAAGCCTTCATAGCCTAAGACAGAACCATCTTTCCCAATATGCTCTGCTATGAAAGCTTCACTCATCTGAGCAGAGCCTTCTGAAGGTGCCACCATGCAAACAGGTAAAATTGACAACTGCTCATATTTGATCATCCTCTGTTGTGGTCCCTACCTGGAAGAACTGCCTGCCTGACAAGGACAGGGAGGCTGCCACGCTCCTATCATTTGACAAAATGTGTAAAATAGAATTGCTCAGGAGGGTATGAATAAGGATGAAATTGTACACATTTGTCATTGCGTTAAAGGGCTTTTTCCTTTTATAGCTGAGCCATGGATGCTTTGACCATCACAGCTCAGCTGTGATGAGGGACAATGGGGGATTGCTGGGTTCAAGAGGGGAGCTGGCAGGAGATTGTTGCTGCCTCTGCACTACTGAACAGAAAGAGGGAAAGTGGGGCTGGTGTCAGCAGCTAGCAATGTGGGGATATGGCATGGGGACAGCCACACCCACTTCCACTCTGCTTGTTTCTGCCTTAGCTGCTGAGCTACCTTTTCATGTCTCCATGTGGAAGCAGCCACTGTAACATCTGCAGTATTAACAAAGTATAACCTGGAGATTCATTAAACCTTTGAATACCAGTTACTGGGGACAAATAAGAGGATATAGCTAATATTGTTATGCCTTGTTTATAAGCTTTCCAGAAGCACATGGCTAGCTTATGGCATGGTTTATTAGGGCAGATCTATATGTGAAGTTGGAAGCTCTGCAAATGGAGTTCCTTAGTGTTTTATTCTTTTACATTCACAAGTGGAAAGCTCCTAATTCAACCAGGACCTCAGCATGTAGGGGAAGGGGATTTAAGCTTACTTCTCCTGCACCATATTTCCTACCCAAAACAACTCTAGGGACCCAATATTTGTTCCACTGAGGAAAACATAGAAGTATTGATGTGACTTTCTGTATTTTTTCCCCGTTGGAACAAACAGTAGTTCCCTGAGGCCATTGCACATAGGGAAAATTGCACAGGGTTAACTTTCCTACGCACACACATATACCACCATAGTACTAAAGGAATGCGGGGGCTGCTCATAATATTTAAAGGGAAAAATGCTTGGAACTCTTTTTACAAACTTCTAGCATCACACATAGTTGGTCCCTTAGTTGCCATGGACCAGAGTACAGACTCCTCCTTGTCATATGAACAGGCCCAAGACTGAGAGAAGGTGGCAGATGGGACATTTCCAGGACTCTCCTTTGGTGCACAGAATCAACCAACTCATCCTGGGATACAATCCTGCCTTTTGATTCAGACTTAGACCCTGGACCCCAAAGCCTGCTGCTGAATCAAAGATCCCTCCCCAATTGATCTCTCAGTCCTCTCAAAGCCCTGAACCATCTCAGCCCAGATACAGTATTCACTGGCATAACTTGACACGGCATCTTTAAGTACTGGTAGCCTGCTCCTAAAGGGGATGGGCCTGTATCACTTTCTCCTTACAATAGTATTTAAAGCCTTTCACCCTCAGCCTTTTGCTGGAACAATATCCATGCTATATTGTTGAGGCACCAACACCCTGCCTAGACTCCTGGACCTTAGTCTTGAATAGGACACTGGGATGCTGGACAAGACAAACTTTAATCTATTTCAGCAAGATATACTAAATATTCTTAATTGCAGTGTTATCATTTTTGCTGCACATACCAGGTTCTAGTCTGTTGTTGTTCAGTCACACAGTCTCCTCCCCCCACTATTTCCTGTTTTTTACTTGGCCCCCAGTTGTCTTGCAGTCGCTTTAGCCAAGCTAAATCAGTAATAGACAGGGATCTTTTCGGGGGAGCGCACCGGAGCGCAGCTCCGGGAGCTCAGCAGCCAAGCCCCGCCCCCAGCCAGCGTCCCTGGGAGTCTTTCAGGCAGCCGAATGTCAATTTCAGTTCCATTATATCCTATGGGCCATTGAAGTCAATGGTGAAAACATAGGGTATATTCTGGGGCTGGAGGGAGGGTTTGAGGGAGAGGCTTCAAACTCACAGGGTAGCTGATGGAACCTCTCCCCAAGATACCCACCAAGTTTCAAGAACATTGGACCAGGGGGTCCAATTCTATGGGCCCCCAAACAGGTTGCCCCCATTCCCTCCATTGTTCTCTATGGTGGGAAAAGAAGTTATATTTTTCCCACCATAGAGAACAATGGAGGGAATAGGGGCAATCTGTTTGGGGGCCCATAGAATTGGACCCCCTGGTCCAATGTTCTTGAAACTTGGTGGGTATCTTTGGGAGAGGCTCCATCAGCTACCCTGTGAGTTTGGAGCGTCTCCCTCAAACCCCCTCCCTCCAGCGCCCAGAATATACCCTAGGTTTTCACCATTGACTTCAATGGCCCATAGGATATAATGGGTCCGAATTGCCACAGAATTTCTTTCATTCCCTCCTTTCCTTTCTCTCTTCTCTTCTTTCTTCTTTCTTTCCTTCCTTCCTTCCTTCCTTCCTTCCTTCCTTCCTTCCTTCCTTCCTTCCTTCCTTCCTTCCTTCCTTCCTTCCTTCCCACCTTCTTCTCTTCTCTTTTTCCTTCTTTCCCTGTTTCCCTCCTTCTTCCCTCTTTTTCTTTCCCTCCCCTTTCCTTCTCTTTCTTTCCCTCTTTCCTTCCTTCTTTCCTTCTCTCTACTCTCTCTCTTTCCTTCCCTCTTTCCTCCTTCTGTGGCCCAACTCTCATGAGAAGGAGTTTAAACTTCAAACCCCTTCTCTCTTAGCTCCCCCACCCAGACCAGCCGGGGGAATGGAAGGGGAGGCTTTTGAAGATGCCTCCCCCCTTTTGCTTCCCCTTCTGACATCACTTCCGGTGATGTCAGGGGGCGTGGCATATGCTAATAGCCTAATAGCTCATTAGCATACCATATGCTAATGAGCTCCTGCAGCTGTTTTTCTACAAAAAGACCCCTGGTAATAGATAAAATAATCTGTCTTCTTTCTGACAATGACCAGCATGTTACTTATATGATATCTCCATATACACTGGCTGCTAAGAAAATCTGCAGAAAATTTTTGCTTGGCACTGCAAATTATGTTATGTTATGGCCGCGGAAGTTGTAATATTACTTTCAATTTTATTGTGCTTTTATTGTTGTGTTATTTATCACCGCTTGGGTGAGTGTGTGTGTGGTTGTTTTTTGTTTTTTTTTAAATACAATTTATTATTGGATATATCACATGTTCATACAATTTAAACAAACCAATACATATCCATTTTTCTTTCTCCCTCTCCCCCCCAAACAAGGCTTCCCGCACTGCTCCAACCCCCTTGATATTTCTCTTATACAATTACATTTACTACTAAACATATTTCTTTTACTAATGGTAACAATTCAAAGATCTGAGTCTCTTTCCACTTCTCCTCAATAGCTGTCAAAACAAATCAAACCATGTTTTACATCCCAATTCTTCAACAAGTATTCTTGAAAGTCTTTCCAGTCTCCAAAAAAGGTTTCGTCTTCTTCATTGTTTAATTTTCTTGTTAATTTGTCCATTTCTGCCATAAACAATGTCTTTTTAATCCATTCCCATGTTTCAGGTACTTTGTCTTGTTTCCAACATTGAGCAAAAGTCAGTCTAGCTGCTGTAATCAAGTACCATAGTAGTGTTCTCTTGGCTACATTTATTTCTTCCATTTTAAGACCTAACAATAACATCTGTGGGTCTTTCTTAAAAGTACATTTCAAAAATTTTTGTATCTCATTGTGGATCTCAGTCCAATACTTTACTACTTCATCACATGTCCACCACATATGGTAAAAAGACCCTTCATGTTTCTTACATTTCCAACATTTGTTAGACATACTTTCATTTATAATAGCAATTTTTTTAGGCGTCATATACCATCTGTACATCATTTTATAACAATTCTCTTTAACATTTACACAAGTTGAAATTTTCATTGACTTTTTCCACAAATATTCCCAAGATGTCATTAATATCTCATTATTAATATTTACCGCCCATTTTATCATTTGCTCTTTTACAATTTCGTCCTCAGTATACCATTTCAATAAAACCTTGTACAGTTTAGAAATCATTTTTTTACCTTTCTCAAGCCATACAGTTTCAATTTCAGTGTTATTTTCTCTAAAACCATATTCTCTTTTATCGGTCTTAAATAAGTCATAAATCTGTCTATACTTCAACCAATCATATTCAAATTCCACATCAAATCTGTCTTTTAACACAAAGTTTTTCCCTTCTAATTTTAAAAGACTTTTATAAGGTAGCCAATCTAACCCTTGATTTCTTGAATATGGATTAATCACTTCTGCTGGTACTATCCAAAGTGGTCTTTCTTCTGAGAAGAATTTTCTATATCTCATCCAAGTCTCGAACAGTGATCGTCTTATGAAGTGGTGTTTGAAAAATTTATCTATTTTTACTTTTCCATACCATAATATGCATGCCATCCAAACCTGTTATCATGCCCTTCTAGAGCCAATAACTTTTTATTTTCTAAATTGATCCACTGTTCCAACCATGTTAAACAGACGGCATCATAATACAGTCTTAAATTTGGTAGCTGTAGACCTCCTCTTTCCTTTGCATCACATAAAATTTTCATTTTAATCCTTGGCTTTCTTCCTGCCCATACAAATTTCGATAGTTCTTTCTGCCACGTATCCAGTATTTTCCTTTGTTTTAATATTGGAATAGCTTGAAATAAAAACATCAAACGCGGCAAAACATTCATTTTTACAGTTGCAATTCTTCCTAATAACGATAGATTCAAGGTATCCCATTTCTTCATGTCTTGTTGAATCCTGTGCCAAACCTTTTCATAGTTATTTTTGAACAAATCAATGTTTTTCATGGTCAATTCAATTCCTAAATATTTAGTCTTTGTAACTACTTCACATTGAATTTTCTCTTGAAGTTCTGTTTGTCTTTGTTTCGTCATATTTTTGCACATCACTTTGGTTTTACTTTTATTAACGTAGAATCCCGCAACTGATCCAAATTCTTCAATTTTTTCCATCAATTGTGGTATTTTGTCGATTGGATCTTGAATCATAAACATTACATCGTCTGCAAATGCCCTGTATTTATATGCAAAACCTTTCACTGTGAGTCCTTCAATGCTGTTATCTTTTCTTATCGCTGTCAATAATATTTCCAATATCCAAATAAACAACAACGGGGATAACGGGCAGCCTTGACGTGTTCCCTTTTGAACTTGGAAGAAATCTGTTCTTTCTTTATTTATATTCAAAGCTGCTCTCTGTTCTGAGTAAATTGCCACAATCATGTTTAGAAAAGACTGTCCTATATCCATTTTTTCAATAACTTGCAACATAAACTCCCAATTTAAATTGTCAAAAGCTTTTTCCACATCTAAAAAGAGGAATCCAACTTCTTTTTCTGGATGTTTGTCATAGTATTTGATTGCATCAATCACCACTCTTAAATTGTCTCTAATCTGTCTATTTGGTAAAAAACCAGCTTGTTCTTCCGCTATAGTATCTTTCAAATATTTTTTCAGTCTTTCCGAAATAATTTTCGCAAATAATTTGTAATCATTATTTAATAGCGATATTGGTCTATAATTCTTTACTTCAGTTAAATCCAAACCTTCTTTGGGTATCAATGAAATATTTACTTCTTTCCATGAATCTGGGATCCGTTTGGTCTTTCTTATCTCGTTCGACAGAAGTACTAAGATAGGGGTTAGCTCCTCCTTAAATTTCTTATAAAACTTTGCTGTAAAGTCATCTGGACCTGGAGCTTTGCCCAACTTTGCGTCTTCTATTGCCATTGTCACCTCTTCCTTTGTTACTAAACCATTTAATAACTCTTTAATTTGTTTTCCCAGCTCTGGAACTTCAATAGTCTCCAAATATTTCTTAATTTTCTGTTGGTCAATTCCTTTCTTTTTGAACAGTTTGGCATAGTATTTGAAGAAGACTCTTTTTATACCTTTCAAATTCATAACATCCTTTCCGTCTTCAGTAATTTTACTTATAAAATTACTTTCTTTTCTATTTTTCAATTGCCACGCTAAAAATTTTCCTGGTTTATTTGCACCCTCAAATGCTTTTTGCTGTAATTTCTTCAGATTCCAATATAATTCTCTATTTAGTAGAACATTCAATTGATCCTGCAGAAAGTGGATCTCTTTAATAATCTTTTTCTTCCCTGGCCTTTTCTTTAATTCCTTTTCTTTTTGTCTAATTTTTTCATGAAGGTCGTTTTGTTGTTGCATCCTTTGTTTTTTATCTTTAGAATTCAAAGAGATAAGCAAACCTCTCATTACTGCTTTGTACGTGTCCCATACGACTTGTATATCAGTACCTTTATTTAAATTCAGTTCAAAAAAACTTTTCGTTTCTTTTTTAAAATTTCATTAATTAATTTTTGGTCCAATAAGTCCTCATTAATTCTCCAATATAATTGTTTAGGTTTTTCTTTAGATATCCAAAGTAAAGGATTGTGATCTGAGTTGGTTTTCGGTAAAATTTCTATTTTGTAGGTTTTTTGCGCCATCTCCTCTGACATCCAAATCATATCGATTCTAGAAAAGGAGTTATGTCTGTTAGAATAAAATGTATAATCCTTTGTCTTAGGGTTCCACTTCCTCCAAACGTCTTCTAGTTTCTCTTGCTTCATTAGCTGGAAAAAAATTTTTGGCAGCTTTCCAACCGCCTCTCCACTTGCTTTGGACTTTCTGTCCAATACATTGTTCACTGTGCCATTGAAGTCTCCTGCAAGGACTATTTGATCATAATTTAAACAGTCCAACTCTTTAGTCAAATCATTAAAAAAAGTCTCTTTTGCCCCATTGGGTGCATATATATTTACAAGCAATGTCTTTTTTCTATTCATCATTAATTCCACACCAACATATCTTCCTTCTTTGTCTGAGAAGATTTGTTTAGGTTCCAATTCTTTGGTAATGTATATCACTGTTCCTTTTTTCTTATTAACTGCTGATGAATGAAATTCTTCTCCCAATTTTTTATTAACCAAATATTTATTATCTTGTTTTCTGATATGTGTTTCTTGCAAACAAATTATGTTACATTTTTGTTTCTCTAGCCAATGATTCACTAATCTTCTTTTGCTTGGTGAATTTAGTCCATTTACGTTCCAAGATAAAAATTTGTAATCCATAGTTGTTTTGAATTAAATATCTTTGAAATCATCAAAGTTGTTCTCTTTGAATCTGTAGATGTCTCCTTCCGTTTTAAGAGTAAATCTCACCGAATTGTATGTAAATGATAATCCATATGGAATCTCCCATCTAAACCTGATACTCATTTCTTTTAACCTATCTGTTAGTTTCTTGAATTTCTTTCTGTCTTGTAAGATCGATCTCGGAATTTCTCTCAAAATTATTATTTTTTTTCCATTAATTTCCAACGGTTGTGTAAATTGCTTCTTGAAAACGTCTTCCTTCATTTTAGTAGTCACAAATTGAACAATCACATCTCTGAGTAATTGCTTTCTCTTGGCATACGCTGAATTTACTCTGTAAATCAGGTCAAAGTCTGGATCCAAGTCTCCAACATCTTCCCCTACGTAAGTTGTCAATGTGTTAATTACTAGGGCCCGTAAATCTTGATCTTCCTCCTCTTCGATTCCTCTCAATCTCAAGTGGTTCTGAGTGGCCCTATATTCCATCATGGACTCCAGTCTTGTATTTTCTGACAGGGTTCTTTTAACTTTCTGTTCCATTTCTTCTGATTTTGTCACCAGACTTTTAACCTCTTTTTTAACTTCTTCTGTATCTTTTTTTATCCCTGCCACTTCTGTTAGTACCAGTTCTTTTAACTCTTCCATATTTTTTTCTGTACTTGGACTTGTACTTGTTCTATTTGCTCCAGTTGTATTTGCAGCTGTTGTTGCAACTGTTGTTGCAGCTGTGATTCTATTTGCTTTCCCAAACTCTGCACCACTTCAGTCATCCGTTTCTCCATCGCTTCCATGGCAGCCTGCCACTCCTTTTTTTCCTTTGCAGTCATTCTTGGACTAGGTGATGAGGCAGCCCTTGGTCTTGACCTCAAATCCGTCTTGAAAGCGAGTTCAGGGCTAATCGATCTTTATATTAGCAATCCTCAAGCCAAATCGCCACCTTTATAACTTCTTCCAGTGCTTTTTCGGCTTAAAAATAGCTTTTTAAAATTTAGTCCTCCTCAAAATGGCGGGCGCAATTTCTCTATGGTTTTCTGGCTAGAGTAGGCTCCTTCAGAACTTCCTGTTTATCTGTCCGTCACTGTAATCCAACTTCCGGTGCCACACTCTAAAACGTCCGTCTACTTCCGGCACAGCAACATCGAAAACATCCACTCTAGCCTACTTCCTGTATCATAGAATCACAGTCAATTTCGTTTCTGCTACGCAAAGTTTAGTCTTAGCTGACCACAGGAATGCAAGACAAAGTTACTTTTCAGCCATTTTCTCTAAAGGAAAGCTTTCTTTTACTTTTAAATCAAGCGGATTAGTTCATTGAAGCTTTTTACACTTATCCGAACGTTTAGATTTTGCCTTCTTCTTTAAACCGGTAAGCAATTGTTCATTTGTTACCTTGCTTGTAATCTCGGGGTTTCGCAGTGCTTCTTCTGTAACCGATGTTAAGCTTGATGTTAAAGAGGCCGGTAGATGACAGATTTATGCTGAATTCTCAGCCCAGCTGGTATCTGTAGTGCTGATTTGCAACTGCCCTCTTCGCGGAGGGAGATCAAGGTGTAAACAAGCCTCCTCCGAGGCTTATCCACACCGATCTCAACCCCCTCTCAGGCTTGGCTGCTTGCTTGCCACTCCCCCGCCTGGGGAGTGCTGCGTTGGGCCAGGTAGAGCCCAAACTGTCGCCAGATACTGCTGTCCACTCTGCTCAAATCGCAAAGTGTGTCAATTCGCCATTTTAACTCCGGCCGGAAGCCCGAGTGTGTGTGTTTTTTATATCGTAATGACCTTTGGTCATATACAATAAATTTGACGAACCTGCCTTCAAATATATTGTAACAATGAGATCCAATAACTGTCAAAGGAAATTTTCAATTAGATGAACATCACTCTATGACATTTTACAAAAAAAAAAAAACAGACCTAGAAGGATGCTATATATCAGGAAAAAAGTATTAAGTATTTTTGGATTGGTTAAGATGCATGTACCTGTACCATCATCTACGTTTTCCACCTCCATCACTTCTGTGTTTATTCTGCCTCGGAAGAGATACCGATGTCCATCTGTGGATGCTTTGCTGTTCTTCAATCGTCTGTGGAGGGGCGAAGAACCACAATGGCATAGGGTTAGATCAAATGGCTCTTGAATTAAGTCAGGTACCTTGCTACAGCACCTTACTTCACAAAAGGAATCCACTGAATAAAACCAAAGTGAAAAAATGAACATCTATTTTCAGCATGACTCAAAACATAGTTAGCAATTAATTGTATGCTCCAGATCCCTTATTTTATTCTATATCCTGTGATAAATACAGTAATTCAGCATTTATTTACAGTTGAGATTATAGGGTAAAGGAACTATCCTTCAAACCATTTGTTCCAAACTTTGATGTAGTTTCTTCACATGAGACAGAGCTTCATATTTCAAAAATTAAGTACATAGCCATGCATTATAGTAGTTTCCTCAGAGTATCAGGAATATTTGAACAGTAAATTTATTTATTTGTTCAATTTATACCCCACCCTCCCCACCAAGGCAGGCTCAGGGCGGCTTACATAAAATGCATACATAAAATATAGTTAAAACATACATAAAACACACATAAACAAGCAGTTGTTCATTTTCCTAAAGTGCCACATCAGTTAAAGTGCAAGAGCAAGATTCCTAATTTAGACCATACCACTACTTCGGTGTTAGTCCTGATGGCATTCTCACAACAGCTGAGTTTGGTCGACTAATTTATGTGGCGAGCCAGGCTGTAGGTGGTAAAGCCAGGGCAGAGGGTCACTCTTTGGTGTTTAAGGCAGCTCCTAATTGAAGGCCTGGGAAAAGCGCTCCCACATAGAGAGGCCCATCAACAGCCTGGCCACAGCATTTTGCATCAGCTGCAGCTTCCAGATTTGGGACAAGGGCAGCCCCAAGTAAAAAGCATTACAGTAGTCTAATCTCATGGTGACCGTTGTGTGGCTCACTGTCGCCAAATCGTGTTTGAGGAAGAGAACCAGCTGCTTGATCAGCCGGAGATGGTAAAAGGCTGCTACCTGGGCCTCCATTGTTAAAAAGGCAACCAGGAGCACTCCCAGACTCCTAACCTCCAGCACTGGCAACAACTGTGCCCCATCAAAGGTCGGGAGTGGGGGTCCTACCCTCGGACCACCCCAACTCAGGCACAGGACCTCCGTCTTCGTCAGATTCAGTTTCATTCAACTCAGTCTAAGCCAACCAGCCACAGCTCGTAACACCCGGTCCAGATCCACATGTTTTACGAAAGTATGTTTTCAAAGCATCAGCTAATAATGTCTCACCTATGTTTTCTTTTGCAATAGACTAAAAGATTGTCAAAAAGAAAAAACACCCGTTCCTGAATATTTCCTGCAGAGATTTTCAACAGGACTCCATACATCAGCATTTCTGTGCATGTGTCTGTGATGTTAGAACCCTATACAAACAGAAAAAAACAAATGATTGATGTTTACAAATCCAGAAATAACCTTTTAAAAACTATTTTCATACAAATTAATTTTCAATTTTAGTTAATCAAAATATGAGGAGGAGGAGGAGGAGGAGGAGGATGAACGGAATCAGAGAATTTCATGTTCAAATTTTCAATAAACCAATCTTGGGGTTTTTTTTACAAATTCTTTGATTGAGGTCTTCTTTCTCTTTTAGAATAAGTTAACTTTTTTAGAAGTGCCACAGTCCAAATGCTTTTATATGTGTCCATAACTAATGGCAGAGTCCCTCATTTCAAACTAAATTAAAAAGCATTCTTGCTATAGCCACCAGAACTGTGACAATCAATGAAATCATAAAGAGTAACAACCTTCTAAACCCATCTATTTTCACAGGTATTCATTTCATTTATGCAAGGAAGTCTACACAGCACATAGGCTTTTAAACAAAATAATATAACAATAGTTGAAATACATTAAAAAGGAACACTCAGCACTTTAGGAAAAGTAAATATTGAATATAAAATTTAAAATATTGAATTAAAATTAAAATAGCCACAGAATCACTGCATATTTAACTAGGCACTGAATAAATGGCAGTAGTTCAAGTTTTTAGTGCAGCCAAGCACTAATTCCTGACCCAATTCAAGTGAAGAAAATTTGTGATTACAGACCATGGACATTAAAGTGGATACTCCTGGACAATATCTTTGGATTAATCCCAAATTATCAGAACAGCACTGAAAATTTTTGAAACACACCATATTTTATTGGAAAAATTATACTTGACCAGAACTCCTCGTAGGTGTTATCTGCTGACAGATCTTGGGTTATGAACTTCATTGTACACTAGCTAACTTTCCACTAGTGGTACAGAAGCCTGGGCACCATCCATCCTTTTATATTTTCAAAAGTTTCTCTCGTCATATTTTTTTTCCTTTCAAATTGTTCTTGTGCCAACTCCACAAGGAAATATTTTAATTTTAACTGTGGTTCTGTAGAGCCTTTCTCAGAGGAATGTTCTTAAGAGAAAAATTAGATGCATCCTTCTGGATTTAAGCCAAAGTCATTTGTAAATATAAAAACTTGGGCTGCAATCCTAAATATAGCATTCTGGAAGTAAGCCTTACTGAAATCACTGAGATTTGCTTCATAGTGAACAGCTTTCGAACCACAATGCTAGCCAAATTTGCAACTCTGAAGAGCTAAACTATTTGTGCAAATCAAAATTTTGCTGAATAAAGGACTATATTATGTTAAAGTATGGACTTCTAACATTATTCATTGATTGGGTTACCAGAATCATTTGTTTAAAAGACACTCTAAAGAACAGATTCAAACAAGGTGGAAGCGAGTGTCGGTGAAACAAGATTGGAGTGATATGGCCCCTGCGACCCACTCTGGTCAACACTCTGGCCACAGCATTCTGTACCAACCATAGCCTCCAGAAAGTCTTCAGGGGCAACCCCACTTAGAACGCATTGCAGTAGGCTAATCTAGACATTACCAGGGCATGCACCACAGTGGCAAGATCTTTTCTGTCCAGAAAAGGCTGCAGCTGCCTCATTAGCTGAAGCTGCTGAAAGGCACCTCTGGCCACTGGTACATCCAACAGGAGGCCTGGGTCCAGGACCAAACTCAAGCTACCAACCTGATCCTTTAGGGGGAGTGCAACCTCATCCAGAACAGGGAATAACCTATTTTCAGGGCCAGACTTCCCCCCACCAGTACCACTTCCTTTTTGTCAGGATGACATCAGAAGATGTCATAGTCCCACTGTACACTGCATTGGTCAGGCCACACCAGGAGTATTGTGTGCAGTTTTGGAGGCCTCACTGCAAAAAGGATGTGGATGGAATAGAGCGGGTACAGAGGAGAGTGATGAGGGTGATCAGGGGCTTGGAGACCAAGCCCTTTGAGGAACTTGGGACTGTTCAGGCTGAAGAAGAGGAGGTTGAGCAGGGATATGATTGCTCTCTTTAAGTACATGTCACATAGCGGAGGGCAGGCAGCAGAGGATAGGACTTGCGATGATAGGTTTAAATGAAGGGCAGGAAGGTACCAGCTGGATATTAGGAAAAACGTCTTTACAGTATGAGTTGTTCAACAGTGGAATAAGCTACCTAGGGAGGTGGTGAGCTCCCTCTCACTGGCAGTCTTTAAGCAGCAGCTGGACAAACACTTGTCCGGGGTGCTCTAGGTTGATTGCTCTAGGTTGATCCTGCATTGAGCAGGGAGTTGGACTAGATGGCCTGTAGGGCCCCTTCCAACTCTGTGATTCTATTATTCTATTCCAGGATTAAGTTTCAGCTTGTAAACCTTCATCCATTTCAAAACAGCCTCCAGGCACCTGCTCACAGTTTCCATAGCCTTCCTGGGATCTGCAGGTCATACAAGACAGAGCTGACTGTCATCGCATATTCATGGCAGCTCAGCCCAGATCTCCAGATGACCTCTCCTAGCAGTTTTATATAGATGTTGAAAAACATCGGGGACAAGATGGAACCTTGAGAAATCCCACAGGCCAAAGATGAATTGGTACAGCAGCAGTCCCCCAGCACCACAGTCTGAAAATTACCCTTGAGGTAGGCCCAGAAACACCACCGAAAGGAGATCCAGAAGGATATTGTTATTGATGGTATCAAAAGGTCCAGGAGAATTAGCATGGTCACATTCCCCCATCCATTTCCTGGTGCATGTCATCCACTAGGGTGATAAAGGCCATTTTAGTCCCCTAACCAGGCCTGAAACCAGATTGGAATGAATCTAAATAATCCACTTTATTCAGGAATCCCTGAAGCTGGCCAACTACCACTCATTCAATCACTTTGCTCAAGAATGGTATATTTGAGACTGGATTGTAGTTATTCAACTGTCCTTGGTCCAGAGTAGGTTTCTTTAGGAGTGGATGCACCATGGTGTCAAGGCAGAAACAACCACCATGTCTCTCTCAGGGAGGCTTTAACTGTTTCCCAGACCCAGTCTACCACCCCCACCATGGCAGATTTAAGCAGCCAGGAGGAGCAAGGGTTGTACAAAGAGATAATAGGCCCCAAACTTCGAATGATCCTGTCCACATTCTCAGACTGGACAAGCTGAAAGGTAGCCCACACAACTGGACAAATTAGCACCCTGGGCTAATGCAGAGTCCAAGTTGGAACAGATCCAAGAGATTATATCCACAAAGTGATTAGCAAAATGATCGTAGTGAGAATATTCTCAAAGCAGCTAGTAAGAATCAAATTCAATATCAGTCAATAAAATTAAACTGAATTACACAAAAACCATAACAAAACACAATGGATAAAAATTTAATGCAAAGATCAAGGAACAAAGCAGCTCAACCAAATGCCTAACAAAACACTAGTGGACTGTACACGAAGCTACCGCTAAGAATGTGCGATGGACTGCACTTTTAAAAGTTTAGAAGTGCTATGTAAACAGATAAAGGACAGGGAAGGGTTAATTCTACACAGTAAAATTGCCTGCAAACCATAGAGATTTGCTCCAAACCTAAGGCCTCACCTCCACGATGTCGGTGATGCACTTTGTGCACACAGCAGAACACCCCTGAAAGGAGCCAGGATTCCCTCACCAGCTACAAGGTAGGACCTGGCAAACCAAGCCAGAAAGCCTGGAGTGACAGGCTGTTCCAAGAGATCTGATTGGTTAGCATCAGCTGAGCAGAGAAAGAATTCTGGATGCTGAAGAGAATTCAGTCTGATTTTAACCCTAGCTGAGAAGAGTAGAATACTCACCATTTCAGAATTCAGCCCTGCCTGAGAGCAGTTTAACACAGACTAGGGAAAGTTGGCAAGGACCAGTGGGTAATTAGATGGAGACTCCCATTCAGGCCAAGGAGAGGGGATAGATCTTCTAGAGGGAGAAGGAATTCCCCTACCCAGTCTAAACAGAGTAATAGCTCTGAAGGGTGCAGAGGTCCCTGGTCTGGTGTGGTTAGAAACTGCCTTTAGACAGCTTAAGAGTCAGTTAAAAACTCAAGACAAGTACTGGAAAGAGTGTACCAGTCTTCTGGAAACCAAAAAAGTCAGAGAATACTCAAAGAAAGTGTACTAGAGTGTTTGCAAAAACACTGGGGGGAAAGCCTCTCAAAATAAAGATTTACGTAAGTGTGAATAGCTTAAGAAACTCTCCTTAGCCTGAAACACAAGAACTAAAGTCTGTGCATGTACTGGTTTTATCTCAGAGTTATCTATATTGAGTTACCTCAAAAATTTCAACCCCTGATTTCACCAGACCTTTCCCCTATATGTTGAATAAAATATTTTGTTAAATTTGAACTTCAAAATGTCTCAAGTGCAGTGGTTTAAGTTAAAGGGCAATCCTGACCCTTCCTTCAGGTTTCTGGGTTGAGCCAGCAGTAAAATATCATACTGATACAGGGTGGGACAGTAAAGTTCTTCTGGAAAGAAGAAAACAGACCACTAGGGCTGCTCAGTCAGAAAGGGAAAGAAAAACAGGGAAAATCTTGCCTGCCATCATAGAAGGATTTATTACTAATTAATTAGCCACTAATTATTGATTAATTAGCCACTAACTATTACTAATTAATTAGCCACTTATTACTAATTATTAGCCACTAATTTCAAGTAGTAAGGGAATTAGTAGGCCAGAGAAGGATCTCCAAGACACTTCACCCAACAAGTAATTAACATGTGGAATTCACTGCCGCTGGAAGTAGTGAAAGCATAGACAGCTTCAAAAGAGGATTGAATAAACATATGGAGTAGTTATTAAACCTATGGAGTAGTTATTAGCCACAAAGTATAGATGGAACACTATGTCTGGGGCAGTGATGGTCTGTATTCTTGGTGCTTGGGGGGCAACAGTGGGAGAGCTTCTGGAGTTCTCCTGATAGTGCCTGGTTTTTTGCCACTGTGTGACACAGAGTGTTGGACTGGATGGGTCATTGGCCTAATCCAACATGCCATCTCTTATGTTCTTACACATCTCAGTGAATGTGCCAATCGATACAGGAGCAGGAGGTCTAGATGTCCTGGTCCCAGACCATTAGGATCATGTGAGTATATAATGTTTCTTCACATTGGATCAGACCACTGGTCCATCTAGTTATGTGTTTATCATCCACTGTAACTGACTGTATTGTACCTCTCCAAAACCTCAGGCAGAGATCCTTTCCAACCCAGCCACTCCAGCCCTTAAACAGAGATGACAGGGTTTGAAACTGGGGTTTGTGACATGCTTAGAATGTCCTCCATCTGTTTCAAGGGAAAGCCAGGCTACAAATATTCTAAGTGACAGTAAGCTTGCCATGTTCTGTCTGGAGGGAAGTGTCTGAAGACCAAACTATATGTGACCTAACCACTTAATGACTGACAGACAGACCGACAGAGATCTATATTATTTCCTCTTTTCCTCCTTCTGGTAGCCCTTGTATCCTCAGACTGCATTATGACTTGCTACTGGGAAAAACTGAAGACCAGATTGCAACATTTTGATTACTCCTTAAAAGGAATTTAGAACTCTAAATCCAGTTATTTCTAAGAAAAGTTCCACTCAGTTGGAACAAATAGCATCCTTCTGCATATGCAGGATCTCCCCTCATGGATAGAGCCCTTACATGAGTAGGAAAGGTTCTCTGAATGCAACCCATTGTGTTATTCAGAATGGATGCAGTGCAAAGCTACAAAGCAAAAAGCTAATAAGATATCCATGGTGCACAAACCCTCAATAAAAATAACTATTTTGTAACAGAAGATTACACATCCTGCTACAAACTTTCTGGTTATAAAACAATCCAGGCCTGGATTCTTAACTGTGTTTTCCACTGACAATCGGCATTTTCACAGACAGGAAACAGAGTTATTTTTACCAATTCTGCTCTCCCACTAATTACCCCCACACCATGCTATTCCCTGGAGTCTGCTGTATTTCATGGGCACACCAGGCTGCAACAAGGATCAGGGGATTTGCTACCACAAGCACAGCTTCTTATGTGCTAAATAGGATGCATGCCTCTGTATATATTTGGTTCAGTATTCATGAAACAAAAATAATCATTTTCAATTTTTAACAGCTGAGCTACTACAATTTCAGAATCCATTCAAAAATGCTCAGTCTGTGATTTCATTCATTTAATATCTATAATATTAAATTAAAATTAACAGCTACAGCATTGAAGATATCTGCTTATCCACATACGTTTTAGATTTATGATACTTTTTTGTAGGAATGCAAACCATCCTTTGATCCATTGCTAGCTAAGCAGTGTACTAAATATTTTCCCCTGGCAAGAAAAATCTCTAACATGTATGCTCCTCTGTTCTTAAGCTCTACACAGCAAACCAGATGTTTAGTTAATTAAACTAGCTCTTGTCATACAGGAAGATTTATTGCAGAGAACTCTCATAAAACTTGGCTTACTCTTGCAAAAATAATTCAAACTTAGTTTGAAGTGGGGAAACTATCATATGAAGAAAATGTCTGTTCTTATGCATTTAGTAAATGGGTGTTGATTTCTAACCAAAACACTTATCCAAATTGTACTATTAACATTAGGGCTGCTAGGCTGGCAACTGGATGGAGAATTGCTGCTGCAGGAGAAGGCCTCATCCATGACAGAATGACAGTGCCAATGACATGGTGATGGCACTTCCAGTGTGACCAGAAATTACGTCAGCACTTCTAACATTCAGCCCAACCTGTATGATTTAACCATAGAATGCTAGTGCATCCCTGGTGACACACTGATGTCACTTCCAGTTGTGCAGGAAGTGACATCTGCACATCGGAAAGCTGGCTGTCCCCCCCCCCATTTCCCTCTTATTTTTCTCCCACTACCCAGCTAAGCCACAGTGGGAAGGGCTGCCCATACCCCCCCCCCAATATCATAATTAAACCACAACATTTTTGAGTATACAATCTGGGGGGGGGGATGGGGAATAGCCTGCTAAGTGCTGCACAGGTATTTAAGGCATAAAAAGGCTCTTTGTTTTGAAACACTTTAATGCTGCTTGATTTTCTTCTAAAATGGCAAGCACAATTAATGTCACACAAATTCAGTCCTCACAATAAGAGAACATTTGGTGGCATTTCGCCATTTTAATCAACATCAACAAAGTTCACAATTAGACAACTTTCATTGTCAATGCCTTCAGTCTTCTCCCCATGTGCTAAGGTATATTTACATATTAATCTTATTTTTGGATCATTTTTTGAGCTCAGGGCAGTGAACATGATTCTTCCCACCTCCATTTTATCCTCACAACAACCCTGTTACATAGGTGAAAAGGGTTCTGGTTCATAGGATTAGTTTTTAGCACAAACAGAGAGCTGTCCTAAAGTCACCCAATGAACTTCATGATAGATGGGAGATTTGAATTGCATGCATAGTCCCAGTCCACGGGATACTCTAGGATTTACAAAAAAAAAATTACTGAAGAGTTTTTGCAAATCATAGCGTGTCTATGACATCACTTCCATTTTTTACCGGAATTTTTACCAATCAACGTGTTGGCACGATAGTAGCACATTACCCAAATTCCACCCCCATTTCCTCCCACCAGCAGGCAAAACACTGGCTATAGCAGGAGACCTGGCAACCCTAAACACACTTTCTTGCCCACCCACTCCTGGTACTTCCATTTCTTACTTAAATGAAACACTTTTCTCTCTCTGGCATTCCACAAACGATGTAGAACAGAAATGTTCAGGATACCATTTTTATACACATCAATAGATCTAATCACTATATTATAATGTAATGGTTTAAGAGGGTACTACAATAAAGGGAACAGGACTATACTATCCTACAGGACTATACCACCTTGGGGGCCCTGAATTGGGGAGAAAGGTAGCATAGAAATGCTTTAAATAACAAAACAATACTGTGTATAGTATGATCTATTTGCTTTACCTATTATCTTGCTCTGACTACATTGTTTTCTACCCACTGAATTTCAGTTTTGATTTTGTTAATGTATCAGTAGATCTAATTTTCAACATGGCCAAATCTGTGGATACTTAGTTCCAGAGACCAGAGTAAGGAATAAACAAGACAGATCTTTCTACAAACCTGAAAATGCCCCAGGTTTGCAGAAAAATCTGAAACCTAAAAACATAACAATACTTTGGGTATTAACCCACCACTAGGGCTGCCAGACCTCCCCGGTTTGGCGGGGGTTACCCACTTTTTGGGGGGTTAGTTAGTTAGTTAGTTTTATTATTACACTCTTAAGACCAGCATACAATACAAACATAGAGAGAGAGAAGAGACTGGATTTTTATACCCTGCCCTTCACTACCGAAAGGTGTCTCAGAGCGGCTTACAAACTCCTTTCCCTTCCCCTCCCCACAACAGACACCCTGTGAGGTAGGTGCAGCTGAGAGAGCTCTTGACAGAAACTGCTCTTTTTTCAAGAACAGCTCTTATCAGAACTGCGGCTTGCCCAAGGTCATCCAGCCAGGTGCAAGTGGAGGAGTGGGGAATCGAACCTGGTTCTCCCAGATTAAAGTCCGCACACTTAACCACTACACCAAACTGTCTTAACCACTACACCAAACCACTACACCAAACCACTACACCAAACATAGTATGAAAAAGAAGGAAAAAACAGAGATAATATACAGAATAAAATCTAAATTTAAAAACTTTTAAAATGCGACTCCCACAATTTAAGAATCAATGCACAGAACTCAGCAACTGAATGTGTAATCTCTGCATTCTTATCTGATAGAAACCAGTGAAGTCTTGCTTTGTTTGTATTAATGTGACCAGGTATTCTATCAAATAATGCTGTAATGATTTTAAGATGAGCCTCTCTGTAGAATGGGCAACTGAAAAGCATATTCTCTACTGATTCGACCTCGCATGAAGTGCTTTTTGTGGGGTTCTACCCACTACCTGGCCAGCTGGCCAGTAAGGGAAGCCCCAACACCCACATCCACTTCTCTCCTTTCTCTCTTGAAAGAGCGGGGCAGCTGCAGGCCATGCACCAGATCTCCAGGCCAGCCCTCCAGATACAGGCACTTAAAGGGACCCCTTAAAGTGCTCACAGCCAGTGTGACAGGCCCCCGTACACCCGATCTCCAAGCAACAATGCTGTTGGAAGATTGGGCGTGCAGGGTCCTGTCCCACCAGCTGTGTGCACTTAAAGCTTTAAGTATAAGCATAAGAAAATTTATTGTGTTAGCCATAGGCCATAACAAAATTACGGAGCATTCAAATACAGCAGTGAAATAGTATAAATGATACATAAAAACGTAAAACCTAGAATCACATACATGAAAGGTTAGAATGGCCTGCATATTATAAGAATGACCCCTATGGTGCCACCCTGGCTCTAATCTTTTTGGCCACAAGGGCAAAGAGGGAGATTCTATAGGATACAAACTCATCAGTATCTGATAACAAAAATGCTATCTTCTCATTTTCAGAATACACTTTTATGGTAAGTAGAATTCCTGTCAAGAATTTGTCTCTGAGTGTGTTATATAATGGGCAGGCTAAGATACAGTGAGGAAGGTTCTCAATGGCAAGTGAGCCGCAAATACATGTACTATGTTCTGTTGGAATTTGAAAATATCAACCCTCCCGCAATGCTATGTATATTGTTTGAAAACGCAAGACAGTGAAAGACACCCTGAGGTTAAAGTTGGAAATTTTAGATAAATAGAGCGGTTGAGAGTGGTTAAATTTGACCGTGTGCACTTAAAGGGGTCCCACGGGGGCCGGCCTTGGAGCCAGGATGTCCCCAACATGACATCATCACATTGGAGACACCCTGCCCCCTCCGAGACCACTCCCCAAAGTCCCCTACTGGGGACAAAGATAGACCTGGCAACCCTAAACCCCACCCTAAAATAATAAAAGCGCCTATAGTTTAAGAAAGCAGATATCCTCAGTAGCCATTGCTAGGCAACCACAACAGTATTGTCAAGACATCCATTCTGTCATGAAAATGGGGTGAGGGGGCAGAGAAGTCTTTTCCAGAGCTGTTTGGTCTCTGAAAGAGGGCTTATTGGGGCCTGGCCTCCCAGCAACAGCCAACTGTCTTGCTACATACAATTCGCATGTCTCACTCAGCCCCCAGCTCCTTCTCCCTGCTCACCCCCAAGGACTGAGGCAGGCCAGTTGGGCATTTGGAGGAGATCTGTGAGCCGGGGAATGGGAAGGCACTCTAAGGAGCCAGGCTTGTGGACCGCTTTCCACCCGGGCCCCTTTACTGTCTGGAGTCGGGGTGGCTCCGTCCGCTGGCTTCCCTTGCTTGCGTCACGGGCCAGTCAAGAATCCAGTTGGTGTGGAGAAAAGAAGGGAGGGAAGCAAAGCAGCTGCCCAGATGCAAGCGGAGGAGGAGGAGGCCTGTATAGCAATGAGGAATGATACCAGAATATGATTGATTGATAGATCTAGTTCTCAACCAGGGTCAAAGGGAGGGAGGCTTTTCCAGTTAAAAATCCCGAACCCTCTAGAATCGTAAAAGATCCTCTCCTGATTAATCACACTTTCATCCCTTCTGCTAAGGCGCCCAATTGACAAGTGTTCCGTTTGTGCCTGCCTGCATGCCCAGATGTCAGAAAGCTCCCCCAAATGCACAGCTCTGCCAGAGGTCAGGCTTGCCAGCTGCTGCGGACAGGCAGGGCGGGGCACTGGAGGGAGATGACATGACCAAGGCAAGGCCAGATGTCTGGGTAGTGCTAGGGTGCTCCTCTGTGGGCTTTAGCCGCCTCAGCCATCCAAGCGAACTCCCTTGGCTGTTGTTTCCGATCCTCAACCCATTTACGCGGATAGTTTGGGATGAAAAGGCACCCAGGGGATTTTACATTCCATTTCTATTTTATTTACTTCCTTTATACCTAGTGAGGACACAAAGCGGCTTCTTCCATTTCACCCCCACAACAACCCTGTGAGGTAGGCAGCCCGAGATGTCCACACACAGTGGCCGCACTGGTCTACCAGGCTCTTGGGCTGCCAGATGGGGCTCAAGTGCTGGGCAAGTTCCACAAGTTCTGCAAGCTCTGTGCCCCCATCACCTTCCTCGAGTGCAGCATGGTGGTAGCCATGCCGCAACCCCCCCATCTGCCTTTTCTCCCTTCCCTCGATTTTTGCTGCAGCAGGTCATGGTAGTTTTGTGTGTTTAGCTTAGCCTGCAGTCTATTTTGCTGCTGTAGATGAGGATTCTTCCCACCTGCCCTCCCCACGTCTATTTGTCTCCTCCTTAAGGGGATGACGGGGTCTCAAGTGTGTGTTGGGGGAGGGGAGCTGAACTGGCATCCCTGCCTCTGGTCATTTTTCTGGTTGGTTCCAGATCTGTACAGTTCTAGTGCATTGTTTATTGACTGTCTCATTTTGTGGATTGCATTGACTCACTTTGTGTACTCTGCCTTGCATCCCTGGTAGAAAGATGGACTATAAATAACATACATCAATTTTTTTTTCCTACGGAGTGAGGAGCAAAGGGACAAACCCAGTGATGGTGATTCACTGCTTTTCCTTTTCCCGAGCATGCTCTTGGGCCAAGGCAGCTCCCTCAGCAAGTGGATTCAGCCATACATCCTCTCGTCTTCCCTTCTTGGGAGAACACGAGGCGGCTGCCTCGCCTCGGATTTCTCCAGAGCCTGCCACTTCTGGCCTTCGCTGCCTGGGCCCCCTCCTCCAAAGCTGGGCTTCTGTGAAATGCCCAGGACTGCCACAATGGGAACCCGGGCCCTGGTGGGGATGGCGTTGTGCAGCCTGGCTGTTGTGGTGACACAAGGTAAGAGAGAGGGGCAGCTCCGAGGGGAAGGGGAGTGGGGCCCGCCTGCATTAGGCGAGTGCAATGGCCCACCACAGCAGGCCTTCCTGGCGGCAAGTTGCATTAACCCTTGCCAAGAGCTGGACGCCAGGGTAGCATTCCCTGCAGGCCCTGCCCACGAGGTGGAAGCCCCAGTCCTTCAGTGCCCCCTTGAGATGCAGGCGATGGCTCGCTTGGGAGTGAGAGAAAATCTGGGGGAGCCTTGGAGCTACTTGTTCTATGCACCTGGTAAAAAGAGCTGGATGTGAGACTTGACATAGCCTTGCAGAATGGTTCTTCAGCGCTAGACTGTTTTTAAGCCCAAACAGAGAGTGCAGTCCTACACAGAGTAACACCCTTCTAACCCCACTGACTTCAGTGGAGTTAGAAAGATTGTCACTCTGTTTAGGACTGCAAGGCAGGCTGACTCTGAGCATGTGAAGAGTGCCTTCGGCTCCCCTGGCTGAGCAACCTGAATCAGAGACTGAGAGTAGGAAACAGAACCCAGGAAAGAGTTAAACCTCACTATCTCCAGTGCCGGTGCTCTGATCACACTCTTGGCATTGGCTAAACAGATAAAGTTTAAGAAAACCTGGGGGAAAATCTTATATAAAATATCGATAGGTTGCTTGTCCTCAATATAATCTGTATGATTAGAACTGGAAGGTCACAAATTAAATAACTTCAGACTGCAGTGGAATAGCAGTTAATGAAGAAGTAACATTGGAAGTCTGGTGGCAAATCTAGGGAAAAAAGACCCATTGCATCGCCTTGTATGAAGAAAAGTTATAACTTCCATGCATTGCATCTTGGTGCTGTGGGAAATATAATTTCTGCATAAGTTTAACCTTGTGTACCTGGGCCTGAGCCTTGTGGACAACTGTAAATATAATAAACATCAGATATCACAGCAGCAGCAAAAAAATTAAATAAATAAACTTTTCCAAATGGTGCTTTCCAGTTTCACTGCCCATTAAAGGATGGCTATGCAGAGTCTGGAAGGTTTCAGAACTATCAATCTGTGATGTTTAAAAAGGAAACATTGACAGATCCAGTACTGGCATTCCCACATCACATGTGGTTTGGCCTTTGAAACATGCTTTTGTCATTGGAATGTCACTGCTAAATCAATCCTGGAATCCAAAGAAACCAAAAAACAGCTTTTGTCAAGACCTTTTTTTGAAAATCCACTGGGAATTTCTGAGCATGCTCCACTGAAATGAATGGGAACTGCAGAGTAGTAGAATGTGCACAGGGGGAGATTCTGGTGGCAGTTCCATTCTGCAGCTGTTGTGGCTGCCACCCGCAGACCATGCCTTATATTCCAGGTTCATGGGCACCATTGTGCCTTTCAAAAGCCAGTGAAGATGCAGCTATTTACATTTGGGCACTTTCCCCCTTCATGCCACTTCTTATTTTTCCCACTGCTTGTTTGTGAAGGTTCTGTGAAAAATGTGGGTTGCCAGCTACCAGGAGAACATAGTGTCCTCTCTGTCCTCTCCCTTTAATAAAGGGCAGGTGAAGCTTTTCATGGTATGGAGGTGAACAATATCACCTGATAAATACACCCCATTGAGCCTCTGTTAAGGGGACAAGACATTTTCTTTTCTCCAGGTTGTTGGCAATTCTTGTGTAAATTATTTTTATCCATGGCCTGTTCTCTAACTACATAATTATGCTAAACATATAATTAGAGTGAACCATAGGGAACTAAATATCCTATTCTGTGTGAGTTTTAAAAAATAAATAAGCTATTTGGCATTTGTGTTTTTTATTCTTCCTAAAATGCATTTATGCTTGAAAATTGGTGGGCGCAGCGGGGGGGCATCATAAGATAGCCTTGCCTAGTGAGCAAAAAAAAACCCTGGCACTGGCCCTGGTGGTGCAACTCTAGAGAGAAGGGGTTTAAACTTTAAACCCCTTCTCACTTCGCTTCTCCTCCACCCTGCCTTGGCAGGCCAGCTGGGGAAGAGAAGGGGAGGCTTTTGAAGATGCCTCCCCCCCTTTTTTGCTTCCCCTTCTGACACACTTCCAGTGATGTCAGGGGGCATGGCATACGCTAATGAGTTATGCTAATATGTATGCTAATGAGCTCTTGCATCTCTTTTTCTATGAAATGGCCCCTGAATATAGATGAAGATGGGGTCCCTTTCCTGGGTAGAGGCTGCCAGGTCAGGGGCAGGGGTGAAAGCAGGAGGACAGGGGAAGATAGAGGTAGGTTGACTGACAGGTTAGAAGGCTAAAAGGAAGCAGGAAAAATAAGAGGAAAGGGAGAGGCTTTCGCCCTGACCTGGATAGCCTCAGCTAGCCCAATCTCAACAGATCCTGGAAGCTAAGCAGGGTTGGCTCTGGTTAGTATTTGGATGGTTGACCACAAAGGAAGTCCAAGGTTGCTATGCAGAGGCAGCAATGGCAAACTATCTTTGAATACCACTTCCTTTGAAAACCCTATGGGGTTATAAATAGCGTAAATAAATAAAATTCAAGCCCACCTCCTGCTTCCCTTCAAGTCATTTTCCCCAGTCCTCACCTCTTTCCATTCTCATCCTTCCTATTCCAGGGTTCTTTGAGGTCACAATGGCTTGTTCAATGACCAGGCAGATAACAACCAAATGTGTGTTTATTGCAGGCTTTTCCACTTTGAATATTTGTGGGGTTTTTTTAAAAAAATGGACAACTACTATTATTCATCATATCACCCATGCTTTGCCATATTGCTCACATTTCTATGAATATGGAACAACTTCAAACCCAGATACTATACAGATTATAAAACACCACATCTTCTAGAAGTTGTTAAATTTATGCTGCTTAATACACGTAGGCTGCTATTTGTCACCTACAGAATTATACATTGACTGAAGACAGGCACTTATATTTTCCTAACCAGTTATCAATCATACCAACCCCATTTATTTTTTCCAACTGAAAAGACAGATCAGCATGTGAAAATGTACAGCAGAAGAGCAAGACTATAATTCAGAAAGCTTTACCCTGATATTTTCATTATTTTAATTTACATCACTGGCTGACATATGTTTTGATTTAATCATGTGATTCTGCAGAAGGCACATTGAACAAGATGATCCAGAAACTGCATTGCAGCTGCTGAGTGCATCACAACTTCCTCTCTTCTCCTCTCCTCTCTAGTGCAACAATCTCAATATGTGACAAGGTAATAGGATGCTGGGATGCTTTCAGTGGCAACCACACATTCTCTTGTTTAGCCTTATTCCATGTTGAGCAATCCACACAAAAATAACAGTCACAAGTGGGGACCACTGAGAAAATATAGTAGAAAAAGGATGGGAAAGATAGGGAAAGGAGCATTCCCTCAACACTTATTTCCCTACCACTGAGCCCAGTACTGGATGTAGGTAGCTTTGGGCATTTTCTGTGATCTTTAGGCTTAAGAGGCCCTGCCCAGTGACATCCCTTGCACACATATGTTAGCAGTCAGACTTCCTGCTCCCACACAGGGGCAGTTAAGTGGTTAGAGAGTGAAAGGCATAAACACCCTTCATACAATATCACCTCAAAAACCATAAGTATACACTGCCTGGCCTAAACATGACACACAAAATGGATGCCAGCCAGAGAGAAGCTTGGGAAAAATATTTTTGAAGGCGAGTCAGAACTGGCCGACTGACTAACAACCCTCTCCACACCCTTAGGAGATCCACAATTGAGGAACAATGGGTCTCCAAGATAGGATTAATCCAAGGTGAGGTGACTATCACATGCCCCACCTTACCCTTACCCATTTACCCCAATTTAGCAACACTTAATACTATTCACCCAAAACTGGTAATTTTCCTGTGTGTGGTCTCGACATCAAACCTCACACTCCCAGTTGCATGTAGGTCTCCTCTATTTGTTCTGTGAAATGCTGGTCATTTTGCAGCTTTCCAAAATTGGTAACTATTGCCTCCATGAAATCACTTTCTCCCACTTCCTCCCTTTTCTTCTCTTAGCTAGCTTGTGTGTTTTTCTCTGAGTTTGTATGTGTGCATTGCCCTTCTATTCTTATTTCAATAAAACCCTTTCCAGTCTTCAATTAAATAAGAGACTGCCTCTTTGGGTAACATGTATACACACACCCACACGGAGATGGGTGCAGAGCAGTAGCTCAGCTACTCCTAAAAGCAATGGTACCAAATAGCTACTACCACCCATGCTCACCCACCCTCTCAAAAGTGCAGCAATCAAACAACACACCAGTGCTTGGCTCCAGTAGCAGCTTCTTGCTACTCCCTTCCTGATTATTAATTACCCAGCAAAAGGTGCACCATAATAATGTTCCCACATTCATCTCTGGGGTAGAACAACAGTAACAGCATTGAAGTATCTTTGCATTCATTATCCTTCTATTCAGATCTATATATACAAAACTTACCATCAAGCAACTTAAAAGAATACAAAGCATCAGCACTTACATCCATGTAAAGTACAAGAGAGCTTACCCCCCCAGTACATAGGCAAGGTGAGTTTTGGTATCACAGAAATGGATTTTTAATTCCATATCCATCTCATTTATACATTTTCATAGATTACTTCATATTACCATCACATTTTACCCATCAGTTAGCTGTCCCACTTAATTGGGCTCATATCCCTAAGTAAGGTATTTCTTATAAAAACACAATACCTGCAAAATTTCATCCATATATTCTTAGATAACATACCTTAAATTTCTGCATATACCTTGTTAACACATTTTTGCTACCTTTAATCATGACAACAATATATAACAGGTACATAATTATTTATTGGTCATTAATCAACCGACCCTATCTTCAAACATAAATTTCTTCCATCCTTGCCTGACTCATTATTTTCCTGACGTTACTCTTCCTTGAATTTAATTTCTCTATTAATGAACTTCTAATCCATACCTGTCTTTGAACATACTCAAAGTCCTGATTCCAGTTTTATTCTGGGTGCACCATACATATTTACAGAAATGGCCATTCCCTGCTTGCAGCCTGCAGAAGAGCTTCTGATGATGTCACGAACCTTTGCCAGCTTTTTCCTCTCTGATACTTTTGGCTAAATTCATTACAAGAATCAAGCAAGTGGTAACAAGCAGCTGCAAACTCAAACAGGCTCAGACAGCCATCCAGGGGAAGGTGGGTGAGTGCCTGACCAGCAGTCATTGCTTAGCACCATTTCAGCTAGCAGTGACCATGTACCTGCTGCCTCAGCACCTGACTGCTCAGTGCCCTGGCACCTGGGTAGGGTACTCCTCGGGTGGGTGTCAGGACAACAGCATCATGCTAAGGACACCTCCAAGCACTAGAACTGGCCTTGTCCACCAACAGTCTCTTTCTCCACTCATCCAGAAAGGGACAGTGCAGTGGGAGGGATTCTTGCCTTATTTTCCCCTCTTCGCATTGCCTATTGGGAAACATGGATGGGATTGTAAAACGAGGCCCCTGTTATATTATTTTAATCGAGTTTTTTTTTTAAACCCTCTATAACTAATATGCCAATTAACATGAAAGTAAATTACACAAACCAGAAAAAATTAACAAATTCTTTTAAAACCTTGGACGGGGAAATGGGGGGGGAGAGGAAAGGGATATTGATTTTTTTCAACTAGAGAACAGACAACATAAAAGGTGGCTGAGTAGATCAATTCCCAAGGGGGGACAGGTAAGTATCAAGAGTCATCAGTACAGCAATGAGTTTGAGGCAGCAGCCACTGGAGACCTCTCCTGCCTCATACAGTTTGCAATTTCCATCATCTGTTATCTGGATATGGACAGACCAAGCTCATGAACAGAATATTACTATCACCAGCTAGAGGCAGGATGAAGAAATTCTATTCTTAGATTGTTCCCAATGTTACATAATGTACTGTAATGAATATAAGGAAAGCACAATGGGCAGACTTCTAAATGCCTTCTACATCAGATACAATGACAAATTTTGTGACATTACCTCCCATCCTTCAATGTGAGACTGCCATTCTTCTAAAACCTCTAATTTTTCCATCTGCCTCTTTGCTTCATTTATATTGGAACAGACAGATTTCATTGCCTGGAGAGCTTCCATTAAGGCAGAGTAGTCACTGTGTTTTTTGGGAGTGCGCTTTAACAGCTCCTGTTTAAAAAAATCAATTTTATTTTATTTTTTCAACAGGAAACTTAAGGTGGTTTGCCATTGCCTTCCTCTACAGAGTCTTCCTTGGTGATCCCCTATCCATGTACCAACCTTGCTTACCTTATGAGATCTGATGAGATCGGACTATTCCACATCCTGTGGGACCTTCTGGTACCTCTAGCTTTACTACCAGTTCATGGCAGACTCAGAATGTCCCCATGTATCAACCTTATTCTGAGTATAATACTAAACAATTTTTTTAAATGCATACCTTCAAAAGAAGTGGATACTTGCATATTCTCTGGATTGGTGATACTATGTATCCTTCTAATGGCACATCGGTACTCTTGCGTCCTCCTAGCAGCATGCAGTTCTAGAAACAGGGGGGAAATTAATTAAAATCATTTTGAATTTATCTTTTCCCAGACATGCTATGTGAGCTCATGAAAAAACTGACATCACGAATTATGCTTTGCTACTAGGTTTTCACAGGGTGCCTGGAGTGCCTTTTGCCAACTTCATTTTATTAGCTGACTGAAGCTACTTGACCCAGCCACTGCAACCCACATTTTGGTAACCTCCCAAAGGACTATTATAATTGGTTTTAAATAGAGCAACCATTAAAAACAGTTTGGCAATTTCATAAGGTGCAAAACTCTTGCCCATAAACAGGGGCATGCCTCTAAAGACCATATTACACCTATAATAGCTTCCATTATTCATCCATGTTCATTTCAAGATATTAGTTATTACTTTTAAAGCCTTAAGTGCCCATGGGTCTACACAAATTTTGAGAGCACCTTTTCCCTTTTGCACATACATACCCATTAGGTTTAGCAGAGGGAAACTCAGCTCTGTGTCCTATTTTGTCTAGGTTTTATTTATATCCTTTGTATATATTGTATCTTTTCTATGGTTTTTAAAGAGAGAATTTTTCAATTATACTATGAAAGTCAAAAGATACACCATGAAGATCCAGTTTCTGTGCAAATGTTCACAGAAGGTATCTTATGATGTATATTTTTGTATTTTGTAATCAGGCCTGAGTCTCAGCAAGAAAGGCAGTCTATAAATGAAGTAAATGTTTTAATGATTTTAATTTAGAAATTTTAAAAATAAAATAAATAATAAGCTATTTAAATAAAGAAATAATACTGATGCTTTTCTGTCTTTTAAAAGGCTTCTTTATTTCAGGCTATACACATATAAGGCACACATATATGAAAACAATTGTACTGGCTTGCAGGCTCCAAGTATCAGGTGCCAGAAGTCAGGCAAGGCAGGGTCATTCAGTCCAAGGTCAGGGGTCCAGAAGTCAGGCAAGGCAGAGGCAGTGGGTTGGCATCTATTGTACATGTTGCATCCATGCCAAACAGCCTCTCTTGGCTGGTTTTTATAGCCCCGTACCTAAAAATAATGCTTGTAGCCAGCTGCTCAGAAGCAATTCTGCAACTATTCATCTTTGTTATCAGCAAGCAGCTTGCACTGGGGCAGGAGGTGTGCCCTTTGCCGTCTTGTCTGTAGCTCTGCTCTCAGCCTCCATATGTGGCACTCTAAGGGTGTGGGTGATACTGGTGGGCTGGGAACAGCTAACAGAGGTACACCTGCTGAATCAGGGCTGGACGGTGTCTGTGGCTCTGCACCAGCTGTTGGCTGTGAATCCTCACAAGCCTGCAGCTCATTTTTCTGCTGGTCAGCTTCTGTTAACTCAAGGCTGGCTACATGGGGTTCCTCATCCCCTGAGAAGTTCTGGCTATCGCTGAGCCCTGGCAGACCCATGTCAATAATATATTCTATATTTGCTCACCTTACTAGAAAACATTAAAGGTAATAACAACAGAGAAATACCAAATCCCAATATTTTCTTTATTACTGATTTAATTTAATCTTCTTATAAATCCTTCTTTTGTCTAAATATAACAATAAGGCATCTGCAACAGACAGCACTTTTAAAAGCTTAGAAGTTCTGTATAAGCAGCTAAAGGGCTGTGAAGGGTTAATTCTTCATATAGCCAGAGAGCCTGGAGTGATGGGCTGTTCCAAGAGATCTGATTGGTTAGCATCAGCTGAACAGAGAAAGACTTCTGAACTGGATGCTGAGGAGACAGGCAAAAATAGACAGGAGAATAGGGGAAAGTTGGCAAGGACCAGTGGGTAGTTAGATGGAGACTCCCAATTCAGGCCAAGGAGTGGGGATAGATCTTCTAGAGGGAGAAGGGATTTCCCTATCTAGTCTAAACAAGGTGATAGCTCTGAAGGGTGCAGGGGTCCCTGGTCTGGTGTGGTTAAAAACTGCCTTTAGAGAGCTTAAGAGTCAGTTAAAAATGCAAGACGAATACTGGTGTTTCAAGAAAAGAGTTTTGGGTACTGGAAAGAATGTACCAGCCTTCTAGAAACCAAAAGAGTTAGAGAACATGCAAAGAAAGTATACTAGAGTGTTTGGAAAATACTGGAACAAAAGCCTCTCGATATAAAGATTTTAAGTAACTTGTGAATAGCTTAAGAAACTCACATTAGCCTGAAATATAAGTCTGTGCTTGTGCTGATTTTACCTCAGTGTTATCTATATTGTGTTACCTCAGAAATTTTACCCCTGATTTCACCTGACCTTTCCCCTCTATGTTGAATAAAATATTTTGTTAATTTGGAATATGAAAACTCCTTGAGTGCCATTTAACTCATATAATTTAAAGAGGGCTCCCATTCCTTCCCTCAGGTTCCTGGGCTGAGAAAACAGCCCAAATATTATCTTGTGACAGGATCAGACAGACAGAATTCTTCAGGAAAGAAGAAAACAGTTAACTAGGGTGGCTCAGTCACAGAAGGGAAAGAAAAATGGAGGGAAAATCTTGCCTCTGAGCATGGCCGGATCGCCAATTGAGCGAACTAGGGGCTCGCCTAGGGCACGCCGGCCTCAGAGGCGCCAAATGGCGCCCCGCTCCCCCCCAAAAAAGCCCCCCACCACTGCCCTAGCCGGGCGCCCCACCACAAAAAAGCGCCCGGCTAGGGCGCAAGTCGCCCTCCCCCTCCTCCCTGAAGGGGGGAGGAGGAGGAGGCCAGCGGCGGCCAGCAGGATCTCCCTGCTGCCGCCACCGCGGAAAAGCGCCCACCGAGGGCACAAGGAGGAGGAAGCGGCCTGCGGCGGCCAGCTGAGGCACAGCTTGCCCACCCTTCCCCTCCTCCCTGGGGGGGGGAGAGGAGGGGGGGCAGCATGGCTGGGTCTCCAGGCCCAACCGGGAGGTTGGGATCTGTGCCCACCTAGGGCGCAGAAATACCTGGAGCCGGCCCTGCCTCTGAGGGAGGGAAGAGGACTGGGCCTTCATAGTATCTAAATCAACCTCACTGTCATTGTTGAATTTACAAAGCAAACAGCACAATTTAATTTAGGTTAAATGGAGAAAAATCAAATCTTTATTTCACTTGAGTTAAACCATGAAATGCATTTCATAACAAGCATATTTATTTAAGCTATTTGTTTTGAATTACTGAGAGCCAGTGTGATATAGCGGTTAACATGTCAGACTAGGATCTGGGAGACCCAAGTTCAAATCCCCACTCTACCCTGAAAACTTGCTGGGTGACCTTGTGCCAGTCACACACTCTTAGTCTAGCCTACCTCACAAAGTTGTTGTGAGGATAAAACAGAGAAGAATGATGTAAGCTGATTTTTGCGAGAAAGGTGGGATATAAATAAAGTAAAATAAAAAATAAATATTACTCTGCAGCACTAATTAAGTCTCACTGAATTCAGCGGGCTTGTTCTAAAGTAAATGTGCATAACTGGACAAACTTAAGAATATTATCTGTGCTTTAAATAAGTTATGTGAGTTGCATGTATATCCTTTCAAAACTTTAAAGGCAGTTTCTGCAGTAAAATCTTGAGAGACATGTGTCACTAACACACCACAAGTTTCAGTGGGATGACAGCAGCACCTATCAACAAGGGCAAACCAGGAAATTATCATGGCAAAATTCTAAAAGCCCTTGTCTCACTGTTCAAATATCTTGGGAAGAGAAGGAAACAGTGGCTTGCTTTAGGAGTCACACAAAACCATGGTTTAATTAAACCATGTTTGGATAGCATACAGTTGGTTGGTTGGTTAACAACAGTTTATCTTAAGTACAGTTTCACATTATCTACAAACACAAGCATCCTGGTTTCATCCTGGCTTGTTACCCAGAACCACCCATCTTGCAATGCAAGATCCCTACCTGGGCTGCAGAGAAACAGCAAAGGCAAAGGAAGCAGCTTTTTCAAGGCAAATGAAGATAGGAATGACTGAAAGTCAAATTATGATTTCAAACCTACCATGGTTAAAATAAACCATTATTTTGCATTATGTCTGAATTCAGCGTTGCCTGCATTCTTCAAGGAGTGCACATATGCAGCTAGGTATTTTAAATTCCAGAGGACATGACGGGGAACCTTCTTGTCTTTACCAGTTTCCCCAGGGCATAGATAACATTAATAAGGGTAAATTATATTTAAAATACTCTTTATAATGTATTATGCTACAGGTATGCTGTTCAGCATTGAGCAAGTTGCTACAGACAAATGTAATTTGTCCAAGAAAGTAAAAAGCATTTAGCAAGATCTGGATTATTCCTTGTTGTCTGCCGTTAGGTACATTATGCTATTCTTCCAAGCTAGTCAGGCTTATTCTGTTATTCTGTAAATGGTCAGGAGATGGCACTAACTGTGTGATGCCGACAGATTCTCTGAACACAGTACTTTGGTGTTCATCTGATCTATAGCCATGATTGTCTTGTGTGTTACTAAGACAATATGGTATCAAGCAATACACCAATCAAAAGTCTTGAGCGCAAAATACAAATCAGTATCAGTTTACCAATAGAAAAGTCCGCACTGTTCTTATTTTGTTAAGTTCAAGCAGAAGTTTCTGTGCCTTCTCATGGTTACTGCAGTATTCATCATAGATATGAAATCTGTCTTTCTGGGGGAAAACAGATTTTGTATTAGACATTTTGTTCTCAGAATTTTTAAAGCCTATTAGAAATTGAAAACAACACAAGAAACTCCCAAAGAGAAGAATTATGAAAATTATGAACTCGGTTACTGCCTTTTTAGAAACAGCCAAATATGAAAGAAAGGCAGCTATTGTAGTTCTTACTTTGTAGCAGTTGACCTATATGACTACAATAGAAATTCATAAGTATACTGAAAACTTACAATAATGGCTCAGATACAGTCCCCTCCTACTTGTGGTAGGCACTTCTGCTTGCAGAAGGCAATTTTAGCTGATTCCCCCTCTCACTTCCACTCTCACAGTCAACCAGAGGCAGTGATCACCACCCCCAAACAAGCCCCCCGGTATTCCATGAGAGAGCACACACACCCCGCTTATTTAAAGGACTATGTGCCATAGGTAGAGTCAGAACTATGGGGGGGAGGGGTGTTATGTATGCGAGCCGCCAATAGGGGCCCGCAGTCACAGGTCAGAGCTTGGCTCCTGAGAACAATAGAACGGTAGGCTCCCAGTCCATCCTGTACCAACCAACAGAACCATGGTGGGAAATTCAAACCCTCCAATGGGACTGTAGGGGTACCGGGTGCGGGTGTATATAGCCAGCCCTGAAGGGCCGTTTTGCATGCTTGTTATGTGAAGTACCAATAAACGCGTTAGACCGCATGTTGTAGTCTGAGTCTTCCATGCGTCAAACCCAGTACTTTACACTGGGTGTCCACTGACAAACCAAAATGTGATCCATTACTCTTACATAATTTACTACACTACAACTTCCCAAATTCAGATAATACAGTGAAGAACAGGACAGATCTGGAATTTTTTTGACATAAACAGCAGTTAAACACAATGACAAGTAAGCGCCATTGTCTGCCCTATAATTAAGGATCATGTCTCCTCCCCATTCCACCCTATATTTCTATGCCACCCAAACATCATGACGGGGAAAAATTCAAGACCTAAGTAAAATCATTTAATTTTTATCATTTGCATTCTTGCCTGCAATGTTTATATCTCCAGCCCTGTTTAAGCCAATATATTGGTTAAAAGAGAGTATTTCAACAGGGAACCTAAACACACAGTAAACAACTCTATCAAGAGAGGAATGAGGTCCAGCATGTCTAGTGATGTGTAGTCTTTCCAACTGCATTTTGAGAATCCTCCGCAGATGAGCTGGAATATTTCCTTGACTGAAATATTTTGGCCCCTACATCTATAAGAACATAAGAGATGCCAACATTGGATCAAGCCAATGGCCCATCTAGTCCAACACTCTGGGGAATTTCACATTACCCTTTTTAAGCCATTTTAAAACCGTTATTGTACCTTCTTGGAGTAAACTGGTACAGGGCTGCCATTTCACATGGCCTTTCCCCTACCGGTAAGGAGCCGTCTCTGAAGCAGTTTATCATTTCAGACTGCACCGCTTTGTTTTCCTGCCCTTTTTCATCCATGCAGGCGATCTCCGTCCTTTTTTTTAACATTTGCTTTAGAGAGCTATAGCAGTATAGCACTATAGCACTATACCGCTATAACACAACACTAAAATAGTGCAATAGCAACACCATTGGAATGCCTGGACTCCACTGGGATACATGAGATGGCTACATCTGCCACCTGGAAACAAGTACTCCATTGGATACAGGCTTCAAGTGGGAGATCAGGGCATCAGTGATTGGTTATACAGATGTTCTAACACAGCCTGATGTGCACCTATCCATGCCAAGAGGTGATTGGCTGAGAAGTGACTGGCATCAAGTATAAAGGGCATGTATGTATTTTTTAATACATTTTTTCCCAACATTTTTGCAACATTTGGCAGTTAAAAGAGTCACAAACATGAACATAAACAGTTTCAGCACACCAATCCACAAAAGTTAAGATAGTTACTATAAATGCTTACAAATACACATACATTAGAGAATATTTTAACAGTATAGCACAATTAAAAAAACAATAAGTTTCTATATAATGGATTTTTTGGGATAGTTTCACTATTTTCTAAGTAACTAATCATAGGAAACCACACTGCCTGAAACCACTTTTTATATTTTTCTGACTGTAAAGCTGATGAGTTATATGAGATGCGCCCATATATAAAGCATTCCAATTTTTCTTTTTGCCAGCAAGTTAGTGTAGGAATTTTTTTTTGTTTCCATTTTTGAGCAAGTGTTATTTTTGCCAACATCAATAGGGTTGATATTAATGTTTCTGTGCTTTTTTTTATTACGGGTGTTCACCATGTCTCCAAGAAGACAGATTCCAACGTACCTTGTGGCTACTGATGGCCCTCTTCTCCATATGTTTATCTAATTCCCTCTTGAAGCTATCCATGTTTCCTAAGAGGAAAGGCTAAAAAGTCCCAGACTTTTCAGTTTATAAAGAGGTTTATAAAATTATGCATGGGGTGGAGAGAGTTGACAAAAAGACATTTTTCTCTGTCTCCCAAAATCCTAGAACTCGAGGTCATCCAATGAAATGGATGGGCAGTAGGTTCAGGACAGACAAAAGGAAACACTATTTTACAGAGAGAATGATTAAAATGTGGAATTCATGGCCACAGGATGTAGTGATGTCCACAGGAATAAACAGCTTTAAAGGGGTATTAGATAGATTCATGGAGGATAAGTCTATCAATGGCTTCTAACCGTGGTGACTGAGGGGAACCTCTGCATTCAGAGGCACTAAACCTCTGAATCTTAGAGTCAGGCAGAAAAATCAGGGGAAGGTCTGGCCTCTGTGCCCTGTTGCTGGCCCTCCAGAGGAACTGGTTGGCCACTGTGTGAAACAGGATGCAGGACTAGATGGACCATTGCTCTGATCCAGCTGGGCTCTTATTATGTTCTTATGTTTTAATACAAATGAATAAATACATAAATAATCCAGCATGACACAAGCAAGAAAGCTCCATTCTTTGCATACAAAAGGTCTCAAGTTAAAACAGCATCCTGATAGCTCACCTGTTATTCAATCTCAAGATTCCTGAGGTAGCACAGTTACAAAATCTAAGACTGCAAAATTGTGCATTTGGGGATGATTAGTTAGTAGTAAATGTAGACACAAACAGCACAGGTCACAAACACTGCTGCACATCTCCATACTAAATATGTAACTAATATGAAAATATGACATCAATTCAGTAGAGCTTGCAAAATTCCTTACTACTCAGTCCTGCAAAGCATGCTGAAGACGACCTTAGTAAAAACACAATCCCTGCAGAACGGGCACTGTAACACAAAAAAGTGCAATCCTGAAGAGAGTTACCCCATTCTAAGCACATTGATTTGAATGGAATTAGAAGGATGTAACTCTGCTTAGGGTTGCATTGTAAAGCTCTCTCCTTTTAACAGAGATTTCAGCTTCCAAGTGTCCTTAAAAGACCTAAAATTATGCAATCAAATCCCTTTCAGTTCTCAAAGCACTACTGTGCCAGTAAAAATTTGAAGAGAGTAATATCAATTAAATACTAAGCTTAAATGATTGAAATTGGCATACAAAGTGAAGAAAGCAGGTTCCCACTTCTTGTTGAGCATTAGGTTCAGGGCGCAGACATTCTTCAATACTGGACAGAAAATCCTTGTGCAGTTCAAGAATATCTTCAATATTTGAGAACAACATCTGTAATTAAGAAATGCAGAATATAAATAAACAAAAGCAAACAACAATGAAAGAGGAGCAAGAATAATCAACTACTAACCTTAACTGTTTCCTCTGTGACATTTTTATCAACTTTGGAAGCAGCCCATTGCATCATTCTGTGAAAGAATGCCTGGAAAATAATAAGAAAACCAAGAAATGATTACTCATAATAAGCCTGTAGTGGCAAAAAGTATAGGAAGCGTTGACACAGGCAATTTACTTTATCAGGTATATGAAATGATATGGTGGTATAAATATGCTTAAGTGCACTAGAATTGACAATTGTAGTATATTTGAAGCACTTCACAGCTGCATCAGATATGCTCAAAGATAAATGTTAGAAATCAGTCATCAGGATCACATTATTTCATCATGGTAATTAGGTGTTCGTGGCTTTCCATAACCAACGATTGGAGTTTGCACAGTTTGCAGAACTAGGTTTTGGTGACATTGTACCTGTCCACACATATGACTTTAACATTCTTATTTCCCAGTCAATTTTAGGGCACAGTGACATACACAATTTTGTGTCTCTCCACAAACAAAGAAAACAACAAGAATTGAATACAATTACTACCTGCAAAAGCACAGTTCCTGCAATCTCATGCCCCAAAATTTATGCATGAGATGGAAACATCAAAGAAATACAGAAAACAAAACCGTACATATGTAGCCTTATGGATAATCTAGTTAGAACATATCTTTACGGACAACCTTTGCAGAGCTTTATGGATGACACTTCCATGCTAGACCTGTTCCAGTCCAGCTTTTGGCCAGGTCATGGGACTGAGACGGCACTGGTCGCCTTCACAGATGACCTCCAGAGGCATCTGAATCGAAGTGGTATGGCGGTACTGTTGCTGTTGGACCTGTCGGCGGCGTTCGACACAGTCAACCATCAGTTACTGATCTACTGCCTTGCCAACTCTGGGATTCAGGGGCTTGCCTTGCAATGGCTTGTCTCCTTCCTCCAGGGTTGGGGACAGAGGGTGGTGCTAGGGGAATAGGTGTCCTAGAGGTACCCGCTGGTCTGCGGGGTTCCTCAAGGGGTGGTGTTATCCCTGATGTCATTTAACATCTACATGCGCCCCCTTGCCCAGATTGCCCGGAGGCATAGGCTGGGGTGTCATCAATATGCAGAGGACACCCAGCTATATCTGCTGTTGGGCAGTCAGTCTGACTCTACCCCAGATGACCTGGAGCAGGCGCTTCAGGACATGGTGGGTTGGCTTAGGCTGAGCCGATTGAAATTGAATCCAATGAAGACAGAAGTCCTGTGTCTGAGTTGGAGCGGGTCGGGGGTAGGGATCCCACTACCAACCTTCGATGGGGCAACACTGGTGCCAGCACTGAGGGTCAGGAGCTTGGGAGTGCTTCTGGATGCCATCTTAACAATGGAGGCCCAGGTAGCAGCCACAGCCAAAGCAGCCTTCTACCATCTACAACTGATTAGGCAGTTGGTTCCCTTCCTCAAATGCAATGATCTGGCAACGGTGATCCACGCTATGGTCACCTCGAGACTGGACTACTGCAATGCTCTCTACATGGGGCTGCCCTTGTTCCAAATCTGGAAGCTGCAGCTAGCACAGAATGTGGCACCCAGGCTGTTGATGGGTCTCTCTATATGAGATCACATCCAGCCTGTGCTAAAGGCACTGCACTTGTTGCCAACAGCTTACCGGATTTGTTTCAAGGTGCTGGTTTTGACCTTTAAAGCCCTATATGGTCAGGGACCTGTCACCTGTCTACCTGAGGGACCGCCTTTCCCCATATAGTCCCCAGAGAGCACTGAGGTCAGGGTCACAAAACCGCCTGACTGTCCCGGGCCCGAGAGATGCCAGAGCAGTGATAACTAGAGCTAGGGCCTTCTCAGTGGCAGCTCCACACTGGTGGAATGAGCTCCCAGTTCTGCAGGGCCTGTTAAACGGAGCTCTTCCACCAGGCTTTCGATTAGGAGCCACCACTGATGAAAGAGCTACCAAAATGGAACATCTTATGGCCCTGGTTACAACGCTGGACACTGCAGCCCATATGATGCTGGGAATACAGCATAGGAATCACCTTCTGTTCTCACTAGCACTCTATGTAAATTGTTGTTCAAGTGAATTTTATTGTACGTACTGTATTTATTGTTTTATGGTATTTTAACCATTGTACGCCACCTTGAGCCAGTTTTCTAGCTAGGCAGGATACAAATCAAAAATAATAATAAATAAATAATAACATATTATCATGCCCCAAGCAGAGGCCAGGAAGACCAGTTTCCTAGGATGACAGGTATGCTACATTGCATCACACAGATCCAAACAAGAGTAAACATTTAAAAGTTAATTCAGAGTTGGTGTGGACCACTTATGACTTTTGTTGACTTAAGCAAAATAATTAAGAATCCGTGTGTGTCACACTATGTAATTAGTTTCCCTCCAGATGTAGGAAAGAAAGACTAAGTACATTTACTAGAGAGTAAGCTGTCTGCAGCTTTATTAATAACAAAGCTTATTACTATTATGTGTAGAAGAGAATTTTAAAAAGCCTAACCGGCTGTATGACTTACTGGTCAGAAGACTGGGTGTAAACAGAGGTGGTTGGGAGGGGTGGAGGAAGCCACCATTTGCTGCCCTGCTCTCTGCCTGACCAGCCCCATTGGGCACCAGCTGCCACAGGTCTGATTTGTATCAAGTTATTCTATTACGAAATGAGGCTGTTTGGCATTGCTGGCCCCTAATAGCATATGCTAAAGAGCAATACATATAGTGTCCCAATTTTGTGCATAATAGATGTGTGTTAAATTCAGAGCATAACTATTCAATATTATTTACAGGGGAAGTTGGACTTTCCCTAACCTTGCAAAGAAACTTATTCTATTCTCCAAATGCATTTTAGAAGCACTGGCTAGGCTCCTGTAGCTGTCCTCTTCTGTACATTAACCTGTGCCAGCAGTGCAGGGAGAGGCATTCAATCATGCTGCTACTCTGATACTAAACAAAAAGTCTCTTCTTTCTGTAATTCACCAGCTGGATGACCACCTGTTGTTTCCCCTACTTGGCTAGAGCACTGGTACTACAAAAAGGAACACACAACCCTCTATCCAAGGACAGTAACACTACCACCTATTTTAAGGTAAAGATTCTAATCTAGCCTATTAGTGTAAATTCTGGAGTACATACCCAATAAGACATATAAACTTATTCTTCCTCACAAAAAGTTTCCACATTTTTATTCCATATATTCTACTGATTAAGTCATTTTCATCCATAGATACACTATTCCATCTGCTAATACAATTCTTTTCCCACTCTTTTTACATATAGCAGAGATAATTTAAAGTAGATTAGGTTCAACTGTGAGTCTCATGTTTGGGATTTCAAGTGTGGGATGAACCAATTTAAATATTGGTTGGCGTCTGCTAATTGTCACACCTTATTCTACTGTTAAATTATAGTGAAGGAAAATTTTATTAGTTTAAGAAACTTAAAATAAACTTCTACTCTAAAAACATAGATAGCAACATACTCATAAAATGCATCCCCTTTGGAACAAAACATTAAATAATTTTTTTTTAAAAAACACCTCTCAGTAAAAGCACCAGACACATGATAACCAAGTTCTAAAAAGCTAGCTGAAAATATAAACACTAATCTATAAAAAGCCATAGGATAAAACAATATAACAACATGGAGATGATATAAAGCAACATAAAAATAAAAGCTTTCCATAAATAATCAGAGCAGTCCCTCAAAATGTTCACAGCAACCCCCTCCTCAACTCCAGTGCAGACCTTCTGGAAAAGATAAGTCTTCTGATCCTAATATCCTTTGAGATGGCCTATTGTAAAAATGCCTGCTTAACCTGATCATTGCTTTACAATGGTTTATACATTTTTGACCATCTGTGTTGATGATTTGTCTCTAAAAATTATGCCCATTCAAAATTGTGATCAAGACGCTTTGATAGATAAGAGGTAGCTATTGAAACTGTGATAAAATTGTCCTTTCAATCAGCACACCTCGTAGTATTAGATGTGTTATTTGAATCAAAAACTAAACCCTAGAAAATACTGTTTGTAAAAAGGAATTAGGTTCCCCATTTAAACTTTTTTAAAAAAATGTCCTCTAACATCAGTGTTCGTGACACTGCCAGTAAGATTTGAGAAATCTTTGAGTGGCATGCAATCCAAAGCTTGATTTGGTCTCACTTCTTTCTTTGAAAATCCCACATTCAAAACTACCATCAATGTATTCTGTGAACAAAACATGCTCTATAATGGGAAACTTCAGCTGTTTATCCACTTGGCATCTAATGATATTGTACTACTACATGCTCATTATGACTCATCTATTTCTACAGTAAATAAAACATGAACACTAGAAATAAGCCTCCCATCTTTGCGAATGACCTGTTTCTGCAGTTCATTAATACATTAATCATTAAGCAACTACCATCTATCTGTAATGTATGCAGTAATTTCACCCCATGCACGTAATTAATTAAAGTTTCTATCACACTCTTCACAGATTATGCAGAAGAATATTGATAGTTCTATTTTTTTCAGCATCCACCCACATTTTATCTTTTAATATACTTTAGGAGGCAAATAATATAAAATAGTATTATATTGCTTCCTATTTAAAGCTAGCTGAATTTATTACATTAATATTTTCTGTTGAATATTACAAGTTCACAACTATATGTTACCATAATGGAAGGACAACAACCTAAAATACAAGGGGATATTTCTATCCCTTTATTCCTCCAGGAGCTCAAGACTGGATGCATGATTTCTTTCATTGTCTCAACAATTTCATTAGTATGTTGTCAAAGGCTTTCACGGCCGGAGTTCATTAGTTGTAGATTTTCCGGGGTGTATGGCCGTGGTCTTGGCATTGTAGTACCTGACATTTTGCCAGCAGCTATGACTGGCATCCTCAGAGGTGTAACACAGAAAAATGGAGTACTCTCTGTGTTGATGTGAGAAGAAAAATGGTAGGCAGGTAATTTATATCTACTCAGGGAGGTGGGGTAGGGCTGAGTCATTATCTTGTAGGAGTTTCCCAGGCTGTGACATGCTAATGGAGCTTTCCTGAGGTTCTTTTGCATATGGATTGGCTGTTGAAATTGTAACCTTAATCAGCACTTTAATGACTAAAAAAATTGTGGCAGGATAAGAGTTTTAGTGAGTCAATGCTCACTTCTTCAGATACAGTTAGAATGTGAGTCCATCCGGCCTTATATCCTAGAGAGTTAGGTGATTTCCAACACCAAATGACAATAGGAGGTGTTGGTAATGAGAGAAGAAATCTACATCTCAATTCAGTCCAGGAAGATGCATTGTCTTGAGCTTCATTATCAGTTGTAATTCAGCAGTCTCTTTTTCTAACCTCCCTTTGAAATTCCTTTGTAAGAGAATGGCTACTCTTAGGTCAGCGGCTGAATGTTCCAAGTTGGCCACGCCTACAGTCTCCCCCCCGGTTCCCCAGGTGCCTCACAAGCCACGGGGTGCCTGGGGAAGCTGATCCAGAAACTGCTTTCCTTCCCTCGAGTTCCCCCATGCGCCCCACAAACCATGGGGCACCTGGGGAAGCCAATCCTGGGAGGAAGCTGCACTGTCAGGAGTGTGGCCTAATATGCTAATGAGTTTCTGCTGTTGGGTGTGGCCTATTATGCTAATAAGTTCCTGCTGGGCTTTTTCTACAAAAAAAGCCCTGCCAGCGCAGATATCTCCACACCTACTACCCATCTGCATATTACACCTAATCCAATCACACTCGCTATTGCCATTAAGCATCTGAAATCATATTTATAAAGTTTTTATCTCCAGTACCTCATGTTACATTTTATGGCACACATGACCTGGACCGACAAAGTGACAGTTATGTCGGATCCAGCCCTCGTAACAAATGAGTTTAACACCTCTGCCTTAAAGGCACTGGACTCACATATCTGCAGGATTGCCTCTCCTGCTATGTTCCACTATGACAGCTCTGAAGGTGCCACTCTGCAGACAGGTAAAAGGCTGCTATGTCAGGAACTACAGATCCAGATTAGCATGTATCTTGGATACAGTGACTCAAGTCACAGGACAACTACCCTGTCAAGACACTAGATGACCATCTGCTACAACAACAAGTCAACCAGGTGAGGAGGTTGTACCACAGTCAACATCTTTCTGTGAAAGCTCCAATGATGTTCAAGCATCAGGGAGTATTGAGTCAATGGCTGACCAGGAACCCAGCCAAGAACATGTTGACACGGCGTCATCCTGACATAGACCAAAAGGAGCCAGAGCCTAAGGAAGCATCATGTGTCACTCTCTTAACTCTGATATATTATCTGGGCTGAATACTTCTCACTGGATCACTCCATGGAGTCTCCAAGTTGAGGGAAGGAGTATAGTATATTGTATTAAGTTTCTTAGCAAGATCAGTTTCACTTCCCAGTTCTAGTTCGGTTTTGCTCTTGCTAGTAGCCAATTCAGTTACAGGTTTCCTCTCAAAGTAACTCTCTAGCTACCATAGATATGGATTACTTGGTCTCTACTTCATGATACTTCATAGGTATGGAAGATGGGTAGTTAGATATTAATTTTGTATCATCATACAACAGTCAGTAAATTTAGAAATGTTATATACTCACTGCATGACTAGGACTACACAAAACAATCATGTTTCTAAAGTTATAAAATTAAGTACTTGCCTACCTGTAAGTAAGAGAATGGTGTGCTACAGACAAACCATATCTGACAGCACCAGGATAAATACCTTCTACGTTACAATTTTCAGTAAAGGATATTTACTATTCATATTCAGTCTGGATCCAGATTCTGCAAGTCCCTGTGGCAATCACATAGTAGATATAATCTGTCATTGGACATTGGTGAAACATAACTGCAGAGTCACTTAGATACGTAAGAACATAAGAGAAGTCAATGTTGAATCCGGCCAATGGCCCATCTAGTCCAACACTCTGTCACACAGTGGCCAAAAATACCAGGTGCCATCAGGAGCTCCAGCAGTGGGGCCAGGACATTGTTGGCCCCCGCAGCACCAAGAATAGAGTGCATCACCTGCCCCAGACTGAGAGTTCCTATCTATACCTTGTAGCTAATAGCCACTGATGGACTTCTGCTCCATATGTTTATCTAATTCCCCCTTGAAACTGTCCACGCTTGTAGCTGCCACCACCTCCTGTGGCAGCGAATTCCATGTGTTAATCACTCTTTGAGTGAAGAAGTACTTCCTTTTATCTGTTCTAACCTGACTGCTCAGCAATTTCATTGAGTGTCCATGAGTTCTTGTATTGTGAGAAAGGGAGAAAAGTACTTCTTTCTCAACCTGCTCTATCCCATGCATAATCTTATAAACCTCAATCATGTCACCCCTCAGCTGTCGTTTCTCCAAGCTAAAGAGCCCCAAGCGTTTTAACCTTTCTTTACAGGGAAAGTGTTCCAATCCTTTTATCATTCTAGTTGCCCTTCTCTGCACTTTTTCCAGTGCTATAATATCCTCTTTGAGGTGTGGCGACAGAACTGTAGACAGTATTCCAAATGAGGTCGCACCAATGATTTATACAGGGGCATTATGATACTGGCTGATTTGTTTTCAGTTCCCTTCCTAATAACCCCCAGCATAGCGTTGGCCTTCTTTATTGCAGTTACACACTGTCTAGACATTTTCATTGAGTTATCTACTACGATTTCAAGATCTCTCTCTTGGTCAGTCTCTGCCAGTTCAGATCCCATCAATGTGTATTTATATTTAGGATTTTTGGCTCCAATGTGCATCACTTTGCACTTGGCCACAATGAACCGCATTTGCCACGTTGACACCCACTCACCCATCCTCGACAGATCCCTTTGGAGTGCCTCACCATCCTCCCTGGTTTTCACCACCCTGAACAACTTCATGTCATCCGCAAATTTAGCCACTTCACTGCTTACTCCCAATTCCAAATCATTAATAAACAAGTTAAAAAGCATCGGGCCGAGTACTGATCCCTGTGGTTCCCCACTGCTTACCACCCTCCACTGAGAAAGTTTCCCATTTATACTCACTCTCTGTTTCCTATTTATAAGCCAGTTTTTGATCCACAAGAGGACTTGTCCTTTTATCCCATGACTATTCAGCTTACTTAGGAGCCTTTGATGAGGAACTGTATCAAAAGCTTTCCGGAAGTCAAGGTAAATAATATCTATTGGGTCCCCCTTGTCCACATGTTTGTTCACTCCCTCAAAAAAACACTGACAGGTTAGTGAGACAAGATCTTCCCTTACAGAACCCATGCTGAGCCTGCCTCAATAGTTTTTGTTCATCAATGTGCCTACTAATTCTTTCCTTAATAACAATTTCCACTAACTTACCCGGTACTGACATTAGACTGACTGACCTGTAATTTCCCAGATCTCCCCTGGAGCCCTTTTTAAAGATAGGAGTGACATTAGCTACCTTCCAGTCCTCAGGAATGGAGGCAGATTTTAAAGGAAGATTACATATTATTATAAGGAGATCCACAAGTTCATATTTGAGTTCTTTTAGAACTCTCGGATGAATGCCACCCGGGCCTGGTGATTTATTAGTTTTTAAATTAGCTGTAGTAGGGCACAGAGGGTCCATTTTTGTTAGCCATCAGTTAGCTTCCAAGAGATGGGCAGATAGTTTAAAAGTATATAAGCATCCTCAATGAACATTCTAATACAAAACTGATATGAATAATAACTTCATTCCATAAGAACTAAAACAGACACATACTGTGAGTTACAACAGTTAGAAACTTTATTCAACCCTTTGCTGAAGAGTTACTGTGGTGTCCAGCATAACCTAAATACATTTTTTTTGCTCAGTGTCACAACTTAAGATCCAAAGAGAGATCGTTCCTGAAGAACCTAGGAGAAGAGAGGTGGATTAAGCAGCCCCTCCTACACCTGTTCTCAAGTGCCCTGCATCTCCCAAATTAGCATTATGAAGGAAGCCCATATTTCTACTGTAATGGCTAATCTGAACAAAATGAACCCAGTGGAGCAAATAAAAATGTGACAAGAGGTATATGTCCTCTTCTGATGTATCACTTGGTGCTCATGCTTCTTTTAATCAGATGGTAACTATATCTATAGGGCAATTATTATTGGTTTTCACTTACCTTTTTATCAAGCTGATTCTATAAGATCCTGAATTCCTGTTAAGTTCTGCTCACATAACACACATAGACATCTAATTCAAAGATGAGTGAATGCATCACTTCAAAATAGTGATATCTATTTTCTTTGCTTAAAATACTGTAATGGAATAAAAAATGACAATGCAACAAACAATGTTTTACAAAGCCTAGAGTAGTGATAATAGACTTTGAAAAGAGGAAAGGAGACTGTGCAATCCTAAACAGTATATGTATGGGAAACCACCCAGGAATACCAGGGTCGTGATGCAGAGGAAGGCAATAGCAAACCACTTCTGAATGTTTCTTGCCTTAAAAACTCTACCAGGTCACCATAAGTCAGCTATGATTTGACAGCAAAAAAAGGAGAAAATAACTTCTTTGCAAATAAGAAGAACGCTAAATTAGAAGTGGATGCCACTTCAAAAAGTTTGAGAGCCACTGAACTATTCCAAAAAAGTGTTTTTACGATATTCATAAATCCAGGGCTATTTTTGGGCAGGAACGCACAGGAACGGAGTTCTGGCTGGCTCCTGAGTTGGGCACACCCAGCAGGAACTCATTAGCATAATAGGGTTCACCCAACAGCAGAAACGCATTAGGATTGGCTACATTAGGGGTGTGTGGCCTAACATGTAAAGGAGTTCCTGCTACAAAAAAAGCCCTGGGTTTTGACAACAAACAAGGTAAACAGAATAAGAAACAAAAGGTGGGTGTGGTTGAATGACCACACTTCTGGTTACATGGGGTGTGGCCTAATATGCTAATGAGCTGTGCTGCCAGGGTGTGGCCTAATACGCTAATGATTTTCTGCTGTTGGGTGTGCCCTATTATGCTAATGAGTTCCTGCTGGGCTTTTTCTACAAAAAAAAGCCCTACGTAAATCCAAACATTAACAAACAAAATGAAACCAAATCCAAACCTCAATAAAATGTCTGTGTACATCCTGATGGGTTGCTACACCATGAAAGCACAGGAATGGATAACTACATTTTAATGCTATTTTCTGTGCAGCTTCTAATCCTATCACAGGCTCTCAGAAATAATATTCATGACTAAATCTCTTGTATTTTTTGGTATCTTCAAATGCAGTTTTGTTACACTTCAGCCTTTAAATGCTATATAACATCTAAATACTGAGTTTTACCAGCTTTACAAATTTATTTCAGAAGACTCTTTTGGCTGCCAATAACAAGTAGAGCTAAATGTACATTTTTCAGCAGTATCATTTTGCTTTATTCCTAAAAAAGTCTTGTTTCTATGACAGTTTCCATTTGAGATATATAATGAATACATGCTCTGAAAATTTATATAACTATTTCTCTCTTAAATGCAAGACTTTGCCCATAAGTGACCACATTCTTATTCTATTCAGTCTCAATTATCAAGTGTCATTCCTTTTTTTAACATTCTATCATTGCCTACAATTGAAACTTTATTTACTTTGTTAATGTATTGGGGTGGTCTCCCCCCCCATGATTTGGCCTCAATTTTAAACACCATTGCTAAAAATGCTGGCAAAAAGGAAGTCTCCACATTGCTGTGCTCAACATTTAAAAGAACACTGTGCTGTGCTTCCTACATTACACTAAAGTAGAGGTACAAGTTCTCCTTTCACTAGTCAATCAATTCTCAAAGGGGGTGCTATTATCAAGAACAAGGAGGCTCTATGGTGCTTGTTAGACTTTAACAAGAACAACTCTTTTCTTCTCTGTCCAGTTGTCTGTCAGGAAAGGCAGCAAATGACTCCAAGCCAGGTTCTGCTGCTGCCCAAACACTACGGTCCGCTACTTCTAGCAGTGCACAGGATTTCTTAGATCTCATGTATGTATGTTACCACAAAAGGGATGCCAGCTAATAGTGGGTTTCTATATATGTAAACTGCAGAAGTAATCCCTGCCAGGGATGGGGGATTCATTGCCATTCTTTCTCCTGAGGTCAAATCAACAGTAGCACAAGCTGGAACATTTCACACATCTCCCTCCAACTAGTGTTCTCCTACAGAATACACAATTGTATACTATACGGTAATTTCCCCTGGTATAGCTTCCTCCTTGAATAAGCCTTACCAAACAAACATATGTGTCCTAAAGTAAAACTCTACCAATACAGAAATAATTTGTCCTAAAGTAAGCTCTACCAACACAAAAATAATTCTAATGGTATAAAAATAGAACAGGCTTGTGAAGCACTGCTGAGTAATACGTCATTTATTCTTCACACAAAGAAAAAAACCAAAAAAAAGCATAGAGAAGTCAATCTAGGTTTCTGGCACTCCCTCTAATGATTAACAGCCCAAGCCCTGCCTTAAATTTGTATTTCCCACATGCCTTGCGTCATGCACCCAATTTCACTATTTGAAAAACTAGCATGTGCATCTGAAATAAACATAACCTAATTCTATGACCTTAGTGAACTTGTATGGTACAAAGAGCTAAAAACATCACTTACCATACATAAAGTATGGTAGGATCTCCAAAAATGTCCCAATTGCAACGTTTTTGCTGAGGACTATATAGATGGATTTCATACCCCACACAGCTCGAATTTTTTTACTCTGAAGGAAAACAATTTTGATTACATATTTTTTTAAAAAAATCAATCATGGAAAGAAATATGGGCTTCTAATTAGAAAACTACGCAAAGAATTTGTGTAACAAAACCCAAGTACATTCTTTTTTTACCTTCTCCACTGCATCAGAAATTACACTACTTAGCCAGAAATAAAAGTTTCTGATTATACCAAATCCTCATTATAGCTCTGTATCTAATTCGAAGTGCAAGCCACCATCAGAATATGGACAATCTATATGGGAATAATATTTCTAAAACAACAACAAAAAATTTAATCTGCCCCCAAAGTTAGATGTGCTTTTGGTGTTCCACATTATGGCTCTCTGATTGCTGAAAGCTTTTGGCTACTATAAATTAAGAGAACTTCTGCATCTCATCACAACATGAAAACTGTTATACAGAGACTTCTTTGAGGAGTCTGGGCTGTTTGCCATGCTTGTGTTCGTGAATAAAATGGCATTGGCACCCTGGTCCAAGATATTGCTAAGGTCTTTTATGGCTTCCTTTGCTAAACAGAAGAATCAGCTTCCTCCATTAGCCACAAGAAAGACATTCAGCATCTTCCACACGATCGCCTACATGTTCTTCCACTGATGCCTCAGCACCTGCTTTCTACATCACTTTGAAACTCAGCCTTCCTTCACTGACTATATGAAGAAAAGTTAACCAGCTGCTAATATCTTTGACTTAACTTTTATATTAATGCAATAATATACATCTGTTTTATTATGTTTTTATCCCATCTTCTTTCTAAGGAGCTCAGGCCAGTATACATTGTCATCCTCACAACAGCTATGTGAGGTAAGTTAACATGGAGGTGAGTATCTAGCCCACGGGTGGCCAAACTGTAGCTCGGGAGCCGTATGCGGCTCTTTCACACATATTGCATGGCTTCTGGCAGGGTGGCTGGGAAAGCTAAATATCATTAGCAAACAAATATCATTGGACATTGGATAAATATCATTATCAACATCTGCTTTTACCACTTTTGTTATTATTTTTGGCGGTCTCATTTAATGTTAATAAAAAACAAATCTGCATATTTTCCAGTAAAAACGTATGTGCAATATTCATATCTTGCGGCTCTCAAACATCTGACGTTTATTCTATGTGCCTCTTATGTCAAGCAAGTTTGGCCAACCCTGATCTAGCCTAAGATAATCAAGTGAGCTTCATGGCTGAGATAGGAACTGAACATGCAGCTTGTCTGCCACTGTGTTCCAGGGGTCTCCAACATAGTACCCAGGGGTATTATGGCACCTGGAAAGTGTTTTTAGAAAGTGAGTAGAGTCAAGTGGGAGTTTTATCTAGCAGAGCTTCTGATTTTACTTTGGAGATCAGATTGGCTGCACGGATTTTTTAAAAAGCATCGCTTTGGCAGCAGCTGCCACCACAGCACAAGGATCTTCAATGTGTAACTGAAGGTAAGCTATTTGCAGCCAAAAAAGAAAACAGATTTTAAAACTATATGTTCATTTTAAAAGCAGGCTATTAAACCAATCTTCTGCCTGAAATGTTGAAGATTTACTGTTGGAGATATGCATAACCTCATTCCCTGAGATGCTGTGGGTGGCTCAACCTCCTGCAGCAGTCATTTTGTGGTTGTTCCTAGCATCCTGTGTCTAGGGTCGCCAGATCCCTCCTGGCCACCAGCAGGGGAAGAAGAAGAAGAAGAAGAGAAGAGATTGGATTTATACCCCACCCTTCACTACCCAAAAGAGTCTCAGAATGGTTTACAATCCCTTTCCCTCCCCCTCTCTACAACAGACACCCTGTGAGGTAGGTGGGGCTGAGAGAGCTCTTTCAAGAACAGCTCTGAGAGAACTTATAACTGACCCAAGGTCACACCAGCAGCTGCATGTGGAGAAGTAGGGAATCAAACCCGGTTCTCCCAGATTTCGATTCCATGCACTTAACCACTACACCAAACTGGGGGTAGGATTTCCAGTTCCAGGATGGGAAACTCCTAGAGATTCAGGAGTAGAGCCTAGGGAGGACAGAGATCTCAGTGGGGTACAGTCATGGGTCAGTCAGAAGAGAAGGACTCCACAGGTGGAGAGGACTCCTCAGGAGAAGAGGAGGCCTGTGTAACTTGCCCTGAATCAACAGAATCTGGCAAGCAAGAAAACAAACTGCAGGCTGGTCAGAGTTCACAGCTGATAGCTGATACAGAGCCACCAGCACCTTCTACCCCCCTTCCAAAAGACAAAACCCAGGTGGTGACTACCAGCCCTCCAGTTTCACCCACACCCTTTGAGCACCGAAGATGATGGCTTAGAATGGAGCTCCAGGAGATAAGACAAAGTGCATGTCTCCTGGCCTGATGCCAGCAGCTGGCTGATGATGAGTAGCTGCGGGGTTACTCCCTAGCAGTTGGCTGCAAGTAAGACCTTCCAGTAGTTGCCTATAAAAGCCAATGGAGACTGCTGGATGTGGAAGCAACAAGTCACCACCTGGTGGTCTCTGCGACCACAGCCCCTAATTCTGCTCCTGACTCTGCTGCACTCCAGTGACCTTCAGACGAGCTTTTAATCTCAGACCCGCTTGCTCTTGTGTATGACCTTAGACTGTGACATTCAGCTTCTGGACCATGCCCTGAATTAGACTCTGCTTGATGGTAAATGACCCGGACTGAAATTGACACTGACTCTGGACTCTGGCTGTACCTGTACCTAGACTCTGACAGGTACAATGCCGATAGAGTCCACCCTCCAAAGCATCCATTTTCTCCAAGGGAGATGATCGCTGTATTCTGGAGATGAGCTGTAATTACAAGGTATCTCCAAGTCCCACCTGGAGGCTGGCATCCCTACCTGTGTCAGAATTCAAAAGGTGTCTGCAGGCTCAAAAAAGATTGGGACCTCTGCTCAAATCACTGCACCACACTGACTATTCAAGGCAAACTCTTTTCAAGTTGTTATCTTAAATACAATCACGTCAATGCTGTGCTCCCCAAGTGGGCTACAAGAAGATGTTTCCAAGCCCAGAGACATAATAAAGTCTTGGTTTATGGCAAAGTACTGTGATGCTCCTTTCCGGGATAAGGTCAGCACTTTGCTGGTAAAGAAAATCAGTAAGGTCAGCTGGTAAAGAAAACCCCTTCAATCAAGACCCTTTGGATTTTACCCTCAAGACATCAGGAAACATTATAAGAAGCTGTATTGGGGGTTATCACTTTAGACCACATTCTGCACTTTCATGTGCTTTCGTGCCTGATTTGTTTTCCAGAGGAGAGGCAAACCACACTAGAGGAAAGATAATACTTCTCAGTGTACTGTGCAATTCAATTCCTTTTAAGAGACAGCCCGACCTATGCTAGAAGTGGAGGGTTGCTACCCCCCACTATCTGGTCTGGTCTCTGCTAGAAGTGATCCTACAGGAAGGGAAACAATGCAATTCTGCTTGTGTAAGATACAGAATACAACTCAGCTCCCCTCTCCATCTAGTGAGAGAAGGCTCAGATGAGGGTGATTAAGTGAATCTTTTCTACTGCAGGTGAACAAGGGCCCAGTTGTACACAGTATGAATTGGGATCCAGCTGTGTTTTAATTAATCACTGGTGTCTAGAAGATCCACTGGCCCATCCACTAGTACATTAACTAAAATGTCTCTTTTTTGGAGCTTTTGGGCACAAGGTATCATTTTATTAATGGCAATGTGACTGTGAACTTATATTTTTTATGGGCAGTATTCAACTCTGGTGTTTCAGAATCATTACCATATTCTTGATGGAAGTAGAACTCTCCCTTTTCACCATCTATACAGAGACATTGTGTGGGTTTCACATGGTACTTCTGAAAAACCTATTACATTAATAGCCTTATTTTAAAATCTCATAATACCAGACTTAACTCGCTAAATTAATAACAATTAAAAAACACCAACAAGAAATATTGATGTACTTATTTGTATTTTCTGGTGAAACTGCCAGCACACAAACAAATTTTAAAAATCCCTGTTCTTTGTTTATCTGTTTGAATTAAGTGGTTTTATAGAAAATGAAAAGGGCACAATTCCTCCCTTTGCTTCTGGGTTAATCTGACTACAGTCACAGTTGTATGTTAGACAAAAGATCTGTTTCCTGTTCAGAAAGCATTACAGTTTGTAGAAAGAAATTAACACATTGGAGTACACTGAAATGACCCATTTCCAGGCATTATTCTTATGAAAGGAGAACATAAACAGTGAAGAAATCGTTAAAAAGGAAATGCAAACAATTATCCACACAGAATACTCTTAAGCATATGGGAGCTCCTTTCAAGGATGTTCAGTAAATTTAAAAACAATTTTTTTCCCTTTCTAATATTCTAATACTCTTATTGTTACTACTTTGAACAAAAACTAGCAGGCATAAAAGGCTTTGCCCTTGATGCAAAAATATGCAGTTTTAAGAGTTCTAGGCGGCAGCAGCAAACAGGATTCATTCTCAGGGCTGGCTGGAGGTGTTTCTGCGCCCAAGGTGGGAACAGATGCCAACCTCCCGGTGGGGCCTGGAGACCTGCCATGCCACCCCTACCTCTTCTTCCCCCCAGGGGGGAGGGGGAGGGTGGGGCCCACCGGCAAGCCAGGGAAGGGGCAGGGAGGTTGGCGGGGGCAGGGGGCTTTTGGCGCCCCTAAGGGCCGGCGTGCTCTAGGCGAATACCTAGTTTGCCTAGTGAGCGAGCCGGCCCTGTTCATTCTCAGAGTTGACAGATGACACAGAGATGTGAAAACAGTATTCCATAGCACTGGGACAAAAGACCCTATTCCTGCATAATGGACTGGATCTAAATGAATGCAATGAAAACAGCAGCTAGCATTCCACAATGCTTGTGCCAAAAGTTCCCATGGTGCGATAATTGGAATCCTATGGCTGTTCTCATGCTTGTACTTCTGCAAATGATTGCACAAGTACTTGCACAAGTATATCTTTGGATTTAGTTACATTTTCTCACGCAGTACTCTAGTCCTGTGTTTCTCAACCTGTGGGTCAGAACTCAAAAGTGGGTCATGAAGCCTCTGGAAGTGGATTGTGGTCCAGGAATCCCTAACAGCCACCTTGCCCTTTCCACTGCTTTTTTTGTATTTTGGAAACCAAGATCTGACCTTGGAAACAGTATTGTCCATGTCATATATTCATCAGTATTTTTTCTTCACTGTATATACAAGTGTATCAAGTAAAACGTGTCCTTATGGTTACTAGAATGAGTTTCTTATAATCTTAGGGGAGATTAGTGAAGTAATAGCGCAGAAGAGGGTGGCCAAAGGCTGAAAATTTTCCACATGCAAAGCCTATTTATGACAGAATACCACTTGCTTTGGGTTCATAGTGGGGAACAGCTGCACCCATTCTGTGACATTTGTTGATTTCTCAAAAACATCTAGCCACCGCAGACAACCATAAGTAGGACACCAATTTGGATTGGAACCACGGCACAGGGGCCATGGCACCGGGGAAGGGGGGGATCCTATTTTTCAGGAGCTAAAATATCCGGGGTCACAGGGAGATGTGTTGTTTGCCCCATTAGATAATTCCACACACACTGGATACTTGTACGTACAGCTTCTGGAAGTGGCAAATAATGCTGCCCCATGGCTCCTAGGCTATTTCAACTCCCAAAAATGGCACAAGGGGAAGGCAGGAACCCTTCATCCCCTATATCACAGTCCCAATCCCATCACTGACTCACAGTTATAGTACATCTGCCAGTCACTGTTGGGAATTTTTGTAAAGTGTAACATGTAGTTCTGTCCCCAGTGGATCTTAGATGAAGTACCAAGTGGCTTCGTATGACTAAATCAGTCTTTGTACTGGGTTTATGACTGTATAGGAAACAGTGGTAACAAGTATTCCCTCTGACATATCAACAATGCTTTCCAGTTCACCATATTTGTTGAAAACACTTGCACTAGACCACTAAAAACTGTGTTCAAATGTAACAGAAGAAGAAAGAGGAGGGGGAGGAGGCGGCGGAGGAGGAGGAGGAGGAGGCAGAGGAGGAGGTGCAGGAGGCAGAGGAGGAGGAGATTGGATTTATACCCTACCATTCGGAGTTTCAGAGCAGCTTACAGTCCCCTTTCCCTTCCTCTCCCCACAATAGACCCCCTGTGAGGTGGGGGGGTGCCGAGAGAGCTCTTTCCAGGACTGTCCTTGAGAGAACAGCTCTGACAGAACTATGGCTTGCCCAAGGTCATCCAGCAACTGCGAGTGGAGGAATGGGGAATCAAACCCGGTTCTCCAGATTAGAGTCCATGCACTTAACCACTACCAGGTATTCAGCCTAGAATCCACAACACAATCAAAGCCATCAGTAGCACTATTTGTTATAACAAGACATTATGATATTCTATAGTTCTACATCCTTGTTGTCTCAGGGAGTATTAGTTATATAATCCAATTTTAAATTCATCTAACACAGAGATCCCCCAGCACAGTGCCTATGGACTCCATGGTATCCATCCATTTGCTTTTTTGCCAGAGCATCGCTCTCCCAAAGCAGAGAGCCAATTTTGGCTTTTCCCCACCTAAAATAGAAGATTCTTCAGAACCCATTCAGATACAGCTGCCTCTACTGTAGGAGGACAGGTGACCTGGAACCTCCCAACCTTTCATGACTGGCTCCGGTACTACCTTGCAGCTATTTTTTGGTTGTGCCCACTCTCCAATCTCAAAATTCCAAGAGTGCTCACAGGCTCAACAAGATTGGGAACCCTTGGTCTAACCAAAAGTTGTTACCACATTTTGAAGCAGAGTTTTATTAAACAGATTCTTCCATCTGTCCTAAATCTACTGCCAATCAGTTTTACTGGCTGATATCTCATTCTGCTGTTATGACAGAGGAAGAAAAAAAAACACCCCATCTGCTTCATCTACACTACTAATAGTACTATAAACGTGTCCCTCCCCAGCCACCTTTTTTCCCTAAACTGAAAAGCCCCAAGCACAATAGCCTTTAATCATAGATAAGGCGCTTCAACCCCTTGATCAACAGAAAAATAAAAACACAAAACACATTAGCCCTGCATTAGATCTAACTTCCAAATAAAAGTAGGATGAAAGAGGTTTTGCAATTTTTACTTCTCCAAGATGCCAATTCCAGAGCCTGAGCACCAACCTGAAAATCCTAGATGTGGCAACCATAGATCTTACCTTGCAAGGAGAAGATACCAGTTGGCTGGACTGTAAAAGGCATATAATAAAAAACTGGTGATCCTTTAGACATTTGAACAGCTCAAATAGATGTCCACAACCTTTGTACCAGGCAAACAAGTCACCATGCAGGCACAGGCCCATCTCTCTGTATTCATATCATCTTTTTTAGGAGGCCCCACAAGGCTGCTCCATTCATCATAGCTTTGAAATGGAGTGCAGGTTTACTTTATTGTGTGTTATTAAGTTGGGGAGGGTTGGGGTTTTAGTGATATACATTTTAAATGTGTATTGTAAGCCACCTTGAGCCATGAGAAAAAGTGAGATATGGTTGGGTTAATAAATAATCTCCCACCAGGTTAATAAATATATAATCTCCCACTGCTAAGAACCATTCTCTGTTTTCCATTTCTGCTATATTTATTTACTTAAAATATTTATTAGCTGCCTTTCTACCTTATTGGAACTTGAGGTGGCTTACAATATAAATGCTAATAAAATATGTAAAAACCACTAATAAAAATCAATAATTTAAAACTGCCAGTAGGTGGAAAAACTGGAAATTGATACAGAATTACTGTTTCAGGACAATATTCTTAATATGGCATGACTTTGATTTATATCTAATTAATGAATAAACAGCACTTCTTTCTCCTCCTCATATATATGTAATACAGAGCTTCTGGATATGGATTTTAATAGCTATATAGAACAGCCATTTGATAGACCATTTCTCCATGATTTTGTCTAGTTCCCTTTCAAAGCCCTCTAAGAAGATGGCTATCTTGTGGTAGTGAATTATTTATAGGGTCAGGCACCATGAACCTAAATTTGTGACAAAAATCGCCGAGTTGTGGTTCGTGAACTGAGGTTCATGCCCATCCCTATCCATGACCCTCCCTTGACCATCCACGTGTTTTTTGGAAGTTTGTGGGGCTCGTGGTATGAAGTGGAGGGGAACAAGAAGGATCACTGAAATGGCTTGCATCTAATTCAACCTAACACCAGGGCTGGTGCACCCATCAGCTGTTAGGCTGAAATACATTCAAGCCATTTCAGCAATCCCTTTCTCTTGCCCCCCCCCCTTGGAAGAGACCTCCCGGCTGTACACAGATCCTGGGGCAAAAGAAGCCTCCCAAGCCAGGTCTGTGTGAGGCAGTGAGAGACCTCCCTGCCACATGCAGATCCTGAGGGCAGCTTCTCCTGGCCCGTGGTGAAAAAACTTTGAATGTGCTACTATGGACACTTGTTTATCCAATGCTAGAGTAGAATACAACCACATCCCTAGGCTCTTTAGAGTCTATAGCTGTCAACTGGACACTATCAAGTCTCGGGAGTGATCCTCCAGCTAGCATCTCAGTCTTTCCCAGCCATAGATTTCTACTTTGGTCAGCTCCCCCTTAACCATTGGACTACTGCAACCAGACACTAAGATAATGCCAAGAGCCCTGCCACCAGCTGCTTATCCAGCAGGAGGGGGAGCTGAGTGACATCAGCATACTGATGGCAATCTCTGCAAGAGAGTGCATACATATGTTAAATGACATTGGAGAGAGGATCGAACCCTGTGGGACCCCACAATTCAGGTCTTGTTGGCAAGACATCTCCTTCCTGATAGCAACCCTCTGAGAGCATCCCTCAAGGAACAAGGAGAATCGACTAAGGGCAGTGCCCCTTACCCCCAAGGAGGCAAGGTGGTTGATGAGGACAAAAAGGTCAACTGTAACGAAGGCCAGGCTGTACAGGTGTTTGGTAAAAAGGTCAGTAGAAACCTCAGTCATTCCCCCACTCACAAGATCCATGAACATTTATTTTATCATGTGTAAAAATGTCCTCCAAACACCAGTGTCTTGGAAGGGTGGATGGGCAGGCCTGCTTCCCATAAGACAAGAATACACTATGGCTGCAGATCATCTGTGCAAAAAAATATAGGATCAGACTATTTTTAAAAAGTAATCAGTCCTCCTTTTATAGATGCGTGATGAAAGAACTTCTTCCAATTATTTTTTTTGTTTAGGAAATGTAGATTTACTGTCCTGAAATATCTAGATTATTACAAAATAAAAAATTCATTAGATAGCCCCTTAAGATTCTGGCTGATGTTGATATTCTGACCTACAGCCTTATGCCTACCACGACAAAAACATTCTTGCAGATAGTTTATTTGATTTTCTTTTAAGTACAGGAGAATAAATCAGTCTACCTTGATAAAGGACACAGGTGGTGCTATTGATATTTAATTCTGAGTTCATGAGTGACCATTCAAGTTTTTCCTCACTTTGTAACACAGCAGACAAGTTATAAATGACAAAAAAACAAAGTGAATGGAAGAGATTTTGATTTTCTATGGTAATTGTATCTCAACTTCCTTTCAACTTTACATTTTGTATCAATAATACAACTGGTCTGTTACAGAGGAAGAGGAAAGGAAATCACACAACCTTATCGGAAAGCACAGGCATCTGAGGTCCTTCCCTCCCTGTTTAAAGCATTTTACAAAATACCATGAAGTTTGCAACTCATTATACAGTCACAATTTACTATAGCAGATGATTAATTTTTTTCCTATGAATAAATTTCAAGCTGTTTGGGGTGCTAAGATATGGAACAGATGCTAAGAAAACTAACATGTTAAGAAATCTAAATTTAGTCCCAAACCTTCGGGTGGAACATAAAGGGGAAAATACTGAGAGGTCAAGAAACAGATTGCATTACATTAATTCACTGCTCCATTTCTTTTAAAACCAAAAACTAATAGCTCCAAAAAAGCTGCACAGAAGCCCATAGGAACATTGGTCTTGCTTAATTACTTAGGCTGCCAAAGGGACAGAGAAGCTTGTATTTGCAGCATTTTTCAACAAGCATGTCTTTCTTTCTAAACTTTTGGAGATTTTAGGGTGGCACACTTTGGGTTAGGAAATTCTTGAAGATTTGGAAGTGGACTTTGGGGTAGGAAGGGAGTTCAGTAGGGGGGTGATGCCATAGAGTCCACCCTACAAAGCTACTGTTCTCTCCAGGGGAATAGATGTCCGTAATCTGGAGATCATTTGTAATTCTGAGAGAACTCTAGATGCCACCTGGGTTTGGCAACCCCTAGGAGATTCCACCAACCTGGCACAAGCCATGAGTTACACAGGAGATCATGTAGTTCTTTGTATGCAGTCATGTGCAGGTTTTATGCAAAGACAGGCAGCTTTGAATATTAATCCCAAAATTGGCCTTAGAAGAACAAAACAGGATCTCTCCGACAGTCTCTGAAAATGACACAAAATGAAATTTATCAACAGAACAAGCAGTAACTCAAATAACATTATCATGGGAAATAACCATGCAAACACTCTGACTAATCCACGGTGAATCACTGCCTGCAGATATTCACAGTGCAATCCTAAACAGCATTACATCCAATTTCCCTGAACTTCATGGCCTTATAAGGATGTACCTTGTTTAGGATTGCTCAGTCAGTCTACTTAGGTTATGGCTGGTGGATCTATCCCATTCTAGTATTTCATCCATAACTCTCAAAAACCCCACACTTCCCCAATGCAGGACACACTACAATCTGAAAATCACTGGATCACAGTACATGTACACTTACAAAAAAAAATTAATACAGTCACAGAAATAAGGATGCAAAGTGCATTCGATTTACAACATATCCCTATATTACAAACAAACAACAGTTTATAGGAAACTAGTAACTATTTGTTGTATATGAGTCTAAGAATGCTATCCATTTCAACTACACAAACAGGATTACTTATAAATCACTTGAATCAACATCTTGAGATAACTCCTGTCAAAATGAAAAAGGAATTTCAGGGTATTCAGTCACTGACCCTTCATATCTATCTTGGGTCACTCACAGCTCACTATGTTTTTCTATTAGTGTTTTTCTACACTAGAGACAACCACCATGGTGGTGGAAAGGGCTATCAAGCCACAGCTGACTTATGGTGACCCCACAGGATTTTCAAGGCAAGAGACGAACCGAGATGGTTTGCCATTGCCTACCTCTGTATAGTGACCCTGGAGTTCCTGGATGGTCTCCTGCCAAATATTAACCAGGGTCAACCCTGTTTAGCTTCTGAGATCTGGCAAGATGAGGCTAGACTGAGCTTTCCAGGTCAAGGCGACAATAACTATACAATTTATATAATCTTGAGTCATTCCATGCTTTTCATTTGTGTTGGATTTCAAGAACCATGACCATAGGGAAAATAGCTATAGCAATATTCTACGGATTATTGCACAAGAGACGGATTTCACAAGAGTCCATACGCTTATATAACAGGCAGGTTCTGTAGCGCAAATGGAAGAATCTATATGGATTTAGTATTACTTGTCTCACACAATGCTTTAGTGTAAAGAGTAAACATAGTCCTTTCATAAGCACAAAATGCCTTCCTTTAGAAGTAACATTTAAAATAAACATATTCAGTCAAAACGAACATTTTTTTTTCATAACAGCTTTGCATCTTCTTCATTTGCATGAAAAGCAAAACTGGCATTTTATTTGGAGGTTGATTTTCAGGGCTTCAGCCTGCCAATGGCAAGCTGGCTGATGGTGGAAGCCCCAACCCCAACAGACACACTGTGCATTGACATCATCAGCACAATGATGTCATCATAGAGTTCTGGCCCAAATGCTAGAGCGTCAACATGCGACATCCCCAGGGTGATGACGTCACTTTTGAATGACATTGCATTGGCAATGTCGTGCACAGCAATGTCACCCCTGCCCCCTCCCCTCCCAGAATGCTCCCTTCCCACCCCTGCCAGCAGAACAATTGACCCTGGCAACCCTGTCTCCAGATTAACTGATCTCTGTCGTCCAGCCACCACCTGGGGCCTGGCAACACTACCTATGGGGTCACAATAAGTCAGTTGTGACTTGATGGTGAAATATATAGATATATAGGTGATCTATGACCTTGGCACCCATCTAGTTCAGCATTCCTTTTTCTACAGTGATGAACCAGATGGTTTTGAGAAACCAATATGCATTGTACAAGGCTGCAGCTGCTCCCACTATGAACCCCAAGTAAATGGCATCCCAATATACAGAGCCTTTGCATATGGAAGTTGCATTCCATCCTTTGACCACCCTTTCTTTCTTCATTACTCCCACTGATCACCCTTAAGTTTATACGAAACTTGCTCTAGTAACCATCAGGACACATTTTATTTGATCAACACGTATATGGAGGGGGGGGGGGAATACCAACTAACATATGACATGGAAGATACTTGTTTCCAAGGTCTTGGTTGTCAAATACAAAAGAGAGCAGGGGAAAGGGCAGTAGCAGCCATTAGGGAGGGTTGGCCCATCATCCACTTTCAGAGTCTTCACAACCCACTTCTGGGTCCTAACCCACAGGCTGGGAAACACTGTGCTAGGGCATGTTTAGGTAGAGGCGAAAGATATGGGTTGGGGAGAAAACAAGCAGAGAATTAAGAGAAACACAAAGTTAAAGTTACAATATTTTGTACTGTATTGTTCTACTGTTTTTCTTGGTTTTCTGTCTGTTTACTATTTAAAAAACAATAAAACTTCTTTAAAAAATATTTTGTATATTTCTTCAATAAAGCCCCTGAGAATGGAGTGGTATTTACTTACAAGTAAACATGCCTGCATGGAGAAGAGAAAAGGAAGGAAAACAGACACATAGGCAAATGAAAACTAAATTAAGAGGAAAATGGAGTAGGGAGGCATGGAAATTTACAAGCATTGGCTTGAGTAGACAGACAAATGCTTGCCTTCGCATGGATAGATAGGTAAGTGAGTGGACTCACTTTGTTTAATAACTTTTCTCATCATGGGGGCTGGGCACATTCAACAGCCTAAGCTCATAGCAACACAGCAATAAGCAAAATGTTTTGTAGGCAAAGCAGAAAAAGCCACTCTGGTAGCCTGCAATATCTCACTTTAACCTCTCACTTGACTAGAAAACACAGGGAATGCTCTTTTACTGGTGCTACCACAGCCTCAGTAAGACAGCAATGCAGCCAAGAGAAGGTTTAAAGTGAGACAGTATAGACCCCTGGAGACAGTTCTAGCTGTTTGGTGAAGCTGATATTACTGGCTGCTTCCTTTCTCTTGCATCAGTGCAAAACAGAGTTGCCAACTTACTGGTGGGCCTGGGTATCTCCCAGAATTACAACAGTAATCAGCAGGAGGACTGGGGGGAGGGGCACAGTATTGCAGGATTTTTTTTAAAATGCAGCCTCATATACTTACTGGAAATTCTTACTGGAAGTGACAAAAGGGAACTCTAGGAACTGCTGGAAACTAAATTCCAGAGTTTCAAGTGATTCCTAGAGCTATCCTTTGTCGCTTCCAGTAAGAACATCCAGTAAGTACACAAGGCTGCATTAAAAGACCAGTGCCTGCCCATGGATCAGGCGCTGGCATTTGCCTGCCCCCCCCCCTATTCTTAGATGAAGCACAAAGGGATGAGCAAGCCAATCATGTCTCAGCATGGGAATGCTGACCAATCAAGGACGAGCTTACTGACCAGATCCGGCGGCAGCTGCCCTCCAAGGGCAAATAAATTTGCCCTTATTTATTTATTTATTATACTTGTATCCTACCCTCCTTGCTTTCGGCGGGCTCAGGGCGGCTAACAACATAGATATAAAGAAGTGCATTAAAACTCCAATATATATACTAAAACCAACATTCCATTAAAGTTACAATATAAACTATAAATACACTGCACATAGCTATAATACAGATGGAATTAAACCATAACTTGTGTTGTGTTTCATTCAAGGGGTGGGCAGGCAAAAAAATTTTCTCCCACCTCTGCTCCCAGCAGGGGCAGGCAGCTGGATCAGGGATGGGGATCCCTGTCACATTGGGGACTTGGCAGCCCTAACTCTCCTGGAGAAAATGGCACTGAAAATGGAGAAGAGGATATTTCATGGCATTGTATCCCACTGATGTTTCTCACCTTCTCAAACCCTGCCCCCCAGGCCCTCCCCCCAGATCTCCAGGCATCTCCCAACCTGAAGATGGCAACTCTAGGTAGATCCTCTGCCTACTCTAAAGTCTGAGAGTTCCTAGATGTTGTGAATCAGCCAGACACAGCCAGTCCCAAAGAGGCAGAGGTCTCTGAGGAAGGACAGGAGAAGGTCTCACCTCGCTGTTAGTTGAGGACGACTTGCTGCAGAAAGCTAATGCAACCTTGACAAGCAGCGACTCACAGCCTGATAGTAGCTCCCCAGCTGTTCAAGCCCATGGCCCAGAACCAGAGAGTGTCCCATCTCCCACCTCACCTCCCTCATCCCCAAAGCCATTAGAGCATATACAAAAGAGGGTCCATCATGAGATGCAGGAAAGGAAACAGAGTGCACAATTAGCAACCCAGAGACACCTGGGTCTAGATAGTAAGGAGGAGAGCGCACACACCTGCATAATTCTACCCTGTTGCAAGATGGGTGTTATGTCAGCTGACCACCACTAGGCGCCAGCAACTTACAGCAGAGCTTGATTCTCAGTGAACAATAAGGACTAGGATCCTGAAACCTCATGCAGGCACCAACAGGAACCTTGGCAAGAAGTTTAAACCCTCCAATGGGACCTGTGGGTGGTCCACAGGGATTGTATCTAGTTGGCCGCCTGGTCGGTATTCGTTTTTCTGTTGTGTGTGCTAGTAAACTATGAGCTAACAATCATGCTGTGTCCTGTTTCTTCATGCATTGAACCCACTACACAGCAATGGCGATGAAGGTGGGATCCCGCTGAGTAGCCGGGCCATGGAAACTGCGGAGGAAGACTGGAACCTAAGGATCTATGAGCGCTGAAGAAGATCAAGTGAGCTCCGCACCTTCTTCACCTCCCTCTTCATCTCCTCCCACTCCACGCAGCACGATGGCACTCGCTCTGGGATTGGGACTGGTCCCTCCATTCAACCCTACTCACCCACAGCACTGGGTGCACCACAGTCCATCTTGATCTTTTACGAGGTCACCAGTGAGGAAAGAAAAAGAGGTCTCCTCATCAGCTCCTGTAGTCCCACCACAGGAGAGCTAGCTCGCAACCTGCTTTCCCCAACCAAGCTGGCCGATGCCTCGTTCAAGGACATAATTGAGAAGCTCCATGCCCACTTCGTTCCCCGGCCATCAGAGATCCCATGCCACGTGGCTTTCCACTCCCAGCAACAGCAACCGCAGGAGTCGGTCACCGCATACCTGGCTGAGCTCCACTGGCTCACCTCGGACTGCATCTTCGGGCCCCGACTCGACACAGCCCTGCATGACAGACTTGTTTGTGGGCTGAGCGACAAGAAGCTCCAACGGCAGGTCCTTGAGGATGAAAAATGCTCCCTCGCATCCACCCTCTCCACCGCCACCGCCTGGGAGAGGAACCATCCCTCAACCGCAACCGCCGCACACGAGGCGAATCTCAACCAGGTCGACCCTGACTGGAAGTCCACCACACTCAGCAATCCACCAGATGCTGGAATCCAGCACCAGCAACACACTCCATTCCCCTCCATGAGCCAGGTCGCCAGGAATGTGGAAAACTGGAAGAGGCTCCACTGCCCCCACCTCCCAGTATTCAGGGCACGGGACTGGACAGGCCTCCCGATGTTCCAGTTCCGACTCCAAGGCATTCCATGCGAGAATGCTGGACCCCAACCTATCTAAAAGACTATGTAACATATGCTGGGTTTGAACTACAGCCGGGGGGTGTTATGTCCACTGACCACCACTAGGCACCAGCGACTTACAGCAGAGCTTGACTCTCAGTGAACAATAAGGACTAGGATCCTGAAACCTCATGCAGGCACCAATAGGAACCTTGACGGGAAGTTTAAACCCTCCAATAGGACCTGTGGGTGGTCCACGGGGATTGTATATAGTGGGCTGCCTGGCCGGTATTTGTTGTTCTGTTGTGTGTACACTACTACACTATGAGCTAACAATCACGCTGTGTCCTGGTTCTTCATGCGTCAAACCCACTACACAACAGTGGGCATCTCTCCTATACAAGGAGGAGAGAGGGAGAGATGGGCTGTGGAAGCAATGCACCTAATTACTCCTGGCCTTGCTGCCAGTGACTCTGCATTCAGACTGTGATTCTGACTCCTGGTCTGTAACTGGACCTCAACTCTTGGATTTGCCTGAACCTGCTTCTGTTACTGACTCCATGTATGGACTCTGATCACACTATACTGGATTGTGCCTGCACCTTGACTAGCTCACACTTTGGCGGTGCAACTCTGCTCTGTGCCCCATCTGCTCCAGGACACTGAGTCTATTATTCTGAGCAATTGAGCTTCCTTGTTATGCTGTTCCAAGCTGACATTTGGGTGGTTTGGTCAATGAAAGAACCCTGTGCAGACCAAAAAAAAAGTTCTTGTATTCAGGATGCAGGGATAAGATACTTGAAATTCAGTAACTCTTTTCTAAGGAAGATTTACTAATGTTCTCAAGGCTTAATAGATGGTTTTCCAAATCAAAGTGCTCTAGTTCAACTAGTACTGAATCTTGAATTCTACTAAACCCATAGAAAGGCAATTTAAATAAAAATGTGCCTCATAAATCTTTGTTTTTAACAATTCTTCTTACTGTTATTCTTTAATCTGTCATCATTTACATTTGCTGCTTGCAGAAATACTGGTGTGAATCCTGATTATATTATCCATGGCAGAAGACAGGAAACAACAACATGAGAAAAGATATCCTAGCATTGCCCTGCTCCCATCTTGGATAAAAGTGCTGCAAAAATGCAGGGTATAAATATTTTTTAAAAATAAAAATGCTACACAATTTGGTCTTATCCCCAGCCTGTTCATACGACTTAGTACACACAGTACACACATTATATGTACATACAGTGAATATACATGTGGTGATCAAGCTTGCTCATCCCATACCCTCTGTACATGTGTTCAGAGCAGTTTGTGAAAAAACATGGGAATGTTCAACCTCTATGCATTTTAGTATTTCAGAAGTGACACACATCGTAGTGCGTGGGGTTGCAAGTACAATCCCAATCCTGTAACATGCATGTTCATTGCACATATGTAGTATGTGTATGATCCCACTGTCTTTCCCCACATCAGACATTCAGACCACAGAATCAGAATTAGAACTAAGAAGACTTGAGATGTTTGTACTGGCAGCATTCAAAATAGATATGATTCTTTGAATTTGATCTTTTTTCCTGATTCTGATCACATCTAAGTAAGGACGGGGCCTCATGGGGAAATACTGGGAAGCAAGTAAGTAGAAAGAATTTGGGAATAGATTTTTTTTGTCAATGATATATCCATGTAATCATTTCATAGCTACAGCTTGGGAGAGAAGAGCCTATGTAAACTTTAATTAACTGATACAAAGTTCTCAAGAAGCTGTGCCACTTCAGTTTATGTATAGGGAATTATATGATTGAAAATGTCCCATGTATGTTTTGACAAGCAACTCTTCACATAAAGTCTGAATGATATAGCTCTGAGAGAGGACTGCACCACAGCAGCCAAGAAACATTTGAATTGTCTCTGCATGAATCAGCAGGAAAGATTTCATTTGGTTCAAGGCAGAAAGCTCTTGTTTTAATGATAACTGAACTGCTGTAAGATGGAACAGCTTATCTTCAGCTCACTCTCAAAGGGCTGCTAATTAGAATCTAAACTTTACAGGGGATATTTTCCTTTAAAAATACAGAATGAGAATAATTTAGCATTAAATTATCACAAACTAGAAGACTTCAGGAGAAGAGTGAGCTATACGTGTAAATAACAGCAAAATAATAGTAAATAATGAATAAAGTGGGACACCCGAACTGACAAGTATGACACCAAGACTATTGGAAGGTATTTAACACTTCAAGCCCTGCTTGGTTTAAGTAAAAAAAAGGTAGGCTCCCTTCTCTGTTATTCACGTTTTTAAAAGACATTTTTCTTCAAAACCACTAGCAACAGTAGGTTATCCAATTATATAACACCTTAAGTAGCAAAGAAGTAAACATTGGGGCAAAAATACCATGAAATAAAAGGGCTGGCCTCTTGGCTATAGTGTTTGCAGTAAAATCTACAGAACTGGATAAGTCTACCAATCTTTAAAGTGCCCCCAAACTCATTGTTACAACACACTAACATGGCTACCCCTCTATAATCTGTCACCAGTTAATGGAGAATCTTAACAACTAAATTTTATATGCATATTACAGATATGATTATAAATCCTGAACAGGCATTTTCATCTGTTAGGGCTAAGACTCCACAGAATTTACATTTTTATTTCCTGTTTACTAGGTCCAAGAGATGGAATGTGCTCATGGGTTTAATGTGTTTTTTCAATGTAAACAAGACTTTGTTTTGAGGAATCTTAATTGCACCTTGTATATTAAGTATTAGTGCAATTCCTGGTATTAGTCTTGCAATATGATCTGCCAACATTAAATACAGTAGCCAAAATATTATTCTTACTTGAGGAACCAGTATATTGTGTTCTGTCAGCCAATCCACAGCACAAGTTACCAAAATTTCCTTGTCAGAGCTGAGCCAAGATTGAAGCCAGAGCCCAGATATTCTTCTAAAGTAAAGAAGAGGATGGAAATAGGAAGGGGGAATCAGAGAGGCTGGAAAGGGGCATAACCAATGTAAAAGGGACAGGTGAGGCAGAAGTATAGTAGCAAAGAAAGAGCTAGGTGTCATAAGTATAGTTCCTCCTGCAAGAAGCCAGATTTAACCTGTGAGTATTCTAGAACTTGGAATGGACAACGTGAAGGAATAATTCCTATTTCTATTCAGCATTTAGAATGATCTCCAATCCAAAACCTGAATGATTTGGTAGCCACTTCATGTATGACAACTAGCATGAATAGATCAGCTTAGCCTAACCTTGTCATAATTTGGAAGCTAAGTATGGTTGGCCACAGATAGAATTTGGATGGGAGACCACCAAGAAAGAATTGGGTTGCCATGCAGAGGAAGGCAATGGCAAACATCACTGCTCATCTCTTGCATGGAATGCCCCACGGATAGGGTCACCATGAGTCAGTTTCAACTCAACAGCATGTTCATCTTCTTCATGGATAAAATTTTCCTACACTCAGAAAGGAACAGGTTACTCTAGTAATAACTGTAATCCTTAACAAGGTAATTCAGGTGGCTGGAAAAGGTTCCAATTCAACAATCTACACATGCCTGAGCAAATAATTCCCAAAAAATGTTCACAAATACTTTTACCTTTTAAATATAAACAGCTGTCATAATGATAGATTCAGGTGGGTAGCCATGTCTGTCCGACGCAATAGAACAAAGTTAGAGTCCAGTGGCACCTTTAAGACCAACAAAGTTTAATTCTGGATGTAAGATTTCATGTGAATGTGAAAGTTTATACCCAGAAAGCTTATACTTAGAATTAAACTTTGTGGGCCTTAAATGTGCCACTGGACTCAAACTTTGTTCTACAGTTGTCATCATCTTAATCTCCTGTTCTGCTAAACCAGTGGGAGACTTTTTGCACACCTTCTGGCAAATTCAAATCTATAGAATCCTGAGAGAAATGTTACCACTGGCCTCAATCATATTTTAGGGCAATCATCACATGCCCCCCTCACATATGGGGCCATGATCAGTAAAGAGAGCAAGGAGGGCTGGGAAAGGGAGGGAGAGAAGATGACACACTGTGGTTACTCAGCTCTGAGAGACATCCTGCTGCTTCTGCTCCAGCTGCTGCCTTTTCTGCCTCCTCACCGTGCAGGACCTGCATTGAGGCAGGAACCGCTGCCTTGCTCACCTCAGCACTTCTTTTGTTACTAATTATTTCATTTACCATATAGATACCCTGCCTTTCTCCTCAATCACATTTACCAAGATGGCTAACAGTTAAAACAGACCATTATGAAAAGATTAAAAAAAAGCAAAAATTAAAATACATACGTAAAGACACAGAGACAGCACATAAGACAGGGCAGTAGGGAGGGGACACTGAGTGAAAGCATTTCATTTTGCAGCTAAATCTCAAAAAGTTTAGAAACCATGTGAATGGGTTCAAGGAGAGAGTTCCATAGATGAATGGTCAGAATGAGAATGCCCTGTTAACTGCCCACCTCACCTCTAAAGGTGAGGACATACTCAGCACAACCTTCCAAAAGTTCAGGACTTCAGATTCCCTGACCACAGACTAGGGCTTTCAAAGAAAGAATTAGTGCTTTTACTTGTGTCAGGAAACAAATTTCTACCCAGTAAAACTCTTTAAATACTAGTTTGAGATGAGTTCCTTCTACCTTTAGTACTCCTGCTGCTGTATTTCTAATCAATTGTAGTTTCTGAACACTCTTCAGAGGCAGTCTCACACAGATCATATTACAGTAAATCTAACCTGGATGTGATTAAAGCATGGGCAGATTGTGTGTTTCCTGGAAGGGCCACAGTTGGAAAGCCCACCAGTTGGTCAAAGTTGCTTCATGCCACGAATGTCTGTCTATGTAGCTGAATCTAGTATCACTTCTAAGCTGCATACCTGGTCCTTTAGGCGGAGTGCAGCCTAATGTCAGGCTGAATCCTAAAACCTTGATAGGCTACATCACTAACCAACAACACCTTAGCACTGCATAAGTTGTTTCAAGAACCTGCTTTCCCACAAAATATGAATATGAACTTCAGAACTAATTACTGTTTCTACAGATCCAATTTGCAAAGAGAAGCAGGTTGCAGTCTTGTTCAAGCAGCCAACACAATCAGTGGTCTCAACTGTGAACTAGTTCTGCCAGTTGATTTCAGTAATGGAGGTGACCACCTTCCTTCCCTTCCTTCCCAACCAATACAGACTTTTATGTCAGCCAAAAGAAGGAAGCGTTCTGTAGTGAAGAGAAGCAGTGATGGAACCCAAGTGAGGGTCTGGTTACAAGGGTGGTATCTTTGTAAGTCAAAAGGTAACTGGAATAATGGATGTTTGGCCTTGGAGAACAAAATGAAGTTGGGCAAAGGCTAACAGAGTTTTGTCAAGAGAACATGCTGGTCATAGCAAACACCCTCTTCCAACAACCTAAGAGGAGACTCTACACATGGACAGCACCAGATGGACAACACTGAAATCAAATTGACTATATCATTTGCAGCCAAAGATACAGCAGCTCTATATATCAGTCAAAAGAAGACCTGGAGCTGATTGTGGCTCAGATCATGAGCTACTCATTGCAAAATTCAGGCTTAAACTGAAGAAAGTTGGGAAAACCACTAGGCCATTCAGGTTTGACCTAGTTCACATCCCTGATTAATATACAGAGGAGGTGAAGAATATGTTGAAGGGACTAGATTTGATAGACAGAGTGCCTGAATAACCATGGACAGAGGTTCATGACATTGTACAGGAGGCAGCAATCAGCAATGCAAGAAATGCAAGAAAGCAAAGTGGCTGTCTAATGAGGCTTTACAAATAGCAGAGGAAAGAAGGAAAGCGAAAGGCAAAGGTAAAAAGGAAAGATTTACCAAACTGAATGCAGATTTCCAGAAAACAGCAAGGAGAGATAAGGAGGCCTTCCCAAATGAACACTGCAAAGTAATAGAGGAAAACAATAGAATGGGAAGGACTAGAGATCTCTTCAAGAAAATTGGATAAATCAAGGAAACATTCTCTGCAAAGCTAGCCATGATAAAGGACAAAAATGGTAGGAACCTAACAGAAGCAGAAGAAATCAGGAGGAGATGGCAAGAATACACAGAAGAACTATACAAGAAGGATCTCAATGTCCTTGACAACCATGATGGCGTGATCACTGACCTCAAGCCAGATATCCTGGAGTGTGAAGTCAAATGGGCCTTAGAAAGCATTACTAATAACAAAACTAGTGGAGGCAATGGTATCCCAGCTGAGCTAGTCAAAGTCTTAAAAGATGGTGCTGTTATAGTGTTGCATTCCATATGCCAGCAAATTTGGAAAACGCAACAGTGGCCACAGGATTGGAAAAGATCAGTTTACATTTCAATCCCAAAGAAGGGCAATGCCAAGGAATGTTCAAACTATTACACAATTGCACTCATTTCACACACTAGCAAGGTCACGCTAGCAGTACGTGGATAGAGAACTGCTGGAAGTACAAGCTGGGTTTCAAAAAGGTAGAAGAACTAGAGATCAAATTGTCAACATTTGCTGGACTATGGAGAAAGTAAGGGAGTACCAAAAAAAATCTACTTCTGCTTCATTGACTAGGCTAAAGCCTTTGATTGTGTGGATCACAACTAACTGGCAAGTCCTTAAAGTGATGGGAGTACCAGACCACCTCACATGTCTCCTGAGAAACCTGTATAAGGGTCTAGAAGTGACAGTAAGAACCAGATATGGAACAACTGATTTGTTTAGCATCAGAAAAGGAGTACAACAAGGATGTATATTGTCACCCTGCTCATTTAATTTATATGCAGAGTATATCATGCGAAATGCCAGCCTGGATAAATCACAAGCCAGAATTAAGATTACCAGGGAAAACATCAACAACCTCAAATATGCAGATGATACCACTCTAATGGTAGAAAGTGAAGAGGACCTAAGAGCATCCTGCTCAGGGGGGAAAGAGGAGAGCACAAAACTTGGCTTTAAACTCATGGCATCTGGCCCCATCACTCCTTGGCAAATAGAAGGGGTAGTCATGGAAGCAGTGACAGAATTCACGTTCCTGGGATCCAAGATCACTGCAGACAGTGACTGCAGCCATGAAATTAAAAGATGTCTGCTCCTTGGGAGGAAAGCTATGGCAAACCGAGACAGCATAATAAAAAGGAGAGACATCACCCTGCCAACAAAAGTCCGTATGGTCAAAGCAACGGTATTCCCAGTAGTAATGTATGGCTGCGAGAGTTGGACCAAAGGTCGAGTGCCAGAGAACAGATGCTTTCAAATTATGGTGCTGGAGAAGACTCTTGAGAGTCCCTTGGACTGCAAGGAGATCAAATCAGTCAATCCTAAAAGAAATCAACCCTGACTGTTCCCTGGAAGGCCAGATATTGAAGCTGAAGCTGAAATACTTTGGCCACCAAATGAGAAGGGAGCATTCACTGGAGAAGACCTTGATGCTGGGAAAGACTGAAGGTAACAGAAGAAGGGGATGGCAGAGGATGAGATAGTTAGCAGTGTTATTGATGCAACAAACATGAAATTAAGCAAACTCCAGAGGACGGTGGAAGACAAGTAGGCCTGGCATTATGTGGTCCATGGGGTTACAAAGATTCGGACTCAACTGTGCAACTGAACAACAACAACTTTTGTAACCGGTACTACATTACTAACATTCAGGCGCCAACACAAAACATGCTTACAGGCATGCAAATCTCATTTAAATCAATAGTTTAACCAGAGACTTTGTTGAGATGTATCTCAAGTCAATCTGCAATACATAACATATAAATATGCATAATAAGTCAGCCAACATTGTAATAAATATTAAACATTTTCTTTCCTTTATCCCACAGACTGTTTTCCATAAAACACAGCCAGTAAGCAATCCTTGCATCACTATGCATCAGTGATCACAAAATCTCACTGTTCATAAATACTCACGCCTCATGCTCTTTAAATAAGATTGTTACTCTAAAAGGTTTATGTAATTTTTAACATCATTTGAAAGTTGTCAGGTATATCAGATTTGCAGAAGAAAACTTATCTTGTAACCAGATTCTGTGCATGACAAAAGTTGAAGGACAAAATAATAGAGCATATGAATTACTATTTTTATAAAAGTACTTTGGTCCATTTATAACTTTTTCATGGTGATTCAGAACCCAAGAATTGATGACAAGACTACTTTGAGAATTATATTTTACATCAGTTCCTTGGCTATTGCTCTTCCTGCCAAAAGCCAAGCTGAGAATTTTTTCTTGCATGATAATAAGCAGAAAGTTCACAGATCTCAGAAAAGCAGGAAGTTTGCTGTTTGAAATATTTTCCTCTCAGACAGGATGGCGATGGGGGAGGGAGGAGAGGAAAAATGTGAGGGCTGTTATGACAGGCACTCCACAAAATTAAGCAGACAACTTGAGATGTGTTTATCCCAAATGCTTCTTAAGTGATGCTACTGATAAAAGATAAAATGGGTCAGGAGAGTAATGCAGTGATGTTTGTGTTATCATGCTTCACAGGAAGTTCTACCTTCAGGCCTTCCAGAAGACTGCTTTATCTAAATACAAAAGGTTCTCCTACCTAACCCCACTAAATTCTAGGAAACGCTGACATTAAAAAACAGACAGTCAGGACGACTCATTGCTTCAACTCACTCCATTAGCTTTATGGTCAGGTGTGCTATAATTTTATAAGCAACTGGTGGTTCCTTCAGTTATCAAACAAATTACTACCCAAAGAGGATTTCTGAACTGGAGGATGTAGGGGGAGGAAACGGAGGAAGGGGCAAATGCTACATGTGGCTTTAATATTGAACAGCTGCAATAGATCAGGCACCCCCCCCCCGTCGCTCTGCAACCCCCTGCCAGAATACTGTGTTTCAGTGATTACTGTAAATACAGAGACTGTGGCGCCTTAGGAGATGCAACTCAAAACTTCACTATACCCCAAACACTCTTCAATCCAAATGTACCTGAAGTAAACCCCATTAACCTTTTTTTAACGCCCAGGGAAATTATCTGGCCTGTGGGAAGTTCTCAGGGAAGCACCTTGGCAGATATTTTTAAAACCGCTTAAGTGATAGCTTTATCATCTGTGCAGCATATGGAAATCTCCTGTCACCAGAAGCCAGTCACCCTCTAAGTTACCTCAGTACTTTTAAAGTCCTCCTGAAGCTACGGCTTTGGAGGGGGGAGGGAGTTCACGCTGTTTCTCACGCGGGCCCCTATTTATTGAGTGGCATTCCCCTCCCCCTTTTTGCTGGCAAACTTGGCAAGGGGGAAGGAGAGAGAGTGCCGGGGGTGGCTGCTTGTGCTCAACAAAGTCAGCAAAGGCATCTGAGGCAAAGCAGAGGGGGGGGTATAAACTCACCGACACCAAAAACTCCAGCGTGCCCACATAGTCGCGCTCCGTCTTCAGCAGCTCATTCAAAACGCACACCCGGAGGCGCAGCTGCTTCTCCAGGTCCTTCCCGCTTTCTCCTTTTCCTTCACCTTTGCTCTCTTCTGTCATTGTCCCACCCCAGCCCACCCCGCTCCCCAAAAAGAAACTTCTCACTTTTCCTCAGCTCCCCTCCTGTTTGTGAGGCGACAGGCAGTAGAAAGGCTGGGAAATGCCTCAGGGTTTCCTACACACGCGCAAAAGTTCAGAGAGGACAACAAAAGAGCCCTGTGAGTTCCATCGTAGAAGTTGCAGTTCTGACGTTCGCAGCCTTTTAAGCTGACTCCCCTCACGCTCCCACTGCTCAAGAAGTAAGAAGAAGAGCAGTGTATTTTTTTTCGCCGACTGTCCTTTTCCAGTAAGGAAGGGAGACCCAGCCTGAAGGAAATGAGTGGTCACCGGCTCCTTGCTCGCTTTGCATAACTGAGAGAGTTGGAGGCTTCCAGCAGCAGCAGCAGCAGCAGCAGCAGCACTTGGCCATTAATCAAAAGCTTTTGTATCCATGTGACTCCGACCCCTTTCCCTCCCCTGCGCCAAAACTCAGGAAAAAGCAAAGGAAGCACAACCTTGGGAACGCTTGCGTGCCAGCAACTGCTTGTTTCACACACAAGCTTGTAAGGTTTTACTTTGTTCGGGTCTAATTGGAGATCTCCCAGTTGAGAGGCTGCGGCTTTAAACTGTCCCAAACGAGCTAGACTGCTGGGATTCTGGCCCAGGGTTTATTATTCTTTGCGTCCAGCCTCCTACCCACAGATTTCTACTTGTACCAAGAGTCTCTTAGAGAAACAATTATTAATTGGATGTGTATGCATAGGTATCTACCAAGTATACATCACTGTCCATGTATACAAAGTTCTTAGCAGTTTTCTTACTAAAGAGTAGGTGTAGTTCCCATTTCCCAAGCCATAGAAAAACAAGAATTTAAACTCAGAAAGTCTGTGTTCACATCCGTCACAGCTACAGGAGCCCTCTGCAGATTAACAGTTGTCTTCACCTGGTGGAGGGGCTGTGGATCATGTTGGCCAACCCTGCCACTGTACCTGATTTTCATGTGTTCAGAGTTGCATGTGTATAGGCCTCGTGTACACCTGAACACATTTTGTTCAGGTCTGGCACACATGCACCTTCAGCAGCTCATTCATAAACAGGGGAAACGGGCATGCTGGGGCAGCAGGGCCAATACTGTCTTATGTATACAGTAGCTTTATTAGTCCACAGTAGGCTGGGAGGGTATATAAATATACATATTAAAATTTTATTGATTGTACTGATTCACTTTGTGTAATCTGCCTTGAGTCCTTGTGAAAAAATTGGACTATAAATAATGTAAATAAATTTGTTCTGACATCATCAGATGACCATTCCAGAAAGATGAGACACAGGTCTTGAGAAAATTAATCAAGAGAGAGATGTTTGTTTTCACTTTTTTGTTTTTTGCCATCAGGTCATTCAAAGTTATATCGCCATAGATCGTTGATGTTGATAGCCAATTTCCTAAATATAGAGTACTGTCCTGGTGAAGTGTGATCAGTATAAACTCAGCATAGTAGGTGGGGGAAGAATAGCATGGTGATTTTCCCACACATTATGAGGAAACTTGTCACCAATGCTACTGAGAACATTTGCAGACTGGAGTTCTTGGCACAGCCACAAGTGATGGGGGACCAGAAACATTGCATTGATGCTGGTGCTGGGTGCTGACAATGATAAAATTATGCAGGAGGTCTACAGGAACAGCATATGCAAATTTCTGAATTCTGTGTTAGTTGTCAGATTCCACAAAGTGTGTATGACTGCACAATCTCAATGTCTTGATTATGTGACCCTCAAATCTATAGTTAGGCTTGGGATTTTGAGTGGTATCAAATCACAGGATTTAAAAAATAAACCATAACCATGCTTTTATTTAATATACAGAATAAGTGTTTGCCATTAATAGTGTCCTGACCACACTGCCTATTAGGTTTGTGTTATGCTGAGACACTTGAGTTGGACTGTTTTACAGATTTGTTATATAATCTCTCACGCACTCTGGTGAGCCAAAACACTAGTGCCTTTCTCAATAACAAGAGAGGGAGGGTCCATTCAAAAACAGATTAAGAGCTACCAAGAGACAGAGAACCAAGAACAGTCAGTTCTCTGTTTTCTTTCCTTTAATGTGTATGATTTAGAATGCCCCATCCCAAATTGTGTCATGAGCTAGGGTACAGAGAAACTAGAGTCTCTTGTGGAGAAGAGGATTTAACATGGAAACATAGGAAGTTAATGTCTGTACACCTAGAAGAATATGTAAGTAAATGCCTTAGGCAATACTTATCTACTCTTGCTAGATCACTCTGTTTGCAAAAGAGATTTTATTCTTCCATAGAAAAAAGGCATTGTGAGATGTTTTTGTAGTATTTGAACTATGTGAGCTTCAAGACAAAAGCTTCTAAAAGTGACTATCATAACAACGTGAGAGTCAAAATGCTTTCACATGCCAATTGTTTGCACTATCCTTGGGTGGTAAAACTAAAAGTAGGTCTTTTCAGAAGTAAGTCCAATTTGATTCAGTGGCACTTACCCCTAGGAAAGTGTTCATAGGATTGCAGCTCTTAAGGTAAAGGTAAAGGTAAAGGTTCCCTTGCTTGAAAGCCAGTCAAATCCAACTCTAGGGTTGTGGTGCTCATTTCCATTTCAAAGTCGAAGAGCTAGCACTGTCCAAAGACGTTTCCATGGTCATGTGGCCGGCATGACTAAACACCAAGGCGCACAGAACGCTGTTACTTTCCCACCAAAGTGGTACCTATTTATCTACTTGCAATTTCTTGCTTTCGAACTGCTAGGTTGGCAGGAGCTGGAACTAGAGACAGGATCTCACTTGTCATGCGGTTCTCTCAGGTCTCGAACTGCTGAACCACTGACCTTCCACAGCCTGCAGTTCAACGTCTTAACCACTTAAGCTACCACAGCTCCTTTTACAGCTCTTACTTGGACATAAATTCTGTCAAAACTGTCAGACCAACCTAAGTAGTTTCAAAAGATATGGTCTTTGCTCCCGAAATACATGAGATTTGGATTGTAGTTGGTTGGATCTCAAGAACTTGCAGACAGAGAGGAAACCACAGGAAGGATATTTTTTGCCTTTCCCTTCCCACTACAGGCCCCTGCAGTGCCCCAAAGCTGTTTCAGGGGACCAATGAGAACAGTGTGAAATGAAGCACAGGGAGTTAGAACTAGAGGGGTAAGATACAAATTCCTCCCCCATTACTTATGTGCAAGCTCTTCCACACACAGTGTTTGCAGAGCAGTCAATTAATTGGTTTTATCATTTTATACTTATTAGGTTTATTTGTATTATATTTATTGTAATTTAAATGTAAGCTGCCCTGAGAGCCCTGTGGAGAGGGAGTGCAGAGTATAAATTAAACAAACAAATAATTCAAGAGGAAAGGGATTCCTTCATCATACTACACTCTTTCATTCCATGCTATTGCTACAACCCTCAGCAAATCCAGCACCACCAAATCCAACAGTTTGCTCAAGAACCTATTGCAGTATAAAGGTGAAGGGGGTCAAAGTATGAATATATAATTATGCCATTTTGCTGTAGTGACTCTTGGTTTTTCACATTTCAGCTTCTTAGATAAACTACTGGATCCTGCACAGTTATCTCCCAATTCTCCTTCCTTATGCAAAGAAAATGCAACGGAAGGATTACATTTTTTGGAATTCTCTTCATTGGCAATTAGAGGCATTTGTTTTTAGTCAAATAACATCCTCGTGGATATGACAGCAGAATATAACCAGCCTTAAGAAGATCCACAAACAGCCCTTTATATTTTTATTGGCAGGCTCTTTGCTGCACTTCATGCCCAAAAAGCCAAGCTAATCAAGTTTTCAGAATATTTTTGAAATGAATGAAACTTAGCAACATTTGCACCAGTTTATGAGTGTCATGCTTTTGTTACTTTAGTTCAGTAAATAATTTCTTCCTGACAATATCATTCTGTTATTTGGAATAAGATAAGATTATATACTGATGTCAACAATGCTAATTGCCCATCTGCAGTAGCAATCAGCATGTTTCATATTTATTACACTTGGAAGACTCCATTCAGCAATGTTTTCAGGGATGAATAAAAAGTGCTTTTCTTATTCAGTGCTAGAAATGAGAAACAACTGCTTAGAAAACTGGAAAGAAGGAAGAATTCCTCAGCTCCATTATAGACTATCTGAGCATGTACAATAAACATGTACGGGGCTAGGAGCAGAATTTCGGTGGAAAGCCATGATCCCAATATGCACTCAGAAGATTGCTTGTGTAGACTATACACACATATAAACATACACACATGGCTTTGTCTGTGAATTGGTAAACCAACTTTTTGTAGGCTTCGTAGTTGCTCATATAGTTTATAAATGTGTAGGACCCATGCACAAAATGTAGTAAATGTGTGTAGATTAGAAGGGGGGGGGTGCCAGTACAATCCATTTCTTCCCTATGGTGGTGGAAAGTGCCATCACCTTGCAGCTGACTAATGGTGAGCCTGTATGATTTTCAAGGCAAGAGACTAAGAGAGGTGGTTCGCTATCACCTGCCTCTGCACAGCATCCTTGGACTTCCTTGGTGGCCTCCCATCCAAATACTAACTACAGCTGACCCTGCTTAGCATCAAAAATCTGATGAGGTAGGGCTAGCCTGGGCCATCTTGGTCAGTGATTCTTTCCTATACATGTTTATTGTATGCACTTAGATATCAGAGAAGGACTAAAGTTACATCATTGGATTCCTAGCTAGCCTTCCAAAAAGTTCTCAAAAACAAGTGACTGTTAGGACCCCCAGCCTAAACAATAATTGAATTCCTTCATTCAACAAATCAGGCTATAACTGTTCATTATACCATAACAGAACATTATGTTCCTATGAATAATTTATATAACATTTTAATACATATTTTACAATGACTTTTCCTAGTCCTCATAACAGCTTTTTAATGTAGGTCATGTATTATTCTCTCTTGCTGCTGAGATATAGGACTGAAAGTGTGAATTGCCAAGGACATCCAGGGACTTTATGGGTAAAGTATTTATGTTTCTGGGGCCTCATATCTAAAGTTTGCACAAAGAACATACCCACTGTGCTCATCATGCTGAAGCAAGCACACTTCCCTACAACCAACAATATTTTCCCAAACATGCTCACAACACTATATATTTTTTGCCAGTAACATTAAAAATGTTTTTGTAGGAAATGTAATTCATACTGGAGGAATCATAAAGCTAAAAAAAAAAATTGTAGCCACTTGGGTCAAGTTTTGGGGGGCTGCAATCCAATTTTATATGTCCCAAGAGAGCAATTTTCATGGCATTTTGCATGTGTATCATTCTATTATTCCTTAGTGGCTGCAACACAAAAATATTGTTTCCATATAATCTCTGTTTCTGCCACAGCATTAACAATGGATAGTATAGAAGCTGTGCATTCTGTTGAACAAAAATGAGAGGGATTGCTCATTCTATTTTTAAGTATAATTCTGTTCTGTATCAGAATTGGGCCAAGGTTCTGGTTCAGGATGTCCAAACTCTCAGTGCTCAATATGATCTCGCAATATTAGTTTGGAATTTGTTAGTGTATATAGTTCCATACCTGAAGACACTCATAACAATTTTTAGGATTTGAAAAATGTCCAAAGAAATTTCAGAAGCCAGAAGTAGGAGGTAAACAGTATTACCAGTGGCTGGTAATCCATGATCAGAAGTAAGGGGAAAAAATCTGCACAAATATATGAATATTTAATTACTGTTTATAATTCACACCGTTCGCAGAGTTCATCTTTTCTTAATACAGAATTCGCCTGTTTTCACACAGATTTGTTTTTTTAAATGTCATTTTAATGAAAAATATGCACTGTTCAGAAACAGTGAAGCAATATGTGTCTATGCATGTGTTAAGTGCTGACAAGTCACCTCCTACTTACGGCTACCCTGTGAATTAATGACCTCCAAAACATCCTGTTGTTAACAGCCTTGCTAAAATCTTCCAAACTAGTGCCATGGCTTCCTAGATTGAGTCAATCCATGTCATGCTGGGTCTTCCTCTTTTCCCACTTCCTTCAACTTTTCCTAGCATTATTATCTTTTCTAGTGACGTTTCTCTTATAATGTGACCAAAGTTTAGTGTAGTGGTTAAGTGCACAGACTCTAATCTGGAGCATCGGGTTTGATTCCCCACTCCTCCACTTGCACCTGCTGATGTGACCTTGGGTCAGTCACAAGCTCTGGCACATGTGTTCTTGAAAAAGGGCAGTTGCTGCCAGAGCTCTCTCAGCCCCACCTACCTCACAGGGTGTCTGTTGTGGGGAGGAGAAGGGAAAGGAGTTTGTAAGCTGCTCTGAGACTCCCTTGGGTAGTGAAGGGCGGGGTATAAATCCAATCTCTTCTTCTTCTTCTTCTTCTTCTTCTTCTTCTCTTCTTCTTCTTCTTCTTCTTCTTCTTCTTCTTCTTCTTCTTCTTCTTCTTCTTCTTCTTCTTCTTCTTCTTCTTCTTCTTCATAAGATACCCTTCATTTGGACATTAGAACTTCTAATGAGAGGTAATACCTGATTTGATCAAGAACCCACTTTTGTCTTTTTAGTGGTCCCTGGTATCCCTGGTATCTGTAAAAATCTTCTCCAACACTACACTTCAAATTAATCAACTTTCTTCCTGTCAGCCTTCTGCACTGTCCAACTTTCACACCCATACATGGGAAATACTATAGTAAAATTATCTTGATGTTGGTTTCAAGCAACACATCCTTACCCTTAAGGATCTCTTCTAGGTCCTTCATGGCTGCCCTTGCCAATCTCAATCTCTTTCTGATTTCTTGGTTGCAGTGTCCTTTCGGTTGATGATTGAACCAAGGAATAGAAAATCTTTAACAGTTTCAGTTTCTTCATCATCAGCCTTAAATCAATATAGCATTACAGTTGATGAAGAAAAGTGTGTGAATAAACATACTGAGTACTTGAACTGATATGCTGACACACTGCTTCAGATGGTCTTAAAGAATAGCAGGATCTCTTAGAAAGCTGCAGTACAACCATGAGGGTATATGATGGGGATTTCCTGTGGAAGTCTTGAGACTTTTGCTTAGAATGAGGAATCATTCCTATTTGGCTACTACAATTGTGTTTGTGAGCTTTTATTTCCTGTACAGGTGCTGCTTCAAGGCTAAGGTGGAACAGCAGGAAAATTCTTGAAGGTGGCCGAACTGAAACAGTATTAAAATCTGGGAAATATGTGGGTTGAGCTGTTCTATAATTCTGTGTAAGGATTTGAGTTCTGACTGCAATTCATGTCTCTAAGCAAGACATTTTAGCCATTTGTGTGACATTAGGTTAGGTAAAGGTTTCCCTTGCCCTAGAGTTGGATTTGACTGGCTTTCGAGCAAGGGAAACCTTTACCTAACCTAATGTCATGTGGCTTTTAAATTATTCATGTATGCTAAAATACTACTTTAGTGTGTTCATTTGTGAAAAACATAATTTTTCCACATTCCTTTTAAAAAGTAGTATTTACATTCAGAAAAAAACCCTGGAGCCTATTCTTGGGATCGTGTTTATCATCATACCGATAGTATGGCGGAAAGGCAGGCTGGTAGTGGCTCATCTTACATTGAACAACAAGGCACTTCGAGTGGGGAGCCAGGATATCGACAGCAGTAATTAATATATGACCAAGAGTTTATGGGCTTTTTGTATCATCCGATCCTGCTGGTCTGAAGGCTGCATCACTCCTTCCTTCTATTGAGAGAGGTGATTATGGAAGCAGCAGAAATCTGACCAACAGTTCTTTCTGTTCTGGTGGCACACGGACCTTTTAGAACCTGTACATCCCCACACTAGATTTAGTAATACAATTACAAGGGGAAAACAGATTCATTTTTTAAATAGAGGGTATATTTTTATATGTCTTTGTAACTCACTTTTTCCAATCAAACAGAGCTATATCTAGAACTTGTTCTTTTTCAAAAACTGTACAGATTCACCATTGCTGTTATTACTAAAACAAAATTTGGTGGGCTTAACCATAAATGTTTTAAAACAATCCTAGTGTCGACACTGGAAAATCTCCCATAAAAGAGGAACGTTATTTTAAGACAATTCATAATGTGAAGATTCTCAATGGTTTACTTTTATCTCTTTTGTCCATGAGGAATATTTGGCATGAGTTTTGCTGAACTTGCTGAGACATCTTATCCAATTTCCGCAAGATCTGGCCACTTAGATGAAGCTGATTTGGTGCTATTTTCCTCATTTTCGTGTATCAGCACATCATAAGAATGGTGATTCCCATTAAGAAGAGCATGACAATATAATTATTGTCAACTTCAAGCATTCCTGGATGAAATGGATTGTTTGAATACTTTTAAATCTGGTTTCAGGACTAGTTCCGGCCTTGGTTGTCCTGGTGACCTGCGCCTGGAGACAGACAGAGAGAATGTAATTCTGTTGATTTTCTTGGACCTCTCAGAGGCTTTCAATACCATCAGCCATGATATCCTTTGCAACCACCTTTTCATGGTGGAAGGCTTCATTTTGTTTTGCATCCTGTTCTACCTGGAGGCTAGGTTTCAGAAGGTGGTGCTGGGGAACCATTCTTCCCCTTGGCCTGTGGCCTGTGGATTCCACAAGGCTCCATCTTGTTCCCTACGCTTTTCAACATAAAACCACTGGGTGAGGTCATTCAGAGATCTTAGCTGGGTTCTCATCAATATGCTCTGTGTTGTACTTCCAACAGGTCCAAGGAAGGCTGTAGATACCCTGAACCAGTACTTGGGGGAAGTTTTGGAGTGGATGCAGGCTAAAAAAATGAAGTTTAATCTCAATGAGATAGAAGTGCTACTGGTGAGTGGAAGCTCTGACCTGGGGCAAGGTTGCACTCCCCTTGAAGGTAAAGGTCCATAGTTCGGGGGCACTCTTGAACCCTACTCTACTGCTGGATAGAGCCCTGTATGGCTTGGTAACAGCATACCTGAAGGGCTGCCTGCTTTGTGAACCTACCCAACAGCTACAGTCATCTTCTGAGGCCCTACTTAATATGCGCTCACCTGAGATTAGGCATGTAGCAACCTGGGAGAGGACGTTCTTGGATATGGCACTAAAACTCTGGAATTCTCTCTCCAGAGAGACTCATCTGTATCCTTCTGGAACTTTCTTCCACCAGCGGGTGAAGACTCTTTTTGCTTCATCTGGTATTCCCTCAGTGACATCTCTTTCCTGACCTATATTTTAATTCCTGTTTTTATGTTTTTGTATGTGATTTTTAACTTGGGTTGAATTGTTTGAATGATTTGTCTTTGTTTAGTTTCAATGTTTTTAAGGTGTGTTTTTATTACGTAAGTTTTTAATCTGTTAACTGCTTTGTGGCCATGATGAGGTATAAATTTTGTAACTAAATTATGGAAGTATGATTTTGTGTTTTGAAACCTGATGATATTTCAACAAAGAAAGTGAAAACAGCTAAAAATTAGTATGTGTGATTTCAGTTTAACATCAAAAAGCCAATATATCACAGTGTTGTTTCACTCAATGTTGTCTAAATCTATGTATTTTTTGGACTATCTGACTGAATGGCTTGAAATGATGTTGGTTTTAACTCAAATTTTTGTTGTGATCTTAATGATTGTTTATAAAATTGTAATGTGGATTAGAGTTTTTATTGTGATTTTTGCATTATAACTCTGATGTTGTTGGTATTTTTGGTGTTAATTGCTAAGGCTGTGAGCTAATGCAATAAAGCTTACGACTGATTGCTGGTTGTCTAAATTATAATACAGAAAGATTGCCCTGGATGTGGAAGAAACCTACCTGGAAGGTGAAGTTAACAATAGCTTGTACATTCAGAACATGTCTTCCAATATAGCATTCAGTTAATCTCTAATGTGAACTGGTTAGTTGTAGAGAGGTCGTAATCAGGCACTGTGCTGAGAAAACCTCAGGCTTTCTCCATAGAGGAGGGAAATATCTTGCACTGCTTTTCTACTATGATATTTTAAAACAGAATCCAGCTGTATGTATTCTCTATGATGTACTGATTCTATGCATGTATTCATTTATTTTGGTGCATTACTGTGGTATGACATGATTAAATAAGTACATTCTTACACGTGATTATGGGACAAGTGTTAGAGAAATAAGTTGATATAATGGAAATGTCAAAATATACACTGGCTATGTGCACCTACAAAGGCATAAGAACATAAGAGAAGCCAGTGCTGGATCAGGTCAATGGCCCATCTAGTCCAACACTCTGTCACATAGTAGTCAAAAATACCAGGTGCCATCAGGAGGTCCAGCAGTGGGGCTGGATTTTGAACCAGGGCAGCCCCGGTAGAGTGAGTTGCAGTAGTCTAACCTGGAGGTGATCATTGCATGAATCACTGTGGCTAAGTTGTGGGTAGAAAGATAGGGGACCAGCTGCCTGACCAGCCTAAGATGATAAAAGGCTAATCTGGCCACATTCATGACCTGGGCCTCATAGAATCATAGAATGTTAGAGTTGGAAGGGTCCTTTGCAGGTCATCTAGCCCAACCCCTTGCACTCTGCAGGAGCATAGCTTAAAGGTAGCCCTACAACATACCCAAAAGATGGTCATCCAGCCTCCACTTAAAAACGTCCAATAAAGGAGCATCCATCACTTCCAGAGGCAGTCTGTTCCACTGCTCAACCACTCTTACAGTTAGGAAGTTGTACAGGTTTCTTGTACCCTCCCAGCCGATAATGACTCCCTTGTAATTTCCACCCATTAGATCTAGTCTTGCAATCCGGAGCAAGAGAGAATAGATCTGCTCCATCTTTTACATGAAAGCCCTTCAGATATTTGAAGACTCCAATCATGTCCTCTCTAAGTCTTCTCTTTCCCAGGCTAAACATACCCAACTCTTTCAGCCTTTCCTCATAAGACTTCGATTCATTGACAGTGAGGCATCCAGGATCACTCCTAAGCTCTGCACCTTTTGCGCTGGTGTCAAAGGTACCCCTCCAAGAGCTGGGAGTCAGGACCCCAAGCCCAACCCCCCCACAGCCCAGACACAGGACTTCTGTCTTCGATGGATTTAACTTCAGCTGACACTGTTGTAACCATCCAGCCACAGCCTCCAGAGCCCTGGCTAAAATATCTGGGGTGAAGTCCGGCCAGCCAGCCCTTTATTTTATAATAAATAAAATATAAATAAATAAAATCATACAGCAAAAGAAAATAAGAAGAACTAGCTTAACTATCTAACACATTTGAAGCCTACATTAGATGGCACAATCTTAAGGTCCCCAAGTCAAAGCCCATAGCTTAAGCATCCTGTACATTGCTGTCCATTACAATATAAGCATATCATAGTCCAGGCCTTTAGTCCATCAGAATCCAAGCTAGTTTCCTTTATCCAGGCTCTTAGCTGAATTATAGTTTTTTGGCCAACTGGCATCAGGTGATGATGACAGTCCAATCAGGACATGTTCTTGCTGGAACCCTCAGAAAGTTACCTCATCACTCCTGATTCCCCCTCCCATCCTGTGGGCCCCAGGTTCTCATGAAGAGTCAATTAACACATTCCTAACTCTGGCCTTGAAGGTGATAAAGGCCATGTAGACATGTAGGCAGAGAGATCCAATTAGCAACATCTTTAAGATGGAATAAGCCCATTACTATTCATATAAATCCTTGGGAGGAATCAGGGATGCTTCGCCTCATACCTTTCTGCTGCAGCTTATTTAAACCCTTAAAAAAATTTCCTGGGGGTCAGCAGAGAATCAGAAATAGTACAGGGGAAAATGTGGGAGTCTGTAGTGGGCAGGGGAAGTGGCACAAATCACCAACTCCTCTTCTGCCACAGAAATGCCATTCTATCAAAAGCATTGTTGCCTAACCATTTTGTCTCCACAATCATACTTTATGCAAATCGAAACATAATGATTTCTAGGATCTCATACCAATACCAATGAAAATCTGCATACTCTGCACCCATTTCTCCTTTGTATTTACCTTTGTCAGGGCAACTTCAAGAATGGATTGAAGGGTGATGGATTCAGTCCTGATTGCTCACATTACCAAAGTCACCTGCTGGTCTCCCTCTATACCCCCCCCTTTGCTTCTCCCTCTATAGCCCCTAGTTGCTTCTAAGTTATCAAGTAGAACGTACTTTACAAAGAGACATATTTGGCCAAGACACCACAGGTTGTTGATCTCATACAAAGCACCCTAGAGTGCTTATAAAACTGACAAGTTGTAAGTCATTCAGATCAGTCTTTGGGGTCATGACAGAGATTTATCCCACAATAAACAGAACAAAGAAACAAAGAAAAAGATGGCACAATTTTATTTCTAGACAATGTAATTGCTTTAGGCTGTTCTCATGAATTTGTATATAATTTCCCCCCCGCCAGAATCCTTAAGTAGATTATGGTATTTAAAACAAGCTATTGCATCTCCAGCACTGAATAAAGTTGTACATTACAAAAATACAGCAAGTATACTAATTTTTATTACTGTAATCAGTTTCACCAAAATGTTCTCTTCCTAGAAAGTATTCTAAATACAGTAGTGCCTAAAGATTAGGTAGCACCTTCTGGAGGATATAGGATTTTTTTTAATGTTCCAGTAAAAGGAAATTCTGACTGATTAGTACACAGAGGCAGGATAAAGTACTAAGGAGTAACTATAGTAACAAAAAGGAATGCTATTGGGAAAATGCCAGTCATATTAGACTCTGTCAAGCTAATGAAAAGGATGTTTTTCCTCCTCTGAATACATTCATTCAGCAAATATAAGACACAACCGCAGTAGTAAAGTGAAACATAATTTTTCAGTAATAAAGTGAGAAGTTAGTTTGGTTTTTAAAATCTGCCTAAAATCCACCTGACAGGAAATAAAAAGGGGGAAATGTCATTGATAATTTGCCAGTGAAAGAAATGGGAATGCAATAGTGGTGTATGAAAGATTGGCATTCAGCAGCAAATTCCTGCCAAGTTTCCAAACCTTATACTCTTTTTGAAATGGAAGCTTATACAATCGGACTCTGTATTCTTACTGCCATCCAGATGCATGTTAACGTGTTAGTATTCAAAGAGATAGTGTATCAACATATGTGCAGGTAAAGCAATGACTGAAACTAAAAAGGCTACAGAGAACCTTATCAAGTAATTGGGAAGTCATGTTTAACTGCTAACAGTGCAGCCTGATATTAGAAAAGCCAAATAACATCAATTATACCAACACAGAGAAATACCTTGAAGAAAAAGAACCATTTTATCTAATAACAGGGTGCATTTTATCCACATATTTCTTCCTACCCTGTATCATTTAGATTAACCACTTGGGAGATCTCCCGTTAATCTTCTGCCATCTCAGTCAAGCAAACTTCTATCAAGCTAAACATATAGATAAATAAATCCATGTAGCTGATCAATGCTGAATCATACTTTTTTGATTTTGCCCACTATGTTTTTCATCTGCCAACAGCCCTCCAAGATCTCAGGAAGAGATCTTGTTCACTATTTAAGATCCATTAACTGAAGATGCAAGGGATTTAATCTGGCATTTTGTACATATAAAGCCTATGTTTCACCATCAAATTACACCTTTCTCAAAATGATACATTAAACACCAGTTTAACCTCTTATCTTTTATGTCACTGTGTTTTGGTATGTGCCTGATCAAAGGATCCTCTTCTGTTTTTCCTTTTTATGTAAGTCATGACAGGTAATAAACTACCTAACACATGCACTTCCTAGGTTGTCTAAGTGAAGTGTGTGCCACCTCCATTTATTTCTTTCCATAAAAGAAAATAATGAATTCAGTAGCTTTCCCTCATTGACACATGTGTGATTTATCACTGAAATACGTTTGCTTGCTGTCATCATCACAATAATAAATTATAGAACATGAAGTGAGTAGTGGATATAAAAAACTGAGCAGATAAAACCCATTAAAACTTCACAGGGACAACCATGCTATTCTATATAATAGTAGTCTTCACACTTTACCTAAGTACACCCATTTTGATTTAAATATTTCAACAAACCCACAAGCCCTCTCTTTTTCCCTCATCAGCATCTGTCACATCATGCCCTGTGGAGCACTGCAGCCTCAAAACAATACAGTGAGATAAGCTTATACCTAGAATAAAACTCAGTTTAAAAGCTATTCAAAGTCTTAAAAGATAATGGTGTTAAAAAAAATGTACTCAATATGCCAGCAAATTTGGAAAACACAACAGTGGCCACAGGATTGAAAAAGGTCAGTTTACATTCCAATCCCAAAGAAGGGCAATGCCAAGGAATGTTCAAACTATCACACAATTACCCTCATTTCACACGCTAGCAAGGTCATGCTCAAGATCCTACAAGCTAGGCTTCAGCAGTAGATGGATAGAGAACTGCCAGAAATACAAGCTGCGTTTCAAAGAGGTAAAGGAATGAGAGATCAAATTGCCAACATTCGCTGGATTATGGAGAATGCAAGGGAGTACCAAAAAAAATCTACTTCTGCTTCATTGACTACACTAAAACCTTTGATTGTGTGGATCACAACAAACTATGGCAAGTCCTTAAAGAGATGGGAGTACCAGACCACCTCACATGTCTCCTGAGAAACCTGTATAAGGGTCAAGAAGCCACAGAACTGGATATGGAACAACTGATTGGTTTAGCATAAGAAAAGGAGTATGACAAGGATCTATACTGTCACCCTGCTCATTTAATTTATATGCAGAGTACATCATGTGAAATGCCGGCCTGGATGAATCACAAGCCAGAATTAAGATTGCCAGGGAAAACATCAACAACTTCAGATATACAGACAATACCACTCTAATGGCAGAAAGTGAAGAGGACCTAAAGAGCCTCTTGCCCAGGGTGAAAGAGGAGAGCGCAAAAGTTGGCTTGAAACTCAACATCAAAAAAATTAAGATCATGGCATCTGGCCCCATAACTCCTTGGCAAATAGAAGGGGAAGTCATGGAAGTAGTGACAGAATTCACGTTCCTGGGATCCCAGATCACTGCAGACGGTAACTGCAGCCATGAAATTAAAAGATGTCTGCTCCTTGGGAGGAAAGCTATGGCAAACCTAGACAGCATAATAAAAAGGAGAGACATCACCCTGCCAACAAAAGTCCGTACGGTCAAAGCAATGGTATTCCCACTAGTAATGTATGGCTGTGAGAGTTGGACCATAAGGAATGCCGAGCGCCAAAGAATAGATGCTTTTGAATCATGGTGCTGGAGAAGACTCTTGAGAGTCCCTTGGACTGCAAGGAGATAAAATCAGTCAATCCTAAAAGAAATCAACCCTGACTATTCCCTGGAAGGCCAGATACTGAAACTGAAGCTCAAATACTTTGGCCACTAAATGAGATGGGATCACTCACTGGTGAAGACCCTGATGATGGGAAAGATTGAAGGAAAAGAAGAAGGGGATGACAAAGGATGGGATGGTTAGACAGTGTTATCGATGCAACAAACATGAAATTAAGCAAACTCTGGAGGACAGCAGAAGACAGGAGGGCCTGGTGTGATGTGGTCCATGGGTTTGTGAAGAGTCGGACTCAACTGTGCTACTGAACAACAACACAGTGGCTCCACATTGTTGTTTTATGTCCTTTATGCCCTGGATTATGTTTATTGGCTAGATTAAGGTGGACTCAAACTTTGTTTATTGGATTAGTTTTTACCGGCATGTTTTTACTGGTATGATTCGTTTTTACTGCCTTTACTGTTGTATGCTTAGTTCTGTTTTACTGTTCTAGTTGTGAGTTGCCTTGAGCAGGTCTGGAGTAGCAGTGTCCAAATCTAAAGAAATGCATTAGGACTACTTCCTTGGTGCCACTCAACAAATTAAAGATTCTAGGACTGAGGTATTGAGAGCCAGTTTGCTGTAGAGAGTCAGTTTGGTGTAGTGGTTAAGTGCGCGGACTCTAATCTGGGAGAACTGGGTTTGATTCCCCACTCCTCCACTTGCACCTGCTGGATGACCTTGGGCAAGCCATAGTTCTGGCACAGTTGTTTTGAAAAATAGCAGTTTCTGTCAGAGCTCTCTCAGCACCACCTACCTCACAGGGTGTCTGTTGTGCGGAGGGGGAGGGAAAGGAGTTTGTAAGCCACTCTGAGACTCCTTCGGGTAGTGAAGGGTGGTGTATAAATCCAATCTCTTCTCTTCTTCTTCTATTGGTTTCTGGTGATTAATCAGTGTGTTTTCTAACTAGTGTTTTGATATGGGAACTAAGTGACTGCAGTTGGCAGTAGCTTTACAGATTGCCATTCCCAGAAAATGGAAAGCAATCCATTATTTGTGTTAGTCTGATGAGCATGACAGTGTCTTACCTTCTAAGAAATGACCTAAAGGGCTCTCTGTATAGATTCAGGTGGGTAGCCAAAGCTGAAGAAGTGTGCAACTTTCACTGATGGGACGAATAGCTCTGGTTAAAATGAATATCTTACCAAGATGGATCTTTCTCTTTCAGATGATTCCAATATTACAAAACTTTACAATCTTCAAAGAGTTGGACCAGATAATAACAATGTTTGTCTGGCTAGGGAAAAAACCTAGAATTAGATTGAAGGCTCTACAAGACTTAAAAGAAAGAGGTGGTTTTGGGCTTTCTAACTGGACACTATACTATAGAGCAGTTGCATTGGCATGGATTAGGGAATGGATTATGTTGGAAGATAGAAGGACGTTAAAACCAGAAGGTCATGATCTGCAACTAGGTTGGCATGCATTCCTCTGGTACGGAAAAGCCTCTGTGCATAAGTATTTTAAACAACACTGGTTACGAGCTTAGCTTATAAAAGCGTGGGAAATTACACAAAGGAGATGGTTTATGAAAATTTCCAAACTGGCTGCACCGTTAGAGGCATTTACTCTACCCAGATTATATGATGAAAATCCGCCAAGGAGATACATAAACATTTTGAATTAAAAAAATGAACTTAAGTTGCAAGAAGATTTAACATGGTGGCAGAGAGCCCAGATAGAATCAAGATATGTGAAGGATAAAAAGACAGGCTTTATTGAGTTTCTTACAGAGTTGGAGAAAATAGTAAGTGCGCTGGAGGAGAAGTTCATCAAAAAAATGTATACACTACTTTTAAAAGATATGATGGCAGACGAAATAGTGAAACAAAATATGATTCAATGTGCCCAGAACTTGGGGCACAAGATAGAACTGGAGCAATGGGACCAGATATGGAACAAAAATGTTAAAATAACTTAAGCAATTTCTTATAGAGAGAATATGTATAAAATGTTTTATAGATGGTACTAGGGAGCAAAGCCCGTTGTGGTGGAAGACAACGGGCCCTAGAAAGGAAGGGAGGGAAGGTGGAAGGGAGAGAGGGTTGGAGAAAGGAAGGAAGGAAGGAAGGAAGGAAGGAAGGAAGGAAGGAAGGAAGGAAGGAAGGAAGGAAGGAAGGAAGGAAGGAAGGAAGGAAGGAAGGAGGGAGGGAGGGAGGGAGGGAGGGAGGGAGGGAGGGAAGGAAGGAAGGAAGGAAGGAAGGAAGGAAGGAAGGAAGGAAGGAAGGAAGGAAGGAAGGAAGGAAGGAAGGAAGGAAGGAAGGAAGAGGGGGACGAGTGAAAGAAAGGAGAGAGGAAGAAAGGAAAGGGGGGAAAGGAAGGGAAGAGGGGTGGGAAAGGGCTTCTCTGGGCCTACTGCCCCCATAGAAGGCCCAGGGGATGGTGTGAGGGGGCGGAAAAGGGCTTTTCTGGGCCTACTGCCCCCACAGAAGGCCCAGGGGATGGTGTAGGCGGGCAGAAAAGGGCTTCTCTGGGCCTACTGCCCCCATAGAAGGCCCAGGGGATGGTGTGGGGGGCGGAAAAGGGCTTTTCTGGGCCTACTGCCCCCACAGAAGGCCCAGGGGATGGTGGAGGGGCAGAAAAGGGCTTCTCTGGGCCTACTGCCCCCATAGAAGGCCCAGGGGATGGCGTGTGGGGGACGGAAAAGGCTTCTCTGGGCCTAGTCCCCTCATAGAAGGCACAGGGGATGGTATGGGGGGGCGGAAAAGGGCTTCTCTCACTTGCCTCAGCCTTGAGGGCCTGTCCCTGCGCTCACACTCCAGACGGTCCTCTCCTGTCGGAGGACTGGAGCAGACTGAGCTGAAAACACTCACTGGGGCTGACGTGGGCGGGACTTTGCGAAGCAGCCAGTCAGCCTTCGCCAGTGTCCTCTGACTGCCAGTTCTTGAGCCGAATCAATTATGGCAAGCATAGAGTGTGGTGGAACCAAAATTCAAATATTAATAAGGACAGGATGTTACACCAGAAAGAATTGCTAAATATGATGATAAATGTTCCAATAAGTGTTGGAAATGTGAGAATGTGGGCTCGTTTTATCATATGTGGTGGTCGTGTAGCGTTATTAAAAGCTATTGGATATAGGTGCACAGACTGATACAGAAGATCCTAGGGAGCACAATTCCTTTTAAGCCAGAAGTATTGTTGTTAGGTATCTTACCTAAGGAGGTAAATACAGATGACCGCTACTTGTTAATATACTTGGCAACTGCTGCCAGAATTTTGTATGCAAAATACTGGAGAACCACCCAAATACCAACAAGACAAGAATTTATTGTGAAGATATTCGAGGCGGCGGAGATGGATAAGCTGTCTCTGAGTATGAAAGGACATTCAGATTCCACTTTTCAGAACACTTGGAAACGTTTCTATGACTGGTACAAACTAAATGGATGAGAGGGTAAAGAACTGATTAAAGAAAAGATAAAAACAGAGATGAAACAGATGGTTTGATATAAGAGATACTCACGTAAAGGGTAACATTATGTTGAATGATAAAGTGCTTTAAATATGATATACAAATGGAACTAAATAACCCCCATTTGTGCTTTATGTGTGTGGTTTAGTTTTCTGTGTTATGTTCTTAGTGTTGTTGTGATACTGTATTGTGTCGTATTGTATTACTCTGTTTAGTTGTAATCTGTTTTAAAAATAAATAAAAGTCTGCCCTTTGGGGGCAGTTTAAAAAAAGAAGAAGTGTGTATGCACATGAAAGCTTATACCTATAATAAAACTTTGTTGGTCTTACAGGTGCCACTGAACTCAACCTTTGTTTTGCAGGCCTTTCTGGAGTATTCTTATAGAATGCCTAAGAATCCATGGACCATATCAGAAACACTACTATTTAAAATAACTGTGATTCTGTTATGTATCAGGACTATATACCAGAGAACAATAGCCCACAAGGACTCTGGAAGTGACCACTGTGAAACTTATGTTCTGTAAATAGCCTATCGTTGGGAGTGGATTGTGTTTGGGTGTGGTTTATTGCATGCTGTTTAAACAGGGCTATTGCCCTGAGGTTACAGTCTTGTTCCTGAAATCACTAAATAAAGTATAGTTGTTCAATGCAATGTGTCTTGAACCCAGTATTTAACAGATTCATAATAACAAAAAAAAAAAAAATGAAGTCAGTAAAATCTTTGAGGATAGAGGATGATGATTTAACACAAACTGCAAATGTATCTCTGAATAATTTGGAAATGGCAAGTTCTAAAAAGGATGTAAATTAATCTATAAAAAGACGTATGTAGAATTAATTAATAATTGTTATTGTATGGCATTGTGTGTAGTATAGCCAGGAGATCCTAAGATTGTCTGGCAGCCTAAAGTTCTAGCTCTTTTAGCATTATGCACCACTAGGTGGTGAACTAGACTTAATTTGGGGGCTGAGAGGACTCTGAATCACCCAGCTGGCTTTATGTGGAGGAGGGCGGAATTGAACCCAGTTCTCCAGATTAGAGTCTGTTGCTCTTAACTACTATACCAGGTATGTCCAACAGGTAGATCATGATCTACCAGTAGATTGCAGAGGGGTCAGAGGTAGATCACCAGCCCCACTTGGTCTCCTGGTTTGCTGGACAGGTGTTTGGGGTTTTTTGATGATTGTTTGGTGGTATTTGATTATTGGTGCCAGTATGATGAATTCTTGTTTTTACTTTTAGAACTGCATGTGTGTTTTTGGCATCATCCAGAGGTCTTCAGTTCCTGTTGATTTTTAATACTTTGGGACAGGGAGAGTTTTGGACCAGATTCAGCCAGTGTTTATACTAACCTAGCACCCCAGTGCAGAAGGTGCATTATAAATGGGGGGGTGGAACCCAACTTTAGTGGGTTAAAATCTAATTTGAAACTAATCTGAAACTTTATTTTCATGGTGGTAGATCATCTGCACTTTTGGCTGGAAAAAATAGATCACTACCTGTTTGAAGTTGGACATGCCTGTACTATTCCACACTGGCTCTCCAGAATCATAGCTGAAGTAAAAATAAGATTGCATTGGCTCTTGGAAATTATTTGTGCAATACGATCTAAATTATTCTAGACAATCAGATATCACCTATTAAATATAACAACATCAGTACAATATGTAGTGAATTAGGCAACTTTTCCTCACTTAGTATATACTTATGTAAGTGCCATCAAGTCGCAGCTGACTTATGGCCATCCCAGCAACGGGCTTTCCAATCAAGTGAGAAGCAGAGTTGGTTCACCATTGCCTTCTTTTGCAGGGTCTGCCTTTGTCATCTCCCACCCAAGTACTGACCCTGCTTATTTTCTGAGATCTGACAAGATTGGCCTATACCATATAATTACGCATTCCAAATAAATAACTATTTTGGAAGAAATTACTAAAAATTGTAGAAAGGTTGTGAGCTTTTAGACATTGTTGAGAATCTTCATGAACAACAGTGAATACTAATGCCTCAGCTTTCCCCAGAATAGCCAAACTGCACATGTGCACATAAGAATTCCATTTTTAAAAAGTAGATTTCAAGATTAATGCTGTGCTTGCTATTTCTAAGCCAGGTCTCTCATTCCCCTGCCAAGTCAAAGATTCTCAGGAGGGGGTTTGTGATGGACCCGAAGATGGTGTTAGCACCAAGCTGACTCCTCAGGAATTGTTACAATAACTAAAAAACATGACCCTTGAACCTTGAATTGTGATATTGAGACGGTTTACAATGATCCATGGATCTGCTTAGGTTGAAACATTTATGGATAAGATCATATCAGTGTATTTATTTGTGCAATATGATCTAATAAAATGTGCACAGTTCCTTTCTCCCTTGATACTCACTGCATTGCTGTTCTGACCTGAATTCTATCATTGTATAATGAGTTTTCCTGGTTAAAGTGCTCTTTATTCATTATAATTTCTTTTTCCTTGACAGGGTTTTATGAACACGGCAATGATTTATTTCTGGTACGTACAAAACTATACTGACTGGACAACATGATCGTACTGAGTTATTATTAACAGAGTTATGTATTCCAATAAAATATTTCAATAAATACATTATTTTAAAAAAATAAGTTGTAATTTGGCTTTCCAAAGTGCAGTGCATTTCTTTCTTGTATTTCATCAACAACTATCATTTATTAACCCTTTCCATGTTTATTATCCAGCTTGATTTCCATCATACCAAACATCATATTAGAGAAGAACTTTGTCCTTGTGCCCCTTCAATCATAACTTATAGAAACAGGATATTATTTGTTTGCTGTCTGTTACATTTATTGGTTGCTAATCAACTTAAAAGTGTTCTCAAAGTTACTTACAAATGGGAAGAATGCATTAGCAGTAGTTAATGTTATTATAAAGTAGCATTATTACTTTGATGTCTACTAAAAAAGACGAGGTCTCTTTTTCATCCCAGTCCACCTCTTTTTATTGATGATAGATCAAGATGGGTAGCCGTGTTTGTCTGTAACAGTAGAAAACAGCAAGAGACCAGTAGCACCTTGAAGACTAACAAAATATGTGGCAGGGTATGAAGTTCTGTGAGTCACTGTTCTGAAGAAGTGAGCAGTGACTCACGAAAGCTCATATGCTGCCACATATTTTGTTAGTCTTCAGGGTGCTACTGGACTCTTGTTCTTTTCTCCTTTTTATTGAATAATTCTCATATTACATTCAGTACATGTATAACTGAACATGTGATTAAAACCACATATTATCTAGGTACTGCTTCCTGGTTTCAGTTGTAAAGTGGCTGTTTCTTACAAACAGATGCAGGATGCACATGTAAAATCTGAACAGGGCTTCAGTGTTTCTGTGATGGGTAGACATTTCTAATTCTTCCTCTCACAAATCACATTTGGCTGGAAAACAGTATTACGTAAATGCTGTTGCTTCCTGGGTAGGGGCTATAAACTGTCATGCTGCCCTTGCTAAAATGCCCTTCCCACACACTTCACTTTCTACTGCAGAGATTCTATGGGACATTCTGCTGGACCTGTATTGCCTTGCTATCCCCACCCCCCGCAGGAAACAATGGAGGATGGGAGCACCTTCCCCCAGTGTAATTTTTTTGAAACCTGGGGGTTCTTTTGAGAAGAGGCTCTAGCAGCTACGCTGCAAATTTGGTACCTCTATCTCAACCCCACCCCAACCACTGAATATATCCCAGGATAGTTTTGCCATTGACTTTAATGATCCCATAGGGTATAATGGACCCCCAAAAATTCAGTTTTCCTGAATATTTACCAAATCTGAATACCATACTGGTATTGGGATTCAGAAATATTGGAAATACTGATATTTTTCAGGTCCAATATAAACATTTTTTAAAAAAACAACACCATTTTTTCCCCTTACACAGCCTTAATCCCCATATGGATTCCTAGGGCCTTAGCCAATCGGGTGCCAGGTCCCTGGGTTCAAGCCCACCAGAATAGGACCCTCCATTCAAGATGCATTAACACATCAAAGAGCCAGTATGTTTTCCCTTTAGGTTGTAAACAACCCTCTCTATTCAAAGGAGTGCATTTTTACCATACTCTGCCCGTCTCAGGAATGCCAGTGGACACTTCCTTCACTATAACTGTCACAGCATATCTTGCCCATCTGCCTCTCATCCACAACAATGAAATTTAGGCGATTTATTAAAGTATGTGAATGCTAGAAAAGGGACATGATTTTAGTTTTTTACTCAATTGATTGTCTACATTTTTTGTTTGATTTGATTTATTGGATTTGTATCCCACTCTCCCCTGTGTCCAGGCTCAGAGTGGGTCACATCATCGATAAAAACATTTTAAACAATAATAAAAAACAATTCAAACAATAATATATCCAATGCATAAATACAATAAAATGAGTAATAATAGATCACAACACAATTAAGAGATGGTGTAAACTCTCAGGGGGAGTGATGAATAGTCTGTCTGATCGACAGGAGAGGGAGAAGGAGAGAGGGGGGCGGGAAGGAGGAGGCCAATCAAAAATGGAACCCATCACTGTCCTCAAGTCCAGAGGAACGGCTGTATTTTACAGGCCCTGAGGAACTGCATCAAATCCTGCAGGGCCTGGATCTTACCTGGGAGAGTGTTCTACCAGGCTGGAGCCAGGGCCAAAAAAGCCCTGGCTCTGGTTGAGGACAGGCAGACACTCTTTGGGCCAGGGATCATCAGCAGATTTTGATTCCTATGCATAACGCTCTTTGGGAGGTATATCAGGAGAGGCAGTCCCGAAGGCATGCTGGTCTCAGACCATTTAGGACTTTGAAGGGTAACATGAAAACCCTGAACCTGATCCAGTCTTCAGTCTGGAGCCAGTGCAGCTGATAGAGCACCAGTTGAATATGTGCTCCAAAGGGGGTTGAGACTAAAGACAAGATTACAGAATTATAAAACAGTGCAACAAAGTACTGAATGGGCTGCTGTTCCAGCAATCAGGACACCACACAAGTTTGCTCCCATGTGGAAGCCATCATAGTCACTCTGTCAAACTGATATCTCTAATCTATAGAAAAAGGTTAAAATTAACAGAAAGGGAAGGTAGATTTTAGAATAAATAATATACATTTCTCTGGAAGCAAATTGTGAAGCAGTGGAAATGTTTGCTTTGGTTTCTTTTTGTGTAACAAAATTAATCCCAAATGGCAGATCAGCACCCACTAGTGGGGTTTTGTGAATTTGCCAGCAGAGTGGATGCTAGAGACAGGGCAGTCCTAAAGTGCTCTAGGCTTCATGTACTCTCAAGGATGTTCTCAGGGTACAGAGCTATATAAACCAGCATCCAGCACTGGAGAAGGGTCTGCTGCACAACAGTGGACTACTGGGATGAGAACTTCCTCCTCAATTATTTTCATGCTGAGGAGCTGAAGTGGTAGTAGGAGAATTTTGCTGTTATGCATTCAGATCACACCAGCGACTGGAGAAATTGGTGGTGAGTGCCACCTCAAAATGACTACCACAGGAGGCAGAGTCCAATTTAATGTCTCTCTTCTAACACATCCTCAGAAAAAGGAAAGTCTGAAGAGGAAATGAAACCACACACTGACTAAGGAAAGCCCAGGGCCTAACCAGTTCTCCTGATCCTCCAGTGGAAAATCCTTTCATTTGAATGAGGGGAACCAATAACAAGCCCTACCTTACACTGGTTCCACTCAGTTTCTGAAAAGTTTTGTGGGTGCCATGGCACTCAAAAACCCCATGTTAGAGAACCCTGGTTTCAATATAGAAACCAAGATTTGAAATTTATGATAATATAACATCAGCATAGTACAATGCCATAGAGTCCACCTTTCAAAGCACCCATTTTCTCCAGGGGAGCTGATCTCTGTCAGCTGGAGACCAGTTGTAAAAGTGGGAGATTCCCAGGCCTCACCTGAATGCTGGCAACTCTAGTGGAGTAGGAGGAGAACAAATTCAGCTAGATGTTTTGTAGCTGCTGGTAGCCACCTAGCAGACTATTGCTCATTTCTTCCCCTACCAGATTATTTCCATCTTTCAGATTTGAACCTAGGCCAGATCTGTCCATTTTTCTGTTGACACCATAGTGTCTGTTGTTGCATTCTGCTTTCAGTTTCCATTTACCTCTATCATCTTTAAGGGACAGCAACTGTTGGGGAATTCCTGAGCCCAGGAGTGTTCCCTGGAACCCCAGGCCCCACCAGAGTTCGATGGGTTGCATGGAGACTGGCTAGAGACTGAAACTTTTCCAAGAAAGAGAAAAAGACAGTTGTGTCACACTAAAACTATTTATTGAACTTCAGAAACATGCAGTAGAAAAACCATAATGCATACTATACAGTACAAAGAAAAACCTAAGATAAAGAAAAGTACAAAGAAAAATCTAAGATAAAGAAAAACCGATGTAATTGGAATATATTCTGTCTGCCTGCCAAGACCCAAATAAATCACTGGGAGTTATTGGCATGCAGCCCCAAACAATAAAAGCACAAGCAATATATACCTTTTTGTGGACTATAGAATCAAATGTAGATGCCGATTAGGAATGTGACAAGCTTGGCAAGACCCAGCCACTCATACATTGGCCTATGAACTTTGCTCAGAGAAAGTTTATTATCTGTGAGGTCAAGATGCACTAGACAGCCTCTCCATCAAGAATAGGGAACTAAGGAGCCACATAAACTGATAATCTATATATGTTTAGACTCAAACCTGGTACCCTTGGCTCTTAGAATGTCAACTATGCTCATATATAAAGGGCATAGGCAGGGCAATGCTTATTTGGAGGAATATAGCACTAGCCAGGCTGCAAAGTCTTATGGGATATTGAACCAAAGAATCTCTCCTTATATCTAATTGAGTAGTGGAGTGGCACTTTCTGAACATTCCACACACTCCTAAATCAGTTGGCTCCATGATGTGTCACTCAGAAGCTGTCCCTATCCACTGGCTGCGTTGCCTGAGTCTCACCTCCAACATTCTAAACAGTTTGCTGTTCCCCCCCATAGCCATTCGGAACACAGAGGTCGTTTGCATGTGCAGCCTAATTTGCCTTTGTCTTTAACTTTCTGAACAGTTTGCTGTTGCTGTTGGGAGCCATTGAATGTGTCCTGAGGTAAAATACATATCCCAATCTTCCCTTAAATGGTCACTGGAGTTGCCAATCTCCCTGTGGGGCCTGGAGATCTCCCAGAAATCACTGTGTTCCCCAGCCACAGCACATCATTTCCCCTACAGAAAATTTCCCAGCTATTACAACTGATCTCCAGATGACCGAGATCAATTCTCCTGGAGACAATGGCTGCTTTGGTCAGTGGACTCTATGGCATTATACCCTGCTGAAGTCCCTTCACACCCCAAACCCTGCCCTCTCCAGACTCCACCCCTCAAAATCTCCACGTATTTCCCAACCCAGAGTTGGCAACCCTGTAACTGGCTATGGAACCGCTTTCCAGACCCTTGGAACCCAGAAAACATGGCATTGGAGGAGATGCTTTTCTACCTTAGCTGCCACTGCATAGCCACAAATTAACATAAGTCTGGGGTGGAGGGAACTATACCTGTTACCATACGGCTCTTCTCCCATACTACCCACTTGGGGCAGCAAAATGACTTGAGACAGCCTTGCCATAGCTAAGTGGAAGGAAATAAACATGGCTTGCCTCCCTCTGTTTTCCCCTTCTCTCTGTCGCTCCCCCAGCCACAGCCGGGACACTCACCTGGAGCTTCCTTCTAGAGCTCGTTGTATTTCTTCCCACAACAGGTCTAGTAGATATTAAAGCCAATTCCAGATGATGCTTAAAAATGCCCAGTCTCATTTAGGAGTAAATTGTGCAATAGCAAAGAGTGACTCCACATATATCTGCCTGAAAGGCAAACCATCCATCCAGAACACCTAACTTATGCTCACATTATACAGGAACAATGCTTGCTTATCCATTCTAGCTATCTGTTGTTCGATTGGCCATAAAAGTGAGTAAATTGCTTTCTCTATCCACTTGTAGAAGGCAAGGGGAAATAGAGGTAAAGTTTCAGCCTACATAAGAACATAATAGAAGCCAATGTTGGATCAGGCCAAAGACCCATCTAGTCCAACACTCTGTCACACAGTGGCCAAAAATACCAGGTGCCATCAGGAGGTCCACCAGTGGGGCCAGGACATTAGAAGCTCTCCCACTGTTGGCCCTCCCAAGCACCACGAATATAGTGCATCACTTGCCCCAGACTGAGAGTTCCTACCTATACTTTGTGGCTAATAGCCACTTATGGACCTCTGCTCCATATATTTATCCAATTCCTTCTTGAAGTCTTCCATGCTTGTAGCCGCCACCAGCTCCTGTGGCAGTGAATTCCATGTGTTAATCACTCTTTGGGTGAAGAAGTACTTCCTTTTATCTGTTCTAACCCGATTACTCAGCAATTTCATTGAGTGCCCACAAGTTCTTTTATTGTGAGAAAGGGAGAAAAGTACTTCTTTCTCAACCTGCTCGATCCCATGCATAATCCTGTAAACCTCGATCATGTCACCCCTCAATCATCATTTTTCCAAGCTAAAGAGCCCCAAGCGCTTTAACTTTTCTTCATAGGGAAAGTGTTCCAACCCTTTTATCATTCTAGTTGTCCTTTTCTGCACTTTTTCTAATGCTATAATATACTTTATGAGGCATGGTGACCAGAACTGTACACAGTATTCCAAATGAGGTTGCACTATCAATTTATATTTTGCACATACTACTGCCAAGACAAGTCTCCCCCAACCTATACATGTGCATTTGATTTTTCCTACCTGAATGCAGAACTTTACATTTATCCCCACTGAAATTCATTTTATTTGTTTTAGCCCAGTTTTCCAGCCTGTCAAGATAATCCTGAATCCTGACCATATTTGCTACCCTCCCAATTTAGAATCATCTGCAAATTTAATAATTCCCTCTGTTCCTTCATCCAAATCATTGATAAAGATGTTGAACAAAACAGGTCCCAGGAAAGACCCTTGAGGCACTCCACTTGTCACTCCTCTCCAAGAAGATGAGGAAACATTCACAACCACTCTTTGCGTGTGATCTGTCAACCAGTTACAGATCCACCTAACAGTCATGGGATCCAAACCACATGTTTCCAATTTGTCACCAAGAATATTATGTGGAACCTTATCAAAAGCCTTATTGAAATCAAGATAAACTATGCCTACAGCATGATCCAGCAATGTAGTAACTTTCTCAAAAAAAGAGATTAGGCTAGTCTGACATGACTTGTTCTTGAAAAAACCATGTTGGCTCTTAGTAAGCACAACCGTCCTTTCTAAATGCTCAAGGACTGTCTGATGATTTGTTCTAAAACTTTCCCAGGTATAAATATCAAGCCAACAGGTTGGTAAGTACCCGGATCCTCCTTTTTCCCCTTCTTGAAGATGGGGACAACATTTGCCCGCCTCCAATCTTCTGGCACCTCACCTGTTCTCCAAGAATTCTCAAAAATAATGGACAGAGGCTCAGAAATTACATCTGTGAGTTATTTTAGTACCCTTGGATGCAGTTCATATGGCCCCAAGGACTTAGTTTCATTTAAATAAACTGTTTATGTACTACCCCATGCCAATTCTAGGCTGCAACTCCCTTCCCTCATCATGTGTTCTGTTTTTGCCATATTGAGCACCATTTTCCTTGCAAGAGAAGACTGAGGAAAAGTAGGAACTGAACAATTCTGCCCTCTCTTCATCACCTGTTACAATTTCACTTTTCTGTCCCTGCAATGGGCCTACTATGTCCTTGATCTTTTTCTTACTTTGAAAAGAAGAAAATAACCCTTCTTTGTTGTTTTTTAGCACATCTCGCTAGCCTAAGCTGAGCTTTAGCTTTCCTAATTCTCTCTCTACAAGCACTGGTTATTTGTTTATATTCATCCTTGGTTATAAGGCCCTCCTTGAATGAGTCTTTTTTATTTCTCTACTCTTTACAAAGCTGTTTACGGAGCCACCTTGGCTTCTTTAGGCTCCTCCCATTTTTCCTTCTCATAGGAATCATTTGTGATTGTGCCTTCAGTATTTCACTTTTAAGAAATTCCCATTCCTCTTGAACTCCCTTCTCCATAAGTATGGGATTCTGCCCAGCATAAGTTTAAGTTTGCTTTCCTGAAGTCCAAGTTACATGTCTGACTATGTACAGCTTTTACCTTCCCTAACACTGTAAATTCCAAAATTACATGGTCGCTACTATTCAGGGTGCCCACTACTTTCACCTCATCAACCAGTTCGTCCCTGTTGGTAAGAATCAAGTCCAAGATAGCAGATCCCCTTGTTTCCCTCTCCACTTTCTGGAAAATGAAGTTGTCAGCAGGACAAGTCAGGAATTTATTGGACCTTTCATTTTTAGCAGAGTTGGACTTCCAACAGATATTTGGGTACAAGATTACAAGATACATTTAATTGTCTTAGCCATAGGCCATAACAAGTCACACTATGATTGAGTAAAAAAGTACATCATACTATAAAATGGCAATGTAGGCACTAAAAATATCAGTAACTGCATTAAATCCTATACTCATTCTACTTTACATTAAATACTAGGCTCATTCTGATCTTCCTTGATGCTAAGGCAAATAGCACCATTCTACTAGAAACATTGTGGTCAAGGTCCGAAAGTAAAAATTTGACCAAATCCAGATCAGAGAGTCCATTACTTGGCGGAATAATAGGTACAATCAGGGCTCTTTTTGTAGCAGGAACTCCTTTGCATATTAGGCGACACACCCCTAATGTAGCTAATCCTTCAAGAGCTTACAGAGCTCTTCTTACAGAGGCTACCGTAAGCTCTTGGAGGATTGGCTACATTACAGATGTGTTGCCTAATATGCAAAGGAGTTCCTGCTACAAAAAGAGCCCTGGTACGAAGTACCTTAATCTAGGAGCTTCATGCCATGGGCATCTCAAAATGTAATGCACTATATCATCTACTTCCCCCATGTCACAAAGACAAAGTCTAAGGGGGGCAGGGATACCAAAAAAGCATCCAGTCCTGATCACTGAGGGTATGGCTTGGAATCTTAAAGCAGTAAAAGCCGATCTTAATTCCATGATGGTTAACTTTACTAAATAAAGGGGACTGCAATAATCCCTTTTGAAAAACTTAAATAAGGGTGCCGTAAGACAGTGTGCCAACATGTCCTGATCCATAAGCCCATCCTTTCTTTCAATTCCTGTGCTTGGGTTTTATTCCTTAATAAATCATCAGGAATTGAAAATTTCAATTAAACTGAAGCCAAGTAGTCACCATGACTTTGAGAGGCTTTCAGGAGCACACTAATACTTAAACCTCCTAGGGAATCCTGGGGTCGTTCTAAACATTTTCTCCAATAGGATAGAATTCTAACATTGCCTCTGGCATTCAATGAAGTAATTCCCAGGTTGGCCTTCATTAATGCCACTGGCACACCTCTTGGCAAAACAAGAATCCTCCTCATAAAATAATTCTGTCTGGTCTCTCCAGCCCCAGATCTCTGATCCATATGGTATGGCTGGAATTATCTTACTCTTGTACAGTTTAAGAACTGGGTCTACCATGCCCCCTCCCTTCGAAAAATAAAACTTCAGTAGAACCCCCAAATTCTTCATGGCAGCAGCTTTTAAAGATGTAAGGTGAGGGTGCCCGGAGACAGTTTCAGAAGATATCTGGGTAATTGAAATCTGCCATAACCACCATGTCCCATCTCTTTGAGAATGTTGTAATCCATTCTAGGAGTGTCTCTTCCAAATCCTCTGCCTGGCTTGGTGGGCTACAGCAGACCCCCACCATAATATCATTATTATTTCTTCCACCTTTTATTTTTACCCAGAGACTATCAACTGGATTTTCATGCTCATTCATGTAGTTCCTCAAAAGTATATACCTCCTTTACATATAATGTGACTCCTTCACCCTTCCTTATTTGTCTGTCCCTTTTAAATAAGTTATACCCCTCAGTCCTAATATTCCAGTTGTGAGTATCATCCCACCAAGTTTCAGTAATGCCTATTAGGTCATAGTCCCCTTCCTGTATTAGGACTTCAAGCTCCTCCTGCTTGTTTCCCATACTCTGGGCATTAGTGTAGAAACATCGGAATCCATGTTTTATGCTCCCTGATGTTTTCAGTTCTGTACTTATATGTGAGTTAATGTTATCTAGCATACGTGCCACTCCCCACAAAACTTTAGAATTCTTATCTCCAGTTATTGGCATCATACTGGGCTTTGCCTTTTTGTCTAGCTCCCCCACAAGATTTAATTTAAAGCTCTCCTTATTAGGTTTGCAAAGCTGTTTCCAAACACATTTTTTCGTACCCTCGTGAGGTACAAACCATCTCCCAATAGAAGAGCTTCATCTCGAAACTATAAACCTTGGTCCAAAAATCCAAACCTTTCCTGATGATACCATCTAGTTAGCCAGTCATTGATCTGCGGTATTCTTCTTTCCCTTCCTAAGCCACTGCCTTCGACAGGAAGAACTGACAAAAATACAACCTGTGCTCCCAATTCCTTCACCTTTTTACACAGAGTGGCTGTCAGAGTCCTTACTTAGTCAGCAAAATACCAGGCCTTGTTCAGTGAAGCACGATTAGTATTTATTTTAAAGCTGCAATAGTAGGTTACTGTAACAGGAACATTGTTAAGAATAACTTGGTTACATGAAGCAAGCAGATATACCAGAAGGGGGGAGAATGGGGCCCCCCCCCCTCCACCAATAAGAGCACAGCGCGCGGGCGGGAAACTGGAGACAATAATAATTAATGTAGTTCCCACCGCCCCCATTGTCTCAGTCTAGCTGTTGCTTGTGAAAGCGATAGGAAGCAAACAGCTTGTCTCCTCCAAGGTCAGTGTGTGAAGTCTACAAGAGATACAGCTTGCACGGCCAGGCAGCCGAGGCAGCTCCCCGCATTCCATTCCAACACTCCAGGTGCATAAATCAACACCCCACGATCCCATCCACCCGCCCTACACAGAACAAAGCCCATCCGCCCTCCCTTCTCCATCCATCATGGCAGGACTACCTGACAGTGGCATAGTCTCTTTTAATATGTTCTGGGCTGTGCTGGGTAGTGTCATTTGTTCCCATGTGGTTGAGCAAGAAGAGATAATAATCCATTGGCTTGATGAGTCTTCCTACCCTTTCTGTCTCATCCTGGATGCATGCACCCGGTAGACAGCATACCCCTCAAGATGACAAGTCCAGTCAGCACACTTTAGCTTCTACCCCGCTCAGTAGGAAATCTCCATTTACCAACACAAGGCTTCTCCTATCTTGGGGACCAGAGGCTTGATTCCTCTAATCTACAGGGGTCTGAGAAATTTTCTTCAAGTTTGTGGAGGCTGGGGGAGGAGCCCTTGTTCCAGTGGTTCAGAATCAATATCTGTGGGAAGATCCAGGAACCGATTGCTTAGTAACAGAGGCTCAGATCTTCCTGCTCCTGTGGGTTACATTCTCCCATGTACCCTCCTCCTGTGTTGGGTGCTCCTCCAGTTGCTGACTTACCTTTCCCTCCTCCTCCAGTTGCCCTCTCAGGAGTGCTTCATGCATTGTGTCCATGAACTCTTCACCTTCCCTTAAAAAATGGACAAGCGTGCCTCAAGTCTCTGTATCTTCTCCAGTAGAGCTACCAACTTACACTTGCTGCAAGTGTAATTGATGTTACCCCCAGGTAAGAATATGAGCATGCCACAGAATTTGCTAGTCAGTGCCTCAGCTCCCTCACCAGCCATGCTGGTGCAATCCATTTCAAAAATAGTTCAGTTTAACTGACACTTCTTTGATAACTTCCCTGCCAAACTGCCTCTCAAGACTACTTGTGAAAGGTTTGCAGAAGCAAAAACTAACTTAACAAATATAGAGTGTAAGAGCTACTCAGCCTTCTATGGGGCCCCTAGACTAAGAGCCACAGAGCAAGAGCCCTAACATAATTAAAGGCTCACCCAGCAGAGGGTAGGGCCAGCAGTCAGCCCCAGGCAAAACTGCTAAAAGCTGCAATCAGTTACACCCAAGCAAAAGAGACAAGCAGAAACCACACTCCCACAAACAAGCACCACTCTCCAACAGGTTATATACAACCACACACCCTCAAACACTGTCCTCCCACATAGTAAATTCAGCTACTCCTCTTGAGCAGTTAAGGAAAGGCAAATAATAAAACACTCAGCACTCCAGCAGCAGCTCCTTCTCCTGCCCCATCTCAGAGCCCAGCTGGCTGTGGTGCTACTGGACTCTCCCTCTTTTCTGCTGCTACAGAAAGACTAACATAATTACCCATCTTGATCTTATTCATTCAGCTTCACACTATCAGGTACCAGAGGCAGAGTACTTGCACATTCTGTAAGGTGCTTTGAGAGACAGTGAAAGAAGCAGAGCCCTGTCTTCTTGTGCTCTGTTCTTGTAAAAGTCTGGTTGGCAGAGCAAAGGCTAAAGCTTCCACACACACATGGTCAGGTGAGAGAAAATTTGTATTTCTTATGTGAGAGGATCTCTCAGAAGTCTGGCTCAACACATTTGAAGAGCACTGCTGGATCAGACCAGTGGCCCCTCTAGTCCAACATCCAGTTTCACACAGTAGCCAACCAGTTGTCCTAGAGGGCCAACAAACAAGGCCTGCCTCTGATGTTCACTTCTAGCACTGGTATTCAGAGTTTTACTGCCTCTGGACATGGAGGTTTCCTTAATCATGCTAAATAGATCAAGATCGATACCTGTGTTAGTCTGTCTGCAGCAGAAGGAAAGAGCAAAGGTCCAGTAGCACCTTAAAGACTAACAATATCTGTAGTTTGGCAGTTCAAGGCCCTAGTGCTGCAGGATGGCGTGAGCTCCCATCTCTGGCCCCAGCTCCTGCCAGCCTAGCAGTTTGAAAGCAAGAAAGTGCAAGTAGATAAATAGGTACCACTTTGGTGGGAAGGTAACAGCATTCTGTGCACCTCAGCATTTAGTCATGCCAGCCACATGACCACGGAAATGTCTTTGGACAGTGCTGTCTCTTTGGCTTGGAAATGGAGATGAACACCACCCCCTAGAGCTGGATTTGACTTGCTTTTGAGCAAGGGAAAACTTTACCTTTACCTTTATGAGCTTTCATGAGTCACTGCTCACTTCTTCAGTGAATCATGAAAGCTCATACCCTGCCACAAATTTTGTTAGTCTTCAAGGTGCTCCTGGACTCTTGCTCTTTAATCATGCTAGTATCCATTGATTAATCTCTCCTACATGAGTCAGTCTAATTCCCTCCTAAAAACAGCTATGCTACACATTTTGCCTCCCCAAGTGCCCTCTTCCTGCACTATCTGACAGCCCCCAAGTCAGACTGCAGAGGTGCTAATAGTTGAAGAAGGTAATGGAATTGGATGAAGATTAATAATCTGAAGCTCAATCCAGACAACACTGAGGTGCTATCAGTCAATGACAAAGCTACTCAAGGACGGAGGAGTCAGCCTGACGTGGATGGGCCAACTGATTTTGGCGCGCATTGAATCTTGCCACCCCAAAACACTATAAAGGACTGCACAAGACAGCCAGGAACTACAAAGAGAACCAAACTGCATCTTCTTGGTTTGTGCCCATTCCTAGATCTCAGTGGTCCTTGGATGGAGAACATACCAGCAAACTATTGATTCAGATATGGACACTCATGCCCCATTCCTCACCTTGCCATAGCTGAACCTGTTCATTAAGTATGGAGAGCATGCAGCACACTCTAATAGCCCACAATGCTGACCGAATCAACCAAATAAATATTATCCTCCAACACCAGCCCCTTTATTTAAACTTCTACTTGCTCTAAAGGTACTAAAAAGACTAAAGTAAAAAGAATTCTAAAATTTACGTATCTCTCTCATATCTTGTATCTGTTGTAGATAAATTCATGTGTTTTAGATATATTAAAGTAGAAAGGTGATACAACAGAAATAATTTTAGTCTGTCACTAGGCAAAAAAAAATTGCTTAAAGCAACTATGATTTCTTTTATAACTAGGAGCAAGGCCCATTTTGGAACCAAGATAATGGGGGCTAGGTGGATGTGAGACATTCCCCCCGCCCCCACTGCTTCCTACCCAATGCCCAGACCCGTGGGGGTGGGGGGGGGGTGAGGGGACGGCCCAGTGGCCAGGAAGTATCTGAGGAGACAGAGGTCCAGCCACTCACTTTCTCCCTCCTCCCAAAACCACATTGTTGAGGGGCAATGGCATGCCCTGGCATGGGCTCCCTTCCTTTCTCCCCCAAGCCCCCGACCCCCCCCATCCCCTCAGCGCTGCCTCCCTGTCCTGTTGGGCTCGTCCCCTCATCGGCATCCCCAGGTACTGAGTGCTGTTCCCGGGGCAGCCACGGTGGTGGTGCTGGCTGCCTCCCTCTTGCTGGCCGCTGTCCCTCCCTCTGTTCCTTCTGATGGCATTCCTCCTGCTGGTGCGGCTGTGGCCAGGGTGAGTGGAGGCGGTGAGCGCAGTGGCAGAGAGGAGGCCATACCAAGGCAGGTCTCGCCTTGTGTCCGTCGTCGCCCTCACAGTGGCCGTGACCCGGCTCTCTGCTGCCCTCACTTGCTCATCCAGTCACCAGAGGTAGGCATGAGCAAGCAGAGGCATGAGCCTGGTGAGTGTCAGGCTCAATAGCAAGTAAGTCCAGGCATTCTTCTTAAGAAAGATATGCTTTATTGGAATACAAGGATGTTGCCCACAGTAATAACACTATTGTCAGGAATGCCTGTCTAGGCCAGGCCAAGTGCAATTATAGTATGATGCAAAGCCAGACTAGCAAATGAACTTTTAGCGCGCGCGCTCAAGAAAACTCCCAGCAGGGTGTTACTTAATGACCGGGAGAACTACCCCCCCACACACCGCCTAGTCATGTAGGACTGGAATATTTCCCCGGGCTGAGAAACTACTCCAAAGCCTCCTTGTCAAGGCCACTCCGATAACAGGCGGCAAAGAAGAGTTCTCCCACAGTTGCAGCTGGCAAACTATGCGCAAGCATAAAAGCAGGAAGCGATACAAGAAACAGTGAATACAGTGTACTTGGTAGCGGAAAGGATCATGGCTGTCTTCTGACATTGAGGTAGAAGGTGGTGTCGGCGGCACAGGCCACCCCGGCTCAGACCGGGGCTGGAGGGAGCGACCCGGCTGCACCAATGGCTCCCTGGCGACTGAGGTGGCAACACTGGCTGGCAGGTCTGTGGGCGGGACTGACATGACAGTGCAAGGCAAGGCAGCCAGTGGATAAGGAGCCAGAATGAGGGGCAGATGCATGGGCCAACTGATTTTGGCGCGCATCGAATCTTGCCACCCCAAAACACTATAATTAGAGCCTCTGGTTCTAATCTTTGAGATGTCCTGGAGTACAGGTGTTGTGCTGGAAGAATGGAGAAGAGCAAGTGTTGTCCCGATCTTCAAGAAGGGAAAAAAGACAGACCCGGGAAATTACAGGCCTGTCAGCTTGATATCAATACCTGGAAAAATTCTAGAGCAGATTATCAAACGCTCTGTCTGTGAGCACCTTGAACGGAATGAGTTAATTGGTAGAAGCCAACATGGGTTTATCAAGAATAAATCATGCCAGACCAACCTTATCTCCTTTTTTGACAGAGTTACTAAAATGGTTGACTCTGGCAATGCTGTGGATATAGTGTATCTAGATTTCAGTAAAGCATTTGACAGAGTTTCTCATGATATCCTTGAGGATAAGCTGGTTAAGTGTGGGCTGGATGGTGTAACCGTTGGATGGATTCATGGTTGGTTAAAAAATTGTACCCAACGAATGTTCATAAATGGCTCTACATCTACTTGGAGGGAAGTCTCGAGTGGAGTGCCACAGGGCTTGGTCCTGGGCCCGGTGTTGTTCAGTGTTTTTATAAATGACCTGGAGGAAGACATAGAGGGGATGCTTATCAAATTTGCAGATGACGTGAAGCTGGGTGGGATTGCTAATTCTGAAGAAGACAGAGTCAGGATTCAAAATGATCTAGGTAGGCTGGAACAGTGGGCTGAGACAAATAAAATGAAATTCAATAGAGATAAGTGCAGAGTCCTACACTTAGGTACAAAAAATCAAAGGCACAGATATAGAATGGGAGGGATTTGGCTTGACAGCAGCACATGTGAAAGGGATCTAGGTGTTATGGTTGATCACAAGCTCAACATGAGCCTGCAGTGCGATGTGGCTGTGAAGAAAGCTAATGCAATCTTAGGATGCATTAACAGAAGCATCGTGTCCAGATCACAGGAGGTGGTAGTTCCGCTCTATTCTGCTATGGTCAGGCCTCACCTGGAGTACCCTGTCCAGTTTGGGGCACCACACTTTAGGAAGGATGTTGACAAGCTTGAGCGTGTCCAGAAGAGGGCAACCAGGCTGGTGAGAGAGTTTGAATCCAAGTCTTATGAGAAAAGGCTGAAAGAGTTGAGTATGTTTAGCCTGGGAAAGAGAAGACTTAGAGGAGACATGATTGCAGTCTTCAGGTATTTGAAGGGCTGTCATGTAAAAGATGGAGCAGATCTATTTTTTCTTGCTCTGGATTGCAAGACTAGATCTAATGGATGGAAATTACAAGGGAGTCATTACTGGCTAGATATCAGGAGAAACTTCCTAACTGTAAGAGTGGTTGAGCAGTGGAACACTCTGCCTCGGGAGGTGGTGGATGCTCCTTCCCTAGACATTTTCAAGCGGGGGCTGGACGACCATCTTTTGGGTATGTTGTAGGTGCGTAGGGCTATCTTTTGGCTATGCTCCCGCAGAGTGCAGGGGATTGGACTAGATGACCTGCAAGATCCCTTCCAACTCTAACATTCTATGATTCTATGATTCTATAATCTTGGGGGGCAGGCTTAAAGAATAATTGAACGGCTGAAAAGTGCCTCTTTGTGATATCATTTTGGACTGTGATACCATTTAGCAGAGCTAAGCTGATAGCAGTTGTATTATTCTCCTAAACTAGCAAGAAATATATACTCATTAGTACCACCATATTTTTCACAGATATTCCTGCACACTGAAGTTGGCCTATGAAATTTGTCATTCATACTATGATAAGGACATTAGAGTACCTGGAGTGGATCATTTTAAATGAGAATTCATTAATTGTCATTAGAATTCATGTCAATTGAACCTCTCTTTAAAACAGCCAAAGGAAGGAGCTGAAATTCCTTTAACTGTATAAATGGATGCTTGGAACAGGGGCAGATAGTTAAGTCCTTAGGAGTCTATGCAATACTGTGAAACAATACCATAATTCACAATTAAGTGTTTTGGTTTTCTTTGCTGCTGATGTTTTTATATATATTGATGTCTTGCATTTTGGAAATATTACTTCTACTAATTATGAGTTTATTTGTCTTTTTAGTTGATAGTTGCTTGTTACAATGGGCAGAAGCCTGGAATTTTCCCACAGTTACAAATGACCTCCAGACTACAGAGATCAGTTCCCCAGAAGAACTGGCAGTTTCAGAGGGTGAACTGTATGACATCACATCACATCAGACTATAACTTTGTACCAATATCAGTTAATTTTCACTTAAAATATTTGCTTCTGACATCCCTCACCAACCAGTATCTGCAAGTGCTAATTCTGTTGATTTATGATGGAACTTACACCTAACCTTTTAACTTTAACTCCTCCCTTTTCCCCTGACATGAGAATTTACACTTAAAAGAATCATGATGTAATTCACACTGAGCCTTGGCTTCCCCCCTCCCAACAGCAGTGGCAACTCAGGATGGGTATGAACCCATCTGTTTTCACATGTAATATTCTACAAAAGAAATACATGTACCCACATTTGCATTTCCTACGGATAGTCTGATAAACCAAATAACAATTTAATTTTTTTTAATTGCTTGCTGTATCCATATCACAATTTAGACTGAACATAATTTTCTCTGCCTGAATACATCCTCTCTGTTTTCTTATTTAGAAATATTCCCAGGATTCTCAATTGCCTCTTCTGCCTTTCATCTGGACAAGGAACATACCTGTCTCACTTGCTTTGCCCATTCTCTCTCCAAACTTAGAAATAGAACAAGCTTTTATTTTGGGACCCAGTTTCTTGCTCTATAACTAAGGCCAGAATCTGTCCCCAAAATGCATCCTAACCACCCCAGTTTGTGTAGCTGTGGAAGTACATTTGTTGGACACACATGATATATGCCTGAATGTTCTTCTCCCTTATAAATTTCCTTTGGATTATTGACTACCAACTGCTTGGATCACAGCTTTGGGATATGAATCCCCCATTATCTTCCCCCCTTCAGCCTCTCCTCTTGAGTGGAGTATATCATATTGTACGTGGGTACTAGGAATAGCTAGCTCCTGTTATTCTGTATATCTGTTTCTCAAGTGTAGGCAGATCTGCGCATACCTAAATCTGCAGATCAGTTCCACATTGAGAGAAAATAGATTTTTCTCCAAACCTGGGGGACTTACAGGTTTGCAGGAAAAAAAATCTTGGGGAGTTAAATCCCCCCCAAAGAAAAGTATTCTCTGTGCCACTGCAGCTCCCCTCCTGAGGTGGCAAACTTGCAGGTGGGTGGGGGAGGAGCTGCTGCTAGGGATGGACATGAACTGGGAAGATGCGATTCAGTTCATAGTTCGTGGCTGAACCATGAACCAAACCACGAACCAAACCGGGAGGCTCGTTCACGAACCAAACCAGTTTATACGGTTTGTGGCCCTGCAAAACCTGTTGAAAGAGCAGTGCAGTGGGGAGCAATGGGAGCTGAGCAACAGGAGCGCCTCCCCACCACCCAGGTTTTTTGCAGCTTTCACAGAGAACAAAAAGCTGGAGTTTAAAGGAATGTGGACTGCCTTTAAACCCCCACTTTCTGCTCCATCCATGAACCACCATGAATTGCACGAACTTCTCTAAAACCCATCATGAACTAAGACCCATTCGTGAACCACAGGCAGGGCAAAACTCATCATGAATTTTGCTTCGTGGTTCAGTTCATACCCATCCCGAGTTGCCACTGCTGTTGAGGCAGCAAAGAGGTGAGGTCCTAAGACAGCAAAGAGATTGAGAGGCAGAAGATGAGAGGCTGCAGGGGGCTGCCACTGCAGCAGAGAGGCTGGGTGAGCAGCTGGCAGAGCTGCTGAGGTGGCAAAGCTGGTGGGGGTGGGCAGCCGAGTGGCAGCCACTGTCAGGTAGCCCTGCCATGATGGATGGAGGGGAGGGGAGGATGGCTCTGGGCGCCTTAGTGGCGTGACAGGCGGGAGGTTGGAATCCGGGGGGTTGTTGATTTATGCTTAGGGTGTGAGAATGGAATGTAGCTCTGGTAACCCCTATCTTCCGCAGGCTGGACATTCTGACCTTGAGGAGTCAAGCTGCGAGCTTTACTATCGCTTTCAAAGCTGCAGCTTTGCTGAGAATAATGGGGGCGTTGGGAACTTCATTAGCGTAGTAACTTTCGATTCCCAATCGCATGTTATTCCTTGGCTGGTAGAAGGGGGGGGTCCCCATTCACCCCCTTCCCTGTATAACCGCTTGCTTTCTGTAACCAAGTCATTCTGAACAATGTACCTGCTTCAGTGACCTTCCATTGCAGCTCTATATAATAAATGCTATTCTTGCTTGAACCACAAGACCTGGTGTTTTGCTGACTAGGCTAGGGCTTCTGACAGTTTGTTCAGAATCATCATCAACTTTCGGGACTGGTCAGAAACCCGTGACTCCAAAATGAGTAGTGGTGATGAAGACACTCTCCCGATTGAAGAAGAAAAGAAAAAGGAGAAGAAACCTCCCGGGAAGGACGTACCCAGAGAGACCCCTGACACGTATGTGCCGGGACAATGGGGTCCGGAGTACGACTTTGGAGGGCCCTACGGGGATCCTTACGGGGCGGCCTATGGAGGGGTAACCACCCGAGTCGGACGCAGACGAGACTGGGTGAAACCCCTGGCTGAAACCCACGAGACGTGGTTTGGAACCCCGCGGGCATCGGTGGGGGAAACCCACCCGGAAAGATCGGTTCGCAGGCTGGTCACGGCGGGAACTCTGGAGGAGACCGGCCGAGACTCCGAGAGCCTGGAAGGCGCCGTGGTGAGACGTAGGTGGAGTGGGGAACCAAGCCAAGACCGCCTGATGCGCTTCCTAGACGAGTCCCTCGCCCGCATCCCACAGATGATCGCGGAGGGCATCCGGGAAGAGCGTGAACGGCAAAGGCGTGAGGAACCACCCGACCAACCTCCTCCGGATCAACGCCCGGCGCCGGATCAGGACCAGCAGAACGTACCTGCCGGCCCGCCGGACCAACCAGCGGGACCAGGGCCGGGGCAGCCACCCCCTCGTCCTTGGGGGTTCCTGCCACCTAAACCGGCGGAACTCCTGGATGCAGATTTTGATGGAGACCCCGAGAAATTCCCGTACTTCCTCGTTCGAGCCGAGAGATTCATTGAAACTTGGGGCCATCTATTCCAGCGTGAAGAACGCATGGTCGATGTAATAGCAGCCCACCTGAAGGGAGCGGCCGCTGACTGGTACGTGGGACTCCACCAGGCGGATGGGCGTGAGCTGAGAGAAATCGATTCGTTCATGTGGGCCATGAAAGAACAATTCGAGGATGTAAACTCTAACAAGGCAGCGAAGGCGACGATCCGAGCCCTCAAGCAAGGCGCGAGATCGGTGAGAGACTACACCACGGAGTTCCGTAGGTGCGCGGCCAAAATCCGAGGGGTGCAAGATGGGACACTCGTGGACTACTACAAGCTGGGACTCAACGCGGAGATCCGCCGAGAAGTCACCAAAACCCAAGACCCGAACACCCTCTCTGGCTGGATCCAAGCCGCCATCACGATGGAGAACCGGCTGAAAACCATCAAGCTAGACGACGACGCAGCGATGGTCACCAGAGGCCCCGCGCCGGCAACGAGGGGGAAGCCCCCTACCCCGACCCCGAAAGCGAGGGACGGCATGAGAGAACTCCGAATGAAGCAAGGTCTGTGCCTGAAATGCGGAGAAGGGGGCCACTTCGCCGCGAACTGCCCGACCTCACCTGCAGCGTCAGGGCTGCCAAAAGGAGCCAAAAAGAAGTTTGACACTTCTACACCGAAACCGGTGGCGAAGCCGAGGGGGGCGAAAGCCCTGCAAGCCAAACCGCTTAGCGAGGCATCCGACTCATCCGATGGCGAGACCGTGCCGCAGGGAAACGAGACGGACCTGCTGTAAACAGCGCTGAACAGCAGGTCCCGCACTCCCAGGCGCAAATCCCGGTGAGCAAACCCCCCTCCCTTTTCTTTCTCACAGTGACTTTAATGGACCCGGGTCTATTGACCCATGTGAGAGTACGGGCTCTCATTGACTCTGGGTGCGGGAGAGACCTCATTAACCCCACACTAGTAACGGGACTAGGGGCAAAAGTTGTTAAACTAAACGACCCCTTGATTTTTACTCAAATGGATGGGTCCACCATGAAAGAACCCTGTAAATACGAGACTGTACCCTTGCGGGTGGGACTCGGGCAGCACTGGGAAGAAAGACCTTTCGTTGTTACCCCATCAGCCCGCTTTCCCCTGGTACTCGGGAGCCCGTGGTTCTTCGATCACGATCCTCACGTCCTCTGGGGGGAGGGGAAAGTGAACTTCATCTCCGAGAAATGCCGGTCCCACTTATGGAGGAATGAGTGGGGACCCATGACAGGGGGGCAACTCCTAGTGACGGTGGGGGTGGCGGAAGCGGAGCTGGAAGGCATCCCCCCCGAGTATCACGACCTGGCTCCTGTCTTTGGGGAGGAGGAAGCCGACGAATTGCCCCCCCATAGGAACTCAGACTGTGCAATTGAAATTTTGCCCAACCAAAAGTTACCAAAGGGAAAACTGTATTCCATGAGCCCCTCAGAAAAGGTGGAACTAAAGAAATTCATTGACAAAAACCTCAGTAGGGGTTTTATACGGCCAGCATCCTCCCCGTTTGCGGCTCCTGTGCTTTTCCGTAAAAAAAGGACGGGGGTTGCGGCTATGCACCGACTATCGCGGCTTGAATGCAGTATCCAACACAAACGCTTACCCCATGCCTCTCATAAAAGACTTGCTGGCTGCGGTGGCTGGGGGAAAATTTTCTCGAAGCTAGATCTCCGAGATGCCTATTTCAGAGTCCGAATTCGGGAGGGGGATGAATTTAAAACGGCGTTCAACACCCCTCTAGGCCAATTTGAATACTTGGTCATGCCATTCGGGCTCCAAGGGGCCCCAGGGGTCTTCATGAATCTGATTAATGAGGTGCTACACAAGTATTTGTTCAAGGGGGTCCTTGTTTACCTTGATGACATTCTTTTGTATTCCCCCGACCTGAAATCTCATGTGAAACTGGTGCGGGAAGTGTTACAAACGTTGCACAAGCATAAACTGTTTGCTAAACTATCCAAGTGTGAATTTCACAAAACGGAGATCCCTTTTCTGGGCTACCGTATATCCCAAAAGGGAATTGAGATGGACCCTGACAAGGTTAAGGATGTAGTAGGGTGGGAGCCTCCCAAAACGCGGAGGCAACTCCAGGGGTTCCTCGGATTCGCGAACTTTTATAGATCGTTCCTATCGAACTTTGCCCAGGTGGCCCTTCCCTTGACTGACCTATTGAAAACCAAAGGGAAACCACCCGAATGCACTCGACCCGGGGCCAAACTAGAGTGGTCACCAGAGTGCCAGCGGGCTTTTGAAAAATTGAAAACCCTTTTTACATCGGAACCTGTATTAGCCCACCCGAATGAACTTAAAAAATTCATTGTCCAGGTTGACGCCTCAGACGTTGCTATGGGAGGGGCGATCCTCCAAGAGGGTGAGGACGGTAAATTGCACCCCCTTGCCTATGTTTCCAGAAAATTTAACGATGCTGAACGGAATTGGTCGGTGTGAGAGAAAGAAGCGGGATCGATCCGCTTAGCGTTGACTACCTGGCGCCATTGGCTAGAGGGGGCGCGAGTCCCGTTCGAGGTCTGGACTGATCACAAAAACCTCGAGCTGCTCCGCTCCCCCCGTTCCCTGAACGCCAAACAGCTCCGTTGGGCTGATTTCTTCTCCAAGTTTAATTTCACACTGCACCACCTCCCGGGGACATCTAACTCGCTGGCCGATGCACTGTCCCGCCTCCCTCAACACGACAGCAAGAGGGAGGAGATTCATGACTCGGTTTTCACTCCTTCCCAATTGGGAGGGGCAGTAACCACTCGGAGGCAGGCCAAGCATTCCCCCCCGTCGCCAGACCCTCCTCCCAATGACTGGGCGGTGAAATTCTCTACAGCTCTTTCGGACGCGGATAGGGAGGAGGTGGAGGGGGAAGAAGGAATTTCCCGGGATGCGCATGGCTGCTGGACTAAAAATGACAAACTCTTTGTCCCACGATCCCTCCGGGGGGAGGTGATGGGGTGGGCGCATGGGTCAAAGCTGGCTGGACACACGGGGTTTGTGAAATCTCTCCAGCTCCTGTAACAACAGTTTTGGTGGCTGGGGCTAAGAAAAGACATTTCTCTCTTCACGTCGGCTTGCCAAACATGCTTGATGAGTAAACCTCGGCCCGGTAAACCCCCAGGTGCTCTGCAACCCCTCCCCACGCCGGCTCGCCCATGGGAAGTGATCTCTATGGACTTTATTACGGACCTACCCCCTAGCGGGGGAAAGACTGTCATATGGGTGATAGTGGACTTGTTTACCAAACAGGCTCATTTCGTTCCGTTTGCCTCCATCCCCTCTGCCAAGAAACTAGCCTCTGCGTTCTTGCAACACGTAGTGAGGCTCCACACTTTACCTGCTAAGGTGATCTCGGATAGGGGGGTTCAATTCGTTTCACGGTTCTGGAGCAAACTTATGTCACTGCTTGGGGTGGAGAGGGGGTTAGCAGTGCATACCATCCAGAATCCGATGGGCAGACCGAACGTGTGAATCAGACTTTGGAACAATACTTACGGTGTTTTTCCAACTTTCAGCAGGACAATTGGCATTCTCTTTTGCCTTTAGCTGAGTTCTGTTACAATAATACTCAGCACGTCGACGGGGATGTCCCCGTTTAAAGCGGTACATGGATATGACGCCCCGCCTCTGCCATTTTTGAATTCTCCCGACCTCCCGGCGGGAGACGCTGGAGACTGGTGCAAACACTTGCAGATGGCGTGGGTCTTGTTAGCCAAGACTCTAGAGGAGGCTAAGAGTGCTTACAAAGTCCAGGCCGACAAGAAACGTAACCTTGCCTGGATTCCAAAGTGTGGAGAGTTTGCTTATTTGTCCACGCAACACTTGCGTCGCATTCAGCCGAGTCGCAAGCTTGGTTGGAAATTTATTGGTCCCTTTGAGATTGTGAGAGTGATTAACAATGTGACTGTTGAACTTGCTTTACCCAAATCTCTAAAGTCTGTTCATCCTGTTTTTCATGTAAGGCTTCTACGCCGGGCGCCTGAAGAGAACAAATGGCGACCACAACGGCCGACCCCGCCTCCGCTGCTGGTGGGGGGGGAACCTCACTATGAAGTATCGCAAATCTTGGACTCTAAGATCTCTCGCAATCGCTTGTTTTATCTGATTGAATGGATTGACTTTGGGCCGGAGCAGAGGGAATGGGTGCGGGCGGAAAATGTTCTGGCCCCCCGGCTTATCCGGGCGTTTCACAAGTTGTACCCCCATAAACCAAAGGGGTAGGATTATTTTCGAGGGGGCTGCATGTCAGGTAGCCCTGCCATGATGGATGGAGGGGAGGGGAGGATGGCTCTGGGCGCCTTAGTGGCGTGACAGGCGGGAGGTTGGAATCCGGGGGGTTGTTGATTTATGCTTAGGGTGTGAGAATGGAATGTAGCTCTGGTAACCCCTATCTTCCGCAGGCTGGACATTCTGACCTTGAGGAGTCAAGCTGCGAGCTTTACTATCGCTTTCAAAGCTGCAGCTTTGCTGAGAATAATGGGGGCGTTGGGAACTTCATTAGCGTAGTAACTTTCGATTCCCAATCGCATGTTATTCCTTGGCTGGTAGAAGGGGGGGTCCCCATTCACCCCCTTCCCTGTATAACCGCTTGCTTTCTGTAACCAAGTCATTCTGAACAATGTACCTGCTTCAGTGACCTTCCATTGCAGCTCTATATAATAAATGCTATTCTTGCTTGAACCACAAGACCTGGTGTTTTGCTGACTAGGCTAGGGCTTCTGACAGCCACAGAGGGTGGTGAACAGACTGAGTGGTCAGGTGAGTGTAAAGGCAGCGGAAGCCAGAAGAGGAGCCAGCAGAGCCACTGATGCCGTGAAGTAGGCAGGGGGGAGGCAAGTGGCAGTCACCACAGCAAGGAAGAGACGAGCAAGCAATAGATTCAACTTTATGCCAATGCAGTTGTAAAACATAATTTTTAATATTTTTAATGGAGGAAGAGGCCCACAAAGGCAAAAGTGGCTAGGGCCCACAAAAGTCATGATGCAGCCCTGGCAACATCCCTTTCTCACACAAACACTTATAAGTTCATTTTATTTACAAACACAGTAGAGGAGGAGGAGGAGGGCAGTTGAATTTACACCCCACTCTTCACTCAGAGTCTCAGAGCAGTTTACAATCTCCTTCCCTTCCTGTCCCCACAAGAGACACCCTGTGAGGTAGATGGGGCTGACAGAGAACTGCTCTTGAGAGAACAGCTATGAGGGAACTGTGACTGACCCAAGGTCAGCCAGCTGGAGGAGTGGGGAATCAAACTCAGTTCCCCAGATTAGAGCCCGCCACTCTTTTTTAAAAAACAATTTGTTTATTGGGTTTACACATTATTACATATTAGAAGAATAAGAGATTGGATTTATACCCCACCCTTCACTACCCAAAGATGTCTCAGAGTGGCTTACAAACTCCTTTCCCTTCCCTTCCCCACAACAGACACCCTGTGAGGTAGGTGGGGCTGAGAGAGCTCTTGACAGAAACTGCTCTTTTTCAAGAACAGCTCTTATCAGAACTACAGGTTGCCCAAGGTCATCCAGTCAGGTGCAAGTGGAGGAGTGGGGGAATCAAACCCGGTTCACCCAGATTAGAGTCCGCACATTTAACCACTACACCAAACTGGCTCTTAGAGCCCACTTCTAAACCACTACACCATACTAGCTCTCTTGTATAAGTGGAAATGTGCTTATTTCAGAAGAAAGTGATCCTGTTAATGGAATGGATCAAGACATCCAACCCAATGGTATTACCCTTGTTTTCAAAATGTTGTTATATGCTATCATATGATGTTGATAACTATACAACTAGATATAGAAATGCTGCAGTTCATAAAACATATTTATTAAAAGGCTTTCTTCCAACTCAGCCTAGCCCGAAAGATGGCCCCTCACTTTGATCCTGCTGATCTAGCCACTGGATCCATGCCACAGTAACATCAAGACTAGACTTACTGCATGCATTGTACATAAATCTCCCCTCAAAATCAATTCAGAAACTCCAGTTGGTGCAGAATGTCACAGCTTGCCTAGATGGAGCATGCATATTACTCTCATCCTGAAAGCACTTCCCTGGCTGCCCATCAGTTACCAGGCTCAATTTAAGCCCTTCATGTCCTTGGAACCTCATGTCTGCAAGATTGCCTCTCCCTCTAAGTTCCAGCATGACAGCTTCAGTCATTGGAGCAGGGTATTCTACAGGAGCCAACCTGTAAATGGACAAAATCAACAACTGCTCATACATGTGTCTTCTCTGTTGTGGCCTCCACCTTGTGGAATGGCCTGCCTGAGAAGGTCAGGAAGGCTCCCACTCTCCCAGCTTTCCTCAAGTTATGCAAAACTGAATTATTAAAGAGGACTCTACTGCACAGATAATAGAGTCGCACTGTACTACATGATTTACAATGTTACTTGGAAAAATATTAGGGACTGTGGTCTATCTATAGTACTGTGTATAGCTTGTTGTAACTAGGATCCTACTATGGAATTTTGCATCACTTAATGTCTCATGTTAATACATTTGCTTTGCTTCAGTTCTGTTTTTGGAATTCTGGTGGGTTCTACAACTCTAATTCTGTTGCACTGTTTATTGATTGTCCCATCCATTGATCGTATTGACTCATTGTGTGTAATCCACCTTGAGTCCAAGATAGATAGAGAAAGGCAAACTATAAACAAACAAACAAACAAAGGTGGCATATAAGAAAGGGATCATAAACCCAAGAGTTGTGCTGTACTGTTCAAATGGAAGCTACAAGGCAGCATCTTGCCTCTGTTAACAGTATCTACATATATTTGTGAGTCACAAGGTCAAATTGTCCAGTATAACTGACAGCATGGTAGGATGGATGGATGGATGGATGGATGGATGGATGGATGGACGGACAGACGGACAGACAGACAGACAGATAGATACAACATGGTAGGCATGTGGGCTTTCCTTCAACTGTGCTTTAAGTAGTGCTCATTTTTTAAATTAAAGGATTCTTAAGCTAAAATAACCCCTACATTAAAATAAACTTTCTTTGCAAAGCACTGGACTTTTAAAGCCATTTTTTGTCATTTGGGGGAGGGAGGAGAATGCTCTTGTTTTATACAATCTTATACAACATTATTATTGTTGTTGCTGTTATAATTGTTATTTTGCCATTACCTCTTTGCACTCCTGGGTCTCACATAGAATTATTTTGTGATTTATGAGATTGTGAACAGTATTTGCTTTCATGTTGATTTCAATAATAGAGCCATGTGGCTTTCATTTCATTCAGACTGAAAATAAATGAAGCACATTTGTTACCAACCACTTTAAATTGTAAATCACTTTTATTTGGGCCTGCAGGCCAATAGTTTATCTTTGTTGCAAAGCCTGCTATGCAAATATTTAACCATGTGCTTTTCCCAGGTAAATATATCCACTGTGGTTAATGTCACAGGGTATTCAGATGTCACAACAACAACAAAATTAAATAGCCATTTGAAAATAATTAACCTAAGACTTTAATTCTCCCAAGATTTATGATAACAGTAACAGTTCATTGTGCTGACATTTCTAATTACTTATTGGAAAACAATCTTTCATGTATCTTGGTACACTTTTTAGACATCCTTTCGGAGCAGATATGACTAGAAAATATGAGTAGTATTTTTGACCATCAATATATCTAATTTTCAACCTGGCCAAAGCTGGGGATACTTATACTCAGAGACTGGAGTTGTGAATGGACAAGACAGATCATTCTACAAGCCTGAAAAACATTCCGGTGTGGTATAGCAGCTAGTGTTTCAGACTAGTGTTTCAGACTAGGAAACCCAGATTCAAATACCAATTCTGCCATGGTGCTCACTGGGTAGGGTTGCCAGACCTCTGGTCCAGGTGGGGGTTCCTCTGATTTTCAGGGCTTCACCCCACCCCCAAGCCTGACCACAGCAGATCAGCTGGAGGGCCATTTAAAACTTGCAGAGGGGAGGGAGGGGGACAGCTGTGGGCCACACACCTCATCTCCAAGCGGCAATTCACCATTTGGAGTTCAGGCATGTGAAGCACTGCTAGCTAGAAGCATTTAAAGGGCCACTTTAAATGCTTCTGGCCAGTGGGTGCTGGACCCCATGTACCTGAATTCCAAGCAGCATCACTGCTTGGAGTTCAGGTGGGTGGTGGGCAGCTGTCCCTCTCCTCACCTACTGTGAGATTTAAAGGGCCCGCCACCTGACCAGCAGGCCCTTTAAATCTGACAGGAGGGGAGGGGAAAGGGTGACCATGGGCTTGGGGCTTGGACATTCCCAACATGATGTCATCACATTTGGGACACCCTGCCCTTTCCAGGAATGCCCCCCAAAGTCCCCTGTTGGGGACAAAATCAGATCTGGCAACCATATCACTGGGGGACCTTGGCCCAATCACAGTCAGCCTAATCTACCTCACAGGGTTGTTCTGGGGGCAAAATTAAGTACAGGATAATGATGTAGAAAGCTTTGGGTCTCCGTTGTGGAGAAAGGCATGGTATAAATGAAGTAAAGAATAACTATAGCTGAAAGATGGGGGCAAATAGGGAATGCTAAGAATATGAGAGTTGCCAGGAGGAAAGAAAGAGGAAATAGTGTGGGGAGTGATACAGGGGGAAATTAGGTGCCTCCCACAAGTCCCTGTGAGTTCCCCATTGTGCTATATTTATTGTATACATGTATTTATATAATGGAATATTGTGCTCCTTCCCTAATATCTGTGTGATTTAGTTTGGTCCTGTTGGGTGGAGCTCTTATTTCAGTTTTGTATGTTAGCTGAAGTTGCTGGTTGTTGGAGTTTTCTACCATAAGCGGCTGATGTTTTGAGCCAGCTTGTCTCTGCTGAATGGTTCTGAGGATGGGTGCCTGAGTGAGTACTGTAACCTGGGAACCCACAGCCAAAGGGGGATGTTACATGATGCCAGAATGTAATGTAATATAAATGATTTATTGATGTAGCTTTAGACTATAAAGTATCAACAAAATCTACACAACATACAGTAAATTCAGAACAGGATTAAAACAAGTAAAATAATCTATCACAGCAAAATAAATTTTACAAATTTACAATATACATGTACAAGGTTAATAAGACATGATGTCAGAAATTGGCCTGTGTCTCCTCTGGGTCTCCAGCATTGAATAGGAAGGTTCCAGACTGCATCTCTCATAAAACCATGGAACATTTCAAGCCTCCATCAGACTTATCATTTGTGGGAAATTCAGGGGAGAATTGAAGGCGATTTGAACAAAAGTTGAAACTGTACCTCACTGTCACCAAGGCTGAAAATGACTGAGAATTACAAAATTCCAGTCTTCCTTAAATGCAAAGGAGACAAAGCCCTTGAAGTTTACAATAATATATAGGGTGTGTTTGCAGACCCTAACAATGACCCTGGATTTTAACAATGACAGTGTTGTTCATGGGCTCGCTGTCTATATCACTCTAAGGCATGGCACAGCACAGTAACAATAGCAAGTCTTAAAAGAGTCTCTTTTAAACTGGAGAGTGAAGGGGCACGATCACGCACACAATTAGCCATGCCATAGGCGTGAATGCCGAGTGGATTTAAAGGGGGCGATCAGACATGAACATCTGGGGAACAGGCGAAGCGCCCCGCACCCATTGGCAACCCGTTTTGCTCTACCACCAGGGCTGGCTTGAGGTGTTTCTGTGCCCTAGGAGGGCGCAGAAACCAACCTCCCGGTGGGCCCTGGAAATGCTGCCATGACGCCCTGGGGGATTGGGGGAGGGTGGGTGAGCTCTGCCGTTGCCTCCTGCGCCCCAGCCGGCCCGGGCGCTTGGTACTGGTGGTGGTGGCAGGGGAGGGTAGGTGGGTGAGCTCCGCCATTACCTCCTGCACCCTGGCCAGCCCAGGCACTTGGTACTGGTGGCGGCGGCAGGGAGTCCCCACTGGCCGCGGCCACCATGCCACCACCGCTGCTGCTTCCTCCCCCCCAGGGGGGAGGACAGGTGGGCGGCTGGCCCAGAAGCTTGGTACTGGCAGCGGCGGCAGCAGGGAGTCCCCACTGGCCACCGCAACCATGCTGCCACTGCCACCTCCCCCCCAGGGGGGAGGGCAGGCGGGCGAGCGCCGCCATCGCCTCCTGCGCCCTGGGTGGCCCGGGCAGTTGGTACTGGTGGTGGCAGTGGGGAGTCCCCGCTGGCCACCGCTGCCGCCGCCATGCCACTGCCACCTCCCCCCAGGGGGGAGGGGAAGGGTGGGTGGCTGAGCTCCGCCATCAACTCCTTCTCCCTGGGCGCTTGGTACTGGCAGTGGCAGTGGGGAGTCCCCACTGGCCACCGCCACTGCTGCCATACCACCAACATGGGGAGGACAAGCGGGTGAGCTCTACCATTGCTCCCTGTGCCCTGGCTGGCCCAGGTGGTTGATACTGGCACTGCTGCCTCCCCCTAGGGGGGAGGGGGAGGGTGGGCGTGTAAGCTCCGCTGTCGCCTCCTGCGCCCCTGCCACTTGGTACTGGTGGCAGTGGTGGGGAATCTCCACTGGCCTCCGCCGCTGCCACCATGCCACCGCCACCTCCTCCCCCCAGAGGGGAGGAGGAGGGTGGGTGGGTGAGCTCCACTGTCACCTCCTGTGCCCCAGCTGGCCTGGGTGCTCTGTACTGGCAGTGGCGGCTGGTGGGGAGTCCCTGCTGGCTGCTGCCACCATGCCGCCCTGCCTCCTCCCCCCAGTGGGGAGGGGGGTGGCCAGCAGGTGAGCTCCACTGCCGCCTCCTGCACCCCAGCCGGGTGCTCTGTACTGGCGGAAGTGGTGGGGAGGCGGTGGCAGCAGGTGCCTGGTTAGGTCAGCGGGGGGCTTGGGGAGGCATAGGGCGCCATTTGGCACCCCTGAGGGCTGGCGCACCCTAGGTGAGTGTCTAGTTCGCCTAGTGGGCAAGCCGGCCCTGTCTACCACAGAAGTGAAGTAAAAACACACCAGGGAAAGTCTGGTAGCAAATGGGTTGCTACAGGCCACAGACTGACTTTCCCTGTCTGATCACTGCAGCGCACTCTCATGGCGTTGAGATGGTCTGATCAGGCCATCCCAACTCCATGCCATTGATTTTCCCCACTTCTCAGTATGCACATCATTGCACACTCCATAGGGAGCCCTCAGTGCCGAGATGTGTTTCATCGATTCCCTGTTTAAGCTCATCGGGAACAAACGGCAACCCCCTTGACTCACCCACAGTTGCTTCTGATCACGCAGTGGTGGGCTGTCCCTACAGTTTCAAAAGACTGTGATCGTGCAACTGCGGGTCAAATTTCACTGGGGGAAATAGCCTCACTTCCCCCCTCCTGTGTTATCTCTTGGCTGTGACCACCACCTAGGTGAAGCAAACACCAATCTCTGCTGCAGTAGCTAAAGCTTTGATGGGAAGAGTGCCTATTATGCAAACACCAGTCATGCTCGTTGTTTTTGGGGGTGCCCACATAAAACCATTAGAGGCAATTGTGGTTCATTGCAAAGCAGGTCCCAATAAAGCCCTGCTGACCTGTTATGTGATTGATAATGAGGATCCTCCATTGCTTGGAAGAGATGCCTGCATCAGTCTGGATTTCCTCAGCTGAGTCCATTTGGTACCCCATATAGTACCTGGACCAAGAGATTACCTCCTTAGGCACTACTTGGATATTTTTTAAGATTTGGGTGAATTTCCTGGCACTCACCACATCTTACTGGACTCAACAATCGCTCCTGTTGTCCATGGGTGTAAAAAGATCCCCTACTCCATTTTGGACAAATTGAAGAACACAATTCACCAACTGGAAGCACAAGATGTCATTACAAAAATTACAAAGCTCACTCCTTGGGCCAGTAGCTTAGTGATGACACAAAAGAAAAATGGTTCACTACGGATTTGTATTGATCCATGTGATCTTAATAAGGCAGTGTTGAGGCAACATTTCTGTTCCCACTGTTGAAGATGTCAGGAAAAACTTGGCTAGGAAGAAGCTGTTTACCATCCTAGATGAAAAGGATGGCTATTGGCAGGTTAAACTGGACAAAGAATCAGTGGAAGTATGTACCTTTAACACCCCATGGGGAAGATACCACTTTAACAGACTTCCTTTTGGTATTTGATCAGCAAGTGAAGTATTTCAGCAAAAAAATTATGAATGTTTTGGTGACATTCCAGGTCTCCATATTATTGCAGATGACATTATCATCCCAGCAGCAGACAAAGCCCGATCTGCATCTAGCATTTGCTCTGCTGTCTTACCAAACCCACACTGGAACAGAAATCCCCATCTACATTGCATGCCACTTTCACTTTGATTGAGTATCGCATTTTATGGCAGTGTCCAGACTGCATGCTGCTTTCACTTCATTTGATCTCTGGTTTTATTGTGGTTGTCTGCATAGATTTATGGCCATTTTATGGCCATTCGGGGTGACTATGCAGTCAGTACGGTGTTGGCCTGGGTAGTTGAATGTGGTTTTAAACTGCATCTTTTTCTGTTCTAGTGTGGGTTTGGTAAAAATGCTAAATGCAGATTGGCCCTTAGACTCTCTCCTTTTTCTGCTTCCTTTTTCCTTCCCACCAGTCAACCAACCTATCTTTATCTGCCACCCTGTATTCAGCTTCCCCTCCATCCCTCCCCTTGGCCACCTCTACTCAGGAAAACTATTGCCCAATTATGCAATGCAGCTTACATCATTCTTATCTCCTCCATTTTATCCTCACAACAACCCTAAGAACTCATAGATATTTCAGTAATCTCCCCTTGGAGCTGATCTTGGATCAGATTGCTTTGCCAGAACATTTATGAAGCACAGCATGGTGGCCCACCAAGTAGGCATGAAGGCCTTCCTGCTTCTTAATGAGCAATAAATTTTTCCATCCATCTGGTCATTTCAGCAGTTGGAGTGCTGAAACCAGAGAAATCCAAGATGCTATGTCATTATTTCAGAAAAGGGAAAGGTGAGTTACTGGAATGATGGAAAGCAGTGGATGGGAATACTGGAAAGTGTTGTCCTTCCCTGCAGTAGCCTAACTGGACTAGCTGTTGCTCAATCAGGAAGAGCCTGTCTCTAGCCTTGTGCTACATTATATATTCCTGTAAATTATGCCATTAGTTAACATTTGTAGTTGTAGTTGCCACTCTAACAGATATAGTTTTAGGAGCTGGCTCCACTCCTCCAAACAGGATCACATCAGCTGTAGGATACTGTGCCCAGTTCTGTGCTTTAAGGAACAGATGCTCTGAGAAAGAAGCAAATGAATCCCAGGAAACCCATTGGTGGGTTGCCAGGGTGCCACAAGCACTATGCTGGGGATCTCTGATCTACAGCCTCTCACTTTATCAGAGCTGTTTGGAAGAGGCAGTATTGCAGAAGTTACCTTTGCTATTCTGTTTATATCAAACCTATTATTTAGAGAGAAAGCATTATTATGAGAGCAGTGTGATATAGTCATTAGTCTCATACTAGGATCTGGAAGACCCAGGTTGTCATTCCCACTCTGTCATGAAAGTTTGCTGGGTAATCTTGGGCCAGTCACACACTCTCAGCCTACCCTACTTTATTTGGTTATTCTGAGGATAAGATGGAGAAGAGGAGAAAGATGTAACCCACTTCTGGTCCACATTTGGGAAAGGGTATAAGCGGCCCCGGTTACACTGGGGGGGAAAGGCGCAGCTGAAGTGCAGCTTTTTAGAGCCGCATCGAAAGAGAAGCATGGCGGCGGGATCAGATGGATCCCCCGAGCTGCCACGCAGTTGCTCCCCAGCATGATCAGATGCTGGGGGGGAGCCACGGACAGGGGAATGAGGCGAGCCTGCTGTGCATGCCCGGGCATGTGCAGTTCAACAGGGCCTGGGAAGCTGCACAGAGAGGGGCGCGGCAGTGATCAGATGCCCACCCCTGCTGCGCATCAACCAGTTGATAGCACTGTTTTGGTGCTACCTTTTTTATGTGCAGTTTCGCCAGGACGGGACGGATCGAGGATGGATGCACTCCACTTCCCAGATGTTACGGTATGATCGCACCCGCTTGATGCACCCCCGATCCGTCCCTCTTGCGTGACAAATCCTCTCGTGTGACCGGGGCCAGCATAGTAAAAGAAATAAATTCATGTAGGAACAGGTCATCAGCAGAAAGGACCTGATTTTTATCCTCTGACACTTTCCTTTCCTCCTAGTCTCATTCTGGTCCCTAAACAATTTTCTGGTTTTGTTTTCCTTGCCTATAAATACATTTTAATTCTTCTCCAAAGGTTTTTTAAATAGTCTCCTTGTTGCCCTGCAAGGCTTTTGAGCCTCTTTTTGGACTGTAATAAAATAATAAACTGTGCCAGTGCGTGTATAAGGAACTGAACCACATGGTAACCTTCCCAGATGCCAGCAGAGACTGCACCCAGGCAAGAGACGCTTCTCCTGACCTTTCCAGCAGCTCCAGTGCCCAGCATAGGTTACCAGCCTGCTCCTCATGAAGGAAAATGGAACAGAACCAGTGTACATTAAAGCACAGCTCCATGCCTTAATAAAATACAAGGACTAGGAACTCCAAAAACGCCATTGAGAGATCCTTCTACATCAGGCAGGCAGCCTCTTTCCCTCCCCCTCACCTGCAAGACCTCACGTAGCCCTGGCAGAGTCTATTCATCGTTGCCTAGTTACTGATTGAGAGCCATCAACAGCCGGGCTAATGCCATCAACAACACAATAGAAGTGGCTGAATGACTCATCCTGGCTATCACCTGGTGTCAGACATGAGTAAGTTTCTAGCTCTCAGTATTGACCATCCCTCAGGCACACCTCCACACACCTCCCCTACATCTTCCAACCAATAGGGTGCTTCCAGGGACGGACTACCAGGAGGCGGGAATCAAGGAGGTAACCAGCCCCCACCCTCCTGCTTATAAGGGGATGCCAGACCACAGGCCTCTCTCTCTACTACGACCCCTATCGAACCTTTGACCCTCTTATGTCCAGCTTGCTATCCCCCAACCCTTACCTCCATCTTTAAACTCTGGTCTGCAGGCCGAGTTTCCACGTGACAATCTGCTGGTCAGACCACGTGGCCCCATTTTTCTTAGTTTCTTTCCCCTCCATTTTTCCTGAGGAACGCTCTACAGGACTCGACTGGTAAATATGACCCACCAACGACTTACCTGCTAATGCAAATGTGCTTACCTCTCTCTGTATTTCTTAGGACTTGAATAATTGTGTGTGAGCTTGTGTAATTGTTTGTGTGTGGCAAACCTCAGTAAAAGACTTTATTTTCAATCATAAAAGTCTCCTGGTCTGTTACCAACTCCTCCCGGCGGGGCTGACCTCTGTATACATTGGTGTTCGCTCTCGCAGCTGATTGTTTATTAATAATCAATATAATTCCCCTCGTTATTATTCATAATAACGAGCAATCAGGCTAACAAAGTGGTGGAGGAATGCGCGCAACACCCTGAACGTCTGAACGCACACGAGAGTCGACACGTGTCGTTCTGACGGTCAGACGTGGAGGAAACCCCCGCTGGAGTGTTGGAACAGGCTTGTGTGCGAGGTTTCTGTCTGTGTGATTGGCTCTAGCGAGCACTCTATCTGGGAGGCTTTACCCCTTCACCTCTTTCCGTGTGAGACTCTGTGCCTTAAGCACCAGAGAGTCATGGAGATCAGCCGCACCGGACCCGACTGCTAGGACTAGCCAGTGACCGGCGGTGTTCCGAACGCAAGGGATCTCCCACACGAAGCCCCAAGGCTATCTCGAGCCCTCTTACGGTCTATCTTGTGGGTGGGACCCAGAGCGATAGTGTAGGGAAACAGCCGGCATCAACATCTCCCTACACCATCCACTTTCCCGCCAAAAATAACTGCCAGAACAGCTGAGAGACAGCGCTTGTTAAAGAGCCGCGACTCTGCAACCCTTCCAGCCTTGGAAACGATTCTTTGTTTTGCTTTGCCTCACGGCTAAGAGCGTGAGTCAGTGCGAGTTCGGAGGAAATCTCGCTGAGGCATAGTGTCTCCAGAAACTCTGCTGGTTAGGGGTACACCAGTCAGGGCCAGGAAAGCCCAAAACTCCGCAGGTTTAATGGTGATCCCTGCTAGAGCGTAGGAAAGCTCAAAACCTAAACCGGTTTGGTGTGGTTCACCGGTCAGAGCCGAGAGCTCAAAACCCTCCTGAAACAGGTTCAATAGGTTACCCTGTTAGGGAATCGAGCAGCTGATCACTCTCCTTCCCAAAACCTAAATAGGCTAGGTGCCCTTTTCCAGGACTGAAAAGGTCAGTCCAGGAACGGGGAGTAAAGAAATTCCCTGTTCACGCGCAGGTCTGAGCACAGAGCCCAGGCAGGCGCACTAAGAAATAAAAAGGTTTCCCCAGAGTAAATAGGAAGCCAGGGAAGCCCAAAGCCATGTTTCGTAAGACGAGCCCTGTGCCTCGTCTGGAAAAGTGGCTCCTTAAGAGAGGTGATTCGCCGTGGGAGCCTGGATCGTTCCGAGGTCCGGATCCCCTGAAGGTTGCAAAGGATGTCTTTCAGGACTTTTGCGACCAGAAAAAGCCCAACGCGTCCACAAAGGACCGCTTTGGGAGCTGGGCGCTGTACACAGCGCTCCAGGACGCGTCGGCTCTCCTGAAGCGCCAACAGGAGGCCCTCGACGCACAGGAAGCCGCTAGCAAAGAGCTAGAGGCAAAACACAGCCAGGAGCTAGAGAAGCTCAGGGCTCAACATGAGGAGGCCTTGGCCCGCAAACAGGCGGAGCATGAGGCAGAGAGTCTTACCCTTAAGGCCGAGACTCAAGAGGTCCAGAAGAGACTGGACCAGGTCACTCAAGAAATGGAGGGACACAACCCTCTTCCAGGTACCCCATGTGAGCATCGGTGACCTCCCTGCAGGCTTGCTGTGTTCTTTTAAGGCACGCATGCTTGGAGGCTCCGATAGCCGCCGCTTCAGGTGAATACCGCACACCCAAAGTGCTGTTGGAAGCTAGGGGGGAATTCCCGCCCCGTTATGCAGATTACCCTCCTCCCCCTCGACCGGACTGACTCGTGTCCGAGCCGAGGGAGGACGAGAGCCGCCAGAGCCGAACGGCCGAGGAAAATCGGGATCTCTCGTGGTCCCCGAAGGCAGCCTGATGGAAAATAATAGCTACAATGTATAGAGAGCCTTCCTCTCGTTTTACGAATGGGGCGCTTTTGCGCATAAGAGACTTTACAAAACTAAATAACCCGTGAGGAAGGACGAAGATTTTGTACCTATATAAATTGTATGTGTCTTTATAAATTAATGCTTGCCTTTAATGTCATGAAATCAACTCTCTTAAAGAGACAATACATGTTTTTGGTGAAACTTCAATTCTAATGATTTTAACTTGCTTTCGATTGCACTTTAACTTTTATGCATTTAAATGCATTTCTTTAATCAATGCCTAGATTTTAATGATTTATTCTAGTAGTGCCTAAAATTTTAAGACTTCTTTTTAGTTTTATTAGTTTTTAAGGATTTTTAGCATGTTTTTAAGCCTGTTTTAACTTTATATAATGAATGTATTGTTAGTCATTTAAATACATAAGCTAGCTCCCGGCTCATGCTTGTCAGCCCGGGTTGTGTGGAGTGTTCCAAAGGCAATTTGGCATTTTGATAGGGTAGTTTTTTTTAAGTCCGTCCCATTGATAGAGTAGTCAGTGGCACCCAGGTGACAGCCCTCTCCAGTGGACGATGACATCGCTGCCCCGACGACATCCGTTCCTGATTGTGTGACCCTTTCGCCTGACGTCTCCAGGGTCCCAAGGGGTCCCATCTGGTCATTTCAGCAGTTGGAGTGCTGAAACCAGAGAAATCCAAGATGCTATGTCATTATTTCAGAAAAGGGAAAGGTGAGTTACTGGAATGATGGAAAGCAGTGGATGGGAATACTGGAAAGTGTTGTCCTTCCCTGCAGTAGCCTAACTGGACTAGCTGTTGCTCAATCAGGAAGAGCCTGTCTCTAGCCTTGTGCTACATTATATATTCCTGTAAATTATGCCATTAGTTAACATTTGTAGTTGTAGTTGCCACTCTAACAGATATAGTTTTAGGAGCTGGCTCCACTCCTCCAAACAGGATCACATCAGCTGTAGGATACTGTGCCCAGTTCTGTGCTTTAAGGAACAGATGCTCTGAGAAAGAAGCAAATGAATCCCAGGAAACCCATTGGTGGGTTGCCAGGGTGCCACAAGCACTATGCTGGGGATCTCTGATCTACAGCCTCTCACTTTATCAGAGCTGTTTGGAAGAGGCAGTATTGCAGAAGTTACCTTTGCTATTCTGTTTATATCAAACCTATTATTTAGAGAGAAAGCATTATTATGAGAGCAGTGTGATATAGTCATTAGTCTCATACTAGGATCTGGAAGACCCAGGTTGTCATTCCCACTCTGTCATGAAAGTTTGCTGGGTAATCTTGGGCCAGTCACACACTCTCAGCCTACCCTACTTTATTTGGTTATTCTGAGGATAAGATGGAGAAGAGGAGAAAGATGTAACCCACTTCTGGTCCACATTTGGGAAAGGGTATAAGCGGCCCCGGTTACACTGGGGGGAAAGGCGCAGCTGAAGTGCAGCTTTTAGAGCCGCATCGAAAGAGAAGCATGGCGGCGGGATCAGATGGATCCCCCGAGCTGCCACGCAGTTGCTCCCCAGCATGATCAGATGCTGGGGGGAGCCACGGACAGGGGAATGAGGCGAGCCTGCTGTGCATGCCCGGGCATGTGCAGTTCAACAGGGCCTGGGAAGCTGCACAGAGAGGGGCGCGGCAGTGATCAGATGCCCACCCCTGCTGCGCATCAACCAGTTGATAGCACTGTTTTGGTGCTACCTTTTTTATGTGCAGTTTCGCCAGGACGGGACGGATCGAGGATGGGTGCACTCCACTTCCCAGATGTTACGGTATGATCGCACCCGCTTGATGCACCCCCGATCCGTCCCTCTTGCGTGACAAATCCTCTCGTGTGACCGGGGCCAGCATAGTAAAAGAAATAAATTCATGTAGGAACAGGTCATCAGCAGAAAGGACCTGATTTTTATCCTCTGACACTTTCCTTTCCTCCTAGTCTCATTCTGGTCCCTAAACAATTTTCTGGTTTTGTTTTCCTTGCCTATAAATACATTTTAATTCTTCTCCAAAGGTTTTTTAAATAGTCTCCTTGTTGCCCTGCAAGGCTTTTGAGCCTCTTTTTGGACTGTAATAAAATAATAAACTGTGCCAGTGCGTGTATAAGGAACTGAACCACATGGTAACCTTCCCAGATGCCAGCAGAGACTGCACCCAGGCAAGAGACGCTTCTCCTGACCTTTCCAGCAGCTCCAGTGCCCAGCATAGGTTACCAGCCTGCTCCTCATGAAGGAAAATGGAACAGAACCAGTGTACATTAAAGCACAGCTCCATGCCTTAATAAAATACAAGGACTAGGAACTCCAAAAACGCCATTGAGAGATCCTTCTACATCAGGCAGGCAGCCTCTTTCCCTCCCCCCCTCACCTGCAAGACCTCACGTAGCCCTGGCAGAGTCTATTCATCGTTGCCTAGTTACTGATTGAGAGCCATCAACAGCCGGGCTAATGCCATCAACAACACAATAGAAGTGGCTGAATGACTCATCCTGGCTATCACCTGGTGTCAGACATGAGTAAGTTTCTAGCTCTCAGTATTGACCATCCCTCAGGCACACCTCCACACACCTCCCCTACATCTTCCAACCAATAGGGTGCTTCCAGGGACGGACTACCAGGAGGCGGGAATCAAGGAGGTAACCAGCCCCCACCCTCCTGCTTATAAGGGGATGCCAGACCACAGGCCTCTCTCTCTACTACGACCCCTATCGAACCTTTGACCCTCTTATGTCCAGCTTGCTATCCCCCAACCCTTACCTCCATCTTTAAACTCTGGTCTGCAGGCCGAGTTTCCACGTGACAATCTGCTGGTCAGACCACGTGGCCCCATTTTTCTTAGTTTCTTTCCCCTCCATTTTTCCTGAGGAACGCTCTACAGGACTCGACTGGTAAATATGACCCACCAACGACTTACCTGCTAATGCAAATGTGCTTACCTCTCTCTGTATTTCTTAGGACTTGAATAATTGTGTGTGAGCTTGTGTAATTGTTTGTGTGTGGCAAACCTCAGTAAAAGACTTTATTTTCAATCATAAAAGTCTCCTGGTCTGTTACCAACTCCTCCCGGCGGGGCTGACCTCTGTATACATTGGTGTTCGCTCTCGCAGCTGATTGCTTATTAATAATCAATATAATTCCCCTCGTTATTATTCATAATAACGAGCAATCAGGCTAACATCCTGCATCCCTAATGGTATTCTCTGTGTCCACCTGTGTGAACCTGAGATATCCCATTGTCTCTCTAGGAAGTAATACAAATTGGATTAATGTATTGGATTGATAAGGCCAATTAGGTAAGAAATACTTCTAAATTAAGCACATTTCCCTGAGTTTCTATTAATAATGTCATAAATTAAAAGGCATGGAGTTTTATTAAATACCCCAGTATCAGATAGTTTCTAATTATGAACAACATGATTCTGCAAATAATTATGCTCATGCTTCACCTGGGAATGCACATGTGCTTTAAGTTAGACACATAATAAAAGCATTTCAGTTCCTGAGTATATTTGAGCACATCTTTAAATCCTAAGACTTTTCAAACTGTGTCTAAATCATAGATTTTATGAAACACCACACAAAAATAAAGTAGTGCAGTTTATCCTGTGCACAGAACAAAATACCGTATATAATTTATTCTGTTTTTTAAGTGTTTAATATTAGGGCAAGAAACAAGTATTTAAAATGCAAGCTTTATGAAAAACACTGAAAATTTACAACTAAAACTGTTTCAGTGGGGGAAAAACTGTGAGCTATTTTTGAAAAATGGCTCCAACTTTTTACCAGCATCATCACTGAACCCTGAAAGTACTGAGAAGTCTTCAGTATAACATGTTCTCTCAGTAGTTCACCCTTGACAGTAGGAGTACACGGGGTCTGAAATTAGTCACAGCTGGTAAAAAAAATCAGAAAAGCATCAAAGTCTTAATGTTATAAAAACATGAATGGTAAATTTCTCACAAAATCTGTAAGAAAGAAGGACAGTCAAATAGAAAAATAAAAGTCACTTAATACCTTATAACAGGTATTATTTTACAAAATAATCACCTTCAAAGCTAGCAATGGCCTTGGACTCGCATACTTACAAGACTGGCTCTCCCAGTATGTTCCGCCATGGCAGCTTTGCCCATTTGCAAAACAATAATGTTCAGGAGGGCATTTTTATAAAGGCACTAGAATCACAGTATAATAGAACAGAGTGCTTTATTTTTATTTTGTTGACATTGTTTATAATCCACCTTTCTGACTCAAGGAAGGTAATATAGTGCAGATCAATATCAATATCAATACAAAAAAGCCTTTATTGGCATATATTAAGTTATCCATACCGACAGTAAGCAAATATAGAGGTAATAAGGATAATTTAAATATAAGCAGTTAAACAATTTTTAATCGGTCCTTGATTACCAAACTTAAAAATAGAGCTACTTTTTCAGTTATTTCAGGTGATGAGTGATTAAGAAGGTGGTACACCATCAGGGTGTCCGAATGGCCTTGGACCAGGTACAAGGATACAGTTTCCGACGAGAGGCCTTTGTGGATTGTTCCAGCAGCAGTTATACATCCTTTTTCAGAACATAAAGGTAATGATTGGTTGAAATACCAAGAACTGTTGCAAAAAGAGGGGAAAAAATATGTTTTAAAACCAAATAATGAACTAGAATTTGAGTATGGATGGTTACAGTATTGTCAAATAAGGGATATTTATAAAAAAGATTGTAAAGAGGTTGGTTTTAGAGCTAAGAATGATGAGTTTGAAAATATATGGTTGAAAAGAGAGCGAAAAATGATCTCAAAGATGTATAAAACTTTGTTGACTACATATACTTTGGATGAAACTGTTAAAGAGTAAATGATAAAATGGGCCATAAACCTGAACAAAGAAATTTCTATGGAAACATGGGAGTTTTTGTGGAAAAGATCCTTTAAAATGTCTACCTGTGTTAATGTAAAAGAAAATTGCTACAAGATGATGTATAGGTGGTATATGACACCAAAAAAGATTGCTAATATTAGTATGGATAAGAACTTGAGTAATAAGTGTTGGAAATGTAAAAAGACAGAGGGTTCTTTTTACCATATGTGGTGGTCATGTGATAAAGCAAAGGTATACTGGTCTAATATACACTGTGTGATGCAGAAAATATTAAAAATCCCAATTGGGAGAAGACCGGAACTTCTTCTCTTAGGTTTGACAATGGAAAGAATTCCACAGGAAAAAAGGACATTATTATGGTATATGATTACGTCGGCGAGAATGGCCTTTGCTCAGCAATGGAAAGCGGAGAAGGTGCCGGATATACATGACTGGTTTAGAAAATTGCTGTTTTTAGCGGAAATGGACAAAATGACAAAAAAGCTAAATGGACAAATGGCAGAACAGTATATAAAAGATTGGGAAGGTTTGAAATTGTATTTGGAAACTGAATACAGAATGAAGGGGAAAATGTACAATTTAGATCTGTATGGATACTGAATGAGTAGTGAAATGAATTCTGAATTGTATTATACTGTTATATGAAAATATGTTGAAATTAGTTAGATGTTTTATATATTTGAAATGTGTTACCTGGTTTGTCGATTCATATAAGTCTAAACCTGATTACCATCTAATATATACTTTTTTGTTATTAGCAGTGTTGGAAGCCTATTGGGGGGTGGGGGGATGGGATGGAAATTTTTTCAAATTGTATTGGTAACGTTGTTGAAAATGTTGAGCGCATCCCAATAAAATTTTGTTTTAAAAAAAAAAAGGGTGTCCGAATGGCCTGACAAATTGAATAAAATTGAGTCTAAAAGATTAGAATATATATCAGCGTACTGGGCACAGTAAAGAAGAATATGGGAAACCGTCAACTGATTCTAAATTACGAAGCAATACAATCCAGTAAACCAGATTGGTGTAGTGGTTAAGTGCACGGACTCTAATCTGGAGAACCGGGTTTGATTCCCCACTCCTCCACTTGCACCTGGCTGGATGACCTTGGGCAAGCCATAGCTCTGGCACAGCTGTTCTTGAAAAAAGAGCAGTTTCTGTCAAGAGCTCTCTCAGCCCCACCTACCTCACAAGGTGTCTGTTGTGGGGAGGGGAAGGGAAAGGAGTTTGTAAGCCGCTCTGAGACACCTTTGGGTAGTGAAGGGCGGGGTATAAATTCAATCTCTTCTCTTCTTCAATGTAATAGGATCAGAATTGCAGAAACCTGAATCTGAAGCAGAAATCTGAGTCAAAGCTGAAACAAAGCATAAGCATGTGCTTAACATGTTAAATGAAGCAAAAATAGCATAATAGGATAATAAATACAGCAACAGAAAGTACAAACTACATTTCCCTTATTTAAAGCCTCTTTCTGCAACACTCTGTGTTAATGGTATATTACACTATTACCTGTCGAAGAATGCCCTCCTGAATAATTCAGTTTTGCATAGTTTGTGGAAAGCCAGGAGTGAGCTTTCCTAACCTCAGGCTGGCCATTTGTGAGAGACAGGAAGCTGTCCTCCCCCTGAATGGAAAAACAGCTGTTTCATCCTTGAGCCTCTGGGTGTGCAGCCCCAGTATCCATTCACTTTTCAGAGGAGTGCTGGAGAGAAACACAGCTGGAATTCATTCAGATCTGCCTCAGCAAGAGAGCAGTTTGAAGAGTAGCTCTGCCTGGTAATGTGGCAGAATGGTTTAGCTCTACCTCTGGGAGAGAGCAGTCATGAAGCCTGTCTCTGTTGATGAGCAGACCTTGTGTAGTTTAGTCTAACTCCTGGGAAAAGAGAAGGTTGGTGTGGATGGAATCCTGTATGTTTTAAACGATCGAACCTAGTGGCTAGTCAGTGAAAGCCTACAAGCATTCAAGAGAATTCAAACATACAACTTCTGCCTCAGTGGTCCCAACAGAGAATGCATGTGTATGGGCAGTTGTCTATCTTGCCCCTTTGCAGGGTGGCATCTGCAGGAAGCCCTGCTCAGATGAGCAAAGCTGTTGTGGAAATAAAAGGGAAAGGCAGTTCTATAGATATGAGGGTCTAAAGTAAAAAAGGGCTTTGTGAGAGCTAATACCTTGAAGTAAATCTGTTAACTGGATTGTGGTCTGTTGCTATGTTTACTGTATGTTATCATCTAGCATTTACTTTACTGTTGTCTACCTTTGTAATCCACTTTTTGCACTGTTTATGGCAGTTCATGCCTTAGACACTTTTCAGCATGCATTGTTTTTAATTTCTGTAATCCTTGTCCTATTGCATTGCTTATTGGGTGTTCTATGCTGTTTATTTTCATATTTCGTAATTATATTTTGTAATAAATAGTATCTCCCTCATGGATCACTGCCTTGTTGTGGCGAGGGGGCTTGCGTGGTTCAATGAGGCTGTGGGCTATGCTGTGGAGGGCCACCCAGGACGGACAGGCCACAGCAGAGAACTCAGACCAAGCGTGATCCCCTGGAGAAGGAAATGGCAACCCACTCCAGTATCTTTGCCAAGAAAACCCCATGGACAGTAACAAAAGGCTAAAAGATATGACGCCGGAAGATGAGCCCCTCAGGTCGGAAGGTGTCCAATATGCTACTGAGGAAGAGCAGAGGGCAAGTACGAGTAACCCCAGAAAGAGTGAAGCGGCTGGGCCAAAGCCGAAAGGACGCTCAGTTGTGGATGTGTCTGACGGTGAAAGGAAAGTTCGATGCTGCAAAGAACAATACTGCATAGGAACCTGGAATGTAAGATCTATGAATCAAGGTAAGCTTGACGTGGTCAAAAATGAGATGGCAAGAATGAACATCGACATCTTGGGAATCAGTGAACTAAAGTGGACAGGAATGGGCGAATTTAACTCAGAAGACCATTATATCTACTACTGTGGCCAGGAATCCCGTAGAAAAAATGGTGTGGCCTTTATAGTCAACAAGAGAGTGAGAAAGGCAGTATTGGGATACAATCTCAAAAATGACAGAATGATCTCGGTCCGAATCCAAGGCAAACCATTCAACATCACAGTAATCCAAGTCTATGCCCCAACCACTGCTGCAGAAGAGGCTGAAGTGGACCAGTTCTACGAAGACCTACAACAGCTCGTAGAACTAACACCAAAAAATGATGTCCTCATCATCATAGGGGACTGGAATGCTAAAGTAGGAAATCAAAAGGTAACCGGAATAACAGACAAGTTTGGCCTTGGAGAACAAAATGAAGCAGGGCAAAGGCTAACAGAGTTTTGTCAAGAGAACACGCTGGTCATAGCAAACACCCTTTTCCAACAACCTAAGAGGCGTCTCTACACATGGACATCACCAGATGGGCAACACCGAAATCAGATTGACTATATAATTTGCAGTCAAAGATGGAGAAGCTCTATCCAGTCAGTAAAAACAAGACCTGGAGCTGACTGTGGCTCAAATCATGAGCTACTCATTGCAAAATTCAGACTTAAATTGAAGAAAGTTGGGAAAACCACAAGGCCATTCAGATTTGACCTAGATCGCATCCCCGATGAATATACAGTAGAGGTGAAGAATAGGTTTAAGGGACTAGATTTGATAGACAGAGTGCCTGAAGAACTATGGACAGAGGTCCGTGACATTGTAAAGGAGGCAGCACTCACCGCCATCCCAAAGAAAAAGAAATGCAAAAAAGCAAAGTGGCTGTCTGATGAGGCTTTACACATAGCAGAGGAAAGAAGGAAAGCTAAAGGCAATGGGGAAAAGGAAAGATTTGCCCAACTGAATGCAGATTCCCAGAGAACAGCAAGGAGAGATAAGGAGGCTTTCCTGAATGAACAATGCAAAGTAATAGAGGAAAACAATAGATTGGGAAGGACTAGAGATCTCTTCAAGAAAATTGGAGAAATCAAGGGAACGTTCCAGGCAAAGCTGGCCATGATAAAGGACAAAAACGGTAGGGACCTAACAGAAGCAGAAGAGATTAGGAAAAGATGGCAAGAATACACAGAAGAACTATACAAGAAGGACCTCGATGTCCTTGACAACCACGATGGTATAATCACTGACCTTGAGCCAGACATCCTGGAAAGCGAAGTTAAATGGGCCTTAGAAAGCATTACTAACAACAAAGCTAGTGGAGGTGATGGTATCCCAGCTGAGTTATTCAAAGTCTTAAAAGAAGATGCTGTTAAAGTGCTGCACTCAATTTGCCAACAAATTTGGAAAACACAACAGTGGCCACAGGATTGGAAAAGGTCAGTTTACATTCCAATCCCAAAGAAGGGCAACGTCAAGGAATGTTCAAACTATCGCACAATTGCACTCATTTCACACGCTAGCAAGGTCATGCTCAAAATCCTACAAGCTAGGCTCCAACAGTACGTGGATAGAGAACTGCCAGAAGTACAAGCTGGGTTTCGAAGAGGTAGAGGAACTAGAGATCAAATTGCCAACATTCGCTGGATTATGGAGAAAGCAAGAGAATACCAGAAAAACCTCTACTTCTGCTTCATTGACTATGCTAAAGCCTTTGATTGTGTGGATCACAATAAATTATGGCAGGTTCTTAAAGAGATGGGAGTACCAGACCACCTCATATGTCTCCTGAGAAACCTGTATAAGGGTCAAGAAGCAACAGTTAGAACCGGATCTGGAACAACTGATTGGTTTAGCATAGGAAAAGGAGTACGACAAGGATGTATATTGTCACCTTGCTTATTTAATTTATATGCAGAGTACATCATGCGAAATGCTGGCCTGGATGAATCACAAGCTGGAGTTAAGATTGCTGGGGAAAAGATCAATAACCTCAGATATGCAGACGATACCACTCTGATGGCAGAAAGTGAAGAGGATATAAAGAGCCTCTTGCTCAGGGTGAAAGAGGAGAGTGCAAAAGTGGGCTTGAAGCTCAACATCAAAAAAACTAAGATCATGGCATCTGGCCCCATCACTCCTTGGCAAATAGAAGGGGAAGTCGTAGAAGTAGTGACAGACTTCACGTTCCTAGGATCCCAGATCACTGCAGATGGTGACTGCAGCCATGAAATTAAAAGACGCCTGCTCCTTGGGAGGAAAGCGATGGCAAACCTAAACAGCATGATAAAAAGCAGAGACATCACCCTGCCAACAAAAGTCCGCATGGTCAAAGCAATGGTATTCCCCGTAGTAATGTATGGCTGTGAGAGTTGGACTATAAGGAAGGCCGAGCGCCGAAGAATAGATTCTTTTGAACTATGGTGCTGGAGAAGACTCTTGAGAGTCCCTTGGACTGCAAGGAGATCAAATCAGTCAATTCTAAAAGAAATCAACCCTGACTGTTCCCTGGAAGGCCAGATCCTGAAACTGAAGCTCAAATACTTTGGCCACCAAATGAGAAGGGAGCATTCACTGGAGAAGACCCTGATGCTGGGAAAGATTGAAGGTCAAAGAAGAAGGGGACGGCAAAGAATGAGATGGTTAGACAGTGTCATCGATGCAACGAACATGAAATTGAGCAAACTTCAGCGGACAGCGGAAGACAGGAGGGCCTGGCGTAATCTGGTCCATGGGGTCGCGAAGAGTCGGACTCGACTGTGCGACTGAACAACAACAACAACAACAACAACAATAAATAGTATTACCTGATGAGATGGCTAGCACAGAAAAGCAGGCTTTTTAAGATGCTGCTTGGTACAGCGAGTCAGGGAGGTTCAAGAATTAATCTTCCCTGGAGAGAGGAGCTTAGTTGATTGGCTGCTCTCCTCACTCTCTGATTGGCCAACATCAGCTGAGAGAGAAAATAAAACAGCTGATCTGGAAGGGAAAGAGGGCTTTCGCCTTTTGGTCTTTTGAAATCTAACATCTGAATCAGTAGCCAGAGGGTGGCTGCTGAGGGAAGAGACATTTGGGAGAGTTTTCTGACAGGCAATAGTCATAAAAGTACTTCTACAGAAAGAAGATGAGAAACCACAATTTCTTAGAGATGTTAAAATTGTTCTGAGGGAGAACTTTAAATTCTCAGTCAGAAAAGCTACAGAACAACCTTATACAGACAAAGGATACTGGAGAAGGATTTGGCAGAAGGTCTTGGTAGTTAAGAGAGAACTCCCGTACAAGCCAAATAGTAAAAGGAGTTATTGCTTCTTAGGGACAAGGAGAATAACTTCCTGCCAGTAAAAGGGGTTGGGAAGAGAACCCTGGTCTGTGATAAAGGGGAGAAGCTTAGACACCTCAGGAGTTAATGGAAAGCTGTATTATCTAAAGAAAAACCTGTAATATCTGAAGGAAGAAATCTAGAAAAATCAATAAGAACTGTGTTAGTGCTGAAATATACTAAACAAAGTACCTCTCAAAGAAAGAAATAGAAAGCCTTGAAACAAAACTATGAATATACTCTCTTGAATGCTCTAAGAATTCATCTCTGCAAATATTAGAAAGTTTTTACCTCAGCAATCTCAAATCTTTGACTAATCCTATTATACATATATTGCCTTCCTGTTTAATAAAATCTTTATTCTGTTTTTGAAAGTTAATTTGCCTCAAGTGCCATTTCTCAAGGGTTTACAAAACTGGACGGCTCCTGTATTTTCAGTAGAGTTCCTGAGCTGAGAAAAAGCCTAAACTAAATGTCTAAACATAGGGTGGGACAGTCAAATCTTTTATGACAAAGAATATATACACGCTACTGTAGGGCAGCTCAGCCAGAGAGAACAGAACTGAAGATTTGGCAGGGAAAAAAATCTGCCGGACAGCTGGGGATATACAGGGGTTCATCATACCTAGTTTAGGCTACTGATTTTTTTTTTCTTTTTACCAAGTAAAGTTACGATTATACAAAACAGAAACTTTAAAGGGAAACTCCAGGGGAAAAACTTATCAATGTGTTTGATTGTATCAGCCAGAAACAGAACAAAGTTGACACCTTTCTTAGTCCTTATAGGTGTTACACTACTTAACTAAGTTATTACCAGTTACACCCAGTGCTCCCTCTAAGCTGTGGAGTCTTGTGAGCAAAAATTCTACTTTGTGAGCTATGGGCATTGAATCTGTGGGTGAGTGAGTTGGCTATTGCATAAATTAGTTTGGTCTGGAGCCATCCTTCCTGAGCTAAGATAAAAATGTATGAGCTGGAGGCTAAAAAACTGTGAGCTAGCTCACACTAACTCAGTTTAGAGGGAACACTGGTTACAACTCTTGTTTTATTTTGTACTTTTATTTGTTTTAATTTTACCTTGGACTCTTTGCACTTATTCTGTATTCTTTTGAGTTTTGCATAGAAATGTCAGACTTATATTTTCTTTTTTTTTAAAAAAAAAGCGCCCCCAAAAGAGGCATTTTTATTATTTTTCCACCAATGACATGACTACCACATTACACAACATAATAGACAACACATCGAATACATAACAATACACACTACACAACAAAAGACAACCACAACATTAAACATTCACGGGGGGGTACAATTCTCATCACATCGCTTCCAATTTTACCCCTCCCACCTTACCGATCTAAGTATTATACCATTGCTTCTGTATCCACTAATTCTAACTTTCTAACTTATTCAATTCTAGTTTAACATAAAGTTGATAATATCCATTCCTCCTTATTTCTCTCCATCCTTCTCTCTCCGATCGTACCAGTCATCAAAGCGTTGCCAAGTGTTTGTAAAGGCTGATTCATCATATCCTTTCAACATCAAAGTCAGTTTGTCCATTTCTGCTGCTTCCATTATCTTCTCAATCAACTCCTGTTCAGTTGGTACCACCATAGTACGCCAGTACTTTGCATATAAAATTCTAGCCGCTGTTGCTATATATGTTATCAAATATCTCTCTTCTCTCCGCACCTCTTTTGGAAGTATTCCCAGCAATAATACCTCTGGCTTAAACAAAATAGTACTTTTTATAATATTCTGCATCAATCTATGCACCTATATCCAGTATTTTTTTACCCTCTCACAAGTCCACCACATATGATAAAACGAACCCACTTTGACATTACATTTCCAACACTTATTAGAACATTTTTCATCAAATTTTGATAACCTATCCGGGGTAATATATCATCTATAAAACATTTTATACATGTTTTCTCTATATGCAACCGCCCTGGTTATTTTCACATTTATTTTCCATATTTGATCCCACTGTTCCAGCTCTATGTTATAGCAAAAATTTGTTGCCCATTGAACCATATTGTTTTTCACTGTGTCATCTATCATATAATCAGCCAACAACAATGCGTACATTTTTTTAATAAACTTCTCTTCCGGCTCGTACAATATTTTCTCCATATCTGATAATGACTTCTCAAACCCTTTCTGTTTATCTTTTTTATATCTTGACTGAATCTGAACTCTGTGCCACCAACCAATATCCTCGCCCAATTCAAGCTCCCCCTTCGCATTTATAATATCCAGGTATCTTTGCAGTGGGTCTTCAGAATATAACCTAGGTAAAGTCACTGCTTCTACCGGGGCTACCAACCTAGAGGTTTTAATAAACCACCTCCTCCGGATGGTCTCCCATACTCAAACAGGGCTTCCATCAGGACCGCAGTGGAACTGGCCATCTCCTGCTTCCAGTTCTGCTGCTGTTGCTGCATCATAGCTTGCTTCACCAGACTCTCTTAATCATTCAGCCATTTCATGTTTTAACCTGGGTCCTAGACTCAGAACTCTGAGCATGAAATTTCTGTGGTGAATGCCAATAAATCGAAAGTCTAAAAGGTGCCACTGGATTCAAACTTCTAAAACTTGGGGCAGTTTACAAGGAATTCCAGTAGTTCACACAACTACTTCAGTTTAGCAATGTTAACAGCATTTAGCACACCCAATCATGTACAAATTGAACAACAAGATTACAGCATGAACATAGGAAATTGAGAAGAATCGCAGTGGAATTCCACCACTGGTATTGATGGCTTCTTGTTCCAGATGATTTCACACACTTGACCAGCATTCTCCCATACATGTCAAACAAGACAGAGTAAGAAAGAACTCTGTTGGATTTCACAGGAGAGATCAATCATCACTATGAACCAATATTATTCTACTGATAATAATATCTTATTGATAGGCCTGTATCACTTTGGTTTGGGGCATTTTAATTTTGAAAATTATAGCAACCTAATCTTCTACCAAAATTTCTCCTAGAATGCATAGAGTTATTGGGAGACCCAGGTTCAAATCACCAGTCATCCACTGAGGAGTGACACAGTCATCTGTATATTTTCCCTAATGTTTGTTTAATACAAATCAGCCTCAGGGGGCTGTGAATTTAAACAAAGGAATGGGGGAGGGCTTCTGGAAAGGCTGGTGAACCTGTTGTCCTCTCTCTATCTGACAAAGAGAGCTTGGGCTCTCAAAAGCTCATGCCCCCCAAAATGTTCGTCTCTGTCCTACTGGGCTGGAATCTAGCTGTTCTCTAGCTGCTTTTGCACTAAAACCACTTCCCTCCTCTCAGCTGCTTTTCTCCCACAGAGAAAAAATAAAACATAGCTATCTCTTTTACCCTTTCTCCAATGGGTAAAAAAAGACATTGCAGGAAAAAATAAGAGTATAAACACAGATCCCTTCCTCCAACCATTTCTCAAGATAAATGCACAATCTTCTGAGGTGGCTTTTGGGTTTGGTTTGTTTTTTTAAGTAGGAGTATTGCTACAAGCCAGCATGAACAGAGCCACAGGCTGATTTGTAAAGACTTCAGAACACAGCCAGAGTCACCCCCATATCCAAGAATGGGGAAAGTGGATAGGAGAACGCTCAAAAGGTTTTCCCAATGAAAGGGAAAAAATTAAAATTAATTCTTACAGCATGCTCATTTTAGGACTTTTTTAAAACTAAAAAGTAAATTTTAAAATGCTTTGTTGAACCCATTCCACAATGCATTGCTTTCCAATTTAATTTTAGAAGTTTATTTTTTAAAGTTTCAGAGCAGCAAAGTATATCAAGTTGATTATTTTGTAAACATATCCTATTCACAGGACATCCCATTCATTTGTATACACCTGAAACCTGATTCTTCAGGTGCTCTGCAACAGCAATGCCACTGCAATTAATGAGCACTGCAGCACTATACCACTTGAGGATTAGGCCATCAATAGATAAATAGGACAATATCTCCAGAGTGTAATATTGCCTACTCACAGAACCTTTATTTGTTTTCTAGCAATTTGCTACGCAGCTGACTCACAAACACCATTTCCACTGGAAAATGAAATTACTGTTATGCTCAGCAGAAGATTCAAATGATTCCCAGGTTGCAAGATGTCATTTCAGAAAAACCTGAAGCAGAAAACATTAAATGTGGCACCAGAGAGTGGGGAAGAGAGTCTTGGGAAGATAAAAAAAAAAGTTGTTGTGATCATCAGACAGTTCCAAGACTAAAAATACAGTCTGTGTTCCAAAGGAACATTTGAGTGGGTCAAGTAGTGAGTGAGTCATCTCACAAAACAGAACTCAAAGAAGAACAAGAGCTCATTGATATGCTTTTGGAAAATGACTCTCAAAAGAGATGATGGATTGTGGGCAAGTTTAAGATCTATGTACTAGTCTCTGAAATCATTTGCACCTGTTCTCAGAAGTACTGTGCCACCGAATTCACACAGCTGTCTGATACATAAAAGTAGGGTACATTTTATTTTCATGTCATATTTAGATCCAGGCCTCCATGTTTTTGTGGGCACATATATACCTCGTATGCACAGCTTGAATATTGCATGTCTTACCACTTATGTCCCCAACAAACATGAGGATGAATTCAAGTAACCATTTCTCCCCTACTAACCATTTTTTCATGTCCCCTAGTCTAATCTCTTCAGGACTGGGCCTTCTGAAAGGTTTGACACATTATTAATCTCACAAGATATTAAGCACTCAAAGACACAAAAACAAGGCAGCTATTTGCCTTATAGATGGAAAACAAGATTTATGCCAGTTCTGCACCAGTTCTGTACAGTTGTAGTTACTGGGAAAATAGTACTGTGGAGCAAATAATACTGTGGAGAAAAAAATAGTGTAATGAGGCAGTATGAAATGGGGTAGTCCTAAGAATGTGTCAGTCATACTTTGTCACGCTCCCGCTGCACCCCGGGCGTTCCTCCTCCACCAGTGGCCGTGGAGTCGGGTGTCGAAGCCAGGAGTGTGGTCCTAGAAGCTGGGGTGGGTCCAGGGTTAGCAGAGACATCGAGGCCTCAGACTGGCAGGGGATGGGGTTGTCATCACCCCTTTTGTCCCTCTGCCCCATTTCCTGGAGTCAGCCATGCTGTGCTTCCCTCCATCTCTCTCTTGCTCCCTCAGCTCGCTCGTCCCTGACACATTTTTCCTCCCTGGCCTCTCCGTCTCCACCTCCCTTTATCCTCCTTGCCCCACTCCCACCACCGCCCGTGCTCCCCTCTGCCCCCACCCCTCATTAGGCCCCACCCCCTTGATAAGCCACGACGCCCTCCTGGTGTCCAGGGCATGGCTGCTGCTGTGCCGGCGGCAGCCTTGTCGGCCTGAGGGCCGCACCGCCGACACTGCCACCTCAGGTTTCCAGGGGCAGGATGCCTGCCCCGTTGCCTCTCTTTGGTGCTTCTCGCGGGCCGTGGCTTCGGGGTCTTGTGCATCCGACCGTTTTCCCTTTTCTCGGACCGCCCACATCCACAGTGGGGGAATTTGTTTCTGGCTGGATGTTGAGCTCTCTCCAGGGCGAGCAGGGCCGCCTCGACTCCTTCCGGGCTCCACGCCCCTCCTTGGGTAAGTGCTCTGGTCGGGTTGTGGTTGGAGGGTGCGGACCTTGTCCCGGGCCCACAGGACTGGGACATACTCTCTAACGATGGAGGCCCAGGTAGCAGCCACTGCCAGGTCAGCCTTCTACCATCTTTGGCAGGCTCGGCAGTTGGTCCCCTTCCTTGACTGTGATGACTTGGCCACTGTGATCCATGCGACAGTCACCTCAAGGCTAGACTACTGTAACGCTCTCTACTTAGGGCTGCCTCTGTCGCAAATCTGGAAGCTGCAGCTAGTGCAGAATGCTGCAGCCAGGCTGTTGATGGGTCTCTCTCTCTGGGAGGGATCATATTCAGCCTATGCTGAAAGCACTGCACTGGCTGCCAATAGCATACCGGATTCGCTTCAAAGTGCTGGTGCTTACCTTTAAAGCCCTGTATGGCCAGGGTCCGGCCTACCTGAGGGACTGTCTTTCCCCATATGTTCCCCCAAGGGCACTTGGGTCTGGGGGTTGACATCTCCTGGAAATTCCAGGCCCCAGGGACATGAAACTTGCTGCCACTAGAGCCAGGGCTTTTTCGGTGGCGGCTCCTACCTGGTGGAAGGAGCTTCTGGAGGAGATCTGGGCCCTGCGGGACCTTGCTCAGTTCTGCAGGGCCTGCAAGATGGAGCTCTTCCACCAGGCCTTTGAGTAGGAGCCGCCGCCACCACTATTCCACCATCGATAACCCTGCGCCACTGCACCATTGCCATCGTCAGGTGCTGGGCGACCCTGGTTGGAAAGGGGACAGGCCAAGGATTAAGATCTGCCCCATCTTGGTTTTATATGTTGATGTTGTACTGTATGATTTTATTTGTTTTACACTATATTACTCTGTTTTAAACCTGGCATTTATGCCCTATTGTCAGCCGCTCTGAGCCTTCGGGGAGGGCGGGATATAAATCCAAAAATAAATAAATAAATAAAATAGGCTGTGATCACATGCACCAGTAGGTCCAACATAGGTGTGAATGCCTGACAGATCTAAATGGCACAATCAGACAGCAACATCTGGTAACCCATGCTGCTCCGCTACAGAAGTAGAGTAAAAAGACACCAAAGAAAATCCGATAGTAAATGGCAACTTTGTAGGGTTTTCAAGGCAAGAGATGTTCTGAGATGGTTTGCCATTGCCTGTCCCTGCACTGTGACCCTGATATTCTTTGGTGGTTTCCCATCCAAATACTAACCTGCTTAGCTTCTGAGATCTGATGAGATCAGGCTAGCCTGTGTACCTTGTGTTAATTCTTCTCCATTTTCCTAACTGTTTTTGTATTTAGTCAGTTGTTACAATATTTTGTTAATTGTTGTTGTTCAGTCGCACAGTCGAGTCTGACTCATCACGACCCCATGGAACACATCACGCCAGAAGAAGAAGAAGAAGAGATTGGATTTATACCCCACTCTTCACTACCCAAGGGAGTCTCAGAGTGGCTTACAAATTCCTTTCCCTTCCCTCTCCACAACAGACACCCTGTGAGGTAGGTGGGGCTGAGAGAGCTCTGACAGAAACTGCTCTTTTTCAAGAACAGCTGTTCCAGAGCTATGGCTTGCCCAAGGTCATCCAGCAGGTACAAGTGGAGGAGTGGGGAATCAAACCCAGTTCACCCAGATTAGAGTCTGCGCACTTAACCACTACACTAAACTGGCTCTCCTGACTTCCGCCCTCCTGACTTCCGCCCTGCAGACTTCCGCCGTCCTCTGGAATTTGCTCAATTTCATGTTCGTTGCATCAGTAACGCTGTCTAACTATCTCATCCTTTGCTGTCCCCTTTTTCTGTTACCTTCAATCTTTCCCAGCATCAGGGTCTTATCCAGTGAGTGCTCCCTTCTCATTTGGTGGCCAAAGTATTTCAGTTTCAGCTTCAATATCTGGCCTTCCAGGGAACAGTCAGGTTTGATTTCCTGTATTTTATTTTATTTTGTTAATAAGTTAGTCTTTTTCATTCACTCTGTCTCATATCTCATATTTGGCCTCACAGTAGGCCATGACCCAAGTGAAAATGGAGCCGCCCAAGGGGGCAGGTAGTGTGCTCTAGACCCTCCCCAGTCAAGCCCTTGAACCATAGAAGCAGCAGCCAGTCAAGGCCCTGACTGTTCCAGAGCTGAAGGAGGCAGGAGGGAAGGAGGGGTGTGTGGGGCTGGAGGGGTCCTTGGAAGGAACTCCCCATCCACAACAAAACTGCACATGGCCGCCACTTCTCACAACAGTATCATACAGGATGGCACTATAACAATACTGGTATATGAAACTCTATTACGGCTACATCGATCACAGATCTGACAAGGTAGGTATTCAATAAACAAAAGATACTTGAAAAAAGTCTGACGAAAAATTAGTCATTTCAGTGCATACAGGGTTTCCATGTACCCCTTTAAATTCCTTGAAACTTTCCTGTAGAAGTGGGGCTCTCTGTCACCTTGCTTGGGGCTCTGGCCTTGCTTGGAGATCTCAGTAGAGTGCTAAGCCACATAGGAGCTCCTTCTCCATTCAGCTTCCCCATTTGGCTGCAGTATGTCACTGAGCTTGCTCATGTTTGTTATATCTGCATAATGACAAGGCTGCACACAAATTGCATCTGCCTGGAAGAGTTCCATACAGAAGTGGCTGCTGTCAGTCTTGCTGACTGTGATGGGGGTAGGCTAAATTTGAGCCTGACCCATTCCTCTGACCTAGTACCTGCTATCTCTTCCTCTAGTGGATGTCTCCCTTTTATATTAAAATACTCCCCGTTCTCTGGGCTTTGCTCAGTGCGTTGTGGTGTCACAGCCTAACTAAGAGGGGGAGAGAGACAATTGGGGGAGGGAGCTGGGGAAAAAGAGGGAGAGGGCAAATGGGAGATAGAGATCTTTATTCCAAACCCATTCTGGCTATTGATAGCAATCAATCTGACATGCATGGACTGAAACAAGCTTTAGTGTAATGTGTTCAGGTTTGGTAAAACAAGTGATTTATCATTTCTGCAATAAACTGCTGTGATACGTTTCTGTGATATATCTCTGACAAGGTATGAAATTGACTTGTCCAAGGGAACTCTGAAGCTTGAATATCAAAGCATATAAGGTAACTGGAAAATAATATCTACCATCAAGTAATAATATCTTTTTATTTTTAATTGTAATTTTGACATATTGGGGATGTGCTTTTCTATTTTGTGTTGGACTAAGTGTGTGTAAAAGTAATAGCAAAAGATGGAGATAAGGGGGTCAATCAGGCACAATATTTTAAAAGTTATTTTCTAAAATGTGTACCACACTGTCCTTTATGTTATCAGTGGCTTTCTATTTTATAATTTATAAAAATAAATATTTCCATTCTCCCAAAACATCACAAATAAAGAGTGATATATTTTTACAAGTCAGGGATCTACAAGGACTTGCGGGTGGGATCTCATTTCCCCATTCCCTCTGTCCTTTTCCTCCCCCAGCAGTGCATGCCTGTAGACTCTCCCCCACCAGGGGCATAAAATGCCAGGGGACAGAGGGGCTCAAGCCCTCGGCTGCCAGGTGGCATCATGAAGTTGCTTAGGCTTAAACTGTGCTATTTCATCCTCTCCATTTGCACAGGGGCTGCCAACTCCACTTTCTTTCTCTGTGACTTTGGGACATTTACTTGCCATACAGGACCATCCTTCCACTGCCTTACCTTATTTGCCTTGGGATCTTTCTTCCTAAAGCCCCTACTCTCTACTTGTGTAACATGGAGACTCAGGAAGTAGCCACTGCTAAGTCGGCCTTTTACCATTTTGGGCTGTTTAGGCAGTTGGCCCCCTTCCTTGACCGCGGTGACCTGGCTACAGTTATCCATGCGACGGTCACCTCAAGATTAGACTACTATAATGCTCTCTACATGGGGCTACCCCTGTTGCAAATCCGGAAGCTGCAGCTAGTGCAGAATGCTGCAGCCAGACTCCTGATGAGCCTCCCTAAATGGGAGCACATCCGGCCTGCACTAAAGGCACTGCACTGGCTGCCAATAGCATACCGAATTCGCTTCAAGGTACTGGTACTTACCTTCAAAGCCCTATATGGCCAGGGTCCAACATACCTGAGGGACCGCCTTTCCCCATATATACCCCAAGGAGAACTACGATCTGGGTCACAACATCGATTGACCATTCCAGGCCCGAAGGATGCCAGGCCTGCAGCCACTAGGGCCAGAGCCTTTTCTGTGGTGTCCACACTGGTGGAATGAACTCCCAGAGGAGACCAGGGCCCTGTGGGATTTTTTACAGTTCCACAGGGCCTGAAAGACAGAGCTCTTCCACCAGGCATTCAATTAGGAGCTGCCACCCCACTACCACCAACATTTGTAGCTATGGATTGGCCCCAGCCTGGAGAAAGCAGTGTATGCTATACAATATGCCATCTGAACTACTCAGAGATGACCATCAGCACTAGCATTTTGCTTATTGGACTGTTTTAATTGTTTTGAAATGTTTAAAATTTTGTATGGTTTTATGGTACTGGGTACCCAGAGTCTACTGGTAAGTCTCCCACCAGCTATCTGGCCTCACTTGGCAACCCTATGCCTGGGTATGTCTAGCAATCCATGAAATGGCTGTACAGATCTCACCATAATGTCACAAAATCTCAATGGCACACTTTTCTTAAAGAAGCAGACTTTGCTTTTGTGGTTTTGAGGGGGTTTTTAACTCAATTTTTTAACATTACATATTTTTCTGCAAACATCAGGCTTCCCCAGCTTGCAGAAAAATCCTCCCTGTCTGTCCCTGGTCCCATTGTGTGGGTTTTTAAAATCCACATTCTGTGGCTCAGTTCAGCATTAGATATAATGATTGTGTGATAAACTAATGATAGCATCAGAGCACTTTGATTCAACATGAATTTAGATGAAGCTATAAGGGCTGGGGGGCCTCTGACTGGGATGGCCCAAACTAAACCCATTCTCATCAAATCTCAGAAACTAACCACTGGACTCAAATTTTGTTCTGCTGCTTCAGACCAACACAGCTACTCACCTGAAGCTACTCACTGCAGCGAGCAGTGGCGCAGGCAGTAAGAACACCTGCAAAAGTAACATCAACAAACAGCCATTACGGCTGTTCGAAACCCACCGCGGCCGGGGTGAGCTCCCGGCCCGTGTCCCAGCTCCCGTCCACCCAGCAGTTCGAAAGCATCATAAATGCAAGTAGATAAAAGTGGGTACCTGCCCTAGGTGGCAGGGGGCACTCCCCTCCTCCTTGTGACGCAGAGGTTTCGGCGGTGGTGATGGTGGCGAGTAGTTCCTGGTGACCAGGTGGAGCAACGTGGAGGCAGAGTCCAGAGAAGTGGAGGCCTAGAGAGCATGGCGATGTGCGGCACAGCGTGGCAGAGCCACCTGTGGACAGTAGCCGGAACTGCAGCCAACACAGAGCCACGCACCGGGACGAGACCTGCTGGAGGAAGCTGCCCAGAAGATCGGCTCCAGATGGGTACCAGGACGCCAATATCTGAAGCCGCGGAAGGAAGCCGGATGACAACTAGCCCGAGGTGCTGGTAGGCAGTCACTACCTTGTAGACTATGTGGCCCTAGTTAGGTTAAATCGGTTGGTTAGAACCACTATGTAAACCGCCCAGAGACCCTCCGGGGTTAGGGCGGTATATAAGCCGAAAGTGTGTGTGTGTGTGTGTGTGTATATATATATATATATATATATATATATATATATATATATATATATCCCTACTTAGTTGAGATTGTCTCCTACATTAAGCTCCCTTGTTGGTGCTGATATCCCAACTTTGTTCACTGAAGAAGGATGTTCCTTACATGCAAAGCTACATACAGGCAGAACTGCCCTCTCCATCAAAGTTAATGGAGATGTCCAAATATGCAAGAACCCTCTCTGTGCATTGCAGTGCCCTTGTGTTTCAGGCAATATAGATTAAGATTATGCATTGTCACCAATATCAAAACTCTGTAACGGTTGATTTACATATGACAACAACCAGGGCTTTTTGTGATTGCAATTGCAACCAGTTTCTTATGTGTCTTTCAAACAGATCCTTAACTTCAACTCTCTTAATTTGCTACTCTAGACTGATGACTGTTTATTAAGACCGTTATCACAAATGACACATTTGCTACTCTAGACTGATGACTGTTTATTAAGACCATTATCACAAATGACACAAAGTTCCTTAATAAAGAGGCATGCTGGTTGAGAACTTGTCTGCCCTCCTTCTATGTGCAACTGGCAGAGAAGCTGTCTTTTATAAATGTAATTGCTAGGGAGAGCTGAGATAAAATAAAGAAGTGACTGACCACTTTGAGAGACAGGGTATTTCACTGCACAGAAGAGAAAGGCCGAAAGCAGTGGAGGAACAGCCTCTGCTTGCTGATCCATGGACTGTACTTAAATGTTATTATGTCATTTGAGAGACCCAGTTCACAAGTAGAATCCTATCCCTCTGGAAACACTAATGTAGACTGGCAGATTTTAAAAATGTGGTATTTGCAGGCTATATCTTGAAAATTCAGTGATTAATGCTAAAGCTGGTTTTTCTTTCCCACTGTTAGCTTTGATAAAGGTTTTTTTATGACAGAAAAAAATGCATCTCAAATGATGATAGAGTGTTTGGGAGGTGGTTAGCAAACACCCACCAGCAAGATTCTTATGATTCATATGAAGCACACAGACACATTAAAAAATTCATCACATTCTTCTAGGGAGCTGGTGGAGGACACACATAGGATTTTTTCATTTTAGAACAACTCTTTTTACAACAACTCATTCAGGATGAGAGATACTGGCCCAGGGCCAGCCAGTGACTTGTGGGTGAGCAGGGATTTTTCAAGGTACAACATCTCAGTACCCTCTATGCCACAAAGACATTATCAGGCTTATATGATGACTGGAATGTCCTTTATACTGGGCCACAAGATGACTGTAAGAATCAATCACAAGAAACAGCAGTGATACAAATACAAATCAGCCTATCCAAAGGCCCTCAAAAAGAGGGAAGGAGGAGCGAAAAGTTTTAAAAAAGGTAAAAGGGCCAAGGGAATCCAGGATTGCTGGAGAGGAGAAACATGTTATAGATGTTTATATGCCAATGCTAGAAGTCTCTGAGCCAAGAAGGAGGAGTTGGAGTGCTTGGTGCTCAATGACAATTTAGATATAGTGGGTATCTTAGAAACATGGTGGAATAGGGAAAATCTATGGGCTACAGTCATCCCTGGGTATAAGCTTTATAGGAAGGACAGAGTGGGACAGGATGAGGGAAGTGTTTCATTACACATCAAAGAAGGCATTGAATCAAGTGATATGGGTAGAAATACTGGGCCTTAAGGGTTACTTAAAAGTGGGACTGTAATATTGCCCACCTGATCAAACTGTTGAGGCTGATTCTGAGATGGAGAATGAAATAAGGGAGGTGATTAAAGCAGATAATGTTGTGATACTGGGAGACTTTAACTACCCTTGCATTGATTGGCCATGGTGACCAATGCTCCCTCTAAGCTGTGGAGTCTTGTAAGCAAAAATTCTACTTTGTGAGCAACTGGCATTAAAGTTGTGCCTGGAGAGAACTGTTTGGTAATCTCTCTCTCCCTCCCTTTAATCTGGTAAATGGGATTGACTATAGTCACTTATTAAAAAATAATGAAATAGAAATCACAAGGGCTATTAGTAAATTCCTGGAGAAGTCTATTAAAATTTATGAGGGCCATGTCTCACCATGAACTTTATATATATATTTGTTCTTAATCTTGAAGTATATATTCGCTTGTTCCTATTTTGTACTATATCTGAGTATGCCAATAAAAGGTATGACTGACTGACTAATTAAAGTTGTGAGCAAGTGATCTGGCTACTGCATAAATTAGTTTGCTCTGGAGCCATCCTTCCTGAACTAAGACAAAAATGTGTGAGCCGGAGGTTAAAAACTGTGAGCTAGCTGATGGTGACTAAAGGGAACCTTCACATTCAGAGACAGTCAGCCTCTAAATACCAGAGCCAGGAGGCAACATCAAGGGAAGGCCTCAGCTGCTATGTTTGTTGTTGGTCCTCCAGGAGAACTTCTTGTCATCCTGTGTGAGACAAGATACTGGACTAGAAGGAATCAGTTTATGAGACAAGATACTGGACTAGAAGGACTCAGCTTATGTTCTTAAATGAAATAAAGGAATGCAAAATGAAATAAAAGCTACTTGTAGGGCTATTTAGCTCCATTAAATTTACTGCTTATCTTTATCCCTGTGAATCAACCCAGTTGCCTTATCCTAACTGTATTTAACTCAAAAGTCCTACTGATTTCATTAGAGTTTATTTCCAAATATGTATGCTTAGAGTTGCAGCCTCACTTAGGGGGAAATAACTGAGTGTTTCAGTTCACACTGGAATTTCAAGTCATTACATTCTCAAAATGTTAGTAATTAACTAAAAAATAATAATTTCTATTTAATTACAGTAGATAACAGATATCTTTGTACGCATTGGCTGTATTACATGCACCCAATGGATGACTATCACAACAAACTGATGAAGGTAGGTATCTTATAAGGGAGCTTTCACTGTTGAAAGCTTATATCCTGAAAATCTTGTTGGTCTCTAAGATGCCCCTGAACTCATATCTAACTGCATCACAACAAAGGTGATCTGATTTCTAATAAATAATTCTGGGTAGTTCTTTTATTCAGTCATGTTAGAATCTAGTTGTTCTTCTAGACTAACTGGTTTAAAGGAGAATGTCCTACACACATTTCAACCATTCATACTTCTGAAGAACAAATGCTTTGAATTCCCATACTTAATAAAGAATAAAGACAGGATTGCTGGGCAAGTACACTTCCTAGCTTTCCCCAAACAAAGTGATGTTTCTTCAGCCAATCATTTGATTTTAGGAGACTTAAAACAGATAGATGCTTGATAGCCTTCTAATTCTGAAGTGCAAGAGCGAACATTATGCTGACTAGATACTGCCCCCCAGTGGCTTCCTGTCAGAAATGAAGGAGCACAATGTAAAATGCTTATGTATGATAAAAATAAAAATGTAACATATTCAGTCCATGTTGAACTGACACAAACAGCAATGTACACTCCAATAAATGCTGGGAAATGGTTTACATGAGCTGCTGTATTCTCTGGTCGTAACTGACCTTTCTATCCAAGCTAGAAGACAACAATTGGCAACAGATTTGTGGGTTTTTTAACCACTATGCTGTTGAGTAACAGTGCACATGCTGGAAGAGACATATTACAGTATTATTCAGAGCCACTACTGTAACCTAGCACCTAGTTCCCCCGCAAGGCCAGTACAGTCTGCATTATAATACTATTTTCTCATCCATCTATCATGCTATTTTCTTTTTTAACTTGATTCAACGGAATGAGATTTAAGATGACACTAAATCCTGTGTTTGATTGGGAAGGTAAATTATTTTGATCTGTGTAGTACAGTTGCAATTGCAATTAGACTCTGGGGAAATCTCCCCAATGGTAAGAATACAATTGGACAGGTAGAATCCACACTCCATATGTGTCCAGGTTTTCAAACCATTTCTCTATTAAGAACTTAAAAGCAGCTCTGTCGGATGGTCCACCTTATCCAGCATCCTGTTTCACACAATGGCTGACCAGATGCCCTTAATTCATTTATTCCAATCATCTAACACCACCAGTTCTAGAAGGTTAGTCTGTTGCAGAAAAACAATAGAATGTCCAGTAGCATTTTAAAGACTGATGGGTTTATCATAACATAAGCTTCTGGTAGAATCCATTTTATATCAGCAGATTTTAAACATACACACAGAGGGAAAAACAGGTTGCTTACCTGTAACTGATGATCTTCAAGTGGTCATCTGTGCATTCACACCCATGGGATCCAGTGCACTTGCACTGATCCAATCGATGTAGTGCAAAACTCAAATCGGGATTTTCGTGCCTCAACCCTGGGCCTGCATGGGAACCCCACTGCACATGCCCAAAGGGGTGGGGCACGAACATCCTGCCAGTTCCTTCTGACTGCTGTCCAGCCAGACATCGAGAGACTGACAGCAGAAGGGAAAGGCGGGCTGTATGAATGCACAGATGCCCACTTGAAGATCATCAGTTACAGGTAAGTAACCTGTTTATCTTCATCGTGGTCTCTGTGCATCACACCCATGGAAGAGTACCAAGCAGTGGCTCTCCTGGAGGAAGGTGCTGGCAGGAACTCAGTGCATCGCAGAAGACAACACTAGGCAACCCATCTGCACAGCATACTGCATTCTAACATCAAGTGCATAGTGTCTAATAAACGTGTTAGCAATGGTCCATGTGGCAGCCTTACATATGTCAGCCAAGGGAACACCCTTCAAAAATGGAGGTCGCCATCACCCTAATGGAATGCACCTTAAGCTGCAAAGGAAGAGGGCATTTGGCCAAGAGATAGCAGAAGTGCTGTTATACATGACCCCATGAAGTGGGCCACTGTCAAGAAACAAGCCTCTCAGACATGTAAGTATTTGCATTAGTTAGTTAGATAGTAAGTTTTAGCTGAATGATGTGAGGAAAGCAGGTTAGTTTGATATCAACCACCTGTTAACAATCATTAGCTGCTACAACTTGGTGTACCTGGATATTGTCAAACCTCAGCATGACTAAGGAAAATCTTGACAGCCAAAGATCTAGATCACCACGTGCAAACCACTAATTGGTTGACAGTTGAGCTGCTATTTAGTAGGAAGCAAGCAAGCAGCAAAGAGAAGCTGAGGAGAGTCAGCCAGAAGTCAAGAACCGGTGGCTATGGCTGGAGGCTAGGAACTATGTGCATCTGCTCAAAGAATGGCTGGAGTGAGAAGCTGGGATGTTGCAGGAGAATTTGAGTACCCCTCAGGCATCATGTCACTTCTGATGAATGGTGACCTTGGTGCAGGGCTGTTAAGCCAGAAGGAGGGATGGCTATTCCCAGGCACCAGTCCAGCTTTTTCAGTAATTCTATTGTGAGCTATTTGCTCAGGATAAGTAAACTTAGACAGTTAGGTTTTGTTTTCTTTGTGTTTCTGCATTCTACACTCCTCTTTTCCCTTACCAGTTTATTTTTAGTTGTTTGTAGTCTTGTAATAAATATATATGTATATTAATTGGATGAGTCACTGGCCCATCCATCACACCTTTGGAATTGGTCAAACTATCAGAGTTATAAGCAGGCTATAACTTTTATTTATCACAACTGTGCTGGTTGAAGCAACCCTAATTATGGGAACATAGTGTCCCACGGTGGCCCAGCACCCTGTCCCGACCAGCGGGACCGACAAGGGGATGGTGGGCCTGACCAGCGACGGGGCTGCCCAGCCTGTGGCAGTGCCTGATGCGGGCCCCCCCCCAGTGCCCAGCAAGGCTCGTGTGCTGGCTGTCTGCCCTGAAGCTTCTCCCCGCTGGCGTCAGCTGTCCCATTGGGTGAGTTGCACTGGACAATGGGACTTCTCCACCTGCTCCCTGACCTGGGGGTGGCTCACTGTGGACCCCCCTGCCACCAAGGACCTGGGAGTGGGAACAGGTTGGGTGGTGGGGAGGCCGGCGGGAAAGGCCAGGGCTGGGAGGAGTGCAGGAATTGCCAGCCCTTGGCCCAGGCAATGTACCTGAGCCGGGGTTGAGGAAGGAGCCACCTAGAAGAGCCCATCCATGCCTCCGGGAGCAGCAGCTGATGAAGGGAGCCCCAACCCCGCAAGGGAGGTGACACTCACCCCATCCGAGGCTCCTGGTGTGACACCCCAAAGTAGCCAGCAGGAGACCCAGCCCCACCCTGGCACAGATGCCAACAAATGGCACACACCCAGGGGCAAGGCATGGCTGGGAGGATTAAGAGGGAACAGGAGGGGGAACCAATGGGGAGCCCAGGGAGGGTGAGGTGCACAACGGGAAGCCTATGGGATGGGGAAGGCAGATGTTGGCAGAGAGGAATAAAAGAGGGGGAAGACCCAGAGCCGAGGAGAAGAGAACAGAGGACTGGCAGAAGGCTTGCTGGAGAGAGAGAATGCATACTCAGCCTTCTCTTGGAGAGTCCTGAGAGGGACTAGGGCAAGAGGAGTGATGCAACTCCATCCCACCCCTTATTCTGATGCCTCTGGAGCGACCCCATCTGGCAGCCCCCTCTGCTGACCTCCTGGAAGGAGAGGCATGACCCCAGGCCAGACCCTGGGGAGTGACACATAGCCTGGAGTCTCCAAGGCAGCCCCAAGTGAGGGTGGTAGCATGGAGGCAGTAGGGCAGGGTCATGACAGCCACATACGCAACAAAGAGGTGTGAGTCCTTTCGTGAAGGACATGTTCTGTCCAAGTAAAAAAGTAGCACTCTCCGTACATCCAGAGTGTGCAAGAGGCATTGTTCATAATTAGACGAGCATGGACAGAAGTCCGGAAGAACAATGTCAGAATGGAGGTGAAATTCAGACACTACTTTAGGCAAGAAAGTCACGTCAGATACCAGACGTACAGCATTCGGTTGGAATGCCAAGTACGGAGGATCATGGCGGAGAGCTAAAAGCTCCCCTACTCTCCTTGCCGACATGACAGCCACAAGGAAAGCTGTTTTCCAAGAGATGTACTTCAGCTCACATGTCACCATAGTTTTGAAGGGTTTTCTGGTAAGTTGTTGAAGTACCAGAGGAAGATTCCATAAGGGAACTGGGTCTTTAATGGAAGGATACAGCCCAACGAGACCCTTCAAAAATCACTTGGAAGTGGGATGCGAAAAAACTGAGTAACCATTTATAAAGTCATGGTATGCAGAAATCGCTGACAGGTATACCCTGACAGAGGAATCAGAGAGGCCCAATTCCACCAAGGACAGAAGGAAATCTAGAATACAACTCAGGTCTGCTGAGGAGGGCAGAGAGTGTCCAGGACCCAAAAAGGCTAAGAAGCGGGCCCATTTATGCTGATAAGATTTGTGCACTTTTTCCAATGCTATAATATCCTTTTTGAGATGTGGCGACCAGAACTGTACACAGTACTCCAAATGAGGTCGCACCAATGATTTATACAGGGGCATGATGATACTGGCTGATTGTTTTCAGTTCCCTTCCTAATAATCCCCAGCATAGCATTGGCCTTCTTTATTGCAGCTACATGCTGTCTAGACATTTTCATTGAGTTATCTACTACGACTCCAAGATCTCTCTCTTGGTCAGTCTCTGCCAGTTCAGACCCCATCAACATGTATTTATATTTAGGATTTTTGGCTCCAATGTGCATCACTTTGCACTTGGCCACATTGAACCCCATTTGCCACGTTGACGCCCACTCACCCATCCTCGACAGATCCCTTTGGAGTGCCTCACAATCCTCCCTGGTTTTCATCACCCTGAACAACTTCGTGTCATCTGCAAATTTAGCCACTTCACTGCTTACTCCCAATTCCAAATTGTTAATAAACAAGTTAAAAAGCATCGGACCGAGTACTGATCCCTGTGGTACCCCACTGCTTACCACCCTCCACTGAGAAAGTTTCCCATTTATACTCACTCTCTGTTTCCTATTTATAAGCCAGTTTTTGATCCACAAGAGGACTTGTCCTTTTATCCCATGACTATTCAGCTTACTTAGGAGCCTTTGATGAGGAACTGTATCAAAAGCTTTCTGGAAGTCAAGGTAAATCATATCTATTGGGTACCCCTTGTCTACATGTTTGTTCACTCCTTCAAAAAACACTAACAGGTTAGTGAGACAAGATCTTCCCTTACAGAACCCATGCTGAGTCTGCCTCAATAGTTTTTGTTCATCAATGTGCCTACTAATTCTTTCCTTAATAACAGTTTCCACCAACTTACCCGGTATTGATGTCAGCCTGACTGGCCTGTAATTTCCTGGATCTCCCCTGGAGCCCTTTTTAAAGATGGGAGTGACATTACCTACCTTCCAGTCCTCAGGAATGGAGGCAGATTTTAAAGAAAGATTACATATTTTTGTCAGGAGAGCCACAAGTTCACATTTGAGTTCTTTCAGAACTCTCAGATGAATGCCATCCGGGCCTGGTGATTTATTAGTTTTTAAATTGTCCATCAGTCAGAGGACTTCCTCTCTTGTTACCGCAATCTGATTCAGGTCTTTTAAACCCCCTCCCGAAATCGGTGCTTCTGGAGTGGGCAAGCACTTCTCCTCTTCCACAGTGAAGACAGAGGCAAAAAATGCAATCAGCTTCTCAGCCATTTCCCTATCATCCTTCACTACTCCTTTTACCCCTTGGTCTTCCAAGAGCCCCACTGCCTCCCTGGCTGGCTTCCTACTTCTAATGTATTTGAAGAAAGTTTTATTGTTGGCCTTTATGTTTTTTGCGATATGCTCCTCATATTCCCTTTTTGCTTGCCTGATCACAGACTTGCATTTTATTTGCCACAGTCTGTGTTCCCTTTTATCAACCTCACTAAGACTAGCTTTCCACTGCTTAAAGGAAGCCTTCTTACCTTTTACAGCTTCCATTACTTTATTAGTTAACCATGCAGGCTTTTTTCTATACCTATTTGTACCTTTCCTAACCTGCGGTATATATTTTTTCTGAGCTTCTAGGATTGTATTTTTAAATAGTCTCCAAGCTTCCCCAATGGTTTTGACCTTCTCCACTCTTCCTTTCAATTTCTTCCTCACAAGTCCCCTCATACCAGAGAAGTTACCCCTTTTAAAGTTAAAAGTGATTGCGTCAATCTTTTTGGGCAACTCCCTATCTGTACAAATGTTAAACTCAATGACATTATGGTCACTGTTCCCAAGTGGTGCAATCACTTTTACATCTCTCACCAGGTTTTGGGTGTTACTTAGGACCAAATCCAGGATCGCCTCTCCCCTGGTAGGATCTGTGACCATCTGTTCCATAGCACAGTCTTTGAGAGTGTCTAAAAACTCAATCTCTTTTTTCCGACTAGAACTCATATTGACCCAATCAATGTGTGGGTAGTTAAAGTCGCCTATTACGACACAGTTATTCCGTCTAGCCGCTATCTTTAATTCAGTCATCATTTTATAATCCTCCTCTATCTTTTGATCTGGTGGGTGATAACAAACTCCCACTGTTAAGCCTCCTTTTGGAACCACTATTTCAACCCATAGCATTTCCAGAAGCGAATCCAATTTTCTTACACTGTCAATCTTACTGGACTGTATACCCTGACATACAGAGCCACCCCACCTCCAACCCTTCCCCCCTATCCTTCTGATATAATTTATAACCAGGAATCACCGTATCCCACTGATTTTCCTCATCCCACCAAGTTTCTGAAATACCCACAATGTCTATTCCCCCCCCAACACCAAGCATTCCAACTCCCTGATTTTACCTCGGAGACTTCTAGCATTTGTGTATAAACACTTATAGTTTCCCACGCTTGTTAAGCCCACAGCCTTCCTCTTGCTGCCTCGAGACCTTGCCAGGCAGTTCCTATCATTAGCCACAGTCTCAGTGGACAATTTTAATCCATTTCCTTGTACAAAAGTAATAGCTACCCCTTCATCTCTTTGAGATGAGCCATCCCGAACCAGAGACTTTTCATCTCCTGTCGGCTTTCCCCCATTATTCAGTTTAAAAACTACTCTGCCACCTTTTTGATTTTGAGCGCCAGCAGCCTGGTTCCTTCTTGGGACAAGTGGAGACCGTCCCTTTTGTACAGCTCCCTCTTGTCCCAAAAAGCATCCTAGTGCCTAACAAACTTGAACCCTTCCCCCCTACACCATCGTCTCATCCATGCATTGAGACTCCTGATCTGTGCCTGTCTCTCCGGCCCTGCGTGTGGAACAGGTAGCACTTCTGAGAAGGCTACCTTGGAGGTCCTGGCCTTGAGTTTCCTGCCCAGCAGCCTAAATTTCTCCTCCAGGACCTCACGACTGCATTTCCCCACATTGTTGGTGCCGACGTGCACCACAACCACTGGCTCCTCCCCAGCACTATCTACCAGCCTATCTAAAACATGCGTAATGTCTGCTACCTTCGCACCAGGCAGGCAAGTCACCATACGGTCAGTACGCGGGTTCGCCACCCAGCTGTCTACCTGCCTAAGGATTGAATCAACAACTACCAAGAGCCCCTCTCCCACCCTTCCCAAGGACGGTTCCTTGGTACGAAAGGATACCCGTTCACCAGATGAAAAAGAGGTCCCTTCTGAGGGCACATTCCCCTTATCCTCAGCATGGTGCCCCGTTTCCCCTTGACCCTCATGCTCCCTGGCAGCAGCTGGGCTGCCAGATCCAGAGTGGGACATATCTAACAAGTCCCCGAGAGTCTTCTCCATGCACCTAACTGACTGTCTCTGCTTCTCCAGGTCAGCCACCTTGGCCTCAAGGGAGCAAACTCGCTCCCTGAGAACCAGGAGCTCCTTGCACCAAGCACACACCCAAGACTTCTGACCAGTGGGCAGATAGTCATACATGTGACACTCCATGCAAAACACTGGATAGCCCCCAACCCCCTGCTGGCATTCTGGCTTCATAATTGTTTTTAAACAAATACTTTTATATAACCCCCCCTTCTAGTCTGTTCCTGAAGTTCCTTTGCAGTAAAACAGCAAATTTGAAGTCACCCATTGAATGTCATGGAAGGCTGAAGTGGTCTCCTACCGGTTTCTCAGTCTTGTGATTCTTGATATCAGATTTGTGTCCATTTATCGTTTAGCATAGGGATTGACCCATTTGCCCTATGTAGAGAAACAAAGGACATTGTTAGCATTTAATGGCATATACAATGTTAGAAGATAAGCAATTAAATGAGCCTGAGATGGTATATTTGATGTTGTTAGGTCCAGTGATCACGTTGTCTGGGTATATGTGTGAAAAGTACTGAGACTGACCAGTGATTTCAGCTCTCACATACTTTATTAGATCAAGAACAAGACAACCTAAGCCAGCTCGCTGCCTGGCTTTTATTCCCAAGTGAACCCACACCCCAAAACACACACCACCTGTGATTCGCTTATTTGCAGTAATTGAGTTATCCCAGGCTCCCCGATTGGAAGGAGACGAGGAGCCTACATTCTATTGTCTTTTGGAGCGAAGCTCAGGCCCTTTGCCTGGCCGCGTGGTGGACTGGTCAGAACCGGTCCGAGCACATGGCTGCCCCGAGTCCATGTTTTCCCGTGGATACACTACAATGTGGCAGCAAAATTGGCATCTGGGTTTATTGAAAGCTCTGGTATCAGTGTCCATGTTCAAATTAGATGTTGTATTATTGTGGGTAAGGAGCTGTAGGACTGGAACAGCATAGAGCCTGGCTGTAGGTAATAGATTGTTTGGTATCTTTAGGATGGTAGCTGGATGCATGTAGATATGTTTGTTGATCTGGTAAAGGTGGTGTCTGGTAAAGGTGGTGTCTATGAGTCTGTCATGTATTTGTACAGTGGTGCCAGAAATTATATTTCTTGCATAGATTTGTTCATTGTCAGGTTGATGGTGGGGTAAAAGTTGTTGAATACCTGATGGAATTTGTCCAGGGCTTTCTTTACCATATGTCCAGACAATAAAGATAACATCAATGTAACACAGGTAGAGGAGGTATGAGTGGGCAGGAGATTAGGAAGTGTTGCTCCAAGTCGGTTTATGGGCTTATGAGCTGTTAAACATGAATAAAGGGAAAGTGAACAGGAACTTTAGGCTTAAAATGTCACAAAATCTCATAGGTACAAACTGACATTTCTGTGCAAATCTCAAAAGTATTGAAGGGGTTGGATGCAACAGACTTTTCTGTTAATGAAAAATGGAGAGGACTGTGCTAGGGATCATGGGACCCATGTGGACAAAAGGGACAAAGGATTACATTAAAAAGTTGACTGGATCAAACTCAAGATCAACAACAGTGTTCAAAATAACTATAATTGGTGATAACAAAAGTATCTATTTTTATGAAGCTAATTTAACAACTAGAGTTGGTTGAGAAATGCTTTCTCAGCTGTCACTATGCTCATCTTGTATATTTATGTGTCTTACCAAGAAATAACATGGTGTACCTTTTGCATTTTGTGGCCTCTTAATCCCATTGTTCATATATTTTCTCTGTTGACAGAAAATTTATTTCATGCATCTGATAAAGTTAACTCTAGCCCATGAAAGCTTATTAGCAATACATCTGAATCTTAAAGGTGCCACTCTACTTGGAGGCTTAGAACCACAGCTCTTTCTCAATATGATAACTCTAAATGGCAGCTGAGAGCATTGCTATCAATAAATACCAGTAACTTCACCATTGCCCTGACCTGGGTGGCCAAGGTTAACCTGATCTCATCAGATCTCAGAAGCTAAGCAAGGTTGGCCACGGTTAATACTTGGATGAGAGACCAGCAAGGAAGTCCAGGTCACTATGCAGAGGAAAGCAATGGCAAACCATCTCTGTTCGTCTCTTGCCTTGAAAGCCCTATAGGTTTGCCTTAAGTCAGCTGTGACTCAAAAGCACCTTCCACCACCAGCTTCACTATTACTTAAGGGCTGGGTGTACATCTAGGTACAGCAGTATCCGGCATGTCCCGAATACCCAGTACTTGTGATCCCCTTCCTATCATTTGCTTTAGTACATCCTCATAATGGCAGACAACAGAAAGGGATGGGAAGTATGCAGAGGAAGCCACTTTTACTTTGTGAAAGAAAACAAACAAGCCATAACAGGGAAGGGAGGCAAATCCAGAGTTTTCAGTGGAAAGGTAAGACATTTTCATTATCAGTCTCTGAAAGAGTAGGAAAAAACATGCAGGATATTTTTTTTTAAATGCTGTGGTCAGCTGGAGCTCTGCTGCTTAACTGCCATTTTAGGAACCAGTGGAGATGTCTGTTTCAAGAGGCATCTACTTCAGGGGTATGTAAAACTGAGCCTCATGGTCAATTCCCTTGAAACTTCAGTGGAGCTGATTTCCCACAAGCACTGCTCCATGCTGGCTCTTCCCTTTTGCCCCAATGGTATGTGTCAAATTCACATTAAGTGCTGCATGGCCGCATTTTGCCCCGCAGCTTCGCACGATTTTCCCCGCGTCTACTCAATCCTCAAAAAAGAGGACTGAGTAGATGTGGGGGAAATCGCACGAAGCTGCAAAAGGAAGAGTGAGCGCGGAGCAGTGCTTGTGGAAAATCGGCCTGGATTTCTGGTTAGAGGGAGGAAAGTGTTCTGTGCAAATTTGATGCCATTATCTTTATAAGCAGCTGCCTCAGACATCATATACATTCCCTATTGAAAATAATGGTCCCTAATTGAAATGACACAGATTTGAATCCTGAAATGGTAATGTTCTACCTCAGGGGGGAAATCATGTTTTTTCAATGTGCACCCCTCATTTCCCCCAGGGACAGCTTGAACAGCACTGAAAACCTGTAACATTAGTTTAATAACTGATTCCAGTGAGACAGAGAAAATACTGAGGCATTTTGTAAAAAAAAAAATAATTTCAGAGAAAAGAACATTGAAAAAACTCAACATCCAGCAACTAAATAAGATTTTTTAAAAAGAAAAAATATATAAAGACAAAAATATAGCAACAGTAGTGGTGGATCTACACTTAATTTCCGTAAACAGTTTCCAAAGATGTCCATGCACAATTGCTCTCTATACATCATACATTCAAATACTGATGGAGTTATAAGATCCTCAAGATTTACTGGAGTTGGGTTTTTATCTTTCCAATGTTGTAATAGAAATCTTTTAGCTGTAGTAAGGGCGTTGAGGTTCCATTTTTGTTGACCATTAGTTAGCCTCCCAGAGATGGACAAATAGTTTAAAAGTATATACACATCCTCAAAAATAAATGACCATTCAAATACAAAGTTAATATGCGTAACAACTTCCTCCCAGAAAACCTGAATGACTGGACATGCCCAAAGTATATGTTTAAGGGATATGTTCTGTTAGTTACAACACCAAGAAATAGATACTTTACTCAATCCTTCGTTATAGAGTTGCTGTGGTGTCCAGTATGTCCTAAACATTTTTTTTTGCTGATTAAGTCTCAACTTAGATCCATAGAGAGAGTAGATATAAACCTTAAGGCCATATCCCATTACTTTGGCAAAATAGGGTGATCTACTTCCTCGTTCCATTCATTCCTGAGATTCTGCATATCATATTTATTAATCAACATCAAATATTTATAAATAAAAAACAGTAGATTTGGGGTTTTGCCTTGATTCAATTAGAGTTTTCAGGAACAAAGGAGACTCTAATGCCACAGGGCCATATTTAGATACCAACAAATGTTGCAACTGTAAATATCGCCATTCTACAGAAGGTAAAGGCAAATATAGGTAAAGGTAAAGGTTCCCTTGCTCGAAAGCCAGTCGAATCTGACTCTAGGGTTGCGGTGCTCATCTCCGTTTCCAAGCCGAAGAGCCAGCGCTGTCCGAAGACATTTCCGTGGTCATGTGGCCGGCATGACTAAACACCAAGGTGCACGGAACGCTGTTACCTTCCCACCGAAGTGGTACCTATTTATCTACTTGCAATTTCTTGCTTTCAAACTGCTAGGTTGGCAGGAGCTGGAACTAGAGACAGGAGCTCACCCCGTCATGCGGCACCCGGGTCTCGAACTGCTGAACTACTGACCTTCCACAGCCTGCAGTTCAGCGTCTTAACCACTTGAGCCACCGCAGCTCCATAAGGCAAATATAATTCTATCATAATCATACTACTACTATAGCTTTGAAAAAGTATACTTTATTCACATGTATTACATCCAAAGAAATTCATGGACGACAGAGTTTTTCTTTATCTTCATAATAACATTGCAAGGTGGCTTAGGTTGACAAATGATGACCGTCTCAAGTAACCAATGCATTGAAGTTTATGCTTAACAAAAGGATTTGAGCCCGTGTTAAAGATGATTCCAAATTTCTCATTTAAACCCCTCAAAGCCATATTTTTATTCTCCCTTGTGCAAACCAAACTCACAATTCTTTATTTTTGCACTATTTTATATTTCTTTACACAAAATGTTGCATATTAAATCCAGAGATTGGTGCCATGAACAGAGAAACCTGAAAAAGAATAGGTTTTCAGAAAAATCTCTAATCCAAAAAGAAAAATATTTGGGGTTAATCCCTCCCATTACAGAAGCAACACCTGCAGCTTTAAAAAACGAATGCCCAAGTAGTATCGCCAGCCCTCAAGCCTTTGTTTCTTGGTTTCAGTAAAAGGCAAAGGCAGGGCCCTTTCCAGGGCTGTTTGGCCTCTCTTCCACTTCCCACTGCCATAGAGAGAGAACTCTAGGGACAGGCCTAGCAGCCTGGCAGCAATCCTCAGATGATTTGCACAACTCCCCTAGGCCCAGGGGCAACCATCTGATGATTCTGTACTATTCGACAGCAGCCACTGTATGAAAATCAATGTTATCAGGGGTCTTTTCGTAGAAAAACAGCTGCAGGAACTCATTAGCATATGGTATGCTAATAAGCTATTAGGCTATTAGCATATGCCACGCTCCCTAACATCACCGGAAGTGATGTCAGAAGGGGAAGCAAAAGGGGGGGAGGCATCTTCAAAAGCCTCCCCTTCCCTTCCCCAGCTGGCCTGAGTGGAGGAGCTAAGAGAGAAGGGGTTTAAAGTTTAAATTCCTTCTCATGAAAGTTGGGCCACAGAAGGAGGAAAGAGGGAAGGAGAGAGAGAGAGTAGAGAGAAGGAAAGAAGGAAGGAAAGAGGGAAAGAAAGAGAAGGAAAGGGGGGGGAGAAAGAGAGGGAAGAAGGAGGGAAACAGGGAAAGGAGGAAAAAAGAGAAGAGAAGAAGGTGGGAAAGAAAGAAAGAAGAGAAGAAGGAGGGAAAGAGGAAAAAGAGAGAAGGAAAGGAGGGAATGAAAGAAATTTGGTGGCAATTCGGCCCCATTATATCCTATGGGCCATTGAAGTCAATGGTGAAAACATAGGGTATATTCTGGGGGCTGGAGGGAGGGGTTTGAGGGAGAGGCTCCAAACTCACAGGGTAGCTGATGGAGCCTATCCCCAAGATACCCACCAAGTTTCAAGAACATTGGACCAGGGGGTCCAATTTTTCCCACCATAGAGAACAATGGAGGGAATAGGGGAAACCTGTTTGGGGGCCCATAGAATTGGACTCCCTGGTCCAATGTTCTTGAAACTTGGTGGGTATCTTGGAGATAGGCTCCATCAGCTACCCTGTGAGTTTGGAGCCTCTCCCTCAAACTCCTCCCCTCCAGCCCCCAGAATATACCCTATGTTTTCACCATTGACTTCAATGGCCCATAGGATATAATGGAGCTGAAATTGACATTTGGCTGCCTGAAAGTCTTCCCCGGGACTCCAGCTGGAGGCGGGGCTTGGCTCCTGAGCTCCCAGAGCTGTGCTCCAGTGTGTTCCCCCCCCAAAAGACCCCTGAATGTTATGTAGCAATATAGTGTCAGACTAGAATCTGGGAGAACCAGGTTCAAATCCCCACTCTGCTATGAATGGGTGTCTCTGGGCCAGTCACTCACTTCCAGCATAAACTACTTCACAGGGTTGTTGTGAGGATAAAATGCAGGATAGGAGAATGATATAAGATGCTTTGGGTCCCATTGGAGAGAAAGGCAGTGTAAAATTATCTCTCCTATATTATAATTGAATTTTAGTGTGGCAACATTCTATGCCCGCCAAAATGAGTTGGCTCCGTGATGTGTCAATCACAAGGTGTCTCTCTATCCACTGGCTGCATTGCCTGAGTTCTCTCCTACCCACTGCAGCCTAAGCCACTTTTCTCTGATTGGGCCAGTGTTTCATTCGCATCTGGAAGCTGATTGGACTTCACTCCATTCCACACCTCAAACTCCCCCCTCCCGTTTTCATATGCAACCTGGTGTATTCTGAGTTATATATATATGTCCTCACCCACAACACATCACTTCCCCTTCAAAAGAAACAAACTCAATAACACAACCATGCCACACCACAAAAAAGACAGATCACACCACAAGCAGAATACCACAAGGCAAAAAATGATAGGAAAAGGTGCCAGCAGTTCCCTCATTACTGCCACTGATATGTACCTGAGAGCGTTTCAGAGGATGGTGTGCAGGTCTCAGGTTCATGTTATAAAAGCTGCCTGGGGGATTATAGACCATTCACAGACTTTCTACCTTAACATACCTCACAGGGTTGTTGTGCGGATCATACGGGGGAGAGGTTCCTACTGCAGGGAAAGACAGCCCTTTCCCTAGGCAGAGGCTGCGGGGGGGGGGAGATGTAAACCTGAAGAGAGACAGGCAGATAAAGGTAGGCTGATGGTTGCTGGAAAGGACATAGGGTTGTAAGCTCCAGGTTGGAAACTTCCAGGATATTTTAGGGATGAAGCCTGCTGAGGGAGGGGTCTGAGGAGGAGGAAGAGGGGAACCTCAGACAGATACAGTGCCACAGACCTCTCCCAAACAAGCATTTTCTCACTCTGCTGGCATCAAAACCAGTTTAAGGCAAAATAGAGATATGGACACTTTTCCATCCTCCTTTGCATCAATCTGTCTTTTTGGCAACCCTAAGCCTGCCAGCTCTCTCAAGGTGACTTCATGCCTCCTGACTGGCATTACTTCACTAGCCCTGGCTGCTTGCTCCTGTTCAGCAGGAGCCTCCCTATGGAAGCTGCCTAGGCCTGCCAGCCACAGACTTTCTGCCTAACCTACCTTGCAGGGTTGCTGTACAGATCACAAAGCGGAAGAGGAGAATGAAGTAAGCTAATTTTCTCCCCACTAACGAGAAAGATAGAACTTTGCCTAGGAAGAGGCTGCTGAGAGGGGAGGAAATAAAATTGCCAACTTTAGCTATGGAAATTCCTGGAGATTTGGGGGGTGGAACCTGGAGAGGGTGAGGTTTGAGGAGGGGTGGGACCTCAGACAAGTACAGTGCCATAGACTCCACCCTCCAAATGAGCCCTTTCCTCCTGGGGAATCATTGTTGCCAATCTCGAGGGGAGGGCTGGAAATCACTTAGAAATACAACTGCTATCCAGGAGGGAGGGGGGAGGAGATAGAAAGCTGAAGTCAGAAGGGGCGATAAAGGTAGGTTGATGGTTGGCTGGGAAGGAGATAAGAACATAAGAGAAGCCAATGTTGAATCAGGCCAGTGGCTCATCTAGTCCAACACTCTGTCACACAGTGGCCAAAAATACCAGGTGCCATCAGGAGGTCCAGCAGTGGGACCAGGACACTAGAAGCCCTCCCACTGCTGTCCTCCACAGCACCAAGAATAGAGTACATCACCTGCCCCAGACTGAGAGTTCCTATCTATACCTTGTGGCTAATAGCCACTGATGGACTTCTGCTCCATATGTTTATCTAATTCCCTCTTGAAACTGTCCATGCTTGCAGCTGCCACCACCTCTTGCGGCAGTGAATTCCATGTGTTAATCACTCTTTGGGTGAAGAAGTACTTCCTTTTACCTGTTCTAACCCGACTGCTCAGCAATTTCATTGAGTGTTGCCAACTCCAGGCTGGGAAATTCCTGGAGATTTGAAGGGTGGAGCCTGGAGAGGGTGGGATGTGAGGAGGGGTTGGACCTGAGACAGGTACAATGCCATAGACACCACCTTCCAAACCAGCCATTTCCTCCTGGGGGAACCATTGTTGCAAAGCTCCAGAGGAGGGCTGGAGATCACTCAGAATTACAACTGCTCTTCAGATGGCAGACATCACTTACTCTGGAGAAAATGCTGGACTCTGTGTCATTATACCCTGTTGAGGTCACCAGAGCAAATTGACACTGAGTGCCCAAGACCAGGGCACCAGCCCAGAGCCTCTTTCTAGAGCTCATTGTATGTATTTCCACAACAGGCCTTATTCCTAGTATTAAATAAATCATAAAGTGGAAGAGAGGGGGATAGGGAAGGTAGGTGGATGGGAAGAAGAAAAGGGAGCAGAGAAAATGGGAGAAGATATGAGGGCTGCCAGGAGGAGGGAAAGAGGGGAAACTGCGAGATGGGTGATATGGCGTAAATAATGAGACTCCCTCTGCCAGTCCTTGTGTGTTCCCCACTTGTATCATATAAATTGTACACAAGAACTGTGCAAGATGCATATACAATATAAATGAATCTATTAAACTAAGAGTAAAAAGTGGAGAACGAATACCATTGACAAAAATATAACTGAATATTTTTTAAAAAATAGAATAGGGAACATTTGTATATTCTTGACCCAGGCACCCTCAATTCATTCCAAACTCTGCTTACTTCGCTACACTGGCCCTTCTCATTTTATCAGAGGCAACACATAACCAAATGACCATAATCACACAAAAATGCCTGAAAGGAATACCAGGGCAATGATTTTCTGTGTGAAAACTGACAATTAAATTGGCTGGATAGTTAAGGAACCTGTGCACACTGTTCAGTTCTCCATTACTTCTAAAGTGTGGGAAGTTTTTTAAAAACCCCAAAGCTTATGTATTGTTGCACAGAATCTGAAATTCCCTGGAGTCCATTCTTCTCACATTACAGCCTTTAAAAACCTATATTTACTTTACTTACAACAGTCTTTGAATTGGGCATTTTGTCTACTGCTGATAAAAGAATGAAAACATTCTTATAAACCAAAGCTCTAAAATCTGACAGTTTTCTTCATAATGATATATGCTCCTTATAAAAAGGGTAAAAAGGCTGTCCTGCTTTTCAAAAGATCTGTGATGTTGCTCCTTGCTGTGAAATGGCTATTATAAATAACAAGTCAAGATGTTTTACATTCTGAGGAATGACAGAATTCTTCTGCTTCAACTGGCTGTAAGAAACAAAACCAATAGGCTATTCAATCTGAGTCAAAGCTTCTAAAATGACACCACAGGGATTCTTTTCCCTACTCTGTCTTCTGATGGTCATCTTCTTTATTCACTTTCTTCTCTATATAATTCTATGATCCAGATCAAGTGAAATTTAGTCAGGACTAATGATGCAATCCTATCTTCAAGTTATAACATCCACATTATTTATTTATTTGTATATTCAGAAATGCTTCTAATCTACCTTTCTCCACAAACAGACCCAAGGTGGTTCATAAGATTACCAAGTCAAAAAACAGATTGTTTACCTGTAACTGATGATCTTCGAGTGGTTCCTGGGTTGGGTGCCTGCACACGACTTCAATCAGGGAACCTTCCAGAGCTTGCCTCAGAAACCTTTTTTGGTGGGCTCTATTCCTGCCCTGGGGAGCAGGCACGCACTGTGTGTTCCTGGAGTGGGGGAGAGAGCCACCTCCCACTCATTTCCTTCAACCACTACAGGTACGTCCCATCAACCCAAGGTAAGTAAACAGGAGATGCCAGAGGTGGCGAAGGCTGGGCAGGATTGTGGTACTGCACAGATGAACACTCGAAGATCAACAGTTACAGGTAAGCAACCTGTTTATCGTCATTGTGGTCTCTGTGCAGTCCCACACATCGTTGATTAAAAGAACTGAGCCAGTCGGAGGAGGGAGCTGGCAGCTGGAAGAGACAATAAACAGGTTAGGACATAGCAATATGCTTTCACTTTAGAGGTCCTAACTGAAGAAGCAGAAGCATCAGGCGAAGAGAGATCAGAGCACCACCTGGCCAAATACAGCATCCCGTTGAGCTCAGATGTCGAGTGCATAGTGGGACACGAAGGTCAATATCAAGGACCACATGGCCACGGCACAGACGTCTTCCAACGGGCCACCGGTGAGGAAGGCTGTAAAAGTTGAAACTGCTCTTGTTGAGTGAGCAGTGATAGAAGCGGGTACGGGTTGGTTTGCCAACTCATAGCAAAGGGCTATAGTGGAGGTAACCTATTTCGACAGTCTTTGAGAGGAGACTGGTTCACCCTTGGACAGAGGACCATAGGCAACAAAAAGCCTCAGTGATTTTGAAAAGAAGAAGAAGAAGAAGGTGTCTCAGAATGGCTTACAAACTCCTGTCCCTTCCCCTCCCCACAACAGACACCCTGTGAGGTAGATGAGGCTGAGTGAGCTCTTGACAGAAACTGCTCTTTTTTCAAGAACAGCTCTTATCAGAACTATGGCTTGCCCAAGGTCATCCAGCCAGGTGCAAGTGGAGGAGTTGGGAATCAAACCCGGTTCTCCCAGATTAGAGTCCGCACACTTAACCACTACACCAAACTGGCTCTCTGTTCAATGGAGATAGAAAGAGAGTGCCCGCCGGACATCGAGGCAGTGCAGGGTTCTCTGAGGTGCATCAGCCAGGTTCGGAAAGAAAGTAGATAAAACAGAGGACTGAGATAGATGAAAGGCAGAAATGGCTTTAGGCAGAAAGGACAGATCTGGCTGGAGAACTACCTTTTCCTTGTGGAAAATTGTATATGGGGGATCTGCATGCAAGGCAGAGAGTTCCCCCACTCGGCGAGTCATCATAATAGCAATTAAAAATGCCATCTGCCACAAGAGGAGGCAAAGATCCACCGAAGCCATTGGCTGAAAGGGCTTAGCCATGAGTTGCGTCAAAATGAGAGACAAACTCCAGGAGTGCACGAGCGGCTTTCAAGGCAGACAGAGACGAAGGAGCCCTTTAGGGAAATACTTTGTCAGGTGGTGTGAGAAGACACTAGAGACCTGTATTAAGGGGTGATATGCCGAAATGGCAGCCAGGTGCACTCTTAGAGAAGAGTATGCAATGCCTGATCCCTTCAAGGACACGATATATGAGAAATCTCCCGTAGAGAAGCGTGGGTCAGATTGAAGGAGTGTTGCAAGGCATGAGATTGGAACTTGCTCCACTTCAGATGGTAAGTATTACAGGTAGTCATTTTTCTTGCATTAAGCAATACATTGGACACTTCAGGTGGGAAGTCAGCCTGAAGAAGGTCAGGTTGTGGTGGAGGATCTGGCCTCAATCCCTGGACAGAAGATCCAGCACTCAAGGGAGATGTTGGAAGTGTCTGTTGGAGAGCTGAAGGAGAAGCAGGAACCACACTTGGCGTGGCCACCAAGGGGTGATGAGGATGCAGAAGGGGGCATCGGCCACAATCTTTTGCAGCACCTTGGAGATGAGAGGAAACGAGGGGAGGGGATAAAACAGGGTCCTCATCCATCTGTGAAGGAACACATCTCCCAGAGACTGGGTGGTCAGTGGACCGCGAGTGAAGAAGAGGCGACAGTGGGCATTCTGCAAGGTGGCAAAGCTGTCGACAGTTGGACAACCAAACTCGAGGAAGATCGGTCGTAGATATTGGAGACAGAGGAACCATTCATTGTCTTGTGGGACAAAGCAGCTCAAAAGATGGGCATCGACATTCTGAATGCCAGGAATGTGTATAGCTGACAGTATGATGGAATGATGAAGATACCAGTTCCAAAGGTGGATTGCTGCTGTACAAAGGCAAAGAGAAGTGGTGCCGCCCTGCTTGTTGATGTAAAAAACAGTGGTGATGTTGTCGGAGGCAACACGGACAACCTTGCATTGTATGATCGGGAGGAGGGACCTTAAGGCGAGATGCATCACTCGAAGCTCCAGGTTGATGTGGAGACTGGTCTCTTGAGGGGACCAAGTTCCCTTGGCAGATAGTATCCTGTATTGGGCTCCCCAAATTGGTGGTTAAGGAGATCTCCAGAGTCGGATATCAAAAGGGCATACCAGCGAAGAGATGTTTCAGCAGAGACCACCACAATAGGGAGGCGAGGACGTGCATTGGGATCAAGAGCGTCATGTCCCATGGACTTGATCGAGGATCAAAAACCCAAAGGAACCAGAGTTGAAGGGGGCGCAGTCTGAGCCTGGCATGCTGTATGATAAAGATAGTGGATGTGAAGTAGCCCAGGAGCCTCATGACCAACTGAGAGGATTGCTGGGGACATCTGGTGAAGGTGGACACCAGCATCATTATGTCCAAAGCCCTGGAATTCGGCAGGAAGGCAGTCTCAGTGGTGGTATCGAGGTGGACTCCTAAGAATTGAACCTGAACAGGTTGGAGTGCAGACTTCAATAGATTGACGTAGAGACCTAAGGTGCGGAGAAGGGCAAGAGAACATCGTGGAGAAGTTGAGTCTCCGTAGGAGCCACGAGAAGCCAGTCATCAATATAGGGATAAAGGACAATCCCCCAACAGTGCAGCTTGGCAGCAACGATGGCCATCATTTTTGTAAAGACCCTGTGGGCCATAGAGAGGCCGAACAGAAGGACCCGGTATTGGTAATGATCGCCTCCAACAGCAAAGCATAGGAACTTCTGATGTTGAGGGTGAATGGTAACATGAAAATAGATGTCAAGCAGATCTATCGATGTGAGCCATCTGGACTTGGGAAGGAGAGGGAGAATGGAGTGTAAAGTGACCATCTGAAATTTCTTGCAGCAAACAAAATGGTTGAGATCTCTAAGATACATGATGGGCTGCAAACCGCCGTCCTGTTTGGGAGCTAGGAAGTACTTGGAGTAGAAGCCAAGAGTCCGTTGTGCCTCCAGAATAATCTCAATGGCCCCCTTGTGGAGAAGTGCATTGATCTCTAGATGAAGCGATGGAGTCGGGGGCATGATGACAAAGTGAGGAAGGGTTGGGGGCAAAGCGCACTGTATGGCATACCTGACCTGTACAATGGTAAGGACCCAGGAGTCAGTGGTAATTTCTTCCCAAGTTGGAAGGAAGGGGAAGAGTTGGGTCCAAACAGGAGGGGTGAATGAAGGAAGTGGTGGCAGGGCCTCAGGTTGGTCAAACGGACTGCTTGGGCTGCTGGAGCTTCTTGGGGGCTTGCTGTCATGGCCACTGAGATGGACAGGAGTCATATTTCTTCCTCCACTGTGAGGTAGTAGCAGGTGAAGGCTGACGCCTATCATAGTAAGGCTTCCAAGAACAGTATTGAGGCCTCAGTGGTGAAGTAGAAACTCCAAGGTTTCAAGCTTGTTTCTTGCTGTCATCGACAGCTTTCAGAGCCTCATCTGTGGTGGAATGAAAAAGCCCTTCACCATCGAAAGGCAGATCCTCGACTTTGAATTTGACATCTGTTTGCAGAGAAGTACTGCTGAGCTAGTGACGGCGGAGTGCAAACGAAGAAGCGAGTACCTTAGAAGAGCAGGTGACAGCATGACAAATGGAGTTGAACTATTGCTTGAAAATAGCACAGATTTCGGACCATGAGGCAGACAGAGTGAGGCGATGTTCGTCTGGGACAAATTCAAGAACTGGATGAACAGTGGTGGCAATAAGCGGAAAGGTACGACAAATAGGTATTGATTCTGATGTTCACGGCAGCGATAGAGTAAGTTTCCTTGGCAGTAGCATCAATCTTCCTTCCCTCACAGTCGGGAGGAGTGGACTGTCGAATGGGTTGTTTGGACTTAGAAGAGGAGGAACTCGACTATCATCGAGTTCGGTGGAGGTTGAGTAAACAAGAACTTTCCAGAAGATTCTTGAACTTTATGAATGCCGTCGTAACATCTCGATATCGGAGTGAGAGAGGCAGGATGGTCCCAAGACTCCTTGAGGACTGAAAGGTGGACCAGAAGCAACAGGAGAATTGTCAAAGGCAGCAAATCCGCTTGGACTAACTTATGGACAACATCGGTCACTGCAGGAGTTTCCATGGAGCCTTGTACTTGAAGAGCCATAGCCATTCACGTAATGAGTTCCAAATAGGCCTTCGGGCCTTCTGAAGGAGAGATGGAACCTGAAAGATGGGCCTCATCCTCGAGAGGAAGGATATCAGGGTCAAGATCACCAGAGACAGAACAGTCAGATACTGAGTCCAGAGAAGGTGATCAAAGCGGTTGGGAGACATCAATAGGTGTTTCATCACCCACGGGAGAATGATACTGAGGTTCTAATGGAGAATACTTTGGGGCATCTGCAGACATCGATACATCTGGAGGCTGATCAAGCCCCTGAAGATACAGAGTGGGAACGCCTGGAGTAGGACAAGGTCGGCTGGCCTCCATAGCAGTCAGTTTTCCCAAACTGGTCATAACAATCTTGGTGAGTAGAAGACCTGGAGTAAGAGCGAGGATAATATGCTCTACGGTGTCGGACATCTGGACACCAGGATCAGTAATCGGACGCTGATCTCGATGGAGAAGGCAAGCAATGATAATGTTGTGGTCTGCATGTATAGCGGGACCTCAACCTGGATCAACTTTGCATGAAATGCTCCCTGTCATCCAAAAGGTGGACAGGCATATGGGAGCCTCGGGAGTGAGACCAAGATGCATGATGAGAGGAAGGCTGCTGGACAGGCAGCTTGGAACGCTGACCAGGTGGAATATGCCCTGATGGTGAAGACAAGGTGGGCAGCGGAATTGAAGGCTGGAGACTAGGCTTATGTAAAGATGGAGCAACAGAAGAGACCACCAGAGTCAATGTCGAGAGACCGGAGATCACCACGGGGAACAAGCTTCGGAACTGAAGTCGACGTCAAGGATTTTGATTTTGGCTTAGCCGACGGTTTGTCTTTGTGTTTTTTATTTAAACAAAATTTTATTGGAATACTTTCAACATTGTTAAACATCGTTACCAATACAATTTAACAAGATTTTTACCCTATCCCCCCACCCCCCAATAGGCTTCCAACACTGCTATTAACAAAAAAAAGACAAAATTAAAAGGTAATCAAGTTTAGACTTATAACAATCGACAAACCAGGTAATCCAATTTCAAATATATAAAGGCCTGACTTTTACAAACATAATTTCCAACAAAGGTACAGTACAATCAAATGTTCATTTCATTTCTCATTCAATCTCTATACAAATCAAGATTGTACATTTTCCCTTTCATTTTATATTCAGTTTCCATATACAATTTCAGGCCCTCCCAGTCTTTTAAATATAGTTCTGCCATTTGTCCATTTAGTTTTTTCGTCATTTTGTCCATTTCGGCTAAAAACAGCAGTTTTCTTAACCAATCATGTATATCTGGCACCTTCTCCGTTTTCCATTGTTGAGCAAAGGCCATTCTTGCCGATGTAATCATATACCATAATAGTGTCCCTTTTTCTTGTGGAATTTTTTCCATTGTCAAACCTAAGAGAAGAAGTTCCAGACTTTTCCTAATAGGAATTTTTAATATTTTCTGCATCACACAATGTACATTTGACCAGTATACCTTAGCTTTATCACATGACCACCACATATGGTAAAAAGAACCCTCTATTTTTTTACATTTCCAACACTTATTACTCAAGTTTTTATCCATACTAATGTTAGCAATCTTTTTTGGTGTCATATACCACCTGTACATCATCTTATAACAATTTTCTTTTACATTAACACAGGTTGACATTTTAAAGGCTTTTTTTCCATAAAAATTCCCATGTTTCCATAGAAATTTCTTTGTTCATATTTATGGCCCATTTTATCATTTGTTCTTTAACAGTTTCATCCAGTGTATAGACTGTCAACAAAGTTTTATACATCTTTGATATTATTTTTCACTCTTTTTTCAACCATATATCTTCAAACTCATCATTCTTAGCTCTAAAACCAACCTCTTTACAATCTTTCTTGTAAATATCCCGTATTTGACAATATTGTAACCATCCATACTCAAACTCTAGTTCATTATTTGGTTTTAAAACATATTTTTTTCCTCTACTTTTGGAGCAACACTTGGTATTTCAACCAATCATTACTTTTATATTCTGAAAAAGGATGAATAACTGCCGCAGGAACAATCCACAAAGGCCTTTCATCAGGAACTGTGCTCTTGTATCTGGTCCATGCCTTGAACAGTGTTCTTCTTACATAGTGATCCTTAAACATTGAGTCTACTTTATTTTTCCCATACCAAAGATAGGTGTGCCAGCCAAATCTGCAATCGTGGCCCTCAAGGGCCAAAAGTTTTCTATTTTCTAAATTAACCCAGTCAGTTAACCAAGACATACATACAGCTTCATGATACAAACACAAATTCGGGACTTGGAAGCCACCTCTATCTTTAATATCATACATTATTTTCATTTTAATTCTCGGCTTCTTTCCTGCCCAGATAAATTTGAAAATTTCTCTTTGCCAATTTTACCAGCACTTTCACATCTTTTACAATTGGTATTGTCTGAAACAAAAACATCAACCTGGGCAGTACATTCATTTTGACAACGGCAATTCTTCCAAGAAGAGATAATCTAAGTTTTTCCCATTTTTCTAAATCACTCTTTATCAAAACCCACAGTTTTTCATAATTATTCTTAAACAGATCAATATTTTTCATTGTAATTTCAACTCCCAGATATTTAACCTTTTTAACCACTTCACATTCTGTCAGGTTTTGTAAAATTTGTTGCTTTGTAGCTGTCATATTTTTACACAATATTTTTGATTTATTCTTATTTACATAAAACCCTGCAAGGTCACCAAACTCTTTTACTTTTTCAAATACCAAAGGCATATTATTAACAGGATCTTCAACAATAAACATGATGTCATCAGCAAATGCTCTTAATTTGTATGAAAAACCTCTAATACTCAAACCTTTTATATTATCATCATCTCTAACCATTTGCAGGTCTTTGTGTTTTTTAGACTTATGCTTTAGGGATTTTGCATTGTCAGAGTGTTTTGGTGGTACAGAAGACTGGGACGCGACTGGAGATATCGTAGGACGCAGAGCTTCCTCGAGAAGAGACGTTCTAAGTCGGGCTGCCCTATTTTTACAGACCTGTCGAGTAAAGTTCGTGCAATGGGGGCAGGAATCAACCTGGTGAGACTCGTCCAGACAAAACAGACAAAGATCGTGACCGTCGTTGGAAGGAAGTTTTGCTGGGCAATGGCGACATGTCTTAAAGAATTTTGTGCATCCCATACAAATACCTCCCCAGCCAGGAGGGTGGGAGCAGACAGAAATGAAAGTGAGGAAAAACAGTAATGGATTTTGTTTGTTTGTTTGTTTTTCAGAAGAAATAAGAAGAAATACTAAGAAACAAGAGGAAACCAGGAGAGAAATACTCAGCTGAGGCAATTTTCAAGAGTGATGCTAGCAAGGTGTGAACATAAAGGTGGTCGAAGAAGAACTGAGTGGGAGGCGGCTCTCTCCCCCGCTTCAGGCATGCACAGTGCGTGCCTGCTCCCCAGGGTGGGAAGAGAGCCCGCCAAAAAGGTTTCTGAGGCAAGCTCTGGAAGGTTCTCTGATCAAGGTCGTGCGCAGGTACCCAACCCATGTGTGGGACTGCACAGAGACCACGACGAAGATCCATAGATATTCCTGGTTTAAAACAAATTAAAATATCACAGAGGAGATGACCATCAAGTCAACAAACAATTTGATTTATATCTTGAACCACATTTTGAGAACCACTGGCTTACACTTGGCAATTAATAAAGACTTTGTTAACTGTAAAAAGTACATTATTTTTAACACTAGATGGCAGAAAATTAAAATACAGTTCCAAGAAAGCTCTCCTTTTATATATGCTGCTGAAATTAGAAATCAGGTTGTTAGTAGTTTTTGCAATACAATGTTGCTTTCACCTATATTATTAAGAATTCAATCATGTGCTTTTATTATATATTCAGATTCATGCATAGAATTAAGATATTTATTAAAAATTTACCCCATAGTAGACTAATTCAAAGCAAGCTAATGCTTAATCACTAATAGTAATGATTTCTTCTATTAAAGCATGACACTGAAAGCATATTTAAGCCATGCTTGAATAACTTCATACATAACTTCTGAATGTTATTAATGAAGGATGTAAATGTGGACTCAGCTATTTTAAAAAGTTCTATATTGTACTTCCTGTAGATTATATAGTCACATTAGCAATAGAGAAAAGAAAAAAATGCTTTTATTGCTGTGAGCAAAGAAGACCTTCCATGGCTTTGACTTAACTGGAGGATAAGCTAAGCAACTACTGGCAAACACCATTACATTGTTTAACATGCTGACAGTTTCTTAGGAACAGTGACCAGTCTTGTGAATATACCAGTATATGTGGAACTTACAGTAATTTCATTTAAGATACATTTTAGGATTCATTTAAAATTTCTCAATCTGTTACTTCAACAGGAAAATAACCTTTTAAATTTGGTTTCTCCTTGTGCAAACTTGTGAATCGTCATTTTTTTCACCATTTCTTTGTGCCATTTCCCCCAATAAAACGTATACTTCATCAAACTGCTGCACATGGAGCCTTCCGTTAACCTGGGGAACAGATATATGGCATAGTCAAGCATTTGAAACAGTGACATTTATGATATTGTTGCTATTCTTGCAAAAATCAGTAATGCATAGCAGCACTTCCAATTTTGCAGCATGCTCCACCAATCATGGCCAGCCCCACACCCACCATATAGAGCCACATTTGTTGTAGTTGTTGTTGTTGTTGTTGCTGCTGCTGCTGCTGCTGCTGCTGCTGCTGCTGCTGTTGCTGCTGCTGCTGGTCTCTGCATATCTGGAAGATCAGGCAGGGATTGATGGATTTTAGATTTCAATATCTCAAGGGTTTTTTTCTGTTTTTGAGCCAAACACAGCACATAGCTTTCTGGTCTTTATATATTAAAGTATTTCCACCCTGCTTTTCTCCACAACAGGGGTTCAAAGTGGTTTACAAAATAAACACAAAAATATACAATGTAAACAAACAGAAAAATATACAGCACAATATCCCAATCTCCTGGGCTTGTCCTGAATCTACTTACCTTGCTATGAGCCACAAGGTAAGAACCAAGGGCCTATGGTTTCCAACTCCAGTTTGGAAAATTCCTGGAGATTTGGGGGTGGATCCAGGAGAGGGAAGGCCTTGGGGAAGGTGAGACTTCAGCCAGAATAATGCAATAGAGTCTACCTTCAAAGCTGCTATTTCTTCCAGGGAAACTGATTTCTGTCAACTGAGAATTGGTTGTAATTCCAAGAGATATCCAGGCTCCATTTGGAGAATAGTAACCCTACAAGGGCCCTTTGATTATTTTCCTTCAGTTTATGCCAAAGGCTCACACCACTAGCCACACCCTGGCTTAAATACCTGTAACAAACAGAAATAGCCACTCAGTCCAGGTCTTATTCATCTGACAAAGAAATTCCCAAACTCCCTCCTCTTCTCCTTGCACCACCAATCTAAGCTGTCACACTACAGCCATAACAATAAACCTATAAAATAAGTCAGCATTATTGTCTGTTTTACAGAATGGAGTGCTAAGGATAAGAGATACTTTCTTGCCTAAGGCTGTTTAGAGAACTCGCACCTTAGACATGACTTCCCATCACTTTGGGAAATGTCTACTGAGAGCAATATAGAAATATTTGAAATGAAATAAGACACAGCTTTGAAGCAAAGGCATGAACTGATCTAGGAACTTCCTGAAGCAGAACCCTCCCAGCCACTACGATAGCTCTCTGCTTATGCAAGATTTTCTTCTGTAGCCAAAAAACCTGAACAAATGAATCCATATCACCTAAGTATCAGATGTATTCAACAGAGAACAAGGCTGAACATGTACTATTCCTAAGGCTGCCAGGTCCCCCAGGAGGGCGGAGGTTCCCCCACTCAAAGGGTCCCCAATCCACCCGTCTGGAAAAGGCTGGCGGGGGGAACCCTGCCCCCAAAGTGCCTGGTTTTGGCCAACGTGCTCGGCGCAATAATGTCACCTGGAGGTGATGTCATCGCGCCGGGCATGTTGCTAGCCGACACTCTAACAATTGCTAGAGCATCAGCTGGCGACATGCCCAACGTGATGACATCACTTCTGGGTGACGTCATTGCTGCGCATGTGCACGCAAATGTCCCGGGACGGGACCAACTCTCCCCCGCTTTTAACAGTGAGTCACTTGGCAACTCTAACTATTCCAAAGGACCAGCATGAGAAGAATGATGCATAGTGAATTTGTAGCTGTATTGCACATTAATTATGTCACATGCTTCATAATCCAGGCTCTTATGTTTATATTGTGAGATTTGCCACATATGATATTTTTCTAGAATCACAAACTCCTAAATATAAATTTCTGGCTATCTTTTTTCTTACCTGAGTTGTGGAAGGTACATGCATCATAATGGCTTAATATGCACCCTCTGTTTTTAAAAACAGCAACAAACTATTTTACCTCAGAATCTAGAGACAATGGGAGATTTAAAGTTTAAACTTTAGAATATGGGACACAACCAACCAAGAATAAGGGGGGAGTAACATGGGTGATTTCATGGGGAGAGGGTGGGACTCCCCAACATTCATGCTTTCTCCTCTTAAGCTCTCCCTTTGTTTTTTTTTCTCTATCTCACACTCAGGACTGGAAGCCCCAGTGGAAGAAAATGCCTGGCAGTTTTCTGACAGTTAAGTGCTGATGAGTGAGATCATCAGCTCATGTTATCTCTTCATAAGATCCCTTACCTCACTCACTTTATATCCATTTGACACCACTGTGCCACCATCAATTATTGTTAGCCACCTTGAACCACAAGGAAAGGTGGGAAATAAATGTTCTAATAATTTTTTTTTAAAAAATCACTAGTGGGACTTTCAGACCCCAGCTTATTTTTTAACTATTTGAATACTGTCACTATCCTGGAAGGATACAACTGTTACTGGTGGCACTACATTAATCTTGTTGTTTTCTAACAGGTAAAAATAAGAAATGTAGAACTAAACATCAAGTGCTATTCTTAGTATATAAATTAAGCTGCATTAGTTGATAATCAACTGCCTACTGTTGCAGATGACAGATGGATTAACATTTAAATACTATTTGCTTTTCATCTGTTCTTAATATAATTTTGTATACACCATGCATATAATACTTTAGTACTTCAATATCATGCACACTGTATGTGTATATTTAGACACTATTTTTCTCCTTAGTGTATTAAATCAGCAACATAATGATAGGCCACCTCTAACCCCTTGCAGCTGTGAATGTTTGGGAAGTCAAACTGTTAATCAGCTCCATTATATTATGGACTTGAGCTTAGAAATTCCTTTGTATCTACATCATTTATGTCAGTATGGGCAAGTAAAACTCAACTTCTGCCGTGGTTGTTTGATTTTGTTTTCGGTGGCATCCTTGGGTCTTCCCTAACCCAGAACAAGGCTCAATTATAAAGTTATTGTAAGCTGTTTAGGATGGCAGCTAAGTCTCTTCCAAGCATAACACAGTGTTACAGTGGTATAACTCAGGCATAAGCCAGTGTATCACTGTATCAGCTCTGTGCCAGTGTAAACCCAGCACTGCTATCACTGCTGGTATAAGGGAGTTCCCTTATAGAAAATGATGAACCAGAGGACATGCCAGGAGAGACATAAGAATAGTCTGTATTCTCCACCAGCATAATATTATGCTAATAAAAAACCAGGCATCTGTATAAACATTCCCATTGAATTCAATGGGTATGTAAAACAACCCCTCCACACACAAAAACACATACTTGCTTCCTGCCATGCCAACATACACCCACAGTGCAGCTTTGGATATTAAATGCTCTTCTCCAAAACACTGTATAAACTAGGGTTGCCAGGTCCCTCCTGACAGCTGGCAGGGGATGGGGGAGTGGGCTTACTGGGAGCAGGGAGTCTCACCTGCTGTTTCAGCAATGTGTCCACATGACTTCCAACATGATCTGGAAGTGACGTAGGCATGAGGGGATGTTGGGGTGATGCTGTCACTTCCAGGTCACATTGAAGTCACGTAGGCATGTCACTAAAGCATTGGGTGTTTTGCCCTTTTTTTTGTGATGAGATCCCCCCCACCGGCCAGCTCATTGGCAGTGGAGAGGTGGGGCCTGGGAGTGGAGGACCCCTGCCCCACCAGAGGGTCTGGCATCCCTAGTATAACCCCCAACCAGAAACCTCAGATGATAGAACATGTAGCTGAGGCCTACATTTTTCTGACCTCATGTCATGCACACTTAGAACATACAGAGGAGTGCTTTAGTGATGGGAACGCCAGAGAAATGGCACTTTGCAGAACATCCATCAATGGTAACAAATATTGTACTGAATAAGAGCTTTTCAATTGTTGTGATTTTGGCACTCCTACCTCATATACTGGGAAAGTGTGCTATATGCATTTTCTGTGAACAGGGCAACACAACATGTATTTCCCAGTTTAAGATGATGCACTTGGAAACCCACATTTTTGAAGGAACATGTTCACATTCACAAAGCTGTAAATTAGAGATGTTGCCTGATTTACACAAAAAGACAAACATAAATATCAAGATCACATGTAGCACTGTCCCTGTATGCAAAGTAGGAGCACCAAAACTGTAATGACTGAAAAGGGCTATATTGATAATACAACTGTGCTCAGAACCCTTAGAACCCATTTCAAGGACAGAATACTAATCTGCATCCTATACTTCTTCCACTGGAGATGCAAGGGCAAGGCACCACACAGAGATAAGTATGGGAAGAGGGTCCCCTGCCATAAACTTTGCTGAAAATACCATATTTCCCGCCTCTCCTGCAAAATCTGCTATGTACTGGTTCACTCTCTTCCACCTTCCCACACTAGAAGAACAAGGTAAGTATGCATAAGGCAGAAAAAAAGCCCCCACCCTACCCCTTAGAGATATGCTGGCAGAACATAAACACAGTCATGTCACATGCACATGGGGGAAACTGGGAGCGCAACCACATTTCTGGATGGCTACCAGCCATCCCAACCACTGTTACCACTGGCCAAATACTCATGATCCCCTTTGCCTTGCAAAAGCAAAGCTGGATGGAGCATCCCAAACACAGCCCACTTATGGGATAGGGCGGAGTATAAATTGAATTAATAACAACAACAACAACAACAATAGGGAGGAGGGAGGAGTCCCCACCCCTTTTGAGAAGCAAGATTTACAAAGGGAGCGCGGAGGGGGAAGAGAGAAAGAACTGTTGGTGAAAGTACCGTTGGGGTTGCATAGAAGACTACGACCTTATCAGCTTCCTGGGGGTGGCGGCACGAACTTTTTAAAAGTAAACAATAAAACAAAATGTCGACAACGGGGGAAGACCTGCAGAAACCGGAAGAGAAGGGAGGAGGGACTTCCGGTCCGAGTAGCCCCCCCCCAGAGCTTGCTGTCAATCAACAGGAAAATGAGATTCTGCGCCCTCTGCTGGAGCAAATGCTGAAAATCAATGAAACCCTGCTTAAAGTGGAAAGTGTTCTCATCAGTCGACAGGAACTGATATTGGAAACAACAAGGAAGATGACGGAAATTGAACAGAAAGCGTGGATTCTAAGTTCTCAGGGCGTAAAAGATGAAGAGAAAGAGGATCTCGGATTTACCTTGGCGAATGTATTGGTACCCCTAACTGGCAGTGAAGCGAAAGAATTAAAAGAAGAGGTGGATATGGCTCCCAAAGCCAATTCCGCTTTTATAAAAGAAATTACTCTGCCAGTAGAAGGGGGGTCGAACATAGCAAGCAAGATATCGGAGATCTAATTTTTTGCGAAGTGGTTTTGGCGCCCTGGAGATCTGAAAGCTACAAAAGAAAGAAGAAAGATTATATCCTTGAAATGCAAAAACTTCTGAAGAGACACGCCGGCGTGAGGGAAGACGCAGCACTCAAAATTATGATAAGCAGCGAAGAAGACAGCAGCCCAGGGGTAAGAGGTGAAGGAAAGGAAGCCATCAAGGTTAAAAAGGACTTAGCCCATAATTGGAAGAGACTTAAAAAGAAGACATCTTAAGGATTGTTTGTGCTGCATCTGTAAGGAGCTGTTTAATTACTAACCCCAATGGACTTTACTAACTGTATTAACAGAATGTCTTTGGACTTTGCAAAGTTAAAAAGAAGATCTTCTAACCATGATCGATGCCGAAAAACGGTATTAAACACTAACTAAAACTAACCCATTTTAACAGAGAAAACTTCACTCCATCCTTTCTCTTTCTCCATCTGTCTACCCCTTCCTTTTCTTATAAAAAGAATAAAATTCTCTCCTCTTTAGGAGAGTTTTGCCAAAAAACAACAACAACAACAACAATAAATTGAAAATAGAGTTCCAGTAGGATTGCCAACAACCTGGAGGAAAATGTCCTGCCCCTTTAATAGAGACTTAATAGAATGTTGCTTATCACATGATGTTATTTAACCCCAAGTCTTAAAAAAGCTTTAACACTTTCATACATTAAGCCTCTATTAAAGGGATGGGACATTTTCCTCCAGGTTGTTGGCAACCCTAACTGGAACTCTATCTTCAATTTGTTGTTGTTATTGTTAATTCAATTTATACTCTGCCCTATCCCACAAGTGGGCTTTGTTTGGGATTTTTTCCCTCCAGATTTCAGCAACCCTAGTTACAATGCAACTCCCTATATCAGAAGTGTCAAACTAATTTGTTATGAGGGCCAGATCTGACATAAACGTTACTTTGGCAAGCCAGGCCATGTGTGCCATAAACTATATAAAGGACAGCAGCTTGTAAGCTCTGAGCTGGTGTATCCTCACTGCAAGACCCCATGGGCTGGGAGGGGATGTAGAGGAAAACCCGCAAGAGCAGACTGGAGAGCCACTTTTAGACTGCTGCACTTCTTGACTGCTGCAGGCAATGTTGTTCCACGGTGCTGAAGCCACAATTGGAGTGACTCCACCTGCTCCCCTCCTTTGCACCAGTTGCTTGCAGGCCATGTAAGAACTCTGGATGGGCCAATTCTGGCCCCTGGGCCTTATGTTTGACACCCCTGCCCTAAATGATATTGGTGTAAATGTGGGAAACACTAAGGAGAAGATTAAGCGATACAGAAATTTGAATAGCCCCTTGTTGGTGCCACTCTTTCAGACCTACAGCTCATACCGTATGCAGAATGTTTAAGTCCACATGCCATTTGTTGCTACTGCTGAACATTCATTGCTGTCCTTTTTATCTCTTCCAGATCTTTCTAGGTAATCCTCCAAAAGGAACAGAGGCTAGAACAGATCTCATTCATTGTTTGGTGCCAGACATCTGTTGAGCTTACAATACCACTAACAGCTGCAGTGAACAGTGGGTGTTGCTCCTCTGCTGTACAGTTGCCAACTTACTTGTTCTAGCCTAGCTGCTGTCCCTTTGGAAGCTTCTTAACAAATCATTGTTTGACTACCACAGATGTACCTATAATTGCATGTTACCAGAAGTGACACCAGTTTCAGGAAATGCACGTAAAATTATTCCCTGTACACATGCAGAACCTATATTCTGGCTCCCAGGAGACCTTTTAAGTCTTTGTATACACAACTCCAGGCCTAACTCAATATGTCTCCAGAGAGGTCCAAAAGGAGGAGAAACAGATTTTTCAGCAGAGAATAACTTTATTGTCTTAATGAAGATACAGAGTACCAAATAAAAGTAAAATGATAGCTTCTCTAAGTAGCTGATAAAACAGCAAATCTAGGCAGTTCAGTGATAAAATACAATAGCAAATTACTTGTGGTAGCCCAATTAAAAACAATCAATTTGCAAGATTCTTGTGCTCACTGTATTCCTCCCACCTCAGTAGTTCAAGGAAACAAGCTACCCAGGGAGCAGAGAAGTATAGAGAGTGCTCCCAAAAGGAACACAAAGGAGGGATAGGGCGGGAGAGAAAGGCATCCTGCGCAAAGAGATGAAACATGTGGAAGCTACAGAAATCCAGAGGGTTTCAACAGTGTAAAGCTCCACAAATTTGTAGGTGCTGTAAACACTCTGTCCTGAATATAGACTACTACAACATGCTCTGCTTGGACCTATCCTAGAATAGTATTCAGAAGCTGCAGCTACTGCAGAATGCTGCAGCTGGACTGCTGGTCAGGGCCAGCTACTGGCAGCACATGTCCCCGATATTACAGCAGTTACACTGGCAATCAATCTGTTCCAAAGTCCAATTCAAGACTTTGACCTTTCAAGCCCTACACAGCTTAAGACCAGGATATTAAGATAATAGGGAAAGGCCCTCCCGACTGTCCCATTGACCAAACAAGCTCACCTGATGAGACACAATAGATGGCCTTTTTGGTTGCAACTCCACAGTTCTGGAGTAACCTCCTCAGGAGGGTGTACCTGGAACCCTCACTTTTGATCTTTAAAAGGCCAGTGAAGAAAGTTTTATTCAGGGTGGCATTTAATTAGCTTAGCAATAAACTGTAATTGTAATATGTGTTTTTCATATATTTAAGTACAATTTAAATTTGTAATAAATACAAATCCAAAGGGGGGGGGACCCTGTAGCAGCACATCTGGATTTTTCACCACTTCAGGAAGAAGGAGCTCTTAATGTTTTTATTACAAGCATTTAAATGAACCAAGCACCAACAAATGTACAGTAAGGAATAATCCTATACTTGCAGAGATTATCTAATAGACCTTGTCTACCTCTAATGATTATGATTAATGCTGGGTTTGATGCTAGTATGCAGGGCCACAAAGCAGATGCGCTAACTACTCAAACTCAGGGTTGGACACATGACTCCCTTCAAGTAAGTGAGAAGGCCTTTGTTGCTGGAGCAAGCATCTTCACTACAAGGAAAGGTGCCATAAGATCCAACTCCAAAACTGAAGACTTTGGTATACCCACTTCCGTCAAGCTTATTTTTCTTTCTCACTTTACTGAAAGGAATGGAAGTATCCCAGACCTTCCTTAAATCACTACCAGTGCAATCCTAGCTCTTTTCTGGGAGTAAGCCCCACTGAATAGACCTGAGTAAGATTCTGAGTAGACCTGCTTAGAATTGCCCCATGTAAGCTGGATCTCCTGCTGTCTTGCCTGGGGACACTGGGCTTTTCTGCACCTGTCTGTTTCCCCATTGTTCTTCTGGAGCTGTTAATCACTCTCTGCATTGCATTGCGCTTTCATTTCCTGTGTGCGTTGGATCTTTTTGGAATTTCTGCATACTTTTATGGCCATTCAGTGGTGACTTTGGAGTCAGTACAGTGTTACACTAGGATATCCAAGAGTACTTTTGCAGTGGACTTAAAGACTGATCTGCTTCCAAGTCGGAGGTAATACTAAGCAGACATCTTACTTCAGACTGTGTGACACCACCCATGTCTGTGGCCATTTCCACCCCTTTTCCTACCCCCCTTTCTTTTGTCACATCTCCCCCCGGTTTGGTTTCTCCTCTCTGTTCCCTCTTGGCTGACTCAATGGACCCTAGGGATCTTTTCCCCCTTCCCCAAAGTCAATCTGCACACAACTTGGAGGGCAGGTAGAGGGGCAGCCCAGGGAGGTCCTCTGTGAGTTTGATGTTCCTAGCTTGCAGGGGGACTGTTTGACCCACACCTCCCAACCTTTGTAACACTGGCCCTTGGGGAGGGATCTTTTCCCCATTCCCCAAAGCCAATTTGCACACAACTTGGAGAGGGATGTATTAAAAGGAATGACAGGATTGCCCATTGGAAACAATGGGAGAGGCTTGAAGGCCCATTGGGGGGGGGGTTGTTTGTTTTTTAAATTTAGAACGCTTAGGATGCCACCCCTCCTGACAGACCAGCCAGCCAACCATTGAGCTAGCATCCCTCTATGGGCTGTGCATGCCTGGAGTAGCCCAGTGGCAGCTAACCAAAGGGGGTGGGAAGGAAGGAAGGAGAGGAGAGGAGAGAAAGGGGGGGGTGCCGTGTGCTCTATCCCTTGTTCATGCACTTGACCAAGTCAGTGGCAATTGGACCATCCCCAGATGTCACAAGTGACATTCTCACACCAATTAAGATAAAAACTGTACTTTTCTGTTGTAGCTGCAAAATGAATCCATCAGAGAATAAAAGAATATGCAGATGGCAGGCAAAGAAATCTGAAGTGAAGCTTAATGGCTCGAGTGCTCAGATTCTCTGCAGTAAGGTGCAGTAGGCTGTGTATGCAGAAAGGGGCCAATGTTTGTAATGCACTTTGTAGTCTGTTTGTGTAAATCATCATACAAAACAAAATATTCTTTAAAAGACTGTTTCAACAAAACGTTATCATGAAATGTCACTCAAGTTTTCAGTTCTGACTTGAAACTTCTGGTTTTGGAGGAAATGAAATATAATCAGAAATGTTTTCTTCTCCCTAAGGTCATTTTACATTTAATGTACTGTACACTGTAAGCCTTCTCAACATAATAATTTTTTTAAGTCTAACCAAATGTCCATCCATCCCAGCAGCTAGGTAGCAATCAACAAATATATCCCAGGAAAAGACCCAAGTAGGTCATGATGGAGTCTTCCACAATATGGTATTCATTAACCAAAGGTATATTAGAGCATGCTGCATCCAAAGCGCCCCTGTATGACCAGAAGGCACTTCTGCCCATGCAAAGAGGAAGCCATGATATCCCATTTGCGATGTAATCCCTCTCATGCAGCACTCCACCTTGTTCATGAGGTCCATCAGCCCACTGGAACAGCCGCAGAAACCAGAAGGAGGTGAGAAGATCTATTCAAGCCGCATTCTGTCTTGTGGTCCTTTGAGTCCAATCCCTCATTTTATATATTCTTTACAGTACTAAATTAAGAATATATTGGAAACAAATAGCACTACTTAACAGCAATGCTCCCTCTAAACTGTGGAGTCTTGTAAGCTTAATTCTACTTTGTGAACTATTGGCATTAAAGTTGTTAGCAAGCGATTGGGCTACTGCATAAATTAGTTTGCTCTGGAGCCATCCATCCTGAGGTAAGACAAAAATGTGTGAACTGGAGGCTAAAAAATTGTGAGCTAGCTCACACTAACTCAGTTTAGAGGGAACACTGCTTAACAGTAGCAGTCACAGTTGGTGTTAGTCATTGAATGTTTTCCCTTTCTCTCATTCTCTGTGCTGCAGAAAATACTTTAGATGTGATTATAGCTTACAAATATTCAGAAGCCCATTTGGTACAGTTTTTGATCAACTATACAACTTTAGCACAAAACCTGTGACTGCTAAAAGTGTCTGTATGATACCCATTTTTCCCATAGGGAAAATAGCTCCAGATTGAGGAGGGACTGAGACTGTGTAAACTACATATGGAGGAAACACTCTCCTCCATGTTGCAGCCTCAATCTGAATTTCTCCTCCCTCCTCTCAGCTATTCCTGGCTTAAAAACAGTAGGAGATTGATTCATGTGCCCTCTTATCTAGTCAAGCCTTTGCTTATGAGTTGTTTCCATTGAACTTTCTGAAACTTCCATCCAAAAAAACAAGAATAGGAATGTGCTAACATAAAACTATATTCACACCACCTGCAAGCATCCCAAATTAGCTCTCCATTGATCAGCTCTGGCATGATTTCACAGCATGGGAACACATTTATTCCCGGATTATCCTGGCCAGATGTCAAGTTGTCACCGGGAACCAGCATAGTGGTTAGAGTAGGATCTGAGCCATCCAGTTCTGAATTTCCACTCTGATATAGAATCTTGCTGATGGACCTTGGGCCAGTTATCTCTCAGTCCAAGCTACCTCAAAGGGCTGTTGCTATGAAGATACAGTGGAGGAGGGCAGAACAATGTTGTAAGCTGCTTTAGGTCCAATTGGGAAGCAGGGTATAAGTGTAAAAACTCTGGAGTAACTGTTCAGAGCCACTTTAACAGTCATCTTCTGTTAGAAACTTGTGAAGTTAGCTTCAATATGCTTGTGTTTTTCCCCCACCAGGTTTCAGCTATTAGGTTAATTAAGACAGCCTAACAAGATGTGCATTTTTCATATGAGATTAAACACTGCTGATTATGTTTTTGTAGCACTTGAAGAATAAAAACTCAGAGAGACTGTTCTGTTATACAAGATATAAGAACATAGTTTGATCTGTGTTGGCTGAAAGAACTAATGACAAGTCAGTCCTCTGACTTCAGAAACACTTTTAGAAGACTCTGAGAATCAGCCACAGAATTAGAGCTGCATTTGGTAGCTTACCGGTGCCTTTGCCATGCATATTATGTTGTTTGCAGGCTGTGAAATGCCAAAATGCCAAATCCTTTTGTTGATAGAAAACACCCCCTTTTGTTGACCAGATGCCACCGGCTATTTATTATTGTTGTTTCTCTTCAGGGGCTTTGCAAAGCATGAGCATGTGCTACAGGATTAACCCTGCCGGCACACAGGCACCCTCCTCCCTGTGAGCCACTGCCAATTAAACTGTCAAATGTCAGGCGAAAGGAAGAGGTCAGATGGAGGAACTTTCATTTCACTTTAATCTGTGTCAGCCTCTGACTTTAACTGGCCTGAGTGGCACAGAAACCAAAGATTTGGGATGCATCTGCAAGGATTTCAGCTCTATAAATGGGTTCTGCTTTCACCAACAGAAAAACCATCTAAAGTCATCCAAACTACAGATTGGTTGTACACTGACGCACATTTGACCCATATAATATTTAAGGCATAGAATCGTATATTGGTATGACTGCCAGTAAATTACACTGCAGTCTGTGTAACAGAGTTCACAAGAGTGGATTAGCCATTGTATCAATCTATGCTATACCATTTCCAGTTTGTGAGGGATAGTGTACCTCATGATCTTACAGGATAGCTGTGAAGATAAAATGGAAGGGGGACCTCCCTATGTGTTCTGCTCTCAGCTTCTTGGAGGGAAGGTGGGATAAAAAATTAGATCAGGAATCTACAATTTCATTGAGCATGTGAACAATTTTGGAATCCAAAACAGGAAGTGGGTGATATCAAAAATGGCTATCATGGTGCTGCTCAGCCAAAACCAAGATGGCTGCCATGGGGGCTGGAGCCAATCAAATAATGTTGGGAAGTTCCAAGGCAAATGTTCTATGGTAGAGGCAGCTGTTTCCACACTGCTGTTCTCATGCAGGCACTCTTCTGCTCCAATGAGATGGAAGAAAGTCAGGACTGGCTGTTTGCTTTGAAAAAGAGATGTTTAGGGCAGGAAGTAAATGTGATCCAGGGAATCTATTGGCAAGCACTATGGCATCCCTAGGTCCCATAATGGTGTTTACTGAATTAGATCAATAGAATTTGCTGAAGGAAGAAATAAGGTTGAATTCACAAACTGAAAAACATCAATAAAATCATTAAATAACAAATATTCAGAGTCTCAGCTTATCTGGTTGTGACTGAACTATGATCTAGGAGGACCATGATTCAAATAATGCTGCTGCCATGACTCACTAGATCATCTTCTGTATGCCATCGTTTCTTAGTTTCAAAACCTCTTCTGCAACTGTAGGGTAATAATAGTGGCCTACTTTATAGGACTCACATAACTATCACTATGACAATGCATGGTGTTTTTGCTGTTTCCAAGTATATGTGCTTTGAATGCTCAAAGGGCTGTATAAATTCTTAACTATTATAAAGTACTACCAAATACCCTCTAGTGGTTCTCAAACAACAAAACTAAGCTTTTACCTCCCAAACATGCAAACTGAACATCAAGCCCTTTAAGATTCACAGCTGCTGGGAGCTCACAAATTTGGTAATTTTAATTTTCTGTGATTATATCCATGTGCAGACTTTTCTTCTTCACTTCATTTTTAGATGATATACAGTGGGAAAGGGAAGCATAGTAGCTATTGCCCAGTCTTTGAGAGACTGAATCTGACATAATGTTGCCAGCACTGGAATGGACCATTCAAGATTCAGATCTGCTGCCACAATCCTTGGGCACCTCCAGCTTCTATAAGGTTCCCTTTGCTGTTCAGTTGCACAGTCGAGTCCGACTCTTCGCGACCCCATGGACCAGGTCACGCCAGGCCCTCCTGTCTTCCACTGTCCGCTGAAGTTTGCTCAATTTCATGTTTGTTGCATCGATGACACTGTCTAACCATCTCATCCTTTGCCGTCCCCTTCTTCTTTGACCTTCAGTCTTTCCCAGCATCAGGGTCTTCTCCAGTGAATGCTCCCTTCTCATTTGGTGGCCAAAGTATTTGAGCTTCAACTTCAGGATCTGGCCTTCCAGGGAACAGTCAGGGTTGATTTCTTTTAGGATTGAATGATTTGATCTCCTTGCAGTCCAAGGGACTCTCAAGAGTCTTCTCCAGCACCATAGTTCAAAAGAATCTATTCTTCGGCGCTCGGCCTTCCTTATAGTCAAACTCTCGCAGCCATACATTACTACAGGGAATACCATTGCTTTGACCATGCGGACTTTTGTTGGCAGGGTGATGTCTCTGCTTTTTATCATGCTGTTTAGGTTTGCCATCACTTTCCTCCCAAGGAGCAGGCGTCTTTTAGTTTCAGGTTCCCTTAGAGTCCTGATTAATAATGGAAATCATGGGGGGATGGAAATGATGCACCACGGACACTTAATACCACCCCAAAAAAAGTTGCCTGCTTTGGCTACCTCTCATTTTTCTATCATCACCAACCAAAGCACTGGGACAGAAGAAGAACGTGTGAATGATTAATATGCCTTCTTTTGCTCACTCATACACTTTGCTTCCTCTCTCACACTCATTTGGCTTCATTAGCAACCCATTTGTCAGTTATAGGGGACAGAGACAGAAACACATGCAAAGAGAATATTTTTCTTTCTCCTCCCCCCCCCCCCAAGTTGCCAACTCATTTTAAAAATGTAGCCCCATCCGGGCAGAGGCAGACCTAGGTGAATCAGAGGAGTAACAAACCTGTCTATCTTCCTTTCGATCATTAAGACAGTTTCAAAGAAGTCTCAACACTGAAGGCTGAGGGACCTGCAGCTTCCTTCTGGATGAGGACCAGTGTGTCTGCATTGTTACACAGAAATTAAGATCCAAACTGGATTTCACAAATGTAATGAAAATATGAATTTTACCTAGTTTTTAAAGTTCTAACTTCAGAGAAAATGGCAACTTCTAGGGTTGCCAGCTCTGGGTTAGGAAATTCCTGGAAGGCATAATGCCATACAGCCCACACTCCAAAGCAGTCATTTTTCTTCAGGGTAACTGATCTAAGGTTAAGTTGTAATTCTGGGAGCTCTCCAAGCCCCACCTGGAAACTGACAACCTTATGGCCCTCAAAGTAATAACTTGAAGATTTTGCCCAGATTGATGTTTTAAAAGTTAGTCAATTTAAGGGATTAAAAATATACGCTGGAAAAAGATTTAGGAGGCAGGAAATACTCATTGCCGGTTAGATTCAGATGGGTAGCAGTGTTGGTCTGAAACAGCAGAACAACATTTGAGTCCAGTGGCACCTTTGAGACCAACAAAGTTGTATTCTAGACATAAGTTTCCGTGTGCATGCACACTTCTTCAGATACAACCATTTCCCCTTAATTTAAGTACTTGCAGCCCGCTTGTACTCCCCTGACTTTCCCGCCCAGTTCTGCCAGTCTGCCTCCTGTGGAGTTGCCTCAGTTCCAGCTGCAGTCCTCTTCGTTTAACTTTTGTCATCGAATTTCGTCGGGAGCGAGATTGCCCTCTGCTCTTGCAACAAAGCTCTGGAAACAAGCAGCAGAGCTGCTACTCACTTCTACTCCTTCGTCTGCCTGGAGTGCAAGAGCTCCTACACCACCACCCCTTTCTCCTCAACTTTCTTTAATTGACTTTTGTCAACCGTAGCTGAAAAGCAACAACCCCTCCTACTCGCCCCCTTTTCCTCTCAGGGAAAAAAATTAATTTCCTGCCTCTGCTCCTCCCTCCCGGTTCCAAATCGAGTTCCCTCAGGGCGGCTCTTTTGTACACACACAGCAGAGACGGGCATCTCTCAGGAACCTCGTGCGGAGATGAGGAAACTTCAGAGGAAAGTAGCCGCATTTCTCCTTTTCTGGCTGCTCTTCGAGGAGGCTGTTAGTTACCTCTACGACAACCGCTACGCTGGGTAAGTCTGCCCGCTCTTTCTTGCTTCAAGCACGTCTTGGGTTTGTAAGCCCCCTTGTTTCCACCGGGATTTTGCCTGGCATTTGTGGGGATATACAGCCCTATTTATGGACTGTAATGCATATTCTAGTATATGTTAAAATGATTTCATGTTCGCATTACCATGCACAGTAGCAAGGCAGAGCTCTCAAAGGGAAGACTTTGTGCCTGTAGTTGGAGTTGCGTTCTATGCGGGGAAAAATGATCTAGGTAGATTGCTTATGAAGTGTTAACACAGCAGAAGACTGGGCACTGAGTAAAATAAAACGAGCCAATATGTGACAAGAAAGAAGGATATATAAAACTATGACATTCTTTATGGCCCCATAATCAACTCTTGGAATGATATGGACGTTTCTAGGACAAGATGAGTGTTTAAATTATTGGCCAGAGGAGAATGCACCGAAATTAAAGTGGAATGCTAGAAGACCCAAGGAATGATCATACCTGGAACAGAGTGATAATGGAGCTGAGGGTGGACAGGCAATCCCTGGAGAAATGACAACAGATAGAGGCCACTTCAAGCCAATTTGTGTGGGGAGGAAGATGTTGTATTCATTCCTTGAAGCCCATGACAGCTTCTGTGCCATTTATTTGCTCCCAACTACTTGTTATTTGCTGTGGCCTGGGTAGTTCAGGCTAGCCCAATGTCTTGGGATCTCCCAAGCTAAGTGGGGGTGGCAGTGGTTATTATTTGGATGGGACACCACCAAGGAATTCAAGGAGAGAGAGCCAATAGCAAACCACCTCTGAATAAACCTTTACAAATCCTACAGCATTGCCATAAGTGGGCTGTGACTTAGCAACACTTTCTATCACCACTTAATTTTTATCTGGATCCTTATATGCCATTTTCTATAGTCTTATTGGCATCACTGTGCAGTGTAGTCCTGGGTGATGTTCAAGAAAGAGAGGGGTATAAGGCATAAATGGCACCACCTCTAAAAAAGGAAATGGATTCCAGAAGTCTGGTTGAGTTTACTGTATATCCCACTGGACTTAAACTGAGATCTGTTCACCATAAGCCAATTTTGTATGTACCTAAACTGGTTTAATTTCATTTTAAGTTATCTGTGTGAGACACAGGCCTTTAGTAAATGGTTCATGGTTGTGGTTGTTTTAGCTTAAGATTTGTTTTTAAAATGTTGTTGTTTGTTGAATGCACAAGAGAGGGTTTGTTGAATACACAAGAGAGAATGCAGCTTCCCAGAGTCATTTGAGGTGTAATGAATTTGTCCTAAATTAGAATGATTGTTTGCTTTGAATGAAGACTTTGATGCTGTGGTAGATGCTTCTCATTAAAGATGAGTATGCATGATCCCTCCTTGAGTTTTGTTTTGGGAAGAATCCAGAAATTAATATGGTGCATCATGTTCAATCTAAAATTATTTGTAGGAATATTGTAGGAATTATTTGTAAGAATATTCTGCTTTGATTAGCCTGGAGTACTGTGTTCAGTTTTGGGCACCACCATTTAAGAAGGACGTTGACAAGCTGGAATGTGTCCAGAGGTGGGCAACGAATATGGTGAGTGGTCTGGAGACCAAGTCCTATGATGAAAGGTTGAAGGAGCTGGGTATGTTTAGCCTGGGGAGGAGGAGATTGAGGGGTGATATGATAGCTATCTTCAAGTACTTGACAGTTGTCATATAGAGGATGAAGCAGAGTTGTTTTTCATTGCCCCAGAAGGTCAGACCAGAACCAATGGGTTGAAATTAAATCAAAAGAGTTTTCAGCTAAGCATTAGGAAGAAGAACTTGACAGAGTGGTTCCCCAGTGGAAAAGGCTTCCTTCGTAGGTGGTAGGCCTGCCTTTGGTGGTTTTTAACCAGAGGTTAGATGGCAATTTGACAGCAATGGTGGTTCTATGAATTTAGGCCAATTGGGAGAGGGATAGCAGGAACGGATGACCCAGTGCTTGGCTCTTGTAGTCCTTTCTTATATGCCCAGGGTAATGCTGTGTGCCACTCTGAGGTCAAGAAGGAATTTTCCTCTGGGCCAAATTGATCCAGGGATCTGGAGGTTTTTTGCCTTCCTCTGCACATAAAGTAGGGGGGAGTGAGGGAGAGTAGCTGTGAATTTCCTGCATTGTGCAGGGAGTGAACTAGATAATCCTTGGGATCCTTTCCATCTCTATGTTTCTGTGAATATGATATTAGAAATTGCTTGCCTTATGACCACTGGAAATAAAGTGGTCCCTTTTGCAGTAGCTGTTTATGTCCAGAATTCATCCAATGCCATGCTTTAAATTTTCCAAGATAAGAAGGAAATAACTGTATTGCCCTCTTCATTTTATTAAAGAAGTAAGACCAGGCATGTGAATTCCACAGTTGAAACACAACGATTCATTGAAGTTTAAAAACCATTCCATATGCTTCAGAAAGGGAAAGCACGTTGAACTAGTAATATGATATAAAGCATTTCACCTCTAGATCACTAGCAGTGACAGCACTTAACACATGACAGCTGCTCTACGGTCTGAGTCCAAAGGCTAGTTCACAGGTATCATCCTTGTTGACAAATAAACACTACTATTTTGACCCTTCTTGGTGATGTTAGTAAAGGCCAAGACTTTAATAAACACAGAGAAAAGATTTCTTGGGTTTGTTACAGATACTGTGGGGACACTAGACATACAAGTAAAGAAGAGGCTAATTTTGTCATTAGATTTTAGATGACTGTGAAAAGTAGTAGTTACTACTACAGAGAAGGTGGCATTCTTCATCAGCAATAATTGTGTGTGCATGTTATTTCAGTCACCTTTAGGCTTAAGCAAATCGATCAGTATTTAAGAAGCAATTAAGCAGCTGCAATAAGTAAAATTCAAACCATCAAGAATCATAGTGATGGGGGAAAACAAGAACATCAAATGCTCAGCTAATAATGGCAAAGATCAAAGGCTCAGTGGGAGAAAGTGGTAAAAGTGCCATACTAGCATCTGGGAGACTTAGATTTAAATTCCCATTCTACCATGGAAAATTGCTGGGTGATCATACACCCTCAGCCTAACATACCTCATAAGGGTGTTATAAAGATAAAATGGAGGAGAGGAAAAGAAGTGGCTTTGGGTTCTCATTGGGGAGAAAGGCAGAATAGGGTACAAGTGAACTAAGTTCTTCTTCTTGTTGTTTAAAGCTAATAATGTAAAGACAGAGCCAAGCAAACTTCCTTCTGGAAGGAGTTCCATAGTTGCAGTGCAGAGAAGGCCCTGGCTCTGGAAAATATACCCCTACCTTCTATTGGCCAGAGCAGAATGCACTGAAATTAAAGTTCCTGAAGTGGAATGCTAGAAGACCCAAGGAATGCTCATTCCTGGAACAGAGTGATAATGGAGCTGAGGGTGGACAGGCAATCTGTGGAGAAATGACAACAGATAGAGGCCACTTCAAGCCAATTTGTGTGGGGAGGAAGATGTTGTATTCATTCCTTGAAGCCCATGACAGCTTCTGTGCCATTTATTTGCTCCCAACTACTTGTTATTTGCTGTGGCCCGGGTAGTTCAGACTAGCCCAATGTCTTGAGAGCTCCCAAGCTAAGCGGGGTTGGCAGTGGTTATTATTTGGATGGGACACCACCAAGGAATTCAAGGAGAGAGAGCCAATAGCAAACCACCTCTGAACAAACCTTTACAAATCCTACAGCATTGCCATAAGTGGGATGTGACTCAGCAACGCTTTCTATCACCACTTAATTTTTATCTGGATCCTTATATGCCATTTTCTATAGTCTTATTATAGTCTTTAAGGGACTAGATTTGATAGACAGAGTGCCTGAAGAACTATGGACAGAGGTCCGTGACATTGTAAAGGAGGCAGCAATCACTGCCATCCCAAAGAAAAAGAAATGCAAAAAAGCAAAGTGGCTGTCTGATGAGGCTTTACACATAGCAGAGGAAAGAAGGAAAGCTGAAGGCAACGGGGAAAAGGAAAGATTTGCCCAACTGAATGCAGATTTCCAGAGAACAGCAAGGAGAGATAAGGAGGCTTTCCTGAATGAACAATGCAAAGTAATAGAGGAAAACAATAGATTGGGAAGGACTAGAGATCTCTTCAAGAAAATTGGAGAAATCAAGGGAACGTTCCAGGCAAAGCTGGCCATGGTAAAGGACAAAAACGGTAGGGACCTAACAGAAGCAGAAGAGATTAGGAAAAGATGGCAAGAATACACAGAAGAACTATACAAGAAGGACCTCGATGTCCTTGACAACCACGATGGTATAATCACTGACCTCGAGCCAGACATCCTGGAAAGCGAAGTTAAATGGGCCTTAGAAAGCATTACTAACAACAAAGCTAGTGGAGGTGATGGTATCCCAGCTGAGTTATTCAAAGTCTTAAAAGAAGATGCTGTTAAAGTGCTGCACTCAATTTGCCAACAAATTTGGAAAACACAAAAGTGGCCACAGGATTGGAAAAGGTCAGTTTCCATTCCAATCCCAAAGAAGGGCAACGTCAAGGAATGTTCAAACTATCGCACAATTGCACTCATATCACACGCTAGCAAGGTCATGCTCAAAATCCTACAAGCTAGGCTCCAACAGTACGTGGATAGAGAACTGCCAGAAGTACAAGCTGGGTTTCGAAGAGGTAGAGGAACTAGAGATCAAATTGCCAACATTCTCTGGATTATGGAGAAAGCAAGAGAGTACCAGAAAAACATCTACTTCTGCTTCATTGACTATGCTAAAGCCTTTGATTGTGTGGATCACAATAAATTATGGCAGGTTCTTAAAGAGATGGAAGTACCAGACCACCTCACATGTCTCCTGAGAAATCTGCATAAGGGTCAAGAAGCAACAGTTAGGGTTTCGGTTTCCGGCGTCGCGAATGGCGGCCGCTTCTCGGGACGCTCCCGGAGGCGGTTAGCCCACGCGCAGTTAGGGGGGGTCTTCGCATATGCGAAAGACCCTAGTGAGCCTTAGGTAAAGGCTCCGAACCGGGGGCGCTTGGGGAATAGCCTCTTTGCCGGCAGACAGCCGGGAAATTGAGGCTTTCTCCCCGCCCCAATCGGCCCCGCTGCGGCGTGCCCGTAATGGGACTTAGCGGCGCCACCGAATTCCAGGAGTGAAAACAGCGCTATGGTTCAACATAAAAAGAAGTAGTGGCATCGAATCGTGAGTTGAAGATCTATTTTGAGGCGTAAATCGGAGCCCCCCTGCATGCGTATAAGCGTTGGGAGGAGGGAGGAGTCCCCACCCCCCTCGAGAAGCAAGCTATTCAAAGGGAGCGCGAAGGGGGGCAGAAAGAAAACAAAGGGTTGGTGAAAGTACCGTTGGGGCTGCATGGAAGAATGTGTTCATCTTAGCTTCCTGGGGGATGCGGCACGAACTTTTTAAAAGTAAACAAAAAAACAAAATGTCGATAATGGAAAAAGCCCTGCAGATACCGGAAGAGAAGAGAGGAGGGACTTCCGGTCCAGATAGCCCCCCCCAAGAGCTTGCTGTCAATCAACAGAAAAAGGAGATGCTGTGCCCCCTGCTGGAACAATTGCAGAAGATCAACCAAACTTTGTTTAAAATGGAAAGTGTTCTCATCAGTCGACAGAAACAGATATTGGAAACAACTAGAAAGATGAACGAGATTGAACAGAAATCGAATTTGATTCCAGGTTTCCAGGGCGCTAAAGAAGAGGAGAAAGAAGATCTCGGATTTACCTTGACAAATGTCTTGACACCCCTAACTGGCAGTGAAGCGATAAAGTTAAAAGAAGAGGTGGATAAGGCTCCCAAAGCCTATTCCGCCTTTATAAAAAGAAATACTCTGCCAGTAGAAGGGGATGTCGAGCATAGCAGGCGACAAACGGGAGATCTAATTTCATCTGCTGAGTTTGTGGAGCCCTGGAAGCTTGAAGGCCAGAAGTTTAAGAAAAAAAAGAAAAGAAAGAAGAAGGATTTCATCTTCAAAACACAGAAACTCCTGAAGAGACACGCCAGCAGGAAGAAGGATGCAGCATTCAAAATTGGGATAAGTGCAGATGACAGCAGCCCAGGGGAAGGTGATGGAACGGAAGACTTCAAAGTTAAAATGGACTTAATCCATAACTGGAAGAAAATTAAGAAGAAGATACTTTGAGGACTGTTCGTGTTACATCTGGAAGGAGCTGTTTAATTACTAACCCCAATGGACTTTACTAACTGCATTAACAGAGTGATTTTGGACTTTGCTTTAGTCAAAAAGAAGATCTTCTAACCATGATGGATGCCAAATCTTGGTATTGGTTATTAACCTAAACTAACTCTCACTAACAGAAAAAAATTTCACTCCACCTTTTTCTTTCTCCATCTGTCTACCCTTCCCTTTTCTTATAAAAAGAATAAAATTCTCTCTTTTTTAAGAGAGTTTTACAAAAAAAAAAAGAAGCAACAGTTAGAACCGGATATGGAACAACTGATTGGTTTAGCATAGGAAAAGGAGTATGACAAGGATGTATATTGTCACCTTGCTTATTTAATTTATATGCAGAGTACATCATGCGAAATGCTGGCCTGGATGAATCACAAGCTGGAGTTAAGATTGCTGGGGAAAAGATCAATAACCTCAGATATGCAGACGATACCACTCTGATGGCAGAAAGTGAAGAAGACCTAAAGAGCCTCTTGTGGACAGTGAAAGAGGAGAGCACAAAAGTTGGCTTGAAACTCAACATCAAAAAAACTAAGATCATGACATCCAACCCCATCACTCCTTGGCAAATAGAAGGGGAAGTCATGGAAGCAGTGACAGAATTCACATTCCTGGGATCCAAGATCACTGCAGACAGTGCCTGCAGCCATGCAATTAAAAGATGCCTGCTCCTTGGGAGGAAAGCTATGGCAAACCTAGACAGGATAATAAAAAGCAAAGACATCACCCTGCCAACAAAAGTCCGCATGGTCAAAGCAATGGTATTCCCAGTAGTAATGTATGGCTGCAAGAGTTGGACTATAAGGAAGGCCAAGCGCCAAAGAATAGATGCTTTCGAATTATGGTGCTGGAGAAGACTCTTGAGAGTCCCTTGGGCTGCTAGGAGATCAAATCAGTCAATCCTAAAAGAAATCAACCCTGACTGTTCCCTGGAAGGCCAAATACTGAAACTGAAGCTCAAATACTTTAGCCACCAAATGAGAAGGGAGCATTCACTGGAGAAGACCCTGATGCTGGGAAAGATTGAAGGTCAAAGAAGGGGACGACAAAGGATGAGATGGTTAGACAGTGTCATCGATGCAACAAACATGAAATTGAGCAAACTTCAGCGGACAGCGGAAGACAGGAGGGCCTGGCGTAATCTGGTCCATGGGGTCGCGAAGAGTCGGACTCGACTGTGCAACTGAACAACATAGTCTTATTGGCATCACTGTGCAGTGTAGTCCTGGGTGATGTTCAGGAAAGAGAGGGGTATAAGGCATAAATGGCACCACCTCTAAAATAGGAAATGGATTCCAGAAGTCAGGTTGAGTTTACTGTATATCCCACTGGACTTAAACTGAGATCTGTTCACCATAAACCAACTTTGTATGTACCTAAACTGGTTTAATCTCATTTTAAGTTATTTGCGTGAAGGTGTGTGCTCTCAGAGAAGTGACTATTTTATTTGTAACCCACATTTCTCACTTAGACTCAAGGAAGACTGAAGGATGTGTACTACCTGTCGCCATTCCTAGGAGCATATAGCTTTCCAATTATAAAAAAGCATCAATATTCTTTTCCTTATTGCAAGGCTATTGCCCAGTTTTATGGATATCATATTACAGGCATGAACAGAGCACAAAAGGATGAATTATTTCCACCACTAAAAATAATATGTATAAGCCATTTATCTGTATTTTAAAAAATATGACCCTGAAATGGTTCTTGATGCTAGAGTTCCTATACCACTTAGTCACACCTACCTATCCTTTGTGTGCTTACTACACTGGTACCATTCCGGAGTAAATAGTTCAGGAATAGAGCTTGTGGATCTTATCTGGTAAATACTTGCATTAAGTTTAAATAAATTAAATAAATACTCAGAGTAAATTGTACATAATAGGAAATGCATGATATGTATGAATAACTGTAACTGTGTTTTGTATTTAAGTATAAGAAGCCTGGTTTAGGAAGAACTATGTTTTGAAAGCTTGATTGGCAGTGCAATTCAAAGATGTGCTCTAATTCCGTGTGCAAATATGCTGTTAATGCTGTTACAAATGTCGCACTGTAGTACTAGTACATCCATTTGTCTGAGAGTAACCTTCACAAAATGCAGCTTACTATTTCATTCAAGTTATTTCGTTGGAAAGGTTTGATTAGTTATGAGACAACAAAAGGTTTCCCTTTACTGCTTGCGAAAAGTGGTCTGCTTTTGCATCTTTGCTTTATTGGAAAAGATTGTTGCAGAGCTCCTTCTGTCTTCAGCATCTGTGATTCTAACATTCCAACATGATGAGACATAAGAGCAGAGGTTCCATGAAAAACATGCCTCAGATAGACAAATTACCATGAAAATTAGGGGAAAGGTTTATTTCCAACTTAACTTTTTGTGTTTTACCATGAGGTTTATTTTATTTATTTATGTATTTATTTATTTATTTATTATCAGACTTATACCCTGCCCTCCCTGCAATGCAGGCATGCCACAATGTTTTAGGAATTGGAACTGATGTCTTCCTTGAATTATTACTTTACATGTCTAAAAGATCATCTGTGGTTGCGCCCTGGAATACACACACAGTTCATAATTATAGCTGATAACTTCTTATTTTACTGAAGGGTGTTCACTGAATCAAAAAATGAAGCTGAGGTGGGTAACAAAAGAACCTAGAAGATTGCCGGGGGCGGAATACAAACCAAAATTAGAATGTACACAGATACAGCTGTTATTGCATCAAACATAAAATGGCTTCTTCCCACATTCAACATGGCCCATAGAAATGGGAACAGACAGAACAACATTTTGAATGAGGAAAATTCCTTCATATTTTTGATTGGCAGTGTGCTTTCGTCATTCCAGGCTGGTGACAGCGTTCCAGTTTTGTTCCCCAAACCCTTATCAGGCTGAGTGAGCCTTTGCTTTGAGAATGTCTTGATGAGAACTACATGGGAAAAAACACATACTATCACCACACCAGGCTGATACTTCCAATTTATCATGGACTAGTAAGCTAATCAGGGTTGGTCCTGGTTAGGGAGACCTCTGTGGAAGTACAGAGTTGCTCCACAGAGGCAAGCAATGGCAAGCCACCTTTGTTCATCTCTTGCCTTGAAAATCCTGTGGGGTTGCCTTAAGTCACCTGCAACTTGATGCATTTTTTACCACTTTAGCAGTAAACTGGGAAGGCCTATAGTTCTTTCACATTTCACAAAAAGGTGACCCCCACTGACATCAAGTGGTGCATGCATATACCCTTCCTCTGTGCTCCAAAGTATTTAGTATAGCAAAGTGTATTGAGACATTCCTGTAATACCTGAGGTAGAGGAGCTAGAGATCAAATTGCCAACATTCACTGGATTATGGAGAAAGCAAGGGAGTACCAGAAAAACATTTACTTCTGCTTTATTGACTATACTAAAGCCTTTGATTGTGTGGATCACAACAAACTACAACAAGTCCTTAAAGAGATGAGAGTACCAGACCACCTCACATATCTCCTGAGAAACCTGTATAAGGGTCGAGAAGTGACAGTTAGAACCGGATATGGAACAACTGATTGGTTTAGCATAGGAAAAGGAGTATGACAAGGATGTATATTGTCATCTGGCCCATTTAATTTATATGCAGAGTACATCATGTGGAATGCTGCCCTGGATGAATCACAAGCCGGAATTAAGATTGCCGGGGAAATCATCCATCAACGACTTCAGATATGCAGACAATACCATTCTAATGGCAGAAAGTGAAGAGGACCTAAAGAGCCTCTTGTGGACAGTGAAAGAGGAGAGCACAAAAGTTGGCTTGAAACTCAACATCAAAAAAACTAAGATCGTGGCATCCAGCCCCATCACTCCTTGGCAAATAGAAGGGGAAGTCATGGAAGCAGTGACAGAATTCACATTCCTGGGATCCAAGATCACTGCAGACAGTGTCTGCAGCCATGCAATTAAAAGATGCCTGCTCCTTGGGAGGAAAGCTATGGCAAACCTAGACAGGATAATAAAAAACAAAGACATCACCTTGCCAACAAAAGTCCGTATGGTCAAAGCAATGGTATTCCCAGTAGTAATGTATTAAGGGGAAATGCTTGACTGTTCCCTGGAAGGCCAGATACTGAAACTGAAGCTCAAATACTTTAGCCACCAAATGAGAAGGGAGCATTCACTGGAGAAGACCTTGATGCTGGAAAAGATTGAAGGATGAGATGGTTAGACAGTGTTATCAATGCAACAAACATGAAATTGAGCAAACTCCAGAGGGCAATGGAAGACGGGAGGGCCTGGCATGATGTGATCCATGGAGTCACAAAGAGATGGACTCAACTGTGCAACTGAACAACAACAACAACAAAATATGGTGATTATTATTCAGATTTTACCTATATCTCCTGAATGGGTAACTGGACATAGGTTTTAACAGAATACAGAAAGGAAATGATTGTATCAGGGGAAACATATCCCCCATGAATTAACCCTCCCCCCCACGTTGACTGTATATGAGGAAGGATGAGCTACAAAAGAGGCCAAAAATGTTTGTTTATCCAGAAGGAAGGCAAGAATCTTTACTCTCAGTTTGATTTGGCTTGTGTGTATGTAATCACATAAACAAATTGTTTGACAACTGATGTCATCACAAACCTGGGTCAGAATATTAGCGATGGTTTCTACCCTCTTTCTGATTTGACTCTATAACCAAATACGATTGGCTGCATAATAACAGATGTACTCATGCTACTTACATAGTCCCTGATTGGCTGAGTTCACTACAGAATTAAGTTCCTCTTTTTAATGGAAAAGATTAATCCAAACAAAAGATGGTCAGAGAAGCAGCTTCAGAGGCAAGAAGTGCTGTATGACAAACTTAACTCCCTGGTTATGAAAATCAGTACCACCTATATAATAAAAAATGAGACAAGGTTTATAATGTAGCTGCTGTTAGTTCTTGATCACTTAGAACTTGCTGTTAAAGGGTGATATAATTTTTTCATCTTCACTTTTCTCAGCTAAAAAGGTAGCTCAGAACAAAATGCAACTCTTCATTCTCAGACAGACATATAGAGATTATAGATAAGTATGTAATCATGAGTTTTGGGGAAGTGCCAGATCTGTATTGATTTCCACAGCAAATATGCCCTCAGGAAATATATTCTTCATTAATCAAAAGCAATTAATGAAAATATAAGGTCTAAACTAGTACAGTCTTTTAAACACAAATTTAAAATGCATATTTTGACAAGACCAAACAAGTTCCAAAATGACTGTAGCTGACACTGAGAATATTTTACTGTGTTTCAGGGTCTTAATGTTCCCCAGTTCTTGATTAATTTCCTTTTGCAATGTATAGAAGACATATGTTTGTCTTAGAGCTCATTATACTACATCAGTGGAACAGAAATCCAGACCATGGCAATTATGATACAACTCAGTCATAAGATACTAAGTAATAGAAAGAACAGTTACTACCAAAGGTTGCTTTCCACCCATGGGAAAAATTAAAAATCGTCAGAGGTTGACCTTTCTTCTCTCAGAGAGAATAAAAATTCAGGTGGGTAGCCGTGTGGTCCTGAAGCAGCAGAACAAAGTTTGAGTCCAGTGGCATCTTTAAGACGAACAAAGTTTTATTCAAAGTGTTTTGTGTCCAAAGCACACTTCTTCAGGTAAATTCAGGTAAATGAGCTGACCCAGCTGAGCTCTGAGAAGGAGCTAGGTGTTTGAGCTGCCAGAGGGGTGAGTGATATTTTTATTTATTTACTTTCAGCTGAGGTGCTTTAGCTGAGAAGGTACTGTGTCAGTGACTGTATTTGGGAGTGTGTGGGTGAGTTGTAACAGACTCCTGACTGCTGGAGTTAGGGTGTGAAAGGGTCATTGTTGCCTGTAATTAAGTGCTTGGGTGAAATTGAATAGCAGACTCCTGGCTGCTGGAGTTGGGGTGTGAAAGGGGCTTTGTTTGACCGTCATTAAGTGCCTTGGGTGATTTTGAGTAGCTGCTGGCCACGCCCTCTCCTGGGAGACAATTCCATTTAAGGCAGGAAGTTTGCAAGAGGCACGAGCCTCTGGCACGAGCCGAAGGGCGAGAGCAAAAGGGCGAGGCTCTTTGCCTGTGGCTCCTGGCCTAGGGGCTCTGTGAGAAGCACAGGAAGAGCCAGAAAGCCAGGACCTTGGCTCCTTGGTAAGGTAAGGTAAGTAGACTCCTACAACAGGAGCCATATAAATACAAAGTGTTTTAAAAGGGGGGTTATAGAAAAATATTTGTTTAAAAACAATTATGAAGCCAGAATGCCAGCAGGGGGTTGGGGGCTATCCAGTGTTTTGCATGGAGTGTCACATGTATGACTATCTGCCCACTGGTCAGAAGTCTTGGGTGTGTGCTCGGTGCAAGGAGCTCCTGGTTCTCAGGGAGCGAGTTTGCTCCCTTGAGGCCAAGGTGGCTGACCTGGAGAAGCAGGGACAGTCAGTTAGGTGCACGGGGAAGACTCTCGGGGACTTGTTAGATATGTCCCACTCTGGATCTGGCAGCCCGGCTGCTGCCAGGGAGCATGAGGGTAAAGGGGAAAAGGGGCACCATGCTGAGGATAAGGGGAATGTGCCCTCAGAAGGGACCTCTTCTTCAGCTGGTGAACGGGTATCCTTTCGTACCAAGGAACCGTCCCTGGGAAGGGTGGGAGGGGGGCTCTTGGTAGTTGGTGATTCGATCCTTAGGCAGGTAGACAGCTGGGTGGCGAACCCGCGTACTGACCGTATGGTGACTTGCCTGCCTGGTGCGAAGGTAGCGGACATTACGCGTATTTTAGATAGGCTGGTAGATAGTGCTGGGGAGGAGCCAGTGGTCGTGGTGCACGTCGGCACCAACGATGTGGGGAAATGCAGTCGTGAGGTCCTGGAGGAGAAATTTAGGCTGCTGGGCAGGAAACTCAAGGCCAGGACCTCCAAGGTAGCCTTCTCGGAAGTGCTACCTGTTCCACGCGCAGGGCCGGAGAGACAGGCACAGATCAGGAGTCTCAATGCGTGGATGAGACGGTGGTGTAGGGGGAAGGGTTCAAGTTTGTTAGGCACTGGGATGCTTTTTGGGACAAGAGGGAGCTGTACAAAAGGGACGGTCTCCACTTGTCCCGAGAAGGAACCAGGCTGCTGGCGCTCAAAATCAAAAAGGTGGCAGAGCAGTTTTTAAACTGAATAATGGGGGAAAGCCGACAGGAGATGAAAAGTCTCTGGTTCGGGATGGCTCATCTCAAAGAGATGAAGGGGTAGTTATTACTTTTGTACAAGGAAATGGATTACAATTGTCCACTGAGACTGTGGCTAATGATAGGAACTGCCTGGCAAGGTCTCGAGGCAGCAAGAGGAAGGCTGTGGGCTTAACAAACATGGGAAACTATAAGTGTTTATACACAAATGCTAGAAGTCTCCGAGGTAAAATCGGGGAGTTGGAATGCTTGGTGTTGGGGGGAAATAGACATTGTGGGTATTTCAGAAACTTGGTGGGATGAGGAAAATCAGTGGGATACGGTGATTCCTGGTTATAAATTATATCGGAGGGATAGGGGGGAAAGGGTTGGAGGTGGGGTGGCTCTGTATGTCAGAGAGGGTGTACCGTCCAGTAAGATTGAGAGGGTAAGAGAATTGGATTCGCTTCTGGAAATGCTATGGGTTGAAATAGTGGGTCCAAAAGGAGGCTTAACAGTGGGAGTTTGTTATCGCCCACCAGATCAAAAGATAGAGGAGGATTATAAAATGATGAATGAATTAAAGATAGCGGCTAGACGAAATAACTGTGTTGTAATAGGCGACTTTAACTACCCACACATTGATTGGGTCAATATGAGTTCTAGTCGGGAAAAAGAGATTGCGTTCTTAGACACTCTCAATGACTGTGCTGTGGAACAGATGGTCACAGATCCTACCAGGGGAGAGGTGATCCTGGATTTGGTCCTAAGTAACACCCAAGACCTGGTGAGAGATGTAAAAGTGATTGCACCACTTGGGAACAGTGACCATAATGTCATTGAGTTTAACATTTGTACAGATAGGGAGTTGCCCAAAAAGACTGACGCAACCACTTTTAACTTTAAAAGGGGTAACTTCTCTGGTATGAGGGGACATGTGAGGAAGAAATTGAAAGGAAGAGTGGAGAAGGTCAAAACCATTGGGGAAGCTTGGAGACTATTTAAAAATACAATCCTAGAAGCTCAGAAAAAATATATACCGCAGGTTAGGAAAGGTACAAATAGGTATAGAAAAAAGCCTGCATGGTTAACAAATAAAGTAATGGAAGCTGTAAAAGGTAAGAAGGATTCCTTTAAGCGGTGGAAAGCTAGTCTTAGTGAGGTTGATAAAGGGAACACAGACTATGGCAAATAAAATGCAAGTCTGTGATCAGGCAAGCAAAAAGGGAATATGAGGAGCATATCGCAAAAAACATAAAGACCAACAATAAAACTTTCTTCAAATACATTAGAAGTAGGAAGCCAGCCAGGGAGGCAGTGGGGCCCTTGGATGACCAAGGGGTAAAAGGAGTAGTGAAGGATGATAGGGAAATGGCTGAGAAGCTGAATGCATTTTTTGCCTCTGTCTTCACTGTGGAAGAGGAGAAGTGTTTGCCCACTCCAGAAGCACCGATTTCGGGAGGGGGTTTGAAAGACCTGAATCAGATTGCAGTGACAAGAGAGGAAGTCCTCCGAATGATGGACAATTTAAAAACTAATAAATCACCAGGCCCGGATGGCATTCATCCGAGAGTTCTGAAAGAACTCAAATGTGAACTTGTGGATCTCCTGACAAAAATATGTAATCTTTCTTTAAAATCTGCCTCCATTCCTGAGGACTGGAAGGTAGCTAATGTCACTCCAATCTTTAAAAGGGCTCCAGGGGAGATCCAGGAAATTACAGGCCAGTCAGTCTGACATCGATACCGGGTAAATTGGTGGAAACTGTTATTAAGGAAAGAATTAGTAGGCACATTGATGAACAAAAACTATTGAGGCAGACTCAGCATGGGTTCTGTAAAGGAAGATCTTGTCTCACTAACCTGTTAGTGTTTTTTGAGGGAGTGAACAAACATGTGGACAAGGGGGACCCAATAGATATTATTTACCTTGACTTCCGGAAAGCTTTTGATACAGTTCCTCATCAAAGGCTCCTAAGTAAGCTCAATAGTCATGGGATAAAAGGACAAGTCCTCTTGTGGATCAAAAACTGGCTTATAAATAGGAAACAGAGAGTGAGTATAAATGGGAAACTTTCTCAGTGGAGGGTGGTAAGCAGTGGGGTACCACAGGGATCAGTACTCGGTCCGATGCTTTTTAACTTGTTTATTAACGATTTGGAATTGGGAGTAAGCAGTGATGTGGCTAAATTTGCAGATGACACGAAGTTGTTCAGGGTGGTGAAAACCAGGGAGGATTGTGAGGCACTCCAAAGGGATCTGTTGAGGATGGGTGAGTGGGCGTCAACGTGGCTAATGGGGTTCAATGTGGCCAAGTGCAAAGTGATGCACATTGGAGCCAAAAATCCTAAATATAAATACACATTGATGGGGTCTGATCTGGCAGAGACTGACCAAGAGAGAGATCTTGGAGTCGTAGTGGATAACTCGCTGAAAATGTCTACACAATGTGTAGCTGCAATAAAGAAGGCCAACGCTATGCTGGGGATTATTAGGAAGGGAATTGATAACAAATCAGCCAGTATCATCATGCCCTTGTATAAATCATTGGTGCGACCTCATTTGGAATACTGTGTACAGTTCTGGTCACCACATCTCAAAAAGGATATTATAGCATTGGAAAAAGTGCAGAGAAGGGCAACTAGAATGATAAAAGGGTTGGAACACCTTCCCTATGAAGAAAGGTTAAAATGCTTGGGGCTCTTTAGCTTGGAGAAACGACGGCTGAGGGGTGACATGATCGAGGTTTATAAGATTATGAATGGGATTGAGCAGGTTGAGAAAGAAGTACTTTTCTCCCTTTCTCACAATACAAGAACTCGTGGGCACTCTATGAAATTGCTGAGCAGTCGGGTTAGAACAGATAAAAGGAAATACTTCTTCACCCAAAGAGTGATTAACATATGGAATTCACTGCCACAGGAGGTCGTGGCAGCTGCAAGCATGGACAGTTTCAAGAGGAAATTAGATAAACATATGGAGCAGAAGTCCACCAGTGGCTATTAGCCACAGGGTATGGATGGGAACTCTCAGTCTGGGGCAGGTGATGCACTCTATTCTTGGTGCTGGAGGGGGCAGCAGTGGGAGGGCTTCTGGTGCCCTGGCCCCACTGCTGGACCTCCGGATGGCACCTGGTATATTTTGGCCGCTGTGTGACAGAGTGTTGGACTAGATGGGCCATTGGCCTGATTCAACATTGGCTTCTCTTATGTTCTTATGTTCTTATGTTCTTATGTTCTTAAATTGAATAAGATCTCCTCAAGGGTTACTTACAGAAAAAAAGAAAGTGGAGGGCAGCCATTAGGAGGGGCCACTCAGAGCCAAGACGCATATGCAGAGCTGAAATTGAATCAGGTGGCCAGTAAGATCAATGCTGATTAGAGTCAAGATGCATAAGTAACTGTTGTTAACGCCTTTATTATCTGTATGCCAACTTGCTGCTATTCACATGTCCTACTATATGTGTTATTCCAATCTTAGCTATATTTATTGGTCATTTACTTACACATTTTTACTCTAATTAGCTCTTCCTGGCAACTACCCCCCCCCCACCTGCATGTAATATTTGAGGAAATCTGTTTCAGTGTATGTGAAGAAGTGTGCACACACTGAGTCTCTGTTCTCCCATCTACACAGGGTTGAGCTTGCTTTGTCTTGGGGGTACTGCTGGACTCTAGCTTCATTCTCACATCTTTTTGTTAACTGTTGCATTTATGTGCTAATTTGCTGCTATCCATTGAACTTACTGGACCACCTGATCCAATTTCAGCTCTGCATATGCATCTTGACTCTGAGTGGCCCCTCCTAACGGCTGCTCCCCACTCTCTTTTTCCTGTAAGTGACCCTTGAGGCGATCTTATTCCATTTGTCTGAAGAAAAGTGCTTTGCACATGAAAGCTTACACTTTGAATAAAACTTTGTTGGTCTTAAAGGTGCCACTGGACTCAAACTTTGTTCATACCTGAATAGATAGTGATGAAAGAGAAGAACTCACACCTGAATTCCACCTCTGTAATAGAAGAGTCACCATTACCCAATTCATGTACCCTTTAAACTGTAAGGGACACTAATTGCTCAACTTCCCCCAATTCACGTACCCTTTAAACTGTCAGTATAAAGTACTCAAATTGATGTATTAAACTAGAATTCCAGCACTGTTACACTACTTCCCAGGTCTCTTTGATTATCTTGGAACTATGTGATTAAATAGGTGTCACAGTCTCTCTTAAATTTAATACTTTGCAAGGATCTAATTCTTAATGATATTTGTTCAGATTAGAAAACCCTTGCTTCCAGAATCTGGCACATCCTATCTGGGATGCATTTAGTATGCTGATTACCATGAAATGTATTTTGTATCACCAAATAATACTTTTCTGCTAAAAAGGGGTCCAGTTGCAAGACCACAGAGATAGGGCTTCTTTTCCTTTTAGCAACTGCAGCTGTAGTTGAAACACAACTGAAATACCACTCATTAGAATGGAATAAAAGCATTTCCAAGCTTCAAAGAAAAAGTGTAAAGTTTCCAAATACTTTCATTGCATGGATTGAAATTTGGCAGCTTTTCCTACATAATTCAATAGTGCCATACTTACCTTTAAACTGGAAGTTAGGTACCAGATGTTATCCTACAACAAAAGAATTTCAAAGACCAAGCCATGCTGGAATAATCAGGGTGTTCATTTTAAGCACAGATCATTTAGTTTTTTTAAAGCAGTGCTACATTAAAGCACTGTTATCAACATGATTCATTACTTATTTTCCTGTAGCCTGAGGTTTTTACCTGTTTTTGAAATAATATAAGTGAAATTGACTCTAACAAAATGATTTACAAAAACATTCTGTGTAATTTATTATTTTTATTATTTTTTTTTTTAAGTGCAGAATCCTGATTCATAAGTAACCGGGTTATGGATATTTTGGAAGATTCAGTATTTCAAAATATCCATAGTTTTTCATTCTGTTCTAAAATATAAACAGCCCAATTCAAAACCCGTATTAAATTGAGGACCAAACTGGATGAGATGCTGAAAGATCTGTGAATGGGTCTTGTGAGGTTTGTTTGTTTTTTTAATTGATGAATAGCAGCTAAGGAAGGGATTTGAAGTGGGAATGTGGCCCAAGTTAAGGAGGAGCTAACCCCTCCCCTCATTTTTTACAGTCTCATAACCGCCACAAGCCACTGTTTACCCCCATAGAGGGTATCCGGTATGTTTCTCATAAGAGGGCAAATAGGCTAATGGCATAGTAAAAAAAAAAGTTAGAACTTTCCTCTTCTGAGCTGAGACCCCAGTCTGAAGAGGTTCCTATGGATGCTTATTACCAGCAAAAAATGCTTAGCTGGTCCATTCATGGATCTGTCTCCTTTTGTTTGACGAAATGTGTAGATTAAGCACATTTTCTCAAATGAAGTTGAGAAAGTCACTTCAGTTCTCATACGTTTGTTTACTTTAAACATAAAGTTGTCAATACCTCTAACACAAGAAGAAACCAAATTTAATTTAAATCATAGTTCCTAGAAATGTGACTATTGAAATTAAATTTAATTCAATGAATGTTTATTTTCTTTTGATAGACACAGGCTGCTTCCACATGTAAGCACAAAATGGTGATCCCACAATAGAAGCAGCAGCAAGCAGGTAGAGATGGTGTCTGAATGCCCTGACCCTGTACTTCTAGCACCACCGCTCAACCCCCACCCAGCCCCTTTCCCTTTGTTCCATCACTGTAGAAATACCAATGCAATAAGAATCTTGCCACTGTTCCTCCATTGCATGACAGTCCCCCTTCCTCTCGCAGCTGACCTGTGGTATAACACGACACCAGGTGTCCCCAGTGTGGTGTTCGTGGGTGCCATGGTATCCTGATGCCTGCCAGGTATTTTAAGAAAGCGTGCGGGACTCCTTCCCAGCAGGACTTCTGATTGGCCAGCAAATATTTGAATGAGTAAGCTCTCCAAAAAATCAGGGGCATCAAGCTGTCCACATTGGACAAAATGCCAATGTGAGAGTAGCCATAGTCAGTTGACAGTTTTGCTATAGAAAGATATAGCACACGGGTTCTCGTCTTGGTGGTGTGACCTCCTGTACATGAGAACATGGTGAGACAATATAGCTTTAAGTGAAAACAGTATTAATTTTTAACATTAATAATATAGATCAGCGTGGCATCATTAGGGGAACACAGGAAATTCAAAAGACAACTGAAAGGTCTCTTTAAACAGCATCCTAAAAGAAATGAATTGGTGTAGTAAAAAAACCCTTTAAAATCCCTTAAAACAGGTTTATCACAGTTCTTAGACATTAGATACAAAGGAGGAATTTTAACATATTACAAAATAAAGATGTCCACAGATCCTTCATACAGCAATTAACGATGTGCACACTGTTAAAGGAAATATCTGTGTCCACGTTCTCAGAAGAGATGGTTGTTTTTAGTAGATGGACTTTTTGGGAGGGCCTGGGGATTTGAATTTTCATTCAATTCATCTACCATGTCATGCTGGTGACTGGTATGGCCAAACCAACTATCTGGTAGGGCAAGGATAGTTTGGGGAGACATTATATTACTCAGATTAGTCTGGGGACTAGACTTGTATTTTGCCACACAAACTGGCCTCCACATGAACAAGTCCCTTTAGCCATCATTCAGTGGGGAAAGGCTCCTAAGTAAGTATTGGCACCTTGGTCATTTAGTGGGTGATAGATTCAGGACAGACAAAAGGAAATACTTCTTTACACAGAGGTGATTAAAATGTGGAATTTGCTGCCAGAGGAGGTAGTGATGACCACAGGAATAAACAGTTTTAAAAGGGGATTAGATTTATGGAGGAGGTCTATCAGTGGCTACTAGCCATGGTGACGGAGGAGAACCTCCACATTCAAAGGAACTAAACCTCTGAATCCCAGAACCAGGAGGCAACCTCAGGAGAAGACCTTTACATCTGTGCCCTGTTGTTGGCCGTTCAGAGGAACTAGATGGCTACTGTGTGAGACAGGTTGCTGGACTAGGACTATTGACCTGATCCAACTGGGCTCTTCTTACGTTCTTATGATAGAGTAGTATTTCCCTCTGGTGGCAGGGAAGTGTAGGGTGAGGCAAGAAAAATGGTGCCAGTGCCTAAATACGACCTTCCCATCTTCAGTAGTGTACAGTTATGCTTTGACAGTGATCTTTCCAGAAAGATTTTTTTCCATCCAGGGCCATGTCTTCAGCAGCAACAGCCAGGAAGATACTGTGACTGTGCACATGGCATCTAGATTACCACTCAAAAGCCATAGTCTCAGCCTACTCATTCCAGGGGGACAGACTGTTTGGTGATGCACTCAACAGGATGCTAATGGAGACTAGAGATAAGTAAAAGGCACTTCCCAGAACCTTGAGGCGTAACGACAGAAGACCCTTTGGAAATTTTCCTTTCATGCCCAACATCTGCTTCCTAGATTTAAACAAGAAGCAAGAAGATCCAACTGGAATTAGTCAAGACAGCCATTCATAAGGGGAAACTTTAACTCCAGGTTTAACAAGCAGCCAAACATCAGACTGGATAGGGCCGATTGAGATTGGAAAACCTCTAGGGTGTGACTCGCTAGCCGCTCCAGTAGAAGTACGTCTGCTTCACTTCAGGGACATCTGGATTAATTCTCATGTTGGACAGTTGGGCAGTGGGAATAGTCACCAATGGATACACCATAGAATTCAACAGATACCTATCAGAGCAATTCTCTGCTCTGCTCACAAGAATCCTCCCCCCATGGCTCCAAACCATCAAAGCGATTGAACATCTTCTCAGCACTCAAGCCACAGAACCTGTTCCCCACCCAGAAGGGGGACATGGAGTGTACTGTGTTTTCTTTATGGTCCAAAAAAAGAACATGGACTGGAGAGCAATTTTCAATCTGAAATACTTCAACAGATTTGTGAAATTTAGGCATTTCAGAATGGAGACGCTATGGTCAATCACCAAGTCCTTACAACCGGAAGAGTATCTCACATCGATATACCTGATGGAAGCTAACTTTCACATACCAGTCTTTCAAGGTCACTGGAATTTTCTGTGCTTCTGTGTCAGAAAAAACCATCTTCAGTTCAGAGCTCTGCCCTTTGGCCTCCCCACAGCCCTGAGGGTTTTCTCAAAATTGCTGATCAATCCAGTCATAAAGTTGAGAGAACAAGGAGTTCACATCCATTCTTACTGGATGACCTGTTAATAAGGTCCAGTTCCCGGCACAAGTCATGAGAGGACACCAGAAAAAACCATCTGGGGCTTATGAGCCCACAGATTCCTTGTGAACCTTTACAAGAGCTCTCTAGAACCAACGTAGAGGCTGGAACACCTAGGTGTACCTATAGACACCACATCCAAATGCCTCTTTTTCACAGACAAGAAGGTGAGGAAAACAAAGGATATGGCTGCATCAATAATGAAGACATGATCCTCATCGCTAAGGACCCTCACACCATTGATGGGCCTATTAATTTCCAGCATAGATGCAGTTGGGCAGATTTCATTCCAGGCATCTACAACAGCCTTTGAGACCTTTCCAAGCTCAGGTCTTAAGGAAGAAAGATTTATCAATCCACATTCCACTAAGGGTGAGGACTGAAAAGGTCATGGCACATATTGGATGTCAGGAGAGGCCTGAAGGTGTTTATATGCAGAACAGAACACATCAGAAAAACAGATACCCTGTTCATTTCTATTTCCCCACTGAACATGGGGAATAAAATGTCTCAGTCAGCCATCAGCAGGTCTCTCAAGGCTTGTATAATTGAAACATACAAGTTCCACAAGCTGGGTGTGCCACATGGGATCATGGCTCATTCAATGAGGAGCATGGCAACCAACACAGCATTTGCTAGACACACCACGGTGGAAGAAGTATGCAAAGCAGCGACATGGTCATCCATCTCTATACTTATGATAAGATAAACCCCTACAATTTGGCTGATGCTGCCTTTGGCAGAAGAGTATTTCAACATATCCTAGACACAGAAGATGATGACCCATCTGGGACATGAGGACATTGCTGTGAGAGGTCCCATCAAAATGTCCTCCACCTCAGAGGGAGAATGGATCACTGGATACTTAATGTGAAGGGTCCTTCTCCTCTGAGGAGGAGGATATTTTGTCCCTCCCAAGTCATCATCAATCAGTCAGTCAACCAATCAACCAATTAGCTGCAGGATTCCTTTCTGTCTTAACTATTCTACACTTAATTGTTCTTCATTGTTAAAGTTAATGTTATAGGTTACCTGTTCTATACAGTTGTAGAGTATAGAGTAGCTTAACTGCTTTTGGAGTTGCCAGAACTGAAGGTCGGGTGACTCCCACAGCAGAGACAGGAAGGAGGGGGGGCATTGTTCCTGCCTCCTTGAGTGGATGGTGGGAATCACCTACCAAGATGTCCTCCTTTCCTCAGAGGAGAAGGACCCTTTACAGTAAGTATCCAATGGTCCATTTTCTATAAAAGTAGTTAGTGAGAAATGTTATCTCTTTGTTTTTACCCTTTCCTCTCTGTGACACCATACTGCAAAGACATCTGCATTATGCTCAAGAACTCTGCTTCAAGAATCAGCTGTGCTTTGTAAGAATTCTAGTAAGAGGTAGTTAGTTAGCTTTCTTGTTTTACTTGTGTTTCACTGCCACTGAACTATATCTGTTGTTGTTGTTCAGTCACAGTCGAGTCCCTCTTCGCAACCCCATGGACCACACCATGTCAGGCCCTCCTGTCTTCCACCATCCTCTGGAGTCTGAACTATATACCTTGTTTTAAAAACCTTTTTCTTTTAATTTCTTCAGCAAAGCCTTACTTTGCCTTATTGTAGGCATGTTTTATCTCACCAATTCACTATGAAGCATGATGCATAGTGTAGATAAAGGCAAAACAAGACGGGCTCTCTGCTAGAAGTAGAGGACAGAATATGCACATTTCAACAGGGGTGAGCTACATTGCAACAGCCAAGATGAAAACTTCATTTTGTCAGTGAAAGACTTAATATACAGTGACAGTTTATTTCCTAATACATCTGCTGCATTTTAGTCAGTATTCCTATTTTAATAAAGGGCTCCTCATCTATATAATTGTAAAAAGCAAAGGAGAAAAAATAAAGTATCCTTTCCCAAGCGTACCAATTAGGAGTCTCAAGGTAAATTCGTTTATGCGTCTTCAATCACTTCATGACTGCAACACCAAGTGTGACTCATATGCTCAAAGCAGTCATCAGGGTGCATCTAATTGAGAGAGAGAGAGAAATCACAAAAACAACAGTATAATGTGGTAGTTCAGGTGGATTATTCTTGCTAGGCTTGCAGTACTGCTTGGGCACCAAGAATCCTAGATTATGCAATTTCAGATTGTCATCTCAGGCAAACTGGTGTAGGAGTATGAGAGGGGAGCATGGCATCTAATGAGGAGTTCTGAATGCAAACTAAGAAAACGTCCCAGAGTTTTCTGTCCTTTCATGAAGGAATCTCATATTTTTCTTATACAGTATGGAGTTCAACCAAGTAGGGAGGGTATCGCATCAAGGAAAAAAATCAAGATGGCAGTGCTGGACATTGAGACGTAGGCAACTGCCTGACCTTGCTTACCATTTGTCATGATCTGTGTAGGCCTCTAGAGACCTGTGTGGGAGTGGAAAGCAGACAGCCTACAACCTCCACAATGCTTAGCAATGGTTGTAGCCAATCAGTTTCCAGGGATTGTGTGAGGAGATGTCTCTTAAGCCTTGTTAACTGTGAAAACTGTGTTCTTTCTGTCTCTCCTACGGTCTTGTCACACAGAGTTAAACTGAGGGGACAGGCTGGTCCGGTGAGAGAAAGATCCCTCACTTGGGACAGAGTAAGTACAGATAGCGTGGTCTGGTATAAAAGGTAGGGGGCCTTGAATAGTAACCAGTTAAGTGAAATAGGTAGTCGCGTTAGATTGTTTATTTTGCCTTTTAAACACTGTTATATCTTTTAAAGCACCTTGTGTTGTTTTCCTTGCCAGAATATTGTATAAATAAACCATTTGTTTAATGTTCTCTGCCTGGTCATCATGCCTATATATTTCTCGACTTAAAAGGGGGCGTTTTGGATGGGCTTGGGAGGGTACTCTGGGCCTTCTCAAGGGATCCAAAGTCCAGAGTGGTGGAAGCGGAAGGTGGCAACCCCCTGGGGGTCATGACACTATTAGTGCCAACCATGGGGACAAACGTGTGGTGAATATGGAAAGTATTAACGTGGGGCATTTTAGCCTGCTTTTTCTTCCTTCCAAGGACTCAGAATGGTTACCTGTTGTTTCTGGTGGTTCCAGTCTTCTAATTTCCTAGGGCATGAGTTACTGAATATCCAATTTTGTTGATTGTTCTGACTCACTATGTGTAATCCTCCTTGAGTCCATGTGAGAAAAGCAGACTATGGATAACATAATTTTTTTAAAAAAATTAAAACCATAGAGCAGCAGCGTGTCTAGTCACAGTTGATTTACGGCAAGCCCATAGGGTTTTCAAGGGAAGAGATTAAGACAGGTGGTTTGCCATTGCCAGATTTCTGCATAGCAATCCTGCACTTCCTTGTTGGTCTTCCATCCAAATACTAAACCGGGCCAACTCTGTTGAGCTTCTGAGATCTTATGAGATCAAGCTATCCTGGGCCATCCAGGTAGGGCAGAACAACAATATACATTGCAATAAATAAAATGATCACAAAAAATGACTATGAGAGCCGAGCCCTGTAAACTAATCTACTGAAGTGTTTATACATTCATTTTAAAAGCCCATGAACAGTTTGATCTTGCAAAGCCTGAACAGATGAATCCTGGGTCTAATGGGCAGGCTGTGTCTTATGTGCTCAATATGTTTAAAGTTCATTTGCCATTAATAAGAATGAGAGCACACAAGGGAGCCCCAGATGGGCACAGCTTTGATGAATATTGCTTGACAGTTTTCCTGAATTGTTTGGAAGCAACCAAGGGTAAGATTCTTCAAAAATTTAATATCAACACCCCATTCATGCAAGCACTCACATGCATTGTTAAATTAATCTGGCATGAATGGGAGTCTGGAAATCTAAAGCCAAGGCAATCCCTGACAAATTAAAAACCCCTTTTCAAATGGTATTTGTCTACATTAATAACAAGGTTCATTACTATTGAAAAGCTTTTTTAAAAAAACTCCAATTCTGTCTTCTTCAATTTCAACATATCCTTCAAGGTAAAATAACTCTGAGATGATTTCTGGCACTAAATGGTTTCCCTAAGGCTCCCAAGTTTTAAAAAAATTCTTTCAAACCACAAATTCATATGTTAACTTGCATCATGAGGTTATGTGTGGAGGGCTGAAGTATCATATAAGCCTAGAGCTATATACCTGATTTATGTCTCTGCTAAATTAATTACATTACAACAAGACACTGAAAGTCAATTCCAGATGTTATCCTGATGGAGCAAATGGTAAAGGAAGCCATTTTTCCAAGCTGGTCCTGTGCAATTCTAAACAGAGTTATATTCTTTTAGGTCCACTGAAGTCAATGGGTTTAGAATGGTATATTTCTATTTAGGATTGCACTGTAATTTTTAAAAATTGCACTATAACTTTTTTACCTCCTTGAATTACAATTTAACTCATAAACTCAATAACTCTGCATACATCTTTGATTAGAAGTACCTTCTTGAGAAAAATAGCTAAGCTATGAAGATAGTATTTTTGCCAGTTGCTGCTGTTGTGACTTGTCATGTGCTTACATATATACGTTTGAGCTTTGCATACAGATGTCTCTTGCATTTTAGGAGCTTTTTTAGCTCTGATGTCCACAATTTTTGTATATGCGTGTATAAAGAAAGATGCCAACTAAGGATTTATTTATTAGAATAAACACTAAATCTTTAAAACTCCAGCAAAGAAATAGGGTGTGGCTGCATGCTGGTTGCCATCTTCAAACATTTATTTTATTTTTTCAAAATATTCCTATGCCAGTGTTCTGCCCAATTAGGACCCTCAGGGTGAGAAACAAATAACGAGAGGAAAAATCAACTTTTGAAAGGAGTATCTATAGTTATAAAACAGACAAAAATAAACAAGAAGAGTCAGTAAGAGGTATGCCAGATGAAGCAGAAAGTCTTTACTCACTGGTGAAAGACAATGATCAAGGGGAAAAAATGAATCTCCTTGGGGATGGAATTCCGCAATTTTGGTGACACAACCAAGAAGGCCTTTTCTTGAGTTGACATGATATTCCAGTACATTAATCACATGTGGGGGGCCCTACCCTCTGTAAATAATCCTTTCGCATAAAGTGAAATGTACTGAAAACCTCATCTATTCTGATGGACTGTTGTTAAGGGAGTATTTATATATTCTCTTATATAGATAAACCTCACATTGTTTTATTTTTGCTTAATATTTCATTGATAGGATGGCAACAAATTTTGTAATTCAACATAAGGAAAGTATTTTTATTTCATTTGCTTCATTTATACCCTTTCTTTGCAATGAAGGTCTAAAATGGCTTCCATTGTTTTCCTCTCTTCTATTTTATCCACACAACAAACTTGTGAGAGAGGTGAGGCTGAGAGTATTTGACTAGCCCAAGATCACCCAGCAAGCTTCCACGGTAGAGTGGGGGATTCAGATCTGCTGTCAGACTTAGGTTGGGCTGAAGTCCGGGGCTGTCTCCTCCTCCAGGGTTGTCAAAAGAGAAGCTATCTTCACAGAAAAGGCCCACTTACCAGATGTTAGTCAACCCACCCCACCATAGGTGACTATTAGCCAAGGTTGTTTCTCAAGCTTGTTAATTAGCTCATCAGTTTCAGCTGTGGATCTAGTTGGGAGGGGGCAACTTGCTCATGTCCAGAATGTTCTGCAGAGACAGCTCTGTGATTGGTTGGGGAAGATCAGGAGGTTATGGTCTGCTTTTTCTATAAAGTACAGCTGATGATGGGATAGTACATCTTCCCTTTTTTCATTTCTTGTTTTCTTCCTGTACCCTATCTGTGTTGCCTATGGGCTTTTGCTGTATGCTCTAGATAAATCTTTGCTTTTACTTTTGAGAAACCAACAGCTATGCTTCAAAGTTAAGTAAGTATATGTAGCGAGCTAGTTTTTATTATTTTCTGTGTACTTGAATTGCCTCTGGAACTATATATATTGCTTGTAAAAAAACTTTTCTTAAATTTCCTCAGTAAAGCTTTTTTTCGCTTTATGGTGTATGTTACTGAGGAGTTTTCAAGCTAAACCCCTTTTAAGCTTGGTTACATTATCAAAGAGAGTCTTGTTCCAGGGTCTTGGTTTGAGATGGGAGCAAAATTCTAAAACCAAGGTAGGTCAGCCTTAACAAGGGTTCCTTTAGTAAGAGCTTGCCCTTGGGGAAGAACCTCAGAAAGGAGTGTGTGTGTGGGGGGTTACAGCTCCCACTCCTGCCATTAACCTCTCCCTGGTTGCCTTAGACGGAATCTTGCTCTTCCTCCCTGGTGCTCCCATGGTGCACCTTTTAAAGGGTTGCCCAGAGGTAGGACAACTCTGGCCTCACCAGCTTCCTCTGTTCAGGGAATGGGCCTACAGGAGTGTAGGCCCTGCCTGCCTGGGATTCCATCTCTCCTTCCCCTTCCCCTGGGAAGCCTTATAGGATATCTCTTCTAGCCCCTGCTGGCCTAAGGAGATCACTGTAGCCTGTTACCGGCCCCATCCTTTTAAAGAAGCCTTCCCAGTTCCCACAACTGGTGATAAACAGGCCATCTCCCATGATGGGTTTTGCTGTTCCTCTGCCACCCTAGTTGTCTTATGCCTTTGTTGCTGGCCCTTGGGGGTTGGCTGCTGGCTGGCTCCCAGCCTGCCTGGGGTCTCTGGGCATTGAGTTGTCATGATACTGCTTCTATCAGACTGGGCTTCTTTGGTCCTCCCTTAATGGGTCCCCCAGTACATTCTAGAGATCTGTCTCCTCGGATGTAAGTGCGAGGGCAGGAGGTGTGACCCCAGACACCTGGGTTTTCCCATATCCTAGCCTGAGACTCTAGTCATTATATTGTACTCATTACATTCCTCAGCATATATCCTACGTAGTGCTTTGAAAATCTTGAAAGCCAAAATACTGCTTGAAATAAAGGGAGATGAATGGGTTAAACTTTGCTTTGTGCATAATTTGTGTATGACAAGATTTCAGGCTAAAAAGATCCCTTCTTCAGTTGTTGGCAGTTTATATATGATCTTTAGTTCTTATAAACAAACATCAGACCTTGTGTATATACCAGCTTTTCAGTCTAAACTGCCAGCAGCTGAAGAGGAATGTTTTGGCCCACACACTGGTATAACACTTTTCATTTAGCTAATAAAAACAGTGTGTCATTATCTTCTTTGTCCACCCTTCAAGGAGGTCATTTTAATTGAATCACTTTTTATGTAAATAAAGCCACAATATTGCAATGATAAATGAGTGGCCTGAGTTAGCAAACAGCAATAATATTTAGCAATCCAGAAACCCAGCCTAATTCTCAAGTGCCTTGCAACTTCTGCAAGCATTTGTCACCATGCAGACTGAATGGTGTCAATTTATGCTTGCTACGCACAGACACAAGGTGTGAGGCTGTGGAGAATTTGGCATCAGACATTCAGGTCAAGTCATTCCATAGCTAGATTTTCAAATGGTGCAAATTATTTGCTTTTGATGAGAATGTAGACCTGGCATTTCAAATACCTTGGGAGGGGGGGTATTTCTGCTGATTTTATTTCTATTTCAATTGTTGAAACATTTTCTCACATTTTAGCAGATATTTCATTTTGTAAGCCTTCTTGTAGGTCTGCTACAATTTATTTATTTATTTATAGTCAAATTTATACCCCGCCCTCCCCACAAAGCAGGCTCAGGGCGGCTTCCAACAACAGACACAACAATACAAGATAAAAGCGTAAATAGTACAGAGTTAAAACACAGCCGTTAAAATACACATTACAAATGATCAGAATACAAGCTGAAAGGTGAGATATCAATGAGAATAAACCATTTATACGGCATTGTTGAATACTGCTTTGTAAAATATTGCATATATAAATGCCTGAATTGTGTATTAACATGATTCTGGTTAAGTGACATTTAACTAAGTACATTCATCCTCAAATGAAAGGTACGTTATGTAATTATTTTTACCTGTCATTGCTAAAGTGTCACCTTTTCATTTACATTTAATGACTACATGGTAGAAGACAAATCAGTTTTCTGTGAGATTACAGACTGCTATGGTGTTCAGTCTCTGGTGTAACAGAACTGCAAAACTTGCATAGGAAAGATGTTCACATCAATATATCTATTTCCAAATTGTGCTATAGTAGATATGATTGATAGAGCCACAAATGGAGCTAGGGAAAGACTGGAGGAAGGGTGTTCTATACAAAACTGAAGAAAGTCCCAGGTTTGCAGAAAAATCTGAAATCTAACAGAAACAACACCTGTAGCTTTAAGAAAAGAATGCCCACAGAAGTCTTGGTGGCCAAGCTTTGGTTTCTCTAAAGCAAAGCCATGGGTGGGGGAGCATGTTGGACTGGGAGGCTGAAACAGCCCAGGAAAAAGTCCTATACCTCTCCACTGTCATGTCCTCTGATGGAGGAGGACTTGCCACGGACAGGCCCTACCAGAAGCTTTCTACCCACACAACTTGACTTGGCCTAGCTGCAGCAGCCACTGCACAATTCAGCCAAACTGGGCGCACCCACCACCCAGCCCAGCACCAGCACCCACACAGCCCAGCAAGATTTCTAGGGAGAGGCTGTTAGGGGTAGGGAAGGAGGCAAAGCTGAAGATACAGAGGCAGATAAAGGGTGGTTGGCTGGAGGGTGGGAAGGAGAAAGGGAAGCAGGAAAAGTAGATAAGGTACAGGGGATGCCAGGGAAGAGAAAGAAAATATTGGAGGAAGGGGATACAGGAGAAAATGAGATACCCTATGCAAGTCCTTGCAGGCCCCCCACTTCATTATTTATCTACTTCATTTGTACCCCACTTTTCTCCCCAGTGGGGATCCAGGGTTGTTTACATAACTCTCCTCCATTTTACCTTCACAACAACCCTGTGAGATAGGTAATGCTGAGAGTGTATGACCGACCCAAGGTCACTCAGCGAATTTCCATGGCAGAGTGGATATTTGAACCTGGTTGTCCCCAATCCTAGTCCACTGGCACTCTATTTTTTATTTATTTCTGGCCTTATTATTATGAAGCATACATACAAATCTATAATACATAAGCTACAGACTTTTATGCCCATCTTAAGGATATGCATTTTTGTTATCATTCAGGTTTTTTTCCTTCTTGAAAAAAATCTTTATAGTTTCTTTTCAATCCTCTTTAATAGGGATAAGGTGATACGAATTGTTCCAGAAAATGAAGATGCAGCAAAAACTTTGAAGGACCTTTCCCAGCAATTTAAGGTGCGTCTGGCTTTTTAATATTTGGAAGAAAACAGCATGGCAGGTAGTTTGTTATGGTATGAAGGGTCTTTATACTATCTCACGAAGTTGCATGAGCTGATGATTTTTTGTTCTGGCAGGGCTTCAGGCCAAAGGAACACTTAACACTATTAAGTATTACCAAAGCAAGGAAGCTTGATGAATGCAAGATCACCACCTATCAACAGAGCAAGGAATCATAAAAAGCAAAAATTGACACATAAAGATGAAGAATGTTAGGAACCATTCTTAAAGTGCGTGGCAGGACTGGATAACTGATGGGAAGGAGGACAATTTGGTCTTGGCTTCAAGCTCAACGGGAGTCTCATCTTTAGATGCTTGTTAAGTTTGTGGCATTTGATAAGCTTTGCAACTGTTTAAACATAGATCCCTGTTGGACCAATGTGACACAGGCACACAGCTTAAATTTTTAAAGTATTCAAATCATGTCTCAGGAGTTTTGTTTTTGTTTTGTTCCCTGTTTGGTTTTCATGTACCATCACTTTTTATTATGATGGTGGCTAGGGGCCTCAAGAGCTGGAAGGTGCCAAAGCCTCTCTGGACTTCTGAGAGAGCTTGGCTGTAAGACATGATTTCACTTGGGACCAGAAAATAACCAATAGCATTCTGCTCTTGCGCCTGAATGTCAGGTCTATATTTTTTACAGATAATTTATAACCACACAATAATTGATTAGTATTTAAAAATAAAAGAGTGTATTTAAAACACTCTAAAACAGCATTGTTTTTGGCATATTGAAGGTGAAAGAGGGGAGATCATGAAGGAGCTGCTTGGGGAGGGACTTCCATAATTTAGGTGCCACCACTAAAAAGGCCTGGTCTCATATAAGTGTCCATCACAGTGGTGGGGGAAGGAACATGAATTTGGGAGTTCTCTAGATGACCTAATTATCTGGGAATGCTCATATAGGAGATGATGATCCTTGAAGTACCCAGATCATTATAGTACTTTAGAGGTCAAAACCTGCACTTCTGGGCCTGGAAACCAAGTGGGAGCCTCTTCAGCCTAAGTGCTGATGTTATGTCTTCCATCCCAAGCAGCCCCTCTTAATGCAGGTTATGTTTGAAATGCAGGTTTTATAGTTGCCTAATCTGGAGGTTGTATATGGCTAGAGCCACATATGTCCTTAACCTCTACAAACAAGTAACTTTGCCAGTAATTAATTCTGATGTGAAGGGAGGCCCATGGCTCAGTGTTAGAGTACCTGTTTTGCACACAGAAGGGTCCAGAGTAGTCCTTGACTTTTGTTAAACTGATAGTGGCTAGCAGGGCTGTGAAAGACCTTTCTATGCCAGAGACCTTGGAGAGTTACTGGACTAGATGGATCAGTGGCCTAATATAGTATGTGACAGCTTTATACATACAGTCAACATGGAAACAGGCACTATTTAGTGAGGAAACAGTGTGACATCCCAGTGCCTCCAAATACCATACAAAACAATCACACATTTTTACCTCTTCAAATCTGTTAGCCTAGCAACAGGCAGATGTACTAAAGAGCCAAGGATAGCAATAATGTACAAATTACTTTCATTATATGTCCCTTTATACAGCCTTCAAGGTATATTTTAGACAGGAGAATGCAGATGTTTTCAGAAGCACTTTCTGAGTACTTCTGGCCTATGTTGTAAATATTAATCACCTTTCATATAACTAACATTCACTTTTTCTCAGAGGAAGAAAGCAAATAAATTTCACATCAGTCTGATAAAACTGAGACTCTTTTCAAGAGTGAACTTGTTTATATCTAAAAAAGAGGAAGCGTGGAAATTTGTGAAAGGTGTATTATAATTGGTTGGTTCCAAATTTAGTTCATATTGTCTCTGATACTTTCCCCCCGTAAAAACATGCAGCTTCTTCTGCCCTAGGCAACTTGCAAAATTATGCTTTTTTCTGCTAATCTCTGTACTCTATGCAACTTCTCATTCTTCGCTTTATAGCTGAATAAGGTGTGCTAAAAGGTATCTGTGCTGAGAAGGGTTGCAATGGGGCTGTGTATTAGCAAAGATGTGTTTTCTACCCTAGCAGTTTTGCCAGTCAAAACCTACAAACATGTTGTTATTTGCTCTGGGGAGAAAAGATGGATACCTGTATTTTTTCTTCGCAGGGCTAAAAACAGCATGCTGGGAGGGAGTTGTGTGCCAGTGAAACCATGTGAGGTGAAAGAATTAAACTGCCTCTCCTCCTTGCAAAACCCTGATCTGAAGAAGGAACCCTATGCAGCTGCTATTGCTCTAGTTTAAGTGCTGGGAAAACCCAATCACAGATCTTCCAGTGTCTTTTGTCTAGTTGGGCCCTAATTTCATTATATGAATGAATAAATACATTTGTACCTCAGATTTTACATCTTCAGCGTATAACTGGAGAAAAAGTGTGCTTTGATCACCAAAACACCATTCTAAGGTTCATGTGGGACAGTGGCTGGAGTAAAAAGGATGTGAGGCTAAGTACTCTAATTTCCCCTCCTGGGTTAACATGAATATTAGGAGGCCTAGTTCTGCTCACAGGTGATCATGATTTCAGAGTTTCTGCAATCACCATCATTATCTCTTTCAAGGCTGGACACAAGAATGTTGTAATTGGGCAAATCGTGAGAAGCTGTGCTCAGTTGTGTAACCAGATGGGAGGGGGAATTAGGGGCAGTTGCCAGCATCCTCTGGAAAGTTCCTGATCCTGAAGAAGATCCTTGTTTGGACCTGAGAGACCACCTAATTCTATAGGGCAGAAAGCTATAAAAACGGTATTGGCCAGAAAGAGTTATGCCAATGCCATGGTAGTATGCTTAGTTAGATGTGCTATGCATCATCATGATGGAATGCTACATATAAAATGCTCTTATGCTACTGCTTGGATTTTATGCTGCAAGATTTGCCATCTAATACCAAGGTATGCAATACATTTGATAGAAAAGCTTTCTTGTTTTCTTGTTGCTGAACTAAAGAGACTCTACTTCATAGTCAATTCCTTTAATAATTTAATAAACTTTTATACATGTTGTGTACCAACTGAGGACCACACACACGGTCGGGTTAGCACGTGGTCATGTGAAGAAGCAAAGCTTTGCATCCAGAGACAAGAGCCAGCCCGGATCCTAGAAGGGACCTATCAGGTAGTCAGGATCCGAGGAATGACCTATGGGATTTGGGGACACTGTAAATAATCCTATCATGAGTGAGGATGGGTATTGGGTGTGGTTTGCAACGGGGATTTAAGCAGGCCTCCAGTCCTGCTTCGTTGTCTCAGTTTTCTGTAACCAAATAAACTATGAGCTGATTCACTACCAACATGTCTTGAACCCAGTATATTATAATACATTTTTACAAGGTCTAGTTTTCTTGTGTGCATCCAACTTCAAGAACCCACAGGTCTGGGAAGTTGTTCAAGGGCTCCAAGCAGGGAGCCAGAAGCAATAACCCAGGGGAATCTGCCCGGGGTCTCTGACAGAGGAGAATTGGGTGAGACCGAGTGGAATACTGGGTGGAGCCTACTTATTACATTTTTTGTCTTCATTCCTAATGTGCTTTGACATTGCTTTACTATTTTCCAAAGCTTCTTCATGCCAGTTTTGCAAGGGATGGCCATTTTGCAAGGGAGGTAGCAATTTATCCTAATTGTTCAGTTTCTGCCCACTTGGTCAGAATTAAAACCTGAAAGCAACAGACAACTGATTTAACATAATATACATTTCAGTGAATGTACAGTGCTTTGAAGAACTGATAGGAAATTGATTATATATAGGACATTAAAATACAGAAAATATATTTAACCACTGCTTGAGTTATGGTAGCCACATATAAAGTAGACACATGTAAATTAGTAATGTTAAAGTTTTTAGGCTTTTTATTTTGGGGCATCATGTTAATAAAAAGCTCACTAGACATTCTTCATATAATATAATTTGCAAGCTAGTACATAGCAGTTTCAGACTGTGTATCTGCTCTAAAAAGGCAGAAAAACATATGTGGCTGAAAACTGTCATAACAAAAAGTTTGGTGTCCATGTTTAGCTTGCTGGACTAGGATGTGAGGTTCTGAGCTTTCTTCTTGCCCCAGTGAGTATTCATATTTTCACAAATAATTTAGAGATCATATATACTTTTAGTAAATAGATAACCTTTAAAATATTAATCTCATGGATGTTCCCAATCTAGACTGAATAAATATGAATTACAGGTTGGTTCCTGCACTACAGGTGGATCTGTGGCAGCCAGGCAGCGTCTCCTACATCTCCAAGGGTGCATTTGTTGATGTACATGTATCAAGGAATACTTCACAAATTCTTCTGCCTTACCTACAACAAGCAAACATTCAATATACGTAAGCATGGTTTTTAATTTCTGAGAGTCCAGATGGCGGATCTGTACAGTGGGTTTATAACACTTTAAAATTATACACCTATACACATAACTGTTTATTTCTGTCCCTTTTTAATTATGGTAGCTTGAGAGTACCTAGACTTTGCATGAAAGAGCTCTTATAGGTAGACAGTTTAATTAGGTAGTCTGCGTTAGAATGGAGACTCATGTCTCCTCAGTGCATGCAGACCTGTTTCATTTGTTGGATAAATGGTAATTATTGCCACTAGTTCTGCTGCCTGCTTGATTTGTACTTGTTCTGAACATTCAAGTATGCTTTAGATGCAAGCACCCACATGCTTTTAAATTATATGCTGGAATATGCTAATCAGCCTCCTGTCACCAAGAAGGACCATGCAGAACACATTTCCATTATTATTCTTAATTCCTCTGCCTCTCTTTACCCTGTAGGAATTGCACCTTGACATTCCACATAACAATGTTTTTAAACAATGTAGGAAGTCTTCAGTATCATTAGTCAAGTTTCTCTTACAGGAGGTGAAAAATAACTTGTATGTCCAGTACTCATCATATAAATAAACTTACCTAATTCAGAATTTTGATACTGGAGATGAACTCCCACAGATATGCCATTCACGTGCCTGCTGCTACTCTTTCAAAATATGGCAGATTGTTTTAAATTGATCATATAATGTAACATTCTTGACTTTTTTTACTTGAACCATGTCGTTTTTGTGCCCATAACTCCAGTGCATGTGGAAAGAGTCTATGTAAAGTCTTCTCAAAGAGAAGGCTGCCCAGGTTATGACCTCAGGCTCCTAGAAGGCATAGACTTGCTGTTTGGCTGATGAGCCTATAGCAAATGTTGCCATTTCAAACTTTTCTCTTTAAGTCTGATAGTTAAGGGAAAGGGTCATTTTTAAACATGAAAACTCTGTTTTGCAGGATTTTATCAAGGCTCTTCCTTGTTTTTCTTTTGGGTTACTAATTTGCTTCAAGTACTTTGGGGTGATTCAACAAAATGTTTAAACATGGTATTATAAGTAAAATATTTATTTATTTAAGAATTTTCTATCCTGTATTTCTCAGCCCATGCTGGTTCTTGAGGCAGCTTATAAAGCACTAGATATTATATATAATTAGAACATAAATAGTCATTAAAAACCAACCAATAAATGCAAATCCAAAATGCCTGAGTAAATAAATTGTTAAGAACCAAAAGTTTAACTTGTCCAACACCAGATGAGAAGATAGAATGGAGGGTGCTCTGTAATGGGGCTGCCACAACTGAGAGCCCGATCCTTTTATTGCTTGTTGAGGTAATATCCTAGCTGAAAAATAACATACTACAGTAGTGAATGTATACAAGGGGAGGGATCCGGAAGATATTGCTAAGGAAATTGAGGAGGTATGGTAGTTGGAGCTGAGAAATGTAAGGAAGGCTTAGAGCTGCAGAAAGTGAAAATCCCTGTGCCTGTTTTACAGCACCCCAAGACCCAACGTGGTCCCAAGCATGGACTCTGGCGCTGTAATTTTTAAGCATCAAACATTAAAGGCTATAAACTCAATGCTGGATCCTACAACCCCTTCCTCTAAGCTGGACCCTATGATTCCCCTCCACTAAGCCTTTTGATGATAATGACAGACTTCCACTTAGAAATTCTAGATAACTGTGTTGGTCCAAAGGAAAATCCAAAAACAAAAGTAGTGAAATGTGTTTTGTTAAGACCACAAAATGATACAAAACAGTGTGTAAACCTTCGAGTTCTACCGAAGTCTGCACCAGGCTGGATGTAAACACACAAAACAGGCAGGAGGAGATAATTCAGGCCATGACCTTGAGACTCTTTTGTTTTCTGCTGTTTAGGGTATTATACAGAATAGGCGGTGCTAAGGGGGTATTGGCTTGCACCTTGGCCATAGTGGGAAGAAGGGTAGATTTGGTATCCACACACTCTTGTATCATTTTGATTTGTATTTTTTCCCTGAAAACTTGATGGAATAGATTCATATAATCTATCGCTTCATTTAAAAATAAGAGCTGGGATATTAACAGGTTCGTTACTGGGCTGGACAATAAATGCTGTTGTTTACCATAGGACAGCAACTGTATTGTAATTGCAGGCAACAAGCTCCTACTCATTTTAATCAAATCTGAGAACACCTTTAATAAAGCAAATGCTCCTTGCAAATCTGAGTATTTGGCACCACTGGCTCTACAGTCTGGCACCCACATATCTTAGCTGTGTTACGGCAACATCATGTTGTGCTTGCTAACATTGTGCAATTGTCACTGTTTATATATCCCATCACAAACAGCAGTGTGCTGTTTCTGCGAGTGTTGGGGTCAAACTATTGGCAAACATGGCTAAATTTAGTAGCAAGGTGATGGAAAGTACTGTCAAGTCACAGCCGACTTATGGGGACCCCATAGGGTTTTCAAGGTAAGAATAGTTTTAGAGATGGTTTACAATTGCCTGCATAGTGACCCTAGATTTTCTCAGTGGTCTCTCATCCAAATATTTACCAGAACTGATCCTGCTTAGCTTCCAAGATCTGATGGATCAGGCTAGCCTGGGCCATCCAGGTCAGGGCAGATTTAGTAGTACCTGAGCAGGAAAAATATATCTTGCTGAGTTAAAAGCTCACTTGCTTTTTTCATTTTTAAAAAAGTGGGTTCAAAAATGTCTTTTCCAGCTTAAGAAAATTAACTTCCTAGTGTTATTACTATAATTTATTTTTATTTGAGTCATATCCCACCTTCCCTGCCTTGTTAGAAATTTGGTTGCAAAACAGGATCCAGCAGTAAAACTGAGAATACCTAACCTTTTCATATAAACATACTTTAAATACAGATAATAAATCAGAATATTCTTTTTAACACAAGGTAATTTGTTTATGTCGTGTTCTTTTATTCACTTAAGAGCATGTTTCCAGCATTTGTCCAAGCAGTGTTTATTTCGAATCAACTGGCTTCCTTGAGAGTATATTAATCAGTGTTCCCTCTAAGCTGAGTTACTGTGAGCTAGCTCAGTTTTGTAGCCTCTGGCTCACACATTTTTGTCGTAACTCAGGAAGGATGGCTCCAGAGCAAATTAATTTATGCAGTAGTCAAATTGCTCACTCACAACTTTAAGGCCAGTAGCTCACTAAGTAGAATTTTTGCTCTCAAGACTCCACAGCTTAGGGGGAGTATTGGTTACAATGTACCAGAACACCCTCATAACCATTTCAAGCAAGTTTGTTCCACTGACATTAAAATGGTCTAAATATGTTCAAATCAATGTAACCTAAGCTGTAGATAGGGAAGCTGCGTTAAAACAGCATGACAGAATAAGAATGATTTTTTCCTGTATTTATCTATGATTCTTTTACTTTGCCAATGCATTGTATTAATTCAAGTTGCTTTCTTTTGAATGTAGAGTCCTCATATCTGATCTACAAAAAGCAGTAGAAAAGCAAAGTGGTTTGAGGTTATCCAGGAATCGTAGATCGTTACCGGGATACAGCTATGAAATATATCATTCACTGGAAGAAGTATGTACCACTGATGTTTTCTCGTATATTTGCAAGTGATCATTTGTGCCTAAGAATGAAAAGATGCCTGCAAAATAGCAAATTTATTGCTCTTTGGATGAGAAAATTTGAAATAAGGCTTTAAGCAAAATGGGAAACTATTAAAAACGAAGATCTTTTTTGCTTCTGCTACAGTGTGTTAGTATTTTAATATTTTATTGATATTTATGCTTTATTTCATACTAGGAAGAAAGCCCGTTGTGGGACTAAAGACAATGGGCGCTAGCTTGGCCGTCCAGGCATGGGCTGCCGTCTCCATCCCCGGCCCCACCTGGCGAAGCTCCCTTCCCCCCCGGCGTGATCGAGGCTCCAGTGGGCCAAGGCTCCTGGCCTCGTCCTTCCACCTGCCACCCCTGGCCGATCGAGCTGTCTGGGCTTGTACCTCCCACCACAATGGACACCAGTCTGGCTGGCTATCTGCAGACCGCTGTCCCCTTCCCACCCCCACCCCCGGCCCAGCAAAGCTGGCCGGCCTTGTCCCTGGTCCCCATGTGGTCAAGGCCCCGGCTGGCCAAGCTGCCTGGCCTCCCCTGCCACCCCACCAGGTCAGCCATGGACCGCCATCTCCTTCCCGGCCCCCAGCCCCGGCAAAGCTGTCTTCCCCCCCCCGTGCGGTCGAGGCCCCGGTGGAGCAAGGTGCCTGGCCTCGTCCCTCCCCCCGCCATCTCCACCCAATCGAGGCCCTGGCAGGCGAAGGCGGCCAGGCTCGTTCCTCTCCCCACAATGGGCACTAGCTGGGCCAGGTGGTCGCGGGCCCCTGTCTCCTTCCCTGCTGCCCCACCTCGGCAAAGCTTCCTGGCCTCATTTCTCCCCTCCACATGGTTGAGGCCCCAGTGGGTCAAGCCACCTGGGCTCATCTGCCCCCACCACTGGTGTCCTGGCAGGCCAAGGCCTTTGACCTTGTCCCCCTGCTTAGTGGAGGGGTGACAGGACAGGCCTGGCTCCCCGCCTGGCCTCGGGGCCAGTGGCATGGCGCTGTCTCCCCTCATCCCCAGACTGCATGGGGGAGGCACAAGGGAATGGGCCACTGCCGCCTCCCCGCTTGGCCACCTCTGGGGCCTTTCCAAGCAGCCAGGCGGAGCCAGCACATGTCAGCCTAGCCCTCCTCTTGGCTGGCAGTGGCTCCTGGCTGCCGCGGCTTGGCAGTGCTGCAGGCCAAACAAGGGTCCCTGGCCGCTGGAGTGTCCGGCCTGTCTGGCGGATTGAAGGGAAGTGAGGCCAAAATGCTGGTTGCAGCCTCTGTGGGCAGGACCACGCTGACAGAGGCAGCAACGCAGCCACTGGAAACAGACGTGCTGTGAATGGCACACTAGGGTGCCAACCAATTCCAAAGCATGGGGAATGTTCTAAGGAAGTGCCACCACCATTCGGCTTTTATAATATAGGGAGAGTTGAATTCATGAATATTTCTGGTAAAAGAAAATTATTAAAATTTCCTTTTGTTTATGTAATTTCAGATTCAAAATTGGATGCATCATCTTAATAAATCTCATTCAGGTCTTGTTCACATGTTCTCTGTTGGGAAGTCATATGAAGGAAGACCACTTTTTGTGCTAAAGGTAAACTTTACCTAGGTCAGTAGGAGATACAAAGGGTCAGGAGAATGCCTGCCCAGAAACAAGAATTCTGCATTTTTGACTGTGTGAGTTCTGGTACTTGGATGGGAAGTGGTGACTTACTCTGTGATGTGTGTGGCTGGCTAGTTACACACATTTCTATATTATATGAACACTTCTCCTAAGAAGACACTTTGCAGTAGTATTCATTGGTGTGAAATATTCCTGAAAATCTCTCACACAAATTATAAATCAAGAATAAAGAAAAATACAAAATCATTTATTTTCTAAGAGAAGAAGAAGAGAGTCCCAGAGAAGCTTACAAACAACTTTCCCTTCCCCTCCCTGCAACAGACACCCTGTGAGGTAGGTGGGGCTGAGAGAGCTCTGACAGAAGTTGCTTTTTTCAAGAACACCTCTGACAGAACTATGGCTTGCCCAAGGTCATACAGCAGCTGCAAGTGGAGGAGTGGGGAATCAAACCCGGTTCTCCCAGATTAGAGTCTGCGCACTTAACCACTATACCAAACTGTCATGCATCCTACTGTAGGCTGGAGAAGACTTCTTAGGTTGGGAGGCTATTTCTCCAGGCTGAATTGTCTTCCTCCAACTTCAGTGGCTTTTGCGCTGAGATGGTCTGGGGGAAGGCTTCAGTCGTTGCACAGTGTAATGGTGGGATACGTGCCACTGTGGCCAAGATCCCAAGAACTAGGAAACTGGTACCATAAGCCAAAAGAGCTTTAAATTGGTTTATCTTCTTACAGCAACTCCCATGCTGCATAGCAAACTGTTTTAAGAAACTAAGGTGATTTCAAAACATGTGGTATGACACAAGTGATCAGGTCTTCAGAGGCAAAAAGTAGGGGGGAAAGTCCACTGGGCTACCACAAGCCCTTTGCATGACCCTAAGCAGCATTTTCAATTCTGATTTAACATTTCTTATCCTTACAAATGCATGCTTGCTGTTGCAGCTAGGCAAAAGATCACGGGTTTACAAGAAAGCTGTCTGGATGGATTGTGGAATCCATGCAAGAGAATGGATTGGCCCAGCCTTTTGTCAGTGGTTTGTGAATGAAGTAAGTATGTACTTCACAACAGTATCACCAGCTTAGGAAACTTTCTCTTCAGCATACAGGGCGTGCTGCCAGGGCAGAAATGCACTCAATTTCAGTGTCTGTTTTTAATAGTTCACTAGAGTTTAAGCATCTTTATCTGTCAGCAGCAAGGTGAGGTTGGAATGCTCTCATATCTCACAGGCTTTAGAGAAAGTAATACCAGCAGTAGCAGTGCAGGTTAATCTGCTGTCAATAGTAACCTACTTAGATAAGACAGAAATGGAACCATTCATCCTGGTATTTGACACAGTTCCACTGTCATAGTGGCTGGCTAATTTCTTGACACAGTACTTCTTGGTGATGTTCAGATCAAGGGCAAATCAGAAAGAAAGTCTACTGAAGAGACTGCACAAGCATGAATTGCTTACATTTCTGAATCCCTCTTTTCAGTGCACTAACTAAGCAGACATGAACCTCTTGATTTCCAGAAAGTTCACTTTTCTAAGCACTATTTATTTATTCTACCTGGTTTTCTGGACCAGTTTCTAATATGAGGATAATGGAGGACAAGTCAATTAACCAAGCATGGGATGTGCTAGGATATTCTCCTACAGAAGAACTTCACAGGGAGAAACCAGGGAGAAATTACTAAATTAACATTCGTCCAGAAGTTTAACACTATCTCTCAGCCAGGTCTTAATAAGGATCTGGCATTTTTCACCCACTATAAGTGCTGATTTTTAGCAGATCCCCCTTTACTGATGTTAGTTAGTTCACCCATATCTCTATGCTTTTCTACTTGGATGTGCACATTATGCATCTGCATATCATGGCTCACCTGGCACTAGACCTAGTTTAGCTTAATTCTACTTTGCTGAATAGTTGGGTGTGGCAGTGTTCACTCTGCACAGATTGATTACTCTTTTAATTGGACATTGTTTTAGATCTCCCTCCAGAACACCTTTTTGTTGCTTGCAGCTTTGAGTACAGATACATTTGTGTAATGAACACTTCATACATCTGCTGCAGTAAATTCTGACTCATGAAAGCTTATGCTGGAACACATGTTGTTAGTCTTTAAGAAGTCACTAGGCTCCAGTTTTAGTCTGCTGCTACAGACTAATACTGCTACACATCTAGAATTATCATGTAAAATGGAATGATGGTTTGTATGGACCTCTGGTTTGTCACAGCATGACAGGTCTTACATTCTTAACAAGGGAGGTAGCTATGGTGCACAGAAGTTCTGGCATCTTATCCTAAGACTTAAATGTTGACAAAAGAAAAAGGCTGTAAGTTTATTGTACACTTTGGACCCTTATATATTCCTATCCCTGTGCTTGAATTAGGCCCCTACCTACTTTTATTTTGCCAGATATTGTTTTCCCGTAAGTATGCCTTAGTACAAGTTGCCGTATAGGTACACATTATGTACATTTTTCTAAATAATGGAAACAATATATTGAGTTAATCTTAGAAGATCCAAATGCACGTAACCAAATCTTTCAAATGCTTTTATCTAGATTCACAACTATTTATTTATTTATGAGATTTTTATTCTGTCCTCCTGAAAGCGGGCTCAGGGCGGATCACAAGAAACTGAGTCCAAGACTCGTTACAATAAAATCACATTAAAATCTGTTAAAATAATAAACAAAAATTCATACAGGTAGCAAGAATTTCATATCTGTTAGAGCCACAGGTGGAATTGAGTGGGCCCTTTTAGGAGACTGGGAGCCAGAGCAGGGAGGCCAACTAAAATAGAAGCCCACTACCTCAACCGAAGGCCTGGCGGAACAGCTCCATTTCGCATGCCCTGTGGAATGATAGACGGTCCCACAGGGCCCCAATCTCCAGTGGGAACTGTTTCCACCAGGCCGGGGCCAGGGCGGAGAAAACCTTGCTTGTCAGCACTACTTGTCCCTATGGTATTGAGGGTATGTAGGGTTTGTCATTTAGCCTTGACTCTGGAGTATTAAGGGCATTATGTACAGAAGCAGATTACTGTGGAATTTGACCTGGTAAAATGTTCTTGGTGAATGGATTTTGCTACATGGAAAATCTGGAATGTTTAAAGGAAAATACAGCTCTAAATCTAATTTAGTAAATACAGTTGAAGAAAGTGGAAATATGGTGTAAGTAGATTATATTTCCTGAACCCATTTGTTCTACTGACCAGTTGTGCTGGAACATCTTTTTTGTTTATATACCATTTATTGCACATAGTGAAACCAATCCGATATGTTACTATTTAGAGTGCAGTGTGCGGAGGTTCCTTATGAAGGAGATGGTAAGGAACGGGACTGCCTGAATTTCTAATTCTTTTCAGATTAATGCTTGTGAATCAATAAGTTATTATGAGAGTTCCTAAAAGACAAGAATGCAGTACCTTGCTATCACCACAGTGAGGCATGCTGTGCGCTCTTTTGTAGCTAACTATGGAAATTGCTTCTGATTTGCTGTGTCTTCAAGGCCATGGTTTTAAATATTATTTGACATGACATAAATTCAGTGTGATCATTATGCTCTGTTTTCAGTTCCACCTTGCAATAAATTTTGGAATGAAAAAACCCTTAATTTCATTTAGAATAACCAACAGATGGTTGTTTGGATACAACAAACATGATGGTGGTGATAAAGAGGTACCAATGCAGTAGCTTGTTAAGTTCAGCGGAAATTTCAACCTCCTAGTAATGGGAATTGCTCTGAGTTAAAATGTACAGTGTCATATAGAGGCAATCCCACATTTTTTATTCATGTTTATGTTCAGATCCATAATATTGTCTGAAGCTTGTTAACAATGCTAATAAATGATGTTCTTTTATGCAGTCTCCATGTGGCTACAAATCTGAGAATAATGCAGCCATATGGCCAGGGAATTATGTCTTCTCTGTCCAGTAGAATCATTGCCCTCTCTCTTCTGGCAGAGTAGTGGCAAAAATAAAGTTCATGTATTAATTTTATTGTTTGAGGTTGAATTACAAGTAAACTCACTTGGCCAAGTTGATTAGTATTTGATGTGTGTGTTTAAATTTCTTACGGTGACTGCACAGTTACATAACTGTAAATGTTATTTTTATTTGTTAGAAATGTTGTATTTGTTGGAACTACTGACCCAGTATAAAAACTTTATACTGAAATCAATTCAGAAAGCTGTAATGTACAAGACTTACAGTGAAATCTTTAAGAACCCACTGATTTAATTGGATCTAGAAGAGTGTAACTCTTTTAAGGATTACACTGTTAATTAGCTCTGCAAGCTATTTTAAAAAATAGGGTGCAGTGCTCAAATAGATGATGGTGGTAATGATGGTGGTGATGATGATGATGATGATGATGATGATGATGATGATGATAAGTAATCATAAAGAAGAGTTCCTCTGAAAACCTGCCAACTAGTTTTCCCTCACACATGTGAAACCATAAATCAGACTTCCAGGGCTTTTTTGCTGGGGGAATGTGCTGGAATGGAGTTCCGGAACCTCTTCGACAAAATTCTTTTAAAAATGTTTACAAGTTCATGAGGGAAACTTCATTTCCTTCTTCAGAGTTCCAGCAACTCTTTTTAAAAAAAGAGCCCTGCAGACCTCTAACATCTGTCATTAAAGCAAGAGTCACCGAGGATGTGACTTCCAGCCTGCAGCCCCTACACTGCTCATTTTGGAAGAGAAACACAGATTATCTAGTAACACATGATTTTGCAAAAATATTAACAATCAAGGTGTAAATACATCCCGCTCTTCCTGTCACTACCAATGTGATGTAAGAGATCCCCTCTTATAGGTCACAATGGAAACCTGAGCAGAAATAGATGAATCACACATATTTGCTATCACTTCTACTGGTATAACATGGGAAGCCATCTCGCAAACTAAACAGGGATTTGACCAGAGGCATCATTTCTTGGTTGGGATCCTTTTGACTGCAGAATCATCACGGAGTTATTTGCCTGCTTATCTACCAGACCATCTGCTAAGGAAGAGAGTTTAGTCCACCTGCTCACTGTCTTGTGAATTAAATCCTGCCACTTACTGTGTGTTATAGTATCTGGCACTGTGAAACAAAAAGGTATGAAGGATTCTACCCCCCCACACGGATAAACATCTTTATTACCCTGGAATTGGACCAAAGTAGCATTTATGGTCAGATCCTTTTTAACAATGACATCACTACCAAGGCAGTGCCCATCTGACATGGAGCTCTGGCCTCTAGATCAGAGAATGTTTTGGCTGGATGTTGGAGAACTGTATGTTTCTTTGTTAGCCCTGGGGATGGTGGGTGCTGAATTATACTTAGGGGTGTTTAGAACTTGGCTACAATTATGATCAACATTTGAACTTCCCTTTTCCAAGATGCCCATTTTTGTTGAGTTGATTCCCTCTTGATTGCCTCAAAGTTTTGCTTGTAAGCAATATTGCAAGCACTTTTGCATCTGCACAGTGGCAGCATTTAGCATCACAGCCAGGTAAGTTGTGATCACACATGCCTGATTACTATGTCTCTTTTTAAAACAGGTTAAGATAGATTCTATGTGCTGTTTTTGTACCTTTATTGTTAACAACGCTCCTTTTTTTTCCTGTGTCTCTTCGTGGCAAAATAAACTTTAATCAGTTTCATGTTCCTATGCTTTGAGCTACATTTCTCCAGACCAATACAGTAGGAGTATGGTTTCCAGGGGGATCTCTGCTGTCATTATAGCTTTCCAACATTTATGTCAAGCTGCTGAATTCTTGAAATGTGTCATCAATATACTGAGGATGCCAAGTTCTCTCCTTCCCACCCACCAGCCAACCAGTCTTTATCTGCCCCCCTGTCTTAAGCTTTCCCTTCTTCCATTCCCCCCCACACCCAGGTTCCTCACAATCTTGTCTAAAACTCTACCTCACACTGGTTTTGTGGAATGGCTGCTGTTGAACAGTAGCAAAAAAACCCAACACAAAATAGTATAGAAAATAACCTCTGTTGAATCAAGAATGTACAATCCCACTGTATAGTGGTTGTTATGTACGTGGACCACCAGCAGGGGTCCACGGCTAAAGTAAGGAGCTTGAGTCCCAAACACAATGGGGTCTCGGATCCTAGACCACCTAGTGTCCACCTAGTGTCCAATGATATCATTGCTGGGGATTTCAACCACGCTGAATTAAAGACTGTGCTCCCTAAATTTTATCAGCATGTGAAATGTGCCACCTGAGGAGATAAGACCTTAGATAGGGTCTATTCTAATATAAAACATGGTTACAGAGCCATGCAGCTACCACACCTGGGCCAGTCAGATCATATGTCCTTGCTTCTAGTACCAACATACACTACCATCAGGTCACAAGCTCCTGTAAAAATAAGGATGGTTAAAACTTGGCCTGAGGGTGCTTCCCATCAGCTGCAAGTTTGCTTTGAGAGAACTAATTGGGATATTTTTGATCATCAAGACCTGGAGGAATATACAGCAGCAGTTCTGGGTTATATCAAACACTGCATAGACAGTGTCACTGTGGAAAAGTGCATCCGGGTCTATCCAAATCAAAAACCTTGGATGACGAGAGAGGTACAGCGACTTTTGAGGGAGAGGAACATGGCGTTTAGGTCCGGAGATACAAACCGTTATAGCTCTGCTAGAGCCAATCTGAAAAGAGGTATTCGACGGGCCAAGATGGACTATAGGCAGAGGATTGAGGATAATGTCAACACAAATGATATGAAGCAGGTGTGGCAAGGGATCCAGAATATAACCAATTATAAACCAACTTTTGCTGCCGTGGATGTAGACCCTTCATTGGCGGAGGAGCTTAACCTCTTCTTTGCCCGTTTTGACGTGGAGCCACCGGGGACAGCCACACTACAGTCATCAGCCCACGGTGGCCCCTACCTCAGGGTGGAAGAGCATGAGGTGAGGCGTACGCTGAGGTCTGTGAATCCGAGGAAGGCAGCTGGACCTGATGGCATCACTGGATGGGTGTTGAAGGAATGTGCAGACCAGTTGGCAGGGGTCCTTACTAAGATCTTCAACTGGTCCTTACATCAGTCTATTGTTCCGTCTTGCCTAAAGTCCTCAATTATTGTTCCTCTGCCCAAAAAGTCTACAGTTAACAGCCTAAAGGACTATAGACCAGTTGCACTCACTCCGGTTGTGATGAAGTGTTTTGAGAAATTGGTATGTAGTCACATCATTTCGTGCCTTCCATCCACACTGGATAGTCACCAGTTTGCATATAAGGCAAACAGATCCACAGAGGATGCCATCACTACCACTCTCCATACTGCTCTGTCACATCTGGAGCAGCCGGGGAGTTATGTGAGGCTGTTGTTTGTGGACTTCAGTTCTGCCTTTAACACCATCCTCCCACATAGATTAGTGCACAAATTGGAGGGCCTTGGACTCTCCAGTTCCATATGTTCCTGGATCTTGGATTTTTTGACAGCCCGCCCACAGAGGGTTAGAGTAGGGTCTCATATGTCCACAGTCCTTACCCTTAATACCGGCTCTCCACAAGGCTGTGTGTTGAGCCCCCTGCTCTATACCCTCTACACACAGGACTGTACCCCCACTCACCCCAGCAACACTATCATCAAGTTTGCTGATGACACCACTGTGGTGGGGCTCATCTCTGGGAATGACGAGTCTGCTTATCGGGATGAGGTGGAACGGCTTTGTGTTTGGTGTGGGGAAAACAATTTGATTCTCAATACTACCAAGACCAAGGAATTGGTGGTGGACTACAGAAAGAACAAAACGGAAATTAAGCCACTGTTTATTGGTGGAGAATGTGTGGAGAGGGTGGCTACTTTTAAGTTTTTGGGAGTGACTATCGAGCAAAATCTGACTTGGAGCGCTAACACCACTGCTCTGGTGAAGAAGGCCCAGCAGAGGCTTTATTTTCTCAGACTCTTAAAGAAAAACAACCTGAGTGAGAAAACACTGATGTCTTTCTATCATTGCTCAATAGAAAGCATTTTATCATACTGTGTCTGTGCCTGGTTTGCCAGTTGTACGGCTGCGGATAGGAAGGCACTCCAGAGAGTTACCACCACAGCTCAGAAGATCATTGGCTGCCCTCTCCCATCCCTGGAACAACTGTACAGTTCACGATGCTTGAAAAAGGCAAAGAACATTTTGCAGGACTCATCACACCCTGAACACTCCTTGTTTGAATTGCTGCCTTCGGGCAGAAGATACAGGACAATTAAAACAAGGACAAATAGATTAAAAAACAGTTTTTATCCAAGAGCCATTATTGCCCTAAATGCTGCATGAGATTGGAACTGGGGACATCAGTGGTTTAGTTGCTATGTGAACTTTAGGGGAGCTATGAAGCAGTTGTGAATGGCTGTGTGAGCGCGCATGATTATTGTTGTAGATCACTGAAATGATTGCACTTTTAATTTCATTGTACTATGTACAATGACAATAAAGTATATTATTATTATTATTATTATTATTATTATTATTATTATTATTATTATTATTATTATTATTATTATTATTATTATTATTATTATTATTATGGTGGGAAATTCAAACCCTCCAATGGGACCGTGGGTGTACTGGGTGGAGAGTATATAGTTGGCCCTTGCGGGACCACTTTTCCAGTCTTGTGTATAAAGTACAATAAATGCATCTGAATGCATGTCGTAGTCTGAGTCTCCATGTGGCGAACCCAGTATTTTACAGTGGCGATGAGGATGGGATCCTGATGAGTGGGCCTGACTCTCCAACCAGCGCAGCACAGAGCAATGATGCAGAGGAAGCCACCATGCCCCGCACCATTCCTGAGCAGCACCGCATCGCGCCCAGCTCTCCCTGACTCTGCTCCCCGCACCACGCTAGAGTCATGGTGGCCGCTCCGGAACACCTTGAAGTCTTCGACCCCACACATCCCGAGTTCTGGGATTCGTGGACGGACCAGCTGACCTGCTACCTTGCCTACCATGAGGTGACAAACGCTGGCAAGAGAAGGGCCCTCCTCCTTGGTTCCTGTGGTTTGGCCGCCATCCAGCTCGCAAAGAGCCTCCTGGCCCCTAAGGCAATCCTGGAACGCCCATATGAGGAGATAGTTGAAGCCTTGATCAGGTATTTCACACCCAAGCCAACAATGATGGCCAGGTGGATGGAGTTCCAGGGGTGCATCCAGAAGCCCGGTGAAACAGCCGCAGCTTTTATGGCCATGCTGCGCCAACATGCCATGGAGTGCGCTTTCACCAAGGTGGAAGAGAACATCTTGACCCAGTTTGTCTGGGGAATCAGTGACGTGAAGCTCCGCCGCAAGATGATCAGCACCACTGATCTCAAAATCGATGATGTCCTCCAGCTCACCATCGCCTACAAGGCCTCCCACCAAGACAGGCCACAGACCATGTCCCATCTCGTGCTCCCCAACTTGGTGCTCGAGCACTCCGATGAGGAAGACGTCTGCCTCGTCCACCCCTCCAGTCGCAGGAAGCCGCCGGGAGCCACTGGCACCTCAGGACACAAACAGCGGGGCATGTCACATGCACCAGCTGCGGAGAGGCACGAGTGTAAGTTGTGTCAGTTCCATGACGCCACCTGCCACACATGTGGAAAACAAGGACACCTTGCCTGTGTTTGCAGATCCAGGGGCAACCAGAACCACCCACCACAGCCGCGCAGACAGACCTCCACACACTACGAGGCCACCGTGGAATCGGACAACCTCTACCTCTTGACCAGCCAACTCTCATTACAGGTACTACGCCTCCCCAGCCTTCCCACAATCCTGAAGATCCAGGTCCAGATTAGAGGGGTCCCATTGTGCAATGGAAGTGGACTCCGGGTCAGTGGCCTCCATCACATCAGTGGAAATGGTGAACAGACTTTGCCCAAATGGGGGGCCCTGCCTGTGCCCGTCGCCCTTGAGCCTAGTGGACTTCCAACGGAACCCAGCCCCGATTCAGGGTGTGGGGACCTTCTGGGTGAAGTACAGGGGGTTTGAGGGTTCACTGGACTTGATAGTGGCCGAGGGCAACTTAGTCTCTTTGGGCAGGCATGTTTGCACCGCTGGGCATCACCATTGGGGGGGTGAGGCAATGTGCGCAGAGGAATTTTGCCAAGGTTTATGGGGAATTCCCCAGAGTTTTCAATGGGGCTCTGGGTTGCTATAAGGGGCCTCCAGTTTCACTGCAGCTAGACCCTGGTTGCCCCCATCTGCATGTGGTTCCACTATGCCCTGATAGCATTGCAGCCAAAAATAGACATGGAACTAGACCATTTGGTGGTGCAAGGGGTCCTTGAACCTGCCTCACGTGCGCTGTGGGAGACTCCTATTGTAACCCCTGTTAAGGCCCTCCACGACCACTCCTACCTGGTCCCGGTCATGAGTCACGTGTTAGCGTCCTTAGCTGGGGCCAAGATCTTCGGAAAGTTGGATCTTGCACAAGCATACCAACAACTGCCCATGGATGAGGCCATGGCCACTGCTCAGACCATCGTGACACAACGGGGGGGCATTCAAAATCAAGCGGCTACAGTTCGGGATTAGTGTGGCCCCAGGGATATTCCAACAGCTAATGGACTCTGTTAAAAGGGATCCCTAGAGTGACGCCCTTCTTTGATGACGTCCTCATTGCCACGGCCACCCCAGATGACTTCACCTCCCATCTCCACGCTGTCCTGCACCGCTTCAACTTGGCAGGCCTGAAGATCAAGAGGGAGAAGTGCCTTCTCGGGATCCCAGAGGTGGATTTCTTGGGGTTCCAGGTTGATGCAACAGGCCTCCATCTGGCGAGGGACAAAGTCAAGGCCATCATGGAGGCCCCTGTGCCCAGCAACAAGGCAGAACTGCAGGCATTTTTAGGGCTTCTGGACTTCTACCACGCCTTTCTCCCCCACAAGGCAGCGGTAGCCGAGCCCCTGCACTGGTTGTTAGACAAGTCAGTGCCATGGTCCTGGGGCCCTCGGGAGGCGGCGACGTTCAGGGGTGTAAAGGCTCTCCTGATCTCGAACAAGGTGCTGGCTCATTTCAGCGAGTCCTTGCCGGTCGTCCTCACGTGTGACGCCTCCGCTTATGGCATGGATGCGGTCTTGGGTCACGTTTTCCTTGACAGCCAAGAGGTCCCAGTGGCCTACTATTCCTGGACCTTGTCGACTGCCAAGCGAATTATGCCCAGGTCGACTAGGAAGGCTTGGCGATTGTGGCTGGGGTAAAGAAATTCCATGACTATGTGTATGGACGCCCTTCATGACTGTTATGGACCATAAGCCACTCCTCGGCCCCTTTGCAGTGGGCAAGCAGACCCCTCAGGTACTTTCCCCCCAGGTCCTCAACTGGTCCCTCTTCCTGGCGGGTTACACCTACTGCCTGGAGCATTGCCTAGGCAAGGCTATGGGTCATGCCAACACCCTCAGCTGCCTTCCACTTCCAGACATGGATGCCAATCCCGCCCCTGGGGTCCTCTTGCTTGAGAGCCTCCCAGATCCACCCCCGCAGGCGCCGACACTGCCCGCCACTTAGCCCGTGACCCTGTCCTCTCCTGGGTCTTGGGCTGTGTGGTGAGGGGTGGCCCGTGGCCTCGGCAGGCCCTGAGTTTACAGCTTTCGCCACTTGCAGGTACGAATTGTCAGCTCTTAAGGGATGTCTCCTGTGGGGGGAAACAGTAGTTGTCCCCAGTGCCCTGCGGCAGCAGGTCCTCAACACACTACACAAGGCCCACCTGGGAATCATCCAAATGAAGGCGATGGCCCGGAGCTACGTGTGGTGGCCAGGGATCGAAGCAGAGATTGAGTCATAGGTACGGAGGTGCCTGACATGTCAGGTGGTCCACCCAAATCCACCGAGCGCACCCACCCAGCCATGGGAGTCCACACATAAGCTGTGGTCCTGGCTCCACATAGACTTTGCCGGGCCGTTCCAAGGACTAATTTTCTTGGTCACAGTGAACTGCTACGCCAAATGGTTGGAGGTCAGCCTGGTAACCACTACATCAACAAAGGCTGTCATCCAGGCGCTGTGCCGGAGCTTTGCAACTCATGGACTGCCGGACACCATAGTCTCTGACAACGGGGCCGCATTTACGTCGGCAGAGTTCCAGGACTTCCTGCAGAGGAACCTCATCCACCATGTGAGGCCGGCACCTTTCCACCCTGTGACCAACAGGCAAGCGGAGTGAATGGTGCGCTCTGCAAAAGAAGCCCTCAGTTGGATCTCAGATGGAGACTGGGAGTTTCATCTTGCACGCTTCCTCCTAACCCAGCGGACAACACCCAACCCCATCAGTGGCTGATGCCCTGCAGAACTCTTGATGGGTCGCTGCCCCACCATCCTGTTGGACCAGTTACACCCAGACCAGGCACCAGAATCCAGGAAGATCATGGAATGGGAAGCTCCCAGGGGGTTCTTCCCAGAAGACCCCATTTACATAAGGGACTTCGGGAAAGGACCCCCATGGCTGGTGGAAAGAGGCATATGGGCTACCGGCTCCATGTTGTACGAAGTGTCTACAGAGGACAGTCAACTCCTAAAGAAACACATCGACCAACTGCGGAGGTGACAACTTCTGGTAGCAGAGGAACAACCCCCGTGGCTCGTGGGGCCCGAGCCCATCCACCCTGAGCCAACTTCCCGGACTGATCCACCTAAACATGGGGAGGCGCCAGCGGTAGAACCGTCAGCCACCAGGACCAGTGGAATCGCCACCGCCACCACAGCAACCAGAACTGGCCAGTCAACCCGACGCGGTCACAAGCAACCCTGTACCTGCACCCCAGCGTTCCCTGCGAGAGTGCAGACCACCAGCCTATTTCCGGGACTATGTCACATAGGTTGGGTCGGAACTATGGGGGAAGGGGTGTTATGTATGCAGACTGCCACCAGGGTCCGCAGCTAAAGTAAGGAGCTTGGGTCCCAAGCACAATGGGACCTTGGATCCCAGACCACCTAGTGTCCACCAATAGGCCATCTGGCGGGAAATTCAAACCCTCCAATGGGAACGTGGGTGTACTGGGTGGGGTGCATATAGTTGGCCCTTGTGTGGCCAGTTCTCCAGTCTTGTGTATGAAGTACAATAAACGCGTCTGAACGCATGTCGTAGTCTGAGTCTCCATGCGGCGAACCCAGTACTTTACAGTCATTATATGTTTATACAGTCACAAAGACATCAATTTCATAGGTCCATATCAGGTACAAATACCATTATCCATATACATCAAAGTCCAATGGATAAAACAGGCAAAGCTTGTCCAGATGCAAGATCCACAATAGATGATTTCAAAGTAGAACCAGGAATTCATGAAGCATTTCCTTCCAATGAGCACGCTAGCTAATTAGTTGTCTCGTTTCACATCACAGCTTTTTCAAAGAAAGATCCACATTCCATGATTCTCTATAACAATCTCAGAAGAGAAATCTCCATAAATTTCCTGTGTGATGTAATTCCATGCAGCAATAGTTTCTCATTGACTGCTGTTGAGCAGTAGCAAGCAACCAGACCTGGGTAAGTCATGCAGCTCACTTGGTAGTAAGTAACCAGGTGGTTGCTGGCTGGCCTGGTCCCAATGAGTCCTCCCTCAAAGGCCAAAACAGCCCTGGAAAGAGCCCTCCCCCTGCCTTTTACTGACAGAAAGGAAGATTTGAAGGCAGGCATTATTGTTATAGTTGCTTAGGAATGGCGACCAAGAGCACTTTTTCCCTTAAATGTACAGGTGCCATTTCTATCATTTGGGCAGGAGGAGTTAATTATTAATTTGTAATTTTTTAGTTTTATATTTCTCTGCAAGCCTGGGACTTTCCTCAGTTTTGTGGAAAGATCTGTCTTGTCTGACCATGGACCCAGTCTCCAGATTTAAGTATCCACAGATGGGACCCCATTGAGAATTAGATATATTGATGATAATGTCATGGGTATTGTCTATCTAGCTACATTATATACATACTTCTACTTTATGTCCATTTCTAGGCTCTCCAGACATATCAAACTGACCCAGCCATGAGAAGAATGCTGAATCAACTATATTTCTACATCATGCCTATTTTTAATGTGGATGGATACCATTTCAGCTGGACCCATGTAAGCAATTAAAGTATTAGAGTACCTTACATAAAGACTCATGTAACCCACAGTGCAATCCAAAGAATTCTTTCCTGGGAGTAAACCCCACTGAATAAACTTCAGTAAGTTTCTGAGTAGACCTGCTTAGGATGGCGCTGCTACATGGCCAGCCTGAGTAGAGTTACACACAGGGCTATTTTGGGGCATAAATGCACTGGAACGGCATTCCGCCTGGCTTCCGAGTTGCCCTCCCAACAGCCTCCCACCCCTTCAGGTTCTCCAGGTGCCTCACAAGCTGCAGGGCACCTGGGGAAGCCAATCCTGGGAGGGAAGGCAGTTTAAACTGGCTCCCCCCAGGATTCCCCAGGCACCTCACAAGCTGTGGGATGCCTGGGGAAGCCAAGCCAATCCAGGGAGGGAAGGCAGTTTAAACTGCCTCCCCTCCTCGGATTGCCCAGATGCCCTGTGAGCCGCGGGGCACCTGGGGAAGCCGATCCTGGGAGGGAGCTGTACTGTCAGGGGTGTGGCCTAATATGCTAATGAGTTTCTGCTGTTGGGTGTGGCCTATTATGCTAATGAGTTCCTGCTGGGCTTTTTCTACAAAAAAAAGCTTTGGTTACACCAATCTGAGTCTATTGGGCTAAATCGGTGGGCTCAGAAAGGTGTAATGCGGCTTAAGATGGCACTGTTAGAGAGCAATCCAAACAGGTGTATTCCAACTCCTAGTCAGGCGTAATCAATGAGGCTTACTCCTAGGAAAGCATTTTTAGAATTGCACTGCTAGTCCAGTATTTTAGAATGTGCATGCACGCATGTTTGAAAGAAAGGCTAAATAATTCATGGAACATCTTCAGAAGATTCATTTAATGTGTGTAATACTGTCTTTCCTCTCTGTATATTGTATTTTCATACTCTAAGGATCGATTTTGGAGGAAAACAAGATCAAAGAATTCAAGGTTCCACTGCCATGGTGTAGATGCTAATCGTAACTGGAAAGTGAAATGGTGTGGTAAGTAAGGAAACAGCCTGAATTTGAATAGCAAGCAGTGTAACCTATTATTTAGAGAACTGAATGGCTGTGAAATTATTGAGAACGTGTATGGCTGGAGATATGATTATTCCAATGGAATTATGCGACAGTCAAGAATATCTTTTTTAATTTTGCTATTTTTTTCCTTTCTGCCTCTCATTAGCTGGCTGTGGTTTATTCTGCCATCTGCCACTTGGCCTCTGTTCCCTCTGGGGCTGTCACCACAGAGGCTTCACAGTAACAAAAAAGGTCTCCTGTATTTGAAAGCCATAGCAATTCTTACACAATAATACATTCTAATTTTTTATTCATAGTTAATAACATAAAAATGATGTACACGGCAAGTTGTATGTCATGAGACTTTTCAGTATGGTGCTACAGTACTACTAATACTACATAGTACTACTTCTGTAATAGTACTACATATACTTTCCCCCATATCCACTTTGTCCACTGGAGAACTCCGAAGTTTGACTAGTACCATGAGTTCCACATACTGTATGTGACAACTCTACTCAGGGCACCTCAGTATCTTAATGCATTTGCATTATGACCTGAATAAACTGATAAGCTGCCCCAGCTTCATTTGTGCTGCTGTCACAGTATATATTTACAACATTTTTTGTCACATCACCAGCATCTTGCTCAAGTGTGGTTTGTAAGAAAAAGCACCATAAAATTAACATAAGTTACCAATATAAATAATACAAAAGCAACTTTTAAAATAACAAAACAGGCCACCAGGGACATAAAAACAGCATAAAGATATCCATAAAACAGACCTCAGACCATATGTAAACCATAAAAGAACTAAAAAGATGTAAACCCTCAGTAGAAAGCCTGGGTAAAAAAATGCTTTGGCCTGATGCCTCACTGCTACTATGGTAGGCACCAGGTAAACCAGTTTGGTCTAGTAGTTAGGAGCATGGACTCTAATCTAGGAGAACTGGGTTTGATTCCTCACTCCTCCACATGCAGCTGCTGGGGTGACCTTGGGTCAGTTACAAGTTCTTTCAGAGCTATTATCTCATGAACAGTTCTCGAAAGAGCTCTCTCAGCCCCACCTACCTCACAGGGTGTCTGTTGGGGGAGGGAGGAGATTGTAAGCTGCTCTGAGACTCCTTCGGCTAGTGAAGGGTGGGGTATAAATCCAATCTCCTCCTCCTCTTCTTCAAGGGTGAGAGTATTCCAAACACTGTGTGCCACAACTGAAAATGCCTTCTCCCTTGTTGATACCTGCCTTACCTCTGAAGGTGGGGTTACAGAGAGCAGGACTGGGGCAACAGATCTTAACTGTCAGGCTGAACAGTATGGGAGGAGTGCTTCTTCAGGTACCCTGGCCTCAAACAGATTAAGGCCTGAAAGGTAAGAACCAGCACTTTGAACTGTGCCTGGAGACTGATGGGAACAGATGAGCAGCCAGTGTGAATCTTTCACTGCAGGGCTGGTAATACCACACGGGTGACAATAGCCTGGCCACTGCATTTTGGAACAGTTAAACTTTCTGGACAGTTTTCAAAGGCAGCCCCAAGACAAGACCTGTTACAGTAATCTAACCTGGATGTGAACAGATGATGGGTCACCATGGCCAGGTTATGCTTTTCAAGGAAATGCCATAATCTAATGTCTGATGTCTTGTTTTAATGGATTGTTTTATATTGTTATATGATTTAAATTGTAAGCCACTTTCAGCAGATTCTGAAGAGGTGGTACCTCTTTCCAGATTCCCAGATGACCTCTCCCAGCAGTTCCATGTAGATGTTAAACAGCATGGTGTGGACAACCATATATTAAATCTAATCATCTAGGTTACTCTGTTTATTTGATCCCCCATTGCAAAAAGCAGAAAAGATTTTAGTAAATACATTTTTAATTCTAAAAGCCCTGCATTTTTAGATCTGAAGAATAAATTTGCATCAGGGATGTTGTTTCTACAAATATATTACTATTAAATGAGTATAGCTTATCAGTGGCAGATTGGCCATTAAAACCACCAGGAAAAGTCCTGGTGGGCTAGTGGCCTGGGGACACTGCTTCCCTACCCCCGCCAGGGCCACCCCGGCTCCAAGCAAGGGGCAAGTTGGTGCTGCTGCCACTGTGAGCTGGCAACCCAGCCAAGCCCCGGGAGGGGTGAGGAAGGGTAGGCAGGCTCTTTCTACCTCCATGATCTTCCCCAAGTCCTTACCTCTCACTAATAGGCAAAGAGTTCATATTATGAAAACTCTCCTTACAGATAGGCACTCGGAGGTAACATATCAAGTGGCTAGATATGGATGGCTTGCTTTAAAAATTAGAAAATCTATAATTACGCAGCAAGTTAAATGTTAATCATCTTACTTTTAACTGTTTCTGAAGAATTTTTAAATGTATTTTATGGCTGTTTTAAGCCTTTTTTACCTTCATTCACAGGTAATTGCTGGCCTCGGCCATAAATAAACTCTCTGTTAAATTCTTTTTAACTCTGTTACCTCCATGATCCTTCTTTGGGGTGGCAGGGCTCTTATCTTTTCCTCCCAGTCCACCCCTATGGTTATATTATGATACAGGTTTCCAGTACAGGAATTAAGAAATGTTCAGTCAGTATTACATTTCACACCATCAGTGAATGTGTTCATATTGCTCTACCCAGATGGTACTCATGTGTTTCCGAAAAGATGGAGAAAAAGAGAGAGAGAGAGAACTCATTCTTTCGGATGAAAATGATTTATCAAAAACTAAAGGGCTGCAGTATTTTTGCCCAGGGAAAAGCTGTTTAAACATTGAAGAAATTGTAACATTTAGTTGATACTTCTGTCAGGTATTGGTAGCAGCAAATATGTGTTTTATATTAGGAGGTTTCTTTCCATGAAGCTCAAATTACCTGAAACTGCATTTGTCGTGGTTTGGCATCAAGGACTTTATCCCATCTTGAAGCTGCTATATCAAAAAGTGCTTAGTCACCTATTAGTAACAGTAAAGGAGACAATCCTTTCTCTACCATAATTCATAAGACAATGAGGGTGAAATCTTCTCCTACTTGTAGTTTCAGGGGTTGTGTTCAATGTTTTTACTTATATCAGTCCTTGCTAAAATGGTAGTGAATTCTGTACTTGGCAATGTCTTAGGTTATGTAGCCCTGAAATATGAGAGCATTAGTAATATGTTTGTAAAATGTAAAGGCTTATAAGGGCCTGTAATATATCTGAGGATGTCACTCACATCTCCTTCATTTCCATTTCTCCATGTGCATGCTACTCCTTTTCCCTAGGTAATCTTTTTATTCATTTGTAACACTAGGCAGAATACATTCATATAAAAATATGAAGAGGTCATACATCACTAGTAATGTCATAACCTGCTATAATCGTTAAGACTGCCTTTGGATGTCACAATAAACTGTAGCTTAAAATTGTGATTTGATAAAACCCTGATTAGTTGTGATGTCTGAATGTAAACAAATTGAGGTTTATTAGTTAACATCAAACTGAAATTTCAGACTAGGAGTTATAGCTAATTAGCTATGAACTTCTGTACTAATCATAGCTTATTGTGACATGTGAATTCACAAACCACAGCTTGTTGGACAGTATGCTCTTCATAGCAACCTGGCTACAAATGATAGTACAGGGAGAATATCCCTATAGCTGAGAGGAAGTAGAAAAGCAAGAAGCAGGCTAACCATAGTTTATGTTCAATCCAGGATGTGTTATTTATCACTGGTAAGCTAACCAGACTTTATTGCTCAAACTATAATTCATACAACCTGTGGTTTGCCATGATGTCTATGGTTTGCCAACATTTTTCCAAACCTATTACCTTTCCTTCTGCAAAGACTCTGCAGAGTTTTTTTTTCTCTGAACATAGACGTACATACAGGAAGACATGCAGATGCTGTACAACCAAGACAAGATCCCTGTAACAAGATAACATTGCCCCTATACAGATGATTTAAGAAAGGTACTGGAAAGAGGGAGTGAAACTTTTAAACTATAACTGTTTTAAAACAACATAACTGATGATTAAAACCACAAAGTAGGGTGAAGGCTAATAATACATTGGATTGACCTCGTATGCTTAACTGCATATACTTCATGCTTCCTCTATATCCTACTATTAAACAGATTTTAAAAAATTAAAAATCAATCAGATAGGATAAGACATCCAATAATCAGTGCAATAGGACCTGGATTACAGAATTCGAAAACATTGGTTTGTACCAATGCTATGCTACAGAGAGCTACTAAAAATTAGGCCACTGCCTAGCAGTTCTTGAAAGAGCTCTTTCAGCCCTACCTACTTCACAGGGTGTCTGTTGTGGGGAGGGGAAGGGAAAGGAGTTTGTAAGCTGCTCTGAGACTCTGAGTGAATGGTGGGGTATAACTCCAGTCTCTTCTTCTTCTTCACATATCCCAAAAGAAACAATACAGATATGACTGGGACACAGAGAATCTCTTTCCTTCGGTGTGAAAGCCACTGTGCTGTTTTTAGATTTCTGTACATGTATATGCTGTGTTTCCCTTCTTCCCTGCCAAGGGAAAACAAGATATGGAGGTTTCTTTAAGTTTTGTATTCTTGCAAGAAGAGATTCAGAATTCAGCCATCTTCTGAAAGAGCCCTGTGGGGCAGCTCTGTCATTGCTTGTACTTCTATTGGTTTGTTATGATAATAACTCTTGACATTTGACAGTAGCTGACATTTACTGCATTCTGTTTTGTCCTAATTCTTTCTAAACCTGGAAAACATATCTGTTGGAACAATGTTAGATAAAAAGTAATGTTAAGTGAAATCTAGCAGTGTATGTCAGCTAGGTTTCTGTTCTGAATTTTGTATTTGTCTTGGGGGGGCTGTTATTGTAGAGATGATGCTGAAAATTAGAATGCCCTGTGGTCCTAATGGTTTGAAATATCTATATGGAATCCAAACTGTGCTGTCAGAACAGCTAATAGGCTAATCAATTTTTAAAAGTTTAAAACAATTTTAGCTGTCAAACATAGATCTCAGAAAAGGAAGACCAAGTTTATTAGACACTCAAAGGAAACAAATAGCTCATGGTAAAATAAATTATCAAATCAATATAAAAGGGATTATTTTGGTTTGAAGAGTTCCTTCTTTGCCTTTTGAATCTTAGCAAAGTGAGGCTGTATGCAGGCTACAAAGATTCAATCATGCTGTATCATTGGGGGGGATCACTATATTGACTCTGCAGTTGCAAGTACAGCTGAGCATCCACATCATATTTTGCAGTTTGCAATCTGTGCTGTAGCAAGAAATCCAGATGCTACATAATCTCTGCTTGAATCACATGACTGCCATCTGCCAGTTGTCATAGAATGGCCTTGGGCTAGAGTAATCTCTTACTATACCCTTCTTTTTCAGCCAGGTACAAAGTATATTGCAGTTTCATCTTCTGCTAACCTCCCAAATTGAGCAACAGCACCATGAAAGTGAAGCTCAGTTCTTAAATAGCAACAACATGGGCACAATATATTAAAGGTTTCCATATTTATTCAGGAGTGTCCATTACTTGTCAACCTGTTACACTGCCAAAGATTCAACCCTGTTTCACAAGAAAATCTGGAACATCAGACAAGATTTCTCAGTTTGATGAAATTTGGATCTTATCTAGAACCACATGCACTATTCTTTCAATGTGTTGGTATAAAAAAATTTGTTGGGCTTTTTCATGTATTATGTCCAAAGAGGCTCACAACAAAACAACAACCAACAAAACTATAAAACACATTAGCAGTTAACAAAATGTCCTTGATCATAAAACTGTAGTTAAAACATTGAATGAAAAACAGCAGAAGATGTATAAAAGCAGTGTAGAAGAGAAGAAAACAGCAGCTAGAAAGAGGCATAAAATAAAACATAAGACTAGTAATGTAATGGAGTATAAAAAGTGTATAGGATTAAAAAAATTGAATTAACATAGCACTAAAAATACCTGGGAAAACAGAAGTGTTCTCACCTGGAGTAAAAAAGCAAACTAGGTGCCAGGGAAACTTTTGTGGGGAGGCCATTCCACAAATGAAGTACTATTACTGAAAAACCTGTCTCTCTACCACTTACCTTCTTCAGAAGATGGAGGGCACACAAAGCTGGAATTGAGACGTTGTGAGAAAACAAATCATGACTATGATGACATCAACAAAAAAGGCCCTGCCTCTGGTAGCCAAGTATCTGATTTTCAGACAGAGGGGTACACACAGTGGGGCCTCTGATGCCGATTTCCTTTGATGGACAGGGTGAAGTACTTATATGTTATCTTAATATTCATGAACATGCATTAACATACATATAATTAAGCCTCAACTACACTCCCATTTGAGAAGACATTAAAACAGGGTGTTCTTATTTATTTATTTATTTAAACTTTTAGGCTACCCTTCCCTGAAAAAACAGGGCTCAGGGTGAAGTACAACAGTGATAAGAATTACAAGTATTATAAAAATTGGAATTAAAATAATACATAAAATACACTTTACAGCAGCCTAAGCCAGTCTGATGGCAATAATTCCTGGGAATGTTATTGCCTGTTAAGAGGAGGGAGGCGGGGGAAAATCGTATTGCCATAGTTTATCCTCTGTGGTACATGCAACTTAGTTATTTGTTAGCTACTGGGATAATTATCCAATCCTTCTATACTTTATATCATTAAGGATGATCATCACATGCTGCTGGTTCTCATCTGATTAACGTTTTAAAGAGTGTTTGATAAAGCCCCTGCAGCAGCTGCCATGTGACACTGTAGTTATTACAGTGCAGTCCTATGCAGAGTTACTCCAGTCTAAACTCACTGAGTTCTGTGGGTTTGACTGGAGTTAACTCGTCATAGGATTGTACTGTCTGTGTTCCCAAGTGCTAAAGCCATTGTCGAGTGCATTGCTGAATGAAGAAAGAAACCACGGAAATACACAGGTATTCTGCGGTGGTGAATCCACCACAATATTTAACAGTTCTGTGGGTAGACTCATTCTTGCTTCAACTACACATTTAAATTAAAGAGCTATATTAGAGGATAGCAAGTTCTGAGTTGCATGGAACTTGTTTTCCAACTGATACAAAAATTATAGCAACTTAAATGTGCTGTTGTATCCTACCAACATGATGGAGGAGGAGGAGGAGATTGGATTTATACCCCGCCCTTCACTGCCCAAAGGCATCTCAGAGTGGCTTACAAACTCCTTTCCCTTCCCCTCCCCACAACAGACACCCTGTGAGGTAGGTGGGGCTGAGAGAACTGACAGAAACTGTCCTTGAGACAACAGCTGTGCCAGAGCTTGTGACTGACCGAAGGTCACATCAGCAGATGCAAGTGGAGGAGTGGGGAATCAAACCCGGTTCTCCCAGATTAGAGTCCGCGCATTTAACCACTACTCCAAACTATCTCTCTGGTTGTGTTCAATGATAGATCCAATTAAAAGTAATTGACATCATTCTGCATCCTTTCCATTTCTCCTTTCTTGGAACAAGATTATTTTTGTCAATGTTAAGCTATGAATACATTGACAGAAAAGAGGCATTGACATGATATCTGTTTTAAGACCCGTGTTAACATTCATATTTCTTTTCAATGTGCAGATGAAGGTGCTTCCATTCATCCCTGTGATGACACGTACTGTGGTCCTTTCCCTGAATCTGAGCCTGAGGTAAAGGCTGTAGCTCATTTCCTTCGCAAACACCGGAAACAAATAAAAGCCTACCTGTCCTTCCATGCATATGCCCAGATGTTACTGTATCCATATTCTTACAAGTATGCAACCATTCCAAATTTCAGTTGTGTGGTAAGTACAGTTGTACTGTAAATCCCTGTATGCTGCTACTGCATTTTTTTGATTAGAGAACATCTCAGTGTTTAATATGTTTAAGCCTCCTGAAAGTTCTTTCTAGCAGTTGAGATTTTCATATTGCTGTGCAGGAATAGAGCATTTCTGAAGCTGAACCTGTTTCAAATGTTGAGAGCCAGTTTTTATATAAAATTATTTCATGCCTAATCACAGCCATCTCCCCTAACAGAATCTTGATGCCAAATAAATGTATTTATTTATTTGATTTATAGACCACCCTACCCCCACAAGTGGGGCTCAGGGCAGTGAACATTTCGACAAATACATTTCAACAAATACATTTATAATTGAATTAAAACAGCTAAAACAATAACAATATAACTATTTCAGATGGTGTTTAAAACCAAAACTAATTTGGTTATTACTACCATGCAACAGTCTCTTCCAAATGTTAAATGCTGTTCATTTAATGGGCCACAAGAAGCAGGGAAATCAATGGGTTTTGGAACACTGCTGAAATATAAAGTCAATCTTTATTTTCTCAGTTCCTAACAATCGCCTTTTATGTCAGTCAGTGAGGGTTATAAATACTTGCAGATGAATTTTACAGATCATTGCAAATTACAAACTTCATCTCATGGTGGTGACAGTGTAGCATGTTATTCTAGAAATATAAATCTATAAATGGTTCAGTTTCTGTCATTTGAGAAAGATATCCTGAAACAAAGAGATGAAGACAAAATGGTGCAAGCCTGGCTTAATGACAGGATCAATGTCTGAATTTCTCGAAAGAAATGTTCTTCATCAGAGTAACCTAATCTGTATATAAGCTGGGGAACAGAAGAATAGAATTTGTTTTGGTTGTAGTTATCTTCTAGTTTACTAAAAAGTAAATGGGCTGTTTCTTCACTTACATATTTGTAAAAAGAAAACCTTACATATTGTAAATAGTATTCAGTTGTTCTGAATGTAAGTAAAGCTGTTCTCTTGAGTAGCTTGCAGGAAGTATTCACAGGAACTGTGATCCTCCCTTCATTTTTGTGCACTCAGTGGCTGGCTGTTTATGTGTGTGTTAGAGAGCTGAAAAGGTTATGTCCCAGCCTCTTGAACTTGGGTGTCATCAGATAAAATCTCTAGGAAAGGCAAGGAATAAAAAGGCCCAAAATAGGGCAGGGAAGGTCAGGGACATTAATGAAAAGATAAAGAGGGAAGTTCTATCCTACGCTTACCTTGAGGCTGAGTTTGTTTCCTTATCTCTTCATACTTTTGTCTCTGCTGATTCTGCTGTTCATAAGCAGTGTAAAAGGAATGTATTATAATAACTGCTAGGCAACCGATTGTGTGTCTCCACTAATGTTTCCAGTTCAAGACTTCATAAACCACACAAATATTTTGAAGGAAACCAATGAAACTTGTGATCCAAGGGATGCTCTCTAGCATCCTTCGCAGTGTCACAGAGCATTGTTGGTGCATAATCCTTGCATTTTATATATATATTATATAAAATATTTATTTCTTTATTTTTCAAACGTATATTCCGTTGTCCCTGTGAATGAGCTCAGGGCAGATCACAACAGATAATTAGGCCATTTGGCATCACACAAAACACAAGAACAGATAATTAATTAAAACATTAAAACAAAGAATTTAAAACAGATTATTCACGTGCCTTAGTATTCTCTATTACAATGTAAGGGACCCTGGAGTATACCTCTTGGATTAAATAATGCAGCCATTTCAGGTTGCACAAGATCATTGTCCAGCCCTGTTTGAGCTCAACAACTTTTGTTCATTAGAATTACCATTATGTTGAGTATATGTCAAATTTTGGCAGGACAGTAAGGATGGATTGTGTTTCAGATACGTATACTCCCCCTTTTTACAACTACTCTATTTTATAAAACCTACTTTTTATTTTTTATTTTATTAGATTTATATACCGCCCTCCCCAGTGGGCTCAGGGTGATGTACAGCAGTTAAATAATACAATTAAAATAGTATTAAAATAACAATTTACACATAAAATATCATAAAATACTGTGTAACTATAGAGGTTGTCAGATGACCAATCAGAATCAGGCCACTGATGGACAATTGACCAGAGAAAGCTGGGCCAGAAAAGCTAGGGCCAGAGAAGCTGGGGGGAGGGGGACATCTGTTGCCTCAACCAAATGCCCAGCAGAAGTGCTGAAAAAGCCCTGGCCCTGGTTGAGGCTAGCCGGACATCCCTGGGGCCGGGAACTACTAACAGATGTTGATTTGTGGATCTCAGTGCCCTCTGGGGTTCATATGGGGAGAGGCAGTCTTGTAGGTATGCTGGCCCCTGGCCGTATAGGGCTTTAAAGGTAAGTACCAGCACTTTGAAACAGATCCGGAATTCAAAAGGCAGGCAGTACAGTTCGCGCAGCACTGGGTGGATATGAGCCTGCACAGGCTTTGCCATCAACACCCTCGCTGCCACATTCTGCACTAGCTGCAACTTCTGGAGCAGAGTCAAGGGCAGCCCCGCATAGAGAGAATTACAATAATCTAGTCTGGAAGTGACCATTGCATTGGTCACTGTACCTAAGTGTTGGGGAGTAAGATACGGGGCTGTCTGATCTGCCTCAGATAGAAAAAGGCAGACCTAGCAGTGGTGGTGACCTGGGCCTCCATAGAGAGGGAGTTATCCAGGAACACCCCCAGACTCTTCACACTCAACATAGGCACCAGTGGAGCCCCATCAAAGGTTGGGAGCCTGATCCCCTGACCGAATCCCCCGTGACTCAGGTACAGGACCTCCGTCTTAGATGGATTTAACTTCAGTCAGCTCTGTCGTCGTAACCATTAAGCCACAGCCTGTAATGCCTCGTCAAGATGTCCTGGGGCCGTGTCTGGGCGGCCTTCCATCAGTACATACAGCTGGGCGTCATCCGCATACTGGTAACAACCCAGCCCATATCTCCGGATAATCTGGGTGAGGGGGTGCATATAAATATTAAACAGCATGGTGAAGAGGATCACTCCTTGTGGAACACCACATTCTAGTGGGTGCACCTAGGAGTGCACCCTCTGTCCCCGACCCTGACGGAAGGAGGTTAGCCATTGCAAGGCAAGCCCCCTGTATCCCTGTTAACACCTCATGTTCAACCATATCAAACACCAATTATAAGTCGAGAAGAAAGAACAGCGCTGAACCGCCTCGATCCAGATGTCTCCAAAGATCATCCACCAGGGCGACCAGCACTGTCCCTGTCCCATGAGCAGGACAAAAGCCAGACTGGAAGGGATCTAGGACCTTAGCCTCATCCAGGAATACCTGAAGTTGTGTTGCCACTGCCCTCTCTATCACCTTACCCAGGAATGGTAAATTGGACACTGGGTGGCACTTGAATGGATTTTTTAGACATACCTGCATAGGTTCAGGTTATAGAGAAGACATGTGCATCTAGATATAAAGATTGGATCCAGAAATACACAAGCAGAAACATTAACTGACAAGCACAGTTCCTCTTGTGCAACACTCAGTGCTTTCCTCCCTATATATCATAGTGCTCAGAAATTGGTTGCACAGGATCTTGTGTAAGCCAAAATGCAAATAAGAATACAATAAGTTTGGTTTAGCACAAGTGGCTACCATAGTCTTTTTTCTTGCATTTCTGCTTGCCCAAGATATCTAGGACAAGCAGATATTTTGCTCCAAATCCAACCTACTGTGTCTACAATTTGATTTCATTGATAACGGCCCAGGTCACTAATGAATTTGTCACAACATTTGCAGAGTAATCCTTTACTTCATCAAGAGCTGAGTGACAGAACCTGAGTTGCGACATCATGAGATTTATGCCACACAACTATACCAGCTCAGCAGTGCTGGTACAAATTCACAACACAAACTCAAAATCTGATAGAGAAGGGGATGTGCTAGGGGAGAGATCACAGAGAGGACAGGCCAGTTAGCATCAAGAGAAAAGTCACACAGCTGTGTCCATCTGCAGTCATCTTTGGAGGGAAAGAACAGAGCATGGTGATGGAGAACAATGGGGAAAGGTCTCAAAAGGACACATACAAAGGAGAGCAGTTGTGCAGATAATAAATACCCAGCTCTGAAAGACAACATAGTTACAAAGAAAAGAGAAGCAGCTTTACTCATGCCTCCTATAATGGTACAGGATGCTGTTTCAGCTTATTGTGGAACAAATTGCTTAAACTGCAAAGCAGAATCTTAAAGGAATTCCAGCTTCCTCTCTTGGAACTGACTCTGCAAGCACCAGTCCCTAACATTTATTTTACATGTTTAGACTGGGCAGCAGATGAAAGGCTTTTTGATGGACCTCAGTATTCAGAAAACAGGGGACACTGCATATGGATTGACTGTTTAATAATTCCTGAGCTGAAGGCAAACAGGTTTCTGTCCAGTTTTCTACAGAGCCATGCAGCAAGTCACTCTTCGAATTAATATGTTAAATTATTTAATGCTCTGAAACCGGAGAGAGGATATGCAACTCCCCACATTAAGTTTGATCTTAGTTTTCCACTGGAGTTATAGTATATAGTGCACAAACAATCTTTGAAAGGAGACTCTCATAAATATACATACATACACACACACATACATACATAACAATAATTATCATAATACAATCTGCAGTGAAATTAACAGTGTAACACAGGGGATGAGATTATTCTATCCACCAAAAGGATTAATTGAAGAATTAAAAAACAAGAAATCTAGATTTCATATAAAAGCAAACACACCTAGGCCAGTCTTTCATCAGCCACTCATCCAGAAAATGCCATTCATGACAGAAGCTGGCGTTGGTATGCAGACCAACAGTACTGAGTGCACAAAAGCTAGTGATCCTTCATCACACATCTTGTTTAACAGATGTACAGCTGCAGGTACATCCTCATTTAGAAGCCTGTCTCTTTCCATACGAGTCCAACAGTGTTCATGCAGGCTCCTATTGCTGCATCTGCAGTAGTAATATGCAGACCACATGATAAATAAAAGCCACAGAAGAATATGGACTATAGAAACAGAAATAGCTGTGGGGTCTTTTTCATTTTCGTTTTGTCAACACTGGCATATGCAAGTAGACAGGCTGACACCAGTTTAGTAACCATTCCAAGTGCTCCCAGATATGCTCTCCAAATAGAACGATACCTTCATACTTTGGACTGGCTACGTAATACAAATTTCCCAGCACGATACACGTTTTTATGGTTGAGCTTCCTCATAATTGCCACAGATAGATCTCTATTGTATCAGGAGCTCAGCTCATCCAGCCACACTGTACTTCATCTCCCATTCAGCTTATACTATACAAAAGCAGAATTACAGCAGTTTCTTTATCTATAACACCATAATTAAATCATTTGAAAATGCAGTGCCTATCATGGATTGGCCATTGTAGTTGCTAAATGTAATTTAGGAGTGTTTCTTTTTAGTGAATGGTTCTCATTAATATAATTCTGTATCGTTTTCATATTTTGGACAGAAACAACTCAAGCTATTGGGAACCCTTTAAACTTCAGTAAGCTAATATAATGAGTGTTTAAATACTTCCAGGCCTCTGAATCTAGAAATGCAAACAGCTAGACACAGGGCACCATGGTGCTTTTTGTCTACGTCTTAAAATATCCTCAACTGCATGCTGACTCTGTATAGTTTGATATGCCATCAGTGAACTGTGGTGATCTGTTTATGTTGCCAGCTTGTTAGAACACAGCCATTTTTTCAGGAGGTTGTTGATTTTTTTTGCTTTGGGCAACTTGATTTTACTCAACCCTAATCTTTACAACTTGACAGCAGTACTTTCTTTTTAAAAAAATGCAGTAAATACAATGAGTATACTTGGGGTATAATGCTAATGAAGAGAAGGCTGCACGTAAATTGAGGGTTGTTAGGTGCTCAGAAGGGCTGCAGTGGCTCAGTGGTTAAGACACTGAACTGCCAACTGGAAGGTTGGTAGTTCAGCAGTTTGAGACCTGAGTGCCACATGATGGAGTGAGCTCCTGTCTCTGGTCCCAGCTCTTGCCAACCTAGCAGTTCGAAAGCAAGAAATTGCAAGTAGATAAATAGGTACTGCTTTGGTGGGAAGGTAACAGCATTCCGTGCGCCTCGGTGTCTAGTCATGCCAGCCACATGACCACGGAAACATCTTCGGACAGTGCTGGCTCTTCAACTTGGAAATGGAGATAAGCACCGCACCCTAGAGTTGGATTCGACTGGCTTTCGAGCAAGGGAAACCTTTACCTTTTACCTTAGGTGCTCGGAAAGGGGTATGAAGTTCCACTGAAGAATAGGATCCTCTTCCCCTCCAGACAAGACTTGGATTCGTTCTGTGTCCCCCGGCAGAGGATTCTCACTGATCCATACTGGATTTGTGAGACACTGACTGTATCCCTCATTTTAATCTTTTTGTGGTAGTTGTTGAGGAATCTCTGTAACATGTTATGATATTCTGCAGAACCCCAACTCCCTCTTCCTGCTGGTAGTAGACATACCATTGTATGCAACGCTCACTGCACGATTATTTGTGGAACAGTTTATACATATTGGTTTAGAGAGCCTTTAAAGGTAATTTCAAAGATTTTAAATACTGCTAGAAGTCATTGCCTGCTACTTGAAATTTCAGCTGAACTATGGTAATTAATATAATTTTGTTTGGGTCTGTGGGTTTTTTGTTCCCTTCCCAGGAATCTGCAGCTTTTAATGCAGTAAATGCCTTGCAGTCAGTTTACGGAATAAGATACCGATATGGACCTGCCTCCAGTACTCTGTGTAAGTTCCTTTCTTCATGTACTATGCTGGTGTTGGCTCTGCTTTAATGAGACATCAGTTTCCAAGACAATTTCAGTCTGATATGACGACAGGCAAGAGATGAGAAATTTGCTGCTACAAGGTTGCAAACTTTCACATAGGTAGGCTACTGAAATTATATTGGCTGGGAGCCAGCTTTGAAGACAGGGATGAAAGCCCCATTCACATGTGGAACACTGACCCTGATTTATTGGGTCTTGTCAATGACTATGGTTGAAGTTAAGCAACTTAACTATATGCAGCAATACAACCTAGATCTTCCCTGTATGGTAAAATTAGTGCAATGGATTCTAATGCTGTAAGAGGTAGAACCTGTAAAAGTACAAAATTTGAGAGAAACATAAGAGGTGACCTGCTGGAACACATGAGTGTTTCACCTGCTCCGCATCTTGTTTCACACAGTGGCCAACCACATATCTCTCCAGCCAACCCTGGTATGCAGAAGGTCTCCAGTTCAACCCCCAACATCTCCAGTTGAAAGGACCAGGGCAGTAGGTGATGGGAAAGACCTCTGTCTTGGGAACCTGGAGAGCCCTGCCAGTCTGAGCAGATAATACTTGATGGACCAATAGTCTGATTCAGTATAAGGTAGCTTCATGTGTTCAACAGAAATGGAACCAGAACCAGAGTGTAAAGTATGAGAACTTCTAAAACATATCAAGAAATGATTCAGTGAGTTAATGCTTAATATTATTCACAGAAAAATATTCAAGATTAAATCCACAATTAAGCACTAGTTACAGCAAGCCAGTCACACATAACTGGTAGCCTCAAATGGTAATCTGCATCCCTCCACACATCCATCCAATTTAACATGACACAGATAGATATCACAAATGCAGATAAGGGATCTGTATTTAGAAGCAGATCTGTATTTGCATCAGCTATATGCACAGAAGACTGCTTCCATGAATGACTTTCCTTTGCTAGATTGGGAATGGGTATTGTAATGATTTGTGAGTTTTGTTTCATTTTTAAAAATAATATTGGTGTTCCAAGTGTTCATTCAGGCTGCGGGCTGTATTTTTTTCCTCTGGGCTGAGAACACAATCATTTTGAAAATAATAATAAAGTAAAATCCCATCAATCCAGAATATTAAAATTTACATTCTTCCCAGTGGAATAAGGGATGTTTAAAATCTGGGTTTTAAATAACTGTCAGAGTCTGAATGGAACTCTGCCAGAGAGAAAAGAAATTCAGTAGCTTAGTATGACAAGGCATATGTTGTTTTCCAACTTTGTTTTGATTTGATCTGAAACAATGGACATATGAATATTATCTGGGCTTAAAATGAAGATGAAGAATCCGTAATAACTACACATTTTCTGGCCATTGTTTGCTGAATTATATCATAATTGCCAAGAGGTAGCCAGTATGCTGTAGTGGTTAAGAGTGCTGGATTAGTATCTGGAGGACCTAGGTTCGAATCTCCACTCATGCCATGAAAGCTCACTTGGTGACTTTGGGCCAGCATTACTCTCTCAGCATCACTTACCTCACAGAGTTGTTATGAGGATAACATGGAGGAGAAGAGAACAGTTTAAGCTGTTTTGGGTCTCCATTGGGGAGAAAGGCAGTGTATAAATGAAGGAGAGAAAGAAAGAAAATATAATTAAAATATTCAGAAATATATCAGTATATTTGATAAGAGAGTATAGCAAGAGTGTTCAATGAGCAGTTGGCTCCTGAATCAAGAATGGTGTATCTTCTTTTATCCTTTAATACAGTATGGTTGCTCATCTGTACCATGTGACCCAGGTTGCTGCTCAACACTGTGCTGCCTTACATTTGTGCAGAAGCAATGAACCTCTGTGCAATTCACTCATGTCTTACAGATATTGTAATGTAATTTATGGGATGGCTTTTCTAACTAGAGCTTCTGAGAGTTGGGTCTTGCATTATAAAATTAACTTCATTGGTGTAACAATGCAAATGGGGAAGCAGAAACCATTGTGAGAAGAGAAAGCAGGGAATGTCAGACATCCTCCATTGTATTATACTTAGAGCATCTCCTTAATTAAAATCAGTCCCTTCCGGCTTGAGTGCATGAGCCACTGGACCAGCAGAAGTGGTTGGCTGTAGTTAGTTATCAGGAACTAGCAATGCTGCCAAAGACATAACTGCAGCATTGTGCAGCAGAATTATCTAGCAACACGTAAATAGATGGGATGGCAACTTGAAGGCCTTCTGACCAGATAGAACCAACTGAGCCATCAGCCTTGGTAGTCAGCTACTAGAACTGAGTTGCATCCTATACTTAGAACAAGATTGTCCTATCTATCTTGGTTCACAAGCAATGCTACTGTAGCATATCCACATTGCAGCTGTATATGTGGAGTGTCTCCAAAACTGATTTTAACTGCAGTTAGATTCCTCCTTGTGATAGTTGTTCCTCTGAAGCATCTCTGGAGTCAAAGCCATTTTGCTTCTTTGATCTTACTTGAAATTCACTGCCAGAGGAGGTGGTGGTGGCTACAAGCATGGACAGCTTCAAGAGGGAATTAGATAAACATATCGAGCTAGGTCCATCAGTGGCTATTAGCCACAAGGTATAGATAGAAACTCAGTCTGGGGCAAGTGATGCACTGTATTCTTGGTGCTTGGGGGGTGCCAACAGTGGGAGGGCTTTTAGTGTCCTGGCCCCACTGCTGGACCTCCTGATGGCACCTGGTATTTTTGGCCGCTGTGTGACAGAGTGTTGGACTAGATAGGCCATTGGCCTGATCCAACATTGGCTTCTCTTATGTTTTTATGAAACAACCATGTTGTACTATCATATCCTGTTATATATATCATTTATTACATTATTATTAATAGTATAACATTAGATATGTGCAAATATATAGCTGCTGCAATTAAACGTTATTTGTTTTTAATGAGTTTTGTTATATTGCTGTCTTTTTCTGGCTTTAAGACCTAGATGGGATATGTATCATTTATTAACTATCTGTTTGTTTGTTTTACCAGATGTAAGTTCTGGCAGTTCTATGGACTGGGCATACAAAAATGGTATCCCATATGCATTTGCATTTGAGCTGCGTGATACCGGCCATTTTGGATTTCTATTACCTGAGACCCTAATCAAGCCAACTTGTACAGAGACCATGTTAGCTGTTAAAAACATAACGATGCATCTGCTAAAGAAGTGTCACTAGGGTACATCAAAACAGTTAATTTCTCATTATTTCAAGTGTTTTATTATGTAGACAATGTCAAGTAACTGAATAGAATGTGACATGTCTTTCTGGTGGAACTTATAGAAAGAAAATGTGCCATTCATTCTGTGTGCTGAAAATAATGTTGTATATATTCAGGCTGTGTGTACCTTGGCATTGTATCATACAAGTGCAGAAATCAGGTTTGAAAATGCATGGGAGATGCCTGCTGAAACTGCAGAAAGTGAGCTATGTGAAGAGACACAAAGAAAGTTTTATGGCAGTCTGGGGATATGACTTTAAGTTCTTCTTTTTTATTCAGATGTTTTCTCCATCTCATAGCTAGAAGAAACAGAATAAATTATGCAAATAAATATGCATATCCCAATCTGCCCAGTTTTTATAATCTACACAGTGCACAGATATTGGCATGGTTTGAAGAAGAATCTAACTTGGCACAGGTGTTTAGGTTGTTTGCTTTTGCTTAAAGCACAGAATGCATATAGTTTTGAATATTGTTTGCAAGATACATTAAATAATATCTCTTTTGAGACAGTAAAACTGCTCTGTTCCCACACCTCCAGAGTCAGTATCACTAACATGGATGACAGAAGAATAATAATGCAATCCTGTGCAAAGTACTCCAGTAAACAAATTGACTTTAATTCTGCATAGGACTGCACCATAAAGCATTCTTAATGCAGTAAATTCTTAGTGAGCTTATGTATATAAAATCCACAGGAAGAATCATATTTGTCCATATTTTTCCTTTTCTGCTTCAGATTATAGTAGAGCACAGGAGGAACATTCCAGTGTTGGATGGATAGGACTAAACTGTAGGTCTCCTGTCCCAGCAATAGCCCATCCACAGAATATTCATTGCACGTGTTGGAATTAGTCTTTGTAGATTATATTTTCTTGTGACCAGGTTGTAAGGGAATAAGTTTGCTTTATGCTAGGGAAGCTATTTCTTTTATGCCATTTAAAACTTCTAGAGAACAACTATTTTTCTCACACATGTGAATTTGTTCTGTTCCACGTAGAGGATGGAGAATCTAAAGTGTGATCAAAGAGCCAGATCACATGGTAAATGTCTGCCAGTTCTCTTGGCAATATGGGATGTAGGCTCACATGTTATGTGAGGAAAATAGGTAAGCAAATGTCAGAGTTGGTGGCTAGAAAGCATGGTGGCAATTCAGCAGATTCTGAAGGACTTCAGGCAATCTTTAGCTGTTCAAACTGCACTGTAACAAGACTGAGCAAGACCACACTCAGCATTATAAAAGACCAGATCAGATCTTTTTGGCTTCTCGTGTGACTTGATTAGGTTATTCTGAACAGCTGCAGTTTTTCTCTGAATTTCTTTATGACATAAGTGTACATTTGTTACCTTTCCTTGGTTTTTTCCTCATTCCTTCATACTTTTTGAAAATCAGGTAGTTTGAGAAGGTATGGAGAAACAGAAAGACAACAAACAGACAACAATGTTGTAAAGACCATTACAGTTCAGGAAATCACTGAAACCCTCTATGTGCAAGACAAAGTGTCACTGCAGAGTACCGGCAATCCATCTGTCTTCAAGCCAGCCTAGTGATACTGGAAACAAGGCAGCTAGGCCTCAGAAGCAATGGTTAGACTCTTCTGCTGCCTTACAGTAAAATAATTCATCTGTAATTTTCCATGCAGAATGGCAGGTGAGTGACTGGGCCTCCCTTCTTATCACATATAGAAAAATTCCACATATATGGTTGGCCTCAGTCAGTAACATAAATGGTAGAATTAATAACCTAGGCTTATTATGAACAGCTGTTAATACATACCAAGAATTAACTACATGCTAGATGTGACCAGTGAATACAGAAAATCATTGCACAAATGATTGCAAAAACAATAATAAAAAAATATATAGTGGTCCTTCCTAGTAAACATTTGAAGCTCTTCATGGCATGGAGTTAAATAGCACCACCTGATCATTACTTGCTGATAAAACTGATATTAAAGGGACAGTGAGAGGGAGAAGTTTAAAATCTTACAATCCTATACCTAGTAGAATAGCTGTTAATTACCCAGAAAGTAATTAATGGGTGTATGATTATCATGGGGAATCAACATTTTTGCCTTGTTTCAAGGAGCTTGTATAAGATTTTTAAATGATCAGAAAATAAAAATATGGAAGCTTTACTGTACAGGAATTCTCTAATGAACATTGTATTTGAAAGAATAATGCCTTAGCCCTCATGCCCATGTGTGACGTTGCCAGAATATCGATGGGGATGCTCACTGGAAGTAATTCAGTGCTGATGGGCAACATCCACATGTAGATGAAAAAGTAAATGAAAAATGAAAACCAGTGTAGTGTAATTGTTACAGCATCAAAGTAGCACCGGAGAGACCCCTGCTAAAATCCCTGCGGTGAAATGAAGCTTGCTGAGTCACTCACTCTCACACCTTCGTAGAGTTACAGGGATCAGAGTCAGAAAGGAAAACCATGTACACATTTGGCTTGAGCTCTTTGGAGGAAAAGTGGGAAAAAATGTACAGGTAGGTAGGATAGTCATTGCCTTTGGTTTCTGACCCAGTATACGGTGCTCTTTTCACACAAGGATCTCCTTCTCTGAATCAGGATGAAACTACGCAGATAGAAGGGACTTTACTTCCTTGACATTTCCATTGGGATTGATGTCAACTGTAACTGGGAGTTTTGTATTTAATAGTACCAGAACATATTAAATAAAACATGTTTGTTTTGTGAAAAGGTCTCTTAATTATTGTTGCTACTAGGATTCTGAAATGGAAAGTGATGCGTGATTTTTCACAGCACATATTCTCAACTTTTGTGGCAATGTTAAAATCACCACCACAAAAATAATTCACTTGCCACAATACCAGATTTTGCTTTCACAAATTATTGTATAAAAAGATATCCTAATCCCACAAAACATGAAATGTATATGGAAATAGGATTTTGTATTCAAACTAAAGACGGAAAGCTGCCTTATGTTAAATTAAGAAACCAAAAGGTTAATTACCAAAAATATAAGGGCCAAAAAATTAAAAACATATAAATATTATCGAATATACAAAAATAAAAACAGATATTTGGCCCATATATTTTTGGTAATTAACCTTTTGGTTTCTTAATTCAACTTGTTTGGGTTAAGTTTTTCTTCCTTTCCTTTGGTTACTGGCTGCTGTATGTTGAGTGAGCCCACTGGTCTATCATGGTCAGCATTGTCTATTCTGGCTGGCAAGGGCTCTCCAGGATCTCAGGTTCAGCTCTTTCATATTGCCTACTACTGGACATGCCAGGGATTTAACCTGGGACCTTCTGTATGTAAGCAAATGCTCAACCGTGGCCCTCCCTTCACAGCATGTATAACAGTAAAAACTCACTTCTTGCGCTTTGTTGGCCAGCGTGGAGAGGTAATTCTAGGTCTAATCCCATGACAGCCCCATGAAGCTGTGCACTGCTGCTACATTCATGGAGCCCCCATCCCCCCACTGGGCAGGTAAAACACCAAATATTCATTTTCCCTTCTCTAAAATCATCTATACCAGAAGAAACAGATACCACAAGCCTTAATAGCACTGGTGGATCTACAGATGGGGGGGGGGGTTAATTCTATGACATGCAACAGCCATGAGCTGAACATCAGACAATCAGTGTATGAACATATTGTAGCTAAGGGAAACAAATTACATTTGAAACTGATGCTTCAGAGACTACATGTGGGAAGAAGTACAGTAATTATTTATTACTTTAAAACCAATCTGTTCTACACACTTCAGTCAGACAGGAATTAATGCAAATACACTTCAGAAATGGCTCATTTGGTAGAGCTAGGTTATTTATTTATGGTGCAATTTCTTCTCCATGAGAGGTAAAAGGCAAATAGAAGAGCTGCTTTATTCACCTCCCTCTTTGCAGCAATGTAGGTTTGACAGCCAGCTGAAGCGTGGTTTGGAAAGCTTTGGTTCAGTGGTCATATATTTACGTCAGATTTTGAGGCTCACGTGTCAGCTGGTAGAAACACAGAGTCTGCTAGCATTTGGTCAGCAACCAGTGAAGTACATTAACCCACAGGACAGCATTCCTTCAGTACTCTCAGCAAGGATTAGATGACAGTATCAATGGAATAGTAAATTTGTGTCCAGAATGCAAAGTTTGGAACATATGTAAGAATACAGTGCACCATGAATATTTTGGTACAGTATCAATCAATGACAATATAAACCATAAAGCTTTAGCACTGAATCTCCCAACAGCATTTCTGTGATGTTCCTTTAAGTTCCAGTTCAGGTACAACAAAGTGGTATTTCATCCACACGTAGAATGAATAAGCTTGCTGCAGGGGGGTAGCTATATTGCTCTACCCTAGCACACCCTTCTTTTTTAAAAAAAATAAAAAAATGGCTGGATGTTGGATTCTGTCACAGCAGAGGAGAAGCAAACAAGAATCAAGAAGCTCATTTTTAAATGCCAAGGATGGACAAGTTGCAGAGGGACAAGGGCATATATGGTGCTATCTGGCACTAAAAGTAGTTCTGGACAAGCACTTTAGTGCAGGGTTGCACAGAAGAGGAGAGCATGGCCTCTAATGATTTTTCTCTCTTTTTTTCTTTTTAAGTATCTTCTATTTATAGAATATATCATAGTCAGCCATTGCAGCTGGGAGATTATCTTCGCTTGCATCCAGCCATGCAGTTAAGAATTCTTCAGTGCTCTTGAGCATTCACCCTCCTGCTGCAGCCCACTGAGCCATCCAACATGTTGTTCCCAGAGTCAACAGCCCCTCAGGAAGCACATAGTGGGGCTCTGCAGTGGGAGCAGGAATTAGTTATTGCGATATTTGGTTAATATAGCAAGAGTTTTGCCTGGCATCACGTGTGTAGGAGTATGAGGGCATTGTATCTACAGGAGAGACCGACAGAGACATGTGTCTCCATGGAAGGCTGTGTGAAGACAGTGAGATGACAAATGGAGAGAGAGATGGGATCAATGGGCAGCTCCCCGGTTAAGACAAAGAGGTGCCCCATTCATGGAGATAACACCTATACACACTTAGAGTGATGTGGCATCCCCCCCACACACAAATGTCCAAGCATGCTGAGCCGCTCATTCCAACATTAATAAAAGTTGCCATCTCTTATGTAAACTTAAATGGCCTTAAGTTTCCTTGACATGGAATGATTCAAATCTATTGCTACTGTTAAGGGTTATGAAGAAGCACACATAGCATTTCTCAGAACTGAAGTGACATCGTGTAACTAACATAGTATTGTGTGAAATGAATATACTAGTGTGCATGTTTCTATTCACACCTCATCTCTGTATATTTTTTAAAATTAGTAATTCAGCACACTTACATCATGCCAAGCAGTGGAGGTGTGGCAAGCAATACAAATTGAAACCTATTGGAAATACAAAGGGTTTTCTTTCACCTTTACTATTGTTAATTATATCCAAATTCTTCCTTCATGATGCAAATCCTGCCCCCCAGCTGAAATTAGGGGGGGAAACAGGCAACTATTCACGAGCAAAGGGGATGTGGGAGGTCTGCTTTGAAATGACACTGGAGCAAGTGGGCATGGGCACCTAAATCTTTAATCCTCCTGCACTTTAGTGCTCAATGTGGCTCTGATGCTGGAAGTCAGCTGGGCCTGGAGGAAAATGGAGAAATGAAGCAAGCATATCAAGGCAAGGAAAGAGGCTTAGCATTAGCCACAAAACTAATGTAATGAGGTCATGACTTCTAGTGTTAAATAAGAGAAGCCCCAGGAACCTATCGGGTTGTTTTCAACAGCAACCACACGTAAAAAGTAATTTACAGCTCTCTACCCTAGAGATTACAAAAGCAGGAATAAGTGGCACTAAATCTTTTCTTTCTAAACAGGGACAGAACCAGCATAAGAGATGAAGCTAATAAAAGACATGTTGTGGTACTCCCTTTTGTTTCATGCCCTCTGCAGAGCATTGTGGTCCTATGGTAGACTCGACTGTGTGAACTTTTGCCATCCTAAACAAAATCACACCCTTTGAAGCCCTCTGATTTCAGTGGACTTAAAATGGTTGTAACACTGCTTAGGATCCCACCATCAGCCATCCTCAATTTCATGACTTCATTTGTCAGGTGGCTACAACAGAATATTATGTAAAGATGTCAACCTAATGTGAATTTGGAATTAAGAACATCTTTGTAGATTGAAGGATCAGTGACCATTTTGAAGTTTCCCTAAAAATATTCACATGCCTTATGAAGATGGATTACACTGAGTCAGTCCATCAAGCCCAGTATTATATATTGTAACTAGCAGCCACTCACCAAAATGTCAGATGAAGTTTTTTTCCTCATGACCTGCTACTTATCCCTTTAATTGGGCTTGAACTCGTGTCCTTTGAGTTAGAATTCTCCAGGTGAGGTTTAAACCAAGAACCTCAGCTTCATATTTATATGTACTCCCTTAAAAGTATGGCACACCAGCCTGCTATGCCATAGTAGCTTTAAAGTAGACACTAAATCACAAGGAAGTTTTACATGAGTTCTTGGCACTGACGTTGCTTCTTTCTTTCCCCCCCCCACAGTAGCTTCAGCAGCCAGCAATTTCCCAGTTAAAATTAAAACCTTCCATTCTAATATCTGGGGAGTTGCTGGCTAATCCAAGCCACTGCAAAAGAAGAAATTTCTGAGCGGAGGCACTGTTCAATCAAAACCACTGCATTGTCAAAAGACCAATGAATGTTGGACCAGAATGTGCCTTTCTTATTCCTCTTGACTGAAAGAAATTAACCAGTCAGGCAGAACTATCCAGCTGCCCTCACATAACAACCCCTTGCAAAGTATCTCCCCTGGGAGAAAGATACCAAGTCACCTATTGGATAAGTCGCCTCTCCATTAAGACATCAGACACTCCACTTATGAATAATATATTCAGTTGGTAATTGAAAGAATCCCATTGAGGTACATGGATCGGTTGCTGCACAAGACAAAAGAAAGCTTATTGTGCAACATCAGGGTTTTTTACATGTAGTGTACTGCTGCTCTTCCTTTTTAAAGTGTTGCATTTCAGTACATATACACTGGTTCAACTGAGTAGCCTCCATATTAATGATAAAAGAATGAAATCTTATTACAATTTCTAAGCAAGAATTCATTGCATGGGGAAATGTCAGGTTTAAATGTTAATAACAGATTATTGTATTTTGTGGTCCGTACAAGAAATGATGTACGTAAATGCTTTATCAATGTGACAGTATTTTAGTACTATAGTGTCTTTATGCCAATATTCTACTTAAACCATGTGACCTCATGTAATATATCCTGTATACTCTGCCTGGGTGTGAACATTCCAACATCTCACGCAACAAAAGGTTTTCTCCATCACCTGGGAATCTCTTAACTAGAGATGCCAAGGGTTGAAAAAATGCCCTCTACTACTTAACTCCCTGTCCCTGAACAATGAACACATACAAATGTAGGAAGCTGCTTTATACAAGTCAGACTCTCACAGGAGTCTGATTCTTCTGTATCTGAGCCAGATGTCTTTCCCATTCTTAATATGCAATGAGAGAATCACAGCTCCAAAAATCCAAATCTAGAAGTACTAGAAAGCTGTATGCTAGCGCTATACACAATCAATGCTCAAAAAACATATGAAATCATAGAAAAAGAATTTATAGTGCTCATATCAATACGTGTATAAATTGTAATAATATAGAAAAGAAGAAGGGGGGGAAGGTCTGAAAAAAGTTGACAAAGTTTTCTGGAATACAAGTTCGTTTCAATTAGCTTCATCCGAACAGAACCTCGTTGAACAGTGTCTTCTAAGATTCATTCATCATTGAGTATGATAGCGAAGATCATATCATTTCATAAAATTTCTCATCATTTGTCATAGTAATGTACTCTAAAGTTACAATGGAACATTCTGAAGACGCATTCTGAAAGAAAGACGTAAAAGCCTTTTACGTCTTTTATGAAGTGATAGGATCTTCACTATCATACTCAATGATGAATGAATCTTAGAAGACACCGTTTTGTTCAACGAGGTCCCATTCGCATGAAACTAGTCAAAATAAACTTGTATTCCAGAAAACTTTGCCAACCAGCACCTTTTTCGGACCTCCCCCCTTCTCCTTTTCTGTATTATTACAACTTATACACGTTTTGATATGAGCACTATAAATTCTTTTTCTATGATTTCAGATTTTTTTGAGCATTGATTGTGTATAGCGCTAGCATACAGCTTTCCCATTCTTAAAACTTAAGAGATGAGGCCTATAATGTGAAGCACATACTCTACTGACCTACAGTATCTTCCCAGGAGCTGAGTTATTGCGTTAAAAAAGGGTGCCATCAGCATTATAGAAAGTAACAGGGTAGCAGCTTACAAATGCTGACAGTACTTCTATAGAATGCCCCTGTAGGCAGCTTTTAGTGGTAAACTATGTTCCTATCTAACTCTGGGCTTCTAAATATGTTCTGGTAATGCAACATAAAGGATTTCCACCCCTGATCAATTTTTACCCATCCTACTCCAGCAGAGCAATTGTAAATCCCATTCAAAGTACATCTGTGCCATAAGGGGGTGGGGAAATTGTTGGCAAAGCACTGTGAATTGCAGCAGCTGTGCCAACAATGGGTAGGGCAGTATAAATCCAAGGGCAGGAGCTATTATTAGAACTTTTGTATCTAATCCTGAGCCTTTGTCTCAAAATAAAGGCTCATAGGATTCAGCCATAGCATAAGAACATGGCCTTGATTCTTGGAAATATTAACAAGAAACACTGCAAATCTGAACCTATTAATCTTATATTCTAGTAACGAAGGCAGGATATCTTTGGATATTTAAATCCAGTGACTACAGCTGTGAACAGTCAAGACAGATCTTTCTACAAACATGAAAAGGTCCCTAAGTTTGCAGAAAAATGTGAAATCTTAAATAAATATAATGGGCAGCTTTAAAAAAACCAAAAATGATAAAAGGAGCATCTGTAGCTTTAAGTAACAGATTCCCTCAGTGGCTTGTTGCTAGGCAACCACAGTATTCCAGGCTTCAGTTTATGTCAGTAAAAAGGCAGGGGGATTGGACAGGGCCCTTTCCAGGCCTATTTTGGCCTTTGAGGGAGGACTCATTAGGGCCAGGCCTGGCTCTGGATGCCAACTCCAGGTTGGAAAATTCCTGGAGTATTTTGAGTAGAGTCTGAGGAGAGCAGGGTCTGGGAAGGGAAAAGGCCTCAGTATGGTATAATGCCACACAAATTTCTGTTTTGCTGTGGTTTAAAACTCTTAAATTTTCTTTTACGGTGCATAGGCCATTGGGCTATTAAACCTAAATGAACTTGAATTTGGAATAATACCAGAGAGTCCACTCTCCAAAACAGCCATTTTCTCCAGGATGACAGATCTCTGTTGTCTGGAATTCAGATGTCCCACCAGGAGGCTGGTGTCCATAGGCTTGACAGCAGCCTCTGAGTGACTTGATTCAACTTGCATGACTTAACTAGGCCTGGCTGCTTGCTGCTGTTCAACAGTAGCCACCCTATAAAAGCCAGTGTGCTGTAGTAGTTAGAGCTTCAGAGAAGGGTCTGGGAGACCCAGGTTTCAATCCCCATCTTGCTGTGGAAGCTCACTGGGTGATTTTGGACCAGTCACATACTTTCAGCCTAACCTAACTCACAGGACTGTTGTGTGGATAAAAAGGAGAAAAGAAAAATGTAAGCTGCTTTGGTTCCCACTGTGGAGAAAAGTGGGCTATAAATGAAATAACTAAAGAATAAATATAGCTGAAGATGGGAGGCAGATAAAAGGTAGGTTGGTGAATTGGGCTGAGGGGAATGAGATAGGAAAATTGCCAAGAGGGGGAAAGAGGAAATAGTGTGGGGAGGAGGAAAGTTATGTGCGACCCCACAAGTCCTTGAGGGTTCCTTACCATGCAAGCGAGCCTTGCTCTGTGGCCAGCACCACACAACTAGGCCCATTAGAGGTAGAAGCTCCTGGGGATTGTGTGTGAGAGCGAAACCTTAAGACAGAGGGGCCAATAAAGGTAAGTTGGCTGTTGGGTGGGAAGGAGATAGGGTTGGGCGGGGTTAAGGAGGGAAGGGACCTGAATGGTATAACGCCATAGAGTCCACCCTCCAAAGCAGGCATTTTCTCCCTGGGAACTAGGGTTGCCAACCTCCAGGTGGGGGCTGTAGATTTCCTGGAATTACAACCAATCTCCAGATTAGAGATTAGTTCTCCTGGAGAGAATGGCTATTTTGGAGAATGGACTCTATGGCATTATACCCTGTTGAGGCTGCTTCCCTCCGGAAACCTCACCCTCCCAAAGCTCCACCCCCAAATCCCCAGGAATTTCCCAACATGGAGCTGGCAGCCCTGGGGGAACTTATCTCTGTCGCTGGGAGATCCACTGTGATTCCTGGAGAGCCACCAGCACTGCTGCTGCAAGGTAAGGGGGAGAAGGAAGATAGCTGGGAGTGCTGACACCAGTACTACTGCTGGGGGGGGGAGAAAGCAGGTGGAAGGCAAGAGAGTTATGGGGGCAGAGAGAGCGAAAAGGGGGGCAGAAGGAGGGACAAAGCGTGATGAGGTGGGGAGGCAGAAAAAAAGAGTGATGAGGTGAGGAAGCAGGAAGAATGATAGGGTGTGGATCAGAAAGAGAAACTGACACGCATGGAGGAGAGTAAGAAAAGTGGTGGCAGAAGGGAGAAAGAGTGAGAGACTGAGAGAAGTAGGGGGAGAGGGAAGGAAGCAAAGGTGGGGGGACCAGGACAGCCACTCCCACAAATTTGTTGTGGTTCTCCCACTTGTTTATTCTACTTCTGTTTCTTTTATGCTTCTTCAAAAGGACTATTTCACAAGGTACTCTGAAAGCTATAATAAATCTTAACCTTTGGTAACATCGAAATCCTGAACCTGTTATAAATATGTGAGCTTTCTCACATACCTACGCAGATTCATTCACACAGAGACAAGATGTCTCTTTGCACAATGTGTACTGTATAATGTTTTATGTAATGGTACAAGTGTAGCATTTGATCAATAGATCATACAGTGTCTAAAAGCAAGCTGAGTGAATGTTCATCTTCTAGACATCAGAAACACAGGTCCATGATTTGGTTGATATATTTAGTGTTCCTTGATAATGTATGCATGGCCTTTTTTTAAGTGCAGGAGAAGCTCTCCTCAGTCAGCTACGGTATGCAGCTATAAGTTACCTATTTCCCACTGTCACTGCTACCATGCTGCCACCAGTCTGGGCCTCCTCCTTTTCAGTGTCCCCAGTATAATCAGCCTCTGTTTCATGTAAGATCTGCAACTTTTCAAGGTCAAGCCCTGTAATGCTAGAGCTAAAGGAACGGTGCTAGGACGAACTGCCACATTTGTACTTTGTTCCTTGATTACCTGTACCATTGTTAGATCTATCTTTTTCACAACTGTCCCAATATTTGCCAGAACCTCTGATAGCATGTAGTTAGGCAACTTTCACCTTTGTGCATGGTAAATACCACTAATCACCATCTACTTTGCAGACACCACAGCTGCTCCTCAGACACTGCCTCCTATGGAGCATACTACTATTTTCAAAGTTCCCCCTTATCACTAGGGAACCAAAATACCTCTCTATGTAGCACAGCCGCAAGTGAGGGGTTGTTATAAACGCAGTACCATTCTACTCCCTTAAAAAGTGCCCTCTATGCCAATTCCATCTCACCTATGTGCCCACTGGTAGAGCTTCCACATAATGGCTAGTATCTTCCACCTTCTATTCCTAAAAACCAACTAAAAGGTCTTTTAGTGTTTCACTATGATACCCACCAACATGGCTAATAGCTCCTAGGGTGAATTTCAGTCAAGAAGAAGTAGTGCAATGTTTGAGTCCTTTACCCTGCCTCCCCAAGCTCTTCTCATGAGACTCAGAACTGCTAGGCAGATACTAGTAGCTGACCCCAATACCTTCTGTTGCATAGATCTGCTGGTAGGAAGCAAACAATCTATGGTGATTTCCCCAATGATGGTCGGGTTGGGAAATAGCTGGAGATTTTTTTTGGGGGGGAGAGCCTGGGGAGGGCAGGGTATAATGCCATAGAATCCACCCTTCAAAGCAGACATTTTTTTTTCCAGGGGAACTGATCTTGGTCGTCTGGAGCTCAATTGTAATAGTGGGAGATCTCCAGGTGCTACCTGGAAGGTGGCAATCCCAATGATGAGTCATTGATGACATGCTGTTGAACAGTCACAACAAGAATTCCAGAGGTAGATTTCTGATGTGAGCATCTCTCATTCAGACTCTTGAAGTCAAGACCAGTCTATCAATGGTCTTATAGATACCATTACTTGAATTCTAACGAGATTTTTTTAAGTCAATGCATTTAATAAAACAGGTCTGACCAGGGACTCTGCAGTAGGATCCAATCATTTTATTAACTGCAACACTATACTTGCTTGCCAGGGATGACACTTGCTGGTCTGCTTATTTTTATACTTCAGCTCCACTGAGGATGGTAGTATTCTGAAAAATAACTAGTAGATCAGTATATTTTAAATTTATATTTAAGTAATGTATATCATGGCTTGCTTTAAGTTACTTTGTCATATGTATTAAATAAAAGCAGAGAGCAAAGATCTAATTAGCAAGGGATGAAAGTTTACCACATTTAGCACATTTGTGATCACACACATTCACTGCCTATTTGGAATCACATGGGATTTAGCAGTGTTTAACTGTGGTCAGGCTAGCGCAATCTCATCAGATCTTGGAAGCTACATAGGGTCGGCCCTGGTTAGTATTTGGATATGAGACCACCAAGGAATACCAGGGTCATGACAGGGAGGCAGACAATAGCAAACCATTTCTGAACGTCTCTTGCCCTGAAAACCCTATGGGGTCACCATAAGTCAGCTGTGACATGACTGCAAAAAAAAGTTTAAAAATTTAAAAGTTAATATGTTAAGTGTAATGATTTGATAGTGGAACGGTAGTATAGGTAGTACAGAATAAAATATGAGGGTAGTATAGAAGAAAATACAAGTATGAGAGGTGGTTATGATCAGCAACTGTTTCATTACACTATATTACTTTTTTGACAGGAAAGATAATCCCAGTTTTTTTAAAGCAGCATTTGCTCAGGTGACTGCATAACATCATGATTAACTGAACTATAGTATCATTTTTTCAGCTGAGGTTCTATAAGCAGATTCGTAAGTTTTATAAAGCCATAGATAAGGAAGAGATACCTAATAATCACTCATCTTATTGGTATGCAGCTACACACACTGAAAAAAATTAATCACGGCTCTTGTTACTTACAGATTATCCTAGACCTGAGGGAAAGCATTCATAGAACCAAGATTCCAACAGATAACAACAGAATATTTTGAGGATAGAAGAAAAGTAGGTTTTTAAACCTTGCTTTTTTCTTCCCTACGGAGTCTCAAAGCAGCTTACAATCTCCTTCCCTTCCTCTTCCCACAACAAACACCATCTAAGGTAGGTGGGGCTGAGAGAGCTCTGAGAGAACTGTGACCCAGCTGGCTTCATGTGGAGGGGTAGGGAATCAAACCCAGTTCTCCAGATTAGAGTCGGCCGCTCTTAACCACTACACCAACTGAAATAGGTCATAGTACATTCCACTGTATATGTATAAAGTAGTTATGTCAAAGATTTAGGAGAGGAAGCCTCAGCAAATCTACTCAGCACAGCTTATTCTTAGGAAAATGTCTTTAGGTGTAATTTATATCTAGGTAATTTATATCTACTCCAGAAGCCCTACCCCACCTTCTGGAGTAGATATAAATTACCTGCCTACCGTTTTTCTTCTCACCTTGACACAGAGAGTACTCCATCTTTCTGTGTTATACCTCTGAGGATGCCAGTCACAGCTGCTGGCAAAATGTCAGGTACTACAATGCCAAGATCACGGCCACACAACCCGGAAAATCTACAGCAACTAACAAACTGTAGTCTTCAATAACAGTACTTTTTATTTTCCATGTACAGAGCTCTAAATATCAAGGTACAATCAGAAAATTCTTCTTAGGCCTATGTAGGATGATATGTGTATAGAAAATATAAGCAGCAGCAATATACCAGGGGTGGCCAAACTGTGGCTTGGGAGCCACATGTGGCTCTTTCACACATATTGTGCAGCTCCCAGCAGGGCAGCTGGGGAAGCGAATAGGTGGCATACTTTTTCTCCCTCCCTCCCTTCCTTCCCCCTCCCTCCCATCTATTTGCTTTCTTGGTTCTCTCTCTCTCTCTCTCTTCCACCTCTTTCATGCTTTCTTTCCACCTCTCTCCTTTTCTCTCTCTCTCAGACAAATAAATATCATTAGCAAACAAATATCATTGGACAAATAAATACCATTACCAATATCTATTTTTACACCTTCTGTTTTGATATTTAGCAGTCTCATTTAATGTTGATAAAAAGCAAAAATGTATATTTTAAATAAAAATGTGTGTGTAATATTCGTGTCTTGCAGCTCTCAGACATCTGATGTTTATTCTATGAGGCTCTTATGTTGAGCAAGTTTAGCCACCCCTGATATAAACACCAAGACTTTACTAGCTAGACTACCTGACAAGTACAAATAAAATCTAGCTACAGGTTTTGTGGCTCCCTGAAAAAAACTGATACCCCCTCTCTCAGTCATTGGCACTTTCTGCATGCAGTTGACTAGCCCCTGGACTTAAGCATGGAAGGGTTAGAGATCTGCTGCATGAGCATCAGCTTGCTACAGAGCTGCACACAGTGTCATCCTTGGTAGAGTGGCACTCTTCTAAACCCATTGACTTCAATGGACTTTGAAGGGTATAACTTTGCTTAGAATGCCACTGTTCAGCAAACAAATGATGACAGTGATAATCGCAAGGGCAACTGCTATACTTAAAAACGTCTTGGGATAACACAGAATCCTATTTTTCCCTGGTATGACTTGTAGTTTGCTAGCTCCACCAGTCACTACCACCTTTGTGTTCCATTGTCTTCATTAGGTTGGACAATAACAATATAGACTATTCATTAGATCCTTCAGTGGCCAATGCATAGCAATAGAAATCTCATGCATAGTTTTGAAGGAATGATATGCAATAGCAGCCTTTATTAAGAGATATTAGGCAAAGTATGAGATTAAAATATTTGCATAACTCACATATTTGTCATGAAAGTAAACAGTTCTTCTGAAAATGGTTTTTAAATGGATATGTATTTGGTAAACAGATAGCTAGGGTGCTTCAATGAGTTACTGCTTCAGTCCTACATTATTTCTTTTAAGACAAGAACAGTCATTCCCATGCAATTTTGCCTCCTGTGCTATTCGTACTCTGTTATAATGGGCCAGATGAAATATCAGTTATTGCATTTTTGACAGGAAATAAGTAGCTCCACTTGCTGGAGGAAAGAATCACACAGATCCAAAGATCCCTTCTTGGCAGTTAAAAGTGGTTATTGCTCCAGTCTCATTGCTTCCTGCCTTAATTCACATGGCTTTATGACCTCTCTGTCTGAGCATTTCAACATAGATATTAAAATGCCTGCAGAGATGAACAACTGAAACCATCTTTGCTATTCATCTTACTATGACCCGAAAGTAAAAGCAAAAATAGTTCCTGTGCTAAATTCTCATTTAGCATTGCACAGTTCTTTGTATTCTAGTTCCCCCTTTGTCAGTGTATCAGATTATTAAAATCAATTTGAAAATGCATTGAAGAAGAGTAGGAGGGTATCCCTCAAATTGAATTTATGCATATAAAATGTAAGAGGGCTGTTAAGCATGCAATATTACTTTGACTTTTCCCTCAATTTTCAGTTTCCAATTTTCATCCTAACCAGTTTTTGCTCTACAAGGCACCCATACAATTTATTCCAGTCACATCACATCAGCTATAGGAACCTTTAGAGATCCTTTCTGGCAGTAAAAGAAGAAGAAAGCCAATTTGCCTCCACTGTTTCAAAATTATTTTACAGGCTTCTAAGAACTTTTCCACATTTTTACCTTGGTTCTGGCCCCATACTGCTTCAGTTTACCCCTGATTTCCACACACATTTTTGAGCCATAGTTTTCACTTCATGGGGGGGGGGTTTCCCATTTTTTTTCTGGTTCTTTTGAGACCACTTTTACCCCAATCTTTTTTTCTGGAAGCCAGTTGTGGTTTTTCTCATGCATGTTTCTGATGGTCAAACCACTCCCCACCCAAAGATGAGTGGTTTCATTTTCTTTCCTTTTTTAAAATGAGCACTAAAATATTGATATATTGCTACAGTGTTGTAACAATAGGCCTAGCAGGTTCTCTGGCCTAAACACATAAAACTCAAAGACTTGAACCTGTGGGACTAATTTTTCCCTCAGTGGCTGTTGCTAGGCAACCAAACTTGGTTCTGTCAGTAAAAAACTGCTCTCCAGATGGCAGAGATCAGCTCCCCTGGAAAAAAACGGCTACTTTGCAGGGTGGACTCTATGTCGTCATACCCTGCTGAGGTTGCTTCCCTCCTGCTTAGGTCCCCCCTGTGGAGAAAGACTGTAGCTTTCCTAGGTAGAGGCTGCAGGTGGGGGGGGTGGAATATTGAAGTCAGAGGGGCGGATAACTGTAGGTTGATGGTTGGCTGGAAAGGGAATAGGGTTGCCACTTCTGAGTTGGGAAATTCCTGGAGATTTGAGGGGTGGAGCCTGGAAAGGGTGGGGTTTGAGGAGTGGGACCTCAGACAGGTACAATGCCATAGACTCTACCCTCCAAACCAGCCATTTCTTCCTGAGGAACCACTGCTGCCATTCTCCAGGTGAGGACTGGAGATCACTCAGAATCATAACTGCTCTCCGGATGGCAGAGATTAGTTCCCCTGGAGAAACAGTAAGCTCTGTGTCATTATACCCTGCTGAAGTTGCCACAACAAATCGATGCTGAGTTCCCAAGGCCAGGGCACCCTCCCAGAGCCTCTTTCTAGAGCTTATTGTATTTATTTCCACAATGGGCCTTATTCTAAGTGTGTGTGTGTGTGTGCATATATACAATGCAGCATCTCATTGTGATATAATGAAGGAAAACAAGCACAAAAACCCAATGAAAAGATTATAGAATAGATTATGGAATAGTTAATCACTGGAGTTGCATAAGATGTGATTATTTTAGTACTGCAAGATAAATTTGGAATTTTTCAGAACTCTGGACCTCCTTCTTGAAAGGAGTCCCCATATAGCCCCTTCCCATGTTTTCAAGCATAGGGATAAAAGAATCTTTTCTTTAAAAAAAACTTTTAAAAACCCTCTGCTGCTCGCCCCATAATCATGGACAGAATTCTTGCCCAAAGTACTATTTTATTGGCTCCAAACTACATGCATACATATAGCTGCTTGGACTCCCACTGACATGTGCTATGTGCCTCTACTTTTGGAGTATTTGCTGCCTGTATGCTTGGACTTTTGCCTTGAAGCTTGGAGCTCTGTATGGACCTGCAGAATCACTGAGGACACAGAAAAACTGTTGAGAACATAGAGTTTATAAAATAAAATGAATAAGAACAAACTTTATTTCAAAAAGCATGTAGAGTTCAATGTACACATTAAACTATCCATTCCTAAACCTATCATTAATACCTACCTTTCCTGACTACTTCACTTTATAAAAACCCTACTACTCTGGCCTAACTCTACCTAAACATATCTAACACCTTTTTTCCTTAACCTGTCTCTAATTTTATTTATTTATTTATTCGATCTATATACCACCCTCCCCACTAGCAGGCTCAGGGTGGTTTATATCAATTTTAGTATAATATCGTTAAAACAATCATTTAGTAGCAAATTAAAACAGCATAAATCACAAATAATAAAATAGCGTGTAAAGCAATTTGTTTAGATGTCAGTCAGATTAATTTGGGTACAGCAGTGGTGCCCTGACGTCAATTTAGATCCAGGCCAGTGGTGGGGAATAGGCCAGGAAAAGAGAGAGACCCCTCCTCAATCTCTTCCTCTCATCCAGTCAGAACACTTTACTCCTAGCTCTCTCTCATTCTTTCACACAAAATCACTCCATTTCAAATATACACTTCCCCACATCCAGCCAACATTCTTACATTTTAAACCACCTATAAAGACCTATGTACCTAACAACAACCCCTATGACATCTGCTAATCTTATATGCATTACATCTCAGTAATATACTGAAATTATATGGGATATCACCTTATAAGAGCTCATTTATTTGCCTCTCCATAGTTCAACACTACCATTATTCAGAATATAGTGGTTATTACCTTATTTCAGGGGTCTCCCACATGGTGCCCGTGGGTGCCATGGTGCCTGCCAACACCTTTTCTGGCATCCACCCAGTGTTTTTAGGAAGTTCGTGGGGGCAGGAAAGTCTTTTGCTCAGCAAGATTTCTGATTGACTATTGGGGATTTGATTGTATAGATTTTTTAAATGTTGCTTTGGCAACAACAGCCACCATAACACAAGGATCTACACTATGTTACTGAAATTAAACTATGGCAACTATTTTGTGGCTGGCTCTGCCTCCTGTGGCAGCCATTTTGTTGCTATGCCCACCATGACATGTCAGAATTCAAAATGTGCCTACAGGCTCAAAAAGGTTGGGGACCCCCTGCCTTATTTCATGATATGGTGTCAACTGACCTTGTTCCTAGGTAAGGAGAAGTAAACAAATCACTAATCTCATAAACATGAGCACAAAGCGTTTACTATTTCTTCACAAGGTCGACTTTCAGTTGTTGCATAGGTATGTAGGACCTTCAGCAATGCAATGGCCCTATAATCATTTTACTTGTCTTTAGGGTACTTTGGGATGTCATACTATCATATAACATTCCAAGGATTCCATACAGATTGCTCAAAAATTGTTATCACATCTGGAGACGTATTCTGCTGTCAAACTTCATTTCTGAAACACAGGCTTATTATGTTACTTATCTGAATAATATCTTGCGTATTGAGAAACAATATGCTGATGGAACCATGTGAACATGTGCAGCAGCCAACACATTACAAAATTACAAAACTTATATGAATGCCACAATAGGAGTTATGGGCTATATGTGGTCTCCTAGCTCTCTATTGCTAAACACAGGGAAAGAAATGCCAAAATGAAGACTAAGGAACATAGATTCCTTATAATCAAAAAAACTACAGAACTTTGCAAAAAGTCTTAGATTTTTCTAAGTTCTGTCTATCTCTGTGCAACCCTTCCAATGTTTGCCTATGCCAAAGTGATCTGAACTGAACACTTTCCCCCCCTAATGATGAAGAATACGCTAAAGAAACATCGGTTTGGGGTGCTTATTTGAAAACAACATTAACCGGACCTATCTCTCTTGGCTGAATGGATAATTTTACACTTGTCCTTTAGATTCAGAAATCCAGGCTATCTCTAGGTTCCACCTTATCTCCTGACAGACTCTAGATGTGTTGTAAAAGCCTTTAAGATCTAGCACAGGATCCAATCAAGCTGTTTAAATAACTCATTGGAGCTGTATTACCTGGCTTCCCATATTTAAATAAATATCCATTATCATCTTTGTTTCACCAAGCAGAATGTTAGTGATTACCAAGATGTTTTCAAAACACCTTCCAAAGCAAACATTGATACCAGTAACTCTGCTAAATGTATGAGCGTACTAAGCATGAAAATAATTAAAATTAATTTTTAAGAGTTGAGGAGGGAAAGGTTGTCTGAGAGGCAATAAAAATGGGTTGCATCTTGTGTAGTCATGTTCTGATGATTTCTTAGAACAAAAGTTAAGAAATACATTCATACAGAATAACTGTGTAAAATTCAAGCAGCTTGTGGCGTCCTCTTATTTGGGGGGACTATTTTCACTTTAAAATTATACTTTGTGTTCACAAACAGGGTAGTTTCTGCTGCCACCAAGAATTTAAACAAATTCTAAATCTTCTCTCCTTTGCTGCTGGTAAAGTGACCTAGTGTCTGGGCTTTTCAGAGGTCTCTGTGGCCCTAAGGAAGGATTGAACTGAATTCTGGGTTAAACTTAAACAAAATATGATTTATTGACTAAAGAACAAAAATAGGTTGCTAGCTAACTTTAACTGTTTGGGGGGAGAGAAACTGGTAAAATAAACTGGCAAGGTACCACACACAGTCTTTTGATTACAAGATCCCTCTCTGACAGGAATCTCTCTTTCAATAGGCAGCCACACTGGCTAAGCTCTTTTCTAATCCTCTTTTAGAACTTTAGAGTCTCCCAGACCCTTCTCATAACTCTTCCACATTTAAACTTTCAAAGGCATATATACTGAACACTTTAAGTTTCCACACAGCACTCTGTCATCACTCACTGACAGGCTCACTAACTGAACAACTGAACTCTTTAACTGACTTCTCTGTAACTGACTTTTCTATAACTGACTTCAAGACACACACACAGATTCACTCCAAAACTCTTCCCACTCTCTCAGTCACCCAGTCACCCACCAATCACAGCACTGCTCTGCAACCAAACATTTAAAGTGACACACGCTCTAAAACAAGGAATCATTACACAGCTATTATACTGTACTCTATTAAAAAGCCACATGGCTAGTATGCACACATGCCTAGAAAGAGTAAATCCATACTTTTTATTTAAAATACACGATGACTGAAGGAATCAGTAAATATTATACATTTTAACTTGTGTTGTGAAACCTTTCTTATTGGTCGGCTGGTGTGAGGCATTTGTGAGTTTTTCTGTGAATAACGTCCTGTCACTCCACCATGACCTGCCCACCACTGTCAATACAGTAATAGAACTCGAGACCCCTTGGCTGCCTTTGGATTCAGTCCTTGATAACTCCAGCCAACTCTCTCAGCCTGACGACAACAGGCTCTTGAGTGCTGTCAGGCTGACCATGTGCCTCTTGGATCCATTTCCATCATGGTTGGTGAAGGCCGGTGGTAATGGTATACAAAGGGCCCTGATGGACATTATCAACCTGTTCCTCACTTCTGGGGTGTATCCAGGGGGCTTAAAAGAGGCTATGGTAATACCACTCTTGGGAAAAAAAATCTTTAGATCTGGCAGATCTGGCCAATTACCACCCAGTCTTGAATTTATCATTTCTGGGCAAGGTAATTGAGAGAGCGGTGGCCGAGATGCTCCAGAGTTTCCTGGAGGACACGGAAGCCCTAGACCCATTCTAGTCTGGTTTCTGCCCCAGCCACTGGATGGAGACAGTGCTGGTTGCCCTTACAGACAATCTCTGCAGACAACTGAATTGAGGCAGCTTGGCACTGCTGTTGTTGCTTGACCTGACAGTGGTGTTCAACACAGTCAGCTATGACCTGCTGGCCCACCGCCTTGCTGATGTAAGAGACCATAGAGTAGCCTTGCAGTTTGGTATAGTGGTTCGCAGACTCTAGTCTGGGAGAACCGGGTTTGATTCCCCCCTCCTTCACTTGCACCTGCTGGATGACCTTGGGCAAGCCATAGTTCTGGCACAGCTGTTCTTGAAAAAGAGCAGTTTCTGTCAAAAGCTCTCTCAGCCCCACCTACCTCACAGGGTATCTGTTGTGGCGAGGGGAAGGGAAAGGAGTTTGTAAGCCACTCTGAGACTCCTTTGGGTAGCGAAGGGTGGGGTATAAATCCAATCTCTTCTTCTTTTTCTCCTTACTTCACTTCTCCAGAGTCAGGGACAGAGAGTGGTGTTAGGAGAGAGGGTGTTGCCCTGGTGTGTGGGGTCCCCCAAGGGGCAATCCTCTCTCTTATGCTGCTTAACATCTATATGCGTCCTCTCAACCAGTTTTGGACTGGGTTGTTACCAGTATGCTGATGACACTTAGCTGTACCTGTTGATGGACTAACGGACAGCTGCCACCCCACCTAATTTGGCTGAGGGATTGGAAGCTGTGGCTGGATGCCTGAGACAGAGCCAGCTGAGACTGAATCTATCAAAGATGGAAGTTCTGTGGCTGGGAAGGAGCAACCCGAGGTTGGGGTGCCAACTCCAAATGCTCAATGGCACGCCACTAACACCAGTAGCAACTGTCAAGAGCTTGGGTATGCTTCTGGACTCCTCCTTATCAATGGAGGCTCAGGTAGCACATGTTGCCAGGCTGGCATTCTTCCAGCTTCATCAGGTCAAGCAACTTGCCCCCTACTTCTCTAGCCCTGACCTTACCACAGTGATCCATGTAACAGTCACCCCAAGATTGAATTACTGTAATTCACTCTATGCAGGCTGATCCGGCAAGTACAGCTTGTCCAGAATGCAGCAGTGCAGATACTTCTGGGTACCCCAATGACTGCACACACTTGACCTGTGCTTCACCAGCTGCACTGGCTTCCAAGCTGAGTACCGAATCCGCTTCAAGGTATTGATTTTGACCTTTAAGGCCCTTAATGGTCAGGCACCAAGGTACCTGTGGGACCATCTGTCCTGGTATGCCCCCCAAAGAGCTTTACACTCGGGAGATCAAAACTTACTCGGGAGATCCCTGGCCCAAAAGATGTCCAGCTATCCTCAACTAGGGTCAGGCCCTTTCTGACCCTGGCCCTGGCCTGGTGGAACTCTCTACCTAGTAACATCTGCATTCTGTGGAACCTTGCTCAGTTGTGCAGGGCGTGCAAAACAGAGATGTTCCACCAGGCCAACAGTTGAGAATGGCAATGGTTCCTTACCATGGCTTCCACCTGGTCTTACCAATCCAAGCATGTAATGTGAAGTTATATGTACCTCATCTATTATCTGGAAGTAATTATACTGTTTCATCTGTTTTAACCATGTATTATTTTCTATTGTTTTTAATTGTTCATGTTTAATTTATGATGTACATGCCTTGAACCCTCTGGGTTTAATTAATCATCTTCTTTATCTTAGATATACAGAAAGGCAATCACTGCTGACCTGCCTACCTAGGCCAGATGTATTGCCCCTAGAGGTGGGAGAAACAACTGTACAACTGTTCTATTGCATTACTATAGATAGTGTCCGAAAAAAGATACCCACGGCATCTTGGAGAACTGTGGGCCTATGCATGGTGAAAAAGAGTGGAGAGGGTTCCATTCCACCACTAAAAAAGCTATGTTAGGGATCATGGGACCTGCATGGACAGAAGCATGTATGATGAAGTCTCAAGTAATAAGGATGAGGATTAGGGGAGATTGTGTGAAAAGGCTGGCTGGATCCAACCTGTAATCTTTAACTCACATACCTTTGGGACCGTTGTTATATCCTAAGACCAGGAACAAGAGCAGGCAACAAGTAGCCGAGCTCCATTCCTGAGAACAATAGGGACTAGGCTCCTGAGCTCGCCAAAAGGGAGCCTATGGGAACATTGGCGGGAGATTCAAACCCGCCAATAAGAATGTGGGGCGTCCCCCCCCCCTTATTGTATATAGCTGGCCTCCGGCCATTGCTGTGTGTCTTTGTTGTGTGAAGTACGAATAAACGCGTCTTCTCTGATGTCGTTGTCCGAGTCATGAGGCACGGAACCCAGTACTTTACAACCGTCTCCTCCAATATGTCCCCAGAAGAACACTGAAATTGGCAGATAAATACCTGCTTGTGATCCCCAGCCCTAGGGAGGTCCAGCTGTCCTCAACTAGGGCCTGGTGGAACTCTCTGCTGAATAACATCAGGGCTCTGCAGGATGTGATGCCATCCCACAGGGCTTGAAAGGCAGAGATGTTCCACCAGTCTTTTAGTTGATGGTAGCAATGGAAGGTTGAGACTGGTATCCTCCAGGGGTCTTTTGGGGGGAGCGCACCTGAGCACAGCTCTGGCAGCTCAGGAGCCAAGCTCTGCCCCCAGCTGGTGTCCCTGGGAGTCTTTCAGGTAGCCGAATGTCAATTTCAGCTCCATTATATCCTATGGGCCATTGAAGTCAATGGTGAAAACATAGGGTATATTCTGGGGGCTGGAGGGAAGGGGGTTTGAGGGAGAGGCTCCAAACTCACAGGGTAGCTGATGGAGCCTCTCCCCAAGATACCCACCAAGTTTCAAGAACATTGGACCAGGGGGTCCAATTTTATGGGCCCCCAAACAGGTTGCCCCCATTCCCTCCATTGTTCTCTATGGTGGGAAAGAAGTTACCTTTTTCCCATGGTGCTGTTAGTAGCTCTGGGGGGGAGGAGGTTCGAGGGAGAGGCTCCAAACTTTCAGGGTCGCTTCGGGAGCCTCTCCCCACATACACCCTCAAGTCTCAAAGCAATTGGACCAATGGGCCTAATTCTATGGGCACCCGAACAGGTTACCCCCATTACCTCCATTGTTTCCAATGGGGAAACCCAGCCAGCAGCACTTAAGGCAGGCAAGCAGGCAGCACCAGCGCTGCAGTCAAACTCTCCCAGAGAATCTCAGGAAAAGTGAACTGTCCTGGGAGGTGCTTGTTTGCCATGAGAACAAGTGGCACACTCCAGAACAAGTGGCACTGTGGCAGTGTAAGCATGCCACAGTGCCACACAGAAACCCCAAAAAACCAAAAGGAACATGTATAAATTGATGGTGCAGCCTCATTGGACCACTCACACCACACACACCTTAAAAAGAATATTTATAGCACCGGGAAAAATGCATGTACTTTTGCTTCCCCTTCTGACATCACTTCCGGTGATGGCAGGGGGCATGGCATATGCTAATAGCCTAATAGCTCATTAGCATACCATATGCTAATGAGTTCCTGCAGCTCTTTTTCTACGAAAAGACCCCTGTATCCTCTCTCTCTTTCTGTGGCCCCCACGTATCCTGCCCTGCCGTATAGAACAGTGGTGTGGCTGACAAAGGAGGAACTGTATTGCCATCTCGGATAGGTTTAATTTACTGTTCTGTTGGTGTTTTTAATTATGCATTCATTGAATTTTTAAATGTTTTACAAGGTTCTAAAGCGCTCAAAGTCCGCTTGCAGGGTGGGAGATTCATCATCATCATCGCAACAACAACAACTACTCCTGTAAACTGCTTTAGGAACCAACTTTTTTCTTACTGTTGACAGGAGTGAAAATACAGCTAATAACATACAAGTTAAAGGTAAAGGTAAAGGTTCCCTTGCTCGAAAGCCAGTCGAATCCGACTCCAGGGTTTCGGTGCTCATCTCCGTTTCAAAGCCGAAGAGCCAGCGCTGTCTGAAGACGTTTCCGTGGTCATGTGGCCGGCATGACTAAACACCAAGGTGCACGGAACGCTGTTACTTTCCCACCGAAGTGGTCCCTATTTATCTACTTGCAATTTCTTGCTTTCGAACTGCTAGGTTGGCAGGAGCTGGAGCTAGAGACAGGAGCTCACCCCATCATGCGGCACCCGGGTCTCGAACTGCTGAACTACTGACCTTCCACAGCCTGCAGTTCAGCGTCTTAACCACTTGAGCCACCGCAGCTCCCTAACATACAAGTTAGAAAGCATTATTTTCTTGATGAGTCTTATACAAAGTGCAATTTAATAAGAAATGTGATAAATGTCTAATATTTTTCATATCCTCAATCCACAGTCATTGCATATTATCTAACATAATTTTTATTCAATTATTTGAAAACAGAAGGCTGTAAAAGCCTTATCTACAAGAAGAGAGAAGAGAAGAGATTGGATTTATACCCCACCCTTCACTACTCGAAGGAGTCTCAGAGCGTCTTACAATCTCCTTTCCCTTTCCCTCCCCACAACAGACACCCTGTGAGGTAGGTGGGGCTGAGAGAGCTCTGACAGAAACCACCCTTGAGAGAACAGCTGTGCCAGAACTATGGCTTGCCCAAGGTCATCCAGCAGGTGCAAGTGGAGGAGTGGGGAATCAAACCCGGTTCTCCCAGGTTAGAGTCCACACACTTAACCACTACACCAAACTGGCTACACTATAATCATTCCACCAAATAATTCAAAATTATACTGCTGTTTAACCAGAAAGTAGTTTTAGAATTTTCAAACACCACACTGATCAGTCTAAAGTGGAAGAATCTCCATAACTCCCTTCCTTAATCTTCCCTTAAGAAAGTGGATTTGTGAAATAACTCCCAGGCCCTGTTGTGGCAAACCACCAATTTACTATGTACTGGGGAAATGCCTGAATACAGTTACTGTTAGGATGTGATAGCTCAAATCTTTTTCAGAATCAAGTTTTGTAATTTGGGGCCACTTTCAGAATGTATTTGTATTAGATAATGGGGCTGGATTCTATAAGTATCGTCACAGTTTTCAATGTGTAAAATAGGCTTTAAAAAGTAAACTGGAGTCTTGTGGCATGTTAAAGACTTTGAAAGCTTCTGCTAGAATTAAAATGTGTTAGTACCACAAGCCTCCTGTTTATTTTTTTGGTACAACAGCTGAAAGCTTAACTAAGGAAGCCTGCTGTGTTGCCAGGAGATACAAGCTTATCTGATTCTGCTTTAACTGAAACAGACCCCAGCTTCTCTACCCCTCAAGTCCATTCACAAGCTTTTCCTCCTGGGTGTCCCTCCCATTTCATCAGGTTCGACTATTCACGGTGACCTGTTTTCGTCTGAGGTCAAGCTGAAAACAAAAACCAACTGCGCGTTGTGTTTGTTTGTTTAAACCTTTATCCTCTGTGTTTAATCTTAATCACCCTCTGGGAGGATAAAGCAGAGGACGGGGGCTACTATGGCTAGGCTCGAGTACTTTCAGCTCTGGGAGGATAAAGCAGGGGACGGGAGCTACTATGGCTAGGCTTGAGTACTTTGAGCTCTAAGTCTTTACATGCCTGACTGTAAGCCTAATAATCCTACTTAGTTGGACTTACTTTTCAGTTAACATGTTCAGATTTGGAACGGGTTTATATCTCAATATCCTCGACTACCTCATCCCAGAGGCACATGCACCCGGAAGGACGCATGGAGTTGGAGCTCCTGTGTGTGAACAAGCGGGCTAGGCTGGGTTCCTCGCCTGACCCGAGATGAATAGAGCGCGGCGGCGAAGAACAGGATGGAGAAGCCCGCCCGCTCTTCCCAGGGTCAGCTCTTGTGCGCCGCTGCTCAGCCGTCTTCCCCATTCCTCGCGGAAGGAGAGGCGCAGGCCCCTCCTCTCCTCACACCTGTAGCGCAGGCTTGACAGCCAGTCCCAGCAGCCGCTCTGCTCGCTGCCTCCCTGCGGCTGCGCCTCCGCCTCCCTCCCGGCCTGAAGCAGCAGTAACAACAGCAGCCGCACCGCTGCCGCTTCCTCCTCTGCAGCCACTCGGGCCGCGGCCTTGACGTCGCTTCCTTCCAACATGGCGAGAGCAGGCTGCTGCCGCCGCCGCCGCCACCATCACCACCGCCGTTGCCATTGCTGCTACTGCCGCCGCTGCTAATGGAGGCTGAGGCGAGTGTGGAGCGCCGGGACTGAAGGTGCCTCGAGGCCAGGAGAGCCGGCGTTCCCCGGAGGCGGGCGGCGACCACGGGCCGCAGTAGCCGCCCAGTCGGGACTCAGCCTCAGCTCTCTTCACCCGGGAAGGCAGTTTCACCAGGAACCTGCTTGCTAGCCGGGAGGGGTGGGGGGATACTAGCCGCCACAGCCGGAGCTAGCGAGAGGCTCCCCAGCCCTTCTTTCTTTCCTTCTTCCGCCTTCCTCTCATCGTGTCCCCATGTATGAGGGGAAGAAGACGAAAAACATGTTCCTGACCCGGGCCCTGGAAAAGATCCTGGCCGACAAGGAGGTGAAGAAGGCGCATCATTCTCAGTTACGCAAAGCCTGTGAGGTGGCCCTAGGTAAATTGTGTGTGTGTGTCGGGAGGTGTTTGAGGCACCTGCAGAGGAAAGGCCTTGGGATTGACCGGGGAGGGTGTCGTTGTCAGAAGACTGGCCGGGGGTGTGTGGAAAAGCGGCGAGGGTCTCGCGGGGCGATTTGGGGAGGGGGCGGTTGGGGGCGTGGAGGGAAGCGACCGGAGGGGTGCCTGTCGGACCAGGTTTCGGCTTGGCTTGGGAAGAGCAGGAAGGAAGAGGAGAAGCGAGACCTTGGCTGCTGATGATGCATGAGACAGGGCCTTTGTGATCTGGCACGGCGGCGGTGTTTGAAGCAGTGCACAGCGAGGAGAGGCGAGGGAGCTAAACAAGGCCTGGTGTGTGCGTGTGCGCGCGTGTATTGCCTTAGTCTCAGGGAGGAGTTGTGCGTGTGGATTTTGATGGGAGTCTGTGCATTAGAGCAGTTCTCCCCCTTGTTGACGGCGAAATCCAGTCGGTTGCCTTGACATGGCTTAAATCGTCTCTCTCGCCCACACACACACGCCCTGAATGAATAGGCAGAGAAGGTGTGTACACAGCTGACCTGGAAGAACAAGGCCGTCTGGGAGGGAGCAGGTGACAGGCAGCGTTGGGGGGGGGGGGGAGCTGAGAACGGAAGCTCTAGAAAGGGAATGAAAGAAAACCGGGGACATTGACACCCTGCCCGCATCTAAAATTGATGTCTGCTTTTAGAATTGAGAGGTTGTTGTGTGGGCAGAACGAATAATATGAGAGAGAGGGAGGGAGGGAGGTAGTGGCATGAGGAACCTTTTACAGTAAATCTTTCTGTGTAGTTCAGTCAGGAAAAGACTTGCTGGGAGGAGAATTTGCCTTCACTTGTATGGTTATTGCAGCCAGCCTGAAAGAAAATATGGTATAGAAATCAGATTTTGCAAGGCTGAGCCATTCATCCTGGGTCTTAAATTGGGGCTTGATCCTTGCCCCACTGAAGTCACACTGAGTCATTTCATTAGACCAGGAAGAGGTTGAGATGAAAAAATGATTTGGTGTCATAAAGATTCAAATGATATACACTTATGGTGTTTTGAAGAAATATGAGTACATTTTGGGCTAACTTTGCATTTGTTTAAAAGAACTTTGTGTAACTTAACACCTGGGGAATACAAATGTATTAAATCTAGAAGAACTGGTGTATGATCTTCCTCCACATGATGACAACAATCATTATAATGCTGTGTTTTAATAGTGTTACTTGTGTGTATGAGTGTGCGTATGTTTAATGATGTCCATTTAATAAATATCTGTAAATAAAGAAACCATATCATTTCTGCTTGAAACTGCTGATCCAGAATGGAGATTCTTGAAAGGAAACATCTTTTGCATGCAGATGGCCTTGTTTAGGTTAGAACCTGCAGCCTAAATCAGAATTATATCCATCTGTATATATAAGTGTGTGTGTCCAAGTGGGGATACCCATCTTTACCATGCTGCTTTCATTAGAATGTGCATCCCCCTCCACATTCTGGTACTATTATTCTCTCATTAATATGCCGCTATTGTTCACTAGGATCTCTCCCTCTCTGGCCTCAGTCATGGTACCAGATCTGTACTTAGATACTGTGGGCTTAGAAGAGCGTAACTCTATTTAGGATGGCACTGTGTGTTCTTAATGTTCTTTATTAATGTCTTGCAGAGAGATCTGTGGTGTACAGTTTTTGTTCCCTAGGTGTGTCCCAGTGTGGGATCTGTGGCTGCTTAAACCAAAACCTCATAGGTGGTGATAAAATTGGAATAATGGCTGAAAATATTAGTAAAGTTGCCATTGTGATGCAGGAATCAAACCCAAGTTATGTTATGTATGAAGTTTTTCTTCCTATTAAGACATTTAATATTTAAGAAGGTTACAGTCCTATACATACTTACCAGGAAGTTAGTAGCATTATTTGGGCATGTGGGATTTGCTTCTGAATAAACAGAAATCTGTTTATCTTAGAGTTAAAATTGCAAAGCTATAATCTTAACAAGAAGGACATTTTATTGAACTTAGTGCTATTTACTTATGATCAAATCTATATAGGATCAAATTTTAACTGTGTTAATGCGCTGGCATTGCCTGACCCATCCTACAATAGCCAAGGAAACTACGACATCAACAACAGTTTATTTTGACCCAGATATTGACACAGCTACTTCTTATAAAACCAGCTACTTGCGAACAAAAAGGATATGACAGCACTTCTTATTACTACTAGTAATGGTTAAAATATTCATGTTATCTGGTTCAGACAGAGGCTTGGAAGGGTCTGCTTTCTGTGTAATGCTCATTCATATTTTTAGAAAAAAAGGATACCATATTGGTTTAATATAGAAGTGCTGGATCACTATTAAAAATGATACCATTGTTAGTCGAAAAGAACAGAGTAATACTGGATTAGGAAAGTATAACATCATTTTTTAGTTTCTTCAGAATTAGCTTTAATCTCTTAATGTCATGGCTTTCCCTCTTAATTTATGACAGTGATATATGATTACTTGTATTTGTGAAGGCTACACTTGCAGATTAGATTTTTGCCTATCTTGATTGATTGGTACCTTTTTGCTTAAGGGTAAGCTCCTCCAGGTCCCATAAAGAAGCAGTGGTTCATCCACTGTTGGTGGGGTAAAAAGATTTCTTTTGCTAGGAAGTCCTGGCCAGTTATTAAACTTTCTCCACTTTCCATTTTAGGGCAAGATGATGAAGCATGTAATGGCATAGCAATTCCAGATATTTCTGAGTGGTATATCTTTTCTTGACCTATTTTAATCTGACTTTAGGCCTGGTTATGGGATGCAGACTTCATTGATTTCATTGGTGAATGATCTCTTATATCAAATGGTATGGAATCTTAGTTATAAACTGTTGGCTATGTTCTAACTTGCTATTGATTTTATATGGGTTCTGATCAGCAGTATCCTTGTAATACTGTGAATTCTGTGAATTTGTTTTAATACTGTTATATTATTAAGACCTGTGGTCAATACAATAAAATCTACACCTACCTATATAGGATACCACATGATACTGTATTGCCAGTTCCACTGAATATCTGTTTAAAGTTGCTGAATGATATCATATGGCATTCTGGAGCTCGATGTCATCTATTACTGAGTAGCCAGAAATGATTGTTTTTGCCTCGACTAGCTTTTGAGCGTGGGAAACCTTTACCTTTACTGTGGTCAAGTGTAATAGGAAGAACAAGCTAAAACTGGCATAAGACAAAATGGAAATAACTTTGGTGGGGAAGGCTGATGTTTTGGAACTGACTGATTTACCAGAGTTGGATGGAATCTGTTTGGTCCTATCTGACTGGATGAAGAGCCTTGAGGTGCTCTGTTAGAGAAGCTGATTGGTGTTGCCAAAAATTATTTCTTTCATTTAATTGGATTGCTGTTGTCTTCCCTTCTAGACTTAGCCATTTTGGCCATGCTGATCCATACATTTGTAATTTCCTGGCTGAGCTACTGCAGTACTATCTGCGTGAAGCTTCCCTTGAAGATAACCTGGAAGCTTTACTTGGTGTAAAATTCAGTTGCTTGCTTTTCCTCTGATGTTGGGTAGCAATGCATTGTAAAACAAGTCTGCTGGCTTTGAACCTTTTTGTGGGCTCACAAAGTGATGCATCTTTCCTTAAACCTTTTACCACCTGCAGCTTGCATACCTGGAGAACTGCCTCTTTCCCTGTGCAACCACATGCCAATTAAGATCTGCCCTATGGGCACTGCAGGTGGTACCATCTACCTCTCAGGTTATTCAATGACAGTGAACACATGTATGTTTTTTAGTCTTGTCCTGTGGAATAGACTGCCTGAGGAGGTGTCAAGGCCTCCTCATTAACTCGTTCCAAAGGACATGTGAAGACCAAGCTGTTCCCCAGGCTCTTCCCCAGGCCCCAGGCTCTTCAGACTGTGTTATCTTGTTGGGTTTTGATATGTTTGGGAGTGATTGGGCTTTTTGTGAGTGCATTGTTTCTGTTTTCTGTCACTATCTGATTGCTGTGCGTTGTTTTATTGACTTTAAGCCATCACAAAGTATAGAAAGGTGTGATAATTTTTTTGAAAAATGAACTAAATGTATCTACCAGGTAAGCAAGGCTGTGGTCTTTGGATATTTTTTCTTCTTCTTTGTGCTGGTGAACCTGTTTTCACATAATGGATCTTGAATTTGATCCTCCTCATATTTATTACATCAGGCCTGTACTGGCTCTGTCCCCCCTCCCCAAGTGTTTCTTTTGCTTTCTTGATACTCATTTACTGAGAGTCAAGGAGCCTTGAAAGTAGCACAACTGAAACAGACGATGCAGTAGATACCAATACAACTCTTTAGTAATGTATTGCAAATGGTTACTATATAAAATAAAAAAGCATGTTAATAATCTAGATGTTTTTGCTCTCTGCCTTTAATACCTATATACTGTTCAATATTAAGGTTCATGCATTATATTTTGGAATAAATATTTTCCACTTTTTATAATTTCATAGCCCAGTATTTTTACTTTGTCTTATTTTCCTTTGTTATTGGTTTAGAGTAATAATGAATGTCTAGTTCTGAGTATGGGCTTTACAAAGAACTTGACTCTTGTTTATTTTTTTAAAAAATCCTTAGTTATTTGCAGTGTTCTTTGAAGTGAGTTGTTGAAGGCTTTCACGGCCAGATTAATTAGTTGTTGTAGATTTTCCGGGCTGTATGGCCGTGGCATTGTAGTATCTGACATTTCGCCAGCAACTGCCTACCATTTTTCTTCTCACATTGACACAGAGAGTACTCCATTTTTCTGTGTTATACCTCTGAGGATGCCAGTCACAGCTGCTTGTGAAACATCAGGTACTACAATGCCATGACCATGGCCATATAGCCTGGAAAATCTATAACAACTAATAGTTCTTTAAGTGTTTTCACATATTAGTTTTTGTGTACTTTAATCCAATTTGTGTAACCACACCTATGAAGTCTTACCATCTTAGAGATGGTTAAGAGAGAGGCAGTGCGATTTGCTGAAAAGAGATATTACACTAGCATTGTGGGTGTAATCCTTTAGATTCATTTCAATAACCAGAGTTTAAATTTCAGGATCATGTACAGTCTGTTCTCACATTGCGGCTCACACATGAATTCTTCCTTTCCTGCTGTTTCCTGTTTCACCACTGTGTGACCGTTAGTAATCCTGATTAAAATAAAACCAGGTATACTCCTGAATTCCGTTTCTATTTTTTCTTTATACAGGGCTTCAAATAATCAATTCAGACACGGCAAAAAAAAGCATGCTGTGTGAACAAGCCATATGTTCACATGCTCCCTCCCTCCCTTCTTCATCTGTTGTAGGTGCTCTCTTTCAATTACTTATTTTGACTTGGATCCTATGGCTGTGTTCCGCATGTTCTTTGCTCCAGCCACTGCAGAGAACAGTCTCTACTGTGTAACGTGGTTCTTCTGCACCTGGTATTTCCATTTAATCAAGACCAGTGTCCTTCAGTGAACCCTTATGCAAATGGAAGTGGTAGTGGAAGAAGAATTGACCTCCACAGTGGGGGGCTGTCCTCTACTGTGGCCAGGACAAAGTGTGTGTTGAATGCGTTCACAGGCTTTCCACTTTAGTGCAATCCATAATTTACTGTTGCCTACCTAGTAATCTAGGCCTTCAAACCAGAATTACAATCCACAGTCTGAAACTGGTTTGTAGTCCTGGTTTGAAGAATAAATCCAAACTATAGTTTGCTTTTTTGGAAGTAACAGCAAATTATGGTTTGCAATGAAGAAATAGTAACTAATTGCATCTGGGTGCACAGAAGAAAGAGGGAGCTTGTGAACATAAGGTTTGTTCTCTAGGGCCAGACATTCATTTAATGTTATGTCTGAGTAAACTGAGTAAGCCAAGTAAGCTTAGGTGCACCTAGTTTCATATTAACCTTGGTTGGGAATGGTAGTGTGTAATACCAAAACCAGGGAAGGAGGTGAGTTGGAGGGTGCCCAGTATTTCAAGAACTACTCTTGATTCTTAAACCTTAGTGTAGTTGTATGTCTGAACAGGGCCTTCCCCCCAATTTGTGTGTTTTCTCTCTGTGATCTTGGACCGTATTCATAATTCTCAGGTCCTTTCATCCTCTTTCTTAACTACCTCCATATGTAACATACACTGTCTTTTTAGTACTGCAAAACAAAGTAAGGGCCTGTTGTGTGAGTCTCTCATTTAAATGGGCTTTGCAGGGGAAAAAGTTTCTTTTGTTTACCACAGTGAATCATCTTGACTTTCACACTTCCTTAGTTAATAACACCTCTTTTAACAGAATATATTTCCTGCTGTTTCAACATTCTGTCTTGCCTCTGCCCTATTTCTGTTCTTATCTTTTCATCTTCTGAGCCATTATGTTTCTTTGATTCTTTTGCTTTCTTACACACATAAAATTACATGTCCACAAATGCAACTGGAAGACAGATTTTACTAGTATGTGATATTGCAGATCTTGAAATAAGGTATATAGCACTTGACACAACTCAAATATATTGGATATTATATGGTGTGGTGCTAGTACTGTAAAAAAGTATGAGGTTGGCTATTTGCTCAGCAGTTTGTGAGAAATAGTGATACGAGGGGGGTCTGGGGGGAGAATTGATGTTAGTGATTATTGTGTATGGAAAAAAGACCACTAATTCGTTGGCTTTATATCACAACAACCATGTGGTATCTTGGTAACAACTGTCGCAGACAAGTAAAACAAGGAAGTAAGTGCAGTATCATGTGAAGAAGAAGCACCGTTAAGTTTGTTTACTTACAACTGAAGTCAACAGGATTTACTCCCAAAAGAATAGGCTTGCAGTTGTGCAAGCCAATCTTATAAATGCTTTCTGGAAAGAAAAAGAGTGGATTGGATTAGATCAAGCCACCAAGAAAAGAAGTTCTAATATTCCCAAAACTGGTAGGTGAGGTCACTTAGTGGGATGTGCTTATTGGTTATTGTAAAAAAAAATGCTGTCTAAACAAAGAATTTTTAGTACCCAAGAACATAGTCCAAAATCTCTTCTCATGCAGCCTGCATAATTTATTTAGCATTCAGAATTTTTGTTTTCCCCACTCGAACACTAAGGCTGAAATCTTAGTGCACTTGTTTTGGGTGGAGTACTGCTGAAGTCCAGAACTTCCCAAAAGTGCATGCTTGTAGTTACTGAGCGAGAACAGTGTATCTTCATGAAGTGAAAAGTAAAGATTTATTATGTTTGATTGACAGTCCAAGTAAAGGTAAAGGTTTCCCTTGCTTGAAAGCCAGTCGAATCTGACTCTAGGGGGCAGTGCTCATATCCGATTCCAAGCCGAAGAGCCAGCACTGCCGAAAACTTCTTCTATGGTCATGTAGCCTATATGACTAAATGCCGAGGCACATGGATCGCTGTTACCTTCCCACCAAAGCGGTACCTATTATCTACTTGCAATTTCTTGCTTTCAAACTGCTAGGTTGACAGGAGCTGAACCAGAGACGGGAGCTCATTCTGCCATGCGGCACTCAGGTCTCAAACTGCTGAGCTACTGACCCTCCAGTCTGCAGCTCAGGTGTCTTAACCTGTGAGCCACTGCAGCCCTTTCAACAGTCCATATACTAGTAGTTAAAACAATGTGTGCTTGAGCTATAGGGCCACTAACACGTGACTGCCAAAGTCATACTTTTGCCATTGCTTTGTTCTTTTAGAAAGACAAGCAGGTTTTAATTTAGTGTATTTGATAGTGTCATAGATTATTATAGAATGAGTATGGATGTATATGCTTACGTTACATTCAGGTATCACTTAAAACTGGATTATTTTTTGAAAAGAGTATTCTGAATTACTAATTTACAGAAGTAAAAACAGATTATTTTAAAATTAAAATACCAATTTTTATGTACCTTGACAGTAGGGTTGCCAACTCTGGCTTGGGAAATTCCTGGAGATTTGGGGGGGTGTCTGGTAGGTGAGGTCACTTAGTGGGATGTGATGCTATAGAGCCTTCCCTCCTCTGAATATAGCCTTAATCACTTCAGAGGGAGTGATTTATTAGCCTTCATTCTCTATAAGAACAATTAATAATGAATTTTCTAGCTTATTTTGAAAAATATTTTAATATAACAAAATTACTCCTGCCCCTCCCCCAATGAGTGTCCCTTTTCTTTAACAGTAACCATATTATAAACATTGAGAGAGATTAATTATATAGTGTGATCCTGTGCATCTTTACTCAGTAGTAAAGGCCACTTAATTCAGTGGGATTTCTTGAAGTTAAGTGTTCATAGCATTGCAGTCTTAGATTCCATTCCTAAACCTATTGAGTTCAGTGGTCTTAGAAGGATGTAATTCCGTTTTGGACTGCACTAGTAGTCTTTGCTCTGGATTCTTCTCTTTGAGATACATTAGGGGATCTTCTTCCTGGAGCATGACCTTCACTGTGAAACACTCTCATGAGAAAGGTCTCTATCGGTCCTTCCCTGGTCTCCCTTTATAAGCAGAAAAGATGTTTTTAGTGTGCTGGGGTTTATGGTATATATTTTTAGTATACACTATATAATTTAATTGTGAACTGTGGAAGACAGGAGGGCCGGGTGTGATGTGGTCCATGGGGTCATGAAGAGTTGGACTCGATTGTGCGACTGAACAACAAAAAATTGTATTTATATTTGTGAATAGATGTTTTATAAACATGATAAGCAATGCTCCCCCTAAGCTGTGGAGTCTTGTGAGCAAAAATTCTACTTTGTGAGCTACTGGCATGAAAGTTGTGAGCAAGTGATTTGGCTACTGCATAAATTAGTTTGCTCTGGAACCATCCTTCCTGAGATGAGACGAAAATGTGTGAGCCAGAGGCTAAAAAAACTGTGAGCTAGCTCACACTAACTCAGCTTAGAGGAAAACTGATCATAAGTAAATGTAGCATTAGTGAATCTGCAAAGACTTTGCTTTGATTTCTCTTTTATATTTTTCCTTAGGGCCTCATTTATCTAACTTTTACAACAGTATATCCTTGATAGGTAATGGTGGCACTGTTGCTTAATAGACATGTTTATAATACAGATATAAAACTTGGAATTATTGAATGTTTAATTTATGTCCTGTACTGTATATAAAATTAAGTTTGAAATTGGCCCATTGACACCAGTCACACAATCTCTGCTTTGTTCTGATTATAGAATTTCACTGCTAAATAAACCTCATTGTTCTCATCGTATTTTCTTTCTGTTCATCCTGCTTTGTGCTAGAATTTAAACATTTGGTTTGTAAATGTACTTGTTTCTGATTGTGTTTTCAAATGTATTTGCTTTAAAAGTCAGTCTCTTGCTACTGTGTCAGCAGCAGGTTACTATTAAGAGCTCCAGTAATTTTAAAAAATACTTGAAATGGATATTCTAGTCTTAATGATATGCTTCTTGTACACAGCCTGTATCTAAAGAAAATATGAAGCCAATTAAGTAATTAAATTCACCTTGGATTAATGAACTGACACTGCCATCTGAAGCAAAGTTACGCCCTTAGAAGTCAGTTACGCCCTTGCAAGTCAGCAGGCGCTGAAGATGTAAATCTAAACTCTAAAGTATAAATTTGTTGGAGTAGTGATTGGTTTCTTTTGCACCATATTATGTAGGTTCAATTTTTCTTCACTGTCATATTTTTAAACATGTATGATCTGACTTCTAGGCACTGAATCGTGGTTTGCAAGTGGACATTTTCAAGTGTAATAAATGCATTGATTATTGAATCCATAGCTTTGTTTAACAGCTTTCTACATTTTTAACTAGTTTAAAAGTTATCTTTTTCTGTTCCTTGTTCATTTTTCTTGATGATATCCATACTCTGTATGCTTTCGTCACTCAGATTTTGGTAATCCTAGTCCTAGTACAACGTTGCTTGTTTGGGGTATCTTCATATTGATTGTATTAGCCACCCCTTTGCTTATTGAACGTCTCTTTTAGGGACTTATCAAATTACATTGTGTAAACAGCACTGAGTATATGTGAGAAAGGTGGTCTATAAATACAGTAAATAAATAAAATAAATATTAGACTAGATTGGAATACTTTGTTACCTTTTTTTGTTTGAATAGATCAAATAGCTTGAAATCTTTCTGTTTCACCAAACTGAAATAAGATATTTATGTACACGTATATCTGCAGAAGTTACTGGCCCATCAACTTTTTATTGGCCATACAATATATGCACATACTCTCCCATTTATTTAGAAAATGTTTATACTGCCTCTCCAGTGAATCTACACAAGGCGACTTACAAAATAAAATATAAATGTAGCAAAACATTAAAAGGTATTAAAGTCAGCATTATAGCCCTGACCTAGATAGCCCAGGCAAGTCTGTTCTCATCAGATCTCGGAAGCTAAGCAGGGCCAGCTCTGGCAAGGACTTGGAAGGGAGACCTCCAAGGAATACCAGGGCTGGGATGCAGAGGCAGGCAATAGTAAGCCACCTCTCTGAAATGTCCAAGTCCCACTAGGGGTCATCAGAAGTCAACCATGACTTCCAGAAATACACACATACAAAATACTCACCCCCCCCAATCCAGCATTATAAGCCAGCATTAAAAAACATATACCATAAAATAGACCACTAAGCAGCTGATAGTTTTCAGACTAAAAACTCTAAAATGATGATAAAAGATCGACCCCTTAATTAAAAGCCTGGGTGAACAGACATTTTGGCCTCACACCTAAGAGAAAGCACCTGAAAGGAAGCAGGCGAGCCTTGAGTGGAAGAACATTTCATGAGTGAGGTGTCACTACTGAAAAAGCTCTGTTTCTTGTTGCCACTCACCTCACCTCTGAAGGTGAGGACACTGAGAGTACGGTTTGTGAGGCAGATCTTAGCTGGTGGGCTGGACAGTATGGGTGGTGATGGTCCTTCAGGTGCCCTGGCCCCAAGCCATTTAGGGCTTTAAATGTAAGAAACAGCACATTGAATTGTGCCTTGAAACAAAGGATCCACCAGAGCAAATTTCAGCACAGGGGTGATAACGATCCCTGTATCCTGCCTCTGATGATATCCTGGCTGTTGCGTTTGGAATGAGCTGAAGTTTCCAGACCATTTTCAAAGACAGACTCACGTAGAGCACATTACAGGAATCTAACCTGAGTGTAATCAGAACATGGATCACCACAGCCACATCATATTTTTTTTTAAGAATGGCTATGGATGATAAATAGCACTACTTGTTAGAGACAGACATAAGAACATAAGAGAAGCCAATGTTGGATCAGGCCAATGGCCCATCCAGTCCAACACTCTGTATCACACAGTGGCCCAAAATACCAGGTGCTATCAGGAGGTCCACCAGTGGGGCCAGGACACTAGAAACCCTCCCACGACCCCCTCGAAGTACCAAGAATACAGAGTATCACTTGCCCCAGCCTGAGAGTTCCTATCTATACCTTGTGGCTAATAGCCACTGATGGATCTCTGCTCCATATGCTTATCTAATTCCCTCTTGAATCTGTCCATGCTTGTAGCCGCCACCACCTCCTGTGGCAGTGAATTCCATATGTTAGTCACTCTTTGGGTGAAGAAGTACTTCCTTTTATCTGTTCTAACCTGACTGCTCAGCAACTTCATTGAATGTCCACGAGTTCTTGTATTGTGAGAAAGGGAGAAAAGTACCTCTTTCTCAACCTGCTCTATCCCATGCATAATCTTACAAACCTTGATCATGTCACCCCTCAGCTGTTGTTTCTCCAAGCCAAAGAACCCCAAGTGCTTTAAATTTTCTTCATAGGGAAAGTGTTCCAATCCTTTTATCATTCTAGTTGCCTTTTTCTGCACTTTTTCCAAAACTATAATATCCTTTTTAAGGTGTGGTGACCAGAACTGTACACAGTATTCCAAATGAGGTCGCACCATTGATTTATACAGGGGCATTATGATATTGGCTGATCTGTTTTCAATACCCTTCCTAATAATCCCCAGCATAGCATTGGCCTTTTTTATTGCAGTCACACACTGTCTCGACATTTTCATTGAGTTATCTACTTCAACTCCAAGATCTCTCTCTTGGTCAGTCTCTGCCAGTTCGGACCCCATCAAGGTGTATTTATAGTTAGGATTTTTGGCTCCAATGTGCATCACCTTGCACTTGGCCACATTGAACTCCATTTGTCATGTTGACGCCCATTCACCCATCCTTGATAGATCCCTCTGGAGTGCCTCAGTATCCAGCACTACCACCAAACTAGAAACCTGCTTTCATAAGGAGTTAAATCTTTCCAGCACAGGCTGACTCCTCAATCCATGAGCAGCATTGTCATTGACTAACAGTACCTCCATCTTGTCTGGACTGAACTTTGTTTTATTGGCGCTCATCTAATCTATTACGGTCTCCAGCTGTTAAGGAAAAGTAGAGCTGGGTGTCATCTGCCTATTGGTAGATGATTTCTCCCCATAGTTTCAAGTAGATGTTAAACAGCATGGGAAACAAGATGGAACCCTGCAGGGCCCCATGACATAAATGCTGTTGGGCTAAGCAGCAGTCCCCCAACACCACCTTCTGGAACTGGCCAGTCTAGCAAGTGTAGAACCACTGAAGCACAGTACCCATCATTCCCAGTTCAGCTAGCTTCTCCAGAGGGATACCATGGTTTATGGTATCAAATGCTATAAAGAGGAGAAACCAGGAGAATCAACAGGGACACACTCCCCCTGTTACTTTCCTGGCAAAGATAGTCAGTCAGAGAGATTGTGATGAATTCTGTCATCATGTGGTGATTGACCAGCCACAGACTTGCCGTCTTTTTTCCTTTTGTGGCTACCACCCTGAATAAAATCAGGGGCCCCCCCTCTCTTACATGCCCAGGGAAATGCAGATCGCCATTTTGGGGTCAGGAAGCAGTTTTCCTCCAGGCCACTTTGACTAGGGATCCTGAAGGTTTTTTGTCATCATCTGGGCATGGAACAGGGGTCACTGGGGGTGTGGGGGGAGGTATTTGTGAATTTCCTGCATTGTGCTGGGTGTTGGACTAGATGACCCTGGAGGTCCCTTCCAACTCAATGGTTCTATGATTCTTGTGGTGTTGCCTGATGCCACAAAGGTGTATTGCTTTACCATGCCAAATAGCCAAGGCGGGTGAGTAAGGAAATGTACAGACTCCCTAATTTAACAATATTATTGCAAACAATATTAGTGCACTCAGGTGCACTAAGGAAGATAAAGAAAAGTTACTATGTACTTACCATAAATGGCCCATCTAGTCTTTGTTAGCTAAATGATGCCTCCCCCCCTCCTTAGGTGCATCTGCAGACATTTTTAGCATCATTCCCCTCAGTCATCCTTCATTGCAAACTCATGTGGGAGACACAGCCATCAAAAGACTGTCCAACAGTTCCTGCAAGCAAAGGAACAGCTCCCTTTTTCAGACCCCTACCCACATGGACTCCAGGGCCTTACCCAATCTGGGTGCCAGGTCCTGAGGCTCAAGTCCACCAGAACATGCACCCTTTAATCAAGAGGTGTTAACACATCAAAGAGCAAGCATGTTTTCCCTGACAGTTGTAAAGGATGCTCTCTATCTGGAGAAAAGTACCTTTTCCACATTCTCCCATTCACAGACTCCAGTGTGCCCTTCCATCACCATAAGAGTCCCAGTATCTCTTGCCCATCTGCTTCTCATCTGCAACAGTGACACAGACCATTTCTGTCCCTAATGCTAGGCCTGAGTCCAGATTGAAATGGGTCTAGATAGTCTATATCCTCCCAGACTGCTTGAAGCTGTACAGCTACTACTCACTCAAATCCCTTGCCCACTGGTCAGTAAATGCTTGGGTCAGTGGAATCCAGGGATGCCTTCTTCAGGAGGGGTCATAACTACCTTTTTCAAGGCATTTGGAACAACACCCTCTCACAGATAAGCATTTATTATCTCCCAGACCCATTCTACCACCCAGCCAAACAATACGAATAGTCACAAAGTGTGGAGTCTAGACATGATGGGTTGCAAACTTCCAAGTAGCTTGTCCACTTCATCCAGCCTTATCATCTGAAAGTCACCTGTATGTCTAGGACCATACCCTTATTTATTTGACCACAAGAAACTGCCTTATACTGAATCAGATTATTGGTCTAATCAACATTATTGTCTACTTAGACTGGCGGTGGATCTTAGTGTCTCAGGTGGAGGTCTTTCACATCACCTGCTACCTGGTCCTTTTAAGTGGAGATGTAAAGGATTGAACCTGGGAAATTCTATATGCAAAGCAGATGCTCTACCACTAAGCAACAGCCCCTCCTCAAGTCAGTCACTATATCAGTTGCTTGTGGGCACATTGACACTTTGAAAGGAACTAAACTAGTGTACTTTCTTTGAAGTTGTGGAGGCTTACTTACTTCATTGTGTGAAGGGAATTTTTATTTGCCATAGGCATAACTATTTAAAAGTCTAAATAAGGTATAGTGTGCCATGATTCCTTGGAGTTGCCAGCAATTGAGGTTTTGTTTTTGATGGGGGAAGTCAGACTTGAAGGTTAATGTGTAGTGGGAGCTTTAATCTGGTAGGTGGTTTGCCCTGTCCAGTTTCTGTAAAGAGTATTCATTAGGACCAGAGGATTTTAATGAGTTCTGCATATGACCAAAGGCCAGGCCCTCTTCCAACAGCTTAAAGGATCTTGGAGGGAAATGAACATGGGGTCTATGGAATGTGTGCATGACAGCTCCCATCCCCACCCAAATTAATTTAGTAAAGGTAAAGGTTCCCTTGCTTGAAAGCCACTCGAATCCGACTCTAGGGTTGCGGTGCTCATCCCTGTTTTAAAGCCAAAGAGCCAGCACTGTCCAAAGACGTTTCCGTGGTCATGTGGCCGGCATGACTAGACGCCGAGGCGCATGGAATGCTATTACCTTCCCACTGAAGTGGTACCTATTTATCTACTTGCAATTTCTTGCTTTCGAACTGCTAGGTTGGCAGGAGCTGGAACTAGAGATGGGAGCTCACTCCATCATGCGGCACCTGGGTCTCAAACTGCTGAACTACTGACCTTCCACAGCCTGCAGTTCAGTGTCTTAACCACTTGAGCCCCGCCCAATCTTTCTACTTCAATACTGCTCAAATTTAAAATGGCTTGTAAGGGATGGAAACTTATTTTGAGAGGAATATTTCTTTCCCATTAAACTGTAGGGAAGGTAGCAGCTTGCCCCCTGTTGTCCTTTGAACCTGATAGCTTACGCCTGCACTCTTCCCTCATGCTGTCATGTTTCCAAGACATAAAAAAGGAAGCACATGTGTGAAGTCCTCTTTCTTTTTTTTTGGGTGGTGGCAGTGTTGTAGACTTTCTGGAAGAACTTTTAATGCCATAAATATATTAAATTTGTTATGTTTGGGGTTTTTTACTTAGGGAACGGAATTTTGATAATTTTACAATCATTTTAGAATTATCAAGTGTGTTGTAAATACTATATTGTATTCAAACAGATTCAAAGCTTTCTGTGAGAATTGTTTTTATTACAGTAATACTTGTGCAGATGTAAAGATAGCACAGCATGTACTTCCCTTACATTGTTTAAACCAAAGGCACTATGAACAGTGGATACACAGACTACACAGGCACTGTTAACTGTGGACACATAAACTGCACAGACACTGTAAACTGTGGACAGGCAAACTACACATATGCCATTTATTTGAACAGCATTTAACTCTGCTTGACAGACATCACTGGGCTTCCTCAGTTTCATAGTAACTCTCTGCAGCATCACTTGTATTGCTGTCAATGTGATAGCTGATTAGTAGTTGCAACATCCCTTCTATCATGTGGAAGGAGAAAAATAAAAAAATATATATTTGGTTTTCATATGACCTGTACAGCCAGACAGGTGAATTTATTACTCTTTGGTTGGTTTTTGGTTGGATTATTATATTTATTTTTGGTTTTATTCTTTCCTTCCTCCCCAATTATTAATCAGTAACATTTACCTATAATCTCTTACTGGAGATAATTATTTGAAAAACATTGATTTCAATTTTGAAACCGCAAAGCTTGCCTAATATTGAATTAGCAATGGTATCCATTGTTAGCATTACAAAGCAATGGATATTTAGAAATTGAAAAAAACCCAGCAGCAAAATAAAGTAGTGGATTTTGTAATTGGGAAAACTATATTAACCAATATTTTTTCCAGATGTGCAGAAAGTTCCTTCTGTGATGTTAGTGGATTACCCCCATTTGGTTGATCAGCTGAAGGGGGCACTTGCTTTGCTGTCGGAAGGACTGTGTATGTGGTTTGGTTTGGTGTGTGTAATGGTTAAGAACAACAGGGTGTAGTGGTTAAGAGCAATGGACTCTAATTTGGAGAACCGGGTTTGGAGAACTGGGATTGATTCCTCACTCGTCCACATGAAGCCTGCTGGGAGACCTTGGGCCAGTCACAGTTCTCTCAGAATTCTCTCAGTCCCACCTACCTCACAAGTTAACTTTTGTGGGGAGAGGAAGGGAAGGTGATTGTAAGCCAATCTGAGACTCCTTTGGTTAGTGAAGGGTGTGGTATAAAAACCAACTTTTCTCCTATTCCTCCACAGTATAGAAATTAGTCTTAGTGATATTTAATATGCTCAGAAGAAACATTGTTTGTATGTTAAATAACTCATCTAGTAAATAGTCTTAACAGGTTATCTGACTTTTCAGCATAAGCTTTGTATGTTCATTTGGCCACTGAGGAAGCCAAGTAACATATCATATGAGACTTGCACCTCATTTTCATATTTATAGCTTGTTTTGAATCAGGCATTTGTATTTACTGGGAGCTACTTTTTCATTATATGCCAATAGATTTAATGTTTGTTTCACTCTGTAACTGAAGAAAGAATTTTCAGGATTTTTTGCATTTGCATGATTCTTTTACTCTCTAACAGTTGTGTGAGTGGTTTTCATTTGACAGCGGAAAACTGAAGCTTAAAAACAATGGATGCAATCCAGTCAGAATGGGAGATAATTCTTTCTCTCTCCTGTATAAATGGGTAATTTTTGGTTCGATCAAGTCTATTAACTTGGCTTAGGCAATTTTAGCACATCTTCATGGCAATCTCCAGTTCTAATGAATACTTGAAATAACAGTTCTGAGGAAGAAAAAATGAACATTGGATCTTTCTGCATTCAGTGTCTGCTATGAATTCTATAACAGTAATGTTTATGTAAATATGCAGTGGGAGTACCACACTTCTGACATAAAAGGAAATGGAATTAGGTTCTGTCTCTATTAAATAAGTCATATAATATTATGGAATGTCAACAGGTGGACACTTAGTTGAGAGCCAAAATAGTTGGTCATTGAGCTGTGTGAAGTAAAGACAGCTCTCAGCTTAATCCTCAGTGATGTCTGGGATCTGATGTAAGTGTTGTCACCCCAATTTGGAGCACTGTGGTATAAATTTGAACATATACGTATGAGGAATGTTGGCCAGAAAGCTCAACTGGACTGTACTTGATTTCAAAAGAGAGCTTTGATGGAAAGGAAGAGTCAAGAAACCCAGATCTTTGCTTGTGGTTTTAAATACTCTCCAATAATAGCATCTCAGCTAGAATGTATAGCACATATATCAACAAGTCCAAGAGGATGCCCTTGTGATTAACAAGCAGAGTCAAAGAAGCTATAAAAGGCAAGGCAGCTGCCACCATTAAGAAGTGAAAGTATTATTTCAATAAGAAAACAAAAAGGAATACAGGCCCTGGCAGCACTAATAAAGGCAAGCAAAAGTAAAGGAAGTAAAGAAAATTAGGACAGGTATGTTGCTAAAAACTGTAAGATAACCAAACAGATCTTTACATCAGAAATAGAAAGCTGGCTAGTAAGGCTCGATGGCCCCTCACCCCCTGGAGACCTCAATTTTTGTCATGGCTTGTCTCCCCATTTTTCTGTGCATGTGTATACCTCAGTATGGGACTAGCATTGATAGAAGGAGCCTGAATTAAACTGATATCAAAAGGCAGTGAGTCACACTAAGGCAGAAAGGAATGCAGGGCAGCTCCTATATCCATCATGCAAGTACCCACCCTAAGAGGGTTCAGTCAAGGGCCATTTCCTCCAAGGACCTTGGAGTCTCTTCCCAGATAATTTGATCCTAACTAATGACCCAGATCTCCAAAACAATATGCAAAAGGCGAATTCAGAAATTTCCTACCTGTCTCAGTGACTGGACAAGGAGATTCCTGCCCTTCCCCAATTATGACAAGTACCTGGCCATAGATATTTACCTTTCTAACTTACAGATCTCCCCAAGGGAACATTTTTGATACTCTTTAAGATACAAGGGAAGAACTCCCCTCCAGCAATACAGACAAAAGATTTCTTTTCAGTCTGGCTCATCTTTGAAAGATAGCATTCTTATTATTCCACATTCCGATGCCAACATCTTGTCACCTCCTTGGTTTCAGTGGAAGGGTATAAGAAGCCATCCCTCAGCCTCAATTTTGTAGCTGGTTTGGAACGCATCCTGTTACCCAGCCTCTTGGTTGGCCTCTAGCTCTTCTGTTCCATGGACCTGTCTCTGCATCCCCTTCCCGTTTGGTCAGTTTCATCCCATTTCCTCCCCCACTGAAGGCAACCCTCCCTCCAGAAGCAGGCTGGTATGTCTTCTCCCCCCCCCATTTAGTTTTATTGCCCAGTAGTTGGGCAGTTTTCCAGGGAAAGGTTTTTGTGTGTCATTTTCCACGCTGCGTTTTCCTTTCTGTAATTTTCTTGCATAGATTAATTTGGTCTCTTTCTCTCTATAAAATGAAAACCCTTCTGTTTAATAAGAGTTTCCCCCCCCTCATTTTTTCCAAGTGTTGATCTGAATCTGGACCTTAGTATACACAGGCTTAAGATCCCAAGTATATTAAAGTACCCAAAATACACAGGTTTTCTCTGTGCAAGCAAGGGGATGCCTGTACATGTTACAGCCCTGACATATGTAAACCAATTTGGGTAACAGGCTGTTGGACAATAAAGAGGTTTAATTTTTGGCCTTCATCTTTGCCATGAAATATATTGGGCAGATACAATAGAAGTGCATTTTTTTCCTGGAAGGATTTCTAAGAAGTGAATCGGATAGAGATGATGAGGTAAGAAGATGGCTATGTGACAAATTATAAAATAACATCACCAGGTGTTTGGCATATACCAAAGTGTAGTGGTCTAATGTCTATTCTGCGTAACTTGGTTTATAAATCGTAAAAGGAGATATGTTAAGCATTTGGAAGACTAAGATTTGCTGCAGGAATTCTAGTATAGCTCTTGAAAAATTCTTGCTTGACTAATTTTTTGCAGTTATTTGCAAATGTCATCAAGCTTGGATGTAGGATGTAGTTATATAATTAAACTTCTAAAACAATTTGACAAGTCCCTCAGAAAAAGCACCTTAGTAAACTTTAGAACCCTTGGGGTAAGAGGTTGGTCCTGCTGTGCCCTAGAGAGGAAGAGAAAGCAAATGATTGGAGGAAACAGACTGTTTCCACAATAGAGAGAAAAGAAGCAGTAAGGTTCCTCAAGGATCTTCATTCATACTAGTGCTCTTTTTATAAATGATTGGGAGTTGGAATTAAACAGTGAAGTAGCTAAGATGAAAACTTCTATGGCCTGTCAAGTTGCAAGTATCTCTTCCAACTGCTTGAATGCACAATAAATGGAAAGTGAGGATTGATGTAAGTGTAAAGTGATGTACATTGGTGCCATCTCCTAAATTCAGGTGTTCAGTGATGGATTTGGAACTTGTGGTGAGTGTTGGGAAAAGAGATGTCAAATTGATGTGTGGCAGTAGGGCTGATGTCAGCATACCCTTAGGTGGGGCAGCTGCCATGGCTCAGAGCTTCACTTCAACATGCCATTTCTCTGACTGCTCACTTATGAGGGCTTTGCTCCCCATGTGTCCAGCTGCACACACTGCCCAGTGACTTCAGGGAAAGGGCTGTGGGCAGCAAGATGGCTTGTGGGAACGGCAAGGAGGGTTGCACGGGCAAGTGGTGAGACGCTTGAGTGAGTGGGTGGGAACAGATCCTGGGGAGATCCCTGTCCAGGGCCCCACAAAATCTGAAACAAGCTCTGTGTGGCAGTGCTGAAACAGAAAAGGTCATGTTAGGAATTATTAGGAGATGAATTAACAAAATGATAATTGTCCTAATAATACTTCCACATAAATGGGGGCATTTGGAACATGGCGTACAGTTGTGTTTTGAGAGCTAATGTGATTTAGTGGTTAGGGTGTTGGTCTAATACTGGGGAGCCCAGGATTTGTCAGCTTTTATATTTTGCCAAACAATTAGAACAAATCATGTTTTGAAAACCTGTTTCAGACTTTTGAGGTTGGATCCTACAATTGCAAAAGCAAATTTTCCTACCTTTCTGTTTCACAGCAGCTTGCTGGTGGCTGAGGAGAGCTCTGTTGTTAGCCTGATTGCGTGTTTTATGAATAATAACAAGGGGAATTGGATTGATTATTAATAAGCAATTGGCTGCGAGAGCGAACACCTGTGTATACAGAGGTCAGCCCCGCCGGGAGGTGTTGGTAACAGACCAGGAGACTTTTGTAGTTGAAAAATAAAGTCTTTTACTGAAGTACTGCACAAGCAAACAATTACACAAGCTCACACACAATTATTCAAGTCCTAAGAAATATAGAGAGAGGTAAGCACATTTGCATTAGCAGGTAAATCGTTGGTGGGTCATATTTACCAGTCTCATCGTGTAGAGCGTTCCTCAGGAAAAATGGAGGGGAAAGAAACTAAGAAAATCAGGAACCACGCGGCCTGACCAGCAGGAAACACGTGGGAACTCGGCCTGCAGACCAGAGTTTAAAGATGGAGGCAGGGGTTGGGGATAGCAAGCTGGACATAAGAGGGTCAAAGATTCGATAGGGGTCGAAGAGCAGAGAGCACCGGTGGTCAGACGTCTCCTTATAAGCAGGAGGGTGGGGGCTGGTTACCACCCCTGATTCCCGCCTCCTGGTAAGTCCGTCCCTGAAAACACCCTATTGGTTGGAAGATGTAGGGGAGGTGTGTGGAGGTGTGCCTGAGGGATGGTCAATACTGAGAGCTAGAAACTTGCTTGTGTCTGACACCAGGTAGCAGCCAGGATGAGTCACCCGGCCGATTCTATTGTCTTCTTGATGGCATTAGCCAGGCTGTTGATGGCCCTCAATCAGTTACTAGGCAACGATGAATAGACTCTGCCAGGGCTACGTGAGGTCTTGCAGGTGAGGGGGGGAGGGAAAGAGGCTGCCTGATGTAGAAGGAACTCACAATGGCGTTTTTGGAGTTCCTAGTCCGTGTATTTTATCAAGGCATGGTACTGTGCTTTAGTGTATACTGGTTCTGTTCCATTTTCCTTCATGAGGAGCAGGCTGGTAACCTATGCTGGGCACTGGAGCTGCTGGAAAGGTCAGGAGAAGCGTCTCTTGCCTGGGTGCAGTCTCTGCTGGCATCTGGATGGGGTTACCATGTGGTTCAGTTCCTTATACACGCACTGGCACAGCTTATTATTTTATTACAGTCCAAAAAGAGGCTCAAAAGCCTTGCAGGGCAACATTGTGTACAAAAATGCACCTGGAGATAGGGACAGTAAGAAGGGGAAATGAGGCAAAATGCATACACCCCCTTTCTGCTGGCAGTCCCTCTTGTGCCAAAAGAAGCTGTCAGGCAGAAGAGGGAGGAGGAGTAACTATGTCCGTCAGGTTCTCATGTCAGGTGGCTTTTTCTTCATGAGGAATGCCCAATCCCCAGTGAAACTTTTTCAAAGATTAAGGGGACTGCTGAGTAGAGAACTTGCAATTTATAACATCCAACTTGTGGTTTCAAATTCTGGTTCAATGACTGGTCACTAGGCATGGAGTATCAATTCAGATGCCAAAATGTAATTAAGCTTCCCTTATGGTTTGGAGTGAAGTCTGAATAGAGCCAGTAATTCTTTTTTACTTTATTCTTATGTATTATGTAGTTGGGACATTCTTCTGCATTTCTAAATATACAGCAATACGTTAATGTTATTTATATCAAATAGCAGGCATTCCTGTTTACTCTTCCTGTGTTAAATCTATGGTTGTTATATGGTAGACATAATTATACAACTTGAGCATATTTATTATGAAATTTAAGAAAAGTATTTGCCAATTAAAATGTGCAGTAGTGTATGCTATTCTATTAACTAAGTCTGTACACATTTATTTGTTCTTGAGTTGTTGTATGCAAACACATGTTCAAATATGTGTTTGTGACTAGAGTTTAATTATGCATGGCAAGTTAGGAGTAAATTTTGTGGCAATTTTGTGGCAAGTTAGGAGTAAATTTTGACTTAGTTTGGGAACCAACAGTTCATCAGAACCATTTGCTTAGAACATTGTGTCTTGTATCCAATATTCAGCCAACCTACAAGATTCCCATGACCTATTTGTCATATTCAGGAATCTCTACTAAATATTATCAAAGCATGCTAGTTTAAAAATTCCAGTCCAGCTTCATTGCAAAGTTCTCTTTCTGTATTAGGGTAAGTGAAATGGGAGGGGAATATTGTCAGACATTTTAATGGCATAGACATTAAGGAGTCTTCCGTACATTGGCAGAGAGAACTGAGGGCTTCTAAGGATGATGGCTGCAAAAATTGCAATCCTGAACACACTTTACTAGGATGCAAATCCCACTGAACTCTGAACCCTGGATTCCACTGACCTAAGATCCAAGTTGGTAAGGGAGCCTGAAGAGGACAGGGACCTCATTGGGGTACAATGCCACAGAGTCCACACTCCAAAGCATCCATTTTCACCTGGGGAATTAATCTTTGTAGTCTGGAAATAAACTGTAATTCTAGGCGATCCCCAGGTCCCACTTGGAGGCTGGCATCCCTTGTGGGTAGGATCAGATTGCTCAATTAACTCTTCTGCTCAATTAAATTTTAGAGAACTTCAGAGGAGATGATTGGGAAAGGGGGAGTTATAAATTGTCTTCCCTTCCTGTGATTTCGCACATGGTCCCAGCTTGTCAGCAATGTAAGATATTTGATGTTAATCATACCAACAACCCAACATACAAAAGGTTGAGTTCTCAACTGTGTTTCTGTTGAGTAATAAGCATATTATGTAAAACTAGTAGATGCTGTAGAACTGGAGATTGCACATAAATTGTTGCTAAATGAAACACCAACTGCAGGTTCACTTAGATACACCTAAATACATACATTATTCCCCTTCCCTCGAATGAAAATAAGATTACATATGTGATGTTATATTGATTACTAGAATGAGTGTAGATCAGTAATTAAGTTGCTTGGATGACTTGCTTTTTCATTCTGGATAGCATCCACCCCTGTCCTGTACTTTCTTGTGTGGAAGAATCAAATCTGTGCAGCTGTCTGACTGTGGTAGACCAGGTAAAGCATGCCACACAAAAAATTACTTTTGGGTAGATAATGTTGCATTTGGCTTCCACCAGTGGCTCTGGAAATCATGTCACAGAACATTCTGGCTTATATTGTTTTGATAGTCCATACTGATGGTCACTTTTGAGCTCTGTATCTAATCTGTGTGGTAGTTCCCAAGTTGCACCAGGTAATTCCTTTGTGGTAGTGGTTAGACTAGAATCTAGAAGACCCAGGCTAAAATCCCCATCAGGCCATGAAGCTCACTGAATGATCTTGTTCCAGTCATTCTCTCTCAGCTGACCTCACCTCTTACAGGGTTATTATGAGGATAAAACGGGGAAGGGGAGAACCACATATACTGCTCTGAGCCTCTTGGAGAAAGGGCAGTTAACAGAATGTGCAAGATGGGTACATGGGAAGTGTAAAACAAAGCGCCTCTTAGGTTATAGCCGCGTATCATTCATTTAACTGTAGTCCCTGGCCTACTAATGAGATCTTCTATGTTAAGATTGTTGGTTTAAGTTGTTGGTTCTTGAGGTGTGTAAAGCTAGTTTTAGCAATTCCACAGGTGAGTGTAAATTTCTGCAAGTAACCAACATTGCAGCTGATTGACTAATGGTGGTCCAAGCAGCACTGCAGTCAGTGAGCCAATAAGAATAGTGCCTGTTTTTGTTGTAAGGATCCACTATCAATTTCACCATCAATTTCAGGGCTTGCTTCAAAGTTTGCACAGATCTTTCCACCAGTCAATTGGTGGTTGGATAGAATGGTTTGGAGATAAAATGCTGAATGCCACTGACATTTACGTTCCTCACTGGGATACCATTGTTTGGTGTAGTGGTTAAATGTGCGGACTCTAATCTGGGAGAACTGGGTTTGATTCCCCACTCCTCCACTTGCCCCTGGCTGGATGACCTTGGGCAAGCCAAAGTTCTAATAAGGGCTGTTCTTGAAAAAAGAGCAGTTTCTGTCAAGAGCTCTCTCAGCCCCACCTACCTCACAGGGTGTCTGTTGTGGGGAGGGGAAGGGAAAGGAGTTTGTAAGCCGCTCTGAGACACCTCTGGGTAGTGAGGGGCAGGGTATAAATCCAAACTCTTCTTCTTGTTGTTGTTCATTGTCACTCATTCTGACAATTTGTAAAGCCAACAAATATATTTTAGTTGTCTGGGAAGTGGTAGTAGATTTCATCCAAAACACCTCAGGCTGTTTCACATGGGTCATAACTATTAGGACCATCATGGCAAGAAATGACCCTGCAGAGTCAATGTACAAATGTTGCCATGCAGTGGATGACCACTCCCATGGGTGCAAGCCTTCTGGGTTAAGTATGTTGCTGATGTGCTTGCCGGCATCCTGAACACTGAATAGCTGTTCTATTCTGCTTTCTATTTCAGTTTAGGTGGCGTCGCAAGCAATTGGAACATGTTTAAGGGAACAGATTCCATCTCTGTCTCAAGGTTATTTTCAGATGCTACTAGTAAATGAGAGAGGTCACCTGCATTTGCACATGTTCTTCTCCCTTTTGTGTTTAGTGTTACAGGTGTAGCCTGCTAAGAGTAGTGTTTTGTCTTACATTCAAGCTGTTGTAGTCAAATAAATTCCCCTTCATGGATTCAGTGTGGAAACTATAGTCTGCTGGCCAATGATGAGGGCTGAATATAGAGTTTCCCCATTCACTGCAGGCCAATTTAGAGGAAACCCAGTATTGTGCCATAATGCTTCTGCCACTATTTCAATTCTGGAGGAATGGGGAGAATCGCTGTCATGGCACCATAAGGGGTGCAAGGAGGAAAAGAATGGATGGAAATGTGAACAAGGGAAAAATGACCATTCCTGAAAACATATGCGCAAAGCTGCCATAATGGTGTGGAGGATTAAAGTAATCCTATAGGGTTTGTGGGAGAAAATTAACCATAACATTACCTTAAATTGACAGACTGATGAAGTAAGTGTGATATACTAGGATCCAAAGTGCCCCATGCAAGGGGCTGCTCAGGGGTGGATGAGGTACAGATTTCCTGTTCTCTGGCTGCAGCTAGAGCTGTGGTTCTTGCCCTTTCAGAGAATTACCTGATCCTCACAAGTGGATTTTCAGGGAATGAATATAGTTGCCGTGTAAGGAAGTGGGGTAGAAAGATCTTGAAATTCCACACATGGTTCTTTGTATCTGCCATCATTTTGTACTTACCATTTTTTTTTTTTGGTAAGTGCAATTTTTGGTGAGTTTTCCAGTCCATTCCCTGAAATCCAAATTTTGAAATTATTCCTTCCCTATCTGTGGTTAGCTCATTATTTGTTTATTCTGTGCTGTTGCCCTAGTTGTGTTTCTTGCACCACAGGTTTAATAATTTGGATGTTAAGCCTTTGTAATTTAGGCTTGCAAAACTTGTTCTTGGAACATACACTTCTCAGACTTTATCCAGGATAACTTAATGGAGGATAATTCTGACGACATGAGGGAAGCTGAGTTTTGCCGTAGTCATTCTTTTTTACCTTCCCACTTAGGGGATATTTGCATCATGGCAAATAGCTTATTTGGTTCAAGCCCCATCCACTTCTACTCATTTATAGATTCTTGAGCCAAGAATAAACTTTGTTTGAACCTTGCAGTATTTCCAGCAGTAATAAGAGTGTATGGCAGATTGGTGAATGTCTGCCTCATCCTTATGCTGCTTAATGCTGAGGTATGAGCTGTTCGAAGCTTATCAGCTAAGAGAATATCCATAAGGTCAGGCTGTTTGACCTCCCATTTGAGAATACATAAAACATTGATAAGACTTTACCTGGTTTAGCTCATCAGAACCTCACAGCATAAGTATCATGATTGCAGGCTGTATGGAATCATCGGCAGGTACATCCCTTGGGGCTATAGTTCTACAACAGTGTAGATTTCTTTGTGTGTTGACTTTTTAATTTAGTTTCCAACATCAAAGTAAGTTTGGTGTAGTGGTTAAGTGTGTGGATTCTAATCTGGGAGAACCGGGTTTGATTCCCCACTCCTCCATTTGCACCCGCTGGATGACCTTGGGCAAGCCATAATTCTGGCACAGCTGTTCTTGAAAAAGAGCAGTCTCTGTCAGAGCTTTCTCAGCCCCACCTACCTCACAGGGTGTCTGTTGTGGGGAGGGGAAGAGAAAGGAGTTTGTAAGCCACTCTGAGACTCCTTTGGGTAGTGAAGGGCAGGGTATAAATCCAATCTCTTCTTCTTCTCTTCTTCTTCAAAACATACTCAAAGCAATCATAGTAACAGAAGTGTTTTAAAACAGTACTGAGCTTCTTTTATCCTGTCTCCATGCTCCCATTCCTTCTACTGCTCAAAAGGGAGGGGGGTGTTTCATGTTTTTTCCTGTCTAGGTAGTTTCTCTGTTCTACTGATGTGACCTTAGTAAATTTGAACATTTGTGGCCTTTGAACCATTAATAATGGACTCAACAAATGCTGTCTTTGTGGGATTGTAAATTTTACTTTTTTGAAATTATCTATATATCTAATTCCCAAGTGGCCCCCTGTGTACAGATATCTAAATCCGCACATCGGGGGCACCTGGGGGGCAGGGAGATTTTCCTGCGCACGTGGGGCAGTCCCCACGTGTGCAGAAAAATCTAAAAAGTGTTTAAAAGTCTAGGGGGGATATCAGAATCCCCAAAAAAGTAAGAGCGTTCCCTGCACATGAGCAGGGAACGCTCTGGGAACTCTGCGGCGGCTGGCGGCTAAAAGCCGCTCAGTCCTCGCCACCGGGGGGAGAGGAGAGAGCTGAAGGGGGGGAGGAGATCGGCGGGCCCGGCGGCTTCCAGCTGCTCGGGCCTCGCCTCCGGAGCCGGGGGGTGGGGGGAGGAGGAGGATCGCCGGGGGGGAGGAGATCGGCGGGCCCGGCGGCTGGAAGCCGCTCGGGCCTCGCCTCTGGAGCCGGGGGGTGGGGGGAGGAGGAGGATCGCCGGGGGGGAGGAGATCGGCGGGCCCGGTGGCTGGAAGCCGCTCGGGCCTCGCCTCCGGAGCCGGGGGGTGGGGGGAAGGAGGAGGATCACCGGGGGGGATCTGCTGGGGAGGGGGAATCTCGGCGGGCTGGCTGGCCTTGCCGCTGCCGCCGTCATTGCTGGGGGGAGGGAGGGGAGGCTTGAGGGGCCGGCCAGCCTCGCCGCCCCTCCGCTGCTGCTGGGGAGGGGGCATCTTGGCGGGCCGGCTGGCCTCGCCGCTGCTGGGGGGGAGGGGAAGCTTGGCGGCCGGAATACTCCCCCCCCGCGAGTATCGCGTGTCCCGCCTCTTGTTCTATCTAATTCTGAAGTCTTTGTCTCTATATGGTTAATGAAAGCCACAAAATGTTCCTGGGGCAAAGGGGAGAAAAAATTCTGCCTATGCAAAGCACCCTTAGGTATGCAGAATATATTACTTGTACCCTCTTAAACTCTTGTGAGGTTAATGAAAAAATGAGAATACTCTGCTCTATGCATTGTTGTGTATGCCCCACAGACAAATGATTAGTAAGGTAACCAAACTGGCACTAGAATGCAACTGTCTCGTGAGATAAGTGTGGTATGTCAACAGGACAGACGCAGGAGAACCACTTTTACCAACCCACAGCCCTTTTAGTAATCTCAGTTGTTAAAGGGGCCTTGGCAGAGATGGAAGGCAACAATGAGGACAGAGGATCTAGAAAAGGTGATGGCACTGAAAGTTCTGGGCATGAGGGATTGATATGAAGTCAGTGGGCAGGGGACGGTCTGAGGAGAGAAGGGTGGAAGGTGAGAGTGGTGAAGGGAAGAAGTTAAGCGAGTGAGTAATGGAGGGTTTAATGTGTGTATTGGCAAGTAGAAGGTATGTGTACCTCCTCAAGAGTAAAGGCTGCCTTGAGAGTAGGTACATAGTAGTAGTAAAAGCCCACTCAGGTGTAGGCCAAGGTAGTCAGGTTGTGGTGTGGGAGGAAATGAGCATAAAAGGCCAGAGCAGGGATGCCAGGTCCCTCTTGGCCACCAGCAGAGGATGGGAATGGGTAGGATTGCTAGATCCAGGTTGGAGATTTGGAGATGGAGTATGGGAAGTATAGAGACCTCAGTGAGGCATAATGCCATAGAATTCACTCTCCAAAGCATCCATTTTCTCCAGGGGAACTGATGAGCTGCAATTCCAGGGAATTCCCAGGTTTCACCTAGAGGCTGGCATCCCTAGGTAGAAAGCAGAGGAGGAAAGACAACTGCAAAAGTCTGGGAGTTCAGGAAGGCCTCAGGGAGGCAGTATTCCTGGCCAGGATACCAGCAGGTTACTCTTTGAGGCCTGGTCACCTTAAAGTCTAAGCTGGTGATAAGAGTCCAGTGGCTATTGATTGATTGATTGATTGATTGATTCAATTTATATCCCGCCCTTCCACATGGGCTCAGGGTGGCGAACAAGAGGCACAAGGCCATAATCAACACTAAAACATAGAGGCAAAGCCATAGATAAATAGTAAGACTGTAAAACAATAAATAATCCATTATCACTAAAACAGTTAAAACAGCGGTCAACAGAAGAAAATTTCCGAGATAAAACCCTACAATTTCACACTCTCGTAGCACCTTTATTGCTGCTCCAGTAGTGTCCTGACAGAGCTGTAGTCTCATGCCAGGGCCAGGGCACCACATACTGCCTAAACGATGGTGATACAATAGTGGTGGCAGCCCCTACTCGAAAGCCTGGCAGAAGAGCTCTGTCTTGCAGGCCCTGCAGAACTGCATAAGGTCCCACAGGGCCCTGATCTCCTCTGGGAGCTCATTCCACCAGGTAGGGGCTGCCACCGAAAAAGCCCTGGCCCTGGTTGCAGTGTACTTAGCTGTCTTGGGGGCTGGAATGACCAGTAGATGTTTCCCCCCTGACCGTAGTGCCCTTGGGGTTCCTCCCTCAGGTAGGCCGGACCCTGGCCATATAGGGCTTTAAAGGTAAGAACCAGCACTTTGAAACGGATCCGGTACACTATTGGCAGCCAGTGCAGTGCCTTCAGGGCCGGCTGGATATGGTCTTGTCTAGTAAGACCCATCAACAGCCGGGCCACTGCATTCTGCACCAGCTGCAGCCTCCAGATCTGTGACCAAGGCAGCCTCATGTAGAGAGCATTGCAGTAGTCTAGCCTCGAGGTGACCATTGCATGGATCACTGTGGCTAGGTCGTCACGATCAAGGTAGGCAACCAAGTGCCGTGTCAGCCAGAGATGGTAAAATGCTGACTTGGCAGTGGCTGCCACCTGGGCCTCCATCGTTAAGGAGGCGTCCAGGAGCACCCCCAAATTCCTAACCCCCAGCGAAGGCACCAACAGCATCCTGTCGAGGTTGGGAGTGGGAGCCCCAGACCGGTCCGGCTCAGGCCCAGGACTTCTGTCTTTGCCAGGTTTAGCTTCAGCCAGCTCAGCCTGAGCCATCGGGAGTAGAGTCCGACTGGCCGCCCAGCATCAGATAGAGCTGGTGTCATCTGCATATTGATGACACCCAAGCCCACAACTCCGGGCAATCTGGGCGAGGGGCGCATATAGATGTTAATCAACATCGGGGACAGCACCGCCCCCTGGGGTACCCCACACTCAAGGGGATGCCTCCGGGACCTCTGATCCCCAATCACCACCCTCTGTCCCCAACCTTGCAGGAAAGAGGCAAACCATTGAAGGGCAGGCCCCTGAATCCCCACGTCGGCAAGGCGGTGGGTCAGCAGCTGATGGTCGACTGTATCAAACGCGGCCGACAAATCTAACAACAGCAATGCTGCCACATCGCCTCGATCCAGATGCCTACGGAGATCATCAGTCAGGGCGACCAGCACCGTCTCTGTCCTATGACCTGGGCAAAAGCTGGACTGGAAGGGATCTAGGACTGAAGCGTCCTCCAGAAAGCCCTGCAACTGTAACACCACCGCCCTCTCTATCACTTTGCCCAAATAGGGCTAATTGGACACCGGCCGATAGTTGGCCAATTCGGCCAGGTCCAGAGGTGGCTTTTTTAAGAGAGGGCGGACCATCGCCTCCTTGAGTGCTCCGGGGAATCGCCCCTCAATAAGGGACTTGTTGATAATCTCCCGCAGAGCACCTCGAAACCCCTCGCAGCCCGCCTTGATGAGTCAGGAGGGGCATGGATCAAGGGTGCATGTGGTTGGGCACACAGAAACCAGCAGTCTGTCAACTTCGTCCAGGCTGAGCAGGCTGAAGCACTCTAAACCCAGAACTGAAGACACACAAGGGGCCTCGAGTTCACTCACTGTCTCAATCATGGTGGGGAGGTCACGTTAGAGTGTCAAGACTTTATCTGCGAAGTAGCTCGCAAAAGCCTCACAGCCGATATCCAATTCCCTATCATTTTGCCTGCCCTGTGGCAAGTCCGTCAAAGTCCGAATCGTGCTAAATAATTAGGCCAGGAATGAGCTCGCAGATGCAATCTTGTCTAGAAACCTAATCAAGGAATTCTAGGCAGAAACCCAGGCCTAGTAGTACAAGCAGAGTCTTGATGGAGACGAGTGGAAAAGATAAGGGGATAGTTAGACCTAGGGTTGCCTGGAGGGGTGGGGAAACCCCTGCTCGATGGGTCCGTTCCCTGCCAGCCTGAATCAGGCTGCCGGGGGGAACCCCACCCCCAAAGTCCCAGGAGCACAGAGACGTGCCCAGTATGATGATGTTACCCAGAGGAGACGTCATTGCATCGGGCATGTTGCAGGGGGACACTCTATCATTCAAAGGAAAACTCTATGTTTTCCCCTTGAATGATAGGGCACCCGCCCCCAACATGCCTGACTTGATGACATCACTTCCTTGTGATGTCATCGCGGTGCACATGCAAAGTGCATGCTCCAAAGAACTCCCAGGGACAGCCGGGACTCCCCCCGCTCCAGGTAAAATATGACTTGGCAAGACCTCCAGGCTATAATTAGGATACTTAAATATGGGAGTCTGTTAATGGAGAAAACAACAGTAAACTCTAACCTAAAATATCCTCCTAGTGTCAGCTTGTTGTTGGAGAGTCTGGAGACTGGGAGTTAGGTTAACTAAACAAAGAGTAGATTCAGGTGGCTTATACCCAGAATTAAACTTTGTTAGTCTTAAAGGTGGCACTGGACTCAGACTTTGTTATAAACAAAGAGTAGTTTGGTGGGACCTCTTCTTTGGAAAGCCCTCTCCCTTGACGCTTTCTTGTAGGTGCAAGACCCAAACACATCCTTTTTACGTGGTCTTTTAATTAGGGGTTTTATCTTACCAGCTTTTTAAAGGTTTGCTGTGTTTTATAGACAGCTGTATTTTACTTATTGTAAGCTGCTTTGAACGGGACTCTGAAGAGATCGCATAGAAATATTCTAAATAAATAAATTTCTCTTCAAGTAGCTTCTGAAATATTTTTGGGTGAATACTGTTATGTATTTATTCATGTTTGGTGTTTTTCATCTCTTATTTTGTCAAGTGTATTAGAAATCAGGTAGAGACTTCAGCATATTTCTAGCTGAATTTTTCCTAATGTCCTTAAAGGAGACAATGTCATTTCTCTTTAAATCACAAGAGAATAGTCTCTTCAAGTACAGATCACATGGCATTTTTTATACAGCTTGAGATAGCATGCTATTTTTTGTTCAGAAATTATTTTTCCTGCATAGATGATGTTTCTTATATAATTTAAAACACAGTATTACTTTGCATTCATATTTAAACATGTAATATCTTACAGTAGCTGTGTGATTTGGATAGACTTGCTTTTGCTGGTATGAGCAACTGAAACATGGAAAATTCCTGATAATGGCTACTCTTGCCCCCTACTAGAAATATGCACAGTTTTTATTTCCTCTTACTGATTAGCTTGTTGGTTAGCTGTATATTTCTTCATATTTTGGTTCTTAGACTGAAATGATCTTTTGTTGCAGCTCAACAGTTTCTTAGGCAGTGAAATTAGAACTAACTTTCCTTTAGCAGCATTTCAGTTTATTTGAATATATTTGAAATTAGACATCCCCGCCTTGTGATGCTTTAATGCTGGAACATTTTCATTGGTTTTCCTCTGCCCTGCCAGAAGTGTATTTCTATAATGTCTTTCTAAAGACTTTTTTGCTTGTATTCTACCATGCATAGATCTTGGATTATAGGAAATTTAGTAGACTTGTATGACACACGGATCTGAACTGGTATAGACTTACGTTTGGATCCAAACTTGTGCCCATGGAGCACAATTTCCCACTTTTCTTCCCTTGGCAGACTGGAATGCCCCCTTAAATCTTTTTCCTAGGGGTCTCCTCTGCATAGGAAATTGTGCTTCATGGGTGGAAGTCCTTCTTCTCATAGAAAAAAAATGTAAAAGGTTCAAATGATTAACTTTGTGTTTAATTACCTAACTTTCCCTGTTGCTGCCATAAAAAATGATGGATTGAATCATATTCTGTATCTGTTTGATTCCTCCAGCCTTACATTTGTTGGCTAACTCTATGCCCTCATGATGTGATGTGTATCAGACAGGAAATCTAGACAGGCTGCTTTCTTGTTCACAGAAGACACCATCCATTCCCATTTATTGCATTCAGTCGTGTTTAAGGGGGAAAGTGCCAGTATCAAGGCTGGTGCTGGTTGGTTTTTCTGAATCTTTTGATGCTGATTGGTTCCTTGGCCTGAAATATCAAGGATTCTCAGTTATGTTGAACATCTTTGATATACCCAGTGTACAAGAAAGTTTTCACTTTGATGTGAAGGTGATGGTTTTGCCATTTGACTAACAACCTTTTTCTAGAAGAGACCGAAGACTTGATTGCACTTGGAGATAAAATTGGTATATAAGAAGACACAAACACAGTAAAAGAGTGTAATATTTTGGCCAAGGGCAGTTCAGGAATCTTGGCCCAACAAGTCTCCTTGATTAATCCTGTCTAATCACAGATATGAATTCAAGGGATTTTCCATTTGGAAAATCACAAAAGATTGTTGCTTGCAAAGTGGAAAGAGTATTGTACTATGAAGTCTGTGATCGTTTTTAAGGTTATCCCTGCTCCTCAGAATAGTTCTTTATACTTGTAAATATCAGTTAATGAAAAGAGCACAATGTTTGTAGATTAATCAAATCTGTTCCACCTATGGCAGATGCCTTTTGACAACATATTTTGTGAATATCATACACTATTCTAATTTGGCTGTTCATGTGTCAGGGCAGTCACTGGTGAAGTGACAAATACTTCTACTTCCATCTACATGAGGTTGCAATTGGAATAATATGGGATGGAATTTGTGTTTGGTTACTTTTCCACAGGTTTAGAATTGTTTGTGACTAATGGTTATATTTTCCTCCCATTAAAAAATCTCATGGTGGCTTATAGCAAAATCAAAACATGCGTTGTTAACAAAATAAAGAAATCTAGGATGAAAACAGATAAAAGTATTTAAACAGAAGTGGTTAATAAAAAGATAGACTGATCCATTGTAAAAACAGTGGATTTGAAAAAAACATTGAGACATTAAAATCTAACAATAAAGCCAGGACCAAGGGGGGGGGAAATAACGGTAATAGTTTGAGGTAAGAGAAAGAAGAAGAAAAATTATTTCTATGAACTGTTTGGCTGTGTATATAAGACAGTCTGTTCTAGAAATCTAGATATAGATGGGTGACTTCATCACAGGATTCCTGCTAGCCAATTCAAAGGCTTTATGCTGTCTACCAGTAGCAGGAATTTAAGTATTTCCTCCTGGTCCAAAGAAAGCTCTATTGTCTTAAAACTTTGTAGCTTATTGTGTCAGTATGTTGCCACAGAGTCCTTGGACAGTTGAAGTTTCAAACCATGTTTGACTTGCACATTTCAGCCTAGGAGTAAATAACTTTTGTGTAAAATCTCTAAATCTTTACATGATTATCGGTATGATTTGTCCGTGTGCTGAAAGCTTATTAAAGATCTGAGATTTTTAACCTTTAACTGAAGAACAAATCTGGGCCCGTGTCTTATTCTGGTGTTCTCAATCTGCGCTCTCTTGGCAGTTCCTAAGCATGGAAGGATATAGCTAATGGAGAGGATATAGCTAATGCTCCATCTTTGAAAATGTGGAAAATACTGAAAGCAAAATTCTAGAGTATTTTATAGTTTTAGGAAGATTCTGGTAGTGACTTGGTTTGACTTGCATTTTAAAACAGGGCAGGTAAACCATACTGCTTGAGAAGAGTGGGCTCTCTAAGTATGAAGTGCAAGAGAGAGGTGCATTTTTTAGACTTTTTTGGTTGCATGGATTTGAGTTTTCTCTAAAACACATAGGATATATTAAAATTGTTTCCTAAATACTTTGCATGCCAGTTTTGAGTCCATAAGGCAGATGCTTGCTCTGTCTTACAAGGCAAGTTGAATATTTGACAGGTGAAGCAGTTTTTTGGGCTAATGTAATTTTTGTGTTTTCATAATTCTGACGATCTTGAAATTGGCAATAAAAATGAGCTGGAAAGTTTGACAAACTTTCTGACCCCTTATGAATGACCTGAAAAAGATAAGGTTATCAATGTAGTAGAGCATCTGTTGATGAAAATAGAAAGAATTGTGTGGATACTATTAGTATACGATTTATATGTTGTCGAAAGCTTTCACGGCAGGAGTTCATTAGTTGCTCACCTTGACAGAGAGAGTACTCCATCTTTCTGTGTTATACCTCTGAGCAGGGGTCTTTTGGGGTCTAACTATTTTTCCCACCATAGAGAACAATGGAGGGAATGGGGGCAACCTGTTTGGGGGCCGATAGAATTGTACCCTCTGGTCTAATGTTCTTGAAACTTGGTGAGTATCTTGGGGAGAGGCTCCATCAGCTATCCTGTGAGTTTGGAGCCTCTCCCTCAAACCCCCTCTCCTCCAGCCCCCAGAATATGCCCTATGTTTTCACCATTGACTTCAATGGCCCATAGGATATAATGGGGCCGAATTGCAGCCAAATTTCTTTCATTCCCTCCTTCCCTTCTCTCTTTCTTTCTTTCCCACCTTCTTCTCTTCTCTTTTTTCCTCCTTTCCCTGTTTCCCTCCTTCTTCCCTCTCTTTCCCTCCCCTCTCCTTCTCTTTCTTTCCCTCTTTCCTTCCTTCTTTCCTTCTCTCTACTCTCTCTCTTTCCTTCCCACTTTCCTCCTTCTGTGACCCAACTCTCATGAGAAGGAGTTTAAACTTTAAACCCCTTCTCTCTTAGCTCCCCCACCCAGACCAGCTGGGGAAGGGAAGGGGAGGCTTTTGAAGATGCCTCCCCCCTTTTGCTTCCCCTTCTGACATCACTTCCGGTGATGTCAGGGGGCATGGCATATGCTAATAGCCTAATAGCTCATTAGCATACCATATGCTAATGAGCTCCTGCAGCTGTTTTTCTACGAAAAGACCCCTGCCTCTGAGGATGCCAGTCACAGTTACTGGCGAAACATCAGGTCCTACAATGCCAAGACCATGGCCACACAACCCAGAAAATCTACAGCAACTAGTATGCAATCTGTCTCTTGTATTGTTGGTATGTGTGGTTAGGAAGACATGTGTCACTGTGAATATACCTCACATTACAGTTTGGCCTAGATTCACACAGAAGTGGCTTGACCAAAACGGAAGAAACTTCTGCTTTTTATTCCTGTGCTAATGAAGTTGGTGCTACACTCAGCTTAAAGAAAAGCCCCCAGTCTGGACAGTGATCACATAAATGGCTAAATGAGAGCAGCCAACAAAGCTGCAAAGCTTCTCTACAAGCTTTGGAAAGAACAATTTGAATCTGGATTGAATGAAATTGGAAACAAAATTTATTGAGGAAGATCATTCAAGGAACTGACCTGGAGAATCAGTCAACATGATCAGTCAGTATAGCATCAGGCATACTGTAATAACACTGAACACAAGAAAGCCATATAAGTGTCAGGTATTCCAAATTAAGGAAACAGGGAAGAAGTCTCCAGGGAGCAGACAACTGGAATGCATCTGGAGGGTGAGAGCACAGTATTGTGCCTATTCTGTGGCAGTGATGGCACTAAAGCAAGCTCACTTCTCTTCCATCATTGCATCTGCTGGATGCATCCCAAGCCCCTAAGGGTGTAGACTCAGAAAACTACAGGCCCTTGGGTGATGCATTTTGTTGATAAAACCTGTTGCATCTGCTGCAATGTAAAGATTACCGATGATTCAATTCAGTCTCAAGAGGTCATTGGAGTAAAGTCAGGTCCTAGTTGTATGGATGATTTTCAGTTGGTAAAGTCTGATAATGTGGCCAAGCTGCTTAGAAATATGTATCACCCCCCACCCCCCGTCTAGGCTTAGTCCTTGCCCTTAAAGGCTTTTGGTGTCAAACCTGGTAGGTTTGGTCATGGGGGTGACCAAATAAATGCCTGTCTGTAGAAGGGTATAGTTCCGACTGCTTTGAAAGAGGTGGTCATTAGACTCCTGAAGAAAACGTCCCTGGACCTAAGTAACTGCTACCTGGTGGCCAACAGTAGGAAGGGTGCTTGAGGAACTGGTGGCTATGTAACTTCAGATAGTCTTCAAACTGGATTCAGTGTTTGGGTTAGAAACAGCCTTGGTTGCCCTGGCCTTTGTTGGAACAGTGAAACAAGGAGTGCATTCCTGTTAATTCCAAGTAGTTTTTTGATGCTGTTGATCACTCTGCCCCACTCTGCTATTGATCATTCCACCCTCCATGAGCCTGCTTTGGCGGGGACAGCGGGGTATAAATCAAATGAATAAATAAATAAATTTTAGTGGAAACAGCCGGAAATCCTTTTTTTTGGCTCCACGTGTCATGGAGAGGAGCTTCTCCCACTCTCAAGGGTGGGGAGAGATAACCCCCCAAAGGGAAGCAGCTTGGCAACAGTGCGTGTGTATGTGTGTTGAATCTATACATGCCCAAAGTCTTTACTGACATAACAGCATGCTTAAAAGATACGCTTTATCTATTTTTTATATTTATTTAATTCATTTGTACCCTCCTAGCTGTGGGGACCTAAAGTGGCTTACATCATTCTCTTCTCCTCCATTTTATCCTCACAACAACCCTGTGAGGTAGGTTAGGCTGAGAATGTATGACTGTCCCAAGATCACCCACCAAGCTTCCATGGCACAAGTGGGGATTTAAACCTGAAACTCCTATGTACTAGTCCAGCACTCTTAACCACTACACCACACTGGGTAATTGACTTATTTTGAGGGGTCTGAGATCACATGACATCTGCTTGCTTTTCTGGGCTAGGCATCTTTGGGAACATCATCAAGGTCATGTAATACAAATTAGTTCTCAGCCTATTCAAACACTGCCATAGTCACAATAACAATAAATGGTTTTAAATTCTTTCCATGAAAGTATGCAGGCTGTTGTGGTTCAATCCACATTTATTATTTTGTTTTTTAACTAGAAAGGCAGTTATTTGTACTAGTTAATGTAAAGAACAAATATGATTTTATACTCCTGATGTTCTTAAATATTCATTACATGGGCTGAATCATATTGTATTGTAATAGTTGGTTGAACAAAATGATCCTAATGTGTACTTTGGCAACTAAGCAATATTGGAAATGCAGAATTATAAATATAATGGCATATAATGTAATTTTCTTTTAATGTGGAGGTTATTTACTAATGTAGTGTTTCGGTAACTTTACTCTTGTAAATTGTTTCTATTTGTGTTTTTTCCCAGATGAAATTAAAGCAGAAACTGGAAAACAAAGGTATTTTTTCCTTTTTGAGCATGAATAGTTTAGTCTGTAAATTACATTGGAAAATATGCCTAGTATATAAATTTGCCTCAGTCCTATAGCAAACTGTACTTTTTAGGGGAAGGCTACTTCATAAATCACCTGAAATACTGAGCCTAGAATGCCGAAAGCTCTCACACAGATATGCTGTGTGTTGTTGACTGCATCATACTTCTGCAGTAGTATACAAATGCAGAAGAAAGCTGTGTTTGTGCATGGTTAACTGCCTATGTATTTATAGTGATAGAGCTGTGCAGTTGATCAGATTTCAGGGAATTTAGAAGTCATTCTGAAGACTGATTTATAGGAAAACACCTAGTCTACAACTGGAGCGCTTTACCTGTTCAGCAGGATACATGTGTTTATATCGTCATTTGATTATAGATGTCATTCTCTTGGGTGGGAAATTTCCACTCATGAAGGCATTTTCAGTCGTACAATAATTTAGTGTGCTGTTATCTTAAGGGGTTAGGAAGGTTTGTTAACATACTATATTTCAAATATTTTTCATGGTATTTCTAGTAGAATTTATTAAATTTATTTTCTCCCTCTCTGGCTCATTATTTTTTTCTCAACCTTTAGTTACTTGGCCTGGAAAACTATTCAGTACATGGTTTCCCCACCCCAAAATAGTTGCATATCATGCTCCCTCATGTGCAAAGATAAATAATCTGAAATAATCATGATGCATATTTTCTCATGCATCCCTGCAAAGGGACTCTAGGCTGTAAGGCTGGGCTTTTATACAAGCTGTTGGAGTTGCTTGATTGTTTTTCTAGTTTGTTGGGACCCGAGGCTGGGTTTTGATTAAGAACGTTAGTTATCAGGTTTTGTAGGCTGTTTGCAACAGGTTTCTTTTTTAAAAAAAACACACACCAATGCTTCTTGCATTTTTTTGTGGTTTAACAGTGCAGTCCTATGAAGAGATACTCTTCATTGATTTCTAAGGCCACTGATTTCAATGGGTTTAGACTGGAATAACTCTGCATAGGAATGCACTGTAAGTGACTTAGGTCTTTGTCTTGCGTCTCAGTTTTCCGGGGGAAAGGTGGATTATATATAATTTAATTAAAATGGCACTAACAGCAGATTTTCTGTTAGAGGCCTGATTATGGATTAAAAGAATTTGATATATGAATTCTTAATATGCCTTTGACTTTCTCTAGTTTCTCTTTTGACTATCAATGTAAGTTTCACTTGAGCAGAAAACATTTTTGACTATTTGAAGTAGAAAGTCGGAGTCAGTTTGTGATTATTATTTTGTAGATACTTGCGTGTTCAAATTGAACCGTTGTTGACTATTACTATTCTAATTGGAACATTCTATTCAGTCCTCCTCATGGGGAAGCAAAACCTGGTTCAAGCACCCTTCCACCAGTGAAATCAAAGACAAGCTTTATTGAAGCGGACAAATACTTCTTACCTTTTGAATTGGCATGCCAGTCCAAGTGTCCCAGGATTGTTAGTACATCGCTAGACTGTTTACAGGTGTGTATTGACTAACATATCATTAGTTTGTCACTCAGATTTGTGGTTTTCTTCATTAACATGGTTATGGGATAGTTCAGGCATGATGCCGAATGATGGTGCTTTGTGGCCAAGTCCCTCCTCTCCTGCTACCCATTTCTCCTTGTGCCGTATGTGGTTTATTTTCCCCATTAGATGACAAATTATCTTCGATTTTTTCCCCTTCTTCCTGGTTTGTAATCTTGGTGGTTCAGATGCAAAGGCAAATTATGATTTGTGTGATCAGAAGTCAGTAACTGATTCTAAGTATGCAAGGGAAGAAGAAAGGAAGTGGGAGAGGTGAGCACAAGATTTGTTCATGTAGTATCAAGCCATGATGTGGTATTATCACTATATTTGTATAATTTTATCTTATTTCATAAACCACTAAATTCTTAAAGTTTTTTTGTCAAAATATATGCATTATACTGTGTTAAGCTTTATCACAGAACATCAGCTTGGAGAGGGGTTATTCTTTTGTTTTGAAATAGAAAAAATAGACTAGCAAGACAGCCATCAAAATATTAGAAATGTTAGCTGTCCTTACTGGGCGTCAGCTTCCAGGCTTATTCATCCTGGCTAAGTCACAGTAGAATAAAGCCTGAACATGTCCTTTCCCACATGCACATTAATTTTGTTCTTCCATTTCCTGGTTTGTAGTAGCCAGAGTTCTATTAGGCAAGCCATGGTTACAGTTAAACATTGTTTGCTTCCATTCTAGAATCAGGAATTCTGGTTCTGAGCAGTTTCTCAGTCTGGTTTGGAATAAACTATGGTTATGGTAACTGTAGTTTGCCAGGTTCAGATACCATGGAAGAACTATGTAACCAGACACAGGAGGAGGAATATCCAAATGTTTCTTTAATTACTTCGTGGCTCTGTTTTCCATTTTATGACTGGTTTAAACCAGGCTTTTTAAAAGTTTGTAATCAGTTCAAGAGGACATTTGATGTAAGGAAAAGTTTATGTTTCTGCTAAGGTATAAGATGTTGTTTAGGCTTAATAGTTTACAACTGTTCATTTGCTTTCCCCCCCCTAGAAACTTATAGCCTATGGACATTTGACTGGCAGTGCTCCAGATAGTACAGCCCCTGGCAAAAAGTTAATTGATAGAATTATTGAAACAATATGTGGCTGCTTTCAAGGTCCCCAGACTGATGAAGGGGTTCAACTACAAATTATAAAGGTAATCCAACAGCCATTGGCTGTCAGTTGTCCACTCTTCTGAGCACCGGCTTCACTGTTCATATAGTCAGCAACTGGAACTGAAAGTATGGTTAATTTATTAGTATGATTTAAGCTCTTAGAACACTTAAAATATTCCATGATCAATGTTGTTATTTTTTTTTTGAGGTGAAATGCAAACATAATGCACAGTGAACAAAAATTGAATGAAGCTGTTTTTCATCTACATCAGGAAAGGTCATGGTTACTGTACTGCATATGGACCACCAGAAAGAAGAGAGATCAGAACTGAATCCATAGAATCATCTGGATGATGAAGGGATTGATTTCAGATGCTTGGGGTAGTTAAAGCTAACAGCACTAGTTTATTTTCTTTTGTTTAGTGACTCTAAGTAGCTCAGGGTAGTGTACATAGTTCTCCCCATATTATCTTCACAACAGCCCTGTGAAGCATGTCAGGCTGAGTGTGACTGACCACCCAGTTAGTTTCATAGCAAGAGAGAGTTTGCAACTGGTACTAGTCCAGCACTCTAACCACCACACCATGCTGGCTCAGTACATGTTCAGAATTATTCTTGAAAAGGCTTTTGTAATACTGTCAGCGGTGGATGTGAATTTTACTCTAGAGCTGGGCTGTAATCAGAAACCAGACATCAGTGGGAAGAGTCCTTGTTGACTAGAATCTTCCATTGTACTGCTTCAAAATGAATGTGACTGCGTTGTTTGGATTTTGTTCCTGGACAAAATACCAGCATTGGTCAGGGATACATGTTCAGTGGAACTGATTTGAAAGTTCAGGACCTAGATTTATGAATTAGAGTGTCTTATGCCTTGCTTTGGCCAGAGGTCTTTTTTTGCCTGGAACATGCTATTTGATTCTTTATGTTAAATAGCTGCATTGTTTTTATGTTACGGAAAGACAAGGATATGTTTTTAAATAAACAAGCATGAAACCCCTCACTACATCACAGTGTTTCTTTGGAGAAAATGTTATATATGCACCCTGGTGCATTATGACTCTATTTAACTGTGACATGGCCTGCACATTTAGAAGTGGCCTCCACAGCTCCCATCTCATTTAAAAAGGATTTCCACGTGTGCTGGTTCTTAGGTATATCAGGTTAGCATGGTGGTATTCTGTGTCCTGGGTGGGTAGGTATACTGCTGCAGTGCTAACTCAACACAAATGTGGGCCAGAGTCCATGGCAAACACCTTTAAACAAAATGGAAGCTGTGTGGAATCTTGGCACAGGTGAGTATTTCAATGCTGCTATCTGTGAACTTTAAATCTAGTCTGAAATGAGAAGTATATTGAAGCGCATCACTGAATGTAATAGTGGTGTATGATTTACACATACCTAAACATTTCAGTAGAGAAATCAAATACATGTAATAAAACCTGTTTTTGCTACTTTGAAAATGATGTTAAATGTATTGTTCACGACTTAACATGTAAAACTGTATTGTTTGGTATGTTAATGAAATTTGAAAGAAAGTTGCTTTAGTTTATTCAAACAATACGTTTACAACATGCCCAGTGTAAAAAAGGGGCTACCAGCTGCTGCACCCTGAAGCAGTTTCTCAGTTGGAAACAGAGGAAACAAAATAAGCAGAAAACAGCAAACATCAACATTGTAGTAAACTTATGGGAGTTATTTTATCTGAGCTAGGAACAGTATACAGACTTCAGTGCTATGTAGAAAATAGCAGACACTCCTCGATTAAATACCTGAAGATGTTTTGTACTCTAGTATTTGAAAAGACTGTCAAATATCAGGCCCTACAAGTGATGTTTGTTTAATAATCCAGCAGAGAGTGGGAGCAAAGTTATCATCATTAACATAGCAATCTTTCAATCTTGGTTCTAAGCACCAGTTGGCTGTAATAGTTTAACAAGTATTACACTCATTGTTTTAAAAAGGAAATATTTCAGGGGGGAAAATCAAACTACCCAACGTTTCTATTTCATCCCTTGGGGGAAAATATTGCAGTATATATTTGTTTTGTGTGCTTGTCTTTTCAGGGGTGAATGGGGGCTGTCCCCTTGTGGGCCTTCACTTTTCTGCACAAACACCCAGATTATTGCAGTCCTTTGAATTGTTAATGACAGTAGGTCTGACTTTGCTTTAGGCTCTGCTCACGGCAGTAACGTCTCAGCACATAGAGATTCATGAAGGAACTGTGCTGCAAGCTGTAAGAACATGTTACAATATCTACCTTGCAAGCAAAAATCTCATAAATCAAACAACAGCCAAGGCCACTCTCACGCAAATGCTCAATGTTATATTTGCACGTATGGAAAATCAAGCAGTAAGTACCTATGCTAAGAATCGCAAATGTTTCTTTAGGATCAAATGTTTCTTTGTGTTGTCTGGTTGATTTGCCAACATGTCACCTCATCCTTTCGTTTTAAATTATTATCACCGAAGAACATTAACCTTTGTGTACATGTGTGGTAGGGCATTAAGTACAGCCGAAGACTAGAGATCCTGAATATTGCCCTGAATTATATATTTTCTAAGAGTGGAAATTGTTTTTGATGCTGTCTCATATGTGCAAAGTAGTTGGAATATTTCCTCTTCATAATTTTTGTTCAGACTTATCCAATTTGTTCCCAGCTCCAGGAAGCCAAACAAATGGAGAAGGAGAGACATCGGCAGCAGCACCATCTACTGCAGTCACCCTTAAGCCATCATGAGCCTGAATCACCTCAGCTGAGACACCTTTCAGAGCAGACTGTTGATCAACTGTCCCAGGATCATGAAGGGGAATTGGACCCTCACACAAATGATGTGGACAAGAGTCTTCAAGAAGACATAGAAGCAGAAAATGGGTCCGATATTTCCAGTGCGGAAAATGAACAAACGGAAGCAGACCAAGCGACAGCGGCAGAAAGTAATAAGGGATGCTTTGGTCATAAGAGGGTGGAAGAGGGTATGATTCTGTTGTCTAAATAGATGTTTATTTCTGTTGCTTAAAAATCATATGCAGTTTGTCGGCAGGCCTTGATAAGATGCTTACAGCTGTGCTATAACCACAGGTGACTTTCTGCATAGTTTATTTCTTTGTTGCCTGTAGGCAGTGCTCCCTCTAAGCTGTGGAGTCTGTGAGCAAAAATTCCACTTTGTGAGCTACTGACATTAGAATTGTGAGCAAGTTATTTGGCTACTGCATAAATTAGTTTGTTCTGGAGCTATTCTCCCTGAGTTAAGACAAAAACGTGTGAGCCGGAGGGCTAAAAAACTGTGAGCCAGCTCACACTAACTCAGCTTAAAGGGAACACTGCCTGTAGGTAATTAGTAGCAAGTCAGATTTTATATATGAGTTATTGTAGATTCAGAATTATTTACTAGCCTAATGAATCATTAACTAAAAGTAATGTGTTCTTTTTAAATTAGTAGAATGTAGGCCTGAGAAATTTAAGTAATACATTTCTGATTTTTATTTTGTAGCCCTTTCTAAAGCAGATGCAGGTCCCTATGATGGAGAAAACAATCAGTGTGAAGAAACTGCACAGGATGTTGTACAAAGTATAGTCCAAGATATGGTGAACATAGTAGTAGGAGGTAATATAGTTGCTTTAAAGCATTTGGCAAATTGGGAAAGGTAATTTGGGAGGATGTACGAGAAGTTGGGTTTGTGACAAAATAATTATTTTAATTGCTCCCTTAGTTTAAAATATTGTGCCACACTGAGAGGATGAGTACTAACCTTCTCTTTACATGGTTGTTAATTCCCCATCCCTGATAACATATGAGGTAGTAGTTTGTCAAAGAACTATTCAGTGGAAAGCTTGTAGGTGGTTGGGAGCTTTAATTTTGCTTCCATCATCTTGTATTCCCTGTGTAGACTGTTTTCAGCTGAGCTGACATTCATACTAGTGTCTAGACAAGTTCAAGAGCCATAATGAATGGAGTGTTGGACTAGATTCCTGGGAGACCTGGGTTTGAATGTCCACTTCTGCTAAGGAAGCTTGCTGGGAGACCTGGGGCCTGTCACATACCCTCAGCCTGATCTGCCTCACAGGGTGGTTGTTGTGGGAGAATGGAGGAGGGAAAAATGATGTTCTAAGCTGCTTTGAGTCCCAAGTGGGGAGAAAAACTGAATATAAATAAAAGCATAAAGGTAATGCTTCTGTTAACATTTATAGGAATATTTAAAGTAGTATTTGGGTTAATTAGTCGACCTAGTTTGAATTATCAGAATTTGACGAATTATTTCATTTTTTCACTTTCCATTTTTCTTCTATGTGTGAATTCTTCCCAGCAGGTTCTTTCCCCCATTGAGAAGGTTAATGAGAATTTTTTTTCAGCTATGGCACTTTATTAAAATGTTTGATCAGAACTGAAAAATGTCATAAACTTTTGAGTGCTAGTCCTGTTTAGGACTGAAACATCAATTGCCTAGGCAGTCATAATGAATGATATTATAAGTTACAGTCATAATTCAGTAAAACAATATTATTAAACCTACGGGGTCTTGGTTAAAGGCATGGAGTGGCTGACACCCCAGATGAATATTTAAATTCCTTAACTGTCAATGTCATGGTTCTAGATCCCAGCGTGGCATAGACTGTCAGACTAGAATATGGGAGACCCAGGCTCAGAATCCTCACACTGCCATGGCAACTTACTGGCTAACCTTGGACCAATCATTCTATCTTCACTTAACCTACTTCACATGTAGGGTTGCCAGGTCCATCAGCCCTGTGGGTGGGGGGAGCATTTCAGGAGTGGAAAGTGAGGTACCCGGAAATAAATGTGATGTGCCTATTTCACCCAGAAGTGATGTAGGCATGCTGGGGGTGATGCTCTGGTTTTGGGACAAAATTCTATGGTAAAATTGGCTTAAAAACCATGGAGTTTTGCCCCCAAACCAGAGCATCGTACCCACCCTAATGACTCCGTGCCTTCGTCTCTTCTGGATGATGTAGGCATGTTGCATTTACTTCCTGCTTCTTCCCTCCCTGCTTCTGGTAAGTCACATTTATATCTGGCTGGGGAGGGGGTCTGGCATCCCTTCCCCCCCTGCTTCCTGATAGCCCTGAAGCGGGGGGAGGTGCTCCAAACCGGGGGATCTCCCACCCCCAATTGGGGACTGGCAACCCTATTCACATGACTATTGCAGAGATAAAATGGGAGAGAATGTTGTAGGCTGCTTTAGGCCTCAGCTGGGAGAAAAACAAATTATTTTTTTCCCCAGTCACAGAAAATCCTCTGTCCTGATACTAATTTGACATAGTAGTACTGAGTAGAATATGATATGGTCTCAGGAACACTTGAGGCCACTGGTCATCTTTGGATTCTGCTTTTGGCAGTGCACAGTAAACAGTTGAAGTGTTGTGTTGTTTGTTACATTTAAGGTGAGATCACACACAATCAATAATCCACTTTCAATGCACTTTCCAATTGGATTTTTACAGTGTGAACTGGCATATTGCAGTTTGAAAGTGTGTTGAAAGTGGATTATTTAGTGTATGTGATTGCAGCCTTAATGCATCAAATTTCAAACTGTATTATCAACTCTTTTAAATATGTTTTATTGCATGCTGTGGTTCTCCTAGATGTGGGAGAAAGAATCTCTGATAAGGGTATGGCTGATGGGCCAATTGGGACCTCAGAAGATGGTAGCGACAGTGAAAACATCCAGGCAAATGGAATTCCAGGAACACCCATTTCTGTTGTTTATACACCATCTTTACCTGATGACCGATTATCAGTCTCTTCCAATGACACTCAGGTACAAGGATTTATGTTGACCTAAAGTAGTCTAAACACTTAGTGGTCTAAGGAGCAGATGCTATAATTTTAATTATTTATGTGAATTGATACAAGCACAGGACAAAGATTATTCATATGCCTTAGATTAAAATGACCATTAAATGAAATGTAGGACTAACTATGCGATTGCCACAATGCTTAAATGGTACATATCATTTTTATGCTTATTAAAATAATATTGTTTACATATAATGTATAACTTTTTTTCAAATACACTTCACAAATCTTGTATAACTTTTTAATTATTATTTTTTGTCATCAAGTTGCAGCTAATTTTTGTAACCCTGTAGGGTGGTTTGCCATTGCCTACCTCTGTGTAGCCACCCTGGTACTCCTTGGTGGTCTCCCATCCAAATATTAGCCAGTGCTGACCTTGCTTAATTTACAAGATCTGATGAGATTGGGCTAGCATTGGCTATCCCGGTCACATCAAAATCTTGTATGACAGACTGATTTCTGTAGTGCTTTCCATGTGAGAATAAAATGTCCATAAGGAGTCCATGAATAACATATACTTATTTAAAACCAGTTTATATGTATTGAAACATTTATATCCTGCCTCTCCAAAATAGCTCAAGGGCTCACAAGAACTAAATGAAAATAACAAAATAATTTGTTAGCTTATTTATTGGCCACAATTTAGTTAATATGTCCACAGAGCACTTTACAACGCAAGATACAATAACAATTAAATACAATAGAAATGCAGTAAAAATAACCTACAGTAAAAATCATTATATCAGTTTTTCAGTAGTATCACTAGCTGCACCATTTCTTATTGATCTAATTCAAAGGGCCCTCCAGGAAAGGCAGATTTTTAAACTCATCCAGAAGGCGGTAAGTGCAGTAGCCATTCACAACTCTTGAGGGAAAGAGGGAAAGAAAGAAGTCAGAGGTTAAATGCTGAAAAGCCCTCCCCTGGGTTCCAGAAGCAAACCTCTGCTAAGTATGATTCCTGAAGGAAAGAAGGCCAACCTGAAGTTGTGGATTTGTTGATATGGGTGGAGGCAGCCCTTCATGTACTCTGGACCTATATAGACCATGTTAAATATGCACAACAAGCCAACTTCAGCCACTTGGTAGAATATCTCATTCAAATGCCTTGCCAGCAAAGAGCAAGGAGAGAAGAGGCATTGTGGATTTCTTCTGGGACACTGTTCCACAAGACAGGAGTTAACATAATGAAGAGACAACTTCTTCCCAAAACCTGCTGTACTTGGTGCGCCAATGGAACTGCCTAGACAAGCTAATAGGCTGATCTGAGCTTGTGAGCAGTTATATGCAGCATTATAGTAAACTACATGTAAGAGAGATGATCTGAGATCCAAAAAGGCATTTCTTGAATTCATTTAGTTATGAAATTTGTTGCTGTGGAAGGCTGCAATTAAAAAATCCAGAGTGAGCCTCAGGAAAGCCCTGCACTTCCCTGTGGACGATACACCTCCTTCTCTGTCCTTAGTAGTTGTTAAGCTGTTAGTGAGAATTTAAATTAACATTGTTTGCCTTAACCCAGGATCTAAAAAGTTCTTTAAAATGGTTTCAGAGTCTGAATTAGGAGAATACCTGGTTCATTTTGATACAGTAACAGCAGACCTGCCAAAACTGTTAACTTTTCTCCAGTGGGGAGCAGAAAAAAACTGCAACAAAGGGAGCAAACAACCACAAGATTGACTTCTGATTTGCTAATAGTGGTGTACAGGGCGTTAGCATTACATCTGCACTGTTATATAGGAATTAAACAATATACCCTTGCTAATGCTAAATGGAACACTGATATGTTTTAACTTGTTTAGGAATCTGGAAACTCTTCAGGACCTACCCCTGGTGCTAAATTTTCCCACATTTTACAAAAGGATGCCTTCCTAGTATTCAGGTCACTGTGTAAACTCTCCATGAAGCCTCTGTCAGATGGACCACCTGATCCAAAGTAAGTTAAGTTTATTCTGTTATGAAATGTGTAGATAATAAGATTTTCAATAGCAGAGTAGCACTTCCTGTTCCATATCCTGACTTATACACTCCACATTTCATGTTAAACACAAAGCTAATTCCACATAGCAGATCAACATAAACTTGTGGAAACTGCTTCTTGAGAGTTTTCTGATTTGAATAGGTCATTACATCTATAGAAAGCCTTCTGAAGTCTATGAAGTAACAAGGGCCTGGTGATTAAATATTGTGGATTCAGGGTTCTGCATAATTTATGTTCCTTTGATAGTCTTTACATTCCCCATAATGGATTGTACTGGCTCCCCTGTTGAATAATAGTAGATGACAGTCATTTGAAGGGAATGCAGTTTTCATGGAATTATGGAAGGATATGATATCAACAGTGCTAGGTAATGGAAGAGAATGATAGAGTAAGAAATAAATTAATATATTTGTACTACGTACCCTGTGATATAGGCAGCTTAAAGGCATAGATGTTTATCTCACCACTCTGGCAGAATAGTTGCTTCCTTTACAAGAAGGATCCTTATGCTGGAAGAAAGCTTCAAACTTGGCATTGGTTGACTTAGGAAAATATATAGATGTGATATATCTGATAAAATGATCCATTTATTAGCAATCTTGTTAATTTTTAAACTTTGAACTTACAAAGTCCCTGAAAATACCTTCTGGGGTTGAAGTGCTTTTGTGTTATGATGCATGGTGGCAGTGGGAAGTGCTGCCAAGTCACAGCCAATTTATGGCAACCCTGTGGGGTTTTCCAGGCAAGAGAGGTTCAGAAGTGGTTTGCCATTGCCTGCCTCTGTGTAGTGACCCTGGACTTCCTTGGTGGTCTCCCATCCAAGTACTAACTGGGGCCAACCCTGCCTAGCTTCTGTGATCTGATGAGATCAGACTAGTCAGGGTGATGCAATATTCTTTCACATGTAACAAAACATTGAAATCATGCTTTAAAAGCAAAAGAATCAGTTCAATTTTTGCTATATATGAATGGTATAAATTGAGTCTCTTACAGTGTTCTCTTATACAAATAATGGAAATTCTCCAGGATGCACATGTATGGCCTATTAGGAATGGTTTTGAAACTCTTTTCAGAGGCACCAATTAAACTGCCGTGTTTTTTCCCTCTCATACACTTGTATTGATGTATTCTCTTAAAGCGGTGATTGGCAATATTATGCTTGTAGGCTTTTTCAAACTGCCTGAATCACATGAGAGATAAATGTTCCCAAATCATCAGATACAATAAAATCGTTCTTGATTTTGTCCTGTGATTGAACAGCCTCTTCTGCTTTCTCTCAGTACATCAAGGTGGGAAGAGATTACATAGGAACATATAAGAACATAAGAGAAGCCAATGTTGGATAAGGCCAATGGCCCATCCAGTCCAACACTCTGTCACACAGTGGCCAAAAATACCAGGTGCCATCAGGAGGTCCAGCCAGGACACTAGAAGCCCTCCCACTGTTGACCCCCCCAAACACCAAGAACACAGTGCATCACTTCCCCTGAGCCCCTATCTATACCTGTGGTTGATAGCCACTGATAGACCTCTGCTCCATATTCAGCAAACTGACATTGTTACAGGAACCAGTAGCACTATACACATTGCTACTGCTCCCAGAATCCATAGTAAGGAGATTGTTTATACTACTGTCACAAATTCCAGAGTTCTCTGAAATATACAACGTGCTATGCAATATCCTGTCAAAAGAATATAATTTCAGTTAGTAAATGGCAGTGGCTAATACAATAAGTTAGTTTGTTTTTAGTTTTCTCTTAGATTTTATTGCCCAACTTATCCCAGTGGTTTGTGGAAATAAATAACCTTCTTAAAAAGAATACCTACAACTCAAATAACTATAACTATTTTGTTCTAGGTCTCATGAGTTGCGGTCAAAGATCCTTTCATTGCAATTGCTGCTATCCATTCTGCAGAATGCAGGTCCTGTTTTTAGGACAAATGAAATGTTTATTAATGCCATTAAGCAGTACCTTTGTGTTGCATTGTCTAAAAATGGAGTCTCATCTGTTCCAGAAGTATTTGAACTTTCACTTTCTATATTCCTGACTCTACTTTCAAATTTTAAAACACATCTGAAAATGCAGATTGAGGTAAGGTATCTTTAGTAATGTGAATGCTTTATTTGATTTAATTGCATATAATTCTAGGCTGCACATACTTCACTTAAAATCACCTCTGTGGGTAGTGATGTATAGATAAAATTCTTTTAAAAATCCTATTTTTCTGATCTCATCTGATGGGACCTCCTTTGGAATGTTGTTCTAAATAAAATTAATAAACAGTTCTCTAGCTATTACTGAGTATGAACACAAATTACTATAATTATTTGTTCAAACAACAGAACTGTAACCTTATGCAGACTTTCATATCCTACCCACAGTGTGGAATGTGGATCTTATGTTTTCCACTCCTCCTCCACTAGATGTATGCATGTTTGTATTCATGGTTACCTGGGACTATATGAAATAAGGCCTAATGCATATGGCCTCTGTCAGTGTGATCTGTGTGCCTCAGATAACAAAATTGCATCTACAAGGGTTTGTCCCTGTCCATGGAATCCTTATGAAGATGTGAAGTCCTATATCCGAATGTCAGGTGGAACATAGTAGCTGGTGTACAGATTTTCATACAGTGTGTTATTTGAATGACTGCATGTAGCTTAGGGATGTATACACAAGGAAGAAGACTGGTGGTAATTTTACTTGAAGCTTCTTCACAGAAACTCAGTACTCAGAGACTCTGAATAACTAAGGCCAAGTTATTATGATATTGTGTCCCAAGCAAAGAATAGGACTAAAGAATGCAACATGAGTTGCTATTATAAAAGGGAATGCAGTGGGATTGGGGTGGGGTGGGGGTTGGACAGAAGGAGCTTGCTGTAACCAGCCAATCAGCGCTGTTCCAATTACAAATATAGTCATGAAGGCCAGTCCTTCAGAGCAAGTATCTGCGGTGGTGGGGGAGTCTTCTGAGCCTCTAACTCTAGCTTGTGTCACCATTTGTGTTAGAGAAGAAGGGGTAAGAACTGGCTGCAGCATTTAATCAATTAACAATTTAATAAATCAACATTTTTGATCAATTAAATTGTACAAGAGACTTTTAAAAATATTCACTTCTTGGGTATTTCTCCTGTTTTTGTCACAGAGCCTTTGCTGAGGTGGTATATGTCAAATAAAATGTTTTTTTTCCCTTTCAGAATTATTGTTCTTTTTATAGTCAAACTTATACAGGTATAGTGGGTTAAAATATATTCAACAGAGTCATTAAGATTTCTTTAATCAAGTAACACACTTTAAAAAACCCAAAAAACTCTGCTTTGGGGCCAGGCATTAATGACTTGAAAAATGCTATTTTGGGGCAACAAATCAGGGTTCCAGACATCACTCATAAATATATTACTCTCATTCTTACAATGAATTAGGTGCCCCCCCACTGTTCTAGCAACTCTGTCCAGAACCTAATGTCTGTATTCCTTGCACATTTTTCTCCATGTGGAAATTTGTAAGAATAATCATAGGGTAGGACCCTCCACTAGTGGAGCCATTTTCCTCCAGCAGAAGAGCATTTTGCATCAGGGAAGGTGCCTTCACTAGCAGAATGGATCCATGGGATATAACCCATGGATAAGAAATGTTACTGCCAATGGCCTGCCTTGTTGTTTGGGGAAATTAGCTAGGCAGCAGGTGAGGCCAGAGGGGTACAAGGGACCTGTACACCTGTCTATACCAAGATCTGATACAGTAGGAAGACTCCAAATTTGAAGAATAAATTAAATAGTTTTATTAAGGTATTTCCTTAATTACAGGCACACTAAACATTCAAAAATAGTAAGCAATACAGAACTAAGAAAGCAGAGGTAATTGATAGCGAATAGAGGGGTCAGTTACGGGGTGATACAACCTGTCTAGATGTGATTATGGCCCAAACCAAAGTTTGGGAGTGAACTGCCAGTTAGCATCGGGGCAGACACACAAAATCTGAAGCCATGTACTCTGATGGATAAAGACATTGGAAAACAATGCAGACCAATGGGAGGCCTTGGGGGCTGGTCTCAGGTGAGAACAATAGATTTTCTAGATCACTAAGGAGTCCATGGAGGTGTGGTACCAGGAGGAGTGTAATTCAGATGTGACCAGTTGAGGTCTCAGAAGACCAGAGTCTAGTTGCCCAACAACCCTTGATGGGACTACCAGTGGCATCTGAATAGATATGATGACCCTTGATGGTCCAGTCTAAGTGAATTGAATAGGTTCCCAGATTTAAACAAAAGGTATAAATGGATCCCTGATTAGCGTCAGGAAGGATCACTAAACATTTGAATGTATGATTGGTTTATCTCAGTATCCTGAGGGATGGAGCAGGAAAGACAGCTTTGGAGACAAAGGGTCACACAAAAAGGGCTAGGTGAAGTTCTGAAGATAGAAGGGCTATTTGCCAGGTGGCCTCTGAATAGCTTTAGAAATGCAGAAACTACACCTGGAGGAACCTGCCTTGTTGTTGCTGCTGGAGAAGGGTGGCTGAAGATTGCCTTGGAGGGTTGCCTTGTAAGAAAACCTGAATATGAAATCCTCTTATCGCAGAGTGCTCACACGCTGACTCTGAGGTTCAAGCTGAGAGCACTTGACTTTTGGGGGACTTTGGTTCAGGTCAATAATGGGGTGCCCTTGCTGTTAGAGCTACCCACGAGTAAGGCAGCACCTCTGGTCTACAGAAGCTGAGTTCATAGCTAAGAATATGTGAGTGTATTTGTATGTTTGCATAGGCAGTTGACAAACGAAAGCTGATATACATATTTGTTTAATGGTGGAATACATGGACAAAATCCTTTCTGCCTCCGTCACTCATCTAGATCAATGGGAAAAGACAGTAAGCTGTCTTCTTCCCTGGGACCAGATGAGTATGAGCGTTGAGAAGTTTCTCTGCCTAATGCTCTTTGTCTCTTAGTTTGACATCATACCAGCTGGGCTAGGCACAAGTTTTTTAGCTTAAAGTTGCGGAATGATATAATCTGTTTTTTCCTTCCTATTCCCATTTGTCAGTGTAAAGTATATTTAAAATGCAGGAACTTTAATTTCAAAAACTAAAAAATTCTCACTCAGATATATATATGTTTAATTATGTGGTATGTTCTTCATAGGAAGCTTTTTTTCTTTCTGCCATATCCCAGCACTGCTGGTGGGATTTACAAGGCTGATTATTTATTCATTTTATATTTTGTGAACCACAAAAGCCACAAAGAAAAATAGATTTTTTAAAGGACACAAGTAAGATGAGTGTCATATATTTTTGTATATCTGTCTGCATAGTTGGCTAAAGTGGAAGTGGTTGAGCTGAAATATGCTATTGCTGTCATTTGTACCCTTGATGTATCAAATTACTCGCTGTGACAGATAAAAAAAGAACTTCCCTCTGGCTTCCCCCCCCCCCAAAAAAAAAAAAATGGGGAAAAAGTTTGAGTTGATCTGAGGTAAACTCTATGGACATATGAAAAGCATACGAACTCTACAAGAAGATAATGAACAAATACAAGAGATGGCATATGTCAGCAAATGTTGCCTGTGAACTCTGTGAGGAGAGATTCTCCAATCAGATTAAAGATTGTTGAGAGCAATGTGATAACAATGACATGCAAGTCAGTTGTAATCTTTTTCCTATTTTCTTTAACTTTTAAATTGTTATGTGTAATTATATTCATTCTGGAATTGCCAGTGAATTTTATAGAATAATTTTTTTTACACAGAGGCCCATTCTGTTTATGAGTGCCCAACTGCTGTTTCATTATATAACAGTGAGTCTAACAAGAAAGAAGCTATAGATCATGGAGTACCCTGACATTTAATCCAGGTGTTGTAATTAGGTATTATAAAAAATTCACCAGGCTATGTCTGTGAGACAACAAACCTGTCATGCATATAAGTTTGCAGATCTCCAGCAGTAAGCTTAGCTCTCTCCCACTCCGCTTCCCTACCAACAACTGCTGCCCTCCATGGCATTGTAAATTGCTTTGATGTTCCTCAAGTTTAAAAATGCAGATTCCAATGTGGTCATAAATGAAAGGAATGCCACAATGGCACCCACACACATGTGAATTGTCACCTATTTCTGTAAATGGATATAATATCAAGGTTGCATTTCAGTATTTTATTATATGGGCAATCTTACTCCCAATACATGCTCAAGATAAAACATTTGCCTTCAGTCCTTATTAGTTAAGAAACAGCTATGTAGTTACGTCAAAATAAATGAAATTACAGAATGAAGAATCAATACAATGCATAGTAACATAAAATACAGTTTCTCTTAACAGTCTGTAAAAGGTCAGTAAGCAGTAAAGGCAACAGAACAAGCTACTACTATCCATGTAAAAAATTCAGGTAAACATATGGTATGGAAAATACTTGTGCACCAAAAATGGATATAACAATATTGTTACTTGTGTGATGTAGCTGCAGTGTACTATGTAATCCTAAAACGATGCTTTTCATTCTGCTGCTCAGAAACCAGTGTATTCATCCTTCTCTTACGGGATTGCAGACATGACATTTATTTTGTTTTTGTTTTATTTTTTCCATCTCTGCTTAGCAGGACTTCCAAATGCAATTTAATAGAGTTGGTAGAATAGTAATTGGAGTAAATGCAATTACTGTTAAAGTCAGACTCAGTGACCTCCATGTCTGCATGTAATCATGAGCTACTCTATGAATCACTTCCCTCGAATTAAAATGTCGCTGTACAGCCATTACACATGGTTGTCTGTGATTCTGATGAATAGAATAGTATTTTCATAGCCTCATAGCTCTAAACTTGTAAAAGTGGTAAGTAAGATACACCAGGACTTAGAAATTGCCAGGAGAATATTATTCCTCAAGAGACTGTTTCTTGTACTACCACTGTCTGTCTGTACAGTGTTACTTTAGTCTACTGTTGATATAACTGGGGGAGGGATTAGAAGATGTATGCATTTAGAAATAAGTTAATTTCCCTGTACATAAATCTTTTCTAGGTTTTCTTCAAAGAAATTTTTCTGTATATCTTGGAAACTTCCACTAGTTCTTTTGATCACAAATGGATGGTTATACAAACACTCACAAGGATATGCGCAGGTATTACTCCATTGGGCATACTTACATGCTTAAAAAGTGGTCTAGGATCACTTGCCTTGTTAGTTTATGGACTTTTCTAATATGCCTGTGAAATACATTGTTAATACTGTATGGTGTAATGTGGAGTAGTTAAGAAACTGAGTTGCAAAACAGGACGTCCCCAGTTTGATTATGATCTGTGCCTTGAGCTCACTAGGCAGCTTTAGGGAAGCCATTTTTCCTCAGTGCCTATCTGCAATATGGGTTGATAACTCTGACCTATCTTATAGCATTATTGTAAGGATTACAGCACGATAATTCTGTGAAATGCTCAGAAGTGCTATAGAAATGCTGTGGCAAAAGCACTTCATTGTATTATTATGTTCTTACAGATGCCCAGAGTGTAGTGGACATCTATGTAAACTACGATTGTGACTTAAATGCTGCAAATATATTTGAAAGACTAGTTAATGATCTATCCAAGATTGCTCAAGGAAGGGGTAGCCAAGAACTTGGAATGACCAACATTCAGGTAAGAGGTATTGCTCATCCCATTCTGCTGTCAGTTATTTTTTACAATGATAAATGGTATTCTACTTGTTGAATATTACCTAATTTTTGTAAATTGCAATTAACTTCCTGCAGGAGCTAAGTCTGAGAAAGAAGGGGCTGGAATGTTTAGTATCTATACTGAAGTGCATGGTGGAATGGAGTAAGGATCAGTATGTAAACCCCAACTCTCAGACAACCCTGGGTAGGCTGCTGTTTGACATTCTTGTTCGTTCTTAAACTGTTGAAGTGCTACAAGTGACATTCCAGAGTGTCTCCTTACCTTGTGCAGATTGAGTGTACTTTTTCAGGCCCAATGTTCTTTTCTTAGATTCATATTTCAGAATTGTGTTCATGTTATGATTCTCCATGTAACTTGGGTATATATTCTATGTAACTTGGGTATATATTTTTAATGTTTATTAAGCACTGGAATTTGCATCTAGTAATTAATAATTGTAATCCCTATCCTCGTCATGACAAAATGATAGATCCATCCAATAAATATATCATTAACCAACAAACAAGAAAATAACTTTCCTTTGGTGCTCCTTGTGCAGGACAAGAAAAACCTGTGGAACAAGACAGCAGTGAAACCAAACACCCCGACACAATTAATAGATACGGAAGTTTGAATTCCCTTGATTCTACAGCTTCTTCAGGAATTGGAAGCTACAGCACACAGATGTCTGGTACTGACAACCCAGAGCAGTTTGAAGTCCTAAAGCAACAAAAAGAAATAATAGAACAAGGAATAGATTTGTAAGTTTATTCATTTCACTCATGAGATGAATTCTCAGAATGCAGAGGCTTCTCCTATTTATATCTACCATTTTTAATTCTTTAGCGGAATACCATAAGTCCTCTAAGCTTCACTGCAATTATTGGTGCTTCATTTCCATAGCACTGTGAAGGTTGCACTCTTTCAACCAGTAGTCAGGATGGTTACTCAGTGGGAAACCCCACTAAGTTCAGTGAGGTTTATTTTCTCATAAATGCGTGTAGGATTTTAACCTCACTCTGACAGTAGTGGTCTTCTTCGTGGTCTCTGTGCATCACACCTATGGGATCTAGTGTGCCTGCGCTGATCTGATCGGTGTTGTACAAAGCTCACAATGGGATTTTTGCACCTCCAACCCTGAACCTTCACGGGAACCCCTATTGTGCATGCCCAAGGGGGTGGGGCACGGACATCCCGCCAGTTCTCTTCTGACCGCCACACTGTTAACAGCTTTTTTCATCGGTTGGTGATTGTTCATTTTTCCTCACATCGGGAATCTTTCTTCTTCGGATTTTTTCTTCATTTTCATTGGAATTTTTCCTCATTGGAATCGTCAGGAAGGCTTCAGGGTGAGAACTTTCCGTGGTCTTCAGACCGTCGGCCCCCCCTTCCCTTTCTTCTCTCACGATTGAGGATACTACTTTTTATGGGTAAAAAGTAGGGGTCCTTCAAGAGGTGTGCTTTGTGTGGAAGTAAGCTAGCTCCACGAGATGAACACATGCTCTGTATAATCTGGTTGGGAGAAAGCCAACGACCGGAGGGTTGTGCACTTTGTGCCAAATTCTCAAATCCAACGCACAATAATAGAGCCATGAGACTGAAGGTTGCCCTCTGGGAATCGGCTCTTGCCCCTCCGTCATCTACGATGTCAACAGAACCTCTGCCGAGGTCTTCTGCATCATCGGCACTACCATCTCAATCATCCACATAGATGCTGAAGCCGACGACTATGCCATCGACAGCGAAACTACCTCGGCCAGGCAAATCTGCTTCGGATATGAGGCCAGCCCCTTCAAAGAAATGTCCTTCAACATCGGTTTCTTCTGTCTTAACACTGGCGAAGAAACCAAAGAAGGACAAGTCTCAGAGACATGACTCTTATAAGTTGACTGCTGGTGACCTGCAGAAGTCTCACGAGATGAGCAGCGTGGTACCTTCGCTATCGGCTGCCTCCTGGGCGAGCGGCCGTTCCGATCGCGACAACCGATATCAAGCACATTCTCCCTTTTGTGCAGATGACCAAGGTCGATGGGATGACTACCAGTTTCGTCATGACTGATACCACCCATCCCTTTTGCCCAGGAGAGAGCACTTCTCCAAATCGGCCCTGGGTCAGAATTCGCCCTCCTGTTATCAACATGGCCTAACGATGTACCCTCCGTGGGGCACTGACGGACAATACTACGGCACTCAATATGTCAACCGTCAAGGTGGGATGGTCCCCCGGAGCCTTTGCCGCCTGGCAGTCCACCTGTAGGAATGGTGTGTAGGACACAATATCTTCCTGGTAGCCACTCACATTCCAGGAACTTGCAACGTGAAGGCCAATCTTCTCAGCAGGGGTCTCACACAACATCACAAGTGGGAGCTGAATTGGACTTAACTTTGCCCACTTTTTCAAAAATGGGGCACTCCGGAGATAGATGTTGTCATGACCCCAGAGGGGTTGCCACCTTCTGCTGCCACCACCCTGGACTTATGGTCCCTTGAGAAGGCCCAGGGTACCCTCTCAAGCCCATCCAAAAATACCCCTTTTTATAGCCGAGAAAACACAGGCGTGATGACCAGGCAGAGTACTTAACAATGGTTTATTAAGAACAATACCGGGGCAAGGCAAATAAGGCAAGGTGCTTTAAAAAGGTATAACAGTATTGAAAGGCAAAAAGAACACAAAGCTTACTACTTAAGGCCTACAAGCCTTCTAACCAGGTCTCACTACCTGTACAGTCACTCTGACTAGTAAGGGACCTTCTCCTCTCAGACCAGCTCTTCTCCCTCAGTGACTCCATGAGAGGGAAAACTGCAGAGAGATAGCAAGATCCGTTTCCTCACAACACACACAATTTATCACTCCTGTGTGAAGAAAGACACCATTTCCCACAGCCTACAGCTTAAGACACCCCTCCACAAGAATGCAACAGTCTCCTCCCAGAATCCCTGCACTCCCATTGGCTAAAACCGTCCCCAAGCATTGTGGGGATTGTAGGTTGTCTGCTTTCTACTGCCAGACAGGCCTCTCCTATAGTTTAGGCCTCTAGACCCTATCTCCATCCTGCACAGATCATGACAGATGTATTCACCTCCAGAAAGAACGCAAAATGCCCTTTCTTCTGCAATCGGGGGAGCGAATCCTCTCTCTCTAGGAGACAGCTTCCTCTACCCATGGGGGCATATGTTCCTATACATGTTTCCTCCACTACCCCTCCTCTTACGGGTCGTTCAGAAGTTAGCCAGAGTCATGCCAGACTGCATCCTAGGAGCTCCATGGTGGCCCAGATAACCATGGGTCACCACTCTGCTTTGACTTACGAGAGGCAGGTACTACTACTTTCTCACGGTGCCAGATCTCCTCGCGGAGAAAGGAACGCTTCTCCACACCAACATGGACAACCTAAAATTGACGGCTAGGTAAATAAGCCAATAACCTTCTCTGATCATGTCTCAAAGGTTCTACTCAATGCCAGGAAGGCATCCACTCACCTTTCCTATCACAGGAAGTGGCTTAGGTTCCTTTTCTTCTTGCAGATGTCAAATACTTCTCCAATGTCTGTAAGTATGGACAAGATCCTCAAGTTCCTCCTGTCACTCGCTGATCAGGGGGTCTGCCACTCTTCCATCAGGGTCTACTTGGCAGCTATGTCTGCTTACCACAATGGCTTGGACGGTTATTCTGTGTTTTCACATCCCACTTCTAAGAAGTTCCTCTGAGGTCTCATTCAGCTGCATCCCCCCGTAAGTGTTCTGATGCAACTATGGGATTTGCCACTGGTGCTCCACCACCTCACAAGGAAGCCGTTTGAACCTTTGGCAACCTGTGATTTGCAATACGCAGCTTGGAAAATGGCTTTCTTAGTCGCAATTACATCAGCCAGGAGGGTCAGCGAATTGATGCCACTACGCCATGATCCTCCATATTTAGTCTTTTTTTGCCAAATGGAGTTCATCTGGTGCCGGACATCTCCTTCATACCAAAAATCATCTTGGAGTTTCAGTTAAACTCTGAAATCTTCCTGCCTGATTTCTTCCCACATCCTGAACGAGAAGAACAATGTCTACTTCACACTCTGGATGTCAAGAGGGTGCTCCTCTTCTATTTGAACTGGACTTGGCCCACCAGAAAGGACAACACCCTGTTCCTTTCTTACTCCACTGCTTCCTTAGGGTTGTAGATCTCGACTCAGCGCCTGTCCAAGTGGATTGTTGGAACAATTGGGTTGTGCTATTCCTTAGCAAAGCACCCTCTCCCTGCTTGCTTGAAAGCGCATTCGACCATGTCCATGGTGACCTCTACTGCTTTCCTGAAGGGCACATCACTGTCCTCTGTCTGCAGAGCTGTCACGTGGTCCACGCCAACCACGTTTATCAGACATTACGCACTGGACGTTTGTGTGCAACATAAGAGCAATCTGGGTCATTTGGTCCTGTCCTCTGCAGCACACTGAGCCTGACGGCACCCACCTCCATGTGAGCCACTGCTTTACAATCTCCCGTAGTTGTGATGCACAGAGACCATGAAGAAGATAAACAGGTTGCTGACCTGTAACTGATGATCTTCGAGTGGTCATCTGTGTAGTCGCACCGCCCACCCATCCTTCCCCACTGCTGTCATCCTCAGTTGTTTGTCTCATGCAGCTTTGGTTGATAGCGGTCAGAAGGAACTGGCAGGATGTCCGTGCCTCACCCCCTTGGGCATGTGCAGTAGGGGTTCCCACACAGGCTCAGGGTGGAGGCTCAAAAATCCCGTTGTGAGCTTTGTACAACACCAATCAGATCAGCGCAGGCGCACTAGATCCCATAAGTGTGACTGCACAGATGACCACTCAAAAACTCAACCTGTTTTTTCCCCACTCTGGTCCTTTCCCTCATGGCAGAAAGCATGAGAACAGGTTCAGATGCACAGAAAACACTTTGCTGCAGTTCTTTCCAGACTATCTGTGCAGTCTTAAGTAGAGTTGAACCCCTCCAAGGAATTTGATTTCAGTGGATTTTGAAGGATGCAACACTGCTTGGGATTGCACTGTATATTACTTTAAACTGCGGGGAAAGAACTCAACTTAATGTTTAAAGCTTTCTGAATAGAAAGTTAACTTATGAGAGGGAAGAATTTAACTCTGTCCTCCTTCTAGCCAGGTTAATTTAACATGTGCATAACAGATTTTAGACCAGATAGCATTCAGAAATATGATTCCTCTACCCCAAACATTCACAGTAGGTATCATACACTTTTTCTACATGATTAAATTGGTTCTGAGTCTCTTGCCTATACATTAGGTGAAGATGCAATTCAGATTAATTCTCAGAGAATTTCAGAGAGTCCCTTTCATATTAAAATGTTTGTCTTCTGTTTCTTGATTCATTCAAAATGTTAGCAACTTTGCCCCCCAAGACCATCTATATCCATGACCTGTATTAAATGTTACAGCCTTAAGGCAATGTTTTTAGGACAGCATCAGTGGTGTTCATTTAAATGGACTGGTCTGGTTCTGATAAGTGAGGGGACCCTATAAAGGAAATTTTCTGCCAACAGAATAAGTGCAAGAGGACACTTCAGGAGCTCAAATCACTTGCATTCCACAGCAGTAAGGAGGTAGCCTTTATCATTGAAGAATCTATGCTCACAACAGGTTTCTGTGCAACTGTTTTTGCTTAATGACAACACAATTCATTCACCCTGCCAGCTGATCATTCATTCGTCAGTATGAGTTTCTGAAGAGCTACTGCCATAAAGAGTTTAAAGAACATTAGAAAAGCCCTGCTACATCAGACCAGTGGTCTGTCTAGTCCAGCATCCTGTCTCACACAGTGGCCAACCAGTTCTTCTGGACAGTCGGCAACAGGGCATAGAGGCTGGGGCCTTCCCCTGATGTTGCCTCCTGGCTATGGGATTCAGAAACTTAGTGATTCTGGAGGTTCCCCTCAGTCACCATGGCTAGTAGCCATTAATAGACTTGTTCTCCATGAATCTATCTAATCCCCTTTGAAAGCTGTTTATTCCTGTGGCCATCACTACATCCTCTGGCAGTGAATTCCACATTTTAATCACTTTCTGTGTAAAGTAGGATTTCCTTTTGTCCGTCCTGATTTACTGCCCATCAGTTTCATTGGATGCCCTCAAGTTCTAGTATTTTGGGAGAGGGAGAAAAGGTTAGCTATGTCAACTCTCTCCATCCCATGCATAATTTTATAAAACCCTATCATGTCCCCCTTAGTTGTCTGTTTTCTAAACTGAGAAGTCCCAGACTCCAAGCCTTTCCTCACATCTTGGATGACAGCAACTATATTCTGAAGTGTGCTAAAGTTATGGTTGTTGACAGTAATACCATTCATTCATTCTGACTTAGAGCCCTGACAAATTCTGTCCCATGCTTGGTTATTGCCGGGAGTGAAGTGCATTGGGATGGAATTAGGTGAAAAAATGTGGCATATTTATTTCACAGTTGACCATGGACACAGATGGAGTAGAAATACCATAAAATCATTTCAATAATCCTGCCAAGGAGAAGAAGCACAATAGTACTAGATGGGCATTGGGAAGGCTCAGTGCACTGAAATTTTAATAAACAGAAGAATAAGGAAATTATTATGAGAGAAAATAAATTATCCCATAGTGAAATTTTATATTAAAATATCCTTTGAAGCCCTGAATGTTTAACCTTTTCCATCTTCTGCAAACCCTGTCTCCACAAATGCAATTAAACATTTTAACAGTAAGGAAAATTAAATGTATATTTAAAATATATTGAAAGTCAGTTGTATTGAGGTAGGGTTTTTTGGTTTTTGTAGGGTTATGGTGCTGGCTTATGAATTCCCCTCTTTATACTAATGTTTGTGTTGTATATGTGATTTTCTGTGCTTAATTAACATAAGTTTTAACATGCAGATTTAATAAGAAACCAAAGAGAGGAATTCAATACCTGCAAGAGCAAGGGATGCTTGGTACTACTCCTGAAGATATTGCCCAGTTCTTGCATCAAGAAGAAAGATTAGACTCGGTAATAAAACTGCTGATAATTTTCAAAACATTGAATATTTGTTTTTATATTATTAATCAGATTACAGTTTAGTGTGAGAGCAGCCACACTGGCTCAGATCAGTGGCCCCTCTAGTTCAGCATATTGTTTCACACAGTGGCCAAATAGATCCCTCCAAGAAGGCCTATAAGCAGAGGATGGAGGCCAGTGCCTCTCCCGGTGTTGCCCTCCAGCATGAGTATTCAGATGAGAATATAATCTGCCACATTATTGTCTGTACACCCAGTCTGGGGAGCTTTGAGAACTAGGCTATTTACCTTATATTCCGAATATAATATTGAGCGCGAAATAAGTGTTTATGGCTACAATCCAGAGGTTTCATTTGGGCACCTCTAATGGCTTCATCGGGATTTGCAGCCTTTTTGCTTTGAACTGCAAAACCCTCCCCCCTCTGCTTTTCTCGCACTGATTTAGAAACATATTTGCATTACAAAAGTGGTTTGCCATATGCAGCTGCAGTCCACTGTTTTAAGAACAATCCTACTAATAGTATGGGATACCCACACACTTTGCAAATAGCTTAGTCCTTTGCTGTGTTTGTGAAGTAATAATTAATGGGGAAATAATCCAGTTTCAACCATACTAAACAATGCAATTCATTACAAAGAAAAGTTAATTTCCCTTCTGCTTAGTGTATTATCTATACTTGGATTTAAAGTTAAGTTTATTTGATTTAGTTACCTGTCTGGTACTAAGGACTTGAAGTTAATAGTAAAACTGAAGTATAAAAATGATTTATAAAACCATGACTTCAAGAGAATCCTGATTTGTCTCCCAATGAAACAACCAACCCACATTTCAGCCCCAATGAAAACATTTTTTGGACAAGGACTGCCATAAACACCATTCAGTATTTACTACAGAACTTGGAAAATGCAATAATTTTTTTTCATTGATTGCTTTTCCACAGTTGGAAAATTCCAACAAATCCAGAATATTCTGTTTGCATTTTTAATAATGCTGTTCTGTAATATGCATTTGGAGATCTTAAATAGCCAACTGTGTGAAATCAAAGGGCTTAAACTGGAGTAACTCTGTGTAGGGTTGCACTGAGAGTCTACTGTTTTAAGGTTCTGACAGGATATAAATGCTTTAAATAAAATAAATAAAAGGGAAGAATGGAATTATGCATAACTACTGCAGGCTCAGCTCTCTCAGGAAGAGACAGTAGTACCAGAAATAAGGTGTTATAAAACCAAGGGAGAAGACTTGGCTGCTGGGTTATAGGATGAGTGTAGATGATGAATAAATTGGAAGCCAGTCAAGTCACTGGAGAAGTAATTAGAGCAGGATGTAGGTGAAAATGTGCAGGTGATGCATATTCCATAACTATGGTGTGACAGCACAGAAAGTCCTTTGGCCTGGAATATAGCATTCAGGGAATTTGAAATTTGGCTGACCAGGATTTGGAATGGTGGGGTGCATCTTTGATGCCTCCATAGCACTTCCTCCTTTATAAACAGAATACATTATAGATTATTCAAATTTTGGGTTAAGTGGGTACAGAATTATGCTTTCCTTGGTGCATAATGATTCTTAAGCAACATATTCCCAATGAAGTCGCTCCCCTTCCTTTTTTTTCTTTTTTGGTAAAGGGATTGGGAATTAAAGATTTAGTAAATTTGGAGAAGGGGTCTATAATGAAAGACAGACAAGTGATCTTTTAAGAATATACGATTTTAGACTGTCTAGCATTTTCAATAACTAGGTAGCAAAAATTAGGCCTTGAATACTAAGTGCTTTGTGTGGAACATTAGTGGAATGTACCCACAACCACCAGCTGATGGGGAATGTGAGTGCAGTGAACTTTTGCAGAATACAGGAAAGGAGGAGAGTGGTCGGATGGGATTATATTGTCAGTCAGCCATACTTTCTTGTCCTCATGAAATGGACAGCAGCATCTTTGCCCTGTCATGTTTCTCATTGGAGCTAATTAATCCCCTTAGAAATCTCATAGGATGGCACTAATCAGCAGTCAACCCAACAAAAGAATGTTTCAGTGTGTTTTGTTAAGATTAAAAAATGTAATATCTTTCAATCAGTCTTCTGTGTATATTTATAACTGTGAAGGCTGAAATGGTCTGGAACTAACTGTCTTTATTTTTTAATTTAGACTCAAGTTGGGGAGTTCCTGGGAGACAATGATAAATTTAACAAAGAAGTTATGTATGCTTACGTGGATCAGCATGACTTTTCAGCAAAGGATTTTGTTTCAGCCCTGCGCATGTTTTTGGAAGGGTTCCGTCTTCCAGGGGAGGCTCAGAAAATTGATCGATTGATGGAGAAGTTTGCTGCTAGATATTTAGAGTGCAACCAAGGGTAAGCAGCTTTCTCTAAGCTTTATATATCTGGAAAGTTTGCTAACAGGGAAAAGTTGATTATAATTTTTTCTTGTTTCAGGCAAACTCTCTTTGCTAGTGCAGACACAGCGTACGTCTTGGCTTATTCAATTATCATGTTGACAACAGACCTCCACAGCCCACAGGTACATTACTCAGAGCCTTTGAATGCCAGATATTCTGTTGTGAAAAGCTTGAATCTTTGTGCCATTATAACATAATTAAATGCACAGCATGTTCCTAGCTCTTTTTTTCTTGGGCGGGGGGTGGGGGGGAGATGTCTGTCTTTTAGTTCAGATCACAAAAAGGTACTTCCAGACTGGCATTCTTGTTGCATTTGTTTATTTTTGTATATTTGTTCCAGTTTTTACTTGCACATTTATTTTAATGCTTCTTTGAACTGCAGGCTTACTTTTGTTGTTATTGCTTCTTAATGGAGTTTCCTAATAATTGTATTTATTGTTTGTTCATTTACAAAATCTGTGTGCTGCTTTTCTGCCCATTCAGGGCCACTGAGGCATCTAACAGTTAAAACAAAACAATACATTCATAAAATTCATAAAATAATTCATTAAAATAATTAAAATCAAAACTAAAATACATATTAAAAGAATATAAAATAGTAATTAAAACATAAAACAGGAAGGAGGGATCATTGAGGGATTGTCAGGCAAACAAAAAAACCTTCACCTGCTGGTGGAACAGAAGGCAACATACAAATATTGCTGGGGAGATAGTTCCATGGTTTTGGTGCCAAGGCTGAGAAGCCCTTCTCCCAGGTTGCCAGCCTCCAAATCTCAGAAGGCAGGGGCACCCAAACCAGGGCCTCAGAAGGTGACCATAGTGGTTGGGTAGATTTCTATGAGAGTAGGCAATCCTTCATGTTTACTGGTCCCAAGCCATATAGGGCTTTAAAGGTGAATGCTAGCACCTTGAATTGGGCTCAGAAACAAATCAGAAGATAGCGTAGATGGGCCAAAACTATAGTGATATGGCTCCTACAGCCCACTCCAGTCAGTCATCTGGCTACAGTATTCTGTACCAGTTGAAGGTTCTGAGCACTTTTCAAGGGCAGCTTCACATAGAGTGCATTGCAATAATCTAATCTAGATATTATCAGGGCATGCATCACAGTAGCCAGATCTTTTCTTCCCAGGAAAAGTCACAGCTGGCTAACCAATCAAAGCTAATAAAAGGCACTGCTAGTTGCAGCTGCCATTTGATTATCCAGTTGTAGGCCTGGGTCCAGGAACATCCCCAAGCTATGGACCTGTTTCTTCAAGTGGAGTGCTACCCCATCCAGAATAGGTGATGCCTTAAATCTGGGGCTAGGCCTTCCACTCATCAGTAGCACTTCTGTCTTGTCAAGATTAAGCTTCAGTTTATTAGCCTGCACCTACCCAAAGTTTTCTTCAGGCACTGATTCAGGTTTTCTACAGCCTCCCTGAACTCATGGAAGTATGAGATAGAGCTGAGTTCCATTGGTGACTGCCCAGCCCAGGTCTCCAGATGATCTCACCCAACAGTTTCATGTAGATGTTGAAAAGCATAGGGGGCAAGATAGAGCCTTGTGGAACCACAGAGGCCAAGTAGTCAAGCTGCAGCCTTCCAGCACCACCTTCCAAAACCTGCCTTCCAAGTAGGACTGGAACTACTGCAGAATTGTACATCCCAGTTCCAGCCCTGAAAGACACTCCAGAAGGAATACCATGACTGAATATATTGAATATATGGTGTATTGAAAACTGCTGAGAAGTCCAGGAGAATCAGCAGAGTTGCACTCCTTCCATCCATCTTCTGGCACAGGTCATCCACCAGGATGACTTCAGTGGTCACAGTCCCATAACTTGAAAAAACTGTGAGAGGAAGAGAAAGCTGAGATAGCATAGTGGAGAAGGCAGGTTTAGGTTCGGTGAAAGTAGGCAAAATTAACAAGATGCCTACCTGAGTTGGTATACTGGCTTTGGTTCACTGATTGAAGAAGAAAGGCTGATAATGAAGGGAAAAGCTAAGTAGTAGGTGGTCAAAACAGCACATGACATTTAACAGACTTATTTCCCCAAGTATTTGCTGCTTTAAGTGCAGTGTAGATACTGTCAGCTGATGAGGTAAAGCCTGCACCAGTTTCTTGTGTGAATTTTATGAAGTAGACTGCTCTTGAGAGGGCAGGTCTACGTGCCCCCAACACCATTTTTAATATTGTAAAGCTATTTCATTTAGCTACATATAATCAGTCTCATTATGTTGCTTTCCTTTGTGACTTGAATTACATTCAAAGCAGAGATTCATGCAGTTACTGATGACTGTATTTTAACCCTTGGCCTTACCATCTTAGGAAGTTGAAAGATGGAATGTGTTTTTCTTGCTGTTACTATGTTAGTAGATGATGATGAAAGAACCCATAATGATCTTGAGGTTTAGCTCCATTTCTGAAGGTTGAGTCTGTCATAGGCATTTATAAATAATGCCTAATTATTCTTGTTCTAGATGTATAGTCAGCCATAACTTTGGTTATCCACATATTTTGCACTGGCATCTAATTGACTAGGAAGTCATAGGTAAGGGGATCCACATAATGAGTCCCTCAGGTTTGTCAAACTAGTGGCATTTTTTAATCTGACCTTTCCTCATTCCAGGGATTTTGTAGAAAAAGAGCTGCAGGAGCTCATTAGCATAACTCATTAGCATAACTTATTTGCATATGCCACATCCCCTGACATCACTGGAAGTGTGTCAGAAGGCAACACCCACCGCTCAGGCTCCACCCCAAAAATCTCCAGGTATTTCCCAGCTCAGAGCTGGTGAGCCTACCTGGAGAAAAACTTCAAAAGCACAAAGCACTAAACTTCCTTCCTAAACCAGCAGAGCCAATGCATCTGTCCATTAGGTGCCTGTAGCATGAAGGAACAGTTGCCTGATGTTACAACAAGTATGAGGAATTCAGACTTTCTGAAGGAGGAGCATCTGCTGTATGGTTATAGTTAAACAATTTGGGCAAGACGGCCACCAGTCAGTTAGGGCTGACACTTTGCTAAAGAAGCAGGTCTTGAGGTGGAACTTAGTGCTGGTTTTGCAAGAGGTCTGGGCATGCACAACTTGCAGCTCATCAAGCCAGACAATAGAATGTTCTTGCAGGTGTTATAGCTGCATTTTCCTCTATCAGCTCCCATTTTGCTTGCCCCACTACTGCCACAATTTACTACTTTGCTAACAATTAACAGTTTGGAAGTAGAGAAGGTAGTCTGAAGGAATGAATGGGGAGTTTTCACGAACCAGGGGATGGAAAGAATGCTGTGGCCAGAATTTTGACTAATGTGGATCCAAGAAACCATATCACTCCAGTTCTGTTCTGTCTACACTGGCTTCCAATTTGCTTCTGGGCCCAATTCAAGGTGCTGGAATGGCAGCATAGAAATGTTTTAAATAAATAAATGTGAAAAATAAGTGGAGGACATTTGGAGAGCTTGAGAGGGAAGCCCAGATAGGATATGTGATCAACAGTTCCAACTCATCCCCCAAATATAACATTTTTCAGGTCACTCAATTTCTAATTTGTATAATTTTCATGGGCAGAGAGTAGGCTTGCCAGGTCCTTCAGGCCACCAGCAAGGGGTGTGGTAGCCAGATCCAGGTTGGGAAACTCCTGGAGATTTGGGTTTTGGAGTGTGGGGGGGACAGGGACCTCAGTGGGGTACAATGCCACAGATTCCACCCTCCAAAGTATCAATTTTCTCCAGAGGAAATTATCTCTGTAGTCTGGAGATGAGTTGTAATTCCCAGGTCCCATCTGGAGGCTGGCATCCTGAGCAGAGAGGATTCCAGGTACAGCTAGTACATGTACACTTTTAAGGATTCTCTGCCCTACCGGGCAGCAGCTCTCCAGACTCATAAGCAGAAAAAGATCTTTCCTGAGGTCTTTAACCAGAATGGAATCATTTTCTGCTTCTCAGCATATTTGAAAGCTAACATGGCATAGTGGTTAGAGTCCAAATTGCCGGTCTGCCATGGAAACAGGCTGAATGACCTTGAGCCAGTTATACACAGCCTAGCCTACCTCACAGGGTTGTTGTGAGGATAAAATGGAGGTGAGGACGATGGTGTAAGCCTCTTTGGGTCCCCACTGAGGAGGAAGGTGGGGAATGAATTAAGTAAGCAAATAAATAAAGCATATAAACAAAGCCCAAGATTTGAGGAACCCATGAACTGACCCAGATCATTGAAGAATTAATCTGCTATACAAACATTCTTTTAACAGCGGTATGCTTCATTCCCTGCATTGTAGCTTTTACCTTTGAGCAGCTTTTAGCTCTGAACTAATACCTTTATAGTTAAAGAGCAAGCAAATCTTCCACGAGATATTCTCATAACCAGGACCAGAACATGCACCTTCACTTCCTTTGAATGTGAACCATCCTGTGCTCTCCTCTCACATCTGACATCTACCCAAACCTCTTGCCTGAACAAGAATGATTTTACATCATCAAAAATATATCCATCCTTAGCTGGAGCGAAGGATGGCAACTTTCAGATGCAGCCTGGAGTTCCCCTGGCCCCACTGGTGGACCTCCTGATGGCACTTGGTATTTTTGGCTACTGTGTGACAGAGTGTTGGACTGGATGGGCTTTTGGCCTGATCCAAAATTGGTTTCTCTTATGTTTTTATGAATTTCAACTTGGCTTCTATTTCCTGTTTGTTGGCCCTCCAGGGTAACTGGTTGGCCACTATATGAAAAAGGTTGCTGGACTAGGTGGTCTTATATTCTTATAGAAGCAATACCAACAACAACAATAACTGAATACTGATAAATGCCATATATTACTATTATTGATAGCAAAATGTGCACTTCGTGGATTTTTTCCTTCTTAATGAGTGTTTTTTCTTAATGATTCTTAAAGTATAAAGTACATTCTGACTGTTTCAACCAAACAACTCTGGCTGACAGCAAGGACTGTAGTCAGGCATCACAATAAACATCTACTTATGACAGCCATGTACATGGCTTATTTCATGCTTACATGCTACTTCTTCCCCCCCCACACCCCCAAAAATGGCTTGAGAAGCTTTGAAAGTTCCACCATTACTAGAATTAAGTTTATGTCCAGTGGCACCTTTAAGGTGGGTGCTGGGCGCTCCGGAGGGCTTTCTCTGCCCGTCCACTTCGGCAGGCGAGCAGAGAAAGGTGGGGGGCACTCCAGAGCGTTTTCTCTACCCATCCGCCTAGGCAGGATGGGGTGGGAGGCCTTCCTGGGGCTGCCACACTTCCGTGTGGCTGGAGAAACTGGAGATGGGGCGGGAGGCAGGCAACTTACCTTCCTTCTTCTGCCTCCTTGTGGCCCAACTCCTTGTGGCTCCTCGCGCTCCCTGCTGGGAGCAGGGGGTGGGGCTTGGTCATGTGCCTGCCCCCCAGGATCTTCACTCCCAGAGTGCTGCTCCGGCCCCAACCGAGGCCTGCCTCATTCTAGTTTTGCTTTTAGTCAGCTTGCAAATTTAGTAACACAAGACAGTAAAACTAGACCTGTGGACCCCCCCCCCATCTAAGGTCTGCTATATAATACATTTGTCACGATATTTATGTTTCACGATTGTAAAGAACACTTTTGGAAAGGAGACTAATGTAGTAAAATGTGTTTGTTCTTTGATTATTAGTGTTGGAGATGTTTTTATAAATGTAGTCAGGGGCATCTACAGATATACTGGAGAAGTTTGGTAGAATATCGATTGGCAGGCTGGTCTGAAGTAGAGTCTCCAGCTGTCTTCTCTAAGGCTTATGAATTGGAACAGCCTTGGCTACATGTTAGGGGGAGTTTGTAAGCTTCCATTGTCACTTATATTTTATAGACAACCACATTTAGTTAGGAACTGGCAGCAGAGTTAAGCAGTAGTGGCAACTGGTGAACAGTATGATTGGGATTGTGGCTTAGCATGCCCCTTGGGCCAGACTCAGGTCCAGGCTATGTTACTGACCCCACTCTTTGCCAATGGACTCTGTATAGATCCTAGCAGAACTATTAATGTCTCCATAACTAATACTCAGCAGCTTTTCCTAATTTTCTAGGTAAAGAATAAAATGACAAAGGAACAATATATTAAGATGAATAGAGGCATAAATGATAGTAAGGATCTCCCTGAAGAATATCTGTCTGCCATCTATAATGAAATAGCTGGAAAAAAGATCTCAATGAAGGAAACAAAAGAGTTAACAATACCCACAAAGACAAGTAAACAAAGTAAGTGCCTTTGGGACAACCCTCTTTCGTTATGGATATTGTCAGCCTATCAGACTAAGTTACATTGCACCCCTTTGCTTTTGTGAGTGCGGATACAATGTGATTTGGACAGAGGGTAGACCATTTCAAGAGAAATAGGCAGTTTGATTAAGGAAGAAGATTCCTTTGTTCCTGATCATAAGCAGATATACTCAGTCATGAGTCACATAGAGTCCACTAGTAGCATCAAAGGGAGGTGAAAGGCCTTCCTAATGTGCCTAGTCAGCCAGTTGCCATTTGGCTGCTCCCCCAAACTCCCTGAACTATCTCCTGTTGTGGCCATTCTTCCTGGTCATTTTGTAATCATTATATGCAGGGCTCTTTTTGTAGAAAAGGTCCACCAGGAACTCATTAACATAATAGGCCACACCCAACTGCAGAAACTCATTAGCATATTAGGCCACACACCCCATGTTACCAGAAGTGCGGTCATCCAGCTACACCCACCTTTTGCTTCTTATTCTGTTTACCTTGTTTGTTGTCAAAACCCAGGGCTTTTTTTTGGAGCAGGAACTCCTTTGCATGTTAGGCCACACACCCCTAAGGTAGCCAGTGCTAATGAGTTTCTGCTGTTGGGTGTGGCCTGTTATGCTAATGAGTTCCTTCTGGGTGTGGCCAACTCAGGAGCCAGCTGGAACTCTGTTCCTGCGCATTCCTGCCCCAAAATAGCCCTGATTATATGAATTATACAAGAGGTGGTACTTGGGTATTTTTGTTCTTCCTTCCTGCCCCTTTTCTATGTTATATTGCAGTTAATTATTAATTATTTTGAATTGTAAACTACCTTAAATGCCATGGTAAAAAGGCAGGATATAAATATAGTAAATAAACAAAGTTTGGTATGACTTGCTACCAGGCAATTGAGTATACAATTTATGGCTTCATTATTTTACCAGTGTGTTTCTAGTCTCATTTATGTTGTTAAGAATAATTCTTAATTTGTATTAAATATCTATACGCCAGACTATAATATGGGTATAAAATATCTAAACTGTTTCCATGGTGAATAATTTGGACAACCAACTACTAAAAGTAAATTTCTTTCTCATATTGATAACACAAGTAGTTGTTTAAATAGTAAATTAAGCTGAAATGGAAATAGAGAGATCTTCGTCGTGGTCTCTGTGCAGTCCCACACATGGGTTGGGCGCCTGTGCACGACCTCGATTGGAGAATCTTCTAGAGCTTTACCTCAGAAGAGCTTTTGGCGGGCTCTCTTCCCGCCCTGGGGGAGGAGACATGCACTGCGCATGCCCAGAGTGGGGCAGAGAGCCGCCTCCCACTCAGTTCTTCTTCGCCCGCCTTCGCGTTCACACCTTGTTCCTGTTGTTCCTCCATTTACCTCAGCTGAGTATATCTTTTCTTCGCTTTCGCCTTTGCTTTTCCATCTCTTTCTTTCTCTGACTTTCTGTCCTAAAAATATATTTTTTAAAAAAAATTCTTCTTGTCTATCTCTCTCTCTCCCCCCCCCCTTCTTTGGAGGGTGGGTGGGGATTTTTGTATGGGAAGGACTCAATTTTTTAAGGTCTGTCGTCGTTGCCCCGCCAAAATTCCATCCAATGACGGGCACGACCTTTGCTTAATTTGTTTGGGTGAGGCCCATAGAGTGGATACTTGTCCTCATTGCGCGAGTTTCACTCGTCAGGCTCGCCGTAATCGGGAGACTAGACTCCGGGCTCTCCTTTTGGAATCCGCCCTACGCCCTACAATGTCTTCAGGGGCTTCCCAGGCCTCGGTAGCCAAAAAATCTGACACCTCCTCGAAGGCACCGAAACAGAAACCTAAGCGGGCTGAAGATAAGACCCCTTCGAAGTCGAAGGCCCCGCCATCTGCTTCGTTTTCGAGGGTGGACCCCATCGTCGTGACTGGGTTGTCGACGTCGATACCGGCCCTGGCCTCAACATCTCACAAGTCTGCGGCTCGACAACAGACTCCGCAGCACTCCCACTCTTCGCCTACGGGGATGATTCCTTTGGGCCAGTTGGCCAGATCGCCTCCGCAGCTGTCTCCGCGAAGAGGTTCCCGGTCTCCAGCGAGGCGTTCCACTACCCCGGTCCACACTTTGGACGAGGGCCCTGTTGTGCACCGCCATGCACGGTCCCGATCCCGGTACGATCGCCGACGCCTGATCCGTAGGCAATCCCCATCGTCGTCTGGTTCCGCCTCTGACCACCAATGCTGGTCTTGCGAAGACCGTCGGGAACGTCCGGATGCGGCCTATTATTATTCGCGGTCTCCGACACCGGAGAGACACCATTATGACCGGATCCGGCATTCGGAACGCATGGATCGGACCCATGCCTCTGACCCCCCTCGGTGCTCAGCATCTCTTGCCTCAGCCCATTCCGCCCCTAGGGAACAGCCTTCTGACCTTCCCAGAAATCGGGATGCCCCGAAGAGTTCCCCAATGGAACCTCGACACCGTCCTGCCATCGACCACCCGGTCATCGACCTTGTCCAACCACGATTCTCCTCTCCCATGTCGATCTCGGACAGGTCGGATTCAGCGGAGTTCGATCCCGAGGTCTCTCGGATCGAGGACGAGCCTCGGTGCTCAGGGTCGATTTCCTCTACTGAGGGCCCTAAAGCATTTTTAGAGCTCGTTACCAGGATGGCAACTGCCCTTCAAGTACAGGGCTTTACAGAGTCCCCAGCTGTGACCGACGTCATTCACCGATTGGTCCAGGCTGACCTTTCTCTGTCTCCCGTCTTGCCTTTGCTGCCTGTTCACCTTTCTATCCTGAAGGAGTCATGGGAGCACCTGGCTTCGATCCCCCCAGTTTCGAGGCACTATGATGGGTTGTACAGGATCCAGGACGCTCCTGGCAAATTCCTCGTTTGTCAGCCACCACCGAACTCCATGGTTGTTCACTCTTCCTCGAGATCGAAGCAACCTGTTCGCCAGTCTACACCTCCTGACCGTGAGGGTCGTAAACTGGATCTTCTGGCCAAGAAGATGTACTCTCTGGCCTCCATGAATCTCCGTGTTGATACTTATTTGTCCTACTTGTCGGCGTACACCTTCAACGTTGCCAATGCAATTCGTCCTGTCCTGGAATTCGTTCCAGAGGAGCACCGTCCCACTCTCTCGGCTGTCTTGTCTGAGGTTTGTGCTATATCGAAGCAACAAATAAATTCGGTTCGTCATGCCGTTAATTGCTCATCTAAATTCCTGGTGTCTTCTGTCACGCTCCGGCGTCATGCCTGGCTGCGGGGCACCTCTCTACAACCAGACGTCAAGTTCCGTGTTGAAGACCTTCCCTTTGACGGAAACGGCCTCTTCCACTCCACCACCGACGAAGTGTTGAAGGCTGTCGATGATAGTCGTAAGCAAGCCAGAAACCTTGGAGTCTCGGCTGCACCTTACCGTCCCAGAAACCGTTCCTGGAAGCCTTCCGGCTCCAGGCGATACCTGTCTCCGGCACCTCACTCCCAATGCAGGAGAAAACCATACGATTCCCGTCCTCCTTCCAAACACCGTTCCCAACCTACCAAAAAGCCGCCACAGCCTAAGCAGTCTGTTTGACTGTCCCCACCGTCTCCCTTCCCCAACGTCGTATACTCCTTCTGTCCGAACCCGTCTCTTCCCCTTTCTACCAGCCTGGGAAGAAATTTCAACCGACTCCTGGGTCCTCACCATTCTACGGGTCGGGTACGCCATAGAGTTCGTTTCGCCTCCGATCCTCCCACACTTTGTCGTCACGCCTCCAGACCCTCTCCTCGATCTTGAGGTTTCCACTCTCCTTGCCAAGGGGGCCATCGAGGTCGTCCTGGTGGCGCAACGAACTCTCGGCTTCTACTCGAAGTATTTCCTGGTCCCCAAGAGGGACGGCGGCTTCAGACCAATTATGGATCTTCGAGATCTCAACCATTACATTCGGTATAAGAAATTCAGAATGGTCACTCTGCAGTCGATCCTTCCTCTCATTCCACGGGCAGCGTGGCTTGCATCAGTCGACCTCCAAGACGTGTATTTCCATGTCACGATCCGTCCCCAACACTGGCGGTTTCTCCGGTTCGCCGTTGGAGATGCCCACTACCAGTACAGGGTGCTTCCCTTCGGCCTTTCTACAGCCCCGCGGGTGTTCACCAAGCTGATGGCTGTGGTGGTGGCCGAGCTCCACCGATGGGGAGTCACTCTTTATCCTTACATCGACAACTGGCTTCTCGTAGCTCCAACGCCAAGTCAGTTGCTCCACGACACTCGGGAGACTCTCTCCCTCCTCCGTGCTCTTGGACTCTGCGTCAACGACGCCAAGTCCTCCCTCCAGCCCCTTCAAACTCTTCAATTCCTCGGGGATCGACTCGACACCAGCCTCGAAGCGGCTTTCCTCCCGGAATCGAGGGCTTCCGACATTCGGGCAATGGTGCCCTCCTTTCGGACATGTCCCCAACAATCCGCCTGTTCTATCATGAGGCTCCTCGGTCACTTTGCCTCCACGGTGTTCGTTGTCCACAACGCCCGACTGAGAATGCGGCCGCTTCAGCTCTGGCTCCTCTGCACCTTCGATCCTCTCCGGAGGCCTTGGCACACGATTCTGTCGATCCCGCAAACTGTCCTCGACTCTCTCGAGTGGTGGGCTCAACCCGTCCACCTCCTTTCCGGGATGCCTTTTCGACCTCCTCCTCCCGAGTTGCTGTTGACCACAGATACTTCCCTCTGGGGTTGGGGAGCCCAGTGCGGAACGCTTACTGTTCAAGGGGCTTGGTCTGCTCGAGATGCAACTCACCACATAAATTACCTGGAGTTGCAAGCAGTTTATCTGGCCCTTCGGTCCTTTCTTCCGACCCTTCGAGACCGTGTCGTCCAAGTGGCTTCCGACAGCACCACGGCTGTCTATTATGTCAACAAGCAGGGCGGCACTGCCTCTTTTCGTCTCTGCAACTTAGCGATAGACCTCTGGTCCTGGTGCCTCGATCACTCCATCACGCTCTCGGCGATCCATATTCCCGGGGATCAGAATGTCGATGCAGACCGGTTGAGTCGTTCTGCCTCATCGGACAATGAATGGTCCATTCCCCTCTGGTATCTTCAACCTCTGTTTCGAGAGTTTGGTCACCCATCTGTCAACGGCTTCGCATCTGTCGACAATGCTCGATGTCACCTGTTTTTCAGCAGGGGTCCCCCGTCTGCTCGGTTGCTCAGGGATGCCTTTCTCCACAAGTGGAACGGAACCCTGTTTTACCTGTTTCCTCCGTTCCTTCTCATCTCTCGGGTCGTGCAGAAGATTCGTGCAGACGGCACCTCCTGCATTCTGATCACTCCGTGGTGGCCACGCCAGGTTTGGTTCCCGCACCTGCTTCAACTCTCCTGTCGTTCCTTCCGTTCCCTCCCTGTCGTCCCAGATCTCCTCTCTCGGGCCTGAGGGAGAATCCTCCATCCCAATCCAGGATTTTTCAGATTGACGGCCTGGAAGATCCAGCCCTAGACTTCCCACCTCAGGTCTCTGAAATCCTCCTGAATGCTAGGAAGCCTTCTACTCAACGTTCCTATCAGTTCAAGTGGAACAGGTTCCAATCCTATGCTGCTGATCACTCCTTCGATCCTATTCGATCATCTCTCCGTGAGATCTTCGCCTACATCGTGCACTTGAAGGATACGGACCTGGCATACTCGTCCTTGCGGGTTCATTTGGCGGCGATCTCCGCCAACCACCCCCTCATACAAGACTCTTCAGTGTTCTCCCACCGTCTCACCAAGACGTTCCTCAAGGGTCTTCTTCGGATGTGCCCGCCTAGGAAACTGTTGGTGCCTTCTTGGAGCTTGTCCCTGGTCCTTTCTCAACTCATGGCTGAACCGTTTGAGCCTATGGCTACCACCGACCTCAGGTTAGTTTCCTGGAAGATGGCTTTTCTTGTAGCCATTACCACTGCACGCAGAGTAGGGGAGCTAGCTGCCTTCCGGGCCGATCCCCCCTATACTGTTTTTCATAGGGAGAAGGTGGTCCTTAGAACTGATCCTTCCTTCCTCCCTAAAGTCATCTCTGCCTTTCACCTCTCTCAGTCGTCTGTTCTGCCTACTTTCTTTCCGAACCCGACTGATGCCTCTCAGAGAGCCCTGCACTGTCTAGATGTGCGCAGGGCGCTCTCTTTCTATCTACACAGGACACAGCCCATACGTAAATCTCCTCGGCTGTTCCTAGCTTATGGCCCCCCTCATGCGGGGGAACCCATTTCTTCTCAAAGTCTCTCTAAGTGGGTGACTTCCACCATAGCCCTTTGCTATGAGCTGGCACGTCAACCCGTTCCTACCTGTGTCACTGCCCATTCCACACGGGCGGTGTCGACGTCCACCGCTTTCCTGGCCGGTGTCCCGTTGGAAGACGTCTGTGCGGCTGCTACATGGTCCTCGGCATCAACCTTCGTGACCCACTATGCACTCGACGTCCAAGCTCGACGGGATGCTGCCTTCGGTCAGACGGTGCTGCGATCTCTCTTCGCTTGATCCTGCTGTACCCTCAGGTAGGACCCGTGGGTGATTTCTTTTGATGATGATGCTGTGTCTTAACCAGTATTTTTGTGTCCTTTGCAGCTGCCAGCTCCCTCCTCCAACTGGTTCAGCTCTTGTAATCACCCATGTGTGGGACTGCACAGAGACCACGACGAAGATAAACAGGTTGCTTACCTGTAACTGATGATCTTCGAGTGGTCATCTATGCAGTACCACAATCCCACCCAGCCTTCCCCGCTGCTGGCATCTCCAGATTTCCTTCTTTGGATTGTTTGGCCTTGACAGTGGCGGTCGAAGGAACTGAGTGGGAGGCGGCTCTCTGCCCCGCTCTGGGCATGCGCAGTGCATGTCTCCTCCCCCAGGGCGGGAAGAGAGCCCGCCAAAAGCTCTTCTGAGGTAAAGCTCTAGAAGATTCTCCGATCGAGGTCGTGCGCAGGCGCCCAACCCATGTGTGGTACTGCACAGATGACCACTCGAAGATCATCAGTTACAGGTAAGCAACCTGTTTTTCCTTTATTTATTTATTTATGCATGCTATTTATAGTCTGCCTTTCTCACTGAGGCTCAAGGTGTAGTAGTAGTAGAAGAAGAAGAATTTTATTACGGTCGCTAGACCAGTCACATACATATAATTATAATAAAAGTTTTAACAAGCATACAGAGTATGAAATATATAAAATGTACAAAGATAAAAATTTAAATTTAAAACCTATTTAAAACACAGTTTCCGTAACCTTAATATCAGTGCACAAAATCTAGCTACCTGATAGGTGATCTTAGAGTTCTTATCAGATAAAAGGCAATCAAGCTTGGCTTTGTTTGTGCAGCTAGGAATCTTATCCAGCAATGGAGTAATAATCTCCAAACTAGCTTCCTTATAATATGGGCAGCTAAAGAACATATGCTTGATGGATTCAACCTCCCTTAATGGGCATGTACATAATCTTTCTAGGTAGGAGATTTTCTTATACCTGCCTTCAAGCATTGCAAAAGGGAGTGCAGAACTCCTTGCCAACGTGAACCAGGAGGTCGTGGCAGCTGCAAGCATGGACAGTTTCAAGAGGAAATTAGATAAACATATGGAGCAGAAGTCCACCAGTGGCTATTAGCCACAGGGTATAGATGGGAACTCTCAGTCTGGGGCAGGTGATGCACTCTATTCTTGGTGCTGGAGGGGGCAGCAGTGGGAGGGCTTCTGGTGCCCTGGCCCCACTGCTGGACCTCCTGATGGCACCTGGTATATTTTGGCCGCTGTGTGACAGAGTGTTGGACTAGATGGGCCATTGGCCTGATTCAACATTGGCTTCTCTTATGTTCTTATGTTCTAACCAACCCCATAGCTAGGGATTTTGGGGGAGGGGGCCTTGGGGGGCCCACCAGCTAATTACATCAAAGGCTCCAGGGCAAGGGGGTCTGCTTGGTGTGTACCCACACAGCCCCCACTAGAGCCTTCCTCTGAGGCAAGCCAGAATCCCAGTGCTAATAGACACTAAAAGGTCTAGGAAAGCTGCTGTGTTTAAAAAAAAAATAGGAGAACAGGGATCAAGCTTCCTCCCTCACACACACACACAAACAAACACAGAGACCTTTATTGGCATTACTCCTCCCTCCTTCCCTGAGCCCACTATCTTTTCTGAAGTCTGGAACGGAAAATCCAACAGGAGGAGCTAACTGCTACAATCCGACCAATGTGTGTGGGACTCGGTCAACCATCGGTTGCTGCTGGGTCCTAAAGAGACTCAGCTCATCACAGATGAGCTCAAACAGGGAGATGCCGGCTCAGATTGATTGGGGTGAGGGGTTCGGAGGGAGGGAGGGGGAGCTGAGGATCGGGGGAGAGGCCCACATAAACACCGGGGGGGCAGGCCCTGTGAGCCCCACGTTAGCTATGGGCCTGAGGTGAATGCCCCTCTAAAACTGTTTATTTCCAAAGAAGCCAGATAGGTTGCCGCCACAACAGCATATTTGACGTTTGACAGTGCAATAAGGTTTGGTACACTAGAAATGTCATCTCAAGGTGGATTACATGGTGTAAGTCAATGCAATCTGCAGGAGGCCCTGCTCAGATGAGTAAGTTTCTAGTGTTAGTTGTTTCAAATGTTGCCCCATATGCACTACATGCATATGCAATGCATTACAACTGTTTTAAGAAGTTTTATTCTTTGAGAAATGGTGAAAATTTTAATAGAATAAATTGTTTACAGGTGTAGCAAGTGAAAAGCAGAGACGACTTCTTTATAATTTAGAAATGGAACAAATGGCTAAAACAGCTAAAGCACTGATGGAAGCTGTGAGCCATGTTCAAGCTCCTTTCACCAGTGCAACACACTTAGAGCATGTGAGACCCATGTTCAAGGTAAGTCTTCTTTGATGAAGTTAAGAATATTCTTTCTTCCCCTTACTGTCACTCTATATTTCCCTCTGAGGGTTTGAACAGATTGGTGTTTTTTTAAGGAATAGAACATGAAATTGTTTTAAAATGCTGAACTCCTAAACCTGAGGAGACTTGGTGGGGTTGGATAGTAGGCAGGCTGGCAAGAGAAGAATGACTATAGGAGGGGGGGAAGCTAAGCCAGACTGAAAAGAGGAAGGGAAAAAATGGAACAAAAAGGTAATATGGGGGCTGGAGGAAGAGAAGGAAGCAGGGAAGGAGGCAAACATGCAAGGGAAGGAAAGTGGAGACAGTGTGGAGAGGAGGATCAGCTAGGAGAAGGGATTCCCCACCTTCAATCTTCATGAGTCCTTTGTTTGTATTTTATGTTTGAAGAACAGAATTTTTTGTTTTCTGAAACTGCCAGTGTTATTACAGCTTAGTCAGTTGACTAGGCTTCAAATGTATAGCCAACCTGAATTCATTAGCTTTAAAATTTCATTAACTTTAAAATAAAATATGTAGCATAGGTGAGTTTGTTCAGGATTATCTAACTGGAAAGGGCTTACCTTTCTGTCAGTCATATCCTGTTTCTCTAAGCATTGTGTGTCATCATGGCTTAACTGTAGGATTCATCCTGCAGTGGGGGACACCATGGGTTGCTAATGAGCTAGAATATAACTTTGTGCAGTAGTCTAGTGTGAGTATTTTATTGTGAGATGAAGTTCATTTTTTATTTTGCATATGATTTGGTGAAATTTTATCTGTTTGTTTGGAAATCCTTTAATGCACCATGATTGTGGCATTTTAAAAATAGGCTACACATAGGCAAAAATAGGCAACACGTAGGCAAGTATGTGTTGACCTGAGGTGATTAGGTTGGCTGTAGCATCAGATGGATACAGTTCTTGATTTTTCACAGAACGGTGACTTTGTGCATATGAATGTTCTTGTAACCCCTTTCTATAGGAAGAACCAAGATTTCAGCTAGGGTTCATCAATACCGAGGATAATGTATATAGTCTCAAAACTGTAAAATCATGGCTACTCATGGTTGGCTATATGTTTACAATTCACAGTTATCTGTAATGAAACTTTGTGCTCTAATTTTTATGGATCTTTAAATTTTAGTTGGCATGGACACCATTTTTGGCTGCATTCAGTGTGGGTTTACAGGATTGTGATGACACAGAAGTTGCCTCTCTTTGCCTGGAAGGCATACGATGTGCAATCAGGATAGCATGCATTTTTAACATCCAGGTAATACTCAATGTTAAATTTTATAAGAAGAGAGAATGTTGTAAATGTGTTCAGTTTATTATGCAATGATACTTTATCAAATACATTGTGCAATTTACCAAAAATGTGTTTGCATCTAAAAAGTACCATGAAACTTCAAATGAGGTTAATTAATTATTCACCTGACTGCAAACTGTAAGTAAGTATATCTTCTGGCAAGTTGTCAGTGTTTTGCTTTTGTTAAAAGTATCTTCCTTATACTTGAAACAACTGGAAAGTAGTGGTTTGTCAAAACTGAATTGTGAGAGCAGCTCCAGTTCTGTTAGCAATGTGGTACAGAAGAAGTCTCCTTAGTAAAATCTGTATTGCATTGCATTACACTGGCTACAAGGAACTCCAATGTTGCAAGTTCCGAGAAGCATTCAGTGCTGATTATACTTAGACATTGGGTATGAATATCTTCTGTAAGCTACTGAATAGCAGTGGCACAGGAAGACCCTGTTAAATTCCGTGGAATTATATCAAAGTAAGTAAATTGTAGGATTGCTGCTTGTATGTTGTTATAATTACAGACTTTTAATATTTGTAGATAATAAGTGAAAACATATGCCTTAACTATACAAATGCATTTGAAGACCTCTCACCATTTGTGCATTGGGCAGTTTAATACTAATTGTCACTTTTAAGCTCTTTTTAAAATTACAATACATAAAAATAATTAGAACCTTTCAGTTAAAATCTAAACATATATTTCAGTAATATAATACAATTAAATTTATAACAGTAAAATTTCGAATCTCAGTGTAGCTCTTTGAGACTAATTATGACATTTATTTTTTATTTACTTAAGTTGTGTCCTGCCTTTCTCCCCAGTGGGGACCCAGGGTACCTTATCATACTCCTCTCCTCCATTTTATCCTCACAACAACCCCATGAGGGTAGGTTAGTCTGAGACAGTAGGACTGGCCCAGGTTCACCCAGTGAGCTGCCATGCTATGGGCCTGGATCTTCCAGATACTAGTCTGATGCTCTTAACCACTACATGACACTTACATGGTATTATGTCATTGCATAAGGGTGTGCAGGGTTTTTTCCCCATTTTTTTTCCCATTTCAGATATGTTGGACCCAGTGTTCTCTCTAAGCTGAGTTAGTGTGAGCTAGCTCACAGTTTTTTAACCTCCGGCTCACGTATCTTTGTCTTAGCTCAGGAAGGGTGGCCCCAGAGCAAGCTAAGTTATGCAGTAGCCAAATCACTCACTCACAACTTTAATGTCAGTACCTCACAAAGTAGAATTTTTGCTCACAAGACTCCACAGCTTAGAGGGAGCATTGGTTGGGACCCCCCCCAAAAAAAAACAAATTGGGATTTCCAAAAGTCCCAGATCCCAATACTGGCACAAAGTATTTGGATCTGGGATTTTTGGAAATCCCAATTTTTTGGGGGGGGGTCCAATAGATCTGTGTTGGGAAAAAAATGGGGGGGAACTAACCCAGGAGCCAAAAACACAGTTCAGCCATGGCTCTCGCCTTTCAGCTATTTCTCAATCTTTTCTGCAGTTCCTTTAAACTAGCCTGGTTTAAATGGGCTGCAGGAGAAAAAGTGGGATGAGATCAGCTGATAGGCAGAAGCAGTTTCCCAACCTCTCAGTTGTTTCCCCAATCTTTTCTGCAGTCCCTTTAAACTAGCCTGGTTTAAATGGACTGCAGGAGAAAAAGCAGGAGGAGGACAACTGATAGGCAGGAGCAGTTTCCCAGCCTCTCAGCTGCTTCCCCAATCTTTTCTGCAGTCCATTTAAACCAGCCTGGTTTAAAGGGACTTAAGAAAAGGGGGTGAACAGCTGATTGGCAGGGAGCAGCCTCCATGCCTTTCAGCTGTTTCCTAGATCTTCCAGGTTTTGAAAATACCCAGGATTTTTTCCCCAATTTTCCCGAACAATCCTGGATACTTTTAGGATGCTGAAATATACCTAAAAAATACCAATAAGGTATTTTTCAGATATGTTTTCGGCCTGGGAAACCCCAAATGCACACCCCTATCATTGCATCCATATCCATTAAGTGCTATAATCTTATTGTAAAAATGCTCCAAGATGCATAAGGTGCATAATAATTGTCCTTTTGAGCTACCTTGCTGAGGATCTTTTGAAGGACGCAGATTTTTCCACAGTACTGAGGTTGGAAATACTTGCCAGGACTATAGCTCTGAAATTAAAGTGCAGATTAGTTTATACGAATACCTCTCCACTTTTTGGCAATGTGGAAGCTTCCACTGACTTCAGCGATTATTGATGTAAAGGAGGATGGTTCCTGAACACAGGTTAGGGTTGCCATCCTCCAGGTAGGGCCTCGAGATCTCCCAGAATTGCAGCTAATCTCCAGAATAGGGAGGTCAATTTCCCTAGATAAAATGGCTGCTTTGGAGGGTGGACTCTGTGGCATTTGGGGATTCACTGTGGTTCCCAAACCCCACCTTCCCCAGACTCCATCCTCAAATCTGCAGAAATTTTCCATCCTGAAGTTGGCAGCACTGACACAGATCCACCTGCACTTCATATTATTTTAACATCAAGGGCTTTACTTTCTAATCCCGCATGTGTAAAGGTTTGCTGTAGCTGTTCACTGTTCATGTTAAGTCTGTTATTATTTCATAAATTTCAGGGCTGAGTCCTGGCATTTTAATACAGGTTCTGTAGATAATCTTTGGTGAACCTTTGTTCAGTTTCTTCTTGCTTGATGCAAATGTTTTTTGTTATAAAAGGAGACATGCACTTTACAAAATCAAATATGTGAAATTATCTATGTACAACTTCCTTTGGACTTGTCACAATCAATAATTGCAATCTATCCTGTGAACTTTCAAAGTTGGCCTTTAGTTTAAAGCTTTCTTAAAATAATGATTGTTGTTTCCATGTATGCCTTTTGCAAAGAGAAATCCAAAGGTACAGAGATAAAAATACAAATCTATATAAATAATATTTCTAGGTTTTTTGGTTCCAGAAAGCACCAAAAATTTTTTAGGGGGGGTGTATACATACACACATGGGGATGAATGGATGGAAGTAATAGCAGAGGTGATAAGTCTAATTACAGCTATTCACTATTGAAATCTATATTTTAAAAGCTAGGGATTGCTCATATTTGGTTATATTATTGTGCCATGTAAATTGATGGTGCTGTATAGAAAATTACGGGAGAACTCTGAGTTAACGTAAGAGCATAAGAAAAGCCAATGTTGGATCAGGCCAATGGACCATCCAGTCCAACACTCTGTTACACAGTGGCCAAAAATACCAGGTCCCATCAGGAGGTCCACCAGTGGGGCCAGGACACTAAAAGCCCTCCCACTATTGACCCCTCCTAAGCACCAAGAATACAGCGCATCACTTGCCCCAGACTGAGAGTTCCTATCTATATCTTGTGGCTAGTAGCCACTGATGAACCTCTGCTCCATATGTTTATCTAATTCCCTCAGGAAGCTGTCCATGCTTGTAGCCGTCACCACCTCCTATGGCAGTGAATTCCATGTCTTAATAACTCTTTGGATGAAGAAGTACTTCTTTTTATCTGTTCTAACCTGAGGTCTTGTATTGTGAGAAAGGGAGAAAAGTACTTCTTTCTCTACCTGCTCTATCCCATGCATAATCTTATAAACCTTGATCACATCACACCTCAGCCATCATTTCTCCAAGCTAAAGAGCCTCAAGCACTTTAACCTTTCTTTATAGGGAAAGTTTCCCAACCCTTTTATCATTCTAGTTGCCCTTTTCTGCACTTTTTCCAAAGCTATAATATCCTTTTTGAGGTGTGGTGACTAAAACTGTACACAGTACTCCAAATGAGGTCACACCATTGATTTATATAGGGGCATTATGATACTGGCTGATTTGTTTTCAATTCCCTTCCTAATAATCCCGAGCATAGCATTGGCCTTTTTTATTGCAGCCACACACTGTCTGGACATTTTCATTGAGTTATCTACTACGACTCCAAGATTTCTCTCTTGGTCAGTCTCTGCCAGTTCGGACCCCATCAATGTGTATTTATATTTAGGATTTTTGGCTCCAATGTGCATCACTTTGCACTTGGCCACATTGAACTCCATTTGCCACATTGATGCCCACTCGCCCATTTTCAACAGATTCCTTTGGAGTGCCTCACAATCTTCCCTGGTTCTCACCACCCTGAACAACTGGCAGAACTTCAGTAGAGTTCAAATGTAATGTTCTACTCGAGGTTAAGAGATCAAGAATGAGGCATGGAAATCACTGTCACGTACTCCTTTCCCCTCTGTGTATAGATTTCCTTGTCTTTCTCCAGCTTGCTTGAAAACCATGGTTAAGGGTTACTTTTGCACTTATCTTAAATCTGGTTCATGTTAAACAAGGTTTGCAAAGTGTCACCAAATCCTGGTGCAGATGGAGGGAATCTGGTTTTCCTCTGGTTAGTGTTAGGCCAGTGCACTCATAACTCTTAACTGTGTTTGTCTGAGGAGGGGCAAAATTTGGGTGCAGGAGGAAAGTGGCTGGAGGAAGGTGTGCAGGTTTTAGGTTAAGAGTGTTACATCTGCTCCAGACCAAAGAGGGAGAATGCAAAGGAGGAGCTATTCCCTCCAAAAATGGAAAAGGGGTAGAGAGCCAGGCACAAACAAAATCACCGATGCACAAGGCACAGAAGGGGCAAAGTTGTAGAGGAAAGTCAAGCTGTATCAAAGCCAGCAGAAGAGTTAAGGAAATTGAAGACAGAACAGAAATCTTTAAGCTTTTCAGCAACAAAGTGGCTGATAATTGTATCTAGGGTAGCTTCAGTGCATATGGGAAAACCAGATTACAGCAGGTCAAGAGAGAGAGAGAGAAGATGACCAGACGACCAGAAGAACAGGTCAGGAAGGCAATAGTACTATTCACATCATATGATGATGGGTTAGGCTGGTTTACAGAACCTCATCTTGGATCAATGAGAGATTATTATGCAGAGCACCGGCACTTTGTTTGTGATTGACTGTTTTAATTTGATAAGAGCTGTTTTAACCTATTTTAGCTGTTGAATTGTGGCATATGCCTCCTTGTTAGGCACCCTAAGCCCGTTGGGGGAGGGCGGGATATAAATCTAATAAATAAATAAATAAGATTGAAACAGAAAGAATAAATATCATGTTCAGGAGTTTAGACACTGTTGGTAGGCAGAAGGTTGCGTGGAGGGCAGGGGGAAGTCAAAGGACAGTTTCTTGGAGAATGTTTAAATAAGGCCACAGCCTTTCTAATATTCTTACATACTCATTTTCCTCCCATCTCAGTATAATACCATGGTAAAAAAGTGATGTAATTTCTAATGGGCAAACAAATCAAATATTTTACAGATGAAAACAACTCTTTTTCTTCCTGTAGCTTGAACGGGATGCTTATGTCCAAGCACTAGCAAGATTTACTTTACTTACTGTGAGTTCTGGCATAACGGAAATGAAACAGAAGAACATTGACACAATAAAAACACTAATTACAGTGGCTCACACTGATGGAAATTACTTAGGAAATTCCTGGCATGAGGTAGATTATTTTTTAACTTTTAGGAAAAATAAATCAAATCTGAATAAAAATAGTTTTTTTATGTGCCTTGGCATATGTTCCTGTGAATACGTTTGTATTATGCAAAGAAAGATACTTTATATAATAAATTGGTAATAATATATGGTAAAATTAAACTTCAGCTTTTAAGAACATGTATATTAACAGCACTGTATCTATAAAAGGCTCAGTAAATTTTGGTGATGTTTTTGGGCATGAGAACCATGTAGGTATCTGCTGTTAGGAATGCATATAGATTAATTTTTAAAAGCCTTGTGGTTTATGCATGTTCATTAGTTTATTTAGTAGTATTTTGTTTTTATTGAAGATTTTGAAATGCATCAGTCAGCTTGAACTGGCACAGTTAATAGGCACCGGAGTAAAACCACGTTATATCTCTGGGACCATGAGAGGCCGTGAAGGTTCTTTTACAGGAACAAAGGATCAGGCAACTGATGAATTTGCAAGTTTGGGACTAGGTATGTATTCTAAGTACAAAGTACTTTATGGTATTTAAGGCAACACCTTTAACTTTTAAAGACCAGAAAGCTATCTTTAAGCCAAACAAAAGTGGTTGTGCCCCTGGTATACTATACTTTGGTTGGCCCATAACCCTGTTTTTATTCTGGAGCAGGCAACTGCAGATGGATAATTTAAAGACTTCTGTGCCTGTTTTGGTTTTGACTTCTTCTCGGTGATCTTCCTGTAGAATAGAGAGGAAATTATGCAAATATTTTTTTTTAATCTCTGAAATCCTTATGTTGTTATTAATGTTAGTAATCCTGGCACTTAAATAAACATGATTTTATACCTTTGTACTATTTTGGAATACTGCTGCTTCCTGACCGTGTGGATAGTTCTGTATGGTGGGGGGGGGAGCAGCAGTTACATTCTCTACCTTTAGTTTTACAGATCTATATCTGTTGGGAGGGGGGAGTAGAATCAACTCCTACACTCTCCTCCCCATCACAGTCTGACACAATTCTGTAGTTAGCACCACATGAATCGTAGGAAGTGGGAGAAGTTCAGAGAGTAGCACTAGGGGGTGATATGAGAATTTGTGCAAAAAGCCAAAAACTTCAGTTCAATATCATAAACCCATTTTCCGTGATAGAGAATAACATATAGGCTTGAATGGGGTAGCTGGACTGTCTCCTGTTTCAAAATCAACATATTCTCAGAAGAGGAGGAGAGCTGGCACTATATAATGCAGTTACTTTCAGCTACCAAACACATTATAACCACCTGGCAAATGTTTCTCCAGCCAGTGCTTGTCAAATGCTCATGTTTCAGGCTGGCAAGAAGTTCTTAACCTGCCATCAGTTTCTGTACCACTAATCTAATCTCCCCAGCTCAAGCAAGAGACAAGTACCCACTGCTGTCATCTGTATTGTGGGTGAACCAGAAACAGCATGCTGGATAGCTATCACATAGTAGATTTCTGTGACACTAAGCAAAGTCCAAGGAGCCTCTAACTTGGGCTGGTAGAATTTGGCAGCAGGCTCCCTGGCAGCTCATGGAAAGCCTTGGCCAAGCTGCTGCTACCTCACCCAGCTAATTCCTGGCCTTATAGGACTGGCAGTAGTCCCTGGTTCTCCTATGTAAACCACTGTCATTCAAAGAATGAGAAGAAAATTATCCTTGTGACATCTTCTTATTCTGCCCTTTTGACCAACAGTGATTTATCACATTTGCATTTTTGTGATAACACAACCTCATACGCAAAAATGGTACAAAAGTGCTTTTAAATACAACTAATAAGCATATACTGGTTGTGATACCAAGGTATCTGAATTGAAGAAGGCTGCATGTGTGCTTGGGTGATTACCTGAATGTTACCAGGCAGCAGCTTCCAGAATAGACAGCCAAAGTAGAAAAACATGTGGTTCCCTCATTTGCCCAAGAAAGCCAGGCTGAAAGTGATCGTGGGTAAAACTATCAACAAATCTCCTAATACATGCTCACAGTACTGAGGTTAAAATGATTTTCTCAATTGGCTTTACTTTGTTAATGGTGACAAGTTTAGTTGTTTGAGTAGTCACAAAGTAATATTTTTTCTTCCTTCCTTCATGCAACCCTATCTCCCCCACCCCCCTTTTTTAATGATGTGTCTGGTAGTTGGAGGGAATGTTGACTGGAAGCAGATAGCAAGTATTCAAGAATCCATTGGAGAAACCAGTTCTCAGAGTGTTGTTGTTGCTGTAGACAGGTAAAGCGATGTATTTGTATTTCTACTAATATATTCTTTTGATAGGCATATAACATTTAACAATGCCTCTGTGACATTGGAAAGAACTTTGAGCATATGTTATTTGTTTAGCAGATAATTTATTTACAAATATTATTACACCATCCAATTGAGGAGCATTTATTGAGCTGTTCCTTAGACATGTAGATTGTGTTTGTGTCACTGATTAAATGAAAATTCTTCCATTTCTTTCCCACACTTTCTACATTCTTTATCCTATACTCCCTGAGACAGATTTTTTTAAAAAAATCTAACTATAATGAAGGAGATTTCACACATCATATATTTATGCAATTCTTTTAAATTCTGTGCCTTGCAGGATATTTACAGGATCTACAAGGCTAGATGGAAATGCTATTGGTAAGTTTTGTTTACCAGACAGTTCATTTCAAAAGTGACTAAAAATTTGGAAGAGAGTACTAAGTGAATTTTCTGTGGCTTTATAAACAGTGGATTTTGTTCGGTGGCTTTGTGCTGTGTCAATGGATGAACTGCTGTCTGCGACTCATCCTCGGATGTTTAGCTTGCAGAAGATAGTAGAAATTTCTTATTATAACATGGGGCGGATAAGGCTACAGTGGTCTAGAATCTGGGAAGTTATTGGAGATCATTTCAATAAGGTATGTTTAAATATTGTAATAACAAGTTATTCTTTTAAGTATGTTTATGTTAACCTTTGGATATGATACAAACACCTGTTTCTCAATATATGGGTAGTAATGATAACAGAAAATAAAATGGTGCTATTGGACAAAATCTCAGCAAGTTTTAGTGGGGGGGTGCAGTATTTGAATTGGGAGAACAAACTCCACTGGCATGTCATGTGTAAGTGGTGTTATCCTCAGCTGAATATTTTTTTTCTCATTTTCTTTTGCTTTTAATTTACTGTTTTAATAGTTGAAGGTAGTTCAGATTAATTTCCTATTCATTTTCAGATAGGAAAAGCATTCTGAAGCACTTCACTAACAGTGTACTCCTAAGTATAATTATGTCAACTACAGTAGACTTAGAAGGATGTAACTGTTTAGGATTGCACTGTAAATTACTTATTTGGAGCTAGGGATTGATAAATATTTTTAGAAATGTCTGACCAATTCAGTGTGTTTGGGATAATTCCCTAATTTCCCCCCTCCCCAAGCTGTTTTTTAAAACAGTAAACAGTTTTCCTACTTACATTCTATATCATAAGTTTTTAAATTTGGAATTGCTAGGTTGGCTGCAATCCCAATGAAGATGTAGCTATTTTTGCAGTAGACTCCTTAAGGCAGTTATCCATGAAGTTCTTAGAAAAGGGAGAACTGGCAAATTTTCGCTTCCAGAAGGACTTCCTAAGGCCATTTGAACACATTATGAAGAGAAACAGGTAAAAATGTCTAATGAATTGAAGTGCTTAGAATAAGTCTCACTAAATTGCATGAAATTAATTATTTCAAAAAGTATGGATTTTAGACATCATATTTTGATGACTTTGTATTGTTGTTTATATTGAAGGTCTCCAACGATTCGTGATATGGTTGTGCGTTGTATAGCCCAGATGGTAAACTCCCAGGCAGCAAATATACGATCTGGTTGGAAGAATATCTTTTCAGTGTTTCATTTGGCTGCATCAGACCAGGATGAAAGTATAGTGGAACTTGCTTTTCAAACCACAGGTCACATTGTCAGTGAGTACTGATATGTAATTTTGCACAATACCATCAAGAGGCATAATATCTCCTTATTGCTTGTACTTCAGAATTGATTTGTATAGCTATTTAATCTGCTTTTAAGGAAATGTATGTGCTACCTATGTTGCTTTACTATACCCTTAACAGTAATTTAAAACGTCTGAGAATTTGCCTACTGCAATTTTAGAAGACAAACCTTTTCTTTTGTTTTTTTACAGCAATTGTGTTTGAGAAACACTTCCCAGCAACCATAGATTCTTTTCAAGATGCAGTAAAATGCTTATCTGAGTTTGCATGCAATGCAGCTTTTCCAGACACAAGCATGGAAGCAATCCGCCTCATTCGCCATTGCGCAAAATATGTATCGGAAAGACCTCAGGTATTATTGATAGAAAGATTCTGAACAATTTCATCATTGAAACTGTTAATGTTCTGATGGAAATTAGATTCAACAAAAGTTGGCACATGCTTGAAAGTTGGCATGAACCGATAGCAGAACAAAAAGGAAAAAGTGTTGGGTGATAGATGACTGATTTGTTATACAAAATCCCTACACATTTTGCTGTGCAGGCTTCATCAGGGGGATCTATAAAAACATAAATTTTATATAGAGGAACCCCTTAATAAAAGTTATTCCAAAATTATTAAAATAGTACTAAAAAGACAGGATCAATATTACTTTCAAGAATTGATACATTCTTTTTTTTATCAGTTCCTTTGACAAAAAAGAATATGTTCTAAATAACTTCACAACATGCAATTCAGATATGGTTATATATGCCATGAGATACTCTTGCAAGAAAATATATGTAGGGAAGACTAAAGACTCATATAGTGGAACATAGGAGCAACATACTTTGCAGGACAGTTGGTGCACCTTTGGTACAGCATGTTATGGAAAAACAACACGGACCCACTGATTTAGTTTTTTTTTGGGGGGGGGGTGTTATAAATCTTACCATCATAATGAAAAAGTCCTGTTGAAAAGGGAAATGCAGTGGATTCTGTTATCTGTATTAAATATAAAATTATGTTTTTATAGATTAACCCTGACGAAGCCTGCAAAGCAAAACATGTAGGGACTTTGTATAGTAAATCAGTCATCTGTCACCCGGCATTTTTCCTTTTTTGTTCTGTTGGCAAATTGCCAGGTGCAGCCCAGTTTTGCTTATTCATGAACCAATAGCAGCCATTGTCAAAGGTTATGGCTAATTTTTTTCTGGGAACTTAGATTTCTTGGGGCCTGCCACACACAATCGTGCATTTCCTCTTTCTAGAGGGTTTTTGTAAATTAAAGTTTATTTCATGTAGAGGTTAAAAGCAAATATTTTTTAAAATCACTATACCATTTGTCCCAATTGTTGCTTTAAAACAATTTTAGCAGGCTTACGAATGCAGTTTTAATATAGTTTTGCTACCTTTATAATAAAGGCAGCAGTAAGAATAGAAATCAGTGAACTTTTTTCCTGGATGTTCACGCTGGGTGATCAGCACGGGTGACTGATGCTTGAAATATGCTTCTGTAGATAGATTAGCTTTTCTTGAGTTCACTCTCTGTGCCCCAAGGATGCTGCACGATGGGGGGGCACTTGTACACACAGCATGTGGATGACGCTTCTGCACTCTACATGTAGATGTGCACCACTGAATACCATCTCCTGTGGAAGAGCCAGTCAATTTATTGGTGGAGGAGGGAAACTAATTCTCAGATCTCCTTTCCTTCCTGCTCTGAAGGATATTGGAACAAATCAAGGCTTTCTCAGCTATTCATCAGAAGAGATTTTTACACACAGTAGTAGACGCACGCTGGTTTCTGTGCACAAGGTTTATTTAATAATATTTCACAGATAAATATATTTATCTAACATCATGTAGTTTTATGTAGTTAAAATTAATTTTTTCAGAACAGAAAGTTGAGTTTCTGTTGTATTTAATCTTTTGCTTGCTTCTGAAGGCTTTTAAGGAATACACAAGTGATGATATGAATGTAGCTCCTGAAGACAGAGTGTGGGTGAGAGGCTGGTTTCCAATTCTCTTTGAGTTGTCCTGTATCATCAATAGATGCAAATTAGATGTAAGAACCAGGTAACAATCCATATTTGTAATTCAAATTTTTAAAGCATTTTGTTTCTCTAGTTTGTAGGTTTTTCATGAGTTGCATTCTTTTCCTAAACCTGTGTGGAATGGGGTAATATCTACTCATACACATTTTAAGAGGCAGTGATTTTTGCATTGTTCTGAAAGGGTGGAGATAGCATTAGTAATTGTTATTAAAATGGTTTTTCAAGTATTTTGTTGGAGTACATGTAAAGTTTCACTCATCTGCACCATTCAGATACCCCTCAGCTTGAAGAAACAAGTGAGCTGGTATTTAGAACTGACTTTCTAATGTTCAAAGGACTGTTTTTCATAGCCTGCATTTCCATGTAGTCTTTCAGCACAAGATAATGGTGTTCATATTTTCTATTTTAGCTAAATAAGGATTTTTTTGTTTGTTGGTTTAAAAAGAGGAAAAATCAAAATTACTGATTTTTTTTGTTTTGTTTTCAACTTATGTTTTAATACTACTAATATTTGGCAAACCAGGGTTATGCTGTAAACTACTAGTCACTACAATTTGGATCCTTTGCCCCCTCTCTGGTGGCTGGAGATTCCAGTGATGCTAGTGACAGGAAGAACAATTTCAGCTGCTTACTCCTCACTACAGCCATGCCTTTTGCGGTGGCTCAGAGGTTAAGACACTGAGCTGCAGATCAGAAGGTCTGTAGTTCGGCAGAGTAAGCTCCCGTCTCTGGTCCCAGCTTCTGCCAACCTAGCAGTTCGAAAGCAAGACATTGCAAGTAGATAAATAGGTACTGCTTTGGCAGGAAGGTAACAGCGTTTCATGCGCCTCAGCATTTAGTCATGCTGGCCACATGACCATGGACAGTGCTGGCTCTTTGGCTTGGAAACGAAGATGAGCACCACCCCCTAGCATCGGATTCGACTAGCTTTTGAGCAAGGGAAACCTTTACTTTTACTCCACAACACTGTGGAATCATGGAATCACTTTCTTCTCACTCCCAAATATCTGGGAGGGGGAGCAGGGGAGCTGATCAGGAAACATCAGTGTCCATCACCATCTTATACTGGTACTAGGGAGGGGCACAAACCAGAAAAATGCAATTCATGTCAGTTTGTGGTTCATTTTTGCCATTTACTTTTTATTCTAGAGGCTTAACAGTAATGTTTGAAATAATGAAAACATATGGTCATACTTTTGAAAAACATTGGTGGCAGGATTTGTTTCGGATTGTCTTCCGGATATTTGATAACATGAAATTGCCTGAACAGCAAACTGAGGTAAGCATAGTGCAACTTTTGATGTGAATTTGTTATTAGTGGAATAATTGAGAGCAAAGGGAGGGCTTTTTAGAGGGCTACATCTTCATTCTATATGGTAATTATGGCTCTGGGATGCATGTGTATTGTTCTTGATACGTGTACAAGGGCATATATGCAGTATCTGGCATATTTTAATGCTGAAGACTTAGACATACAAAATTCACTTCTATTAACTTTGATTTGGTGTAGCGCCTGAATTAATACACATAGAACTATTCTGAATCAGAGGAGTCAAAATATCTTACATCAGTTTAGTGTGAATGAAGCAGAAATGTTTTGCAGAAACCAGGACTGAATGGTTGTGCTGCCTGTGTATAAGTAAGCACCGATATAATCTACACTGTAATGTAATGATCATCCACTGGTGATCATTTATTACCATTAACAACATGCATGGTGCTTTACATTGCAGAATAGCAGGCAAAAAGCAGAGCTTATAATTTAAATTTCAGCAATAGTGAAGATGGCCATGGGAGAACAGAAAGGAAGCAAGAGAGGGTCAAATGTGGACAGATGCAGTTGCATATCCTTAGACATTATTTCAGTTGAGTATGAACTGAATTACTTATCCAAATGCTTCAGGGTAGGAAAGGGTGTATTTTGAGGTAGATCTGGGATTTCCCTCAGTGTGTGTGAATTTTCCTCATTTAGGTAAAATGACCATTTCAGTAACCCTCCTATGCTCATGAGAAGCACATTACTGATCAGGTATTGGATTCAAATAGACCCCAATGTAATCACTTACATCCTCTGACTCCCTTCCACTAAATGAGGAATCTTAGTCTGGGGGAAGTAGCCTTGTTGCTACAGAGATTTTATTTAACAAAGACTCCAATATAATGTGAAAATATAAAAATATATTTATTCTTTATAAAGGAAGAGTACAACTACACAGAGACAATAATTCCTTTGAGACTGAAAATACTTCTAAAACCTTACTTGTGTTTTCAACTTTAATTTTTTTATATAAAGTGTAACTTAAAAAGCACGGAGAGGTTTAGTATCGTCTTTATTTCTATGTCAGCAAAGTTGTGGTGATAGCCCCCTCCCCATTCACTTTGATTGGCATTTTTCTGATTTCGGTGCTACTCTTGTGGAAAACTTAAAGCTGAAAATAATAAGCCAAGCAGGGAGAGGATTTGTAGCACCACAGAACATACTCCTATATTATAAGATAGTGTGCAGAGTGTGATAGCACAAAGTTAGTTAAATTGTTCAGAAATTGCAAAGGCAAAGTGCTAAAGCTCCCTTCTATAATTTATATATTTTGGCTGTGATACTAAAAACACATTCTTGAAAGGAAGCCCTCTTTGATAAAATGGGCCTTTCTTCCAAACAGACTTGCTTTGCCCTTTGCACAATCCTAATAGGGGAGCAGCCATTAGCAATGGTGTGATGACACTTCCAGGTAGAGCTGTCACGCCTCTCTGGGAGTTGCCAGAAACTGTGTGGTTTTATCACAGAGTTTCTGATTATTCCAAGAGAGGTAATTGTGGGTTTTCTCTGGAAATAACATCACTCTATCAGCCCAACGGCCCTTTTCCCCCCTCCTGCCACTGTCCAGAGTGGTGGCAGAAAACAGGAGCTGGGGGCAGGGGATGTCCTTCCACTACCGGTGTGCTGGCAACCCTGAATCCTATAAGCATTTCATAGAAGGGTTAATAAAAACTGCCTTGTCTTTTACTATTTATTGATTCAGTCTGGTGTACTCTTGAATTTTTTGTGCCTTTTCTGTGAAATAATCCATTTCCCTGGCCTCAGAAGATTTCCTGGAGTTGCTATTTGCCCTGTTGGAGAGACACGGGTTGCCTCAGTATCATTAATGGGCCAAATCATGGCCCCAGAGGATTATCGGAGGTCAGGCAGAGAAGGAAGGGCTACATAGCCATGACATGATCCAGATCAGTGCCCTACACCTGTGGTCTTAAAATACTCAACATATCTGTCCACAGATTTCCAGCAGCTCATCTAGTTTGGGCGTGATTGTTCATTTCAATTTCCTTTCAGTAAATCCGTCATTTTTGAGAGATTCCCTCTTCCTTTTTCATAGAAAGCTGAGTGGATGACGACAACTTGCAACCATGCACTTTATGCAATATGTGATGTTTTCACACAGTATTTGGAGGTACTTAGTGATGTCCTTTTGGATGATATATTTGCCCAGTTGTACTGGTGTGTTCAGCAAGGTAAGAGAGTGTACCAAGCTTTTATAGACAAATGCTCATGGTTTATTCTGTGCAGTACAAACAAACCAATGCCTTGTTTTGTGTTACAGACAATGAACAACTAGCACGGTCTGGTACAAATTGTTTAGAGAATGTTGTCATTCTGAATGGTGAAAAGTTTACCCCTGAGATCTGGGATAAAACTTGCAACTGTATGCTGGATATCTTCAAAACCACAATCCCCCATGCGTAAGATTTTTTTTTTAATTTTGTAAATAATTGGGGAGATGTTTGCATGTATATACTGCTGATTTGCATGTCTGCATCATGGCTTCTATACAGCCCCATAACTTGGGTTATGTGCAGACCAAATCATGGAACATTTTGTTTCTAATTGCCTCCGCTCCTCAGGCTTGGGGTTTCTTGGCTGCTCTCCTATTCTGGAACACAAGGAAGAAGTTTTTTCTTAAGTATTCTGAACCAGACTTGTCCTATTGCTCTTTGCTGCAGGACAGAGCCTTTTCTCTGGCAAAGAACTCTCCACAGTGCAATCCTGACTAGAAGTATGCCCTTCTACACCCATTAATTTCAAGGGATTTAGAAGTCTGTAACTCTGTTTAGGATTAGACTGCTAATATCTTAATTATGGGACTGCATCGAGAACATAAAGGAGAGAACAAAGTGGCCCCTACCTATGACTATTGTTCATTTGGCTCTTTGTGAGGTCATGCGACTAAGCCACTTTTTTTGCTGTAGAAGCTGGAAGAGTCTAGGAATGCCTCTATAGTCTTAGAATGGAACTAAGCAATTAAGGCACCTGCCCTGCCCCCATGATTGAGCCAATGGGTGCCAAAAATATTAGTCAATAATTACTCAAAAACAAGTGAAATATAGTTTGGAATGCCTCAAGCTCCAGATACAAATGCCTCAAGTCGGAGGGTCCTGCCATTTGGCCTGCACATGCATCAGGCCCCATTTGAGACAGCCACTTGAGCAATAGTTCTAGATAACTTAAAGCCCCCCTAGGACCTGGCTGTGTTGATAGAAAACCTGATGCAGTATCAGAATAAAGCGTATAGTATATAGACTTGCAGAAAGTGTTTTTGCCAGTTTGTCCTAAAATCAGATAAATTCAGCAAAAGAGAAAAGGTATGCACATGAGGTATGTTTTTGGTTTTGACTTCCCTTGCTAATAGTTTTGGCTTCAATGTATTGAGATGCTGCATTCCTAGTTACTGCTAAGCATTTTGGAATGTTTATAAATATAACAATTCAGAAGCTTTTTAAAAGAAAATATTGTTAACACCCTAGTGTAGGGGTAGAGAAGCAAGTAGGAAATGCTATTGAAGGATGAATCAGTTGTTAAAATACAGGCCCACAGTCTATCCCCATTATACCAACATAATTCAATGCTTTTTACATTTTGCAATAAATAGGTTTGCTCTTTCCTTGCATCCCTTTTTCAGAGCAAATTCACAGTCAACCAAAAATAAGTGTGGAATGTTCTTCTGTGAATAACTGTAGGAGGATATTGATACACATCAGTGGAAGGTTTCTGTAGCAGAGGAAATCATCCCCATTAGTAGAATAGATCCATTTTATCCAGCCCACAGTGCTTAAAATTTGTCATCCATGTTTTTTGTTGCTGCTTCTCACTTATTAGGTACATAAACGCTATAATAAAAGTCAACATTGTTTTTATTGCATCAGAATGATAAATTGTAGTTGAGAACATTTCATTTTGTCTTGTTTTTGAACAAGGTATAATGTATTCCTTTAAGGGAAAAAAGGAACTTGCACCAATTTAAATACAGCTTGTTTTGTTTTGAAATTCTGGCTATTCTTTGCTTTTGCTTATCTCTCCCCACTTTCCAGCCCTAGTATTTCTTTTTACTGCATCTGCATCCCTCAGGCCACTACAGATATTTGGTTAATTACGGTTCAACTCATTAAAGGTTATGCCCTGGAAAGTGTTGTTGGTCTTTAACGTTCTACTGGATTCAAATTCTGTTTGACTAACATGGCAGTATTTTATAAATAACTAAAAATGTTTTGAGTGTAATAAATAATCATAAAGTTATTTCTTGTACTTTTCATGCTAATAAGATAGTCCATTAAACTTATGAGTAAATCCTGTAATCATACACAAAATTTTTGCCTACCTTAGTATTAATATTTTTGTTTGTTACTGTCTGTTCTTTGAAAGAAATCAAAGAAATGATGGAACTTTAGGTGGAAATCAGGAAGATAAAAAATGGACTTCCATATCAATCAATAATATTATATTTATTTATATTTATATTCTTGGAGAAGTTCTTTATATATCTTTTTATGTATGTCACATCTTTGAGTGCCATTTTCTGTTAATGTTACTCAAAATGGGATAACTGTATCTTCAAATGTTTGCCTATTATTTCTGTTCTAAGTGTGTTCTTTTCTTTTCAAGGCTTTTAACATGGCGACCAACAGGGGGTGATACAGCTCCTCCATCTCCTGGCAGAGAGAAACAGTTGGTATGTTTGCAAATGAGTATGACCCATGTAGCTCAGTAGGTCTTGTTTCTGAATAAATATGGATAGGATGGGGTGTTAATATATTTTCTCACAAATACTGCTTGCTCCATAGCATTTAAACTTTTCCAGATTACAAACAAATTCTTAGCCCATCTGATTTCAAAATTTTGTATAGTTTTTGCAAAAACACAAAATGTCCTTTTAACTTTGAAAGCTTATTTTGCAAAAGCTTTCCATAATTTTTCATGTATGATTGGATATTATTATATTTTTAGGAGAAGCCACTATCAAAACTGTATAGGGCCAGCTTCAGGCTGACAATGAGTGGGAGACTTACCAGTGGAGACGATACCTCTCTGTGATGATGTCACTTCCAGCACAATCCAGAAGTGAGGACATCATGTAGAACAAAGTTTGAGTCCAGTGGCACTTTTAAGACCAACAAAGTTTTATTCAAGGTATAAGCTTTTGTGTGCACACACACTTCTTCAGATACAATGAAAAATTATCAGTCCATACTTATAGGTAGAGGGTGAACAGTAAATTAGCATACAACATAATGAAGATTTTGCAAGCATGAGTCTCCTTCTCCGCTGGGCGTTCTTCACTATGATATGTCTCTTACTTCTTTGGAGATGTCAGCCCTCCATGATTCCTCACTGGAAGCCAATATAAGGAATACTGATTTCTTATCTGACTACATATGCTAACCTTATTTAGCCCTTACATCTGTAGTCTCACCAGTTCCCCAGAAAGGCCAAACGTCCTCTTTGTTTTATTTTATTTCTTATTTGGAATAGTAGATTGGAATAGTAGATTGGAATGAATAGTAGAATATAATGTAATTTGGATTGGTAGATTGGAATGTATTTCTCTGGTCTGGTGACAGTAGAGATAACTACACAGCCAATCACCCCCTCTTCAAAGAAGAAGATGCCGTAAAGTTGCCTCCATGCTTGAGGGGACAGATCGAGCATAATGATAGGATTTCAGTTTAATTAGTTCGGCATTCCACAATTAAGGATACATCTGGAGAAGGAGATTGGATTTATACCCCACCCTTCACTACCCGAAGGAGTCTCAGAGTGGCTTACAATCTCCTTTCCCTTCCCCTCCCCACAACAGACACCCTGTGAGGTAGGTGGGGCTGAGAGAGCTCTCTCAAGAACTGCTCATGAGAGAACAGCTCTGAAAGAACCTGTAACTGACCCATAGTCACACCAGCAGCTGCATGTGGAGGAGTGGGGAATCAAACCCGGTTCTCCAAGATTAGAGTCCGTGCTCTTAACCGCTACACCAATCTGCCCATCAATCTGCAATTTTGACATATTTATTTTCTTCACTATGTTCCTCCCTCAGAATTAAACCCAAACAAATGGTAACCATATAAACTAAGTTTGTTATTCCTGTTTGGTCCTTGAATCTGTTACACATCCTCATTATGATGTATACTAATTTACTGCTCACTCTCTACCTATATGTATGGACTTGTAATTTCCATTTCATTGTATCTGAAGAAGTGTACATGCACACAAGGTATAAACCTTGAATAAAACTTTGTTGGTCCTAAAGGTTCCACTGAACTGAAACTTTGCCCTGCTGCTTCAGATTAATATAGCTACCCACCTGAATCTATCATCATGTAAAGGTGACAGTCTAGCTTTTGTCCAAATCTTTATTCATAGAATTTTAGGTGAACACTAGAATAGTGTTTCTACATGGTAATGTTACTTCTGGGCGATGCCAGAAGTGATGTCACCTTGGTAGTGGCAACCCCTCCCCATTTTTTCCTCACTGGCCCACCAACCATTATTGGGAAGAGGGCTTCCAGCCTTGTTAGTGTATCTTCACACATACCCTGTGAATATATTCATATTCAACACTCCTTTACAAATCAAGGCAGCAAAAAAATCCACATGGTATACAGAAACATGTAAGTAAAAAGAAATGTGAATTTTCTTCTTAGTGTATTGCCTAAATGCACAGGGAAAGCCTCGCACAGGACAGTAAGCTTAAAAAATACACATGTGATGCTGCATGAACATATTCAGTTTTCAAGAAGAAAAGGCCTTGTCTGCAATGATATGCTGAATTGCTTAACGTGACTGTCTCACTGGGTGTTGTGGTCTTCATATGGTTGAATTTAAAATCGCCTCCATAGTGGTGCTTGCCATTGGAATCTCCTCATAACGTGCATACAACTAAAGTCTGTTTGGTCTTATTCTGCTAGGATGAAGAAAATGTTTTCTATTGTTGGTCATGTCAGAAATATATCATGAGCAGAAGAGCCACATCTAATTTGCATATAATTATAAAAATGTTACATTTGTATAACTGTGCTCCTATAATTGGCAGTAGCCCCCTTGTTGAGGTAATATTATTTTCTGTCTTTCAGGATACAGTATCACAGAAGTCTGTAGATATCCATGACTCTGTGCAACCAAGACCTTTAGATAGAAGCCAGTTTCAGCCCATTTTAGGGCCAACCGCAAGTGAGGAGGTCAGCAAAAACAAACCTACAGCAAGTGAGTGTTTCCTTAAGGAAGAAAAGCTGTTCCTTAAGGAGAGATATTTATCCTATCAGGACCCACTGAACAGCTACATGGACTTTGATCCAGTGAGTCTGATCGGGGCAGAGAAGCACTTTTGGTCAAGCAGCACAATTTTCCTGTTTCATCTTTCTCACCTGCTGTGTCTTCTGAAGTGTTCCACTGTGTTTCTGTCCCTTAATGTTGCCTGAAGCTTTGCGGATTCTTTTCTAGTGCTGATTAGGGATGTGCAAGAATTTTTTGTGTTTTTTGGATTTGGGTATAACAGACCTGAAAATTATTGGTAAATACCAAATTTCCCCAGCCCGATACCAGTAAAGTATTGGGGCTGGGGAAATATTAAGGATTGCCGAATATATTCAAGTCTGTTATACCCATGGGGAGGATGGAAGGCAGGTTAAGGGAAGGCAAAGAGACAAGGCATGTTTAAATGCCTGCTTCCCTTTCCGAGTCTCCCCCCCCCCCAGTAGTAGCAAGATTCAGAGAGGGAAGGGAAGGCATGTAAATATGCTTGGGCTCTCCACTTTCCCTTCTTCAGCTGCCCCGTGGTGGCAGGGTGGCTGGAGAAGGAAGGCAGAAAGCCTAAGCAGGTTTAAATGCCTCTCCTTCCCTCCCTGAGTCTCTCCACAGCAGTGGGGCGGGTCAGGGAGGGAAGGGAAGATAGTCTTCCCATGTAAACTGATCAGCAAAAGCGCTGATCAGTTAACATGGAAGGAAGCCATTTCAGCCCTCCCTTTCACTCCCCCCCACTCAGTAGTAGGGGGGGACTGAAAGGAGTGCTGAAATGGCTCCCAGGGAGGCATTTAAACAGTACAGCTGACAGTATAGCTGAATGAACCCAAATAAAAGCCAAATAAAATTAGCTTTTTCAGGCTCAGCTGTATTGTTAGCCGAATACAGATCTCTGATCTGTATTCGGCTTACATAATACCTGAAAAATACCGACAAGGTATTTCTCGGGTATTCATTCGGCTCTGTAATTGCCAAATGCACACCCCTAGTGCTGATTTCAGAAAGGAGGGATAGCACAAAATCCACCTCCTTGGACACCCTATTGGATCTGGAACATCATAATTTAAAATAAGAGTACTAATTCTTCGAGAATGAGAACATGTTTCACTCTCATGCCCATAAAACAGCTGTACTATAAAAATGCACGCCTCGTGCCTTGTCCCTTTTGGACTTCAATAATTAATTGAAATTGAGCTGTATGCATATAAGATAGATGTCAGCTTAGTTGTGTTTTATGTTTGTTGCCATACTTTGAAATTGTATCACTGCCATTTGGTATGATTGACAGCCTGTGATCATGTTGTCTTCTAGTGTATTGTATCATGTTGTTGTTGCCATTATTAGGGAAGTTTCTAGAGCATGGAATGGTGTAGAAACTCCAGGGGTTCCTGGATTATACATCTACCTTTGACCCAGTATAGTTTGGTTTCAGATCTGAGTTCAGAACCAGGACAGCTTTGATTATACTGGTGGACAGTCATTTGTCAGTGGCCTTTGATACAGCTGACCATTCATTGGTTGGAATATGGAGTTGGCCTTAGAGAGTAGCTCGTCTGTGTTTTCGGTCTTCAAGTCAGATCTGACACAGATTTTCCATAGGAGGAGCAAAATTAACAGGGCGTGTTCCTAACTTTTGTATTGCCTCCAGGTTCTATTTTGTCACACATGCTTTTCAATATTTAAATGAGACTGCTGAATTACATTGTCCAGAGTTTTGGGGTAAGATGGTTATCAATATGCTGATAACACCCAACTCTGTATTTCATTTTATAAGCCTCAAGATGCATCTATATTGGCTCTTAACCAATGATCTGAGGCCAAATCATGAGTATAAGCAGAAGTTTAGTCTGTCCAGACAAGACAATGCTGGCTGGGAAGTCTTAAGCTTTGCAGGGACCAATCCTTTTGCTTTGGATGGAGTTGAGTAGGCATTTGCACAAAAGGTTAAGAGTTTTGGGGTGCTGATGGGACCCATCATTGTTGTTTGAAAAGCAGGTTGGTGTGGTGGCCTGGATTGCCTCCCATCAGCTGCATTTGGTTTTCCAGCTCCCTGCTTTTCTAGACTCGACCGACCTGGCCACTGTAATCCGTTCTTTGTCACCTAGTGGTTGCACTATTGTAACACACTCTGTGTGGAGGCTACCTTTGAAGACAACCTAGAAACTAGACCAAGTTTAAAATGTGGCAGCTCAATTATTGTCTAGGGCAAATAGAGAGGAACATATCTTGCCCATTTTAAAATAGCTACATTGGCTGCCAGTTAGTTTCCAAGTCCAGTTCAATAGGCCTAGGACCCACATATCTGAATGCCTCTTCCCATATATCCTTCTGCCCCAATAACACTGATCCAGTTGTCACTTTCTTGTTTGTCCCCTTGCTCAAGGTTTCTTGCTTGGCATCTAATAGAGCCTGGTCCTTTTTAAAATAATGGCTTCCACTTTGTGGAATGGATTTCCTGAGAAGGTGACAGGGCATTATCCTTAGAAGTTTCAGGAGATGCTGTAAGGCTATTTTATTTGCTAGGACTTTTAATAGAGTCTAATGGCGGGGTTAATGGAGTTTTATTGTATTTGCATGGTTATAATTTGGAATTGTAGGCCACTTTGAACTGCAGAGAATTCCCCTCTTCAGTGCTGCTTCCATTCCACATGAGCTTTTCTTCACCCAGATCCCACGACTCACAGCATAAACTTTTCAATTGTCAAAACAGGTTGCTCCTTCTTTCACAAGCAGAAAAAATGGTAGAATCCATCCCATAGTAATGCATCTTACCAGTTTTCTTGCTGTATATGAAAGTATCTTGAGGGTCTTAACTGAATATTTTAAGGAACAATCAGACATTTAGAAACTTTTTACAGTTGGTCGTAACAGTAAATAACTTCTTTACTGTTCATATTCTTTTTTTTTAAGAATTCCCAGACCAAAAACTGTTTGGCGCTCTGTTGATCAAATGTGTTGTACAACTGGAACTCATTCAAACTATCGACAACATTGTATTCTTCCCAGCAACCAGTAAAAAGGAAGATGCAGAGAATCTAGCTGCAGCACAGGTTAGTACAGTTGGATGGTACTAGCTGATGAAGAAATGATTCCATTTTTAGGTCATGGATTCCATTTTCTTCCAGAAGAAATCTATAATTTCTAAGAAAAAAACCCTTCTCCTTATATTGTAAGAGTTGGTTTAAGTTTGATACTAAAGCAAAGATAGCACAAGTATATCATGCTTTGCTTTTTCTGCTGCAACGTGTTGTTCCATTTCTAGACTGCTTTATGAGATCTTTTTAGCACCCAGCACTGCATAACTTAATTGTCTTTATAATGCCTCCTCTGCTCTGTCATAAGGCTATTTCTGTCTGCAGACTTGGGCTGCTGAACATACCTGTAAATATATTTGTATCCTTCTCCTTTCTCCTTCTCTCTCCTTTTTCATTTTGCTTAGCATTCAGTGTGAAAAAGAGTTCTAGGAAACTAAAAACCTTATCACTACTTGGTGATGGTGTTCTTGTCTGGATTTCTTTCTGTGGGTCAACACAGCTACCTGCAATTTCTGTTTTAAATAAATGGATGGATACAGTTTTAAGTTTTTACCATATAGGTTTTATAGCACTTTACATATTGATAGGTACTGTAAGATTTAATTTATGATAATTAAAAATGGGTACCTATAGTGAATATGAAACCCTTTTTCTTTCTTTAAAGAGGGATGCAGTAGACTTTAATGTTCATGTGGATACCCAAGATCAAGGAATGTATTGCTTTTTGACGTCTCAGCAGTTGTTCAAGCTACTGGATTGCTTGCTGGAATCTCACAAATTTGCTAAGGCTTTCAATTCAAACAATGAACAAAGAACTGCTCTGTGGAAAGCAGGTAAGTCCTATGAGCACCAGACTTTTAAAAAGTATTACTTTACAGTATTCCATCAGGGTTGCTGTTGGATTACATGCCTGTATAATCACAAAATAGAAAAACTAGAGATGAGAGTGGAAGAAAAACAAAAGAGAATTTGATATTTGTATGTTGTAGTAGACAAAATAGAACTGAACAGAAAGGTGTGGGTAACAGTACTTGGCTTGGAGTGGCCCAAGCTAGCACCCCAAATTTTAACTCTAGAAGACTCCAAATTTTGCTTTGTGTAGAGCCCATAGCGTGGGTGCACGGAAACCATGAGAAGAGGATTACATTATTAAATTGGAATGTGGCTGTAGTAAAAATTCTATCAAATATAATGAACACTGCATTGGCCATCGATATATGTGCAGCCCCCAGCAGGGCAGATAATGTCCCCAGGGGCCATTTTGGGTTTGGAAACCAGTGTGGGGCAAAAGCTGTGTGGCTTCAGGCTTTGACCCCGGCATCATGGTCCTAACCTGAATCAAGGCCACAGGCCTTTGAAAAACAAGTACTCCTGTTCCTGACTTCTGCCAGCATCAAAACTGTGTTGGAGAATTCTGAACCTATGTGCCTTAAACTCCTTAATGCAAACAGCCCAATGACTCCCATGTTCAGATTTTATAGAGGAGTCCTCGATTATCAGCATCCTGTCACTGTCACAAAATGTTTTCTTAAAACACAGAGTATTAACAGAATCTTATCCATCCCGAATCTTTTAAGGTATTAGAAGCAGCCTGAACAGAGGATGGGTACTCTGAGTATCTTATCTAATACCTTTTGTATCCCTGTTTCTAATCCTCCCTCCTTCCCCAGACACATTTTTCTAAAGCATGTTTTCAAATGAAGCCAGTAATATCTGTATGGTTGTGCTGTTGTGGCAGGTTTTAAAGGAAAATCTAAGCCCAATCTACTGAAACAGGAGACCAGTAGTCTTGCCTGTGGGCTGCGCATTCTTTTCCGTATGTACATGGATGAAAGCCGCAGAGATGCATGGGAGGAAGTACAACGGCGGCTGTTAAAGTAAGGACACTTTCATTTGGCTATGACAGCCTGCATTAAGAATGCCTAGATTTTAATATATTTTATTTTTCTTAAGATCTACATTTGAGTAGCGTGGTATAAATTCTAGGTTAATATTTTTGTCCAGTAAAAGATGGTCTCCTGTTCTTTTCAGCTCTCTTCCACAGAAAGGCTCAGCAGGAGTGTTTCAGAATCATGAGTTACCCTTATCTAATTTTGCCTAAGCATGTTTCCATTCTTTTAGGAGTATGCTTAGTAGCATGTGGATCTCCATATACATTTTATATTTATGATCACTTTTGTATGTTTTTTTCCTCATTTCAACATGATTCTTATAATTACACACACTTTGCTTGAGGTCAGTGGCACCTTTAAGACCAACAAAGTTTTACCCAATGGATAAGCTTTTGTGTGCAAGGACACTTCCTCAGATACAGTAAAACAGAATTTCCTCAAGCCCTACACACAGGAAGATAGGGGGAGCAGCTTTCAGGAAGGGCCAGTCAGAGGCCCCCTATCTTCCTGACAGCTGCCCCCCCCCCCCCGCATCTTTCTTTAAGTAGGGCTTGAGGAAATATAGTCAGGTTTATTGTGTTTAGCCATAGGCCATTACAATACGGTACAATGTTAAAATTGAGTAAGCTAAAAAACATTTAACATTAAGAGTCCGAAAGAGAAGAGAAACTATGCAAATAGGTAGTTAATTCACATCAAGCCGACTAAACTTGAGGAAATATTGTTTCACTGTATCTGAAGAAGTGTGCTTGCACAAGAAACTTATACATTGAATAAAACTTTCTTGGTCTTAAAGGTGCCCCTGGACTCCAACTTTGTTCTCCTGCTTCAGACCAACATGGCTGCTCCCCTGAACCCACTTTGCTATTTGTTAAGAGTGATTGCTACTTCCACTCCTCTGGATTATTTAGTCTTTTTGTCCAGTCTCTTCTCTGCACCCATCTGAACAACATGTGAAGCCATGGCTCATTGGTAGAATATCTACTTTGTGTGCAGAAAGTTCTAGCTTCTGTTGCATAGTAGATGATGTGAAATACCTCTACCTGAGGCCCTGGACAGCTGAGAGACCAATGGTCTGATTCAGTGTAAGGCGCCTTCAAGCATGTTTGTTAGTAGTTGCCAAGCTACCTCCTATACTGTTTTTCCAGGGTCACAGCCTTTTTTAAGACAGGGCTGTGTCCCTTCAAAGTAATTCAATTAAAACTGTTTTATGCAGCTAGTATTTCAGCTAACTCCAGCCAAATGAAGCCTGTTCCATATGGGGAAACCTCCCCCCCCCAATTCACACACTTCATCATGGGAAACCTACGAAGCAGCTGATCCTATGTCTTTAATGCCTCGGTCTTGGAGGTGGCTAACTGGATCTACTTGCCAAATATACTGCTATTCTCATCTAGTGCTATATTGTCTTTCATTAACTGTAATAAAAGTCAGTGGCTTGGTACAGCAGGTTCACACACTTGAACTTTTTCTCCTTCTGGTATTTTGTTTACAGTGTTTGCAGTGAAGCTCTCAGTTACTTCCTCACTTTGACATCAGAGAGTCACCGGGAAGCTTGGACTAGCCTGTTACTTTTATTCTTGACCAAGGTCCTAAAGATAAGTGATGATCGGGTGAGTAATAATCCTGAATTGGTTGGGAATTTCAAAACTGTTTCCAAGCCTCATAGTAGAATGCTGTTTTGGCAAACTAGAAAATGAGAAAATAACTCTCAGGTCCAATCCTACCTTCTTCCTTACCTCATCCCCTGCAACCATATTTCTCCCACCACCACCACGAGTGGTCTTAGGGGGCCTTTTAAAAATCAGTGTTGTAATGCTACATTATAATGATACGTTAACTATGTACTAGTTCCCAGCTTTTATTTTTCAAAAACAAAACTCTTCAGTTTACAGAGATATAAAAAATATTATCTCTTGACAACCAAAAGGGCTAGAGATTTACTTTTTAAAAATAAAATCTGGGAACTGGGACATTATTCCAGTAGAGTATTATAAAGTTATAGCAAGATAGTTATTACTGATTTTAAGCTTAGAAAAATGTCTTCCAGTGACAGAGTGAAATTGCAGCCAAGGAGGGATATGGCAAGGAAAGTGTGGAGAAAATTTACCTGTGGCTGCTTTGGTGCTTCTGTGAATTCCTCTGTATTTGCAAAAGCAGGGAAAACTATATGGAGAATTGTCTCCATGTGGAACCAGCCCAGGATATTATCACATACTTATAATATACGTACTTAGGCATTATGGAGAATATAGTTCATGTTACACCAAGATGTGCCTGATGCAAGGCCCTCTGAAGCCTCTGTGGGATAGTGTAGTGTGCAGATTCTCTGAGCATCCTGAGGCTTCACGGGTATCGCATAATAGCTAACAGACTTGGCTATGAAAGAGGAACTCTCTGGTTTGAATTTGTGCTGTGCAGTGAATTACTAAGTGGCCTTCAGCAAGCCACTATTAATTGCCCCAAACAAAACTTACCTAACTTACAAAGTTGTTGGGTACAGACTGCAACTGAATAATGTATGGAAATGCTAAGTATTAAATATTATTCTCTGCCCTCTGTACTTAAATGATTGAGAAATCATTTGTTTTTTTCTCCACAGTTCAAAGCTCATGCATCATTCTATTATCCTCTCCTGTGCGAAATAATGCAGTTTGATCTGATTCCTGAACTTCGAGCTGTCTTGCGGAGGTTTTTTCTGCGAATTGGGATAGTTTTTCAGATATCCCAACCATCTGATCAAGAGATGGGAACAGCTAAGCAGTAAAAGTGTGGCTAACAAAACGAAGGACCAAGTAAACTTGCACTGGATGTCTATAAGGAGTTTCTTTATATTGGCAACGTGCATCTGCGGGTTCACAGTGCAGAACAGAACTGTAATTTAGGCTTGTAACACTCTAGTTCTCCAGCTGATTCTCTCCCCCCATCCCTGGTCTGGCTTGTGTTGAGCACAGAGCCAGTTTTAACACAGTCTTATCGCCAGCCTGGCCTGTGATACCCCTTTTACTTTCCTAGGCAGTGATATATATCAAAAGATGTTTAATATGGGTGTACCCAAAGAACTAACACATTAAAAAGTTTGAACTTCTATAGAAGTACAACTCAGGAGAGCTGTATTTTGAAAGTCAGAAAAATATTGCTCATGATAAAAGATCTAGGAACTATGTGGAATTCTTATTCTGGAGATTTTTTTCTTTTGCACACTCAGGCTCCCTGAGATGTAGGTAATCATCTTTCTGTGAAAAAATGTATAGAGATGCAGGTCTGTAATATAAAGTTCTAAACACTATACAGTTCTTCCTGCATTCTTTAATTTCTGTATTATTTCCTATATAGGCCCATAAGTTTGTTTATCAAATGCACTAGTTTGGATTTGAGTTGTAATTTTTTTTTGTCTGTTCCCAAAAGTTAGTCTTGCTGACTTTTGTCAAAATATCACAACTGACTTAAACTGTTTGTAAGATACCTGTGATAGGGCTTTTAAATATAATAAGCCATCACAATGATCCTTCAGGACTGGAACTTGAATCACTGCAAACAGGTCTAGGTTTTGTCTGCTATCACTTTTTTGTTGTTGTTTGATGTAGATTTCACTCTATGTACAGAATTTAATGTTGAATATATTCAAGTAACAAATCTGGCATGGTTTGGGGATGGTTTTAAATTTATTGGAAATGTATTCATACTGTGAATTGTGCTCTGATGGTTAAAGAAAAGATTGTCAAGCATTCTGTCTTACAGTGGATGTAGAAAAATTTTTCAGATGGAAAAATGTATATGGTACAGCTATGTAAAGTTTTCTATGTAAATTCTGTACAACTTTCTGTACAATATTGGTTCTCATCTGGCATTCTAATCAGGTTATAGGTCAATAAAGTTTTTGAATTCTTTCATCGGTGCAATCAAAACCAATATAATGTAAAACTACTTGTTTTAATGTTTTAGCTTTAAGACAAAGTATATGGGAGCAAGGACATGGCCAGGCACTGCCCACAACTATGCAATTTTTATGAAGTTTATTAAGTGGGATTTTTGTTGGCAGGTGTGAGAATATTGCTACGGCTAAAGTAGGTAGCAATAATCTTCTGTGCTTTTAATTGCAGCTACACAGAACTCCTATTCAGCTTAGGGCTTCAGTGTATGTGCACGAACTGGGAGAGGGTGTAATAAAGGTACTTCTGTGGTATCTATTTTTCCCCAAAGCAATTATTGCTTGGGTATGTGGGGGTAGGGCTTAATCATCATGTCACAGCATGTTAAATCCCTATTGGTGCAACACAATGAAGAAGAAAAAGTGGAGAAACCATTTTATAATTCTTAGCTTTCCGTTTTATTGCTATGTCTGAGATACTGTCAATACTTTTCACAATTTCTTAACCAGGATTGAGTGACAATAACTAAAGTTAAAAAGAGAGGCCTTCCAGCTTGGCCAGAGCTATAAATAAATGAAAGAATAATCTAAGTATCAAAGGGGCCCCATCTGTGGATACTTAAAAGCTGGAAATTGCAGCCATGAACAGACAAGACAGACCTTTCTGTAAACATGAAAAAAACAAGTTTGCAGAAAAACATCCACAAATGGGGATTAACGCACACCCCCAAATAATAGAAGCAGCTCCTGCAACTTTAGGAAATGAATGGCCTCTCAGTGGCTGTTGTGGGGGCTGCTAGGCAACCACAACAGTCTTGCCAGCCTTGGAGGGAGGACTCATTGGAGCCAGGCCCAGCAGCCACCCCACAAAAGCCAGTGTGGTTAGAGTTTCAGACTATGATCTGAGAGACCCAGGTTTGAATCCCCACTTTACCATGGAAGCTTGCTGGGTGCCCTCGGGCCACTCGTACCCTCTTAGCCTAACCTACCTCACGGAGGTTGTTGTGAGGATAAAATGGAGGATGAGAAGAGAATGAAGGAGGCTGCTTTTGGGTCCCCATTGCAGAAAGGTGGGAGAACAAATATACCTGAAGGGTGTGGAGCAGGTAAAAGGTAACATGATTGGTGGGTGGGAACAGAAAAGTGAAGGCCCAGGAAAATCCCCAGAAAGAATCTGGGGGGGGGGGAAATGAAGCCTTTTGTTTTCATTTTTTCCCAACAGGCATACATATACAGCTCTTAAATCAAACATGTATTTCTGTGCCTAGAAGGATACCTAATCTTCATGAAGGGAAAACACAGGGCTCTTCTTGCTTTTCAACAGTTGCTCACCTTCTGTTGTCCGTTTGACATGTCTCATGGTTGACCTTTTAATCTTTCCCTCTTAAAAGAACATAAGAGAAGCCAATGTTGGATCAGGCCAATGGCCCATCAGTCCAACACTGTCACACAGTGGCCAAAAACACCAGGTGCCTCAAACTATTGTGACACTTACTCATAGACTGGGTAAAAAGTAGCTATTGTCCTAACTTGCTAGAGGTGTGGGGGGGGAATCAGAAGGAGGTGGGGCCTCAGAGGAAAATTCTGAAGTCTTATTGAGAACTGAGCTCTCTCTAACCAGGGAGCAAAAATTAAGGTAAATGTGCTAAGATGGCATAGGGTGCATCATCTTGCAGTTTTCTCTTAAGTACTTGGGTGTATTTGCAATTTTACTTATAGAAAATTAAGGCATTTATAACTTTTAAATTCCATAAATGTCAAATATTGCCATTTTATATGCTAAGTATGTCATAAATGATGCATTTTATGTTAAAGCATTGAATTAGTTTAGGATAAGACCATAAGTATCTCTCCTTATAATTATCTTTTGGTTTCGCAAGATTCCATGCACTCCCATTGGCTGTAAAATGCCCTCCCTCAGCCATTGGCCCATCAGCCGCCACTCAAGAGTACTCGTGTGCCATTGGCCGGGTGCTGGGTCTGCTCCTCTTCCCCACCCACTCCCCCTTCAGACAGATTTTGCATGTCAGATTTACTGGCAGACAGCTCTCTCTCCTGAGGAAGACAGTTCTCTTGACTCCTGTGGGGGACTGTCCCCTCAGTGGCTGTCAGTAGGCAACCAAGCTTGGTTCTGTGAGTAAAAAAACAAAGGACTTTCAGCATAACCCCCTTCCCTGCCCATAACCCCCTCCCCAACGTCCACTTTCCTGTCATAATAAATGGAAAAAGGCTCTTTCTCCTGCTTAGCTTCAGCATGGCTGGCTGTCTAACGAGGTGGGCCAGTGACCATCAGACCATTTTCTTCAACTCCCCGCTGTACGGCTGACTTTCCCCTAGGGCTGCCAATCTCCAGGTGGGACCTGAAGATCTCCCACTGTTACAATTGACCTCCAGATGACAGAGATCAGTTCCCCTGGAGAAAATGGTTGCTTTGGAGGGTAGACTCTATGGCATTATACCCTGCTGAGTCCTTCCACCCCCCCCCAAATGCTGCCCTCCACAGGATCCACCCCCCAAATCTCCAGGTATTTCCCTAATCAAAGTTGGCACCTCTACTTTCTCCTCTGTCAGTAAAAGGCCCTTTCCACACCTATGTTGGCCTTTGGGAGAAAACTCATTGGGCCCAGTCCTGATCAGGTTGTCAACTCCAGGTGGGCAATTCCTGGAGATTTGAGGGATGGAGCCTGGAGAGGGTGAGGTTTGAGGAGGGGTGGCACCTCAGACAGGTACGATGCCATAGACTCCACCCTCCAATCCAGCCATTCTCTGATGGGAACCATTGTTGCCAATCTCCAGGTGGGGGCTGGAGATCACTCAAAATTACAACTGCTCTCTAGGAGGGAGCGGGGAGGAGATGGAAAACTGAAGGAAGGTTGATGGTTGGCTGGGAGAGAGATAGGGTTGTCAACTCCAGGTTGGGAAATTCCTGGAGATTTGAGGGGTCGAACCTGGAGAGGGTGAGTGTTGAGGAGGGGTGGGACCTCAGACAGGTACAATGCCATAGACTCCACCCTCCAAACCAGCCACTCCCTCCTGGGGAACCACTGTTACCAATCTTGGGGATGGGCTGGAGATCACTCAAAATTACTACTGCTCTTCAGGTAGCAAAGATCAGTTCCTCTGGAGAAAATGGTGGACTCTGTCATTATACCCTGCTGAGATTGCCACAGCAAATTGTCACAGAGTACCAAAAGCCAGGGCACTCTACCAGAGCCTCTTTCTAGAGCCCGTTGTATTTATTTCCACAACGGGCCTTATTCCTAGTTACATATATTTCTGTTTTCCGCAACATCATTTAGTTTTTCAGAAAAAAAAGTCCGTCCGCCATCGCTTCATAATTTCCAGAAATTTTATATCACTAGGTAGGAAGGAGAGAAGGAAACAGGAAGAGGGGTGAGGCTATGGGACTTTCAGGGAAGAAAATAAGGAAATTGGGGAGACTTTCAGGGAAGAAAATAAGGAAATTGGGGAGAGGACAATGAGATGCCCTTGCAAGTCCCCCTGCTTGTTCTCTGTAATTTAACCCATTAAAATCTCAGTACAATGAGGGTCTCACAACTCGGTTGGGGGATCGTGCCGCACCATAGCTTCCTCTGGGCTGGCTCAAGTGATAGCAGCAGCAGCTCAAACTCCTCCCTCCCCAGTAGCAGGAAATAGAGGGAGGAATCCACAGCAGGAAAAAACCCACCTTATCCTGCCCCCCATGCCTGTCTGCCCCCAATGTTCTGCTTGCTTATTCTCTATTTTCCTGTTGCGCTCCGGCTGCCCTCCAGTCACCCTCCCCAGTACCCTCTGCCCTCCCTGCCCACCTCCCACCACACCTCTGCATGACTCTGGCTATCAGTCAGGCTGAGGCAGCAGTGGCTCCCTTTCCATCTCCCACCCATGCCTCTGTTTGGGGAGATTTAATCTGATCCCCTCCATTTTTCTAACTTCTAATTTTTTCTGCAAGTTTGTCCATCCCTTCTCTCTCTGCAGCCCTGATCCACAGATGAGGGCCTCAATGAGAATTGGAGATGCCAGGGATTGAACCTGGGACCTTCTGCATGCAAAGGAGATGCCCTACCACAGAGCTATAACCCCTCAGGCCAGGAATATGTGCCTTTCCCTCCCCACATGTAAGGAATTTAAATTACACAGAGACAGTAAGAAAAGCAGAAGTCTACCAGCACAACATGTTACATTTTTTCCTATTAAACCCCTCCCTTGTGGGCACTTAACAATGATCAAAACCTTGATAACGTTAAAAGTGCTCTCATTGTGGTTGGCAGACAATGGAAATAGTTTGAAGATTATGTGACAGGAAAGGTATGATTCTCCCAGTCAACTTTAACACTATGCTATTAACACATCATTTGATGTAAGAAAAATCTAGGTTGCATCTTAGATGTGTCGGGCATACGGGCAATTCCATATTCACATACCAGTAAACAGTTCGCTTGCAGGGTGGGTGCTTTTACTTCTTAAATTGGATCAACTTGACCAGCAGCTAATCAACTTTATGTTGGTGATGCATGTACAACCATAGACAGTAGCATTAACAAGAATGGGGGAGGGCAGGAGCTTCTTTATACACATACCGAACTTGGGAGTTTGTACAACAGTGGCTCACACCACTTATGTATGAATCTTGCATTGCCTGGCAAGGTGGCAAATTGAATCTTACCCCACGTTCACCAAGTTTGGAGTTCAACATTTCATGTGCATGTATGTATACACACACACACACGTGTCTGTGTGTGTATCTATGTATCTATTTTATAAACTGCTTCACAAACTTCAGGTAATAAAATAGAATTTATTTTTTAATCTTAAAATCATGACCATAAGTTATACATTCAGTACTACTAATACAAGGTTTGTATTAACACACAAAGACCCACACTAAAAAGGACAGACTAGTTAGCATTCTAGAACAAATGATTGGATAGAAGGTTTTAAAATAAATAAGAAGTAATGTGAAGTTTTAATCTCTGTAGGCTCAAGTGTCAGTTATATGTTTGAGAAATCCAGGTCACAACACTCAACACTTTTAAAGAGACAATATGCTTCACAATCTTGTACTTGTCATGAGGTATTTTTTTCCAAACAAAAGTGGTCCCGAAAGGATAACCTGAAAACCTTGCCTTTGCGCCATTCAGCTAAATGAATATTTCTCTGTGCCTTGTTTTAACCTGCAGTTTTCAAGCTGACCTAGTGCAGAAGGCTTCGTTTCCAAAACTAGATCTTATCAGTAATATACTGACAGCTCATCAAAACACAGAGGACCGCAGCAATTGTCACACCCTACCAGCTCGCTGGCCTTTTGATGAGTTCATTACATCTCAGTTTCTGTATATGGGGTTGGATCCTCTGCCAAAGAAAACCACTTCTGCTAGCAGAATGGATCCAACATACGTATTAAACAATTTAAAAGTGCAGTAGTGGATAAGAGTTCTTCTGAAAGGCACAACTGGTTTCATTGCACATTTATTCAGCCATGTGCCGTTGACAGACCTTGCCAACTGAAAGGAGCATTCTCAGCAGAAGAAAGCTTAGCCTGACTTGACTCCCCAGTCATAAATCTTCTAAGGGTTTCTGATGTCCCGGGTCTCAGCCATGGCTCAGTTGCCACTGTGTCAACTGAGTTAGGTCTTCTGCCATCTTTGTATGGCAACTGCTTCAGGATGTCATCAGCATTTCCCAGAGAAGTATCTTCACCTTGAAGAAGAAAAACCAAGCTTAATACCAAAGACACATTACTGGCATAGGGACACCAATGAGGTATTTTCCAACTTTACAAGATCTTTCTACAGCCATGAGTGCTCAGAACAAGAATGGAACAATCCATGTATCACGACTGAACTATTGGACAGCTAGCAGCTACTAAACCAAAGAAATGGGTTGAGCTTGATTCAAAGACATTATCACAGTTACTGCCAGAAAATCCCTGAAAAAGTTATTGTGGAAGAATTGGTCTGCTCCTTTATAACTTATTAGTGTAGCTGGTATTTGCATTCCACACTATAGTAGACGTTCTATCTTAATCGTATGTTTCTGTTACATTAGAGAGGTCTGAAGGATATAAGGGTAAGGAAATAAAAGATTTTCAGTGGAACTTAAAAAATGACACGCCAGTTAATTAAGTTAAACCCAAAGATTAGGCATACTTATCCAAAATTTGGTGAGCATAAAAAAGGCATCAGAAAATTTCCCCCAATACACCTTGGCTTTTATAATTTCTATTTCCACACACAATCTGTTTAGAACATTTTATAACGGGCAAGTGAATTTGCATCAAGAAACCCACTGTAAGAGGAATTCACCAATATATACAGAAGAGGCATCTTGAAAATAAAAGAATTTAGCCTTCATAGCATTATTTAACTGTCTGTATCTCAAAGCAACTATGTATGTTAAGCTGGATATTCATGGAAAATAAGAGATGCACCATAACTGGAGACAGCAACATTATTAGAATATACAAGTGGAGACCTGCAAGAAGGTTATCACATTCCTCACACCTTTGCTTCCTCCCCTCTCCCCCTACCCCTCTCACACTCTTTCTCCCTTATGCCCCCCTTTTCTTACTCTCTGTCTCTCTTCCATACATGCTACTTCCTCGCTCTTTCTGACCCATCATCATTCTCTTTGTTTTTCTGCCTCCCTACCTCATCACTCTCTTTCTGCCCCCCACCCCATCACGCTCTCTTTCTGCCCCCATCACTCGCCCAGCCTCCTGCCAGCTTCCTCTCCCCCCACAACAGCAGTGGCAGCATTCTTGGAATCACAATGGATCTCCCAGCTACAGAGATCAATTCACCTTAGGGCTGCCAGCTCCAGGTTGGGAAATTCCTGGAGATTTGGGGGAGTGGAGCCTTGGCACAGCGAGACTTGGGGACGCAAGCATCCTCAGCAGGGTATAATGCCATAGACTCAACCCTCCAAAGCACCATTTTTATCCAGGGTAACTGATCTCTGTCATCTGGACAACAGTTGTAATTCTGGGTGATCTCCAGCCCTCACCTGGAGGCTGGCAATGGTAGTTCTCATGGAGGAAATGGCTGCTTTGGAGGGTGGAGTCTATGGTATTATACTGGTCTGTAGTTCCTCCCTTCCTAAAATCCCACCCTCCCCAGGCTCCACCCCTCAAATGACCAGGAATTTCCCAACCTGGAATTGGCAATGCAATTTCTTTCCCACCCAGCAGCCAACCTACCTTTATCTGCCTCTCTGTCTTCAGCTTTCCAACTCCACCCCCCTCCCCCACAGCCTCTACCTACAAAAATTACAGTCTTTCTACACAGTGGGGATCAAAGTAGCTTACATTATTCTCTTCTTTTTATCTACACAGCAACGCAGTGAAGTTGGTTAGGCTGAAAGTATGTGACTGATCCAAAATCACCTAGTCAGCTTCCATAGCAAGATGGGGATCTGAACCTGGGTCTCACAGACCTCAATCTGAAGTTCTGTTACATCTGTTACTGGCTTTCATAGGGTGAACAGTAGCAAGCAGCCGGGCCTACTTGAGTCATACAAATCAAGCGGTATCATGTTACCCACAGGGTGCTGCTTAGGGATGCCAGCCTCCAGGTGGGACATGGGGATCCCCTGGAATTACTGCTCATCTCCAGACTACAGAGATAACTTCCCATGGAGAAAACAAATGCTTTGGAGGGTGGAGTCTATGGCATAGAACCTCACTGAGGTCCCTGTCCTCCCCAGGGTCCTCCCCCAAATCTCCAAGAGTTTCCCAGCCTGGATCTGATAACCTTACCCCTCCCATCCCTTCCCAGTGGCCAGGGAGGACCCTGCAACCCTAGACTGCTGTGGGGCCTAGAGTTGCCAACCTCCAAGTAGGACTTGGAGATCCCCCAGAATTACAACTGAAATCTAGACAATAGAGATCTGTCTCCCTGGAGAAAATGGTTGCTTTGGAGGGTGGACTCTGTGGCATTATACCCAGCTGTGGCCTCTCCCTTCCTCAAACCCAGCCCTCCTTAGAGTCCACTATAAAATCTCTAGGAATTCCCCAGCCTGGCACTGGCAACCCTTGTCAGGCCTGGCCCCAAAGCTCCCTCCCTGAAAGGCCAAAATAGGCCCGGAAAGGGCCCTTCCCCCTCCCACTGCCTTTTACTGACAGAGCCAGTTGGAAACCTCCCCCCACCCAAAGTTCTAACCCCTCACTATTGATGTCTGGAGTAGATCCCTGTGGAGGCCATTTCAAAAGGTACTGGGGGGGATTCAACCATCCCCGGAGTCTGTAGAAAAACCTGTTGGGGAACAGTGAGCCTTCTGTTGGTAGAAATAAGTATCCACACAGAAAACAGTTTGGCTATTAGATATATAGATTGTCTTGTAATATATTAATGTTCTGACACACTTAATATTTCCTTTTCTTACAATTTCATAATGTTTTGGAACTCTTCAGGTGGCAACCCTGGTAGGTTACAGAGCAATATGACCAGAACTCCATTCACTGAACACAGCTTTCCTAACTTTCCCCTCCCACTGGATCCACAAGTGGCCCATAAAACACTGTCCCAAGAGTCAGGGGATCTCCAAGAACAGCACTGGGCACATCGCAGGAATCTGCAGTGGAACAGGAGAATTTGGCGACACAAAATATCATTTCTCACCAATTCAACACTATGTGTCCTTCTGCCTGTGGAAACTTGATTATAATCATAGATTATTTTTCTAGCAATGTTTTATTTACTTTGAAACTTAGTCCAGTTTCAAAGTGAAGAATAAGCTATTTGATACCTGACCAGGGACAGCCTGGCCATTTCACCTGGCCATTTGAATACTAGCCACACTTCAGCAAGGACCCTACATTTGTACCTATGATTTTGGTGTGATTTCCTAACACAAGCTAATACCCTCATTCATTTCAGAAAGGGAACCCTTTTAAAAGGGACTCAAAAACAGGGTTGTAGTATACACACAATGTATTTCTTGACATTTAAAGTGGGAGCCTGTGCTCATATGGAAATCCATATATACACACATATGTGCCTTTTGAAGTTTGGGATTACAGAGCTAACTCTAAGCAAGTGAAACACATAAATTTTATGATGTTTTTGCTTTGAAACTGAACATAATTTGAAAACACAGTTGTTATACACAGGTTATAAAAAGATACAGGAAGCAACAATTAATTTCAGTCTCTCTGTACACCAAGCCAGAGAATCATAGAAGGCTATAAATACACTGCCCTGTTCACAGATAAAACTGAGAGCATACAGGCTTCCTTCGCCTGGCCAGGAACAAGATACCGAGTTGCTGGATGCTACCTTTGCCCTCCCCCAAACACAAACAAGCTTCTGTGCACACCTAGGAAAACTTATCTGTGAACAGAAGCATATTTCTATAGAGACTGTATCTGCTACACTGAGATACAGGTCTCCAAAAAGCATTTTCAAGTATCTATCTAAAACATAAAAGACCAATTTGGCCAGTTACTCACCCTGACCATCATTTTCTTTCTACAAAGAAAATGTCAAAAATGATTCCGAATTTTGGCGACACAAAATGCTAACCTATCAAGAAAGAATATACAATGTGGGGAATTCTTTAAACATCTTTGTTAGCTTCTATGCAGTATGGCAGCGATACCAGCAAGAATTTTAAATAAAATACTTATTCCTAGTTGAATCCTAGAGGAACCAGCCTGCAGTATGTATGCCACAGCAAGAAGTGTATGGCACAGCTACAGCAATTGGGAGCTCTACCGACCCCTAAGTGGAGCAGGCACCAGCAGCGAAGCAGAAGGCACAGAGGAAAGGGCACCAGCCATTTCAGTCATGACAGGGAGCCTCACTGAGCTGGTGCTGCCTCCTCAGCACCCCCTCCCTTTGCTCTCCCTTCCTCCTTTGAACCCTGGGGCTACTGAGCGCAAAGAGAAGAGAAAATCTGCATCTAGCCTTTGTTCTTCCCCGGTGCCTCACAGTGCATCAGAAGTGGCAAGCAGTAAGCACAGGTTGGGACATGATGCTTCAAGGTTTCTCTCCAGTGTCAGGAGGATAAACTTTAACAGTCCCAATACATAACACAATGGCAATGTCTATTTAAAGCTGGAAATCTAGACAAAACATGGAAGGGGCTCCTAGCCGTTAGAAGCAGTTTTTTCCACGCTTCACTTCTCCCTATCTGAGTCCCTTTGGCCTCTCTGGCTTATCATCTTTGTTATGACAACACAGAGCCTAAAGTATGGCTTCATGACTCCACCTGAGACCAACTTGGTCCACACATCAACAGCTCTGGATTACTTTGTAACTGTTGCTGTTTTAACTTAGTCTTGTATTTTCTAATTGTTTAAACTCTGTATTGTGTATGTTATTTTAACCCTGTTAGCTGCCTTGAGCCAGTGTGTCCGGCAAAGCGGTATACAAATAGAAATAATAAATAAATATATAAATAAAAATACTTCGATATGCAGTTATGAAAAGGCAGCAGAGCATTATTTTTTGCTGGCCACCAAATCCCAACTATGAATCTTCAGACCTTCCTAATCATTAGTTGTCCCACCCAGACTTCTTTTCCCATTTTATATTTCCAGATTAGATTCTTCCACCTTATCTGGAATTTCATATGCTGTGAATGTGCACAGAAAGCTTGGGCTTTGTCAATATTGCTTTTAAATAGTAAAAGGAAGAAAACCATACCTATGTGAATAGCTTTCTTCTGTAGTTCATTCAGTCTTTGCAAGCGCTCTTCATTTCTGGCTTTTAATTGTTCTATATTGAGACTAGAACCTGAGTGCAGAGAGATGTTGTCAGGCTGGAGTGGTGGAGTCAGCCTAAGAGGTACATCATCCTGTCAGTGTATGGAAACACAAGAAATAAGTGCATTAAAAGGTTGTCTGTATTATCTATAGGTATCTTCACCCAAACAAAACACACATACTTCAACTGAAAAGAAAGTGAAGTTCAGTCCAGACAAGACTGAAATGATGTCAAGACAGTGACAAAACTGCTCAAGAACTGATGAGCCAGCCTGTTCTGGAGGGAATTGCAGAGTTGGGGGGAGTTGGAGGCCCAAGTTTCTTCTGTTGCATATAGTGTCCTTTTATCAGCTTCAGATGATATTGCATCCATGGCCATTATTCAAAAATATGACCTGGCCTTTATGACACAGGCTCTAAATAATTCTGGTTAGATTACTGTAATGATTGAGCTTAAGACCTTTGGTCATAGAAGCTAATAAACATAAATAAAATTACTGTAATGCGCTCTATGTGGTGCTCCCTTTGAAAATGGTTTGGAAACTCCAACTGTTCCAAAAGTGACAGCCAGGCGACTATCAGAGGCAGGATACAGGGATCACATAACTCTCACAATCAAAGATCTGCACTGGATGACCATTGATTCCTGGGCACAATTCAAAGCACTGTTTCTGACTTTTAAGACCCTCTAGGGCGACGGCGACTGCAGCCATGAAATTAAAAGACACCTGCTCCTTGAGAGGAAAGTGATGGCAAACCTAGACAGCATAATAAAAAGTAGAGACATCACCCTGCCAACAAAAGTCTGTATGGTCAAAGCAATGGTATTCCCAGTCGTACTATACGGCTGCGAGAGTTGGAGTATAAGGAAGGCTGAGTGCCGAAGAATAGATTCTTTTGAGTTATGGTGCTGGAGAAGACTCTTGAGAGTCCCTTGGACTGCAAGGAGATCAAATCAGTCAACCCTAAAAGAAATCAACCCTGACTGTTCCCTGGAAGGCCAGATACTGAAGCTGAAGCTCAAATACTTTGGCCACCAAATGAGATAGGAGCACTCGCTGGAAAAGACCCTGATGCTGGGAAAGATTGAAGGTCGAAGAAGAAGGGGACGGCAAAGGATGAGATGGTTAGACAGTGTTATCGAGGCAACGAACATGAAATTAAGCAAACTCCAGAGCACTATGGAAGACAGGAGGGCCTGGTGTACTGTGGTCCATGGGGTCATGAAGAGTCGGACTTGACTATGCGACTGAACAACAAAGGGCTTGAAACTAGAATACCTAAAGGACTACCACATCCTCCTGTTTTTTCCTAGCTTGCCAACTAAAATATACCCCAGCAGCCCTAGTCTGTATGCCCCCACCTGGAAGTAAGGCATGTGGGGACCAGAAACAGGGCTTTGGCAGCAACAGCACCTCACCTGTGGAAAAAGATGCACATAGCACTTACACAACTCTCTCAGGTGACAGGCCAAAAACATTTCTCATTACCCAGGCTTTTATTTAAAGGAGCAATGTTTTAGCGACACTTTTATAACTTGGTTTTAGCCTGAAAACTCTTTAGAACTCATTTTGAGCTACTCAGTGTTTTATTTTTTTTATGCTCTGGCTGGGTTTGAATGTGTTTTTATTATATTTTATTTTATAAGCTGCTTTGGGCAAGTTCCCTGTAGAGGCAGGACAGAAATATTCTTACTGAATGAATAAACACACTAGAGTGAGGGAAACTGAGTTGAAGTACTTGTCATATGTACTTGTCACCTGTTCCCACGCTGCTCTACCAAACTTCTGTGGTATTAAGCGGCTGCAATATTTATTTATATATTCCACCTTTCTTCCAACATGCAACAAAAGGCAGGCTACAGAGCAAAATAGATTTTTTTTATGAGCTTCTGTCCTGGTTCCAGTAATAAATGCTATAAAAGGCAGCGAGAGGCCAACAGAATCGTTTTGTCATTAGAATTTACATTTAAATATCCACATCTGTCCATTATTTAAATCTAGATATAGAGCTGGATAAAGAGTTTGACTTCTGATTCTATATGACTGTCCCTTTGTTGCAGCACATTGACCTTGTCAGAACTGAGGATCGCTCAAAACCTGGCATCCACAGATAATCCAGTACATATACCAACCAATGACAAACTGAAATTTAAAAAGGCATGTTACCCTAACCCAACCAAAGTTAGTTGTGCTTATATCCCACCAAAAGCCAATGGCATGTTCATTGCAATTAATCAAAACCCCACAGGTATCAATGAGATTTATGTAGGACTTGCTTCAACCTGCTGGAGCGACCTGACATTTCTATTACCTTTTTCTTCTCTCGCCTCCTTTCCCTTGCAGACAGAGGAGGTGGTGGAGTGAAAATCACAGAAAAGTGAGGTACATCTAAAGTAGGAAAAGCCTCTCCGTCAGTAGCTAGAAAAGGAAGATCCCAGAACTTAGCACATACTTTGTTTTTTTAAAAAATACCCTCAAGACAGTGTATACCAAGAGGTATCTACTTTTCTAATTCGAATTAGAATGCAGGGCTAAGTGAAGCTGCACTCAGGATCTTGCCTGTAGGTTTCCCACAAGCAACTGGACAGATATTGTCTAATTCTGAAAATATTCTTGTTTCACTCCCCAAATGTCATCATAACATCTTGTTAACAAGATTCAATACATTGTCAACATCCTGTGCAAAGCACATTTTCATACTCATACCATCATTGTTATTTATATTACCTCTAAAGTCTCAGTATAAAATGAAGATATGGGTTATGAACCAGTGTTGTGTAATGGACAGAGTTCGAGACTTGAAATAGGGTGATCCAAGTTCAAATTCTCTCTCCACCATGTTCTCTGGGTAAGATGGGCCACTCATGCCCACAACTGTGTGAGGAGCAGGGAAGGCTAGGAGACTAAGGGGTGGGGGCGATCACATATACAATGCTGAGTTTCTTGGAAGAAAGCCAAGACAAAAAACAATGCAATAAGGTCCTATAAATAAAATGTTGCTTCATGTAGTAACATAAAACAACAGCCAGAAGACCTTATTCATCTTCCACCAAACTGTACCCTGTGGCTGGCCCTGGCCCATATAGTCACATTCTGTCTTTGTCATGAATACTCTATGTCTCTGTTTACATAACAAATAAAATGTTAATCTCTCTATAAACTCAAGCATACCAATTAATACTAGCCATGAACAAGAAATACAAATATTTCAAGGGCCTCAAGATCTAACATTTCTCTGACACATAGTCCATCAGACCTGGAACCCTAGAAACATTTGTTACATTTTCATCTCAAATAGTTCTTTTATACTATGAAAAGAGTTGGTATGGAGATTTTCAATAAGTCACAGATATGGGGGACTGCGAAGCATACTAAACATACATTTCATTTTCTCTAGCAATTCTAGTTCACATTCTGTGCTTTAATCTGTTCCTTTAGGCACTCACTAGTATTTTAAATCCTAACTTTTCCTACCTTCTTTCTACTCTGGTCTAACATTTATTGTTTCTTAACCAAAATTTAAGATATGCTGTCATCCAATTGCTACATAATTTTTGAACCACAGACAACAGGTCAACACATTTGCTAAAATTCAAGAATGTTAAGTAGGTATGATAAACTACCCACAAACAGAAAGACCAGACTCCTTGAAAAATCTGTAATGAACAGTACCACTGAAACATGTATATCTACACTCACCAATAAAAGCACTCTCAGACTCCAAAAGCGAGTTTTTCATGAATTCGTTGGAGTCATCTCTGATCTATCGAAGGAAAGTAAAATTTAAAAATATAGTTCACATGAACAAGGGTTACAGCAAAGGGAAGACGAATACCTTTCACAGCTCCTGTTCATTTAACTAGACTGCCAGTTTTTAAACTATTTCTTACTTAACAGGTTTCTCCAATTTTACTAGTTTTTTTTATGGGGAGTGATACTAGAACTGTGTAATGTAGATACTGAAGCCTTTCAAAATGCAGACTGTTAGTCTGAAGGACTGCATTTTATAGGATGAGTGACAGTTTAGTAAGTTAGACTTTTATTTATTTTGCCAGTGAGTCACAGCTGACTTACAACCACCCCTTGGGGTTTTCAAGGCAAGAGATGTTCAGAGGTGGTTTGCCATTGCCTGCCTCCATGGCATGACCCTGGCGTTACTTGGAGGCTGCCCATCCAAATACTAGCCATGGGCAATCCTGCTCAGCTTCCCAGATCTGATGAGATCAGGTTAGCCTGGGCCATCCAGGTCAAGGTATTTTATAACTAGACTTATTTCCCAATACACATATTTATGTATAATAAAAATTACACGTTTTTCATGTACACCCTCCACCATATATTAGAGATACGAACGATTAAATACAACTTCCACTTTTCAAGTACAGATATTCCCCTAATTGCCAGTGGAGCTATATCCTACCTCCTAGTGCAAATTCCTCCTCCACCTTCAAAGGCTGTTTCAGGAACCACCAGAGCTCCAAGCAGCAAATCTTTGCTGAAATGTGGCTCCCAAATACTTTGAAATATATTTCATATATTCCATTTGAAAGAAAATATGCCCCATCTCCTGACATTCTGAACTACGCACACACTTAAGTTTCTGCTCTCTTACCGTGGACCATTTTGGAGTATACAGTCATTCATTTTAAAAAAGTGATACTCAAGTGCCTCTCATTTTAACACTTTTTAAAAAGAGTAAATAGGTTCTCTTGGGTTATAAGAATATCAGATTTCCGCTTACTCTATCATAAGGAAACACCCTAACTATTCTGATACCTAGTCAGTGACAAGGCAAGCCCCAATGACAGCCAGCATCCTGCAGCAGTTAGAGCATTGGACTAGGATCAAGGAGACCCAGGCTCAACTCCCCATCTTGCTGTGGAAGCTCACGGGGTGATTTTGGGCCAGTCACACTCTCTCAGCCTACGCTACCCCACAGGGTTGTTGTAAGGATAAAATGGAGGAGAGAATAATGATGTTAAGCAGCTTTGAGTCCCCACAGGAGAGAAAGGTGGGGTACAAATGAAGGAAGTAAATAAATTTAAATGTGATGCTGACTGCAAGGAAATCACTCATGCCATCTTGTTTCAATGTTCTTATCACAGAGGCTGACTCACATGTGTCCAGTTAGCACACCAGTGGCTCATCTGCCAAGGCCACAAGTCACAGGCACATTCAGATTGCATATATATGGGCCACTGCACATTTATACAACGTAACTTAGAAGGATTTCTTACAGCAGCAAAGTGCTTTCTCTATGGCTAACACCACATTTAAACAGGCATTATATAAGTCAAATCATCAGAAAACATTTATTTAGTACCAAATCATATTGCAACTACAATGGAGAAACTGATGAAATAACTACATCAATGATTATCAAAGGCAGAGTGGAGGAAGTGTCACTGGGAGCAGCCAGGACAAAAAAAGGTGGCCACAATAATCTAGGTTTTTATAAAGGGCTTCTGTGCTATGAACAGCAGGTATTTAAAGGAAGAGAGAAAAGTGACTTGTTCCAGGCATGGGGATTATCACATGGACACACACACTCCCAGTAAATCACTATTATCTTACACTTCAGAATAAAACCCAGGCAGTAACCTCTGATTGTTCCTTACCAGTCCCCTCTCTCTCAATTTAGTGCCAGGCACAGGATCTTCAAAATCTATGACTATTAAAAGAAAAAGGGAAAAGGAAACAAAGGTGGAGAGAGAGAAGAGAAAATCTTAAGAATCATGACTGTACAACAGCATAATGCAATTTGATTTAGAAACTTCAATACCTCTTATCCATATTAAAGAAATGCATTGAAGATTATGACAACAGCTACTTGACTGACAGTTACATGTTAATAAAAAATTTTGAGAGGGGAAGGGAAAAGAATTGAACATTTTTTCTTCTGAACCCTGAACATAACAGAGTGCTGGCACCTTAAAAACAAACATACATATTATGGTATAAGCTTTCATAACTACACACACAATGGCTGGGATCCAGCAATGCTCAAGCAGCTCCACTCACACAAGAGTTTGTGCAACACTTAGTGCTCTCCTCGTTTGGCTGCACAACAGAAAACTTAGTGCAGCTCCACTCACACAAGAGTTTGTGCAACACCTAGTGCTTTCCTCGTTTGGCTGCACAACAGAAAACAGAAAGAAAAATTATTTTGGGTTATTTGTAATCTGCCTTTCTCACTTGGACTCAAGGTAGAGGGAGTCAATACAATCAACAGGATGGGACAAGTGATGAACAGCGCAATAGGAATTAGGGCTGTAGAACCAGCCAGGAATCTGAAAACAGGGCTGAATCAAAGTCTATGACTCCTGAAAAAGGAGTAGGAAGCTGGTGAGAATCTCAAGTAAGAAAAAACATCTCACAGAAGAAAGCTCAAAAGTGCAAAAGCATATCAATTGCATCACATTGAGCCTATCTAAAGTGACTTTTGCTTTTAAAAAAATGTTTCTTGCTCCAACAACTTCTGAAAAACAAAGGGAGAAACAGATTTTTCTCTGACAGTTTTAATGTGTTACTGTTATAATTGTGAGAGCAATATCTACTCAGAATTTTATTCAGACATATTCAGTGGGCTTTACTCCCAGGAAGTTAGTATAGCAAAAAAGAAAGTAAGACATAGTTATCCCCTCAGTCAACAGCACTGTCCTTTCCATACACAAAAAAGAGACTCTTGCAACATTTTATGAGAACTGGTTCATAATGAAAACATCTGAGACAGTTCCACTAGAAATAAAAAGGTGAATCTAGATGTAGAAAAGTTAGTTTTGAAAAAAAATAGTATGTAGAGTGACACTGGGGTTCTTACCTTCTGTATTTTTCCTCATTTTTTTAAGTTTCTTTTGCTGTTCTCTTAGTAATGCCTGCTGTTGAATGTCCAGAGCATCATCATTAATAGGTGGATCTGGGTACATATATCTTGTCTCTACTCGTGTTTCTGAATCTAATATATGAAATTAAGAGGTTTAAAATACATTTCATTTCTTTAAAAGGTTGTGAATTTTATACATATTATATTCTGGCTGTATGGGAACATTTTTGAAAGACCATATTTAAAAAAAAACCACCTTGAGATGTCCCAAGTCTTAGTTTTTGGTACTACTACACAGGATCACAACATTTTATAGGTGATGTCACACACAGTAATGAAAAAGTATAAGAACCTTCATTTGGTTAAATTCTTTTACTTTAAAGCTGAGGCAATAACTGGGGTGTCATTTTGTATCCCCTTTATTAGACAGACAGACAGACAGACAGACAACTAACCTTTATATTTAAGTTCATTAAAGTCATGGATGTTTTGAAGATTGATAGGATCAGCAACATCCTTTGATGAAGGTCGCCTGACTGGAGCTTGCATACGAAGTCTGGCCATCTCGAACACATCCATACTAGGTTTCCTCCTGCTGAAAACGATGAAAACCATGTAAAAATAATAATCTAGAATAAATATCATAGGGCAGGGTAAGCACAGGCTATTCTACAGTACTACTTTGTACAGAGACAGACAGGTTTTCATTCAATAAAACCAAATATTGTTAGCTAAAACAACTGGCATGGACATATGCCAAAACGTTGGTGGCCAAACTTTGAAGGAAAACATCATTACTATAACTCATTACATTTATAAAATAGCTCATTACATTTATAAAACACATCATAGTAAGCTGGTTTCATTTTCATTACACAACATGCAAACATTCTGCAGACCAAAAGAGCAACTGGCCATGCTGCTTCAGTGCAGGGTCTGGAAGCCCATACATAAAGATTTCACAAAGAGCTTTTTTAGTCACTGTCAGCTTCTTCTACAACTCAGCTCAAAGCCAATGAAACAAGACCATGGCCTTTTAACCTCAGCTCAGTCCTAAGTCTTGCATCAGGAAAAGCAGTATAAAACGACACTTTCCCCTCACTCTCCTGCAGTATGTCAAGGTAGCTGTTGCATTGCTATCTTTCTTCCTTGTGATACAACAGCTACAAGAGACGATAGCACCAAAATGGCCAGGTATCATCTATAGGTGTCATATAAGTTTAAGACCACACAGTGCGACAAAGCAAAACTTTCTTAGCACACCATATTAGACTTTTAATTACCATTTCATTTTGTGAAACATTTATTTCAACTGAACTCTTGTTGAATTACACATTTTTTTGCCCCAGATAAAATGCATGCATTTTAGTAAGACACAGGCCTTACTACACAAACAGTAAAATCCTCACCCTTTTGTGGGCAGGTCATCATCATCATCATGTACTTTTAACAGCTGCTCCTGCAGTCTCCGCTCTTCACTGCGCAGCTGTTTCCTCATCTCTGACAGCTCGTTTATTACATTCTTCTTTTCTTCTTCAGCATGGCAAAAAGAAAAATGGAAACAGAAGGTGATAGACCAGTATCTACATTCCTTTGAGAACTCTCAAGGAAGGGTCAACCAGGAACACCACCCAAAAGTGCTTTCTTACCATCGGCACGTAACTGGTTTCTTCTAGCTGGTACTGGAGGAGACGGAACTCTGGACTGCGGATCATCCTAGTAAACATTATTTTTAAAAGGTAAACTTTTTATAAAACCAAATCAATAAAAGGGGAGACAAAATGGCAACACAGTAATACTTATGTTCAGGTATCCTAAGAAGCATGAAACTAGTGCCATGAGTCTGTGACTGCTTTGGGCTGGAGTTCCTCACACATGGTAAACTCCAGGGTGATTCAAAAACACTCAGATTTTTCTTTTTCAGTGTAAAAGAAAAACAGGTTGCTTACCTGTAACTGATGATCTTCGAGTGGTCATCTGTGCAGTCACACCTATGGGAGCTAGTGCACCTGCGCTGATTTGATCGGTGTTGTACAAAGCTCACAATGGGATTTTCGCGCCTCCACCCTGAGTTTGCGTGGGAACCCCAACTGCGCGTGCCCAAGGGGGTGGAGCACCGACATCCTGCCAGTTCCTTCTGACCGCCATCAACCAAAGCTATGTAAATGAACAACTGAGGATGACAGTGGTGAGGAAGGATGGGTGGGTGGTGTGACTGCACAGATGACCACTTGAAGATCATCAGTTACAGGTCAGCAACCTGTTTATCTTCTTCGTGGTCTCTGTGCATCATACCCATGGGAGATTGAAAAGCGGTGACTCACCTGGAGGTGGGCGCTGTCAGGCTCAGTGCGCTGCAGAGGATAGGACCAAATGACTCAGATCGACCTTATGCTGTGCACGAACATCTAGTGCATAATGTTTAATGAATGTGGTAGGTGTGGACCATGTGGCAGTTCGACAGATAGAGGACAGCGATGCGCCCTTCAGGAAAATGACGAGGTCTCCAGGTACCCTCTGGGGACGGTTTATTGTTATATGGGTGTTTGGAGTCGTAGCAGGACCAGGAACGTTGGCGGTATGGCTTGGAGGGAGCAGAGAAATCCAAGGATCTGGAGGCCTTTATGTTCTTGTCCATCTCCTGCTGAGCAGAGTCAGTAGAGAAGTGGAACAGGCCCTCCCCGTCAAAGAGAAGATGTTCTATGTAAGCCCTGGTATCAGGAGGCACAGAAGTCGTTCGCAGCCAGGAGTGCCTATGAAGTGTGACCGCTGAAGACATAGTTTTGGAGAAGGTGTCTAGTGAGTGTTCAGACGAATTCAGAAGCTGCTTTGCCAGAACCATGCCTTCCTTCTGCAGGGTTCAGGCTGCCTGACTTTTCTCATCCGGAAGAAAGGGCAAAATGTCCACAAATTGTTGCCATAACGCATACTGGTATCTACTCACACGCAATATAATTGGATGTTTTGATTCCCAGGGCACCTGCTGAGTAAAAACGCCTTCCAAAGGCATCAAGCTTTTTGCTTTCTTTGTCAGAGGGAGTTGTTTGAGAACGTCTGTTCCTGGAAGAAGAAGAGACGACCATGGAGTTAGGTTTTGGATGGACACGTAAGAAGTCCACTCCCTCCTCTTGCACTCGATACATGTGATCCAGTCTCCTGGTCGACACCGGTGCAGAAGAGGGATTCTCCCAGAGAGCTTTGACAGTGTGCAGGAGGAAGGGAGATCGCTGTCGACATGTCCATCTCGACCACATCATAAACCACGTCCGATATCGATGGTTGAGTTCGGACGATGGACAGACCCAATGAATGAGCCATTCTTTTCACGAGATCTCCATATGAAGACAAGATGGGGAGATTGGAAGGTTCTCGGAGACCTTATATTTTAAGGAGGTATTTCCATGTGAGGTCTCACCCTCTGACTGGTCAACATTGGAAGCGACAGGAGAGGCTTCAGAATGCGATGGAGATCTCTGGATAGGAACTGGCATTGTATGAAGCTCCTTCGGTGGTGGAGGAGACGATGGGAGACGAGGTGAGACTTGCCTCGAAGGAGGAGATTTCGGTGGTTTAGAGAGGGATGCAGAAGGGGGTGGACGACGTGGAGAGTGGAGCAGGGTGGAATGGTGGCCCCAGTCATCCGGCCTCATAGGCATTAGCCAGGGCATCAATGCCAATTGAGGGTAGGAGGAAAACCAGTACAGCATGTGATGATGATGATCCCATGGAGGGATCATCGATGAGTGATGTCAATATCGAGAGGAACAGCCCAGGCCTGTAGGTAGCTTGGGCGAATAATCCCTCCTGGGTGACTGGGATGAGTGGTGTCGATCAGGATGAACCGGATATTCATCCCATTGATCTCGATCATCCGCATGGATGGGAGAGCGGGATTGGTCACTGGGTCGGTATTGATGGTCAGGGTTAGAGCGGCCGCTAGTCCAGGATGAAGCAGACAGAGAGCGATGGCCGACACCAGAAACTGCTATGACATCATCTTCGGCTTTGGAAGCCAATACAGATGAGGAGCATCATCCAAGGTTCCTCTCCAGTACCGAAGGGTTCAGCTGCCTGACTGGGGAGTTGAGAATTTCAATCGGCAGGGCCGGTTGTATATCCAGCAGCTCTGGTACAGAGTGATGCATCGATAGGGAATGCAACTGCGGTATCGTAGGCAGCGCAGAGCCCTTAGGGGTTACCATGCTGCTCATTTTGTGAAACTTCTGCGGGTCCCCGACGGACAACTTATGAAAGCTGTGTCTCTCTGACTTATCCCTCTTTTGTTTCTTCGCTGGTGTCGAGGCCTGTGTCAGAAGCAGATTTGACTGGTCAAGGCAGTTTCGGCATCGAGAGGGTAGCTGTCGACCTCAGCGTCAATATGAACTGGGTCGGTGGGGATTCAGTTGATGCAGACAACTTCTGAGGGTGTCCAGTTGACATAGTTGATGACGGAGGGGCAAGGGCCATTTCCCAAAGGGCAACTTTCAACCTTTCCGCTCTATTCTTGCGTGTTTGATTTGAAAACTTCGAACAGAGAACACAACCCTCCAGACAGTGAGATTCACCCAAACAAATTACACAGAGCATGTGTTTGTCCCTAGGAGCCAACTTACTCCCACACGAGACACCTCTTAAAGCACCCCCATTTTTTATCCATAAACAAGTTCCTCAGGCGTGAGGGAAAGAAAAGGGGAGGGGGGGTCCAAAGACCTCGAAAAGTTCTCACCCCACTAACTCCTTAACAGTTCTTGACGAAAAATATTCCAATTGAAGAAACCAGGAATTCCCAAAGTGAGGAGAAACGAACAATCGCCAACCGACGAAGAAAGCTGTTAACAGCGCGGCGGTCAGAAGGGAACTGGCGGGATGTCTGTGCTCCCCCCGTTGGGCATGCGTAGTTGTGGTTCCCGCGCAGGGTCAGGGTGGAGGTGTGAAAATCCCATTGTGAGCTTTGTACAACACCGATCAGATCAGCACAGGCGCACTAGATCCCATAGGTGTGATGCACAGAGACCACAAAGAAGATCCTTTCCCTCCCATGGAAGAGGGGAAAGGGAGGAGTAAAAATAGAGAGAAAAATCAAGAAATACAGCAAAAAGGGGGTGCATGTGAATCTTATCCAATAGGGCCACTAATTACACTGGGGAAAATACATGCATGACTAAACATCTCATAGTGAATGAACCAATGCTCTACACTTTAACTTAACCTGATTTCCAAATCAGCATGAGATAAGAAAAGTAACAATATGTTGCTACAGAACTGAATAAACTATCTCCAAGAAGGGTTTTTTTACCCAAAACACAATGAACTGTAAGATTACTTTACAACAGAAACTGTTTTCCTAGCACTGCTAAGGCTCTCTCCTCTAATTTCCTATACTTACTCATGCATCCTTCCATATTTTTTTTGTCTCTAAGATCATTTAGGCTACTACTGAGAATGTTTACAGAAAATCTGTACCTCTATATGGCATTGGCTAATAACTGAGGACATTTGTTCTTCCTCAGACTAAACAACCTGCTATGCACAAAATAGAAATCTCTCTATTTCAAAATGTTTATGCATTCAAAATGTCTTTTAAACAAGTGATTGCCTTTGGCACCAAGAAGCCTAGATGCTTTTTTACATACTTTATTTCAGAAATTATTCCCAGTATGATGAAATGAATTATTTCCAATATGATGAAATTCAAACAAAGGTTGGGGTTTTTTGGAGGGTGTACTATATCCACTGGAGCTGCGGTGGCTCAAGTGGTTAAGACACTGAACTGCAGGCTGTGGAAGGTCAGTAGTTCAGCAGTTCGAGACCCGAGAGTGCTGCATGACGGAATGAGCTCCCATCTCTAGTTCCAGCTCCTGCCAACCTAGCAGTTCGAAAGCAAGAAATTGCAAGTAGATAAATAGGTACCACTTCGGTGGGAAGGTAACAGCATTCCGTGCACCCTGGTGTTTAGTCATGCTGGCTACATGACCACGGAAACGTCTTCGGACAACGCTGGCTCTTCGGCTTTGAAACGGAGATGAGCACCGCAACCCTAGAGTCGGATTCGACTGGCTTTCGAGCAAGGGAACCTTTACCTTTACTATATCCACTAGTTCCCATGACCCTTTAGAGGATGCTTATTGAGGTATCAGTTTAGTATTAAAACTCAGTAACAAAAATCTTTTTAGTGGTAAGCCACTTCAAGCAGGACTCTGAAGAGGCAGCACAGACATATTATAAATAAACAAACAACACAGAACTGTGTTCTCTTAGGCACTCAGTATCAGTTTGTTTGCAGCCATATCCCTGAAGGATGCACAAAAAGTTGAAAAAGCCGCAAGGCCTACAGCCACCAGAAGCATGGTAACTACAGAGTCCAATGCATACAGGATACATTCATTCAATCTAGTGTCAGGAGCTAAAACTATATTAAGTGGTGGAAACTCTACAGCATGAATAGATGCGAATCTTCACACTAAGCATATGAGTAATAATCAGGGCATGGTAAAACAGAGGTCAACAATATTGTTAGGATATTATCAAGAATTTAGATGCCAAGCCATACACTGTTATTTTTATTTTTAGATCTCCTGCTTTTGATATTCTATCAGAAAGAGCAAATGCTAGAATCTATGCACTGATTATACTTGAATAATAAAATGCATACCTGCGTATAGTAAGACATACGGCTCTCCACCAAAAATGCCTTTTCTTCTTTTACCAAACCCCTATTTGGAATGAGTGGAGAAAATTGTCTGTCCAAAATCTGAAAAAAGAGATACACAAAAAATTGATTTCCTGTGTTAGTAGTTCAAGAGCTTATCATAAAAATAATGAGGCACCAAAGAATGCTGTTAAAAACAGGTTTCACTTAAGTATTTGACTAATAATAGATGATATGTGAATGAGATTACCACAGTATGTAAAAAGTGACAGCAGTATATGGAAGTCAGAGAGAAGTGCATGATTGTATGAAGGCCATACACAAAAAAGCCACATCTGTTCATTTATATAGGTCTCCACTTATAAACTTTATATTCAGCAGTTTTAATTAACATTCTATTTAAACACTAATGAATATATTTTTAACAAAACTATAATGAATTAACACATCCAAAACTTTTTGTTCATCATTTTCTTAAGCAAAAATGTATCCTACAAGTGCCCTTAGGCCTGTGCAGATATTCAGTATGAGCACATAAACAGTGGGAAGTGCAACTGTAGCAACAAACCCCACCCCCTCCATCCACATATTGCTAAAAAGTGATGTATAGTGGTTCCCAGGTAGGCACTTCAACTGCATGATCACTATATCCCATTTTTCAATGTACATAAGAAGGACCCTGCTGGATCAGACCAATGGTCCACCTAGTCCAGAATTCTGTCTCACACAGTGGCCACACAGTTCCTCAGGAGGGCCAACAACAGGGCACAGAGGCTGAGACCTTCCCCTGATGTAGTCTCCTGGCACTGGGATTCAGAGGTCAACTGTACAATTCACATAAGCCGCTATGCATATATTCTGACCAATATGTGGTCACTAGGTATGCAGAGAGGACAGGAACTGCCACGATTACTTAAAATACAGAAATTTCTACGCAGGACTTTTGAATACCATTCATGCACTCCTCTGAAGAGGAAAAATTAAGCAAGTCAGAAGAACTGATCATAAATCAAGGATGGAACATTACCTCGTATGACTAGATAAACAGGCCTTGGGATAATTACTCAAGAAGACTGCTAAAATTAAGGAAGATGATGATCTTAGAAGAAATTTGTTTCCTTTGTCATTTATAGAGACAAATCTCTACAGCCAGATTGGTACACTGAATGCCTTGGCCAGATGGACTGTAGAACTCTCTGGAAAGCTGTGTCTGTTGAGGAAAGTTCCTGCCCCTCCCCCTCCACTCCTCCCCCTTCCAGCAACTAATAGAAGCAGCACTGGAAGAATGCATGGTTCAAAGACTTCATGCTTTCTTCAATGTCTGTTTGGGATTAATTCTACTTCATTTCGGCACAGCTTAACTTTAGTTCAACTGCTTTATTTATTTATTTATTTCTTCACATTTATTTATTTCTTCTAATTCCCAGGTTGCTTCCACATGGAACTTGCTACTTGTTTTGTTCTCAATACTACTGAGAATGCAAAGGCAGCAATCTCCACACAGGGTTATTTCCCCTTATGCCAGCCATTTCTTACCCCTCGGACCAAAGCAGATTTGGGAAATTGCACAACAGAGCTGAGGAAAACCCAATAATATTGCGTGGAAGCCCTCCACTCCAATCCACTCTTTGGGGGATGGGGGCTTTGGCGCAAACCCTGCATGCAGAAACAATCTATATTTCCACCCCTGGCAAGTACACCACTTCATTCCTCACAACAAAGACAAAGAATAAGTTGTCCCTGACATAAATGCAAACATTTCAGTGTGCCTGGGAAGATTTCTCATTAAGTACAACTCCACAGCTCCTTGTCTTCCTCTTCCTAAAAGGATAATTGCTTTGATAGTCTAAGAAAGTAGTTTTTCTGTGCACAGAGCCTCAAAGTAGCTGTAACTACCAATATTTCTATGTCTGTTGCACTTGCGTCTGCTACTTTAAAAAACAGATCTGTATTTCCAGATCATATACAATAGCAGGCATCAAGAACATAGTGACTGCAAGAAACACTGCCCTGTATCTGGCTGGTCAACCATGTTGGCCTGAAGCAGTAGAACAAATGTAGAGTCCAGTGGCACCTTTAAGACCATAAGAACATAAGAGAAGCCAATGTTGGATCAGGCCTATGGCCAATGGCCCATCCAGTCCACAGTGGCCAAAAATACCAGGTGCCATCAGGAGGTCTACCAATGGAGCCGGAACACTAGAAGCCCTTTCACTGTTGTCCCCCCAAACACGAAGAATACAGAACATCACTTCCCCTAGACCAAGAGTTTCTATCTATACCTTGTGGTTAATAGCCACTGATGGACCTCTGCTCCATATGTTTATCTAATTCCCTCTTAAAGCTGCCCATGCTTGTAGCTACCACCACCTCCTGTGGCAGTGAATTCCATATGTTAACCACTGTTTGGGTGAAGAAGTATTTCCTTTTAGCCATTCTAACCTGACTGCTCAGCAATTTCATTGAGTGCCCACAAGTTCTTGTATTTTGAGAAAGGGAGAAAAGTACTTCTTTCTCTACCCGCTCTATTCAATGCATAATCTTGTAAACCTCTATCGTGTCATCCCTCAGTTGTCGTTTCTCCAAGCTAAAGAGCCCCAAGCGCTTTAACCTTTCTTCATAGGGACCAATAAAGGTTTATTCAAGGTATGAGCTTTCGTGTGCATGCACACTTTTTCAAATAAATAGGAATAGAAGATAGAGTTCAAACTTACAGACAGAGGTTGAACAGCAAATTAACATGTAACATGATGAAGAAGTTTTAAGATATGCAAAGGCATAACTAAATAACAAGCTAAATAGTATTAATAGTATTAATATTAACAAGCTAAAATAGTATTAATATTAATAACAATTAGTACTCAGGCTAGTATTTAATGATATCATTATCACATATTCTAATAGCTAAGTGTAGCCCCATCTAAGGATCTGTGGATCTGAGCAGTGAACAGACAAGACAGGTCTATCTACCATCTTGGAAAACACTCCAGATTTGCAGAAAAACTGAAATTTTAAATAATAATAATAATAACAACTATTATTATTATTATTATTAATTTATTTTTTAAAACTGGAGGGGTTAAAAAAAGCCAAGACAATAAAAGTAGTGTCTGTAGCAGGGGTCATTTTGTAGAAAAAGAGGTGCAGGAGCTCATTAGCATAACTTATTTGCATATGTCACACCCCCTGACATCACCAGAGGTGTGCCAGAAGGCAACACCCATCACTCAGGCTACACCCCTAGGGACTGTCTTTCCACTCTGGAGGCTGTCATTCTAGTCCCAGTGTAGCATATCTGGGCCCAGGAGGAATACTATATGTGCTGCTTCATGCTCCTGCTAGGAGCTGGGGATGGGGCTTGCCACTGCCTGTGCTTCTAACTGTCGGAGCTCCGCTCCTGCATGCTCCTGCTCCAAATGACCCCTGGTCTGTAGCATTAAGAAACTGACCCTCTGAGTGAACACTGCTTGGCAACCACAGCATTCTAGGCTTGGTTTCTAGAAGGGTTCCTTTCTAGGGATGTTTTTAGCCTTTGAAGGAGGACTCACTGGGAGCCACACCTGGCAGCAACCACTGGGTGACTTGATACTATTCAACTTGCATAACTCACCTAGGCCTGGCTACTTGCTGATGTTCAACAACTGTCACCCTATGAAAGCTACTGTGGTGTAGCAGTTAGAACTTCAGAGTAGGGTCTGGGAGAGCCAAGTTCAAATCCCCCCATCTTGCTGTGGAAGCTTACAGAGTGGTTTGGGGCCAGTCACGTATTTTCATCCTAACCTACTTTATAGTGTTGTTGTGAGGATAAAAAGGAGGAGAGGAGAATGAAGTAGGTTACCATTGGGGAGAAATGCCGGGTATAAATGAAGTAAATGACTTATGGGAGGCAAATAAAAGGTAGATTGGTGAATGGTTGAGGAGAAAGTGAGGCAAAGAAAGCAGAGAGGATATGGGGGGTCGCCAGGAGGAGGAAAAGAGGAAATAGTGAGGGGAAGGGGATACAGGGTAAAGTGAGGTTTATTTATTTATTATTTTGATTTATATCCCGTCCTTCCTGCAAACGGGCTCAGGGCGGCTCACAACAATAAATTCAATACCCCTCAGAAGTCCTTAAGGGTTTCTTACCAGGCAAGTAGGCCTGGCCTAGTGGCCAGCACAACAAAACTGGGCCTTAGTTTTTCTAGGTAGAGGCTGCTAGAGAGGGGAGAGGGAAAGTTGAAGACAGATGGGCATATAAAGGTAGGTTGACTGTTCGGTGGGGAAAGAAGGAAGCAGGAAAAGGGGAGAGGCTATGTGGTCTTCAGGGAAGAGAAAGAGGAAATAGTGGGAGAGTAGTAAATCAGATGACTCCCACAAGTCTTTGATGCCCTCCATTTAGATGCTACTTGTCTCTAAAGTACACTATTATACAATTTTTTAAATAAGCAGCATAAGCCTACTTTTTTCTGCCGATGTGTCCATATTCTACTCGAGGATTACAGGATTCCGTATTAAATTATCTCATATATACTGATGCCGTTTTGTGCTACATTATTATTTTATGATATAAACTATATGACACATTGTATATGGAAAGGCAATGTACATCATATCAGAAATGTGCACCTATAGCCAACAGTCATAAAATTCCCAGGTCCTCTCTGTTCTTAGGTCTTCACACTATTTGTGGCAAGCACTGATCACAACATTTTTACTTGAGATCACACATCAGTCTTTCACTGCATAAAAATTGTAACTGAAGCCCAATGAAAAGAGGATGAAAACAGCATTTCACTGCTGCCTGCATCAAAAGCCAGCTTTCATCAACACGTGATGATTCTGAGTGTCCAATACAAAGGCAGACTCCACTGCTCCAAACCTGATAAAGTGCACTTCAGGAATGGGGAGGAACCTGCAGATGAAGGGGAAAACACATGACATCCCATCCTTTCGATCAAAGTGAAGAATGGAGCTGAAGAAATGTTCTTAATTAACACATTACCTTTTCTCCTTCCATCCTTGTATACTTTTCTCTTTCACTAAACTGCTTAAGCTGTTTATCCAGCCTTTCTTCTTCTTCTTGCTTCTTTTTTTCTGCCTCTTTTTTCCTTTCTTCAGCTAATCGATACAGTTCTTCATTTTTTAATCTTTGCTAGAGATGTGATGCAAACACAAAAGAATGTGTGTTGGGCAAACTTCAAACTTAATTCAGTTTTCACACAGATACAATTAGCCAGCGTTGCATAGTGATTAGTGTCAGATCAGGATCTGGGTGGAAGCTCAGAGACCCAAGGGGGATGGGGGTAGCTGGATAGTCTCTGATAGCTAAGAGATGCCAGCCAAGAGGAGAGCAATAAAGAAGGTAAAATGGGAATGACTGGAACTCTTTCCTCAAGCTTGCTCTGCTTGCACTGAGCCTGCCTCTCCTAGGGGAGTGGAACATTGGACGGCACTGCAGCACCAAAGGGGCCCCTCAGCTTCTCACGTCCTCACATCAAGTAATTTCAGTTTGAAATTGTATCAGAAGAAATACCTTTAGCACAGATACAATAACTTTCATTTAGTGCAAACAGACGGAAAGGAGTACTTTTATTAATTTGTTTAGTAAATGTGTACACCACCTCTCTAGTCCTACTCAAGGTAGTTCACAACAACACAAAACCAAGCAAACAAGACAATATGAACAAATTATGCCAAATTCAATAAAATGAAAAGATAATAAATAAATGAAAGTAGCCAATAAAAGTATGCCACGACAGGAAACAACATAAAGCAAGAAGAGCAGTCTAAAATGTTATTGATAAAACAGTCCTTAGGTTAGTAAATCATGAAATAGCTTAAAAAGATGGAACCCCTTAATTAAAAGCCTGAGTAAAGAGCTACGAGCTAAAGGAAAGCAAAAAAGGAGCCAAGCAAGCCTCAAAGGGGAGGGTTTCTAAAATTTTAAAGATGTGTTTTATTTAAAGCTGTCAAGTGATTAATTCTTTTCAATAATGAAATGAAATTAATGTGTGTCTTTCCAGAATCTCAATATGGATCCCTTTTACAGGTTATTAGAGAAAACTATAGATATCTTGCAATTTAATAAACAAAACTGTATTATTGGAAACACAGCTTTTTCAAGAAAAGACACCTTTTTCTGGTCACTAATTTCTGTTCACTGGCCTCAAGGAATAAGTGTTCCCTTGAAACCTGAGCATGCCTGTGGATTGCAAATATAGCCCATGATGGTATAATTCTGCCAACTGTGGCCCCCTCCTCTGATGCAAGAGGCTCTTCTCTTGGTGGAAAGCTCCTTGCACCAGAGGAAAGGGCAACTGTCAGCAGAACAGATAGGCAGGAATCCAAACCTGTTGATTTAATCGACTAATCCTTCAGGAGATTTATGTGTGAATTAAACAAGTTAAAGATTGCAGCACTGCTTGTGTTCAGAAACAAACAACGGGTGCAGACTTTGGGATTACAGAAATTTGACAGCAAACTAATACTGGTGTCATTGAAGGCAGACAACTTTTAACACCCTGAAATCTTTTACAAGCAATTTGCCTGTATTATGCTGGGTCTTCTAGATATATTCTTGTTAGAAATTAAGTGTTTATTTCCCTTCCACCGGCACTCTCCACTCCCTTTCTCTGAGACAGGAAAGGAAAAGGAAAAGAAAAGACATACTATTCCCTTTAGCTAGGAAATTATCAAAGCCTTAGCAAAACACCATACCTCCTCCTCTCTCCGTCTCTTCTTCTCCTGCTCCTCTTCATATTCTCTTTGTATTCTAGCTCTTTGTTCAGTGAGTATTTTTTCTTCCCTTTCTTCTTCGAGCCTTCGTCTTTCACGCTCTGCCTCTTCTCTCTTCCTTTTTTCCTCAATCTAGAAAGTAGGGGGAAATGCTATTTGTTTGCAGAACAATCAGAATATTTAAAGGAAACAACCAGATATAAAAGGTGATATAGATAAATAAAAGATTATATACTGAACTATCCCCCCCCCCGCATACACACACAGCTACTCATTCCACAGAAGACACTTCTCCCCACCAGAAACCTACAGTCTCCTCTGTGCTCAGAGCAGGCAGCTCTTCCGGGGCAGCAGTGCTTCTGGGGAAAAGTAGCCACAGGGGGTGCAGTGCCCCACCACCATATAGATAGAAAAGGAGTCCAGCTCGATCAGGCAGACAGCTGTAGCAGCTCGACCAGGCTGCCATCTACCTGGTGAGCTGAGTGGGGGAAAGGAAGCTGAAGCGAACCAGATGTGGTGCAGCCAGGAGAAAATGGCCCACCCTGGCCCCTCACTGTGCCTGTGCAGCCAGGAGAGAATGGCCCGCCTGCACAGCCAGCCTCCTGCCCCCACCCTGCTCTGCTTTGTAGAGCTGAACAATCACCAGCAAAGCCCAGCCAGGCTGCGAAAAAGAGATGCAGCATCTCATGCGGGCTTGGGAGTGATGACAAGGGGGAGGACTGGGATATATGGGCAGTGAGGGGGCAGGGCTAATTTTGCAGGTGGCATCACCCCAAATACCCCGTGTCCATGGGCCTGAAGCCTATACTTCGAAACAGCACTTCCAAGCATCCTCCAGTACCCTCCTGCCTAAGCACGCCAGATATCTATGGCTGCTGGGAATCCACTGCTCCCCCTGCAACATAGGAAAAGCTGCCTAAAAACAATACTCCCTGTTTTACACATAGTGACTCCCACACAAAGGATACAGATGAGCATACAATTTGAATAAAGGGATCATGCCACCAAGCTCCTAATGCAAGAAAGCTTCCTTCTGGGGAAGGCAATGATGAATACAGGCGTTCATTCTTTTTTTTTTTTTTTGGCCCCCCCGTAGGGGATTTTTTATTCCTTTTTTTTGTAATACACTACAAAAACTACAAGGAAAAAAGGGAGGGGAACTAACAACTAAGGAGAAAGGAAAGTAAACCCACACTAAACTAAAAACCCAAGAGGAGGAGATCCTTAACCCAGTTAGAATCTATGTTAGTACTCTTTTTGTTAGTAAACAATGCATGCTGTGAGTGCTATCTATCCCTGTTCAAAAGTTAGCTAGTTACTTGTTACGGGAGAATTCCAGAGCATCCCCCAAACTCGCTTCATAAAGGCAATTTACAGAGTCCTTCTGCCTTTACTTAGGCTTTCTATCTTTAAAATCATAAGTTGTTTTGTGGGCAGCAGCGCCTTCTTCCGCAGTCAAGTCTTTGTCCGTCTCCGAGGGTGTGGAGCCATTCAAACCAGTTTCACTGTCTTCTTTGGTTCCCAGATGGCGTTTCAGGAATTCCTTGGCCTTATCCACGGAGTCAATCTTCTCTCTCTTATCGTGTAGCTTAAAGGTGACCCCTTCTGGAACTGCCCATTTATATGCGACTTGATTCGTTTGAAGAAAGATAATTAAATCTTTATAACTCTTTCGTTTTTGGCAAATTTCAAATGGGATGTCTTTTAAAGTCTTAATGATAGCACTTCCCAGTTTCAGCGGAGTTGCCGATGTAGCTTTTAAGATTGCATCTCTAGTTTGTCTTCTTGAGAATCTGACTTGTTATTTCTCCAGGGAGACTATTCTTTTTGGTGTAATTGGAATACACCCTGTACGCTGCATCAATATCATGCATTATTTCTTCCACTTTCAAGCCTACTACTGGCGCTATAAGATCACTGTAGAAACAACAGTCTATTTTCCTGATGCTTCTGTTTATTCATGATTTGGTCCACTCTCTTCTTCAAAATCTTGCTTTGGGTATGCATCTCTTTCACTATTCCCATCGTTTGCTCTGTCTGCTTAGCTGTTTCTGCCAGCTGGAGTTGTTGCGCTGCGAAAGTCTGACTGAGAACGGATAACTGCTGGTTAATACCAGCAAGTTGATCCATGACAGGCTTGAGCGTATCCACTAGCAGTCTCATGACGTCCATTCCCTCTTCCGGTCTTGGACTTTGACTGCTCGTAAGTTTCAGTTTCGTTCCTTTCCTCCCTGTGCCCGATATCTTGGAAGATTGTTTACAGAAGCCAAATGCTGTTTCAACACCTCTGAAAATCGCTTTCGCTTTAAATGCACTCTGGTAAGTCTCTCAAAACAAGCCAAATGCTTGATTTTCCCCTTCCCCCCTCTCTTTTTCTGCAACTTTTCTCACTCGCGGTGGCGATTCCCTCCGCTCTCCATTTATTGATGGGGGGGGGGGCTAAGGGATTTTCCAGTTAATTCACATTTCAGTTATATCCAACTCACGTTCATTGTCGGTCACTCACGGCCTCGGTTCTATTTCCGCTAATCACTCTATCTCCGGCACTTGTCCCAGTCAACCTAGCTTGTGCATAGCTGGAGCCATGCGGCTACACAGCAGCAGCACTGTCAGGGCAGAGGGGTGCCTCAATTCTCCGGCACTGCGCCATCAAAGAGGCTACCCCTCAAAAGCCCTATGGCTTGGAACCCTACCCAAGGGTTCCATGGAAGAGCCACATCAGCAGCTCCCCTCCAAACCGCTGGTGTGCAAATCACTCTCCCAAGCCTTGGAAAGAGCGACTGCCATCGCCACGCCATGAACCGGAAGTCAGCTGTTCATTCTTAAGCACCAAGTGTTCGACTCCATCTATTGATACTGCTGGACAAACACTTCTGACTCATTTTTCCATTCAGGGGCAGGGTCACAACAAATTGCCGCAGAACCAACAGTAACTACAGACAGGGCTTCAGTGCAGCTACAGTGGACAGGAAATACTGACCCAACAATGACATTATCTCTCCTAAGAAGGGAATCCACATATGTAGCAGAAGTTAGTACAAATACAGGAGAGCCGGAAGCTGGGCTGGAGCACATGGAATGGAAAAGCACCTTACATTCAACAGAACAGTGGACCAAAGACATACCACGTCTTCAAAAAATGCAACACATCAGCCCCATTTCTCTGTGATGTGGCAAAAATCTGCTCTATCATCAGTAGTGCTCAATAAGAGCTATATATTTTGAGTGAATAAAAAAATAGCCTTGAAAAATGTCACCTATTCCAACAGAGAAATTTTTTCCCCTCTGTTCCCCAAATCTCTCATTTTTTCTACTGGAAAAAAATCCTTCAAAATAACAGGGAAACTTTTTTCCAGATCTTTTTTTCCTGGGTCTTCACATCTGGTTAGATAGTTGTTTCTGTTCTGTTTCTGTAGAACAGGGGGCCTGGATCCCACAACCTCTCTTCCCACCCCAAGTTATTGTTGCTATTGGAACATCTAAAAAATATAGAGGTCACCTCTTAGGGACCTGAGGCAACCCACATTTATTTCCCATGGCACTGCTCTTGTCCACTAAGCTACCAACAAGATGACACCACCACCTCTTGCTGTAGTGTCTGTTCTTCCTTGTCTATATGGCTTATGTCCCTCTGCCTAAGAAACGACTTATTCCCCAACAACAATGAAAACTAGTTGCGTGAAGTGTGACATATACTCCCTTTCCCTGGGAAGCCTACAGATCCAATTTGTAATCCTAGCCACTGGACCTCTTCAGCAGGGCAAGTCATGCAGGCCCTTTTTGAAAGACTACTTATGCACTGCTGATGCTGTATTTAAATATAAAAACTGCTAATATTTTAGTTAAAGTGCTATGTTATATTTTTATAAGCTGCCTCAAACTACAGAAAGGTAGAATAAAAACACATTAGAACAAATTACGGGTGGAAGAGGCAATGGGGAAGTTTCCATGGTAACACCTTGATGATATTTCTGCCATTGTCATGTGCTAATTTAATGCCTTCTATTCATTGCTAACCTTGGGTCACTCTCAGTGATCTGCGTGTAGCAACCCAGGAGCTCTCATTACTGATATATTGTGATATATATGCTATTGGTCCTAGTTTTAACTTTGCAACTAGGGCAGAACAGGATCTTGACAATGTTATGTTAGCACAAGTCTCAGCATAATAATAGCCATTCTCCTCTGATCATAGGATCAAACTGTTAACCATCTCCCATAAGCAAATAATAGTAGTAAGGAAGAACCCATTCTTCCTTAGTAACAACACTCTGAAAACAAATGGGCTATGACAGGTCACTCCTACAAATAAGGCACCAGGTGTAATGAACTCTTTCCTGCAACAGAGCCAACTCAGCAATTCAAGAACCTCTCAGCAGCTTATTTTTGTTGTATATGTTCAGATTTTACCTGAATTCTCCTCCCGGAAACAGATTTCCCCTCTCCAGACCTAGGCCTGGCTTTCCTGGTTTTGTAACTACACACTAAGTAGATGTGATTCAGAAAGCTAAGTAAATAAAAAACACACAAAGAGTGGGGAGTTTGTCCTGTAACACAAAGGCTGTTACTACTATAAGATTCATTTACTTCATGCCCAACAAATTAAGGACACAGTACCCAACGAAAAACACTAAATGTTTGTTCAAACTGTACTGCTAATATAGATGTCAATTACTTGGCAAAAACCTTAAAAACTGTATTTTAAAAGTATTTTGTTTCATTTATACAGAAATATACACTCACCTGAAAACGAAGGAAGTTCTTATATGATTCTTGCCGCCTAAGCTGCTCTGGTGTTGGTTGCTCACCAAAAACATTACCACGGGCATATGGGGATGTTTGTGAATAGGTAAAGCCTAGTTAAGACATACACAAAAAGGAGTCAAGCATAGGTAAGCCTGTCCTTGCACAAAAGCATTCAAATGGACATCTAAGTACCTTGTGCCAACGAAATGGTTATCTTAACCAACCCATGCAATCTTCACCTGGCATGATGTAAACATTCCATTCCTATGTAAAGCACCAACCAACATTCTTCACCAACTGGTACTGGCACCAAAATTCAAAAATCCGAATTCTTCTTGCTTATGAAGGCCCTGACCCAGGTCACTAGAAGCCCAACACCTGCATGCTGAGCCCTGTTTTTGGTATCCCCCTGCTACATGTGCACAAAGGCATGAACAGAGGCAGAGCAACAGGTCACTGGGGGGTACTGGGGGATATAGTGGGTCAGATCACATCTCCCCCTCACAGCATGAGTAACTTGCACCAAGTAGCAGGAAAGAGCTGGATAAATACAGATATAATGTACTAAGAATTTCCCATTCCTCTTAACAGCATCATATAGTATATACACAAAGGCAGGGAAGCAAGGAACTCTTCAGGGATTGATGCTATACCTGCGATGCACTGAACTGTGCCTCGTGCTTTATGAGCTTCCATAAGGATGCCATATATTCAGTCCCATCATGTGTAAACAATTATCTGCTATTAAATCTTTAATTTACTGTTGAAAATATTATTGAAAGAAAAAAATGTATAAGGCGACACCATCTATATGGGTATTTTCAGTGCCTGATATCTGTGTCTAAGTTCCCCCTTATTTGTATTTTTAAAATATAAATTAAGGAAATAATTTCCTAAAAAAACTGAAAGTGCAAACACCACACAGAAAATTCTTTGTCCAGCATTTCCAAGTGTTTAGTTCTCATGCTCTTAATGATGGATATTTGTTTATACATTACAGAATCCAGACAATTGGCTGGAAAATATGCTTGTGGTTTTATTAAAATTCCAAAATGCATTTTGCCTCTTTACACACCTTCTCAAATCTCTGTTTATTAATGTTGAATTATTATGTTGTGCTTGAAAAATACTGGAAATAACTACTCAGTCATGGCAAAAGCTGAACATAGTGACCGTGGTTTAGCATCCTGCACAGATTGCATGGAGATACTTTCCCACAATTTTGCACTAGTTATCCGGATTATAAGGAATATTGTGCTTGAATTGTAATCCATATATAGATTGTCAAAATTTAATCAAGTTCTTAACATCCAATTTTCGGCTCATAGTATTTGTACTCATAACAAGAGCCAGTGTGGGGTAGTGGGATCTGACAGACCCAGGTTAGAATTACCACTCTGCCATGGAAGCTTGCTGGGTGACTTTGGGCCAGTCACGCACTCTCAGCTTCATCTACCTCACAAGCTTGTTGTGAGGGAAATGATGTAAAATATGTTGGACCCTCACTGAGGATAAAGGTGAGGTATAAATTAAGTAAATAAAAATAATATGTAAGGTCCATTTTTAACTTTGATTGCCATCAAGTGGCTTGCACTTTCCTTCCTTGACGGAATCTGTGAACACAGAGTTGTACACTACTCCAGTTTGAAAGCTACATAATGTTTTAGACATGATCCAGTAGTTCTAATGCATGGTGGGGGTTTCCTGTTCTCTTCTTTTGATGGAAGAGATATAGTACAAGCATGCCCATGGGCAAGAATTTTTCAGACGGGAACAAGCCCCATTGCTGGACCTCCTGATGGCACCTGGTATTTTTGGCCACTGTGTGACAGAGTGTTGGACTAGATGGGCCATTTGTCTGATCCAACATTGGCTTCTCTTATGTTCTTAAGCAGCTACTAGGAATCCAAAAATTAGTCATGTTTTAGTTTCCAGTATCACAGACAAATTTATGGGGACTGTCTTTAGTGAAAATTACTGCGCAGGAATAACATACAATAAACATGACCAGCGACACAACACACACTTACAAATGAAAATACAGTATTATTTTAAACCTGCTATTTTATTTGGAGATTCATCTGTATTCTCAAGTCTTGGGGAGGCCAAACTTAGATCAACAGATACTACGGCCCTTTTATCTTCATATACCCGTGCCTCTGGGTTATGATATGCATCTTCATTTTGCTTGTGCATCACGTTCAAGTCAGCTGAAGGAAAGGGGGGGAAATAGCCATTTATATTACTTTATTTGGACATGAGGCATTTTATGACAGCTTCAAGACAAGAAATGTTTCTGCACATGTACATTTAGGAAGGTGCAGAAAGGCCACAAACCAAGCAGAATTAAGTGTGCTTTATATGGCTTAACCTCAAAAGTAACAAAGCAGTTATGATCCCTTTTTGCTTTAAAGAGCAAGATATTTACTACAAAGTGTTAGCAATGGATAGTAGCTATGAATGCCACAGCTTCTGAAGTCTCAGAACTAGATGTACAGACTGCATATTATCTGGACTGTCGCATGCCTAATAGTTGATGCAACATGGTTTTCTCCAAATTTAGCATATCTTTACTTTTTAATTTTATAGTCTATTTATTCTTTTAAAATATTATATGGAACCTCCCCAGTTAACATCTTCATTTCAAGAAAACATCACTATGCCTTAAAGAAGTTATATGCATGGGAAGGGAAGTACTGCTATTAGAGCTGGCAGTTTCTTGGATTTCTCCTTTATAGCTACTCTGACTGCAAGAGAAGAAATGTGCTTTATAAACGTAATAACAGCTTGCATCTTTGATAGCAAACTGCTGCTTCGATGAAATTCAAAGAAATTTCTCCACACTACCAACCACATCTACATGACTTTTTTCAATAGAAGTAATTTCAGATATTTTCTGCAGATAGCTTGTATTTTTTTTTTAAAAGTAACTCTATTGATGAGCATGGGAGTTACAACATAAATAACAAATAAACCAAAACAAATTTACATACGTTATACATGGCAAACATTACTGTATATTTATCAGAACTCACGTTTATACAATAGGTGTACTACTACTATAGGCTGACCTAGTAGAGTACATAACTAGTCTATATGAAATGTGCAAGGCTTTGGGATGCATATTTAGAGTGTAGTGCCTTTGGAAGGGGGAAGCTGAGAGCTATGTAGAAACAATGGGGTATGGTATGTGCTGCATTTGTAGTTGTTTGTTTTGAACCTATCGCCTATGGAAAAGAAAAAAGTGTAATATATTGAGGAAAATTTAAAAGAGACTAAAAGAGGAGAATTTGTCGGTATGTTTGGTTTGGAGGGTCAATGTCTTGTTCATAAGCATGCATGATGAATGGAAACCATTTCTCAGTGAAGTTTGTTTGCCTCGGATAAATATCGGATTGGAGTAGCCTGTCTGTAATTGTTTCCATTATCAAGTGATCCCAGATCTTTGTGTACCATTCTGATAGAGAGGGTATCGATTGGTTTTTCCAATGCCTTGCTATTACTGTCTGGGCAGCAGTCAACAAGCTATGTATCAGCTCCCATCGGATCTTTGGTACTGAAAGGTCGTTTCCATAGTGCAAAAGGATTGTTTCAGGAGTTTGTGCTACAGAATGGCCAGTTATTCGTGTTATATGTTGTATATATATCTTGTATTTTTAAAACAAACCAACACAGTTTTTCGTATTCCAACAGGAGATACTTCAAGCTGCTTCCTTGATGAGAAGGATGATACACCATATTCCTCCCACAACCTACACTTGATATCACTCTCCTTCATTTAACACCTTCCCACATTTTTATTGCCAACCTCTTGCTGCACTTTGCCAGAAGAATCTCTTTTTAAGTCATAGATATCTGAGATAGTATTATACTAGTTTCCATAGAGGCAAGTGGGATAGAAGCCTGAACAACAGAACAGATTTCTTCTATGCTGAAATTCACTGTTTCAAATCCATTTTTTCTTATGTAATGCAAATTAATTCTAAATATAAGCAACTCTATAGATTAAAGATACAAAAAGTTCCCCTAATTTTCAAACATACTTATGAGGTTTCCTTTTTTGTCTCTGAGAGGAGCACCACCACCTTCTTTTCCCCATGGATTGTAATGTCTCATTTCAGCTTCTAATTTGGCTTCATACCGTTCCTTTTCCTCCTTCTCTTGCCTACGACGTTCTTCTCTTTCCTTTATCTGTTAAGGGGGGGGCTAATATTCAGTTGCATGTCTTATGAATAAAATACATTTTAAATTAATATTGAGTTCAAACACTGAAGCATCATTTCTTCATGTAATATAAGTATATCATCAAATAAATCATTAAATAGATTACACAAATGGAGGAGTCTTTGTCCAGTAATGCCTGTACTTAATTGAGCATAACACATGCAGGTGTGTGTGTATATATGCACACAGCTGTTTATAATAACACATAAAAATCTTGAGAAATATATATTTAAAATATTAAAAATTCCTACCCATAGGTATTTTGGTTTTGTATGAAACTGGGATTAAAGATACTATATCTTGTTATTTAGAAGCAGAGACTTTTTAAACCACTGGAAAAGTAATGTTAGGCTACTCTCACACACGCTAAATAATCCGCTTTCAAACCACTTTCAGTGCACTTTCACACTGGATTTTTACTGTGTGAACTGGCAAAATCCAGTTGGAAAGTGCACTGAAAGTGGATTATTTAGCATTTGTGACTGCAGCCTTAGTACAAGTTCAGTCCTCAAAAGCAGCATTAAAGTAGAAATAAGCAGCAGGAGATCCCACACAATTCACCATAACTCAGCAAATATCTAAACATCACAACAAGGGTTAATGACCAACTCAAAAATTGTTCTGTATTTTTTTTAATTAATATAGATAAAATAGAGAACTAAACATGCATTGCTAACACATGATCCAAAATATGTTTCTCAGAGGAGGATGATACTGTGCGGGGGGGGGAATAAAGAGTTGATAAAGGAATTCTTTAAATATTTTACACATTTGGCAGCAGGCTCAGTTTTTTACAGTTGCAAAGAAAACAGCAACAATAGTGTTATCAGTCTAGTTTGCCTATGAACAAGCCATATCCAGAGGGATGGATATGAGACAACCTTGTTTTTACAGACAGGAATTCAAGATACACAGGTTTTTCAAGTTAAATTAATACAGGATGTTATACAAAGGCAGGATGTTATACTTCCGGTCGGAGTAAAATGGCGAATTGACACACTTTGCGAGTTGTGCAGAGTGTACTGCGGCATCTGACGACAGTCTGGGCTTCATCTGGCCCAGCGCAGCACTCTCCAGGCGGGGGAGTGGCAAGCAAGCAGCGAAGCCTGAGGGGGAGTCGAGATCGGTGTAGATAAGCTTCGGAGGAAGCTTGTTTACACTTTGATCTCCTTCCGTGAAGAAGGCAGTTGCAAATCAACTCTACAGATGCCAGCTGGGCTGAGTATTCAGCATAAATTCGCCATCTACCGATCTCTTTATCATCAAGATTAACATCGTATACAGAAGAAGCACCGCGAAACCCCGAGATTACAAGCAAGGTAACAAACGAATAAGCGCTTACCGGTTTAAAGAAGAATGCGAAATTGACACGTACGGATAAGCGTAGAAGCCTTTAAGGAACTATTCCGCTTGAATTAGAAGTAAAATGAAAGCTTTCCTTTAGAGAAAAAGGCTAAAAAGTGACTTTGTTTTGCATTCCTGTGGTCAGCCAAGTCTAAACTATACGTAGTAGAAACGAAACCAACTGTGACTTTATGATACAGGAAGTGGGCTAGAGTGGAAGTTTTAGAGGCGGTTGTATTGGAAACGGATGGACATTTTATTGTGTGACATCACCTTTGCCGGAAGTTGGATTACAGAGACGGACAGATGAACAGGAAGTTCGGAAGGAGCCTACTCTAGCCTGAAAATCATAGAGAAATTGCGCCCGACATTTTGGGGAGGACTAAATTTAAAAAAGTTATTTTCAAGCCGAAAAAGCGTTTAAGCGAGTTTTGAAGGTGGCGATTTGGCTTGAGGATTGTTAATATAAAGACTGATTAGTATTGAAGTTGCCTACAAGACGGATTTGAGGTCAAGACCCAGAGCTGCTTCATCACCTAGTCCAAGAATGACTGCAAAAGAAAAAAAGAGTGGCAAGCAGCTATGGAAGCGATGGAAAAACGGATGACCGAAGTGGTGCAGAATTTTGGAAAACAAATAGAAGTACAGCAACAACAACTGCAAAAACAGTTGCAAACTCAGCTGGAGCAAATAGAACAAGTGCAAATTCAAGTACAGAAAAAAAACATGGAAGAACTTAAAGAACTGGTACTCACAGAAGTGTCAGGGATAAAAAAAGATACAGAAGAACTTAAAAAGGAAGTCAAAAGTCTGGTGACAAAATCTGAAGGTATGGAACAAAAGGTTAGAAAAACCCTGTCAGAAAATACAAGGCTGGAGACCATGATGGAATATAGAGCTACTCAGAATCATTTGAGATTGAGAGGGATAGAAGAGGAAGAAGATCAAGATCTACGAGCTCTAGTAATTAAGACATTGACAACTTATATAGGGGAAGATGAAGGAGATTTGGATGCAGACTTTGACTTGATTTATAGAGTGAACTCAGCCTATGCCAAAAGAAAGCAATTACCCAGAGATGTGATTGTTCAATTTGTGACTACAAAAATGAAGGAAGATGTTTTTAAAAAACAATTTACACAACCAGTGGAAATTAACGGAAAGAAAATAATAATTTTGAGAGAAATTCCGAGATCGATTTTACAAGACAGAAAGAAATTCAAGAAATTGACAGATAGACTAAAAGAAATGAACATTAGATTCAGATGGGAGATTCCATATGGACTTACATTTATGTACAACTCGGTGAGATCTACTCTCAAAACTGAAGGAGATTTACATAGATTCAAACAGAGCAATCTGGATGACTTTAAAGATATTTAACTTAACATCATTATGGATTACAAATTTTTATCTTGGAATGTAAATGGACTAAATTCACCAAGTAAAAGAAGATTAGTAAATCATTGGCTGGAGAAACAAAAATGTAATATAATCTGTTTACAAGAAACACATATCAGAAGACAGGATAACAAATATCTGACCAATAAAAAATTGGGAGAAGAATTTCTTTCCTCAGCAATGAATAAGAAAAAAGGAACAGTGATTTATATCTCAAAAGAATTGGATCCTAAACAAATCTTCTCAGATAAAGAAGGAAGGTATGTTGGCGTGGAAATATGGATGAACAGAAAAAAGACATTGCTTGTAAATATATATGCACCCAATGGTGCAAAAGAGACTTTCTTTAATGATTTGACTAAAGAGTTGGAATGCTTAACTTATGATCAAATTGTTCTTGCTGGAGACTTTAATGGTACAGTGAACAATACATTGGATAGAAAATCCAAGGCAAGTGGAGAGACAGTTGGAAAGTTACCAAAAAATTTCTTTCAATTGATGAAGCAAGAGAAACTGGAAGACGTTGGGAGGAAGTGGAATCCTAAGGCTAAGGACTATACGTTTTATTCGAATAGACACAATTCCTTTTCTCGAATTGACATGATTTGGATGTCAGAGGAGATGACGCAAAAAACTTACAAAATACAAATTTTACCGAAAACTAACTCTGATCACAATCCCTTACTCTGGATATCTAAAGCAAAACCTAAACAGTTATATTGGAGAATTAATGAAGATTTATTGGATCAAAAACAAATTAATGAAATTTTAAAAAAGGAAACGAAAAGTTTTTTTGAACTGAACTTGAATAAAGGTACAGATATACAAGTTGTAAGGGATGCGTACAAGGCGGTAATGAGAGGTATGCTTATCTCTCTGAACTCCAAGGACAAAAAGCAAAAGATCCAACAACAGAAAGACCTTCATGAAAAAATCCGACAAAAAGAAAAGGAATTAAAGAAAAGACCAGGGAAGAAGAAGATTATTAAAGAGATCCACTTTCTACAAGATCAGTTGAATGTTTTACTAAACAGAGAATCATATTGGAATTTGAAGAGATTACAGCAAAAAGCATTTGAGGGTGCAAACAAACCAGGAAAGTTTTTAGCATGGCAATTGAAAAATAGAAAAGAAAGGAACTTTATATCTAAGATTATTGAAGACGGGAAAGATGTTATGAGTTTGAATGGTATAAAAAGAGCTTTTTTTAAATACTACGCCAAATTATTTAAAAAGAAAGGAATTGATCAACAGAGAATTAAGAATTATTTGGAGACTATTGAAGTTCCAGAGCTGGGAAAACAAATTAAGGAATTATTAAATGGTGTAGTAAAGAAAGAAGAAGTGACAATGGCGATAGAAGATGCAAAGTTGGGCAAAGCTCCAGGACCGGATGGCTTTACAGCAAAGTTTTATAAGAAATTTAAAGAGGAGCTAACCCCTATTTTAGTACTTCTGTCAAATGAGATAAGAAAGACCAAACGGATCCCAGATTTGTGGAAAGAAGCAAATATTTCATTGATACCTAAAGAAGGTTTGGATTTGACTCAAGTAAAGAATTATAGGCCAATATCGCTATTAAATAATGATTACAAATTATTTGCAAAAATAATTTCGGAGAGACTGAAAAAATACTTGAAAGATACAATAGCGGAAGAGCAAGCTGGATTTTTACCAAACAGACAAATCAGAGACAATTTAAGAGTGGTGATAGACGCAATCGAATACTATGACAAACACCCGGAAAAAGAAGTTGGATTCCTCTTCTTAGATGCAGAAAAAGCTTTTGACAATTTAAATTGGGAGTTTATGCTGCAAGTTATTGAAAAAATGGACATTGGACAGTCCTTTTTAAACATGATTGTGGCAATATATTCAGAACAAAAAGCGGCTTTGAATATAAATAAAGAAAAGACAGACTTCTTCCAAGTCCAAAAGGGAACACGTCAAGGCTGCCCGTTATCCCCGTTGCTGTTTATTTGGATATTGGAAATACTACTTACAGCGATAAGAAAAGATAATAATATTGAAGGTTTGACAGTGAAAGGTTTTGCCTATAAATACAGGGCTTTTGCAGATGATGTAATGTTTATGATACAAGACCCAATTGAGAAAATACCACAATTGATGGAAAAAATTGAAGAATTTGGTTCAGTTGCGGGATTTTATGTTAATAAAAGTAAAACCAAAGTGTTGTGCAAAAATATGACGAAACAAAGACAAATAGATCTTCAAGAGAAAATACAATGTGAAGTGGTCACAAAGACTAAATATCTTGGAATTGAATTAACTATGAAAAATATTGACTTGTTTAAAAATAATTATGAAAAAGTGTGGCACAAGATTCAGCAAGATATGAAGAAATGGGACACTTTGAACTTATCATTGATGGGAAGAATCGCGACTGTAAAAATGAATATCTTGCCGCGTTTGATGTTTCTATTTCAGACTATTCCAATACTAAAACAAAGGAAAGTACTGGATTCGTGGCAGAAAGAATTATCCAAATTTGTATGGGCAGGAAGAAAGCCAAGGATTAAAATGAAAATTTTGTGTGATGCAAAAGAGAGAGGAGGCCTACAACTACCAAATCTAAGACTTTATTATGATGCCGTCTGTTTAACATGGTTAGAGCAGTGGATTACTCTGGAGAATAAAAAGTTATTAGCCCTGGAAGGGCATGATAATAAATTCGGATGGCATGCATATTTATGGTATGGAAAAGTAAAAATGGACAAATTTTTTAAACACCACTTTGTAAGACAATCACTGTTCGAGACATGGATGAAATATAGAAAATTCTTCTCAGAAGAAAGACCACTTTGGATTGTACCAGCGGAAGTGATTAATCCATATTCAAGAAACCAAGGATTAGACTGGCTACCTTATAAAAATCTTTTAAAATCTGAAGGGAAAAATTTTGTGCTAAAAGATAGATTTGATATTGAATTTGAATATGATTGGTTGAAGTATAGACAGATTTATGACTTATTTAAAACCGATAAAAGAGAATATGGTTTTAGAGAAAAGAATATTGAAATTGAAGCTGTATGGCTTGAGAAAGGAAAAAAAATGATTTCTAAACTGTATAAGGTTCTATTGAAATGGTATACTGAAGATGAAGTGGTAAAAGAGCAAATGATAAAATGGGCTGTAAATGTTAATACTGAGATATTAATGACATCTTGGGAATATTTGTGGAAAAAGTCAATGAAAATTTCAACTTGTGTAAATGTTAAAGAGAACTGTTATAAAATGATGTACAGATGGTATATGACGCCCAAAAAAATTGCTATTATAAATGAAAGTATGTCTAACAAATGTTGGAAATGTAAGAAACATGAAGGGTCTTTTTACCATATGTGGTGGACATGTGATAAAGCAGTAAAGTATTGGACAGAGATCCACAATGAGATACAAAAAATTTTGAATTGTACTTTTAAGAAAGACCCACAGATGTTATTGTTAGGTCTTAAAATGGAAGAAATAAATGTAGCCAAGAGAACACTATTATGGTACTTGACTACAGCAGCAAGACTGACTTTTGCTCAATGTTGGAAACAAGATAAAGTACCTGAAACATGGGAATGGATTAAAAAAACGCTATTTTTGGCGGAAATGGACAAGTTAACAAGAAAGTTAAATAACGAAGAAGATGAAACTTTTTTTAAAGATTGGAAAGACTTTCAAAAATATTTGTTGAAAAATTGGGACATTAAAAGTGGTTTGATTAGCTTTGACAGTTATTAAGAAGAAACGGAAAGAGAATTAGACTTTTGTATTGTTACCGTTAGTAAGAGAAAATAAGTTTAGAAGCAATTGTAATGGAATAAGAGAGATATTAATGGGGTTGGAGCAGTGCTGGAAGCCTGATGTGGGGGGAGAAAGGGAAAAAAGAAAAATGGGTATGTATTGGTATGCTTAAATTGTATGAACTTGTGATATATCCAATAATAAATTGTATTTACAAAAAAAAAATACAGGATGTTATACAAAGGCAAATTTTTAAGAAATTGAGAATGAATGGACAAGGCATAGTTATTTCTTAGTAGAAAGGCACAACTGGGCTAGAAATCTTTGTTAATGATATGAAAATATGAACAGAATAATCAGTTCCAAGTTCACTCTTTCCTGATAAGATTGCATTAAGAAAAACAATTCCAGTTAAATTCTGAAAGCTATTTCTGAAAATATTACAGAACCCACTATACCTGCTTTTGCAATTCTTGTTGATAAGCTAAAACAGCATCTCTTGAGGGCTTTGGTTTTTCTTCAGGAAATATTCCCAGTGCTCTTTGTTTGTCATTTGTGGGTTTTGCTCCACTTTTACTTCTGCATTCAAGAAGGTTTTTCAAAAATTAAAATGGAGTCATATAATTGGAATAAAAAGCTTAAAATAATTTCTTAGAAAGATGTGTTTAAACAAATAGTTTACTCCTCTGCCTGACAATTTCAAAACCAAAATTTGATTTTAAATCATGTTACCTTCAGACACCTAATTTCTTTTACCATTCCATCTGAAAAACAAATCCAACAGCAACAACAAAATGTTGCCCAAATCCTCAAGAGAGAAAGCCAGCAACACCAAACTAATCTTAGTAATACTTACACAGACCCATCAACAGGCTTTTGACTAGCATCAATAACAGGTGCAGGCACAGGTACTGATGAAGGCTGGATCCCCATCATGCCTGTGCCATCTAAAACAATAAAGATGTATGAATTTTCAATTCAGTATTTATAGGAGGAATGTATTACAGACAGCAAGAAAATAAAACACTGAAAAATTAAAATTAAGTTCCATTAAAAGAAATGGCATACATACACAAGACAGTGAATACTTGTAAAGTAGCTGCAAATTATGTACCAACGCACATAACAGAGCCCTAATATCTTTTTTACTATATTAAGCCTCTATTCAATCAATCATCCCCCTATACTCCCGAAACCCTGGCTCTTTTGCTCCGTGATAAGAATCCTAAGATCCCTCAAGCAATCGCAAAATTTGTCTCAGTCCTTTTAGCCCTTGCATCTAAAAAATAAGAAATAAGTTTTTGTGCTGCTCAGTACTCATGAATCAATGAGCTTCTAAGGGTACAAAAGGAAAGGAAAGGAAAGGAAAGGAAAGGAAAGGAAAGGAAAGGAAAGGAAAGGAAAGGAAAGGAAAGGAAAGGAAAGGAAAGGAAAGGAAAGGAAAGGAAAGGAAAGGAAAAATGCAGTTCAGGAGGATCAGAGAAGCTGGGCGGGGTTCTATTACCCATGCATAATTTTCCTGCTCCAAGTTGTCCCCAAACAGTGTTTTTCCTAATGAGATTCCAAAATACTTGAACCCATTCCTAGAGCAGAAGGCAGAAAAGGATTAAGCACAAGTGTACGCACTCATGCTTTTTGATTCCAAGTCTTCATTTCTCAAAATTGCATTTATCTAAGAAGACGAAAATAGCTAATACAAAGTTAGAGGATATCCTTATTCTAATTCCCAGACTTTTTTTTTCTGTGCGGATACCTATTCCCTCCAACAGGGGCCTCACTCTCCCCCAACAGCTTTTCCTACATAGTCAGTAGACTTCCTGGGTTTGTAGAAAAATCCGAAAAGTGAGGAAATCCCTTCAGGGACGGTTGAATTCCCCCAAAAAAGCCTTTTGAAATGGCCTCTGCAGGGATCTGACTCCAGGCAGCAACGGTGAGAGATTAGAACGTTGGGGGGGGGGAGAGGAGGCTTCTGACTGGCTCTGTCAGTAAAGGGGGGGGGAGAAGGGCCCTTTCTTTCCAGGCCTCTTTCGACCTTGGAGGGGGGGAGGGAGGGAGCCTTGGGGCCAGGCTGGGGGATTCCTAGAGGTTTTGGGGTGGAGTGCAAGGAGGGCAGGGTTTGGGGAAGGGAGAGGCCTCAGCTGGGTATCATGCCACAGAATCCACCCTCCAAAGCAGCCATTTTCTCCAGGGAGACAGATCTCTGTTGTTCACAGATCTCTGGAGTTCACTCTCCAGCAGGCCCCAGTTGGAGGTTGCCAACCCTAGGCCTGGCAGCAGTCTAGGGTTGCCAGGTCCCCCCATGGGCACTGGCAGGGGATGGGGGTAGTGGGGTTGCCAGCTCCAGGTCTGGAAACTCCTGGAGATTTGGGGATGGAGCCTGGGGAGGACAGGGACCTCAGTGGGGTACAATGCCCTAGAGTCCACCCTCCAAAGCATCCATTTTCTCCAGGGGAAGTTATCTCAGTAGTCTGGAGCTGAGCACTAATTCCAGGGGATCCCCAGATCCCACCTGGAGGCTGGCATCCCTAGGCAGCACCCTCTGGGTGACTTGATACCACCTAATTTGCATGACTCAACTTGGCCTGGCTGCTTGCTGCTGTTCAGCAGCCACCCTATGAAAGCCAGCAGTGATGCAGCAGTTAGAGCCTCAGAGTAGGGTCTGCAAGACCCAGGTTCAGATCCCCATATTGCAGTGGAAGCTGACTGGGTGATTTTGGACCAGTCACATACTTTCAGCCTAACCAACCTCACAGGGTTGTTGTGCAGATAAAAAGGAGGTGAGAATAATGTAAGCTGCTTTGGTCCCCACTGTGGAGAAAGACTATAATTTTCCTTGGTAGAAGCTGTGGGGGAGGGGGGCGGAGACAAAAAGCTGAAGACAGATAAAGGCAGATAAAGGTTAAGTTGGCTGTTGGGTGGGAAGGAAATAGGGTTGCCAACTCTGGATTGGGAAACTCCTGGACATTTAAGGGGTGGATCCTAGGGATGGTGAGGTTTGAGGAGGGGAGGAATTCAGACCAGTATAATGCCATAGACTCCACCCTCCAAACCAGCCATTTCCTCCATGAGAACTACCATTGCCAGCCTCTGGGTGAGGGCTGGAGATCACCCAGAATTACAACTGTTGTCCGGGTGACAGAGATCAGTTCCCCTGGATAAAATGGCTGCTTTGGAGGGTTGAGTCTATGGCTCCACCCCCAGAAGGGAGAAAGAGTGTGAGATAGGTAAGGGTAGAGGGGAGGAAGCAAAGGTGTGAGGAATGGGATGACCATCCCGCAAGTTTCTTGCGGGTCTCCACTTGTGTTTATCTAATTCCCTCTTGACGTCGTCCATGCTTGTTAATTTCTAAACTTAAAAGCTGCTTCACAAATCATATAAAATATGACTCCACAGTGTTCCAATCACTATTTTTCTTGTAGAAAAAGTGGTTTATCTGGCTACCAAAGGACCCTCTAGAAAGTTTATTTCTTCTATGTGGTAAAATATACATATCAGCCAACAAGCTTACAGTATGCAAGACTGGGATCCAAAGGATTCCTGGCACCATAAAAATAGTATGCATCGTCATATGGAGTTCTATAGTTAGCTGTCAGCGTTGGTGGTGGCGGCGGTGGTGGCAGAGGTGCAATTCTATATGAAAAGAAGAAAAAGATTTAAAACGGGGGGATCTTTGCACACACACATAAAACACAACTGGGCATAATTTCTATGTAAAAATGCTACCACAAAAGTTAATGCTTCTCTTCTGAAATATCTGATATATACTGTATTAATTTCTCTTTAATGTCTGCTAAAGAACTGCACAGCTTCAGAAGACAGGTATATCAGAAGGCAAAACATACTTACTTCTGGTTAAACACTTTAAGAAATCTCTGCAAGCAAAATCACTTAGGCTTTTCCAGAAAATCACTTTGTTACACACAAAGGAAGAACTACTTCCTGGCTACTACAGATAATTTAAATATATTTCTCCTTTTTGTTTACTAGGACTCAGACCGCAATATTTAGTTGCTATACCATTGTAGTAGGGACATTTTCCTGCCAGGATATCATATCCACTACAAAATTTTCTAGAGGAAATATATTATTGAATAATTTTGAAAACTTTACCTTATGCAGTGGGAATTGCTTTAGATGGGGATTTAGTCGGGAGGCATGAAAGGATATGGTTTTTGTATGGCCCTAGTTATTTAGCAACATTTTATTTCATGTTGGGTTGTTTAATTAGTTTGGTCTGTCTTAACTACTATTTGTTGCTGGTTTTGTTGTCATACCTGGGTTTCAGAGTTGGTAGGAAGAAGGATGAAGAATAGGTGTTGCCATGGAAAAATGTTTTTCAGCAATATTATTCAATACTGTTTCAGAAGGGAGTGCTACTGGATCCAGGCCTCCTGTTGAGTAAAAAGGTGGCAATAGTGTCCACGACCACCTTTTACCAACTTTAGTTGGTAAGCCAACTTCAGCCTTTACTGAGTAAAAAAGATCTTGCTATTAGGGTGTATTCCTAGGTAACATCTAGATTACTGCAAGGGGCTCTATATGAAGCTGCCACTGAAGAGCATCTGGAAACTACAGTTGGCACAGAGCGCCTTGGTGAGAATACTGGCTGGAATGGGTTATATAGATCATATCAGTCCAGTCTTGTTCCATCTATCCTAGATTCCAGTTTTCTTCTGGGCAATGTTCCCTCTAAGCTGTGGAGTCTTGTGAGCAAAAATTCTACTTTGTGAGCTACTGGCATTAAAGTTGTGAGCAAGCGATTGGGCTACTGCATAAATTAGTTTGCTCTGGAGCCATCCTTCCTGAGCCAAGATGAAAATGTGTGAGCTGGAGGCTAAAAGAACAGTGAGCTAGTTCACACTAACTCGGCTTAGAGGGAACACTGCTTCTGGGCCCAATTCAAGGTGCTGATAGTGTCCCTTAAAGCCCTATACATCTTGAGACCAACATAACTTAAGGACTGCCTACTCCCATAATGAACCTACCTGAGTATTACAGTCATCTTCGTGGGCCCTGCTACAGATGCCTCATCATCTGAGGCAAGAGGGGTGGCAACCTGAGAAAGGGACCCCTCTGGTCATGGCACCAAAACTTTGGAATTCCCTCCCCATGGAGATTAGTATGTCTCACTCTATCACTGTCTTTGTTTCATTGGGTACTCCCTTATTGACCCTCATTCTCATTCGTTCGCATGTATATATATTATTTTTCAGTGTCTTTTTAACTGAGTGCCACCTTGAGGACCCTACTTGTGTGGAAAGGCAAGATACAAATGTTTTAAATCAATAAAATAAAATAATATTCCTATCTAAAACACTAAGAATATGTTATCTTGGACTTTAAAATTATTTCTTAAAAGCAACAAAGTTCTGAAAGTAAAACACACTGAAATTCATTAGTTAACTGTGCAATGAGCGAGAGGAACAAAATATCTAGCACGGCTTGATTTCATGGACCTTGCATTATAAAGGAAACTACGATCTTATATACCTAAAGTCTAGCTATGCTCCAAATCTGCTGCAAACAGAATACTACAGGACAGTTACCTGGGAGCCAATATTTCTCCAAGAGCACTGGATAATCCTCTGTGAAAATCTTCATTCACCGGTAAGACAGGAGGGGCAGATATGGAGGCAGGTCCAGGTGTAGGAGTTTGGAATGCTAGTCTGGGTCTCTCTGGTGGTGACCTCTCCTCAGAAATTTGTGGTGCTAATCCCAAATCTCTCAGTCTATTAGGCTATGGGAGAGAAAACTAGTTTACTTATAATTTAACATGCTGCTGTGGTTACTCAAGCTATCTCAGCTGCATGGATTGCCACTGATAGAACAGTGGTTTCACACAGTGGTACCAACTTTACCAATACATTGAAATCTAGCACCATCAATAATTTTCTATGAAATCACTACCATGCACTTAAATATATCTGCTAGTAATAGAGAGAGAGTGTGTTAACACTATCATCAGCACACTTGTTAATTTTAGAAACGTTATTTCAAAGGAAGAGCAACATTCTAGAGAGCTGAATCCAATACCCAATAAACATTTCTAAAATATTACCAATTAAGGGGGGGAAACCCAATATATGTCTCAGATATATTAATGTTTTATTGGTTAAGTGTTTTTGCTTTCCAGTTTAAAAGCATACCATAAGATGCACTATGTACCTACTAATTAAAAATGTTTATTGACAGGTTTTAGAGGCTACAGAAGGAAAGAAGGAGGTGCCATGCAACTTAGTCCAAAAAGCATGCAGGTTCCAAACTATTCCACCATATTCTGAACAGATTCCCTTGCAGCTGAAGTACACCTAATAGTTACTGTATTTTTAAAAAATGTAACATGAACAATGATACAATGCAAAAAATAGATGGTTGCAAAGACGGATTTCCTTTTGAATTTCTTTATCACAGTATTACTGTGCTATGAATAAGGCTGTTGGACCAGAAGATGTTGATAGCTCTGGAACCCTACACGCCTGACTGGCTATCAGTTTGGAAGAATAGTTGTTGACAAAAATGGCAATATGGTAAAATGTTTACCTTTTCTTCACTTAGCTGCAAGACAGTATATATAATAAAGTTAGTATTTACAGCTACAGAACTGCATAATTCAGGTACAAAAGCTGTGCACATGTGAATCATACTTAATTTCTAACAGAGTCTTAAGATTTACCACTGACTAATGAGCTCTGATTAATGTAACACACTTCAACTGGAAGCCAAAAGAATTCCTGAACCCCAGCATTTTTTCCTCTTCAGTAATTAACCGCACAAGCAGTTAAGTATGAGAGCATTTCAAACTGCTTTTTGGACTACAGGGAATTAGAAGAACAACTTGGGAACTGGGAGGAAAGGGAAAATGTGGTATCTGTAAACGTAGGTTGGTGAGGGGAACAGTGCACGCATGGTACATGCTCACAGACACTTTTGAATCCCTGACGTGATACTTTAAAAATAGAAAATACTGAATCCTTGCCATGACATTTTAAAGGTAGAAAATATTATACATAAAAACTGGACCTCCTGTATGCGCTGCCTGTGGTGTTCCACTGAGATATGACCCCACATACAACATTCCAATGGTCCTCAACCTTTCCAGACTTGGGACCACCTTTAAAGTAGTGGCATAGAGCTCACTGAACTGTAAGCATATGACAGGAAATCACAGTCACAAGAGTGAAGGATAAACAGCCAGATTTAAGACCTCACTGGTATTAAGGTCCACAGGCAAAAGATAGGAAACACAAGTCACTTACCATGAAGTCTAGTGTAGTGAGGTACAAACCAAGGATCAGACCCTTACCACTGAGGGCCAAACTAAAAATCAGATATGATACCACTGACAGCCCTCTCATTCCTATTCTGATACTTCTCTCCACACGTGAGTAAAGGCAAGAAGCATGGTGCTACTAGTGTCTATGCACACATACTGACAGTAAGCCATTAAAGAAACAACATCAGCTCTAGGGGAGCTTGCAACCTAGTAGCTGGGATTCTGCAACCCACTTGGAAGGCCCTGACCCATGTATTCAGGACCACTACAGTCTAAGTTGCATTAACTTTCAGTATCTTAATCAGTGGCACACTTAAATGTACTAATTATCACTCAATAATAATGTTCCAGAGTTTAAACCAGGACCATATTATTGCACCAGAAGAAAAGCTAAAAAATACTTCATTTAAGCTACTATCAACTTCTGAAAACAGATATGCCATCTGATTTAGTGTTCATGTTTAGGCTTAAACCTTCACTTACCAAGCTATTAACTGTATTTACATCCATTAGCCCTTTTTCATAACTTATTTTGACTGGTGCTCCAGTTCATTCAGTGTTCCATCTTGGCAATATCTACATAACAACAGTCTATCCTGATGTGCTAGTATAGCTGGGGCTTCTTTCACTCATCCAAGAAGCATGAGTGACAATACAGAGGCCTTCCAGAAGTTCAGCTTTGCCCCAGAAAGGTATCATGTCCTTCTTTTAGGTGTTTTCTAACTCTAGCCATGTGGCCCAATATCCATTGTCCTAGCATTTTGCCAAGTCAAGTTTTGTTTTTGTTTTTTAAAAGCAGGAGATGAGCATTCCAGTGCTGGTAACAGCAAGCACACAGCCACTGTGAAGTAGAAGCAAGGGAGGCCAGAGGAAGGATTAGAGATACACATAATAGACATTATCCAATAAATGCTCATGACACTACTATGCCACTTTCTCTAAGAAACCAGCATATGCTTGTGGGTCATAAAAACAGCAGTTTCCCAGCAACTGATTGCTGGGCAACCTCAATATAACAGAAACAAGAGCATTTTGAGCTAGACTGAGGAGTTCCCAAGCTATTTAGGAACACATTATTCGGCCTATGTTAATCATAAAAAGATCACCAAGAAGAGAAATTGGGGGTTTGTCATAAAAACTGTAGTGATTACATTCATTTTAGAGAATTATTGAATATTGTTGAAGAAAATTCACTACAATTGGTACTTCTCTACAAGACAGGTTTAAACTATGATTATTGCTTGTAGCTGAGCAGAGACCAGCCAAAAGGAGAGGGAAAGGAGGACAACACAGACACAATGGGCTGGGAAAAATCAAGCCATAATTTTATTGACTACAGATTCCTCAGAGCTTGGCAAAGCAAAGGTTGGGGACAAAATGGGAACCTGACAGCCCAATTGCTGACCCAATGTCAGCCTGCCCACAGGGCCCCCCCCCCATTTTAAACATCCTGCACATACCAAATCGGAGCCACCAACATCCAGGTTCTCCGGCCCTACTCATACAACAAAAGGGATCGGACTGCAGAAAAGGTTGTGAAAATCACCTGGACAAGAGAATTCTGGACATAATTGCCAAGAGTCCTGCTCCCTCCCCTACTACCATCTGGGCATAACAGGTACTCCAACCTAAGGAGCAGAACTCCTTATCAAAGACAATTTTGTTTAATTAAAAACATGAGAGTGTATAACAGTGTTCAGGCCAACACATCAAATGGAGGCATACCGGCTTTTCAACATATGCAATAAGCAGTTCTCCAAGGCTCTGCACAAATGGCTGATATAGAACAAAAGAAACAATTCTCGCTGACTGCTGTAATCGTTCTGTCCATGGATGGATTATGGGAGCTACAGCTTGACTAAGCTGATCTTTTCTTTTTCTTTCTTTTTTTTTGTTCCCCCAAAGGGGAGTTTTTTATTTGCTTTTCTATAAAACTACAACAGAAAAAGGGGGGGGGATTCTACAGTCTAAAAAGAAAGTAAAGAGACCTACCTAAAAACCCAAGTGTGGAGGTTATACAATGCTCATAAAATAGTCCAGTTGTCCAGTTGCTTTAAAACCTGACGAGTGCACGCTAATCTTCCCTCCTGTTGACAATATCAGCTTATCTGACTAAGCATAGAGTATTTCCAGAGCTAACACACACACCAACCTAGACCTTAAGACTAATTGGCTTCTATGCTTTACTCTCCCCCACCATAAGCAAGTTATTTAAAACCAGTGTTCCCTCAGCAAGAATATTACAACAATTTATCTTTTTCCATCTTCAATATATCTTCTTTTTTCTTATAAATCCGGATCTGTCCATTCGTGATATAAACCAAGTCCCTTTTTCCCGGGACATCTTCATTTCCTTGAACATCTTGAATCATAAGATAAAAAGTACGCTCATTGGAGAATCCAGCCTTTCTCTTGGCAAGCAGATCTTGTAGAGTTAAGGTAACAAATCCTTTACTCCAAAAAGAAACCGCTTTTCGATCCACTTGCCAGTCCAACCGCATGAGAGCTAAACTTTAGAGTTTCCTTGCCATCCATATTTCTCTATGATCAACGCCACATCAAACACTGTCCCTTTAAAAGCATAGCTGTTTTTAATACAGATCCCAGTCACTGCTCCATTTTGGCCACCAGAGGGCCTGGTTTGCTTAAAGACAGAGTCTATGGTTGGGTCACATGACCTTGCTCTCTGTTGTTCTCCTTCCTGAAGAAGACACTGATCCCGCCTCCCTCTTCGTCTCTCATCGCCATCTTTTGTGAGATATTTACATTAGCCGAGAAAGAATGCCAAAGTCTTTAAGGTCTGTTTACATGTTCAGTTTTCTTTCAGAAATACACTCCGCTATAGTCCATCGCCACAATTTGGTCAGTCCTTCCGATCATGCTTCCGCATTCGTTTAGGCATCGGGAGAAAGGGCATCCCCTCCCCCCCTCTGCTTGTATTAGAGGGGCTTCACATTTGGGCTTTAGTGTCTCGTTTCAACAAAAACTCACTCATCAGTGCATGAGTCGATCCAACAGGTCCTGAAATAGGCCCTGGGATCCCACTAAGCAGAGAAAAACCGCTGAACCTTCAAGCACTTGTCCCGGCCAGCAGCTCTGGTACCGTACGGTCGCATAGCGGCAGGACCATCATGGCAAAGGAGCACCTCCATTCCTCAGCTTTATGCTGGCGAAGAGGCCACCCCTCAAAGCCCCATGGCTAGGAACCTTTTCCCAAAGGTTTCAGGGGGGAGCGAACCGTTGCCCCCCCCCCACAAACCACCAGTGCGCAGATCATACCCCGGATCGACCAGGAGGCATGTCTGCTCTCGAGTCGCCATAGACCAGAAGTCCTAAGCTGATCTTTTCAAAGACCAAAGCAAGTGAAACACATACGGTTGCCAACCTTCATGTGGGGTCTGTGGATCTCCCAGAATTACAACTGATCTCCAGAGATCAGTTCCACTAGAGTAAATGGCAGTTTCGGAGGGTGAACCCTCCGAAATCCCTGCTAAATTCCCTCCCTTACCAAAACTGTACCCTGTGTAAGCTCCATTCCCAAATCTCCAGGGATTTCCCAACCTGGAGTTGGAAGCCCTAGAAACACATGCATTTCAAAGGCAGGAAGGGACCTAAAATACTGCCCTCACTTCTCTGAAAATGCTACTACATAAATTAAACCAGTCAATACAGTCTTCTAAAAGTGCTATACCTATATATTTTTCTTAATGCTGAACTACAGAAAATCATTCCTGCCTTGAGCTTCATCTGCATTTCCAGCTAGCACAATTTGGATAGCCCAACAGCAAAGTACCACGTTATATTGCCCATAAAATGTAATGCCCAAAAATGTGACTAGAAAAGACAAAGTAGCAAATATTGACAATAGTACTGCAGTGCCCATGAGAACCTAATAGCAGAAGGTGTTATAAAGTAGTAAAAATAATGCTTTTAAATTATTTTTACATCAGCTGCTCAGAGTCAAGAAGAGCTGAATGTTAAAAGTTTCTCACCTTCTTCTCAGGGTCTAGCGCGCCAGTTGCAGCTACTGGTAGCTGAAGCTCCTTTTCACTATTTAAAAAACACACAAGCACAATTAAATTAAAATACAGATATTAATATAATTTATATTATACCCTTTTATTAAGGACTTCTGGATGACAGACAGGAAATTCTCATTTATCCTCTGAGAAGGTTCCTCTAAGAGACAGAGACTTATCCAGGGCCACTTAACGACCTTCATGGCACAGCAGTGATTTGAACCTAAATCCATCACAGTATCCACTATACCACATCTATCCACAACTCTTTCACAAAAGAACAGTTAAAAATCATGGCTGTATGCTTAAATGTAAGAACATATTCCTAATGTCATTAAGATGACAGGTTTTAAAGAATTTAATAGGAATGTATCTTGTATGACATTTGGCCTTGTGTAGATGTAATGTTATCAAACTCATATTTAGGAGACTAGGAAACTGCCTTAGGCATTCCCTTCCTCTTTCCCATTAAACTTCCCTCTTCCTTGGCATGATGTAGTGCTATATCTCAAGCAGTGTTGACCAGGGCTGCCCTTATGATGAGATTTTGAAAAACACTGCAAACCTGGTTTCATATCCTGATTATGAACAATCCTGGTTACCATTAACCATAGTCAGTGTCAGTGAAAATGTAATGCTACAAAAAGCAAGAGATGGGTGCAGGGGATCTGCACAAAAGAGGGACAAGAGGGTCGGGAAAGGACTGTACAAGTCAAATGTAGACTCCTGAATAGGAATGGGCACGAACCAGCTCACAAACTGAAGTCTGTGATGAATTTGGCCAGTTCATGGTTCGTGACATTCATGGCAGGTCAGCTGGCATTATCTTTCCACAAACGTTCAAACTGCTTGTGGAGGTTCACGCTGGTTAGTGAACACATATACTGTCTCTGCTCAATCTAAATGTTTACTAAACTGCAAAGCAACAGGAGGGCCAGTTTCAAACTAGTCATCAGTTTCAAGAGGGTCCCCACCTTTACTGGAATTCCTTTGTGTTCCCTTCCCATTTTCTTCCACAGGGCTTGCAAAATCCACCCACCCCAGATTTGTTGTGACTCTGTGCTTTGAGTTCCATGCTTTTAAGCTTGCAATGCCAGTGGCACTGGGTTCCGCAGGTCATTCTGCACACTGTAACTGGCTGAGGGGGATTCTACCATACCATGAACCTCACTGGTTCATTTAGCACTTAAAAGTTTGCGACAGTTCATAGTTTGTGAACTGGGCATGCCACAAACCACAAATCGAACCTCATTTTCCTGGTTTGTGCCCATCCCTACTCCTGGGTACCTAACTATACTGAGCAGACTGGAAAAACAGGTTGCTTACCTGTAACTGATGATCTTCGAGTGGTCATCTGTGCAGTCACACCTATGAGATCTAGTGCACCTGTGCTAATCTGATCGGTGTTGTACAAAGCTCACAATGGGATTTTCACGCCTCCACCCTGAGCCTGCACAGGAACCCCTACTGCGCATGCCCAAGGGAGTGGGGCACAGACATCCCGCCAGTTCCTTCTGACCACTATCAACCAAAGCCATGAGATAAACAACTGAGGATGACAGCAGTAGGGAAGGACGGGCAGGCAGTGTGACTGCACAGATGACCACTTGAAGATCATCAGTTACAGGTAAGCAACCTGTCTATCTTCTTCGTGGTCTCTGTATATCACACCTATGGGAGATTGAAAAGCAGTGGCTCACCTGGAGGTGGGCACTGTCAGACTCAGCGTGCTGCAGGAGACAGGACCAAATGACCCAGATCGACTTTATGTTGCGCACGAACCTCTAGTGCGTAATGTTTAATGAATGTGGTTGGCGTGGACCATGTGGCAGCTCTACAGATAGAGGACAGTGATGTGCCCTTCAGGAAAGCTGTGGAGATTGCCATCGATCTGGTAGAATGCACCATCAAGCGAACAGGAAGAGAGTGCTTTGCTAACAAGTAACACAGCTTAATTGTCCTGACAATCCATTTGGACAGGTGTTGAGTCAAAATCCGCATCCCTAGGGAGGCAGTAGAGTATGAAAGGAACAGGGTGTTATCCTTTCTAGTAGGCAGAGTCCGGTTTAGATAGAAGAGAAGCGCCCTCTTAACATCAAGGGTGTGAAGAGGACGTTGTTCTTCCCCTCAGGGCGTGGAAAGAAATCCGGCAGGAATATTTCTGAGTTCAAATGAAATTCAAAAAACTATTTTCGGTAGAAAGGAAATGTCCAGCACCAGACGCACTCTGTTTGGCAGAAAGACTAGGTATGGAGGGTCATGGTACAATGCCATCAGTTTGCTGATCGTCCTGGCCAACGTAATTGCCACCAAGAACGCAGTCTTCCATGCGGCATACTGAAGGGCAGAGTTTGCCATAGGTTCGAACAGTTTTCTCGTGAGATGACGGAGCACCAATGGCAAATCCCACAATGGCATGGGGGCAGTTACAGGAGGGTACAAGCGCATGAGACACTGAAGAAACTTCTTTGACACAGGATGCACAAAGAAGAATAACCATCCAGCCTGTTGTGGTAGGGAGAAATAGCTGCCAAGCAGACCCTGATGGAAGAGTGACAAAGTCCCTGGTCAGTGAGCAACAGGAGGAACTCAAGGATTTTGTTGAGACCTGCAGAGCTGGCAAAGTGGTTGAAGACTGTAAGAAGGATAGGAACCTAAGCCACTTCCTCTGATAGGAAAGATGGGTGGATGCCTTTCAAGCATTAACAGGACCTCTGAGACTCAATCAGAGAACATTATCGAAGTATTTGCCAGGCCGTCAGTTTCAGGCTGTCTACGCCGAGGTAAAGTAGCGTTCCACTCTCTGCAAGGAGGAGATCCGGTACCTTGGGGAAGTGGTACCTCTCACAAGGCAAAGAAGAGTGGTGAACCAGGGTTGCCTGGGCCACCATGGAGCCACTAAGATACAGTTTGGCACAAGCCTGGCTAGTTTCTGAACCACCTGTAGGAGTAGGGGTAGAGGAGGAAACATATAAATGAGTGTCTGTCCCCATGGGTAGAGGAGGCCATCTCCTAGAGAGAGAGGGTCTGCTCCCCCATGGTTGCAGAAGAAAGGACACTTTGCGTTCTTTCTGGAGACAAAAACGTCTAGCTGAGGACTGCCCCATTTTTGAAAGAGGGGACGAAGGTAAGGCCAGTTCAGCTCCCATTCATGATGCTGAGTGAGACCCCTGTTGAGAAGGTCTGCCCTCATATTGCGGGTCCCTGGAATGTGAGTGGCCACAGGGAAGATGTTGTTGTGTATACACCAATCCCAGAGGTCAGATGGCATAGGCTCCAGGACACCGTCCTACCCTGACGGTTGACATAGCTGAACGCCATAGTATTGTTCATTGTTACACAACACCCCTGAAGTATGGGCTGGAAGGACCTCAATGCCAGCCTGATCGCCAACGGTTCCAGGAAATTGATGTGTCTGGTTGAAGTGGGAGCACCCCACGGATAACTGACACATAAGCTGTTCAGATGGGCTCCCCATCCCCACAGGGATGCGTCAGTGATAAGTGTGAGACTTGGTCTCAGTGGGTGGAAGGGTGCACCCTGGGTGAGGCTGGATACAAGCGTCCATCACGCCATGGAGTTTCGGACATTCGATGGGGGCTGGAGATGGACAGATTGGGACATCCGACAGGGTTTGAAGTGCTGCAGAAACCGCATCTGAAGAGGTCTCATACGGAGTCTTGTGAATGGCAGGACAGATGTGGTGGCCGACATATGGCCCAACAGACATTGGACCTGGAGGGTCACGGACCAGGTGTGTGTCCTCACCTCCATCGCAAGCGATGCTAAGGTTTCCGCTCTGTCTGCAGGAAGATAAGCCATGCATGTCATAGAGTCGAGAACTGCCCCTATGAACTGCACCCTTTGCATGGATTGCAAATTGGACTTTGGTTGGTTGACCCGCAAGCTCAGGAAGGATAGGAGATGGAGAACATAAGAACATAAGAGAAGCCAATGTTGAATCAGGCCAATGGCCCATCTGTCACACAGTGGCCAAAAATACCACGTGCTATCAGGAGGTCCAGCAGTGAGGCCAAGACACTAGAAGCCCTCCTATTGCTGCCCCCTCCAGCACCAAGAATAGAGTGCATCACCTGCCCCAGACTGAGAATTCCCATCTATACCTTGTGGCTAATAGCCACTGATGGGCTTCTGCTCCATATGTTTATCTAATTCCCTCTTGAAACTGTCCATGCTTGTAGCTGCCACCACCTCCTGTGGCAGTGAATTCCATATGTTAATCACTCTTTGGGTGAAGAAGTACTTCCTTTTATCTGTTCTAACCCGACTGCTCAGCAATTTCATGGAGTGCCCACGAGTTCTTGTATTGTGAGAAAGGGAGAAAAGTACTTCTTTCTCAATCTGCTCAGTCCCATTCATAATCTTATAAACCTCGATCATGTCACCCCCCCAGCCGTCGTTTCTCCAAGCTGAAGAGCCCCAAGTGTTTTAACCTTTCTTCATAGGGAAGGTGTTCCAACCCTTTTATCATTCTAGTTGCCCTTCTCTGCACTTTTTCCAGTGCTATAATATCCTTTTTGAGATGTGGTGACCAGAACTGTACACAGTAATCCAAATGAGGTCGCACAATGATTTATACAGGGGCATGATGATACTGGCTGATTTGTTTTCAATTCCCTTCCTAATAATCCCCAGCATACCGTTGGCCTTCTTTATTGCAGCTACACACTGTCTAGACATTTTCATTGAGTTATCCACTATGACTCCAAGATCTCTCTCTTGGTCCGTCTCTGCCAGTTCAGACCCCACCAACGTGTATTTATATTTAGGATTTTTGACTTCAATGTGCATCACTTTGCACTTGGCCACATTGAACCCCATTTGCCATGTTGACGCCCACTCACCCATCCTCGACAGATCCCTTTGGAGTGCCTCACAATCCTCCCTGGTTTTCACCACCCTGAACAACTTCATGTCATCTGCAAAATTAGCCACTTCACTGCTTACTCCCAATTCCAAATCGTTAATAAACAAGTTAAAAAGCATCGGACCGAGTACTGATCCCTGTGGTACCCCACTGCTTACCACCCTCCACTGAGAAAGTTTCCCATTTATACTCACTCTCTGTTTCCTATTTATAAGCCAGTTTTTGATCCACAAGAGGACTTGTCCTTTTATCCCCATGACTATTCAGCTTACTTAGGAGCCTCTGATGAGGAACTGTATCAAAAGCTTTCTGGAAGTCAAGGTAAATAATATCTATTGGGTCCCCCTTGTCCACATGTTTGTTCACTCCCTCAAAAAACACTAACAGGTTAGTGAGACAAGATCTTCCCTTACAGAACCCATGCTAAGTCTGCCTCAATAGTTTTTGTTCATCAATGTGCCTACTAATTCTTTCCTTAATAACAGTTTCCACCAACTTACCCGGTATCGATGTCACACTGACTGGCCTGTAATTTCCTAGATCTCCCCTGGAGCCCTTTTTAAAGATGGGAGTGACATTAGCTACCTTCCAGTCCTCAGGAATGGAGGCAGATTTTAAAGAAAGATTACATATTTTTGTCAGGAGATCCACAAGTTCACATTTGAGTTCTTTCAGAACTCTCGGCTGAATGCCATCTGGGCCTGGTGATTCATTTGTTTTTAAATTGTCCATCAGTCGTAGGACTTCCTCTCTTGTCACCACAATCTGATTCAGGTCTTTCAAACCCCCTCCCGAAATCGTCTGGGAGCGTCTGAGAGATGTGGTTGTCCAGGAGCTCCACAGAATCTGCCACCAAGAGCCAATTGCCTATGTAGGGAAAGACAGTGTTTCCTTGTAGATGAAGACGGGCCGTCACCACCACTATCATCTTGGTGAAGACTCTTGGCACCATGCAGAGGCCAAACGGGAGACACTTATACTGGAAGTGGAGGTCCCCAATGGCAAATCGGAGGTACTTCCAATGAGATGGGTGGATATTGAGGTGGAAATAGGCATCTTGGAGGTTAATGGTGGACATCCAGGAGCCCTGAGCCAGGAGAGGGACAATGACTTGCAGGGATGTCATTTTGAATTTGTGGTACTCCACGAAGGTGTTCAGGCCATGTGGGTCTAAAATTGGACATAGGCCCCCGTCCCATGTGGGAATGGCAAAGTAACAGGAGTAAAAACCTGTCCCCTGGAATGCCTCCAGCACTCATTCTATTGCATCTTTCACCAGGAGGGAGGTGACCTCCTAGAGAAGGAGGGGAGAGGAATGGATGGCCAGGAAAACAGGCAATATCAGAAAGTCCACAAATTCGATCGAATATCCGTGGGACAGGATAGACAAGACCCGTAGTGATGGCCCGCCAGGTAGGGAGGAATGGGGTAAGGCGGGTGGAGTCCGCGGTGGTAAGCTTGGGCAAGTCAAAGACCGTTTGGGTGTTTTCTGAGGTTGGGCCCTGGGCTGCTGTTGTTGCGAGCCATATCTGGACTTTGCAGGGTAGCAGTAGTGTTGGCGTTAGCCTGTGGGGGACTGACGAGGTCTCCAGGTACCCTCAGGGGATGGCTTATTGTATGGACATTTGGAAGCATAAGGGACCAGGAACGTTGGCGGTATGGTTTGGAAGGAGCCAAAACACTCAAGGATCTGGAGGCTTTTATGCTCTTGTCCATTTCCTGAAGAGCCAAGTCAATAGAGGAATGAAACAGTCCCTCTCCATTGATGGGCAGATCCTCTACGTAAGCCCTGGTGTCAGGAGTGCCTATGAAGAGCGACCACTGAAGATATAGTTCTGGAGAAGGTATCCAGTGAGTGTTTTGACAGATTCAAAAGCTGTTTCGCCAGCACCACGCCCTCCTTTTGCAGGGTCCTGGCTGTCTGATGAGTCTCATCAGGAAGGGTCAGTATAACCTCTGTAAGTTGTTGCCATAACGCATATTGGTATCTACTCATGCATGCAACATAATTGAATGTTTTGATTCCCAAGGCACTCACTGAATAAAAGCACCTCCCAAAAGCTTCAAGCTTCTTGCTTTCCTTGTCAAAGGGAGTGTGGGTACGTCTATTCCTGGAAGAAGAAGAGACGACCATGGAGTTAGGTTCCGGATGGACATGGAGGAATTCTGCTCCTTCCTCTTGCACTCGGTACATGTGATCCAGCCTCCTGGTCGACGCCAGTATGGATGAGGGCTTCTCCCAGGGAGCTTTCACAGCATGAAAGAGGACCTTCGACATCAGAAGGGAGATCACTGTCGACGTGTCCATCTGGACCACATCATACAGCGCATCCGATATCAATGGCTGAGGTTGGATGATAGATAGACCCAACGAACGAGCCATTCTCTTAATAAGATCTCCATAGGAAGACAAGTCCTTGGATAGGGAAATTGGGAGGTCCTTGGAGACCTTATGTTTCGGAGAGGCATCTCCAGGTGAGGTCTCATCCTCAGACTGATCGGCATCAGAAACGACCGGAGAGGTTTCGGAATGTGACCCAGCTTCCTGGGTCGGTATTGGTACAGAAGGCTCCATCGGAAGGAGTGGCAATGGTGATGGAGTAGATGGTGGATAAAGAAGAGGGGCCAGTTTCGGTGGTGGAGATGACGGTGGTTTGGAAAGAGTTGCAGAAGGGGGTGGACGACATGGAGAACGGGGCAGGGTCAAATGGCAGTCCCAGTCATCTAGCCTCATAGGCGTTAGCCAGGGCATCGATGTCAATAGAGGAAAAGAGGAAAACCAGTACGGCATATGATGACGATGATCCCACAGGGGGTACATCGATGGATGATGTTGGTACCGGGAAGGCGAGTCTGGACCTGAGGTTGGTTTGGAGAAATGATCTCTCCTGGGTGAATGGGATGAATGGTGTCCATCAGGACGGATCGGATATTCATCCCAATGACTTCGATCATCTGCACGGACAGAAGAGCAGGATCTATCATCGGTTTGGTATTGACGGTAGGGATCGGAGCGACCGCTAGTCCAGGAGGAAGCCAATGGAGAACAGTGGCCAACACCATGAGCGTCCATAATCACATTGGCTTTGGCTTTGGAAGGCGATATGGATGGAGGACGTTGGCCCAGATCCACCTCCAACATCGGATGGTTCAGCTACCTGATAGGAGAGTTGAGAATCTCAATCAGGGGCACCGATTGTATGAAAGGCAGCTCCGATGTGGATTGACCTGCCAATAGGGAGTGCGACTGTGGTATCGTAGGCAGTGCAGAGCCCTTAGGGATTATCACGCTGTTCATCTTGTGAGACTTCTGCGGGTCCCCAGCGGTAGACTTATGAGATATCTTATGAGAGAGCCAGTTTGGTGTAGTGGTTAAGTGTGCGGACTCTTATCTGGGAGAACCAGGTTTGATTCCCCACTCCTCCACTTGCACCTGCTGATGTGACCTTGGGTCAGTCACAAACTCTGGCGCAGCTGTTCTCTCAAGGACAGTTTGTGTTAGAGTTCTCTCAGCCCCACCTACCTCACAGGGTGTCTGTTGTGGGGAGGGGAAGGGAAAGGAGTTTGTAAGCCGCTCTGAGACGCCTTTGGGCAGTGAAGGGCGGGGTATAAATCCAAACTCTTCTTCTTCTTCATCTGTCTCTGTGACTTATCCTTCTTTTGTTTCTTCACCAGTGTCAAGGCGGAGGAGGTTGATTTCGAAGGACACTTCTTGGAAGGGGCTGGCCCCGTATCAGAAGCAGACTTGACTGGCCAAGGTGGTTTCGGCGTCGATGGGGTAGCCATTGACCTTGGCATCGATGTGGAAGACTGAGGTGGGGGTTCATTCGATGAAGACGACTTAGGAGGAGGTTCGGTCGACATGGTGGACGATGGAGGGACAAGAGCCAATTCCCAAAGGGCTACTTTCAGTCTCGTGGTTCTATTTTTACGTGTTTGACTACAGAATTTCGCACAAAAAGCACAACACTCTGGACGGTGAGATTCACCTGAACAAATTATACAGAGCATGTGTTCATCCCGAGGAACTAACTTACTCCCACATGAAACACACCTCTTGAAGCACCCCCACTTTCTATCCATAAACAAATTCCTCAGAGTGAGGGGAGGAAAGGGGAGGGGGCAAAGGTCCAAGACCATGGAAAGTTCTCACCCCGCTGACTCCCTGATGATTTCTTGAGGAGAAAAGTTCAGTAATTTAAAGAAGAAATCCAAAGAATGAAGATGAGTTGAAGAATTTCCGATTTGAGGAGAAAAAATGAACTGCACCAACCAACAAGAAAGTTGCTAACAGTGCGGCGGTCCGAAGAGAACTGGCGGGATGTCGTGCCCCATCCCTTTGGGCATACGCAGTAGGGGTTCCCGTGCAGGCTCAGGGTGGAGGTGTGAAAATCCTGTTGTGAGCTTTGTACAACACCAATCAGGTCAGCGCAGGAGCACTACAACCCATAGGTGTGATGCACAAAGACCACGAAGAAGATCCATTAAACTGCATCATTAAAAACAAAGCCTCAAAGACATGCAAGGTATCATTTTTAGACAAAACTATGAATATATCATCCAATTCAACACCCTCACCGCTATTACTATAGTGACCAGATTCTACTCTCAAATGAACAATCTGTGGATTCAAGTCCATTTTGGGAAGAAAAAGCTTTTTAAAAAATGTGAATAAAATTCATAATTGCATGTCATTGGTTATAAAATACAATTCCTATTTCTCTAAAGATTGTATTACTAGTCATTCATTAATTCAAATTATTATTTGTCCAACACTTTTCTGTTACCGTTGCTTATTTCTCTGTTGTTCAGCTATTTGTTCCATTAATTCTTGTCTATACCGTTCTTTTCTTCTCTGAAGACGTTCTCTGTCTTGCCCTCCTGGAAAAAAGGGGATACTCAACATAAATATGTGCAACTTTGCCTCCTGTCATCTTACAATTAATTTCAGTCAAATCATGCCATAAAGATACAGTACAGTATTCTCACCCACTACATACGTGCACCATGGCACATCCACCATGACAAGGAACATCATTACTTCCAAAATAATGCTGAAAAATGCATGATTTCCCTCACTTTTCCCAAACTGATAACCTTTTTCAAACGTTATGTCTGTATGTACAGTAAGCATGCTCCTCACAATATGTGTAGTTGCAATGTTGTTTGAACACAGCCAGAGCACATATTTTGCATTTGTGTACTCCTTCACTGTTCATGCATATTGAATCTGTATCTGCATACAACATACGCTTGGTGTCCGTTCCGATAGCAATCATACATATTGGGAGGAGTACACTCCTGCCAAATGCAGTTACAGGCTTTCCAGTACATGCAGTCCTGAAATGGACTAATTAAACCAAAGAATGGCATTTCATCCTTACTAGGCAATTTAGGTGGAATCCATATTAAAGGTAGGTATGTGTAAGTCCCACTGAAATCAATGACACAATAACCAATAGGTGATCATGATAAACTAATAGTCTGACACAGTATAAGGCAGCTTTGGGTGTGTACTTTGTACACTAACCTTGCAACCCAACACTTTCTTCACTAATGACAGGGTCATGTTTGTTGTTGGACAGTTGCCATAGGGAAGCAACTTCAGAGTAAGACAATCAGCACTGTTGTTTAGTGGACAGCACCACTACAGAATGCAATTAAGAATACTAGGCAGTTTTTGCCAAATCACCCATTTCACAATTACCAATTGGCTAATGTGCTACAACAGTATATAAAGGTGAAAAAAATGTCATTAGGTTGATAGAGAGATGAAGAAGGAAGCAGAAACTTTAGTGTTTTTATAAACTCAACCTTTTATTAATTATATACAAAGGCACATAAAAGGTATTAAATTTTACAGATCCTACTGGAACATAATCTTGTCAGAAGGAGGTTTTTTTATACATACCAATGACCAGGCCTGTTGCAAATGGAACATCCCTAGTAGTAGACGGTGTCCTCTCATTAGCAGAACTGGCTTGATTTCTATTTGAACAAAATGAACATTGAGCTTATGAAAACAAAACTCATACTCAATTTGCTTTACAACTCCTTAATGACAGAAAATTTTCAGGAAACTTTATGTCAGGGTTAAGAAATTCCCTTCCCTTTTAAAAAAGAATCCCATCTTTAATTTCACAACTATATTAAACAAGCAAGAGATTGGCATGCACGTGTGAAGTATCTCAATTTTTCTCTTTTCTTTTCCTGAAAGCTCCCATAGGCTCTCCTCTTTTCCTGCTTACTTCTGATCTTCCCAGCCACCAGCCTACCTACCTTTACCTGCCCCACCCGTCTTCAACTTTTCCACCTTCCCTCCCCCTGGCAAAATGCTGTGCAGTCCTGGCAATCAGGTTAGGCCCAGGTACACAATGGAGATTCCATAAAGATAAAATCAGCATAAAGTGATAAACATATCCTTGGAAATGTTGCAAACATCTAGAGTACACAGGAATTATCACCTAATTCTGTAGATTGTCTGGCATTACAATTTTCTTGTTATGTATGTTAAATACATAAAACCTTGTCTTACAAAGCATTTCACTCATTCCAAAAGAGGATATATTTCATAGGAGTGCTCCCCCAAATGCCTCCCAAAATTTCTAATTTTCCCAACTGGAAAAATTGGGGGGAAATCTTCAGAAAAATATGCAGGAAAAAAATTGAATTCTTTTCCTTTGTTCTCCAGGCCTTCATATCACTGATAATGTTGCACATGATATATTTTATGTTATTAAAGCAACAAAATAAGTTTAGGTTTGATTGAAATATTTTCAAAAACACATGGTTTTTTTCTTATTACTTCAAAATTTCCAGAAATTTTAGATTTCTACCTGGAGCCAATCAGCTCTTCTAGATGTTATATGCTATGGACTAAGACTGGACTACAGGTATCAGGCTGCACTTCTCTAAAGAACAGCTGATCCTTGCCCAACAACTTAAGGCTACACAATGTTCTGGACACCTGCAGCCCCTGTACAAAATTCATAGCCAAGTAACATTGGAGAGAAGCAATTTTATTTGTAAAGTGCTAAGCAAATAGGGCATCGTGGCTACTAAAGGCTCATGCCAGCCTGTGTGCATTTTTGGAATTCTGACAAAGGGTGGTAGGAACAGCCACAAAAATGGCTGCTGTGGGAGGTGAAGCCAGCCACAAATGTCTGCCACAGCTTACCTTCAGTCCTACAGTGAAGACCCTTGTGCTGTGATGGTAGTTGCCACCAAAGAAAGCTTTTAAAAAATCTGCACAGCCAATCAGAAGCCTTGCTGGGCAAAAGCCCCACCTGTTCCTGTCCACCTTCTAAAAACACTTGGCAGGTGCCAGAAAAGTTATCGCAGGCACCACATTTGGGGGACCCTGGTTCAAGCTGTTGATTCTGGATGTCTACCTGAGAGAATCATGCAGAAAAACTCCACTAGATGTCACTGTTGGTGCTGAAATTCTTCATTGCTAATGGGCTCTGCCGTATGTGGTAGGACTCAGCACAAATATTTTACCCACCCTTGTCTAGTACTATCCATTTATTAAGCATCTAGCATTTTGGAAGTGAAAGGTTTCCTGGGTCTCCCAACTACCCTAAAGAAGTCACTTAAAGTTTAGGAATCCATATGCATGGAAAATTCCTGCATTCTCACATGAGCATTTTTGTACTCAACTGAAAATGCAGAAAACAGCTGTGGATCACAGAAAAATACAATCACTTTTTGGTATGCTTATAGTGAGGCTCCTACCATTCTCATTTCACAGCTTGCAGACGTCCAACAGATGTCACAGCCTGCAGTGTAATGGGGCAAAAATGTCACGTACTGGGGTGGAATAAAGCCACTATATATGTGACTGTGGACTCTGGGAGCTGATTTACATCCAAATGGACCTCTTTCCCTTACCCCATTGTAAGGGAAGTATGGAACAGTCTGAATACAGAAGCATGTGAGATAGATGAACTGGTATGATGCAGTAGTGTTGCTACAGTATATCCCAGGCTGCTTCCACACAGAGACGATCCTCTGTGTTGGAATCATCTCTATGAATGCAGAGAAATTCACAGTGGCAATGGAGCATTCACACAGCAGTTTTCCCCACACTTTCCTTGCCTCAGCCTCCCACAGCCCTCCATTACCATCCCCCCTCCACCACAGGTTTTGTTTTTAAAAAAACAGGAATTGCCACATCACTGTAACATTATATCAATCTATTAGTCCCTGACTTTCATTTGCTTCAAAAGCAATCAGTCTCTGGTGTTTTTTGGCAGGAAAGGCAGTTTCAATTTAGTAATAGGGTTTGAATGTAATTGCCTGTGAAATGTGTAAGCAGATTTCTTTCTCCTCCCCCTTTATATACTGCATTGTTTACTGCATGTATTATACCATCTGTACTTCAGCATTCTCTCAGTGAAATTCAATTTATTGGATCATTGTTCTCAGATTCTGAAATTCAATTTATGCAACACAGTACACTGTTTCTGGTTCACTGTTCTTTAATTTGTATAATCCACTTTTATTGCATTATTGTTGTATGCAGTATGAAGTTATTTGCATTGTCTTTTATAACTCTATAACCTATCTTGAAGACATAAATGAAGTAAAATGAATAAATCCATGCAGCCTGCACCTTTCATCTCATAGCTCCAGAATGAAAAGGGTTAGAGGCCTGCTTTGCAAAATAAAAATAAAAGCTTAGAATTAGAATATTGTGGCAATAGATCAATATAACACTATAGTGATATAGCAATTCCCAATTTTTTAAAGCCTGAAAAATCTCTTTGGTATGTGTGAAGAGGGAAGGTAGCCAAGGAGGGAAGAGAACACAGCACTGATATGTGCTGAACCTGTGAAACTGCACACCTTCTCATCCAGATGGTGCCCAAAGGTGCTTAGACTGTAATCTTTCCAAAACCATAGTGCCAAACCAAGTTTGGGAAAGATTGTAACAAAGTGAACAAATCAAGATGGGTAGCCATGTTAGTCAGTCTGTAGCAGTAGAAAAGAGCAGGAGTCCACTAGTACCTTAAAGACTAACAAAATATGTGGCAGGGTATGAGCTTTCGTGAGTATCTGAAGAAGTGAGCAGTGACTCACGAAAGCTCATATGCTGCCACATATTTTGTTAGTCTTTAAGGTACTACTGGACTCTTGCTCTTTTCTAAAGTGAACAGAAACACAGAAGCAAGATGAATAAAGATCACATGGATGCTCCTGGGAATAGTGCTGCCATAAGGAAGCCAAGGTGCACCAAAGTATCCATGCAGAAACAGCCTGTCATCCTGAAGGGATCAGCTAAAATTACATAGCCTGAAAATTATGTATTATTCAATACCAAAAAAAAAGATATGAAAAAATAAATGCTGACCTTCTGTAGTTTGCTAGCCACTCAACATTCTTCACAAGGGAACTGGTCCTGGCACATCACAAAACATGAGGGACAGAGCACGTATAGATAGCTTAGGACAGCCAAAATGGTATAAATGGTTTACAACAGGCAACCATCCTTACCAAACAGTTTTAAAGTTACCTTTGAGCACAGAACATCCGTAATGGCTTTTTGTCATAGTCACTTTCATATCGAAACCTAGGATCCATTTCATCATCTACTTCAGAATCATGATCCCCATCGAACTTGCGATACCTTCTAATAGAAATACCAGGTCTACTGTCCAGTCTTTGTTTTCTATTGGAAATGTTCAGTTCTTCATCAGTTTTTTTGCACAATATGCTGTCCCCATGTCCACATTCATTATCTGGTTTGTGATGCTGGTCTAATGATTGTCTATTTGGCAGGCCTTCATAAGCCTCTGTGGAAGTACAAGCATCTTTCCTGAAGGAATCTTCATCTCTTCTTGGAGACAATATTGGGGCATGGAGTTCTGGCTGACTTCTTGAAACAGCAATACCTTTTTTGTGTGTGTCTGTCTCATACTGCTGAAACAAATATTTTTAAAAGTTAAGTATAATAGAAATGTTTTACCTCAGTTATTTCAGTTTCCATTAGCCCTTTTCACTGTCAATGCAAAAAAGCAGACATACATAATGGGGGCTTTAAACGCTGCTGCATATTCCTAGATTTTATTAAGTAGCTATGTGGAACTGGGTACTGTCTTGAATAGCAAAACAGACATGAGCAACATACATGGGATTAGAATGAAAGAAGGGGAAAGGGAATAACATGATGGGAAGCACCCACCATTCTTAGGTAGCCTGAATAAGAATATTAGTTGTTGTAGATTTTCCAGGCTGTATGGACGTGGTCTTGGCATTGTACCAGCAGCTGTTATATCTCAGAGGTATAACACAGAAAGATGGAGTACTCTCTGTGTCAAGGTGAATAAGAACAGTTTGCCAGCTGACAAGTGGGGAAAACAGAAGAATCATTTACCAATCTGTTCCTCTTAAGTGAGAAAAATAGACACCCTATACTTCTTCAAACTCTTCCTGCCTTTCTTTTCCCCAAGCCACCCCTCCTCCTGTAAAGCACTGCTGAGGATTGGGGGACCTTCCTCCCCAAAAACCCCCAACATGACATGTAACATTTGAGGGCTAGATGTGGCAAGCAAGGAAAACTTAGACAAAACTACCTCTCCCTGCCCTTCTATGAGTAAAGACTGAACTTTGAGCATGCTCTGTTCATGCAAGGGGGAAGGGGCAATTTCATCCTATTACTTCTTTCTTGCTTGCTTCATGATATACTGTTTTGGAGGGCTCTCCCTCCCAACTCTTGGCAGTAGTTTTACAGATGGCACAGGGTGGCTGCTGGAGAAAGGCAAGGAAGATCTGCTTCCCTGAACTGTTCACAGAAGTTTTGATCCAATTTATAGTGGGCCTATGCTATGCACAGAAGAACCCTGAAGGTACAGTCTAAATAATGAATTGTAACATGTAAATATCAAGAACAAAGTTTGAGTCCACTAGCACCTTTTAACATGGATGAACTTTTATTCAAGGTATAAGCTTTCATGTGAAAGAAATAAATAGCAAGTTGAAGATCACATTCTCCGTATAATATCATATATAACAATGCACTAATTTATTTAGCTTAATCATTAATACTCTCCTGTTTTTTAAAACAGCTAGTTGAATAAAACCTGTTCTTACCTTTGTGTACTTCTTCCCCACTCTTCTTAACCTATCATTCCATTCTTCCTGTTCCCTGAGATACTGATTGTATTCCTTATTTCTTTCAAGTCTTAACCTGTCCTAAAACAGATATCAGCAAATAAACTGTATCATGTAACACCACAGATTGGATAAGAGTACACAAATAATATTTGTTTATAGTGTACCTGAAAAGCTAGGAGATGCACAGGTTACAAATGATAATATAAATGGAATGCTAGCTTACAAACAAAACTACAAAGGTTTTGGGTTTTCAAAAGGGTTTACTTGTCAACTTTTATCTCTAAAAATGATAAATTTACATATAAGAACATAATAGATCTGCTGGATCAGATCAAGCATCCTGTCTCACACAGTGGCCAACCAGTTCCTCTGGAGGACCAACAACAGGGTACAGAGGCCAAGGCCTTCCCCAAATATTGCCTTCTGACACTGGTATTCAGAGGTATATTGCCTCTAAATGTGGGGGGTTCTTTTAGTCACCCTGGCTAGTACCTACTGCTGCTAGGATAAAATACTGAGGAGACTTTAAGACTACAAATCTTCACACAACAGAAATGCTTCAATTTTTCCTGAAGTCTTCAAAGAAAGACCAATAAAGCTGTCAATACACAGCTCAACTAGAATGTCTCCAGTCAGCAACAAACAGTAAAAAAGTTAAGAGGAACCAGATTTAGTAATGTTGCCCCCTAAAAAGTTGTTGTTTGTTTGCTTCCACAAGAGCAGGGCAATTTGCTATGATGACTTATTTTCACAGTGAATTCTATTACATGAGAAGACTTATTTCTTTATACCCAAGTCCTACTTTCTTCTTCCCTCTTTTCATCTCTGAATATAGACACACCCTCCCAAGCTGTCTTCATTTGGTATCAACTACAAATTGACAGAACTACAGATCTTGGTGTGTCCAGAAAAATAAACCTTGGCTATTAGTAGTATGATGAGAGTGCTGAGAAATCAACCAAGCTCCTCCTCACAAAATGACCATTCCAAGGGTTTCCTCAAGTGAGGGAACAATTTAAACCAGTTCACATCTACCGTGCAAGATACACCCTCCCTCTCTCTTTCTTTCTCTCAAAATATTAAATAAAAAGAAAATGATAGCACCACCAACTTGCAGGTTATGACTGATGAGCTCTAGATAAGCTGGGATGGAGTGTCATATAGAGCTGCATCAAGTACGGTGGCTGATGAAAGACATGATTCCACCTTGTGCTGAAGCACAGTTAGTGGTACCTTGCCCGGTACAGAAAATTCAACCACAGGACACTCTGCTTCCTCCTCCTCTGTATTACAGAAATATGGTTGATGCTTTATGAGGGAATTGTGAAAGTCTCAGTTAATTAATATAACTTAATTAAATTAGCCACTATGCCTCCTCTTTGCCCCCCAACGAAAAATGTCTAGCTACGGGGCTATCGATGCAGATTGAAAAAAACGCAATGCATAGTTCACTGCCTCGCTCTAAAGGACAAACACACTGTCCTCTTAATTCCTCACAGTTTATTAGTGTGAAAGATTGGCAAAGTCTCATTAGTTTGCCAAGCATAAAAATGCCAAAGATACCAAGAAGTATGAGACAACAGATTAGATAAAATGACCATAAGGCAATTCAGAAAGTTAAACAAGCATAAATATTCTTCAGAATAGACTTCAGAATAGATACTCCCTCCTCCCTACTTTATATAAAATCCTAAACCTCAGGGAGCTAAAAACAACATTAATTCCTGAACTGAGACCACATAGCATGCTAACTATTTTAAATAGTTCCACAGCGACTAGAGCCTTAAAAACAGAAAGGTGAGATTATGGAAATGGGGGGGGGATTTACCTCAGTACCTAAGTCACATTCACATTCATGGAATTACTATGCTAAGGGGCTATATTTTTTACACTAGCATCTAATCAAATGTTTTTAGAAATGGCATAGTAAATTACCTCATACTGAAGTTTTAATTTTCACAGCACTAGTTCTATTTATTGAATTGCAAACCCTGTGCAATATTGACAGCAGTTCTGTGTACCTACCTTGGCAGACTGCCTGTCACCAATAGGAAGAGACACTCCCTGAGTATATGGGTCAACTTCACCAGATGTAAGGTATTTTTTCTGTACAGAAGAAAATCAATGACTCATTGCTTCCTAAACTAGGTAATGCTACTGGATTTAGCCATTTTTTTCAAGGTAACTCTGCCTGAATTATTTGTATCACTTCTTAAATTATTTCTATCACAGATCTGATTCACATAGCCCTTTTGTTGCAGTAGACCTTGGCTTATTCATGCACATGGTGACAGCAGAGTCTATGATGAAGCATAGATCAATGAGTCATCTGAAGCATCACCTATGAATCAGCGCTGTTGTGGAACTGACAAAAATGATTTAAGTTATAAGTACTGACCTAAGATTTGAACATAACATTGAAGCAATCAAGCATCCACTTCAGCATGCATTCAATGCTTACCATAAGAAACAATCCAATTCCCACAACAACGGAAGGATTATGCATATTCAGCCATTTTCGAGTAGTTTTATGAATGTCAACAGCACAGAGAGATAACCCAACACAATTTAAAAAAAACAGAATGCCAGAGGAAAAAGTACTACGTAAATAAAGAACTCACCTTACCAACAAACCAAGCAAACGGCAAAAAAAGTCATACAATATCATGAATTTTCCCCAAATCTTAACCATGTGAAATCTGCTAAGATTGATTACCATTGTCTGAATTTAGAGGGGCATTGAGGAAGCATAAAGGCAATTATAGTATGGTATAATGGCTGGAGTATCAGACTAGTACTTAGGAAGCCTAGGTTCAAATCTGCCCTGTGCCATTAAGCTCACTGGATGACCAGCTGAAGCAATAAAATGAAGGAAAATATATCCGTATACAATCCTGAGGACCATAGATGAAGGCAGGATAACAACTGATGTAGAAGTACCCTCAATGAACATATTGAGCTATCCATGCCATGTGTCCTTCATCCACCCATAAAAAGGTAAAGGTAAAGGTTCCCTTGCTCGAAAGCCAGTCGAATCCGACTCTAGGGTTGCGGTGCTCATCTCCGTTTCAAAGCCGAAGAGCCAGCGCTGTCCGAAGACGTTTCCGTGGTCATGTGGCCGGCATGACTAAACACCAAGGTGCTCGGAACGCTGTTACCTTCCCACCGAAGTGGTACCTATTTATCTACTTGCAATTTCTTGCTTTCGAACTGCTAGGTTGGCAGGAGCTGGAACTAGAGACAGGAGCTCACCCCGTCATGAGGCACCCGGGTCTCGAACTGCTGAACTACTGACCTTCCACAGCCTGCAGTTCAGCGTCTTAACCACTTGAGCCACCGCAGCTCCTCATCCACCCATACCAATCTGCTAATTAATGACTTGCTCAGGAGTCATTCAAAATACTCACATATGCATTTCACTCATCATCCAAAGAGCTCAATATGGCACATATGGTAATGTATAGCAATTTCTAATGCTCTAGCATGATGCTGATGATAAATATAAACAAATCAAAAATATTTAATTATTTCACAATTTATTTAAATATAAATGTAATTTATATTTTTATTTATTATTATTATTGTTATTATTATTATTTTTAAAAGGGGGTACCATCAAAGTGAGTATCTGAGTTCTGTTTAACAAGAGTAAGCACAATCAGTTATGTTTCCAAGCTAATAAAAATAGATATAAACATAGCTGAGTAAATTAAAGAGTGACATACAGTATAATTTATTGATGAGGAGCTATTTTTCAAAACGTTCTAAAATTAATCATTTAAGTCAGCTCAGACTGATGGCACACCAGTAAAATAATGTCAGTATTTGCATTCCCTGAAGCAAACAACCATATGAAAACTTATACAGAAGAGCGGTAAATTCAGCAGAGGTATCAAACATCAAGAGACAACCAATACGATAAGAGAACACGAATGAAAAATAATTATACATATATTATCTTGTGACAAGCAAGCTCACAAACGACAGCTACATCACACACCAGCACAGAAAATATTGATTTTCAAAACTTTTCATTAGCAAATTTAATTAGAACCAAGCAAAACATTATGTTAATTTGAAGAGTATTATGATGCAAGCACCCTACCTTCTTCTTTGCCTGTGAAATACCCTAAAATTAGGAAAATAGACTGTACATAAGAATATTTCCATTAAATTATATGTTTATCCCAAAACTGAAGCTTAGTCCCTGCAAAAGAGAAGTGCTATTGGTGAGTGAAGGTCTAACCCAGGATTTAAGGTATCATCCATTGTAGATGGGGTTGCACTCCCCATGAAGGAATAGGTCCATAGTTCAGGGGCAGTCTTGGATAAGCAGGTGGAAAATTTGGCCAAGAGTTCCTTTTATCAGCTTTGATCAGCTAACCAGCTGTGCACTTCCCTGTGCAGAAAAGGACATACTATGTCCTGGTTACATCTAGATTAGATTACTGCAATGCACTCTACATAGGACTGCCCTTGAAAAGTGTTTGGAAACTTCAATTGGTACAGAATGCTGCAGCCAGTATGTTGTCTGGAGTGGATTGTAGGGACTATATCACTCTAGCTTTGGTCCACTTACACTGGCTCCCAATGTTTTCAGGCATAGTTCAAGTATTGTATTGAACTTTAAAGCCTTGCACAGCTTGGAATCAACCTTCCTGAAGAACTGTCTAATCTCTACAAATCTACTCCACCAATACTTTGATCTCCCAAGGCCCAGCTTCAGGTGCACCTGCCTTCTGACATTAGGTGAATGATAACTCAGGAATGGAAATTCTTGGAACTCTCTCCCCAAGAAGACTTCTCTATCCCCTTCTATTGCCATCTTCAGTCAGTGGGTAAAGACCTTTTTGTTTTGTCTGGTGTTCTCTCAGTGATCTCTCCTTCCTGCCTTATGTTTTAACTATTTTTATGCTTTTGTATGTGTATTTTAGCTTTGGTTTTAACAAAAACACATCCTCAAAACAACTAAAACCAAGTTAAAATACATATACAGAACAATAAAATATACATAAATAAAAATGACATAAAAATGAAATAAAAACACAGGCCAAGAACAAGAGATCACTGAGGGAACACCCGATGAACCAGAAGAGTTTAAATGTACTTCTATTTTGTAAGCAGGCATTGGAAATTCAATCAGACACAAGACTTGTAATCGGGACTTTTTTTTACCTGAGAAAGGTAACATCTGTAGTCCTGTCGAAGCTCCTCCTTCAGTTTGTGTTTTTTACGCTCATATTCTTCCCCAAGAGGCAAACTTAGGCCGTATTCTGTAACATGAAATTTAGCTCTCAAGTTGGAGATTATTTTACCCACACACACACACACAATACTGATGAATATCTGTGTGAACGGATATTCAGTTTTATTCAAAAGAACAAACTTTATTTTCACATACTGATTTCTATAGAAGCTGAACCTTAAATTGTCTTGTTTTAAATAAAATACTTTTTACTGAGCTCTGTAACTCTCAAGCTATTTGAGCCTGACCCAATAAAGGTAAATAAGGAAGGAATTGGCAAAATACTAACACAAATTTACTGCAGAATTGTATCACTCCATTCACTGCTCACAGGGAAATATACTGCCCATTAATTTAAACTAGTTTTCCCAGTATTGAAGGCATTTATAATAGTGCTCTTCCCAACTGGCTTCAGTGCCTTTATGAATTCTGACATATGAAAAAGATTTTGATCCATTTGTTCAGAATAACCAATAGAGCATTGTCTTACTCCCTCCCTTTTCAGCATCCAAGCTAGCTACATGCAACACAAGGAAAGGAAGGGGGGAATTTATTCTGGTCTATGTTGTAAAACCTGACTGGAATGTCCCTCTAAACTTAAAGGAACACCTAAAGCTTTTGCAGCATGGGGCAACAGGGTAATGGAATGGGTATTCTTGGATGTATCCCAATATTATTGTTAAGCAGTGGCCAAACATCACTTGTTAAATACAATATATGAGTCTACATAGTGAAGAGGAACCTGAGAGAACACTCAAAACACATCAGAATAGTCTGACTGATGAAATACATGCAATGCACACCTTACAGGATAGCTGTATACTTGGTAAGGTATTTTCAAAATGCAAAACCACTCTTAGAGCTGTTTCACATATAGTTTTAAATCACTTGAAGATTACAGTAATAGAGACCAAATAGCACACATTCAAAAGCTCCATCATCTCATATTACTGCTACCATGGTGTTTTTCAGTGGAACCAGATCATTCATTCAGCTGAAGTAATTCACTTTTGAATACTAATGTGGCAAAGAAAAGTTGTGCATGTATGAACCAGTCCTCAGCCCTTAGTCAGCATCAAGCACAACAGCTGTCTTTCATTTTTCTACTGTATCAGCAGCCATCAGTAGCAGACAGGTACAACATAACTGGCAAGAATTTTTGCTAGTAATTGGCAAGGATAAATTCAGTATCAAGCAATTCGGCTTCCCTTAACCTAAGCAGTTCAAATGGCTAACAATCAGAAAGACAGACCATAAAGTCCAGACACCATCTCTTAACTTTCGTTTGGGGAAGTGGGGTTACAGTATCAAAACAGAAAAGCATTTAAGAATGGAACCTATTTTCTCTAGCTACTTCTCTTTTGCCAAGCACTTAGAAAAACAATTATGGCTAACACATAGTTCTGTAATCACTTAAAGTCAGTTACAAAAAAAGGCTGTCAAGAGACAGAAGTTGACTATTAAACAAGTGTAAGGTTAGTGGCTAAATATGATCTATGTACTCTTAACTGGAAGTAAGATCTACTAAACTACATCAGGTTGTGTAAATGTGCATGGGTTTTGCCTGTATTGCTTTCGGTGATTAGGCTGTATGAGTTTGAGAGATTTTTTCCCCCTCAGAAGTGCAACAAGATTTATATGGTATAGAAAGGTACTGGGGTGCTGTCTCCAGAGAAGGATAGAAAATAAATCAAGAGATGGTTTATTGGACCAATATAGTCCAGCATAAAACTGAGTTTGTCGAATAAAAATAACATCTTATGGCAATGTTCCAAATAACCAAAAGAAAGCCACACTGAATGGCACATTTGCAAGCTCAGCTACATTGCAGAAGTAATTTAAAATAAATAAATTTATAGGCTCCTTCAGAAACAAGCTCAGATCTTTACTAAATTACTAACTCAGACATGAACAGTAGCAAAGAGAGAGGATGTAGAGCACTTCCAAAGACAGGCCACTTTTAGGCACATACGTCATCTGACATCTAATACAGATGCATGATAAAGTAAAGGTATTTTATTGAAATTATGCCATTCAGAGCATGACAACTCATTTTGAGGCAAACATCTCATTTGTACTGTCACCTTAAAATGCTGATTTCAATGTGATAATATAAACAGCATGGCTAACACACAAGTCATTTGTCTGTGACATCATGTCGCAAAGGTGGCCAGTCACTGTAGTGGACTGAAAGACAGCTCACTGTATCTGCCTAGTACAATTGGGAGTCCAATGGTGGTTAGAGGCAATATACCTGTTGCTACTAAAGGCTAGCGACTGACAACCAAGGACAGACATCAACTTCATACCCTGCTTGCAAGCTTCACTGAGGTATCTAGCTGACCACCACTGAGGTAGAAGGACTCTGGCTTTAACCAGCAAAGCAATTGTTATGTTCTAAAATATAACAGAACTTATGGATCAAAAGTTAAATACAGAACACATACTTTTTTGGTGTTGTCATGAAGTTTCCTCAGTGGCCTCTGAGGGCAAGTAGCAATTAATTGTTATTTTAGGTCATTTCTAGTGATGTCATTTTACCTACTGTCACACTACTATGTAACTCTAAATCTGAACAGTTTCATCAAAGGTGCAACACAAGAACATGGGCTATTTGAAAAGTTTTCAACTAAGCTTCTTTTATGGAAAAATAAATAAAATATCTTATTATTTTTCAGAAGTGGGGGTAGGAGAAGACACTGATCTGCATAAAATGAAATTAACCTCAGTCTTTGAAATGTTCATATTTTCATAGCTAGAAAATAGCAAGAGAAGTGTTATGTTCTTAATAAAATAGCCAACTCTTATCTGGTACTTCTGTTACCACAACTTACAGCCCTGATCAGAGAGTAATTTTAACCACTGAGCCTCTTGAACCTATTTTAAAGATTGTGAAGTCTTCATGTGAGGCATGTAGTTGGGTGTAACTTTAACTCAACTTGTAAAAATGAAAAGTAGTCACAGAAGGCTGAAAATAATACAGGTGACATTGGGTCTGTGTAACTCTTTCACTTGAGCTATTTTCCCATTCAAGATTCTGCCCCACCTTACCCGCTTTTCTCCCTGTAGGGGAAAAAAAGACTTATAATTTTTCCCTGTCAAAATTGCCCCTTTTCTAATGTTATAATTTCCTCAAAGTATAACTTCAAAAAAGGGCAGATTTTGACAGGGAAAGCAACATGAGGAAAAATGTTAAGCAATCCAGTATTCTACACAAAATTCTGACACCTATGGCTGCTTTTTGTTGAAAAAAGGTAATGAACATTACATGCAGTCTGTAGTTTGCCCTTCAACATTGTGATAAACTGAAGAAGAAGAAGAGGAGATTGGATTTATACTTCACTACCCAAAGGACTCTCAAAGTCACTTACAAACTCCTTTCCCTTCCCCTCCCCATAACTGACACCCTGTGAGGTAGGCGGGGCTGAGAAAGCTTTGACAGAAACTGCTCTTTTTCAAGAACAGCTGTGACAGAACTATGGCTTGCCCAAGGTCATCCAGCAACTACAAATGGAGAAGTGTGGAATCAAACTGAGTCTGCTTTCCTGACAGAGTTTTCCCTAAAAATACTTAATTTCACATTGATCATTCAAGAAACTCAAATTGTTGGGAGTTAAACTAAAGAACTACTGGTTTTCCTAAACCAGTGGCCCAGCACACATGGGGAGAAGGAAGAGAACATAAAGCCACACAATAAACCGGAGCTGGGTTTTGACATCTGAATAGAGTCCTACAGTGCAATCCTAAGCAATGTTACATTATACCTTTTATATGTATCCTGGTAGTCATTTTTCAGTATTTATGTGTGGAGACAATTTAATTCTACACTCATGAAGCTGGACAACATAATACTACTACTGTCATTTATATAGGACTTTTAATTTCCAAACTGCCTTATGGTCTGTATTGTGTTTGGCCCTACAGTGCTACAGAGCAAATTAGTACTGTGTTTGTTTTTGTATACTGCAACAGAAACAGAATACACAGCTTTCCAAAAAGCAAACACAAAGTCCAGAAGTGAATTCTTAAGTCTAAGTGGACAATTTCATCACTAAGTAACTTCATTACTAAGCAGAGCTTAGAAGTGCCATCCTAGGGAGAGTTATACCCTTCAAAGTTTGTTGACTTCAACAGACTTAGAAGGGTATAGCTCTGTTTAATTTGTCCTGTTTGTCTCCCTTTTGATGAACAGCACTTGTCAAGCAAACAAGCATCAACCTGAAATCCATAATCCAGTTAAGGTAGCACTTTTTATGACTTGCAGCAAGAAACATTTTCTTCCATGCTAGCAAGCTGGAAACTCTGTATTTGAAATCACCGCTGCTTCAAAACAGCAGCAGTACAGCTCTTAGTTTTCTTTTTGACACTCTCTCCAGGGATCTAACTAAGAATTAAGCCCAATTATAGGAAGAATATTTCTTTATCTAAAGTTATAGCCTGCAATATTAATTTGTAATCAGTATAGCACAAATTTTGATAAACATTCCAGCAACAAGCTCAAATGTCATTCTTGGACTCAAAAGAATCTTGATCACAGATGGAAGCCACAAAAAATAGCATCAGAACAGAAGATAAGAATAAATTTAATGTAAACAGTAGAGAAGCAAATACACTCTGAAAGAAACTAAGATGTTGCTAAGCAACAACCAATGATGGAAGAACTCTCTGTAGGAGGTGGCTATCACAGAAGCCCAATACAATACAGAAACTGGGGCATACAAATGGATGGAAATTCAGGGATAGTCTCAGGAGTTAGAAACACCTGGAGATATAGAGGAAATGTATGTGTGCATGTGAGCAAATGCCAGTGAAAAGTGCATTTTTGCACTTTAAAGAATAGCAACTGTGAAGGAGACAGTTGTTTCATAGCTTCATACAGACATGAAAAGGAATGTGTCTTCCATGTAATACTACTGAAAGTTAAGGTATTTTATTGGTTTCTTACATTCTTAGGCTTGGCATTTTCCCGAGAATGTAAGAAACCAATACTGCATGTTGTCAAAGGAAAGGCAATAAGTGCATACAAGAAGCTGAATTATGACCTCAGTGGGACAGCAGTTACAGGTACATGCAATCCTCTTTTGTGACACAGCAGCCAGTCCTTATAGTACAAGACCCTGGAAGAGATTTAAAATACAACCACAGAGTCCCTCATGCTTTAGATCCCATCATATATACCAAATTATATCACAAAACACCTCAGCTCCTGGACACAGGAGAGACACTGATCAGGTAATCTCATAAGTCTGACTGTACATAGGGAGAAATACAGTAAGGAAAATCTTTACTGTATTTATTGTCAATTTATTGACGATAAAAGCTTAAGTAATATTTTTTAAAAGACAATACCAAGTATATCAGTCTCTTGATTGTTTGGTGGAATGTTTTCTTTAGCCATGGATATTAACATTCTGCTGGTTTCTGTAAGCTTCTCTGCACTTTTGTTCTGCAAATGAAAAAAGCATGGATAAGGCAAAATGTGGAAGCATAGTTAATCATCAATGGGATAACATGTTCTTGCTTCTAGAGGATGAGAGCTTTTACAAGTATCTTTTGAGTAAAAAACAGGGTTTTAATGTACATGATCCAAACTACATGGATTGACAGTTTATGAAAATGTCATGATCACACAAGACAGCAATCACAACCTGGACATTTCCCTTTAACAGACATATCTAGATATGTCCTTCTACTATCTGAAAACTTAGGGCTTAATGTTTTATTGGTTATGCAGACATTGTCTCACTTTTATTATTTGCTAATTATTTGGATATTATATGGGTGAGCCAATATAAATAATATTTCTAAGCGTAAAAGGAAACTAATTCCCATCTATAAATATTTTCCAGATATTACACTTGCTTTTTCACCTGCAACATTCTGACTAACTAGAAGTGTTATATATCTTTTCCACTAAAATTTGGCCCAATACGAACGAGTTACACTAATGCTGCACCCTTCTTAAATTATACTATTTTATGTTGTATAACTTGCCAGTGTCCTCAATCCACAGATTCTCATAGTGTGCCAATGACCTCTGTGTATGAACCCTCTGAACAGATGTTCAGGGCTGACAACCTGATAGAAGTCCAGATTCCCATTTTGTTCCTGCCAGGCAATAAGAGCTATCAAAGCTGGCAATTTCACCCAACTGGTAAGAGACACATTCAAGGTTAAGATCCAGTAAGGCACATTACCAGAGGAGTCCCAAACGCTGGATGTTTGTTTTTTTAAAATTCATATAGCACCGTTGGGCATGAACAGATTGCAGATGTCTATGTCTTCACTGGATGAGACCAAATATTCTTAACGTTCAATGACTTACAAATGTCACCCTGGAACAGGTTGTTCAGATAATTGATGTTTTCCTAGAGCATTACCATTTGTCCCTCCAAAAATTCAGCCCACAAAACTTCAATTAATTTTACAGTTAAGGCTGTTTTGCAATAACGGCATTACATACTATACTGCCAACAGTGCCTCAATGCAGTGATCACACCAAATCATAGTTAAGGAAGCAGTGCTATGGCTTAATGAGATGGTTTGTAAATCACAGTATGCAATCAGCTGCCAAACAAGAATCAGAAAACATGGTATAAGGTGGGCTGCAAACCATGTTTTTTTAGTAAGTATTCTTGCCTTTGATGTCTAGTAATAAACCACAGTTACAGTCACCTCTTCATCTCCAGTCACTGCATGATGGAGATGGGAATGAACTAATGACATCTGGTGCTGAGAGGGCAGAAGATACAGCTGTCAATGATGGTTTGCCTGTTGTTGCCTTTAGGACTTGCTGTAGTTTTGCCATGAAGTCACAGCTGTCTTACAGCAACACTGTAGGGTTTTCAAGGCAAGAGATGTTCAGAGGTGGTTTGCCATTGCCTGCCTCTGCATTACGACTCTGGTATTCCTTGGAGGTCTCCCATCCAATTATTAGCCAGGGTTGACCCTGCTTAGCTTCCAAGATCTGACAAGACTGGACTAGCCTTGGCTATCCAGGTCAGGATGTCTTTAGGACTAGGAACAGATATATCGAATAAGACAGATTTTGAACAAGCTTTAAAGTGAATCATACTAGTAACATTCTTCATTGCAACTTCCCAAAAGATATAAAAATCTTACTCGCATTTCCATGTAAGGAGGATCATTTTCAAGTTTTGCTTTTTCTTGTGCCAGTTTAGCCTTTTGATCTTCAATGAACTGGTCTATGTCGTCAGCCATCTTTTCTAGATTCTGTGAATAAAAATTATATATAGCTTTCCAATTCAAGAATTGTTATCTTTCTCCTGTATTATTTAGAACCATTCACTACGAAGTGTTAAACACGAATTTACTGTCTAAAGGACAAAAGTAACCTCTCATTTTTATGAATAAGACACCTACAATTCACTGAATCTTAGAAGGCATTAAAAGAATCTCAGAAGAATCCTAGAATTCAGCATCATCAAACTTAAAGAAAGAAGCAACATGTAAACTAAGTAATAATACCATAACAATGCAGTGTTACAGGCTTCTCCACCTCAAAAGGTAGCAGCCCTTATGTCATTAGAGTAAACGCAGGCCCCTCAATGTGTATAAACAGATAAATAAGCTAAGGCATGAATGGAGCAAACCCAAGTTCGACTAGATGACTCCTCCCAAATGAAAAGAGATCCTGCTCTTGAAAAGCCATTGCACAATCAAATCAAGGTGCTTTGTGTATGGAAACAGGAGCTTGCACATGGGTCACCCGCTAGCTTGGGCCCTGCATGTACAAAAGGGTGCTATATGGGTAATAAACTCCACAACTGATGTTTGGGGCTACATATTCACTGTACCCTTTGCTGATCCAGGAACAAACAGTTTAGAGTGTCTGTAGAGGGGGAAATCCCCTCAATTCCTTTCATCCTTGACAGCCTCTTCCAGAACTGATGACCTCTACAATTAAAGCTGATAACCACCTACTGTCACTGAGCAGATCCTCACACACGGCTGTATGTGACAATCTCTGTGTTGAGGCCAAAGAGCATGTCTTGGACAGAGCTGCTAACAGCCTGCCAACAGCTCAGCTACCCCTGAATAATCAACACAACATGAAGATGAGAAAGCTGACTAACCTCCTGCTTCACTGTGACAGGCACGGGACCCCAACAGCATTCAAACACAATTACTCATGTGATCACATTCCCTTGTCTGCACTGCCCCAGAGGCAGCATATGCACAGAGTTATCTATCACTGCACCTCTTGGTATACAGAAGTAACAAATATAAACTAACCCCATCATCCATTTGCTATCATGTTGGAGCAGGAGAGTGACACAGTCCTGAAAGGGAGCACGCACACTACTTAAAGACAATGGGACTATATATTTAGGTAAAATCATCACCACTGTGCATGTAAAGGAGAGTCTCCACATAAGCCCTATAATGCAACATGGAAGCCCTTTAGTTTTGTATACTGGTGCTGAAATCCTACGGTTAAAAAAGTACACCATTTTTATCTTTCACAGGTTCACAACTATTCACAGGTATTGACACAACAATAAAACTGATTCATTTTCCAAGATCACAAAGATTTTTTGTTAAAATACAGGTAAAATAAACTTTGCAGAAAGAGCACATAAATGAATGCACTGTGTAAGAGAATCTTAAATTCGTGCAAGTGCCTAAATAAATACTAATTTGGCTAAAAGTAAGCTGTTTTTTACATACTGACTCGATGACTCAAGCAAAGAGCTTGCCTGTCCAAAACAGACAGTACAAAATATACACCAGGACAGGACCTGGTTGTCCTGCCAATACTTATTGTCATGTGAATTCAATACAAAAAATGTTGTTAAAATTGAGATTGCAGAAACAACCTAGGATAACTCATTTATAAGCCTTCTGATATGAAACAATTAGTATTGAAAATAAATTCTCTTTCCAGTTCCTCTAAATTCTTCATAATTAAGAATTTTGCATATTGATGACGTGATTATCCTTAGGAGGCAGGCATATATTTTAACTGATTTTAGTAATCCATCTGAATTACAGATTCTTCAAGATTACTTGGAATGGAAAGGGGCAAATTCTCAAACTAAAGCATTGGTATTACTCTATACCTATTTACCATATTTACTCAAAAGGAAGATGATCCTGAATGTATATGCAAAAAAACCCCAAAACCTGGACATAACAGTAACGTGATGTGAATAAAAGATGACACCTCACCTTTTTCTTGATGGCATACCTATGAAAAACCCTAGTTTTGCATTTGAGTAAATAGAATATTTTGATATTTTCGCACTGTGCTCATCTGCAAGATAACTGTTTCCCAGAAGTAATTTTACTCCAGCAGCTACCTTTGCTGATGTTTTTAACTTTAGTCAGTCCAGCAAAATAGCTTAAAGAGCCAGCATTTCCAGCTAGGAGCAAAATGGCATGGCAATGCTATACCTATAGCAAAAATATTTAACTATTAGTTAATAGAAGATATTTTGGCTAGCATTCTTTTTTGTTCTAGTAAAGGTAAACTATACTAACATATTTCTGTTTGTCAAGGTTCTAAACCTTTTTAAAAACCCTGTTCAGATTCATTTTTATTCTATAAATTTTTACTAATTTTTACTAATATATAGGGGTGTGCATTCAGGAATCCCAAAACGGAAAAAAACCCCAAAAAAGCATTTTCGAGTTTTTTCCGGCTTTCGGGATCCCGGACAGGCTATTCACTGTAATCTTCGAATTCCAAAAAAAAAAATTCCCGAAAAATTCGGGGACATTGCCGAAAAACGGCATTTGGGGGGGGTTAAACTGTTAAAGGGCCCGGGAATTCCTTTTTCTGCCATTTCCCCTCTTTCCGCCTTTTCCTCCTGTTTCCAGGAGGGGGGGAAAGGAGGCTCCAGACAGTCAATCACTGCAATGCATTTGCAAAATGCATTGCAGTTTGCAAGTTTGCAAGGCTGTTGTTGCTGCCTGCAGCCCAACCACCAGTTTGCTCCTTTCCCAGGGAAGGAGCACTGTGGCGGCCAATAGGGTTCTGGCATCTGCTCTCTGGCCAATCACAGAAGGTTTTTCCTTTTTGAAATCCTTCTGTGTATGCTCAGAGAGCATAAAAGGAGCCAGTCTCTGGGCTGACTCTCATTGCTGTGTTCCTGGATCCTGCTGGCTGGTGAGAGAGAGCTGCCTAGCTTGGCTGTTGGAGATTGTGGCTGGCTGGCTTCTGCTGCCCCTGCTCCTGAGTCTGCCCTGCTTTCCTCCCTGATCTTCGTGGACCTCGGATCAATGCCTCAGAAGTCTTCAGACTGGTTTGATTTATTAGGGCACTTTTAAATTTAATTTCTTTTCTCTTTATTTTATTCTTCCTTAGGGTTGGTTTGGGAGAGACCTGGGGTTGGTGGGGTGGTGATTGCACATGGTCTGCTGCTGGCTTGGCAAACATGCCCCCTCACACCACCACCACACCTCTCAGGTTTTTTTACAGGGAGAATCTGCTTGCCTGATCCATTCCCATAGGAAACAATGGAGAACTGGGGGCACCCTCTTTGGATGCCCCTAGAATTGGACCCTCTGGTCCAATCTTTTCAAAACTTGGGGGTCTTTTGGGGAGAGGCTCCAGCAGCTACAGTCCAAATTTGGAGTCTCTACCTCAACCCCCCCTCTCCAGCCCCCTGCAAACTTTCCAGAAAATTTTGCCATTGAAGTCAATGGCCCCATTGGATATAATGGACCTGAATTTTTCGGGAATCCCAAAAAATTTCGGATTTCAATGCTTTACCAGTATAGGTATTCGGGTTTTTCGGGAATACCGAAAAAATTCAGGTCCAATATGCCCAAATCCGAATTTTACCGAATTTTTTTTTTTGCACACCCCTACTAATATATATGGTAGACAAATAATACTGGGCAAAGAATACTCAGCTTCCAGGCAAAGCTGATGTAGAGTGACCAGACCCTTTTACCAAGGGAAATAGATTCCTCAGACAGTACTTTGCAGAGGTTACAGCAGCAGTGAAGATCCTCAGTACCACTAACACTGCTACTTGCTTTAAACCAGGGGTGTCAAATATGCGGCCCGGGGGCCAGATCAGGTCCCCAGAGGGTTTCTATCAGGCCCACAGTGGAACTGGCTGTCTTCTGCTTCTGCTTCCAGTTCTGCTGCATCATCATAGGTTTGCAGGTTACAGATACCTGAACAGCATAGTCAAGATTGCAACAGCACACGACATTTTGAGACAATAATTTAAAGCAACAGGTGTTAGTTATCAGACACTGTTAAATAAACAAAATATTTCAAGAGTGCTAGTGTTTTAAGCATGTTTTTATTTTAAGTAAAAAAAACCCTTTGTGTTTGTATCCTTTATAAAGTTTATATCTCCGCTACCTTACATTTTATGACACACATGGCCCGGCCCATTTTTGTTGACATTCTATTTTGCTGGCTTCCTGGCTTTTCAGCATATTCTTTTAACTCCTTTGCAGAATCATGGCTTTGTGTTGGCACCCTCTGTACTCTGTGTCTCCAGTGCCCAAACTTATCATCTTGGTTTCATTTACAGCTGCCTCAATTCGAGTTGCTAATGTTATAGCCTTGTCCAATGAAAGTTCTGGTTCCAAAAGTAAGCGTTCCCTTATGCGAGGCATCTTTTTTTTCAACCAGCTGGTCTCTACTCATCTCATCAGCCAGCACTCCAAACTCACAGGAGCCGACTAAGTCTCTCAAAGCTGCAATATAGTAAGGTTGACTCCCCCGGTTTCTGTTCCTGCGGAACTTATAACAATTAGCAACCACATTAACCTTGGGCACAAAAAATTCCTTCAGTGCAGCAAGAATACTCTCATACTTATTATCGGTAAGGGAAAATGTACAAAAAAGATGTTGTCCTTCTACTCCCAAGGAGTGAATAAGCAGTGCAAGCTTCCGCTCTTCAGACACCTCTATGTCACTAATTGCAAGCAAATAATTGACAGCCACAGACCTATTTCAAAGCAGATAATTGCAAGCAGATAATTGTCGAACATATGAATCCATGAAGTAAAAGCACTTGGAGGCTCACCTGGACTTTGTAAAAAAACAGGCTGGTGGGTTCAAAGGCAAAAAAAGCCATCCCAATTCATCGCCAAAATGTTATATTGCAATAAAACACCTCCTCGTCAGTCTCCAAGTTAGCTTTACTACACAGTATAAAATACACCTGCAACTTGCAATCAATCCCACTTCCTACTCCTGGCTTATATACCGTCCTCTTAAAGAAACACACACAACACAAGGTCTCACTTATGTCAGATCTGGCCCTCATAACAAATGAGTTCGACTCCCCTGCTTTAACCAGTGCAGCATAAGTGTTCCTCTTACTTCATCTGTCACTGTTCTCCTATAAATCAGACCTGATGACAGAATGGGAAAGGATGCAAGGGAGCAACCACATTGATGGCAACTTGCTATTCACCAGTCAGAGCACTGAAAAAGCAACCATTAGGGTCAACGACATCCCTCAAGAAATGTCTATAATTGGTTCCAGGAGCCCGTGCAGGAAGGAAAGGCCTACCTCACCCATTCATCACTTTAGCAAATATTCAGAAACCGAAACTGTGTGACATCCAACTATGACAATGTTAGTCGAATACACTCAACAGCAGCGGCACCCGTTTCCAGACTAATGTAGAATGTCAAATCCAAAATGCATGCTTCTTCCTGCTACAAAGGTCATTTGAAATAGGCCCGTGGCTGTCACCAAGGCCAAGAAGTCAGGAACAGGCATTTGCAATTCCCCAGAACAAAAAGTCTGGCTATCCTCAAAACCACCTATCCATTAACTCCACTGTGCACAATTCAGACATAGGACCCCCTGGCAAACAAATAATAGAAAGAAATGATGAATTGATGGTCAGAACAGCCAGAAAAGCCAAAATGAGATATATGGACTAAACTGCTTCAGTGGTGTTATTTACTTGTTAACCTTGGTTCTTCCAGGGTATCACCATTACAGAAATAACTCTGTAATTTTGCAAGAAACTGAAAACGTTATAATAATTATTGATATTGTTAAAACGGCAATAATATTATCCCTTGGAAAGCTTTCATATCTGGGCTAATTTCATGATAAATAATTCTAAGAAATCATTAAAAGATTTTATCTTTCCATTTGTGGCCTGGAACTTTGCCATTCGTTTCCTCCACGTACCCTGTTTACAAATATTCGATTTAAAAAACCATTTAAAACAGAAACAACACCACGATCAGATCGAAAAACGGAAACCTCTTCCAAACCCAGACACCAGGAGAGGGAGTTACACGCCACATGACATCGGGGGGGGGTCGAGCAGAGGACTGGGTTACAAGCCTATACGCACTAACTCGGGAGTAAGCGCCGCGAAGAGAGAGGGGTCTACTTCCGAGTAAACAAGGCTAGATACAGCTGCTTGTTGTGGGAAAGCTACAAGAGAAAAGCAACAGCTCCCTGTCAAGGGCGTTGGGCTCTTTAAGAAGCGATACGGCGTTGTTAGGCAACCGAGTTACAACAAAAACTGGGGCCTCTAAACTGCCCGTGCGAAAAACCACCATGCGGGTTGGTCTCCTGCACAGGAAACCTGCAGGCGCGCAGGCTGCTGCTCCCCCAAACAACTCCCACCCACCGCAGTCTCTTCACGAATGCCGGCCTGCCCCTCAAGAGGACCGCGGGATATCGTGCTTGCACCCCACTGTGGCCCAGAGGCATCGCCTCCTCCCCATGCCAGCCCATCCCCGTGGGTTTAAAAATTTCCCCCCTCGGGGGAAGGCGCTCGGATTTCTCCAGACCCTCACGCACAAGAGCGCATTTTCTAGTCCGCTCCAAAAAACGGACACGCCGGACTCGTGGGGGAAAACGCGCCACCATCCACCGCCTCGTCGGCGGTGGGGGGAGTGGGGGGCGCTTCGGAACAGCCGCGTTCGCCGGACCACCAAACCTACCGCTGTTCTCTAGGCCCAGCCCGCCGACGGGCCGTCAGGCAATAAACTCCCGTTGTCGCTCTCAGTCGCTGACTAAAGCCCCTCCGGCTCCTCAAGGAGGAGCCAATTTAACGGCGGCAGAGAGGCCAAGTGGGAGGCGGCGTGCAACACCTCCCTCTGCCGCTGGGCGCAAAGAAGGAATCGTCGTTGCGGGGGGGAGGGGAGGATGGTTTCGGAAGCGGAGCGGCGTTTGCTGTACGAGAAAGACTGTTGTGAAGCCCCCGCCGGGGTTGTCGGGGGAGAGAAGTTGCTTGCGAGTTCTGGGTTGCAGTGAAGTGCTCTGTCGGATGCTGCACTGTCAATAGTAGCCTCCACAGCTAAACCCTAAGTAAGCCACCAAGTTAGGGTTGATACACACGGCGATTTTAAACGCGTTTAACTCACAGAATCCAATGTATCCTGCCCCGTTTAGAACTGCAGCCTCTGAATATATTCGTATTCTACTCTTTAGCGAGCATTTCTTTCATATGTTATTAGGAACGCAGTCCGTAGATATTTTTTTTTAAACTAAAAGTAACATTTCAAGGACCATGAAATAGGGACGTGAGGAAAGCTGACAGGAAGAAAGTTCATTCATTTGAAAAGTGTTGGAGGAGGACATTACGGATATGGTGGAGTCCACGGTACCCGTAAAGTCCTCCTCCAGCACCACGGCGTGGACCGCTACAAAGACAAATAAGTGGGTTCTGTGTCAACTCAAGCCTGAACTCTCCCTATTAGCTAAAATGACTAAACCGAAACTATCGTACTTTGGTCACATTGTGGGAAGACAAGAGTCACTGGAAAAGTCAATAGCTAGGAAAAATTGGAGGCAGAGAAGACCAAATATGAGATGGATTGACTCAATAAAGAAAGCTGCAGCCCTCATTTTGCCGGACTTAAGCAAGGCTGTTAATGATCGGATGTTCTGGAGGTCATTTTCCCAGAGTCTCCGTAAGTCAGAAGCAACTTGAGGACACTTAGCACACACAACACAGTATGTTTTCTGGACTTGTCATGTTAAATATGAAAAATCCCCTTTCAATGTGGATCTTCTCCGCAGATTTTTCAGACAGGGCTCAGCTCTGGAAAATGTAATGAAAAGGGAGTTGATACATAACCTTCCTTGGTAAAAATTTCCAGAGGAATATTTTTCAGTGAGGTAGCTGTTGCAGAGAAAAATAAACTGGAGTCTTGCAGCACTTTAAAGGCTGACAGATTTTAATTCCAGCACAGATTACGGTAGAACAAAACTTATTTTTCTGCAAGGTGCCACGCTGTTAAAGAAAATGCATCCAGGTGGTCAGCGGTGTTGGTCTGAAGCAGTAGAACAAATTTAGAATCCAGCGGCACCAACAAAGTTTTTTTCAAGCTATGAGGTTTCGTGTGCACGCACACTTTTTCAAAAAAGAAAGAACATGCAATCACACACAAGCAGAAAATGTACTCGCACTTGCGTTTTAAAAATACGCTTCCAAAGCAAAGCAGTGGTTTGAGAACTGAGATACAAAGACCTAAAACGGTACCCCCCAGCGATGGCCAGTTTCGCTTTTTTACCGGAAGTTCAAGCGGAGTCTTTTTCTAGGGCAGGATCAGCCCGTGGACGCTACTTCCATCGCTTTTCACTTGGGGGTAGGATTAACGGAAGTCGTCACTGAGCGGGCGGAACCATCCCTGCACATAGCTCCTGTCCCCCTCGCTACTTCCGACGTTTTTGGTTCCGTGGTGTTGTGTAGGCCGGGAAGCTTAGACTGAGGCGCTTCTCAGCGGCAAGCGGAGCCCTGCTTGGCTCAGGCTGAGAAGCCGATGAGATGGCGGCTGCCGGCCCTTCCGGGAGCGGTATGGCTCAGAAGACTTGGGAACTGGCCAACAACATGCAGGAGGTGCAGAGCATTGATGAGATCTACAAATACGACCGCAAGCAACAACAGGAGATCCTGGCGGCCAAGCCCTGGACGAAGGAGTGAGTATGTGAGGGGCAAGAAGGCTCACCTGCACTGGGTTGTCTGACCCCCTCCCAGCATACTTGGTTATAGGAATAGCAAAGAGCTACTCCTCTCTGGGGCTTCAAGCAGGTCGGCTGAAGAAATGGCAAGAGAGAAGCAACAGATTTCTCAGTACCAGAATATGGGCTGGGGTCTTAGCAGTAGATTCAAAGAGGAAGATCCTAGCGAGGAAGAAGTAACAAGCTGAGCAATCGTTTGAATGTCGGGTGGGGAGGGGGGTGAGCTCGAGAAAGTGGAAATGAAGGCTGAACCCAAACTCTCATGTCACCGAGTATGCACAATGATCTCTTCATTTTGGTAACTGGATAAAGAAAATGATGCGTTTGTAAGTTAGATGTGCCTATTCTGAAAGATCAAATGCTGGCAGCCAATAAAATGTTTTGTTGCCCCCTGCTGCAAGGACAAGGACTCTGCTGACAGAAAAGAAGCAGTTATTTTCTATTCATGTAAGCATTGCTGTATTTTATGGCCTTTCGAGATCAAAATTATTTAATTTTTAATTAAGGGCCAAAGGACCAAGTTTTGACCCGGGGTTTCCTGTGTCCAAATAAAGCACTTTCCACTCCACAATAGATGCCAACTGTTAAATGAAAGGTTTTGCTCTCTTTTATTCTGGATAAAAGTGGATTAAAATAAAAATCACAAATATCTTAATGGTACTTTGCATTTATCTTATTTTCCTTTCCTGTCATAAAGCTGCAAGCAAAATACTAATGTTTATGGTCTCTTCATTACAGCCACCACTATTTCAAGTACTGCAAAATCTCTGCTCTGGCCCTTCTGAAGATGGTTATGCATGCTAGGTCAGGAGGCAATTTGGAAGTGATGGGCTTAATGCTTGGAAAAGTTGATGGTGAAACTATGATCATTATGGACAGCTTTGCTTTACCTGTGGAAGGCACTGAAACACGAGTGAATGCTCAGGCTGCTGCATATGAATATATGGCTGCATATATAGAGAATGCAAAGCAGGTAAAAAAAGAAAAGTGGGTTCTTTTTAGCAGTACAGTAGTGATTAAGGCTACTTGAAATTACATTTATTTATTTATTTATTTCTTCAATTTATACCCCGCCCTCCCCGCGAGCAGGCTCAGGGCGGCTTACATTAGCTGGTACATAGGTACCAATAAAATTCACATAAAATCAGTTAAAACAGTTCAAATACAATTACAATACAGATACAATAACCTAAAATCCTAAAGTGCTGGCAGTAGTTCATACATTACTTGATGTGGTGCACAAAAATGCATACAGACAGTTTCCCCGCTTAGTATACTTCCTAGATCACACAGTGGCAAAGGCCAAATATCAAAACCCGGGCCAGTATCTAAGCCACACTTGTTGGTGATAGTTGTGCGGGTGGCTCCTTAGTTGAAAACCTGATGGAAGAGATCCATCTTGCAGGCCCTGCAGAACTATAAAAGATCCCGCAGGGCCCTGATCTCTTCTAGGAGTTCATTCCACCAGTATGGAGCCACCACTGAAAAGGCCCTGGCCTTGGTAGTAACGAGCCTGGGATCCCTGGGGCCTGCGAGGGTCAGTTGATTTTGAGACCCTGACCGTAGTGCTCTCTGGGGTATATACAGGGAAAGGCGGTGCCTCAGGTATGTCGGACCCTGGCCATATAGGGCTTTAAGGGTAAGTACCAGCACCTTGAAGCGAATTCGGTATGCTATTGGCAGGCAGTGCAATGTCTTCAGCACAGGCCGGATGTGTTCCCATCTGGGAAGGCCCATAAGGAGCCTGGCCACGGCATTCTGCACTAGCTGCAGCTTCTAAATTTGCAACAAGGGCAGCCCCATGTAGAGAGTGTTACAGTAGTCTAGTCTCGAGATGACCATTGTGTGGATTACCGTAGCCAGGTCATCGCGGTCATGGAAGGGAACCAATTGCCTAATCAGCTAAAGATGGTAAAAGGCCAACTTAGCAGTGGCTGCCACCTCCATTGTTAAGGAGGCATCCAGGAGCACTCCCAAACTCCTAACCTCCAGCATGGGCACTAATGGTGCCCCATCGAAGGTCGGGAGTGGGAACCCTACCCCCGAACAGTGTTCCCTCTAAGCTGAGCTAGTGTGAGCTAGCTCACAGTTTTTTAGCCTCCGGCTCACACATTTTTGTCTTAGCTCAGGAAGGACAGCTCCAGAGCAAACTGATTGATACAGCAGCCAAATTGCTTGCTCACAACTTTAATGCCAGGAGCTCACAAAGTAGAATTTTTACTCACAAGACTGCACAGCTTAGAGGGAACATTGCCCCCGAACCGCCCCGACTCAAGCACAGGACCTCTGTCTTTGCCAGATTCAGCTTCAGCCGGCTCAGTCTAAGCCAACCAGCCACGGCTTGAAGTGCCCGGTCCATGTCTTCCAGCCTGGAGTCCAATTGGCCGCCCAGTATCAGATAGAGCTGGGTGTCATCAGCCTACTGGTGACATCCCAGCCCATACCTCTGGGCGATCTGGGCAAGGGGGCACATATAGATGTTAAATAGCATCGGGGAAAGCACTGCCCTCCTGGACTGCTGTTCCCCAAGTGCCACCCTTTGTCCCCGACCTTGGAGGAAGGAAGCAAGCCATTGCAGGGCAAGCTGCTGAATTCCAGTGTCAGCAAGGCGGTGGGTCAGCGAGTGATGGTCGACCATGTCGAACGCAGCCGACAGGGAATCAACAATAACTTGTGAACTGTGCAAGTTGCCAGTGAACCTGGCATCATTATACTATCAGGCTGAGCTGGAGTCAAAGGGAATTTTGCAGAAATCTTTCTCGTGGTTTTCATGGAGGACCATGAATGTTTGTTGTACTTGCACTATTCTTACTGCTGTGTTTTTTCCATTTTGTGTACATTGTTATTTATTTGTTTGCCTACTTTATTTATAGTATGCCTTTCTTGTTGAAAGTCAAGGCAGACTCCCTAATTCGTGTGTGTGTGTGTGAAGTGCCATCAAGAGTCTGGAAAACAGTAATGGTGAACTCTTGCAGCTTAATTTTTGCATTTGAAAAACCAGACAAAGTCAGGAGTTATTAACATTCTTCCACTGCTTGTGGCCTTCCCAGAAGTGCCTGTCTGACCATCTTTGGAAACAGATTGTGTATCTTTTGCCTGAACCAGCAGAATTTGTGGTGCATGGTTTTTATTCTGATATACAATCTGCAGTTTGCTAAGTGTCCAAAAGAGGGCAGTGTTCACATTGATTAAATGTTTTTAACCATGTGCTTTTTCCTCCCAACTTTGTTTAGGTTGGCCGTTTAGAAAATGCCATTGGCTGGTACCACAGCCACCCTGGCTATGGCTGTTGGCTTTCAGGCATTGATGTCAGTACGCAGATGCTTAATCAGCAATTTCAAGAACCATTTGTGGCTGTAGTTGTAAGTATAGTACTGGAGCAAGCGATTGCGCCAATGGAACATCAGATATCATAAAATCTAACACTGTATTGATGTGAAAATATTGGATATCTTTGTTCCTCATCATGGCTTTCATAGATGAATGTTTAAAATAACTGTGTGTACGGAATGGTGATGTTTCCAATTGCTAGATATAATTTCTCTATCCTTTGTGATTAACCTTTTGAACTATAATCCTAGTGATGCTTTTTTGAGTTGATTCAAGCCAGTCAATGGGGTTGAACTGATCATGCCAATATTTACAGAAACATTTCCTAACAAGTGAAACTGGGTGTACATTGAACTGCCTACCACAAAGTAAAAATCCCCTTAAGTTAATTTAATTGCATTCATGAAATTGCTTGACCTCTGCTTCCTTAATATCTCAAAATCTTGTTTGTGTTGAATAACACAGGAGTTGGTCATTGTTTTATAATGTCACATCATGGCACTTCACGAAGTACAAGAAGAGAGTCTCAAGGATCTGAGTCTAAAATCTGAGACATGGAAGATAAAGGGCAGTAAGGCAACAGGAGGCGGGTATAGGCAGATGAAGAATATCCATTCATCCAAATAGCACAGGCTTGGTTTAGTAGAATAAGGAAATTAAGGAATTGGGAAAAGGTATGTTTTGAAAAGGGATTTTAAGGGGGTGGAGAGTACACAATCCTGTTCACAGAAGGAGTGAATCCATAGTTCTTGTTACATTTGTGCAATGACTTGAGTTGGAGAATTTTCCAATGTCCTAAATAGAGAATTATTTTGTTTAGTGTGTCTATTTTGACTTCTCTTTAGTAAAAAACAAAAAGACATATCCCATGTTAATTTTATAGTACCAAATACTTGAACTGAAATATTTGGTCAGGAAAAAATAAATCAAGTGTTGTTTAAATGATAGTTTCAAACAAATTCCAAAATGTATGTGGAAATTATTTTTATTGGAAAAATACTTGTCAGATACTCAAACCAATGTGGCCTGCCATAATAGAAAAATAGCCTTCCTTAATAGTTCACTTAGGTAGTGATATATGTTTGTACATACTTCCTTTACATTATTTAAAATTTAAAATGTTTGTACATTTGTACATACATTGTTTAATTTTTTTAAAACTGAACACTGAAAACCTGACATAGTCATTTTAGCAAGAATTGTGTTTTGTTATCCCTTGGACATTGGTTTCAACAGAATTTAACTGTCTTCCACCAAAGGGTATCTACATTTTACTGTCACTTTTCCAGCATCAATTGCTTTACTTGTTAGTTCCATATCAGATTGGTAATTAGTGCCCTTTCTACCATGTGAGAGGAAACATATGTATGTAGCTTCAATTTTGATTTTATCCATACAGTGCATCAGGTGAACTCATAACTTGATTTGTATTTGGATTATTATATGTATTTGTGGTTTTATTTCCACACCCGATTTACAAGCCAGTACTCTCTCACACAGTTCCTAAGAACAGTACCTGAAAAACATTAATTACACCTTTGAAACTGCTAAACCTGCCTCATAGTTTAGGAAAAATGAAAATTCAGAAGAAGAAATTTTTCATGAGGAAAGTACTAGAAAATGTTTCACCACATATCTCTGCATTTGCTCTGCTGCCTGCATTCCCCTTTCAAGGGTGCCTCTGTCCACCACAGAGAGGATGACTGTTTGTGGTATAGAAGCAGAGCCAAGAACGTCTCTGGGAAGTTTCTACATGCTTCACTCAATTGATTCCGCCTGGGAGAAAACTGCTTGTTATATTTTGTTCCTGAAACTGAGTGACTAGTATAAATGTGCAACCCGCATTCCTGTGTAACCCCTGCAGAAGTACAGAATGCTGTTTGCTTATGCTGAAGTAAAATCTGTATCCGTTATCCCTTTCTAAAGAATGTTTTCAGTTTATTGTGTAGCATAATATTCAGACAATGCCAGGGAATATATTAAATGGTTTTCTGTTTGCAATAATATTTGAAGCCTCCACAGTTGGATGTTAGGTTGTAACTTCTAGAGGCAAAACTTATTCACCCAGTAATTCAAATATCCATGTGTTTCTGCTGTTGAGATCACATCATGGGAGACTTGTCTGTCACAATGATTCTATATGTAAATACTTTATTCAAAAAGATAACATTAAAAGGAAAATATTATAAATGTTTCCAAGCTCTCCATTAATTTGGTACTCTAGCAGTACAATCCTAAGCAAAGTTGCCCCCTTCTAAGTCCACTGAAGTCAGTGGGCATAGAAAGGTGTAACTCTGTTTAGGATTGAACTGCTGAGGGCTATTTTTTTCCCCTCAGTTCTTTTGTGAAATTCCTGTTTAAGGTTACCAGTATCAGACTGTTTTATTTGATACATGAATTGCATGTTATGTGGCAATGTTTAGGTCATCATTCCACAGAAGAAAATGATGTGACTTTGGGGTTGAAAAATAAGTCTAAACTGTAGTTCTGAAAATGGCATTCTGCTGCTACATAGCAAGTTCCTTGTGTAGAGTAACTTTCAAATTCATTTTTACAGATTGATCCAACAAGGACAATATCTGCAGGAAAAGTAAATCTGGGAGCTTTTAGGACATATCCTAAGGTAATATAGTTGTTGCATAACCAAATGATAGCTATGATAGAGATGTTATCACATTGTTTATTTCGTTCTCAGACATTTCTGCTGGCACAATCTGAAAGACTTTTTTACTGTAGTAGTAAGTCTATGAATTGAGATTTGAGTGGACTGAGAATGGTGTAATTCTGCTTAGGGGTAATTCTGTTTAGGATTACACTAATAATTTGATTATACCATACAGCTAATTCTGAATCTGGCCCCTGTGCTGACTAAACAACCCAGACAATGGGGCCAGGTACAGATAGGGGGTATTTTCTCTCTCTATTATACGGTCCTGTGGCCCTCTCTCCTTGCAGGGGCTGGCATCTTAATAGCATCTGGTTGAACCAGTCAGCATCCCTCACTCATTGCTGACTTGTAAGAGACTAGTGTCTACCCATCCTTGCTGACTCTCTCTTAACATCTGCGGTGCTGTATCTGCCTTTCTTGATCCTGTAGTTTGTCCTCCTTATCTTGTGGGCTGTGCAGATTGACTTGTATTCCTTCATCTTGCACTGTTGCTAAGTGTACTTTTTTAGTTCTTTCACAATCATTTACCTTGATCCAAACAATGATGACATTATAAACTTAGCTTTTTATTCCTATTTGTATCTGTTAAAACATTTCATTATATTGTATGCTAGTTTGCTGTTCAACCTCTGCCTCATATGTATGGACTGGTAAGTTCCATTTCATTGTGTCTGAGGAAGTGTACATGTACATTGAAACTCATACCTTGAATAAAACTTTGTTGGTCTTAAAGGTGCCACTGGACTCAAACTTTGTTCTGTTGCTTCCGACCAACATGGCTACCCACGTGAATCAATCATTTATCCTGTCATTCACCCTTCTGCTCAGAGAATCACAGAGGTTAAAAAAGTCAGGCCATAATTTCCTTATGGGGGTTCTTGCTTATATTGATCACAACCATTCCCAGAAGAGAAATGATAGAAAACAAAGACTGAGATTTTGGAGAATTGCAGCAAAAGAAAATCTAGGATTAAATTATGGTCCTTAGATAAAAATAGCCTTCCTTAATGGTTTGCTTTAGGTAGTGAGATATGTGTGTCCTATTGCATGTGCCCTGTTGCATTCACTCAGTTTTACGTATGCTTGAATAAGACACAAGGAACCTGACATGTTCTCTCCATTTGAAGTCTCGCATTGGAGATACTCCTGTTGTATGCGTCAGTTAAAAAGTAACTGGAAATCTGTAATAATGAACTATTAACAGTCTTTACTTCAGGGGTATGCATTTTATTGTAGGACTGGAATCCTGCCTGTTTTGGAGGGTTTTTTTAAGGGAATGCAATATTCTTTTGAAAAAGTTACCAAGTTTTGTCAACAACGCAAGAATCAAGCTTGAGCATATTTGAGTGTGTTTCTAAAATATTTCTGAAATAGCATAAGGGAAGAATTAAGATGCTGGCTGAGAACAACAGAGAGGTACATTTTTATCAGCCTGCCACTGTTATCTGTAAGTTGCAGCCGACCCTCACCCTTCCACAAGCAGAAGGCACTTCTGCTCTTCCAAGGAGGGAGGAGAGTTTCCGCAGATGCGTCCTTTCCATTGTATTACCATATCCACCACTGTTCCCAACAGTCCTTGGGCTGCAGAAACAGTTTTTGGGAGGGGGGAAATAGAGAATTCTCCCCAAAACCAGAGATAGCAGAGCTCTGCTTGTAGTTCTCTGGATTCAAGCCTATGTGTCTTAATCTTACCTGCATTGAAGAGTTTGGAAACAGACACATCATGTGAAACCATACTTGTACTGAAGGAAGTCAGTTGCTGTCTATATGTCTCTAACACGAAAATAGTATGTCCTTTATGTTGTTGGTCAAACAAGTGAAAATATAAATATCAGTCATTACTTTCTGAACCCAAACAATGCAACTAGTTTCCCATACATTTCTAAACTTGTTTTTGATCATACACATATGAAACATTTAGGCATTAAGCTTCATCTTTATTTCTCTATCACTCAGGGCTACAAGCCTCCTGATGAGGGTCCTTCTGAATATCAGACTATCCCACTTAATAAAATAGAAGACTTTGGAGTGCACTGTAAACAGTAAGGAACAGTTTTATGATACAGAGATTTCAGATTGTTCTCCACTTTGGAAAGGGAAAAAATGGGTCATGAAATTACCCAAGACTCAAACATTTGCTTCCTGGGTAGTAGAGCAGTTTGTTTGGATTTTATTTTGAGAGAGTTTTTTAAAAAGAATTGCCTCATTCTGTGCCCCTTGGCCAAGGGTTATTTTCCATAACAAATCAATGGCAATATTTGGTTTGGGATATCATACTACTGAAAAGTACATTATGAGACTGGTTGTGACCAGAATTTCGAAACTTCATGCAGAAAGAAAAATTGTGTCAGTTCACTTTCCACCCTGTTCATTTTCATTCCCCTCCCCCACCTTGACCTGGCACTTCTGTTTGCTTTGAAGACCTGAGTAATGGAAAATCAGAATAGAAACAATGTTTTTTAAAAGATGTGCCCTTTCCAAAGAAATTTAATATGGTTGTAAATGTTAATATATATCTGATTCAAACTGGTACAACTGTTCTAGTAACATCTAAAACAGGAATCCCCAATGTGGTGTTCATTGGTGCCATGGCACCAACCAAAACCTTTCCTGGTGCCCACCAATATTAGTGCATGTCAACCATGTTGACATGCATTAATAAGTAAAAATGGCACAAAATGGTCCTCTAAACAGTACCATAGTTGACTGTTCCTTAGGACAGTCCTTAGACAAACTGGTTGTATTGTTGTTCCTTGGTCACATTGGTGCCCTCAGTCTTCATATGAGAGAGATTTTTTAAAATGTAGCATCTTTATTTAAGTGGCTAACTTTGACATGGCACTTCATATGTTCTCAAACAGGTATTATGCTTTAGAAGTCTCCTATTTCAAGTCCTCTTTGGATCGAAAGTTGCTTGAGCTTCTGTGGAACAAATATTGGGTGAACACTCTTAGTTCATCCAGTTTGCTTACTGTGAGTACCTTTGTAAATTTGGAGGGTGATTGAGAACTAACAGAGAACCTTTGGTACACTTTTACCTTTCCTATAGGCAGGAGGATCAAAGCCTATGAGAGGAATATTGGTACAATGGGGCAGCAAAGTATAAAGAGGTCTGTGTTGTCATTCAAAAGAAGTATGTACAGTATACATACAGCAAGAAGCAGTCCTTTTGTCTCTCAGGGTTAGCAATCAATTCAAAAGTATCTGCTTGATGTGTCTCCCATAAAAGATTTTAGCTCTGTTAAGAGTGGCTCCTTTTTACTTTTCTGTGGTTCACATAGTTAGAGATCTCGCTAAGCTTAGAATCAAGTTTCAGCTTCCTGCGGTAAATAGCAGTTGGGTTGTCTGGGGCACAAAGCACAGCCTGTCATTTTGTAAAGATGTTTTCATGTGGGTTACTGGCTCAGCATGTATTGTTCCAGATAACAGCATTATGACAAATATTAAATATCTTTCAAATGCAGAATGCGGACTATACCACTGGGCAAGTTTTTGATCTATCTGAAAAACTAGAGCAGTCAGAAGCGCAACTAGGCCGAGGAAGCTTCATGTTGGGTTTAGAGTCTCATGACAGAAAGTCGGAGGACAAACTAGCTAAAGCAACAAGAGACAGGTAAGATCAACTCTGTTCTAGTGTTTGTTGTAGGAAAAAAGATGTTGTCAGTAACCTCTGCAGTACAGATGTCTATTACAATGTCTTAGAACTATGGTCCTGCTGGCATCTTAGAATGTGAAGGCAGAAAACTATTATCTGATTTCTGGCAATGTCATTACTAAAAAAAATTACATAATGACTAAATATATAAAACCCATCTCCTTGATTTGAGTCTCATGATTCCTTCCCAAATATCCACTAGGGGTATGCATTCGGATCTACCTGAACCAAAAATACGCCTGAGAAATATCTTATCAGTATTTTTGGGGTATATTTTGACATCCCAAAATATGGGTTTTCTCAGGAAAACCAGAAAAAAATCCCCCCAAAACTTGGGTATATTCAGGAATTACCAGTAGAACCAAAAACAGTGGAGAGGCAGTAGCACATTGCTCCTGCCTCTCAGCTGTTTGTCGGGCTTCTACTGTAGTCCCTTTAAAGGGACATGCTGTGTGGAGTGATCTCCGTGTGGCATGCAGATCCTGGGGCTGGCTTCTCTTGCAGCATGGTTTAAACCGGACTGCATGAGAAGCCAAGCCAGACTCCTACCAGTATTGGGATCTGGGATTTTTTTGAAATACCAGAAAAAAATTGGGTCCAATAGAGCTGAACTGGAAAATACCAGTTTTTTAAAAATTCCACACCCATAATATCCACCATAATATCCACTATTCAGTGGACAGCAGAAGACAGGAGGGCCTGGCGTAATCTGGTCCATGGGGTCGTGAAGAGTCGGACTCAACTGTGCGACTGAACAACAACAACAATATCCACTTCCATTTTTGCGAGTTACCACAGTAATTCTTTTTTTTACTTTTAGAGCTTACATGTAATATTTCCTCAAATTTTCACAACACTTCCAAATCACTGTTGTAATATAAGCTAGCTAAATATTAGTACAGACTGATGTAGTAATCAGGGTCTAAAAAGGCTCGAAGGACTTCTTGTATGCACAAGGCCATAGATGATTTTTCCATTCCAGTGGCAATCCCTTGGACTTTATGCATTGCTGCTCTGGTGGATCTCTCTAACTTTTGGTAGTGGAGGGACACGGTCGGGTGCCATGGCTCCTGGCCAACCCCCTACACACTGAGGGCAACACAGCTGGGTACCGTGCCTCCCAGCCCCCCCCCCCACTGAGAGCAATGTAACCAGACCACCATGGCTCCCAGCCACCCCCTACACGCACTGAGAGCGATGCAGCCAGCCACTACAGCTACCAGGCATCCACACACACACACCTTGAGTGACACAGCTGGACTCTCTGAAAGAGGAGGTAGAGGCATTGTCTACCCAGGTACAGACAATGCTCTTGTTTTTATGGAGGATTTAACTCCCTATGTAATTTTTTGTGGATTTCAGGTTTTTCTGCAAGCCTGGGGGTCCCCCCCAAGTTTTAAAACAAAATCTTCTTTATCTCAGTGTGGGTCCAATCTGTAGATTTAGGTATCCGCAGATCTACCTACACATGAGAAATTTATAGATACTGTACTTTAAAGGTATAAAATGAAGTACACAATTAAGGCAAAATTTCAAAGCTAAAAAAGGATGGGAAACCTTACCAGTGATGGCATTCAAGCCCATGAAAATATCCATATCTTGGATAGGTTCGTATAATTTACAAAAAGACACAAAGCCGTTTGTTTTGATAATGGTTACTACAAATAATCCAGAGACAATTAGTTTGTAAATAAAAGATAACTACAGTGAAAAATCTCAAAACAGAAAGTGTAAACAATGAAGCATTCTGAATAGGTCAAAGTATGAATAGTATAAGTGGTCAGACAGTATAAACAATGAAACAATGCTATGCTACACGAAACTGCTGGGAGAGATCGTTGAGGGGTTTGGATGACACCCTTGTCCTTAGCAGGTGAAGCAGATAGGTCTGTGGAAGTCCTGAATAGGTGCCTAGAGAAGGTAATAGGATAGATGCAGGCCAATAAACTAAAGCTCAGTCCAGACAAGACTGTGGTGCTGCTGGTCCATGACAGAGATTCTTGAGGACTGAGGAGTCCGCCTATCTTGGAGGGGGCTGCACTCCCCATGAAAGAGCAAGGTCATAGCTTGGAGGTGTTTGTTTATTTACATCATTTATCCTGCTTTTCTTCCCAATGGGAGGCCAAACCAGCTTACATAATTCTCACCTCTGTTTTATCCTCGCAACAATCCAGTGTGAGTTGTGGTATAGTTGTTGAAGAGCCAGACTAGGATCTGGGAAACCTTGGTTCATATTCCCACTCTGCTGTGGAAGCTTGCTGGGTGACCCTAGTCCAGTCACACACTCTCAGCCTAACGTACCTCAGGGCTGTTCTACAGATGAAATGGAGAGAAGAACTGTGTAAGCTGCTTTGGGTCCTTTGGATTGACTGGATTGTTTTATTATGTTTTTTTACTGTAAATGGATGAATAAATAAACCTTGTGAGGTAGGTCAGGCTGAGAGTGTGGAACTGGCCCCAAATCCCTTTCATTCTCCCAGATCTTAGTCTGACATTATAAACTCACCACACTGGCTGCCAGATCCTGACCTATGATTGGAGGCTCTGATGTCCTCCATAGCAGAATAGTGCCTTTGGCTGAAATGCCAGCATGGTCTAGACATGATCCATTGTTCTGACCACATCCAGGTTAGATTACGGTAATGTGCTCCACATGGGACTGTAGTTGAAAGTTTTGGAAACTTGATTTGCTCCAGAATATGGCAGCCAGGTGCTTGTTTGGGGCTGGGTACAAGGACTCTGTCATCTCTGTGTTGAACAAATTACATGGGCTGCCCATCTGTTTCCAGGTGCAATTCAAAGTGCTGGTTCTTACCTATAGTGTACTAAATGGCTTGGGCCTGGGGTACTTGAAGGATTGCCTCCTCCCAAATTGTCCTGCTGCTCAATAGATACCGTCCTCTCAAGCTGTTCCCTGTGCCACTGTCTTCAAATATAGAGTGAGAGGTGACCTGTGGATGAACTTTTCCTGGTGTCTACTTTATTTTTAAGGGCCAGACCAAAACATTTCTCCTCACCCAGGTTTTTAACTAAGGGGTGCCATCTTTTTAGTCAGTTTGTGGCCTGATCCTAGCCTAAGGAATCTGATTTTAGACTGCTGTGTTCTCTTGCATGCTTCTATAACTTGGCTTTCGTTTAGTGATGGTTTTTAATTCCTTTTTCATTGACTGGATTGTTTTAATATGTTTTTTACTGTTATGATTTCTTTATATTAGATTTTAGGTTTGTTTTATTTCTTTGAGCCACCTTGAGCAGGATCTGTAGAAGCAGCATTCAGATTTTCTGAAGATATTTTTAAAAATTGAGCGTTCATCCTCATCTAATACATTACTGACTCCAAGGACCTGCTCAGGGTGTCCTCTGCTATCTCTGGAACTGATGAAAAGGTGAAATAACTCCAGTCTACTGATGGCACTTCTCTCCAAACCTCTAGAAAAATTCCCCCCGTTGTTTTGTGTGGAAGTTAAATGGCATAGGGGGAAATAAAGCACCAAAACACTCAGTAGCATAAGCTCTAATAGGCAGAGCAAAATTCTCTCCACCCTATTTTCTGATAACAGTAGTAGCAGAAGTAGTAGAACACAACCAATTATTAGGCAGACCAGAAGATTGATGGTTGGTGTTACTGAACACTGCAGAGTTCAAGTTCCAGAAGAATGACCAGTTTGCACACCCTTTCTGTAACCCCTGGTGTAAGAGACTTGCAGTACAGTCCTAATTAGTTTACACTCTTCTAAACCCACATAGGTTTAGGAGAATTAACTCTGTTTAGGGTTGTACTGTAAGAAAGTTTCAGGACCATACTGAAACCTGGACTTCAGTGGGTCCAAGTAGTTAGTGTGGTCCAACTGTAACTAAATTCATGGTGTCATCTCAGACTCGAGTATAGCCTGCCTGAGGTCATGAAGGTTTCCACACTTTTGTCATTCCTCAGAGTATGCAAAATAGTAATGTTCTGGAGGGCATTTTTATGAAGAGATCAGAACTTTAGCAGAATAGAATAGTCTAGAAGGGTCCCTTTATAAGTGCAATGGTGCTGTAGTCTATTGCAATGATATATTCAGTACTATAGCATTGTTCATTGGATGTCTCATGCTATATGAGTACATTGCTATTATACTGTAACCCACCTTTGAGTCTCAGTGAGAGAGGGCTATAAATATAAATATATTGGTAGTGTCAAATGCCTAACGTCTGAAACTGGATAGTTGAGTCCAAAGAGTTCTTGAGTTTACCTTTTAAAGCAAATAACTTCTGACAGTTGACTGACTGAATTGTTTGTGGAGTTGTGGAGATTCATAGGGTTATGGGCACCGTAGGCTCCTAAGGCAGTTCAATAACATGAAATACAATGACAGAACTGCATTTGGCCAACTGTTATTTATGCTTTTCTTTTTTCCTCAGCTGCAAGACCACCATAGAAGCAATACATGGATTGATGTCTCAGGTTATTAAGGATAAACTTTTTAATCAAATTAACATTGCTTGAAGAACATCACCAACTGATACACATCTTCAAGGTAGAGGAAAACATACCTACTTGGACTCTGTTCAATTTGGAACTGAAGGCAGAATGGAAATCTTCAGTTAATTTGTAGTACTTTAAATCATCTCTGCCACCTCCTTGCCCAGTTTTAAGAACAGTGTTCTGAAATTTGCTGTAACTGTTCTTTACCATGGTTTTGGTTGTTGCTTCAAGAGAACAGTAAATGTGACTTACTGAATGATGAAGCTTTGGAATTTATCTGTTTGCCAATCTGCAATAAAGATATCTTAAACACAACCAGATGCTTTTTTCATTTTACTTTGCTTAAATTTATCTCTGAATTTAATCATTCTCCATCCCTCCCTCTCCTTTCTTTGTGTAGGCTCTCAAGCCAGAAATCGTAAATTGTTCCAGGATGAGGCCTATCTGCCTCTTTATTTTAGTATGGAAAATACATCATACTCTCCCTTCTATCCATAATCTGTTCTTTCTCTGTCATACCATGTACTACAGCAGAGTCCTTTCCTGAAATCCAGACCCCCTACCCTACACTCCGATTTCAAACGTGTTAGTTGCAGCCTTCCATGTGAGCATGATCTGTTCTGTTATCCTGACTTCCTAGGTCAGTATTTTCTAGAACAATGTGCAGTCACTTCACATGACTTTTCTCCAACACAGTATTTACCCAACTCTGTCAAGGCCCTATACATTATTTCAGATCTTTCTGCCAAGCTCTTGACGCAGCTTATGAAAATGTAGCACAACTAATGGGTTGCATCTAGTGATCCTGTTCTGCTTACGGTGGAGTTTTCCTTTAGCAGAAGCTTCCTCCACCGGGGAAACAAAGTGGTTCAATACAACCCACTCACGCCTCTATTGATACTTAGACAGAAGTGTTTACACCTTGAAAGAAAACTGATAATGTTTAAGTGATAGAGATAACTAAACTGTTTTTAACCAGACAACCTTCTCAGATTAAAATAATCAATTTTTAAGCATCAATCTGCCAGAAATGATTGGATGAACTCTAGCCTGATTTTATGAGAATCCATATATTAATATATAAATGCATATTGTGCTTTGATCCTAAGTAATCATATGGAAATAACTATCGTTGACTTATACTACCATTACTAACAAGTAAAGGAGGTGCTGATGTGCTAAGAGTTGTTAGAGGGTAGGTGCTACCTAAACTTTCCATTCACAGAAGGAGAGAGCAATTTTTGTCCATTTCCCTATCCTGATCTAAGGAATCTAATGGCCTCTGAAGGTAAGACTTCAGAGGGTATGGGAGGCTACAGTGGTGGTGTTGGTGGGAAGTTAAAATTGCCTATCCATTCCACTTGCAGAAGTGGAATCTCAACTGTAGAATGTACTTGTACTATAGAAATGGGTTTTTTTTCCAGAGATGCCTTCATTCTAAAAATGGATTTTGTCCTAAGTATAGTTCTGTAACCTTTGAAAATGAAGATAACTGGAATAACTCTTTGTCTCTTTCTAAGGAAAGTGAGTCTGCTTCAAGTGGCTCTACTATTTGCTTTTCCAATACAAGATAAGCCCTGCTTTATTCCATTCCTTTCCATCATCCTGAGCTTGTCCTGGCAGGGAGGGTGGGGTATAAAGGAAATAAATTAACCAAGCAGCTTTGGAAACTCTTCCCCCCCAGTACTCACTAACAAAAACTCAACCTATTGTCCTCACTCAAAAGTACTACTGCCTAATGGGCCCCTAAACAGCTGGTTCCTTTACATACTGCTCTTTTGTCAGTTGTCACCCCAGGTCTGCAAATCTTAAATTTCTCAGAGGCCCAACCTAGAGGATCTAGGAGCTGCTCTGCTTTGGGGGTTTCACTGGTAAACTTATGCAGCATGGATATTCAGGAAATAGAATGTAACACAATGAAGGGACTTATGGTACCTTTAAAATGAACACATTTATAGAAGGACAAATGTTTGTGGAACAGAGTTCACTTTACCAGATGCAACAGCTAAGGACTTTCAAATCCTGACCATAATTAATATTGTATGTTGATGGGGTGTGAACTGACAAAGAGTGAGGGGAAAAGAGATCGTGGAGATAAAAGTGGATAACTCAAGGAAAATGTTAACTCCGCATGCAGTATCAGTGAAAAAAGCAAATTCCAGGCTGGGTATTATTAGGAAAGGGATTGAAAATAAAATTGTTAATATTGTAATGCCCTTGTATACATGTATGCTGTGGCCTCATTTGGAATACTGTAGACAGGTCTGGTTGCTTCCTCTCAAAAGAGGATATTGCAGGACTGGAAAAAGTACAGAAGAGGGCAACCAAGATGATTAAGGGATTGGAGCACCTTCCCAATCAGGAAAAACTGAAGAATCTGGGACTTTTCAGTATGGGGGGACATAAGTCAGGATGTGACAGATTTATAACATTACAAGTGCAGACCTGCAAGGAACTCACGGGGGGGGGGGATTCTTGGTTGCAGTGGCATCCTGGTGCTGCGGTTTGCTTGGTCACCCTACATTGGTCAAGCCTTCCCCTCTGCTGCCCACCTACATTTTAGCTGCCACAGCTGCCTCATTATCCACCCTCACTCCAGGGGGGCAGGCCACAAGTCCTCCTTCACCACCTGGCAGTGGGGGTGATCCAGGACTCCTCTTCCTCCCCTGCTGCCTGCAGCTCCACCACTTTAGTAGTGGCACAGTGAAGTCAAGCTGCAGCTCCTCCTCCCCCATCCGCCTCAGTGTCACAATGGATGTGTGGCAGCAGCGATGGGGAACTGGATTTAGGTATTTAATTATTACTCTAAAGACACCAGGAGCTGATTATGACACAGTCAAGGATTGTAACATTCACAGTATCTGTGCTGAAGATCCTTTTACAAGGCACAAAGGTAGGTGGGCAACCTAAAGTTTTCTTCAACCAAGTTTCCTTTTGCCAAAGCATAACAACTCTGTCCTTTGAGGTTAGTTACTTTCTAAATAAGTGGTATTCCTTTTTAAAGTGTTTACAGGTGGAATTCAGTTGACTGATTAAAGCTGTATCTGTGTAAGATGCATTGTGATGGGATGGATGTCTGGTAGAAAGAGTAAGATTTTTTTCACAGTGGTCTTACATTGCATTTCATATGTTTAAACTCTCGCTTAAAATACATCAGAGGTAATACATACTAAAATTCTAGCATGGAGACTGTTTTTGTTAATCAGCACAATGCCTTGGCAGGTTTTTAAAAAACATTTTGAACAACCCAAAATATATAATGCAGTAATATAGTGGAGGCACAGTGAAAACTTCTGAAAATAAGCATGACAGAAGGCCACGGAACACAGAATTATTCTTGGTCAGTGTGTTCTGGTGTTTGAATATGGTACAGTGCAAGAGGCAAAGGATTTCAGGGAAAATGCTGTGTGAATGATAAGATGCAGATGGAGGAACCGTGCATGCACAGGAATTCATTTATGCTGCTGATGTCTGCACTGTGTCTGAATTCGTTGTATAAACTAAAGTGAAAACACTCTGTTTACCTTTCAGCGTTCTTCTATATTTCTGGATTATTTAAAAGTTAGTTATACTGCAATGGCAACTTTTGTGAGAAAGAGGGAAGTTAACTAGTTACATAAAACAGTACTACTACTGCACGGTTGTTAATTCTCATATTTCATACTCATTTCAAATACTGACATATGTATGTTTGTAGATTCACTCAACATATTTAGAACCTAGGCTTATTCCATGTAATTACACATCAGTACTTTTGAACTGATAGTGGGTTTTCCCATTGGTGTATAAATTCATTATTTAATATTTTGCCAGCTGGATTCCCCAGTACTTTTTCTTGTTGCAGGGTAAGTGCCTCATAAAAGAGAACCAGGGGTTCATTTGGAACACTAGTTTTAAATCCAGCCTTTCCTTTCCTCTGTCATATTAATTTGTCAGGTACAGGTTGGTACTCTTATGATGATTCTGAGATGTTCTTTTATAATACCTACGTCGATATGAATATTCATAAGAAGGCATTGGTGTATTTCAGGCAGTTTGTGCAAACAGAGGTACTCTTTGGTGTGTGCCGGCACAACCATTTTGGGATGCACCAGGTTGAAAATTGTAGTTTAGGTTATCTTTTCTAGGCCTGTTTTTGGCCATACTGAGAAGCTGCTGTCACTATAGGTCTCAAAAAGAGCTCAAAAGAAATTGTGTTGCTTGATCAAGACTTGCATTCAGGGTCCTGAATGTATTTTATGTATTGTATGTATTTCTATCTCACCTTTCCTCTACCATGGAACTCAAGGCAGTGTTCATCAGGTTCTCAGGATGTCTCTTACTGAACCACAGTCAATCCTTTGGAAGCTTACTATGTTAAATATAAATTAGCAAATATTAACATTTTAGAAGAAGAAGAGATTGGATTTATACCCCACCCTTCACTCAGAGTCTCAGAGCGGCTTACAAACGCCTTTCCCTTCCCCTCCCCACAACAAACACCCTGTGCGGTAGGCAGGGCTCAGAGAGCTCTGACAGAAACTGCTCTTTTTCAAGAACAGCTGTGCCAGAGCTGACCCAAGGTCACACCAGCATCTGCAAGTGGACGAGTGGGGAATCAAACCCAGTTCTCCCAGATTAGAGTCTGTGCACTTAACCACTACACCAGCCTGAGAAACTGAACTAGCTGACATCTGTGTGTTTCACCAGCATCCTTGAAGTTTTTATTTGGGAAGGAAATATAATTGAAAAGGAAACATGAGCCTCAAAGAAGTATGGGGATGCCTTGTTTTTAAAAAGTGTCAAGAACTTACCTTTGTAACAGACTACAAAGTATTTTCAACTTCTTAACTCTGGAAATAATGTTTTTATATAATAAAATGGCTTAGTGAGATTATTTTTTGTCTGTGCTGACTGCTTAAACTTATCATGAGAGTGAACAAGAGAAGATAACAGTGCTAGCCTAATAACACTTTTCTGACTGTATTGAATAGTGACTGTATTGAACAGTACTAGCCTAATAACACTTTTCTGACTCTATTGAATAGATTTGGATGAGTAGACCTGCCTACGTGTGTTCTCTAAAAGACTTTGCAAATGAAAATGTCCTGACCTATACATTAATAAAATGGTAATTTTAAACAAAGTGTTTATTTTCCCTAGTTAATATAAATGTCTTAAATATTAATATTCTATATTAAAGTCAGTATGCTATATTACAGATGTAAGTATTACTGAAGAAAAATCAAAGAGCAGTATATATGAGTTTTTCCCTGTGGCCCATGGCCCTCTGGATCACATCCAATATAATTTGTGCCTGTATAAATGTTTTTTGTGTGTGCATTACTGTAGCTATGGAAGTTGCAATGAGTTGTACTTAAATCTACTAAAACATCACAATGTAATATACAAGAATGTTTCAGAATTGGTTTAATAACTATTTAGGGACAAGTACAGTGCTTAAAAGAAAAATGGCAAAACAGTATTTGATAGTATCATTGATTAATGGCTTGTGTGCAAAACTTTTCCCTGCATTTAACACATAGGGGACAACTGCCAGGGGGAACCTCTTGTAAGTTAAGTACTGTTCATATTTACTTTGGAGTTAAGCACTATTATACTGAACTTTGTAATGACCTAACAAAATGGGGGGAAATTCCTTCTGGGCACGTTTTGATTAACCACAGTCCTATTTTTCAGTGTCATGTTCATGAAGAAGAAAGTTCCATTTCGGTCCCAATTCCTCCTGGAGGCAAATGAATTGCTGTAGTGTTCAGCTTTATTACTAAAATTACTTCATTGGTGTACATGGGTTTTTAGTAAAACTACACAGAGCTAGAGACACACATCAGACTATATCCCACCACAACATTCCACTTCATCCTCCATCCCTGCAAAGAGATTGGTTGGAACGCTGTTAGTCACTCTGGAATGACCATTACGTTACAAAAGAAGAAGAAAGGAATGTGTATTTCGTAAGAGAACATACGAGGAACAAGGGTCTACAAGATAAACAGTTCAAAACAATGTTGACATCTTAACATTAACACAAATGTGGAGGGATCTTTGTATTTCTACTAGTCTTCAGCAAAAATAAACACAGGTGCAAATTCACAAAGAAAAACAAGAACTTCTCATACAAGATACGTGCCAATTAAAATTTTGAAATAGAAAATAAGGTTGTGGCCCTTGTTGCTGTGTGCTTATGTCTATATATTTGTTTATAAAATCAAGAAACAAGATGTTGGGTGCGTTCAGACAGCATGCTGGGAGCGGTGTAAATTGCTCTGGTCCTGATACATTTTTTTTTAAACCCGGAGAATCTCAATCACATTCACCTCGTCCGGATCGCTGCGCGGCCACATCGCTCCCCACCGCCCACATGTAGGAGTGTGCATCAGTGGGGTTTTTTTCCCTCTCAGTTTGAGCATGCGCACAGGTGGCCATCTGTAGAACTAAAATTTTCACGCATGCGCAGAATGGCAATTTCCATACTTCCCTTTAAACTTTAAATGAACACTTCTCTTTAAACTTTTACCCCAAAACTGGCCTCTGTGAGATCCCGAACTCATCTAAAACTAGGCACCATTTAAACTTTGCTTTTATTAACTTAGGATCGGAGCCCCGCCTATGCGCACACCGCCAAGGCATAAAAAAAAATGGCAGACAAAAAGTGGAAGCAAGAGGCAGCTTTTCAGAGGGGAGGGGGTTGAAGCACCTGGAAGTGGCTCGACACCGCAGACATCAGAAAAGTGTGGCTAGAACCAGAAAATCAGGAAAACACCACTTGGGTAAGTGGTATCAAAATACTCCGGTTTAAAGGGGGTTTGATCCAGAAAGCAACAACTGGGGACGGTGTGTTGGATGTGTGAACGTGCCCAATATGCACAAAGGCTGCACATAAAATCCATTCCTGAAGCGTGTCGAAAGTGGTTCAAACGGACTGTCTGAATGCACCCGTTGAGTGCCATATTTAATTTTTATCTGCCACTGATTTAAAAGAATCTTTGTACATCTGTAAACACATGTGCCTATCAGAATTATATGCTCTGTGTTTCCTTTTTATTCAATAAACCTGAATTTGTGCAAATGGGCCCTTGAGTGAGATCACAACACAGCCAGTGGTCAGGCCACACCTGGAGTATCGTGTGCAGTTCTGGAGGCCTTACTTCAAAACGGATGTGGACAGAATGGAGCGAGTGCAGAGAAGAGCAATGAGGATGCTCGGGGGCCTGGAGACCAAGCCCTATGAGGAAAGGCTGAGGGACTCGGAAATGTTTAGTCTGGAGAAGAGGAGGTTGAGGGGGGACATAATTGTTCTCTTTAAGTATACAAGAAGGACTTCAGTGTCCTTGACAACCACGATGGTGTAATCACTGACCTTGAGTCAGACATCCTGGAGTCAAACAGGCCTTAGAAAGCATTACTAACAACAAAGGTGATGGTATCCCAGTTGAGCTATTCAAAGTCTTAAAAGACAATGTTGTTAAAGTGCTGCAAATCTGGAAAAGGCAACAGTGGCCGCAAGATTGGAAAAGATCAGTTTACATTCCAATCCCAAAGAAGGACAATGCCAAGGAATGTTCAAGCTATCGCACAATTGCACTCATTTCACAAGCTAGCAAGGTCATGCTCAAGATCCTACAAGCTAGGCTACAGCAGTACGTGGATAGAGAACTGCCAGAAGTACAAGCTGGGTTTTGAAGAGGTAGAGGAACGAGATACCAAATTGCCAGCATTCGCTGGATTATGGAGAAAGCAAGAGAGTACCAGAAAAACATCTACTACTGCTTCATCGACTATGCTAAAGCCTTTGATTGTGTGGATCACAACAAACTATGGCAAGTCCTTAAAGAGATTGGAGAACTAGACCACCTCACATGTCTCCTGAGAAGCATGTATAAGGGTCAAGAAGTGACAGTTAGAACCGGATGTGGAACAACTGATTGGTTTAGCATAGGAAAATGAGTACAACAAGGATGTATATTGTCACCTTGCTTATTTAATTTATAAGCAGAATACGTCATGCGAAAGGCTGGCCTGGATGAATCACAAACCAGAATTAAGATTGCCAAGAAAAACATCAACATCCTCAGATACGCAGACAATACTCTAATGGCAGAAAGTGAAGAGGACCTAAGAACCTCTTGCTCAGAGTGAAAGAGGCAAGCGCAAAAGTTGGCTTGAAACTCAACAACAAAAAAACTAAGACCATGGTATCCGGTCCCATCACTCCTTGGCAAATAGAAGGGGAAGTTGTGGAAGAAGTGACAGACTTCACGTTCCTGGGATCCAAGGTCACTGCAGATGTGACTGCAGCCATGAAATTAAAAGACGCCTGCTCCTTGGGAGGAAAGCTATGGCAAACCTAGACAGCATAATAAAAAGTAGAGACATCACCCTGCCAACAAAACTCCGTATGATCAAAGCAATGGTATTCCCAGTAGTAATGTATGGCTGCAAGAACCGAACTATAAGGAAGGCTGAGCGCCGAAGAATAGATTCTTTTGAATTATGGTGCTGGAGAAGACTCTTGAGAGTCCCTTGGACTGCATGGAGATCAAATCAGTCAATCCTAAAAGAAATCAGCCTTGACTGTTTCCTGGAAGGCCAGATACTGAAGCTGAAGCTCAAATACTTTGGCCACCAAATGAGAAGGAAGTACTCACTGGAGAAGACCCTGATGCTGGGAAAGACTGAAGGTAAAAGAAGAAGGGGATGGCAAAGGATGAGGGTTAGCACAACTGAAGGCAGGAGGGCCTGGCGTGATGTGGTCCATGGGGTCGCAAAGAGTCAGACTCGACTGCGTGACTGAACAACAAAAAAGTATTTGAAGGGCTGTCACTTAGAGGAGGGCAGGGAGCTGTTCCTATTGGCAGCAGGGGATAGGATTCGCAATAATGGGTTTAAATTAAGGATGGAAAGGTACTGGCTGGATATTAGGAAAAACTTTTTTACAGTAAGAGTTGTGCAACAGTAGAATCAGCCTCCTGGGGAGGTGGTGAGCTCCCCCTCACTGGCAGTCTTTAAGCAGCAGCTGGACAAACATTTGTCAGGGATGCGAGGCTGGCCCTGCATTGAGCACAGCCTTCTGAGGGTGCCATACCCTGCCAGTTTGGTATAGTGGTTAAGTGTGCGGACTCTAATTTGGGAAAACCAGGTTTGATTCCTCACTCCTCCACTCGCAGCTGCTGGATGACCTTGGGCAAGCCGCAGTTCTGGCAGAGCTGTTCTTGAAGAGCAGTTTCTGGCAGAGCTCTCTCAGCCCCATCTACCTCACAGGGTGTCTGTTGTAGGGAGGGGAACGGAAAGGAGTTTATAAGCCACTCTGAGACTCCTTCAGGTAGTGAAGGGTGGGGTATAAATCCAATCTCTTCTTTTTCTTCTTCAAATGAGCAAAACCAGCAATCAGCTGTACATGTGCACTCTGTTCTGGCCCACACTTGTCATTCTGCAAACTATGTAAAACGTAATTGTTCATGAGGGTGTTTTTGTAAAGGTAGTAGGGCTATATTAGAATGATTCAGAAAGGTACCTCTAGAAAGGATATGGGACTGTGAACTATACCATCATGTCTATTATGTGTTTGCTGTATGTATTATCCTGGTCTTACTTGTTGGGCGAAATGCTCTCTAGGGGTTGAGCACTTCGCAACAGGTATAATTAACTTTGGGATCTTTTGGTCTATGTCTATGAGGAATGGGCTGCCACGGAAACTTCCCAGTGAAGAGGCGAGAGACAGGACTCAGAGTAATGTTTCAGTTTACTTAAATACACAATTCACTCAACAATAGCAAATAATACACACACACACTCAAGAGCTAGGAAATACAGATAGATATAGCACAGTTGCATTAGCAGGTAAACGTTGGTTCGTTGAGGGCGATATTTACCTCCAAGGCATGGCTCCTAAATCTTCCAGCGAATGGGGTTAGGTAGGGTAGGAAGGATGGAAGAAGGGACACGTGGTCTAGACCAGCTAACAACACACGTGTATAATTCCAGCTGCAGACTGGAACGAAGCGAGGCAAGGGTTCGGGTACAGGATGGGGGCTTGAGAGGATAAAGGCAGACAGATAGAGGTCGTGGTTTCAGCAGCGGCAGCAGGGGGTCAGAGCGTCAGAGAGAGCTTAACCCAGAGATCGCGTTTTTATAGCGTCTTGGGTGCTGGGCGGGGAAGGCCAGGCGGTGTACACCTACTGACCCTCCCAGCTGGCTGTGTCAGTGACAATTTCAAATCTTATTGGCTACACTGTCCGTTGGATACCTGGGGGCTGGACAGAGGAAGCTGGCTGGCAGGCAGATGGTTTCTCCAGGTAGCTGATGGCTCTTCTATTGTTCATGTGTATGGCTTGGGTGGGGAAGGCACTTAATCCCTTCATGCAAATGACTGGCAGAGGAAAAGTCCTTTGTCTGCTGTATGGTATGCAATGGAGTCCCTCAGAGTAAAAAGACAGCTTTTTCCCTTTTTCTATGGGCTTCTCCTTTGGCATCCATTTTACAGTCTACACAGACCATGTGGCAACAGCAAACAGTCCATAACAAAGCCCCATAATGGCGTCGGGGCTAACATACTGCATTTTCTATCATTTTTTGCACTGTTTAATATCATGTTATTCCAGATGCCTATAATTCTAGTCCTATTATATTGCTTATTAGATGTCTCCTCATATTGATTGAAGATTACAGTGTAATTTGCCTTGATTCTCAGTGAGAGAGGCTGACTAGGATTCTGTCTAGATCTGATAGAATGTCTTCAGAAGGGCAAAGGACTTCATGTTCTGATCATCATAACTAGTGATGGTGAACTCCGTTCATCCCAGAATAAGATTGCTCACTAGAAACATTTTTATGAGAGATCATGGAGAAAAATGGTCTGTCTTCTGCAAGTTCTCACCCGGCTCATCATATCAGTGCCTGGCATTGTTACATGGAAATGGATGTTCCCAGCATCACCCATGGTGGACAGCTGCTTGCCGCCTCTGTTAAGACAAGGACATCCAGGAACAAGAGAGAGAACCACAGAAAAGTCTGCGGAAACAGCTGAGAGAATTTACCCAGAGAGGAGATAATCACCAAACAAAAGTCTGCTTATTCAGGAGATTCATTCACAGAGGTCAATACAAATAAGGATTTATATATTCAAGAATATCTGCACATGCCTACAAAGCAACTGGTTTGAGACACTTGAGGTGCTGAACATTTATTGGCCATTTGCAGAATCTAGTTTCCTGGTGGACTAATTCATATTCTGAACCAGATAATTACAAGATACAGTAACATTGCTAAATATAAGCACAGCAAGAATTTCCACACTAGTTCAATAGGAATCGTACCATATGGAGGAGACTGAAAGATCTTTCTTCTTTTTCACATCTCTGTATTGCAAGAAGTAGAACTAGAGCATAAATGACAGTGTTCAAGTGAAAGTTATAAACTATTGTCAGGGCTTAATTTAAACTAAGGCTCACCAGATTCAAGACTCAGAACAGTTTTCACTGCCAAGATTGAGCCAGAGGATTCATCCTTTAAACATGTGCAGAGTCCATTTTCTTTGGCATGGACTAACTGCTTGCTAGGATTACAGTTTTAGCTTTCTGATCCAAAACCTCCTTTTCTTAGAAAGTAAGCAAGTTGCCTGTCAACATCACCAGTAGCAAAAATTATTCTGTGGACACCAGCAGAGCAATTCAGTTAAACTGTACTAACAGTTTCACATGAACAAAAACGTGCTGTTCAGGGACAACCACCATGAAAAATAATGTGTGAAAGCAGAATGGAGAGGTAGATGTGTGAGCCCTTTGAGAGGAATATATATATATATTGTTTTACGAGCTTTTGATTTTTACTGAAATGTGCATTCAACTCCCGTGTAATTCATCTATCACTTCCTGTGTAAATGTCTGTGTTTATTTTAGACCCAGTTACCTTAGGGCTTATAACAGTAACTGTATTACTATTAAAAAGGAAATTAATCTATGTGCCTGCACGCAGTCTTTTATAATTACAACCATCTGCATTTTTCTCAGTTGTTGAAAGCAACATTCATTTATTTTATGTATCATTTGTGTGTGGATTTCTACTGGTTATTGTGAAAGGAATATGTTTTGCTGTATACCACTTCACTGGTACTGTTAAGAACTATTGGAAATCCGTATTTTAAAATTAAAAAATGTTCTTAATGTAAAACCATCTTGAAGAATTACTGTGCCAATTATTAATTATCCTGATACATTTTGAATTTCAGTACTTAAAATCTGTGAAAGTCCTGTAAGTACTTAAAATCTGTGAAAGACTGTAAAAGTTTAAAGGACTGGAATTCATCTCTTTTGCTGTGTTGTGTGCCTCCTTCTATTCCTCTCTTAAGTAAAGCGAGAACAAGTAATAAGAGGCACAATGCAAAACTGCAAAGGAAACAGAGGTGCATCTGGCCACCCCGCAGCCTTTCTTTTCCTTTCTCTGTCCCTAATAGAAGTAGTGAAATCGCCTTTGTATTGCCAAGATGCATTTTATTGGATCTAGAAGCAGCCTCATGAAAGACATCTGGTAAGGTTCTATCTGGGCTCTGATCCACAAACAGTAAGACATGTATAGTTCTTGATCGTACTTAATACAGTTTCCAAATGTTTTCTCAAAGACAAAGCTGTCTTGTAGTCTGCCAAATTTCTGCTACACTGAAAGTACACAGACAATTGTCTAATGTTCTGTGCCACTAGACGGGAATCTTATTTCAAATCATTTGAACAAATATTTTCTTTGAAACTATTCATAATTTCTTTTTAACCAAATTAGTAATAGAATCAGTTTTCGACACCTGCAAGACCTACAGCCACGAGATAGTCCATAGTCTGGGGGCAAGCTAAGTCCAAGCTGAAGTTTTAATAATACAAAAACTTTTTTAAAGGTACATTTCCCAGAACAGGAAGCTTCAGGGCATAGTGACTTTGGATTGCAAACTGAAATACAGGAATAAGGTCATCTTGTGGTATTTTCTGTTATTTGATAGGTTGGTAAAGGAAATTCCAACTTGGAAGGATGAAAAGTTTTAGAGACCCCTATACCTAAACATTAAGTAGAAAAGAACACTTTTAAGCAGTGTTCCCTCTAAGATGAGTTAATCTGAGCTGGCTCACAGTTTTTTAGCCTCTGGCTCACACATTTTTGGCTTAGCTCAGGAAGGCTGGCTCCAGAGCAAACTAATTTATGCAGTAGCCAAATCACTCACACACAACTTTAATGCCAGTTGCTCACAAAGCAGAATTTTTGCTCACAAGACCCCACAGCTTAGAGGGCACATTGGTTGCAGTGCAATCCAAATAAAGAGTTAGGCACATTATTAACCCTGCCTTTGAAATCATAGTGACTTAACATGGACATTTTCCAGACAGCCTTAATGTTCTAGTTTCATTTCCCTTTGGTACCTTTTTTTCATTGTTTCTATACAGCTTCATTAGTGATCCCTTGCTGTCCTGGTTTTTCAACAGATTTTTCTCACTGCTTCTGAACCCTGGGCAAAACAGATTTCAAAAAGAGTGGGGGTGTTATGTATTGAGCCTGAACCGTACTGGCGAAAAGGACTTAGCTTGGGATGCATGGCAATAGATTGCTAGGATCCTAGAATGGGCCAGTAGGGAGACAGGGATCCTCCAGTAAACCAACTGGGAAACAATAGAATGTAAATAGCCTATCGTTGGGAGTGGAGTGTGTTTTGGGTGAAACCTTTTTCAGGCATAAATACCCAGCTTCAGCCAGGGATTTCCAGTCTTCTTTCTCTTGCTAAATCACTAATAAAATATGAGCTGATCTCTTGAACGTGTCTGAACCCAGTATATTTCAGGGGGGAAATTTTTAAAAACAGGGACAGCAAAGGATTGCTGACAATAAAAAACAACAACCTGGTAACAAAGGGAAATGAAACAGGAACATTGAGAATGTCTGGAATAGATCACCCTGTCATGGGGTCTCTACTTCCTGTGTGTGGCTACAATTTAGAAAGTCAAGTACACGTGCCCTCCTGCATTTGTTCCTTTTTTATTAATTGCAAGGGATTATTACAACTTCGGACCCAAGAATTAGCAGCTTGTTGGTGGGAAAGTAATAAAATAAAAATAACGCAACAGCTGCTTGGGGAGAAGGGGGCAGAGCAAGTGTTTTGCAGACAACACTCCCAACCCTTTTCAAGTTGCTGGATCTCTGGATCCAAGTGCTTAAAAACTATTTGGAGGTAGTGGAGGCAATGTTTGTAGCACAGCCTGCACAGAGGCCCTGCCCCCTGCATTTTCTAAAGAAGAACCATTTAGCACTGGGGGTTTAAATCTTTTTTTAATTTAGAGTCTTTTCGTTATGGTGGTCATGAGGACTTCACAACATTTTATTTATTTCTTTTATTTATATCCCTCCCTCCCTGCACATGAGCTCAGGGTGGTTCACAGGTCTTATAAGACATCATGATTAATAGACAATAGATCAAGTTCAGACAATATATGAAAGTATGTTGTCGAAGGCTTTCACAGTCGGCGTTCATTAGTTGCTGTAGATTTTCCGGGTTGTATGGCCATGGTCTTGGCATTGTAGGACCTGACGTTTCGCCAGTAGCTGTGACTGGCATCCTCAGAGGTATAACACAGAAAGATAGAGTGCTCTCTATGTCAAGGTGAGCAGAAAACTGATAGGCAAGTAATTTATTTCTACCCTGGATGGTGGGGTAGGGCTGAGTCAATTATCTTGTGCAGTTCTCCAGGTTACGAACATGCTAATGGAGGAGCTTTCCTGAGGAGGTTATTTTGTCTATGGATTGTTTCCTGAGGAGGTTTGAGGAGGTTCTTTTGTGCGTGGAATGGCTATTGAAATGCTAATTTTATCTGTAGTGCTATTGCCAAGTTGTAGAGCATTTTGTGTTTTTCAGGACAGGAAACCCTACCCTGTTTATTTTTAAACTCTCTTCTTTCCTGTTGAAATTGTGTTTATGTTTATGAATTTCAATGGCTTCCCTGTGTAATCGGACATGGTAATTGGAAGTGTTGTCCAGTCTTTCTGTGTCTTGGAACAAAATGCTGTGTCCTGTTTGAGTTAGGCTAGGTTCAGCCACTGCTGATTTTTCAGGTTGGCCAAGTTTGCAGTGTCTTTCATGTTCTTTTATTCTTGTCTGAATGCTACGCTGTGTGGTCCCAATGTAAACTTGTCCACAACTGCATGGTATGCAGTATACTCCTGCAGAAGTGTCTTTTGAGGATTGTAGCATCTGTTGTATTTTTCTGGTGGGTCTGAATACTGTCTGAAAAAACACAACCTGCAATTCAAGTGGATGCTGCCGGGACAACTCTTCCCCAAGGAGGATAAGAGTTTCCTGCACTCGTAGCTACAAATCTTATCTCTCAGTCCTAAAAGGGAATTGTACTGTAGTGCTCAACTTCTGAGGTTCAAGGGTGGGTTAGATAAGGAGGAAGCTACTAATCTACTCCTGGTCCTCAGCAATCTGGTCCTCCTCATCCCCCGCATTTATGCTGGGGTTTGTAGCTAAGAATAGAATCTCTCATTCTTAATCTCCCTGAAGTTTCTGATAAGCCCAAAACTTAGTGGGTTTATCAGAATTACTACAATTTTAAACATAATTAATACAAATTAGTCTGAAATGTACAGAGTTAGACTAGGTCTGTGCTTCTTTGCAGTTATTATGACTATGGCATGAACTGCTTTTGTAAGTTTGTATTATTGCACAATAAGTGCTAATGCTCTACTGTGAGAAAACAGCTCTTCACAAGAACTATTTATTTATTTATTAGTTTGACTTTTACCCCGCCCTCCCACCGAGGCGGCTCAGGGCGGCTTACATAAAACCAGCATAAATATATACATAAAATACCTAGATTCAGTTCCATATAAATACAGTTAAAACCATTTGTATATGGCGGTGTCATATAATAAAGTGCAAGTGCAGCTCAGCTTATGCACTTATTGTGCAGTTATATAAACTGTCTGCAAAAGCAGTTCATGTCGTAGTCATCATAAACAGCAAAAAAAGGAGAGAGCTAGTCTGACTGTCTACCCTTTGGCTGAATTGTTCCTTGAATTCCTGCAACTAGAAGAAGACATAAAACCATCAACTTTTGTCTTCACTGATGAGGACTGTTGGATTGGCCTCACCATCATGCTATTTTGAGTAAACGGAATATAATACTCAAATGCCATAGATAAAACAAGGCCCTCCTTAATAGTGAGGACCAAAGGCAAGTGATCACTGCCACAGAAAGTCTTTACTTGCAAACTGCTCACTCAAGGAACCAAGACTGGAGAAGCTAAAAATTAATCCCAGAAAGGCCTGGTCACTCTTAGAAATGTTGGTAGAGTTCAGGAAATAATCCAATCCATGCTTTGGAGTTTGCTTTCAATGAATTTACTGCAACAGGATTTTGCAAAAAGACAATAACTGCCTGTAGGCCATTAATGCAACAGAGAGGCCTTCAGAGCACAAGCACTAACACGTACTAACACACAGCAGAGAGAGAAAACAAATGGTAGGCTGAACTGCAAGAGAAAACATTCAATAAACCCTAAACACTAGAGAATGCTTCACAGCTCCCCGTATGGTACAAGTGGACTAAACTACTATTTCAGCAGTATTTACAATAACTAGAATGTTAGTATAGGTTGTTGCTTCTCCAACAAGAAACAGGCTGCTGAACTAGATGGATCTGATCCTCTTATGGATTTTTGTGGTGATTGTAGGCTTGCTATTTGCCTGCAGGGGGCAACTCTCCGACTTACAGCTCCTGTTGCCCACTGGCACTCCAGCAGCTGACAGGAGGGGGAAGAAATTGTCACTTTTAGGAAAAACCTGAATGTGTCATCACTCCTTCCTAGGAATAGCCCAAAACTATGGTTAAAAATATAGTGTTTTCCTGTGATTCCTGGAGGGAGCAGGAAGCAAAAATTAAGCCCAGGAAGGCATGCCTCTTATTCAAATACTAGCCAGGGCCAGCCCTGCAGAGCTTCCAAGTTCTGATAAGATCAGGCTAGCCTGGGCTATCCAGGTTAGGATACATCTTTGATACAACTAATTTAATCCACCAACAAATATTACGATCCAAATATTTAATTTTAAAAATTGGTTTGTATTCTATTTTTTTAACTGTTGACTACCTTGAGGGTCCTAATTGGGTACAAAGATGGCAAACCACATTTTTTGCCTGTGTGTTCCCATAATGATCAAGATGTGTACCATGAAAAAACACCTCTAATGTAACGATTAGTTGTGGCAGCTGCAACAGAGCTGGTTTGACAACATCTACTCCAACATGTCAAACTTCAGCATGTCTGAGACAGAGCTTTCAGGGTCAGTTTTGGCAAATGCTGTGAGGCCACTTCCCAGCATTATGTTGATCTGGGGGGGGGGAAATTATGTGATATTACCAAAAAAATGCCTGGCCAGAAGTGTCTGTAGCATATATCAACACAAGATTCCAGTTGTGGAGAGAACAAGGTACAAAGAATGCCTGGAGATTATTTTCTAGAACAATGGCTTGCACTTCTTTGGCACCATTATCACAGTATTGACTACAAATATTAAACACCAACAATCCACACCTTTCTTCCCAACAAAGTGCTTGCAAGACCTTTTCCCCTCTTGTATCAGTGACATGCAAAAGTTTCAAAAAATTCCCCATGATGTCCATTGATTTGCTGTTGACAGAGAGGGGGAGTGTGTATAATTAGTGTGGATAATTTGTTCCATGGAACCTTTGTGAGAGCTTAGCATCCATCACCATAAAATAACAAAGTCACCATTTTCCACTTTAATGTGGTGTGAAGTCTGCAAAGTGAGGGGAAAAAACCACAAGTATTTCACAGCAGTGGCTCTCCTTATTTTCCACTAGTGGCTCTCATTGGTTGGCAGATGACAGCCTTAGCCCAGTTTTGATGCTGGGCCTGGTTTCAGGCACACCTGAACTTCCAAATTAATTATACAAAATCCACTCAGACCCTTCTGAGGACCAGAAAAATAGGTCTAGCAGACCAGAGTACCTCTGGATTTCATGTACTTTGCAATACTAGTGGCAGACAGGAGAAACAGCAAGCTTTCTAAACATTTTAAACTGTACTTTTAAAACTTGCATCTGTGTGTATAATAACAGTAGCAATAGCCCGAACACCACAATATCCTTCTGGTGCCCATGTAGTGGAAGGGTGTGGTGAGGAGTGGGGGGCAGGAAGCCTGGTGGCAACTAGTGGAGGAATAGCATACTCCTTTTTGCTCCTTTAAAATAATTCAAAGGAGTTGTGAAATGTGTGTTCCAATGCTAGAGACAGGAAGCAGTCAACTAAAAAAATTCCTCAGAATTGTTTTAAAACAAGGCTTACTGGGAAAGTAGGGAAGGAAGTTGGGTCCATTGCCACTGTTCATTTTAGCATGTTTTGGAGTAACTCAGCATAGGATTACATCATATGCCTCTAACGGAATAATCATAGTTATTGAGCTAGCTGGAAGAAAACTGCATTTTCACAGTTCCACAATATTACAATTGGCATGCTAGGAAACTGTAATACGTTAAGGAAAGACTTCTGAATCCCTTGAACAAATTAATAACAGGACCAAGCAAAAGGGCTTCGTAGAGCATCTGCTTGGTATGTAGAGGCCCTAGGCTCAATCCACGGCAACTTCAGTTAAAAGGACCATGCAGGAAGTGATCTGAAAGACCTCAACCTGATACCCTGCAGAGCCACTGCCTGTGTGAACAGACAGCATTGACCTTGATAGACCAATGGTCTGATTCAGTATCCTACTTTAGATAATGGAACATAAACATGTTTAATTGTGTACTGGACTAGCATGATTAGCCTCAGTTCTGTGCCAACTGTATGGAAAAATGTTTCATTGATGTCAGTAAAGCTTTTGATTGATCACCTTTGTTAGGGTTGCCAGCTCTGGGTTGGGAAATACCTGGAGATTTTGGGGGTGGAGCCTCAGGAGGGTGGGGTTTCGGGAGGACAGGGGCCTCAGCAGGGTATAATGCCATAGAATACACCCTCTGAAGCAGCCATTTTCTCCAGGGGAATTGATCTCGATTGCTGGAGAGTAATTGTAATAGTGGGAGATCTCCAGGTGCCACCTGGAGGTTGGCAACCCTAACCCTTGTAAATGCTTCCACCTTAAAAGCAATGTTCCCTCTAAGTTGTGGAGTTTTGTGAGCAAAAATTCTATTTTGTGAGCTGCTGGCATTAAAGTTATGAGCGAGCAATTTGGCTACTGCATAAATTAGTTTGCTCTGGGAATGCTGACTGCAACCCAAATACCCAGCACAGGCTACCCCACACAGCTCTCCAGCTTGCGGTTGGGCAAACGCGTCAGATAGGGCATATATGGTCCTCCACTGGGGCAAGGAAGGGTATCTTGGGGAGACCAACACCCAAGCATCAGGCCTGCACAATCTCACACCGCTAAGCCCATCACCAGAAACAGCCTGTCAGAAAACGGTACATAAATAATTGAACAGCCACCCAGTAAAATTAATTTTATAAGCAATACCATAAGCAAAACGAATGCTAAAACCAAATCTAAAAACTACTTTTAAAAACTCCTAAGAGCATAAAATAACCATACACATATATGCTGACGTTCCGCGCGAGTTCCTTTGCCTTCCCGGAGAAAAACGCCTGCGCTCAAATTCCTACACGGCCACGACCAAGACTGAAAATACACAGCCGGCGCAGGCGCAAACTATCTCTCATTCAGCGCGTTCCCTGGATCTGTGCGTAGGCCACAAGTGTGCTCCATTGGCTCCCCCCTCCCACAGTGGGCCGTGTACACGGAGGCATTTGATTGGAGAATAAGTCTGACAACCTTCTGTCTCCACAGCAACCCGTCGGCCGTCTCTGGCGGCGTCCCTGGAGAAGCTTCTTCTTCGCCCTTGCCCTCACACGCCGAGCGACAACTCAGTCCCCAGAGGGGTCGAGGAAGAAGGGGAGGACAAGCTGACGCAGGGCGAGGAGTCAGGCGGCAGGGAGGTGGTGCCGGCATGAATATTCGGTTTTGACGGCTCGGCCGTCTCCATAGAAACCGGCCTTCTAGACTCGCGTGCGGTGCCTCAGACAGTTTTCTTTGGAGGGGTGGCCGCTCACGCCTCGCCGGGACCAAATCCTGCCTGCGGAAGGACGACAGCAGCCTCCACGGCCCTTTTTGAGTGAGGCCGGTTTTGGCGAGGAGGAGTAACTAGGCCTGCTAAGTCTTGAAAACCGCGTTCGACCATTAAACGACCAGGACTTTACGTTCACTTTCCTCTGGAATCTCCAAAGTGCGATAAAGTGAGGATCTCCGCCCCCATTACCCCACCCCACACACACACAAACGCGCGCAGTAGGAGGGGAAAGGGAACCTATGCGGTTTGTCTCCCTTCGGAACTGCTGAGCTGAATAGCCGCAGTCCTGTTCTCCTGGTACTTTCCTTTTAGCCAGTACAAAATCTGAAATGATCCCTGGCTGAAAGAAAAATGCTTGGTGAGAGGGACTGCAAGGAGGTAAGCGCCCGGGGGGGGGGATACTTCTCCTATTCTCTAAACTCAGGCCCTCATGCGGAGTGTGGTCCTGAGATGGGGCATTTCTGAAATCTTTGGTCTGCACAGTAAAATGAGCAGTTGTTATTCACTTGCTGTGTGAGAATCAAACATCGTTTCTCAGTAGAGTGTTTCTGGATGCATTTGCGCTGTCTTGCATTTCTCTAATGTTTGGACCCAAATCTTTTGCTCCTGGGAAAATGTGATTCTTCTTCCCCTATCTAGTACCATGACCATTGCTATTCAAACTGATCTAGAATATGGTATAAATGTCAAGCGCTTTTAGTGAATACTGTCTGAATTATGTCAATGACAGTTCCCTTTACTGATTTCCATGAAACTTTTAAAACTCTTTTAAAAGCTTTGAAAACCACTTATCAGCACTTTTTAAAACAGCAGTGAACACCAGCGCCCCCCCCCCAAGCTATGCTCTGCAATTTTAGGAGCTTCTTTCTGTTTCATGTCTGTCTTCTCTCTGCTCCTGAAATTAACATCTTCCTGTTCTATTTTAAAAGTGCTGAACAAGAATGCAAGAATAGCATTTGTCTCTGAACTGTGGCTAGTACTAGTATAGTACTAAAGAGGGGGGTTTCCTATTCAGCATTAATAATTTCCTGAATGAGGATGAGATGGTTAGACAGTGTCATCGATGCAATGAACATGAAATTGAGCAAACTTCAGCGAACAGCGGAAGACAGGAGGACCTGGCGTAATCTGGTCCATGGGGTCGCGAAGAGTCGGACTCGACTGTGCGACTGAACAACAACACAATTTTCTGAAAATACCACAGAATTCTTTATAAAATTCCAAAGAATGTGCAACTGAAACCCCACATTGATCCAGGTACTGGTCCCTGGTTTGGTTTATAAAGTGAATGTGCATTTGCTCTTTGTTATCAACGGGCTGTATATGTGTTCACAGTAATACGTTAGCAGAGGTAATGTGTCCTAGTTTTGCAGTATTGTCACTGAAAGATAATTAGCAGTTTAGTTCCAACTATATTTAACCTAAAGTAAGTCCCACTCAATGGGATTTATTTCACAGAGCTGCAAAATTTACTTTGCTGTGAATGTCCCATTGAATAGACTTGAGTAGACCTATTTAGGATTGCTCCCAGTCAATCAGCAATTTAGACTGAGGAACTAAGGTCTCAAATACAGGCATCATTTTAAAAGGATGAAATACTTCTTTTTAAATGGTGGGTAATACAATGTGTGCACATCTGTAAGGTAATATTTTTTTCTTAAGGACTACCAGTTTTATTCATATTAAGAGGTATGCTGATTTACTCTTTTAAATGTTTATTTATTTAACAGTATTTATGAACTGCATTTTTCACTGGGACTTAAGGTGGTGAGTCAATACAATTAACAAGATGATACAATCAGTAAACAATGAGATTTAGATTGTAAAATCAACCAGAAGTCTAAAAAACATAACTGAAGCAAACTGTAAGTGTGAACATGATACATGATATATTAAATGATGCAAAATTACATAATAGGATCCAGTTTATTCAAGAGCACTTTTCTACACAGTAGTATAGACCAAAATTCTCATAATCTATCCAAGGACATTTGTGAAGCATTTTGTACAGCACTCTTGAATAATTCAGTTCTGCATAGTTTACAGAAAGCCAAGAGAGTGGGAGCCTTCCTGACCTCCTCAGGCAGGCCATTCCAGAAGGTGGAGGCCACAACAGAGAAGGCACATGTATGGGCAGTTGTTGATTTTGCCATTTGAGCCGATAAGATTTTCTTAAATAGCTTAGCTGGGAGTCGTACATTCAGTAAATCTAATAAGGTTTGGGTTATTCGTGTAAAACTGCATAAGCAAAACTGGAGTGACAAATATTTTTGCCTATATTCCTAGAAAATTAGAAAAATTGTTACCATATATATGAGAAAAATCCTATTGAAGTTGGAATATTTTGTAGAAACTAGAATGTTGCAGAAAAAGTGTATGATAATAATACTTTTTTTTTAAAGGCTCTGTGTGACAAAGATACTTTGTATCAACTCAGAGAACTGGATTTATTGCAAAACAATGGTTCGCTTAACATTGGAGCTCATCGCTAAAAGCCTCAGTCAAAAGAATCGCAGAGATGAATCCTTGGCCCAGCACCTGAGGAAAATAACTCATCTCAAGCTATCTAATAAAAATATAGATATCATTGTAAGAAGACTCTTTTATTTGTAACTACAATTTATATTTTTAATTCAACAAATTAACTAGTACTTAATTTTATTTCTGTGTTAGCAAAAAAATTATGGGAGGGATCTTGGAGAAAAAGCTCAGCAGGAACTCATTAGAATAACAGGCCACACCCAATAGCAGAAAATTATTAGCATATTAGGCCACACTCCTGACAGTGCAGCTCATTAGCATATTAGGCCATACCCCCATGCCTTCCCTTGAAGGGAAGGGAAGGTAGTTTAAACTGCCTTCCCTTGGCTTGCTCAGGCAAGCTGGCCCTTGGACACACCAGGAAAGGCATCCTTCTAGGGCCCCCCTGGCCTGCCTGCCTCGGAGTCGCCAACGGGGGTGTCGCTCTCCAGGGCCTTCCCTCTGTAGCCACGCACGCAAGAGCTTTTGGCTGTAGTGGGCGTGGCCAACTCTGAAGCCAGCCGGAACTCTGTTTCTGTGTGTTCCTGCCCCAAAATACCCCTGGTTACAATAATTAGCTGGAAAATAGTTTTTGAGCACTTTTCCTTGAGATAGGAGACCATTCAGTAAGTGCACTTCTTATTTGCAAAGTATTGGCTTTGATCTCATTTGGAATATATTGTTTTCAATGAGATTGGAATTTTGGAAACAAATATGTGTTTTCCAGTATGTTTGTGTACAATCATAATGAACAGAGGTTGAAATTTGAAAAAAAAGTATACTTGCTCACAACCCTATTTTGTGGGATAATCTGCAATTCTAATATAACTGTAAACTGAAAAATATTAGCATGCCAAAGAGATTTTTGGCTGTTTTTCTCTGAACAGCAGACTACCATGCCATAGTCCAAAGGGCTTAGGAAAGCTTCCTCAGTTTCAAAGAGTTTGCTGTATGATGTGGCGGCTGCTACTCAAGAAACACAAATTCAAAAGTCCCCTTGGGCATGTAAAACTAGTTGCATGTTTCTTTGGATCTCAGCCATGGTAAATAAAGATAATATTCATGTGCTGGACTGCTGTTAAAACATGTGTGTGTGTGCCAAGGATGACAAGCTACAAGTACTTGGGTTTAGGATAGCTTGTTCATGTTTGTGGAAGTATAACAGGCCATGCGACGGTGAAAAAAAATCCACAACGTGAAAAATTAGAATGCACAAGCAGTTACTCAAGAGTGAACTTTATAGAGTAACACTTTCCTTCTTTCTCTTAGGATGACCTATCTTTGTGTAAAAACCTTAATGTCCTTTATTTGTATGATAACCAAATAAGACAGGTACATAACTTGGACTTTGCTACAAACCTGAGACACCTGTACCTGCAAAACAATTGCATTACACGAATGGAAAATCTAGCATCATTAATAAAACTTGAAAAATTGTAAGTGAAAAATCATTTTTCTCCGTTGTGCTTACAAATTTGCCTAAGAAATATAAGAATAAATTAATTATGCTCAATATGTTTCAAAAATGAAAAGATTTTGAACTAGTTGTACAGGAATTTTGTTTTCAAGTTCTTTAAATCCACGGGGAAAGCAAGTTAAAGTTTAACACATCTAAGTCCTGTCAATGTAGATGGACCAATTAGATATGTATGTGGCTCTCTGCCATTGAAATCAGTGGGTCTAATTAATGCTGGCTGCATTGTGTCCTAATTTAACAGTTAATAGTAATCAGAATGTGTATGTTTTTCTGCATTTTAGTATTAGGTTTTATGCATGTTAATTAATTATATAAACTATTCGCAGTTTTGGCTGCCTTTTCCCAATTCTACACATTTGCTTAGGATCAAACTGCACAAAACAGTCAGTTCCCCTAATGTGTAATTTTAGCTTCAGAAAGATATCTGCAGAGGGTCCAGACATAGATGGCAGGTGCAGTGTGAGGAGGTAAGAGTTTAACTGTTAAATGTAAAAAGGCAGGACCAGGCCAGATCTCTACTAGCACTAAAAGCAGCCTGGGTTTAGGTGGGGCCTTTTTGATGTGTTGAGAAGCAGCACAGAGGGGAAAACTCCCCTTTCCACATCAAGGCCCTTGCATCTGTGTGTGTGTGCGCGCGCGTGTGTGTGGCTAAATTATATGTGCAAAGTCTAGCTATGGATCCCTAGCATCACATGTAGTTTGGCCCTTCACAGTGTAAGCTCTGTTAGCTTCAGTGGAACTTACTTTTGCTGAAGGTTGGGTGATAGTATAATGGTTTGTTTGATACTAAGTTCACAAAAGAAGCTTTTTTGCTTTCAGAAATGTAAGTCTGCATTTTTTTAAACAAATCATAAAAAGTCATTTTTCTGTTGTTCTCTTAAGGTATCTGGGTGGCAATTACATCACTGTAGTGGAAGGCTTAGAGAATTTAGAAGAACTGAGAGAATTACATGTTGAAAGCCAGCAGCTTCCCCTCGGAGAAAAGCTCTTGTTTGACCCAAGAAGTCTTCATTCACTAGCAGTAAGAATGTAGAGTTTAAATGACATTTGATGATGGACATTGATTGCAGTGGGAGTTGTTGTGCCAGCTCACTGATACTTTACTTCCGTTTGTCAGAGCTCTTCTCCCACAGGACTTACAGACTGCACCAAGCTGATATTTCTTGCTCAACATTAAAAACATTTTTTTAATGTGGAGTGACCAATCATTATGTTCTGGAAAACTTTAATTTTGCTTTACAGCAACTTATGATGACTTTTTATTTTGCATTTATTTCCCATCAGGTAATATAGTGGGCAATCTTAAACTGGTCTCCTTCGATGTAAGTCCCATTTTATTCCATAGGACTTACTCCCAATAAAGTATTCTTAGTATTGCAGCCATAATACAGTTGGCAAATATGATACTAGCATGTTTATTTGGAAGAAGAAGAAGAAGAGGAGGAGGAGATTGGATTTATACCCCGCCCTTCACTTTTGAGTCTCAGAGTGGCTTACAAACTCCCTTCCTTTCCCCTCCCCACAACAGACACCCTGTGAGGTAGGTGGGGCTGAGAGAACCCTAACACAAACTGCTCTTTGAGGAACAGCTGTGCCAGAACTTGTGACTGACCCAAGGTCACATCAGCAGGTGCAAGTAGAGGAGTGGGGAATCAAACCCAGTTCTCCCAGATTAGAGTCCACACACTTAACCACTACACCAAATGACACTAATCTCAGTAGGTCATACTTCTAAGTAAGTACGCTTAATTTGAAATCAAAGCCCAGTTTTATTTAATGTGTTCAAAAGAAATAAATGATGTAGGGGGAAAGTATAGATTTCTGAATATAATTTTTTTTCTAAGTGGCACTCATTTGAGTAAGTAAATTTTTACAGTTGTTTGTGTTTTTATGCATTATAAGGTGCCTTAAAAGCCCTTTGGAACTAAAAGACAACATACAATTTTTAAAAAATGAAATCAATACCAAAGTGGAAGTCAGATGAAGCTGCCTTCTATTGAATCAGACCACTGGTCCATCAAGGTAGTATTGTCTACTCAGACTGGCAGTGGCTTTCCAGAGTCTTAGGTAGAGGTATTTTATGTCACTTGCTGGGATATACCAGGAATTGAACCCAGAACTCTCTGTATGCCAAGCAGATGTCCAGTCATGGAGCCACAGCCCACCCACTTAAGTCCCAGAGCTTCCATGAAGTCTGTCCCAAATTGCCTAGAGCTTCATCTCGCACAACTGCTCAATTCTTCTTTTCTCTCTCCTGATTACACATTTTGCAATTTTTCTGTGGACTTCTGGTGTGTGTGTGTGTGTTGTAAAGTGTGTTAGGAGAAACAAGAATGAACAAAGCAAGCTTGTAAGCCACTTGCTTTGTTGCCTGTAGTAAGAATTTTTGTCCATGTGACCAAACAAGGGCAGATGTTATAAAGCAGAGGTCGTCACATTTTGGAGTCTGCAAAGCACCTTTGGAATTATGATACAGAGTGGTGGCCACACCCACAAAATGGCATCTGCAGGATGCAGGGCCAACCACAAAATGCCACAGAGTGCGGTTATGCATAGCTCTAATAGTAACCCTTCAACATTTCAGGCAGAATCTCTGTTTAACAGTATACCTTTTAAAATAAACATGCTTTTAAAAATATTTTGTTGCATTTACTTGTATTCTGCCTTCAGTCAATTATAGTGCTACCCTAAGAACACTTTCTGGGGAGTATGCCCCATTGAATAGACTAGCGTAGAATTTTGAGTAGACTTGTTTAGGATTGCTCTCTCAGTGATGATTCTTGTGCTGTGGCAGCAGCTACTCCCAAAGCAGCGATTTTAGAAATATGCACAAGCCAATCAGATCTCCTGTGGCCAATAAGAAGCCCTCCTGAGCAAAGGCTCTATTTGGCCCCACCCACTTTCTAAAAGCATTTGGTAGGTGCCAGGAGAGGTGTCAGCAGGCACCATGGTGCCCATGGGCACAACATTGAGGGTCCATGTTGTAAATGATAAGAGATTTGGTTCTTTTTCTCATTCAGTCTAGTAATGTGCCACAACAAATTGCCTCAGGTATGTATGGAGAGGCAGGCTAATAAACTTTTTGTGGGCTAGTAACTTTTATAGATTTATTTATGAAGCTGTAGCAAAGACATAGACTATGGCCGAGGACAGACTGGCAATTTGCCCCGGGAAGGGACCCGGGCTGACAACGATTCAATACCGAAGTAAATGGAACGTTCACACAGGCACATCTGCCTGGCGTACCCCACCCGTAGCCTACCGGTGCTCTTGCGCTTCAATGCCGGATTAAAAAAACACCTGATAAAAGCCGTTGCAAATCTGAAAGCCCGCGTTCGTCGCACGTTTCTCCGCTTCCGGGGAGTCTAAACGCGCAGACGAAAAGCCGGGAGCAACCCGCGTTGGGCACGAGGCAGCAGCGGTGTGATTGGCTGCGCTCCGCTCCACTGCCCAATGCGGTGCCGGCATTGCAGGGCAAAAAAAAATAAATCAGCAAAATGCGCTTATGCGCATGAGCGCTCATGCGCACATACACCCATACACCCACAGCCGAATTAATGGGGAAACGGCAAATATAGCATGCCTCCAGCGCGGCAGTCTGAACGCTTCCGCGCGCCTCTGTTCCGTATCTTCCAGCAGCAGCCCCCGCTGTGTGGACGGGAAAACCTGGTATAGTTTAATCCAGGGGTTTTTTTGCGACGACTGGCTACCGGGGCAAACTGCCAGTCTGTCCTCGGCCTATGTCTCAGTTAGCTACTGATATGTATCCAGCAGTGCTTTTAACTACACACACGCATACACACAAACACTTCAAACAAAAGACCCACATGCCAAAATGCTTTTGAAAGAGCTTTCAAATTCAGTTTCCTGGGGTAATATGGATTTTTGTACGTTTGTTTGTTTTGCTGTGAAGGCATGATTGACTTATGGTAACCTCAGAGTTTTCAAAGCAAGAGACGTTCAAAAGTGGTTTGCCATTACTTGCCTCCATGACCGCATCATGACCACATCTCCCATCCAAATACTAGCCAGGGTCAACCCTGCTTAGCTTCTGATACCTGAAGCTAGCCAGGGCCATCCAGGTCAGGCCATTGTCAGATATATGGATTGTTATTTAAGAAATGCCCAAAACCTTGGGCAGGTAGTACTAGTTCTTTGGATCCTGCTATCATTTTTGTAAAAGCTTGACTTGTCAATTCTTATTTTCAATAGTGTTGAACAAGAGTTGCATGTATTAGCCGTTTCCTTTAGCACATTAGTAATCAGTGGTCAATAGTTTTTTTTCTCTTTAACCTTTTTTCCTTAGACTGAAGACAAGTAACAATGATGCAGTAAGATGTACAAACAAAAATCTCCCACAAATTAACAATATAAAAACAAATTCACAAAATAAAAACAAAAATTAAAACCAGTATAAATTAAAAACACATGCACAGATTTAGAAACAGCTGCATAAATTTTTTTCTAAAAGATGCAAATAAAAACCCACACCCAAATCTGTCTAAGCAGTTTGCCATCTGCAAAATGCCTTCTGAAATAAAATCATCTTGCATGTCTAACTAAATGCAGCCAATGAACTTGCCCTCTGCACCCACCCTGGTAGGTCATTCCAGTAGACTGGACCTACCACTGAGGAAAGCTGTGATCTAGTTGTTGCTGTATGGACAATCCTGAAAGGGCACCACAAGAAGAAGGCTTTCTGAAGAGTATAAGTGCCACATAGGAGTATATTTGAGAGGTGATACCCAACACTTTTAATTAGGCCCAGAAGCAAACCGTTCACTATAACTGGCGCTATAACTGATCTATTGTGAAGAACATGAAACCCCCCTCAGGTCCATTTTATCTTGATTTTATGGAGGGTCACATCAGACTAAACTAGTATCACTGTTGGCAAATAAAGACAAATTTGTTACTTTTAAATGGTAAGGTTTAGTGCATTTGTTATGAATAAAAAAGCCAAAAAAAATCCAGAATATGGTTGATTATTAGATCAATGGTACCACTCTGGGTCATTTGATATTTTACATGGGATATTAGATATTCAATATTTATAATTAGTTGATAGATAATTTCTGTTAATTTTGCAGTTTGTTATTGGTTGGGTTTTAAGTTGATATTTTTAATATTACATAGTATTTTAATCTTTAGAAATTTATTATTTAGGTGTGTATATATTGGAATTGGAATTTGCTATAGCTTCTGAGGTAATGCAATAAAACATTTGAAACTGATTCATTATGAGATAGTTTTCTAAGTTGTTAACTGTCTGTTTCAAAGTGTTTCAAAATGAGCTGATAAATCTTTTTCAAAACTTCGTCAAAAATGTTTTTCTTTTAAAATGTCTTGTTTGTTTCATTTCAGAAGTCTTTATCTGTTTTGAATATCAGCAATAATAACATTGATGAACTAAGTGAATTAGCAGTTTTGGAAAACCTCTCCCATCTCATAGCTGTGGACAACCAACTTCACCGTGTGAAGGTAATAGAAAGGAAATGGGGATTGATTATTAGTGTTAAAGAAAATAAGATAATTGATAAGGTAAAGATATTTTAATGTCAGAAGGTTTCTTCCCTTTTCATATTGTGATAATCTAAATCGTTACAATTTTGTAAGGTTTCAACGATAGTATAGCAAATAAGCACATTGAAAGATGATTTCATATTTTACTTTGTATATTTTTTAAAAAAGCAGTCTTTATGTGCATGGAAATAAATTTCTGTGCTCTTAAGATTGCTGTGGGAGGGAAAATGCCCATATCCAGCATCCTAGGATGTATCAGTATTGCTCTTCTGTGGTGTACAAACCACCAAGCATGATTAGCACTGTGTGTTTTATAGCACCAGTCATAAGGACAAGGAGGTAAGACCGAAGCCAAGAGCCTTGCACATCCTTTGGATTCATCAGTAGGTTCCACTGAAGTAAATGGGATTTTTCTATAAAGTTACATGTACATGATCAAATTCCTAAAATTATAACCAGGAAGAAATTATGTATGAAGTCAGGGGCCCCATGAGAATGGTGTGGAATGTGACATGAGGGAGAGGAGCTGCAATGGCAGGAATCAACAGAAATCACACATGAACTTTTGCTCTGTTTGTGGAGTTCCTAATGCACTTTCTAAGGAATGGGAGGATTGTTTCCATGGATCTCCTCTCACTACTGCAGCTCCCTGCACCATATTCCATGTAGTTCCCAGGGTCTTTCAACCCTTGGGAGCAGCTTTTGGAGAAGGGGCTCAAAGGGCTGCAGAAGGAAGGGGAAGGTGCCAGAAAGATACCTTAGGCTTCCTTACTCCATTCATGACTGTGTCGAAGCCATTGCCAGATTTTAAAAAACTCTTTTGACTTGGGATTTATAAAATGTTGCAAATATTCCTGCTAGATTTGAATTTGGCCTAATGTTCTTTTTAGGTTCAGAGCCTCCACTGGGATATGATATCCCAAAGTGTCTCATTTTTTTCTATAGGGTAAACATTATGTTCACCCAATGAGAAATGCCTGTGAATGGCCCCTGCATGTGCAAAGCTCTTGGTTATGCCTATAAGTGCAGGCTGTAACGCTGTCACTCTAACATAACTATAGTAGCTTGTTTGTTCTGAAATAGCTTATGCTAGTTCAGTGTTATGAGGAGATGGTTGTAAATCTTTAATTTATTCAACCTTTGGCCATTATTGATTATGACAACAAGATATCAAAAAGATGAATTCCTTTACTTCACAATTCAGTCAGGAACAAGAGGGAAAAAATATAGATTTTCTGAAACAGATAATGGCAGACTGTCAGAATGATGACAAATTGCTGTCTATAGATGTAGTTAGGACACTTGAGCTAGACACAGCCGATAAAAATTGGAGTACATTGGTCAAATACAGGTTCTTAAATGGTCATCATTAATTGGGAAGAAGGCTGCAGCCAGTACTATGGATGTCATTTGAGGCTTTCTCTCTCTCACACACACACACAAAACACATGGTGTGCCTAGAATATAATTTTCTTTTTAGTATTTTGTAGCAGACCTCTAAGTGATAGCATGACATGATCATTTATCAAACAGAGACTGCCCCGAAAAGTGTCTAGTCCCTTTAGTATAACTTATTGAAAGGCTGGAAAGTGAAACACTTTATTAGAGACAGGAAGGCAGTGAATAACTAGAGCGTATCCAAAGGGTAATCATATTTCAGCATGGGATTAGTATGCACTTAGATAAACATACACTGGTGTGAGCATGTTCTGGATCATTTATCAACAGAATGGTGGTCAACAAAAATCTGCACAATTCTCTGGGTACATTCATCAGAGTTTAGCTGTAGAACTGATACATTTTTATAGAGATATACTATTGGGTGTTTTCAAATTCTGCATTAGTTTAATTAAGGTTTGAGGTGCATTCTGGATTTTTGTATCAATGTTATTATTATTACTACTAGGAATAAGGCCTGTTGTGGAAATAAATACAACGAGCTCTAGAAAGAGGCTCTGGGTGGGTGCCCTGGCCTTGGGCACTCAGCGCCAATTTGCTGTGGCGACCTCAGCAGGGTATAATGACACAGAGTCCACTGCTTTCTCCAGGGGGACTCATCTCTGCCATCTGAGGAGCAGTTGTAATTCTGAGTGATCTCCAGCCCTCACCTGGAGATTGGCAGCAATGGTTTCCTAGGACGAAATGCCTGCTTTGCAGGGTGGAGTCTATGGCATTGTACCTGTCTGCGGTCCCATCCCTCCTCAAACCCCACACTCTCCAGGCTCCACCCCATAAATCTCCAGGAATTTCCCAACCTGGAGTTGGCAACCCTATCTCCTTCCCAGCCAACCATCGGCCTATCTTTATTTGCCCCTCTGAGTTCAGCTTTGCATCTCCCCCCCCACCTGCAGCCTCCACTTAGGAAAAGTACAGTCTTTCTTTGCAGTGATGTCAGGTAGCCCTGTCATGGAGTTGGAATGTGAGGGGAGAACTCTCAGTCTACCAGCCTCTTGCCATTACTATTCTACTGTCTGTATGTTATCATCTTCCTGACCTTGTAGAGTCTCCAGCTGCAAAACTCCTCTGCTGGAAATCAACAGCTTTTAAGTTGTTTTGCCTGCTTTGCCCACTTGCTTTGCCTATGTGCGCGAACTATACTCATTGGCTTCAGCTCATTTAGGGGGGTATTTGATTCCACTATAATTTAGGGAACCCTGCTATACCCAGGCATTCCTGACACAAGCTGTACACTTGTCTTTAGTTATGATTCACCAATAAAGACATTCTTCTACTGAAGCCCTGTGTTGTGTGACCTGACTAAGGAGCCTGACAAAGTGTCAGGAATCCATCATCCTTTCGACTCGTATCTCTCCATCCCGAGATGAGCAGAAGTGAGGAAGAGATTCCCACCCAGACAACGTCTGGGGAAACGGTCCCTATGACCACTGTGTCTACCACCATGACTACCATTTCTCCCCTAAAGGAAGAGACGGGCACGCCTCTCCTGGACCCCTTTGGGGGGGCGAGCTCACAGGTGACCACAAGGCAGAAGGGACTACATTGGGGAAAGTTTCGTGTGGATACCCATGAAACTTGGACACCCACCCCGGGGCCATGTCGGGAAAGTCATTATGACTGGCCTGTGCATAAAGTCAGTGTCGAGACGGGGAAGGGTGCCATCTTCAGAGTGACGGGGAGGCCAAGGGTATCATAGACACTCGGCTGGACCTCCTTGAACAAGGGCAGGATTGACTCTTTCGAATGGTTGAAGAGTCATTCTGCAGCCTGCCAGGAATCGTGATGGAGGTGGTGCATCGCAAGCTTGAACTCCGGCTGCCAGCGCAGACGGCTCTACCACCCCTCCAGCAACCGGCACAGCCACTCCTGGGACAGCAGCCAGCTCCAGGGCAGCAGGTACTTCTTATCAATCAGCAGCCTGCCATCCCACCCCCGAGGGACCGGGTCCCAAGACAACCACCCCAAGAGGCACCCCAGCTGGTGGAGCTATTAGATGCCACATTCGACAGGATGCCTGAAAAATTGGCATGTTTTGTGGTGCGTGTGAAGAAGTTCGTCCTGAATTGGGGCCACATGTTCCCGGATGAGGAGCACATTGTGGATCACATCGCCTCCCGGTTGCGAGACGGGGCAGCTGATTGGTACGTGAGTCTCCATAATGAGGATGGCCCGGAACTCCAGGGAGTGGACGCTTTCATGTGAGCTCTCAGGGCCCAATATGAAGACTGAAATGCCAGTGAAATCACCCGAGCTTTCCTGCGCACCTTCCAGCAAGGGAAGAAGTCTGTACAGGAGTACTCCAAGGAGTTTAGACGGCAAGCAGCAAAGACCCAAGGGTGGCTTAACGGTGTCCTGGCAGAGCATTACCGACTCGGTCTCCACCTGGAGGTCCAGGGGATGGTCCTCCGCAGCATGCAACCCGTTTCCCTGAATGCATGGATACGAGAGGCTGTGGATGCCAAAAGCCATCTGTGAACCATCTGCATCGACAATGCGGCTACCCTGGGTAAGGGTGTGTTGGCGACACCAAAACCCAAGACACTACCAAAGCAGAAGGAGGCGATGCGGGAGCAACGGATGAAGCAAGGGCTTTGCTTAAGATGTGGTGAAGCCGGCCATTTCATGGCAGCGTGCCCAGGATCGGGATCGTCCAGTATCCCAAAGAAGAGCCCGGAAAAAAAAACACACCGATACCCCAGAGAAAAAGCTGACCGCCCATCCCAAAACTCAACATTGTCTACAAGCCAGCTTTCCCGAGGGGGAGATGGAGTTGTCCAGCGAGGAGGAATCCCACCCGGCAGGAAATGGGCAGGACCTGTTGTGAGTGGCGCTGAACAGCAGTTCCCCAGCCCAGCAGCACAAAAAATGGTGAGCAGCTACCCCCCTTTTTCATGACTGTAACTATCATGAATCCCAAATTAGGCACCCATATGCGGGTGCGGGTCTAATTGACTCGGGGTGTGGAACGGATCTGATCAATCCCTCCCTTGTGATGGGACTTGGGGCCAAGGTTGTTAAATTCCCAGAACCCCTGGTGTTTACCCAAATGGATGGGTCTGCCATGAAAGAACCTTGCAAATATGAGACTGTCCCACTGCAAATTGGGGCGGGAGCACCAGCCTTTTGTGATCACCGCGGCAGCTCATTTTCCGTTGGTGCTGGGCAGCCTGTAGCTCCACAACCATGACCACTATATATTGTGGAATGAGGGCATAGTCCGATTCATATCACCCAAATGTCAAGCAGATGGAAGGATTGGGCTTGGGGGACACCCCTCCCGACAAGCCAGTGCGGGCATGCCTGGCTAGCAAGGAGATGAATGTGATTCCCCCTGAATACCGGGGCTTAGTATGGGTGTTTGAGGAAGAGGAGGCGGATGAGTTACCACCTCATAGACAGTCAGACTGTGCTATTGAATTGTTGTCCAGGCACCAATTACCCAAGGGAAAGTTGTATGCCATGAGTCCAACTGAAAAGGAGGAGCTGCATAAGTTCATTGACAAAAACCTTGCCAGAGGTTTCATTCGGCCAGCTTCCTCTCCATTCGCTGCCTCCATGTTGTTCCAGAAAAAAAACGGATGGGAGATTGGGGCTATGCACAGACTATAGAGGCTTGAATGCAGTATCTACTACAAATGCACATCCCCTCCCCCTGATCAACGACCTCTTGGCAGAGGTTAGGAAAGGGAAAATTTACTCCAAACTTGACCTCCATGATGCTTACTTCCAGGTCCGGATTAAGGAGGGGGATGAATACAAAACGGCATTTTACACCCCGCTGGATCAATTCAAGTACCGGGTGATGCCCTTTGGGCTTCAGGGGGCTCTAGGGGTCTTCATGAACATGATAAATGAAGTATTGCACAAGCACTTGTTCAAGGGGGTTGTCATTTATTTAGATATCTTGTTGTACTCCCCTGATAAAAAGTCCCATGTGGCTTTGGTCCGTGATGTATTAGAAACATTGCACAAACTGTTTGCCAAGCTGTCAAAATGCGAATTCCATTGTACAGAGATTGACTTTTTGGGTTACCATATTTCCCCCTGGGGTTTGGAGATGGACCCGGCGAAAGTCCGCGATGTGGTGGGGTGGGAACCCCCTCGAACCTGGAGGCAACTCCAGGTGTTCCTCAGCTTTGCCAATTTCTACAGGCCTTTCTCGCTAACTTTGCCCAGGTGAGCTCACGGATCTCTTAAAGACGAAAGGGAAGGGCCCTGAGAGTACCCAGCCAGGTGCTAAGATAACGTGGACAAACGAATGCCAGGAGGCATTCGACCTTTTGAAAGCCCTGTTCACGTCCGAGCCCGTGCTTGCCCACCCAAATGAACTCAAAAAATTTATCATTCAAGTGGACAGGTCTGACGTTGCTATGGGTGGCGCCATCTTGCAAGAGGGGGAAGATAAGAAATTACACCCCCTTGCATATGTCTCCTGGAAGTTTAATGATATAGAACGCAATTGGTCGGTTTGGGATAAGGAGGCGGGTGCTATTAAATTGGTGCTCTCTGCATGGCACCACTGGCTGGAGGGGGCCCAGGTACCATTTGAAGTGTGGACTGACCATAAAAACTTAGAAGTGCTCAGAATGCCCCAAAATCCTAATGCGAAACAGCTCCAGTGGGCTGATTTCTTTTCTAAGTTCAATTTTACACTCCACCATTTCCTGGGCAAGGCTTATTCCCTAGCGGACGCATTGTCACACCTCCCATAGCATGACAGTAGGCGGGAGGAGGTTCTTGACTCGATGTTTACACCCTCCCAGTTGAGAGGAGCAGTTGTGATGCACAGCCAGTCGGCAGCCCAAACCCCAGTGGACACAGAATCCTGGGAAGTGAAGTTCGCCTCCGCCCTCTCTGACAGTGACCAGCTTGAACTACAGAAGGAGGGGGAAGTGGAGGAGCGAGCTAACGGCTGTTGGTACCATGGCCAGAAACTGTTCGTGCCTTTGGCTTTGCAGGGTGATATTATGGTGGTGCACGGCAACAAATTGGCAGGGCACTTGGGGTTTGTAAAATCCCTGCACTTGTTGCAACATCAGTTCTGGTGGCCAGGGATGAGGAAGTCTTGCCAAACTTGCATTATGGGCAAGCCAAGGCCCGGGAAGCCACCGGGGCTCCTACAATCCCTACCCATGCCTGTAAGGCCGTGGGAAGTTATCTCTATGGACTTTATCACTGATTTACCCCCCAGTCATGGCAAGACTGTTATCTGGGTGGTAGTGGATCTGTTTTCGAAGCAGGCTCACTTTGTTCCATTTAAGTCCCTACCCACTGCATGAGTGCTAGCCAAGGCTTTTCTCCAGCAGGTGTTTAGGTTGCATACGCTTCCCAGGAAGATTATCTCTGACTGGGGCTCACAATTTGTTTCCAAGTTTTGGGGGGAACTGATGGGTCTCATGGGAGTTGATCGCGGTTTAAGCAGTGCTTACCACCCTGAGACTGATGGTCAGATGGAGCAGGTGAATCAAACCCTTGAACAAACCCGCTGTTTCACTAACTTCCAACAGGACGAATGGGAAGGGCTCCTCCCTCTGGCGGAGTTTTGCTACAACATTCTTCCACAGGGGTCTCCCCATTTATGGCGGTTTATGGCTATGAGGCACCACCCCTCCTGTTTTTGTCTGATGCAGCCCTGCTGGAAGGGGAGGCGGGGGACTGGTGTAAGAAGCTACAAGCAGCCTGGCCGCTCCTATGTAAAGCCTTAGACAAGGCTAAACTGGATTATAAACAGCAGATGGATAAGAAACACTCCGTAGACTGGGACATCCAGCCTGGTGACTCAGTCTATGTATCTACCAAAAATATCAAGGGACTCCAGCCTAGTAGAAAACTGGGCTGGAAATATGTGGGCCCGTTCCCTGTGAAATGTACAATCAATGATGTGACTGCAGAGCTTGAGCTGCCAAAAACTTGGAGACAATTGCACCCTGGTTTCCATTTCAGATTACTCCACCGGGATCCTGGACCTAATGCTTGGCGACTACAGCGTGCACAACCACCACCCCCCATGGTGCAAGGCGAACTGCATTGTGAAGTTGCCGACATTATGGACTCTATGCTTGTTAGAAACAAACTGTTCTATTTGGTTGAATGGGTAAACTTTGGGCCACAACACAGGGAGTGGGTGGAGGTGGATCACATTCGGGCTCATCCGCCACTTCCATCGTCACTACCCCAACAAGCCAGGGGGAGGTGCTTGGAGGGGCAGGATGTCAGGTAGCCCTGTCATGGAGTTGGAATGTGAGGGGAGTACTCTCAGTCTACCAGCCTCTGGCCATTACTATTCTACTGTCTGTATGTTATCCTATTCCTGACCTTGTAGTGTCTCCAGCTGCAGAACTCCTCTGCTGGGAATCAACAGCTTTTAAATTGTTTTGCCCGCTTTGCCCGTGCGCGCAAACTATACTCATTGGCTTCAGCTTGTTTAGAGGGCTGTTTGATTCCACTATAATTTAGGGAGCCCTGCTGAACCCGGGACTCCTGACACAAGCTGTACATGTGTCTTTAGTTATGATTCACCAATAAAGAGCTTGTTGTACTGAAGCCCTGCGTTGTGTGACCTGACTAAGGAGTCTGACAAGTGGAGACCCAAGCAGGAGGGAAGCGAGCTGAGCAGAGTATAATAACACAGAGTCCACCCTGCAAAGCAGCCATTTTCTCCAGGGGAACTGAGATCTGCCATCTGGGGAGCAGTTGTAATTCGGAGTGATCTCCACCTGGAGACTGGCAACAATGGTTCCCCAGGAGGAAATGGCTGGTTTGGAGGGTGGAGTCTATGGCATTGTACCTGTCTGAGGTCCCTCCACTCCCCAGACTCTGGCTTCTATAGAGTCCACCACAAAATCTCCAGGAATTTCACAACCTGGAGCTGGCAACCCTAGTCAGGACTGGCCCCAATGAGTTCTCCACCAAGGCCAAATTAGGCCTGGAATGGGCCTCCTGCCTTTGCCTTTTTACTGACAAAACCAAGCTTGGTTGCCTAGCAACAACCACTGAGGAAAAAAGTTAGCCCCACAGGAGCCAAGCAGGAGAAGTGTCTTCGTCAGGAGAAACAGCCATTTTGGCAGTTTATTCTGTCAGGGAAGTGGCCAGGCTGGCAGTGGGCGGGGGCAAGGAATGGACCCAGCACCCAGACAATGGCATGTGAGTACTCTTGAGTGGGGGTTGATGGGCCAATGGCTGATGGAGCGCACAGTACAGCCAATGGGAGAGTTGGAAAGTGCCAATTTGTTGGGCTTTGTGTGTGTTTGTAGGATTATTATTATTAAGAATTGTCACAGTCAGATATTTGACTGATAGATGGTGTTCTGCAATTTGAGATCTAGCCAAGTTCTTGGGAATTGTGCATCTATCTTCACAGGATCCTTGCTGTTCCAAGCAGCTCTGTCTTCCGGAGCTGAGCTGGTGTTATTTGATCAATGCCTAGAATGTCAAGGTGTTTCTTGAGACTTCTAGGCACTTCTCTGAGGGCTCCAATGACAACTGGCATGATAGTCACCTTCTTTTCCCAGAGGCACTCTAATTCTATTTGTAGGTCTTGGTACTTTATGATCTTCTCCTGCTCTTTCTTTTCTATTCTGCTGTCTCCTGGGATTGCAATCTCAATGATCCAAACCCTATTTCTCATTTTTTTTCTACAATTGCGATATCAGGGTGTTATGCTGCAGGTGCTTATCTCCGAAGTCTCAAAGAATCTTTGATTCATTATTCCCCGTGGTCTTTTTTTGGTAATAATTTATACTCTACATCCTAAAACCTAAAGGCAAGGGTACAAGGGGAACACTACCACTAACTTAAGACAAGAGCTTTGTGTTAGGTTACAGATACATAAATCACTCCTGCAATAACAATGATATACTGAGAAATATAAAAACAGAGAGTTCAAGCCTCTGTCAAGTAGAATTTAATTACGCTAATGTAAAATATTTTGTAATCCAGAATAAATTGTTTATTTCTTGCACCTCTTCTTCTTCACTTTTGGTATTTTGGGTGCTGCTGCTTCTTTCTCCAACTCTGAAGTAGCACTGCTGGAGCCACTTGAAGTATTCGTTGACTCTTCCTTGCTGGGTTCCTCTCCTTCCTCTAAATTTGGATCATCATCTTTATCTGCGCCCAGTTGTTGCTTCACAACATTTCTGGCCTTTTGGACAGAGTCAATTTTAATTTTCTTATCATTATATTTAAACACAGGTCCTTCTGGAAAGCTCCATCTGTAGGTTATTAATTTATTTTGCAGGAAATGAATTAAGTCTTTGTATTAATGTCTTCATTTCCGGATCTCAAATGGGATGTCTTTTAAAATTTTAATTTCTTCCTCATTAACTTTTAATGTTTTTCCTGTTGTAGCTTTTAGAACGTTGTCTCTCATTGTTCTCTTATTGAATTTGACATAAATTTCGCCAGGTAGTTTTTTTTTCTTATAAAATCAGGATATGTACAGTATGCCAAGTCCATATCGCTCTGGAGATCCTCTTGTTTTAGGTCCGAGATTGAGGCTATTGCTCCACTTAACGTTGTTTCTAAATCTTCTCCCTTCTGTTCAGGAACTCCTTGGAAGCGTAAAGCATGCATAGATTTTTCCAGTTGAAGTTGTAATAGTTGGTTTTTATCTGTATTTCTTTCTTTTTTAACTTCCTCCAGTTTTTGCTTAATATCTATAGTCCTTGTTTCAACTTCCTCGATCCTTTTGCCTGTCGTTGGCTCTTTTTTCCATTTTTTTTGCATGGAATCCAGCTTGGTGTTAGAAGTTGACATCTGCTCCAGCAGAGGGTGCAATGCTGCAGCCAGCATATTGGGAAAGTCTGCAGCCGCTGCCTGTGCCTGGGTGGGAGTTGTTGGTACATTACTTCCGGAGGGAAGCTTCTTTTCCACTGCCATTCTCCTCCCTCTCCCAGCCATTTGCTTACTAAGAAGAAAAGTTTTATCTGAATTCAACATTTATTCAAAAGTTTATCTGAATTCAACGTTTCTTGGCTTAAAATGTAGCTTTCAAGCTCAAAAGGAGTCTCGTATGGTTAGTTCCGTTCTTTCTCTCTTTTCTAAAACGCTTAGGAACTGCTCCGTTTTGAGGGGGGTGGATCCCCAACCCTTCCCCACCCACCGCTCCTTCTTGGATCGATCTGGCAGACCGAGACTTCTTCGCTTATACAGAGGTTTGATTAACTCACTGTTTAGATGAGTTCGATTATTGCCGGGGTTACTTTCACTTATTTTCTTGTCCGCTCATATTGCGGTTGGCTCTGATCGCCATACTAGCTCTGGGTTGTCAGGACCTCTCAGGGATGGGCAAGCCTCGATCCCTCAGCCTTCACCTTTGGAGAGGCTTCTCCTGGCTCCCCAGGCTGGGAGTCTCCTACAGAGACCCGGGGGGGGGGTCTGGAACCAGCCACGACTCCTCCTGATCGCCTCGGCTTGGCACGTCTCCATCGGAAGATCGATGAGACACATCCAAGAGCAAGCCACCAAAACTGGAAGTCTTATTATCCATGGTCTTGTCTGGTTTGTACTCCTATGAATTTCTGGCTAATAGTAAGCCATACTTCTTGCCAAGATTCCAGTGCAACATAGCTGCATCTCTATTATTAAGTTCTTTAGTCAGTTTGAGCAGTTTCACTGCAGGAACTGACTGTGTGGTCAACTGTTTCATCCTTTGATTTGAAAAGTTAACATTTGCTGTTGTCACTGGTCTTCTGAATCTTGATTTTCATACTATTCAATTTGAGTGCCTGCTCTTGTGCAGCTAGAATGAGTTTTTCTATTTCTTTCTTGAAGTGTCCATTTTGGAGCCACTTCCATATGTTTTCATTATCATCTTTATTCTCTTTGTCTTTCAAATATTACCCATGCAAGTGCTTTTCCTTGTCAAAATGAGTTTTGATCACATTCTTTTTGTAATCTCCTTTGATTTCTGTAACCTTAAGTAAGTCTGCCTTGTATACTACAACTAGAAGCTTCTCTTTTCATTTCTTGGTGTAATCATTCAGTGCTTGTTTGTCTTCTTCAACTGGTTGTTTAACTTCCAGGAGGCCTCTTCCACCTAATTTTCTTGATAAGTAAAGATGATCAACATCATTTCTAGGGTGTAGTGAGTGATGCACTGTCATCATCTTGCGAGTTTTGTAATGTTTTGCTTCTAATTTTGCTTGTTTCCGATCAATAATGCCAGCTGTGTATTTTAAAACCAAGACTGCCCATGTGTTAATCGCATTTTCTGTGTTGCCTCCATTTAATTTTGTTCACAATATCTTTTTAACTCTTTGGTAATACTCCTTGGTTGTATTTTTATTAACAGGGGTATGTTTGATGTTGTCATTTTCCAAAATCCCAAAATATTTGTCGTTTTCTTCAAAACCCAGTGTTCTGATGTTGTTGTTGGTGTCTTGACTTCTTCTTGTTCAATGATCTTTCCTCTATTTAGTGTTAATGCTTCACATTTGTTAATGCCAAATTCCATTGCTATATCTTTGCTGAATATTCTGTATTTAGTAAAGAATCAGTCTCTGATTATGACTTTCCATACATTTTCAAGTCATCCATATATAATAAGTGTGAAATCTTTGGACCCGTCTTTGAAAGCTGGTATCCTAGGTCTGTGCTGTTGAGGATGATTGTGAGTGGTTATTAGAGCAATGACAAAGAGCAGCAGTAATTCCTTGTTTGATATTAAATGTACCAATTTCTTCTCTATGCACTATCAGCCTGATGTTCCATTTACTCATGGCATTTTTAATAAACATTATTACAATTTTGCTGATGCCTACCATTTCTAGTGTTTTCAGGATCCATATATAAGGGAATGAATCAAATGCCTTCTTGTATTCAGTCCAAGCAACAAAACACATCCTTCTTATAAGACTTGATAGTGAGAAAGCCTTTTTGCCCCCTTCTGTACACTGCTGCCCAAGTTCTTTTTGCCTTTCTACTCTTCTAGAAACCATGGTTTGGATCTTGCGTAAAATTTCTACAAAGCACAACTTTCTTGCTTCCCAGCTCCCTCTGTTGGCTAAAAGACCCTCTAAGATGCAGCTGCTGGGGGACAGGGGATCCCACCATGAATAGGTTGGGGGAAGTCGAGGGTCTGGTGTGGGGGGAGGGATCAGAAAAAAAAACAACCCACTTTTCATTTGTGAAAATTTTAGGCAAGAGCCACTCCACACTCCATCTTTCCAAAGTGCAAAACAGTGGTAGGTAAATACCATTTTTTGCTTTCTTTCCCTTTCAGTTTGACTGAATAGTAGGCAGACACTAGAACATGATTTAGATCACTTTACTGGATTTGAAGACACTACAATGTAAAGCATTCAGAATGAAATTCAAACGCCCTGATCTAGCCTGCAGCATTACATGTATGAAAGCAGGCTTCCATGCTTGCACTTCAAGCTGCATGGGGAACTATGCCACAAATGAATGGTGCACACACAGTTCCCTTCACCAGGCTGCTTATGCAAAGGCCTTTCAAAAAGGTTGTAATTTCTCCACTCAGCTACTCTGAGTGGGGAGCAGGAGGTTGGATCTACTCCACCCCTTTCCCCATAAAACAGCTAATCTGTAAGAGTTGGAAGGGACCTCTTAGACTAGATGACCCTAGAGGTCCCTTCCATCTCTATGATTCTATGTAAGGATGTTTAATATTTTTTATTTTATCAGAGAGAAACAATACATTTGGTCTGAGAGAGTCAGTAAAGTTTTTATTCCAGAAGCATTTTTAACCTTGTTGAAAGAGCTAGGCTTGCTTTGGATCTGACTGCAAGTCTATAGTGATGATAGATTTGGTAGGAACTGTAGGAATGCAAATGCAGCAATTCTGAGTAGGATCTTACAAACTACCAAGAGCAGATGGAGATGTTTCCCTGCTTTTACCTCACCCAATAGCCCCCTGAGGATCCCAAAAGCCAAAGCTATTCAGTGTGCCTCATGGACAAAGTTCCATGAGATGCAGGGGACTGCAGCAAGGAGAGGGGGAGTTGGACTTCAGTGTGTCCCAGTTACAGTAGTCATTCTCTGTCACTCCTTTTAATATGCCCCAGTGAAATCACTGCTGCCTCCTTTCTTCTGCTGGCAAAAGAAGCATGGTGGAGAAAGCTTCCTGTCAGTGCAGGAATGAGGAACAGGTTAGCCTGATTCTCCTTCCTCAGTGTAGTCTCCTTAGACTGTAAGGTGTTTTGTTCACAAGGGTCCCCTGACTCTGAGCATCAGCTGTTGTGGAGTTTCAGGGGCAAAGGAAAAGGCAGGGAAAGATCCAGTGCTGCAAGCACCATAGGTGTGTTATTTTAAAATATCCTCACCATTCACAATATTAAAAATGTTAGATACAAACAGAAATTATGATATTCTCCAACTACGAGAGAAAAGCAAATTTCTTTCAGTTCAGTTAGCTACTGCTCTTCTAGCTAGCCTCTGCCAATAGAATATAGAACGGCCCTGTGAAAATGTTTGGACAGTACATATCTACAAGAAGGCCTATGCCTGCCAAAATGTACAAATCATGTTACCTTTTATATATATAATAGTTATATAAAATAATAGATTTTATCTAGGTCGCATTGCCCTTAGACAATTAAAAACAAAATCCATACTGAATAATTGGTCATGAAAAGCAACAACAATCCTTTCCTCCCCTGGATTTAGGCAAGAATATAAATGACCAGTCACAGATGTGGAGGAAAATTACTATTTATTATATTATTCTGAGTAACTGAGACAATTGTCACAAAGTACTTTGGGCCCAATCCACTCCATCTCTCCATCTGTTTCATTGCTCATGTGGCTCTCCATGTGTACAAGAGGATTTTCTACCAGCAGCCCCCTAATCAATAACACATAAGTCTGCTCTAATATATTGCCATGTGTGTGGAAAGGATTAACTGAAATAATATGTTGTTTGATCTTGCTCTTTTATTAATGGAATCCACAAATATACATGATCTGCATACAGAGTGGCTATTTTCTTCATGTATGCCACTGACATGGTCAATTTCTAGAAGGAAAGACAAGCCACATCTACATATCCTTCTTCAGCATATAAACACTGTGTACACAATTTATGCAAAAGCTTACATAAGCACATGAAGAACTATGCAAGTAGTGTTTGTGTTTTCACTTTTGATGCTCTGGATTTTAGCTTGTGTATTATACCTGTACTTTGCAGTAGACAGATTGCGTAAGAGGTTGGTTGAAATCCTGAATAAAGAATAAAAAAAATAAAAATCAGAATGCTACTTGCTTGCATGGATAGAAAAATGTGCATATCTTATGTTAATGAATAATATTTGGAAGGTAAGCTAAAATGAATAGATAGGATTATGAATAAGGTAAGTGATAACATCATGCTAAATAAGCAGCAGTATTTTTTCTCTATTTGCAGGACATGGAGTTTGTTCTGAGTGTGTGGACTAAGATAATCAAAATAGAATTGAATGGGAATCCTGTTTGCCACAAACCGAAATACCGAGACAGGCTTATACTACAGTCAAAAAGTCTTGGTAAAGTTACAGCTATACCAGCAGAGCAACTTTATTTTAAATGGTATTAATTAGTACAGTAACAGAACAGTCCTAAGAACACTGTCTTGGGCATAAGCTCTGTTGAATAGACTTCATAGAAGCAAGGAGATGAGCTTTTCCCTGGCACTAGGAATCTAATAGGGGATTAAAGAATAATGATTCTGTTTCGGAGAATATTTGTGGAGGAGGGGCAGTTCTTGGCATGTGTCACATCTGTAAATTTTATTTCAGTGGCCTAATTCTGTTGAGTATACTGAACTATACTTAGCAGTAATAATAGGCTGCTGGATTTAGCCTTTTAATTGTACTTTTCTAGCTGGGGGAAAATATAGGAACCTGTAGATTTTCCCCAGCAGGAGTAAAAGCAGTTTGGGGCAGCTTTTTCCAGCAAGAAAGTAGCAGGGAAAGAAAGAGTTAAAATTTCCTTCTCTATCACCTGCCATACAAAAGCAATTTAAAATAAACATAAGGAAAAAAACTAAGATGTAGTTACAAGCTCTCAGCTATAGCAGCTCTGATGATAAAAAAATCTACTGAAACAAAACCTTCCCCATGAACTGTGGGTGATTCTGCATTGGCTTTACCCTCTGTTGTTTTAGCAAACCCATGCTGAAACAGAAATTCCCCTCTGCATTGCATGCTGCTTTCATTTCCTTTGATCCTCGGATTTTATGGTACCCTCTGCATTGCATGCCACTTTCACTTTCTTTGATCATTATGTTTTATGGTACCTTCTGCATAGATTTATGGCTGTTTTATGGCCATTCAGGGGTGACTTTGCAGTCAGTATGGTGTTGGCCCAGGGTACTTGAATGTGGTTTTGAGCTGCACGTTTTCCTCAGTATTGAGAAAATGTGGCGTGAATGCCAGAAGTAGAACCAGCCTATGTTCCTAAGAATATCAAAACGTCACCCAGGAAAGAATTAGGTAAACCAAAGTGAACTAATCTTCTGTTGACTTAATATGTTACAAAAAAATTCCCTTCAGAATCCCTTGATGGCAAAGAAATAAAGGAAATGGAAAGACGATTCCTAATGAATTGGAAAGCCTCCAGAGATGCCAGGAAGAAAACCAGAGCGGAAAGCTCAACAAATGAGCATGTACCATATTCACAGTTTGGTAAACAAGAATATCTTCTTGACCTTTTAAAGGGTCAATGTTAAGTGATGAACAAGTATGGAATGGGGCAGGGGAAAGTCAGTAGATGACTGAACAGATTATTGCAGTTTGAAGATTATTGGCAAATACATCATTTTGAATGCTTTGTTGTAAAACAGAATTATTTCTGTTGCAGACAATTCCATAATGGGGTGAATAGAACCTCCTCTAGCAAATCTTCAAAATAATCTTACAATAACAATTTAAAATAAACTTACATTGTATTTAAATGTTTATATGGTCCTGTTATGTGCTGTTGGACAGCAAGAGTATTCTTTGCGGACTCTGTGCATCACACACATATGATGTGTGATGGAACTCAAGCCTGCACAGAATATCACTAGGAATTTTTTAGAACTTAACTGAAAGAGTTGTTTCTGGCACTGAGTCCATCCATCTTGAGGACAGGTAGTTACAAGCACGCCTTAGGTGGGTTGAGCCATGTTTTCCTGCTCAGTTCTTCTCTGACTGCCGGAGCAGTAACACCATGAAAAAATTTCTCTGGAACTTTTGAGCTATACTGTGTTCAGACTGCTTTCTGTGTTTTTCAGTCTTTATTTGACTTAGGGTTGATAGTGGCCTGGATCCAGAAATGCAGTTATGAAAACTCAAGTGCCCTTAAGAGCGGGCAGGAAATTTAGCTGATTTCCCTTTTCCAAAGACTATGATAGTGGTGGTGGCATTCTACACCATCACAGAATCAGAATCTACTCTTACTCGGATGATTGACTCTTGACAACAGACTACTACCCTCTTATGAAATCTTCAAACTATGCTTCACTTCCTTGCCAGCGTTGGACTTCATGTCAATGCATGACAGTTGTATCTGTGATCCATTAGATGTGTCCAGGTTATAGGAGCAATATTGGATTCTTTCAAGGCTCTTCTTTTTCTGTCTCCAAGACAGGATTCAGTCCATTATGAAACTCTTATCCAGCTGCATGTGCGAGACCATCATTCAGATTCATGGTGCCCTTGTTCCCATGGCTTCCATTACAACAGTCACTCATTTCAGATGTAGACTTCATATTTCATGTACTTACAGACTGCCAATCCAAAATACATCACATTTTACCTTGGGTTCTTTCTTTTCTAGTGGTTAGATGCATGAAACCTCCTTAGATGAATGCATTTCATGTAGCCATCTTCCACATTCACCATTACCACAGGTACATCCACATGGCAGGGGGGTGCCCATTTCCACAGCTGCAGTGTCCGTCAAACCTGGAATCCAAGGCCACTTAAGCATTCTTGAACACTTGACTGTTTTCAACACAGTTGTCACTATTTTCAACACAACAACCCTTCATGCATGTCTTTGTGCATAGTAACCAACCACTGCCCTATGATGCATTATATAAAGAAACAAGGGAGTATAAGCTCCAAGACTCTGGGAACTCTGGCCTATCAGTTGTGAGAGAGATATATTCAGTATAGAATATCCATCACAACACTAAACCTGCTGGAGAAGAACAATACCTGGATGGACAAGCTGAGCATGAAAGGATGTCCTGTCAGCAATGGTCAATTCATTTTCAGTATCTGCAACCATTTTTTTCCACTGGGGTGTGCCAAAAATAAATGCATTCTCTTCATCAATACCAAGAGTGATATGTACTTAAGCAGAAGCAGCACGTATTGTCTCTTTTTTAAAAGTGCTTTTCTATACAGGTGGACAGGTATACTGATCTCTTTCTTTCTACCAACTCCTCTGATGCACAGATCATTGCAAAAATTGCTTCCAAAGCAGTGGGTCTGCATATTGATTGTCCTGCTTTAGTTACAATAGTAGTTCATGAGGCTCCTTTGTCTGGCCAAGGAGACCTTTCTCCACCCTAATATTCACACACTTAATGATGTGGTGGATCAAACATATCATGAAGAGATGAAAAGATCACTTAAGAAAGATGGGGAAGTGTCAGAGAAACTGAATTCTTTGTGTCTCTTTTCACTGTGAAAAATGTGGGACATGTACCCACAACAGAGCTGCTGTTTTCAAGAAGGGTGTCTGAATAATTGAGTCAAATTGGGGTGACTAGAGATGAAGTTATGTTATACTAGGTAAACTGAAAATTAATAATTCTCCAGGTCCAGATGGCATACACGCAAGGCCTCTCAAGGAACTCAGATCTGACATTCTTGAGCTACTAACCACTATGTGTAACTTCTCAGTAATATTGGTCTCTGTGCCAAAGGATTAGAAAGTAGCAAATGTAATTATCAGTTTTTAAAAAGACATCCACATGGGATCCAGGGAATTACAGACCAATTAGCCTAATATCTGTTCCATGTAAATTAGTAGAAACTTTTATGAAAGATAGGATTGTTAGGCATATCGAAGAACAAAAACTGCTGAGGAAAAATTAGCAAAGCTTTTGCAAATGAAAGTCCTGCCTCCCCAAACTTTCGGGGTTTGTTGAGCAGGTTCTCAAGCATGTAGATCGGATAATCCAGTTGACGCTATATATTTAGACTTCCAAAAGGCTTTTGACAAGGTACCTCACCAAAGACTTATGAGAAAGCATAACAGCCATGAGATAAGAGGATAGATTTTCTTATGGATTAAAAATTGATTAAATAACAGCAAGCAGAAAGCAGGAATAAATGGACTGTTTTTGCAGTGAAGAGAAGTGAGCAGTAGGGTCCCATAAGGGTTGGTATTGGGACCAAATCTATTTAATTTGTTCATAAATGATTTGGAATTAGAGGTTAGCAGCTTAGTAGTTAAGTTTGTGAAAACCAAAGTGGATTGTGAGGAACTACAGGGGAATTTCTTAATTAGATATGTGAGCATGCTATTCTTCTATATCTGTGATACAGAGAGACCACAAAGAAGAACAGGTTGTTTACTTGTAACGGGTGTTTTGAGTGGTCATCTCTGCAGCCACGCAAACTATGAATCAACTGTTTTCTTTTGCTGTGTCAGTTTTGAAAAGAAATGAGTAGGAAGGTGTGGCTCTGCCTACTTGAGGAATGTGTGCTACTGCCTCTCTCCAGGATGGGTGGGGTCAGCTCAGGAAATAATCCTTAAACGTAGCTTTAGAAAGTTCAGTCAAGACAAGTGGTTAAAGTGCCAGTCCAGACTAGAATCTCGGAGACCCAAGTTCAAATCCACTTTGCCGTGAAAGCTTGCTGGGTGACCTAGGACCAGTTAAGCTCCCAGCCTAACCCACCTCAGGGGCATTGTCAGGATAAAATGGAGGAGGGGAGAGCGATGTGAGCCACTGTGTCCTCATTGGGGGGAAAGGCTGGATGTAAATGACATAAATACTTTGCACAGGCTCAAGTTGCTATATGTGTAAATGTGTGGATAATTACCCAAATAACACGAATTAGAAGTAAACAATTGATGGCAAATTATTGTGTGAATATAATTTTATAAATTTTTTCATAATTTTACTCATTCACATCAGTTTCCGGAGTTTCTATATGAAAAGCAGTATGGCAAAACAACTTTCTCCATAAAATTCTGCTTCTTCCAGTTTTACTGTAAAGTTTACTTAAATGTTCTCAGGGATATTCTTTAACACAAAACATTCATATCCGTAATGATTATAGTGGTCTATAAAACTATACTTTCATATACATGTTCTAATCTACAATTTTGTTGTCATGTTTCAACTTTACTTTGTTTTTGTAAGGTTTACAGATGTAACTGTCTTAATTTGGTTAATACTTCAAGGGAGATTTCTGAATAGTAAATGCTTATATATCTTTGCAACCTGCAGACAGTACTGACACAGATCATCCCCATTTCCCTGTTTACTACTACCCATTGGGCAAAGAAAAACCAAATTTTGCTATTTTGTCTGAGGTACATAGATCTTCTCACAGTAGAGAGTCCCAGTCAGCAACCCAGGAAGAAAATAAAGTTACTGAAAAAATCAGGTATGTTCCCTGTCCATCATCTTTGGAGTACAACTTCTAGCTGTACCCTCTAGTAGATAAAAAACAGCTAATGAAGTTTTGTTTGAGAAGCTAGACTTGCATAATTTATAAAAATGAGATTCTTTTAAAATCAATAGTGTTAACATCTAAAATTAATATTAAAACCAGGAAGCACATTAAAAAAAATTTCACCTAATTTCCAGTGTACAATAGTACATATGCTCAACCCTTTCCTCACTGGCTGTCCACTCAAAATAAGTCTCCCTAAGTGTCTTTTCTCTTTGTAAAGGAAAAATATAAGACCCTATGTCTTTTCCCCTATGGGTAACAAAGTGGTTAGTGGTTTTGTGTAGAAAAACAGCAAGATCAGCCCGTTTCTCCTACTTTCAGTTGGAGTCTCCCATGCTGCATTTCTGTTTAAAAAAATCAAAAGGGATTGTGCTGCTAGGAGAGGCGTGACCACTCCTAGAAGCTAGCACCATTAGTAGTCTGCATCCTAGGGCCAGGTCACACACTATTTATCAGACCCTCAATCTTCACTAAATGAACCTTACACAGTATGGTAATCTATGACAGTATCCTTTTAGGCACTTTTGACACAGTCAGCCTTGTTCATTCCTGCACTAGGCTAAGGCATACTCTCTACCAGATTATAGAACACTAATACTTAGCACTTTATACAGTACTTTAAAATGACCAAAGTACATTATCTTGTTACAACATGTACAAAATCCTGTAGTAAAAAAATCAGTATTATTCCTTAAGTAATAGGATTACAAATTGGCAATTTTTGAAAGGCATATTTGAGTAAAAGCAAATAAAGTGAATAACTTTGAAGACTTGGTTTGAAACTGGTTCCCCATAGTATACAAATGCAGGTGCTCAGGTGAATCAGAGTTTGTTTACTCTGAGTTAGTTGTACACCAGGAATCCCTGTGCAAGGAGGGGGAAATGAAGAGACTGTACAAGCATGAGAAAACAAACTTACAGTAAACTGCAGTACAGTGTGACATTGAACTGCAGCCGTTGTGTTAGATCATAAGTAAAGAAAGCTAGGCCCATGTTGGATAAATGCTTTTACTGTTTAATTCAATTATGTGGTGGACCAAAATTATTAACAACACTATTTTCTGTGTTTCTCACATACATTATTCTGAAGAGTCAGCATGTCTTTTCTTCCATTGCCTGAGCCCAGTTTCCCTTTTTTCACTGTGCATTTGATAGTTCTGCTACCCACTGAGTCAATTGCTGATTCAGTATACTGTTCATATCTGTGCACAGTTGATTTGTGTACTATGCACAGAAGTGTGTGACCATGGACACTTTAAAACTGAGAATAGACAAGAGAAGCTAACTGTTGATTGGCTGCTTAAATACATTGGAAGGAGGGTCCATGAGGAAATGCCAGATTAAACAATCTTCACATGCTGGCAGAAGACAATGGTAGAGGAAAGCAGTTACATCTCCCTGGGGAGGGACTTCCATAATTTTGTTGCCATGACTGAGAAGTCCTTTTCGCAGGTTTCCATCTATCTAGCCTCAGATGGCAGGGGCACCCAAAGGAGGATGTCTGAAAGTGACCTTGAGCAATATCCTCAACAATAATAGCTAACATTTATTTCCGAATGTTTGGTGTTTTTCTTGCTTTAGAAAACTGTGAAAATGCATAATGTTACTCTTTGATCTAGTACCATGATGGTGAATATATATATTACAAACTATACTTATTTTGGCGCTTAACGAATGTGTTTACCTGTTACTTATACCTATAGGATGGATCTTGGAGGTTATTTCTGTGGGCTGAATAATTTCCACATGTAGAGCATGACTTTCTCCCCTCCCTTTTTCTGGTGCAGTCCAAAATGTCCTCAAATGCTGCTTATGAGAGGCTGGGAAAACCCGTCCCCCCAGAACATTGTTTTGTGGGACATTCTTAGCTGCAGTGTGAGGGGGTAGTAAGAAAGTCAGACTCTGCAGACAGAAATCCCTCTTCTCATGAAATTTATTTGGGGTAAAGTGCATGACCTCTGGAATGTGATTCACTTGTGTGTAAGATACCTGTATATAGAATTTATCAGAGACATATCCCAACAGGCAAATGATGCTGATATTGTCATGGTATCCAAAATTATTGTTATCTTTAAAACACTGTTTTATAATATTTTGTTCACACAGCCATTTAGCATTGAACGGTCCTCAGCGGTCACATAAAGAATTACATGAACCTCATCTCCTTAGCTAAATGCTTCTGTAAACAGGCACCAGAAGGACTTCTTTATATGCTACAGAACAAAATGGAGCACACCAGAGAGCTACACAGTAGAAGAAAATTGAATCCAGTTGGAAAAGCCTAACATTTTAACTCAGAAAACACTAAATGCCATTTCAAACAATTTTCACTATACAAAAATTAGGATTTTATTTTTGTATAATAGATCCAGTGTATCAACTTCTTAAATAAAAAAGTTTAAAATAAGATGTGCAAAGTTCTTTGTGTAACACTCAATACAATCCCTATCTTACAAAAGTAATTGGTAACATTCCCAAATGATAATACAAAAGTGAAACATTGCACTGTTGCCAGTCCTTTTGGTGTGAAGACCCATCAAAGTCAGCAACAGCTCTGTAGAGGATCAGGTCAACCCCAATGATGCCCAGGATCAGACAAGGAGCACGTGGTCTTCTACTAGTTATGCCTCTTTATTTTTCATTTTCTCAATATTCTATAGCCATAATTTTGAACTTAATTTGATTTGCTGCTTTTATTTTTAAGGTGATCACTGTCATCACTGCTCTTGGTCCAAAAATACTATCTGGTCTGATTCACTGCTGGATATGAATAAATAATTCCCAATATTTTTTACGAAAATGAACCTGGTGTGGTGCACATTTGGTCAAAGTGAGAGAGAGGATGCTTAAACCATTTTGTTGCAGAACATTTGCCCCATCAGTATTGCCTCCTTCCCAGCTTTTTTTCTCCCTGTTGAGAAAAAGATACAGGGACCATGTACCATGCCTCCCACATGTAGGAAGCCAGTTGTTTGATTGTAAAAATGGCCCGCAGAGAAAAGAATAAGCATCTTGACCAATCATGTTCACAGCCACCAATGCTGCATTTCAGCAAACACTTACCTCCTTCATAACGTCTATCTTAGCCCTCCATATAAACTACTTGGAACTTAAAGCTATTTTACATCATATCCTTAATATAGTTGTTTGGAAAATAGTCCCATTGATTTCAAGGGGACATAATGTCAAATAAATGTGTTTAAAAAGTGCCAGTTGGCTTAAATTCATGTACTTCAGCATAAATGGGATCATAATTGCATAAAAGCTAAAATCTCCAAAGAAAATGCTGTCCATCCTAAAGAAATTATAACTGCAGTCTTAGCATGTTTAGTCTGGAGTAATCCCATAAAAAGCAGTAGGACAACTCCAGAAGGAAACAATACAAGAACTGTAACATAAATGCCTCTAGGTACTGCACACTTTCTGTGTCTTCAATATCCTGCACCTTGCTGTTTGTCCTTTAAACCACCTTTTCCCCAGACCCCATTTCCTAAATTATACTTTAAGCTTTTAATTTTCTTGGCCAAATATAGGACAACAAGTAATCCAGACTTTATTTTTCTGTCTTGCTGGGTCAAGGATTTGATTTATTGTGTCTATGTTATCACACAATCAAAATTTCATTCCCTGTGTTTGGTTGGGATAATTCTACACCCAGCCTATTTATTTTGAATGTCTCTTCTCATTAATGTTACAGAACTCTAATTACCAGCCATCCAAATATAACTTTTCTTACCAGTCAGGTACCCCCTTATAAATGGTTGTATGTGTGTCTGTATTTTTAGGTAACCTAGCAGCAACAAATGCATCAACTAACTATATTTGTAACCCATTTTCCACTTTGAGAAAAAAAATTAATATTGGAATATTTTAATATAAAAAGCTGCTTAAAATGGGACTTTTATTTTTTTTTCTTTGAACAGCATGTCCTATCACAAATGGTTCTTAAATGCCTCTAAGTCGTGAAAGTGATTTGCCATTCAGTTTGGTGATGATGGGAGTCTGTTGTTTACAACACAAAAGCCTAAACTAATTCTATTGTTGTGTTTTAAAAAACAAATAGAACTTATAATCTTCATTTTGTGGTTTTGACATTTTGGGCATCCTATCTTCAAGAATTTAGCAGTGCCCCTTAATTGTGGCAAACTTCTAAATGCTCTTCCATTATTTGCATTCACTGAAGTCGACCTCTTAAATAACAATGTTGAGAAATTTAGTGGGGAACATTTAGCCCATTCCTGCTTGCAGTTAAACTATAAACATGTTGTGGTACGTCTTCCCAGCTTGACTAGAACAGACTTAGAACTGAAGTACATTATCAGATTTCTGCAGAAATCATTATATGAAGCAGTTATTAGTATAGAGAATTATAGTTACCTACAAAAGGATTAATGTGTTCAGAATCATTATGATCTAATTTCAGTCTTATTTAATATGCTTAGAAGAGTTGTGAGCTTTTTAACCTAAGATATCAAGTATTTGTTTAATATTGGAAGCATGGAAAGGTTACTGAAAATAAGAACAGTGGCTTTCTACTCTTTGGCAAAGCAAAGGTCAGTACTGGCAAATTCTAAAAAGAAACAATAATGGAGGGGAAAGAAAAAAATTATGAAAAGATTGTTTAACCTCCGAGCCTAACGTTTAAATTACTCCCCTCCAGCAAAACGGTTACTTTATCCTAACCCAAACAATTTTCATAAAGAACAACTTCAACATTTGTATCTAGAGAATATAGGCATTGCTTTCAATTGTGCAAATGCCTTCCAGGCTTTTAATGGAAAGATGATTAATTCACAGAGCCTGCGACTATTTCCTTGTGGAGAGTGAAATATGGTGCCAGCTAATAGTTTGTTGAGAGCGTCCATTCCCATCTTGTGGTCCCCAAGTTGCAAAGTGTGGCACAATGCCAGCACTTAGCTTTATTTTGAAACTATTTGGGATTTCACATCAAACAAGTGTTACTGCAGCTCTGTTTTTGAGTTAGGAATAGAAAGCTGAGCACAATTAAAATAATCTAGAAATGCCCAGCTAATTTATTGTGATAAAAAGTTCATAATCATTTGCACAGAAATTTCTTGGAAATGTTTCTTTGAAATGGTGCTTGCTTACAAGTCAGAATCCAGTGGCAGAGATGGATGTAGTGGCTATACCTACTGACATCTATTAGTTAAAAAAAAGCTTAATTCTTGCTGAATCATACCTCAGATGTGGGGGGAAATATCTTCTTGTCAGAGTGCAGGCAAGAGTTGTTTAGCAGTTTTGCTCTCATATTCCAGCAAATGTGTAGAGGGCATGTTGTGTGCCCATTTAGCACCTCAGTTCTCATGAGGTAGTTTCTGTTTTCTTCGTTGTGTTTGGATCTTCAAGTTACTGCAAGAGTTTGCAAGTGAGCATTCTATGGAACTCCCTCTCTTAGGAGGCCTCTGCGGGTACCTTCCCTGATAACGTTTTGCAACAGACCAAAGTAATGGTCTTTAGAAGACCATTTGGGTGCCTCAGTTAAGGTATTTCTTGCTGCCTTCCCCAAATCCTTAAATGTGCCTTGTCTCACAGGATTCCACAAATAAATCGAGGACACAGGATTCCACAGATAAACTGAGAAGACTATGAACACCACTCTTCTGTAAATCACACAAGTAACCCAAGGAGGCATGCATCAAATATGACTCCCAAACAGCCTACATTATTTACCCCCTCCAGCACTTCAAAGAAAGAGATGGGTGTGCAGAATACTCAAATATCCATAATTCCAGGTGTCTCTCACCCACCATTCCACAAAGTGGGGGAAACTGTGTACTAGTTTAATAATCATCTCTCCCTCAATAAGGCAAAACTGTAGTTTCCATACATGAGAAACTGGGTAGGTATGAACTGTACAGGGGACAGGTGTTGGCCGTACTACTGAAGGTTAACCAAGAAGAAACAGCAAGCTTTCTTTTGACTCTTGAATTTTGTTTTCATCCTACACTCCTTCTGTCTAAGACCACAATAGAGGCATTTCTGCTCTTCTGAACTTCCAACTTGTGGACCCTCTGATGTCCCCATTGCATTTTACTCATGATCAGTGATTCCAAGAGAACAGAATGACACCTAGATCAATAAGGAGGATGTTGCCATTGTGGTCAGGGAAAATTCCATTACTACATCCTTGCTCAGCCATTTGTTACTGCCACTGACCACAAGTGCTTCTTCAGGCTGTTTGCCTCTATTTTGCCTCAGATATTGTCTCCACGCATGCCTTGATGACCAGCCTTTTTGAATGCAAACAATGGCATCCTACATCAGGGGTTTATTTTTTTATTTATTTTTTATTTTATTGATGTTTATCCCACCCATTCTGGCCTAGGCTGGCTCAGGGAGGCTCCCAACAAGATAAAACTTCATAATACATAAAACATATTCATCACATTAATACCATTTTGATAAGTCATACAGTAATATAAAACAATATTAAAATCAACAATATTAAAATGCTAGAAATTCCAGTATTCAATAGTTCTATTGGTCCGCTTCATCATGGGTAGGGATGGACCAGGCAATAGTCTCAGGGACCTAATGCACAGGGCTTCCACCATGGCTAACAGTTGTTCTTAATGGTGGTGGTAGTACTGAAGGCAGTGGTGGCAGCTCCAAAAGCCTGGCAGAAGAGCTCTGTCTTGCAGGCCCTGCAGAACTGTAAAAGATCCTGCAGGGCCCTGATCTTCTCCGGGAGCTCATTCCACCGGAGTAGAACCGCCACCAAAAAAGCCCTGGCCCTAGTTGTTGCCAATCTGGCTTCCTTGATACTCTTTGATACTCAGGAGGACCAGTCAGTCCTGGGTCCCTGAACGCAGTGCTCTCCGGGGCATATATGGGGAAAGGTGGTCCGTCAGGTATGTCAGACCCTGCCCATAAAGGGCTTTAAAGATCAGAACTAGCACCTTGAAGCACCAGCTGCAGCTTCCAGATTTGCGACAAGGGCAGCCACATGTAGAGGGCATTACAGCAATCCAATCTCAAGGTAACCATCACCTGGATCACTGTTGCCAAGTCACCGCATTCGAGGAAGGGAGCCAACTGCCTTATCAGCCAGATGTGGCTCCTGCCGACACCTTTCCTGGCACCAGTCAAGTGATTTTAGAAAGTGGGCAGAGCCAGACGGGTCTTTTGCCCAGTGAGGCTTCTCATTGGTCACTGGAGATCCGATTGGCTGTGCAGGCTTTTAAGAAATTGCTTTGGCGGTAGCTGCCACCACAGCACAAGGACCTTCACAACATGTTGAAGGTAAAGCTGTGAACATGCAATAAATAAATACATAAGTAAATGTTAATTTAAAAGGCATTTTGTTAAACAAAGTTTCTGCCTGAAATGCTGAAGATTTAGTATTTGAGTTATGCGTAACCTCACTCCCTGACATTTTGTGGTTGGCTCCGCCTCCCACAGCAGCCATTTCGTGGTTGCATCCATCACTCTCTGTCAGTATCCCAAAGGCTGATGAATGTTGGAAAACTCCTGCCCTACAGCAAAGGCCACAGAAGGAAACTGCCCATGATGATTTCTGATTTCTTAAGTTGTTTTCCCTCGCATCCACTGAGGTTAGGGTTACCAGTTGTCCTCTTTTTAGAGGACATGTCCTCTTTTTTGTGTGTCTGCCCTCTTTTGGGCTGTTTTTTAAAAACTGATGGAAATGGTCTCTTTTTGGCTTGGAAGGTTAGGAATATTCCTAGTTAGTAGCAATTATCACAGTTTAAACAGTAGGGGTATTTAAAATGAGATTTGCCCTACTGATCACTTGTTTGAAGTAGTCATTCATGTCCTCTTTTTTGCTTTTCAAACTATGCTACCCCAGGTTAATCCACCCTCTCCCCTGGAGATGCTGCTACTGGGGTTGTCACCTGAGCCACCTTTTATGTGGCTGACACTGCTACCACATCATACCAGGACTCCATTGTTACTTGTGGGTTCTCAATTGGGTGTGGCTATTAGGGAAGTGGTTAGGCTCAAGTGGTTAAGACGCTGAACTGCAGGCTGTGGAAGGTCAGTAGTTCAGCAGTTCGAGACCCGGGTGCCGCATGACGGGGTGAGCTCCTGTCTCTAGTTCCAGCTCCTGCCAACCTAGCAGTTCGAAAGCAAGAAATTGCAAGTAGATGAATAGGTACCACTTCGGTGGGAAGGTAACAGCGTTCCGTGCACCTTGGTGTTTAGTCATGCCGGCCACATGACCACGGAAATGTCTTCGGACAGCGCTGGCTCTTCGGCTTTGAAACGGAGATGAGCACCGCAACCCTAGAGTCGGATTCGACTGGCTTTCGAGCAAGGGAACCTTTACCTTTACCTATTAGGGAAGCTTGAGAAGGAAGCCAGGCCGTTTGTATCAAAACAACAGGAACTGCACAAGGTCCCCCACCCTCCATGCTTCCCAAAGTCATGCCACTGGATCACCAACAAGGATGAGAGGTTGGGCTCTCATGGCTTACAGTCTTCCGGCCTCCTGCTGGCTACCACTGGTGTGACAATAAAGCAGCAATGTCTGCAGGAATGTTGTTGTTGTTCAGTCACACAGTCGAGTCCAACTCTTCGAGACCCCACAGACCACATCACACCAGGCCCTCCTGTCTTCTGTCCTGCTCAGGAGTTTGCTTCATTTCATGTTCATTGCATCCTTTGCAGGAATAGCTGCCAGCAATTAACACACTGGTTAAGGGGATGGACAGGGCAAAATGTCAGGAATCCTGGGAAACAAAGGAGGCAATTGCATCAATAGGTCTATATTGGTCCATGCTACACACACACACCCTCACACCTCATTTTTAGGAGAAACCAGGAATATACAGTTGAGGAGAGGGGTAAACCTTTGGAGGGGAGCGGGTTCCTCTTCTGGCTGATATAACAGGTTGGTTAACTGCCCTCTTCTTCTTCAGGGGCCCCCGAATTTCTACAATGAGAGGCTCATGGGCTGGAAGCCATGTCTCTGATCTTGAGGATTTAGAAGGAAATGCACTCTGTATATGCTCCGAATCCCTTTTATGTTATGTCTTCAGACGTTCCAAGAAGGAAGCCATGAAGACAGCTCCCGGGCATACATCCTGGGAATGTGTGGAGTTTGAGATTAAGCCCCGGCTGCCAAAAGCAAAAGAAAACCAAGCGATGAGGGCAGACCGCCGCTTCACGTCCCGCCGGGGCAAGCGTCGGAGCTCGCCAGGCAGGACAGGGGGCGACTTGAGAAGAGGAGGAGCAGCCGCAGCCGGAGAGGAGCAGGAGGTGGGCGCGCGCCTCCTAGTCCCATAAAAGAGACCGGCTCCGCTCCCAGCCCCGGGCGAAGACTGGCGCTGCTCTGCCGTCGAGCTCCCCGCCGGGCGATCCAGGCAGACGATCAAGTAAGTTCTTTCTTCTGCAGCCTCCCGTCCTTCCCCTCCAGGGGCCGGCCGCTCTGCTCGGTAGGCGAAAGGGGCAACTCGGACTGTGCAGCCGCCGGATAGCCCGGCCTCCACGGTACTTGTTTGGAAGCCAAACCTTCCCCCTCCCCAGGAACTTATTCCCAGGGAAAACTGCCGTTCGGGCTCGCATCCACTTGGAAGCTACGTTCCAGTCGGTGCACTGCGAAGAACTTCCAAGCAGACCGTCGTCTAGTTTAGCCTGAAGTGACGGGCTAGAGAAATCTGGGAGTAACGAGAAGCTCGTTTAAAAGGCATCCGTTCCTTCTCCCTGCTTAGTTACGACGGGAGTGATGGTCACGGGCAAGTTTTCACACCTTCTCCTTGCATCCTTGTATAAGGAACTGATCGGGGTTAGGGAGCGGGGGTTGTACAGGGGTCACGAAGGGAGGTAAATCTGCGAGTTTCTGGCACGGGGCTTTTCTCCGCTCTGTCAGAAGTTTCCGGTTTCTAGCAAGTGAAATCCTCAAGAGACAAAAAGTCGGAGCGTAAAAGAAAGCCAGAAGCTTGGAGACCGTCGCGGTCTTCTTCTGTTCTAAGTAGCGGGCGGGTTAGGATCACAGGACCGACCCTCCTAGAGCGAGGAGAAAAGAGGAGGGTTTTTCAGGGAACGTTTGCTGCGCTGGCAACGTGTGGGCGGGTGTCCTTCCCATCAGGTCCTGCATGAGAGGGTCAAGGGAAATAAGAACGTGGGACCTTGAAAAGCACCTGTTGACTGGGCTGCCCGGGAAAGAAGGAAAAAGTGACGCTTTAAAAATAGTATCTAGAAATGCTCTGCTGTCACTCAGTCCCTGGCTAGTCGTGTTTTACTAGGACCTCTCAGAGTGCATTCCAGGTGGGGAGCCTATTAGTCTGCTGCATCAAAAACAGATTTTGTAAATCTGGCCAAGTAGGGTCCAGCTTTAGCAAAAATCAAGGAGTTTGTCTTCGTGGTGCCTAAAGGCTCTGTTATCCTTCAAGAGAGGTTTTGTTGTTGTTGTTTTAAAAACATGTTAGAATTGCAGTCCTAAATTCAGTTGTTTCTTGGCTGTTTCAGATCCCTGGGATTTCTAAATAAGCATATTTTGGATTGAGGTACACTTTCATTCATTGATTGCAAATAAGTCCCATTTTTTTCCTTCCAAGGAAATGGAGTTCAGATAAATTGTTGAATGGAATGTTGGTGTTAAAAGTCAGTTAAGTTACTGTTTCTTTCTCCTGGTTGACTGGCATTATTTGTAGTGGCAAAGAGATCCTAAAAGCCATGAAATACACTGAGAGGAATTTCGCATGAGGCAGTGGGTTTAATTGTAAAGGATCAGTCAGGTGTATACCAGAACATGTAAAATCCCTTTTATGACCATCTAACATTTAGAATCCCTTAAATGTAAAGTAGCTCTTACCAATAAAGGAATAATATCTCCACAGCTATTTACCATTTTTTGTTGTTGATTGTTAAATATTTCTAGTAATTGTACAGTTAACTGATGGTGGAACACAAAATAATTCATTATAATACAATATGTCCAAGCTCTTACAAAGTCCAATGATGTAAGTAATCTTACCTGAGCTGTTAGATAAATTAAAATGTATTCAGCAAATTGAGGCAAAACAAATTTAAGTAGAAGGGCAAAAATGAAAGGAGGAAAATGAACATTCTGATTGGTTGAACTGTAACTATTAGTAAGTAATATTATTAAAAGGTACTAACACATTCAGGAAATAATTAAACTAATTAAGGTTTATAAAGTGTGGATGACACACAGCACATTAAATATCTCACTACAGGTTTTGTCTAATTATTTCCCCACATATAAATAATAGGAGTTTCTATTCCTCTTTTCAGAAGTGGCTTCTCTTTCCATCATTTAAGCACAATGGCAACAGCAAAATGATTCTGGCTGTATGCATGGTTATATGTCACTTCTTTGGTTTGTGGCCAATACGTATCTGTTTGAGTGAATGGCTGAGGCTTGATGGATGTTGATATTCATACAGGAATGTCAACTATCTCAAATGAATTCTATTAATTTCTACAAACTCATAGCTAGAGCAGTGATTGCTCATGGGCCAGCTAAGTGTGATTGACAGCATTCACTTTTGTATGTTTAAAAAGTGGGCAGAAAGAGATCTGTTTTTGAACATTCAAAAAATCAACCACAACCCATTATTTTGGCCACTTCCCAGAATATACATAGATACATCAGCAGTTTTATAGTTTGTTTCACATACAAGCTGCTGCAAATCCAACACACAAATCTGAAGAAATACAAATACAGAATTGTATTAAATTAAACATGTAGTTTTAAAAGATCCAAGAATTAGACCTATTCATCAGCCCATAAAAACATAATCACCTTATATTATAACCTTAATATAGTTGTAACTAGGACTTTGAGAACTGAGTAGGCCATACAGGAAGCTGTCTGAGACAGCCAAACTCCAGGATCTTCTAGGCTAGTCTGAAAGATCTTAGGGAAGGAGGAACAAAATTCATCTCTTTTGAGGGGGAACAAAATTCATCCCCTCTGAGGGGGAACAAAATTCATCTCTTTGCTCAGACACAGAGGTCTGAGATGAGTATAGCTACGTGGTATGTCCCTCAGTATTTTCTCAACCATAGACCCATACAAAGAAAACTTTGAGGAATAACATTCTCTCTCTCTCTCTCTCTCTCTCTCTCTCTCTCTCTCTCTCTCTCTCTCTCTCTCTCTCTCTCTCTCTCTCTCTCTCTCTCTCTCTCTCTCTCTCTCGCACACGACATGGGAGAGAGGGGACAGCAAAATTAAGTTTTGTTTCCTTTTACAAACTGGTTCCATAGTTTTGCTAGTACATTTCTCTTTTTCTATTGATTACATATAAAGAACTGAACACGGTAGCTTAAATATATACAGTGGGTGCAATCTGGCAAAAAGTTAACCATTAAAGTCTCAAGAAACTGGTGTATAGCTAAAGCTGTTCACTTTGATCTTAAGCACATTTACTTGGAAGTAAACACCAATAAACTTGGTGGAATTTACTTCTGAGACTAAACACCTTGGGACTGCACTGTATCCTTTTTTTAATCTGTCGAATTATAGCCGACCTCATAGGGTTTTCAAGGCAAGAGATGTTCAGAGGTGGCTTGCCATTGCCTGCCTCTGCATAATAACACTTGACTTCTATGGTGGTTTTTCATGTACGCACTAACTAGGGCTGATCCCACTTAGCTGCAGAGATCTGATAAGACCAGGCTACCTTGGGCCATGCAGATCACGGCACTACATCCTTTCAAAAATGTTGCACCTGAAGGTCAAGGGGACCTTCAGAGCAGCAGCTGGTGCAATACAAATCTGTATATACCATAGAAAATGAAAATTAGCAAAGCCTCTTTGCATGTTAAAAAACAGTTCAGTCATATTCATAGATTTCTTTGCCTCTTGGTCAATATATATTCATATACATCCATATGGACATACAACCACACAACTCGTTTTGCATAGCCATGGAATGACCCCCATTCCACAGAGCAAACTGCTGATCAACAAAAAGGGTAGAAATTCCCACTGAGTGCACAAAGCTCTGGGGTGTGCTGGGAAAGTAACTTATTGGATCTCAGCCAATTTGTAATGAGAGCCATCACAGACACAAAACCATTACAATATAAATATTTATTGGAGCAAGATCAAAATGTACTTCTTACAATTTATACAAGCATGTTAAAAGACTCTTCAGGTTCAAAAAGGCATTTTAATTCATTCTCATTTTCAGTCATGTACAGTAATTTATAATTTTAAAAATTATGTCTGTCTGTCTGTCTGTATCTGTCTATCTGTCTGTCTGTCTGTCTGTCTATCTATATAAATCTGTTTTCAGGTTGACTGCAGATCCAATCCAATCTTACTAGTCCTTTGATTTTAAAGATGCTGAATTGCAATCCTTCTTAAAAGGAATTTTCTACTACACACACTTATTTATTTTTTCCATAGCTGTTGTTCAAACTAAAGCCAGAGTTTTCTAACTAATAAAAATACCTGTTTATTTTTCTGAAAATACCTTTTATTAATACCAATAATTTATTGTGGTAGTCTTAGACATGTAGAATTAAAACAGAATTCTGGGTTCATAATTATATGAGCTATTTAAGTTTCAGTCTTTCCTGATCTAATTTATTCCCATTGTTTATTTCACTGTCAGATTCTTTTGCAAAAAGCCACATTAACACTTACACCAAAAAAGAAAAGAATATATTAATTTGTTTACAATTTTATTTCCACTGGAGTATTTGAGTTAGGAATAAGGTTAATGAATTACAAAATAAACTGTGGTAGTCATAAGTCACTTAACAGAGTCAGATTCTCTATAAAGAAGATTCTGCTTACTTGTAAAGAGTATGAAAATATTGTTACCCTGGACTGCAGAATTATGGTGTAGATATATGTGGTACAGATATGTGTACTGGGATTCCTTAGAAACAACAAGTTAGTAACAGTACAATCCTTTGCAGAAACACTGCATTCCAATCCCCACTCAGCGCCAAGCAAGCCAGGGAAAAGGCGGGGGGCTTTTCGCGGGGGGTGGGGTGCCTTTTAGCACCCCTGTGGCTGGCACGCTCTAGGCAAGTGCCTAGCTCGCCTAGTGGGCAAGCCAGCCCTGTCTGGGTATAAGCTTTTGTGTGCATGCACACTTCATCAGATATGAATGAAGTATGCGTGCACACAAAAGCTTATACCCAGAATTAAACTTTGTTGGTCTTAAAGGTGCCACTGGACTCAAATTTTGTGTGGTTATCAGCTTGTTCTTTAAGGCATAATAGAACTATGATAACTGATCATGAACCAGATGTTTTAGTTAAGTGCCAAGATCACAGACCTTGCCACTACAAATGTTTCTAAACTGGGCTGCGATTTGTCTTTGTTTTATATGGTTTAAGTAAGCTATTAATCTAATTCTGGAAGCCCCCATCCCATCCCCAAGTGGTCATGTATGCAAAATGAATGTAAGACTGAGAGAACAGGTCATATGGTGATTCTATTAATTTATCAACTTTTATTTATTCTATGAAAAGGATAGTAAAATATTTTAATGCTGAAAAGTGATGCAGAAATGCTGTAGAACCAGATCATAATGTAATTACAGCAATAATAAAAATCTCAGACAGCTATTCAAAGCGCAAACCCTCAGATATAAGCACTGTAGGTCTCCCTGTTGTCTGCAGGTTCAGCTCCCACCCATGGACTATAGAAATGTATCTGAGAACTGCAAGGAGCTCTCCGAGCCCTGCTCTGACTCCAACTCCCTGCCACCCTCAGGGTCGGGCACCAATTCCTGTTCCTCATCTTTGACTGGACAGCGGGCTGGGGTGACCTTGGGAAGACCAGCTGCCGCCAACGCAGCCCGAGAGCGCAGCCGAGTGCAGACCCTCCGCCATGCCTTCCTGGAGCTGCAGCGAACCCTACCCTCTGTGCCTCCCGACACCAAGCTCTCGAAACTGGACGTGCTGCTCTTGGCCACTACGTACATTGCTCACCTCACCCGCAGCCTGCAGGATGAAGAAGAGCTGCCTGGAGAGAGCCTGGGCCCGCTGAGAGGAGATGGCTACCTGCATCCAGTTAAGGTAAGCTGGGTAGAAAGAAGCAAGGTGGGGGTTCTTATGAGACCACATCAAGGAAGAATGTGAAAACTTTACAGAGAGTTCTTCATTGGAAAGAACCCAAAGTGGCTATGCTCAGCCATGTACCTGTCAAGACTGCTAAGCATGAGGATGATTTTATACGTCAGCCCTCATCTTCTTCCTTGGCCAGATGATCCTTTCACTCCTTGCTTACCTGTTTCTGCTCACCAGCCCTTCTGGCTCTCTGAGATCCATAAACGCAGCCATGAGCGTGCAACCTACGACTGTGTTCTTGGTTATATGGGCAAGGCTGATGTCAGTAGCTGAGAGGACACTTGGAAATCCCGCTGAAATGCACTGGTGAATCTTGCACTGCACTGCATCACCCTTTCTGCCCGTGCCACTGTATCTTCGTTACTGTAAGAGTCTGAGTGAAGGCCATTTACCTGAAGCTCAGTCAAGATGAGGCCATGTTAACCAAAAATAAAGCATACCAGGAAAGTGTCCTAGACAGAACTGCACTGCCTTGAAAGAGCAGGTCTGCAGCCTGGAGCTGCTATTGGATCTGTGTTTCTAATTGGAGATGCTGCTCTGGGGCATATAGTACTTCTAAACAAGTTCAGGTTGGTCTATTAGCTGCTGCTTTTCCTCAAAGACCTGGATGATATCAGACCATGGTTATCTATGGTCTGATCACATCCAGATTAGACAAAACTTTTGGAAACTGGAAACTTCAGTTAATCCAGAATGCAACAGTGAGACTTCTGACATAACTAGGTTTATTGGGAATGTATCTCCTCTGTTCTGGAAGAACTTCACTGGCTCCTAATTCATTTCTAGCTACAATTCAAAGCTTTGGCTCTTACCTCTAAATTAAACCCTATGCAGTGGGCGACCAGGGAATCTGAAAGAAAGCCTGACAAGGGAGGAACATGAAAGGGAGGAAAGTGCCATGAACCTTCCTGGTGGTGGACTGTTGTCTCAGAGAGCCACTGGCAGCCAGGAGGAAATTAAACCAAGCCCCAGTGCCGCTGGGAATGCCGCAGTGGTTGCTTGGCTCAATAGTGGTTGGAATCAGTTTGCCTGCCTCCTCCTTTTCCTGCACTGCAGTCACCTGAGGCTGATTTCCCACTACAGCTGCCTCGGAGTTATGCCGCCGTTTGCCCCGATACTATTCATCAATTTCACACCCGAAGCCGCGGGGCTGCATTTTGACCCGCGGCTTCGCCGATTTCCCCGCAGTTTCGTAATCCTCAAAGAACAGCATCACGAAACTGCGGGGGAAATCAGGCGAAGCCGCGGGTCAAAATGCAGCCCCGCGGCTTCGGGTGTGAAATTGACGAATCGTATCGGGGCAAACGGTGGCGCAACCCCGAGGCAGCTGTAGTGGGAAATCAGCACAGTCTTAGCTGAGCATCTCCTGAAGGGAAGTGCTGTAGAGTCTAGTCAGCTCAACCTGCTTCTGAGAATTTTAACTTCTCAGTCTGCCATGGCTGTATTTTCCCCTATGAACCTACCTGGTAGCTGTGATCATCAATGGAATCTTGTGTGCCCTTCCAAGTGTTGAAAGAGAAAGACTAAAAGCTCTCTCTTAGCCTCAGCCTCCAGAGGGGGGTTACAAGAGAGACAGATAGAGAGGTAAACTGTGAGCATCCTTCCTGTTTACTCTTCTGCCTCTGGCCCTTTGATGTGTAGACTGATACTCTCAGGGAATTGCTTCCTTCCTTTCGTTCTCCTTTCTCTCTCACACACACACACAAAGAAGGAGCACATTGCTCTTCATTCTGCATCTGCATACATCCAGCTAGTTAGATTAGATTCTATCCCTCTCTCTCAACCTGAACTATCTAAAATGTAGTTCCTTGAATAAAGGATTCTTATTAGTTTGAAAGTGACAAGTAGCTCTGCGTAACTCTGTAAGTTTGCTAGCACATACAAAACAAAGAAGCCACTGCTGTGTGTAGCCCTTGTGCACTCTGCTAAATGAGACAGAGACTACTAACTTACTATATCAGTGAATCTAACAGCAAGTGGGTATCTTCCATAAATGAGGGCTTTACTCTGGTAGTGTGTTGCATTCCTGTTGTAAAGCCTGCCCTGCACCTGTTCATCTGTTGCCTGCTCTTCTGAGTTTCAGATACAAGGTGAAGATTGTTTTATTTTCCCTGTTTTTTGGTGAGAGGTGAGGGTTTTTACGGTATGATTTTTTGATTTGCCATGACCTGATTGGCCCATACTAGCCCAATCTCATTAGAGCTCAGAAGCTAAGTAGGAGTTATAGTCAGTAGTTAGATGGGAGGCCACCAAATAAGTCCAGGTTCACTACGCAGAGGTAGAGAAATGGCAAACCACCTCTGTTTGTCTCTTGCCTTGAAAACCCTATGGGGTCACTGCAGGTCAGCTGCCACTTGGTGCACTTTCCACTGACATTTTGGTTTAATGTTGTTAGGAGCTGTTTTACCATCCTTGTGTAGTTGATTTTAGTACTGTGTTGATTTTAATTTTTAATTTTAATTGTACTTTGGGAATTTTCATTGAGAGGCAACACAAAATCTAAATGAATTAAAATAAGTAAATTCTTTGATGAGCAGGGTAGTGAATTATTCTTTTTCATCCTGTCTGGCAATGTGTGATATGTATCACTTCTCCAAGAATGGTTCCACAAGACTGTTTAGTTTAGAATTACCAAGCTGTTTTTATGAGGATCCATATTATCCCCATATTTTCTTATTGCTGATCATGGCAGTGTTTTTCACTTCAAGTACAAGAACAATGCCAGGCTGTCCCATGTGGTAAAATGTAACTGAAAACACTATGGAGGTTACAAGGCCTTTCCTTTCAAGTTTCCTTCTTATTTTTATTACCACAAAGAAGACATAGAAAACCATGATCTATTGGGGGGGGGAATAGTTGATTACACATACAAATTCTTATCAGTTGAGCCTATCACAATGACACACAAAATAGCCATGCACAGATTCTTATATCTAAGAATATGACAATATCTCACCATTTACACTCACCATTTACACTTTCTTCCAGTTTTACCTCCTTCCAGTAAACAATGAAAGGTCTCCATCCATCTTATGGGTATGCCTCAGGATCAAGTTCATGGGGACAGGGACTGTGGAATTGCCATGGGAAATATGGCACTATATTAAGTGCTGTATGGAACTATTATTCTTATTCCACTTCCATCTGATAATGGAAGAATAACCCTTCAGCAGTCCTAATAGGCGTTAGTGTAAAAAGGAAGCAAGTCATTTGGAGATATGTTGAGCAAAGAAATCCTAAGTCTATATATATGTTGATGGCTATATATATGTTGAAGAGGCTGAGACTGAGATGGAAAGAGATCTTGAGGTCAATGAAAATATTGACTTGGGTCCATCGGTGGCCACTCAATATGGTGACTAAAAGGAACTTCCACATTCAGAAGCAGTAAACCTCAGAATATCAGTAGTACAAGTCAACATCAGGGAAAGGCCTTGGACTCTATGTCCAGTTGTTGGCTCTCCAGGACAACTGATCTAATCTAGAAGGGCTTTTCTTATGTTCTTATGGGCAGTTATCACATGTGCCACATGTAGCCTGGTACTCTGCATATTTATATATATTGCTTTCTATTAACTATGTTCAGAACTGCACCCTTAAATCTCTTTCTACACCTGTTATTTGATCGTTAAACCTATAATTACCAGAATGTTCATTCAATTTGAAATTTAGCCTTCTGCTGCTTCCTGTCTTGCATTAACAATTACATTTGTACAAAAAGTGTGTGCAGGAGGTTCAGTGTTGCTTTAAATCATGTGTAAACCTCTTTTTTCTTAACTTACTATTCTCTAAACATTCTGGCTTCAGTGATATCCTCTTTGTATAGGTCAGGGGTGGCCAAACTTGCTTAATGTAAGAGCCACATAGAATAAATGTCAGATGTCTGAGAGCCACAAGACATGAACACACATGTTTTTATTGAAAAATATGCAAATGTGCATATTAAATTAAAGAGACAAATGCCTTCTCCGAGCCAAGCCAGTCTGCCGATGTGACAGGACTTGAAGAATTTTAGATGGAGAGGAAGGGGAGAAAGACAGAAAGGTGGAAAGAAAGAAAGTGGAAAGAAAGCAAATAGATGGGGGAGAGGGAGGTAGAAAGAAAACAACTTTAACTTTAAATGTGTCCTCCAGGCCCCCCACGATGGCTGGCTTGGCTTGGAGAAGGGATTTAAAGAGACAAATGCCCCCTCCATGCCAGCCAGCTGGAAAGAGTCTTTGAGAATGCATTTAAAGTTCAAGTTGCTTTCTTTCTCTGCTTCCCTCCACCTCAAGCTTCCCCCAGGGAGGGGAACACTGGCTGGGGAAGGGAAGATCAATCAGGGAGGCATGCCTTCCCTTCACTTCCTCTGCTGCCCTGCCAGGAGCCGCATAATAAGTGTGAGAGAGCCGCATGTGGCTCCGGAGCCACAGTTTGGCCACCCTTGGTATAGGTGAACAGTTTGTGGATGATCCTACCTCGTTTAAAACTTAGATTTTGATCGTATCAGTGCTTTCCCTTTTTCTTCTAACTAATTATTCTTTTACCTGGTCACAAACTTTTTGCAGAGATCTGTTGAATTTGAACTTGTTAATCGTATTAGTTATAACTTACATATTGTAAGTGATAGCAGAAGATATCTAGGAATTTTAAAGAAAAATATGGGACAATCATTAAAAAATGTTATATTAAAACTGACCCTCTATTGTTCAATGTCTAGCCCTGGTAACTATAGATTTCTCCTTCTGGATACAATAGATACCTACAACATTTTGTCTGTGTGATCTCTGAATGATAATTTAAATCATGGTGCCTAAGCAATACTAACCTATTGTGAATCTTTGTTTCTATTTTCTTATAGAAATGGCCAATGCGATCAAGGTTATACATTGGAGCCACAGGACAGTTTTTGAATCATCCCATGCAAACAGATAATGTGAATCAAGGAGAAACATCAGCGAATTCACAAATCTAACCTCTATTTCTCTTTTGAATACTGTAGTATTTATTATGCCAGATATATTTAAATTAAAGTGCATCTTCCCACCAAATGCAATATTTTTTTTCAAAGATAGATAGAACTAACAACATCTGAAGCAGGTGGTCATACTGAAATACAGGGATGGTTCATACATGTGCTTTCTTTATGAATAGAGGTGCAAACTATAAGGACAACTTCCATAGTTAGTGAAATGGCCAAATATAATTTCCATCTTGAAAATATTGGCTCCATGAGCTTGCTAGTCATGTTATGCTATTTGTGCAAAGAATTCAATTCTATTTGTGAAGTAACTGAATATAATATGAATCGGAGCCTTTACAGATCAACATAATGGACAGTATAGGACCATTTAAATCAATGAGGAGTTTTGCCATGGATTTCCATGAAATGTGATTTTCATCCCATGATGGTTATTATCTCAGTTCTGAACACACATATCAGGAACCACAGATGCACATTTTAGCTTTCTACATGCACCCAGGCTTTGAAGAACATAAGAGTATGCTGGACTCCAACACTAGCTACCCAAATGCCTCCCAAAAAACATCAGTAAGGTGTCAACCTTCATCTTTTTTTGTCCCCAGCATCTGGTCTTCAGAGAGAGAGGTCATGGCTCAGTGGTAGAGTATCTGCTTGGCATCCTGAGGTCCCAGGTTAAATCCCCAGTATCTCCAGTAAGGATCAGATAGTAGGTGATGTGAAAGACCTCTGCCTGATACCCTGGAGAGCCACTGCTGTCTGAGTACACAATACTGACTTTGATGGACTGCTGGTCTGATCCAGTTTAAGGCAGCTTCATATCTTCATGTGAGATAACTGCCAGTGAACATGGAGGTTCAGCTTTGCTATTGCGTCTAATTAATAAATTTCTGTGTTTTCTGTGACTGCTCAGGATGCACCAGTTTCTAAAAATGCCAGCAAAATTTGTAGTGTGGTTTGGCTGGTTATAGTGAGGAGATCAAAGAAATAGCACAATTCTGAATCTGCATATATGTGGACCTTGCACATGTGATTCCATATTACAGCATAAGTGCATAGCATTAAGATTTGTCAGTGCAATGAAACTTAATTTGAAAATCTAGAAGCACTTCCAAAAAAGGTGTCCCTACAAAATATACAAACTCTCTACCCTACATATTCGCACATACAAATCTAATACTTTTTTGGCTCAGATTTATCTTGTACGGTCTTAAGTTTATTGACATCTTCTCTCTGTGAATATGTGTTCATAGTAAAGAGAAAGATTTACTGTAAAACAAACTACCATTGTGATATATAAATAATATAAGCAGCTCCAACCCTTGTAGACTGACTCTAACAGTAATATATGTTTATAATGTAATTATTGTTAGCACTTAGCTTTATTATTGTTATGGCTTGAAATGTTGTCTTACAGCTTGAAATGTACTAAGTGTTTAATGACAGAAAGAGACTAAGCAACAGTGTGACACCAAACATGTGTTTTATATATGTGAAACAATTTGATGTATTCATTCCTCTAACAGAATTTGCATGTTTGGTTAGTTCAAGTCAAACATTTGCTGTATGTAGGCAAGAGCAATTAGAATTAAAAGTGTAGTAAGAGTTCACCCAGTTGTTTACTTATTCAATGTATTATGTTATACATGACTTGAAGAATTATGCTACATGTAATTTTTTATATTAAATAATCTACAAATTAACTGAGAAGTGTCAATGAAATGTAGAAGTTTCCTAGAAAGACAAGAAAACTAAAGTGCAAGAGGAACTTAAGAGGAATATTTGGGAAGTTTCTTGATTTGTACCAAACTAGGCAAATTATAATTTTATCACATCTTATAATGTTTGGGTGTTCTTCAGTCATAGTAATGTCTTGGCCCTTGACTCACAGGGTTAATTTGAATCAGTTATCCCCATGACTGATCCCTGGAACCTTTTAAAATTGAATTCCCGTGAATTTGTCCTGGAAAATGTAACAGACACAGATGGAAATGAATTCACAAAGGTGCCTCCTGCTTGAAGAGGACTGATTTCTCATCTTCCAGTGCCGTCATCTTTTTTACATTTATATTTTAGTAACCTCAGTAATAACTTTCAGCACATTACTATTCTGTATTCAAACTTATTAAAACCAAACTATACACATATACACAAAACAATAAAGAAAATATGCAGATATAAATGGTAGATGTATCTGTTAAGAACATAAGAACATAAGAGAAGCCAATGTTGAATCAGGCCAATGGCCTATCTAGTCCAACACTCTGTCACACAGTGGCCAAAATATACCTGGTGCCATCAGGAGGTCCAGCAGTGGGGCCAGGACACTAGAAGCCCCCTCCCACTGCTGCCACTGTGTTATACAGCCACCAAGTTCCAACAGGCTATGCAATAGTTTTTCCTTTCTTAAGGGTCTCATGGTGATGTATCATAACCAAGACATTCCCCACATGGTCACCAGACCTCATTACATTTTTCAGAATGATCAAGCGTCAGATTAATAGTTTGATATCTTTTAAAACAGAGATAGTAAATCTCATCTATCTAGCCCACAGGGGAGTGGAACACTCAGAACGAAAGTCCCCTCTTTCAGTTCCATGGGGTTAACATGGGTCCTCCTTGGCTCTGCCTTTTATATCAAGATACAGAGCTGAGCCGCAGCATCATTTATGAACAGAATTGGGGGCAACTGCATGCCCTGATAGGTTTCAGGTCACGACTGATTATTTCTCAGGAATCCCCAGAACCCCATCAGATGTACAGGTTCTGCAAAGAACGATTATAGTTATCATTATGAATAGTTATACAGCAGGTATACTAGGGATATATACAAAAGGCAGAAAAATTGACCTGAATTCATAATATTGCTATATTTCTTCAAAGGTATTAAAAGCAGCCACAATAAATGTTCTCAGAATTTCTTTTTTTGGTTGCAATGTCATGTTGACTATATTCAAGACTAACAGTGCCATCCTCTCTAATTCCATTGATGTCAATGGGCTTAGAAAGGTGTAATTCTGCTTAGGATGGCACTGTTTGCCATTGAACCCAGGTGTGACTCTTCCCCTGCTGCCAACATTTCTTTCTTCCTTCCTCCCTACCACTGAAATCCAAAAGCTCAAGCCATTTAGTCCTCCAGGTCTTGCAAGAGATGTTTCCATGGGCACTTCAGGCACAATAGCACAGCCTTCCTGCCCCTCTTTCATGCTACCATGTGTGCCTTATTACCCTGACCTGTCCCCCTAACTTAACCAAATTATTTCCTATAGGACAGGGTAACAGGACATAAATGGTAGCATGAAAGGGGGCAGGAAGGCTGTGCTAGATAGATAGATAGATAGATAGATAGATAGATAGATAGATAGATAGATAGATAGATAGACAGATAGACAGACAGATAGATAGATAGATCGATCTCCACATAATTGCTAATACTTCCTTGTGATTTTTTTTGGCATGTGGGTTGAGAAGAAATAATATATTTAGAGTCATAGGATTAATCCAAATTTTTCTATTCGTTTCACTTCTCTCCTGCCCTCCTCCACCTTCTCGAGTCTTGACTTTGCACAAAGACAGCTCTGTTCTAAATGGTCTCTACGGGAACAAATGGTGATTGGCAGAGAATACATTAACACAGAAAATATTTAACTTGAGGATATAGCTTTGTAATTATAGCTGTATATATGAGACAGAGTGTACTGCACAGAATATTTTGAACATGCACAGTATTATGTACATTATTTATTGATTTTTTGTATTTGTTTCCAGTTGTCCACTGGGACAGAGCTGTTTTATTTAATCTTGTACAGCAACATCTAATTGAGGTTGCTACACACACACAAAAGTTATAAATGTATGTGCATCATACATTTCCTGAACCATATGTTGTGATAGCACAGTAAAGATTTCTTAAAGAGTTTATATTAACTCTTATTTTTACACATTTAGTAAAAATAAATTTTAAACTGAGTTTAAAAAGCCAGTTATAATTTTACCTGTATTTGTATTACCTTTTTGGAAAGAAATAGGCAGCCTTATACAATAAGAACAAAGTCTGAATCCAGTGGCACCTTTAAAACCAACAAAGGTTTATTTTTTGTTGGTCTTAAAGGTGCCATTGGAGTCAAACCTTGTTCTGCTGCTTCAGACCATTATGGCTACACACCTGAATCTGATACAATTTTATTATTTTTATTTATTTGTTTAATTTGTATCCTGCTCTCCCCACCGTGGCAGGCTCAGGGTGGCTTACAGGATATATAAATACTAAAATGACAGGATATGTTAAGACACAGAAGTTAGATTAAAACACAGCACATAAAATTTAGGTTTTAAGGGAAATAAATATCAATAAAAGATGGCAGCGTTCTCTCAACATCCAGATGGTCAACTACCACCATAATCCAGGTTCTTGCCAGGCTGTTAGTTGTTAAGTTAGTGCTGATGTTGGGGTCAGGGCCACAATATTAAAAGGCGGCACCCTAATCAAAAGCATGCTGGAAGAGCTCCATTTTACAGCCCCTGCGGAACTATAAAAGGTCCCACAGGGCTCTGATGTCATCCGGGAGCTCATTCCACCAGTAAGGGGCCGCCACAGAAAAGGCCCTGGTCCTCATCACAGCTAGCCTGGCTTCTTTAGGGTCTGAGACAGCCAGATGGTTCTGGGACCCCGATCTTAGTGCTCTCTGGGGAACATGTGGGGAAAGGTGGTCCCTTAGGTAAGTAGGTCCTTGACCAGAATAAGAGTCTTGTCAGAGGTGGCATGTCACCAACCCTGTGCTCATACAAAAGAAACACTAGTACAAAGAGATTATGAGAGCATGGGGCGGATAACCAGGTGCAGAAAACTCAATTCCAGCTGCTGCTGAAATGTTCTCTACCCTTTTGCCCTGCAGGATCAGAGCACATAGAGCAGTTCAAGAAGAAACTACAATTTTTCAGTAAGTATTGTCCCAGTGGTTACATTCTCCCACCCAACAGGAGAATCCTAATGTGCAAGGAACATCAAGGAAAGGGGGATGTACGAGAACTTGAAGAGTATCTAGGTGTTGCTGCTCTTGCAAATCCACAGTTCACCACCATGTGGCTGTATTTATACACTCTTGGTTGCTACAGCTGAATATAATTACTGTCCTTGTGCCTCTCTTAGCTATTTCCAGGCAGTTATCCAACAGAGACAGGGGGAGAGACAATGAATCCCAGTTAGAATGCGGTGTCACCCATCGGCTGTTACTGGGAAGTTGCTAACTCTTGTTCTAGCCCAGGGGTGTCGAACTAATTTGTTATGAGGGCCAGATCTGACATAAATGAGACCTTTGCGGGCTTGGCCATGTGTGCTATAAGATGTAATGCCAGGTACCAGGGATACAAACTTTATAAAGGACACAAACACAATTAAAGATTTTTTTTTACTTACCCATCTTCTAAAGGATCAGATTTTAAATGAAGTACTCCTGTGGTCCACGGCTTTTATACGGCATTCAAAGTTTTCATCTTTAATTAGGCAATAGCCTTTTGCAGGCATTTTGCTGATCTCCTTATACCTCGTCTAACCATTTAGAAGAAATTATCATTTCACTATTCTGGAATGAGGCACAATTTGTGGCACTTCCAAAACCAGATAGAGATCTTACAAATTGTAACTCGTATTGGCCCTTGTATCTCCAACAATTGAAGAAGCTAGAGACATATTTTAAAACAAAATGATGGCATACGGTGCCAAGGGAAAGCAGAAGAATAGAGCCTCTTCCACAGCCCGCTGCAAGGGGACCTGCAATTGCTCAGGACACAAGAATCCATAGGCACACATGACGCTGGTTAGGCGCTTTTTTTGGCAGCCGAGCACTTAGAAATCACGCTAGTGGCAACTTTCTCACTATTTTTTTACTCCCCCCCCCTTTCCTTTTTGCTAGCAGGTTAAGTGATAACTGCTGTATAGAAAACAGGAGTCCAATGTATTTGGGAAAGTGTGCCTTCCACACGAAAGCACCTTGAATAAACTTTTGTTAGTCTTAAAGGTGCCACTGGATTCTACATTCGTTCTACAGTGCAAAAGAGATTTCCAAATCAAATAGGAAACTAGGGGGCGCTCGAGATTCCCTCTCTATGGTAGAAGCCGAAAAGTTCGGGCGGGCCTTGAGTCACGCGGTGAGAGCTGGAGTATTCCGGTTCCCGCCTGAAGCACGAGTCTAGCGTGGCCGATATTTGAGAGCGGCGCATCATGGAAGGTACGCGGGAGAGCCGGGGGGGGGTTGTTTCTCCGCTTGGCCTGGGCAGCAGTTCGGCGGGATCCCTGCATAGGTGGTTGTGCTGTCTTCTTGATTTTTGAGCTCCCCAATGGGACTAAACTGAGCTAGCCGCCCCCCCTCCTCCGGTGGCAGAGCGCATGAGGAGACGCCCGTCCTCAGCCAAAGGCGGAAGGTGCTGGCCGTGGGTCTTTGTTATCTCAACATCACAACCGCGTGCGCTTCAGCTTGGTCTCCCCATGGGGGTAGAGCTGATACAATGGGCTGTGCACATGGAAGACCGCGTTACTGAATACTTCGACTACCTTAATAGTTCGCTCCTTTTTGAATGAGTGCAAGGGGACAGTGGGCTGGACAGGTCAGTCTGGACTGGACCCTTTCTCTGGTGTGCTAAATTGTTACTTGCAGAGAGCCCTTTTAATCTATAAGCACATCCATTGCATTTGACTAGGTCTTAGTCTGGCATTTTTAGGCCAACGGCTCAGGACGCTCAAGTCTGGATTGTAGGCAGGATGTTGTGGCCTGCTTGTTTTGGCTGCTGTATGAGCGATTTGTCTCCTGCCAACCTAGCAGTTTGAAAGCAAGAAATTGCAAGTAGATAAATAGGTACCACTTCGGTGGGAAGGTAACAGCATTCCGTGCGCCTTGGTGTTTAGTCATGCCGGCCACATGACCACGGAAACGTCTTCGGACAGCGCTGGCTCTTCGGCTTTGAAACGGAGATGAGCACCGTAACCCTAGAGTCGGATTCGACCGGCTTTTGAGCAAGGGAAGTGAGCGATTTGTAGACACGCGGCCGGGAAGATGTGACTGTTCTTCCGCGGGTGAATTGGGACTCTGTTCCAAGCTGCCGCCACTAAAGCCCTGGGAGGCAGCCAAACTCATTTGCCGCCAAGTGTACACTCCCCAAGGAATCATAACGAATCCAAATTCCTTGATTATTCTATCTGCAGTCCTTTGCCAGAATTCCCCTTTGTAAATTAAGACGTACACCTTAATATGTATTGTGTGTATTTTATTTATAGCCCACTCTTCTCCCCAATTGGGGACCCAACACAGCTTACATAGTTCTTCTCTCCTTTGCTTTATTTGCTTTATTCTCACCACCATGAAAGGTGGGTTATACTGAGTGTCTCTGGCTGGCCCAAGGTCACCCAGAAAGCTTCCATGGCAGGGTGGGGATTTGAACCTGGGTCTCCCAGAGCCCGGTTTTGCCCTGGAATCATTGCACCCCACTGGCTCTCTTAAATAGCAGGACAGGTTATAAAGAAAAACAATCTGATTCTGATTTAAATAAAACAGAGTAAATGGTGCTTTCACTCTGTTGTGTTTTCTTAATATGACTATTAAGTGTGATCTTAGTTCAGGGTTTGATATTCAGTTATGATACTTATCAGATACTAAAAACAGGTTTTTAAATATCTTAAATAATTTGAAACAGTTCTATTAATAGGCAGTAAATAAAGATACTAAGCATACATACATTATTGACAGTATTTTACAATAATCCTGTGTTATACTAAATTACACAAGTATTTGTAAGAGCCACTTTATGAGCATTGTGGCTTTATCAAATATTAAAGGCAGTTTGATCTAATATGATTTTATAGAACAGCAGGATGATACATCTGGCCAAGGAACTTTGATTTGGACTCCTGAGGAACTTATTTGTTACAATATAACACAGGATTGTGGGTTTATAGATCTTCTGTATACACCCAGTATACTAATGGATTTATATACTTTATTCTTTTTAAACCTACAACATTCCAATTTGTGAATGATTCCTGTTTTTGTCTTATTAATGTGCTCTGAAAGATTATGTTCCAAAGTGATGGAAGTTGCTGTAATATTTATTGTTAGTTCCTGTGATAGATAAATAATGTTCTAAAAGCGGAGGTATAGTGTGCCATTGTAACTTTATTTTAAACAAGCTAGGCATATTTGTGTATTTGCTAACAGCATCCTTCTTTGACTACATGTGAAAATGGTCCTTTTGTACATATTTGGTAGAATTGACATAGGATTTAATTGGGTGGTGTGTTGAGGACACAGTGGGGGGAAATTTACTTCCAGTATTGATTATTTTGAGTTATTTCTAATCCTCCAAGTTGTCTGAATGATGATGAATTAGACAGCTAAACATCATTATTGTAGCTGATGTCTTCATAAATCAGTGGCACCAGCTGGATGTCTCATTGCTAATGATAAATTGCCTCTTTGTCAACTGGGAGACTGGTTAGAGAGTCATCCTACAGCCCTGACCCATGCCCTCTTCACAGCATAGCAGTGTATTTAAGTCTGGGGATTCCATTTTATTGAAGTTTTGTCTTGATGGTGCTGTGAAATACCATGTACTTCATTTGAACTGAGCCTGTAGGGAATATGTTGTTGTGCTTGCTTAGATAGCTGAAGTCCCAAAGGTACGGGAGTTGTAATCTTTAACCTTGCTTCATCTTTCATACTTGACAAACAGGATTGACTAAAAGTGCAATGTATATTCCTTAGAAACATTACACATCTGAAAAACTTCTGGCTTTACAGAGAGGTTCTCTTCTTGTGGACTTGTGAGCAGTTGGAATATTGTCAATAAAATATTGTTAACCTGTTAAATGAAACTGTGCCATGTTGTTGTATTAATTTCAGTAACTGAGAGTAATTGCTGAAATCCAGCAAAGTTAATTGCTGAAAGGATTGAAAACTAACACTTAAGGTTTTTTATTGAACCGCAGCCAATTTTTTTTATGTGTTTCTGCAGTTTGTTTCATCAGATGCTGAAAATGGAGTCTAAAATCATGTTTATATTCAGTGGCTTCCAAATCCTTTGGGTTGGACTGTCTCAGTCATTTCAACCAGCAAGGTATAACCTGAACCCTCAAGAGGGAACACTAAATGTATTTTCTTTTTGATGATTTAATTACTCAGAGCTGTGGAAATGCATGGAACCTAAAGCAATCAAACTTCTTGTTAAATTCAGCTTTAGATAGGTTTAACAATTAATTTGAGAGGACATATTTAGACACAATGAAAGGAGAAACATATGGTGACTTGGTTGTAGACTATTCACAGCAAAGTAAAACTCTTAAAATGTTTATGTTAAAGAGGTAAATGAACAACTGATTTCCATGAGCACCTGTCGCTGCTTTCTTGGGGAGAAGACAATTAAATATGAGCTTGTTTCATGGCTGTTGGACATGAATCTTACAAGTAAGATGAAAAATACTCTAGTAAATGTGCCTGGAATGGCAAGCCAAATGGGTTAAAAATATGTATGGGAAGTAGTGACCTGATGATAACTGGCATTTCAGAGATAATAGCAATACCAGGCAAAAAGTACTGGCACTGTGGCTTGGATGCAGATTATAATATCTTTAACTACAAGACAGTTGCAAGCAGAATGCTGGCCTTACTAACGTTTTGGTATGCAGCATTTTCTATCTCCTATGTGTGAATGGCAAATTTGTGGAATGTCTGGTCACTTCCTCCATCCTCAAGGCAGAATCTGTGCAAGGCACAATTCAACAAGTGGCTTTGTGCCACTTGGGAGTCTTTAGAAATACAGTAATCATCCCTCCCCCTTCACAGTGTGGAAGATATAATGTGCCCAACAAATCAGGGCATGGCAGGGCATTTCTAACCTCTGTAAGCATACATACAGATGTGCATGTGAGTTTTAGCCATGAAGACTTCAGCAGGACAAGAAGACAGGGCTAAGGTTGTAGGCAGGTATGACAAACTTCTGTATCTCCCCAACTGTCTGGCAGATTTTTCCTGCCAAATCTTCAGTTCCCCTCAGTGACTGAGTAGTTTTACAGTAACGTGTATATATTCTTTGTCATAAAAGACTTGACTGTCCCACCCTACGTTTAGATATTTAGTTTAGGCCTTTTCTCAGCTCAGGAACTCTACTGAAAATATAGGAGCTGTCCAGTTTTGTAAACCCTTGAAAAATGGCACTTGAGGCAAATTAACTTTCAAAAACACAATAAAGATTTTATTAAACAGGCAGGGAATATCTGTATAAATGGAATAGTCAAGGTTTTGAGATTTTTGAGGTAAAAACTTTCTAATATTTACAGAGTTGAATTCATAGAACATTCAAAAGAGTGTAATGTAGTTTTGTTTCAAGGCTTTCTATTTCTTTCTTTGAGAGGTACTTTCAGTAATATATACTTTAATATATTTCAGCACAATACAGTTCTTATTGATGTTTCTAGATTTCTTCCTTCAGATATTACAGGTTTTCCTTTAGATAATACAGCTTTCATTAATTCCTGAGGTGTCCAAGCTACTCTCCTTTTTCACAGATCAGGGTTCTCTTCCCCGCCCCTTTCACTGGTAGGAAGTTATTCTCCTTTGTCCCAAGGAAGCAATAACTCCTTTTATTATTTGGCTTTTATGGGAGTTCTCTCTGACTACCCAGACCTTCCACCAAATCTTTCTCCAATATCCTTTGTCTGTATAAAGCTGTTCTTTGCTTACTGAGAATCTAAGTTCTCCCTCAGAGCAGTGTTAATATATTTAGACAATGGGATTTTTCTTCTCTTTGTAGAAGTACTTTGCTGACTATTGCCTGTCAGAAAACACTGACTCCTCAAATGTCTCTTTCCTCAGAAGCCATCCTCTGGCTACGGATTCTGACGTTAGTTTTCAGACCCAGACCAAAAGGTAAAAGACCAAAAACGAAAGATCTAACAGCGAAAAACCAATTTTCCCTCCAGATCAGCTGTTCTGTTTTCGCTCTCAGCTGATGCTGGCCAATCAGAGTGAGCAGAGCAGCCAATCACTTAAGCTCTTCTCTCCAGGGAAGATCAATTCTTGTACTCCCTGACTATCTGAGACAAAGCAGCGTTTTTTAAAAACCTGCTTTTCTGTGCTGCCGTCACAGCAGGTCTCAAGCTCCCAACTTAAAATGGCTCTGAATCTGTGGGTTAACAGTACCCATTCTGGGATCAAGAAGATGCATACAAGTTTGAAAATACTGAATGTTCACTTGTTTAATTTGTTACCAAAGAATTCTGAAAATATTTTCTGAATAATGAAATCATTCATTGCTCAAGAATCTCTTTCCTGACATACTTTCTCATATAGTAAACGTACATATTATTTTCAAGAATATAGATCCAGGTAGTCAGCCATGTTGGTCTGAAGCAGTACAACAAAATTAGAGTCCAGTGTTACCTTTAAGACCAACAAAGGTTTATTCAAGGTATGAGCTTTTGTATGCAATTTGAAAAAGTGTGCTTTGCACACGAAAGCTCATACCTTGAATGAACTTTTGTTGGTCTTAAAGATGTCACTGGACTCTAAATTTGTTCTATTTTCTAGAATAGTTATTCTGAATAGGCTAACCTGTTAAATTAAGTGTTTCTAAATTTTATTTCTAAATTTTGTTACAAATAGTATTTTTAAATGCTGCTTTATCTCCTAGGTTTCTTTTTCTGTTTGTTGAAAACCATCAAGATGCCTTTTTGTTCCCTAAGTTAAAGATAACGGTGAGTGTTTTATCTTACCAATAGCCAGGATCCCATTCTTTGGCAAAAATGTATTTTTGAAAACACGTACAATTTTTTAAAAATGTCTCCTGTGCAGAAGTCCTCTTAGATAAATAGCTTAGAGGCTGATGTCATTTCATACAACCTGAAATTGTCTTTGTGTGTAATTTCTTTTAATTCCTGCATTTGGAAACTGACAGTAGTATTTACTTTGCAGTCAAGTACTGAAACAGGGAAAATATTTCAGTGAAGAAAAGTAGTCAATTTATGTATGATTTTGAAAAATGAAATTACTGGCACAGTGATGATTTTCTTTTTGCCGTTTACCCATCTGAAATCATGCTGATGTGTATTTACGCATTCTGAGGTGCCAGTTAAAGTTTAAACAGGTCAAGTAACTTGTTTTGTCTTCCAGCAAAACATTCAAGTTCTGTTAAATGTTTTTATTTCTGCAGTGAATATCTCAATTATGTGCCTAGCAGTCTTCAAATGAATTCAGACACCTGACTGTCATATTCTTCTTGCTTACAGCAGTGAAAGACATACTCGGAGTATGAGGTAATTCTGTCTTCTGTTAATAAGATGTCAATCCAGAGTACTGTAGAAATGCTTTATTAAGAAATTAGGTGTGAAAGAATCAGAGTTAAAATGGAGGAATAAACTGTAAATTATGTAGGAGAGCCATTCAGTTTGAATTAAATTTAAAATTAAATTAAGATGCTATTCTTTATACAGTATTGTAAAGGCTTGCTTTTACTTAAACTTTTCTCTTTAATTTAGAACAAAGACAACAGCTTCAGTCTGGAAGAGACATTTGCTTTGTATATATTGGAGTTTAATGTATCAGCTTAATGTATCAGGGTATTTTGCAGCAATTTGACTTGACCTACTCACTTCCCTTTTTCATTACAGGGTGACAAGAAGACACAAGAAGAAACTTGATTTGTGACTTTCAAAGAATATGCTTATGGTGGTTGGAGATAGTTCCTAGAGTGGGGTACTGAAAGCCCTTCAACTCAAGCATTGTCTATCCTCTAACAGGATATTTTCCCAAATGCATGAAAATTTTGCACTTAGCCTGTTTTAAACACATTCATAGTCCAACTTCACCTTGTTTTCACATCGTGGGGGTACGTGGGAATATGTTGTTCATATTAATTAAATGATTTTAACTTTTACTGTTTCTTATCTTCACCACCTTGTGGACCTTGATAGGGTGGAAAGGCAGCACAAGAATGTTTTAAATAAATACCCTCCCCCCCTCCTGTTTTCCATATCCTGATTTCAGGCCATTGGTTATATTTTTGTTAAACTCTAATATAGAGGGACTTGTATGACTTGCAATATAAATGCTGAATTTTCTTATCTGTTGAATGGAGCTACTGATAAAAACAGACATTTTTGAATCGTGCGTTTATTTCTCTTCATGCTGAAAATAAAGTACTGAAGATGAAATACTGTTGCTAGAATAAAATTTTAGCCTTTTTTGTACCTGTCTTCTATTTCACATTACCCTGAAATCAGCAAACAGTTTTCATATGCTACAATTGTTAAGCAATGTTAATCTTCACTACTGAGAATGTGTGCTGCAGGCCCGTATGTGGCAATGAATTGCCTCAGGTGTTGATGACACTGCATAAGATAAACATCCCTTTGAGCCAGAGAGTTCTCACAGTTGAGTTCAAATGGGAAAATGGCATTGGGTGGCACACAAAATACAGAGGCACCTGTACGGAAAAATTAAAATCAGGATACTAAACTACAATGTAATTTCAAAGATTATCAACATTTGTTTTACTGTGGGATGCAATCACTACAAAGATGCTTAAATGTGCTTGGATTTGCCTTATTTATATGGAAGTTTGACATGTAGGGACCCTAATCTAGTGGCATGTGGTGCTGACAAGTCTTCCAATGAGTTGGTAGCAACTCCTTGCTTAACATACCTAAACACATCTGCTCTTTCATTTTAAAAGTATCCAAGAACAATATTTACAAAAAATATATAAATTGGGTCCTGATAGCTGTGGATGGTGCTCTTACAGAATACAACTTTTTGTTGTTCTCTGCACCTGCATCACCAAAAGCCAGCCCTGAGAAGTGGGATGGCATGGGATGTGGTATAGGCTTGCAGCCAGGAGGGAAAACTGGTGAAGATGAGGGATGTCCAGCTTCCCTATGTAAGCTGAAATGCAGGGGTATCTTCAGATCAAAACCATGTATTGCCCAGTACTGACAGCTAATGGTGTGAAGCATCTCAGAGGATTCCTGTAAAACCTATAAGAGGCCATATGTGAGGAATCCCAAAGAGATAAGCCATTTTTATATTCTTTATGTAAATCTGTGGCAGGGGGAGATCGGGTCTATGCATTAGGAACAGGTAGAACAGATAACCTTACACCTTGAGCAAAAAAAGCAAAACCCTTCGGAGAATTCCTAGTGTTTAAGTTTGGGGGGAAAGGGGCTTCTTCAGAATACATAGTTTTTTTGTACATATCACAGTCATTATAACTCACAAAAGGGTACCATGTGTGGAAGCCCAGTGGGCATCCTTCATTACTTTTTAAAGGGTAGGTATAAGTTGTCAGCTGCAAATATTTGTCAGTTATACATGTCAGCTTGCCAGTGAGGTGGGACTTGTTGCTGCTCCATATTAAAGGTAGATTTACGCTTGAGAATAGGTGGTCATTCTGGAACGTGTGGGTCCTCTCCTACCCGTCATTCCTGCAGGCATGGAGTAGACATCTTTCTGTCTTTAGATTTAGTTTTTCTTCATGCTTCCCCTGTGAGCATGCAAGGAAGCAGCTTTGTGGATTTTTTTCTTCTATTCCCCACAGAGCTATCAGGCTGATTTCTAGTGTGCTGCTTTTTGTTTACTAACTTGTGTGTATTAAATGCTCTCAAGTTGTTTCCAACTTAAGGTGACCCTATGAATTAATGACCTCCAAAATATTCTGTTAGCCTTGCTCCGGTCTTGTAAACAGTGTGTGGGTGTGTTTAAATCCTTTGAATTTATATTAGGAGAACTGGACCATTCTGACAGTTTATGGCTTACCCTCTGGGTGTCAAAGTGAAGAAAGTCACAAAAGGGACCCTAAGTAAGTGCATCAGAGAATGTAGCTTGATTGCTTACTCACCATACATTCTAGAAGTTTGAGAAGGCATTACTGCTCATTCAGTCTGTAATGGTAGATTCAGGTGGGTAGCCAGATCGGTTTGAAGCATGCATGCACACAAAAGCTTATACCCAAAATTAAACTTTGTTGGTCTTAAAGGTGCCACTGGACTCAAACTGTCCAGTCTGTAATGTACCAACATCTGCATTTTTTGAGATGAATGTTTCAATTGCTGATATTTGCAAAGCTGTAGCGTGGGCATCTGTCCACATTTGTCAATCACTCTAATCTGGACTCCATGGCCTTGGCAGATGCGGCCTTTGGATGGTGGGTCATACAGCAAATGGTCTAATTCTTCTCTGTTCATATGGTAGTTGAGTTCTCACCCTGTTTGGACATACTGCTTGGTAACATCCCAAACGAAGTGACTAAATAAAATGTTCCAGAATGTTGTCCTGTCCTCAAGCAAAAATGAAAGAGAAGAACATTCTAGACCCAGCTTGTTATGGGAGGAGTCAATGGACAACATTCAATGATTCCATTAAACTGGGGGGCATCAACCACCATCTTTTCTACTGCCTCTAAATGTTGATTTTGTTCCTATTTATCCCATTGACATTGTGTTATTGTGTCGTCAACTGTTTTGGCGTCGATGATTGTCGCAGTGTTTCATAATGGTTAGGGGAGAATAACCCAGAGAAACACACGATGCAGATAATATATTTGCTACAGAAGTCTCCAAATTGAGGGTAATGGGCATACCCTCCTACCTAGAGACTGAAACATTAGCCTACTTCCTGCCTCCAGGGATGTGGGTAGGAGAGGATACAAATGTTCCAGAATATCCTCCTCTTCCTCAAGCAAAATGAAACTTCACAGTAAGTCCAGGGTTTCATTTCATGACAATGGGAACTTGCCACCCAGTAGGATATGAAAGAATGTCTGAGGAGGCTGGCCTGATTCTGAAGAAGTAGCCTGTACCGGAGGATCTTGCATGAACTTTTAGGCATAATTTGGACAAGAAAAGTTAACGTGAGTTTTACCATGTTTTAAAGTGAGAGATGATTCATATAATAAGATGGCAATCAAGGCATCTTCTTCAAGTACTTTTGTCCTTAAACTCAGTTTAGCATGTGCTTCAGACAGTGAAATCCTAAAATACAAACATGTCTTTAAATTTGGGTTGTCCATGCAACATTACAAATGTATGCTTAATGTTCCCCTCCTACACGCACTGCAGTTACATGCATTATACCTTAAGTAACAACTATGTTTGGAAAATAAAAAAATCTTTTAAAATTATCAGAGAACAAAATGAAATACATAGTTCCATCCTAACAAAAATACTTTATGAAGTTTATGAAACAGGATTTTACAATCCAATACATTTCTTGAATCACATTCCAAATGTTTTCCTAGAAAATGCACAGGAATGTTCCCAAACAAGGACAAAGATGCATAATCATTTTGTCTTCTGCAACAAACATGTTTAAAAGAAGCATATACAAATGATGGTAAATGCAGATCCCCTATTATTTCCTAGCTTCTAGAAAGTTCGGTTTATGACCTGATATGGCAGTCTCACCTTACTCTTACACAACTACTTGAACAAAGCTTTTGTGCAGGTTAAATATATTTTTAGATTTTGAAAGTAAACATTTTAGGTAAATTTACTTAACATAATTTGCAAATTAAACTTACAAAACTTTTAGTGCAGCTGTTGAGAGATCTGATCCCTGAATGGAATGTGTTCTTACTCTGCGACTTGCCAGGTAGTAACCATGAATAAGTTTTTCTGCTTCTGAACTGAGTTCCACATGCAAATTTTTAGCAAAAGCAAGGAACTAAAAGAAAAAAAAACATTTCAATCATTTTTAAATCTGGAAAACTTTTAACCTTTAAGATTGTTAGTAAATATTTGTTATTCAGAATTAATTTTGTCCTGTTGGTACTTTCTAAAGCACTTTCAGAAAAATATTACATCAGTTGGTGTACATAACCAGACTGTCCCTGTAATCATTTTGAAGTAATTTAAACTGGTGAATCCATTTAAGAATTAACATTGATAAATGCAAACTACTGCTATATTTCAGAAGTATCTGTCAAAGGTGCCACTTTGGAAATGGAGAAAGTTGACTACAGCTATGCAACTTAGTGAACAAAAGACTATAGGCTTCATGGGAAGCAAAAGAGTAAACATTACTCCTTTCAAAACCACCACAATGTTTGAGATACAATTACTGCAACAGTAAGTTACCAATCATGGTGGTTGTTTTTTAGCATCACACACAGTATACAGTTACCTCCTCATAGTCTTGTGTTTTGAACTGTTGGGGCACCACATAAGATGCCTCTTCTGGATCAACAGCCTTTTTGAAAATGAAATTTACAATGGGAAGCACTGAATGGCAAAGTGATGATTCAGTGCAGTGTATCAAAAGTCCAAAAGCATCTATAAGGTTGGCTGGAGTCAGATTTAAATCCTAGTGATATAAACAAACAATAAAAATGAGATGCACTGTGGGGCATGAATAAAGAAAGTGCATTTTCTCTACTGATGCATATAGTCATACTAAGTCAAACTTTGACTTAAAATAGGTTCTATGACTGGGGCAATACGTACATTTTTTAAGCTAGGTTGGGAATGGGCTCAGGAATAAAGCATCTGTTTTGCATGCAGAAGGTTCCAGGTTTCGGTCCTGGTAGCTGGTGATGTGAAAGACCTATATGTCTGGAAAGCAATGCCCAGTCAGAGCACACGATGGTGACCTTGATAGACTAGTGGTTACCAGCTTGAGTCCCTTTGAAAACTGTTAGGTATTTGCAGTTACTGTTACATTTCATTAGTACTATACTGATGTATATGACTTACCATCTGGCCAATCGGAGTATCATCCTTTAGCATATGCTTTCTGGAACAGAAATCTATGTCAATAAATGACCAAAAACTGGTTTGAATTGGAAGAGAAATTTGCTGATCAATATCTTCTCCATATTTCTTTCCAGGGATGAATACTGTAGCAGTTCTGCTCTCTAGCACTGAAGTTAAACAAATCAATGCAAATTGTACTTAATTCTTCTATAAATATTGCTTTGTATAATAAATATATAACATTCTTATTTTTTAAGAATCTCAGGTGGATCATATGCAGTATGTTTAAAATACAGTGTTTCTGCAAGTTGTTGATGTATCTCAACAGTTATAAAGACAGTGTTTCATAGGCTGCAATTATTTCACAGAATGCCATAAATACAGGTAAAATAATTTCTTAGTGACAGTCAAATTCACTGGAGTTTCAAAGCATTAGGCCAACTAAAGTAACTTTTTATTCAATGTGCCCTCAGCATTTAGGTATATATAAAATTTCCAGCTGGCCTACCTGACTGCAACTGTTCAAGTTTATCCTTCTTATACGAAGATAGTTCTCCTATGAAGCAGATTCCACCTTTGGCCAACAGAGCACTACCAGCCTGAATGCTAGCAATTCCAGTACCATGTTTATCTTTGGATACAGAAGGAAAAACTTCACCAGATGGTATGTGCTTTATGCCCCGGGCCACAAGGCAAACACTGTAATTCAGAAGTCTAGCAGACAGGAGAGTAGATAATAGTGTTACCTCCAGTGCTTTGGGGGGAAGAAGTTTTTTTTAAAAAAAAACTTTAAAAAACAAATGTAAATGTAGCCCAGACTGATAATTGCATTCCAATTATGTCCTCAGAATAAGGAAACATACAAATTGTTTTTCCCTTGTGTTCATTTAAAACAAAATAAAGTATGTGACAAATGTAATCTTACATCAACAACAGGGTAGCTGACATGTGCATTAAAAAAATCACGTACAGCATCCAAAAAGGGCAGCTTTAGTCCACTTAACACAAAAGAGATCCACGTTACCTCTCTAATATTAAAGAATCATTTGTCGCTACCAAAAGATCCAGGTACTCTGCTGTTGTCTCCTCTCTGTCATTTGTCTGTACTAGACTTAACAATAAGACCAATTTGAGAGTGTTATAAATGCCTGGTGGAAGGACTTGGGAAGCAAAACTGTCAGCAAGAACAGCTGTAAATCTCCAACAGGAATTCAAGGTTAAAGCAAGCAGATACTTAAACTTTTCACTGATGCAAGAAGGGTCTGATTTAAAAAAGAAAAAAGCCAAGAGAGAATCGTAAATCTAAATAACGTAGCGGCAGTAGTATTTTAAATAAATGATATATTCAGTTTCACAATCAATACCCTCAATTGTTAGTTAATTCCAGGACTGGAGAAGCAAATCGAGGTTAGCAGATCAGTTTTATGCAGCTTTGCTTAGAGCTGTGTTCAGTAGGACTTGCATCCAGGAGAGGATATAGAACTGTAGCCCAAGTGTATCAAGGCACTTACAACTAGGACTTATGTCCAAGCAAATGTTGCTAGAATTGAGATACAAGGTTTCAGATTACTTGACCATCTTGGTTTTGGCAGGTTGTGGGTGTAGTCAGCTGTATTAAAATTGATTTTAGCACTCTTACCTTTTCAGCTTCCCCCTCCAGCAGACAATAAGGTAGTTTTAAAAACTTACAAATCTCATTATACATTGACAGGCAGCCTAAGTGAGTGGCAAAGCAACCAGATTATCAGTTGTCCAGACTGGCTAGATACTGACTTCGCCCTTAATTAATCAACTATCTTTTTTAAAAAAAAAAGATGTTATGCATATTAAGTGCATGCTGTATTGTTTATTCATTTTGAGTACAAGACACACACATCAGTTAACAATATAAATACAGAAGTGAAGCAACCACAAAGCAGCCAAATCAGCATCAATAACATACCATTAGTATTGGTGCCATAAGTAAACATTAATACAGGAGAATCTTCAAAAGAGTTAGTAAAAGCTTTCTAGCTAGATTAAGTTTTACAGTCACATTATTAGCTGATTTTGAACCTCTGGTGTGAAAAGGAATTTAAATGCTGTAAGAGCACAAATTAAAAGGTAGAGGGCACTCTCTGTCTGCTGTTTCACTTTGAAATAAGACAAAGCTGAATTGTAAGGTCTGCTGAGTACCTTGTATAAATTATACATTCAAACTCAATAAGTATATAAATAAGATGAAATATGAGAATGAAAAGGACAAAGAAAAAAACTTTCAATATTCTAATGCTAATTTATAGAGTTTAAATGAATAGGAAACAAATCAGTTACCATACACGGAGAAAGCAAAACCCCTAAAGCAGTGGTACTCTACAGTTCATGGAGAGCCACATTTGCAATTACCATCAACCAAAAAAGCCACATGACCACTGGCACACCTTGTGCACCAGCCCCCCAAACATACCATAATATAAACTATAAATATTAAATATTTAAATGTAGCCTTTTAAGTTACCAAAGTACCTCTTATACAGGTAGAATTGTCTTTCCCTAACATTGTTGGACCTTGAGTATAAGGAGAGAGGGGAAACGCTTCTTCCTCCACCTTTCTGCTTTCTCCTCCACGAGACAGAGCAGAGATTATCAAGGCACCACTCTGTGGCCAGCTCGCTGTCCTCCCAGCAGCAGCTGCCTGTATGTTGGGATATGCCTGTCGAGGCTGCAAAGAAGGAGGGTGGTTGGAGAGGATGGGATCTTTACTTCTCTCTGGCACAAGGCCCACAGCTCAGGAAAGTTCACCGTTTATCCATCCTTCAGTCCCCCTGGTGGTGGCTGTTTCAAGGTGTGAAACCTGACTACCACAAGCCCTACAGGGCAATGGCCTGGCCCACATTGGGGAATGGTGCCACATTGCGGAATGGTGCCAGAAGAGCCACATGTTGTTCTTGAGTCACAAAGTATCATTGTCCTAAAGTTTTTTTTAACCCTCCCCGAACTAACAATTTACTCAGCCCATAGTGAATGAGAACTAATGAAAGCAGATTTGACATTTTACATCAGGTACTATCCACAGGCACATCTGTTTCCATTCACCCTTCTCTTGACTTACCTCTGAAATTAGGGAGCAGCACACTGTTGACTTCTAGGCACACTGTGACTTGTGAGCCATTTTGCATACAGACTGGAATTCCTATAACTTTGTACCTATTCCCTATTTTCATTTTATTCGCTAGTTCATCTATAAATAATAAAGAGACATGTGGATTTCTTTTCTAATAAAGACAATGTATTTAGATTTTTATGGTAGTTCAGATTATAAAAATCAAATGTAAAAGTCACAGAAAACCTTGATGTCAGGTTTTCAAAGTGTTTGAAAGACAGAAAGACAATGGCACTGTACCTGTATGACCATCCTGTGCTTCAGTACCATCTCATTACAAAAGTTAACCTTTAGGATCATACTAGATGTGACCAGATAGACCACCAGGCTAAAAGTAGCTCTGGGCTGTATGCATGGTTAATTTTATCCTCACAAAAACCTTGTGAAATGGATTAGGCCAACTGGCTCCTGAACAGAGATAGACTTGGATTTCTAGCCTGATACGTCAACCACTGCAATATTGGCTCATCATCTGGAGCTAAAGGTTTCCATTGGGGAAATGATTTGGTGGGAGGATTAACATCCTCTTGATGTGGCATTGATCTAAATCTCACTCAACAGCTTTTAAGGTCTTCCCCACCCCCCAAATGCAGGAGTTTTTAAATCAGGGATCTCCTGTATTACATCTAGTTTGACCATCAGATTGAATTTAGGTAGTCCACTCTGTGATGGCTGGGTCATCCCCTCCCTTCCCCTTCTCTTTCTCCATTTGTAGGCTTTGGCTCCAAGGATGAATTCACATGACCAATTCCAATTATGCTTTCCACCACAAAGTGGCCTCCTTCAGCTGTGTGCATATATTCCACCTTGTCTTGCGAGTTGTTAAGCATATGTTCAAATCATTAGTCATCTGTTCTGAAATCTTGAAAAACAAAATCTTTTGAACAAAAAGTCTTACAATAGGTCTTTTGTTACAAAAAGCATTTCAAGGCAAATTGAACAAACCAGATCAGGTTTAGGATGTTTGTAGGACATGCAGGGGAAGATCTCAGCTGGGAGGGTGGGGTAGAAATCTGACAAAATAAGTAAAATTTTAAAAAATGTATTATGATTGAAAAAATGGCAGTTAAAAACAAAAGGAAAAGCATAGGTTTGTGTTAAGTATGAGACCCAAGGCAGCAGCTCTTCATAAGTGGTTCAGCTTTATTTAACAAGGAAGGAACAAACACCAAAACAGGAGAGCAACAGGCCCTCTTTTAAACTATCTGGGCTGGCATAGCCACACCCCTTGTTGCATTAAGAACCAATTAGAACAGTAACATAACAACCAATAAGTTCATCTCCCTCCAGAACCTTTCCAGTATCCTGATTGGTCTACTATGCACAGTAGCCAATCAGAGTTTGCTGTTTTCAATACCAGGCTTAGATAGGGGTGAGATTCAAGCTCAGGCTACTTATGTATATATGATACATAACATCCCTCCCCCCTAAGAGGAAACAACCTCTGAACATACGAAATCTTTTAAGTGTGCGGGCCACTGCCTTGTCCGTTGTGACCGTCACAAGGGTACAATTTGGGGCGGTGTCTCAGTGCTCGCAGTTGTAGGACTAATCTGTTCCCTAGTGGAACTACCTGGCAATAGTCCGGCATCTGGAGTTGGTTCCAGTTCGGTACTGGGCTCTATGTTTGACTCCAATTCCTGAGGCGCCACAATAACCTCTGCCTTCTGAGGTTCCAATGGCTCGGTTGCGGTGGTTGGGCCCTCTCCGGTCTCTGCTCTGTCCTTGATGTATATGCCCGTCCATCATTGCCTGAGGTGGTCTATGTGGCACCTTAGTTTCCTGCCGTCTGTAGTTTGCACCACATAGGATAGTGTGCCGGTTACCTCTATGACCGAGGCAGGGAACCAAAGGTGCCCCTCACTATAGTTCCGGGCAAAAACTGTGTCCCCAATTTTAAAAGAACGAGGTGCTTCCAGGACTTCCCTCTTGGGCGGCTTGTCTGTAATTAGGTCAGGGTGGAGTTGATCCAGGAGTGAGGTCAGACGGCGTCGCATCAGCAGCTCAACTGGGCTCCTCCCAGTCACGGTATGTGGCATGATATGCTGATATAGTATGAAGAACGCCAGCTTCTGACTCCAGTCTCCATAGATCATTCTTCAAAGGGCTTCCTTTATGGTCTGCACCATTCATTCGGCCTGCCCATTTGTGGCTGGGTGAAATGGTGTGGAAGTGATGTGCTTAATTAGGTTATTACTCAGAAACTCTAGGAATTCAGATGAGGTGAATTGTGTCCCATTATTGGATACTACAGTGTCTGGCAATCTGTGGGTTGCAAAAATACAGCGCAGTGCTTTTATGACTGCAGCCGAGGTCATTTTTGACATCTGTACTACTTCTAGCCATTTAGAGTATGCATCGACTATGATCAAAAACACTTGCCCCCGGAACGGCCCCACGAAGTCAATATGTAATCTTGACCACGGTCTGTGTGGTGTTTCCCAGTGCTGTATGGGAGCCTGAGGGGGGTCTGGCCTAGATTCTTGGCTTGTGTGACACACTCTCACCCACTCCTCTATTTCATGGTCAGTGCGGGGCCACTAAACATAGATCTGGCTAGAGCCTTCATTCTGACTATGCCCGGGTGACCTTCGTGCAACGCCTCCAGAACCCATTTCCTTAAGTTGGGAGGCACCACCACCCTATTCCCCCAAAACAAACAGCCCTTATGCACTGACAGTTCTTGTTGTCTTGAGCTATATGGTTGGAATTCAACAAGAAAACGATCCACCGGCCACTCCCTCCATACCCAGTTAAGAACACGGGCAATTGTGGGGTCTTTGCCTGACCCAGCCGCGATGTCGGAGGCATACACGGGCGGCTGAGGAAGTTCTTCTATGGCCATGACTTCATATGCAGGAGCAGGATCAAGAGCCGACCCTGGAATAGGACACCAGCTTAACGCATCTGCATGCCCGATAGCCTTTCCTGGCCGGTAAATAAGGTCGAAATCGTATGCTGCCATAAATACCATCCAGCGCAGCATACAAGGCGATAAGACCTGCGGGGTTTGGCGGTTAGGCGCAAACAGTCCCAGAAACGGTTTATGGTCAGTGACCATGAGGAATTTGAATCCATCTAAAAAGTCATTAAATTTTTTGACACTTGTGACTAAGGCGAGTCCTTCTTTATCAATTTGGGCATAGTTCCTCTCAGCAGCAGTCAATGTCCGGGAATAGTATGCACTGGCGCTTCCCGCCCGTCTGCTATTACATGGCTAAGAACAGTGCCAATGCCAAAGGGTGAGACATCCGCAGCAAGGACCGACAGTTTGTGTACATTGAAATGCGTCAGAACATTATTTGATACCAATAAGTCCTTAATAGTCCCAAATGCTTGATCGTGCCGCGACCCCCATTCCCATTTCGCCCCTTCACCAATAACTTGTGCAGTGGCTCCGCTTTGGATGCCTTATGGGGCAAAAATGCATGATAAAAATTTAATATGCCCAGGAATGATTGTAGCTCTTTTTTATTTTGTGGCCGTGGCGCTTTCTGAATTGCAGCAATCTTGCTTTCCGTAGGGTGAACCCCATGTTCATCCTTGAGGAACCCTAGGAATTCTACCCTGGGTACCCCGAAATGGCATTTGTTTTTCTTGACCTTAAGGCCGGCCATTTGGAACCAACCCAACACTGCCCGGATGTGTTCTGCCAACTCTGTTTCATTAGCACCTGCAATTAGCACATCATCGAAATAAGGCACCACTCCTGGCAGATCCCACAGCAACTCTTCCATTAAGCCCTGGAAGATTCCCAGGGCACATTCACACTGAATTGCAAATGGTTAACCTTGAACGCCCCCCTGTGAGTAATGATCGTTTGTGCTTCAGCAGCACTTTGGTCCACAGGCAACTGCTGGTAGGCCTAAGCAAGATCTAATTTTGCAAAAATCCACCCTCCAGCCAGAGACGCTAACACATGACTTATGATAGGCACCAAGTACAAATGTTGCTGTAACGCCCTATTGATAGTACATTTATAGTTGGCGCAAATCCAAATGGACCTGTCAGGCTTAATTAGTGTAACAATAGGGGTCTCCCTTGGATTCAGTAGCTGAGTCATGATGTACCAACTTCTCCGGGAGTTGACAGGGTGGACTGCCAGCCTGTCTAACCTCCTTGGTTGACCTCTCCGCAGCTTCTGCAGCGATGGGTTCTGCATAGGCCATAGCATAGGTCAGCTCCATTTTTGCAAATAACCTCTGTTGGAGCTTTTTGTTCTGCAGGCCACACACCAACTGATCGAGCAACGCCACCTCAAGGTCAGGGAAGTTGCGAGTCCTAGCTGCCTTCTGTAGCGCCATGACGAATTGCCCCCTGGTCTCGCTTGTAAAAAGCATGTCAGCAGGTGATCTGCAACAGCTTGGGCGCAAAGTGATTTTTCCTTTTGCTCGTGATATCAGCTAAAGAGACAGTCAAGATGTCTGCTGGGGCAACCAGAGACGTGGCCACATCAAACACGGTTTGACCACAGGAACTGAGCAGCATCTCCATCTTCATGGCTTCCACCTCGATCTGGTTGGCTCGTAAGTGGAACTCGAACCAGGTGATGTAGGAGTCCCAGTTCTTCAGCTCTGGTTTGAACACCTCGAACTTTGTGCTGGCTGCCTCTTGCCGGTTCTGCCAGTAGGTTGGGAGGGTGTTGTCCTTCTTCTCCCAGAGCCCTGGACAGTTCAGCTTCATCTGCCGTGGTGGCAGTGGTTCAGCGGGTCTGCCTACCCGCTATAATCCCACCCTCTTTTAAAATATCCGGGCTGGCACAGTCACGCCCCTTGTTGCATTAAGAACCAATCAGAACAGTAACATAACAACCAATAAGTTCATCTCCCTCCAGAATCTTTCCAGTATCCTGATTGGTCTTCTACGCACAGTAGCCAATCAGAGTTTGCTGTTTTCAATACCAGGCTTAGATAGGGGTGAGATTCAAGCTCAGGCTACTTATGTATATACGATACATAACAGTTTGGGTTCTGTTAAAAACATTTTTTTTGCCTCTGTCTTCACTGTGGAAGAGGAGAAGTGCTTGTCCACTCCAGAAGCACCGATTTCGGGAGGGGGTTTGAAAGACCTGAATCAGATTGTGGTGACAAGAGAGGAAGTCCTCTGACTGATGGACAATTTAAAAACTAATAAGTCACCAGGCCCGGATGACGTTCATCCGAGAGTTCTGAAAGAACTCAAATGTGAACTTGTGGATCTCCTGACAAAAATATGTAATCTTTCTTTAAAATCTGCCTCCATTCCTGAGGACTGGAAAGTAGCTAATGTCACTCCCATCTTTAAAAAGGGCTCCAGGGGAGATCCGGGAAATTACAGGCCAGTCAGTTTGACATCAATACCAGGTAAGTTGGTGGAAACTGTTATTAAGGAATGAATTAGTAGGCACATTGATGAACAAAAACTATTGAGGCAGACTCAGCATGGGTTCTGTAAGGGAAGATCTTGTCTCACTAACCTGTTAGTGTTTTTTGAGGGAGTGAACAAACATGTGGACAAGGGGGACCCAATAGATATTATTTACCTTGACTTCCGGAAAGCTTTTGATACAGTTCCTCATCAAAGGCTCCTAAGTAAGCTCAATAGTCATGGGGATAAAAGGACAAGTCCTCTTGTGGATCAAAAACTGGCTTATAAATAGGAAACAGAGAGTGAGTATTAATGGGAAACTTTCTCAGTGGAGGGTGGTAAGCTGTGGGGTACCACAGGGATCAGTACTCGGACCGATGCTTTTTAACTTGTTTATTAACGATTTGGAATTGGGAGTAAGCAGTTAAGTGGCTAAATTTGCAGATGACACAAAGTTGTTCAGGGTGGTGAAAACCAGTGAGGATTGTGAGGCACTCCAAAGGGATCTGTCAAGGATGGGTGAGTGGGCGTCAACATGGCAAATGGGGTTCGATGTGGCTAAGTGCAAAGTGATGCACATTGGAGCCAAAAATCCTAAATATAAATACACATTGATGGGGTCTGAACTGGCAGAGACTGACCAAGAGAGAGATCTTGGAGTCGTAGTGGATAACTCAATGAGAATGTCTAGACAGTGTGTAACTGCAATAAAGAAGGCCAACACTATGCTGGGGATTATTAGGAAGGGAATTGAAAACAAATCAGCCAGTATCATAATGCCCCTATATAAATCATTGGTGCGACCTCATTTGGAATACTGTGTACAGTTGTGGTCGCCACATCTCAAAAAGGATATTATAGCATTAGAAAAAGTGCAGAGAAGGGCAACTAGAATGATGAAAGGGATGGAACACCTTCCCTATGAAGAAAGGTTAAAACGCTTGGGGCTCTTTAGCTTGGAGAAACGACGGCTGAGGGGTGACATGATTGAGGTTTATAAGATTATGAATGGGATTGAGCAGGTTGAGAAAGAAGTACTTTTCTCCCTTTCTCACAATACAAGAACACGTGGGCACTCCATGAAATTGCTGAGCAGTCAGGTTAGAACAGATAAAAGGAAGTACTTCTTCACCCAAAGAGTGATTAACATATGGAATTCACTGCCACAGGAGGTGGTGGCAGCTACAAACATGGACAGTTTCAAGAGGGAATTAGATAAACATATGGAGCAGAAGTCCATCAGTGGCTATTAGCCACAGGGTATAGATGTGAACTCTCAGTCTGGGGCAGGTGATGCACTCTATTCTTGGTGCTGGAGGGGGCAGCAGTGGGAGGGCTTCTAGTGTCCTGGCCCCACTGCTGGACCTCCTGATGGCACCTGGTATTTTTGGCTGCTGTGTGACAGAGTGTTGAACTGGATGGGCCATTGCCCTGATTCAACATTGGCTTCTCTTATGTTCTTATGTTCTGTTTAGCTGAATTTTGGAAACAGGGGATAGCGGAGATTACAACTAAGAACACCACTAGATTGAGGAAGGATGTTATAAAACCGTTAAGCAATTACAGTACAACTGGATCATAAGAAACAGAAAGGAGGAAGTAAAATTACAAGAAAAAGGTACCACTGAAGAAATAAGACCGTGAGAGGCCTAAGCTTATGCAATTTTTATATTCTATTTCTGTTTGCTAACAGATGAATTCCTCTTTTAATGTGATGGACATCAGAACTAAACATTACTTCAACACTCTGATTCACATGTGGGTACTTAAAGGAAACGAAAGTCTGATTCCAATCAAATGCTACTTCAAGAGTCAGTGTAATGTAGTGGTTGCTGTCAGACTATGATCTGGGAAATTCAGGTTCGAATTCCCACTTTGCCATGGAAAGCTGCTAGGTGAGTTTAGGTCAGTCACAAACTCTCAGCATAACCAGCCTCACAGGGTTATTGTGAGAATAAAATGGAGAACATTGTAAGCTACTTTGGATCCCCACTGAGGAGAAAGGTGAGGTATAGGTGAAGTAAATAAATAAATACTTTGCACAACACAGTCAGCTGTGATGTCTGTAATCATACCATAGTTTTCAGTCAAAGAATAAGTTACCTCAAAACTTACCTCTTAGGAAAACAGTAAAAGACTGAAATCTGAAACGTTTTTTACTGTTGGAAAATCCTTGAAAAGCACTCATTGCTTTTATATCAATCATTTCAACAATCTGTTTATCTTTAAAATGCAAGAAGAACATTAATGTGAATACATACCAAAGTCTTGCTCAAGCCATTTGTCTCATAAAAACTTACAAGATTCCGTATCTACTCCCAACATCTTAATCTCACCTACATACTAGTATTGTCCCAGCCATTCTCCCCCCCCCACATTTCACCCTGTCACAACACACCAGTATTTTTCCTCACCTTCGTTTTGTGCAGCCATTTTTTTTTTTTTGGGGGGGGGGGCGTCCTTTGGGATAACTATTTTACAATTATAATTTTGTTTTGCTTATTAAATTTAAAAACAGAGATGAGAAATTAGGTCTGGGATCCAAAATGCTTGTTGTGTGACTGGAAGGCACTTCTAATCATGTAAAGGAGGGAAACATGATTTATGCAGATTCCTTCCTCCAGCTGCAGCCCCATGCAGGAGATTCCATGCCATTTCAGAAACTCTCAACACTTAGATATGGCTTTAAGGAGCTGCAGCAGCAAAGAAGTGTCAAAGTTTTATTAGCAGGAATCTGAATCTAAAACAATATTGTTCATATTTAGGGGAGATTCCAAGAGCGCAATCTTGAACAGGTCTATTCATAATCCTACTCAGGTCTATGCAATGGGGCTTACTCCCAGGAAAGTGTTCTTAAGATGGCACTGTACTTTCCAAAACAACATACACTCTAAAGTTTAAGTCCTAGTCCATTTGAGTTCAAAACCTGTTGTTGAAAAAATTGTGAAATCAAAATAGAAGGATCAACTGGAGATACATTATTAAGTAGACTTAGAACTATACATGGATTCAGATGCAGTAATTACACCAGTTTAAAAGAGAAAGAGTCCGGTAGTACCTTAAAGACTAGCAAAATTTGTGGTAGTGTATGAGCTTTCGTGAGTCACTGCTCACTTCTTCAGATACAGCTAGAATGTGAGTCCGTCTGTCCTATATATTGGAAAGTGGAGTGCTTTCAGATGTTAGTCTTTAGGGTGCTACTGGATTCTTTTCTACTGCTACAGACAGACTAACACGGCGACCCATCTTGATCCACACCAGTTCAAGTCAGACTTTTTTTTATTTTCCAGGATTAAAATTGCTCCTAACCTTGTGGACTGTCCCAAGAGATAAGACAATTTATCTTGATTTGGGTGTTTTAGTAGTTTAACATCTAAAACTCTAATCTGTGGTTTTCACAAATAAAAATGGGTCAAAGCGCTGGATAGTTTATGCCCAAAGAGAGGGCTAAAAGAAAAGAAAGATATGTAGAACAAGAAAATTATTTTAAATTCTACTTTGGTTCCACCAAGTACATGCTTTAACATTTTATTATAAATTAGACTTCCTAGATCCAGGTAATAAAGTTTCACTTTAGAACTGCTCACATTGTTTTGCAGTCATAGAACTTTTTCTTACCTTAGTTATTCAGCTAATTATTTGGGGATACCATACTTACCTTCTGTCATGACCCCAGGGGGTCGCCACCTTTCGCTGCCACCACCCTGGACTTACGGTCTCTTGAGAAGGCCCAGGGTACCCTCTCAAGCCCATCCAAACATGCCCCTTTTACAGCCGAGAAAACACAGGCATGATGACCAGGCAGAGTACTTAACAATGGTTTATTAAGAACAATACTGGGACAAGGCAAATAAGGCAAGGTGCTTTAAAAAGGTATAACAGTGTTGAAAGGCAAAAAGAACACAAAGCTAACACAACTACCTATTACTCCTTAACTGTTACTACTTAAGGCCTACAAGCCTTCTTACCAGGCCTCACTACCTATACAGTCACTCTGACTAGTGAGGGACCTTCTCCTCTCAGACCAGTTCTTCTCCCTCAGTGACTCCGTGAGAGGGAAAACTGCAGAGAGACAGCAAGATCTGTTTCCTCACAACACACAGAGTTTATCACAGTCCCCTTCAATTCACTCCTGTGTGAAGAAAGACACCATTTCCCACAGCCTACAGCTTAAGACACACCTCCACGAGAATGCAACAGTCTCCTCCCAGAATCCCTGGCTAAAACCGTCCCCAAGCATTGTGGGGATTGTAGGCTGTCTGCTTTCTACTGCCAAACAGGCCCCTCCTATAATTTAGGCCTCTAGATCCTGTCTCCGTCCTGCACAGATCATGACATCTTCCTAATTTACTTAAAAGTGTTTCCAGATCTGCATACTTAATTCTGCAGTAAGTTATCTTTCCATTCATTTACCCTGTGGTATTGTTGTTGGCATGTTGAAATATCAATAAAGTTTGTTAAATTCTAAATTCTATTGGACTGATTGGCTAATAATTTGCTAAGATATATGGCCAGTTTGATATTAGGGACACATTTGAACTTAAACACAGGGAATCTATCAAAAACAGAAATCCACAGCACAATACCCTTTAGCACATCCTTTGATACAGATTTTGCACTTCCTTTTCCACCTTTCTCTCTTCTCCTTTTAGAGCTCTGTAACAATCTCCACTATGAATAAGGCAGTTGATTTTTTCTTATTTACAACTAATTAAGTATATACTTCTTACCACCAAGTACTCGATATTTGATGTCTTCTTGCAGTGATGAAGAACATAAACTGCACACAAAATCATTCCTCACTGTTGCAGATTCTGTAGCACCAGGAGTATGTACTCGTATATACTGAAACCCTAAGAGACACAGACAGTAGACTAAACTGTTTTCTTAACAGTTATAAAATAATAGCTGATACTTGATTGGTCTTTTATTTTCATTTCACTATTATGGATTAGAAATAATCTTTATAACCTCTGAAAATGGACACTGTGATCCTATTTCTCACTTTGGGTTGTGTTAATCCACTATAGGAAAACAAAAAAGTTTTTTTATAAGAACATGAGAGAAGCCATGGTAGATCAGGCCAATGGCCCATCCAGTTCAACACTCTGTGTCACACAGTGGCCAAAACCCAGGTGCCATCAGGAGGTCCACCAGTAGGGTTAGATCTCCAGAAGCCCTCCCACTGTTGTCCCCCCCAAGCATCAAGAATACAGAGCATCACTGCCCCAGATATAGTGTTCCATCTATACCTTGTAGCTAATAACCACTGATGGACCTCTGCTCCATATGTTTATCCAATCTCCTCTTGAAGCTGTCTATGCTTGTATGTGCTTGATAGTCCAAATACATTCCCAACATGCAATTTAGTAACATACTTAAGTTTATTTCTATTCTGCTTTTCTATTCTGAACAAAAACTATTGAGGCAGACTCAGCATGGTTTCTGTAAGGGAAGATCTTGTCTCACTAACTTGTTAGTGTTCTTTGACGGGATGGACAAAAATGTGGACAAGGGGGAGCCAATAGATGTTGTTTATCTTGACTTCCAGAAAGCTTTTGATAGAGTTTCTCATCAAAGGCTCCTAAGTAACCTATATAGTCATGGGATGACAAGTCCTCTTGTGGATCAAAAACTGGCTAATTAATAGGAAACAGAGTGTGAATATAAATGGGCAATTTTCTCAGTGAAGGGTGGTAAGCAGTGGGATATTGCAGGGATCAGTACTGGGTCCAATGCTTTTTAACTTGTTCATTAATTATTTGGAGTTGGGAGTAAGCAGTGAAGTGGCTAAATTTACGGATGACACAAAATTGTTCAGGGTGGTTTGGAGCTCTTTAGCTTGGAGAAACAATGACTGAGGGGTGACATGATAGAGGTTTACAAGATTATATATGGGATAGAGCAGGTTGAGAAAGAAGTACTTTTCTCCTTTTCTCACAATACAAGAACTTGTGGGCACTCCATGAAATTGCTGAGCAGTCGGGTAAGAACAGATAAAAGGAAGTACTTCTTCACCCAAAGTGTGATTGACACATGAAATTCACTGCCACAGGAGGTGGTGTCGGCTACAAGCATGGACAGTTTCAAGAGGGAACTGGATAAACATATGGAGCAGAGGTTCATCAGTGGCTATTAGACACAAGGTACAGATAGGAACTCTCAATCTGGGGCAAGTGATGTTCTGTATTCTTGATGCTTGGGAGGGGGGCAACAGAGGGAGGGCTTCTAGTGTCCTAGCCGCACTGGTGCACCTGCTGATGGCACCTGGTACTTTTGGCCACTGTGTGACAGAGTGTTGGACTGGATGGGCCATTGGCCTGATCCAATATTGGCTTCTCTTATGTTCTTATGTTCTACCCAAATAAGAGCATTAAAGGTGGTTCAGAAAAGAAATATAATAAAATCATATACAAATAAATGTCAGCAATATAACATACATTTTCAATGTCTAATATGGAAATCAAACCGAGTTGAGGGTAATATTTTGAATGATGATGTACGTGAAGTTTTTCACCCTACTAATTATCTTCCCATAAGTATTAGAATCTGTCTCCCTGTATAATTACTCATATATCTTGCTTCTCCTTCTTTCTTCACCCCAACATGCAAGCCTTGCTGACAAAATAACAAATTCTGTAATCCTATTTTTTACAATTATAATAAACTATATATAAAACTATGTCAGAAAATAATAAAATAATACAAGTATTGTAACATATGGTCTTATTAACCAGTGAATTACAGAAAACTGGGTTCAAGCTTCCAGAGTGGCATACCTTCAGAAAATGGGCATGTTTCCTCAGAACAAACAAATCTTGCACCTTGTGTATATTTTGTTACAGCGGTCACTGCAATCACTATTCCTTCTGACATATAAAATCTTTGAGACATGTAATCAAATGGAAATTTGCAAAGACTCAGGGTGTAACAGGGCAGGGATGGCAAATGTGTAAGTTTCAGTACTATGTTCATCTAAAAAGAAAAATATGTTAAAGATTGCAATTAAGAATTATGCTTAAATACAGCCACTGACAGTGTCTTCCTAAATTGAGCTAGACCCTTCTAAACTCAGGTCTTGAACGAACTCAGAATGATGTCACTTTGCTTAGGTCCAAACAATAACTTTGGGTCGCTTCCATATAGCTGTTGCATCTAGGGATGCCATCCTCAAGGTGGGACCTAGAGATCCCCTCATCTCTAGACTACAGAGATCAGTTCCCCTGGAGAAGACGACAGCTTTGGAGCATGGATTCTATGGCCTTATATACAGCTGAGGTCCCTGTCCTACCCAGCACCCACCCCTAAATCTCCAGGAGCTTCCCAACCTGGAGCTGGGAACTCTACCCCCTGCCAGTGGCCAGGGGAGACCTGGCAATGCTAGTTGCTTCTGTATATGTGGGTGCCATTCCACACTGAGCTACATCTGACACAAAAATCAGACAGGAACCCCTTTCCAAGCATGAACTGTGGAGATACTATGGAGGTAGATGGGGAGCTCTGTCTTCTCAGTGTGATGGAATTAATTTTGCATGAACACAGTATCCTGTGATTAAATTTTGCCATTAGTTATGTGTTTCAGAAAATGCATCTAACTAAAAATATAAATGAAGGAAACTATATTTTACAACTACAACTATTCTTTAATTAGAACTTGACAAATAGAACACATCCTTACCTGAGCTTCAGTCTGCAGCTGCTGAATTAGTGTCAATGTCTTAACAGCTGTAAAACACACCTAGAATTCAAAATGCAATTTACCTTGTAAGAAAATTGTGGCTTAAATTAGTCAATACATTTCTGTTGGATCTAAACCTATCAGATGCCTTACTGTCTGAAAAATCTTTGTGGCCTTCACAGGCTCATGCAGGACATAATTTCCAAGACTAGCATCCAACTCAGCAATATCAGATGGATTTACAGAAATTAGAAACCGAAAGACAGCATAACTTTGCTTTGAGTCTAGAAGAGAAAACAGTCATGTGTTGCTATAGCCTATATATTCCTTTAAACTAAGTAAGATTTTTCTCTCAATAATACATTTAAGAAATCTAGATATCACCATTGTATAGTTTGCAGTCTTCCACAAATTTCTGAAGGCCACCACTCCTGTCAAGATAAGTTAAGGCAACTTCCTTCATTTTCTGAAGATTTGGCCTCATGTTGTCTGGATGGGTTTGCTTCCTTACCAAATCCTTAGCTCATAGATAAATAATATATTGCTGTGAAAAATCAATGATAGAAGTAGAATCAAGACTTTAATTAAATATGCAAAGTTATATCTGTAAGAATTTTTCCAAGAAGAACTGAACTTGAAATGTTTGAAACCAAACAACCAGGCCCTATGAGGAAAGATTGAGGGACTTGGGAATGTTCAGTCTGGAGAAGAGGAGGTAGAGGGGGACATGATTGCTCTCTTTAAGTATTTGAAGGAGGTCAGGGAGCTGTTCCTGTTGTCAGCAGAGGATAGGACTTGCAATAATGGGTTTAAATTAAGGGCAGGAAGGTACCAGCTGGATATTAGGAAAAACATTTTTACAGTAAGAGTTGTGCAACAGTGGAATCAGCTGCGTAGGGAAGTGGTGAGCTCCCCCTCACTGGCAGTCTTTAAGCAGCAGCTGGACAAACACTTGTCAGGGATGCTCTAGGCTGATCCTGCATTGAGCAGGGGGTTGGACTAGATGGCCTGTATGGCCCCTTCCAACTCTGTGATTCTATTATCCATTGTATTTAGTGAAACATCCCTGTTCTAAGCTCTAAGATGCTAGTGCACTGCTGATGACAGCGCAATACTAGCATAGCTATTACTATCCTATCTCAGCAGAGAGGAGAAAATGGCAAAATAGTTAACTGCGCTGGAGACCATAGTAACATGACTCACAACCAAATATGAAACAATATGCTGTCAGGCATCAGTGTGAGTCCTATGTCAGCCATATATGACATGGGCATGCCCATGCTGACATCGGCATGCCTCTCTCTCTGAGGCCACCCTGACCCTGCTCCCACTCACATACAAAACAGAACAGGACTCTGGAGAGGCAGAATACACGTTTCCCAAATAAATAAGGGAAGGAATAAAAGCAACTTAGCACCCTCCACTTAACAGAGGACTGTGGTGTATCTGTAAATGATGGTTTGAAACTGTGAACACATATTCTTTTGACAGGCAGATAGACAGAGAAAGAACTATGATTCCTCCATCCACACCACTCAGCAGTATCCCTCCCCTTTGCTCAGTCTCACCTAATCCCCCTCTTTACTACAGGCCTCATTCCACATGTTTTTGTCTATGCAAATCCCATGATCCTCAACATAGCCACTGACATCATTTGAAAAGCTGACTGGATCCAAGCCATGGGCCATGGGCTTGGATCCAGCAATGTCTATGCAGAAGCATAAGTGGACATAAGATAGATTCACTGGTACAACCAGAGCCTGCTCACAAAAGGTGGGGACAGATCCCTGTTTACCAAACTGCCGTATAACAAGTGAAACATTTGTTGAACAGCAGCAGGAGTGGAATTTTGAAAGCAAGTGTGATAAATGGAGGAGTAAAGTCTCCTAGGCCCCGGTCATACGGGCCAGAAAATGGGGGGGGGAGGCGTGGCAGTTCGCCCTGGAGCAAAATAAGGCATGGTAGCCCGATCACACGGGCCACCGGGTTGCCACGCTCCAGCTCCAAGTGCCGATCACACCATGCTGCTGCAGCGCGGCAAAAAAAGTGGCGCAGACCACGCAAGCCGTGCTGTTGCGAAGTGCGCATGTGCCGTTGGGGGGGGGCAGGCCGCTGCTGGTGTCTTGCATATGCGTATGCCTTGTTCAGCGTTGGTGCGCATCCCATGAAAACTTACAACATCCAGAAACCCCCAGACATGGGCTGGCATCAGAAGCTGCGGGATACTGGTGCTCCTGTGATCAGACACCGGCCTTTGCCCTGGGGGTTCCAGAAACTAGTACTTCGACCCTAGTGTTTTTTTACTCCACGTTTTCGGAGGGAAGCCACGGGTTGGCCACGGGAGTGCTACGCCTCCCAGATGTGCTCGTATAATCGCGCACGGAAAGTCTGCGGGGCTCCCATGCCTTCAGCGGGGCAAATGCTCCGTGTGAACGGGGCCTTAGTTTAGGAATGCTTCTGTGCAAAATTATTTTCTTCTGGAGTCTCACCATCAGAGTTCCCAATATATGATCTTTTTAGGGACATCTGAGAAAGCCCACATTGGGTATTGCATATCTGATGGTCAGCTGTGAAGCACTCTAGAATGTCTCTCAAGAGATTCCACTTTCTTTTGGATACAGGCATTCTGCGCCCCCCCCACTTCAGTGGAAGATATGTGCCATGCACTTGATGAGATTATCATCTGTTAAATCAGGAAGACTCCACAGCAAAAAAACAATCCTTGGATTCAACCAATTGTTTCCCCTAAAACTTCCTGTCAAGATTCTCAGTGTGATTTTTTTTTAATTGATAGATACTGGCTTAATCTCACCCTGTTTATCTAGAAAGCTTATCCAGAAGCTGATTGTTTGACTCACAGAGGGACTATTTATGGCCTCTGGTATTTAAGCCTTTGAAGGGGACAAGGTCCTCCCTTCCTGTTTTGTGTTCTATGGCATAAAGAACACTGTCTAAGAAAAGCATTAGGTACAAACTGCCAGTCATAGTTGCCAGTTGTGCATGAATTATTTGACAGAATATAAAGTTGTCAACTGAACTATCTTCCAAAAATTTACCTCCACCTCTACAAGTGACTGAGCCATGTTATATATGACAGAGAATCTGTGCTTTTATTTATGTATATCCATTCATGTGTCAAGTGGAGTTGTGAAGGTCCTTTTTAAAAATTAAAGGCTGTTTCTACACAGAAATAATTCCATGTTGTACACTTATTGCCTAATGTCTCATCCTTCCCTGCACAACTTGAGGACTTTTTGCCAGTTTTTTTTTTAAACTAATATTATAGCAATATAGCTGCCACTGATTTTTAAAAAGTTGGCTGGTGGTGTTGGAGAGGCAGTGCAGCTGCAAAGGGAACTTGTGCCAAGGTGGGTGGGAAGGAACAGAAATCTGCACCTTCCTGTCCACATGGCAGGCAAATTCATTTTAATTACAAACTCTGTGGAAAGATGCCCTGACCTGGATAGCCCAGGCTAGCCCAATCTTGCAAGCTAAGCAGGGGTAGCCCTGGTGGGTATTTGGATGGGAGACCTCCAAGGCGTACCAGGGTTGTGACACAGTGGCAGGCAACAGCAAACCACCTCTGATTGTCTCTTGCCTTGAAAACCATACAGGTTTGCCGTAAGTCATGACAGCAAAACAAACAAAAATATGAAAAGATAGAAAGAATAGAAGCTGTATTTGGAAAGGATGGAGTAAAGCAGAGGGAACTACAAAAGTACAATTGGAGAACAACTGGGGGTTTGTGTTGTGTGGATGTTCCAGGGGAAAAAATCATTGCAGCCCAAGCAAAACATTTGTGTAGAAGTGACTACACAGAGCATGCATATGAGGGAAGCAACCCCCTGCCTGCTTCCTACTTTACTGTGCTGCAATAGTTTAGGCATTTTTCCACCACCCAAGATCACTTCTGACATAGCAGCTAGACGGAGAGAAAAAATTCTTAAAACAATGAAGCCAAGCTCTAAGTAATGATCGGGAGGGGCAGAATTTATCCTGCACTTCATTTATATAGATCCACCAGTCCCTGCTTTATCCATAGCTAATACGTGCATATCCTCCTCTTCATAGCTAGTTTGTCCCTTAGAAAAAAAAAATGAGAGGATGCCATAAAGTGGAAACATTGAGCTATCACTGAGGACATCTGGGTTCAAATCCTCATTCAGCCATGAAACATAATGGATGACTTGAGCCGGTCATATTTTCTAAGGCTGCTTTGTAGAATTGTTGTGAGGCTAAAACAGAGGAGAGAAGAATGCTGTGCTGAGCTTCTGAGGAAGGGATAAGATGGAATATGATAGATAGACAGACAGACAAACACACACAACCCATCTGTGGCTCTGTAACCCTCTGCTCTACTTCAGAACCCAGAGGCAGCACCAATGTGCCTAGACAAAGACCTGAAAGAAAGAGTGAGGCTTTCAGGACTAAGGCTGCCTTGAAAACCTGTGGTTTCCAAGACAAGGATAAGCACAGTAGCTGGATCAGTTAAAAAAAAGTGATTATCATGAATCCATGGTCATGGCCCTCATCATCAGATCAGTCTGCAGCAGACAAACCTTGGTATCAAGTTTCCAGAACTCTTGCGGAATGAGAGGGTTGCTGCAGGAAACAGAACAAAACTCATTGCAGGCAACACCTAGCTGTAATTGAAAGTGTTGTTTTCTCTCACAAAAATAATGGTGTTGGGTGGTTTTATGTTTGAAGAATGAATGATAATCTGCTAAGCAAAATTTAAAATCCATAAATAATTCCAAATTATGTTAACTATAGGTAAAACCTATAAACAAAGTGACTTGAACTTTGAAGTATTTGTCCCTTTGAATGGAATTCAAGCACACCAGTGGAGCTCCTCTGCCCCACAAGGGCATCGCCACTCATTTCAGTGCAAGGAAATGTTACACTAACATTGATTTTTAAAATAATTCCTGCTGCATAGGAGTTTGTAATATGTGAAGCCATACTGAGCCAAAGGGTATGATTGAAATATTCTGGACTTCCTTATTACTGTAGACAAGGTTTATCAGTTTTGCCTAGCAATCTGAATCAAACAACAAACTAAAAATGTCCTGGCTGTGAAAATAAGTCCTGTAGTAATATAAACAAATAAAAATATGCCTATCTGTATCTACATCTTTGAATCTATACATACACATTGAAACAGCTCAAATATTCCTCTTGGTACTATCCCAAGACACTGTCAACATGTTTTAACAACTGAAACCTCTGTATTAACTGACTAGGGAGCAAAGCTCGTTGTGGTGGAAGACAATGGGCCCTAGAAAGGAAGGAAGGGAGGGAGGTGGAAGGGAGAGAGGGTGGAAGAAGGAGGAAGGAAGGAAGGAAGGAAGGAAGGAAGGAAGGAAGGAAGGAAGGTAGGGGGAAGAGTGAAAGAAAGGAGAGAGGAAGAAAGGAAAAGGGGGAAAGGAAGGGAAGAGGGGCAGAAAAGGGCTTCTCTGGGCCCAGAGAAGGCCTTTTCTGTCCCCCACACACCAGCCCCTGGGCCTTCTATGGGGGCAATAGGCAGTGTGTGGGGGAAAAGGGCTTCTCTGGGCCTACTGCCCCCATAGAAGGCCCAGAGGATGATGTGTGGGGACGGAAAAGGCCCTCTCTGGGCCTAGTGCCCCATAGAAGGCCCAGGGGATAGCGTGTGGGGGCAGAAAAGGCCTTCTATGGGCCTAGTGCCCCCATAGAAGGCCCAGGGGATGGCGTGTGGGGGCGGAAAAGGCCCTCTCTGGGCCTAGTGCCCCATAGAAGGCCCAGGGGATGGCATGTGGGGGACGGAAAAGGTCTTCTCTGGGCCTAGTGCCCCCATAGAAGGCCCAGGGGATGGCGTGTGGGGGCAGAAAAGGCCTTCTCTGGGCCTAGTGCCCCCATAGAAGGCCCAGGGGATGCTGTGTGGGGGACGGAAAAGGGCTTCTCTGGGCCTAATCCCCTCATAGAAGGCCCAGGGTATGGTGTGGGGGACAGAAAAGGCCTTCTCTGGGCCTACTGCCCCATAGAAGCCCCGGGGATGGCATGTGGGGGGCGGAAAAGGCCTTCTCTGGGCCTAGTGCCCCATAGAAGGCCCAGGAGATGGCGTGTGGGGGATGGAAAAGGCCTTCTCTGGGCCTAGTCTCCTCATAGAAGGCCCAGGGGATGGTATGGGGGGGCGGAAAAGGACTTCTCTCACTTGCCTCAGCCTTCAGGGCCTGTCCCTGTGCTCACACTCCAGGCGATCCTCTCCTGTCGGAGGACTGGAGCAGACTGAGCTGAAAACACTGACCAGGGCTGACGTGGGCGGGAGTTTGTGAAGCAGCCAGTCAGCCCTGGCCAGTGTCTTCTGACTGCCAGTTCTTGAGCTGAATCAATTATGGCAAGCATAGAATGTTGTGGAACCAAAATTCAAATATATATAAGGACAGGATTATGTGACCATGGTGAAATGGCTTGCTATAATTAACACTCTCACCTTATTTGTCTTATACTTTATCTTGGAGGTAACCTACTTTGAGTATGAACTCTTCTTCACTCATAATTGACTTCTTCACTCATCTCAGTGCAAAGAGGCATTACACTAAAAACAGATTTTCTGATAAGCGGCATATCTCTGTATGTAGAAATGTTCTAACACAAGTTTTCCAATTTAAGCGTTTTGCTGCTTGGCTGCACCCCGTCTCGCTCTGATGGGGAGGAGCTGAGACTCGGCTGACGGGAAGGGTCCGAGATCGTTCTAGACCATCCCGGGGTCTCGGTAGGAGATCCTCAGCCTGGGAAGCCAAGGAGAGCCTCTTCCAAGGCGACAGCCAAGGAATTGAGGCTCACCTTTTTTCCCAAAAGGTCCCGTCGCCATAGAGCCAAGTATGGATTAATGGATTACAAAGAGGAAGATTTATTGAAGGAGATGGACTGGGCTTACAGGACTTATCCAGTCTTTATTAAAAAAACCCAAACTCCCAGGAGAAATATGCATGAAATTCACGAGAAGGTCTACCAGAGATCTGGTGCTGAAATCTATACAGGGGAAACCTTTAAAAATCAAGAATGAAGAGATAAAAATCTTGAAGGATATCCCCTTTGTAATCCAGAAGCGGAGGTGGTTCTATAGGGAACTTATTCTCTCTATATAGAAAAAAGGAGTGCCTTACAGATGGTTATTCCCAGAAGGACTGAGTTTTAAATATGAAGATAAAAAATTTAATATCGATACTGTTCCTAAGGCAAAAAAGTTTGTGGACCAGTACTTCAATTTGGTGCAATGTAAGAAAGACAAGAAACCGAAAACTGATTATGAGGAGGAAGAAGATGAAGAATCCTGCTCAGGATTCATCAAGCGATAGTTCTAAACTTTACAGTTCTCCAGACACTTTGGAATCAGAGAAAAGAGCAGCTGCTCCCAAACCCCAAGGAAAGAAGAAACGCAAGAAGAAAAGACTCTAAAACCAAGATAATTGCTGATAATGCAGTTTTTTGTTAATCAGTTAACTAATGCTTTTTTTTACCATTCTTTGTTAAAATTTTATAAGCAGTAACAATTTTTTGTACTACTAGGTGACAAGGATATATATCTATGTAACCAGATCATGTCACCTCGTTAGCTTATCCCTCCCCATATCCATTAGTATACTTAGAGCTAGGGTCTTAGTCTTCCTTCCCCATTCCAGTAGTTGATGGTGTATTAATTGCCCTCTCCTGTCTCCCATAGAATTTAGAGGTAGGAAATTAGTATCCTTTCCCCGAATCCCATAGTATAGATATTAGAAAATGCAATAAAAAAATCCCGTTTGGGGGGCCAAAAAAACCCAGAAGAGAAATGTTCTAACACAACATACAGCTTTTTTTGATGTCTCATTATAAGAACACACAGAGTGGAGATACTGTAAAACAGGGGTCCTCAAACTACGGCCCGCGGGCCACATGCGGCCCGCCGAGGCCATCTATGTGGCCCGCCGAGTGTTTATGCCCGCCCCCCCGCCCGGAGCCGCCTCCTCCTCGAGGAGCGCAGCAGCAGTGCCCCCGCAGCCTCTTTCTTCCTCCAGCAGCCCTGGGCGGCAAGAGCGCCCAGGAGCTGAGGAGGAGGAAGGGGCGAGCAGGCTGGTCGTGGGGGAGGGGGCGAACGCGGCGGCGGGGCGAGCAAGCTGGTGGGGGGAGGGAGCGAACGTGGCGGCGGGCCAGCAGGCTGCTGGGGGGAAGGAGTGAACGTGGCGGCGGGGCAAGCAGGCTGGTGGGGGGAGGGAGCCAACGCGGCGGCGGGGCAAGCAGGCTGGTGGGGGGAGGGGGCGAACGTGGCAGCGGGGCGAGCAGGCTGCTGGGGGGAGGGGCGAACGCGGCGGCCCTCCAACGGTCTGAGGGACAGTGAACTGGCCCCCTCTTTAAAAAGTTTGAGGACCCCTGCTGTAAAAAGATCGTTTTGGGTGGGGGGAGAATGACCACACTCTCTCACATAGGGTTGCCAGGTCCTCCCTGGCCACCGGCGGGGGTGGGGAGATAGGATTGCCAGCTGCAGGTTGGGAAACTCCTGGAGATTTAGGGTGGCGCCTGGAGAGGACAGGAAGCTCAGTGGGGTACAATGCCACAGAGTGCACCCTCCAAAGCATCCATTTTCTCCAGGGGAACCGATCTCTGTAGTCTGGAGATGACCTGTAATTCTGGGGGATCCCCAGGTCCCACCTGGAGGCTGGCATCTCTACATCTCACATCAACAGTTCTATTAGAGGTGTCATTCCCATATTATTGTCCCTCAACCTTACCATGTGTGAACTGTCATTACAATAGACCCTCCAACCAGATTGTCACCCCTTGCTACAGTCATTAGTGTATTCGTTGATGTCTCTTCAAAATACTTTGTGTTTGAGGACTGTTACAGACATATAGGAACTAATCTAGTAGAAACTCTCTCACAATGGTCTATCTCAAAATTCAAGCACTGCCACATCATGCTTGGGCTGGAACTGGAAGTTTACATACAGATGCATGTTATATTTCTCTGATTAAAAACAAAATACCTGAAACAGTCTCACAGGGTTATGTTACAACGAAAGAATGGCATGAGGAGAGGGAGGAGCTGTTGACCTTTCCTTTGCTGTTTTTCTGTTCAAATGTTCTTCTGTTCTTATGTACAGTTGTGTGGTAAAATGGTTTTCTGAATCCACCTACACTTGTTCATATGATCAAGTTAAGCTTGCTGATGAAGTTATGCTGACTAGGAGGAAGGTTCTGAGGTAGCTCTAGACATGTTCTTTCACTATGAGATGATGCTACAGGGAATTAAAGTGGGTGTCTCCCCCATAATTCTCTCCTGGACACACCACAGATCACCATGTGGCAATAGCAGGCAGCTACAGCTAAAAGAGCAACTGATAAGTGAACAAATAAAGTTTATCTCCCCTCCAAAACAGCTTATGCTACTGACAGAGCTTCTGCCCCTCCCCCACATTTTTCATTACTGCCACTGCATGTGCCGTAGCCTTTCACTCAGAAGCAAAAGAGCCCAGGTAGCTTTCAGTTCCTTGCCTCATATTGAGATAAACAGAGAGGGCACAGGAGGATGAAGTGGCTCAAATTGTCTCACAACTGAGCACCTCCAACATAGTGGGAGCAAATTAAAATCTTATCTAAAAATAGCACCTAATTCAGGCTATAAATGGGCAGGTGGCACTGAGTTGGAACTCCTGTTGACAAATCTCACAACTGCATTGTCGGCAAAGATAAAGTTTTCACTTTGATTGAAGAAGCTGGGGCAGTACCAAAGAGATAAAATTTACCTCAGATCACTTTTAAGAGTCACACTCTGCTTACCTGAAGCCAGCTGGGTGGCCTTGGGTCAGGCACAGTTCTCTTAGAACTCTCTCAGCCTCACCTACCTTACAGTGTGTCTGTTGTGGGGAGAGGAAGGGAAGGCGATTGTAAACCACTGAGACTTCTTCCAGCAGGGAAGAGCAGGGTATAAAAACCAACTCTTCTTCTCTTCTTACTTACTAACCCCCAGTCTTATAATCCTGAGAATGCTTGGAAATACAGCAACAGAATAGAACAAAATAAAAAAGGATGGAAATAATACACTGAAGCAGTGTTCCCTTTAAGCTGAATCAGTGTGAGCTAACTCACAGTTTTTTAGCCTCTGGCTCACACATTTTTGTCCTAGCTCAGGAAGGATGGCTGCAGAGCAAACTAATTTATGCAGGAGCCAACTGCTCGCTCACAACTTTAATGCCAGAGGCAAATGAGAACTGTCAAATGTTCAAGCTGGATTCAGAAAAGGAAGTGACACTAGAGATCATATTGGAAATTTCTGTTGCTTACTGGAGCATATTAAATAATTTCAGAAGAAAATCAGCTTGTGCTTCTTTGGTTATAGCAAACCTTTTCACTGTGTGAATTGTGAAAAGCTGTGGTTGGTTTTAAAAGAAATGGGTGTACTACAACATCTGATTTTTCTGTACTCTGCGCAAGAGGCTACTGTTAGGGCAGAATATGAAGAAACAGAAAGGTTTTCAATTAGCAAAGATATCAGACCGAGATGTATTTTATCTCTCTACCTCTTCAATCTATATGCAGCACATATTATAAGGAAAACTGGACTAGATTTAGGCCGAGGACAGACTGGCAATTTGCCGCGGGATGGGACCCGGGCTGACAACGACTCAATATCGGATTAAATGGAATGTTCACACAGGCACATCTGCCTGGCATCCCCCACCCGTAGCCTACCGGTGCTCTTGCGCTTCACTGCCGGATTAAAAAAACACCTGATAAAAGCCGACGCAAATCTTGAAAGCCTGCGTTTGTCGCGCGTTTCTCCGCTTCCGGGGAGTCTGAATGCGCAGCCGAAAAGCCGGGAGCAACCCGCGTTGGGCATGAGGCAGCAGCGGTGTGATTGGCTGCGCTCCGCTCCACTGCCCAATGCGGTGCCGGCGTTGCAGGGCAAAAAAAAAAAAATCGCCAAAATGCGCTTATGCGCATGAGCGCTCAAGCGCTCATGCACACATACGCCCACAGCCAAAATAATGGGGAAACAGCGAATATAGCGCACCTCCGGCGCGGCAGTCTGAACGCTCCCGCGCGCCTCCGTCCAGTATCTTCCGGCAGAGGCCCCCGCTGTGTGGACGGGAAAACCCGGTATCGTTTACTCCGGGTTTTTTTTGCCGCGACTCGATACCGGGGCAAATTGCCAGTCTGTCCTGGGCCTTAGATGAAGGTAGAACATTAATAATTTGAGATATGCAGATGAACCTCATTACTGACAGAAAATAGTGAAGACTTGAAACCTCTACTGATGAAGATTAAAGCAGAAAGTACCAAAGCAGGATTACAACTGAACATCAAGAAGACAAGAGTAATAACTAGAGGTTTTAAACAACTTTAAAGTTGAAGAAACTGAAATCGTTAAAAGATTTTCTATTCCTTGGCACCATGATCAGCCAAAACAGAGACTGCAATCAAGAAATCAGAAGCAGATTGAGTGTGGGAAGGGCAGTCATGAAGGAGCTAGAAAAGATCTGTAGTATATGGCTGTGTCACTGGTGACCAAGATAATTCATACTATAGTATTCCCTGTTACTATGTATGCATGTGAAAGTTGTACAATTAAGAAAGCTGATAGAAAGAAAGCTGATTCATTTGAAATGTGTTGGAGGGGAGTTTTGTGTAAACCACAGACCTTCTAAAAGACAAATAAGTGGGTTCTAGATCAAATCAAGCCTGAACTCTCCTTAAAAGCTAAAATGATCAAATAGAGGCTATTGTATTTTGGTCAGGTTATGAGAAGACAAGAATCACTGGAAAAGTCAATAACACTAGGAAAAGTTGAAGGCAGCATGAAAAGAGGAAGACCCAAGATGAGATGGATTGATTAAATCAAGGAAGCCATGGTCATCAGTTTGCAAGACCTGAGCAAGGTTGTAAATGATAGGACATTTTGGAGGTCATTAACTGATAGGATCACCATAAGTTGGAAGCAACTAGATGGTATTTAAACGCATGCACACACAAGAATATTTACTTCACTGAACTGAACTCACCTGAGCAGGACAAAAGCAACAACTACTTGCAGATGTGCATCCTCTGTTGTGGCCCCCACCTTATGGAATGGCCTGACTTGATGAGGCTGGGACGGCTCCTACTCCCCTGACTTTGTGCAAACTGTGCCAAACTGAATTATTCAAGAGAGGTTTTTACATAGATAATAGGACTGTACTGTAACAAGGTGGTTCTGAAAGATAATTGGGTAAAGAATTGGGGGCTTTGTTGTATATTACTATTCATAGTTCATACTGACTGTTGCTGTTAAGTTGAATCCTACTATGTAATTTTTGCATCATTTAAAGCGTCATGTTCACACGTTTTGCTTTAGTTCTGTTTCAGATTTCTGGTTGATTCCAGATTTTTACAGTCCAAATCCTATTACATGTTTATCAGATCTCCCATCCTGTTAATTGTATTGACTTACTGTGTAATCCACCTTGAGTCCCAGTGAGAAAGGTGCACCATAAATAATGTAAATAAATACAACTGTAAACTCTCTCTGGGTAAACAGGGTTGAGTTTGGGGTTCTTAACACTCACAATCACAATTGTTAAAGAGTGGTTGAGTGCCAAATCCTTCTTTTCCGTTTCTATTTATGACTGGAGGACTCTAATCCATATTAAATATCTGGAGTACAAAAGAGGATGTTAATGTTGTTTAGTCCTGAACTACCAAGTAGGGAATATATATGTATTCAGCATTATTTCTACTTGAAATTCACAAGTGAATTTATGGCCCAGGGAAAGTGTTATGTTAATATAGTCTGCATTTACCTTGACTATTTTGAGCAACAGAGATAATGTGTTGCTATGGTGTACATTGCTTTATAAGTTACTGGCATTCCAGTTTTTTTTCTCTACACTAAAAACAAAACACAGTTAACACAACTACTGCCAGAAAACAAGAGCGAGGTGTATAGGCATTTTTTCCAATGCAGACAGCTGCAATAATTTCTGTGCATTGTTAATATCTTCCACTTAGCATCCTTATCTCAGTTGAATCTCTGATGGAGTCCTCCTAAGGTTCAGTCCCTGGTATTTCTAGTTAAAGGATCTCAGGAAGCAGGTGTTCCAGCTGCTGCCAATCAGAGGAGAAAACTAAGCTAAATGAGCCAGTGGTCTTATTTGGTGTAAGGCAGCTTCCTATATTCCTATAAGACAGACACAAAGAAATAATGATTGTTAGCAATGCAGGAGGAAAAACAGATTTGATATTTTAAAAGCAAGTATTTTCCATCATATAAAATAGCTTGCTCAAGCTAAAGTAACTTATGCAATATAAAAAGATTGTTTAAAATCCAAATATTACTTTATTGCAATATTGTAATCATCTTTATAAAGTACTAGCTTACCTAAAGCCCACCTTCAATGCAGACCAACATAGATCAGCTGTGATACAGCAACAGCCTGTGGGTAAAAGTAAAAAAACAACACCCTACAAACATAACCCCCAGATAGGCATTCAGTACAAAATCTACCTTACCTACTGATTTAGAGGCAATCCTTATTTGCCATGTATCAGTGGCTGTTTACAAGAGCCACCTCAAATGTGACAATCTTCCTGAACAGATAGGAAACAGCCTACCTGTAAACTGCCATATGAAACAATCAGACTACTATTTCACTGCATATATGTGCATTGGGAAACCGTGATGGAATGCAGTTCCAAGCTTTCTGCTATGAGTACATACACTGGGACAGATATACACAATTGTCATACAGACCACTTAAGTGCTTATCTGGTTTTTTTAAAATAATGACAATCATTCTGAAGAGAACCACAGTTAGCAAACTTTCTGCCTCTGTATAGAGTTGTCAGAGAATTGTGAACGAAATAGTCATTTTCCTTGCTCATAGAACCTAGGCAAAACTGCTGGGTTTGTCGTCTCAAATAGGGTGTGATATAGAAGCAAAGAGGTATGTAAGCCATGGTGTGTTGGTTTTGGGACCCAAGTCCTTAGCTAGACTGTACAGCACTAGAACTAAAGGTTAAACATTACATTATGTGAGAGATCCACAACTGAATCAGCGAACATTTTTAAATATTAAAAATATCCATAGGAGATAGATCAGGGTCAATGTAAGAAAGTAGTGTATTTTATTTAACAAAATTTAAACCCTAGCTTTCTAACCTCATAAGGGCCACCAAGGCAGCTAACAAATTAAAATGATATCCATACAAATTAAATATCCTTTTCCCTGCACCATGGTGCCAGTAGAAAGGCCATCACCCCAGCTGTTACTACTAGGAAAGAAAAAAGATCAAAGCAATACAGGAGCAGCTTGGTACAGTGTGTGTCTGGTAAAGGCCCAAGATGGTGAAGAACAATAGAACTGAATAATCTTCATCCATGGTTTACCGAAAACCCTTATTCATTGCCTTAAATTTCCAGTTTTGAAGGGAAAAGTTTTACTTTTCAAAAGATAGGTTTCTGTTCTTCCACACTGCAGGTAGCTGCATTGATCCAAAGAAAATCCAAAACTAGAAGCAGCGCAATACCTTGCATTATGGTCAACCAAAATGACACAAAACTGTGTGCAAGATTTTGTGTTCTCCAGAACACTTCATCAGGGTGGGTGTTTTAAAATATTGAGGGGGAGAAAAAATAGGATTTTCCAGGTCATGATCTTAAGGCCTTGTCTTGTCAACATCCTTGTATTCACTTGTGGTCTGATGGAGGCATGCCTTAGAAAACACATTCCTCTCCCAAAACCAATGATCAATCAGATGTCCTTATATCACCAGGCAGAATACATAGCTTCCTTTGAAGGCTGAGAGTAGTGGAAAAACTTGGCAGTGAATGGATTAATATTGGGGATTAATTTTAGGTGGTTTGCAACACAGAAGGATAAAAGTCTCAACTATGGCCACGTTATGCACTATGAGTTTAGCTGCACTTCTGGAATGGATCTTTCCCACAACTTCCTCTTCATTGCAACCTGCTGAGCTCCCTAAAATCTATGGCCCCACCTGTGAACAAGGTGAATGACTTGTACAGGATGAGGAGGGGTAGAGGGGAATATTCTCATGCAAAATGGCAAGCAGAACAAGATATAGGATCCAACTCAGTCTTCTTTATTTGATTTGATTTCTAGCCCACCCTCCCCCGCAAGCAGGCTCAGTTGATTATTTGCTTCAAGTAGTAAATTAATCTTTGTTTCACTCCTTTGAAGATTGTCTCATGCCGTTCCCTCCACATCCCCATTAAATATTAGAGATCATATCCATCTACATTTTTAAAAATTGCAGAGGAGTTGCAGTAGGTTTTCCTAGCTATGTATGAATGGAAATCAAAATACAGGCTACAAGAAACTATGGATTTTAATACAATCAGGTTGTAATATATTAGTATTCCAAATACAAGTTAAATTCTCCTTTTACAAATGCAGTAATTTTTTCATCATCTGTTTCTTTGGGGAAAAATAATCACTTAGCTTCTTCTACAAGAAGAGAAAAGTTATAGTCATTATGAGATGAGTCATTATGAACACGTCTTTAAGGCTCATTTGTTCTACCTTTACTTAACCCAGAGAGCACATTTCTAGGCTTTATAATTGGAATTAATCAGAGTATTTCAGTAGAAAAATGGTATGGCTGCAGTTCTGGGCACACCATGATTACAGAAAGCACAGTCTGGCCTTAAAGTGAACAATACCACACAGATCTTTGCTTCTTATTAAGGAAGGGGAGGGGAGGGGAGGGGAGGGGAGGAGGGAGGGGAGGGGAGGGAGAGGAAGGAAGGAAGGAAGGAAGGAAGGAAGGAAGGAAGGAAGGAAGGAAGGAAGGAAGGAAGGAAGGAAGGAAGGAAAGAAAGAAAGAAAGAAAGAAAGAAAGAAAGAAAGAAAGAAAGAAAGAAAGAAAGAAAGAAAGAAAGAAAGAAAGAAAGAAAGAAAGAAAAGAATCAATTTGCCTTAAAACAACAATCACAATTGTACAGGGTAAACTTATCTTTTTAAAACAAATAATATACAAAAACAATTGCATAGTAACATTTCAAGCACAGAGTCACCATAGCTGGGTAACCAAGGCATTTACATGTGCTGCTATTAAAGACAGCCAGTTCTGGAAATGTTAATGGTGTAAACTGGAGGAAAACAGTCAATGTCCTTACGTTTGAAAGAATCTCAACTTTAGGAACAGCTAATAGAAGCTATTTGTTTTTTTTTTTAAAGTATTTTGTGCGATAGCTGTAACAGTCTAAAGAAAGTAGTCCAAAATGCCCAGATTTCTCAAATTACAGCAGATAATGTTTGTTCATAGTTTCACATCAACATAGGCACATATTTTAGAATCTATTCACAAGCAAGATATTTTGGTCCATTTAAGATGAGAGGTGATATATTATTTTGGCTCCACAAAACTTAGTGAAATAAGTCTTCTGAAGGTGGTGCATAAGAAAATCCAATGAATGCATCATCCGCTTCCAGCACACTGGCATTTATGATATTATAGTCAGAAGAAATGCAAACTGAATACGGTACCATCTCTTCTGTAAATGCCATGTCAAAGTTCCTAATATCATCGGGACCAGCCTAGGAAATAAAAAAATCAAATGTATAAACATGTTATAATATAGAAATGAAGATCTTTTCCTTGTTTCTAATTCAGTGGTTCTTACATTAGTTCAAATTAGGAAGGTCCTTCCTTTTTTTTTTTAGCAAATTGAGTACACTTGGCCATTATTGCTAATATTTATTTTTATTTTATTAGTAGCTCCATAAGAAATATGTCTAGTGTCCTTTATGTATAGTTTTCCTTCTCAAAGTTATTTTGTTTGCATTATTCTCTAACTGTACAATCCTGTTCCTACTGAATTTTTCATTTGTTGCATTACGCCGTATGACTGCACTGTTTTATATCCTGTGGTACACCTTGAAGCTCAGGCAGACTATAAATAAAAATAAAATGTTGACATATTTGTATCATAATGCCCCTGTATAAATCATTGGTGCGACCTCATTTGGAATACTGTGTACAGTTCTGGTCGCCACACCTCAAAAAGGATATTATAGCATTGGAAAAAGTGCAGAGAAGGGCAACTAGAATGATGAAAGGGTTGGAACATTTTCCCTATGACGAAAGGTTAAAACGCTTGGAGCTCTTTAGCTTGGAGAAATGGTGGCTGAGGGGTGACATGATCGAGGTTTATAAGATTATGCATGGGATAGAGCAGGTTGAGAAAGAAGTACTTTTCTCCCTTTCTCCCAATACAAGAACTTGTGGGCGCTCCATGAAATTGCTGAGCAGTCGGGTTAGAACAGATAAAAGGAAGTACTTCTTCACCCAAAGAGTGATTAACATATGGACTTCACTGCCACAGGAGGTCGTGGCAGCTACAAGCATAGACGTTTCAAGAGGGAATTAGATAAACATATGGAGCAGAAGTCCATCAGTGGCTATTAGCCACAAGGTATAGATAGGAACTCTCAGTCTGGGGCAGGTGATGCACTCTATTCTTGGTGCTGAAAGGGGCAGCAGTGGGAGGGCTTCTAGTGTCCTGGCCCCACTGCTGGACCTCCTGATGGCAACTGGTATTTTTGGCCACTGTGTGACAGAGTGTTGGACTGGATGGGCCATTGGCCTGATTCAACATTGGCTTCTCTTATGTTCTTATGCTCATACTTGCATTCTGCAGTTTCAAACAACTCAAGTTCAATTCTTGGGAAAATTCTTATATTCTAATTTCTCAAGATAATATGAAATCTTATACCTACCACATTAGGGTTAAATGGTGGTGAGATCTTTTTTTGAAGGAGGTCAGTCCAGTTGAGAGATTCAAAGAAGGGATGCCTTTGAATTTCAAGCTGAAATATAATATAAAGATATATTGATCTTTTTATACATGTTGCATACAGTTGTCTGGAAAGCATCAGAAAGCTGTTTCACTGTCCAGATTATAAGTTTTATACTTTGCTAGAACAGCACACACATATTAGTTTCAGAAGTCAAAAGTCTTACAGACGTGCAAAACCACTGACCGAGTACATGGCTTTTTATAGCTTTGCAGTCTGTGCTACGATACTTGAATGCCCGTAGTGGATCCCTGTAGCTTGACATGAAAACACTGGAAATGTTGACCCCACTTGATCAATTTAAAAAAAAACCTTTTTATTGAAATTTGAAAAAAAAATACAAACAGAGCAACAACAACTTAATTAGTAAGTGACACTACAGAAAAAACTGGGATAAACATTAGCTGTCAACAGAATAACAAGGAACAATAAAACAGTAGAATAAGGCTGCTAGAAAGGACGAAGAACCTTTAAAGTTAGTAAAACCGGAATCAGCATACGCTCAGCATAGGAACATCTTGGTTTTAAGCAGAGACCATTTTTCACAAATCAATTGCTCTGCATCCATGTTATCAAGAAAGGGAAAACATTTATCTAACAGATTAGAAATGTCCTGCTGTAATGAGGAACGGTCTGAATAAATGAAGAACTTTTCGAGGATAAAAAGTCCCAAACCTTTGCTTGCCATTGAGATATTGTCGGTGGGTGTCTGTCCTTCCATCGTTGTGCAATAACTGCCTTGGCAGCAGTGAGTAAAACTAGAATCAGGTCCTTGTGAATTTTCGGAGGTCGATCGGCCCCCCCATAAATTTAATAATAATACCAAGGAGTCAAGAGGCAAGGTATACCCAGTAATGTTTTGAATAGCCAAAACAACCTGTTTCCAGAAGTTTTTTATGTACTCACACTCCCACCAGGTGTGATAGAAAGTCCCTCTCTTACCACTTTGGTTCCGGCATAAAGGGTTTGAACTCGAGATGTGCGCTAACCTAACTGGTGCTAGGTACCACTGGAACAAAACTTTAAACCCACAGTTTGTATTGTCAGTGAATTGGATATATGGTTGGTCATATTCCAGATAGATAGCCATTGATCATCCTCCAGGGCTATATTAAGATCTTGCTGCCATGCCTTTTGGTAACTAGTCCTTTGAATACAGGTAGATTGTAATAGTAAAGTTTATATCTTGGAAATAAGACCCTTTTTAGTTAGAGCATCACAACGCAAGTAAGTTTCGAAAACCGTTAAGACTACTTGGTTTCCAGGTCTTTTAATCTGGGATAAAATTGGGTGCAACAGATATTGAACTTGCAAATATTCAAACCATTGGAGTTTAACCTTATGTTTTCTTTCCAACTCGCTTTTAGTTAACCATTGACCTTTATGGATAACATCAATAAACCTCGTGAGACCAGCAATTCTCCAGACCTTAAAGGAGTTCACATCTTGGGCTGGTTTAAACCAAGATTGCCCGGTGAAAGAGCATAGAAGCGAAACAGAAGGTATCAGCTTTGGTTTATGAATAAACCATATTTTAAGAGTCGTGTGCAAAAAGGGGTTACATTGCTTAAAAGTGACATGTTGGAGGTTCTGAGCCCATAAGGCTTCCAAAAAAGTTTGATGGTGCAGATAACTATCTTCTATCACCATCCAGATGACCTCAGAAGCCGAGTGATAATGCCTAAGTAAATTCATTAGATTTGAGGCTATATAGTACCAGTGCAAGTTTGGTATAGATAAGCCACCAGCCCGGGAGTGCCTACACATTGAGGATGATCTGATATGTGGGGCTTTATATTGCCATATGAAAGCCTCTAAAAGTTTCTGCCAACGTCTAAAAGTAGACGGGGGTATATAAGTTTGTATAGCTCTAAAACAGAAAAGAAACTTAGGAAAAATAAAACTTTTGATCAAAGAAATCCTTTCTAGCCAGGTTAACAATTTAGCATCCCATTTTTTTTAGCAAACCTTTACATATCTCCAAATGATTAACTTTGATGAGATCATGTAGATCCAGTAGGATTTTTATGCCAAGGTACCGCCAGAAGGTTTTAGGCCATTGATAACTATAATTACCTTTAAGATAAACAGACTATGCTGGGAGAGGCAAATAGGATATAAAACAAATTTTCGCTGGTTAACTTGCAAACCAGAGATTAGGCCGAATTCATCAAGGACAGATTGAATTACCGGTAATGACTGCTTAGGATCTGTAACTTAAATCATGAGGTCATCGGCAATAATCTTAGTTTGTAAGATTTACTGGCAACCTGTATACCTTTAATTTGGGGATCTGAACACAATTGACAGGCTAGCAGTTCCATAGCCAATGCAAAAAGGAGGGGCAACATTGGACACCCCTGCCTGGTGCCTCTATGAAGCTGAATGGGAGCAAAAATTGTGCCATTAATCTGCAAAAAGGTCTGGGGAGCACCATACATCGCCTGTAAAGCTTTACAAAACATGGGGCCAAATTGGAGGTGGGCTAACAGACAGTCTAGGTAAGAAAATTTTAGCGTGTCGAAAGCCTTCTCTATATCAATTGATAATAGGAGGGAATCTGTGTCTGGGTGAAGTCTGCCATGATGAATCAGATTTAAAGTTTTCCTGATATTATCCGGAAATATCCGGAGCTGGTATAAAACAAGTCTGGTCAGTGTGTACATACCATGGGATGATGTGTTTCAGTCTAGCTGTTAAAACAAGCATAAAGATTTTGTAGTCTACATTTAAGAGAGATATCAGCCTGTAGGACTTAGGATCAATAAGGTCCCTATCCTTTTTGGGTAATAGAATGATGTTAGCAGCTTGCCATGTCTCGGGGATCACTCCCTTATTTTAGATAGCGTTAAATAGGTCAGTCAAGGGCTTAGTAATCTGAGGCATTAAAGCTTTGTAGTATTCAGCCCCAAAGCTGTCCAGCCCTGGGGCTTTCTTATGTTTCAAAGACTTAATGGCTGATTCAACTTATTTTGCTGTAATTGGCAAATCAAGGAAATCCTTGTGTTCTGAGGAAACGGGCTTTAAATCATGTCTTGTATTCAGGTAACTTCCAATGTCAGTGATATGAGGGTTTGAGGAGCTATAGAGTTTTGTATAGTATTCCTCCATAATTGTCTTGATTTGAGAGGTGCCTGAGTGCAACATGCCCTTCACATCCCTAAAAACACTGATATAACATTCAGTTTGTTGTTTTTTGATTTTCCAAGCTAATGCTTTAAGCAATTTGGGTCCCTTAGTGGTGAAGGTTTTCTTAAAAAGAAGAGCAGAGTGTTTCAAAGAAGCCAATTCTACACATTCCAACTGCTTACACAGCTGGAGGAGTCTAGAATAAACTTTAGAGCTACAAGTTGCCTTGTGCAGAGTCTCAAGTTGAGCTATATTGGACTGGAGTTCTGATTCAATCTTTTCTCTATTTCGTTTCCAGGCTGCAAAAAGAGCAATACATTTGCCTCTAAGAACCGCCTTTGAGGCATCCCACACTACCTGTGGCGCAACACCACAGTTCTGGTTGTTGTGGAAAAAGTTGTGCAACTCATGTTGTATTTCACTCAAAGTAAAAGGGTTTTTCAATAAAAAAGATTTTAACCGCCATTGGGGTCTAGTGTCGTTACTATCTTTCTTACGTAAACAGCGTATAACAGGGGCGTGATCTGACCAGTGGCATATGCCAATATCAGAGGAAATGACCTGGTGTACCAAGTCTTTAGAGACCAGTACATAGTCAAGTCTGGAGTAGGCCTTAAAGCGTGAAGAAAAATACGTATAATGCTTTCAGTGGGATTGCAATGTCTCCAGATGTCACACAATCCAAGGTGGGTGATTAACTCATGGAGTGCACTAACTGGGTCAGGAGAGCCAGGTTGTATAGTTAGTTTTATAAACTTTGACCTGTCCAGATATTTATTCATAGTGTAGTTAAAATCCCCACCCAAAATAAGGGAACCAGTTTGAAACCCCTGCAATTTTGTCAGGGTATTCTTCAAGAAATGTACCTGAGCTTGGCTGGGGGCAGAGATAGCAGCCAATGTAGTCAACTCGCCATTCAATAAGCCTTTTAGAAAAATGAAGCTTCCCTGTTCATCTATTTCTGAGGAGTCTAGCTGGAATCTGATATTTTTGGACAGTAACACAGCAACTCCTCATGCCCTGGAGGAGCCATAAGCCAGGTACTGGCTGGAGAACCAATTAGAGGAAAAGACCTGAGTACCTTTTTTAATGTAGGTCTCCTGTAGGAAGGCAGTGTCAATCCTTTGTTGCTTAAGAAACGAGGAAATACACTTGGCTTTAATTTTGTTATTCAGGCTTCTGCAGTTTAGAGTTAGAATTTTCATTTCAGCAGACGCCATAATTCAAGAAAATTCAAAAACATTCACCCGTATAGGAATAACCCCCAAAAAATAGCCCACTAAACCCCATTAAAGGGCCAGTTAGCAAAAAGGCCAGAATTCAGCTCTAGCAAAAACATCAAAGCCATATCGATCAACCAGAAAAAGCAAGGCTGAGTAATTATGAGTCTAGAAAAATAAAGTGAAAAGCAAACCTTAAACACACTATCAGGGAACTTTGCCACCTTCCAAAATACATCAAAAGTAGAAAATCTAAAACTATAAGAATGCAGTCTGAGAGAACTCTGTCTCAAGAACCAGTATAGACATGCCACCAAAAAACAAAAATTGAAGTTTATATGAAACAGTAAGACAAGTGTCACTGTTCTAACACCCCCCACCCCTCCCTCACCTCCACGTCCCAGCAACCAGAGTAACTCATACATGAACATCAAATCCCAAGAACATACCTAAGAAGCAAATTCACAATGAAAACACGATGAACTTAGTAAGGAGAAATCCCCTCCCCCACTACTCTCTATTGTGAGGAAAACATCCTCACAGGGCAAAAAATGCCCATCAACCAGAGTAGTCTGAAACAGCCTAAGTATTACAAAAAAAGAAAACAACACCCTCTACAGGAGAAACATGAATCTAACCCCCAGCTCCCAGCAAACAGCAGAAATACAACAGTAAGGATATTGAAGAAAACTTAAGTTCAGACAGAGCAACGCCAAGAGTTTCTGAATAGGATAGTTCAATCATCTGCAATGGTGTTTTGACGGACAGGGATTTTGCTCCAGCAAAGTGGCGAGCTCTGGAATTCCAGCTTTCTCTTCTTATCATTACAGCTTCTCTGCAGGTCAGGAGACAGATCCAGTCCAAGAGCTTTCAGAAGTGAAGAGCCTGAATCAAGGTCATCAGCCTGGTAGCTGGTGCCTTTATGTCGAATTTGCAGGTACCCTGATGGCAACCATCGGTATTGCAGCCCTGCCTCAGTAAGATGCTGTGTTACTGGCTTCAAAGTACGCCTGATTTGTAGAGCCTCTGGGGCTACATCCAGAAAGATTGCAATTCCCTCATTGTTAAATTTGAGAGTACCTTTTGTTTTCGCCATCTGAAGAATCTTGTTCTTGGTTCTAAAATTGACAAATTCCACCAGAATATCACATGGGCCTCTGCACTTGTCAGAGGCAATGGGTCCCAGGCAGAACGCTTTCAATATCAAAGGTGCCATGCCATCCTCCAGCTGCATAACGGCTGCCAGTCAGGAAGAAATAAAGACCGTCAGGTCAGTAGTGCCTTCAGCTTGTTCTGCAAAGCCGTGGAACTTCTGGAACCATTCTCTGGATTTGTGCTCCAGCATAAAAATGTTGTCCCTCGCCCACGTTTCAGAGGCCTGTAGCTTTTGTATGTCACCTTGGTTGGTAATAGAGGCCTCTAAAGCCATTTCCGCTGATTGCGAGATCTTATGCATGGCTCTTTTCATTTCTTCTAGTTGATCTGCCATAGGTTGGAACATATCATTGATACTTTCAAGGATCTCTCTCTTAAAGACTTTCAGTATCTCATAGAGGTCTTTTTTAGTTAGTGGATATGACTGCGTTTCGGCGGGAAGCTCTCGCGTCGCCATTTTGTGCTCTTTCAAACGGCTACCACAGGCCGAGTTGGGTGGGGAATCGGCAGAAAAGAACAACTTTAGAGTTGAGTACTCAGTATTCACAGGCTTAACTTTTAGCCCACCAGCTTTGCCCATATAGCAGTTCTTCAAAGTCCTTATCGCTTGTTTTAAAGGGGCCAGGGGAGAATTGGCTCCAGAGCATGAACACAGTGCATCCGCCATGTAAGAGCTGACACCATGCCCCACCCACTTGATCAAATTAGTGCGCTTTTAAGAACTCAAATAAAAAAGTCATGAGGATAACACTACCATATTGACTGAGCTGTGAATCCTGACACCCCCAGTTCAAATGCTGCACCTACCACAAATTCATTAAGCTGATTTATCTTGAAAGCTCAGCATTTGCAACAAGACTAATAATACAGACTACCCTAAAAGATTGCTGTAAGGATTATTGAGACAATGTGATGCTGTGCTCTATATAAATTGTTGTTGTTGTTGTTCAGTCGCACAGTCGAGTCCGACTCTTCGCAACCTCATGGACCAGATTACGCCAGGCCCTCCTGTCTTCTGCTGTCCGCTGAAGTTTGCTCAATTTCATGTTCATTGCATCGATGACACTGTCTAACCATCTCATCCTTTGCCGTCCCCTTCTTCTTTGACCTTCAGTCTTTCCCAGCATCAGGGTCTTCTCCAGTGAATGCTCCCTTCTCATTTGGTGGCCAAAGTATTTGAGCTTCAGCTTCAGGATCTGGCCTTCCAGGGAACAGTCAGGGTTGATTTCTTTTAGGATTGACTGATTTGATCTCCTTGCAGTCGAAGGGACTCTCAAGAGTCTTCTCCAGCACCATAGTTCAAAAGAATCTATTCTTCGGTGCTCGGCCTTCCTTATAGTCCAACTCTCGCAGCCATACATTACTACGGGGAATACCATTGCTTTGACCATGCGGACTTTTGTTGGCGAGGTGATGTCTCTGCTTTTTATCATGCTGTTTAGGTTTGCCATCGTTTTCCTCCCAAGGAGCAGGCATCTTTTAATTTCATGGCTGCAGTCACCATCTGCAGTGATCTGGGATCCTAGGAACGTGAAGTCTGTCTCTATGTCTACGAGTCCCCCTTCTATTTGCCAAGGAGTGATGGGGCCAGATGCCATGATCTTAGTTTTTTTTGATGTTGAGCTTCAAGCCCACTTTAGCACTCTCCTCTTTCACCCTGAGCAAGAGGCTCTTCAGGTCCTCTTCACTTTCTGCCATCAGAGTGGTATCGTCTGCATATCTGAGGTTATTGATCTTTTCCCCAGCAATCTTAACTCCAGCTTGTGATTCATCCAGGCCAGCATTTCGCATGATGTACTTTGCATATAAATTAAATAAGCAAGGTGACAATATACATCCTTGTCGTACTCCTTTTCTATATAAATACTATGCACCATTTATTACATTAATTATGGACTAAATTGCCTTCTACCCATCTGCTGTTATAGCAGTACAGTCCTTCAAATTGTCTGTAATCTAGACATAAGGACAGTGACAAGTTTTCTGGCTGAGAAAATCCAGCCCAGATCCATAGAAAACTAGTTTATTTAGCATTCAAATTAATGGAATTCAGGCACAGTCCCGCCTAATCTGTCCAATTGGTTTCAATGTGAGCAGTGTGGTTTTCTCAGGATTTTTGTCATTGTGTTGATTTTCTACTTTATGCGAAATATTTTTGTTAACACCAATGAACCTGCAATTTCAGCAGCACAGTTCAGTATGTTTTTAGTCACCTTATTATTTGAACAGCAACAACATGGATTATATTAAGCAACCTTAATAATTAGCCATGTTGGGAAATATATTTTATTTTCTGGAAGGAACAGCAGCAGGCAAAATACTAAATTTTTAGTATTATCGTGGCAACTAACATTTTTAAAAGACATGCTGACATGTAGAATTCACTTTTCTCATCTAGCAGGGTTATGGCACTAAACATGACATATTTATTTACTTGGTTTCACAGCATATATATTACATACAAAGTCTTCTTTAGCTCCAAGTCTCTTTTGCCGGTTTTTCTCCAAAAGTTCTTCTAGAATAGACCATGCTGTAAGACTGATGCCTGGCCTTAAATTGAGGGGTTTGTGAAGAATGTTTTCATACATTTCAGAGACATCACGGCAGTAAAAAGGAGGCTAGAGAGAAAAATAAAATTATAAAGCTAAATAAGATTGATGGACATGTTTAAGGTATGTGGGTATAAATTTGGTATGGCATAAAAAGGTCTAGGCTTGGAATGATCCTCCATGCCACATTCAAGAAAGTTCACTTTAGAATTATAGAATCATAGTGTTGGAAGGGACCTCCAGGATCATCTAGTCCAACCCCCTGCACAACGCAGGTAATTCCCAAATACTCCCCCCCACACACCCTCAATGACCCCTGCTCCATGCCCAGAAGATGGCAAAAAGCCTCCAGGATCCCTGGCCAAACTGGCCTGGAGAAAAACTGCTGCCTGACCCCAAATTCATGATCAGCATTTCCCTGGGCGTGTAAGAAAGGGCCACAAGAACTAAGCACTGATGCAACCCTTCTGCCCTCCCTCTCATGATCTGCCTAAGTTCACAGAATTAGCATTACTGTCAGATGGCCATCTAGCCTCTGCTTTAAAACCTCCAAAGAAGGAGAGCCCACCACCTCCCAAGGAAGCCTGTTCCACTGAGGAATCGTTCTGTCAGGAAGTTTTTCCTAACGTTTAACCGAAAACTCTTTTGATTTAATTTCAATCTGTTGGTTCTGGTCCGACCTTCAGGGGCAACAGAAAACAACTCCGCACCATCCTCTATATGACAGCCCTTCAAGTACTTGAAGATGGTTATCATATCACCTCTCAGTCTTCTCCTCTCCAGCTGAAAGAACATGAGCAGCCACTGGACTGCAACAGCCAATTCAAAGGCTTATTCCATGACTGCTCTGGAACTCCCTTTCTGTGGAGTCTCACTAAAATTTAACTATTTTATAAAGTAATGTCAGATCTTCTCATTGGAAACAGCTCTAATGGTTTGGGATTAAACACATTGTCCTCTTAACTGACTTTTTAACTGGACTGGACTTTTTGAATTGCAGCCCATCATAATGATGGACCAGGATATAAATTTAACAAAAGAAATACAATTCTTAGTTGATTATCTGTTGTCTTTGAGTAAGCATGGGCACAAGGCACAAAACTTTCAGCCGAGAGGCACTTTCTAGGGCATATTTGGTTTTCAGAAAGTAACCATACCAAATTGCTCTAAAATACAAACCAGGCAATAATAGGAAGTCTCCAACTCATTACTGTGGGAGGAAAGTTTGAGGACAGTGGCACCCTTACGACCAACAACGTTTAATTCTATAAGCTTTCGTGAGCATGCACACTTTTTAAAGGTGCCACTGGACTCCAACTTTGTTCTATTGCTTCAGACCAAAACGGCTACCCACCTGGATCTATCTGGGGAGGAAAACACCTTTGTTCTATTTGACTGTATTTGCTGCTAATAACTTTTATCCCATTAAAAAGTTTTGAGTGACATTTTCGGTCAATGCTTATGGTATTTCAACCAGCATGTTCTCTCATTGTGTCACATTATAAACAAAAATTGTGTTACAGGACTTAACAAGTACCTTCACCAGGATGACCACGTATCCTTTTATTAAAACAAAGTTTGAGTCCAGTGGCACCTTTAAGGCCAACAAAGTTTAATTCTGGATGTTTTTGTGTGCATGCACACTTCTTCTTCTATGTATCTATGAATGTATCCTTTTATTAGGTAAAAAAAACATACCGCAAGTGAAAAAGTAAAGGAAAGATGGGGTGGAAGGAGGCAAAAACATTCCCCTAAATACTAAAAAATGCATTTCCATGTAGGTATTTAAAAAACTGGAGAGAATTCCTTTTACTTTGGCGTCAAGGGAAACACAAGGGACAGGAATGGTCTGGGAAGATAAAATGGCCCTGAGCATCAGAGCAGTTCCTTCTGTGCTTCTGCAACCTGCCTTGGAGCCTGCTGGAGTGACAACAACACAGACAGAGCTGGTTCAGCATATTTTGCTGTCCAAAAAGTGTCCACTTCCCATGCTGCCCCAACAGGCTCTAAGTCCTGGAGACCTGCAGAAGTGGGATCATGCCTACAATGTGGACCAAGGCAGCCCATCTCAGAGCCCAGCAGTGGCAGAAACAGGGGTACAGAACAGGCAGAAACAGGGTTACACAGGGGTGCACACTTCCTCCTATGCAGCCCACTGGGGCTCTCATCTTGGAGCTCAGCACAACAGACAGAGCTCTCCGCTTGTGCCACTTTTGCCAGCACCCCTGCAGCCCATTTGCACCCAGGCAGCAGCAGAACATGACTGATGGAAGGCAACGAGGTGTGAACTGGATGCCTCCCTCCACACTATGCCAAGGACCCCTACCAGTCTGGCACCCAGAGTGGCCATTTAGACTCTGAATTAGTTCTGACCATGAGATGGTGGCACGAACCTTCTCTCTTGGCGAGGGGGAAGCATCATGAGAAGAGGCACACGCCTTAACTCACGTAGCTCCTGCCTCAGACGCAGTGTTCCCTCTAAGCTGAGTTAGTGTGAGCTAGCTCACAGTCTTTTAGCCTCTGGCTCACACATTTTTGTCTTAACTCAGGAAGTATGGCTCCAGAGCAAACTAATGTATGCAGCAGTGAAATCACTTGTTCACAACTTTAATGCCAGTAGCTCACAAAGTAGGATTTTTGCTCACAAGACTCCACAGCTTAGAGGAGCATTGCTCAGATGCATCCAAAGTGGGCTGCCGAGAGAGGCATCTTGCGGCTGGCCTTTGATCACATGGGCACAACCACTGGAAGAGGGTGCTTGGGGTGCCTCACTAGCCTGAGCTGGCGGGGGAAGGGTGATGAAAAGCAAAAAGGGAATGGTAACACCTGACTACGCTGCACCCGTGCTTAAAATCCAAGGGGGCATTTACCCCTGTATTTTTTTTAAAAATGCAGCTGTCTCAGCAACTTACTGTTGGAAGGTAGAACACAAGCACAAAAATCTCCTTTAGAAATGGAAAGCAATACAAAACTTCTGCCCCATCTCATCATGGTTGGCAGGTTGTTCCCTGGAAGAACAATGTTCAGGGTGCACCTACCTGGTAAGTAACACACCCATCCCCTCTACTCTTTTACACTGTGCTGCTGGTGGTTATCTAAACCAAGTGGTCCCAGATTGTGTCAGAAGCAATAGGTGACACACCTGCCAGTTGCCACCATAGATACAATCTGCCAGGGCTGGCTGCTTGGCTGTGATCTGGCTCCAGTCTGGGGTGCTCCAGAAGGAAGCGCTGGGTGAGTGCCTCCTTCTAAAATTGCTGCAAAGGCAGCTGGATGAAAGCTGAGTACATGTAGACCCAAGTTGTGCTGGAAAAAACCAGCAGCTCCTCCCTCACCATTGCTGCTTTTCCAAAACACTGGCCCACCGGGAAAACTCCTGATGAAACAAATGGTCACGTCCGCCCCTGACAAGAGAGAATGGGAATGTGTTGCTAATGTCCTGGACACTGATACTGGCAGTCTTTTCAAGCTTATTCCATTCTATTCAGCAATGAATAGCATCATTGCCACTTCAGTTGTCTGTTTCATTTGTCCTATGTGACATCATCTGTTTCCGCTAGAAAGCCAATGAAGGTCATGTTAGTTTTTAGCAACTAAATACCCAAAAGCAACACAAGACAAAGCCATTGTGACCTGCCAAAGCAGGCTGTTCATAAATATGTACAACCTCTGAAAGCAGATATATTATTAATAAAATTGTTAATAGGAAGAAGAAGAAGAGAAGAGATTGAATTTATACCCCGCCCTTCACTACCCAAGGGAGTCTCAGAGCGGCTTACAAACTCCTTTCCCTTCCCTTCCCCACAACAGACACCCTGTGAGGTAGATGGGGCTGAGAGAGCTCTGACAGAAACTGCTCTTTTTCAAGAACAGCTGTGCCAGAGCTTGTGACTGACCCAAGGTCACATCAGCAGGTGCAAATGGAGGAGTGGGGAATCAAACCCGGTTCTCCCAGATTAGAGTCCACGCACTTAACCACTACACCAAACTGGCTCTCAACAGGAGCCATCCTGTTGGCTGAAACATCTAGTCCATCTCTTCCAGCATCCTGTTTACAGCACTGACCATTCACATGCTTCAAATGCTTCCAGGAAACCATGACGGCACCAGCTTTCCCTGCTGTTGCCTCCCAGCAACTGGCATTCAGGAAACTGCTTTAGATACATAGTATGAAAAATATTAAATACCTACCAGACCATAAAGCATTTCATACAAAACAGCACCAAGGCACCACCAATCTACTGTGTTATCATAGGGTTGCTTTCTGATCACCTCTGGGGCCAGGTACTGTATGAGGAAAAGAAAGAGTGAGCAGTGATGTTAAAAAGCGAGTGTAGTACAAATCATTTAAGGATGCCAATAGTCTCATTTAGAAGAGGTGATCACTGTATGTGTTTTGTCCATCAATCTACTTCATTTTGTATTCAAAGACACTCCTTTATCTATGTAGGTTTAAAACTGAAAGGACTATTTTGGCACCTTAATGGCTAACAGATATATTGAAGCAATAGTGTTCATACACTAGAGGCCCATTTAATGAATCTGATGAAGTGGGCTGTAGTCCATGAAACCTATGTGTCAAAAGATCTGTTAAGCTTCAGTCTTTTCTTTTCCTCTTTAACAGATTAATATGGCTATCCCACTGGAATTCATAAACATTGATGGTTTTGTAGGTTTTTCACATCTTAAGAAGAAAAACACTGGCCCAGAGAAATTTATAGTGCAGTCCTAAGAACACTGTCCAGGGAGTAAGCCCCATTGAATAAACCTGAGTAGAGTTCTGATTAGACATGCTTAGGATTGCTCTCATAGACTGTCATCTCATCCCTGGATCGCTAACTGTGTATGCCACAATTTGATCTTATGGAAATATTAACACAGTAAAAAATCAACACACTGTCTTGAAATCACAAACTATGGTACAAGAATAACATTCCTCTCTAGAATATGCAGTCTAAATCCACTGCTTTATAGTGCTTCATTTGGGTTGTTGTTTTCACTTGGTTAAAAAGGAAAGCTGTTGATTTCAACTAAATTATTCTGTTTTGCCAGCTGGAAAGATGCCAAATTACTGTCCAACTGAAAAAAAGGCAGACAAGTTTTCAAACGTTTAGAGAATTGTCGTACCAAAAAACCAGCTTTCTATTTGGCACCAATTGACTTTTTACCTTGCGCATCGCCTAAAGTTAATCTCCAGCACAGTTAATTCAAGGACTATCAAGTTAGCTCTCAAACTTTAAGGGATTTGTGTATTTCTGCCAGTGACAAGAAAGACATTTGGACTAATGCTGGGATTTTTGCTATAATGGGAGGCTTCCAATTTTTAGTTCTTTCTCCCAGAATGTTCAACACTTTGCAAAAAATGATGACTAGAAAAGACTTTAATATCATGGCCTGAGAAATCTGCCCCTCCCCCTTTTCCTAACAGCCAGCTTGAGGAAGAGTTCTGGAGAATATGAATGTTTGCATACAGTTGGTATCATTGAGGTTTGCCCTAATAAAAGTTATTACGTGGCTTCTGTAGGGTTGCCAGATCCCATCTGGCTACTGGAGGGGGATGGGAGGGTACGGTTTGGGAAACTCCTGGAGATTTGGGGATGGAGCCTGGGGTACAATGCCAGTGCACTCTCCAAATCATCCATTTTCTCTAGGGAACGGATCTCTGTAGTTTGGAGATGAACTGTAATTTTGGGGGGATCCCCAGGTCCCACTTGGGGGCTTGTATCCCTATTTTTGTTCCTGTTTTTGAATTTTACTCTGGGCCAATCTAACTGTCTACAACTCCTACTCTTTGTTTTGCTTCTGATGTCAGCCATCACAGCTACTTTCAAGTACAAAGCAAAATAATCAGGGTAAAGAACATACAACTGTACATAATGAACAATTTGGCTCAAGACAGATGCCTCTCCGCCCATTAAACACTGACTGCAAAATAAAGCAAATCTCTTTTCAAGGAACAACTTACTTCTGGTGTCCCACAAAACGTTGCTGTGGTGTCAGAAGTAGCCATTCCTTCTTTACAAAGCCCAAAGTCTGTTAACACAACATGCCCCTGCACAGGAAACAGAGATTTCTACTGTAAAGCTATGTAGAATGTTAATGCTAGAGCTGAGACAACACGAGAGATTTAATGCTTACCACTGAATCTAGAAGTATGTTTTCTGGTTTCAGATCCCTGGTTATGAGAACAATAATTGTAAATTAATGCCTTGCTACAGTCAGAACGAAAATTAAGTAAAACTTTTAGAAATAAGCAGTAACTTTGTTGCATAAATCTTTAAAAAGGAATCATCCTTCTGGGTAAACCGGGAGACTATTATTTGTAAGAGTCAGAAGTAAATACATGTTGTATTAGCAAGGAGTTTATTTTAATCCTTGTGGTCATTTTTATTATCTAAATCATTACCTGTATACAATATTTATGGAGTGTAAGTAGCCCAGTGCACTGGCTATTTCAGCAGCATAAAACCTGGCCCTGTGTTCAGGAAAGGAACGTTCTCTTTGCAAATGAAAGAAGAGCTGTAAATATGCAAAGCAGCAGTTAAATTAATATGGCACTTAAACTAATAATTGATATTATTTCTCTTAGCAATATATTGTACGTTATAAGTTTCCTATGAACAACTATCAACACCATGAAAACAGATTCTGTGTATAGTAATTCACATCCTTCCTTTAGCCATTTCCTCCTTTTGTCACCTCTGTAATCCTATATGCTTTAACTGCAGCTGATAATCCAGTGGACAGGAGTCTGCGTTTCAAATCTGATGTGGGGCTAACAAAAAGTTCTACACTGGGTGCCTAAAACTGGTTGTGTGGCATGCTGGGAATCTAACCTATCACCCCCCAACAAGAAGATATTAACTAGTTTAACCACTGCAGCGGACTAGCTAGTGAATGTATATGGTTAAACAATACCATGGTCTTTACAAAGGTCAATGATCTTGCATTAACTTCCTGCAATATATCATCACAACTGCTGTCCCAAGTGTAATCAAATAATTGCTTCTGCCAATTTAGTGGGCATGATTCTTCTACCAGAGAAAGAAACCCCAAAATATACCTACCTCCCCTCCATTAACAAAATCCAGAACAAAGTAAAGCTTCTCTGTAGTTTGGAATGAATAATGCAATCCCACTAAAAATGGATGTTTCACATTTTTCAACAGCACATTACGTTCAGCCATAATATGTTTTTGCTGCAAGGAAGTGAAAGGTCAATAAGTAAATAGGAACAATTTTGCAATTGAAAGGAAAGATGAAATATCTAATTTCCTTTTACCTCTTTCCTGTTGAGAACAATTTTCTTCTGTAGTACTTTAACAGCATAGAATTTCCCATCCAGTTTTCTTTTTGCAAGAAGAACCTAAAGAGTTTCCATATAGAATGACAGTCAATTCTGGTATTAAAACATTAAAACTGGAGGAAGAGCATAATTTAGCCAATAATCATTATTTCAGTCTTTTCATATACTTTATGTTCCCTTCACGTCACCAGTACAAAGAAGGATTTCCCCCCAAAAGCTTGAATTGAATGGAATAAAATAATAAGTAAGAATGAAGCATACCTTGCCAAAGCTTCCCTTCCCAATAAGTTTCAGAAAATCAAAATCTGTTGGTTTAGCACTAGAAGGGATTCAAGATAAAGAAAGTTATTTAGGGTAGGCAAGAGGGAAAGAACAGTAACTATGTTATTTTGTAGCCCAGTGACAAAATAGACAGACGTGTACCCCACTATTCTGGATTTTATTATATTTCCATAATATATAATATATATTATATATTTCTGATTACTCTCTTGCTTCTTGATGTTCACAATCAATTTTTGGCATCTCTCATTCTTTTCAGTCCTACTCAATATTAAATATTCCACCCCACATTTTCTGTATATTTCTCTTCACCATGTTTTTACAGTTGTTTTGCTCAATATTTATTTCACTAACTTCTAAAAGGTTCATCTTTTCATTTTAGTTTTTCACTAAGCCCAGACACAGGGACAGTTTTACTTATCAAACTAGAAAATTTCCTCCTCTTCAGTCTACCCAAAATGGTAAATATGTAGCTGTTTCACAGTTAACAATTAAAGTCAGTCTTACATTTGGTTTATATTTAACTAAACCTACTGAGGATTTCCAGATGGTCCCAGGTTGATAGTCTGTGAGGTAGAGTTTAGCTGTTGAAAGTAAGAGGGAAAAAAGTCACATCAAAGTTTTATATATTTTATTTGTTAGAAGAACTTTCCTGTATATTTTAGGTACTTAGGTTCCAAAAGACCCAATGTAATTATTAATAAGGCTCCCTCTCATAACCTTGGAAAATCAGATTATGAGAGGGAGCCTTATTAATAACAATTATGTTGGGTTTTTTGGAACCAACCAGCAGTTTCAGTCATTGCGGGGATGTTTTCAATGCAAGTGACAAGCACTTGGAGTATAAATTGCTTCCTCCCATTCAGTTATTTTTCCAGACAAGTATTCTTATTTTTAAAACAATATAGACTTTGCTCCTATGTTCTCCACATAGCTTTGTATGCTGACCACCAGAAAACAGTATCATCACATCAAAACAAGCAGTGACTGACAAAGGAGAAGTAACTATTAAAACAAACACTGATAAGGATTTGGAAGCAACTTCAACAAACAAAATACACTGAGTACTCCATTCATTGCACTTCAAAGGTGTTTTATACAAAGTCTGCATGCTGTTTCAAGCTCTCACAGCTATTTGGCTGGTTAGTAAGCTACAGAAATCTCTTCAGCAAATTTAGTCAAAGAAAGCCTGATCCAAGTTTTTCTTGTCTATCTTTGTTTTAAGATTTACTTACAACCAAAGCTCTCAACACTATACTTAGCTTAATGTAAATAAGATACTGAAATGCTAACTCAAGAGAGAAAAACAAGTATCAAGTGCATCCTGCCATTGAGCATTTCTTTAGAAGAGAAGTTTTCCAGCTCTGATGCTATAGCAGTCTGTAACTTTCACAATAAAAAACCTGATGTACATTTATTTGACACATGAAGCTGCCTTATATGGAATTGGTCCATTGGTTTATCAAGATCAGTTCTGTCTGTTCAGACTGGCAGTGGCTCTCTATTGCCTCAAGCAGAAGTTTTCCACATCACCTACTACCTGATCCTTTTAAGTGAAGATGTCAGTGATTGAACCCAAGATCTTCTGCTTGCCAAGCAGATGCTGTACCACTAAGCCACAGTCCTTCCCAATAATAATAGCTATTAACTCACACAAGATCATGGCTCCTTTTCAATTAACTGGAATAAATCACAATCTCACATCAAATTTGCTCTTCTGATATCACATTGAGAAGACCACTTATTTGAACAACCCCCCCCCCCGAAAGTTTGAAAGTGGCATATCACTGGAATAGATTGAAGGAATCATGTAACTTTCATTATATGCCTTTTATGACCAGTTCTCTGAACTGATATCTAAGAACACCCTTAATCTATTGTAGTATGTCCTCACCAAACCTAACACTTCTTAGATTACAGATGATGTCACACTAGAAGCCTTTACCACAAGCAACTGCAGAAAATGGGGGGGGTCCACTAAGCACTTAGTGTACCATTATATTTCCCATAAAAATCTAACAATGGGAAATATATGGACAAACTCTTGTCATGTTTACTTCAAAATAAGTAACTGTACACTTAAGTTGAGAAGCAGTAACCACTAAAAAGGGAAGGAGAAAACTTAATTAGTTCCTGTTCACTTGCAGTGGCCCTGACATTCCTTAACTGATCCTTAATCAGCTCTTGCTCAGGACGTGTGCTCGTGTATTAATTTTTGCTTTTCACTTGCAGCCCAAACAACTGCCTCTTACCTTTAGTATAACAGTGTAATTGAGAAATAATGAGAAAAAACATTAATAAACAACCACTCAGCTGCAAAAAAGCACTAATTAAAGTGTACCTACTACCTACATCGTTCTGTGTGTCTTGGTGTTTAGTCATACTGGCCACATGACCATGGAAATGTCTTCGGCTTTGAAACGGAGATGAGCACCACAACCCTAGAGTCGGATTCAACTGGCTTTCGAGCAAGGGAACCTTTACCTTTACCTTTTTACTTTCCCAAACAAGAAATAATTAATGATCATGACCACTGTGAGTGAACACAAAGTAATAAAACTGAGAATCAGAAACAAAAAGGGAAAAGAATAACCTTTAAATGGATAGCAGCCATAGGAAGACTGAATTGCTCTCTGTGAATCTATACTACACTGGTTGCAATCGCATTTTAGGTTTGAAAAAAGTCACTACAAATGATGTCCAAAAAGGGGACATCATTTGTCCAATGATGTCCAAAAAGAAGACACCACAAAAAACAATGGAATTCAATTGGCTTGCAATGACATCATCTTGATCTCTATAACAACAGCCTATTTCCACGTGGCAAGAATTCTCTGTGATGCTCAGTAGCACTGTAGAATTATTATTCCAGAACTATAGACAGATTATATATGGATCTTGATCTTCAGTCAGTGACCCAAAAGTTAAAGAATAATACATTACTAAAAGGAGATAGTGAAGTATGTGGCAGTAGCCACATAGTTCATTTAAAGTGAGGAAATCACAAGTTTGTGTAATAAACATTTTGTTCCTGGTACTTGTGTATCTTAAGATATATTTGGTAACTATTACCCTTGTAGCCCTCAAGATAACATATTCTCCCAATTATGAAGTAACAAGATTCTAAGCCTTCTTGGCAGATGGACTCAGAGTAATTTGTAAGTCTAAATTCCTTCCCTGGTATGTTGCAAACTCCACAGTACTGAAGAAAAGAACTAGCTTTCTTCTATTGTCATCTCATTAAACAGAGCTATCAGATGTTAAGGTAAGTAGAGGAACTAAAAGCAGCTTTCAAATACTTAACCACCTTATAAGGGAAGTGAAAGAGTATGGTTGACATCAAACATACAAAAATTTCTCTCACATAAACTTTGGAATATGTTAAGAATTGAGGGATGGATCCAAAGAATACTCTGATTCAAGAGGAAGGCACTTTTACTCATGTGGTGAGCGAAGGATTCTGCAGTTTCCACACATTTTTCACTTGACATGCAGTCCCCCTCCCACACTCCATTCGACAGTTTTTGAGAGACTTCCCCAACACTCAGCAGTAGCTATTCCATGATGGGGGGGACACACACACGACATGATGGGAATGCTCCACTCACGGTCTTTGGATCCAGCATTAGGTGTGAACTTTAAAATCTTAAAATATGAGCTCTCCCTCAAAAAAAATAAAGGTGTGATTTAAACATGAATGGTAAACAACTATTCCCCTCAGGAAATACGGAATTTTTCAGTCCAATTTGCCTGTTATACTGGGGGGACAATATAAGAACTGGCTTAACTGGTTCTGCATCTAGTGTAGTTCATCAACTGTCCCCAGGCACTGATTTTATTTAAATTTATTTATTTATTTATTTATTTATTTGTTAGGTTTATATCCCGCCCTATCCCAAAAATGAGCTCAAAGCGGCACACAACAATTAGGCTCTAAATAAATAATAGCACCATATAATAAAACCAAGTTAAAACAATTAAACAATAAAACAAGATGGTAGCAAAAACAGACAAAAACTCCAGAGAAGTCCTTATTGTCTCCTGTAGGATAACTAGTTTGATGATGTATTTCTTTGGGCAGGGGAAGCTGAGATGGATTGGACGTCCACTGCCTCAGCCAAAGGCCTGGCAGAACAGCTCCATTTTGTAGGCCCTGTGGAACTGTACCAAGTCCTGCAGGACCCTGATCTCACATGGGGACATGTTCCACCAGGCCAGGGTGGAAAAAGCCCTGGTCCCAGTCAAGGCTAAGTGGACGTCTTTCAGGCCAGGGACTACCAGTAAGTGTTGCTCAGCAGAGTGCAGTGCTCTCTGGAACACAGGGGTCTTTTTGTAGAAAAAGAGCTGCAGGAGCTCATTAGCATATGGTATGCTAATGAGCTACTAGGCTATTAGCATATGTCACACCCCCTGACATCACCGGAAATGATGTCAGAAGGGGAAGCAAAAACAGGGGGCCATCTTCAAAAGCCTCCCATTCCTTTCGCCAGCTGGCCTGGGGGGAGGCGAAGAGAGAAGGGGTTTAAAGTTTAAACCCCTTCTCACTAGAGTTGGGCCACAGAAGGAGGAAAGAGGGAAGGAAAGAGAGAGAGTAGAGAAAAGGAAAGAAAGAGAAGGAAAGAAGGATGGAAACAGGGAAAGGAGAAAAAAAGAGAAAAGAAGAAGAGGGGAAAGAAAGAGAGAAGGGAAGAAGGAGGGAAAGAGGAAAAGAGGAAAAGGAGAGAAGGAAAGGAGGGAATGAAAGAAAGAGAGAAGGAAAGGAGGAAAAAAGAGGAAGGAAGGAAGAGAAGGGAAAGAGAGAAAGAAAGGAAGAAAAAAGAGGAAGGAAGGAAGAGAAGGGAAAGAGAGAAAGAAAAGGAGGAAAAGAAAAGAAAAGGAGGGAAAGAAGGCAAAGAGATGGAGGGAGGGAGGGAGGGAGGCTCCACCCCCACCTCCGCGGACACCTTACTTACCGCTTCGGCAGGGGCCAGAGAAGCCGGCAGCGGGGCTCTCCTGGTGTCCCCCGAGCCGCAGCACTCTTGCGCGGGCCCAGGGGACGTGGCAGCAGGGCTCTCCGGCCTCCCCTGAGCCGCAGTGCTCCTGCATGGGCCCGGGGGATGCAGCAGCAGGGCTCTCCGGCCTCCCCTGAGCCGCAGTGCTCCTGCACGGGCCCGGGGGACGTGGCGGTGGTGCTCTCTGGCCTCCACCGGGCTGCAGCACTCCTGCACAGGCCTAGGGGATGCAGCGGCAGCGCTCTCCTGGTGTCCTCCGAACCGCAGCACTCCTGCGTGGCCCGGGAACACCGGCAGGGGGGCTCTTCATGCATCCCCCAGGCCGCAGTGCTCCTGCGTGGCCCGGGGATGCCAGCTGGGGGCGGGGCTTGCCACCACCGTCATTTGTCGTGGTCCTGAGCTGCCGGAGCAGTGCTCTGGTGCGCTCCCCCCCAAAAGACCCCTGCTGGGACACATAAAGGGAGAGACGGTCCCATAGGTATGCTGGTCCCAGGCTGCATAAGGCTTTAAAGGTCAATACCATAAACTTGAACTAGATCCAGTACTCAACTGGCAGCCAGTACAGTTGGTGGAGCACCAGCTTAATGTGCTGCTTACACATATGTCACCATCAACCAGCACACCACTGCATTCTGCACTAGCTAGAGTTTCCAGGTCAGGTTGAAGGGCAGCCCTGTGTAGAGTGAGTTACAGTAATCCAGCCTGGAAGTGACCATTGCATGGATCACTATAGCTAAGTCCAGGGAGGTGAGATAGATAACCAGCTGCCTGACCAGCCAAAGATGATAAAAGGCCGACCTGGCAACCATGGTGATGTGGGCCTCCATCAAAAGTGAGGCATCCAGGATCAACCCAGCTCCTCAGTGCTGGGGTCAATAATGCCCTGCCAAGTGTTGGGAGCCGGATTCCTAATCCCAAGCCACCACGACTCAGTTACAGGGCCTCTGTCTTCACTGGATTTAATCTCAGATGACTCTGCTGTAACCATCCAGCCACAGCCCCTAATGCCCTCAGAGTATCTGGGGAAGAGTCCGTCCGTCTGTCCATCAACAGATAAAGCTGGGTGTCATCAACATACTTATGGCAGCCAACCCAAACCCCTGGATCAACTGGGCGAGGGGACACATATAGATGTTGCACTACTTCAGAGAGAGGATTGCTCCCTGCAGCACTCCACATTCCTGCAGGTATCACGGAGACATCCTCTCCCTGAGCACCACCCTCTGTCCCCAACCATGAAGGAAGGAGGAGAGCAGTTCCCCATATTCCTACGTCAGTGAGGCAGTGGGTCAAGAGGTTGTAATCAACCGTGTTGAATGCTGCTGTTAAATCCAAAAGCAACAGCAGTGCTGACCAGGGGCGTAGCCAGAAAATTTTAGGTGGTGGGGTGTTGGGAAATTGGGCGGGGACAGGGGAGTGGGGGAGAGAGAGATCCCATTGGAAGGCAGGTAAAGAAGAGAAGAGTCTTTCCTTACCTGCTGGCACAACTCCCACAGCGGGAGTTGTGGGGCATGGGCCATGAGTTAGGGGACACTGTCCCTAAATACCCCACTGTGGCTATGGGCTTGGTGCTGACCCACCTCGATCCAGGTGTCTCCGGAGGTCATCTGTGAGGGTGACCAGTGCAGTCTCCGTCCCATGGCCAGGGTGGAAACTGGACTGGAATGGATCCAGGATGGGGGGTCATCCAAGAAAACCTGGAGCTGCTCAATATCTACATTCAGACAACATCTATATACAGATGTAGATGGGTTAGTTCCCGTCTGGATGCATGTTTGGATGATGTTTCTTTGGCATCTGTTTCTCCAATTTATATGGATACTTTTAATGTGGATCCCGAGGACGTGGACAAGATCCTTGGACAGGTAAGACCTACCACCTGTATTCTTGACCCTTGCCCTTCCTGGCAAATAAAAGCTACTAGAGGGGGACTAGCTGGGTGGGTAAGGGAAGTCGTAAATGCATCCTTGAGAGCAGGTGTTGTGCTGCTCATGCTCATGGAGGCAGTGATTAGACCTGTTTTTTGGGGAAAAAAACCTCCCTGAGCCCTACTATGTTGGAAATTTTCTGGCCAGTCTCCAATCTTCCATTCTTAGGCAAGGTATTAGAGTGCGTTGTTGCTTCTCAGCTCCAGGGGTTCTTGGAAGAGACTGATCTTCTGGACCCACTTCAGTCTGGCTTCAGGCCAGGATTTGGAACAGAGACTGTTTTGGTCACCTTGGTTTGTAAACTCTATCGAGAACTAGACAGGGAGAATGTGGAAAACGTTAGGCTCTTAGACAGTACAGCTGAAGCTGCAGCCAGTATGGTGGAGGATAAGACCCTAAATATTGCCTACCGAGATAGATGGGATCCTAACAGCAGAGGACAGTGTAGCACCACCATGTACTGACTGCAGCAGGATAATATATTTCTCCTTCCAAGACATGCAGCATAGAGCTACATCACCCTGTATCCCACATTTATGTGAGAGTATTGGTAAGACGTTGATGATGGGAACTTAATAACAATTCTCTCCCAAGAGATGAATCTCCAAATCTGGACAACAAGGGAACTACCAGGTGAACACATTGGGAGAGTAAAGTCCCCAGCAAAGGCAAGCATGATGAAAAAGCAGCTATGTAACAGCAACTGTCTCAGTAACCAACCCTTTAAGTAAGCATCTGTTCATAGGCATTATCTTCTGGGGAAAGAATTTGGAAGGAGTTGAGTGGATTTGGAGAACCCTAGTGTTCCATTCAAGGGGTATGGAGTCAGAGGTTAAGTTTCCAGGCCACATGTTAGGTCCCCAAGAAACTACTCCCCTTTCCCCAAAAACTGCATCACAAGTTTCCTGCCCATTGTGGTTAAGATTTCACCAGCTGGAGTGCAATTGTTGAGTTCTAGTCTTTATTTATTTATGATTTATTTATTTATTCAAATTTTTATCCTGCCCTCCCGATCTTGCTGCCTCTCTTTTCCATCCAAAGCTGTTACCAGTAGGACTCCTATATAATGGCTGCATCTGCTATTGTTATGTTAGCTCTTTTTGCATTGTGAATGCAATTTTAACAGTGTTGTTTGCAGGGCACAGCATCTCAACTGGATTTGTACGCCCCACTGCAGGGAAAATAGATCGCCACTGGATCATAGGACTGGAACATCAGTGTACATTAAAAAAAAAGGTCCATAATGAAGGATGCAACAGCTGAAATTATGCAAAATATAGCCTTAAACCTGCAAGACAATTACAGCTGAGGAGGTAAAGCAAGGACTTGCTTCACTTTCTTGTGTAATATAATGCAATGTAGAACGATAATTAACAATGGTGCAGAAGAAGGGCAATTTCATCAGGCCCCTTCCTGTGGGGTTCCTAACTGCCATCTACAGATAAAGTAGCAGAAGCAGCCCTGACACACCTCATACCCATTCTGCATGTTATCTGCCCAGTGATCTCATTAGTCCATGGAATGGGTGCTTCCAAGAAAGGCATGAACTTTGCCCCACTGCTGAGGCTGCTGTTGCCCTGCACAGCAGTTATGGACTATAATAAAATATGAACTGTGCAAAGTATGCTTAAGGGACTGTACAGCATGGTAACCCACTATGATGCCCATTGAGACTGCACCCTTGAGAGAAGCACCCCTTCCTTTCTGCGTTGCTGTTCTAGTGGATTCTTCAAGGTTACCATCCCTCTTACCTGATGGGAGATGGATCAGTTCCATAGTCTGCACAAAGCATCAGATGCCATGCCAGGCCAAAGAACAAGGACAGAGTACTCCAAACGCCATTAGGAGCTCCCTCCAAGACATGCAGGCAATCCCCTTCCCCCCTCCACCTACCTGCAAAGCTGCATGTAGCCAGGAGGCTCTACACATGGTTGCTTAGCAACTACTTGCTCACCCATCAACGAACCAGCTAGGGCTATCAAAAGACAATGGTCTTAGCCCGATGACTCATCTCACCTACACCCAGCTGCCAGACTCCAGTCTAAGTTTCTGGTTCTCAATATTGCCCTCTCCCCTAGACCCTTCCCCCTTGAACCCAACGCCAATCAGCATGTTTTGGGGACAGATTAGTAGGAGGTGGGCCAAGACATGTGACCAGCTTAGACCACCCCCAAGAGACATGTGACTAGGACATGTGGTCAGCCTGGCCCAACCCCCCAAGCCCCCCTCATAAAAGGGGGCACCCAGCCATATGGTCTCTCTCTACTCCCCGCCCAATGACCTCTATACTCTCTTACTCTTGAACTTGTGGCTATCTTGCCACTCATCTTACCCTGAGGCTCTTGGACAGCCACCAGAGTCTTCCATGTGCTTTCTGCTGGTTCGGTCTGCACTCTCCATTTTCCTAGCATAATCCCCATTTTTCCATAATTCCCTTATTTTTCCATTTGAAAGCCTTCATCTCATCGGAGCAGGTAACATATCTCCCAACCAACGAATCTCCTGCTAATGCAAAAGTCTCTTGATCTCTCTAAGTTTCCTAGAATCTGTATGTGTGTGTGTGTGACTGTGTATTATTTGTGTGTGTAGAAGTCTACAGTAAAGACATCATTTTAAACTAACTCCAGCCTCTGTGTCTGTTACTGGTACCTCTGGAAGGGTGGGACCTCTGTAGATACTGGTGTTCATTCCCTAATTTGCCTATTGCCAATTAATAATCATAACTTCCCCAATATTAATAAGAAATCAAGGTAATTTGGCTAACACTGCACCAGTGACATCTGCCCTTTAGCATGCACACATCTGGTGTCTGCCGAGGGAGTCTGTCTGTTCTAGCATGGGAGACTGCCATATGGAAGCCTGCCCTTGCTGAGATTGAAAACAGCTTTGCTCAGACTTATTTGTAACATGCCTTGAAGACCTAAGTGGCAGAAAAGTAGGGCATAAATCTTTAAAATAAAAAGTAAATGTAAGAGAAGTACACTTGCAAAGCAGAAAGTATTAGTATAACCCACTCCTATCTAAAAGCAGACAATTTTTAACCTTCTAGAAGAGGATGCCGCCAGATCAGTTACCTTTTGACTGTTCCTTTCATCCTCATCTTCAGATGGATCAGACTGGTGCTTTGGATTATCCATCTGAAGAAATCCTCTGACGTCTGGGCTAAAAATGATAACGAAACCCATACATTATAAAGAATGATACATTATGCCACTTCTTGAACTTTTCTATTTCACTATAAATTCTTACAGACACAAAAAATTACCACTACCTGGCTTTTTTATCAATAAGCATAGACCATGAGGGTACACATATAAACAGAAAGAATACAGAAGGGACATTCTTATGACTTATAATTATAAAACAGAAATTATATTAAAACAGGTAATTATTCAGTTAGTTCTACCAGCTCCGAAATAATCTAAGTTTCCCCTTCTACCTCTAGATCACAGGCTAATTAAATTACCTGCTTTAACAAGCTGCAGGAAAGCTAGCAGGACAGACAAGAGTGTTAGTGTCATCTGTGCACTCCATAGAATGAGCCCTGTATCACGGAGGTGGTTGGGCTTAAGGAAGGATTGCTTAAGGAAGGTGGGGAGATAGCAGACAAGGTGAATGAATTCTTTGTATCTGCTTTCACTGTGGGAAATGTGAGGCACATACCCATTCCACAGTCACTGTTTCTGGGAAGGGTGTTCAATGAACTGAGTCAAATGGAGGTACTGGGAGATGAAACTGTAAGACATTCAGGCAAACTGAAAACCAGTAAGTCTGCAGTTCCAGATGGCATACACCCAAGGGTCCTTAAAGAACTCAAATACGAAATTGTTGATCTATAAACAAGCATATTCAACTTGCTGCTAAAATTGGTCTCTGTGCCTGATGACTGGAAAATAACAAAATGTCATATCAGTTTTTTAAAAAAGAGATCCAGAGAGGATCCAGGAATTTACAGGGCAGTTCGCCTAACATCTGTTCCAGGTAAGTAGTAGAAACGGTTATTAAAGAAAGAATTATTAAGCACATTAAGGAACAAAGGATGTTGAGGGAAAATCAACATTATTAAGAAAGACTGAAAATAAAATGGGGGGCACCCAATGAAATTGTTGGGAAATAGGTTCAAACTTGATGAAAAATACTTCTTTACTCAGCAAGTAATTTCTCATTTGGAATACTATGTGCAGAATCCAGGAGAGGTAGGGATGGCTATAAGCACAGATAGCTTTAAAAGGGGGTCAGACAGATTCATAGAGGAGAGATCCATCAATGGCTACTAGATGCGGTGGCTGAAGGGAGCTCTCCATATCCATGGAGTCTGCATCCCCTTCATATTTGAGGGCATGAGGAGTTAAACATGAAAAAGGATGCTCCCCTGAGATACACAGGACCCTCTAAAGGTAGTGGGATCAGAAACTAAAAGGAAAACAATGCAGCTAAGCTAGAATTATATAAATCACACAAGTGATGCAACATTAACTTCTGACCCCTTAACATATTGTCGCAATATGCTATCTAACTAATTTATACAATCACATGAACTAGGAATCAATTGTTTTATTTTCAGAATTTCGATACATGTCATAATGCCATAATATAACCTTAAGGCTAATAAGGGATGAACAACAGTCAACATAAGGAGGAATTATTTGTTTATTTAAAAAAATTTTATGCTGCCTTTCCACCTGATCAAGGACCACAAGGCAGCGTACATAAACAAACATTAAACCATTCTATTTAGGGCATTAAAACAATGTTTTCAGCAGCAGTCCTCAAAGTGCTTAGTTTAGAGCAGTCCAATAAAAGCATAACTGTCTTATTGTATCAGACCAAAAGCCCCATCTAATCCTGTACTATCTCTAACCATGACCAAGCAGATGCTCCTCACAAAGCCTCAAGAAGGGTGTGATTAGCTAGCCACTGTTTTTGTGCATTATCTGGTAATAAAAAGTGCACTATTATAACCCCTTATAATAATAATTTGTGGATTAAGTTTCCATTATAGGATATGCCACTTATCCTCTTATCCAAATGTCCCTTATTGGGGAAAAAATACACTTACTGATTGCATAGTTCTGGCTGTCGTACTAAATTCTGAATGAATTCATTTAGTCCTGCTCTTCTCTGTTTAATAAAGTCTGAAAGAAAAAAAATAGAAATAGTAAAATAGAGTTTATTTTCTACAATCTGTGGGTGTTTTTTTTAAGGTAAATTCAAACTGAAATCAGGGGAACAACAAAACCATGCACCATCCTGAAAATGGGAAAGCCTGTTACTAATTCTCTAATTGTAGACACTTCATAGTCCTATGCAAGTCAGTGAAATACACATACAGTTTTTGAAGGATTACTGTTCGCACATCTGGGGGATTTTTGGCTTTTCCAAGGCACAGTGTGAAGTACTATGAAAATGCAAAGTGGTTTAACCTTTGTTCTGGAAGGAACCCAAATCCTGTAAGTCTACCATCTGTACACAGCTGCATTATTAGAAGGCAAGGGATAGCCAACCCACTTTTTGATAAATATTATGCCATATTCTCTAGGTAGCAAACCATAGGCAGAGATCACCATAGTCTGCGTGGCTGTTAACAGAAAGGCAGATGATAGGGCAAGTTTTTTCCAGCAGCTGCAGACCAAGCTAGAAGAAGCAGGAGAATGGCTCCCCTTCTAAGCGGAGTACTGATCAGACAGCTGAAAGAAAAGACTACTAGATGGAAGGAGTTAAAAGGCTGAATGATACATGGCTCATTCTCAGTCAGCAGTTAGCATGCAATGCTGAGTGTGGTAAGCCCTGCCCTTACCTGCGACCTGAATAAATGAGAAATTAGGGCACTCTCTATCAGTAAGCCGTGGGAGTACCTGAACATATCCCCATGTAATACTCTGGATGCCTTCTTCCTTGCTATTTAAACAGGAGTAGTTGGGGGTTTTTTGGTAACTGATCAGTACATTTTGGTGGGCCATTTGAATCATTTGAATGTTTGGTGTGGTTCTTGTCCAACTCTTAACCTGGCCACTGGACTGCAGATCAAGAACTCATGCAACCGGACAAAGTACAAACAAGGGAGAAGTTTCTGCAAACTGGACAGAAGGAGATTGCAGAAAAATCCCAAAACATTAAAAAAGGAAGTAAATTTACCCCCCCTCGGTTTGTACTGAGTTCCCAGAAAACTCAGTACAAGATCACCATAGCATTCTGGAGTTGCTTAGCAACCCCTGCACCATGGCTTAAAGAAAGGAGAGAAAGGAGCAATGAAGGAATAGGGGGAAGCACTTATTTGGGGGATTTCCCATATAAGTACTAAGTTATGATTAACATAACCAAACTTTGAAATTTCCAAACCCCTTGTCTGATGGAGACTGAAAGATTACAAAAAGAAGAGAATTTTGAGAGCAGCTGAGAATCAGTTAAAGAGAAAGGGAAATTAACCTGCTTGACCTGCAGAGATTTCATGTTAGGAGAATTTCAAGTCAACCCCTACCCTGTGCTTCTAGCCTGCCCCCCCCCCCAATCTAGGAAAGAGGCAAACTCCTGTTGTTATTATTATTATTAGGAAAGAGACTGAATTTAAAGCAGCCACTGTAATGCCTTTGTATAGCATGGTGCAGTGGCCTTTGGAATACTATCTCCAGTCCTGGTCAGCCCATCTTAACAAATATACCGCAAACTGGAGAAAGGACAAAGGGCACAAGCGTGATCAAGGAGCTAGAGCATCTTTCCTGCAAGGGAAGATTTAAAAGTTTCAGGCTTTTAGAAAAAATGATTAATACAGGGAACCTAACAGAGGTTTATAAAAGTATGGACAGGATGAAGAAAATGGAACAAGATTGTTTTCTCCCTTATCCAAAACTAGAAACAGGGTTTGGGAGGGGCAGTCAATGAAACTGATGGACAGCAGACTCTCGACAGAAAAGAAAGTACTTTACAAAAAGCATCATTAACTTGTGGAACTCACTGCCACAGGATGTAGTGATGGCCACTAGCATAGGCAGCTTTTAGAAGAAATCAGACACATTCATGGAGGATAGGTCCATCATGGCTGTTAACTATTAGCTATCCTACCTAATTGGAACATTGATATTCAGAGGCAGAACGCCTCTAAATACCAGCTGCTGGGGAGACAACAACAGGGGGAGTCTTTGGCCTCCTCTGTCTCCCCTGCTTGTGGGTCTTCTGTGATATCTGTCAGACTAGAAGGACTGCTGGTTGGCGCTCAGTGGAGTTCTTTTCATCCACTTAAACAACAGCCTTACCGTGTGCTACATGGCAAGCTGATTTTGATTTCCAGGGGGAATTTTAAGGGGGAAATGGTCAAAAAGGCCTGTAGGGTATGTTTTTTAAAACTTTTTTTTGCTAGCCTGGCTCCTTCCTTCCTTCTCCCCCTTTGGGAAAGGATAATGAATTGTGTGTTTGCTGGTGCCATAAGAAATTGTTATCTTTAACTGTTAGCAGAATAGTTAAGCTTATTTTAATTTTAATTCAATTTTAAATTGTTGTGTATTTTTTTAAATGTTGTCCCCCACCCTCAGTGCTGTTTACAGGGATCCCCCATCCCCGCAAATGCCATTAGCAAGGGTAGGGGAACTTTAAAGAATGGCATGAGATACAAAACAGGGCTAGTAATCCATCACATCTGTGTAAATGAAGCAAAGACGCATCAAGGATGCAAAGAGCAGGCAATTTCTGGCAGTTCCACAAGTTATCCCTCCCATGCCACATCCCATGATGTTCCCAAGGGTCTCCAAGTCTTCCAGAGTTGCTTTTAGGAGGGCACAGAGGTTTAATGGAAATGAGGAAATGGCAAAGATTGCATCTATGAATTCTGCAAGTACTTCCTTCATTATCCCTAATTGTGCCATGTGCAGGCCATCTGTCAGAGAATGCAACACTCTTAATCATTTTATGTACACACATTTCATCACTACCATACTTTCCTACATATAGTCTGTCAAAAAATTGTATTGCAACTTGTACCAGGAAAAAACCAAACCAAAACTGAAGGGCTTTCCTTGCTGTAGCAAAATAATACCAGAGAAACAAGCAAACTTATTAGAAAATTAAGTGTTTTTAGTTTGGGTGATTCATTGGGACAGAATCTACATAGGACGGTCCCATACTATAATCCTTTCTTGCAGCTGTATTCAGAGGCAAGGGGCCTAGTATAGTACTGTGTATTCCCATAAAATTGTAAGTCAGGCAAGATCCTAATATATTTGCTCAGAACTTATTCTCCTTAAGCACAATTTCTGCTTCTCCCTACAATTTTCCTTTGTTTTCAGCCAATTGTCTTCCTGTTTTCTCGCACTGAGCCAGTTCTTTCATGGCACTCATGAGTCAATGGTTAATTACCATATGATTTCTTGTACCTTTGGTGAGGTGACAGCGGTCGTCAAATACTGCTTTTCACTGTACAGCCAGTCAAAGCCACCATTCATAATTTTATTGTATTGTTTAGGAGAGTAATAGCACAAGTGGCTGGCTGCAAAGTTAGAATAAACAGTATTTCTGCCCTCCCATTCCCCTATAAACAATTGTAAATTATCAGCTCTTGTCTGGAAACAGAAAGAATGCCAAAAGAGAACAGCCGGCTGTCAGAGAACAGAAAGCAATTAAGCAAGCTGAAGAAATGAAGGAAAATTTGAAAGGACAGTAGCCCTGAGAAACCTCAGTAGGGTTTTGACTGGCCATATGGTATAGCTGGTGCTGCAATCCTGTTTCAAGTATTTTAAAATTGTCACACATCAAACATGGGGAGCAAATGAAAACACAGAAAATTATGGAATGCAATGAACTGCCAACAGTGTGTCGTCTCTCTGTTAAAACCACAAGCATAAAATCATCCATGCTGTTCTTTATGCAATCCAACAAAATATTTTCTAATAATATGCTTTAAAGCCCTATACAGCCAGGGGCCAGCATACCTTCGAGACCGCCTCTCCCCATATGAGCCTCAGAGGACACTGAGGTCCATGAATCAATATCTGCTAGCAGTCCCTGGCCCTAGGGATGTCTGACTAGCCTCGACCAGGGCCAGGGCTTTTTCAGCCCTGACCTCTACCTGGTGCAATGAGCTCCCATACAGGATCAGGGCCCTGAGGGATCTACTACAGTTCTGCAGGGCCTGCAAGACGGAGCTCTTCCACTGGGCTTTCGGTTGAGGCGACGGACATCCTTCTTCTTTCCTGGCTATCTCCCCCTTAGTGGCCTGGATTTTAACATCGGTACTGCTGAATTGAATTGACATTGGTGGCCAGGACATTAATATCAATATTGTTGAACTGATATCAGAATTAGCTTATTTGCACAGTATTTTATGGTTTTATTGTTTTAATTGTTGTTAATTGTGATTTTAATGATATTGTATTGAGATTGTTGTGAACCGCCCGGAGCCCGTTTACGGGGACGGTGGTATACAAATCAAATCAAATCAAATCAAATCAAATCAAATCAAATCAAATCAAATCAAATCAATAAATAAATTGATAGCATTAGCACTTTAACTTTTTTCCTCTTGCATCCTATTACTTATTCATCTTCTTCTCTTTAGTGTACGTTATGTGTCTGGCAGCCAGCTAGGACTGTGACTGGAAGGTAAGTCAAGCTAACAGCCTCCTCTGTAGAAACTGCATTCTGGCAACACTCCTTTGCATTCTGAAAATCAGGCAACACCAATTTCTGTTTGTAAATGTTACCAGCAAGTTACCGATATGTCCAGTCTTGACTTGTGTTGTATGTTAAAAACCCCAAGAATCCCACAAAGCATTTGGTATATGGTGCTTAGTAAGTGGATGCTGATCTCCATATCGAGTTGCCATCTGCCTAGAAAGAAAAAAGGTATCCCGACCCTTTAAAAGAGGCTTGTCATTTACCAAGTAATGTTATTTACCTCCATGCCATGAAAAGCTTCAACTGCCCATTTCTACACATTAAGACTCAGTTAAAGGGGCGGGATGTTTTTCTCCAGGCCTGTTGGTAACCTAAAGCCACTTACCTGGATCAAAATTGTCCCCAAATATTCTTTTAGCAGGAATCTTCAAGTTCATAGTGGGAAACTGTTTCCTTAGCTGAAATACATAACACAATGAAGCTTGACCCCAGAATATAGGTAACTAATTGTCACAGTGAATTGTTAACACAGTTGAGTGGCAGAGGGGAACACAGAAGTGCTCGCCAATAGGAGTAAAGTTGCATTTACTTACTGTATTATATAGTTTATCAAACTCAGCATATCGCCTGAAGACAAACCACTCATTACTGCCAACTGAGACCAAAACTTTGTAAACCTGTAGTGATTAAAAAAACCAAAATTTATTTAGAACATTTATATCACACCTCTTCCAATACTTCCTTGAGGCAGCAAATACAGGTTGTTTTTTTAAAAAAAACCTCCTTCCTACCTTTCATGGAGGCAAATGGTCAATAATCTCTACCTATTGAAAATATATTCTGGTCACTGACAGGTGCTTGGTTTGAATTACATTCTTGTGTGTCTTAATTTTTTTCTCTCATTGGCTAAAAGGATTCTTAGAAGCCAATCCTTACTTCACTGCAAAAAAAAGTTAAAATTTTGCTGTTCTGCTAGTTCAAGGAGAAGGAGCTTCATATTTGGTGTATCTTAGAACGACACTCTGAGCCCTCTAGAGCACCTATGACAGCCTAGTCAATATGACTATTTCCACATGGTTTTCCTCCAGGTTCAGTGTTGTTGAGAAGTGTTTTTCACCACTTCCCCACAGCATCATGATGCATTTGTGCACCTACTGGGGTTTGAGAAGGATTTTGTGCCCTCACCATGCTGTGTCAGAATTCCAAAGGTGCCTGCGGGCTCATAAGGGTAGGGGACGCCTGGCCCAGGCTAACCCATTCTCATCAGATCTCGGGAGCTAAACGGGTTTGGCCTTGGGTAGTATTTGGGTGGGAGACTAACAAGGAAGTCCAGGGCTGCTACGCAGAGGCAGGCAATGGCAAACTTAGAGCCAGTTTGGTGTAGTGGTTAAGAGTGGCGGACTCTAATCTGGGAGAACCAGGATTGATTCCCCGCTCCTCCACAGGCAGCCAGCTGGATGACCTTGGATCAGTCATAAAGTTCTTTCAGAGCTGTTCTCTCACGAGCAGTTCTCTCAGAGCTCTCTCAGCCTCACTTAATTCACAGGGTTGTCTGTTGTGGGGAGGGGAAGGGAAAGGAATTTGTAAGCCACCCTTCTCAAACTCACTTCGCTGGAACAGTTTGGGAAAGATCAAAGTGAAGCCTGGGTGGCTGCTGTATGGGTGGGAAAGTGTGTCCCCTCTGCAGCCATTCCTCCCCTTGCCACTATGAGACTTTTTTAAAAAAATCAGCACTGGAATATCATTATATCGCTACTAGGAATAAGGCCCGTTGTGGAAATAAATACAACGGGCTCTAGAAAGAGGCTCTGGGAGAGTGCCCCGGCTTTGGACACTCAGTGACAATTTGCTGTGGCAATCTCAGCAGGGTATAATGACAGAGTCCACCATTTTCTCCAGAGGAACTGATCTTTGCTACCTGAAGAGCAGTAGTAATTTTGAGTGATCTCCAGCCCACCCCCAAGATTGGTAGCAGTGGTTCCCCAGGAGGGAATGGCTGGTTTGGAGGGTGGTTTGTACCTGTCTGAGGTCCCACCCCTCCTCAACACTCACCCTCTCCAGGTTCGACCCCTCAAATCTCCAGGAATTTCCCAACCTGGAGTTGATAACCCTATCTCCCTCCCAGCCAACCATCAACCTACCTTTAGTTTTCCATCTCCTCCCCCCTCCCTCCTAGAGAGAAGTTGTAATTTTCAGTGATCTTCAGCCCCCACCTGGAGATTGGCAACAATGGTTCCCCATCAGGGAATGGCTGGATTGGAGGGTGGAGTCTATGGCATCGTACCTGTCTGAGGTGCCACCCCTCTTCAAACCTCACCCTCTCCAGGCTCCATCCCTCAAATCTCCAGGAATTGCCCACCTGGAGTGGGCAACCTGATCAGGACTGGACCCAATGAGTTTTCTCCCAAAGGCCAACATAGGTGTGGAAAGGGCCTTTTACTGACAGAGGAGAAAGTACAGGTGCCAACTCTGATTAGGGAAATACCTGGAGATTTGGGGGGTGGATCCTGTGGAGGGCAGCATTTGGGGGGGGTGGAAGGACTCAGCAGGGTATAATGCCATAGAGTCTACCCTCCAAAGCAACCATTTTCTCCTGGGAAACTGATCTCTGTCATCTGGAGGTCAATTGTAACAGTGGGAGATCTCCAGGTCCCACCTGGAGATTGGCAACCCTAGGGGAAAGGCAGCCGCACAGCGGGGAGCTGAAGAAAATGGTTTGATGGTCACTGGCCCACCTCGTTAGCCAGCCAGCCATGCTGAAGCTAAGCAGGAGAAAGAGCCTTTTTCCATTTATTCTGACAGGAAAGTGGCCATTGGGGAGGGGGTTATGGGTGGGGGAGGGGAGGGGGTTATGCTGAAAGTCCTTTGTTTTTTTACTCACAGAACCAAGTTTGGTTGCCTACCAACAGCCACTGAGGGGACAGTCCCTCACAGGAGTCAAGAGAACTGTCTTCCTCAGGAAAGAGAGCTGTCTGCCAGTAAATCTGACATGCAAATCTGTCTGAAGGGGGAGTGGGGAGGGGGAAGAGGAGCAGACCTAGCACCCGGCCAATGGCACATGAGTACTCTTGAGTGGCGGCTGATGGGCCAATGGCTGAGGGAGGGCATTTTACAGCCAATGGGAGCGCATGGAATCTTACGAAACCAAAAGGTAATTATTATAAGGAGAGATGCCATTGTAACAAGATGTATAATAGGTACTCTGAATTTCCAGTTTTCACTAAAAAATAAAGAGCTGGACTTCTGGGGAAATGGCAACCTGAACAGGAGCATTCTTAAAGGCTCCAGACATCTCTCTGTAGGTGTATTATGCCAGGATAGAGATAATTTGTTCCTCTATCTTCACCTCTCCTCCTGTGTGGGAGATCCAACTCACAGGTAAATCCAGGGGGTGGGGGGGCTGATTTACTCAGGCTCCACTCAGGTCCTGATAACATCAAGGTCAGCGGAGAATAAGCACCTCTGTTTGTTGATTTTGTCTCCTCAAAGGGCTGTTTTAATCTCTGCTGAGGAGGAGAATTTAAAATTAAGATGGAGTTAATGGAGAGGATTTTATTTCAATAAGTCAAGTTTGTGAGATACAATGTTCAGTTTCTGGAAGATGGCTAAGACTGTCTGTCCTGTAAAGTCTGGTAAGTAAGTAGGGGAGTTTGTGATTTTGTAGAGTTTGTAAGTTGTTCTAGAGTTGGAGTGGAAAGATTCTATTGAGACAACTGAGTATTGCATTCCGTCTCTAAACTGCATACTTATGTGAAGAAGCAAAATCTGAACAATCACTTACTGCTTCCGTCCATGGAATGAAGTCATCTAGACGGAGATGTTTGGTTGACTTAATCAGAGAGCAGTAGTCTGAAGGCCCTCTTTGGTGTTTTTTCTTTCCCATGAAATTTTATCTGTTTTCTTTACTCAACCAGGGAATATCTTTCCCAGAATGTTCTTTCAAAGTTTGATAGCTTGGTAAGCTTCCAAACTTTACTATAATATTTAAGATAGTATACTAATAGTTGATAATCTTCCAGGTACACAGAGTAAGTGCTCATTAAGCTTCCAATTTCACTCAGCTCTTAAAATAATTTGTCAATTGTTGTTAAATTTCAGTGTCTCCCGAAGGCCACTATCCTTTAATCAGTTTATACTGCTTGGTTAGTTTGGTATGTCTTAACTATTTGTTGCTGGTTTTGTTGTCATACCTAGGTTTCAGAGTTGGTAGGACAGGGCAGGGGAAGAAGAATAGGTATTGCCATGGAAAAATCTTTTTCAGCAATATTGTTCAATACTGTTTCTGAAGGGAGTGCTGTTGGATCCAGGTGTCCTGTTGAATAAACAGGTAGCAATGGTGTCCAGGAACAACTTTCACCAACTTTGGTTAGTGAGTCAACTTTGGCCTTTCCTGAGTAAAAAAGATCTTACCATTAAGGGTGCATTCCTAGGTAACATCTAGATTACATTACTGCAATGTGCTCTATGTGGAGCTGCCCCTGAAGAGCATCTGGAAACTACAGTTGGTATACAGCACTTTAGCAAGAATATTGGCTGGAATGGGTCATATGGATCATATCAGTCCAGTCTTGTTCCATCTATACTGGATTCCAATTTGCTTTTGGGTCCAATTCAAGGTGCTGATAGTGTCCCTTAAAGCCCTATACATCTTCAGACCAGCATAACTCCCATAATGAACCTACCTGACCCTTACAGTATCTCCGTGGGCCCTGCTAAAGATGCCTCATCATCTGAGGCAAGATGGGTGGCAACCTGAGAAAGAATAAGAGTGCTTTTGCCAGCAAAGGTTGACCCTTCCCACTTTTATTTTTGCCCCTTTTCCTTTTCCCTCTCTTTTTATAAATCTTCTGGCTCATTTTTAAAGATCCACCCTGGAACTATAATCTATTTGGGAAGACTGGTAGACTGCCAGCAGTGCTTGACTTCACAGGTAAGAGAATTTCTGAAAATTTATGGACTACAAATTACAGAGAAGTAACAAGAGATTTATGACAGTGCAAAGATAAACTACTGAACTGTGTCTAATTTAACTACCCCTTTCAAGAAAGCTCCAACTTAGAGCAGAAATATCTGACCTGGGTGGAGCATCTGAAATACTTCATCCTGTTCCAGGGCATCACTGATGCCGACAAGGAAAAAGCCCTCCTGCTGAGCGCCTGTGATATCGCCACCCTAAGGCTGGTCCAGGGCCTCGTCGCGCCCAACACCCTGGAAGCGTCCACGTATGAGGACCTCCTAAAGGTGCTCACCGGCCATTTAACGCCACAGCCCACAAAGATGGCGCACCGCATGGACTTCTTTTCACACTAACAGAAGCCCAGTGAAGCAGCCACCGACTTCATTGCCGACCTTCACCAGCTGGCCCTCCACTGCAGGTTCTCGAACCTTGATGAGACTCTGCTCGACCGGTTCGTCATGGGAATCCGAGAACCAAAGCTTCACCGCAAGCTCATCGGCCACGAGGAGCTGACCCTGGTAACAGCGCTACGCGAGGCCACCGCCTTCAAAAAAGCTCAGAGGAACTGCCAACACTCCAGCACACACCAAGCCTCCATCCCCTCAGCTTCTGACACATCTGATGAGGGCTACCTTGTTTTTTTGGAAGCCTCTGAGGGTGAAGCCAGCAGGCCTCAGGTGGGGACCTCCCCTAGGATAGAGCCTCCAGAGAGTCTCTTCCAAGATTATAGAGATGGAGGACCCAGTGCCCAGTTCCATCTCTCAGGGTACTCTCTCAATAAACACAGTCACTTTTATTTTATGAGGGGTGTCCCAGGGCAAGTTTAGTACCTCGTGCTGGTGGACGGCAGTGGTGTGTAGCTCCATGGACTCTTGGTGGGCCATTACTCATCTCTAGTTGCCTTTGGAGCTGCAGGCACATGTGATGTGGCTGATCTTGCTGCAGATCCAGTGGGTAGCATTGAGGAAATGGCAGGAACAACGTTCGTGGTCATCCCCACAGCTAGCACAGAGAGGTGGTGCAGTCACCTTTGCTGGATTCGTGGGGGCTGTGGGTGGACATGGCTCACGGCGAGTCAGGTGGTGGACCTGGTGGGCTTCCTCCTCTGTGCCCAGATGTGTTTCATGAAAACTGGACTTGGCACAGGCCTACCAGCAGCTTCTGGTGGACAATGTGACCGCAGAGGTCCAGATGATAGTAACGCACCGGGGTGCGTTCCGGGTGCAGAGGCTGCAGTTTGGGGTCAGTGTTGCCTGGGAATTTTCCAAAATCGAATGGACTCTCTTCTTAAAGGAATTCCTGGGGTTCAGCCATTTTTCAACAATGTTTTGATCGCCGCCCGCACGGATGAGGACTTCGCCCTCCATCTACCTGCCATCCTGCAAAGATTCCATGACACTAGCCTTAAAGTTAAGAGGGAGAAGTGTCTCCTGGGGATCTCATAGGTTGAATTCCTGGGGTTCACTGTGGATATGGGGGGCATCCATCTGGCCGCCGACAAGGTCCAGGTCATCGTCAACACCCCGACCCCCAAATCCAAGCAGGAACTCCAAGCCTTCCTGGGCTTGCTAAATTTCTACCACTTGTTCATGCCCCACAAGGCTGCAATAATGGAGCCACTACACCAGCTTCTCAACAAACAGACCCCCTGGGTCTAGGGCCAGAAGCAGGCCATAGCGTTCCATGCTGTCAAGGAGCTGCTCACCTTGAACGTGATCCTAGCGCACTTTGACGAAGTGCTCCCAGTTGTCCTGGCCTGCAACACGTCCCCATATGGGATTGGGGTCATCCTCAGTCACCAGCTACCCAACGGCAGAGAGGTTCCCGTTGCCTATTACTCCCACACCTTGTCCTCGGCCAAGCGCAACTACATGAAGATCGACAAGGACGCCCTGGCAACTGTGGCGGACATGAAGAAATTCCATGATTATTTATTATTCAGATTTATATCCCGCCCTCCCCAATGGGCTCAGGGTGGCTAACAATAAGGGCACAAGCCATGATAAAACAGTTAAAAACAAATAAAACAATACAAAATTACAATAAAATGCAGGTGCTCTGAAAGTTCATAGTTCCAAGATGGGTTCCGGAATATGGACCCAGAACAATGAAGCAGGTTCCAGGACAACACTGCCGTCCAATCTTCGGCCCAGGGCCATCATGCACCCGGATGGCATCCCCACTCTTTGCAGTAGCGGTGCAGTGGTGGTACAGTGGCGGCAGCAGCTCCTACTCAAAAGTCTGGTGGAAGAGCTCTGTCTTGCAGGCCCTGCGGAACTGCACAAGGTCCTGCAGGGCCCAAATCTCCTCCGGGAGCTCATTCCACCAGGTAGGAGCCGCCACCGAGAAGGCCCTGGACCTGGTCACAGCGAGTTTGACGTGACTGGGGTAACCAAAAGATGTTGGGCCTCCGACCATAGTGCCCTTGAGGGAACATATGGGGAAAAGTGGTCCCTCAGGTTTCCTCTATAGGCGGCCCTTCACTATTGTGTGGATCATAAACCCCTGCTTAGCATGCTGGCTGCAGACCACCAAACACCACAGTTACTGTCTCCATGGGTGCTGCTCTGGTCCCTCTTCCTGGCAGGCTACCAGTACATTCTTCAACACCACCCCAGGAAGTTGATGGGACACGCCAAAGCCCTCAGCCATCTGCCACTGCCCTCCTGCGACCCAGACCCTGCTCCTGTCCACCAGATCCTGCTCCTGGAGGACCTTCCTGACTGCCTGCTCTAGCTATCGGATGTCTCCCGCTGCACCGTACAGGACCACGTCCTCACCCCTGTTCTGGACTGGGTGGGGAGGAGCCGGCCGGCCAGCCTTATGGGCCCTGAATTCGCAGTGTTCTCCTCCCGCTGGGATGAACTGTCAGCACTCAAGGGTGCCTGCTGTGAGGAAGCTGGGTCGTCGTGCCACCTCCATTGTGCCTGCAAGTCCTAGCAGAGCTTCATGAAACACATCTGGGCATAGTACGGATGAAGGCGCTGGCCCACAACTACATTTTGTGGCCCAGCATGGACAACGAGATTGAGAACTGTGTTAAGTGCTGCCAGGCCTGCCAAGAGACCCATCTGGAACTGCCCTGGGCACCGTCTAGGCAGTGGGAGTCCACCCAGTGACCGTGGTTCCAGTTACACATAGACTTTGCAGGCCCCTTTCAAGGACAGATATTTTTCATCCTGGTGGACTCCTACACAAAATGGCTTGAGGTAGTCCGGGTCCCTTCCTCTTCGTCCCAAGCAGCAATTTGCGCCCTTCGGAGAATCTTTTGTACCCATGGAAACCGTGGTGCCAGACAACCAGACGGCCTTCACCTCAGGTGAGTTCCACGACTTCATGGGCCATTACCTCATCAGGTGTATAAGGTCTGTGCCCTTCTACCCCACCACCAATGGCCAGGCAGAGCAGATGGTGAGGACCACCAAGGACGCACTGTGGCAGATTGTTCAGGGAGATTGGGACCACTGGCTCGCAACCTTCCTCTTTGGCCAGCGGGTGACCCCATGCACCTCCACCAGCCGCAACCCAGCAGAATTCCTCATGGGGTGATGTCTCACCACACGCCTAGATCTGATGCACCCCAACCATGCAGCTGAGCATCATGCAGCCCCTGAGAATTGATCGGCACCCTGGGGGTTCTTTCTGGGTGACCCTGTCTATGCCCGGAACTTCTCCAGTGGCCCCACCTGGATCCCAGCTAAAACCATCCAGGTCACCAGCCCCCTATGTTATGAAGTATCTACCGACGGTGGCCAGGTACTGAGGAGGCACATCGATCTACTCCACTGCCGTCTCCTCCCTGCTGAGCTGGGGCTGCCCTCAACGACCCCAGATGAAAACGACAAGGAGTTGCCAGACCTGCCAGAACCAGAGACCGAGCGAGGGGTACCAGAACCCAGCGAGCAACCCACAGCCACTGAAACCCCAGACGGACTGGTGACTGCAACGCCGGAGCAGGCACCAACGGACAGGCCCGAGGTCATGCCGACACCACCACTCCCCTCAAGCCCTGTGGCTATTGAGTCTGGACCAGAGCCAGTAGCCCCAACACCACCAATGGAACCTCGTCGCTCGAACCGCGAGCAATGCACACCGACTTATCTAAGGGACTATGTGTGCTAGGGTGTTCTGAACCTTGGGGGAAGGGGTGTTGTGTACTAAGCCTAACCTTACCAGACCAAGCTTGGAGTCACAGAACAATGGACTGCTAGGATCCTGGGATGGACCTATTGCCCAGGAGTGCCTCTGTAAATAGCCTATTGTTGAGAGTGGGTGTGTGATGGGTGTGCCATTTTATGGGTTTATAAGCAGGGCTCTGGCCCTGATAGAGTGTCTTTAGTTTTGAGCTGTTATCACAATAAAACATGAGCTGATCATTCCATGCATCTGAACCCAGTATATTTCACTATTGTTAACAACTGTATATTGCTATAATATTCTAATACCATTTTTTTTAAATGCAAAGGCCCCAGTAGCTGGCCCAGGGGACATAGGTGGCCACTGATCCAGGTCTGATGCAGGTAAGCCCCTAGGCTGCTGCACTTGATCAACAGCCACACCAGCAATGGGAAAACTACAAGTCATCCCCATGTAGAAAGTGAAACCACCAATGGCTGAACTTTCTGTTACTTCTCAGTCTAGAAAAACCACATGAACGGAGGATGTAGCAGAAATGGCAAGACAGAGAAGTATATGTTCAATGCTTGCAAACTTCATATCCTACCCAGGTTTACATCTCGCATCAGTTAGTGTACAAATGTTTGTATTTTTTGTAGTGTACAAATGTAGTGTACAAATGTTTGCCATTTTTGAAGCTTCCTGATTTCTACCTTTTTAAATACCATGTAGATTTCTCATTTTCCTTTTATAATAAACCCTTTTACGTCTGCCTATCTATGACCACGCTTTGCTTATGTACCTGTTATTCTCAGAGATTTTTTCTAAGTTTGTTGGGAAGACATCTTTGGAAGCATTTACAATCCAAATGGGTGAAGTATGTGGTGCCATCAGTCCCTTATTTGAAAAGCTGAAGTGGTACTTGTGGTTTAAAGAAGATTTTGATTTTTGGTTGGGTCAAAGATTTACAACACCCTGGCTGAGTGTGCAAAAATGCAGTTGGAAAGCACTCTGTATACTCTCAGAGGCTGGAATCTCACCTCACATAGTAGATTTAGGAATCTAGAAGCCAGTTAGGCACCCTTCTTGTGAAAGCTTAAAAACCCCAGGGAAATATCCTTGTTAAGATTACTCTTGTCACCACCTTTTATGTATGTACTTAAAAGAACTTCAGACCAATGTAAGTATAACATTTGCTACAGCTGTTATCAGCTAGTATTCTTTCGCTTCTAGAGATTACAAAGGAGGACTTCTTAACACTGCAACTAAAAACAGATGCCAACCTTGCACTCAGACCAAAGGTATTTTACATTCTGCCGAGGAAAACAAAACCCAACATCATGATTAATGTCCCTCAGCTTTAGGGAGAAAGTACTCATTGGAACAGAAGAACAGTGCATGTTTTTTGAAAACAGTATTGTGATATCATCTCTCCAGCCAAACAGACTTGCAGGCAAGAATAATTGTATTTCTTTATCTGATGAAAGTAATTAACTACATTGATGATACACAGAAGACTGATGCCAAAATTACATGCACAATATAAATACAAATCACAGAGAGAAGCTACTGGGCTGGGTTGGGCTGGGGAGAAAGAACAGGAAATAATGAAAGGAAAAACAGGAGTGTAAAAAGGAACAAGGAAGGGAAATACTGTAGTTTAATGTGTTTTTAAAAAGATGTGTCTATGTTGTAACTTTCTGATAGCCACAACCTTGATCTCAGATGTAGGCAGGAAACTTAATAATGATATAAAACATGTTAAAATCCCTAAGGGGCTGCACATTTTTATTCTGCAGTGTTAACAGACTCAGAAAAACACACAAGCTTTGGCAGCCAATCTTGCACAAAGTACAACAGTCCACTAAAAATGGAAAGTGAAAGAGTACAAATGTTTTATGTTTACAGACTTACTGTGAATCTCTTTTTCTTCACTCTATGTTCGTCAGAGCTTGGGATGCTAACACTTGGGCAACTTTCCTTGAAATCCATTGGATGCTTTCTTTGGGCAAACAATCAAGTATAGCGAAATGAAGAAAGTATCAGCAGTATTGATCCAAAATGTGCAGCCTTGCTTGGGTCAATTTAAATTCCATCATGCAAGCCTTAAGTAAAAAAATGGGAAAAGTTCAGAACATGACCATTCTTATTTGGTCTACCACCTAAGCTTTAAGCTCTGTTAAATGAATTTGATCCTACAGAGAGCAAAGGAGGGGAAAATGGAAAACAAGACTGAAGATGATACAAAGGTAAAACAACAATGTAGCTACCAGTTGGACTTGGAGACTGCATACGCAGGACATAAAAATATGTTTTAATACACCAGATACATCAGGCATACGTAATACCAAAATAGCTTTCACAATCATAATATGGCTAGAAGATAAAATATGAGGTTTTACAAATATAAGGCATTTATATATATTACATGTTCAAAGTCCTTATCCTTACAACAAACACATTAAGGTAGGCCAGCACAATTGTTTCCTTCTTTGCAGGAAAGGAACTGAGGAAAACAGTGGCTTGTCTGAGTCTACCTAGTGAGTGTGTGGCTAAAATGAGAGGACCATACAATCCCTCTGAATGTTTATTCAGAAGTTAGCTGCACTGGTTTCATAAGAACCTAAGAAAAGCCCTGGTGGATCAGACCAATGGTCCATCTAGTTCAGCATCCTGTCTCACACAGTAGCCAACCGATTCCTCTGGATGGCCAACAACAGGGCATAGAGGCTGAGGCCTTCCAGTTTGGTGAAGTGGTTAAGTGCGTGGACTCTAATCTGGGAGAACCAGGTTTGATGCCCCACTCCTCCACATGCAGCTACTGGATAACCTTGGGCAAGCCATACTTCTTTCAAAACTGTTCTTGAAAAAGCAGTTCTTGAAAGAACTCTCTCGGCCTTGTCTACCTCACAGGGTGTCTGTTGTGGGGAGGGCAAGGGAAAGGAGTTTGTAAGCCGCTCTGAGACTCCTTCCGGTAGTGAAGGGCAGGGTATAAATCCAATCTCTTCTTCTTCTTCCTCTGATGTTGCCTCCTGGCTCTGGGATTCAGACAATTAGTGCCTCTGAATGTGGACATTCCCTTCAGTCACAATGACTAGTAGCCATTGATAGACTTCTCATCTATGAATCTATCTAATCCCCTTATAAAGTTGTTTATTCCTGTGGCCATCACTACATTTTCTGGCAGCAAATCCCACATTTTAATCACTCTCTGCGAAAAGTAATATTTTCTTCTGTCCGTCCTGAATGTACTGCCCATCAGTTTCATTGAATGCTCTCAAGTTTAGTATTTTGGGATTAAAAATTTCTCTTTATCAAATCTCTCCACCCCATGCATAATTTTATAATCCTCTCTCATGTCCCCCATTAGTCATCTCTAAACTGAAAAGTCCAAGACTCTCCAGCCTTTCCTCATAAGGAAGGTGCTCCGACCCTCTAATCATCTTGGTTGCCCTCCTCTGTACTTTTTCCTGGTCTGCAATGTCCTTCTGGAGATACGGTGACCAGAACTGTACAAAGTATTCCAAATGAGGCTGCACCATAGAGCTATACAGAGGCATTACAATACTGGCTGTTTAATTCTCAATCCCTTTCCTAACAATCCCTAACAGAGAGTTTGCCTTTTTCACTGCTACAGCACACAGGGTGACACTTTCATTGAGCTACCCAGAATGACCCCAAGATCTTTTTCCTCTCAGTTTCAGCAAATTCAGACCCCATTAGCCTATACTTGAAGTTGGGATTTTTTTTTATTTCAGTAGAGCTTGCTCACTAGAATGCTTGCAGGCATAGGATTGTAGCAATTAGACTCTCTAGGGCTGCGGTCACACACACTAAATAATCCACTTTCAATGCACTTTCCAGCTGGATTTTGCCAATTCACACAGTAAAATCCAGTTGAAAAGTGCACTGAAAGTGGATTGAAAGTGGATTATTTAGTGTATGTGACTGCAGCCTAGTTGAACTGTCAGACAGACTAGGACTGGCCTCCAATCACCACTGTGCCATGATGTGATCTTAGGTCAGTCACTGCTTTTCAACCTAACCTACCTCACAAAGTTGCTGTGTTCATAAACAGGTGGAGGGGAGAACCATATATGCCACTCTAAACTACTTAAAGGAGAGGATGAAAATGTAAACAGTAATTAGAGAAACTCTACACTGACTCTGCAAAGAAAATAAAGACACTTCTATATAAGTATTAAGCAAAGACATAGCAAAGATACAATGTTGTCTTCATGTGGAGGGGGCAGGAAAAAATGAGTTAAGTGGCTTAAGGACCTTTGTATACTAGCCTGCCACATTTTCAATATTAGGATAATGTTAAGGAACTATTACTATCAATACATACAAGAAGCAATTTATTAACTGAAATAATTAATAGCAGACTTAAAGGCAGCTGATTTTACCTATTTCAACTGAGATTCGCTACTTCATTATCTATATTGTTCATGTGAGAAGCATTAAGAGCCAGTATATTTGAATACATCTCACAAATATATAACCAAATTGATTAACACAGTAGTGTAGAAGTTGTAATGTAACGAAATTATTATGTGAACATTTAAGGCTGTAAACTCTGGAGCCTCATCGAGATATAAAATATACAGGCAGTAGTATTGGTTCATTAGATGAACAGAAACAGGATCACTATAATTATGTCTTTATTAGGACCGATAATTATAAACTAGTGAAGTCGTTTTTGAGGTAAACTGAATTCTTCTTCAGGCTCCATTTTAAACAGAGAGAGACAGAGATAGGGAGATGTTGCTACAAGAGGGCACAGTAGAAGTCCAGGCTGCAAAGTGTTTCGTCTTAAAATGGTGATTCAGGAAGATCCCTTGTGATTGCTTGGGCTAGCTTTTTCCCCCAGTGTAAAAGATGACATTACATCAAAGCAATGGAATAAATAAGCAATGGCCAAATGCCTAGAATTTGTGGGTGTCGTGTAAGGCAGAGAGTGAAAGAAAAACCTGAGAATCCTTTTATTAGCAAAAACTTATAGTTTCAGATTGTTTCAGGGTGGGGACTCAGTGGGGCAGCATCTGCTTGGCATGCAGAAAGTCCCAGTTTAAACCCCCATAATCTCCAGTTAAAAAGATCATGTAGTAGGTGATGTAAAAGACTCTGACACCCTAGATAGTCACTGCCAGTCAGAGTCGTCAATACTGGCTTTGAAAGATTTGGTCTGAGTCTGACTCAGTATAACACAGCTTCATGAGTTCATAAAACTTCTTGACAAGAAACGCTGACAATCATTCAGTCTAAGGAAGGCCTGGCCTAGCTATATATTTACTAGCTTAAAATAGAAGTTTGGTGTTTAAATTGCAACAGCTTCCTGGTGTTCTCTTCTCAAGAACTGAAATGATGCGATTCTCCTGTTAAGGAGACACCCATGTTTGTGTTGGCTCAAGTGACAAAACACTTCAAATCCAGAGAAAAGATCTGTTGTAAACATATCCATAATAAATTATGGATTATGGTAACCCACATTTACTTCATGTGTTCAGGATACAATTACTTCAAGAGTCATCTCCCTTTGAGAAAATTAAAATAGGGTATTTTTAACAGAAAAAAAACTTTGAGCCAAGAAAATATGGGGTATAAATATTTTTATTAATTAATAACATCATAAAGAAAAAGAAAAATGATTGATCAGTACATTGGACCTACCTGAAGGTTCTTTCTCTTCGGGGGGAGAAGTCATCCAGGAACTGGTTAGGTCACACCTCTGCTCGCTTGGATAGGCTATACAAATTTCTTTTTGTTGTGTGGCTCCTATTGGAGTGGCTGAGGCTGACCTCTACAGTCATGTCCAAGCCCTGCCCGTGGATCACTCTTATTCTATGTTCTTGGTTTTGTCCACAGCATCTGTGTCGTGCTGTTGCAGGCATCATGAGTTTCACCACCCTAGCCTTCTCTTCATAGCCTGTTTGGGTGGGATGTGGATGACTTCTCCCCCACTGAAGAGAAAGAACCTTCAGATAGGTCCAATGTACCATTCTCCTTCAGAGGGGGGCAGTCATCCAGGAACTGGTTAGCTGTACCCAAGCTGTTCTTCTGGAGTGGATGACCGATTCTATATCGTAGTTTTAACAATAGTATTCTTATTATTGTTTTTGTTTTGGGTGGTTCTTTTTGTAATTTTATTTCTTCACTACCTGCTGTAATATTCTCCTACCAAACGCCGCCTCGGCTGAGGCCATTTGGTCCATTCTGTAGTGTCTGACAAATGTGGACACAGATGCCCAGGTTGCCACTCTGCAGATCTCCTCAACAATGGCTCGCGTGGAGAAGGCTGCCATCTCTGCTGCCGCTCTTGTGGAATGTGCCGTCAGGTGGGCTGGAGGTGTGATACCTTGCACCTCTTAGGCCTTAGTAATATATTGTCTGATCCAGTAGGCCAGTGTGGCCTTGGATACCTTCTTGCCCTGGTTGGGGGCACCATATACCATGATGTCGTTTTTTGGCGATGTCCTGCTGGAATGGAAGAAGAGTCTACTGCAGGGGCCTGGCATGGAACCATGCCCACGTGATCAGGTCAATCGTTGATACCATCAGGTTCTGTAATGCAGCTAGCTGTATGAGGGCCACTCTCTCCTTGGTCCTTATGTCTGCCACTAGGGCCCGGATCTTCAGCTGCTTCTCCTCTGGAAGCGAAACCGTGGCTTGCCTTGTGTTCAGTCTTGCTCCAAGGTGCACAAGGTCTTGCTTAGGTGTAAGGTGGCTCTTCTCCCCGTTGATGAGGAAGCCGTGAGCACACAGGAACTCCCTTGCCATCTGGGTGCTGCATACTGCTGTCTGGTAATCCCCCATTCATAGAAGGACATCATCCAGTTATGGGTGTAGGTGGATCCCTTCCAGGCGTAAGGATGCCACCAGAGTAACCATAACCTTGGTGAAAACTCTGGGGGCTGAAGAGAGGCCAAATGGCAAGGCCTTGTACTGGAAATGGTGATCCTGGAAGCAGAAGCGCAGGAATTGACGGGAGGAGGGGTGTATCGGGATATGTAAGTACACCTCCTTGAGGTCCATGGAGATCAGGAAGTCTCCCTTCTGCAACACCTGCAGTATGTGACAGGGGGACACCATCTGGAACTTCCTTCTTGCCACCCATCTGTTTAGTCCTAGCAGGTTCAGCACCGCTCTCCAGTCCCCTGACTTCTTTGGTACCATGAACAGAATGGAGTATACTCCCTTGAAGTGTTCTCCTTGTGGCACTTCCTCTATGGCGCCAATATTTTGGAGGTGTAAAATTGCTTCCTGCAGCTCTCGAAGACATTCTTTGTGTCTTGGAGCTGGTGATGGGGTGAAGTTGTGAGGGGGCGAACCCATGAGCTCTATTTTGTAGCCCTGGGAAATGACTGTCCGCACCCACTGGTCCGTGGTGGTCATGCTCCACTCCCTTGCAAAGGCTGACTGCTTCTTTGGCAGGGCACCCTTATAGTTCTGGTAGGCAGCAGTGTGCTTGGTCCACGCGCCGTACTTGAAGGATTTGAACGGTCTGTGATCTCTGCCATCTCGTCCCCATCCTGGATTGTAGGAATGGGAGGTTATAGGCTTAGCATCTCACTCACAACGATAGGTGGATGATGGCATTGCTTTCTTCTTCTCCCTACTCTCCACCAGTACCTTGTCCAGATTTCATTCTTCGAAAAGGAGCCTCCCGGACACTGCCGGCTCACTCACTAGGTGAGCTAGGCACTCGCCTAGGGCACGCCGGCCCTCAGGGGCGCCAAATGGCCCCCTTCAAAAAGCCCCCTGCCACCCTAACTGGGCGCCGCCACTGCCTCCCCACCACCACTGTCAAGAGCGCCCGGCTGGAGGGGGAAAAGGCGAGGGCGGCATATCCTGAGTGCCCGGCTGGGGCACAGGAGGCACCCTGGGGGGGGAGGAAGAGGCGGGAGCAGCATGGCGGCAGCCAGCAGGGACTCTCCCCATCGCTGCCGCCAGTCCTGAGCACCCAGCCGGGGTGCAAGCAGCAGGGCCGGGACAGCGCCGGGACAGCTCCGGGCTGCGGGCTGCCAAGACCTCCATGCCCTCCCTGGGTGACACCCTCCTCCTCCGCAACCCCCCTCCTCCACCTCCTCCGGGCCGGCGGCTCTTTCGGGGTGCTCCTCCGGGCTTCTGCCCCCCAACCCCTCCCGGCAGAGTGGCCTTTGCCTGCCTGGAGTTTTACGGGCCTAAATGGCCCATAAAAGCGCCGTGTCTGGGAGTGATTAAGGCCCGCTGAGCGGGGCTTTGGGCAGGTTTTGGATTTGACTGCCCCAACTGGCCGTAAAAACCTCCGACAAATAGCTCCACGGTCCCGCAAGCTTCTCAACCCCCCCACCCTGCCGCAGCTGTCCCCTTGCCCGCCCCGCTCCACAGGCAGTTGGGGAACGGGTGCCCCTGGGAGGCTGAGCAGAGGGACACACCGGCCAGCACCCCTCCAGCCCCGCCCCGCAGAAGCAGAAGCACCCTACCCCCACCCTGAAAAGCAGAAATGGAAACGCGGAAAAGCTCCCCCCTCCATTCCCTCTCTAGATTGGGGGGACAGGTGGCTTACCTCCCGGGGGCCACACACAGGACCCTTCAACAAACCGGTGGGGGGGGTCTCAGGGCCCACACTAGTGGCTGAGCTCCATCCATCTCTCCCCCCCCCTTCCGGCCACTCTCTCACACCCCTGGCTCTTGACTGGCGCTGAATGAACAGCGCTGGCTTTGCCGAAAGTCCATCAGTGAAGAAGGCATGGGGGGGGGAGAAGTGGGGGAGCTGTCCCTGGCCCACTGGGGGAGGCTTCCAACCCCACCTGGAAGTTGGCAACCCGTGATTGGTGGTCACGCGTAGGGGGGGCGCCAGAAGGTAGCCCCACCTAGGGTGAAAAAAACCCTCGAGCCAGCCCTGCTCCCGGAGAACCTCTCTGTAGCCAAGTTGCTTTTGGATAATGTGTCAACTTTCCAATGTTTGAGCCGGATATTACAGTGGATGATGATGTTAGTTGCTTGTGCCCTGGCGCAGAACTGGATGTTGTCCTGGGATGCATCTGCTGTGAACTCAGCTGCCCATTTCATCTTTAATAGGGTCCACTTCAGAACCAGTGGAGAGACGTCCAGGTCCTGTAGGAGATTGTATGCCTAAATTGTGGTGAAGTTGGATAGGGCCGCTGCGGAGCATATTGCCAGAGACATGGCCTCATGTGCCTTTTTCAGTGCAGCTTCATTCTTCCTGTCCATGGTGTCCTTTAGGGTGTTTTCCCCATCCTTTGGAAGCACCACCCCTGAGTGCAGCGCCACTACCGGAGCGTCAATTAAGGGCGCCTTCAGGTCTTCCATTGTGTCCTCAGGCAACGTGTAGAGCTGCTTTGCTATTGACAAGAAGGAGCTCCTACACCCAGGGTTGGCTCAATCTTCCTGTATAACATCCTCAAAATAATCAGGGAACGGTGAGAATGTTTGAAGCTTAACAGGTTTTTTGAAGCCTCTAGGATCAAGTTTCGCAGATACCGATGATCTTGGCTTCTCTGTCACATCCATTTGGTAGTTTAGAGTAGAAATGACTTTTGTTAAAAGACATTGGAAATGTTCAATCTGGAAAAGCCAAGAGGATGGAAGTTTCACTTCCGTCTCATCCCCTGACCATTCTCCTTCCTCCTTCTCAGTGTTAGCCAGAGAGGTAATAGTGGAGGCTGTTTCCGCCTGCGCAGAGCTAATGCTGTTCAGGCGTTCCCTCCCAGGAATCTGACTTGGCTGTGGCCAGACCAATGCCCTGGGCACATTGGCCTGTTCCTGTTCCCTTTCTCCCTCTGAGGCTCCCAATGCCCTGTTTGGGGTAGGTGTCCTGTGGCCCCTGGGTCTCATAGGGGTAGAAGGGGACCTGGAGCCTGAAGAGGACTGGGATATCAAGGAATGATGGCGTTCTCTTTTCCTGGAGCCCCTTGAAACACTCCTTCCCCTGATCTCTTGGCTCCCTTGTACTGATGAGGACTGGGCTGTGGGCCCCCCTTCCTGGCTTCCCCAATCCAGAGGCCATTGTGGAAGAGGCCAGGATTCACCCAGTATCGACCACATCCAACGCGGTCTGGTGGCAAAGGGGGGGGGGCATAAAGCAGCCCGCTCCCATGCTGCCTGTGCCCTGGGCTGGCTAGGGACAAAGCGGCTGAACTGTCTGCAATAGATGGGGCTGTTGTTACTGCATTGGGATCGGTGCGATGCCTCCCGGTGTCCACGTCCCCAGTGGTCCCATGGCTCCTCAAGGAGCGAAGGTTTAGGTTTGCACCAGTCCCAGACAGCTAGCCTGGTCTGGGAGCGATCCTGGCACGCCTCCATTGGGGCTATACCCAGTGGGGCCCCCCCGTCAGAATGAGCTCAGTGGATGGGCTCATCGGCCCTTTGTCTCTCCTGTGGCATTTCATCTTTCCCATGCTACTGGCCGCCACGCCAGCTGTATACACTGCAGCCATCTTCTTGGCGCGCGTCTGGGAGCGGGAGGCCGAAAGCTTCGACCACTGGGTCCTGCCACTGCCGTTTGCCACTGCTACGCTGCCATCTTGTAGATTGTGTGGGGGGTTGCACGGGGACCGGCTGGCTCTATGCGTTCAGCCAGACCCATGCTGGTGGAGCATTCTTCCTCTGTCCAGTGCAGCATTCTTCCAGCCACTGAGTGTCCTGCCGCCTGACTCCTGGTACCTTGGGAGTGCTGGGATGCTGCTTCACGGGTGCCTCCATTGCAGCCATATGTCCTCCTTCCAGTGCCTCAGAAGGTGGGGGGGGCGTTTCTTCTTCTTCCCTTCCTGGACCACCAGCAGCTGCCTCTGGTTCTCCTGTAAGGGAAGGGAGTTGGTGTTGGGCTGATTTTCTTCTCTCTCCCACTCCTCCTCCTCCTTCTTTTGTTTTTTGATCTATTTGTAATTCCTTTGGCTTGGAGCAGGAGCTCCAGAAGTCCTACCGAGCACAGGGCTATGCAGGAACTGGAGAGGTCAGCCTAGGCCACTCCAAGAGGACTCACGCAACAAAAAGAAATTTGCATAGCCTATCCAAGCGAGCAGAGGCGTGACCTAACCAGTTTCTAGATGACTTCCCCCCACTGAAGGAGAACTGTCCGTTCACAGAATCATAGAATCACAGAATTGGAAGGGGCATACAGGCCACCTAGTCCAACCCCCTGCTCAATGCAGGATCAGCCTAGAGCATCCCTGACAAGTGTTTGTCAAAACTGCCAGTGAGGGAGAACTCACCACCTCCATAGGCAGTTGATTCCACTGTTACACAACTCTTACTGTAGAAATGTTTTTCCTAATATCAAGCCAGTACCTTTCCTAATATCAAGCCAGTACCTTCCCTGTCCTCTAAGTGACAGCCCTTCAAATACTTAAAGAGAGCAATCATGTCCCACTCAACTTCCTGTTCTCCAGACTAAACATTCCCAAGTCCCTCAGCCTTTCCTCACAGGGCTTGGTCTCCAGGCCCCCAATCATCCTTGTCGCTCTCCTCTGCACCCGCTCCATTCTGTCCCACATCCCTTTTGAAGTAAGGCCTCCAGAACTGCACACAATACTCCAGGTGCAGCCTAAACAATACATTGTACAGTGGGACCATGACATCTCACAATTTGGATGTTATGCCTCTGTTGATACACCCCAAGACTGCATTAACCTTTTTTGTCACTGCATCACACTGGCTGCTCATATTTAACTTACAGTCCAGCCAGGGCCGGCCCCAGGTGTCTGGGTGCCCTAGGCAGGCCAGCTTGTGGCGTCCACCCCACCGGTGGGGCCTGGAGACCAGGGGGGAGCCTAACCACGCCTCTTCCCTCCCAGCGCCGGCTTGCCTGGGTGCTCCATAGCTGCGGGGCCCCCAGGCAAGCCAGGGAAGAGGTGGGGGTTACCCCCACCCCTTCCCTCCCAGCGCCGGCTTTCCTGGGCGTTCTGCAGATGTGGGGCCCCCAGGCAAGCCAGGGATGAGGCAGGGGTTTTTAACCCCCGCCCCTTCCCTCGGAGCGCCAGCTTTCCTGGGCACTCCACAGCTGCAGTGCGCCCAGGAAAGCCAGGGAAGAAGTGGGGTTTTTTAACCCCCGCCCCTTCCCTCTCAGCGCTGGCTTTCCTGGGCACTCTGCAGTTGCGGGGGCCCCAGGCAAGCCAGGGAAGAGGTGGGTTTTTTAACCCCCGCCCCTTCCCTTGGAGCGCCAGCTTTCCTAGGTGCTCCGCAGCTGTGGGGCACCCAGGAAAGCCAGGGAAGAGGCGGGGGAGTGCAGTTTGACACCCCTGCAGCTGGCGCACTCTAGGCGAGCGCCTAGCTTGCCTAGCAGGCGAGCCGGCCCTGAGTCCAGCCATAACCCAAGACCTTACTCACACACACTGCTACCCATCAGTAGGCGCCCATCCAGTAGGCACTCCCCTCATTTTTGTTATCCCTTGTATACTCAAGACAAAGGGTGCAATTCTGCCAAATCTGAAAGCCACTTTAACAAAACAACTGAACACGGGATTAAATCTCTTCTATTAAAATAAATGGAACCTAAATACAGTAACTAGACTGGGCAACAAAAGAAACTTCTCTCTGCTTTAGTTCTGGGAAACTACCAAACCAGGGTGGTGCAGGGGGGGAATACACTATGATTTCTGTTTGTATAATCTTACCCTTTATACTGTGGAACTAAAATATTGTACTTAAATATGAAATAAGGAGAGCCAGCATGTCAGACTAGGCTCTGGTAGAACAAGGTTCAGATCCCCACTCCACCGTGGAAGCTTGCTGGGTGACCTTGAGCCAGTCACACCTCTCAACCTAACCTAACTCACAGGGGTGTTGTGAGAATAAATGGAGAAGAGGAGAATTATGTAAGCTACCTTCGGTTTCCTTTGGGGAGAAAGTTGGAGTATAAATGAAGTAAGTAAATAAATAAATAAATTTCACTTGAATTACTTAAAAAGACATTCATCAGTCCAAGAGTGTCTCAATGCAAAACTGGGGTTTACATTTATTAATATGTTATATTTCTATTCACATATCCTTTTCCGTCTACTTTCTCTTTCAGAGCAATTTTTATGGGAACCAAACCAGACTTTTCCAAGAAATATCAAGTGACCTCAAAATCCAACATGGTATATTGGACAAAGTGTTGGATTTAGCAGATCTGGCTTCAAATTTCAGAGCCACAAACAGTCTGCAGCAACTTACTAGTTCTCAGCTTCTGTTCCCAATCTATTAGTGACCTATATCACCAATTGTTAGGAGAAACAACACTTTTAATATGCAAAGTACAATACAAGTGATCAGCAATAATCATTTGATTTTTGTTTCCTTTGTAAAGTATTTGGGACAAAGGTTACCAAAGTCAGTGTCATTTAGAGACAGTTTATAAAATGGCTTAGGAAATAAAAGCAAAACAGAGCCATCATGCTTCATGTATGAGAAACTCATCTCGGAAAGATGGAAATCCATGAGGCGCTATTACCAGTTCTGAAAACAGGAAATGAGAAGAGTTGTATATAATACATGGTCTAAAGGCTGTATAGTGTGATCAGTTGCCTTAGTCACCTGATTAAAAACATCCTTCAGTCAGCAAACAGCTGTGTCTCATTAATATCCCCTAAGTCTTAAAAGGAAAACCACCAAATTAAGTTTAAACAATACAAAGATATTGTGCAAAGTAATGTCTTCAGCAAGAAAAGAAGCAGACCTTTTTGTTGTAGAACAGGTGAATGAATGCCAAACTAGAAATGGCTATGGAGAAGTGATATTAGAGTCCCCCGTGGCTTTTGAAAAGGCAAAAAAACAGCTGTGCGAGGGCCTGATTTGGATTGTCGTCCCCATGGTGTCAGAGATAAGAGCAATCTCTCTCTCCTGCATCATCCTCCTGATCTTAATTTCCACTCACCCACAAGGCTTTTTGCTTTTTAAGGGAAAACAGACAGGTAGCATACTGGTACTGATATACTTTCCCTCATGGGGCAAACAACTGCTGGTGGGGTTAGAAGAGTGTGTAACTGAAATGAGGAATAAAAGGGGGAGGGGACAAAGCCAACCTCCTAGAGTCACAGTTCTCCAAACTGAGCAGCTAAAGCGGCTGTGAGCCTTCAAAAAGAAATATCCTAATCACACATCGCCTAGGTCACATCTAGTTTGGCCCTAAGTTATCAAAAAAGTTCACAAACGTGTAAAAAATGTGGATACTCTAGTAAGTTAGGTTTAATAGAAAAACAAGATGTACACAGTAGCGGGCAGTCTGCTTCTTCAACAGCTAGTGGGGTAGATGGGCCAATGGTTCTTCAGGGAAACGCATGACCATTATTGGAATACTGATTCAAATAGCAGAATTGTATATAAGCCTTCCCCGTCCAATCAGTTTAGATCTTAAGAGGGAGGGGGGAAAGGCCCTCAAAATGGGATTCCTGAGCACCTAGTGGCGATGCATCTTCATCCTGATCAGAAAATCATCATCATCATCATCATCATCATTATTTAGTTCCAGTTCTGCTAGGAACCCAGAAAAAAACAGCACAATAGTCTACAGAATAAAGAATCTCTAAAAAAAGTACATTACACCCAAATATTCCCAGGAGTCAGTATTATATAACACAGATTTCTCTAAGCTCGGAGATGCAACTACAGAGATTCAGAGGCTGCAAACAGTTCTGTAGTAAACACAGGTCATTCAGACAGGGATTTCCTTAAAACAAGTGTTGTCCATGTGTACCAATTATGCTCTCACATATGGTTCTGTGACTCAGATCTACCTTTAAAGAATACAGCAAAATTGTGGCATGATCCATGTTCTCATTACAGCTGCTGGAAAAGGAAAGAAACAAGGGTGGGGAGAAGATTTTGTAGTTGTAATTAACTGTGGCTTTTCAAGCATCTGCAGTTGCATGGGGAAAGTTCATCTGAGCCCAAGTCACTAAAAGGAAGGCATGTGACAAGCTCTGTCTCCAGGATCATGGCTGAAAGCATGGGCGGATTTAGCTAAAAAAAATTACAGCTGACATAGGCTCAAAACAGTCATGTGAAAGAGCCCTAATAATGGGAGAGAGAAGAATCAGGATTGATTTCCCTCCATACATACACTTTTAATTGTTCCTGATAATTAAAAACGAACCTTAAGTTGACTCAAAGGTTAGGTCCAAAATTATTTCTGAGCATAAATACTTGAGTATTAGTACCATTCTTAATTTTGTGACTCTAATCTGGTGGGAGGAAGGCAACCTTGTGAAATGTACATGTGTAATTTTGGTCAGCAACTTTCCCCCCATGCCCATCCCAAAAGTAAGGAAGCCTATCAGTTCAAGAAGTCTGAATGTGCATTCCTCTCACCTGCTTTCATCCCACACAAAGAAGCATAAAGTCCTATGAAGAGGAATAATAGTCAGCTCTAAATATGCTCACCCCAACCCCCTGTGAAGACTAGGTAAAAACCCATCCTTTCTCCTTCTAGTACTCATGAAAGTCACCCTGCCAACCTCAAGTTATTTTATTTGTTTATTTACTTTATGTATGCTTCTCATTGAGATTCAGGGTGGATTACAACATTATAGTTGATTGACATCTTCTCTGGATCCATGTGTAATTGTAATCACATGAACTGGAGACTAATAGTGCTATTCTGAACAGGTCTACTTAGAATCATACTCAGGTCAATTTACTGGGGCTTACCCCAAGGAACATATTCATAAGATTGCATTGTGTACAGATAAGAATTCTGAGAAGAAAGGTGTACCTTTGCAACAAAAAATGGTAGGTACTCTTTCTTGTAGTGGAAAGCTGGGAATTCAAGGGAACTAGATCATTATAATCAATACATCATTATAATGTTGTAACACTGAAATGATGAATATAAACTTTTTAAAAGCTCTCCACTGAAATGGTGGGAAATGGTGGCTAGTTTCTTTCGTCACCAATGCCATGTATGTATATCTAGTGCCTATAAGGAGAAAACACACGTAAGAACATAACAGAAGCCAATGATGGATCAGGCCAATGGCCCATCCAGTCCAACACTCCGTCACACAATGACCAAAAATACCAGGTGCCATCAGGAAGTCCAGCAGTAAGGCCAGGACACTAGAAGCCATCAGGAGGTCCAGCAGTAGGGCCAGGACACTAGAAGCTCTCCCACTATTGACCCCGCCCCCCAGCACCAAGAATACAGAGCTTCACTTGCCCCAGACTGAGAGTTCCTATCTATACCTTGTGGCTAATAGCCACTGATGGAGCTCTGCTCCATATGCTTTTCCAATTCCCTCTTGAAGCCATCCATGCTTGTAGCCGACATCACCTCCTGTGACAGTGAATTCCACACATTAATCACTATTTGGGTGAAGAAGTACTTCCTTTTATCTGTTCTAACTCGACTGCTCAGCAATTTCATTGAGTGCTCATGAGTTCTTGTAATGTGAGAAAGGGAGAAAAGTACTTCTTTCTCTATCTGCTCTAGCCCATGCATAATCTTGTAAACCTCAATCATGTCACCCTTCAGTCGTCGTTTCTCCAAGCTAAAGAGCCCCAAGTGCTTTAACCTTTCTTCATAGGGAAAATGTTCCAAACATTTATCATTCTAGTTGCCCTTTCTGCACTTTTTCCAATGCTATAATATCCAACATTGCTGGTTGGTAAGTCTATCTGGGTAAGCCCTGCTGTAAGCCAGTGGTCTTCAGCTTCACCGGAGCCAGGACCCAACCTGAACCCACAAGCAGTCGCATAGGACCTACTATACAGCAAGCATGCAACAAGAAGTCATGTGACACTGCAATCACATAACAGTGAGAAAAGGAGTCAGAGGAGTTGAGACTTCATCAGTGTCAAAGGCAGGACTTGGGCAGCATACCAAGACCACCAAGCTCAGGAAAGACAAGCTGACACTAAAAAATAGGCCATAGTGAGGAATATGCCAAGAGTCAGAGCCTTGGACCTCACCTTGCTGTTGTGCTGCTCCCCTCCACATGTGTGTACAGCAAACCAGGAAATGCAGAACCCTTGCTCTTTTTATGCATGCACACTATAGCAGGTACTTCCCAAAAGCAGCAAGAAACAGCAGCTTGCTATGACCTGGCAAATGTAAATGTTAAAAAAAACCCTAGCAAATGGAGTTCTGCAACCCATCTGAGATTTCCAATCTATAAACTGAAGATCACTATTGTGCCTATTGCCTGTAACTGCAGGCTAATCACTGTCTCTCAACCTAATCTATTTTACAAGGCTGTTAGGAAAATAAAGATGGGAAAGGGTGGACCAGGTATGCCACTCTGAACTCTTTGGAGAAAAACCGGATAAACATTGTATCAGACAGACAGACCTACTGCGGCCTCCAAATGCTGGATTAGAATTGAGCCAGCTACTCTCTAGTGCAAAGTTAAGCCAACATAGAGCTGGGTACCATCAACAGAAGAGTGAGGTAAGGGCCCACAGTCACCTGCCAACAGCAAAACACAGCAACATCATAGCCATCAATACTTGTACAATCATGTTGCATTCCATACATATTTGCTTTCTAAGCTCAGTTAGCATCATGTGATGAGAAGGGAGAATGGAAATTGCATTTTGTCAGCAAAAGAATAATAATAATAATAATCATTATTTTTTCCCAGCAAACAGTAAAGTCACCACAACAGTAGCGTTTCCCTGTTGATGGCTATATGTCAGTATGAAGTTCGGGTGAAGAAGAGGATCCAAGGAATTATGACACAGCCCTTCAACCCTTCAACAAATGAACAGCAATGGTACCTTTTAGTGTGCTATGAACAGATTGTCCTGGCAACTCAAGGCCAGGCAGTGGTCAGGTTTGGAATCAAGCAACTCAGATCCAAATCCAGCTGTCTGTTTACTGCACCACACAAAGGGGGGGACACAAAGAGATCTATGATTTATTTAAAGACCCCTAAAAATGAGCTGAGTCAAGCACACAGGACAGACACCTCTGGAGCACTTTAATGGTATTTATAGTTTTGTAACAAATGGAATGAACTGGTAGATCACAGTACTTCTTTCAAGTTCATAGTCACATTAAGGGTATGTTCCCTGCTGGCTTTAAAGCACCTGACTGTATGAATAATGCAGCCAGTGTTTGAGCTGTGAAACTCCTAGTGACTGGAAACAGCTCATAGGTCTGGAAATAATAAAAGTAAACCATCCCGTAAATAAGAGACAAGGCAAGCACCAAAAGCACAGAAATCACTGGGGGGGGAAATATAACCACACACTGGTCAACTGCGATCAAAGTGTCAGCAAATATTCATCGGACTTCAGAAGAACACAGAATGGATTGATCAAGCATATCTTAAATTATCTGTAACTATAGCAAATGGTCAGATACCAGCCCAACTAAATGTTATTCGCCACAGAGATCCCCATAAACAATGCTGTATTCCTTCCTGTAAGGCAAAGGAGAAGTGAAAATGTCTCCACACTCCAAAAATTAGGAAGTGAAACCATAAAGAGAGAATATGTTGTACACTTGCCAAACATGGGAGTGGTAAAGAGATATTCCACTTATCAGAACCAAGAGCAAAAAAGTGAATTAGAATAGCCACAGAACACACAGAGAGCCTCATGTCAGCAGAAGATATCTGTACATGCTGTGCAATTAAATCCAAATCATACTCATACTAGAAGATTTTTAAAAAAATATATTTATTTGCAATATTTTAGTCCACCTTTTCCCCAGCACAGTTGGGAACCAAGACTGTTAATAACATTAGTCGAAACCAGGGGTCTTTTCGGGGAGCGCACCGGAGCGCAGCTCCGGGAGCTCAGGAGCCAAGCCCTGCCCCCAGCCGGCGTCCCGGAGAGTCTTTCAGGCAGCCGAATGTCAATTTCAGCTCCATTATATCCTATGGGCCATTGAAGTCAATGGTGAAAACATAGGGTATATTCTAGGGGCTGGAGGGAGGGGTTTGAGGGAGAGGCTCGGAAACTCACAGGATAGCTGATGAAGCCTCTCCCCAAGATACCCACCAAGTTCCAAGAACATTGGACCAGGGGTCCAATTCTATGGGCCCCTAAACAGGTTGCCCCTATTCCCTCCATTGTTCTCTATGGTGGGAAAAAAATAACTTTTTTTCCCACCATAGAGAACAATGGAGGAAATAGGGCAACCTGTTTGGGGGCCCATAGAATTGGACCCTCTGGTCCAATGTTCTTGAAACTTGGTGGGTATACTTGGGGAGAGGCTCCATCAGCTATCCTGTGATCTTGGAGCCTCTCCCTCAAACCCTCTCCTCCAGCCCCCAGAATATACCCTATGTTTTCACCATTGACTTCAATGGCCCATAGGGTATAATGGGGCTGAATTGCCACTGAATTTCTTTCATTCCTTCCTTTCCTTCTTTCTTTTTCCTCTTTCCCTCATTCTTCTCTTCTCTTTCTTTCTTTCTTTCTTTCTTTCTTTCTTTCTTTCTTTCTTTCTTTCTTTCTTTCTTTCTTTCTTTCTTTCTTTCTTTCTTTCTTTCTTTCTTTCCCACCTTCTTCTCTTCTCTTTTTTCCTCCTTTCCCTGTTTCCCTCCTTCTTCCCTCTTTTTCTTTCCCTCCTTCTTCCCTCTCTTTCTTTCCCTCTTTCTTTCCTTCTCTCTACTCTCTCTCTTTCCTTCCCTCTTTCCTCCTTCTGTGGCCCAACTCTCATGAGAAGGAGTTTAAACTTTAAACCCCTTCTCTCTTAGCTCCCCCACCCAGACCAGCTGGGGAAGGGAAGGGGAGGCTTTTGAAGATGCTTCCCCCCTTTTGCTTCCCCTTCTGACATCACTTCCGGTGATGTCAGGGGGCGTGGCATATGCTAATAGCCTAATAGCTCATTAGCATACCATATGCTAATGAGCTCCTGCAGCTGTTCTTCTACGAAAAGACCCCTGGTCGAAACAATTAGATCAATATAATCACTAAAACATTCCTAATACAGAACACTATATATAGCCCACAAAACTGTAGCTATAAAATAGTATCACTTCAGTGTGCCCTTAATTCCACAACACTTAGCCTGTCCCAAATGCCTACCTGAATAACTCAGTTATATAACCCAGGCAGCTGCCCCCTTCCTCACCTCCTCCAGAGGCTGCTCCAGAGTAGGGGGATGGCTACTGAAAAACCAATGCCCAAGAAGTGGCAAGGGGCCTGGAGAAGATGACAACATCACTCTTTTGGGAACAGCTGAGCTGCAGCATGGTGATGTGTTAGGAAAGGCAGTCTTTCAGGTATGTTGGTCCCAGGTCATGAGGGCTTTGAAGATAAGTACCAGCACATTGAATTGGACCCGGAAATAAAACAGGAAAAAAGGGAAGAGCCCAAGACTGGCATAATATGCTCCTGGGTGTTAGTATCCTGAGACCAAGCAGGCTGCAGAATTTTGTGCCAGTTTAGGTTTACACAAAGTCCTTTCGGGCAGTCCCACGCAGAGTATGTAACAATAATCAAGCCTTGAGGTTTCCTTTGGCAGGCAGGCACCATCAGTCTGGCCAGGTCAGGTCTGGGGCCTCCAAGAAAGGAGAAAGCTTCCATGCACTATATGCTGAAAGATTGCTTTTTGCCATATTCCTGTCTCTCCAGCAAGAGATGAATCCAACAGGCCTGCCTTTCTAAGCCTTCTAAGGACACATTTTTCCTAACAAAAAAGCAAGGACTGAAACCCAGTGGATGATAAAGGGCTAAACACCATCCTCGCCTTATTTGTATGGTCCAGCAGCTAAACAGCAGGTGTAGGAGCTTACAATTTGTTCTTTATGGATGCCACAGAAACACGTGAAAACACATCTTCTGCTGTCCTTCTCAATCAATGGAGGTGGTGAAGAAAGGAAGCAAAAAAGGCAAACCAGGATCTAAACTAACTAGCTTTTCCATTCTACATTTCACAGTCCAAGCCAATGCTAGCACAGGGCAACTTATTCTGATTTCTGGGACATCTTGAGCCTGCCGGGTAAAATGGGTGCAGCAGCATTGGTATGGAATTGGGAAATACAGCTATAAGCTGGGCTCAGCAGGCCTAAAAGGAGTTTCCAAAACAAGGCAAGCTCTTCTTTTGTAGACTTCTCCATGTATTCCTCATTTGCATGCTATTCAGACTATCATTGTATCATTTTAAAGGTACATATTTGGAATCAGTAGGGTTTACTTCCAAGTAAACATTTTTAGTATGGGAGGAGGACAAGGACTCCAAGATGCAGTGCCAAAATGTGGGAGACTGGAACATAATCACTTTCTTCTCCCAAATGGCTATAGGAAAAACAAGGAAAGGAGATCAAATACTCTACCCCAATATTCAAATAGGCTACTATATTTAGATCCCTTGCTTCAGACCTCAAGTAAAATGTCCTCACCTTCAGTTATATGCAGGGCTTTTTTTGTAGAAAAAGCCCAGCAGGAACTCATTAGCATAATAGGCCGCACCCAACAGCACAAACTCATTAGCATATTAGGCCACACACCAGTAGTGTGGTCATCCAGCCACACCTACCTTTTGCTTCTTATTTTGTTTACCTTGTTTATTGTTAAAACCCAGGGCTTTTTTTGTAGCACAAACTCCTCTGCATGTTAGGCCATACACCCATAATGTAGCCAGTCCTAATGAGCTTCTGCTGTTGGGTGTGGCCTAATATGCTAATGAGTTCCTGCTGGGCGTGGCCAACTCAGGAGCCAGCCAGAACTCCATTCCTGTGTGTTCCTGCCCCAAAATAGCCCTGGTTATATGACTGTTTAATATTCACATGTCACATATAGTATCGTTTTTCATCGGGCTTAAAAATCAGTGACATCAAACCTATTCCATATATCCTATTGTTACTATACCACATTTGGTCCAGATGTAAATGTGTTTATAGGTACTAACAGTTGGTATCTGGGCTTTACCCCAGTAACTTCAGGAATTGTAGTTTGGAGAGATGTAGAACATTGAGTAGTCTTCTCTGTCAATATGCTGAGGAGGACTGTCTTCGTTCCACAGAAGGGACGCTATGAACTTGTGCAATTTTGTGATACCCTAATTAAAATGTTTGGCAAGGTAACCGTAAGTGTGGACAGTATTTCCCCTCAAGTTGGCCTCAGCACACTGGCAACTGAGTTACCCATCCACAGCCCTGCCACAAAACTGCAATTCCAGGGGAAAGAACAATTATAGCCTAGCTTAACTCTGAGATAAAAAATAAACATGCATTTCCTTTTCTTTCTCTGTCTTATGAGGTAGTTCCTACTTCCTTTTATACTGAGGACCAAATGAAATACTAGGGGTGGCATGTGAATCATTCTTCCAGCTGTTTGAAATAGGGTTCCCAGATCCTCTCTGGCCACTGGCAGGGGATGGGGGGAGGTAAGAGTTGCCAGCTCCAGGTTTGGAAACTCCTGGAGATTTGGGGTGGAGGCTGGGAAGGACAGGCACCTCATTGAGGTACAATGCCATAGAGTCTACCCTCCAAAGCATCCGTTTTCTCCAGGGGGATTGATCTCTGTACTCTGGAGATGAGCTGTAATTCCAGGGGATCCTCAGGTCCCACCTGAAGGCTGGCATCCCGAGAAGCAGCCTTGGAGACTGTAATAAGAAGCCAAAGAACAGTCTTCTGAACACTTTCCCCTCCTCCTCCCACTATTAATTAGCCCTTGGAGCTCCTTTTCTCCTCCCCACCTCCCACAAAAGTAAACCTCTTCTGAGTTTGGTGTTGTGGTTAAGTGTGCAGACTCTAATCTGGGAGAACCAGGTTTGATTCCCCACTCCTCCACTTGCACCTGGCTGGATGACCTTGGGCAAGCCATAGTTCTGATAAGAGTTGTTCTTGAAAAAAGAGCAGTTTCTGTCAAGAGCTCTCTCAGCCCCACCTACCTCACAGGGTGTCTATTGTGGGGAGGGGAAGGGAAAGGAGTTTGTAAGCTGCTTTGAGACACCTTTGGGTAGTGAAGGGCAGGGTATAAATCCAATCTCCTCCTCCTCCTCCTCATATGGGAAGAATGATTTCAAACAGAACAATGGTAAGAAGAGGAAAAAATTGCTAGCCTTGCCTTCACTTCCAATTATAGCCTTTGAGTCAGCTTTTCATTTTAAAGATATAGTTGGGAGATTTAAAATATTAAATGATGAAATATTAAATAATGAAAACCTCTTAGAGGCTTGTGGTGGCTTAATTTCCTGTCCCAACCTTGTATGGCAACTTTTCTCTTCACTTTGGTAGAAAACACAGCTGCAGGCACCCTGGAACAGAAACAGCTGTGGGACTTCCATGTTCAAAGGCCGGCATGACTCTGAAAACTAGTGCCTTGGAAACAAAAAATCAGAAGAGAACCAGGCTTCCCAGCATTCACTTGGCTGCTGCTGGAAACAGAACGCTAAACTCAATGGACACATCATTTGAACCATCAGGGCTTAAGGCATGTTGATTATAGCATGAACAACTTGGTGTCAAGAACAAGGAAGGTGGTTGTAAAATCTGGGTCCTTCATAGGTACTACAAGATCAGAAGTGACAGAACCCATCAAAGCTGAGAAAATGAGGGGATACACACAATTGAATGAGCATGTACATCAATGACAGGCACTCGTACTTACCAGTTACATCACAGGCAATACCTAGTTTTCACCTGTGACAGTTCACCGGTGCATTATTTGGGGGAAAGTCTTGTAGTTCTCGGGAGCAAATACACACCATAGACAGTGGTGAGAGGATGTATTTATTTGTGTATTTCCTTCATTTCTCCCCAATGAGGATCCAAAGCAGCTTTCATTGTTCTCTTCTTCTCCAGCTTATCCTTACAAAAATCCTCTGAGGTAGGATAGGCTGATGGTGTGTGACTGGCCTATGGTCACCCAGCAAGACTACACAGCAGAGTTAGGTATTGAGGTTTTCATACAAAAAAAGTTCATACTAAAGGGAAAACATGTAAACCATATATGATAAACATAACAAAATGTGCATTGCTACAATAAAAGCTGCATCAGGAAGGAGATCAAACATATTAAATATAATTAAAATGTCTGGACAAGACCTCCTCCATGTTCAAGCATAGGTAACTGACACACAAGGCTGTTATGGGGAATAGCAGGCCTGTGTATTCTTGCCCTATACCTGTCCAGCCCCACCACCCCCACTTTGTCAAGGAACAGAAGATTATTCTACAACTGAACATACAATTATGAACTCAGCAGAGATATCACTAGCTTCCCAGTCGGGGCTGAGCCCTAATTTTTTTTAAATTGCCAAGTGGTTTTTTTGTGTGTGTGTACCTGCATGCCTGGAAGTTATGATGACTTCTGGGTGACCCCAACTGAAGCCACCCTTCATGCGCTAAGTCAAAAATGTGTGAGCTGGAGGCTAAAAAAACTGTGAGCTAGCTCACACTAATTCAACTTAGAAGGAACACTAGTGGCTTGATAGCCTGCCTCTGCATCTCAAGCCCTGGTATTCCTTGGAGGCCTCCCTTCCAATTACTTGTCAGGGTTGGCTCTGCTTAGCTTCTGAGATCTGACGAGATCGGGCTTGCCTGAATTGCCAAGTGTTTTTCAATTATGTAAGTACCTTTGATTACATTGTCAAGAATATTAGAAGCTAGCAGAAAATGTACTCTTGGGGCCCACACTACACACAATGTTGGGAATCCAACTCCCCCCAACATGTAATTTAGCCTTTCAAAAAGCAGTTACAGGAGAATCCCAATATAGATAAGGAATTATCAGGGAAAGGATTGAAAATAAAATCACTGGCACTGTAATACCATTGTACAGTGCAGTCTCATTTGGAATGTTGTGTGCACTTCTGTTCATTGTATCTCAAAAAGGATATTGCAGAGCTGGAAAAAGTACAGAGGAGAGCAGTTAAGATGATTATGGGTTGGAGCACTTTTCCTATGAGGAAAAGCTGGAGTCCCTGGGACTTTCCAGTCTAGAAAAAAGATGGCTAGAAGTTCATAGAGTTATGAATGGGTTGGAGAAAGTAGACAGAGGAAGCTTTTTCTCCTTCTCCCACGATAGCAGAACTTGGGGGCAATGTTCCCTCTAAGCTGTGGAGTCTTGTAAGCAAAAATTCTACTTTGTGAGCTATTGGCATTAAAGTTGTGAGCAAGTGATTTGGCTGCTGTATAAATTAGTTTGCTCTGGAGCCATCCTTCCTGAGCGAAGACAAAAATGTGTGAGTCAGAGGCTAAAAAACTGTGAGCTAGCTCACACTAACTCAGCTTAGAGGGAACACTGCTTGGGGGCACCCTGTGGAATTGTTGGAAAATAGGTTCTGGCCAGACAAAAGGAAATACTTCTTTACTCAATACGTAAGTAAAATAATAAAAAAATAAAATTCACTGCCAGGGGAGGTAGTGACGGCCATTAGTATAGATAACTTTAAAAGGGGATTTAAGCTGATTTATGAAGGAAAAGTCCATCAGTGGCTAACAGCCATGGTGACTGAAGGAAGACTCCATCTACAGAAGCAGCAAAACTCTGAGATGGCAGGGGAGAGCCTCGGCCTCCATGCCCTGGTTATTTGGTCATCCAGGGCAGCTGGCTGGCTCCTGTGTGAAACAACAGGCTGGACTAGCTGGACCGCAGGTCTGATCCAGCAGGCTCTTCTTATATTCTCGCCACCATTCTGAATTCAAAAAACACCGTGGGAAAATATTTTGCTTGAAGTAATTACCACCAGAAAATAGTGCAAACAAATATCATGTGATACTACTTTACTTTTTAAAAAACTTTAAGCCCTTGCTTTTACAGCATTTTGGATCTCCCAAAAACTAGACATCACCCTTTGAAAAGGAGGGAACACAGGCTTATCAGTGTCCATACAGAGATATCAGTTTATAAAATCCTGTTTTTGAGGCATGCCTGCTATTGTTCGTGCCAACATTGCACTCAATATTCATTCAGTGAGTCATCCAAAAAATATTTTAAACTTCAAAAAGAAACAGACGGGTACCATTAATTATAAAACATTAACCAAAACACTGAGATAGCTGCACTCAAACAAATACTGCACACTGAGTAGGCAGACCAGATTTTCCCTTACTCTACTCTTTAAACTATTCATTTTTCAATTGTGTATTCTTGTACATCTCATCTGCACTCTACAAAACATTTGTTTTTGTCAATTAAGTGTTTCTAGGATAATCATTGTGTTACAAAACTGGATGATCACTAGGGCTGCCAGCCCACAGGTGGGAGTGGGGGATCTCCCAATTTTGTGGATGCCTGCCCACTGCTGGTAACCATAGTTTTGCCCGAAATACCAGCATATCACTGTGTGACATCCCCACGTGATGACGTCACTTCCACGTAACGTCATCATGTTGGTGACGTGTAATGTATCAAGAGGGTTTGGTGTAATGTAGCAAAAGGGTTGCGACCGCATATGCCTGGCCATGCGGTCCAACGGACCTACAGACCTTCAGTCCTAGAACTATAGACACCGCGGATCCTAGGTGCGGACCAATGGGAGCACCAGGATCCTGCAGGGAACCTATAGTTTCTGGGGCCATGTAAATAGAACCTCTCACGGGTGTTGGGTGTGTGTTGGGTATGTGTGCTGGTACAAATATAAGCCGGATGTGGACCGGCTATCTTTATCTTTGTTCAGATGTAACTATTTAGCCGAAGCTGATTTCACTAGGCTGAATCTCTGACTCAGTACTTTTCATGACGTCAGTACTTTTCATGACGTCACACACGATGTCACCCTGCCCCCCCACTCCTAGAAAGCTGCCTCCCAGTGGTGAGAGTGCATAGCCTGGCAATCCTAATGACAAATTAGGTTAGACCATGAGATGAAACACTGCTTGTGAATTTACCAGTCACAAGTGCCCTTTAAACACCAAGAACACCAGGGAAGGTGCCTTTTCTCTTGACTTCATCACACAGTGTCCCTGTAACATTCAAAAGCCCAAAGTCATGTCTGGGCAAGTCTGATCTATCCCATGGCATCTGCTGAAATCAGGCAGGTAGAAAGGACTGAAGGGGGAAAGTCTCAGGCACAACAGTGGTTCCTTCGGCAGCATTACAGCAGTGTAAGTGAAGCCACAGAAAAGCACAATCACAATTCTAGCCTACTATATAAAGGTCATAGAGACAATCAGGACATTTGAGACAAGGTAAGAAGCCTTTTGGATCCAAGGTTACTTTAACCTTCACTAGGTAAAGGTAAAGGTTTCCCTTGCTCGAAAGCCAGTCAAATCTGACTCTAGGGCATGGTGCTCATCTCAGTTTCCAAGCTGAAGAGCCAGTGCTGTCCGACGATGTTTCCGTGATCATGTGGCTGGCATGACTAGATGCCGAGACGCACGGAATGCTGTTACCTTCCCAACAAAGTAGTACCTATTTATCTACTTGCAATTTCTTGCTTTCAAACTGCTAGGTTGGCAGGAGCTGGGACCAGAGGCGGGAGCTCACTCCGTCATGCAGAACTGCTGAACTACTGACCTTCCGGTCTGCAGTTCAGTGTCTTAACCACTGAGCCACCACAGCCCCTTCACTATTAAATGACAACCTGAAGTAGATTGGTATGTTTTGCCAAAATGCTAACAATGGCTTCATGGGTATATCTTTTGGCATGATATCATGACATTAGTCAATGAGTAATGAATGCTAAAATTCTATTCAAGTCTATTTTTACGAAAGATGAGCCTGTATTTTCCAAATCAAAAGTGGTTTGTAGGCCATAACTTGTGGACAGCATGTGGGCAGCTGACTGTCTGTGTAGGGACCCACCCAGCTCTCAGAATTCATACTGTCAACCAATCTATATGGTTCTCTCTCTCTTACATTCCCTATGATTATCCTTCTACAGCACAGTATAAAGGATGTTCAATTTGATGCTTAGGGACCAGCAGAATAAGGGTTTTTTTAACAGCTTAGAGGTAAACATCATCACCAACTATTCACCCAACATGCTATTGTTTCTTAAAACAGGCACCATTGATCCAACCTCCTGCAGCATTACATCTCCCATAGTGCTAAAGACCATGAATTAATCTAGAAATTGCAAACACACCATTTGGGACAGTCTTGCTGTTCTTTTGTCCACATTCTGCTTGACTTTGTATTTATATCTCACTTTTACTTCAAAATTAAAAGGAACTGCCTTATAGTTGAGTCAAACTATTAAACTCAACTACCAAAATTGGAGACAGGTTCACAGGTCGCACACAAGGGACTTTCCCAGCCCTGAAACTCAAGATCCTTTTCACTGGTGGTGCGAAGGACTGACACAAGGCATACGCTCTACTACCGAACTGTCACCCCTTCCCACCATCTCATACTCTTCTATGCCATCTCACACTTGAGAGATGACTGAAGTAATTGTGCTGAGCCCATGAATCCTATTTTAAGGAGCTCACTGACTGATTACACCACTAGTAATTTGCACAGCCTTTCCTTCTGACAGTATAATTTGTGTTCCCATGCCAAATCAATACAATGTGGCCACCCACAGACAAACTAGAGCTTTCTACAACCTCAAGGGGCTCTCCCAGTATGCAGAAAATTATGAGTCTGTAAGCTAACCAAAAAGGAAAAAAAACCCAACAACAGCAAACCAAAGAGTCTGAGGATGATGCAGTGTGCGCCAAGAACAGAACAGCTGAGAGCCAGTTAAAGGAAAAACAAAACAAAAACAAAGCAGAGGATGATAGGGAAATTGGGGGATGTAAGCAAATAGGACAGAACTTTCTAAACCATTTCATACACATCCCAAACATTCCTCCTGGAATCAGGAACTGATCCCTAGAGCAACAACAGACCACACACAGGAAGAACCCTCCAGTATGCAATAAAACATTTCCACATCTACCTCCAAAACAGGAGGAGAAAAACCTGATAAGAAAGTAGAATGAAGTCTATCTAGGCATGCAGTGCTGGAAGCAAGATAATAGAGCACAACAGAAAGCCCTCTCTGCCACTGACAGCTGCTACTTCTGCTTGCCTCCACTGAAATTAGGCTAGGAAACCGTCCCTCCAATACTATTGTTGAGAAGGAGATAGGTGAGGAGGAAATTACATATCGCCTTGCACTCTCCAACAACAGCACAGCAGGAAATTTCCTTCTGAGACTGCATATCTGGATGTCAGGGCTTAACATGAAAAGTTGCCCTCCATCCAGGCTTCTGGACCTTTCAGAGGAAGCTCTACAGGGAAGTTACCCTGTAGTGCTGAGGGAAGGCAAGGAACTTACCCTCTTTCCACCATATTTTAAGGAATAACCACTACAGGGTGGTATTGGGTGTTTAAAGGCAGCTTGTTCTTAGTTAAGCTACAATAAATATTCAGCTCTTTAGTCCCTTGGAGAAGTTTCTATATGAAAACTGCTGTTACAGGGCAGTAGTAAGCTTCTTGTTCCACTCCCTATTCTGTAACCGCAACATCAGAGTGCAGATTCCACATAGGGCTGAATTTCTGGTCTTTAATGTGATTAATGAACAGGTTTCTGTTTCTCAGCTTGAGACATAACCACCTGACTCTTAAAATCCTGAAACGTAGCCAGATCTTGTCAGGTCTCAGGAGCTTAAGCAAGGTCAGCCCTGGTAGTATTTGGATGGAGGGCCACCAAGGAATACCAGAGTTGCTACACAGAGGTAGGCAATGGCAAAACACATCTGAATGTCTCTTGGGGAGAATGCCCTATATTGAGGAGACTGCCCTATAGCCCTGAGTACTGGAGAACAGATGAGGAACAAGTTACAACGGTCCATGTCATTTCGTTGTAAATCACTGCTTGTAAGCAATAATGAAATATCCTAACCCAGTAAGCATGAAATGCATTGGCTATATTTCCTTTCCAATTCTTCTCTTAGTATTCAGCAGTTTCCACAAAAGTTTCTTTAAAAGTGATCTCCAAATCAACGTGCTTATTTCAGTGTGATAATGCAATGGGAAAGATGGGAGAATGCTTTTGATGAGAAATTCTGTTCTCCAAGATGGATCAACAACAAGGACACAGCTCAACTTGTGGCCTCCTTTTCTTGTTATGCAAGTGCTTCATGTTGTTTTGTTCCAGATATTGCAATATTTATGCAAAACCTCACTACATTTTAATGAGGTAGTCTGAAGACATTCTGTTACTTTTGCACAATTCCCTTTTATAGATGACAGACCCTTAGCATAATTTGAAAGAGAAAAAGCTAATCTGAGTATTAACTTTGTTTTTGCCAAATGGAACAAAGAAACAAAAAACAACCCTGGTAGATCAAGAGTGGAAAAACATTATCAAACAAAAACAAAATTCTCAGTTATACAGATATAGTGATACTGATACTTTGACTTTTTTCCTACAATAGAAGAGACATGTTTGACATTCCTTTAGCCTTTGCCAAAACTAAAAATTTAATACTGGGGCAAGACATTCTAGATTGTTTTTCCAAAGATGGAAAAGCCAGTGCCATTGTTCACAAAGTTAAAGAATTTAATCTCCTTGCCCTACCTAGAGGTAAATTGCCCATTCACACAACAAAATGGTTGCTGAATGTGGGTTGAGTATACTCAAGTGACAGTAGGCTAGAAAGAGAGATTGGTTTCAAATGGATGGAAGCAATATAACAGAGGCATTGTTTCTCACATAGTCATTGCCTTTGTCCCACAGTTGCCTCTGGCCAAACAGATTTGCAGGTTTCTGTACCTCTGCTATTCACATTAAGACAATCATATTAAAGGACAACCCCAAAACAATGCCTTGTGAGTAACTCTGTAAAACATTTATGTGTGAGTCCCTGGAAGGAAAAAGGAGTTCCAGAGCACTGAGGTAGCCACAAAATCTTTGTCCCTTAGAAATTATGAATTTTGGGGCACAACGGTGAGGCCAAAAAGAGCAGTTGCAACACAGTTGGTACTGTACTAACTCCAAAAACAGTGTGGTGTAGCAGATAAGATGCTGCACTAGGATAGGGATAACTGAGTTCAAATCCCCATTCAGTCATGAAGTTCATTGGATGACCCTGGACAAACCACAATCTCCCAGCCCAACCTGACACACTGGACTGTTGTGAAGATAAGTGGTGGAGGGGGGGGGGACATATGCTGCCCCCAGATCCTTGGAATAAGAGTGAGATAAAAATTAAATAGATGGATAGGTAAAACTGCTTGCATGCTTAAATGTTTTCTTGTATAAAATAAAACTTCCTTATCCTTAGAGAACTAGCACATCAGGAATGGTAGTTCATTCTTTGTTTCTACATGCAGGGGTGCCCACTGTAGTTTGCATCTCCAAGTCAAATATGAAATTGCATCAGTCATCTGTTCAGGGGAGAAAACACAGCAGAATTTATATTTTCATATAAAATGCATACTCCCATAGGCTTGTGTAAGAAATCTACTTTTGGATTGCAAATTGTGGTGCTTCTGGCAATTTTTTATACAGTTAAAATATATGTTTAATATTTCATACAGCAACACAGAGAGCCAGTGTGGTATCATGGCAAGAGTGTTCTCAGACTAGATCTAGGAGACCCAGGTTTGAATCCCTGCTCTGCTATGGAAACTTGCAGGGTGACCTTGGGCCAGTCACACATGCTCACCCTAACCATCTGACGGGCCTCTTAAGAGTATAAAATGGAGGAGAGGAGATGTTGATCTTTCGAGCATAATGCTCTTCAAGGCATTTATGGGAAGAGGCGGTCCCTTAGATATGTTCACCCCAGGCCATATAAGGCTTTGAAGGTCAAAACCAACACCTTGAAGCGAATCCGGTACTCAGCTGGCAACTTAATTTATACCCCAACTTTCTTCCCAATGGAGACCCAAAGCGGCTTCTGCTATTCTCCTCTCCTCTGTTTGATCAACAACCCTGTGAGGAAAATTAGGCTGAGAGTGTAATTGGCCCAAGATCACACCGCAAGCTTCCACGGCAGAGTGCAGATTCAAACCTGGGTCTCCCAGGATCCTGATCCAATGCTCTAGAGTCTAGCCACTGCACCACACTGGCTATATAGAATTGTAGTTATCAGTGCTATTTTTGAGCAGGAACTCACAGGAACGGAGTTCCGGCTGGCTCCCGAGTTGGCCACGCCCAGTAGGAACTCATTAGCATAATAGGCCACACCCAACAGCAGAAATTTATTAGGATTGGCTACATTAGGGGTGTGTGGCCTAACATGCAAAGGAGTTCCTGCTGCAAAAAAAGTCCTGGGTTTTGACAACAAAGAAGGTAAACAGAATAAGAAACAAAAGGTGGTTGTAGCTGGATGACCACACTTCTGGTAACATGGGGGTGTGGCCTAATGTGAGAATGAGCTGTGCTGTCAGGGATGTGGCCTAATATGCTAATGAGTTTCTGCTGTTGGGTGTGGCCTATTATGCTAATGAGTTTATGCTGGGCTTTTTCTACAAAAAAAGCCCTGGTAGTTTCTTATTTAACAAGGTGAAGTTATGTTTACTATCCTTCTTAAGCACGGCTCATTTATATTCTAGTCACTTGAAATCAGTGAACGGCATAAAAAAACCCATTTTTTAAAAAAGGGCTCAGTTCATTAAAGGGCTCATTTTGAGAAATATAAAGAGAATTATAAAGAGAAAATAGGATTTAGAACCCTGGTGGATTCAGGAATTAAAAATGAATGGGGAAGGGAAAGGCAAGAACTGGCTGCTCAGACAGATCTCCTCTGTACTTTTCCCCATGTGAGTGGGAAGTTTTGTCTTAACTTACTAAGAAAAGACAACTTCTGGCATTTTTTAAAAAAAATAAAAACATTTCAAGTCTATAGAGAGGGAATAAATTGAAGACTTTCAAATGAGCACATAATTTTCTCCCTTATAATCTTCTCTTATAGAATTCTGACACAGCCATTATAGCAGAGGTGAAGATTCAAAACAATTGTCAAGTCTTGATTTGCCCAGACATGAATTTGAAAAATTAAACTGAACTGAAAAGAACATCAATGCCAGTAGGAAATTTTGGGCTTTCTGCAGCGTTCCTCAACAAAACAGATCCATCTGTACAAATTATCTATGCATGCCTGATCATTTTAATACAAAAAAGGGACGCTTGAAGAACTTCTTCATAGTATAAGGTATACGGTATATATACGGTTATTGTTAGATCTTTAAAAAACAAAGGCGTATAATTGATCTGGCAAACAGGGTGGCAACAGTTTAATACTACGGTTACCATATTTTGAAAAGCAAAAAAGAAGACATATTTCCCGACAGACTACTTTAAACAACTGATCACTATGACAAATCTCATTTTAAATACCCAATGGGGGACTACAGGGCAAAATAGTCTTTACCACATTGCAATGGTCATATAGATCAATCTGAAATTAGGATCTTTCACATATCAAATGAGAAGGTTGGTCTTGCTGAGTTTCTGTGGACTAATGTACTTCAGAATGCATAAATCTGATAGGTAATCATCATAGGGTTGCCAGCTTCAGACTGGGAAATACTTGGAGATTTTGGGGGTGGAGCATGAATATGGCAGGATATGAGGAAAAGAGGGATTTCAGTGGGGTATGACAATACAGTCCACCTTCCAAAGCCACCATTTTCTTCAGCTGAAGCACAGACCTGAGTTACTAGATGAACACCATTTGAGTTTGCCATCAGCCGGTCTCTCTTCAAAATGCTTTCCTTAACGTGAGTGCATCTTAAGTTTAGGAGATAAGTCATATTTTATTCCAAACATCTTCTCCTCTTTGTTCCCCCAAACTTTGTTCCCAAGCCTTTGGTAATTTGCTTTTTCTTTCTGGTGGCAAAATCCCAACAAGTATTGTAAGAAGGATACTGTTCTTTTGAACTTGGCAGTTCTATTTAAAACTGGGTGACTTTGTCAACCATTACATGGGGGGGGGCTTAGTTGCCAGAAAGGGCCAATTAGATGCATAAATAACTAAGTGATAAGTATAGGTAAAATGGGATTAAAGCAGTTGGTAAAGCAGCAAATTAGCATATGCGTAATAAAAGAGTTAACAAACATGTGAGAACTAAATGACTTAGCATGTGTAGTGAGATAAGAACCCAATATCTCTGTTAAGTCCTGGGGTTTCCATCGTCCTGAGTGTTGTAATAACTTGTAATTCAGCAATTTCCCATTCTAGTCTGTTTCTGAAATTCCTTTGCAATAAAAAAAGCTACTTTGAGATTCCCCACTGAGTGTCCTGGCAGGCTGAAATGTTCCGAGAAAAAAAGGGGAAAAAGGAGGGGAACAAAAACGTAACCCAAAAAAATTAATTAAGAACCAAAAAGGTTAATTGGCTACAAAGTAAGGGGCCCAATATTAATTTCAATAACTATAAAACACTGATATATAAATAATGCAAATTATACAAAAATACATGAGGAGGAGGAGAAGGAGAAGAGATTGGATTTATGCCCTGCCCTTTGCTACCTGCAGGAGTCTCAGAGCGGCTTACAATCTCCTTTCCCTTCCCCTCCCCACAACAGACACCCTGTGAGATAGGTGGGGCTGAGAAAGCTCTTTCAAGGACTGCTCTTGAAAGAACAGCTCTGAAAGAACAAGGTCACACCAGCAGATGCATGTGGAGGAGTGGGGAATCAAACCTGGTTCTCCCAGATTAGTCTGCGCTCCTAACCACTACACCAAACTGGTGTACAATATTTCAAAATATTTTATGTACATAATTGAAATACCATTTGGATTACACATATCTGATTTGGACACAAGGTGATACCATATGAGGCCTATAAAGTACATCCTTGCCTTGAGTCACAGAACATAATTTTCACTTGGTCCTATATTGTCTAATATTATTTTTGCAATACTGCTCACTTCGGCAGCACATATACTAAATAAATATATATATATTATTGCAATAATTGAGTCTCCCATGGTTTTCCAAACGTATGGTGTTATGTATTGGGACTGGAACATTCCAGGACTGTTTCTACCAGAGACTGGCTGAGCTTGGAGCTCTTGAACAATAGCCCACCAGGACTCTGGAGGTGGCCAATGAGGAATTAATGGTTCTGACAATAGCTTGTCATTGGTAGTTGTTTGGGAAGTAGGTGGAGTTTGCATGCTATTTAAACAGGGCCGTTGCCCTGGGTCTTTGCCTTGTTCTTGCTGAATCACTAATAAAGCAGAACTGATCACTAGACTTGGGGTCAGACCATTCATGGAACTCAGTATTTAACATATGGTTCATATGTTGTTGGATACCGTGGTGTTGTGATCATTCCAAAAGCACGATACCAAACAGCACATGAGGATCCCAGCACAATACCAGCTCCAAATCCTGTCTCTGTGAACATGACCACCTATGCAATACTATGCTGAATTCCAATGAGCACATTAAACAGGATACCACTGCATAGGACTGCACTGACAGTGGCTTTGAAAGCAGCGAGAAGCAACCAACTTGGAATTTCTACTACAGACTGAAGAAGTGTACAACATAGATACAGGTTAGTTTTCGAACTTGATTTTCAGTAGCTACTAAAAAGAACAGAAGATTTAGGAGCAAGATTAGATAGAGTTGGTTTGCAGAGTTTGCATCAGGGATGAGCAGCTTTCCAGCACTCTAGGAATATAAATGCACCACTGTTTTCATCCAAATGTAGAATAATTCTGGGATTCATAGCCATGCCAGCCTAAACTTTACTCTGAAGAAAGTCTTTGTTTTCAGCTACATCAGTGTTTGGCAGTAAGTGACTGTATGAAGAATTGTATTCATCTAGAATGCAATGCACCAATAACCCTTAGGGGGAGAATGCCTCAGTTTCTTTTAACACAGAGACACACAAAACTAGTTGAAATGCTGTGCAAGCTATCATTACAGCTTGTTTCATGTCTCTCTAGTGAGTTAGAAAAAAAACCACAGCAGCATGCTTTTACCTTTCCCTCTACTTCAGTGTTAATGTTGTCCTCTGTTATCTGAATTACTGAATATTTATGTCCTTATGTTCCACTCTCCTCTACTTAGCCAAGCACAGTAGCCCCAATTACAACAATTACAGTTTGGGAGAAAGTGGGTTATGGACACAAGACAAATCAACAGGTTGTGCATAAAATCCTTCTCACTACCAAAAGGCAAATAGAAAAGAAAGAGATAGAAATCAAAGATTGAAATTCAATTTTCAACTGTGTCTGTCCTTTGAGCAATGATTGTGTGTTGTGTATGTATTTAGATCACTACACAACAGTAAATTTAGATACTTATATAATCCACAGTGGCTTTTATGTATTTTTAATAAGTATGATAGCATAGTAGTAAAAGCCTTTCAAAAAGGAGAAGAATTTTTTACCATTATAGCAACTAATGTCACTACAAAGCCTCCTCTACTATGTATGTTCTGTGCTCATTTTGTTTTTAAACCAAAGCTCTTCAGCATTCATCTCCAAACAAATCTAAATACCCATCAGATGTGAAGTTACGCTAAGAATTGGCATCCACCATTCACTGGCACAGAATGATCCTACCTCCATGTTATGCAGCCAGCCAAGAAAAGCATCCATATCCCTTAAGTTTCTGAAAGGAATTTATATGTATGCAAGGGACTGGGAGAGAGAGAGAGAGAGAGAGAGAGAGAGAGAGAGAGAGAGAGAGAGAGAGAGAGAGAGAGAGAGAGAGATTCTTCCAGCATCTAGTTTAACTGCTCCTATGGTATAGCAGGAGCTCTTGAGAGTCCCTTGGATCAGGCAAATCAGTCAATCCTAAAAGAAATCAGCCCTGACTGTTCCCTGGAAGGCCAGATACTGAAGCTGAAGCTCAAATACTTTGGCCACCAAATGAGAAGGGAGCACTCATTGGAGAAGACCCTGATGCTGGGAAAGATTGAAGGTCAAAGAAGAAGGGGACGGCAAAAGATGAGATGGTTAGACAGTGTCACCGATGCATCAAAAATGAAATTAAGCAAACTCCGGAGGACAGCAGAAGACAGGAGGGCCTGGCATAATGTGGTCCATAGGGTCACGAAGAATCAGACTCGACTGTGCTACTGAACAACAGCAACATGGTATAGCGGGCCCTGCCTTCTGAATTTCCTGTTAAGGAAATCCTGGAAACACCTGAAACAGGTCTCTGGGGCAGCTACAATGCAGTAGTCATAGAAACCTGAAGAATTTGGTGCTTCTACACCTGTGCAGTAAGGGGGATAACTCTGTTTATGCCATTCATGGGCAGTTGCTCATCACACTGACTGTATTGTGTGTATAACCACTTCATGATGTTAGCAGGTTTTGGGGGAGGGGGGGAACCAGTTGGCCTTCCCCAGCATGGTGCCAGGCCAGCTTTATTGTATAAACAACCCGAGCAACGACCTGGAACAGGAGGGCATTCATAAAAGGAAAGGGATGAGGTACATGGAATTGGTCAGGTTCCAGTTTGTTATATGTATGTACGTACTATCTTGTTTGTACTGCTTTGTTTTCTAGTTTTTGTAATTCAGTCATTGCACTGTTTTGGGTATGTCTTCTTTTTTTTTGTATTGTTTTTCTAATTTTGCAATCCACCTTGAGTCTCAGAAAGAAAGGCAGACTATAAGGAAGTGAAATAAATACATAAATGTTTTTAGGGATGCCAGGGAAAGCAGTGTACAGCCTTGATCATGTGTATTTATATGCAATCCAATATGAATTCCTATTTGTCTGTTTCAGTACTGCAAGGATCCTGGGATGTACCTCTTAAACAGGGTGATACAGACTGCTGGAGACAGTAAGACACCTTTGGGGCTAGGTATGCATGTGGCAGCCAAGCCTAAAGAGTTCCCCTGGCTTCAGTCAAACTACAGGGTTCTCCTTGCAGTTCAGCATTTGTGCAGCTCAAAGTTGAAGGTTTTTCCCCCATGGGCTGAAACATTTTCTCACATTCTGCCAGTCTGGTGTTTTAGTCTGTTTTTCACTTCCCAGAAATGTCGCAGTAACTTTTACAAACATAAAAGTGCAAGAGCTTTGTCTGGAACCAGTTTGGTATGGAGCAAGTTTGGTATAGTGGTTAGGAGCGCAGACTCTAATCTGAGAGAACTGGGTTTGATTCCCCACTTCTCCAAATGCAGCTGCTGGTGTGACCTTGGGTCAGTTACAAGTTCTCCCAGAGCTGTTCTCTCAAGAGCAGTCCTCGAAAGATTTCTCTCAGCCCCAGCTACCTCACAGGGTATCTGTTGTGGGGAGGGGAAGGGAAAGGAGATTGTAAGCCACACTGAGACTTCTTCAGGTAGTGAAGGGCAGGGTATAAACCCAATCTCTTCTTCTTCTCTTCTGGTTAAGAACAGATAGGTTGAACAAGACTATGCATTTTCAGCTATTTAAAATATTTATAATCCCCCCTTTTTCCAGACAATTGGGGACCAATGGAAAGTGCTACCTTATAGTGAATCATAAGATTACAGAGTTGAAAGGGGCCATACAGGCCATCAAGTCCAGGATCAGCCTGGATCTGCCTTGATCAGGGGTGGCCAAACTTGCTTAATGTAAGAACCACATAGAATAAACGTCAGATGCCTGAGAGCCATAAGACATGAACACACATGTTTGCATATTAAAGAGACAAATGCCTTCTCCAAGCCAAGCCAGTCTGCCGATGTGATGAGGCTTAGAGAACTTTAGATGGAGAGGGTGGGGAGCAAGACAGAAAGAAAGGTGGAAAGAAAGAAAGTGGAAAGAAAGCAAATAGATGGGGGAGGGGGAGGTAGAAAGAAAACAACTTTAACTTTAAATGTGTCCTCCAGGCCCCCCACACTGGTTGGCTTGGCTTGGAAAGGGGATTTAAAGAGACAAATGCCTCCTCCACGTCAGCCAGACGGGGAGGCTCTTTGAGAATGCATTTAAAGTTTAAGTTGCTTTCTTTCTCTGCTTCCCTCCACCTGAAGCCTCCCCCAGGGAAGGGAACACTGGCTGGGGAAGGGAAGACAGATCAGGGAGGTATGCCTCCCCTTCGCTTCCCCTGCTGCCCTGCCAGGAGCCGCATAATAAGTGTGAAAGAGCTGCATGTGGCTCCTGAGCTGCACTTTGGCCACCCCTGACCTAGAGCATCTCACTTTTCTCCATGCACAGAGGTGTCAGCTCTCTTGTAGTTAAAAAAGGGAGAAAGAGAGATCAAGGCTGTTAGATCCTTTCCTGTTTTGGAGTACCTAATTAATAAGGATGATGTCATCTGAAGCATCAATAAGGTTGAGAATTTGGATATTATGATTTGAAAAAACAGGAAAAAATATTTTCAAGAAATATCTATTTGTTGCAAACATGGTCATATGCTTCAGAAATACACTAAAATATGCGGCAAGTTTTTAAAACAAATAAATAAACAAAAGCTATGTACTTTGCTATGCAAGCTACAGAATGTCTTCAGCTCTATTTTTTTATTTAAACTAGCTAGCAGGACTTTCAAAAGTTTCACATTCAAGAATCTGGTACAGCTGGAGATAACTTTAGGTGGATAATCACTCAATCTGCATTGCATTCAAGGACTCCAACTCCTGTATTTCCTTTTCTGACAAACTGAATGCAAAGGTCACACTGATCAGAATGCATATTTTAAAATGGCACTCTTCCTTGGTTAATTTTATGCTAGTTTTAGAAAGTATTAATATCATTCAAGAAATGGGACACCTTGAATCTATCGTTACTGGGAAGGATTGCAACTGTAAAAATGAATGTTTTGCCTCGTTTGATGTTTTTATTTCAGACTATTCCAATACTGAAACAAAGGAAAATACTGGACACGTGGCAGAAAGAATTATCGAAGTTTGTATGGGCAGGAAGAAAGCCAAGGATTAAGATGAAAATCTTATGTGATGCAAAGGAAAGAGGAGGACTACAACTACCAAATTTAAAACTGTATTATGATGCCGTCTGTTTAACATGGTTGGAGCAATGGGTCAACCTTGAGAATAAAAAGTTGTTAGCATTAGAAGGTCATGATAATAAGTTTGGATGGCATGCATATTTATGGTATGGAAAAGTAAAAATGGATAAGTTTTTTAAACACCCCTTCATAAGACGATCACTGTTCGAGACTTGGATGAGATATAGAAAATTCTTCTCGGAAGAAAGACCACTTTGAATTGTACCAGCAGAAGTGATTAACCCATATTCAAGAAATCAAGGTCTAGATTGGTTACCTTATAAAAGTCTTTTAAAATTAGAAGGGAAAAATTTTGTATTAAAAGATAGATTCGATGTTGAATTTGAATATGATTGGTTGAAATATAGACAGATTTATGATTTATTTAAGACCGACAAAAGGGAACATGGTTTTAGAGAAAATAATATGGAAATTGAAATTGTATGGGTTGAAAAAGGAAAAAAAATGATTTCAAAATTGTATAAGGTTTTATTGAAATGGTATACGGAGGATGAAATTGTAAAAGAGCAAATGATAAAGTGGGCAGTAAATATTAACAATGAAATATACATGTCATCTTGGGAATATTTGTGGAAAAAGTCAATGAAAATTTCAACTTGTGTGAATGTTAAAGAGAATTGTTTTAAAATGATGTATAGATGGTATATGACCCCCCAAAAAATTGCTATTATAAATGAAAGCATGTCTAACGAATGTTGGAAATGTAAGAAAAATGAAGGGTCATTTTACCATATGTGGTGGACGTGCGATAAAGCCGTAAGTTATTGGACTGAGATCCACAATGAGATACAAAAAATTTTGAAATGTACTTTTAAGAAAGACCCACAGATGTTATTGTTAGGTCTTAAAATGGAAGAAATAAATGTAACCAAGAGAACATTATTATGGTACTTAATTACAGCAGCCAGATTGATTTTTGCTCAATATTGGAAGCAAGATAAAGTACCTGAAACATGGGAATGGATTAAAAAGACGCTGTTTATGGCAGAAATTGACAAATTAACAAGAAAGTTAAACAATGAAGAAGATGAAACTTTCTTTGAAGATTGGAAAGACTTTCAAGAATACTTGTTGAAAAATTGGGATGTTAAACGTGGTTTGATTTGTTTTGATAGCTATTAAGAAGAAATTGAAAGAGAGTCAGACTTTTGATTTGTTACCGTTAGTGAGAGAAAATAAGTTTAGAAGTAATTGTAATAGAATAAGAGAGATATTAATGGGGTTGGAGCAGTGCGGGAAGCCTTGTTTGGGGGGGCGGGGTAAAAGAAAATGGATATGTATTGGTTTGTTTAAATTGTATAATCATGAAATATATCCAATAATAAACTGTATTTACAAAAAAAAAAAAAAAGTAATGCCCTGGAGACTAAAAGACGAACTTGGAATCATGCTTAAAAAACACACCCTTCTATTATTTTAAAAGTTCCAGCTTTTACGAAAGAAGAAATGTCAGCATCAGTTTTTCTCCAGCTTAAAAACAAAAACTGTTTCACTCCCATAGCAGTTACAGTTACAATCTGTAGCAGAAATTTATATTGGGATGGGGAAGGGTGCTTAATTCTTTTCCAGTGAGCTGTGTTTCTTATTAGAATCGGCACCTCCTAATCTAGAGGGATTAAAGTTTGCCCTCTCTTGCCTAAAGGTACAATGGAAGTTACCAGTAATTACTAGTGATGCTTCCTTTCATGGAAATCAGCCTTAACCTCTATGTATGGGTGCTGATTATAGTAATTCAGTATTGAAAGGTATGGGGAAGGGCTAGCTCTACAGGAAGATCTTATCTTCAGTATTACTACTTCATGTGTTTGAATGCTGAACACTAGCATTTAAACCAGATTCTGAGGCTAAACTCTGGTTGAAGTTAAGCCAGTGGAAGGATGCACCCCACCACCTTTATCATTTATTTTGTTTATTTTTGACCTTCCTTCCTTTATGACATAAGAACATAAGAGAAGCCAATGTTGGATCAGGCCAATGGCCCATCCAGTCCAACACTCTGTCACACAGTAGCAAAAAATACCAGGTGCCATCAGGAGGTCCAGCAGTGGGGCCAGGACACTAGAAGACCTCCCACTGTTGCCCCCCCCCCGGCACCAAGAATACAGTACATCACTTGCCCCGGATTGAGAGTTCCTATCTATACCTTGTGGCTAATAGCCACTGATGGAGCTCTGCCCCATATGTTTATCCAATTCCCTCTTGAAGCTGTCCATGCTTGTAGCTGCCACCACCTCCTGTGGCAGTGAATTCCATGTGTTAATCACTCTTTGGGTGAAGAAGTACTTCCTTTTATCTGTTCTAACCCGACTGCTCAGCAATTTCATGGAGAGCCCACGAGTTCTTGTATTGTGAGAAAGGGAGAAAAGTACTTCTTTCTCTTCCTGCTCTGTCCCATGCATAATCTTATAAACCTCGATCATGTCACCCCTCAGCCATCATTTCTCCAAGCTAAAGAGCCCCAAGCACTTTAACCTTTCTTCACAGGGAAACTGTTCCAACATTTTTATCATTCTAGTTGCCCTTTTCTGCACTTTTTCAATGCCATAATATCCTTTTTGAGGTGTGGTGACCAGAACTATACACAGTACTCCAAATGACGTCGCACCATTGATTTATACAGGGGCACTATGATACTGGCTGATTTGTTTTCAGTTCCCTTCCTAATAATCCCCAGCATAGCGTTGCTCTTTTCTATTGCAGCTGCACACTGTCTCGATATTTTCACTGAGTTATCTACTATGACTGCAAGATCTCTCTTTCTTGGTCAGTCCCTGCCAGTTCGGACCCCATCAATGTGTATTTATATTTAGGATTTTTGGCTTCAACGTGCATCACTTTGCACTTGGCCACATTGAACCCCATTTGCCACGCTGACATCTGGACACTGAGACTCTAGATGGTGCTCATACGAAACCTAAGAGGTCTCTGACCCTTGTGTTAAACAGACCATATCTGCTTAGCTTCAGTAAGGCTGCGATCACACAAATAATTAGCCCCGCCATAGGCACGAATGCCAGACAGATTTAAAGGGCACGATCAGATGCAAGCATCTGGGAAGCGCCCCGCACCTGTCAGCAACTAGTTTTGCTTCGCCACAGAAGCAGAGTAAAAAGACACTGGGGAAAGTCTGGTAGCAAGCAAGTTTGCTATGGGCCACAGACGGATGTTCCCCAGTCTGATCGCACCAGCGCGCTCTCATGGCATCGGGATGGTCTGATCAAGCCATCCTGACTCCGTGCCATTTCCCCCCCCTCCTCAGTATGCACATCATCACACACTCCATAGGGAGCCCCCAGTGCTGAGATGTGATTCATTGATTCCCTGTTTAAGTGCATCGGAAACAAACGGCAAAAAACAAACAAACACGACTCACCCACAGTTTTTCTGATCATGCAGTGACAGGCTGCCTCCGCAGCTTCCAAGGACTGTGTGATCGTGCAACTGCGGGTCAATTTCCTCTGGAGGGAATAGCCTTGCTTTCCCCCCACATTATCTCGCATGTGTGGCCACCACCTAAGGTTACTATATCATGTGTCTTCAGACCATAACCTATGGTTATTTGTACCAAAATTTACACTTTCTCTAAAAAGTTCAAAGTAGCATTTTAGCTTAACAACCCTGTTAAATAGATTAGGATGAAAAAACAGTAAGCCATGAATGTTAAACTAGGTAAACATGAGAATTTTTTACATCAGTCATATTCCAGCCTTGGCTTGGAGTTTACCACTGTGGGTTTTGTTTCCCCGCACTAGGAAAATTAGTCTTTTTTTGGTACAGCAATTGCTTTGCAAGCAGGTCTTTTCTCTAGTTCAGTGGATTTCAGACAGCAGTTCTGGCAAAGATTTACAGTGCAATCCTATGTAGAGTTACCCCAGTCTAATCCCACTGAGGTCCCATAGACCACAGCATCTCTGCATATGATTGTATTGTGACTAACTTTTGCGAGCTGGTCAAAGTAGACAGTACTGGACTAGATGGGTCATGGTTTGACTAAAGCAGCTTCACATTTTTTATGATTACAAGTTTCATTAAAGAGAGCCAGTTTGGTATAGTGGTTAGGAGCACGGACTCTAATCTGGGAGAACCAGATTTGATTCCCCACTCTTCCACATGCAGCTGCTGGGTGACCTTGGGCAAACCACAGTTCTCTTAGAACTGTACTCTCAAGTACAGTTCTTAAAGAGAGAGAAGAGATTGGATTTATACCCCTCCCTTCACTTGGCGTCTCAGAGCGGCTTACAAACTCTTCCCCTCCCCACAACAGACACCCTGTGAGGTAGGTGGGGATGAGAGAGCACTGACAGAAACTACTCTTTCAAGAACAGCTCTAACAGAACTATGGCTTGCCCAAGGTCATCCAGCAGCTGCAAATGGAGGAGTGGGGAATCAAACCCGGTTCTCCCAGATTACAGTCCATGCACTTAACCACTTCACCAAACTGGCTCTCTCAGCCCCACCCCACCTACCTCACAAGGTGTCTGTTGTGGGGAGAGTAAGGGAAGGAGATTGTAGGGCGCTCTGAGACACCAAGTGAAGGGCAGGATATAAATCCAATCTCTTCCTCTTTTCTCTTCTAAACAGAGAGCTGCAGCAGATTTATAGTGCAATCTTATGTGTGTTTTCTTGCAGTTTAAACCTGTAAACTGTAGTAAAATCTGCACAAGTGTGAAGCATTAAAGTTATCTACATTTAGATTAACTCTCAAACTGAACTTAGATCTAAGAATGAAAAATCCAGAAATATATGCACCGTTGCCAAATAATGAAGCTAGTTCTGTGGGTCATAATAGCACAAAAGGCACTATGGTCCAGAGAATGAAAACTGGGATACCTGGGATCAAGATTCACCGCCATCTTGAACTCATGGTGAGGTTTTGAAAGTTACACTCTTTTAAGTCCACTGAAGTCAATGATCTTAGAAGGGAGCAATTCTGCTTAAAATGGTGCTGTTAATTCCTAATCTCTAAAACAGGAATAAAAATATCTTGCCTCACATAATCCAGAATGCAAGGTGCCTTCAATTTATAACATAAATCAGCAGCAATATGTAAGTTTGTAATTTTTAAAATATTCATATACAATTTTTGTTGTCTCATATTACTATTTCTTCCAAAGATGTCATACAGGATAATCCATTGTATCTTTTATATTAAATTCAAACATGAACTCACCTCACTAATAACAACATAGAGTTTGTAGATGAAGACATCAGGGTACCAAAATGTCAAAAAAGCCGCACAACTTTTCATAAGAGGTTATAAATATATGAAGGCCGTGAAAACCTTTGACAACATAGAGGATATGAATGCTGATCTATGGTAGGAAATGAAAATTCTCACTCTTAATCCAAACCTGAGTCCATTCTGCTTAATAGTTCTGATTTTACATATTCAAAATTTGAAATTGTTATTTCTATACTTGTTGAACTAGCTGGATGCTGACAGACTAACGGCATCACTAGTTCTACACAGCTTCATGTTTTTATTTTTTTAAGTCATATATTTAACTTTTCCTTGGAAATTGCCAACTCTAACTATAGGCAGGTTCTCTGGAAAGGCAGCATAGAAATTTTCTAAATAAATAAATACTAATTTGCCAAATAAACATGGTTTGGACGATGTTTAGGAGAGATAAATGCTTCATTTACTCCGGAGAGCTTCAAGTTTGCTTCATCCTCCCAGAAGCAGCTAGAAAGTGTTAGTTAGAAACAAATAATCTAATGATAGTAACTTCATTGTGCCTGTGCATCTGGATGCTATGCATATTTCTTTCTGTAGATGTTTGCACAAAGGATGCTAGTGTAAGAGATGTGAAAGTGTGAATACCACACAAATACTGAATGCACCTTGTTTATTTTGAATCAAGTGTTTAATTACTGGGTCAAGGAAAGCTAAGTAACCTTGATCCCAAACAGTCAAACATATTGGAGTGCAAGGGCATTACAACCTCTCTTAGATTGCAATCTTAAAAACACCTCCCAAGGAGAAAACCCCATTAACTAAAATAGGACTTACTTCTAAGCAGAACTGTTTAAGATTGCTCCCTTAAGTACCATCACAGTATAATGTTTGCAATATAAAACATGTGCAGCAGCTTAGGAGTATCCTCTTGAGCATGTGCATGCCATCTGTATTAAAAAAGTCTTATGATTCAAACATTAGTATTTTCCAGAAAGAAATGAAAACATGGTTGCCAGACATAGCTCTCTTCTTTACATATTTTTTTCAGTTTTTTTGAGCTGCTCTGAATAAAGATGATTTTTAGCTCTCTGCTTACACTGATTGGAAGGAAACTAAATTTAAAATGCAGTAATCCAAATGGCTCCTGCAGATTGAATTTTCTTAAGTCTATGAGTGGATAAAATCTGTAAGAATAGAAAGACTGCTAGGATTTGGGGAGGGGTATGACTGCTCTCAACCGGTATGACTGCTCTCAACCTCATTGGCATTCATGTTTGTAAATATCAAGGGAATCAAAGTAATGCCTTCATTCACTTTAACTGCCAGAAGATAGATTTTGGACCACGCCTTTACAGTAACTAAATGCAGCTCAGCAAATATGTAAGCACCTCTCACTGCCCTGGAGACTCAGGATTATATTAACTGGATCCTCCTGATAACAAGAAGTGGGAAATAATTACAAACTCTCCTGAAATGCACTAACAAGAGAAAGACCAAGAGGCTTTAGAGTAAGAACATAAATTGGATTCAGTTATCAGGACAGAGACTTCATTGACATTTTCAAAAAGTATACCACATGTATTTGGCATTACAAACCCTTAAAAGAATTTTGGAACAAACCTTAATTTTGCTTGTAATTTCACTTTGGAGTAGCTTCTGATATCACCTTATTTCCCTTGTACTCCCCTTCTATATAGCCTTTCATCCCCATTGGTGTGAAAATTACCACCAAGTCGCAGTCTATTTATGGCTACCTTGTGTGACTTATAATACCAGTGCATGGGGAAATAGGTAGCTTCTGTATAGACTGTACGAAGTGGCATAGAAACACAATGGAGTATGTACACAAAGTCATTTGTATGATCGATACCTCTCTTTTTTGTGTAATCTATTTATTAGTATTTCAAATATAAGAAGAAACAAAGAGACATATATAGTTTACACACATCACAATATTCCTACCTAAATACAAAAATTAATTATCCATTTTATCCAGATCGTATTAAGCATAACCACACAAGTACTGCATATATCAAGTTCATCTAGATTGCTACAATAATAAGATTTATACCAGTGTTCCCTTTAAGCTGAGTTAGTGTGAGCTAGCTCACAGTTTTTTAGCCTCCAGCTCACACATTTTTGTCTCAGCCCAGGAAAGATGGCTCCTGAGCTAACTAATTTATGCAGTAGGCAAATCGCTCGCTCACAACTTTAATGCCAGCAGCTCAGAAAGTAGAATTTTTGCTCACAAGACTCCACAACTTAGCGGGTGTTTATAACCTATCACAAATCATAACAGAGATATTCTTACTCTTAAATCTTTACCATACTAGGTAAACTATACCCATGGAGCCGTCCTATTCACTCTGATAATTAAGATCTTATTTCCTGTTTGCACTACTACAAGAAAAAAAAAACACCAGTTGATTAAGGGACATTACATACTATAATGAAAAATTCCTCACACAACTATATCTAGAAGCTCTCTTCCTAATTAGCTGTGTTTTAGCCATATATTTATAATTGGTTGTTATTTCATTAATAATCCCAGTTATCATTCTTGCCAATATAGAGAATACAAAATTTTCAGCCAACTATCTCTAACAAGAAGCTTCTTTATAGAAACATTTCATTTATCTAAGTAGCTTACATCATATTCCTAGTTGTTCTAATTGTGAAAAATAGGGATCGATACCTCTCTTTTGACGGCTATTCAAGAATAGAAATATGCAACATACTTTTCAAATCACTGTTTTCTACTCAATACCATTCATTGCATAATTCCTCTGCATAACTATTACAGCCTCTGGAATCAATTGCTTACATTAAACTAGATCACAGCCTTTCTCTATGTGCTAACACTAAACGGTCATGGCTCGACAGTACAGATCTTAAAAAACGCAGACAGACACCAGCGTCCCAAAATGTGTGGGACAACTGAGAGAAAAGATACTCTGCATTTGTAAATGAATAAACCGAGTCTGAATAATCACCAGCTCAAACTAAATCTTGTAAAAATCTTACCTTAGCTAGGATGGATCTGCAGAAAATTACTAAATAGCTATCCAAGTACAGCAGAAAACCTAGCTCTGTTCATCCCCGCTTGCCGTTGCTTTTAGGACCAGGGCCATCCTCCAATCAGTAAAAAGAGCAAAGGCTCCTTTAAGCGAAGAGCCAAACTCGCTTGCAGTCCAGAGATCTGTAAAACGATCTCTAAAGCCCCCAGCCTCCTGATCACGCTTCTTTCCCCCTCAGGTCTCACTCGAACCGTGCCCTTACTCACCCCCGTGAGAGCTGGACTCTCGGGGAGTCCGAATTTCCCCTTCACCGGACGTCCAGTGCCTGGCTGGCTTCCTCACTGACGTGTCAGCCGAGCTCCAGCGGCAGGCGGGGAGAGACCCAGACAGAAACAGCCTGCTGCCGCCAGGATTACGACGAGCCCGCCTCTCAGACACCCGTCCCCTCCCCGCCGCTTGCCTGGCGTTGCTCGCGGGACCGACCCAGGTGCTCCGTTAGTTTGTTGTGGGAGCGGCCACCCAACCGCTCCGTCGCGCCGTGCCCGCGCAGGGTGGAGCCTCCTTCCTCCACCCACCCTGGGGCCGGGCGCCTTCCCGGCAGCCGCTCTCCCGCCCAAAGCGTTTCGCGCTTCACAACTGGCCCGGCTCCAGACCGGCGCGAGCAAACCCGGCCCAAGGCACCCACCGCGGCTCGGGACCCGACGGTCGGAGGCGCCATGAAGTTCCGCTCTCCGGAACCGATACGAGCGGCAGCACGCCTGCCGGGGTCATTCGAGGACACGTTTCAGCGCTTCAGGTTCAGAGGAGACCCAGTCGGTGGGATGCCTCGCCACCCGGCGGGCGATGCGTGCAACTGTCGGCCCCTGTCCTCAGTAGACAGCAAGCCCAAGGGTGTCAGGCTGCCGCTTTCCCGCCAGACTCTCCCGCACCCCAGCACCTTGAGTGATAAGCAGAAATTCAACACACACGCCAGTCAGAGCATCTCCATGCCAGGGAAATATCGAGCCTGCCGTTTGCCAACTATCGTAAAGCAGGATATTTCTGTCAGGCATCCTAGCAGCTGAGTCTAAAAGAACACCTCTCTTCTGCTCACACATACAAGGAGCTGCACTGGGCACTGTTGCTGACTAATCCCAGGTCACTCACAGGCCAGTGCCTTTTTCTACTGGATCAGACTTCGAACCCAAGGGACAACAATCCTTCTAGAGGGAAGGGTGACTGGAGGCAAAAAGAAAGCTCATCTGCCTTGAGGAGAGAAAATATTTTGTCGATCGCTGCTTTTCTTAGAACTGTGTGAAGCTCCACTTGCCAAAATACTGTCCTCACAGTTATTACAAGCACCCTGTCTTCCATTGGATCTGGTTACTTGACAATTGGATCAAGAGCCCAGGTCGTGCAAGTGGCTCAGTTTGGCCTCTGAATCACCCCTGAATATGTAAACAAAGCAGAGGTTGAAGTTAAAGTAGGCATTGTTATCCCAAGAATTTGCTAGAACAGACCAAACACAGCAACCTAAAATCCCACAGACATTCATAGGACTTCAATAAAACAATTAGAGAGTTGTGTAAACTGTAGCTGCATTTTTTGGATGCAGTCCAAACTTTAAAGGAGGTAAGTACCACTGAACTCAATTAAACATTTCCAGGTAAACATGTTTACAGTGTTAATATTCTAATTGCTAGTGGTAGTTTTTAAGTTGAGTCTTCTGCAGTAATGGGCTGGCCATAAATACAGATATGTGGTGATTTAAACATGGAATGTTTTCCTCTGGTTTGCTGTCAGCGTGTACTTCATATTAATAAAATTATTGTGTCTATTAAGGACTCTCAATGAGTGATGAATTGTGGAGAGGCTGTTGCATTTTGCTACTCAGCTACTTATGGAGCTTGGTCTACAGAAACTTGAAACAATCACTAGGTTGTCTACTTAGAGCAGCAGACTGAGGAAGCAGAAGGTGGGAACTAGTGATTTTTAAGTATGGACGACAGTCCCTAAAAATACAGCTAACTCAGATAAGTGGGAATTGTATTTTTCTTCCTTTTAAAGAAATTGTGTGCACAATCAAGATTATGTGAAATAAGATTCTGACATCATTCCAATATCTATCAAGAACAAGTTTCAGTTATGTTTCCCAGCATATTAGTTTGTTATAGGAAAATCTTTGGGAAGACGTGGAAATCTTCCAACAAATAGTAACAACAGGATGATGTGGCTGCATCCTAACAGAGGTTGCTCTCTGCCTTGGCTTCCAAAATGCAGTCTTTTTGAAGCTTCTATGCAGCATTGATCACTAGAAGAAGAAGAAGAGTTTGGACTTATACCCCACCCTTCACTGCCCAAAGGCGTCTCAGAATGGGTTACAAACTCCTTTCCCTTCCCCTCCCAACAACAGACACCCTGTGATGTAGGTGGGGCTGAGAGAGCTCTGACAGAAACTGTCCTTGAGAGAACACCTGTGCCAGAGCTTGTGACTGACCCAAGGTCACATCAGCAGGTGCAAGTGGAGGAGTGGGGAATCAAACCCGGTTCTCCCAGATAAGAGTCCGCGCACTTAACCACTACACCAAACTGGCTCTCCTACACCAAACTAGTCATCCACTTTCAAGGCTTTCCCCATCTTCAGCATGTTCCTTCTGAAAGCTGGTTTGGTATGATCTTTCTGGAAAGAACACAGTCCAAATACATTAGCAAGCTATCTGGATGTGAAAGTGCATTTTTGTCTGAAGGTCCTACCCCATCAGTGCCATTTTCCTTCCATCAGCTCCTTGCAGCCACAATTTTCCCCACTGGACCACTGGGGACTTTATAATTAGGAATGGCTATTGCCCTATGGAAAAGATGGCATATATTGCCCAATTTTGTTAGATCTTTGAAGCTAAGCAGGATCAATACTTGGAAGGACACCACCAAGGAAGACTCTGTATCTGTAGAGGAAGGCAATGGCAAACCACCTCTGCTTCTCACTTGCTTTGAAAGTTGGCTGCGACTTGACCGCACTTTACATACACATTGTGCTATAGTGCAATAACATTATGTATTACCAGGAACTACTATAATTCCTCTGAATTCCCAGTTTTCATTTGAAAAAAATTATCTCCAGATAATTTTAAGGAAAGCTGGGAATTCAGAAGAACTAGTAGACACTAGCAATAGATGGTTATAACATTACTACACTATGAAACAATAGCAAGTATGATTTTTTAAAAGCCCTTCAGTGGCCCAGTGGGAGGCAAATGCAGGGGAAATGGCAGCTGACAGAACAAAGTGAAAAACTCCCATGTGGATGTCTATGGGCAGTGTGAATGCATCTCCATTCATGGCAACAGTGATAGGGAAACAAGAAATCCTCTCAAAGACTCCTTTGAGCCAACTTGAATGTTTAGGAAAAGATGATGGGATAACAAAAATGGGAAGAGGGAATGGGTAGAATTCTGTGAAGCTGATGGATATCAGCTAAGCTATTTATTAGCATATAAGCAAATAGTGAAGATAAACTAGTCTGTGCTGCTGACCTTCCATACCTAGGTACAGTGTGACTTCATTCCTTAAATGCTATAAAATAGATATAAGTTCCACTTTCTTTAGTTGAAGTTGCTTCTCAATAGAGAATTTATGAGCCTTTTAGGAAAATCCAATGTATACTTTTAATTCAAGCTTCTTTATGCTACTTTATCCCTAGAAACTTATATATACCTTTTATTCTGAAGGCCCCAAACTACCCTCACAGTTGATTGTTGGTTACTTGCCAGCTGCCAGCTTTGCCATAGAAAAACCCAAAATGTATTACATGCATGCCAAAGGGGTTGGTGCTATCACCCGTATTTTAATATGCTGCTGGATGAGATCATATACCTTGGTGTTATATAGCATCAATATGCTGATGTTACCCAGGACTGTTTTTCATTAACTAAATACCCAGATGCAATAGTCTGTGGCCTGGATGTGGTGTTCTAATGGATCAGTGTGAACAGACTTTAAACCTGGACAAAATGGAGGCAATACTAATGTGGAATGCCCATGTTCTACAGGGAATTGGTTTCACTGTGATGGATTTATTTATTCATTTGGAAAATTTATATGCCCCATCTCTAGGGAATCTACCCAAGACAGCTTACAAAGTAAAACATAATAAAAACATCAAACATAACAGTTATTAAAAACCAATATTCGAAAACAGCCAGGGCATAAAACAACATAAAACACAGAACAGTTTAGCATGGGTCTTAAACATTTCTCAGGCTAAAAATGGACTATAAAATGCTACAAAACCCCCACCCTTAATTAAAAGCCTGGGGAAACAGAAATGTTTGACCTGACACTTAAAAGAAAGTAGTGTAGGTTCCAGATGAGCCTCAAGGGGAAGAGCATTCCACAGGCAAGGTATCAGAAGTAGGCCAGGATCCAGCAGCACCCCCTAGCAATGAGCCTGCTTCTTCAGGGGGAGCACACCCCTCTACAGGACAGTCAACTTCACAATCCTAAAGCAGATTTTCTGTTGACCAATAGTACCTCAGTCTTTTCCAGGTTGAGCTTCAGTTTATTAGCCCTCATTGGGATAGGGATTGTCCTGCCTGACCAGGCAAAAAGCATATGGGTGCTCCTTGGCCAACCCTCATTTTTCAAAAGCGAGACTGGAATTGTTTCTAGGTTCCCTTTTTTCTTTTACATCTCATTCTGTCCTAGGAAATAAGTCCTGGAACTAGCTTTGTAATCTAACTGAAGATTGGGGATCTGCCCTTCAAGGCAGCACCGAGGTCTAGATCCTGGACCCGGACTCGGTTTCCTAGGCCCACCCTTGCAGGTTTAGCAGAAAACCACTGTCCTCTATGGACTGGTTGAACCAACAAGGTCCTCTGCTATGCCTAGAGTTTACATACTCTGGAAGAAAAAGAAGCCCCACCTGTCCCTGGGGTTCATCCAGCTAGGGTATGCTTGAGGCCCAGTTCTGCAAGAAACTGCATAGTCTACGGTTGCCAGATCCTCCCTGGACACCAGCAGGAGATGGGGGAAAGGTTGCCAGCTCCAGGCTGGAAAATTCCTGGAGATTTGGGGATGGAGCCTGGGGAGAACAGATCCAAGTGGGGTACAATGTCGTAGAGTCCACCTTCCAGTGTATCCAGTTTCTCCAGTGGAACTGATCTCTGTAGTCTAGAGATGAACTGTAATTCCAGAGGATCCCCAGGTCCCACTTCGAGGCTAGCATCCCTAGTGCATACTGACTTGGTGGCAGGAACATAGGCTGCAAGACTTTGTTACCACTGCGCTGCCTCCTCAAGGGTCTGCTATCTCCACTGCTCCTGCCATGTATGGAGAGAACCTGGGGGACTGGTGGTCTGAGATGTAGCCCTACAAGAGTGAGGGTGAAAAGTACTGAGTCCGATGCATCATGAGAGATTTCAGCTCATACTTTTACTCAGTGATTTCAGAAGGTACAGACATACAGGGCAAGCCCGCGAGCTGCAACAACTCCATCCACACACAGCCATACACCCGTGATTGGCTATTTACATAATCCCATCTCTGATAAGGTTCCTTTAGGATCCTGGACAGCCGATAGGCAGTTACCAGGATCCTATGTGTCCATTGTTTTCTAGATCGAAGTTCTGGTCACCTCACTGACCGCATGTACAGGAAAGCCACGTGCTTGGTCTTGATCTTACCCTAGCACGCATAGTCTTGTAAATATTCAGCTTGGTGATGCGTCCTTGCCGAGCATTGCAACCCTGTACCTTGAACGGGGGTTCCTGGGGTGGTCAGAGTTTCCAGCGGGGTGGTCACATTCTGCAGGTCTGGGGCCGGCTTCTGGGGTGAACCGCTGCTGCCTGATTCCGCCGTTGGGGTGTCTGTGTGCAGTTGTGGTGGGACGGGTCCTCCAGCTCCTCTGGGACGCAGTCTCCGACTCCATAGTCCACAGCAGTCTTGGGATCAGAGTTTAGGAGGTGACGCTGCAGTTGGTCGATATGTCTCTTGCACAGCTGCCCGTCCTCACAAGACACTTTGTATAAATGTGGTCCTGTGACCCAGACTATTTTTGCAGGGATCCATGCAAGACCCCAAGCATAGTTTATCGCGTACACCAGGTCCCCGGGGAAGAACCCTCTGGCGGCTGCCTGGTCCTGGGTTGTTGCGGTGTGTTCTGGGGCTCGGTCGGGGTGGAGGCAGTCTAACCTGGTCAGCTCGTGAGGAGCTCTGCGGGTGATTTCCCAGTGGTGGAGTGGGGTGTCATCCACTGGCCAAACAGGAACCTGGCTAGCTTATACTCCAAGTCCCCATGCTCCATGTGGAGGAGTGCTTCCTTAGTCATTTTGACCATGCGCTCCACCTGGAAAGGTGCCGATCGTACATGCCGGATCCCATAGTATTGGGTGAAATCTTGGAACTTGGAGGATGTAAATGCAGTCCCATTATCGGTCACCAATGTGTCCGGTATCCCACAAGTAATAAAAATCCACTACATAGCTCAGATGGTGGACCAGGATGAAGTGGAAGATACTGGAGTTACCTCTAGCCATTTGGTGAATGCATCAACTAGAATAAAAAACATTTCCTCCTGGAAGGATCTGGCAAAGTCCAGGTGAAACCTGGCCCAGGGTTTGTGTGGTGATTCCCAGGGCCTAACAGGAACTTTCAGTGGCTCGGGTTGTGACTCCTGGCATTTCTGGCACCTTTGCACACAGTTCTCTATATCCTGGTCAAGTCCTGGCCACCAGACATAGCTCCAGGCTAGAGCCTTCATTCACACGATCCCGGGGTGCATTTCATGTAAGGATTCCAGAACCCGGTTTCGAATTGGTGGGGGCACCACCATCCGGCCCCCCCACAGCAAACACCACTTATGTGATGAGAGCTCCTCCTTCCCAGATGTGAAAGCCATGAACTCTGGGCCCCTTCCAACCCTGTCTAAAACCCAGGACAAGATGCGATCCCTGGTGGTGTGCCGGGAAACCTCAGAGACCAGGACCAGCCTGTCAGGTAAGTCTTCAACCAGGGTGATGTGGTGGGCTGGGGCTGGATCTGGATCGCATAATGGTAGGGGAAGGCAGCTGAGAGCATCGGTATGGCCCATCGCCTTGCTGGACTGGTGTGTGAGAGTATATTGGTAGCCCGCTAGGAAGATCGACCACTGTAGAACATGAGGGGACAGCATCTGGGGGGTTTGATGATCTGGGCCCAGCAGGCCCAGCAAGGGTTTGTGGTCAGTGATGATCGTAAACAGGCATCCATAGAGGTAGCTGTGAAATTTCTTGACCCCCGCCACGATCGCTAGGGCTTCTTTATCTATTTGTGCATAGTTGCGCTCTGCCTGCGATAGCATTCGGGAGTAGTAAGCAATCGGTACCTCCCAGCCATCAGCCCTCACATGTCCCAGAACTGCCCCAACCCCGTATGGGGAAGCCTCACATGCTAACACCACTGGCAGTGACTCATTAAAGTGTGCATGAACACTTAGACACCAAGACTCTTTTACGGCTGTGAATGCGGCTGTGTGTCTGGTGCTTCAGGACCTAGGGGCGTGCCTGTCTAAAAGTCTGTGGAGTGGTTCAGCTACTGCTGTCTTGTGGGTCAGGAAGGAGTGGTAGAAATTCAGCAGTCCGAGAAATGCCTGTGGCTCTGCTTTGGAAGATGGCGCCAGAGCCTCGACGATTGCCCGGACCTTCTCGGGAGTGGGATAGATGCCCTGAGTGTTCATGGCGAACCAAAGGAACTCCACTTGTGGGACCTACAGCAGACATTTCTCCCTCTTCACCTTCAACCCCGCTTTGCTGAAACGCTTCAGCACCGACCTGAGCCACTCTGCAAAAGAGTCTGAGTCTGGGGCGGCGATTAACACATCATCAAAAAAAGGTTGGACTCTAGGGATTCCTTTAAGAAGGCTGTCCATTAAATTTTGAAAAATCCCTGGAGCCAGGGGGTCTAAGTCCAGGGAAACGGAGAGACCCATGTACTGCCCTAGCGTCCTGTCAAAGACCTCAGGGAATTCATTGCACACCACATCAAAGTCCCCGGACTGCACCTGGTTTAAGCCCATCACACCCAACCCCCGGGGCCCAAACCATGAAAGACCCAGGAGGCTCGTCAGCTTCCCCTCAACCACCAACAGTTCTAGGAGCCCCTTAAAACCCTGGTATTGTACTCAAGATTTGCCCCACCCCTTGATGGCAACTGGGTTCTTTTGAAAATCCCATAAAGAGAGACCCAGCAGCTTTTTAAAGAGGGGCCCGCCCCAGAGGCAGAGTTTCTGGTGTCCGCGGAGATTATCGAAAAAGCTGACCCTGTGTTGACTTCCATCTCGCAAGGGGACCCCTCAATTAAAACCATGACATGCAGTTTGTTTGGGGCATCAGGGGGCAAATTCAGTACCTGATGGTGCTGGTGGTTGATGGTTAGGGAGTTCAGGTCCGAGGATGCCATGTTTGTTGCCTTCCGCCTCTGCGATCCCTTGGAGCAGCAGACTCGTGCTATATGGCTGGTCTTTCCACATGTCCAGCAGATCACATCACGGAACTTGCAGGAATGGTGCTCATGGTTGTCCCCACAGCTGGCACATGCTGTGGTCAAGCTGGCGTGTCAGTGTGTTGGTCTGGATACGCAGTGAGCTGGGGTGCTGGTCTGGGTAGGTTGCTGCAACTGATGTATGTCCTCATTGTCAGAGTCTCCGGAGTCTGGAACGGTAGTGGCCTGGTGGACTGTGGCAGCTTGCCGATCCCGTTGGGACGCCTCGAACACCATGGGTGTCTGGAGGGCTTTCTCCGGTTTCCATTCCTTGAGTCCAACTAACTTGTGCCGGAGCTTTGACTCCCAGATTCCCCACATGAATTGGGTCAGCAGCGTGTCCTCCATGTTGGGGAATTCACAGTCTATGGCCAGTCATCTGATGTCAGCCAGGAAGTCGGGGTGGTCTCACCGGGTTTCTGAGTGCGGGCGATGAAGTCCATCATCATGGCCATCACCGAAGGTGCTGGCCTGTAGTACCCGTTCAGGGTCTTGATCAGCTGCCTCCATTTTCTTTGGGACAATAAGACTCCTGGCCAGCCTTATTGTGGCGACGCTGCACGTGCTCAGGAGCCATGATTTTTTCAGGTCCGTGGTTTTTTGAATTTTGAAGAAATGGGTTAGTTGTTCGACCCAGGATTCCCAGAGCTCGGGGTGACCTGGATCGAAAGTGGAGATCTGTCCCAGAGTGGTTGCCATGACTTCCTGGTCTAAGCAGGAGCAGTGTACTGTGGAGCATTGTGCAGTGCGGTGCTGCTCGTGAGCGGTGCAATCGCGGTGGCGTCCTATGGATCGGTGCTTGGTGCTTGTCGGGAAGCAGGGTCTGGTCCGCTCATTGGGATCCCATCCTCGTCACCAGTGAAAAGTACTGATGTTAGCCCTGACGCCATTATGGGACTTTGCTATGGACTGTTTGCTGTTGCCACATGGTCTGTCTAGACTGTAAAATGGATGCCAAGGTAGAAGCCCATAGAGAAAGGAAAAAGCTGTCCTTTTACTCTGAGGGACTCCATTACATACCTGCTGCATGTCACCTACACGGATTAAGGGCCATACAGCAGACAAAGGACCTTTCCTCTGCCAGTCCATGAAGGGATTACCCAAACGACCCTTCCTGATGCTAATCAGGGACAATCAGGGAAGTCTCCCACCTTTTGTTTACCTGGCCAGCAAGTCCTATAATCCATTCAACTAGCCACCCAACACCTGGCTTCTATTGTTAAATCCAGACCCTGCCTCTCTGGAAGCCCATTGGTCAAACCTAAGGTCTGCCTCTACTGACATCACACACACCCCTGGGACCCCAGATTGGCCCAGGTAATCTTTTGTTCTCACCTGAGACCAGCCCCCAGGGCCACCCATTGGGCTGCATTGTCTTACAGTGGGTATATCCCAGCAGACACATGGCCTCAGACCGTGTGTGTCTCTGCCATGAGCCAAAATGGCAGCCCACCCCTGAACCCTCTGGGTTTAGGCCACAATCCTTCTTCATGGACTTCTGCACATCTGACAGGTAGTATCACCTCTCCATAAGCCATCAATCCCCTCTGCTTTCTTAGTTCTATTTTCTCTGTGTGAATGTTTGAATACTGTTTGTGTGTTTGTGAATGAATAAATAAGGATTATATTCAGTAAAATAATATTTTATTAATTATACCTGGTCTCTGTGTCTTTTACTGGGAACCATTACAGACTAGCAGCATTCTCTGTATATACAGGCGAGAATCCAATAATAATAATAATAATAATAAACCAATTGCTATATTTAAAATAGAGCAATTTGGCTAACACTGAGTCCAACACATCATGAGAGATTTCAGCTCATACTTTTACTCAGTGATTGCAGAAGGTACAGACATACAGGGCAAGCCCACGGGCTGCTTAAATGCACAACAATTCCACCCACACACAGCCATACACCTGTGAGTGGCTATTTACATAACCCCATCTCTGATAGGGTTCCTTTAGGATTGTGGACAGCCAATAGGCAGTTACCAGGATCCTACGTGTCCATTGTTTTCTAGATCGAAGCTCTGGTCACCTCACTGACTGCATGTACAGGAAAGCCATGTGCTTGATCTAAGTTGGTACACAACAGAGGGGGAGCTGCTGCAGTCTGACAAGTTGACAGCATCTTCTTGAGCAGAGGCCTCAGGAGGAGTCCCTCAACTGAGGCCTTGGAGTCCAGGGGCTCTGGGTCCAGTCTAGTGATGCTCCGCATTTTCTTCTAGGGTAGTCCCTAACTCCTCCAGTTCATCCTCTGAGAAGTCTGATCCCAAGTCTGTCTGATCTAGAAGGGATCACATGTCTCGTGTGTGCAGTCTACACCCTTTTAGTCTTGCCTGATCTTGCCATTTTGATTACTTCTCTGGTAACTTCCAGGCTTGACTGCTGTAATGCACTCAGGGCTGCTCTTGAAAACAACCCAATAACTATTATTGATTGTTATGAAATATGTTATGGATTCTCTTAAGCCGCTTATAACATTGGTCCCCAATGTGGTGCCCATGCATACTAAGGTGTCTGCTGATGTGCTTCCTGGTGCCCACTTGCTTCTTCCCCAAAGCATCTCTTCTCTAAAGCTAAGGGCAACCCTGACTTTTCTCCTCTTAACTGAGAGTCCATGAGGCATTCCCTATGTTTACAGGGAGCACCAGTTTGGAAACAGCTATGTTCTGGAACTTCCTGACACTTTTGATTGGACCCAGGTGTCCATGGCAGACATTTTGTTGTGATAACCAATATCTGTTCTAAAAATTCCTCAAAAGCCCAAAGGTTCAACAAGATTGGGGACCCCTGAGATAGAATGACTGGAAAGGTGGTATATACATTTTAAAACATAAAATACATGTAAACGGACATATAGAGTCTCACTCTCATCCTAGAAGCTTAGCTTCTCTGACTTTGTAAAATGGTGGGTGTAGCAGTTCTTTGAGCTAAGAAACGAGCATTTAAATATGCATAATGATAAAATAAAGCAGTGTCTCCCTTTTTGTTCTGCTTCTTGCCTGGTTCTATGGGAATGGAGACTGTCATTGTACAATGAATCTTTTGCCTCTATTTCATGGCAAGTTCCTTTTTTCTTATTGCATAGGAACAAACAGTCTTCCCCCATCACCTTCTCCCTCCTCACCCTGGCTTTCTATAGGACTCAGTCTTGCACTGTTGAGTCTCCCCTGAGTATCTTCCTTGCACTAGAAGCACTGACTTTTAAGTGCTTACCAGCTCCTTCAGTTCATCTTCTGTCCAACAAATGTGACCACACACACACATACTCTCTCTCACGCACAGAGAGAAGGGAATTTAGCACCCCTCTGAATACCGTCCCCTTCATTATGTATTAATACAATGCAGTGCATAGAGTTTCCAGCTCTGAGTGAGGAAATACCTGGAGATTTTGGGGATGGAGCCTGAGAAGGGCAGGGACGGGGTAGGATGCCATAGAGTCCACCTTCCAAAGTGGCCATTTTCTCCAGGTGAACTGATCTCTGTCTCCTGGAGATCAGTTGGAATCCCAGGAGATCTCCAGCCATCACCTGGAAGGTGGCCAGCCTAGCCGTGCACTCTAAGAGAACCACTGTGGTGTAGCCAAGAACTGGGAATGTCTGGATTCAAATGCTTGCTCAGCCACAGAGCTCACTGGATGACCTTGGACCTGTTATTCCTTATTAGTCTTGCCTATCTGTGATGATAAAATGGAAGAACGGAGAATTAGGTGCACCATTGCCAAAAGGAAGAATAAAAATGTGATAGATGGATAACCAAGATGCAGCAGATTTAGGGATTAATGGTAAAGTGGATAGACAGTTGCCAGTATTAAATTGTGATTTTAATCACTTCCAGTTGCAATCCTCATTAGTGTTAGACCCTTCTAAATCCACTAAACTCTTCGAAGAGTGTAACAGGATTGCACTGTACTAAAATGCTAAATAATTTTTTAGTAATACAAATTTAAAATTCAAGCTAGGTTAAAATCAAAAGTATTTGTAGGATGCTGCACATGGGAGTGGTTTTTTTACTCAGCCAGGTTTTGAACTGCATATGAATTTAGGTTGTGTTGCATTGTTGGTTTTCTGCAAAAATGAACATCTACAGGGGCTGACATTTTATAACATATTTGACAATCCCCTTTGGCTACTAAGATTTAATGAATGCAATTAGATTCATTGCACAATCTCCTTAAGTTCAGCAGGCATCTCCTTTGCTCACACCACAGTCATCTTACTGCTTTTCTCCTTCATTAAAAATGGATTAGTTAATATTTGCTGTAATTGGAAAGCCACTTGTATGAAAGGAATGTCATTAAAGCATATCTGAGGTTTAGATTTATGTAACCCACCAAGCACAGCAGGCAAAGGCAAGACTTGAACATAAGATATACAAGCCAAAACAATATTTGGGTCAAATCCTGCCCTTCCTAAAGCATGTCAGTGCTGACATCAGTAATTTGACCTGGAGTTGTCAGCCCCTCCTTTATTCTTTCATCAGGGTCACTAGATATAATTTAGCAGTGCAGATCCAGGATCTCTGAAGTTTACGAATAGGTTTTCATGCATTAATAACTCCATAAATTATTCTGCTTATGACTCCATGGTGTAATATATGTTGGAAGAAGGCAGTGTTGAGAAAGGAGGACAGTTTGTGTCTCAGGAGGTTTCTGTGTACTGGATGTATTATCCACAATCAGAACTCAGCTATCAACATTGTTTCTTCATGGGGAGTACAAAAACTCAGCCAGAATTTGCTTATCTGATTAATTTGTGGTCAAATGCTGAAATATTGAAGCATACAAGGAAACCTCCACGATCCTGCTGCTGAGTGAACAAAACGTATGATCTAATACAGGGGTGTCAAACATGCGGCCCGGGGGCTGGATCAGGCCCCCGGAGGGCTTCCATCAGGCCCGTAGTGGAACTGGCCATCTCCTGCTTCCAGTTCTGCTGCTGCTGCTGCATCATAGCTTGCTTCGCCAGACTCTCTTAATCACTCAGCCATTTCATATTTTAACCTGGGGCCTAGGCTCAGAACTCTGAGCATGAGATTTCTGTGGTGAATGTCAATAAATCAAATTTTATGTATTACTAGGATTGCAAGCCTCCAGGTGGTTACCAGCAAAAGTGAGATACAAAGATGAAGTGAATACAAAAAAAGGAAAAAACCTTTGTATAATTAAACCTCCAAAAATACTCAAAGACACTAAATCTAACGCTTACAAATTATTTGCATAATCAGCAATAACAAACATACAAAACAATCTTAATACAAATCTTGAAATTCATATAACTAAATTGTGCAAGTTCATGAGTCACAGAACAAAGGATTCAAATGTAAATTGTAAATTCAAAAATACACTCAATACACCAATAGTACTTCAGGTGAGTAGAATCCTCTGTTCCTGAAGACTTAAAGTTCTTTTCAAATAGCAGCTCTGCAAGTTTAGTTCCAGCAAAGCTATATCCAAGATGGAACTGTAACAACTTAACAAGAACCAAAAATACTGCATAATAAACTATTTCATGTCACTGTGTTCTTCCAAATGGTTGTATGCTTAACAATTCTTCCAAATGGTTGTATGCTCCAGGTAGTGGCTGAAGAGCTTCCACTATTACAACTGATCTCCAGGTGACAGAGATCAGTTCACCTGGAGAAAATTTCCAGTCTGAAAGGTAGACTCTGTAACATTACACCTTTTGAGTCCCTCCCCTCCCCAAACCCTGCCCTTCTCAGGCTCCAACCCCAAAATCTCCAGGGATTTCCCAATCTGGGGCTGACAACCCTATGTATTACATTAAAGTGCAGTTTCAGCGAGGGAGTAGACAGTCCCCTGCTCTGAGTGGGACATGCCCTGTAATGTATTTAGCTTGGATTTTCATTTTCACACAATTTCAGAGTTTTCATTGTGACTAGTATTTAGTTGTTAGTATTGAATCATGTCTCCTGTTTCACAGAATTGTTAGTTAGAATTGCTGGAAGTGAAGACTGATGCAACAGTCTCTTTGCAACAAGTACACCATTACTGTAGAAGAACCATTAGAGCGAGTAAGGTGAACAGGTCAGTTCCTTCTGCTTTCTTTTTGTCTGTTCTGCTGCAAACCCTTTGTTACTTACTTTGCTAATCTTAGGGATATACTTTCTTTCAGCAGGTTTTCTTTTAGTCTTCCAATAGGGTTCCCAGACACACACACACCCCGATGGAGGTGGGGGATCCCCATGGCCAGGCCCTACCCCCTGCTGCCAATCAGCTGGCTGGTGGGGGAGGACTTATCAGGAGAAAAAAGAGGGCCTAGGCCTCATTGTGGGTCTCACTCAGGAGGGGACTTCATCATGCCAGCTATGTCCAGGTGACACTCTGGGCAAAAACTCTACAGTAGAAGCTGGTTTTGCCATAGAGGTTTTGCCCAAATACCAGAGCATCACCTGGACATCACTGGCATGATGTCATAACTTCCTGGAAGCCTAGGCCTTTCTCTTTCTCCTCGTAATCCTCCCATCCCCTGCCGGGTGCCACATCTGCTCTTCATATCTCAGCCAGCTAGCTAGTTGGAATGCCTACCTTGCCTATTTTATCACAGTATGGATTTCTTTACCGGTAAAGAATATCCTTTCTTTTCTAAAACAATAAGTCTCGGGTTCTATCTTGGCAGCCTTCACTCTGCTTGCACATAGCCCACTCAAGCAAAAGAGAAACAGACTACCAGTCCTGAAGGTAGCCTTCAGATGCAACATGATTGGTGTCTGTTGATAACTGGTGTCAGGGCTAAAGTGCAACACAATTGACGCAATTTCCTCAATTATTTATTGCCCTGATGACGTTTGAGAGGACATTTAGATAAATGAGATTGTAATCATCCAATACTGTACATTAAAATGTGAATTGTTGCTCCAGCTGTTAAGCATACTGAATGCAGTGTAATTTAAACAGAAAACAAAACCTTTCAGATTTGTCTACTTTTAGTGTCTTAAACTAAAGGCACCTGAGACATCAGAATCCTTTAACTCCCTTTGGCAAAAATTATAGTAGACTCCAATATATGAGCTTCTGAATGCATAACATTAATATTTTAATATTTTCATTTTACTTGCTGCAATATTATACTCTAGCAGCATCAAGTTTAGTAAAGGAATGAAAAATGGTTTTTTGCTGCAGCTGATTCATTCTACGTATCACATACAAACGGATTCAGACTCCAGGCCCAAAATATGAACACTGTAGGGTTGCCAGGTCCCTACCTTCTGCCAGCTGGGGGACGGAGCTTCCCTTCCTGGCATCATAGAGGTTTTTTTGGTAGAGTGCTAGAGTGTACTCCCAGTGACATGCCTGGCGCAATGTTGGCGCAATCCTGGCATTTTGGGGGCGGAGTTCCTCTGCTGGCCGGCTTCAGGTCGGCAGTTTGGGTGCCCCTAAAGCAGGTAAAACCCCACCTCCAGCGGGGGAATGGCAAGCCTAGAACACTGTGCTGTGCCCTTATACATTTATTTATTCACAAACAGGAAACTGCAAGGACTTGCAAGGGGCATCTCATTTCCCACTCCCCCACTATTTTCCCTTTCCTTTTCCTGAAAGCCCCCATAGAGCCTCCCCCTTTTCTGCTTCCCTTTCTCCTTTCAGCAGCCAGTCTACATTTACCTGCCCATCTTCAGCTCCCCCCGCCCCCCCCCCCAGCAGTCTTTGCCTAGGAAAACTATGGCCCAGTTGTGTAGTGCCAGCCACTGGGCAAGGGCAATTTGCACGGTAGGGAATCCTCCAGGACTTGTGGAGAAGGCACCTCACTTTCCGCTGTATCACCTTGCCCTTTCCCTCCTCCTGAAAATCAATCCCCATATCCTCTAGCCTTTCCCTACCTCTTTCTTCCTTTCTCAGCCATCCACAAATGTACCTTTTATCTGTCTCCCATCTTCAGCTTTATTTTTTATTTACTTCATTTATACCCTGCCTTTCTCCACAGTGGGGACCAAAGCAGCTTGCATTATCCTCCTCTCCCCCTTTTTATCCTCACAATAACCCTGTGAGGTAGGTTAGGCTGAAAGTATGTGACTGGCCCCAAATCATCCAGTAAGCTTCCAAAGCCAGAAGGCAATTCGAACCTGGGTCCCCCAGACATTACTCTGGGTAGAGTATCTGCTGCTGAACAATAGGAAGCAGCTAGGCCTAACTGAGTCATGCCAATCAGGTGGTATCACCCAGTGAGTGCTGCTAGGCCGAGGGAAGCCACCTCCAGATGGGACCTGGAGATTTCCAAGGATTAAAACTGATCTCCAGAAGATAGAGATCTGCCCCCCTTAAGAAAATGGCTGCTTTGGAGGGTGGACTCTATGCCATTGTATCTGTAGAAGGATCTGTCTTGCCCATTGACAGATCCAATCACTGGATTTAAGTATCTTCAGATTTGGCCAGCTTGGCTATTAGAATATACAAGTGGGGACCCCAAGAAATTTGCAGGGACAGTGCCTCTCTTCCCCCAAAATGCTTCCTTCCCTTTCCTCTTTTCTCTAACAAGTTTCCCCCTTTCTTCCCTTCTCCCCTTCAATCTGCCCCCTCCTTTTTTAATTGAGAGTCAGTTCAGTGTAGTGATTAAGCGGACTCTAATGTAGAGAACCAGATTTGATTCCCCACTGCTTCACATGAAGCCCACTGGGTGACCTTGGGTCACTCACAGCTCTTTCAGAGCTCTCTCAGCCCAACCTACTTCACAGGATATCTGTTGTGGGGAGAGGAAGGGAAGGTGATTGTAAGCCAGTCTGAGACTCTGAGTGAAGGGTGGGGTATAAATCCTCCTCCTCTTCTTCTTTAATTAATTCTCTCTCTTCTCAGACTATCCCCCTTCTTTCTTCCCCCTCCCGACAGTGACGTTTACCAGAGCTTGGAGCTCAAGAGATAATAGGGACTAGGATCCTGAAACCTCAAGCAGTCATCAATAGGAACCTTGGCGGGAAGTTTAAACCCACCAATGGGACCTGGGGGTGGTCCACGGGGACTGTATATAGTTGGCCATCGGGCCAGTATTCTCTGTTCTGTTGTGTGTGCTAGTAAAATATGAGCTAACAATCATGCTGTGTCCTGGTTCTTCATGCGTCGAACCCACTACATAACAATGGTGAGGAGGATGGGATCCCGCTGAGCTGGCCAGGCCGGGGAGGCATCAGAGGAAGATGATTGTGGTTCCAGCCTATGAATCCAGAAGAAGATCAAGTGACCTCTGCACCTTCTTCACCTTCTGCTTCACCTTCTCCTCCACCTTCACGCAGCATGATGGCAGTCGCTCTGGGAGTGGGACTTGTCCCTCCATTTGACCTGGCCCATCCGCATCACTGGGAAGCCTGGGTCGAGGGACTCAAGTCCATCCTAATCTTCTACGAGGTCACCACCGACGAACATAAGAAAGGTCTACTCATCAGCTCCTGTGGCCCTGCCACAATGCAGCTGGCTCGCAACCTGCTCTCCCCTACAAAGCTGGCCGACACCTTGTTCGAGGATATAATCAAGAAGCTCCAGGATCATTTCGTCCCACGGCCATCGGAGATCACACGCCACGTGGCCTTCTATAACCGGCAACAACAAACACAGGAATCGATAGCAGAGTATCTGGCTGAACTTTGCTGGCTTGCCTCAGAGTGCGCTTTCGGGGACCATCTCAAAACGGCCCTCTGAGACAAACTAGTTTTTGGGCTGAATGAGGAGAAGCTCCGACGTCACATCATGGAGGATGAGAAGTGCTCCCTAGCTTACACCCTTTCCACTGCCATGGCATGGGAAAGAAACCGTCCCTTGACCACGGCCGCCGTGTGCCAGATGCAGGACGACAACCTCGACCCAGACAGAGAGGAGGTCCACCACACCCAACAGTCCTCCAGGTGCCGGGAACAAGGCTCTGCATTCCGCTCCATGCCTGCCCAGGAGTGCGCAAGCTCTGGAGACAAGCATGACCGGAAAACCTGCCGGTTCCGGGATGCCAAGTGCCACAGGTGTGGCCGCACGGGGCACATCACACGCACCTGCCGATCCCGGGAGTCCAGAGCCCAGCAGGCACTGCCACAGCCCCGCTGGAGGGCAGATGCCCACTATGAGGACAATGAATCCAAGGAAGAGCTCTATCTCCTCACAGCTGATCCAACCAAAGAGGTACTGAAGCTTCCAAGCCAGTCCTCTGCCCCGAAGATCCAGGACTGGGTCCAAATAGAGGGGTCCCCCTGCACTACGGAGCTCGATTCAGGCTCTGCGGCCTCCATTATTTTGGAGGAGATGTTTAAGAGACTCTGTCCTCATGGGGGGGCCCACCTGCGCCCATCTACCCTCACCCTGACAGACTTTCAGAGGAACCACATTCCGATAAGGGGTGTGGGAAGTTTCCTGGTCCAGTATAAGAGGTTTGATGGTCAATTGGACTTGGTTGTGGTCGCGGGGGATTTAGTTAGCCTCTTTGGCTGAGCACGGTTTGCCCCATTGGGAACCTCGATAGAAGGGATGCAGCTATGCACATCGCAGGACTTCCGAGAGGTCTGCAAAGAGTTCCCGTCCTGGGTCGCTGTATGGGCCCTCCGGTGTCGCTGCAACTCAACCCTAACACAGCCCTCATTCAAATGTGCTTCAGGACAGTTCCGTTTGTGCTACGCCCAAAAATAGACATAGAGCTGGACTGCCTTGTGGGCCAAGGAGTCTTGGAGCCTGTCTCCCACGCTGCCTGGGAGACCCCCATAGTCACCCCAGTTAAACCAAATGGGGACGTCCACATCTGCGCAAATTACAAGTGCACGCTAAATAAAGCACTTCAGGACCACACTTATTCAATCCTGGTTGTCAGCCACGTGCTGGCCTCCCTGGCAGGGGCAAAGATTTTTGGGAAACTGGACCTAGCCCATGTCTACCAGCAGCTCCTGGTGGATGAGGCCACCGCTGCAGCACAAACTGTTGTCACTCATAGAAGGGCTTTCGAAGTAAAAAGACTGTAGTTTGGGGTGAGCATGGTCCCGGGCCTCTTTCAACAACTAATGGACTCGCTCTTGAAAGGAATCCCTGGGGTCATGCCATTTTTCAACAGTGTGCTGATCGCTGTGGCAACTCCTGCTGAGTTTGCCACCCAGCTGAGCACCATCCTCCGCCACTTCCATGAGGTGGGCCTAAAGGTGAAGCAGGAAAAGGGCCTCTTGGGGGTTCTGTCAGTGGACTTTTTGGGCTTCATGGTCGACGTGGATGGCTTACATCCTACCCGGGACAAAATCAAAGCCATTGTGGAGGCACCCCAGCCTCAATCCAAGGCAAAACTATAGGCGTTTCTGGGACTACTGAACTTCTACCACGCCATCCTCCTCCACAAGGCAGCAGTAGCGGAACCCTTGCATCACCTACTGGACAAGCATGCCCCTCGGTCGTGGGGCCCCCGGCTGGCAGCTGCCTTCAGAGAGGTCAAAGTGCTGCTTATCTCTAATAAAATGCTGGCACGTTTCGATGAGTCCCTGCCGGTCGTGCTGGCTTGTGACGCGTCCCCCTACAGCATCGGCGTGGTGTTGGCCCACCGCCTTCTGGATGGCTGGGAGGTGCCTGCCACCTACTACTCCTGGAGACTGTTGGCAGTGGAGCGGAACTATGCCCAGATTGACTGGGAGGGCCTGGCGATCGTGGCCGAGGTAAAAAAATTTCATGACTTTGTATATGGTGGGCCTTTACCATTGTCACAGACCATCACCTCCTCCTTGGCATCTTCGCTCCAGATCGTCAGACTCCGCAGGTCCTTTCCCCACAGGTCCTGTGGTGGTCCATTTTCTTGTCTGGCTACTCTTACTCCCTGCAGCATCACCCGGGCAAGGCTATGGGCCACGCCGACACCCTGAGTCGCCTGCCCTTGCTGGTCATGGAGGATGACCCGGCTCTGGCCCACCATATTCTGGAAGTCGAAGACCTTCCCAATCCTCCCCTCCAGGTGGTAGACGTCACCCGCCGCTTGGCCAGGGACCCTGTCATCTCCTGTGTTCTGGGCTGGGTGGTGAGGGGGTGGCCTGCGGTGGTAGACGGGCCAGAGTTCACAGCCATTGCCATCCGCCGAGACAAGTAGTCTGCATACAAGGGCTGTTTACTGTGGGGAGACAGGGTAGTTGTCCCCAGCGTACTGCAGCACAGGGTCCTGCAAGCTCTACACAAGACCCATACCGGCACTGTCCAGATGAAGGCCCTGGCCCACAGCTACATATGGTGGCCAGGGATAGACATGGAGGTGGAGGCTTGGGTAAAGCGCTGCCAGACTTTATTTATTTATTTATTAGATTTCTAACCTGCCTTCCCGCCAAAGCAGCTCAGGGTGGTTTACATTCATGTTTAAAACCAACATACAATTTTAAAACCAGCAAAATACAAACTTAAAATACAATTGCATAAAATTCCAGTGAATTCAGTTAAATAGTTAAACAATTGAAATACGACATCAACATGTAATAAAATGCCAGTGTGACACAACTGGTAATATCAGTTCTTACTGGAACGCCTGGCAAAACAGCTCCATTTTCACAGCTCTGCGGAACAGCTGGAGGTCCCACAGAGCTCTAATCTCACTAGGGAGCTCCTTCCAGAGTGTTGGCGCCTCCAGGGAGAATGCCCTGGTCCTAGTTACCTGGCGTCCCTAGGGCCAGGAGGGGCCAGGCGGTTTTGTGTTCCATATCGCAGTGCTCTCTGGGGAACATATGGGGAAAAGCGGTCCCTCAGGTAGCCAGGTCCTTGACCACTAAGGGCTTTAAAGGTCAAAACCAGCACCTTGAAGCTAATCTGGAATGCTATTGGTAGCCAGTGCAATGACTTTAGCACAGTCTGGATGTGCTCCCGCATAGGAAGACCCATCAGCTGCCTGGCTGCTGCATTTTGCACCAGCTGCAGCTTCCAGAGTTGCCCCAAGAGCAGCCCCATGTAGAGAGCATTACAGTAGTCCAACCTCAAGGTGACCATAGCGTGGATCACTGGAGCCAGATCATTGCGTTCGAGGAAGGAGACCGACTGCCTAATCAGCCGAAGATGGTAAAAGTCTGTCTTGGCTGCTACCTAATCCTCCATTGTCAGGGAAGCATCCAGGAGCACTCCCAAGCTCCTGACACTCAGCACTGGCACCAATGGTGCCCCACCGAAGGCTAGAAGTGGGACCCCTAACCCCGAGCCGCTCTGATTCAGGCATAGGACCTCCATCTTCATCAGATTCAATTTCAGTCTGCTCAGTCTAAGCCATCGCGCCACGTCCTGCAACACCTGGTCCAGATCTTCCAGGGTAGAGCCAGACTGACCGCCCAACAACAGATAGAGCTGGGTGTCATCTGCATATTGGTGACACCCTAGCCCATGTCTCCAGGCAATCTGGGCAAGGGGGTGCATATAGATGTTAAATAGCATCAGGGAGAGCACTTCCCCTTGTGGCACTCCACAGACTACTGGGTACCTTCGGAACAGCTTCTCCCCAAGTGCCACCCTTTGTCTCTGACCCTGGAGAAAGGAGACAAGCCATTGCAATGGCGGCCCCCAAATCCCCACATCAGCAAGGCGGTGAGTGAGCAGCTGATGATCGACCACATCGAATGCCACCGACAGGTCCAACAACAGCAGCACCGCCGTCCTGCCCCAATCCAGATGCCTCCGGAGGTCATCCGTGAGGGCGACCAGTGCTATCTCCATCTTGTGAACTGGGCAGAAACCAGACTGGAAGGGATCCAGTGTGGAAGTGTCATCGAGGAAGCTCTGCAACTGTATCGCCACTTGTCAGGCCGTCAGGCCCAATCCGCCGAGCACACCCACCCAAGCCTGGGAATCCACCTGCACACCATGGTCAAGACTCCACGTAGATTTTGCCGGGCCATTCCACGGCCTGCTGTTTCTAGTTACGGTGGACTCTTATTTGAAATGGTTAAAAATCAGCCTGGTCTCCACCATCTCCTCCAAAGCCACCATCCAGGTGCTCCATAAGATCTTCGCCACCCACTGGTTGCCAGACACCATCGTATTGGACAATGGGATGGCGTTCACCTCAGAGGAATTCCAGGAGTTCCTTGGCAGCAATCTGATCCGGCACATAAGGTCCGCCTCATTTTACCCCGCCACCAACGGCCAGGTGGAAAGGATGGTGTGTATGGCCAAGGAAGTACTCAGAGGGGAGCTGGGAATTCCAGCTGGCGTGCTTCCTCCTGGCTCAACTGACCACCCCAAACCCAGTCAGCAGGCGCTGCCCTGTGGAACTCCTCATGGGCCAGCGGCCCGCAGTCCTCTTAAACAGACTGCACCCGGACAGGGCCCCAGAGTCACGCAATTTGTCTGAGCAGAGGGAGGTGCTGAGGGGGTTCTTCCTGGAGGACCCAGTCTACATCTGGAACTTTGGCAAGGGCCCCAAATGGATCAATGTCTGAGTCATTCTGGTGTCTTACGAGGTCTCGACAGACTGCAGACAGGTCCTGTGGAAGCATGTCAGCCAGCTGCGCAGGCGCATGCACCCAGCTCCGGCGTAGGTCCCGGCCCCGAGGGACACCAAGAGGGAGCTGCCGGACATCCGAGAACAAGAAACTCCCGATGGGAGTTTGCAGGAGCAACCCCCCGTTGCCACGGCTGCCCTGGAAGACAGAGCGCCTGCTTCTGCCCTGGAACCAGATGAGGCCCTCCATAACCATTCCTACCCTGTCCTGGTTGTGAGTCACGTATTGGCCCCCTTGGTGAGGGCCAAAATCTTTGGAAAGTTGGACCTCACGCAAGCACACCAACAACTGCCAGTATATGATGCCACTACAACTGTCCAGACCATTGTTACGCAAAGGGGTGCGTTTAGAGTGAAGCACTTACAGTTCGGGGTGAGTGTGGCCCTGGGGATTTTCCAACAGTTAACGGACTCTCTGTTGAAAGGGATCCCTGGAGTGACACCATTTTTCAATGACGTCCTCATTGCCATGGCAACTCCGGACAAGTTTGTGTCTCGTCTCCGTGCAGTCCTCAGCTGCTTCGACGGCACGGGACTGAAAGTCAAGAGGGAGAAATGCCTGCTTGGGGTCCCGGAGGTGGAATTCTTGGGTTTCTGGGTCAACGCATCTGGCCTTCACCTGGTGAAGGACAAGGTCCAAGGCCATTGTGGAAGCCCCTCTGCCATCATGCAAGGCGGAGCTTCAGGCATTTTTGGAACTATTCTACCACACCTTTCTCCTCCACAAGGCGGCAGTAGCCGAACCCCTGCATTGGCTTTTGGACAAGTTGGCGCCATGGGCATGGGTCCCCGGGAGGCAGTCACGTTCTGAGGCATAAAAGCCCTCCTGATCTCAAACGAAGTGCTGGCCCATTTCAACGAGTCCCTGCCTGTGGTCCTGGCATGTGATGCTTCCCTCTACGGTGTGGGTGCAGTCTTGTGGCACATTCTCCCTGACGGCCAAGAGGTCCCGCTGGGCTACTACTTCCGGACCTTGCCGGCCGCCAAGTGGAATTATGGCCAGATAGACCAGGAGGGTTTGGCAATAGTGGCGGGGTAAAAAAGTTTCATAACTTTGTGTATGGGCAATCCTTCACTATTCTTACTGAGCACAAGGCGCTCCTTGGCCTGTTTGCAGTGGACAAGCAGACCCCCCAGGTGCTCTCGTCCCGAGTCCTCTGCTGGTCTCTCTTCCTGGCGGGCTATAACTACCACCTGGAACATTGCCCGGGTTAGGCGATGGGGAATGCCGACACCCTCAGCCGGCTTCTGCTTCCCTCTGTAGACGCCGACCCTGCCCTGGCCCCCAGGGTCCTCCTGCTCGAAGGCCTCCTGGAACAGCCCCTGCAGGCCTTGGACATTGCCAGCCGCTTGGCTCACAACCCTTTCATCTCCCGGGTCTCGGGCTGGGTGGTGAGGGGGTGGTCCACAGCCACTGCGGGCCCAGAATTCATGGCATCTGCCACTCGCAGAGACGAACTGTCGGCTCTCAAGGGGTGTCTCCTATGGGGGGAGAGGGTGGTCATCCCCAATGCCCTGCGACAACGAGTCCTCACCACACTCCACGAGGCCCACCCGGGAATACTCCGGATGAAGGTGCTGGCCCGGAGCTATGTCTGGTGGCCAGGAATAGATGTGGAAATAGAGTCATGAGCGCAGAGGTGCCTGACGTGCCAGGCTGTCAGACCAAACCCATGGAGTGTACCCCCACAACCATGGGAGTCAACATGCAAACCATGGTCCTGGCTCCACATTGATTTCACCAGCCCATTCCAAGGATTTATCTTCCTAGACACTGTGGACTCTTACTCTAGGTGGCTAGAGATAAGTCTGGTCTCCACTATCTCCATGAAGGTGGTCATCCACACCCTGCGCCAGATCTTCACGACCAATGGCCTGCCAGACACGATCGTTTCTGACAACGGGACGGCATTCATGTCCACAGAATTCCAGGACTATCTCCAGAGGAATCTGATCCAGCACATGAGGTCAGCCCCCTTCCACCCAGCAACCAATGGGCAAGTGGAGCGCATGGTGCGCACCGCAAAGGAAGCTCTCAGCGGAATCACAGACGGGGACTGGGAGTTTTGGCTGGCCCACTTCCTCCTAACTCAACAAACAATGCCTAACTCCGTCACCAGCCGCTACCCTGCAGAGCTCCTGATGGGCCGATGCCCCACCATCCTGCTGGACCGGCTACATCCAGACCGGGCGCCAGACTTAAGGAAGTTAACAGAGCAAAGAGAGGCTCCCCAGGGGATCTTCCCGGAAGACCCTGTCTTCATCAAAAACTTTGGGAAGGGACCCCCATGGCTGGCGGGCAGGGTTGCCAGAACCACCAGTCCCATTTCTTATGAAGTCTCCACAGAGGATGGTCAGATCCTTAAAAAACACGTGGACCAACTCCAGAGGTGACAGCTCCCGGCGGAAGGCGAGGCTCCCCTCAGGCCAAGGGAACCGGAGTTCAACACACCAGAGGCAAGCATCCAGCCTAACCCACCAGCTCCCGGGGGGCACCAATGGCAGAAATGACACCAGATCCACCAGAGCCCAAGGAACAGCCTCTGCTGCCACCTCAACCACCCATCCAGGAAAATCAGCCAGAGCCGGTCGTAAGCGAGCCCGTCCCAGCACCCCTGCGCTCCCAGAGAGAACATAGACCGCCTGCCTACTTAAAGGACTATGTGACATAGGTTGAGTCAGAACTATGGGGAGAGGGGTGTTGTGTACGCGGAGCGCCACTAGGGGTTCACCACCTAAGTCTGAAGCTGGGGACAAAAAGACAATAGGACCTAGGATCCTAGTCCACCTTGAGTCCACCAATTAGACCTTGGCGGGAAATTCAAACCCACCAATGGGACTAAGGGTGTGCTGGGTGGGGTGTATAAAGTTGGCCCTTGCAGGGCTGGGTTTGCAGTGTGTGTTATGTGAAGTACAATAAACGTGTCTGAACGCATGTCGTAGTCCGAGTCTCCATTCAGCGAACCCAGTACTTTACAGCCTGAGACCCTGCAGAGCCACTGCCGGTCTGATTTGACAATACTGACTTTGATGGACCAAGGATCTGATTCAGTATAAGGCAGTTTCATGTGTTCATGTTTTCCAACAAACCAGATACATCTGCAACTCAAGTGTCTGCTATCCCTCCCTGAGGAGGGAAATGTTTGGAACTTGAAATATGTCACTAGGTGCTGGGGACCAGAAGAGAAAGCTGTACGTATACTCCATAGGCAATATTTTATAGTTTCTCTTTCTGATGGATTTTTCTTCTCATAAGCCTCTTCAGGAGCCAGTTTCATTCAAAAAGTTTTATACATATATACATAAGTAATGACTTTCATGGCAGGGCTTTTGTACCTTTAACAATTGCATGACAGGAAAAACCCAGTAGTTATATTCCAATAAAAAGTGTCACTTGCTGAATTTTGCACAACCATTAAGGCCATGGGAGCTCTGCCAAGTAAACCTTGGCCACATTTCTGAATGCAGATTCAGATGCAGGGACTGTGAGTGCTGTTCCAAGGTTTCTCAGTCCAAATATTCTGGGGATTACAGCCAATGTTGGATCAATTAGAATTAGGGGTAGGGTTGCCAGATCCAGGTTGGGAAACTACTGGAAATTGGGGGACGGAGCCTGGGGAGGACATAGGGACCTCAGTGGTGTACAATGCCATACAGTCCACCTTCCAAAGCAGTCATTTTCTCAAGGGGGACTGATCTCTGTAGTCTGGAATTGAGCTATAATTCCGAGGGATCCCCAGGTGCCACCTGGAGGCTGGCATCTCTAAATACACAAGTAACAGGGGGTAGCCCAGGTGCAGTATAAGGACTGGATTCCACATGGCTATGTGTACCTTCCTCTTCCCAAGATACCTCCTGTTTTCTCAATTGTTTTTCATTCTATGTGGTAAGAATTCATCTATCCTCTTAGTAATTTCCTAATTGAATTCTTGGCCCTTGCCTGTTCCTCTTGATTAAATTGTTCAAAAGAGAAGGGGAGGAAAGGTCATACAGATAAAAAGCAATGTCATCCAGAGATCTGAATCCCAATACACCAAAATCACTTATTATATTCAAAATAGCAACTTGGACATCACAGTAGTAGATTCAAGCTGTTACTCTGAAGATCGTTCCATAGTATGTTTGCATTGTGAATGATGCCAGTTGCCTAGTTAAGGCCCTCTGCCTCCCAGGACAGGTGACCAATGCTGTTAAAGATTTAGAGCACTAGCCATCTGCTGGAGGCCTCAATTCAAAAAGGATATGGATCTTAGTGACCATTCCAGATCTGCGGACCAGGCAGAAGATCCTAGAACTTGCCAGAACCAGAGGATCCCTTTCCTTCCAACAAAACAAGATCCTTGTAGTCTCAGACCTTCCCCCAGGTGTCCTAGCCAGCAGAAGAGATTTGAAGCCGGTCACTGAAGCATTCCAGCAAGCCAAAATGAACCACAGGTGGTTCAAGAACACAAAGTTGCAAATTGTGCACAATGACAAAGATTTTTATGTTAATAATTTAGAAGCTGGCAATAGACTTCTGCAATATTTGAATATCCCTATTCAAATGGAGACAAGTAAATATTCGCAGAAAAGGAAGATGCAATTTTCACTTGCTAAAGACAGTAAAATTATTTATTTATTACTTTCGATTTAATATCCCGCCTAGCCAGGAAACTGGCTCAAGGCGGCTTACAGTGGTTAAAATACCATAAAACAATAAATACAATACATACAATAAAATTCATTAAACAACAGGTTACATAAAGTGCTGGTGTGAACAGAAGGCGATTCCTATGCTATATTTCCAGCATCATATGGGCAGTAAATCCAGCATTGTAACCAGGTCCATAAGATGTCCCATATTCAGTACCTCTTTCATCAGTGGTATAAAGCAAGTTTGACTTCTTGCTTGGTACCTGATGTGACTGAGTTTATTTTTGCCCTTTGGTATCTTTACTTAGTATAACTCTGTTTATCTCACTTGAATTAAATAAGTATTACTTTTAATCTTTTATCGTGGGTTTGGAGGAGGGGGGAGGGCTTTTTTTGGGTTGCTTCCTTCTTTGTTCAGTCTTTGTCTTTTGGAGGTTGCTCCATTAACCACAGTAGGGACTGTTCCTGCTTGGTTAAGTGAGGCTGATTTTTTCTTTTTTTCCTTTTGTTAATTAATCAATTAATTAGCTATTACAGTAATTGGATTTAAAGTTTAAATATTTTAATAAATGACTATATATGATATAACTCTTTGATATCTTAAAATCTCCAATAGATTACACTACTATTAATTAGTGTATATTGTCACACCCTAATCATTTCATAAGTGGTGTGACTCTTTTCAGAGCATTGAGGTCTATTGCTTAATTATGTTTCTGCTCTTGTTTGTTATTTCTTATTTGCATTGTATAGTAGTGATTCCAAAACAGAGGACAGTAGTGGTTTATAAGATCAGAGGTTTTAATATTTCATAAATTGTGCAAACGCCTCAACAACTCCATATTTTACAGTTCTGTGACTGTACCTCTTGATTTCAACACAAGTTTAAGATTATTGACATTACACATTGGAAAAGCAACTCTAACTTTTCACGGCAGTTTCAATAGACGCTGCAGTTTTCAACTATAGTTTAGATAGAAATAGGTTTTACTATAGGTTACTGTCCCTCTCTGATCTCTTTACTGGGATTTGCAATGTCAGGTTCTTTAATCTTAACAATCTAAGTTTTATATAGATTAATAGGAACAGGGTTTCTTTTATATATATATCTCATTTCCTGCAGGGCTCATTTCCTGCAGGAGCGCACAGGAGCGAAGCTCTGGCAGTAAGGATCGCAGGGGGTGGGCACATGCAGCAAGCCCCGCCCCTTGCTCCCAGCAGCCCCCCCACCTTTCCTGGCTCGCTGGCCGACCCAGCGGAGCGCTGCCTGAGCTGGCCCTTGAGCTGCTCTGCCACTGCCTGGGCCGTGGCACCCAGCCCACCCATGCTCTGCCCATCCTCATGCCAGCCCTGGTGCAGCGCCTTTGCAAGGCGGGCCCCGGCTACTCCTGCGAGGCCTGTGAGGAGCTCCGCCCCAGCCACCTGCACCTACTTGGCCTCCTCCTGTGCCTCTGCCCTGCCACCACCCTGGCCCCCTACCTGCTCAAGGCCATGCACATCCTCTGTGCCACCCTCCTCAACCCATGAGCAGCCACCCACTTTCCTGCACTTGCTGGCCATCCAAAAGAGTCCACTGGCACCTTTAAGACCAAGGTTTATTCAGACGCAAGCTCTTCCTCCTCTGTGAGGGCAGATCTGCACGCTCCCCCCCCTCCATAGCTAGCAATCCAAAACAGTCCAGTGGAGCCTGAGCAGTGGGTGTTGCCTTCTGACACACTTCCGGTGATGTCAGGGGGTGTGGCATATGCAAATAAGTTATGCTAATGTGTTATGCTAATGAGCTCCTGCACCTCTTTTTCTATGAAATGACCCCTGTATACACACACACACACACACATATATATATACACTCGATATACACCAAATTAGCTAAGTTTTGTACTTTAAAAGCTTTAATTGCTTAAAGGTAACTTACTAAGAATATCTATTTACCAGTTGGTTTCTTTGATTACTGTTCCGCATCTTGATACACTTAAAACAACAGCCCCCCCCCGGTACTATTTCTTTGCACACGTGATTTATTACCTAAAGATACTTCATGACTAGCATTGCACTATTTGTCACTCCTGTTTGACCTCCACATTTTTGTTATGAATGCTAACTGGTCCATCCTGTCTCAAAATGTAAGAGGTAACAAAATGGTTCTCTGTACACAGTATATATAGTTAACAAGAAGCAAAAAGGAACTGTGATATTGAAAAATTAAACAAAATTTATGAATATTATATGCAATATATAACAGAAATACAAAGTGTGAAGTCTGTGAAGTCTGACGGCGGTCTCCGGAATGTGGAGCCATTTCGATGAACGTCTTCTTCTGAGTGGAGTGAAACCTTATAAATAATTCATAATGTACATAATACTATTATTATTTGGCAATGTACAAAAACTATCAAAATATTTCAAAAATATTTTTACAATAAAACTCATTCTTACAATTCAATGTCTAACAACTCTTCTTAATGGGGCAGGGTCTCATATACAAAATTCCATTGTAGTATACTGTAATGAAATAAATAACATACATAACTATTGAACAATTAAATGTAACTTCAACCTCAAAAAATATAATGAAAACTTAACTTACCCACATTTCTCTAGCTATTTTTACAAGTGGGACATTCTTACCAAACAAGTCTAAGTCTCTTGACAATTGCTGAATAGTAGCTGACATTAAGTACTATCATTCTCCCAAAAAGAGCCTAATCCTTACAACACTTAGACCAAGGTTGCCATCTCTTGGCCTTTAAGATTTCAGTATAGTAACTTTGTAGTTTTTATATGTGTCACAAAAAGCATGATTAGTTTAAAGGTGCAGTTAGACCAGTCAATTGGAGAGTGTTCAATTTCAAAAACATACACTGCCACCATTCCTCTAATTGTCTATACATGCAGAACCTTCTCATTATACACATCTGAATACACACTACCTATTAAGAAAATAATATACAGACACTGGCACATTGTTAATGATGTGCCAGGATGTAAGCAAAGACCCTCTATAGGTTTTAGAAGAACAGCTACCATTCGGGACTTATTAGTCCATGCTGATTTAAAATCAGAAGCCAGGGAACAGAATTTACCTATTGGGCATTTCAAATGTTTGCACTGTTCAGCATGTCCATTAAGTTGGGAAACTAAAAATGTGGACTTTCCAGATATTAATTTCAATATGGAATTGATGTCCTATTCCTCATGTGCAAGCAAACGAACAGTCTACATGGTGGTGTGCCCATGTAATTTGAGGTACATTGGGAAATCTCTAAGGTCTATAAGAACTCGGATATTAGAACATTAATCTAAAATAAAACATAAATATCTGGAGGCACCATTGACAGATCAAGAATTCTTAGAGAAGCCAACTGAATTACAAGAAGTCCTGGATGTCATCAAGAATTTGAAAAATAAATCAGCAGGGCTGGATGGTTACCCTCCAGATTTTTACAAGAAGTTTGTATCATTATTAGCACCTCATCTGACAGCAGTATGCAATGCAATTATGACTTCGGGAAACTTACCTCCAACATGGAATTTGGCTTCTATTATAGTTATACCAAAACCAGTTAAAGATCTTACTAATCCAGCATCTTTCTGGCCTATATCTCTCCTCAACCAGGACTATAAGATTTTTACAGCAATACTAGCAAAACGTTTATATAGCTTTATCACACATTACGTCCACCAAGATCAGACCGGATTTATGCCAGGCAGAGATCTAATGAACAATATCTTTAAAACTTTGAATACCATTGCCGCTTGTGAGAAATCAAAATTGATTCTATTATCTCTTGATGTAAAGAAGGCTTTTGACTCTCTGGAAACATGGTATCTTCTGGCTCTTCTCCAACATATGGGTTTTGGAGAAGTATTCCTTCAAGCAATTTCAGCAATTTATGCTTGTCCAATGGCACAGGTCAAAGTAAATGGTGAGACCTCCAGAAATCTTCAGTTAACCAGAGGCACCAGACAAGGATGTCCTCTATCACCAGTTCTCTTTGCTCTCGCCTTAGAACCTCTGGCCGCTTCAATTCAACATGACAACAATATAAAAGGTAAAGGTAAAGGTTCCCTTGCTCGAAAGCCAGTCGAATCTGACTCTAGGGTTGCGGTGCTCATCTCCGTTTCAAAGCCGAAGAGCCAGCGCTGTCCAAAGACATTTCCGTGGTCATGTGGCCAGCATGACTACACACCAAGGTGCACGGAACGCTGTTACCTTCCCACCGAAGTGGTACCTATTTATCTACTTGCAATTTCTTGCTTTCGAACTGCTAGGTTGGCAGGAGTGACAACAACATACATGGCATCAAACTGGGAACATACACAAACAAGATCAGCCTCTTCGTGGATGATATGTTCTTGCATCTAACAATTCCATCAAAAACTCTGCAGTACCTACAAAAAATCTTCCTGACCTATAGTACAATATCAGGGTTAAAAGTTAATCAATCTAAATTGTGCCTAATGCCTTTTAACCTTCCACTGGAAGCAACAGAATTTCTTTGCCACAAATATGATTTCAAATGGGCTGATGTTTCGCTTCCATATCTAGAAATTCAAATACTCAAGAAACTAACAGTTTTACAGAAGTTTAACTTCCATCATAAATTTCACAAAATCAGATGTGACATACGGAAATGGGGAAAACAAACTTTCTCCCTTCTGGACAGATTACATCTCATCAAGTCTTTCATATTCCCTAAAATTTTATTTCTTTTCAGAGCCATACCTATCAGTATCCCTACAGAAACTTTGAAAGACTGGCAAAAAACACTGAACTCCTTTCTTTGGCAACAAAAACGACCCAGAATTGGCTTTCGAACAATTTGAAGACATGCATCGCAAGGTGGCCTTAAATATCCTGATTTATTAACCTATCACAAAACAACATTGCTAATCCCCATAATCAAAATGTTACGTGTTGGAGATCAACTAGATTGGGTGAAGTCTCTCAAACCGCTTTTCTCTCCATTATCAGTACAGGATGTCATATAGATGGACACCAGAGACAGACCAATCGTGATTTCTCATAACCCCTTCCTTAAGACAATCCTGAAAAACTGGGACACTTGCAAAAAAACATCCAGATATTCATCCTTCTTACACCAACAATGGTTTCTTCCAGGAATGAACAAAGAGATTGCTAGCACCTGGAGACAAGCAAACATCTGTTGTCTTGTGGATATTTCCTCCTGAGATGGCTTACTCCCAAAATCGGATCTAGAACACAAACTTAGTCACACCATACCATGGTTACCTGCAACTGGGCCACATTACTTAATCCATCACTCTTCCTCAAATCTTGAAAACTCTTAAAACTCCATTCAAGAAACTCATTGAAATGAAGATAACAGCTCCAAAGGTCTTCTTTCGGTAATCTATAGGCTTCTGATTCACCAAAATGACCTCAGACCACTACGATTTCAAACTCGATGGCAACAAGACTGTGCAACAGAGCTCTCTGAAACTCAATGGTCCAAAATTTGGTCGTCCACTTTGCTAACATTCCCTATCATTTCAACTAAATTACAGTCATACAAGATTGTAAAACGCTGGTATCTCACTCCAGAGATACAATCTACAATAACCTCTTCCCATTCCCCTTTGTGCTGGAAACAGTGTGGTGAAATTGAAACCTTTGCTGGTGGCAGTGCACCCGTATAGAGAAATTCTGGCACGATGTATTATCCCAAATACACCTAATCTCGGGATATGAAATTCCTTTAGATTCAGCATTGATCTTTCTTGACCTCTGGGGCCCAACCAAGATACCAAAAATCAGACGTGAACTGATTTCCAATCTTCTTGTAGCTGCAAAAGTATCTGTTGCTTCTGCATGGCAATCAAACCTGACTCCCACATGACCCAGCTAGTTAAATAAAGTGTGGAATCACCTCATTATGGACAAGATTACAGATTACGTACAACAATCAGATCTCTTCCCTAAAGTCTCCAACCTCGAGGAGAAATGGCTTCCATTCCTAGAATTTACAGTGAACTATGACCTTCAACCGCGTAATCCTGCTTATCTCAAACTGCTTTTTGCCTAAACTGCTTTATCCTCCGCAATGACTAGTTGTGAACAAGCGTGTGATTTCTAAGACAAAGATTATTCTGAATACTAATTATTCTTATATAACTCGTAAGGTAACAATGCTCACAGATTTGGATCTTTCTCTACTCGGAACATCTATAAATAGTTAAAGCAAGATTTGTGTATGTTATGTTTTGTCTTTTGTTATAAACTGGTCTGAATTTATGAAAAATGCTTTTCCAAGAATACTATGCTCCGTTATGCTTTGGAAAAATTAATAAAATTTAAATTATAATAGAAAAAGGATGTGGAGCGAATGGAGCAGGTGCAGAGGAGAGTGATGAGGATGATCGGGGGTGGGTGGGTTACAGACCGAGCCCTGTGAGGAAAGGCTGAGAGATTTGGGAATGTTTAGTCTGGAGAAAAGGAGGTTGAGGGGGACATGATTGCTCTCTTTAGTATTTGAAGGGCTGTCACTTAGAGGAGGGCAGGGAGCTGTTCCTGTTGGGAGCAGAGGATAGGACTTGCAATAATGGGTTTAAATTAAGGGTGGGAAGGTAACAGCTGGATATTAGGAAAAACTTTTTTACAGTAAGAGTTGTTCAACAGTGGAATCAGCTGCCTAGGGAGGTGGTGAGCTCCCCCTCACTGGCAGTCTTTAAGCAGTGGCTGGACAAACACTTGTCAGGGATGCTCTAGGCTGATCCTGCATTGAGCAGGGTGTTGAATTAGATGGCCTATATGGTCCCTTCCAACTCTGTAATTCTATGAGCATGTGCAATCAGGCCCTCATGTACAACCAAATGCCACCCACAAGGTTCTTTGGCCATAATAGTCTTTTTATGGTTAATAGGAAGGAAAAACTTCTTGGGAACATGTTAATATAGCATTTAATGACTTCAAGAGGAATGTACCCTGGTAGTTCAGGACAAGCATCAGAAGAAAACATCCACTGACACCACCTCCAAGACCAGCAATTGATTTTGAACATCCATCATCCACATGATGTATTGGTCAGCCTAGATTAGTTGATGAGGTCTAGTATGATCACAGCAGCATGAGATGCTGCAGAGCATAAACCTATGTCTTTTCAATGGGAAATGGGGGCTAATAGAACATTAGCATCAGTTACTTGGGCCCTAAAAAATCACCCAAGCAGTTTGCATATATTGCAGTCACAATATATTGGAGGGGAAATCACATTGTTAACCTCCTCCCAATAAACAGCAGAACATACATTTGGGGCAGGAGTATTATTTTGCAGATATTTGAAAACATTATATAGAAGCTTGTAAAACTATCATTCAGTTGTGCACTTCAAACAGCACCTATCAAGGAGCAGGATGTTAATTTAACTGGCAAACTTATAACTACAACTGCTTGTTTGAACCAACTTGAGGTCAGGATCATTGCTTTTCTATAAAACTCAGCAAAGGTAAATAGCTTTAATTCACTGCCAGATATTTCCCTCGTCTTTGTCTAAAACCTATGGCATCCTTGCTAGGGGTAGGACATTCAGGCCCTGAGTGCTAATTCTGGGGCCCCACATCACAGATCTATTAGCCATGTTTTCTCATTAGGTATTATTTATGTACATTGTCAGACATGCACAAATGAATGGAGCTACAATCACTCATGAAGGCTTCCACACTTGAATTTGTTCCATTCTGTTCTGTTTTTCTACATGTTGGCCCAACCACTATAACCCAAAACAATCTTTCCAGGCTTTCTGTAGAGAAACAAAAAATTACACACTGAAAAGGTGGTTTTTCTACCACCTTTTCAATGGCAATGAAGTTTAAAAGTTCACAGTACAGAGAATGACTGCTAGACACACCAGGATTAATCTGGGACATTAATCTGCCTAGGATCCTAGTCACTGGTCTATTGTGCATAATGGTTAATTTGGTACTAATCCTGGATCTGCATAGCTCAGTTCTCAGCCTGATGCTGGTTGCACTTTTACAGTTTACAGTATTTTAAACTCTGACCCTTTTCTGCTGCCGTATCACATGATTCAAATTGCATTTGGATTGTGGAAGAAAAACTTGTGTATTCCCTTTCCCTGTCTACCAAATGTTTATCAGAATCAAGTGTCTTTGGTACTTTAGTCCTAGGGGTGACTGTTGGCCTTGGCCCTGACACTACCACTGCCACCTAGCTGAGTTGCAGGGCCATATCTTAGTCCTGGTGACAGCCTCTGGTGCCGGGAATACTGCCTCTGATCCGCTAGAGGGTGGTAGAGAAGAGGATTATTGTACAATGAATCTTTTGCCTCTATTTCATGGCAAGCTCCTTTTTCCTTATTGCATAGGAACAAACGGTCTTCCCCTATCACCTTCTCCCTCCTCACCCTGGCTTTCTATAGGACTCAGTCTTGCACTGTTGAGTCTCCCCTGAGTATCTTCCTTGCACTAGAAGCACTGACTTTGAAGTACTTACCAGCTCCTTCTTCCGTCCAACAGATCCAACCACACACACACATATTCTCTCACACACAGAGAGAGAAGGGAATTTAGCACCTCCCTGAATACCGTCCCCTTCATTACGTATTAATACAATACACTGCATGGGTTTGCCAGCTCTGGGTTTGGAAATACCTGGAGATTCTGGGGGTGGAGCCTGAGAAGGGCAGGGAGGGATCTCAATGGGGTAGGATGCTATAGAGTCCACCTTCCAAAGTGGCCACTTTCTCCAGGTGAACTGATCTCTGTCACCTGAAGACAGGGCCGGCTCCAAGTGTCTGGGCGCCCTAGACAGGACAGACTGGGGTGCCCCCCACGGGGGATGCCAACCTCCTGGTGGGGCCTGGAGACCGGGGGGCGGTGGAGGAGTGCTGGCTTTCCTGGAGGCTCCGCAGCTGCAGGGCCCCTGGGAAAGCCAGGGAAGGGGAAGGGGGTCTAGCCACCACCCCCTCCCTCCCAGCGCCGGCTTTCCCGGGGCTCCGTGGCTGCGGGGTCCCCGGGAAAGCCGGGAAGGGGGCGGGGGTCTAGCCGCCGCCCCCTCCCTCCCAGCACCGGATTTGTTCTGCAAGAGCAGCTAGAGTAAGGGCACTGTCTTGGGGCCCTTCCCTGGAGTCAAGTATCGCCCCTATGAACTGCACTCTCTGACAAGGAACCAGCTGTGATTTCTTGTGGTTGACCTGGAGGCCGAGATTCCGAAGGATGTCTAGGGCTTGAGACACCTGACATATGAGAAGGTCCCTGGAAGGTGCCACGAGAAGCCCATCGTCCAGATATGGGAACGATATGAAGGTATGCTACAATGACTACCATTGTCTTGGTGAAGACCCGAGGTGCCATACTGAGGCCAAACAGTAGACTCCTGTATTGGTAAGTGGCTGCCTCCTATTGCAGAGTGGAGATATTGTCAATGGGAGGGGTGGATGGTCAGGTGGAAATATGCATCCTTGAGATCAAGAGTAGCCATCCAACAGTCCTTGAACAGAAGAGGCAGAATGACCGGTAGAGATGTCATCTTGAATTTCTGGTATTGTATAAAGGCATTGAGGCCTTGAAGGTCTAAGATCGGCCTCTGTCCGCTGTCCCTTTTGGGAACCACAAAGTACCGGGAATAAAAACCTCTGTCCTGGTGGTCTACGGGGACAGGTTCTATGGCCCCTTATGATAGGAGTGTGACGACTTCTTCGAGGAGGAAGGGCGATGGTGGAGTGGTGACAACTGTAGGAAGAGGTGGAAAATCCAGGAATTCTATGGACTAGCCCAGGATAGAAAGGACCCATTGGTCTGATATAATGGTGGTCCAGGCATGTAGATACAGGTAGAGTTGGGTGGAAGGCAGGTGGGATTCAACGGCCCTGTTTGTTTGACTTTGGTTGTTTCGGTCTGGGCTGTTGTTGTGTTGCCCCAAACCTCTGTCTGGATTGATATGGTTGTCTGTTTCCAGACATAGACTGACGTGATCTGTATCCTCCCTCCAGTGATGGTTTAGTATACTGTCACCTGGAGCTGTTCCTGGACCAAGAACGAGGATGAAAAGACTTCAGTGGGGCGGTGACATCCAATGACCTAGACACCTTGATACTTTTATTCATTTCCTGCAGGGCAGAGTCTGTGGATGCGTTAAAGAGACCTTGGTCTTCCATGTGTACCCTGGTATCCATGGGGAGCGAGGTGGTTCTAAGCCAAGAATGCCTTCGGATGGCTACTGCTGAAGACATCGTCTTTGAAAATGTGTCCAGAGTGTGCTTCAACGAATTAATAATTTGCTTAGAGAGTAACAGCCCCTCCTTCTGTAACTTCCTGGCCTCCTGAAGCTTGTCTGCAGGAAGTGATGACAAGAATTTGGTAAAACGCTCCCAGAGAGAGTATTCGTACCATCCCATGCAGGCGATGTAATTTGAAGTTTTGATTCCGAGGGTTCCCGCAGAATAGAGGCATTTGCCCATCGAATCCAATTTCTTACTCTCCTTATCCAAAGGCGTAGCCAAAGTTCACTTGCTTTTCGAAGAGGATGACATGACCATCGAGTTTGGTTTCGGATGAACATGAAGGAATTCCACGTCAGTCTCCTGAACCCTGTAAATATGGTCCAAGCACAGAGAGGATACTGGAACAGAAGATGGTTTGTCCCATGGGGCCCTAGCAGCCTGAAGCAGGACAGACGACATCGGAAGGGCGATGTGGAGGTATCTAGTTGTACAACATCTGAATAGTCCGATACCAACGATTGAGGCTGGACAATTGAAAGTCCCAGTGAATGAGCCATTAATTTGATCATATCCCCATAAGAAGAGAGATCTCCGGAAGGGGAAATGGGCAGATTAGCAGCCACTGCAGGATCTGGCGAAGGGTTGTCAGGGGACTTGGGACGTTCGGAGGCATTGATGTCAGACCCAAAGATCCAGAGGGCGACAATGGTGGCGGCAGTAAGGGCTCTTCCTCCACCCCGACGGGGACCTCCAATATCGGAGCAGATTGAGACGGTACAGAGGGCTCCAGACATTAAGGGGATGGAGGACATGGAGGTTCCTCTGGAGGCTTAGAAACCGTCACGGAAGGCTTAGCTCTGTGTTGTGGAGAGCGGGAAGGTCGCGATCTTCTATCCCAGTCCGACTGTGGTCAAGGAGTCATCCATGGCATCCATGTCGACATTGGGTATGATGAGAACCAGTAAGACATATGTTGTCGATGTTCCCATGGAGGCAGCACAGATGGCTCGAAATAGGTCGGGGAATGTGGTCTCAACTCTCGTCTGGACGAGTAGGAAAACCTCGGCCTGGAAGGATGGTAATCTTCCATTCAATACCGACGTTCTTCTTGCCTGGGAGACATGGGTGGACGGTCCCCACTAGGGGATCTGGATCGATACCAGGAGTCCACTCAGGAGTGTGTACTTGCCCAGGAAGACGCCAAAGGCGAACGATCCTTGCGAGGTCTGTGGACTACTTCTTCCATATCGGACGGCGAGAGTGAGATAGGTCCAGCACCGATGGGAGCCTCCGATACCAGGGGATTCAGCTGCTTTTTTTTTTTGTGGTAAAACTCTCTTAAAAAGGAGATAATTTTATTCTTTTTATAAGAAAAGGGTAGGGTAGACAGATGGAGAAAGAAAAAGATGGAGTGAAGTTTTTTCTGTTAAAAAGGGTTAGTTTTAATTAGTAATCAATACCATTTTTGGCATCTATCACGGTTAGAAGATCTTCTTTTTAACTTTGCAAAGTCCAAAATCACTCTGTTAATACAGTTAGTAAAGTCCATTGGGGTTAGTAATTAAACAGCTCCTTATAGATGTTACACGAACAGTCCTCAAGGTGTCTTCTTTTTAAGTCTCTTCCAATTATGGATTGAGTCCTTTTTAGCCTTGATGCCTTCCGTTCCATCACCTCCTTCCCCTGGGCTGCTGTCTTCTTCACTGCTTATCCCAATTTTGAGTGCTGTGTCTTCCTCCATGCTGGCGTGTCTCTTCAGAAGTTTTTGCATTTTAAGGATGTAGTCCATCTTCTTTCTTTTCTCTTTTTCCTTGTACTTCTGGCCTTCAAATTTCCAGGGCTCCATAGACACTACACATGAGATTAGATCTCTGATATGCTGCCTGCTATGCTCGACATCCCCTTCTACTGGCAGAGTATTTTCTTTTATAAAAGCGGAGTAGGCTTTGGGAGCCATGTCCACTTCTTCTTTTAATTCTTTCGCTTCACTGCCAGTTAGGGGTGCCAAGACATTCGTCAAGGTAGATCCGAGATCTTCTTTCTCTTCTTTTACGCCCTGAAAACTTAGAATCAGATTCGATTTCTGTTCAATTTCCACCATCTTCCTTGTTGTTTCTGATATCTGTTTCTGTCGACTGATGAGAACACTTTCCACTTTAAGCAAAGTTTCATTGATTTTCTGCATTTGTTCCAGCAGAGGGCACAGCATCTCCTTTTCCTGTTGATTGACAGCGAGCTCTGGGGGGGGCTACCCGGACCGGAAGTCCCTCCCCTTCCCTCTTCTCTTCCGGTTTCTGCAGGACTTTTTCCATTGTCGACATTTTGGTTTTTTGTTTACTTTTACAAAGTTCGTGCCGCATCCCCCAGGAAGCTAATAGGGTCGTAATCTTCCGTACAACCCCAACGGTACTTTCACCAACACTTTTTTCTCTCTTCCCCCCTTCGCGCTCCCTTTGTAGATCTTGCTTCTCAAAAGGGGTGGGGACTCCTCCGTCCTCCCATACGCTTAAACGCTTGCGGGGGATTCCAATTTACGCTTCAAAATAGATTTTCAACTCACGACTCGATGCCACTTCTTCTTTTTATGTTAAATCATAGCGCTGTCTTCACTCCTGGAAGTCGGTGGCGCTGCTAAGTCCCATTACAGGCACGACGCAGCAGGGCCGATTGGGGCGGGGAGAAAGCCTCAATTTCCCGGCTGTCTGCCGGCAAAGAGGCTACTCCCCAAGCACCCCCAGTTCGGAGCCTTTGCCTAAGGCTCACTAGGGTCTTTTGCACATGCGAAGACCCCCCCTATCTGCGCGTGGGCTAACCGCCTCCGGGAGCGTCCCGAGAAGCGGCCGCCATTCGCAACACCGAAACCGAAAACCGGGATTCAGCTGCTTGATAGGCGGGTTGAGTAACTTGATTGGTGGTAACACAGGCAGCTCCAGCTCAGTAGGGTCGACGAAGTCGGATTGCACCCGCTGCAGAGGGGGTAATGCAGAGCCCGTTTGTCTGCCAATGCCGCTCTTGCTGTGAGGCTTATGCGTGGTCTTTTTTGAAGCAGACTTCTCCTTGTCGTGCTTTTTCTTCTTCTTCTTCCTCTTGACTGGGGTTGAGGCCGAAGAAGCGTGTTTTGGTGCCGGACGCTTCAAATATGTACCCTCATTCAATGACGCCTTGGGGCAGGGAGGTCAGATCGATGTCTTCGATGTCAACAGAAGTTCAGCTGGACAGGCTTCTGAGGCTTCGCAGCAGACATCGTTCCGGCTGGTAAAGGGGCCAAAGCAGACTCCCAGAGAGCTACTCAGAGACTTGCGGCCCTGTTCTTGCGGGTCTGATTAGAGAACTTGGAGCAGTGCCAGCAAGTCTCTGGACAGTGGGCTTCCCCAAGACAAATAATACAAAGAGTGTGACCGTCTCTAAGGGCTAGTTTGCTGCAACGGCCAGCACAATTCTTAAAGCACCCCCACTGTTTGGCCATAAAGAGAGGCACAAACAAAAAGAAAAGAAAAAATACCTATGCTGAGGTGAAAAAAAAATTACCTCAGAGTGAGATTTACCTCAGAGAGGTGAGGGGGGCGGAGAAGGAAGCTGCCAGAGGCAGCAGCAACCCTCAAACAAAAGCTTTAAAAAAAATATTTTTAAGATGAAAAGGCAAAAAACAAAAGAAAAACGAAGTGAGCAATTCCTCATAAGAGGGAAACTACTTTCACACTGACCAGCAGAAAACAAGCAGTTAACAGCGTGGCAGTCAGAAGAGAACTTGCGGAATGTCTGCACCCCACCCCTTGGGCATGCGCAGTGGGGTTCCTGTGCGTGCTTGAGGGGAAGGTGCAAAAATCCCTTTGTGAGCTTTGTACATCATCGATTTGGATCAGTGCAGGCGCATAATCCCATAGGTGTGATGCACAGAGACCATGAAGAAGATCAAAAAGTTTTAGTCTTGTGGAATGAAAATCAAGACCTTATGTCATCTAAAGGTAATTCAGACCACATCTACACAGGAAGTTTAGCATGCTCCCTCGTTCATGCTGTATACAGAACAAATGTACAGAAACTAATTCTAGGGAGAGTGAGGAGGTCCTGACCAATATTTCACATTCTTGTATGTGGGCAGCACAACCTTTGCACAGCCTGGGATTCCCTGTGTCTGTCTTGCAGGTGAATGGTGGAATCATGGCACCTGGACATACCTGATTCAGAAAAATTAAACAAATGGCCAATTAAAAGTGATGTTGACAAGGCCTAAGCACTTTCCTGAAGGACTTGTACTTGTGTTTCATTGAAACTGTACTGCTGCCTGTGCAATGCAGCTCTACATGTTTTTGTTGTTGAGTTGCACAGTCGAGTCCAACTCTTCACGACCCCATGGACCACATCACGCCAGGCCCGTCTGTCCTCCGTCATCCTCCGGAGTTTGCTCAACTTCATGTTTGTTGCATCGATAACACTAAGCATCTCATCCTTTGCTGTCCCATTCTTCATTTACCTTCAGTCTTTCTAAATGCTTAACACACTGAAATAATACCTGCTTGAGCCACAAGACTCTACCATGCTTGCAGAAGCAGAATGTCAGGTTCAAAAGCAAGTAGGTCCAAGCGTTCTTAACCAAAAGAAAGGCTTTATTGGAATACAATGCTAAAACCCACAGTTGAGGGTCATTGTCAGGAATGGGGGGGAATAAGCAATGCAAGCAGAGTTATAGTGTGATGCAAATTGCGACTAGCAAATGAACTGTAAGCGCGCGCGCGGGAAACTCCCGGCGGGAGAATTACTTAATAGGCGGGAGATGACTCCCTCCTCCCCTCGTCTTCACAGGACTGGAAAATTCTCATAAGCTCAAGAATAACCAAAGCCCGCATTCAAGACCACCGTGATAAGACCAAGCGGCAGGGAAGAAGCTCCCACGTTACTGCCAGCATACCTACGCAAGCGCAAAGCGATATAGGGAACACAGAACAATGGACTCAGTGAAAATTAACAAACAGACATTTCTGACACTGAAGCAGCAGCAGTTTCAGTTATTTGCCAGTATCATGTTTAAATCAGGCCCACTGGACATCTGCATATGAGTGATATTTACACACAGTGATAGTAGGAGAGCTTAATCTGTATAATTAGGAAATTTATGGTGGGATGCTGAACAGTTACACTCTTGTACTTTAATGGATTTAGAAGGCTGTAACTCTGCATTGCATTGCACTGAGACAAAGCAGGGTTGGATTCTGATGGAGAGACTAGTTTACTATACTAAAATCCTTATAAGGCTATTCACTGACACTTTGTTCATGATGGTTTTTGTGGCCTAAATTTAATAGTGAGTTAGGGTTGCAAGAGTGACAGTGCAATCCTCAATAGAGTTATACCCTTCTAAGCCCATTGACTTCAAATCATTTTAGGAATGCACTGTAAAGGAAGGCTGCAATGCTATGCAAATTTATCTGAGAGGAAGCTTAACTCAATAAACAGAAATAAGAATACGTAGATCTCATGTTATTCGATGGGGCTTACTCCAAGAAAGTGTTCTTACAGATTGCAACCTATGTTGTATATATCCAACTAAAACTGTTCTGCAAGTTCTAGAAGTTGGTTATGAGTTCTTCAACGAAGGGCCTATAACATGATAAATAAAACTGTAGAACAAATTTAGAGTCCGATGGAACCTTTAAGACCTACAAAGTTTTATTCAAGGTATGAGCTTTCGTGTGCCTGCAAACGTTTTCAAATGCCTTTTCAAATAGAACTGCAATACTGAGGTCCAAAACCACTTCTACGTCACTTTTTAGTTACTTCAGCAAATTCACCAAGGCTTGCTTCCAAGTAAAACCCCAAAGGATTGGGCTGTAAATGTCGCGTCAGCAGTCAGCTGTACCCGCCCACAACTGTTTCCCCCAGAGACAGATGCGCAAAGCATTCTAGGAAGTGTGTTTTTTTAAATTCCTTGGGTCTTAAGCATCCACAGAGACAACACTACAATTCCCAGATCTCCTTATGCCAAATTAGCCCTCTTCGTTTTTCTCTTTTTCCTGTACGGCATTGTACGACGGTACTCGTAGTTTTTGAGGAACAGCCTCCCAGATTCCAAGCTGCTGGGCTCTCTGTGCTGAGAAAACTACAACTCCCGGTTGTTCGAGCGAGGTTGCGCTTGCGCAGTTTGCATAGAAGGAAGGAGGGGAAAGGCCGTTACGTTGAGGGCAACGGCCAGGGTAGTGAAGAGGCAATAAGCGGTGGTGCTGGAGGCTTCCGTGTTTGCTGTTGAACCGAGGTGGCGCGGGGGAAGGGCGGCTTCTGCGGAGCTCCGTCCGTTACGGGTGGGAAGGAGGGGATGAGCCTGTGAGGGGCGGCGATTCGAAGAGGTTGAGGGGAGAAGGAGACCGGCCGCAGGCAGGCAGGCAGAGAGGCGCGGAGCGATGTCTCAGCCGCCTCAGCAACATCCGCCTCAGCAGGAGCAGCAGCCGGTAGCGGCGCCGGTGTCGAAAAAAAGGGACCGACGGATCTTCTCGGGCACTTGCCCGGATCCCAAGTGCCAGGCACGCTTGTTCTTCCCGGCGCACGGGCCGCTGAGCAGCGGGAGCATCGAGTGTACGGACTGCGGGCAGCGCTATGAACAGCGGCAACTGCTGGGGGTGGAAGAGGTGACGGACCCGGACCTGGTGCTGCACAACTTGCTGCGGAACGCGCTGCTGGGGGTGAGCGGGGCGGGGCCTCCCCGGAAGAACACGGAGGTGATCAAAGTCATGGGCCTCTCCAATTACCACTGCAAGCTGCTGTCTCCCATCCTGGCTCGGTATGGCATGGACAAGCAGACAGGCAAGGCCAAACTCCTCAGGGAGATGAACCAGGGGGACGTCTTTGACTGTTCTCTTCTCGGGGATCGTGCCTTCCTGATCGAGCCTGAGCATGTGGAGACTGTGGGCTATGGCAAAGATCGCTCTGGCAGCCTTCTCTACTTGCATGACACCCTAGAAGATATAAAGAAGGCCAACAACAGCCAGGAGTGCCTCATCCCAGTCCATGTGGATGGTGATGGTCATTGCTTAGTCCATGCTATCTCCCGGGCATTAGTGGGCAGGGAACTATTCTGGCATGCATTACGGGAGAACCTCAAGAAGCACTTCATAGAGAACCTTACCCGCTACAAAGCCCTCTTTCATGACTTCATTGATGCAGTGGAGTGGGAAGACATCATCAATGAGTGTGACCCTAGTTTCATTCCTCCGGAAGGTGTGCCAATGGGCCTTAGAAACATCCACATCTTTGGTCTAGCCAATGTGCTACATCGGCCTATCATTCTCTTGGACTCCCTAAGTGGAATGCGTAGTTCAGGAGACTACTCTGCGACATTCCTTCCTGGATTGATACCAGAAGAAAAATGCATGGGGAAAGATGGCATGTTAAACAAACCTATCTGTATTGCCTGGAGTAGTTCTGGACGTAACCATTATATTCCTCTAGTTGGAATAAAAGGTGCTGCTTTGCCTAAATTGCCTATGAAATTACTTCCTAAAGCTTGGGGGGTACCTCAGGACCTTATTAAAAAGTATATAAAATTGGAAGAGGATGGTGGTTGTGTGATAGGAGGAGACAGAAGTTTGCAAGACAAATATTTGATGAGACTGGTTGCTGCCATGGAGGAGGTCTTTATGGATAAGCATGGTATTCATCCAAGTTTAGTAGCTGATGTGCATCAGTATTTCTACAGACGGACTGGCGTAATAGGAGTTCAGCCTGAAGATGTCACAGCAGCTGCCAAAAAGGCAGTGATAGACAACCGCCTTCACAAGTGTCTAATTTGTGGGGCCCTTTCAGAAATTCATGTTCCTCCAGAGTGGCTGGCTCCAGGAGGGAAGCTCTATAATCTGGCAAAAAGTACCCATGGGCAGCTAAGGCCTGATAAAAATTATAGTTTCCCCCTGAACAGTTTGGTATGCTCCTATAATCCTGTGAAGGATGTTCTTGTACCAGACTACAGTTTGAGTAGCCTGACTGCTTGTAATTGGTGCCATGGAACCTTGGTGCGTCGGGTCAGAAGTGATGGCTCTGTTGTGTATTTGGATGGGGACAGAACTAATACTAGATCTGTAGGGGGCAAATGTGGTTGTGGATTCAAGCATTATTGGGAAGGGAAAGAATATGACAATCTTCCTGAAGCTTTTCCTATTACTTTAGAGTGGGGTGGTAGAGTGGTAAGAGAGTCAGTGTACTGGTTTCAGTATGAAAGTGACCCATCTCTGAACAGCAATGTGTATGATGTTGCAATGAAACTTGTTACCAAGCATTTTCCTGGAGAGTTTGGTAGTGAGATTCTTGTTCAGAAAGTTGTCAATACAATACTGCATCAAACAGCCAAAAAGAACCCTGATGATTATACACCTGTAAATATTGATGGTGCTCATGCGCGAAGAGTTGATGATGTTCAACATGGACAAGACATGGAATCTCAGCTTCCAACCAAAATTATTCTTACTGGACAAAAAACAAAAACATTGCACAAAGAAGAGCTGAATATGAGTAAAACTGAAAGAACTATTCAGCAAAACATTGCAGAACAGGCTCCTATAATGCAGAAACGAAAAACTGAAAAATTAAAGCAGGCACAGAAAGGGCCAGCTAGAACTGCTTCCCCTGGTGTTCCTGATGGGCCTTCGTCAGCACCTGCTACACCAACCAAGACTCCTTATTCCCCAACATCTACAAAAGAAAAGAAAATACGCATAACAACAAATGATGGGCGGCAGGCAATGCTTACCTTGAAGTCCACAACCACATTTTTAGAATTACAAGAAAGCATAGCTAGAGAATTTAGTATTCCTCCTCATTTGCAATGTATTCGCTTTGGTTTTCCTCCCAAAGAGCTTCTCCCACCCAAAGAAGGACAGGAAAATGAACCTGTTCCTTTGTTGCATGGTGACAGAATAACCATAGAGATACTTAAAGCAAAGGAAGATAGTAGCCAGTCTACATTGGTGCACTCATCCCATGCTGTGAAACATGATGATGCTGCAGTTACTAGTAAAATCTCTTCCAAGGAACTCCCCGAGCAAATTGATAAGGAAATGTACTCCCTGTGTCTTCTAGCAACATTTATGGGTAAGAGAGAACTTAGTTCACATTTTCTAAGTGTTGAATTGATAGAAGTGTGGCTAAATATTGAATTTTATAAAACTTGAGAGGCTATGACAGATTGAAATAAATAACATTATTAATGTGACCTTCAAAAAGTGGATATATATGTGTACTGTTTTTCTTTTAGAAAAAATGAAAATGCTTGGGGGGGGTCTGCTTTTAACATACATATACCTGTAATTTAGACATTGCAGTATATTTGAATGCCAAGTAATTTTTTTTTACTCACTACAGTGCTCCTCTTGTACTAGATAGATCAGTGTTTAAAAGCTCTGCAATTCATTTAATGCATGATAGAGCAAGCAGGTAGAACTGGAAACCCTCAAAACAGTAAATAAAACACTTATGATTGAAAGCCGAATTGCTTGTCAATTAATGTACATAATGTAGATGTATCAGCACAATGATTAATATATCAAATGTCTTTTTCTGCTGCTCAGCCAGATCTGTTGAAGGTTATATTTTAAGAAGCCTTTGAAACCCAATTAATTGGCAGTGTTAAAATAAAATCAATATATTGCAGTGTTTGCCACTGGCTGCACTGGGTTTATGACATCAGAACTTAATGCTTGGCTAGTTGATGGGGAAGTATTTTTGAAGGTCTGTTTTGCTGCATCTAAAACTCCTCAGAGGACTGCAGAAGGGCCTACGGCTTCCAGAAGGGTTATTCCTTTTCTGATGCTGCCATCATGTGTGTTGTCCAAATTTGAAAATTTTGTAATCATTCACAACTTAAAAATTAAGCTTGTTTGTTAAGGTGCTGTAAAGTATCCAAAAGATTGGTTAAAAGGAAATTGTTGTTTTAGGCTGTGATCTCTTGAATTGAAACTTATAAGAGCCCCTGTTCTAGGAAGGGGAAATGAGTAGAAATTAAGAAACAAAAGTGAAACTATAATGTTTATTACTGTAATTGGTATCAAAGCTTGCCAGACTGTGATCATGAGTCTTTTGTAATAGTTTTTTTTTTTAATCTCCTCAAATGTAATCAAGCCATAAAGGCAGATGCCTTTCCTAGTTGGGAGGAATAGATTCCCAGAAAGCCAAAAGCCTGGAAAAACTGTGGGGTCCCTCTTAGGTTCTAGCACCATCAGGACCAGGGGGCTGATTGGGAAGAAGTGTTATCCATCCTGTTTCTGTCCTGTAAATGTGATGTCTCAGGACTAAAAAGAAAAAGGGGGGGAGTACAGGTACACAAACTAGGTGAGGAGTATTCAGGCAGAAGTTTGGGCCTCTGCATTAACTGTTCTGCATTACCTCTATATGCTTTCCAAACTTACACGTGCTCTGAAGATAATAGTATTCTAAGGATGAGGTATTCCTTCCACAGGAACAAAGACTGCTTATGTTCTGGAGTCCTGCCTCATTGTTGGACGACTATATCTTCAGTGTGTCATTGGAGGTGGAAATCACAATATAGTATGCTTTAAGTTACTTCGAGCTGACTTTTAGCCTTGACAGTACATGAGTTTTCAAAGGATGACTTTTTAATGCTTATTTCTGTTATCTAGTTGTAGTATATTATGAAGGATGATTCAGAGTACTGATCTCCTTCATGATGCTTTAGATCAGGGTTCTCAGGGACTCTTTCAAGCAGGTTTTTGGATTTAATTTATTTTCAGTGTAATAAATGTCCTGCAATTCTGTTTTGCTGCTTCTTTGTAAGTGAAACAACTGTCAAGTTACTGATTGAACTAAAAGGATATATGACTTGTTTCCGGTTTCTTTGCTTTTATTATAATGTATGTGGGATACAAAGCTTTCCTTTTATGGAGGAGACAGGCCTACTTAGGTGTAAGTCGCATTTTATTCACTGGGGCTTGCTCTCGGGAGAGTGTTTTTAGGTTTGCAGCCAGTCTCATTTCTCATGTCACAGTAGAACCAAGTTACATTACCTAGTGTCCTTTGTAAAAAATAGTTCTTGTTTCTTCATCATGTGTGAAATGGTTCTTAGTCTAGATGGGAATAAGAAAACCTGAAGTGTAGTAAGCTTGGTGTGGTATCAAGCCAACATCTTTTCCTTGACTACTTAAAACCAATATGGAGAATTTGTAATGAGTACTTCACCTCTTGAAATACCAATATTCTGATCAGCTCTTACAGTCCATTGTGTATATATACTTTGACATTAGGCCATATTATACAGCACAAGAATTTCTGTTACTACAGAACCTTTCCTAGGGAAAGGACTGTTTAGTGACAGCTGTAGAAATCACAGTCCGTCACATATCAAATGCTGGATTTCCTGTGGAGTGGGATCTTCTTTGTTAACCTAATTGTTATAGAACAGCAAAATGTCAGTAGTTTTGACAGTGTGCAAGTGAATGGGGTGCCTTGTATGTTGCAAGGATTTAGAAGTTCACTGCAGGATCCCTAACACTGTAGAGCCAGATACTCTTTGGGTGGAGGGAAGGTTTTTACACTTAAACTCATCTGTATTCACCACTGGAGTAATGTTTTTGTTTTGTTTATACCTGTCTTTGTCCCAAATGGGGATTCAAAGCAGCTTCTGTTATTCTCTCCTCTGTTTTATCCTCACAGTAACCCTGTGAGGTAGGTTAGACTGAGTATATGTGACTGGCCTAAAGGTCGCCCAGCAAGCTTCCATGGCAGAGCAGAGATTTAAACCTGGGTTCGCATATCCTAGTCTGATATTCTGACCACCACACTACAAATAGTAACAATGTTTATGTGAAAGATGATAAGAGAAGGATTTATTGGCACCATTACTATTGGAGCTAATTTTTTTACTTGCCGTTAGGAATGCCCAGTGACTGTAGCCACTCAACATGAGCTTGCTGTTAACTCCACCCTACTTGATTATTTGGTCTCACAAAAGTATGATGCTACGTTGGGACAGGGTGGGATGTTGGGAACTGCCTGTTCTATATATGCATGAATGAAGGGCAGTAATTCATACTTTGATATTAATTTTGATTGTGCTAATTTAATTTTAACTTTTTATGTCTAATCCACAGGAGAAGATGTTTGGTCTTATGCAAAGGGGCTTCCTCACTTGTTCCAGCAAGGTGGTGTGTTCTACAATATAATGAAGAAAACAATGGGTATTGTTTCTAACTCTCTGCTAATAGATTTTTCCAATAAATGTCATTCTCATACAAGACATGGGGTGAGTGGAGACTGCCTGTTTCTAGTTGGCAATATAAGCTGTTATTGCTGACTTTTTGAGGAAAGGCTATCCACCATACATACCCAATCACAGCATATATTGCTTCCAATTTTAAAAGAGTTGACAGTTTGGAGTAAGATCAGAACTTGCAGGCTTATGATACCGATATTACATGTGAATTAGAATTATAGTTGTTCGCTTATTACCCTGAATTTTGCGTGCTGCTCAGTTTCTGGAAGAAATAAGATGATACAACCACATTTGATGCATATGCTTAAAAGCATAAAATAAGGCCAGGATCTGGAGGGCTTTGTGTGATGTTCCAGTTGAGTGCCAAGTCATACCAGCCTCCCTTCCCCAGCTCCTTGCTCCTCACAAGCTGCTACAGAAGGTTAGATGCCCTTTCAAATGGAATTTAATACAGCATGAGTGGCTGAAGGTGGAAATAAAACTGGCTGCCTTCACGAGCTTCTTTAGATTCTAACTCATAGCTTTGTTGCACTCTATAAACTCTATAAAGCAGGATAAATTCACATTTATCCTCTTATCAGAGTGAAGTTGCAGCTACTTAATTGGCTCATAATAAAAATGCCAGTGTGCAAGGGAGATTTGTTCCTATTTAACACAGAAGCTATAAGCATATGATTCTAAAAGAGCCTCGTCATGGAACATCTATAAATGGTTCTACATTGGAGGTGCTTTGTAACACTTTTTCCTCAGCTTGTGTAATGTGATTTAAACAATATAATGAGTTTTTTGTTAACATTCTTTTCTATTGTACAGGTGTGTGATCCTCTTACATTCTAGGAATAAACCCAGTTGTCTGTTTTGCTACAGCATCTTGATGTATTTGTAAAGGTTTAGAACTGTAAGAATTTAAGATTCATAGAAGGAACAATAGTACATTTCTTACTATGGAATTTTTTGGGTTAAAATTCATACTAAAATTATACTGTACTTTCCCTCCAATTGCCAGAGCAAAATTTTAGCCTTAACAATCCTGTCATGAAGGGTAAGGCTGAAAAATAATAACTTGTTCCAATCTATCTATTTTGTTTCAAAGCTGAGTACTAGCTGCTGGGCTGCTCTGGCTTTTAAGACTGTAGATGCAGAATTATTCTTTGTCAAGGCTTGTCTATTGATATGTTATCTTATTTTATTTATTTATTTATTTATTTATTCAATTTATACCCCGTCCTCCACATGAGCGGGCTCAGGGTGGCTTACAACGTTGGCACAAATACCAATAAAACCATATAAAGTCATTTTAAAACAAAACAATACAGATAAAACTCATAAAAACATAAGGTGCTAGTGATCATTCAGTTCATTGCTTGTGATGGCATACTAAGGATGTTTACGGCTGACAGTTCCAGCTCAGTGGTTGTCTCGAGTCGCTCAGTGGAAAAGTCAGATGTTAAGGCTGAGGGCCGGGGTCGTTGGTGGTAATAGTGAGGGTGGCTCCTTAGTTGAAAGCCTGGTGGAAGAGCTCCATCTTGCAGGCCCTGTGGAACTGTAAAAGATCCCGCAGGGCCCTGATCTCTTTCGGAAGCTCGTTCCACCAGTAAGAGCCACCACTGAAAAGGCCCTGGCCCTGGTCGTAGCAAACCTGGCATCTTTGGGGCCCTGGAGGGTCAGTCAGTTCTGTGAACCCGACCGTAGTGCTCTCTGGGGTATATATGGTGAAAGGTGGTCCCTCAGGTATGTCGGACCCTGACCATATAGGGCTTTAAAGCACCTTGAAGCGAATTCAGTATGCTATTGGCAGCCAGTGCAGTGCCTTCAGTGCAGTGCCTAGGGAGGCCCATCAACAGCCTGGCCACAGCGTTCTGCACTAGCTGCAGCCTTAACAAAACTAAACTAAACTAAAAGCATAAGTACAAAATTTAAAACATTTTGCAAAGTTGCATATAATAACATCAGTAAATCACAATAATAGAAGAAACCTGACATAGTAGTATTCTCAGTTATCCTTACAGAAATCTGCTATACAGCTTTCCTTATAAGATTGTTGGTGCGTTCCTGCTGCAAAAAGCTAAAAAAATTCACTGAAGTTATCCTAATACTATTGTATTAGGCTTATTTTTTTCAGTCTCACCCACTTTCATACACATCTTTTCTGTCAGACTTGATGCTGTGGCATTTTGTCATACAATATGGCAAGAGGAGGGAAAAGGGATTGCTTTACTATTGGGTAAATTCTTTAGATGATGGACTCTAATATGGACAACTGGGTTTGATTCCCCACTCTGGCACATGAAGCCAGTTGGGTGACCTCAGGTCAGTCACAGTACTTTCAAAGCTGTTCTCTCATGAACAGTTCTCTCAGAGCTCTTCTCAGCCCCATCTACCTCACAGGGTGTCTACTGTGGGGAGAGGAAGGGAAGGTGATTGTAAGCCACTCTGAGTGAAAGGCGAGATATAAATCCAACTCTTCTACTCTCTACAAATTTTTTATGTAGAAGCAGCTACAAGCTACCACTTCTGTAGCATCCTTCATATTTGTTTAACACAGTTGGGTGTTTCCTTTGTGCCTTTATATGGAAGTAAACCTCATTGAACCTATTGGGAATTTACTTCTGTGTAAAAATGCATAGATTAGGTAATACAGCTTTCCTTTTATTGCCATTGCTGAGATAGGAGTCAATGTGAAATTTACTACATTGTGTTCCAAAATGCTTTTTTGTAGAATACTGCTTGATTCTTGCAGTCTATTTTGTCTATTTTGACATTTCACCTTTCATAGGTGTCCAGAGCAGCTTACAGTCCATAACATTAATACAAGTAAAGTATAATCAAATAAAGCTATTAAATCACAAAACTTCCAAAACAATTTAAACTGTAGTATAGCAACAATGTCCCATCATCCTTACTGCCTTCAAAAATTCTTTAGGCACAACTGTCTTGTCTGGCCTCTTGTAAGAGAGGAGCAAGGCTGCCAGATGGACCTCTATGAGGAGGAAGTTCTATGATCTTGGGTGCCTCCACTGGAAAGGCCCTGCTGCTCTTTGGCAGTTGAACTCGTAACTGAAGCTAGGTTTATTGTTAATGCTTCTTTTGAAAGTAATGATTTTCCAGGTGAAACTCTGTGTTTTCACACTTGCATGCTATGTAATGTTAGCAATTAAGTTTGAAAGAATATGATGCTTGCCACATGAAATAGACAATCTATGATGGTGGCTCACATTAACTGTTTAGCTACAGAGATTCCAGAGCAAAACTATATTTTCCCAAGATTTGTGTTCCACCTAAGAAGCCTTTTCCAGGCCCAGTAAATTTATTAAATACAATATTATAACAAGATTTTAAAACTTGAAATGCAAATTAATGCTAGCTTTGCACATTCTTCCATTTGTGATTATTGAGAACTATTATTTATTACATTTATATCCTACTCTTCTTCCATCACAGAACTCAAGACATTGTACATGAGTTTACGGTTTCTTATCCAGACACTGATCACACCCAGACTTGCTTAATTATAGCAATGTTTCTGTGTCATGTACCTTCCAACCATATCCTGGGAAAAATGAAATGCTGTTTTAACATAGTTTGCATTATAGAATGTCTTTACTACTAAGAATGACTTAAATAAAGACAGCATCTGATCTAGTTCACACCTTTTCCCCCATATTGCTCCAGTGAATAAGACTGTACAGAGTTGTTTGCCAATCTCAAACATTGTTTGTGTTGTTATGTTTATTGTAAGTCAGGAGAACATGCATGCATTAGTGGTTAAATTCAGGCTGTGTTAATATATCACAAACTATAATCTGTTTCTGATATGAATGAACCTGAAAGTTCCTGCACCCTCTCATCCTCCCTTTTTACTGACACTGGAGACTTCCTGGTTCACAAAGTCTTCAATATGACCACAGTTTGTTGTAATTTATAAATTCAGGAGCTTTTAACAATTTGGGGTTTATTTCTTACCTACAAATTGGAATTCTAGACTATGGTTGCATCTGTGAGGCTTTATTCTGATGCCATGACCTGCTTCTGTTTGAGATGGGCGTAAATGTAGATTATCATACTTGCACATTCCCAATACATGTAGAGTGTGATTGAAAGCTTGGAAATTTCATGCTCATTATCATCATGAGGAAATTGTGGTTTGCAGATGATGTTTGTGTAGTGATGTTTGATGTCTCCAAATAAGGTATCTGATTATAGAGTTTGCTTCTGGGGAAACAGAGATATTTCTCTGCTAAATAAGATAGTACTGTGCAGTGGTATCTGATTATACTTTAATAGTTCTGTTGCATTTTCTAATGTTTTGTTGAAGATCTCTGAGCTGTAAAGCACTACAGGATAATGTATTTTTGATTTGGCCATAGTGCTGCATGCTCTGATCATGTCCAGGTTAGATTACTGTAAAGCACTTTATGTGGGGCTACCTTTGGAAACTGGTCCAAAATATGGCAGCCAGTTTATTGTTGGGGGCTGGATACAGGGATCATATCATCCCTGTGCTGAAAGATCTGCAGTGACTGCCTTTTTGTTTCTGGGCACAATTCAAAGTGCTGGTTCTTACCTTTTAAAGCCCTAAATGGCTAAGGGTACTTGAAGGACTGCCTCCACTCATGTTGTCCAGCTCTCCAGTTAAGATCCTTTTTTGAATCCCTTCTGTCTTTGCCCCAGGATACATAGGTAAGGCAGTTGATGACCAGAGACTGGGCTTTTTCAGTGATGGTACCTCGCCTGTGGAATGCCCGTCCCTCTTGAGGCTTACTTGGAGCCTACACTACTTCCTTTTTGGTGCCAAGCCAAAATGTTTCTGTTTTCCCAGGATTTTAATTGTTTTTAAATGACCTTTTATAGTCTGATTTTAGCCTGAGTGTTTTAAAAACCCCCTTTGAAGCTGCTCCATGTTTAATGTTGTTTTATGCTCTGATTGTGTTTTTGAGTGCTGGGTTTTAATAACTTTTATGATATTTTATGTTTTTATTATTCCTTTTTTTAAAGCTGCCTGAGGCTGGTTCCTTGAGGCTCCCTTGGAACCTATATTACTCACCTGGAACCTACATTACTTTGCCAGACCAAAATATTTTTTACCAGGCTTTTAACTAAGGGTTTTATCTTTTAAAGTTCTTGTGGTCTTCTTCTAGCCTGAGGATCTACAGCACTTTAGACTGCTTTTTTTTGCTGGTATGTCCTGGCTGTTTTGATGGCGTTTCCTTGTTTTTAACGGCTTCTTTTATTTATTGTAAGCCATATGAAGAAGGTTGTTGGTGAGGTGGTATATACTTTTTCTGAATAAATAAATAGATTCACAAGTTATAGAATTCCTTGCCCTGGAAGGTCTACTTCTTTGCTTCTCATTCTGCATTTAGATAAATTGACATTTGACTTTCAGGAATTTAATTTCTCATGCAGTAGCCCTGAATAATTCAATAACTGCTGGTTTGTTCTCTTACCTTGAATTTTAGCATTTGTGGTTTTTATTAACTGCTGTGAAGCTGTTATTGGTAATTTAAGATTTTCCCCCTTTTCCCCCCTTAGGCCTGGCTGATGGGAAGCATTGTACTTTTCCACACTTGCCTGGTAAGACATTTGTATACAATGCTGCAGAAGATAGATTGGAACTTTGTGTGGATGCTGCTGGGCATTTCCCTGTGGGCGCTGATGTGGAAGACTTGGTTAAGGAGGCACTGAGCCAAGTACGAGCAGAAGCTTCTTCAAGGAGCAGGGAAGCAAGTCCTTCGCATGGGCTTCTAAAACTTGGTAGTGGGGGAGTAGTTAAAAAGAAATCAGAGCAACTTCATAATGTAACTGCATTTCAAGGCAAAGGCCATTCTCTGGGAACTGCAGCTGGAAGTCAACAACTTCATCAAAGAGCAGCAAGGGAAAGTCCACTTACAAGAAAACAGAGTACAGGCACAGACTTCAGTCCTAGTTCTGCTAAATCTGAGCCTTCTGTTAATAGTGAGCTTATACGGATAGCTCCTGGAGTAGGAACAATGAGAGACAGCAGGCAGCTTGACCCAAATTTGATTGAGGCACAGCGAAAAAAATTGCAGGAAATGGTTTCTTCCATTCAGGCTTCGATGGACAGGCACTTGCGGGATCAGAATGCAGAGCAATCATCAGCACATGATTTCTCACAAAGGAAACTGGAGGTGGCGAGTTCTTCTGCTAAAACTAGAAGCCCTCAGACTAGCTTGTCTGAATCATTTTCAAGTGGCAGTGGACATCTGAATGCAGAAACGGATAGTAACATGTCAAATGCAGTGGAAGGAACATTTCCCACAAGATCAAAAGCGCAAAAAGGAAATTCTGTTGAAGAGCCTGAAGAGATGGATAGTCAAGATGCAGAAATCACTAATACAACTGAGCCAATGGATCATTCATGAATAGTTAAAAGCTGATAAAAATACAAGAGATTACTGTGCAAATGTAACATTTATTGGCAGGGCCACATGAAACTAGTTCATTGAATCTTGTATGTTTCAAAGATTATATCTTGCTCATTGCATGATAGCAAATGTGTGATAGAGAATAGCTTTTAATATACCATTCTGCTGCCCAGGTTAGCTCTCAGTTACCTGTAAACTAGTTCTTAGGGTATGCACTGAGATGAATATCTGCTGTAGATGTGGGCTATAATTTTTTTGTAATTTTTATTTCCATTAAAGTCTTAATGTGCAGCCCATTCGAGATCTTTATTAGGTTTTTAAGACTGATATGTGAAAATAAACCCTGACAAATGTAAAGTGTGTTGTCAGACATTGATCCATTCAGAAATACAGCATAAAAAGACATTCCCCTAGACCTGAATGCTTTGGATTTATTTACATTTGTCAGGTTTCTTGAACTATATAAGGATATTGATTTGAGATTTCTTTTAAAGTTCTGCATTTAAGGAATGATAGTGAAAAGGGTAATATAGTATAAGATGAAGCAACAGTGATGTTAATGCATGGCGGTCTGAGCCAGCACAGCTTTTGCATTGCCCTGTTGGCAAGTGATTGCATGTTAGTTTTGAGTTGGTTAGATATCATGGCGTGCTTTCACATTGCAAAGACAGTCATAAGCAAGTATTTAAAGAAGTTGCAGCAGACCAGTGAACTGGTTTAGTGCAGGAAGATTTTGATAAGTATCAGTTATCTTGGGGGAGACTATTAAGATTCTCTGAGCATATGGATTAATGGAATTTAGGGAAAAGGAGTTTCATCAGGTTTTTCAGTGATATAGTAAAAACTGGGAATGGGAAATTTTTATTGTTTTTGTGATGCAGTCCTTCTGCACCAGTTTGATTAAGCTGTCATCCACTTAAACAGCATATTCATCAGATCTACAGTGCTAAATGTTAAGAAGCAGCCATTATTTGCTCCGTAAAGATGGAATATTTATCTTGATACTGATATTGCACTTTTGCCTCTTTACATATTTCTATTATATGTGCATTATTACTGCTTCATCTGATGAAAATAAACGTGAAAGGATTAAAAAAACTTGCAATACAGGAAACATAAAATTCTCAAGTGCTTCATTACTGACACTAGTTATTGAGTGCCCATGAATTTTACCTGGCCCACAAATACTAAGTTTGTATTAAAGATGTTTGTATTCTGAAAATATGGTCACTCTTCCTGCATTTATAATCACACAAGAAAATTCTTGACAACACTATTATTAAATATCCCAAGTAAGAGAAGGTCTATTTTTTATATGAGAAATTCACTGAAAGTTGTAACTTCCTTTGGTCTACTAAAAGCTATTAATCCATTCAAACATCATTTTTGCTTTTCTTATATAGGGAATACCTATTTTATTATCTAGTACCCTGTTTATATACAAGCATACAAATCACACCTTCACAAATAAACTATTTTAAATATATATTTTTTTCTAAGTTTGTGTTGCTTACTTTTGTCAAGAAACAAAATATGTGACTGCAATTGATCTGTGGCTTGTTGAGGAACAGTATGCTCCATGCTGCATATCAAAAACCACCATTATTTTAAGTGTTTGGTGATGACCCAGAAGCCCATTTATGCATGAATGAAGGCATGTGCAGTGGGACTCCATTCTGACATACCAGCTTGCCCATTACCAGATTTCAAAGGTAGCTTTTGATACATTGTGAGAAGCCTGTCATATTGAAAAAGAATGTGGCCCTGTTGTTTCTGGCAATAGGGCCTGCTACATTAGAGATCTAAATTTGTTCTGAATCGATTAACAGCTATGGTTTCCATTAAAAAAAGTCTTGGGAGTTACAATATTAGTGTGAAGAAATTCTTTGGGACTCTCCAGCTCTTTCACAAAACTGTATTTCCAAGATTCCTTTGAGTGAGAACCATGGTGTTGAAGCAGGTCTAAAGCTGACCTGAATTTACAATGTTAATAAGCAGCCTGATGGTTTGACCTTAGTCTATTGGTCCATTAAAATGAAGACAGATATTGTTGACACTGCTTTCTCAAAATTCACATGTAAGTAAGCAAAAGCTTTCATCTTGCCAAAAGTCTTTTCACATGCAGCATGATTTATGGTAGTATGAATTTAGAGCCATCTTTCTCCTATTGAGAAAATAATGGCTGAAAGTACTGTTCTATCATCTCTTGTGTGTGGAATGAGAATTAGTTTGTGGAATGAAAATACTGGAACACTAGGATCTGTGGAAAATATTACTGTGTTTAACATTGGGGAGGAGATGCAATTGAACTCAATTTTACAGTTGTGCATCAGTTATCTCAATCAAAATTGCATTTAAGTACTATAAAAGTTCAGATCTGTTCAGTGGCACTTAGTTGCATCCCGTAGTTGCAAATGTGCACCAAGTGAGTTTAAGTACATGCAGCTAGCCAAGGAATTATCTCTTTAATGACGGACAGGCAAATATAAAATGAATTTCTGAGAAATGTGGGTCTGGAGAGGAAAATGTTAAAAGACCTGTAGAAGGAGTTTACTTTAGAAATTACCAAGTTCTGAAGTGTATTTGATTCCCAGTTTAACAATTAGACAATTGTTTTATCAAATCAAGGATTGCTGTCTTCTGCTTTGTCTTAGAGGCTGAACATACTGTGTTCTTCAAAAGCCAAGCAGTTCTGTATACTTAATATGAATGGAAAATAGATCTGTAGCACCACAGCATTTATTACCTTGGTTTACTTAAAGAGGGATTAGATCCTGTACAATCAGAGAATAAAAAAAGAATTAAAATGAAGTCCTTATTGAAAACTGCTGGAATTAAAGCATACTTGCAAGCTTTCCATTCAACTCTAAAATTAACAGTGTGTAGATATAAGTATTCTTTAATATACTATTGTTTTATGTTTCTAGGGAAACTTCACATTTGGTTCTTATTGCAGCTTTAAAAATTAATAGTTCTGTTCCACAGCTGCAAAAATTGCTTGCTCATATAATTTAATTTTTTAAGTTTTCTTGTAGCCTATTTCTTGCTCAGATGGAAAATAAATAGCAAGATATAACAAAGATTCTGGTTTTGAAAAAGATTGGTTTCCCTCTCTCCCCACCCTGTGTGTATATTATTTCTGTTTTGCTTTAAAGATTCTATATATCCCATTGAAAATAGCCTGTTACAGGAAAGTATTTTGGAATTGCCATGTTAAGGTCTAGACATGATTTCTCTTATTCAGTAAAACCTGCTGATATCAACTGTGTACTCACAACAGAACTGAAGGGGTGTATTTTCAAGATAAATATTGCCCTGTTTGCTAAAAGGGATAAATTGGGATATGACTATGCAGTAGAGTCCTTAAATGATGCTTTTTTGAGTCCAGCTGGGGGGGGAAGGTGTAGGCCCTATATAAACCCAAAATCGGATGGTGTGAATCATCTGTAAATCCCAGTGAGATTTGGATATGTGTGCTTAGGATTCTAGCCTAGGCTACTTTTTCTTTGGATCATTTTGAAATGAGGAGCATTGCAGTTCAGAATGTGGTCTCCTTAGTATGGGGAATGGCACTATAATCTGTCAAAACTTGTGAATATAAAAAAACTTTACATTTTAAGGTGTTACATTTAAAATTCTCTAATGCAGAATTCCCACTTAGTACCTATGATTGTAGTAAAGTTGTAAAACTGAACTTTGGTATTTTTAGATTTTATTTTAATGAGGATTATTGCCAGGAAGAGAAATAGTGCACTTTTGGAAGTAATTAATTTTTAAAATTGTATAAATAAGCATTAGAACTGTATATACTTAGGAAGCCTTTTAAAACAGCAAGTGCTTTACATATTGAATTAAATTAGATTAGCAATGATACCATGTTCACAATGCTGGCTGTTCAGCACACTTGGATTTTATTTGTGATTTGCTGTACTCATTTGTTTTTTATCTGTAATGTAACAATAGTGTATTATAATAGTGTATTATATTACACTTTACTGTACAGTATTTGGAATTTTCTTTGATTGCTATATTAAAAATATGAGCTAAACAACTTTTCTAGTTTCTCTGCCAAAATGGCCACCACTTGAACTCATTGGACACCTTTTATCTGGGCTAGCTGCTTTATGTTGCTGGCATCTACTTACCTACCCTGGTACAGAAGCCATCTGTTTCTGACAGAGCCTAGTCTTGATTGAGCCACTGAGTTTGAATTACAATATAATACTGTTTGAGGAGCATGGAAATAAATATGGGAATTTGTGCTGAGATAAGAGGCCTATGAATTTGCTTGTTCTAAATTGTTTATATCCTGCTTTTCCAAATTGATCTGGGGAAGTGTACATCAGGGACCAGATTGGGTAGGTTCCAGCCTTACTGGCTTCAGAAATGTTACTATATTAGAAGACTTCTGGTTATTTTCTGCTCAGAATGCTTTTCTATGCCCGCCTTCAACTGAGGGGGCAGGGTTTTCTGGCAGCCATGCAGATGGGGAGGTGGGTGCCCATCTTGATGCTTGGGTGTGGACACGGACTAGCATGGGGGGGGGAGTGAGTGAGGGCTCTTAAAGGCCAATTTACTCACTCTTGCCTTTGTCCATGGCTGTCTTGTGGCACACTCCTGCCCTAATTGCTCAGAATAAGCTGGTCATCTTGTTTGAGGTCAAGTAGGAATTTTTGCCCCTTTGGCAATATTGGTTAAAAACCAAGGTTTTGTTTTGTTTTAATTGGACACATACAGGTCCTAGCAGACTGCGTTTAGTTTTCAGGCAAGTGGGAGCAGTGTGGGTAAGGTTGGTTGAGTGGTATATATAAAGCTTAGGTGAGCCCTCTGAGGCTTCTGTTAATCAGGTGAAGGCATAAACCTCAGACCAGAAACTTGGACTATGGTGCCTTCATGGGCTGGTACAGGAACCCCTTGAGAGGTGATTAGCCCTTGATCCAAAGACTTCATGGCTTGAGGGATAGGACATGGTACATCTTTGAACAACAGCAAATGCTTGTCGAGGAGCCAGGGCTTTACACAATTTGGCAGCCTGGGGCTCAGAGCCAGAGTGGTCTCTCCCCCCAAAATCAGGGATGCATAACCAAGGATGCCTGACTTTCCTGCATTGCATTAAACACCTGCACTGCAAAAATAGTTATGGAAAGGGGCTGTGGCTCTGGCATGCAGAAGTCTCAAGTTCAGTTCCTGGCATCTCCAGTTAAAATCAGGTAGTAGGTGATGTGAAAGACCACTTCCTACAATCCTGGAGAGTGACTGCCAGTCCGAGTAGACAATACTGAACTTGACAAACCAACACACAGCTTTGTGTGTTCATGTGAAAGTGTTATGTGCCCTTGACCATTACAGGTACTTATTGGAAGTCGGTTAGTAAAAGTTGTCCGTTGATTATCCCAGCCAATGTTGTTGCTGCCTCTTATTCTGTGTCTGACCACAGAGACACAGGATGGGTGGGGAAATGGGTGACTCATCAAGGGGACATGGAACTGCCTGGGTGACTCTGTGAAATGCAAATTAATGGAAGTGAGAGGTTTGTGGAATACTTTGAGCTCAAGAGGGTTATAATGTTTCCAGGTATAATTGTGTTGGAATTCAGTTTTTATAGCATAACTTGCCCTGAGCTGAGCAGATCAGAAATCTCAGTACTAATAACATCTGTTTATAACCTGGCTGATCCTCATTTAACATACAGGATTCTTTGGAGGATGATGCATTGATGACCACATGTTAATCTTTGTTATGAATGTAATTCTACATTAAATAGTTACTACTGAATTAGCATTAAAAGTACAGTGGAACCCATGATAAGAGATAATGATGGTATTTTAGCAGGGCATGGATAGTTTATTTTTTCAGCTTGATGCTAAAGTACCACCTATCAATGTAGCTGAGTATCTGTGTTTAAGATAGTTTGGACTTAAATTGTGCACTGCCTTCAAAGTGGATTTGCATGGCTGCTTGAAAGAGATTGGCAAAGGTACAGTTCTTTATCTATGGTTGATTTTTAACCTCCCTAGTACAATTCCCCCAAAAGATGAATACTGTTTTTGGTGTGGTTGTTAAATGTCTCCAAACTAGACAGGGAGCTACATCCACAAATTGTTTACTGCATAGTGCTGCAACTAGGTGATCAGCATCAAGTGGCCACATAGCTGGATGGCTGAATTTTATGAATCAGGTTTTGATTTCATTGAATGGAACAAAACTCTGCCTTGCCCCAGCACAGCAAGTGTGCTGATCACAGTTGGGCAGCCTGGTTCTGGACAGTGAATAAGGTGAAATAGTCCAACTACAATGTTTTGCATGTCCTGTGTCTGACCAGCACGTACTCCGAGAACAATGTAAGCTGCTGTATATGCAAGGGGATCCGTGGTCCCTGCCCTTTTTTCACAATACAGCTGTGCCCTTGACAAAAAGGCAGCAAACTAAGCATGTGGATGTAATGGCTGTGCCTACATTTCTGAAACGAGGGTTGGGCCTCATTGCCAGCATGTGAGAATAGGTCCGTCCCGTCCCCCCCACATACAGTAGCATTAGAATCTTTATACCTGGTCCTTTGAGCCATATTTTTAAAAACTGGTTTGAAAATGAGATATAAATCCAATATCTTGGTGCATTGGTTTATACATCAGGAACCCAGGAGACTTAAGTTATCTGTGGTTCAAACAATGTGTATGTGTGTATAAATATGCACATATATAAAACGTACACTTATACAAACTTGTTACCAATTCCATTTGCAAGGTGAGAGAATCTTTTTACTTCCCCACCATGTACATTCTATCACGTTCCTCTATAGGTTAGTGATTAAATAAGAACTTGTAATCTTCATATTTCCTTCAGCTGACCATACTGGAAACGCCATCCTATTTTTGGAGCCAGTAACTCATGAGTCTGCATGAAATGTTCAAAAATAGAAATGGCCATAATTTATGAGTTACAAGATCCATTTGAGTCTCTCTATTTCCCTACAAGGATTAGCTACAAAGTTTATTGCAAGTTATGCTATAATTCTTAAATAAATGTGAGCCATAAATACCTTAACAAAAACGCAGCCTGTTTTATATTTAAAATGTTTTAAACTTTGGCTCTAAGCTAGGACCTTTCAACGTAAGCTTACTGTGTTGAGTTTATATGATTCATCCTTACCTGTAACAAACAGCCTAGAAATAGTTGCTGTTCATCAGCTAGATGGATGCAAGTTGAAACACTGCTGGCTCAAAAAAGTGAACTATTATTACTAATACTTGCTAATACTACTTGTTCTTAAGAGCAGCTTGAATGGTTTGATATTATGTCACTTTTCAATTTCAATGTGAAATTTATTTCATTAAATAGTCTATCTGAGAACATATGTCACAAAACTATAACTGCCAGTGATGATCCCCACCTTAAGAACCAGGAAGACTGGAGTAAATGTAACATTCACTGATGTATCTAGAAAGCAGGCTGAAGATCTGCTTAGGTGCCAAGGGTGAAATTAAGCTAACTGGGAAATCCCAGTGGTTGTATTTCACAGGGTATGCCTGCACTAATATTTGATTTTTAAGGAAATCTTGGCTCTGTAAGAAGACAACATAGTTCCCCAATAAAGTAAAATATAGTTAAATCTGCATTTCCCATTTTCAACATATGTTTTATTTTTGTTATTGATTGATCTGTAGATGGGAATGGGTATGACTGGACAGAGTAATAGCATCCTAATGTGTTGTATTGTGCAATGCATTGTGCAAACAAGGCCTAAATAATTGTAAGGGTAATTGTGATGTCCTCCTTATTGGTGAAACTGTTTTTAAACCACACTCTGTGTACATGAATTTAGTAGATTTCTGCTGCCACCAGAAATTAAAAATTCCAAATCTCTCTTTTGGTAGAATGACCCAGTGTCTGGGCGCTTCAGAGGACTATGTGGCCCTGAGGAAGGACTGTTCTAATTGCTGGGATAAGTTTAAACAAATAATGACTTATTTATAAAAGAACAAAATAGGTTTCTGTGTAGTTTTGAACTGATGTTGAAGAAAGAAAATATAGCTGACAAAGCTTGGCGTCACACACAACCTCTCATACACCAAAACTCAACTCTGACAGGCTAATCTCTCTCACACATATATAGCCACACAGGCTGAACTCTCTTGCTCATATAGCCACACAGGCTATTCTCTTGCTCATATATAACCACACAGGCTGAACACTCTCTCTCATATATAGCCACACAGGCTAACTAAACTCCAACTGCTTCCTCTGTCATACAGACTCTCACACAAAACTCTCCACACTCATCTCTTCATGAACACTGAATCCTCTCAGACATCTCTCTTCCCACACTCTCAGTCATCCACCAATCACATCACACTTGTGTCCCTCTATCACTCTCCTTACATTACTGCAGTCACACTAAACATTTAAAGAAACACACACACCAAAAATGGAATCATTACAGTAATCATGTCCATTTCCATTTCTCAGTTTGAGTTCTTAATGCACTTCCTTTTTTTAATTGCTTGAATTTAAATGTCTGCTTCAGCTAAACTGCCAGAATGGTCACATGTTCAACCCTATACATGGCTATCAGTAGGACTTAAAAAAAAAAAAAAAGAGGTGCTGGAACTGTCAAGAGGGAAATGAGTTTTTCAATCAGTATACTGAACACTCATGAACTTTTAAACATTTTAAAAATAATTTTGTCAAAGAGGTTCCAGAACTCCATTCCAGCACATATCCCCAGAAAAAAGTCCTGACTTTCAGTGACTGAGGCAATGAAAAAAAATGCTGAGGCAAAACATATAAAAGCCATCATAAAGAGCCATTTATAGATTTATTAACATGGTAATAATGAGGCTTCCTAAATTTATCAGAGATGGGTTTGGAAGGGTGTAACACTAGGATTCTACCATCAGTCAGTTAGATTCCCTGGAATATGGACTGCACCAAAATATTTTGGTCTAGGACTTTCTGCTGTAGAGCAAGGATCCAGGCCTACAAAAGCCACAGCTCAACTGTTGAACAGATGGTTTTTGGTCCGGAGAGCAAGAAGGGAAACAGTGGAGAAAGAAAAACAGTTGCATTCTTTGTGACTTATTCTTAGGATCAGTTGTTGCTAGTAGTGTTGATAGCCAAAAATCTTATTTTTTAAAAAAAGTCACTGTTTACTTTTGATATCGATAGGGCTTTTTTCTAGGGGAATGTGCCAGAGTGGAGTTCCAGAACCTCAAGGCCTGTGTAGGAGGGGCCTCACTTTGGTTCGGCTGTAGTGTGTTAGTGTTCTCTTTCTGTTGGAGGCAATGAAGTGGACCTTTTGTTGAGTGTGATAAGGCCTCCTGAGTTTTGGCTACAGAGCAGGACTTAAAGAGTGAACTGAAGGAGGATAGGTAAGCTCACCACTACCTACCACCACATCTCAAAGAATATCACACTACTTATAGTATCCAAAGCTTAGTAGTAATACTTGCCAGATAGTCATTATTCACATATATAAGATCCATTTATAAGAATACATATATTTTCTACATATATTGTTAGCAATAAGTAACTAAAAGAGAGGGGAGAAGAAGGAATAATGTCCAAGAAGAAATAACATTTCTACCTCAAAAATAATTCTTGTGATTTTAAAATGCTTTTGTCAATACTTTGCTGAGAATTCTTGCTATTTAAAGCCCCATTCACACATTACAGTGAACACATGTACAGCCTACCTATACGTGTGTAACCCATGCAGTTTAGTAGCTGTTAACAGCATACAGGGATCAGGCACACCAGCTTTTGACAATAGGTGGTGTGGCAATTAACTCCCCTTCCCCCCTCCTATACTTAGTTAATGAGCATGCTCAGTGCTTGTAGCCTTCCCTAAAGGAGGCTGGGTATTCCCGGCAACCAGCAGTTCAGCCTGGCCCAGGAAAAGGCAACCTCATCATAAGGGTGGAGAGAGGCCTGTATAGACTTTGCTGTGTTAAGGCCTGCCTTGAATTATTGCAGGTAAATGCTGTTAACAAATGTAATTATTACAGATCCTTTCAAACAAAAGTGGTTACTTCTTGGGAAGTTATTAAATGTTGGTTTGGGACTATTAAGATTCTTAACAGTAATTTCATATGATTGTGAAAATATGTAATTTTATAGTTATTGATCCTTATCTTCCTTAGTAATCTGTTTAATACAACCAAGCAATTCAGCCTGGCCCAGGAAAAGGCAACATCATCAGAAGGGTGGAGAGAGGCCTGTATAGACTTTGTTGTGTTAAGGCCTGCCTTGAATTATTGCAGGTAAATCCTGGATTCAACTGAGAAGAGCTGCAGCCTCCCAAATACAGCCTGGAAACCTCATATACTGTTTCAGTATCTGTGAGTTTACAATATATGGACCTACAATATATCTATGTGCTTAGTATTTTCTTGTTCTGTGCATCCTTGTGGGTGCTGAAGATATCTGTAACCAGTAATATCCTGAAGATTCATTGCTATGAAGTAGTAGCAACCAACCAGGAATGAATGAGGATTTATATGAAAATCTCCATGCTTTGTTTATATAAAGAGTTTATTTTAAATGTTAAAGTGCATTGGTTGTATTGCCTCTCTTATGTCTGTTTTTAAGTATTCGTGTAGTTGCAGCAGTTACACATTCTTAATGACAATAGGTGGGAGTTCCGCTGTCAAAACAGACTGAACCTGCCCACTCTTCCTGCAGATATTAGAACCTTAGTGGGTTACACGTGCATACAGCTGTTTGTAAGAAAGAGCCAGTGTGTGTTCACTTTACAAAGAAAACTGGAGGCTGGTACCTGGATATATATGGGATTTCAGTCACATGTTAATCCATATGTGCACTGAATTACATGTTCATTCATATGTGCACTGTGTGTAACTTGAGAATTACTCAATGCATATATAAAGAAAAATCAAGTGTACACTGTACATGGATTGTATATGCAATCACTGTAACTTGTGAGTAGGGCCATACTTAATCCTAATTCTTGTGTGGGTTTGACATTGATTGTTATGCCAAAGCAAGGAATTCATAGAAAAGGGATAGGTTTCTATCACATCACAGATTTGTGTTAACAGTTTTTAAATCTTTGTGTAGTAACTACTGTTCTGCTGACCTTCTGTAGCTAGGGAACAGAAAAGGCTAAGGTTTCTAACCTGTCTCGAGGTAAAGCTCTTCCTCTGGGTTCTATTGTAGCTAGTTTCAACACTGTAGTCTTTAATGGATGAATGGTAGGGTTGCCAACTCTGGGTTGAGGAATTTCTGGGGCTTTGGAGTTGAAGCCTGGGAAGAATGGGTTTCGGGGAGGGGAGGAACCTCAGCTGGTATGCCCTTCAAAGTACCATTTTCTCCAGGAGAACTCTATAGTCTGGAGATCAGTGGTAATTCCAGGAGGCCTCCAGCTCCCTCCTAGCGCTGTCAACCCTGTTACCTGCAGCACTACATTTCCCCTGCTCTTGTGGCCTTTCCTCCTCCTTTATGTTGTTGGTGTGTAAGCAAATTGAGTAAGACGATCTATTAATAGTCTAATTCTGAAGTCTGCAAGTTTGTCAGTTAAACAGAATTCTAAATCAGTCAAAGTGGAAAATTACAGTGACATACAATTATTTAATCTGAAAGATGTCTACATGTAAAATGGCTAGTATTTCAAACACAGAGGCAAGTGGATCAGAATAATGTTACAGAGGAGGGAAGAAACAATAGTATTAAACCCCTGCTAATCAAATGTGTAGTCTTTCCTTAAGCCCTTGTGAACTCCATTGGTTACAATGAAAGTTGGTACCAGTTGATTAAGGTGGGTACCATAAATATTTGTTGTCGAAGGCTTTCATGGCCAGAGTTCATAGCCGGCTCGCCTAGAGCGCGATGGCCGCAGGGGCGCCAAAAGGCGCCCCTCCGTCTTCCCAGGCTTGCTTGGGCGCTCCGCCACTGCCCCTGGTCTCCAGGCCCCACCGGGAGGTTGGCATCCCGGTGGGGGGCGCCCAGGCTGTCCTGCCTTGGGCGCCCAGACACCTGGAGCCAGCCCTGCCAGAGTTCATTGGCTGTTGTAGATTTTCTGGGCTGTATGGTCATGGTCTTGGCATTGTAGTACCTGACATTTCACCAGCAGCTTTGACTGGCATCCTCAGAGATATAAGACAGAAAGATGTGTCAATGTGAGAAGAAAAATGGTAGGCAGCAGTGTTCCCTCTAAGCAGAATTAGTGTGAGCTAGCTCACAGTTTTTTAGCCTCTGACTCACACATTTTTGTCTTAGCTCAAGAAAGATGGCTCCAGACCAAACTTCTTTATGCAGTAGGCAAACTGCTCACTCACAACTTTAATGCCTGTAGCTCACAAAGTAGAATTTTTGCTCACAAGACTCCACAACTTAAAGGGAGCATTGGTAGGCAGGTAATTGTATCTACTCAGGAAGGTGGGATAGGGTTGATACCCCACAAGATAATGACTCAGCCTTACCCCACCTTCCTGAGTAAAGACAAATTACCTGCCTACCATTTTTCTTCTCACCTTGGCACAGAGAGTACCCCATCTTTCTGTGTTATACCTCTGAGGATGCCAGTCACAGCTGCTGGCGAAACATCTGGTCCTACAATGCCAAGACCATGGCCATACAGCCTGGAAAATCTACAACAACCATAAGTATTTGTTTATAAAGCTTAACTTTCCAATTAGCTGTGTTGGCATAAAGTGTTTTTTTTCCCCCTTGTGTGAGAGAAAGTTAATAAGTACTTTAAAAAACCGAGGCATTTTCTGTCAAGGAGATGATTAATTTCCGTTGCTGACTGTGTTCAACATGGTCTTTAAAACCAATTGAGGGTGGGCTGCTTATTCGAATTAGTCTTATGCAATATTTCAAAGCTACATACATTTGATGTCTGCGCTGATCTCGGTGAGATTCAGTTCTGAACGAAAATGCAGGGTTTAGGTCCCGACTGATCGATATTTCCATGTGGTGTAATAACACCTCTATGTGCCCCAGAAGTTGTTCACCTTTACTTCCAATAACTGAAATAATAGTTAAGACATTTGGGAAATGTTGACTGTAATGACTAGTCTGGCCTATTTGGGAACAGCAGGTAGAAATGAAGTTTTTCGCTTCCGGAGTCTTCTGGGTTATGTTGAGCTAGGGCGTTATCGGAAACAACTGTATAGAGAAAACAGGAGAACATGTGCGTAGTCCCTTCGATAGCTCAGCTGGTAGAGCGGAGGACTGTAGAGGTGCTACTACAAAGTGGAAATCCTTAGGTCGCTGGTTCGATTCCGGCTCGAAGGAGACACAATTTTATTTTAGACAAATGCGTTCATGTTTATCTTTGGTGTTGCTTCCTGTTCTCCTGTAGACCCTCTCGCATAATTTTACTGAAATTGGCTCTTTATTATAGGCACAATTTCTTCTGAAGGACTGGGTGCGAGAGAGAGCCGATTTATGTGAGACCAGCAGGCGGAATACCTGAAGAACTTAAAGGGAAGTTCGCTTTCTTTCTAAAAACGAAGAAAAGGCGGAGCAACAGTTGACACAGCTCTAGGGAGCACTGCGTTCATTTACAGACTTCGCTCGCAGACGTTAAAAAACAGACCTTCGCCTTCCCCACAAAACCCGGGAGGAGGAAAACTCTCATTCCCAGTATACTTTGCGCTTTAGCCCGCCCTCTGCTCCGCCTCATCTCCCCCTCCCCCCCATCAATATCCCGCCACCTTTCTTTCCTTACTGGCCGTTCCCCTGCTTCTCTTGCACCCCCCCCGCTTGGCCGCGTGCTATCTGCAGCAGCCAATGGGATGCCAGTCCGCGTGCGCAGATTCAAACGGTGGCTCTGGAAGAAGACTGGGCGCGAGATTCGGCGGCAGGGACTAAGAAGAAGGAGAAAAGTCGCCCGTCCAGCGAGTGTGGCAGCGCTCACGGAGCCGCCGGAGAGCCGAGCAGTGACATCGCAGCGGGTGGACGACGCAGACGCGGGGCCCTTCCCGATCCTTTCCCCAACAGCAGGGGCTGGGTCAGTGCCATCATGTCCCCCGTTCGGGGGGCCAGGCGCGGCCGCGGCTAAAGCGCCGGACTCGCTTTCCGGGCACTGCCTGCTCCGACTGCTTGAGAGCCTTCGGTCGGTGATCTCTCCGCTCCCCCTTCCTCGCCTTATGGTGCGCGCCGAGGATGGCGAAGAGGCCACGAAGGTGAGTGGGCGCTCGGATCCTTCCGGGCATCCCCTGGCTCCTGCCCGTCTCCACGAGGAGAACCCGACCCAGTCCTCCTGACAACCCCCGCTTGTCACCGGGGCAATTCCTCTCTCCTCAGGAGCCCTCCCTTGGCCTCTGCTGCTGCTGCTGTCGGTCCTTTCCCAGCGCCAGTGACCGGTTTTTGTGACGGCGATCTGCTCGCTCCTTTCTTCCTCTGCGGCACTAGTCCCCCCCACGCCCATTCCTTCCCCCTTTGGAAACTGACCCGGCCGGCCTCCTTGCCCTGCAGTTCCACTTTTTCGTTTGGTGGTGTCCGAGTACTGAATCGGCTTCCTTATTGGGAATTTAAGCTGTCTTGTCACGGTAGTGTTTCCCTGGAGGTTTTCTTCCTAGGTCGCTATTCTTCCTGGGCATGTGGACACATATGAGAGGGAGTAGTGGTTTATTTGTAAGCTGATGCTCCTTAGTGCTGCATTTTCTTGCATCAGTGGACACGGTGGAAATAATGATTGTTGTTCTGTGGGGAGATGGCAACAGAGAAGGAAAGGCAAGGAGCCTCTCTTTGGCCCTCAGTTACTGAAAGACTTGAAAGGAAAAACCAGACTAGCATCTTAAGATGTGTAGTGTTGTGTGGGGGGTGGTTTGGTGAGGATAGCGACCTTGGGCCTGGTGGAATTGTTCTTCCTCTCTTGTATTAGTCCAGCATTAAGAAGAGATTCAGGCAATGGGGTTTTATTAATTGTTTGAAATGTGATTCACTTTTTGTACTTGGGCAACTTGGTTTTTTGAATTGCTAGTGTACAGCTGTGTAAATATATGTACAGATAAATCTGATTTGAATTACGCTTTACTAAACATGTCATCAGCTAGTTGACTAATATTTTTAGAGTCTTGGTCTTATGCTTTGTCACAGTGGCAAAAACTCTCATTGAAATCAGTGGAATTTACTTTCCAGTAAAATATGGATATGATCCTCATAGGAAGGGCTTCTTGAATTTAAATATGGATGTGTAAAATGGAGCGTACATAGCATGAATTTTGTAGCTAGGAGGAATATTCTGATGGGTCCGTGTTTATCATTCAGTTCTAAAGATGCATGGCTGTCTGTACAACACAGGATCAGTAGTCCTAAGGGCATTTGCAGTTAGCTGATATGGAGTAGCATAATGCAGAATAATATGTAATTGCACAAGCATTGGAAATTATGTCTAATGTGATGGGCTTAGAAAAAGTAATGCATTTCATGAGGAATACCAGAGACGGCTAGTGTGTATTCTTCAAGTATAACAATAAATGGCATAATACTGTGTATTACATTAGTGATTTATTCCTAAGCATTCCTCATTATTTTATTTATATTATTTGTTAATATCGTGGCTTGCAATGAAGCTACACTTAATATAATTTAAAAGGCACTCATTTTAAGCATTAGAATTTACTTACTGTAAACAGGTAGATATCACAATACACACAAACCAATTCTCTGACAAGCATTAAAGCTCTTACTCAAGCTGTCTATAGATGGTTATCCATATGCCTTTTGCCTATATTACCTTACAATTCACATATACTGTCAGGTGTCCAAAATGTTTTTATAGAACATCCTTTAGAAAGCCTTTTTAAAAAGCTGATGTTATATAATTTAAATATTTAATTAAAGTTTGAAAGCTGCTCTTTCTAAAAATATTTAGGTTTTCATAATTGTGGCTTTTGATGACCCCCCCTCCTCCAATATTTTGATAGGAAAAAAATACCCAAATTTCTTCCTTAGCTAATATGGTCTTTGAAAGTGTTATTATGTAGTAACTTGTGAAGAAGAAAAAATAAGATTCCAATAAAGGATGGGTCCCTTTGGTCCCCTACATGGAATGTTTTAGTTAGTTAATATGGTTGATACTGAGTGCTGAATCAAAGATTCTTGTAGATTTGACTATTTTACTAATGTTACACTTGAAACACAAATGGGTGATGTTACTCCAACACCTTTAACTCTTTTACAAGTGGGAATTTTATGTGAAATAACTATGATAGCCCCATATACTGATTGAACTCCTTAGACGAAATAAATAAATAAAATAATTGTGATAGAAACATACAAAAGTATTTCATTAAGCCAGCAGGTGGCGCTTGCCTCTCAAGGCAAACAAAGTTCAGGTTTGCTCACTAGATTCAGGGAAGCAGCAATGTTGGTCTGAAGCAATACAACAAAGTTTGAGTCCAGTGGCACTGAGACCAACAAAGTTTAATTCTGGTTATAAGCTTTCATGAGCCTGCACACTTCATCAGATCTATTGAAGTGTACGTGCACACACAAGTTTATACCCAGAATTAAACTTGGTTGGCCTTAAAGGTGCCACTGGACTCAAACTTAGTTTGCTCATTGTTTAATTTCTTTAATAAACTGTGACAAATAGAATGATGTAATTGGGAGACTGCTTTCCAGCATTCTGTTTTTCTTGGACACATCATAAGAGCAAAGAGAAGCCATGTTGGATCAGGTCACTGGCTTCTCCAGCCCAACACTCTGTGTCACACAGTGGCCAAAACCCAGGGGCTATCAGGAGGTCCACCAGTGGGGCCAGAACTCCAGAAGCCCTCCCACCCAAGCACCAAGAAGACAGAGTATCACTGCCCCAGACTGCAAACTGCAAGGTGGGAAGAGTGATTAAGGAACCTTCCCACATGGGGGGGGGGCCTTGCAAAACGACATCAGACTGCCCTACCTTACAGGGCTAGTGTATGGTATTGTATAGAACATGATATCATGCAAGGTATTTGCCCACTCAAAAAAGCCAAATAAAAGCTGGGAAGTTTGCCCCGTTGCACCCTTAACCAAAGCTAAGAGAGCAGAGGGGGAGCCTAACCTGCACCCCTCATTTGGAGAGGGACAACAGAGGACCACCTCCCCCACCCTTTTTAAGAGGATAAGACTTTGATGTGCTCAACAGAAGAGTGTCTGCTTTAGGATTACCAGCTCTGGGTTGGAAAATTCCTGGAGATTTGGGGAAGGAGAATGGGAAGAGTGGAATTTGGGGAGGGACCTCAGTGGAGTACAAGGCCGTAGAGACCATCTTCCAAAGCAGCCCTTTTCCCCCAGGGGGACTGATTCCTGTCATCTGGAGATCAGCTGGAATTCTGGGATATCTCCAGGCCCCACCTGGAGATTGACAACTATAAACACCTTGTGGAGGAGCTATACTTTCTACCCCGCTTACTGGGGGGGTGCACGTGCACATGCTTGGACGGGGAAGGGGAAGCAGAGAAAAGCGCCCCCCCATTGCTGCTGCAGCACGGCTACAACTGCTCCCACCCACCTGCCTCCTCCCCCAGCAGCAGCTACTAACCAAGGTCGGGGATGTGGGAGGCCTAGAGGGCCATGATCCGAAGTGGTGATGGTGGGGATTCTCACCTCACTTCTATGAAATTAACTCCAGGGAGGAAAAGGAATGTTGCAAGTGAAGCGGCCTGGAGGGTTAATTTGCCTGTCTCTATGTGTGTATAGTGTTCCATTAACAACCTTTAAAAAAATACAGCAAGAAGTGAGCCTTTGTGTTATGCTGAGAAATTTACATACTGTTTCTGATGGGTTCTTGGATATTTCACAACTCCACATTTTGATCCAGTTCTATTGTTTTTTGCTGATTAATTTAGCTAGACTTTGTGATGGATGAAGGTAATACAGTAATTTTAACACCAGCAGAGGGTTTTCAATGACGAATATGGTGGTTGTGTTTCCATATCCAATGAGCTGTTACGAATGCATAGTTTCACTGTCAATGTTAACTTAATAATAGCTTGCACTTTGCAGTGAGGAAGATGACGATGACCTTCACTATGCAGATCATGACTATGAAGTACCACAACAAAAAGGCATAAAGAAGATTTGTAATAGAGTAAAATGGACACGTGATGAGGTGAGCCTTAACTGATTGTGGGTTTTCCTTCTATCTGGATCTGACATCATATGGTTATTACAGGTTTTTGTTTTGTTCTAAATTGTGCCTTAACAGGATGAAAAGCTGAAAAAATTAGTGGAACAGCATGGGATGAGTGATTGGACATTCATTGCTAGTCATCTACAAGTGAGTGAAAATTCAACAAGGCTCAGACATACATTAAAAGCCTCATGCCCTCTCTCCATTTCTCCTTCCTGTTTTGTGGCATAGTTCAGCCTTTGAAGGTGAACTATAGTTTGGGTGACTCAAGCCACAGTGTGTAAGATCTTTTCAATAAATGTATGTGTTCAAACTAGTTCTCCACCAACTGTTTTGATTTAGCACAACAAACATTTTCCCCCCTCCTTCTTCTGCAGAATCGTTCTGATTTTCAGTGCCAGCATCGATGGCAGAAAGTCCTAAACCCAGAACTGATTAAAGGTCCTTGGACTAAGGAAGAGGATCAGAGGGTAAATAATTAACATTGTTCTGGATTAATGATTTTTTTAAAAAGGGCAGTAAGGTCATCCAAGATTACATCATCCTGTTTTGCCTTATGGCTGTCTCAGACTTGGGAGGTTTATAAATGTATAAAACAAGCAAACATTCATATTATAGATATTTGTATTCATATTATTGTGTATTTAAAAATTCTGTTGGCCAAATATCATAAATGTGACCATGAAGCTTTGCTTCTTTAGTAGGACTGTCCCCGCTTTTTCTGACAGGCTAACTTGAACACTGTCTCTGATCAATTTGCATTCTAGGTTATTGAACTTGTTCAGAAATATGGTCCAAAGCGCTGGTCTTTGATTGCAAAGCACTTAAAGGGAAGAATAGGGAAGCAGTGTCGAGAAAGGTGGCATAACCATCTTAATCCGGAGGTTAAAAAATCTTCATGGACGGAAGAGGAGGACAGAATCATCTATGAAGCTCACAAACGTTTGGGAAACCGGTGGGCTGAAATAGCAAAACTACTTCCTGGAAGGTATTTTTGAATTTACCACTGTATACTGTACATGCAAATTGCAAATTATTTCTAGCTTTGTGAAGCTTATAACCAAACACTCTTAATGCCTTAAAATTGTGCAGCAGTCATTCTGCATCTTACATATTTACTGTTATATATTTTCAAATCCTTGCTGATATGACATGCAAATATTGTTGCATCACCTAGCCACATCCTGGTGGCTTGAAATAGACTAAGAGGTGTTCAGTAGATCAGCTGCCCTGTTGTCTCTTATCTTTAGCAGGCAGTATGCAAACATCTGAGTTCTTGCTTCTTCAAGTGTCTGGCATGTGGCCTTCCTGACACAAACTGTTCTGTGTGGATTACATTATGACTCCCCCCCCACTTGCATGACATGCAACCTGACCTCACTTCTGATGCAGGAATAGGGTGTCCATTATTTATCTAGTTAGTTTATACCTTGCCTTTCTCCCAATGAGGACCAAAACAGCTTACATCATCCTCTTCACCTCCATTTTATCCTCACAACAACTCTGTGAGGTAGGTTAAGCTGATTATGTGTAACTGGCCCAAGGTCACCAAGGACACTTCCATGGCAGAGTAGTGTGTCTCTCAGATCCTCATCAGACCCTCTAACCACTATACCTCACTGGCTTTCAGATCATGTCAGTTACTCTTAAAGGTGAAATGACAATAAATAGCCAAGAAATATGACTTTCCAGTGGATTTTTCAGGATTTGTCAATTTGAAGGTTAGGAGCTGTGTACATTCCCTATATATTTCTTTAAGTCTTCTTCCTTATCTACAATTCACCTTACATTTGGGGTTATTTTTGTATCTGGATTACAGAGATTATCTTCAATTAGCCGTTTCTTGGAGATGCAGAGTATGATTCAGAAACTGAAGCGGGGTTGTATGTAGAAACAGTAAAATCCAGATGGTCTGTATGTGAATGGATATAACAAACCATGTTATGGATATTACAGCTCTGCTCTTATTACTCTTGTACAGTGTAGTGTTTGCAAATAAGCCTTGAGCGGAAACAGAGAGTTCTAGTACTATTTTCTTAACTGTTTTGTTGGTTAATGAGACCAAGTCCATACTAGACTATTTCCTGCATATTATGATTGTGAGCTACTTGCTGATATTTGCTTGTTCCATTGACTAATGTGAGGAAAGTACATTATATTATCACTTTCGAAACTCTTAATGTATATTACTCATTTGTCAATAGGTGTTTGAAGCCTTTTAGTAGTTGTTAATGCTAGATATTTCTGTAATACACATTTCTGTTAATCCAAAGAAAATGAAACTAGCTCTTGGAATGTAAGGAAGCCTGGGCGGGATTAACTTTTTTAAAAAATTGAACAGTAGTCACCTTGCCACATAGCAACCTCCTTTTGAAGTTGAGGGGACTTTTACAGGCATCTTTTATACAGCTCAGTTAGCAAAAAAGCGAAAAATATATCTACCTGTGCAGGTTTCTATGAAGAATTTTATCTTTTTTTGGTGATAGAAAACCAGTACTTTATTTGCTAAAATTCTCACACTATTTATTTAGAAATATCTGGAACAATTTTTCTTCAATCTGGGCAAGTATTAAAATGTGCTTTCTATCTGTATACAAATGAATGCATCCCACTCCTGTTTCTACCATGAGTAAGTTACATAGTTCAGTTCCTAGGTCTTTGTAATATATAATCAATATAATTTTTAGATTTTGGGCACAATCCAGCCAAATTTAAGCACTTTTTTGTCCCATTGATTTTAACTTGCATCCTTGTTCCTATGCATTTTTACTGAGAAGTCCCACTGTTACCAGTGTGCCTTGCTGCCAGATAATTGTGCAGGATTAAATCCTTTAACATATGATCAACTTTCTCCCATTGAAGTCAGTATGACATTCTTAATTTTGGATTGGTTATGTCCTGTAATTTCTTTAGGACTGATAATTCAATAAAAAATCATTGGAACTCGACTATGAGAAGAAAAGTTGAACAAGAAGGATATTTGCAAGATGGAATCAAGACAGAACGACCTTCTTCATCAAAACTGCCACACAAAACTAGCTCTTCTAATGATCATCTTCATACCCAGAATCAGTTTTATATACCAGTTCAGGCACATGTAAGTTCTCCAAAGATTTTTTTATATATATAAAAAACTTAATAAAAATGGGTAAAAGTGAATTTGTTATTTATACTGAAAGAATACAGTAGAAAAAATATTTTGTTAGGAGGATGCTTAACAAATCAGGTTCTTAAAGCAAATACTATGATGAGTGTAAATGTAAATTCCTGAAAGTAGGAATGAGGGAAGGAGTATATGCATTGCTTAAAACACACAGTTGTTGTTGTTGTTCAGTTGCACAGTCGAGTCCGACCCTTCGCGACCCCATGGACCAGATTACGCCAGGCCCTCCTGTCTTAAAACACACAGTGCAGACCTACAGATTTAGGTGACATATTGATTGTAGGTTTCTGACCTAAAGAGTCAAAATGTTTTCAAAACTCTACAGCTGACATGTTTGTTTGATACTTTTTAAAAAAACTTAGTTTGGCATATCATCATGGGGCTCTGTCTTTTTAGAAGTTTGGTGTTCGGGATATATTTTTGGTTTAGTAATTTAATGGCCTGGGTGTTCATGTTATGGGTCAAAAGATGATCCATTTTAAAAATAAGAGTATGAAAACTTAGTGTGCTACAATTAAAAATGCATAAGAAAGTTATCAAAAGAAAGTATAAAGAACAATTATGACTTGTTAGATTCCAGGGTACCAGTACATGTCAATAGAAGGCAACTGTATAGACCATATTCCGACTTCTTCCAGCTTTATTCAGGTAACTTCCTGTCTATTTTACTGACTTTCTAAATGTAAAAAAATAAATAAATCATAAAACATTAATTGTAGCTAGAGAACTGCAAAATGTATTACAGTTTAAAGGTTTTGTCTAAAAGTATTCTGTCCAGCACACTTGTATTCCATTGGGAATATCTGCACCAGTGTCACTGAAATGGGTAGCAGTGTTATGCAAGAGATATCTGGGATGGGGGCATGGCATGCCTCAAACAACTCATCATCATTATTGTTTCTAATTCTGAACATGGTCCCATGGTACAAGTAAAAAACATCTACACAGTGGGATCAGATACAAATGGGGGAGACATTTTTACAAACTTGGGGAAATCCCCAGATTTGCAGAAAAATCTGAAAAGTTAAAAACCTGGGTCTAAACCCCCACCCCAAACAGTAAAAGTGCCATCTGTGCATGCTGAAATAGTGTTGATGTTAATAGAGTGAATGCTCACCAGTGACCCTGTGAAATGATTAAGGGGTATTGAGGAACTAACATGTTTGATAGAAAGGTGAGAGACAGAGCTAGAGTCCTCTCTATATTGCTAGCTGAGAGAGAGTTCTGCTCTGTGGAACTTCTGAGAACAAGCAGGATAGAGACCTAAGATAAACATTCTGGAGGCAGACAAGGAATGACACTTACTGGATGACAAAAGTGCTGACCCCCACTAACTGACTTTCCCTTTGCTGTCCCCTTCAGGGGGCTGCTTCTCATCTTTTGTGCACCAAACATTGCTTACAACAGCAGCTGAAGTAGAAAGAAGTTGGGTAGCATTTGACATTGTTAGAGCAACCCTAAATGATGGCTGACAATACAAGGAGAGGAGTGGGAAGAGAAGGGGAAGATAAAGAGAAACTGCAATGGCTGGGGCAGGAAGCAGGTGGACTGAGCCAGCAGGAAAGAGTGAAAGCTGGGCAGCTGGGGAGGAATGAGGAAAAAAGAATCTGGAAGGGGCAGGAAGTGGGAGTGGAGGTCAGGCCAGCGGACTTCCTCTGGTGATAGAGCAAACAGAAGGGAAAGCGGGAGCAGGAGAAGGGCTCAAATATGAGCTCCCACAAGTCTACATTTTTCAGCCATTCTTAGTGGCTGGTGGGACAGCCCCAGTAGCTGCCACTTACTAACTATCAAGGGTGGCTGCAGTGGTGGAAACAGTCCCAGATGTTAAGAAAATCCATCAGCTGCATTCTCATATCCCTAAGAGGGAGTGGAATGTCTCAAAGCAGGTTTGTTTCAGGTTGTCTGAGGGTAGCTGCAAATGTGGGACTATTCTCAGCACGCCCCTGAAAAACTGATGTGAAATGATCATGGAAGCCTACTAGACAAAATACTGTAGGGTATGGGTATTGCAGTGGGAAGAGAAAAGTGGGCGAATGTATCTGTCCTTTGCTGGCAGAGCTTATGCTTGTGGAAGAGGGAGGGAGGTGTGAGCACTCAGTTTCATGTCTTCATCATAGCTCCTTTTGCCTTGTGGCATTTTGACCCATAAGGTTCCCACAGTTCTCAGCACCAGCTTTTTAGAAGTCTCAGAGCTGCTGGGGGAAGCAAGAAATTGGAAAAAGCATTATTTGTGAGTACCACTCACTTGTGGTTTGTAGGATTCAATGCATAGTAGTTACTTAGTGAAAGTATTAGGATTTGCAGCCTCAATTTGAAGTGGTTTAAATAGCTGTGGTCCAAATCAAAGCTCCATTGTTACCCTTTAAGACATATGTTAAATACAACATTTTGTCTCTTTTTAAAAAATATGCATACTTCACCAGCCATTTGATGATGATCCTGACAAAGAGAAGAAAATAAAAGAACTTGAGTTGCTACTTATGTCAGCTGAAAATGAAATCAGAAGAAAGAGAGTCTCATCTGTAAGAGCTGCTTGAGTAAATGTGCTTTTTTATGGTACAGTGATGAATAGTAGTGGAGCCCTTCTGGAGTACATAATGTGTATGAATGGCTTCATATTTCTAATTTTTTAATATGTGTCCTGCTTTCCTGTTCCTATGCATGGAAATTAAGGGGTATTGGTGAGAGAGATAAAGTAGAGGGAAAGTAGAAAGCCTTCGACAACAAGTTGATACAGAGTTTGGGTAACATAATGTAGTACTTACAACAGTTCCGTAACACTCAGAAGAAAACATGTGTATACTTACTGCTTTTCACAGCTTTCCTTTCTCTCAAAGCCATATTGGGGAGGACAGATGAAAGATTCGGCGGGGTAGGGGAAGATAAAGAGCTGCACATACAACAGAACTGTAGTGCTCTCTCTGTCACTAATTAGAATAATGAATAGCCTATGTTTTCATCTAGGGACTCTGTTTTGTCTTGAAAATAATTTCAGAGGATAGCTGTGTTAGTCTGCAGTAGAACAGCTAGATTTGAGTCCTGTAGCACCTTAGAGACTAAGATTTGGGGGGTATACGTTTTTGACAGTCAAAGCTCCCTTCGTCAGATATTGCTTGGAATGGATATCTTTGCATTCGTATATCTTAGTTAGAGGGTGAGAGTGGTGTTGCAAAGAAGGTACAGTGTGCTTAGTGCTTTGATTGATCAGAACAGAGGGGAAATCTAGGGGATGGAAAATTAGCATTTGTGGTAAGATAATCCTATGTCCCTCTTCAGCCTGGATGGGATATCCATTGTTCTGAACTAGTGAATGAACCCAGATTCAGCAGTCTCACATTGTAATCTCCCCTTGAAGTTTCTCTGTTTGAGGACTGTCACTCTTAGGTCAGCAATGGAAGATTAAAATGTCCCCCCACTGTTTTTAGTGTTGTGGTTTTTAATGTCAGATTTATGTCCATTTATTCTTTTGCGTAGGAACTGACCTCTTTGTCCAGTGTAGAGTGTAGAAGGGCATTGTTGACATTTTGATGACATATATATATATATATATATATATATTGCTCAAAGATGAACAAGTGAATGAACCTGAGATGGTATGGCTGGTGCTGTGTGATGGTATAGTCCAAGTGTATACAGGGACAGTTGGCATCTTGGTTTGTTGCAGGCCCTGGTCCCAGAGTCGGTTTCCATGTTAAGAAGGGCATCGTTTGGTGTAGTGGTTAAGTGTGCGGACTCTAATCTGGGAGAACCGGGTTTGATTCCCCGCTCCTCCACTTGCACCTGCTGATGTGACCTTGGGTCAGTCACAAGCTCTGGCACAGCTGTTCCTGAAAGAGCAGTTTGTGTTAGAGTTCTCTCAGCCCCACCTACCTCACAGGGTGTCTGTTGTGGGGAGGGGAAGGGAAAGGAGTTTGTAAGCCGCTCTGAGACCCCAAGTGAAGGGCGGGGTATAAATCCAATCTCTTCTCTCTCCTTCTTCTCTTCATCATTGTGGGTGAAAAGTTGGATAAGGCTGGGAGGCCATCTCTGGTCAAGAAAAAGTTTGCCTCCCATTGCCTATGAGAGAGGAGTATCATTGTCCAGCAAAGGTTGTAGGTCTTTAATGATGCATTGAACTGGTTTGAGCTGAGAGCTGTATGTGACCACCAGTGGTGTTCTGTTGTTGTTTTGTTTGGGCCTGTCTTGTAGAAGGTTATCCTTTGGTATCATTCTGGCTTTGTTGATCCTGTTTCAGGTGGGTACTATAATTCCAGAAATGTCTGCTGTAGATCCTGCAGGTGAAAATCTGTCTGAGTGATCAGAACAGGTGCAGCTGTAGTGCAGAGCTTGGCTGAAGACAATAGATTGTTTGTGTTCAGGATGGTACTTAGAGGTGTGTAGATATGTCTGGCGATTCAGAAGGTTTCCAGTATAAGGTGGGTTTTATGCAGATTGTGGATTGGTTCAGGGTCAGGTCGACTGTGGGGGGGGGGAGTTGCTGAAGGCCTGGTGGAATTTCTCCAGTGTTTCTTCCCCATGTGTCCAAATAATGAAAATGTCATCAGTAAATCCCAGGTACAAGAGTGGTGTTAATGGATGTGAGTTGAAGTACTGCTCCAGGTCAGCCATAAAAATGCTGGCATGTTGTTGTTCCAGGCAGGTGCCCATGGCTGTGCCATTGCTCTAAAGGAATAAATCCTCACCAAATCTGAAATAGTTGGGGGTGAGGACAAACTGGCAGAGGTTGGTAGCAAGTTCAGCCATCATATTGTCAGAGATAGTGTTCCAAGTAGCTTATAGTCCATCCTTGTGGGGGGATGTTGGTGTACAGAGACTTAGTGTCCGTGGTGGCCAAAATAATGTTTCCTGGAAGACAGTTAACAGATTGTATTTTTCTCAGGTCATCTGTGATGTCTTGCACATAACTGGGGATGTTGATGGTATAGGGTCTGGGAATAAGAGTCCATGTAACCAGATACTCCTATAGTGATGGTGTCTATGCCTGAGACAATAGGACTTCCTGGGTTGCCAGGCTTGTGTATTTGGGCAGAAGACAGAAAATGCCTGTTGAGATTCTTGTAGTATGTCTGTATAGATCTGTTCTTTTATGTGTGTTGGTAATTCTTTTATAATGTTTTGGTATTTCTCAGTGGGGTCTGTGGATAGTCATTTGCAGAAAGTGGTATTGAAGAGTTGTCCTTTGATTTCCTGAATGTAGTCTGATTCGTCCATGATGACAATTATTCCTTCTTTGTTGGCTTCGTTAATAATGATGTCTGGATGGTTTTTGAGGCTGTTTATTGCATGTCTTTCCGTTTGGATGAGGTTGTGTTATGAAATATGATGTTGCTTGATCACATCAGTTTGAGCTCAGTGGCAAAAACATTCTATATAGAGATCTAGTATGACATTGATGCCCTTGGAGGGTCCTTTTTCTTGTAGCACTGGGTGGGTGATGAATGGTGGTCCATGTGTTGTCTAATGGTGTGTGGGAGAGATGGCAGCTGTTCAGCAGTAGATTGTGAAAGCTGTGTTATGAAGATATTGCCTGTCCACCCATGCTCTGTTCTGAGTATTGATGAAAGGACTGCTTCCATCTCGGGCAGCAAAAAAAGACCTCCAGGTTACCAAAGAATTAAGTGGATTTAGTGGGGCATCTCACTATGGATGCTAATTTTCTGTCCCTCTGCATTTCTCCTCTGCTCTAATCAAGCCAGTCACTATGCACCCTCTGCATCCTGAGTTCCTTCTTTGCAACACCCCTCCCGCTTTCTGATTGGGATATAAGGACTCAGAGATCTCCATTCCAACTCATATCTGATGAAGGGAGCTTTGACTCTTGAAAGGGTATACCCTAAAATATTGTTGGTTTCTACTGAACTCAAATCTAGCTGTTCTGTCTTGGTTGGATTGTCACCTGTTTTCAAATTAAACAGGCAGAGCCTAGAAGATATATCTGCATCTACATTTGTTTGGGCTGATTTGTATTCAGTTTCTTCAGAAGTTTATTTTCTGTGGATTCCAGGAACTTATACTTTCACAGAATCTATAGCTCAGTTGTGATTTACCACAAGGTCCAGCAGCCCATATTGTCATGAACTGATGTGTTGTAAGTAGAGACTCCTGTAGTCCAGCTCTTATACATGACTTTAAGGAGCCCAAGAGGCTATGCAGCTGGATTACAACAAGCTCTTACCTGCTTCCTGTAACTGGCCACGTTGGTAGACTCCACCTATCCATCTAGTGGCCACAGGGCCTGGGGCCTGAACATAGATTACCATTCATTGCTGCTGCTTCTCGGCACCATAAGTACGGGAGACCCAGTAATGGCCATAAGGCTACCTTCCAGAAGCCCACCTTCCTGCTTCAGCTGTACATGTGGCATGATCTGGACATGAGAAACCTGGGTACCTATTGCCCATAGTGCTTAGGACCCTGGCTGTAGCACAGAGGACTTCCCATTAGTGTTCCGTGGCATAATGTACAGTATTGTGCCTGTTGTAGTGTGGTGCCATTTTCTCCAGGGGAACTGATCTCTGTAACCTGGAAACCAGGTATAATTCCAGGAGATCTCCAGCCATTACCTGGATACTGGCGATCCAAATTTTATAGAATCCCAACTTGTGTACAGCACAGTCAGAGTAGTTGTCTAACCAGTCACAGGAATCAGAATGCCTACTTTATTTGTTGATGGTTTTTGTCCACATCCTTTTAATCCTTACAATTTATTTTCTTGTTTAATTTCAGTAAAACAGTAATACTTTTTTCGTATTCTTAGCAAGCTGGAAATTTTTCTAGCTGGTCTGGCAGCTTCATTATGGAAGACATGTCAAATACCCTGAATAGCCTTGGGGAACAAGCAAATGACTTTTACGCTATAGAAGAAACCCAAGCTGCAGGAGTTCAGCAGAACTCTCCGACCAAATATCTGGCTGTGGAGGCAAATGCGGTTTTATCTTCTCTACAAACCATTCCTGAATTTGCAGAGACACTAGAACTCATTGAATCTGTAAGTCTCAAGAATCTTGTTTCCAGTGCTCAATTAACACTGTTCTTTTACTTCAGAGTAAACAACATGAGAAATTTACAATTATTGTACTGGTAGGTATATTAGTTCCCTAACATAGATGGCTCAGGCTAGCCTGATCTTGGAAGCTAAGCAGGGCTGGCTGTGGTTAGTACTTAGATGGGAGACTGCCAAAGAAGTCCAGGGTTGGTATGCACCGGTAGGCAATGGCAAACCACCTCTATTTGTCTTGTACCTTGAAAACCCTAGGAGGTCACCATAAGTCAGCTGTGACTTGACAGTACTTTACACACAAACCTATGCCCTGACCTGGATAGCTCAGGCTAGCCCAATCCTGACAGATCTCAGAAGCTAAGCAGGGTTGGCCTTGGCTAGTATTTGGATGGGCGGCCTCCAAGGAACACCAGGGTCGTGACGCAGAGGAAGGCAATGGCAAACCACCTCTGAAATGTCTCCTGCCTTAAAAACAAGTCCAGCTCACCATCTAGTGGTGCATAATGTTAAAGAGCTAGAACTTCTGGCTGCCAGACGATCTTAGGATTTCCTGGCTATTCCATGCATGCCATATGATAATAGTAATTATTAATACACACACCTATATTAGCATTAGGATCATGTACAGTGTTTGCTATCATATACAGCTAGCTCTTTGTAGTTGAAAATTAACTAAAATTCTAAAATAATGTTTGAGAAAATATGTTATTGAAAGTGCAATCGTAAATGAGAAGAATAGCTAGAGAAGATGTTTGACCTTGTAGTTATGGCTAAATTTATAGTATTGGTCATGGAAAAGATAATTATTTTACTTATTAGAGATTGGCCTTTTGCAGGAAAAAGATAAGGATGGCTTTATGGTTTGTGGTTTTTCTGTGTAAGAAATTTGCTTAAGGGGAAACAAAGAGAGAGAGTTCTTGTTTTTATATATAAGTAAGGAAAACTTTGTAATCAGAAGCCTATTTGTTGTAGGGAAAATTGGAAGCCTTTTATGTCCTCTCCTCTTTTTCTTTTCTTTTCTTGTTATGTTGTGTATGGTTTCAATCTTTCTTTCTTTCTTTCTTTCTTTCTTTCTTTCTTTCTTTCTTTCTTTCTTTCTCTTCTTTCTTTCTTTCTTTCTTTCTTTCTTTCTTTCTTTCTTTCTTTCTTTCTTTCTTTCTTTCTTTCTTTCTTTCTTTCTTTCTTTCTCTCATTTAATAAAATTAAAACTTTTACATGATAGTGCAGTCCTAAAATAAGAGAGCTTTCACTCTTGAAAGCCTATACCCTGAAAATCTTCTTGTCTCTAAGGTGCTACTGGACTCAAATCTAGCTATTGTAAAACTAGTAAAACTTGTATTGGAACAGAAGTTAAATTTTTCCCTTCCTGCTAGAATGAAGATGTACAGTAACATGGCTGATAACTGATTTCAGCCTGCCCATTATTTCTGGTTGAAATAATTATTTCTTTGAACATCAGTGCAGCAGATGATCATTTTCTCTCTATATGTGACTTGGATATTGTAGGATCCTGTAGCGTGGAGTGATGTCACCAGTTTTGACCTTTCTGATGCAGCTACTTCCCCTGTCAATCAAGCACCAGTAAAACAGGTGCAGATTCAACACAGTAATGTGGCCATGGAATGCCAATTCAATGTCAGTGTTGTTCTTGATGGCAAGAAAACAAGTGATGAAGAGGCAACTGTGTCAGCATCCCCAAGTGCAACCAAGTTCAGCACTCCCCCTACCATTTTGCGGAAGAAGAAGAAACCGAGAGCTGGACAGTCACCGGTCGGTGAACAGAATGATGGTTCATGTAGCAGTGCTGCCAATATTGCACTAAAACAAACACCAGTGAAAACACTACCATTTTCTCCCTCCCAGGTAAACACAAATCAATCATTACACCTAATTCTCAGCATAGCCCCATCTGTGGATACTTAAATTCAGAAATTGGGACCATGAACAAACAAGGTAGACCTTTCTACAAGCCCCAGGTCTGCAGAAAAATCTGGAAAAAATACATGGGGGGGTTAACCCCCCTCACGGTAGAAGTAGCACCTATAGCTTTAAGAAGTGAATACCTTCTGAAAAGTCAGTGGTTATTGTGGACATTGCTAGATGATCACAATAGTATTGCCAGCCTTCAATACGTCGTTTTTGTAAGTAAGAGGGAGGGGGCAGGGCCCTTTCCAGAGCTGTTTTTTGCCTCATGGCAACCCCTGCTTCCCTCACCTCCTGCCCTGGACAGAGGACTCATCAGGGCCATACCTGGCAGCAGCCACTGAGGAACTAAATACCACATGACTCGTATGACTTGCCAAAGCCAAGCAGCAACCTCCTGGTGATTAACGACTTTTTGAAAGTAGCCACCACATGGAAGCCGGTGTTGTAGAGTGGTAAGAGTGTCAGATTTAGGAGACCCAGGTTCAAATTCCCACTCTGCCATGAATGCATAACAATAGACCTGTCACTCACTCTCAGCATAACCTACCTCACAGGGTGGTTGTGAGGATAAAATGGAGGAGAGGAGAACTATATAAGCTGCTTTAGGTCTCCACTGGGGAGAAATGTGGGGTATAAATTAATTAAATAAAACATAAAGCTGAAGACTGGAATGTAAAGAAGGTTAGTGGGTGGGAAGAAAAGAAGGAAGCAGAAGAGAGAGGGGCTACCAAGGACAGGGAAAGAGGAAATAATAAACTTGGTTGTTTTCGTTGGATAGATAACCTTTGTGCCCTCTACTGAAAATTAGTTTAGTGCAGACTGATTCCACTGTGATTGAGAAGTTATTAAGCCTGGTGTTTTCCTCATTCTGTCTGGTGGATTGAGTCCTACCTAAGATATCTGTGCTCCCCTCCGTTTGAAGATTTTGAATTGACTCGTGGCACAAAGGACCAGATTGCTGTGCTTCTGTACAGTTTTGTTTCCAGTCTCTAGTCCTGCTGACTTCAGAGAAAAGAACAGAAAATGTGGGAATGACTCCTTAAAGTTGCACATATACAATCATTTAAAGGTGCAATTTGCAGGGATGAACTGCTTTTATCATTGTTCTCATAAATGTGTCCCCCACAAATGTGTGTGTGTGTGTATTTATGTATATAAAACAGAAAAAAGAGAAAAATGAAGGCTGTATTGTCAGATTTAGTGCATTTTTTTTCCAAGAAGGGATTACTGTCTATTGTTTTAGGCCTGTCTTTAGGTTGGGCCCAAAGGATTTCATGCATAAATTTAGGGGAAACATATGAAATTTCAATCTGCACCCAATCTTTAAGAACTTGAGGAGAGGCATAATGTAGAACATGTTTTAGTTGCAAGGCATCATAATACAATTTTAAATTAGGAACTCCAAGCCCCCCATTTTTTACTGGCCTAGTCAACAATTGGAGATTTATACGAGGTCTCCTATTGTTCCATAACAATTTTGAAATTTTAGATTGCCAAGAATGTATAACAGAATTTTTAACAGTAATTGGAAGATGTTGGAACAGAAATAAAAAATTAGGAAAAATTATGGTCTTTACTAACTCGATTTTTTCCAAAAGTGTGAGATTAATTTTTGACCATTCTTGAAAAGAGTTGGTCATTGAATTCACAACAGAAGTATAGTTATAGTCAAATAAATCATTTAACTCAAGAGGTACCTGTATTCCCAGATGCCTCTAAGACTTGAATACCCATTTAAAAGGAAAAGATTTTGTTATGTCTTGTCTTACTAAGTCTGCTAACAAAATTGGAAACAGTTCTGTCTTAGTTCTGTGAAATGGATGAGAGGAAACGATTGCTTGACTTGCATAGAGCAATTCATGTTCTTGTCTTCTGTGCAGTTCTTTAACACCTGTTCTGGAAACGAGCAGTTTAACCTTGAAAATCCTGCATTTACATCAACTCCGGTCTGTGGACAGAAAGTTCTTATTACAACTCCCTTTCATAATAAAGAAGTGACACCCAAAGATCAAAAAGAAAATGCAGGGTAGGTCGATATTAAATATTTGATGTGGAATGCCTGGGCTTGTTTTTCTTTTAAAATAGAAAATAAATAGAGCTGTATTTTGAAAAAAACAACCTGCAAGTATAACACTAGGACAAAGTAGGTGCACTCTCCCAAGAAACCTTTCCCCCCAAATCATTGGTTTTTAACAAAGTAACATAAGATGCAAACATCTTTTGGTTCTTTGATAGTTTTAGGACGCCTACTATTAGAAGATCTCTTCTGGGTACAACACCAAGGACTCCAACTCCATTTAAGAATGCTTTAGCTGCTCAGGAAAAAAAATATGGTCCTCTGAAAATTGTGGTATGTAGCATTTTGGTCTGTATTTCCCTTGCAGTACGCTCAGAGTTAATTCAATGGTAAAAATGCACGGCAGTAGAAGAAATGTTGTTAAGATGTAAGCATGGTCTATGCTCTTTGCTTCGAACTAGTTATGCCTGCTTCATATTCCTAATTTTAAATTGAGTTTAGGGGCTTGATGGCAAATTTTCCTACTTCTCTCTGTGTGTACATACATGTACAGAAGTTCAAAATGCAGATATGCTTATGAGGTTGTATAATATGTAGCTATAAAAGTCTCGTACAAACATTTATTTTTAGTGTCACATTTTTCCCACATTGTGCTACCTGGAACTAGAATAAACTATGCTTTAAAGTGGCATAAACTGGACTCTGACCTTTACAGAAAATTATTGCTTTGACTGCAGAATGGAGGAAGAGCTTGTATAAATCCTTAGCATTCTTTATGGTGTTGAAAAATTTGAATTGCCATATGTGGTTATAAAGCTGTGTTAAATGTCTTAATCTATAAAGATGGCGTTCATTCCTGTTATAGAAAGAAAAAATAGCATAGGGATATGCAACTATCATTTCGAATTTACATCTTCTGCCTTTTTTATTTAGTCACAGCCACTTGCTTATTTGGAAGAAGATATTAGAGAAGTTTTAAAGGAGGAAACTGGAACAGATATATTCTTTAAAGAAGAGGAGGAATCTGTCTGTAAGGGCTCCAAACAAGAGGTAAATTATCCTACATGACATGTTTGGAGTGACAAGAACAATGGAAACAATTTTAATTCTTTCTTTGTCTTTAAAATGTTGGCCACAGAACCCTTCTGCAAAGAAAGTCAGGAAGTCCTTAGTCCTGGATCCTTGGGAGAAAGAAGAGCTTGGTGCCCAGCTTTTTACAGAGGACAATATTTTAGATGTGCAGGTGAGTATGAGTAGCATGATGCATAAGATGCAAACATTTGAAGAAATTAGAAACCTGGAACTGATGGCAGCTTGATTGGGGCCACTGTTTAACATCTGAAGCTAAAACAGTAAAAGTTCTGTTACGCAGCGCTTGATTATCCAGATCTCTGTTAGCCAGCATCACCCAGAGGGCAAGCTCCTTGTCATCCGCCATAAAGTGCACGCACCCCGCTCCTCCTTCTCCAACCAGTCAGTTTTATGCCTCTGGCTGTTACAGGGCTTCTGAAGGCTGGTGCTGCCAGCTCACATCATCCTTGGATGCTTCCTTCTCCCTCATCCTGCATTGAAAGGTTGGAAGCCAGTATACTGGAGGATTCCTGGGCAGCTGGCTTGCTTGTCTGCTACATGGGATGGCTCGCTGGCTTGGAGGGAAGGGAAGGAGTCCCATTAAACTGTCACTGTGGCATTCCCAAGGTGTGGGGTTTGCTCACTGCAGATTCCTCTAGGTAGGAAATGAGGCTGAGCTTGAGTATCCAGCACATTTAATTAATTCCCCAATAGGAGCTTGGTGACAAAACTCTTACTGTACTGACTGTAATAATGTGCTGCTGTAGGGCAAATGGCTGGCTTTTGTTCATACGAATTGTATGTGTATGTTGTGTTCTAGAGGTTTCAGGCAGATGCCTAACTCATTAAAATGACTTCTTCTGCACTGGAATCATATTGTCTAAAACTGCTTAATTCAAAGGGCATCAGCTTAAAAAAGATGTTAATTAGATGCTTATGAAGTTGCTACAAACTTGCTAGGTACAAATCTTCTAGATGTTATTACATCCAGTATTTTAACTACATCAGCTTTCTGTTCTTAAACTACTGCGTCAGAAGTTTTTTTATTACATGTTTATCTTTGCTGTATAGTCAGAAAATATCTATACTACATCACTCCTCATGATTCCTTTACTGGAAATACATGACAACAGGGGAAACCTGACTCCAGAGAAACAGGATTCCAGCTCAGCAAAGATGAATGCAGCAGTGAAAAAAAAGCTAAATACTTGCACTTCAAAAAATGTCAAAACAGAAAAGATGCTTCAGGTCTGTATTCAGGTTACTTGGTATTCTGTTCTGTTTAGTTTGACTGTGAAGTATTCTTTGAAAATACATTTTTCTTTTTTTATAATAGGTTTTTATTAGTTTTCCAGAAATACAAATAAAATGAGAGTAGTATCTTGTGGTACATTCCTATTAGGTCTCTCCTACTTGTCTTACAGCAGAAAAATTGATCAATCCTAATAATAGTTACCACTACAAATATCAAGAATACATAAGTGGCTTCATTTAAAATTATCTAAACATTCTAATAATAATATATTTTAGTAATATATATTCATAGGCTCTTACTGTAAAACTTCAGATTTTCATAATCTTATCTTTAATAAGGTCATTTCCCTCCTGTTTCCCATTACAAGCTCAAGTTTCCCTATAAAACAAATATATCAATTTTTCTTCTGAATTACTGTCTTATTTAAAACACATAAAAGTAAATGCTCCTTCTTTATAATTCACCTACAAGTCTATCTTATCTGCTATTTTACTAAAAATCCTTACATTCTCACTTCTCTCAGTTGATTTCTCATCAAAACAAGCCATTCTATTTGGTTACACTTTAATAAAAACTTTAATAAAAACTAAGGCACTCTTATATGCAAAGAGGGTAAATTTCTTAATAATGTTTTTAGACATAAAGTTTAACATCTTTTCGTTACATTTTCACCTCTCTCAGTTGATCTCTTATCAAAACAAGCCATCTGTTTAGTTACACTTGGTTAAAAACTCCTTAAGGCTTTCTTATATGGAGTGAGGGTGAATTTCCCTGATGATAATTTTATACAAAAAGCTTAACATCTTTTTTCTTCGTCCGGTATCTTCTCTTCAGAAAGATCTTGTCTCTGTGCCTTTTGCCCTTGTGGACTGCATACATTTGTTTTAAGGATTGCAGTAAGTGGCTTAAAATAAAGCTTGATTGGATATTTTTTGTCTTCTCTTCCCGAAATGGCTCTTGCATAAAGAGTTTAGTTGTTCCTGGATACACCTGTTTCTTGGATTCTGTAAAATATAGTTCCATGAATTCCCTACGAGGTGTAGTTTGCTTTTTTGGTGTATTTTTCTTCTTGTAGGGTATCTTCCTATCAGCTACAGAGAGGTCCTCTTGCTTGCAGTTTTGATTAGTGTCTCTCAAAGATTGCTCCTGCAGTTTCTCTGAGTTGCTTGTAGATTTCAATAGAGCAGTTGAGCATATGTCAGATAGTTCAGCACATGTTTCTTTGATTGCTAGCATAATCGAGTCCCGAATGATATGTTCAAGAGCATCCCATGAAAATTGAGCCAGCTCAGCGCCTGCAGTATCATCTGTGTTTGGGGCTTTTGATTCACTTCCCGCTTGGAAAACCATTTTAAAAACAATTTCTGCAACCCCAGTACCAAAGAGAGTATAAGCAGTTCAGTCCGTCAACAATCTAGCAGTTAAACCACATTGCTAGATAAGTTGTTATAGCAGACATAATAACAACTGAGAGTCTTTCAGTAAAGAGCCAGGTAATGGCTTTTAACCAATGTCTTCTGAGCCCAGAAAACATCAGAAGCAGGACTGACATTACAGGAAGTCTGTTACCATATAAGGAAGTTTCTTTTGAAATGCCCGTATTTTTTCTTCTTCTTGATAAAAGCCAGCGATTTGGCTAATTTGTAATTCCAATACAATTAATAGAATGATCAGATAAGATTATTTATGTCCCTTTTCTTCCCCCCCTTATAGTTCTTTAAAAGGTGTCATATCTGATGCTTTTGCTAGCCAATTATGCAAAGGCGAGGGGGATGGGAGTTTCTCCTCCCCCTTTCCTCTCCGTTGTGGATGCAAAGGGGTTTAATCAAAGGGTCTTTTGTTTCTTTGTTGTTGCTTTGTAAACATACTCATCAATGTTGGAGATGAGGTATGGTGCTCTCTTGGCCGGGCGTTCACCACTAAGCAGTCATGGCGGACTGTGACTGTGCTGGATCATGCTCTTGCTTCAAGATGACCCAGCTCCTACCCGCTCACTGCTGCTTGTGGGGGGCTCAGATCAACTCTCCTGCTCCAGCCCTCTCTACAGGAGGTCTGGTGAAACTTGGGAAGACCCAGAGTTCCAATAAAAGCAACGAACAGCCAGTGGGGTCAGGAGCAAGACTGAGCACCCACTGCCTCGTGGCACCGCTACCCGGAAGCTCCAAAAATACATTTTTCTAAATAGCAACAATTTCCTGCTTGTGCTATGTATTTCATAATGTTCTGGATAGTAAAAAGGAATGGAAAGTTCTTGCATGGTTTCTGTAACTTGGAAGCCAGAACAGCCCTGGAAAATCTCTCATTCCCTCCCCTGTCATGTCCCTTGAAGTCTGTGGCCACTGCCCAACTGAACCTGACTTTTCCTGGTGAGAAGCTGCCAGGGAAGGAAAGGAGGAGGGAAAGCTGAAGACAAGGTTGGTTGACTAATGGGTGGGAAGGAGAGCAGGAAGCAGGAAGCAGGAAAGGAGGAGAGGCCATAAGGTCTGCTGGGGAAGGAAACAGGAAATAGTGGGGCAGGGGAACAGAGAAGAAAATGAGATGCTCCCTCAAGTACCTGTGGGTCCCCTTCTTGTATGTGTCTATTTTGAGAGATGTCTTTTTAGTAGCCTAGCCACTACTGAAATTTCAGCAGGAAGCATTATATAATGTTAATGTTACACTAAAACCAGATAGTTGAAAAGTCACAATTCAGCACCTTCAGATGAGTGCTTCTGTGGGCCCTGTTTTTTCCCTCCTACCCTTATCTATACATACATGAGCAATGCAAAGAGCTATTAGACTCCCACATTCCCAGCCAGCCTTTTTCCACCAAACCAAAGGGAAGGGGTGAATGGGAGTTGTATACAGGCCTATTTGCCCTCCCTGCCTGTTGGAATTCTCCACATGTGGGCACTGTTCTGCAGTGAAATAGATCTCGTGGAGCAGAGGTCCATCAGTGGCTATTAGTCACAAGGTATAGATGGAACAATGTGTCTAGGGCAGTGATGCTCTGTATTCTTGGTGCTTGGGGGGGGCAACAGTGGGAGGACTTCTGGAGTTCTGGCCCTGCTGGTGGACCTCCTGATGGCACCTGGGTTTTGGCCACTGTGAACGCAGAGTGTTTGACTGGATGGGCCACTTGCCTGATCCAACATGGCTTCTTGTATGTTCTTATATCTCACTTGATTCTTTGCATAAATTCTTGGTAATATTTATAATGGCCTGCATTAGGTCCCCGTATTGCAGGGGACTGAGGTGTTGTGGCTGAGGTTAAAAACAACAACTTGTCTAGGGCCACCAAGTGAATTCAAAAATGGCTGAACTGTTCTTGCTCACACTAACTGGATTGTGTGTTACAGGCAAATTGTGAATGGGAAACTGTTGTTTATGGGAAGACAGAAGATCAGCTTATCATGACTGAGCAAGCAAGAAGGTACCTGAACACCTACGCAGCTACTGGCAGCACTTCAAGGGCTCTGATCTTGTGATTGTTACAAATGTACCAATCTGCCTTTTCTTTTTCCGATGGACTATATGCTGAATTTTTTTTTCAGCAATGTACATTTTGATTCTTTTTGTAAGTGCAAGGATGCCTTATATGGGAGAACAAGTCTCTTTTTAGCAAATAACAACTGTCTCATGAACACCTTTTTAAAAAGTGAATTTTAAATCGTCTTTTTAAAACAATCTAAAGGAAATTGTGAAAGAAATAACTTTTCTTTTAAGCCAATTTTTAAATTATTCTTTATTATATGCTTTTACTCTTCTGTTAAGGAATGTTTAATGTAGAATAGGTTTACAGGTACTTTGGGAAAAATAACTTACACAACTTTTTGGAAATGCTTTTGCTTAAACGCTCATTTACTTATGTAGCAATTTTATAAAGAAACACAAAAGAAAGGAGACCTAAAGAAAGAATAGAAGGTTGCACTACTAGTTCTAGAGTATGCTGCACAGACTTAACTACAGTGTTAAATATATTTATTTGAGAATGGTACTTCTAAGAAGAGAGGCAAAGGGAAAAGTTGAATTTTATTAGGGTAATGTATCAGTATTCATAAATCTGCAACTGAGACCCATTGTTGAATGTATTGTACAGCATGTAGGAGCAGGAAAGCTTTTGTAAATTGGAAGGGCATTTGTGTTTAATTTATTTTCATTTTAAAACCTAAGGCTGCAATCTAAAGCATGAACACATTCCTACTGTGTTGCAAAGGCAGTAGCACATTTACAGCATGCAGAGGAATTTTAGCACCTGCTGCTCAGAGACTCCTTGGCTCCCCCCTCTATTTTCTTGCTTGTAATCTCTGCTTCTGTGTACAGACTCTTATCATGCACAGCCATTCCAGTTCTTTGAGAGGGCCTGCATCTCATTTTCTTCCTCAACTACTTTGGTCTGTGGCAGTTCCTTTCACCCCTTATTCCCCATATTCACAGCTCAGTATTTGTAGGATAGAAATGGTAGTCTCTCAGTCCTGAGAAGGCAGTCCGTCCATCTCCTCTGGGAGCCAAATCTGCCAGCTGAACCTCTTTCTTGTTCCCATGGCTAAGTTGTGAGAACACCAGGCTCTGCCTTGATATGATAGGAACTGGAAGAATTGTGCAGAAAATACAATTCAGGGCAGCCAAAAGTTTCTTTTTTCTTTTTATAAGGAAGCTGAGAGCAAAAGGAAAATTAAATGAGACAAGCCCTAGTGTGGGTCCACCATGGAAATTTGTAAGGACCCTCTCTGTAGGTTAGAATGATGTGAGTGGCTTGTAGAGAGAAGAGATAATTCTTACCAGGCTATGCTGAACTCGGCTTGAGTATATTGCCAGTACTAAGAGAATCTTGCAACCTCAGAGATCCTGAAGTGTGTATATTAGGGAAAATGAGGAGCAAACTGACAGTGGTTATCATATCTACCCCCAGAAAAGGGAGGTGGAGGAGACTAAGGTCCAGCACCACATAAAATATCACAACTGGCAATGTTGGGGAAGGATTGTAGAATATTATGCACTGCAGAATGTAACAAGTTTTGAAAATGAGGAGGTACCACATCTGTCCTGGTCTCCTCTAGCAAGTGCCCTAACTTCCAGTTCTCACAAATGCATGATAATTCTCCTTGGCACTGATTTGAATAGTTATGGGACCTGAGTCTTCTCTGGTTGGAGAAGGGTATCTTTAACATGCTTGCAACTTATCTTGTTCTACTGTGTCTGATCATTACATGAGTAAAGGAAAGCATGCTTTGTTGAATTCATGGGAAAGCACAGGTCTAGGTATAAACACCTCCTCCTGCCAAGAAGGAGACTTCCTCTTTTGTAGGATTGGGTGGTTTTTCCTATAGTCTGCATAGTGTATATAGGAAAAGGGAGAATATAAGATACACTCTGTGCAAGATAGTGATGGAGAATCTGCTGCTAGAGCATTGTGCTTGAAGCTCTGTAAACCTCAGCACCTCAAATAAGTCTGTATTGGTACAAATGCTATGTAGGATTGCAGCCTTAATATGTATATATATGTATATATGCAGGTTGTCTATAAGCTGCTGCTGTTTTCCTGATAAAGTGACTATGAGAAGGAGAATTGTAACCTTGGCGCATAGAATAGCAGCAGCATTACATGCTGTGAAGTACATAAGCTTACATGTGATCTACTTCAGAATTGCACTGTCCCCTTTTTAAATCATGTTGGTCTACACAGTAGTTTTGAATTCAGCTTAGTTATACTAGAAGTATTCCAATAACTTGGTTATAGAGGGTTATGTTTATGTAAGAACAGAACTTGATGACCTGCTGTGTGAATTCTTGCGATCCTATTCAGGGGATGACACCAAATTTATTTATTCACCTGAGAGAAACTGTGGGTGGGTTCACATAGTCTCCTCTGTAAGAGTGCCATGGGCCTTCTGGGACCACCTTTGCCTACTTTTGTCTTGGGAGCTGGTGATATGAACTAGACTGTAGACAGATATAGCTGCAGACATGCCTGTGAATATGGTAGTTGGAAGAAGTGCTTCTGCAGTCAGTTATCTGTTTACAGACTCGGTTACACTGATATTTCCCAGTGTGGGCATAGGCATGTTCATGGTGTGGGAGGGGCAATGAGAATGGGAACTAGTTCTAACACATTAATATCTGCTCTTGGAAGCCTCAACTACCCAGCTTTTAAAAACGTTAATCTTTTTATCTGTGCTTCACACCGTCATGGGTTACAACAGTTGCTTCAGTTTACCTGCTTTAGACATTTGCACTTATTTTATCCTGTTTGAAGGAATGTCTTGGTTTTGCTTTGTGATGTAGCTATTTTTAGTTAATTGCTTGCGGAACATAATGGTTTGCTGTCAACCTAAGTACTGACAGGTAAATAGAATTGTATACTGTAGATGTTAGCTATTTATAAATCTGACACTCTTCCTCTCCACTCCTGGGTGTGCTGCTATAGATAGCAGCAGAATCTGCTTGCTGCTATGAGAGAAGGAAAGAGCGAGCATCATATGCACTGTATGTAAATGACAAATAGAATGATGGCATGTTCTCAAGTTACCGCTGATATCAGCTGTTTTGGTGTGGGGAGTAACACAATTACTAGCAAGAAACTTGATACCACCGTGGGCTCTCAGAATGAATTCCCTTGTTTTGTGTGGTTTGTAAAACATAGAATACTTTTAAAACAGCTCAAGGCCCCATACCGTACTTATTTATTTATTATTCTAAAGGAATATTTATATATAGGATGTTCACCTAGTTGCCTTCAACAGGCACACAAAGTTTTATCCAGTTTTAAAACTGTTTTGAGTTTTTTTTAAGAACAGCTCTCTAAAGAAGAGAATTATTCCTCCTCATTGAAATGTGAGAAACCAGTTTGGAGTTTTCTATGGCATTTTTGGTTTTGGCATGTTCACTCTTTAAAGAAGCTTCTTCTGAAGACTCCCTGTCTGAAGCATGGAGGAGTTAAGTGAACGGGGCAGGCATAGTAAGGCTACAGTCCAGGAGACTACTCATCTAAAGATATGTCCACCATAGCTTTTTAAAAAATTGCAACACAGTCACCAGCCACATAGCAAGCCACTTCTGACACATAGTGGCAGGCTTGTGTGATTGTGTGGGTGAGTGATATCTCCTGCTGGGTGTATATGAGCACTTAACCTGCCCCTAAACCAGCTGTCTGGATTGCAGCCAGAATGCCAGGATCCAAAGATACCCCTTTGTGTGTGTACCCTAGTTTGTGTCTTTTGGCTGCAATTCCTAATGCTACACCAGCAGCTATTTTGGAGTGTCCCCTGATTTCCTGGAGTGGCTCTTAGAGGAGGGGATTTGAAAAGTAACAGTAGTATTGGGGTGGGGAGACTCAAGCTTTGCAGTGCCAGTAAACTTTGCCTGAAGCTCTTTGGAACCCCTTGCTGCTTTGCAGGAGGTATGTAAATTATTCTATAATTAAAAAGTGGTACCAAAGCCACCATTACCAGCATTTAACAGAGGTCTCTGGTACGTAGTACCATAGTTGAATCTTCCAGTTAAGTGCTTTAGTGTTGCTTTAGCAGAAGAAAAGGTTTAAAACCTTTGACACGTTAGGCATCTCCTTTTTTATTTATACAAATGCCTTTTCTGTCTTAGGAGCGTTGATCTTTTTAAAAAGTTTATAAGTAGAATATACCTGCATCAGTCAAACATGCATGTTGGAAACTGACAGCATCTGTTAATTCTTACGGTTGTTTTAAAGTTTTGGCTTTAATTATAAGATGAATCTTGATAAAGTTGTGTTGTGTTTGTTGTTGTACTGCAGAGTTTGTTTCATTGAAAAATATTTTGCATACAATGCAGGTCTACATTAACATCAGAAATAAAACATTTATGTATACATCTGCTGGACACAAGCATTTTCTTTTTGGTATTTTGTTCCTTGTTACTCAAAATATGAAGTATGCCTTACTGTATCTGTTTCTAACTTGTAAAGGTATTAACATTTCCCAGTCATTGAAACGATATTGCTTTCAGCTTCCCAGTTGATGCCTTGGGCTAATGGGAGCAACAGTAATTTGCTTTTGATGCAGGTGACTCCATTCTTCCCTTGATGAAGAGAAGGAGACCAGAGTGTGTGCGCACTTATTTTGACAGGGGCAAGAACTCATGGGGTTGGGTGTCAAGCGTAAGTTGGTATGGGACAGTGAAAGGGATCTGAGATATGGAAGAGCTAGAATGGAGCAGTGTTGGGGGCAAAAAACAGGTAACAGATGGGAGATGGAAGACAAAGGGCTAGAATCGGCTAAGAAAATGGAAGCTGACCAATCAAATCTGTAGGTGCCTGGGGATTAAAAATGGGTAGCAGATGGGTGGCAAGAGTGTTGTGAAACAGAGGAAGGAGAGAATGCAGATTCTAAAGGCAAAAAAGGGGAAACCCAAGAGAGAACAACCTAGAAAATAAAATTCAGAAATGGTGACAATATAAAGGAGGTGAGAGTGAAATAAAATGTAAATTAAATGACAAATATTGATTTTTATTTCACTGTTAACATTTAGGGCTGATGTTCACTTGATGGTTTATGCTGTGGTAAATGGTCTTTTCAAGTCTGAAGACTATGTGTATGTAAAACTTGCAAGTAAATGTGCATCCTTGTTTCCAAGTATTTTAAAGAAGCATATGAATTGTGTACATCCATGCCTTTTAGACCTCATGAGAGGTATCTGTACTCTGTAAAGTAAGAGTTGTTCCTGGAACATTATTGAAGGAATCAGAGTTTATAAAAATTTCTTGAAACTATGCAGTTTTCCGGTGGTCCAGGAGTGGGGCAGTCCTTCAGACTCCTTACTCCTGGGAATAGCTCCTCCTCTCCGAAGGCAGGGCTAGCAGACTCTTTAATCACGGAGGGGAGGGCTTGTCCCGTGGAACCCAGTTTTCTCCATCCCTGCCTTCCAAGCAGGACGTTGCAGGCTGTGCTGTAGAAAGAGCACATTAGTCACACAAAGAAGAGAAGAAGGAGAGGGAGAGGGAGAGGTAGTTTATAGCTTACTCTGTCCTCAAACCCCCTGCCTCCCTCCCTTTTTTCGTCTTGCCAGCCATGGGAGAAGAGCGGCTCTGTTTGGAAGGTGCTGACAGACCTGAGAGAACCCCGGGGAACAGCAGCACCAACAGGACTCTCGCTTGCATCCCAGTCCAGAAAGAGGGGATGGGTCAACAGGTCTCTGCTCCCTACTCATAGGGACCTCAGGAAAAAAGCGGTGAAGTGCCTAATGTTGGTGGGGCTGCCACAGTGGAGCAGGGAGCACTTGTCGGCTGTTTATAATTGGCTCCTTGTTCCTGCAGGACAGTGTGGAAGGCCGGTTCTGAATCCTGGCTATCATCTGAGTGGTAAGCAGGAAAGCGGACCAAGTGGGCTCCTTCTAAAGGCTGATCCCCCCCATCTTCCCATGACTGGCGCAGGGGGAAGAGGAAAGGACTGCGGTGGCTAGGAATGGAGCAGCCAGTGGGAACACAATGGCAGAGGGCTCCTTTATGCGTGCCAAAACTTTTTTTTAAAAAAAACACCTCCCGAAGGCCAGCTTGCTCTTATCAGTTCTTGGAAGCTAGACAGAGCCAGCCATGAGGGGGTAAACTGGATGGGAAACCACCAAAGAGTTCAAAGAGGCAAGGCAAAGAGAGACAAAGAACCCCATGGCCTACATACCTGGGGAAGGGAAAGATGATGGGGGGGAAGTGACCATTTTTGGGACACAGTTGTTACTTTCACTTTCAGGGAGTATCAAATGGCTGCCAAACAAGGACAATCCACTTCTCAAAAAATGGAAACAAGGACCTTTGATCTGGCTGAGTCTCCTAATTCCCTTTTCACTCAAGCAAAGGAACACCCCCTGGGGAAGAATTACAAGCCAGCCTCCTTTCTTGGTTAAAACTGGAAATGAGAAAAGAATCTAAAGCCATGTTACAGGAGTCTCAAAGCTGCCCCCATACTCCCCAACACCCTAAGAGGTCCAACTATAGTGAGTGGGACTCTTTCCAGCTAAGAAAAGAGAAAAGGATGCAGAATTCCAAAGGGAACATAGCCCATTGCTAGATGACCAAGACTTGGATTCAGCATCCGAAGCCTCTGATTCACCCAACAAAGAGGGCCAATTGTCAGGAGGAGGAGGAGGAGGAGGAACATCCAGCTAAACCTAAGGCCACTCACCCAGCATTTGAGAAATTCTCTTCCTTGATTCCAGAAGCTTCAAAAAAGCTGAAACTTCCTGTAGTGGACCCAATCAACAGCCTGGCATCCACTTCAGTCCTCCCTATGGAAGCCTGCCAAGGGAGAACTGTGACAAGCATATAGAGCAAGCTCTGAGGAGAGATTTTGAAGCATTGGCTAATGCCCTATGAGCTTCAGTTACATATTTGCCAGAGCAGCCTACGCATGGTCGTCTGATCTGGTGAAGGTGGAGAGCAGCATCCCAAAAGAGCTAAAGGGTGAGCTCTTGCCATGGCCTTCGCCACTGATGCCACACTTGATGCAGTGCAACAATCAGCCAGAAGCATGGCTTGCAGTGTCAAAGCGAGACACAACACATGGCTGAGAAGCTGGGATGTGGATCCCTCAGCACGTGCAAAAGTGGCAGCAGTTCCATTCAAAGGCACCAACTTGTTTGGGGAAGGTTCGGAAAGGTACTTTATTGAAGATAAGGATAAGAAAAAGGTTCTTCCCTCAAAGAAGAGAGAAGGGAAGACAAGAAGATATCTTTAATCCTTTTGGGATGCTAGAAAAGAGACCAAAACCAGTAATAGCAGATCTTACAGAGGAAAATGGCAACCCAAGTCCAAAGATGGCAGATCGTCCTCCTTCCCCTCGAAGCAATCACACCTTGGCAAGAACACAGAGAAGGGTCCACAGGCATGACTATGCCGGGAAGGGGACACAGACAGTTGTCGGGGACAGCCTTTAAAGGTTTGCACTAGTTTGGCAGAGGACGGTCATGGACAGATGGGTTCTGGACACTGTCACAAGAGGATAGTCCTTAGAATTCTGGTCCCTACCTTCAAACCATTTTCTGGAACTACCAAAGAACAAATCCAGAGTGAAACACAAGCATCTGGAAGGAGCCATTGCCCATCTGATCGATACAGGAGTAATAGAACTAGCCCTGTCCCTAGAGAGATCTCAAGGGATCTATTCCATCTTCTTCACCGTACCAAAGAAGAATGGGGATGTAAGAGCGATTTTAGACCTCAAATGGCTAAACAAATGAGTAGTTACCAAAAAATTCAAAATGGAAATGATGAAATCCATTCTGATCAAAAAGGGGATTTCATGGCTTCCATAGACCTGTCAGAAGCTTACCTACATATTCCAATTCAGGAAATTCATCGCAGGTTTCTCTGCTTTGCCTACTGGGCACTCCCCTTTGGACTGAAGTCCTCACTGAGGGTTTTCACCAAGGTTTTAGTGACCCGATTGCTTATCTAAGAACTAAGGGTGTGTCTCTAAGATCTAAGGGCGTGTCTCTATACCCCTTTCTAGATGACATTTTAGTCAAGGCCAAATCTTATCATCTGATGGTGCAGACACTGGAGACTACAATGAAGGTACTCAGGGAGCACGGGTTCATGATCAATGTGAAAAGGAGTTCTTTAATCCCTACTCAATCAGTTTCATTTGAGAGTGCAGATCGACATGGTGAGGGACAGAGTGTTTCTGTCTCAAGAGAGACAACAGAAACTAATTCAGCTGATGCAAGAAGTCATGCTCTCACAAAGAGTGGAAGTCATGAGTTTAGCACGACTCCTGGGAATGCAAGTGTCATACCAGGAGATGTTACATTGGGCCAGATTCCACACACGTCCTCTACATCACTTTCTCCTCCCCTTTCAGGACACGATCACTCAGAAGAGGAGCAAACAGGTGGTCCTTCCACAGTTAGTGAAACAATAATTACCTTGGTGGCTGGAGCCACACTGCTTCTCAGAGGGCATGCCACACAGAGAACTGGTTTGAGTGGCAATCACAACAGACACATGTCTGTTTGGCTGGGAAGTGCACATGGAGGGGAAAATAGCACAAGACACTTGGAACGTGTCAGAAAGGTCCAACAGCATGAATCTGCTAGAGCTAAGAGTGATCAGAATGGCTCTAGAGAAATTCCAAGGAGAGATAACAGGCCATCACATATTAGTCCAACTGGACAGTATAATAGCAAAGGCCTAGGGGGGACTCGATTCAAACGGCTACACAAGGAAGCAAGTTGAATGATGAGATGGGTGGAGAGGAACATATTGTCCATAAAAGCAATACATGTGGTGGGTCGGAACAACACAGTGACAGACTGGCTGAGCCGTCAGTGGATCAATCTGTCAGAGTGGATGCTCAACACGACAGTGTTTGCTCAACTCTGTCACAAATTTGGAAGTAGACCTATTCGCTACAGAAAAAAATTGTCAGACAACAAACTTTGTCTCAAGATTAGAGAATCCCCTGGCAATGGGCACAGATGCACTACATCTAGAGTGGCCAAAGGCGCTACTGTATGCCTTTCCACCAATTCAAGTCATTCAGAAAGTGGTCCAAAGAGTGATAGATCAACACACAGAAATCATTCTAGTGACCCCGTATTGGCCTCGACAGGCCTGGTTTCAGGATCTGTTGCTACTGTCGTGGAGGAACCGTGGTATCTTCTCCCAATGGAGGATCTTCTGTCACAGGAGGCAATGGTTCATCCTCAACCAGGGTCATTACAGGTCACAGCCTGGAGACTGAGCGGTAGCAGCTGTTGAATATAGGCTACCCACAGGGGGTGGTTAAAGCCATGTTAGCAGCCAGAAAGGGGTCCACCAACAGAATTTATAACAACAGATGGCACGTATTCCATTCTTGGTGCACAGGGAGGGACCTGGACCCTCTTAGGGCACCCATTGGCGAGATCCTGTCTTTCTTTCAAGAGGGGATGATAAAAGGGCTTAGCATGAGTCCCCTAAAGAGACAGGTTGCTGCTGTTTCAGCCATCAGGGGAGCCAAGAAAGGTCATTCAGTGGTTAGTCACCCTCATGTTAAAAGGTTCCTAAGAGGTATGGCCCTCTTGAATCCTCTGCAGGCACATAGGTTTCTGACCTGGAACCTCAATATAGTCCTTAAGGCACTGTGTAAGGCTCCCTTTGAGCCAATGGCAACATGGGCTTTAATGGAGCTGACCTTCAAGACAGTCTTCCTGGTAAGCGTTACCTCTGCAAGGAGCGTATCAGAGTTAGGGGCCCTTTCAATGGACAAAGAGCTATGTGTCTTCCATAATGATAGGGTGGTCCTCCATACAGATCTGGCCTTCGTCCCTAAGGTCAATTCGGCCTTTCATAGGTCCATGGATATTGTCCTTCCGTCTTTTTGCCCAAATCTCAAAGTGAGAAGGAAGGGAATGATGTGAGGAGGTGTCATATATCTGCCATCATATCACATACATGTGATGTAAATGCTTTATCTATCAGGACCCTGGGGTGCCAGGTGGGTGTTTGGCCACAATATCTCTCAGGCAACCCTTTGGGTCTGGGCCTCAATTTAAACTGGGGCTCAGGGTCACTCTGGTAGCATGCTTCCCTTATCCTGAGTCCCCTTCGTTTACAGAGCCAGCCGGCTCAGCTTAGGAGAAGCAAGGAGGGCACATAAACAGTCTCTACTGCCCAAAGACTTGTTCAGACTCCCGGCTTACAAAACATAAAGGTTTATTCAAGAAGAGTAAAAACAGATAAGGGGGAGTTGTGGAATAAAACGGACAATAGACAAAACTAACCCTAACTATCTAGCTACTATATACAGACGGTTTGTTGATCCTTTCTCCCTGAACGTCCGGCTCCCTCTGGCTTAGCCACTTGCTTCAGGGTTTACACAGAATTGCCAAGACTCACTTGCTTGCAGACACTGGCTGTCTTCTAAGCAGCTCCTGCACCCGGACTATACCTCACGGTGAGCAGTTCAGGAAGATTCCCACCACAGTCTCTGGCTCTTCAAGGCCACGTGCAGCATTCCTGGCATTCGTCAAGTTGTCGAGAACTTCTGGTCTCACAGCTTCCTCCGAATGCGTAGATGTGTGCGTGTTCAGGCAAGTCCCTCGGTTCTTCCGATTCCTCTGGCCTTCTTGGACCGGATTCTTATTTTTCACCTTCCCAATCCCCGTCCTAGGCTAATTAGAGATTGCTGCCTTGACCCAGCTGTCTCCCATTTGCTTAACTCACTGGATGTGCTGATCCTGACTAAACTTACAGGCATCTTCTCTGTAATAATTCTGCGAATCAGTATTTCTGGCATGACACGCCCCCTTTTAAAGGAATGTTCTCTAGTCTTAAACTAGGTACATTCAAAACAAAGGTATACAAGTACATCAGAGTTCACACGGTTCTACCTAATACATACAGGTTCTGACTCAACACACATTATTAGACCTGCTACAAAAAATAAAGGAACAAATTAATTATCAGACAGACTTCCATATTCCTTTCCGTAAACAATCTCGCAAAACCTGTCATTCCTTCCATGACACTTCCCAACCTTAACTTCAACCCTCTCTTGAAATGGCTTCAACCTATCTGCGTGCACAGCCATAGGCTTTTCTTTGGTCCCAGCCCTTTGAATCAGGTAATTATCAAACAACAACGCCTGCACGATCCTAAAAGGACCTTCCCAATCTGCTTCTAGCTTTGTGGTATGGTCAACTCTTAACAAAAGCACTTTATCTCCCAGTTGGAATATTCTAGGCCTTGCCTTAGCATCACTATGCTCCTTCTGAATACGCTGGGCATCCTTTAGGTTCTCACTAGCTACCTTCCTAACCCTCTCTAGGGTCTGTTGCAACTTTCCAAAGTATTCAGAAACCTTCTGGGGACACTGCTCCGTGGCTATCCCCTCCCAGTTAGCCTTTAATAATTCCAAAGGCCCTCGCACATCCTTCCCAAACAATAATTCATTTGGCGAATATCCTAAACTTTCTTGGGGTGCATCCCTGTATGCAAATAGGAGATAAGGCAGCGCCTCGTCCCAATCCTTAGCATGATCTTGAGCATTAGCCCTTAACATCTTTCCTAGAGTCTGTATTGCTCTTTCCACAAGCCCATTTGCAGACTGGTGATATGCCATAACCGGCAGGTGTTGCATTTCAGATACCTCACACAGTTTCCTCATAAGGTTAGAGACAAAGTTACTGCCCCTGTCGGTAATCAACACCCTGGGCCACCCAAACAAACTAGCAAACTCAATTACCCTTCTAGCCACGCTATCAGCAGTTATGTTTCTTAATGCAAAGCCCACTGGAAAACACGTAGCGTGATCCACTATCAAAAGGATAAACTGATTCCCCGTCTTGGTCATATTAAGTGGCCCCAAAATATCCACGCCCACCCTCTCAAAGGGTTGTGCTATTACCGGGTAAGGGTGCAATTCTGATTTGGTTCGGTCCTGAGGAAATCCTACTCTTTGGCACACTGGGCATGACTTACAAAATTCTTGCACGGCAGTAGCCATACCAAGCCAATAGAAACTCCTTTGCACTTTTGCCAAGGTCTTTTTAATTCCCAAATGACCAAATAAAGGTATTTCATGGGCCACCCTCAGTACCTCCTGCCTAAACTCCTGTGGCACCACCAACTGGCTAATAGGTTCCCACTCTGGGTGATCTCCTTTTCTTAGATGTTCTCTGTATAACAAATCATTTTTCCACAGAAACTTAACGGGGCTCTCAACACTTAAAGGTATCTCTGGGTCCTTAACCTTACTCCTACACTCCCTTAAACTCTCACACTGCCTTTGACTTCCTTTAAATCTATGATTCTTAACCTCTAATGATGATAAAAATTCTGCGATGTCCGGACCTACTTCATTCTGTAAGGTAGCTTGATCACTGTGCTGCATCTCCAGCCCCAATGCCTCTTTAACTCTTCTTACTCTTTCCTGGGCTTCCCTGCTTTGAGATCTTGTCTGTACTGCAGCTTCTACAATTTTATTCACATCACTACCTCTAAGTGAAGAAGTTTGAATGCTTGGTGCTGCCATTGCCTTATACAACAGGTCAGCGCCTATTACAAAATCATATTCAGACTTTTCATGTACTAGTAGATGTTGCTCTCCCTCATAACCTCTAAATTTAACATGTACCTTAACCACAGGAATTAACTGAGTAGTACATTCATAAGGTTCCACCCTTATTAAGCCCTCATACTGTACCTCTGATAACAAACTCTTCTTAATTGAAGACATATCAGCACCTGAGTCTTTAGTTGCTTGGATCACCAGTCCATGATTCACAGTAACAGGCTCCGTTCTAAATTCTCTCACCCATGAACGCTGTTCCTGTGTAATGAGCTGATTAATGTCCAACACCTGTAGTTGATTCATAGCCACCGTCGTTCCGACCTTGATTGTAGAACTGTCCTGGAGTCTCCTGGCTTCTGCCTCCCGGTCTGACCTTGAGCTTTCTCCCGGCTGCTGTAAATGACTAGAGATTTCTGTTTTAACACCCAGTAAGTCTGCAGAAGCATTCCCTTCTTTAATCAGCTGGATATTTACTTTACTAGAATCTTGTTGTCTCTTTACACAATTTCTTTTTGTGTGTCCCCTTTTTGAACAATAGTAACACACTATGTCCATAGTGCTCTTTCGTTTTTCCACAGGCCTTTCTAACCTCGAGGAACGATATTCTTCTAGGCATCCTTTCTCATTCCATCGTGCCACAGAATCCGTTTTCCCCCTTTGGTTATTTACATAACTTTGCCTGACATCCTTTGTAACAAAAGGCTGTTGACTTGCAGCTATCTGCTCTGCAAAAGCAGCCACAGTCATTAGGTCTTTTGAACTGTTTTCTTGCATCAACACATTAGTTTCCTGGGGCACAGACATAAGAAATTGCTCTTTAATTACCAGGTCATGCAGGTCTTGTAATGTCTCAACTCCTGCCGCCTGCCACCAGCTTTCCGCAGCTCTCCTCAATCTAGTCATGAACGCAGTATACAACTCACCTGGCCGTGGTTGCATACTTCTGAAATTCCGGCATAGCTGACTCTCTGTAGGAACAAAATGCTGTAAAGCAGTCCTTTTAAATTTCTGATAATCATTGACCTCATTTGGCAGTACTTGTTGTAGCAGTCTAGCCAAATCTCCATGAGTATGACTCCACAGAATCTGTATGTAATCTTCCTCCAATATCTGATGTGATTTACATACTGATTCAAATAGCGATAAATATACGCTTACGTCATCATTTTCTCTATAGATTGGAAATTTCTTATTTTCCCATGCATTTGCCTGTTTGTTCACAAACTGTCTCTTTAAGAGATCCATTGTACTTTGCTGGCACTCTACAAACTTCTGCATCAGCACTTTCCATTCTATTTCTTCATTAGTGCTAGACGTATTTAACTTATCATCTTGGTCTTTGTCTAATTCCTCCCCAGTTAAAATAACTTCAATCACTTCATTCTGTATACACGCACACGGTTCACTCTTTATCCTGGAATTCATTCTATCTATCTAGGTTGCTAAACTCCTCCACACTCTGGCTCATTTATATTTGCCTTCAAGGAGGCTTTCACTTTCTTCATCGTGTTACTTTAAACAAGCCGTTACTCAGGCTGGATTCAGATCACGCAGCTGCCACCATGTCATATATCTGCCATCATATCACATACATGTGATGTAAATGCTTTATCTATCAGGACCCTGGGGTGCCAGGTGGGTGTTTGGCCACAATATCTCTCAGGCAACCCCTTGGGTCTGGGCCTCAATTTAAACTGGGGTTCAGGGTCACTCTGGTAGCATGCTTCCCTTATCCTGAGTCCCCTTCGTTTACAGAGCCAGCCGGCTCAGCTTAGGAGAAGCAAGGAGGGCACATAAACAGTCTCTACTGCCCAAAGACTTGTTCAGACTCCCGGCTTATAAAACATAAAGGTTTATTCAAGAAGAGTAAAAACAGATAAGGGGGAGTTGTGGAATAAAACGGACAATAGACAAAACTAACCCTAACTATCTAGCTACTATATACAGACGGTTTGTTGATCCTTTCTCCCTGAACGTCCGGCTCCCTCTGGCTTAGCCACTTGCTTCAGGGTTTACACAGAATTGCCAAGACTCACTTGCTTGCAGACACTGGCTGTCTTCTAAGCAGCTCCTGCACCCGGACTATACCTCACGGTGAGCAGTTCAGGAAGATTCCCGCCACAGTCTCTGGCTCTTCAAGGCCACGTGCAGCATTCCTGGCATTCGTCAAGTTGTCGAGAACTTCTGGTCTCACAGCTTCCTCCGAATGCGTAGATGTGTGCGTGTTCAGGCAAGTCCCTCGGTTCTTCCGATTCCTCTGGCCTTCTTGGACCGGATTCTTATTTTTCACCTTCCCAATCCCCGTCCTAGGCTAATTAGAGATTGCTGCCTTGACCCAGCTGTCTCCCATTTGCTTAACTCACTGGACGTGCTGATCCTGACTAAACTTACAGGCATCTTCTCTGTAATAATTCTGCGAATCAGTATCTCTGGCATGACAGGAGGGCACTGAGTTACCACCTGGATAGGACAAAACATGTGAGGACCACAGAGACCCTCTTTGTTTTGTTCAGGAAGTCGTCACTAGATAGGTAGGTGTCTAGGTAGGAAGGTGTCTACCCAGCTCTATCTGCTATTGGGCAGCCGGTCTGGCTGTAAACTAGAAGATCTAGACTGAGCGTTACGAGACATGGCTGGATGGCTTAGGCTGAGCCAACTGAAACTGAATCCAACAAAGACGGAGGTCCTTTGCCTGAGTCAGGGCGGGCCGAGGGTAGGGATCCCACTCCCGACTTTTGATGGGGTGTCATTGGTGCAAGCGCCAGAGGTTAGGAGTTTGGGAGTGCTCTTGGATGCCTCCTTAACGATGGAGGCCCAGGTATCAGCCACTGCCAAATTGGCCTTCTACCACCTTCGGCTGATTAGGCAAGTTGGTTCCCTTCCTTGAAAGCAATGACTTGGCAACAGTGATCCACGCAATGATCACCTCGAGATTGGACTAATGTAATGCTCTCTAAATGGGGCTGCCCTTGTCGCAAATCCGGAAGCTACAGCTAGTGCAAAATGCTGCAGCCAGGCTTTTAATGGGTCTCCCAGTGCGGGAGCACATTCAGCCCGTGCTGAAGGCATTGCACTGGCTACTGATAGCATACCAGATTTGCTTCAAGGTGCTGGTTCTTACCTTTAAAGCCCTTTATGGTCAGGGACCTATATACCTGAAGGACTGCCTTTCTCCATATGTTCTCCAGAGACAGGGCTGGCTCTTCCACTAGGCCAACTAGGGCGATGGCCTAGGGCACAGTGAGGCCCTTGCCGCCACCCGCCCATCCCCAGCATGGCTTCTCCAGACTGGGTCTCCTGTTTCCTCTCCAATATGGTGCTGGGTAAAGCAACACTATTGTGTGTAAAAACCTGCTCGGCAAAGTTAAACTCTCGTTCTCTGAGAAGGCGACAAAGGAGATTGGCATAATGTTTCCATAATGCCGTTGGTTCTGGGTTTGCTCCTTGGGGCACCAAGCAGCAGCTGTTTCTGAGCAGGGCCACTTGCCCTCTAGAAAGACTTGCGATTGGCAGGAGGAGGAGGAGGGATGTTCCACTTTGCTCTTCTGCCCCTTCTCAGGGCTTGCGCAGATTGGCCACAAGTTCACTGCTGGGCCGCCGGGTCCTCCTTGATCAGCCGGGTTCAAGTCAGGTCACCCCTTAGAGACTGGTGGCGGGGGTTGTGTAAGGCTTCTGCTCAGAGACTCTGGTCGGCCTCTGAGGGGTGTCTGGACTCACCTCTGCACTGCCTGGTTGTTGCAGAGTACCCACAGCCGCCTCGGGAATGCTCCTTCCTGGGCATGAGGTGCTTCTGAGTCCCTTTGCAGGAAAGGGCTGCTGCACGAGCATTCACCAGGAAGCTTCCCAGAAACCCACCGCCTTGCCCCGTGGGAGACGCCCAGGCTCCCCCCAGCTCCTCTGGGCAGCGACGGGGCAAGATCGTGATGGCCCTGCCCGAGAGAGAGAGAGAGGATGCCAAACCTGCCCCCGGAATCCAACGGCAGGGCAGGAGCTCTCCTGGGTTGCTCTTGGCCCCCCCCCCTCAAAAGAGTGGGGGGGAGGAGTACACATGTGGAGGAGGGGTGGGCAGCAGAACTGCCACTGATTCCCCACCCTGGGTTGCATCCCAATTTCAAGCTGACTCTCTTTGCCCCGCAGGTGTTAGCTACAACCGCGGAACGCTGCCTGGAGTGAAATGTTCTGGACCGAAACCAGCTTTAAACGTTGCTCCTCATCTGCCCTGAACTCTGACTGGAGAGTACATCTGCTTCCCTGCCAGATTAGGGGGGGGGCACCACAAGGCAGCCACGCTACAAGCTAGCCTCACCTAGTGTGCAAAAAAACTTCAGGCCGGCCCTGCCCAGAGAGCACTGTGATCAGGGTCACAACATCGATTGGCCCTCCCTGGTCCCAAGGATGCCAGGCTGGCTATTACCAGGGCCAGGGCTTTCTTGGTGGCAGCTCCTTCCTGGTGGAATGAGCTCCCAGAGGAGATCAGGGCCCTGCGGGATCTTATGCAGTTCTTCCACAAGGCCTTTAATTAGGAGCCACCCCTGATAGGGAACCCTGTCCCCTGAAGCCATAAGAACAGCCTGTGCCGGCTGCACACAGATTAGATCAGTGGGCTGACCACTACAATGTGAGACTGAAGGTCAACCGCCATCATTTAATCATCTATTAGTGTTACTAGTTGCTAGCACTTTTAAATGTTGATATTTCATCTGATTTTAGGACTATTTAAATTTATGTGTGTGTTTTATTCTGTTTGTAAGCCGCCCTTGGCTGGGAGGGTGGGATATAAATCTAAATAAATAAATACGTCCTCCCTAAGCAGGTGGATTAGACGGTGTATATACCTGGCTTGTAAGGCTAGGGGTCTGGAACCTCCCCAAGGGGTAACAGCCCATTCCCTTAGGGGGGCAGCCACCTCAGCAGCTTATAGGGCTTTCCCATCAATGGAAGAGGTCTGTAAGGCAGCCACATGGAGGTTGGTACACTTGTTTACAAGGCACTGTAGGATAGACAAGACGGCTTTGGAGGAGGCTGCCTTTGGCCGTAGGATCTTGCAACACACCTTGTAGACGGGGAAGCGGTTGGACCCACCCTGGAAGGTACTGCTCTTTCACGTCCCAGGAGTAAGGAGTCTGAAGGACTGCCCCACTCCTGGACCACCAGAGAATGGAAGATTTATCTCCACTTACTGTGAAGCTTCCTTTTCAGTGGTCCAGAGTGGGGCAGTCTTCCCTACACTTTATGTAGGGGAATCACTTCCTTTGTCAATGAGGGTGGTTTTTTGCTTCATCCATGTACAGACAAGGGCTGAGGGTAGGTTGCCCTAGCCAGTTCTTCCTGGGGGGTGAGTTCTTTAAGGTTCGTTGGGTAGTTAGCTCCACATTGGGAGTGATGTTGTCAGTTTCCTTTGCAGTGAAGGGGAATGGAGGCTTGGAGAACGACTGGGCTCCAGGGGACAAGTCCCTCTCCTCCGTGACTACAAAGCTTTCTGGATGACGCTTCCATCCTAGATCCTTTCCAGTCCAGTTTCCGCCTGGGACATGGGACGGAGACAGTGTTGGTCACTCTTACGGATGACCTCCGAAGGCATCTGGATCGAGGCGGTGTGGCTGCACTGTTGCTGTTAGATCTGTCGGCCGTGTTTGACACGGTCGACCACCAGTTGCTGACCCACTGCTTCGCCGACACGGGGATTCAGGGGCTGGCCCTTCAATGGTTTGCCTCTTTTCTCCAAGGTCGGGGACAAAGGGTGGCAATAGGGGAGCAGCAGTCCCAGAGACATCCCCTTTAATGTGGGGTGACCCAGGGGGCAGTGCTTTCCCCGATGTTGTTTAACATCTATATGCACCCCCTTGCCCAGATTGCCCAGAGGTATGGGCTTGGGTGTCATCAATATGCAGATGACACCCAGCTCTATCTGATGTTGGGCGGCCAGTCGGACTCCAGCCCAGAAGATCTTCACCGGGCATTGCAAGCCGTGGCTGGTTGGCTCAGACTGAGTCGACTGAAACTAAACCCAGTGAAAACAGAGGTCTTGGGCCTGAGTCAGGTCGGTTTGGGGTTGGACTTCCCTCTCCCGACCTTCAACGGGGTGCCTTTGGTGCCAGCATCGGAGGTTAGGAGTTTGGGAGTGCTCTTGGACTCCTCTTTAACTATGGAGGCCCAGGTGGCAGCCACTGCCTGGTCGGCCTTTTACCATCTTCGGCTGGCTCGGCAGTTGGTTTCCCTTCCTCGACCGTGATGACTTGGCCACAGTGATTCATGCGATGGTCACCTCAAGATTAGACTACTGTAACACTCTCTACATGGGGCTGCCTTTGTCACAAATCCAGAAGCTGCAGCTGGTGCTGAATGCTGCAGCCAGGCTCTTGGTAGGTCTCCCTGGGCGGGAGCACATCCGGCCTGTGCTGAAAGCACTGCATTGACTGCCAGTAGCGTACCGGATTTTCCTCAAAATGCTGGTTCTTACTTTCAAAGCTCTATATGGCCAGGGTCCGACATACCTGAGGGACTGCCTTTCCCCATATGTACCCCACAGGGCACTACAGTCGGGGATGCAACATCTGCTGGTGACCCCAGGCCCCAAGGAGGCCAGGCTTGCCACAATCAGGGCCAGGGCTTTTTCGGTGGTGGCTCCTACCTGGTGGAATGAGCTCCCGGAGGAGATCCGTGCCCCGCGGGACCTTGCGCAGTTCCGCAGGGCCTGCAAAATGGAGCTCTTCCGCCAGGCTTTCGAGTAGGAGCTGCCACTACTACTACCATCGTTACCACTACCATCACCACTACCACCAACTGGTTTGGGCAACAGCGGGGTGTGGAGATGGCCCTGTGACAAGCGAAACACAGCGTGGCATGGAGCTGATACCACTGAACCACACTCTTACTGAAGATTGATTTTGAAACATCTAGAGCACTTGTAATATCGTAAATGATTGTTTTATCTTGTTTTTAATTTTATTTTTATGTGTTGGCATTTGTGCCCTATTTGTGAGCCTCCCTGAGCCCGCTTGCGGGGAAGGAGGGCTAGAAATTTAATGATAAATAAATAAATAGTCTGCTAGCCCTGACTTCAGAGAGGAGGAGCTGTTCCCAGGAGTAAGGAGTCTGAAGGACTACCCCACTCTGGACCACCGAGAGAAGGAAGCTTCACGGTAAGTGCAGATAAATATTCCATTCTATGTCTTCTTTGGTCTTCTGGTCAAGAAATTTATCTTGTTTTCTTGACTTGGAGCTCAGCCACATGTTTTTTTCCCCCACCAAGGGTCATGCAGCCTCTAGGACTGTAGGATCAAAGAGGAGAAAGGCATGAGGAGAGGAACAGTAAGCCTTTTCTCCCTTTCCTTTTTCCACTGGAAGAAGACTCTTCTGAGCCACTTTTTAGTCTTTCTGTGGAGAAAATACAGATGCCCTTATTTTTTTTTACCAGCAGGTATAAAAACAGCTCAGAGGTGGCTTTTTCTAGCAAGCAAAAGCAGGGTTGTTTCCACAGGGTTATGGGACTGGTGATTTTTAAAAACATTTATAACATAACTCCTGAAAATGTTTTGTTGGAATTGGAGAGTATTGGAGTCTGCAGAGCATGTCCCCCAATGTCATTGACGCAATGATGGCACTTCCACGTGATGTCATTGTGTTGGGGACATCGTGACGTACTCCTGGACTACCCCATGAATCCCGCTACCAGCACGATGATCACGCCTGGCAACCCTGCAGTCATCACTTCTGTGGAATCTGTTTAACGTGTCAATTTAATATTAATGAAGTCTTTCACAGACAAAGGAATCCTTGAAATAACCTAGTACTTAAACTAGATAAGCAGAGATTGAGAATGAAAAAAATATTGCACCTTTCTTGACATCAATGTGATTTATTGGTACTCAGCCCTGCAGTTTGGTGCACAGCCCTTTCTGTGGGTTTTTTTTTTTAAATATATTGGCAACTTCCTGAGGATATTGGGCTGAAATTAGCAAAAATAAAGACTTTAATGGTATGCTGGGTTTGAAAAATCATCTGTCCTGCTCAGTGCTTTGATTAGCAAAAATCATTGTAGGAACTTTTATGTGCTTATGATGGCTTTAGATCAAAGCTTTTGGGGAAAAAAGCACAAGAACAGGCCCCATGAACAGACTGGCAGACCAACTTTATGGCTCACCTAAGACAAGATCTAATGGGTGGAAATTACAAGGGAGTTGTTACCGGCTAAATATCAGGAGAAACTTCCTAACTGTAAGAGTGGTTGAGCAGTGGAACAGACTGCCTCGGGAGGTGGTGGAGGCTCCTTCACTGGACGTTTTCAAGCGGAGGCTGGATGACCATCTTTTGGGTATGTTGCAGGGCTATCTTTCGGCTACTCTCCTGCAGAGTGCAGGGGGTTGGACTAGATGACCTGCAAGGTCCCTTCCAGCTCTAACATTCTATGATTCTATGACTTGATTTAATCATCAGGCTAAGGTTGCAGTTTGATGCTCACTTTTATTTAGGTATAAGGCCTTCAGAGGGGCTTATTCCTGAGTAATTGTGCATAGGGTCACATTGCAGATAGGTTGTGAAGGAAATGAAAACACTTGCTGTCTACCCAGCATGAGCCATGGAATGTGACCAGTATGGCATTTGTCGTGCAGGAGAGCAAGTGCATGAAGCCAGAAAGTTTGATTTGTATGTGGCTTTCTCATCCATGTCCTGGCTTCTTTTGCAGTAATCTGGTGGGCAATAAATTGACATTCTTCCTTAACTCCACTGTGTACACATAAACTCATGAATCACCTCAGAGCCTGAGCGAAATATTACCTGGGAATCTGCTCAGGGTGGCACCTTTGAACGTTTTGCAGGGCAGAACATGAGGACAATAGCTTTCTGCTCTTAATTAGCAGTGAATGCACAGATTTGTAATAATAAATGTGGAAAGCTACTTGTTAAGATGCAGTGCTGCAGTTTTTTGTTCTACAGGCCAGCCAGTATTTACAAAATTACTTTTTAAAGATGCAGAGTGTGCCTTTAGAGTAGAGGGCAGAATCCTGCTGTCTACCCCTTAGAGTTATAGCTATTTTTAAAAAGTGATGTGTTATTAAACACTTTGGGTTAATGTAAATACTCCTAAATTTCAAGGAAAAATCCAACAGGAAATCCAATCTACTAATGTTTCTGATTACATCTAATTCATAACAGCTAGAAGTCTGTTTAGAGCAGAGTAGAATAGTTTTTATAAGCGAGTGCATGCAATGTACTCGGAAGTCATAAGAAGAGTGGGATGACGGTCTCCCCAGAGGCTGCCATGCCAGAAGTGAAGCAGATCAACTTGCGAGGGTTGTCCTGCTCTGGGAAACGGCCAGGCTTTGTGCGTGCCAGACACCAGATGGCACGCAATTATGAATGCGACAAGAAGGTCATCTGGCAGGCACTCTGCAGGCTGTTGAGACAGCATCGTTTTTGGCGGGAACAAAACTTCCTTTTGCCTTTTTCAAAATGTTAATTGCTGTAGTGGGTAACAGAGTCCTTGCAGGAAGCATGCTGTTTGTCTCAATCTGTAAGTGATTGTGCCCTGAATGGGTAAATGTTTGGTTTGAGATTTGTAGCTTGCTCGAATTGATTCTCCTGCCTCCAAGGCAGATAGTTGTGTGCCGTGAAAATGCTAGCCAAGCAAGAGGACTTGGCTTTTCTAATAATTTGCTAACAATTGTGTATCCCTTGCATGATAAAGCAGTAATCTGGTTCTCCCTCTATCAATGGGGAATCCATTTTTAAAAAAATGTTATTAGCCCTGCAAGGTAGAATAAAGAGAAATACACATACCTTCAGCAATCCATAACCACATCTGTCTGTTACAGGCCAAGGAGGGAAGGAAGCAACCAAATGTATTACATTTTATAAATTGAAAATTATTTATTTATTTGTTTCATTTATATCCTGCCTTTCTCCCCAATGGGAATCCAGAGTGGCTTATATCATTCTCCTCTCCTTCATTTTATCCCCACAACAACCCTGTGAGGTGGGTTATGCTGAGAGATTGTAACTGGCTCAAGCTCACCCAGAAAGCTTTTCATGGCAGAGTGGTGATTCAAAGCTGGGTCTTCCAAATACTAATTTGACACTCTCATCTAGTCCCCCACTGGCTCTGTGCTTCTGAGTGTTAGAGATGGTTTTTTTTAAACTCCTTTAGAGACTACCTAAAGTTTGTTAGTTTGGGTTTTCTTCCCAGCACAATGATTACAATAAAGAGTAACTGCAAACTGGTCCAAATGATAAAATAGCCATGCGAGATTCCAGGCTTACCATCTCTCTCATATTTTGCTGACAGGGTCCCTGTGGTTTTGTGACAAGTGCAGATTCGTGGTGAGTTTTCCCTGATGTTGGGGATTCAGCGAGGAGGGGGATTTTCAGGGTTGAATTTCTGTTTGTCATGAATTGGAGCTTTTCCATTTATCTTTTTTTTGCAATTTTAGCTGGAGCTGATGTAATAGTCCGAAGGCCCAAATGGAATTGTGACCAAACTATTGCCCTTTAATGTGGGGAGGTGGGAGTTTGTGTAGGCAATTGGTTCTCCAAAGAAACCTGAGAGGCTGGTAAGGAGCTTGGCTCAAAAGTCATGCCGTGCTGCTCTGCCATCTCCACCACATGGTGACCTTGCAGTGAAAGTTCACTGCTCCGCTCCGCTTAGACAGCTCAATTCAAGCAACAGTCTTTCAAGTCAGTCCCCTTTGTCACCAGGAAGAAGGCACCAGCTGCAATGACCTTTCACAGCAAGTAGAGAATAGTGATGACTAACCAGGGCCTGCCGAAGGTCACTCATCTGGGCCAAAAAGCACTCTGCACATTTGAAACAGTCTACACTTGGCCAAGACCCCTCCCCCAATCTTAACTTAAAGAGAGAAAAACATTCAGATGGTATTTGAAAAACCACCTGAATTACTTTGACAAGGAAATACACAATCTCAATGTGGTAAGCTATGAGAATACAGAGAAAGTACTCTTGTATTTGAGAAGTGTCTCAAGTGTAAAATGGAAAAAGCTGATAAAACTGAAAAACTGCATTATGTTCAAGAATCTCCTGCATTTGAAAAGTCATGGTAGCATCTAGATGTTTTGGAGAATCCACAATTTAAACAAATACTGTTCCCGGGTTGGTTCCAATGATGGAAATATATGGTGAATTCCCTCTTTTATGTTTTGTCTTTATGTATGTTTTGTTTATGTATATATTGAGCAATCTTCAGAGGACAGTGGAAGACAGGAGGGCCTGGCATGATCTGGTCCATGGGGTCACGAAGAGTCGGACTCGATTGTGCGACTGAACAACAACATGTTTTGTCTTTAAAAATAAAAAAGTTAACGGAGGGAAAAAGAAATATGGTAAATTCTGGATGGATAACAAGGGCACTGTGGATAATGGGAACTCAATTATGGCGAGTAAAAGAGGAAGAATGGGAGCTATCATAGCTTTTCCATCACTCTGCATGCAGTAGGTTAGATCCAGCCAACTTTTTCACTTATTCTCGCCCAATTTATCTCTTTACTCCAGCCTCCATCACATATGTCTTTGTTCATGCAGGCTCCATGATCATGGTGGTCAAAAGGGACCCTCTCTTCTCTGCAAACAACCTGGCTAGATTCCACGCAATGGTTACGTATCAGTGCACTATTCTGCATTTATCTACTTCTGGAAAGTAGAAGTGCTATTGCTGCCAACCCCTCAGAAAGAGACGCCTCTTCCTGTATTGTCTTTTACACAATATGCAATCACTTAACATTCATGCAGTTCAGACATTAAGTGCCCTGTGACAGCCTGGAACCTCTGATTCAGATCTTCCTGTTGTTCCAAAGCCCCTGCCAAATATATATTACTCTTAAAGGCAACAAACAACATACCAGGATCTATAGTGTGCAATAGGCAAAACCCCCCACAAAACCACCACACTGCAATACTTAGTTATATACACAAATTAATTATCCACTTCCAATATTTCATAAATTAATTATATTCACATAGTCCACACATCCCAGTGAAAAGTCACTTGTTAATTTCACAGTCAGACCCCTTGTTAATTTCACAACAGGTTGTTTTCTTCATAGAACTCAGGCAGCAATGTTTCTATACATTGCACATCAAAGTGAAAAGTCTCTTGTAAATTTCACTGCAAGTTGTTTTCTCCAATATAGTAAAGCAAACCCCTTGTTAATTTTAGAACAGGTTGTTATCTTCATGGAGCTCATGCAGCACCACAACCAATGGACCCATCCAGATATGTAAACCATTTCAGATACCAGATTCTTCCTCAAGGTTGCCTTATTATGGAACTACACAGAAAAAATGATAATATTGAAATATCACTGAACTCACAGCTCTGTGTGTATCTTGCAGCACACACAGAGCTGGCACTTTGCTCTTCTCTGCTACTTAGGCCCCACATCTGGAAAATGGGACACCACTGTCAAAATGGATTCCACATTTCCTGTTCCCCATCATCCCCACATTTGCACTTTTAGTTTAAAAATAACTCCTGCTCCAAATGGGAGTAGCTCTGGTTGATTGTTGTTGGTGTGATATTACTTATATTAATTTATCTAAGGAATGTGCTGTTTATCTGTTCTTTGATTCAGTATTTGGTAGTATTCACTTAAGATAAACCTCCCCACTCTTGTACCAAATCCCTCAAAAAAACTCCATAGACCTTTTAAAATCAGATCTGTCATCTGTTTCCTACTAAAAACTATTCTCAGCCACCTCTCTAGGTAAATGATACAGGTTTTCTGCTCCCTGCACAGGCACACAAGCTAATACCCATGTCAGTCTGGATACATGTTCACATGTTTGCGGGGGGTATGGTAACACTATCAGATAGTGACATTGCTTTTCACAGGTATATGTATGTTGGAACTATTTTGTTATAGCTCCCAGTAAAGTGTCTCTGGCCTTTTCCACAGCTAATTACACAAATTGGTATCACTAGGCTTTGATATCAATAGGCTAGGTACCTTGGCCTGCCTGTGCTGCGGGTGGGACTGAGTTACCAAAATGCTGAGGGGCAGAATGGACTCTGCTACTCCAGACTGTGGGGGAAGACTTAGGTTCTTTGGAAGCTCCCCTACATTACAAATTTAATGGAAATGGAAAAGTAGCACAACATGCTGGGCTAGAACCTTTCTCCCTCATGCTTTTTCTTGTAATTTACACGTGGGATTATTAAAAACACGACCTACATTCTGAATTGTACCACCTCAAGATTCTGCCACCTCATGCTGCAGCATGTGTAGACCAGGCACTTGAATTAATGGAAGTCTTCAGTTGAGATATGCTAACAGACCTGCCCTAACTGGGCTATGCGTGATTAATTTTTCTCCTGGTGTTTAGGAATTTTTTGGTGGGATTAGTATACCACTGTTGGAAGGGGCAAGTCATTCTTTAAATGACAGTCAAGAGCTTGGATTGTTGTTGTTGTTGGATCCCTCCTTGTTGATAAAACAGGCTGGTATGGAGTAAAAAGTGCCTTTTTACCAGTTACATGTTGTAAAGTGTTTGTCCCTTCTAGACTCACCTGCCCCAGCCATGTTCATCCATGCTGTTGTAATAACCTTGTTATTTAACTACTGTAACATGCTGTATATGGGGCTGCCACTGAGACCAATTTGGAAACTTCAGCTGGTACAGAATATGGCAGCTCACTTTTTTTGCAGGAACAGATTGGTTTACATGAGGTACTGATTTTAAGGCAGATTCCAGTGGCTAGCTGTGTTGGTCTGAAGCAGCAGTAGCACCTTTAAGACCAACAAAGCTGTATTCTAAATATAAGCTTTTATGTACATGCATATGAAAGCTTATACCTAGATTAAAATTTTGTTGGTCTCAAAGGTGCCACTGGACCCAAACGTTTTTTCTGATTTTAAGGCAGTTACTTATTTGCTCCAGGAATGAATTCAAGATGCTGGCTCTTCCCTTTAAAGGTCTTGCTGACCTAGGAAGGCCTCTCTTTTATAAATCCATGTCACATCCCAACTATGTTTCTCTGTCTCTTCCTCTTGAACGGTCTCTCAGGAAAATTAGAATGGCCTCCCCCTGCTCTTGGGCCTTCTCAATAATGGCAATGGAAAGGCCTGCTAGTAGAAATCAGAAGTCTACCCACCTTGTTGGTCTTTAGGAAGGCCCGAGAAGCTGCTCATTTTAGGAAGGCATTTTGTTAAGTGATGGTTGGTGTTTGACATTGGATTTTATTGTTGGCTTTTGTTTTAAAGTGATTCCTGATTAGATATTCTATTGTCTGTTTTCCTTCAGATTTTATTGTGAGCACCCTGTGTGCTGGGGAGGGAGGGTTAGATTATAAAAGTATTTCCCCCCCTAAAGAACCCCTGTGAAGCAACAAGATATGCTTTCCAAGCTGATACAATAAATAGGCAATCTAAACTGTCTGTATAACAACGGTCACTTTGACTCTTGGGGAAGGGCTTGTATACTGCAAGAAGTCCTTTGTGTATATACTCATTTGTGTGCAGTACATAGCCTTTGTACAGACACATGTACCCCCTGTAAGCTCCCTGTCAACAAGGGCTGGACCACCAAGTGTCAGGAAAGAGGGCATTTTTGCTCTCCCCACAGGAGTTCCACTGACTACAGCACATCACTTCCTGTTATAAAACTTTCTCAAAATCATAGAATCATAGAATGTTAGAGTTGGAAGGGACCTTGCAGGTCATCTAGTCCAACCCCCTGCCCTCTGCAGGAGCATAGCCAAAAGATAGCCCTACATACCTACAACATACCCAAAAGATGGTTGTCCAGCCTCCGCCTGAAAACGTCCAAGGAAGGAGCATCCACCACCTCCCGAGGCAGTCTGTTCCACTGCTCAACCACTCTTACAGTTAGGAAATTTCTCCTGATATCTAGTCGGTAACGACTCCCTTGTAATTTCCACCCATTAGATCTAGTCTTGCAATCCAGAGCAAGAGAGAATAGATCTGCTCCATCTTCTACATGACAGCCCTTCAAATACTTGAAGACTGCAATCATGTCTCCTCTAAGTCTTCTCTTTCCCAGGCTAAACATACCCAACTCTTTCAGCCTTTCGTCATAAGACTTGGATTCAAACCCTCTCACCATCCTAGTTACCAAGGTTATAATTAAGTTATTGCCATTTCTGTGAAGATATTTCCAGAATAAGTATCAGGTGGCAGCTTTCATTCCCAACGGCAGGTGAGTTCTTCAGCATAATGCCTTAAACATGTAATTGTTCCCTAGCCCTTCAAAACATTCTTTTTTTCCTTGTCTTTTCAACTCTTCATCAAATGTGATTAACAGTCTTTAAGCTATTGGTTTCCCTGAGCAATAGGACAGCTGCAGGGAAGGTGAAATACAGGTCTCATGCCAAATGCCCTCAGGCCACCTGAGAGGAATTAAGCTTTATTCCACAGAATTATATTTAATTCTGCTGGTGAGCTGCCAGACTCATTACCCTCCTCTAACTGCTATTTTCCTTGGCCTTGTGCTGTAATAATGCTGTTTGCCAGACAAACAATGCATTTGAACTGGCACAAGTGAAAAATCATTATGGTTAATAGGCCAGGTGTTAGCAAGTCTCAACTCTCAGATAGGCCTCTGATGCTAGTAGAAGATGGCTATAGTTGTGAGGTGAGAGGAGAACAGTGACAAGAATAGCAACAGTGTGTGCTTCATATTACTGATTTGGGGATGGTGGTGGTTCTGGAGGGGTTCTCCCACTGTATGCACCTGCATGCTCCAACTGAATAACTGATATTCAGTCCCATCTGCCATATTTCCTTAAAAACTTGAAATGTGCACATGGGTAGTAACATTAGAAAACGTTGTGGCTAGGACTAGGGTGCTGATATAATGAGCCACCTATAACCTTCAACCATTCTAGCAAGCTCAGAAGAGCGTTCATTTTGGCAAGAATGAATCCCCTTCCCTTAGCAGTTTTGGAAGGCAGCTACAAAAAAGTACCATGCGCCAAAAGAATATGCAGATGTTCACAAGATAAAGCTGGACACATGATTATAGAATGTCCCATGTTTAATGAGTTGTTTAATTACCCCTCTACTTAAAAATATGAGACTGCCTAATATGAGAGCTCAGGTGACATGGCTGCTATTGGATATACAGGATTCTATTACTCTCTCTGTGGCAAAATTTATAGGGGCAATAATGAAATATCAGGAAGGTAATATTAAATAAGGCTTTTATAACTTTCTTTCCCACTCAAGGCAATAGCCGTAAGAGCAGCACTAGTAACATAGATACATAGGTGACAGATAGCTAGATAGAACTATTCTAGTATCACAATCATTACCTGCCAGCTACTTAATGTGGAGAAATGATTGAAAACCACTGTAACAGACAGAAATAAGAATGGCCTCATTTTTCAATAAAATTCCAGCAGTGTTTTCATAAATAAATAAAATACCAGCAGGTGTCCATGCAAAGCGAAAATTCGACTGCTCCTCCACTAGTATAGCCCCACCTACAAGGCCTGGCAGAGCACAGGATGCTGACTACAGCCACACCCAGTCACTTCCCTTGCTATTGGTGGCCAAATCCATTCTCCAGCACCCAATCGCTGCCCCCCATTCGTAGGTAAACCCCTGCCAGGATGCCCATAACTCATTAGGTAGGGCATATAGCATGGGATTCTATTCCAAAACTCCCTGCTGTGCAGACCTAGAGCACACCACATTGCACTTCAGTGGTGGGAAAAGCACAAAATGGACACTTAGCTCTATTGGCTAACCCCTAAGGGGAGGAGCCAAGTCCACACCATGTGGCTAACATGTCTCATTGCAGAATCCTAACAGGTACCCTCTCCTCAGAGGTTCAACTTGATGGGTGACCATGCATTGACAGGTAGGTAAGGGCCGGGAATCCAGATTTTCTGCCTTAGCCATCCACGTCTACCTCTCCTGTTTGCCTTGTGCAAGGCTAGGAGCTGTCCCCTCAAGGCAGCCTCTCCCCACCATGACCCATGTTAAGCAATGGGGCAGACTCCCAGGGAAATGCATCTGGGAGGGCTGCTGCTGCCGTGGGGGAAGGAAGGCTTGCAGCCCCACAATGGGCTATTAACAAACTCCCTTGACAGCAACTCCCCCTTGAGCAGTGGTCAGGGCACAACTATGGACTGAAGTGCCTGGGACCTGCCCCACTGCACTCTGTGGATCAGCTAGGCAAGCTGTTGTCGGACTCATTCCCTTGCAGGATCAGAGCCCTGTGTGGCAGAAGCAGCAGCAGCAGCATATCCATCATTTGAAGTCGCTGGATACTTCAACCTAGGATAGGTGTCATTTGGATGGCAACAGTATCTACCTCAGGGGAGTCTCCTGGCAATCCTTCCCCTTGGATGGGACTGTGGACCCTGCTGGGGTGTTGCAGACATTGCTGAGCCCAGCACAGCACCTGTGTTGTTTGCCATCACTACTCATGTTTCTGTTTTACTTTCCTGCATGTGATGATTCAACAGGTGTACCTGGTTGCATGACTAGGGCTGGGCACAAATTGGCTCATGAGCATCAGTTCATGACTAATTTTGGCCAGTTTATGGTTTGTGAAGAGCCACCATGAACTTCTATGAATTTTAAGGCAGTTTGTGGCAGTGGGGAGCAGAAAGCAGGGGTCATGAACTGCTATGAACTGGTTTGGTTTGCAAACCAACCTCCTGGTTCATATCGGTTTGTGGCTGAACCACAAACCACGAACTAAAACAAACTGCAAACAGCCTGCCTCACTCAGAACATGTGCTAAGGAAGACTCTACCTTTCTCCCCATGGCTCCTGGGAGCAGGACTCAAAGGCACAGGTGCTATACTGAACGGAAGGAGCTGGCAACTTCCCTCATTGGACCCCTTCATGATTTGCAGTTTAATAAAGTCTGGCTTGTTCCACAACTGGGTCCCTGTCTGTTTGTTTGTGTCTACCTCTCCTCTCCTCACTGCCCCACCTTCTCCCCCTTCCATCTGGGACTTCACCTTAGTGCTGCTATTTCAGATATTCCAAAGGATGGGTGGCCATGACATCGAGGTTTTGTCTAATGGGTGCCTCCCCCACTGTTCCCCCCTCTGTGGTCCACCTTTGCTACTTTTGGAGTTGCTGCTGGTGGGCAAGTTGCTGGGACCGCTTGCCAACTACTGTCTGTTAGCTTCCCCATTACTGTTTGGCAGGGCCCTATTACTTTAAGAATGTGGGTGGGTGTGTTGTAAGGATGCCAGCCTCCAGGCGGGACTTGGGGACCCCTGGAATTACAGCTCATCTTCAGACTACAGCGATCAGTTCCCCTTGAGAAAATGGCATCTTTGGAGGCTGAACTCTATGGCATTGTACCCCACTGAGGTCTCCGGCCTCCCCAGGCTCCACCTCCACATTTCCAGGAGTTTTTCAACCTTGTTCTGGCAACCCTACACCCGTCCCCTACCAGTTGTCAAGAGGGACCTGGCAACCCTAGTGTTCTGCAAACATAGTCCACTGTCCATGGCCCTTCCCTGTCCCTCAGCTGCAATATGTGCAGGGTCCCATCTGCACTCCTGGCAGCCTGTGATTGCCTCTTTCTGCCTTCTCTGTCACAACCTGTGTCTTACCGAGGCAGAGACAACATGGTCTCTGAGAATGCTGGCACAGTTGCAGCACTTACAGCCCCACTTTTTGATCTCTTGGCTGTCTCCTAGCCTCTGCCAAGAGACATTAGGGAGTGGGCTAGTGGCCACCCACTGGGGTGGAGGTGACCCTCAGGATTGTACTGCCTATGTGTTATGAGCCATTCATGGGGCAGATCTTCCATCATGAAAGTAAATGTGCAGTAGGAAGCAGAATGCGGATGCTTTCAGACTGCTAAAACCTGGGATACCAACCAACTACATCAGTTTCTGTCCTAATGTGCAGTGCAGCTTATAATATTAACCAAAAAAGGCTCCTAAGAGATGCATGCCAACTATATTCTCCATGCATGGAGAGTTCAGCTTGGCAAGGTTTCGGGAGGTTCTAGATCCCAGGCAAGCTTGCAATCAGTCCCTGTAGATCTCACATATCTTTGGGAGAGAAAGATGTAACTGACTGCAAAATACAGGATGTTGGCTGGTGGGCTTAGTTTTGCCAGCTCTGGCCTGGGAAAACCCTGGAGGGGGGTGAATGGGGAGGGAGGATTGGGGAGGGATTGCACCTAGACTGTATGGTGCCCCACAGACTTTGCTCTCTGAAGCTGCCATTTTCCCCCAGGGGAACAGATCACTCTAGTCTGGAGATCAGTTGTGATTCTGGGAGAACGCCAGGACCCACCTTGAAGGTTGGCAGCTTTTCCTACAGTTGCAGTTCTTCCATAATATGTGAACCAGCCCTCCAATAAACTGAAATGTAGGCTAGCCAGCATCATATTAGCTGTGCAATAACTTTAAGAAAGTGCTGTTAGAAGTATGATAAAACACAGTAAAAATGTCAGAGTAAGGAAATAACTTTGCATTTTCTTCCACTCCTGTTTTTATTCCTATTAAATGCAGATCAAATAATTGTCTCCTCCCCACATACCTTTTCTAAGGGCAAACAGCTCTATGGAATTTACTGTGGGAAAAGGACAAATTTTATTTGAAACAATAAAACAGGTGCTTGCTACATTTAAGAAAGAGCTTCAACATTGCCAAATAACATAAATTATGACTTCTTTTGTAAACCTTATCAGATATATCTGAGTTATAAATTAAATAAATTAGGGGAAAACATGATGTTTAAAAGAATACTGTGATTGTTTGTTAGGTAGAAGGCATAGTCACATGCACCACCCCTCCTTTATACTGTTTAAAGCTATTCTATAATATAACAAAATACTAGAGACCTCTGCACTTACAAGGCTTTCCTGCTAACTAGGCACTGATCAATGCTATGCTTCAGTGGTTTTAAAGATCACTTTTTCTGGTGGCTGAGTTTCAGGTATACATGACGGCATAGAGTGGTGTATATTTCTTTGAGTTATTTTTTCCTACTTGAGAGAGAAGATAGTTGGGCTTGGCTTAGAGCAGTGGTTTTCAAACTGTATTCTAGAGGACCATGGGATTCCTTAGCAGTTTTTCCTTAAGCAGGTCAGGAATGGAAGACAACTTTTCAGGATGTTTGCTCATTGCTGCTGCTGATTCTCAGGCAAAACTGCAGAACCGTGCTAGGCATATTTTTGGGAGTGCAGTATCTTCACATGGAGCGGTGGTGAAGTCAGTAGGCCTGGTTTGCACACCATGTGAACTTAATTTTTGCTCTAGTAAATCTTTCTGCAATGTGCAGGGGTTTCCTCAGCAAACAAGAAAAAGCGAAACGAACAACAAGAACAACCCCCCCACACACCCCCACCCCGAAAATAGAAAGGCTGAAAACCAGAATCCTTTGTAAGGAATGGCAATAACGTAGAGGACTGTACTTTACTGGCACACTGGCACACTGTAGTGGATGTGGGGCCTATTTAGAAGTACATTAATTCTCTGAGCCCAGCTGCCTGATAAATCCAAACCAAGCAGGACAGATAAAGAAACAATGTATTGACTCATGATCTTAGCCAAATCTGTTAACAAGTTCATGGGGATCAAAGCATGCACAAATATATCCATCAAGTTGTTTGCATTGTTCCCTGTTCTCTTGGGCACCTTGCTTTTAGTCCTTTTGCTTCTGGCGGTTGGACAAATGATATTTGTGTGGGTACAAATGAGCAGCTCCAGCACTTCATTCATTTCTGGATAAATGTGATAGAATTCTCTCAAAGGAACCTCTGTCCCGCAAAAGCAAGGCTGAGGCTTCTCAGTCTGCTTCAAAGGCACCATTGGTGGCCCCCACATATTCTGCTTTCTTTTTATGCTTCATCCATATTTTTCTCAGGAGACTTGGCGTGCCCTGCAAAATGCTCCCCGTCAAAGGTAAAGAGGCTTCAGTCCCACAAGGGAGGGTTGTGTCATCTTCAGTACTTTTCCATGAAAGCATTGCATGCCTACAGTTGAAATTGGGAGAGGTTAGACAATCTCATTCTTAATTTTTTTCAGAATAACTATGGGGTGTTTGCTAATTTATGTCATGCTTCATGCTCCTTGTTTTAAAATAATATATCATTATTATATCCAATTCTGAACTGGGCCATAGAGTATGGATCAAGCCCCCCCCCAAAAAAAAATAAAAAATAAAAATGGGGCTACGGATACGCAGAGAGTATGGTGGAAGTTCCAGGTTTGCAGAACAATATGGAATGTAAAAGTAATAATAATGGGAGTTATAAACATGGGGGGGATCATAGAAGCAATGTATACTTCTTTAAAAAGAGCATGCCATTGTGATTTCACAAGGCTACACTGTGAGGCCATTTGGGGGGTTACTAGGCAACTTGCAACCAACACTTCTGAGGATTTCAAGCCTCTGACTCTCAAAGTGGGGTGGGGAGAAACAGAGACTTGAAAAGGTAAAATATAGGACAAAGGGGATGTAATGCTGGAGGAGGGAAAAGCAAAAGAAGGGAAAGCTGGGAGAGGGGAACAGAAAATAGTAGGTGGGTAAGGGAGGGAGAACTAGTAAAAGGAGATAGGTAGGTGGGTGGAAGAGAAGGAAAGGGGAGAGGCTGCAGCCAAAAGGGAGTGGAACCATGAGATTTTGCCTTGCAAGTCATTGTGAGTCTCCCAGTTCTCATTATGTCATTGTTTGGTAAGGCTCAAACTCATAACCAAAAGGGAGACTGCAACCAAGAAATCAGGAGGAGATTGCTAGCTGGAAGGGCGGCCTTCCAAGTAGATTGTGGTGTGTAAGGAAAGTGTCACTTGAGGCCAACATCATAGTTCATACACTATGGTACTCCCCATTACTATATTTGGATGTGAAAGATGGCCAGTAAAGAAAGAGGAGAGGAGAGTTTTTATGAATACCATGGACTGCCAAAAAGACAAATGTGGGTTCTAGATCAATTCAGGCCTAGATCAATTCAAGCCTGGATCAATTCTCCCTAGTTTTAATGGAAGATTATATATATGCTTGTAGCCATTCTGTTCATGTACATTTTGCTATGCTGTTTTTTTGACTGTAATAAATGACTGACTGAATTCTCCCTAGGAGCTAAAATAACTAAACTGAGATTATCATACTTTGGTCGCATCATAAGAAGACAATAAAAGGACAATAACACTAGGAAAAGCTGAAGGCAGTAGGAAAAGAGGAAGACCTAACATGAGATGGATTGATTCAGTCAAGAAAGCCACAGCCTTCAGCTTGCAAGACCTGAGTGGGGCTATTAACAATAGGATGTTTTGGAGGACATTAATTCATAGCGTTGCCATAAGTTGGAAATGACTTGATGGCACATAACACAAATGCAAGAATAAATGCACATGAAACCTTTGTATCTACTGGATTCGGGAGTGCCTGAACTTCCAAGCTTTACAAAACTTCAGAATAACTAGGGTCAGGCATGTTGACAGCATAATGGTCAAGAGGGGGCCTGGACTGGACTGGTTGACTTTTTCCCTCCAAGAGCTGCCAAGTTAATTTGGAATCCAAGACCTGGATAGAACTGGCTTCACTTATGGTCCTCAGGGCTCCCCCTCTCCCAGCAATGCTAAGTCCAATGGGTGGGAGGATGCAAAATTTTTGTCACATATCCAGCTGTTTAAAGAGCCCAAACAGGCAAGTGTCTCACACCAGTGGAACATGAACAAGAAACCAAAGACATATCTATACTATAGATTTAAATTGATTTAATAGTCACTCCCTCACTCTGGGAGTAGTTAAAGGTAGAAAGCTGCAGTTCTGAAAGAGTGGCTGGGGATCTCTAATGGAAATCTCTATACACCTCACCAAAAAACAGTTCCCAGGACTGGAGGTGGGTGGGTGGGTGGGGGCATGACATTTAAGCTGGTATAAACATATTACATTTCTAGTGCAGTTATACCCTGAGATACCCTAAGGAAATACTTTATAAAGTGTGTAATAATCATAGAAATAATAATAATACTTACTCTTCTGCAACACCATCCCTTATTCCTGGCTCTGCGGCTGCAATCCATTTTGCACTGTGGTGCGATCCAGGAGATTCTTGAGGCCGCTAAATCATACGGGAATAAGAAAGGCTATAACACCCTAGTGAAAAATTACCAGATGCAATGGAAAAGCAGTGTGACTGTATTTCTGATGGCTATGTAGAAGAAGGAATTTTGGCATTGTATAAACTTGGCAGGTGTCAAAAACTGGTCTCTGGTAGTTCAGGTCAGCTTTTATTGTTTATCCATACCAAGTTATTAAATTAGAGAGTGAAGAGTCAAAGGTGGGAGTGAGCAACATTTTGCATGGCTGCCCTTATCCTTGAAAACGTCAGTCTTTATTATTGCTATCTTTATTCTTACTGAATTAGGGGAGACACTGAAAAACAATTTAGCAAGGGATAGTGCTTGTATACCTCTCAAATATTCTGCAGAATATTTCTCATTCATATATTCTTTACATAAACAAATAAATATTATTTACAGTTCTTTTTAATAAGCTCACTCTGGGTCTGACACTTGCAGTCTTATCTCTAGGTATCCAAAAAAGAGAGGGGAAAAAATCTAAACCAACTAAACACAAACCTCCAAAGGAAGTTTAGAAAACTTATCAAGCGCCAAAAGTTAAAATCATAAGTATACAAAAGAGTGTTTATTTCAAAGACATATAAAAACCTTGTAGGGGCACAATAAAACCTCATAAAATGCTCAAAGTTCCAAATATGCAAAAAAGGACAGTGTATGACCTGACACGTTTTGGCTCACAAAAGCCTTCTTCAGAGGTCAAATAGTCCAAAATACAGCAAGCAAGTCCCTGTAACACATGTAAGGCAAAGAACAATAAATAAAATAGGACCAAAATTGGAATGTTCCAATACAGAATTGAATGACACACCAAAAGGTTTCTATTTGGGGCCACAAGTATATCTGACCTTGTGTAAGAAGTAGTTGTATATACTGGAAATAATATGTAGTTTAGGTCTTAAGAGTGCAAATAAAATTGCCTTATCAGGGACAATGTGGCATTCAATTCCATATTGGAACATTCCAATTTTGGTCCTATTTTATTTACATGTGTTACAGGTTAAGTTATCTCTAGGTATGCCATTTTCTAGTATCTCTATTGGAAGGACAATCCAGCCTAACTAAACATAATGGCCTATTATGTATGGGTGTTTTCCCTTGCTTTTACCATGCATATCCATCAGGTTTTCTTTGTCATTCTGCATTGATTTTCCTCCCTTCAGCTCTCAGTTCACTTTCTGGTCGCTGTTTCCCCGGATTTTCTGAGAGTGCTTTTGTGTCAATTTTTCCCTTGTTTTGCTTCCAAGCTGAAGGTAATTCAAAAGCATACAGATTCCCTCGAATTCTCCCCAGCACCACCCTTTTGCCACCCCTCAAAGGGCACTTTCCACTTACATTGAGGTTGTTCTGCCCACTCTGCACCTTCCGCCATCCTCCCCCCTTCATCAGTGTACAAACTCCATTTCCCCTCATTTTAAAACTTTTAATTTGTTTTGACAAGTGGCATGAGTCTAGTGATATGATATTGCTAGTCTCAGATTGCTGAATTAAAAAATTAAAACAATGGGGGGAGTTTAAAAGGAGCTGCATGAGGTTGACTTCCTTGTTGGTATCGAAAAAGGGATCAGAAAAGAGGCAAATGACAGTATCCCCAGTACAAAAAGAAAAGGATTTCAGTGCTGCATGCAAACAAAATAAAGGGGGGCGGTGTCAGCACGAAATGAAATTGTCATGAGATGTAAAGAGAGACAGAAAGAGAGAGAAAGAGGGGGGGATGGGAAGCCTAAAGCTTTGAAAACATTTCCCCCTTTAATGGTTTAGTGAACAAAGTTGGGAGGGGAATCATTTTGGTAGTTTCTGGAAGGCCACATGGTCTTCTGCAAACAGTCAAACTTAAGAATCATTTGGGATCAATCCATTTGGCAGACCGAGTGCAATCTGCACAGGACAGGCTCTAAAAAGCTGCCAAGATCACAACCACTGTGCAGGATCAAATTAGAGAACCACAAAAAGAAAACCACAAAAATTTGTAAGGAAGGGCAGGAAATTAGCATTATGTCAGGTAGTCCTGCCATGATGGATGGAGAAGGAAGGGCAGATGGGCTTTGTTTCGTGTAGGGAGGGTGGATGGGATCGTGGGGTGTTGATTTATGCACCTGGAGTGTTAGAATGGAATGCGGGGAGCTGCCTCGGCTGCCTGGCAGTGCAGGCCATATCTCTCGTAGACTTCACACACTGACCTTGGAGGAGACAAGCTGGTTGCTTCCTATCGCTTTCACAAGCAACAGCTAAGCTGAGACAATGGGGGCGGTGGGAACTACATTAATTATTATTGTCTCCAGTTTCCCGCGCGCGCGCTATGCTTCTATTGGTGAAGGGGGGGGGTCCCCATTCTTCCCCCTTCTGGTATATCTGCTTGCTCCATGTAACCATGTTATTCTTAACAATGTTCCTGTTACAGTAACCTACTATTGCAGCTTTAAAATAAATACTAATCTTGCTTCACTGAACAAGGTCTGGTATTTTGCTGACTAAGTAAGGACTCTGACAGTTTGTTAAGAATCCTCATTTTCGGGACTGGTCGGAAACCCGCAACTCCAACATGAGCGGCGGTGAAGAAGACACTCTCCCGATCCAAGACGAAAAGAAGGAGGACAAGAAACCTCCTGTGACAACGGTACCCTCGGAAGCCCCTGGGCCATATGTGCCGGTGACATGGGGGCAGGAGTACGACTTTGGGGGGCCCTACGGGGACCCTTATGGAGCGGCCTACGGAGGGGTGACCACCCGACCCAAGCACAGACGAGATTGGGTGAAACCCCTGGCCGAAACCCATGAAACGTGGTTCGCAACGCCACGAGCCTCGGTGCGAATGAGCCACACCGAGAGGTCAGTCCGCCGACTGATCACAGCCGAAGGGCTGGAAGACACCTACCGAGACTCCGGCGACCTGGAAGGAGCCGTGGTGAGCCGGAGGTGGAGTGGCGACCCGAGCCAAGACTGACTGTTCTGCATCCTAGATGAATCCCTCGCACGCATTCCCCAGATGATCGCGGAGGGCATCCGAGAGGAGCGGGAACAACAACGGAGGGAGGAGCCGGCCGATCAGCATCCTCCAGACCAGCAACAGGTGCCAGTACCAGACCAGCAGAACGTGCCGGCCCAGCCTCCAGATCAACCAGCGGGGCCGGGACCGCAGGGACCGCAGGGACCGCCAGTACAGCAACCCCAACGACCATGGGGGTTCCTGCCACCTAAACCATCTGAGCTACTCGATGCAGACTTCAATGGGACCCCAGAGAAGTTCCCCTTTTTCCTGGTGAGAGCTGAAAAGTTCATCGAAACCTGGGCCCACCTGTTCCAACGCGAAGATCGGATGGTGGATGTGATAGCCTCGCACCTGAAGGATGCAGCTGCCGACTGGTATGTAGCGCTCCACCAAGCAGACGGGCGAGAGCTAAGAGAGATCGATGCATTTATGTGGGCCATGAAAGAACATTTCGAAGATGTCAACGCCAATAAGACGGCCAGAGCAGCCATACGGGCCCTCAAGCAAGGTTCTAAGTCGGTGAGAGAACACACCGCAGAATTTCGCAGATGCGCCGCCAAAACTTGAGGCTGGCAAGACAGGGTCCTGGCGGACCACTACAAGTTGGGGCTCAACGCAGAGATCCGCCGTTCCGTCACGAGAACCCAGGATCCGGACACATTGACGGGTTGGATACAAGCGGCTATCACCATGGAGAACCGCCTGAAGACCATCCGGCTGGACGATGCCGCGGCTATGAGTAAAGGGGGCCAATCGGGTCCTACACCTGCTCCGCGAGGGAAAGGTCAACCACCGAACCCAAAACCCAAGGATGGCACGAAGGAGACCCGCATGAAGCAAGGGCTCTGCCTGAAGTGCGGGGAAGGGGGCCACTTTGCCGCGAATTGCCCAGGCTCCCCCGCACCAACTGGGGCCCCGAAAGGGGCCAAGAAGAAGTTTGACACCTCCACCCCAAAGCCGGTGGCGAAACCGAGAGGGGCGAGGGCCCTACAAGCCAAACCCCTCAGTGAGGCGTCGGATTCATCGGATGGCGAGACCGCGCAGCCGGGAAACGAGACGGACCTGCTGTAAATAGCGCTGAACAGCAGGTCCCGGACTCTCAAGCGCAAATCCCGGTGAGCCGACCCCCTCTCTTTTCTTTCTCACAGTGACTTTAATGGACCCGGGTCTACTGACCCATGTGAGAGTACGGGCTCTCATTGACTCTGGGTGTGGGAAAGACCTCATTAACCCCACACTGGTGACGGGACTGGGGGCGAAAGTGGTGAAATTGACTGATCCCCTGATTTTCACACAAATGGATGGCTCTACAACGAAAGAGCCGTGCAAATATGAAACCGTTCCCTTAAGGGTGGGGATTGGGAACCACTGGGAAGAGAGACCTTTCGTCGTCACCCCTTCCGCTCGATTTCCCCTGGTACTAGGCAGTGCGTGGTTCTTCGACCATGATCCCCACGTCCTGTGGGGGGAGGGGAAGGTTAATTTCATTTCTGAGAAGTGCCGACCCCATCTGTGGAAAAGGGAGTGGGGTGCCCCAATGGGGGGGGAAAACCTCATAATGGCGGGGGTGGCTAAAATGGAACTGGAGGCGATTCCCCAAGAGTACCGGGATTTAGCCGCCGTGTTTGGGGAGGAGGAAGCGGATGAACTGCCCCCCCACAGGAACTCTGACTGTGCCATTGAGATTTTACCAAACCAAAAGTTACCCAAGGGAAAATTATACTCCATGAGCCCCTCGGAGAAGGTGGAGTTAAGGAAGTTTATTGATAAAAACTTAGAAAGGGGGTTTATACGACCCGCATCATCCCCGTTTGCGGCTCCTGTCCTTTTCCGGAAAAAAAAGGACGGGGGGCTACGCCTGTGCACTGACTATCGGGGGCTGAATGCAGTTTCTAACACGAACGCTTACCCTATGCCCCTGATCAAAGACCTGTTGGCTGCGGTGGCAGGAGGGAAGGTATTCTCGAAACTAGACTTGAGGGATGCCTACTTCAGGGTGCGGATAAGGGAAGGGGATGAGTTCAAAACAGCTTTCAATACCCTGTTGGGTCAATTTGAATACTTAGTCATGCCGTTCGGACTCCAGGGAGCGCCGGGAGTCTTCATGAACTTAATTAATGAGGTGCTGCACATTTGTTCAAGGGGGTCCTTGTTTACCTTGATGACATACTTTTGTACTCCCCCGACCTAAAATTGCATATCAAACTGGTGAGAGAAGTCCTCCAAACGTTGCACAAGCACAAACTCTTTGCCAAGCTGTCCAAATGCGAATTTCATAAATCAGAGATCCCCTTCCTGGGCTACCGCATTTCACAGAGGGGAATTGAGATGGATCCGGATAAAGTAAAAGATGTGGTGGGGTGGGAAACCCCTAAAACTAGGAGGCAACTCCAGGGTTTCCTCAGATTCGCCAATTTTTACAGATCATTCCTCTCAAACTTTGCCCAAGTGGCTCTCCCCCTAACTGACTTGTTGAAAACAAAGGGGAAGCCTCCAGACTGCACACGTCCCGGAGCAAAGTTAGACTGGTCCCCTGAATGTCAACGCGCCTTTGACCGGCTAAAAGCTCTCTTTACGTCGGAGCCCGTATTGGCGCACCCAAATGAACTTAAAAAATTCATTGTACAAGTCGACGCATCTGATGTTGCGATGGGAGGGGCGATCCTACAAGAGGGGGATGATGGTAAACTGCACCCCCTCGCCTATGTGTCTAGAAAATTTAATGATACTGAACGAAATTGGTCGGTGTGGGAGAAAGAAGCGGGATCGATCCGCTTGGTGCTGGCGGCCTGGCGCCATTGGCTTGAGGGGGCGCGGGTCCCATTTGAGGTTTGGACTGATCATAAAAACCTTGAGCTCCTCCGCTCCCCCCGCTCATTGAACACCAAACAGCTGCGTTGGGCTGATTTCTTCTCTAAATTCAACTTCACACTACACCATTTTCCTGGAAAATCTAACTTACTAGCTGACGCGCTATCGCGCCTCCCACAACACAACAGTAGAAGGGAGGAGATTCGTGACTTGGTATTCACGCCCTCCCAACTGGGAGGAGCAGTAACCACTCGTAAGCAAGCGAAGCTTTCCCCCCGGTCCCTACCCCTCCCGCAGATGACTGGACTGCGAAATTCTCTACGGGGATGTCCGACGCCGACAGGGAGGAGGTGGGGAGGGAGGACGGAGTGACTCAAGATGCTCAAGGATGCTGGCGAAAAAATGGCAAACTGTTTGTTCCCCAGACACTTCGGGGGGAGGTGATGAGTTGGGCACATGGCTCGAAACTGGCGGGGCACACAGGATTTGTTAAATCACTCCAACTCTTGCAGAGGCAGTTCTGGTGGCCTGGGCTACGAAAAGACATTTCTTTGTTCACTTCTGCTTGTCAAACGTGTTTAATGAGTAAGCCCAGGCCAGGTAAAACCCCTGGGGCGCTGCAACCCCTCCCTACGCCAGCCCGGCCATAGGAAGTAATTTCGATGGACTTCATTACGGACTTACCCCCTAGTGGGGGGAATACTGTTATCTGGGTTGTAGTGGATCTTTTCACTAAGCAAGCCCACTTCATTCCGTTTGCATCAATCCCCTCGGCCAAGAAATTAGCCTCGGCATTCCTCCAACACGTTGTGAGGCTCCACACTTTGCCAGCTAAAGTAATCTCAGACCGGGGGGTTCAATTCGTTTCTCATTTCTGGAGTGAACTTATGTCATTGCTTGGGGTGGAGCAGGGGGTTGGCAGTGCGTACCACCCAGAGACTGATGGGCAGACCGAACGTGTCAATCAAACCCTTGAACAATATTTGCGGTGTTTTACAAACTTTCAACAAGACAATTGGCATTCCCTATTGCCTTTAGCTGAGTTTTGTTACAATAACACTCAGCACTCCTCAACGGGGATGTCTCCCTTTAAGGCGGTCCATGGATATGATGCCCCGCCTTTACCGTTTCTGAATTCTCCCGACCTCCCGGCGGGAGACGCTAGTGACTGGTGCAAAAAGCTGCAAGTGGCTTGGCCGTTGTTATCTAAAACTCTGGACGATGCAAAGGAGGCCTACAAAACCCAGGCTGATAAGAAACACAACCTTTCCTGGGTCCCAAAATGCGGGGAGTTTGCCTACCTTTCCACTCAAAACTTGCGTGGCATTCAACCGAGTCGTAAGCTCGGCTGGAAGTTTGTGGGACCTTTTGAAATTGTGCGAGTGATTAACAATGTGACTGTGGAACTTGCCTTGCCCAAATCACTAAAGTCTGTTCATCCTGTTTTTCATGTAAGGCTTCTACGCCGCGCACCTGAGGAGAACAAATGGAGACCGCGACAACCCACCCCGCCTCCGCTGCTGGTGGGGGGGGAACCACACTATGAAGTTTCACAGATCTTGGACTCTAAAATCTCTCGCAACCGCTTGTTTTATTTTGTTGAATGGACAGACTTTGGGCCTGAACAGAGGGAGTGGGTGCGGGCGGAACATGTTCGGGCCCCCAAGATGGTCCGTGCTTTTCATAAATTGTATCCCCACGAGCCAAAGGGATAGATTTGTTATCGAGAGGGCAGCATGTCAGGTAGTCCTGCCATGATGGATGGAGAAGGGAGGGCAGATGGGCTTTGTTTCGTGTAGGGAGGGTGGATGGGATCGTGGGGTGTTGATTTATGCACCTGGAGTGTTAGAATGGAATGCGGGGAGCTGCCTCGGCTGCCTGGCAGTGCAGGCCATATCTCTCGTAGACTTCACACACTGACCTTGGAGGAGACAAGCTGGTTGCTTCCTATCGCTTTCACAAGCAACAGCTAAGCTGAGACAATGGGGGCGGTGGGAACTACATTAATTATTATTGTCTCCAGTTTCCTGCGTGCGCGCTATGCTTCTATTGGTGAAGGGGGGGTCCCCATTCTTCCCCCTTCTGGTATATCTGCTTGCTCCATGTAACCATGTTATTCTTAACAATGTTCCTGTTACAGTAACCTACTATTGCAGCTTTAAAATAAATACTAATCTTGCTTCACTGAACAAGGTCTGGTATTTTGCTGACTAAGTAAGGACTCTGATACATTACTATGCAGCTGTGCTAGGGCATTGGTGAAAATACTGTTATGTACACAGACCGCCTCCAGGGGTCCATGGCTAAAGTAAGGAGCTTGGTCCCTGAACACAAAAGGACCTAGGATCCTAGACCACCTAGTGTCCACCAATATCACCTCTGACGGGAAATTCAAACCCTCCAATGGGCCTGTGGGTGTGCCGGGTGGGATGTATATAGTTGGCCCTTGCAGGGCCGTTTTGCCAATTAGTGTGTGAAGTACAATAACCCATCTGAACACATGTCATTGTACAAGTCCTCCATGTGGCGAACCCAGTACTTTATAAATACCCCCCTCCATTTTTTCAATTTAGTGGCACAAGACTAAAAAAGTTCTCTAGAGCTTCTGCCAGAGGACTCCTCCCCCATACAAATTGCAGCCCTGTGCAAAGCCTGGTGCAGCCAACTTTGCACAGGTGCACAAACACACGTTGCCAACAATCACAGCTTTCAGTGCCAGTGTCACTAGGTTCTACCATGCATTTTGTGCACTCAACATGTTCCCCCATATTATGAGATCACGTGACTCCCATTTTTCACAGTGGCCAATAACACAGCAGAGAATCCCCTAGTGCTTGGCAATATGGAAAATGGAGCTTCGCAGCTGAGTGTCAGTTTCAAACAAAAGTCTGGTCAGTTTGAACATCGGCCCCCCACTTAGCCTATGTTCCTGTTCATATTCATTCAGTGAGCTAACACTAAAATGCATGCACAAAACCCAAACCACGAGGATTTAAATGGAAGGTGCTTGCTGGACACTATAGAGCAGTTGCAATAGGGCAATTGCATATATTTTTTTTAACCAACTCTGGACACCCATACATCACAAATGACATTCCACCCTGATTTAGAAAAGTGCATTTTTTAAATTGTAGCTTTATGGTATATATGCACCTGATGGGGAAAAAATGGTACTTAAGGTGGGCACAGAATCTGAAGTCAAAATCAAAGGCTTACTTCTCTGAAAATCTGCAGTAAAATGTGTGTGCATAATGGACCACCATCTGTTATAAAAAAGACTGAGGATGTTTCATGAACTGTTGTACTAAAACTCTCTCATGCGGGCTATAACAATCATCACAGCTGAAAAGCAAAGCTGGCTTTGTATTATGTTTTACTTACCAAAGACTTTACATCTGATTGATTATTGCCACAGCTGGATGACTGCTGTTTAGATATTTCTGCTGCAATGTACAATAAAGAGGAGAAACTTCATTAATGCTTTCATTTCCCTGTGTATGAAATCTTGTATGTTTGAGAACTGCTAAAGTATAAGACTTTTTGAGGAATGAAAAGTCAGAAAGGTGTATTGTCTTGACTGGTGAAGGTGAAGAGTGGCTGAATTTTCCTTTCCTGTTCTGAACAAGGGTTGCCAGATAAATACTTTAAAAAGGGGGCAATAGTGGTAGTGTGATGTTTGAAAAAGACATTTTATGTTCTGTGAAAGTGTAAAAAACAAAAAGGATATTTGAATGTTATATATTATCCTGTAGAGGAACAGCCTTGAAAGTTGCTTAAAACAGGCACAGTGATTCTCAGTTCAGTGTACTTCCTGCAAGTTAATATCCTATGACATGATTAGCACAGCCTCGGTTTTGTTGGGATCCTTATCAAAACTACCTTTTCAGAAGAAAAAGCTTCATATAGATGAAAAGATACTACATCAAGCATGTTCTGTTTGTTCATGCATGTCATAATTAATGTGTTAGGGTTGGTCTGTAGGGTGCAACAGGATTGTCTGGGGTTTTTTTTAAGAAGAGGAGATGAACATGTCCACCCTTTTGGAATAGTTACAAAGCCTGAGTTATTGCTTAATTTCTGAGGACTTACTGTGTGTTTCAGGGCACTTGGTAGGATGAGGGAAGAATCCTTTCTGCCTGTTCTGTAGATGGCTGCAATCTTGCCCATCTTTGTTTTTGTAGAAGACTTTAATGAGATCACCTTGGTGTGACAACAATTCATCTCTTCCCTGAGGCTGATAGCTGGACACTGCCACCACCTATGGGGAAAGAGATGAAGCTGTCTCATTACCTGTTTGCCATGGATCACTTCAATGAGTGAATCTAAAGAATAACTTGTAACAGTGATGGACTGCCAGCCTGTTGGCTGATAAAATAAAATATGAAACGTTTGTATGATCTTTGTGGAAAACCAGTACAAGTGCTGTTAACAAGAAGGTATATGTGAAGGGAGCAGTAAAGTATTTATTAAAAACTTTTCAGTAGTAGTACCCACAAAGCAGCTTTCAGTTGCATAAAGATGTGCAAAGATGTGCTGAAACAATTTCAATATAAGTAAGGACAATTGAAAATACTATAAAATTTAAAGCAAAAGAAAAATACAGAAAGCATATGAACACAGATCAGCAGTTCTTAAAACTAGTTCTGCAGCAAAGCCACCTAGGTTAGTTTGAATGTCTGTCCAAACACAGAAAGTTTTCACTGAATTCCTAAAATCCATGAGGGAAAGTGTGAGCCCTCTCTGGCAGCAGAGAGTCACTGATGGACCTCCTGATGGCACCTGGTATTTTTGGCCACTACGTGACAGTGTGTTGGACTGGATCCAACATTGGCCTGATCCAACATTGGCTTTTCTTATGTTCTTATGTTCACAGTCTTCTGCCACCAGAATGCCCCTCCAAAGATGATGCAACCTAATATAGAAATCACACTATGTAACTTATTTTTGTGGAATAGAGTGAGACATCCAAACAAGAAAAGTTGGGTCTCTGGTAAGTACCCATCCAACCTTTGTAGAAGACATGCAGAGCAGGGTTTCAGATGAAGTTCTCAGCAATTAATGTTTCTAGAAAGTCTTCAAAAATAGCCCTACAGATAATGATCAGAGCAGGGATAATTTAAAAAAAAAAATGGATTTATACCCCATCCTTCACTTGGAGTCTCAGAGCAGCTTAGAATCTCCTTCCCTTCCTCTGCCCACATCAGACACCCTGTGAGGTAGGTGGAGCTGAGAGAGCTCTGAGAGAACTGCCCTTGAGAGAACAGCGAAAAAATTTATGACTGACCCAAGGTCAGTCAACTGGCTGCAGGTGGAGGAGTGGGGAATCAAACCCTGTTCTGCAGATTAGAGTCCACTGCTCTTAACCACTACAGAAAATTGGTTTGATTCCCCACTCCTACACATGCATAGTTGTGTTCAGATTTTGCTTTTCTAGGAAAGGACACAACTGTTGACCCAATCAGAGCTGATATGAAGGGCATCATGCCAGAGGTGAACAATAATTATTATCTTACAGAATATAGAGCTATACATGAACACAAAATCTGAGATTGTCTTGCAGTTAATACAGCCCCCACCAGTTGCAGTATGTAGTTGCTTCTTTTACCACTGATATTTTAAAGAATTAGGAATGCATGTGAATCACATGTCTTTGTGTTGGCCTCGTACCATCCTGAATAAGTCTGGATAATTTATGTGGGTCAGGAAACCATGTATATAGTAGCACAGTTTAGATCTAAGCAGGATTTCATGCTTCTCTAGGTCATTCTGAACACTCAAGGTAAATCTCTAGGATAATCTTGAAGTCACTTTTCTTTTCTAATTGTATCACAGCAACAAATGTGAGTTTGCCAGCTGTTCAGATGAACTACAGAGTCCATCTAAGTAAGCAGTATTGCTGAGCAACTCTCTCTACATATTTGATTACTATGTTGTCGAAGGCTTTCACGGCTGGAGTTCATTAGTTGTTGTAGATTTTCCGGGCTGTATAGCTGTGGTTTTGGTATTGTAGTACCTAACATACAGAGTACTCCATCTTTTTGTGTTATACCTCTGAGGATGCCAGTTACAGCTGCTGATGAAATGTCAGGCACTACAATGCCAAGACTGCGGCCATACAGCCCAGAAAATCTACAGCAACTAATAGTTGATTACTGTTTCAGCAGCCAAACTTATTCCTTTCATTGGATTAGTTTGTTCCTCTGCTGTGGAGTTATGTAAAACATGTGGAGCCTTGCAAAACGTGTTTCCCTCCATCCTGCTTCAAGGCATTTTCCAAGAGACCAATAATTGCCTTTTAGAAACATTGGGCTGGTTCCTGAGGATCCATTTCCTCATGGCAATGCTGTTCTGGTGCAAGAAACATACACCAATGGAGGAGGAGGAGGAGGAGGAGGAGAAGAAGAAGAAGAGGAGGAGGAGGAGGAGGAGGAGGAGATTGGATTTATATCCCGCCATTCACTACCTGAAGAAGTCTCAGAGTGGCTTACAATCCCTTTCCTTTCCCCTCCCCTTCCCACAAAAGACACCCTGTAAGGTAGGTGGGGCTGAGAGAGCTCTCCAGAGAACTGCCCTTGAGAGAACAGTGACAAAACTTATGACTGACCCAAGGTCACACCAGCAGCTGCATGTGGAGGAGTGGGGAATCAAACCCATTTCTCCCAGATTAGAGTCCGTACTCTTAACCACTACACCAAACTGGCAAGAGGGTCTTCCATTGGCAGACAAGGCTTTTGCATCAATGGAAATCTCCTTTCACTGGAGGAAAGTGCTGCCACTATTAAATTTATTCATATTTATTTATATTATTCATACCCCACTTTCCCACCTAATGAGGACTCCAATTGCCTTCCAACATCATTCTCTCTCCTTCCATTTTATCCTCACTACTACAACCCTTAGAGGCAGGTGAGGCTGACAGTGTGTGACTGGCCCAAGGTCCCCCAGCAAGCTTTATGGCAAGTGGAGATTCGATCCTGGGTCTCCCAGATCCTAGTCCAGCACTCCAATCACTACACAATGCTAGCTCTTGGTTAGTGGAATGGAGTGGTGGGATCCAACGCAATATTGCCAAACAGTCTTTTTGCCTGTCTGATTTTGGTATTTGTGTGTGTATACACCTGGAAGTCATGGTAGACTTCTGGCAACCCTGAGCGGGGCTTGGATGTTTACTATTGTCTGCCTCTATATCACAGACCTGGTACTCCTTGGAAGACTCCCTTCCAAGTACAGGGTTGGACCGACTTAGCTTCTGAGATCTGACAAGATCAGGCTTGCCTGGGCTACTCAGGTCAGGGCAATATTGCCAAACACTCTTGTACAAACTGCGACCAAATTACCCAGATACCAGTGTGGAGAATTAAAAATATCGTGCACCATTAATGCATTACAAAGTTACTTTTGAAGCAAACCACAGAAGGCTATTACAGAAGGCTAATTGCAGAAGGCTAATGGATTGTACGGTTGCCATGTTATTGTATGCAGATGACGCTGTAATCCTTTCGAGGACTCCAGCAGGACTTAAAAGAGCACTAAGGATTAGCAATATTGTAGCAAGGACCATTTAGTAATAAATTACAGAAAACCCAACATTATGGCAAACCCTGGTATGGAGCATAAATGGCCATAAGATAGCACAGGTGGCTAGTTTTAAGCATTTAGAGGTTGTATTGCAGGAGGATGACAGAAGACAGGAGGGCCTGGAGTGGTGTGGTCCATGGGGTCGCAAAGAGTCTGATTTGACTGTGCGACTGAACAACAACAACAACTGCATGCCTCTGGCTCGAAGAAAGCCCATTGTGACTATGTAGCTGATGTTGGATAAAAATCTGCCTATAATATAATTAAATGTTTACGAACTAAGGGTGATCAATATATTCCAGCTGTCTTAAACTATTTCAGGCTAAAACATTGGCTCAGCTCTTATATGGGACCATGATTGGGTCACCATCTTCTTGTTTTGCATCACTGGAGTGGGTACAATTGAAATTCCTGAGAGCAGCCCTTCAACTACCCTGCTGTGTTTCAAATGCAAATTTGCATCTGGAGACAGGCATGGTAAAAGTTGAGGCTAAAGCTAAATTTCAATCCTCAAGACTTAATTCCCTTGATTCTTTGGGATAGTTATCAATCTATGTGGCTAAAGGCAGTTAGGATCAAGCTGGTGAGTTTGGGCTTTTCCCATCAATCTCTTTTGGAAATGGAGTATGAGCAGGCAAAACAAGTTCTAAAGCAAAGGGTGATGGATACTGAGCAGCAAGCAGATTTAGAGAGGTCACCAGCTTTCCTACCTTTGGAAAACTCTAGGTATCTAGTTTCCCCGGCTGCTTATCTCTCCCAATTGGAGATTTTCAGTTACAGGAAGGCATTTCCCCTGACTAGAGCACCCCCTTCTGAGTGAGGTCTTGGATGGGTTCCAAAGGCAGACAGGCTATGTCCTTGAGGTTCAGGGGAGATAAAAACTACGGGACATGTTCTGCTTTGTTGCCCCATATACCAAGAGTTTCATTTCAAGTTTATCCTTCCCTTGCTTAGTAGGTATCCCAGTCGATCAGACTCAGTGTATGCTAGAATGCGACATATAGACAAAAATCCACTGGTTTCAGCACAGACTGCAAAGTTTTGTGTGGCAGCTTGTAAAATTCTCCAGATACTGATGGGTTAAGGTTTTACGCATACATATTGCAGAATTTTAATAATTTTATCTACAATTTTATTTAACATATATTTCCCTTTGAATTATAAGCTAATTTATCTGCAGGAGCTAATGTTAATTTTTCTGTTATTCATGTGGTGGTTAGGAACTTTGCTAAGTCTTGTGCGGGTCTACGATTGTAAATAAAGACTTTGAACTTTGCAGAAGGTAATGAAAATTCATTTTACTAACAGCTGCTCATTATTTTTTCTACTTTTTCAGATAAATAATTGCTTCATTAAAGAAAATTACCACAGCTTATGGGGTAAGTGAAAGACACACTCAAAGTTAAGCACTTCTAAATCTCAGTTATGTCCATGGGAGAAAGAGGTAAGCACTTGCTTTAATATGGATATACTGACTTGATTTTAGAAACTGTTCTCTCATTGTGATGATGCCCACTCTGGGGACAAAACACCAAGAAAGTATCTATGTTCATTGATTTAATGGGACTTGTCAAGAGTTACTGATTTTTTTTTATTCTTAAAGTTGTCCTTTAAGATACTTCAATTACACGTTTTTCAAGACTTTGAAAACAAATTTATCAGGTGAGAGAAGACACGAGCAATGATAAATCAAAGAATAAATGCCACGTTTTGTTGAAAACTGATGGCTGTCCTTTAAAAGGGACTGTAGCTAGGAAACAGTTAATAGGGAGGCATCTGAGGCTAATTCACAGGGCTGGTCATGTGACTGAGCAGCACTTCACACTGCCCTGCTCACACAAGTATTATGGCTGTGGAAGAGCCTGGCAGGTTTCCAGGTGACTGCTATTTTTGTCCTCGTCTAGGATTAAAGGAGTATATCCATCAGGATTACAAGCGTGAAAGACCTCATGTCATCTCTGGCAGAGTTGCAATTCTAATAATGGGTAGAGGCATTTTTTTAAAAGATTTTTTTCCTACTTTGAATTGGGGGAAGAATATGTACTTCTCTTTCCAGTTATATGAAAGCTTCAATTGGTGACATGATGATTAACAGAGCAGAGTATATTGACCATGATTCTTTGATCTCTGTACTGGCTGCTCATTTGCTTCCATGTTCAATTCAAGATGCTGGTTTTAATCTTTAAAGTCCTTCATGGGCTGGGACCCTTGCATCTCAGACAGTCTTTTCCCATATATGTCTATGGGGCAAATTTGGATGTTACCTCAAGTTTCAATAATAACATTATCTTGTAGGGAACCGCCTCCAACATTTTGCAATCCTTTACTGGAGTGAGGAAGATGTCTAATTCACAGCAGTTCTTGTAGCTGCACAAAGCAGGATTTATCAAGAAGGCTTTGAAATTGCTTGGTAATTGATGTCTTGATTGGTCAAGTGACCTATTAGTTATTTTGCTGGGCTTTGTGGGACTGGTCCCCTTTGTTCTTATATTTGTGCAGTAGTTTGTGAGCCAGTTTATGTTTGGTTCCCAGATAAAAGTGAGACATGTGTATGTGTGTGTGTATTTCACCCCCCTTCTCCAAGTTGTTTTTGAAGTTTTTAATTGCTAGTTTTTGTAATTATTTTGGTCTTGTTTTTTTTTATGCTGCTGTTTTTTTATAATTATATTGTATGGTTTTACTTGTGAGCTCCCTTCAGCAGGTCTCTGGAGAGGAGACATGTACATTTGCTAAATACATAAATAAGGGGGAAGACAACCCAGAGAGAAGAGGGACGTTTTACCTCCCCTGCTTTTCTCCTGCCTTCACTGCTATTATGTATCACAATTTGAGCTTAAATGGCTCATGTACCATATGAAAGATTAGTTTTTCAAGCTGTTTTCTGCCATGTTCTTAAATCAGCGCATACCCGGTACCTAATATTACATTCGTTTGTACACATGTTTTGGTGTTATTCTCTCCAAATTTCTCTCCCTACACATCATCTTACCATGTGTGTAGTGGATTATTTTGTTTTTGTTATACCCATTCTGCTATTTCTTGGGGTGGTAGAGGAAAAGCTATCAATTTTCATCCTGCAGGAGCTGGTTCTACTGACTGCAAGTAAAGAATGACAGGGGGAGATTCCCAGCTTTGGTGATTCCGGCTTGGAAGTGTCTCTTCCAGCTCTGATGGAGATGCGCCGAGACCAGGTGGACAGGAGGGGTTCCGGACTGGTCCAGACCCCCCCCAGAGTCCTTGTAGGGGACTGGTGGCCTGGGGTGCTGAAGGGACCCTCTTCCAAAGTGATAGCTGAGGAACTGAGGACCCTTTTACCCTGAGAGGTCCTGCCATTGGGAAGCCGACATGGCCTTCAGAGTATGCTGCCAGAGGAAGTGGGCAAGTGATTAAGCATGCAAGCATTTCCCCAACAACTTCAAAGTGACAAACAGTGAGTCAATTGACCCCCTGCTGAAGCAAATAAGCTGAATGGCTCCAATTTGCAAATAAAAAGCAGGCTGAAAATAACCGAAAATAACCGAAAATAAGCGGTTCCTGAACTTTAAACCGAAAAGAAAAAGCATAACTTACCATGAGAGCCTTTTCGGGTGGCCAAAAGGTGGAAAACAATCCCAAGCTCTCTTCAATCGGAGAAGTTTCATTTTATTTCTAAAAACTTTCTTCTTGTTTAAACAATGGCCGGGAAAGGAAGAAAAATGGTGAACTAAAAGAAACTTCCCACGGGAAGTGCTCAACCATCAACTCCCTCACGTCACTGGAAGCAGCTGCAGACTTTTCTAACATGTTAGCAGTGGCACTGCGCCCCCTACTGGAGCAGTTGTCTAATATCAACAGTAAATTGGACGGAGTCCAAAAACAGCTAACTTGTATGGAGAAATGAACAGGCAACTCTGAAAAGGCTATTAAGAAAATTGAAACAAAAACAAATGATATCCAACAGAAACTGGAAGAAGTAGAAAAGGAGAGACTTCTGGATAAAAGCCAAATATTGCAACTCAACTCCAACTGGATAGATCAATGTATGTCCTGCACTTTGAAGGTATTCCTGAACAGAAAGGTGAAAACGTAAAACAACTTTTAAGTGAAGCCTTGGCACCAATGACTGATCTCAAACAAGAAGAACTACAGAATGATATAGACCTGGCATATCGGACTTATTCAGATTTTATCAAGAAAAATAAGTTGCCAGGTGAACTATTTGTTAAATTTTCCAAGAGATCCATTAGAGATGCTATCTTAAAAGGGACGGCTGGAAAAACTTTGAAAGTTAAGGATGAAGAAGTGAAAGTTTTAAAAGCCATTTGTGATAAGAAAATGAAGAAGACAATATAGAAACTTAACCTCTTTCCTTAACTCCAATTCAACTTCGTACAGATGGACATTCCCGGAAGGACTCATGTTCAAATATAAAAATAAGAACATTAAAACTGATTCTATCCAAAAAGCTAAAGACTTTCCGGAACAGCAACAAAACCCAGAGAAAAAAAGAGAGAAGAAAAGGGATAAAACCCAAGAAGAGGAAGAAAGCAAGTATGAATCACAAGACACTTAAAGCAGTTCGACCACGCCATCTGAGACCACCATTTTCTGACTCAGAAAAAGGAGCAGCAACACCGAAGCAACTTAAAGTTAAGATGAAAAACAAGAAGAAGAAAGTTAACAAATGAACTCAAATATAATAGATTGCAGTCCACCAAAGGATGATTTTTTTTTAAGTCCTAAACTATAACAAACTCGGATTTGAGCTCTTTCTTTGCAATGTGGGAATATTATATGTATTCTCTAATCGCAATTAGATCCTTGTGTTATTTAGCTTCTGTATTAGTTTTAGTGTTTTCCCATGTTCCTTCCCTATAGGTGTGTAGCGGGGGAAAAAAAAAGAATGACAGGGAAAGTCCAGATTTTTTACATTGCTCAGACAACTAATTACAGTATGAAGACTGTGGCATGTCAGTCATTCTTTGGGAACTGATTAGTTAGCAGGGTAATCCCCCCCCCTTCCCAAACCTTTGAGCTTAGGAGGGACATTGTTGTTCTCTCTACAAGCATTATGCAAAGCCATGCAACACTGAATCTATATTTTAATTCATTAAATTTATTCCAAACATTTCCTGGCTACTCAGATATTTTAAACATTGGACATGATTTTTTCCCCGAGAGGCTATTTTCAAAAGTAATAAAATATTTGGCAAACACCTCCACCATAGGTTATTTGTGTCATCATTTGGCAAACACCTCCACCATAGGTTATTTGTGTCATCATTTAACATTTCTTTTTGCATCCCTAAATGTGCTAGTGGTACTCCATATTCTTGGATGATCTATTTAACAATTCCATGGGCAATAGAAATCTACTTTTGTAACCTACATTTTTTTCTTACCTTTTTTGATAGGATGCATTGTGTACCTTTAGTTTTTCTCCTGATGGGGTTACATGCTACAAAAAGAACAGAAAGATTATCAGAATGAAGTGAAGGCACTGAGTGAGTTCAGTGTTTGATCTAAGATGGAATTTGAACAGACTGGTCATGCTGAGAGAAGTCGAGCCGGGAGCTGGATCATACAACTGTTTCCCCACCACTATGAGACAACATTGTTCAATGGCTATCCTGTAGTAAAGATACACTTGGAACTCTGTATTATGAATGTGTTACAGTTAGGTATTTGTTGTTATCATGCACCTGACACAACAGAAACAGTTGTCACAATTATTGGAAACCTGGCAATCATGTATTGGGGGCACATGCACATCCCAAAATGCACAGTTACTGTTTTGTCTGAAAGGGACAATACCTGTGTATTCTACCTTCAGACCACATGTACCATTATATCTGGGTTCTGAAGCAGGAGTAGATGTGCATTGCCCCTTCAGATAAAAAGGCAAACACGTGTATTGGAAGGATTGTGTGTAGTATGTTCTCCCTTTACATATGGTCAAGAGTAACAACTGAAAAGGGCTAACATCATGACAATATATGCATTATGACTGGTCTCTGTAACTGTCTACAGCCAGCCAATAGAAGTGAGAAAGGCTCAGAGAGAACATGTCTCAGTCCATCCACCTGAATGTAGGAAGGATCTGAAGCTTCGTTACCCACTTGATATACTACAGTTCCTCTGTAATGGTCTTGTATAGCTCCTTTCTCCTAAATGTGTCTTTTGCAGGAAAGAAATATATACTGTTTTGCTCATTTGATTGATATTGACATGTATATTTTTTCTGATTCTAAGTCCCAAGCATAAAGTATCTAGATTAATATATTTTGTCTTCTGCATTATGGTTGCTTAAAAACCTGAGTAGAAGAGATGAAGATTATGTATTTACTTCATTTATACCCCACCTTTCCATCCAATGGGGACCCAAAGCAGCTTGCGTTGTTCTCCTCTCCACCTTTTTATCCTCAAAACAACCCTGTGAGGCAGTTTAGGCTGAGAGGGTGTGACTGGTCTAAGGTCACCCAGCGAGAACCCATGGCAGAGCGGGGATTTGAGCTTGAAAGCTGAAATACTGTGTGCTGTTTTCTGAGCACTGAAGATGCTGCCGTAGTTCCAAAATGACCTTGCACATACCAGACTGGACTGCAAGTTTATTAGTATGCTGAACACTTCGCATGAGTTCATGTTGATTTACAATGAAGTTAATGTAGAATCCTCAGTAGAATATAAATACAAGAAAGCAATATCTATACTATAAACATCAACCAGGAAACTATTAATAAAATCCATAAATGCATCTGTAAAAAGACATGTTTCTGTGTTTCCTACCTGTCGGTCTACATGAACTTCTGTGCAACTCATTTTTTTGGAGGATCATATCTGTAGTATTATAATATGTTGGGAGAACTCCAGCATAGTCTGTGTATGTTTTATACAATGGGAAGATGGAATAGCAAGCATGTCTGCCATGGCTAATCTCAGCAGCTGTGGGTGTTTTACAGATAGCGGCACAACGCCTATGGTTGCCAGGTTTCCCTGGCCACCAGCAGCGAATGGAGGGGTAGATTGCCAGCTCCAGGTAGGGAAATTCCTGGAGATTTGATGACGGAGCCTGGGGAATACAGGGACCTCTGTGGGATACAATGCCATATAGAGTCCACCCTCCAAAGCAGACATTTTTCTCCAGGGGAACTGATCTCTGTAGTATGGAGATGAGCTGTAATTCCAGGGGATCCCCAGTGTGGATGAATGAAACTTGATACCAACTCTCTGCCCATGCTATAAAACTGATAGGATTCCTTTTTAATTTCTCAGTTCACAAGGGAGTTGTGAGGAAAAGTACAATGAGACATGGAGAATTTTGTATGCTTGAAGGACTTCAGAAAAATACATCTGCCCCTCTAAGCTACCTAGGATGGAGAGTACTGGGGGGGGGAGGTGTTTCTAAGTTTTTCTGAGGACCAAGAGGATGGAAGTGAATAATTTTAAAATATTTATTGTAAAGAGCCCAGGGCACTTTGCAGAAGCAATGCTAGTGTAGAAAGCATCTAGAACAGTAATAGCAAATCTGTGGCTGTTCCTATTTTATCTGTGATTTTAATTGCAGTCAATGATTGCTCCTATTTTGAGAGGATGCTGGTATTTAAAAGCATGTTGAGATAGTACAAGTGCCTATGAATTAAAATTGTTCTCAGTTTAAACTGTTAGCCAGTCAGTCAAATAAACAAAAATAACCTTATATCCAGACAGCAGAAATAAAGCTTTGGCACTAACTACGAATGCTGTCTAGGACTGAAGAAGAAATTGAGTAAGTGGTGGTGGAGTTTACACTTGAGTCATGGAAGAGGGACCTTTAAGTAAAACACAAACGCTGGAAAGATTTCAATCATATAAAGCTAATGGACACCTTTTCATGGCAATTCACTTGTCCTCCTCTAGGAAAGAACAGCAAAGTGAAAAGACTGTTTCCTTTTCTGTAATGCAATTGGAATTATGTTAATGATGCTCCAGATCTGACAGTGAATGAGTGCCTTATAACAATCATCTTGCTTGCTTTCAGCTTGCCCTTTGTAATCCTCCAGTTCAGATGCTGAATGTCTGCAGGCTGGGGAAGCAGCAAACTGCTCAGCTGAAGGTAGAAGGCATGAACAGCCCTATTTGAATAGGCTTTAATGGGATGTTTGTTCCTGCAGGTGAGTGACAGTGATCCCCTTAACATGAAATAAGGCCTAAGGAACTGCCTTCTCAGGCTAATGCTCCATCTAGTGTGTGTGCATGGGGGCTGACGTTTGTTTTAACAAATTCTGGCATCTGAGAATACAGTGGGTATGTAAAGATTCCACTTCTGTTGGTTATACTTTAATGCCAATGTTTTTTTTTAAGTATGCCAACAGTAATCAATACTAAATTTTCATATTTGGCGGAAGCTTTGCATACTCTTGTTCTGGCTGCCTAGCAATGGTAGGATAAATTTGTGGCCAGATCAGTAAAATTATATACTGCCAGTAAGAGTCCTGAAAAGAGGTCTTTCCCAGCACAGCTTCCAGAAGTCCAAAGTTAACGATGTTAATAGCTGAAAATGGAACAATGCACCTTCAAGCATGTGTTCCACTGCTTTTCCCTGAGCCATCAGCAGTTAAGTTACAGGCAGGAAATCTGCATACTATGGTCGTGATTTATCATTCTCTGAACACTCAGTGCTGCCATGTACTGAAAAGTACTGGGGTTCAAGTCCGCATAGCCTCCTAATCCTAGATGTCTATGGAGGGCTGTGATTTTTCATGACTGAGGGGATGGCATGCAACACAGACTCAGAGGTACTGTCACAGGCTAAAGTGATAAGATAGGAGGCAGAGTTCAAGAGTTTTGTTAGCAGCATAGGACAGGGGATTGCAGCAGATGCAGTTTGACAGGCCACAGTGCCCTAGGAGAGAAACAGCACCTGCCAAAATCCTGTCTTCTTACCAGTAGTTAGTGGTATAAACTCCCTGGCTTGCATATGGTATCTTTGGCTGGTTACTACTTACAAAATCATCTTTGTAGGAAGTTCCTGCAGGCTGAGTCTCTGGCCTTGACTTACTACGACTCCTCTCATTCCTAGTCTTGTCTATTAAAAATAAATGTACAAATCCGGTTCCAGAGAAGGAGCTACCAGCCATCTTTTTCCCTCAGGAAGTCACCCATGCCTCTAATCTGATGTTGGGCGGCCAGTCAGACTCCAGACTTGAAGATTTGAACTGGGCACTGCAAGCCATGGCTGGTTGGCTCAGACTGAGCTGACTGAAGCTGAACCCTGTGAAGACGGAGGTCCCGTGCCTGGGTCAGGGCAGCCCGGCGGTGGGGATCTCACTCCCGGCTTTCAGTGGGGCACCATTGGTGCCATCGCTGGAGGCTAGGACTCTGGGAGTGCGCCTGGATGCCTCCTTAACTATGGAGGCCCAAGTAGCAGCCACTGATAAGCCGGCCTTTTACCATCTTCAGCTGATTCAACAGCTGGCCCCCTACCTCGGCCTCAACGACCTGGCTACAGTGACCCATGCGATGGTCACTTTGAGACTAGACTACTGTAACGCTCTCTGCATGGGGCTGCCCTTGTCACAAATCTGGAAGCTGCAGCTAGTACAGAATGCCGTGGCCAGGCTCCTGATGGGCCTCCCTAAATGGGAGCACATCTGGTCTGCGCTGAAGGCACTGCACTGGCTGCCAATAGCATACCAAATTTGCTTCAAGGTGCTGGTACTTACCTTTAAAGCCCTATATGGCCAGGGTCCAACATACCTGAGGGACTGCCTTTCCCCATATATACCCCAGAGAGCACTACGATCTGGGTCATAACATCGATTGACCATTCCAGGCCCCAAGGATGCCAGGCTTGTGGCCACTAGGGCCAGGGCCTTTTCTGTGGCTGCTCCACAATGGTGGAATGAGCTCCCAGAGGAGATCAGGGCCCTGCGGGATCTTTTACAGTTCTGCAGGGCCTGCAAGATGGAGCTCTTCCACCAGGCTTTCAATTAGGAGCCGCCACTACCACTACCACCAACATATGTGGCTATGGATTGGCCCCAGTCTAGAGAAAGTGCACACTAGCACACAGTGCCAAAGACCATGGAAGCAGAAATATCGGTTGTATGCTATACAGTACGCCATCTGAACTACTGAGAGACGACCATCAGCACTAGCACTTTGCTTACTGGACTGTTTTAAATGTTTTTTGGAATGTTTTAATCTTTATATGGTTTTATGGTACTGGGTTCCAATTTTGTAAGCCGCCCTGAGCCCGCTTGTGGGGTGGGCGGAGTATAAATAGAATAAAATAAATAAATAAATAAAATAATAGCTGTGTGAAGAGGAAGAATCAGACCAGAGGAACTTTTCCTGCCTTTGCAGCTTTATATCAGAAAAAGCTTTTCATCTTGAATCCCTGCCTGTCACACAATTCTTAAAGGCATAGGAGCCCTGCCAGAAAAGAACTCACTGTGGTAACCTGAAGAAAATCAATGTGGTTGGTTTGGCCTTGAGGAAGGGTTTGTTTGGGGTTTTTTTTATAGGCCAAGTTCACTAATATGAATAAAGTAAGTAAATTTCCCTTGGAATGTCAGGCACAATAAAGAATACAAGGCAGGCTGCCTTTCTTAGGCATGGACGGGAGAGGTGATCAATGGACCCTGGCTGGGGAAGGGTTTCCTTATGATTTAATTTTTGTTTCTTTCAAAAGGATATATGGGAGGGGGTGGGAGGTGCCTGGGGTGGAATGTTGATAGGCATGCCTGCCCCTTGGCTTAGATGATTGTCGTAGTCCTGTCAGGAGTGAAAAGATAGTGGAACCTGAAACACATTAGTGGAAATTAAAAAAGAAAATGCAATGTACTAAGTATAGGTTACCCCAAAAGGTTTCAATAAGGAAGTTTTAGTTCATGCCCTTAATAACTCCAGTGATGAAAAGCATATTCTTGTGAACCTAGTGACAATTCTATCTGCATAATTTCCTAGTGAGCTGAAAAAGACAACTGTGTACCCCTGGGCTGAGTTTGCCGAGAAAAATTAGATTACATTTTTTTTTACACAAGGATAGCTCACTCTCTCTTTTGACTTAAGGAGCTAAAAATTATTGTTCTTGTGAATGCATATAGATCATTGTCTGAAGTATGCTCTTTTTGACAGGCTAACACTACACTTAACTACACATTCAGCCTGAAGGCATGCTCCTCCTTTGATCCACTGGGCCACGCACAAACAGAGCCATGTTCTGCAGCTATTTTTTTATATTCCTAATACTATATTTTGTCACCTCAAGGGTGACTTCAAAGACCTAGCAACAAAGCCATATGAAATCCCACAAATGCACACTGTTTATTCTCCTGGAAACATTTAGATATTTGCCTTTATTCTCTCTGGGAAAAGGGGGGGGGAGCACAGATCACTACACAGCAAGTACAGTACAGCTAAGAAGGCATCTGAATGTATCTTTGTGAAGACCCCCCCAACATGCCATTTCAAAAAAGCCCACAGCCCCAGCAATAACTTTGATTGACTGGTACTCACATTTGGATGAAATCACAGTGAACACTTCTAAATTTTCATCACCGCAGCTGTAAATCTGGTGCATTTTTTCACCTCTTTCTCTCTCCTGGCTGCCTATCAGCTTCATGCAACTGCTCTGAACTTCTAGTAAATAGGTTGCACTAATCCCATCTGGCTCCGTGATCATTGTCCAGGTCCACAAAGGACAGACTGATGCTGTGATCTCATCTCATTCCATATTCTTCATTGCCACATTTTCTACCCTCGTCTGCCTTTGTATGAATTCTGCTCACGCCAAGGTTTGATTTAGCTGTTCCTTAAAGCCACTGCCATGCTAGTAATATTTTATTTGCATAGCCCCTCTTATTACCATACAGTTTGCAGGCGCACCCTCAGGAATAATAGTGGTGAAGTACTGAAGGAATGCAGGCATGTTGTGTGCAGATAGTGAATGAGCTAATAAAAAATTATTGAAGTTAACACAGCAGGCTTTCTTTTGTAGTATTTATTGATATACTTCAGTTGCACTTTACACCTAAAGAAATAGGCATATTCCTTTTTATAAAATAAGTAGCCAGTAGTGAATACATGCTGTGAGACAAAGACAGTTTTATAAGCCGGTGGGCTAAAATGCTCCAACAGCACCCAAGCCTTTAGCACAGAGATGGACATTTTCAAATATAGATGCTTGCTCATAAGCACTCCAAGCCTACAGTTAGCCCTTTTAATAGGTGGCCTGGTTTGCTGGTGTGGCTTGAGCTCCTGCTACATCCACTTACTCAGGAGGAAAGCCCATTGAAATCACTGTGGCTTTTCCCCACCTTGAAACTTAGGTATTTAAGAACCAATTCACTTCAAGGTTACCGTTTTCAGCAATTATCACAGTAATGAGCGTATTCCATTTTATAATCTCTTTGGGTACATTGATGAGAAATTATAATGTATAACTATAAATGCACTCTTCCCCTGACAGTATATAGGGTACCCTGGATCAGAAACACTGGTCCCTGGTGCATGATGTCATAGAAGAGAACTTGCCATCACTGTCATGATGCAATAAAATGTTTAAAGGAAAACATGTACACTGAGCAAATTAGTCAAAGACTGCTCTTGTATTTTTTACACTGTGATAAAGAGCCCTGTTCACATGTTCCAGTGAACACACGTACAACCTCCATGTGTGTAGGCGTACCTGTTTCTAAGAAACAGTCAACACATGTTCACTTTACAAATATAACTGGGGAGTCGGGTCCGATACCAGCATAAATGTGGGGTTTAAATCACATGTTCAGCTGTATGTGTGTTCAATGTAACATGAGATTTACTTAACACATGTATAAAACAATAAAGTGCTTACTGTACACAGATTATACATGTGCTCACTGTAACTTGTGAAGGAGGCTACAGTTTCAAACCAAAAGCATTTAAGGGGGTATTTGCCTCTCTTGTTGACCCTTCAAACCCCCCATACTAGCAAATCTATTATGGCGTGAGGCGGAATGACTGTTGTTCTAGAAAACACTGGCATGTTTAAAAGGTTCAGAAAGAAATCAATACAATCGGCTCAAAGCTCAATTAGTTTTTGATTTATTATGCCACATGTTCTACTTGTATGACTGATGCCATTAACATCAGATGCGGCTGGCTTGTTCATCTGTCTCTGTCCACTTCTTCCTGAACACAAACACGCTAAACAGATGGGGAATTTCATGGCCGCAAATGGAATTGTTTATCCTTCCATTGTTCTTGTGTCAAGCAATCAAACCAAATCCATTCCTGACTAATAAAAAGATCAGCGCCCTCCCCATTCAGCGGTGAGCAGAATGGAGTTTATGCAGAGGGGATTTCAAAGCTTTAAAAAATGATCAGAAATAATAGGGGCTCACATGAAACCACAGACAAAAATGGAAAGCTGTGACAAATCTAGTCTCTCTTTCCCCCACCTGCTAATTTTAAGGTACCCAGTAAGGAAGATGCTCACAAGAGAGCATCCATATCAATTAAAATCAATGTTAATTTTGCCATTAACATTAAGGCATTATACTATTTTTTTCCTGCTTTGGAAAGCATTTTTTTAGCCTGTATGGTATAGTGGCTAGAGTATCAGACTAGGATCTGGGAGAGCCAGGTTTGAATCCTCTTTCAGCCATGGAAACTTGCTGGGTGACCTTGGGCCAGTCATCCCCCATCTCAGCCTAATCTTTCTCAGAGCATACTTCTTGTTAGGGAAAAATGGAGGGGAGGAAAATGAAGTTGTGCAAGCTGCTTTATGTCTCCATTAGGGAGCAAAGTGTGGTATAAGTTGTTGTTGTTGTTCAGTCGCACAGTCGAGTCCGACTCTTCGCGACCCCATGGACCAGAATACGCCAGGCCCTTCTGTCTTCCGCTGTCCGCTGAAGTTTGCTCAATTTCATGTTCGTTGCATCGATGACACTGTCTAACCATCTCATTCTTTGCCGTCCCCTTCTTCTTTGACCTTCAATCTTTCCCAGCATCAGGTTCTTCTCCAGTGAGTGCTCCCTTCTCATTTGGTGGCCAAAGTATTTGAGCTTCAGCTTCAGGATCTGGCCTTCCAGGGAACAGTCAGGGTTGATTTCTTTTAGGATTGACTGATTTGATCTCCTTGCAGTCCAAGGGACTCTCAAGAGTCTTCTCCAGCACCATAGTTCAAAAGAATCTATTCTTCGGCGCTCGGCCTTCCTTATAGTCCAACTCTCACAGCCATACATTACTACGGGGAATACCATTGCTTTGACCATGAGGACTTTTGTTGGCAAGGTGATGTCTCTGCTTTTTATCATGCTGTTTAGGTTTGCCATCGCTTTCCTCCCAAGGAGCAGGCGTCTTTTAATTTCATGGCTGCAGTCACCATCTGCAGTGATCTGGGATCCTAGGAACGTGAAGTCTGTCACTACTTCTACGACTTCCCCTTCTATTTGCCAAGGAGTGATGGGCCCAGATGCCATGATCTTAGTTTTTTTGATGTTGAGCTTCAAGCCCACTTTTGCACTCACCTCTTTCACCCTGAGCAAGAGACTCTTTAGGTCCTCTTCACTTTCTGCCATCAGAGTGGTATCGTCTGCATATCTGAGGTTATTGATCTTTTCCCCAGCAATCTTAACTCCAGCTTGTGATTCATCCAGGCCAGCATTTCGCATGATGTACTCTGCATATAAATTAAATAAGCAAGGTGACAATATACATCCTTGTCGTACTCCTTTTCCTATGCTAAACCAATCAGTTGTTCCATATCCGGTTCTAACTGTTGCTTCTTGACCCTTATACAGGTTTCTCAGGAGACATATGAGGTGGTCCGGTACTCCCATCTCTTTAAGAACCTGCCATAATTTATTGTGATCCACACAATCAAAGGCTTTAGCATAGTCAATGAAGCAGAAGTAGATGTTTTTCTGGTACTCTCTTGCTTTCTCCATAATCCAGCGAATGTTGGCAATTTGATCTCTAGTTCCTCTACCTCTTCGAAACCCAGCTTGTACTTCTGGCAGTTCTCTATCCACGTACTGTTGGAGCCTAGCTTGTAGGATTTTGAGCATGACCTTGCTAGCATGTGAAATGAGTGCAATTGTGCGATAGTTTGAACATTCCTTGACGTTGCCCTTCTTTGGGATTGGAATGTAAACTGACCTTTTCCAATCCTGTGGCCACTGTTGTGTTTTCCAAATTTGTTGGCAAATTGAGTGCAGCACTTTAACAGCATCTTCTTTTAAGACTTTGAATAACTCAGCTGGGATACCATCACCTCCACTAGCTTTGTTGTTAGTAATGCTTTCTAAGGCCCATTTAACTTCGCTTTCCAGGATGTCTGGCTCAAGATCAGTGATTATACCATCGTGGTTGTCAAGGACATCGAGGTCCTTCTTGTATAGTTGTGGTATAAGTTAGTACATCGATATAGTGCTAGGTGTTACAATAAACGTGTCCATCTAAGAACCATTGTTGCACACAATACTCTTGCTATGGCAGTTCCACTGAAAATTAAGGTGAATTCTCCCCACCCCACTACATCACACCCCATAAAACGTAGAACATCCAATAGTGATAGTACCCATCCTCCCTAACTTACTTTTTGCAGCTGCTAGTGAACCTGCCAATTTCTGTCTACCCTCTCCTCTGCTCAGAAAAGATATAATATTGTTCATCTAAAAGGGGGACTGCAAAATGTAACTGGGAAGTGAAGGGAAGTTCTTCCAGATAGAAATTAAGCACAAATCACTGAAAGGGGAATACACAATTGGGATTCCTTCCCCCCCACAAGAGTGCAGGTCTGGAAGATGATATTTTTTGGGTGGTGGTAAGGTACAGATGTCATGCTTTTCAGGATACTAAGTACTGTAGGACACCTGAGCACAATAATTCCCTCTCTACCCTCTTCATCTAATATTCAGCTGCCCTCGGCATTTCTGTGCCTCCTGGAGAAAAATGAGCACATCCAGTCATTATTGAGCTATGGTGTATATGACCGGGGGGGGGATTTGCTTGTTCCTTTTCTTTTTTAATTTGAAAACTAATATTTTTCTAGGTACTTGGGAGTATGAAGAAATCTCTTCCTTGTCTATGGGTCCAACTATGAGGCTTGCTGTTAGAGGGAACAAGCTGGTGGCTTGTGAGGAATTGTGGGGAGAAGGGAGAATATACAGATTTCAAGAAATCCTCCTTTCAAGAAAAAGAGAACTTTAGCTATATATGATTTTTCTATACTTTAAAGCCCTTTCTTTAAATGCCATTATAAGTATGGTGATCATCAATTTAAAGCTTCTGTGTCCATTGATATGTGAATGGTGAATATCTGGTGTCTAATACTCTGAGTGATTCCTGGGGTTCCTTTCCTAGTCTTAAAGAGTTAACGTTAAATTTTACCAGAAAGAACATCCCTTTCCGGCCTTGATAAGAAGAACCTGCAGTCTTCTCACTGGTTTAAAAACAGCCACTTACCAGCTGATCAAAATGCCAGATTTGAATCCACTCCTAAGGTACCTGTGTGGTTGAGTATGACCTATGAATAGACCTGCCACAGTGTAAATGTCTGAAGCTCGGCAGGGTTGATGCTTGTGACCCTCCCATGAGTCCTTACAGGTTCACTGCTTATAATAACATAATTTTCACTAAGTTCTGTATTCTGTTGCAGAACAGTAAATCAAACCCTTACTGAGCTACTTTGGCCTACTTGTTACTGTTAACTTACCAGTAGGATAAGGATACAGCACAGGTACCTGGGATGGGATTATGAACTTAACCACTGCACAAGTAACCATTTAAAAATAACGTGGTGCAAAGCAAAATGTGTTCTCTAGGGTTGCTAGATCGCCTCTGGCCTCCGGCGGTGGATGGAGGGTAGTGTTGCCAGGGCCAGCTTGGGAAACTCCTGGAGATTTGGGGAAGGAGTTTGGGAAGGAGAAGGACCTCAGTGGGGTACAATGCCACAGAGTCCACCCTCCAAAGCCTCCATTTTTTCCAGGGTAGCTGATCTCTGTAGCCTGGAGATGAGCTGCAGTTCTGGGGGAGGGATCACCAGGTGCCACCTGGAGGCTGGCATCCCTAGTTCTGTTCAATTTATTCATGGAAAATGTCCAAAAAGTGCACTGACTGTTGGAATCTCAGAATGTAGCCCCTGAGCCTGGGTTACATAAGGAGACTATAAAACTATGTTATCATATAAAGTGCATTAATATAAAAAGAGTTAAAGCAGACAAAGCAACATAACACTGTTTTAAATTGATCTGTGGGCAGCCATGTTGGTCTGAAGCAGTAGAACAAATTTTGAGTCCAGTGGTACCTTTAAGACCAACAAAGATTTATTCAAGGCATGAACTTTCACATGCATGCACACTTCTTCAGATACAATAAAATGATAATAGAAAAAAAACAGTCATATATATGAAGAGGAGGAGGAGAAGGAGGAGATTGGATTTATACCCTGCCCTTCACTACCCAAATGAGTCTCAGAGCAGCTTACAATCTCCTTTCCCTTCCCCTCCCCACAACAGACACCCTGTGAGGCAGGTGGGGCTGGGAGAGCTCTCGGGAGAACTGCCCTTGATAAAACAGCTCTGAAAGAACTTATGGCTGACCCAAGGTCAGCTGCATGGGGAGCATTGGGGAATCAAACCCTGTTCTCCCAGATTAGAGTGTGTGCTCCTAACCACTACACCAAACTGGCTGTCATATAGAGGGTGTGTATGCTAATTTACTGCCCATGCTCCATATGTACGACTGTTAATTCTATTTCCATTTCATTGTATCTGAAGTTGTGTGCATGCACATGAAAGCTCATATTTTGAATAAACCTTTGTTGGTCTTAAAGGTGCCACTGGACTCAAGATTTGTTCTACCGTTTTAAATTGAGATTGATTGTGATTAAAATTGAAATCTGTTCTAGATACAGCAGTACATTGGTGTGAATGTTCAGAACTGTGCTAATGTAGTTAGCAGCATCTGGGTGCTGTGCATCTCATATCTTTAAAGCATTTATTTGAGCTTGGCGACAGGCGATTTGTGAAAAGAGAAGAAAGTGAATGATTGTCTACTAGCAAAGAATAATAAATTATTAAAGGACAAATAGCAACAAGATTTGCATTGCAAAAAGTTAACACGGACGAGCACATGAAATGTATGTAAAAGCAGTACCATTTGTTATTAACAAATTTCTATCAACTCTGACACATTACCTTGCAAAAGAAGAATGCATGAGGCCAAACAATTTTTCCTTATCTGTAAAACCACAATCAATTCTGATTTTTAGTTAATTAATCTTATGTATTTTAATAGGCTGACTGCAAAACCAGTTCTAGCTAGAACTTGTGAATATATATTGTTTTCAGGGAAAACCGCATGTGATGTTGGGGACCTATGTTCAGATGCCCAGATGTGCAACCAAGGTGCAAAAAGCTATGGGTCAGGACATTGTGCTAGAAAAGGATCCTCCCCCCCTTTTCTATAGGGCCCCTTCCTTGATTAGAGAGCCTTCCTCCCATCAGCTGCTTTAAACCCAGGAGGGAAAAAATGCCTGTTTTCCCTCTCTGGACTTGAAAAAACAGGCATTTGCAATCAGGGAAACAGTGCAGGGGGAAATTGTTAACACTCCTTCCCTAGTACTACGGGCCAGATCCATGCTGCCCCTCAGAGTCTTTTTCCAATTCAGTTGCACATCTGGAGATCCAAGCACTAATTCCCCAGGATCATGTGTTTTTGACACTTAGACAACAAACTTTAAAAATGTCACCACAATACATCACAATTTTTATCTGACCTGGACACATTCTCTGAACATACATACATAGGACAAAATGCTCCACTGAACGGAAAAAAGGGGAAATCTGCATCGGGTGGGGAAAACACTACATGGCACCGGTTTTGCTCTAGGCCTCGTAAAACTTGAAATTCAGTTCTTGATTCCTAAATTTCAAGGGACATATAGAAATGGTGGCCTTCATACTAAACATGAGATTATTTAGGAGTGATGTTTTGCCAAACAAGGAGATTAAAAACTCTGGTAAACCTTCCATTAATCTAATTGTATGTCAATTAAAATAGTGAAACTTTATTGTAGAATTAGATTGCTTTTTCACATTTTAGGTACATTAATCTGTTAAACGTTTGTGAATAGTTTTGTCTAAGTGGGCTCAAGTCCATGAGGGCTTATGCTAAAGTTTAAAACAACACCTTATAGATTTTAAGGTTCCCCACTACTCCTGTTTATTTCTGTCTGCAAGGAAATTCCTACCAGTGACAGAACAGATCAAGCCTGTAATTCCATCTCTCATTTGATTGCCCTTAGCCTCACTACTGATACAGCTCCAAAGAGGGCCAAAGCATTACATACGGGACTGCTTTCTACGAATCTGGTTAAAGTAAATCACCTCAGATAACAAGATCTATGAATGCTGCAAATACATCAGGAGGAGGATTTCCAATACAGTAATATAGGCTGTGAAGTCTTTCCCCCAGTTTGCCCATGCCGGCACTGATCCAGATGCACACCTGCAAGTAGACCTGTATGCACCGAGTGCTGTGGCATGCAAATCCGAGAAAGACAGGCATTTCTCTGCCTCCAGAAGCAAGTATGTGCTTTATAGAAGGCCCAACTGGGTCAAGCTGAAGCCCTGGTGACTATGTAGTGATAGATAGAAGCATCAGCTGGATTCTTCCTTAGCTAGTTGTGCGTTTGGGTGGAAAACATAGAAGATGGTCTGGCAGGTCTCTCTACCATTGTCAGCTGCTTGATATATTGCTACTGCTCGGAAGACTACAGCTTTAGACATATGAAATCATCTGCCCTTTCTACACATTTCTGGATAGCTGGCAGATGTAGGACCACGGGCAAGCACATCTACCCCCTCATCGTACCTACACATTTCAGAAATGAATTCATAGTTTCTGTAACAAACTAGCTTGACAAATATAGAAACGGCATACTTTCATTTATATGCAGAATAAATACAACCAAATAACCACCATTATGGCATGAAGCCCTGTAATGTTACCTTGCTCTGCTACAAAACTGTTACAGAATCTGCAGGACATTACAACAGCATTCTCACTAGAAAGCTCTTATCATTGCTGGGGATAATAGTAAAGATAGCTACTGCAGCTTTTATGACAGAGATGTTTTTATGAAGAATTAGACAAAGCAAATCTTTGGCAGAGGGTGCTAAAACTTTGTTTGCAAACTAGCAGTGACAGAGTTTTACTTCTCATTTCCTTCCTGTTGCCTTTAATCTAAATTTAGATAAAAGGTCCTGTATCACCTCATCTTTCAGTTTTTGGGCCAGAAATGAGTGTTTGCATGTGTGTAAATATAGCCATACTTTCTAATCTCAGTTTTGCACTGCATCAAGTCTTTTTCTAAAGAAAGATTAATATGCACACACACACACACACAGGGCAGAGAATGCAGCTGTGTCCACAGCAACACTGACAATGCCAGACAATGATTGGTCCTCTTCAAGCGCCGAGAAGCAAGTGACACTACAATGGAAAAGGGCAGCAGCACATTGGAGCTCTTGACAATCAATCCATCTTTAAGATGTGTTATCCATTTTAGCTGCAGCTGTAAATCAGCATCTGAATGCCAAGTAGTGAACTTAAGGCCTTAGGACCAACATTAAAGTTTGTGTATCTCATTAAAAGTGCAAAATTCAACTCATAGGTCAGTGGGTGACTGAGGACTCTCTGCTATATGCAAGTGAGACTTCTGGCAAAACAAACCCCTTTCCACACAAGGGTGAGTTTGGTTGAAACAGGGCGTAGCAGTAAACAGGTTTTCCAGAATAACTGGACTTGGGACTGATTCATACACTATATTTTAAGGTGTTCTGTGAAAACCGAATGTATGAATGGAGACTCGTTAGAATGCTGTGACTGGCTATAGTTTGTATACATAAGAACATAAGAGAAGTCATGTTGGAGCAGGCCAATGGCCCATCCAGTCCAACACTCTGTGTCACACAATGGCCAGAAACCAGGTGCCCTCAGGAGGTCCATCAGTGGGGCCAGACTCCAGTAGCCCTCCCACTGTTGCCCTCCAAGCACCAAGAATACAGTACATCACTGCCCCAGACATAGGCTGCAATCACACACACTAAATAATCCACTTTCAATGCACTTGCCAGTTCACACAATAAAATCCAGTTAGAAAATGCCCTGAAAGCAGATTATTTAGCACCTGTTACCGCAGCTATAGTGTTCCATCTGCACCTTATTCCTAATAGCCACTGATGGACCTCTGTTCCATATATTTATTTAATCCCCACTTGAAGCTGTCTATGCTTGTAGCCACCAACATTTTCTGTGCCAGTGAATTTCATGTCTTAATTACTCTTTGGGTGAAGAAATACTTCCTTTTATCTTTTCGAAACCTACTGCTCATTAATTTCATTGAGTGCCCACAAGTTCTTGTATTGTGAGAAAGGGAGAAAAGTACTTCTTTCTCAACCTTTTCTATCCCATGCATAATTTTGTAAATGTCTAGTAGCACGTCACTCCTCAGTGGTCGTTTCTCCAAGCTAACCTTTCTTCATAGGAAAAGTGTTCCATCCCCTTAATCATTTCAGTTGCCCTTTTTTGCACTTTTCCCAATGCTATAATAGCTTTTCTGAGGTGCAGTGACCAGAATTGTACACAGTATTCCAAATGAGGCCACACCATCACTTATACAGGGGCATTATACTGGGTAATTTGTTTTCAATCCCTTTCCTAATAATCCCCAGCATAGCATTTGACTTTTTTATTGCTGTTGCACAACAGGTCAACATTTTCAGTGAGTTATCTCCCACAACTCCAAAATCTCTCTCCTGATCAGTCTCTTCCAGTTAGGACCCTATCAACATGTATTTATAGTAAGGATTTTTGGCTCCAATGTGCATCACCTTGCACTTGCCCACGCTGAGCCATGTTGACGCCCATTCATCCAGCCTCAACAGATCCCTCTGGAGCACTTCACAATCGTCCCTGGTTCTCACCACCCTGAACAACTTAGCGTCATCCGCAGACTTAGTCATGTCATTGCTTACTCCCAACTCCAAATCATTAATTAAAAGTTAAAAAGCACCGGATCCAGTACTGAGCCCTGTGGTACCCCACTTGCTTACCCGCCCTCCATTGTTAAAACTGCTTGTTTATATTCACTCTCTGTTCCTTGTTAATTAACCAGTTTTTAATCCACAAGAGGACTTGTCCCCTTATCCCATGGCTGCTGAGTTTACTTAGGAGCCTTTGACCAGGAACTTTATCAAAAACTTTCTGGAAGTCTAGGTAAACAGCATCTACTGGGTCACCCTTGTCCACATGTTTGTTCACTCCCTCAAAGAACACTAACAAGTTAGTGAGACAAGATCTTCCCTTACAGAACCCATGCTGAGTTCGCTTCATGTAGTTTTTGTTCATCAATGTGTCTACTAATTCTATCTTTAATAACAGATTCCACCAATTTACCCGGTATGAATGTTAGATTTACTGGCCTGTAATTTCCCGGATATCCTCTGGAACCTTTTGGAAAGATAAGGGTTACATTAGCTACCTTCCAGTCCACAGGAACTGAGGTAAATTTTACTGATAGACTGCATATTTTTGTCAGGAGATCCACAAGTTCACATTTGATGACAGCTATTTTTGCCACTGTGTGATGCATTAAGCGATCCTCAGCTTGTTGTTATAATTTAAATAGCTTCCCTCCAGGCAGATGATTTTAAAGGATGAATTACATGCTGGAAAATCTGATCAAAGGCCTACAATATGATGTAGCCCTAATACAACATTGGAACATTAAACTTGCATCAAACCATTTATCGCAACTTCTCCAGACAACTTTGGGTACTGTAATTTTGTGAGGATGCCTAGAATGCTTTGTAAAAGATCCCTTGTGATCTCTCCCCATTATAACTCTTAGAAAGCAATCTGTGACAAACTTGTTTCAGGTTTGTAGTATATCTCTGCCCTAATTCATCTTTAGCTGTTGACTACTATATGTTTCTTGAGGTAGTAATGGTTTTATATTAATTATTTATAAAATTATCTTACTCATATTTATTGTTATGTTGTAATAATTTTTTAGAAAAACTTTTCTCCAAGGTAAGGAGGTCTGAGCCCAAGAGGTTCTCAAAGCTGGCTAGGGCAGTTTGTGTGCCTGATACCTGCACAACCTGTGTATAAATAGACATGTTCTACTTCCTCCTCCTTCCAGTGTCCTTTACAAGCAATAAATTGACTTCCAGCTCCACATCCAGAATACTGATGTACGAGTCCCAACACTGTGTGGGTGGGTAACAATCTCACTGAGCCAAGAGAACAATGCAGTCATAAAAAGGCTTCTTTGTGTGACTGGTTGTGAATGAGAAATGGAAAAGAAGGCAGCATTCTCAGACTTGTAAAGTTTTATTTTTGTATCTGTAAATGCCTGACACAGTTTGTATCAGTGACAATTAAATGACATGCTAGAAAGTTCATTAAGTACATTGTTTTTGCATGGTAAAAAAATCTCCATTGATTAGTTCTACTAATAAGTAAAAGCAAGATGAGAACTTATTGGATCATACTCAGAAATAAGCACAAATGATAAAAGAGCTCTGAATAGTGGGGTTGCGTTTATTATTATTACATCCCCATTTCTGTTTTGAGTTTTCTATCATGCTAGAATGGAAACAAAGTAGACTTTAGAGGTTGTTGGGAAAAAAATTAAGTTCAAGTTCAAGTTAGCCTTTATTGGCATAAATTGTTGATACAGATTATACAATTTAAGAGCAAAGTAAAAACATGACCCACAGGTACATCTATAAAAGAATTATGTCTCTAGGATCCTTTGGCGCAGCTTTAGAGCAGAGTAGAGAAACTCAGCCATCTTCTCAGTGATGTCAGAGGAGAAGTCATTTAGAAGTCTGTGTACCTTAAGTGTATCAGGGCACTCCATCATGCTGTTTAAGGTAGAATATATATATATACACACACATACACACATACATACATACATACATACCTTAGATCCACATATGCAAAAGAACATAAGTAATTGACTTAACACATTTTTGTTTGCAGGGGCAATATCTGGCTGAGTGAGATATCTTGTTAAATCTGCCATGTAAAATGGCTGAAGGCATAGTATTACATCTGGCCAGCATAAACACTCTGTGTTGTTGAGGAACCTGCAGGAAAAATAATATGAGGCCATCTTCACTGTGGAAAGAGGTATTTCGAAACTCAAAGGGGAGCAAGCTTTATTAACTAAAATGTATAGCCTCTGGCGCTCAATGTCTAGAATCCTGTTTTTAATCTTATGAAATGTAGCAGCAGAGAGCAGCATAGACACTGATTCTATAGATAGACCCAATATTTTGATTTTTCCCCCTCAATGTGTGCTGACCAGTTTGACATATTGAGCTCAGAGAGCATGTGATATATGCGGCTTTCAGATTCGAAGTTGCAGTGTAGGTATAGCCAGTATTTGAATGTCATAAGCCATGCACAGAAAAAAAATTAAATATTTAAAACTAATAAAGTTTCATGGAAGCTTCGAACAAGGCAGATAATTCTTCTTCAGTCTGGGGACGAGGGGACAACTTAGTCACTCGTTCCTTAAAAAGAAAAGTAAAATAGAATTATATAGGAAAATATTGATACTTAAGTTTCTCTATTTGTTAGTAATTGATTAAGATGTGATATGCTCCTCAGTAATCTTGATGAAACCGGTTGGTTTACTCCAGAGTATGTGGTTGTGATACTAATGTGATGAAAATGATGGTTTGTACATGTTCTTTCTCTCTTCTGTCACTCTTTGGAACTGTTCTTCAAAATACTTTCCCACCCAACTTCCCAGTTGGGGCCCAAGTCCTTTGGGGGAGGGTGTAGAACTGACCATTCAGGTAGTTTAATGACTACATTTCCATTAAGGTTTGCAGGGTTTTGGGTTTGTTTTTCCCCCGTGATAGTAACATGCTGTGATGCAAAGCATTCCAACATAAACAATAACCATTATGTCTGTTCCCAGCAGATGGCTCCACTCAACTGATCTGCATGGCAAGCTAGCCACTCCGTGACATCAGGGTAACTAATCTAATAACTGCTAGAAGGGATATCTCCTTTGTTACCAGAAACTCATTGTAGTATTACAGCAGATCAGCCAATAAAATCAAGAGAGGCAGGACAAGAAGAGAAGAAAGAGGAAGAAAAAGCAAAAGTGAGAAAATGATCATCAGGATGGAGGGTTAATAAGATATCTCATCAGTCTGAGGGTATTTAATAAAACGAATTAATCCTATTGTTATTGTATGTTTTACATAAAATATTTTTAGGTGGTCTGTGTCGGTCTGAAGCAGCAGAACAAAGTTTGAGTCCAGTGGCACCTTTAGGACCAACAAAGTTTTATTCTGTGTATAAGCTTTATTGTGCATGTACACTTCTTCAGATACAGTGAAACAGAATTTCCTCAACCATTATAACTGCTCATCCTCTGATTATATGTATAGACTGGTATTTTCCATTTTTGCTTCTGTCTCTATCTTGACTCTAATTGGCCCTTCCTGGCAACTAACCCCCCCCTTCCTATATGTAATGGTTGAGGAAATTCTTTTTCACTGTATCTGAAGAAGTATGTTTGCACATGAAAGCTTATACCTTGAATAAAATTTTCTTGGTCTTAAAGGCACCACTGGACCAAAACTTTGTTTTACATACAATATGTTTCCCTCCTTGTCAGTGGGAAGGCACTGTCTTCCTTGTCTTTAGCCCCCTGCAGTTGTCGTTTTGTCCCACAGAACTGGAAGGCCTTTCCCAGCTTTTTTAAAATTAGCAATTACTAGATAGCTGCAGAACAGTGATGTAGTAATGATGTACTGTCGGTGTCTACTAGCTTCTTTGAAAAAGTAAGTCTCTAGCCCTTTTTGCTGTGTTGGTAGAATGGGAAAGGTGTACCCCTTATATTTCTGCAATGAAAAGGGCTAGAGACTTAATTTTGTTTTTAACGAAGGAGGAGCTAGTCAGGCATGGCAATACACTGTTATAACTTTATTGCATTGTAGCACACAAACAATGGCACAGTTTTAAAAAGCCTCCTAAAACCTGCTGATAGTGAATAAGTTCTAAATTGAAAAAAAGTTATTAATTCAGCAAGATTTCCTTCGCAGCCACCCTAGAAAAATGTCTGGAATGTTGTGTTTCTAACAATTATCAACCAATTTGAACATGCCAATGCACAAGTGCATTGTCTATCTGATCATACAAGTGATGTAATATGACAAATTAAACAGGAGCTAGATTCTGCCTTATGATCATTGTGGTGTGACCCTGCTTTGCCATTCTCCAGACTTCAACAAGAGATGTCAATTCTTTGTACACAAAGAAAGCCAGCATGGTCTAATGCTTAGAGAGTTGGATGAGGATCTGGGACACACAGGTTTGAATCTCCACTATGCCATGGAAGTTTGTTGGGTAACCTCGGACCAATCATATACTCTCAACATAAGCTACCTCCCAGGATAAAATGGAGGAGAGGAGGAGGATGTAAGCCACTCTGGGTCCCCATTGGGGAGGAAAGTGGAGTATGAAGTGAAATGAAAAAAATATAAAAACAGTGGAGATAGCTGTACTAGTATTTTTGAAACAGAGTTTTCAGAACCAAGAATTTATAAACCAGAGACAACACCTTTGCTTCAGCTCAGCATATTCATCCCATAATTCTATTTTACAGGCTGCAGATTTAGTGTCTGACAAATGCAGTTGTGCGAACCAGCCTTTACTGATGGAATTCTGTCTGCTTTCTGATTCAGATGTCAGACAGAATGAATCAATAAAGGTTGGTTCACTCAACTGTTTCTGATATGGAAGATTTGCTCTGAAGTGGAATTTCTCTCAATAAGATGTTCCTTGAAAACTCCTTTATTTGGTAAGATTATAATGTACAGAAAATATGTCCAACATGATATTTACGGGGTATAGTAATTTGTCAAATTAATATGTAAATTCTTAAGGCCACTTTACAAAAGTAAACCAGATGGAAAAAATCTCACCTTGTAAAGACTCATCTACTGAAAAAAGAGAGTCAGGGTTAACTTCTCACAGAAAAGTGAGCATATATTATGTATATATTTAAAAGCAAAGATTTCCTAACAGTGGAACCTTCTGGGTTTTCTTTACCTCTCTAAGCATATCTGAGACCAAGAAAGAGTATGGCTGTACTGGTGCAGCCATTTTCACAGGATAAGGTTATTTGCCATTAGCCATTCTTTCATAACATAAATACATGATATGGGAGAAAAAATCAGAAAAAAGAACTCCATATTCTATTAAGAAAATCCTCTGTTGCATAAAAAATACTATGATTTTATCCAATATTTACTTTCTTTTCTTTGCTATCAACAGAACAACAAATCTGACAAAGCAAAATACCTGAATGCAAATTTATATAAAAGAAAATGTCTTTGCCATCTGTCCTACCTGAGGCAGGGTGCCTTTGACTAAGGATGGGATGTCTGCTTTAGAATAACCCAGAGCAGTTAAGCCATCATCCACATTCAGATCAAATAAGAATTTCCGCAGAGTATCTGCCAAAATAAGCCCAGCATCTTTCATTCTGGCAGTGCTGGTATTAGCTCCTAAAATAAGAGAGGGCCTTTTAACAAATAGGAGGACATCGTAATATCAACTGAAAGTACCACTCATACACACTAGCCACTTGTGTAATAACAACATCAAGTGAATTTATTTCTTTTACAAAATTTGTATGCTGCCTTTCTGCCTCTAGAAGAGACACCAAGGTGGCTAGCGATTTAAAACATACATAATAAAACCACTTTTTAAAATCATTAAAATCAGCCACCCAAACACAAATCTAACCAATTAAAAAATAGAGTTAAAATACATACAGATCATAAAGTCAGCAATTAAAACATTAGTTGGGAAGCAGGCATCACTAAGGGCAGAAGATGTCAACAGAAGGGGACAGACAACTCTTTCTGGGGACACAGTTCCAGATCCTTGGTGCCATGACCAAAGAGGCCCTCTCTCAGTTTGCAATCTGCCTAATTTCAGAAGGCAGGGGGGCACCCAAAGCAGGGCCTCTGGAGATGATTGTAGTGGTCAGCAGTAGGTTCATAAGGGAGTAAGCACTGAATATCACTTTATTCCTCAGTTAAATTAGATTCATCTGTGTATGCTTGTTTAGGTTCAAAGTGCAACCAACTTTTTATTCATGTTTTAACTATTTTTATTTTTACTAATATAAGAATATGATATTTATATAAACTTTATTAATGTTTCTGTTTACTATTTAACGTATTTTTGTCAGCTGTTTCCCCCCCTTCTCTTCCCTTTTGAAATTTTGTATTCATTTTTCAATCTACATCACCCATCAAGTATTTTGCTAATAAAAGCCTAAAGTACACAAGTAGAGCGGTTGATTTTGTATTTCAAGTTGTGCTTCCAACTTAATTTCCAAATCAAACTACTTTTTAGCCAATTCCACAAAAGCATTTGTTGCACCCTTGGTCTCCTGTTTCCCCTGGTTGTACTGTTCAATTTTCCACTATTTGCTGTGCGGCCAAGTTTTGACTCACATCCCCCCCTGATCTCCCCCGCGTCTTCTTAATCCTAAAAAATAAGGCTCAAGAAGACGTGGGGGAAATCGGGGGGAGATGTGGGTCACAATGCAGCTGCGCGGCAAATAGTGGGAAATTGAGTAGAACAACAGGGGGAAATGGGAGGCCGAGGGCGGAACAAGTGCTTTTGCAGAATTGGTTAAAAAGTAGTTTGATTTGGAAATTAAACAGAAAGAACAACTTGAAATACAAAATCAACCACTCTTCTTGTGTGTTTTAGGTTTTTATTAGCAAAATACTTGATGGATGATGTAGATGATGGAGAAGCCAGAATGATGGGGAGCATGACTCACTCCATCCTTTGGTGGCTGGCTGGCTTCTACAGAAGCAAGTCAAATGCAAAGATAAGGATCTTGCCCTGCCAACGCTGGCTCGGATTGTGCACAAATCCTCTAGAGAATGGAAGGGCCCAGCACAATGGAAGGTTGCTGTGATCAAAAGGATTGGCTTCCTCACAAGACATGAAAGACCACCCATGTGGGCTCTGGCTTTTCTGAGGTGTCTCTCATCATTCATTACATAGTTCCCCAGCTTCCATTTTGGAATGTTTGGGCAGTGTCTTCTGTTGCAAAACTCTAGGCTCCTTAACTACTCCTACCTAAACAATCTATTTTGGAGCGTGGCATTAGCATGCTGTAAAGTATGAAACAGGTTTTGTCTACTGATTCTGAATAACTTTCCTTTGTTTTCTCATATTTAATTAACAGAAACATACCCATTATCTGGGCGGCCTCCAAATGTCGCTCAGGGTACATGGGTGCTGTGAAAGTAAACACCGCTGGAGATGTGAGCACCACAGAGAGACCGTGTGGCTAAAGGAAAACAAAAGATGAGGCATGTTAATTATAATATTGAAAAATTCGTATGAAGATTTGGGATGGCACCATGATTCAGTGGTGGAGTTCTGCAGCTGCCAGTTAGAGTAGACAATACCAACTCAGATAGATCAATAGTCTGACTCACAATAAGGTGGCTTTATGATGTACTTGAAGATATCTCTAGCAATAAATACACAAATGACTAACAGATATGTAAATTATTACCACTAGAGGATGATCCACAGGATAATCCTTTGCTTTATAATTCTTCACCAAGCCGGAAATGGGATAAGACATGCCATGGCTATAGGAAAAAGAAATAAATTTTATTATTCAAATATTAGAATTTTGTATGGATAGATAAATATAGGGGAAAAACTGAAAAAGTGTGATAATATCAGTATGGTGCAGTAGTTAAGAATGGCAGATTCTAATCTGGAGAATTGGGTTTGATTCTCCACTCCTCCATGTGAAGCCTGCTGGGTAACCTTGGGCCAGTCACAGTTCTCTCAGAACTCTCTCAGACCTATTTACCTCACAAGATGTCTGTTGTGGGGAGAGGAAGGGAAGGTGACTGTAAGGTAGAGAAAGGTGAAGTATAAAAACCAACTCTTCTTCATAACTGGTCAGAGAAGATGCAAGCTACTCTCAAGGGATCTATAAATAGTCTGGATCAACTCAGCTCATGTTTTAATTGGGCCAATGGTTAAACCAGTGTTCTGATGAATATGAAATAATAGCAATAAATAATTCAAATACAAATAAAAATGGAATGCCTCATCCAGAAAAGCTTATGTGCCAAGAAGTTGTCTGTATTTGAAGGTGAATGAGGCTGACAGCCATTTGTACCTGAATGCAGAAGCAAATGCCCATACATTACTCATCCTGAAGGCAAATAGTTTAGCTGACTCATGCCTTCTGTCACACATAGAAAGTCTTGTTTACTTTGGTAGAACTTCTCCCCTAATCCATGTGGAAACTTTTGAATTTCTGTACATAGTGGGACAATGTAACTCACATGGAAGGCAGATCTGTTCATTTGCCCTTTCTCTATGTGTAAAGGTTTTTGTGTTTTCTATTTCACACAAATGGGCACACACTCACTAGTGGCACACAACAGTGGATCAAAAGTTGGCCATAACTCTCTCTCACTGACAATGGAGTCCAAGGTGACAAGCTACCAAGTCCAGGGATATCGGAACACATTTTTATTTTCACAGAATTATGGATGGGGAAGTCAGTGATGTTATGACTTATGTAAACACATTACATCACAATAAAATTAGAAAAGTTAACATGATTAATGATTAAAATGTGTCCTTTAGCTGTATCGAGGTTCTAGACCAGGGGTGTCCAAACTACGGCCCGCGGGCCAACTGCAGCCCGCAGGTCAGTTTTATTGGCCCGCAGCAAATTCTGAAAATATAATTGAATATGGCCCGCACATGGGCACCAAGGTCTAGCGAGGGCCGGCAGCGCGCTTGGAGGGATGCACGCTCCCGCGCCTCCCCGCCCCTCTCTCCCCGGACTCCCCAAGGCGCAGGCTCGGCTCCACGAACTGGCGGGAGACGCGCGCGGCGGGGCAGGTGACTTTGAGCTGGGCGCCCTCCCTCCCTGGCCGCGCGCCTTCGGGTTCTCCCTCCCTGCAGCACTTGGACTTGTGGGGCTTCCCGACCGAGCCGCCGAGGGCTCCGCGCTGCGTTTCCCCCACGCTGCCGCCGGACTCTGGCTTTCCTTCTGGTGCTAGCCTCCCCGGGTACTTCGGCCGCCTCCCCGGTTTCCCTCCGCGACCCGCGCTTTCAGGCAGGTCCCTGCAGCGGGCGATTCCCTTCCTTTTGTAATCAATAAACGGTGTTTGTTTGTCTGCTTCCTCAGGAAAAAAAAAAAAAACCTCCAGCAGGCTCATGACTTCTGTTTTATTTTCCTCGAAGGCGGGGAAGCGAGGCTCCAGGCCGGGTGGCCCCCCTCAGGTGTGTGTGTGGGGGAGATACTGCAAGGCTGCAATCGTAAAAACACTTACTAGCGAGTAAGCTCCATTGACCTTATTTACGAATTACCTCGGGGGTATGTTATGTGGTTAAGACGCTGAATGCCGATTGTTAGGTCGGCGGTTCCAGACCTTAGTGCTGCATGAGGGAGTCCTGCCAACCTAGCAGTTCGAAAGCAAGAAATTGCAAATACATAAATAGGTACCACTTCAATGGGAAGGTAACAGCTTTCCGTGCGCCTCGGCCTCCAGTCATGCCGGCCACGAGATGGGCACTGCATCCCTAGAGTCGGATTTGACTGGCTTTCCAGCAAGGGAAACGTTTACCTTTACTATATTATGTTTAGGATTGTGCACTTCAAGGTGGGGAAAGGGGTGATGAGATGAGGAGGGGTCCCTGCAGACCCACAGGATTAGATTCAAAGGGGGGGGGAATCTTCCAGAGTCTGACTTCTGCGCAAGGTTGAAACCCTGTATCCTTTAACCCCCCACACACCTTTTTCCAACTTTCACCTGCAGATTCAATATGTCACCTCTTGTGTGTGGCCCGGGCCTTTGCTTATTTTTCTGTATTTGGCCCTCACCAAAAAAACTTTGGACACCCCTGTTCTAGACAGATAGTATCATTATTATTCTTATCAGTTTGTGGAATTATTCTATATAATACAACTCAGATAAGTATTTGATTGCATTCATAGAATAATGAGCATGAATGTGGAGAGGCAGCATATAAATTCCTTAAATAATAATAGTGAATATTCCCTTAATTTTGTGCTTTAATATTCTTCTCAAGGGATAAAATTCCTAGTAATTCTGAGGTATTTTGTATGGAGGTCAGCAACCACAACAAATTAATAATATTTTATCATCTTATATTATCAGATATTTTCCAATTTGATTATTTTAAATAATGTATGTGCCATTTTGGGTTTCTTTCTGCCTCTTTCAAGGGATCAGACATAAATGTTACATGTGGATTAATCAGAGGTGAATTCATCAACAGGGCCTGACAGAAATCTTGGATCCAATATTGTACAGTGGCTAGAGTGTCAGACTAGGATCTGGGAGACCCAGGTTCAAATCCCTACTCTGCCATGCAAACTTGCTGGGTGACCTTGGGCCAGTCACACACACTCAGCCTGCCTCACAGGGTTATTTTGAGAATAAAATCGAGGAGAGGAGAATGATGTAAGCCACTTTGGGTTCCCCACTGGGGAGAAAGATGGGGTATGAATAGAGTGAATAAATAAATAATATTTCTACCTCTAGACAGGCACTAACTTGCTTCTTTGAAAAAGCCAAGTTTTCACAGCAGAAGTTGTCCTACAGCACTGATCATATTTTAAGCCCAAAGACAAAGCCCAATTTTTAAAAACACTCTGGTTTGCCATCTAAAGGGTTCCTTTAATCGACAACTGTGATTGTTTATTTTTAACATACTGCATTTCCACTGCATAATCACATGGAACAAAATCAGAGCAATAGAATAGCAGCCGAGCTTGTGCCCAACTCACCAAAGGTGTACACCGGCATTCCCAAAGCCAATGCCTGCAAAAGCACTAGCAAGATGCATATTAGCCCTCGCTTCTCGATCCTCTGGGTCCCTGATGGCTCTGTGCATAATGGAAATATTTTACTCAAATAAGCAAATGTGTGTACAGGGGAAAACACACTATGCTGTAGCCTGTTAGAAATGAACTGGTTTATCCTGGCCTCAGCTTTCATGGGCAACAACCTACTTCAGCACATGCTCAGAGAAAACAAGCTTTAATCTGGGCCTTGTGTGGGACACAGTCCTTGCTTACCTGCTTACATGATGTTATAGGAATTGTAGCAGAACAATGGCCAGCAACTATGCTTAGAATGCACCCAGTTTCTCTGAAAACAGCAATGGCTGTGGATTTACCTACATCATTATTCAAAATCCACTAGTGTAGGAGAAGCTTTCTATTTGAAAATCACTGGCATTAGGTCTGCGCCAATAATGGTCACAGATGATGGCAATACACTGCATGATTTCTGGCAAGTGGTGCCCACTGCATTTGTACCCATGAAAGGTTTGCATGTTCCTTTTTTATGATTGAGACCTCAGTTATGCAGCTTCGATGACATGTATTTCAGCTGCTTAGCAGTCTTCATGTTCTCCTACTGAAACTTGTGCCAGGAAGCAAAATCCTCTAAGAGTCATCTTGTATTTTCTGATCCATTGTATTTTCTATTGATCTAATTTCTGATCCACTGTAAGGATTTTACTTATCCTAACTATAAAGTACTGAGGCTGATGCGTTGCAGAGTGATTACAGCTCATACTTTATTAAGTACAGTCAGAACTTGAGATGCTTGACCCGGCTTGCAGGCCAGTTTATATCCCTGTAATTCACCATACCCAAACCTGTGATAGGTTATTTACAGTGCACCCACGAGTCCCATAGGTCTCTTCTTGGATCCTAGCCCTCTAATAGGTGTGTGCTAGGATTCATTTGGGCTATTGTCTTCAGACGTGAAGCCAGGGCTCTTTCCTGGCCACGTGTGGACCCGACCGCATGCGCGGTCACACTGAGTACATAACACTAACACAATCATTCTCTATTGAGCTTAGATTATCCCCCCCCCCAATTGGCATAACATGGGAAGAAGTTTTACAGAGGAGATGGAAGGTTGTATCTTTTACCTCTTTAAATATTTGGCAACAATCCGCAGTGCGTGGATAGCCCAGACATCACTGATAGGGTTACTTCCTTGATAAGCCGGTCGGTTCTCTGGATTTGTAGGACAGGGACTGCGCTTATTGTAGGGAAGAGCGGTATAGGATTCAAGGGCATGGCTGGCAGGAGAATGGATGGAGAGAATAAATAAAATGGAAGAGTTTTAATTCATTTAGTTTACCCAAGAGGATTTGCAAAACCCCTATAAAGAAGGGCTAAGTGAGTGCTTCCAACTATTCATATCCCAACAAAGAAATAGCCCCCAGTTTAGACAATTATTTTCAAGCATGACAAAAGACAAGTAATGTTGTTATTAATGTACTATATTTAGTGGACTGACTTAAATATAATCCTCTCTGCAGTCTGTGCCTGCGTTGGCCATGGCGGGGCTGTTTGCAGCTGGCTGTTGTTACCTGATGGGTATTGTCCTGCTAGGACGAGCCTGAACTTGCTCTACCTTCGTGGATCATATTGTACACTGGGGCCAGCTCACAGTCAAGTTCTCCTATATGATGCAGCTAAGTCTGTTGTTCAACTGTCTTCATTCTAGAGTTGGTGAAAACTTGCTCTTTCCTTTCCACATGGCACTTCTTGCCAAAGAGACAGAGAGAAGACTTTCATTTTTAATCGTTCTTTACCATGGGATCTCCTGTAACCAAGTAAGTTACAAACATCAGTGTATGTTACCTAAGACAAGCATTAAGGCTACTTCCGCACTGTCATTTCTGTCACTCGTTTGTCCCTATTGCTTTGGGTCATACCCCCCTTTTCACATGTGTTTTGCTCCCTCTGGAACTACTAGAGAGCAAAACACATGGCGGGGGGACCCTGAAGCAATAGAGACGAACAAGTGACAAAAATGACAGTGCAGAAGTGGCCTAAGTGAAAAAATAGGGTAGGGGATGAGGATGTGCGGGCATGACGACAGCTGCATCACTACACCACTTCCAGAGAAAACCTGGAAGTGATTTAGGGTAGCTCTCAGAACTGCCAGAAACTTGAAGGATATGATTTCCCTGGAAGTGATGTAGCAACACAGTCAACGTCACCATTTTTTTTAAAAAAAGTTTTCTCCCGCTGCCCATTTGGGAGTAGTAGCAAGCAACTAGGGCTGCTAGTGGGAGGCCTCCCACCATAGCAGGGAGCCTGGCAGCCCAGTTAGAAAAGCATTTCACTTTGCATTTCTTCGACTGCCACTTTATGCTTTCTGTATATTTAATAAAAGCCCTTTGAAGAACAGAGAAGGCAGAGCAATGGTGTCTCTCAGCCCTCCTGTGGAACAGCGGATTTGAAAAACCACCATGGAAGCTTGCCTTTGAGAACACCCATGGTGACTCTTCTGGGCCCAGCTGTCTTTCTATACTAATTCTCTTCAGGATTAGCTTAGTAAGACATTTCTGTTTCAAAATGAGTGCTTAATTTTCTTTTGCCATTGCCATGGTTAATAAATGTGCCTCCTGCCAATTTTGCAAACAGTTCAGAAACACCTCCTGGCCACCACTCTGAATGCCCCATGAAGTGGTGTGTGTGTTAAGCAAAGACCCAACCATCCTTGAAAAAAGCAGTAAGGCCAGAGCCCCATTTCTTCTATCCTCCAATGATTCAGGGACAGAGAATTGGTTTGTGTAGTAGTTTAATGCAGCAGTGGATGACAGATTAGCAAGGGCACTTTCACTCATTCATACATCCAGTCACCTATTTATAGCGCTACAGGCTGAATACAAGTAGAGAGAGGAGATGGAGAGGGAATGGGCATCTCTAGGATAAAGCATAACACTTCTGGTCAAGAATTTTTGAAACAATTCTGGCCAAGATGGAAGAGACCTGTGGATGCACTCATCCCTCTCAAGACCTCGCTGACAAAAGCTTCAGTCACTTTTCTGCTACTTAACCTAAATCCAAATTTTCCAGCATATTTTGAAGACTGTCTCAAAGGAAAGTAGGCAAATGTGTCTCTTTCATATGCAGGAATCTACACATTCAGTCATTATCAGTGGTTACCACCAACTCCTCTATTCCCTAGGTTCAAACAAATCAGGGAAGAGTTTATGCTGTACTTTCATTGGGCCAACTTTGTGATGTAAGAGTGTCATGTCAGAAAGAAATGTGAGATATTATAGCAACCGCTAGTAATATGGGAAAACACGTGGAGAGAGCATATCCACACTACAAACTTATATAAGTTTCATAGCATATAACTATCATTAATTATACCAGCAACTCCTGAGAATTTTAGATGAGCCTGTTGAGAATCCTGTTTGACCCTATTCTCCTCAGGTTTCCTTGATATGACTGACTGACTGCTAAAGAAGTTTAACTTTGTAGTGTGGGTATGTTCAGACACCAAGAACAACAAGGAAACTAGGAGTAAATACACAGAAGTACAGCAACTGAAAACTCAAATGGTAAGCCAGATTGTCATTCTTTCTCAAAATGATTTAATGCAGTCATCAATATATACATGCAAGATATTTTAAAATATTAAAAAGGAAGCATCCAATATGTACCAAAGATACTTACCAAAGCACATCAAAGCCACTGTTGGCTGTCACCCGCTTAGGCATATGGAGAGTATGTGAGGGATCAACAAGGCCCAAAGAGGGCTTAATGGCTCTAGAAGCAATGCCTAAACATGGACATTATATAAATGTGTAATTAGAAATAGGGACTCTTGAAAGGATTTTGCAACAATATAAAAAGATGGTAAATGTTGAGCTGCAATGTAATAGAGCTCCAAGCTACTGCTGCTGAAAATATGTATATGATTACCAATTTTAGGGGGAAAATTCTCCTAAGGACCTGTTAAAGGAAGGGTATTTACTCTGTAGATATACTCTGGTTATGTTGTGCATGAAAACTTGTATTGTGCATGAAAAGTTTATGAGAAACAATATATCATGGACAAGACTTTTTTTCTTTGATAGAAATGCTTTGTTCTTAACAATACTCTGGGTGTGGTCAGATGTGCATTTTGATCTGGCTTTGGTACTAATACCTGATGGATTAAAAATGCATGTTCAGATGTCAACATCTGCCCCCCATTATTGAGGAGTTGGCATCCTGTGGGCATCTGTGTATGAACTGGATTAAATAGGCACCTGGTTAAGTCCAGTTCAAACAGTTTTCTACGGATTCGGCGTGCCTCTCTGGATGTCTGATCAATCTAGGGTAAAATAGTCAATTTCATTGTGCCAGCCGGTATTTCCCTACAGCTCATCCCCGGAACGCTGTTAACAGCGTTCCGTGCACCTTGGTGTTTAGTCATGCCGGCCACATGACCACGGAAACGTCTTCGGACAGCGCTGGCTCTTCGGCTTTGAAACGGAGATGAGCACCGCAACCCTAGAGTCGGATTCGACTGGCTTTCGAGCAAGGGAACCTTTACCTTTACCTACATCCCCGGAACTTGTTTCTTTCTCATACATATCCCAATGGTTTTGCTGATATGGACTGACATGCCAGGAGATGAACCATCACATTACAGCAATCTGCAGAGGGCGCGGAGGGATCAGTGGCTTGTCTCTGTGGAGTGGTTACCCACAATTGTTGTGCACATGTGCAAACAGCTGAGGGTGTGGGAATGCAGATATGCGCATACAGTTGTCATGGCATAAAAGAAAAGGGGCAAGGGCATCTGAATGATCCAATATGGGGTGATCACGTGTTGTGGCAGGTTCAGGATGGAATGTGTGATTGAACGAACTCCGTCTCAGTAACAAACTGACTAATTAGCAGAGTTCACAGATCACGTTAAGCCTGCCGTCTGACTGTCACCTCTGTTTAAAGCCCCGCATACATTTTACCATGTCTCATATATGAAAAACACATGCAAGTCTGTTTTGTTGTATCTACACAGATTTATGAACAGGTCCATCTGCCCTCCCATGTAAGAAATCTCATTAGTCATTTCAAAAATGTTTTGGCTTCTCTTGAAATTCTTCAGATACCTTGCTCAAGGAAAAACTTCCAAGCCATTCTGAATTTTACATGGCATCTTCCTCAGAAATTTCACTGTCCTTATTAAAATATGTTGGCCTTCCTTGAAATTCCTCATATTTTCCATGTCAGGAGAAAACTTCAAATTTACTTAGATTTTCATTTGAAGCAACAGTGTGGCAGCAACTTGTTGAAAGCTGGAAAATCCCTACTGTTGGCATACACCTGCATCTTGCATACACAGCAACCCAGACTCATGCATATTCACAGTGCATATAATAAGTTGTATGACATTTGCTACATAGAAGTGGTACTCAAGAAGCAAATGAATCAAGTGTGAAGAAGCTCTGAGTTTATCTAAAACATAAACAAAAGACTAAGGTATGCAAAGTATTCACCAACTCAATTTCTGTTTTTGTTCTCCTTTCAACTTTAGTTCCGGCATCAAACACACACATTTTACTGTTATAAGACATTTCCTCTTGAGAGATTTGTTGTTGAATGTGGGGAAAAAGTGGAAGTACTGAACATAATAGAAAAGAATATGCCACAATGTTAAAAAAAGATCCTGGTACAGAACCAAGGTACAATATAAATTCCTTACCAGTTTTTACTTTTAGCTCTTTGTAATCAAAAATAGCAACTCCAGTGGTTTCACTTCCAGTTCCAGCTGTTGTAGGAACTTCAAAAAAGAATGGATAGTTATAGCATACACAGTAGCATACACATGCTTGGGCTTAATGGACTCTCAAATAGTTGGGATTTTATGAATCTGTTCCACTAGAGATGGTGCTTTCTTCAGAACAAGAAGCCTTCCCCAATTCAAGAGGCCCATTGGTAGAAAAGCCTCTTCTATCTACTGGGACTAGTATGGTGTAGTGGTTAGACTAGGATCTGGGAGACCTAGGTCTCAATCCACACTCTTGCCATGGAAGCTTGCTGGGAGACTTTGGGCCAATCATACTCTCTCAGCCTAACCGACTTCTTAGGGTTGTGTAGAGGATAAAGTGGAGGAAATAAGAATGATGTAAGCCACTTTGGGTCCCCCACTGGCAAGAATTGTAGAGTATAAAAGAAATAAATGAAACAACATTAGCAGGGGAAGGCATCTTGGATTGAGGGAAACCGCCACCATTAGTAGAACAGATTTGTGGGGACTAACCTCTATGCTTGAGGGCAATTAGTGTGAAATGGTTTGATTATTAAACCCACTAAGGGCTCACTCAGAGCATCATATAGGAAGTTCCCAGTCAGTCTCCCAACCAGGAGAGTTATAGAGATAAGCCTGCCTATATATTTTAAAATTCAAAACTATCACACAAATAGAATACATGGTCAAGATTTTATAAGTGGTTTGAAAACTATACCAACAAAATAACACAGACATTTCAACTTTTTTTTTAAAGACTCGAAAATGATAACTTCAATATATTTGCAAATGTTACATTTATAGAGATAAGGTGATGAAAATTATAAATAGCTAGCTACATGCACATTAACAAGAATGTAAAGAAATTGAGCAAATATTCCCTTTTGTATGTGGTGTTATGGTGTAGAAAAATAAAAAATATTTATAAAAAAACCCCTACCACATAAATGTTGCTGTTTATAAGCAAAATTTTAAAAAGTACTCCTTTACCTGCAATCAATGGCTTGAGATTGACTTTAACGGGCTTTCCTTTTCCAATGGGAGCACTGACATAATCTAAGAATTCAGAATTAGGGCTGGATGCATAGAGATTAGCACATTTACAAGTGTCGATTACGGAACCTCCTCCTACAGCAACGTAGGAATCAAACTCTCCCTTTTTAGCAAACTCGATGGCATCCAAGAAGCTTGGAAAGAAAAGAACTTTTGATTTATTTGAAGCTTTATCCAGCTCCACCCAACAACTCACAGCATGTCATAACAGTCTAAAAAACTAAAAGAGTTAAATGAAAGAGCTGGCAGTTCAGCATTAGAATTACAGCTGAGAATCACTTGCACTGGTAATTCCTAAACCTTGATATCTGTGAAAACATATAACCACATGGGGACCACACAGCTAGCTATGATCAGGAAAACTCACAAACTCTTGGGTCTATATCCTGTTCTTTAACTGAAAACAAGAAACTACAGATAGATTTGTTCAGCTTGACTACAGTTAGTGAACTTGACCCCCCAACCTTCCCCCATCAGAATATCTACTGACCTCCCCATATAGCCAGGCCTTTTCTGTGGTTGCCCCAGAGCTCTGAAATCCTTTGGTCTCCATTGCAACAAGCATTCTGCTGAGGCATGAAAACCTTTCTGAGTTTCAGAACTTTTAACTGAAATGACTTTAAACCTGTTGTCTGAGTTTTTTAGATCCTGCTTATTTTATAGTTCCACTCTCAGAGGAATACTTAGCTCATCTTTTAGTTAATCATTGAAGTTTAAACACCATTTCAATGATTTTATGGTTGTCAAATTTTATCTGTTGTACATTGCTTTGCATTTTTGGAATGGCAGCTAAGCTAACAAATCTAATAAATAAATAAGCACTTTTAAAAAGCAGCCTTTAATTATAAGGCAGTGGGAACCTACTAGTCAAGAAAGTTGGGGAAGAAAGTTTCCCCAGCCAAGCACACGGCAGCTAATAAGTATAAAGGTTAACATATACTTCTTGCTTCCCTACAAACTGCATTCTGGATCCAGTCTTCAGAAACCTGGAATATACAGTTTGTAGGGAAACTGTACAGGAAATATTCTCATAACAGAGTTCTACTCTTATGATCTTATACAGGATTTACTTTAATATGGTACATAATATCTAATCAGAATAAAACTTTAAGGAATAATCAGATTATATTTTTTCTTTACTCTTTATTCTCTCAGTCAATCTAAACTTACTTCTGATTGCTAAATGACAACCTTAGTTCTACAGCACTTTCAGAAGACAGACAAGAAAGTCAACAATTATACAGTCATAGATTCGAATTCAGTAGCACGTTAGAGATGAAGCTATCCGATGAAGGGATCTTTGACTCTCAAAAGCTCGTACCCTGTAAATCTTGTTGGTCTCTAAGGTGCTACTGGACTTGAAACTAGCTCTTCTACTGCAGATCAACATGGCTTCCCCCTGAAACTACAATAATAGATTGTATAATTGTAGAACAACCACAAAGCAAATAGTATAATCAAAAGGTCAGAATAACTGGCTTGGATGCAGTGACTAACTTCTGCTAAGTGAGTAGTCATCCTCCAACAAAGAAAATCTCTTTCCACTGGAAGAGGTCTTTTCATTGCGGGAAGGAATCATTGGATCCAAACATACTGTGTTGCTGAGAGACTCACAGTGCAGAAGTTACATCCTTGTAAGTTCACTGAAGTCAGTGGGCTTAGAAGGGTATAATTCTGCCTACGACAGCACTGTAGGAAGGATGAGATGGTCTGTTTCTTATAGTGGACTTCAGCTGTCTGGAACTTGTGCTAGGGAGCTTATGTACCTCAAAATATCAGTGCAGTAAAATTACTACTGGAACAAAAGATAGATAAGACTAATTTCTGGCCAATGCAAACATCAGTAGCTCATGCAAAATGATAGTGTTAACAGAGATCTACTTAGCAAGAGCTGATTGACACAAATGCTTCAGAGCACAGGTACCTCTGGTCTGTTGGTTCCACTCTTACATTGTCATATAGTTTAAAGGCTATCCCATTTTTTGTCAGAGAATCCAAGACTGCATTCATGGGAGGGAGCTGACAGAGGTATTTATCTGTCATCACACAGACTTTTCTGGCACCCATATTCTGCAGGTCCTAGTGAAAAAATTAGTTTACAAAAGATAAAAAGAAATCAAAATCCTAAACCAACCTAAACAATGCAAGTACTTAAATAACTGAATGCTTAATATAAAACCTTGTAAAATTAGTCGATAATCAGAACAAGGGTCCACTACCTTTTGAAGCTGTAGGCATGTTTGGAATTTCGAGAGGGGGTGGTGAGTGCCATCCCAAAATGGCTACTACAGAAGGCAGAGCCAAACCCCAAATGGCTGCCACAGGAGGAGGCACCAGACACAATATCTCTTTCCTTGCTTTGCAAAAGAATCACAGAAAGAGAATAAAAAGAAATTAAAGAAAGCCCAAGGAGGGGGGTAGAAAGTGAAGGGGAAAAGAAAAGGGAAAGCCTGAAGGTGAACAGCACCACACACTGACTAAGGAAAATCTAAGAGCTTACCTCCTGATCCTATAAGTGGCTGTGGTTGCTATTGCAGCAGGAAACAATTTAATTTGAATGAGGGCAGCCAATAACAAGCCTTGCCTTACAATAGCCATGCCCATTTTTAGAAAAGCTTGGCAGGTATCAGGGAAAGTACCGGCACATGCCATGGTGCCCACGGGCACCATGTTGGGGAACCCTGAATTGGAAAACGCATGTAAAACCTACGAAGTTAACTTGGGCACCATGTTCCAAATGGAACAATTTAGTTTTTATCATTTTAAAAGCATATTGAAGGAAAAACAATAAAAAATCTAAATGATAAAAAGACACATCAAAGCCATGGTAAAATGATAAGCTATATTGCATTACCACCCCTCGCTTCTTTCCGGTCCAGGTAAAGTAGAGTTTCATTCCTCATGACTGAGACTATATAACTTCTATATTCTCTACAGATACCTGCATATTGCTATCAGTAAATGTTTACCTACTACAAGTAATAACACACTAAACATAAAATGAAGAGCTTTTTATGATAGTCATCCTAAATTATATGTGGAGTAAGAGTGACATAAATCTATGTACAGGTATAAAAAGACTGTTTTCAACACAGTCCTGGAAGTCTAAAACAACCCATTCCATGATTGGTTTATTCTCTATTAGTATACGATGCTGTAATAGCTTCCTCAATGCTGCTGCTCTCCCTTCACCTCACTGTGGTAATCACCTCCTCAGCTTCTGTCTCCTTTCTCTACCTACCACTGATGTCACAGAGGAGCAGGACAGCCTGACACTTGAGAAGACTGAACCTGCAAGAGTCACCTTAGAATTTTAATGCAAAGGTCCTCAAGCAACTATCAAGTGTTTATGTTTAAGTATTTAAGAAAATTCTAGAATTAAACAGATCAACTTTGGGGTCATTGTTTGAACAAGAAACATCACATTTCTCCTTATGTAAAGCTTAGAACAATAAGACATCATATAAAACGGCACTGTTAAAGTGTATACTATATGGACTTTAAACATAAAAGTGTGCACATTCAACATGACAGAGTGAGCATCAAATTTTAGATACAATAACAGTGCACAAAAATAAAGAACATTCTTATAGTTGTAAAAAAGTGTCCTGAATCAAGAGAGCTATGGACACAATAAAACTGGTAACATGCATATCATTGATTTCATGTTCTACATCACTACAAAACAGGGATGGAAAAAGGAAGCCTGGAGGCAGGTGTAACTCGTTGAACAGAACTGTGCCCCCTTCTCTACTGCAGCTGTCTTTCACCCATTCAGGATCTACCTGTGGAATTTTGTATTTGTGGATTTCTGTCAATAGTTTGAGAAACATCTATTCATTTTTTAAATGTTAATTTTAAAATTAACACGTTAATTTAATGTATCTCTGTGAAAGATTTCTTTTACAGGGAAAACATCTACTCATGAACATCTACACAGACGTATTTGTCTGCAGTGAAAAACACCTGGGTTGCTAAGCAGCAGACACACGGTGGTTTGTAATGGTCCCATCTTAAGCTCTAAAAGCATGTTATAAGGTTTTACAGTACGATGTCTGCATCTTTGCACAAATTCTTTGAAATTATTCATTTTAAAAACAACAATCAAGTAACAAAACTTACAAGAAAGTTGCAAAATACCAGCTTACCATTCCCACTTCTTTAGTAACTCCCTCTCCATATCGGATATTGGAAACAGCCATCTGCAAACATTACAAAATAATGCAGTTTGGAAAAGTAACTATATGAAGGTGGGCTTACAACAGTAACCTTTACAAATACTTAACATGTTTTACAGTCAATAAATAATGGCTTTAAATGAACAAAATACAGTTTTTCATATGTACTAATTAATTAAGGATCAAACTAAGTGCTTTTTAATAAGACAGGGACTTTCACTTTCTCCACAGTCATACAACAGCTGTGGGGAACTGCTTTTTAAAGCAGCACGGGGGACTGATTTGGCTTGGGACTGCAGTGTGAGGGGAGAAGGCTCTTCTGTTCCCACCCAGTGCTGTTTTCCTGACCCCAAATTGCTGGAATGGCACTATTTGCCCCATTTTGCATTCACAGAATACCCATACCATACTGGTTACAAAACATACCATGTAGTTTGGCCCTAAGCTTACCTCAAAAGCATAGTCTGTTTTCCCTAAAGATGCACTTTCTGCACCTAAAAAAGAAAAAGAAATTATATACTAAATTTTATAGTAAAGAGACAAAACTGTGTTTAATTTGTATTAAATAGGTTACAATTTAGTATATTTCTAGGCCATTTTTAACCATATCTGGTCTGCACCATATAATTTGAAACCAAATGGCATGAAATAAAAATAATAATAATTAAACCAATAAATGATAAACTATCCCCCCAATTGTGCCAACCATAGTAACCCCTCAGTGTAAATCCAGGGCCCTCAGGAACAGGTAGTCTCAGTCCAATAGGCCCTCGGGGAAGTAAATGGTCACTGTGGATCCTTTTCTTTGAAGCATAAACCTTAGGGTGTTGATATATTTCTCTTTATTCTTTCTTTCAGTATTTCACATTTTGATTGCTCAAAAATATATCGTTAGCACTGCAGAAATCTATCCCATTTTTATTCTGCCTTCCCTGTAGGAATTTTAGGGCGGTAGTACATCCCTATGGAGGTTTTGTCGAGGGTTCGAAGCGGAAGTGGCAGGCACAGAGGGGGCCAGAAGAGAGTGCGAGTATCCAAAGAAATACTGGAGGCTTCAGCTATGTGCAAAGTATATACATTTATTTACACACCACAGCCACCATCGAACAGAGTGTCAAAGTGCTCTGCTGCAATCATACAAATGAGAAGGAGAAACTGTACATCACTCACTGTACATTTATACAAACACTAGCCAATCAGGCTTCAGTGCTGAGTCACTGTGATGGCAGTGGCAAGACTGCCCTGAACCAGTTGTAGCCAGCTCTTACAGAGGTTCCTGGTTGACAGCTACCTGTCACCAGATCAAATACATCTAGACAGACTTACAGAACATATGGATCTCAACAGGTTTACCTGACAGAAGCAATATTTTTATGTCAGCTCAACTCAGCACCTGAGGAACTCTAAAGGAGTAAAACTGGGCAAAAATATCACTACTTTGTGTCTAGGTGACTGTAATATTAAAACATCCAGTAAGGCCTATATATATATATATATATATATATATATATATATATATATATATATATATATATATTTCAATCAATATTTTCAAAACCTTATTGCTCTTCTTTGTTTTTAGAAGCATACACATTCTAATTTTTTTTTCTGCAAAGACTTAAACGTTCCAAATATTTCCTTCAAGTATTTCAGGCTGGTCCTACATAGGTATAGTTCTCTGTGTTTCTCATTCTTTGTGACTAGGGTTGCCAGGTCCCCCCTTGCAATGCTCCCTCTAAGCTGTGGGGTCTTGTGAGTGGCATTAAAGTTGTGAGCAAGCGATTTGGCTGCTGCATAAATTAGTTTGCTCTGGAGGCATCCTTCCTGATCTAAGACAAAAATGTGTGAGCCGGAGACTAAAAAACTGTGAGCTAGCTCACACTAACTCAGCTTGGATGGAACACTGCCCCGTTGGCCACCAGTGGGGGATGGGGGGGTAAGGGTTGCCAGATCCAGGATGGGAAATTCCTGGAGATTTGGGGAAGGAGCCTGGGGAGGACCGGGATCCCAGTGGCTACAATGCCACAGAATCCACCTTCCAAAGCATCTACTTTCTCCAGGGGAACTGATCTCTGTAGTCTGGAGATGAGCTGTAATTCCAGGGGCTCTGCAAGTCCCACCTGGAGGCATGCATCCTATGTATGACTAATATTACTTTGAGGAAGTGCATGGAAGTTTGTTGGAATTCTCCTATGAAACTGGTAGAACACTCTGGCTAAAAGAGACAGAAATAATCCCCAAAGGAATCGAATGCTGCCCTTTTTACCCCCCCTTCCCCGTCATAGAGCACAGGGCTCCTCCTGTCTGGTAGCTGAATTAAATATTTGCTGTTTGGATTCATGTCCAGTGAGTGAAGCCATGCTGAATAGTCTACATACACTTCAGGGTGCACAGGAGTGGTGACCCAAATAATTAAAAATACTTTTTGTGTTCTCTGTTCAGACACAGGCCTGCCATTTTTTCCACTGTGTCTCACCAGCCAAGTTCATGGTTGACTTCCCCTAATGGCTAAGCCTGTTGTACTTTTCGTAATTAATCTGACATCCCAAAGACCCTCCAAGCCATTTACACTATTTTTTTTGATAGCCAATAGATGTCCTGCTGTTGTATTATTTAGTGGAGCTTGGCTTTTGTTAAAGGCTTTATTGGTTTTTAAAGAGGAGCCACAGTAAAGTCATGCTTTTAGCATGTCATCACTGTGGTTAAATGTGCACTTTGATTCCTCCACAGGATATGATTTCTTTCTGCAAGTGTCCTACTCCACTACATTTAATGGAGCAAATGTAGAATCATAGGGTTGTAAGGGGCCATACAGACTATCTAGTCCAACCCCCCACCCAATGCAGGACCAGCCTAAAGCATCTCTGACAAACATTCGCCCAGCCTCTTCTTGAAAGCTGTCAGTGAAGGGGAGCTAACCACCTCCCTAGGCAGCTGATTCTACCTTTGAACCACTCTGACCATGAAAAAGTTTTTCCTAATATCCAGCTGGTGCCTTTCTGCATGTAATTTAAACCCATTGCTTCGGGTCCTATCCTCTGCTGCCAACTAGAACAGCTCCTTGCCCTCCTTCAAATGACAGCCTTTCAAATATTTAAAGAGAGCAATCATGTGCCCCCTCAATCTCCTCTTCTCCAAACTAAACATTCCCAAGGCCCTTAGCCTTTCCTTGTAGGGCTCAGTCTCCAGACCCCTGATCATCCTTGTTGCTCTCTTCTGCACCCTCTTGATTTTGTCCACATCCTTTTTAAAGTGAGGCCTCCAAAACTGCATACAGTACTCAAGGTACAGCCTGATCAAGGCAGTATGCAGAGGGGCTATGACCTCCTGTGATTTTGATGCTAAGGCCCTTTTTATATCTGAATATAAAACATGTTAATAGTATGGTTCCTTCTAAAAAGCAACTTAACAAAGGACTCCTTGGGATTCATATGCCGACTAAGCCATGTACACACTTCTTTATGATAAAATGCTCTCATGGCAGATAGATATAGGGCAACATTCTGGTCCAGCTAAAGTCACACTAAACAGAGTTGATTCCATATTGTGTTTGTGAAACTCCACAGTTTATTTCCTACTAGATGACTACAGTGTATACCATCCCCAGACCTCATGATTTCCCTTGCTTGTCCACTTTCTTTCTACCCAAACCACACAGGCGCTTTATCTACGTAAGCCGGGAAGGAGGGAGGGAGGGTGTTGTAGTAATGGGTTGTAGTCTGGGTTAAACCCTAGATCACAATCTTTGGGTTGCCAAGTCCAAGTTGAGAATTTCTGCAGATTTTGGGGGTGAAGCCTGGGAAGCGGAGGGACCTCAGCTGGCTATAGTACCATAGAGCCCACCCTCTGCAGCAGCCTTTTTCTCCAGGTAAACTGCTCTTTTGCCTGGAGAGCAGCTGTAATTCCAAGAGAATAATTCCAAGAGAATGGCAACCCCAGACAGCCACAGTCTCATACAGTCATTATAAGGCCAGCAGCATATCTGAACACTGAGTTAATCTTTACAGTATTTAGAACACTGAACTCTTCATTATGCTCATACACATTACATGTTATTAATTGTGGACACCATTAGCCATGTTTAAACAGTGCATATTTTAATTGAAAATACATTGCATATATCTACATCCTACAGATCCCCCCCCTAAAATTTCCCCCACCTCTCTGGTGTCAAAAACTAAGATACATGTGCTAAGGTAGAATAGAGTGCAGAAATTTGCAGCTCTCCTTTGTAGAAAACGAAGGTATTTATACTTTTTAAATTTCATAAAAATAACACATATTTCACTTGTAGATGCTAAGTCACAAATAGGGATGCATCCCCCTAGTGGGGGTGCGACAGGGCATCCTCAGCTTTCCAACCTCCATTTGGAGTTGCAATGTGAGAAAAAAATAACTTGATAGGCCTATGGCATGACCTTACTTCCAGGAAAACCTGAAAGTTCCATTATGACTGAAACTCTATGGTGGAACCATAGCATTTCTGGTGACTCCTAGAAGGCATGACATCACTTCTGGATTGGGAAGATGACATCAAGGAATCAGGAAGTGACATCAAGCCATTGGTGCGAGCTGCCCCCCATGTGGGGTCTCCTACCAGTCACCCTAGTCACAAATGATTCATTTTATGTTTTAAACCAGTACATTGTTTAGATTTGATATGAAAATCAGTATTGCATGTATTTCATTTCCCTTAAAATGTCATTTTTTCTTAAAAAATGCATCACAGGGTTTTCCCATTTCCAGCATTTTTCATCTTTTATCAGAGGATAATCTTTGAGCACAAACAAAAAAGATAGCCTTACCTTGTGAATAAGTGTGGGAGTGAGCAGGGCACATGCATCTAAGAAAAAGAAAGAAGCGTGCTGTATTGCAATTTTTTTCACAACAGTATCCTGCCATCTAGTGTCATAAAGTGTTAATAATCTTTCCTTACTGAAATAATAATTAAGTCTTTTGCTTGTTTGTATTTTGGAAATTTCAATAAGCCACTAAGGGTTCTCTTAGGGACAAAAGCAGTACAGAAATACCAAAAAACAAATCCATATTTTTTCTTAATTTGTGACTCTCCCACCCTTGCTACACAGATTCATGGGGTTGCCAACTCTGGGTTAAAAAAATACCTGGAGATTTTGGGGAGGTGGAGCCTGGGAAGGGTGGAGCTTGAGGAGGAGAGGAACCTCAGTGGGGTATAATTCCATAAGAGTCCAGTTTGGGGTAGTGGTTAAGTGAGTGGACTCTAATCTGGGAGAACCGGGTTTGATTCCCCACTCCTCCACTCGCAGCTGCTGGATGATCTTGGGCAAACCATAGTTCTGTCAGAGCTGTTCTTGAAAAGTGCAGTTTCTGTCAGCTCTCTCGGCCCCACCTACCTCATAGGGTATCTGTTGTGGGGAGGGGAAGGGAAAGGAGTTTGTAAGCCGCTCTAAGACTCCGAGTGAAGGGCGGGGTATAAATCCAGTCTCCTCTTCCTTCCTCCTCGTCTTTCAAAGCAGCCATTTTCTCCAGAGGAACTGATCTCTGTCACCTGGAGACAAGTAGTAATTCTGGGAGATCTTCAGCCACCACCTGGAGATTGGCAGCATTACAGATGCATCATGCTCTTAGCCAAATGCTCCAGCAACTTTACAATGTTATTTTATATAACCATGTGGATGTGGCCCTCTGTTGGAGGTTGGAGGGAACATACTTTGTCCCTCAGATGGGGCCTAGGTGGGTTCTGAGGAAAAAGTTCTGAGTTGGGAAAAGAGAGAGAAGCCATTGGGGTCCCAGTGCAGAGAACAGAGTGACCTGAGAAGAAGCCTCCAGAGAGCTGCAGCAACCACAAAAGCCCCAAGAGGAGCTGCAGCAACACCACCACAGAGAGCCAGCCAAAGAGCAAAGACTGAGTGTGAGACTTGCAGAAGGCCTCGGAGAAACAGTAATAGACTGCTTCAGTTCCCACTTTTAAATTGTGCCGTGTTAAACTGGTGTGAGAAACTGAGATTAGATTTATAATCAAAGCTAGTCATTTATTATGAGAAAATAATTTTTCTGAGATTTCTTTCCATTAAATTTGCTCACAGGTAATTGTGTTTAGGATTTAGCTTGACCACACACATATTTGAGTCAGGTGTGACTTAAATGCAAGCTACCATCTAGTATAATCACTTTAGGATATTGGCAATGCAGCTTAGGGTTGACAACCTCCACTTGGGGCCTGGTGATCTCCTGGAATTACAATGGATTTTAAGACTACACAGATCAGCTCTCCTGGAGAAAATGGCTGGTTTGGAAGGTGGACTCTATAGCACTATACCCAGCTGAGGTCCTGCCCATCTTCAAACCCCACCCTCCCCAGATTTCACTCCCCAAATCTCCAGGAATTTCCCAACCCAGATCTGGTAACCCTAACTGCTGTTTGATACTATGTATTGATCCAAAGGCTCCTTGAGTTCAATGGGACTTACTCCCAAGTAAGTGTGCATAGTCGTACAGCTCTATAGTATGATCAGTTCTCTCCAACTCAACCTATAAAGAAAAGTAGGTCTACTCATGTGATGGGAAGAGATTTTGTGTGGGAAATATAAGTTTCTTCTCAAGTACAAGCTCTAATCAATTTATATGCCTCAGTTTAGATGCAGTAACTGTAGCCCTCAATCTATATGCAGAATATAGCATAAGGAAAGTGGGATTAGATTTAGATGAAAGTGAAGTAAAAATTAGCGGAAAGAATATTAACCATCTGAGATAGGCAGATGACGCCACATTACTGACAGACAATAGAGAAGATCTGAAATGACTTCTAATGAAGGTTAAAGCAGAAACTGCCAATGAAGGATTACAGCTGAACATCAGGAAGACAAACATAATGACTACTGAGGAATTACAAAGCTTTAAGGAAGACAATGAAGAAACTGAAATTCTTAAAGATTTTCTATTCCTTGGCACAATCATCAATCAAAAGGAAGACTGCAATCAAGAAATCAGAAGGAGATTTAGACTGGGAAGGGCAGCCATGAAGGAGCTAGAAAAAAACCTTAATTGTAAGGATGTGTTGCTGGTGACCAAGATCAAGATCATTCATGTCACAGTATTCCCTATGCTGTTCCTGACAGCCTGAGCTGGTTCTGAGAACAACTAAGTATTTAACACGCGGTCTTCACTCATTTGGAATCAACTTTATTCAACTCTTTATGCATCCAAAGGTTCAGTTTACTCACATTCCCTTTCCTGGTGCTGATAGGAGCCTTAAAGTCATGAGTCTTTTGAGTGACTCATGTGGTAAAAGGAGCTGAATCTCTCCCATCTGCTAGCCAAAAGGATTACAAACACACTGAGAAGAAAAGGGCAATAAACAGTTTCTCCCAGGTAAATGTATCAAAGGAAAGGGAGTCTGTATAATACAATCAGGAAGGCTACTCTTAACCAGCTGACCTTAAGGTTACTAAAACTACATTTCCAACAATCCTTTATACATTTAAAGATACAATGCAATTCCCTATACTTCACTATTCTAATCTCTGCAGGGGGCAGCACATTCCCCATTGCTATGTATTGATGTGAAAGTTGGACGATGAAGAAAGCTGACAGGAAGAAAGTTGATTCATTTGAAATGTGGTGTTGGAGGAGAGTTTTAGATACCATGGACTGCCAATACATGGGTTCTAAATGAAATCAAGCATGAACTCTCCCTAGAAACAAAAATGACTAAACTGAGGGTATCATACTTTGGTCACATTATGAGAAGACAAAAGTCACTGTCAAAGACAATAATGCTAGGAAAAGTTAAAGGCAGGAGGAAAAGAGAACTACCCAACATGATATGGATTGATTCAATCAAGGAAGCCATGGATCTCCATTTGCAAGACCTGAGCAAGGATTTTAACAATGGGGCGTTTTGGAGGTCATTAATTCACAGGGTCACCGTAAGTAAGAAGCAGCTCCACATGATCCACCCTTTCTCCCTCTTGCACGATCTCCTTATGCCTTTCTGGCTTTGGCTAACTATAGTTTACTGTGAGACCCAAGTGAGACAAACTTTTCTTAGTACTGATCACAGACTGCTCACAAACCATGATTTGAAACCATGGTTTGAAGTGAATTTGCAAACTATATTTGGGAATTTAACCTGGTCAGCACTAAGCAGTAATGTCTGAAGACTCCTTTCTGAGGCTGTTTTGAAGATAAGATTAAGGCTACAGTCTATGCCAGGGGTCCCCAATGTGGCACCCGAGGGCACCAAGTCTAAAAGCTGGACGTAAGAGGGATAAAGCTTCGATAGGGGTTGTAGAGCAAGAGAGCATGTGGTCGGGTATCACCTTTTATAAGGTGGCATGGGGGGCTGGTTGAGCTGGCCACATCCCCTTGTCACACCTCCTGTTAGTCCATCCCTGAAAACATACTACTGGATGGAAGGAAAAGGGGACAGGAGCTAGAGAGTGGTCAATATTGAGAACTAGCAACTTAGACTGAGGTCTGGCACCTGAATGTAGAGGATATGAGTCATCGGGCTAGGGCTATTGTCTCTTGATAGCTTTAGCCAGCTCGTTAATGGGCAAGTGATTAGTTGCCAAGCAACCATGTGTAGAGCCTCCTGGTTACGTGCGGCTTTGTAGGTCGGTGGAGGAGGGGAAAGGGGATTGCCTGCAGGTGTCCGAGGGAGCTCCTAATGGTGTTTGGAGCTCGTTGTCCTTGTGCCTTGGCATGGCATGGCGTTTGATTCCTTGGTGCAAGCTAAAGAACTGATCCATCTCACAGTTGGTAAGAGGGCTGGCAACCCTGAAGAGCCATTGGAACAGCAACGCAAAAGGAAGGTATCCTTCTCTCAGGTGTGACCTCAACTGGCATCATGTTGGGTTATCATGCTGTACAGTCCCTAATCATAACTTTACAGTCCAAGTTCATATAATTTATATCTAATAGTCCATAAGAGCACATTAAGTGCCTTGCAGGGCAACAATACACTGTATACACAATTAAATTACAATAAACAATGAACAATATACAATTTTACAGGAGTGTAACACTTCAAAGAATTCTGTTTCCAAAAATTGCAAAAGGAAGCTTGCAAGACTGTGGAGAGCCGGTAACAACAATCCTGTTTCTGTAAATCTTCATCAGATCTTACAGCTTCAAATATCTGCTTATGAGTCAATTAGTCAGGAAGTATATTAGGAAGGCAAAGCAGCTCTGTATTTCTTATGACATAGAAAATTACATGTTATTGAATTCTAGTTGTTAAATCTCTTTAATAAAAATAGTTTGTTATTCTGTCTGGGTCCTCCAACCTCATTTGGTCACTTATAAGGGGAAACCAACTGGAAAAGGAATGTATAAAGGAGTAGGATGGGTGCTCTGAGCCCTTCTGAGGAGACCCATATCAGAATGGTGGCAGCCATTAGAGAATCTTTCTATCTGCTGCCCACATCAGATACAAAGCAAAAACTTGGGATAAACAGACAATTCTCACAATGGAGTACAGCCCCCCAAAGGTTAGTGGGGCTAGCACTATTTAACTACTATTCGGTGTAGTGGTTAAGTGTGCAGACTCTAATCTGGGAGAACCAGGTTTGATTTGCCACTCCTCCACTTGCAGCTGCTGGATGATCTTGGGCAAGCCATAGTGCTGTCAGAGCTGTTCTCTCAAGGTGCTCTCTCAGCCCCACCTACCTTCACAGGGTGTTTGTTGTGGGGAAGGGGAGAGGAGTTTGTAAGCTGCTCTGAGACTCTGAGTGAAGGGTGGGGTATAAATCCAATCTCCTCTTCTTCTAATTTGTTCATCAGTGATCAGGATCTAGGGTTAAGTAGTGTAGTGACCAAGTTTGCAGATGACACAAAATTATTCAGGATGGTGAGAACCAAGGATGACTGTGAAGAGCTTCAGGAAGATCTCCACAAATTGGGTGAATGGACAACAATGTGGCAAATTGTTAATCATGGGGGTGTAGTAGATAGCTCAAAGAAAGTGTCAACCCAGTGTGCTGCAGTGGTGAAAAAGGCAAATTCCATGATGGGGTTAGGAAAAGGTTTGAAAATAAATCGATATTATAATGTCCCTGTATAGATCAGTGGTGCAGACTCATTTGGAAAACTGTGCAGTTCTGGTCACTGTATCTCAAAAAGGATATCAGAGCTGGAAAAAGTACAGAAGAGGGCGACCAAGAAGATTAGGAGGTTGGAGCACCTTCCCTATGAGGAAAAGCAGAAGAGTCTGGGACTTTTCAGAACAGAAAAGAAACATCTAAGGGCAGACATGATAGAAGTTTATAAAATTATGTATGGGTAGAGAGAGTTGACAGAACTTTTTCTCATTCCAAAATACTGGAATTCAAGGGCATTCAAAGAAGCTAAAGGGCAGTTGATTCAGAATGGACAAAAGGAAATACTTCTTTATCCGTTGAGTGATTAAAATGTGAAATTCACTGCCAGAGAACGCAGTGATGGCCATAGGCATAGACAGCTCTAAAGGGGGATTGGATAACTTCACGGAGGTTAAGTCTATCAGCAGTTATTAGATGTGAAGACTAAAAGGTACCTCTGTGTTCAGAGACAGTAAACCACTGAATCCCAGTGTCAGGAGGCAATATCAGGGAAGGCCTCAGCCTCTATTTCCCTGTTGGTGGGCCGCCAGAGGAACTGGTTGGCCACTGTGTGAGACAGGTTGCTGGGCTAGATGGACCACTGATTTGATTCAGCAGGGCTCTTCTTATGTTCTTAAGCATATGGGGCTTTTAAAAAGGCTTCTTGTTAAACAGAGGTTCTGTGTGAAATGTTGAAGATTCATTGTTAGAGTGATCCATAACCCCACTCCCCTATTATTTCGTGGATGGCTCTGGCTCTTATGGCAGCCATTTTGTGGCTGCACCCATCATTCCGTGTCAGAATTCCAGAGGTGCCTGCAGGCTGAAAAAGTTTTGGAACCCATGGTAGATACTCTGCATTAGGTGCATTGTTTTTGGAAGGACTTAGCTGTTACTTTCAGTGGAGAGTGCTCATGTGGAAGCAGAGCCTATTACTTTGAGTCCTTTGTGTTCATTTGTCAGATACAACAGTGACACATAGGGTTGCCAACTCTGGGATGCAAAATTCCTGCAGCGCTGAGGGTGGAGCCTGGGGAAGGCAGGGCTTGGGGAGAGGAGGGACCTCAGCAGGGTATAATGCGATGGTGTCCACCTTCCAAAGCAGCCATTTTCTCCAGGGAAACTGATCTGTGTAGTCTGGAGATAGCTTCTAATTCCAGAAGAACTTCAGGCCCCACCTGGAGTCTGGAAACCCTGTACATGTACTACAGAGAACCCAGATACTGAAAGGAAGGCTTAGAACCCATCTACAAATGACAGCAGGTATGGGCCCATCACATGACCACCAATGCCATTTTAGAAGCATTTGTAGTTTAAAAAAAATTGCTGCAAGGCCCAAATCCAGATCAGGTGTGCAATGGCCCCAGGTGCAACTGTTTCTTCTCCCTTTACCTTTCACTTTAAAAAGCACCTGGGGGGGGGAGGAACTCTTGAGGCTGCTGCACGGCATGGCTGATCAGGGCCTCACAGCATTTTTTTAAAACCTACAAATGCTTTTAAAATGGCAGTATTGGTCAGAGGATGGACCCATGGCTTCTCTCACTTGTACTTTGGCCCTCGCTGTTCCTAGGTAGCAATTGGAAACGGCAGAGAAAGAAAAAAAAAATTAAAAAATACATCTCCAGCTCTCTCTCTTGTACCGGTTAATTACATAAGTTCTCTTTTCAAAAACAAATAAAAAACCTTGAAAACTTTTCTTAGAAAACTGAGAACCAGAAACAAACAAACAAAAAAAGACTATAGTTCAGACACTTCTTTGGGAACAGTTCCATAAATTTGCAACAGGAGTTCTGTGTGCATTTTGATCACATGCCTTACAGTTTGAAGCTAAAAATAAGAACATAAGAGAAGCCAATGTTGAATCAGGCCAATGGCCTATCTAGTCCAACACTCTGTCACACAGCGGCCAAAATATACCAGGTGCCATCAGGAGGTCCAGCAGTGGGGCCAGGGCACCAGAAGCCCTCCCACTGCTGCCCCCTCCAGCACCAAGAATAGAGTGCATCACCTGCCCCAGACTGAGAGTTCCCATCTATACCCTGTGGCTAATAGCCACTGGTGGACTTCTGCTCCATATGTTTATCTAATTCCCTCTTGAAACTGTCCATGCTTGCAGCTGCCACGACCTCCTGTGGCAGTGAATTCCATATGTTAATCACTCTTTCCTTTTATCTGTTCTAACCCGACTGCTCAGCAATTTCATAGAGTGCCCACGAGTTCTTGTATTGTGAGAAAGGGAGAAAATCTGGCAGCATTTCTGTTAATACACACAGGACTGTATTTTGGCATATGGAAGATTTCATATGGCAAAAAGTCATATTTACCCTGAAAAATTATCAGGTCTGCAGTTACATTTTGTACCCACGAAAGCCTAATAGAACCTTCTCAGACCAAACTCCCTACAAACACCAATGTCCATTTCTGAGCTCTCTGAACACCCTTTTGCTGGCTGTTTCTCACAGCAACAAGAAAAATGGAAATAGACAGGCTAAGATAGCTCATTTTCCCAACCACATCTAGTTCCTGGACATTAAGACCTGTAGATTTATCAAGACTTCTCTTGCAATGAATGATCACTTTAATTCTTCATGTCTTAAAAAGTTTCTTAACCTGGCAAAACTCTAAGGGAGCAAGATGGCTTTGCTGGAGCCCACCCAGCTGATTCAAGACAACCAAGCAAATTCCTTTAGAAGCAAATACTCACGACGCACGATGCAGCTGTTTCAGCAAATAAGCCACCCTCTCTCTCCCTCCTGCCATTGCAGCAGCTGCTTGGGACAGCACAGCATGATGGGAAAGCAAACTCAGGGCCAGGAGCTGCAAACTGTAAACAAAGAGGAGGAACCAAGAAAGCAGTCGCTCTTTCTAGATTCCCAGATCTTCTGGCAAGTTTTAGTTCATTGCAGCTTTTCACTGCTCAGGTTTAACTGCCTAACAGAGTTTTCAAGGTCAGGCAGATCTTGCAACTGGTTAATTCAGACTGTTTACCCACTGGGCATTCAATAACTTCTATCAGGTCTAGTTTTAAAACATTATTGCTCAACCATTGATATGGAGACATGGAAAGTTATAATCCTCAAAATGGCTTATTTATTAAACAGATGTCAGAACATAATTGTCAAGATTTTGCTTCATCCAGAAAGCTAAGTCAGTAATACTGATGTACTAAATCGAAAGCTGCCTTAGCATTCTTGAACAACATTTGCACAAACCTGGCATTGTACACACACACAGCAGTTAGCTGGCACATTTAAGGAATGTCAAAACTTTGAGCCATCTTTTATTGCTATGGTCACACTTGACTTAATGGACACTCTTACTTTGAGAAGAGGCTGAAAGACCGCTCAGTTCTGCCCACAGATTCACTTATGGAATGGAAGAGCTGAACCCCGGACAAAAGTACTCTCCCTTGTTCTGTACAGCCCTTCTCTATGTAAGCCAAAGCATGGGTGCTGGGGATGGAGTGACTAAAATATAGAACACAGGGAAATAACTTTGGCAAAGACTCTGATGGATGTTTAATAGGGGCAAGACTCTGGGGTGCCCCAGCATACATCAACTATCCATGAATGGTCCAATCCATTGTGCAAAGAACAGGTAGAGAGTAGCTGAGGAAAAGGCAGCTGATTGGGCGAGAGGATGGAGAGAATGAAATTCCCCCTTCCTTTTCTATTTTAGAGAAATTTTACCAAATATTTGAATCAAGTTACCCACAGTATTGGTAACAGATCTGGCTTATTAGAATTGATGTTTTGAGCAAGTTTTCTAGTCTTTAAAAAGTTAGTCATTAGACCTTGTCATTAGAAATTCATTAGAAATTAGCAGAAATAATACAAACAGCATTAGAAGAAACTGCAGTGCCTACTAATTTATAAAACAATGGTGGACAGTGCCATCGTCAGCAATGTTCCCTCTAAACCATGGAGTCTTGTGACCAAAAATTCTACTTTGTGAGCTCCTGGCATTAAAGTTGTGAGTGAGTGATTCGACTACTGCATAAATTAGTTTGCTCTGGAGTCATCCGTCCTGAGCTAAGACAAAAATGTGTGAGCTGGAAGCTAAAAAACTGTAAGCTAGCTCACACTAACTCAGCTTAGAGGGAACACTGGTTGTTAGGTCATGGCTGACTTGTGTGGCAACCCCATAGGGTTTTCAAGGCAAGAGATTAACAGAGTAAGCCAGAGCTAACCCCACTTAGCCTCCAAGATCTCACAAGATGAATGTTTGAACTTGGCCATCCATGTAAACTAAATGTATAAAATACATGGATTAAAATAAAACTTTTTAAAATGTCAATTTAATGCAAATGGGATTGGCAATTGTTTACAAAATTTCAGTAATTAAAATCTAAAAACAGTGCCAGTTTACTTCAGCCTTCCCATTCTCCTCCTTCACAAGTGCCTGTTGAAAAAAACCCACATCATCAACTAAAGGCAGTGGTGAAACAGGGGTTTGCCGTTGCCTGTCTCTGCATAGCTACCTTGCTAAGCTTCTAGTCTGATGTGATTGGACTAGCTTAGGCCAAACAGAAAGGCACACATTTGATATCTTCACAACCAAATGAACTACAGGTTTCTTTTTTTTTCTTTTTGGTTTCGAAAAGGGAATGTTAGGAATTCAGGAGTTAGACTGTGACAATATATCATTATAATACTATTGTGCTATAGCAGCCTTGGAGCTGCGGTGGCTCAAGTGATTAAGACGCTGAACTGCAGGCTGTAGAAGGTCAGTAGTTCAGCAGTTCAAGACCCGTGAGTGCCGCATGACGGGGTGAGCTCCCGTCTCTAGTTCCAGCTCCTGCCAACCTAGCAGTTCGAAAGCAAGAAATTGCAAGTAGATAAATAGGTACCACTTCAGTGGGAAGGTAACAGCGTTCCGTACGCCTTGGTGTTTAGTCATGCCGGCCACATGACCACGGAAATGTCTTCGGACAGCGCTGGCTCTTCGGCTTTGAAACGGAGATGAGCACCGCAACCCTAGTGTCGGATTCGACTGGCTTTCAAGCAAGGGAACCTTTACCTTTTATAGCAGCCTAACAAATGCAGATTAAAAAAACACTTACTGGTAGTGCAGAGCAAAATAGTGGTGGGGCTGCAGCTGAGGTAAGAAAAGCACAGGCAAAACTGTTGTGGCTGCTGTGACTGATTGTACTCACAGCACCAAAGAGAACTACTTGTTGCTGTGCTGAAGCAGCCCAAGTGGAATCGGACGTATTTGACTGTGTCCTTCTATATATTCCTGTACACCAACTATGGCCTTCAGCCAGACATCTGTTTGCTGTCCCACCAGTTAGCACAGCCTGTCTGCAACTGACCAGGGCTTGGGCCTTTTCCATCGTTGATCCCACTCTGTCAAATAGGCTCTGAAGAAGTGAGGGGGCTCTTCATTGGACATCTTCAGGAGGCACTGCAGGCTTGCTTGTTTACCAGGGCTTTTGAGGGGAGTCTGAATGGCAGGCAACTTTAAAGGGTGAGGAAAAGATCTTGGGTTTGTTATTTTATTCTGGTTTTAACTGAAAATGTTTAACTATTGTTGTACGCTGACTTGAACCACAAGAAAAGGCGGGGTATATTTAAATAAATAAATGTAATATATGTAGAAAGCAAATACCCTCCCAAGAAAAGAAAATATGGGTGATTAAGGAGTTCACATTACATTTAACTCAGCTTGAAATACTGGAGTTGTAGCATTTTTAAGGATCAATACAGAATTCAGAGGCAGAATCATCTGCTGAAGGTAATCTCAAAAGGCCATGTAACCACCTCTTCACAGATGTCTTTTCAAAAGATGTTCAAATAGATGTTACATCTAATGAAAACCTCAAAAAAATATAATCATGCAAATAATGTTTTCTAGAAAACATGGAATCAGAACAAAACTGCTCTATAACTGAACTACACACCATAGTTCCATCAAGCTTACCCTTGCCTCAAACTCTGTTAACTCAAGATATCAAGTAAATTTCAAAACAGTTACATATTATGCAACTGAGCACAAAAAATAGACAATACTAAACACACATAGAACTTGCAGGTAGTGAATATTGGGTTTTGCATAGGAAGCTACTTCAAGTGCATGGGTAGACTCGGTTTTTTAATTGGGTTCAAGGAAAACATGTTACCCAAGATTTAATGCCCTATCTGTATAACAGAACAGCAGGCTTCCACTCACATAATTAAATGTACTAGGGCTCCTTAAAACAATCCACTTTGATTAGAAAAAGCTGTAGTGGTGCACAATGCTTTTTTGGGTAAAACTGGTAGAATGGAAAAAATCTTTCCCACTTTCCATCCAAACTTTAAAACAGCTGTCTCTGCTCAGACAAACAAGTCCCTGCAAACTAAGGGTTTCTCTAGAATAAGCAGGATTGAATCCAGTGACCCACTTGCTTGTGGGATCTGTGCAGAGTAAAAGCCATAAAAAAATCATCCCTCCTCTGCCACAGTAAGTAGCTGTAGCAACCAACTAACCCTCATAACCTATTATTCCATATGGATCTCCGAAATCAATTTTCTCAGGGTTGGGGGGATGGAAACAGAGAAGACCCGTGACTGTCAGCATTTTCCACTGAAAGTCCTAGGTTACACCCTTAAAAGTTTCTTCTTTGGTTTTCTCAACAAAATCTACTTTCAAATTAGGAAATTATTTTAGTGAACCATTCAATTTAAGAGAAAGATACACTTTTTTGTGTTTTTAGTTCAAGCATAGAAAACGTAAACCTTTACCCAAAACATGGTCTCATGCAGCTCTTTAAAGTTGTGTCCTTAGAGCAACAACTGTGAATAAAGATTAGATTATATCTAATACCAGTTTGCAAAATATGCATAAAAACTGCAGTTGCTCTGATGCACCAGCATCTTGTTGCAGTGTACAGGCAGTACAACTATTACATATTTTCAAAGGGTGTTTTTACTTCAGATCTCATTAAAACCAAACACATATTAAGGTAGTATATTTGTTTCCTTTTATTCTGTATGAAAGAGAGACTTTCAAATATTTCAACTCTATACCCCTTGCAATAACTTCACTTCTTTGGGTGCAAGGTAAACATCAGTCCAAATCACAGTAAAATCTAAGAAAATGGTAACTGAGCTGGAGCTCCATCAACCTTCTTGATAACATGCACCACCTGTTTTAAACTACCACTGGCATATGAGCACTGTGCCAGTGTTTGTGCCCTAGGAAAGCACAGCACTCCTTGTCAGGCGAAGAGTGTTCCTTCCAAGATCATCAGTTTGATCAAACCCACTCCAGTTGCGGAAATTAGGGCAACTGAGATTTTGGAAGGGCAAGATCCTCTCCCCTTTTTACTAAATCCCAGGAAGTTTGTCTGAGGGTGTAAGGCCACAGTCCAACTATAGGAGAAAGCTGCCACAGGCTAAGGCCACACTGTCATTTAGCTATGTATCAAAAAGCAGCAACGGAGGCTTTGGGGGGAAGCATCTCACCGGCTGTAGAGATGCTTCCGCCTCCCCCACCCCAACCACCAGGCCCACGGTGGCAGGGCTCATTTCCTTTTCCTCTTGCCCCCGATGCGTCCAGGGCCCCCCTGGCTCCCTCTGCGGGCGGCTCCTCCGCTCCTCTTGCCCTTGGCGGCGCTGCCGCCGCCGGGTCTCTGTTGCTGCCGCCGACCCCTCTTGCCGCGCTGCCCGCGCTTCTTGCCCTTGCCCTTGGCCGCTGCAGCCTCGGCGTCTTCCTGGCGGAGCTGCTTGTTGACCGCGCGGGTCAGGTCCAGGGGCGGCTTCTTGGCGCTCAGGCTCCGGACCAGCTCCAGCTGCCGCTTCTTCTCCCCCTCCAGATCTCCCAGCACCGGTCCGAAGTGGCGCTTCTTCCCCCCTCCGGGGCTCTTTGCCACGGGCGGCTCCTTGGGCAGGCGAGGTTGGAAGCGGCCGCGGGAGGCGGTGGCGAGGCGGGCGACGGCGGTGACGCGGCCCAGCTCAGCCCGGTCCTGGTGGCCGGTGGGGTGCACCTCTGGGGCGGCTCCGCGGTGGGCGCGCGCCAGGTTGCGGAGGCGATTGAGCTCGTTGCGCGCCACCCTCTCGCGCTTCTCTTGGCGCCGTTTGGCGAACTGGTCTTCCAGCGGGTCGGCCCCCTCGGGCACCTCCAGAGCCCAGTCGCGTTTCGGATCGGCCCCGGCGCGGCGGTAACCCCAGCGGCGGCGCCACTCCTTCGTCGCCTCGTCCCAGACCAGCGTGCCGCGCTTCTTGCGCGTCGGGCGGATACCTTTGAGCCTGGCGAACTGCTCCCACTTCGTTAGCGGCCGGGGCTTGGGCAGCGGCTTTTCCCTGGGCAGACGGGTCGAAGGCTCGGGCAGCTTGACTACCACCGGCCCTGACCCTCCTTCGGCCCGCTCCGAAGGCAGCGCCCACAGCTGGCCCACCAGCAGCTGCGTGTTGTCGCGGGCCAAGGCTCTCAGCAGGTCCTCACGAGCCGCACCTTCACGCGCCACGGCGCGCGCCACCGGGTTCTTATCCACCGCCAGCAGGTTGCCCGCGTCGAACTCCAGGTCCAGTTCCTTGTGCACCGTCACGCTGCGTAGCGTCTCGGCCTCGCGCTCCTCGGCGCGCGCCAGCAAATTCTCCACGTACAGGGCAGCCATTTCCAGCCTGAGCAACCGCTCTCCCCCCACGTGGAGAAAAGTCTAGGACGCCGGCCCACGAAAGGGTCAAATGGATCAGTTCCGGTCTGGAAACAGCCGGCTTCGCGGGCCCTCGTCGACTTTCTAGACACTTCCGGTATAACAAGGGATTGTTGGGGGCTGTAGTCTTTCGGGCATCGGGACTCTGACGGAGTAAAAGGTTTTGAGCCCTGCATGAGTGGGACTGATTTGCCGCTCTACTTTCCAATTCAAAAGTAACAGCGTTCTCACCATAGAGGTGGAAGGGGTTGGAGCGAAGGCTCTCTAGCGTTGCCAGTGGTAGTTTCCATTTTTGCAAGGGAACTTCAGGCTGTGTGCGCCTGCCATAGCCGAAACATGATTTTGTACAGGCAGAAAATAAAACGGGAATCTAATGACACTATAAAGACTGACGCAATTTCTTCCAGCAGAAACTTTGGTAAGTCAGCGCTCGCTTCAGTGCGTCCGATGAATGAGCGCTCTGACTCGCAGAAGCTTATGCGGGGATACATACAATACGTTGATCTTGCACGTGCCACCTGGTTCTTATTTTATTATACACGTAGAGGAATAGTCGGTAGGCTCCAGGTAGACGGTAGCTCCCGCCAAGTAATTATTACACTGCGAATATAGCAGTGAATGTTGGGGGATGTAGTTTTCGGGTATCGGGACTGCGACGGAGTAAAAGGTTTGGCACCCTGCATGATGGGATTTGTAGTCCGCATGTGACACCCCTCCCCCCTTAGACTAAAAAGCGATGACTGAAGCAATAATGAAGTTTATTCAAGGTAGCTAGGTGGTGCTATGCTACATCGGGGATTTCACGCGGGAGTTCCGCTGTTTGAATGAGATAGGGCACTTCTGAATGCGCTTGAACTAGGCTTCTGAATCGGAGATATGCGCCCTCAAAATTTTCACAAACTTCCCGTGTATATCTGCTTGGAAGTGTTTATATGGCAGCACTGATACACGTTACTATTTGTTGTTGTTCAGTCGCACAGTCAAGTCCGGGGACCCCATGGACCAGATCACTCCAGGCCCTCCTGTCTTCCCTGTCCTCTGAAGTTTGCTCAATTTCATGTCCCTTGCATTGATGACACTGTCTAACCATCTCATCCTTTGCCATCCCCTTCTTCTTTTGCCTTCAACCTTTCCCAGTGTCAGGGTCTTCTCCACTAAGTGCTCCCTTCTCATTTGGTGGCCAAAGTAATTGAGCTTCAACTTCAGGATCTGGCCTTCCAGGGAACAGTCAGGATTGATTTCTTTTAGTATTGAATGATTTGATCTCCTTGCAGTCCAAGGGACTCTCAAGAGTTTTCTCCAGCACCACAGTTCAAAGAATCTATTATTCGGCGCTCGGCCTTCCTTATAGTCCAACTCTCGCAGCCATACATTACTACTGGGAATACCATTGCTATTAGGCAATAATAAATAGATACTATGCATATAGCATAGCTCCCACAGAAAATGAAGACTTCGGTTTAGTGTGCTTTTCAACTCGGCCTCGTTTGTGGAATACTATCAGTTTATACCAGATAGTATTACACAACTAAATATTTTCTCCGTTTCTTTTGAATGTCTGAAAAAAGGTTGTCAAGTTAAAACAGTATCGTTTGCCCCCACCGTGCCCAAAACTTAATTCCAATATCCTCTACACATTCTGGAATAAGGGAAAACATTGCCACTTAAATTAAATGTGATGAAGGCTAGTTATATATGACCTTGTCATGATCTGTGCAGGACAGAGACAAGGGCCTCTAGGCAGTAGAAAGCAGACAGCCTACAATCCCCACAATGCTTGGGGACTATTTTTAGCAAATGGGAGTGCAGGGATTCTTGAGGAGACTGTTGCATTCTGGTGGAGGTGTGTCTTAAGCTGTTAGCTGTGGAAAATGGTGGTCTTTCCTCACACAGGAGTGAACTAAAAGGAACTGTGATAAACTCTCTGTGTTAGGAGGAAACGGGTCTTGCTGTCTCTCTGCGATTTTCCCTCTCATGGAGTCACTGAGGGAGAAAGGCTGGTCTGAGAGGAAAAGATCCCTCACTAGTCAGAGTGAGTGTCCAGGTAGCGAGGCCTGGTAAGAAGGCTTGTAGGCCTCCAGTAGTAACAGTTAAGGAGTAATAGGTAGCTGCGTTAGTTTTGTGTTTATTTTTTGCCTTTCAACACTGTTATACCTTTTTAAAGCCCCTTGCCTTATTTGCCTTGCCCCAGTATTGTTCTTAATAAACCATTGTTAAGTACTCTGCCTGGTCATCAGGCCTGTGTTTTCTCAACTGTAAAAGGGGCATTTTTGAGGGTACCCTGGGCCTTCTCAAGGGACTATAAGTCCAGGGTGGTGGCAGTGGAAGGTAGCGATCCCCTGGGGTCATGACAGACCTCCTAGCTATTGATCTCTCACTTCCTTCAATGTGGTGCTATAGTCACCCACATGACACCACAGTATGCTAACATCTTCATGGCTGACTGGGAGCAATGTTTCCTAAACTCCTGCCCACTCACACCTCTCCTATATCTGTGTTACATTGATTATATTTTTATTGCCTGGACATATGGTAAAGAAGTCCTGGACAGATTCCACCAGGTCTTCAACAACTTTCATCCCACCATCAACCTGACAATGAACCAGTCTATGCAACAAATACATTTTCTTGGCACGACTGTAAAAATACACAATGGATGCATAGACAGCACCTTATACCGAAAACCTACTGATTGCCAAACATATCTACATGCATCCAGCTACCATCGTAAACATACCAAACAATCTATAGTCTACAGCCAGGCTCTATGCTACAGCTGCATCTGTTCCAATCCTACAGACAGAGATTCTCACCTGAGGAATTTACAACAAAACTTTTTGGAATGAAAATATCCACCTGATGACATCAAGAAACAGATTAACAAAGCCAGAACGATACCCAGAGAAAGCCTCCTGGAAAACAGGCCCAAAAGAGACTAACAGACCACCACTAGTAGTTACGTACTGCTCTCAACTCAAAACAGTTCAACACATTATCAGTGACTCACAACCTCTACTGAATAATGACAGTTCTCTTTCACAAGCAGTGGGGGGCAGAACTTTTCTTGTACTCAGACAGAGCCTCAATCTTAACTCCTCACCCACAATAATACAACATCTAACTTGAATATGGACGCTGGTATCAGAGCTTGCAATAAACCCAGATGCCAACTTTGTTGCCACATACACCCAGATAACTCTGCCACTGGACCTAACAATATCAACTACGCCATCTCAGGCTCATTCACTTGCTCATCTTCTAACACTGTATATGCCATTAAATGTCAACAATACCCTTCCATTCTTTACATAGAGCAAACAGGTCAAATCCTATGCCAAAGAATAAATGGACATGAATCTGACATCAAGAATCACGACTGAGAAACCGGTAGGAGAACACTTCAGCTTTCCAGGACATTCAGTGGGTGATCTCAAAACAACTGGTTTATTGCAAAAGAACTTCAGGAACAGACTAGAAAGTGAAACTGCTGAGTTACAAGTTATTATGACATGAAACTCCCAGGACTTAACAGGGATATTGGTTTTTTATCTCACTACATAGGCTAATCTCATTCGGTCCTTGCATCAAGAAGGGCTATGCATCCTACTTATTTTATTTCTTACTTGGAATAGTGATTGTAATGTAGTGTAATGTAGTGTAATAAATAGTAGAACGTAATGTAATTTGGAATGGTAGATTGGAATATACTTCTCTGGTCTGAGAACAGAGGAGACATAACACTGCACAACCAATCACCCCACCTTAAAGAAAATGATGCTGTTGGTTACCTCCATGCTTGAGAGGATGGAGCATAACAACTCTCAGTTAATTACTCACAGCATTCCACAATTAAGGATATATTTACACATCAGTCTCTAATTTTGATATATTTATTTCCTTCAGTCTTTCCCCCCGGAATTAAACCCAACAAATGGTGACCATATAAACTAACCTTGTTATTTTAGTTTGGTCTTTGCATCTGTTAAACAACATTTATTATGCTTATGCCAATTTGCTGCTCACCCTCTACTTATATTTATGAACTGGTAACTTCCATTTTATTGTATCTGAAGAAGTGTGCATGCACACGAAAGTTTATACCTCGAATAAAACTTTGTTGTTCTTTGTTGCCACTGGACTCAAAATTTGTTCTGTTCCTTCAATTTATTATTTATTTTTTATATCCACCTTTTCTCTTGGCTCGCGGTAGTGTAAATAATTCTGCCTTTCTCTTCATTATCATGACAATCCTGTGAAGTAGTTTGAGCTGAGAGACAGTCATTGGCCCATGGTCACTCAGATAACTTCCTAATAGTGTGGGAATTTGAATGAGTTTCCCCAGCACTCTAAACACTACAGCACATAAGCTCTGTTTAATGGAGCCAAGTGCTAGGCATTCACTGGACAGCAATTCTCCCTAAGCTGTTATTAGTAAGGGGGAAAACACGGGTGCAGGAAAGGTACCTGTCCTCAGGTTTGCAATTTTCAAAATTTCAAAGACCAAGAGGCGCTGACTGTAGCTGGCAAAGAACTGTTGCCCTGATAGACTTCTTTTGCCATTTCTGTTAGAGTTGTGAAGATCTTTTCTCCCCTTCTCTTGAGCAGCAGGAGCAAAACAGGAATTACGGTTTTGGATGACCATGTGAAAAGTAGGTGATAGAATTATATATTTGATGTACAGTATTTTTTTCTTAAGAAGTATGCATGTTTAAGAAAAAGGCAGGTACCTTCTCCCATAGGAACCTGTTTAATCGTATCGATCTTCAGATGTTTTAAATATTTTGGAGCACTGAAGCTAGGAAAGTGAAAATCTTTATTGAACTCCTTACTCAAGAAGTTTGGTAAGCTCACTCCTCAACATCTCTCAAGAATCTGGTAAAAACAGCTTCATTTCATAACTCTGTGGCTGTTTTTACCATTTTTGAGTTGTAGTTTTTCTATGTAATTTTATTGCTGTAGGTTTCAAAATACTAATAGTAGTTATAATTTTAAAATTATTTTAAAATTATTAATTATTCTGGATCATGTGAATCTCTTTCGGCAAGTAATTCCATAGATATGGAGCTAAAACAGTGATTGCCCTCGGCTGAACCATAAGTAACTTTCTTTAATACTGGGACAGGGAGAAGGCCCCCATCAGCCATTCTGAAAAGGCAGATAAAGGAGGATCATAAAGGAATTTCCTCAAGTACTTGGTAGAAGTAATGAATGATTTCCCTTTGCTTAATCAGTTAGTCCATTTCCATCAGGTCCATGGCACCACAAGTATGCCAGTCTGTGGAAAGAGGGAAACCTAATGGAAAAGTACTTTAAATGAGAATTTGATGGGGAATATCTCTTAGAATGAATGATTTGAAAGGCTGCATTTCCTTTATTCCAGTTTACTCAAGCTGTAAAAACCGCCTTGGCTTGAACTCCTTCTTATTATGTTTTTGCTGGTTTAGTGAAATTGGTATGGGAGCAAATTGTGGCTATTTAGAAGTCCTGGGAAACAATGTTACACTACAGGATACTACAATGGGGAAAAAATTACCTAACATGAAGCCTGTATCTTCTAAACTGAGCTTCTACACTATCATCTGTCTAAAAAGAAAACAATGATGAATACACTCATGTCTCTTATTCTCTTTCAGTCAGCCTCAGAGAAATACATTATTAACCTGTGTTTGTAATCCATTTAAACCCATTTATCATATCAATTATGCTTGGATTGGTTAGTGGCAAAAGGAAACCGGGCCACCAAAGAACACGGTGGCTAGACACCATAAAAGCTGACACCAGCCTGAGCATGGAACAACTCAAAGAAACAGTACAAGATTGGAAAACGTGGAGAGAGCTGTCCCATAGAATCACCAAGAGTCGGACACGACTGAATGGCTAACAACAACTTCATATCAGTGCCAAACAGCACAATTGCAAGTGCCCCCATGGAACAGAAACTTCTGAGAGAATTCCCATTCCTAACTCTTTTAGTTAAAGAGATCTCAGGTGGTAGAGCTTGGAAAAACCTCCACCTGAGGCATCTGAAAATCCATCACCAGTCATAATATCTATTGGGTTAGATATATCAGTGGATTGATTTGACATAAAGCAGCTTCATCAGAATGCTGCAATTGAGATGGAACCAGCTGAGCCTGGTGAGGTGCCAGTTTCATGAATTTGACCCACGCAATTAGCTCTTGCTCACCTGATTGCACCATTCAGACTCTGCATCCATCCACATTGCATTAGTTAATGGAAGAGCAGCTCTCATATGGCTGGAATTGTCTCTAAAGGGTGATATTGAGATGGCTTGAAGTGGTCTTAGATGGGTCCAGTTTGGTGACATTTTGACATCTGTTTTCTGCAACATGTATTTATTGATCACAGGGTTTGATTTCACCTAATTCGCCACTTTGCCCATGCGGATTCCATGATCCCCAGCATAGGATTTTTGGTGGTCTGATGGCACCTCCTCCTCCTCCATTTTTTACTGGTTGAAAAGCTGGTTAGATCCAACCCATTTTAAATAGTATTTTTTCTTTAAATGTAGAAATGGGAAGCAAGCTATGAAAAAAGTTAATAGCAGTGCACAGCATATTTTCTCTAGAGGGTAAGCAAATGTCTTTTTTTAAAACTAAAAAGAAAACAGCTCAAGTGAGAGCAGAAACCTTCTCAACATCCTTTCTTCAGTTTGTTTAGATGAAATGAAAGTATCTCATTTTCACACATTGAGCATTCTGTTCCCAAATTAAACTAAGCATTTTAAGTATTTCCGGAATGATTTCATTGCCTGTTACATATTTATGTACATGATTCAGCTAGTAGTAGGACTGAATAGCTAAAATACCAGATGAAGGCTGTCATTTTGCTAGCTGTGGGTTCCGTCCCACTGCTGCTAAACTGTTTAATTGAAAGAGGGGTTGCTTTAATGTATTTTCCAGATAGAGATAATTTTGCTGTTAAAATGTTTGGCAGAAGCATTACTATATATGCTTTCACACACATGAAATAATTCACTTTCAATGCACCTTGCAACTATTTTGCTGTGAGGAATGACAAAAATTCCAAACGGTTGCTGAAGTGGATTGAAACTGCATTATTTAGCATGTGTGAAAGTGCCTTTTTAAATATATATATATATATATATATATATATATTCCCATAGTGCCCAGAAACAATACGTGTATACTTCAAAAAATTGAGAAAAAATGATTATAAAACAGAATTTGTTCTTTCAACCTGTGTGGAATGAAAGAAAGAAGTAGGAAAATAACTAACGAGCCTTTAATTTTGTGGACTGTTTTCCTTACTTTCAACTAGCATCAACTTCTGACTAGATCACATACTCATCAGGATATGGTGCAATAAAACATCCTTTTGCAGAATACAGAGATATAGTATACAGGCAGTATATTATCCAGTGACATTAAAATTAAACAAACTGCCCTTTTAACATTGCTTTGCTTATACTGAGTAACAGAACTAAATGCATAGTGTTTGCAATTTAGTTTTTACATTATGGTCTGAATTTTGTAATACAGTAATTATTTACATCACCTTTGTCTGCCCTTCTAATTGAGAGTCAAGGTGGATTACAGAACTATAAAATAAGACCAGCATATATATCAAATAACCAATGCAATAAAATTGGATTACAGTTGTTGGACAATGAAATAAAAACTGTGTAATACATTGAATAAACAATGCAGTATGAGAGGAAGGAATTAACAGTCAGTAGGGGAATAGCTCTGATCTGCGCTTCTAGTGGTCCTGTGGAGAACCACATGGACACAGAGTCCGATCAGATGGCTCTTTAGATCCGCACGAAGCACGATTGCCTCATGGATCTAAAGGTAATGTCCAGACACAAACATCTGGGAAATGTGTCTCTTCCGTGGGCATACCACTTTAAATCTGGGGTTTTCAGTTACCTGCGGGACAACTGCAGACTTTCATCCATCTGATCGTTCCACCAGTGCGCAATCCTCCCGTCGGGGTGGTCTGACATCAGACCATCCCGAGCGGGTGCCATTTTAAAAAATCTCTACACATGCGTGGATCAACAAGGACACACTGTCACGTCTATGTGCATGCGCAAAAAGTTTTTTTTAAAAAACCACTGCATGCCTCCTTCAATAAGGACACACTGTGATGTTTACGCACATGAGCAAAAAGGTTTTGTTTTTTTTTAAAAAAAACCCCACCACACGCGCCTCCTTCAGTGGATGCCGTCTAGACAATCAACGACAGAGGCAGTGTGCGGTAAGGCGATTTCCCCCGGGGGATGTCTGGTCATGTGACGATGGATTAAAAAGATCGGGATCAAATTTGAGCTGGCGTAATGGTTGGATTAGATGCCCGTCTGAATGCACCCTGAGGCTACCTGGTAGTTTGAAAAAGTATCCATATATGTGATGTGTAAGCTTCCTCCAGCAAGGAAGAAAATTTGCATGGAGGATACTATTAGGATATTTTTCTTATTCCCCGAAAGAGTTATCTTAATGAAAATATTAAACTAAAATACATTACAAAACTCTTGATGGTTAGTTTCAAAGGTATCTTAATTTCTTCATCAATAATTCCATTGCTAGCTAGTTTAGTGATTCTATATATTTAACACATATATATATTAACTTACAATCCCCTCTCCCCGATTATCCAGACTAATATGAGTCAATAAATGCATTTTGCAGCTGTATTGACAGGTAACCAATGGCACCATTGTAGGACAGTTGCTCCAGGGTTCTGCAGTGTTAGGCATCTGATGATCTGCCCCTTTGAAGATGTTGATGATTACTGATGGCCATTCTTCACATTCAAGAAACAAGTGGCTTCATGGCTGTTTGAGGCAGACTTTTCCAAGAGATGCCAAAACCATAGGTTATTTCCTCTTGTAGCGGCACATGGTCGTAATGCGTATATACCCTGTTGAGTAGCACATATGACAGACCAATACATTTCCATATGTTAAAAAACAAGACTAACCTGGCCAGATACTGCTCAGTGTGCACTTCATTGTATAACATAAGGTGGCTTCAACTGCATGGAGAACTTACCATTTGTGGCATATGGTTACATCCTGAATTCAGCTTTACCTTCCCTACCATCTGCCCTCACAAAATTCCTAAATGGTTGTGTGAGATGGTACCAGGATTCACTGAGGGCTGGAGGCTACAAATGGCCAGGTGTCAGTAGTGTTGAAGTTGGCCCACAGAAAGTTTTTAAGAGACTACTACTTTTGCAATTCCACCTATGTACGAGTTGTTAGAATTACATGGGTCTACTTTAAAAAGCTATGATCTTGACCAAAATATATCTGTATAGGGTAAAGTTAAAACAAAACAAAAGGATATAGAACAAATAATACAGTATCCAATCTTCCCAGCATATAATTAAACCCTGAGTCATAACTAAAAGCAAGCTTGGATGGCTTGTTCATGAGGGCTGGTACCTCTTTCTACTATAAATATGTGTGTGTGGTATCTTAGGATTGGTTAGTTCTCCTTCCCACTACAAGTAGTAGTGTTGATTATAAAATAGTGCTGTAGCATTTCAGCTGTTTCTCTTCAAATGTATTTTATGCTTGCAAAGTATGGTGCCTGCAATATTTCCTCTTTTTAAAAAGCTGGGGAATTATGTTAGTTTTTTTCTGAAGCTATGAGAGAGTAAATCTTTCTCCATTAATAGAAGCCTACTGGAATGCTATGAACTTTTACCTGAAAGAGTACTAACCAGTAGCTGTATACAAAGTTTCTTTTTGTTACGGAAAGTATATATGGGTGATGGAGATAGATCCAGGTGGTCAGCCATGTTGGTCTGAAGCAGTAGAACAAATTTAGAGTCCAGTGGGGCACCTTTAAGATCAACAAAGTTTTATTCAAGGTATGAGCTTTTGTGTGCATGCACACTTTTTCAAATACATTGGAATGGTAAGTAAGGTTCAAACTTATAGACAGAGGCTGAACAGCAAATTAACACGTAACATGGTGAAGCTGTGCAAAGACAAAACTAAATAACAAGCTAAGGTTTTAAGGTCAACAGCTGGAAAGCAATAAATATGTCAAAATAGCAGATAAATGTGTAAAGGAACCTTTTCTAATTGTGGGGAGTAAATGGATACTCTCCATTCTCTCCTCTCAGGCGTGGATGTCACTTAACAGCATTTTTTTTCTTTTATGAGGTGGCTGCAGCAAAACATTCCAATATTCCTTACATTTCATTCAGTATTCTAATATACTATTCGTATATTAAGTGTTCAGCCCCTGTCTATCAGTTTAGAACCTCATCTACCATTCCAATGTATTTGAAAAAGTGTGCAAGGACACAAAAGCTCACACCTTGAATAAAACTTTGTTGATCTTAAAGGTGCCACTGGACTCTAAATTTGTTCTACTACATCTAAGAAATTAGACAACACAGTACTGCTTGCCATCCCAAAGTACAATAAATATGATTTAGCACAGAAAGACAGTAGACCACCATCTTTATGTGGCAGCATGCTTGTGCTTTTAATAGCTGAATAACGGACTGGAATTCAACAACCATCCCTGTATCTCCCTGGGAAAGCTACATCTATTGAATTTTTGAGGTATCAGGGAGAGCAGGTGTGCCTCCATAAACATTAATGGTAGTCAGTGACAGATGTACCCCTGCTACTATTAATAGTTGTGATGCAAGTTCAAAGAGAAAGGCTTCTGTGGAGCCACAGTGTTCCACAGCAGAATGGAATTGTGAAATAAGAGATATAGATTGTGTTCTGTGGAACCTTGATGTTCTGGAACAAAGAATCACTATTATCTTTCATGGAGCTGTGTGCTTTTCGGGTGTGTGTATGTGTAAAACAATCTTCCACAATAAGGCCATACAGTAATGGTAAAAATAACCAAGAATAGATTGCCTTGGGGGTGTGATGGAGTGGCTATGTGAATTTCTGTCAATCGCAGAGGAACACTGAAAATGGTAGCCTGCCCTTTTATCTGGAAAACCTGTTTGTCTTGAATTGTTCACCTATACTCCAGCACAGAAGAATCCTACTGCTGCCAATTCATATTAAAGTAGTAATAGAAGAAATTGGATTTATATCCCACCTTTCACTACCTCTCAGAGCGGCTTACAATCTTCTTTCCCTTCTTCTCCCCTCCCCACAACAGACACCCTGTGAGGTAGGTGGGGCTGAGAGAGCTCTCTCGAGAACTGCTAGTGAGAGAACAGCTCTGAAAGAACTTGTAACTGACCCAAGGTCACACCAGCAGCTGCATGTGGAGGAGTGGGGAATCAAACCCAGTTCTCCCAGATTAGAGTCTGTGCTCCTAACCACTACACCAAACTGGCTCTCAAAGTAGTTTCAGGATATGTGGTTACCATTCTTGCTGATCACTTTCCTTCCACAGCCATTCTTTTTCTTCTTACTCCTCCTCTTCCTACTACTCCTCTTCTGTCCCTGAGTCCTTCGGTGGCTGCATTTGCAGATGCAGTGTTTTCTTTTCACCATCTTATCTGGGGTTGGGCTACATTAAATTCCCAAGTAAGAGGGTTCCATGTATTGGCTGACTTGAGGTTACCTGTCTATTCTGATGGTCTCTGAGTGTGTGAGATGAAATATGGTGAGCTAATGTGTTTTAAGTCTCACAGTTTTATGATGTAATAGAGATGTGGCTGCTATCCTACCTGCCAGCACCTGAGGGCACCAGCTGTTAAGTAAAACTTATCATTACAATGTTGAAGGTGATATTTGTGGTCTCCCTTGGGAGCTTTTAATATGCCTCAGATTTAGGCTATTACCCAGCTTGTTTCAAGACAGCTCCTGTTGATAATAAGCATTCTCTGTTCTGTTTTGCTTTCTTTTCTATGAAAAGTAGTGGAAAAGTTCAAGGCAGCCTTTGTAGGGTCAGTTGTAGGGTTCCAACAAGGCTGAGCTGTCCCTGTTTTGCTTTCGTAAACTATCTTTTGTTTGTAATTTAGATCCCATGTTGGAATGGGTATCTACAATATCTGATTTAAAAAAGGTTTCAAAAAGGAATCTGGCATCTGCTGCCTGGCACCATAGCCATTTTACTGAAAGATCATGACTAATAGTATATTCCTGATGTGCATTCATGAAAACTGTATTTACAAGCCAGCTTGTTTAAGCTGCGGGTCTACAGCCACATCACCCTGAAACAGTCAGCATTTAGAAGTAGTATTGATACCTTCAGTACAAGTGACTGACAGCAGGTTTGAAAGTGAGGAGGTTGCAGTCATTTTGCCAGGAAGAGTTGCTTGTATCCTGACCTTGCAAATTGGTTGGTGGGATTCCACAGAGCAGTCTGCTGATGGAAGGATTTCCATAAGCGGGAATGCAACTTTGTTGCCTCTGCCATCTTCTGGAGCTCAAAATCTACTCCCCCATTTGGGAAGGATTTGGGGCTGCAGTTAGAAGGGGGGAAAGTTGCATTCCACTGATAGAAGTCTTTCTATCAGTGGAAGTGCTCCATAGCATCCAGTCTATTGCTTCCATCTGCCTGTGGTACTCAGATCTTGGACCAACATATTATACCCTCTTTTAAAAAATCAAGGCTTCTGAAATCCAAATTGGCTTTTAGTTTCAACCATTTAGGAATCACATTTATCCTCAGCATGAGGTGAAACAACTAAACAGTTCATGAAGAAGAGAAAAAGCAGTGAGACACAATCTGAAACATCTACTTACAAAACTATCACTTGAAAAATCTCTCACTGATCTGCTTTTCTAGTGAAGCATATTTCAAAGGTGATGTAGTGTCAGAGTGTTAGACTATACTAGGGAGACCGGAGTTCAAATCCCTCCACTCATGAAACTCTTTGGATTACCTTCGGCCAATTGCTATCCTCTGGCTTAGTTTATCTCACAGGATATTGTTGGGGATAAAATGGAGTACTGTGTAATACCACCTTGAGCACCTTGGAGGAAGGCTGGGATAAAAATTATGTTATGTATTGAGGCTGAACTGTACTTGCAAAAGGGCTTAGTTTAGGATGAATAACAATGGCTTGCTAGGATCCTAGAATGGACCAGCAGGGAGACAGGGATTCTAGAGAAAACCAGTTGGGAGACAATGGAGTGTAAATAGCCTATCGTTGGGAGTGGGGTGTGTTTTGTGTGTAACCTTTTCAAGGCATAAATACCGTGCTTTGGGGCCAGGGATTTCCAGTCTTCTTTCTCTTGCTGAATCACTAATAAACTATGAGCTGATCACTTGAATGTGTCTGAACCCAGTATATTGCAAATTAGTTCACCTGAGTACTTTCTAGAACAAAGTTTGAGTCCAGTAGCACCTTTAAGACCAACAAAGTTTAATTCTGGGTGTAAGCTTTCATGTTGGTCTTAAAGGTGGTACCACTGGACTCAAACTCAGGTCGCAGTTAAGTTATAATTGAACTTATAATGTGGTCTTTTGTTTGTCATGTCCTGTGAAGTAATCTATGCTGCTAGCAATTACACAAGTAATAGTAGTGTCGTTAGTAAGTTCCATATAAGTGATTTGTGCATTTCAAATTATTTTCTGATTCCACCCACTTGGTGTGGAATACATTTTCTGGGATGATCAACGGCTGCTCCTTAGAGTGTAAGTAGGCTACATTTTTAGAAATAATTTGATCAATGCATGAATTCACCCTTGGCTGCGTTTTAAAACTGTAATAATAACTAAATTAACTCTACTACTTTTATTTTACAATTTATTTCTGCTCTAGTTTATGTTACAACAAAACTGAGTTTGATGATTCTTATAAATCAAAATGTATTTTATTTAAGGTTATCTCAAAGCCCACGGAAGGTAGTCTTGTCCTTGTGTACGAACATCCCTTCTCCCAGCCCCCGTCCTGAAGGAGCTATTTGCTAGCAACAATGGACTACTGAACAGAAATATGAACTTTGGGACAAGCCCTTGCAATATACCCCGGTACCAACTCTATCTTCAATCCTACTCAAGTGGGTACAGTGGAGGACAAGACATAGTGGTGGTAATGATGACCATGAACATAGATAGCATTAAAAACAGGTTAGACAGATCCATGGAGGAAGTTCCATCAGTGGCTATTAGCCATGGTGACTAAAGGAAACCTCTTTTACAGCAAACCTCTGAATGCCAATGCTGAGAGGCAGCAGCAGGGGAGGGCCTCAGCCTCTATGACTTGTTTGGCCCTCCAGGATAACTGGTTGGCAGCTATGTAAAACAGTATTCTGAACTAGATTGACCACTGATCTGAACCAGCAGGCTATTCTTATGACCCAATAACAATAGTCATACCATCAAAAGGAGCATTCACTTGTGTATTTTCTTAATGTGATATACAGTATACCATCATGGGTCAGCAGTGCAATTCTGCCATTTATATTTGCCTCACTGGACTCTCTCTACACAAAAGCCTGAATGGACACAAGGTAGACATTAGCAACAGGAATACTCCAAAAGCAGTGGAGGTGCTTTTCAACATCATAGGATGTTAAAAAATAAACATACAATCACCACCGCCGCCGCCATCATCATCATCGTCATCGTCATCATCATCATATAAAGAATAGTAAACAGTACTTCAGCAGACAAGTTTCAAAAGAAGATTCCAATGACAAGCTGCTGAGTTGGAATTCATATGTAGGTTTGATACTATCCAGTGCAATAGGTACTTGAGATGGTTAGCTCACTGCAAAGTGTTAATGATTCCTTCTTACAGACTTATGTACGTAGTTCAGATTAATCCTACTTTGCTAATTCATCATGAGTAGGAAGTGGTTCACACTCACTGACTGAATCTATGATTGCCAGGTCCCTGCTATAGTGGAAGACCTGCTGCTGGCAAACTTTTCTTGCTGCTGCTGCTACTGCTGAGAGTAATGGCAAGAAAATGTTGTTTTTTTTAAATTGTTGGTATTGCACGTGGCATAACATTACTTCTGGGAAAATCCAAGAAGTGATGTATCACTCTAGCAATCTTCGGAAACTCTATGGTTTTACCACAGAGTTTCCAGCAGTTCTTAGAGTGATGTGATACTGGTTTTGTTTTCCCATGGAAATGATGTCTTGCTGTGTGTGATCCTGGTACCCCCTCTCCCCACCCTTCCATCTAGGCTTGCCAGGCCCCCACCAGGGGGTGGGAGAGCCCCCACTCTGGAGCTCATCCCCCCTGGCAGTGATAAGATGGCTGTTGGAGAATTACCAGCAGCAAATGGAGGTCTAGACCTGCCTCACTGGCAGCACAGCGATGTTATTTCCAGTGCACACTGGAAGTGATGTCATCACATCACTGGTGACATGAGCAATGCTTTGGTATTTGGGCAAAACCTCATTGGTAACAATGACTTCAGTCATAGAGTTTTTGCCCAAATCCCAGAACACTGTTTGCATCACTGGTGATGTGATGACATCATGTCTGATGCATACCAGAAGTGACATCATTGCATTGCCAGGGACATAAGCCCTGGCCTCTCTTTGCTCCTGGTAAGTCACCTCCTGCCAGTTGCCAGGGGTACTTGGCAACCCTACTTACAGCTGCTGCTGGAACTGAATCTTCTGACTAAAACTTGTTTTCAGAGTGTTCTGCAATGTAACACATTTTGCCCTGGAAAATTGGGCCTTCTGATCTATATTTGTAGTAACTACCTCTCCCTTCTGTTTGTAGCTCTGGGTATAATCTCCCTGCGAACAGAATTTAACACTTCATGCATCTGATGAAGTGGGCTCTGACTTGTGAAAGTTTATATATAACTTTATTAGACTTTAAACTACCACACTACTGTTTGTTAATAAGGTTATGTGCCTTCTCTTTCCATTCATATGAGTACAGCATAGAGAAATGCAAACTCATGTAAAGGCTCTGGGTATGTATTTTTGTTATTCCAGAGAGCTGGAGATGACCTATTGTTCTCTATTTTTTTTCTCCTTCTTTGTTTTTGGCCTCACCATGATCTGTAGTCAAAATGGTTTTGTAGTACTTTACACATGGAAAAGTCACAACGGGCAGTCATTTATTTATCCATACACTTCAAAGACACAAACCACAAAGGGCCCGGCTTGGTGCGGCCTGCCATTTACGGCACTGGGCAGAGGATGGGGAGGTGACTGGATGCCAGGTGGAGGGTGGAGTGAGCATGTGGTGGGAAAAGTGGGTCCTTCCTCCCTCCCCAGGGCCAATAGCGGAGCTCTGGCATGGCCAGGGGGAGGGGAGGACTTAAAAGGGGAAACCGGCTGCTCGTCTCCTCTGCCCAGCCTGTCCGTGGATGCAGAACTGGTTATGCTATGGGTAGAATGCCCGACTATGACCATGCCAGGGTCACTATGGCAGAGGCAGAATTCGTGGTGTGGGGGCGGCCCCCAACAGGTCCATGCTTTGGATGGCTGGGGGGCTGATGTGGTCACTACACAGGCATCATGGATGCAGAACTGGTTATGCTACAGGTAGAATGCCTGACCGCGACCATGCTAAGGTCACTATGGCGGAGGCAGAATTCGTGGTGTGGGGGCTGGCCCCCAACAGGTCCATGCTTTGGATGGCTGGGGGGCTGATGTGGCCACCACACTGGTATCAGCTTGGCTCGCTGAGTGGTGGCATGGGCACAAGACACTGGGGTTTGGGCTTCCATCCAGGGATGTACATTGGTCAGTATGGTTGATGGAGCACTCAGTGAGGATTAAGCACCTATCATGGCCGTGCTTGTCAAACTGGGCTTGGTGCCACAGCTGGTGGAAAACAGCTTGACTGAGCAAGCTGGGGTGTCCAGCCTGGCAAGCTTGCAGGCGGAGTGGACTGACACTTAATTGGTGGTCAGGCTGGCTTAAAGGTCGCTCAAGGCAGGGCACTGACCACCTCAGAAAGGTGGATGTTGTGAGGCAGAGGCTATGTCATGCCTGTCCTTGACTCAGCCCCTGAACCAGCCCCTGACAGCCAAAACAGGGAGGCTTCGGTACCTTTAAGGGCTGAAGAGGCACCAGGACCTGCAACCGATGTAAGTGCTGTGGAGGATACACAGCAGCCTGAGCAGATGGCAGGGAGGATCACAAAGGGGCAGTCGTCCGTGTGATTCCCAGCAACCTGCCATTCCGTGGTCTTCACCCATGCCAACTGGCTGGATGGGTGGTGGGGTTCATCAGCTGGCAGCAGGTCAGCTGATGCATTGGATCTGGTGGACTCATGCTGTGCCAATGCTTCTTACAGCTGTAACAAATAAAGTTGTGGACAATTTACTCCATTTATTTCTAAATCTGTAGTAAGTGTGATGATTTCTAATGAGATTGTTGGCATCTGAGCAAACCTCTCTGTCCCACCTAAGAACTAGGGCCGCAAAAGATACTGTATGGCACAAAGTTATCTGTTTGATTGAAGATAACTTTACATTATCTTGCTTATTCATAAAAGGAAGAGATGTGTTTTATGGGTCCCAAATAAGTGCTGGGCTTTATATTGTTATTGTTGTTACTCATATTTCTTTTTGTTGCCAAAGTATGTGTACCATTTATTACTCTTCCAAGAGTTCCACAATTAATCAACATTGTTGAAGTGAAGAGATACTCTGTGTAAGGGGGAAAAGCAATTTTATTAAGCTGGAACCACGTTGCTTATTAGAGAAGGAGAGAACCTCAAACCTTCACCAAAACAATTTCAGGTGTGTAGCTGTGTTGGTGTCCAGCAGCACCTTAGAGACCAACAAGATTTCAGGGTAGAAGCTTTCGAGAGTCAAAGCTCCCTTCATCAATACCACTCTCCTTCTGTAAGGTATCTGAGTTGCTACTGGACTGGAACCTAACCTTTCACCAAAAGGATTTTAAGATTTAATTTATAATTCTTAAAACATATTAAATTACAGAGGGAGTAGAAGGGTCCTAGCCTCATGTGATGGCCCTCTTACCTACGAGAAATCTCTGGAAGGGGAATGATTTGCCCTCCTGCCTCCTGTTCAAGGGGCTGTGTAGATCTCCAGCCTGGACCATGGACCCTATCTCTTCAGTCTGACTGAGGACTGTAGCTCTGCGTCATCATTTTTTCTCTCTGCGCAAAGCCACCCATATTGTGACCCCAGATAGGACTTCTCTGTATACGTAGCTGGTTACCTGCCTACTCCTCTCCCCTGACACATTCATGGACTTAACTGCACATTATGTTGTGTCCCCTCTGAGTATTGGTGATCAGACAAGCTGCAAGTTCTGTTCTGGAAACTCAAATCCCAGGTACAGGGTGGCCAATTTAGATCAGAACTGTGTTGTGCAGGGGGATTTCCTGACCCGAAATGGTCTGGGGACTGTGCTATTTGCCCTGTTAAGGGAAATCACATGTATTGATGGTTGGCATGTAGGTTTCCTTAACAGGGCAAAGAATTTGACCCTCATATTCTGCACTGAGTCAGAGTTTCTTGCCATGAACCAGAAGCCAGAACCAGAAGGGATAGAGCAGGTAGAGAAAGAAGTACTTTTCTCCCTTTCTCACAATACAAGAACTCATGGGCACTCAATGAAATTGCTGAGCAGTTGGGTAAGAACAGATAAAAGGAAGTACTTCTTCACCCAAAGAGTGATTAACACATGGAATTCACTGCCACAAGAGGTGGTGTCGGCTACAACCATGGATGACTTCAAGAGGGACTTGGATAAATATATGGAGCAGAGGTCCATCAGTGGCTATTAGCCACAAGGTATAGATAGGAACTCTCAATCTGGGGCAAGTGATGCACTGTATTCTTGGGGTTTGGGGAGGGCAACAGTGGGAGGGCTTCTAGTGTCCTGGCCCCACTGCTGGACCTCCTGATGGCACCTGGTATTTTTGGCCACTGTGTGACAGAGTGTTGGACTAGATGGGCCATTGACCTGATCTGACATTGGCTTCTCTTATGTTCTTAAGCCCCAGGTGCCTCAGAGTCAGAAGGAATTTTCCAGACAAGTGGAAAGTGGCTCACTAACTGCTTTAAAACTTCCTTATGCATGTGCTAATGCCAGATCCAAAAGAAGGCTTGCATCATGGGGAGTGTGGTGTTCTCTGGTTGGTAAATTATGCAGGAACCTTTATTCTATAATGAACAATATTTTATAAACGTTATTATAGGGTTGCCAGGTGTAACTGGCAGGAGATGGGGGGAGGAGGGAGCATCACGATCATCATCCCCACATGATGACATCGCTTCTAGCAGGACCTGGAAATGTCAGCATTGCGCAAGAACCCATAGAGTTTGGGGGCAAATTCTAGAGCATCACCATGACATGACGCTGTTGCTTCTGGTTTGTGCTAGAAATGACATCACATGGGGATAATACCCACAGCCTCCCTGTTTGGCTGGCCTGTTTCCATCTGTTGACCAGCTGAGCACTGGCAGGCAGCAACTAAAATTGCTGGGAGATTGCCCGCCATAAGCAGATAAGTCTAATTATTAATCAGAGGGCCCCATTTGGGACCCTTTCTCTTTGAGTCCTTGAAGCTCCTCTGCATAATAACCATACCCCTCCCTAGTCTCTGGACTTTTTCACTTTTTTTTGTTTTGTTGCCAGTTCTGGCCCCTTACTGCTTTGGTTTATCCCCTGATTTTTGCACACATTTTAGTGCCTTTAGTTTTTGAAAATGTGACATGGAATAAGTGCTGGAGCTAATCACAGAAGAGGCCAAAGGAACAATAAAATATCATGTGGCACCATCCACATGAACCACACTACCTGGTGGTCAGCTCTTGCTAACTCTTGACAGTTCCTTCTGGATTGTATTTCAGAGGGCAGCGTGGCCACAAATAGCATGCTGGGTTTTAACTCTCACCTCCCCATCTTGCAAGCTGTAAGTTTGGAAGCAACATTAATTCGTCCTGAGAGATTGTGACCAAGTGTTGAAAACTCCTGATGTGAATGTATATAGCAGAACCAGAAGGCGTTGGAGACAGAGGGGGAAAAAAACACCTCAGAAGATTTCACATGAAGAAGTGACCTGTAAGTAATATTTATATCCACCCACTCTGTGCAACCCTAATTAAGTCTTGAGAACTGAAGACAGATTTCCATTTCCCCGAATGAACAATGGGACATAAATTTGGTTTCTTTTCTTTAATACACATGGATTAATCGATATCAGACTAAATAACAAAAACCACAGTAAGGGAAAGGCCAAGCAGATGAGTTACCAAGAATTCAATTTTAATTGCACATTAGTAATCTTGATCAGGGTGAAGACAGAGGGAATTCATGGAGAATTTGCAGCTGAAAAGAAGATGTGAAGACCAGTGAATCAAATGAAATGTCAGTATTGTTCCTCCCTGCCTTCTCGCCTTGCTACTACAGTCTCCTTCTCCAGCACCTGGCAGAAATGGGCAAACTGTGCTATCCCAGATGCCCCGCGACTTGCAGGGCGCATGGGGAACCCAAGGGAAGGAAGGCAGTTTCTGGATTGGCTTTCCCAGGCACCTCGCAGCTGCGGGGCACCTGAGGATCCTGAGGAGGGGAGGCAGTTTAAATTGCCTTTCCTCCCTGGATTGGCTTGGCTTCCCCAGGTGTCCTGCGGCTTGCGAGGTGCCTGGGGAACCCAAAGTGGGGGGAGGCTGTAGGCGTAGCTAACTCAGAAGCCAACCAGAACTCCATTCCTGTGTGTTCCTGCCCAAAAATAGCCCTGATCTCAGCCTTCCACAATAGTCCGTGAGGCAAGGATGGAGGCTGAATGAACAGGCTGGTCTGGACATTCTTGGTCTCTTGGGTTTGAATGGCACACTATATGGGCAGATTTGTGGTCTGACTTTCTGATGTAAATTTGTAATTTTTAAAAGTAATTATGTGTGTGTGGGAGGATAATTTGAGCCATGACATGAAATGAGGTGATGGTTAGCCTTTCCCCCACCAGTGCCATTTTCTAGATAGAACAGAAATCTGGATTTTAAAAAATCAGATGTACTTAGACTTGCCAACTCCAGCTTGGGAAATTCCTGGTGATTTGGGGGCTTAGCCTAGGCATAGCATAATTTGTGGACAGGAGGGCATTCAGCAGAGTTGCTAGTTCCTCCAGAGGAAGTTGCCAGTTCCTCTAGGGGAAGTTATCTCTGTAGTCTGGAGATCAGTTGTAATTCTAGGAGAAACGCAGGCCCCACCTGGAGGATGGCAATCCTGGCAGTGTGCTATGGATGCTTACCTTTCTTTCTTAAGGGATAATAGAAGCCACCTCCAGCCCTGCGCCCAGCTGTTTTGGGGAAAATGATGAGTGGGAGGGAAGGGTTACATCCCACCCTTAGACCCCAGAGACTGACCACAGAAGCCACAGCCATCTTGCAGCACTGTATTTTCCTACCAAGGGAATAAAACGGTGTGATAATGATGCCTGTAGTCTGCCAGATGGAGCAAGCACAATTTGCACAGTACAGTGCAGGAAGTAAGTTTATACTCAGATCTTTGACAGACCAGTAATGGCCAGCCAAGTGTCTCCTTACAACACTTCTTCAATGAATAATCCATGGGTGGAGCTTAAAGGACCCTTTGCCTTGCATTTTTCATGCCTTTGAACAACAGAAATCATTCTAAGGCAGTACATTTGTGAAGTTAAGCATTCCTCCATATTGAGATTAAACTGTAATTACCCTTAACTCCCCTCATTCCTATTTTTTTTCTTCTAAACCTTTTCATAGAAGTAAAACATGCAGTACAAGTCTGTCTACTGCTTTAATCTGCTAACAAGGACCTTTTTTCAATAACCGCTGCCATCAACTTCTTACCTGGGTCCCCAAAATATGCCCAAGCCATGCAGAAGAAATACTCCAAAATTCTTGTTGCTAATCTGGACAGGAAGCCCTTTCTCATAACACCTTTATGTATGTATGTGTGTATATGTATGTATGTAAAACCCATCCCAATGGGGACTCAAAGCACTATTCTGCTCTCTTCCATTTTATCTTCACAAATATCCTGTGAAGTAGGTTATACTGAAAGTGTATGACTGGCCCAAGGTCATCCAGAGAGTTTCAATGGCAGAGTAAGGATTTGAACCTTTGTCTCCCAGATACTAGTGTGATATCTAACTATTACAACCATACTGGCTCTCTCTGTAATCAAACAACATCAGCATGCTTTTTCATACAATGTGAGTGCAATGCATTTGTTTATGTAGACTGAAAGCTTGTGAAATGCAATTTATTATAGAGAAGAAAGAGTCAGAATTGTGTTAAAATAGCAGAATAGAAGACGGTAGAACAGATAAGCTTCAATGCTCTAGGACAGGACTAGCTGGACAGATACCTTTCTTCAGTGCTGAAACTGTATGAAGGCACCAGGTAATTCTCAAAGCTCTACATATTCCATGAATTCTTTGTTTCAAGCCATATCATTAAGATGGCTTTAACCTCATGGTCTTGTTACTCCAAGATCTATTTCCTATGGCCATTAGGTAGAAGTTACTCAAACTTTAGCAATCCTGGGGTCTCCATTTCAATTTAATTTTTGTTGATGTGGACCCAATGACCTCTCCTCCTCCCTGTGGTTGTTACATGCCACACAGTCCACTTTCAAAGTGCACAACAAGTGGTACATGACACAATGGAGGCCCTCATCTTCTAATGTTCACAGAACAAATATAGTGAGAACTATGACAGCAAACTTTAAGTAAAATGTTTTGTAAGACCTGCAAGGCCACATATCAGATGGTAGCTGATTCCATGGAGCCACAACTGAAGAGGCCCTGACCCAAAATCATATAAATTTCACCTCTTGATCGGAAGAAGCTTTGAACTACAGGCAAGAAGAAACTTCCTTGTAATAACTTCCATCCTGAGTCTGGCTGAACAAAGCACAGAAGGAGCCTGGAAAAACTTCAGGGCTGGTTAAAAGAACAAGACAAGATCAATGTCACATACAACTTGAATGTCTGGTATTTACTAGGAAACCACAATTATTGTCCGTAGATTATAGTGGTATCTCTCTAGTCCCAAGGTGAAATTATTTGCCTTGCAAAATAGAGTGAAGATCAGTTCAGTTCTGTACCTGAAGTAATTATGATCAATGTATTAGGACTGCAGCTCAGCCAATTGGTGTTCTTAGGGCTTAGGTAACAAATCCTGGTAACTAGTCAGTGTTTTCTGGTTAGTGCTCTGAAGTGATCTGGCAACTAAATGACAGTATGCAGGAGCAGCAGCTCTATGGACTCCTCCTATGAAAGAGGAAAACCTTATACAGTCCCTGAGGCAGAAAGACCTTGCTACCATTAAATATGAAGGCTCTGTTTTCATGTTAATAGGATGGGTGTGAGCAGAACTCTCTCTCTTTACAAAGGGCTCATGGTGCCCTTGGAGTACCTTCATGGACCTCCCCTCCCCAGGTTTCCCAGCCTTAGTCTGTTCTGAGCAGAACAAGTACATAGAAACAGAACCCCCCAGGCCTGCTTTTTTAAAAGTAACCCTAAATTAAATAGTCCCCTTTGGATAATAATACCATACCTCTGCCTCCAAGTCTTTAGGTCCCTTAGAGCCAGGCAATCATTACTGAAAGGTGTCATGCACCTGAGCTGCAACACTGCACTTCTGCCTAGAAACAGACTAATTAATATTTGAATTGGGAATCCTGGAAGTGCAGGCAGACCAAGAAACTATGTACAACCCTGGTGAAACAACTAGCATTTCTGATTCCCAAAATGGATTTTGGTTACTTTTAAGATGGCACCAGGGGCATCAATGAAGTAATAAGCATCCTAACTACTTTATGGATGGCTCACCCTAGGTACAGGTTATTCTCTCTCACACACACTCGTATATTTATCCTATTGCAAATTTCAGCCTAAATATAGTTTTTAAAAAAGGTATTGTAATATTTGATGATTCACATTATCCAAATTTAATATCAAGTTCAGCCGACACTTTTGTTGATACCTCCTACACAACTATTAAAGCTATGGATAACCTACAATGTCCTATCTGGTTATTTTAAGAGTGTCTTCATATAAGAAAATGCTGCAGAATTCCACTAACAAAGATAGCATGACACCATTATAAATATGGAGGCAATTTTAATCTAATTTGAATTCTAGCTGGTTTTCATATTAGGGTCAGGCCAAGTCTTCATGAAACAGAATTTGCAGTCTCTTGCCTTTTGTGCAATGTGAAATGATTGTGGAAACATATACCAAGGACTCTCAAAGAACAGAGGCATGCATAAAATGATTTTAAACAGAAGTGTCACTCAAATTCTGCCAGCCGGTTTCTTTTGCTATTTTGCTGTAGGACAGGTTAGAAAGTGAAATGTGATCTAAAAATAGACCTTGAATTGTGTAGGTTGGAGACGGATTTGTGTTTCAGCATGGTTTAGTAATCACATACAATATCAAATGTTAATTAAATTTCAGTCTTACATATCAACTAGATCATCATCATCGTCGTCGTTGTCGTATTTTTGCCCAGCATTTGATCAAATCTGGTAAGCTTTTTCAGAATGGACTATGGCAAAGAAAGGAATGTGTAGTATTTAAAGAACCCTCACTTTTAAAGAATCCACACTCACCTCCCACCCCCTACCTCTGAATCTACCCAGCAGTAACTCTTCTGTTCAAAGTTTGCCTGGACTTCACTGTTCCTTTCTGACACCTCCAACCCTACTGCTTGAGGCAGGATGCTCTAACTAAAGTCCAAGAAGATCCTTCCTGTGGAAAATTGCAAAAGCAAGTTGTAAGAGGAGGTGGTGGCAGCATCACCCCATCCTTGTTTAACATGGACTGCTTCATCAGTACCATTCACAGCAACTTCAATGGACACAGGAGGGTATACCTCTGCTGAGGATGAGTCTGTATGTTTCCTACAGCATGGAATATCTCCAAGTTGTGTCCATCCTCCATAGAGCTGCTGTTGGAATATGGAGTTAACCAGATTTTAACAGTGGATTCTGGGTTCTTCTAGACTCTTGGGGGCTGACTTGAGTCTAGAAAGTTTCACTTATGCATTTTGCAAGCTTGACAGGGTCTGCAGAAGAAGCTGTCACATACTGGGAAACTGTTTGGATTTGACTAGATGTTAGTGAAGCTTGTGCATTGATACAGATCAATGATGATGTTGTCCAATTGCACCTACATGTAAGGGGTGGCCCAGGCCTAGGGAACAGCCTTCAGTCCAGGATCAGAACTGATCCTTAACCTACCAGCAAAAATAGTCTGGTTGAACTGGAGACCTAGGACTATGTATAGGTTGTGTGGAACTATTAATTAAAGAAGTGCAAATTCTGCCCTCTTCTTGGAAATCTCACAGTAATTACAACCTTGGCTATAGAACTAAAACTGTAGAATGAATATATCTATTATAAATGCACAGCTGGATGAAATCATGAGGATTTCAGGGAAATCTATATGCAAGTACATCAGCAAGTATATATATGATTGTTCTCTTAAGTCACAGTATACAGCAAGTAAATTCGATAAATATTCTCTAATTAACAGTTCCGAAAGGTAACTACAATAAAATAATGTGGAAATCCCCACTCACCCATAAAGCTCACTGGGGACCAGTCATAGTCTCTCTCAGCTTAAACTACCACAGAAGTCAAGATGAAGGTAAAACAGAGGAACAGTGTACACTGCCCTGAATTTCTTGGAGGAAGAGCTGGATAAAAACAATTTAGATACATAATACATTGGCCCTGACCTGGATAGCCCAAGCAAGCCTGATCTCATCAAATCACAGAAGCTAAACAGGGCTGACCCTGGCAAGTATTTGGATGGGAGACCTCCAGAGAATACCAGGGTCAGGAAGCAGAGTCAGGCTATCTAGTTACCAGGATTTGATACCTAAGCCCTAAGAACACCAATTGGCTGAGCTGCAGTCCTAATACACTTCTCTGAATGCCCTCCATGCCCCAGTAGGAGTCACCAGAGGTTGCCATGACTTCCAGGCATGGGCACACACACATGCACACACACACAGGCAATGCAAGTAAATAATACACAAACCTCTACTTTTGAAAAGGTCTATTGAAGTCAATGGTGCACCTTTCTTTATTCTTATTAAAATAGTCCATAAAGCACAGCAACAGGTTAGATTTTTTCTGACCTGTGGCTTTATAAGTCTTATACTACTTTTTGTCATCTATTCTTATTTTTTAATACAGCCACACACATTCATCATTTAGAAATCATTCATTCAGTAATCTTTTTGTACTAACAATGTGCTAGCTGCTGGATGAAACAGTTTTATCAAAACAGAGTTGTATGATCATGAGTAATGGTGACATTTGAAATATGAGTCTCTCACCTCTGCCCTTGAGGAGCTCCAGGGCCATCTACTATGCGCTAATCAACCGTACTCTGCCAAATCAATACTTTTGTCAAGAATGCAGCAAATCATGACAATAAAGAGAAACTTGTAAAAAAAAGATCAAGTAAAAGCACAGCATGTTTTCACATGATGAGTTTATCTGAGAAAAGGACGCATGCTTTGGTGAGCAGATTTATACTGGATTGAACAGCACAGGTAGAAGCCACTGTCACTGGGGCTTTTTCCTGGGGGAATGCGCCGGGATGGAGTTCCAGAACCTCTTTGACAAAATTATTTTTAAAATGTTTAAAAGTTTATAAGTTTTCAGTATACAGATTGAAAACGTCATTTCTGTCTTCAGAATTCCAACACCTTTTTCCTTTCCCCCCTTTTTTTAAAAGCCCTGGTTGTCATTATATCATAAACACCAGAAACTTTTTTTTTTAAGCACCACTCGGCCTTTCTAAGAATACTTAGTGAGTGCCAAGAAAAGTGTCCATGGGCCCCATGGCACCCATGGGCATGATGTTGGGGGTTCCTTGAACTATATATTCAGCAAGCTCACATGGCAGAGTCCTTTCATTTAGTTGGAATTGTAGGTTCCAGGCCGTTCTTCTGAGGGCTTTCCTAGCTTGGTTATTTGTAATTAAAGTCTCTAACTTTAGGTCTAATCTAAGGCTGTGGTCACACACACTAAATAATCCACTTTCAATCCACTTTCAGTGAACTTTCCAACTTGATTTTACTGTGTGAACTGGCAAAATCCAGTTGGAAAGCGCATTGAAAATGGATTATTTAGTGTGTGTAACTGCAGCCTAAAAATCTCTAACTTTAGATCTAGTAGAGCTTTCTTGCAAGTGCCACACCCCTCACTAATGCTCTTCCAGCTCTCACAGATCTGTTCCTGTGCTGCTGTTCTCTCTCAGACCTCTTTTCTCTTTTAAACTCCAATTCTTTATGTAGCCTCTATCTCACCCCTCAAGAAATGGCAGCTGTTCCTTAGGTCACAGGAAGAGGCAGGACCAGCTGGAAAATGTAGTCCTTAAATCCAGATTTCATTACACCTTTCTTCCTGTGCTAGTTTTGTATAAGGGCTAACAAGCATTCAACCCCCTAGTGGCAGTACACACCTCAGGCCTGGTCTATATATGCAGCAGAATGAAGGGATGGGATGATGAAATGGTAGAAGGCTGCGGAGGATGAATGGACAGCTTGTTGCAGGCAGACCGCATTTTTCAAAGCCCCGTACTAGGGTTGCCAGGTCTGGGTTGGAAAATACCTGGAGACTTTGGGGATGGATCCAGGAGAGGGCAGGTTTTGGGGAGCGGAGGGGCCTCAGCATGGTACAATGCTATAGAGTCCACCCTTCAAAGCAACCATTTTTTCCAGGGGGGCTGATCTCTGCCAGCTGGAGATCAGTTGTAAAAGCGGGAGATCCCCAGGCCCCACCTGGAGGCTGGCAACTCTACCCCCTACACTATCAATTCTCTGTAAGTGGAAAAAATAACTCATCATAGGTATAGGCTAAAATCACTCTCCTTTGTGTGCTCTTTAAGAAACCTGCAGAGTTTTTACACTGGGGATCATTATACTCAGCACCTTTAGTCTGAAGTGGCACAGACCATTTAGCCCCTCAAAGTTTAGAAATATTATTCAGGATGGTAAAATCCAAGGCCGTCTGTGAAGAGCTCCAGGGGGATCTCTACAAACTGGGTGAGTGTGCAATAATATGATGAATGAAGTTCAGTGTTGGTAAGTGTAAAGTGGTGCACACTGGAACAAAACTTCTCAGGTTCAAATATATGCTAATCGGATCTGAACTTGCTGAGACTGAGAGGGAAAGAGACCTTGGGGTCATAGTGGATAGCTCAATGAAAGAGTCAGCCCAGTGTGCTGCAGCAGCGAAAAGGGCAAATTCTATGCTGGGGATTATTAGAAGAGGGACTGAAAATAAAACAGCCAATATTCTAATAGCTCATTCGGAATTCTGTGTCCAGCTCTGGTCACCATATCTCAAAAAAGACATTACACAGCTGAAGAAAATACAGAAGAAGGCCAAAAAATGTTTAGAGAGTTGTAGTACCTTTACCGTGAGGAAAGGCGGAAGAATCTGGGCCTGCTCGGTTTAGAAAAGACATGACTAAGGGAAGATAGGATAGAGGTTTATTGAATTATGTATGCCGTAGAAACAGTGAACAGAGAGAACTTTTTCTCCCTCTCCCAAAATACTAGAACTTGAGGACAGCTAATGAAGTTGATGTAGGGTTGCCAAGTCACTTACCTGGCACAGCGGGGAAGACCCGGTCTGGAACATTTGCACATGGGCGGCACATTGACGTCACCCAGAAGTGATGTCATCATGTTGGGCACGTCGCTGGCTGACACTCTAGCAATTGGCCTGGAAACTCTATGGTACCATAGAGTTTTCAGTCTGATTGCTAGAGCATCGGCAGGTGACGTGCCTGGTGCAATGACATCACCTCCGGTTGACATTATCGCACCAGGCATGTCAGCCCAAACCAGGCACTTTGGGGGCAGGGTTCCCCCGCCAGCCTGATCTGGACTGGCAGCCCTTTCAGTGGGAAAACCTCCATCCCTCCCAGTGGACTTGGCAGCCCTAAGTTGATGGTGTGGTCCATGGGGTCGCAAAGAGTTGGACTTGACTGTGCGACTGGACAACAACAACAAAATGAAGTTGATGGGTGATAGATTCAGGATGGACAAAAAGAAATACTTCTTTGCACAATGAGTGATTAAAATGTAGAATTTGCTGCTAGAGGATTTAGTGATGGCCACAGGCACCGACAGTTTTAAAAGGGGATTAAACAGGTTGATGGAGGATAGGTCTATCAGTGACTATTAGACATAGTGATTGAAGGGAACATTCAGAAGCAGTAAATCTCTGAATACCAGTGCTGGGAGGCATAGACTTCTGTGCTCTGTCATTTGCTCTTCAGAGTAACTGGTTGGCCGCTGTGTGAGACAGGATACTTGGCTTGATGGACCATTGGTCTGCTCCAGCAGGGCTCTTCTTATGTTCTTATGATATACTAAGAATAAGGTCCATTTTTTGGGGAAATACAACGAGCTGTAGAAAGAGAGTGTGATCAATGATTTTATATCTTTCAGGCAGAGTAAACACAGAGTAGTGTTTTGCAGTGTAAAGAACTAATGTGGGAGTGAAGAACAGCATATCTTATGGTAGTAGAGAGTAATTGTTGCCTGTGATCCTGGACACATTCAACAGTTTCAGAGTGTGATGTCTGTGGCAGTGTACCTGTCTGAGGTCCCACCCCTCCTCAAACTCACCCACTCCAGGCTCCGCACTTGAAATCTCCAGGAATTTCCGTACCTAAAGTTGGCAACTTTATCTCCTCTCCTCTCAGCAGTCTCTTCCTAGGCAAAGTTCTGTCTTTCTCGTTAGTGGGGAGCAAAGCAGCTTACTTCATTCTCCTCTTCTGCTTTGTGATCCGTACAGCAACCTTGCAAGATAGGTTAGTCAGAAAGTCTGTGGCTGGTCTGAAATCTCCCAGGCAGCTTCCATAGGGAGGCTCCTGCTGAACAGGATCGAGCAGCCAGGGCTAGTGAAGTAATGCTAGTCAGGAGGCATGAAGTCACCCTGAGAGTGCCGGCAGGCCTAGGATTTCCAACAAAGATAGAAGGTGGAAAAGTCTCCATATCTCTATTTTCCCTTAGACTGGTTTTGATGCCCGCAGAGTGCGAAAATGCCAGAGGCTCTGGGTGGGTGCCCCATGATAAATGCACCAAACAATTCCCAAAGATTTTCCAAAACATTATTCTGTCCACATTCATTTTCTACACTCACAGCATCCCCTGCCAGAACGCAACACATCCCCAGCACTTTGAATTAGCACCAGAGCTTTAAGAGCTCTCCAGCTGTCACCTGGAGATTGGCAACAGTGGTTTTCCAGGAAGAAATGGCTTGTTTGGAGGGTGGGTTCTATGGCATTGTATGTCTGAGATCCCCCTCTTCCTCCTCAGACCCTGCCCTCAGCAGGCTTCATCCCTAAAATATCCAGGAAGTTTCCAACCTGGAGTTGACAACCCTATGTACTTTCCAGGCAACCATCAGCCTACCTTTGTCTGCCTGTCTGTCTTCAGGTTTACATCTCCTCTCCCCTCCCTGCAGCCTCTACCTAGGGAAAGGGCAATCTTTCCCTGCAATGAGAACCAAAGCAGCTGACATCATTCTCCTCTCCCCCATATGATCCTCACAACAACCCTGTGAGGTATGTTGGGTTGAAACCTGTGAATGATCCATAATCCCCCAGGCAGCTTTTATAACATGAATCTGAGACCTGCACACCATCCTCTGAAGCACTATCAAGTACATATCAGTGGCAGTAATAGGGTGATTGCTGGCATCTTTTTCTATAATTTTTTGCCTTGTGGTATTCTGCTTGCGGTGTGATCTGTCTTTTTTGTGGTGTGGCATGGTTGTGTTATTGGGTTTGTTTCTTTTGAAGGGGAAGTGATGTGTTGTGGGTGAGGACATAGTTTACCTCAGGATACACCAGGTCGTATATGCAACTGACTGTTCCAACTGTCTCGGGTGGGGGGGGAGTTTAAGGTGTGGAATGGAGTGAGGTCCAATCAGCTTCCATATGCAAATGACCTTGAAACACTGGCCCAATCAAAGAAGAGTAGCCTAGGCTGCAGTGGGTGGGAGAAAAGAGTGGACTCAGCATCCATCCAATGCCAACTGATTACTCTTGAGTGGCAGTTCATCTGCCAGTGGGTGATGCAGTACTCTTCAAGGGCCAATGGGAGACCCTGGAATTGTGAATAAATTAGTAAGCCTTATATATATGATTCCTTGGGTTAATTTCATTTGGAAGAGATAGCTTTGAGGAAAATTCAGGCCCACTATTGAAGAAAGATATAATTGTAAACTATTATTGGATGAGAGTAACCAAAAAAATGACACTGCAATCGCAGATATGTTTGTATGCCAGGGTAAAGGCATTGGAGGAGGCAAGTCTTTAAGGACAGAACTTTTTCATATCCTCTGAACTTTCTGATGGATTTCCCCTGCTCTCTGATTAAATATCTGTGTATAGATATGATGCCTCAGTTATTCTGAGTCTAGGCCTTTTGCTTGAAGAAGTTTTGATCTGAAAAATGAGACAAGTGGCTTCTGTGTGTAGTCACTGACAGGAAATGAGATAATAAAAGTGAGCAGATTCAAATGACTCCTGAATATTCATAATTAGATCTGTCATTTTGCTAAACTATTCCCTTTGACTTATGTGGCTCTCCTCAAGCATTCTGCCAGGAACAATGAAAATAACAAAACCAGAGTGTGACAGAGCTAGGAATCAGTTCAGAATGAATGCAAAAAAATGAGCTAGTTGGTGCTGTATTCTAGCTGCCAAGAGGACAAGAAGCCTGCTCAAGTCTCATTGATAAGGAATTGGATGCAAAATTATGTTTAACTCCTCATTTTCTTTCAGGCACCAACAAGAAAGATTGGGGAACTGTTTTGCTAGGAAAGATAGTTTAAAGACTGAATTACTGAAACAGCAGAAGAGCTGACTACTAGGCAGCAAATGTGGTGTACCAAGAACTTCCTGGCAGCAAATGAAACGTAAAGCAGCCCTACCCTTCCTGGTGCAGGTGCAGGGGTCATTTCATAAAAGAAGAGGTGCGGGAGCTTATTAGCATAACTCATTAGCATAACTTATTTGCATATGCCACACCCCCTGACATCACTGGAAGTGTGTCAGAAGGCAACACCCACCACTCAAGCTCCACCCCTAGGGACTGTCTTTCCCCTCTGGGGGCTGTCATTCTAGTCCCAGTGTAGTCTATCTGGGCCCAGGAGGAATGCTACACATGCTGCTTTGTGCTCCTGCTGGGAGCTGGGGGCGGAGCTTGCTGCCACCTGTGCTTTTAACTGCCGGAGCCCCCTCCTGCATGCTCCTGCTCCAAATAACCCCTGTGCAGGTGCATCAATAAAGGTCGTGATCCTTGCAAATGCTTGTTTTATGGACCAATGCTTGAGGAAGGGAGGTACCACGGTGCTAGTGTTCTGCCATTTAGAGGTACCTTCTATCCAGATTCCATCCTCATTGTCCCTGAGTTCCCAGTGCTGGCTGGGAAGATCCTGTAGTAGGGGAGGACACCAGGAACAGGGGTGCATCTTTGAGTCCCTTGATTCAGCAGAGTCCAAGGCCAGCCTGATCTCCATGCAGTAGCTGTGTAGTCTTGCTTAGGGGTTGCCCTCCTAACAACAGGAAGCAATGGGGTCTATGGGATCCCCCCTTGTCTTCTGCCTGGGTTGGAATGACTGATAGCTAAGCAATATCAAGCAAGCACTGAAATCAGTGTGAGCAGTATGAGTTCCAGGGTGTCAGACTAGAACCTGGGAAATCCCACTACTTTGCCATATATTCCACTGGATGGTTTAGGACTAGTCACTCTCTTTCAGCCTAGCCTACTTCATACAGTTGGTTTGAAAAGTAACAACCATGTATGCCACTCTGAGCTCCTTGGAGGAGAGGCAGAGTAAAGACATGACTGGTGAATAGATTACCTCATTCAGCCCTCACATCTATATTCTCACCAATCCCCCAGAAGGGCCATTTTATTTTATCTCTTATTTGGAATAATAGATTAGAATAGTAGACTGTAATGTAACCTAATGAATAGTAGAAATTGGAAAGTATTTCTCTGGTCTGGGGACAGGGGAGATAAATCTGCACAGTCAATCGCCCCACTTCAAAGAAGAAGATGCTGTAAAGTTGCCTCCAGGCTTGAGAGGAGACAGATGGCGGGGTCAGCATTATATCCTATGGGCCATTAAGGATACGTCAATTTCCAACTTTGACATATTTATTTCCTTCACTGTTTCCCCCCATAACTGAACCTGGATAAATGGTAATCATATAAACGAAGCTTATTATCCTTGTTTGATCCTTGAATCTGTTAAATGTCTTCATTATCCTGTATGATAATTTACTGCTCACCCTCTACCTATATGTATGGACAGGTAATTTCCATTGTTGTTTCTGTCTGTCTTGACTTGAATTGGCCCTTCCTGGCAACTAAGCCCAGTCTGTGTCTTCCTATATGCAATGACTGTGGTAATTCTGTTTCATTGTATCTGATGAAGTGTGCTTGCACACGAAAGCTTATACCTTGAATAAAACTTTGTTGGTCTTAAAGGTGCCCCTGGACTCCAACTTTGTTCTGCTGCTTCAGACCAACACAGCTACTCACCTGGTGAATAGATAGACAAGAGAAATACTTATCTGAGCAAGTTGCAGAAAATCCTCAGGCAGTAGAGACAGAAAAGCAAGATGCCAAGAATGGCAGCCTGAATCTACTTGTTTGGCATTTGCTGGTAGAATGTACAGGTCTTCCTTTAGGAAAATCTCACATCTTTAAAACAGTAGGAGACTGCTAAGAACTGAGCAAGAGAAATAGATCAAGCAGGAGTTAAATGGTTTATACTCTCAACAAACTGTGAAACTGTCTCTGTCTGATAGAGAAAATATTTAGTGGATTATGAGGACATCAAAATTTACTTTGATATTTGAAAAAAAAGCCCCACCCACTGATGTTTAGTTGAGATCTCCCTTGGCATGACTTGAAGTAATGTCCAACTAATTAAATTCAGTATATTTATTAATGCTGTCTACAGGTACATGTCAAAAAGTGGTTGTTAGATGCCAGTGGTTTGTAATTGGAGCTTGGCTCCAAAGGGCAATAGGGACTAGGATCCTGAGACTCCTAGTTAACACCTATAGGAACTGTGGCAGGAAGTTTAAACCCTCCAATGGGACCTATGGGTGTCACCCCGGGGACTGTATATAGTTGGCCGTCTTCCATTTGTGTGATATGTGTGTTGTGTTAGCCAAATTGCTCTATTATTTAATAAAGATGGGGAATTATAATTATTAATATGCAATTGGCTTATCTATAGGATCTGACCTGTGTATACCAGAGTTAGAATTCCCAAGCACACAGGAACAGACACAGAAACTGGGTGGCTAAAATAATGATTTCTTTACTAAATATTCTCAAGCATTCACACAGTATAGCACTAAGGAAGCAGAGGGGATTGATGGGTTATAGGGGGTGATACAACCTGTCCAGATGTGCAGAGGTCCATGGATTCTGGTCTAAACTCAGAGAGTTCAGGGGTGGCCTGCCATTTTGGATCATGGCAGAAAACACATGGTCTAAGGCCATGTGTGTGCTGGGATATAGGCATTGGCAAAGAATGCAGACCAATGGGTGGCCCTGGGGGCTGGTCTCAGGTGAGAACAATAGATTACCTGGACCAATGATGAGGCCCAGGGGTGTGTGATGCCAGTAGGGGCAGATCTTAGGTATGACCAGTGAGCTTCCAGAGAGGCAGGGTCTGGATTTAACAATAGAAGCCAGGTGTTGGGTAGCTAGTTAAATGGATGATCTGACTTACTAATGGTCCTGGCTAGGATGACAAAAGGTGGGAGACGTCCCTGATTAGCATCAGGAATGGTTGCTAAACATTCGAATGATTGATTGGTTTATCCCGGTATTTTGAGGGACAGAGGCAGGAAAGACAAAGAATTTAGACAAAGAATTACTGGAGACAGAGTTAACTGCCAGATGGCCTCTAAACAGACATTTAGAAATGTAGATATACTTTACCTGGTAGAACCCAGGGGTCTTTTTTGGGGGGGAGCGCACCTGAGCGCAGCTCTAGCAGCTTAGGAGGGCAGAAAGGCTCCCTCATGTCAGTTTCGGCTTTATAAAGGATTTGGGAGTCTTTCCACCAGCTGCATGTCAATTTCAGCCCCATTATATCCTATGGGCCATTGAAGTCAATGGTGAAAACATAGAGTATTTTCTGGGGGCTGGAAAGGAGGGGGTTTGAGGAAGAGGCTCCAAACTCACAGGGTAGCTGTTGGAGCCTCTCCCCAAGATACTCACCATTTTTCAAGAACATTGGACTAGGGGTCCAATTCTACGGGCCCCCAAACAGGTTGCCCCCATTCCCTCCATTGTTCTAAATGGTGGGAAAAAAGTTACGTTTTTCCCACGGTGTTGTTAGTAGCTCTGGGGGTGGGAGGAGGGGGTTTGAGGAAGAAGCTCCAAATTTTCAGGGTAGCTTTGGGAGCCTCCCCTCACATACACCCCCACATCTCAAAGCAATTGGACCAATGGGCCTAATTCTATGGGCACCCAAACAGGTTACCCCCATTACCTCCAAGCATGCCACAGTGCCACACAGAAATCCCAAAAGACCAAAAAGAACATCATTTATACATGTATAAATTGATGGTGCAACCTCATTGGACCACTCACACCACACACACCTCAAATTTATAGCACTGGAAAAATGCAGAAAAGGGCTACTGCAATAATATGAAGAAAGGTTATCATGTTTGGGGATCTTAGCTTTGAGAAACAATGACTGAGGGGTGACATGATAAGAGGTTTACAAGACTATGCACGGGATAGAGCAGGTAGAGAAAGAAGTACTTTTCACCCTTTCCCACAAGACAAGAACTCGTGGACACTCAATGAAATTGCTGAACAGTCAGGTTAGAAGTTAGAACAGATGAAAGGTTTTTTTGGTTCTTACAGGTTTACAACTTTAAAAAGTTCTGCTGGTTGCTGTTGCTTGGTGGGGGGTGGAGTTGGTTTGTTTTTTTCCTGTCTGCTCCAGCGTCCATACGTTTGTCAAATTCCATCTGGAAGCTGTTCATGCCAGCCACCACCACCACCACCTCCTGTAGCAGTGAATTCCATGTGTTAATCACTGTTTGGGTGAAGAAGTACTTCCTTTCATCTGCTGTTGCCCTTTTCTGCATTTTTCCCAGTGCTGTAAATATTCTTTTTGAGGTGTGTGTGGTATGAGTGGTCTAATGAGGTTGCACCATCAATTTATACATGTGTAAATCTTGTTGGTCTTTTGGGGTTTCTGTGTGGCACTGTGACTGCTGGGTGGCTGCCTGCTTGCCTGCCTTAAGTGATTAACCCCATGACTGCTGCTGATGACAAAGCTTTCATTATATTTTATTTCACTGCTTGCTTGTCTTCCCCCTCTCCCAGCCACCCAGTTATCACTTTGGGGGACCCAAGAATTGCTTTTTGGTGCCTGGTTAATCAAATGTGCCGGATACTCAAGCTTATTGCTGTGCTGTATACTCTATGCAGAAAAATCTGTAGTGACCAAACCCCACCCCTTTGACAATACCATGACTATGGGCCTCCACACCAGGTAGGACACTTCTTGTCTCCCATGAGGCGACAGAGCCATCCTGTGCAGCAGACAGACAAGCAAGCCAGCTGTCCAGGAGTTCCCCAATATGGCTGACTTCTGACAGATTGAGGCAGGCTGAGGGGGAAGGAGGGACCTAAGAATGATTTCAGCAGGCAGCTCTAGCTGACATAAGCCCTGCATGGTGGTTGGCTGGAGAGGCAAGAGTGGGGTGCGTGTGCTTTATGGTGGCTGACTCGGATGAGCTTGCCCCCTGGGCAATGGCATTGGAATATTCTGGATAATCAGGTACAGAATAGCAAAACTTTTACTGTAATCTGCTGCACAGATTAGAATGCTTTCTTTTGCTGCACAGCCACCAACTACGTTTTCCTCCTAATGCTGCTTGGGATGAAAATGTCCTGCAACTGAATGCTTGAAATGGAGTCAACAGAGTTTGTGTTACTGGCCATGAGGAGGATTGGAGAGGGATGAGGAGAAGGAGATGGTGACAGCAACAGAGTGGTTGTAGAGGTCAGGATTCACACATATGCTACAGTCAGATGTACCTTAAAAATAGAGCTCAAAGCACATTCATAGCACTGAACTTCTTTTCAAAGTAAGTCTGTACACTTCCACAATAAACTTCTCTATTTGCTCCATTTGGTCTTCATGTGGGTGTTTCACGTATAAAATGAAACAGCATAGACTGGATCCACATGCTGTTGGATGGTGCACTATTTGCTATTGTTGCCCACAATCCTAAAAACACTCTGCTGGGAGTGAGCCCCACTGAATAACATGGGATATACTTCTGAGTAGATCTGCTTAGGGTTGCTCTGTGCAGACAAGGCAGGAGGTAAATGATTATGATATATCTCACGATGTGTGAATCCATCCTTTTTTTTTTTTTTTTGTAATAACCCTCCTAAAAGGAGAGAATTTTATTGCTTTTTATACAGAAAAAAGGTAGGGTATATAGATGGATAAAGAGAAAGGTTGAGTGAATTCTCTGTTAAATTGTTAGTACTTTTTTGTTGTTGTTAGTACAAATAAAGTTTTTGGTTTCTACCGTGGTTGAAAGATCTTCTTTTCATCTTACCAAAAGTCCAAAATACACTTGTTAGATAGATTAGTAAAGTCCTTTGGGGTTAGTTGATGATCAGCTCCATTCTGTCGTCTCACGAACAGCTGTTATATCTTGGGGTTTCTCCCTTTTAAGTCTCTCAGGTTATAAGACGGGCCCTCTCTTGCCTTTCCGTCTCCCGCTCCTGCTCCTCCCTCTTCTGGGCCACTGTCCTCTTTGCTACTAAAAACTGTCCAATTAGTGAGTTCTGCATCTTCCTCTGAACTGGCGTGTCTCTTCAGAAATTCTTGAGCTTTGAAAACGGAGTCAATCTTCTCTCTTTTGTCCTTGAACTTGAACACCAGTCCTTCGGGGATCCACCATTTGTAACTAATTTGATGTCTTTGTAGAAACAAGGTCAATCCTTTATATGCTTTCCTTTTCATACGGATTTCATATGGAACATCTTTTAGTATTCTGATAGTCTGCTCTCCGATCTTCAAGGGCATTGCTGATGCTGCTCGCAGAATTTGATCTCTAGTATGCTGCTTAGTAAACTTGACAACCACTTCTGCTGGCAGATTATTTTTCTTTGTAAAACTGGAGTAGGCTCTATAGGCCACATCCATCTCCTCTTTTAAATTTTGCGCTTCTTTGCCAGTTAGTGGTGCCAAGGCATTCGCCAAAATACTTCTGAGATCTTCTTTCTCTTCTTCCTTTATGCCCTGAAAATGAAGAGTCAAATTTGATTTTTCCATCTGCAACATTAAAATTCTTTTTTCTTGCATATCTTGATGCTTTTCTAACTTGTTGACCTTTTTTTTAATTTTCTTGGTGTCTTCCGTCGAGACCAAACACTTCTGTGTGATTTCCTCCATTTTCTTTGCCGTTTCTGTTAATTGTTTCTGTTGACTACTGAGAACACTTTCCATGTTGCAAAAGGTTTCGCTAATTTTCTGCATTTGATCCAGCAGAGGGCGCAGTGACTCACTTTTCTGTTGATTGACAGCAGGCTCTGGAGGGAGGCTGCCAGGACCGGAAATCCCTCCCACCTTCTTTACCGGCTTCTCTGGGACCTTTTTCTGCCCCAACATTTTTATTGTTTACTTTAATTAAGTTCGTGCCGTGACCCTCAGGAGACAAGCTTCTTTTTCTGGCTTCAATAAAACCCTCTGTCAGAAATGCTTCTCTGATGTTTCTCACTGAATCCATTGTTTTGTGTTCCCTACCCTGCTTTGCGCTTGCGTAGCTATGCAGGCAGTAACGTGGGAGCTTCTTCCCTGCCGCTTTTCCTTATCACGGCGGCCTTGAATGTAGGCTTTGGGCTATTCTTGTGTTACTGAGAATTTTCCAGTCCTGGGAAGGCAAAGGGAGGGGGGAGTAGTCTCCTGTTCATGAAGTATATCTCCCGCCGGGAGTTTCCCGCGCACGCGCTCATATTTCATTTGCTAGGCGCTTTTTTGCATCACACTATAAGTTAGCTTGCATTGCTTCGCCCCCCATTCCTGACAATGACCTCCTACTGTGGGTTTTAGCAAGATAATCCAATAAAACCTTTCTTTGTAAAAAGAATGACTGGATCCACTTGTTATTGAACCTGACAGAAATTGTCAGGAATCATCATCATTTCCCCACCTTCAGTTTCTGCCATCTACCACGATGAGTGGAGCTGGGGGGGGAACCTCGGGAACAGTCCCAGTGACTACCACTTCGGGAACCACGGCCCCGGTCACCACCGTGGAGACTCCAGCGACCACCACTTCGACTACTACCATGGTCCCAGTAACTACAACTCCGGTATCGACAGCTCCGACCCTGCAATCCGCGGCAGGATTGGTCACCCCCCCATTGATCAGCACAGTGGGAGCCTCGTACACTCTCCCAATCTACAGCCCGGCCGGGCCAACGCAGAGTCAGGGGGGAGCCATCCCACAATTCTACGTGCCAGGGGCCCCAACACCGTGGGACAAAGGGGTGACCTACCGCAGGTCGCGTGATTGGACTAAGAACCTGTTGGACACTACCCAGACGACCTGGTCCATGCCGGGGAGCCAGAGCCGGGACAGCTTGTTGGATCCCAGAGGGAGCTTCGGACTTCCCCAGGGACGGGTGTCTCGAGGATCTCCCAGAACAGGATCCAGTCCCGATCCAGAAGCTTGCATGGACTCTATTCAAGAGGATACCCGACGTTTGGTATGGGACATGGGTAAACTAATGCAATCCCTACCACAGATGATGGATCAAGCAATTCGTGCCCACCCGCTGACGCAACCAAGACCAGCGCCAGCGCTTGCACCACTGGTGGCACCGGGACAGCCACCTCCTGCTCCACCGGCCCCAGGGCCGGGCCAGCCGGCACCGGCCCAACCTCCACCGGCCGGCCCAGCACCGGGACCCGGGCCAGGGCAACCAGGGCCTGTCCAGCCACCAGCTTTGCCTCCGCCTCAACCCCCTGCTCCAGCACCCCTCCCGCAGCCAGCTCCTGCACCGATTATGGCCCCTGTTCCTCCAGTAATCCGCCCCAAGGACATGTTGGAGATCACTTTTGACGGGGACCCCGAGACTGTGTCCTTTTTCATACTGCAAGTAGGGAAATTTGTGCAGAGATGGGGCTATGTGTTCCCGGATGAGGAGCAACAGGTGGAGTTTATCGCTTCAAGGTTCCGGGGAAGTGCTACCAGCTGGTATGTAGCCCTTCATGATCTAGAGGCGGTGGAGCTGGGGAATGTTGATGACTTCATGTGGGCCTTGAGGAACCGTTTCGAGGATCCGGGGGTGGCCCAGAAGGCAGAAGCCTTCCTTCGCACTTTCAGACAAGGCAAACTCACCGTACAGGAGTATTCACGGGAATTTCAAAGGCATGCAGTGAAAATTCGAGACTGGACTGATGCTGTGCTAGCCCAACAATATCGAATGGGACTAGCAGTAGATGTCCGCAACAATGTCCTCAGCTCTAAGCAGCCCCGCACTCTCTAAGGCTGGATGGAGGAGGCCGAAAAAGCTGAAAGCCGTTTGCGTGTCATGAAGCTGGATCTATCTCTGGGCAACAACCGTCCAAGTGTCTCGGCAGGCCAGGCCAGATCCAGACCAACCTCCACCCCGAGCGGGTTGAGAGATCAGCGCATGCGACAGGGCCTTTGCCTGCGGTGTGGAGAGAGGGGGCACTTCGCCGCATCCTGCCCCAGAGGGGATCCCAACAGAGCCCTACCACAAGAGGAGCCCAGACAATGGCCAACCCCTACTCCAAGGAAGGGAACAGCGAAACCACACAACACACGCGCCCTTTTTGCCAGTCCAGACCAAGCGGATACCATGATGCTGGAGGAGGAGAGAGAGATGCAGGGAAACGAATTGGTCCTGTTTGTGAATGGCGCCACACAACAGGACCCTGCCTCTGAGGCGCCTAAACTGGTGAGCAATTACCCCTCTCTCTTCTTTGTGACTGTACTTGTAATGAATCCACAATGATGACCCATATCAGGGTTCGAGCCCTCATTGACTTGGGGTGCGGGAGGGATCTGATAAACCCATCTATGGTTATGGGACTGGAGGCAGCTGTTGTCAATCTAAAAGACCCAATAACTTTTACTCAAATGGATGGGTCACCGATGAAGGAACCATGTCGATTTGAGACTATTCCTTTGAGAGTGGGCACTGGGGAGCACTGGGAGCTACGCTCTTTTGTAATAGCCCCTCAAGCCCAGTTCCCATTAGTGTTGGGTAGCCCATGGTTACATGGTCACGATCCTTATATACTTTGGGAAGAGGGGATTGTACGATTTATCTCCCCGAAATGCACAGAGCATAAATGGGACCCAGGGTGGGGAAACCCCCCATGCAATGAACCTCCACGGGCCTGCCTAGCCACCGAGGACCTTAACCGCATACCCAAAGAATACCGGTACTTAACCAGGGTGTTTGAGGAGGAGGAAGCGGACGAACTACCTCCCCACCGTAACTCAGACTGTGCGATTGAAATCCTTCCTGGCCACAAATTGCCAAAAGGAAAGATTTATGCCATGAGTCCCATAGAAAAGGAAGAACTACGCCGATTTATCAATAAGAATCTGGCCCGTGGATTTATTAGGCCAGCATCGTCCCCTTTCGCGGCACCCATGTTGTTCTGTAAAAAGAAGGACGGGGGGCTCAGACTGTGCACGGACTATAGGGGTCTGAATGCGGTATCTGCAACCAATGCCTACCCCATACCCCTCATCAAGGACTTGCTGGCAGAGGTGGCAAAGGGGAAAGTGTTTTCTAAACTGGATTTACGTGATGCTTATTTTCGGGTCCGTATTAGACAAGGTGATGAACATAAGACTGCATTTAATACCCCGCTGGGGCAATTTGAATATCGGGTTATGCCCTTCGGATTACAGGGGGCACCTGGGGTCTTTATGAACTTAATTAATGAGGTGTTACACCCCTACTTGTTCAAGGGGGTGGTTGTTTACTTGGATGATATCTTGGTCTACACCCCAGATCAAGAATCCCACACCACGCTTATGCGGGAAGTATTGGAAACGTTATTAGAGCACAAACTGTTTGTTAAGTTGTCAAAATGTGAATTCCACCAGGATTGCATTGACTTTCTAGGGTACCGCATATCCTCCGCCGGATTAGAGACGGACCCAAAAAAGGTCCAGGATGTGTTGGATTGGGAGCCCCCCAAAACCAGGCGGCAGCTCCAAAGTTTTCTCGGTTTCGCCAATTTTTACCATCAATTCCTGCCTCATTTTGCCCAGGTGGCCCTCCCCCTCACAGACCTCCTGAAGACTAAAGGGAGAGGGGCTAAGGCTTCAATGCCCGGGGCTCCTTTGAACTGGACTCCCCAATGTCAGGGAGCATTTGAACAACTAAAACAGTTATTCACATCTGAACCTGTGTTAGCACACCCCGATGAGACCAAAAAATTCGTGGTCCAAGTAGACGCATCGGATACCGCTATGGGGGGGGGGGTAATTTTGCAAGAGAATGCTCAGGGGCAACTACAACCCCTTGCCTATGTGTCCAAAAAGTTTAATGATACTGAGAGATTTTGGCCCATTTGGGATAAGGAAGCAGCCTCTATACGTTTAGCGCTAATCACCTGGAGACACTGGTTGGAGGGGTCCCGAGTACCTTTTGAAATCTGGACTGCTCACAAGAATCTGGAGGTACTGCGGAAGCCTCGAAATTTAAATGCAAAACAATTCCAATGGGCTGAGTTTTTCTCCAAATTTCAATTCACCCTCCACCATTTTCCGGGTAAATCCAATCATCTGGCAGATGCTCTCTCCCGCCTCCCCCAACATCTTTGTAAGAGAACAGAAGTAAAAGAGTCTATGTTCACCCCAGAACAACTAGTTGGGGCAGTGGTAACCCGGAAAACCCGGCAATTACAATCATTAGCTCCAAGCCATGGCACGACCTGGGAAATGCAATTTGCCTCTGACATTACTAAACAAGAAGCAATTGAATTAAAAGCTCGGGAAGATGTGGAATGTAACTCAAATGGCTGCTGGTATAAGGGCAATAAAATCTTTGTTCCAGAAGCTACCCGAGCTCAGGTATTGCAATCAGCCCATGACTCAAAATCTGCTGGGCACTTCGGGTATGTAAAATCGCTACACTTACTGCAGCGCAGCTTCTGGTGGCCCCGAATGAAACGGGATTTATCCCTCTATATACAATCCTGTCCAACATGCAATCGTTGCAAGACTAGACCAGGAAAACCTCCAGGTCTTTTACAGCCTTTGCCCACCCCGAGCCGACCCTGGGAAGTGATCTCCATGGACTTTATCACCGATCTTCCCCCAGCAAACATATGACAGTCATTTGGGTGGTAGTGGACTTATTTTCTAAACAGGCTCACTTTATACCATTTGCTAGCCTGCCGACAGCCAAGGTCCTGGCCAAAGCCTTCCTTCAGCACATTGCCAGGCTACATACGTTGCCGCTCAAAATAATCTCCGACAGGGGGGTTCAATTTGTTTCAAAACTGTGGACTGAGTTGATGGCTCTTATGGGTATTGAACGCGCTCTCAGTAGTGCCTATCACCCAGAAACCGATGGGCAAACAGAAAGAGTAAACCAAACCCTAGAGCAATACTTAAGATGTTTCACTAACTATCAACAAGACAATTGGGTAGATTTATTACCATTAGCAGAATTTGCGTATAACAACTCATGGCATGCCTCTACGAATATGTCTCCTTTCAAAGCTGCCATGGGTTATGACAGCCCCCCCCTTCCGTTTTTGAAGCCCGGCGAGGCTGGTGGAAAAGCCACAGCGTGGTGTAAATCTTTCCAGGAGTCCTGGCCCCTGATCATTGAGACTTTAAATGAGGCCAAGGCACAATACAAAAAACAGGCAGACAAAAAAAGGGCGGGTGGCTGGAATCTGCAACCGGGGGACTCTGTATACCTTTCCACCAAAAACTTGAGGCTGGCACAACAATCCCGGAAACTTGCTTGGAAATATATTGGTCCATTCAAAGTAGTGCGCTGTATAAATCAAGTGACTGTACAACTGGACTTACCTAAATCTCTTAAAGCAATACATCCAATTTTCCATTACAGCCTCCTCAAACCAGCATTACCCCCGACTAAGTGGCATCCTGAGCTTCCGGCGCCCCCCCCCCACTGATGGTTGATGATGAGGAGCACTATGAAATTGCTGACATTTTGGACTCTAAGATCCTCCGTGGACAGCTGCTGTACCTTATTGAATGGGTACACTTTGGGCCTCAACACAGGGAGTGGGTGAAAGTGTCTGATATCAATGCACCTGATCAACTGAAGGAGTTTCACACCCGCTACCCAAATAAACCTGGGGGCCCCTCATTCTCTCCTTCCTGAGTGGTGGGTGGGTGGTATTTTGGGAAGGGCAGAATGTCAGAAATGCTTCTCTGATGTTTCTCACTGAATCCATTGTTTTGTGTTCCCTACCCTGCTTTGCGCTTGCGTAGCTATGCAGGCAGTAACGTGGGAGCTTCTTCCCTGCCGCTTTTCCTTATCACGGTGGCCTTGAATGTAGGCTTTGGGCTATTCTTGTGTTACTGAGAATTTTCCAGTCCTGGGAAGGCAAAGGGAGGGGGGAGTAGTCTCCCGTTCATGAAGTATATCTCCCGCCGGGAGTTTCCCGCGCGCGCGCTCGTATTTCATTTGCTAGGCGCTTTTTTGCATCACACTATAAGTTAGCTTGCATTGCTTCGCCCCCCATTCCTGACAATGACCTCCTACTGTGGGTTTTAGCAAGATAATCCAATAAAACCTTTCTTTGTAAAAAGAATGACTGGATCCACTTGTTATTGAACCTGACACCCTCAAAGGTATCTTTTCCAATCAGCTTTTTTACTTCGCCCCCCTTCCTCTTTTTTTACCAGTCCCGGTTTCTAGGGGGGGTGGGGATTCCTCCCTCCTCCCATGCGCTTATGCGATTATAGGGGGGAGCGCATGGGAGCTGCTTCGAACGGATCTCCAACTCACGATTTGCTGCCAATTTTCCTTTTATTGATTCATGTCCGCTGCTTCACTCCATGAAGTCGGTGGCGTTGCTACCTCCCATTCGGGCACTACACAGCGGGGCCGTTGGGGCAAAGGGAAAGCCTCGATTTCCCGACCGTCAGGCTGGCAAAAAGGCTATCCCCCAAGCGCCCCCTGGTTCGGAGCCTTTGCCTAAGGCTCACTAGGGTCATTCACTTGTGCGAAGACCCCCCCCGACTGTGCATGGGCTGGTCGCCTCCGGGAGCGTCCCAAGAGGCGACCGCCATTCGCTCCGCCGAAACCGAAACTCCTGTGTGAATCCATCCTTAATAAACCATTTAGGGTTGCCAAGTCTTACCTGGCTCCTGGCAGGGGTATCCTGCTTCTCATCTGGGATCTTCTGGCATGCACACTTTGTGCGGGCTTTACGATGATGTCCCATGGAAGTGATCTCATCATAGGGGCTTCGGGGGTGCTGCTCTAGTTTTTGGGCAAAACTTTAGTTTTTTGCCTTCAAAACCATAGAGTTTGTCCAAAAACTAGAATGTCACCCCAGTGTCCCTGACACGATGATGTCACTTCCAGGTGACATCATCATGACAGAAACATCACAAGATGACAAGTCTGCTTGGGAGTGGGGCCAGCAGTGGGCTGGAACCTCAGAAACCAGGGGAGACCTTGCCCGGACCAGGGCTCTGGCAACCCTAAAGCCATTTGAATACCTCCTTGTTCATGTATAAATATGGACCAAACAAAGTTTAGATCTAAGAGAGTAGACTTGCAGGTAATATGAGGAAATGAGAATGTATTAGATGAGGACAGAATGGTATTTTAGGTTTTCATAAAGTGAAATGGTGGCATGGTGTTTTTGGAAATACTGACACCAAATATTATTTCATTCACTGGATAATGTTAATTTATGATAAATTGTTATCTGGAATTTTATATATATGTTATCTGGAATTTTATATATATATGAAGAAGAAGAAGGTATTGGATTTATACCCCGACCTTCACTACCCGAAGGAGTCTCAGAGCGACTTACAAACTCCTGTCCCTTCCCCTCCCTACAACAGACACCCTGTGAGGTAGGTGGGGCTGAGAGAGCTCTGACAGAAACTGTTCTTTTTCAAGAACAGCAGTGCCAGAACTATGGCTTGCCCAAAGTCATCCAGCAGCTGCGAGTGGAGGAGTGGGGAATCAAACCCGGTTCTCCCAGATTAGAGTCCGTGCACTTAACCACTACATCAAACTGGTGTATATATTTCTAAATTATAGAGAGAGAGGGGAGAAGGGAGAATATTTTTCAAGAAGGGGCTTGAAAAAAATGACTGCTTTCCCTGCATTATTTTTATCATGTATGTATAGAATTTTCAACATCATGAATTATAAATAGCTGTACAACAGGAGGTGTAAGGAACACATGATAAGATACAAGATGGTAAAAACAAAATACTATAAAATTATTGTTTAGGCAGATAATGTAGCTAGTACACTAATGAACCTAGCACCTTCTTTGAAGAAGTCTCACAAGAAAAAAAAGTCTATAGTAAAGTTTCTGGATATAAGTTAAAATCCAACATGATAGGCATAAATGTGAATGAAGAGGAACAAAGATGGATTGGTGATTTTTGTAATATTTTCCAGCAACAAGCAGCATGTAAATTATTTTGGGATACAGGTGACTACGGATTTGGATGACTGGTTTAAACTAAACCACCTACCAGTCATAGAGGAGGAACATGGAAGAATTTTTAAGAATGGTAAAAATGATAGATGGGCAGGATGGGCAGGGTTTACTATAAAGATTAATGTTTGCCTGAGGCTTTCATATGTATTTTTCAGTCTTTTGATCAAGTTTTGAGGTAGTGAGATAGTTTGTTAACAATGTTAATTAGTGATCACCTTAAAAAACCCTAGAGTAGCTAAGATGCCATTACTATGAAGAATTAAAAAAAAGAATGGGATGAACAAGCTAAAATCATGATCATATTGTAACAGTTCTTAACTGACAAGCAAGACATTGGTTTATGGATAATCTGAAAATATCTCAGAGGTACTTAAGGGAACTCCCCCCAATATTTCTTTAGGATCCCTACTAGGGTTCCCAAGTACTTACCGCGTGGGAGCTCCCCGGCCGGACCAGTCCTCCCTGTAATGCACAATGCCATCGCCAGGAAGTGACGCCAGGCGACGCTCTGGCAATGGGGCTGAAAACTCGATGATACCATCGAGTTTCCAGCCGCATTGCCAGAGCGTCACCTAGTGTCACTTCCTGGCAGCGGCATTGTGCACGGATCTTTCCTTCCCCCGGGGATGGTCCTGCCAGGACGTATCCACCCCCCGCTGAAATATGGTAAATTCTTGGCAAGCCTAATCCCTACTGTGGATAAAGAAGGCTGCTAAGGATACTGTCCTGGGAGTCAGCCCTATTAAATAATGTGAAACTTACTTTTGAGTAGACCTGTTTAGGGTTGCTTTCAGAGAGGAATAGCTCTCAGGAAACTGGCCACACCCCAGTCGTTAACACATTACTGAGATCATGGGCTAGAATAGGGAGGATGTTGCCATTATCATGTACTTTTCACAACTCAGTTTTGGAAAACCTTGACATTTTTGCAAGTTTGGAGGGAGCTGGAGGTGTGGAGATTTATAGATGTAATAAAAGAGGGACTTTAAAAAAGAATATGATGACATTTGTATAAAGATGAGAAGCTGAGATTCCCTTGATTCCAGTTCTTACAGACAAGGAAGTTTCATATGAATAGAAAGCTTGCTTATGAATAGAAAGCTTGCTACTTTTGAACAGCTGATTGGTAATATAAAAGATACAGAAAAACTTTTATTGTAGTTTTCTAATATTTTGTTACCTTTAGAATATCAAGCAGAACTTAAATTTAATGCAGAGTGGAAATGAGATCTGAATTGTAATATTTCAGAAGAAGTATGGAAATACATCATTGCTCAGGAAATAAAGTGTTCTTTTGCTTCCAACTTAAAAAGAAAATTGCTATAAAGGCACTATGTATATGGTAAAGAACCTAGCAAAACTGAGGAAGATATATTTAACTTTAAGCAAGAACTCCCAAAGATTTGATCAAGGTAGTGCAGATGTACTTTATATAGGTGTACATTGTCCTAAGTCTTCCATTTTTGGATATAAGTAATAATAAAGCTATATTGATCAGGAAATTTAATTAAATCTCATTATTTCAGTACATGTTAAAAGATATGAAAGAAAAGAAGATAATAGCTAAATGCATTATTATTAAAAACATTGAAATATTCTTTACTGATACAACTTCTGTAGAAGAGTATGGAGCACAAGCTTTGTAATTAAATTGACAGATCTGATTAGATGCAAAGGGATGTATATGCTTTATGTGAAAGAATATGGGTTCAGTTCTCAGCTTAGTATTGGGGGTTGGCATGGTTGGAAGCTGTCATTTGGCCCATCTTCTCATGGTGTGAAAAGCTACTAACACTGGAGGAAGTGGTCTTTCTTCCACTCAGGAACTAGAATTATTGACTGGTATTTTTGTTATTTCTATGTGTTTCATTGCTCTTATTAAAGAACATTAGCAAAATATTTAAAAGAAAAGTTAATGAACAATTATGATGCTAATAGAAACTATTGAAATAATGTATGTTAATGCATTTCAGTTAACATCAAAGAACTCCCCAAGGTTATTTTAAACTGTATGCTTGTTTGTATGAATTATAGCAAAAGTTATGCATGAGCAGCAGCCACACATTTGCTCATGTATCGCTTCTGTTTGTTCCATCAGGAGGGAGAAAAAAACAAAACAAATATCACCGCCTATGACCTAACAAACCCTTTCTCTGAAACTACCCTTACCCCATCTTACTCCAAGAAGCTAATGGCGGAACACATTGAAAGATGTTAGCTCATTGAAATGCATGATACACAGAAGTACAGAGATGATGAAAAATTGTGTCCATTGCTTCTTTATCAATAAAGCCGCCACTTTAGATTTGTCTGTGAAAAAAATGACCTATACATTAGCTCCATTCATCAACATGGGCTAAGAATGGTGAGGATTGTGGAATCATTTTTATTCTTTTTGTTCTTTGGGGGGGGGGTATTCCAGTCCAGGAAGCAAACAGTTATAAGTGGAAGGGCACCATTTGCTCCTGCCCTTGATCCATGGAACTGAGGTGGGATACAGAAATCATATCTCCCCAGTCTTCAAAGAGCTCCACCGCTGCCCATTTGTTTCTGGGCAAAATTCAAAATGCTGTTTTTTACCTATAAAGCCCTAAAAGGCTTGTGGCTAGTGTACTGGAAGGATGACTTCCTCCCATATTATCGAACCTGCCAGTTAAGATCTGCCTCACAAGCCCTGCTTTCAGTAACTCGGCCTTCAGAAGTGAGGCAGGTGGCAACCAGAAATAGGGTTTTTTCAGTAGTGGCACCTTACTGGTGGAATGCCCTTCCCCTTGAGGCTTACCTGGCACCTACATTTCATCCTTTTAGGTGCCAAGCTTTTAATTAAGGGCTTGGCTTTTAAACACTATTTTAGCCTCAAAGCTGTCATTTTAAGATGCCTGAGGTCTATTTTTGTGATCTATGTTTTTATGCTGTGTTGGTTTCCTCCCCCTCCTCCATGCCGGACATCTTCCCCCCTAGTGCTAATATTGTCTAATGTTTTATTTTTATTATTTTTGGATAGGCTCCTGGAGAGGCCACATAAACATTTTCTAAATAAATAAAATAAATAATGACACTCACTCTTTGTTTTTCACTAAAGGTAAACTGCAGTCAATTCCTAATACATTTGTTGCTCACCTGTGGTTCACCTCAGAGCATCCTTCCTGGTCACCTACACTTTGTGGGGGTCCACTATCAGGCTCAGAGCTGGATTGCCTTCAGGCAGAGGTGCAAACTGGCACCTCCTCATAGATGCTGTACATTGCAGTGACTGTGTTTTCCATAATGGTAGTAAGTTCCCCAGAGTGTTTCTACCATTCCAGAAATGATGGCTCTTGCTTATATGCAGTGAACTTGTTTATATATGAAGTTGTGCATCATCTACACTCTTCACATCAATAGCCTTTTGTTGTATCATTGCCCCAAATCACTTAAAATGGTTTTAGCTCCCATTTGTGGGCTTTTCACCCTGCTTTGTGGAATGTGGCCCTAATTTGTAGAATGAAATACCATTGAGGGTCAGGAGTATACTGCCAGTTCTCAGGAAGGCATTTGTTTAAGAAGGCATTTGGATCCCTCTGCCCTAAAATGAAGGGTGTTTTTCTCTTTTTTGCTTGATGGCAGCTGGAATCCATTTGTTGTGCATGATGGCAATTTACTTGTGATTTAAATGGTTTTTGGACGAGCTGTAACTTTTATTGATTGCTTCATTGTTGATATTGTTGATATATTGTGAGCCATCTTGGATCCTCTTGGGATAAAAAGTTTTCAACAACAAAGAAAGAAATGTAGCACTCATGTGGAGATTCCAGTTCACACACATTGTACACCTGTAATAATATAGCCTCGTGTGAGCCAGTGTGGTGTTGGGGTTAAAGTGCTGGACTGGGAGATTTGGTTTCAAATCCCCGTTCAGTCATGGTTTCACTCAGTGTTCTTGTGCCAGACACTCTCCCTCAATCTAATTTATTTCATAGCATTGCTGTGAGAATAAAATCTATGCTGCTCAGTATGAGCAAAAGATTTCCCACCTTCCACAAACTGAGACCAACTCTGTGCATGCATTCCCACTGCACACTCAGAACCTCCTTTGCTACTGAAGGAAATGGGAGAAGTCCCAGGCTATACACAATTGCATATATACATTGGAACTCCATTGTGCATTAGAAATGCTTCTGGATCATGGCTCTAATCACAGATCTTCCAGCATCTTGTCCAATTGACCCTCAAATTAATGTGTTCACAGGCCCACATTAGAACCTGACATAATGAATGAGGTTTCAACTGTAGGCATCTTGAAATATTGGCTCTGGCACTGCAGATGAGATGATTTGATTTGATACAACACCATGATTAGGCAAATGTTGCAACCCCATTCTTCTCATCTGGCATATTAAGCCCTAATCAATAGCTCCTTCTCCTCTGTTTGCAGCTTCTGAAATCCCCGGGGATTTGCGCAAAGCTCATTTGTTTTTCCTCCCTTACCATTAACTCATATTTCAAAATGCTCCCAAATGACAGCTCCAAAATTATCCTGCTGGTTTATCAAAAACCCACCCACCTCCAAAAAGTGACAGGCTGCCTTGCCAGGTGAGACCTTGTTAATCTCTGATTTTTATGTTGTTAAATCATCTCCTTGACTGCTGCACATTTGAGAGTAATTTCAAAGCAACTCTCAAATAATTGGGGAGAAAATATCATCACACATTGATTATTTTGATTTATACAACTGGTTTGTCGGGATAAGTCTTTTTTTGCAAAGAAGTAGGAGGCTTCTTGAGATCATGTAGGCTTAATTCAGAGTTTATTGTTTTGAGCATATGTACATACTGTCAAATCACAACCATCTTATGGTGACCCCAGCGAGGGGTTTCAAGACAAGTGAGAAGCAGAGGTGGTTTGCCAGTGCCTTCATCTTAAGTCTTCTTTGGTGGCTTCCCATCCAAATACCAACCCTGCTTAGCTTCCAAGATCTGATAAGATCAGGCTGTATCATGCCACCATCCCTCAGTTTTGACCATAAGTCATATCAATACTGAGGACACTGTAAAAAAATATAACCAAGATATTTTGGAGGGTAGCTGTGGTGGTCTGCAGTAGAATAGCTAGTTTCAAGGCCAGTAGAACCTTAGAGGCCAGCAAGATTTTTGGGATATGAGCCTTTGAGAATGGAAGCTCCCTTCGGAGTATCTAATGAGGGGAATTTTGACTCTTGAAAGCTTATCCCCCTCAATTTTGTTGGTCTCTAAAGTGCAATGGAACTCAAATCAAGATAAAGAATGCTGAAATTTGTATACAGACCACAAAAAATTATATATCCTAAAACAATCTACAACAGGAATTTTCATATAACTTCTGTGTGAATTCTGCCAGAAGGAGCTATAAATTAGTTGAAGCATCTTTGATTGCAGTGGCCCCATTTGGGACTTGGATGCAGGACTATTGGCTGTTCTGCCTGCCTATAGAGAACATTTACTTTCCATATTCTCTGAGTATACCTTTGAAAATAAAACAAGTCTCCAGTACTTTCCCATCTACAGGAAACCAAGCCCTTGCTAACTGCATTCCCCATTGCTTTCTCAGTGAGTAACAATAATCTGAAAAATCAAAATATTGGCTGTTAATGACAGTGACAACTTGACCCTGGATATGTTTTGTCTTGCATAGCAGATCATGCTGTAGGACCAGGCTGTATAAAGTGGCCTGAGAAACAATAAGCAATTCTTAAGAGACAACTTAATGTAGTGCAGATTATTCCAAATGGCCACAATTGAACTGTCTCAGTGATTCTAATAGAATGTAATGGAATCTGTTTTGCCTGCTTATATGCAGGGAATATGGTGGGAAATCAGAAGGAAGGCAAGATTTGTGCATATCTGCCTCCCATATCCCTGTTTAGCCTTTCTTATCTGTGCCTTGCAAGTGACATATGTCTGGAGCACTTGCATCAGGCAGATTGGATCCTCCAAGTACAGTTGCTGCACCTGAACTTAGTACATATAGACTATAGTTCAACCCTTGTGTTGGTTTTGTAAAGCTGCCATAGCCAAGAGTTTAATAATTCCAGCTTATAAAACTGTCACAGCAAAATAGGCCTATAGAATAGTCTGTCCAGAGCCTTCAGTTCAACTGTGGACAGGGAAATGTCAAGTTTACAGACACTGACATATATCTAAACACAAAGGAACTGGAAGAAGCTTCTCTTTCATAAAATTGGCCTCCATCATAAAAACAAAGGTATTTGGTGTGACAGACAGGCTAGGTTCCTCATCTCTCTAAGAACAACCAGGGCTCTTTTTGTAGCAGGAACTCTTTTGCATATTAGGCAACACACCCCTAATGTACCCAATCCTCCAAGACCTTACAGAGCTCTTCTTACAGGGGCTACTGTAAGCTCTTGGAGGATTGGCTACATTAGGGGTGTGTCACCAAATATGAAAAGGAGTTCCTGCTACAAAAAGAGCCCTGAGAACCACCAATGGGAACTGATAGAATGCTGAGAGAGGAAAACCTGGGAAACAGCAGCTGAAAATGACAGGTGTTAGTAGCAGAGGAGCTGACAGTTTAGGAGCTGAGGAGCTGAGGGGGGAGGGAGGAAGATATCTGACAGAGTTAGAACTGTGCATGTGGTGCATGGAGTGCACGGGGCATGTGGCGTGTACTAACAATGGTGGACACTTAAACACTACTCACTCCCACCCCACTCACCATTTCTTCAGCACCAGTAACAATGTGGTGCCAAACAGAACCATATAGACTGTTAACCTGGTGGGTTTCTTTAGTTGTAGATTTTCCAGGCTATATGGCTGTGGTCTTGGCATTGTAGAACCTGACATCTACAAATGGGGTTTCATCTGTAGAGGTGTTTGACACTTTGACACTTTGATAATTTTGCAATACCCAGACTTTCTGGGTTAGGAATATAATAAATTGTATTACTCATTCTTTCTTAATCAACCCTAATTCAAGATTGACTCATAACTAATTTATATTCCTTCTTAGTTCCAGCCATAGTCAACTATTAAATTATTCCATTGCAAGGAGAGCAAATTTTATAAAAACATTATCCTAGACTAAAGTAACTTAATTTCTCAGGCTGGTTTTCAACTCTTTTGTTCCTTTTCCTATAAGTCTCTAATAAGTTTTTCCATTTGTAGGGCCATTCACTAGTAATGCCTGACACTATTAAATTTCTCTCCCTTAACACAAGGGGTTTGGATAATAAAGTAAAACACAGAATAGTATTCTCTAGTCAGGCTCATCTAAAGCCAGGGGAATAGCAATTCTTCTTTCAAAAACTGTCCACTTCAACCCCAAGGAAATAGCAACAGAGACTCAAGGTTGCTATCTGTTTGTAAAGGGATAACAGATATCTAGATATCTTCTTCCTAAAAACACTTTTGACTCACATGGATTTTGGTAGTTCTTTCTTAGAAGCAATCGATGCTATTTATGCAGCTCCACATACAAGACTGAAAATTAATATATACTCAGAAAATTTTACATTACAGAGAGAGAGATGTCAAGGATGCCCACTATCTCCTTTCCTTTTTGCTTTAGCGGTAGAGCCATTAGCCTCAGCAATTAGAAATAATATCAGCATAGAGATAGAGATAGGAAAAAAATACTTAAAATTAGTCTTTTTGTGGACGATCTCTTGCTATATATAGCCAATCCCTTAACATCCTGTTGTAAATCGCCCTGAGACCTGCCCACAGGGAATGGTGGTCTAAAAGTCAATAATAATAATAATAATAATAATAATAATAATAATAATAATAATAATAATAATAATAATAAATTGGACTTCCCCATATATACCCCCAAGAGCACTTTGGTCAGGGACACAACATCGGCTGGTGATTCCAGGCCCTTGGGAGGCAAGGCTCGCCGCGACCAGGGCCAGATCCTTTTCGGTGGCGCCCCTACCTGGTGGAATGGGCTCCCGGAGGAGATCAGGGCCCTGTGGGACCTTATGCAGTTCCGCAGGGCCTGCAAGACGGAGCTTTTCCACCAGGCTTTTGCATAGGGGCCGCCACTGCCACCACCACTGATGGGGTGGATAACTATGGGTCTAGGGACGGCCCCAGGAAGATCTTTTATAACATCACATGGCACTGGTACCACCGGACTTACTTGGGACCAACTACAGGACAAGATCACCCCCAAAGAACTGATTGTTATCATCATGAGATATATTCGGGGACCATCCTGGTTCATGGAGCACTTTATTGTATGTGTGTTATCTAATGCTTTTATCGTTTTTATTATGTTTTATGTGGGCTTTGCCCCTTGTAAGCTGCCCTGAGCCCACTTGTGGGGAGGATGGAGTAGAAATGTCAAAAATAAATAAATAAATTTATACCCTGCCCTTCACTTGGAAACTCAGAGTGGCTTACAAACTCCTTTCCCTTCCCCTCCCCACAACAGACACCCTGTGAGGTAGGTGGGGCTGAGAGAGCTCTGACAGAAACTGCTCTTTTTCAAGAACAGCCGTGCCAGAACTTGTGACTGACCCAAGGTCACATCAGCAGGTGCAAGTGGAGGAGTGGGGAATCAAACCCAGTTCTCCCAGATTAGAGTCCACACACTTAACCACTACACCAAACTGGAACACTTAACCACTATACCAAACACCAAAATAAACACCTCTCCCAGCTCTTCAAGACACTTTAGATGTCTTCAGTAGATCAACTGGATTAAAAGTTAACTACTCCAAATCTCAACTGTATCTGGTTAATGTATCTCTGCAGCTGACCAATATGATTAAACATGCTGTTATGTCTGGACTTGTCTGGCAGGCCACCTAAATGGAGAGTGGGGAGGCATGTCTGGGTTTCTCTGGGCAGGCCACTTAGTTGAAGCTTGAAGCCCCAGAACAAAGGGAGGCAGGTTCCTGGAACCTACCTGCAGATTGTCCCCTGAGGGCAGCCATTTGAACTCACCAATTGCATGGGGGCTGGGAGTGGCTTAGATGTATATAGTTAGGGCAGCTGCCCCATGTAGAACATTCCTGTTGAGATGCAATAAGCTGCTGCTTGCTGAAATCACTCTGCCTTCGCTATTTAACACATGCCTACTCTTTTCAATGGATTGCAACATCCTTACCTTATCTAGGTATTAAGATTCTACATAGTTTACAAGATTTATTGAAATTTAACCATACAATACTTCTTCAGGATCTGACACACCAAATTAAAAAATGAGGAAAATGTCTCTCCTGGATTGATAGATATAATCTTATTAAGGTTTTTCTGCTTCCCAAATTCATTTTTTTCTTCTGGGCGATTCCAGCAGAAATTCCCTCTAAAACTTTGAAAAATTGACAAAACACTTTAAATAATTTCAAGTGGGATAGTAAAAAGCCATGTATAGCTTTCAACACCATGTAGACCAACTAAAGAAGGAGGAAAGACATTGCCACCACAGTCAGAATGAAGAGACGGACACCAATACGGATTTAACAAGGGCCACTTTATTATTTATAATCAAACAACTGGCGAGGTTCTGCTAAAAATGTACTGAGGAATATGACCGGAGTCAAACTCATGACCACCTTCATCTCCTTCTGGATGATGCACCTTCCCCGATCTCGAGCCACCCAATGTAGCTTTCGACCAGCGGCTTGGAATATTTAGGAGAACCCCCTGGCCCATCACCCCAGAAGCTGCAAGGCCTGCTGAGATAGGCTGGGGCAGATTGTTCTAAAGAAGATCTCTCCTTCTCGGCCTTGAGCCACAAAGGCCCAAAAGCTGTTCTTGGAGGACTCTAATTCCTTTATTACAATGCCCAGGTGCTCACCGTTTTTCAACTTCCTGATTGGGCTACCCCGCCTAACCATAAAGTGACCATCCTATTTAGCGAGCGATGCCCCCCCCAAGCCAATTTCCAAACACCACCATCCTCAGTGCAAGGTAGGCATAAAACACCCCTCCGTCTGAAGCCAAATCGAAAAAGGGGTGAAAAAATTCCTACCTGGCCCCATTAAAAAGCAACCAGTTGAAACCAGCACTAAATAGGGTGGGAGGGTGGGCTGAGCATGTCGAAGAACTGCTGAGGCAGAGGGTGGGAGCTGAGCCTAAACAAGCTGGCTCTGCCCTCTGCCTGGTGCTGCGCTTTTCGCAGTGCTGGTTCCCTTCTCTTCATGCCTCACAAGGAGGCAAATCAGCCCCCTCCCACCAGCTCAGGCTCGCCGTGAGTTGGGGCTCACATTTCCTAATTTGAATATCTACTATAATTCTATTATGTTATCTAATATTACACAAATGTTGAGATCAAATAATCCCCTAGACTGCGTTATAATTCAGTCTGAATACACCTATTCCAAATCTACATTGAACACAATTTGGAATAAGAGACAATTCAGGCTGGACCTGGTTAATAATTGTTTCCTTTTCTCTATTCTTCATGTTTGGGACTCTAGGAGAAAGAAAATGCTACTGACCATGTCTTCATTTTTGACAAGATTGGTTCTTACAGGGACAAGATTGTACCCTCTGATTCATGGAGAGATTCCAATATCACCAGACTAGTTGACCTTACTTCTTAACAAGGTATCCTTGACAAAGCTAAGCTTGAAGACAAACTTGATAAACAGATACCATGGCTCCTGTATCTACAGTTGTATAACCTCTGTGATAGTTTAAATATTGGTAGCATTTTGTCATCTCCATTAATGGACTTTGAACACATTCTTCAGAACTGCATGAATAGTAACCATAAATTGATTTATTTAATTCTAATTAAAATAGAAACTAAGAATCTTTTGTTGTATCAGAAATTGTGGCAGCTTGATTGTGTCTTAACATTGTCAGATCAACACTGGTCGCAGATCTGGAGTTTGAATATTTTTTCCTCATGGACATTAAGTGTGAGAGTCCAACCGTTTAAAATATTAACTCACTGGTACTTCATACCACAAAAACTCTCACATATGTTTGCGACATACTCACCTCTGTGTTGGAAGAAATATGGGCAGGTAGGAACCTATGCACACTGCTGGTGGCAATGTGCAAAAATTAATTTTGGCGGGCAGTATTAGATCAAATATTTGTAATGCCTGGTTACATAGTGTCTTTCCCCCAGAAGTGTTGTTTTTAAATTATTAGCCAGAAGCCACAGTCCCACAAATCAAGAAAAAACTTATCTCCACCTTTCTGGTAGCAGCAAAATCATCTATAGCCACTACTTGGAAGTGTTCTGATCCATCTACGTTTTTGTTATGGCATCATAAAATATGAGAAATGTATGTAATAGGAAAAACTACATATCAGATCAATGAATATAAGTCACATCCACATTGAACTGATTTTGTAGAAGAGTAGTCTATTGTACAGGATTATTTATTGCATTTTGCGGTACTCCCAAAAAGCTTAAAATCTCTAATCCTGTTATAATATTTGCATTTTATATATGTTATAAACTCTTATCTATCGTATCATCTCTCCTCTATAGGTATTGCATCTGATTTATGTGTTGATGTAATGATGTAAAGTCTACTCTGATACTCTGCTTATAACTTTCTAATAGTTTGTCTATTTTGTGGAATTTGTCTTGTTTTATTGATGTTTATGAATTTGTTGAATTGTAATATGTATAAAATATTAAATTAATATTTTTTAAAGTGCTGTGCTGAAGAGCTGCTTAGAGCAGGCTGAAAATACTAAATTTGTAACTAAAGAATCTTATTTGTAGCAATAGGACCCCTTTTCAAAAGTTCAGTGGAAGTGAAACATTGTTACTTATACTTTACTTTCCTCCGGGTTTTGTTTATATCATAAATAAAAGTGTTCTTGTTTTGATTAACCCTGTCGGTGTGTCTAAGGGAAAGAAGCATATGCACACAAAATTTAATATCTCAGTATATATACATATATTATAGGATATGAATGAATGGTGGCAGCGAGTGATTGGAACAGTGTTTGAGGCCCAACCCCAATAGCTCTGTGTGAGTGAGGGATTATTAATAAAGGGGTCTGGGCTACCCTCTCTGTGGATGTCTCTGGAAGTCAGTGTCAGCTAGGCTGGCATAATCTGGAATGTGTGGGGTGTTCCTTGCCTCCCTCCTCCCTTCCCCCCTTGCTGTCTCTGCTATATAGTGTTATCTGCCTAGTGGCCTTGAAGCCAAGCTCTGCTTGCTCCTAGTTTCCCGCTAAGAATGTAACCGTTGTCTTTTTTCCCCACGTCTCCAGGTGCCTGCCTATTGTATGTATCAGGGGGTTGTGTATGAAGGAGGTATATCTGGGACTTCCATGTTCTATCCCACCATTCCTGACACAAGAGTTCATGATGTCCTAAGTACTAGCTCTCAATAAACTGAAACTTCTGAAGGAACGTTGTTGAGTGACTTGACTGGGAAACCTGACAGAGCTCTCCTATTCCAAGGTGACTTGCATGCTGGAGGAGACATTACTAGATATTCCAAGGCTGGTCACTGAAGTCATACAGGGGGAGCTGTGCTTACATCCTCCAGCTCCCCCTGTGGTGGCGGCACCCCAGAACCCGCTGGCCAGACCACCACTGGGTCCAGCTCCTGCACCCAGCCCACCAGAGGCCCCTCCTTGCGAGCACCAGCTGAAAGAGCCATTGGAAGCCACATTTGATGGCACCCCAGAAAAGCTGGCCTGCTTTGTGGTGCAAGTGGAGAAGTTTGTACAGTTCTGTTTACATCCAAAGAGCGACGGGTCACCTACATTACCTCTAAGCTGAAGGATGGTGCGGTTGATTGGTATGTCAGCCTTCACAACACCTAATGACTGGAGTTACTGGAAGTCGATGTCTTCATGTGGGCCCTCTGTGTGCAGTATGAGGACCCGATAGAAGAGCTAAAGGCACACAACAACCTGCGTACTCTAAAGCAAGGGAAGAGGACCATCAGAGAGTACTCTGAGGAGTTCAAGAGGTATGTGGCAAAGATACAGGGGTGGCCTGATGGGGTATTGGCAGAGCAGTATAGGTTGGGACTGCATCCCGAAATCTGGGAGACCATCCTCCGCAATGTGCACCCCATCTCCCTGAACGCCTGGATGCATGAAGCTTCCAATGCAGAAAGCCGATTGCAAATGATTCGGATCGACCGAGGGGTGGGATCCCGGCCCTGAAAACCAAGACCCCCAAACCTAAAGAGGGGCGTGGGAGCTGCAAATGGAACAAGATCTCTGCCTCAGATGTGGGGCAAGTGGCCACTATGCAGCTTCCTGCCCAGAGTTGGGGGAGCTGACCCCGGGCCCAAAGCACTGGAGAAGAAAAGGCAAGACACCCCATTGAGAAAGAGCACGGCCAAGCTCAAATTCCAGCAAGCCCTCTGGGTTGCCATTCCAGAGGGTGGTTTGGAGCCTAGCAGCAAAGAGGAAGATGAGCTGGCAGGAAAAGGCCAGGACCTGCTGCTTGCAAATCCTGAGGTGCTGAAGATGGTGAGCAACCACCCCTCACTCTTTTTCGTGACTGTGACTGTAGTGAACCCCGAGCTGGGAACGCGTGTGAGAGTGCGGGCTTTGATAGACTTGGGGTGTGCTAGAGACTTGATTAACCCCTCTCTGGTTACAGGACTAGGGGCTCTAGTAGTCAAACTCCTCGACCCATTATCTTCACCCAGATGGACGACTCAGCCATGAAAGAGCCATGTAGATTTGAGATGGTCCCACTATGAATGGGGGTGGGGGACCATTTGGAACGCCGACCCTTCATGATCACCCCTGCCCAGTTCCCCCGGTATTGGGGAGCCTGTGGTTACACGACCACAACCCATACATTCTCTGGGATGAAGGAAGGGTATGTTTTATAGCGCCAAGGTGCCAAAACCACTCCTGGGAGGCGAACTGGGGGCCACTGCCTCCAGAGGAACCTTTGCAAGTTTGCTTGGTGCAAGACGGACTCTCAGCCATCCCCGCGGAATACAGAGACTTAGTCAAGGTGTTTGAGGAGGAGGAAGTAGACAAGTTTTCACCTCACCAAAACTCCAATTGTGGCATTGAACTACTCCCGGGGCAGAAACTGCCCAAAGGCAAGCTCTACACCATGAGCCCAGGGGTGAAGGAGGAGTTGCGGAAGTTCATTGACAAAAACTTGGCCCATGGTTTCATATGCCCCGCCTCCTCCCCATTTGCCACCCTGGTTCTCTTTAGGAAAAAGAAGGATGGGAGGCTTCAGTTGTGCACGGACTACAGGGGGTTGAATGCTGTATCCGCCACCAATGCTTACCCGCTCCCCCTAATCAAAGATCTTTTGGCGGAGGCCACCACAGGAAAGATCTTCATGAAACTGGATTTGAGGGATGTGTGTATAAAGGAGAGAAACGAGTACAAAATGGTGTTCAATACCCTATTGGGCCAGTTCGAGTACCGGGTGATGCTGTTTGGGCTCCAAGGGGCTCCAGAGGTCTTCATGAACTGGATCAATGAAGTGTTACATAAACACTTGTTTAGGGGGGGCTTGTTTACTAGGATGAGATTTTACTGTACTCCTCTGACAAGCAGTCTCATGTAAAGTTGGTGTGGGAAGTGTTGCAGACGCTGTATGACCACAAACTGTTCACTAATCTGTCTAAATGCAAATTTAACCAGCCCAAGGTGGACTTCCTGGGCTACTGCATATCTCCCTGTGGTCTGGAGATGGATCCTGCCAAAGTCCAAGATGTTCTGGGGTGAGAGGCCCCTTGAACCCGTCACCAACTCCATTCCTTCTTAGGATTTGTGAACTTTTATAGAACCTTCCTTTCCAACTTTGCTCAGGTCAGCCTGCCCCTAACTGTCCTTTTAAAGATTAAAGGGAGGGGTCCTGAGAGCACCAAATCTGGGGCGAGACTAAATTGGTCTGTGGAGTGCCAAGAGACTTTTGAACGTCTCAAGTCTCTATTCATTTCCGAGCCCATGCTAGCCCACCCCGATGAAAACAAGAAATTCATGGTACAAGTTGACGCCACAGATGTGGCCATGGGAGGGCTATTTTGCAAGGGGTGGTGGTAAATTGCATCCCCTTGGATATGTCTCCCACAAATTCAATGCAACTGAATGTAACTGGTTGGTGTGGGATAAGGAGGCGGGAGCAATTAAACTGGCATTAACCACTTGGAGGCATTGGTTGGAGGGGGCCAGGGTTCCCTTCGAGGTGTGGACTGACCACAAGAACCTAGAGGTTCTGCGCACTCCGCGGAATCTAAATGCCAAACAACTGTGATGGGTTGATTTCTTTTCTAAGTTTAACTTCACTTTACACCATTTCCCAGGCAAATCCAACTCACTGGCTGATGCACTGTTGCGCTTCCCCCAACATGACAGCCAAAGGGAGCATGTCATTGACTCTATGTTCATGCCCACTCAGCTAGGGGATGCGGTTACTACTTGTAGCCAGGCATCAGCCCAGAAGGGGGAGCCCAATGGCAGCTGGGAACTGAAGTTTGCCTCGTTGTTCTCAGACTTGGATAAGGGAGAGGTGGAGTTGGCTGGGGATCTGGAACAATGGGGAAATGGCTGTTGGTACAAAGGCTACAAACTGTTTGTGCCCACCTCCCTCAGGAAGGAGGTTGTGGAGGTGGTGCATAGGTCCAAATTGGCGGTGCATTTGGGCTATGTAAAGACACTGCACTTGCTACAGCACCAATTTTGGTGGGCCAATATGTGTAAAGATATTTCCCTTTTTGTCCAGTCATGCCAAACTTGTGCAAGCCCTGCCTGGGAAAACCTCCTGGGTTGTTGCAACCACTGCCCACCCTGAGCAACTGTGGAAGATGATCTCGATGGACTTTATCATGGACATCCCCCTCAGTAAGCAGAAGATGGTCATTTGGATGGTGGTGGATTTGTTCTCTAAGCAGGCACATTTCATCCCATATAGCAGGGTGCCCACGGCTCACACCCTGGCAAAAGCTTTCCTGCAACACATCATCCGGCTCCATACCCCCCCCATAAGTTAATTTCAGACCATAGGTCCCAATTTGTTGCTAAGTTCTGGGAGGAACTACTGAAAGTTCTGGGGGTGCCTATCAGCTACGCCTATCACCCAGAGACTGATGGTCAAACGGAGCGGATGAATCAAACCCTGAAGCAGTTTTTGAGATGTTTCATGAACTACCAGCAGGATGATTGGGTGGACTTGTTACCCTTCACAGAATACTGTTACAGTAATACCCTCCATCTGTCCACAGGGATCTCTCCATTCAAAGCCGTTTATGGATATGAGGGGGATCCTTTACCTTTCTTGATGAGTGCACCTGACTCATGGGGGAGGTGGCAGAGTGGTGTGAGGGCATTCACAAAATCTGGCCCCTGGTGAGGAAAACTTTGGAAACAGCGAAGCCTGCTTATAAATCAGAAGCTGACAAAAACGTACTCAGGGGTGGGATTTGTAACCTGGGGACACTGTCTATGTATCTACTAAAAACATTAAAGGCTTGCAGCCCAACCGTAAACTGGAATGGAAATATGTTGTTCCTTTTACTGTTACCCGGAAAATCAATGATGTAACTGGCCCTCCCCAAGAGTCTAAAACATGTGGATCCTGTTTTCCATCACAGCTCGTTAAAAAAAGGATCTGGGGCCAAATGTTTGGCGGCCACAATGCCCCCAGCCACCCTCCATGATGGTGAATGGTGAACAACATTTTGAAGTCGCACGTATCCTGGACTTGAAGATGAAGAGGGGTCGCCTGTTTTATTACATTGAGTGGGTGGATTTCGGGCCAGAACACCAAGAGTGGGTGGATGTTAATGATGTTCTGGCTCCACAGCTCATCCGGGAGTTTCACTCCAGGTTCCCTGATAAGCTGGGTGGAGGGGGGCCCTCGGGGGGGCAGGATGTCAGCTAGGCTGGCATAGTCCGGAATTTATTTATTTATTTATTATGAGATTTATGAGGCAGGTTCAGGGCGGAGTGGAATGTGCGGAGTGTTTTTTGCCTCCCCCCTCCTTTCCCCCCTCGCTGTCTCTGCTGTATACTGTTATCTGCCTAGTGGCCTTGAAGCTGAGCTCTGCACTCCCAGCTGAGATCAGGGCCCTGCAGGACTTGTTACAGTTCTGCAGGGTCTATAAAATGGAGCTGTTCTGCCAGGCTTTTGGATGAGGTGGTAGACATCCGATCATCTCAGCCTCCCCTTTCCATAGCATCAGCCCTAGTGCCAAGACTAACATCTTGCAGGAGGCATTATGGACTACCTGAAGTTATTTATCAAGTTGCCATCTTGTTTTGTACTGTTTTAAATCTGGTTCTAGATTATATGTTTTAATAATTATTATGCTTTACATGCTGGGACCACTCTGAGCCTGCTTATGGGGCAGGGTGGGATATTAGCCCAATAAAATAAAATAATGAATGAATGAATAAATAAATATTTTAAAAGAGACAAGAAGGATCGCTTGTGATGTCCTGACCTAAATAGAACCCATAACTTGAGAGAGAGGTTTAAGAGGGCGGGAGGCACTCTCTGTGTGAGTGGAGAAAAGGTGTCACACCTGGATATAAACAAGTATTGGTACTGAAACCTCAAGTCAAGCACAGAAGTTTTTTTAACACTGGGAAAATGTTTGTGACTAACATACCATGTTCTTATATACCTTTAGGTTACTGAAATCTTGGATCCACTGAAAAAGTGACATACAGTCCATTTGCTTCTTTGCTGTCTCAGACAAGTGGTCCAGTCAGATTCAGCACTGGACAAATGTAATTTCCTCTCCTGAAAGAATGGTTTCATTTGTATTTGATTTTTTAAAACTTCTGTAAATATTTGATAGTGTGTGGAGTTTAGTAGGTAATACTTGCCTAGTATTATTTCATTTACAACCCCACCCTTCTTTCACATAACTGAAGGGGGTGTCCTGTTCTAGTAGGGTTGCCATTCCCCAGCAGGGGACGGTGGATTGCCCAGTTTTGCAGCCTCTATAAGCCACCGGCCAGCTGGCCAGTGGGAGGAAATCCCCTCCAACAGCAATGTCACACAATGTGCCTATGTCACCTGGAAGTGCCATGGACACAACAGGGGTAACACTCTGGTTTTTGGGCAAAACTCTATGGTTTGAGGGCAATTTTACCATAGAGTTTTGCCCCCAAACCAGAACATCACCCCCAGCATGACCATGTCACTTCCAGGTGACATAGACACAGGGTGTGAAGTCATTTCCAATGATGTCGGTGCATTGGGGGTGACACTTCTGACTTCTGGAATGCCCCCCATGCCAGCAACTCTAATGGACCTGTCAGCCCTTTGTTGTTTTAGGCTGAGGCTCATGGCGGTAAACTGACAAGGCTAGAAAGGGGAGGAGAGGAGTATCCACAAACTAACATGTTTGTGCCAAGATCACTTGGGCTGGATACAGGCAAGCAGAAAGCTGAGGTGGCTGTTCCAGCAAAAGCTGGAGGCTGTCTGGGAGCCTTCAGAAGTCCTACTGGGAGGTGTGTGCATTCAAGCCCTGCCTCTTTAGAAAAAAAGACTGCTGGAAATTGCTGTGCTTGATTATGGAGATGGTGATCAGGTAGAGCTAGAAGGCATCTTCATATTTTATGACCAGATGTGGCAATTGAGAAGAGGCCTCTGGAGCTGTTGATCGGGTAGTGAGTTCTGAGTCCAAGAAAGAAGTTTGCCTTCCATTATGAGAGATGTCTTGGTGTCTTAGGGTTTTTTCTGGACTCAGGGGGAGGGTTTTCTGGAAATGGAGTGGATCCTTTGTTTGGAAGCCATTTTTTGGGGTCACCTTCATGACTTCTCAGGCCATCAAACTCTGCCCAGTGCTTTGTTGAACCTGAGCTGGTATTCTGGGCAGGTAACCTCATCACCCCAGGCTGACATTTTCCATATCTCCCCATACTTTTATACATGATTAATTATCCCTGTATTTGGAGTTCTTTCTACCCTCCACTCTTGTAAAATTCAGACCTTCTAATAGGATTCAAAGTTTCTAGCTGGAACCCAAACCCATTGCAGTAGAGACACTGTCTTATTCTCAGTGCAATTAATGGTGCATAAAAGCCACCTCTTAGTCCCAAGACCTTTGTAGCTGGGTTCTGGATCTTACCTTTTACCCCAACCTCATAGTTGGTCTACTTCCTTTCCGAAATCACTGAATCTGACCTGGGCTACAACATGGACTGCAACACAGGCTCCCAACACACTGGATCCCTCCCTCTTTCATGTGATTTCTATCCAGACTAGGAAAGTATATCTTTGCTCCCCATCTTGATCCATATTCCTTTATTTTCCAAACCACACTGCACAACACAGAAAACCGGCACTTTGTTCCTCTCTGCTGTTTAGGCCTCACATCTGGAAGATTGGGCACATCTGTCTCAATGGTTTCCACTTCTCCTCTGTCCTATTCCCCTTTTCCTCACATTTACACCTTTATTCTTAAAAGTCTCTCCTGCTCTTCTGATTGATTTTTGGTTGTTCCTGTTAGTTTGGATAAGGACTGTACTATTTGTCTGTGCTTTGATTTAGTATTTGCTTTGGATAAGCACTCATGTATCAGATCCTTCAATAAACCCCATATTCCTTTTAAAATCAGGTCTCTGCCATCCTTTTCCTACTGAAAGCTTGCTACTCTCAGTACCTTTCTAGATTAAAAAAATCTCTCTGCACAAGCATGCTAGCTAATTCTTCATGTAAGTCTGAACACATGTTAACATGTTTGTGGGGTGTGGTAACACTGCATCCTCCTGCATTGGTTCCAAGAACCAAGTCTCCTTCTTGTCCAAGTCTTTGATATTTTCCTTGTGGCTTACCTAAGTTTCTCAAGAAGTCCCCCATCCAGACAACACCCAGATCTTCAGGAAAGTTGATGCCTTATGTGCCATCCAACTCATAGGATGACTTCCATGGTATTGAGGTATTAGAGTCCCACCTTGGGTCTACATGTAGCTGGTTTATTTGACACCAGTGTCCTCCAGGATCCATGGCCACCACGCCATGATTACCATTTTTGTAATCTTTCCTTTTCCCTGACCTATTTCACAGTTACACATTTCTGGAGAATATGATAGATTAATTTGTGCAATGATTAAGACACAGAAGAAAACAACAATAAAATCCATCTTTTCTTTCAGACAGAAGAGAGCAAACTGAGACGATAGTTCTGGTGTGGAATTAGCAGAATTCCTGTCCATACACCTTGTTATGCTTCATGATAGGATGAAAGTGGGAAGATCTGAAGGCTCAAAGGATTTAATTTCAAGCTCACTGGATACATTGACTTTCATTACTTGTAAATAAACCTGTGATGGAGGACGCCAAGCCCTGCACATTTACTGGCAGTATCTCACTACTTCAATTTCTAAAGAGAAATATTGGGTGATATTTTCAAACTGCATATATTATGGGTTTCAATGTGCATGTCTGTGCATTTGAAATTACAGTTTTGAAACATTCAGATTAATATTGAAAAGTAGAGTGAAGAAAAGGGACACATATTCTTCTGTATTTGGCTTTGCTTTTACAATGGTGGCGAACTTACTACTAAAGAAATTACTTGTTTCCCTCAATAATTCTTTGATATCACAAACAGTGAGTTTTCCTTTATGACAAATTTTAGTTCTGAAGAAATCAGAGTTATTAACACCTAGACCCAAGAAGTCTGACAAGCATGCATGAACTCTGATGCACATCTAAAGTTCTGAATAAGTAAGGGCATCTCATTCCTCTACACAACAATACTGAGAATGCTCTGGGTGCATCCTGACTAGGGATGCAATGAGATAGCCATTTCCCTTTCTTTGTGCTTTTATGGGTTGTCATTGTTATCAGTTGCTCTTTGCCTTATTTTCATTGCCAGAGTCTGATGGTTATGTTTATTGCTTTTATGCCATGTATATACCATTTTGTATGCAATGAACACAAAGAGAACATTGAAAATGCCTTAATTTAACTTTAAAAAAAATCAGTGTGAGGAAATAGAAAGTGATGTGAGAATAAAGGATGATGGGATTCATTTTTTTTTAAATGTGAAGTTTCTTTTGCACTGTAAGACGCCAGAAGACTACAATGATCTTGCTTGCTCAAGGAAAACTAAACTCAGTAGTTCATTATCTAGTACCTCACTGCTTGGAAATGGGAAAAGCATAACAATGTACAAATTAAATTCCACACCATTAATCAATCAACGAATGATGGATGATTTTCTCCACCTTTGCATCCAAACTGGAACATTGTTTTTTGGAGGATCCACATGACAGTCCTCTAATTGTTCCCTTTCCAGCTTTTCCCTATTCATGGTATACTCTCAAACCTGTTTTAGTGTTTCAGAAAGACTGCAGCCCAATATTACCATGCTGCCTGGATGGGAAGGTGAACATTTCAAGTGTCCCACCCATATCAGTGCCATTTTCCTTTTCCTTTCTTTCCATCAGATGCACTACTGGAAGGCTTTTTGAGGGTTAAAAATATATAGCAATTATTGATTTTTTTAAAAAACTCAAGTGATAAAAAACAGAGTAATAGCTCAGGATATTAATCTCCAGTTATGGGCGATGGGAGCCTCAAGAGGAAGAAGAAAAACCTCCTAACAGCTGAGTCAGTGGTACTCACTCTGCAGCTCTCAGAGAGCCACATTTAAATTTACCATCAACCTAAAGAGCCATATGACTATTATTGGACCTGTGCTCAACTGCACCAAACACACATGCACAATAATAGAAGATATGTTGTAAGCTGCATTGATCCCTGCTGTGCAGGGAAGGGTGGGTTAGAAATCCAATTAAATACATAATTCTGCACTAAAATCGAATCCAACCTTCTTTTTAATCCGGTCCCCCCCCCATTCTGCACTAAACTTGAGTTTAACTTTCGTTTTATTCCAGGTTTTTTCCCCATTCTGCATTACATTACCTCCCTTCAGTGGTCAGCCTGGTTTCAGCCTGCAGTTGCCCTGGGATATTTAGATTCTGTTTTGCCATGGACTTATTAAACTGTCTCGACTCAACACTGAGAAAATCCAGAGTGGCAGGCAAATGCGTAAAGGACCTTATAGTTGGCCCATGTGCAACTGGAGTGATGGACAAGGCTTCCCTCTCTGCTTTCTTGATGTCTCCTCAGCATGAGGCACAGTAGCTCAGGTTAGAGAGTAACATTGTCAGAACACCTGAAAAGAGCAATCTGGCTGTAGAGAAAGGGTAAAATCACCAGGGAACAGCACTTAGACGAGCCACAGGTGGCTCCTAAGCCACTTTGCTAGGTAACCCCCCCCCCAATTATTTTATGCTAGTGGTACCAAATTATGATATATCAGCAGCCAATGTTATCTGTTAGGACATCAAACAGTTCAACCAATTTGTATTAAAAAACCACTATATTTTGGAACCTTCAGGCAATCCTTATATAGTTTCATTTAACAAAAAATCATTTATGGATCCATGATGGTAAATATTAAAATAGCTTTTATAAAAGAAGCCAAGTCCAGTTCCAGACCATTGAGTATCTTTGCTTCTCTGAGTGTGCTTGAGTATATTTTATACTTCTTACTGACCTCCAGTCTAAATTTATTAACTGATTTTTACTGGCCATTTGTTCTTACACCTACACATCTTGGTACAGTGAGAGCAATCCACACACAGATTCCCTGCTGGATTAGGAACCACGTGTGCAAAGAAACTGTGCATGAGAGGTTTCTTGGGCTCAGTCTCCACATGAATTGAAACATATTCCTGAACTGGAACTGTGCTTACAGCACGAAACAGATGGCCGGCACTCTCAGCACTGACAGCAACAGGGATCTCCTATGTGGGGGATAAAGAATGCAGAATGGCCAAAATAAAAAAAGTCAGTGAGGCTGCTAAGAACATTATGGGGAAGCTTCCTTGGCTTTTCAGCTTCTCATAAAAGCAAAGGGGGGGAAGGATTATTAAACTGCTCAAAGCAAGTAATTTGATCAGAACCACTTACAACTGCATTTGGACCTGGTCATTGAAACCAAGAATATTAGTCAGTGGTCTTTGTCATAATGATCAAGACCTGCTATAAAATGTATCCAGTTCTGCTAGGAACAAAACATTTAACACCTCTAATAAGATATTCCAAGTTTCTGATCCTCTGGGAACTAGTGATGATTTACTAGTCTTGAAGATAAACTTCAGGAGTGCAGCCTTGAGAATCTTATACAAAGTCAAATTCTGATCACTTTTAAAAAAGAGGCACCCCCCCACTTCTTAATGCCCCAGTGCTTCTTAAAGCATCAATTCTTTTAAAGAAATATCCAATAGGAGCCATTCCTTGGAGTGGGACATGGGTAATATGAATTATGATTTTGAAAAGGAGCATAAATATTCTTTCAAACTATAGGTCTACCAATTTAAACAACACTGTGGCTAAATTGCATGCTAATGTCTACTTCATAGATGAGAGCAGAGCAGCTGAAAGTGAGGAACACGGTGGAATAAGATTTGGAAATTCAGCCAGAGACCATTGTTTTGAATTTACACATATAACTCAGAAAGAGTTGGTTGGTTGGGTCCAGGCGGTAATAAATTACTCTCTGTGGGAGGGTGTAGTTCTGACTGTACAGGTTTCTTGAACCTTCTCACCTCCAGTTCAGGAGATAAAAAATTCCTGATCCTATGCCAGCACATGCAGAATCTCACTACTGTCCCATGCCCCTCCAGGAATGAGAGATACCAAAGATCCACATGCTTCAGGAACACTTAAATCAGTATTCTGCCACCAGAACCTATTTAAGGACATTTCCAACTCAGACAGGAGCATAGGTTCCACCTCCTGCCAGGTTTCTGGGAATTAACAACTTATCAGCTCTAGGCTAGAGCTGCAGATAATTAATTAACACACAGTAGTAGCTTTCTAGGTGAGCAGCATAGACTACCAGATCTAGACTTAGAGATCAGTTATAATTACATGAACACAAACTCAGATAATCTTAATCTATATAAGATCTTTATTTAGCAAAGCAGTTATATGACAAGAGTCTTGCAAAGGGAGGAAAACAAAGAAATCTGTAGCTTGACCAGCTCTGACTACACATAGATATTCATATTTACCAGTCATTCAATGTGTGTTATGGCACCAGGGAATCTTCAGGATGAAAACCATGTTTGCTGTGAGCAATGAAGTCCAGCTTCACTGCCCACTAGTCAAATTCCATGTTGCAGGTTTGTATTCCAAACAGAGACTAACTCCAAGAAAGAAGCTAACTTTCCAAGAGAACTCTGTCTCAGTTTCTATAGGGTGATCATAACCCCCTTCCTCTCCCATCACCATTGAATATGGCCATTTATCCAATCGCAAGGGGATTAAGAGGTGTGTCCAACTCTGTAGGTGCTGCCATTGCTTACACCCCTAAAAGCACGTCTGCTTGAGCTTTGATGTGTAACTCAGTGTGGGAAGACGTCTCAATGTCTGGTCTTCCCCTCAGAGGTGCCAAAGTGGCTTTGAAATGGATATCTAGGCTTGGCATCTGTGCAGGTGACAAAAGTCACAGGGATATGTCAGTGGCCAGACCATTTGGGCCTAGCAAGAATGAACCAGGAAAGTCTTTTCCTATACACTGACTGCTTTGAAAGAGGTGGTAATTTGTGAGACACCTCCTGGAAAGGCATCCCTGGACTCAAGTGACCTAAAGGGAGAGTGGTAGAGGTAGTGTGTCCCTGTGTCCAGATTCTCTGGAACCTCTCCATGGCTTTTGATACCATCAAGCATGGTATCCTTTCAGAGATGCTGGCTAGGCTGGGAGTAGAAAGCAGCACGCTTCAGTGGTTCTGCTTTTACTTGACCAACTGATTCTAGAAAGTGGTGCTAGGGGACTGCTGCTTAAGTCCATGGCATTTATACTATGGAGTTCTGCAGGGTTTCATCTTGTCCTTACATGAAACCACTGGTAGATGTCATCCAGGGATTTGGAGTGAGGTGCCACCAGTATATGGATGACACCCAGCTCTGTTTCTTCTGAACAACTAAGCCAGATGGGTCTGTGGATTCCAGGGATCATAATACCCCTGTGCCGAAAGATCTGCACTGGTTACCTATCTGCTACCAGCCACAATTCAAAGTGCTAGTTCTTACCTTTAATGACCTAACTGGCTTGTGCCAGGGTACCTAGACCATCTCCTTGTTTTAGATTTTTTTGCATGATACATTACTTCTAACCATTTGTACCTATTAATTGTATTATGACTTATGGTTTAACTGACCAGCCAGAAAGATGGGAAGGGGGTGAAGGGTCCCCCAACAGAAGATCAAATTTGTCTAATAAGAAGGCACTAATCATATATTGAGTGTGTACATACCTGCAGGAATAATGAGGCAAGATACGGTGACTGACAAGAAAACTGGGCCACAACAGTGGGAAGAAAAACTGTATCAAAATCTCTTCCATTATCTGTGTGGATACACTCCATTTCAGTTTGGATCAGGCCTGTAGCCACGGGGGCATTTGAGGGCAATGCCTCCTACAGTTGAGTGCTGCCCCCACAGACAAAAATTCATTTTTTAAAAAATGTCAGATGTGCGTGGGGTTTTTAAAATGACCCTGGGAAGCTTCAATCTCATGTTCTTTTTTCCAGGCCAAAAAGCTTTAAAAAATGCATAAAAATAAAACAAAATAAAATTGACCCCTGCCTCTTGGATAAAAATGCATAAAAATAAAGCAAAATAAAATTGACCCCTGCCACCTGGATTTCCCCATGCTCCACCAACCAAAATTTTCTGGCTATGCCCCTGGTTTTAATAGCTTCCCTCTCTAACTGCTATGTATGGTGGCCTGCCCTTCTCTGAGATCCAGAATAGTTCATACAGCTGGTTGAGGCTCATCATAGCCACAGTTTACTGAGGGAGCCTAAGTGTCCTTGGTGAGCACCTGCCATAAATGATGTCTCAGGGTGCTGCTCACCAAGGAACTCCTACCAACCCACACTGTCTTTGCAGGCTGTGAACTACTAATTTGTAATTGTTAGCCAAACTGTGACATCTCAGCTGTCCACACCAAGCAGTAAGCCATGCTGAGTAAGCAATCCCCTCCCCTCTAGGGTGAAAAGTTCTTGCTTCAGTCACAAAGTGAATGACTATTTATGTGTTCCAAAATGAGTGAGGAGATGCTTGCAGGAAAAAAGCTCACTGAGTGCTAAGGCACAGGCTGTTTATAAACCTACTCTATGCTTGCCTCTGACTGGCCAGCCAAAATGTGGCTGCTAATGCTCCTGTTCACAAGTTACTGTGGATGCACATAGGATCCATGTATAATGTATGCTTGATTTTTCTTTATACATATGTTAAATAATTCTCATGTTACATACAATGCATGTATAGCAGAACATGTAAATGAAACCCCACATTTATCCAGTTACTGATCCCTGGTTTCATTTTTACTCACATTGACCTTTTCTTACAAACAAATGTACACGTGTACATGCAGGTTGTACATGTGTTCACTGTAACATGTAAACAGGACTACTGTCTCTCAGAGCTATGTACAATGTTCTCACATACACTCTGCTCCACCTTGACGGGAGGTCAGAGGAACAGTTTTTCAAAGCTTTGCACTGGAATTAGAGTATTTTTACACATAAATATTTCCATTCATGCCACTGAATAGTGCAAATCAGAACAATGCTGAGTGAGTAAGAGTAAAATTGATAAATTGTTGGAACACTTTACTTGTTGCCTGAAGAGGTGGATTGCTTCCTTTAGTAGTAAAGCTGCTTTCTGTTTCTGAATGCTGCTTGCATCTTTAAGATGATGGATGATAGCTTAATAAAGCCAATCGATTAGATTTTTGGTGTCATCCCTAGAAAGAACGTGGTTTAGTTAATGACATCTGTTGACTAATAGATCCCTCTTCAAATGTCAAGGGGGTGGAGTGTAAATCCCTACACAGCAAGGATTTCAGCATGGAACTTCCTGAAAGCTCTGCTCCAGAGCTGCATAATATCTGTATGATCTCTATGTATTAACTATTACTTGTCTCCCTGCTTGTGATTGGCATTGTGGGATGCTTTGTTGGCCATACTACTGTGTAAACCTGTTTTGATTAATTGGTCACATATTTTCTGTAATATGTGTAACACTGTGGCTTCACTATCAAACCTTTGTAAAAAGTTGTTCTTTTCATTCTAGAGCTTTACAAAGGAAAGAGACCAGCTAGGACTCAGTATTTCTTCCAGAGTAGAAGTTTGGTCCCTCCCCACCAACAGGGCATCCTGCCCATAGAGCATCTAGACTTCCTCAGTTTGGTTCCTGATAGCCATTCATGTTCCCCCAGTCCTCTCCTGCTCATTCTCCTGCTAGAGTTCAAGAATATGCACTTTTGAATCCTGAAATTGCCTTACCTCACATATAAGGGAAGTTTTAAAGCAATTAGTGAGTCATCACATGCAAAGCTCATTGTGCAGTAGGAGAGGAAGTATCTGACCAAATTGTGACCGATTTCCCACTAGAGCTGCTCTGTCTTTGCTCTTCCTTTCCCCCCGATTCTACGTGTCAATTTCCCACTACTTGCTGTGCAGCTGCATTTTGCCCCGCAGCTTCACCCAATTTCCCCCGCGTCCTCTTTTTTGAGGATCAAGAAGATGTGGGGGGAATTGGGTGAAGCTGTGGGGCAAAATGCAGCCACACAGCAAGTAGTGGGAAATTATCATGTAGAATAGGGGGGAAAGGAAGAGCAAGGACGGAGCAGCGGCTAGTGGGAAATCAGTGTTTGTGTGCATCTGTGTATGTATTGGGGGAGGGAGGAACAGGTGGTCAAATGGCTGCTGGGAAGTCCTGCCTGGAATCATACCATGGATGGATCTGGAGACAGAATAAATAACACTATGCAGAGCTGGAGGAAAGACTGTTTTCTCAGCCAGACACACAGCTGCAGAGATACAGTGGAGGGATACAGGCAGGGGGCCATAGGTACCCTTGTAGGGGACATACTGGAGGGCCTGGTCCCAGACCTGGCTGGGGCTCCAATGTTGGTTTTGAGACCACTGCAAAGTTGGAACAGGTAGGTGATGCCATAGCCCTTTAGTGGGGACTAGAAGGGGACATAGGACACACCTGTGGCTCCAGAAACAAGACTAGTGGGTTGGTGCAGTTGTGGCGCTGGGTTTCCGCATGGCATCTGATGGGGTCAGGCCAAGGAAGAGATCAGAACAAAGATAGCCACAAGTGGATGCAGACTGTCCCCAAGACTTTCCCAGGGATTTGAGGTTATATCTGGGATTGGTTGGTTCCCCACAAATCAGATGGGGTGCACTGGGTACACAACACCCCTCCCCCCTTGGTCCAGGTTACCCTAGCATACATAGTCTTTTAGGTACGTGGGCCTCGTACACTCCCGTGTGAATCGGCGGATGTCTGGAGAGGGGGCTGGGCTCACTGGCCCCGTTCCTGTTGGCTCCAGGGACAGCATCTCTGCTGCTGGGGTCGGAGCCTGGGCTGGTGTGCTGCTGGGTTCTGGGTCACTCATTGGTTCTGGGTTGCCGCTGTCCACCCCTCTGGGAATAGCACTGGTCCCTGGATGTGGAGGATCAGTAGCTTCTGGTTCCTCGGGGGAGATATCATCATCGTCTGTGCCTTCCAGGGTCGCAAGCAGGATGTGGCGGCATAATTGGTCCTCTTCCATAGCTGGCCATCTTTGCAGGACACTTCATATGAGAGAGGTCCTGTCACCCGAACCACCCTGGCCAGAACCCAGGTGGGACCCTGGCCGTAGTTTCAGGCGTAGACCAGGTCCTCTTGGAAAAACCCTCTCGGTGCCACCTGGTCTTCTGGGCAAGTGCTGTGGTTCGGTGCCCGGACCAGATGAAGGCGGCCGAGGTAAGTTGTCAGACGGTGACCCATGAGCAGTTCTGCAGAACTACGGCTGGTGGTGGAGTGAGGGGTGATGTGCTGGCTGAACAGGAAGGCTGCCAGCTTGTAGTCCCAGTCTCCCCGGTCCATGCAGTGCAGTGCCTCTTTAGTCGTTCAGACCATGCGCTCCGCTTGACCATTGGTAGCGGGGTGGAAGGGAGGAGAACGGATGTGCCTAATGCCGTAGTACTGCACAAACTCCTGGAACTCTGAGGAGGTCAAGGCAGTACCATTGTCCGTTACTAGTGAGTCCGGTATGCCGTGTGAACTGAAGATCCTCCACTGCTCAGATGGTGGATCAGGACGAGGTTGATGGGACTGGTGCCACTTCCAGCCATTTTGTGTAGGCATCAACAAAAATAAAGAAGATCTGGCCCTGGAAGGGCCCTGAAAATTCCAGGTGGACACGGCTTGTGAGACGACTCCCAGGGTCGCACCGGTGCTTTCGGGGGCTCTGGACGTGACTCCTGGCACTTCTTCTTCTTTTTTTAAACAAAATTTTTATTGGGATGCACTCAACATTTTCAACAATGTTACCAATACAATTTGAAGAAATTTCCATCCCATCCCCCCCACCCCCCTAATAGGCTTCCAACACTGCTATTAACAAAAAAGTATATATTAGACGGTAATCAAGTTTAAACTTATATCAATCGACAACCAGGTAACACATTTCAAATATATAAAAAACCTAATTAATTTCAACATAGTTTCAAATAAAAGTATAATACAATCCAGAGTTCACTTCACTTCTCATTCAGTATCCATACAAATCTAGATTGTACATTTTCCCCTTCATTCTATATTCAGTTTCCATATATAATTTCAAACCTTCCCAGTCTTTTAGATACTGTTCTGCCATTTGTCCATTTAGTTTTTTTGTCATTTTGTCCATTTCCGCTAAAAACAGCAATTTTCTAAACCAGTCATGTATATCTGGCACCTTCTCCGCTTTCCATTGCTGAGCAAAGGCCATTCTCGCCGACGTAATCATGTACCATAATAATGTCCTTTTTTCCTGTGGAAATTTTTCCATTGTCAAACCTAAGAGAAGAAGTTCCGGACTTCTCCCAATTGGGATTTTTAATATTTTCTGCATCACACAATGTATATTAGACCAGTATACCTTTGCTTTATCACATGACCACGTGACTCCTGGCACTTCTGACATTGCTTAACCATGTCCTCAACCTTGCTGTCCAGCCCTGGCCAGCATACATAGCTCTGGGCCAGAGCTTTCATTCTCACTATTCTGGGGTGGTGTTCATGCAAGGCGGTGAGCACTCGGCTTTGCAGGGGTGGTGGTATCATCACCCAACTTCTCCACAACAAACACCCTTTGTGGGAAGACAACTTGTCTCAGCGGGCTGAAAATGCCATGAACTCGGGACCCACCGAGCTGGCAGGCCACCCCCTCCCCGACCAGTTGAGGACCCGGGAGAGGATGCAGTACCTGGCCGAGTGGCACGGCACTTCCCCCACCTGGACTGGGTGATCAGGCAGGTCCTCCAGCTGGGTGATGTGGTGGGCTGGCGCAGAGTTAGGGTCGGAGGAGGGCAGTGGGAGGCAGCTTAAGGCATCTGCGTGTCTCATCGCTTTACTGGGGCGGTGGAGCAGCACGTACTGGTATCCCACAAGGAAAATAGACCAGCAGAGCACCCGAGGAGACAAGATCTGGGGAGTCTGGCAGTCCAGAGCTAGCAAACCCAGTAGGGACTTGTGGTCGGTAACAATCGTGAATGGCCAGCCATACAGGAAGTTGTGAAATTTCGTCATGCTCACGACAATCGCAAGAGCCTCCTTGTTGTGTCAACATGGCAAATGTCATCAACGTGGCAAATGGAGTGGCAAATGGGGTTCAATGTGGCCAAGTGCAAAGTGATGCACATTGGAGCAAAAAATCCTAAATATAAATACACGTTGATGGGGTCTGAACTAGCAGAGACTGACCAAGAGAGAGGACTTGGAATCGTAGTAGATAACTCAATGAAAATGTCTAGACAGTGTGTAGCTGCAATAAAGAAGGCCAACGCTATGCTGGGGATTATTAGGAAGGGAACTGAAAACAAATCAGCCAGTATCATAATGCCCCTGTATAACTCATTGGTGCGACCTCATTTGGAATACTGTGTACAGTTCTGTGTACAGTTCTGGTTGCCACATCTCAAAAAGGATATTATAGCATTGGAAAAAGTGCAGAGAAGGGCAACTAGAATGATAAAAGGGTTGGAACACCTTCCCTATGAAGAAAGGTTAAAACGCTTGGGGCTCTTTAGCTTGGAGAAATGACGGCTGAGGGGGTTTATAAGATTATGAATGGGATTGAGCAGGTTGAAAAAGAAGTACTTTTCTCCCTTTCTCACAATACAAGCACTGTGGCTTCACTATAAAACCTTTGTAAAAAGTTGTATACTTGATATCTCTGTTCTCAGATGTTTGTTCTTTTTAAACAGTTATTCTTGATCTTGGAAATGACAAGAACCATGATTTAGTTCCTGATTATTTCATGGCTATAAGATTAGCAGTCTACAGATGCCCTTCTTCCCTCTTTTTTTGTAGAAAAAGCCCAGCAGAAACTCATTAGCATAATAGGCCACACCCAGCCACAGAAACGCATTAGCATATTAGGCCACATCTCTGACAGCACAGCTCATTAGCATATTAGACCACACCCCCATGCTACCAGAAGTGTGGTCATCCAGTCACACCCACCTTTCACTTCTTATTCTATTTACCTTTGTTGTCAAAACCCAGGGCTTTTTTGTAGCAGGAACTCCTTTACATGTTAGGCCACACACCTCAAATGTAGCCAGTCCTAATGATTTTCTGCTGTTGGGTGTGGCCTATTATGCTAATGAGTTCTTGCTGGGCATGGCCAATTTGGGAGCTGGCCCGTTCCTGTGCGTTCCTGCCCCAAAATAGCCCTGAACATAACGTTGTATAGGTGATCCATTACTGATCTTCTGACCATTTGTTCCAGCAGTGGCACAGAAGGAGTGGGTATTTTCTCCCCATACTGCTTTCCTAACCAAAATTGTCTCCCTCCCCAGCTGCTGTTTACCTTTCAAACAAACAGTTCTCATTCCAGTACATGTTTTGGAATCAATCCCGAATCTTCTACATAATGTCTCCTCGATCTGGGAAAGCAACTGTTTCCCCTGTCAATCTGCCACCTTTCCTCCAGGGAGCTCAGGACAAGTGGCCCTAGCTTCCTTAATTTTATCCTCACAGGTTAGGCTGCAGAAGAGTGACTGGCCAAGATTTCCCAATTAACTTCGTAGCTCATTCCTAATCTGATACTCTAGCCAAAACCTCACAGTTACTTCTGACTCTCCCCTCAGTGCAATCCTAAACAGTGTTACATCCTTGTAAACCAATTGACTTTAATGGATTTAGAACGAAGGTATAATACTTTTTAGGCTTGTGCTGCATCTCTCCCAACAAAAGGATTCCATTTTGTTTGTTTGTATCACAGTCCACCCCTTGCTCTCCTGAAATGCCTAGTATGTTTCCTTTCCAGAATCTTCTGTGTCCCATTGCGTACATGACATTCCCCCGACCCTCAGGAAGGGATTTTTTCATTTCTTCACCCAGCTATTTTAAAAATTTCTTTCTTTTAAAAAACAGGGAAAAAGAATAAATACAGCAACTAAATAAAGTTTTAAAGAAGAAAAGGAAAAAAGGGGGGGTAGATAGAGACAAAAATATAACAACAGTGCTGGTGGATCTGATAGGAGACAAGGGTGGAGTTTCTACAAATGGTTTCCAAATGACTAAAAATAAGTCCATATGTAATTGCTGTCTGTCTGCCATTCATTCAAATATTGATAGAGTTCTAAGGTTTTCAATCACTGATTGAAGACTGGAGGTGGGTTTTTATCTTTCCAGTGTTATAATACGAGTCTCTCCAGCTAGCTATTAACATTGCAGTGTTATTCAGGATATCCAGCTGGTGTGAAGCCAGTGAGGAGGAAAAAATTCATGCGTTTCACAGACAGTTGAGAGTAGACTAACTTCTCAGCAATGACTTAGTATGTATTACACATTCCCAATTTCCAGACCCAAGTTTTACCATAGAGTTTCTGGGAATTCTTTGACTGATGTGACATCACTTCCAATTTACCCTGGAAGTAATGTCATGCTACACATTATGCTGGTGCCTCCCATGTCCCCATCCTTGTCTCCTACCAGATGCCAGCCACTGTCTGGCAGCTCACTCCCTGACATTTTGTGGTTGATTCTAAATCCCACAGCAGATATTTTGTGATTGGCTGCAACTCCTATGGCAGACATTTTGTGGTAGGTTCCACCTCTGCTCCCTTGGTACTTTGTTAGCAGGTTCACTCCACCTACTGCTGCTGTGAAACTACACATGACCCTTCATGCAGATTTCAAGCAGACCTCAGTTTCTTTACTGCTTTCCCTTTTTCATCTGTATCCTGATCACCACCTTGGATCACCCAATTCTCAGTGCCGATATGTGTCTTTCCTTTCCTTCTCCCCAAACGGTCCCAGACCTCAACTCTCACCAGGACCAGATTTATATATTTTTGTTATCCCTTTTATTGCCTCCTTAGCAAATCTACCATTCATAGATGTTAGGCAGTTTACTAATTATACATCTCTCTCTGTGTATCTGTGTGTCTGATCTATTTTATTATGTCTCTTGCTAGTTCTATATTTCTGTGTTTTCCCAATAAAGATTTCAGTTGTTTTATTTTCTGCCTGTTTATTTCTGGGAACCTTCCTGTACCACCCATATGAAGCATCACTCAGAGTGGGACCCCGGTATACATAAAACTGTAATCCCTTAATACAATTAGCAAATATGTGCATGTGTTGTACTTCACACACAAAGAGGATGCTCCAACCATCGAGGGCGCTACACATGTATCTGATTTGGTAGCCATTTTTTGGTTGCACCCAACCAGAGAGAATCCATGTCAGAAATTGGGCTATTTGAATCAAAACATATCCAACCACCGTCTCAGTAGCCTTTCACCAGCGTTGCAAAATTTGGCAACATCCCTAAGATTGTTATTTTAGTTGTGTTTTAGGTGCTGTTGGCTGCTCTTGCACAGTGCAATCCTAAGGACACTTTCCTGGGAGTAAGCCTCTTTGGATAAAATTGAGAAGGATTGTGAGTAGACCAGTTAAGATTTGTCTCTAAAAATGATCTTCTGACCATTTAAAGATTGCTACTTTGTTTTTTGTTTTTTTTTGGTGAATGTAGATGCCTTGACTAAAAGAAAGAAAGAACTACTTTTCTCCCTTTCTCACAATACAAGAACTCGTGGGCACTCCATGAAATTGCTGAGCAGTTGGGTTAGAATGGATAAAAGGAAGTACTTCTTTACCCAAAAAGTGATTAACACATGGAATTCACTGCCACAGGAGGTGGTGGTGGCTACAAGCATGGATGGCTTCAAGAGGGAACTGGATAAACATACGGAGCAGAGGTCCATCAGGGGCTATTAGCCACAAGGTATAGATAGGAACTCTTGGTCTGGGGCAAGTGATGCTCTGTATTCTTGGTGCCTGGGGGCAGGCAACAGTGGAAGGGCTTCTAGTGCCCTGGCCCCACTGCTGGATTTCCTGATGGCACCTGGTATTTTTGTCCACTGTGTGACAGAGTGTTGGACTGGATGGGCCATTGGCCTGATCCAACATTGGCTTCTGTTATGTTCTTATGACTGTTCTTTATATCAGAAAGACAGCATATACATTCACTAAGTGCCAGCATGGTGTAGTGGTTAAGAGTAGCGACTATAATCTGGAGAACTGGGTTTGATTCCCTACTCCTCCACATGAAGCCTGCTGGGTGACCTTGGGTCAGTCACAGTTCTCTCAGAACTCTCTCAGACCCCCCTACCTCACAAGGTGACTTTTGTGGGGAGAGGAATGGAAGACAATTGTAAGCCATTTTGAGACTCCTTAGGGTAGAGAAAAGTGGGGTATAAAAACCACTACTACTCCTCTTCCTCCTCATACCTTGCCCCACAAAATGAAACATTTCACAAGTGGTTTTTAAAAGTTGCCATTGATACTGTGGCCATTGCATTGAGTTTGAATATGGTGGCTGCTGTTGTACAATTACACTTACAGGACTGTAATAATGCCTCAGAAATTAAGACGCTGAGCTGCAGACCAGAAAGTCTGTAGTTCAGAAGTTCTAGGCCCTAGTGCCATGTGACAGAGTGAGCTTCCATCTCTGGCCCCAGCTCCTGCCAACCTAGCAGTTCAAAGAAATTGCAAGTAGATAAATAGATACCACTTCGGTAGGAAGATAACAGTGTTCTGTGTACTTCAGTGTTTAGCAAGGGAAGCCTTTAACGATACAATACACATAAGAAAATAAACAGCATATTCTATACTTTCACAATAGTGTCCTGAGATTAGAACAGAAAATATACAACTGTATCCAAACAGATAGCAAAATCCTCAGTTGAGGGGGGAAAGACCTTGGACAATTCTGCTGGAAGTTCTTCTATGCCACATAGCTGGTAGTTAATGAGAACCAGTTGTTTCCTTTGTAAATCAGGTTACAGCTCTACCTCCAAGGGCAGAGTCAATTTCTATGCATTTGATAAAGGTTGCTTATTTTACCTTATGGGGGAATGTAGGAAAGCACCAAGAACCAGATTTTACCAGCAAAAGCTACTTGAAAAGGTACATTCTGCTTATACTTCGTCCTTAATTTGAATTCTGAAGAGGCTCAGGATAATCCACTGATAATATAATGGAAACCAAAAGGGAAAGAGTGAAATACAAAAGGAAGCTAGCCTTTTGGAGGAGACATGTTTTCAATTTTTTGCTTCCTGGCTGAAAACATCCATTTCTTTTCATCATAGATCCTGGACAAAATGACTTGCTAAATATCCTGGCAGATATATCATGGCAGTGACTCATGAAACTCACTTGATGGAGCTACACTGGGTGCATTTTTATAAGGCAATATGATGTCAGGAGTGCTTCCCAACATAATGTGCTATAGTGTTTAAAGTATCCACCTCTTGACATTTATTTCTAAAATGGGGATAAAAACTCACAGGATGAAAAAAATAAGTTACATTCAACCCCATGTTGTTGACTTTGGGGGAAATCCTTCATTTCTCCATCTGTAAAATCAGAATATTTATTCATTCATTCAATTTGAATACTAATTTCCCCCCTCCATCTCATGGGATTATTGTGAGAAATGGCTCAGTAAAGCAGTAAAACTTTACACATTCAGGCTGCAATCTCAAATACACTGATTAGACAGTAAACAAAATAGGTCTTACTTCTGAGTAAGAATTTGGGTAAAATTGCTCTATGATTCACTAATACAATAAAACCCCTGTTATTTGTAGTGCAGGTTTTCAGATTCATGCAGTACCTTTCCTCCTGAGTGATCTCTGCCTAATGATCTGTGCTCAGTGCTCTCCATAAATTATATGCACAAAAGCACAGTTACTCAACCTTCACCTCAACGTAGCAACTTTGGAGATGGAGCACAGTAATAATTCTTTTCCAATAGTGTTAATCTTCTTCCATTTTTTTTCTTTTACTTTTTTCTCTTTCATTCTTAATAGGAAAGGAAGTGCCTATAATTTTGTTAATTAAAGCAGCAGGAGGAATTCTAAGGAGCCAGGCTTCAACTGTAATTACCTCATCTGGAATCTGACCAGTACTTAGGAGTTCAACTGCTTGTGCAGAGTCCTCCAAGATATTATAATGAGCACCCAGTTTTCGTATGTGTCATACAAACCAGTCCCTTCAAAATGTTGCCACTGCCACCATACTGGAGTCACTTATGAAAGGAGCTTGGATGGCCCCACTTGAGGTGTCTACCATCTTTGACTTCCTCTCCCATTTCCCAGATCCTTTCCAAGAGAAAGAAGCTCCTGCATCCTTTGCTGCTGCCACTGTTCCTCTGCTCATACAAGGTATGGCATTCCTCCTTCTCTGCTACACCCATACTCATAGCAAGAATGCCTCCAACTTTAACGCAATAGCCTATGAAGGACTACTGTTACTTTTATGGCTTATTTTTCTGTCCCTCGCCCAATGAGATGCTGGCACTGGGGGCACCATATGTAGCACATGGCTGAATAGGAGCCACTTGGACGCTTGGCACAAAGGCAATGGAATGACATGATTCTTCTCCTTATATGATCAGTCATGCTAAATATTCATCTTATTCATCTGATTTGATTTTGGCATACTAGTTTTTATGGCCTTCATTAGGTGAGAATAATGTGGGTAGTTTCATGTCTTAGATCTTCCCAACCCAGTGGGTTGGAGTTACAAATGGGTAGTCAGATTCCACTGTAATGATCTTGATGAGGGTTTTTTTTTCTGAGTGAACATGCCGGAAAAAAGTTCTGAAACCACTTTGACAAAATTCTTTTAAAAATGTTTAAAAGTTCATGCATCTTCAGTATACAGACTGAAAACCTCATTTCCCTCTTGAGAGTTCTGGCACCTCTTTATCCAAAAAGAAGAAGAAGCCCTGATCATGACTAATGTTTCTGTTAGCACAAAGATTTCCATTCATTGGTCCTTTCCACATTTGCCTGCCACTCTAGATTTTCTCAGTGTTGGAATCAAGGCAATTTAATAAGTCCATGGCAAAACAGCATCAAAATAACCCAGCGCAACAGCAGGCTGAAACTGAGCTGACCAATGAAGGGAGGTAATATTATGCAGAATGGGGAAAAAACCAGACTAAAAAGACGGTTGAACTTAATTTTAATGCAGAATGGAGGGGAAAAAACTGGATTTAAAAGAAAGTTGAATTTGATTTTAGTGCAGAATTGCTTGGAGGACACCACAGTGAACATGGATTGAAAGGAGAGTGCAGAAAGGGCCTCTGAGTGTGATTTTTGTACCTCCACTCCTGCAGCAGACCAGAATGCTCTCAGAAATCTTGTTCCTGGGGATCCCCGTCTCCTCCATGAACAGAATTTTGTGTGGCATTTTTGGTTGCCATGGGAGGGGCAGGTGGGAGAATCACACTCAGTGAACAAAAATCCTTGCACCTGCAGAACAATATAGTTTGGATCCAAGCCCATGTGAGAACAAGCTAAACTCAAACCTACTACCTTCAATAAAGTTAGAGTCCAGTGGCACCTTTAAGATGAATAAAAAAATTTTGAATAAAACTTTGTTGATCTTAAAGGTGCCACTGGACTCTAACTTTTTTCTATTGGTTCAGACCAACACGGCTGCCCAATTTGATCTACTATCTTCAAGTACAGCTTTTTCATGCAAAAGATGCTGAGCAAAGAACAAATATGTTAGCTCTGTTTATGGATACCTTTTCAACCTGTTCTGTGGTTTATCATCTGTTAAAATGGTTTTGGGGTCTGACAAAAAAACTAGAGAAACAGTGGCAAAATTCATCTAATGAGTACATCCTGCCCAAGTCCTGAAACTATGCTTACTGAGTGGGTTCAGAGGACTGATCTAATTCTGAAAGTGGGATTAATAATATTTTAGTTATTTAAAGTGTGTGAGTTCCATCCTTTTACAATATAAACTTTTGAATTTGATTTCTCTGTATCTAGTTACTATATTTTACTGAATGTCTAGGTTGTGCTTTATGGACTACTAGGAGCAAGACCCATTGTAGAAACAATACAATGGGTGCTAGAAAGAGGTGAGACATCCTCCCCGGTTCCCCGCTTTCTACGCGATTTTGAAGAGCAGGCACTGGAGGGGGTGTTTGTGAAGACATGGGTCATGGAGGCTGCAAAGGGCCACCCTGGAGGCTCAGCAGGGCATCTCCTCAGCCCAGGCCCTCACACTCTCCGGCTGTGCTCCTGGGGGATCTTGGGCTTGGTGCAGGAGGCAGCTGGAGGGGAGCTGCATGGTGGGCATGAGGGCAGGCTAGGCTTTCAGGGTAGAGAAGTTTCCTGCAGGGTGACTCATCCGTCCTGCCTGCTTGCTGGGACTCCCGCAGTGTTCTGGTGACTCTGTCGCTGAGGAGCTGGGCGTGCCCCTGAGCCCTCCCTGGATGCTCCCAGGAAGTGCTGCCACTGCTGCAGCAGCCCTATGCACAGCTGGCCTGGGGCGGGGAAGGGCCTCTGCCGTCACCACCTCCTCCTCCTTCTCCCTACCTTCTGGACTTGGCACTTTCAGTTGGGTGGCTCTGGCTTCCTGCCCAGCTGGGTGGCGGTGGCCCATGGGCCGCCTCCAGTGCCCTCTGCCCTGATGGTGTGCTGGGCCCCGTCTGGTCACAGGGCGGCCGGCTAACTGCAGTGGGACTCGGCTGACGATAACCACTAAGACACCAGCAGGAGTGGCCTGGGCCTCCTATGCCTCTGCCCGCTGAGGCATCCATCCCTGCAGCTCCCCACAGCTGGTGGCTCCCTGCAGACTGAGGGCAAGACACTGGCCACTGGCTCTGTGAGTGGGAGTGAGACAACACAGCAGGGCAATGCAAGCCAGTGGCTACAGACCCCTGGTGAGTGACACATGAGGGAGCCAATTGATTCAGAAGCGCATCAAACATTGCCACTTGAAAATGCAATTATTTATAAGGAAATATTTTAGTGAGAATAAACTGAATAGTACTAAACTAAAAAGAGATAAAGTGATAAATTGCAGTAAAGTAGGAGAAGGAGGTGCTTAATTCAAGCTCAAGGTGAGGGCTGGAGTTCTCCCAGCATTATTATTTATCTCCCAATTAAATACATCAGTTTCCCTGGAGGAAATGACAAATTTATAGGGCAGCCTCTATGGCATCATATCCATGTTGAGCTCCTTCTCCTTCCCAGATTTTACCATCCAGAAGTACTGCCTCTAAATCTCCAGGAACTTCCCAAGCTGGAGTTGGAAACCCTAGGGGGAGGTCAAAGGAAATCCAGATTAGTGTATGTGGAAAGGTATTGTGCTGATGCAACAGAATGAAAGCCAGGGAAGATCTGTTGTAAATCCTGTTTATTTATTAAAACATTTATATCTTGTATTTCCTCTTGATTCAAGGCAGCTTACAGTAATAATTAAAACATGACCAGCTGAAACCAAAGACAAAATAGCAAGCCCCAAAGACAAAATAGCAAGCCCCAAATCCCTCCCTCCAAAAATGATACCCACTGTTCAAATCCCCTCAAATGTCCTGATAAACAGACAGGCCGTGTAGCACATCAACATATCTCCAAGGGGGGGGGGGCTCTGTCAAAGAGTCCCAGTCCAGTCTTGGGCAAAAAGCCTTTGGGATAGGGCTGCAAAATACAAAATTACAAAACCCTGGCATGTGACTCCTCACACCAGCCCTTTCGACTATCCCCACGTTTAGAAACCAAAGAACAGATTTCCAACCATCCTGGGACTAAACAAGAAAGTCCTCCCTGCAACATAGGCTTGCAGAGTGAGTTTCTCACAAAAGCAAGTTACTCTGGTAAGTGATCAGACAGTCAATCTAGGCTTCTGGACATTGATAGAGGTGAGTTGAAGGCAAATAAACACAAAAGTAATTAAAATATATATTTTTATTAAGGTGCAGGAATATTTCAAAAAAGAAAAGAAACTGTGAGGATAAAAATAAGAAAGCTAGGAATTCACATGCTAACTAAAACAGTAATTCAAAGGTTCCAAATATCAGATGTTACCATTCTCAGTTGAAGTTCCAGTAATCCCAAAGTGTCTCTTTCCTGAGAGTCAAAAGCAACAAGAGGCTATTAAAGAAACAAAGCTATTAAAACCTGCATTTTGGAGCATCAATCTAGAATATGGAATGGAGCGACAGATGCTCCTCTTGATACACATTTTATCAAACAGAATCATACTGACGCTGACTTTAAACATTCAGTCATATATGTAGCAAAAGGTTCTGATATACAAAATGAACTTTTAAGGCAGGAAGCCTTTTAGATTCTTAAGCTCAATGCTCTCACACCCCATGACTTAAATGAGAATATGGACCCTTCTAGTTTTCTGTAAAGAGTAGAACATGGGTGGTATCGTTAAACTGAAAAAGTATACAATTATACATTTGGGATGTAAGGATGCAATGTTAATTTTTTTTGTTAAAATCTTACACTTTACCTGTAGTAATAGTCTTGTCTCTTCAAGAAGTAATTTCTTAGTGTATTCTAGCTAAATGAGATTTGGTGGAGAGGCATTTGATGACTCAGTGTTTTAACAAGACTTTCAAGAGATAGAATGAAAACATTGTGTGCTGAACTGGGTGAAGGCTTTTGAATAAGTCATGGATGAAGTAATTCTTGTAAGAGTCAGGTATTTGGAGTTTTAATGCTTGCAGGCTGTTAGTATTATATTTATTCAATTATATACTTTGTTATTATAGCTTTGTAAAAGAGAAACTTCCTAAGTGATTCTGTCTTTGATAAAAGAAGATTGAAATGGAGTTTCCAAGCTAGCCCTCCATCAGCAGAGTTGCAAGGAAAAGTCACTGCCTTCTCAAAGGATTTAAACTACTTAAGAAAAAATCACAGCTTTCCTAAACTATTTAAATTACTGTCGTCTTGAAGGATTTTTTTTCTGTGAAATGGACTGAGGAAAGCATCATACACCTTATTTCATTAATGAGAATTTCTAATTGGTAGCAAATCTCCTGGAGAATGAATTATTGCTTTTCAGCAAACCATTAAGATAGTGATTGTGTAGTTGAAATTATTTTGGTTTACAGTGAGTTGCGTCCTGTTCCATGGATGAGAGATTGTAACAATGAAGAGAGATATTGGCATGCAGTTTATATGACCGTTAAATGGTGCACTCTTTATAAAGAGTTATTCACAATTGTGTTCACAATTGTATATTTTTGTATTTTTGTGACTTCTCCTGAGACAGCCAGAAAGCTGTCTGGCTCTTGCAAGCAACATTTGCTGGCTCTCGCAAGCAAAATTGACGGCATGTCAGAATCTCAAGCAGTCATCATCAAGTTAGAGAACAGACTAGAAACCTACTTCTTATGGGAAAAGGGACCCTCGTGGCCTCAGGCCTAAAGGCCAACGAGGACCCTAGAGAATGATGTGTAGCCAATTCCTTAGGCCAGTAGGAAACCAGATGGCCTAAGTGGTGGTCTGACCAGGGGGAGAAGAAACAAAACTATCTCCAGCTAGATTCTTCCCTGTTCCCACAGGTGCTTAATTGAATGGAATATGGCTAATTGGGAGCTGATACTGAGCTCCTTGACTCCCTTCTGCAGAAGGTGTTATCTGCAGCTTCATAAGGTCAGTTTACTCTAGCATTAGCAAGGCTGTTTCTTAACTGTATTAACCTACAAGCAGGCTGCATTCAAAGCCTGAACGAAACTTTCAAACGGACAAGAAATTCTAGGGAACCAGTTTTCTACACAGGCCCCTCTCACCTCTTCAGGGAGCCCTTCCCATAGAGCTGAGCCATGATGGAAAAGGCCCTGGCCCTGGTTGATGCTGGATGAGCCACCCAAAGTGGTGGAATGGCCAACAGATCGCTGCCTGATGAGCATAGGAACATGTAGAAAGAGACAGTCCTTCAAATATGTGGGTCCTAGGTCATGAAGGGCTTTAAAGGTCATAACCAGAACTCAGAAACAGACCAGCAGCCAATGAAGCTGTTTCATAATGGGCAACACATGTTCCCAATGGCTAGCCCCTGACACCAGACACTCTGCCACATTCTGGACCAGTTGTAGTTTGTTTCCAGATTGTCTTCAAGAGCAGCCTCTCACAGAGCATGTTGCAGTAATCCAGCCATGAGGGTACAGAAGCATGTTCTTCAGGGGCTCACATTTGTACTCATCAGGGGTCTAGCTTTCTGGACCCTGCAGTTTTTTCTTTCACTCCTGATCCTGAATGTTCCCATTTCAGTGTCTTTTGGGGCTTATTGTCAACCTGTCACCAGTCTTCCTCCTCCTTTGGCTCTACCACTGAATTATATGAAATAGCCCTAAAGTTTATACTTGACATAAAGGAGGAAGAATAGGTTAGTTTGTGCAAATACATCAAAGCTTCATTATCTGATTCAGAGGTTTGGGTAGAGCATGTAATGAATGTTTAGGTCTTCTCTTCATTTGTTGTATTTTTCCACATGAATTCAGAAGCTTCCTCACCTTAGTCTCTTGGAAAAATTGCTACCTTAATTAGTATTCACTGCAGGTATGTCAGCAAGAGCCTGTATTTGTTTAATCTTAATTCTGCACATCACACAATTTAACAGCAGTGCTCCAGTACTTGTAGCTTTCAGTGAGTGCTCCAATATGTTATTTTTTTTTAGTAAATCTGCTTTAATTGTCATGGAAATATTGGGATATTTGGTTAATATAGCAGAGTTTTGCCCAGTCATAGAAGCGTGATACTCAGTGCGGTAAATAAATCTCCCAAGAAGTATATTGCGAAAAAGGTGAACTTACATTTCTTTAAGTAGATTCAGTTCACATTCCAGTTGCAGTCGAAATGAGAGAAAGGAGCCTAATCTAAAGAGTACTTTCCCTATCACAAATGGCCAGCTTGTTTGGCATCATGTGTGTGGGAGTATGAGGGCATCATATCTACAGAAGAGACCTGCAGAGATCTGTGTTTCCATGGAAGGCTGTGTGTGTCTACATGCGTAGACAGTGAGATGACAAAATGAGAGAGAGGATGGATCGGAGGGCAGCTCCCATGTTAAGACAAAGAGAGGCATCCCCATTCAAGGAGATAACACCTATACACACTTAGAGTGATGTAGCACCCCCCAATGTCCAGGCATGCTGAGTCGTTCACTCCAACAGGAAATTCCCACTCCTGATGACAATCCTTTTAGATAAGATAGTATCAAGATTTTTTGCTGCTTATTTTCTATATTAAGTTCTCAAACAACCTAATGAAGTGAACAGTTTGACCGATTCCACACAAGCAGCTGTGCCATTGTTGCTCTTCTGTTTCCCCTGCTTGCACTGGTCAATTTCACACTATTCCCTGCAGGGCTACATTTTGACCACAGCTCCCCCTGATTTCCCCCATGTCTTTTCAATCCTTGTACAGACAGAACAAGGCTGGAGTGATATGGTCCCTATGCCTTACTTCAGGCAACATTCTTGCAACTGTATTCTGTACCAAATATAGCTTCCAGACAGTTTTCAAGGGCACATACAGTGCATTGCAGTAAGCTAATCTAGTTGTTACCAGGGCAGGCACCACGGTGGCAAGATCTTTCCCTCCTAGGAAGGGCCACAGCCGGCTCACCAGCCAAAGCTTGTGAAAGGCATCCCTGGTCATCCAGCAGCTCCTCCAACCTATACACCTGCTCCTTTTGGGGGAGTGCAACCCCCGAAAAAGAAATATCCCATTCCCTGTGTCAACCCCACCTCCATAACACCTCCATTTTGTTGTGATTAAGTTTCAGTTTCTTACCTCTCATCCATTCCAAAACTGCCTCCAGGCACTTGTTCACAGTTTTGATAGCCTCCCTGGGATCTGCTGGTAGCATGAGACACGGCAGCATTTTCTTCTGGGTGGAATTACTACTACTGTGACTCCAATTTCATGTTCAATTGTCAGCACAAAAGGTATGTTAGGCCAACAAGAAAAGAATGGGCATGTGTGTGCAACCCAGTCCTCCATTAAAACAGCAGAATGCCATTTTCAATAAATTAAGACTAAGGCAGAAGCATTTATTGAATTGCCCTTGAGTTCCTTGAATAAATACAAAGATGTAGACTTCTGTAAGTGAGATGAATCATGTCACTTACACAAAATATGCCTAAGAGAGACTACATTTTAGTTAGTTCATTTGTCTCAAGGCTTTCAATCATTATTCTCATTGGATCCCCCATGGGTAAATTTAGATGTAAGTGATGTCAAGTAAAGTCCTTAATGAACTTGTTTATGATGTTTACTTAAAAGATTGAGCAAAAGAGATCTCCAAGCTCAGTGTGTCCTTGTACCTTGGAATCTCTTTATGGCAATTAAGGCAATTGTCCTTTCATATTGAGGATCCTAATTATTCTGTAGAGCTTTAGGTGTTTGAAGTGCCACAGTCAAAGGGGGCAAAGAAATCATTTGGTTTGATCACTAACAGGAGATCTTGAATTAATGAACTTTCTCTAATTGCGAGGGGTGGGGGATTGTCCCTCTGCTGGTTCCATGTGTCTGCTCATTCTGGGCAGACACCTGGAACTGACAGCAAGACAAACAGCACCCTATGGTCATTTCCCCCCTTGTCAAATGCAGTAGAAAGGAGGAAAGGCTGAAGCCCCTCCTGATGCTGCTGTGTGTTCCAGAACCAATTTTCCCTTCCTGTTTTTAAGGTTAAGGTGAGTCCCATGACAGACATGAAATGCAAAATGGGTTGGGGGAATCCCCCCAACTAGTAAGGAGGAGACCCCAAGTCTCATGTGAAACTCCCTGTCATGATGAGTAGGGGATGTGTCCAGTGAGGATTCCATTGTCCAGAGACCTGGGGTCAGTTGGGGAAAAAATGTTTGGGATTTTAGTTGGTTGCTGGAGCGTGGGTGAGGTTGGGTTACGTATCCTCTTCAGTCAGAGAGAGGAAAGTGTCAGAATAGGAATAGGCAGAATTAAAGACATTCATTTTTTCCATTTTGGAAAATTAAAGACATTCATTTTTTCCATTTTGTTGTGTCCCTTTTTGTGACTTGCCTACCTTACATTATATTTTCTGTTTTTCCCCCTCATTTCAGTGTGGAGTTTGTCATGTCTGGCTGATGTGAGGCACACAGCCTCTATACAGAGAAAGTGAGCCTAGGGAAGCAGGAATCCTTCTGGCACAAATCACAGGGAAGGAGGAGATCCAAGCTGTTCTGTCCCCCTTCCTATAAGTACAAATAATCAGTGGTGACAGCAAACTGACTTGCCATCCCTGGAGCCTGAGCAGGGGGGGCAAGTGGGGTTCAAAAGTGCCAGGGCATGTCCTACCCCTCATCAGAAGCAGTTCCTCCCAGGGGATTTGCTGCATGCCAGGCTATGCCCCCAGAGTAAAGTTGTTACACTCCCACAGACCAACATTCTGGCACATGTTTGGTTTTGTTTGTCCTGTACTGGATTGCTGGCTGCAGAGTGTCACGGGCCGGGCTGCGGGGCCAGGCAAGTGCGGGGGCAGTCAAAACACAGTCCAAGGGCCGAACCAGGCAACCCAACAATCACCGGGAAGAACAAGTTCAAGGTGCAAGACAGGTGGGGTAGTCAAGGTGCAGTCCAGAGTCAGGCAAGTCCAAATCACAAACCGCTAGCGTAGTCCAAGGATCAGAGTTCTGAGAGTCAGGGGTCCGGGCGATGAAGGTTCAGGATGCAGAGTTGAGCAGAGTCAAATGAGCTGAGGTCGAGGAGCTGAGGGAAACAAGACAGGAGGCAGGAATCCAAGTGGGGTGGTGCAGAGTGTCATCAAACTGACTAGTAGCTGGCATGATTTGTCAGCGTGCCAGCGACGGCTAAATAGTACTCCAAGTGGTCGGCAATTAGCATGCTCCAAGCATGTCCCGGCTCCTGCTAATACTCAGGGCTAAACGAGCACCGGGTGTGCATGTGTGCTTCTCGCTGCCGGGCTGCAATGTTCTGTTGGCGCTGCTCTTGCAAACAAGACACCAGTGGTGGCGAATCAGGGGGCATGCCAGGCGAGTGCGGATCTGCCGTTGCTGTTGCTGTGTTCACCTCAGAACTCGCCGCGTTGTCAGGTGTGGAGGTTTCTGATGATGGGAGCTCATCCCTGGTGGGACTTAGCTCCTCTGCTGGAGCCAGGGGCTCGGGCTCAGCAGGCATTGTGACACAGAGTGCTCTTGATGAAAGACTACTGTTAAAGATTCTGCAACATACACAATATGATACTTTGCATCTTATGAACATAAGAAGAGCCCAGCTGGATCAGGCCATCTAGTCCACCATCCTGCCTTACACAATGGCCAACCAGTTCCTCTGGAGGGCCAACAGCAGAGTGCAGAGGCCAAGGCCTTCCACTGGTGTTGCCTTCTGGCAGTGGTGTTTAGTGATTTACTGCCTCTGAAAGAGGTTCTGTTGGGGGCATGGCATCAGCTTCCTTGCATGGTGGACTGTGTTGCTGACTCTCCATGCCTACCACCCTGGAAAGCTTTAATTACCGCTCTACAATCTGTTGATTTATGCTGTAAAGGTATGAATGTGCTCAGGTGAAAAGAAGTCACCAACACCACCCAAAAAAACACCAGATTTAAGATCGTTTTTACACAAAACTGGCATGGCTGTGCTGGTCGCAGCCTTGTCGGCTCTGAAAATCAAAATGGTGGCCACAGTAGCTGAAATGGAGGACTCTGAGATGTATTTGCAAGAGGAAAGGTTAGTCGAACTTCTTTCATCTCTAAAATCTAATCTTATGAGCCATATTGATGTGAAAGTATCACCTCTTGGAGAGCAACTAGGTAGTGCCACTAAATCTTTACAACAAGAGGCTCACACGGCCAATATGGCCATGGAACTTGGTGTAAGTGTGCAGAATGAAGTACAATTTGTGCAAAAGAAAGATGAATGGGCAACAGAAAAAATAGTGATGTTAGAAACTAATCTGAAACAAAACTCACTCAAATTCAGAGGATTGGAAGAAAAGGAGCTTGCTACATTTATGGCACACTGGCTAACGGAAATATTAAGCCCAGATGAAAAAATTGCGGCATTAATTCTGCACGCCTATAGAATCGGCTCCACAGTCTCCTCTCCGAAGAAGAGATCTAGGGACATAGTAGCTGAATTTCAAGATGCCAAAACGGTGAAAGCAATCCTACAACTTGCACACAAAGATGGCTCTCTTAACTTTAAAAACCAAAAGATTCAAGCCTATCCTGATTTGCCTAGAGAAAACCTGCAAATAAGAGCTGCTTTAAAACCAATCACTACTGTACTACATGAAGCTGACCTTCATTATAAATGTCTCCCATCCGGTACGCTACAAGTTCGCCATCAGGGAAGTATCTTCACTGCACAAGACTTGGACAGCGGACATTACATGTTACAACAGCTGAAGTTGCAACCTGCTCCGGATCCTATGGGAAAAAGATCAATGAAGTGGAAACTGGACTTTCAGACTTCTCCAATTCGGTGGTCTAAGATCCCAGTTTGTAACCAACCTGGCTAACTCTCTGAAAAGCATTTTCATTAACTTACATCTAAGTGCAGTTTGGGATTTCTTTTCCCAGTTTTTTTTTATGCTTCATTATACCAGGCTATTTCTTAAGCTCCAGAGCTAATTATGATACCTTTGTACAAAGGATTTAACAAGATGGTATAATATTGTTCTGAATCTTAAAATATGTGCTTCTTTTTCTTTGATAAGGAGCGGTAATTTCTTTCTTTCTATATTTTATTGCTTTAATTGGGTGGTAGAGAATGGGGTTTCTAGCAGCATTTGGCTCCCATTAGTGTGTAGGCTTTTTTCTTTTTTGGTAGGTATGAAGGTAATACCTTGCTTAATGGAAGACCTTAGCAGGGGCAGCTGGTCCTCTCTTGTCCTAGTGACAGGTATTCTTTTCGTTTTTTTGTTTTCAGTTTTGTTTTAATTGGTTTTTTTTTAATCTGTATCTCTACTGAATTTTATTACTTTCTCGTCTCAATCTTATTCAATATGAGCAGTTTGTTATAAAGTGCTAAAGTGCCTACAACCTTATTTGTTCAAGGTATTTGATATTCTTTGTTCCTTAAAAATAGTTGTTTTTAGGTTAATGGTTGTACTGTTCAAGTTTAAAAAAATTAAAGTACATTCTCTTGTCTAGTGGCTTTATACATTGAGTTTTGTTACTTTTCCAGAGGCATTAGATATTGTTATTCCTAAGAAATCTGCCAGTTGCTGGATGGTAAAATTATTTTTTTTAATGATACAACATTATAATGACTCTAAAAGGTTAATATATATTATAAAAATCTTTCACTTGTCCTACTTTTCTTTTTTGGATGGAACCTATCTAGTGCATTAGGAGTTCTCTTTTCGAAGAAAAAATTGATACTAATTTATATAGTTCTTAATGTCAATAAAAAAAGTTATCTTAATCATGTTATTTATTTATTTATTTATTGTTTCAGCTTATATACCGCTCAGACCCCGAGGGGTCTCAGAGCGGTTTACATGGTATGGACCTTCCCTAACTAGGGCCACAATCAACAGGGGGAGGGACATCCTACCGGCACCCTGAGCAGGGCAGGGCTTCCTGTTCTCTCTTTTTCTGGCGGGGCTCCAGGCGTAGAACTTCAAGCCCCCGGCGAGGATCTTCCTATTTCTGGGCCAGGAGACTTCTGCGGCCGGCTTTCTTTCTCGATGTGCAGGCCCGCGTCGGCCTAGGCTCTCGGTCCACGTCCAGCTGGCTCCACCGTGCCGCGCTGTCACGCCGCCCACACATCTCGGCTCTGCCCACGGCTCCGCCCACTGCCAGGTTTGGCTGTCTGCTTCGCCCGCCATTGCCGCCGCCATTACCACTGCTGCCGATGTCCGCCGCCGATACTGCCGCTGCTACTCACCCCCAGAAGGGAGGGTGCCCCCCGCCTCTCTACAGGCAGGTACCCATTTATCTACTTGCACGCTTTCGAACCATAGTGACTGTTCGCTAGTTGTTATAGCAGGAGATTTTTACTACCTGCGCCACCGCTCCCATTAATCAACAATGGTGTTTTTTTTTGCTCTTGCAGGTGAATGAATTATATCTTCTAATTAATCTTACTTTAAATCCTATATTTTTTTAACTGAAGCTTTGGATGAATTATCTGCCTTTAATTATATAAGATGGCACATAACTCACATATTGTTTCTTGTAATTTTAGGGGCATGAACCACATTGTTAAATGAAAAAAGACTTCAAAATGCCATGCTTAAAAATCAACCGGATATTTTATGTATTCAGGAAATGCATTTAAAACAAGATATGCAAAAAATATTTAACACAGCTAAATTTCCTTATCAGTTTCACATGACTGGAACATCAAAATCTAGGGGAATGGCAATTTTAATTTCGCATAAGGTTTCATTTAATTTGAAAGCAATTCAAAAAGACCCAAAAAGGTGGTTTATTTTTGTTTCTGGAGAACTTAATGATAAGCTTATAACAATACCTACACCATATGCACCTAATGATAATCAATTAGTTTTTATAAGAGACACATTGCAACAACTAAAATTGTTTGCAAATGGTCAAATTATAATAGGAGCTGATTTGAATCATATTGTTGATATGTATTGGGATAGATTCACAAAGATGTCTAAAGGGAGTAAAGCAAGTAATAAAACTCAACTTGCTGATATATTAGCAGAGTTTGAATTAATTGACCCGTGGAGATTATGTAATCCAACAGCTAGAGATTTTACTTATTTTTCAGGAAGCCATCAAATCTACACAAATATTGACTTAATTTTAATTTCTGCATCCTTAAGCCATGTAATAACTGAGGCACAAATAGGCCCTAAACTATATTCTGATCATTCCTGGGTAGAAGGGAAGGTTCAGTGGTCATCCACCAATAGCACCCCCTATCATTGGAAACTGAACCTGATTGCTTTTAAATGACTCTATTAAAACAAAGATAGAAACAGTAATTCATCACTATTTTGAAGACAACTCTAAGTGTGGACTCTCTAATAGCCTTGTCTGGGATGCCCTAAAGGCTGTTCTCAGGGGTCATTTTATATCATTAACAGCCTCACAGAAAAAGCAAAAGGAACTTCTTAGATCAGAGATAGTAGTTAAAATCAAAGAGTTAGAGGTTCTACATAAAAAGACAACAAGTAAGAAAATATATCAGAAATTGTTAATAGAAAGACAAAATCTTGAAAACTTAGAAATCTCTAAAATAAAACAGAATGCTCTTTATTTCCAACAGAAAAAATGGGTGAGGTCCCCTAAATATCTAAGGCTTTTAACAAGAAGAATAAAAAATAAACCTCAAACCAATCCAATTTCATTATTAAGAGATTCACAGGGAAACTTATGTGCTAAACCTGATCAGATTTTTAAAATATTTTGGAAATTTTACAATGAATTATATAAAACCTCATCTCCGTCATTAGATTCCATTAAAACTTATCTTCTCGAAAAATTCCAACATTATCTCAGGAACAGAGAGCGTTCCTAGATGCTCCTATGAAAACATTTGACGTAGAAGGTGATATTGATGCTTTAAAAAATTACAAGGCTCCTGGTAATGATGGCTTTATGGGGGAATTTTATAAAACTTATAAGCATATATTGTCAGACCCTTTAACACAACTTTGCAATGATGCTCTCAACAATGGTGTCATGCCATCTTCATGGAACGATGCAAATGTTATACTGATCCCAAAGCCGGGAAAAGAGACAACAGACCCGGGATCATATCGGCCTATTAGTTTATTAAATCAAGATGTCAGGATCTTCTCGGCTTTATTAGCATCACATCTTAGTAAAATTAGAACATAAGAACATAAGAGAAGCCAATGTTGAATCAGGCCAATGGCCCATCTAGTCCAACACTCTGTCACACAGCGGCCAAAATATACCAGGTGCCATCAGGAGGTCCAGCAGTGGGGCCAGGACACCAGAAGCCCTCCCACTGCTGCCCCCTCCAGCACCAAGAATAGAGTGCATCACCTGCCCCAGACTGAGAGTTCCCATCTATACCCTGTGGCTAATAGCCACTGGTGGACTTCTGCTCCATATGTTTATCTAATTTCCTCTTGAAACTGTCCATGCTTGCAGCTGCCACGACCTCCAGTGGCAGTGAATTCCATATGTTAATCACTCTTTGGGTGAAGAAGTATTTTCTTTTATCTGTTCTAACCCGAATGCTCAGCAATTCCATAGAGTGCCCACGAGTTCTTGTATTGTGAGAAAGGGAGAAAAGTACTTCTTTCTCAACCTGCTCAATCCCATTCATAATCTTATAAACCTCGATCATGTCACCTCTCAGCCGTCGTTTCTCCAAGCTAAAGAGCCCCAAGCATTTTAACCTTTCTTCATAGGGAAGGTGTTCCAACCCTTTTATCATTCTAGTTGCCCTTCTCTGCACTTTTTCCAATGCTATAATATCCTTTTTGAGATGTGGTGATTATACATGAATAGATTAATAATGACCAAACCGATTTTATTCCTCAGAGAAATATGGCTGACAGTATTCATAAATCCCTCAACATAATCAATTTTTGTAGGAAAAATAATTTGCCTTCTGTTCTTTTATCGCTTGATACAGAAGGCGTTTGATACTGTGGAACCATCATATTTATACCATCTATTGGAATTTATTAATTTTGGAACCAGTTTCTGTAAAGGAATCTCATCTTTGTATGCTTCACCACAAACAAAACTCAAGATTAACGGTATTTTTTCTGCACCTTTTAGGACCTCAAGGGGCACATGTCAGGGATGCCCACTTTTGCCTCTGTTCTTTGCATTGTGCATAGAACCCCTAGCAATAGCCATTAGAAATAATAATAACATCCATGGAATAGTAGTTAACAAGTATGAATTTAAAATCAGTATGTTTGCGGATGATACTGTACTATACTTAAAAAACCCTATGCAATATACCTCACTGCAATATACGTCTGAACTAAATCTCTTTGCTGATGTTTCAGGTCTTCGGATTAATCAATCAAAAACAGAAATATATCCCATTCATATACAAGATGAACTAATTAGTTTTATTAGAAAACAATATTCTTTTAAATGGGTACATAAATCATGGCGCCATTGAGGTGTTGAAATTCCTTTGCAGTTAGATAATTTGTTTAAGGTAAATTTTAGTGTATTACAACAAACAATTAAACATCAATTGAATGATTGGTCAAAATTAAATCTTTCCTGGCTTGAAAGGCTGGATATTATAAAAGTTTTTATTTTGCCAAGATTTATTTTCTTATTTCAAATCTTGCCTATTTTTATTCCTATTCAAAAAATCAGGCAATGGCAAAAAATGTTAAATGGTTTTATTTGAAATTCAAAAGCTCCTAGAATATCGTTTGATATGTTGTACCGTGGATATAAAGCCGGTGGCATGGCATATCCTAATTTGTTATTTTACCATGATGCTGCGCAACTAACTAATCTGATGAAACTTTTGAATGTTCATACGGCTCCTGATTGGCATATAATAGAACAGTTTTTTTCTCCAAAACAATTATTGCAGGAAATAATATGGCAGTCTAAGTCAGAACGTTCCCCTGAGTTACAAGAGAATCCTTTTTTGTGGAATACATTGCTAGTCTGGGATCGCCATTGTAATAAACTTGCTCCGCAAATTTCTCCATTGGCAGTTTTTACTGAACAAAGATGGCTCATGCCTGCAAAAGATAATAAAATCAATAATATCTTTAGGTATTGGAAAAAATGGCTATAGAATCCATGTTATCTAACTCAGTTCTGTGGTATATATATTTTCAATTGAGTCATATTTTTAATTGTTCAGCTGTTAAAGAAAGTTTCAAGACCTTGAACCTTTTGAGCAGTTATTGAGATGTAACTCTTTAGGATATAAGGGATTTATATCTATTTTATATAATATTTTACTTCAAACAACATATAATAAATCACCATCTTATGTGAATAGTTGGAACAGGGAAGGTGATGTGTTTTTTACTTTGGAAGAATGGTCTATTATTTGGAAATCTAAAGCCTTTCATGATAAAAACATAATGATTAGAAGTCAATTATTTAAGACACTCTCGAAGTGGTGTTAAGGTCCACTATATAACAAAGAAAGCATCCCCTAATTGTTGGAGTGTGGAGAATGGGGTACATACTGGCATGTTTGGTGGAAATGCAATAAAGTACAAAGCTTTTGGAAGGTTGTTATTTTAATTATTTCTCAGATAACAAATTATACAGTACCTTTAGACCCAAAGATTTTATTATTCAATTTATGGCCCCAGATCGAGATTGACAATGCTACCAAAACCCTTCTGGAATATTTATGTGCAGCAGTTAGAATGACTTTGGCAAAGTTTTGGAAAAGCTCTAGTCCAATATCGGTTAACACTTGGATTTTAAAAGTTAGTGAGTTATGTATGTTAGACAAGATTACTGAATCTTTAAGAGAGAAAAATAATGAAAACTACCAATCTAATTTTACAGCAGTATGGTTTCAATTTTTGGAATATTTATCTGATAAGGAAGATTTTAATTCCATGCTAAATGCAATTCTTGTTTTATAACAGTTGAGGTATGTTTAATGATATTTTTGACTGGTTATTTTTATTATTTTTCTTTTCAGTTGTAGTAGATGTATTAGTGGTTGGATTGTATTAATTTTATTGTTGAATGAAGTATCAGTTATGTTGCATTACAATTGTAATTATGATACACTTATTTTGTAAATCTGTTGATAACATTCAATAAAAATATTATTAAAAAAGGAGGTTCTGTTTAGTCATTATATCTACTATCCACTGATAGAATATATCTAATCCCCTTTTACAGCAATATATGTTTGTGGCTCTGGCAGCAAATTCTACATTTTAATCACTCATTTTATAAAGAAGAATTTCCTTTTGTCAATCCTGAATCTACTGCCCATCAGCTTCACTGGATGCCCTCAAGTTCTAGTATTATAGGAGAGGGGGGGAAAGTTCTCTTTGTCAGCTGTCTCCATCCTGTTCATAATTTTATAAACCTCTATCATGTACCTTGTTTGTCACCTCTTTTCTAAACTGAAAAGTCCCAGACTCTTATGTCTTTCATCATAGAGAAAGTGCTCCGACCACCTAATCATCTTGACCACCTACCAATGTTCCCTCTAAGCTGTGGAGTCTTGTGAGCAAAAATTCTACTTTGTGAGCTACTGACATTAAAGTTGTGAGCAAGCGATTTGGCTGCTGCGTAAATTAGTTTGATCTGGAGTGATCCTTCCTGAGCTAAGACAAAAATGTGTGAGCTAGAGGCCAAAAAACTTTGAGCTAGCCTACACTAACTCAGCTTAAAAGGAACACTGTAATGCCCACTTCTGTATTTCTTCCAGCTCTGCAATAGCTTTGAGATATGGTGACCAGAAATGCACACAGTATTCCAAATGAGGCTGCACTATAGATCTATATAGAGGCATCATAATATTGGCCATTTTATTTCCAACCCCTTTCCTAATAATTCTTATTTTAGAGGACTGGCCATTACACTGATTTCCACATTCCAGATCCTTTATGAACAAATTAAACAGTACTGGCCCCAATACCAATCCTTATGGGATCATACCCCTTACTACCCTCCTTTGTAAGGACTGTCCATTTATTTCTACTCTTTACTTCCTGTCATTTAACCAATTTTTAAATCCATAAGAGAACCCATCCTCTCATCCCATGACTGCTAAGTTTGCTCAGGAATATTTGGTGAGGTACCTTGTCAAAAGCCTTTTGAAAGTCCAAGTATACAATGTCTACTGCATCACTGTTGTCTACATGCTTGTGAACTTTTGTGAAGGATTCCAAAAAGCTGGTGAGCCAGGACTTCCCTTTGCAGAAGCCATGCTGATTTTCCCTCAGCGGGCTCTATTCATCTGTGTGCCTAATAATTCTATCTTTGATTACAGTTTCAACTAATTTGTCTGGGACAGATGTTACACTAACAGGCCTGTAATGTCCTGGTTCTCTAAGGATCCTCCTCAAAAAAATTGTTTAACGTGCTATGCTGCAGTCTTCTGGTATAGCAGCTGAATTTAGTGATAAGTTACATATGGTAAAGGTTTCCCTTGCTTGAAAGCCAGTCAAAACCAACTCTAGGATGCAGGGTGAGTAGATCAACAATTTGAGTTGACTCTAGGGTGCAGGTGAGTAGATCAACAATTTGAGTTCCCTAAGAACTCTCAGGTGTATGCCATCAGGACCTGGAGACTTAGTGGTTTTACTGACAGAGGAGAAAGTACAGGTGCCAACTGTGATTAGGGAAATACCTGGAGATTTGGGGGGGCGGATCCTGTGGAGGGCAGCATTTGGGGTGTGTGTGGAAGGACTCAGCAGGGTATAATGCCATAGAGTCTACCCTCCAAAGCAACCATTTTCTCCCGGGGAACTGATCTCTGTCATCTGGAGGTCAATTGAAACAGTGGGAGATCTCCAGGTCCCACCTGGAGATTGGCAGCCCTAGGGGAAAGTCAGCCGCAAAGCGGGGAGTTTAAGAAAATGGTCTGATGTTCGCTGGCCCACCTCGGTAGCCAGCCAGCCATGCTGAAACTACGCAGGAGAAAGAGCCTTTTCCCATTTATTCTGACAGGAAAGTGGCCATTAGGGAGGGGGTTATGCCGAAAGTCCTTTGTTTTTTTACTCACAGAACCAAGCTTGGCTGCCTACCAACAGCCACTGAGGGGACAGTCCCTCACAGGAGTCAAGAGAACTGTCTTCCTCAATGCTGTCTGCCAGGGGAAGTGGGTGGGGAAGAGGAGCAGACCCAGCACCCGGCCAATGGCATGCGAGTACTCTTGAGTGGCGGCTGATGGGACAGTGGCTGAGGGAGGGCATTTTACAGCCCATGGGAGCGCATGGAATCTTGTGAAACCAAAAGATAATTATTTATAAGGAGAGATTTGCTGCCATTTTTTCTATGCAAAGCAATTGCAAAGCAATCTATGCAAAGCAGTCTAACTCAGCTACACATTTCCTTCTCTGTAAATAGGTTAGTTTGATCATAAGATTAAGTTTCTTTAAATATTTAATCCACTCTTGAATGCTTGGATGTGAATCTTTCTTCCACTACCGAGCAAAAACAATTCTGGCTGTAATAACTTGGTGTTGCAGAATATCTTGAAGTCTCCTTGAAAAGGATGTAACATTATTTAACAACGTTATATCAGATAAGAATGGCATACTCTTTTTTTTGGCGATGCCGTTCCAGTATTCGACTGCATGTGGACCACCACATGTGAAAAAAACCAGTGTCTTGATGTCTGCAAAACCAACACCTGCTTGAACATGAATTGTAAATTTTAGCAAGTTTCCTTGGAATTAGGTGCCTCTTGTGAACCATCTTAAACCTTTTCTCTCTGAATTAGATTGTAAAAGATGACCCATGAGAAAGAATATAATGCTATGTTTGTTCAGGTATCACAAAGCCTGAGTGTTATTTTACTTCAGTTGAAAACTGATAGCCCCTTTATTAGCTGTTAGAATTACCTTGTAAATTCTAGACATAAGATACTTACCCTCATGAATTCGTATTTGTTCAAATTTGGAACATTTTCTTAGATTTGACCCTCTTAGGACCTTATTATGTAAAAAAACCTTGTAAACTGGATATATACCACTTCCAATGGTATAATTTTATTATTAAAAATTAGAGATATATACACATTAAGACATGCTTCTTCCTAGTCAGAGAGAAAAGTAAATTGGTAGTGCTGGAGTCTGTCTAGATCTTTAACTGCAGATGCCGACGGAAAGATCCTTGGAGAAAACCTTTTACTGTCGGTATCCCAGTGACCTAGAAGCTGATTTTTGGTAAATGAGTTAAACTAGCATGGTGAGAGATTGATCAAAGATACTTTAATCCCACTGCAATTTGGTGAATGTTTTACTTTCTTTAGAACCAGCAATAAAAATAAAATCTTCTGTGACCACCAGAAGTGCAATGGCAGTACGCAAGTACCAGTTTGTATCTTGTCCACTTCTCCAAGAATCTCCATCCAACTGTTGTAACGCCTAATTCAATGTTTTCCCTTCTCTACAAGACTTCCTCCCCACAGAGCTTACTTGCATTTGAGTTCTATTCTGTATTCATTTTGAGAGACATTTGTCTGTTGAAGGCTGATAGAATTTGGCCCGCGTGTGCCCCTTGCATTTCCCTCCCAATGGGCTAGAGAGGCCTCTTGTGCTGATTTAAATGCCTTATTACCAATACTTCATTAGAAACTACGTTACAGATTGTGTCAAGCTGCTCTACTCTTTCTTGCCAAAAAGTAAAGACTTTCAAGCTGTGCATTTCTTATCGTCAACTTTCCAATCTGTTTTTGGAATCTCAATCAGTTCTTTAAGGAATGCAAATGTAACTTCTCCCTTTAGTCCTGCATCTAGCTACTGGGAAATGCACTTGCTTAATCTTTGCCTGCTCATGCATGTATTGTAACAATAATGAGCACCAGAAAGGCAGCATACTGTATAGTCATATGGCCAGGATACACAATCCTTCCTCAGATAACACAGTCCTCCCCTGTTTGATAAACCAGGCAGTTTGCATAGGGGGTGGGGACCAATGGGGCACAAAGGTTCCTGGGGTGATTGGGACCAGGTGGCCGCCTAGCAAAGGAAGATGATGATGCACGGAGGCTTGCTGCACAAAATAATCGGCATGTGGGGCAGCCAATCAACATGAGTGGCCCACCTCAAGTGATATTTGATGGGGAAAAATCTGACCTGTTCAGACTGCCTCAGGGCTATCACCTTCCAGGATTTGAACCAGGGGCCTTGGGTGTGCTATATCTGAGCCTTTCACCAAGCTATGTCTTGTTGCAGCAGAGCACAGCTGGAGAGGTGGTCATGAAGGTATATGGATCTAAGGCCATTAAGGACCTTGTAGGTGATAACCAGTACCTTGAATTGAATATAGTAAATTATTGCTAACCACTGCAGTGACTTTGGAATTGATATGGCATGCATGTTTCACCTGTCACCTGATAGTAACCAGGATGCCGCTTTCTGTACCTGCTAGAGTTTCTGATTTGACTTTAAAGGAAGAGTCATGTAGAGTGTATTACAGTAGTTAAGGTGACCTTAGCATGGATCCATGTGGCCAGATCAGCTGAGCTGTTTGTTCCCTTGCTGTTGTCCCTAGTGTCTGCACCTTCCTTGTCTGACAAAATAAAGACTGATGTTCCTTAATTTGTCACCTGTATCCTCCATCCAAGCGCCTGTGTGAGAAGGTTCTTGGGCATTCTCTTGCGGTTGCCTCTGCTGCAGAGACACAGGGACAATATGGTTGTAGTAGCCATGTTTCCTTCCCTGCAAGTGTGTCAGTAAAAGAGAACATAGTTGCAGGAGGGGACTTGAGCATGCATCTGTGGAGCTCTGCTGTATATTTGCTTGAGAGCACCTTCCACTCGTGCCATGGTCCTCCTTGCAGGGAGGGGTGCTTGCATGTAGGCAGCAGCAGGCTGATGTCAGGGGAGCACTGCTGTACCATTGTAAACCATTTCCTATAATGGGACATCACTGGCATGTTGTGCAGTGACTGGTGGGTGTCAGCAGGGTATGAATGCCAGTGCAATTGCTAGGCTGTCTGTTCCTTGGTGGGAGCTCTTTTAAAAAAAAAACAAAACCCAAAAACTTTTCTATCCTCTGTTGAATGAGCATAGGTTACCAGCTACCAGTGCTGACGATCTACCAGTGGGCTGCACATGACCAGGGACTTCTAAAAATGATCATTGAAGGATGAATCTTCCTAATTGGATGTTCCTGAAGTTAGATTTCCCCCAGAAGTTAATTTAAAAGCTTCTCAGTGTACTGTTTAATCTTATGTGCAAATATACTGGTTTGTTTAGTCCAGTCTTGTCAGATCTCAGAAGCTAAGCACGGTTGGCCCTGGTCAGGATTTGGGTGGGACACCACCAAGGAAGTCCAAGGTTGTGAAGCAGAGGCAGGCAATGGCAAACCACCTCTCTTAGTCTCTTGCCTTGAAAACCCTCCGAGGTTGCCATGTCAGTTGCAACTTGATGGCACTTTCCACCACCAGAAAGCATCATATCACCAAGGTATTGAGATCCTAATCTCTGCCTGACTAGCTTGTCCTGTGCATGGAACAAGTAGGTTTGTTGAAATTACTATCTTGGAGGTCACACGTTTCAACATCCTGCCCAACCTGAGTTTTCCAAATGTCATTGGCACTGATGTATAACCAACTCCTCTCCAGCACTATCTACCAGCTTATCTACAGAGCAAGAAATGTCCAAGTGCCAAAATCATAATGACTGAATGGGGCTAATTTTTACTGAGTGCCAATGCCTTTTTTCCACATGAATTCTACAAGGTAGAAAAGCAGCCATTGATGGAGTCATCACAAGCCTTGTTTCCAACAAATAATTTCAAGCAAGTTTGCAATGTCAGTAACATTTCCAATGTAACTTTTAGACCATTTACACATATTTAATTCATGGAAATTAAAGAGAAATTGAATTACTCCATCAGCTGTATAATAAATACAAGAAACCCAAACTACCCTTGTTAACAGGATACCTGCTGGTTCAGAATGAATTGCTAATTTACTTGTCATTCAACTGTGAATTAATTTTTCATCTGATAAACATTTTCTCTTCCTGCCCCAAAGGAAACATCTAGTAAGAATGTTTTGTAGCTTTGAGGGAGGCATGTGAGATGTGGAGAAAGAGTCAAATGTAGGATTTCGCAATATTTGGGATAAAGCATTTTGAGTTGTTTAGGATATATAAATAGCTACTAAATTGTACATTTTCTTATATTACATTGTTGTTCCTCAAGCATATTGGCATGAATCTATCACCCCAACACTCATTGATCCAAGGAGAGTAGCTATCGGTAGCCCAGCAAAGAATTTTGGTTCAGGAGAGAGAAAAGACAGGCTGGTCTGGAGTCTCAAGGAGATACCATCCCTTTAGTGAATAACAAAAAAGGTGTTTATTCAAGGTCTGGTTCCTGGCCAGGCGTCCATGATACAACTGGAGACTTTTACCATCAGTCAGATATGGAGGGCAGTGCCACAGCATATGTTTTTATTATATGACCAACGTGAAACAGCAGAATGATAAAATAGCTTTACTTGAGAATGCTTAAGTTAAAAATCCAATGAATGCATGGGTATGGTACAAAAATTCTGACAGGGAGAGAACATACAAAAGAGATAATAGAGTAATTAATGACTATTCGTTAGCATGGAATAAATTTCACAGAAAGCTGTCTTCGGCTGTCTCTCCCATGGTTTCAGTTGTAAGGGTGCGGGGACATTAAACCAACTAAGATGGCAGATAATGCCAGTATTTGGGGAGAGGCAGGCTAGACTTGATATGTAGACTTAACAACAATAAGTTAATTTTGTATGAAATTGGAGGGGGTTTGAAAGACCTGAATCAGATTGCGGTGACAAGAGAGGAAGTCCTCCAACTGATAGACAATTTAAAAACTAATAAATCACCAGGCCCGGATGGCATTCATCCGAGAGAGTTCTGAAAGAACTCAGATGTGAACTTGTGGATCTCCTGACAAAAATATGTAATCTTTCTTTAAAATCTGCCTCCATTCCTGAGGACTGGAACGTAGCTAATGTCACTCCCATCTTTAAAAAGGGCTCCAGGGGAGATCTGGGAAATTACAGGCCAGTCAGTCTGACATCGATACCGGGTAAGTTGGTGGAAACTGTTCTTAAGGAAAGAATTAGTAGGCACATTGATGACCAAAAACTATTGAGGCAGACTCAGCATGGGTTCTGTAAGGGAAGATCTTGTCTCACTAACCTGTTAGTGTTTTTTGAGGGAGTGAACAAACATGTGGACAAGGGGGACCCAATAGATATTATTTACCTTGACTTCCGGAAAGCTTTTGATACAGTTCCTCATCAAAGGCTAATAAGTAAGCTCAATAGTCATGGGATAAAAGGACAAGTCCTCTTGTGGATCAAAAACTGGCTTATAAATAGGAAACAGAGAGTGAGTATAAATGGGGAACTTTCTCAGTGGAAGGTGGTAAGCAGTGGGGTACCACAGGAATCAGTACTCGGTCCGATGCTTTTTAACTTGTTTATTAATGACTAGGAATAAGGCCCGTTGTGGAAATAAATACAACGGGCTCTAGAAAGAGGCTCTGGGAGAGTGCCCCGGCTTTGGGCACTCAGTGACAATTTGCTGTGGCAATCTCAGCAGGGTATAATGACAGAGTCCACCGTTTTCTCCAGAGGAACTGATCTTTGCTACCTGAAGAGCAGTAGTAATTTTGAGTGATCTCCAGCCCACCCCCAAGATTGGTAACAGTGGTTCCCCAGGAGGGAGTGGCTGGTTTGGAGGGTGGAGTCTATGGCATTGTACCTGTCTGAGGTCCCACCCCTCCTCAACACTCACCCTCTCCAGGTCCAACCCCTCAAATCTGCAGGAATTTCCCAACCTGGAGTTGACAACCCTATCTGCCTCCCAGCCAACCATCAACCTACCTTTAGTTTTCCATCTCCTCCCCCCTCCCTCTTAGAGAGCAGTTGTAATTTTGAGTAATCTCCAGCCCCCACCTGGAGATTGGCAACAATGGTTCCCCATCAGGGAATGGCTGGATTGGAGGGTGGAGTCTCTGGCATCGTACCTGTCTGAGGTGCCACCCCTCCTCAAACCTCACCCTCTCCAGGCTCCATCCCTCAAATCGCCAGGAATTGCCCACCTGCAGTTGGCAACCTGATCAGGACTGGGCCCAATGAGTTTTCTCCCAAAGGCCAACATAGGTGTGGAAAGGGCCTTTTACTGACAGAGGAGAAAGTACAGGTGCCAACTCTGATTAGGGAAATACCTGGAGATTTGGGGGGGTGGATCCTATGGAGGGCAGCATTTGGGGGGTGGTGGTGGAAGGACTCAGCAGGGTATAATGCCATAGAGTCTATCCTCCAAAGCAACCATTTTCTCCCAGGGAACTGATCTCTGTCATCTGGAGGTCAATTGTAACAGTGGAAGATCTCCAGGTCCCACCTGGAGATTGGCAACCCTAGGGGAAAGTCAGCTGCTCAGCAGGGAGTTGAAGAAAATGGTTTGATGGTTGCTGGCACACCTCGTTAGCCAACCAGCCATGCTGAAGCTAAGCAGGAGAAAGAGCCTTTTTCCATTTATTCTGACAGGAAAGTGGCCATTGGGGAGGGGGTTACGGGCGGGGGAGGGGGTTATGCTGAAAGTCCTTTGTTTTTTTACTCACAGAACCAAGCTTGGGTGCCAACCAACAGCCACTGAGGGGATAGTCCCTCACAGGAGGCAAGAGAACTGTCTTCCTCAGGAGAGAGAGCTGTCTGCCAGGGGGAGTGGGTGGGGAAGAGGAGCAGACCCAGCATTCGGCCAATGGCATGTGAGTACTCTTGAGTGGCGACTGATGGGCCAATGGCTGAGGGAGGGCATTTTACAGCCAATGGGAGCGCATGGAATCTTATGAAACCAAAAGATAAATATTATAAGGAGAGATTTGGAATTGGGAGTAAGCAGTGAAGTGGCTAAATTTGCAGATGACATGAAGTTGTTCAGGGTGGTGAAAACCAGGGAGGATTGTGAGGCATTTCAAAGGGATCTGTCGAGGATGGGTGAGTGGGCGATAACGTGGCAAATGGGGTTCAATGTGGCCAAGTGCAAAGTGATGCACATTGGATCCAAAAATCCTAAATATAAATACACGTTGATGGTGTCTGAACTAGCAGAGACGGACCAAGAGAGAGATCTTGGAGTCGTAGTGGATAACTCAATGAAAATGTCTAGACAGTGTGTAGCTGCAATAAAGAAGGCCAACGCCATGCTGGGGATTATTAGGAAGAGAATTGAAAACAAATCAGCCAGTATTATCATGCCCCTGTATAAATCATTGGTGTGACCTCATTTGGAATACTGTGTACAGTTCTGGTCACCACATCTCAAAAAGGATATTATAGCATTGGAAAAAGTGCAAAGGGCAACTAGAATGATAAAAGGGTTGGAACACCTTCCCTATGAAGAAAGGTTAAAATGCTTGGGGTTCTTCAGTTTGGAGAAACGACGGCTGAGGGGGTGACATGATCGAGGTTTATAAGATTATGAATGGGATTGAGCAGGTTGAGAAAGAAGTACTTTTCTTCCTTTCTCACAATACAAGAAGTCATGGGCACTCCATGAAATTGCTGAGCAGTCGGGTTAGAATAGATAAAAGGAAATACTTCTTCACCCAAAGAGTGATTAACATATGGAATTCACTGCCACAGGAGGTGGTGGCAGCAACAAGCATGGACAGTTTCAAACGGGAATTAGATAAACATATGGAGCAGAAGTCCATCAGTGGCTGTTAGCCACAAGGTATAGATGGGAATTCTAAGTCTGGGGCAGGTGATGCACTCTATTCTTGGTGCTGGAGGGGGCAGCAGTGGGAGGGCTTCTAGCGTCCTGGCCCCACTGCTGGACCTCCTGATGGCACCTGGTATATTTTGGCTGCTGTGTGACAGAGTGTTGGACTAGATGGGCCATTGGCCTGATTCAACATTGGCTTCTCTTATGTTCTTATGTTAAAACACAAGTAAAAATACAATATTTAACTATTTTCAGATTAAGAATTGATATTTTTGTGTGTACATATGGAGACCTAAAAAAATTAATAAAGTATGAAGACCCTGTGATGAAACCTCTTCATGGATTTTTATCCAAATCTTATACCCCGCTGATGGAATAGCTTGATAAGGATAGTCATGAGATTGGATGGCTTAAAAGTTTAGGGTACACATTAGACTCAAAGAAATGGCAGTTCATATGTACCAGGGATTAATTGTTCTCTGTTAGCTTGTCAATAACATGCTCCAACACTGGTACTTAAAGCAGTAAGACTTTCAAAAATATACCATAACTTGTTTAGTCTGTGTTTATACTGCCCTAAGGAGAATGAGGATTTTATCCATATGCAGTGGATGTGTGACAGAGAGCAGAAAGATGCTGGAAAATGATTTCAGAAATTTAGAAATTCTGAGAATCACTTTACTCTTTACAGCATAAGCCTTCCTATTAAATTATGTAAAAATGGTACCTCTGTAGATGTAAGAAATAATTCTGAACTTATTAACACTGGCAAGAATAACTTTGGCAAAGTCCTGGAAACCAAACAGGTTCCTAATGATTTAGATGGGTTAAGAAATATCGGGGACATAGTCAGGACGATGAAGCTGACTGCTCTGAAACAGGGTTCACAAGTTCAAAGTTAGGATTTAGGCTGACAGCTGATGCTGCATTATATAGAAAAGGGGATGCTACTGGATAACAACTTTTAAAAGTAACCAGAGACATAAAAAATAAGTTGACTCTATGTGAAACCTTTGAATTGTCTCTGTTGGGCTGTAAAAATGCTGTTAAAATGCTGATTATCCCAAAATTTAGTTATTTGTTGACTAATCTTCCAGTAGTAATCCCCAAGACTACTCTGAAATATTGGCAGAATATGATCAAGCAATTATTTTTGGGGAAAAGGAATTCTAGGGTTAAATAGGCCATAATGAAAAATAAATGGCTCAAGGGAGGCTTGGGAATCCCTAGTATGCAAATCTGTCTTTCTGGAGTAAAATGGGCATGGTTAGCTAGATGGTTTTCAGACAATATTGATTTTTTCCAAAACTGCTGTTGAATAGGTGCATATTAAAATACCTCTAAAACCATTCTTATGGATTACAAAACAAGAAAGAAAGAGAGTAATTAAAATAATAATTTTGTGATAAATAATCAAAGTCTATTTCAGCATGTCTGGAGGACCAGTGAAGGAAAGAAACTTCTGCTAGTGCCAGTATCGCACAATCATCGTGTAGGAGCTAGAATACTAGATGCCTGACCAGAGAGCTGGGAAGGGGATCCTACTAGGTGACTTTGGGCTTGTTGCTATTCTTTAGACGAGCCTATTTTACAAGATTATTGTGAGGTTAAAATGAGGGCATGAAATCCTAAGAGGAAGAGTGGGATAAAAATACAATAAGTGAAATCTTGTCCATACCTTACAATATAATGTCAAAGATAACAGAACCCACCTGAATATATCAAAGATAACTATTTAAAATCACAAATTTAAAATGTACAGTGTGAAGAAATGAATTTTTGGGTGGAGGTATGAACTGAGTAAAACCTTCACTAGGCGTTTTTAAAAGTTTTTCTTTCTGGGCAGAGAATAGGCAGACGACGCCCTTAGTAGGGATACCAGAGCCCCAAGTGCGGGGTGGTCCCCTAGTTTCAGGTTCTCCTCTGCCCCCAAACAGGGAGGAATGCTGAAAATAAATGCAACATGCCTGTGGGACCTGGAAGTGACATAGGCACGTCAAGGACATTGGAGGCAATGCTCTGGTTTTGGGGCAAAACTCTATGGTAGACAGAGGAATTGTGTTTTACCCTTTTCTTTTGAATCCCTTGCTCAAGCTGGTGCAGTGCTAAAAGTATGCTTGTGAACATTTTCTTTTTAATAAATACGTAGTAACTTCTGATCCTGGTAGTTGTTCTCTGTGCCATATAGACCTCCACTGTCTTGAACATGGTGTTTTAAAAGGAACCCCAGGAGGCAGGGAGGGCAGTCACTTGGCAAGTGGCTACTCCGCTAGGTGATGTACAAGGCAGCAAGCTGTTCCTGTGGTAACCAGACTCTGGGTAGCGGGAGACACAGAGGCAAGGCCTCAGAACTTGCCCTGGTTACATCTGGATTAGATTAATGCAATGTATTCTATGTGCAGCTATCAGATTCAATATACTAGATATATTAGAAAATAGAGGCGATTGATCAAGGAAGATAAAAATTAGTATGTGACATTTTTATACCACTGGTACATGATCTAATCAGGTCAAATACCCCTTGATCTTTTGGCCTATTTATAAGATTTGAGAAACAGTGTGGGGGGAACTTCTTAATGGACAGTGATGGATCCTGAGCCAACTTCTGCCGTTACAAAATCAGAGATGAATTAGTTAAAGTGAAGGAAGGTCATGAATGCCTAATGGATCTGAATGTTACTATTAATTTCTAGTAACAACTTAAAGCAATCAGGTTCTTCAACAGGGAATTAGGTAGCAGCTTCTACTGTACTTGGAATATCTGTGCCAATTACAGTAAACAAGATCATTATGCAAGACATTAATTACAAGGATATGAACTATTTGAGATATATGGTCCCATATGAGCAATTAATTCCATGAAGATAGCACAACCATACAGAACTAGAAGCCTTCTGTTTTATGGGGACAGGCACATGGGGGTAGAGAAAGCAATTTTACAAACTAAGGTCCCACTCTACAGGGGAATCCTCTTGGGCAAGCTCCATTGCAGAGAATGGGTGCTATGGAAGAGCACTCATGGCTGGAGTCTGATATCCACAGATCACAACCTGGGAAAGCTACAAGTGGAAAGCATTGTGCCTTTTTATTCACTTGTTTATATGTATTTTTCTTTATTTACTTTTCCAAGATTCAATATAGGTAACAATAGGTCTCTCTCTCTCTGAACATATAAGTGATGACGTCTGTGAAAATATAGGGACAGTGGTGGGATTGGTGCTCATACTTATTTTTCATTATTGTCCTATGGGCAAAGAAGAAAATGTGAACACAGAATGAATACTGGGTCCCCAGATCAGCTCATGTGAGGAAAGACAGGAGCCCCTTCATGCATTTTGCAGAGGTAACAAGGACTCACTGAAGACACCTCATAGATTCATTTTGTCTCCAGGGTCTCCCCAGTTTAAGCTCTCACAAGCTTAACTAGGGCAGCAACAGTAATCAGTCAGACTCCCATTTAAGTCGGACAAACTATGTCCATCAAAACACACTGCGTAGGATAACACGGGGATTTGTGTCCCCCCCCAAATGCTGTCAGAGTCATTCTATTGGACTTAAATGTGTTGCATGCGGGATCCTCTTCCAAGGATTAAATAAGTGGAAGACAAGGAAGGATAATTACTTTGGGGCTATTTTTAATTTTATACATTAGACTAGGACTCTTGCTAGTTTTTCTACTGCATTTCTTTCTTTCTTTCTTTCTTTCTTTCTTTCTTTCTTTCTTTCTTTCTTTCTTTCTTTCTTTCTTTCTTTCTTTCTTTCTTTCTTTCTTTCTTTCTTTCTTTCTTTCTTTCTTTCTTTCTCTCTCTCTCTCTCTCTCTCTCTCTCTCTCTCTCTCTCTCTCTCTCTCTCTCTCTCTCTCTCATTCTTTCATATCCAGTGCTGGCAAACAGCTCAAGCTGGTATAAGAATGCCAGCATTTAAATCCATCTAAGCTTTGCCAACTTTGCCTGCAGTCTTAACCTTGATTGCATCAGCTCCATGGAAATCAATTCATAACTAAAGGTAAGACTGCATCTTTAGTCTACATTCTCTTGTACAGTGGTCTTTAATAAAGTGTTTTCATATCTTGACCACACAGTAAATAAATTCTTGGAGAACATGGTAGTTGCCTTATGCATGTTTTATAGCTTGCTTAGTAGTAGAATCTTGAGACATAAACTCACAGGTAAGATTCAATCCTGACATTTTTATAGCTAGCCTAAACTATATGGGTACCAGTTCATACAAGTGGCTACCCCTGTGAAGAGACCCCCTGTGAGATGGGTTGAAACTATGCTGCTTCTATTACATTAGAACTGGACTCAGCTGACCAAGGATTCTATGTTAAGTTGACCAAGGATTCTATGTTAAGTACTATTAGATCCTGATCCAAAACAAGTTGAAGCTCATCCAGATGTACATATGGAGTATCCATGTGCTGCTGATTGCATCTACATGTGGCTAGTTCTGTTCGCTGATTATTTTTGTGTACGCGGGCCGCCACTAGGGGTCCACCACCTAAATCTAAAAGCTTGGTACAAAAAGACAATAGGATCTAGGATCCTAGTCCACCTCGAGTCCAAACTGGGAATAGTCTGGATGAAGGCGATGGCCTGGAACTATGTCTGGTGGCCAGGGATAGATGCAGAAATAGAGTCATGGGTGCAGAGGTGCCAGACATACCAGGCTCTCAGACCAAACCTGCCGAGCGCACCCCCGCAACCATGGGAGTCCACCCGCAAACCGTGGTCCTGGCTCCATATCAATTTCACTGGCCCATTCCAAGGACTTATCTTCCTAGTCACTGTGGACTCTTACACTAAATGACTGTATGATAAATCCAGTCTCCACCACCTCCACGAAGGTGATCATCTGCACCCTGCGCCAGATCTTCGCAACCCATGGCCTGCCGGACATGATCATCTCCAACAACAGGATGGCGTTCACGTCCGCAGAGTTCCAGGACTATCTCCAGAGGAACCTTATCTGGCATGTGAGGTCATCCCCCTTCCACCGCGCAACCAACGGGCAAGCAGAGCGCATGGTGCACACTGCAAAGGAAGCACTCAGCCGAATCACAGATGGGGACTGGGAGTTTCGGCTGGCCCGCTTCCTCCTAATTCAAGGAATGACGCTCAACCCTGTCACCGGCCACTGGCCCGCAGAGCTCCTGATGGGCTGATGCCCCACCATCCTGTTGGACCAGCTGCATCTGGACCAGGCACCGGACTCAAGGAAGTTAACAGAGCAAAGGGAGGCTCCCCGGGGTTTCTTCCTGGAAGACCCTGTCTTCATCAAGAACTTTGGTAAGGACTCCCGTGGCTGGCGGGCAGGGTTGTCAGAGCCACCAGTCCCATTTCTTATGAAGTCTCCACGGAGGATGGTCAGCTCCTTAAAAAACATGTAGACCAACTTCGGAGGTGACAGCTCCCGGCAGAAGGAGAGGCTCCCCTGCGGCCAAGGGGGCTGGAGCTCTACACACCAGAGGCAAGCATCCAGCCTACCCCACTAGCCCCTGGGGAGGCGCCAACGGTAGAAGTGACACCAGATCCACCAGAGCCTGAGGAACAGCTGCTGCTGCCAACTCAACCACCCATCCCAGAAAATCACCCAGAGCCGGTCACAAGCGAGTCTGTCCCAGCACCCCGGCGTTCCCAGAGAGAACATAGACTGCCTGCCTACTTGCAGGACTATGTGACATAGGCTGGGTCAGAACTATGGGGAGAGGGGTGTTGTGTATGCAGGCTGCCACTAGGGTCCACCACCTAAGTCTAAAAGCTTGGTACAAAAAGACAATAGGACCTAGGATCCTAGTTCACCTCGAGTCCAGCAATTAGGCATTGGCAGGAAGTTCAAACCCACCAATGGACTATGGGTGTGCTATACCTTTTGGAGAGAAGTCAAAGCCCAAATATTTTTAATTACAGATTGTGCTCTACAACTACAACCCTCCTTTTCCTTCTGAATCATTGGAGCCATCCTGTTCCCAATGGACCTATGGGAGAGCTAACAGAATTATTGCTTGTGGCTGCTAGGAATGTTATTGCATATTACTGGAAATCAAAGAAGACCCTGTCATTGAACGATTGGTATCTGAAATTGTAGGACTTTTTTCTACAGTATCCTTCAATCTGAAAACCAACCTGTTCCTGACAACCTCCAAGAAAAATGGATGCCCCTCTTAGAAGCGTCAGCAACACACCAAATCAACACCTCTCTGTTTGCTCAGTACAAACACCAGGATTTACTTTCTTATTTTTAATTGTTTTTTTAATTAAAAGAAAAAAAGAAAAAAAAGACTATGGGTGTGCTGGATGGGGTGTATAAAGTTGGCCCTTGCAGGGCTGGGTTTGCTGTGTGTGTTATGTGAAGTACAATAAATGCATCTGAACGCATGTCGTAGTTCAAGTCTCCTTGCAGTGAACCCAATACTTTACAATTTCTTTGGAGAAACGTAGTTGCCTTAAGTCATACACTCCTGAATCCCTGACACAAGTGAAAGAAGGGTATCAAAGCTGACTGTGTGGACCATCTGACTGGGTTTAAAGATGTAGTTCCAGTAATTGGAAAACCTCACCTGCATCTCCTGGTGCAAAATACAGTAGGAACTTAATGTACAAGTCCTATTTGTGTTTATGGTTTTCCTGTCCTGCTGAGGATGTGTACATGCAGGTGTGCTTGTGCATATACATCTCCTTTGCTGGAGATCAAAGGTGACTACATCACAGTGAATCCTGATTATTTCTGTAGTGCTTACTTCCACATGTGGGTCTTTAGGATTAGAACCCATCAGTGTCAGTTCAACCCCCAAACTCATCTACTTGCATTGTTGATTGTCAGCTGGGGTCCTCTTTCTGTGGACGTGTAGTCTGTATAGATATAAGTGCTGTAGGATACAAATGCTGTAGGATAGCACGTATCAGGTTTGTAGGAACCTATGAAGGGACGGTGCATAAATGCTGTATGTGAACTGCAAAGCATTCTGATGTTTAGGAGTCTTTTATTGTGGGAGTCTACTTGGCATCTCCATTCAAATGAGCAGCAAAGCGTATAAGCCTAAATATCATGGATCTTAGCTACTGAATTAACTTTATGGTGTGATCTTACAAATGGATGCAGTGGGTAGATCCGTGCAATTGAAACATAATGTCTGAATTAGTTCCAGGTGTTGAGCTCAAGCAGCACCACATCTAGAAGAGTACAAAACATAGGAAGAGTTGTGTTTATATTCTAGTCTGTCCTTACAGCAAATAAAGATCAACATGAAATGGATCTTTGTATACATGACAGTTAGATGCAACAATCTGTATGATGAGAAGCTCTCTTTCTCTTCATTGTTCTTTGAGATGACTCTCAAGAAACTTGACTTTCAGTCTCCTGGCCCTGTTGAGAAGGTGCCCTGGTAGCTGGAACGGATGGAGACTTAGATTCTTCAGTTCCTTTGCACTGGTAGTGAAGAACAAATGGTACATTAGAGTCCTTGGCTTCTTTAAGTACTCAGACATCTGAATCCCTAATTATTTAGTATTAGTCATAACTTTAAGTAGGACAGAGGCAATGCTATATATAGTTGATTGCCTGTCCATTCAAGAAATAACATATAGGCTTGGATCCTGTAGGGTGCAAGTGAGGCTGTTCTGTATAAATCATTACTTTTCTCAGGGGTCTTTTTGGGGGGGAGCCCACTGGAGCCTCAGGAGCCAAGCCCCGCCCCCAGCTGGCGTCCTGGGGAGTCTTTCAGGCAGCTGCATGTCAATTTCAGCTCCATTATATCCTATGGACCATTGAAGTCAATGGTGAAAACATAGGGTATATTCTGGGGGCTGGAGGGGAGGGGGTTTGAGGGAGAGGCTCCAAACTCACAGGGTAGCTGATGGAGCCTCTCCCCAAGATACCCACCAAGTTCCAAGAACATTGGATCAGGGGGTCCAATTCTATGAGCCCCAAACAGGTTGCCCCCATTCCCTCCATTATTCTCTATGGTGGGAAAAAAGTAACTTGAAAGTTGGTGGGTATCTTGGGGAGAGGCTCCATCAGCTACCCTGTGAGTTTGGAGCCTCTCCCTCAAACACCCTCCCCTCCAGCCCCCGGAATATACCCTATGTTTTCACCATTGACTTCAATGGCCCATAGGATATAATGGGGCCGAATTGCCACCGAATTTCTTTCATTCCCTCCTTTCCTTCTCTTTTTTTCCTCTTTCCCTCCTTCTTCTCTTCTCTTCTCTCTTTCTTTTTTTCTTTCCCACTTTCTTCTCTTCCTTTTTTCCTCCTTTCTCTGTTTCCCTTCTTCTTCCCTCTCTTTCTTTCCCTTCCCTTTCCTTCTCTTTCTTTCCCTCTTTCCTTCTCTCTACTCTCTCTCCTTCCTTCCTTCCTTCCTTCCTTCCTTCCTTCCTTCCTTCCTTCCTTCCTTCTTCTGTGGCCCAATTCTAGTGAGAAGGAGTTTAAACTTTAAACCCCTTCTCTCTTAGCTCCCCCACTCAGGCCAGCTGGGGAAGGGAAGGCTTTTGAAGATGCCTCCCCCCCTTTTGCTTCCCCTTCTGACATCACTTCCAGTGATATCAGGGGGTGTGGCATATGCTAATAGCCTAATAGCTCATTAGCATACCATATGCTAATGAGCTCCTGCAGCTGTTTTTCTACAAAAAGACCCCTGACTTTTCTGCCGCCACTCTCTCACTGCAGTCTTTTACAAAAACTAAAAATGTGTCTCTGTGGGTCAGTGGACACCCAGGAACATCATGGAGATTGAAGTTTGTGGGTCTGCAGTGAGAGAGGGGAACTGGAGAAATCACCTTCATTTCTTCCGCAAGCACAAATGCCCAGCATGAGCTGAAAGGAAGGTTAGGGTCAATGTCAAAGCATTCAAAGTTCAGACTGTGTTCTTTCCTAGCTTTGCAGTGGAACTGAACATGACAAAAAACATGGAACTGCTGCTGCAAGTTATAGCCCCATCTCATGTTCTCCCCTCCCTCTTCATAACATCTAGGGTAACCTACCTTTTTGTTCAGAATTAATTATGCTAGATGTCCCGGAAGCCTGCAGTATAATGTCATCCAAACATGTGGAAAGTTGTCCTATAGGATACAACCTGACTCACGACTGTTTTTTCCCAAAGTCCCACATGTTTTGTAATATATAGTTCTGCCCTTAGAAACAAGAGGCAATCATTAGGTGTTCATTTCGATAGGAAAGAAGATTTAAGCACTGCCACTAAACTGGATTTGGTTATAGGTATGGGAGAGGTATCTTGAGGGAGTTTTCTATAAAAGGCAACTATAAAAGGAACTCTGTGGTGAGCAATAGGAGGTGACTAGAGAGAATCAAGGAGCAAACTGGAGGAAGTGAGAGAAACAACTTGAATGATGTAGGAGAGAATGAAAGGAAAGGACTGCCTTTCCTGACAATATACCAATACAAGATAATAGCTCCCATTTGGAAAAAATGCATCACCTAGATGTATTTAGCTATCAGGTTCACTGAAGCAGTGAATATCTGGTATTTCAAACACAGATGAATTCAACTGTAAAAAGGTGCAGAAACATGTAAAAAGTATTAAACAGTAAATGTGGTGGGCTACCTGGCAATGATATGGCTGGTGGGACGGAACTCTCCCCTGAGCCCAGCAGCAAGACTCACCTTGGTGGAACAGGTTGGGACCAGGTACAAGAGGTAGCCTCAGCAACAAGGGAGCTTTGGCAGTCTGCCACAGGAAGACTCAGAAGGCAAAGAGGTAGCAAGGAGGCAATGGCTGTCTGGGGCCAGGTGGTTTAAATCAGGGCATGGCAATGGAGAACAGGAGCTGGCTAATGAGCAGGGGACAAGAAAGAGGATGGTGGCATTTGACACAAGAACTGGGTGCAAAGCTGGGGCTATAAATAGTTAGGAGGAGGAAAGGGCTGGAGGAAGAAGGCACTGGAGCAGAAAGGGAAGCCAAGCTGGTGTGAAGGCTCCTAGGCAAAGAGGCAGGTTGCAGCACTATGGCTCTTCTTCCTTGTAACGTATTGTAACCCTGAACTGGGTGAAGCTAATCATACCTTCAGGTACTTGTAATGATCAACTGGAAATAAAAAAGAATATGTGTCTGAGAAAGCAGTGACTGGGCTGGTGTTTTCAACACTCTGTGGACCCCTTCTATTATTGTACCCTTAATGCCATCAAAATAAGGAAACAGCATAGTTTCAAAGGAGCACAGTTTTAGTAAGTCTAGTGTTTTCTCTGTCTGGAGCTCCACTGCCCACAACTTCTTTTTCCCCTGTTCCTACCCACCCCAAGTCCTGGAGTGGACTAGGGTGGTCAAAAACACTGGCCCAGATTAAAGGAACAGAGTTATTAAAACATCATAGGTATGATGTTTTGCCCCTGGATGGCATCACAGTAAGGAAAAAGTGACTTCTTCCCCAAGTAATCCATCATGTTAGCCATAACTCTGTATGTGTTGTGAGGAGATTAAAGAATTCATGAAGTGTATCAGAACACTTCAAATTAACTATATTTGTGCAAACTTTGATCAGTCAGTTGTATTATATGGAGAGGCTCAGGTATTGTGGCTTATCTATGGCCACAAAGAGTTTGTGTCAGAGGTGAGATCTGAATCGAGGACTTCTCAGATCACAAATCATGTCTTAGTTGCTGTGTTGCACCAGCTCTCTTACATATATGCTAGTCATAAGAGCTTAGCAGATGTTCTGAGGAAACAGGCCAGATCCACCATGGTCTGCTATTTCCAGTTTTGCCCAGGTAGTGGATCTAAATAGGGTGTTTCACTGATCCCCACCCTACCTTACCACCAGTCTCTACTTTTTTTTTTGCTGTTCCTATTTGCAGCATGTCTTTAAACTGAACCTCTGAATATGCAGTATCACCTTTACAAAAGTCCCAGTTAAATGATGTATCACTTCATGAATTATTATTTGAACACTAAATTTATTAAATATTCAAACAAAACCTGTTTCAGCACTATGAGCAAGTGGATTGACTCAGAAGGTAACATATAAACTTCTTCATACATACTTCTCAGGCATCTAGATTAAATTGCATTAGAGCTTGACACTTTTCTGAACAGTAAGCATTTCTGTTAATTGCTGTCTTTTAAAAGTAAAAATTGAACTACCTAGGCTTCATCCTCTATTTTCATCAGTGCACTCTGTTCTGTCATTTCCCCAGCTGACATTTCTCAACTGTCATGCTTTAACTGTTGCTATTTTGCTGTCACTCTTTGTCCAGTTTCCAAAAGGGGGTCTTCCTAAGTGGTTGCAGGTTTATCTATTATCCATTTAACCATCCCATTTTTATCTAATTCAATAGACTCCTGTATCACAATTTCAGGTACTAGAACAGAGATGTTACGAGGGCCAGATCTGACATAAATGTCCCTTTGTCGGGCTGGGCCGGGCCATGTCTGCCATAAAACATAATGCCAGGTACCAGAGATAGAAACTGTATAAAGGTCAGCAGCCAGTAAGCGCCAAGTTGGTGTATCCTCATTGCAAGCCCCATGACCTGAGAAGGGAGTGCAGAGGAAAACCCAGACAGGCGGACTGGAAAGGCAGCAGTGCAGTGCTGGACAGATGCTTCCACGATGCTTGACTGCTACAGATGAGGTTGTTCTACAATGCTGAAGCCACAACGGAGTGGTTCCGCCCACTCCCCCGAGTACTCCCTCACTTGCACCAGTTGCTCGTGGGCCACATAAGAGCCCTGGATGGCTCCCGGGCCTTATGTTTGACACCCCTGTACTAGAACTTAATATTAATTCTAAACAAATAATTTAAGGAATAAAAATATATATATTTAAATCTCCAGAACATATCCCAATTGTACAGTGAAATCATTTTATCAGATCAACAAATGTTATTGAGGGCAGAGAGTAAAATGCAAGTGTTAAGATTGGAACAACTAATTTATTCCTATAGCATGATTACATATTTGACACAGTCGGTTGTCTATGACAAACTAATGCATTTTAAACTTTTCACAGAAGCATGAAGAGTTCAGGAGCAACCATGATGGCTATCAGTTAAATAGTAAAATTAGGCAACTAGTGGTTAAATTAAATTGGCTTCAAAAAGAACTTAAAGCTGTTAAAATCAATAAATTTCAGCAAGATGAAACTGATTATCAGAGTGATATGGTGTACCCATGGTTTTCTAAAAAGATCTTCAAAGTCTCCTTTTCAGAGCCATTAACAACTGGTAATGACAGTAGTGGTTATTAGGACAATTCTGCACCATCTGAAGATGAGGACAATTGGCAGACCTCCTTTTTAAGGCTCCTTTGTCATCCCCAATATGCATCTTTGGAGAGGGAAATATGTACAATGTGATCAGCCCAGTATCTCAAGAACAGGACCTAGTGGCTAATTTGTCATCCAGAAATATCACTAACAGTTTAATAATGTAGGGTTTAGGCTTCGTTTTGACTTCAAAATATCACTCTTTCAGTACAAGAATTGACATCTTCAAATTGGTTCATTTGATTAAATTGAAGGAGCAGTTTGGGGACACTCAGTCTGGTGATACACCTGTTTGCACAGTTAAAAAGAAGTGTGTGTGTGGGAAACAAGACTGTTGTGTCCGCAGACCACTACGAGCCATCAGCGAAGGAGCCTGAGCTTGAGGTCCTGTGAACAATGGGACTGGGGCTCCTGGCTCCAGCGTAGGGGAACCAATGGGAACGGCGGCGGGAATTCAAACCCGCCAATGGCACCAGGGGGCATCCCCTGTCGCGTGTATATAGTTGGCCTCCTGGCCAGGTACTTTTCTCTCGTGTTGTATAATAGCGAACCATGCTGATCACTACATCGTTGTCTGTGGTTTCATTATGCGTCTAACCCACTATGCAACAAAGACTGTCTTCAGCTCACTGTACTACCTTGTGCCATTTTAAAATCACTTAAAACAACAGTGGCACCCACTGTTTGGACTTGTGGACACCATCACTTCTAGTTTGGCTGTCAGTCTAGTGTACCAAAACAAAACAGAAATCCAGAGGGACCTTAAAGATTAACAACATTTATTTGAGAGGGAGAAACAAAGACAGAGAGAGACAGAGACACCTGGATAGTCCAGGCAAGACCGATCTCATCAGAGCTCGGAAGCTAAACAGGGCTGACCCTGGCAAGTATTTGGATGGGAGACCTCCAAAGAATACTGGGGCTGGGAGGCAGGGGCAGGCTATCAAGCCACTTCTCTGAATGTCCTCCATGCCGCAGTGGGAGTTGCCAGAGGATGCTATGACTTCCAGGCACACACACACACACACAATGCAAAAAAAAGTGGGAAGGGGGAAAAGGGCCTTTTTCTTCCCATAATACATTAAATGGTGAGCCCTGTCTCATGAAAGCTCATAATGGAATAAATGTTATTAATCTTTAAAATGCTGTTGGGTTTCTGTTTTGTTCAGGTAAGTAGTTGTCTGTGGTTTTGTTCTTTTGGTCTTTCACAATTTACAGTGGCCCTGATATGTTTCCAGTCAGATGGCCTTTTATCAAGGGATGCCTGCCTTTGTTGTAGATAGGTTACAAGTAGGTAGTAGTTGCACTCCACTTTTAAAATGAAACTCTATGTTGTGGTGGTGAAAAGTGCTGTCAAGTCATAGCTGATGTATGGTGACCCCATGGGCAAGAGATATTCAGAGATGGTTTGCCATTGCCTGCCTCCAGATAATTCCCCTGGTATTCCTTGGAGGTCTTCCATCCAAATACCAGCCAGGGCTGACCCTGCTTAGCTTCCAAGATCTGAAGAGATCAGGCTAGCCTGTGCCATCCAGGTCAGGGTTAAACTCAATGTTACTGGAGGAATATAGTATTACTGTAAATTCCAAATTTTAGATTATGGGAATTGTGCAGTAGATAACATCATGGAATTTCTCTGTGGCTGTTTCTGTTACTCCCACTCCTGTTTGTGATTAAGGAGAACCTGACCTTGCCATGTTATAGATTTAGTAATAGCTCTGAGAGGAGACACTTTCTGATTTACCCAGCTGTTTATTTCTGGCCCAGAGTTTCCCATTATTCCAGCTGTCCTCCTCTTAGATGCTGAACATGCTCTGAATAAATGCTGCCTCACCTCACTGCTTTTCCAGTGTTAAAGCATCGATCCATTAGAACAACATCCAAGTGATGCTGAGAAGCGGCCAAGGGCCAATTCACTGGGCTACATTTTGGCCTAATTGCTTTGGAGCAGTTCACAGCCAGCTCTTTCTTGTTATAAAATAGCTGAAGAATACAAATTACTTCAGTGTTCCTATGGGAGGCTTGTTTGATGGATCCTTCAGAAGTTACCAATGCCTGTAAGCTTCCTAGTGCAAATAATATTAATGTTAATGACTGAAAGTTTCTAAAGACTTCTCATCTATTATTGAGGTTTCCAACCATAGTACAGGTTCTAAACCTTATGAAATGAATGTAAAGGTCAGCTGTTGTCTCTTCAGTCAGGAGCTGTTTAGTAAAGTCTAGAAAGCTTTGGTATTTCTAGGTGGCGGTCAGACGGCAGGCTTAACACGATCTGTGAATGCTGCTAATTAGTCCATTTCTCCCTGAGATGAAGTTTGTTCGATCACACATTCCATCCTGAACCTGCCACAACATGTGATCACCCCGTGCTGGATCGTTCAGATGCCCTCGCCCCCCTTTTTTTAACGCCATGACAACTGTAGGCGCATATGCGCATATCTGTATCCCCACACACTCAGCTGTTTGTGCATTTGCACAATTGTGGGTAACTGCTCCACAGAGACAAGTCACTGATCTCTCCACACCCTCCGCAGATTGCTGTAATGTGATTGATTCATCTCCTGGCATGTCAGTCCATATTGACAAAACTATTGGGATATGTATGAGGAAGAAACAAGTTCCGGGGATGAGCTGTAGGGAAATACCAGCTGGCACAACGAAATGGACTATTTTACCCTAGAATTCACCCTGGTGCTTGGAACGGAGGGAGCTTTTTAAAATGATTTTGTGAACAAGTAGGTAAACAAGGCGAGATTGAGTTATACCAACTGGTTGGGTGACCGAGCACCAACACAGAGCTTCTCAGCCATCAGTCATATATGAGCATATGTGCACCTTGCTAAACCTAAAAAAAAATGGCCAAAGCCAGAGACAATCATCCCCAACCTGACTGCGTGATTTCATGACAGAGTGATCAGACATCCAGAGAGGTGCGCTGAATCCGTAGAAGACTGTTTGAACCGGACTTAACCAGGTGCCTATTTAATCCAATTGAAACACAGATGCCCATGGGATGCCGACTGCCCATGGGGGCAGATGTTGATGTCTGAACATGCATTTTTAATTCGTCAGGTATTAGTACCAAAGCCAGATCAAAATGCATGTCTGATCGCACCCCTGGTCTTGCCTAGCAGGGCACTGTTTAAGGCAAGCAAGGAAGTATTTCCTCACATAGTACATATTCAATATGTGGAAGCTGTGAATCACAACTTTCAAAAACAGGTCAGATGCATAGATGGGAGACAAGTGGTGGCTTGTGATGATAGCAAAAGGCACAACACCACTGTTACAGAAAGGCTAGCACAACTGTGACTGCCAAATGCTGCGAGTTAACAACAGGATTTGGCTATGAGCATTATGTCTCAGTCTATGAGGTTTATGTCTAGGCACTATTAGTAGACAGGTTACTGATCTATACTGACAGTTGGTCTGACTTCCATAGCAATCCTGACATATTTACTGACATATATATTGTCAGTTCTTATTAATTTGAAAAGAAAAGAGTTTCTTTGAAAAGAAAAATATGCTATTTTTCCAGGATGAAAGGAGCATTTCTTGGGAAGGGAAATATGCCCTAACCCCCACCCATCCCCTCCTTACCACTTTTTACTCAAGGATTATTTGCTGTTTAGTCAGCAGCTCCTTCAAAAGCATTTCTCAAAAACAGATGCTTCATCATGCTGACTGTATGAGTGCGTCAGTCAGGGATCATAAAGTTGGTGTTATGATGTTATGGCACAACAATGTGACACAGCCAATCAAATTTGCCTGCACAATGGTGTCATGAAGCCAATTTAGAGTCTGTATATTGCTTTCTACCATCACTCTAAATGGCCGAATCCCTGTTTGCACACCTCTGAGAGAGTGCCTGTGAGCTTTTCAACAACAACAACAAATAAAAGAATGATAAAAAAGCTCCAGTGAAAAGTAACCCCACCCATATAGCTCAGCACATCTAATGGTATTTTTTTTACAGCAAACCATGCTGCTGTTTGGCTGTAGACACCCTACTTTATACAGTGGGGCAGAATTTCAGATCCTGGCCCTTGCAGAAATATACCTAAAATACTTTAGATCAGGAGCTAGAAAACTTAGCCAGCTGCCTACATCATAAAAGGTTGCTTAGGCTGAGACCCCTTAATGCTTTATGGAGTCTCACAGTGCTTTGTGATTGGATTCATTTGTCATGGCAGAAATTGTATTGTGGTGTCTCTACTAGCGGCCAAAATTCTCATGGTTCCCTTATAGTCTTAATCCAACCCTCTAACCTGGAGATCCTCAACATGGCACCTGCAATAGTGGGAGACTTCCCACTCATATTTCTGCTCCCCCAATATTGCCCAGGGCGGTAGCAGGAGAAACTGGGGGGAGTGACATCACAGCAGGAGAAATCAGAGGGTGGCATCATAGCAACACTGTGACATCATTTCCAGTTGCATAACCAGAAGTGACATCATGAGTTGCTTCAATGCTCTAGCAATTGAGGGGGGCAAACTATGGTAAAACCATGGTGTTTGGGGGGATTAATACCATGACACTAATTCTGATTATGCAACTGTAAGTGACTGTGGCATAGCTCCCCAAAAGCTCTTGGGGTGCCAGTCCTCAGTAGGCAATCCTATGCCCACTCATGTGTTTCTTAATGCCCACTTTCTTCTTCACGAAACCAAAGATCTAATCCTGGCTTCGCTCTACCTCACTGGAGCAACAACCTAAAGAAAGCATGTCTTGCTCCTTTAACAGAGGCTTAATATATGGAATTGTGCAGTTGAAGTTTTTCATGGTGCGGAGGTCATTAACATCACTTGGTAAATATTATTAAATTAGGCCTTCGTTAAAGAGGCAGGACATTTTCCCATCAAGTTGTTGGCAATAGTGGCAGGAGGTGCTTTAGAAGATCTCAGAAGGCATCACTGTATCTGCAGGGAGCATCTGTTTGTCCTCCTTCATAGGACAAAGTTTCTCTTGGAACCTCCCAATATTTTGTGATTGGCCCTAGATCTCATGGCAGCCATTTTGTGGTTGGCTGCATCTATTCCCCCATGGTGGATGTTTTGTGGTGGTTCTAAGTTTTCAAAATTCAAGAAATGCCTACAGGCCCAACAATATCAGGGAACTGTGAAGTAAGGGATTACGTAATTAACTTCTGACTATGCGTCAATGTGTCCTACTGGCCTTTGCTGTCTGGTCTGATAAATACTAACTCACTCAGATGCAAAAGTGGCAGATAATCTGAAAGAATATGTTGTTTATATTGCAAACATATATTGAGTTGAACCTCAAAATAAAAATGAGCATTGTTTAGAAGAGGAAACTTGCATTACACATCCATTGTTTTTGAACTTCACAATATCTGTAAATTATTTGTGTGTCCTAAGAATCATTGATTACACATGCATAATCTTCCAAGTGAAAAGTGGTGAGATTTTAAAGTTCTGAATTGTACCCATGAATATCATTAACATATCCTATGTATTAGTTAAAATGTGCCTGCCTGACTCCAAAGCAATCATGAAATATGAGTTGATGGTAACTTTAATAAACCATATCAGATGACTGGGTAAACATTGTTACTTAAAGATATATGCTATACAATTCCATCAATGTTTGGTTAGAAGTAAGTAATGTAGTGTCATTTGGATTACTGTGTACAATTCTGCTCACTGTGCCTCAAAAAAAGATATTGAAAGGCTACAAAAAAACACAGAAGGGGTAGCCACAATGATAAAAGGTTGTAGCAGCTTTCCATAGATAAAGATTAAAGATTTTGAGGTTTTCCCTTCTAGAGAAGGGATGATTAATGGGACGATATGATAGAGACATAAAATTATGCATGGGGTGACTAACCCTTTCTAAATACGAGAACCTGGAGACACCCAATGACATTCATCAGCAAAAGATTCAGGACACAGAACAGGAAGTACTATTTACTCAACAAATAATTAAATTGTGGAATTCACTGCCATTGAAAATAGCTTTAAAAGGGGATTAAGGTGATTCATGGAGGATAAATTCATCAATGACTACTACCCATTATGTTTAAAGGGAACCTCCACATCCAGAGGCAGTATACTTCTGAATACCAGTGATAGGAGTCAAAAGCAGAGAAGGCCTTGGCTTTTATGCCATGTCTGTTGGCTTTTCAGGACAGCTGGTTGGCTACAGTGTGAGAAAAGATGCTGAACTAGATAGACCACTGGTCTGTTCCAGTAAGATGCTTCTTATGTTTTAAGTAGGTCCCACAGTGTTCAGTAGGAATTTCTCTTGGATATACGTGGATATGATTGCAGCCTTGGTGGTGTTTTACCATTCTATTATTTTTTATCATTGTTGTTCTATTACTATTGTTGTAATTTTTTATTCTGTTCTGTAACTAAATACCTCAGTTCCAAACTCACTTACTGCCAAACATCTTCACTGACAGATTATTATGGGGAATCAATTACTTGTTTGTGGAGTAAATCTTTCCAAACTGAAGACATTAAAGTTTTATCAGTTTGTCAGTCCTCTTGAATTTTTCCAGCTTTCAAAACTGTTAGGGTCAAATCCACCTTCAGTGAAACCATACATCAGTTTCAAAAGGGTCACACTATGAATGAAATCAGTGCGAAGATATCCAGATCCATGCCTATTTTTATAACTACTGAATATGTCTGTTTATGGCAAAACTGAATTGGCAAGGAGAGGGTCTAATATTAGATAACTTAATAAGATTTTTTTTCTATGTTAACCACATTGTTATTTTGAGTCAGAGCTCTGGAAGAAGAGACTGTTTGACCTTCCCTAACCAGGACAGAGTTAATAAAATGCCAGTGCTTTCTGTATAGAAGCCTCACAGTGTATCACTTGAGGAAAATTCATCTGAAAAAAGAAATGCTGTTCTCCAGCGTTGCATTTGACTGAGAAACTGGCTACCTACAGGCAATAATTTCTGCAGATACTTTTTTCAGAATACTTTTTTCAGAAATGCTGCCAAAGCACTTGTGCTGATCACAATGGTACCACTTGATAATTTTCCAAACATGCTTCAGGAGAGAAGGCACCTCAGTGCAGTGACTAAAATATTGTCCTTAATTGTGGTTGCTTGCCTTTTCTCTTATAGGCCAATGGAAGGTTGAAGCTGGTGGAAAACATCTGCTTGTCAATTTCACTCCTACAGTAAGTTTTGGGCAGCAGCCAGCTTAAAAATGTGACACAACCCACTCCATGTTAAACACTTTACAGCATATCACACACATCCTGATATACACTTTATTTACTTGTACCTCACTTTTCCTCTTAGCTTAGGGCAGTTTTCCTGTGTTTAAAATAAAACAAAACTAGCTGTTGGTATTAGGGGATGAGCATGGAAATGCCCCCAATCTATGTTAGTAGTTCTGCCTTTGTTTCTGGAAGCTTATCTCCTCTTCCCTCACACAGCACTTCATCTTCAGAAAACAGCAAAACCAACTGCATCAGAGGACCAGTGGGATCAGAGAGCACAAGAAGTTACAATGTCCTTTGGGCAATCCCAGCTCCATAGTTTTGCCATCAGTCTCTGGAAAGTGAGAATCTGAGCACAGAACCTAGATAATGTTATTCTCACTCAAGAACTCTGTTCAGGATGTGGCTGTTCAGGATGCTGATGGATACAAAGAGGGTCCTGATGGCTATTACCATGACTACGAGCCTGGCTTTCTCCTTAGTGATTGCTGTGTGTTTATTTAGTAGGACCTCCTTTAAGACTAGTCTCGGGTCCAGGGTGCTGGAGAAAGTATGACACAGGCTCCAGTGCTTGGCATACAAATAATCACCCTGCAATCTCTTCTCCTGAATAGGCTTTGTAGCATTTCAAAACCCTGGAAAAGAAACACCAGCAACCTCAGTGGACAGCAATAATAGTGGGACAAAAGAAATATTATGAGAGCAATGATGGCAGTTTAGACCATTTTCACTCTCTTAAAAACTGACTCCAGCTCAACTGTCTTTGTAGGTTCTTGGAGAAAGCGATGACTGCAGCGTTATTGTTTGAACAATCCTGCAGTAGCATTTCAAGTATGTGTTCCTGGGTTGATTCCTCTTACACCTACATTTGCAGCATGTCAGTAGTCTTTGGCACTGACTGTGTTATACTATCCATACAAAAGAAATAAATAGCTTAAGGCAACTCATTCCAAACATGTCAAGAACCCCCCTTTAAAAATGAGTAGGTCATACTCAGAGGTTGGCAAGCTGGACTGAGACATGGTCAGCAGTCCTACAGATGGCTGGCAGCTAGTTGGTGGCAAATGCAGGAGGATGAGGCAACTGGTGAGCTGACACCCCCTGCAAATGCTGCTGAGCTGAGAGGTCCCTGCAGCCCTGGCAGAGCTACCAGGGCTTGGCCTGGCTGGCTTCTTGTTCTCACTCCCCACCACACGCACAGCAATGGCCCTTCAGGAGCTTCCCTGGTCAGTTCAATGGCACGTCTGCCTCTAGACCAGATCCAGCCAAAGTGGATTTAAGAATGTGCTCAAGTCAATGGGACTGAAAAGTACTTGAGCACTGACAGCTTAATAAAAAGAATGGGTCTAAAGATCACGTGGGACCACTGTGATGCAGCAATGTTTATTGTTTTCAGTAAAAAAAATATTCGGAATGGATTGATGTGGGAGATGATGGAAAGGATGTGTGGATTCATGGGGAGATTTAGAAAGCATCCTACATCTTCTCCAGCCACTACAGTGCTCGATGTGGTATAGGAGTCTCTTGCCAAGCAAATCTCTCGTGGCCAATCAGAAGCCTTGCTGGAGTCTCACCCACTTTTTGAAAATGCTTGGCAGGTGCCAGGGAAGGTTTCAGTGGGTGTCATGGCACCAGTGGGCACCACACTTGAGGACCACTGTGCTACGCCAAGAAAGAAGACTGGCACACAAGCAAGACTGACATAGCGAAGACTATTCGCCTGGGCAGTAGGAACTAGCGGCAGAAAGGGTGAGAAGCCCGCCTCAGCCGCCTGGTGGATCAGATCCGGAGGAGTGTGGAAGGGGGATTTAGGTGACTGCCGCCTGAGCGGGTGAAGAGCCTCCCTCCACAATGGGATGTTGTAAGCGATGAGAACTGCCTCCTATGGACCAGCTGGAAAACCCATGCAGATTTACTCCTGTCACGTCCGCACTGTCATTTTTGCCACTGGTTTGTCCCTGTTGCTTCAGGGTTCCCACCCCCCATGTGTTTTGCTTTCTCGAGTAGTCCCAGAGGGAACAAAAAACACTTGCCCAAAGCAATAGTTGCAAAGGAGTGAAAAAAGTGACAGTGCCGACGTTAAGTCAATGGGTTTAGACTGGAGTAACTCAGTATGGGGCAGCATGGCGAGTTCTTTTATTTAGAGGAGAGTTTCCACCTTCAGGGAATTCTACAAAAGACGCTCCCTTGGGGGGGGGGTGAGTATTTGTGTGTTTGTCTGTGCCTGCAGCCTGGAAGTCAGGGTGACTTCTGGCGACCCCTCGTGGGGCTAGATTGTTTCGGAGAGGTGGCTTGCTGTTGCCTGCCTCTGGGCCCGGGTCTTTCTTGGAGGTCTCCCTCCCAAGTCGGCCGGCCTTGCCGGGTCAGGGCTACAAAAGATGCTCTTAACAACGACTGCAGGAGTTTTTCCGGCGTGGTGAGAAATATCCGCACTTGGAGGTTGCTGAGAGATGGCCACCGCTGCTGTGAGCCTTCTCGCGGGCAAGCGAGGCGGGGGGACGAGGACTGAGCAGAGGTCAGGGCGCCGCCGGAGCCTTCCCAGGTTCCCTCCAGTCCCGCGGCACAGCTGGGCGGCGCGTCGGGCAGGCAGGCAGGCGAGGCAGCGGGCGTGTCCCGTCCCCCGTCCCCCGTCCCCCGGGCCTGCTCCGCGACCGGACTTTCGCCAAACTACGGCTCTGCCGGCCGCCGCTTGGTTGGACCTCGCTCGTGGTGCGGCTCCCCTCCGCGGAGAGAGCGCGCCCCCTCGGGTCCGATCAGTGGGGCTTACTGACCCCCGGGAGAGCGGGCGGCTTCGCGCAACCTGAGGTGGGCCAGGAGGCGTTTCCTTAGAAGCCGCACCCGGAGCGGAAAGCCGGTCGCTTCACTTGGCAGCCCGGTGGCCCGGACGCCCGTCCCCGGAGCGGGACAACCCCCCCCCCAACCGCCTTTCGCTCTCCGGGTTGCCGGGGGGAGGCAGGGGGCTTTCGGAGAACCCTCTTCTGAGACGCTGCCCCCCGGCCGCGGCTCCCGTCTGCACGGCAGCGAAACCGGCGCGTCGCTTCGTCGACGTGAGGCTCGCAGGAGTCTTCTGCCGGTCCCCTTGACTCCCCACCGGGCCTGTCGGGAGCATCCTCGCAAAAGCGGCAGCGGCGGCAGCGGCGGCGGCAGCAGCAGGGGGGTCCTGGAGTACGCACCGCCGCGCGGGCCCTGGCCGGGGAGCTGCGCCGAGATGACACCTGAGCTGCGCACTGAGCGGCGGCGGCGGCGGCGGCGGCAGCCCATCAGTCGCTCCGGTCCCCCTGGCACTGCTGGCCGGCAAGAGCCGTGGGGCTGGGGGGAGGGAAGGGTGGCAAGGGAGAAGCTCCCTCCCCCCCTCGGAGTCCGAAGGCAGTCTCAGACACCTCCCCCCGCCCGGCCGGAAGTGGGGAAGGGGAATTGGAGTGGGAGGGGAGCTGAGGAGGATCTCTGGCCAGGTTCTTGGGGAGGGGGCGGTCGGGGAAGATAAAGACAACCGTGTGCAAATGTCCAAGCTGCTCCGAGGCCTCCGCACACAACGCGGTCCTTTGAGCAAACAAAGAAAGTCAGAAATGATTCCCTGGAAATGACAGCCACCCTCGGTTCTCTACTCGCCTCCCAGCGATGCATATTTGGGTCCCCCACCCACTTTTCGTACCTTTGCATCCCATTAGGGAATGAGGACTGCCTGCGTTAAAAGTAGGTCTTGAATCTGACTGAGCCGCAAGAAAGGCCGTGGGCCAGCCTCAGCGGCACCTGCTGCTTCTTCCTGGTGGTGTCAGAGACACTGATAGTCCCCCTTCCCTTTCAAAGGCTTTGGGCGAGTCAAACGCCTCTCAGCCCAAGCCTGGCGAGTGGGCAGCATTAGGGGGAAAGGACAAGACTGCGGAGGTGGGAGAGGGGTCTCCGCTCTGGAAGGGAACCTGGAGGCCATCAAGCCCAAGCGCCCCTGAAGGCAGGATCCCCCTTGGCCCCGGAGATCTTCCCACCAACGAAGGAGCCCTCTCCTCTCCCCTCAGACCACCCACCCAGATCTCCCCTACCTCATTCTAAACAACTTACTCGGAAGAAACCAAGGGGAAGTCAGGGAGTCTAGGAGCTTCCCATCTTGACGGAAATGCTAGCAAAGTTTTTCGAGACAGTTACCCGTACCCCGCCCCCGGCCGGAACAGCTGGCGATGTCTGGGCGCCTTACCGACGTGGCGGAGCTCTGCGTTTTCGCCTGCCTTCCTCCGCTATCGGTGGAAAGGCAAACGCTTTGGAAAGACTGTGTTGGTTCAACGTGGTTGCCCGCGTGTCTTTCCGGGGGATGCCTCCCCACAGCCTTAATTAAACAGAAGCTGCTGGTGGGCTCTCTTGTCCGGCCAGCACTTCCTTCCCAGCACTTCCCACGCCAAGGAGTCGAGACAGGGCGTTCTGCCCCAGACGACACCCGGGTAACCTCGCAGTTCACTTGCGGGCACTTGTCTCCTCTGAGACCCGAGTCGGAAGTCTGGGGCCACCTTGACCTTCGATAGTAAGAGGTGGCGCTTGCAGTTGCTCCCCCCCCCCCACCATCCCGGACTTCATTCAAGGGTTTTTGTCAATGGAAGAGAGTCCTGCTGCTCTCCCCCGTCGCGGGTTCTGCTGACGTCACTAACGAGGCGATAAATATCTGTTGATATAATTGGATGTGAGATTCTGGGTTGTGATAGCAGAGCGCTGCCCATTGCCTCTCCGAAACGGCCCCCATGATTTATTCAGCAGTGGATCGGGGCACGCAAGCGAGCTGTCAAGAAAGCGTCAGCTTATTAGGCAAGGGCTGCGTGATTCCAGAAGAGGGTCTAACCTATAAAAATCACGCACCCCTGCTCTGATTAGCGAGAAATCTGATCACAAGGACGGCAGGAGACGGCTCGAAGAGACACGCGTCCGGAGAGGAAGGGGGAAACCCGATCCACCCAATATTGACTCCACCCGTCCAACTTGACTCCATCGGCATCTCCAAGGTATGAAAAAATCCATGTTAACCACACACGCAGATACTGCAAACTTAATCCTGAGCAGATTCTGCTGTGTGACTGGAGTCTGGGTGGTACATAGGCGTGCATGGGTAAAGAAAACAAAGTCATGTTGGGATCAGGGTGGAAGCGGCTGGGTAAGGGATTCTCTGGAAGCCCCCAAAGGGCGTTTACATTGGGTTTTGTTTCTTGAGTCACTTCAACTGCTTTGAATGGTTTAAAAATCACGAGGCTTGCTGGGACAAGGTTTCTATATCCAGTGCTCTTGCCCTGTAATCACATATCCTCCTAAAAAGCTTCCCTGGTGCTCTAAAGCATGGTCTTCGCATCCGGTGCCTTTGCTAAAGAAGGAGGTTTAGCCCATGAAGCAAAGAGGAAATGCAACCCGCCCCCCGCCCGCGGTGAACCCAAGAAGGCTTATGGTTGTTGGCATGCGAGCCTTTGTTTCCAGGGAGGGAACACCGCAAGCTTTCAGGACCAGGGACAGCGACGGTTGAGTTGGTCGCCTGCGGGACACCTGTGGTCTACCGAGCCCTGCGCTCACCGCACCAAGGGAGAGTCTGTAACTTATGCCAAGTCTCTTCCCCTCCTCTTATGTTTTCTTTTTTTAGATCTGGCCGCTGAAACATGAAGATCCAGCTGCTGGTCTCTACAGGGATCCTGCTGGTCGCCCTCTTGCCTTGCCATGAGTGCAGAGCCCTCAGCAAGAGCGTCCCAGCCGCCGACAGCGCTTTGCAGCAGCCAGATCTTCTCCATGCGCAGCCACCGTCGCTGCCCATCTTGCTCCGCATGGGAGAAGAGTATTTCTTGCGCTTGGGCAACCTTCACAGGAACCCCGCTGCCTCCTCCCTCTTCTCTTCCTCCTCGGGCACTAGCAGCAGCAGCAGCAGCAGCAGCAACCACCTAGCAGCGTCTGCATCCGCCGGCAACTTTTTCCGAGCAGCGGTGCAACAGCTGCAGCAGCTTCCGCACCTGCACGAGCGCTCGCTAGAGGGCGCCGCCGAGCCCTGGGAAGGCGAAGAGGACGGCGCCCACCTGGAAGCCCCGGAGAGGGAAAAACGCTCCGAAGAACCGCCGATCTCCCTGGACCTGACTTTCCATCTCCTCCGAGAAGTCTTGGAAATGGCCCGAGCGGAGCAGCTGGCGCAGCAAGCTCACAGCAACAGGAAACTGATGGAAATCATCGGGAAATGAAACGCTCTCTCCCCCTCGCCCCTCCCCTGCCAAAGAGATCCTCCAACTAGCACACCAGTTCGACAGCCTCCGCGCCCCCCTTCCCCAGAGCGGTTCCAGTCCCATCGCCTTCTTTTTATTCGATTGCTTTCTCCAGACCGCCGGGGGTCCGTCCGTCGACCCTCACAGAACCTAGATCCTCCTCACTAGCATGCCCAGCGTTGTACCCGAGTGTCGTTTGTAGCGTACTGTCTTTTTTCCTTGCCTTTCTGTTCCTCGCCGTGTCAAGCCTGACGGCGTGTTTGGGGGTGGGCGCCCGCGGATCATCCGCTGGAAGTAGGCGACCGGGAGAGCCTGGTCTGCCGGGGGGGGGTGCGCCGGGAAGGGGCGGGGACGCGGGCTGGGGCCTCTCTGTGTACGCGACTTGGAATCTTCTCTTCTTCTTCGTTCTTTCTTCTTTGTAAACATTTTCACAAATAAAACATCTTTTCAGCGCTCGGTCAATTGGGTTGTGTAAGAGAATGTTCAATATTTATATTTTTAATAAAAGCTGCAACGGAACGATGGCTGCTTACACTTTCCTTGCCTGCTGGTTGTCTGGAGACTCCAAAGGAGTCGGAGGAGTGTCAGGGCGGACTGGGAACCCACCGACGGGAGCGAGCGCCTTTTGGCCACCGCAACCAGCCTGCACACAAAAGATGGCAATGAACAGGGAGCCGGGGGGCAGAGAGGGGCCAGGGTTACAGGGGGACCCAAATCGATTATATTAGGAGATCAACTCCAGGTCTTAAACTGAACGCCAGGACTCAGGCCTGGGGCATGTGAAGTTACCAGGGTACCTCTGACCATGTACAGAGAGCATTTCGCCACCACTGAGGAACCACTCTAGTACTCTTCTGGGCACCTTGGAGGAGAATGGTGTGGTGGTTATTCTGCCATCTCTGCAGCATGGGTAGATTTAAAGACAGCCATTTTGAAGCATCTTCCAAGGACCCGTCAAAAGTGCCAGTATGAAACGAACTAACCCCAGGATGAAAGAAAATGATTCCCCCCACCCCCACATGCCCACAGCAGCTTCTCCCCTTTCCATCCCCCCCTGCATTTTCCTTCCCTTCCAGGGACCACCAGTAGCGTTGAAGCATGTTGAGCTTTAACCGCTCCTGAAGGTCTTTAAAATCGAATTTTGAAAATAACTTTTCAACTTTCTTTTGTGTCTACAGAATCGAAAATCGGTTTCTTTTCACTGAAATCTTACTTGCAAAATGTTGAATGAGTGAGAAAGAGATGCTGACTGCTTAGAAAAAAATGCTTTAAAAAGAAGAGTTATTTGAAAGAGCTCCAGTGGACTAAGGATACCGACCTACAGGGGAGGGGGGAGAAGAAGGTGTTCTTTTCCCTTCAAGTCATTCAGTTAAGATCTGGGGGGGTTACAATGTGGATACAATGAACCCAGCCCCCCACCCCACCTCATCTATTCCAGCTCCCTTTCCTATTGTGTGGATGTGATCATGGTAAACAGCACTCAACCACCATTCTTCCAGCCTTTTCAGTGAAAGGTTACATTCATCCCCTGCCTGAGACTGGCATCGGAGGATGGGGGTTATTTCGGAGTCATGAATCCTGCAGGAGGGCTGTCCCCCTTTCCATGCTCCTTCACCAGCTGCGGCAGTGCCACCATGAGCAGGAATGAGCCCTCCTCCCCCCCTCCAGTGGGCACTTCTGGAGCCTGGAAGGCCAGCCATCCGAGCCCTGAGGTCCGCAGTCCTTGTGTGCCAGGAAGGCAGGACGAGGGGGGAGGGTACTGGTGACTGTCAGAGAGCTTCGACAGACTGACTGAGGCAGAAACAGTCAGTACTCTGTGTCAGCCTGAAACTTTTAGTCTCCCTTTGGACTCCTTCTCCCAACAATGTCCGAGAGAGCCGCACTAAGAGCAGTTTTGCAGGGAAGGTGGGGAAAGGGGTGTGTGTGTGTCCATCCCCTTTTGTGTCACCGCCAGTGGTGTGACAGCTTAGAAGTGCTGTATCAACAACTAAAGGACTGTGAAGGGTTAATTCTTCACAGAGCCAGAGAGCCTTGAGGGACAGGCTGCTCTAAGCAATCTGATTGGTTGGCATCAGCTGAGAAAAAAAATTGTGAATAAACTAGATGCCATGGAAGAAAAGTCAGTCAGATTCTTGCCTTAACTGAGATGTGTGCTGAGACCATCTATGAACAGCCCTGGCAGAAAAAGAGCTCACTGTTGAGTCAGATTTCTACCTTGACTGAACACAGTCTGAATTCAGCAGTAGCACAGAACACAGACAGGAATACTGAGGAGAGAGTTTGGTAAAGAAATTTGGGTAGTAGTTCAGGCCAAAATAAAGTGGGTTAGATCATATATACAGATAAGAAGATTCCCTACCCAGTCAAACAGGGAGAGTTATCTCTGAGGAGTAGAGAGGTCCCTGGTCTGGTGTGATTAGAAACTGCCTGTAGAAACCTTAAAAGTCAGTGAACTACTCAAAGAGGGTAGTGGTGTTCCAAAAGAAGGGGTTTGGGTACTAGGGTACCAGCCTTCTGGGCACCAGAAAACTTAGCAATTACCCAAATAAAGTGAACACTGGATCAAAAACTTCTCAATATAAAGATCTATGAATTAATTAAGAACCTCCCCCTAGCCTGATATATGAGATCAAAAGTCTGTGCTTATACTAGTTTTACCTCAGTAATTTCAACCCCTGACTTCACCTGACCTTTCCCTTTGATGTTAAATAAAACCTTTTGTTATTATGTTGTCGAAGGCTTTCATGGCTGGAGTTCATTAGTTGCTGTAGATTTTCCCTTTTGTTATTTTTGAATTTTAATAGCATCTCTAGTGCCATTTTCAAGGGTTTAAGTTAAAGGGCAATCCTATCCCTTCAAAACAGTCAAAATATATCTTACTTAAAAGGTGGGACAGCCAAAGTTTCTTCAGGAGAGAAGAAGAAGAAGAAGAAGAAGAAGAAGAAGAAGAAGAAGAAGAAGAAGAAGAAGAAGAAGAAGAAGAAGAAGAAGAAGAAGAAGAAGAAGAAGAAGAAGAAGAAGAGATTGGATTTATACCCCGTCCTTCCCTCGAAGTCTTAGAGCAGCTTACAAACTCCTTTCCCTTCCCCTCCCCACAACAGATACCCTGTGAGGAAGGTGGGGCTGAAAAAGCTCTTTTGAGAACTGCTCTTTCAAGAACAGTTCTGACAGAACTGTGGCTTGCTCAAGGACATCCAGCAGCTGCAAGTAGAGGAGTGGGGAGCCAACCCAGTTCTCCCAGATTAGAGTCCATGCACTTAACCACTACACCAAACCAAGGTTGCTCAGTCAAAGAGAAGGGCCAGAGAAAATCTAGCCTTTGAGGGAGGGAAGTGGAAGGGGACCATCATATGTGGCTACTCTGTTTGGACCCACTGCCGCCATTTTCCCAGTGATTACCAGAGGCAAACGTTCAGCTCTGGCTTGTCACCTCTTTGGGGTAAGAAAAGAGCTCCTGTATCTATCACAGTTCTTGACTGAGAGAGCTTTAAAAACATTGGCTGAGATGGGCCCTTGGTCTGGCACAGAAAGACTCCCCTTCTATTATAAAAGCTGCACATTTATTCATGTCTTTCTTATCTGCTCAGTAGGGACCCAAAGCAGCTTACAACTTTGTTCCCCCCTTCCTCTCTTTTATCCTCACAACAACAGCAACTCTGTGAGGCAGGCTAGGCTGAGAAAAGGTGACAGGCTCCAGATCACCCAGTGAGCTTCCACAGCAGAGCAGGGATTTCAACTTGCATCTCTCAGATCCTATGCTGACAGTATAGCCACTGCACCCTGCTGGCTCTGCTTTCGAATGTATAGAAGAGACACCCAGTCTCAACTTTTAATCTCTTTGTAGTAGTTCACCCATGCTGTCCACATTAAACTCTCATTCTGTCATGTCACAACTGATTTATGGCAACCCGTCGGGGGGGGGGTCTTCAAGGCAAAAGATGAAGACGAGGAGTTTGCCATTGCCTTCTTCTGCATAGCAGCCTTGGTCTTCCTGAGCAGTTCCCCATCCAGATATGGACTATGCCCAACCCTGCTTTGTTTCTGAGCTCTCACAAGCTCAGGATGGTCTAGGCTATTCAGACAGCTAAAAATGGGTTACATCTGCCTACAGTCCCGGGCATAATCTTTTCGTTGTGCTTACAGAGAAATACTGTACAGTTTTTAATCGTCTATAAAAGTCCCAGTACTCACTCCACAAAATAAGCAAGCATCCTCTTCACCTTATTCATCTTATGTTAAGACTGGTAGGGGCAGAAGCAAGAAGAAATTAAAAAGTGTAGTCAAATAATAGGAAAATTGCTGCCTCTCATGAACTGCTCATTCAGTATTCAGTTCTGCAATAAATTCTTTAAAGTCCAGTACAAAGGCTCTGAAATTATGGGAACACCTTACCTAGAGAGGACATAGCACATCAGAAAGGGGAGAGGAAGGGTGCTATAAATTTGGGTGCTCTCTGAGGTCACTGCTGGAACCACCTGGCTCTTCCTCCTGCATTCGCTCTCCTCTTTGCTTCCCTTCAAATGCCCCCCTCCAACAGAACCCTGGTCCTTGTAGGCTCAGGACAGGATTAGAGGACAGAAAACCCTGAGCTGGAATAAGGCCAACAACAAGCAAAGAAAGGAGCCATTCTGTTCTTTTTAATGGCTGCAGTCCCTAGAGGAATCCGAGTTGCCTTTTACCCCCTTCTCATCCTGTTCTAGCCTTCCCAGCAACTGCAGAGAACACGGCCTAGGCAGGTCAGTGCTGTCACTTTCCCACCCACCAGGTCCTACAAATGAGCCTATCAAGCTTGGGCAGGTGATGAGCCTTGCTGAACAATGAGAAGTCTACATTTTTATTAACAATAATGCCATTAGTGAGGAAACATCTAACAATGTTGCTAAAGCACTTACATACGAATATAAGGATTTCCAAGACATTTGTGAACATGTATAACGTGTTTAACACTTGCAATAACAACGGAGCGTTTATTTTCAACACATTGCTTTCTGAAATTGATTTTGTTTGAGCACACTCAGGATCAGTTCGTGTGAGAACTGCTGCTATCACGGGATAGCTCGGTTGCATCCCTGACTATTATGCATAAAGCTTTGTTACATGAATTCAGTATCCATTTGTGAATTGGACTTTGTCAAGTCATAATGTTATTTGATGCCTGTCATCACTCAAAAGAAAGGATGGACTTGAACCTCAACTGCTTCATTATTAGCTATCAGCTCATGTTTCCCCCTCTCCTTCTTGTCTCTTTCCCAAATTGGCTTCAAACATCTCAGAGCGTCAGAGCCAGTGTGAGGGCTTTCAAACAAAATTCTTTGGATAAAATCAGATCCTTCATCCCTTTTAATATACTATTTCTTATCTCTTCCATCCAAGTCAATTACTGCCTATGAATTCCTTCAGAATGTATACCGGAGGTCAGCTGGTTCAAGAGCTGTCATTCATTCAGTGAGTTCAACCAGGAGAAAGAGAAGACATGTCGAGCTGGCTCTTCTGCTCTTTCATTGCTCCCATGCTGTCCTTCTCCTTGTCCTTGAGGGGGTGGGTCAGACCCAGTCTGTGGGGAGAAGAAGTAGTTACAAAGGGAAACAATGAAAATTCATTTTTTAAAAGCTGGAGCTATGTTTGTTAACTAAGCAGTTACACAAAATGCAATTCTTTAACAACTGGGAAATCTCCCTTCCCTAAATCTCTCTTTGTGGACATATAGTATAGCACAGTGTAGCACAGTCTCACCAGATCTTGGAAGCTAAGCAGGGTAAGTACTTGGATGGGAGACCACCAAGAAAGATATTGCAGAGGAAGGCGATGGCCAACCTACGCTTGCTTCTTACTTGCCTTCAAAGCCACTTGCTGCATCACTAGAAATGAGTTGTGACAATAGAACTTATGTATGCAAATTTCCCCTGGAGCCATCCAAGTTCCTTATCTCCCTGATTCCCTCCCATTAATTGTCAAGGGCAAGGAGTATGCTCAGTCTTCATGGTTTGGGAGGGTTTTTTTTAACTTTTAAACTTACAAAACTATATTTTCCGCATTTCTAAAAAGTCCCACCAGAATACTGACCCCCTCATCCCAGTCTGGCCTATCCTTGTTTCACTGCCCAACCTCTACCCACCTACAAGTTACATTTTCCCAGGTATATCCCCAGCTGGGATCACAAATGTGTTCTAGGGACTGTGCTTCCCAGACATGGGCTTCCAATTTGGATTGGGATCATGGTATGTGGGGAGAGGGAGCTTATATTCATGTATTTAGAAAATATGTATGCTACCTCTCCAGAGATCTGTTAGATGCCTACCCGTGCTGCTTTCCCATACTTAACAGTTGCAGAAACTGATGTGTACAGTACATCTAAATATCAGTACATGTGCACCCTCCCCAAACAAAATAGTGGCTGCTCAGGACCATTTCAGGTCAGAAATGTGTAAGCTCCCTCTCCACACAGGTCACCGTGCAAAGGTAAATTGGTCCCCTGCACACCAGAGGAGCACGGAGAACCCAAAACCTAATGAGGAAAAACATAATGTGTTGCTGACCCATCATGACAGGCACATCACCATCAAGTTCAGTATTAGAAGACATGATGATGATCATTGTTATGACCACATAGAACAATCTGCATCACTCCTCTCCATAAGCCCCATTGAGATAAATGAGCGTGTGATCTTGTTCAGCTCTTGTTCATTTCAATGGGGATTGGACAGAAGAGCTTTGCCAGGTTATGCCCTTGCGTTCATCAAGTATATTGATATAATGGGTGCCCAAGTTTCACTGGGAACACTGAGCACTGGCAGAGAATAATACTAATATGAGTGTTTTTATCAGTCCCTCTTAACCTTTGGAAGACAACTTGAAGTCTTTCTTAAGTCAATTGCTTTTGATGCTTTCTAAAATGATTAACGTTTCCATAAATTTCACCTTTACTTTGGTCTAGTGGTGTACAATAGATATCAGCCGTTATATCCTTCTTGTCTTAACCATAGAAAACTCAACAGAAGACTCTTCCCCATTTTCCCTATGTGTGTGTGTGTGTGTGTATATATATATATATATATATATATATATATATATATATATATATGTTGTTTTTAAATATATAAAGCAATACCTCTCCTTCACTTAACCATGGAGAACACACTTGATCTCAGTGGTACTATTAAGCATAGAGATACTTCAAGATTATAATACCATCACAAAACACATATACAGCTATCATGGATGCTGATGATGAACTGATGTATGGGATACAGAATGGTTTGGCACATCTCAAGCATCTTTTGTAAACACACAAGCTTGAATTAGTGAGGGATGATGACCAGTTAGATATTAGTTGGCAGCTTCATGCTACTTAGACAGTGTCATGCTGCTATGAGAAAAGTCCTGTTGCTAAATTAAAATGTAGCTTTCTTGCTTCTATTCAATCAGAGGTTTTGACATCTGAGGATGATGAATGGTACCAACTGACAGATGCTTCCAGTTGTACAGGTCCACAAGCAGTAGATGCACTCTAACTTAATTGATCTTAAAGAACCTGGGGATGTTCCTAATCGAAGAAAGTCAGAACAACAATGAATGCATGTCAGCAGGAGCTATCTGAGCAGCTGCCACACTGATGCAAAATTACTTGAAATGCTATTCCTTTTGAATTCTGAGCAAATCCTCAAAACTTTTTGTTGAAGTGTTCAACTCAACACAAAACCAGCATTTCAAACAATGTCAGTTCAAATGTCAATCACATTCTATGTTAAACTGGCAGCATCCTGGGGTATAGCTAATGCTTACCAGAGCTCAGCCCCAAGGACTGTCAACCTTGGCATGTGTGAGCAGGAGAGTAAGGCCAGTGTTTGTGTTTGGCTTTCTAAATTACTGTGAAAGGACCTCACTGCGTAAACTAACATCTGGTCAGGAGCTTTACAAAAGAACATTAATATTCCTTGAGTGCTCTGACCTCTGTTTGGAAAGTGATACCCTTTAGCTACTGGGCGAGGGAGGGAGGGAGGGAGGGAGGGAGGGAGGGAGGGAGGGAGGGAAGGAAGGAAGGAAGGAAGGAAGGAAGGAAGGAAGGAAGGAAGGAAGGAAGGAAGTCCAATGGATTTGGGCAAAGCCAAGATATCCTTATAGTGCAGTTCCTCTCTTAAGGAACATGATGCAGGATTAGCATTTGTGCTGACCATTTTAGGGGTCTGTTTGCTTCATTTATGCCAGTTTTATCGTTATAAACAAAATAGATTTTGCAAGACTACCAGGTCTCCTACGCTCTCTGGAAACCACACCAGTGCAGCTGCTAAATCTTGCACTAGTCAGGGGAGTGAAAAACCCTTATGTTTGATCACACACACAGCTGAAATCCACACCTAGTGAAGTATCTGCATCTCACTACCTCACTTCAGGGGGTCATTGTTACACTAAGCAGGCCTAGATGTTACACTTGCCACGGGTACACAAATACGGACCTTCCTAGGCTCGCTGGTGCTTTCTGTGTGGAGACAGGCTAACATAGTTTCCCCATTGTTGCTGCTGCAGCTGCTGATCCAGTGCCACCTGCAGCAATGAGGCTTCCATAAGGTGGTTTTCCTTGTAGTGTCCTTACTGCTGCAGCACTCCCCTCACTCCCCAGGGATTTCTCATTTTAAAAAACCAGCAATTGAATATTGTTACAACAATCTAACAATCTGTGTACTGAAGTTCCAGCTTTCATTTTTTAAAGTCTGTAGCCCTTTTTTATTGCAGTGATATATCTTTCCCCTTACACTATTGGAATAAAAGGAGTTAAGAAACTTACTTTTGGGGGGAAAAACCATGAAAACTGGGAATTCAGAAAACCTGATATACATATTGTTATATTGTTATAACAATATAATAATATTCAACTGCTGATTAAAAAACAACTTCCTAACAGCATTGAACCTTCACCCCGAGGGTTAGGCTATCCTGTAGGATGCTGGAGCGGTGGGGAAACTCATTTTACAGTGTCCCCCCAACTTAAGATGTGTGTTCTACTGAACCAAGGAATACCATATGGCCAGCACCCTAGTAGTTTGGTAGACAGCAGCAAAGAGGATCACAAACTGGCCAATCTATCTGTAGACTACACAGAATTTTTAGATGCTTACATAATAACATATAGCATCCCAACCTTCTGCGGCCTTAATAAGCAGCCAGATTTTTGTTTTCTTGTAGTAGTGGCTACATCTCTCTTCCGATGCTGCTGTACTAATCCCACTGGGGTTTCGTATGACTGCTTTTAGTTGAAAATAAATTCATTAGGAGATGCAATAATACATTTCCTCTGTAATATGGCCTTTAGCACTGAGTATAATGAGACATAAACATTCACAGTGCAATACTAAGCAGAGTTACACCGTTCTCAGGACATTGATTTCAATGCATTTAGAAGTTTGTAAATCTGTTTAGGATTGTACTGGCATTCAACAAAGTTCAAGTAAAATCCAGAAAATGTGCTTTTAAAGTGTTGTTTCCTGTTGCAATTCATTTAAAAAACCAAACCAAACCCTGAAAGGCTGAAACTTAAAAAAAATTGTGTTGAAACCTGCCATCTCCCAAGTCCTGTTCCCCATTTCTATACTTTCAATTTTATCTGTATTTAACTAAGTAAAAAAATCTTTCTTCTATACAAAGTTTGATAACTTCCTCTGTACTTAGTGAACACACTCCAGAAGTACATGTCTGTTCTGTACATGCTACTCACACAAGCACAGGGAATTTTTGTAAATGGTGGTGTACTTTCAAAAATGCATTCTGAGGGGTTACACTCAGCCATGTGATTTTACTGATTTTTACATTAGCTCTTGTATAAGGGAAACTGTGTTTTCATGTGTGACATAACAGTTACATGCTATATATCCTTTGATTTTATTGGGATTGCATCAATATAAGAGAAGACAAGATACTGTTTTAGAATGTGAACAAGCAATTTTTTTTTGCAAATAAGTACGGTAATGCACATGTTGTTCAGGAGGGCAGTTTTATACAGAAAAAGGGCTATATTATAACAGATTGGTCTAGCAAAATGCATTGTGTTTCTATTTCTGTAATACCATGTTCTGCATTGTTTAACATGTGATATTTGATACTTATGCTCAGACAACAGCTCTTTCTAACATCTGCAATCCTGACCATATTAGATTGCTTATTAGATGTTTTTCTACTACTGATTACAGTAATTTGCATTGAGGCTCGGTAAGAAAGGACGGTACAAATAGCATAAATAAATAAATGTGGGTCAATGAGTTTTAACTCCTTTTTGTGTTTGTACAAGTCTAATTTTAATACACTGAGAAAATAATATTTTGGCAAACTTCTAAACATTGACTTTCCCTTATTAACAATCAATGCTAGATTTTCCAAAAGTGGTAGTGTCAAACTCAAGTCTATGGGAAAAAGAAAAAAAATCACATTTTTTGCCATAAAAGTTTGAGTTCCACCAAGTTTGGCTGCCAGCATCCTTGATAAATTGAGACTGAGAAGCATGGGTTTTGGAATTTGAAAGGTTTCAGATCTAAGATGTTCTATTTTGCATTCAAACCTTATGCATTAAATCTATGTTTGCCCTATTATGAAATGCTTTACCTGGCATTATTACTTAATGCTTAGAGTGATTGTAGGTATTTTCAATAGTTGGGTACTAATTAGTTGTCACAAAATACATAGAGGAAATTGAAATTATTTTACAATGACTTCAATTTTCTATAAAGAGTTCCTGTTTACCTTGCATAGAATATTATGCCTTTGGCAGAAATCCCTGCAGCTGTCAACTTTTATCATAACATTACAGCTACAAGCTCAAAGAATGCTTTTCTTGTGTCTATTTTTAATTCTCTGGGAGCTAACTGAAATTCTTTTCTATAATGAAATAAGTTGTTCAGCTACTTAATGGTAGGCAAGGTAAAATATGCACCAGCAAACGCCATCCATCATAAGATTAGCTGTTCAATTCCCAGCAAGGTGGTCGGCAGTGAACTTCTAGTGCCCATGGGGACTGAATGTCTCACCAAAATAGATTTCCATTCTATTACAATTAGAGCACTGTGGCAAAAGAATAATGCAAGGCTGTTTGTTTCACAACCTTAATGATTCCAAAAATAGTCCTCAGCAAATGAATTCAGTGTTCCTATGTGTGTGTTGGCTGGCTAAGTTCCCTCAAGGATATAATGTCAAGCATACTGTAGGAATGTTAAATGAATGGGGAAGCCTTTCTGGGTAAAGGGGACCCTTAAATAAGACCATTTCAATATAATATGAGAGTTCCTTTGGGCTCAGGTCCACACACTTAATTTCATGGCATTCCACTAGTGATCTTATGACATTCTGCAAGACACTTATACTAGTACAATTTGAATGACATTCATGTCTCCCATTGCAGTCTTAGCATCTACTGAAGTTGGGGGAGGGGTGTTGGGCAGTAACAGAAAGGGGCTTAAGATGGACCCCCTGAGCAGTCATACCTTGAAATGATATGCCACATTGAAGCTATTTGCCCAGTGCTTTGCAAGTTGGAGAGAAAGTGGTGAAAAGGCATTTGACAACACTTGGCAATCGCCTGGTGCATTCCTCATCTACTTTTTGATAGGGCACTGATATCTGATGGCTGTTAGGTAATTGTCAAATGCTCTTTCACCACTCTGAGCTTTGAAACATACCTAGCAGTTGGGCTTTGATCTGGATGCAGCAAAGGAAAAAGACACACAGGGAACAAAACTTGATTCCCATTTCATTGTGGCCTCTTGCAGGTTTGGGGATCCTAGGAAACTTCCATCAGAAAATCTTGATAATAGATTGGTCATAATGTTAGACAGCAAACCAGGTGCTGGTTTGTTCATTCAGTCTGCCTTCAGCTTTTCATTGTCCCATTGTTAACCAGACAGACAGACAACCTTTATTGGCATATCAGAGATAAAAGTACATTAAAATTTAGGAATACATAAAAAAGTGGCTGTCATACAAACAAACAAACAGCAAGGAAAAAAACCTGATCAGTTTATAGTTTCCCTGAATTGAATTGCAGACTGAAGAAAACAGGCAACCTTAAAAATAATAGAAGAGTTTTGCCCCGAGAGTAGCAACTGGACTGTGCCACTCTCAGGGAGACCACGCCATGTAAAAAGAAGGGAGTCCAGAAATTTATCCCAGGTCTTAGTATAAAATGGGCAATTTAAAAGAATGTGGGAAACAGATTCAATGGCACCCTGACTACAAAGGCATTGTCTAAGTTCATAAGGGATTTTATGGTATCTTCCAGAGAAGATGGCCAATGGCAATACGTTAAATCTGGCTAACATAAATGCTCTTCTTTGATGGGGGTCAGCTAAAGAGCAAAAATAAGTAGCTTTATGGCCCAGTGTCTGGGGTAATCCCAGATGAATTGGAGAACAAGTTTTCCTAGCTGCCTCAGTCAGGCACTGAAACTGAATATCTAAAAGCCTGCATTTGATTGTATAAAATATTGTGGAGGCAGATGATAGATAAAGCGGATCTAAAGGTATTCCTAAGGACCTGATTTTTTTTTTGGACTAATTTCAGCCAATTACATTCACAATGATCTGTTAGCATCAAAAAGGTAAAAGAATTTGGGTCAGGATTAAACAGAAGACACAACCAAAATTTGATGGTCAAAAGCCGGGCCTGAGTTTCCAGGGACATCTGACTGGTTTCGAGACACATAGCGGCATACGGGACATCCATTGTTAACCAAAAGTATACAAAGAGGTGGTGATCATCTTAGAATCAGAAATGTGTCCCAAGAAGTCTGAAATACAGAGCAAAATCAGAACTGTAGAACCTTTTAAATGGACACTGAGTAGAGTTTTTTAAAATAACTTTGTAATAGACCAAATGTTAGCCTAATCTAAACAGTATTCCAAAACTCTAATTAATTAATTAAATATTGTATGCCATTGTGTGTAGAATAATCAGGAGATTCTAAGTTTGTCTGGCAGCCAGAATTTCTAGTTCTTTAGCATTATGCACCACTAGTTTTTAAGGCAAGAGACATTTCAGAGGTGGTTTGCTATTGCTACCTCTGTTCCATGACCCTGGTATTCCTTGGAGATCACTCTTCCAAATACTAGCCAAGCCTGACCCTGCTTAGCTTTTGAGATCTGACAGGATTGGGCTAGCCTGGGCTACCCAGGCCAGGGCTTTCGGAGCTCTGCATACTCAGAACACTGGGTTGAATCCCACAGATTCGTTCTATTAATAGCACTGCTTTCCTCTTGTGCCAGGCTGACAATCCCCTTGCATTGGGGAAGACTCCGTGCACTGGAGGAAAGCACCACTGGCAGTGGAAAAGGATCCTTGGGCACAATCACATGCACAATTAGTCCCACCATAGGCGCAAATGCCGGGTGGATTCAAAGGGCGCGATCAAACACAAACATCTGGGAAGCATCCCACACCTGTCGGCAACCCGTTTTGCTCTGCCGCTAAAGCAGAGTCAAAAGACTGAGGAAAATCCGGTAGTAAACAGGTTGCGATGGGCCACGGATGGAGTTTCCCATGTCTGATTGCTCCAGTGTGTTCTCATGGCATGGGGATGGTCTGATTAAGCCATCCCGACTCCATGCCATTGTTTCCCCCCTGCCTTCTCAGTACGGGCATCATCGCAAACTCCATAGGGAGACCTCAGTGTGGAGATGCGATTAATCGAATCCTCGTGTAGGTGCTTTGGAAACAAACAGCAACCCCCCCACTCACCCACGGTTGCTTCTGATCACGCAGTGGCAATCTGTGCCCACAGCTTCCAAGGGCTGTGTGATTGCGCAACCGTGGGTCAAATTCCTATGGAGGAAATAGCTTCGCTTCCCCCCCCTTCCTTTATTTCACGTGTGTGACTGGCCCTCTTGAAATCCAGCCCTGAATCTTAAAGAAACAGAGGGTGAGCCTGCTTTGTAAGAAACAATTCAGGTTCCTTGCTGTCGACTGCTTTAAACTGATGCCAAAAACAGAGCTTAAAAGGAGGTCAGTCCAAGCCAAGTTTCTTGACAAACAAATGCACTTATGAAACACATTCACTTTAAGAATAAGTTACAGTGCCACATGATAGGGCTGACCAACGAAAACTGATGGCTCTTTTCTCAGGAAAACTGCTTCAGTTGGTTGCTCACTCTAAATGTCTCTCTGACACATGAGAAGTAGCCTCATGCTGAAGATCAAACAATGGATGTATTATGCTGAGATGTTAAAGGCAGGGTTGAATACTAATGATTACCCTTGGCTTTGAGGGAGAAGCCCTCTATGTTCCCCCAGCTGCTCTGGTTTAAAATGTACCTTGTGCTTCAAAAGGATGACAGAGTTTTCAGCTTGTGGAAGATGGTCTGATAGAGTTGTTATTGGCCCATAGTGTCTGTATTCAAATAGGTTTAGAAATATTTTTGTAGCACTTCAAAAAACTGTAAAACCTCTTTGACGAAACTGAGCAGAGGCAAAAGAACAGAACAGAGTGACATTTTCAAAAATAAAGAATTATTAGTCTATATATTTCAGGTAAAGGAGCTACTACAATATCACCTTCAGCTTTCTTTTCACTCCAGGCTATGCTAGTATGAATTTCTTTAGCAGGAGGTTAAGGACCAAACTAGAGGCCCTGTGGATCTGCTATTGGCTCTGTTGGCAGACTCATGTTACTTAAGTGGCTGCACATGCATATTGCAGTGGCATTAATAACAGCTCCACGGGATGCTTTAAAGAGGAAAGAAAAGTGTGGCAGAAAAGCAGTTGCTGTTTCTGCTTGTGAGCTCCACAAGCAGAAAAAGGCTTACCCGACAAACACAAGGACCACGTAAGGTGTAAAGAGTTCCTCTAGGGAAGTGTTAGGGACCATGTGTATTTATTCACATCTCCTCCTACTCACATATGAAGCATGGGTGGGTTTAGAACTCTGTCCCTCTTGCCCCTTCTCTTGATGCATGTTGCTGCTATAAATGTTTTGTTTTTCCTGCCCAGTTTATTTCTGATACTGGAGGAGGATGGTGAAAAAAAATCTTAAATCACTGAAGAGGTAAAACAGGGTAGGGGACAGAGTTCAGCTTCCCTCACCAACAAGTTCCACTTTCAGTATAAAAATAGTCTTCCACCCCCTACTTGACTCATGAATGGAAGAACACATGGTAATGTGTAATGCAGCAACCCCTCCATCATGTCTAGTTTGCCCCTTAAGCTACTGGAACATCCTGTGTTCAAGTCAACCACATCAAATTGCCTTTCCTTTAAGGACTTCAATCAAACAATTTCTTAATAAATTATCCATGGCTAATTTTTTAGTTGCTTTGCACAAACACACCAGGTATTACCATTACAAAAGTTTTGGAAAATACAGTGGGTATTAATATGGCAAAGTGAACGGCACACTGACTCACTCCCATTTGTTTAATACCTACGAAAATAGTGAGGAAACATCAAGTAATCCTGTACATTTCAAGAAGTAGACCTCAAAGAGCTGTCAGGAGAAACTTCCTCTCCTTCTGGAGAGAAGGGCAGAGATTCCAGCAGTGACGCAGAGCACTGTCTTTGTATGCCACTTAGGAAGCAGACAGCACTTTAAAGTATAGATTGTTCTTTGAAAGGACCTGATGAATGAGGGCCCATTACCATTTAAAATTATGACTCATGCCAGAGTTTGCTCCATAGTTTCATTGGATCGGGTAACAAAGCCCGCATAATTTGTGGGGTTTAGATGCACAGAACACTTGATCATGAATGAATGACTTAGCTGAGCTATTGCAAATATGCTAGGACTGGCGCATAAGACCTGTAGACACCCAGTGCACATGCTACGGAAGCCATCTCAGATCTGTAAGAGCTCCATAAATAGAGCATCTTGCTGAGACATCAACTCCATCAGCACATTCTAATTCCTCGAAGTTACTCACTAGTTGGAAAGTGTCCACTGTACGATGTCAACATTGCTGTTTACTCAGATTTCCTGTTCTGTCTTGGAGTATTTCTTTAAAAATCTTGGTCATTGGGTCTGAAGGGTATGAGTTCTATGTACTGTGACCTTCAGACTAAATGCTGACAGGTAGGAAATACCAAAAACAACAACAAAAAACAACAACCCATAGCTCAGCTTTCTGGCCCAAGATGAAAGACTGAATAATGAAGAAGACAAAGAGTTGGTTTTTATACCCTGCTTTTCTCTACCTGAGTCTCAAAATGGCTTTCAATCTCCTTCCCTTCCTCTCCCCACAACAGTCAGCTTGTGAGGCAGGTGGGGCTGAGAGAGTTCTAAGAGAACTGTGAGTGGCCCAAGGTCACCCAGCAGGCTTCATGCAGAGGAGTGGGGAATGAAACCTGGTTCTCCAGTTTAGAGTCTGCCACTCTTAGCCACTATACCACCCTGGCTCTCACACTTAATGAAGAGGAAGCAAAGCAATGATAGATTTAATAAAAACGTACATAAATGCACTGTTTTGTTGATAGTTGTTTTATAAGAGAATTCAAATGTCACAGTCCTCCCCTCAGACCCGGCCAGCACAAGCAACAGGTTGGATCCCACTAGTCTATTCCGTTGGCGCCAACACATTCCTCTACCACAAAAAATGTTCTACCCGTACAACAGCCCTCCTTGTCAGTGGGACAACCTTGCATCAAAGGAAAGTGCCAGTGGGATAGAAAGGCAGGATCCGACCCACTGGGCTTGTTCTATTTAAGACTCCTACATTCTCACGAGAAAAGTTATCATTGGACCCTTGCTCACCCTTCATACAGTTTGCAGATCCTTTTGTTCTTGAATAGTTGAGAGCAGCCTTAAGGTAGTAAGAAAAGCAGCCTGAATTCATCCATGAATAATGAGAATGACCATGTATTTCCCTATGCAGATTAGCTCTGCTCTTATAGAGAATGGGCTGTAGGAGAGGAAGTTCTCCTAGATAATAGAATGGTGCCATAAGCACTTATTAGTCATTGCACAAGTATTGCTTGCCTCAGATTTTGCAACAAGCTGCATCCACATCTGTCACAACAATGGTGCTTACAGTGAATGCACTGGAAGAAGCATCCCATTTCACCCAGGTACAAAACATTGTAACTTAAAGTGCTTGAAAGTGCAGTTGCCCAGAAAAAAACACTGGCTTGGGGGGTAGGATGTATATATAACAAATGGGAAGTAAATACTGTTATTATCTGAAAACTCTGTATGAAAAGAGATGTAAGCTACTGGGTCCCACGTGTAAAATGTCCAAGGGAAGATGCTGTTTTGAAAGAATGAAATAGTCTCTCTTTCAAATTAAAAAACAAACCCTTTTTTCACTACCTCAGAGGATCACCAACAATCTTAACAAGGCAATTTAACAGAGATCAGAATTCAAGGGACCTTCAGTTTTCAGTGAAGCAAGATATACAGGCAAAGCCATCCTTCATTTGAATAGAGGAAATCACTGTATCTGCCATTTATCTGAGGTAAGAATGCTAAGACAAGACTGACCTTATGAACCAGAAGATACTTTGGGACCCATCATATATAGACTGTAGGTGTGACTATTACTTGCCTGGGAAGGAAGGATAGCTTGGACTAATGACACTAACACCATCGCTGGGAACCTGACAAAAACGTTTTGTCATTACAAAAGCTCCTCGCTGGTGCCACTGAATCACACAAGCAACTTCCAGAGATCAGGAGCTAAATTAAAAAGAAGTAGTCAGCGGCAGGCCTTTGACTTTTAAGTACAAGCTTTGTTATGGGTAAATATGCACTTGTAACTGACTATTGTTAAACAGAAAAAGTCACTTCCAAAATGGTGACCATGACTGGAGAAGAAGAGGGCTGGGAGAGGCCAATATGCAGAACCCTCACATTTGTTGCTAGCAATCTTATCTACAGATAAGGAATGAGACACCAGCCAAATAGGTCTCCTCTGTGCTGTAGGCATTGAACCCATTCTGAATTCACTGTCATTCAGGACATAAGAAGAAGAAGAGTCGGTTTTATACCCCGCTCTTCACTACCTGAAGGAGTCTCAGAGTGGCTTACAACTGGTAGGTGGGGCTGAGAGAATTCTGAGAGAACTGTGACTGACCCAAGGTCACCCAGCTGGTTTCATGTGGAGGAGTGGGGAATCAAACCTGGTTCTCCAGATTAGAGTCCACCACTCTTAGCCACTACACCAAACTGGTTCTCCAGTTTGCTAATGCTTGGGACTACACTCCAGTTGGCTAATGCTGGATTAGTATCCTACCCACCAGCTACGGTGACCAGGTCTCCTACTATAGTGGGAGACCTCTTGCCCTGCAGCTCTAGTAGCTTGTAGATGCTCAGCAGAGTGCTGAAGGGAAATTGGGGGGGGGTGTGTGTGTAATAGGCATTGCAAAAAAACTGTGATGCCATTTCTGGTGTGACCGCGAAGAGAGGGGAAGAAAAATGAAACCAAACAAGCAAAAGAAAACTAGTAAAGGACCAAAAATGATAAACATCTACAGGTATGGATAAAAACATATAAAAACCTTGTGGGGACCCAGACAAAGCTTCATAAAATAATCAAAGTGGCAAATGCACAAAAGGAACCATATATGACCTGATGCATTTCAGCCCACAAGAGCCTTCTTCAGAGGTCAGATAGTACAGAATACAACAGGGGCTTTGTTGTACGTTGTTTGTTGTATGTGTTTTGGCCCCTTATGGCCTTCTTCAGTGGTCAATATTACTATTGTAAAACAACACAACCAGAAATAAATGTATGAAAAAAGATTTTCTTTAGAGCCAGGTGTTGCTTTCTCATGTGTTGCTTTCTCAATTGCTAAAAGTTTACACAGTTGGCCATGGATAATCTCTCATGCTAACTGTACATGCTCTCCAAATTGTTCTGGTAACAAATATCCAGAGTGTCTGGATGTGTGTCACATCCATCAAAAGTAGTATTTCTGGATATGAGTTGTTTTACTATAGTAATATTGACCACTGAGGAAGTCCCTAAGGGGCCAAAACATGTATGGTCTACTGGTCATAAGATATACCTATCAATCGTATATGTAAAACTAACAGCTCTGTATGTAAAAAGTTTTAAGCATCTGATATTTGGATCATTTCTTTGAATCTATTTTATCTTTTACTAATGTGTACACCATAATAAATAGTTGTATAATAACTTATTTTGTTAGAATGAGAAAACGCCTGTGTCCCATGGTTACCCAGCATGATTTATAGCAGGATGGAAATCCTGAGTCAGATTCTAGCCTGATACTCTAACCTCTGCACCATTCTGGCTCCCCACTATACGAGTCTGCAGGGGATACAATCTTGCCATGACTTAAATACATTTCTAACTCTGTGAACAAACCCTTCTGACTCATAGAGTATTCATGTGCAAAAAATAAAGCAAACACTTAATTTTCTTGTTAGACTGAAAGCTGGAAGCCTAGAAACTCCCTTTCATATCTGAATCTTGAAATCTTCAGTAAAGCACAGAGGGGAAGAAACCTTTAAATAATCCCAGAACTGAAATTTAGAACACCAACTTCAATAATATAATCACGGTTTATCACTTGTGATGCAAATGTAATCTGATGTTTCAGTCCCATCTCTTTAATGATCTTATTAGCTATTGTGCATATAAAGTACTTTTACATAACTTAGTGGTTGTCTGAGATTCAAATGTAATGTAGACTTCCTTGACATTTGATGTATTTTACCTCTTGGGCAGACACATTTTAAATTTAAGTCCCTAATCTTCTGTCTACTTGGCAATTGTGGCAGTCATGTAGCAATTGCGGGTACTATACAGGGAGAAAAATGACTCTCTGGAAATTCCAGCAGAGGGAACCTAGTGTGATATTATGGGGGAAATGGTGAACCTATATATGAAAAACAAGATGCATTTCAGCTACTTTGTTTGATAGGACTGGAATCACAGCAAAGTGGATAGTTAAAGAGAAGCTATGAAAACGTATAATCCCAGTGTATGGTCGAATAACGCAAGCTACAGCAACTGTGTGTAGAGGGTTTGGTCAGTGCCTGGACTGAAGAAGCTGAGGACCTCCAAGGAACTGTGGAGAGGATAAGTGGCCCCCCTCTATGATTTTGTAAGCCATAAGTTCTCCAGGGCTTGATCAGGTCAATAGGCTTATTTCCATCTCTTTCTTTTCCCCTGCACCATTCCTTGCTTTCTGAAACCTGTGCAATACACAAGTAGTTTGGGTGTGTTTTTACTTGAAGAATCAACAGAATAGATAGAAAGCCCTACTTTTTATATGGATGGCTTGGTTTTGATACTTTTGTAGGTCATACAAGCAACCTATATAGATACCATTGCATTTTAATGTATACCTACTTTTTGTTTACAAATCATGTGTACTTAATATGCCTTCTAGTTTTAAAAGGCAAGTTAGAATAAGGCAATTCTCTTGTACAGATACTGTACATGTCCTCTACTCTTCCTCTCCTAAGTATAAACTATGAGAAAAGCTGAGAATGCAGGTACCTAATAAACATCACTTTGACTGCACACGGCATTGTAGCTTCACAGATAGCTACACTAATCTATATCAGTTATGCCCCATGGGCTCCCCCTGGTCTTTTATCAGACAAATCAAAGGATCCCTCAGATATTGTGAGTGACCTAAGGGATATGTAATGAGATAGTCCTCAGTTTTTGTAATTCATTCTAATAAGCCTCCTAAGTATATCTTTAAGGCAGTCAACTATATGGTTTGAATATGAGTCCTCACAGGAGAAATAAGACATTGAAATGCCCATTTAGGCTCAGCTGATTAATTAGCTGATTAATTAGGATACCTACCAGTCACAAAAGTAAATGGATACTCAAAAGTTTCAGATGCATCAAAAGTTACATTTTGGCAAAAGACCTACAGAATACAATCATCAGAGACGCCTCCACAGTCTATGGTGATTGAAGAAGGGACATGTAGCATTAGAAGGAGCAGATTCCAGTTGCCATAAAACACAGAAGTTTTGAGAGGGGATATGTAAAATCTTGTTTAAAAAACAAAGTGTAAACTATTTGGAGCCTAATTTCCCCCCACTAGGCACGTAGGCATCATGCAAGTTACACATAATTAATATATATGGTGAACAACTTGAACCTTTAGCAAAGAAGGTAACCTCCCCTTCCCCTTGAAAAACTATTGATTCTTGGAAGATGAATTGCTAAACTGAGAAGCAAGACTACCACAGGGATCCACTGGGTCTAACCACAACTTGATTTTATTTCTCTTCCTTTCAAATATGTAAGGGGAAAAGGCATTAATCAGAAATGCAACAAAAGCATTTACAGCAAAAACTGAGGATGTTGTCATTCAGCTGTAATGCAGACTTATTTGTCTAGAGGCTTATCTAAAGTTGGTTATTCTAATGTGACCCAAAGACCCTCTGCTCAAAGGACTATGTAACTGATACTGGCTTTAGTGTCCTGCACTGCCTCCACTAGGAAGACTTGGAGAATTGATAAAGGGTAGCTGGACAAAGGCCCTGACCTGGATGGCCTAGGTTAGCCCAGTGTTGCCAGATCTCAAAAGCTAAGCAGGGTCAGGTGGCCCATGAGCCTGCAGAATGTATGTCTGCACGCTCCCCCACATGTAATATAGAAAACCAACATGCCAAGGAGAAGGCTAGGCTAGAACCCAAGCTTTCCATGGACACAGAATTCTTGACATCAGTATTCTGAAGTGGAGGTATATCCCAAAGGAGATGTAGCCATGCTTCTCATGAATGCATAGATTGTCTTGTGGGTGATTACATGTGAGCACACACACACACAAACACACACACTCATACATACCAGCCTTCTACTTTCAGTACAACATATACATCTTTGGGATGAGCAGTCAAGTTTATCAATGGCTTTGCAACTGCTCCTTCTTGCATCTATATTTCTGAGATACTTAATATAAGTCCATGGGATTCATGTGGGACTTCCCACCTTTCCTCCTTCTAAAACAAACTCTAATGTCTAACCATGCAGGACTTCACTCCAGGATGGCATTTCACAAGGAGGGGGAGATAAGGAAGAACAGCCCTAGGCAGCATGTATTACATGACAGCATGGACCTTTAAGATGAGACAAATGAGATACTTGTTTCTCAACTCCCTGCAAGCATCACCAGAGGAATGATTTGTGCTGTTAGTTAAGGATAAAACAAAGCAGTTCCTACCCATTAAAGTAAAAATCATGTATTGAATCTGACTCCAGAGATGGTGCAGAATGATAAGAAAAGCCAAAACTGATATGCAGAATGCTAACCCCTGTGAGGAAATAACAAGAAGAATACTTCACTAAGATCGGTGAAGAAAACATTCAGTTTTAGGGGAAAAACCCTCCAATTATCTTTTCTGAACCATTTTTGGATAGTTGCAATGAAAACACCCAGATGTGAAACACCTATAAACCAGATTTCCCCCCTCAGATTAGTCCTGGTGAGAAATGCATGTAAAAACCCAGTAATCCACTTACTAGAAGCCTTCCTGCACACAGAAACCTAATGCATTCCCTTCACTGCTCCACACGGAACCTATCTACCAGAATTTATTATTTTATACCACTTAGTGTTTCAAACAAAGAATATTAAGAACTGTAGTTTTGTGAGCGTACTGAGTCTACACAGAATCAAAGTTTCCAGTACTCTCTGAGAAGAAATAACTATTACAGTAGTTTAACTAAGTGGTGTAAATATGCCCTCTGCTACTAATATGGCACCTGTCCTCGCAGTACAACATTTCGACCACCTTTTCTTTCTTTCAGATTGCTTTATTTTCATTTTAGACATTCCTTCTCTCCCATGGTGCTTCATTAATCTCAAACTATGGACATTTTATTGCTGCTTTTATTCCTGAGCATTGATCTATGCAAGCTTCTTCCAAAACAATTATTTTAAAACATTAATCCTTAGTGCATGCATATAAAAATTCCACAGAAATCAGTAAGATGTATTTTTACACAAGGCATTTAGGATGGCTAATGATGTAACACAGATGAAGAAAAGAATACTTGAATAATTTAGATACCATAAATTAGTGAAGATTATGTTTATTAAAGTGTTTGCATGTGGCCATAGGTACTTAAAAATTAGTTTGTTAAGAACTTGATATATTTCATAAGCAAATTTAAAAGGGGGAACTTTAAAAATATGATAATAGATGCAAAGCAACTTTCACTGATTTGAATTATTTCAAGATATCATCGCTCTTAAAAACATTATTAAGTCAGTCTCCGTCTTTGTAGTCTTATTGACTTTGAGATAGTGGTAGTGTAACACAGATCTGAGGTCATATTATACTGAATGAATTGAGTTGACCTATTTTCTGACCTCAGAACAAACACCACTGGGGGGAAATGCTAGATATGTTATTTGCAATGCAAAATTAATTTAAAACATGCCATGCTTTTCCTGAAATGCTGTCAGAAATAAAAGAAAAGAATCCTATATGGTTCTGTGTATACACAGAATAGGACACTTTTAGATTCATATGACCAGAGTGAAAACTGCATGTACAGAACTTGCACAAATACATGTGGTTGGATCCAACCAGTTTTTCTGCTGGTGAAAAAAGGAGGGGGGTCCTCTGACCACCAAATGTTATGTTGGGTATCATTTGACCTATATGGACAAAAGCTATGTGGGATGAGGGCTTTAGAAAGGAGGGCAAGCTGGCTGGACCCAACCCATGGTCTTGGCTAAATTACAGATAGGCATTCAAAGATAGACAGAATTGTATTTTGCCATTCCAGTACCCGCATGCTTAATATTAAATAAATGAGACATGTTCTAACTGACCTTGCACATGAGCAACTAAGGACAGTTTCCGAGGTTTTATTGGCGTGACTCATGATCCAAAGAATTACTTCAGGTATGTTCAAGAACTTTTGATTTTTGATATTTTTTGTTTTAAAAGCAACTGACGCCACACGACAAACTGCCTTTTCTCCTGCATTTCAAATGTGGTTTTCTGAACAGCATATTGGAAGGTGGGGGAGACTGCTGTTTGAGAAATCGAAAACTCTTTGTGCACACAGAACATGAATTTTGAATTTTGGCTATACATCATAATGTAAGAGGTCTTTACCACTTTGCCACTTTCACTTTAGAGCACTTATATGTACTGCAGTTTCATTGTGATTGCCAGATATGGATTCAGAAGACCTTTGAAATGACTTGGGCGTGATGCTGATGTACACGATAACATGAAATCATTCCAAAGCAACTAAGGTAAATTGTAAAATCAGTACAGACACAAAATATTGGCTCATTGTCATCAATGATACCAGTGCTATGGAAGACTATCAAATTCAGCGACAAAAAGTATACAGTAAACTAGTTTACAGTATTGTATGTACCTATATTTGAGAATATGGCTTTAATTTTTTAAAAATCAAAATGATTACTTTCTGAAATTTCATTGGCTTTCCCCTTTATAGTGGCATGTCAGAGATATGAATGTAATTATATATTCTGTTTTGTAATTATCACTTTTCATGTAGAGCCATGACCGAATACAATATACCCTGAAACTATATACTAACCTGCGAAGTAGCTGTGGGGGCATTAGCTTTCTTACCACTCACAGCAGGACTCCCATTTGCCGTTGCTGTCTCTGTCTTCTTTACATTCACCTCTACAGGAACAGAAGGCCCTACCTGCCTGTTTTCGGCCACTGGGACTGTATTTGCATTGCTTGTTTCATTCACTGGGACTGTATTTGAATTGCTTGTTTGCCGTGGCTGAACCTTATACCAGCTAGGATAAAACAAAGGATCGGTTGGGTCTCCACTTGATTGCATATCAGCTTCTGGTTCTGCAGGCTGTTGAGTAGTAGTTGGCACAACTTCACCCTTAATTGAACATATTAAAAAAATGAAAAACAACAATGCTTGGAGAGACATTCTCTCACACAAAAAGGGGCCTTTTTGTATATCTATTCAAAAGTCTCTCTGAAAGAACTAAGAAGAGCAGTGACATTGTCTTTGCATTTGCCATATTGGCTTGGCTTGGCTTGCTGGCAGCAACTGAAGAACACTTTGAAGGATCATAATAAATGATAAGGTGTGCAGAGAAATATGTTATCAGCATTTCTCCACATCTATACATTGCTTGTTTAAGGTTCTTAGCTGCGTCAGAATGTCATCAGGGCTAGACTTTGAGACAGAAGTCCAGGCACCCAGTGTACTAGCTTAGCAAGCCCCCCCGCCACCTCCTGAAGGCAAGTTATGGCTTTGTATTTGAAGAATACATTACCATCTAAAGCCCCCAGCCTCCCATATCATTAAGTGCAGAGTTTAAAATTACCTACTTGTACCACTGGACTGATTGCACAGCCATGGCATACATTCCAATGAATGCACACAGATAAGGACTGGAACTTGCTACTATAAATCATTTTCTCCCCACTACATGATTTCATTCTGCCCCCTCATTTTTCTTAAAATGGGCACACAACAACATATATGTGATTGTGTGTGTTTTAATGCCAAACTACATGCAGTAGTGGGAGACATATGACTTTAAATAAAGGTTTTCCTCAATCATATGCAAAGTTGGGGCAATTTAAAGCTCGAAAGAGGGATATTGATGGGAGTGTCACTGTAATGATTCCTTGTTTTAGAGTGTATGTATTTTTAAATGTTTGGTTGGTGTGCAGTGATAGCAGAGTAGAGTGATTGAGGGAGACAAGTGTGCTGTGATTGGAGGATGACTGAGAGTGTGAGAGGAGTTGTTCTGAGTGGATCTCTGTGTGTGTCTTGAAGGAATTCAGATGCAGTTATTCAGCTGGAGAGAGAGATATTGAGTTATCCAGTTATAGAGTCAGTCAGTTAGTGAGTCTATCAGAGAGTGATATGACACAGTTCTGTGTGAAAATTTAAAGAATACAGTATATATGTCTTTACAGGTTTAAGTGTGGAAGAGATATGAGAAAGGTCTGTGAGACTCCAAAGTTAAGAAAGATAGTTAATACAAAGAGCTTAGCCAGTGTGGCTGCCTAATGAAAGAGTGACTCCTGTCAGAGCGGGATCTTAGTGTCAAAAAGAAGACTGTGTGATACTTTGCCAGTTTATTTACCAGTTCCTTTCCCCCAAAATAGTTACAGTTAACCAGCAACTTATTTTTGTTCCTTAATCAATAAATCATATTTTGTTTAAGTTTAACACAAAATTCAGTTCAATCCTTCCTCAGGGCCACATAGATCTCTGAAAGCCCAGACCCTGGGTCACATTACCAGCAGCAGAAACAGAGAGAAGAGTTGGAATTTCTTAAAATTTCTGGTGGCAGCAGAAACTACCCGGTTTAAAAACACAAATAATAATTTTAAAGGAAAAACAGTCCTTCCCAAAGAAGCAGGGCACCACAATGCCCCTACCAGCTGATACTGCACCCAGAACCTCTCCCTCAGATGCTGTTTTTTTCCTGCCCCAGATGAGATCTTGTCTGCTATCAGAATCTGGCTGAGGGAAAGGGGGGATACTTGTTTACTGTCACATCTCAGCATGTTTATTGCAATTGCAGTTTAATCTGTGAATTAAAAAAGCACCTTCTTCACATTTTGATCAATAGCTGACTAGAATACATGGAAAGCATTTAATACAGCTGACAGGATGCCAAATAATTACTTGATTAGGCACAGTGGTGGCAGCAACGGGTGCTGGAGGTGGTAGTGATGGAGCTGAGTTAGTCTGAGGTACAGCTGGTGCATCCTTTGGTGGAGTATCCTGTTGGGGCTGTTGAGATGGCAGTTCAGATACTTCATCCTCCTCACCAGATGATTCTGTGTGGACTTCATCAGATTCTTCACCTTCAGCCACATCCTCTTCCTCGTCTTCTTCTTCCTCTAATGGAACACAGAGATGAAGAACAATGCTTGATTTTCATTAAAATAAAATGTGTGCATTCTTTGTAAATAGAAGGTTAATTCTAAGATCATTCTGCTTTATATGAGCAATTCGGGCATAACCTCATTAAAGGAAAATAGTGTCAGAAAGTCAACACAACATTGTTTTCTGTGATCCTCTCCCATAAAGAAGGAGTCCAAGAAAGAGAAAATCAGTATACATTGTTTAGAGGAGGAAATGTTGGGGGAGTCCTTGTTCTGAAATTAAATATTTCATCAAGACAAGAGATTCTGTTTTCAATATCCAGGCATTTAGTTCTATCAAGTAATCAAGAACACTAAAAACTAAAAACACACACCCTAATTTAGGATAAAAACAGATGCAATGATGTACCTGTGTCATCCTAAGCAGAGTTACACCCTTCTAAAAGCCATGCACTTCAATGGGCTTAGAAGACAATTGCTTAAAATGGAACTCTAAATGTAATTGGCTTGGTCTAGACTACCATTTCCAGAGCTGCAAGATTTCAGCCTGCAGAGCACAATTTTCCTGCTTTCTGTCACCCACAGCATCCTGAAATGCTCTATGAAATTCTGTTTGTGGTGGTCACTTGTACCCAGGGAACAGGATTTCAAGGAAATCCTTGCACCCATGGAAATGCTAGCCTGGATCCAAGCCCTTTGCTCCACTGAAAACATGTTCCAAAGTGCATGATTAAACCACATCCTGTACACATTAAATGTTACAGCTCACTGTAATATTATGGATCGTAGTTGAATGTTTATTTTTCAAAATGATCATTTATAAGGAACTACCTGAGAACAGATATACAGTGCAAAAGAAACTTTATTAAGACAGTGGATTAGGATACATTACTCATGTTTGTACGATGTTACTTCAAAATAGACCCTGCAAATGTTATTGTTGCAGTCAATATTCCTGAACAACACCTTTCAAAAATTCCTTCCTGTTTAAAACTCTTTGAGGATAGCTAGTACTAATAATGCCACCCTAAGCAGAGTTTACTAAGGAGAAGTCAATGGCCTTAGAAGGGTGTTAACTCTGCTTAGAATGGCACTGCAAGGCCCATAAATTTAGTGAAAATAGCTGACTGAGCTCTTGGTTGTCAATCTCGACATAACAGGAGCTATGAAGGGGGAAAAAACATATGGACCAAAATGCTAGTCCTCAGGAAAGAACTAAAAGTTCTCAGTACCATCAAAGGTGTCAGGGGCTGCGATCATAAGCACAATTAGACTCAACATAGGTGTGAATGCTGGGTGGATTTAAAGGGCGCAATCATACAACAACATCTGGGAAGTGCCCTGCAGCCATTGGCAATCCATTCTGCTCCACCACAGAAGCAGAGTTAAAAGACACCAGGAAAAATCCGGTAGTTAATGGGTTGCGACGGGCCGCAGACGGACTTTCCCATATCTGATCGCTCCAGCACTCTCTCATGGCCTCGGGATGGTCTGATCAGGCCATCCCAACTCTGTGCCATTGTTTTTCCCCCCTTCGCAGTATGCGCATCATCAAAACTCCATAGGGAGCCCTCGGTGTGGAGGTGCAGTTCATCAATCCCTCAGTTAAGCACATGGGGAAAAAATGGCACACACAAAAAAGACTCACCTGCAGTTGCATCTGATCACGCACTGATGGACTGCGCCCGCCACTTCAAAGGGAGGTGTGCTACTGCGGGTCAAATTCGTCCAGAGGAAATAGCCTTGCCTCCCCCCCCCCGTTTTTTCTGGCACGTGTGACTGCAACCATGAGGTCTCTAACAGGGCTGCCACATACCTTGTTGCATAAAGGTATCTTAAGTATCAGTGTGTTTTCTTGACAATGGTCATGTAAAATACACATTATTATTTATTATTATATTTGCTTCTATAGATATACATTTTTACCATGGAGTTAATATTATTGGTAGAGTAGGTCTGGTAGAAATTAAGCTTTTCTGGTCGGGTAACTATATACTATCAATCCCCATTTCCTTGCCATGATACGTAGGTGCCTTTATTCAAGGAAATGTTCTCCCATCCAACAGTGTTGCTGATAGCTGTTGTGCTTCTGTCTAGTCATACAAACAGGTCAAACAGGTTAATAACTCTGGTGGTATACAGGATGTTTGACTCTCAAAAATGGCTGTGCACATCCTGAGTGCTAAGGTATCAGATTCGATTAAAGAAGAAAAGTATTTAAAGCATGCTATGCTGGTCTTCATGCAAGTTTACTTTTGATTATGAGACGTGTAATATTTTTGGAATGTCAAAAAGGTCTCTTCACCATATTCCTAACAAGATGTCTTCCCACAAAGTATGCACTTCCATAATTAAAAGAAACCAATTTGATTTTTTTAAAAGAAAATATAGTACATACCTCTGTAAAAGTCAATTTCTCGTATTATCTTTTCTTCTCTGTTGAGGTTGACTGTGAAATGGTTCATGTTTTCATAGCCAGGCTCTATTTTTTCCATCTGAAATGCTTTAGAGGCTTCAGTAATTCTAAAATAGAAGCAGAATGTCATTCACCTTAGAGATTGCAAAGAAATTGTTTGAAAACTGGTAGCTCATGATAAATGTGGAAAACATGCATATTGTCTTGAAAGGGAAGAACTTACTTTTGTAGCAATGCTTTGGCATTCTGTGAAAAACAAAATAAAACCAGTGGAATTAATAAATACTTAAACTGTTAATTCCCTCATCCCCCAGGCACATAGACTGTGAGTAAATGCTTACAGAGTACTAGACTCTGTTTTAACAAACTAATTTCTTTGAAATCTCAGACTGACTGGGACTGTGAAAGCAGAACCCCTCCCAGAAAGGGCCACACATTTTCTCCCATAAGATATATCTCTTTGTGAGGTCTCCTGCAGAGTTTCATGCACAGCCACACAACATGTATGTTCTCACAACTGCCACCTGATACCATGAACATTTCCCCCAATTCAGAAAGCACCATCATTTTGTTCCTCAGACTAAGAAGCAGCAGGCTGCTAATATTCACTATTTCCTTACAGCTGTGTATATTGCCACTGTTGGCCTGTCAAGAAATGAGTGAGCTAGTCATCTTGTATAAGCTGCCTGGGATTTTATAAAGGAACAGGACAGAAACATTTTTCAAACTGGAAAACTCCAAAATAATTAAATTGTATCAACCGACTCAATTTCCCTGGGCTCTTAGGCTTGAGAGTATTTAACGTAATGGCTAACTCAGCCCTGACTCTGTCTATGAGTTCTATGAATAGAATGGTGTAGGTGGATTTCCCAGCTCAAAACTGCAAACATAAGGAACTCTGCAGTATAGTGGCATCTCTTCGCAAAGATGTCGTGTTCTGAAAGAAGGGAGCTTCATTATGCTCTGATACAGATGATGTGACTTTTCTGAAATACAGAGGTATCCTTTTTAGCTTCAGACATCTGACCTCACCTTACACTTTAGGCCCCAACGCCATTGGGTGAGGAGTAAAAAAAAGTTTGAAAAAAGAAATTAAGTACAAATTAGACACTGTTAGACTCCAATTAAAATCTGGATTAAACATATGCAGAAATAACCAAATTAGATGTTAGCCACATGAAAGCATGTCACAGTGGCAAAAATGTGATATAGGACAAGCCATTTAGCCAGAGATTTTATCAGTATGTTCCTCTCCTCACATTATAGTTAACAAAGGCTCCTATTTTCAAGACACTGGTTTGCATGCACAACATGAAAAATAACCGTTTTGTAAAGTGCCATTTGTATTCATCCTTGACTTCACCCATAACCACTCTACTAGCCTGGAGACCACTGAATTTGAGTTTGTTGTTTAGCGGGTGACCCACTCTAAACTTGTGCTAGTGACATACAGTATCAGAATGAAACCCTTACAGAATCAATGGACCAAAAATTCCCAGGCATATAAACACAGATGCCCCCATAGGTCATTACTGAGTAGAGTGATATGAATACCAAAAATGATACTTTCCAGGCAATGACAAGAGGAATTATTGATAGTGTGTAAATGAAGAAATAAAAAGAGTGATTTAGAATTTGCAAGACAGAATTTTCTCCTTGCTTTTGGAGTCTCTCTAACATACCTGTAAAAATACACCCATCTCTGGTTCTTCCATGAACTGGATGCCTGATTCCACCAGTTTGGACACTGCCTCCAAATGGTCTGCATATTTTTTAATCAGAGACCGAACATGTTCCAATTTCTCCTCTTGACTCCGAGTGATTATTTGCGTCATCTCACTTTTTCTTTCTTCTAGTATGGCGTACAAATAATCAAATTTTTCACACAATTGCTCCTTCTGCCTTTTGCAGCATTCCTATAAAATATGTTAAAGCTTACATTGTCAGCACTTTTTAATGTCCTGAAATTCTGGGAATTGCTTTTATCAAATAGATCTTTTTTTTCTGAATGGAGGCTTTTAAAGGCCCTGAGCAGTAGCTGTTAAAGGCCCTGAGGCTTCTGCAGTTCTCTAGATGAAATATGTTTGATTTCAAGCAGGTTCTGTGGAGAGGCATCATATCAGTTTTCTAAATAAATAAATAACATGTTTCACAGCTGTCAGATAACTGAAGAGATCTTCTCCCAGTATTTCCAGTCTCAAGCATTCTATTATAACAATAGAGGGATAAAATTGTACGATAATATGCATTCCTGATACCAACTTGCCTTAGAAAATGCTGGCTTTCATACCAACATTAAAATTGTTATGATGGATATGACAAATATTTTAAAAGCTGGAGACAGAGCACTAAAAGTTAATTATACAGCATGGTTTAATTACAGAGCATATCCAAACTATGAAGTGCAGCAGCTTTTAAAGTATTTTTCTCCAATGATAGACTTTTGTACCTATACATGATTATTCTCGGTCATATCATATGAATTTGCCTTAGTTGGAAACACGGTTTCTTTCTCTCTTAACATAAATTGAAAACTCAAAAATCTTGTGCCAATCATAGGAGCTAAATATAGCTGAGCAGGATCTGCCTTTTGTTGTTGTTTTTTGGCCCCCCAAAGGGGATTTTTTATTGCTTTTTCTAAATCTACATACAGAAAAGAAAAAAAAGAGTCTACAATACACAGAGAACTAGGGATGGGGAAACTACAGTCTATAGGTGAAAGAACAGAAAACTCTGTAAAAACCCAAGAATCGGTGATCATGCACAGCTTTTAAAATTTAAACTCTACTTCTTGAATACAAATTGATTTTTGCCAAAAATGATCATCTAGCTAATAAAACATTCTGATATTTCACCAGCAATTACAGTTTCATAAAGAGCTGTGCCCTAGAATGCAATAATTTTAAGTACTCCAGAGAACATTGACATTCTACTTTTCCCCTCTTTTCCCTCTCAACTGATAGCCTGTTTTGGGGGCTGCTGCCCCTAACTTAGAGTCCGAGTCCTCATCAGAAGATCCAGTCTCTCCTTCTTCACTTTCCTTGGTGCCATCAGGGGTTCCTTCTCCCTCTCCTGGTGGTTGACTGTGCTGACGCAAAAATTCAGAAGCCTTTTCAACAGAGTCTATCCTTTCTTTGCCATTTGCATATCTAAAGATCAGCCCCTTGGGTACCAACCATCTGTAGGCCACTTTGTGGCTTTGTAAAAATAACACCAAGTGTCTGTATTTCTTTCTCTTCCTTCTTATCTCAAATGGAATGTCCTTCAATACTTTAATCTCCTTGTCTTTCAATTTCAAGGCAACTCCATTGGTCACTATCAATAGTTGATCTCTCACTTTTCTTCGGAAGAAAGAAGAATCTTACTGTAATTTCCCCTGGCAGATTATTCTTTCTGATAAATTCAGAATGTGATCTAAAGACCATATCTATTTCGCTTTGAAGTTGATCCGACGTCGTCTCTGCCAAGGGAGCCAACAAATCACTCACAATCTGTCTCAGATTCTCCCCTCTCTCCTTTTTGATCCCTTGAAGTCTCAATACATAGCTCGCCCTTTCCATTTGCAGCTGTAAAACATGAGACTCTTCGATTTGGCACTTCTTTTCAAGTGGCTGCAGTTTTTTTATTCATCTTTTTCAAGTTGGAACCAATCTCTTTAAGCTCCTGCTCCGCTTTTTCGATTTTCTGTGTATTTAACACTGTTTGCGCCTGTTGTGCGCCTAGCTTATTATCAATAGCTGTAATTTTCTCCAGCAGAGGGTGAAGCACCTCCAACAGCAACCTTTGGAGCTCCGCAGTTGAGTCCTGTCTAGGCACAGAACCTGAAGGGCTGGAACTTCCTGAAGGAGGCTTAACTTTCATTAGTTTGTCCTTAGAGTCTTTTGACGGCGCCATGTTTGAGGATTGTTTACTTTTCGTAAAAGTTTGTCAAAGTCTCTGGAAGTTCTTAATCAAAACGGTAAGCTTGACAGTATCTTTATTTCCATTCAATTGCTTTTTACTACTGCCCCCCCGACTTTAAAATCACTTGCAAGCAGTCCTTAGTGGGAGGAGGTTCCCCCCTCCCCTCGTTTCCTTTTAGGGGGGCACAATGTTTGCGGGTGATTCTTGCTTATAGTCCAACTCACATTTTTAGCATTTGTCTCTCTGTGTTCGTAATCACTGGATCACCGCACGCTTGCTCCGATGTGCTGATCTTGTTCCCATTCGGGACGCTCTGCAGCAGGCCCATCAGGGCTTGGAGGAGCCCCCCCTTCTCTGGCTTGTCATGCTGGGGGGGGGGTTTCTCTAGCGCCCTATGGCTAGGAGTCCAACCCAAGGACTCCTGGGGTGGCATGGACGATCGTGCCCCCACCCAGCCGCAGGTGCTGGCAGGCTTCTCCTAGAGTCCCAGGAGAAGACGTCTGCCATGGCGATCGCCAAGACCAGGAACTCAGGATCTGCCTTTGAATGTAAAACTAGAAGTAAATAACCAGACTTGCTCTTTTAGTAGCTGTGCCTCATTCAAAGTTTTCAGTGAGCTAATTTAAGCTAGGTCAGAAAATATTCTGCATTAATAAATGAGGCAGCAAACCTGGTCACTCAGGCTGTTCAAATCCCATTGAATCCAGCTGTGCAAAGGACTGCAGCCCACATCTCTCACTAGAATAAAGAGCAGGTTATATTTCTCCCCCAGATCCAGGTAGTTCTCTTCACTTGGTAAATTTCAAGGTCAAACTGATGTCCAACTGAGATGATGAAAATGTGAAATGCATAATTGTAATTTGGATGAAGCTTCTTATGTAAACATTATGAAGGCTGTTTTCCATAATCTCTTGGATTATTTATGGATGCAAAGCCTATTAAAATGCAATGAAGGTGGGGAAAAAAACGATGAACATCTTCATCTGCCAAGAAGGGAACTGGGGGGGGGTACTGGACGTGAGTCAGTGTTGGAAATCCTAGACTTTGGTCTTAGAAATTGCTTCCCTTTCTTAATTTATCATTCTCTATACACTTCCGTCATCTTGTTGTTGTTTGACTCAGTTAAAACTTGAATGTTAAGAAGGAGGCTCTGCTTTTGTTTGATTCTGTGTTCCTCAGTCAGCTTACTTAAAAGGCTCATTGCTGTCTGCAAACTCCTGATAGTACCCAATTCCATCCTTGCAAAGCAATGCCTTCCTGACAACAAAGTTTTGACTTTTAACTGCTTATATTCTTTTCCTTCCAATACTTAGTTCAGGGGTTTTAAAAGACTTTGGATCTTGTTTGATATACTATTTCCTGTCCCTCCCTTTGGTTACATTTGCCAATTAGAATTCCAAGGTGTTAAATTTAAACATCCTTTATCCCCGTTTTTCATTTATAACCTTTCATTGGGGTGGTAGAGGTTCAGTCATTTTTTTCTTTTAGCAGGTGTATGAGAAAGATGGAATATCTTCAGCCACATCTGAAGGTTCTCCACAGTCTATCACATAGTATCGCACCTGTTTCCTGGTATGGTTTTTAAAAAGTTCTGATGCAGAGATTTTGCAAAGATATCCTGAAAGGCATTTGAAATGGAATCCAAAAAACAGTATCCATCGTAACTGTGAGATTGGCCCCTCAAAAACCAAAGCCCTGCTTGATGCCTGCAGGGGGTAGAGTTGCCCAGTTGCAATTCTCCATGTTTTCCTGATGCATGTGGGAGTCCCTTGGTTAGGGCCAGCTTGCTCACTAGGTGAACTAGGCATTTGCCTAGAGCATGCCAGCCCTTAGGGGTGTCAAAAGGCCCCCACCAAAAGCCCTGCCAACCCCCCCACCCCTTTCCCTGGCTTGCCAGCACACCCCGCAGCTTTGGGATGTGCCAGCAAGCTGGCACTCAGACAGAAGGGATGGGAGTTTAAACCCCCACCCCTTCCCTGGCTTGCCGGCGTGCCCCAGGGGCGGGTGAGAGGGGGAAGGAGGAGGAGGAGGGGAGCCCTCCCTCGCCCTGGGGAGCCCTAGCGGCAGGGGGGCACCAGATGGTAGCCCCGCCTAGGGCACAAAAAAACCTTGGTAAACAAAGAAGAAGACAAATAAGAGATTGGATTTATATCCCACCCTTCACTACCCAAAGGTGTCTCGAGCGGTTTACAATCCCTTTCTCTCCCCCTCCCCACAACAGATCCCTGTGAAGTAGGTGGGGCTGAGAGAGCTCTCTTGAGAACTGCCCTTGAGAGAACAGCTCTGAAAGAACTTATGACTGACCCAAGGTCATGCCAGCAGATGCATGTGGAGAAGTGGAGAATCAAACCTGCTTCTCCCAGATTAGAGTCCGTACTCTTAACCACTACACCAAACTGGCTCTCAAAGGCTGTGTACAGCTCAGACATTCTAAACCTCAGCTATCAGCATCTGTTCCAACATCTCTAAGATCATCTCCTTGCAGTAATGGCAGCCTCCACAGGCAGAAGTGACATGGTGAAGACACAGATCGTTGCCAGCAATGTGACCTGAGATCTTATCTGTAAAGAGAAATGCCACTTCTTGTGCCTGAAAAATGTCATGAGAGGAGTGGCAGGTTTCAGATGCCCTTACTGATGTCTCCAGGGGAAGTGTGCAGAGTAAACAAACCACATGGTGCTCCCAATTAAGCACTGACACTCTCTAATTGACCCTTATGGGAGTTATGACTCCTAAAGTAATATGGTAACAAGCAAGAAGTCACACACCAAGGTCATGCAGACCCAGCAGCAGAAGGAAATTAATCTGCTCAGAAGGGCTTTCTTCTGCAGGTATACCAATGGAAAACATTGGCATGTCAATCAGTAGTCATTTTCATTATGTCTTCAGTGTTACACCTGAATGAACCACTGTAAGTCAGAAGCAGAGATTGCTTGCCATTCTAACAGGTTTTTTTACAGATGGCCTAACATGCAGTTGAGTCAAAATCCTGACAGAATTAATTCCTTTGCATGCCCATCAGCTTCCACATGTTACAATCCCATAATACAAGAGTGCACATATGTGTTGGGTATGCACCATGGCTCAGAGGCAGAGAATTTGCTTTGTGTGTGGGAGACTCTATATTCAATCCTGGCATCTCCAGTTAAAATGATCAGGTAGGACATAACTTCAGTTTGAAACTCTGGAGAGCTGCCACAAATCAATGTAGACAATACTGACCATGATAGCCCACTCCTAGACTGGTGCTGCCTAGGGCAGAACAGACTGATTGGTGATTGCATGAGAGGAAATAACTGGCAAGCCTGTGCCTGTTGTCATCAGCAGTGCCAAGCAGTTCCTGCAAGGGCTGGTCAACTTATCCTGCTCCAACAGCATTTTAATGATCGATTCTATCCATGCAATTGTTCCCACAAAGTGGAACTATACTGTGCAGAATGGTTCCCACATGTCTGGCAAATGAGCTTTAGTAGCATTCTGTGGTACACACATGTATACATACATGGTGGTGGAAAGAGCTGTCATGTCACAGCTGATTTATGCCAACCCTCAAGGGTTTTCAAGGCAAGAGACATTCAGAGGTGGTTTATCATTACCTGCCTCTGTGTCACAACCCTAGTATCCCTTGGAGGTCTCCTGTCCAAACACCATCCAGTGTTGATCCTGCTTAGCTTCTGAGATCTGATGAGATTGGGCTAGCCCAAGCTATCCAGGACAGGGCATACATATATACATATTCATTTATTGAATATATATCCCTCCTTATCCCTAGAGCCCAGAGTAGTTTACCACAATTGCATCAATATCTTCCTCTTTCCCCACAAAGGGCTCACAGTTGTAGTAACAGCTTTAGGTGGGTTACAGAAGCAAAAGAGAGGAAAGTAAAATCAGCAATTCCTTTGCAGTCATTAATATCTTCAGTCCCTATTTCCCACTTTCTCCAGAACACTATTCCCCTGCATTGTTCACTTTCTTCTAGCTCCATTTGCATACACACCCTTCAGTTTTCAGGCCACAATTGACCATAATCCTCTCTACTGCAGTGCGCCTCGTCTTCATAATGACTGGTGATGAGGATTGCTACAGCAACATACAGAAAAAGCCAGAATAAAAAAAAATCAAGCGCCTTTTTCTTTAGGCCTCTCCACACATTAGGAAAAGGGTTTTTTTTAAATTCTCAGCACTAAACTAGATCCATCTCTCATTCAGTACTGGTTAGGGTTGCCAATTCCAGCTTGGGAAATTCCTGGAAATTGAGGCGGGGGGGCTAGTGCCTGGGAAGGGCAGAGTTTGGGGAAGGGAGGGAGGTCAGTGGGGATATGATGCCACTGAGCCTGCCCTCAGAAATTCCCTTTTAATTCAGGCAAACTTTAGATTCTCAGGAGTGTGGAGGCCCGATTCAAGTTGGGACCATGGCATATAGGCAGGGGGCCTTAAAACATTTTCCCTGTGCCGTTTTCCTGATGTGAAATTGCTATTTGCCCCATTAAGGAATCTTAAGTGCAGTGATGGGATACATGCATCCTAATAACCGACACTGTGGCACAGGGTATTTGCCTGAATCATCTGGGCTTGTTTACTAAACATATTTAACTGGGCTTAGATGATTAAAATTATTAAGATTATATCTTTTCTCAGACAAATTGTGCTACTTGAATAAGGTAGCAAGCTTTTGAGCTGCATAGAACTCATTATTACTCAGAAAGCAATTCTCTATATTATCTGAAAATTTGTTTTGCTTAATTGCCCAGTTAAGAGTATCCATATGTATAAGTATACAAGTAGTTTCCCTTCATTATATCAATATATCTAATTCTCAATGCAGCCAAACCTGTAGCTACTTAAATCTGGAGATTAGAGCCATGTGCAGGCAAGAAAGATCTTTCTATAAACCCCATAAATCTTTCTACAAACCTCTAGGTTTGCATAAAAATCTGAAAACTAAAATAAAAAATTAGGGGGAATAAAAATCTTCAAAATAATAGAAGTAATATCTATAGCTTTAAGAACTGAATGCCCTCAGCAGCTATTGCTAGGCAACCACAACAGTTTGGCAGTTTGGCAGCCTTCAGGCCTTGGAAATAATGGGGAAAAGGATATGTGGGAAGTAAGATGCTCCCTACAAATCCTTGTAGATTCCCCACCATGCAATTGGGCCTGGCCTATCAGCCAGAACTATGTGGAGTTTTCCCAGGGAGAGGCTTCCATGGAGAGGGAAGGAGGGAAAACTGAAGACGGGGCAGATAAAGGTAGGTTGGCCGATAGGTGGGAAGGAAAGCAGGAAAAGGGGAGAAGCTGTGGGGGCTTTCAGGAAAGGAAAAGAGGAAATAGTGGAGGAGAGGAAAATGAGTTGCCCCCTGCAAGTTCTTGTGGGTCCTCCACTTGTACATACCTAATAGTCCTAATTAAAACCTAAACCCAGATCCATAAATTGTAAATTTAACTGCTTACCTCAACTGTTCTGCAGGTTTCCTCCAACTGACTTACAATTCCTTGTATTCTGTCATTACTTCCTACTAATACCGCAATACCATCACTGAGCTCAGACTGCAGAGTAACAAGAATAAAAGAAAAGTATAAAGTAAATATAAAATGACACCATGGATGATTTTGTTAAATGGTCTTATTGTTTTTCAAAAATTCTCATAAAGATATTGGTAAAATGTACATACTTAACTGTTTGAAGAAGCAAGAAAATCTAATGTTGAAAAGCCACAATAAATAATCTTGCTGAACAATATACATTTGCGTAAGTCAGTTACTGCAAATCATTCTGTTCATCCAAATAATCTTCTTATCCTTCAGGAATAAATTATTATTCCGAATAATAGTCTCCTAACTGCTGCAATTTGGGAAGGATTACTCAGAGCTTTTACATTATATCTGGCTGAAATAGTAGATTATATGAACATAATAATTATATGAATATTCATAACACTCTTTATAGATATCTTTTCTAAACTGAATCTCCTTATGATGATGGTAAAGTCATGGACAGCACCCAAGCTTTTCCTCCAGTTAGAAAATGAGATGTTTCTACCCAAAGCATAAATAAATACAGGGCTTTTTTTGTAGAAAAAGCCCAGCAAGAACTTATTAGCATAATAGGCCATACCCAACAGTGGAAACTCATTAGCATATTAGGCCACACCCCCGTGTTACCAGAACTGTGGTCATCCAGCCACAACTACCTTTTGCTTCTTATTCTGTTTACCTTGTTTGTTGTCAAAACCCAGGGCTTTTTTTTTTTGTAGCAGGAACTTCTTTGCATGTTAGGCCACATACCTCAAATGTAACCAATCCTAATGAGTTTCTGCTGTTGGGTGTGGCCAACTCAGGAGCCAGCCAGAACTCCGTTCCTGTGCGTTCCTGCCCCAAAATAGCCCTGAATAAATATAATTATAGGTTCCATCTAAACACAGTATTTGTAAAGGGCTCTGCTTCAAGAAATTAAGTTGCATTTCTTAGGAGGATATTCCAAATAAAGAGCTGTTCAGGTTATGGTTATGGTTAGGGATATGGATATGGATATGGATATGGTAGAACACTTTGTTTGCATGCAGAAGGTCCCAGGTTTAATCCCTGGCATCTCCAACTTTAGGATCAGGTAGCTGATCATGAGAAAGACATAAGCCTGAAATCCTACAAACTACTGCCAATCAGAGTAGGCAATGCTGAACTTGAATGGTCAGACACTGTATAAAGCAGCTTCATATGGCAGTGAATGGCATGTTGTAAATAAACAGATCTTTTACAGTTGGAAAAAAGAGTTGACTGGGAGTATGGATGGCTGCAAAAATTGCTAGGAGTATTCCATTCAAAAAGAAAGTAATGTCTGTCAAAGTAAAAGTTACTCTCATTACCTGAACAGTGGACAAAATTTTTCTGATTTACAAGGTGTGCTATATTCTTTGTCTAACTTCTAGAAACCAGAGACTGAGAACATTTAGAGAGCAATCCTAAGTGGGTCTACTCGGAATCCTACTCAAGTCTATTCAGTGGGATCCACTCCTAGAAAAGTGCTTTTAGGATTGCACCGTATGTCACTATATTTTAAGTAGGGTTACCAACCTCCAGGTAGGGCCAGGTGTTCTCTCAGAATTACAACTGATCTCCAGAGATTACAACTGACTACAGAGGTCAGTTCACCTGAAGAAAACAGATGCTTTGGAGGGTGGAATCAAGTTGTAAATAAAGTGGGACAGATTCAGAGGAGAGCAACCATAATAATAATAATAAGGAATAGTTTGATATTACACATGAAGAAAGGCTACATGAGAAACTGTTTTACAGACCTGTGCACTGTGCATTAGGAAACCATGTTGGAAACACTGAGAAATGCTTTAGTGTCTCTGTGTGTGAAGTCACAATGGCTGATTTCGCACTAGAGCTGCCTCGATGTTGTGCTGCTATTTGCCCCGATACTACTGGTCAATTTCACACCCGGAGGAAATCGGGCGAAGCCGCAGGTCAAATGCAGCCCCGCGGCTTCGGGTGTGAAATTGACCAATAGTATCGGGGCAAACGGTGGTGCAACATCGAGGCAGCTCTAGTGCGAGATCAGCCAATGTTTGAAATCTACTATTGGTATTAGTCCTACTGCATGGGGTATCTCATACTCCTGGTAGTTTGGGTTATTAGTATGGGCATGGAAATTCTCCATGCAATGGGCCAATCCATGTATTCTTGTGCGTGTGCCAGTTCAAAAAGCAGGCAAATATTTGGGAACCTCAATAACCTTGGTAAGCCCAGCTGGTTCTGAGTTTCAATGATAATTAATCATTAACTGTTCCAGTTAATGCTTTTTTAAAGCTAGACAAAGAAATTGCAATCCCATGCCCCGGTGAAAAATATGAGGATGGAGCATTTTGTTTCAATTTCTTGTTTTTAAACATGACTGGTATTCCCAGTAGTAATGTCTGACTATGAGAGTTGGACCATAAGGAAGGCAGAGAACTGAAGAATAGATGTTTTCGAATTATGGTGCTGGAGAAGACTCTTGAGAGAACCCTGGACTAAAAGGAGATCAAATCAGTCAGTCCTAAAGGAAATCAACCCTGACTGTTGAAGAAGGGGATGGCAAAGGATGAGATGGTTAAACAGTGTTATCAATGCAATGGACATGGAGTTGAGCAGGCTCCTGGGGGTGGTGGAGGACAGAAAGGCCTGGCATGGTGTGGTTCATGGGGTTGTGAAAAGTCAGACTTGACTGTGCGACTGAGCAACAAAAAAGAGTCCTACTTATGGGAAGAATTGTTACTTTTACCTTTTGTCTTTGGAAAACATTTGTGAGAGGTGCAACCTGGCAATCTTTATGAGCACCAAAAACTTTGCACATTGAACATGTGGGCATTTCACAACTCAGGCAATAAATATTAATTTTCTCATCTTCATGTTCTTCACACATCGGCTGTTCAGTTTTTCTTTCAGGCCTGTGAATACATTTTAAAAATCACAATCAAGAAAAACTACAGATCAAACAAAATGTATCACAAAAGAATGAACACAAAAAGAGTAGTGTTACTGAGAACAGGGAGCTCTGAAATTCAGAAACCCCTGAATCTATAGGGGGGCCTATCAAATCTACAGAAACTATTTTTCAGGGGTTCTCTCCCCAATCTCCCATCATCCTCTGTTGATCTTCTGCTCATCTGTTTAAAAATAATTATTCCAGGCAACATTGAGCCTACACCAGAGGAGCAGTTCTTGTGGAAGAAATGAGACAGGACGTAGTATCTACCAGTGGCTGGTGGGTGACAACAGGGGGTGGGCTTTGGCCTCTGAAGCATCAGGTTGGCCAACGTGGGAAACATGACGCTGCAGTAGATGAGCCATTGGCCTGACCCAACAGAGCTCTGTTTATGCAATCTATACTATTCTCAGCAGCAATATCAGAAAAGAACATTTGTGTGGGAATTCACAATTACTGTGTCTAAATATATTCACCTGAGAAACAAAACAGCAACTTCTGGAAAGGGTTATAATAAGAGGGGTGTCACTACTCTCTACTACTTCTCCACTCTGTATTGCCCTCAAAGCCACTTGACACGTTGAATCCCTACACTGTGGGGATCCAAATGTATATTTGAAGGCAAAAGTATAATGTCTCCTGTTCCATTCTTCAAATTCCTCTTCCAAAGCAATATTATTATAGTGCCAGGGTACCCATCCTTGGGTGCCAAGCAGACTGCTGACACCTTTCCTGGTGTCCATGAAATGTCTTTAGAAAGTGGCCAGCTCCAGGTGGAGCTTTTGCCCAGCAAAGGTTCTTATTGGCCATTGGAGAACTGATTGTCAAAAACGGACAAAAATTGCTTAGGCAGGAGCTCTCACCACAGCACTTCACTGTATGCCTGAAAGTAAGCTGTGCGTAAGCAAGAAAATGAACAGTTTGTGTATTTAAAAAATGCATCTTTGTTAAGCAGAGCTTCTGCCTGGAATGCTGAAGAGTTATTATTAGAGTTATGCATAACCTCACTCTCTGCCAGTTTGTGGCTCTCTCCACCTCTTGCAACAGCCATTTTGTTTGTGCTCACCACAAATTCCAAAGGTGCCCTTAGGCTTAAAAAGTTTGGGCACTCCAGTTGTAGGAAAACCAAAACAGTGCTATTGGTACAAACAGTCTGCATGGACATGTAGTCATGCTCTTAATTCTGAAGTGCAAAAGAAGGATCTTCTACCCAAATACATACAGGTAGAAAACAACAGTCAAGTTGGCATGAAAAATAGAGACTGGACTGAGTGCACTCCAAAAAATCTGATGAGACTGTAAATGATCAGTATGTTGCTAGACACTGGAATCATGCTCAGTGACCAAACCACAAGCAGGAAATGTTTTTTAACAGTTGTATTTTTAATTCTGATGTCTTGTGTTTCATATATGTATTTTACCTTCAGTTTTTCATTTGTTTTATGATGCATTTTTATTGCACTGTTTTGTTAACTGCCTTGGTGTCCCTGATTGCGCAGTAAGGTGGGGTATAAAATTTGTCAATAAATAAATAAAGCAGACAGTCAAATTAACTAGCTGTTGAACTTAGGGACCCTCAGTAGCAACCTTTCAAGGCACTGAAGTAGGCCCCAAATATGTGGTATATATTTATTTTAATATTTATACCCTGCTCTTGTCAGCATTGCTATCAAGAACTTCAGCTCCAAACACAGACTTTCAACTTATGACACGGCCTCCTTTCTTAAAGAATATCTTAGAAGTCAGTCTGTTACAGCATTACTTATCCAGAGAAGTCACACTGGCTTCAGAATACATCGTCTGTATTCAAAATGACCAATGTGTGGTTGCCAAGTAGCTTGGAGAAAAAGTACTGTCTTTTTACTAGAGACTTAATTAAATGTTATTTACCTCCATGCCATGAAGGCTTCGCCACCAATTTCCACACATGGAACTTCTGTTAAATGGACCAGACTTTTCCCTCCAAGCTAAGTTGGCAAACAGTGAAAAAATTAAGCTTCCCTTAGAAAGCAATCTTAAGAAGGACTACTCAGAATCCTATTGATGTCTACTCAGTCAGGCTTACTTCCAGGAAAGGCAAGAAGCCTCTCCCTTACCTTTCCCCCCCCTTTTGGATGATTTGCTGTCCCACTGCGGAACTTCACAAATGTAAGCTAAAATGTACCAAGTCACTCTGTTTTAGCTTCAAGATAGCATTCTGTAGCCAGAGATATGTGATAGCATTTGATGCCAAAACAGGGTTGAGGTCATTGCTCCCTATCCTTACTTTTGCTTAAAAATAGAGCTGGAAAAATGGGGCCCAGCAGCTACAAAGAGCCAGCTGCCACTGGTGGTAAGTGAATAGACATTCTGCACTATTTTGCAGCTTCCCCCATCAACAAGAAATGAGGGAGACACCTGTTTGAAATAGGGAGGGGCAGTTCAGCTCAGACCTATTTATAAAACAAAGGGGGAATCCCATGGGTAATCAGCATGGTCAGGTACCTGCTACATGGTCCTTTCTGACAGTACCTTTGACTCTTTGAGCGTGACCCTATTTGAAGCTACTTACAAATATGGGTAACTTTTCTACATACAAAACTGAAGGAGTAGGGGAGACTTAGCTCTCTTGGTTACATATTCTACACAATTATCCATGAGTAATTTAAATGTATAACAGTAAAATGATCTGAGGTTCTTCATGTACTGAGGCTTAGTTCTCACAACTAGTAGATAAGACAGTAAATCTGTGCCTGAACTTTATAATTTCAGACTAAAAATGTGATTGACTTCTTCATACAAAAACCTTCCCTCCATATAGAAAAACAGCTGTCAGGTAGCTTTCTAAGGAGCAGGGCAGGTTCCACCTCATATGCTGTTCATCAGAACTAGGTCTGAGGTAAGCTCTTCCATATTCAAAACTTCCTAACTAATTAGCCCGTATGAGAGATACCAGGTAGCAATGTGTCTCTACCAGAAACAGAAAGCAGCAGGAAGCAAGGAGCAACAAGTCAGAGACTGCGGTCACATGAGCAGTTTGCTGCAATATAGTAGTGTTACCTTTGTGGATTTAAACAGCATGATCAGACAGCGGCATCTGCCTTCTGTGCCCCAGTTGTTGGCACCCCATGTTGCCCCACTTTGGAAGCGGAGTAATCAGTCACCGGGGAAAGTCCGGTGTTTACAGATGCCAGTACTTCCACTCTGTTTTCCTGGATGTCTTGACTCTCCTGCCATGAAAGGAACCCGGAAGGGAAGTCTGAACCCACAGATCCATTTCCGCCACTGTTTTTTTTTAGTTCCTGCCTATATGCGCATATACGCATGAGCGCATATGGACAGTGTGCTCCATGGTTGAGGCACTGCAGTAATATGAATGCATTACCACCAGATGAGTGCACAGGAAAAACACCCCAGACTGTGCTGTCTGGTTGGTCTGCCCTGTAACACTTTAAAACGGTGCAATTAGAGGTGCACCCAGATTGCAGCAAGCCTCCAGTGTGACCACAGCCAGAAATACAATGGAATAAACACTGCAGAGATAAACTGAAAACTCTCTTTAGGCTTAATCCTTCCTCAGACCTGTACTATAAAGAGCTGCCTGTTCTCAATCTGGAGAACTACTTTAAGAAAACTCCACAGCTGGTATACACCCACTAGGATTTTGATCCTTCCCCCTTTAAACTTTACATCTGTTATTCTTATTGCTGGTGTGCTTGATGCTTGATTTTCAAAAGTGCTGGAATGTTGTGACCAGTGTTCCCTCTAAGCTGAGCTAGTGTGAGCTACCTCACAATTTTTTAGTCTCCAGCTCACACATTTTTGTCTTAGCTCAGGAAGGATGGCTCCAGAGCAAACTAATTTATGAGGGAGCCAAATCACTCACTCACAACTTTAGTGCCAGTAGCTCACAAAGTAGAATTTTTGCACACAAGACTCCACAGCTTAGAGGGGGCATTGGTTGTGACATATACAGAGGAGGAAGGTATACAAATAAATCAGTGGAGCACACCCAGTTTGCTGACTTGATGGGCCACAGCATGCTTTCTTTCTCAGTTGTATGCCTGTAAACCCCTAGATTTGCCTAAGTGTACACAGAAACAAAGGCTGCTTATGTGATAAATTAATTGCAGGTTCACTCTTCAGATGTGGAGGGCAAACACTCATACCATTTTGAGTGTTGCTATAGAGCCGGTAATTCCACAAAACAATAAACCACAACTGCCAACATTCTATAATACCGAGAGAGGCTTGCCTGGCATCCAGTAAGATGAAGCCCCTCCCCATCAAAAGATAAAGCAAACAAAGCTTGCGTCTTGTAAGGCAAATCCTGCCATGTACCAACAGTTTAAGAACGTAGGCACAGCTACTTTTAACAGGGAGGAATGGGCTCTGATCCAATGATGCCTGTTGCTGAGTCTCACTGTTCTCTTTTATATGTGGTTTGTTATGATTCCTCCCTCACCCAATTGGTAAGAAGAAGAAAAAAGTTGGAATAGGGGAAACAGAGCTACTCCCAGGCTGTGAGTAGCAGTAGACAACTTCCAGGATGAAAATTCCTAAAATGTCCCAGCTAGGTAGGGATACCAGCCTTCAGGTGAAACCTGGGAATTCTGTAGAATTACAGCTCATCTCCAAACTACAGAGATCAGTTCTCCTGGAGCAAATGGATGCTTTGGAAGGTGGTCTTTATGGCATTGTACTCCACTGATGTCCCTGTTTTCTCCAGGCTCCACCCCCAAATCTCCATGAGTTTCTCGACCTGGAGCTGAGAACCCTACCCCCTCATCCATGGCTGGTGGCTGGGAGGATCTGGCAACCCTAGTCTCAGAACAATTCCATTTGTTTCCATATATGGATGCCAGCCTCCAGGTGGAACCTGGGAATCCACCAGAATTACAGCTCATCTCCAAACTATAGAGATCAGTTAACCTGTAGAAAATGCCTGCTTTGGAGGGTGGACTCTATGGCACTGTACACCACTGAGCTTCCTGTCCTCCCCAGGCTCCACCCCAATCTGGATTTGACAACCCTACTTGCCCATCCCCTGCTGGTGGGCCGGGGGGGGGGAGGGCTGGCACCCTTATTTCCATTGCAAATAGCAAATAGAACCAGCATCAGAGAACCCTTCAAGGGAAGTTTATTACCTGGTAGATTCCTGCTTGTATATATCAATGATATTTTCCACCAAAAGGTTCCTTTGAAGACCATATACACCATGTCTGTCTAGAACCACTTCGTGTCTGCAAGAGGGGCAGCGGAATCGACCTCCCGATGCTACAGTAGTGCCTCCTCTGGTTGGCAGGTATGGGTTTGAGGCCTGTTCTTGCCAAACAATAAAATCACATCCTTGTAAAGCCAAGTATGCATTCTTTCAGTTCTTCCCAATTATTTTAAGTGCTCTCATTTTTGGCATCACAAGATCAAAATCATCCTGTCTGCATAAGCTATGATCTAATGTTTCTGCACATTTACTCCTATGACTTCAAAGGACTTTGGATCAAATCCTGTAAGACAACTTACCTTGGATTTGAGGCCAAATTCTGTCCCGAAAATATACAAAAAGATAAATAACTTCCAATAACATTTGCCTGCCAGCTAATAATAAAACAGCAACTTATGCTTGAGAGAAAAATTGCCATTTTTAGAGGTGTTGGGGAACAACAGGAATGGATTTACGTGTTAATATCTCTGAATACTTGAAATAACAATTCCATCTACATAAATAAATAGGGACATTTCCAAGTGTAAGGGATCAAAATAAATAACAAAGACATTCTCTTACCAAATTAAATTTATCCTTATTTTTCCTTGTAAGAAAAATCTTGTTTATTAAACTAACATAAACAATGACCTAATTTTATAATATATTATTTTATACATTTTCAATCCATTTTAAATGACTGAATAAACCTACCTGGAAGATATCACTGGCACATTTTCTGCAAAGGTTGTGCTGACAGGGAAGGATAACCACCGGCTTGGTAAACATCTCTAAACATATGGGACAAATCAGCTGCTTCTCTAAGTTATCCATAGTTTGCTGCTCTTTGGAAAAAGACTTGTAACTAAGGGAGGTGCTCATCTCCTAGCGATTCCAAGGAGCAGAGGCTCAGAATCAGGGTGCTGCCGACCGGTTTCCGGATTAGGTCCCCAAAAGAATTCCAAAGCTTGTGTGATCAGATGTCCTTTGAGGTTCTTTCCCTGGAGGACATTGTTTAAACGGAGTGAAGGGAGCTGGGTCTAATTTAGGAGCAGAACGTCATTGGTTGCCATACTTACTTTCTCCATATATGCATCTGACACAAGGACAGATTTAGACAGGTGACGGCTCACTAGGGTGAGAGATCAACATTCCTGACTTTAAGAAGGAAGGAGGGCAAGGGGAAGGGAGAGGCACTGACAGTTGCCACTGAAAGATATGAACCACTCACTGTTGGAAAAACTAAAGTGATAAGCTGGCTGGAGAATGCTGTTCAGTTCAGCCTTCAGGCTTCACTGCAACAAAGGAAAGCACAAGGCGGGAGGGGGGGAGAGAACAGAATGAAGACAGCGGAGTATGAGAACCACTGGCATATTGCCCTTATAGTTAGCATAAAGTCCTCACCAGCTCTAACCTAGCAAAAGTAGAACCACCCCTCCCCAAAGTATTTTTTTTTTTTACGTTTTTCTGGATGGGGAAATAACCATGCTACAGCTGGCAATTTCTTTTAAAGAACTGAGGAAGATGAGTGCTTTGGTGGTGACTATACCACAGGAGGAAATTAATAGCAACTAGAGAAATGAATGAATAGATAAATGTTCCTGGAATCAACCAAGATTCCTGAAACTAGGGCCTGTCCTGCCATTAGGCAGAATAAGACAATTCACTTCAAACAACAGATATGGGGATATAATCCAAGGACAGTGAGTTGCCAATTCTTTGGTTTATTAATGTACTTTTATCACAATGGGAGTGCCATTTGGATTTTGTTTCTCAGATTGAATTGTCTTAGATCATCTTTACTGAATGACAAGATGATGCTGAGGAAGGGAAGACATCCTGATGTTCTTTGAATTTTTTAATTGAAAGTCAAAACTAACTGGAGATGCCCTGGAATTATAATTTACTAGGAATAAGGCCCGTTGTGGAAAAATATACAACGAGCTCTAGAAAGAGGCTTTGGGAGACTGCCAAGGCCTTGGACACTCAGCATCAATTTGCTGTGGTGACCTCACGAGGGTATAATGACACAGTCCGCCATTTTCTCCAGAGAAACTGATCTCTGCTACCTGAAGAGCAGTTGTAATTTTGAGTGATCTCCAGCCCTCACCTGGAGATTGGCAACAATTGTTGACCAGGAGGAAATGGCTGGTTTGGAGGGTGGAGTCTATGGCAATGTACCTGTCTGAGGTCCAACCCCTCCTCAAACCCCACCCTCTCCAAGCTCCACCCTTCAAATCCCCAGGAATCCCCCAACCTGGAGTTGGCAACCCCATCTCCTTCCCAGCTAACTATCAGCCTACTGTTATCTGCCCCTCTAACTGCAGCTGACTTCTGCCGTCCCAGATCAGTTGTAATTCTGAATGATCTCCACCCCTGTTCCCAGGTGGAAAGAGCCAGTTTGGTGTAGTGGTTAAGTATGCGGACTCTAATCTGGGAAAACCGGGTTTGATTCCCCACTCCTCCACTTTCACCTGTTGGATGACCTTGGGCAAGCCATAGTTCTGGGCACAGCTGTCCTTGAAAAAGAGCAGTTGCTGTCAGAGCTCTCTCAGCCCCACCTACCTCACACGGTGTCTGTTGTGGGGAGGGGAAGGGAAAGGAGTTTGTAAGCTGCTCTGAGACACCTTTGGGCAGTGAAGGGCGGGATATAAATCCAATCTCTTCTTCTTCTTCTCACTTGGAGATTGGCAACAGGGGTTCCCCAGGAGGGAAGGGCTGGTTGGGAGGATGGAGTCTATGGCATTGCACCTGTCTGAGGTCCCACCACTCCTCAAGCCTCACCCTCTCCAGGTTCCATCCATCAAATCTCCAGGAATTTCCCACCTGGAGTTGGCAACCTTATCTCCTTCCCAGGCTAGCATCAACCTACCTTTATTTCCCCCTCACTCTTCAGCTTTCCATCTCACCACCACCACCTATCTGCAGCCTCTACGATGCTCTGAAACCCTGACTGCCACGTCACATTGGCTGTCATGGGGGGGGCCATCTCAGCAGGGTATAAGGACACAGAGTCCATCATGTTCTGCAGGGGAACTGATCTCTAATATCTGGAGAGCAGTTGTAATTCTGAGTGATCTCCAGCTCTCATCCGGAGACTGGCAACAATAGTTTCCCAGGAGGAAAAATAATCTTTCTCTGCAATGGGGACCAACGCAGCTTACATCATTCTCCTCTCTGCCTTTTGATTTGCACAACAACCCTGTGAGGTACATTAGGCTGAAAATCTACAGCAAGAACCTGGATCTAGCAGACCCTGCTCTGAAGCACTGACTGCGATGCCTAGGGTAGCCAACCTCCAGGGGGAGCCTGAAGATTACCAGGTATCACAACAGAACTCCAGACACCAGATCTCGCTCCCTCGAGAAAATAACTGCTTTGGAAGGTGGGCTTTATGGCATTCTGTTCAGCTGAGGCCTCTCCCCTCCCCAAACCCTGGCTTCCATAGACTCTACCAGAAAATCTCCAGGAATCTCCCTATCTGGAGCTGGCAATCCTAGTAAGGACTGGCCCCAATGAGTTCCTCACAAAGGCCTGCAAAGGGTTCCTTCCTTTGTCTGAACCAAACTTGGTTGCCTACTGTGGTGAAACGGGCTCCAGTTTACAATTCAGCTGTTTGCCTCCCACCCTCATCCCATGGGCGTATCTCACTCCTGAAATTTGCTGCCACAACTCACTGAATTGTCAATGCCTTTTTAGAGGGACAGAGAGAAACCTCTGGCCGAATCTCCCAATTTGGAGATGGAATCCCCAGTCTTTGGGGAATCCCTGGAAAGTTGGCAACCCAAGGGTCTGGCCTTTCCTTGCTTCCCTGGGCTACCCCCTCCCTTTGGTATTGTGCAGAGCAGGGGAGACTATGTGGTCAGAGCACAACACAAATTATTAGCCCAAATAAAAGAATTTATTTAACTATTTACACAATTATGGAGCACACATACACTAAATAAATAAGGCACAACTGTAGGAGTAAGCACACACCATGAACCAACACAGCATAAATCAACAGGGGTTAAACACAATCCTCTTTCCCTACACACAGCACTCTAGCTCTGGAGGTTGTGGGCTCAGGATAGGATGTCTCCTTGGACTGGCCTGTGGCTCTGCTTCAGCCTCTCTCTCTCTTACCCAAGAGAGCAAGGAAACTTCCATTCATTCCCCAGTCCAGCCGACTGTGGAGTGGCTGAATTTCTGCTGCCTCCCAGGGTTCCCCCACATCTCTGGCTTGTGACCTAGCTGGAGCCTATATTGATGCTGGCCCGCCCCTTGGGACAGTCCCTCTTTCCCCACACTTTTTGGCCTTGCTGCAGCTGGGAACTGTAGGCCGACAGATGAGGAAGCCCCATTCAACCCAGTGAGTGATACCCCTGCAGGCCCCTCTCTAGAACTACAGCTCAATTAAGACTTCTGGAGGAACATTTTAAATACACAGACAGCAGCCATCTTACAGACACAGGTAACTGCCATTTCATTACATTCCAGGGTCATTTTGTAGAAAAAGAAGTGCAGGAGACTCATTTGCACAACTCATTTGCATATGCCATACCCCATGACAAAGGGCAGGTATGCAAGCATGCCTGGGTTCCCTGCCCGATTTTCTCCAGGTGCCCTGCAACTGTGGGGCACCTGGAGAACATCAGGCAGGGAACCCAGGCATGTTTAGAATGCCTTTCTCTTCCTTACCCATCTGGGGAAGGGAAAGAAAGGCATTTAAATCCCCCCCTTCCCCTGAGTCTCTCTGCGGCGGGCTAGCTGGAGAAGGGGAGGGTAGGGCAGGGAGGCGGACATACCTGGGTTCCCTGCCTGATTTTCTGGCGGGCCAGGAATGGTGGCGGCAGGGGGGCTGCCCCGGGATCCTTACTGCTGGAGTGCTGCTCCACTGTGCTCTGGCAGGAAATGACCCCTGGTTACACCTACCAACAGCTACTGAGAGAAAAAGTTAGTCTCACACAGGAGGCAAGCTTCTTCATCAAGAGAGAAAGCCATCTGCCAGAAATTCTGACAGGGCACAGAAGCTGAAGGAGTAGGCAGGGAAGAGGAGCAAACCCAGCACCCGGCCAATGGAACACAAGTACACTTGAGTGGCAGCTGGGCAGAACTCAGGCAACACAGCCACTGGCTAGGGACACGTTCTGAGTGATGGATCATTGAACCAACTGATTTTGGCAGCATGTGGAATGTTCAGGAGAGTCCATGACCAAAAAAGAATTATATTATAGAGAGATGTCCAGACTATAGTGACAATTTCTCTTGAGGGAAAAATGGCTGTTTTGGAGGATGGACTCTATGGCATCACTTTACCACTGAGCTCTGCCCCCCCCCCAAACCTGCCCCTCCCCCAGGATCTACCCCCAAATCTCCAGAAATTTTCCAGCCCAGAGTTAGAGATCCTAGCTGAGAAATCCAGCTGTACCACAAGTAGCAGGCCTGTGCCCCAGTTATGCGAAGGCATATCCAGCTTCTTGGCCTTAAACCAAGTCTAGCTTCCTTATTGATGGAATATGATAATGCCAGGGTGGGCACTAGATGGTTAAATTCCAGAGATCTAGATTGCCCTTTGGCCCTTGAGATCTGGACAAGGTACTGCTGGCATGTGGCTATAAATTCCACACATTGGGGAAATTTATTGGGGGAGGGGGAAAGAAAAGAGGAGCATGATTGTGGGCCACTCATTCTCTCTTGTTCTAACCTACCTCACATGATTGTTGCAAAATGGGTGAGAAAGGTAGGAGAACAAGAAACATATATAGTGCCCAGAGATCCTTAGAGGAAGAGTGGGATAAAATGGAAAGGATGTCTGATGGGCAAAACGAGAACTATTTATTAGCTCATTTGTTCTGTGATTTATTTTCATATAATTTGGGTTGGTCAGGCCTGGGTGTGAAGGGGAAAAAGGGCGTCTTTTGTCTGGAGGGTTGTGGTGGCTGTCAGCAGCTTTATTTATTAGAAGGTCATTGATTCTTTGTTAGATAATTTTATGAAAATAATGGACATGTTATGCATTTGTATTCTAACCTTGTTGTAAACTCCTTAGAGCAATGTTTGAGAAGTTGGGGAGGAAAAGAAGAACAGGAAGAAAAGCTCCAAGACTGGTTGTATGACTCAGCCATTAACAACAGGCCCTGAGTGGTGCAGGAGGGAATGTCAAACTAGGATCAGAGAAGGGTTGCCAGACCGCCCCCCCCGATGATGCTCTGGTATTTGGGCAAAAACTCTAGTAGAAGGAGGTTTTACCACAGAGTTTCTGCCCAAATGCAAGAGCGTTACCTGGAAATCACTGGCATGATGATGTCACTTCCTGTGTCACATTGGCAATATGGCCTAGGCCTTCTTCTTTCTACTGGTAAGTCCCCCCATCCCCCACCAGTTGCAAGGAGGGACTTGGCAACCCTAGATCAGTGAGGCCTGGTTCAGGGCCAGCCCGTCATTGACAAAATTTAGACTTTTGCTTAGGGCACGGGCCTGACGAGGGCACCGGCCTGCAATCTGCCGCAGGCTACCTGGCTGCTGGAAAGCACACCTTCTCCTCCCCCTGCATCCTGGCCAGCCTCTGTCCCCCTCCGGCCCTGCCTCTCTGTGCCCCGGCTGAGCTGCGTGGCCCACGGGCACCCCCTCTGCGCATACTCAGAGGCCGGCCTGGGGGTGGGGCCTAGTGGAGGAGGTGGCAGTGGAGGCTCCTCCCCTGTGCGGCAGCAGCGGTGGCAGCCAAGGTGAGCATGGCTGGGCTTCAGGGGCCCACTGGGCGGCTGTGAGGTGCTGCAACCAGCTGGTGCAGGTGGCTGCTGGTGGGGCTGGAGAGCTTGTGAGTCCGGGTGGGTGGGTGCTGGGGCTGGGGGGTGTCCCTTGCAGGCAGGTCTCTGGTGGTGACCTTTCCAGCAGCGACCTTGTGGGTGGGTTTCCTCAGGGCTGACCTCTGAAACAGGTGCCCAAGCAGGGCTGCTGGGAGGGAGGGAGGGACGGTCCTGGGTGGCTGTGGGGGCGCCAGAAATTGGTGGGTGCACAGGGGGTGCCAGAAGGTGTCCTTGCCTAGCATGCAAAAATACTTGGGGCTGGCCCTGCCTTGGGTTCAGATCCCCAACTTGCCATGAAACTCACTGGGTGTTATTTGGAAGATAAGACTGAGGAAGGGAAAGCTAGGTGTGTCACTCTGAGATCCGCAGAAGTGTGGAATATCAGCATGATAGATAGAATATCAGCTGATGGGAGTGATGGATGAGCAAGAAGAGGCCACTGTAAATGAACAAGGAACCAAGGAATGACCTTCACGACTAGCAAGCAAGTGGTTGATGGAGGTAGTTGTGGCTTTGGAAATTCCTAGAGATTTGGGAGAGGTGCCTGGGAAGCATGGAGAGGATGGAACTAGGCTTGTCAGGCCATGACTGGCAATCTGTGGGAGCTTTTTGGGTTGGGACATCATGTGCGGAAGTGGAACCTGGAAGTGATGTCATGTCACTCTGTAGAGTTTCTGGTAGTCTCTAGAATGACATGGATTTCCCCCAGAAGTTGTGCAACACTGGCTTTAAATCTCTCCCCTTCCACTGCTTACAGCAGCAGTGGGCAACAAATTTTCCACCACAGAGGGGAAACCTGGCAACCCTATTGGGAGCTCAGTAGGGATGTACTGCCATAGAGTCTGCCCTTTGAAGCTACCATTTGCCTGCTCTGGGTTGGCAAATACCTGGAGATTTGGGCGTTGGAGCCTGGGGAAGGTGAGGACCTCAGCAGGGTACAATGCCATAGAGTTCATCTTCCAAAGAAGCCATCCTCTCCAGGGGAACTGATCTTTATTCTCTGGAGATCAGTTGTAATAGTGGGAGATCTCCATGCCCCACCTGTAGGTTGGCAACCCTAGGGACTGATCCCATTACCCTGGAGATCACCTGTAATTCTGAGAGAACTTCAGTCTCTACCTGGAAGTTGGTAACCATACATGGAGGTGGAGAGTGGCTTGGGCCACAGTTATGCAGGTATATTGATGCTCATTGACCAGCAGGGCCCGAGTCTGTGGAGTGCTGATTCATCCACCAATGAGTTCCTAAGTGAGATCACCTTCATGTGGGATGACCTCATAGGGCCGAAGTATTACTACAGGGAAAACATCATTTGCTGTCTAATAATATTCTATGTACACTAGTTCCAAGCAATAGTTAGTTGGGAACGGACATACATCAAATGCACTTCTAAACAAAATTTCCATATGAACTGGTTCCTGATTAAAGTTCTCAGCAAAATGCTGAAGAAATACCATTTCTTTGGCTAAGTGTAGGTGATAATTCTGCTTGGATTCCATGACCACTGCATAATCCCATTGCTTATGTTTCAGTGCTAGGCACTGCTCTGTTTCTTTCTGTTTATTAGACACACAGATCTCTCAGAACTTGGCACTTGTTCGGAAGTTATTTTTAAAACGACAATTTCCCAGATCACGTCTGGCATGTGAGGCCTAATCTTAGGGCAAAGCCATCTGTGCTGTTATTTGGTAATACTTTTATCACACAACTGTACAAGCAGAATGGATCATGTCTACAACTTTCAGCCAGATATTGACTGCACTTACTGTAGCAAACTGTGCCTGCATACGTTCTATGCATATAGTTAAATACATTGGCTCCTTTTCATTGGACAATGAAATAATTAGACCTCTGCAGAACATTCTGTACATAAAGTATGTTTTACATACTGCTTAACATTGATGAAGCATGATAAGAATGAAAAAGTATACAGATATCATGTGTTCTTACCTGAATTGATATGTTCAGAGACTAAAGTGGATTAACTTAATGAAAAGAGGCCGGGTTGATAGGAAATACTAACATGCCAAGGAAGAATTTCAGAAGTAAATAATTTTGGAGGCTAAATTCTGCCAGAAATATTTTCAACAATTTTTTTGAAAATACCTGCTTTAACTATTTTAAATATAACAATAAAGCATAGTGGGACCTGTGTAAAGTTTTAAGCCTGGCCGTATTGTTGACTTTCCCCCCACTTATACAACATTCTGGAGTGTTGGTTTGGAAGTGCAGCGGTGCAAGTGTCTGGCTAGGACAGGGGAGACCGGGGATCTAATCCCGGCTCAGTCATGTAGCTCACTGTGGAACCTGAGTCAATCACTCTCTCTCACTCTCACTCTCACCCTAGCCTTTCTTACAAGGTTGTTGTGAGGATAATGTGAAGGAGGGGGAAACCATGTGTGCTTCCTTGAGCTTCTGGGAGAAAAGACCTCTTTGTGAGTTTCCCAGAGTCATGTGGCTTTCTACTGCAGGGCGCAACACTGGACAGGTTTACTCTGGAACAACTCATCCAGGTGGTCCTTATGACTACACATGCACACAGTTCAAAAAATTAAATGCTTAGCCATGGGCAAGTCCCTAACTTTTGTCGTGTATATGGTCTGGATGCACTAATTTGTCATGTATCTCAGGGCAATTGTGTTTGGAGTCCAGTACTCTGCAGAACAAATGAGGAGACATGGGTCATATGTTGTAGTGAACATGCATATGTTGTGATTGTACACACATATGCCCATTTGTAAGAAAGAGCCAATGCATATCCACTTTAAAAATAAAACCGGGATCAGCAGTATCTGGATAAATGTGGGGTTCAGCTATGCATGTAATGTAAAAACCCACAACACATATAAAAACCTCAAGGGTACATTGTAAATGGATCATACATACATTCATTGTAATGTGTACAGGGCTGGGGTCAGTATAGATGCAAAATGTCAAGCCAAGGGGATTCTGTACAAACTCTCTTATCTACACAAACTCCCACCACATCGCCTGTATTCTTCTTTTCTCATTTCATTACTGTTTTACACACACGCACGATTAACATTAAAGCAGCAAACCAGCAGAGCCAGAAGATTGGGGCTGCAATGTTTAACTGATTCATGGAATTGTGTGATCAGTTCAACCCTTTCAAATGATAATACATTTATTAGACATATGGGAAAATAGGCTGTAGGAAACCTATTCAGCCTGGTGAGGGAAAATCTCAGGTTACTAGATCTCAATAAGAATTTTCTCTTTCCTCTAACCCTCACTAAATATAGATGACTTTTACCTCTCTGCTGCCACCAGAAGGAATAAGATGAAATCTTCAAGCACTCTTTACACATTATCTGCGTATTTTACTTTAATTTTGTGTCTCCATTTTGCATATGTACACCATTGCCCCTGCAAAATGGGACACAAACTGATGAAAAAAATCCCCCCAAAGGTTCATTTTGCAAACTAAATTCAGAATGGAGTGCAAGCAGATGAAGAAAACCCCAGAGATACCGAGGTATAGTTGAACATGCAGAGCAGCCATGAATCAAATCAGATTATTGGTCTATCAAGGTCAGTATGGTCTCCTCTGCCGGGCAGGGGATCTCCAAGCTCATCCACATTATCTGCTTCTTGAGCCTATTCATTAGAGATTCCAGGGATGGAAACTGCAACCTTCTGCATGACACAACAGGTGTTATATCACTGAGCCACCACTACCCTTCCACATCGCTTTATAAAGAAAAAAGAATCCTAAAAAATACAAACACAACTGATTTTTAATTTTTTTTTAATAAAAATGCTAAGTACACAAACAACACCTGGTACTGTGTCCGTGGCAGGGGGGGGGGGATTTTTTTCAGGGAAAACTGATGACCAAGATGCCACATGGTTTAAAAAAGCCCTAACAAATGGCAAACATGCTTTCTGTATTGGCTCTAGTTTATCCTATATGATCTAAATGGACAGACACAGCAGCACCTTGGAATCTTGTTTCTCTTTTGATGCTCATGGGCATCATGTTTGTTTCACAGCCCAGAATTGTAGACCTTTCTCTGTCCACCCTCGCACCTGGATTCTCTCTTTTATTGTGTTACTTAAACATTTTGAACAACAGTACTTTTTCATACTTTCAGAAGATTAGAAGTTTACTAAAATACTTGGTCCTAGCTGGAGCAGGAGTTTCAAGTTAAACATGAAGATAAGGAACTCTAAATCAACTCGTAAATGTACAGCGATTGTCTACTGAAATGTAAACTATTTCTGAAACACTAACCCATATGGTGAAGGGCACTTAGCTGCAAGATGTATTCCTCTTTGCTCTCTTTGCTTTCTAAACAGACACCTGCCCTTCTTTCTTCCCTCTCCAGCCTGGGCAACAGAACACAGAGAAGGGGTCTGACAAAGGCATAGAGAGAGACTTATGCTCTGCACCATAACATGTCCTCACTTGGCCCCTTGACTTGTTAAGGAACCCTAGGATCAAGGCACTGGGCAACAGGTACTTCCAAGCAGGGGTCAGGCTGTGATGCCACAGATTTCCTTGGGAGTAACATCCACTGAAATCAGTGGGACTTATTCCAAGTAACCAGATCCAGAAGGCATATTCTTTTCAGGGCTCTTGTTCTTACACATATGTACATTTATGATTATACAACCAATTAACCGATGTGCCATGTAACTGAAATTTATACAATGAATCCATTAAGGTTTCTTGTGATTAATAACAGTATGATGAAATGTACATAAGGAAGATTTGAGAGAAAGAACACTCTTTTGTTTTAAATGCTTGAGATAATATTACAGGAAAATTCCACAGTATCACCAATGAAAACAGCTGCTTATAAGCCCCCTCCCTACCGGAAAACAGAACAATTACATTCTTTTATTTTGTGTATGCATGTGTATGCATATATCTAGTAGTTCTGTGTAGAATAGTTACGCATAATAATCCCTCCTTATAAATACTTATCTTTTGGTTTTGTAAGATTCCATGCGCTCCCATTGGCTGTAAAATGCCCTCCCTCAGCCATTGGCCCATCAGCCGCCACTCAAGAGTACTCGCGTGCCATTGGCCGGGTGCAGGGTCTGCTCCTTTCCCCACCCACTCCCCCTTCAGACAGATTTGCTGGCAGACCAGCTCTCTCTCCTGAGGAAGACAGTTCTCTTGACTCCTGTGAGGGACTGTCCCCTCAGTGGCTGTTGGTAGGCAGCCAAGCTTGGTTCTGTGAGTAAAAAAACAAAGGACTTTCAGCCTTATTCCTAGTTTGCTATAAATTGGCCACAAAAATTAGCTGTACATATAACAGTCACTTGATAGGAACACAGCAGAAATTGTGATTACAACTTCAAATTTTCAATGTCTTTCTTATAGACATTATTACACACAGAGCTCAGAATAGCATTTCCCCCCATAACTGCTGAATGTATTTTCAGAATATACTGCTATTTCACTGGAAACGAGAAGCCAAGAATACTCTTATGTCTCTAGTCTACTTCTAACATACTTAAATTGAGCTATAAAACAACAATCTCCTTCGAGCCGGAATCGAACCAGCGACCTAAGGATTTCCACAGAAGGCATTAATTATCTACAGTCCTCCGCTCTACCAGCTGAGCTATCGAAGGGACGTGTCAAGTTTTTTTCCCGAGAGATACTCAATAGCTCTCAACTGAACAGCGTATCTGTCCCATGCTATTTGAGAAAGCTACCCCGAATTCGAAAAACAAAATGCACAAAAACAGCCCAGTATTCAGTATTCCAGAGCAGCCGGATTGTGCGCCCGGACAAAGACCGGAGAATTGAAATGGAGGCGTATGTCTGCATAATGAGTAACTGACAGCATTTTACAAGCTCTCGCCGTGGGGCCTCTCCCTGCAGGCTCCCCCAGGATTTTTCTTCAGCTCGGCCTCCTCTTTTCTGATTTGAATAGGCATCCCCGAAGTTCCCCCATAAAACAACCAAACGAGCTTCAGGAACGTGATGAGTTCGTCTATGTGACTCCGAGAAATGATCATTGCTTTAATTCATCGAAGGCTGTGGGCTGTAGTATCTCAGAAAAACCCCTGCCACGACAGATCTCTTGCTCCTCAAGGTGCCAAGCCTGAGGTGCCTTCCTGAGTTTACTGAAACAGCCTAACACGGTTTGCCCTCGGGGAGGTCTGTTTGGTGTTACGCATCGTCAACTACTGACCGGGTCCTTTGTAGAATAAGCGGGGGAAACATGCGGACAAAGAGGATCTTAATTATACTTCCTTGACATGTTCACTTGTCCATCTTTTCCTAGCTATTCAACTATCGAACACTTTCTGTGATACAGCACGAGAATTTTGTACAGCGGAAGGGCCAGTGGCGCAATGGATAACGCGTCTGACTACGGATCAGAAGACTGTAGGTTCGACTCCTGCCTGGCTCGAGATTTTTCCTCCCATCAAAAAGATGCTATTAAATCGTCACTATATTTAAAACTTAAGCATCTATCATTTTTCGTAGTTGCAGTTTGAATACCATTATCATAATATGATTCATACATGTTACTATCTTGGCTTCATTACATCAGGATTTAGGCAATCTGTCTGATATACTAACTAACACGCCAGTCACCAGCCGCCCCCACCCTTCGCACCATGTATTACTTTTATGGATTGCACCGATTTTCTAGCCAGATTATTTGCACTTTTAGGGGAACTGTATCATCCTTTAGTTACTTTAATTCTATTGGCTTATACGCTATTTATTTAGATATTTATACCCCCCAATGGGAAAAACAAAGAGGCTTAACGAAGAGGTTTACATCACTGTTCTCTCACCCAGTTTATTGTCGCAACAACTTTGTGAGGCAAGGTACAAGCGGAGATTTGAAGGGAGGCCTCCCAAAATCTTAGACCACCGCTGCGGCTTTAAAAACTTAATTATGCATAGAATGTTATTTTGTGGAATCTTCGCCCTTCATCTCAGAGAAGGGTTTCAAGAAACTTCTGTTTAGCTTTATCTAGGACTAGCTTTTGTGCAGGGAATGATAAATAAGCTTCGGGTTAACATCAGTTTCTCAGAACTGCTCTTCTGTCATGCATTATTTATCTCCTCTATGTCTAAGCAAAATAATAAAATTAACGAGCCATGCAAGAATCGAACCTATAGTCTTCTGCTTTATACTCAGACGCGTTATCCGTCGCGCCACTGACCCAACAGCTTTAATTACTGATTACCATATATACTTGGAAGTTCAATGAGGATTACCCGAAGACCTCCCAGATTTGAAAGATTTTCATGCGCTTCTTACAGCCCACCACATCGCTGTTCATTTTGCCCCAAACCTGCGGCGCTCCAAGGCACAGAAATCTCCTGAAAAAAACAATATCATTGTTGCAAGCTGCTAATGCGGCCTTGCTCATGTTCTTAGATTTGAGAGTCTGTTTCCCGAGAGGCGGAGCCCATGCCAGCGTGCTCCAAAGCGCCCTTGTCCTTCAGTGCCCTCTGAGAACGGAGTCCTCCGAAGTTTTACATGCACAGTCAGGCTACGCCGGCGGCCACTACAAAGCCTTCCCGCGCGTGAACTCTAGCGCCATCTTGTGATTTAACTGCACCGGAGCCAACTAAACGAGCTAGCGTCGCACAGATTCTGTTACAGTATGGCGGAAAACCATTTGTAAATCCCTTCGATAGCTCAGCTGGTAGAGCGGAGGACTGTAGAAGCTTTCATGTCTAGAAATCCTTAGGTCGCTGGTTCGATTCCGGCTCGAAGGAGATGGTTTTTCTCCCTCCAGGTTTTCTTTTATTTAATGTTGAAAATATTCATATTGCCTCCCTCCCTTTAAGAGAGAATTATTGCAAGATAATGTCAATAGCTTTTGTTAAAGGATGGCAAATAGGTTTTCCAGTAGGGTTTTCGTTGCCTAGGACAATAAATTAACAGCGAACTAACTTGAGGTGTCAAAGGAGTTTAAATGGAGGCAGGATTATCTGACCCAATGTGAATAATACTTTTGAGAGGACACAGAATGTACTTTCCTCAGCACTGAACTTGGGAGGAAAGATTTCCAGATGTGGAATTCATATCCAGAGCACCTGTCCCTGAAATCAGTACTTAATCTAGATCTCATACTCGATTGGATTACAGGGCCCCCCATTTCCCACCCATAATCAAAGGATTTCCCTTTTTTGTGGCAGAGCTACCTGGCCAAACTCCACTTGTCCTGACAATGTGTCAGTTGCTGTGGCTGAATTCCCTGGTCAAACAGGAGCAGTTACAGTTTTAGGGTTGCCAGCTGCCTGGTGAAAAAATAATGTCCTGTCTTAATGGAATATCATTTACTTCCCTGCCATGAAAAGCTTCAGCTGTCCATTTCCACACAGTAAGCCTCTATTAAAGGATCTCTAACAACCTATACAGGTTGCAAATTGCCAGCTAATTTCAACAATTCATTAATATATAACAAGGCATGCCTGTAAAGTTGCTCTGGCAAATTACTCCCCCCCCCCAAATGGCAGCTTGGATATTTTAGCCAGCAGTACCACTTCAATGTTTTCTTTTTCTAGTGTGACCAAAACTTCATGATGAAAAAAAGGCCAGGATATACATCAGTAGATTATACAACATAGGGGAAATTTATTATTCACATACATAGTGGACAACGAAAGTCAACATCAGTGTACATAGTACATTTGGAGAACAGTATAGTAATAAATGTAAGCATAGAGTAAAATTCTTGGAAATATAAGGGAGACAATTAGAGGTGCAAAATAAATTGTGTAGGTTTCATTTGTCTCAGGTCACCTAACTTGGCAAACACATCAGCGCAAATGAGGAATAAATCAAACTCCATGACAAATAATTGAGGCCAAATGAGATTTGGATAAAATTAAGTGGAATTCCAGGTTCGAGATATCTGAAACAGATCCTGCTCTTTATTTCCGTTTGTACAGAATCTGTTTGTCAAGAAACAAGGTTCAAGTGACCCCACTTCCACAAACTTCCAATCATGGAAGATTCCTGGATTCTCTATGCCCAAATCCAAACAGCAACAACCTCTTTCTCTGTGCCTGTGATGGATGTGACTTTCCTAAGGTTGGAGAAAGATCTTGGCCCATTAAGGAATGTTATACCATCAGAGGCCACATTAGACAAAACCACGATGAAAGACCTTTTCACAATAATTCAAACTAGTCACTCATGCATAAACTCAAATTGAAAGGACAAATACGCATGCTACTGCAGGATATAATCCTAAAGACACTTCCCTGGGAGTAAACCCCATTGAATAACATGGTACTTTGTTCTAAGTAAATCTGCTTAGGATTCCTCACATAGTATGAGACTGCGACCCTATGGATACTTATCTGGGAGTTAACATCACTGATTTTTCACACAAATATATAGAGGATAATATTTGTGTATGTGTGTGTGCGCGCACACACACATGGTATCCAGAGCAATACTTGGGGTTTCCAGAATACTGCTAATTGTGTCCAAAGAAATTCTGGAAATATCTGGAAACATCTGGAGGTAGAATTTTAAGGCTTCCAGGCTGTTTTTTATTCAATTTTAAAGGATTCCCAGGCACCCGGGGGGCGGAGGGGCAGCTGTTCCAGGCAATGGGATCAGATGTTAGTGGGATTACTAGAACTGCCTACCCAGTCATCACAGTTCTTTCACAGTTCTCCATGGTTCTCTAAGCGTGGACAAGGAGGATCAAAGGAAGGCCTGCAGCTTGAATCCATTTCAGAGAAGTGTGTGTTTGGGTGTGAGTGTTTTGCCAGGTCTGAATGGCTGATTGGTACTGGGCTGCCAGGTTGGTCAGGTTGGTTTACTTTTGATTCTGTGGTTTGACATTGGTTGTGTTGTGCTTGCCACACTGGCTTATGGTTTGCTAGGATTCTCTGGTTGGTTCTGTTGGGTTTGTTGGTTCTGTTTGCATTCAAAGGCTTTTTGGCTAGTAGTTGCTCTTGTGTGTTTGGACATTGGCTTTGTTGCCCTTGAGAAAGCATGGAAATTTCCCCCTTATGAAACAATGGATGCAGCCCTGACCTGGATAGACCAGGCAAACCCAATCTCATCAGATCTCGGAAACTAAGCAGGACCGACTCTGGCAAGTACTTGGAAGGGCGACCTCCAAGAAATACCAGAGGTGGGATGCAGACATAGGCTAATCAAGCCACCTCTCTGAAAAATGTCCAAGCCCCCAGTAGGGGTCCCTATAAGTCAACCATGACTTCCAGGCATGCACACAAAACACACACAGAGAAAAAAAGAAACAATGGATACAAATAGGATGGCTAGAGGTACATAAGAAGAGCCCTGCTGGATCAGACCAATGCTCCATCCAGTCCAGCACCCTGCCTCACACAGTGACCAACCAGTTCCTCTGGATGGCCAACAATGGGTTTAGTTCCTCTGAATGTGGAGGTTCCCTTTAGTCACCATGGCTAGTAGCCACTGATAGATCTATCCTCCATGAATCTATCTAACCCCCTTTAAAGCTGTTTATTCCTGTGGCCATCATTACATTCTCTGGTAGCGAATTCCACATTTTAATTACTCTCTGTATAACGTAGCATTTCCTTTTGTCTGTCCTGAAACTACTGCCCATCAGCTTCACTGGATACCCACAAGTTCTAGTATTCTGGGAGAGGGAGAAAAAGTTCTCTTTGTCAGCTCTCTCCATCCCATGCATAATTTTATAAACCTTTATAATACTCCCCCTCACCCCCGTTGTCGCTTTTCTAAACTGAAAAGTTCCAGGCACTTCAGCCTTTTTGCATAGGGAAACTGCTCCAACCCCCTAATAATCTTGCTTGCTCTCCTCTGTACTTTTACAGCTCTGTAATGTACAGCTCTACAGTCAGGGCTGGCTCGCCCGCTAGGTGAGCTAGGTGCTTGCCTAGCATGCGCTGGCCCTCAGGGGTGCCAAACTGCCCTGGCCGGGGCGCTCCAGCACCCCACAGATCACCCGCCCTCCCCCTCCCCCTTGGTGGCATGGCAGCAGCCAGTGGGGACTCGCCGCCCGCCACCACCAGTAAAAGGGCACCCCGCCGGCCAGCCGGGGCACAGGAGGTGGTGGCGGCACAGCTCGCCCGCCCTCCCCCCTCGGGCAGAGGAGGCGGCAGCGGCCAGCGCAGGGACTCGCCACTACCAGAGAATGCCCTTCAGGGAACTTCGTTGTCCTTAAAGGGGCCCCCACGGGCTCGGTCTTTGCCCCACTGACTTCCCACCACCTGGCGCGGCTGACTCAGAGGTGCTTCCTTGGGAGCTGGTCCCACCCTCAGCCCTTGCGCCGGCCTCCTCAATTTCCCTGTGCAGGAAATGAGGCTGGCGGAACTCTGCGCGACTGGATCCTTCTCCCCCAACAGCCGGTCGGCAGGCAGGCCCGGGCAGCCATGTGCGCCACTCCCTTCCCTTCCCAGCGGCGCCCACCCAGGGTCGAGGCAGGCCAGGAGGTGGACAGCAGGGAAGGTGGAGGGGCGGCGCATCGGCGGGGCCGGGCGGCTTGGGGCTGCTGCCGGCAGTGGAGCAGTTGCCATCTCTCTGCCTGTACCGGCCGGCTGGGGCGTAGGAGGCGGCCAGCACAGGGGCTCCAGGCCCCGCTGGGAGGTTGGCATCTGCGCCTGCCTAGGGCGCAGAAGCACCTCGAGCCGGCCCTGTCTACAGTGTCCTTTTAGAGATACAATGACCAAGACTGTACACAGTATTCCAAATGAGGCTGCACCATAGATTTATACAGGGGCATTACAATACTGGCCGTTTTATTCTCAGTCCCTTTCCTAATAATCTCTGACACTGAGTTTGCCTTTTTTACTGCTGCAGTACACTGGGATGACACGTTCATTATTCAGGGTCCCATAGAACTGGACCCCTTGATCCAGTTTTCTTGAAATTTGGGGAGTCTTTAGTAGACAGGAAGAACTAGGTTTCTTGCAATTTTCCTGTAGTTTAAGTGTCACTAAACAGCCACTCTAGCCCCCCCCCAAAAAAAGAGTTCCCCTATAGAGAATAATGAATCCCTACAAAGCCTCTGAATCCAAATTCCAAAATGGTATTGGGGATTTGAATAATCTGGAATACTGGTATGGATACCCTTCCCAAAATCCATTTTTTTAAAAAACCCTACTTTTTAAAGTGCATGTTGCTACTATTAAGTCAAAAGCTGGCTCAGAAAGCAGTTTAAGCTGAATGAAATTCACACTTATAGTCCCTATAACACTGTCTTGGAAAAAGAAGTAGATGGATATACTAATTTTTAATGATCCTAGAACTAAAAAAGAAATTATATCCAAGTTCCCTTTGACTAAATTACAGATCAAGTGCAGTTATTTACTTGACTAAGGACATTTTCACATGTGATGCTAAAGGTGCTTTTTGCACAGTGCATGAATGTAAAACTATGCACATTCAGTGTAAGAACGGCTTCCATTTTATATCCATGTTAACCACATTAACATGGGCAAGCAAAAAGTGCTTGAAAGGCTGAGGTGCTTTTAAAGTGTCATCCTATACATGTTTACGTTCTCAGAAGAAGCTTTCACTGACTTCAGTGGGACTTAAGTAAATTTATGGGATGGGATGAGATTAGAGCCCTAGTGTCATGTGTGAAAATGCTTTAACCAAGTTTACCATTCAGAATTTTTTCAGTGACATTCAACCAGACTTCCATGGCTCCTTGTCTATGAATCTGTATGGTAGCTGCGATGACTGTCTCCAATAAGCTGAGTTTTCTCACTTGCATTTGTCACTTGCTGAAGCAGAATTGGAGTTTCCCCATCTAAAATGAAGGGAAAAAAAGATTATAAATTTGTCTGATTTATTACCCAGTTTGCCCTGATCTGGCTAGCCTGATCTCCTCAGATCTCAGAAGCTAAGCAGGGCTGGGCCTGGCCAGGATTTGGATGGGAGACCTGCAAGGAACACTGGAGTCATGAAGCAGAGGCAGGCCATGGCAAACCACCTCTGAAGCGTCTCTTGCCTTGAAAACCCTACAGGGCCACCATGTCAACTGTGACCTGATGGCAATAAAATAACAAATAAAATTCCAGTTTAAGGTTTCATTTCTTGAGAGACTGATTGTAGCCATTTTGTCTACTAGCACCACTATTCTATACAATACCAGTGGTGTGCTATCAGAGTTCTACCATGGTTTGAACTAGTCTTTTTTCTTTTCAGAGTCCAGTTCCTGCTCAAAAATACTTGTAGAGTTCAACTAATGTTTAGATATTCCCATGAAGTCTTACTGGAACAGAGTAAATATAATGGAGAAGAAACCACTGATATGAACCTACTGGAGCGGATGCAGCCACTCAGCTCAGCATCCAGTACTGCAGTGGCAAGATAGATGCTAGAAAGCTTCACAAAAAAATAGCTCATGAGGGCCACCTACACCTCCCCCCCACCCCGCCCGGCTATTCAGCCTCAGTATAGGAGTCAGAGATTTCATGTTTGAAAGGTAAGCAGCTATCACTATCGATTTTCTTCCATGCATTTATCTAACATATTTTAAAGCCACTTACGGTGGTGACTGTCACAGAATTCTGTGCTAAGTGCCCTATTTAACTATCAGCACAATTACATATACACCTTGTTGGATGTTGATCATAGTGGAGACATTCTCTAGTACAAAGAACCTGGTGCAAGAGAGAAGGCTTCACTATTCCTCTCACTGGGGAAATGTTCCACCATTATCAGAGTGGAATCATCTTGAACATTATTTGCAATTATTAATTAGTAAGTCAAGCACCCTCCTCACCTTGTACCTATATGTAACAGTTGGTGACTTCTGTTTCAATGTATGTGAAGAAGTGTGTGTGCATGCAAAAGCTTACACCCAGAATAAAACTTTCTTGGTCTTAAGGGTGCCACTGGACTCAAACTTTGTTCTGCTGGTCAAGCTAAGGCAAGATAATTGCTTTTTTCTCAGTGATTTTTTTTTTTGCAACCACTTTCTAATAAAAATCTATGAGGAATCATCTTGTGAATAGGACCAGAACAAATTCAACAGCTGCCCACATTACACTGTGATGGAAAATCCACAGCTGTGTATCCCATTTGCTGTACAGACAGTTACAACAGGTGAAGTCATAGGGTTTTCAAGGCAAGAGAGGGTGGTTTATCATTTCTCTGCTTCTGGACTTCCTTGTTGGTCCACCATCCAAGGACTCACTGGGGCCAGCCCCGCTTAGCTTTCAAGATTGGCGTAGCCTGGGACATCCAGGTTCGGGCAGTCCTCAGTTAGCCCTGACTTGGTCCTGCATTCCTGGCAAAGAGAAAACCCCCATCCTCTATTGTGGCTGCCACTCTTCTCTATGCTGGTTCTGGTTCCTCTTTGTTCTAGTGATGAATGCCCTTTCCTTTTGAACTAATAGGCATATTGCCACCTAATCCGGTAATGTCCTTTAGGCACCCTGCATGGCATGTGTTTGCTAAAGCAATGGTTCTCAAAATACTCAGCTCTCATTTTGTAACATTTGTTCATAGTGTCATTGTTGTAAAAAAAATGAAGACATTGGCAGTGGCTATAATTTACCACCTGTTTGCAATGGTGTCATGATAGTACAGGATTCAGAGCCTTCAAGATATTCTAGAGAATTCTATCCTTGTTCTCCTATCACTGTCTTTCCTCTCCCCCCAATATTTCAGCTCTTTTAAACTTTTACATGAGTTTTAAAAAGGGAGACATTGACTCAGATGTATATCTTTTCAGAAGTGTCAACTAAATATCCCTGTATGTGCGTTCTGCATTCCAGAAGGGGTGGGAGGACAGAAGGAAGTTTCCAAAATGACAGAGGGCACAGTCAGGGAAGCTTCAGTCTGATTTTCTTTTTTCCAGGCTGAAAAACAAATAGATTTTTAAAAATGTAAAACAAAATAAAATTGGCTTCCTGCAAGAAATGTGGAGACAACATCGCCAAAGATTCACTGCATCTGGCCATCATGATGCAGGTACTGCACGCAAGGGGCGGGAGCTTCCTTTCCACCCTTCTGCCAGGGGTTCCAGTCCAGCGTGCCACTTTGCTTGCAGCAACTATTGTCTTTTGTAGGCTGGGCTTGGAGTATCCCCTTTGCTTGTCCGGGCGCGGGGGGTTTAGTGGGAGGGGGTGGGAGCTGCCTCAGTGCTTCTGCTGCTCCTGCTGCATGCACAGCTCCTGGTGGCTGGGACACAGCTGGAGGGGGTTGCTGGAGGAGGATAGTAGCAAGCTTCTAGAGTAAGGGACAGCTTTTCTCAAGTGGAAACAGCCTTCTGGAGTGAGTGAGTGAAATTTCTGCTGGAAATTTGGTTTTATATTTTTTATTGTATGATGTCATGCCCCACCAGTTCTCCCAGTGCCTCCCCCCGAGAATTTTCTGGCTACAGGCATAAAGACTGTAGGGGACCAGTGGGCCCATTGATAAATAACTACCCTAAGAGTCCTCAGATATTTTGATGAAAAAAAATACAACACTTTAAAATCAACTTTCCGAGCAGATACTTGCAAATATGATGGAAACACTGTCCATATACTTCAGACATTTACATGTTCACTTCTGGTACAGGGGGAAGGTCACATTGCCCCTGATGATTTTCCACTAACAGTTGGAAGTGCAGTGCTATGTGCCATTTTGATTCTTCCATTCAGCAGGAGGGACTTGAAATATGATCCCTAAATCTCTTCAGAATCATGACACGAACTCAAAAAGTGTAAGAGCTGTAAAAATGCCACAGCTGTCTTCTGAATTGCATGGTGGAGGGCATGCCAGTACTGAAGAGAGGCATCTCAGGGATTTCACGAAGATTTGAACTTGAATTTCTAGGACATCCAAGTTTGAGGTTCCTCACAAAATAAGATTTGCCACCTGGAATGCATTTGTTTGATCTCAGCTTCAGTGGTAGGCAATTTAAAATCTGCATAAATGCATGAAATGAAAATGCAAATCGGCAATGGCCAGTTCTCACTCCACAGGAAACAATCCTATGATAAAGAGAGAGCTCCTGCCACTGTGCAAAGGGTTCACCGTCTTCAATCAAGGACATTGTTTCAGCCCCCATCAGCTTGTATTGGTTAAAATTCTTTTCTTTGAACCGTTTCAGTTGAAAAGACACCTCCCTCCTCCCAGCAGAGTCATTTGTGATTATGTGTTCGTATGTAGAAGAGGGTTGACATCTGATTTTCTGGAATAAGAAACACTATAATTTCCATCGTGTTTATTTAAATTGCCTGAGAACAGAATAGACTTGCATAAGGCTTTTGTTTCCCCCAAATTCATGATCTCAGAATCAGAGCAGCAAATGTTCCGGTACTTATTCAGTACCATCTCCTGTTAAAGTTTCCATTTCCCCCAGAAAATGCTTCTACACATTAATAACCACTCAGCTGTGCAGAAATTCATCAGGTTCAGCTTTTCTCTGGCATAGGAATCCAGGTATTGTAATGTGGCACCCATTGAATTTTCTATGTTTTTTGCAGTAATCAAAGGCATAAAGTTTCTTCAGGAATAATTTCCTCACTCAAACTTTATTTTTATCAGACTAAGTTATTTTGCATTCTTCTTGAAAGTGAAGTGTTGTATTCGTGAAATCATACAATATCCTGGAAAGGTGCTTGATTTCAAATTGTCCAAAGTAGATACAGAATTGATTTTAGGTTAGGTATGAAGCAGCAACCAAGTGCATTGTGCTATTAGGGAGTCAGACTGGGAAGATGCAGGATGAGATCCTCACCCCAGCCATGAATTTCCCTGGCGACTATGGGCTAGTCATTCTCTCTCAGCTGAAACTACATACATCCCAAGGTAAAGCAGGAAGGGGAGAACCATGCATGCTGACCCAAGCTTCCTTGAAGATGAGGACAGAAATGAGAGAGACCAACATTCATCTAGAAGAGACCCTGCTTTGTTTGGAAGTGATCCATACAATTTCAGGTTAGCACTGAGGACTCTAATGCTAAGAGTGATTTGGGACAGGCTAGACATCAGGGGGTTCCAACCTTAGGTTTGCAAAGACAATGAGGAGTACAGCCAAGGAAAGGAAAGATAGACTGGAGAAAAGCAGAACTTCATCTTTCCCTACTTTGCTACCACCCCAGTCTGTTTTCATGACTCAGGGGAGGAGAGGAATTAAAATTCCATAAGACTTTGCAGGGATGAATTACACCTACATTGATTATTCCCTACACACAGAGAGACTTACCCTTCCCTCATGTTCATTTGTGATGGGCCTTCCAGTAGCAAAAAACAATCACCCAAAAGAAGAAGAGTTTGGATTTATACCTCGCCCTTCACTGCCCAAAGGCGTCTCAGAGTGGCTTACAAACTCCTTTCCCTTCCCCTCCCCACAACAGACACCCTGTGAGGTAGGTGGGGCTGAGAGAACTCTAACACAAACTGTCCTTGAGAGAACAGCTGTGCCAGAGCTTGTGACCTGACCCAAGGCCACATCAGCAGGTGCAAGTGGAAGAGTGGGGAATCAAACCCGGTTCTCCCAGATAAGAGTCCGTGCACTTAACCATTACACCAAACTGGTTATTCCATACGCTTTGGAATCTATTATACAATTAATTTTTAAAAAATCAAATAGATCCCTGTTAACAGTGGCTGCACCACACAGATGAAAGCCGTATGAAACTCTGCAACACCTTATGTAAGGATCATTTGCAGTGGTCTAGTTCCATTAAAAGTGTATACATTTAATCAATGTATGACTTTTCATCACTGATAAATTTTAAAACATCCACAAACAATAATCTTTTAAAAGAAAACACACCTGTGTACAATTAAAATTGTCAACTTTGTGTGGTGAGTACCTGAAAGAGATTTATGGAGTACCTCCTAGAGATTTTTATACCATTGCACTGTAAGTCTTTCTTGATAATGCAGGAGTGCAGACAGACATAACCTGGACAAATGGAACTAGAGAAGGGGTTCAGTCCCCGGAACTGAGGAGGCACTGTCAAGAAGAGAGTGGGGCAGGAAACAAGGCTAGGTTAGTGGCCACTTTATGGGGGCCCAGCTATCTCGGGGGCTTGACCAGTCAAGGCAGCACCCCCATTTGTATGAGTGGGAAAAGATGAGGCTAAATTGTAGATTATGCTTGAGAATATTTATGGAAACTTTCTTGTGAAATTTGCTGGGATTGCACAGGCGGTGAGCTTGGAGGGCAGAGGCTGGAATAAGAGATAGGCAGAGGCTGGAATCCCATTGCTAGGCAGGGACCTTAAGGCCATGGTCAAACAGGGCTGGGGATGGTCAGTTGGAGCTGTGACGATGGGGAAGGTGGAACCAGCAGGCAGGGAAGTATGGTAACTCTCTCTGTAGACCATACCTGTAAGTGCTGAGGTGCAGCAATAAAAGCTTGAGTGGCCAGATCTGGACTGTCTCGTTATTTTGGAAGACACCCCCCCTCCCCCCATGAAGGGAAGACCTCCATCAAGCTTATTTCAGGCTCCTTCCCTGCAAGTAACCCAGGCAGGCACCCTGCCCTCACCCATCCCCACAGTTGTGTTTGTCCATTAGGATACAAAAGTGGAAATACTGATAGGATAATACTTTAGGATTAACTGAAATGTTACAACATAGACAGCAAGCTTTGTAGGACTTTTCTTCAGGTGGGATGTTAAAACAAAAACAGCCAAAAGGAGTGTGTGTGTGTTTGGTGCAGGACTGCCAGCAGGCCTGGAGAAAAATACCCTGCCTTTTCTAATGTGTGAAATGGGCAGCTGAGGCTGTTCATGGCATAGAGGTGCATAACATCCCATTAAGCCTCAATTAAAAGACCAGAATATTTCCTCCCCCTGGGCAGCTGGCAACCTTAGTTTGAGGGCATGAAGAAGAGAAGTTGTTTTTTTATACCCTGCTTTTCTCTGTCTTAAGGAGTCTCAAAGTGGCTTACAATTGCCTTCCCTTTCTCTCTCCACAATAGGCACCTTGTGAGGTAAATGGGGCTGAGGGAGAACTGTGACTAACTCAAGGTCATCCAGCAGGCTTCATGTGGAAAAATGAGGAAATCAAACTCAGTTCTCCAGATTAGAGTCAGCTGCTCTTAACCACTATATCATGCTGGTTCTCCATGATAGGAAAACCCTAACTGGACTGTGGTTTAATCTGAGAAATGATGAAAATGTAAAATTTAAAATTAATACATTTTTTTCATGACTCATGCAATTGTATGGACAGGATGAGATCATGATATTTGTGTGGGAGGAGGCCCGTGCTAGAAGCTTGTATTGCCCTCCGAATGATGCCTGTGCCCTGATCCTGTCTATGCTGTTTAAATTAGGTGGTGGGATAAAGAAACGGCAGAGGCGGGAAGATATGGAACATAGGGTAGGGAGGGTGGTTTCAAGGAGTACAGCCAAGGAAGTTCATCACATGTACCTAATATGCCCTCAATAATATTAGAGATGATGATATAATTGACCAGGTTGCATTTTCATCCAACATTTTAAAAAATTGTTTTTAAAGAAATAAGAAAACAGTGGATTGGATCCAGGCTAACCTGGCAAGTTCCACCAATGTCCTTCATTTGCAGACTCCCTCATGACATTCCTCGGGGTCTCCCCCAGAAGCAGCATTTCACAGCATTTCATTCTACCATTGGAAAATTTAATCTGGATCCAACATAATGTTCAGATGTCAGTCCCATGTTATTCAGTGGGGCTTAAGTTCAGGACAGTGACCCTAAACTTGCAACCTGAATCAGCTTTGCTGGGGATGATTAGATGGAGGATGGCTGGGGTAATATTTGACTTACTTGAAAAGATCGGTAAAAACTGAAGCACAAGAGAAAGGACAGTTTGTGATGCCAGTGAACATGGTTCACTGCATTTTCATGTAGCCCACAGAATAATTTTATTGTTTTACAAACAATGAGAATGTTTCCCTTTGTTACCAAAGTATATATTATAGAGGTTTTAAAAATGTTAAGCAGTATTACATTGTAAATATTTTAAAATACATTGCATTTTGGGGTGGTAAATATTTCCCATCCAGTTAAAAACTAAATAAGCACTGAAGTTATGGGTTAATAGGTTTGGTGGTTGTGGGATGTCAGTAGGGACGCCACTCACCTGCTGATAGTGAGAAGCCTCCCACTGGTTGGGCTCTCCCTCCCAACTTTGCTCCTCAGTACAGTGGCAGAAAGGCCCAAGGTTGGAAATCCACCTGAAATCTGGATGTGACATTTGCGCATCAGGTGACACTCTAGCCATCCTCAAAAACTCCATGGTACTTTGGGGGACTCCATAGAGCTTTTGGGAATGGTCAAAGGATCACCCGATATGTTGTCACCACTGGGATTTGGGGTGGATTTATTTGTTTGTTTAGAATATTTCTATGTACCTTCTTTAGAGTCTGGCTTGAGGTGGTTGGATGTGATATTGTGTGTTGCTGAATGTCATTTCCACTTGTCAACCCACACCAAAAGCTCCTGGGGATGCTGGTGGTGGCCTGGCATCCCTAGGGGGCAGTAAAACTGGAAAGATATTCCTCTAATGCTGGGAGGGGGGAATCTTATGTACTACTGTGATAATGGATACTTCAAATATGAAGAACAGAATGAGTATACAACAGACTTATCTAGTCTCACCATCTCCACATATAAATGCATGTCCTCAGAAGTTCTAATGTGCTCTGTTTGTTTACTGTATATTTTCTCACAGAGATTCAACAGGGACTCTAAGCTACACCTTGTATTTGCTCCTCCCCCCCATGGCAAAAAAATCCTGGAATTCTGCCCCAAAGCCTCAGCCTTTATTGTCCCACTATTTGTAATATTTAGCTTTAATGACTCCAGTTTTATAAATGTACTAGGAAGAAGGACCGTTGCAGCCATAAATGCAACGGGTGCTAGCTTGGCCGGGTGGCTGTGGACCCCGTCTCTTCCCTCCCCTGGCTGCTCGAGTCCCCCGCTGGCCAAGACGGCCGGGGTCGTTCCCTCCCGCCTGTTGTGCAGGGTGGACGAGCATGCAGGCTCTGACAGGGAAGGAGAGGCAATTTAAACTGACTCTCTTTCCACTGGCTTGCTTGGCTTCCCTGCAGCCACGGGGAGAGTGAGCAAGCCGACTCTGAGAGGGAAGGGGAGGCGGTTCAAACCACCTCTCCTTCCACTGACTTGCTTGGCTTCCCTATGGCCGCGGGGAGGCCGAGCAAGCCGGCTCTGAGAGGGAAGGGGAGGTGGTTTAAATTGCCTCTCCTTCCCTTGGCTCGCTCAGTTTCCCGCAGCTGCGGGGAGGGCAGGAAGAGGAGCAGACCCAGCACCCAGCCAATGGCAAGCGAGTAGTCTTGCGTGGCAGCTGACAGGCCAATGGCTGTGGGAGCGCATGGAATCATGCCACTCCAAATTGCTTTTATAATATAGAAGAGATGCCATATAATATATAGATGTGTTTATCCTAATGGCAATCTACTATATTGTATATTAACAGGAGAGCTAGATTTAAGCATAAGGTAAATAACTGTGGTGGCTCAAAGGTTAAGACTCTGAGCTGCAGACTGGAAGGTCTGTAGTTTGGCAGTTCGAGACCTGAGTGCTGCATGACAGAGTGAGCTCCTGTCTCTGGTCCCAGCTCCTGCCAACCTAGCAGTTCGAAAGCAAGAAATTGCAAGTAGATAAATAGGTACTGTTTTGGTGGAAAGGTGTCACGGCGCCTGCCGAGCCCGAGCCTCTGGCTCCAGCAGAGGAGCTAAGTCCCGCCAGGGATGAGCTCCCGTCATCCGAAACCTCCGCACCTGACTGCGCGGTGAGTGTTGAGGTGGGCCCAGCAACAGCTGGGGCAGATCCTCACTTGCCGGGCATGCCCCCCGATTCACCACCATTGGGACATGGCAGCCCAGCAGTGAGAGGCACACGTGCGCACCCAGCGCTCGCTTAGCCCTGAGTACTAGCAGGAGCTGGGACGTACTTGGAGTGTGCTAATTGCCTACCTCCTGGAGTACTATTTAGTCATCGCTGGCACATGAAGAACTCGTGCCAGCAACTAGTCAGTTTGACCACGCTCTGCACTATCTCACCTAGATTCCTACCTCCTGTCTTGTTTCCCTCGGCTCCTTGACCTCCTCTCCTCTGACTCCACTCAGCTCTGCACCTTGAACCTTCGCTGCCTGAATCCCTGACTCTCGGAACTCTGACCCTCAGACTACACTAACAGTTTGTGATTTGGACTTGGTTTCCCTGGTTATCTGACTTGCCTGGTTCCCGACTCTGGACTGCCCCTCGACTACCCCGCCTGTCTTGCACCCTGAACTTGTTCTTCCCGGTGATTGTTGGGTTGCCCGGTTCTGACCTTGGACTGTGTTCTTGACCACCCCCGTGCTTGCCTAGCCCCGCAACCTGGCCCATGACAGAAGGTAATAGCATTCCGTGCACCTTGACATTTAGTCATGCCAGGCACATGACCACGGAAACATCTTTGGATAGTGCTGGCTCTTCGGCTTGGAAACGGAGATGGAGTTGGATCTAGAGTTGGATTTGACCAGCTTTCAAGCAATGGAAACCTTTACCTTTGCCTAAATAAACTCTAGTTTAAGCCCAATATTATGAGGGACCTCTAAATATAAAAAGAATACTCACTTACTTTTTTTTGGTAATGGTGTGCAGCCTCTTAAATTTATTATAGGGCTTCATGTCTTAATTGAACCCTGTAGCAGTTATTATCCAGTACTCTTAAGAAAATAAAATGAAAACATACAGCTTTTGCTATCATGGAGGGGGAAGGAGGAGGAAAGAGGCACCAACCTTGGGTTGGGAAATACCTGGAGATTTGGGGGGTGGCAGCTACAGAGGGAGGGGTTTGGGGAGGGTGGGACCTCAGGGTATAAGGGCATAGAATTCACACTCTAAAGCAGCCATTTTCTCCAAGGGAACTGATCTCTGACGTCTGGAAGTCAGTTCTCACTCTGGGAGACCTCTAGGCCCCACTTAGAGGTAGGCAATCCTACATTTAAATTTCTGCCTGACAACTGTTAAAGGTAGAAAAACTGGCAAAGGGAATGAAATTCACAAAAGCTAAAGGATCAGCAGCTGGAACAGTAGAAATTAGCACATTCTAGGCAAACAATGCAGGAAAGAAAGGAGAGTGGGAGGGCAAATGGATTAACAGGGACATTAACCTGCTGGGCGCTTACCAAAGTAACCTGTGCAGGATGAAAGGAATTCAATTAAACACTTCTTTCAATTTAGTGCCCTTTCTCAAATTAAAACCATGAAAGCTGAACAGCTAGAGTAAAACCCCAGGGTTTATATTTGAGAAAATACTGTACTCTCCCCCCCCTTTGCTAAATAGTACTTCACCACCCGGACGCTGCAATAATAAGCACCTCTTTCCATGTCAGTCTTAATTTGTTCTTCCAGGTCCTCGGGAGACATACAAAACTCTTGTTCTTCCTCTGGTGGCTTGGGCTTACACTTGCCACAACAGCAGTTGAAACAACAGCAGAGGCAGCAGCAGAAATAGCAGCCGGTCAAAAGGCCACAAAGAGCAAACAGGCCCTAGGGGAAACAGAAGAGATGCACAGACTCTGATTGGACTGGAAGCCTGATAGATAGAATCCTTTTTCACACATGGAAGGCAAGTGGACAGGATCGTTTTGAAAACCGTTTAGGCTGTTGAATTAACAAAAACTTTTCCTTTGTATCCAGGGCAGAAGAATGGGGTTCAAAACCAAACTTGTAAACTATAAGCAACCTGGTTGTTTTTATTTTAGTTTATTTACTTCATTTATACCTTTCTGGCTCAAATCATTCTCCTTTCTGCTGTTTTATCCTTACAACCATCACTTTGTGAGATAGGTTAGACTGGGAGTGTGGTGATTGGCTCAAGGACCTGCACAAAGCTTCCATGGAAAAGCAGGGGTTCAAACCCAGATCTCTCAGATCCTAGTCTGACACTCTTGACCACTATCTCACAGATTAACAGTGCAATCTTAAGCAGAGTTATAGCCATCCAAGCACACTGACTTCAGTGGATTTAGAAGGGTGCCACTCTGTTTAAGACTGCACTGTAAGCATCATTTCTAGGTCAAAAAGTTGTTACAAACTGGAAAGGAGACAATCATGTGGAAAGACAGACTGGAGCTGTTGTGAGCATATGCAAGGGTGTTCCAGACAGTCATGGCTTAACCTGATACCACCTGAAGCCCCTGTCCACCACTTCCCATTCCTGAATTCCCCTTCCCTTCTCATGTTTGAAAGGCATCTTGAAACCCAGCAGGGCAAACTGCACGTGCCAGTTAGGAATTCCTGAGCCCTCACAAAATACAAGAGCTTTAAAAAGCCCAGTTGGGTATACTCAGCTTGCAAGGTTGCCCCCGGGAGGGTGAAAAATCCTGGCGATTTGAGGGTGAACAGTGCCTGTGGAAAGTGGGGTTTGGGGAGGGGAGGGGAGGGGAGGGGAGGGAGATCAGAGGGTTATAATGCCATAAAGTCTGCTCTCCAAAGTAACCATTTCCTCTAGGGAAACTGATCTCTAGAGACAGTTGTAATTCTGGGAGATTTCCAGGCCTCACCTGGAGGTTGGCAACCCTATCAACTTGTCACACTACAGTTCAGCCTGGGGAAAAGGTGGAGAGGGGTTTAGCAGCTTTGGCTTCCAGTGTGTTGTAATGAAGCCGATGGCAAAATGCAGGCAGAGAAAGAGGAGGCTGCAGCACCCCTGATCTGTCATCCAAGGTCACCCACTCACTCTCCTCCATCTGTTCTCATTCTAAACACACATTCTGGTGTTTGCCTAAACCTGCTTGAACAAGCCAACATACTGCACTGCAGCAAGACAGAGCTCTTAAGGAACTTGTGTCTTTCCTAACAGCTAGTACCAGTTCTTGATTGAATATTCTTGTCTGCAAAATACCCTAAAAAAACACATTGTGTTAAAATTACTGATAATTGAGAATGTAGCTGTCTTGGTTAGCTCAATAAACTAACCTAATCCATGGAGCTATGGAGAAAACCACCATTAAAAGAATAGGGGAAAATATGTCCGTTATTGAAATTACAGTTAGTTATTTGCAATGACAGTTTTGGAAATGACTGTGTAGCAAGGATACCTTTTAAGAGAATTGGTGCTTTCAGTAGCTGTGTGGTGGGCAGAAATTCAGCACATGTGTAAGATTGTTTTGTGTGTAATCTACACATGCAGGAGAATAAGCAGAGAGTGGACTACCACTTCATACTTCAGGTAGTGAATTCAAATTCTTAATACTTCCTCATTCAAAGTAATTCCCTGCAGACAGAAAACTAGCACAGCAGTCAGAAAGGTTCTACCCTGGCTCTTTTCCTGATTTTCTATCTGCAAGGAGTATTTTTTAACGCAAGGACCATTCAAAATTGTAACTGGTCACCTGTAGTTTGAAGCAGTACAGTCAAGTCTACCACTTTAGTAATCTGTTGCCTCGTTCTACTACATGTGTAGGCCAAGCTGTAGACCCAAATTTCAGGAAAGTATTTAAGGCAAAGTCTAGTTGAGAACCATACACAAAAGAGTCTAAGGTCACAAACAGACTTGATAAAGATCCTGAGGGCTGAACCCTTCTACCCACTGTGGCTTTGCTAATTGAAACCTCCTCTCTCCACTTTTATTAGCTCCATCAAAGGGAAAAGCTCCTTTAAAACTCATTGTTTCCCCTTGAGAGAGCTAATAATAGCGTGAGAGTGGGAGATTTCTATGAGCAAAACTGTGTGGGGTATTAAGGGTTAAATCCCTGTTCTGCATGCTCTCTCATATGTGAATGGAGATCTGTTACCTTCCTCATGTCTATTGGTGTCCTGAATCACAGGTAAAGCCTGACAGAGGAAGTGGAGACACTGTCATGCTAACAACTAGAAAATATGGAGAGGACTTTGAAACACTGCTGCATTTCCCAGTTGGAGCAAGTTATACTTACAACTTGCAACATGTCTTCCAGTTACGTGGCTATAAAAGGCATAAAAGTCTATTGGGAGAAAGCTAGGTCTCCTAACACTACTAAACACTGAAATTTATTTGGTAAAACCAAAGTGCAGGACTATCTCACAGAAGGCAAAATAAAAGTAGCACAAAATTTTTTTAAAAACCCTCTTGTGCAAAATACCAAACCTCATGTGTCTATGTTCTATTTAAGTTAACAATTTTTCTGCCCCAAAGATGTTGTAGCTCAAAATAGCCGTGAGAATTACACATTAGGTGTGAGATTTGACAGATTCTTGATGCCTGAGGCCCAATGTATTTGGTCAGGCACTGACTGAAGTGCTAGTGTGTGATACGTACACCCACAAATGCCAAATTCTTAGGATTACATAATAAACCAGATGAGTAAGACCTCTGATGCCATCAGAACCAAAAGATCTGTTTACCCTAGTTCAGCCTGTACCATTCTGTTCTTCGCCAAACCTCTTCCACTTCCTTTCCCCTACCTCTTTGCAAGGCACCAAGGTGTGCCATAATCACACACAGTGTTATGTATTACTATTGCTTACGCATACGCCATGCCATATATAGTCCAGAACGGGGCTAAGTTTGTGCTGCAATAACTTATTAACTGGTTGTCACACTAAGAGGACTTTTCACTTTGAGCAATGAGTCATTTACATTTAGTCATTACTGAAAAGAAAGTCAAAATTAACCTGGAGCTCCAGCTTCAAATATAATTAATGTCTTGAGGCGATTAAAGTGGCATCCAGCATATTTAATTAGTAAATGAAAGGGACACGGAAACATCCTTTAATAAGCACTTCCCTCAAAGAGCGTTTCAAATTATTATTCTTTTGCTATTCTTGTTTCTGAAGTTAAGATGGGCAACTGTTTCTACAAAGCTCTTTCTGAAGCTGAAATTTGTTCTAGATCAACATCTTTAGAACTCTGTGGAGAACTCTGCAGAACTCTGTGGAGGTCCCACATGGGTTCTGTGAACACTCCAACAGCCAGACCAAAAACAGGCTTGCAATATCATGATTCCCTCTTACAAAGGATGAGCTACTTACCTTTGCCCACCAGCTAGAAAGCATGAAATATGTATTGACGTTTTCTTCGCCAAATTGCTCTGCTATGTACAGCCCTAATGATCCATACTGGTCATATATGTTTCTTTTGGATACATCAGTTAGTATTGCATGAGCGTTATTGATTTCTTTAAACTTTTCCGCTGCTTCTGGGTTATCAGGGTTCTTGTCAGGATGATATTTCAGAGCCAGCTTCCTTAAGCAAGCAAGAAAAGAAGGAGAACGCTGTGAGTAGACAGTTAGTTACTGGAGCGAGAGGGATGCTTCTTTCCTGAGCAGAAAATTCACATGGACCTTGTGAACTCAGATTTACAATCAGGAATTTTCATTAGTATAGAGTTTGCATGAATAATCACTGTTCAATACTACATTTTTGTTAGTGAGGTCTTCTCTCAAATAAGGCTGTGGTTCCTGTCCTGTTTGCATATTCATTCATTGCATGCTTTGGATAGAAAATGCAGCTTTGCTGAACTTTAGGGGGGATTACTTCCAAGAAACTATGCCAGGGTTGGAGTCCTGTACAAATATGCACAGGAGTAAGTTGCTCTTTATACAGGAGGACAAAGTTTGAGTCCAGTAGAACCTTTAAGACCAACAAAGTTTAATTGAAGGCTTTCGTGTGCATGCACAGTTTCTCAGATACATTGAAATGGAAATTATACAGGAGAGTTTACAGTTGAACAAATGTAGCTAGGACTGGTTCTATGGGGGTCATAAACATTTTTGGCCACCTAAATATAGCTCCCTAACAGCCAGCCTTTAAAAATGGGGCTGTGTGTTAAGATAATTTTGAGGATTCCTGTGTGAAGTTGTAGAAATGAATGGCTAAATAAATCAGTGTGAGAAAAAGAAGTGCAAAGGGAAGTGGGAAACCTTTGGATACAAGTATAACATGTTTTCTGTCAAAATCAGAGCCTGCCTCTCTCAAAAACGGGATTAATCGAGGAGGATGTGTAAATTATCTCCTGAATAGGATAAAGAATAGAAATTCAAAGACAGTCTTTTAATGGAAAGAACCTTTTTACTCAGATGGTTTCTTTTTGAGCCTGTGGAAATGGAATCTGATTTTGTTTTCACATAACACTTAGAAGCTCCAAGCCACAAAGTCAGTATACTTATATTTCTAAATGCAAGAATCTGTTAATACACCTTGAACTAAAATGAAGTAAGTAGATTGCTCATTATAATCAGGCTATAACTACACTACTCAAGTGCAGAAATCAATATAGGGTTTATATATGCAGCAGCCTGAGAATATAAATTTTATTATAAAGAAGAGGAGGCATGATTTAGCCCTATTGGAATGAGAAGGGGTGCTGCTGTGGTGCCTCTTGTAGCAGATGGGAGAGACATCCCAGGCTGGGAGCCTGCAGCCCTTACAAAAGTATGGACTTATTACACCCATGATCTAAGAAGGATTGATGCAGGTGGAGTGATTATCTGGGGTGGGAGGAGATTTTTGGAGCAGTGTCTCATTCTACCTCTCATCTTTTACGTGAAGCAGATATGAGCCAGTCCTCTGGGCCTTTTCTTGAATCTGCACAGTCTGGATCTCTGCCTAAGTATATGCTTGTTTTCACAAGTGATGCTTACATAGTCATCCACACTCAACTACATTGGTTAGAAGGTATGTGCTACTTAATATTGGCCCTCTTTGGTTTTCACAAAGTTCACAAGAGACACCTTTCAGACTGAAAGACTTCCATATGCATCATTTGTGGTCTTAGAGTGATGGATCCATACCCATCACTTGTGCTATTTCATATCTATATGAAGCCTTTGGGAGAGGTTGACAGGAGGCGTGGTCTACAGTGTCACCAATATGCGGCTGATACCCAGCTCTACTTCTCTTTTTCACCGAATTCCGAGAATGCTGTTAATGATTTGAACCAGTTGTGGAGTCAGTAGTGGGCTAGGTGAGGATGAACAAGCTGAAACCTAATCCTGGCAACACAGAGGTTCTATGGGTTATAAAAAGGCAGATCAGAGATTTCAGATCTCCTTGTCTCCGATAGGGGTATACTCCCCTTGAAAAGCCAGGTTCACAGCTTGGAAGTGCTGCTTGACACAGTGGTCGCCTTAGAAAACCAGGTAGCTGCTGTGGCTCAGAGTGTGCTTGCTCAGCTCCAGCTGGTGCATCAACTGTGTCCATTCATGGGTCAATCAAATCTAGAAACAGCCATTCATGCCTTAGTTACATCTGGACTGGACTACAGCAATGAGCTCTACTTGGAGCTGCTCTTGAAGAGTGTTTGGAAGCTGCAGCAGATACAGAATGCAGTAGCTAGAGTGCTTGTCGGGGCCAGCCATTGTGAGCATATTTCCCCAATACTACAGCAACTACACTGGCTACCAATCTGTTTGTGAGCCCAATTCAAGGTGCTGGTTTTGTCCTTTAAAGCCCTGCATGGTGTGGGACCAGGGTATCTAAAGAATCCTCTTCTCTCATACATTCCTGCCCAGAAATTAAAATTGTGGGGAGATGCCCTCCTGACTGTCCCACCAATTTAAAGACTCTCATTTGGTGGGGACACAAGAGGCCCTTTTCTGTGGCAGCCCCACAAATATGGAACAACCTTCCCAGGGAAGTATGCCCGGCCCCTTCACTGTTAATATCCAGGAGGCAGTTGAAGACAGTTTTATTTAGGACTGCATTTGTATTGTCTTAGATGTTATTATTGGCAGTCCTAATGGGAGTTTTTAAACTGTGAGTTATAAGTTTTATAATAGTTTACACTGCATTTTATCATGTTTTATTTATATTGTAAGCTACCTTGAGTTCAACAAGGGGAAAAGGCAGCTAATAAAAAATTTAAATAAATAAAGTGTTAAATATCAGACTCAGGCAGCTCATTAACAAGTGATTTCAGCTTTATTACATCAGAACAACCAACAACAAACAACAGGAGCAACGAGCTCCTTTTAAACTTCCCAGGCTGGCCAGGCCACGCCCAATCGCTCAGTAAGGACCAATCACTGTTCATACATAAAGACCAATGGTTGTTGTTCCCTCCGAGAACAATCCTGAGCTCTGATTGGCATGTGTTTCACCACAGCCAATCAGATTGTGCATTTTACAATACCAGAGCTCTATGTAGCTCTGGTCGAACCTGGGACTAACTATTTGTAATCACAATACACAACATAAAGCATATAATGAGAATCAGATGCATTGCAACTGGAAGGAAGAGATCCACTAAGAGATGACTGAAAATATGGAATGAAGGTAGCAGGAGAGGATACAGTCTGGCAATAATGAAATGGGCCAGTCACACACCCTCTTAGCCTAGCATATCTTACAGGGTCGTTGTGAGAATAAAATGAAGGAGTATAGAACCATGTAAGCCATTTTGGGTCCCCATTGGGGGGAAAGGTGGGATATAAATTTTAAAAAATACATAAATAAATGCACTGCCTGGTGAATATTCCCCTTCCCTTTGTTGCTAAAATGCTAGTTGCTGTTTCTCCAAAGTGGGTCAACACTGTAATGAAACTTATTTATATTAAAGTTTGGGGGTTAAAATTACTGGTTTAAAAGTTTCTCCTGAGAACGGGACAGAAAGCAGAAATGAACCTAGACACTGCTTTATTAAGATAAAGTCACAAAAATGCCAGAGTGTGGGTTGGATCCAGACTAACCTGGCAATTTCCAACAATTCCCCTTCCCACTGCAGGCCCCCCCCCATGTCGTTCCTCCGGGTCTCCTATCTCCTAGGGGAAGCATTTTGTGGAGATCAGTGGGCTGCAGTGGGAGGGAGGCAGGAAACCTCCGTTCTGACACTGGAAAACTTAATCTAGATCCATCCCTATGTCACTACTGTAACAACAGATTAAGTTGAATTGTGGAAAGGAAGCATAAACCTCCTAAGCAGCACATGCTTGAAGAGAGATTTCAGTAAGAATTATACACAAAGAAGTGGATAGAAAGGACTGAAGATACTTTATAATGTTGGAATGCATACATTAATCTGCCCTTACAACCTTTATAAAGCTACACCTCTTTCCAAGGACTTGTGTCTTCAAAACACCACTAGGAAAAGGGTCAACTGAAACATGAAGAGTGTACTGGTTGTTAAGACTCTGGGTGTGAAGCACTTGTGGCACACAGATAATTGCATCCCCAATGTGAAAACAATTACCTCCCCCCCAGATATCTGGCATTCTGCTGAAAAGCTTGTCTGCCTTTGTGCCAGGTTCTTCTTATATCAGGTAATTAGCAGGTGCCCTCTAGTGGTAACAGAAATAATTGATACGTTGTTTCTTGAGGTTTCTCTAAAGAAAGGCAAGGAAACTGGCCCTGTCTTTATCTCCTACATTTTATCCCACCCTTCCTCCAGGGACCTCAGAGTGGCATATTGTTCCTCCCCTCCATTTTATCCTCCCAATCCCTTTGCTAGTTAATGAGACTGAGAGAAAGCAAGTGACTCAAGATCACCCATGGAGATGGCAGAATAAGGATCTGGAACCAGACCTCTCCTGTCTTAGATGCCAGACCAGCTGTCTCGTAATTGCTAAACCATACTGCCTTTCCAATGTGCAGCCTTAAGCAGAGCTACACTTTTCTAATCTCACTGACTTCAGTTGCACTGTATTCAAAGCTGAAATGGGAAGAGTATCTAGTGATGATCACTCTCATAAAAGATTTATGTCTAGTACATGAGATAGTACTAGACCAAACTGAACAAATGAAATAGTATTCAACTGAACATTCATTATTATTATTACTATTTACATAGAGCTATCCTTGTGCATGTACTGCTCACCCATGTTCATGTACAGCATGTTATGGTATCATCACTGTGCACCATTTTGGATATCACAAACTTCCATGGGAAGAAGACATACCCCCCCTTGCATCTCTTCCATGCATACTAGGAGTTTAACCCTGATGTCTGCCCAACAACCAACAACTGGAAGTGATATTAGAGGGTTTTTAAAAAAGGAATGAAACATCAGCAACTGCTTCACCTTTCTTTGTTCAAAAAACCCACAAAACCCAGGAATTGAACAGTGTAGAGATTTTCTTGGCCTTAGTCTAGAAATATATCACCAAACTTAGACCCTTAACCTGGCAAAGTGCAGTTGTGATGGCTGTGGTCCACTTCTTTTACTTACAAAGGGGCCAATATGTCCCTGCTGCTATTCATGTCTTTAATGCAGAAGGAGTTCAACCTTGATGTCTGCTTAACAACCAATAACTGATGGTGATATTTTAGGGTGGGGTTCCCCCCCCAAAAAAAGGATAAAACAGCAAAGGCCCCACCTTTCCTTTTTCAAAGAAACAGGACCTGCACAATGTAGATATTTCCTTGGCCTTAGTCTAGAAACTCAAGCAGAGCTGTAGTCTCACATCTGCTGCTACGTGTAAGTGGCAGTTTTGCAAGAGCATGGAAAAACGGGGTGTGGAATTCAGCTTCTGGAGAAGCTTGGCATTCTCTCTCTTTGCAAAAATCAAGTCTCACTACACCTGCACTGTCTACTGAAATCTTAGACGCCAAGGAGGTAGCTGAGAACAATCTTGAAAGGCTGGGCATGTGGCTTCAGTATCCTTACCTATCCCATGACTAGCAAAAGTAAGATAAATTATGCAAAACAGAAAATAAAATTCAGAATAAATCATGAAAAAAAAATTAGTTATATATGACAAATTTACACAATTTATAAAGGTAACATTAATTGACTTCCCTTGGTGAAGAACATGATTTATCTGAGTGTTTAGAATACATAGAGCCTGCTAATTGCTCTAAACCATCACAGAATTTAAACAAATCTTTAGGAGAGGATGATGCCTTTACAATTTTCTTTACAGGGTCCCTTGACTTCTATTCAGGGATCTCTTTGTAGCAGCAACTCCTTTGCATATTAGGCCACACACCCCTAATGTAGCCAATCCTCCAAGAGCTTACAGAGCTCTTCTTGCAGGGGTACTGTAAGCTCTTGGAGGATTAGCTACATCAGGGATGTGTCACCTAATATGCAAAGGTACAAAAAGAGCCCTGCTTCTACTCCTCTTTCCCTCTCTGAGGTTGTCTGCAGTCCTAAGGACTTGGAATTATATTTTAGTTAAATCAGTGAAGTTTTCTTCCAAGTGTCTGTATTTAGAATTAGAGTGTTAAATGTTGCTTTAGTACATTCTGATAACTTGGTGCAACCATTTAGGAAAGCTGTTAACTGGTTGATTGTGGAAATCAACCACACCAGCCCCAAAAAAGGTTGAGGACCCCTGACTTGGAGGAATGGGTTCTTGAAGTGGAGATCTGGAGATCTGTCAGCTCATTTGAAATTTGAAATATTTAGTTAACTGATAAATTGATACCAGTTGGTAGAAAATTGTTAACAACTTTGGTAGAAAAAAAATCATACATTTATAACATTTAAATACCATAGGTGTTGTCATTCTGGCAAAGAACAAGCTAACTAATAGCAATAGGAAATTTGAAGTCAGGTATTGTAGGATTATGATACAGCACTGCAAACTAGTTAGTTCAGCAGCAGGACTGGAGATTCATGAAACTAATTAACACAAGTGAAAGGATCAATTTAAAAAAATGCAGGAGGATGACTCATCATTTTGTCTTGCAAGTATTTACAACCATTCCATTAAGCGTGAATCCCTCTGATATTTCCACTTTATTCAGAAGCGGCCTCTGTTTTTACCTGTAATTGCTAATAAAGATGGATAAAGCACCCTTGTCAGTTTTACCATAGACTTCTATGTAAATCATCACTATTCATGTACAATGCAAAATGAAATCCACTTTACTTTGCATTGTTCCATGACAACTCTCCCCTTCAGGGATTAGAGCATCTTAGTCCCAACAGAATGTGAAATCAACACCAATATAAACAAGCAGGGGGTCTGCAAAAATGACTAGGTTCAGTGGCAACCATAAATGTACGGTAATTCCAGCAATCAATCAGCAGGGAAAGCTTCTAGGTGCCAGCAGAGGTACACCCTTCTAAAGCCCACTGACCTCCGCCAGAAGGATGTCAGTCTGTTTAGGATTGCACTGTCATATAGTCTACCATAGAAAGAACATTTTTAAAAAACCACTCTAGATCTGTACCAGTTCTCTGAAGAAATGGGAGGGAAATATCTAAAGCTGCTGCTGTAAAAAAAAATATTTTTAGAAAGTTAGCAATCCCTCCCCGCACCAACAGTTTTTTACAACACCTTTGGAAGTTTCCTCATGTTTCTTAAGAAAGCTATAAACAGCACAGGGAGACAATGCCTCTGTCAAAATGGCACCAGTATGTGTTTGATGCTGGAGTGTAACATCTGTGTCATGGGTTGGAGGAAAAGGATTACTTAAAAACAAACAAACTATAATCACTCACACTTATTGCCTGCTGCAGGTTCCCCTTAAAGGTCCTACGCTAGAAAAGCAAGGATAAAAAAAGATGCACTTACTTTGCTTCTCTGAAACAAGAAATGAGAAAGCAGAGACTCATTAGTTACTGGAAATAAGTAACTGGCTACCAAGCACAGGCAACATTTGTAGCCTCACCCCTGGGAAAAGACCAGCCTGGCTCCAGCCATCAGCTGGAGAAAGAACAACTGAAGAAAGTTTGCTTCCCTTCCCCTGCCAGAAAGAAAACTCTGCCCAGCTGCCAGTTGCCTTGGGACTGCAGATGTGAAAAGGACACTGTGATCTTTGCTAGCAGTGGTCTTAGCCATGGGATGACCAGGGCAACTGACCCTGGTCCTGCATGGGAAGGGGTCAACTGCTGAGCTGTCCTGGTTTTCATCCGCACCAATGCCACTGCTGGGCTCTCTGCTGCTGATACAGCAGACAAAGATGGTAAAGGGTATCAGAGCAGTGACCAGCAATCAGTTGTAGGGGTGTGTGATGGGCACCCCCACTCACCTCCAATGCTGCAGTGCCAGAAGCAATGAGAGTGAGGGATGCAGCCTCTGTCCCTTGCATCATCTCTGCTAGCAGGACAGTTGCCCCCCCCCCCGTCATCCTACAGCTGTTTGCCAGTTGTTGCCCTCAAGCAAGCCGCTGCTGCTGTCACTCCATAGGTGATGGCAGCAAGGAATGCTTCATCCCTCTCCGTCTTTGCCTCTGGAGTCACGTTGGCAGTTCCAGGGCAGTGGCTAGCAATCAGCTGAAGGGGGTGCTGCCTTTATAGGTACCCCACCAACTACACCCAGTGATATTGGGGCCCCATACTTGACTTTTGCCCAGGACCCCAGAATCACTAAGACCACCCCAGCCTCTACCAGTCACCAGAGGTTCAAGGGCTGCTGCTGAATAGGGTTGGTATTGCATTTTATTTATTGCTTATAAGGCACTTTTAGGATAATTTGGTCAAATGATGAGGTACGCATCTTCAGAATAAAGGAACAGAAAATGCCGTACAAAACATGTCATTGGTCACATAAGTAAACAGTAACATAGTTCCAGATATCAGTTCTCCCTCAGTTTAATTTATTATTCAGTCATTCCGACTCTGTCTGGTCAAGCTTTTCAACACCCACTGATTAATTCTTTTGGAGAAAAAAGGCTAAGATAGATTCTTTGTCTCCAGATATATGTTGGAGGATCATACATGGAAAGTGACCATTGCTAAATTTACATAAACAATGTGAGCCTTTTCATAACCATCTCCTTGCAAACAGTGCTAGTTCAGACACAGTGCAAAACCACCTCTGAACATCTCTTGTCTTGAAAACCTTACAGGATCACCATAAGCTGTAACTTGACGGCAAAAAATGAGAGAGTTATAATTAGACAAAACATAATTCATCTTCCAAGGCTGTACCCACCACTCTATCTATGGTAACTCAAACCAGCCTCTGAAGATGGTTTCTAACTACAACTAGTTGTAACTATGGCTTTGTGTTACATACAAATGTAGCTGAATTCTAGTTTGCATCTCACTGATGTTTTGCATCTAGCCTGTGACATAGTCTCCCAGCAAGAGCAGCTCAAAGATGAGACCACTCTAGCATGCAGTCAGCACTTGCCAGTGCCAACCCTCTCCCTCCCCTTGGCTCTAACTGCCTACCTTGCAACAGACTCCTCTTTCCATTTTGTCTCTCCTCCACTCTCTTAAAGACACAGCTACCTGGCAAGCTCCTCCCATGCATCTGTAAGGAAGAAATGGAGCCCTGACTATCTTGATTGCCTGAGCTCTAGAAACAAAGAAGTCTCAGGGGAATTGGGTGGGTCTTTTGTGTGGGTCTGGAGACTCTGGTACTGAATGTTCTAGCTATGTGGCAAGCAGGTGGTGTTTGCATGGAGACAGAAACATTCTGGGATATATGAATAAGACTGGTGGTTGGGAATTGGAGAACGCAATGTCTGCTGCAAGCACCTTGTAGGCCTTAAAGCAGAAGAAAAGATACTTAGGAGGAAGTTTGCTTAAGGTTTCCACTGAAATTGACGATAGGAGTTTATTTTCCTGATTTGTGGTACGGAGAAACTTTGCTTCTCCCTTAGATAGTGTCTGAGGAGTACACGGGGGGGGGGGGGGCATAGCAGTCAACTGCCAGTCTGAGATTGGCTGAAGCTTCCTGGGAGAAGCTTCCTTGCTCTCATATTTCTCCACAGTCTTCCCTTTCCCCTGGGGACCATGACAGACAGAAAGCCATGCAGGTCAGCAGCTGCTAAGAGACAGGCAATCAGAAGAGATTTCCCTTCTTCCCCTTCTGTCAGAGGAATATCTGTAGGATATTTATAGGAACCTGACTCAGACTTCTCACCTCTTCAAAATTGTCTTTTCTTTCTTTATCTGATTAACATATCTTTGTTTGTTGAGAAACAGTTCTTAAAAACATGTGGGCAATATCTTTTAAAGTCACCAGAACCAGATGCAGCCTATATGGGACATTCAGTCTCCTTTCCCCTGACCCTCCCACACAATATTCCTCTCTTTGCTTTCTCCACATCTTGGTCCCACTTTTGTCTCCCCCCGCCCCCTCCGGCTTGCATGGATTTTTTTGTCCCCATGGGCATTTGATGGAAGTGAGGGGTAGTACCCTTTTTTAATCCTCAAAGGATGGGCAAGGAGCCCCACTTCAAATTAAGTAGTATTGCTTAGGGAACAAAGCCCAGAAATACACGGCAGACCAACTGATCTATATACATTATCTCTAGTAGTGAAAGTTTTCTACAGTTTTATTATAAACCTCTGAAAGCCTTGAGGCAACTTACCTCCTTAAAAATATGTAGGTGTTATCCTGGACCTCAGTTTGAGGAATGTTTTAGAACTGTCATAAATACCTGTAACATTTCTTGATTTCGTCATGGGCTGCCCCTTTCGTTAGTCCCAGGATTTCATACAGTGCTTCTCCTGATGTTGATAAAGCTCGCTGCCTTTGTTCAGCCATCTTATCAATTCATTTCCAAGAGCTCTAATGTACAAGAAAACATATCACTAGGCTAATGTCTCCGAATGGCTAGAGAAACAAGCAAGCCTTGGATTTGATAAAGGCTTCAAACTCTTATTCTCCCTCCCCTGATGAAGCACTTCAAGGTGATTTGCAAAATGAAAATATGCAACAGAATACTGAGATAATGTACACACAAAGGTCCTAACTAAGACCCCCTTCAAATTGTTTATAATACCGTAGTTGCTTTAATGTATGCAAATAGCAGGGTATTCCATCAAAAGAGGCTCTGGGCTTTCTTGACTGACTGTAATCTGTAGCCACTAGGTATATAGATAGTGATAGCAGCCTCCAGGTGAGACCTGTGGATCCCCTGGAATTACAGCTCATCCCTGGACTACAGAGGTCAGTTCCCTTGGAGAAAACAGATACTTTGGAGGGTGAACTCTGTGGCATTGTACCCCACTGAGGTTGCTGTCCTCCCCAGGCTCCATCCCCAAATCTCTAGGAGTTTCCCAAGCTGGATCTGGCAACCCTACCCCCCCCCCAACCCCTGCCAGTGGTCATGGGGACCTGGCAACCCTAGGTATTTTAATCCTGAAGGATGGGGCTTTACATTCAGCGTATCTCCAAAGCTTGCCCTACTGAGCCAAATTTTCCTTGCAATCTGTACTGTCCTGTTTGTCTGGTCTCCCATTCAAGCAAATCTACCTAGGTCGCCAGCTCCTTGCTGGGAAATACCTGGAGATTTGGGGTCGATCCTGAGGAGGGTAGGGTTTGGGGCATAATGCCACAGAGTCCAGCTTCCAAAGTGGCCATTTTCTCCAGGTGAACTGATCTCTGTTGCCTGGAGATCAGTTTTAATAGCAGGAGATTTCCAGCCACCACCTGGAGTTCAGCAACTCTAAATCTACCTCAAGGTCCTCCTCATCCTACTTCCTGCTCGATCAAATGCTTTGCCCTTCTCAGCCACCCAATGTCCTTGCCTTGTCTGTCTGTCTCTTCTTCATACCACTGTCCTTCAAGGTAAATCACTGAAGTGCCAAATGCCCCGACTGCACACTCCAGTCTGTATTACTGCATGTTTGGTATGTTTCCTATCAGTTCTCCTATAGACATGAATGTTAAACATGGGTGCCTTTCATTGTTTCAAAAACAGGAAGCATTTTATTTTTATTATTCTATCGGTCTGAAATTTGGAAGTGTGAATGTCCTAGAAAAGTGCTACTGTCCCCCCTGAGATTTACACAATTTGGGCGGAAAACCATGGAGGTACAGACCTAAGTGGGGGGGAGGTGTCGCTTATTGAAACCAATGGGAAAAAACATTGAAATAGAAGTATGAAAATGCAACAACAATAACATCTCTCCTTATAAATATTTATCTTTTGGTTTTGCAAGATTCCATGCGCTCCCATTGGCTGTAAAATGCCCTCCCTCAGCCATTGGCCCATCAGCCGCCACTCAAGAGTACTCGCGTGCCATTGGCCGGGTGCTGGGTCTGCTCCTCTTCCCCACCCACTCCCCCTGGCAGACCAGCTCTCTCTCCTGAGGAAGACAGTTCTCTTGACTCCTGTGAGGGACTGTCCCCTCAGTGGCTGTTTGTAGGCAGCCAAGCTTGGTTCTGTGAGTAAAAAAACAAAGGACTTTCAGCATAACCCCTCCCCGCCCATAACCCCCTCCCCAACAGCCACTTTCCTGTCAGAATAAATGGGAAAAGGCTCTTTCTCCTGCTTAGCTTCAGCATGGCTGGCTGGCTAACGAGGTGGGCCAGCGACCATCAAACCATTTTCTTCAACTCCCCGCTGTGCGGCTGCCATTCCCCTAGGGTTGCCAATCTCCAGGTGGGACCTGGAGATCTCCCACTGTTACAATTGACCTCCAGATGATAGAGATCGGTTCCCCGGGAGAAAATGGTTGCTGTGGAGGGTAGACTTTATGGCATTATACCCTGCTCAGTCCTTCCACACACACCCCAAATGCTGCCCTCCACCGGATCCACCCCCCCAAATCTCCAGGTATTTCCCTAATCAAAGTTGGCACCTGTACTTTTTCCTCTGTCAGTAAAAGGCCCTTTCCACACCTATGTTGGCCTTTGGGAGAAAACTCATTGGGCCCAGTCCTGATCAGGTTGCCAACTCCAGATGGGCAATTCCTGGAGATTTGAGGGATGGAGCCTGGAGAGGGTGAGGTTTGAGGAGGGGTGGCACCTCAGACAGGTACGATGCCATAGACCCCATCCTCCAATCCAGCCATTCCCTGATGGGGAACCATTGTTGCCAATCTCCAGGTGGGACTGGAGATCACTCCAAATTACAACTGCTCTCTAGGAGGGAGGGGGGAGGAGATGGAAAACTAAAGGTAGGTTGATGGTTGGCTGGGAGATAAGGTTGTCAACTCCAGGTTGGGAAATTCCTGGAGATTTGAGGGGTTGAACCTGGAGAGGGTGAGTGTTGAGGAGGGGTGGGACCTCAGACAGGTACAGTGCCATAGACTCCACCCTCCAAACCAGCCACACCTTCCTGGGGAACCACTGTTACCAATCTTGGGGGTGGGCTGGAGATCACTCAAAATTACTACTGCTCTTCAGGTAGCAAAGATCAGTTCCTCTGGAGAAAATGGTGGACTCTGTCATTATACCCTGCTGAGACTGCCACAGCAAATTGTCACTGAGTGCCCAAAGCTGGGGCACTCTCCCAGAGCCTCTTTCTAGAGCCCGTTGTATTTATTTCCACAACAGGCCTTATTCCTAGTAAGAAATAATGTTGAAACAGAACCCTATAAAGCAACCCAGTAATGAAATAGCCCGTTTTTGGAAATAATAACAAAACTGAAAGAAACAAAAACAAACTCTGATGCCCAAGTCTAGAGTAATGAAGGTGAGCTCTTTAACCATTTTCTTGGGTCCTCTAAAGACCCACTAACTCAGCAGTTAGAGAGAAGGAGCTGAGTTTCAGTAGATTTTAAATAGCGGGGGGGGGGGGCTGTGACTGCATGGGACTCCATAGCATAAACATCATGGGGCTGAGCTGCAGTGTACCAGGAACACTTTTTGGAAAATAGCGAATCATTTAGGAGCAAAGTACAGTGGCCCACACTCCCAACTCAGCCAACTGCTCCAGAAGGACATCATGGCCGATACTATTGAAAGCTGTTGGAAGGTTTAGGGATGGATCCCCTTGTTGTTCTTTCAGCCAAGATCAGCGGTCAGGGTAACCAGTGCTGTTTCTATCTCAAGCTCAGGCCTGAATCTACATTGAAATCGGTCTAAACAATCTGTTTACTCCAAGACTAGGTAAAATTGTTCATCCACTATTTGCTCAAATACCTTGCTGAAGAATATATTCCGGCTACCAGACAGGAGTTGCTAAAGTCATTTGGGTCCAGGGATGCCTTCTTTGGGAAGGATCAGCCAGCACCACCATTCCCTTCATTACCTCCCAGACCCATCTGACCTGTCCAACACAGCTCGCGATGATCCCCCCAGGAAGGGCAAGGGCTGAGCTTAGATGCTTTGAAGCCCCTTATCCATTTCATCAGACCTCATCAATTGAAAGCGAGATAGAATTTGCTCCAGTAGCATTCTGAGATATAACCTGCTGAATCCTTGTCATGGTGGATACAAGCTATTTTGTCCACAAAATACCTGGCAAACAAGTCAGTGAGCCCATAAATCTCCTGGGTCTATATCCTCAGGCACCTGCCCCTATACAACGAAGAAATATATTACCAAATGGCATCCTACATATCCAGTGCTGGAAGAAAACTGAGCCATCATTACTACAGAGTGGACATGATTGATAATGTGCTGCAATTCATGTTTGGTCACATTTGCTTCAAGTTTTCCTCCATTTGGGAAACCATGGAGTATTCCAACTACTGTGCAACAGAAACTGGGACAGGGATAAAGCCTGGCAGGCCCATAGCCAGGAATTTCTAAGTTGGGGGGATTAAAATTTCTCAGGGGGCACTTAGCCAATTTAGATAATTTAATTATTTCTCCTGTGCAACTCTCCTTTCCCTCAAGCCCTCTTCCCAGATTTCCAACACAGCCAGCATCCCTCAACCTCCTCCTCTCTCTCTCTGACGTCTTCCCTGCCTGTTTCCAGCTGCCTGGCTCTCCCTTCCCTCCATAGGTGTCTCTCACACACCTCTCTGCTCAACTTTCTCTCCCAGGCACTGAAAGAGGTCCTGGAGTGGTGCAGCTTTTTTGGCTCCAACCTGGCTCTGTCCTTTGCCAGACTGCTCAGGTCTTGCTGCTATACAAGCTGCCCTGAGGTAGATGTGAAGAGAGGCAAAGTGGCACCCCCTCCCCCCCACGCTTGGGCTTCCCTGCTGTTTTTTTCCAGCTCCTCAGAGTGCAGGGAGGGAGTATGTGGGGGAAAGCGCTGGTTGGGCCCTGGGGACTGCACCCCCTTCTCCATGTGCATGCTGCTCAGGCAGCCACTGGGTTGTACCATCCTTTTTAGATGTGGGGGTATGGCAGCCAGAAGAAAGCTGAGAGGATCTCCCTCCATGCCACTCCCCCTCTGGTGAGGAGGAAGTGCCTGGCCTGTCCTCAGGCAGCAAAAACAGAGGCTGTCTGAGGTGGGTGTGCTGGGTTGTTGGCAGGTGGGGGAAGGGAAGGGGCACTGCCGGTGAGTCCTCCGCGCAGCCCAGAGAGTTGGGGGGCCTGGGCTGCCAAGGAAGTTGTGGGCCTGGGTGGAAAAACAGAAGCGAGACTTTCCTCAATTTACTCCAATCTATAGCTAGAACAACTCCCCACCACTGACAAGAAAGGCAGCACTATGCAATACTGCCTGCCTGCCAAGACACCAAACCTCAATTTGATTAGGATACTGAAATGTAGAAGTCCTGTTCCCTATCCTAGATCTGATATGCCTTAATTGTCTAATAAGTAAGATGAGCAGAAGGGACTTTTCCCTTTTCCTGCTTCAGTCTCAAGCCCTTTCCAGCTTTTCCACTGTAACACAAGGGCCCTTATGCACCACAGTTGCACTACATTGGCTGCAAGGGGGGAAAGCTCATATTGTGGCACTAGAAGCTGGAATCAGCCCTTGGCACTCAGCTATTCCATCCAATGTGGTCTCAAAACACTTGGAAATCTTAGTGCCTGGTCCTATCAGATGTTACGTCAGTGCCCCAGGTCATAGGGACTGGTCCCTTACTTTCTTTCATATGTCAGGGAATCAGCCCATGATAACAACTCTGTTTCAAGTAAAACTGATAATCAACCCTTTCCCCTCTCTCATAACTGCTCAGTAAGAAACACTATACTGCCCTGATCCATGCATTATTTAGTGGCCCACATTTTGCTAGGGATTGAGATTTTAACAAATGAAATTTCCTCATTGTATTCAGTTCGTAAAGTAGACCACAAAGATATGCTATCCACCCCCACTTCCCCAAACCAATAAATGTTACACAAAGCACACACTAAAGTAATAACTCTAAAAACAATAATTTCCTTGCCATGGGGAAAGGTAATGTTATTTTATATTCATTATGTCTTTCTACAATGTTTTTAAATAAATATATTGATATCATAGTACTTGGGCTTTATTGGTATTTACTGACTTTACCCAAAGGAAATAAATGACACAAAACAACATGTGCATGAAATGAAAAGCAAGTTGGTTTTCCTTTTCCCTCAGTATGGGTGGGGGAGTCAGGGTCATTCAGGTTTCTTAATTAAGGTGACAGGTGCATTCTTTGTTATTTATTAAGAATTATATGTCAGTCACATCACGTATTTAGCATGATAGGCACATAGCAACAAGTGTTGTACCCAGTGAAATCAACTGGAACAGGATCTGGGTTAGTGGCAGTATTTAGCAGCAAGATAAAAATCTAGTAAAACATCCCAGAAGTACAACAGGTTTTAAAGATTTCACTACTCTTTGTTGTCTACATGAAACTCCCTTTAAACAAAACAAAACAAAAGATCAGCTGTTCGACAGCAACATAATTTTCTTCATTCTCATGCAAAGTGGTGATGTTTTACAGTTCATAAAGTTCTAGCCTCTGACACCAGTGGAGATTTCCTGCTAAAGCACAGTGGGTTGGATCCGACCAGTTTTTCTGCTCTTGAAAAATGGAGGAGGGGATTCCCCTTGACCACCCAAGAGACACTAAGGATAATGAAAGCTGCATAGACAAAAATGATGTAAAACTGGGGCTACAGTAAAGAGGAGAGACTGAGTGAAAAAGCTGGCTGGATCCAACCCCATGTCTGCAGTCCAAAACATAATTCTTGGGATTAAGTCTCATTGCACTCAGGAGGACTGACTTCTCTACAAACATGTATAGGAATGTGCTGCATGACTATAGTTCTACCCAATTTCAGTTGCATTTTATGCAGTTAAACTGTATGCAGGATGGAGCTTAATACATGTATCCAAGCATCTATTTAAAAAAGGACAGTGTTTAGCTCTGTGGTCCAATTCAAATTGTTTGAGGAAGATTTTTTTTAATAGCTCAGTTTCCTCAAAGTAAAGCTCTTTAAATTCCTTGAGAGTTGAGATACTTAAAAATTCTTGACTTCAACTTAACTTTAAAATCCAGTTATTTATTCACACCTATAGCCTAGTCCTAAGGCATTCTTACTCATAATAAAGGCCCAGTGAATTAAATGGGACACTATGCGCATGAGACTGCAACCTGAAATCATTTCAAGGGTAATACAAGATGTAATAATCCACACTGTCACATTCAGTGTTCTACATTTTATTTTTAAGAAAGATGTTCAAGAATATTAGGCCTGGTTCCTATGAATTACCCTATTGTATTATTTTACAATAAAGCCTTTAACTTGTGTGCAAATACAAAGACAATATATAAGAATCATAATATGAACCACCAGGCATCTTGCACTTTAACATCAAGTATATTTGATACAACTAAAGCCTAGAAATTCAAAAAATAAAATAAAATACCTGTTTCTAAAACTTCTGAAACAGACTCCAGTATGTAGAAGAATGCTTCATGGGAACTCTCTGTATTACTGCACAGTTCGATTGCATTTATAGAAGCATCCTTTTTATCCTGAAGGAGACAGAGGAGCAGGACCTCTCAAAAGTGAAACAGTTCTGTACCTACACCTGTCTTCCATGCACTATGGAAAGAAGCAGCTGTTTTTCTCCCTGCCTTCCTTCACATATGGGGTTAAACAGGTCAGTGGGATCTGATTACTTTTTTTTTGTTACTCTAGTATCCAATTGGCTATCCCTTCTGAAGGTCCATGAAAGAGTAAATAAAATATTAATGAGCACAAAGGTTGCTATAGCATGATCACTAATGACACCAAAAAGTGCATCACATTCAGTTTGGTTATGTTTCACTCTTGGCTCTGCTTTGCCTGATTGTAGCGGTCTAGCTATGCCTATTTAAATGTCAGTAATCTTGTTTTTTTATGTTAAGAGTGGGCACAACATTTAAAGGCACAAATGTTTTATTTCTTAAGACTATAAAATAGCTGAAGAAACTTAATTGGATGCTGGGGGTTTCTTTGTTCGTGAAGTATGATGCATGTTCCCAAAATACAACAGTGGCCACCTTAGAACCTCTGTGAGAGTAGATCAGTTGAGTAGGGGGCTGAAGGGGTGTATGTGCTGCTCTGGTTAAGCTGCCAGAGGCAACTATGCAAATCTCACTTTGCCTTTGCTTCAGACATGTAATTTCACCCCCATCCCACCTGCACCACTGATCTGTTGGATATTGTAACTCTGCATGCAAGATGATCTGGGAGGGAAAGAGTTAAGAGAATTCTCACAGTCAGGTACTGTTGTGTACTGGGTTCAACATGCAGCGAAGACAGGTGCTTGCGATTATCAGCTCATAGTTTACTGGTACACAACACAACACAAACAACTGGCCAAAATGGCCAACTATATACAGTCCCCGAGACATACCCACAGGTCCCATTGGAGGTTTTAAACTTCCTGCCACAGTTCCTATAGGTGCTAACTAAGAGGTTCAGGATCCTCGTCCTGATTGTTCTTCGGGAGCCAAGCTCCGGTTGCATACTGCTGTCACCTAGTGGCAGTCAGTGGACATAACACCCCTCCCTCCCTCCCCCCCCGTAGTTTGAGCCCAGCCTAGGTGACATAGTCTTTGAGATAGGCTGGAGGCCAGTGCTCCCCCATGGAACGCCTCGGAACAGGAACTGGGGCGTCAGGAGCCCTGGCTGGTGGATTCACCAGGACATTCAGCTACGGTGGTGGAGGGGCCTCTTCAGGTGCTGAGACGGGGGCAGGCATCCTGTTCTCATGTGGGGGTCACAGGGGCTGGAGCCTGTGCAGGAACTCCTGGGATTCCTCTGATGTGAATGCCATCCTGTTGTCAGAGATGATGGTGTCATAGAAGATCTTGCGGCGTGCCCGGATGGTGGCCCTGGCAGATGTGGTGAAGATGGGGCTAATCTCTATCCACTTTGAGTATGAGTCCACCGTGACCAGAAACAGCAGTCTGTGGAATGGCCCAGCGAAATCTATGTGGAGCCTTGACCATGGCATCCAGGTAGATGCCCAGGCTTTGGTGGGTGGGCTTGGCGGATTGGGCCGGATGATTCGGTACATTTGACAGTGCTTCACCCACTCCTCCACCTCCATGTCGATCCCTGGCCACCATACATAACTCCTGACCAGGGCCTTCATGCGGAGGATCCTAGGATGAGCGTCATGAAGGGCCATCAGGACTCGGTGACATAGGGCGCTGGGGACTACCACCCAGTCCCCCCACAGTAGGCATCCCTTGTGGGCAGACAGCTCATCCCGGCGAGCTGTGAAAGCTGTGAACTCAGGGCCCACTGTGTCCGTGAGCCACCCCTCAACACCCAGCCCAGAACCTGGGAAATGACAGGGTCCCTGGCTGAGTGGCGGGTGACCTCCCTGGCCCAGAGGGGAGAGTTAGGGAGGTCCTTAACCTGGAGGACATGGTGTACTGGAGCCGGGTTGGCATCAATGGACGGCAGGGGCAGGCGGCTAAGGGCACCAGCGTGACCCATAGCCTTCCCGGTCCGGTGCTCGAGGGTATAATTGTAGCCAGACAGGAAAATGGACCACCGGAGGACTCACAGGGAAAGTACCTGTGGCATCTGCTGGTCCGAGGCGAAGAGGCTGAGAAGGGGGCAATGATCCATGGCGATGGTGAAGGGCTGGCCGTATACAAAATCATGAAACTTCTTGACGCCCACCATGATCGCCAAGCCCTCACGGTCAATCTGGGCATAGTTCCTCTCTGCCACCGACAGTGTCCAGGAGTAGTATGCATGGCCCCCCCTGCCCGTCCGGGAGCCAATGGGCTAACACTGTGCCCATGCCATAGGGGGAAGTGTCACAAGCAAGAACCACTGGTAGAGATTTGTCAAAGTGCGCCAGGACTTTGTTAGATATTAAAAGTGCTTTGACCCCCTTGAAAGTGGTGGCCTAATGGGGGTCCCAAGACCAAAGGGCTTGCCTGTCCAAGAGGAGGTGCAAGGGCTATGCTACCGCCACCTTGTGGGGGAGGAAGACTTGGTAGAAGTTCAAGAGCCCCAAGAATGCCTGGAGTTCCGCCTTGGATTTAGGCAGGGGGAGCTCAACAATGGCCTTCACCTGGTCCTGAGTCAGGTGGAGGCCATCCGCATCGACTGTGAAGCCCAGGAAGTTGACGGATGGAACCCCTAAAAGGCACTTCTTCCACTTCCCTTTCAGCCTGGCTTCGTGAAAACGGCGGAGGATGGCACACAATTGGGAGGCGAAGTCATTCGGCATTGCTGCAGCGATCAGCACACTGTCGAAGAAAGGGATCCCTTTCAAGAGTGAGTCCATGAAATGTTGAAAGAGTCCCGGAGCCATGCTCACCCCAAACTGCAGTCTCTTTACTTTAAAAGCCCCCCTATGAGTCACGATTATATTACTTAACTCATGGTCAGCGATCTCAGTGCCAAAGGTCTGTAAGGATCTGATTTTAGTTCATCTCATGGCAGCTAAGGTGGTCATCACTCAAAGATGGAAGGATAGACATCCTTCAATGTTGTCTCATTGGCATGCAAAGGTGTGGGATTTCTTCACCTTGGAAAGATTTCCAGGCTACTCAGATCGCTCTATGTTAGTGCGGGAGGTTCTAGAGAACAATTAGTTTCTGAAAAGTGGTCTTTGTTTAAAACCAACATGTTCTTATGTTAACTGTATTCATATACAAGTTTATTTTCTTCCTTGTCCTCTGGAATTTGTTAGATACCACTACTGTTTGTTGGCTCTTTGTACACAGTTATTTGCTCATTGTACCTGCATAGTCCAAGTGTGGTGTCACTTGTCACTTAGGTGGTTGCTATTTTACCTGTACTTCATTTATTGAAAAATTCTAATAAAATGTTTTTTGGGAAAAAATGTGTCATGATTGTTTGCGCAGCCGCGGTGGCCTCGTCAACTGGGAGCTCTTGGTACGCTTGGGTGAGATCGAGCTTGCAGAAGATCTTCACCCCTGCCAAAGTGGCCAGCATGTGGCTCACAACTGGGATCAGGTATGCATAGTCCTGAAGAACCTTATTCAGCGTGCACTTGTAGTCCACACAGATTTGGACATCCCTGTTTGGTTTCACGGGGGTGACTATGGGGGTCTCCCATGCCACATGGAGACCGGTTCCAGGACCCCTTGCGCTACGAGATGGTCCAGTTCTGCTTCTATTTTCAGCTTCAGCGCAAACTAGACCTTCCTGGAATTCATGGGGATGGGGGCTATGTGTGGGTCGAGCTGTAGTGACACGGGGGGACCCGTGTATTAGCTGACAGTCCCATCGAAGACAGCTGGGAACTCCCTGCAGACCTTGCTGAACTCCCTCAATCGAAAATCCCAAAGAGGCGAACCACGTGCGGCCCAGTAGACTGACCAGGTTGCCCTCAACCACAATTAAGTCCAAGTAGCCATCAAACCCCTGGTACTAGACCCAGAAACTCCCCACACCCCGGACAGGAATGCGGTTCCTCTGAAAGTCTGCCAGGGTCACAGGAGATGGGCGTAGGTGGGGTCCCCTCTCAGGACACAGTCTATTAAGGGTCTCCACTGAAATGATGGAGGCTGCAGAGCCAGAATCCAGCTCCATGGAACACGAGGACCCCTCTATTTTGATCCAGACCTGGATTTTAGGGGCTGAAGTCTGGCTTGGAAGCCGCAGTACCTGTTGCAATGATTTGCTCGTGAGGAGGTTAAGCTCTTCTTGGGATGCATCGTCCTCATAATGCGTGGCAGACCGGCAGCCCTGCTGGGGTTGTGATGGCGGGGTCAGGACCCCCGGGAATGGCAGGCCCAGACAATGTGTCCCAAGCAGCCGCAGCTCCGACAGACAGCATCCCTGAAACAGCAAGTTTTCCGGTCGTGCCTGTCTCCACAGCTGGCACACTCATGTCATCCGGACTCCTTGGCAGCAATGGAGCGGGGCACAGGCACTGGATCTCGCCTCCGGTCGGAACGTAGGGTCCAGTGCGTGGAGGAAAGAATGGCCTTTATGATCCTCACCAACCATAAACCGCTTCTTGGCCTCCTGGCCCCTGACCGCCAGACCCCACAGATGACGTCACCCTGGGTGCTTCGGTGGTCTGTTTTTTTGGCAGGGTACACATATTCACTCGTCCACCAGCCTGGGAAGGTGATGGGCCACGCAGATGCTTTGAGCCATCTTCCGCTGCCAGCTTTGGATCTGGACCCGGCGCTGGCCCATCAGGTGGTGCTCCTGGAGGCTCTCCCCGGCCAGCCCACACACATTTGTGGGGTGGAGTGCCATACTGCCAAGGACAAGATCTTCTGCCATGTCTTGGACTGGGTGAGAAGGGGGTGGCCCTCGGGTTGGGGGTGCAGATTTCACGGTGTTTGCCTCCTGCAAAGACGAGCTGTCAGCCCACAAAGGCTGCTTGATGTGGGGAGGCAGGGTGGTAATCTCAACCCCCTTGAGGGAGAGGGTTCTCGCAGATCTCCACGAGACACACCTGGGTGTGGTCCAGATGAAAGCACTGGCCAGGAGCTATGTCTGGTGGCCGGGGCCAGATTGGGACATTGAGGATGTGGTCAAGAGATGACAGCCCTGCCAGGCTTCTAGACCCAAATCTCCCAGAGCCCCCACCAAGGCCTGGGAGTCATCCCACAGACCCTGGTCCAGGCTACACTTGGACTTCACGGGCCCATTCCAGGGTCAGCTGTTCTTCATCCTGGTGGATGCATACAACAAGTGGCTGGAAGTGGTCCCGGTGCTGTCCACCTCCTCACAAGCAGCAATACGGACCATGTGGAGGATCTTCAGTGCCCAGGGCATTCCTGACACCCTGGTCACTGACAACGGCAATGCCTTCACATCCAGTGAGTTCCAGGACTTCACCTGGTACTACGGGATCCGCCACATCAGGTTGGCTCCCTTCCACCCTGCCACCAATGGCCAAGCTGAACGCATGGTCCAGATGACCAAGGAAGTGCTCCGACACCTGGATAGCAAGGACTGGGACTACAAGTTGGCCGCCTTTCTCTTCGGCCAGCAAACAGCGCCCCACACCACGACGAGATGCAGCCCAGTGGAGCTGCTCCTGGGCAGATGCCTGATGACCCAGCTGGATCGTCTTCACCCCGATCGTGCACCAGAAGAGGAACCGGACACCAAGTCACCGGAAGCAGCCAGAGGATGCTTCCCTGAGGATCCTATCTATGCCAGGAACTATGCATGAGGCCCACCGTGGATTCTGGCCTGGGTGGTGAGAGTCATGGGGCTCCAATCATACGAGGTTTCCTGGGAGGATGGCCAGATCTGCCACCGCCACATTGACCAGCTGCATAGGCAGGTGCTTCCATACAATCCTGAGGACTTTGAGGAACCGCCCTCCCAAGGCTAACCCCTCCGCTACCAGAAACTCCAGTTCCTCCCGACACGGCGCCCGACTTGTTGCCGCCCTCCCTGCCAACAGACAGCCCGGTCACACCTAGAGGGACAACGCAGAACGTTCCACCTCAGCCAACACTGGTCAGCCCACAGCCGAGTGAATCGGCATCAGCTCCCATCAGTTCGCCCGTCATGTGTCACTCCATGAGAGCACAAAAAGCCTCCACTTATCTCCAGGACTTTGTATGTGGGTGTCAGACTAGCCTGCTAGTTTGGTGTAGTGGTTCCCAGTTTGGTGTAGTGGTTAATCTGGGAACCAGGTTTGATTTCCTACTCCTCCACTTGCAGCTGCTGAATGATCTTGGGCAAGCCATATTTCTGTCAGAGCTGTCCTTGAAAGAGCAGTTCTCTCAGAGTTCTCTCAGTTCCACATACCTCACAGGGTGTCTGTTGGGAGGGGAAGGGAAAGGAATTTGTAAGTCTCTCTGAGATTCCAAGTGAAGGGCGGGGTATAAATTCAATCTCCTCCTCCTCCTTTTCCTCCTCCTTCTTCCCCCCTTCCTGCAAGCAGGCTCAGGGCAGGTAACAACATATCAACATACAATAAATATAATTAAAACACAATAATATACATTAAAATGGTGGTGACAGCCCAAGAACAGAAATTGGCTGGCTGTGAGAGGTTCCCTGACCCATTGGTACAGATGGATAATAGCCAGCTGTTATTGGATGGGTGACAAAAACCTCAGGGAGGCCATACATGGACGCCCGCTGCCTCAGCCAAAGGCCCGGCGGAACAGCTCTGTCTGATTAACAACTGGAGATCTGGTTGGCTGTGCAGAGTAAAATAACCACAATTTTAGTTTTATTCTCTCACTCACTGTAATGTATTCAGCTCCGATCACGTGCGAGGCAAGGACCCAACGCGGTCAGGTGAAGCGTCCGAGCTTCGCTGCCAGAAACAATGGCCAAGCGGATCCTGGCCCAAGCCACTCAGAGGGCTAGGCTCCTAGCCATAAGCCTATAGAACTCTCAGCCACTTTTTAGAGCCTATCACGAGTGTGGGGTGTGTTTGGATGTGGGATTATTTTGCACATATAAACCGGCCTGCAAGCCTGGAAATTTGTCTTGTTCTTCACCTAATAAAAGTATGAGAGCTGAAATCACTAGTAAGTCTCAGTACTTTCTACTCCCCTTTTCTGGTACATTTAAAAAAATTCCTGCACTTTTACTTCCTCTCTTTCTGTGTGTACAAATCCCATGGTAGCCATTCTGTAATTGTACCCATCATCCTGTGTCAGAATGGCAAAGATGCCCACAGGCTTTGTAAGGTTGGAGAATCCTTGGTTAGCATTTCGGACTAAGATCTGGGAGACCTGGGTATAAATCCCCACTCTGCCACAGAGGCTGACTAGGTGATCTCAGGCCAGTCTCCTCATGGTCTGCCTACCATACCTCACAGCGTTCTCATGAGAATAAAAAATGGAGGAGGGGAGAACAATGTTGTAAGCTACTTTGGGTCCCTACTGGAGAGAAAATGGGGTACAAATGTGTATGTGCCACCTTATGAATCTAAAAAACAGTATTTTGAAAAGTGCAAAAATACATTTACATTCCACTATATCACTTGGTTCTGTAGAACTCCAGCTCCCTCTGGTGGCATATGGCTGCATATTATTTATATCTGATGCACATCCTCCCACAAATTTATCTCACTTCAGTTTAGAGTCCAGGGTGGGCCAGACAAAGAAATGAGAAACGGGAGACTAGAAAAACTATGTTATTAAATCCAAATGGGTAGATAAGCCATGAAATGTGAATTTTAAGCACCATTAATGATAATCCAATTATTACGTTGTGTAAAATATAAATTACACATTATGACAACGATATTAATTAGTTTAAACTATTTTATTGCTGGAATATTTTAATTTTTATAGTGGTTTGGCAGTGCTTTTTTGTTTGTTTAAAGTAAGGTGCTGGTACTTACGTATAAGGCTGCACCAATTTCCACCAATTCCCCCCTCAGGATGTGTGGGAGCCACCCCATCAAGGTGCCAGTACTCAGTAACAATGAATACCACCATAAAAAAAGTCCTGGGCTTGGGGTCAAGAAAGCAAGAAATAATAATTGTAATTGCCTTTTATTTCACCTTTGAATTTGTGGCTGGCAACTTTGTAACTATATCATATTGCACATTTGCTTTTTCAGACTTCTCGCTGAACTATGCTATATCCATTCTGAGCCCCTAGATGGCAAGAACTGTGGAATCCTCACCTTTAATCTGCAGTAGGTTTCCAAGCACTGAGTACATTGCTGTATAGCCCACATTCTTCTCTACCACTTACACAGAATGAGGCAGAGGAGTTTAGCTTCAGACAAATGTTTTGTTCCATAAAGGTACATGCAAACCATTGATTGTGTAGCACTATTGAACTGGAAAAAGTCAGAAATATTTGGCATTAGTACTTTGATAGATTTACTGATATGAGGTCAGATACTACTAGCTATGCTACTGTACACAAGAAAAAGAAGGGGCAATCTCGTCAGCTTCCTATGTGCCCTATAGACTGCTTGGGTTGCCAACCTCCAGGTGCAGCTGGAGATCTTTTGGAATTACAACTGAGCTCCAGATTGCAGGAATCAGTTCCTCTGGAGAAAATGGCTGCTTTAGATGGTGAAACTCCATGGCATTATACCCCACTGAGATCTCTCCCGAAACCCTTCCATCTCCAGGCTCTACCACAAAATCTCCAGGAATTTTCCTTCCTGGAGTTGGCAACTCTATCCCAATCTCCTATGGCTTTTTGTCCAAGCAAGCTCCATGATCCTTGGCCTAGCTATCCTCCCTCTTTGACCAGCAGAAAGTGGATAAGATTCAAACCATGGATGAATTGGTTTGTGTTGACCTGGATCCATGGGTCATTTCGTAGAAAAAGAGGTGCAGGAGCTCATTAGCATAACTTATTTGTATATGCCACACCCCCTGACATCACCGGAAGCTACCCTACAACAAGCGTGAAAATACAGATCAAGTTAGTATTGCTATTTATTTTTGTGATAGTTACTATACAAAAGCCTTCTGGGTTCAGCTTTTTAAAGACCAGTTTCTTTAGAAGGACAAATTAACAGTGACCTTTGCTATATATGAGTGGGGTTGGCTTGTTTTGTAAAAGGAAGTTATGTTCTTATCACACCAATGTACCTGTATAGTTACATGAAAAATAAATTATTGCAAAAAAACGGTTCAAATAAATGGTCTACTTGTATGAACAGTGTGACATTAGAGAATGGGACTTGTGCAAGATTGCAGCTTTTTTTATATGCTCAGCAAAAACTTTTAATAATGGAAGAAAAGCCACAATCTCATGTAAGTTTCTCTTTCAGTCACTTGCAAACACTCCAGCAAGTGGTACACATTCTTCATGTTCCATGTTTCACAGGGCTAGCAGATCTACTGTCTGGAAAAGACATCCTCCCTTCTCTAGTAAATTATGAACAACTTGACCCCTTGAGAGAGAGGTGTGCTTAAAACAGAGTTATACACATGACACATATAGTAACATTAAATACCAAGTTGCCTTCTTCAAATGAATACAAGCTAAGCTTTGCCTGTTACTGTGAGCAAGACAATTCCCAGGGCTTTTTTTCTGGGGGAACATGCCAGAACAGAGTTCTGGAATCTCTTTGACAACATTCTTTTTAAAGGACCCATTGAAGACATCATTAACCTGACCCCCTTTGAAATGCAGTGATCATCCCAGTTAAGTGGTACTTAAAGTGCCAGCATTCTGTTGTTGCCCTGACCTGGATGGCCCTGGCTAGCCTGATCTTGTCTGACCATTTGAAGCTAAGCAAGGTCAGCCCTGGTTAGTACTTGGATGGGAGACCACCAAGGAAGCCCAGGGTTGTGACACAGAGGAAGGCAATGGCAAACCACTTTGAACATCTCAGGCCGTAAAAATCACTATGAGGTCGCCATTGGTCAGCTGTGACGATGGCACTTTCCACCAACAGTTTTGTTGTTGCATAAGAAAAAGGCCTGACAAAACCCTTGGGGCTGTGCACTTTGCACCTCTCTGGAACCTTAAGTTATGTTACCCTCATTCAGCCTCATCTAGAGATAACAACAACATGGCCCCAGCCACAGAAAGTCACTTAAATCCACACAAAAATGTCTGCTTTTTACCATCATCCAAATATTTCACACCAAGGGAAGGCAGAAGGAGAAAATAATACTGTGTGCCTGTCTCGTCTGACAAAGTTTGAATCTAGTGGCACAGAGACAGAGACACACAGAGGGGCAGAGAGAGAGACAGAGAGAGAGACACACAAACAGAGGGGCAGAGAGAGAGAGGGTCAGAGAGACAGAGGAGGAGAGAGGCAGAGTGACAGAGCCACACACACACACAGAGGGACAGAGAGAGAGACAGAGGCCTACCCCCCTCAAGCCCCCGCTGTCATCCCCACTCCAGCCAGGTTGCTGGCACGCTGGGCACCCTTGGCCCACCCCCACCCGATCAAGCCCCCACCACCCCACGTCGGTGAGCGGGGAAGGCACGGGGAGGCATTTAAATGCCTCCCCACTCCTTGGAAGGCCTTCCCTAGCCCATCAGTGGTGGGCGGGCCAGGGAAGGTGGGGGCCCATCCAACTTACCTTGCTGCTTCCCATTCCTCATGGCCCGACTGAGGGCTGGTGGGGGCAGGGCTTGCTGGGCTTCTTACTGCCAGAGCGTTGCTCCGGTGCACTTTGGCAGGAAATGACTCCTGCTTGGATCCAATGATTGGTGAACCTTGCAGAGTGCAACTTCTCTGCTTCTTCCTCCTGCTACAGCCCCATGAAATTTTTGTCCTGAAGGTTGGAAGATCACAGGAACAGCACGGGGGCAAAGAGAGGATCTGAAGTGGGAGGAGAAAAATCAGCGAAAATACCTTCTAGGAATGGGCACAAACTGGGAAAATGTGGTTCGGCTCCTGGTTTGTGGCATGCACAGTTTGCAAACCACAGACCATCACAATTTTTTTTGTGCTAGCTGAACTGGTATGGTTCAGGAAGTGCTAGCAACCCCAAACTCACAGAGGATGTCCAGCTGTCTCTCTTCTACCTGCCCGCCAAGTTTGGTGATGATTGGATTTACAAGATCTGAGTTTGCCCCCCCCAAGAAAGTGCCCCCAGGAAAGTGCTTTCTGGGGAAATGACAGTCAAAGGTTCAGGAGGTTCAGGAGTGCATAGAACAGATCCTGTGCAATTTAGAGACACCAAACTCAACATAGTCTCTGGCTAACTCTCTCCTACCTTCCCTCCAAGTTTGGTGAAGATTGGATTTACAGGGTCCAAGTTATGACCCCCCAAATAAGATACCCCATCCTCCATTGTTTCCAAAGAGCAGGTCAAATCCAAGAACCTTTCAGTAGAAACTGAAGGTAGGGGGCATTTTTGCAAGCCCAGCAGAACCAGTGCCACTACAGCAGTGCAAACCCAAGAGGACTGAAGTCAAGCCAGGAAAGTGCTTTAGGGGGAAATGTCAGGCACAGGTTCAAAAGTGTATAGAATGGACCCCCTGCAAGCTACATACACTGAACACACAGGGAACCTCATCCTGCCACCTGCTCCTTTACGATCTCTCCAAGTTGGGGGTGGATTACATTTCTGGGGTTATAGACCCCCCTTTTCTCTGGAAAAGACAGCTGCAGTTATAGGAGTCTATGGAATGGCTCAGGAAGAAGCCAGTGACACTAAACTCACAGGGAAACTTCTCCTGGGCAGACCCCTACAGCTAGACACTAGATGCAAGGGAAGTGCTTGATGCTCGCAGCCACCACTCCCATCACCAAAGGCAGGTTCTGAAGTACAGAAAGGCAGAGATCCCCAAAGTTTCAACAGGGTCTCCCCAAAGTTATGCCATGAGAGCTTGGTGGAAACCAGAGTTTTCCATTTAAAGTTGATTAGTGATGCAATGACAGAAAGGCAGACATGACAGGAGACTTCCGACAGGGGGTCCCCAAAGTTACCCCATAACAGCTTGGTGGGCAGGGCACCCCAGCCCCACCAGACCAGTGGTAATCAGAGTTTTCCATTTAAAGTGATTATTGATGTCAGCCACAACGGAAAGGTAGACATCCAACAGGGGCTCAACAAAGTAACCCTACAACAGCTTGGCAGGCAGAGCCCCCAGCCCCACCAGACCAGTGGAAATCAGAGTTTCCCACTTAAAGTGATTAGTGATGCCAGCCACAACAGAAAAGCAGACATCTGATAGGACAGGGGCTCCCCAAAGTAACCCCATGACAGCTTGGCAAACAAGTCACCCTAGCTCCACCAGACCAGTGGAAATCAGATTTTTCCATTTAAATTGATCATGAGGTAGGTGTTGTGTTATGAGGTAGATGTTCGGTGAGGGAGCCCACCCACCCCCAGCAGAGGCAGCCATCCTCCCACCCAAGCACAAAGGGTGCAATCTACAGGCCACATGCCGGATCACATAGAGAGGAGGAGGAATGGGGGGACACGTAGGGGGACAACAGGAGATCTGGATCTTACCTTGTGAGGTCCAGAGATGGGTAACTCAGCAGGGGGAGTTTGACCTTCAGGAAGGCTAACTCATCCACCCTGACCAGGGCTAGGCGGGAGTGGTGGGGGCTGAGAATGTCTCCCAGGTGGGAGAACACATGCTCACTCTGGACACTAGTGGGAGGGCAGGAGTGGAGACTCTTGGCCTAAGCTCCCTCTAAGCTGTGGAGTCTTGTGAGCAAAAATTCTACTTTGGGAGTTCCTGGCATTAAAGTCATGAGCAAGCGATTTGGCTACTGCATAAATTAGTTTGCTCTGGAGCCATCCTTCCTGAGCTAAGACAAAAATGTATGAGCTTAGTGGGAACACTGGCTGTGACTCCCCCTCCCCCAGCCTCTTCCACCCACTGTTCCCTCTGGCCACGTCTTATGGCCTGTAGCTTCCACATTTCATTGCAGAGCTCACACTTCATAAAATCATAAAATCATAGAGTTGGAAGTGACCTCCAGGGTCATCTAGTCCAACCCCATGCACAATGCAGGAATTCACAAATAGCTCCCCACACACCCTCAGTGACCCCTAGTCAATGCTCAGATGACGACAGAAAACCTCCAGGATCCTTGGCCAAACTGGCCTGGAGAAAAATTGCTTCCTGTCCCCAAAGTGGTGATCAGCATTTCCCCGGGTGTGTATGAAAGGGCCACAAAACTAAGCACTGATGCAACAGAGCTCCATTGAATGAGCTCTGCATTCCGGAGGGAAATGCTGCCTTTTATCCAGAGGTCACAGATACAGGCCAGCCTGTAGTCTCCTTCTTTGCAGAAAGGATGCAATCTAGTGGTGATGCCCACCTGCAACCTTTGTGCCAAGGCTTTGACCCATGGGAGAACAGGCATCCCCTCAGGGCTCAGCTGCAGTGCAGAGGCCAGCATCTGGACCATCCCTTGAATCAGGGGGATGACTTACCCCAGATTGGCCATATGGGTGCAGAGCACATTGATGGTGTTCTGGAAGGGCTTGAGGACATGCACCATTTGTGAGAGGGTCAACCAGATATTGGAGTTGATGTTGAGCTCCTCTTCCCCGTGCAGGATGGTCAAGGATGAGATGACATCGTGCAATGCGTTCTTCTGCTTCATCAAATGTGCAATCATGGCATAAGTGGGGTTCCAGCGGGTGGGTAAGTCCAGGATGAGCCAGTGTTCAGGTTCATCCCTCTCCCCTGCCTCTCACCCAGCAGATGGGCAGACTTGATACTATGCAAGAAGTTGGCAGTCAGGCGCCAGCAGGTCTCCAGCAAGGCCAGCACCTGGCAGCATCCCAGGTGGCCCTGACAGTGCTCCCCAGCCCCAGACAGTGCTCCCCAGAACATCCTTCAGCACCAGTTGAAGGGTGTGCACCATGCAGACGATGCCCTTGAGTCACACAGTCTTCACCACTACCAGCATGTTGGTGCTCTGTATCAGGGCAGTGATGTTTTGCACCATGTGGTCTGCATCCATCCCCTGCACATACAGCAGAACCACTTTGTAGCCCAATGGCAAGACTGTCCCCTCCTGGGTCCTGGGCCGTGCCCTGACATTCCAAACAGACAGTTCCCCTGGTTGTCACCAGTGGCAGTGGGGGAGAGACAGCTGTGTTGCTGGCTGCTCCAAAGGTCTGCCATGAAGTGCACAGTTTTGCCTTGCACTCTGGAGAGCTCACCCTTGACCATCACCACTGAGGAGTGGTGCATGATGGGCAAGACTCATTGGCTCATGGTTCTCCATGAGGGGACAGAGTGCCAGGGAGCCAGGTGTTCCAGCAGCTAGTGAAAGGCTACATCCTCCATGAGGGAGTAGGGTTGGCCATCCACTGCAATCATCTCGCTGATCAGGTGAGTGACTGCTTACTGGGCCCTCCACGTAGCCTTTCTGGATGGCACAGTTGGTGTGCCTGTGGGAATGATCTCTTGGAGGGTGGCCTGCTGTGATGTCCCACCACCCACGGCACCCTGAGTATGGGGAGCCTTTCTTGGAGGGGCCTCCTGCTCTCCCTTTGTTTCTCCTTGCTGAGAGGGAGTGGGCCTCTTCTTCCTGTCACTGGCTGCCACTCTTTCCCCTGGTGGCAACATAGCATGATGCACCCTTTGCAGGTGCCTGTGGAGAATGGACAAGGACAAGTGTTGGGGGTTTATGCACCCCAGATACGGGCCTGGCACTCACTGGGGAGGGTGCAGAAATGTTTCCAAAGTGTGGGCTGGAAACGATGCCCCAGGACTGGAGAAGGTAGGAGAAAGGACAGCTGCTTTCTGGCACTGCACTGAGAGGGGCCGCAGAGCAGTTTACTGGAGGCAGAAGCAGCAATAATGAGTTGTGTGGAAGGGGAGGATGATCCCCCCCAAAATCACTGCTGTTTGAGACTTCTCCAAAGTGTGTTAGCAACTGCTGGTCTTTGGGCAGTGCTAACAACTCTGTCCTCTGTGGAGAGCCCCAGGAACAGATCGTGGGGAAAGCCTCTGAGACCTTTGGTGATGCCCTGCAAGGGACTGGCTCCTGTGGACAGGTAGGATGAGTTTGGTGCCCAGAGACAGGAGCCTGTGGTACATGGTGGGTGGAAGACATCTTCCCCCCATGAGAAGCACCCTTTGCATCCACTTTCACCCTTATGGCACAGAGGGGTTGGTTCACAATCAGGAGGAGTGTGTGGGTATAAAATGTGGGTCTTCAGCTAAGCCTCTCTGCTTGGCATGAGCAGAGAGACAGGGTGGCTCAGAGCCCTGAGTCCACCTAACATCCCCAAACCCCAGCAGGGTAGAGGGGTTCTCAATCAAAATGTGGGTCCTCAGCCAAGGGAACCAGTAGCTAAGACCCTCTGCTTGACATGAGCAAACATGGTACCTCAGAGTCCTGAGCCCAGCTAAGACCCCCAAACCCCAGCAAGGGATAGGAATCACGATCAAAATGTGGGTTGGCAGAATTCCCTCTAAGCGGTGCTAGGGGGTGATGACACACAAATTTTTAGGTGGCAGCTGAGTGCTTTTAGCTTCTACTCACAAGTAAACTGAGAAGGCATTTTCTCTCCATTGGAAACAATGGAGGATGGAGGCGCCTCCTTCTAGGGCCCATAGAATTGGAGGCCTGGTCTATCCCCACAGATGATAACATCTTCTGTAATGAAATCTGCCTTGGTTCTGTTTTCTGTTACAATATTTAGATTATTCTTTAAAATATAGTTACAATAATTCATGTTGAGGTTTTTACAAGATTGTGAGCTGTTCCTTACCTCCATATTTTTGGGATGCAGGTCTTGACCCTGCTTCCCCATTTCCTGTGCTAGTGATTTCCCCTCCAGTAAACTATTGGAAAGATGACAAAGTTACATTGTGCAAATGTTCACCAATGTCTTTGTTTACTGTGTGTCCTCATTTTCTTGCCTCACAAAATACACCTTTCCCTTCTAAGGGGAATTGTTCCCACAATGGATCATGAATTCTTGTCTAGCAAGATCATGAGATTCTCCAAACGAGCTATGAAGGTTCCTGAATGAGAGGCTTGGACTGGCTGTCCTTCTTTCCCTTTGTGTACTCTTGTCAAACATGCTGCTGTTTTCTGATTCAACTCCTTAATTCTTGCAGAAGCTTCACTAGCACTCTGGCTGTCCTTTAATGCGAGATGGTGGTATTATCAGGGCCAAATGCCAGGTTTTTTTGCACACTAGGCAAGGCGACATTCTGGCACCCCCCCTCCGGTAAGCCCACCGATCTTCAAACATAAATGCATTTTAGGAAGAATGAAAAACACAGAATTTTTAATTGCTATTTTTTTTAATAGTGAGAACAAATAATACAATCTCTGATTTTCTCTCTCAGACAGAAAAACACAAATCACACCTACAACCCACAAGGTAGTTCTTGGTTACTTGTAATTGGCTTGTAGCTAAATTTAAATCAGCTTCCTTGTTTTGCAGTGGCTTGCTTGTCAGATTAATTTCAAAAAGGATGTTGTCAGATTAATTAATGGTGCAGTGGTTAAGAGTGGTGGACTCTAATCTGAGAACTGGGTTTGATTCTCCACTCCTCCATATGCATCCAGCTGAGTGGCCTTGGGCCAGTCACAGCTCTGTCAGAGCAGTTCTCTCAGAGGCCTCCTAGTCCTACAGGGACTGTTGTGGGGAGAGGAAGGGAAGGAAGGGAAGGCCTCTATGCCCTCCAGAGGAACTGGTTGGCCCCTGTGTAAGACAGGATGCTGGACTAGATGAACCATTGGTCTGATCCAGCAGGGCTCTTCTTATGTTTTTATGTACAGTGGGAGACACATCTGTCCCACATCAGTTAATTCCATTCATGAACAAAAGGGGGAGGGAGACTACAGTGGATAGCAGTAAACAGAAATTATCATAATAAAAAGTCCATAGATAGTGACAAATAGTGACATGTAGGAAAATAATACAACATAGGACATATATCCTGAAAGCAAAATTACTTCATGGGGGATGTGGCATTTCAAAAATAAGCCTCACACAATTAATTGTTTCACAGATTAATAAAATTAGCAACGACCGGCAAAAATGGACATTGAAAAGCCCCTCAATCACACACAGATTTCTAGCCATCAGAGCAGAAAACAGATTTTCAGAAGGGCGGAGAAGAGTGAAATTGTAAAGGTAGCATGCAATTATTTTAGGACCGGCCTCTTTGGGCCAGTTCTTAAGAAATCACCAGAAATGGAGCTACTGAGTAGATTTTGAAAAAAAGCAGACCACATCGCCTGGCATCTCCCAGCCCTCTGCACTGAGGCACGCTTCCGATGCACTTACCACTTGTTGCCGGGAGAGTCAGTGGGAAGGCACGCGCCCTCTTTGAGCCTGTGTATTCTTCCAACAATCTTTTTAAAAATCATATGGCCAAGTGGTGGCCTTATTTAGATAATGTCTTCTTTCTGTGGGAAGGTGGTCGAAATCTACTGTTAGGTTTTCACAACTGGATTGACCTACAAGATGAAATCACCAGATTAGTACTAATTGTAGGTAATAGATCAGTTTCTTAGATGTGATGGTGAGCAAGGGGAATGGCAAAATCTACATGGCTCTGTAAAAAGACTTACAGAGGAAAAAAACACTATGATAGCTATCAACTGAAATATATTAAAAACAATTTGCCTTACAGTAAGATGATCAGTCTTAGGAAAAACTGCACCAAATTGGATGATTTTCAACAAGAGGCATCAATTTTAATTGACACTTTAGTACTCAATTTAGCACCCACAACAAGTCAAGTAGTCAGTCCGTACTAAGACCTTTGTATCTAATGGAAGAAAGCTATTATTCAGTAACAAAAAAGTTGATCTTGGGAGGCTACCCATGTTAAGTGTTGTTCTTGAGAAAATTATACATACAAGTTTGAACCTTGTGTGTGACAAAAGACCAGTCATCTCTTTTAAGAAAACATCTAACATAAGGTATCAATTGACACACAGTCAAAGTCAAAGTCATTTCTTACAGTATTACACCAGAATGAAACACAGAATAAAATATACCATAGTCATCACCCACAGTAACACATCTATTTCTATCAACACATAAAAGACTTCCCTGTGGGCACTTTTCCTGTGGGAACTGTATGTATTATAAATACATCTTTAGTATGAAAAATTTCATAAATCCTGTAGATAATAAAAAAACACATCTAAGAACTTCACTACATGCAGATCCAATCAGGTAATGTATGTCATCAATTGTCTTTGTCAAAAATTGGAAAAGCACTGAGGAATCTAAAAATGTATATTGTGGGATACAAAAGTAACATCTGCCTTATGTAAGCAGATGCTCCTCTGTTTAATCATTTCATAAAGCATAATCATTGTCATTCTGGACCATTCAGAAACAAGCTAGCCATGACGACAAACTGTTACTGAGGAAGGAGGCTGAATGGGTTCTGAGACCAAGTAATTGGTACCTCATGGGTTAAACAAAGATCTAGATCTCTTGCCTCTAACATAGATAAGAGACCTACTTTCTGTCTTATTCTATGAATTCAGCAACTATGTAAAAGTGCTGTAGATAAACTTTTAGAGGTTAGTTCAATTTTATGTATTTTTTCAAACTTGTTGACTGATGTATTATATGATATTTAATGCTTAGAACATGATTTATCTGCCATTTTGGTGGACAAAACTCTATATTGCTTTGCTTGGGTGTATATCTTTTGTTGTCTTTTAATATAACATTTATAATCATTGGGAATTTTCAAATTATGTAATATTTTCAGTTGTGCTCATTAATTTAGGTTTCTTCTAATGTGCTTTTAAATATCCTGTATTTTGATAATTTTTCATAGGATTTTATTTATTTTATATTATTTTTTATCTCCTGATGAAGATAAGGTGAAATTAGTAGGGACTCTTTAGTATACCATCAATAAATGTTCACTTTCCCACTGCACCACTGGCATTTGTATTTGCCTGCTTTTGTCTGATGACTGGTGTAAACACCTCTGGTTTTGCTGTTTATTTACTCAAGTGAACTCATTCAAAAGCAGGACTGGCTCTTTGCTTTGTGGAGGAGGTGCCTTGTTGAAGAAGCAAATGGGCACCAGAAACCCACTGGAAGACTTTATGGTGCCTAACGGTGCCATGTTAGGGATCACAGGGTTAGAATATTGGACTAGAATTTGGAAGGCCCAAACTCAAACGGAGACACTGCCATGGAGTCTTGCTAGGTACAGTTGCGAACTGACTGGAGGAAAAAATGTCCTGTCCCTTTAATGGAGGTTTGTTGCTGTTGTTCAGTCGCACAGTCGAGTCTGACTCTTTGGGACCCCATGGACCACATCACACCAGGCCCTCCTGTCTTCTGTCATGCTTTGGAGTTTGCTTAATTTCATGTTCGTTGCATCGATAACACCGTCTAACCATCTAATCCTTTGTCATTCCCTTCTTCTTTGACCTTCAATCTTTTCCAGCATCAGGATCTTCTCCAGTGAGTGCTTCCTCCTCATTTGGTGGCCAAAGTATTTGAGTTTCAATTTCAGTAGCTGGCCTTCCAGGGAACAGTCAGGGTTGATTTCTTTTAGGACTGACTGATTCGATCTCCTTGTAGTCCAAGGGACTTTCAAGAGTCTTCTCCAGCACCAGAGTTAAAAGGTATCTATTCTTCAGTGCTCAGCCTTCCTTATAGTCCAACTCTCACAGCCATACATTACTACTGGGAATACCATTGCTTTGACCATACGGACTTTTGTTGGCAGGATGATGTCTCTACTTTTTAATATGCTATCTAGGTTTGCCATCGCTTTCCTCCCAAGGAGCAGGCGTCTTTTAATTTCATGGCTGCAGTCTCTGTCTGCAGTGATCTTGGATCCCAGGAACATGAAGTCTGTCACTGCTTCCATGACTTCCCCTTCTATTTGCCAAGGACTGATGGGGCTGGATGCCATGATCTTAGATTTTTGACGTTGAGTTTCAAGCAAACTTTTGCACTCTCCTTTTTCACTTTCAACAAGAAGCTCTTCAGGTCCTCTTCGCTTTCTGCCATTAGAGTGGTATCATCTGCATATCTGAGGTTGTTGATGTTTCCCCCAGTTATCTCAATTCCGGCTTGTGATTCATCCAGGTCAGCATTTCATGTGATGTACTCTGCATATAAATTAAATAAGCAAGGTGACAATATACATCCTTGTCATACTCCTTTTCCTATGCTAAACCAATCAGTTGTTCCATATCCAGTTCTAACTGTTGCTTCTTGACCCTTATACAGGTTTCTCAGGAGACATGTGAGATGGTCTTTTTAAGGACTTGCCACAGTTTGTTGTGATCCACACAATCAAAGGCTTTAGGATAGTCAATGAAGCAGAAGTAGATGTTTTTCTGGTACTCCTTTGCAGGGGTCTTTTCGTAGAAAAAGAGCTGCAGGAGCTCATTAGCATATGATTACAATATAAATATACAATATAAAGCTTCTCCATTTTTGACTGCGAATGATGTAATCAATCTGATTTTGGTGTTGCCCATCTGGTGATGCCCATGTGTAGAGTTGCCTCTTAGGTTGTTGGAAGAGGGTGTTCACTGTGACCAGCATGTTCTCTAGACAAAACTCTGTTAGCCTTTGCCAGGCTTCATTTTGTTCTCCAAGGCCAAACTTGTCTGTTGTTCCGGTTACCTTTAGACTTCCTACTTTAGCATTCCAGTCCCCTGTGATGATGAGGACATCTTTTTTTGATGTTAGTTCTAGGAGGTGTTGTAGGTCTTCATAGAACTGGTCTACTTCAGCCTCTTCTGTGTCAGTGGTTGGGGCATAGAATTTGTTGAATGGTTTGCCTTGTATTCGGACTGAGATCATTCTGTCGTTTTGAGATTGTATCCCATTACTGCCTTCCGCACTCTTCGTTGACTATAAAGGCCTCACCATTTTTTCTACGGGATTCTTGGCCACAGTAGGAGATGTAATGGTTTTCTGAGATAAATTCACCCATTCCTGTCCACTTTTGTTCACTGATTCCCAAGATGTCGATGTTCAGTCTTGCCATTTCATTTTTTACCACGTCATGCTTACCTTGATCCATAGATCTTACATTCCAGGTTCCAATGCAGTATTGTTCTTTGCAGCATCGGAATTTCCTTTCACCATCAGACACATCCACAACTGAGCATCCTTTCAGCTTTGGCCCAGATGCTTCACTCTTTCTGGGATTACTTGTACTTGCCCTCTGTTCTTCTCCAGTAGCATATTGGACACCTTCTGACCTGAGGGGCTCATCTTCCGGTGTCATATCTTTTAGCCTTGTATTACTGTTTTCTTGGCAAAGATACTGGAGTGGGTTGCAATTTCCTTCTCCAGTGGATCACATTTTGTCTGAGTTCTCTGCTATGGCCTGTCCGTCCTGTGTGGCCCTCCATGGCATAGCCCACAGCCTCACTGAACCATGCAAGCCCCCTCACCACGTCAAGGCAGTGATCCATGAGAGAGAATGGAGGCTTAATGAGATGTTAATTATCAAGTGATGTTATTTAGCTTCATGCCAATGAAAAGCTTTTCCTGCCTTTCCATACATTAAGCCTCCATTAAAGGGACAGCATCTTAACCTGGATAGCCCAGGCTAGTTGGATCTTGGAAACTAAGCAGGGTCAACACTGGTTAGTACTTGGAAGGGAGACCACCAAGGAAGTCTAGGGTTGCTATGGGGAGGAAGGCAATGGCAAACCACTTCTGAATGTCTCTTGCCTTGAAAACACATATGGGACCACTTAAGTTGTCTGTGACTTGATGACAAAGGAGTGACTTGAGGCACAGGACATTTCCCTCCAAGCCTGTTGACAATCCTATGGCTAAAATGACTGTGGGCCCGAGCTATTTAATAGCATTGCTGCGTGAATTGATGAGGAAAGAACCAGGTATGCCATCTTGAGCTGTTCAGAAAAAGGGCAGGATAATAATTTACTAGATAGATTCTATACTGATGTACAAATTAAATTAATTAAGAAGAAAAAGAAACTTTCAAAGAATAAATTTTTGTGTTGTATGAAAGGCTTGCAATATAAAGTAGAAGTGATGTTAACGATGGAACCACCCAGTCTACTTATGGAGTTTCTTATGGAGTTTCAATAAGAGAACCTAAGAACATAAGAAAAGCCAGTGTTGGATCAGGCCAATGGCCCATCCAGTCCAACACTCTGTCACACAGTGGCCAAAAATACCAGGTGCCATTCAGGAGGTCCAGCAGTGGGGCTAGGACACTCTCCTGCCCCCTCCAGAACCAAGAATACAGTACATCATTTTCCCCAGACTGAGAGTTCCTATCTATACCTTGTGGCTAATAGCCACTGATGGACTTGTGATCCATATGTTTATCCAATTCCCTCTTGAAGTGGTCCATGCTTGTAGCTGCTGCCACCTCCTGTGGCAGTGAATTCCATGTGTTAATCACTCTTTGGGTGAAGAAGTACTTCCTTTTATCTGTTCTAACCCGACTGCTCAGCAATATCATTGGGTGCCCACAAGTTCTTGTATTGTGAGAAAGGGAGAAAAGTCTTTCTCTACCTTCTCTATCCCATGCATAATCTTGTAAACCTTGATCATGTCACGTCTCAGTCATAGTTTCTCCAAGCTAAAGAAACCCAAGCGCTTTAACCTTTCTTCATAGGGAAAGTGTTCCAACCCTTTTATCATTCTAGTTGCCCTTTTCTGCACTTTTTCTAATGCTATAATATCCTTTATGAGGTGTGATGACCAGAACTGTACACAGTATTCCAAATGAGGTCGCACCATTGATTTATACAGCGGCATTATGATAGGCTGATTTGTTTTCAATTCCCTTTCTAATTATCCCCAGCATAGTGTTGCCCTTTTTTATTGCAGTTGCACACTGTCTTGACATTTTCAGTGAGTTATCTACTACGACTCCAAGATTTCTCTCTTGGTCAGTCTCTGCCAGTTCGGTCCCCATCAATGTGTATTTATAGTTAGGATTTTTGGCCCCAATGTGCATCACTTTGCACTTGGTCACATTGAACCCCATTTACCACATTGTCGCCCACTCACCCATCCTCAACAGATTCCTTTGAAGTGCCTCACAATCCGCCCTGATTTTCACCACGCTGAACAATTTCATGTCATCTGCAAATTTAGCCATTTCAGTGCTTACTCCCAACTCCAAATCGTTAATGAACAATTTAAAAAGTATCAGACCCAGTACTGATCCCTGTGGTACCCCACTGCTTACCACCATCCACTGAGAAAATTGCCCATTTATACTCACTCTGTTTCCTATTAATTAACCAGTTTTTGATCCACAAGAGGACTTACTTAGGAGCCTTTGATGAGGAACTTTATCAAAAGCTTTCTGGAAGTAAAGGTAAACAACATCAATTGGGTCCCCCTTGTCCACATGTTTGTTCACTCCCTCAATACATCCAAAACTGTCCTTTCCTTATTTGTTTTAAACATATATATGCCACCTTTCCCCCAAATATGATGCTTAAGGAGGCAAACATCAAAATATTTCAACATTAAAACATTTAAGACATTTCCTTGATTATCCTCCATGACTGTTGATGTCACTGCTAACTAGGTACATGCAACTTTGACTCTCTCTTGGAATCTTCCTTGTTTGCTCCCCATTTGCAACACCATGGAAATTAAATATCTTTTTGTCCTCCTTTTTAAAACTCTCTGGTCTTTTCCTTGAAGATAGTTTTAGTTTTAAGGCAATAACATTACCACCATATGAATCTCTGGTACACTGAAGAGCAAGTTAACATTAGAAGTTTCTGAACTGAATCAGATCAGTTCAGTTTATTCAAAGAAAATGACCCTAAAAAGCCTACTGACCCCTCGAAATATAGCCACTGAGTCTTTGTTACACAAGGAGACTACAAAACTATGTTAATATATAAAAACAGTGAATACATACAGGGTAACATATGTTAAAAACAGTGAATCACAGTTATTATTTAACATATATTGTTCCTGCAGTCAACTTTGCCTTCCTACTTCCCCTACAGAGCCAGAGTCCTGTATGAAATGGGATACAAAGTGATAGGCATAGCCTTGGCAAGGAACAGTAAATGAAGGCGAGAGGAGAAGAGGGCCTTGAGCAGTTGAAGCACCCTGTTCCCTCACCACAGCACTCTCAAATTACAAGGAAATATTATTTGGACCCGAGTGAGTGAACTTTTTTTTTTTTTTCCAAAATACCCTTCAAGCCTTCCATTGTGCAATTTTGTCTCTCAACTGCTCCACCTGAGCAATTGTTTTGGTAGGAGAAGCAGGAAGTGGATAAAATGTCATGGGGTTTAGTGCTTTTGGTCCTTTCCATTACTCATGTTTCTTCAGGGAAGTTTTTTCCCCTCCAGTGTGAAATATATAATGTTAGTCTGTCATGTGAGTATTGTTTGGAAGGATGGTATAAGTGCAATATAGGTACCCTTTCGATATATACACAGTAGGGTGAGAACAATTCCAGCATGATGGGATCACAGGCTGCAAGGGTTGACTTATGAATAGCACAACATTATTGGGGGCTGATTGCATCAGTCTTCCCCACAGAATTAGCATTCCACCAGGAGGGAAGGCAATGAGTCACTGGGAGAGAACCACACCATGCTGCTGAAGTTTCATTTTGTTTGTCTCCCCCCCCTCTTGCCTGGAATCCTACTCTACAGTACACTGTTATTGTGTAGTATATTCAGACACATGACTTTCATGTTACACTACTAACACAATTTACTGCACTCTTAAGAGGGACAACAGGAAGCAGTCAAACACACTATGTTGGAGTGTGGCTTCAACTTGTAGCCCTATATAAGGCTGCTTCCCCTTCTCCTTTTGGCCAGGACAGCAATCCCAGTTGTCGATTGCTGTCCTTCTGGCCAAAAGGAGAAGGGGAAGCAGCCTTATATAGTGCCTGCACTGAGAAGCCCCTTCACAACCACCTTTTAAATTATATCTTAATTAAGATCTGTACTGATTATAAATGGATTTGATTTAAGCTGCTTTAGGGACTAAGTTTTGGCAGAAAAACAAGTTAAAAAATAGTAAGTATATAATGCACTAGTGATTCAGCATTTGTCTTAGACTGATTAACAGCTAGCAGTTCATTAGTGCCATTGCTAGAATCAGTAAACATAAAAAAACAAGTTATTGGATATTACCTGACTAATGAGGAAAGAAAATATGGGTTCAGCTCTATTAGGAGGGGATATCTTTTTCTCTGATTCACTCATCCGCCCTCCAGAGGCATGTTATTTCTTTCAACCTTGTTTTTTAGAGATGTCATGTTTGCATGCCTCTAAGGTCTCCTACTCTGAAAAACAATGGATTGAAAAAGGTTGGCATTTTTAAAGATTCCTGTAGGATCATGGTCCATAATTTTGGACCACCTACTGGGAACATTCTGTTTCTTGTGCAGATATTATCAAATTCCATTGTGGATGGGAGTGGAGTGCTTTTGAAGAAACTCCCAAAATAACAAATAAAGGAGTGAGATATGATATCTAGGGCATCAGTTCCCACCCAGAGACTGAATGTGACAGTTTCAGCCTGCAGGCCTGGTATCCTAGGCCCTCCAGTTTGTGTGGAATCCAGCCCTGTTTAGAACTTCATCCTCATAAATTCATCAATGTTCTCTCTTTCTGCATGTCAAAGCTAGGAGCTTTGATCTCCCTAACAATTAACCAAATACCTCCAGGGACTCCAATGACTCTCAGCTTTTCAGGAAAGACAGAAACATATTACAGTGATGTTAATTTATTTTATTATTTTTACAAAATGTATATTCTGTTCTTCCCCCAAATAATAATACATTATAAAATTACATCATGCAAGTTAAAACAAAAACTAGAATACATAAACTCAGTGACAGCTATTAAAACATAGGTCACTGCAAGAACACCAGACCCTCCCCAAGTCTTAACCCACTAGTGGAAAGGCATTGATAGAAGGGGGCAGATGAATATCTTTGGGAAGGGAGTTCCATAACTTTGGTGTCATGATAGAGAAGGCACTTTCTTGGGTTAACCTCAAAAAGCATAAGCACCCTAAACAAGGCCTTGGAGATTACTGTAGCACTCAAGCAGGTTTGTACAGGAATAAGTAGTTCTTAAGGTATACTGGTCCCAAGAGCTTTACAGTCATCACATTCAATTGGACATGAGTGTAGATCGTTAAGATAGGAGTAATATGCTTCCTACGACCCACTAGGATGCTGCACAGAAGCAATATAGAAGGCTTACATTTTGCAGTACAAGGATGGAGACACATGAGAAAGCTGAAGGGAGAATGACAGAGGCTATTGCTTTTTGTAGCTTGTACACAAATTTCTTTTCTCCTGCTAGTCTTTGGTCAACCAAATTCTACAAGTGTCTGAACTCACTCCGAAAGGCAATAGTAACGAGGCATATAAACACTACACTCAGTGAGGCCTCTATCGGGGCACCTTCAAGTGATCCTGATCTTAAAAAACAACAACAAAACCCACAGAAAATCTGTACATTCAGGAAACCATTAGGAACAGACAAGATGTGTTCCGAATGAGTTAGGGGTTAGCGAAGAGGCAGTGAGGTAGTTAAGGTGTAGCAAAGGTGGTTCAGGTTAGCATCTGAGAAATTTGATAGGCAGCGAAACAGCAAACAATCCCTCCAACCCCCCCCAACCCACAGAGCGCTATGGTACTTGCATTAGCTTCTTTAGGGAACCGTATTTATTAAAAACACACAAAAAACTTATATCCCAGCCTTTCAACCAATGGGCTGGTTAACACACAAAGTTAAAATTAGGAGTAACACACAGAATACAGCAAACTAAAACCAACCGAAGAGCAGCGTCAGCCTCCATAAAAGATAAACACCATGATGGGCAATAATTATACCCCGCCGTCAAAAGCATAGAGCAGCTTTCACCTGGCGCCTAAGGGACAGTAAAACGGGCGCCAGGCGAGTACGTCCGGGATGGGCAACAGCCTCTTTCAACAGATACTACCGGAAAAGGTCCTGAGGCAAGTTTTTAAAGGAGGCAAGAGCCACGACTTGGGCGATGAGACAAAAGCACGTTCTATACCCATTCTTCCTTCCTTCCCAGGGTTAGAACTGAAGGCGAGCCACAGAATACTTGCCCCACTCGCCAGCTGCTAGAGGAAGGGGAAAAGTCCTGTTTGTAAAAAAAAGAAAGAAAAGTCTCTCAAGCGCTGGCTATCGGGACCACCACAGGAAGAAGTTCGTGCGAAGATGCCTCCAAACCTCCTACCTACCACTTCCCCCTCGGTGAGGGGAAAGAATGAAGGAGGCTCTTACGTCACGACGCAGGGCTCGTCGCCGTTCCCGCCGCGCGCAGGCCCGCCCCGGCTCGTGCCTCCTCTCGGGGCGAGCGTTGCTCGCTTGGGGGCTGTGCTGCTTTGAGGGCGGGAGGGGCCAAGGCGGACCCCTGCACGCGCAGCTCTCCTTTCTCCCCGCTTGCTCGCTTCGCTTCCGGCGCCTCCAACACAGCCACTACCTGGCCCCTCCCCTCGCGCGCGGGGCCGCGCCTCGTGCCGGACAATAGCGGGGCTGCCGCAGCCGAGCGAGAGCGGCTGGGAGCGTGTGTGTCTCACCCAAAGCAGCCCGACGCCGCAGTTCGCAGCCACCTGGGCCCGTTCACCGACGCCCATGAGCGGCGGCATGCGGCCGTACCGGCTGCGGAGCTGACTGGGGAGACCCAAGCCGACGAGTCGCCGTTTCTTCTTCCTCCTTCCCCTTTTCCTTCCTCGAGACTTATTTCGCCCCTCAGCCTTTCCCGTGCCTGCAGTGGAGCCCGTGGAGTGGGGTGGGTCGGGGAAGAAAAAAAAGCTCGCCCGCTGTCGTTTGGGGACCCGCTGCCCATCCTGCCCCATTTCCAGCTCCGGGACAGGTGAGGGCAGTGTGCCGGGCCTCGGCCTGGCTTTTGTGGGAACCTAAGGAGGCGCGGTGGCGGCGGCGGTGCTGCCTCCGTTTCAATGGAAGTATGTTACCAACTGCCGGTGCTGCCCCTGGACAGGCCGGTCCCGCAGCATGTCCTCAGCCGCAGAGGGGCCATCAGCTTCAGCTCCAGTTCCGCGCTCTTCGGTTGCCCCAACCCCAGGCAGCTTTCTCAGGTGAGACAACCCCCCCCCCTTTTATTTGCTCAGGTTTCCATAATGCAGAAATGGGGGGTGGGGAGAGGATGGGAGGAGAAAGAAACGCCAGGGGAAACTTGCAAATTAGATGGGGTCAAAACAGATACGCACAAAACCCTCGCATACACACCACACATCGGCTTGCCTCTGCGGCACTCTTGGCTTTCTGGAGGTCTATTCTGGTCTGGATTCCTTTACACTTTCGTCTGTGATGTGACTTGGTGCTTAATATTCTTTAAAATACTACATATTCCTTTAGGTGGCCTGCTCTCGTTGACGTTATATTACTCCAAGGAAGACAGAGCTCTTTGAGCAATCTGATGGCTGTCAGATGCTCATATGTTCAAGATTGCTGCTGAGAACCGGATGAGAGTAGACAGAGCAAAGAATATATCTGCACTTGTATTGGCTTAATTATTTTGCAGGGACAAGTTCTAGTCTTCAAGAGTGTTTTATTTAACAATAGTAATATTTGTTTACTGCTTATTTCCATTTTCCTTTCCATTGGGAGGGACCCAAAGTGTCTTATATTGTTGCTCTGTCCTTTTATCCTCACAACAACCTTGTAAGGTAGGCTAGTCTGAAGGTCTGTAACTGGTCTGATATCAGCTAGCAAGCCTCCATGGCAAGAGTGCGGATTTGAATCAATTGTTATTTCAGTTGTACCCTTCACTTTTAAATATTTTGTGAGAAATTGTTTTCCTGCTCTATATGTTTCTGCAACCACTGGAACTTTGACAAACTGCCAAAGATTTGCAGTGAGGTTTGTTTCTTTGTCATAATGTCTAATTCATAATATATTAAAAGGATCTGAAAATAAATGATAACACTAACCAAATTTAACCATCATCAATGTAGGTAGGCGGGAGAATGTGGGAAAATAGATTGTGCTGCTGTTTTTGGCTCTCTCATCTTCAAATGTTTTGAGGACTGGGTTGCCCATCTGTTATTGCCCTGATGCAGTCTGCTGAGATTTCCCTGCAAATGGTAACAAATCTCTGAATTTTAAGGCATATGCCCAGAATGAAAATACAAGAGAATGTAATTTATTTTTTGATGCACATGGGTTTCCTAAATTAAGTGAAATTAACTACAATTTTTGGTATCCTAAGGTGCTAAGAATTTTCCCTGCTGTTGGTCATATGTGGACGGTCGTTTTTGTAGATGAAGAGAGAATCAACCAGGGTTTTGTTTTGTTCTTCCGGTGTTTAATAATGGCACATAAGAATTTGCCACAACATATGTTGATTATGAAATAGTAACTGTGAAGAAGAACATAGAAGTGTTGGCACAATGTATGAAAGCTGTCAAAATAAGTTATGCTGTTATTTATTTTACCTGTACATCTGTAATGGACAATAAACACTCATAAACATATAATTGTATATGATGAGCAAATGTATGCACCAGAATCCTATTGACATTTTTCCTTAAAAAAAAAGGCTTATGAGGAAGTTTTTTGGGGAGTGAAACAATATCAGGTGGAAGATGATTAACCCTTTTGCTGATCCAGATTGTCCCTTTCTTTTTTAAAAAATACCAGCGGGGTTTAAAAACTAAGTGCACATTTTAAACTCTGCAGGGGAAACAACTTATTATCTGGAACAGGTGGGGGAAAGAATAAGTATCTGCTACCTGAGCTTCTCTGCGCTACCCCTCCCCTTCAATGTTCTCTGTGTTTGGTTATTTAAAAAAGAGGTTGGGACTGTTAGATATGCTAGTCCTGAAACATACCAGCCTCAACCTGTAAGCATCCTGGTAGAACTAGCCATGATGAAAAAAAACTAGCCATGATTAAGAAGGCATGATGAAAAGGCATTAGATTGCAAAAACATATCCAAATATTTATCTTCTTAGAGTAACTTAATGCAGCTAGGTGTCACTTAGATGTGTTTGAATGCATGAGTTATACGTGCATTTCCTGACCCAGCCAGTGATATATTCATAGATTCCCTTAGTTGGATTAGGGAGTACATTAAATAAAATACAGTCATAATACTTAATACAGTCTAATAACCCACAGTGGCTTTTCATACATATTGACGTAAGGCTCTGGGTATTGAGCCCAAGAAATGTATTTCATATACATTTTTTTTACCACTGTGGTGCTAACAGTTGTATTTAGAAGTTCATTTATTTGCTAGAATTAGACAGTTGTGGTGTATAGAGTGTGTGCATGTGAACCATGTCTAGGTATTGCTTCTGGTATCCTTAATATGATGCTTTTGGTACCCTTAATATGATGGTCGAAGATTTACAGTTTACTTGAACAGCTTCTCTGGAAGGTACAGGTATCACTTTAGGTGGCAGTTCACTGTGGTCATGCAGAGATGCAAGTTGGGTTCTGGGCCTATGTCTTTTGTAAGCAGGGTGGAGCAAATCTGCTTTCCACAAAACTTATCTCTTGTCAAAAATACCTGGAGGCTCTAATTCATAAAGAACCATTTAAATTTATCGTACCTGTAATATACTTACTTTAACCCCCCAGTAAAATAATATGAAATAACAATTTTCTAAAAGCAACATAATTTGGGGAAAGTTGCTAAGTTTGGAATGCAGTTGCTTAGATTGTTGAGTTAATTTTAGCTTTTCTAATTGTATTACCATGCTTTCTCAAGCACAAAAGGATTTCCAGGAGACTTAACATCTTTGTTTCCATACTGATGAAAAAAATCAGACATTTTTCAGTAGCTCTTTTTTTTGGCATCTTCAGCATTTTCAATGCATGTTGGTGGGTGGGTCCAGTCCCTTTTAGACATGTTGAGTTAATGTCATCCTCAAGAATGATATAAATGGCTCACTGTTATGCCTGATGAAATGAGAGAGCTTATGCAACAATTATTTTATCAGTTTTTCAGGTATCACACAACTTACACAAATACCCTTCTGGCAGCAATCTCCTGTCCATTTAATCTGTGTTTCCAAGTTAGATTCCTTTTGATAACAGTATCCAAACACACAGGGGATATGGTTTTCTTTGAATCCATGCAGGCGATAAGATTGGATCAGATAAGATGGCTTTGATCATACCTAGGGCTGTGCTCTGTGTTTTTTTACTGCACTGGTATGGCCTGTATTTATCTGATCCTTTCTTGTAGAGGTTAAATTGTCTTTAGGTTTCTTTCCTTCTGTGCTCCTTGGTTCTGAATAAAAAAGGTCAATAATGTACTGCCAAATGTTAGAGAAGCTTAAAGTTACATTCATACTTTCAGAACTTGCACTATAGGCTGCTTTTGCTTCCCTCTTTTCCCCCCAGAATTCCCCACCCCCACTTTGAGAGTGATTTAAAGCATTTGCAGCTGTTTAGGTTGCTACAGTACATGCAGGCAGCCTTGGAGGTCTAAGCATGGAGTGTGAGGCCACCTTGTGAGGACCAGCACCACTGTGCTGCTTTGAGTGTCCTCAGTAGATAAATTTTGTTAACAAATCCTTCACAAGAATTAGCTTGTATTGTGCTATAGAGAAGGGGGCCATAGCTCAGTGGTAGATCATCTGCACTGCATTGAGAAGGTCCTGGGTTCAGTCCATAGTATCTCCAGTTGAAAAATGAAAATGAAAGATTTCTACCTGAGACCATGGAGAGCTGATGCCAATCAGTAGACAGTACTGAACTTAATAAATAATGGTCTGACTCAGTGTAAGGCAAAGTCATGTGCTTATATGCTTACAATTTCATACTGAAGAGCTGTATCCGAGTCAAGTCAATAATTTGTCAGACTGCTGCTGCTTCCTGTTTTACTGATAAATTGCAGAAGACCTATAGGTAGTATATTGCTAAGAATAAAAATGAGCCAGAAAAATGAATTAGCACTTAGAAGGTAATAGTTCAGTCTTTATATAGGATTGTCTTATTGTTAATTTTGGGGAGAGCATATTTGGGAGATGAAATTACTCCAGGAGCCAATTCTGAGCTGACCTCAAGATCTGAGTCTGTGCATGTGAAACATTAGACAAGCTAATGTTCAAATAAAGATGCAGTTTCCAAATTCTATCATTTTAAATTAATTTAAAACAAAAATATAAATCCAGTGCTTACTGGTTGGATCTGCTGCTCTTGGGGAGGGACGATGTCAGTGAGAGCAGGCTATATCAAACTATATAGACCATGGTTAAGAGCTGGGAGTGTCTCTGTCTCATACACACCCTCTGCTTCTCTTCTATGTACATTCCTTATTCACTTTCCAGTATTAACCAAGGTAGTGTAAAGACTGTACTGACTGGCTTTAAGCCAAAGCATAGTGAGATTAGCAATGGCCGTGGTGCAGATGTACTGCTGCACCATGGTTAATGATGTGAAGAGAGAGGGTGGAATTTACTTGAGAGAAAACAGGCTGGTAGCGAAAGGAGTACATGCACCTTCAGGATTTCTTGATCTCTTAATCTTCTGTGGCTGTAGGTTAGAAAACATTGGCTTGGAATGAGTTTTATGTATCTGAGAGTCTGTGCCATGAAATGTCTTTTGCTAAAACTTCTTTGCAATGACAGTTATTTTTCCTCTTTTAGCTAGAGCACATGACACTTGTCCATAGGATCAGAACCACTGAGACTGAACAAGCCTAATCATAGAGAAATTCTGTAGATTTGGAAGATGTTTAATTTGTAGTGTGGTAATGCTCAGAAGTTAAACTAAAATAGCTTTCCCAGGTAGTCAGAAGGCTACAGCTCAAGCTTTTCTAGTAGCTCTCAGTTTCCTTGAATGGGAAGTTTGGCAGTTGGTGTATTAATGGGGAGTAACCAATAAGATAATAGTCAACAAGTCATATAATCAGTTAATTTGTTGGAAACTTTCTGGAGCCAGGAAACTAGAACCTTCTACCTTCTAGAGAGTGGGGTTGGATGGGGGATTAAAGGAGGGAGGATTTCTTTCTGGGAGGTTCATGTGTGGAATGCAGAGATGGTTGTCTCAGTGTTGAGATGGTTCTGGTCTTCACTTTTGGAATCAGTCTGATTTTTTAAAAAAATCATTTTCTTGGGAGTTGACATATGGGATGCCACAAGGCTCTGTGTTACGTTATTTAGTAAGACCCCCTTAAGGAGATAATCCAAAGTTTTGGAGTGGGTTGTCATCAATATGCTAATGACAGTCTGCTATATATTCCTTTTAAAAAGCCATCAGCTGTGGCTGTTTCTATCCTGGGCTTCTATCCAGGGCTTGAGCGGCTGAGAGACCACAAACAGAAGGTGAATCCAGAAAAGATGGAGGTGATGCTATCTGGAAGGAGCACTGTTAATGGGATTGTTCCTCCTGGGTCCTCAGTGTTATACAGCATTTGCTGAAAAACTCGGGACTCTCTGGATTCTGGTCTCCTGTTGAAGAAACAGGTGGCCATGACAGTGAAACCTCCTTTTCCCCTCCCAGGTACATCTAGTTAGGAAGCTGGCTCCTTGTTTTCGGACCCCTGATCTGGCCACACTGATCCATGTTATAGTAACCTTGAGGCTAGTTTACTGTTACATGCTATACACGGGGCTACCCTTGAAGGCAATTTGAAACTGCTGCTGATGCAAAATGTTTTTGCCTGTTTGTTATCATGGGTTGGTTAGTGGGAGCCTGTCACTCCTATTCTAAGGTCCTTGCTGCTGCTTAGTTTCTGGATCTGATTCATAGTGTTAGGTGAAGATGCTCCAACTTCAAAGCCCTTTTTGATCTGGAGTCCAAATACTTGAAGGATCAGCTTTTCCTGTATGTTCTCAGGTGACGTCTTTGTTCTTCCCAGCAGGGCCGATTGTCAGCACACCTTTATATAAGGCATATTTTGCAGTAGTCTAGGCTCTGGTTTTTTTCAGTGGCTGGTCCATAACTGGAAGTGGTCAGGGAGCTTCTGTCTTTTCAACAGTTTATGACAGTTTTCCTAGAGAGCTTTTGAAGAAAGCTGGGCAACAGAGGATTACTCTTCTGGTGGGAGCATAAGGTGTTCCCTTATATATAAGGGTGATTTTTAATGCATTCTCTATATATCTGTAACAGACAGCTAACTGTTGATGCATTGTACCAGTCTGAGAACCTTGACTGACAGAGGTTTCAAATGGAATTCTACTGTTGACCTGAGGAAGTGGCAGTTGAAGATGGCAGTTAAGAAGAGTGAAGGACTGAAGAGGATCCTGAACTGATTGTCCTTCCCTGAGGGAAATAGCTCCTAGGAAAGGGGAGTGATCCCTATCAAGTGTTAAAGAAGGAAAATTGGAACCTGTATATAAGTTTTTGCTTCCACAGACTTTAATAATTTTGTGACAAAGAAGCTCATGCCTGTTTATCTATAAATGACAGGCAAATGATATCTTTCAACAGTTATAAAGATCTGTCTGTAGAACAAAGTGGGTACATTTTTGTGACAAACTATCGTTCACACGGAGCATTTGCCCCGCTGAAGGCACGGTAGCCCTGCGGACTTTCCGTGCGCGATCACACTGGCACATCTGGGAGGCGTAGACTCCCGTGGCCAACCTGCGGCTTCCTGTGGAAAACGTGGAGTAAAAAACTACTAAGCTCGAAGCACTAGTTTCCGGAAACCCTGGGGCAAAGGCTGGCGTCTGATCATGGTAGCGCCAGTATCCCGCAGCTTCCGACGCCTGCCCATGTCCCGGGGTTTCCGGATGTTGTAAGTTTCCATGGGATGCGCACCAATGCTGAATAGCACATGCGCACATGCAAGACACCGACAGCAGCCCGCCCCCACGGCGCATGCGCACTTCGCAACAGCGCAGCTTGCGTGGTCTGCTGCGCTGCTTTTTTGCCGCGCTGCAGCAGCGCTGTGTGATCAGTGCTCGGAGCTGGAGTGTGACAACCTGGTGGCCCATGTGATCGGGCTACTGTGCCTTATTTTGCTCTGGGGCGAACTGCCACGCCTCCCCCCCTGTGTTTTCTGGCCAGTATGACTGGGGCCATAGTTATACAAAATTTCCCTCATTCCTGTTGCCTTTTCACCTGCCACATTTTCACCCAAAACCTACTTGACAGTCTGACTTGACCTTTTCCCCATAAAAGTGAAATAAAACAGTTTGTGTTGTGAAAATTAATATCAGCCTCTGGTGTGCCATAATCAGACATTTACCAACAAATGGTTTTCAGTTCAGCATCCTAGGCTGGGTCAGAAAATACCTGTATATATTTAAACAGTCGGGGGGGGGGGTGCGGGGAGAACAGACAGACACAAAGAAGAAGAAAAAGGAGCTGCTTGGCCAAGAAATAAAAAAAGGGAAGCTGGGAACCATCATAGTATCATTTACATATTTATTGTTTTATCAAATTGTGTTTCTATACCTTGCGTCCTGAAATGCTCAGGAGAAAGGTGGGTAAGGCCCGTTGTGGGAAAAAATACAGTGAGCTCTAGAAAGAGGCTCCAGGTGAATGTCCTGGCTGTGACTAGTGGAGGGAAGGGGAAAATAGAGGGAGGTGAGCATATTTATTTCCTGCTAACTATAAGGCAGGGCTGTCTCAAGTCATTTTGCTGCCCCAAGTAGATAGTATGGAAGGAGAGCTGCATGGTAACAAGTATGGTTCCCTCCCTGACTTATGTTGATTTGGGGCTATGTAGTGGCAGCTAAGATAGAAAAGCACCTCCTCCTGTGCCATGTTTTCCGGGTTTCAAGGGTCTGAAAAGTGGTCCTATAGCCAGTTACATGGTTAGGAACTCTGGGTTGGGAAATACCTGTAGATTTGAGGGGTAGAGCCTGGGAAGGGCAGGGTTTGAGGTGAGGAGGGACCTCAGCATGTATAATATCATAGAGTCCACTCTCCAAAGCAGCCATTTTCTCCAGGACAACTGATCTTGGAGGTCTCTAGGTCCTGCCTGAAGGTTGGCAATACTAAGGAGAGGGCCAGGTTTGTTGAAGGACTTCTGTGAGATATAATGCCATAGAGCTCACCCTCCAAAGCAACCATTTTTTCCATGGGGACTAATCTCTGTGGTCTGGAGATCAGTCGTAATTTAGAGAGATGTCCACTCCCCCCCAACCCCTTTCATTTCCAAAGCTGCTTCCTTTTCAATGCTTTAACTGATTAACAGTTTAACTGACTCCCTGCTAATGCCCCACAGCCTCTTGGGACTCCCAGATTGGGAGTTGTAGTTTTAATTCTCTTTGCTATGGTTGTAGTAAGGCCAGCTGAGAACTACAACTCCCAAGGTGCAACATGTCAAAAGTGGGGGTGTAAAAATGGAGGAGCCAGTGGGACGGGCCAATAGGACACCAGGCAATTTTCCCAGGGGCCAGTGGGAGAGTAGGTGAGTTGTCGCCAGCACGGTTTGCCTTTTATATATATAGGATAAAATTCCAAGAGAGTGTTCTCAGAACTTGTAAGCAGAGATTCTATCAGATGCCAAAAATTTGGCCAAATGGAAGGAAAGATGGCTTCTCAAAACTGTGACCTAGCGAAACTGAGTAACTTCAAGATTATTTTGCTTATCTCTTAGTTCACAATCTTAGGAGAGATATATTTTACATCTAGGTAAAGAAGATTACATTTGTCCCTTTCTTGGTTTTTTGGTCAGTGTTTGTTAAACACTTTTGCTTATGCTGTTCTCTACTTTATTTACTGCCTTAATTTCAGTAAAATTACTTTTTCCATAATGAATTTCATCCTGTAGTTATTCTAAATGCACATAAATGTCTAACTTGGCCTGCACACAAGGTACAAGGAAAGGGTAGGATAGATTCCAAGGGCTTGCCGAGGGCCAGCTGACTAAATTCCACATCCTTATGGTACGCTTGTGGGACATACACTTCTATACCCCTCAGCAATTGAAGAACAATGTCCATAATATCTCATTTCCTTTTGAGTATTGTGGTGGTCGAATTACTATGGGAGATGACAAACATGTCCTAAATTTAATTAGACATTAAACATTGTGTATAATAAAATCAATCCATGATAGTAAGTTACTACTAAACTGAAAAACAATTCAATTAGATTGTATTTATTGGCATATTTAATGCTATCTTTACACTACACTTAATTTATGCATACGGTCCAGTGATGTTCTTTGTGTTAAGTGATTCCAGTTTTTTAATACTGATGTCAACACTGATGAGAATGGCCTAATTTGGGCAAGTTAGGAATATGCTATTGTCTTCAGTAGGTAGCTGTTGTAGATACATACAGATGTACTGTGGGCTTGTAAAGACATTGTAGAAGTTAATTTTATTAGTATTTTGCAGCTTTAATTTTTAAAGGTTATTGATTTGTTTGACTACACACAGTAAATTGTTGACTTAGCTCTTCTATTAGGTGCATTTTTATTTTTATTATATATACACACACACTATATATATAATTAGCAATATGCTTGATTGCATGGATAGCTACCTACCTTGGGGTTTAGCTCTGTTTACCAAACTTAGTTACATTTACTAATTTCTTATATGATATTTTAAATATGCATTTTTTGGATCTTGTTGTCTTTAGCAGTTAACTGTGGGGTTATCTTGTTACCACATGACAAGTGGTAGTTCATAGCAGTGGGAAGGATGATGAGGACTGGGACGACTGTTATCTAGTGCCGTTGTTTCTGTTATTGGTCCCTAGCCCAAAGCACTGGCAGGAAGTTATTCATCATACTTCATATCAGTATTTTCTTTGAAGATCCTTAATGGCACTACTGTTGCTGTTTGCCATAACTTGAGAGAGTAGGGTTATCAGCTCTGGGCTGTGAAATACCTGGAGATATTGAAGGTAGAGTCTGAGGAGGAGAGTGTTGGGGAGGGAAGGGACTTCAGCGGGTATAATGCCATAGAGTCCACCTTCAAAAGTGGCCATTTTCTCCAGGGGAACTGATCTCTGTCACCTGGAGATCCCAGGAGATCTCTAGCCACCACCTTGTTGGCAGCCCTATTAGCCAGTGTCAAGGATTAAAGTAATTCCTTGACTATTGTCTACCTCTTCCTGGGACCTAGTGATAAAGGCCTAAGCCTGTTAGTTAACCTTAATGGAGGTGAGCATTAATCTTTGGTTGATTAGCTTTTAGAACATGGAGTGGAGACCCAGGGGTAATCCCAGTATACTAGCAGTTGTACATGTTGTCTGTGAAAGTGGTTTTTATTTTTTGGTGATAACCATTTTTCCTGAGGTAGTAACATAATGCATAGTATCTAAATTAGGACAGTAGACTTCTGGGAGACATTACAATGGCTACAGTGCATTATTTGTCTCATTAGAGATTTGCTTTTTAATAAACTAACTTCTTAATGGGATTGGAATTGGTGTTTGACAGGAACTTGCACCTTCCTCCCCCAAACAATTTAAATCATTACTTTTTAAAGTAGGGTTTACATTCAGCTTTTAGAGCTTTCTCTTGCATTTGTTCAGAAAGTAACTTAGAGGATAATTTCCTGTTAATGCATAAAACAGCATGTAACTTGTAAAATTATATGCCATTAGAATAGCATTAACATGTGATATTCTTACCTAAAATTCTTTAATACTAATATAAAAAATATTACACTCTAAATAATGGCTTGGATCCAAAGCTCCCACTGTGCAAGTGGAAATTACTTCTGTTTCATCTGTCCCCCTATCTCTGTCTGCAGTCTCCTCAATGGCGTCTCAAAATATACGTGTTGTTTTCAGGGAGTACAGACATTTCAAGCAGAGGTGTAAAGGACTGGGAAAGGGGGAAAAAACAACCCTAGAGAAATGTGTTGGGGAGGATGTGTTTTTCCTCAGGACTTTTTTTCCAGATTGAAATTAGAGGGAAGATTGAAAAAACCCCACTATGAAATATTTCCTCTTCTGGAATGAGTGAAATTCTTCTTAATTTGAGGATTTACTCAAAATAATATAGTGGGAAAACTTTTATGTGACACTCCAGAGTGTTAGATAATTCCTGTGTATCCTGTAAATACATACAACGTACTTTGAAGGATATGTTTAGTTGATCATCTGTGTGTGATTGAAAAAAGTATGCTGTTTGAATGGAGTTCAGTACAAAATATGTGTGTTCCGTTTTCAGTGTTTGTTCCCCCCCCAGCCCTTTAGATGGCAAAGATTAACATAAATATATGTAAATATGGCATAAGTGCAGTTTTGTTTGTAGTAAGCAAATGAATTAATAGTTTTAAATTTCATAAATATATCAATAAAACACTTGTATACATTTCTGTAACAAATTATTTATTTATTTATTTATTTTGGTATTTATACCCCACCCTATCCGATAGCTTAGGGCGGCTAACAAGCGGTCAAGCCGAGTTTCAGAACTAAAAACAATAATATTACATACAATAAAAAATTCAAAAATTCAATACAGCAGTAAAATTCATATAAATCCAAGATGCACAATACATTCGTGTTATTCATTCATACATATAACATGCAAAATGTGTCTGAGGAAAAAATAATCAAGAATATAAACACAGTACTATTATCCCATTGAACTATTGGACAAGGGTTGCTAGCCCACTGGTCCCAGTGGGGGTTCCCCCACTTTTGGGGGCTTCAGTCCATTGCCGGCCACCTGGCCAGCTGGGAAACCCCACCACATTCCTGATGCAATTACATCACTTCCTAGTGACATCGTCATGCCAGGGATGTTGCACAGCGATGCTATGGTTCTGGGACAAAGTCTATGGTTTTGAAGGCAAAAAACTGTCAGAGTCCTTAACTTAGTCAGCAAAATACCAGGCCTTGTTCATTGAAGCAAGTATAGTATTTATTTTAAGCTGCAATAGTAGGTTACTGGAACAGAAGCATTGTTAAGAATAACGTGGTTACAAGAAGCAAGCAAGTAAGGGGGGAGAATGGGGACCCCCCCCCTCCACCAATAGAAGCATAGCACGCGCGCGGGAACTGGAGACAATAATAATTAATGTAGTTCCCGCCGCCCCCATTTTCCCAGCCTAGCTGTTGCTTTTGAAAGCGATAGCAAGCTAACAGCCTGTCTCCTCCAAGGTCAGTGTGTTAAGTCTTGGTAAGATACGGCCTGCACGGCCAGGCAGTCGAGGCAGCTCCCCGCATTCCATTCTAACACTCCAGGTGCATAAATCAACACCCCACGATCCCATCCACCCTCCCTTCACAACACAAAAGCCCATCTGCCCTCCCTTCTCCATCCATCATGGCAGGGCTACCTGACAAAAACAGAGTTTTGGCAAAAAACCCAGAGTGCCATGTGTGGTGTCCCCAGTGTGGTGATGTTGCATGCATTGTCCTGCCTATCCCCAGAACGCCCCCCAAATCCCCCCCACTCTATATTGGATTACTAAGCCCTTTTTGGAAACATGTATATATAAAATGAAAAATGAACATTGTTATCTTTTTTGTGTTAAATAGTTAAAAATTCAAAAAGATCTTTACCAACCATAAACTACTGTTTCCACTGAGTATCTGTGAAAAAAATAAGTTTGCAAACTTCTGAAAAAGAAATGCAAAAATAATTTTAAAATAATATATATATTTTAAAAAGTTATAAAAATATACTCAGTGACACTCCCTCAGCATGTGAGTTAAAGTTCTTTTTGCTCATGCAGTGTGATCTTTTGATCAAAGCCATTGATCTTTAAAAACAAAATTCTTAAAACTATAGAACCTTTAGTGCTCAGTTTAGAACTGAGAAATTGGTTCTTTAGAATAGTGATGCATTTCTGTAATCTGTTCAAAACCTAAATGAGTAGCAACATTTTATGTTAGTTACCTAGATGGACATATGGTTCCCTTTCCAAAGCAGTATGATGCTGTGCTGAAATCAGTAGTTAAACAGTGGGAATTAGAACATTTGTGCTTTCACATTGCAGTACGGCAGACAGCATTTCATTTGAGGTAGTGTAGAGTAAACTTGCCTTGATCTGGTTAGCCCAGGCTTGCAGGATCTTGTCAGATCTTGGAAGTTAAGAAGGGTCAGCCCTGGTTGATATTTGTATGGGAGACCTTCAAAGAATATCAGGGTTGCTACACAGAGGCAAGCAATGGCAAAACTGATTCTGAATGTTTCTTGCCTTGAAACCCAATTATTTTACCTGCTTGTAATTGTCCTATAGTCTGATTGCAAGCACTTTCATCTGTATTCTCAAAGTTTTATTTCAAAATCTATTCTTCAAAGTGGGACAGCTTTATTGCAAACTGTCTGTCAATATGTTTCTGTGAACAAAATCCATAATAGCAGTTAGACTTTATCTAGGAAATGTATATAACTGCCTCCCCATAGTCCTGCTTGAGAAAGCTGATAGGATAGTGAAACAATACAGTAGTAAAAACAGCTATCGAATTACCAGCATTAAAACTAGCCAGGAGCCTGCCAGTGACATAAAAATATCAAGTCTTCTGAATGGAGCTTCACCTTGAAAAATGGTGTGTGTTTGTTTTTTGTTGTGAACTTGCCTATGGGGTCAGCCCATTGCTTTATTCAAAACTTTGTATCCAGATGGACTATCATGTATTTTTCTATGTGTTATGGGAAAAGAAGAAGATGATCAGGGCTGTTGTATTTGGCAGCAGCCATGCATCTCTCTGTAATATCAAGTTCTGTCCAAGTTCATTTGATCTGTCACAGTTTTTGAGTGGCATGCAGAGTTCTTGCCTTCTTCATTTTATCTTTACAACAATCCTTTGAAGTAGACTAGGCCAGGATCGCTCAATGGGTTTAATGGGTGAGTGTAGATTTGAAAATGGGTTTCAAGTCCTAGTCTGCCTCTCAGACCCCTATGCCACCCAGCTTCCATTGATATCAGTGGAAGAGTTGAGCCCATGATTAAATCTCAGTTTAACGGTGATAAAAGTGGTTAACAGTTTTTGAAATGCTGTCTACATTACTATTACCAATAATTATACATTGAGTAAACTCATGTATATCTTCTATGTTGAACATGTAGCTATCTTTCCAGCCAACTTGCAAGTAGAAATGTGAGGGCTTGGGAAAAATTCAGGAAAAAAACCTTTTTTCCTGCTCCTCCCCCTAGGCCTTTTCAATTTTTCTAATGGAATAAATTAATGGACACTGAAAAGGAACCCCTGTGAAATAATTTCTCTTTTAGAATTAATAAAATGCATCTTAAGGCAAAGTTTTTCAAATTCAAAGGTATTGCATGAAAATGTCTGAAGACTTTTAAAGTTTCTCACTGGAAAAATTGAGCAATTTGGGGTAGCACTGAAAAAAACCTCCTATGAAATATTTTCTTTTTGAATGAGAAAAAAAAGTGTTATCAAACATGCTGAATAATGCACTTTCAATCCACTTTGCAACTGGATTTTATTGTGTGAAATGGCGATCCACTTGCAAACGATCGCTGAAGTGGTCTTGAAAGTGCCTTATTCAGCGTGCACCCAGAGAGACATCCCTTTCATCTTTATTTACTTATTTCATTTGTACCCCACCTTTCTCCCCAGTGGGGGATCCCAAGTAACTTATATCATCTTCCTCTCCTCTATTTTATCCTTATAATGACCCTGTGAGGTAGGTTAGAAAGGATTTTGCTGGCCCATGGTCACCAAGCTTCCACTGCAGAGTGGGGATAGGGACCTGTGTCTCTCAGATCCTAGTCTGATACACTAACCACTACACCACATTGGCTATCTATCATCTGGTCTGGGGGGCTGCAGGGTGAACTAGTCTGCATTTTAATTCTAACACTAGATATATTTCCTAGTTTTGAACCCTAATTTGAGTAAGCTTGAATCACTCTACTTCAGGTAAAAATATATCTTACATGTTGCATATGTATTCATTGATATATACTAAATTATCTTTTTTCTTTAACTGTTTCTGGTGCTCAGTGATTCTGTGTATCTTGTGCTATTTTGATTGTCAATCTACTAATAGAAGATATTGAATTCTTTAAAAGAGATCAAGTGGGTAATGTTTGGGAAATGTACAACATGCTCAGTAGTTCCAGCAAAGTTACTACTAATTTCCCCACTTACAGTTTTGGGTCCAGATGATATCCCATAGGTTGGTGGGAGAATATCATGAAATTGTCAGTAGCAATAATTGCAGTAACAAAACCTCATCTAAATTTCATTTACCAGCGACAATCTAAAGGAGCTGGGATAAAATCCTTAAGATTTTCATTACAGTTGTGAGATAATTGGTAAATTAATGGGCAGCTGGCTATGCCATTTGAAAATGTTTGCTCAATAGAATTAGGAAGCAAAGTATAATGTAGTGATTTTTAGTGAAATAAAATAGGAATACCTCCTCCAAACAGGGGACAAAATTTAACAAAAATCAATGTGTGATGAGCTTCTAGAGAGAAATAGCAGAACGGACATGGTAATAGCAACAAAGACAAGGTAAAACCAGGTTCTGCCAAAACTACCAGTTGGGCTCAATTAAAACATGGAACTTTTTTGGAGGCTGTATTTCTTCGTCTACATATATCATATATACACATATGTAAGGTTGCCTTGCCCTGACCTGGATAGCCCTGGCTAGTCTGGTCTTGTCAAATTTTGGATGGGGGAAACTCAAGGAATACCAGGGTTGCTATGCAGAGGCAGGCATTGGCAAACCACATCTGAATGTCTCTTGCCTTGAAAATCCCATGAGGTCACCATAAGTCAGCTGAGACTTGCTGGTAAAAGAGCCTTGTCTAGTGTGCTGTTTTTAGGTCCTTTTTTAAATTTGCTGCTTTGAGGGCATTTGATGATTATGGTGATGTCCTTGATGGTGGGTAATGGATTTAAAGGTTAAAAACCATCAGCCTAATGAAAGCCTTGTCCATAATTGGGGCTTAAAGGCCTTTAGGATTATGTAAGAACAGAAATTGAAGAAAATAATAGCGCTGAATCCAGATGAACTGAGTTTGGAAGCAACTAAGAATAGAGCTTGGTAATAGTAATAGGGATTCGATGCAGACTAGATGTTGGGAATGTGCTAAAATCTGTTTAGAATGGTGTATTACAGGTAGGGCAATCTAGGATAAGAACTACTGCTTTTATGTGAAGTTCATAATGGGATAAATTATCCAGAATACGGTAGTTTAAAAGGATGAATTAAATGTGCTCTATCTTTAATAAGACTTCAGAATTTGCATTGCAGCTGCCTGGTTTCTGTTGCTTCTGTACTAGCTTCTTTAAACTGTCAGTCCAGGTCAGTACTTCATTTTTTTAAATGGAAGAAGTCCTTCACATAGAGTTCTACCTCTCTTTGAGAGAACCATCCGTAAAAATGGAAACTATTCTCACTGCTTATTGTGCCATGAAGCATTGTCTTCAGCAGCTAATAATGATAGTTCCATTCACAAAGCCAATGACATTTAGAAAAGTATCAGAACAATACCTCTTCCCTCTCCTGCCCCTACCCCAGTTGCCAGATCATAATCATGAGAAAAGGAAAACAGGATCATCAAGGAAAAGAAATTCCACACTAGTTTTTCTCTCCCCAATATAAAATGCAAGAATCTCACATCAGTTTAATGCTGAACAAGTTTATAGTTTCTTTTCTTCATGTTTAGCAGTAATATATATCATTACTAAATAGTTGGCTTTATTTCATGGCCATTTTGTGCATTGTACGGTTTGCTGTCACGACTCCTGTAGCCCCCCTCCTTCTACCTCACCACTTCTTCTCTGCTAATGTTATGACCTGCTTTGGGGCCCCAATCAGCAGTTTGAGAACCACCAGCTTTTACAATGTATCAGTGCAATACAATCCTTAGAATTTTGATTTGCCATTATGTGTAGTTTCTTGTTAAGCAGAATAAACTAAGGCTAGGTAGAATATTATCTTGAAAAAAAATTGTCATCTATAGATGGCTTAAATTTTATAGTCATTTGATGCACTGTAAGAGAAAAACTCTGTAAGAGACGCACTGTAAGAGGAAAAAAAAGAGATGGAGTACCTCAATAAAGAAAGCCATAACCTTCAGTTTGCAAGATCTGAGCAAGTCTTTTTTAGTTTTTTTCCAAAATATCATAAAGTGTTCATCTTTATGAGCACTGTTTTCTTGCATTTTCAATAAGCCCAGCTTCTCTCTTCTGTTTTTCTTACAGGTATTCTTGCTAATTGCTCATGCTTTCTTACCAGTTAGATGATGTATGTATAAAGTGCCATCAAGCTGCAGCCAATTTATGATGAACCCTGAGGGTTTCTAAGGCAAGAGACTAACAGAGGTGGTTTGTTATTGCCTTCCATAGTGAGCCTGGAATTCCTTGGTGTGCTCCCATCCAAATACAAACCAGGGCTGACCTGCTTAGCTTCCAAGATCTAAGGAGATCAGGCTACCCTGGGTCATAGTTTCTTTGGGTGCATTTTAGATAAAATTAGGTTCTTGAAAAGTTATGGGTGCTTTGAATTTGGAATATATATATATATATATATATATATATATATATATATATATGGTGAAAGGTTACACTCTATGGTAAGTTTACCAAACTCTATGGTAAGTTTACATCTCTTTGATAAAAAGATGGAGTAACTGAATTGTATTTCCTTACCATTGCATATGAAATTCTCCCTTTCTACAGTAACCATGGTTAGCTGTAGTTACAGGCTACATCACCACTGGCATTAGCTATTGTTACTGTTAAGATTACAAGCTAGTTATTAACTGTGGTTGGGTGTGCACCTTGGTTAGTGTCAATGCTAACACAGCATTTAAGGCTAGTGAGTGGCAGCATGTGATCCTGCGGCCCATTATTGTAGCTGTGGTTATAGGATAGACTGTGTAATATCTGCACTGGATCTGAGTTGCTTATCTTATATTGATTTGAAAAACACAAACAAATAAGTATGCTGTGTCTCGCAAAACTACCTACTGTTTAACTGGCTTAATTTATTTACTTGTAGAGAGATTCTTATGTGAATACGACATTAAAATGGTTTTGTAAAATCTCATTAAGACACTTCAGGAAAAGCATTTGTTAGAACAGAGTATTGAAATGGAGGCAGTGTCCTTCAGGTAGAATTAAAGATTAAGACTGTCTTCATAAACCAGAATAAATCTTTGTTTTGTCTTTTTCTTCCAGAGACGTGGGGCAATTTCCTATGACAGTTCTGATCAAACTGCATTGTACATTCGCATGCTAGGTAAGTGTGGTCACTGGTTGCAACATCCAGATCTATGTGTGTGGCTTCTTGCTGTCAAAATAGTTGATGTGTAGTTGTATTTGCAGATACTGCATTTTAGCACCTTTCCACTTCTTTTATTCTTCTCACTTTTGCTGCTTTCAATAATTGTTTTGTTGTTCATTGTTGGTTTGGTTCTGTGTATTTCAATAGTTGTAAACATGTTCTTTACAGGTTAAGGCACCGAATAAGATCATAATGAGAAGGTCACAAAACATGAGATTACAGGCTCCCCAGTAACTCATATTTAACAGGAGATGGATGCAGATGCCACTATTTAATTTTATTTACACTTTAAATATGAAGCACAAATAAAAATTGAAAAACTTGCCTGCTTCTTGCTTTAAAAGTTAGCCTTGATTGCTGTATGTTTCCTGTCTCTTCAAACACACAGTAGTTATAGCAGAAACTCTGTACATATGTGATTAAGAATTAGTTTTGTCTAAACTGTATTTGAGTGACTCATATGAGCAAATATTTTTACAGGAAAGTTTCAGCTTAAGCTGTAAACTAAATAGTGTCATGTGCCAGCAATCTTGAAGTATGGTGGCTACAACAGGAAAAATGAGGGAGAGGAGTTTCACTGCCAGAATTATTCCAGTTGTTTTTCACAAATGTTAATCAGATTTAAGTAAGTTGTAATCTGTATCTGTGGAATCTTTTATTGGCCATCAGCTCATATTCATATATCTGTTGACAGACTTTACCTTTGACTGTTGAATCCTGAAGGAAAATTACCGTTGATGGGCTATTGAAGGTCCCCTAACAATAGATCTTGGAGATCAATCTGTAACATGACCATTTGCAACTAATGAATCCTAGTCTATATCTGACCACCATTAGCTTAAGTAGAGTTACTGATCTATCGTAATGCTCCCTCTCCAGTGAGAAAAGAAAGCAAATAGATGGTGCTTTAAAAATGGTGAGGAGTGAAAGTGTTATTTCAAGTCATATGCTTGTTACTGTCCTTCCTCTCAAGAGTATATAACATTATTCTTATGCTTACATTTACATCCATGTTTCTGTGTTCCTGTCTCTTTCATTCAGATTGGTTCCCATCCCACTGTATACCCCTACTTTAGGGCAGTACCCTGTTTGCCAAACTGGAAAACTTTAGAAGCCCTAGCTAGACTTTGTTGTTTTGCAGTCTCTGGCCTTCCTGCTCATTTTCTTCTTAAGCAGAAATGTCAGAGTTGGCTTCTTACATTCCCATAGTATCTAGAGTGAAAGTCTGGAAAAGTAGGTCATGTTTCCTGGGTAGTCCAGCTTTGGACTTTAGTTTCTGTTGTACTTAATATTGTAAATGAAACATTTGGTTAAGTATGTCATTCATCATATTAGTACTTCAAAATAAATGGATGTTAAAACATTTATTTGTCCAAGTTTCCAGCATTTGGCCTGGTTTTGAAAGTAATTTTAAAATAATGTTTAATTCTTATTTATTTATTTATTTGATTTGTACCCCGCCTTCCCTGCCAAGGCAGGCTTTCATGATTGTATATGATAAAATGCTTAGCTGCTTAGCCTTCTGGTTATGAAAATGAAATTGTAAATCAGGGAGAAATCCAAGCTTAGTATTTAATGCAGATGACATCCTTCAAGGTAATTGAATAAGATTCCATAACAGTATACACTTTAAAACTGCGAATGATACGTTAGTAGGGAATACGCAATACACGCAATATTGGCTTTCACTGAGATTTGGCCTCTTTCTTTCTAATTAAAACAGTTGGAGGAAAGATCCTTGTGCTGGATGAAAGCTTGAATAGGTTCATAGGATTCAGCCTGTTGTCAGATGCTTCAATGAAGAAAAAACAAAATGGAACCATGCCTTACCATTTGATACTGTATGGCAGAGGGAAAATAGTATCTGAATGTTTTTAAGTGAAAGCAGCATCCAAACTGGGAATTGATTATAAGGGTTTACAAATGCAATTTATCTTCTGTAGGGGCTATATTTTGAATTGGGCACTAGCCTGAACTGGAAGTGACATAGGGTCTTATTATTTTATGAGTGGAGGTTCAAGCAAGGGGCTGTTTGCTGTTCCCAATCCCAGGATAAATAGTAGTGTCAACAGGAATCAAGTATGTTGGAGTCATCTACTAATGCATTGCTACTGCTGACTTTTAAGCACCAGCCTAGTGACAGGTAAATGATTGGTTGAAGTTCATAAGAGAAGAACTGCCAAAATTCTGTTGCTGTTCACACAGGTGAAAGGGGTGCTAAAGAGCCCTTTTCTCTCCGTTTCATCTCATAAAACAGAAAGTAGCTGGGCTCATATTGAACAAAGTCCTTGGGATTTGGGGAGATGTTTGGATCAGCTCCTGCAAATTAAGCCCCTTGGTTACCAGTTGCCAGTCTCTGTACTAAATGAATATCTTAAGACTTATCTAGAGGTTCTAGGTTCTAGCTTGGAGAAATTAATTTTTTAAACTTCTCAATTCTTATCCAAGCTATGCAGCCCATGGAATTGAATACTGTTAAGATAGTGGCAGGGAATAAAGAGAGACTGCTAATTTTGTAGCATAAAGCAGCATTCCTTGCCCTGATTTATCTCTGTTCATATCTTCTGTGATGTTACTCCTTCTTTCACACGGGTCATGAGCAATGTTCCCTCTAATTTTTGTTCCCTACTGAGTAGAACAGTTCATATCCTGAGCAGAATATAACTGCTGTAATCTTAAAATGGGCAATGGGCAGGTAAAGACCCTGCGTGGCCACTCACATGCACAGTTTAGAGGGAACATGGAGATACACTGAAAATTTAAATGGGTGGCTTAAAAACCACAAACTTATCAGAAAGCTTGTTTAGTCTATACAGCCTTTTGGCCACCTGTATGTAGAATGCAACAAACTAATTGAACATAATGGGCTGGATGCTGTGCTCCATCAGATGATGGAAGGGAAGAGGGAGTGATTTTATCCACTTACTCCTCTCTGCAGCCCTTTGACTTGTGGCTTTATGAGGTTATTAATGAGGGTGTCACTGTTCCAGATATCCTGGCTGTGGGGAAGATCTTGGTGTGATTGGATCACTGGATTCACTGGCTTGGAACTACTGGCTTGGAACCAGATCTCCTGCAGTGAAACAAGCTCGTACAAGAAGGTCTCCCCTGCATTTTCCTTTCCAAAGCTTCCCCATGTAGCCCACAAATCCTGTGCTGAGGGTCACACATCCATCAACAACATGCACTGCATTGGCAGGGAGTCTGCATTTAACAGGGGAGAATTGGGGGAAATTGACTTCCTTCCTTTTTTTGTCCGTGGAATAGCTGGTTCGATCCACCATGTTGTATGTAACATAAATACCTTTATTGAATGAAGACATACAACTTCCTTGCTTACCCATGAAGCTCACTGGGTGACCTTAGGCCAGTTGCTCTCTTTGTAGTTGAGGAGGGAAAACCTTATATACTGCCATGTCCTCTTGGATATGATAAAGGTAGCTGCTACTCTGTTCCTAAGTAAAGAGCATGTTATCTCTTCTAAAGACTTTTCTTTGTTATAGTCCCATAAATATGAACTTAATATGAAACAAAGCATTCTTCTGGGCATTCTAAACTTAAGCTAGAGACTTTTGAATGTGGAAGCTTCTGTCTTACAGATCTTTATGCTGCTTTTCAATAAAGCTGGTTAGTAATGATAAAAACTATTTGATATCATTTTCACATTATAAAAAACAGGCAACAGCAGCACACCTGGCTTCCAAAGACCAACTCAAAATGATATAGTTTCTGCATCTTCCTAAAAGCCAGGAGATAGAGAGACAGACAGACAGACACCTTATCAGGCCTTTGATAAATTCCTCCATTATCATGGGAAGTTTGCCTAAGAATCCTTACTTTTTCTACTGGATTTACTTACCTCCTCCAAGAATGGATTCTTAGCAGGATTGACCTGAAGACCTGAACAGATGGGAAAGTGATCCTCTGAATGCAGAGCTCTAAGAATTGTGCTGAGTGTTTCTTTTTGAAGTAGTAAGAAAAACTGGGTGTTGTAGCTATGCCCAGACATTATGATAGATGTTATAAAACACACTAATTCTTGAAAAGAATCTAACTAAATGAGATTTAAATTCATTGCTGTAATTACCAAGTTCTGGGGACCAATTTCACTTTGATCTCACTTGGTTTGTCCTGTGGCAGTATTTCTAGTTAATAGAAATAGGATCAACTTCTGTCACGTTTGTACAGGAGTGATCCTTGAGTTTTGAAGCTTTTTTTGCAGTATACTTTCCCGACCAATCAGTGGAATAAATGTTGAACTATAACATTCAAGCAGCAATATATTCCAAATTAAAGAGCTGTCATGTAATAATCCTTAGTATTGTAAATAAAAGTTATTTATGAAAGTCATTGCCTGTGGTTGAGTTCGTTTCTTGTACCTATTTGGGATTTGTTCAGATGCAACTTAATTACAACTAAATTTTTGTGGATAGTGGATAGTAATAGCATGAACACTCTATAGCATCACTTTTGTATGTGGAGTTTTGGAACACTTTATTATATAGTTGCCTTTTTTCTCTGGAACTCCACAAATTATAGTAGCATGATAGATAACACTGTTGAAGCCATGCATCTCTTACCTTGGAATAATCCTGATAGGGCAGATTTGTGGATGTGCTTCTTAAGATATGTTTGTGTAACTGCCACTGGCAAAGATTCAGGCATATAGATTGGGTATGCAGCATCATGTAAAATGCTACATGTGAGTTTGCCTCTGTCTTTGACGTTGTCCTGTGTGTAAAGCAGAGCAAAGCTTTTTGCTTTTTTTTTTTTAAATAGCAATCTGTGAATTATATAAAATATTTTCTCATCAGAGTTGAATAACAGTATTACTCACTCAGAATAAAAAAAAGGCTCCTGCATGGAAAGAGGCAGCTAGTTTTACAATTTGATTGCAGCTCTCCCCACCCCTTGCTGTGTGAGTCCCTCAACTTTGGGAGTGGCTTTTAGAGTGGGGATAGGATTTTGGCTGTAGTAGGAAGGGTAGGTCTGAAAGTCCTTGAGTGTGCACAACTCTTTAGATACTAGCAGTTGCATGTAAAAGTAATGTTAAGTCTGTTGCTGTTCTATCTGGTGTGTTACTTGCATACTGGATGTACTTTCAATGCTTATTTTATTTTGTCTACCTTTAGTTCTCTAAATTCCCTTGAGTTTCATGAACTCAAGAGCTCATGTATACTAAGTAACAAAAATAGGACAAGTTTCTAGGAATATTATGCAATTTCAATGTTTTCCTTTTTAAGGTGACTATCATCTCACAGAAGAGCACTTGAAGCATACAGATTTGTGTCTGCAAAATCTTTATTACATTTACAGTTACACACACAAACTAGAATGGCATATAGTATCTTCAGCAACACTGCAGACATCTCAAAATAACTTTATTTATAAAATATAATCACACAGTAGAAATGTAAAATTTCTGGGAATATTGAATGCGGGGGGGGGTTCTGGTTTCTTCAGAAAAATAGAAATTTTGTGAAAAATTGAAATTATGCAGTACTTTAGCAAACCTAAACTACTTCTACAGATTTAACAACGCAAAATATACCACTTATCGCTTAGCATATTTGTCATATTTATGGATTTTAAAAGTATATGTCTTCATATAAGAAAAATAGTATGTTTTCTCAGTACTTGGAGTTGCCAAGTCCTGCACCCTAACTTCCATAGCCTATCTCATAGTACGTCTATCTTAGTTTTGCCACCTGAGAGGCAGGAAATAAAAGTTGAAGGTAGAAAACAATTTCTGTAGTAAACAAAAGTATATCAGTTGGATGGAAACGCACTCATACAGTCACAATACATAACACTGCCAGCAGATTTGGATGTTAAGCTTCATAACATTAAAAACACTGAACACATTATAGCATATTAATTGTTGCCAAAATTATTTACCCTTAAATACAAAACATAGTATTGAGGAAGTTGTTTATGTCTACAGTCATATGTAGGTGATATTATCTAATGCTGTTGATTGTCTTATATAAGAATGTTCATACTACATATTTTGAGTAAAATCCTGCTTTTCATGCCACTCATTCCAAAAGGGTGGAAAAATTAAGGAGTTTTTGTGAAATCTCCCAATTTTTCCATTGCAGAAATTGAAAATGTCTGAGAGCTTTTTCATGCTATACATATTGAGTGAGGAAAATCCTTTCTCAAGAAACATTTCGTTCATTCTTAAGGATTTTATAAGGTTTTTTTTTTCTGTCAGTGCTCCCCGAAGTGTCCCAAAATTGGGATATTTTAGGGAGCACTGACAAGAAAACTTTCTATTGGAAGAAGATCCTCAGGAAAAAAAAAGCCCCCCCCCCTCGCCTTCACATCTCTGCTAGGCAGTACAAATTTGAACACTGGAATAAAACTGTTTGATTGACCTATAGTTCAAGTTTAAAGTATTAATAATATAATACCTTCCTTATGTGTACAGGATTTTTGGGAATCTTGCAAAGCTTTTAAACTTAGCTGTGATCTTCCCAGGATTCCAAGCAGTAGGGTATGTTCAAGAATGTAAATTCATATGAATATATTGCATTTTCTTTTTAAAAAGCTACTTATGTGGTTAGCTTTTTAGTAATAATACCTATATGAGGTGACTGCTTAGCTGAAGTATAAAAATATTTTAATCTCTAGATCGTTAATACTAAATTTTGGTATTTTAATAGGGTCTTGTGTAATATTCAAACAGCTGAACGCAAGTAAGTAATCTTTGGCAACAATTATAATTGTTAAAGTTGTTAATATAAGATTATTATAGTTTAACTGACCATTTTGGACAACTTTATGGTGCCATGGAGCAAAAATAAAGTTTTAACACTTCTTCCTGTATGATGATGTAGCGTAGCATATGCAACTTCATCTAAGTACTTATGCATTTGGCTGTATGCTAAGGCAGGAATCAGTTCAGTGAAGAGCATGCAATCACAAGCTTGAAAAGTCTTCAAACTTTATTTTGAAATATCAGCTCTTAAGTCAATATTGAATAGGTTTGTTGTATAACTGTTACACGACATACATATACACATTGCAACTGTACTCAGTTGCAGTTTTCTCTGTAGCTCTTCGACACAGTGTATTTCACTCTTGACCCTATTTCTAGGAGATGTACGAGTAAGAAGTCGGGCAGGATTTGAAACAGAGAGAAGAGGTTCTCATCCATACATTGATTTCCGTATTTTTCACTGTAAGTATTTAAATAATAGCCGAAAAATAATGAAGAATACGATTTGTTTTTGGCCGTGGGGCTTCAAGTACTTGACTGGTTTTAAAATGGAAATTAACATTTTTCTTAATTTCCTGCAAAAGTAACAATTTCTGCTTCAGAAAATTATGCATAGATAATATGCAGGATAGTATAATACTCTTCTAAATCCACATGATACTGTGCTGAAAATATAATACTCTCTTGGCACAAGTAAAACATCCAAATTCTCTAGCATGCTGTATACTTGGCTAAATGGAATGCTGGATCTCATTTCATGGAACCTTATTTGTGACCACTTATAACTATTATAATCACCAATACCTATTTACTAATATCATATCTGTATGGTGATCATGGATGGAACACAATAGTAATTGTCTTGTAAGCTCTGATTTGCCTTCCTACTACATGCTTAACTGACTGCTTATAAAAAAGTATTTATGATTCTGTAATTCATTTCCGGGAGTTGTTTTATATAATTTAAAATTCTATCAGTGAAGTCCCCAATGACTATGTAGCCTTCAATTCTTACTTGAAAGAATTGGTCCCCCCCCTCAAGTAGTGATCTTCAGGACTTTCAGGTGGGTCATAGAGCCCTTTCTTCTGGGCCAGAAGCCCTTCTAGAGCTGCCTCCTTTTATATCTACTGAGAAGAGTGCAAGGTTGTGATGCCTTCTGGCTCTCTTTGCATGCATGCTGAGGGCCAAAAGACCATCCCCTTAGAGAAACACTGCCATTTTGTAGCAGTGAGTTCCCACTGGGGAACTCCTCTTAGCAGTGTCACAGGGGGCCAGTTCTCGTTGGACCACTGTGTGTGTGTGTGTGTATGAATGGGGGACTTGTTCATTTGATGTCTGAATGACTTAAGAAAGCCCATATGGGGTGGGAGAAGAACCTCCTGTCATAGTCACAGCTGTGCTACATTCTAGCTGTGCTACAAGAGGGTAGGGACTCCCTAGCCTTACCATAAAATCAGACCCCTGTCCAGAGAGGCCCTCCTCTTACAACCAGTCCCTATCTTGTGGCTTTGGCACTCAAAGAGAATCAAGCCCAGTGACAACCAAGCTGGGTGACCTGTCTGCCCAGGAGAGGCTGCCGTACCATTCTGCAGCAACAGCAGATAAACAACGTGGGCAGACAACACCCTCTAGTGCAATTTTGAGTCAGAAAAATGGCACATGGTGGGGGACGTAGGACCTTTTTCTTCCCAGTGTTGCAGTGGTACGAACCAGAATCTCCCCTGCAGCATTGTTAGAAGGAGTTCCCTGTTGGTAACTCACTATGGTGAGTGCATCCCAGGGGTAGACTTGGAGATGTCATCTCATCTAGTTTGGCCTTGAGAAGAACAACAGGATGGTGAAGTGAGGTCACTTCATGTTGCAGGAGATTTCTCCATAGCTCTGACCCTAGGCTTATGCTATCCCCAGCCTTTTTTTTAGCCTGTTGCCCTTAATCCCGGCGTTGAAGCTAGCAAGGGCATAACTCTGGCTCCCCATTCCCGTCACATGACTCTGTCATGTAACTTCATTTCACAATTTCGCAGCAAAATGAGTCCCAGGTCTGGTCTTCTCATTCTAAGGAGTCTTGCTCTTAATAACAGCTGTTGTTTTGTATACTTTAGCTGATCAGCTTTCCTCAAAATAAAACCTGGTCTAATTAAAAAAAAAGCAAACCTGAACCCAATTGCTGTGCTTTCCATTGAGACTTTTCCTATGATAATGAGACATGTCAGAAAGCATCATTGTCATGACAAATTCCAGTGGCAAAAGGCTTTCTTTCTTGGCCTAAAACATTTTTGGGATGTCTGTTTCCCCAGTTCACTGGCTTTAATGGTGGCATGAACTGAGTGATTGTAGCATGTCTAGGCAACCAGTATGTTTAGATGAAAGAGCTGATATTTGCTCTATATACATGTCATGAAGGCTTGCTAACAAAAGGGATGAGACTCATTAGGATGTAGAATTACAGAAAATCTACAAGTAGTAATAAGTAATGCTTATCACAAACATCACCATTCTGGGCTGGGAAGCAGCTCAGCATTTTTTAAATATTTGTGAAATATTAATAGATCTTCTTTTGCTGCCACTTAAAAGAATATTCCACATTTTAGTTCCATAAGTGGATCACCCAGTATCACTTAGTAGGAAAATTATAGAGTTATATCTAAGATGTAAAGTACTATAATAACTCACACAGGCATTTAACAAATATTTTCTCCAGTGGTCCTGGGAGTGGGGCAGTCCATACTCTTGGGATTAGGCTCCTCCTCTGGAACAGGGTCGGTTTCTTCAGATCAGTCCAGGAAGGGGAGGGGCCTGTCCCCTGCGAACATCCCAGTCTTACTGGCCCTGGTGCTTGAGCAGGACGTGTTCCACAGGTGCTCTGTAGAGTGCAGTGATCCAGAAATGAGAAGAAGAGAGGAAGAAGGGAGAGACCCTCCCTCTTCATTATTTCGAGCCACAGTCAGCAGGAAACCACAAAGGAAGCCAACGGCACCGGGAGATCCTCAGCAGCCAAGGCTGTGCATGCAGACTCCCACCGGGCCCAGCCTGTGGCTGGAGGTAGCCTCCCCAACCAACACACATGAGGGGAAGTGGCTGAGTCTGTAAGGAGACTGGGGCAATGCCGCAGACCCAGCAATCTCCCCAGTCTCAGAGGACCCAGTGTGCAGTGGAACAGACAAACCAGGAGCCTCTAGCCCTCGCCAGAATCATGGTAAGCCCTTACAGGGCCAAAAACCCTAGACTGGAGACGAAGGAGGGCAGGGTGGTAGACTGAGAAAAAACACTAAGCAAACTTCCAAGCTATTCAGGGAGGATGAAGAGGAAATTGATTCCTGGGACTTCCAACCTCCCCAACCTGGGATAGGCTGGAGTGGATTAAAGAGCCCCCCCCTTTGTCCTTAAGGGGAAAAGTTCCCATGGAACAGACAGAGAGCTAGAAGGCCCAGGGAAGGCCATAGAAGGGTGGGAAAAATGGTGGTGGCCATCTTGGTTCCATGGCAGACTTACTTTCGCTTTCATTTCCAGACAAGCAAATAGAAAATTGCTGCCAGTCAGACCTGCCAGTTCCCTGTGGCCAGACCTGGATAGCCAAGCTAGTTTGATCTGTTGAGATCTCAGAAGCTAAGCAGAGTTAGCCCTGATTAGTACTTGGATGGGAGACCACCCAGGAAGTCCAGGGTCACTACGCTGAGGCAGGCAAGGGCAGCGGCCAGTTTGATCAGATCTTGGAAGTTAAGCAGGGTCAGCCCTGGTTGGCTCTCCAGCTCTGGCTGTCTCTTGCCTTGAAAACGATACAGGGCTGCTGCTACTACCTCCACTGTTTGCCAGAGAGAGGCTATAACAGATTTTTTTTGGGGGAGGGGGTACACTTAGCAAGTCAGATCTATTCAGATCATAAGCCTTATAGTCCCCGCAAGACTCTATGGAGAACTAGGAAACAGAGGCAGCAAGGATAGCTCAGGATAGCCTGAACTCATCAAACAAGTATGGTCAGCCCTGGTCAGTATTTGGATAGGAGACCACCAAACAATGACACAGGCATGACACAGAGGCAGGCAAGGCCAACCATCTCTGAGCATCTCTTGCTTGAAAACCCCAAGGGGTCACCATAAGTGGGCTATGACTCGATGGCTGCAAAAAGTCCAGGAAGTCCAGTTCCATCCTCAGATAGGGTAGAATGGGAATGGTCGGAGGAAGGAGGAAGTAGTACCAACAGTATATTCCTGGCTATTCGGTCAAGAGCTGTATATGAGAGTACTTTCCAAGTACTTAGAATTTCCTCCAGACCTAAGGAAAATGATGATTTTGACCCAGAACTTCCAGTGGAATCTGGCCAGCTGATGTACACAACTGGCAGTACCACAAGCAGGGATGCCAGCCCTGACCTGGATGGTCCAGGCTTGACCACGCTTGTCAGATCTCAGAAGTTAAGCAGGGTTAGTCCTGGTTAGTACTTGGATGGGAGACAACAAACGAAGTCCAGGGTTGCTACGCTGAGGCAGGCAATGGCAAGCCTTCTCTGCTTCTCTAACTGTCCGCAGCCTTTTATAGTAGGATGAAGGCAGAGTGGGGACACCATTCCAAGCTAAAAAACTAACCATCAGATTTTTTTCCAAGCTTTATTCCCTCATATCAGAAGCAACCAAGAGACTCAAGGTGCCAATGGTGGATGAACCTGGGACTAGCTTGACCTCTACATATGGGTGTAGATAGGTTGCCCAAGACCCCAGTGATAGGGGATCTGAGCAAGCCTTACACAAAGACTTCAAAGTATCAGTCTGAACTCCATTCTGCCATGAATGCTTGCTGGCTGACTTTGGGCCAGTTACCCTGTCTCAGCCTAACCCTTTGTCACAGGGTGGTTGTTGTGAGGATAAAATTGAGGAGGGGAGAAATATGTAAGCTTTCCTGGAGATCTCTAGGAATCTGTTTCCTGGAGACCTTCTAGCATTCTGTTTTTTCAAAACTCTCTGATCTTCGTCGTGGTCTCTGTGCAGTCTCACACATGGGTTGGGCGCCTGCGCATGACCTCGATCGGAGAATCTTCTAGAACTTCACCTCAAAAGAGCTTTTGGTGGGCTCTCTTCCCGCCCTGGGGGAGGAGACATGCACTGCGCATGCCCAGAGTGGGAGATAGAGCCGCCTCCCACTCAGTTCTTCTTCGACCGCCTTCGCGTTCACACCTCGTTCCTGTTGTTCCTCCATATTACGTCAGCTGAGTATATCTTTCTTCGCTTCGTCTTTGTTTCCTTTCCTCTCTCTGACTCTTCTGTCTTAGACAAAGATTTTTTTTTTAATCCCTCTCCCCCCCCTTTCTTTGGAGGGTGGGTGGGGATTTTTGTATGGGAAAAACTCAATTTTTTAAGGTCTGTCGTCGTTGCCCCGCCAAGATTTCATCTAATGACGGGCACGACCTTTGTCTAACTTGTTTGGGTGAGGCCCATAGAGTGGATACTTGTCCTCATTGCACGAGTTTCACTCGTCAGGCTCGCTGTAATCGAGAGGCTAGACTCCGGGCTCTTCTTTTGGAATTGGCCCTACGCCCTACAATGTCCTCAGGGGCTTCCCAGGTCTCGGTAGCCAAAAAATCGGACACCTTCTCGAAGGCACCGAAATAGAAACCTAAGTGGGCTGAAGATAAGACCCCTTCGAAGTCGAAGGCCCCGCCGTCTGCTTCGGTTTTGAGGGTGGACCCCATCGTCGTGACTGGGCTGTCGATGTCGATACCGGCTTTGGCCTCAACATTTCAGAAGCCTGCAGCTCGACAACAGACTCCGCAGCATTCCCACTTGTCGCCTTCGGGTCTGATTCCTTTGGGCCAGTCGACGAGATCGCCTCCGCAGCTGTCTCCACGAAGAGGTTCCCGGTCTCCAGCGAGGCATTCTGCTACCCCGGTCCACACTTTGGACGAGGGCCCTGATGTCGTGCACCGCCATTCGCAGTCCCGATCCCGGTACGATCGCCGATGCCTGATCCGTAGGCAATCTCTATCGTCGTCCGGTTCCCCCTCTGACGACCAATGTTGGTCTTGCGAAGACCGTCGGGAACGTCCTGATGCGGCGTATTATTACTCCAGGTCCCCGACACCGGAGAGACACCATTATGATCGAAACCGGCACTCGGAACGCGTGGATCGGACCCATGTCCCTGAGTGCCCTCGGCGCTCAGCATCTGTTGCCTCGGCCCGTTCCCCTCCTCGGGAACAGCCTTCTGATCTTCCTAGAAATCGGGATGCCCCGAAGAGTTCCCCAATGGAACCTTGGCACCGTCCTTCCGTCGATCACCCAGTCATCGATCTCGTCCAACCACGATCCTTCTCTCCCATGTCCATCTCAGACAGGTTGGATTCGGCGGAGTTCGATCCCGAGTTCTCTCGGATCGAGGACGAGCCTCAACGCTCGGGGTCAATTTCACCTACTGAGGGCCCTAAAGCGTTTTTAGAGCTCGTTACCAGGATGGCGACTGCCCTTCAAGTCCAGGGCTTTACAGAATGCCCAGCTGTGACTGACGTCGTTCACCGGTTGGTCCAGGCTGACCTTCCTCCGTCTCCCGTCTTGCCTTTGCTTCTTGTCCACCTTTCTATCCTGAAAGAGTCATGGAAGCACCCGGCTTCGATCCCTCCGGTTTCGAGGTGCTATGATGGGTTGTACAGGATCCAGGACGCTCCTGGCAAATTCCTCGTTTGTCAGCCACCGCCGAACTCGATGGTTGTTCACCCTTCCTTGAGATCAAAGTAGCCTGTTCGCCAGTCCACGCCTCCTGACCGTGAGGGTCGTAAACTGGATCTTCTGGCCAAGAAGATGTACTCTCTGGCCTCCACGAATCTTCGTGTCGATACTTGTCCTATTTGTCGGCGTACGCCTTCAACGTCGCCAATGCAGTTCGTCCTGTCCTGGAATTCGTTCCAGAGGAGCACCGCCCCACTCTCTCGGCTGCCTTGTCTGAGGTTTGTGCTATATCGAAGCAGCAGATCAATTCGGTTCGTCATGCCGTTAATTGTTCATCTAAACTCCTGGTTTCTTCTGTCGCTCTCCGGCGTCATGCCTGGCTGTGGGGCACCTCTCTACAACCGGACGTCAAGTTCCGTGTTGAAGACCTTCCCTTTGACGGCGATGGCCTCTTCCACTCCACCACTGACCAAGTGTTGAAGGCTGTCGATGACAGTTGAAAGCAGGCCCGAAACCTTGGAGTCTCGGCTGCACCTTACCGTCCCAGAAACCGTTCCTGGAAGCCTTCCAGCTCCAGGCGATACCTGTCTCTGGCACCTCACTCCCAAAGGAGAAGGAAGCCATATGACTCTCATCCTCCTTCCAAACACCGTTCCCAGCCCACCAAAAAGCCGCCACAACCTAAACAGTCTGTTTGACTGTCCCCACCATCTCCCTTCCCCGACGTCGTATACTCCTTCCGTCCGAACCCGTCTCTTCCCCTTTCTACCAGCCTGGGAAGAAATTTCAACCGACTTCTGGGTCCTCACCATTCTTCGGGTCGGGTACGCCATAGAGTTCGTTTCGCTTCCGATCCTCCCACACTTTGTCGTCACGCCTCCAGACCCTCTCCTCGATCTCGAGGTTTCCACTCTCCTTGCCAAGGGGGCCATTGAGGTCGTCCCGGAGGCGCAACGAACTCTCGGCTTCTATTCGAAGTATTTCCTGGTTCCCAAGAGGGATGGTGGGTTCAGACCAATTATGGATCTTCGAGATCTCAACCGTTACATTCAGTATCAGAAATTCAGAATGGTCACTCTGCAGTCGATCCTTCCTCTAATTCCACGGGCAGCGTGGCTTGCGTCAGTCGACCTCCAAGACGCATACTTCCATGTCACGATCTGTCCCCAACACCGGCGGTTTCTCCGGTTCGCCGTTGGAGATGCCCACTACCAGTACAGGGTGCTTCCCTTCGGCCTTTCTACAGCTCTGCGGGTGTTCACCAAGCTGATGGCTGTGGTGGTGGTCGAGCTCCACCGACGGGGAGTCACTCTTTATCCTTAAATCGACGACTGGCTTCTCGTAGCTCCAACGCCAAGTCAGTTGCTCCACGACACTCAGGAGACTCTCTCCCTCCTCCGTGCTCTCGGACTCTGCGTCAATGTCGCCAAGTCCTTCCTTCAGCCCCTCCAAATCCTTCGATTCCTCGGGGCTCGACTCGACACCAACCTCGAAGCGGCTTTCCTCCCGGAATCGAGGGCTTCCGACATTCAGGCGATGGTGTCCTCCTTTCAGATGTGTCCCCAACAATCCGCCCATTCTGTCATGAGGCTCCTCGGTCACTTTGCCTCCACGGTGTTCGTTGTCTGCAACGCCCGGCTGAGAATGCGGCCGCTTCAGCTGTGGCTCCTCTGCGCCTTCGATCCTCTCCGGAGGCCTTGGCACACAATTCTGTTGATCCCGCAAACCGTCCTCGACTCTCTCGACTGGTGGGCTCAACCCGTCCACTTCCTTTCCGGAATGCCCTTTCGACCTCCTCCTCCCGAGCTGCTGTTGACCACAGACGCTTCCCTCTGGGGTTGGGGAGCCCAGTGCAGAACGCTCACTGTTCAAGGGGCTTGGTCTGCTCAAGATGCAACTCGCCACATAAATTCCTTGGAGTTGCGAGCGATTTATCTAGCCCTTCGGTCCTTTCTTCCGACCCTTCAAGACCGTGTCGTTCAAGTGGCTTCTGACAGCACCACGGCCGTCTATTATGTCAACAAACAGGGCGGCACTGCCTCTGTTCATCTCTGCAACTTAGCGATAGGCCTCTGGTCCTGATGCCTCAACCATTCCATCACGCTCTCGGCGATCCATATTCCTGGGGATCAGAATGTCGACGCAGACCGCTTGAGTCGTTCTGCCTCATCGGACAACGAATGGTCCATTCCCTTCCGGTATCTTCGACCTCTGTTTCGAGAGTTCGGTCACCCATCTGTCGACGGCTTCGTGCCTGTCGACAATGCTCGATGTTGCCTGTTTTTCAGCAGGAGTCCCCCGTCTGCTCGGTTGCTCGGGGATGCCTTTCTCCACAAGTGGACCGGAGCCCGGTTCTACCTATTTCCTTCGTTCCCTCTCATCTCTCAGGTTGTGCAGAAGATTCATGCAGACCGCACCTCCTGCATTCTAATCACTCCGTGGTGGCCACACCAGGTCTGGTTCCCGCACCTGCTTCAACTCTCCTGTCGTTCCTTCCATCCCCTCCCTGTTGTCCCAGATCTCCTCTCTCGGGTCCGAGGGAGAATCCTCCATCCCAATCTGGGATTTTTCAGATTGACGGCCTGGAAGATCCAGCCCTAGGCTTCCCTCCTCAGGTCTCTGAAATCCTCCTGAATGCTAGGAAGCCTTCTACTCGACGTTCCTATCAGTTCAGGTGGAACAGATTCCAATCCTATGCTGCTGATCACTCCTTCGATCCGATTCGATCATCTCTCCGTGAGATCTTCGCCTACATCGTGCACTTGAAGGATACTGGCCTTGCATATTCGTCCTTGCGGGTTCATTTGGCGGCAATCTCCGCCAACCACCCCCTCATACAAGGATCTTCAGTGTTCTCCCACCGTCTCACCAAGACGTTCCTCAAGGGTCTTCTTCGGCTGTGCCCACCTAGGAAACTGTTGGTGCCTTCCTGGAGCTTGTCTCTAGTCCTTTCTCAACTCATGGCTAAACCGTTCGAGCCAATGGCTTCCGCCAACCTCAGGTTAGTTTCCTGGAAAACGGCTTTTCTTGTAGCCATTACCACTGCACGCAGAGTAGGGGAGATAGCTGCCTTTAGGGCCGATCCCCCCTATACAGTTTTTCATAGGGAGAGGGTGGTCCTTAGAACAGATCCTTCCTTCCTCCCTAAAGTCATCTCTGCCTTTCACCTCTCTCAGTCGTCTGTTCTGCCTACTTTCTTTTCGAACCCGACTGATGCCTCTCAGAGAGCCCTGCACTGTCTAGATGTGCGCAGAGCGCTCTCTTTCTATCTACATAGGACGCAGCCCATACGTAAATCTCCTTGGCTGTTCCTAGCTTATGGCCCCCCTCATGCGGGGGAGCCAATTTCTTCTCGACGTCCCTCTAAGTGGGTGACTTCCACCATAGCCCTTTGCTATGAGCTGGCACGTCAACCTGTTCCTACCTGTGTCACTGCCCATTCCACACGGGCGGTGTCGACGTCCACTGCTTTCCTGGCCGGTGTCCCGTTGGAAGACGTCTGTGCGGCTGCTACATGGTCCTCGGCATCGACCTTCGTGACCCACTACGCACTAGATGTCCGAGCTCGACGGGATGCTGCCTTCGGCCAGACGGTGCTGCGATCTCTCTTCGCTTGATCCTGCTGCACCCTCAGGTAGGACCCGTGGGTGATTTTGTTTGATGGTGATGCTGTGTCTTAACCAGTATTTTTGTGTCCTTTGCAGCTGCCAGCTCCCTCCTCCAACTGGTTCAGCTCTTGTAATCACCCATGTGTGGGACTGCACAGAGACCATGACGAGATAAACAGGTTGCTTACCTGTAACTGATGATGTTCGAGTGGTCATCTGTGCAGTACCACAATCTCACCCAGCCTTCCCCACTGCTGGCATCTCCAGATTTCCTTCTTTGGATTGTTTGGCCTTGACAGTGGCAGTCGAAGGAACTGAGTGGGAGGCGGCTCTCTCTCCCGCTCTGGGCATGCACAGTGCATGTCTCCTCCCCCAGGGTGGGAAGAGAGCCCGCCAAAAGCTCTTCTGAGGTAAAGCTCTAGAAGATTCTCCGATTGAGGTCGTGCGCAGGCGCCCAACCCATGTGTGGTACTGCACAGATGACCACTCGAAGATCATCAGTTACAGGCAAGCAACCTGTTTTTCCCTGCTTTAAGGGAGTGGGGGGGGGGGACTTGGCTATTCCATCCTCTCTAGCTAGATCTTTAGCATTTCTTAAGAGGTAGTTGAGGTGAGCCTGGAAAGCCATTGACTGGCTCCTTCCCAGGCTGGTCTCTGCCTAGAGGAAAAAACATGTTAAAACACAACATGGAGGCTTTTGCTCCTCTCAAACCTCCCAGGAAAAAATGCATTTCTTCACAGTAGGTAAGAGGGGAAAAGCAAGGAACTGAACTTTAAGCCATGGTTTGGAGAAGTGATATCTAAAGTAAGCCTCACTCTTCTTCTGCCATACAGAGGAACAATACTGTTTTATTACTCTTTCATGCGGGATGCACAAAACTTCCTTGGAGGAATTTGCTTACTTATTATAGAAGCTGTTCTTTGATGTGGAGCCTGTACATTTTCAAGGTTTTACTGCTGCTAATAAAGTACCCCTGTACCATTAAATCTTTGATACGAATTTGAGGCTTTAATATAGTAGTGGGGAAGAATGGAGGCTGATATTCTAAGCCTGTCAACAGCACATAATATTCTTGTGTAGGATAGTTGAGGCAGACAAGAACAGGTACTGCTTTTTAGGAATGTGCAACTTGTTCCATTCAGCTCATGTTTGAGTTAACAAAGGTGCATCAAAACATGAACAGTGAAAAAGCATCATGCCCCAGTATTTGATTTTTTATTTAATTTTTTTTTGTTTATTGGAATAGTCAGATCGTCATAAGCTTCAAACTTTGCTTGTAACTGATTTTAAGGGGGAAATACTAACATTCCGTGTAAACTTTTTATTTAGATACCTGTTTTATTAGTTCTGATTGACAATTTATTTTTACGTTGTTTTATATTTATTGTGCCTTGAGTGTTTAACAGAAAGTGGGGTCTAAATAAATTTGAACTGAGTAAATGCTGAACAGCCAGCAAAATTAGCTCTACCTACTTGCCTCTGAGTTGAGACATCGGGACAAAGCTGTTTATATGAACTAGAGGTTTTGTGAAGGCTCTCCCCTAGTCTACCCACACAACATTTTTTCATGTGGAAGGTAAGACACAAGCAAAATGAAGTGAGCAACTGAGGTGCATAAAAGACAACTCCAGCAGAAATGGTTTTGCTACCTGTTCTCCACATGTGGGGAGAGATTTGGGCTGTGCTGGGACCAGGGGAAACCTTAGGGACCAAGTTGTATGCTATGCTGCAAGTTTACCTATGCATTCTCTGGTGCTAGCTAAATTTGAAAGAGTAAGCACATAACTTCCTATTATCAGTCACTTGGATAAGATAATTAGTGAAGCATTATTCTTACAGCTTATATTTTTATGTAGTTTAGACTTAAATGGATAAAGTTTATTTCCCTATGCTTAAATACTTTGCTCTCTAGAACTCTCTTGAAATATATTAGTACAAGCAGGGGACTTGCAGGGGCCTCTCATTTTTTCAAAATGAAAGTTCTAGAGCAAAATCACCACATGTGATTAAAATCAGCTGATTCTATGTTGCAGTACCAGCAGAATCCAGAACATGATTTGCATACTTTGGCAATTGCTTTTGGGGTTAAATATAACTGAATTGTTTTCCATATATTTATTAGCTATATTATTTATTTACTTCATTTATATCTCACCTTTTTCTTCAACAGAGACCCAAAGCAGCTTAGATCATTCTTCTTTCCTCCATTTTATCCTCACAACAATCTTGTGAGGTAAGTTAGGCTGAGACTGTGTGATTGGTGCAGGGTCATACCCAGTGAGTTTCCATGGCAGAATGGAGATTCAAACCTGGGTCTCCCAGATGCTTGTCTGCAACTGTAACTGCTACACCAGACTGGCTTTCATGCATAGGGTTGCCAGGTCCAGGTTGGGAAATACCTGGAGATTTTGGGGGTAGAGCCTGAGATGGATGGAGTTTAGGAAGGGGAGGGACATTAATGAGATATAATGCCATAGACTCCACCTTCCAAAGTGGCCATTTCTCCAGGTGAACTAATCTCTTTTGCCTGGAGATCAATTGTAATAGCAGAAGATCTCCAGCCACAACCTGGAGGTTGGCAACACTATTTATGCAGTGGCTACTGTTGAGCAGTAGGAGTTCTGGGTGAGTCATGCAAGTCAAGTGGTGGCAAGTCATCTAATGGTTGCTACCAATTCTGGCCCCAATGAATCTTCCTTTAAAGGCCAAAATAAGCCTGGAAAGGGTCTTTCCTCTCCTTCTGCCTTCTGATGAACAAAACTAAGGCTAGAAGCCTGGCAATACTATTGTGGTTATCTAGCAGTGGCCACTGAGGGCATTAATTTAAGCACTGTTTCTATAACTTTGGGAGGGTTAACCCCCAGGGTACTGCCTTTTTACATTTCAGATTTTTCTGCAAACCTGGATTGTTTTTTGTAGAAAGATCTATCTTGTCTGTCCATGGCTCCAGATTTGGCCCTGTTTAGAATTGGGATATACAAGTGGGAGCTCCTGCAAGACTTGCAGGAGGGGAATTCCATCTCCTGTCCATTGCTGAATCGGGTTCAGCTCAAGGCCCCCACCCACCTTTGAGCCTGGCCACAGTGGTGCTTGGGAGTGGCTCCAGGCCTGGAGTGGCATCCAGTACTTGCCACCATAACCAGGCCCGGAGCTGCTGCCAGTGTCTGCCGTGGCTGGGCCTGGAGCTTCTCCCAGTGTCCATGGCCAACAGCTCTACAGGTAAGTGTCTTATTGGGGGGGGGGGTGGATTTAAACCCTCCATGTATTTTTTGTGTGTGTGATTTCAGATTTTTCTGCAAACCTGGGGGGGTCTCCCAGGTTTGCAGGAAAATCTGTTTAGTGTTGTTTGGCACCGAGCAATGGATTTACATATCCACAGATGGGGGCAAAATGTAACTATTAGATATATAAATTGATGTAGATATATAAATTGATGCTACCCCCACTTCAGTTTTTATGCACATGTTAGACAAGAAATAATTTTGTGCTTAACTATAAGTGGATACAGATAGGGTATCTTTCTTTTTTTTTTTTGAAACAAAATTTTTATTGGGATACATTCAACATTTCCAATCACGTTACCAATACAATTTCAGAAAAGAAGGTCCCCGTCCCAATCCCCCCACCCCCTAATAGGCTTCCAACACTGCTAATAACAAACAGAAAGATTATAAGGCAATCAAGCTTAGACTTAAGTACATCGACAAACCAGGTAACACATTTGAATTATATATAACCTCTACAATTTCAGCATATTGTATATAACAGTACATACAGTTCAAAATTCATTTCATTTCTCGTTCAATATCCATACGTATCCAAGTTATATATTTTCCCCTTCATTCTATATTCAGTTTCTAGATACAATTTCAATCCTTCCCAGTCTTTTAGGTATTGTTCTGCCATTTGTCCATTTAATTTCTTTGTCATTTTGTCCATTTCCGCTAAAAATAACAGTTTTCTCAACCAGTCATGTATATCTGGCACCTTCTCCATTTTCCAATGCTGAGCAAAGGCCATTCTCGCCGACGTAATCATGTACCATAACAATGTCCTTTTTTCTTGTGGAATTTTTTCCATTGTCAAACCGAGGAGAAGAAGTTCTGGCTTTCTTTCAATTGGGATTTTCAGTATTTTCTGCATCACACAATGTATATTAGACCAGTATGCTTTCACTTTATCACATGACCACCACATACGGTAAAAAGAACCCTCTACTTTTTTACATTTCCAGCATTTATTACTCAAGTTCTTATCCATACTAATATTGGCAATCTTTTTTGGTGTCATGTACCATCTATACATCATCTTATAACAATTTTCTTTTACATTGATACAGGTAGACATTTTAAAAGATCTTTTCCACAAAAATTCCCATGATTCCATAGAAATTTCTTTGTTCATATTTATGGCCCACTTTATCATTTGTTCTTTAACAGTTTCATCCAAAGTATATACAGTCAACAAAGTTTTATACATTTTTGATATCATTTTCCATTCTTTTTTCAACCATATATTTTCAATATCATCATTCATAGCTCTAAAACCAAACTCTTTACAGTCTTTTTTATAGATGTCCCTTATTTGACAATATTGTAGCCAACCATACTCAAATTCTAATTCGTTATTTGGTTTTAAAACATATTTTTTCCCTTCTTTTTGCAACAATTCCTGATACTTCAACCAGTCATTACCTTTATATTCTGAAAACAAATGTATAACTGCAGCTGGAACAATCCACAGAGGCCTTTCATCCGAAATTGTATCCTTATACCTGATCCATGCATCAAACAGTGTCCTCCTTACATAATGATGCTTAAACATAGAGTCAGCTTTGTTTTTCCCATACCAAAGATAGGCATGCCAGCCAAATCTGCAGTCGTGCCCCTCAAGAGCTAAAAGTTTTCTATTTTCCAAATTTACCCATTCAGATAACCAAGACATACATACTGCTTCATGATACAAACGCAAATTTGGGACTTGGAAGCCACCTCTGTCTTTAATATCATACATTATCTTCATTTTAATTCTTGGCTTCTTCCCTGCCCAGATAAACTTAAAGATTTCTCTTTGCCATTTTACCAACACTTTTCCATCTTTCACAATTGGTATTGTCTGAAACAGAAACATTAACCTGGGCAGTACATTCATTTTAATAACGGCAATTTTTCCAAGAAGAGATAACCTTAGTTTTTCCCATTTTTCTAAATCACTCTTTATCGAACCCCACAGTTTTTCATAATTATTCTTAAACAAATCTATATTTTTCATTGTAATTTCAACTCCCAAGTACTTAACCCTTTTAACCACTTCACATTCTGTCACATTTTGTAACATTTGTTGCTTTGTACCAATCATATTTTTACACAGTATCTTAGATTTATTTTTGTTGACATAAAACCCTGCAAGATCACCAAACTCTCTTACTTTTTCAAATACCTTAGGCATATTATTAACAGGATCTTCAACAATAAACATAATATCATCCGCAAATGCTCTTAATTTAAATGAAAAACCTCCAATATTCAAACCTTTTATATTATCATCATCTCTGACCGCTTGTAGCAAAATCTCCAAAATCCAGATAAATAACAATGGTGACAGGGGACAACCTTGTCCTAGTACCTTTTCTTACCCGGAACATATCTGTTGATTCTGCATTGACAATCACCGAAGCTTTTTGTTCTTTATATATCGATTGAATCATTCTTGTAAATTCTACGCCCATCAAAGATTTCTCAAGCACTTTAAACATAAATTCCCAATTCAAATTATCAAAGGCCTTCTCTGCATCCAAAAATAAAAAAGCAACTTCTTTTTCAGGGTGTTTATCATAATACTCAATTGCGTCCAAAACAACCCTCATATTGTCTTTAATTTGTCTATTTGGTAAAAAACCAGCTTGATCTTCAACAATAGTATCTTTCAAAAACTTTTTAAGGCGCTCTGCCAATATTTTTGCAAATATTTTATAATCGTTGTTCAATAATGAAATGGGCCGGTAGTTTTTAACATTTGTTAAATCTTGCATTTCTTTAGGGATTAAGGTGATTGCAGCTTCATTCCAGGAGTCTGGGATCTTTCCTGTCTTTCTAATTTCATTTAGAAGAATCTCCAACACCGGGACCAAATCTTCATGAAATTTTTTATAAAATTTAGCTGAAAAGCCATCCGGGCCTGGGACTTTAGAGATTTTTGCCTCAGCTATTGCTTTACTGATTTCGTCTTTAGTTATTGCAGCATTTAAAAATGTTTTCATTTCGGGGTTTGGTTGTATCAAGTTAGCTTTGGATAAGTAATCCAACATTTTTTGAGGATCCGCTTGCTTCGATTGAAAGAGAGTCGCGTAATATTTAAAAAATTCCCTTTTAATTCCTCCTGGGTCTAAAATCTCTTTATTTCCATCTTTCAAACAGGTGATTGTTTTATTCTCTCTTCTTTTCTTTAATTGTCATGCTAAATATTTGCCAGGTTTATTTGCACCTTCAAAGGATTTCTGTTGCAATTTTTTCAAGTTCCAAAATACTTCTTTGTTCAACCTTGCCTCATATTGCTCCCTTAGAATCCTTAATTCTCTCAAAATCTTCTTTTTACCAGGCCTTTTCTTAAGTTCTGTTTCTTTTTTCCGAATATTTTCCATAATTTCTTTGTCTATCTTCATTTGTTGTTTCTTTTCATTATTATTAATTGCAATCAGATGTCCTCTCATCACAGCCTTGTAGGCTTCCCATACCGTTTGCGTCTGTACACTTTTATTTAAGTTCAATTGAAAGTATGTTTGGGTTTCTGACCTTATTTTATCCACGATATTTTGCTTGTCCAGCAAATCTTCATTAAGTCGCCATCGAAATTTTTTCCTCTTAACATACGTTGACCATTTTATCGGACTGTGGTCAGAAAGAATCCTAGGCAATATCTCAATTTTGCGTGTTTGCAAGATTAAATTCTCTGTCATCCACATCATATCTATCCTGGAAAAAGATTCGTGTCTTGATGAATAAAAAGAGTACTCTCTATCTCTGGGATGTTTGATTCTCCAAACGTCTGCCAAGTGTTCATGTTTAGTCAATTGGAAAAAGACTTTAGGAAGTTTGCCCATGGCCTCAATTCCTTTTTTTGATTTTCTATCAACAACATTGTCAACAGTACCATTAAAATCGCCCATTAAAATCGTTTGCTCATAGGTCAACTGTCGTAGTTGTTCCCACAGATCCTGAAAAAAGTTTTCTTTTGCCCCATTGGGAGCATAGAGATTAACAATTAATGTCTTTTTGTTCTGCAGCACAACTTCTACCGCCAAAAATTTCCCTTCATCGTCTTTAAAAATTTCTTTTGGTTCCAGCTCTTTTTTAATATATGTAACAACTCCTTTTTTCTTTTGAGAGGAGAGTGAATAAAATTCCTCTCCTAATCTTTTTTGAATCAAAAATTTGGCATCTGATTTTTTAATATGTGTTTCTTGCAAACAAACAATATCACATTTCTGTTTTTCCAACCAGAGTCTGATATTTTTCCTTTTTTGGGGTGAAAGATAGGGTATCTTTCTTGCATTAAGGTTTTCATATTGTGAAAGATTGGGGGGGGGGCTGTGATAAGTTACCTGGTAAATTGTTCCCAGGATTTTTAAGATGAGTGTTGTGTAGGAAGTAGTTGCCAGTTCTTTCGTTGACAATAATTTGTCAAAACATACTATAGTTTTTCACTTTTGTACAGTGCCTTATTTTAAGCAGTCCATTATAGTGCTCAGACACATGTGAATATAGTAATATACTTACTTTACACCCATGGTTACATAATTCATTAGGTCTTTGCTAACCACCAACAGCTTGGAATGTAGGAATCTCAACAGCTATTGCAGAAATCAATGTATCCTTCAAACTGGCTGAGGTTTTGCAAGCCTGATGTTGAAAGTTTCCTGAGAAACTGTAGCTGAAGAGCAGATTCCAATGCACACAGCAATTCTTATTCATATTGCATAAAAATATGTTAAATGGGACCAAGAAACTCAGGTTTTAGACTTCCAACTTAATTTTATTTAAGTAGCAGCCAAGTAAGGGAGAAATCAAGAAATTTCTGTTATTCTTATAACTTTTAATCTGTAAGGCTGAAAATTAGTTGACTGGGATCAGAAAATTGCTAACCTTCTTTGGAGGATATTCTAGTGTTTAGGCCATATCCTGAAAATATAAATGTATTAAATACTGATTATGGCATAGCTGTCAAGGAGATAGCTAACTGAAAACTGGTACTTTGGTTGGTACTGTCATTATACACATTTCCTGATTATCTGAACACTAAGCTTCTTATGTCGGGATTTGACTGTCTGTATTGGTTGAAAGATATTTTGTTCCCAAGGGGGTAGGGTTGCCAGGTCCCCTTGTCACTCTGGTGGGGGGATTTGGGGGGCATTCCAAGGATGGGTAGGGATGCCCCAAGCACTGTCCCCAAGCCTCACCACCAAGAGCAACCACTCGCCTAGCCACCCCTCTCCCTCTACTCCTGCCTGATTTAAAGGGCTTCAGCTGTGGCCTGCTGACCACCTGGAGGGCCCTTTAAATCTAGCAGGAGGGAGGGGGTGGTTGTGGGCCACATGCTCAGCTTGCAAAAAGACCCTTTAAAGGCTCTTTTTGCGAGTGGGGTGGGGGCTGTGGTGTGTGGGGCTGGGGGAAATCAGCCCTGTATGCTGTGCCCCCCCCCTCACAAAAAGACCCTTTAAAGGTCTTTTTTGCGAGCCAGGCATGTAGCCCATGACCGCCCTTTTCCTCCCTCCTGCTAGATTTAAAGGGCCCTCCAACTGATCGGAGGGCCGCATGGTCCCCACCGATCAGCTGAAGCCCTTTAAATCAGGCAGGAGGGGAGGGAGAGGGATGGCGGGATGGGTGGTTGTTCTGGGGGTAGGGCTTAGGGGTGGGCTTCCCCTGCTGGCCAGCTGACTGGGCGTGGATTGAAGCCCCCAGAAGCAGGGGAAACCCCACCTGGACCTGGGGGCTGGCAGCCCTACAAAGGGGCAAAAATATAGTTACATAAGATGGATATTGTTTTAGTTGTAGTCAATGTGTCTTATATAGCTATTTTTCAGGAATAATCAGAATTCATTGTATTTTTGGTTAAACAAGAACTTCATTCTGGTTTCTGGCAGGGGATCACAGGAATGGAAAACGATGTGTTATATTTAGTAATAATCTGACTATTTTTGTTGTTGGCAAAAAGGAAATATGGATTGGATAAATGTGTCACTTCTGGGAGATTTAAAAAAGCTTTTGGATAATACTGTTGGGGTTGTGGCCAAGGGCATTTGGCTGTATATATGGTTGCACTTTCTCTGGCACTGGATAGCTGCCTGTGTTCTGCCCATCTGTAAATAAGTCTATGCCTGTTGTGGTAGTCACATCACTACTTCTACTCCTGCATATCACTGGAAGGTTTTATAATCATGTCAACAATACTGGCTGTTCGGAAAGCAGAACTCCGTGTGAACAAAATTAACAAAATTAATGAATTATGTATTTATAATCCCTGAAATATCAGCTGAGGTACAGCATAGAAATTATGTGTGACTTTTACCTTTTAGATAGGGTTGCGAGACTCCAGGTGGGATCTGGAGATCCCCTAGAATTATACCTCATCTACAGACAACAGAGATCAGTTCCCCTGGAGAAAATGGATGCTTTGGAGGGTGGACTCTGGCATTGTACAACACTAAGGTCACTGTCTTCCCCAGACTCCATCCCCAAATCTCCAGGAATTTGCCTGCGTGGATCTGACAATCCTACCCTGCCACCCCCCACTGGTGCTTGGGGGGGGACTTGGCAACCCTAATTTTAAAACACTCTGTTTGATTCCATTAAATCCAGTCATTATTACATTTGAGGTGAACTTGCTCGCCTGTCAAAAAAAATAAGGTTTCTCCTTTTTCTCTCTTTCCCTTCCTTTTCTGATTGTTATTGCTTTGATGATGTGCTCTTGCTACTGCTTTCAAAGTCTGAAAAAAAACCTTTCTATCAAAACAGTGGTTTGAAACTGATTTGTACAAGCCCAGCTTTCTCTGGTGTACACCATGAAATTATGAGCCAGAACACCCTTTTATGCTGTTAGTCTGAGCACCTGCTCATTCCTTTTCCCTTCTGTGTATAGTTTTTAAAAACTTGTTCTAGAATGAAAGCAAGAGAATATTTCAAATCCTACATTCTCAAGAAAAAAACAACTGTTGATCTGCCTTTGGTCTCTCTTCAGGATCATGGCATCTTTAAATAGAGGTGAAACACTACATCTTCTAGAAATGTCAATACTTTAAAAGGAGAGTTTAGGGAAGGGATAAGTCATGATCTGGTAAAGATGGGTGTCTTCCTGGCAATGAATGCTTCATTGGAGTGATCTTTTAAAATATTTTACCTGGAGCATCATAATTATTTGGTTAACTAAAAGTAAACAGTACTCAAGTATAAGCTCAGTAGGTGTTATCTTTGTCCAGGAATAATAATACAGAATGCTTTGCTTTTCAGATTTTTAAACTCTAGATGTCTGTGATATGTTGATTAATGATACAAAAATGTAGATCTTCACATTTAAAAATGTTAGTATAGTGTGATGTAGCAGTAATAGCAGCTTGTGCCTTGGGGATAAAATGAAGTTTTGATTTCAGAGCTGATAAATTTGTTTCATCTAGAAAAGCTGAGAGTACAATTCACAGGAGTTACAAAAGTAATACCTTAGGCCTCCTCTTGTTACGTTTGCAGTATGCCTCTTTCCACTGCTGCAAGATGCTTGTGTGAGACAATGTTGGTTGTTGCTTGGCCCAAATCTCCTCACATTATCTGAGTGGCAGAAGGAACTGCAGCTGTAGTTGTTCCTGTCCCAAAAAATTAACATAAGAGCTGCAAATGAAGGGTGAAGCAGAATTCTTGTCTACCTGAATTGGAATTCTGTGAATAATAGGACTGTCTTCTGTTGCTGGTTTTACCATGGGTAAGCAGCAGTGGTCAGAGTGCTCATGAGAACAAGGCAGAAACACATGGGTGAGGGGAACTGAAATATACTCTGGGAAGGGGTATTTTCTGTAACTTGGACACATTGCAGGGTATAATACTACTCAGGTTAAGGAATTGAGAACAGGTTTGGGGATTACACATTCCCTCCTGCACCCCATTCCTATTTGTGTATGAATTGCACACTGTTGTACACACACACACATGGTTTGTCATAATATTTGGCTGTTAACCTTGATTAAAATGATGCTAGGTCACTCCTAAAATTCCTTTCAGTACTTAGATTAAATCATTTCTGCAGTGGCATTCAGGAGCTTCCTAGTTCTTTATGTGTGACATTTCCCCCCATTCCTTAGGATCTATTTGCCATTGTTTTATATTTTAAACATAACCAATACACCACAGAATCAATTCAATACTGTAGAGTTTTGAAATAGATCTTTATAGGGAATTTTCTAAGTTTATCCAATAATGATATAATCTCAGTTGTGTTGTGTTGTATCATGTGATTACTCAGAAAATAGATCCCAATAATTTTTTCCAATTGCAGTGACAGTAGCTGTTTGGAATTTAAACATGTCACAATGTTTAACTATCATACCTGTTTTTTAAAAAATGGTTGGACTAATTTGTTGGATCCAACTCAGTATTTCTGTGGTGCAAAGACTTCTGCCCATAGGGCATGACTTTCTCAGCTCCCTCATTTGTGGTAACCTGAAATGCCCCTTGAAATCCTGTTCCCAGGGGATGTGCTGGATCCTATGCAATGTATGTAGAACAGAGATCCCTAAATGATTGTTACTCTTACATATTAGCTGATTATCGCTCAGTGATATTGCTTTTAATATTACATATTTATTATGTATTAAGGTGGTTTTTTAAACATTTTTCTTTCCCAGCAAATTCTGAAATTGAAGTTTCTGTGTCTGCAAGAAATATCCGAAGGTTACTGAGTTTCCAGCGGTACTTGAGATCTTCCCGTTTCTTCCGTGGTATCACTCTTCCAAGTTCTTCAAACATTTTAGATGATGATTATAATGGACAAGCTAAGGTTTGTGTGCGAAGTTCTAGATTCAAACTGCCTTATTACTCTGCCCTGGGGGAAAAAAGAGTGTATGATAAGGTCTGCAGTTAACTAACAGTGCAAACCTGAAATCCAAGAGCTTCGGCTAGAATGACTCTGCACAGGACTGCACTGTAAGTGACTTGTACTAAATGTTGGTGCTTAAAGGGAATTATTACCAGTAACAAGAATGCTACATTCTTTGGCACTGTGGGAAATAATTTGGATAGAAAGATAAAATAGCGCTCACTTCAAAGGCAAAACAAATATTTCTTGTTTTTGCAAATGGTGGTAGATAATGAAGCTGAACAGAATGACTTGAAAGATGGCTCAGTATAACATCAGACAAAATGCTCTGTGGAACCTCATTAGTTGCCTAAAACCAGATAAGCTGGGAGTGCTTTCTTCAGTCTCTGTGATAAACATTTGGTAGTAGATGTTCTCCCTGCAGTTTAGCTTGTTAGCAACTTAGCAGCTGGGTGGCTCTTGAGCTACTGAATGGATATTTTTGGATAATGATAAATACAGTACACTTTTTATTATTCTTTCGGACTCTTTTGAGGAGCAAAGAAATACCTGTTCAGAAAATGGCTTAGAATATGGTCCAAGGCCACTGCTTTCACCACCACCCCCATATTACCATGCGGAAGAAAACTGGCACAGACAAGGCTCATACACAGATATGTGCCATTGTTTTGAATGGGGCTGCATAACTCAACCAAGTCATTGTTTCTCTGTGTAGCAGAATACACATCTTCTGCCACTCAACTTATCTCTATGTGGTAGCATGTTTCAGCATGTGGATCACTCAGGTTTAGAGCAGAAGCCCAGAACCTGAAAGTTTTTGTGGGATTCCTGAAACTTGGGGAAGAGGTTTTTTTCTGCTTTTCATCAGTCATTGAACATTTCTAGAGACAGATATACTTTGTAAAATAATTGTCCCTCAATTGCAATTTATTAATTAAATTTATACTTCACCCTCCTAGCCATAGCTGGCTCAGGGCGGCTTACAACAAAATTAAAACAGCAATAAATAGTATAATAATCATGAAACCATATAACAATTACAACATTAAAAGGTGCTAACAGATAATAATCTAAATATCATTAAACAGATAACAGTTTAGGATGGTGCTTGACTTCAGTGCCTTCCTAGTGGTCGATCTCGATCTAATATAGTGCGGCTGGCTCAGGCTGCTTTGAAGATTACAGGGGCAGCGTGTTTCCCACGGGGCAGCTCCTAGTTGAATGCCTGGTGGAACAGCTCCGTCTTGCCGGCCCAGCCTTGAAACACTGTTATGTCTGGCAATGCTCCCTCTAAGCTGTGGAGTCTTGTGAGCAAAAATTCTGCTTTGTGAGCTACTGGCATTGAAGTTGTGAGCAAGCCATTTGGCTATTGCAGAAGTTAGTTTGCTCTGGAGCCATCGTTCCTGAGCTAAGACAAAAATGCGTGAGCCAGAGGCTAAAGAACTGGGAGCTAGCTCACACTAACTCAGCTTAGAGGGAACACTGGTATCTGAGGCAGTGATGCTCTGTATTCTTGGTGCTTGGGGGGCAACAGTGGGAGGGCTTCTGCAGCCTGGCCCTGCTGGTGAACCTCATGATGGCACCTGCTCTTTGGTCACTGTGTGACACAGTGTTAGACTGGATGGGCCATTGGCCTGATCCAACATGACTTCTCTTATGTTCTCTTATGTTCTTAACCTGCATGATCATAATGTTTTCTTCTACCTGTGAAACAAAAAGACTGCTGTGGTTACAGACATGATTCTGGTAATCTTTATTTTCTTTCCAGTACTCTTTCACTGTTAAAGTATGAAGAAAAACCAAGTATGATTCTAATCCACAGTAATGAAAATGGTGTGCATTAACAGAATAAAATACTCTCTTGTTTTTATTTCAGTGTATGCTAGAGAAAGTTGGAAACTGGAATTTTGATATCTTCCTCTTTGACAGGCTAACAAATGGTAAGGAAATCGTCAGGCATGTATATTATGCCAGCCCAGTCCCTTCTCCATTGCTTTCTAGTCATTGAGTTTGTCTCTTATGCAAGCTTTGTACATACTTCCTGTAAATAAGATACTTTCTTGATCTGAGTCCAGAACTTAGTCACATAAAGCCTGTTCAAACTTGCAGACTGCTAATAAACTACACTCTTCAACAGTTCATTTTTTAGTGTATCAAATTGTTCCTATTTGTGGCAAGTTTCAGAGGGTAGCTGCATTGATCTGCAGCAGAACAGTTAGACTAGAGTCTAGTAACAGCACAGAGACCAGTAAGATTTTTAGGGTTATAGGTTTTTGAGAATGAAAGCTCCCTTCTGTCATATACCTAATCCTGTTGGTCTCTAAGGTGCTACTGGACTTGAATCTAGCTCTTTGTGGCAAGTATAATTTCTTTCAAGGACATTATTTGGCTCAAGTGATTTGAAACAAGTAATATATTGACTGCTTTAAATGTTGTTTGATATAATTTTTTTTAAAGTCTAGTTTTCAGTTGGGGCAAATCCTTACTCTGCCATGAAGCTGTCTGGGTGACCTAGGGCTAGTTACTCTGAGCTACCTGAGAGATGTTGTGAAGGTAAAATGAGGAGGGGAGACCCATGCGTAACTGGCTCAGGGGAGTATACTGGGAAATGTGACTTGTTTTCCAGTATACTCCCCTGAGTCAGCTATATTCTTCAGCTAACCTTCTCCTTAAGTTGCCCTCCATTAGGACTGTCTGTATATGGACACAGTGAGGTCATGGGCCTTTTCTGTGCTGGGCCTAGTCCATTGAAACAGCTGTCTAGAGTGGATGAAGAAGACCACCTTCCCTTGCTATGTTTAGAAAGGCATGTAAGGTAGTCCTATTCCAGAGTGCATTTGGAGGGTGAATTTTTCCAGGAGATCTGTTTGCTGATCCTGTGTTTTAACTCTTGTGTATATTAAGTCTGAATGCTTTTAAATTGAGTACTTCAATCTGCATTTTATTTATTTATTAATTTTTATGTATTTATTATTCAAATTTATATTCTTCTCTCCCCGCAAACGGGCTCAGGGCGGATCATAGCACAATTTTAATTTTTGGACTATTATAACTGGTGTCTGCACAACTTGATTGTTGCAATGTTTTGTGCCTTGAGTCTGAAGAAATAAATATTTATTTAGGCCATCATCCAAAGGTTCATTTATTTCTTGATTAATTTGACTTTACCAATTCACAACACCATTACATTTATGTTTACACAAAGCAAACTTCTATCAAAATGCCTTTGCAAAAAAAAGTTCGTCTCAGAGATGAAATAATTTACAATTTAAATTGACCAAAGCTAGCATTCACTACCAGGAATGGGCACAAACTGGGAAAAGGTGGTTCAGGGTCTGGTGGCCCATGGACCAAACCCCAAACTGAGCCAGGAGGCTTGCTAATAAATGGGCTCATTTATTGCAATGCAATGCAAACCCTATGGAAAGGAACCACAGTCCCTTTATACTGGGTTTGCAGAAAGCCAGAAAAACAGCTGTTCAGCTGTTTTGGGCTATCTTGTGCAGTCCCTTTAAAGTTTAAAGGGACTGCACAAGACAACCCAAAAAACAGCTGTTTAAAAGGACTGCAGAAGACAACCTGAAAAACAGCAGCCAGCAGAAAGGGAGGGAGAGTCTTCCAGGAAGGAGATTGCCCCCCCTTCCTTTCTGCTGGCCATGGGGAGCTGCTGCCAGCAGAAAGGAGAGAGAGAGAGAAGATCTCCTGGGAAGGGACTTCACCCCTTTCATTTAAACCCTGCTTTTCTGCTCCCCACAGAAAGCCACAGGGAGCAGAAAGCAGCGGTAGTTTAAATGGCTCCAATCCATTTAAATGAAACAGCGGAGTGGTGGGGAGCTTCCAGCTGCTCAGATGCTTCTCCTGAACAGCAGAAAGCAGGGGTAAACTCCTGCTTCCTGGTCTTCATGAACCATCATGAGCCACCAGAAGTTGCACCCAAAAATTTGTGGTAGTTTGTCCCAGTTCTTTTGCGAACCCTGAACAGCCCAAAATTCATGACAAGCTTTAATTCGTCAACCAGTTTATGCCCATCCCTACTCAGCACTGGAAAGATAGGATGGTAAAGAGAGCCCAGCTAGAGATGAAGAGTAGAGAGCATTCCCTATAAAACTATTAGAACACAGCTAAGATGGATTTTAAAAATAGCCATGAGCTGTGGAAGATCTAGATTTTAAAAAAGCATTATCAATTTCAGTGACAGCTTCTGTTCACTGTAGTTTTTTGATAAAGCATAGTAAACTTAAACTAGTAGATAACTGATGTCTGATTTTGAAACATTCAGTTGAAATGTCACTGAAGAATTCTCAGGCTTTGTTTCAAGACCCTTACTTCAACTGGCAGCCCAATTTATAAAGGACACCACAGAAAACATTTTTGCCCTGGTAGTCACAGATCTCACCTCCTTTTGAGGGAGAAGAAAACACACAATGTCATGAGGATCCTAAGGTCCATCTGGGCTCATGTGGGGAGGGATAACCTTTCAAGTATAAGGGATTTAAACATCAAAAACAGCACCTTGACTTGGGTGCAGGAACAAACAGGTAGCCAGTGCAGTTGCCATAATACTACTGTCATAATAATAGTCCAGCTATCACCCGTTAATAGATACGCTGTTACAATCTGGACCAGGTACAACTTCTGAGTCATTTTCTGGGGCAGCCTCAAGCAGAGCGTATTACAGTAATGTAGTCCAGAGGTTACAGTATCATGGATCAATGTGATCAAAAAAGGGTGAATAATCCTCATTAGACGTATTTATTAAAAAAAAATTTATGCTGCCTCTCCATGAACCTGCCTGAGGTAGCTTAAATTTTTTTAAAAATAATAAAATCAAAGCATTAAAAGATATTAAAATCAATCATGTAGGTAAAGGATGGTGTTCCTAGCAATACCACTGACATGCTTCTCCATTAATACAATTAAATCCAGTGGGAGGAGAAAGGGAGATGATAAAAAAATCCTTGCAGCAAGGAGGCAATTTCTTTGGTGCTGATTCCATGAGAGCAGACAGAGCTGTCAACTGAGGAGGCAGCCATGTGCTGGCTTAAAGAGTAATGCTAACTGTCTAGAGATCTGTAACTTCCTAAGCAAAAGAAGCCTGTCCTGTATTTTAACATCTGATAGGGCATATATATAGAGAGGGAAAGAGGAATTGCATTTTACCCATTTCTTTGGAATCCCTTGCTCAATCTGGGGCTGTGTTAAAAGTATGCTTGTAGACATTTTCTTTTCAATAAATGCTTCCTAACTTTTGATGCTGGTAGTAGTTCTCTGTACCACATAGTCCTCCACTGTCTTGGACACTCCTTTAAAAGGGAGCGCCAGGAGGAAGGTAGGCAGTTGGCAAGTGGCTATTTCTCCAGGGGCACACAAGGCAGTGAACTTTCCCCATGTTGACCAGATACTAGGCAGTGGGAGGCGCAGAGGCAAGGCCTCAGAACTTGGAAGGGAAGCTGGGAGTCCTGACACTCCCAATGGGCAATTCTGTACAAAGATCAGGTGGAGCTGGTGAGTTACCGGAGAGAGAGAAAGGGCTCTCCAGGTGTTGCCTGCAGTCCAGAGCAGACCCGTTCTACCACATTGATAACTGCTGGCTTGCATCCTTTCAGGAAGTGCAGTTATCAGCAACTAACAACAAATGAGTTGGTGATACAGCACAGCTTTGCCATCAGTTGTGCACTGTGATGCAGGCTGGGATAGCAGTCAGGTCTCTAGCAGGGAGGCAGAGGATAGAGTGATAGTGCTGGAGCGAGGACTCTGATTAGGCTGCATTAAGTCTGAACCAAGCCATTACCACTTACTAAAGTTTACTAAATTCTAGAGTGGAGTATTACAACCTCTATATTCATTATTTGCCCCTAATTTTTTTCTGGGTGAATCTCATTTTCTCTGTTATCATTGTCTTCTATAGCATCTCTCTTTCTCAAAATGCAGGATATTTATTGTAAATAAAACCTTTATAAATTAGTTTATAGGTTTTCCCTACCACACTGTTTACAGAAGATCTTTTTCCTAATATCTGACCACCTTTACACCCTTGCCTATCCTTTATTTTATTCTTGGCTGTCCATGATCTTCAAATTCAATCTTCTGGGAACTTTTTGCCTAAGAGTTACTTTCTATATTTTAAAAATTCTTTATCTTATTTCACAAAATGTATATAAGGCACTAAAGATTGTTGAGATAAATGATTTCATATACCACACAACAACTGTTTTCTGTACTATCAATCATCAGGTATGCATCAGAGATGCAAAACTGCTGTTAAATATTAAAGGAAGAAAGAGGGCAATTGTCCTTCATATGTTTTATCCCTCCAAGAACTTCAAGCAGCATGATATGTTCTTCAGAACATAATATTTAATTTAAGGATGACAGACTGATGGTGGGGAAGAAAGCACCGCCTTTTTTATGCAAGCTAGCCCATGACAGTGTAAATACCCCAGCAACTGCCTGAAAGCCTTGAAAAGCTAATGCTGAGAGTTGGTGGAAAAGGAACCAAATTTCTTCATGGGACTTTTTGCTCCCACAAATGCAGTGCTGCTGGACTAGCAAGAGGCTTCCTTTGGTTTTTCTGCATGGTTCCTTCCCTAGCTTACCCCTAGCTATTCCCCAAGGGAGGACAGGGAAGATCTAGCTCTGCCAGCACCTTTTGCTGACCCTATATAGAATTCAGCCCATTGTGTTCACTTCTAATTCATTTGTAGCTAAATAGATGAATGGGTGTGAAGGCAGGAGCAAACTGCAATGCAAATGATCCTTTAGAATCACTATCATAGTCATTACTGTTGAAAATTACACAATTATGTACTGGCTGAAAATTTCAAGGTTTCTGTTGTCCATGGAATAGAAATGAAATACTGTGACTGTGTAAGTATAAATGATAAGAAATGATATTAGTAAGCTGTCGATGTCTTACTGTCTTGATTTTCTGTTTTTCATGTATTAAAACTACTTATTAATTATTCAGCCTCTATACTTTTTAGATGTTTCCCAATAAAGATGTTTTTATTATTTTTCCTTAGGAAACAGTTTAGTCACCTTAACCTTCCACCTGTTTAATCTTCATGGACTTGTAGAGCACTTCCAATTAGATTCAATGAAACTCCGCAGATTTTTAGGTAAAATACTTTAACATGTTCATAATTTAAAACCAGTTTGAAAAGTCCTGATGAATCCTGTAAGCGTAAAATTTCAATAAGGTCTTTTCCAGACAAAAATATTCTTAGAGCTGACCTGTGGCAGTATTACAATATTCTGTCCCTCCACAAAGAAAGAGAATTCACAAAATGGCAGTTAAAATATGTTGCTCATTGTAAGAAGTTGGCAAATGCATTCACCAATAGATGCCATGACTCCTTCCATACAACCATGTTCTACATTGTGGTCTGAGTTGCCAGTTTGACGTAGTGGTTAAGTGTGTGGACTCTAATCTGGGAGTACCAGGTTTGATTCCCCACTCCTCCACTTGTACCTGCTGATGTGACTTTGGGTCAGTCACAAGCTCTGGCACAGCTGTTCCTGAAAGAGCAGTTTGTGTTAGAGTTCTCTCAGCCCACCTACCTCACAGGGTGTCTGTTGTGGGGAGGGGAAGGGAAAGGAGTTTGTAAGCTGCTCTGAGACTCCAAGTGAAGGGCGGGGTATAAATCCAATCTTTTCTTCTTCTTCTATATGAACTTATGTGGGAGGAATTACATTTTTCAGCAGCCAAGTTACTGTGGTGTGGATTCCTTGAAAATGAAATTATCTGACATTTGGAGCATTTCCTTAGGAAAAGTCTGGATTCCTGGCAGCAGCTGTGTTGTACCACTGTCTGGAAAGGTGCTAATTCTGCTGTTTTTAAGCCTTTAAGCAGTCTTCCTTTCATCCTTTGGACTTTTAATACAAACTTTTTAATACAAATAATACAAATTTTAATACAAAATACAAATATTTTGGTGGGACCAGCTTAGTACCCTTTCAAAAGACTTGTTGCTGGAGATCAGTGCATAGTTAATAATACCTTGGTGAAGAATTTAATTTGGTGCTATGATGGTTCGATTTTGAATAATATGGACATAATCCTTTTAGCTGAAGATTGTTGCGTTTAATATGCTGGTCAGTCAAAGGGGGGCCCCAGCATGACCCAGTTCATACATTCATCAGTGGTTATACTGTAATAGCATGGTGGTGGAATGGCACTCTCCCCTCCATCATGCAGGGAACTTTCAGTATGACTGGGGCCCTCCATGTTAGATTCTGACTGTGTGAAAGCCTGAGTCATGGTGGTCTTCCCTTTCTTGTTATATGGAAACAGAATGAACCAGGCATTCATGCACATAGCTTGGTTTACATTGGAGGAGAGAGGCCAAATTTGTGCCAGTACTTGATGCTTTGTGTTGCAGTGCCTACTTCAGCTGAATCATGACTAGGTGTATATTTGTTTCCAGAAAAAAACAATAACAACTGTGTATTACCATGATAAAATTTTCAATTAATCTATCATGTATACTACTTTTCCATTTTTTTTTTAGTAATGGTTCAAGAAGATTACCACAGCCAAAATCCATATCACAATGCGGTTCATGCTGCTGATGTGACTCAGGCCATGCACTGTTATTTAAAGGAACCTAAGGTAGAAGTTTACTCTTTTTTATTGCAGAGATGTCTAAATGCTTAATGGTAATAGTTCTATATGTTGTTGAAGGCTATATGTTGTCGAAGTTTTGTTGGTAATGAAACTTCCACTTCATTCTGAGTGTTGTTTTAACCGTTGTTCTAGCACTTGGTGTTTCTTCTATGTATTTGCGCAGGGTGGGGTTTGGAAACTACCTTAAAGTACCTGAGGACTGAAATTCTGTGGGACTGGGGTGTTTTTTATTGCACAGCAGTTCTCCATGCTATAGATCATATGTGGCATGGGTGCCTGCTGTCTTTATTTAAAAAGTAAATAAATTACACATTTCATTAATAATTATCTTACCTTCCCTGTTGTGTTAGTATAGGGAAATCCCCAATCCTACAGGTGATAAATAAATGAAAAAAACCTGATCAGTTTGAAGGCTAAATTTTGCCTTTTTAAAATCCTAACCTAATATTTTGTAAGTATTAATAGTGAATACTCATGTGGGCATACTTTGTATTACAGCTGTTCAAATCTCTAACTCCATGGGATGTTCTGCTCAGTTTAATTGCAGCTGCCACTCATGATTTGGATCACCCAGGTGTTAATCAGCCTTTTCTTATTAAAACAAACCATTATTTAGCAACTTTATACAAGGTAAGTGAAAAACAAACACTCCTTTTTTGTCATGGAGCCATAGGAGTAGCTTTGCTCTTTTAAAGAAGGAGGGTTGTAGTCTATTGTTTTTCTGTTAGTGGAAGTAGATCTTTTTTCTGGCCCCCCTCCCCCAGACCCTCAGAAAGACAGTTCTTGGGGAGGAGATGACCCTCAGACAAAAAGCCATATATCAAGACTTCAGTTCCCCTCAATGAAGTCACTGACAATATTGCCCCTCCTCCTTCTTCCGTTAGTAGAGTGGTGCAGGATACAACCCATAATTAGTGTATTGGATTGTTCATTCAAGAATGTAGTGTGTGACATTTTAAAAAAACACACCCTCAATACTGGTAACATGTCTTTCTTTCAGAATACCTCAGTACTGGAAAATCACCACTGGAGATCAGCTGTGGGGCTGCTAAGAGAGTCTGGATTATTTGCACACATGTCTTTAGAGAATAGGTATATGTCAGGTTGGCTTTACACATGTAGATATCATGCTTTTACTGTGCAGAATACATTGCAGAATAGGTATTTTAGATTGATATAAGATGGAAATAGAGGCCTTAAAGTTTCAGAATATATTTCCTGTCAGCTTTGTCAATTTTTCTCTTTCCCTTGATTTTTCTCTATTTTATCATACAAAGTATAGCATAGTTACATCTGTTATCTATCGAAATGCACATGTAAAGTGCATACATTCACTTGCATTTACAATATCTTTAAGGGGTTTAAAGGCTTTAAATAGTTGAAATGTTGTGTTCCAATAAGGATAATATTGGAAATATGGTTTTATTTATTTTAATCACAAGCTTAGAACCAGGGTTGCTCTGAACTTTATGCATATGAATTTTACATATGAATTTGTATGTATATGGTGATTTTCATGCTGCTACTGTATATCTCCAATTTCAGGCAGCTGATGGAAAGCCAGATAGGAGCACTGATTCTTGCCACAGACATCAGTCGGCAAAATGAATATCTGTCCTTATTTCGTAGTCATTTGGACAAGGGAGACTTATGCTTAGAAGATGAGAACCATCGACATCTTATTCTTCAGGTAATTTACTAGATTAGTAAGACAAAAAAGTAATTCCTAGTAAAGAACTTCATTTCTTTGTTGTCTGTTGTATGACGGTGTTTAGCCACTGCACATCCATCTTAAGGCAGCCTGTTTGTGTTCTGTAGCAGTATAGTTTTTATACAAGCATAGTTTGCCAATACAAAAAACTAAGGTTTTCTGTTTGTCCACAGAAACAAGTGCAACACAGGTGTCAAATGTTTTCCTTATTCTGATCCACCAGTGTTTCTCGACCTTTTTCTCGCGGGACCGTCTTGAGAGGCAAGAGGGTATTTGTCTTGATGCCGCCTCAGTTCTTTTGCTTTGCTGAAAACGCAAAGAAAAGGCACCAACAAGAATGTTTCCTTTTCCAAAAAAGAAAGCATTGTTTTTGCAACAGAACAGAATGCAATTGTCATCAATCTTTATTACATGAAACGATTGATTCATAATTCTTTCTGTTGGATGTCACTGTGATGGAAATTGGCTTGTGCGACTATTAGCAAATAGTTTGCTTTTAGAATAGGCTTGTGCAACTCAAACACTTGGGAACATCTCTAAGGCGTTACCATTTGGGCACCTATTTGATCCATAGTGACTTGGTTTGGATTAAACGGGGAAGTGATTAAGTGGCTGTTTGAGTGCGCCATCAGAGGCCCAGCTAATGATTTAATGTGCCACATGTTACTGGAGAAGGTTGGATTTTTACAGCTTTGTTGACAGATGCTAAACAACCATTAAACAAAGTACAATACCACCCCTAGTCAAGGCAGGACACTCTGCTCAGTTCATTCTTCTTTCCTTGCGAAGATCGCAAGTGTTTATACAGAGTGGGAGACAGTATTTTAATAACTGGTCTCTATGTAGTAGAGAAGGCTCTGAATGGAACACACAACATCTATAATAGGCCAGACATTGTTTTTTGTGTTACATTTTTCTCTTCAAATAAAAAATGTAATTTTCAGGTAAGTGCTAAAAAATGAAAAATAAACTGAATGGTTTGATGTTTCAAATTATATCCAAAAGGAAGCCAAAATGAACTCCTTTTTCATCTTGGGTTAAAATTACACGGCTGGCAACTGGAGTACCTTTAAATAAATATTCCTGTTTTCATACTAATCCAGTGTTGCACTGATGTTTGAGAGAAGCTGGCTTGTACCTGTTCCAACATATTTTCTCCCCGTACATGTTGGCTGTAGTTTCGTCCAGCTGCAGACAGATTTCGTAAGGGGCCTTTAAGCAGGGAATTGCAAGCCCCTTTGTTACTCACTACTACTGTTGTTAAATGGTTCTAGGATTTTAAAACTAGTTGCTTTCTGTACCACATTGTAAATAGCAAAATTAAGTGTGTTGTATTATAACTTGCATAGTTTGATTGCACTTCGCATACATTGTGATACCATTTCATTTGCTAGATGGCTTTGAAATGTGCTGATATTTGCAACCCCTGCCGGACATGGGAACTGAGCAAGCAGTGGAGTGAAAAAGTAACAGAAGAATTCTTTAATCAAGGTAAGTAATGAAAAACACATGATTTCTGCAGTGGAATGTGAAATAAAATTTGGTAAAGAATTAGAAGTGTAACACTTACCTGAGCTGAAAAATGTATTTGAATTATTTGTAAGAGATGCTAATATGTGCAATTACATTGGCTTCCTCAGATATTTTAATAGTTGGCACCTTTCCACTTTGCATAACACTTGAGATTTCTGCTTGCCTTAATTAAGCTTTCCTGGATAAAGAGCTATTTTATTATAATAAATAGGTTTATTTTAACTGTGTACATTAAAATTGTAATCTTAAGCACATTTGCTAGGAAGTAAGCCTGATTCAACTCAGTATGACTGGCTTTGAATAAATATGCTTAAGATCATGCCACATGAATTAATAGCTTCGATGCACTGTTTGTATATGCTGATTTATGCTCCCATATAGTTGAAAAAAGGGGAATTGTATACAATATTGCATGCCTAGTCAGGTTTCTGTACTTCTACACATTTGCAACTATATTTTGAATTCTGTAATTTTGCAGATTCCCATTAGAATTATATTGACAATTTTGTATGTATAGTGAAATGAGATCTGTGTTAACATGTGTATCATCTGTCTTTAAAAAAATGACAGCTTTGCAAGGTGAATGTTGAATTTGCTCTCTGTAAATGTTCAGTGGCTAAGGTAAAACTCTCTCCTTAAGGTAGTCAGAAATTGAAGAAAGAGTTCTCCCCTTCTAGATGCCTTCCCAGTACCTGTCTACAATAGTAGCAGGGTATTGATTCCTATATTCATATATGTAGCCCAGAAAAAAATAGATTTGTTCCTTGCCTAGTGAATGAGGGGTTTTAATATCGTTTATATTTTGCATGTCTCATACAGGCTTCAATTTTCTAATTATGTATTAAATAGTAGCTTCAGATTCTTTAATTTTAGAAATTGTCTTATTAATCAGTATTTCTTTGTAGGAGATGTTGAAAAAAAGTACCATTTGGGTGTGAGTCCATTATGTGATCGACAGACAGAAACCATTGCTAACATCCAGATTGGTAACTGCAGAGCTATATGAACAATTTATTACAATGTTCATAAATTGCAATGTTCCATTTTACATACATTTGATATACAGGACTATCTTTTTTTTTACATTTGTTGTAGGATGTCCCAGGTATGCATAAAAATATTTATAAATTAGTTTCCCCCTACTTATGCAAATGGTCTCATGTACACAGAGTATTTTCCATGAGTCACGTCATGTTGACAGCAAATGAATGTTGTAGTGTGAAAAACATTAAGTGAATACAGAGGTGAGCAGAAATTTGGCTTTTGAAGTCTCTTGCAGTTTTTATAATCCAGTATGGAGGTAGGAATTAGGATCAAGAATGATGTACACTTTCAAGGTTAGGGGATACGTGCCAGTTTTTACTGTTCAAAGTTACTCTACAGCATTGCGATGAGGAAGAGATAAAAACACACCTGTTGTATAATATACAGTTAAAGTTCAGGACTACTGTTCTCCTTGCCCTGAATCTCAGTATTCAATAAAAATTTCCTAACTTTTTTTTACCCCTTTTGCCCTCCCCCTGATTCCTTAAGGGCTTCCAAATTATCTTCCTTTATTCATAAAATAGGAATGGTACATTAGTAGTAAAACTGGAGCTCATTTTCTCATCTGGAACATATTCTTTTGCCTGGAATAATCAGGGGCAATTAGGATTTTCATTGTCAGCTTAGTCTTAATTTGACAGGGCATGTTCATCTTCATAGATAAGAGAACAGTAGATAAGAGAGATTTGTTTACTGCAAGTCAAAAATGAGAATTCTATAATATCAGTCTGGTTCAGAGGTCATGGCTTGACCATCAGAACTGTGCTGGTCTCCTTTCTCTAGGGTATGCCAGTCCCCTCCTGCACTTTGTGGTTTGGAGAAAATGTACTTTGTTTTGGCATATCAATCAGATAAACAATGTATGCTGCTACCTATAGCCTACTTCAGAGTAAAACTGGAGACCCACTTTAAAGCTTAGGTTTTTATACCAGGTTGAAGCACACTCTGGCTAGTGGTAACCATAGCTGCCCAGTTCAGATCTTAAGGCCACCTGCTACTGCAAATGAGGAAGTAGTATGTGTAATGGGATCGGGAGAACAAAAGTGCATGAATTTGCAATGCAGTCTCAATTGCCAAACCAAATATTTGTACCACTGGTATGTTCATTTTAAGCCAAGAATCAAGACAGCAGTGTTTGTAAAATTTCAGGAAGGAAGTCCAAATTAAGTGAATTTTCTTACAGGTCCTTTGATCATATGAACCACGTGGTCATATGTTACTATACATTACATGCAATGTGAAGTCATGATCTTTTCAGTCAACACTTTACATTGTATACAGTGCTGCTGGCTGAAACTGTGATTTAAAAGAAAACACTAGCATGGTGGAGGGGAAGGACAGAGGCAATTTAAGAAGAAGAGATTGGATTTATACCCTGCCCTTCACTCAGAGTCTCAGAGCGGTTTTACAAACTCCTTTCCCCTCCCTTCCCCACAACAGATACCCTGTGAGGTAGGTGGGGCTGAGAGAGCTCTTATCAAAACTGTCCTTGAGAGAACAGCTCTGACAGAACTATGGCTTGCCCAAGGTCATCCAGCAGCTGCAAGTGAAGGAGTGGGGAATCAAACCTGGTTCTCCCAGATTAGAGTCTGTCACTTAACCACTATACTGTGTGTTCTTGCTGAAATTTGTGTCCTTCTCCTGCTGTTGCCACTAGGGATGGGCATGAACCAGCTCATGAGCCAAAATTTGGCACAAACTTGGGCTGGTTTGTAGCTAAGGAACTGATACTTGCTTCCTTAGCTCCAGTCTGCTGCTGAGCTGTTAGGTTTAAAAAGCTGTGAGCCATTTAACCCATTGATTGTGCTCCCACATGCACTTTCTCCCAGCCACAGCAAGCTGGGGCCGGGAGAAAGAGCGAAAAGGAAGTTTTTCCCAGGTGATCCCCCTTTCTCCTGGGAAAGATAGAAGGGAAATCTCTTCCAAGGTAGCAAGCCATATCCGGGAGAAAGGGGGAACTGAACTTGCCAGACTGGTTTAGGCTGGGCCATTTCGGTACATTTGGTTCGCGGTTTGGGGTGGCTCATGAACCAAACTTTGAACTGATCACGCCCATGCAGGCACCGCTCAAACTGGTCCAGCAGGCTCAGTCCCCCTTTTGGGGTTTGGTTCATGGACCACCCCGAACCACCCTTTTTAGGTTCGCGCCCATCCCTAGTTGCCACTGATGGGGAAAATTTGTGTATTTTTACCCAGCAGTTTGCTATTTTTACCCAGTTTTCAACTAGCATTGTAAAGAAAAATGTTAGTTTTTAATTGCAGATTACTGTATGAAATGTATATATCCACAGCACTTTGCAGTTTTATCAACTTCAGGGATTCTTCAAATGTTCTGTTTGCCTAAGCTCTTAAATGACTAAGTTCCTGCTTGTGTTTAAATATTGCTGTTACTGTTGAGCTGCTTTTATTGCTTCATATGTTGATTATTTTGGTGATTTGACAAGTTTGGTTTTTGAAATAATTTTATAATAGAATTTGGCTGTTAAAATATTTTAGTACAATTCAAATTATCACATGGATTACTTCAAACTGAACTTCTACTTAAGGTGATGTTTTTATTCTCCTTATAAATCCAAGTTAAACCAAGCATCATAATGAAAGTTTAAAATGCACAATCTCTTCTTGTTTTTAATTCCAGTGCATTTTCTCTCTCTAGGTTTTATGACATATTTGGTAGAGCCGTTGTTTGCAGAATGGGCAAGATTTTCAAACACCAGGCTTTCTCAAACAATGCTTGGGCATTTGGGACTGAATAAAGCTAGCTGGAAGGGCATGCAAAGACAACAGTCTAGCAGTGGTGATGATACTGATCCTGCATTTGAAGAAATGGACTCTGATGTAATACCTCAGGAAAATCGACTATCCTGACACCAGGATCTGCTTGACAAACTGCCTCTTGCCCAATATCTGCAGAAGAGGGTTTGAGGATTAACATTTTTTGTCTGACTGCCAAGGTTTTAGTATAAACAATGCCAGCATTATTTATTTCCAAGTTTTTCCTTTGATCATTTGAACCCAGTTTTTGGTTACAAGACCTGAACACAGAGCAATATCCATATGCCTTGGTTGGCTTTTGCATGGAACCTTGAATATGCAAACCAGAGGCATGATTGGTGGGGAAAAGACAAGATCTGTTGTTATGTGCCACATTGTTTTGCTTTTTTTTTTTTTTTTAAAAAAAGAAGAAGTTTAAAATAAGGCCTTCAGAGTTACCATGGGACACAGATGACTCCATTCCTTGGATTTTAGCAACTCCATCCAGTCCTTGTCCAAAATGTGGCAATGTGAAGTAGAGCCATTTTTGGCTGCCTCTGGCAAGAACTGATGTTTACAAATGTACCTGGAAACTAGAGGTTTTAAACTAACTTTTGTGCATGGCTGTGAAGGAACCACTAACTTAAACAACAAAAGATGAAACTGCAGCTCATTTTCCTCTCACTAAGAGAAAAGCCTATCATGTGTCATAATTTGGCTGTGGTTAACACAAAGCTCAGCCAAGTTTAACTCCAGTGTAGAATGGGATTGCAAGATTAACAGGCAGAAAATACTTCTGAATTTTGGGAGGGGAGGTGGGATGGGGTTGAGGAGAGGAAGAGTTCTAATTGTGTTAAGATTCTGCAGTGAAAACATTGCATGTTGTTTTCACTATTGTACACTTGAACTGCACATGCAAGAAAAAAGGTGGAATGACTATGAACACCAGAAACAGCTCAGGGTATTTGCCAATCTGAAATATAGTGGGATGGGAAGTGTGTCCTTCAGAACAAGGGTACAAATGCCCCTTTCGCTGCAGTGTGTGTGAATGCGTGTGTGAGTGTGAATACTTTGGGGGGGGGAGGGGAAGATGGGAAGGATTTGAAAGGCAAGTTTTTTATTTATTGTTTTTAGAATGTGACATTTTCATGAGCAGCCACATGGGGGGGAATTAACAGGTTGCTACAGCTGCCTTAAACTATGCACAAAGCTAAGTGACCAAATTTTGTTGTAGATTGAAAAAGTGCATTGTTTACTTATTCCTCCCTCTACTGAAATGTTACCCATTATGGGTTTTTTGATGTGAAAAGGAGAAACGTTTTTAAGGACAAATTTTAAGGACTAATTTTTAAACTTCAAGCATTCCTTTTTTTGTAATTTGTTTTTTACATTGTTTTAAGTACTGTAAGCACAACTGTAATCTATTTTGAGAAACTGGTGCTTTCTTTTTTTCATTTGTATTTCCCTTGTTCTTACTGTAAAGACTGTTTATTCCATTCTGTTTACAGTTCGCAACAGCCATTTTTGGGAGAGAGCTTCAGTGTAAAGCCATTGGTTAGAGGCTTTGCCATACTCATTTTAATGTGCCTGTTGCTGTTTAACTTTTGATTAATAAAAAAACTTTTCACATTATCTTCAGAGTCTAGCCTTAGAGGCAGAGAAATAATTGAAATAATTTTCTTTATCAGCTTCTCTGTGGCTCCTTTTGAGACCTATTTGAAAACATGTCATGAAGCTATTTTTATAGGAAACATTGGAAGGGAGGAGGAGATGAAGTTGTTGAATGGAATTGCAAGTATTTCAATTACTTTACCTGTTTCCATTCAGTTTAGTTAAAAATCAGATATTCATGTTGAAATTATATGATTTAAATGGACTGTCCTGGGCGGGAAGGTCAGTGGCTTTTAAAAAGTTTTTTAAGTTCCAGTTTTGTGAACTTGATTCTTTTCTTTATGAACATCACTGCAGAAAGATGGGGCAGTATAGATATGGTTTCAAAATTCTGCAAAAGGAAGAGAAGACTATTTGCTCAATATTCCTATTACTGAATATTCCTATTAACTCATGTAGAGATAGGGCAAAGGTTAGAACCCTGTCTCTGCTAGGAAGAAGATAGTTTGAGCCTGCTCAACTCTGTGAACCTTTATTTTACTCATTCAGGGCCAAAGTAGACATTTGCTTTTTTTGAGAGTTGGGGTTGGGATTCCTACAGCTACATAGCAGCAACGGGGAACAGCATAAACAGGGAAATAGCTCCCCCCAGCTCTGTTTCAGGGCATAAAGGCTATGCTTTTTTAATTTTTCAATTAACAATTTTATGTACTTAACAAAATATTTTAGGAAAAAACTCTGCTTTATTTTTTATAGCCATTTTCTGCAGCTGCTGTGTAAAAAAAATACTTAAACAGGAAAGCTTTTGATGGTGTTGAAAGTAAGTCTTTAGCCAGATTATCTAGTGCAGTTTCTGTAGCACCCAGTTTTTCTTAACCTTGAATTCCTACAATTGCTATGTATTGGTAATCAAAAGGCCACACAGCCAGATTCTTTATCTGAAACCTGGCAGACAAGATAGCGTGTCAACGTCTGCAGGAGGTGAAGTGCAGTAGTGTGAGGAGACATGGTGGTATGCAAATCTCTCAAATTATTTCTGGGAAGTGGCCTGTTCTTTTGCTTCCTTTGTAATGTGCAAATATTCTAATGCATTCCACTGCAGAGAGCTGAAGTTCTTCTTTATACCTGTTATCCAGAAAGATCTACACTCTTGCTGCAGTTACAACTTCATAATACATGAAACTGCTGAGTGCAGCTGCAAAAGAGGGAATACTATTCAGTCCTAGGAATAGCTGCTGGACTCCAGGTGGCTTGGCAGTTAGCTGTGATTGACACATTTTATCTTATGATGTCTCTGCTTTGAGAACATATTAGAAAACATCTGAGTGGGCTGAGTGGCTAAATACTTAAATTCTAAGCTATTTCAAGGAAGCTGTTTCCAGCTAGTTGAGTCAGAGAAGTTGCAGGCAGGCTGTGGGCTTAACACTGCATGGTGTTTAGCACCAAAAAGTGTGTGGTCTCTCTACTTAGGACACACTTCTAGGGTACATCAAGAGTTAATGCACTAAGGTAGTTTCCAAACTTTGTTTTCATCGTTGTGAATTTCTGTTTAGGAACACTGCATCTATCCAAGCATGAGCTACATCCTGTCCCCATCCTTAGGGTTGTCTGTTGCTTGCAGCTTCCCATTTGAGAACAGCTTAGCCAAGCTAGTCCTGCAGGAGGAGCTTTGGAGAGCTACAGTTTTCATTCAGCTTGCCCTACTATTTCTCAAGTACCACCTCACTCATACACCCACCCCTATGCATTCATTGGCATCCGTTTGGAAAACTCTGTACTCAGGAACTGCATTAATGCGCCAGGAACCTTATACAATGGTGTTCTCAGGTAGGTTGGAGAATAAAGCACGCCTTTGGAAACCAATCTACCTTGAAGGATTTTGAGTTTATGTTCATGTTGTGATGTTTTGGTAGCTGGAATTATATATTTTAAGCAGTTTTAAACTGGATTGTGCTATTTAGTTTTTTTTAAAAAAAAAAACAACCTTGGAAACAGTTCTTTGTTGAAAGTGAGGGAGAAATAAGCACAGAAGCTAAAAGAAGAAAAGTCAAGTTCTCCTGTGAGACCATTGCCAGGTATTTTTTTTGGAAATGTGTGGCATGTTATATTAACAAGGCTGTTAGCATACTATAGCCGGATCTTGTCAGATCTCAGAAGCTGAGCAGGGTCAGTCCTGGTTAGTATTTGGATAGGAGACCTCCAAGGAATACCAGAGTCATGACACATAGGCACCTTTGAACATCTCTTGCCTTGAAAGCCCCATAGGGTCCCCATAAGTCAGCTGTGACGGCATGATGGTAGAAGTGTTTGTTTCATTTGATGAATCTATAGATTGCATTCTATCTGCTAAACTAAAATCTTCATGTCAAGTGACTTTTTGGCTACTTTTGAACTTTGTTCTTGTGTGAAATATCAAATAGTTTATGTTGTAGCATGATGACTTTTTCTGGGATACTGTAGCTAAAGTAGTTGGCGGAGCAAAATACTGATAGTGGGTGCAATTTGTAATTTATTCAGCAGTTGGAAGAGTACATCTCTACAGTGCTTGGAGGCAAGTCTTTTTACATTCTTTCTCTTGCCCATATCATTTGTTCTGCTTTAATTGTCTTGTATAATACAGTCCTTAACTGCTAGCAGGCTCTGATAGGAACTTTTGACACCTGTAAGATTTAGAATATCACCATATAAAGATGAAGAAACCAGTCTTTGAACATTAAGAGCTACTTCAGTATCCTCATAGGTACTACCTTATTAATAGTGCTTTACAACTTTAGATCAGCAGTAAAACAGTTCACTATGCTTTTTTGACTGGTGGGCAGCCCCTTATACAACCTGTGTGGTAGAAGTGGAGATGAAACTTCTTAAACCTGCTGTAATCCTCTATCATATTCCAGGCAGTTTTGTGATTAATTTTTCTAGTGTTGTTAAAACAGACCACAGAAACTATATAACATGAAGCTCCATCCTGAGATTGCTTCAGGGAATGTTGTCCTCTGACCTTCCTAAAAGAGCTGGTATTTACCATGGGGCTTTTATATTTTCATCTTTAAAAGTGACTTTAAAGGTATATTCTGGTATAGAGGTATATAAAAGCCTTGGTATACAGCATGAAATGTGGACACTCTAGTAATGTACTCCTTGGATGGAGTCTGTTTGTAGTTTGTCCTCTCTAGGCAGAGGAGGTGGTTCTTTGCTGTTGTCCTGGGCTCTGGCCCCCGCAGCTTGATGTGAGTCATCCAGATCAGCCTGCTATTTCCTGAAGCTTGGGTTGGAGTCACAGCTGGATAATCTTACAGAGCTGACTTCAGAAGTAACCCAGTTCCTTAGGGGTCAGTGACCGGGGGGGGGGAGAGCTAATAAGGGATTTTAGTGAGTAAGTTTGAGTAGCAGTTCAGGCTATAAGGAAGAGAGAACCCTGGCAAATGAGGTTTGGATCCAGTGACCTGCCTGTTCAATGATTTACTTATAACCTGCCTTTTACCCAGCTAGGGGTCCAAACAGCATACATTGTTTTCCTTTCCTCCTCACAGTAGCCCAATGAGGGAGGTTGGGCTGAGAGTGTTTATCTGGCCCAAGGTTACCCAGCAAGCTTCTGTGGCAGAGTGGGGCTTTGAACCTAGGTGACCCAGATCTGTACTGGCACCTCTCCACTTTTCTCTCAGTGCTCCCTTCTGACCCCAAGGAAGCCGAGTTTCACTATCACAAAAGCAGTGTGGAAAGATAGCCAGGAGGCAGTGGTGGGTTGCAATGAGGAAGGGGGAAGAGGGTGAAACTGCTTTCTTTCATCAGCACAGCATGCTGAAGGACAGTTTTATTCCTTTTCCCCTTCTCACTACAACTCTCTGACCAACATGGTTATTATTCCACACGAGTTCCATGCCTTGGGTTTCAACATACCAGGGATCAGAAGGGGAAAATGGAAGATCCACAACTGTCAGTGCCTTCTGCTGACAGATTGTTGGTCCTAACCCTTTATTTCTTGAAGCAGGATAATATGTGAACACAGTGACAGTGGAGAAGCCATGGTGCTACACGTTAACTTTCTCAGTATAGCAGTCTGCAATTTCAAGTAAGCACCTGCTGTTAACTTCAGTTACAAAAACTGTCATGAAGTTTTAGAAGGCAAGCAAGTGGTATTTAGGGGGATGATAATACAGAGTGCCACTATATATATTTTAAAATTCTATATCCTGCTCTTCTCTCATAATGAGAACCCAAAGTAGCTTATTACTATATCTGCTGGCTCTCCAGTCCACCCATATATTTATTTATTTTTGGATTTATATCCCGCTCTCCCCTGAGGCTCAGGGCGGCTAACAAAGAGGCATAAATGCCACAGTTAAAACAGATAAAACAGAATAAAATAATATAATACAATATACTAAAGTGTCAGTGCTCTCAATGTCAATACTCTCAAAGATGGGTTTCTAAGAAAAGTTGTTAATTTCAGTCCAGCAACATACCACCCCATGGTTCAACCATCCCATCTTCATCTTCATCCAGGGACATCTCACACCCCGACAAAGCCCACACAATGGTGGTAGGGGAGCGATGGTGGAAAATAACGATGGTAAAAAGTGGCAGTGGCGGCAGCTCCTACGCAAAAGCCAGGCCCTGCAGAACTGTCCAAGGTCCCGCAGGACCCGGATCTCCTCCAGGAGCTCATTCCACCAGGTAGGAGCTGCCACCGAAAATGCCCTGGCCCCGGTAACCACAAGTTTGATGTTCCTGGGGCCTAGGACTACCAGGCGATTTTGACTCCCTGACTGTAGTGTCCTTTTGGGAACGTGCAGGGAAAGGTGGTCCCTTAGGTAAGCCAGACTCCGGCCATATAGGGCTTTAAAGGTAAGAACCAGCACTTTGAAGCGAATCAGGTATGCCATTGGCAGCCAGTGCAGCACTTTCAGCACAGCACGGATGTGGTCCTGCCTAGAGAGGCCCATCAGCAGACTGTCTGCAGCATTCTGTACTACCTGCAGCTTCCGGATTTGCGACAAATTCAGTCCCATGTAGAGAGCGTTACAGTAGTTGAGCCTCGAAGTGACTGTCACATGGATCACTGTGGCCAGGTCATCACAGTCGAAGAAAGGGACCAACTGCCGAGCCAGCCAGAGATGGTAAAAGGCTGACTTGGCAGTGGCTGCCACCTTGGCCTCCATCGTTAAGGAGGAATACAGGAGCACACCCAAACTCCTAACCTTCGACGCTGGCACCAAAGGCGTCCCGTCGAAGGTCGGGAGAGGGAGCCCCAACCCCAAGCTGATCCAACTCAGATCCAGGACCTCCATCTTTGCCAGGTTTAGTATCAACCGGCTCAGTCAGAGCCAACCAGCCACAGCCTGTAATGCCCGATGCAGGTCATCCGGGGCGGAGTCTGACTGGCCGCTCAAAATCAGATAGAGCTGGGTGTCATCCGCATATTGATGGCACCCAAGCCCACAACTCCAGGCAATCTCAGCAAGGGGGTGCATGTAGATGTTGAACAACATTGGGGACAGCACCGCCCCCTGTGGCATCTCACACTCAAGAGGGTATCTCCAGGACTGCCGATCCCCTATCGCCACCCTTTATCCCCGATCTTGGAGAAACGAGGCAAACCGTTGAAGGGCGAGCCCCCGAATCCTCACGTTGGTGAGGCGGTGGGCCAGCAACTGGTGGTCGACCGTGTCAAATACAGCCGACAGATCTAACAACAACACTGCCACCACACCTCCTCGATCCAGATGCCTACGGAGGTCGTCAGTCAAGGTGACTAGCACCGTCTCCATCCCATGGCCCAGGCGAAAACTGGACTGTAAGGGATCGAGGACAGAAGCATCATCCAGAAAGCCCTGTAGCTGTAATGCCACCGCCCTCTCAATAAGTTTGCCCAAATAGGGCAAATTGGACACCGGCCAATAGTTGGCCAATTTGGCCGGGTCCAAAGATGGCTTTTTCAAGAGAAGACGGACCATCGCTTCCTTGAGTGCCCCGGGGAACCACCACTCCGAGAGGGACTTGTTGACAATCTCCCGCAGGGCACCTTGGAACCCCTTGTGGCCCACTTTAATGAGCCAGGAGGGGCACGGGTCAAGATCGCATGAGGTTGGGCATACAGATATGAGCAATCTGTCCGCTTCCTCCAGGCTGAGTGGGTTGAAACCCGGCACCAAAGACGTGCAAGGGGCCTCAAGTTTGCTCACTGTTTCAATTGTGGTGGGGAGGTCACGGCAAAGTGCCAGGACTTTATCTGCAAAATAGCTCGCAAAAGCCATACAGCCAATATCCAATTCCCTAGCGTTTGGCCTGCCCTGTGGCAGAGCCATCAAAGACTGAATTGTACTAAATAATTGGGCCGGGCGTGAGCTAGCAGATGCAATCATGAACACACAGAAATCTCTCTTTGCAGCCTTGACTGCCATCTCATAGGACCTCATAAACGTCCTAAAAGATGTTCTTGACACCTCGTTGCGAGCACGGCACCACCATCTCTCTAGCCGTCTCAGTTCTCGCTTCAGCTGACTCATCTCCTGGGTGTACCAGGGTGCTTGCCTAGTAAGAGTGTAGAGAGGGCGCCTGGGAGCGCTCTCGTTGATGGCCGAGGAAAGCCAGACATGCCAGTCCTCCACCAGCTCATCCAACGAGCCGCCAGGGGGCCTCGGATCCCACAGGGCCATCTGGAGCTGCATAGGATCCATTTGGCACTGTGGGCAAGCAAAAATCCGCTCACTGCCTAAACAAGGTCGGGGTGGAACATTCAGACGGGCCTTCAGAGCCAGGTTGTCTGACCTTAGTACTGCCTCTGCAGTAATCCGGTCCACCATCACCCCAGCAGCGAAGATCAGATCGAGCATGTGACCGGCCCAATGCGTGGGGGCCGAGATGAATTGAGAGAGTATCAGTGCCGCCATAGACAACACTAGGTCTGTAGCCTGGCTGGAGGTCGCATCCTCGTCATGGGCGTTGAAGTTACCCAAGACGATCAGCCTAGGGTGCTCCAGCACCCAGCCTGAAATGGCCTCCAGGGATGGCAGGCTATTGGTCGGTGCGTTAGGCAGTTGGTACACCAGCCAAATCGCCAAACTCTCCTCAGCCTCCAGCATCAAGCTGACACACTCTACGCCTGCGATCTCCACCGCTGGGAAGGAGTAAGCTTCCCGAATGAAGATAGCCACTCCTCCCCCCGCCCCCTAGTCTGTGATTGGTGAAGGACTGAAAACCCAGGTGGGGCAAGCTGGGCGAAACCTACTATCTCACTTTCCCATACCCAGGTCTCGGTCACACATAAGAACATAAGAGAAGCCAATGTTGAATCAGGCCAATGGTCCATCTAGTCCAACACTGTCGCACAGTGGCCAAAAACACCAGGTGCCATCAGCAGGGCCAGGACACCAGAAGCCCTCCCACTGCTGCCCCCTCCAGCACCAAAAATAGAGTGCATCGCCTGCCCCAGACTGAGAATTCCTAGCTATACCTTGTGGCTAATAGCCACTGATGGACTTCTGCTCCATATGTTTATCTAATTCCCTCTTGAAACTGTCTATGCTAGTAGCTGCCACCACCTCCTGTGGCAGTGAATTCCATATGTTAATCACTCTTTGGGTGAAGAAGTACTTCCTTTTAGCTGTTCTAACCCGACTGCTCAGCAATTTCATGGAGTGCCCACGAGTTCTTGTACTGTGAGAAAGGGAGAAAAGTCCTTCTTTCTCAACCTGCTCTATCCTATTCATAATCTTATAAACCTCGATCATGTTACCCCTCAGCCGTCGTTTCTCCAAGCTAAAGAGCCCCAAGTGTTTTAACCTTTCTTCATAGGGAAAGTGTTCCAACCCTTTTATCATTCTAGTTGCCCTTCTCTGCACTTTTTCCAATGCTATAATATCCTTTTTGAGGTGTGGCGACCACAACTGTACACAGTACTCCAAATGAGGTCGCACCAATGATTTATACAGGGGCATTATGATACTGGCTGATTTGTTTTCAATTCCCTTCCTAATAATCCCCAGCATAGCATTGGCCTTCTTTATTGCAGCTACACACTGTCTAGACATTTTCATTGAGTTATCTACTACGACTCCAAGATCTCTCTCTTGGTCCGTCTCTGCCAGTTCAGACCCCATCAACGTGTATTTATATTTAGGATTTTTGGCTCCAATGTGCATCACTTTGCACTTGGCCACATTGAACCCCATTTGCCACGTTGACGCCCACTCACCCATCCTCGACAGATCCCTTTGGAGTGCCACACAATCCTCCCTGGTTGTCACCATCCTGAACAACTTTGTGTCATCTGCAAATTTAGCCACTTCACTGCTTACTCCCAATTCTAAATAGTTAATAAACAAGTTAAAAAGTGTCGGGCCATGTACCGATCCCTGTGGTATTCCACTGCTTACCACCCTCCACTGAGAAAGTTCCCCATTTATACTCACTCTCTGTTTCCTATTTATAAGCCAGTTTTTGATCCACAAGAGGACTTGTCCTTTTATCCCATGACTATTGAGCTTCCTTAGGAGCCTTTGATGAGGAACTGTATCAAAAGCTTTCTGGAAGTCAAGGTAAACAACATCTATTGGGTCCCCCTTGTCCACATGTTTGTTCACTCCCTCAAAAAACACTAACAGGTTAGTGAGACAAGATCTTCCCTTACAGAACCCATGCTGAGTCTGCCTCAATAGTTTTTGTTCATCAATGTGGCTACTAATTCTTTCCTTAATAACAGTTTCCACCAACTTACCCGGTATTGACGTCAGACTGACTGGCCTGTAATTTCCTGGATCTTCCCTGGAGCCCTTTTTAAAGATGGGAGTGACATTAGCTAACTTCCAGTCCTCAGGAATGGAGGCAGATTTTAAAGAAAGATTACATATTAATGTAAGGAGATCCACAAGTTCACATTTGAGTTCTTTCAGAACTCTCGGATGAATGCCATCCGGGCCTGGTGATTTATTAGTTTTTAAATTGTCCATCAGTCATAGGACTTCCTCTCTTGTCACCTCAATCTGATTCAGGTCTTTCAAACCCCCTCCCGAAATCGGTGGTTCTGGAGTGGGCAAGCACTTGTCATCTTCCACAGTGAAGACAGAGGCAAAAAATGCATTCAGCTTCTCAGCCATTTCCTTGTCATCCTTCAGTAGTCCTTTTACCCCTTGGTCATCCAAGGGCCTCACTGCCTCCCTGGCTGGTTTCCTACTTCTAATGTATTTGAAGAAAGTTTTATTGTTGGCTTTTATGTTTTTTGCCATATGCTCCTCATAGTCCCTTTTTGCTTGCCTGATCACAGACTTCCATTTTAATCGCCACAGCCTGAGTTCCCTTTTATCAACCTCACTGAGACTAGCTTACTACCAGTTAAAGGAATCCTTCTTACCTTTAATAGCTTCCATTACTTTATTTGTTAACCATGCAGGCTTTTTTTCTGTACCTATTTGTGCCTTTCCTAACCTGCGGTATATATTTTTTCTGAGCTTCTAGGATTGTCTTTTTAAATAGTCTCCAAGCTTCCCCAGTGGTTTCGACCTTTTCCACTCTTCCTTTCAATTTCTTCCTCACATGTCCCCTCATACCAGAGAAGTTACCCCTTTTAAAGTTAAAAGTGGTTGTGTCAGTCTTTTTGGGCAACTCCCTATTTGTACAAATGTTAAACTCAATTACATTATGGTCACTGTTCCCAAGCGGTGCAATCACTTTTGCATCTCTCACTAGGTCTTGGGCGTTACTTAGGACCAAGTCCAGGATCACCTCTCCCCTGGTAGGATCTGTGACCATCTGTTCCATAGTACAGTCATTTAGAGTGTCTAAAAACTCAATCTCTTTTTCGCGAATAGAACTCACATTGACTCAATCAATGTATGGGTAGTTAAAGTCGCCTATTACGACAGTTATTTTGTCTAACCGCTGTCTTTAATTCATTCATCATTTTATAATCCTCCTCTACCTTTTGATCTGGTGGGTGATAACAAACTCCCACTGTTAAGCTTCCTTTTGGACCCACTATTTCAACCCATAGCATTTCCAGAAGCGAATCCAGTTCTTTTACCCTCTCAGTCTTACTGGACTGTATACCCTCTCTGACATACAGAGCCACCCCACCTTCAACCTTTCCCCCCCATCCTTCCGATATAATTTATAACCAGGAATCACTGTATCCCATTGATTTTCCTCATCCCACCAAGTTTCTGAAATCCCCTCAATGTCTATTCCCCCCCCCTCAACGCCAAGCATTCCAACTCCCCGATTTTACCTTGGAGACTTCTAGCATTTGTGTATAAACACTTACAGTTTCCAATTCTTGTTAAGCCCACAATCTTCCTCTTGCTTCCTTGAGACCTTGCCAGGCAGTCCCTATCGTTAGCCACAGTCTCAGTGGACAATTGTAATCCATTTCCTTGTACAAAAGTAACAGTTACCCCTTCATCTCTTTGAGATGAGCCATCCCGAACCAGAGACTTTTCATCTCTTGTCGGCTTTCTCCCATTATTCAGTTTAAAAAATGCTCTGCCACCTTTTTGATTTTGAGCACCAGCAGCCTGGTTCCTTCTTGGGAGAAGTGGAGACCGTCCCTTTTGTACAGCTGTCCCAAAAAGCACCCCAGTGCCTAACAAACTTGAACCCCTCCCCCCTACACCATCGTCTCATCCACACATTGAGACTCCTGATCAGTGTTCCCTCTAAGCTGAGTTAATGTGAGCTGGCTCACAGTTTTTTAGCCTCCGACTCACACGTTTTTGTCTTAGCTCAGGAAGGATGGCTCCAGAGCAAACTGATTTAGGCAGCAGTCGAATCGCTTGCCCACAACTTTAATGCCAGTAGCTCACAAAGCAGAATTTTGGCTCACAAGACTCCACAGTTTAGAGGAAACATTGCTCCTGATCTGTGCCTGTCTCTCCGGCCCTGCACATGGAACAGGTAGCACTTCTGAGAAGGCTACCTTGGAGGTCCTGCCCTTGAGTTTCCTGCCCAGCAGCCTAAATTTCTCCTCCAGGACCTCACAGCTGCATTTTCCCACATCATTGGTGCCGACGTGCACCACAACCACTGGCTCCTCCCCAGCAGTATCTACCAGCCTATCTAAAACACGCGTAATGTCCATTACCTTCACACCAGGCAGGCAAGCCACCATATGGTCAGTATGTGGGTTTGCCACCCAGCTGTCTACCTGCCTAAGGATTGAATCACCAACTACCAAGAGCCCCCCTCCCACCCTTCCCAGGGATGGTTCCTTGGTACGAAAGGATACCTGTTCGCCAGCTGAAGAAGAGGTCCCTTCTGAGGGCACATTCCCCTTATCCTCAGCATGGTGCCCCATTTCCCCTTGACCCTCATGCTCCCTGGCAGCAGTGGGGCTGCCAGATCCAGAGTGGGACAGGTCTAACAAATCCCCGAGAGTCTTCTCCATGCACCTAACTGACTGTCTCTGCTTCTCCAGGTCAGCCACCTTGGCCTCATGGGAGCAAACTCGCTCTCTGAGACCAGGAGCTCCTTGCATCGAGCACACACCCAAGACTTCTGACCAGTGGGCAGATAGTCATACATGTGACACTCCATGCAAAACACTGGATAGCCCCCAACCCCCTGCTGGCATTCTGGCTTCATAATTGCTTTTAAAATAAAACTTTTATATAATCCCCCTTTTAAAACCCTTTGTATTTATGTGGTTCCTGTTGTAGAAGTCTACTTACTTTACTGGGGACCGAACGAGTCTAGGTCCCTGGCATGCCAGGTCAACTCGCTGTTCCATCACAAAATCCTGAAGGGTTGTGGTTTTGTTGTTAATAGACCTGGCATTGCACAACACCAATGATGGAGGGGGGTTCTTCATCCTGGCCCCACTGTCGGCCACCATTGGGATGGCCCATAGGCTGGAAGGGCACCGAGCCATTCTATTTCTCTGCATCCTTCCCTTATAACCCCACCTAGGCCCACTGCCATTCTTCCCCCTCCCCAAAAGCACTGGAATCTGCTGTCCAGGCATTTATTACACTGGCCGGTCTTTTCCAAGCTTCAGAATGCCAGTGAGATGAATGACAGAAGGTCACAGAATCTGCCCTTAATGCAACAGGATAAAATACTATCTAATCCTCTGCTACTAAATACAATCAGAGTGCTGCTATACAAAAATACAAATTACCTGACCTAACTGGTCATACCAGGGAGTCCTAACTACCTAACCACTTAAGTCCCTGGGACCACCAAACATACAACTACATTCATCCTTCCTACAGCACTCATCACTTTCCCACTAGCAGACAAACCCAATATACACTCTCTAACACTACTTTGACACCCACAACTATTGCCAAAACTGGGTGAATTTTACATCTGAATCCACACTGTCGAGGGTGAAAGTGTCCCGCTGTTGCTTCCAGCACTTAAGGTGTTCCTTGTGCTTGCCACTAGGGGGCTTCGTTAGCGCCGAGTCCCCGGCTCTTCCCGGTTGTAATACGAGGACTCCACAACTCGAAGGTCCGACTGGCCAACCCAGTCATGGAGACCAGGAAAGAGAAGTCACGGTCCGCCAGCAAATCCCATTCCATGCCATCCGCCCCGCTTGGGGGACCCGAAAGGCCGATGGTCCGCTTGTCCCCCAGCCGGCTCTGGGGTGTTGCACTCCGCGAACCGACAATTCTGCCATCCAGCCTGCCCAAGGGACCCAGAGAAGGTAGGATCCCACTCCAGGCCCCCTCATCACTGGCCTCAGCTGCGTCGTCTCCACCATCATCCCCGTGTTCCCAGCCGTTTCAGAGGTGGCCCCATGCTTGGCGCGCATGACGAGGTGTGTGTCCAGCTTGATGACGGTGAAGTTGCCCTTGCCGATGGTGCGCTTCACTTTGTAGTAGCCACTTCTTTCATGAAGAACAAGGTCAAACAGAGGTGTTGAACTGCAAGTATAGGGCTACTGAACAAATTACAAACAACTTTCCATATCTGGATGGCATACACTCGTGGATGGTTCAGCCATTCTGCATCTAAGTACCCCCCCACTGTCCTTTGCACCTCCCACCCAGCACATGGGGCCTTGCAGTGAGGGTACACCAATTCGGAGCTTACCAGCTGCTGTCCTTTATACAGTTTATATCTCCAGTACCTGGCATTATGTTTTATGACATACATGGCCAAGCCCGACTAAGTCACATTTATATCTGGCCCTCGTAACCAATGAGTTTGACAACTCTGCTGTATCTGATACACTATGCCAACTCTGTGTACAGTTATTTACCTGTGAGGCAGAAGTTGTGGGTATGTTTAATGCATGGAGCTCTTGGCTTTCGGGGAGCAAGTTAGTTCCTTTGAGGTTAGGATTGCTGGCATGTAGAAGCTGAGAGAGATGAGGACAAGACCTGCAGGAATCTGCTGGAATTACTCTGCTCCTATGCTGACAGCTCATCTGTTGTAGAGACTGAAGGGTGGGACGCAGGAGTGTGTCACAAAGGGGGGAAATCTTGTAGAAATATTACAGTTGATCATGGAGTCATAGAGCAGGGTGGTGGTCTGGATTCTGAGGCTGAAACTAGACATGACAGCATCCCCAAGTCTGCCATGGGGACTTACTGCCAAAATGGTGGCGAGTTCCTGTGGTGGACTTTGGGATTCCATCATGTCTAGTTTGAGCCTGAGTGCAGCTGGAAATCTGAAGCAAGATGTACATGTTATTTGCATTGATAGGAAACAGTGATGAGAATGCTCTTGCCAGGGAGGAGCTGACCATAGCATTTTGAGCATGCTAGTTAGCAGCATCTGAGTTACATGTCACTGAATTTGCTTTCTTCTCTACACACAGGTATGTAAGGCCTGAGTCAGCCCAAGGGCTCTTGCCCTTTGGTTCTTAGCCTGAGCATCAGTGACAAAAGCTGGGCAGGAAGCTTTCCCTGCCCTTCTAGTTTGTTGTTGTATTTGTTTTTTATTTTTTCTCTGTATTGTTAGCTACTTTGGGGCCCCGCTAAATAATGTTTAGAACTTACATCAATAGAAAGTTGCCCCCAAAGTCCAAAACAATCATGATTGATCTCAAGAGAAAAACTGAACAAAAATGAAGGGACTAATCAGAAGGAAGCAGAAAGGGAGACTCAAACTTCCAAAGGCCTTGAAGTACTTACTTTCAGTAATCATTTAGGAAGATATTATAAAGTCTAAGGTATGCCATATGGCCAATGACTCAAATCAAGAAAGCCATAAAAAGCAGGAAGGCTTGCCTGGATAAGCAGAACAAAAAGGAATACAAGTTCAGGCAAAACAATAAACAAACAGTGAAATGTTAAAAAAAGAATTTGATCAACAGATTTAGAGCATTAAAAATATTTTTTTTCAAATATATCAGGAACAGGAAACTGAACAGAGGACTAGTTGGGCCAGTGGGTTACAACAGAGTGAAAAGACTGCATAAGCCAGACAAGGAGATAGCAGAGAAATTCAGTTCTTTGCATCCTCCCCTCTCCCATGGAAGCTTCCTGGGTGGTTTTGGACCCAGTCATGTACTCTCAGGCTATCCTATCTCACAGGGTGGTTGTGAGGAAAGAAGGGAGGAGAGAATAATATACCACTTTGGGTCCCATTGGACAGAAAGGCAGGGTATAAATGAAATAAATCTGTTGGGTAGATGCCCCCCCCAAACCACTGCTTTCATGAAGAACAAGGTCAAACAGAGGTGTTGAACTGCAAGTATAGGGCTACTGAACAAATTACAAACAACTCTCCATGTCTGGATGGCATACACTCGTGGATGGTTCAGCCATTCTGCATCTAAGTACTCTTCTCTACTAATTGGTATATATAATTTCACACTAAAATCCTGCCAGATGACTGGAAAGTAATAAAGGTAGCACTAGTATTTTTTAAAGACCAGTGTAGGCACAGGAAATTAACCTGCTGGACCACTGGTTTGATCAAGCAGGCCTTACATCCAATGAATGAACAGTTAGCTAGGCTGCAGCCTCTTTTCATACACTATGATACTGTTGTATGTATTGCTCTCAAAAAATGGTCACAGTGTGGGATTCCCCCCCCATGTAATTTATGTGAGATACAATGCAAGGAGTAGGCTCTTGTCCCTTTGACTTACAAAGCACTGTTTACATGAACAGATTAAACAGTGTACTACAACACAGTTTAACTTCACCCTTTTCCTTTGAATTTAGGTGTTTGTCTCACTATATCCAGCAGCAAAAGCCATATAAGAATTTTTATTAAGATCAACTAAAATAAGAATTGTGTGCAAAATTGAGATCTTCGTCGTGGTCTCTGTGCAGTCCCACACATGGGTTGGGCGCCTGCGCATGACCTCGTTCGAAGAAACTTCTAGAGCTTTATCTCAGAAGAGCTTTTGGCGGGCTCTCCTCCCGCCCCGGGGGAGGAGACATGCACTGCGCATGCCCAGAGCGGGAGAGAGAGCCGCCTCCCACTCAGTTCTTCTTCGACCGCCTTCGTGTTCACACCTCGTTCCTGTCGTTCCTCCATTTACCTCAGCTGAGTATATCTTTCTTCGCTTTCGCTTTATTTTTCCATCTGCTTCTTTCCCTTCTAAAAAATATTTTTTTTAAAAAATCTTTGTCTATCTCTCTTTCCCCCCTCTCCTTTCTTTGGAGGGTGGGTGGGGATTTTTGTATGAGAAAAACTCAATTCTTTAAGGTCTGTCGTCGTTGCCCTGCTAAAATTCCATCCAACGACGGGCACGACCTTTGCTTAGTTTGTTTGGGTGAGGCCCATAGAGTAGATTCTTGCCCTCATTGCGCGAGTTTCACTCGTCAGGCTCGCCATAATCGAGAGGCTAGACTCAAAGCTCTTCTTGTTGAATCGGCTCTGCGTCCCACAATGTCTTCAGGAGCTTCCCAGGTCTCGGTACCCAAGAAATCGGACACCTCCTCGAAGGCACCGAAACAGAAACCTAAGCGGGCTGAAGATAAGACCCCTTCGAAGTTGAAGGCCACGCCCTCTGCTTCGGTTTCGAAAGTGGACCCTATCGTCGTGACTGGGTTGTCGATGCCGGCCCTCGCCTCTACATCCCATAAGTCTGCGGCTCGACAACAGACTCCGCAGCACTCCCACTCGTCACCTACGGGGACAATACCGTTGGGCCAGTTGACCACATCGCCTCCGCACCTGTCTCCGCGAACCACTACCCCGATCCACACTTTGGACGAGGGTCTGGTTGTGCACCGCCATGCGCGGTCCCGATCCCGATATGGTCGTCGATGCCTGATCCGTAGGCAATCCCCGTCGTCGTCTGATTCCGCCTCTGACCACCAATGCTGGTCCTGCGAAGACCGTCCGGATGCGGCCTACTATTATTTGAGGTCTCCGACACCGGAGAGACACCGCTATGACCGAATCCGGCATTCGGAATGCGAAGATCAGGCCCACGCCCCTGACCGCCCTCGGCGCTCGGCATCTGTGGCCTCGGCTCATTCTGCCTCTCGGGAACAGCCTTCTGACCTTTCCAGAAATCGGGACGCCCTAAGGAGTTCCCCAATGGAACCTCGACACCGTCCTGCCGTCGACCATCCGGTCATCGACCTTGTCCAACCCCGATACTCCTCTCCTATGTCGATCTCGGACAGGTCGGATTCGGCGGAGTTCGATCCCGAGGTCTCTCGGATCGAGGACGAGCCTCGACGCTTGGGGTCGATTTCACTTACAGAGGGCCCTAAGGCATTTTTGGAGCTCGTTACCAGGATGGCAGCTGCCCTCCAAGTTCAGGGCTTTACGGAGTCCCCAGCAGTGACCGACGTCGTTCACCGATTGGTCCAGGCTGATCTTCCTCCGTCTCCCGTCTTGCCTTTGCTGCCTGTCCACCTTTCTATGTTGAAAGAGTCATGGGAACGCCCGGCTTCGATCCCTCCGGTTTCGAGGCGCTATGATGGGTTCTACAGGATCCAGGATGCTCCTGGCAAATTCCTCCTTTCTCAGCCACCACCGAACTCCATGGTGGTTCACTCTTCTTCGAAATCGAGGCAGCCTGCTCGCCAGTCCACGCCCCCTGACCGTGAGGGTCGTAAACTGGATCTTCTGGCCAAGAAGATGTACTCTCTGGCCTCCATGAATCTCCGGGTCGATACTTATCTGTCTTATTTATCTGCATACGCATTCAACGTTGCCAATGCAATTCGCCCTGTCTTGGAGTTTGTTCCGGAACAGCACCGTCCCACTCTCTCGGCTGCCTTGTCTGAGGTTTGTGCCATATCAAAGCAACAAATCAATTCCGTTTGTCATGCATTCAATTGCTCGTCTAAACTGCTGGTGTCTTCTGTCGCTCTCCGGTGTCATGCCTGGCTGCGGGGCACCTCTCTACAACTGGACGTCAAGTTCCGTGTAGAAGACCTCCCCTTTGACGGAAACGGCCTTTTCCACTCCACCACCGACGAATTGTTGAAGGCTGTCGATGAGAGTCGTAAGCAGGCCCGAAACCTTGGAGTCTCGGCTGCACCTGACCGTCCCAGAAACCGTTCCTGGAAACCTTCCGGCTCCAGGCGATACCTATCTCCAGCACCTCACTCCCAGTGGAGGAGAAAACCGTATGACTCCCGTCTTCCTTCCCCCACACTTTATCGTCACGCCTCCAGACCCCCTCCTCGATCTCGAGGTTTCTGCTCTCCTTGCCAAGGGGGCCATCGAGGTCGTCCCGAAGGCACAACGAACTCTCGGCTTCTACTCGAAGTATTTCCTGGTCCCCAAGAGGGACGGCGGCTTCAGACCAATTATGGACCTTCGGGATCTCAACCATTACATTCGGTATCAGAAATTCAGAATGGTCACTCTGCAGTTGATCCTTCCTCTCATTCCACGGGCAGCGTGGCTCGCATCAGTCGATCCCCAAGACGCATACTTCCATGTCACGATCCGTCCCCAACATCGGCGGTTTCTCCGGTTCGCCGTTGGAGATGCCCACTATCAGTACAGGGTGCTTCCCTTCGGCCTTTCTACAGCTCCACGGGTGTTCACCAAGCTGATGGCTGTGGTGGTAGCCGAGCTCCACCGACGGGGAGTCACTCTTTATCCTTACATCGACGACTGGCTTCTCATAGCTCCAACGCCAACTCAGTTGCTCCACGACACTCGGGAGACTCTCTCCCTTCTCCGTGCTCTCGGGCTTTGCGTCAACCACGCCAAGTCCTCCCTTCAGGCCCTCTAAATCCTTCGATTCCTCGGGGCTCGACTCGACACCAGCCTCGAAGCAGCTTTCCTTCCGGAGTCCAGGGCTTCCGACATTCGGGCGATGGTGTCCGCCTTTCAGACGTGTCCCCAACAATCCGCCCGTTCTGTCATGAGGCTCCTCGGTCACTTTGCCTCCATGGTGTTCGTTGTCCGCAACGCTCGGCTGAAGATGCGGCCGCTTCAGCTCTGGCTCCTATGAGCCTTCGATCCCCTCCGGAGGCCTTGGCACACGGTTCTGTCGATCCCACAAACTGTCCTCGCCTCCCTCGAGTGGTGGGCTCAACCTATCCACCTCCTTTCCGGGATGCCCTTTCGTCCTCCTCCTCCCGACTTGCTGTTGACCACAGATGCTTCCCTCTCGGGTTGGGGAGCCCGGAGCGGAACGCTTACTGTTCAAGGGGTTTGGTCTGCTCGAGATGCAACTCGCCACATAAATTACCTGGAGTTGCAAGCAATTTACCTGGCCCTTCAGTCCTTTCTTCCGACCCTCCGAGGCCGTGTCGTCCAAGTGGCTTCCGACAGCACCACGGCTGTTTATTATGTCAACAAACAGGGCGGCACTGCCTCTGTTCGTCTCTGCACCTTGGCGATAGACCTCTGGTCCTGGTGCCTCCATCACTCCATCACGCTCTCGGCGATCCATATTCCTGGGGATCAGAATGTTGATGCGGACCGGTTGAGTCGTTCTGCCTCATCGGACAACGAATGGTCCATTCCCCTCCGGTATCTTCGACCTCTGTTTCGAGAGTTCGGTCACCCATCTGTCGACGGCTTCGCGTCCGTCGACAATGCTCGATGTCGCCTGTTTTTCAGCAGGGATCCCCCGTCTGCTCGGTCGCTCGGGGATGCCTTTCTCCACAAATGGAACGGAACCCTGTTTTATCTGTTTCCTCCGTTCCCTCTCATCTCTCGGGTTGTGCAGAAGATTCGTGCAGACCGCACCTCCTGCATTCTGATCACTCCGTGGTGGCCACGCCAGGTCTGGTTCCCGCACCTGCTTCAACTCTCCTGTCGTTCCTTCCGTCCCCTCCCTGTCGTCCCAGATCTCCTCTCTCGGGCCCGAGGGAGAACCATCCATCCCAATCCGGGATTTTTCAAATTAACGGCCTGGAAGATCCAGCCCTAGACTTCCCGCCTCAGGTCTCTGAAATCCTCCTGAATGCTAGGAAGCCTTCTACTCGACGTTCCTATCAGTTCAAGTGGAACAGATTCCAATCCTATGCTACTGATCACTCCTTCGATCCGATTCGATCATCTCTCCGTGAGATCTTCGCCTACATTGTGCATTTGAAGGATGCGGGCCTGGCATACTCGTCCTTGAGGGTTCATTTGGCGGCAATCTCCGCCTACCACCCCCTCATACAAGGCTCGTCAGTGTTCTCCCACCGTCTCACCAAGACATTCCTCAAGGGTCTTCTTCGCATGTGCCCGCCTAGGAAACCGTTGGTGCCTTCCTGGAGCTTGTCTCTAGTCCTTTCTCAACTCATGGCTAAACCGTTCGAGCCGATGGCTACCGCCGACCTCAGGTTAGTGTCCTGGAAGATGGCTTTTCTCATAGCCATTACCACTGCACGCAGAGTAGGGGAGCTAGCTGCCTTCAGGGCCGATCCCCCCTATACCGTTTTTCATAGGGAGAAGGTGGTCCTTAGAACAGATCCTTCCTTCCTCCCTAAAGTCATCTCTGCCTTTCACCTCTCTGTCGTCTGTTCTGCCTACTTTCTTCCTGAACCCGACTGATGCCTCTCAGAGAGCCCTGCACTGTCTAGATGTGCGCAGAGCGCACTCTTTCTATCTACACAGGACGCAGCCCATACGTAAATCTCCTCGGCTGTTCCTAGCTTATGGCCCTCCTCACGCGGGGGAACCCATTTCTTCTCAATGTCTCTCTATGTGGGTGACTTCCACCATAGCCCTTTGCTATGAGCTGGCGCGTCAACCCGTTCCTACCTGTGTCACTGCCCATTCCACACGGGCGGTGTCGACGTCCACCGCTTTCCTGGCCGGTGTCCCGTTGGAAGACGTCTGTGCGGCTGCTACGTGGTCCTCAGCGTCGACCTTTGTGACCCACTACGCACTCGACGTCCGAGCTCGACGGGATGCTGCCTTCGGTCAGACGGTGCTGCGATCTCTCTTCGCTTGATCCTGGTACACCCTCAGGTAGGACCGGTGGGTGATTTGTTTTGATGGTGATGCTGTGTCTTAACCAGTATTTTTGTGTCCTTTGCAGCTGCCAGCTCCCTCCTCCAACTGGTTCAGCTCTTGTAATCACCCATGTGTGGGACTGCACAGAGACCACGACGAAGATAAACAGGTTGCTCACCTGTAACTGATGATCTTCGAGTGGTCATCTGTGCAGTACCACAATCCCACCCAGCCTTCCCCGCTGCTGGCATCTCCAGATTCCCTTCTTTGGATTCTTTGGCCTTGACAGTGGCGGTCGAAGGAACTGAGTGGGAGGCGGCTCTCTCTTCCCGCTCTGGGCATGCGCAGTGCATGTCTCCTCCCCCGGGGCGGGAGGAGAGCCCGCCAAAAGCTCTTCTGAGGTAAAGCTCTAGAAGTTTCTCCGAACGAGGTCGTGCGCAGGCGCCCAACACATGTGTGGTACTGCACAGATGACCACTCGAAGATCATCAGTTACAGGTAAGCAACCTGTTTTTCTCCATAGCTCAGTTCAGTGGTTGAATAAATGTATTAGATCAATGGTTTTCAAACTTTTTGGGCCACTGCCTCCTTGGTTCATCCCCCCTACCCTATAAAAAGCATTATTTAGCACTGTGGTTTCCAGTACCCACTAAGGAAGATAATAACATTCAAAACAGTAACCATTAGTTGCACTTTTACTCAAAATCTAATTAAAACATTTCAGGTTAATTTATTTGACAAAATTGATATATTTTTGTTTTTTAACCTCCTTGGTTACTTACCACGATCCAGTGATACCACTTTTTCAAAGTCATATAGTCATTTAGCAAGAATCTTAGATACCACATTTAGTAAGTACTTCACTGTTCAGTAAATTCTTAATGTGATGGATGGGTTTGATGAAGTGATACTTGTTTCCCACTGTCTGGTGACTTTAATCATGTTTAATAACCTGGAGTTGATTTCTTTGCTTGGGAAGATGATTGATCACACTAAAACCACATTCCACCAACTGTGATGCTGGGAATGCAAGAAGGAGCTTCTTAGCCACGGTCCATAGTGCAGGATAGCGATCAGAATTTTCCTTCCGTAACCAAAACTCTTAGTATAATTTCTTAAACTTTGGCTTCAGCTCAGTATCATTTTGTAGCTCTATGAGTTCTTCCTTCATTACCCCACTTCCTCAGTACTTTAAAATGTATTTATCACTCAACCATGAATTTCCATCAAAAGAAGATCCTGAAATCACTCAGATGTATATGAAGCATATCCAAATGGTCACAAAAAATCTGCTGATCATAATCTTGTTATCCCAACTTTCTCTTCTAGCTTAGACAGGCTTGGAAATTGCTACAGCTCACGACAGCCTATATTGCATTTGAAGAGTTAACTTTGAAATACATAGAGACAACAGAGTTGGCCTTAATAATATTTGACTGTATTTCCTTGTAACTGCAAATTTGCAAATGGTTCTGATAAATAAGCAGTCATGTCTGATCAGAGTTTATCACTGAGCAAAGCATTCATGTCCTCGTAAAAGTATCTCAGAGTTGCCTTTTGTTAGTAAACATTCAAAATCTTCATTCTCGGCACAGAGCTCCCAGAATAGTCGTTCACCGAGAGTGCAGTTTGTAATTTTATTCACCACAATAATGACTTATGTAGGTTTTTTTGCAATCAGGTGTTGGCAATGAATGTCATAGAGAATGGTATAGACATTTGGCATGCTGACCTGAATAGCCAGACTAGCCTGATCACATCAGATCTTGGAAACTAAGAATGGTCAGGCCTGGTTAATATTTGGTTGGGAGACCACCAAGGAATATCAGGGTTACTACACAGAAGCAGCCAATGACAAATGACCTCTGAATATCTCTTGCCTTGAGCACCCTACAGGGTCACCATAAGCCAGCTGAGACTTGATGGCAAAAAAAAGACATCTGGCACTACTTTTTTCAAGCAAGCAATTCACCCATGGTAGCAAGCAGTCATTGATGGTGCTCCATCAGCTGCACAAGCAAGTATGCTAATAAGCAGAATTTCCTAGTCTTTGAAGAAATGCTCAACACAAAATATTGACTCCCCTTTAGAATCTATTCATAGTTGCCTTACAAATAACTCTTGAGCAAGATTTTTATCTTTTATAAAGTGCACATAAGCAACAAGCAACAATTCATCGCCTAGCAAAGTTGACTCATCCATCTGTAATGCATATTCTGTTGTCCTTAGTAAGTTGCACAATGTATTTTCCACATTTCAGCCATTTCATCTATGCATCTTTGCAATGAATGGTTGTTGAGAGGAATCGTCTTAATTACATTGTATGGTGACTTATAAAAATTATACTCAGAAACTAACTAGCTGCTGGAAGGATGAGTTCTTCACTAATTGTATGTGGCTTTCCAGACTCAACAATCAACAACAAAATGTTGTATGGTTCATGCAACCCATCAGTGTTTTGTTGGGCTAGCCTGATCTCACTAGATCTCAGAAGGTAAGCAGGATCAGCCCTGGTCAGTATTTGTGTGAGAGACCTCCAAAGAATACCAGAGGCAGGCAATGGTACTTGGTATTTTTGGCCACTGTGTGACAGTGTGTTGGACTGGATGGGCCATTGGCCTGATCCAACATTGGCTTCTCTTATGTTCATCTCTGAATGTCTCTTGCCTTCATACCCCTAGGGGAAAATCCCCTTAATTTTTTCCTTCTGCCTCTTAAATTTTTCCTCTCTGAAAACAATTGAGAAATTTTAAATCTTCATATAACTTTGAAATACTAATATTGGGTGGGCTGTGACAAAAATAACACATATAGCTAAAAAGTGCACTTTATAATCAACTGGTTCAGTAACTGAGAACACAGGAAAATAAATGTCACTCTCAAGGAGTTCCCAGCAAAAACTTGAAAAACATGCAGTGATGACAGTTTCTCAAAAGGCGGTATACTGGTCTGACTCGAGCCCTGGTGGCATATTTATTAATAATGCCAATAGTTTCCACAAGATTTCAGCACTGTGCAGAGGCATGGTGCCGTAGCCTGGTCAATCATAAATAAGTGAACAACTTAGTTTAAGGAGCCCACCTCCAGTAACCCCTGGTAATCCCACTGCCCTGCAGGGGGCGGTACCATCCACTTTGAGAACCACTGCATTTAGATCTTCTCAGATGCTGTTTCACTGTAGTTACACAATCACCTTCAGTACTGAACCACTGTAGCTGAAGGATACAAACTGGTCTACAACTTTTTGTTCTTGAAAAGGGGCATTTATGGTGAATCCAAAAGGAAAACACAATTCAAACCAGTAAACTTAACTGCTTTTAATTTTGTATAGGGTGATACAGGACCAAATACCAATGTCTTTGGAGGACAGCCACAGACTTTAAAGCATCTCAATTCATTTTGAAAGAAGTCAGGTTAAAAGCAGTCCATAAAATTAACTTTTATACTATAAAAAAGCTTTCATTCTTAAAACGTTTAAGCATTACTCTCTGATCACGCTTTGGTTAGATTTGATCTTAATACTACAACTCTTGATAATTGTCAGAGTCTGTACTACAACTGGTGTTGTTCAAGTAATATATACTCAGAGAAATGCTAACATTCAACTAGGAGACCCTATGCTGTGCTGCATTTAGGAACAACACAAATTTTTATCTACCCTCTTCCAGAGTGAAGTTCTTTTTCATTATTACCACTCAAAAGCCAGTGGCTAGGCCTGTTTGCTCTCTCGCTTGCTCCCTGGAACAAATGCTACTGAACTGTTGCAAAGATAGCAGCAAGCGGGTCCGTGGCCTGTATTAGCCAAGAAGCCCACATGGACACTTCAGATGACAAGCAACTGATGCAAAACTAGTGTTATCTTGATTCTTGAGGTTTGTCAGGTAACTCTACAAAACACTGTAGGTTACTGGCAAGCCAGGCTATCTGCTTGAGTTTCTGACACTTGCCAATGTAGACAGTCTTCTGTATCAGCATTGTAATTATGACGTCAAGAGACAAGAAAGCAGTGTTTAGGCCCAGTTTAAAAAGGTAGTTCAACTTTTGGCTAATACAGTTCCACTAAATATGTTGCTACTGTAGCATGTGTGTTGTAGGAAAAAGCACGCTTTAGTGAAAGCTCTTTGGATAAGGCATGTCAACTGTTGGATTGCCAACTAATAAATAAGTTAATACTGAATTTCCTTTACAGCGTGTAGCCCAGAGGTGTAGTAACTTCCATGAAGTCTTTGTTCTTGAATTACAGGGGTTGTGAATACAGCACAAGATTGAATTGTAACATAATAATGTCAAAATGAGATGTTCAGACTAAGGAGTAGTATGTAAAACTCCCATAATGTTATTCCAGCTATTACACTGGAGCTAAAATAACTTAAAAAGCTATTTAATTATCATCATTCCCTTCACACAAGATGTTTAAAAGCTGTCAGTCACGCTTATAAAACATTCATATAGATAAAAGTAGTGCTAATGACCTAATACCATACGGACAATTCTGTATTTAAAAGCTCTCACTCTATATAAATATAAAAGTCAGAGGCACATTTCAATCCAGGTTGCAAAAAAATGCTGAATGACCCAGCCACAGAAAGTCTCTTTCCAGAGAAATCTTTTAATGGTTTTCAACCAGAGTCTTCATTTTTCCTGTGGTCTTCAACATGTGCGGTCCAAACTGTTAGAAGAGTGAGAAAAAAATATTTGTTAATAACAGAAATGGCTTCACACACCCAGACCTTGTACCAATATGGGAAATCAAAATCTTTCTTGCTGTTGTCTCATGCCCATTGCCTTCCCAGGTCAATTTTATCAAAATGTAATCCATAATGGAAGGATTATTCAGATTGTACATTTTGAAAAATGCTTGGGTCTTGATGCCAAAGGTTTTCCTGCATGTATGAGGAACACCATTCACCATCTGCAAACTGACTCGTTTTGCTATTTTATTGACAGGCATTCAACTGTTGGGGCTTATAAGGAATCATGGAGGAGGCAGACCAACAATTGGAAATTTCTCCCTGCACAGGGCTTTTTGTTTTGAAAAAGACGTGCCGGAACTCTCAAGACGGAAATGAAGATTTCAGTCTGTACACTGAAAACTAATGAGCTTTTAAACATTTTTAAAAGCATTTTGTCGAAGTAGTTCCAGAACTCTGTTCTGGTGCGTTCCCCCAGACAAAAAGCCCTGCCTCCCTCCAGAAGCATAAGATTGCACAGTGAAACAGATGAATAGTTCTTTGGTCCTTGGTAGTCTAGCACCGTAGTGCAATTACCCCATAGTGCTGGCTGTTGTAGTTTGAGGCTACATGAGTAGGAAGCTGCTCATGTAGCCCAAATTGGTACTGTGCAGGTAGGAGTGTATTAGACAAATGCATGGACTAGATGTATCACAGGTGCTTTTCAGGTTCTTTCCCTCCTCCTCCTTATGGTACCAACTGGAAGAAGGAAAAAATGCAAGTTTCCCAGATTAAAGCGCAGGAAACTGATTTTACTCAGGATACACCTGCCTCTCTCTCTCTCTCTCTCTCTCTCTCTCTCTCTCTCTCTCTACACACACACACACACACACACACACACACACACACACACACACACAAAATGCCCCCTTCCTGAAATCATGATTGTGCAGTTAATGCATTGCAACATACAGCCTCAACCAAATTACTGTACTGCCATGGAAAGTTTAACTATAAATAATATAGAGTGTGGGCAAAGACAGAATCAGCAATATGCTGATAAATCATGCTAGCAGATCCAGATTTGTTGAGAAGTGTGAATTCTGTTGGGGGGAAAAACTCAAGAATGGCCAGGAAGAGCTGTATGCTGGCTGAAAGGGGGACAGGGTGGTGGGGGGTAAAAGCAAGAAGATAGGCAGGCAGATATGCTACAAAATACAGAGTGGGGGAAGAATCCAGGGCATATACAGTTAAGGCAAAGAGTAGGTAAGCAGACTCTGACCCTTCTCCTGGGGAGGACAAAGAAGTAAGTGACACATTTCTTCCTAGAGCTGCATTTGGGAGAGTACAAACAAAGCATGCAGACCAAGATTTCAAAGTGTAATAAGGAAAAGGACACCAAATTTGCACAAAGCCTTAGTGGGTTTTTAAAAAGACTCTGACTTTCAAGCAACACATTGTAAAATGACAGTGTTACAGCCCATGAATGCTGGTGGGCACACAGATGCTTTACAGTGTAACCAGACCAGCTTCCACCTCTTAAAGGATGCACCAGGCAAGTACCAACACAGGTTTCAGTAGGCCAAGGGAAAGTGTGAGACTAAAATTTATTGACCAATTTGAAAGCACATGCCAGAACTTTGGCTGCCGGTCACTAGTGAATCATTGGCTAGACACAACACTTACCGGTTTGCTTTCTGATACTGGGATTTGTTTGTCAGCGTCACTTTGGCTGTCACTTCGGTATCGATAAGCAAATTTCTTTTTAAGAGCTTCAGCTATCAGCGCTGCAGGATCTGCTGGATCAACGGTTTTTCTTTTTGTATTTTCATCTGGTCTTCAAAAAGAATAAAAACAGAAGAACCATAAGCATATTTTAATGCCAGCAATTGTTGGGTCTTCTTATTAATGTTGGTGTATATCCTATTCTGTTTCCCATCTGCAGGTCCAAAGGACTGGGAGAAGCAGCTGCAAGTGCCATAGCCTCTTCCCAGTGCAGGAGGGTGGACTCTTTCCAACTTTCATCTAGTACGGCATCAACCTGAAAGAAATAGCACTTCTCTCCACATGTGCCTCTCCTGGTCTGAAAGAGCAGTTCATCTTCCAATTATAGCAGTACTATTTTAAAGGGGTGGGAAAGACTGCTTACTGCAAAACAGGTGTGGTGCTTTTCTTAATGTGAAAACATGCATCAGATGCATGCACCTTGATCATGAGGGTGAATAGCTATGATCACCACTGCTTTCACCCACAATAATGCAATTGTCACATTTCGTTATTGTTCCCCATACCTTCCTACTCAGACAAAAAAAAATCTCCTGTGCATTCACCTTTTAACTGATCGCAGCTTTACATTGTTCATATCTTTGAGTATTTCAAGCATGTTTGGTATTTCAGGCTTCTTTGGATTGTTGTCTACTGAAGTCTGGCCAGAATCTACTCTTTTCCCTCTGCGCTCCTTAATAAGCTCAATGGCCGAGATGCTCCGTTGCAGTGGTGGTGGCAGTGGGGGTGGTGGAGGTGGTGGAGGTGGTGGTGCTGCTGGCACTCCTGTTAGGAGGCAAGCTGATGCAACAGAACTTACTCCAGCTGTAACAACATTGTGCATTTCAATACACTATAAATATCTTGCTTCAGCAAATATCAATTACTGTTTCAAAAGCAAACCCTAGCACAGTAACATGATTTTGGAACAGATTGGACAATTAGGACGGCATCTTGCTCGATGCCTGTCAAGTCTCCATCCTCTGGTGTTTCTACTCCATACAAGAAAGATATGCCTCCTAAAATATGAGTACTTGGCCTCATACAAGTATGCTGACACACCATGTGGGTTAACCATTCCACTGATGAACATTATGAATCCTATTATGTCTGGATTTGAAGCACTGTAGGCAAAGTACTTCAGCTGCTCAAACTGCCGTCTAAGATGCAACATACAGATCTGCACACAAACAAGGCACATTCCTCTCAAACTTGTGGCTCTAAAGTTCAAGGCCACTCGGGAACAAAGACAACTCTGGAAGGATACCACTAGCCTTTGAAATCCCAGTCTCTCGTTTCAAGGCCTGATGGTATGGAACAAGCTTATATTAAAATCACTACAGTCAGAAGAGGGAGGATGTGAGAACACTTCCATTAGTCACACAAGGTTCTTCACTCATCCTATATAAATATTTCTAAACTAGGAATAAGGCCCGTTGGGGAAATAAATACAACGAGCTCTAGAAAGAGGCTCTGGGCACACAGTGTGAATTTGCTGTGGCGACCTCAGCAGGGTAAAATGACAGAGTCCACCATTTTCTTCAGAGGAACTAATCTCTGCTACCTTAAGAGCAATTGTAGTTTTGAGTGATCTCCAGCCCTCAGCTGGATATTGGCAACAATTGTTACCCAGGAGGAAATGGCTGGTTTGGAGGGTGGTGTCTATGGCATTCTACCTGCCTGAGGTCCAATCCCTCCTCAAATCCCCAGGAACTTGCCAACCTGAAGTTGGCAACCCCATCTCCTTCCCAGCTAACCATCAACCTACTGTTATCTGCCCCTCTGACTTCAGCTGACTTCTGCCCTCCCTCCTGCAGAGCAGTTGTAATTCTGAGTGGTCTCCAGCCATCACCTGGAGATTGGCAACAATGGTTCCTCATGAGGGACTGGCTGGTTTGGAAGGTGGAGTCTAAGGTATTGTACCTGTCTAAGACCCCACCCCTCCTCAAACCTCAGCATCTCCAGGCTCCACCCCTCAAATCTCCAGAAATTTCCAACCTGGAGTTGGCAACCCTATCTCCCCCCAGCCAATTGTCAACCTACTGTTATCTGCCCCCTGACTTCAGCTTTCCATCTACTCCCCCCTCCCTCCTGTTGAGCAGCTGTAATTCTGATTTATCTCCAGCCCCCACCTGGAGATTGGCAACAATGGTTCCTCAGGATGGAATGGCTAGTTTGATGGGTGGAGTCTATGGCATTGTACCTGTCTGAGGTTTCACCCCTCCTGAAAACTCACCCTCTTCAGGCTCCATCCCTCAAATCTCCAGGAATTTCCCATCTGGAGTTGGCAACCTTATCAGGACTGGCCCCAATGAGTTTTCTCCCAAAGGCCAAAACAGGTGACAGGACCAAGCTTGGTTGCCTACCAACAGGCACTGAGGGGAAAGTAGGGTTGCCAACTCTAAGTAGGGAAATACCTGGAGATTTGGGGGGGGGTGGATCCTGTGGAGGGCAGCATTGGGGGGAGGTGACGGAAGGACTCAGCAGGGTATAATGCCACAGGTACTATCCTCCAAAGCAGCCATTTTCTCCAGGGGAATTGATCTCTGTCATCTGGAGATCAATTGTAACAGTGGAAGATCTCCAGGTCCCATCTGGAGATTGGCAACCCTAGGGGAAGTCAGTGGCACAGCAGGGGGTGGAAGAGAATGGTTTGATGGCCACTGGGCCAAGATTGGCAACAATAGTTCCCCAGGAGGAAATGGCTGGTTTGGAGGGTGGAGTCTGTGTCACTGTACCTGTCTGAGGCCCCACCCCTCCTCAAACCTCACCCTCTCTGGGCTCCACCCCTCAAATCTCCAGATTTCCATACCTAAAGTTGGCAACTTTAATCTCATCCCCTCTCAGCAGCCTCTTCCTAGGCAAAATTCTGTCTTTCTCACTAGCGGGGAGCAAAGCAGTTTACTTCATTCTTTTCGGCTTTGTGATCTGTACAGCAACCCTGTAGGTTAGGCAGAAAGTCTGTGGCTGGTCCGAAATCACCCAGGCAGCTTCCATAGGGATGCTCCTGCTGAACAGGAGCAAGCAGCCATGGCTAGTGATGCCATGCCAATCAGGAGGCATGAAGTCACCCTGAGAATGCTGGCAGGCCTAGGGTTGCCATTGCCAACAAAGACCAATTGATGCAAAGGAGGATGGAGAAGTCTCCATATCTCTATTTTGCCTTAAATTGGTTTTGATGCCAGCAGAGTGAGAAAATTCCAGAGGCTCTGGGTGGGTGCCCCATGGTAAATGCACCAAACAATTGCTAAAGATTTTCCAAAACACCACTCTGTCGATAAATAATTTTCTACACTCACAGTGTCCCCTGCCAGAACACAACTCATCCCCAGCACTTTGAATTAGTACCAGAGCTTTTTTTTCCTTGTGGTATTCTGCTTGTGGTGTGACCTGTCTTTTTTCTGGTATGGCATGGCTGTGTTATTGGGTTTGTTTCTTTTGAAGGGGAAGTGTTGTGAGGTCATATTTTACCTCAGAATACAACAGGTTGCATAAGCAACTGACAATTCCAACGGTCTTGTGGGGGGGGGGGGAGAGATTGAGGTGCGGAATGGAGTGAAATCCAAACAGCTTCCATATGCAAATGAGCTTGAAATGCTGGCCCAATCAGAGAAGAGTGGCCTAGGCTGCAGTGGGTGGGAAAGAACTCAGGCAATGCAGCTAGTGGATAGGGACAGCTTCTGAGTGGCATATCGGGGAGTGAACTGATTTTGCCAAGCACAAAACCCTTGCCAGACCACTACCCTTTTATATAATAGGACAGGATTGGACGTAGACTGTATGGAAGTGCTTTGGAGTCTACAACTGCAGACACTTTGTTGACAGTAGCAGCAGTCACAGAAGGCTGGCAGAAGATAACATGCCAAGAAGTAAGTCCTTGCTAGCTGGGAAACAGATCCTTGTTGCCCTTCCAACACCCTTTACCACCATGTACAAATTGCTGTGGAAACAAAGATTATTGACCTGAGATAAATGAGACAAAGATGTGAAATACAAAGCAATCACAGAGTTGTCTACTTCAACCCCAGGACAATCTGTCAATTCAAGTTTGTAACAGGCTTCCAGATGTCTAGGAGTCATTAATCAGACCTCAGATTGAAACTAAAGTGAAGAAACAACTAGACATTGTGAATTTGTTAACTATCAGAAGTGTGAAACTTTCATAAAGCTGTTTTTAGATGTCAGAACAGTCATCTGATAAGATTTCTTTCAACAAATGCGCATAATAAAATCAACAGAAGCCAGATAACATAGCTGTATTTCAAGATCACCTTGTGTCTGAAGTTTCTGCAACTGTTTAAAGTGAAGCAGTGCAGTACCTGTGCAGGTGAATGAAACTATAAGACAGGTCCAAGAGCTCCTCTTTTTCAGCCTCCAGGACAGTTAAGAAGTCACTGAGAGCATGCTAGTGTAGTGTAGTGGCTCAAGTGTTAGACTAGGACCTGAGAAATCCCCAAGGTAAAATTCCTACTCAAGTCAACAACCAGACTAGATGATTTTGCGCCAGTCATTCTCTCTCAGGCATATCTATCTCACAAGGTTTTTGAAAGGATAAAATAGGAGAGGAGATCTGTGTATGCCACCTTGAGTTCCTTGGAGGAAAGATAGGATAAAAAAATCTGATCGATAAGTTACATGCACATTCTCTTGAGGTTAGCAGCACTACTAACTAATTCTATGACTATTCACAATTATGCCTCTTGGGTTTACACAACCAGGATTCATCTTGAAAGAACAGGCTGAAAACAACTAGTCTTGTTAAAATTAAAAAAATAGAAAATACCTGCTGTCAGATTCTGCTGTTCTTGCATGCTTACAATTTTGGCTATTTGTGCTCTTAAACTGGCAAGTTCATTTTCTAACACACTGATTTTTTGCAAGGCTTCATCATTTGTGGTTGTTGCAATATTGGAGTCAAAGTTCTCTTGTGCTGGCTTTGGCAAAGGTACTAGAACACTTCGGGCTTCTTCTGGGCAGCCTTCATCTCTAGAAGATTGTTGGGATTTTGGCCAGACTTCTGATCTGCAATTAGGAAGCAATGCTGACCAATGTAATGCCTATTAAACAGCTTAAGGAAACAACGTTAAGGGTTAGTTTACTCTTAATCAAAAACTTGTCTCAGTCTTGTATGCTGGCAGAGGGGGAGAATTTTGCTCTATTTACCCATCCTTATTAGTCCTCCCATCCCACATGGGAATGGGGGCAAATCGACTGTATGACCTACCAGCACATCCCCTTATTCCCAACAGCATATAAATGAGCCTGTTCCAACCCAGAGGTAATCCCTTCGGACTTCAGTCTAGTTATAGAGTCCTGGCCCACAAATCATAATTTAAACATTGTGAACACGTCTCTTTGCATAGTTCATCACCTGCCCTTCAAGTATCTTGAGTGCTGAAACTGTCAACTCATCCACTGCAGAACAGTTTCTTTTCCCTACTATGAGCAACAATACTTCTCAGATATCTGTGACCATTTACCTAGCTCATTTCAATGCTTTACTTTATTCATCACAATTCAACTTAAATAATCATGGAAGAAGAACATACCTGAGTCTTGTAGAGACTTCACCTTCTTCTTCAGCAATCCATCCTACATCTGCAAGGGAGACTACTCCATCTTCTCTGAACTTTTTAGAATTACTGCCTTCTGCAGGCTGAGAAGTAAGCTAGAAGGTATACAATATTATGTAATAATATTATGTAATAATTGCTCGGATTCTTACCTACATTTAGGTTACTTAAAACATTTCTATGCCACCTTTTCACCCAACTCAAGGTCCCCAAGGTAGCAAACATTAAAACATATCAAGCATTAATAAAGTGTTTAAAAAATTAAAATATACATAAAACAATTACTATAAACACAAAAAGATCTTCACCTGCTGGTGGAAGACAACAGCAAAGGGAGACAGATCAGTGTCCCTGGGGAGGGAATTTGGTGCCATGGCTGAGAAATTTAACATATAGCAGATTTAATATAAATAAGTGCACTCTCTTGGGTTGCCACCTCTCTAGCCTCTGACAGTGAGAGCCCCAAAGCAGGACCCCTGAAGATGACCAGAGAGGTCAGGTTCACATGGGAGTGGGTATGTTGGCCTCAAGTCATATAGGGCTTTAAAGGTCAATAGCAGCATCTGGTATTTGGCCTGGAAATAAACTGGGAGCTAATATAGATGGTCTTACTCTACTAAGAACAGACAAAGGATAAAAAACACACAGATCCTATTACGAAACAAAATAGACTTAATATCAGCATGAGATCCAGTCTGAATGAGGCCTCAATGCATTATTTGTGTGAACTAATATAGGATAGTGCCAGAACAGTTTACATACAAAAATCAAAAATACACAATGAACTTTGTTGTGCAGTATGGTATTTTGGATGTTTTGCACTCTACACAAACTTCCAATTAGTCTTCAGAATAGGTCAATAAAGAGGAGTCACTTTGGGATTGCTAATTCTGAAGAAGACAGAGTCAGGATTCAAAATGATCTAGATAGGCTGGAACAGTGGGCTGAGACAAATAAAATGAATTTCAGTAGAGATAAGTGCAAAGTCCTACACTTAGGTACAAAAAAAATCAAAGGCATAGATATAGAATGGGACGGACTTGGCTTGATAGCAGCACATGTAAAAGGGATCTAGGTGTTATGGTTGATCACAAGCTAAACATGAGCCTGCAGTGCGATGTGGCTGTGAAGAAAGCTAATGCAATCTTAGAATGCATTAACAGAAGCACTGTGTCCAGATCACAGGAGGTGGTAGTTCTGCTCTATTCTGCTATGGTCAGGCCTCACCTGGAGTACTGTGTCCAGTTTTGGGCACCACATTTTAGGAAGGGTGTTGACAAGCTCAAGCGTGTCCAGAAGAGGGCGACCAGGATGGGTTGGAATCCAAGTCTTATGAGGAAAGGCTGAAAGAGTTGGGTATGTTTAGCATGGGAAAGAGAAGACTTAGAGGGGACATGATTGCAGTCTTCAAGTATTTGAAGGGCTGTCATGTAGAAGATGGAGCAGATCCATACTCTCTTGCTCTGGATTGCGAGACTAGATCTAATGGGTGGAAATTACAAGGGAGTCGATACCGGCTAAATACCAGGAGAAACTTCCTAACTGTAAGAGTGGTTAAGCAGTGGAGCAGCCTGCCTCAGGAGGTGGTGGATGCTCCTTCGCTGGACGTTTTCAAGCAGAGACTGGACAACCATCTTTCAGCTATGTTGTAGGTATGTAGAGCTATCTTTCGTCTATGCTCCTGCAGAGTGCAGGGGGTTGGACTAGATGACCTTCAAGGTCCCTTCCAATTCTAACATTCTATGATTCTACGGTTAATAATACTAATTACTCCAATGCGTCAATTACTTCATTAGTTCTCTTACCAAGCATCCAATATTTATTTTAGTATTTCTGAACAACAGAATTCTATTCAAGTAACAGAAGGTTACGGTTAAAGATTTGAGACACTGGGAAATAAAATGCTGTTCTGTCTTCTCACATAGCAATAATGTTTACAGCATCAGCAATGTACAAGGTCTCTCACCCTTCTTACTGAAAGCCAGGTAACATATACTGGTTAGAATTTTATATGAAATAGTATTTTGTATGAAGTAATAGTATGAAGAACAGAAGGTGCAAACACTACATTTAGAAATGCAAATTGCCTACTAGTACTTTATGATGGATTTTATATTCATATTTGTTCTGTTTGATCTATTTTAACATTTTAATGTAAGCTGTACTGAGTCTGCTCCAGCGGGGAAGGCAGGGTATAGATCAAATAAATAAGAACATAAGATCCAATGTTGGATCAGGCCAATGGCCCATCCAGTCCAACACACTGTGTCACACAGTGGCCAAAAATATCAGGAGATCCAGCAGTGGGGCCAGGACACTATAAGCCCTCCCACTGTTGCCCCCCACAAGCACTAAGAATACAGTGCATCACTTGCTCCAGACTGAGAGTTCCTATCTATACCTTGTGGCCAATAGCCACTGATGGACCTCATACACAGCCAACAGGTGTATGTAGATATCAGTTTAGAGACCGGCCTATACAGCAAGAAAAGCACCATGACAGATGCCTTAAGGGTAGAATGCTGTTGCATGTCAGGCATGGAACCAGCTGCAAACAAATGAAATGTTACCTAGAATTAAAAACTGGGATCCAAAACCACAAGTCTTCTGTTAACATTCAAGTGAAGATTCGCATCCCAGATTTACTCCAATATGATTTTGAAGAAAGGGATAAGTCATGATACAGCTTTTTATTGTGTGTCTAAGGCTCAGTTCAGCCATATACCAAACCATGGTGAGCTCTAATCATGCTTCAGAAAAATGCTTTAATGTCTGCTCAAGTGCTCCAGTCTCTTGGCAAGGTCTCCAGTTGCAGAACAATGGCAACAACTAATATTTGTCAATTCAGACATTATGCCAAATCATAGTTGAACTTCCTTTACTGTAGTAGGGCAAAGTTTGAGTCCAGTGGCACCTTTAAGACCAACAAAATTTTATTCAAGATATAAGCTTTCTGAAGAAGTGCGCTTGCATATGAAAGCTTATACCTTGAATAAAATTTTGTTAGTCTTAAAGGTGCCACTGGACTCAAACTTTGTTCTTGGTGCTTCAGACCAACATGCCTACCCACCCGAATCTTCCTTTACTGAAGACTGGCATGATGACTTAATTGAACCCAAATGCAAAAACCCCTGTGAAAACCAGAATGTGATGATTTACCTTTGAAATTGCATTGAGGGGAAAAGTATCAGATGACTAAGAAGAGGAAGACAAGTTCATTTCTTTTGTTACCTCCACATGGTATGTGCTCTGGCATATCTACACAAGCCATTTAGCTACCCCCTTTACCCTGATAGGCAGCCAAGAAAGTGACTTGACTTATGACTTACCACAGTCAATGTTTGGAACAATCACAGCCATCTACAGCTGAAACTATCTGATTTTTATGCAGTACTTAAGTCCCACAAACCAGACTCCAGTTGCAATCATATGCATATCTGCTTAAGGGTAAGTCCCATTGAACTACATGAAGTCTTACTACCATGTAAACATGCTCAGGATTGAGCTTTTGGAGGATTCTCTTTTTACTGACAGCAACTAACATTCCTTTCCCCACATCTTCAACTTACTATACAATTCAACAAGAACGAGGAATTAATTGCATTCATCATTCTTAATAGCAGTTAGATCTAATTATAAGCATGCACTAATAGTTTGAACAAGATTAAAAGAAAAGGAACAAATCTGACTTACAGTAGGTTCAGTGCACGATCCTGTGATATAAGAGACAAAGCTAGCAAGAAAGAAAGAAAGAAAGGGAAAGAGAGAAAATGCTATAGAAAGGTTTCAGTACAGCAACTGTCTAGAACTCATGCATGTCTGATGAAAAGTTTAAAGCTTGCAAATGTGCTACAGCATGGTACTTCAAATCATTGTCCAGTTCAACACCATCACTGAAGAGTTTAGGGCAGGAGGAATGGAGAAATTTCTATCTGGGAACTACACTGCCCATTTAAGACTGTCGAGAGATCAATGCAAGAATACACAGGCCCTGCTAATGATCACAGACATCCACGAATTAGGACTCAACAGCTAGATATTATTTGGGCTCACTGCCAACCATTTCCCATCTTAAAAATTTGTGTGCATGTCAGAGGGGATAGTTCTCTCTGTGGCAATGGCCTCTGAACAGGCTGAGGTGAGGCTCTCAAGCTGGTGCTGCTTGCTCAAAAGCAAATGCCAGAGATAACTACACACCACTCCTCCTCTGCCAAAGAAAGGCTTTGAACCCCCTGAGCTGGTCCAAAGTGACAAAAGCTTCTGCTTATTCCAGTACTGAGCGCAAAGTGAGAGACCTCATCCAAGTCCTTGTACTAAAAGCTTGGCATGTGGGCACGTGCTGTGGGGCATCTCTGACTCATGAGAGGGCCAGGGGCATCTATTCCTAGAAAGTGTATTTGTGAAGGCCTGCCAATAAGGAAACCTAGTGTGAAAATGGAAGAGATGGGAGCACTTATTTCTCACTTCCTGTACTTCTCCTTCCCCCTTGTCCAGTCAGAAATAGACACAACCCTTTGAAACAGGAATAGAGGAGAGCCAGCGGGTAGAGGGAAGATACCCACCTCAGAAAAAGGGCAGAACGTCATGCAACAAAATTAATAACTGCGAACGTCATGTTCAAATTATTCTCTATAAATCAAGTTTAGAATTATGGCTTTATTCTTGAAGGCATTTCCCCCCATAAAAATTGTTACATCCCACAAGATTTCAGTAAAGTGCTACTGTCATATAAACACAATAGAAAAGAAGGATTCATGACTAATGCAGTCTTCCCAGAAAGATTTCTTCCCTCGCACTTTCAAATTTGAAGAGTTTTATTGTATATACCATCAAACATTCACTTCAGAGCTGCACACTCTGCATTACAATGAAGAAGTTCTATTTAAAATCTGTGGGACTGCTGTCAGAAATTAAGCTCAAGAACAAGTATATTCAAAAACCAAACTGGGGGGAGGAGGCTAGTGTCATCCAAGGTTTGCTTTCCCACTTTCAAAGAAGTGTCTCCATCTGGATCTACCTTGGATTTTCACTTAAACTGTAAATAATAGCATGTTATTACACAGTCTACATCCCTTTCTATTTGTCCTCATAAGAAGTAAAAATATACAGCTCTAGTTTAACATTTGCATAGAATATAAAAGATGTATACAACAGCACATATTTACATTTCAATTATTCCTAACAGTTTTGAAACATTTTTAAAGTTACACTGTCCAGCAAATGCCATTTTGAAGTCTCTCCTCCAAGCACACAGTTATGAATATGGGTATGAAGTGTAAGAATTATGGAACTATTTAACACATAAAAAGAGGAAAACCTCTAATTGCCCCTCAGTCTACATGTCAAAGCCTAGAAATTGTTACAAAAGTCACTTGGGGCACAGCTGACGGAAGCCTGTTTCAAAGATAATTTCAGAGCTAACTTCTTGTGTTTTAAGAGGCAATCAGCCACAGCAACATTTCTCTAAGAAGTTAACATAAGAATTTCTGATATTTGTTTGGGTAGAAAGAGAAGCACAAGCATTGTCCAAAGTACACAGATAGTCAAGTCATACTTCGCTTTCTAGCTAGACGCATTTCAGTTGAGTTTCAGGCCCATGTTAGAAACAGAATCTGCTTTGGTTGCCCTGATACATTTGCCCTTTCACCAGGAACACTACAGGGAGGCATCGAGTTTCATCAGCTATGGCATATCAAAGTATAGTTTGGCTAGGATAGGTACTGGGGACACTCTGTTCTGATGGTTTTGTTCATTCCTCATATTACCATCAAATAATGAGGAGTGTGCATCTGGTTCTAGCTGAGCCGAAAATATACCTTAAAAATATTGTATCAGTATTTTCCAGGTATATTTTGGCATCCCAAAGATATCTTTTTGGTGGGGGGGAAATTCTAAAAAAAATCCTGGATATATTCAGGGTAGATCTAAAAAATAGCTGAAGGGCTGGAGCACATTGTTCCTAGCTCTCAGCTGTTTGTTGGGCTTCCTATTGCAGGGACTGTAAAAACCAACTCGAGGATCAGCTAAGCCAGCTGGAAGCGGAGTGCTCCCTGCTGGGTCAGCTTTGGGTGGGCTTATCGTGCAGCCTGATTTAAAAGAGGCTGCAGGGGAAGCCAGTCCAAAGCTCTGCTGAGTGGACGGAGGCAGAGCACTCCCCACTGAGTGAGCTTTGGGCAGGCTTCTCCTGTATCCCCGTTTAAAAGCGGCTGCAGAGGAAGCCAACCCGAAGCCCAGCTGAGCCTGTGGAGATTGCTCTCCACAGGTCAGCTGTTTTTTGGGCTGTCTTCTGCAGTCCTTCTAAGCCCCCTGTGTTTGAAGGGACTGTAGTAGAACACCCAAAAAACAGCTGACAGGGGAGCAATCTGCAATAACGTAGTATGCAACAAATGGCAACCATAAATACATATAAATACACATTAAAAGATAAAAAGATAAAGTGCTGATGGCAGTAGCTTCCCATAGGGTCGAATTACACTGACTGTTATTCAGGTTAACAAAGAGGGCCTTAACAGTTCAGATGCTAATTGTTCAGATGCTATCAATTATGTATTCAATAGTCAGTGGCGGTTCCTAATCGAAGGCCTCGTGGAAGAGCTCAGTTTTACAGGCCCTGTGGAACTGTAGGAGCTCCCACAGGGCCCTCATGTCTTCTGGTAAATCTTTCCACCAGTATTACTCCATATTAGTTATCTTTTTTTATATCTGTATTTAAAAGTGCTGATTTTGTAGCTGCTGTTGCTTTAATGGCTTTAATTTTTAAATTTGATTTTAAGATGGTTGCTTACAGATTTTTTATTATTTGTTATTTTTCTGTATTGTGAACCACCCACTGCACACCACTGCAGAGAGGAAGTGTATCTATAATTGTCTGAAATAAATAAACAAATCTCTTAAAAACAAACAGCATGTCAAAAGGTTCCTTACTTGAATGAATGAGCTCATGTGCTCTTAGAGGGCAAATGCTCAAAGATGTCATCCTCTGCTAAATTTCTAGTTGGTACTCTCTCACTGAGTAAGTATTTATTGAGAATGTATTTAGGAACCTTATCAAAACACAGAAAAATTTTAAGAAACAACAGATTTAAAAGCAGCTTGCAAGAAAGTTGTAGGGGATTCAAACGTGTCTATTTGGCTAGTACGCAGCTCACAAAACAGACAAATGTCACAACAGTGATGAAAGCAAGAAAGTAATTCTGGCAGCTAAGATTTTAGTACTGCAAGGTATTTGGTATAGGCTTTGACATCATGGATGCTAAACTATATACTCAATTGACTCATAAGAACAATAAGAACATAAGAGAAGCCAATATTGGGACAGGCCAGTGGCCCATCCAGTCCAATACTCTGTCACACAGTGGTCAAAAACACACCAGGTGCCATCAGGAGGTTTAGCAGTGGGGTCAGGACCCTAATAGCCCTCCCACTGTTGCCGTCCCAGCATCAAGAATACAGAGCATCACTTGCCCCAGACCGAGAGTTTCTATCTATGCCTTGTGGCTAATAACCACTGATGGACGTCTGCTCCATATGCTTATCCAATTCCCTCTTGAAGCTGTTCAGCTTGTAGCTGCCACCACCTCCTGTGGCAGTGGATTCCATGTGTTAATCACTCTTTGGGTGAAGAAGTACTTCCTTTTATCCATTCTAACCCAACTGCTCAGCAACTTCATCGAGTGCCCACGAGTTCTCGTATTGTGAGAAAGAGAGAAAAGTACTTCTTTCTCTACCTACTCTATCCCATGCATAATCTTGTAAACCTTTATCATGTCACCCATCAATCGTTGTTTCTCCAAGCTAAAGAGACCCAAGTGCTTTAACCTTTCTTCATTGCAGTTTCGCTCAAATCAAAATAAAGATTATTAAGCAAGAGAAATTTTACCTGAAACTGAATTCTTGGGCACTGTATCACAGAGAGGTTGGTGCCAATTTTCCTTACAATACTTCTAGAGGGACCATAAGGTTTATTTGACCATAGCAACTGGAGAAATAAAAGAGAGGTTTTGTAATGGTATGACACAATCTGTTCAATATTATGAAATTAGCTTTCTTCTTGAAGTTTTATAGTGCAGCTATATTAAGTCTTTGTGCAAAGAGAATCCTATCCTGTTTTGACAAGGACAAGAAAGAACACATTAGAATTCATAGTGAAGACAGAAAATCAAAACTTAACATGCTGTGTGACACAATATCTCCTCCCAATCAGAACCACATTATCAGGCTCAATACTGAAACCATTAGCCATGCTTCACACATTTTGATGGTATTGAAGTGCTGAACATTATGTTTCAACCCTATCTGTTTCATTAGGACTGAGGCATAATGGTTTGGATCCAGTTTTTTCAGTGAATTTCACTACTACAGCTCCAACCACCCATGGCTTTTGTACACGTGGATCCCATGATTCTCAGAATGGCTTTTTTGGTGATCAAGGTGACCTCTTCTTCCCTTTTCAGTAGTACAAAAGCTGGTTGGAGCCCACCCAGTGTTTGCCAAATATGCCTATCCTCTGCAAGTTGATAACACTTCCAACTTTTGCAACAAAACATCACTATAATTAAAATACTTACAGATTCCATATTCAGCCCAACTTGTTCACACATCATTCTAATCAGGCGTTTAATCCAGTAGATCATCTGGAATAATGTGGCGCCTTCACAAACTTGTAACCCAACCGTCTCAGTGTGCCAGGATGCTGGTGTTCCATAGTATCTCTAAGGGGAAAAGTGTAAAAAATGTATATGCACATAAAACCTCTAAAATAAAAACGAATTGTCTTTAAGCATACACCCCAAACAACACCTATGACTTCAGAATCTTCACTACAAATATACAACCAGTAGTTATTGATTGTAAACGTATCTTTAGTTCATTAAAAACCTATCAAATGGCATCTAACTTCATAGCTGCATCATTTTTTCAAAGCAGAGTTAAAAAAATAAAGACTGTAAATACACAAAACAGGAACACAGCCTAAAAATCTATTAAAGTATGTACACTCTTCAAAAGCTCAGATTCATATAGTGTTTGACAATTTTGCTTTCACAAGATCATTGTTCCATACAATTATAAACTGTCAAGAAATAGTGATAAAGGATGCAAGATGACCAAGCACTAATATTTCTAAAGCAGGGGTTTCCAACAGATTGCTAATTAGTTACTGGCAACTTGCCAGCTGCTACAAAATAGCCCATGTACTAAGAGGCCCAGGAAAACATAATGAAGAGATCTACTCTAAAATTGTGTTCCAAAGAATAGTAGATTTTAAGGTCCCCAAAATCCATTAAGTAGTATGATAAGCGCAAATATCTTATATTAATCAAGCATCTCACATAAAATGTTTGAAATCTTATCTTGCAAAAATGGGTATATCAGGACTAAAATACAAAATATCTACTATGATAAGGTGAACAGCACTAACTTGATTGCATGAACAATATTATGATTCTTTTGGAAGCCAGTCAAAATTCTTGAGTGCATAATGGAAAAATCAAATAGAATGGCAAGGAAATGTGCAAAAAAAATAATGACTCATTAAGGGACTGGAAGACATTTTGCAGAACTCTAGCAAAAACCGCATTAATTAGCACTGCATCAGTCCTTCAAGTTCAACTGTGTACAATTCCTAGGTAATAAATATTTTCAAATGGAAAGTTGGCACAGGTGATGTCAGTTTCACATCCTTTAGGATTTCCCCTGAATGGCATTTCTGGGATGCTGGTGTGACTATTAAGTTTTGTCAGTTCAGGAGGAATAGTTCATGATAAATATTTCTAGGCTGCCATTTGTTTGAAACCAAGATGGTTTTGGGGTATTTCCATGAGAGATGCTGCCTCTTTCCAGACACAAACTCTTCCTTGGCTAGTCAAAGGAGAACATAGCATCCCATCCCCTAGCTTATACAAAACACTGCAACACAGTATTCCATGCTCACATTTTCTGTGGATGGAAGGGAGGGGGAGAAACTCAAAGGAACTTTTTTGTAAGCATTATAGTTCTCTTGGGCTTCAACTAAAGCAACTTCTCCTTCCCTTCAAACCAATTTGCTTCCTCCCACCTACCTGCCCACCTCTACTTCCCAAGTGCTCTGAAGTCTGCAGCCTAGGTGAATTAATGAAACTGCATTGCAGGGGAAAATATTAGGACAGTTCTGTGTACTCTGATGCACAGCAGCCTAGGGATAATGGGGAAGGAGGGACAAAAGATAAAGCAGGGCTGGGGGAAGAAATAGCTCTTGGAAACTCAGATTTGTAGCTATAGAGGCTCAAAAGGTACCGTTTGAAGCCCTAACTTTACTTCTGTAATAGGTTTAGCAGATAATGTAATAGAGACAATTTAGCATTCATGTGTGCATGAGCACACACTCTACTCTACAGAGGCCGATCACCCAGGAATTTCAAAACTAGATGTTGAGAATACAGTAGCCCTGGACAGACTGTCATCTTCTCAGAATGCAAAGTATTTCTCTACTCATAATTGTTAAACATAGACCTGGGCTTTTGTTCACACTGTCTCATCTGAGCCAAGTTCTCATTATGAGTCATTTACAGCAACTTATTTTGCAGGACTTGTATCAAATAAGAATAGTGATTGAAATGCATTTTGCACATTAGAAGTACCATGAGGATGCCAATAGAACAGAACACACACAATTCAGTTCCAAAAGCCATGTGATCTGATGCTGCTACTTAGAATTTGATGCATGAGAAAACTGTGTGCACTAATAGTAAAACCAACACTGTGTAACAGAATATGTCACACCAATACTGTAATAGAGACTTAAGTCCACATACCCCAAAATACAAAGGTCTGATATAACAGTAGAGGAACCTTAAAATTCTTTACATATAGAGCCTGACAAACACAGCCTGGATTTCAACAGCATCCCTTCCTTCTATAGTTGACTTCTTTTGTCTTCTTGTCCTGCTGGACAGTAAGGAACACTATGCCTACAGATTTATTTGTTCAACTTTTGTGCAGCATCTAGATTTGAAGTATTTTATAACAAGTAGCAATGGATGTAATATTTAAGAGACCACAAAATCATAGGGTAATGAGTGATTCTGCTGTTGTGATGCCATTCTCCATTATACCATATCCTGAAGATTATAAGCAACCTCAAAAGTTATACACTTACTTTTGAGGTCAATAAAATGTGGCTCAGTAAAGCTAAACAGATGTGTTCAGTTATTCTAACTTATTAGTTCTTAACATGTGAATTTTACTTAACACTCAAACAGTTGTAATTCTGCAGTACAAAGTTCTGAAAACAGTCTGTGTTCTCTTGAACTTGACATCTATTCTTTACAAGCCTTGTTTTAAGCTGCAGACAGCTGAAAACAGATATAGGTACATTCTGAGGCAATATAACATGAAAACTTACATAACACAGTAAGATGGCACCAGTGTTCCCTCTAAGCTGAGTTAGTATGAGCTAGCTCACAGTTTTTTAGCCTCTGGCTCACACAATTTTGTCTTCGCTCAGGAAGGATGGCTCCAGAGCAAACTAATTTATGCAGTAGCCAAATCACTTGCTCACAACTTTAATGCCAGTAGCTCACAAAGTAGAAATTTTTGCTCACAAGACTCCACAGCTTAGAGGGAACATTGGATGGCATAACAGAAAGTTGCCACAACAAACATATCATTGTGCAAATAAAGGTTTAGTGGAGCCTACAATACAGAAACTTTGGACAGAGCACGCTAGCCTCCATGATCACATAGAATTATTTCTCATCTCTTTTCACATACATCTCAGGAAGTATTATCAAAACACAAATGCAACCCCAGAAGACACTTTTGCAAACAATTCTACCTATGCAAAAGTTAGGTAAAGTTAACAAAAATCTATATTACCTATGAGAGGAACACTATTATCTTCAATATAACATGCTTGAACATAAAGCAACACAGAAAGCTTTGGAAAAATATCTAAGCAACCAGAACTATTATTTCAAAAGTGTCCATACAGGTCAAAAAACTATTTTGAGTTACTGTGACCTTTTCAGGATAAATTCAGGTGGGTAGCCTTGTTGGTCTGAAGCAACAGAACCAAGTTTGAGTCTACTGGCACCTTTAAGGCCAACAAAGTTTAAGTCTGAATATAAGCTTTCATGTAAGCACACAAAAGCTTATACCCAGAATCAAGCTTTGCTGTTCGTCTTAAAGATGCCACTGGACTCAAACTTGGTTCTATTGCTTCAGACCAACATAGCTACTCACCTGAATCTATCTTGAAACATTAACATTAAAAACATCAATATTAAAAAAACAAAGCTAGCTAGAGTTAGGCAGATGTAGGTGTTTGGGGGGGTTGGTTGGTTGTGATGCACTTTTTGAAAGCTCAGAATGCTATACAAACAGCTGAAGAACTGTGAAGAGTTACTTCTTCACAGAAACAGAGAGCCTTGAGTGACAGGTTAAGAACATAAGAGAAGCCAATGTTGGATCAGGCCAATGGCCCAGCCAGTCCAACACTCTGTGTCACACAGTGGCCAAAAATACCAGGTGCCATCAGGAGGTCAGCAGTGGGGCCACAACACTAGAAGCCCTCCCACTGTTGACCCCCCCGCAAGCAGCAAGAATACAGAGCATCACTTGCCCCAGAGTCCCTATCTATACCTTGTGGCTAATAACCACCAATGGCCCTCTGCTCCATATGCTTATCTAATTCCCACTTGAAGCCGTCCATGCTCGTAGTCGCCACCTCCTCCTGTGGCAGTGAATTCCATGTGTTAATCACTCTTTGGGTGAAGAAATACTTCCTTTTATGTATTCTAACCTGACCGCTCAGCAACTTCATTGAGTGCCCACGAGTTCTTGTACTGTGAGAAAGGGAGAAAAGTACTCTTTCTCTACCTGCTCTATCCCATGCATAATCTTGTAAACCTTTATCATGTCACCCATCAATCGTCGTTTATACAAGCTAAAGAGCCCCAAGTGCTTTAACCTTTCTTCATTGCAGTTTCGCTCAAATCAAAATAAAGATTATTAAGCAAGAGAAATTTTACCTGAAACTGAATTCTTGGGCACTGTATCACAGAGAGGTTGGTGACAACTTTCCTTACAATACTTCTAGAGGGTAAACCTCAATCATGTCACCCCTCAGCTGTCGTTTCTCCAAGCTAAAGAGCCCCAAGCACTTTAATCTTTCTTCATAGGGAAAATGTTCCAACACTTTTATCATTCTAGTTGCCCTTTTCTGCACTTTTTTTCAAATCTATAATATCCTTTTTAAGGTGTGGTGACCAGAACTGTACACAGTATTCCAATTGAGGTCGCACCATTGATTTATATAGGGGCATTATGATACTGGCTGATCTGTTTTCAATATCGTTCCTAATAATCCCCAGCATAGCATTGGCCTTTTTTATTGCAGTTATACATTGTCTCAACATTTTCACTGAGTTATCTACTATGACTCCAAGATCTCTCTCTTGGTCCGTCTCTGCCAGTTCGGACTCCATCAACGTGTATTTATAGTTAGGATTTTTGGCTCCAATGTGCATCACCTTGCACTTGGTCACACTGAACCCCATTTGCCATGTTAATGCCCACTTGCCCATCCTTGACAGATCCCTTTGGAGTGTCTCACAATCCTCCCTGGTTTTCACCACCCTGAACAACTTTGTGTCATCCACAAAGTTAGCCACTTCACTGCTTACTCCCAACTCCAAATCATTAATTAACAAGTTAAAAAGCATCAGACTGAGTACTGATCCCTGCAGTACCCCACTGGTTACCACCCTCCACTGAGAAAAATTGCCCATTTATACTCTCTCTGTTTCCTACTGATTAGCCAGTTTTTGATCCACAAAAGGACTTGTCCTTTTATCCCATGATTTTTTAGCTTACTTAGGAGCCTTTGATTAGGAACTTTATCAAAAGCTTTCTGGAAGTCAAGGTAAACAACACCTATTGGGTGTCCCTTGTCCACAGGCTCCAAGCAACCTGATTGGTTAGCATCAGGTGAGCATAGAAAGACTTGAGATTGCATGCTGAGAGTCAAATTTCTGCCTTGACTGAGTTGAATCTGATTTCAGCCTTAGCAAAGATTAGTTTTACAGAAGTGGAGAACTAGGGGAAAGTTGGCAAGAAAGTTTAGGAAGTTAGGAGAAGACTACCATTCAGGCCAAGGAAGGAGGAATAGATCTTCTAGCGAGAGGAGAATTTCCCTACCCAGTCAAACAGGGAGTTAGCTCTGAAGAGTGCAGAGATCTCTCATCTGGTGTAGTTAGAAACTGCCTTTGGGGACCTTAAAAGTCAGTTAAAAACTCAAAATGAGTACTGGTGTTTCAAGAGAAGGGGTTTGGTTACTGGAAAGAGTGTACCAGCCTTCTGGAAACCAGAAGAGTCAGCGAATACTCAAAGAAAGTGTATTGAAGTGTTTGGGGAAAACATTGGAACTGTGAATAACTTTAAGAAACTCTAATTAGCCTGAAACATAAGAACTAAAGTCTGTGTGCATGTACTGATTTTACCTCAGAAATTTCAACCCCTGATTTCACCTGACCTTTCCCCTCTATGTTAAATAAAATAATTTGTTATTTTTGAATTTCAAAACACCTCAAGTCCCATTTAAGTTGTTTAAGTTAAAGGGGGCTCCTGATCCATCCCTCAGATTCCTGGGTAGAACCAGCAGCCAAAATATTGTACTGTGACAGGGTGGGACAGTCAGAGTTCTTCAGCAAAGAAGAAAACACGTTACTAAGGCCACTCACTCAGTAAAGGGAAATAGAAAGGGAGGGAAGTGGATTGGGCTGTCAGAAGGTTTTTTGGTGTTTTTTTTAATGTACAGGTAATCTAACTGTGGTAATACTAACTCCAAACAGTGAAGAAATCACTAGGCCCAAGACTTTGTCCCCACCCTTTGTTTATTTACAGCCACCTCCACTGACCTACAGCAGGCTGGTTCCAAAGTGCTAGCAGGATGGTAAGTCCACAACTTTGCCTATTAGGACCCAACATGAGATGCAGGCAGAGCAGGGGACAGAAAAATAGACTGTTGTAAACCTCTCAAGGACAGCCATTGCTTAAAGCCAAAGGAAGAAACCACTCACACAACACAAACAACACACAATAGGAAGTGTTGACCTTTCACATTACAACTGTGAAACAGCGACTTAAGAAGTGGCCCATTTGGAAATTAGGCCATTTAACTATGTTGTCTTTATTACTTTATGTCTTGCTGCCTCATTATGGGGTTATTTGGTATTTTCACTGTAGTTCTGATGCCATTATCTGTGAACCACACTAAGCCCTTCAGGGAAACATGATCATTTTAAATGCATATTTTACAAATACTTTAAATATAAATATCTCAGATAAATATCAAGCCCTGTTTATGTTTCTGAAAGTCTTTATTGATACTTATAGCTTTCCTTAGGAAAAGAATCAAATCTATAGTTCATAGGCACTAGAATTTAGGTTCCTAACAGTGCAATCTTAAGCAAAGTTACCCTTCTATATCCAATGAAATCAGATAAAGACAGGAAAAAAACTGACTTTTAAAAAACTTGGTAATCCTCCACAGAAGACTACATTAGGCAAATAATACGTAGACCATGCAGACCGTTCCGAGCCACAACCTGGACAACCATCCTAAACGAAAATGCAGTATCTTCAGCGCCAGCTGTTCGGTTTCTTTTCTTAACTCTGGGGTTTCATATTTCCTTTATTACATTTTCTGAAGCCCTGTTGAGGACAAAGCCCACATGCTCCCAAGAAACAATGGAACTGAACAGGCGGGAGGAAGAGAAACCAGTCTTGAGAAACCGCCAAGCCACTCGCTGCCTCTCTCCTGCTGCAGAGAAATTAAACTGCCGGGTCACGCACGGCCCTCAGCCGCCGCGTCGAGGCGGGGAAGCCAACGGCTCTTTTTCCCCATCCCCGCCTATAGACACGCCTCAAGTGCCTTCGAGAGGCTTTGCCGATAGGACGCGATACGAGACCCGTGATAGAAAAAGAGAAAGCCTCACGGCTTGGACTCACTCCTTTGCCCCGCCGGCACCGCTCTTTCGTCAATGGCCGCCCGCAACAGCCGCCAAGTCCTTAGCAGCTCACTTCGTTTCCTCGCTCATCGCCCCTCCGCGCTTCACTGCCTGAACAGCCAATCGCTAAGATGCTCCTGGCCCAACCTTGGCCAATCCGCGCCTATCTTCCGGAAGGCGGGGGTTACCCTCTCTTGATGACGAAAACTAAGTGGACCATAGAGTTAAGCAATAAACCTGTTAGGTGGGATTGGATCTCTCTCTTCCCGTCCAAGCCATAGGGAGGGAGAGAGAAAGTTTGCAGGGTACTGGGCAAGCGGAAGTGTTGTTCTAGGGCGCCTTCTGTCAGAGCGGCCCCTTTGATAATAACCAGTAACTCTTGAATTGCATTTCTTTCCTCGGTAAAAGGCAATACTTCTTCATCCAAAGAGTAATTAACACGTGGGATTCGCTGCCACAAGAAATGATGGCGGCTACAAGAACAGACAGCTTCAAGAGGGGATTAGATAAACATATGGAGCAGAGGTCCATTAGTGGCTGTTAGCTGTAAGGTATAGCTGGAACACTATGGGGCAATGATACTCAGTATTCTTGGTTCTTGGTGGCCACAGTGGGAGGGCTTCTAGAGTTCTGGCAGAACGGTGGACTGGATGGGCCACTGCCCTGATCCATCATGACTTCTCTTATGTTCTTAGGGTTCCCTATGATGCTGCCACTGATTAGGCCTGCCAGATGGTGCAAGGGTGGTCAGCAGGTGAGGATGAGCTGTGGTTGCCAGAGATTGAGGTAGGCAAGTATCATAGCAAAAGCAGGATCTCTGTGCATGGTTTGCTGTGGTGCCTCTGGCTCATCCTCTCCTGGATACTGAAGCTGCTGCTGCTTCAGAGCAAGTTGTCAGGGACGAGTGCTTCTGACATGTAGTGGCACTGTTGGGCGAAATGCTCTCTAGGGGTGAAGCACTTCGCCACAGGTATAATTAATTTCGGGATCTTTTGGTCTATGTCTACGAGGAATGGGCTGCCGCGGAGACTTCCCAGTGAAGAGGCGAGAGACAGGGCTCAGAATAATGTTTTGTTTACTTAAATAAAGCACAGTTCCAATAACAGTTACACTCAACAAATACAATTCACACACACATACATTCAAGGTCTGAGAATCAAAGATAGATAAAGCACAGTTGCATGAGCAGGTTATCGTTGGTTTCGAAGAGGGTGATATTTACCTCCAAGGCGCGGCTCCTAAGCTTCCAGCGAGTGGAGTTAGGTGGGGTAAGAAGGATGGAAGAAGGGACACGTGGTCTAGGCCAGCTAACAACGCACGTGTATAGTTCCAGCTGCAGACTGGAACAAAGCGAGGCAAGGGTTCGGGTACAGGATGGGGGCTTAAGAGGGTAAAAGCAGACAGACAGAGGTCGTGGTTTCAGCAGCAGCAGGGCGAGGATAAGCAGACAGCAGCAAGACTTCTCTAAAGTTAACTCAGAGATCATGTTATTATAGCGTCTTGGGTGCTGGGCGTGGAAGGCCAGGTGGTGTACACCTACTGACCCTCCCAGCCGGCTGTGTCAGTGTCAATTTCAAATCTTATTGGCTACACTAGCCGTTGGATACCTGGGGGCTGGGCAGAGGAAGCTGGCTGGCAGGCAGATGGTTTCTCCAGGTAGTTGATGGCTCTGGTATTGTTCATGTGTATGGCTCGGGTGGGGAAGGCAGTTAATCTTATGCAAACGACTTGCAGAGGAAAAGTCCTTTGTCTGCTGTATGGCCCTTAATCCGTGTATGTGACATGCGGCAGGTATGCAATGGAGTCCCTCAGAGTAAAAAGACAGCTTTTTCCTTTCTCTATGGGTTTCTCTTTTGGCATCCATTTTACAGTCTAGCAAGTACACAGGCCATGTGGCAACAGCAAACAGTCCATAGCAAAGCCCCATAATGGCGTCGGGGCTAACAGCACTTCATCCTTGGTAACCTCGCAGGCATGTTTGGAGGTGGTGAGGGCACTAGAACACCTTTTCCAGGGTGGATATGCCATCCTAGTCAACTCTGGGCAGAATGGACTTCAAATTCTAAATCCAGTCCAAAGCTGGAACCTAACCCTTCATTCTCACATGAACACATGAAGCTGCCTTCTATTGAATCAGACCATTGGTCTATCAGGGTCAGTACTGTCTACTCAGACTGACACCAGCTCTCCAGGGTCTCAATCAGAGGTTTTTCACATCACTTGCTGCCTAGTCCCTTCAACTGGAAATGTTGGGGACTGAATCTGGGACCTTCTGCATTGCAAGCAGATGATCTACCACTGAGCCATGGCTCCTCCCCCTACATGGCTAGTTAATCATGGTTTTCCAAAGATGGAATATCTGCCAGTAAGGCAATACTGGGAATCCGGCACTGTAAATGTCACGTGTCATAAACAATTGAGATAGATCAGGGCTCTACTATGAGAGCAGAAAGATGGAGTGTTTTTGTAAAATAAATAAATAGCACATGCTTTGCTTGCAGAAGTTCCCAGGTCCATTGATCACCAGCTAAAAGGATAGTAGTGTTGAGAAAGATATTCTCTTGAGACCTGAAAGAGTCATTGCTTGCCAGAACAGATAGCACTGGGCCACATTAACCAGTGTTCTAACTCAGTATAAATGAACACATAGGAGTCACCCTGATGGACTAGAACTGATGTAGTTTAAGTCACCCTTCAGCCATGAAACTCTTTGAAGTTTGTTGTGGGGATAAAATAGAGGAAGGAAGAAACTGCCATCTCCTTTGAGGAAAGGCAACATTTAAAGTTAGAAACAGATTGTTACCTACCCTTCAGACCTTTAGGAATGACAGGTTATTTGCTAAAGGCCAAAGTCTTATTCCACATGGGTAGCTGTTAGTCTATAGCAGCAAAATGAACCAGGAGTCCAGTGTCACCCCTAAAGGCTAGCTAAACAAACTCTGGCATAATGAATTTCATCTGATTAAGTTACCCAGAGCTCAGATGCATACAAAATAAATTTTGTTTATCTTTAAGGTGCCACTTGCCTCCTGTTGGGAGGCAAAATGTGCATACTAGCCGTAGAAGTACACATTTTTCTATTACAGAACTGTAACAGTTCCACAAACATTCTGCTAAATACATGTAAACCAATCAGATTCCAATGATTGCAGAATCTATGAGAATTCCTGTCAGAATCGTTGGCTGAGTGGATGTGCCTGAGTAGCATTGCCAACTTCTGGGTAGTGGCTGGAGATCTCCACTATTATAACTGGTCTCCGGGCAATAGAGATTGGTTCCTCTAGAGAAAACGGCTGCTTTGGAAGGTGCACTCTGTGTCATTATACCCCATCGAAGACCCTCCCCTCCCCAAACCCAACCTTCCTCAGGCTCCACTCCCAAAATCTCCAGGTATTTCCCAACCCAGAACTGGCAATCCTAGTGCCTGAGGCACCTCACAACTCTGCCGCTCTATATGGTTTCTTACAGAAAAAAGTTTGAGTCCAGTGGCACCTTTTAGACCAAAAAAGTTTAATTCCGGGTATAAGCTTTCGTGTGCACGCACTCTTCTTCAGATACAAACTTTATTCTATTACTTCAGATGAACACGACTATCCACCTCAATCTATCGTTTCTTAAGTCTGTGTTGTAATCGGACAATGACTACACGTCCCATCGCGCAATATTCTACCTTAATACAGGCACCTTCTGCATATTCCTGGGATTTGTAGTTCTTTAAGCCCTACTAGACTGTGGCCCACAATGCTTCTGATCGAGCTCGACCAATCAGGGGATAGTGTAACAAGCTGAGCCGTGAATGGAGAGAAATGCTCTTCGTTACAGCCAATCCGAGTCGGGAGGAATACGGAGGGCCAAGGTTCAGTGAGTGTCCACCTTGCTGAGTGAATGTAGTCTCCTGTGGGGGAAGGTTCTGATTTGGACGACCTTTTTGCAAAGCGCATTTCCTGAATTGGCTCCTTTTGCGTGAAGGCAGCGAATACGTGATTTCGACGGTTTCTTTCTCTGCCGGGGCGTGGGCAGCAGAGCGCCTCCCCTTCTGCGTTTTCCTATGAAAGTGAGGGCGGGTAACGGGGATCGCTGGAGCAGGGGATGGGAAGGTGCAGTACTGATAAGCAGCTAAGGTGATTGGGGACAGGCTGAGGGGTAAGAGAGGCTGGTAAACAGAAAGCTGTCTCCATCCCGACCCCTGAATTTAAATCGCTGTCGCTCTCTTAGTATGTCCTTTTCAGGAACGGTATTTTCCTGAAACTTATAGCCTGGTGCTGTGTGACTACTCAAATGTAAACCCTACTGTGTTCATTGGAGCTTACTCCCAGGTAAGGGTTCCTAGGCGTGCAGGCCAGTTCTATGTATGTTTATTTGGAAATAAGTATCTGGGGGTTCAGTGGGACTTTACAGCTTAATCCAGTGCACGTTTACTGAGTAGTAAATCCCGCTGTAATCCTGGGACTAACTCTCAAGCAAGCGTGCTTGAGTTGAAGTCTTAGTGAGTTTTGGTTGTATTGCTTTAATGAAGGGTGAGGAATTGGGTTTATTTTTTTTAAGCTGCAGTCTCATGTAGATTTACAATGGAACTGTATGTGGAATTACTCCAGTCTAAGGCCACTGGTTTCAATGTTTTGAGACTGGATTAACTCTGCTCACTACTGGGAGTAAGGCTAACTCAGTTCACTTTTCTATTGAGGTAAAAATGCGTAGGAAAGACTGAGCAATAATTGCTTCATTTTAAGAAGAAATAGTTGCCACTATTTCTCATATTTGGTGAATGTATACAATCAAAATAACATGATAGAGTGCTTTTTTTAAAGGACAAAGGAAATGTGATTCAGCTGTGATACTTTGCAGTTCTGTGCAGTATTAAATAGGTAGAGCTTCCAAGTAGATTCATGGGATTGTCAGATGTAGGCCCTTTGAGCACTGGAATGTGCCACAGAAATGCAAAGAGCTGAAATTGCATATTTGTTTTGAATGTGTAGTTATAATAATGAGCAAATTGTCCTTTGCTTGGTTTACACAGGATAAGTGGCTATAGCTATGTAGTTCTAAATGTGTAAAGTGCATACACACTAAGGGTCCGGTCACACTGCCATTTTGATCGTGATTTGCTGCTGTTTCCTTGCGCATGTCAGTTTCACGTTCACACTGCCAATCCACCTCCCGCCCCTAAGCAGGCTCATTCACGCAATGATGCCGGGTTTTCCTGACCCATGGAAAATCAAGTGTTTTCCTGGCACTTCCGCTTGAATGCACGATTTCGCCTATCTGGACAGCCCATCTTTCGCTATGATTGCGATTAGGGCCGTCGGAACGCTCTTTGTGCATTTTTTTTTTTTAAAAAAGCTTCCGGTTTGAGCGCTTGAGCAAACATGCACTTAATAAATCCATTTAACATTTAATAATGGATTTATTAAGCGCATGTTTAGTCAAGCGCTCAAACTGGAAGCTTTAAAAAAAAACACCAAACGCACAAAAGACGGCCCTGGAGGCGGGAACGAGAGGCGGGGGCTCCGGCAGCCTGGATGGGGCCGGCAAGGAGGATGGCGGAGATGGCGGACCCTGTTTTTGTGGGGCAATGGCGGCGGCGGCACCCCCCCCAAAGTGTCGGCAGAAGCAGCAGACGCCCGAGCCTCCCCTGTGGCCAGTAGGATCGCCTGGAGGGACGGCGCAGCAGCAATTTAAACAAAGCAGGAACAAAGCGCAATTACCTTTGCAGTGTGATCAGAGCCTAAGTGTTTTTATTGGCATTTGTGCAATCCTAAGGAGAGTTACATCCAGCAAAGCAGAAGGGCATAATTCTACATAGGACCGTAATTTATGATGCATTGGCTTCAAGAGAAATACTTAACTGTATTTTAGGCTTGATCCTAAACTGCCTCCTTTGAAATTAGTTTTATGGGAGTAGAGGACCAGAATTTACAGATAAAGTAGTATTCACTTATCCTTACCTTTTGAAAGAGTGATAGAATCCCAGAAGAGAAGACTTTTGGAATGTTAGTAAATAGGACATGCCTAGTTGACTAATACTATTTTCCAGTCAGGGATGACCAAGAATCCTGAGATTATTAATGTGTGTTTCTAGACCATGTTCTAGTATGCACTGTTGATTATTATAGAATCTGATCATTGATTCTTGTTGTCCTACATGGCTTGAGAATGCACTCTGCAACACACTCAATAGTGTCCACTCTTATATTATGCAGGGACAACCCATTACTCTTAGGAAAGCTGTCTAGCTAGGACTTTCTGACTGCCATTTCTGAATGAGTTAGTGGGGAACCTCTGGTAAGTTTCCATAGAACCCCAGATTCTTTGAGAAGCAGTCTAATAACTGTTCTAATTAGGCCCCTGGAATTGTGAATGGGTTAAAATTTTAAAGAACCCACATTCTTTTTTTGTAGATAATAGGTATACATGAAAAGCAAGTTCTATGTATTTTTGTAAATGCATATTTTTAAGACACATGTTTTGTGTATGCACTGGAGTCTTGTAATATGTTAGTCTACTATTCCTGGTATTCCTGTGATGATTTTTGTTTTTACTTTTATGTGTATGCCAGCATGCAGCAGTCCAAGAACTTTGCCCTTCCAGTATTTGTGCCAGACTGATCCATAAACAAAGCCCATGTAGAAAGGCATTACAAGTTCTTTAATCTTAATGCTCCATCTGACAATAACTGACACAAAAGTTGTGTGAAGTTCTTTCCAGTGGATCAGGTGCCTATATCAGCTCTCCCAAGGGAACTTTAGACCCATTTCTTGAACTGCTTGCAAGCCAATAATGAAAGGGACTGTGGAAAGTGAAAACCAGTATGTGATATGACACAGTAGTCCAGGTTTCCCACCCTTTTTGAGCCTGTGGGCATCTTTGGAGTTCTGATACAGCATGATGGCTGCCAAAGGAGGCACCACCAACCACAAAATGATGGCTACAAGTTGCCTTCAGTCACACAGTGAAGGTACTTGTGCTGTAGTGGCAGCAGCTGCCAAAGCAGTGCTTCAGAAAATCTGCACAGCCAATCAAACCTCTGGTGGCCAGTCAGAAGCCTTGCTAGGCAAAAGCCCTACATGGCCCCACCTGTTTCCTAAAAACACTTGGTGGGCACCAGCAAAGGTGTCTTGGGGGACATCATGGTGCTCATGGGCACCATGTTAGGGACCCCTGCAATAGTGTACTGTTCAAAGGGGGGGAAAGCCAAAAATTCTGACCAGTGCACCCATAATCCTTTAGCTTCCCTGAAAGGGCTTTTCAGATTCTTTTCATATATTAACATTTAAAGGCCCCCTCTCAGTATTTCTGTATATTTCTATACATAATTTGTGGGTTGTCCATCAAGTGTGAAGTGCTAGGCTCCAGACACTGCTTTTTAAATTTTATTTTATGCGATTTCTATCCTGCCCTGGCCCGCAAGTGGGCTCAGGGCAGGTTACAACCACAAATAAAACATTTAAAACAATTTCCAAATAATGGCAGTTAAAATCTATAAAACCCAGGTAAGCATAATACAAGATGGCAAATTAATAATTTAAGAAATCCCCAGGTGCATGCTGTATGTGTGCCCGGGAGGGCAACATATTAAGTAGAGGGCAAATACCAGCCACCTGTTGTATAATAAGTAGCATAGGGGTGGAATGGGGCAGGGGAGGCCAAAGTAAGTAGACACCTGCTGCCTCAAACAGAGGCCTGACGGAAGTTCCATTTTACAGGCCCTATGGAACTGCACTAAGTCCTGCAGGGCTCTAGTCTCACTTGGGAGTGCATTCCACCAGGCCAAGGCTGGAGCTGAAAGAGCTCTGGCCCTGATCTAGGCTAAGTGGATGTCTTTTAGGCTGGGGATTACCAGGAGATGTTGTTCTGATGAGTGTAAAGCTCTCCAGGGGACATATTGGGAGAGGTGGTCCTGCAGATCTGTTGGTCCCAGAGTGCACAGAGCCTTAAAGGTTAATACCATAACCTTGAATATTATCTGGTACTCAACTGGAAGTCAACACAGCTGGTGAAGCTCTGGCTGTATGTGCGCCCCCATAGATGTCCCAGTCAGGAGACGTACAGCCACATCTTGCACCAGCAGAAGTTTCTGGGTCAAATTTAAGGACAGTCCTGCATAGATAGAGTTGCAGTAGTCCAGCCTGGAGGTGACTGTTGCATGGATCACTGTGGCCAAGTCATTGTAGGAGAGATAGGGAACCAGTTGCCTGACCAGCTGGAGATGATAAAAAGCCGATCTGGCAACAGTTGTCACTTGGGCCTCCACTGAGAGCGAGGCATCCAAGATCACTCCAAAACTCCTCGCCATTGGCACTGGTGTTAACAATGCCCCCGCCAAGGGTTGGGAGTCGGGTCCCAATCCCACCATGCCATGGCTCAGACACAGAACTTCCGTCTTCAGTGGGTTTAATTTCAGTTGGCTCTGCTGCAATCAACCAGCCATAGCCTCCAAAGCCCTGGCCAAAATATCTGGGGTGGATTCCGGTTGGCTGTCCATCAACAGATACAGCTGGATGTCAACAGCATATTGCTAACAACCTAACCCAAACCCTCGTATTAACTGGCAAGGGGGTGCATGTAGATGTTAAACAACATTGGGAAGAGGATCACCCCCTGAGGGATAACACATACCAAAGGGTAATGTGGGGAAGCTCTCTCCCCAAGTGCCACCCTCTGTCCCCAACCATGGAGAAAGGAGACTGTAAGGCAGTCCCCCGAATCTCCGTGTCAGCGAGGTAGTGGGTCATATGGTCACAGTTGACCATGTCAAATGCTGCTATTAGATCAAGTAACAGCAGTGCTGACCCACCTCAATCCATGTATCTCTGAAGGTCACCTGTGAGAGCGACCAGTGCTGTCTCTGTCCCATAGCCAGCGTGGAAGTTCTACAAAAATCATATTTAGTGGGCTTTTTTGTGTTCTAGTACTTGTTAATCTGCACCTCAGATGGTAAGAGTCTAAATTGGTATTAATTAAACCCCAATTAATTATGTTAATTCAGAAATTTTAGGAGGCTCTCTCTTAGATTATTTTTGTTTAGAGTGAATTGGAAGAAGCTTGTGGTAAGTTTCTTCTGGGTACCTTCATTCCCTGTGCAAATACCTTTAATACCCAGTGCTGTCCTCAGTGCGCATTGGATACTGGGCTGAGTTTCACTCTTGGAATTAAGAGTGTGGTTAGACTTGGAGAAACCTGATTAAATCAGAAAACTTAAAAAGTGCCTACTGATGATGTCTGATGTTAAGAGAGTAATGTCATTATGCTCTTTAAATGCTGGAGAAGCTAAGGTCTGATAAAATTGCTGAGCTAAAGCCTGATTCTGTTGCTGTAACAGTTCTGGAGTACTGAAACTTTATACAGAACCGCTGTCTCATACTCCAGTGGCCATTTTACTTACCTTTCCTGCCTGCTGTTGGGTAGAACTGAAAGGAGTCCTTTTGTAGGGCCCCTATCTGCCTATATGTATCTCTTGTGCTACCGGGTAGCTCTAATTGTGCATCTGGTAGACAGCTTATTCAGCAGAAATGAGTACGTGGCTGCAGAGTTTTGGTTGCTGATAGCTGAACAGTACATTTTCTTAACTTGCTCTCTTTGTTTCTGGTGATATTGAATAGTTGCTATGTCTAATTTTAATATATTGAAATGGCTCTGCTAGTGGTCCTTTTTTAAAAAAATAATAGTTACAGCTTTTTAAATAGTATATAAATGAATGTGCTGGTTGATTTTGGTTGAGTTTTTGAACAGAGTAAGTTAGCTTTTTAGTGTTTTGGGAAACTTGCTTTACAGGATGATTTGAGCAGAATTAGTTAATCTTTGGCCCCTCATGATTTTTTTTAAAGATATCTCTACAAACTGATATGGACAATTCAAAACAAATCATTCTGTGTTTTCATTTATGTAGCTTCTTTCATAGTATGATGGTATTAATGCAGTTTCCTTTATAGCAGGATTTTATGCATGACAAGGGAAAATGAACCCCAGCATGAGTGAGGAGCCTGATGCACTGGCTGTAGTGAATCAGCTGAGAGATCTAGCTGCTGACCCCTTAAACAGACGAGCAATTGTCCAGGATCAGGGATGTCTACCAGGGCTTATTTTGTTTTTGGACCACCCCAATCCTCCAGTTGTCCATTCAGCCCTGCTTGTAAGTATAACCTGTTTCCTCAACTTGCAGTTGTTCTGGTATGATTTCTACATCTCAGCTATTGAAGGACCCTTGACATTTGAAATCTGAAATATTTGAAATATTAAGTGATCGTTCACAGGCTGTTGAAATGTGCATTGATATATTAATTTAAATGCATCTCTGTAAAGTATCTTACAAATGCTGCAGTGCAACAATTTGCTGAACATTTTAAAGCTTGTTCCATAAGGTGTAGCCAGTTTGGTGTAGTGGTTAAGTGTGCAGACTCTAATCTGGGAGAACTGGGTTTGATTCCCCACTCCTCCACTTGCACCTGCTGATGTGACCTTGGGTCAGTCACAAGCTCTGGCACAGCTGTTCCTGAAAGAGCAGTTTGTGTTAAGAATTCTCTCAGCCCCACCTACCTCACAGGGTGTCTGTTGTGGGGAGGGGAAGGGAAAGGAGTTTGTAAGCCACTCTGAGACTCCCAAGTGAAGGGCAGGGTATAAATCCAATCTCTTCTCTTCTTCTTCTTATCATGCACAAACGCCCACTTTGATTAGCACAAAATATATAGAACACATAGAAATGCTTATTCAGCAGCAAAAGTGCAAAGGTAACACACAAATCTATAGACAGTGTTTGGACTAGAACCAAGGAGACCTGGTTTAAGATCCCAGTCCGGCAAGAAGTGCACTGGGTGGTATTAGACCAGTCAGTCTCTTTCTCTCACACACCCCACTCTCTCATCCCTGACTAGCTTCACAGGGTTGTCGTGGGAAAGTCATGCATGCTGACTTGCTTGGAAGAAAAGGAGGATCAAAGCCTAAGTGAATAAAATAATAGTTTGGACAATAGCACAACTAAGGTAATTATAAAACTGTCAGATTGCTGGAAAGTTGTTCTACTTACTCCAGCATGGTAGTGTTTTTGTGGGAGATGCAGCTGTAAACCGTACGTTTTTGGTTTTTATTTAGATATTTTACCATGCTTTTATCTCCCAAATTGCATTACAACATTATTCTTTCCTCCATTTTCTCTTCATAACAAGAAGCCTCTGCGGTGAGTTAAGCTGAATTACTGGATGCAGTTCCTCCAGTGAGCTTCCATGGCAGAGTGCAAATCCAAACCAGGGCCTCCCAGATCCTAGCCTGGCACAATAACCACTATACCACCCTGGCTCTTATTTGTCAATGTGTGCTTATATTCTGGCATACAGAAGTAATTGTATTTATTATTAACTAGGAATAAGGCCCGTTGTGGAAATAAATACAACGGGCTCTAGAAAAAGGCTCTGGGAGAGTGCCCCAGCTTTGGGCACTCAGTGACAATTTGCTGTGGCAATCTCAGCAGGGTATAATGACAGAGTCCACCATTTTCTCCAGAGGAACTGATCTTTGCTACCTGAAGAGCAGTAGTAATTTTGAGTGATCTCCAGCCCACCCCCAAGATTGGTAACAGTGGTTCCCCAGGAGGGAGTGGCTGGTTTGGAGGGTGGAGTCTATGGCATTGTACTTGTCTGAGGTCCCACCCCTCCTCAACACTCACCCTCTCCAGGTTCGACCCCTCAAATCTCCAGGAATTTCCCAACCTGGAGTTGACAACCCTATCTTCCTCCCAGCCAACCATCAACCTACCTTTAGTTTTCCATCTCCTACCCCATCCCTCCTACAGAGCAGTTGTAATTTTGAGTGATCTCCAGCCACCACCTGGAGATTGGCAACAATGGTTCCCCATCAGGAAATGGCTGGATTGGAGGGTGGAGTCTATGGCATCGTACCTACCTGAGGTGCCACCCCTCCTCAAACCTCACCCTCTCCAGGCTCCATCCCTCAAATCTCCAGGAATTGCCCACCTGGAGTTGGCATCCTGATCAGGACTGGGCCCAATGAGTTTTCTCCCAAAGGAGGAGGAGGAGGCGGAGTTTGGATTTATAGCCCGCCCTTCACTGCCCAAAGGTGTCTCAGAGCGGCTTACAAACTCTTTTCCCTTCCCCTCCCCACAACAGACACCCTGTGAGATAGGTGGGGCTAAGAGAACTCTAACACAAACTGTCCTTGAGAGAACAGCTGTGCCAGAGCTTGTGACTGACCCAAGGTCACATCAGCAGGTGCAAGTGGAGGAGTGGGGAATCAAACCCGGTTCTCGCAGATAAGAGTCCACGCATTTAACCACTACACCAAACTGGCTCTCCACTACACCAAAGGCCAACATAGGTGTGGAAAGGGCCTTTTACTGACAGAGGAGAAAGTACAGGTGCCAACTCTGATTAGGGAAATACCTGGAGATTTGGGGGGGCGGATCCTGTGGAGGGCAGCATTTGGGGTGTGTGTGGAAGGACTCAGCAGGGTATAATGCCATAGAGTCTACCCTCCAAAGCAACCATTTTCTCCCAGGGAACTGATCTCTGTCATCTGGAGGTCAATTGTAACAGTGGGAGATCTCCAGGTCCCACCTGGAGATTGGCAGCCCTAGGGGAAAGTCAGCCGCACAGCGGGGAGTTGAAAAGAATGGTTTGATGGTTGCTGGCCCACCTTGTTAGCCAGCCAGCCATGCTGAAGCTAAGCAGGAGAAAGAGCCTTTTTCCATTTATTCTGACAGGAAAGTGGCCATTGGGGAGGGGGTTATGCTGAAAGTCCTTTGTTTTTTTACTCACAGAACCAAGCTTGGCTGCCTACCAACAGCCACTGAGGGGACAGTCCCTCACAGGAGTCAAGAGAACTGTCTTCCTCAGGAAACAGAGCTGTCTGCCAGGGGGAGTGGGTGGGGAAGAGGAGCAGACCCAGCACCCGGCCAATGGTACGCGAGTACTCTTGAGTGGCAGCTGATTGGCCAATGGCTGAGGGAGGGCATTTTACAGCCAATGGGAGCGCATGGAATCTTGCGAAACCAAAAGATAAATATTTATAAGGAAAGATAGCCTATTACTTATATTTAGGCTTTGCATTTCATTATCTCAGTAATTCTTGCAGCAACCCTGCACGTTAGGGGTGGGTGGGGGTACCACTGTGTGATGGTAATTTGCCTAAGGTTCCTTAGTGAGTTCACAGCTGCATCAAGATTTGAACTGGAAGTTTCCTAGCTTACGTTTGGATACTTGGAAACTGACTAGAGGTGTGCCTGCATTGATTATTGTACATGTGCTAGTATAACATATTTTCTGACAGGCTCTTGGATAGGGCAATCTTCTGAACATAATTTTAGCACTACATTGGTGCCTGTCACTTTCCTGGCAGCATGCATCAAATGGCTTTTGGCTACAGCTAAGCAGGCTAAAACAGCATATTTTTTAACCATTGTTTTTGCAGACTATCAAAGATTATGGTGCATTCTGATTTTTTTTAAAATTCATAGGGTAATGAAAATGACCATAATGTAATATGATGCACACTTTGTTACAGGCTCTCCGCTATTTGGCTGAATGTCGTGCAAACAGAGAGAAGATGAAGAGTGAACTGGGTATGATGCTGAGCTTACAAACTGTAATACAAAAGTAAGTACACTGTGCCATCTACAGTAATTATATATAACTCCTACTGAGTTGGGTCATGCAGATGTCTTCCAGTAGCTGAGGTGCTGTTCTCCATCAAAAGGAACCTTTCCTTGATTCTCAAAGAGAAAAGCATCTCCACCTCAGACATATTTAAACTTCTATAATAGGACTCATTTCTCCAGCTCACAAGACTGTTACCTAGTTGCTCCTGTCAATTTTATCATTTTCTTCAGTGTTGTCAAGTAGCTGATGAACCAATTGATAAGATTCATAACAGAGCAAATCTATGCAGAGCTATCTCCAGATTTACACAGGATTGCACTGACAAATTTACTTTTCCTTACCAGTTTCAGTTTTCCTCAGGGCAGTACCCTCCAAGTCATCAATCTGTCCTGGAAGCAACAAGATATGCTTGTTCTGTTGATCTGCATGACTCCTGATAATTGATTCTATTATTAATGTGTTTATCACACTACTTATAAAAGCAGCAGTGAAGCGTAATCTTCTTGGTTGGGGTACTTTGCTGCTGCTTTTTTTTGCTGCTGCTAATTGCTGCTGCTTTTTTTGCTGCTGCTAATTGCTTTTGTTGTTGTTGTTATTGATATTGTTATTTACTACATTTCTACCCGTAAACCATCTCAGTGAAATTCTGATGAAATAAGCTTAATGCCTAGTGTGTAATTTTCCCGGTTTACTTCTGATACGAGATATGGAGACTCATTCTTCTCTCCTTGAAGTTCTGCCTCCTCTCTTTCACTCTTTTCTCCCTATCCTTTTTGGAAATTTGTCTGCATCAAAATTAGTGCTGTATATGGTCCATTTCACACCAGAGTTTACAAAATTCCCATCAAACTATTGTGATGAGTTGTGAATATTTTGAAGCCAGGGAATTTGTGGAACTTTTGGATTTGGAAAACAAAAGCTGAGATATTGAATTATGTTGATAACAGGTCTGAATTATAATTAATTCAGGGAAGAAATTTTTCAGAATAAAAGGAAATCTGATCATGGTCAATCAGAGATTGATAATAATCAATGATTGTACTTTATTGTAAATAAGCATGCAGCTGTTTTTAATGAAGCATACAGTCAGATTTCTGTTAGTCAAGGCTGATTTCCTAGTAGCTCTTTCAGAAAGAATAAGTGGCCATTAAAGGAGCATAATTAGTGCTTATAAATTTATTTTATTTTTTATTATTCAATTTCTAGTCCTCCCTCCCCCACATAGCAGGCTCAGTGTGGGTTACAACACATTTAAAACATACAAAAGTTAAAATATAATGCAATCCTTAAAATCTGTCTATGCTAATTTATAAACATTTAGTGGTGTCAGCTGCACAATTTAACGAATTGAGAAAGACACTGTGTGGCCACAGGTGGAACAAGACAGGTAAGTGAGTGGGTGAGGAGAGCAGCTATGATGAACTAAGCAAGCAGTTTAGACAGAACAGGGGAGGCCATTGTGGATAGATTAACTGTGCCTCAACCATAGGCCTGATGGAACGTGTCTGTTTTACAGGCTCTGCAGAACTGGATTAAAGCCCGCAGGGCCTGGATCTCACTAGGGAGAGTGTTCCACCAGGCCGGTGCCAGAGCTGAGAAGGCTCTGGTTGAGACTAAGTGAACATCTTGTGAGTTGGGGATCATCAGTAGTTGTTGGTCAGAGGAGCAGAAGCCGTTCGGGGGATATATTGCGAGAGACAGTCCTGCAGATATGTTGTTCCCAGTCTGCATAGGGTTTTAAATATTAGAGCCAGAAACTTGAACTTGATCTGGAATTCAGCTGGGAGCCAGTGCAGCTGGTGTAGCACCAGGTGTATATGGGCTCTCAATAGTGTCCCTGTAAGGGCATGTGCTGCAGCATTCTGGACCAGCTGCAGTTTCCAGATCAGCCTCAAGGTGACTGTTGCATGGATCACTGTAGCTAAGTCGTGGGGTGAGAGGTAGGGGACCAGTTGCCTGAGCTGCCGCAGATAGAAAAATGCAGATCTGTCAACTGCTGTGACTTGGGCCACCATTGAAAGTGAGGCATTAAAAGTTACATCCAAACTCTTTACTGTTAGCATAGGTGTTAGTAATGCCCTGTCAGGAGTTGGGAGCAGGATCCCTGGCCCCATTGCCCCACAACCTAGGTACAGGACCTCCGTCTTCATTGGATTCAATTTCAATTGACTCTGCTTTAGCCATGCAGCCATGGCTTCCAGACCCCAGGCCAGAGTATCTGGGGTGGCATCTGTCTGTCCATCATCAGATACAGCTGGGTGTCATCAGCATACTGGTGACAACCCAGCCCAAAACTTCAGACTACCTGTGTGAGGGGCTGTATGTAGGTGTTAAATAACATAGGGGAGAGGATCGCCTCTCTCCCCAAGTGCCACCCTCTCCTTCTGACCATGGAGAAGTGAGACCAGCCATTGTAAGGCTCTCACACGTATCTCCCCATCAGCGAAGCAGTGGGTCATAAGTTCATAGTCGACTGTGTTGAACACTGCTGTTAGTTCTAATAATACTAGCAGCACTGACCCACCTTGATCCAGATGTCGACGAAGATCATCTGCAAGGGCAACCACTGCTGTTGTCATCCCATAGTCAAGGCAGAAGCCGGACTGGAATGGATCCAGGATAGAGGAATCTTCCAGGAAAGCCTGGAGCTGTTCCACCCCCTCCCCCCAGCTACCTTACCCTGGAATGGAAGATTCAAGACTGGGTGGTAGTTGGCCAGATCCGTAGGGTTCAGAGATGTTTTTTTCAAAAGTGGTCTCACCACTGCCTCTTCCAGAGTCCCTGGGAAAGTCCCAGGGACAGATTGGTGATATCCTCCAGAGTGCCCTGTATTCCATCACTGCCAACTTTCACTAGCCATTACAGACACGGGTCCAAGAGACAAGTGGTGAGCTTCACAGCATGCAGGATCCTGTCAACCTTGTCCTGAGAGAGTCAGCAGTAACGGTCCATTACTGGGCCTGAAGACAGCCAAGGGGCCTCCAGTTCCCTTACTGTATCAACAGTGGCTGGCAGGTCCTGGTGAAGTGACAAGATTTTATCTGCAAAACAGCTTTCAAAAACCTCACAGCTAATAGCCAAATTAGTAACTTTTTGGATTCCCTGCAAGATGGATGTAAGTGACCAAACTACCCTGAACAATTTTGCTGGGCGAGAGCTTGCAGACACAATGGAAGTCGCATAGAACTTCTTTGTGGCTTTCACTGCCACCTCATAGGCTTTCATAAATGTCCTATAAGATGCTCTTGCAACTTCATCATGAGTCTGCCGCCACCCTTACTCTAGCCATCTCAGCTTCTGTTTTATCCTATGTAGTTCCTTGGTGTACCAAGGCTGTAGTCTGGTATAGGAGTGGAGAGGGCGACAGGGAGCGATTTTGTCAATGGCTTCAGAGAGGCAGTCATGTCAGTCCTCTACCAGCACATCTAACGAGTTACCAGGGCCATTGGCTCCCATAGAGCATTCTGGAAACCAATATGATCCATCAGTCACGGGCGAGCATAAATCTGAGATGATAGTCATCTCATTTAGTAGGAACGCTGGTCTTATTTTTTTCTGCCCGAGTGCCATTTTTATTAGTAGATATTAGAAACTAGCACTTACTGTGCAGTGGTAAATTTCCCTGCTCTCAAATGCATTGATTAAGAGATAAGAAGTAAGTGAATGTGTCAGGCTGCTAGTCTTAAGTTCAGTGTTTCCTCCTCTGACTGGAAGCAGCTTTCCAGGGGTCTTAAGCAATGTTCCCTCTAAGCTGTGGAGTCTTGTGAGCAAAAATTCTACTTTGCAAGCTACTGACATTAAAGTTGGGAGTGAGCAATTTGGCTACGGCATAAATTAGTTTGCTCTGGAGCCATCCTTCCTGAGCTAAGACAAAAATGTGTGAGCTGGATGCTAAAAAACTGAGCTAGCTCACACTAACTCAGCTTAGAGGGAACACTGGTCTTAAGCAGAGAGTGATCTTTCCCTCTACCTGTTGCCTATGATCCTTTAAATGGAGATGTTGGGAGCTGAACCTGAGACCACATGCGTGCAAAGTGAATGTTCTACCACTCGGCTGTAGCCCTTTCTCATTTTGTTAACATTTTAATTCTGCCTTTTGCAATCAGAAATGATTGTTTGTAGTAACACACTAGAAAAGCCTCCTTTGCCAGTTATAGCAAGCAACAGTGAATTTATTCTCCTGTTGAAAAACAAATTTGTTTGTGTCAGGGTTTGTTTCCTCTACAGAGGAAGAAACCTTTTCCCTGTTTTTGTAGTGCATTTATGTGGTTAATAATAAATTTGGGCAGAAGTCAAAGATTAGGGAAAATACCAACAGTGAAGCTTACAGTCTGTGTTAAGCAACTTAATGAAATTTCCAAGGTTGAGCAGAGGGAAAAAATTCCAGCAAACATTTTAAGCTTTTCATATGTGTATCTGAGGTCTAATTGTCAGAATCAAGAACTTTAAAGATGAGAATGAAATATGTAGTGGTTTTCAGAATAAAATAAAAGGTAGGAAGTGAGTGGAAACACACATATATTTTTATCTTGTGGCTGTGATGTGCTTGCAGAAGCCGAAAAGCATACACAGAATTCTGTCTGAGCAAGTCTACTCATTCTCTTCAGGATCAAGAAATAATTGTTATGCTGTACACTTTCATTTTGCTCACATAATCAGGATTATTTTTCTTTTTTACTTCAGTAATTCCTATTTATGACGTGATAATTCTAATTTCCATTACTGAATGTAGCTGTAGAAGATCCACATATAGAAGGGATTGTGAGAATGTATCCTTAGTTTTTTGTTTGATAGAAACGAGATTCTGGAGAGTTTGATTGGAGGCCTGGAGGGTGTGTGTGTAGGCAGTAGGTAACTTCTCCTCATTTTAATCTGCAGACTGCTCCATTAGCTGTCAGTGCATTTTACCAGTTATTCCTCTATCTCTCAGACTTGGATGGTGGGAAGATGAGAAGGCAGATCACATTCTCATCCAGACTGCAAGCAAGGTGACCCCTTCTGGAAGTCACCTGTTTACATTTGCTGTGGTTGGTAGCTGCATCACCAGCAGGGCATGAAAGGCCACATGTAAAGGGTAGAAGGACCCTTTAGTAGGGACCAGTAGAGAGGGCCTAAACCTTAAGCTTTATTTGGCTGAATGTTGCTTTTGAATAATCAACCTGTTTGTTTATATTTGCAGCTGTATTTCATGAACTGGTGGCTCCTGCTTGAACAAGGCTGCTACTCTTAAGTTGTCTTTTATTTTATGGATTGGGTACTGCATTTCATGAAACATTGCTATGCCTTTTCTTGAAATGTCTCCCTTAGTGCTGCTTTGTTTCATAAATTGCTCATTCATTCTTTTTCTTTTTCTTTTTTTGCATTTAGTGTGTGTGTGTGTGTGTCTGTGCCTGGAAATCATGGTGACCTCTGGCAACTGCTACTGGGGCATGGAGGACATTCAGAGAAGTGGCTTGATAGGCCATTTCCTATTTCTGAAAGGGCAGAGGGGAAGTAATAGAATTACATTTGCTTGTGTGTATGCACTCAACTCTGCTCAGGTATCATTTTCTAAGCCCATCATCATGGTAACTGAGCTTTTGGTTAAAGGAAGAGGTAATCTTAGCAGGGGATTTAAACAGAGGTCAGTAAATTTACTTCTCATATTTTGATCCCTCTGGTTTTTCAAACATGGTTAGGGAAACATCATTTACAAATGGTAAAAATAAGAACTGTGGGGAAAAAACAACATGGTTAAGGAGCAGACAAGAAGAGGCTAAAATTGACAGAATATGGGGTTGAAGTTTGTAGATTGGGGGTCCCCAATATGGTGCGCACTGACATCTTTTATGGCACCTGCCAAGAGTTTTTAGGCTGTGAGTTGGGCCAGGTAGGGTTTTTGCTGAGCAAGGCTTCTGATTGACTATTGGAGATTTGATTGGCTGTGCAGATTTTTTAAAATGTACTTTGGCAGCAGCTGCCACCACAGCATAAGAATCTACACTGTGTTACTGAAGTTAAGCTGTGGCAGCCATTTTGTGTGATGTAGTGATTAAGAGTCATTGTGGTGTTGTGGTTAAGAGTGGCAGGACTCTAATCTGGAGAACCAGGTTTAATTCCCCACTACTCCACATGAAGCATGCTGGTGACCTTGGGCCAGTCACAGTTCTCTCAGAACTCTCTCAGTCCCACCTACCTCACAAGGTGACTGTTGTGGGGAGAGGAAGGGAAGGCAATTGTAAGTTGCTCTGAGACTCAAAGTAGAGAAAAGCGGGATATAAAAACCAGCTCTTCTTCGCTGCCTCTGGTGCCATTTTGTTTTGTTGCGCCCACCATGTCAGAATTTCCAGATGTGCCTACAGGCTTAAAAAGGTTGGGGACCCCTGTTGTCGATGCATAACTGGCAGTTACTTACACTAGAGATAGACAGTGTTTGAGCACACTAATAAACCACGAAAAATGCTTGCATTTCTTTTGGCATATAGGGGTGAGAAATAATACCTTGTATTAATTGCAATTTGGAGCCATGTACGTGCTTCTGGAATTGTAGAGGAATTTGCAAACTGCTAATCCCACTGTGGTGTAGTGGTTAGAATGTTGGATGAGAATCTGGGAACTTCAAGTTCAAATCCCTGCTTTTTCATGAAGATTGCTCGGAGTTGTAAGGTCAGTTTCTGTAACATACTTTACAAGGGGAAGGGCAAACTATGTGTGCTGCCATCAGCTTCTTGGAGAAAGGGAAGAATAAAAGTGTACTAGAAAGAAGTTTTGTGGATAAGTTGTACTCCATAGGTTTCAGATAACCATAGGGAGTATATAGATCCCTCTGTATTTTCTCATCAGGTGAGACAGCTATTAATTCGTTGAAAACCTAAATCATCTATATCAAATGGTGTTTCAAAATATTTTAAGGAATACTTAAGAGGTGAATTATCACCAGTGTGTGAGAAACTCACCTGTCATTACTGTGGGAATTAACTGGGAGATGTGACTGAGGATGTTTTGATTCATAAAGTGAGGAAGGATTCTGAGGAGCTGCATTCATATGAACCTTTTAATTGTTGAAGCCAAGATCTTATTCAATAATGACAAGTAGCTTGAATGGTATTTTCACCCATTATATAGAAGAATATCAAACTGGAGTCCCTTAAAGGGTCATCATTTATCATGGAATATAAGAAAAATGATCTAGATATAGTTTGGGGGGCATTAATTCATAGGGTCACTGTAAGTTGGAAATGACTTGGTAGCATTTAACACACAGAGCACAGAAGATTCCAACTGCATTCTATTTTCTAAACACTAAGAAAGTCTTTGAGAGAATTGAATATGGTTTTGTGATTAACAGCTTCAGTTGGGTAGATTACACAATTTTTTAAAAATGGGTATCTGTAAGTGCACTTGAACATGCCTATTGGTAAACGGTCTCTTCTTTTTTTGAAGTTCTCATTGCGTCATGGGGTACAATAGCAATGCCCCTTAAACATTCTCCTGTTAAATCTATGAGCTACATAGATTTAAATTATGAGCTACAACACTCCTAGTAAAGATGGTTGATTCAGGTGACAGTCATTTCAATCTGAAAACCTAACCTTGGCTAGTAAGTGTAATGATAATGATGCTTTTAATGGTGCCCTACTCTGCTATGGAAGTTTGTTGGCTAACCATCGGCCAGTCATGTACCTAACCTACCTCACAGGGTTGTTGTGAGTATAAAATGGAGGAGAGGAGAATGATGTAAACTGCTCTGGGTCCCTGCTGGGGAGAAAGGTAGGGTATAAAAATTAAAGGTATTTAGTAATTTATCTCGAGATTAAATTAAAGTATAAAAGAAACATATCCAAATCAGTGCTTATTGCAGTGGAGGGAAAGGGATTTTTTAAAGGATTTAACTGGATCTTGTTGGCAGCAGAACAGTATTCAGTTATTTGAGTGTTCTGTTCAAAATATTGTGTGGCATAATTTGAAACCTCTTATAAAACTGACAATATGAATCTGAAAAAAAACAACAACAACCAGGCCCAGCTTAAACTTTCTTGGATAGACAGAATTGCTGTGACAAAAATGAACATTTTCCCCAACTTTCTGCTCTAGTTCCTCGTCATTCTCTTTTCTATTTTTAGCTAGTGATTCAATAAAATACAAGCTGTGTGTTATAAGTTTATTTAGAGTTATAAAAACCCTTATATCAAATCCAAAACCGTAAAGATCCCTCCTCCCACAAAACCCCCCAGCCCCACCCCAGTGGATCTCTGGCAGTTCCTCATAAAGGGAAACCGGATCATGCTGGTGTCATTGGGTGGTTTTGATTTATTGGCTTGTTAGATCTATAGCCACGATTGACCAGACAATGGAAGAGTTTTGATATTGGGCAGAATATTGGGCCTCCTAGACGGGTAGCATCGTGGTTAGAGTGTTGGGCTACAGTCTGGGAGACCCAGATTTGATTCCCTGCTTTGCCGTGGAAACTTGCTGGCTGACCTTGGCGAGGCACTCTCAGCCCAACCTACCTCACTGGGTTGTGGTGAGGATAACATGTAAACCGCTTTGGGTCCCCACTGAAGAGAAGGGTGGGGTATAAATAAAGTAAAATAATAAATAAATTATTATTCATGGGGGTAAACTGACAAATTTATCTAGGTGTTGGGGTTGACCCAGCCACTTTTTACGTGCTGTCTTGCCCAGTACCCCTCCTCATAACAGCCACTGTCCATGTTGCTTTTACCTATCTTGAGTCTTATTCAGATCATTCAGTAAAAGCAGTACCAGGAATGGTTATAGGCTAAATGACAGGAATAATACTCCTAAAAGTAGGGTAGAACTGTCTGAAGGCAGCATTTGCTGCCACCTGATAACTAACAAGTTGCTAATTACAATCCTGAAACCTTTAATATCAGTCTGTCTCCCCGACCCTGCCTTTGTTTTGGTGGCTTGTGGTCCTGGAGACAGTGGTGGCTCCATTATATTATAGTGTTGCATAGATGTACTAACAGCAGTGTAACATTTCAGAGGCACCATGAAGATCCTTACTGTTTCTGAGCAAGTTATTGTCTCTCTTAATATTGCAAAGCACTTAGTGATTGCATCTAGGTTCTCTAATTGTTTTACTTTGTTTCATTTTATTTTGATAGAAAATAACTTATGGGGTGTAAAGATCAATGTTTATAGTTTCTCCTTTAATACTTAGTAGTTTTATGCTCTCTGTCTTTCAGAATAATTTAAAATACTGCTGGGGATTTGCATTAACCAGTACCTCTTGATATTTAGTAACAAATTAATGAAAGCATGATTTTCAATTACTTAGCTTGGAAGCACATTTTTTTCCAAGCTGGTCTGCTTTGGCCAGAAACTCAAGTAGCTGAATTGCATTCAACACTGCATTTCCAATTTATTACATGCCTAAGAAGATCAATACTATTAATATGTATTTAATTGCACAAGAATCTCTTATAGGCATATCCCTATACATGCCCTTCTGTGTCTTATTACCCTCCTGTTTTAATTTTGAGCAATTTTTAATTGCCTATTGTCCCGACTCCCAGCGGCTCCGCCAGGCCGCGGAGCCGCGGCGGGGGCCCAAGCCGGGACGCGGGGGGGCTGCGATGCCCAGCGCCGCGTCTCCTCGAAGGACGGGGGAGGCGGCAAACGGGAAACGCGGCAGCCTCGCCGCGCCCGAGGCCGCCCCCCCCCAGGAACGCGAGGAGCTGGCACAGGGGAGGCGGGGAAGGCCGGCTGCATGCCCGGGGCCGCCGCCGTGCCTCTCCCCCGATTGTCCCGGGTCGCCTCCCAACGGGCGGCGCTGAGCAGGGGCAGGTGGAGGCGGAGGACGGGCCTCCGAGGAGCCGCGTTCAGCCCCACCCCAGGCCGCGCCCGACCCGGCCCGGGCGGGCACGGGAGGACAGAGGGGCTGAGGGCAAACGCCAGCAGACGGGGCTTGGGCTGCACCATCGCACAAAGACAGCCCACCCCTGCTAGCCCAGCCACCCAGGGCTCGGGGATGGAAACAAGCCTGGGAGGAGGACCCGCTGGGGGGGGGCGTCTAGAGTAGCCCCAGAAGGCACGGGGACCCAGCCCTCCTCACCAGGGCGGGCACGGAAGAAACCCCGCGAGCCCCGCGGTCCCTTCCTCCCTCTACACCTTAGAGCAACCTCCTTACCTGCTCCTCTACTCCAACAGACCCCAGCTGAAGGGCCAGCAGGATGCAGCCGACACCCAACTGTAGAAGCTGGAAGGGGCGGAGCACACCACCCTTAAAGGAAACAACTGAGAACCAATGGAAAGAAGGAGGCACGCCGACAGACAAGCCCAGGAGCCAATGAAGCCTCGACAAAGGGGGGAGGGAGGGGTAAGGTGTGGTGGAAGGGAATAAAAAGAGGGGTAGAACGCCAGAGCCGGGGAGGAAAGAAGGAGTTTGGAGAGAGAGAGCCTGCACTCCCAGAGAGAGACGACGAGGCCTCTCTTTGTTCCTACTCCAAAGGAGAAGTGGATACTGAAGGTGACGAAACCTCAGGTCCCTCTCACATCTGAGGCTTGTGGCTGAACCCCTTTGCGTTCCTCTTCGACCGGCCTACCCGGGGACCGCCCGCCAGCCCCCCAGACTGGACCAGAGGCGTGACAACGTGGTGGAGAATGCGGGCACTGGCGACCCGCTAGGAAGACCTCGCCTGCACCTGCCAGCACCCTCAGGTTGGAAACCTCCTCAATTGCGAACAACGCCGATCCCAGCAGACGGGGGCGCTACCACGGCTTCCTCCAGTGACGAATCCTCGGGGTCAGACGATAGCCAGGCCGGGGCACCCACAGCCCCACCCGCTATGGATCTCCAGCAGTTCGGGCAGTGGCTTACGGAGCACAACATGTGCCTGTTACGAGAAGTATCGCAGCAGCAACAGGACGCACAGGCATCCCTGGTTCGAGATCTCCAACAGACCCTGGCATCCGGTACCCGAGGCACCGATGGAAGCGGAGGAACTCGGCTCGATGGGGGCTGGCCTAGTCGTGGTTCCTGGATTCCGTTGACCAAGCTGACGGCAGACGATGACATTGAAGCCTACTTGGAAGCCTTCGAGCGAGCCGCAGAGGCTGCTCAGTGGCCGGCCGCCCAGTGGCCTTTCATTCTGGGGCCCTATTTGACGGGAGAGGCACAGGCCGCGGTGAAAAGCTTAACTAAAGAGGAAGCCGCCGATTACGCTGCAGTGAAGGCCGCCATTTTAGACCGCTTTACAATCACGCCCGAGACCTACCGGCAGAAATTCCGAGCCCTGACATGGCACCCAGGGGATCGACCCCGGAGCGTTCTGGCTGCCTTGAAGGACGCAGCCACGCGCTGGTTGCGACCGAAGACCGATGAGGCACGCCGTATCGTGGAACAAGTAGTGCTGGAGCAGTTACTACATATACTGCCACCCCGTACGAGGCATTGGATTGCATGCTGGCAACCCCAAACGCTGGCCGATGCAGTCGACTTGTGGGAAAACTTTATGGCGGCAGAAGGCACCACAACCCGACGGGAAGAACCAAAACCCCGCGAGACGACTAGTAAGGCTGGGGGGGAAAAGGGGGCTAGAGGTCCGGAGGCTCTCCGCGGAGGGAGAGCTCGCCCCCCGTTCCTAATGAGGGGCAATTCTGGAGGTACCACGCCCCGGTGGATTGCACCTCCCGGTCCAATGAGGGGCCGAGGACTCCCTGAAGCCCGAGGGTCTGGCGAGGGAAGACCCCCAGGAACACGAGGCAGTGAGGTGGGGCCTTGCTATACGTGCGGTCAAATGGGCCACCTCCGACGCGATTGCCCCATGATGGAGTGTGACATCGGGTGGGAGTCCTCTCTCCAAGTTACTACGCCAGGGAAAGGTCTTCCCCCCTTTGTAGTGAGGGTCCGGATTGCCGACAGCGAGATCCCCGCGCTGCTGGACAGCGGTAGCTCTATATCCATGGTACGAGCAGACTACATGCCGGAAAAGCTGCCCTTCGTGCGGGAAACAGAGGTCGCTTATTTCCATGGACACGGGGAACGCTGCCCAGTGGTGGTGGTACCCATCCAGTACCAGGGCCGCACATATCAAATGCCCATGGCCCGGGTTCAAATGCTGCCCTTCCCGGTGTTGTTAGGCCGAGATGCCCCGGGTTTCCTACCTATCCTGGCCCGGCAGCCCTCCTCCCTGGGTAGCACCTGCGGCGGAGGAAGCCTCCGAGACTAACCAAGAGGACGGCAGGACAGGGGAGCCCCGCCCGGAAGACCCAGAATTGGCAACCAGGCAACAGGAGGACCCCACACTAGATGCACTACGGGGTCGAACCGTGGTAAGCGAAGGGCAAGTCATAGATGCAAGGTTGGGCCAACGGGGGTCCCGTATTGTACAGGAAGGGGGGGTCTGGTTCAGAGAGTGTTTGGTAAGGGGGGTGGTCCGGCGACAAGTGTTAGTGCCGCAAGCGTACCGCCAAAAGGTGCTGGAGCAAGCCCATGACCCGCCTTGGGCAGGGCATCAAGGCATCGCAAACACCCTGAAGAGGGTGTTAGAACGATTTTTTTGGCCTTCGGTCTCCAAGGACGTCACCCATTTCGTGAAGACCTGCGGACTTTGCCAGAAGACCACGTCTCGTCCGGCACTGAGAGCCCCTCTACAGCCCGTTCACTTTGAGGGCCGTCCCTTCGAGCGGATTGCCATGGACTTTATTGGCCCATTGACTCGTACCGCCAGGGGGGCCCGATACGTTCTCGTCCTCATGAACTACGCAACAAGGTGTCCGGAGGCCATACCCCTACCTAGCATGAAGAGCGCTGGAGTAGCCCACGCCCTCATGAGATTCTTCTCCCAGGTCGGATTACCACGCGAAATCTTGACGGACCGAGGGAAACCCTTCACCGCTGACTTTATGGCCAAGGTCTGCGACGCCTTACACATCCGGCAACTCTTCACAGCCGCTTATCATCCGCAGACTGACGGCCTAGTCGAGCGGATGAATCAGACCATCAAAGGGATGTTACGCCGTCTGTCGCACGACCATGCCCAGGCCTGGGACTTATATCTCGATCCCTTACTATTAGCTCTGAGAGAGACGCCCCAAGCGTCTACCGGTTACTCTCAATTCGAGCTGATATATGGCTGGAACCCAAGGGGAATTCTTAGCCTGCTCGAGGAACAATGGGTCCCAACGGGTCCGGGGAAGTCGCAAACTACCGAGGCCCATGTGCAGCAGTTGAGGGAGCGACTGAAACCGCCAGGGCCGTGGCTAGCCGCAATTTGGAGCAAGCCCAAGCACAATACAAAAAACGATATGATGTGGGTACCCGGACCCGAACCTTACAACCCGGCTCACTAGTCCTCGTGGCTAGCCGGGTCATGCCGAGAAGCAAGGGAGACCCCTGGGTGGGCCCGTTCAAAGTCTTGCGAGCTTTAGGCCCCGTGACGTATGTTGTCCAGTGTGGGCGGACGAACCGACAGGTCAAAACCCTCCATATCAATGATCTAAAAGAATGGGTGGAGAGAGACTCATCGGCGGAACCTGCTGCCGCCCCATGTCTGCTCGCCGAGCGTCCCGGGGAGGTGGAGATCCAGGAGGTCCCCCGACAGGCGGCAACGGTTGCCCCGGTAGAACCAGTGCTGGATGAGGGGCTTACAACGCAACAAAAAGACGAAGCCCGACAGGTTATAGCGGCTTGTCCCCCAGTATTCTCGTCCACGCCCGGCTGCACTCACATAACAGAGCACTGCATCCCCACCCCTGAAGGGGTGGTAGTCCGCTGCCCCTGGCGACCCATCCCCTATAAGCGCCAAAGCGTAATCGACCAAGAGGTAAGCGACATGCTCCGCCTCGGCATCATAGAACCGTCCCAAAGCCCGTGGAGGAGTCCGGTGGTCCTGGTTCCAAAGCCCGACGGGAGTGTCCGGTTCTGCATTGATTACCGGGAGGTAAACCGCGTCGCCCTGTTCGATGCCTACCCCATGCCACGGGCAGAACACCTAATGGACCAGCTAGGAAAAGCACAATACCTCTCAGCCCTGGATTTGACAAAAGGGTATTGGCAAATTCCGGTACGACAGGAAGATAGGGCCAAAACAGCCTTCGCGACCAGCCAAGGCCTTTTCCAATTCCGTCGGATGCCCTTTGGCCTTCACGGGGCGGCAGCGGCTTTTCAGCGATTGGTCGACCAGGCTCTCGCACACTGTAGTCACTTTGCCTGGGCCTACATAGACGATATTATAATCTGTAGCCCAGACTGGGGGACCCATTTGAAGCATCTCCGGCAGGTACTAGAGGCTCTAAGTGCGGCGGGGTTAACGGCCAACCCGAAGAAAAGCCGCATCGGCTTCCGGGAATTGAAGTACCTAGGATACCAAGTGGGGAGGGGTATCCTGCGGCCGTTGCCTGACAAGGTCGAAATCCTAGAAAGCATCCCGGCGCCCACGACGAAAAAACAACTTCGCAGCTTTTTAGTATTCGTGGGGTACTATAGTAAATTTATACCTCACTTTGCCTCCATTGCGGCCCCCCTGACCGATAGCCTCAGTAAGCGACATCCAAACCGGATCCTCTGGACCACGGAACGCCAAACAGCTTTTGAGACCTTACGGAGTAGCCTTTCGGCCAATCCCGTTCTGCACAACCCTGATTTTGACTACCCGTTCATCCTTCAAACAGACGCCTCCAGCTCGGGCCTCGGGGCCGTGCTCCCTCAGGAAGTGGCAGGGGAGGAACGACCTGTCCTTTTTCTCAGTCGAAAACTACAGGCCGCCGAAAAGGGCTACGCCACGATTGAAAAAGAAGCGCTGGCCATCAAGTGGGCGGTGGGGGCCCTTCAATTCTATCTGGCGGACAACCCATTCCACTTGGTGGTGGACCATGCCCCCCTGGTGTGGATGGCCCAGGCCAAAGGTCATAATGCTCGAGTGCTGAGATGGTACCTTTCTCTACTCCCCTTCCGATTCACCATACAACATCGGGCTGGACGTGATCATCTGAATGCCGACTTTTTGTCCAGCTTTCACGACAGGGACCCCGACAACGAACGTCCCAGGGAGGGGGTGTGTCCCGACTCCCAGTGGCTCCGCCGGGCCGCGGAGCCGTGGCGGGGGCCCGAGCCAGGACGCGGGGGGGCCGCGACACCCAGCGCCGCGTCTCCTCGAGGGACGGGGGAGGCGGCAAACGGGAAACGTGGCAGCCTCGCCGCGCCCGAGGCCGCCCCCCCAGGAACGCGAGGAGCTGGCACAGGGGAAGCGGGGAAGGCCGGCTGCATGCCCGGGGCCGCCGCCGTGCCTCTCCCCCGATTGTCCCGGGTCGCCTCCCAACGGGCGGTGCCGAGCAGGGGCGGGTGGAAGCGGAGGACGGGCCTCCGAGGAGCCGCGTTCAGCCCCACCCCAGGCCGCGCCCGGCCCGGGCGGGCACGGGAGGACAGAGGGGCCGAGGGCAAACGCCAGCAGACGGGGCTTGGGCTACACCATCGCACAAAGACAGCCCACCCCTGCTAGCCCAGCCACCCAGGGCTCGGGGATGGAAACAAGCCTGGGAGGAGGACCCGCTGGGGGGGGCGTCTAGAGTAGCCCCAGAAGGCACGGGGACCCAGCCCTCCTCACCAGGGCGGGCACGGAAGAAACCCCGCGAGCCCCGCGGTCCCTTCCTCCCTCTACACCTTAGAGCAACCTCCTTACCTGCTCCTCTACTCCAACAGACCCCAGCTGAAGGGCCAGCAGGATGCAGCCGACACCCAACTGTAGAAGCTGGAAGGGGCGGAGCACACCACCCTTAAAGGAAACAACTGAGAACCAATGGAAAGAAGGAGGCACGCCGACAGACAAGCCCAGGAGCCAATGAAGCCTCGACAAAGGGGGAGGGAGGGGTAAGGTGTGGTGGAAGGGAATAAAAAGAGGGGTAGAACGCCAGAGCCGGGGAGGAGAGAAGGAGTTTGGAGAGAGAGAGCCTGCACTCCCAGAGAGAGACGACGAGGCCTCTCTTTGTTCCTACTCCAAAGGAGAAGTGGATACTGAAGGTGACGAAACCTCAGGTCCCTCTCACATCTGAGGCTTGTGGCTGAACCCCTTTGCGTTCCTCTTCGACCGGCCTACCCGGGGACCGCCCGCCAGCCCCCCAGACTGGACCAGAGGCGTGACACCTGTGATTCTGGAAATTTAACTATTTACTGGAACTAGAAAAGTTAGAATGGAGTGTGTCTGTCCTTTAAAAAGTTGCTGTGAGGGCAGAAGGTGACTTCCTGTGAGATGAGGCTGAATCTGGAACTTCCAGCAGGTTGGCTCCTCAAGGAATCTTTAATTGAAAGCCTGGAGGTATCTTTGCATTTTCCACATTGGGGGTTGGATCCAGCCTAATTTATCCAATGACAGAATGGAACTTTCTTTCCTTTCCCCTTCCATTGGAGCCTGCAGATCTCCATGGAATGCTCCTCCCGGGAAACAGAAATTCTTAATGAGACATTTTGATAAAAAGTTCCTACTGGATTCTAAGTTTATTGATTAAGCACTAGAATAGACAATAATGCTAGGAAAAGTTGAAGGTAGTTGGGAAAGAAGATCCAGCATGAGATGGATTGACTGAATAAATAACTTGAGTAAGGCTGTTAATGATAGGATGTTTCGGAGATCAGTCATTCTGACCAGAGTTGCCAGTCTCTGGGTGGATCTGGAAATCTGGAATTACAACTGATCTCCAGAACTACAGGGATCAGTTCCCTTGGAGAAAATGGCTGCTTTGGACGGTGAACTCTGGTGACATTGCATTCCTGCTGAGGTCCCTCCCCTCCCAAGGCTCCGGGAATTTCCTGACCCAGAGTTGGTACCTCTAGTTGTGACTCAACTGTGTGATTGAAAAGATGGTTATTAACTTTACCAAACTGAGCTCCCAAAATAGCTGATGGAAGCTTAATGTTTGCTTTTATATTAGTCCTTTTCATACTACCCCCAAAGAGAGGATATCCTCGGAAATATATTTTCCCTTAAAGAAAGATGCCTTTATAGAGTGAGCAAACATGTCATGTGGGATGCTTTCAAATCAGTTATTTGTGATGTTTCATACAAGAGAATTGAGAGAAGGGTGAGGAGATAGATGGTTTATTAAAGAATACAAACAAAAGTCTAGGCTGGCAACATCCTGAATTCTTCAAGAAGAAACATCTCTATGAAGAATTAGAGACATCACATAGACAAATCACTTACAGATACTAATAAATGTAATCCGAATGTCTTCCTCGTAAAGATAAGGTATCTCTGAAAAGGCGACATTGCCATCTAGTGACTATAATGTGAAGTTTCCACCAACCTAATCAACTTTTCTGAGGCTATAGCTCAAAGTTTTGTAGCATGTTAAGATTTGGGGGGGGGCACCAAAATTGGTAACAATTAATACTGTGCTTCCTACAATTATCAGAAGATATAGATAAAACTATTACCATGGAAAAAAAAATTAAAAAACTGAAAAAAGCCAGGAACTGACAAGTTTCCCTGGCAGGAACAGTTGCATAATCATTTTGAAAAGTAACTTTGACAGCCAACGTTAGATGTGTTTAGTGTTATTTGATAGGATAGTGTCATTTCCGAATTGTGGAAAACTGCTAAGATTTTAACAGTATTAATGCTGATTAGGGTATGCTATCCAGCTGGAAAGCCTATTTCTAATCTTTGTTCCAAATCGGGATGCAAAAATTTTAATGTCCATTTTTGCCAATAGGCTCTTTGCGGAATACATTTGTCCTAACCAAGGACAAATTTGTTAAAGTATTTTGAGCATTTACAACTCCCTTGCATTCCATCTCCTGGTGCATGCTCTGCTCCTTTCTCCCCTCAACTAGAGTACTTTGATCTACCAAGAGCCAGTCAGGGGCGCTGCAATCAGACGAGCTGTTTGATCCAATGTCATTGCTTCTCTCCTCCAGATTAAAAATGCTCATTGAGACAGTGACATCTGTATCCCGCTCCCCAGTTGTCAGTGCCGCGATCTTTACAGATTGAACTGGTCTCACCAAGCATTCCTTGATGTTTGAACTCGTTCCTGTGAAATCAAACTGTTTGGGAAGTCAAATCGCACACTTCTGTCTGTGCATAAGCAGATCTTCACCCCAGGATTTTGAATCATCGCTTGTGTGTTTCTGAAGCCAAACATTCTGTCAGGATTGGGAGCCCCTGGGGAAGTTGTTTTTGAGCAACAGACCCCCCCCAACCCTTCTTTCCTGTTTCTTGGGGTTGGAAAGCTGTGGAAATAGTCCCTAGTTAGGCTCCCATATCGGCAGGGAGCCTAGGGAGACTTGGGTAAAGCTGGAAAAATTAAAAAATCCAGGCTTCAGAGTTGCTGTTTGAGAGCATCCCATGATTGACACAAGGGTAAATGTACTGAAGTCAGTGGGGTTACTCTCATGTAAATCTGCATGATGCTTACATTCCCCCCCAGTATTCCAAGGAAGAGAGACGAAGTGAAGGAGGCTGAGAGAGGCCACAGTACTTGGCGGAGGGATCGTGGAACTGTCAAAATGGAGTGGTGCTTCAAATGAATGCTTTTGCACATGCACGAAAGACAGTTTTTTAAAAAGGATGCTGCCCAACCACCCACTCTGTGGTTACCACGCAGCAATAATCTGAATGGTCAACCACGGAGTGAGCGTGTGGTGAGGTGGGTTAAGGGTGGCATGTTTTTTTTTAAATCACTGTTTTATTGTTTTTTTAAAATTCAGTTACAAAATAGGACAATACAGCAGGTCATGAATTGTTTCGTATTGAATATGTACAATTTCCATTTCTCAACTCATCTCCTATGATTAATCGGGGCAACAGAATACTTTGAACTTGAAATTGGAAAAAAGGGATATGCGTTAATTAAAAAAAATATATAACAAGCTACTGTCTATAATTTATTTATTTTATTGGATTTATATCCTGCCCTCCCCGCAGATGGGCTCAGGGCGGCTCACATATTTATTGGCATCATGTGCCAAGTTCACATAAAACAATTAAAAACTAGTTAAAACAGTCATACAGTAAACAATTAACAATTAAATTGCTCGCAATATTGATCGTTCAGTAAATTGAAGATGGCATGCTATAAGATGTAGTACTAAATCCTGATTCAGTGGTATTCTGGCATCCCCCCCGCACTGTGGCTCAATCTCCAGGGCCAACCAATTACAACAGATGTTAATAGTAATAATAGTTGGTGATAGTGGTGGGTGGCTCCTAGTTGAAAGCCTGGTGGAAGAGCTCCGTCTTCCAGGCCCTGCGAAACTGTACAAGGTCCCGCAGGGCCTGATTTCCCCTGGGAACTCATTCCACCATAGAGGAGCCACCACTGAAAATGCCCTGGCCCTAGTAACAGTGAGCCTGGCATCCTTGGGGTCCGGAATAATTAATCGATGTTGTGACCCCGACCGTAGTGCTCTCTGGGGTATATATGGGGAAAGGCAGTCCCTCAGGTATGTCAGACCCTGGCCATATAGGGCTTTAAAGGTAAGTACCAACACCTTGAAGCAAATTTGGTATGCTATTGGCAGCCAGTGCAGTGCCTTCAGCACCGGATGGATGTACTCCCATCTAGGGAGGCCCATCAAAAGCGTGGCCGCGGCATTCTGCACTAGCTGCAGTTTCTGGATTTGTGACGGGTAGCCCCATGTAGAGAGCATAACAGTAGTCTAATCTCGAGGTGACTGTTGCATGCATCACTGTAGCCATGTCATCGTGGTCGAGGAAGGGAACCAACTGCCGAATCAGCCGAAGGTAGTAGGAGGCCAACTTAGCAGCGGCTGCCACTTGGGCCTCCATTCTTAAGGAGGGATCCCAGAGCACTCCCAAGCTCCTAACCTCTGGCAATGGCACCAATGGTGCCCTGCCGAAGGTCAGGAGCTGGATCCCCATCCCCAACTCACCCCGGCTCAGGCACAGGACTTCCATCTTTGCCAGATTTAGTTTCAGCCAGCTCGGCCTAAGCCAACCAGACGTGGCTTGCAATGCCTAGTCCAGATCTTCTGGACTGGAGTCCGACTGGCCACCCAACATCAGATAGAGCCGGGTGTCATCAGCGTACGGTGTCTGGGCAATAATAATAATAATCTTTATTGCATTAGCATAAAGCCATAGCAACAGTGCAGTATAAACAAGTAACCAGCACTAGATTCAGGCAGATATTAGCGAGTCAATCATTTTACAAGGATAAAGGACCAGAGTCATGCCCCCCCGCGCCCCCCCCAAAGGAAAAAGGAAAAAGGAAACACTTAAAATTATCAGTTTGTACGTGGTCAACAGCTATCAGGGGTGAACTAATTAGATTCGGGTAAATTTACATTCCTGATCACTGCAGCTAAAAAGGAGGCCACTTTAGCCGTGATTTGCTTGTCAATAGTATTATCAGAGAGTAGCACTGAGACTACCCAAGGGAGGGAAGGGAGTTTTTCTTTTCTCAGAATAGGAGTAATATATCTCTCTCTTTCCTTGTTCCACTTGGGACAGAGAAGCATTATGTGGTCCATAGTTTCTATAATCTCTTGTCCACAATCACACAGTCGTTCCGAAAACGGAAGTCCTGAAAAACGGCCAAAAAGCACCTTAGAGGGGAAAGAGTTAAGTCTCGCCAGGGTGAAAGCACGACGTTGTCTTGAGATCTTAAGAGTATAGCAATATGTCGGAATCATCTCGGGGGGGGGGGCAAGACCCAACGATAAACCCGAGCAAGTACGCCGGGCTCTTTGAAGGGTGCTACTGAAATCAAGTTCCTTTAATTTCAATTTAATTTCTCTGAACAGCTCATTAGGTAGTGGGGTTGATATTTCAATCCCCAAGGTTTTTAGTTTCTGTTTGATTAACTTGGATCGGCTGCTTTTGTAGGTGTCATGGGGGATTAAATGTGAGAAACCCGCTTTGTTTGTGCTGCCCCCCTGAACATCCTTCTTCATGAACAGCTTAAAAGCTGTGAGCCAGGCTCTCTGTTCAATTGATGGTTGAGCAAATTCAACCCTGAGTGCAGTTCCCGCTACGCATCTAGGAACTGCTGCAATTTCCCTCAAAAAGGTGTGTAAGGGAGAATCAAGGGTTTCAGATACTCCTTCAATCCACACTGCACACCCATAAAGAATCTGCGGGATAGCCTTGGCATTGAAAATCTTAATGGCAGCTGATATGTGGTTTGCACCTTTGGAGTAACAGAATTTTTTTATCGCCTTAGCTGTGATATTTGCATCTTTGAGGGCTGCCTGGACATGCGGTTTCCATGATAGATTGTAATTAAAAGTGATGCCCAGGTAGCTAAAGGAGGAGACTCTCTCCAAGGCCCCGCCCAATACGCTTATCTTAGGTCCATTGTGGAATGTTCTGGAAAATCTAAGGACCTTTGACTTGGAATAGTTAACTTTAAGGTCCTCTTTAATGCAGTATGTAATAAATGCGTTTATTACTGATTTTAAGTCCAGTTCTGTTTTGGAGAGAAGAACGGCATCATCTGCGTACAGAAGGATTGGAATTGGTGTATTTGCCATAAAAGGGGGGTGTTTGGCCTGGGATTTCACAAATGGGATCATATCATTGATAAATAGATTGAACAAAGCTGAGGCGAGCAAGCAGCCTTGTTTCACTCCCTTGTTAATTTGAAAACTTGCAGTAAGTTGGCCTTGCCAATTGTATCTAATTTGGGCGGAGGTATCAGTGTATAAGTTCATAATTAAAGATAGTAACCTTCTGTCTATTGTAGTTTCTCTCAGTTTGCACCATAGTCTGCCACGATTGATGGAATCAAAAGCGGTCTTCAAATCCATGAAGGCAGCATACAGTTTCCCGCCTGGGGAAGCCAAATACTTGCTCGCTAAATGATGTAAAACAAGGGCGTGATCCATGGTTGAAACCCCTTTGCGGAAACCTATCTGTTCTGGGAGGAGAATCGCCTCCTGATCAATCCAATCTGTTAATCTCTCAAGGAGCTGTGCTGCATATATTTTCCCTGGAATAGAGAGTAAGCTTATGGGTCGGTAATTGTGAGGGTCAGCCCTATTGCCTTTCTTGTAGATCGGAACTATAATTGAACGCTTCCACTCAGTTGGTATAACACCAGAACTATTTATTAGTGAAAAGATGGGAGCTAAACAGGAGCCCCACCAAGTAGGGTTCATCAAAAATAATTCCGGAGGAATGAAGTCTGGCCCAGGAGCTTTCCCCCTTTTCAGATGTTTTATTATGTTAGTAATTTGGATGGGGGAAACCGCTGGCCAACTTCCCATATTCTCAGCTAAAAGTTGGGGTTCTGTATTATTGGATGATGTAGGTACCATTCAGCCGAAGGTAGTAGGAGGCCAACTTAGCAGCGGCTGCCACTTGGGCCTCCATTCTTAAGGAGGGATCCCGGAGCACTCCCAAGCTCTGGCAATGGCACCAATGGTGCCCTGCCGAAGATCGGGAGCGGGATCCCCATCCCCAACCCACCCCGACTCAGGCACAGGACCTCCATCTTTGCCAGATTTAGTTTCAGCCAGCTCGGCCTAAGCCAACCAGACGTGGCTTGCAATGCCTAGTCCAGATCTTCTGGACTGGAGTCCGACTGGCCACCCAACATCAGATAGAGCCGGGTGTCATCAGCGTACGGCGTCTGGGCAATCTGGGCAAGGGGATGCATGTGGATGTTAAACAACATCAGGGAAACATCGGGGAAAGCACCACACCCTGAGGCACACCGCACTCAAGTGGGTGTCTCCTAGACTGCTGTTTCCCTAGCGCCACCATTTGTCCCTGACCCTGGAGAAAGGAAGCAAGCCATTGCAAGGCAAGCCCCTGTATCCCCATGTCGGCAGCCGATAGATCTAACAGCAACAGTACTGCCAAACCACCCTGATCCAGATGTCTCTGGAGGTCATCATTAAGGGCAACCAAGCGCTGTCTCCGTCCTGGGTCCCAGGTGGAAGCCAGACTGGACAGAAGAATCATCCAGAAAGCCCTGTAACTGTATCACCACCGCCCTCTCTATTAATTTGCCTAAATAGGGCAAATTGGAAACTGGACAATAGTTGGCCAATTCGGCCAGATCCAGAGTTGGTTTGGTTTATTTAAGTACTGTATCTAAGTTGAACAACAATAATAGAAGGTATAACATTGCCTCCATGTATTAACCAAACAGCATCAACTTATATTTGGCATCTTTTATGTTTTCCCAGTCAACCTTGTCAATCCATTTTCTTGAGTATCGGATACCATTTGTCTAAAGGGTTTAGCAGCTCGCCTTCAATATTGGCACTGCTGTTAATTATAGAAAATTTTTCCAGTAAGAAAAAATCCCACACCTTGTGTAACCATTGTTGTAGGGTAGGGGGGGGGTGTTCGCTTTCCATTTTTGCACTAACACTACCTTAGCTGCTATTATTAATATATTTATTAACGCTTTTCTGTTTTCAGGTGGACTCTCAGTTGGCCATAGATGTAAAAGGAGCAGCTTTGAATCTATAGGAACATTATATCCTATTAGTGTCTCAATATGTTTCACACTTTGTGACCAAAATTGGAGTGGTAGAATGTGGCTTTTATCCCACATTGTTTCCAGCAAAGTGGGGATGTTTGTGGATACATGTGTGATAGTTTGACAGGGGTTAAGTACCATTTGTGCAGTACCTTTAATGCAGCTTCCTGAAGGGTGGCATGTTTGAACAAACCTCACCGGAACAAGTAACACCAGAAAAAATAGAGGTGCGGCCAGACCATGCCAAACCTGTCATCTGACCGCAGCCAGGGGGGAACCTAGTGCTAGAGTGCTCCAATATTTCAGAGAGGTTGGATTAGAACAAATTGAATATCATGTTTTGACAGTGTAGCTTTGACCCAAATGATGAAGGTACCGGGTGTTTTCACATTTGTTCCAGGGTTTACCAATAATATTATGGAGCTGTAGTTGCAAAGATGGCAAGTCACTTTTGAATTGTGTATGAACATGCAAAAATTCATGAAACTATTCTAGTCAGTGTTTTAAGTTTTCAAAATGATATAATTGGCATTAGTCAAGTTTTGGGTATATCCCAGCTTCCAGCCACTGGCTGAGGTGCTGTCCTGACCTTGAAACAGGCAGAGGAATATTTGTGTGCTGGTACAAGAACTTGAACGATAGACAGAGACTGATATAGTCAAGTGAAAATAGCTCTGAGGGGCTCAGATCAAGATTAAGGGCTATAAATTCATTCCTGAGAGAGGGGCTTCATCACGGACCATGTGACTCCTAGGCTGGCTGGAGCTGCGCTAGAGCCTCTCATTTCAGACACTGATTCCAGACCTTGGGGACCGGATGGTGAATGTGATATTAGCATGAAAGGGTGGGGATGCAGTTTGGCTGCACTTGGCAGCAAGATAAGAAGGCAGTGTAAAGAAGATGAGAATGAAGGAAGTATCTTGCAAGAAGGGTAGAGGAATGTCCTATCACATGTGGTCTACAATCAAAAGGGATGGGACTTAAAATGGAAGAAATAGTAAAGTCAAGGAGGCAGAAAAACTGAGTTTCATCGTGTATTTGGGATTGTCTGCTAGCTAACCAAATCAGTGATTGTTCTTCAGGAAAAGGTCTTGCTCATCTCTTGACTTTGATTTTGAAGAGTCTTTCAGAGGGGGGAAGGAATTGTGTGGTTTAAAAGAGCAGTCTCTGGGTGTGATGGGCTCTGATGTGCCATGGGACTCTGGAAAGGACAAGAAGACTGAATTGGGGCAGCAGAGAGAAGGTGACTGTGGCATCTATTAAATGTGACATTTGGGCATTGTCCAAATGATGTTAGAAATGCAGCAGTCCTCCATGCAAATTGCAAAGCTATGAAGGCTCTCATGTGATATGCGGTCCCTTCCTGACAGCCTGCCGGAATCAGAAGCAATAGATTGCTCAAGATGCTTTTTTTTTTTTTTTTTAAGGGGGCAGCAGGTTGTAATATGATGTTAGTGTATATGAAAGAGGCCAGACTGGTAGTATTGCAGGCCTGTGGAAAAACAGCAGGAGTAGCAATTGGTGCTTTTTTTTGTCCCCTGCCCCCTTGCCAAATTTCTGTGTGTGATGGCAGCTACCCTGAGGAGGAAAATATGTTTTTGTCTTTTGGAACCTCTGTTGTCAGCTGATGCACACTTTAATTGCTTAAGAAGTTATTTTCTGCATGCTTCCCAGCAATTGTTGTAAACTCCAGTGTATTACAAGGAAAACTCATTGCTTATTCGCCATCTAAGGAGCTAGTTGCCTACATTCTGCCTCTTGTCACACTGAGAGTTGCCAAGAAAGAGAACCCAGAATGGAGTTATGTCTATAAGCTTGGGCTTGTTTCTGAGCTGTTGAGAATCGTTTTAGACCCTACTGTAATGGTGCTGTGGAGTATATAATTTGCTAACGAAACAACATGTCCAGTCTCTGCCTCTTATGTCGGGGTTCCCAGGTGGTGTGCCTTTGTACTCTTGATGTGCACATGCACATATGCATCGCTATGCCAGTGTGATGCAAACAACAAATCAGCTACTAGGAAGGCATGAAATATAGAGAGGTTAGTCTGGTGGCAGTAGTTTGTTTGGGCTGTGGTGCTAGAAGAGACTATATCAGGAAAGCTTGGAAATCATGTAGTGGAACAAAGACCTTTGTCCCCTTCTCCAAGTATAGGAAATGCGGTTAATTTAAAATATTCTGAGTATGTGTCCCTCTGATCAGGGAAGCTGTGTTGTGGTTAGAGGCAATGTTCTCTCTAAGCTGTGGAGTCTTGTGAGCAAAAATTCTAGTTTGTGAGCTACTGCCATTAAAGTTGTGAGTGAGCCATTTGGCTGCTGCATAAATTAGTTTGCTCGGGAGCCATCCTCCCTGAGCTGAGGCAAAAATGTGTGAGCCGGAGGCTAAAAAACAGTGAGCTAACTCACACTAACTCAGCTTAGGGGGAACACTGGTTAGGGGTATTCAGAAAGCAACAGCAAAATCTTTGTGTGTTGAAAACATGCTGTTACATTCAGGATAACTCTTATATCGTGATGATGCTGACCTCGAGCCCCTAGAACAGGATGTCCTGTGCATTTATTATGAGGAGAAATTAGGTTCCTGAGAAGTTAAGTTCTCCAGTGGGCATGTTTAAATGGACAGTTTTCACAATGTTGAGGAGGGGGAGTAAGCAGCATCATCTCACAGAGATCTGTTTTGGAACTAGTTGTATCTATCTTGTCTGTAAATGATCTGGGACTGTTGGGTGGCCAAGTTTTCCTTTTCGGGATAGTAAGGGCCAGAAAAGGTTGTGAAGAACCAAGAGAAATTCCCCACATTGAGCAAATGGCCAGCTGTGTGGCAAATGAGGTTCAACATGAGTAAGTGGAAAGAAAATCACACTGGGGCAAAAGATCCTAACATTACTTAAATGCCAATGAGGTTGAAGTGGTAATAACTGGCAAGAGCCCTTTTGTTCTAATATGGCAGGATAGAGAGACCTGGATAATAGAGATCTGGATAATAGAGAGGTGGGGCAGGATGTACTAAAATGAATGACAAGAATGCCATTGGGAACAACAAGAGATGCCTGAAGAACTGTTGGATATAATGGGAGCCAGGAATGATAATTGACTTGCATGGACTCCATTGAAATACATTACAGCAAACAAAAGTTGCATAAAAAATAGGGAGCAGATTTAGAGATACCTTCTCTGGGACTGGAATGGCAGCCCCCAGGCGAAGGCTTTTGTTCCTGTGCTGTAAGCCTTCTGGTCAGCCAGTGCAGGAAGAGGATTCTGGACTAGATGGGTCATTGGTCTGATCCAGCAGGGCTGTTCTGGTGTTCTTAGTGTAATGTTTGTTTCGGTTCTAGAATTTCAAACACTCTTTGTGTTTTAAGCTATATACTTCTCAAATGTTTGTTTTAAGCTTGCTTTGCCACAATCTCTTTACCTTTCAGGGCAAGACATACTTTTTGAAGGACATCTTGTCTTTTTATGCTTTCTTGACTTCACTGGTTAACTATTTTAGGGCCCTCTTAGTTTTGGTAGTACTTCTCCTAACCTATTCTGTGCATTCTATCTGAGCTTCAGTTACTGTAGATTTAAAGAGCTTCCAAGCATCCAGAAGACATTTGTTCCTCTTTACACTTATTTTCAACTTTTTTCTGATTAATTCTTAAATTAAATGCAGCCACATTAGACCTTTTGGGCAACTTTCTGTTTATATATATATATTGCTGTGGTTGCTGTTCCCAACTGATTGAACAACACTTATGTCTCCCACCAGTTTCAGATGAACACTCAGCATCCAGCCTAGAGTTGGTCCATAACTAACTGTTGTGAAGCACAGTTAGGTGTGAGATCTAGAAATGCTGTCTTTGTCATTACTAGAATTTATCCAGTCAATATAGGGGTACTTGAAGTTGTCCATTAGTCAAATATTTTTGTCTTGATCACCTCATTAATTCCTTTTTCACTCAGGTTATCCTAAGAGTTCTGGCTGGGTCATTGATGGTACAGCCACAGCTAACTTTTGGGCTTGGTATCTCCACCTATAATGATTACTTGAGGAGGATATTCCTCTTACATTTCTAGCTTACTTTGACTTACTGCCCCCATTGACATACATTCCTTATAATCTTTTTTTTAGAGTTTATATCTAGGGACAACTATACCCTATTGATTTCTCTGCCTCCCTTTCCACCAGCTTCTGAAGTGGCCACATGTTCTTGTGTAGTGCCAAGCCCTCCAGCTCCCCCATCTTGACTCAGAGGTGTCTAATATCAATATCTAAGTGGTCCCATCTATGGATGGTGACTGAAGTCATGGACAGATGAGACAGATCTTATCACAAACCTGAGAAAAATCCTGGGTTTGCAGAAAAATATGAAAATTTTAAAAACATGGGTACGGGGTTAACCCCCCCAATATGATAGAAGCAGTGTCTGTAGCTTTAAAAAGTGAATGCTATCAGTGGCCAGCACTGCCAGCCTTGCTTTCTGTCAGTAAAAGCCAGGAGGATGGGGGAGGGCCCTTTTTAGGTCTGCTTTGTTCTTTGGGGAGAGGACATTGGCACTAGGTTCAGCAGCACCAACTGGACAACTTACTTCCATGCAAACTGCATGACTGACCCAGGCCTGGCTGCTTACATAAAAATATAAGCGTTTTAACCTTTCTTCATAGGGAAAGTGTTCCAACCCTTTTATCATTCTAGTTGCCCTTTTCTGCACTTTCCCCAATGCTATAATATCCTTTTTGAGGTGTGGTGACCAGCATGTCATCCTAAGGAAGCCAGTGTGGTACAGTAATTAGAGTTTCAGGCTAGGATCTGAGAGACCCAGGTTTGAATCCCCATTCTGCCATGGAAGCTCACTGAGTGACCTTGTGTAGTCATACATTCATAAGCTAAACATACCTCACAAAGTTCATTTTGAGGATAAATTGGAGGAAAGGCGAATGTTTTGGGTCTCTAGTGTGGAGAACGATGGGGAATAAATGAAATAAATATAGCTGAAGATGAGCTAATAAAGGTGCATGGGTGGGAAGGAAAAAAGGAAGCATGAGAAGGTGAGGGGATTTCTAGGAGGAAGAAGAGAGGGAATAATGTGGGGAGGAGGTACAGGGGAAAGTGATGTGTCCCCCACAAGTATTTGCAGGTTCCCCACAATCTAGTGGCTGGAACCATGCAGAGCTTTCCCAGGGAGAGGCTGTTGGGGGAGAGAAAGTTTAGGACAGGGCGGCAGATAATGCTAGGTTGGCTGGTGGGTGGAAATGAGAGTAGGAAGCAGGACAAGGGAAGAGACTGTGTGGGCTTTCAGGAAAGGGAATGAAAAAATAGTGAGGGAGAAGAAAATGAGATGTCCCCACAAGCCTCCCTGAACCAGCCATGGCTTGGGAGGATGGGGTATAAATGTAATAAATAAAAATAAATAAATAACTCCCTGTGGGTCCCCTGCTTATTTATATATAAGCTCCTTTGCCTGGTTTTCCTTTCCTGACATTTTAGATGCTCTCTGTTACAGAATCAAATATTTCTAGTGTGTGAGAGAAATCTCTGCATAAAATGAAATACGCTGCTATCACTCTTCTATTAAGCAAATTTCAGATAAATTTATAAAATTACCTTAGTTCTAGCTTTCATTCCTAATTTCATCTCAAGAGCAATACTTCTGTTAGAAACTTCTGAATAACATTTTATGTTGGCTTCATGCATTTTCACCTGTCTTTGGAAAAAAGAGCTGCAAAGGTAAATCCATACAATTTTCAATTTGCTTTACTTTAGGACCACGACACCAGGGGAGACTAAACTGTTGGCTTCAGAAATCTATGATATTCTTCAATCTTCCAGCGTGTCAGACATGGACAATGTCAATGAGATGAATTCTCGCCGCCGGAAAGCTCAGTTTTTCCTGGGAAGTACAAATAAGCGTGCTAAAACTGTTGTTTTGCACATAGATGGTCTTGATGATTCGGTAAGGAATTCTCCAGTATTTTTGACTTGCTACTTAAACTGGAGGGGAATGACTCTTTATTTTTCGTGTTTCAATTTGCATGTCTCAAGTAAATTACTGAGAAGCCTATTAGATTTCCAGGGACACAAAGGAAGGTGATTTTGGCCAGTCCTCACCACATGAGACCTCAGATTTTCCACTTAAGCTGTGCCCTATCCTCCAAGAGCAGCATTTTGGCTGCCATGGGAGGGAAGAATTGGTGAAAGCTGCCTCCCTCCTTGTATCCATGAATGTCTAGGTGAGATCCAAGCCAGTGAATATAATGAAATTAAAGATTGTGTTACAAGTTTTTCTATTTCAGCAATGCATAGAAGGAGTTTCTATAAATATTGATATGTAATGTACATTGTCCCAGGCGGCTTACTTCAGAAAGACCATAAATATGTTTGAGGCTACCCTCCTGTTCAGACTTAAGGTAAAAGGTTTCCCTTACTCGAAAGCCAGTTGAATCCGACTCTAGGGGTGCAGTGCTCATCTCCGACTCCAAGCCGAAGGGCCAGCGCTGTCCAAAGACATTTCTGTGGTCATGTAGCCAGCATGACTAGACGCCAAGGCGCACAGAACGCTGTTAACTTCCCACTGAAGCAGTACCTACTTATCTATTTGCAATTTCTTGCTTTCTGACAGTAAACCATCCTGATCTTGGTGGGGTTTTCAAGTAAAGATGCCTGGGATTCTCGTATTCATTGTCAATTTCATTTCACTTTTGGTTTTGGCACTTTGAGTATTTCATATTGGAGCTGACATAGTTATTTAGCTATAGGCAAGTGATCAGGCCAGAAATTACTCTTTTCCTATTACAAGTAAAAGGTGCTCAGAATCACTCTGTTCTTGCAGTTCAGTCCTAAGGAAATACTGAGTTTCCATAGCTGGCCATTTCTCTCTCTCTGACATCTTGTCTCATTGTCTGAGATTTCTTTGGCTATCAGCTTACCGTTGTGATAATGAGGTCTCTGTGGAGTCTTTATGCAATGTCAGAATAACTTCTAAAACGTAGCCTCTATTCCCCTGTAGATAACACTCCAGGGCCATGTTTGCCTTTTTATGGCTGCCAAGCAGCATGTAAGGCCGTTGGAGCATGCTCTCCACACATGCCTGGAGGTCTCTGCATTTTCTGTTTTGTAGCCATTTTAAATGATCTAACCTGATCTGCTGTGGTTTACATTTTTGCCAAGTAAGTCAGTTAGAGTCCGGTCTGTATAGATCTAGTCTTCTCCAGTATAGTTGGCTGTTGTTAATGGGATGCATAATGTGCACCCCTCTTCAAATTGCCTCTAATTTCCCCCCCATTACCCCTCTTTCTTAACCTAGTTTTAACAAGGGACAAGCTATTGGAACTGATTGTTTCCTGACCTGGTAACTCATTTGTTTGCCCATCACAGCTCTTCTAAAAGCCAGAAAAATGCTGCCCATTTCTTTTTTGCCTGCCAGTTTAAGTACGCATTACACTGTGAATGGTCTGAGGTCAGCACATCTAAATGCAGTCTGTATACTTTCCAGAACAGAGTAATGCCGAGCCTTGCAGTTTCATTCCTTCATGTGTCATGGTAAAGATGCTTGTTTCTAGTTGCTAACATAAAGGAAGATGTGAAAACCCACATTTAATCAAGAGAGAGGGAGAGAGCGAGAGCGAGAGAGAGAGAGAGAGAGAGCGCATACAAATAAACTTTTTCAAGATAGTGGAGGGAAAACACATTGAGTTGGATGCAGCCAGGCTTCACTCAATTCCCCCTAATTACTCCTCCTTATTCAGGCCTCTGTTGCACATCCCCTTTGTTCATGCTGGTCTCATGATTCCTGCCATAGCCTTTTTGATAGTCAGAGGGGATTTTCTCCTTCCCTTTTCACCAGTGGAAATAGCATCTTTTTTCCTGGTGCTGAAGAATTATTCATGCTAGCCTTGCATTTCTTTAAACTGCTAAGGGGAGCAACATACAGTGGCTTGGATCCAGTGATACACAAGCAGGATGATAAATGGACTTAGTACTGTTCCACTTCAAGTGGGGATACAGCAAGTCTGACTTAATGCAAGTGTCTTTTTCTTATTTCTGGTGGCACCTCGAGCACAAGTAGAAAATGTTCATTAACCACTTTGAGTTTCAAGTGTAGGCACTTTTAAGAATTATGCTATGCTGATACAGACAAAAGAAAGTAGAATACAGTAACTGAATGTCTTATTTTCTGTTTCACAGTAATAATAGTGGAACAGCTTTGCAATTGAATTAACTCCTTTTGAAAGCTTTCCACATGCTTGACAATGTACTTCAATGGACAGTGCTGCTTTTTGCTGTGTTACCTGCAAAACACTTTCATTTGCTCATCAGAGCAAAGGTCAGGCACTATCACAAATGCCAACTTCCACTTCATATTCAGATATGCACATTACATGTAAGCAGACTTGTGTTAGAATCTGCTACTTTCTGTTTCTGAACTTTTAGGAAGTCCTATTTGAGGAATGACATGGGTGGGAGGGGCTTGCAGCAGAATGGGGAATTGGTGTAAATTGCCAGCTCAGTCTTGATCCCATCCTGTAGTTAGACTTAATAACATGATCAGTTTGAGAGAAAGGTCTTGGGTCACCTCTGCCGCCTATTATGAAAACACAGGCTTGGTCACTAACCTAAGTATGGAGAGGTGCGTAGGATTCAGGCAGAAACTGACCGGTGAATGACCTCAGAGACCAGGGACGTAACCACATCTCCAAAACAATAGGATTTGCTGCTCCTGAACTCTAGTTTCAGATTTGCCATGACATGCTGATGCTGCATAACACAGTTGCCATGCCGTCATTGTGCCAACTCTCAGAGGCAACTTATTGCTATATTGCTGCCTTTTTAAACACTGTAAACACATTAAAGTCATGCCGGGGTAATGCTGAGCAGGTACAAGCTAGTGTGGGTCAATGCAGCGTTGTTGCACAGTAGGCACTGTCGCTTGCTTTAAGCATAACATCGGTGGGTGTTTTTGTGAGCAGACATTTCCTTTGAAATCAGAGTTCAATTTCTGCAGTGTGGTGATGCCCGTGAGCTGCCACAGATGAGGTAGCTAAAGGATACAACAGCTGCTTTGATGCATTCAGTCAGTATGGATACAAGGTGTCTGATAAATAGCAACTTAAACACTAACTGCTCATCAATGAGCATTTGAGTCAGTCAGAACTTAACCACAGGGGACTGTTTAGCTGATCATACGGAGAAAGGCAGTCTTTGCTTTTCAGCACTTTCCCTCATTATTCACAGTTGATTCCTTCCTGGTTTATCTTCAGAATTTAAGTAGAAATGATGTCTTTAAAAAAATAACCAGAGCTATTTTGTTTACTTTCTTTAAAAAACGCCATTCTGCTTGTGTGCTGCCTTGCATACAAAATGATCTCTCCAATTATTTGTGTATCTTAATGTTTAGTCTCGGCGAAACCTGTGTGAAGAGGCCTTGTTGAAAATTAAAGGGGTTATCAGCTTTACTTTTCAAATGGCAGTTCAAAGATGTGTAGTCCGAATCAGATCAGACTTAAAAGCGGAGGTGAGTGGGTACCAGTGGCTGGCTTTCACTTTGTTGGGTGTTGGGAGCCTGTTTTTACTTTCTGCTTCTCTCTCTTTCTACACAGGCATTAGCAACGGCAATAGCGTCAACCAAAGTTATGAAAGCCCAGCAAGTTGTGAAAGATGAAAGTGGAGAAGAGGTGAGAAACCCACTGGAGGTTAGCTGGCTCATACCAGCATGAATGGCCCAACTAAAGCCATGTATGTGGTTTTTGTTGATTTGGCCACAGCTTTTGATTCTATCGATAGGACCCGTTTGTGGGAGAAGCTCGCAAAGACAAATATTGACAGGAAATTACTATTTCTAATCCACGAGCTATATGCAGATACAGTGGCCAAATTCAAAGTACGTATTTCGGGCTCTTTAACAAGTGAAATACCTGTAGGTAAGGGAGTGAAGCAAGGATGCTTCTTAGCCCCGCTACTTTTTTATTTATATATCAACGATATAGTCCAGAGACTGTCAGGCCCAGAATTTATCACACCCTCTTTGGGACAACATAAAATATCAATCTTATTGTATGCCAATGACTGGTACTGATTTCTTTAACTAGGATGGGTTTGAAGAGGCTTCTGAACTGTTTAAGTGACTATTGTAAGGAGGAGAACCTCAGTATTAACTATGGGAAATCTAAAGTAATGGTTTTCCAAAAGAGGCCAAGAATGTTCCAATGGAACATACAGGGAGTCCCAATAGAGCAATGCCAGTCTTACAAATATCTGGGCTTAACCTTTAATGAAACCCTTAAATGGGATACCCATATAGAATCCACTAAAGTGTTAGCCCTTAAGACTATGGGAGTTGTATTGAGATTCTATTACTTCAGAGGAGGTTTTCTCGTAGACCCAGCACTGAAACTCTTTGTTAGTAAAATAATTTCTCAATTATTTTATGGCATCGAGATATAGGGCTGGAAAGATAATTTATTCCTTAGGTTAGAAATAGCTCAAAATCTATATATGAGATGAATCCTAGCACTTCCAAAAGGAACATCAGCTGCCCTGTTACGAGCTGAACTGGGATTTCCATCAGTGAGGGTGCAAGCTCATTTGATGATTCTAAAATCTTGGGGGAAAATCCAAATAAAAAGTCCAGATGCATTCAGCAAACTTAGTTACCATCTACTGAATAACAAAGACAATGCCCGCCCTGAATTTCTTAATTATATCATCACCAGATATACTATTCCAGATGGCCTGCTTCAACATACAGGGAACAGTATTAATCTACGTGAATGGATGTTTAGAGAGGATGCACTAATAGATGCCACATTGATCGCCCAATTGAGGTTCGTGGTTTAAAATAATCGAAAAGGACCACTCAGTAGCCTCTTACTTAAACAACATAACCTTGTATAATCTCAGCAGATCCCTTACTTCAGTGCGTTTTCAAATGATGCCTTCAAAGATGCTAGCTGGTCGCTATAAAAAAACTCCAGTAGACCAGTGTATCTGTATATGTGGGCAGTCAGTGGAAGACCTTCCCCACTACATTCTGGCCTGCCCCTTATATGTAGAACCCAGGGCCACATTTTTAGCAAAGATGTTGACAGCCCTGTCCGATTATGAAAAGATGGCCTTTTTGCTCTCAGATGAAGACCCCTTCATTTCTTCAAGACTGGCTCTCTTTGCCTTGACGGCTAGAAAAATTAGAGCAAAGAAATAAAAGAGTATCATTGCAACCAAGTGAATGATTTTAAAAGGTCTCATCAGTTTTAAAGACCAGAGGTCGAGATAATTTTAACAGGAGTTTTATATGTTTTACTAGAGGTTGAAACATTCTATCATATGTTAATGTATAAACTTTCTGAGAGTGTTTTGATATTGTGAAGGCTTATGGCCATATACAATAAAATGATACCTACCTACCACTGGCGGTTAAGAGCATGCTGTTGTTAGAATTGACAAAATAAAAGCAGTCATCAAGGAATACATAAATTCAGTGGCTGCATGCAAGATACTCCATGCAGAGGGGCTTCACCCATTTGTGAACCCAGGAAATGCAGTGCCACTATGTAATGAAGTAGTGATGTGAACTGCACACACAGATAATCTCCCAGGAAGCCTTTGCACTTGTGTTTCCATGCCAGTTGTACGTGACAAATTTAAAGGCTTCTAAACAATGCTCAGCATAGGTTTAGCATTTTAAAACTGGATATTCCAAAACAGGGATAGGAAAGCTGTACTGTTGGCTTCAGGGAACCAAGATACAAAATATGTTACGCCTTAATTGCTCTGTGCTAAGCATCTGTTGGTAGAAGACTATGCAGTGTTCTGAATTAGTTATATTACCTAGTAACTGCTGGGACAGTGTCTTTAATTATACAGGTAATTAGACCTTAGTCCAGAAAGCCCTACAGCATAGGTATTTACCTTACTCCAAATATTGGGGACATTAACTGAAAAGTTAAAATTGGTAATTTAATTTTAAAAACCTATACATTTGCTTCATTTCATATGATAGCCTGAACAAATGAAATGAAATTAAATGTCTGTTTGCTTAGAAGTCCTGCTGTGTTAAATGTGCCTACCACCTAAGTAAATGTGAATAGGATTTCTACATTACTATTGTTGAACTCTGTAACATGTTCAAATACTCTTTAAAAAGGCCTTGTGTTAATGGCATACTTGGATAGGCTTTGACTGTAAGGCAAAAATCATGATTTTACAAACCAGGCAATACATTGTTGCTTCCTGTTCCCATTAAACAGTTGCTGATTTCATTCCAAGATACTCCTGTAGAAGTGGAGCAGAATACAGACCTCCCGGAATATTTGCCAGAAGATGAAAGCCCTTCGAAAGAGCAGGACAAAGCTGTGTCCCGTGTTGGATCGCACCCAGAAGGTGCCGCCAGCTGGCTGAGCACAGCTGCAAACTTTCTGTCCAGGTCCTTTTACTGGTGACTTGGAACTGAAGCTGAAGGACTGCACCAACCAACACAGGGCCAGTTTTCATTTGGTCTGGTGAACTGCCAAGTGCAATTTGCAATAAGTTACCACAAAAAGATTTTAGACTACACAAACATATGCTGTTTTACATTTTATTGGACAGTGGACCTTTCAGGCCAGTCAGAAGAATGGAGGCCTGAGGTGATGGCTTGTTCATTTCCCCTCCCCTGTCACTGTTGTCATCCATGTTTTATTGCCTCACATTTTAATATGGGTCCATTATTAACCAAACATTTTGAGTGTAAAAAGCTTTATGTTAAAATTCTTGCTAAGCCACACAGAGAGCTCATTCAACACAAATCTCAGGACAGCTCTGCAAGGAAATTATTAGTTCTAAGTCTGCATGGATTGAAATGCCTTTTTTTTTTGGCCTTATTTCTGATTATGTACTTCCTCTGGAAAACCACTCTGGAGAAAACCCTCTTTGTTTGCCATTTATCTTTTCTTTCAATGTTTTCCAGAGCCACTGTTTTTATATTCTACTTATTGCATTACAATGGAAATGCTTCAGACTAGAACTTGATAGCCCTTAAATGTGTTTCAGAAAAAAAAATCAGCCTATAACCACTCAAGCAATCTGAACTCAGTAAAAAGGAATTCAGATGGAAATCTCTGTGTATCTATATACAGTAAATATGCTGTAAGAAAATGCTTGGAATTATGATTGTGACTTTGTAGATATGGTTGGATACCATGGATTGTAGTTTAAGTTGGTTAAAAAGGTCTGTTTTGAAAAGTTGTAATTCTACTCAGGCGGTGCCTTGCTGCAGATTTTGTCTGTGACTGAAAGTGTGATGTTGGCCTTACTCAGTGATTAAAAAATGTGTTTCAATTAGGTAATCTGATAATTGAAAATAAAATGGGGGGAGATGGCATGCCTAACATGCCTCAGTGCCACTTTCACCATCATTAACTTCTATTGCTTGGTGGAAATCCTGTTGCCTTTGAAGGGTGCTTTTTATAATGCACTATGGTGGGTAATGGTCTCGTTACCACAGGCATGACCTATGGGGCAATGGGAATGCTGGTGGTGGAACTAAAACCCAGCCAATGCAAGATGTCCAAGGAAGGATGAGCATCTTGTCAATGATGAAACTGTTCATGAAAGTGCACTAACCTAGTCTAGACAGACAAAACCAAACTAATGCCTGAACCGGAAGCTTTCACCTTCTTGTGCTGTGGATAGTATAAAAGTTCAAAGTCGCCTGGATCTTCACGTCTTGTCTCTACAAAGTTTCCCTGAAGGATAGTACAGGTAAAGTTCTGGTAGGCAAAACATACAAGTAGGTCTTACTGAGACTTCCTGTGTTCTAGAAAACTCTTAGCTTGCTGACCTTATCATGCTTCTTTTTGTGGTACAATCCATACAATATTGGCTACATCAGTAGTTTGACTATATTGAGACAAAGATTGGCTCCTTGAAGGTCTGTGCTTTGCACATCAGCAGAGGTTAGTCTGTAGAAACTGTCATGTTATTTTTAACAAGCGTGCAGGAAAACAACTGTAACCAACAATAGAATTTCACTCAAAAATTTGGTGTCCTTTTGAGATAAAGAGCTTACTTTCAGATTAGATTATTTTGTTTCTATTTTTTTAACGTAAGTAGTCTAGTTTGATTGACGTTTACACGCACAGAATACAGGCTTCCAAAGGCATGTATTGCATTGAACATGTATTACTAAGCATATTGCTGTCTAGAATGTTACAGTACCAAACGTGTTTGCAAGACCCTCCATTGTATAGCCATGGGTGCAATGTTTACCTTTTTTGTTTAACATCTGTCTTTGCGTTTTGCGGTGCTGCATATCCACATACTACACGATACACCCCTTTGGATATTCATGGTTCAGTACGAGTAGGTATTAAAATTTGTGTGTTGAATTTGTAGGTATGCATTTGTTTTTGTTTTTGGTCGGTATTATAGCTCTTCTAGTTATAGTATCTGTAAGAGCTTTTGAATACTGTAAAATAAAAGTGTAATATAACTAATTGTTTGCAGGAATTTCTTCTTTAAACCGTGTTTTATTTGCTGTTGGAATTTATACATTTCAATGTGGTGTGTGCTCATAATAAGCTAAACGAGACATTTCCTGGCTGTAACTGCACAAATAATCTAAGGCATAGCCTGCTTTTTAAGAATTTGGTCTTTTGCATAGAATTCTGTCACTGTCTGATGGAAGTTCTTATAGCCATGCAGGCAAACCTCAAAACCTGGAGCTTTGTTAGCAGAAAGGGAATCTGTGAGTTGTAGCTTATGTAGATGAAGCTTCCATGACTCCGTAGTCCTAGTTTTGGGCTCCTTGCACACATTTTTCTAATGTAGTAATGTGGCACTTGCTGCTGTCTTTTTCCAAAAGCCTTTCTGAGCTAGTGGCTATGGATTTGGGTATTGCTCCCTCTTATCAATGTTGTGACTTATAAACAGCTTAAATGTGCTTATACTAGTAGCAGCAGTGTTAGCATGCTTCTGTATCTATATGTATCTCTATGTTTACCTTTTTTGGCAGAAAGGAGAGTGATCTTATAATCAAATCATTCTCTGCACCATCCTTTGATACTAGAAGCTCTTTCTGTGGAAGTCTGTTGCCAGGAGTCCCACAAAAGCTCAGTTTCAAATGTAGAATGAAGACATCAAAACTGCCAACAACATTATTAGCCATTTACAATATTTTGTGTTGTTGTTCAGTTGCACAGTTGAGCCCGACTCTTCGCAACCCCATGGACCACATCACACCAGGCCCTCCTGTCTTCCGTCGTGCTCCAGAGTTTGCCTTGATAACACTGTCTAACCATCTCATCATTTGCTGTCCCCTTCTTCTTTGACCTTCAATCTTTCCCAGCATCACGGTCTTCTCCAGTGAGTGCTCCCTTCTCATTTGTGGTCAAAGTATTTGAGCTTCAGCTTCAGTGTCTGGCCTTCCAGGGAACAGTAAGGGTTGATTTCTTTTAGGATTGACTGATCTGATCTCCTTGCGGTCCAGGGGACTCTCAAGAGTCTTCTCCAGCACCATAATTCAAAAGAATCTATTCTTCGGCGCTTGGCCTTCCTTATAGTCCAACTCTCACAGCCATACAGTACTACTGGGAATACCATTGCTTTGATTGTACGGACTTTTGTTGGCGGGGTGATGTCTCTACTTTTTCTTATGCTGTCTAGGTTTGCCATCACTTTCCTCCCAAGAAGCAGGCGTCTTTTAATTTCATGGCTGCAGTCACTGTCTGCAGTGATCTTGGATCCCAGAATCATAGAATCATAAAACGTTACAGTTGGAAGGTACCTTGCAGGTCATCTAGTCCAACCCCTGCACTCTGCAGGACCGTAGCCGAAAGCCTTACAACATACCCAAAAGATGGTCATCCAGCGTCTGCTTAAAAACGTCTGGCGAAGGAGCATCCACCACCTCCCAAGGTAGTCTGTTCCACTGCTCAACCACTCTTACAGTTAGGAAGCTTCTCCTGATATTTAGCCAGTAATGACTCCCTTGTAATTTCCACTCATTAGATCTAGTCTTGCAATCCGGAGCAAGAGAGAATAGATCTGCTTCATCTTCTACATGACAGCCCTTCAAATATTTGAAGACTGCAATCATGTCCCCTATAAGCCTTCTCTTTCCCAGGTTAAACATACTCAACTCTTTCAGCCTTTCCTCGTAAGACTTGGATTCCAACCCTCTCACCATCCTGGTTGCCCTCTTCAGGACACGCTCGAGCTTGTCAACATCCTTCCTAAAATGTGGTGCCCAAAACTGGACACAGTACTCTAGGTGAGGCCTGACCATAGCAGAATAGAGCGGAACTACCACCTCCTGTGATCTGGACACAATGCTTCTGTTAATGCATCCTAAGATTGCATTAGCTTTCTTCACAGGCACATCACACTGCAGGCTCATGCTTAGCTTGTGATCAATTAGAACACCCAGATCCCTTTCACATGTGCTGCTGTCAAGCCAAGTCCCTCCCATTCTATATCTGAGCCTTTGATTTTTTGTACCTAAGTGTAGGACCTTGCACATATCTCTGTTGAAATTCATTTTATTTGTATCAGCCCACTGTTCCAGCCTATCTAGATCATTTTGAATCCTGACTCTGTCTTCTTCAGAATTAGCAATCCCACCCAGCTTCGTGTCATCTGCAAATTTGATAAGCATCCCCTCTATGTCTTCCTCCAGGTCATTTATAAAAACATTGAACAACACCGGGCCCAGGACCGAGCCCTGTGGCACTCCACTTGAGACTTCCCTCCACGTAGATGCAGAGCCATTTACGAGCACTCATTGGGTACAATTTTTCAACCAACCATGAATCCATCCAACAGTTGCACCATCCAGCCCACACTTAACCAGCTTATCCTCAAGGATATCATGAGAAACTTTATCAAATGCTTTACTGAAATCTACACTATATCCACAGCATTGCCAGAGTCAATGTGAACGTGAAGTCTGTCACTGCATGTCTTGTATTATATAACAAATGTTACATTTATAGTGGCAGAACTATAACAGATATACGAATATTGGCAAAAACATGTATTTATGCAGTAATTTAATAAGATGTAAAAAAAGCCTTAATGATACTCCATATTTCTGGGTGTCAGTATTCTTATGATTCTTCTTGTATCTCCTACTGCAGTGAACATTGTTAACTGTATTATGGAACTAGTACTTAATATTGCACAGTAGTTGCATTGCTGTTAAGCAAACAATATGGATCCATAACTATTCACACAGAAGCTAAAACAATTTTTACTAACTGTATTTCCAGAACTGTTTGTCATTTTACAAGTAGCGGAGAAGGAAAGAGAAGATGTCGCTAATTGTTTTGTGAAGCTGTGATGAAGACTTGTTCAAATTAAACCCTTCATTTTAAAAGGGCTCTGTCTTAGGGTGCATTTTCTTTTTTTTTAAGAGGAGAGAATTTTATTGCTTTTTATAATAAGAAAAAGGTAGGGTATATAGGTGGATTAAGAAAAGGATTGAGTGAATTTTTCTGTTAAAGGATTAGTTTCAGTTAATAAAAATACCGTTTTAGGCAACCACCGTGGTTGGAAGGTCGTCTTTTCACAATTCAAAAGTCCAAAATAACTCTGTTAGTAAGTTAGTAAAGTCCCTTGGGGTTAGTTATTAATCAGCTCCTTTCTGACGTTTCACGATCAGCTATTTCTTATATTGTCTTCTTTTTGTGTCTCTCAAATTGTAAGATGGGCCCTCTTTAGCCTTCACGTCTCCCGCTCCGGCACCTCCCTCCTCTGGGTCGCTTTCCTCTTCGCTGGTTGATTCCGACCAAATTGCGAGTGCTGCAGCTTCCTCTGTACTGGCGTGTCTCTTCAGAAATTCTTGTGCTTTGAAGACGGAGTCAATCTTCTCTCTTTTATCCTTATACTTAAACACCAGCCCTTCGGGGAAGATCCATTTATAAACAGTCTGATGCCTTTGTAGAAATGTGGTCAACCCTTTATATGCTTTCCTTTTCATACGGATTTCATAAGGAACATCCTTCAAGGTTCTAATAGTCTCCCCAATCTTCAGGGGCACTGCTGAAACTGCACGTAAGATTTGATCTCTGGTACGTTGCTTAGTGAACTTGACAACCACTTCTGCTGGCAGATTATTTTTCTTTGTAAAAGCGGAATAGGCTCTATAAATCGTATCCATCTCTTCTTTTAATTCTTTCGCTTCTCTGCCAGTTAAGGGTGCAAAGGCATTCGCTAGTATGGACCTGAGACCCTCTTTCTCTTCTTCTTTGATGCCCTGAAAGCGGAGAGTCAGATTAGATTTCTCCATCTGCAACGTTAAAATCCTTTTTTCTTGCATATCCTGATGCTTTTCTAGTTTGTTGACCCTTTTCTTTATTTTCCTGGCATCTTCCGTCGAGACCAGACACTTCTGTGCGATCTCCTCCATCCTTTTTGTTGTTTCCGTTAATTGTTTTTGTTGACTGTTGAGAACACCTTCCATGTTAGTCAAAGTTTCGCTAATTTTCTGCATTTGCTCCAGCAGAGGGTGCAGTAGCTCGCTTTTCTGTTGATTGACAGCAGGCTCTGGGGGGGAGGGTTGCCCAGACCGGAAGTCCCTCCTCCCTTCTTTTCCGACTTTTGTGGGACCTTTTTGAAAGCCGACATTTTCCCTGTTTGTTTACTTTATCAAAGTTCGTGCCGCGTCCCTCAGGAGACCAACTTACTCTTGATCTTCAATGAAACCCCACAGGTACTTTCACCAACACTTTTTCCCCTTTACCCCCCTTCGCTTTTCCTTTGAAGTCTTGTTTCTCAAAGGGGGGTGGGGATTCCTCCCTCCTCCCAGCCGCTTATCCGCTTACAGGGGGGATTCGCATTTTTCGCTTCAAAGTAAACCTCCAACTCACGATTCGATGCCTGTTCTTTTTATGTTAATTCACATAGCTTATCTTCACTCCTGGAAGTCGGTGGTGTTGCTAAGTCCTATACGGGCACAATGCAGCGGGGCCGATTGGGGCGGGGAGAAAGCCTCAATTTCCCAGCTGTCTGCCGGCAAAGAGGCTACTCCCCAAGTGCCCCCGGTTCGGAGCCTTTGCCTAAGGCTCACTAGGGTCTTTCGCATATGCGAAGACCCCCCCCCAACCGCGCGTGGGCTAACCATCTCCGGGAGCGTCCCGAGAGGTGGCCGCCATTCGCTCCGCCGAAAACCGAAAGCCCTTAGGGTGCATTTTCAACAGGATGGTGGACCCTCATAAAAGTAGTAATAAGGAACCTGTGGATTGGGTCAATCTTTATGATTTAGTAAGCACAGCCTGCCAGCCCCCCCCCCGGTTGAGTATTAAATGGTGGGTCTGGATTCTAAGCAGTGCCAGCGGGTCAGAGTGGAGGAAGGCTGTTTCCCTCTTTTCTCGGCAGCCGCCTTTGATCTCCAGAGTTGTGCCCTTGTGGGTCCTGAAGGAACAGCATGTGGTACAAATTTGGGAGTCTGCAGAAGAAAGCAGGAACTGGCAAAAATCTCCCCTCAGCAAACAAACATACTGAATGCCAGAGGAGCTGCAGATGTGTTGGTGTAGTGACACCTTTGGATCCAAGCTGTGTCCTCTGGGAATGATTTGGCAGTAAGAGTCCCTAAATGAGCTCCATTTTAAACTATAAAATTGTAAACTGATGGTGGCAAAGGTATCACCTGACGGCTCCAGACAGGCTTAGAACGCCACTGCAAACTCCTCAAAATATTGGTGTAATAGGTTGCCAGATTTGGGACTTTGTATGTTCTCAATTTGTAGAGTACAAGTAGCTGTCTGCAGAGAGAGAGAAAAGCACCCAAAGGTTGGGTGAATCAACACTCATTGGCCTCGAAGGAGTGTGTTTGTTTTGATGTTGCTAGCAGGGCAAAGCCACTGTGCTCTGCTCCTCTTTGGAGTTCCATTGTGCTTTTGTTAGCAATAGCATGAGCTGCTTTATAAGGACAGGCTTCACGTCCCCATCTGCTGATGCAGTTCCTTAAGCGCTTATACATGCACAATATAAAAATTGCCAGTGACATTAAAAATGTTTTGCTTTAACATGCCTCCTAATGCCCCAGAGCTGCTTGAATAGGAGTTATGCCAGTTTGTCAATAGCCTCCTTTCCAATATAAACATTGCTGCTAATGAAACACTGACTGCTTTGAAAGGCGATGATGTGCACTAGTAAAAATGATGCATGCATTTTGTTGTTATACTGCTCTAAGGCATTTAGTGTGGTGTACTAATTCATGAAGCGGGTTCCAAATGATGCCCACTCTCTGGCTGGTAGGTCTTTATGGTAGATAGCTGTTATGCATAATCCAAGGTATTTTAACAGTGTATGTATCTTCCAGAATAGCATTCTGCATTGTATGTTCAGTTCTAGTTTTAACTCCAGAGGAGTTTTGCTGCTGCCTAAGAAGCTAGCTTGGTAGTTTGAATGTGTTATCAAGATGGGGATAGTGTCACTGAGAAATCATTCTTCATAAGATTTCTGTAACTTTATGTAGCTGTTGTCTTATATAGTTGCTTTTATTCTATGGCCATCGAGTTTTGGATTTGCTTCTTGCATTCTTGTTTCTAACAAACACAAATTTCATCTGCAGAATGTTGTTGAAGCTTATAAATTTATAATCTCTGTTGGTGATCATACAGCGACACCTTACCAAAGTCCTTAACAAAGAAAGTGGTTAAAGTTGGCAAGTTTGTACAGTGATATAACCATTATAACCCACATCTCCATACCAGTGGATCAGGTCCCCCTTTTAGCTCAGCTGCCTACAGGGCACCACTTGGTATGAGACTCCATAATCCCACCCTAATATTGCTCACTCATGTGGAGTCTGATTATACTTACTGGGTAAAGTTTGTGTTCTCTTTTCAAAGGTGAATTTGAAAATAGGCTCTAATTAATGCATACTTTGGGAGACCTGGTTCTGGGCCCCCAACTGACTCCTGTAACAGATTTTGGAGCCTAACATCTGTGCACCTCAATTACAGCGATGAAATGGGCTTATGGAAGTAGGCTGCCAAGAGCAATGTAGCTTGAGGATATAATACATTCCTCTGACTTGGACTAATCTATACGATATATGCATTCTGTATTCTAGTGTAGACCTGTAGTCATGGAATACCACTTTCTGGGACTGGGGCGAAAAGGTTGAGAGTGCCTTTCTCTGGCAGGGGACAACTGATACTGTCGTGGAATGTATTGGAGCAGAAACCTCCTAGCTAATGAAAACACATTTCCATACTGAACCTGACCTCCAGTTAGACCCTTCTGGAGCCATTTGTTTTGTTGCAGTGATGCTATTAAAACCATTAGCTTCCTTGCTGTGTTCGAATGATGGTCACAGATCAGGAAGGTTCCTACACCTGGCATTTCTCAAACTACAGAAAACAGTTGTTTAGGAGGGCATTTCTATAAAGGGCATAGCACTACATCATAACAGAGTGACCCAGGAAAATGCACTGTATTTCTACTGATGAAATATCATGTTCTGCAGTATTTGGCATGCTATGTTTAATACTTATGCTTTGTTCAGACTGCTCCATTTCAAATTTCTGTAATACATAGTCCTATTAAATTGCTTATTAGATGTATCATCCTATTGATTTACATTGTTTAATCCACCTTGAGCCTCAGTGAGAAAAACAGACTATAAATAATGTAAATAAAAGTCCCTACATACTTTTCAGTCAGAATGGCAGGATGTGAGCGCCAAATCCATAGACATGCTCTCAACACCATTTTAAAAAGTGAACCATTAGTGTACATTTACATGTACAGACATTATCAAGATAAGTGTACATTGAGTTGTTCTCAAATGTGAGCTTCTGCTGTTGAGTTGTCCATAACACAGCATAGTTTGCTATGTGCAAATGTCCAGGGTTGAAGCAACGTATCCTGCAGTTGTCAATTTCTGTCAATGAAAATGGAATGCCGCGTTTCCAGATTCTTCTCCTCTCACATCCTGGTGTTCTTCCTGGTGATCATGCAATGATTTGGAAATATGGCTCCTTTGTGTGCCTCTTCAGTGAATGCCTGAAGACACATTTCTCTTATTGTATATGAATTGCACTTATTTTTACTCTTTGTGAAGGTGGCACATGGGTGGACTCAATAAGCCATATGTTGAACAATGTACATCCCCAAATAGTACCATGTATACTACTTACCCAGACAATGCGATGCCTGTCAGAATCTTGCTAAAAGCTATTTTGCATGTTGCTTAATTCCTATGCGTCCTTATATTTCAGAGTAGTTATGAACTTGACTCCCATGTGTTGATCTTAATGTGTGGTTTATCTTTCAGTTTGGGCATTTCAGTTAGTGTGTAGTGAAACTTTTTTGGATTTATATCATCATATGTTATAATCTAAACATGTGTTTTAGAGTATTTTCTAATCAGACGTTACCCAGTTTCTACTTGTAAAAGTACATGTAAAGCACCTCTAAAAGAAGCCATCAGTCTTTTAGTTTTAAGGACTTTAAAAATCAGTCTTGAAACTTCATACCTGCTATTTTGCCAACATTACACTAGATGGCAGCATAGAAATATTATTGTAGAAATTTACATCAGTGGTGTAGATTACAAGGTTTTGTTTGTGGAAGAGTTATGTATCCTGACATCTTGCAAAAAGTAGATGAGTCTTTCAGTGGCTAGGCCACTTTTTAAAAGTTTTTTTTTAATGTGGCATTCAATCCCATTTGTTCTTCAGTGGTCTTTTAAGCATTTGATTGGCTATACGTAGAGGTGAATCAGGTTTAAATAAATATACTGGTACTGATCTTTATTTTTGACATGAATAAGCGTGGATGTGCATGGTTAGGTTAGTAAAGTTCTTCCACCCCATTCCTCTAAAGTCAGTTGTTTAAAAAATTGCTTCTGGAATGAAATAAGACATTTGTCTAGCCAATTGACTTGGGAAGCCAGTCAACATAAGTTTGGGTATACAAAGGTGCTGTTGGCATGCTTAATTCCATTACAGTGAAGATAGATTCAGGTGGGTTGTATCTAAAGACGTGTGCCTGCCCATGAAAGCTTCTACCCAGAATTAAACTTTGTTGGTCTTAAAGGTGCCACTGGACTCAATCGTTGTTCCATTACAGTGAGATTATGTGGGTGACAAATGCTGGTAGGGAAGAGTGCTATCTTCTGGGCTGTTTTCTTGCATCTGTTTCCATTTGAATGAATGCAAAAGGGTGACTCCTTAACTGAGGCCAGCCACAGGAAAACTCCTGATACAATTTCCTCAAGAGAAGTTTTGTGAGCTGTGATTTGGCTACTGGGTTATCCTGCTGTACTGAGTGCCAGTGTTAAACATTAAAGAACACTGTGAGGATAAATGGGGGATAAGTTTTGAGGGAGGAGAAAAGTGATAGTTCCCTTCCTATTTCAGATTATAATAGGTAACTCTTTAATTCTCATATTACTGCTCTATTGTTGGTTCTATACAGTGAGCTATTGTCACAAACAAATTGAATGCCTGTTTGATTAATGCAGGCCCAAAGCACAAGTTCCTCCCTTTGTTAAAGGGGGAGGGTAGAGTGTGTTCTGGGTACACAACTTTTGAATTATAATTATCACTAGGAATAAGGCCCGTTGTGGAAATAAATACAACGGACTCTAGAAAGAGGCTCTGGGAGAGTGCCCCGGCTTTGGGCACTCAGTGACAAATCTCAGCAGGGTATAATGACAGAGTCCACCATTTTCTCCAGAGGAACTGATCTTTGCTACCTGAAGAGCAGTAGTGATTTTGAGTGATCTCCAGCCCACCCCCAAGATCGGTAACAGTGGTTCCCCAGAAGGGAGTGGCTGGTTTGGAGGGTGGAGTCTATGGTATTGTACCTGTCTGAGGTCCTCAACACTCACCCTCTCCAAGTTCAACCCCTCAAATCACCAGGAATTTCCCAACCTGGAGTTGATAACCCTATCTCCCTCCCAGCCAACCATCAACCTACCTTTAGTTTTCCATCTCCTCCCCCCTCCCTCCTAGAGAGCAGTTGTAATTTTGAGTGATCTCCAGCCCCCCCCGAAGAGGGCAACAATGGTTCCCCATCAGGGAATGGCTGGATTGGAGGGTGGAGTCTATGGCATTGTACCTGTCTGAGGTGCCACCCCTCCTCAAACCTCACCCTCTCCAGGCTCCATCCCTCAAATCTCCAGGAATTGCCCACCTGGAGCTGGCAACCTGCTCAGGACTGGGCCCAATGAGTTTTCTCCCAAAGGCCTTTTACTGACAAAGGAGAAAGTACAGGTGCCAACTGTGATTAGGGAAATACCTGGAGATTTGGGGGGGTGGATCCTGTGGAGGGCAGCATTTGGGGTGTGTGTGGAAGGACTCAGCAGGGTATAATGCCATAGAGTCTACCCTCCAAAGCAACCATTTTCTCCCAGGGAACTGATCTCTGTCATCTGGAGGTCAATTGTAACAGTGGGAGATCTCCAGGTCCCACCTGGAGATTGGCAACCATAGAGGAAAGTCAGCCACACAGCGGGGAGTTGAAGAAAATGGTTTGATGGTTGCTGGCCCACCTCATTAGCCAGCCAGCCAGCCAGCCAGCCAGCCATAAGAACATAAGAGAAGCCAATGTTGAATCAGGCCAATGGCCCATCTAGTCCAACACTCTGTCACACAGCGGCCAAAATATACCAGGTGCCATCAGGAGGTCCAGCAGTGGGGCCAGGGCACCAGAAGCCCTCCCACTGCTGCCCCCTCCAGCACCAAGAATAGAGTGCATCACCTGCCCCAGACTGAGAGTTCTCATTCTATACCCTGTGGCTAATAGCCACTGGTGGACTTCTGCTCCATATGTTTATCTAATTTCCTCTTGAAACTGTCCATGCTTGCAGCTGCCACGACCTCCTGTGGCAGTGAATTCCATATGTTAATCACTCTTTGGGTGAAGAAGTATTTCCTTTTATCTGTTCTAACCCGACTGCTCAGCAATTTCATAGAGTGCCCACGAGTTCTTGTATTGTGAGAAAGGGAGAAAAGTACTTCTTTCTCAACCTGCTCAATCCCATTCATAATCTTATAAACCTCGATCATGTCACCCCTCAGCCGTCATTTCTCCAAGCTAAAGAGCCCCAAGCATTTTAACCTTTCTTCATAGGGAAGGTGTTCCAACCCTTTTATCATTCTAGTTGCCCTTCTCTGCACTTTTTCCAATGCTATAATATCCTTTTTGAGATGTGGTGACCAGAACTGTACACAGTATTCCAAATGAGGTCGCACCAATGATTTATACAGGGGCATGATGATACTGGCTGATTTGTTATCAATTCCCTTCCTAATAATCCCCAGCATAGCGTTGGCCTTCTTTATTGCAGCTACACATTGTGTAGACATTTTCAGCGAGTTATCCACTACGACTCCAAGATCTCTCTCTTGGTCAGTCTCTGCCAGATCAGACCCCATCAACGTGTATTTATATTTAGGATTTTTGGCTCCAATGTGCATCACTTTGCACTTGGCCACATTGAACCCCATTTGCCACGTTGACGCCCACTCACCCATCCTCAACAGATCCCTTTGGAGTGCCTCACAATCCTCCCTGGTTTTCACCACCCTGAACAACTTCGTGTCATCTGCAAATTTAGCCACATCACTGCTTACTCCCAATTCCAAATCGTTAATAAACAAGTTAAAAAGCATGGGACCGAGTACTGATCCCTGTGGTACCCCACTGCTTACCACCCTCCACTGAGAAAGTTTCCCATTTATACTCACTCTCTGTTTCCTATTTATAAGCCAGTTTTTGATCCACAAGAGGACTTGTCCTTTTATCCCATGACTATTGAGCTTACTTAGGAGCCTTTGATGAGGAACTGTATCAAAAGCTTTCCGGAAGTCAAGGTAAATAATATCTATTGGGTCCCCCTTGTCCACATGTTTGTTCACTCCCTCAAAAAACACTAACAGGTTAGTGAGACAAGATCTTCCCTTACAGAAGCCATGCTGAAGCTAAGCAGGAGAAAGAGCCTTTTCCCATTTATTCTGACAGGAAAGTGGCCATTGGGGAGGGGGTTATGGGCGGGGGAGGGGGTTATGCTGAAAGTCCTTTTGTTTTTTTACTCACAGAACCAAGCTTGATTGCCTACCAACACCCACTGAGGGGACAGTCCCTCACAGGAGTCAAGAGAACTGTCTTCCTCAGGAGAGAGAGCTGTCTGCCAGTAAATCTGACATGCAAATCTGTCTGAAGGGGGAATGGGTGGGGAAGAGGAGCTGACCCAGCACCCAGCCAATGGCATGCGAGTGCTCTTGAGTGGCGGCTGATGGGCCAATGGCTGAGGGAGGGCATTTTACAGCCAATAGGAGCGCATGGAATCTTACGAAACCAAAAGATAATTATTATAAGGAGAGATTCCCTCTAATGTGAATGTTCATGGCTGAGTTCCTGCCAGTAGGGCAGTGGGAGCTTTCCCCAAGGAGCAGAGCCAAGTGCTGTCAAGTCACAACTGACTCCTGGCAATTGGTGACTCCATCCATGGGGTGTTCCAGGCAAGAGATGACTAGAAGTGTTTTGGGGCTGCTGAACTTAATTTCTGAACTTAAAAAGGGGAGAACTTTTCTCCAAGATGGCCTGATAAGGCCTGAGGGTGCTGATTGCCCCCTGGAATGCTGGGGCTTTGATCATTAATGGTAGGACAGCAGATATCTCCATGATGGCCAGAAGCTTGTTAGATCACTGTCTTTTAGCCTAATCTACTTAACAGATAACCATAAAGATAAATTTAGGCTGGGAGGAATGGGACAATAAATTTAGGCTGGGAGGAAAGGGACAATGCCTCCGTGAGCTCTTAAAAGAAAATAGGTGGTATCAGAGTCTCACAATTAAATAAGATAACTTAACAGATGTTAGGATTCTTTGTTTATTAGTGAATGCTTCTCCATTTCCATGCGAACAGCTGAGGAGCTGCTAGACTGCTGACAGACTATGAGAAGAACAGAGCAGTTGTTAAGATCCTCCCATCACTTGTTACTTACTGTCTCCTCCATTCACTTTGGCTAGATCCTCCATGGCTAGATCTCGAGCACTCTCAGTGATGGCCCCTCCACTGTGGAACAGCCTTTTGGAAGAGGTCCATAGGGCAGTCTCCTTGCTAGCCTTTCACTAACCATAAGGCAGTCTTTTTCTAAAGCTTGGGTCTTGCTTAAATCTTCTGCTTCTGTGTTCCATGGCTGGTCAAACTGTGTTGAATTTGAATTGTATGGCTGCTTTCCAGTCTATGGATTACAGATTGTTGATCTCTGAATAGTGTATGAATTTCTCTTTCTTGGAAGCTGCTTCCAACAAAGTAAGGAAGCTGTGTGTAAAATTTTCAATATAAATAAATCAAAGAGATTCATAGATGTGGAAAGAGCTAAAAGGCATCTACTTCAGTGCTGGTGTTGTGTTCTTTCTGTGGTGTGTAGCTAGGCTAGTGAGTGGTTGGCCTACCAGCTATGTTAACTCATCATGCTACCCAGCACCAAATGGTTTTACAACCCTTTGTTTCATCAAATAGGCTGCAAATGCACAAGAGCTTCACTCACCCACCCACCCCAGTATTCTGTGTTCTCTTGATTTATCTTTCTGTTTAACTCTGAAGTATTTCATGCCAGACTTCTGGATAGGTACGCAATGCTATCTCTTTTACTGGGATCCATAGCCCTTGATGCCACCTCTGAACACTCTTTGTTGTTGTTCTTCAATTGCACAGTCGAGTCTGACTCTTCGCAACCCCATGGACCACATCATGCCAGGCCCTCCTGTCCTCTGTTGTCCTCTGGAGTTTGCCCAACTTCATGTCCGTTGCATTGATAACACTGTCTAACTATCTCATCCTTTGCTGTCCCCTTCTTCTTTGACCTTCAATCTTTCCCAGCATCAGAGTCTTCTCCAGTGAATGCTCCTTTCTCATTTGGGGGCCAAAGTATTTGAGCTTCAGCTTCAGTGTCTGGCCTTCCAGGGAATAGTCAGGGTTGATTTCTTTCAGGATTGACTGATCTGATCTCCTTGCAGTCCAAGAGACTCTCAAGAGGCTTTTCCAGCACCATAATTCTAAAGCATCTATTTTTCGGCGCTCGGACTTCCTTATGCTCCTTTGGGAAAGGTGCTTATGAAAGCAGCTATCATGTATCAACTTCACTGAACAGCGCTGAGGCTATTTAATGCAGACGGGTTCTGCAATGTAAAGAAATTCAGCTATACAAAAAAAAAGTGCAACAAGACACTGATGTTCTATACTGGCAGAAGGCACAGAGAAAAATTGTGGGTGTTGCTGACTGTGCTACCAAATATTTTGATTCCAATTACAGAGTGGAACAGCTAGGGATGTTTTCAGCACAGTTCTGAGACAGGAGTACAAATACTGAGTCAGATCAAAGAAGCGTGGAAAAGCTCTTGTACCATAACAGATGTATAACAGAAGAGGTTCATGTATAGCACAATATGAATCAGAAAGGCCAGGCACAACATTGCATTCTATGCAGATGGTGATGGCTCATGTCTGGCATTTGGAGGTGTAAGGATGGCAGGGAGTGATTCAAAAACTGTTGCTTTTGACAGTTTGCCTTGATGTTATCAGTATAGAGCCTTCAAAATTCTGGGCCATCCCTCTTAGCCTTGTCTACTGGCTGAGGACTTTCCCTGATCCTCAAGTTCCTCTCAACTAGCAGTGCCTAAACTAAACCTGGCAAATCTTTATGCAAAAGCTTACATCTCTCTGTTCATGCATCCTTTCTTTACTGCTGTGAATAAGCTTCTGGCTCCTTTTCAGAAATTGTGAGCATTGTTTAGTCTCTGAACAGTACGTTTTCATGGAACCTTTTTACTATATGATGATTACTGCTTCTTATCTTTTTGCTTTCTTGCTTCATATGAGTTTTGAATTTGATCTTGAGTCTGAATCTAGGTCTGATAGCACCCCAACTCCATGTCCACAGCTATCTTGATCCAGGCCCTTACATATACAGATACATGGGCTCTCTGTCCTGTTTCTGATATCAGACATTTAATACACAGAAGATCAAGGGGGAAAATGGGATCATGGTTGGACTGGAGCAATGGAAGAGAGCTCCTGCTCTTGCAGAAAGTTGCTTCTATGTGGGGGTAGGGAGGAAACCACCACCCCACTCTCCCCAACCTTGCCAAAATCGGCAGCCCTTGGTGCATATAGACTGGGAAAATCTGATACACTGTTGACAAGTGATTATTGGGGGGTGGTAGTGGGAGGGTTCTATGATTCTTTTTTTTAAAGCAAGTGCTGTGATAGAAGGATTTGGAACTAAGAACATAAATCGTACCATTACACTTGGAAAACTTTCAAGCATATTTCTGTTAAGCAACAAATGTTTCCCACTGAGTCTAAAGTATTGTATTACAAGCATTTCTTACAGGGGTTATGTACATGATATCAGATAAAGAAGACTTTGCAGTGTTCATTGTCACGTGATTGTGATTTTATACCAAAATAATACAAGTATATATTGCCCTGAGTTGGTTACTGGTGCTTGCAACTTTTAGGTGGGTGGGGGGCCTGGTAGTTCTTATGAGGAGGTTGGCCCCTGCTATATATTTCCTCTGGTCAACACAATCCATTCACCCATTTTGAAAGTGGAGGGTTGGCATCATGGTAAGAATGCAGTTTGCCATTCTTTTCTACTGAGTTCAGACCAAGCTCCTTTGAATGAGTCAAGGGTGGAGACTTCCCTCCCCATCCCCTTCCTACCCTTCTGTCCTGAAGGAGAGCTTCCCTTTCTACCCCTCCCATCTGTTAAAAGACCTGGAGAGGACAAGAAGTATAGAGCAGAAGAAACAAACAAGGCTAGGTTTTCTGTAGACAGCATGGTGGAGGAAAGTATGGGCCAAGAGGAGGTGTCTCCTCCTTCCCTCCCTCCCTTTATTCTGCCATCTCTCCCCAGTGCACCATGTTGCACGTTCTTTGTTATAATACAAATTATTTGATCATTTGAACAGGTCCACTTAAAACCATGAGATCCCTTTATCCTGTGATGCTTAACTTTTGAACTGAATCACATCTTTTCAAAAGTTGGCAGTTATCACTAACTGATTGTTCAGTTTGGAATCTTTGTGTCTCCAGTTCTCTTTTGCTAAAATAATTGTTTAGTGACTTCAGGTTACTCAAACAAAGAAGTGAAAAGATAGTATGTCAATTCATTCTAAAAGGCAAGTTCAGTGATCAGGGTACCCTGTATTAGAGCTAGATCAACCATCAGTCCTTTGACAACACTGCCAGCACCCTATTGCCTCTTTGCCAAGGAAAGTAACTACCTCTCTTATTTTTAATTGTTTACTCTCTCTCGGTCATTTTGCCAATTTATGATGATTTTATGAAGTCCTGCTCTGCTGACTGTGCCTAAGGTGGCTTTCTTTCAATTACTTTCTCCCCTGTGAGCCTGAAAAATAGCACCAGTCTGCCATATGCCCCAAGAAGTGATTTGTTCAGATCTTGCAAAGTAAACAGTGGCATAGTTGATCATTGTTGCATATATACAAGTTTGCACTCTGCCCCAAACACATTTATTTAATGGGACAAATTTCTGTAAACTGGCTCTCATCCAATAGCTTGACTGCAGAAGATGGGGATTTGATGTGCTCCTTAGTGAACTCCATACACTGCTGTGCTTGTATGAGTGCCCTGTACTTTCATAGTTGTGTACAACAGTGGTTTTCAACCTTTCCAGACATAAGACCCTCCTTTGACATTCAGGTGACAGCATTAGGACATCCTGAAGTGTATGTAAGCAACAAAGTCATGCGGTATCAGTTGCCTGAAAGGAAAAAGAGGTGCATAAGCAATGACCTCAATGCAAGGGGTCTGTTTGCCTCATGTACAGATAGAGCATCGGAGGAACAACTGATGGGTGGTGGGCCCGACTATGTGGAGTGCAGAAAGGAGGCAAGGGAGAGCTGTTCTGGGAAGGCAGCTTTCTGAACCTACCTGTGCTTTCCATGACCTTCCCTTACTGTCTGGCTACCCTCAGCATCCATGCAGACTGTAACGTATCCAGTGCGGGATATGTTTCTAGGTCAGCCATGTGCTTGGACTGGTCCCAGCCGGTCTGACACGTGGCTGGGCAAAGCGCCTGAGCTTCGTCCCTGAGAACAATGGACAGTCGGATCCTGGCTTCCTCCCAATCAGAGACCTAGGATCCGGAGAGAGAATACAATTAGTGTATATAGACCAATCATGGGGTTTTGTGTGTGTTGGGGTGTGGGTTTGCTTGGGAATATAAGCCGGCCTGCGAGCCAGCTAAAGTTGTCTTGTTCCTGATCTTGAAATAAAAGTATGAGCTGATTTCACTCTGCTGGCTTGTCAGTCTCAGTACTTTTCACTGGCAATGAGGATGGGATTCTACCTCCCATGAACAACGACCATCAAGAAGAATCGAGCCCCAGCACCGAGATCACGGCACACCGCTCCGCTTCGTGCCCAGCTTCTCTGGTAACGGCTCACCGCACCGCTCCAGGCACCGCGAACACACCCGCTGACTCCGAGCGCAGCCTTGCATTGCCTCAGCCCGCCGCCCCCTTTGCACCCAAGCAACCACTGCCTCCTCCACGTGCTGCTACAATGGCTACCGGAGGTAACAAGAGTTTCCCCAAGTTCGACATTGCTCGCCCCAACCAGTGGGAATCATGGCTCGAAACTCTTGACAACCACTTCAAAATCAACGCCATCACGGATCCTGGGATGAAGAAGGCACACCTACTAAGGTACTGTGAGATCGAGGCACTCCTTTTGATGAAGGACCTGGTGGCACCTCTACAATCCAACGACATGGCGGCAATGTACAACATCCTGGTGAAAGTGTTAACAGACCATTTGGTCCCGAAACCCACCAAGTTCGCAGAACGAATGGACTTCTGTGCAAGGGTCCAGGGACTGGACGAGTCCTCCTCGGAGTTCCTAGTGGGGCTACGTCGGGCAGCAACCAGATGCACCTTCTCAAACCTCACTGAAGCCCTATTGAACCAATTCCTGGTGGGGCTCAGGGAGCACAAGCTACAGAGAAAACTCATCAGCAAGGATGACCTCGACTTGGATAAGGCGATCTGGGAAGCGGCAGCCTATGAGAAGTCGCACTCCGACTGCTACGCCAAGGCCGTCCACCTCGTCCAACAGGCTACCGGCTCCGATGCCTCCAGCGATGAAGAGGTACTCCAGGTCAACCAATGCCCATCGCAGTGCACTCAATGTGGCAAAGAGTTGTCCTCGTCCAAGGCACCGAACCCTGTGGCCTGTGCTAGCTGCGGTGACGCTCACGAATGCCGGACTTGCTGTTTCCGTGACGTCATCTGCCAGATGTGCAACAAGGTGGGGCACATAGTGAAGGTTCCAAGGGGCAACGACAGAAGACCACGGCACAGCTTGACACAGCAGATCTCCACACCGTTTCGGTCCACCAACAACAAATGGTATGTAACTTGCCCCCAGATGGCCCAGACAAGGTGCATGTGACTGTCCGGATAGAGGGGTCCCCCTGTCCGATGGAAATTGACTCAGGCTCATCTTTTCCCATCATCTCAGCTGAAACCCTCCGTTCCCTATGCCCGAAGGGGGGACCCCAGTTGCACAAGCCACAGGGTCTCATGTTGCGGGACTTTAATAAAAACCCTGTGGCGGTCCGAGGCTGTGGCAAGTTCACGGTCCAGTTTAAAGGATTCTTGGGCTTACTGGACCTGTTGGTGGTGGAGAGGCATCTCAACAGCTTATTGGGACTGTCCTGGTTCAAGCCCCTGAGTCTCAAGATAACGGGCATTAACCAGATATGAACAGCGGACTTTGAGGCCGTTTGCAGGGAATTTCCCAAAGTGTTTGACAGGACTTTGGGGAGGTACACTGGGGCCCCTACTTCCCTGGACCTAGACCCTAACATGTGCCCCATCCACATCAAGGTCCGAGTCCCCCCCATTGTGATGAGGGCCAAAATAGAGGCTGAGCTCGACTGCCTCATTGAACAGGGGGTGCTGGAACTGATCGCGTCCGCGTGCTGGGAGACCCCCAACCGAACAGTGATGTGAGGATATGTGCCAATTACAAGTGCACCCTCAACAAGGCCTTGCAGGACCACGCTTATCCAGTCCCCATGGTGAGCCACGTCCTAGCCTCCCTGGCGGAGGCCAAGGTCTTTGGTAAGCCAGATTTAGCGCAAGCTTACCAGCAGCTGCTGGTGGATGTGGCTGCCACCGAGACTCAACCCATTGCAGTGCACAAAGGGGCATTTCGGGTTACGAGGCTGCAGTTTCGGGTTTGTGTGGTGCCTGGGATTTTTCAGTCTTTTATGGATTCCCTCCTCAAAGGCATCTCGGGAGTACAACCATTTTTAGAAAACGTGATTGTCGCAGTGCCAGACTCTGCCTCCTTTGCAGACCGGCTCCGACAGGTGCTCCAGAGGTTCAACGCCGCCGGCCTCAAAGTAAAGAAGGAAAAATGTCTCCTTGGGGTGCCCCGCATCAAATTCCTGGGGTTTGCAGTGGACGCACAGAGGATTCACCCTATGGATGATAAAGTTAGGGCTATCATGCATGCTCCCCCCCTCGACGAAGGCAGAACTGCAGGCCTTCCTCAGCCTGCTCAATTTTTATCATGCCTTTCTGCCTTTAAAAGCTGCCGTGGCGGAACCGCTCCATCATCTTCTAGACAAAGACACGCCCTGGGTCTGGGGGCCGATGCACACGGCTGCGTTCCAGGGGGTCAAAGACTTACTGACTTCTAACTTGATCCTGCACCATTTTACCGAATCCCTTCTGGTGGTCCTTGCCTGCAATGCCTCTCCCTACGAGGTTGGGGCAGTTTTGGGCCACTGGTTGCCAGCCAGCTGGGAGGTCCCGGTCGCCTACTACTCAAGGACCTTGTCTTCTGTGGAGCACAATTACGTGCAGATAGACAAGGAGGTATTGGCAATAGTGGCTGATGTAAAAAAATTCCATCACTATCTCTTTTTTTATTTTTTTTTTAAAACAAAATTTTATTGGATTACTTTCAACATTGTTAAACATCGTTACCAATACAATTTCACATTTTTTTTTTACCATTTTATTTATATTTTTAAGAATACAACAATATCTTCTGTTTACACAATGATACATAGTCTAGTTTCGGAGTCAACTATACACATTTTGATTCTAACCATTTATAAACTCTATCCCAACGTTCCTGGAACCACTTTCCCTCTCTCCCTTGCAATATCATACTTAATTTGTCCATTTCTGCAGTCTCTATTAGTTTCTTAATTAGTTCATCTCTTACTGGTAATCCATCTGACTTCCAATATTTAGCTACTAATATTTTGGCCACAGTAAGTATATGGGTTATTAGACATACATCTTTTTGCTCAAAACCGTCAGGTATAATATTCAACAGTTATGTTTCTGGTAACAATTCTAAGTCAATATTCGTAATTTCTCTTATCATCTTATTAATATTATGCCAAAACTTTTGTATTTTTCCACACTTCCACCACATATGGAAAAATGTACCAACATTAGTATTACACCTCCAACAATTTCTAGATATAACCTTATAACTTTTAGCAATCTTGTCAGGCGTCCAATACCATCTATAGAATAATTTGTAAATATTTTCTTTATATGGAACTGCCTTTACATACTTCATCACTTTCCAAATTCTTAGCCAGTCATCAATTTGGATATTATAACCTATATCTCTCATCCACGATATCATAGAGGTTTTTACTAACTCATCTTGCATATAATCATCTAAAAAATAACTATATAACTTCTGTATCAACTTATCACTAGTTGACAACCATAATTTGTCTAGGTCTGTTTTCTCTGTGTAGAAACCAGTTTTTTTATCTTTCATAAATCTTGATTGCAACTGGGTAGTCTCCCACCAAGAGAGATTTATATTGTTTGACTTTAGATTTTCCTTTGTTCTTAAATTATTAGCTTCATCTAACAGAGTGTCATACGCTCCTATATTACTCTCTGTCATCAATGTTGGTTTTACAAATGCTTCTAATGGTGACACCCATTTAGGAATCTTGATATAATACCTTTCTCGAATTTTTTTCCATATCTTTATCAATGCTCCTCTTATTATATGATGCCGGAAGTTAGCATGCACTTTTTCTTTTTCATACTAGATGTACGCATGCCATCCCATATGTAAATTGTGACCCTCCAAGTGCAGAGTTCTCCAGTTTTCCAGTAGAATCCAATCTCTGATCCATCCCATGGCCGCCGCCTGGTAATATAATTCCCAATTTGGTAGTCCAAATCCTCCTCTTTCTTTCTTGTCTTGCATCATTTTCCCTTTAATACGAGCTTTTTTGGGAAACCAAATAAAAGCCCTAACTATTTTATCTAGTTCCGAAAAGTATATGTTCCTCTTTAAAATTGGAATATTTTGTGCAAGAAATAAGAACCGTGGTACTACGTTCATCTTTATTGTTGCGATTTGGCCCATCAAAGAAATTTGCAATTCTTTCCATTTATGCAGATCTTTCCATATTTCTTCTAACAATTTATTATAGTTATTTTCTAACAGCGTACTGTTTCTATTAGTCATCACTATACCTAGATATTTAACTTTTGAAGTAACTTCTATTTTTGCTACATCTTGAAGCTTATCTGTTTGGCCAGGAGTACAGTTTTTTGTTAACATTTTTGTTTTTTTAAAGTTTATTTTAAGTCCTGCCAGACTTCCATATTCTTGCAGTACTTCCATCAAATGCTCAATTGTTATTAAGGGATCTTCTAAAATAAACACTAAGTCATCGGCAAAAGCCTGCAACTTAAATTCTTCGCCTTTTGTTTTTAGACCTCTTATTTCCGGGTTTACCTATACCTTTGTTTCCTTTTTTTGATTTTCTGTCAATAACATTATTAACAGTACCATTAAAGTCACCCATCAGTATCATTTGCTCATAGGTTAACTGTTGTAACTGTTCCCACAGATCCTGAAAATTTTTTTTCCTTAGCGCCATTCGGAGCATAGAGATTAACAATTAAAGTTTTTTTACTCTGAAGTATAACTTCCACTGCCAAAAATTTCCCTTCTTTATCTTTAAAAATTTCCTTTGGCTCCAATTCTTTTTTAACATATGTAACAACTCCTTTTTTCTTTTGTGAGGAGAGGGAATAGAATTCCTCTCCTAATCTTTTTTGAATCAAAAATTTAACATCAATCTTTTTAATATGTGTTTCTTGCAAACAGACAATATCGCATTTTTGTTTTTCCAACCAAAGCCTAATGTTTTTTCTTTTATGAGGTGAATTGAGTCCATTAACATTCCAAGATATAATTTGACTCTCCATGTTGGCTTTGTATTTATTTATCAGAGTCTTTAAAATTGTCTTTGATGAACTTGTTCATTTGCTCTACTGACTTGATGGTGACTCTCTTCTGCTTAAATGTAAAACTGACACCTTTTGGAATTTCCCATCTGTATCTTATGCCCTCTGTTTTCAGTTTGTCAATCAAGTCTTTAAAAAGTCGTCTGTCCTGAAGAATTGTTCTGGGTAGTTCCTTTAATATCATAATTTTCTTGTTATCAATTGTGAAATCTTCCTGGAATTGTTGCTTGAACAAGTCTTCCTTCAATCTTTTGGATATAAACTGGACAATCACATCTCTGGGTAATTTTTTCCTTTGTGCAATCGCAGAGTTGACTCTGTACACCAAATCAATCTGTGCCGCCACCCTCTTCTCTTCAAGTTTTAAGAAATCTGCAACAGCATCCACCATAACAGAATGAATATTCTCATTTTTATCTTCAGGGATTCCCCTAAATCTCATATGATTAAGCATTCCATTGTATTCCACCATTACATTAGCTTTTGCTGCTTCTTTAGCAACCTCAGATACATTAGTTTCCACTCCTTTCACTCTCTCCTCCACCTCATCTGCTCTTTTGTTCAACGCCTGTATTTCTTTTGTAATCCCAGACAAGTCTTTTTTCAAATCTGTTACTTCTGTTACTAGAGTTTTTTTCCATTTTTTGTATAGCGTCCAGCACTCGTTTTTCCATGGCTTCCATCGTGCCCTGTAATTTCTTTTCCTCTTTAGCAGCCATTTTCGGGGAAGACCAAGAGTTCGCCCTCTGTCGTTGCCGAAGATCGTAAGCCGTTGTTTACAATTCACATAAAACTCACATCAAATTAAAGTCTTTCTTGTGCCCAGTTAAACCGCTCTATTTTCACTTTTTTCTATTGAGTCTTTTGGTTAAAATTCAAATAAATCATTCCGACCTTCTCAAAATGGCGGGCGCAATTTCTCTATGGTAAATAGCTCTTCCTGTTGTTTACTTCCTGTCCGGCAATCTTAATCGTCCCTCTTAACTTCTGGTTTCTTTCCTTCTTCCGGCCTCCTTGGTCGTCTCTAGGAAATACTACTTGTCTAGTCTGAGGTCACTTCCTGTTCTGGTGGTTTCTGTCGCAGCTAGAGTAATTTTCCACACTAGTTCTCGCGGGGCTTGATGTTAGTTTCTATTTTAAAGTCAATATTCCAACCGCAGGAATGATCAACAAACCGGCTTTTTGGCCTTTTTTTACTGTTTAGCCGTGTTTTTTCGGAGTCGGTGTTAGTACACAAAATACAGCACGATCATGCGCTTCATCGGATGTTGTTTACTCTCGGGATCAACGCGTTTCCGGTGAGCAATTTTAAAAAGTTACCTTCGAAGTCCGTGTCTTGTTATAGCAGTGTTTCCTTGTTATCAATTTCCGTAGAATGTCTTGGAGGTCTGGGTCATGCGTTCTTATGTTGAGAATCCAACTCGGTGGGGTCTTTTAGAGAAATTCCGAAGTGCCCTCTTGGGGGGAGGGGATCAAGGCTGGTCGCGACGCTCTTTAAAGCCCCGCTATGAGCCGATCTCAACTCCCTCTCGGGTCGATGCTCGTTGCTGGTCACTCCCCTGCCTGGGGAGATCTGCGGTGGGCTGTATAGCCCACCCTGTCATAAAGACCCTCCGTATGCTCTGGGAGCTCTGGGAGCAAAGCCAGAACATGTCAGGACGCCATGTATCCCAGACCGGAAGCCCCCAATTCCATTATGGCTGACCCTTCGAGGTGGTGATGCACCACAAGCCACTCCTGGGTCTCCTCACCCCCCACTGCCAGATACCACAGATGGTTTCCCCCAGGGTTCTGAGATGGACTATTTTTTTGGTGGGGTACACATGTTTGCATGCCCATTGGCCCGGCAAAGTCATGGGACATGCAGACGCTCTCAGCCACCTGCCCCTGCCCATCACAGACCCCAACCCGGCACCCGCTCACACGGTCGCCCACTTGGAATCACTTCCTGACTGCCCGGTATACATGAGGGAGGTGGCCCACCTCTCAGCCAGGGATAAGGTCCTCTGCCGTGTCTTGGACTGAGTGAGGAGGGGGTGGCCAGTGGTCAAGGAGGGCCCTGAGTTCACACCATTTGTCACTAGGAAAGACAAACTGTCAACGTACAAAGGGTGTCTAATGTAGGGAGGCCAGGTGGTGATTCCGGGTCCACTTCAACAGCATGTTTTGGAGGCTCTGCATGAGCATTACCCTGGGGTGGTAAGGATGAAGGCGTTAGTGTGGAGCTACATCTGTGGGCTGGGCCTTGATCAGGAAATAAAGGACAAGGTGAAAAGACGCCAGCCCTGTCAAGTCTCCCAACTTGCTGCAGGCCCTGGAGAGAGCCTGGGAATCCTCCCACCACCCCTGGTCTCAGCTCCATCTGGTTTTCGTGGGGCCATTCCAGGAGCAACTCTTTTTCATTCTGGTTGACTCTTACAGCAAATGGTTAGAAGTCGTTTCAGTGCCATCCACTTCCTCGAGATCTGCCATCAAGGCCATGTGGTGGATCTTCAGTGCTCAAGGACTCCCAGACACCCTGGTTACTGACAACGGCACCACGTTCACGTCCGGGGAGTTCCAGGACTTCACTTCCTACTATGGAATCTGGCATGTGCATTCAGCTCCATTTCACCCCGCTGCCAACAGTCAAGTGGAGTGGATGGTCCGAACCACCAGGGACGCACTTCGCCGGCTCGATTCCCTGGATTGGCCTCTTTCCTATTTGGGCAACGCATCACCCCGCACACCACAATGAAGAAGCCCGGCTGAAGTTCTCCTGGGTCGCCACCTCACAACACGCATTGACCAGCTACACCCAGACTAGTCCCCAGAGCGTGAGCTGGGCACCGAGGACCAAGAGGCCACCCGAGGGTTCTTCCTGGAAGATCCTGTCTATGTGCGGAACTATACCAAGGACTCGCCTTGGCTTCCGGTGCAGGTGGTAAGGGTCAAGGGCCCCCATTCGTACGAGGTTTCCTGCAAAGATGGAACCATGCTCCACCGACACATCGACCAACTCCGTTGATGCGTGTTGCCTCTGGAACTGGATGACCCCGAGGAGTCTGAAGCCCTTGAGGCCCTAGAGCAACAGCCTTCCCCAGGGAGACCACAGCCCTGGCACCTGTCAACCAGACCCTGGGGTCCCCGACCACTTCACTTGAGCCCTCAAGAGCAGTGTCAGCTCTGCCAGCTTCACTGACAGCCCCTGCCACCTGCTGCTCCACGAGGGAACGGAAGCCCCCTACCTATTTAAAGGATTATATCTGCAGGTGTATTTCGGACCAAGGGGGGAGGGGTGTAATGTATCCAGTGCGGGATATGTTTCTAGGTCAGCCATGTACTCGGACTGGGCCCAGCCGGTCTGACACGTGGCTGGGCAAAGCACCTGAGCTTTGTCCCTGAGAACAATGGATGGTTGGATCCTGACTCCCTCCCAATTGGAGACCTAGGATCCGGGGAGATAATACAATTAGTTTATATAGACCAATCATGGAGTTTTGTGTGTAGGAGGCATTGTATTCTTACTTTTTTTCTAGCCCATGAGTTGTTAGCCTTTGAACTACATCACATCTCCTCAGAAGTGTGCACTCGTATTAGATCCTTCCAAAATGCAGCAGGTGGGATTCCATGGCCCATCCTGACAACTACAACCCAAGGGATGTGAATCATAATGGGATTCTGTCATAAAAGATAATGAAAAGTCCTTGTGATGTTTTTACTATGAAAATATTGCGTGTGTGTTTTATTTCTGTGTTTTAATGTGGAGTTTTATATGTATGTTGCTGTGAGTTAAAATACAGGCCTGTAGAGTAAGAAAGAGCGGGGCTGGATTGAAGAGTGTTATGGCTGGATGGTAGCTGTACCCTTGGGGGTCAGAGTCACCTAGTTGGTTCAGAGAGGCTTTGTGTGGGAGACAGAGAATCAGTAGAGGTTTTGTGTGAAGTGTGTGGAGAGACTGAGTGAGCTGCTGCGAGGAAAGTCTTGTTCTGTGTGGAAATTATGAGCCCAAGTGGCAAGTGAGGAAAATAAGCCTGTGTGGAAGTTATTAGCCTAAATGGCAAGTGAAAAAATAAGCCTTTGTGGCTAGGTCTATTTAAGGAATTTTAAAGAACCTATCTGAAACCATTACACTTATGACACTATACTGAAACCATTACACTGTTATACTTCTAAATAAACTATATGTTTAAGATAAAACAACTGTTTTATTTTGAGCAAGGATCCCTCTTTTTATCTCAGAGCCACCCCCATACCATGACCATTCTGTCATTCTACAAATTATAACTAAGCCATCCTTTTCTTTAGGTCCAACTAAGAATTCTAAGGCTATACTGCCTTCAATAGAAATGCTAACAAATGTTTTTACACCCCAGTTTTTGTGGTCTCGTTTTGCTTTTAGTGAATAGAGGATCAGTAATAGAGGAGCACTGATAATTCATATTGTCATTGAAGTGTGCACTGGACTTTGTTTGGAAGAGAAGGTGCAACTTGAGCCTCTGTCCTGGTTAACATTCTTGCTTGGGTAACTGCTTCCAGTATGTCCTCAAGTTTCCAATGTAGTTCCAAAGAGGCAACAGCAGCCTGTCCCTGTCCTGTGTCTTGTTAAATGGCTGTCACATTATTTTTAGAGGCCAAAGTGAGCCTCCTAGATGGATGTAAGCAGTTTTGGATTCTTCTGTAAGGGCCCTGCATAAATACTATCTTTACAAGTTGGATTAATCCTCCTACTTGAGGAGCTGTCAGCTTGAATGGCCTCAAAACTAAGCTTTCACAGTTTTCCATCTGGATCTTACATGTAGCAGAGAAAAATCTGTTTCAGATTCCCTGCACTACTTTCTTGCACAGAGAGAAAATTAAAGTCATATCACACCTGCTAAAATGATACATGATTAGAGTCTTTCCAGATAGCAAAAGATAAGCCTACAATTTCCTTCCTTGCAAATAACACTGGAATATCTTTACCACACTGTTTCTTTCCTCAGGGGAAAACAGAAATGTTTTTTGCATTTTGCACCATTTGAATAGTCATTGGAACCCAATGGTGAACTCTCCTCTTCTGGTGCTCTTCCAGTTCCTATCATTGCTATCTCCCCACTTCCTGTCTGCCAGCATCTACTGCATGTCTACCTGCTCTGTTGCCTTGACACTGGGAGGAGGGTGCATAAATTGCCAGCCACTGATCCCCCTTGTAATCATGTGGCAGCTTGGTCTGGCTGCCCCATCTGTGACTTGACTGATTTAGGTGGCAGATAATACTGCCAGAAAGCTCTAATTGTCTTATGGTGACATGACACCCTTCCCCCAGAGTTTTCAAAGCAAGCAATGTTCAGAGGTGATTGGTATTGCCTTCCTCTGCATAGCAACCCTGGAATTCCTTGGTCGTCTCCCATCCCGGTCCTAACCAGGGCCAACCCTGCTTAGCTTTAGAGATCTGACAACATCAGACTGGCCTGGGCCATCCAAGTCCAGGCCTTTGCTACATAACGCTTATTCATTGCCTAGTATTCACCTCAGATGTTTTATTTATTTATTTATTTATTTATTTGTATTTGTATTTGTATTTGTATTTGTATTTGTATTTGTATTTGTATTTGTATTCTGCCCTTCCCATAAGTGGGCTCAGAGTGGATCACATCATAAATAGATAAAAACATGTAAGCAAGCATTACTCAAGAATATGAAAACATTCAGGGGAAGGGCGTAGTTAACATTATCTAGGGCTTTGGCCCTAAGGAGGAAGCCTCCATGTTTCCTAGCCTGTTTACTGTGGACCCGGTTTTCATTGCTACTTATGTTTCTTTTCTTTCTTTTTTAAGCCTTTGCAAAGTCCTTGTGGAATGCAATAGTCCATCTATATTCCCTGGTAGGGTTTATTTCACCTGGATGATTATTGGAACTATTCTCTATGTGCAATGGAATTAAGAGAGATTCCATTTGTGGAAATCATATGGAGACTGCAACCGCACTCTGCCTTATTACCAAATGAGTACAGCATGCCCTTCAATAATTCTCTAAACTCTCAAATGCCTTGGAAATAATATGCTGGAATATTACTGAACTGTGACTGAAGCACCATTTGTGCTAAATGTGACAGTGCACAAATGATATTCCTCAATAAAAGTTCAAACTACATTAATCTTTCACAGAGGTTCATTGACTAGGAAGATGCCTTAGATACAAAATAAACTGGCAGCAGCTCCCTTTGAAATTACTTCTACTTTTTTTTTTTTTGCTGCATCTGTTTTCCAGAGGCATATACATTAATTTCTTGCTTATATACATAATTTGCCAATGGGCAATTCTTTTTTTTTAATGATAGATTATATTGTTTCTTCATCAGAATCAGTAAAAATATTAGGTCTAAATTTGTAATATAGAAATTCCCCCTTGGACCATGGTATCATTAAATATAATGTGTAATAGTAGGCAATGTAATATACTTATTTTCATTCCTTTGGGATGAACAGACATAACTCACTAGCAGATTTGCTCTCCTTGGCTAGATTGAGTTACAACCATTTCCAGGAGAGGGAAAAAGGGTTTTCTGTACTGACAGTTAAATATTCATTTTCATGTTTGCTAACCCACTCACTATACTATCACACATTGTGGTTTTCCTTCCATGTACTATTTACACTGCACACATTTGTGAAGAGGAATTTGGCCAGGCATTTGTTGTAAGCTATAATGGCCCAAGCTGTGCACTATGGGGTGAATCCTACCTGCTTTTCTGATTGACAAGAGGAATGACCAGGATCCCCCTTTTCTCCATTATAGTGCCCCCGTCTCATGTAGCTTTCTGTTCATGCAGATCCCACATGACATAGTTCTTTCTGGGCTCATAATGAGGCCCCTTGCCTTTCTTGCACCAGCATAAAAAGCGGTTTGAATTCAAGTCCATGTGTGTTTGTCACACAGTATGTTGCTTGTATGTTTCCTACATGGAAATTATCCCTAGGGTAACAGTTACATAAGATCCTTAGGAGCAAATCACCAGTTTCCTCGTCGGATACTCTTTGATCTGATTACCAGACTTTGTGGGGCCTTATAAATTCCAATCAAGACAACATAGCTAACCATGTCCCTGTCTGATCACAAAATACTGGTCCATTTTTTGGAAAACTGCAACAACAGTATATGCCAGTTTAAAAATTCAGGGTGGTTAGACCCCTCAGCAGCAATCATGCAGGAAACTCAGGTGTCCACCTTAATTTTTTGGGTAGCTGCTCTTAAATCTGAAATAAGCTGGGATGCCTATGTTGTTAAAGTTCCTTGGAATCTGGATAGACCCACTGTTGGGCCCAGTTCTCATGAACAAGGGGCTCCTCAAAAGTCAAACCTCAATGAAACTTCTCATAATGAGCCATGAGATGTTGTTCATTCCTATGATGTAGATTCCCAAATTTGATCACATTGCCCTGTTTGTGTTTTGTAGTAGCATGGTGAAATCTGCTTGGTGCTCAGAACATCTGCATGATAAAGTGCTTGTTCTGTGGAGCAGCCTCCAAAGGACTGGTATAATCCAACAGCTACTCAACAGTTGATGATCTGCAATGCTGGCACTGCCAGGGGATTCTTTACACATTACAGGGTACCTAGGTTGGGTCTGGGGGTTCAATAGTCAGGCATGAGTTGCAGGATTTCTTGAGTTCTAATGTGCCTAGTACCCTATTCTGATTACAACTGGAAATGATCAGGGAGGGGATACTATAGAGTCCATTAAGAAAAGCCAGCTGCACCAGATTGGGTTTCCCCAATTGGCCAAATAGCACCCCCTGTATCATTTAAGTTTGGGGAAATGGTGCGGGGAGGGGGAAGATTGGAGTCCTTTCTTCATGTGTGCTACTGTTGAATCATGCACCACAAGTATGGGAATTGAGAAGAACCCAAAACTCATGTCTGACTGTTACATAGGATGCAGGGTGGGGGCCCCAGACCCAACCTGTGTACTCCTTAATGTGTAAAAAGTTCCTCAGGGACAGCATAGACTCTGGAATAAAGTAAGTTTTCTATTCTGTGCATCCTATAATCCAATTTTTTTTAAGCTATCATGATTAGTTAACTCTCAATAAAACTACTGGAATTTTGATTCCAGTATATATATTGCACAGAGACAAGTTCTCCAAATAGTAGTCTATGACTTTGGAAATCCATAGTCATCCTCACAGATCATTAGTAGATGGCTCCTTAGATACCACATGTCCTGATTTTGATTCACAACTGTTACTGCATCAGATCATGTTATAAATGATGTTATAAAAAATTAATCCAAGAACTTCTCAGTCCTCCTGCATTGCAGTTTTGATTAGATGACTATAAAAAAGCAACAGAATATCTATACTTACAGGAAGCCTGATGATTTGAAGATATTCAGCTGCTCATAATAAAGATGAGTAACAACATTTTTGTTCACACATGAGCTTTACTCATGGAATGTTGGTAATAAAATACAGCCCAAATAATCCCTTCCTACACTCTATATTATGAGCTGTATATTGGGTGACAAGAATTTTAATATGCTAGTGGGCGATGAGTAAATATTTAAAAATATTTGCCTTGATTTTTCTTGCATGAAAAAAGAAATATATGTGCAGAATATGAAGCTTCTTTTATTCATAGCTTCACTTATGGCTTTCAGTATCTATATCACTGTATCTAATAATAAACTATCACACACCCAGTGTGCCCATTGAAAGGCGTCTCCCAGAGAAACTGCAGGCTTCTCTGAGCTCTGGAAACTTCCTTGGAGTGCAAAAAACATGGTTCTATAACAAAGAGAAAGCAGAGGATTCTCAAAAAGCAGGCTGGTGGGGATTAAAAATTGCTCCAGAAGGGACAGAATAATAAGAAAAGAGGAGAGTTGGTTAAAGGGGAGAAAGTGGCAGAGGGGAAATTGGCATGCTTAAGCCCTGAAAGTGTAACCGATCCCAGAGGAAGAAATTTTAGGTGGTTGTGTGATATTTCCAAATTGTCTCCCTTACGGACTTCTGTAGAGACATTTTCAACACCGGTTTTCTGCATGGCAGGAGGAGTTACAGCAGCTCTTCAGGCCTCTGGAAAACCACTTTTGAAACTGAGAGACTCCCAAAAGTTGTTTGTGATATAGCATACGGGAATTGCTGTTCTAGGAAAATGTTCAAAACTTCCACTTGATAGATCCAGGTTTTATATTATCCCTATTACCACCATCACTACTTCATCTAATGATAGATTGACTGGCCTCCATGTGGGTAATGAAAGTAGGAAAAACAGGCCTGGTGGGGATTAAACATGGGGCCACAATGGATAGAATGTTGAGAGTGGTTAAGAGGGCAATTCTGCTCAAGCCTGAAGGAGCATAGATTGCCCCTTGAAGGGGAGGTGCTTTTGGGGGGGCAGGTGTGTGGGATTTTCAAATTGTCTATCTTCCCCCTTTCATGTGATTCCTCATGGGCTACCAGTCTCTAAATATATCTAACAGCAAATTTGTTGGTTAATTGCCAATCACTGAAGCATCACAACACTGCTCCCTACATACAAGTTAGTAGTGTCTACATACTCAGGGACTTTCCAAGTATATGGAAAAATATGAATGTATAAATAAAGAAAAAACAACTGCGTGATGAGAACTAAATGTGCTCCAGGAAGATGGAATCTTGAGAACATTTAAAGGGATGGTGGTGGAGAAGGCAGCCTTCTCAGGTACCGGAGATCCTAGAAGATTTTGGTAGAAGAGATTTTGGAGGTTGGAACTGGATATCCAGATTGTTCCTTTCTCTCCCACAGCTACTTGTGGGCTGCTAGCTTGTTCTGTCTAATAAATTGTCTTAATTTTTTAAAGTCTTAAATTGATAGTCAAATATTTATCAGTAAGACAGTGAACTGGCATCTGTGATAGACAAGGTAGATTTTTTTTAAAAAAATTGGTAATTCCCCAGGTAAGCAGACAAATATCAATTTGTCAGCTTAAAAAAAGAAGTAAATACCCTCCCCATGCTGATAAGGACAGAGGAAGCATGGAATACTGAGGGCAGAACAAAAACAGAAAGAGGACGTACAATTGGTCTGCTCAAGTCACTGAGCGCTCTGTCTCCTACGTTGTCATATAGTTCAGATCAGCTTAAAATAGAACAAGAAATACAGTCAAAGATGCACAGCAAAAGTCTTTTTCAGGTGTCATGTCCACACTTACTAGGAGCCCCACATGTATTGTGAATGTGCTGATATACACAGTTGCCCTATTGTTTGAACAGAAGCATGACATGTATTTTGCATGTGCTTACAGCTTTGGTACACATGAACCAGAACTCTGGAAAATACATGTAGTGCCTCAGTTCAGGCAACACGGTATGCACATTGGAGCAGAGTTTGATAATGGCTAAATTTGCAACAGACTTGAAAAATCTTTAATCTGATTAATTGGTTTGATTCATTGATTGACAAGGTACCCCAATTAATAGGGCAACACTTGAAAAAAATATAATATTTTCATAAAAGTATGAATAAAAGCTTAAGACACTGTAGTCCTAAATGGAATCCTTTGGTCATACAAACTGTTAGGAATTGGACATTTCTCTGTTCACTATAAAGCAGAAATTTACATAGGCAGGCTATTACATTGACATTGCTACAGACTGAGTCACTGTAATAAGAGCCAAGTGGTCTTTAACAATTTAACGCAAGATTTATTTATTTTTTTATCACTGCAAAGGGAGGAATTTGATGTGATATGTCAGACCTTGAATAGAAAATTACTGACACCATAGACTTTCATGAGGTCTTACTTGCAAAAAGCGTGATTATGTTTTCATTTCATGACAACCAGCAAGCTAAAAAGCATTGTAAAGTCAGTTTGTTTTTTGCTGTTACTCTTTGTTGTGTCTTTTTCTCCTGTCAGATGTGACAGAACTGCATTTACTTGTGTACACAGAATACACCAGAGACTTATTTGCATACATGTAAATGGTAATATGAAACTTTGGTTTTGGAATATGCCTTTTGTACGGCCTTATAGAAGGTGTTAGGCTATGGCTTGGATCCAACCAGCTTTCTTGCTGGTGAAAAGGGGTAGAGTGGATCCTCTTTGACTACCTAAAAGATTTTCTGGGATCTGCATGAACAAAAGCCACATGGTGGTAGAGAGAGGTTAGACTTAATGAAAAAGCTAACTTTATACAACATTGTTTCCTCCTCCCGTTAAAACAACTAGTTTTTATGAACCTCAAGCCCTATATATTTATAGAGGCAGATCTTCCCTTCCCTTCCCCCAGCAGTTCCCTAGAAAGCCTGAAAAACAGATGTTGAAGGTTGAGGGACCCATGTAGACAAAATGCCATGAGGTACAGTGAGAGGGGGAATCAGGTGGGATTCCTTTTCCTTTACAGCTCATCTCCAGACTATGGAGATCAGTCCCCCTAGAGAAAATAGATGCTTTAGAAGGTGGACTCTAGGGCATTGTACCCAGTGAGGTCCCTGTCCTCTCCAGGCTCCATCCCAAAATTTCCAGGAGTTTCCCAGCTTGGATGTGGCAACCCCACCCCCAGCTGGTGGCCAGAGGGGACCTGGCAATCCTATTTTAGGGCCTTTAGCAGGCTTATTTCTCCCTCCCTGTTTTCTTTTTTGCACTTTCACATACTTTCAACTGCCCTTAACGTTCTGTACCTCCTGCAGAGCAATTAGCATGTTCCAATTTGTTTTGCCAGTTTTGGTGGTGGTTTTCATGCTTTATGATTCACAAGCAAAATATATTTTTCTGCATACTACTGATAGAGTTGCCCAAATATACAGAAACTGCTGTGTTGCTTGTAGGTGGCCCTGTTTCACTGCCCCCACTAACAGGCACCTGACATTGATCTTTGATGTTAAAGAGAACTGTTAGGGCTCCCATGAGAATAATGCATATGAATATAAAGAACAGATACCCCCCTCTCCCACAGTCCAATTTTCTTTTTCCGAAATACTATAAGCTGTAAGGGGGCTGAGCAGGCCAAGCTTCCTCTCTTCTGTTTTTCTTTAACTGGCAGAACAGCCCTCATCTATTTGTGTTTCCTATTAGAAAAAGAACTGCTTAGAGTTCACCAGGTCAGTTGTGTGTGTTGGGGGTTGGGGAGGTAGATGTTCTTTTTCCTTTAGGGTTTATTGTGGTTTGGGCATGTTGTATTGTAAAAATTATCAATAGTTTTTCTGCACTCCTGTGAAATTCTCTAATTATGCTGAAATGCTGACCTTTGCAGTGTTCTGTTGATAGATATGCATCAAGTGTTGTTTTAATAGAAATTATAATTATTTTTAGGATAGCTCATCAGAGGGGGAAATGCACAAACTTATTTCAAAAACAGAAAAGAAGCTAAAATGCCCATCACTGTGATGAATATCTTTTCTCAATTTGACTCCAATATGTTTCGAAGCTCCTCCCCCACTTGTACCACATGATTACATCTAACCTACTCATGTTAAGTTTGGTGGAATTTCCGTGCTAACATTCTTCATCAGTATTCCTCCTTGGCCTTTGCTCTGTGAAGAAAACAGATTTTCAGAACTGCCAGTATCCTAGTAAGGTGGGGTCTTGTCCACCACTTTTTGTTACTGTACTGTAGTTGTGACCCTCCAGCATAGTCATATTACTACTCTGTTGGTGTTGTAGGGTTTTCAAGGCAAGAAAAGCTTAGAGGTAGTTTGCCATTGCCTGCTTCTGCGTCACAAGTCCAACCTTGGTATTCCTTGGAGGTCTCCCATCCAAATACTTGCCAAGGTTGATCCTGCTTAGCTTCTAAGATCTGATATGATTAGGCTAGCCTGAGCTATCCAGGCTACATTACTACTACCAAGCTCTTTATTGTTTTTAGAATATGAAAAGAACTACTCTGTGGTGAATTTTTAAGGACAGAAATATTAAAGAGTGTTTTGTCATGCAGCACTGGCTAGTGAAAAGCAGTGCAATTGCGGTGTCTTCCTCCCTTGCAGAAAATTTATTCCTAGGGAAATGATCCTTAATCCTTGAAAACAATGTCTTTTACTTAGCAGGGTAGATTCCATTTTACCTCCCACTACATCTCAAAAAGACAATATATTTCTCCTACTGAGCTAGTCTCTGATCTCTAACTAGGAGGTCTAACTGATCACAGCAGAACATGGGGCTGAATCCTTTGCTTCTGGAAACAGTTGACATAGATTAAAGTACAAGATGGGAGGCATGAAACCATGAATGATTTATTGGAGTGCTCTAGATCATCTCTTAGAAGGTGAGTTCAGTGCCTTCACTTAAAAGATTAACCACCTCATCCTAGAACAGCAATTACAGTGAGAGTAACCTTATTAGGCAAAACACATTATATAATTTAGAGTGCTAACTCTATTGATAAATCTATTCAGTAACTCTGAACTCCAGCACACAACTTACATGGGCAAGTTGTTAACCCTTTTGTCATCTTCTGATGATCAAGCATCAGTGGCCTAACTTGCAAGAGAATTTCCATGTGATTTAATATGCTTGAAGAGCTTCTCAGCAATTGTTTCAATTTGCAAATGCAAGCCCTTTTCACATAGATGTATTTTTCATGGCTGGATGCTTTTCATGAGTTGTCATAAGCCAACTGCACCTAAAAGGTACCTTCTGCTCATGGCTTTACACCAAACTTGCACTAGAGCATTGTACAAGAAAAGTGAACCCAAAGTTCAAGTTCTTCTGCTTGTTTGAGCAACCTCTTGCACAAGCATGAGTGGCAGTCCATATTTGTCCAAGTTCTTGTGCAAGTATGTTGAGCAGGCCATGTTCGGGTATGTTGTAGGGCTATCTTTTGGCTTTGCTCCTGCAGAGTGCAGGGGGTTGGACTAGATGACCTGCAAGGTCCCTTCCAACACTAACATTCTATGATTCTAAGTGTTGTCAGAACAATGTAGCAGCTATTTTTCCTCTGAACTCAGTATAGTGGGTATGCAAAGTACAATGATCTTGGCAAGTACAACATGAATAGTCACTGTCAATTCATCAGTAATGACACTTGTTCTCTGATTGTTCAATTAATGAAGAAGTGAAGTGTACAATAGTGTTTGGATGTGGGCATATTTGGGACACAAGGGGAATGTAAGAAAAGTACTGTAGAGCAGACTTCATACAGGGCTATCTACATACTGTGTAGGAAAAATCATAATTCTGTGCCAAGAAAACCAGAATTTGTCAACGTGTAGAAATTATGCACAAAGTAAATATAAAAAGCTTTAGTCAGAATGCCCCCACATAATGTTCACCACATAAGCACTAGAAATTTGAATAATATTTTAATACATAAAGCTAACCTGTCAGTAGTTTTAATTCTACAGCGGTTACCAAATTCCAGACTTGAGTGGTGCGGCTGCAGTACTGTGGAATGCATATAGATGAAGAAGCCTGCTGGATCAGACCTGTGGTCCATCTGGTTCAGCATCTTGTTTCATACAATGGCCAACCAGTTGTCATGGAGGTCCAACAGACAGGATGTAGAGGCCAAGGTCTTCCCCTGATATTTTCCCCTATCCCTGATATTTATTATTCTACTGACTCTGAATATGGAAGAAAATTTTGGCTAAGGTCATGCCCATACAAATGCCTTTGATCTGGGAATGTTCTGTTGTGCCTTAGACATCTGGAATGGAAGTCCAATTTATTATAAAAAGCAGGTCTTTTTTACTAAGGGCATGCCCATGTAGAAAGTGAAAAGGTTGGAACATGGATGGCACAGCTCACGTTGATTCTGCTGTTATCCCACTCACTAGTATGGAGGTGCAGGAGACCATTGTGCGTTGAAGCTTCCTATGTGGCATGTTTTGGATGTCATGATCAAACTAGGAAATGAACCTCTGTGCAAGATAAAGATCCATCTGTGACCAGCCACTGGTGACATCTACCCAGAAATGCTGCTACTTTGCATAGAGTTGATAGACTGAAACATTCTGCTCTACACATTAGCCCAGGCTCTCGTACCCAATCAGTGTTCTTGGAATGGAATACAACCTCAAGCAGAGGAATATAATAAACAGGAATGGATCTAAAAGGGGGCTTTTCCTTTGGTGTCCGTTATATGTAAAACAAATCTCGGCTGTGTTAAAATATTCCCTTGTGGCATGTCTCTTTTCCCGGGTAGTTTCAGTTCAGTAGCCTCAAATTATGACATGTGTCCCTGCCCATGAGAGCTTTTGGCTGAGGCTGAGCAAGCTTTCTGGTAAGACAGATGTTTACCCTTTGGATATATAATAGGAAATGCATCTGATGCCTCATCAGTACAAAATGGATGATGTGAATTCAACTTCAGAGGATTGGTGTTTTATGTAAACTGACCTATATTATTTTAAAAATGAATAATTGTTTCAAACTGGATTATGAACAACTTTGTTGTAATTCATTGCTAAAGCCTAGCCCCTGCAGCTATTATCACTTCAGGTGAAAATGGAATTTCCCATTCAAGCCTTATCTGAAACATCCCTTGTAGTCCTGCAAAAGCAACTTGGTTATTTCTGCTCCTTAAGAGATGGGCTAAATTGCTTATTTCTTCTTCTTAAGAGAGTGCCCAATGCCTAAAGATGGCCACATCTTAAATCAAAATGTAACAAAATTAGTGACCTACCTATTTAGATCAAAAGTAAACTTTCAGAGGTCAATGAAGATATGTTAACTTGAACACAATCCATTTTGGAACAATACTTAACTGTGGAATCCTTTTATCTAGCTACACATGCTTACCCAGTCAGTGTGATTTTTGTGGCTGTTTTCTGTTAGCAAAGGCATTAATGTTCAAGTCAAGGTTTGTGATAGACACCCTTAAAATGTCATGTAAACGTTCATCTGTAAGTCTTGACCTACACTTGGATTTCACAATTTTCATCTTGGAAGAAGTTTGTTCACAGATGCATGTGATGCCAAAGACTGTGAACATGCCTGCAGCAAATTTTAGGTCGATAAATATATCAGGTAGACCAGAATAGAAATCTAACAGACTATTTATTGTAAATTTTTCTGAGATGATCACTGGCTTGCAAATCAATTAGTTCCATCTGAAAAAAGTTAGTTGCATCTTCTGGTGCTACTTCAAATGGATTCTGAAACGTTCTTATTTCCTTTCCATGCTAATGGCAATCAGTGAATCTGTTCTGGAATTGCAACTGCAATAAGTTCAGTGCTTTAATGTGTCTTTAAATACTGAATTGTAAATTCTTGTCCTTTTCAAATTTTAGTCCATTGCAGTTTGAAAAGTTACCTTCACTAACTTGCTTCACAGAAATGTTTAGTTTTGCTTCTTTCAGTTCAGAATACATGTCATACACAAGCTTTCTTTTTCCATGTAGCCTTAGATTCAATGTGTTCTGATGCTCTGTGATTATCAGTTAAGAAAACCAAATCAAAAATCCACCCAGGGTCAGAAAGTACTTGACCTTTTCCTTTCTCTTTAAGAAAGACATCAACTTCATGATGAAGACTGGAAAAAAAGTTTCAGGACTTTGTCTCTGCTAAGACACCTGACTTCTGCATGGTACAATACATCTCCATATTCTGCATCGATCTCTGAGAGATAATTTTGAAAGTGGTGATGGGTAAGGCCATGATGCCTGATATAATTAATGTTGGACAGGGCAAATAGGGCACGGTTTCCTGTCCTGAAAAACACAAAATGCTCTGCAGCTGACAATAGCATTACAGATAAGATCAGAGTTTCAATAGGCATTCCACACACAAAAGAACCTCCTCAAGAAACAGGAAACCTCCTCAGGAAATAATCCATAGACAAAAGAACCTCCTCAGGAAAGCTCCTCCATTAGCATGTTCATAGAACTACTACAAGATAATGACTCAGCCCTACCCCACCTTCCAGGGTAGATATAAATTACCTGCCTACCATTTTTCTGCTCACCTTGACACAGAGAGTACTCCATCTTTCTGTGTTATACCTCTGAGGATGCCAATCACAGCTACTGGTGAAACGTCAGTCCTACAATGCCAAGACCACGGCCACACAACCCAGAAAATCTACAGCAACTAATATTACCTGTTTGATAATATTTTGTGGTCCCTTAACATAGTTCAGGGCCTCATCATGTTTTAATGTGGCCCTTAATGTAAAGCACAACAGACACATTTGCAAAACATAGATACAGTTTCCACCAACATACTGTGTAAGCTCTTACGAGAACCAAAGAAGTACTGACAATATTTCAATATACATTTAGTTAATATTTAATTTCATTTTTATTCATTCTGTTGTTGACATTTTACTAGAACTATAATGAAGTACTCCCTCATGGATCTCAAAATCTCAAAAATGACAGGATGATCTTGGTCCAAATCCAAGGCAAACCATTCAACATCACAGTAATCCAAGTCTATGCCCCAACCACTGCTGCAGAAGAGGCTGAAGTGGACCAGTTCTATGAAGACCTACAACAGCTCATAGAACTAACACCAAAAAATGATGTCCTCATCATCATAGGGGACTGGAATGCTAAAGTAGGAAATCAAAAGGTAACTGGAATAACAGACAAGTTTGGCCTTGGAGAACAAAATGAAGCAGGGCAAAGGCTAACAGAGTTTTGTCAAGAGAACATGCTGGTCATAGCGAACACCCATTTCCAACAACCTAAGAGGTGTCTCTACACATGGATATCACCAGATGGGCAACACCGAAATCAGACTGACTATATAATTTGCAGTCAAAGATGGAGAAGCTCTATCCAGTCAGTAAAAACAAGACCTGGAGCTGACTGTGGCTCAGATCATGAGCTACTCATTGCAAAATTCAGACTTAAATTGAAGAAAGTTGGGAAAACCACTAGGCCATTCAGCTTTGACCTAGATCGCATCCCTGATGAATATACAGTAGAGGTGAAGAATAGGTTTAAGGGACTAGATTTGATAGACAGAGTGCCTGAAGAACTATGGACAGAGGTCCGTGACATTGTAAAGGAGGCAGCAATCACTGCCATCCCAAAGAAAAAGAAATGCAAGAAAGCAAAGTGGCTGTCTGATGAGGCTTTACAAATAGCAGATGAAAGAAGGAAAGCTAAAGGCAATGGTGAAAAGGAAAGATTAGCCCAACTGAATGCAGATTTCCAGAGAACAGCAAGGAGAGATAAGGAGGCTTTCCTGAATGAACAATGCAAAGTAATAGAGGAAAACAATAGATTGGGAAGGACTAGAGGTCTCCTCAAGAAAATTGGAGAAATCAAGGGAACATTCCATGCAAAGCTGGCCATGATAAAGGACAAAAACGGTAGGGACCTAACAGAAGCAGAAGAGATTAGGAAAAGATGGCAAAAATACATAGAAGAACTATACAAGAAGGACCTTGATGTCCTTGACAACCACGACGGTATAATCACTGACCTCGAGCCAGACATCCTGGAAAGCGAAGTTAAATGGGCCTTAGAAAGCATTACTAACAACAAAGCTAGTGGAGGTGATGGTATCCCAGCTGAGTTATTCAAAGTCTTAAAAGAAGATGCTGTTAAAGTGCTGCACTCAATTTGCCAACAAATTTGGAAAACACAACAGTGGCCACAGGATTGGAAAAGGTCAGTTTACATTCCAATCCCAAAGAAGAGCAATGTCAAGGAATGTTCAAACTATCACACAATTGCACTCATTTCACACGCTAGCAAGGTCATGCTCAAGATCATACAAGCTAGGCTCCAACAGTACGTGGATAGAGAACTGCCAGAAGTACAAGCTGGGTTTTGAAGAGGTAGAGGAACTAGAGATCAAATTGCCAACATTCGCTAGATTATGGAGAAAGCAAGAGAGTACCAGAAAAACATCTACTTCTGCTTCATTGACTATGCTAAAGCCTTTGATTGTGTGGATCACAATAAACTATGGCAGGTTCTTAAAGAGATGGGAGTACCAGACCACCTCACATGTCTCCTGAGAAACCTGTATAAGGGTCAAGAAGTAACAGTTAGAACCGGATATGGAACAACTGATTGGTTTAGCATAGGAAAAGGAGTACGACAAGGATGCATATAGTCACCTTACTTATTTAATTTATATGCAGAGTACATCATGCAAAATGCTGGCCTGGATGAATCACAAGCTGGAGTTAAGATTGCTGGGGAAAAGATCAATAACCTCAGATATGCAGACGATACCACTCTGATGGCAGAAAGTGAAGAGGACCTAAAGAGCCTCTTGCTCAGAATGAAAGAGGGGAGCACAAAAGTGGGCTTGAAGCTCAACATCAAAAAAACTAAGTTCATGGCATCTGGCCCCATCACTCCTTGGCAAATGGAAGGGGAAGTTGTAGAAGTAGTGACAGACTTCACATTCCTGGGATCCCAGATCACTGCAGATGGTGACTGCAGCCATGAAATTAAAAGACGGCTGCTCCTTGGGAGGAAAGCGATGGCAAACCTAAACAGCATGATAAAAAGCAGAGACATCACCTTGCCAACAAAAGTCCGCATGGTCAAAGCAATGGTATTCCTTGTAGTAATGTATGGCTGCGAGAGTTGGACTATAAGGAAGGCTGGGCCCAAAGAATAGATTCTTTTGAACTATGGTGCTGGAGAAGACTCTTGAGAGTCCCTTGGACTGCAAGGAGATCAAATCAGTCAATCCTAAAAGAAATCAACCCTTACTGTTCCCTAGGAGGCCAGATCCTGAAGTTGAAGCTCAAGTACTTTGGCCACCAAATGAGAAGGGAGCATTCACTGGAGAAGACCCTGATGCTGGGAAAGATTGAAGGTCAAAGAAGAAGGGGACGGCAAAGGATGACATGGTTAGACAGTGTCATCGATGCAACGAACATGAAATCGAGCAAACTTCAGTGGACAGTGGAAGACAGGAGGGCCTGGCGTAATCTGGTCCATGGGGTCACGAAGAGAGAGACTCGACTGTGCGACTGAACAACAACAACAACAAATAATGAAGTATGCCCTTTATATATGTTTCAAATCTTATCTATTGTTATAGCTTCTCTTGATGAAGGGACATCTGTAATGGACTTTTTGAGCTGACATGTGTTTCTAGAATAGACTTGTTTCTACAGCAGAAATACATGAAATGATCTAAGAGCTGCTTGTTTGTGAAAAAGGGTAACAGAAGATTTTCCCAGGCTTAATGTTCTTCACCAAATGAATGTTTAGTTTGGGACCCATTGATTTGTACAATGCCATAAACCAAAATGTTATGCCAACAGTCTATGGTGCAAACACTGAAGATATAGATGCACTGAAAATATAGGTGCGTTTGCAGTTCCTTTTCCTGATGTATGAAGTACCATTAATACTTGGCATTCACAGTGCTTTTCCAGAGTTTGAACGCATCGTAATCCTTACAACTGGACTGTAAGGTAGGCCAGCATTACTGGTCTCTGTTGCAAATATAGGACTGAGCTTGCGTTTGAATGGCTTGCCTCAGGCCAACTAGTGAGCTCAGGCTAAGGCACGAGTGGAATTAGGGACCTCTTGGATCACAGCTCATTGGAGCTATCCTACACCAGTTCTCATTATCATACATGACGTTTTTACAGACTTTCACAAACAAAACAGACTAGAGGTTAAACTAGAAATCTTAACATTAGTTGTGACAAAATAGGAAATGAAGAGCAGGAAGAGATGCTGGTAGCCAACAATGGCTATGAACAAGTTTTGTTGAATAAAAAACATTAAAACAAATAAAGATGTTACAAAAAAAATCAGTGAAAACAGCAGATTATTGTTTTTTCCTCTTAAAAGCAGCAGCAAATAAACATATCACCTTACAGTAGAAAACTACTGTAAAAATATCAACATGGGTGCGATCAGATGGTGTGCTGAGCGTGGTTTAAACTGGTCCGGTTCTGATGCGATTTTTTAAATCTGGATAATTGCAATCACACTCACCTCCTTATCCCAGCTCACCATGCAGTCACATCGCTCCCCGCCGTCTACACTACCGACGCGCGGGAGTGTGTGTCGGTGGTTTTAATTTTTTTCCTCAGTTTGCGCATGCGCATAGGCAGTCATCCGTAGATTTGGAATCTTCATGCGTGCACAGAACAACTAGTTTCTTGCCAAAAGCAAGCCCTGAGGTGTCTCCAACCACTGTAAAAGAACACTTCCCTTTAAACTTTTGACCCAAAACTGGCCTCCGTGAGATCCCGAACTCATCTAAACGCTAAAACCAGTCACCATTTAAACTTTGGTTTTATTAACATGGGAGCGGAGCTCCGCCTATGTGCATAGCACTGACGCTTAAAAAAAATGGCAGGCGAAAAGCAGAAGCCTTGGGCTTCTGTGGCAGCTTTCCAGAGGAAGCACCTGGAAGTGGCTTGAGACCACAGGAGCAATTAGACATCAGAAACTGCAGCTTGAAACCGGAGAATCAGGAAAACACCAGAGGGGAAGTGATATCAAAATACTCTGGTTTAAGGACTTCCGGTCGGAGAAAATGGCGAATTGACACACTTTGCGAGTTGTGCAGAGTGTACTGCGGCATCTGACGACAGTCTGGGCTCTATCTGGCCCAGCGCAGCACTCTCCAGGCGGGGGAGTGGCAAGCAAGCAGCGAAGCCTGAGGGGGGTTGAGATCGGTGTGGATAAGCTTCGGAGGAAGCTTGTTTACACTTTGATCTCCCTCCGTGAAGAGGGCAGTTGCAAATCAACTCTACAGATGCCAGCCGGGCTGAGAATTCAGCATAAATTCGCCATCTACCGATCTCTTTATCATCTGATTAACATCGTTTACAGAAGAAGCACCGCGAAACCCCGAGACTACAAGCAAGGTAACAAACAAACGATTAAGCGCTTACCGGTTTAAAGGAGACTGTGATATTGAAACGTATGGATAAGCGTTGAAACCTTTAAGGAACTATTTCGCTTGAATTAAAAGTAAAAAGAAAGCTTTCCGTTAGAGAAAAAGGCTGAAAAGAGACTTTGTTTTGCATTCCTGTGGTCAGCCAAGTCTAAACGCTACGTAGTAGAAACGAAACTAACTGTGACTCTGTGATACAGGAAGTGGGCTAGAGTGGAGGCTTTTAGAGGCTGCTGTGTTTGAAGCGGAGGGACATTTTATTGTGTGACACCACCTTTACTGGAAGTTGGATTACAGAGACGGACAGGTGAGCAGGAAGTTTGAAAGGAGCCTACTCTAGCCAAAAAAACCATAGAGAAATTGTGCCCGACATTTTGGGGAGGACTAAAATTTAAAATGTTATTTTCAAGCCGAAAAAGCGCTTAAACAAGTTCTAAAGGTGGCGATTTGGCTTGAAGATTGTTAATATAAAGTCTGATTAACATTGAAGTGGCCTCCAAGACGGATTTGAGAACAAGACCTAGAGCTGCTTCATCACCCAGTCCAAGAATGACTGCAAAGGAAAAAAAGAGTGGCAAGCAGCTATAGAAGCGATGGAGAAACGGATGACGGAGAATCTTGGAAAACAAATAGAATCACAGTTGCAACAACAATTGGAGCAAATAGAGCAAGTGCAAATCCAAGTACAGAAAAAAATATGGAAGAATTGAAAGAACTGGTACTTGCAGAAGTGTCAGGGATTAAAAAAGATACAGAAGAACTTAAAAAGGAAGTCAAAAGTCTGGTGACAAAATCTGAAGATATGGAACAAAAGGTTAAAAAAACCTTGTCAGAGAATGCAAGGTTGGAGACCATGATGGATTACAGGGCTACTCAGAATCACTTGAGATTGAGAGGGATAGAAGAGGAGGAAGATCAAGATCTACGGGCCCTAGTAATTAAGACATTGACAACTTACATAGGGGAAGATGAAGGAGATTTGGATGCAGACTTTGACTTGATTTACAGAGTAAATTCGGCTTATGCCAAAAGAAAGCAATTACCCAGAGATGTAATTGTTCAATTTGTGACAACAAAGATGAAGGAAGACGTTTTCAAGAAACAATTTTCACAACCGTTGGAAATTAATGGAAAGAAAATAATAATCTTGAGAGAAATTCCGAGATCAATTCTACAAGATAGAAAGAAATTCAAGAAATTGACAGACAGGCTAAAAGAAATGAATATTAGGTTCAGATGGGAGATTCCATATGGACTTACATTCATGTACAACTCGGTGAGATCAACTCTTAAAACTGAAGGAGATTTATATAGATTCAAAGCGAACAATCTGGACGATTTTAAAGATATTTAATTTAACACCATTATGGATTACAAATTTTTATCTTGGAATGTAAATGGATTAAATTCACCAGGTAAAAGAAGACTGGTGAATCATTGGCTGGAAAAACAAAAATGTAATATAATTTGTTTACAAGAAACACACATAAGAAAACAAGACGACAAATATCTGACTAATAAAAAATTGGGAGAAGAATTTCATTCTTCAGCAGTTAACAAGAAAAAAGGAACAGTGATTTATATTTCAAAAGATTTGGATCCTAAGCAAATTTTTTCCGACAAAGAAGGAAGGTATGTTGGCGTGGAAATCTGTATGGATAGAAAAAAGACATTGCTTGTTAATATATATGCACCCAATGGTGCAAAAGAGACCTTTTTCAATGATTTGACTAAAGAGTTGGAATGTTTAAATTATGACCAAATTGTTCTTGCGGGAGACTTTAATGGTACAGTGAACAACACATTGGATAGAAAGTCCAAAGCAAGTGGAGAGACAGTTGGAAAGTTACCAAAAAATTTTTTTCAATTGATGAAGCAAGAAAAATTAGAAGATGTTTGGAGGAAGTGGAATCCTAAGACTAAGGATTACACGTTTTATTCGAATAGACATAATTCTTTTTCTCGAATTGACATGATTTGGATGTCAGAGGAGATGGCGCAAAAAACTTATAAAATACAAATTCTACCGAAAACTAACTCTGATCATAATCCCCTACTTTGGATATCTAAAGCAAAACCTAAACAGCTATTCTGGAGAATTAATGAAGATTTACTGGATCAAAAACAAATTAATGAAATCTTAAAAAAGGAAACGAAAAGTTTTTTTGAACTGAATTTGAATAAAGGCACGGACATACAAGTTGTATGGGATACATACAAAGCAGTAATCAGAGGCATGCTTATCTCTCTGAACTCCAAAGATAAAAAGCAAAAGATTCAGCAACAGAAAGATCTTCATGAAAAAATTCGACAAAAAGAAAAGGAACTAAAAAAAAGACCAGGGAAGAAGAAAATTGTTAAAGAGATCCACTTCCTGCAAGATCAGCTGAATGTTCTTTTAAACAGAGAATTATATTGGAACTTAAAAAAATTACAGCAAAAAGCATTTGAGGGTGCAAATAAACCAGGAAAGTTTTTGGCATGGCAATTGAAAAATAGAAAAGATAGGAACTTTATATCCAAGATTGTTGAAGATGGAAAGGAGGTGATGAGCCTGAATGGTATAAAAAGAGCTTTTTTTAAATACTACGCCAAACTATTTCAAAAGAAAGGAATTGACCAACAGAGAATCAAGAAATACTTGGAGACGATTGAAGTTCCAGAGCTGGGAAAACAAATTAAAGAACTATTAAATGGTTTAGTAACGAAAGAAGAAGTGACAATGGCGATAGAAGATGCAAAGTTGGGCAAAGCTCCAGGACCAGATGGCTTTACAGCAAAATTTTATAAGAAATTTAAAGAGGAGCTAACCCCTATTTTAGTACTTCTGTCAAATGAGATAAGACAGACCAAGCGGATCCCAGATTCATGGAAGGAAGCAAATATTTCATTGATACCTAAAGAAGGTTTGGATTTGACTCAAGTAAAGAACTATAGACCAATATCGCTATTAAATAATGACTACAAATTATTTGCAAAAATAATTTCAGAGAGACTGAAAAAATATTTGAAAGATACGATAGCGGAAGAACAAGCGGGATTTTTACCAAATAGACAAATTAGAGATAATCTAAGAGTGGTGATAGACGCAATTGAATATTATGACAAGCATCCTGAAAAAGAAGTTGGATTCCTCTTCTTAGATGCGGAAAAAGCTTTTGATAATTTAAATTGGGAGTTTATGCTGCAAGTTATTGAAAAAATGAATATTGGACAGTCCTTTTTAAACATGATTGTGGCAATATATTCAGAACAAAAAGCGGCTTTGAATATAAACAAAGAAAAGACGGACTTCTTCCGAGTCCAAAAGGGAACACGTCAAGGCTGCCCGTTATCCCCGTTGTTGTTTATTTGGATATTGGAAATATTACTGACAGCGATAAGAAAAGATGACAGTATTGAAGGACTTACAGTGAAAGGTTTCGCCTATAAGTATAGGGCATTTGCAGATGATGTAATGTTTATGATTCAAGACCCAATTGAGAAAATACCACAATTGATGGAAAAAATTGAAGAATTTGGTTCAGTTGCGGGATTTTATGTTAATAAAAATAAAACTAAAGTGATGTGCAAAAATATGACGAAACAAAGACAGACAGAACTTCAAGAGAAAATACAATGTGAAGTAGTCACAAAGACTAAATATCTTGGAATTGATTTAACTATGAAAAATATTGACTTGTTTAAAAACAATTATGAAAAGGTGTGGCATAAGATTCAGCAAGATATGAAGAAATGGGATACTTTGAATTTATCATTGATGGGAAGAATCGCGACTGTAAAAATGAATATCTTGCCGCGTTTGATGTTTTTGTTTCAGACTATTCCAATACTAAAACAAAGGAAAATACTGGATTCGTGGCAGAAAGAATTATCCAAATTTGTATGGGCAGGAAGAAAGCCAAGGATTAAAATGAAAATTTTATGTGATGCAAGAGAGAGAGGAGGCTTACAACTACCAAATTTAAGACTGTATTATGATGCCGTCTGTTTAACATGGTTGCAACAGTGGATTAATTTGGAGAATAAGAAGTTATTGGCTCTTGAAGGACATGATAATAAATTCGGATGGCATGCATATTTATGGTATGGAAAAGTAAAAATGGATAAATTTTTTAAACACCACTTTGTAAGACAATCACTGTTCGAGACATGGACGAGATATAGAAAATTCTTCTCAGAAGAAAGACCACTTTGGATTGTACCAGCTGAAGTGATTAATCCATATTCAAGAAACCAAGGACTAGACTGGCTACCTTACAAAAATCTTTTAAAATCTGAAGGGAAAAATTTTGTGTTAAAAGATAGATTTGATGTTGAATTTGAATATGATTGGTTGAAGTATAGACAGATTTATGACTTATTTAAGACCGATAAAAGAGAACATGGTTTTAGAGAAAAGAATATTGAAATTGAAACTGTATGGCTTGAGAAAGATAAAAAAATGATTTCTAAACTCTACAAGGTGTTGTTGAAATGGTATACTGAGGATGAAGTTGTAAAGGAGCAAATGATAAAATGGGCAGTAAATGTTAATAATGAGATATTAATGACATCTTGGGAATACTTGTGGAAAAAATCAATGAAAATTTCAACGTGTGTAAATGTTAAAGAGAATTGTTATAAAATGATGTATAGATGGTATATGACGCCTAAAAAAATTGCTATTATAAATGAAAGTATGTCCAACAAATGTTGGAAATGTAAAAAACATGAGGGGTCTTTTTACCATATGTGGTGGACATGTGATAAAGCAGTAAAGTATTGGACAGAGATCCACAATGAGATACAAAAAATTTTGAATTGTACTTTTAAGAAAGACCCACAGATGTTATTGTTAGGTCTTAAAATGGAAGAAATAAATGTAGCCAAGAGAACATTATTATGGTACTTGACTACAGCAGCAAGACTGACTTTTGCTCAATGTTGGAAACAAGATAAAGTACCTGAAACATGGGAATGGATTAAAAAGACGTTGTTCTTAGCAGAAATGGATAAATTAACAAGAAAATTAAACAACGAAGAAGATGAAACTTTTTTGAAGACTGGAAAGACTTTCAAAAATACTTGTTGAAAAATTGGGACATTAAGCGTGGTTTGGTTTGTTTTGATAGTTATTAAGTGGAAAATGAAATAGAATTAGATTTTTGAATTGTTACCGTTTGATAGAGAAAATAAGTTTAGAAATAATTGTAACAGAATAAGAGAGATATTAATGGGGTTGGAGCGGTGCGGGAAGTCTTGTTTGGGGGGGGGAGGAAAATTAGAGAAATGGGTATGTAGGTGGATTGAAAATGTTTGAACGTGTGATATATCCAATAATAAATTGTATTTACTAAAAAAAAATACTCTGGTTTAAAGGGGGTTTTGAGCCAGAAAGTGATGGCTAGGGACGGTGCGCAGATGTTGGTGTGTGAATGTGCATATAAAATCTGTTACTGAAGCGTGTGGAAAGCGGTTCAAATGGTGCATCTGAACGCACCCCATGTCTGGGAAAATAATTGAAGTTTTTTGTTTTTTTCTTTAACTGGTGCCTAAAATATAGTAACCTTGGCCCCCATCAAATTGCTGAGGGGAGCAAATTGTAGCCAAGGCGCCACCACAGAAAAGGTCCTGCCTACTTCTGAAGGGAGGGGTGCATAGAACAGAGCAGGGCTGAAGATCTTTTGACTGATATTCATTTATTTAGGTCTCTTATACCTTGCTTTTCCCTCCAGTATGGACCAAAACTGGTTTATGACCCTTCTTCTTTTTATCTTTACTTCAACAACCCTGTGAGGCAGTTTAGGATAAGAGGAAGTGATCAGCCCAAGATTATACCCAGTGAGCTTCCATGGCAGAGCTGACGTTTGAACTTGGGCCTCCCAGCTCCTAGTCTGAATTTGTAGGCACACTGGAGAGGTTCAAGCATTTCCATGTATTTAGGCACAGTTACAGTGGGATGAGAATTAACAAATTAAGCAAAAGTCTTCAGGGTATCATCCACCGGTTCCAATGGTGCATAATGAATTGCAGGCCAAAATCCTGAATGCTGGAGAAAAGCAACAACTGAGGAGTTTCAGGGGTTGTATAGAAAGAAGAGGTTTGTCCATATCTGTTTGTGTATTCCACTGTAATGTTAATATTAGAGTTTTAAATCTGTGATATAGAGGGGTGTGTGTACCATACACAATGTAATAATACTTCTGCAGTTTCAGAACAAAGCCTGTATAATGTAAAGACAAATAATATAGAAGGAATTAAATGCATTTGACAGTAATTGCCTGCAGAAAAAGTCTGAGGATAAGCAAGGAAAACAAGCAACCACAATAATAAAACTATGCATATAACTGCCATATGCCAATGTTTTATATTAAGAAACAATACCAAGAATGCTTAGAGTGTGACCTTCACCAGAGAAAAAGAGACAGACAGGCATATATTTCAAAAACTTACCTTGGCTCTTGAAATAGAGAAAGTGTGTTGTTGTGTGACTGATCTTTCCAATTCATGATGGATACCAACAGAGGAAGGAAACGTTAAAGTTGAAAAATCATTTTTTCCCCTATTTCTCAGGCTACTTGGAAGTAAATGATGCTAATATAACAAGTCATAGTTGGCTAACAAAGTAATTCCCTGCCATATAAATCTTGATTTAGGGGGAAAAAAATGTTCTCATTCATCTTCACGTTTCCTACAAATGACAAAATGTTGTGATCTCAATATTTCCCCCCCTGCTTATTAAATTTCTACAAAGCCCAAAATGACATCAGGACTATTTTTATTAATCTTGTACTTGCTTTATAGATTACAAGTTAAAGATGGTTTCTGAAAAGAAGTTCCACTTCTTTTATGAGTTACAGTGCAAGATGGATGAGTAGTTCAAGAATTAGGGAAGTGGAGATGCAAGGTTATGTCGAAGGCGAAGATGTGTTCAGAAGAGATCCCCAGAAATTATGAAGGGAGCAATGTGATACGTAGTAAAAGATGCAGACTGGAATAAAACTGGATTGCATATCCATGATGGCTATTGCAACCGTCTGCTTATGAGCACTCTCAGATCACCAAGGCTTGCTTGGTAAGAGCTGTTGGAGTTCATTAACATAGGACCAGATCCAGAAGTCAGTTCAGCCACTGACCAGAACTTTCCTGCCTCCCCCTCCCATTGCAGCCCACTGATCTCCACAAAATGCTGCTCATGAGGAAAAGGGAACAGAGAGGCATGATATAAGGGGGATCCGCAGCAGGAAGGCAAAATCATCAGAAACATTTCCTTGAGAAGCTGGACAATTTTAATGGTACAGCCAAAAAACACTGTTTAAGTATCCAATTTCTAAACTCTCTTGTAAAAGGTAGAGACAATATTTATGAAAAAGACTGCCATTTGCTTCAATAAAGGCTCAGAATACACTTACAAGGAATCCAAGAATTCAAATTCAAGCCATGTTGGGGCTTTTATGTTTGAAATCTCTCCATTAGTTTAGGTGGAAGGGTCATAAAACATTCTGTGAAATCAGACACTGATGTATCATTTTTGAAGGGTGTTAATTTGGTTCTTTAGCACTGATTTGTTTAGTAGAACATATTAATTGCTTGGTGGATAGAACTAAACCATTTTGTGCTCTGGCAAAAAAAAAATTGGAATCACTCAAAATAAATTGCTGGATCCAAGCTAGGCAATTGTTCTGTTTATAGCAGTTTGATTTGCAGAGGTAGAACATAATTATTCCATAACTGAACAGGCCTATGGAAATTTCCTGTCATGCTTTTTTAGAGCTTCCTTTCCTACAAAAGCTCCCCCCATGGCCAGAGGAGTCACACCCAAGACTCAGGGGTAGTTATGATGCTGCTTCAGACAGGTGCAGTTGGGGGGGGAATGCAAAAACACAAATGGAAGTCTGCAAGTCATTGGGTGCTCCAAAGGGCCCTTTGGGTCGCAGTTTTATTATAAGATTAAAAGACATTTTTTTTGGGGGGGGGGTATACTAAACCATGCTCTGGGAGTCTCCAGTTTTCAGGCCCATTCATCATACTCCATTGTCATCTAACCTAAGCAACATTTTATTTTCGAATACATGTAATTTCAAAGCATTGCTAATGGCAGCATTTCAGTTTGATGAACTTTGGTTTGCTTCAATTGTGGCTTGTATCACCAATTCTAATCTACATGGTTAATCTACATGATGTAAATAAGAAGTCTTGGTTTGAATTCTGCTTGGTGCCAAACCACAAACATCAGTTTGTTGAGCTGGAGGCATTTGAATATCAGGACTGATCAAAATATGATGTCTGTATACAGCCAATTGCTTGGGTCCTACTTCCAATTTCTGCTAATCAAAGGGTTTCCATCTGCAGAACTGTGACTTCCCTGCCTCTCCCTGATCTGCTGTATCCTGAAATTCTCCTGGGGAGGATGGGGGATCCCCAGGAATAGAATGGGGGTTAAAGGTCTGCGGTGGGAGGGGGAATTGGTAAAATTCACTTTTAGGTGAATTTTATATGCTAATGATTTCTTAAAAACTAAAAGAGCAGTCTTATTTTTTAAAATTGTAAGCAGTCCTCATTGTTGCAAAAATAGTTGCAAAAATGAGCATCCTATAGGTTTCTGAAGCTAAAATCCAATTCAGAATTACAAGCTTGATAGAGTTTGGCCAGATTCAGAACCTAGAACTAATGGACAGCAGTCAGCAAGTCTTTCCTGTACAGTCAGCCATTTTTAAAAAACAAGGGAACATATATGAAGGAACTAGAGGAGCTTCAGGTTTGTTTTAGTGTTCTCTCATCCATTATAGATCCTAATTATATTAACAGGAGTGGTACGCAGTGTATTCTAACATACCACTCTTTTTAGGCACCTTAAAAGTGTTATTCGGAGCCCAACAAATGCAAAAAGTTTGAGATCTTAGGGTAATGGCACTTCAGATTTTGTTAGTGATATTGATTATTGGCCCCTTTTTAGAATGTGCCACCATGTGTAATAGATATATGAACAACAAAATATCAGTGGAAAATATTATTTTTAGTAAATTTTCACGTGCTGTCAAGATGGCACAGTTTTTATGGCTTTTGTTTTGAATTCCCCAGAGGTCCGCTTACCTGAGAAATGTGTGAACTTGCTGCATGGCAGTCCTAGAAAAAGGAAACAAAGACAGTTTGGGACTGCACTGATACCTTTCCCTCAAGAGCATAAAAAAGCCAGACAGAAGTTGCCAAAATAAGGGAGGTTGTGTGATCACTGCCAGCAATGAACACTGATGAAGTGTAAGTGATCCTGGAAAGCTCTGCAAATAAGTGATGGCAAAAACATCACAAAGGCAAAACGGTGTTTTGAAATTAGTATTTCCATTAGAGTGATGATACAAGGGTGGCATCATAACTGTGGTTTTATGGTTTGCTTCTACCTTGAGAAACAGTTCATAAAGATTGTTTAGGCTGCTGTCTGGTTTAGGATACTTTCATGCCTTGGCTGGGTTTTATGGTTGCTTGTTATGCTGTATTTACTATTTAAAACTTAAGTCCCAGGCACATGGGCCTAATTCAGACTGGGACCAGGGCACATGAGGAGAAAGGGTTTCAGTAGAATTGCCAGCTCTGGGTTGGGCAATTCCTGGAGATTTGGGGGTAGAGACTGGGGAAGATGGAGTTTGGGGAGGGACCTCAGTGAGATATGATGACATAAAGCATCTAAAGCAGCCATTTTCTCCAGGGGAACTGATATCTATAACCTGGAGACCAGTTGCAATTCTAGGAGATCTCTAGGCCATACCTGGAGACTGGCAACCCTAGGCTTCAGCCTTCTCTCCTGAGTCACCTGAAACTACCCAAGGGTGCAGCCATTTGATCTGCTGGGAAAACTTATGTGTAGATGTAACCCTGACTCCACTAAGGGGTTAAAGAGTTGAGTTACTCCATATAAAGGGGAAAGGAAGCAATCATCCTAGAGTGATTGGGGGGCCTGAAGTAGCAGGCAACTTACCTCAGGGGGACTCCAGCTTGTCTGTAAAATTTAGACTCTGATGTGGATATTATTCTATCAGAATTTGAAGATCCTAGTGCATTTCTAGCTTACCAGGATTTCATCATAATGACTTGAAAAAATTTCAAAAACATGATTATCACCTGCTGCACAGACATAAGTACATGTTAAATTTCCTTAGGTTGCCAAATTTGGGTTGGGAAATTCTGGGAGATTTTGGGGATGGAGTCTAGGGGATGCTGGCAGAGTTTAAATATGCACTGACCGTTTAGAGAAAAAAAAGTATGTTTATTAAAGAACAAACTGTTATCATCTCTCCTTATATATAAAAGAGTTTTTGGTGTCTCTCCTGGACATGCTTCCACAGCCCTTGGCCCATTCAGCTGCCACTCTCATAGTTTCCCAATCCCGTGGCTGCATTGGCTCGCTGCGTTGGCTCAGCCCCGCCCACCAAGCCAGCAGGCAGCATTTCACCCTCAGTCTGGAGAGAGCCGGTGAAGGGGATGGAGGGTCTGCCGAGAGAGCAGCAACCCCTCCATGGAGGAGAAGGAGGCAGACCTAGCAAGTGGCGGCAAGCAGGGGAAGAACTCATCTATGTTGCTCCTCGCAGCCGCAAGGCCTGCACTTCGTAAGGGTGATAGCTCAGCGGGCTGCACCACAGAGAAGGCTGCCCAGCACCTTTCGAAGGCTCCCCTGCCTTCCTTCAGCAGCAGCGGCAGCGCCAGGGAGGGTCTGGCCTAGAGGAAACAAGCTGCGGCTCCTGGAAAGCTGGACTCTCTCCTGAGGAAGACACTTCTCTTGGCTCCTGTGTGGGACTAACTGTGATTAACTGTCTCCTCATTGGCTATTGGTAGGCAACCAAACAACCAAGCTTGCTTCTGTGAGTAAAAAAACAAAGTAAAAAAAATTGTGAGACCAGGTGATACCACAGCCAGTTAGCACTTCAGAACAGGGTCTGCCAGATCCAGGTTCTTGCTGTGGAAGCTGAGTGGGCGATTTCAGATCAGTCACAGACTTTCAGCCTAACCTGCCTCACAGAGCTGTTGTGCAGATCAAAAAGAGGAGAGGAGAATGATGTAAGCTGCTTTGGTCTCCTATGCAGGGAAAGACTGTACTTTTCATCCTGGGGAATATTTTTGTCAATCACCAGGTGAGGGCTGGAGATTACTCAGAATTACAACTACTCTCCAGATGGCAGAGATCAGTTCCCTGGAGAAAAATGGGCACTCTGTGTCATCATACCCTGCTGAGGTGGCCATCCTATGACAGCCAGTGTGACATAGCAGTTAGCACTTCAGATCAGGGTCTGCCAGATCCAGGTTCTTGCTGTGAAAGCTGAGTGGGTGATTTCGGACCAGTCACAGGCTTTCAGCCTAGCCTACCTGAAAAGGTTGCTGTGCAGATCAAAAGGGGGAGAGGAGAATGATGTAAGCTGCTTTGGTCCCAACTGCGGAGAAAGACTGTACTTTTCCTCCTGGGGAATATTGTTGCCAATATCCTCGTGAGGAATGGAGATCACTCAGAATTACAACTGCTCTCCAGATAACAGAGATCAGTTCCCCTGGAGAAAGTAGTGGACTCTGTCCTATTATACCCTACTGAGGTGCCCCCCCCTATGACAGCCAGTGTGATACAGGAGCACTTCAGATCAGAGTCTGCCGGACCCAGGTTCTTGCTGTGGAAGCTGAGTGAGTGATTTCAGACCAGTCACAGACTTTCAGCCTAACCTACCTCACAGAGCTGTTGTGCAGATCAAAAGGGGAAGAGAAGAATTATGTGAGCTGCTTTCGTCTCCACTGCAGAGAAAGAGGCTGCAGGGAAGGTGAAGGAGTTGGAAAACAAGTCAGAGGAGCAGGTAAAGGTAGGCTGATAGTTGGTTGGGAAGGAGACAAGGTTGTCAACTCCAGGTTGGGAAATTCCTGGAGATTTGAGGGGTGGAAGGGTGGGACTTCAGACAGGTACAATGTCATAGACTCCACTCTCCAAACCCCCAGGTAAGGTCTGGAGATCACTCAGAATTCTTTAGGTGGCAGAGATCTGTTCCCCTGGAGAAAACAGTGAACTCTGTGTCATTATTCCCTGCTGAGGTCACCACAGCAAATTGACACTGAGTGCCCACAGCCCGCCCAGAGGCTCTTTCTAGAGGCTGTTGTATTTATTTCCATAACAGGCCTTATTCCTAGTAGACCATTAGAGAGAAAGCCAAAACTAACCAGTCTACCTGCTGTAAAAGGAAGAAAGAAAAAGGAAGCTCAGCAAGAGCAGGAAGTCTCCACAAGCGCAAATCAGGAGATAGCCCCAGGCATAATTTGAAATTGTGGGCAGTCCCTCATCTAGCTATGCTAACTGCCAGTCCTTCAGCTGTCACCCTGTAGGCTGATTTTCAGATCTTCTTTGTAAGGCTTCATTATAGACCTTGCATATTCCAACGGGGGGGGGACTTCAGTGAGGTGTAATGTCATAGAATCCACCCTCCAAAGCAGCTATTTTCTCAGGAGAAATGATCTAGGTTGTCTGGAGACAGGGTTGCCAGCTCTGGGTTTGGAAATACCGGGAGATTTTGAGAGTGGCACCTAGAGAGAGTGGCGTTTGGGGAAGGGAGGGGCCTCAATGGGGTATAATGCCATAGGACCCACCCACCAAAGCAGCCATTTTCTTCAGGAGAACTGATATCTGTAACCTGGAAACTAGTTTGTAATTCTGGGAAATCTCCAGCTATCACCTGGAAGCTGGCAACTCTTTTGGAGATTAGTTGCAATTCTGGAAGATCTCCAGGCCCTACCTAGAATTTGGCAACCCTAGGACTCCAGAAGAATCAGCAGAGCAGATAGATTTAGGCTTTCCTACCTTCTGTCAACTGATCTCTCCCTCGAAAAACCGTCACATCCTCAAAATCTTGGCAAATTGTGCCTTGGGCCATGCCTTTAGTTCTATTTATTCCCTGAGACAGGAATTATCTGAACAAATGGTGAGCTGCACATGTACCTCCTTTCTCCTCAAATTTAAATGTAAAGATTGTTTCTATTTAGTTAGATCATATTATCCTGCCCAGGGGTCTTTTCGTAGAAAAACACCTGCAGGAGCTCATTAGCATATGCCACGCCCCCTGACATCACCGGAAGTGATGTCAGAAGGGGGAAGCAAAAGGGGGGAGGCATCTTCAAAAGCCTCCCCTTCTCTTCCCCAGCTGGTCTGGGTGCGGGAGCTGAGAGAGAAGGGGTTTAAAGTTTAAACTCCTTCTCATGAGCGTTGGGCCACAGAAGGAGGAAAGAGGGAAGGAAAGAGAGAGAGTAGAGAGAAGGAAAGAGGGAAAGAAAGGGGAGGGAAAGAAAGAGGAGGGAAACAGGGAAAGGGGGAAAGAGAAGAGGAGAAGGTGGGAAAGAAAGAAAGAGAGAAGAGAAGAGAAGAGAAGAGAAGAGAAGAGAAGAGAAGAGAAGAGAAGAGAAGAGAAGAAGGAGGAAAGAGGAAAAAGAGAGAAAGAAAGGAGGGAATGAAAGTAGTTTGGCGGCAATTCAGCCCCATTATATCCTATGAGACAGATTGAGTCAATGATGAAACATAGAGTATATTCTGGGGGCTGGAGGGTAGGGGTTTGAGGGAGAGGCTCCAAACTCACAGGGTAGCTGATGGAACCTCTCCCCAAGATACCCACTAAGTTTCAAGAACATTGGATCAGGGGTCCAATTCTATGGGCCCCCAAACAGGTTGCCCCTATTCTCTCCATTGGTCTCTATGGTGGGAAAAATATAACTTTTTTTCCCACTATAGAGAACAATGGAAGGAATAGGGGCAACCAGTTTAGGGGCCCATAGAATTGGACCCCTGATCCAATGTTCTTGAAACTTGGTGGGTATCTTGGGGAGAGGCTCTATCAGCTACCCTGTGAGTTTGGAGCCTGTCCCTCAAATCCCCTCCCTCCAGTCCCCAGAATATACCCTATGTTTTCACCATTGACTTCAATGGCCCATAGGATATAATGGAGCTGAAATTGACATTCGGCTGCCTGAAAGACTCTCCGGGACGCCGGCTGGGGGCGGGGCTTCGGCTCCTGAGCTCCCGGAGCTGCGCCCTGCGCTCCGGTGAGCTCCCCCCAAAAGACCCCTGATCCTGCCTCATTAAGATAGTTTACAAGAACAATAGAACAACAGTAACAGAACAAGTTGTGTACTGCTTCTTTAAGAGCCTAACCCAGAAGGCCTCATTACAAGCAGGAGAGTGGGAGGAACACAATTTCACTTCCATAGTCGAGACCTGCAAGAATGCTGGGCCTACACAGACTGCTCAGAATCAGGCCGGGACAATCCTTGTTCAAGTGGATAATAAACTGCTTTTAGTTAAGTATTGTTATATTCCTTTTTTCAAGTCAAGTTATCTACCTTGAAGTTTCAGTGTTATTAAATAAATCATACAGTTAAGGAAACTGGGTGTTTGTTGTAGCTCCTCTCTGTAGTAAAAAAGGTAAAGGTTACCTTGCTCGAAAGTCAGTCGAATCCGACTCTAGGGTTGCTACAGTCACAATAAAACCAGTATCTATGTAACGTAAAGAGTCATCATCAGTTCTAAAGGCAGCAAAAAGTGCAGCAAGGCAAAGTGGCAGCAATCTAAAACAGTATTTTAAAAAGTAGCAAGGTGCACAAGAAATAAATGGGGGCTAGTTTCAAATTGCAGGGGAAGACCAGAAGAGATGGGGATAGTTGCAGTTCCAGAGGGAGAGAGTCCTGTAGCCTGGGACTGTTTCTGCTATGGCTTTCCGTTAGCAGTGCAGAGCCTGTGCATAACTGATAAAGATGCTGACTACTGAATAGGATGCAACAGTAATATGTGGGGTACTTAAATTATCACCTGTGGCAATCCCAGATTATTTCGTCCAGTACTGAGATAGGAAATTAACTTTGCCCTGATAGCAGTACCAGATTTCAACACAGTAAACCTTATAAAGCAGTGCTCAGCTATTTGGAAAACTACCTAGTGATGACTTTAACATATCAGAAGATACCAGAGAATTGTCCTTGCTGTTGTCTATATCTGGGATTATAAATTGACATGCAACATTCACCTAGCATTAAAGATGAAGTACTGTACTCTTTGTACATTGGAATAGACCAATTTGTTATTTTCTTTTAATGCATCACTTAGATAGTGCATAGCTTTTCTGCTTTCTTCTTGTCCCACAGATCAGATCCTTGTTTTTGTGAGAGAGAGAAATCTATCCCAAAAGGATTGCAAGTTAGCTTTTGCCAAATAAAACGGCTGGAAATTTAACAGGCAGTTTTCTGCAATGATCTTATTAAAAGATTTTATGTGGGGGTGGTTGAAAAATATGGTCCTGTGTCTTTGGTGCCAAACTTTCAAAACAGTATCAGCTGTCTCTTTACACTAAAAAAAATAGAACATGTTGCCTTAATGATTAAAATTGCATTAGTCTTATTACCAGACCAGGTGGGTATACAAGAACCCATGCAGCTGAAATATTATGGGGCAGTTCTGAAGTAACATGTCATAGGGGTTTCTCCCACAGAAGTAAAATGTTACATCAGAATTGGCCCTAACTGTCCTGACGGATTTACACTTGGCTGAGATTGGAATTGGATTTGGCAAACTAAGCACTTTTAAAAACAAATGGAAAATAGCTTGGGTTTTTTTTGTTCTGCTTTTTGTGATCATCTGCAAAATTTGGATCCCATTATGTTTCCAAGAACATTGTGAAGGACACACAAGGGATCAGAAGGTCTCCCCACCCCCACAGCTCCACATTTTTAATTTTTATGATGGCTAGGGTTCTCAAAATCTGGAAGTAACCTGAGCCTATCTAGACCTGAGAGACAGCCTGTCCGCATCTTCCTGTTCCCCTTCCCTATCCGCTTTGGTGGTGACAGTGATGGGGAGGCTTCTCATCTTTCCTGGCATATTGAATGCTGAAACAGAAACATCCCAGGTACTTGGAATCCTAGAGAATGAAGTTTCCAGGAAGTATTGCCAACCTCCAGGTGGTGTCTGGAGCTTGACCAGTATTACAATTGATTGACCGATTCCCTTGGAGAAAATGGCTGCTTTGGAAGGTGGACTTTAAGGCATTATAACCTGCTGAGGTTCCCTCCGCTCCCCAAACTCTAACCTCTCCAGGCTCCACTCCCGAAGTGTCCGGGAATTTCCTAATGTGGAATTGACAACATATTTCCAGGCCACCTAAGTGTTTAGGTCCCCTGGAATTATATGTCCCTGACCCTGGATACTGTCACAAGGCACGGTATCCAAACTAAGGATCAGGCAGACTGGAAAGCTACATTTGCCATTATATCATTATGCCATAGGCTGCTGTTATAGTATTCCAGAGAGAAGGATTTCTTGGGAAAATGGGGTCTTGATCCATAATGCAGTTGAGGATTGGGAGCAAAAGAAGTTAATATTCCAAACCAGGTAAATATGAACTTGTCAGCGTTGCTAATCGTGGGCCAGTTACCACTAGCAGAATCAATGCTTTTCTGGATGTACTAGGAAGCCTTAGGGTAGTGCAAACTTTTCATGAGTGTGCATTTCAACACCGAACCTCCTTTCTACAGTCAGAACTGGTAGTAGAGGGGAGGGGGCGGAGATTTACTGGCTGGCCCAGGGTGCTGAAGTTCGGTAAGTGTATACTTAAGAAAAGGCTTTGTAATGCCATTTGTATTAGAACTGGGTTGAAATTTATAAATGCCTTTATGAAATGTTTGGCGCAACAGTGTTCCAGTAGAGAAAAATGATATTATGAAATAATCGGGGATGCAGTCCTTCTCAGTGAAAGTCAGTGGAGGTTTCAAATGGCTTCAAATGGACATGGATTGTAATCAGGGTAGCCTCAATATCTATTGTAGATCAGTGCCGAACAGATAGCTCAGTAAACAAAAACCAGCTATTTGATCAATTGAAACAACTGATGACCTGCATGTCCTTGTGTTTGTGATTTGTTTCCAGTGAAATTCATGCATATGTATTGTGTGAGCATCTAACTTGGTTTTCCTAATTTCTGTTTGTGGTGGAATGGGCCTGCTCTGGCCTTTAGTTGAGGCAGTGGGCATCCACTTGATTGGCCTCCCCTCTAGTGACCACAGATCCGTGAAGCCAGATTAGGACCACAAAGTTTTTCTGTTGAGATACTGTTGTTTTAGTATGTGATGTTTTTATTGATTTTACAGATCTTAAATGTAAATCTGCATAAATTGCAGACCTATATGTTGGAACCAGCCCTGAGCCTACAATGTGAGGATAAATAAATAAATAAATAGTGTTGTGGCAGGTCTCTTTCAAGTCAACAAGTTTTTACCAACTGTTACATCCTTATCCCCTTTAAAGCTTATTCCATGAAGAATAACATTGACATTATTATACTACTGCAACATTAAGCTCAATAAATTCCCAGTAGCATCTATTGATTAGTGTTTTAAATAACTAGTTTGGAATTGATATTTGGAATGACTCAGTAGAATCAGTGGGAAGTACCACTTTTCATGTATTTTGTACATCGGTATTATTTCCATATTGTAAATCTCATGCTCCTTAAATGTGATCATTGTGAATGCAAAGGCATGCATACTTTTCCCTCTGTGGTTGCCTTCTGTGTGGCAGCCTTTTGCCAGTCTGAACTTCTTTTCATGTATCTGTGTGGCAAATTAAACATTCCCACTTGTCCTATGTGATGTTACACCCATAGGGTGCATGTAATCTTCCTACTCAGCCATGATATCCATGTAGAAAATTCATAAGACATGAAGTAAAAAGTCCAAGCATGAAGTTCTAGACCCAGGAAATCAAACATATCAGGATATAACTATGAAGTGTTCCGATATCTATGTGGTCAACCAGTTATCATCAGATTTATTAGCTCTTTGTGACACTGTTGTCAGACAGGTCACCTAGTGAAAATGAGAAAGGGAAGAGCACTTGAAAAGATCTATGGCTACCCAGAAGGGAGATTGCTGTATTATATGTACATGAGGCTTATGATGGCTGCAGCTGCCGGGAAAATATGGGACAACCATTTCTGAGAGGGGGAAAACAGTGACATGTAGAATCTCTGAGAGCAAGCAGTTTTCACAGGCCCCTAAAGATAACACTCATTTATCTCATAAGCTTATGAATCCCTTTTCTACTCTTCTTACCCTCACAGTTATTAGGTACATTATGCCTCACAGTTAATTTGAACAAACTATAAATTTTATTGTGTCAAGATAGACCATGTAGTCCCACCAAACAGCTGCACAACCTCTAAAACATTCTATATCCCTTTCAATAACAGTGATAATAATAATAAAAAAGATTTTAGGAATGTACATGTGGGCGAATGTGTGTAACATATATTTTCAGAATAAACTGTGCTTTATTTCTCTCTGTAGCAAACCATATTGCTGATTAACCACTGCTTTCATAAACTACAAGTGGGCCATTTAAACTGTTTCACCGCTGGTTAATGTACTGTATTGTGATCATTTTTTTCCCTATAGCACCTAAGCCTAGTGTTTTGTTTTTATTAGAAATTCACCTACCCTTGTCCGCCGAAGAGAAAAGGAATTACACTGTAGAGCCCCACGGCACATAAAACGGCAGCGATTCCTAAATAAGAGGAGCCTGAGAGAGGAAACCTCAGCCTGCCTGGGCTGTAATGAAATGCATGACTACAGGAGATAATAATAATTGCAGCAATAGCTCGTTACAGCTCCCCGATGATTTGGTGCTGTCAGGAGTGCACTGTCCTCTGACATCCCAGGAGGTGAGAGGCATCACTGACTGCAGGCCCTGATTGGTGCGGTGAAATATCGCTGGCAAAAATTAAAAGGTCTTGGTGTCAAAATAATTCATGATATGCATATCTTCCATTCTGATGAAACGGCTGATATCCGGATTAGCAAGATAATAAAACTGATCAGGCTACAGTTAAACAATTTGAGTTGGAGGGCTGTTCATTTTGTAGGTGTCACTTGTCAGATCAAGGGGTCAAAGCAGAATGAAGGGCTCTCCCCAGTAACCTTCTGATGATTTGGATCTGGAATGTTCCTCATGATTTGTCCAAAGTTTTCATCACGGCACTGCCGAAGAGCATTACCGCAGCAGGCTGCATTCTGACATTCAAATCCCAGGAATGACAGGTTATTAGGAGAAGAGAACCGGCTGTACATACATTAAGCCCCATATCTTTGACCTGTAATTTGAACTGATAGTGATATTGTAATTGAATGAGTAAAAGGGGGGGGGAGTCTTTATTAACACACTGGAAGATGAAGAAAACGTTTATTTTCCAGAGATTTATAGGTTCATAAAATAAGCCTTTTGATGATGTTTTATTTTACCACTTTTGAAATGCTGGGACGATGTGCTTAGTATTTATTTGGCAGAACAGCTATTTAAAAGAACACTGTCTCCCGTCTTGTCCCCCAGAACCTATGTTTGCACAGATGGAGGGAGGGGTGCAATACTGGAATTCATGTAGCAGAATCGTTCCAAGGTTATTTTAATAAAAGGCACCTATGGAAGATATTGCACCCATTCAGTGGCTGTGGCTAAAGATCCCTCATGTCTTTTTTACCAATGCATTTCTGCAGTTCATTAGTGCTTTAAGTCATGATTTCAAGGGAAAATGGGAACACGCTTGATCTTGAGTGGATTTTACGCCTGAGTATTTAATGAGATGCTTGTCATGATTGTTTGACCACACCTTTGAAAAGTAATTATCCTACAGGTTGCAGAACAATTGAAGCCAAGTGGAGATTGCCAAAAAACCTCTCCAGACATTACATAAAAGGTGCATTGTCTCTGGATATGTCAAGCCAGGAGGAGTTAATATCCATGAACATATTCCATGATGTATGTAAACTGGCTAATATTTCCTTTCCTGCATTTCACAATGTTACTCTGGGCCAATCATGGGAGAGGGTCATTTGGTCTGGGCCTCAAGCTCAAAGGGGGTCTCAAATAGAGACACTTATTAAATCTTGGTATTTTATAAGTGGTGCAACTTGTTTTTACGCACATTGTGTGTCACTGTTTTTTATTTTTATTATCACCAAGCACCTCGACAGCTGGAAGTGGCCCAGGATACTCTGGATCTTTGAGACAGCTTACTGCATAAGCATGTTCAAGTATTATGTAAATCAGAAGTAAACAGCAAGTGGGATATAACTGCCTTGGGGCCAGTTCAGATGATACATGGCCCTACCTGCAGTGGGGAGGGGAATGTAGAGGGAGATTATGTCTTGCTTCTCAGGTGTGGTCTGACACTACCAGTTATCTACAGGTAAGATCCAAGTCTCTTAAATAAAATTCAGGAATCAGCCATGCATATGGAGCTTATGCATAACTTTGGCCCCATTCACACATTACACCACTGCATGGACTGCTATACAGTTGGGCAAGGTCTCTGAGTGTGTGTGGAGGTTAGGTGTACCATCCACTTGTCTCACTCCCCACAGCACCTAGGGCCATGGTGCAGCCAAACTGGATCACTGATGTCTGCCAATGGTGACCATCACCTATAAGTCAAAAATATGGATGCAAAAATATGGATGCAAATGGTACTTCAATCAATACACAACCAGCTAAATTACCAGCTTACAAGCTAATACCATGAAAATAATTATATCTTGGCAATTTCTGGGAAACTAGAACTGAATGTTGAATTGTTTCTAGGGGACAAATTTAATACTTCATTTTTAAGTTGTTAATGGAAGAATTTATTAGATTTCCAAACAAGTCAGCTTCAGTAAATCACCACAGTTCTATATGAATCTTTCTCCTAACCTGCACAAGAGTTCTTTATGTATGGCTCATCAAGGGTTTAGATAAGAGTTTCAAGGAGAACAGTAGAACAGCCTGTGTGTACTCCATCTCTGCCAAGGAGCAACATCTGGCAATGTGCTCAGTCACTTTGAGAATATTTGAATAGCAGGATATACAATTTAATAATAATATCTATTAATAATAATACCTATTGCACTTACTTGAAGTAGTTTACATAAAAAACCATACAGTTGTTAGTAACTTTTGTTAGTTTTTTATTAGTTACTATTCTTGTTTTATTAGTTACTATTCTTGTTTTAACTGTCATATCCTTTCATTTTAGAAAATAAGAGATTGGATTTATACCTTGCCCTTCACTACCCAAAGAAGTCTCAGAGCGGCTTACAATTTCCTTCCCCTTCCCACTACAGACACCCTGGCTGCAATCACACGCATAATTAGCCATGCCATAGGTGCGAATGCCGGGTGGATTTAAAGGGCACGATCAGACACGAAGCACCCTGCACCCATCGGCAACCCATTTTGCTCCACCGCAGAAGCAGAATAAAAAGACACCGAGGAAAATCTGGTAGTAAACTGGTTGTGACAGGCCACTGATGGAGTTTCCCACGTCTGATCACTCCAGCACGCTCTCATGGCATCGGGATAGTCTGATCAGGCCAACTCCATGCTGTTGTCCCCCCCCCGTCAGTATGTGCATCATTGCAAACTCCATAGGGAGCCCTCAGTGCAGAGATGCAATTCATCAATTCCTCATTTAAGTGCACTGGAAACAAACAGCAAAACTCCCCCCCCCCCGACTCACCATGCAGTGCTGGGCTGTGCCCGCAGCTTCCAAGGACTCTGTGATTGCACAATTGTGAGTCAAATTCCTCCAGAGAAAATAGCCTCACTCCCCCCCTGCTTTATCTCGCGTGTGTGACTGCACCCCCTGTGAGGTAGGTGGGGCTGAGAGAGCTCTCTTGAGAACTGCTCTTTCCAGAATAGCTCTGAGAGAACTGTGACTGACCTGAGATCACACCAACAGCTGCATGTTTAGGAGTGGGGAATCAAACCCACTTCTCCCAGATTAGAGTGGGGAATCAAACCCTCTTCTCCCAGATTAGAGTCTGCGCTCTTAACCACTACACCAAACTGGCTCTTGTAGGGTTGTTTAGGGAAACTTACATGTCAGTCAAGTTGCAATTCGCATAGGGATCTGAAAAATACACGTACTGCTACATCAACTGACTACTATAGATTGCTAATATTATAGATTGCTCCTAACCACTACACCAGACTGGCTCTTATTCCTTAAGTGTCTTTGGAGAGAAAGGTGATTTATTGCTAAACAACATTGGTTGGATTTCCAAGCAAATATCTTTATGCTGAAGTTTTCTAGGTATTTTGTTCTCTTGATGTCTGTACAGCGACTCGGGAGTAAGCAGTTGACTAACAGAAGTTAAGCTGGTTGATTTCAGGGGACTTGGAAGGGTATAATTGTGCTTAGGATGGTACAGTAAATGGGTTTCGGTTTCGGCGTCGCGAATGGCGGCCGCTTCTCGGGACGCTCCCGGAGGCGGTTAGCCCACGCGCAGTTAGGGGGGGTCTTCGCATGTGCGAAAGACCCTAGTGAGCCTTAGGTAAAGGCTCCGAACCGGGGGCGCTTGGGGAGTAGCCTCTTTGCCGGCAGACAGCCGGGAAATTGAGGCTTTCTCCCCGCCCCAATCGGCCCCGCTGCAGCGTGCCCGTAATGGGACTTAGCGGCGCCACCGAATTCCAGGAGTGAAGACAGCGCTATGGCTTAAAATAAAAAGAAGAAGTGGCATCGAATCGTGAGTTGGAGATCTATTTTGAAGCGTAAATCGGAGCCCCCTGCATGCGTATAAGCGTTGGGAGGAGGGAGGAGTTCCCACCCCTTTGAGAAGCAAGATCCACAAAGGGAGCGCGAAGGGGGCTGAGAGAAGAAAAAGTGTTGGTGAAAGTACCGTTGGGGTTGCATGGAAGATTTTGATTATCTTAGCTTCCTGGGGGATGCGGCACGAACTTTTTAAAAGTAAACAAAAAAACAAAATGTCGATACTGGAAAAAGTCCTGCAGACACCGGAAGAGAAGAGAGGAGGGACTTCCGGTCCAGACAGCCCCCCCAAGAGCTTGCTGTCAATCAACAGGAAAAGGAGATGCTGTGCCCCCTGCTGGAACAATTGCAGAAAATCAACGAAACTCTGTCTAAAATGGATAGTGTTCTCATCAGTCGACAGAAACAGATATCGGAAACAACTAGAAAGATGATGGAGATTGAACAGAAATCGAATTTGATTCTAGGTTTCCAGGGCGTTAAAGAAGAAGAGAAAGAAGATCTCGGATTTACCTTGACAAATGTCTTGGCACCCCTAACTGGCAGTGAAGCGATAAAATTAAAAGAAGAGGTGGATGAGGCTCCCAAAGCCTATTCCGCTTTTATAAAAGAGAATACTCTGCCAGTAGAAGGGGATGTTGAGCATAGCAAGCGACAAACTGGAGATCTAATTTCATCTGAAGAGTTTGTGGAGCCCAGGAAGCCTGAAAGCCAGAAGTTTAAGGAAAAAGAGAAAAGAAAGAAGAAGGATTTCATCTTTAAAGTACAGAAACTTCTGAAGAGACACGCCAGCAGGGAGGAAGATGCAGTATTCCAAACTGGGACAAGCGAAGAAGACAGCAGCCCAGGGGAAAGTGGTGATGGAACGGAAGACTTCAAAGTTAAAATGGACTCAATCCACAACTGGAAGAGATTTAAAAAGAAGATATTTTGAGGACTGTTCGTGTAACATCTGGAAGGAGCTGTTTAATTACTAACCCCAATGGACTTTACTAACTGCATTAACAGAGTGATTTTGGACTTCGCAATAGTTAAAAAGAAGATCTTCTAACCACGATAGATGCCAAAACTGGTATTGGTTATTAACCTAAACTAACCCTCACTAACAGGAAAATTTCACTCCATCTTTTTCTTTCGCCATCTGTCTACCCTTCCTGTTTCTTATAAAAAGAATAAAATTCTCTCTTTTTTAAGAGAGTTTTACAAAAAAAAAAAAAAAAAAGGATGGTACAGTAAATATCTGAATACAATATTCAGCTATGCATATTTGGGTAGAAGCAAGTCATAAAGAACAATCATTTTGAGACTGTAGAATGTGTTTGGTTGTGTATTTAGCAAAATAGTTCAACTTAAATTGCTCCTGCTAAATTGGCATAAATCATGGGAAATATTGATTCATCCCTGAACACACAATGCCGTTGTGTACTTTGTGATTTAACTTCATGAATTAAGCAAAGCCTCTTCCTACTTTATGAAATCAGCAACTCCTTTGCTTGATTACTAAAATGCATAAGATTTACAAAGATCATAGCCTAGGCTGTTAAAATGCTTATGTTTATTCATGGCTGTATTCGTTTTAGCATAAGCTAATATTATATGAGGAAGAATTTTTTATTTCCAAATTCAGGCATACATTGTTATTTATACTAGAAGAAAATTAATAAGAGTATGCATCATCTAAGCAATTCATCATATGACTGGATAAAGAAGAATGAGGCTAATTTTTACTGGAGAAACATGTAGAAATTCTAAAATAAGTTAGACTCGGGGCTAACAACAAGAGTTAAAACAATAAAACTATACATTTTACTCTTTACGAGCAGTTATATAAATTCACCCATAGGAAAGTTTACAAAGATTCACTAACAATTACAATTTAACAATAGCAAAGATCCAGAAATTTAAAGTTCATAAGTGTCAAGTGATCCAAGAATTTAACACCGTCTAGAAAGAAGTCCTCTCCCAGAACCAGGCATGTGATTATATATACAGTATCAGAAAGACTGTTTCACAATATGGGACAAAATTTACATCTTTACTTGATCCCAAAATGAAGAGTCTGCTTGGAAATAATGTTAATAATAAAAAAATAATAACTGAAGCATAAGCAAATGTCTGCTAATCTCTAATATTAACTGAGTCTATCTAAATATTTATTTTGACAGCAAACAAGAGTTATAAATGAAATTCTGCTTTAAAGAGTGTATCTTTCTTATCCTTGTTAGCTTAATTACACCAGTGATCTCTGATCTGAATCAGCTGACAGTTTTCTTATTGTGGTCTGAATATTTAACTCTTGTCAATATATTTTTGAGATTTCTATAAAACTGTTTTAATCTCAGCTGCCTTTTTGGCTTGTTTTAGCAACAATAATTTTCTGCACTGGATATTATTTGTTTTTATGTTGGCAACATGCAGAACACTTTGCAATCAATAAAACTAATGAAATCAACCTGAAGAACAGCTAGTCACTTCTGCCTCAGCTAAATTAAGATAACAGAGACAGCATTCCCTTACTTTACATTCTCTTACTTTAACCAATCGGAGCTGGGGAAAGGCAGCTTCAAATATGTCAGACTTCCCATACAGAATGCCCTTTATTTATATAAAAAAAACCATGGAAATCATATGTAGATCATTGTGTAGGGCAACTGCATATTTTTGCTCCATGTCTATATGGTGAAATGGAGTTGGCTGCAATAAATGTACAAGGTAATCTATATACAGTTTTGTGCACTGTTTCCTTTATAGAAGTACTGTCCATGTGGGTAATTTGACACATGAAGCAGCTCTAACTTCCTCCCATGTTGACTTCTGTGCTTGACTGCTTGTGGGATGCTTAAAACTGTGCTGTGTCTGCTGTAGTGTTTTGAGCCTACAATGTCCTGTGATCGCATGGTTAATGTATCTAGAGCTTGATTTCTAGAAAAAGAGATGGTGGAGCTCAAATCTGTGTGGAAACATCATTTTCTGGTCTGGAAGCTGCGCCAGCTAACTGGAAAGTTACTGAGTAGCAAGGAAAACACACACTGCTTCTCTTTGAGGTCTTTTTTAATTTTGTAGGTTTAAAATCTGGCATTTAAAGAGATGCCAGGGATGAGCTGAGATAAGCCTGGACACAAATTAAACTTTAGTTTTAGCAATCCTTAATTTTACAGAGTTGAAATGATGTTTCAGCAATGTCTGTATGGTTTTAAAATATGGCCTGACCCACCTGCTGTATCCTTTGGTGCAACACTGAATTACAAAACAATTCTGATGTTCTCCAGAAAATGAACAAATATTTCTGAGGGGTTTTGACCAGATACACAAGCATGGTGATATTATGGTGATATTACTTAGTTGTTACTGAAGTTTATTGATTTTTACTATGCTTTTGGGGATCTACTTGCAAAGTAATTCAGTGCTACTTTCCCCTGTCCCAGCTTAAAGTGCAGGAATTTTATACCAGTCAGGGCTCATTTCCTGCAGGAGTGCACAGGAGTGGAGCTCTGGCAGTAAGGAGCCCAGGAGGTGGGCACATGCAGCAAGCCCCACACCCTGCTCCTAGCAGCCCCCCTCGCCTTTCCCGGCCCGCTGTGAGCTGGCCCTCGAGCTGCTCTGCCACTGCCTGGCCCATGGCACCCAGACTGCCCAGGCTCTGCTCGTCCTCATGCCGGCCCTGGCATGGCACCTCTGCAAGGTGGGCCCCGGCTACTCCTATGAGGCCTGTGAGGAGCTCTGCCTTGGCCTCCTGTGCCTACTCAGCCTCCTCCTGCGCCTCTGCCCTGCCACCACCCTGGCCCCCTACCTGCTCAAGGCCATGCACGTCCTCCACGCTGTGTTCCTTGACCCAGAAGTAGTCACGCACTTTCCTGTGCTTGCCATCCATCCAAAAGAGTGCAGTGGCACCTTTATGACCAAGGTTTATTCAGGTACAAGCTCTCCCTCCTCTTTGAGGGCAGATCTGTGTGCTCCCCCCCCCAGCTAGCAATCCAAAACAGTCCAGTGGAGCCTGAGTGGTGGGTGTTGCCTTCTGACACACTTCCGGTGATGTCAAGGGGTGTGGCATATGCAAATAAGTTATGCCAATGAGTTATGCTAATAAGCTCCTGCACCTCTTTTTCTACGAAAGGACCCCTGATACCAGTTAACACTAGACCTGTGTGTGTTATTTTTCAGTTTTAGTATTTATGAATGCATAGCATTACTAAGACATTCCATGGCCACCTTGGCTTCCAAAGCCTCCTCTCCAAGCTCACACTGTTCCTTGTTCTCTCTCAGTATCCACCAATGTGCTGAGTCCCACTTTTGGACACCCTGACCCACAGTTTGAGAATCACTGATTTAAAAGTTTGGTAGGACTCACATGACTGGAATGGTTCACAAGATCTTCAGTCTTACCTTAGGGGTTGATGTTGGCCTCAGAATTTGAACTTAACATCTTGCCTTCCTCTCTGTGTGAGGAATCGGCTGTGACAGTAAGGGCCAGTTTACCAGGTACTGTTTTACCCTGAATCCACTTTGGTTGGGAAGCCTGTGCCAGTCCTTCCTGGGACAAGACCACAGTTGCCCTGGTCCAAATCAGCTTACTTCTTTCTTCCTCAATAAACTGTGACTGTTTTAATCTTTGCTGTCATACAATGGTGGGGGGCAGGGGAAGAGATTGTCATGGAAAGAGAAACCGATATTTTGAAGATTAAATTATTTTGTGTGTGGAAGAGAAAACAGTACTTTAAAGCAGATATAAATCCTTGCATTTCTGATGCGTAATCCCAGGTGAATTATGATTAAAGGATGGCAATGTATATTTTATAAATAAGCTGCACATTCAGCTTCATTTCCCTTATATAAAATTAGAGTTTATTAAAAGAGGACAAATGTGATAAATAGTACCCATCCAATATTTCTGCGAACCCAAGTAATGTATTTCCCTTTTTTTTAATTAACTGGAAATAACTACATATATGATTACCACATATAAGTCTGCAAATGCATACCATTTCCCCCCATACATCTTAATTAATATGAATATGTGTCTTTACTAGTGCTGTTGTTTGAAGTTGTTTAATTCTGTGACTTCAAGTTGCAAAGCTTATTTGATTCCCATTATGGGGTCTATGCTTTTCCCCATTTTAATTTTTCATTAGGATATAAAAATAGTCATGGGAATGCAATGTATTTCATTATGTTCTTAGAGTAAGGGGAAAATCTAAATTGGGAGAGCATCACTAATTTTCAAGCAGAGTAATTTATTCTGCAGTATTTAAATGCTGCAATTTTCACACTCAGGCACATGCTGCCACATCTATCTTTCCCTGGGACCAGTCTCTGTCTTGCTCTTTCCTTTTCATCTGTGGCTTTTTTTTTTTTGCATTTTTTTTTCATAAATTCGACAGATGGCCTCTTGATGAATCCTTGATAATACTGTCATGTAAAGCAGCTAAGGCTGGAAATCATCTCACAACAATTTTTCATTGCAGAGAGAAAATTGAACAGAGACAAACATTGCTAAGTCCCTTACAACAGCAACTAAAATCCACTTCTTGTAAATAAAGAGGACAGGCTTTCTTTGTAATGCTTGGGCTCAACCGCCAGTATCCTTGTAATGCCTCTTGATTTTTTTAAATGCTACATTTAGTTCATCTTTCAAAGCCTAGGACTTGTTAAATGTTTTGTTGCTTTCACATTCAGAGCATTTTCCAGGGCTCTTAATATGTTCTTCCTCCCCAGACCCCCTCCTCCTAGGTCTTTTATAATTGTGGATCAGGTGAAGTTTGCTTCCCCTCATTTCAAGGTCATGCACCACTAGGGCCATTTTCCTGACTCAGAGGGCACGTAATTTCACAGCCGTGTAGTCCTCATTAATCCACCCTGAGTGGGTGCTCAGGAAGTTCCAGATCACAGATTTGTTTTTGTCTTGTTCTCTGACTCAGTGCTTCACAAAAGGATTAGATTAACCCCCTCTTGATTGTATTTATATTTAACGGCATCAGGGTAGAAATAAAGTGATTTCTCCTCCTCTTCCTGTCCACCTCCTCCTTGCTTCTGGGATTGATGCTACAAATAAGTTAAAAGAAGCCTTGCATCATATACAGAGTCTATTTGATCTCATGGCAATGCTGAAGATGTAATGCATGATCTGTTGTCCTCACTACTCTCCTCTGCGGCTCGTACCTACTTAAAGAGCTATCCATGCCAAATTAGGAGGGACTGGACCGTGGATCAAAGCAGAGGACAAGTGCGCTGAACATGTGTAAGATGACTCTCACAAAGGAGCTAAACTGCATATTGCACAGGAAGGTAGCACAGTTGTTATTCACAGTCCTGGTGATCTGACACAGACAATTATTTCTTTTCCTCATCAAATACATGTTTGCAACTTGGCAGGAGGCTACCAGAGGAATTAAAGATGGCAGATAGCAAGATATACTGAGGTGGGTCTGATAGACGGCATAAATATTCTGGGATTCCTAGAGAACAGAGACCAAGGCTTAATTCAGGAAAAATCAATCGTAGTTTTTTATTTAGCTACAACATTTGTTTTCATCACGTATAGGCAACCTATACCATACCAAGAATCACCCATCATGGTGGATCATGGCTGTTTTACATGTTCTAGCTATATAGAGTTGACATTATTGTAACATTATTGCTTGTGTGCCTCATATGTGATAAACACAGTATATAAAATTCTAGGGATATTTGTGACTTGTAGTAAGCACTACTACTACTACTACTATTACTACCACTACTTATAATAGTTTTCATTTCCAAAATACTTTACAATTTAAATTCTTTGTGACTTTTTATGCTGGCTGTTATGGGTGAACTGAAGGCAAGAGATAGTGACTTTTGCAAGGCTCTAAATCAGTTAATGATAGAGATGACACTTAAATGTGGTCAGTTCCTCATTCTTTAGGACGTAGTGTTACCCAAAGAGATGGTCTCCTTATTAATTGGGGGAATTAGCTTTAAGGAGACAGAGTGAAAGGGGGTAACTGTGATTCCCCACCTATGTATACGGGGACTTTTCTCTTATGAGAACTCTTGAAATAAACCAGGTAGATGTTCAATCAGAAAGGTTTTTATTAAAAAGAGAAAGAATAAAAGAAAATGCACACAATAAACACATAGAAGTGCTAAGAGAAACATGGAGGAGAGGGGAGAAAGAGTTCAGAAAGGGTGATTATTACTGTTCTTGGAAAGGTCTGAGGAGGCAGCAAAATGACCAGCGTTTCGTGAAGAGGAGAGAGCCACACAAAGTGGGGTTGTATGTGGAGGATCCAAGACATACACACATGCACACACACACTGCTGGGAAGCCTTCTGATATAGGGCAAAATGTGCCCTGTAGCAGGTATGATGTGTTTGCCAGAAAAACAATAACTTAATGGGCTTTTCAGAAGTGGACAAAAAGATAGGAAAGGCTTTGATATATGGCAAAAACACTTTTCCTGTAGGAGACTTTCCCCCCTCAGTTAGTTGTTTTATCTTTGGTTTAATTGCTCTTCTGATTTCATTCTTGGAGTAGCCATTTGCTTGAAGTGTGTGGTTTAGATGATTTAGTTCATTGTAGAGAAAGTGTAGTTCACATATCTGTCTTGCACAGTTTACTAATGTTTTGATTATGCCTCTTTTTTGCCAAGGGTGGTGATTGGAGTTTTTGTGTAAATAACAATCCATGTGAGTTGGTTTTTTTGATCTAATTGAAGGTTAGCTTCCAATGGCTAGGAATTTCCTGGTACAATTATGAAGTAATATGGCAGATGCCACTGATGTAAGGTCAATGTTAAGGACACAACTACATTTCTTTGAATATCTTTGCATGCAGTAATAATACAAGTTCTAAAAAATATCTGTGTTTCTGCCCCAAATCTACAGCTAAATTTTCTTTAACTGATTCTTTTCTCCAGGAGTCTGGCCTTGTTTTGATTTCTGTGAATGTTAGGGTATTGACCTCAATTGCCTTTGGAACCAAAAACAAAAACTGTAGATGTTCTTTGTGAGATGGAGGGGGGCATATTAACCAGGACAATCTGTGAATTCCATTCTCAGGGATGTGAGATTGCCAAAACACAAGCCAGATGGATCTCAGTCCTCCTACAGCTTTTCTCTTAATCTTCATTGGTGAACAATACCCTTTATGCTGGAGCTCTTAATGCCACTTAGGAATACTGTAGTTCTCTGCCTGTCTCCTCAAAGGTTATAACTAAGGTGGACTCACATTATGGTGCAGAGAGTTCAAAGACATTGCATGACTTCTGCATCTTATCCGAGCTTACCATCATTGCTTTCAAGAAAGTTCTGGGATTTTTAAAGCGCTTAAATGCAACTGCTAATGGAAATTCATGATTTTAAATAATTTACAGTTCCATCTGGCTAGAGGAACACCAGGTGGAGATGGCAGATCAGGATGAGTCTAACTGAAATGAAATCTCTGCTTAAAATATTAAAGCTAAAAACAAACATTTTTAGTGTCCACTGCAGAGAGTCCTTATGTTTTCACTTGAATCATATTCCTTGAAAATGTGGGCTTGCTACTCTTGTTCAGAGCAGTTGCCTGGTGGCAGTGCAGAGCGGAAAGTGAGAAGAAACTGTGTAAAGATGAGTTAAGTTGAAGGTTTCGTCAAAGATTTATTTGGTCATTAGTCATTTCTGATTTTCTGTGCTCCGTGTTAAATAGAACCCCTGGGAAAGTCAGAAGGGCAATTTCTGAGGATTTTTGATGGCAGATCAGAAACATACCTAAAGTTATAGAGGAAACAAACTAGTAAGGCCCAGCTAAGGTACTGAGATTGCTGCAGAGCCAACAAACGTTCCATCTTTACATCTACCTTGTATTTTACATTTTCCTCTTCTGTTCAGTGTTTTAGCCTTCTTTCAGCTCCTATTTTAGAAGAAGTGGCTCCAAAACCAATTTGTGCAGATGTTTCACCAATGAGCCTCATTGGTGTCACTCATTCCTTTCTTTGCTCATCAAGACCTTACCTTTGTGGCTGTTAGATTTCTCCCTTTTTCTCTGTGTTTTAAAAAGCGACTAATACAAACCATTCAGGCATTTATAATCAAGAGCTAAATGACAACATATGGCTCATTGATATCACAGTTGAACTACTATAGATCCTTGCCCAAAATTATTTCATTAACATATTTCTGTCTATAGTGGGTCACCAGGAGTTCATAGTCTTCTTTTCTGAGATGACTCCAGCATGTTATGGATCCAAAGCCTAATTCTATTGGTTTTATTCAATTAGGTTTCTTTGGAATGCACATATAGGTTGGGTAATTAAAACAGGGGAAAAAGTCCCATCCTTCTCCTGTAGCAGAAACCATTTTCCATTGCAAAGATGGCTACCATTGCAAAGATGGCTACCATGAGCTGGAGGCTTTATGCAATGTAATCCTGTTAATATTTACTTAGAAGTAAGTGCCATTGAATTCTATGGTGCTTACTCCTAAGTACATCTATGTGGGTTTGTATAGCATAGATTTAAGAGCCAGATGTTGGAAAATGTGAGAAAACACATGGGCCCTCAGACTTACAAAACTGGCCTTCCTTGTTCCAAATTATAACTGGAGAACACTGTTGTATCTTTCTGTTGGTTAAAAATCTTTTGCAGACTTTGGAAGTGTTGGTGGAAAGGAATTTCTAAAAATATATTTCCTCATGTCTTAAGAGCCATTATTTTCATAAACTGCTCTTCCCCTGTCTCATTAATAGTAATTCCTGTGCAGTCTTTGGAGGCTGAGACATAGCTGAGAGCTCTTCATCAGTACACATGAAAGAATATGAGTCTTCTACATTTGCATCTTAAGTTCCTTTATTATGAGAATGTACAATAGGTGATTTTAAATGACCTTCTTGTTTCCATCCCCTTTGGGAAAACAAATAGTAATCTCCATTCCAAAATTCACTCGACACAATATCATTAAAGGAAAGTAAACGAATAACACATAGATTTAAATGTTTACTGGTTTGTGTCAGTGTTGGGTAATACAATGAATAATTCATATCAAACTAGTAGAATGTAGCATTTACATAAAATAATACTTTGCAAATTTATGGTAAGTACTAATTACTTGCCTTATTTGCCATGACTATGATATTAAATATTCATAAAAATGTGATTATTTCTTTGATTTGGCAGGCATTTAGATTTCTCTACAGCTTTTCACACTGCTAATTTTAATCCAGTAAATTATCTGGAAGAAAACAGTATGCAGCCTAAAAACTGTTCAAAATTCACTCCCAACATTGAGCGCATTACAGACGTAATGATCCATTACAGCCAAACTTCAAGAAGGTCTTGCAAGAAACTGAGAATTAAACAAAGAAATATGGAGACCATCATCATTATTTATCAGATATATTTATTAGTAGTTTCTTTTGTGCTCTTACAAATATTTATATACCCATATATAAAGGGTTGGTTATATATTATATATAGATGAACATTTTGAGAATGTATCTGCAGTGATGTCTGTAGCTTGATGTTTGATGGTCTTATTCTTTTGCTAGTTAATTGAATTCGATTGGCTATAATTGAAGCAAGAAGTTGTATCATTTGTATCTAGTTTTGCCAATTGGTCTGAAGAATAATGTCCAGACCCTTTAATAGAGGCTTAAAGGGATGTTATTTACCAGGTTTACCAGGCTTTGGATTGAGCTGGCAGTGATACCATACATATATGGTATCCTGTTTATAATGATGCACATATAAAAGTAATAGTAGGAGTTGAAGGGGATATGTTAAATAAAAATCTTTGGTACTCAAAACATTGTGTTTCATGTGTATTATGAATTGCTAGGTGAAGAGAGTAGGGGTTTTTTGCAACTGAGATTTTCTAAGAACTTAAGTTATACAAAAGATTGTGGCAGTTTATGCAAAAAGTTCTCTATCCATTTTCATTGCATGCTTCGGATGATTTGCTTAGTTTAGATCTTAAGAATGGAAAGGCTAAAATGTATGGCATTTATGAACAGGGATTAATTAGGGTTAATTCATGTGCTTCAAAAGATGTATTCAAGGAACTCCAAACTGGGATTTAACTCCCAGGTGCATGAGGGGGGCTAGTTTGGATGGGAACACAGTGCATGGGGTGAAGGTGCTTTTCCTACCCTCCATAGCAATTTCCTGATCTGAAACAATTTGGAAACTGCTGTTTGCCCATTAGAAAACTGATGGGCTACATGTAAGTTTCTCCAGTGTAAGTAGCTTCACAGGACAGTTTCAGGTCAGGACAATGGTACAATGGAGAATCTAAAGCTACTTTTCCCTGTACACCATGGCCCAAGTCTGAATCAGTTCCCCACACATCTGGGAATTAAGTTTCTACTAGAAAACTGCCAGTGGCTGCCAGGACTTTATAACATGTGAATTGGCCCTTCGTTTCCAGTGTACCAGCAGGGTCTTGCCCCCCCAGTCGGAATAATGAGACAGACAACAGATTGGAATTAAACAAGGGCCACTTTATTAACTATTTAACAGAACATTGCAGCAATCACAACTAAGCAAGCATGGAACAGGCAAGGCAGGCGTCACTTCCCTGACCAACCCCCTTGCCCTTAAAGGGCAGGTCACCCAGCTCCAGCCGTGAGCCATTTACTCTCTGGCTCGTGACCAGCAGCCCAGCAACTGGTTGCCTTCTAGGAGCACCTACCCCTGAAGCCTTTCAACTTGCAGGGAGGAGCCTGCCATAAAAGGTTCCCAGTGGAGGTGATCACCATTCCCCACCCTAGACCCTGAAATCCGAAGGCAGTTCCTGATGACCGCCTGTTCCCTAACGGGATATGCCGAAAGGTGCTCACCAGTTCCGTTTCTTGCTTGCATAAACCTGCCACAGCCAAGGTCAAGCCTCTGCTTTGGCCTTTGCTCTCCACTCAGCAACCTAGTGCCGACCTAATTCCTTGCTGCAAGTCCTGTAAAAGATCCTATTGCCCTTATCAGACAAGTGCACCCCATCACCCCAAACAGGTCTAGAACCAGACCCGTATGGTGGGTGCAGCAAAAACTACCCTGTACCTCGCTCCACAAATTTCCTCAGCTGAGGGTTAGGCTTTACGCCTAGCAAGGGTCTCCCAAAATTGTGCCATACCTGGCGGGGCAAAAATAGCCAACCTGAAGAACTGCACACTGGGCCATCTCGCTCTTATCAGCACAAGGACTGCTGCAGCGTGTAACACAAGGGCCTTGATGGCCTGACTATCAGCACACCGGGCCACCTTGCTCTTATCATCACAAGGTCTGCCTCAGCGTGTAACACAAGGGCCTTGATGGCCTGACTATCAGCACACCGGGCCACCTTGCTCTTACGTTCACAAGGTCTGCCTCAGCGTGTAACACAAGGGCCTCAACAGCCAGACTATCAGCACACCGGGCCACCTTGCTCTTATCATCACAAGGTCTGCCTCAGCGTGTAACACAAGGCCTCAACAGCCAGACTATCAGCACACCGGGCCACCTTGCTCTTATCATCACAAGGTCTGCCTGATGATCTGCACACTGGGCCACCTTGCTCGTATCATCACAAGATCATCCTCAGCATGTAACACAAGGGCCTTTATGGCCTGACTATCCGCACACCAGGCCACCATGCTCTTATCATCACAAGGTGTGCCTCCGTTTGTAGCGCAAGGCCTTAATGGCCAAATAAGGGCCTTATCAACCAGCTATCAGCACACCATGCTGTTTTGGTGTCATCAGCCTGCAGCATGAGGGCCTTGCTGGTCAGCTATTGGCACGCTGGGCCATCTTGCTCCTATCATCGCCATGGCTACCTCAGTTTGTAACACAAGGCCTTGCCATGCTGTGGCCGCAAATGATGACTCATCATCTCACCCCCCGGCCGGCAGCACCTGAAAGAAGAACCACATTAATAACATTAAATTTTTAATCCCGCAAGACCAGCCCTAGGCCAGATACATCCTTACACGACTGCACAACTAGTTCCCTGATCTGCTGTGCCCGAAGGCTTGCCAGCCCTCATATAAGCTCCCCAGGTGGAAGGGGCGAGAGCATCTGACCAGGGAACTGGCCAGCCTCTAGAGGACCAGCAAAGGCAGACGTAACCTGCCACTTGGCTTCGACCAGAGTCCTCCCACCAAAAATACCCAATCGTATTTTCCATACAAACTCGTCTCATAATCCCTGAGGACCCTAGTCCTATAGTATGTTAGGCTCAAGCCCTTCAGGGACTCAATATTCTTATAACAAATGCCTGGCTGGGCACCACAACTTTGCATGCACAGACAAGGCAGCCAACCAGCTGCTGCAGCTCCAGCAAAGTAATCTCCCTCTCCCTGGCCATGTCAATTAAATGTCTGGTCAGTAAAATTCACACTGCCTTGCATCTTTCCTTCTTACCCATAGGCAGTCATCAAAATAATGGGCAGCGCTGCATAGTCCTGTCCTGCAGCCACAAGGTCCATTCCACAAAGGAACTGAACCTCTCGAAAGCCAAAATGACACCGAGCATCCCATGGGAAGGGTCCTATCCATGAGGAATCTGCCCTCTAAAGCACCACCCAGCAGCACAAAATCTGATAGGTAGACTGGGAGGTAGAAGGCTGACTTGATGTCCCATTTTTGCCAATTCCGCACCCCAAGATTGGTAACTGGGGGGAATGGAAAGGGGGCAAGGACCAATGCCCCCAGTAAGCTGTGCAGTCTAGTGAGCAAAAATTCAACCCTGTGACCACCAGCATCAAGCCCTGAGCAGGCGGCCCGGCCACCACACAACAGCCTGCTCAGAGCCACCCCTCCCGAACCAAGATAAAAAACTGTGTGAGCCAGAGGCCCAGAAAACCGAGCTAGCCTGCACCCACACAGCTTAGAAGGAACACCACCAAGGCTCCACCCTCCTTGGATTGCTTGGCAATTCCCCCAAAGTATGTTCTCACTCCCCATAACTGAGTTCGAGTTAGGAGCACTATAAAGTCCTCTTTTTCCGGCTAAGGTAACCTTAACCTTAAAGCAAAACCTTCCAAGAGGTAAACGTGAGCCTGTCAGCTGGGGTAATTCCTCACCCCATGCTCCAGAACCTTAACTTGGGCTGGGACATTATGTCTGGGGGAGGGGGTTGTATCCACACCTCCTCCTGAACACTCACCTCCCCAGCCCCCTACCAGTCTTTTTATTTTGGGGCCAAATATATATATATATATGCCTGGGGCCTCCCAGCAAATGGGTATTGCTGAACCGCCCGCCCGGGCATGGGTACCTGCCTACCTTGGGATCACTGAACTGAATGTCCACCACCAGATCCAGGCTCTGCCCCCCCTTTTTGGGTGATGATGGAGCAATGAACAGAATCATGAACAGTTCTTCAATGTCACCCTTAAAGTTGTGTAATTCTCCAGGAGTCAGTACTTGTCTCATTAATGGTCAGCTGTAATCCAACTAACAGCATTTTCTGCCAATAATGTGGTGCCTTAAGAACATAAGAACATAAGAACATAAGAGAAGCCAATGTTGAATCAGGCCAATGGCCCATCTAGTCCAACACTCTGTCACACAGCGGCCAAAATATACCAGGTGCCATCAGGAGGTCCAGCAGTGGGGCCAGGGCACCAGAAGCCCTCCCACTGCTGCCCCCTCCAGCACCAAGAATAGAGTGCATCACCTGCCCCAGATTGAGAGTTCCCATCTATACCCTGTGGCTAATAGCCACTGGTGGACTTCTGCTCCATATGTTTATCTAATTTCCTCTTGAAACTGTCCATGCTTGCAGCTGCCACGACCTCCTGTGGCAGTGAATTCCATATGTTAATCACTCTTTGGGTGAAGAAGTATTTCCTTTTATCTGTTCTAACCCGACTGCTCAGCAATTTCATAGAGTGCCCACGAGTTCTTGTATTGTGAGAAAGGGAGAAAAGTACTTCTTTCTCAACCTGCTCAATCCCATTCATAATCTTATAAACCTCGATCATGTCACCTCTCAGCCGTCGTTTCTCCAAGCTAAAGAGCCCCAAGCATTTTAACCTTTCTTCATAGGGAAGGTGTTCCAACCCTTTTATCATTCTAGTTGCCCTTCTCTGCACTTTTTCCAATGCCTTCAACCTAAATAAAGAAATACAGTTCTCAAACTGTTAATGTGCCTTCCACCAATTGTTACTGCACCTTCACTTCAGTCTAATCCAGTTGTCTTTATGATGTGTTCTGCACATAGATCAAGAGAGAGAAAAAAGACATTAATCTGACAGTTTTGCTGATTGGAAACCAACCTGTTTGTCCCTATCCAGTCTTAACAGTACTCTTGCCCAGAGTACAAGTTTGAACATCCCAACAAAACAATGTATGGGACATCCATCACTTTTAAAACCAACACCAGCTTGTCAAGGTTTACACAGACAGAAGCTAAGTGGTAATCCGTAAAACACAAGCTGACGTTTTTGCTTTTAAATTCTCTTGGAATTCTCAGTAGCCAGCATAAATTTCGGCAATATGATCTCAATGCCTCTTCCCTTTCTGTATCTGTCTTAAACATCTGTAAAAAGACACAGGAGCCAGGATGATTAAAGGGTTGGTGTGCCTATTGTACGTAAAGATGGGACCTTGCAGTTCAGCTAATGGCCCCTTATGCACACACATCTCACTGCAGTTTCAGCACAGCAAGCCCTCAGTCCTGACTTCAAACCCTGCACCAGCCACATGCATCATTCCCTTTCTCCCGGTGCATTTATACTGCAGCCACAATTATTATGTAACATATAGCGATGTATTTTTAATAGATAAACTCAAACACACCTCCATGGAAACCGATCACTTATCCGTGGTGTATTACTGATTACTGATCTATGGTGTAGTACTGAGAAGCCACCTAGTTAAAATCTGATGTTTTATGGACTGGCACCTCTGAAGACAGAGAGTAAAAGAAGAGATTGGATTTATATCCCACTCTCCACTCAAAGTCTCAGAGTAGCCCACAAACTCCTCTCCCATCCCTCCATCACAGCAAACACCCTGTGAGGTAGGCGGGGCGACAGAGCTCTTTCAAGATTTGAAATGTGACTAGAAATAAATAAATAAAAGCTGCCCTTTCATGGACAGTGCTTGTCAGAACTATAACTGGACCTGCTCCCACCAGAGGCTTTTTAGCACCTCAAGCCCTTGAATAATAAGTGGGCTGACAGGGTCATCCCACTCAGGCCCCAGCAAGAAGCCCTGTAAGCCTCCACCACAATAGATAACTGGTAACTTCCGCTCACAAAATCTCCCCAGCTACGACTATAAAAAATGGCTGCTGTCAAAGTTACCTAAAATGGCTGCCTGGGAGGGACATTCAAAATGGCCACCCTAAGTACCCTAACAAGATGGCTGACTCCAAAATGCTTGCTTAAGATGGCCTCCTCTGGGCAATGCCCTCCAAAGATGGCCGCCCAGAGACCTCCGTCACACCAAAGGTAAAGAACAGCAAAATGACCGCCCAGCAAAGTCCCCTGGGGGGGGCCGATCACCCAGTGGAGGGGGGGGCCAAATGCAGAGCTGGGGCAAAGAAAACAAGAAATGTGGCCCAGGCAGTCCCACCAACTGCAGCCACCAAATGTGAAGGTGCGATGGTGGGGGGGAGGTCACCTCCTCTCTTCCCCGTTCTTTCTCCTCCCTTTTCTTTCCTTTTTTGAAACAAGAACTGTGAGGGCGGGGGCTGATAGCCGCCCCCCCACCACAGGCCTCCGCCGCCACTCAGCCGCTGCTGCAATGGGCCATTCACCCAGCCACCTTGCCGCCACACCGGTCGCTGCTGCCGCCGCCATACAAGCCGCCGTGCTGCCGAGCCGCCCCCAAGCCAAGTGCTCTTCAGCCCCAAGCCGGCCCGCTCGAGGCCGCAGAGGGAAAAGAGCCGGCAGAGGAAGGGCGGGCTCCGCCCCGCCCGCGCCTCAAGTGAGTCCGGCAGGCAAGCCTCGACTCTGCCATGCCTCCCGTCCCAACCCGGGAGCTGCCGCAGCGCTCGCCGCCATCGGCACATGGCCCAGTCTGGCGCCTGCTGCGAGCCCCAGAATGTGCAGCCCTCGGGACCGCAGCACAAAGCAGCCGCTCTCCCGAATGCTCCGAGCACGCGGAGCAACTGCACAGGGCGGGAGCGGAGCCTGGCCCTTAGAAGCAGCCGGCTCCGCCCCCCGCCCCCGTCTCCTCTCCTCGGAGCGGCAAATGAGCCCCCGCCCACCAGCGGTGTTGCCGGGCGGGCGGGAGCTCCATTATTTTCAGTCACAGCATGCAATATGAATCTTATTAAATAGCAATAAGAGATGACTTTAAGCATGAGTAGAGGGTGTTTCTGTCACCCATTCAGAAAGCCAATTTGATGTAGTGGTTAAGTGTGTGGACTCTAATCTGGGATAATCGGGTTTAATTCCCCACTCAACATGCAGCTGCTAGAAGACTTTGGGCAAGCCATAGTTCTGTCAGAGCAGTTCTTGAAAGAGCTCTCTCAGTCCTACCTACCTTACAGGCAGTGTTCCCTCTAAGCTGAGTTAGTGTGAGCTAGCTCACAGTTTTTTAGCCTTCACACATTTTTGTCTTGGCTCAGGAAGGATGGCTCCAGAGCAAACTAATTTATGCAGTCACCAAATCGTTCACTCACAACTTTAATGCCAGTAGCTCATAAAGTAGAATTTTTGCTCACAAGACTCCACAGCTTAAAGGGAGCATTCCTCACAAGGTGCCTGTTGTGGGGAGGGGAAGAGAAAGGAGTTTGTAAGTCACTCTGAGACTCCTTCGGGTACTGAAGGGCAGGGTATCAATCCAATCTCCTCCTCCTCCTCCTCCTCCTCCTCCTCCTCCTCCTCCTCCTCCTCCTCCCCTCCTCCTCCTCCTCCTCCTCCTCCTCCTCCTCCTCCTCCTCCTCCTCCTCTTCTTCTTCTTCTTCTTCTTCTTCTTCTTCTTCTTCTTCTTCTTCTTCTTCTTCCAACTCTCATAATTTTGGATTTTGGTTCTAGGGCTTTCTGGGATAGAGGAGCTAGTGCACAGGTTTCATACCATGTTAAGCAAGAAAGACAGGGGAAGAACAACTGCAGAAAGTTCTGCAAAACCTGCTTACACAACTGTTGTGTACCTAGGGAGACTACGCATACAATCGGGCTCACACGTGGCCATGCGGACAGTCTAAGCTTCGCTCCCATAGACAATAGAAGCAGAGAATCCGAGTACTTGCCAATCGGCAAGTCAGGATCCTAAAAAGGACCAATGGTGAATGTTAAATGTAAATAAACCTATCGTGTGTGTGTGTGTGTGGTTAAGAACAGGAATATAAGCGGACCATGGGTCCAGCTAGTTATCTCAAGTTCTCCTATGCACTAATGAAGTATGAGCTGAAATCACTCTTCAGTGCATCAGTGTCAGTACTTTATAACAACCAACCATCTTTTCATTTGGCGGTCTAACAGTCCCTCAAGATCTTATAGATGAACAGAAGTACAAAATCCTCAGTACAGCAAGAGGCTTGCCAGATACATGGGATATGAACTCAGAGAGTAGACTCTGCCTAGTAAAATTTCATTGGGGGGAACAGGGGGAAACAATTTAAAACCCAGCCTGTTCAGGTTAAATCCAGACTTCTGGCAAGTGTAGGACATATGGAAAAATCTCAGTTTCTCTGTTTGTTAGGCATTGTTTTTAACAAGCCATTCATTTAAAAATTTCCTATTGTTGAAAAACAATCCTCCCCCTTACATTTTTGAGGGAGTGGGGGTGAAGACTGGGTAAAGACTGCTGTGTTGTGATCCCATAAGCTGTGTGGGGAAAGGCCATATTCTTAGCATCTGAGGGAAGCCAAATGAAAATACCATAGAGGAGGTCAGAACAGTTCACATGGCACATCAACAGCTGTGCGCACCATCTGATGGATCCAAAGGCAACCTCCGAGCTGTCTGTACAATATGTGGAGCTTACCAGAGATCTAGATGCTGCTGCTCACAATGCCATTTCCCATAAAGGAGCTTGGTGAAATTGGCATTCTGCTTATACATGGACTGCAGTGCCAGAGGTGGGCTTTGCTGATGCATATGAGAAAAAGTGTGTGTGTCAGAGAGAGAGAGAGAGAGAGAGAGAGAGAGAGAGAGAGAGAGAGAGAGAGAGAGAGAGAGAGAGAGAGAGAGAGAATATAAATCTAAGTTCAAACTGGAAAATGTGGATGGAGCAAAATAATGGCTGTTTTGTACATCAGTTTCTCCTATACAGAAATTCCCTGTGGTGGAATGGGTAGTTTGAAGATTTTATTTAACAATCTACAGCATTACCAAATGATTATTCTTATGGGTACTGTAGGCTAAGCATATTTTCAAGCATATATTTATTGTTTATGATAGCTACTATTGTCTACAAATTACTATGCCAAGTGCATCTAGAGGTGTGTGACCAGGATGGAGAGAGGTCTTTAAACAGGCTGGATGATAATCTGTCAGGGATGCTGTAGATGCATAGTGCTGCACTGGTTGCCAGTCTCCAGGTTGTGGCTGGATATCCCCTGAAATTGCAATTGATTTCTAGGCTATGGAGATCAGTTCCTCTGGGGAAATGGCTGTTATGGAGAATGGATTCTGCCATTATACCCTGGTCTCTCACCACCCCAAATTCCACCCTCTTCAGGGTCCACTCCCAAAATCTCCAGGAATTTCCCAACCCAAAGCTGGCAGTCCTATGAGTAGGGTGGTGGTGGACCAGATGACCTCCAAAGTTCTTTTCAACTCTATTTCTCTATGATTCTGTGACAGTACATTATTGAAGAGTTCAGTGTTACAAAGTTTGACTCACTATCTGAGTTACTGCTGCTAGTTCTACTGCAACTGTCATGACTGTTTCTGTCCAAATAACACACTTTGTTTACTGTGACACTTGTGTTATCTATTTTTAACTCTGCTTCCCCCCAACTCTCAGAGGGCAAAAACTATGATACATGTGCTAGGCTAGTATAAGGTGCACTGATATGCATATCTCCCTTTCCCCTCCCCCCCTCTGCATTTAGAATATTTGCAATTTTGCTTGTAGAAAATTTAAATTTAATCTTAATTTTATAAATATCTGAAATAATACAATTTTATATACTAAATTATAAGCAGTCCTAACAGTAAAATAGTTTTAGGCTTTATAAAGAAAGTATTGTATATACTTCATGAAAGTAGAGAGTAGCCCTCTGATAGCTAGAGAGTAGCTAGATTTGAGTCCAGTAGCATCTTAATGGCTAACAAGGTTTTGGGGTTATAAGCTTTCAAGAGTCAGAGTTCCAAAGGATCTTTGACATTCGGAAGTTTATGTCCTCAAAATCTTGTTGGTCTATGAGGTGCTATTATACTCGAACTTAGTATACATTCCAATTTCTCCTGTGCCATTTTTTTCTGAGAAAACCCTGAAAAAAAACCCCTTGGTTTCCTAATTTCTGGAAAAACTAGCCCTCAGCTCTACCAGCCATAAGTGTGTGACCATCAGAATTAGCAAAGACTGCTCTGCTCATGTTTTCTCTCTCCCTGTGACCATTTTCATTGATACATGATTATGTAGAGAATCTCCCATGTGAACCAGGTGATCAAAGATGTGGTGTGGCATTTTTTCCATTTCTGAAGATTTCTTGTTTTTAAAACAATAACAATGAATGGATGTATTTCTAATACAACATTAGGCAAGCCTGGTAGATGTAAAGTTGTAATTAATTCTTTTCAGGTGATTATCCTGAGGATTATCCTGAGGAATTTTGTGGGACAGTACATGTAGGTTTTATTGATTTGTAAACCAGGGAGTAGAAAGATAAAACCACAAATATGTATAATAAAAAAATCTAGTTATGATTGGCTGTGGAAGTCCAATAAAAACCAAAGCTAAAATTCTTATTATATGTCTCCTCACATGGGTGGAATGGATATTGTAATCACCAATCTGATATGGACCTAACAAGTAATACCAGTGATGAGTTGCCTTAGTGATCTGCACGAATGAGAGTTCAATTCTGTTGAAAGAGATAAATATACAAGCATCTCCATGGCGTATCAGGCATAGTTGTTTGGTTGTGCTAAAATGACTGTGGTCCTTTCTGCACTCTCCTTTTAATCCACATTCACTGCAGTGTCCTCCAAACAATTCTGCACTAAAATCTAGTTCAACCTTCTTTTTATCCCGCCCTCCCCCTCTGCATTACATCACCTCCCTTTAGTGGTCAGCCCAGTTTCATTCTGCTATTGTCCTGGGTTATTTGGATGCTGTTTTGCCGTGGACTTAAATTGCCTCAACAGAGAAAATCTGCAATGGCAGGCATATGTGGAAAGGACCTGTGTCAACACTTTTCAGTGCCTTTAGTCCCATCCCCCCATAGATTTAAACAATGTAATGGAAGTACATGCTATATTGTTTTCATATTTTTACAAGTATTATTCCAAAAAAATAATTTCCATGGAAATCTTTGAATTTATTTGACTATAACACTTTACCCATACTTGGTTTTAATTTTTTCCTGATCAAATATTTATATTTCCAAAGTTTGTTGTTAGTGGAACATAAAATTAAAATAGGGTACTTTTAAATTTGTTTACCAAATAGAAGTCAAAATAAACATATTAAATAAGATCATGCTTGATTTAGGGCACTAGAAATTTTTCCAGTTCTAATTTTTATAGAAACCCTGCATCCCTGTGGGTGATACAGAAAAACAACTGCCATGACTCCCTGTGACCATCACAGCAAGAAAAAGTACTGCTGTGATCACAGAAATGACTGCTAGCTGTCTTCGTGTTCCACCTGCTTCTCTCTAATGCTTCACCACATCATGTTTCTCCTACAAATAGGAATGCACAGACAAAGTAAGTGGTACTTGAATGTGTGAACTGGCCACCGTTACTGCTATCACTTTTGGTTGCTTCTGTTAGTAGATGATGAAGATCTTGAAGGAGCATTCAATACTGTTGCCTGGGATAAATGGCCTGCTCTTGAAGAAGAACATGCTGTCAAGTCACAAGCAATGCATGGCGAACCCCATCCACGGGGCGTTCCAGGCAAGAGACAAGCAGAGGTGGCTTGCCATTGCCTTTCTCCATGTAGCACCCCACATATTCCTCGGCAGTCTCTCATACAAGTGCTGACTGTGGCCACCCCTGCTTAGCTTCCAAGCTCCAATGAGCTCAGGCTAAATTGGTGTAGTTTGGTGTAGTGGTTAAGTGCGTGGACTCTAATCTGGGAGAACCAGGTTTGATTCCCCGCTCCTCCACTTGCACCTGGCTGGATGACCTTGGGCAAGCCGTAGTCTGATAAGAGCTGTTCTTGAAAAAGAGCAGTTTCTGTCAAGAGCTCTCTCAGCCCCACCTACCTCACAGGGTGTCTGTTGTGGGGAGGGGAAGGGAAAGGAGTTTGTAAGCTGCTCTGAGACACCTTTGGGTAGTGAAGGGTGGGATATAAATCCATTCTCTCCTCTCCTCTCCTCTCCTCTCCTCTCCTCTCCTCTCCTCTCCTCTCCTCTCCTCTCCTCTCCTCTCCTCTTCTTATTAAGATGACTCTTTATTATTTATTTATTATATTCAGCTTATAGCCCTCCCTCTCCTGCACAGCAGGGCTCAGGGTGGGAACCAACAGGTACCAACAACAATATTAAAACAATAAATATATTAATAATTAAAACCCAAAAACAACAATTTAAATTACCTGATTCAAAAACTCTTTTCATCTAATCCTTTTAATCTGTTTTGTTGTTGATGATGATGAAAGAAAGACATGTAGTTGTTTACATAGTCTCAATGGCCTCAATTGTTCTTGTGTCTGGAGAGGAGGCATATACATTTCCTAAATCACTGCATTTCTTTGTAATCTGTGCACATAGATAATTTTGATTCCTTGCAGGACATCTTCCTGCTAACCCAGTACTGGTAATGAGTGCAGGCTAACATTCACTGAAATGTGTCCTGGAAAACTGAACATTACCTTTTCACATTTAAATAAATAGTTGCCATTTACTTACATTTGGAGAAAGTAAAGTTCACATTTGGGATGAAGACTAAAGACTATTCCATCCTCTTGATGACCCTGAGAATCAAGCCTTCTCCTTTTGGGAGATAAGCTGAATATTCTCACATGACATTCTCAAGGGCTTTCTGGGAAGAAGGGGAGAGTTTCTTAAAAGTTCCCATCAGTTTTTGCTTTGGTACCATTTTGAAAAAGAGTCCACCCTTCCTAATGACAGTGATAAGACCATGCAGCCAATCATTGGCAGTGATGATACTGAGGACAAACCATAGTGCATGGGAACTTTAAGATCTGTCACTGAGGCGATCAATCCTACTCCTATCTGCTTAACTCCACTCATCTTCTTCATCCATACAACTCTAGCCTGGGCTCCCTTTCTTCATAAGAATATTTGGAATGACTTTGTAGTATGTTTGGCGTGGTTAGATCCTCTTGTAGCTATTTTCTTAAGATGACTAGAGACAATTGTGTGGGTCAGCAGACCAAGTAGAAATATTTTAAAAACAATAAAATTAATAAAATTAATGTAATTCAAAAAACAAAATAGCTGTCATAGCTGATGTAAATTACATCAAGCACATTTTGATTTGTTTCTTGAGGGAATGGCAGCAGGGCCAGCCCCAGGGGTTTTTGCACCCTAAGCGGGGAGATCCTTCCGGCGCCCCCCCCGTGTGCACCCGATTACAGGGTTGCCAATCTCCAGGCAGGGCCTGGAGAGGAGGAACCCCTCCTGCTCCTGGGCAAGAGGCGCCCAGGCCGAGCAGCAGCAGCAAGACCTGCCTCGCCCCCCGTCGGGCTCCACCATGCCTTCCCCATTCCTTGGCAACAGCCACGCCTCTCAGGACTGGGACCAAAAACGTCAGGAGGTCCACCCATAGGGCCAGAATTCCAGAAGCCCTCCCACTGGCCCCCACCCCAAGCAACCAAAGAAAGAAAGCGTGCAGAAAGTTGCGCACTCCAGAGGCAGGTAGCGCTTTCCAATATGACAGAAGAGGAGACCCTCTTTGATTCAGGGGCCATTCGCGACAACTGGAGTTGGGGGGGGGAGAGAGAGTCCAGCCTCTCCCGATGTTCAACTAGGCAGATTAACAACTTTTGCTTTGGGCCGGGGGGTGGGGAGAGAGAGAAACCGGCTAGGAAACATTTGGATCGGATTGCAGATCACACGCACGCACACACACACACACACACACACACACCACATCCTTTCGTAAACAGGCACAGCTGTAGAAATGCACTTTGGTCATTTGAAAGAGAGAGAGAGCCATCATCTCCCCCGCTCTCCAACCCCACCCCCCACCAAGCCCAGAGGGAGCCATTTTTTTAAAAAAAGATAAAAAGGTGGTGGCGAGGCTTTGATATTTCTGCATCAACACTGATGGACTGGGGCTCAGGAAAGGGGGTGGGGGAGCGAACCTGGAGTGACTCCTGCAGCCAGAACAGGAGAGCCACTTTCCGGGGGCCATCTAGTTTTCTTGGGGTTGGGCCCTGAAGCGGGCCGGGCCATGCTGGGTCTAGTTGATGGGGGCAAGCCAGGAAAGGGGTTTAAACCCCCTTCTTTTCCATCTGAGTGCCAGCAAGCCAGGGAAGGGGTGGATTTTTTTGGTGGGGGCGGGGGGCTTTTGGTGCTTCTAAGGGTCGGTGCGCTCTAGGTGAACACCTAGTTTGCCTAGTGAGCGAGCCAGCCCTGAATGGCAGTGATCTAGTACGTACTGCCTCCCCCTTAATTGGTCCAACCTTTTCCATAAAAATAAGGTGCAAATGCTATGCAAACATCCTGAGATCCTTTATCATGTGATTTCCCCATTATTTTTCTTTTCCTTTCCATTTGTTCAATCATCATATCCTTTTGTGAAGTGCTCTGCATGCTTTCCCCCCTCTCATTTTGTTACCTTGAACTCTCCAATTGCCTCTTAAATTTTATGACTTTTGCGAGTAGAAACTCAAATGTGCAGGAGCAGTTTTTTCGCATGCCATTTTCTAAATCATTATGCTTTCTCCACTTCTACTTTACATCCTATACCTATAGTTCAAAAGTAGTACAGTTTTATAGATCTCTTTCTCTCTCTCTGGTCAATTCCATATCAACAGATAAAGGACCTAATCATCTTGGGATATAATTCTATTGACTGCATTGAATTTAAAAGCAAAATGATTTTGTCTCACTGTGTCTAGCTCCTAAAAGAGGGAAAGGTTTTCTATCTATTACTGCCTTGTATGTACAATGAAGGGTTTTATAGATTATCATTGTACATATAAAACAGTAATAGATAGACAATAGATAGAATTTAGAGAAATCCAGATTGAATGAGATATCCTTCTACACATGAAGTATTGCTGGGTCTACGGCATACTTTCTAATTGTAATCGTTATTTTCAATGATATCATTTTTAAAAAGACCATTTAATGGGAGATAACACTTACTGGACCTCATGGGAGAGCCCTACTGTGTCTCATAAAATAAAACCAGTGAACCTGTTTGCCACTGATAAATATTAGCAGGAACAGAGAAATATGAATGGGCTAAAATGTTACCCAAAATGGTTGTGAGGGTTTCCTGAGTTTGTTGGGGAATTAGCCAGGAAACCCAAACAATGTGAGAGGGGGTAATCAAGCAGGATCTCCACCTATGTTTATGGGGATTTCCCCCTCAGTAGAACTCTCAAAATGAACCAGGCTGTGATCAATGAAATGCTTTTTATTAAAGAGAATTAAAGAATAAAATCAAAACTTATTAATTGAAAAACACTATATGAACACACACACAAGTTCAGAAATAAGGGTGGTAGTTTACAGAGACAAAGAAGGGAACTTATTCTATGGGACTGTATTTAACTATCCAAGGAACAAAGATCCGAGGAGGAGGAGGAGCAAAATGAACCAGTGTCTCAAGCAAGGTACCCAACCTTTGCATTGGGGGTGCAAGTTAGTGGACATCCAGATACACATACATATTACTGAACAAAGCATGTCTGGTTAAACCCCTTGGAGCATGAACAATGCCGTAATGATGTAAATGAAACAATGTTGTTCGAGCCAGGAAGCATCATAACATTCCCAGGAGTTGCAAGTGCAATGTAACATTTATGTGAAATGTCTATTGTGTTTGGTGACCTCTAATTGCTAGAACAAGACAACTATCACACAAAGGATTATGGGATTAAAATGGTTTTTACCAGGTTTTACTTAGGATGGCCAAGTAGGGAAAGGTCAGGCAACGTAGGGAGTTGGTTAGATTTACTGTCCTTGTCTGAGAAAATCAATCTTTGACACTGATGGATTAAAAGAGGGAAGAGAACTGCCAAAAACCAGACCTTTGCACCTTTAGGATCAGTTTTTCAGACATGTCTCTGGTCAATATTCGATGGCACACATTCCATGTGACTGTAGGATCTATTTTGATCTTTTATTTGCAGACCAGGGATGAGTCTTGAATGAGTGACCCTTTGAGATGCTAAAAGAGGGAAGGTTGCTTGCGTGACCTCTTTATAGGTACCAAACTCCTCATTCCAAGGCAGGAGGGGGTTGAGGCCTAACAAAAAGGAAGGACCTCAGATTCTCAAGCAGGCTGAAGGCTATCTTTATTTTTTTCTTCTCTTCTTCTAAGCCATTTTTTCTTTATTTTGATTGTAACAAGGATCTGTTTTTTTCCTATATAAAATTGCTGTTACCTGCCTTAAGCTCAGGTGGCAGGGTAGGCTGTAAATCTAAATAAAGAAATGAATGCTTGGATGGGTTAAATTTTATGCAGCGATTACAAATAAGGATGTAAGTGTGTTTCACAGTCCAGTGAATGGCATGGAAGTCCTAAACAGAGCCAGACCTTTCTAAGCCTATTGAAGTAAAAGGTTTAGAAGACTGAATTTGTTTAGGATCACACTGTAGGAAGCATGTGATGCTGTTCCTTTGCTGAAGCTGATCTGGCTGTGTAAACTGCCTTGATGTGGGACAACATGGGAAGATCAAGTGGGGGACCTGCAAGTTGTTGCAGGGGGCATCTCTTTTTCCCCTCACTATTTACCTTGCCTGAAAGCTTCTACCTCCTCTCCCCTTTTCTTGCTTCTTTCTCTTCTTCCCACCCACCAGCTAAACTATCTTTATTTGCTCCCCCCCTTCAGCTTTCCCTCCTTGCCTCCCTATGGCAGCCCCTACCTCTGTGACCTGGTTGCATGGTGCCAGCCACTGGGATGGGTGCAGTTCTGTGGTGGGAAACCCACAAGAACTTGCAGAAGGCACCTCATTTCCTCTTTATCCCCTTTCCCACACTATTTTCTCTTTCCTTCCTCCTGGCAACCCCAATATCCTCACCTTTCCTTGCTTCCTTCTCTCCTTCCCACCCACCCACCAACCTACTGACCTTTTATCTCCCCCCCAACTATATTTATTTAGTTGATTTCTATCCAGTCTTCTTCCACAGTGGTGATCCAAAGCAGGTAACATCATTCTCTCCTCCTTTTTATCCTCACAGCAACCCTGTGAAATAAATTAGCTGTGACTGTGTAACTGACCCAAGGTCACTCAATTAGGTTCCATGGCAGAGAGGGGATTTGAATCTGGGTCTCCCAGATCCTAGTTTGAAACTTTGGCCACTATACCACATTGACTTGGGGGTGGGGGGTGGGGAGAGGCTGCTGCTGAACTGTAGCAACCATAGCAAGCAGCCATTCCTGGATGACTCATGCAAGTTGGGTGGTTGCCTGGCCCTGATTGCTGCCTGGCCCTGATTGCTGCCAGGCCTGGCCCCAGTAAGTCCTCCCTCAAAGGCCACAAAACCCTGAAACCCCTTTACTGATAGAAACCAATGCCTGAAGGCAGGCAATACAGCCTTGTTGCCTAGCAATGACTACTGAAGAAATTCGGTTTTTATTTCAGGTTTGTAAAATTTGTCCTGTCTGTTCATGGTTCCAATCTCCAGATTTAAATATCCACAGATCTGGCCATGTTGAGAATTAGGTATGTGAAAAGTTCTAAGCTCTTTGAAAGAAGAGTAGGATATGCTTTATATTTGCAAAAATGGTGGAGCATTTCACTTTCCTCCGTCAATATCATATACAATAGTATAGCAGACTCATATTCCAATAATGTACTTTACAAGTATGATTAGCTTGAATATAGACTTGGCATAATTATCACACAGTGGACACTTTGGAAACTATAGACAAAGTGGTTTTATGCAAGCATCTGAAATACTTATATTATTCATTTATGCTTCTATTAATAGAAAATGTGATTGCAATATGTCAAGTTCTTTAACTGAGGAGCTCCAGTATACTGATTTTTTACAATAATGATCAAACTGGTCTTTTAAAAAACAACAACACACACACACTTGAATTCTCTGCCAAGGGATGCAATATTTCAAAAGGAATAAATATTTCCCCTTTTAAACCAACTAGTCAAATGAAAAAGAGGAGTGAGATCATTTGAGGAGATTATTAGCAAAGATGTTTAGGACATGCATCTCACAATAAAGATGCACCTAGATTTTGAACTGGGAGGGAAGTATTCCATAACTGACCTGTGTTGATTTTTTGGCTAATATCTGATATCATATATTGTATGATAGCCTATATTTGTGTTTTCATTCAGTAGAATGCACACACAAGTCAAACACATGTTGAGAACTAGAATGTCAGAAGGAGTTATGCCCATGTGGTATACCCTGAGGGGTCTCTAGGGCTTCCCTTAGCTCCCGATCTTTTCAAAACATCCGCAGTATAGGAATTTAACCCTAACTATGCTTGTCTGAGAAGCTAGTCTTTTTCCTGGTCAAAACATTACATCCACAAGACATGAGCATCAGGAAGCAGTATTAGTTTAAACTGATACTGAGTTTGAGGTTCCTTTCCCCACTAGAGTTACAGCAACAAATGTATTAAAATATTTCTAGAATGTTCTTTATTCCTTCAAGTTCACTGAAATCCTGGCATGAAATAGCATGTGGTTAATTTAGGCAATCTGAAACATTGGCCTGGTGTCAGAAACGAAGTTGTCCCAAAGGCGGCATATCTTAGCCCAGAGGGTAATCAGAATGGTAAAAAGTGGTGGAAATTGCCTTTATGTATGTCCTGGCTGAAGTGGGTAACTGGACAAATGCGTTTTTTAATTACTTTTGATGGGATACCCACAGAAGGCTTCCTTCCTTCCTCCAAGGTTGGGGACAAAGGGTGGCACTTGGGGAACAACAGTCCAGAAGGCACCTGCTGGAATGTGGAGTGCCTCAAGGGGCAGTGCTTTCCCCGATGCTATTTACCATCTATATGCACCCCCTTGCCCAGATTGCCTGGAGGTATGGGCTAGGATGTCACCAGTACACTGATGACACCCAGCTCTATCTGATGTTGGGCAGCCAGTCAGACTCCAGGCCGGAAGACCTGGACTGGGCACTTCAAGTCATGGCTGGTTGGCTTAGACTGAGCTGGCTGAAGCTGAATCTGGCGAAGATGGAGGTCCTGTGCTTGAGTTGGGGCAATTCAGGGATAGGGTTCCCACTCCCGACCTTTGATGGGGTACCATTGGTCCCAGCGCTGGAGGTTAGGAGTCTGGGAGTGCTCCTGGATGCCTCCTTAACAATGGAGGCCCAGGTGGCAGCCACTGCTAAGTTGGTCTTTTACCATCTTTGGCTGATTAAGCAGTTGGTTCCCTTCCGTGACTACGATGGTTACAGTGATCCACGCGATGGTCACCTCAAGACTAGACTACTGTAACACTCTCTACATGGGGCTGCCCCATCACAAATTCAGAAGCTGCAGCTAGTGCAGAATGCTGTGGCCAGGCTCCTGATGGGCCTTCCCAGATGGGAGCACATCCGGTCTGTGTTGAAGGCATTGCACTGGCTGCCAATATCATACTGAATTCACTTCAAGGTGTTGGTACTCACCTTTAAAGCCCTATATGGCCAAGGTCCAACATACCTGAGGGATCCTCTTTCCGTGTATATACCCCAGAGAGCACTACGGTCAGGGTCTCAAAACTGACTGACCCTCCCAGGCCCCAAGGATGCCAGGCTTGCTACTACCAGGGCCAAGTCCTTTTCAGTGACAGCTCCATACTGGTGGAATGAGTTCCTGGAAGAGATCAGGGCCCTGCAGTATCTTTTACAGTTCTGCAGGACCTGCAAGATGGAGCTCCTCCACCAAACTTTCAACTAAGGAGCTGTCCACACAACTACCACCAACAAGCATGGCTTTAGGTCCTGACCCTGATCTTGATATTTGGCCTTTGTGATTTAGGGAGAGTACTGAGTGAGAAAACTGTCTATTTGTATGCATTCTTTGCATGCCACATCAATTAATGTATGAACTACCACCAGCACTTTAGGATTTTATAATTTTATTGTATCTGTATTGTAATTGTATTTGAACCATTCAAAGGCTGAAACTTTTTTGAAAGGCACTACGTCAGAAAGAACCAAAACAAATATAGGCTGTGATCCTAAGGACACTTTATTGGTTGTAAGCCCAACTGAATAACTTGGGACTTATTTTGAATAGATCTCCTTTTAGGATTGCTCACATAGGCTAGAAGGACTTCAGCACTAGGCATTCATTGTTTATATTTTCTTATTTTAAACTAGCCTGATACCTGTGCTTTGCTACAGTATTTAAATTCCATAAATCCAGTTATAATACTGATGATGTGAAGTTTGAAATGTGAAGTTTACCTCAGAACATTGAGATCCACAGCTGAGCAATCAGAGGGAGGTGGGTGCAAAAAGGCAGGTTTTACTTCAGAACTCTGAGCTACACAATTGACCAATCAGAGGGAGGGGGGAAGGAGGCAGCAGCCTGCCAGGCACATGGAAAACAATTGGGGGAAATGCATTTTGCCCCTTTTTTGCCCCCTTAGGGGTCGTGATTCTCAGAAATCTTTACATTGTGGGGGCTGACATCATGGGAAGAATGCAATCCCCTTATTTTGGGTTTCTTGGTGCAGGGGTTTGGCCTGAGCATTGATGGGGGGTGTAGGGCATGCTTTTTTAAAACAAAAATGCTTCTCATTTATGTTACATTTAAGAAGTGGGACATAACTACGTGTTCAAAATAGTATCCAAACAATCAGATATTAAGCAAATTCATATGAACCAGTTTTCTAGAACCCACATTGTGAGAAGTCAAATAACCTAATACAGGAAACCACTTTTCTACAAATTTTGAGTATATTTCCATAATAGGTGGGAGTGTGACTAAAACTGGGCCAGCAGCATTGCTAAGGTGATGAATTAAAGTACCCTGGCCTTGCTCCTACACCTGACAAACACCCACCTGTCTGGTGTAAGGGGGGGGGATTGTGTTTAAAAGCATCAGGGAGGCTGGGCTAGCAGCAGCGCTAAGGCAATCCTGCTGAGCAAGGCTCCCCGACAGCTTTAAGGACTCCACGTCCCTTCCAACCCTTGGCAGGTGATTATCTGTCAGGTGTAGGAGGAGTAGCATGTCTGAAGGCATTGGGGAGGCAGGGCCAGCAGGATTGCTAAAGTGATGATGCATGGGCAGCCTCCCTGATGGCTTTCAATGCTCTGCCCCTGCACCTGACAGACAACTGCCTGTCAGGTGGAGGAAGAGTGGGTGGGAGTGTGTCTAAAGCCATTGGGGAGGGTGGCCCATCAGCACCGCTAAGGTGTTTCTGCTTGGATGGCCTCCCTGATGGATTAAAGTACCCTGCCCCTGCTCCTACACCTACACCAGACAGACACCTGCCTTTCTGGTGTTGCAGGGGGGAGTGTGTTTAAAGGCATCAGAGAGGCTGGGCTAGCAGCAGCACTAAGGCAATCCTGCTGAGCAAACCTCCCCAACAGCTGTAAGCATCCCACCCCCTCTTCTACACCTGACAGGTAGGAGCCTGTCTAGGGTAGAAGGGGGAGCGATATTGCAAGCCATTGTGGAAGCTGGGCCAGCAGGATCACCAAGGCATTACTGCTGGGGCAGGCTCCCTGATGGCTTTAAGCACCCTGCATCCTCTGCTGCACCTGACAGACAGCTGCCTGTCAGGTGTAGGAGGTGGGGGGAGTGAGTTTGAAGCCACCAGAAAGGCTGGGACAGCCGCATTGCTGCACCTCACAGGTGGTTGGCCATTCCTGATTTCCTCAACTGTCATTAGCTCTCTGCAGTCTCCTGTAACTATTTTTTTTACCCTCAGAACACTGAACTCTGCAGCTGACCAATCAGACAGTGGGAGGTGCAAGGAGGCAGTAGCCTGGCAGCCATAAAGGAAGCAATGAGGGGAGCACATTTTACCCCTTAGGGGTCGAATTTCTAAAAATCTCTTCTTAGTGATCTTTTATGCCATGGTAAGAGTGCTCTTCCTGAACTTCATATTTCTAGGTCCAGGGATTTGGCCTAGATGTTGATTTTACAGTGAGAGGACTTTCTTTTATATATATAGATTTATAGTTGCACACTTAACTTTCAGCATATCTTGCCAAACTTTAAAGGACCATTCATTGTGTCCATAACTGAGATGTGAGATTTTTGTTTATTGGTGGGGCAGTACGCCTTGCTGTTTTAATGATGTTTACATTATTGTTCTCAGGGCTCTTTTTATAGCAGGAACTCCTTTGCATATTAGGCGAAAACACCCCTAATGTAGCCAATCCTCCAAGAGCTTACAGTAGCCCCTGTAAGAAGAGCTCTGTAAGCTCTTGGAGGATTGGCTACGTTAGGTGTGTGTCACCTAATATGCAAAGGAGTTCCTGCTACAAAAAGAGCCTTGGTTGTTCTAAAAAATTTAAGACATAATCACTTGTCTGCTTTGCTGTATAGTATCACTGCATGACAGAGATGATAGAATACAAGTAGTGTTCTTTCAAAGCTTGGTTGCTTTTAAATCACTCTTTTATCAGAATGAATTAGGATGTATGAAAGGCCTTACCCAACCGAACAAGGAAAAGAACAAAGCAGTGAGGGATGGTTGGCATTTTGCCTAAGGCATTGGTCTGAAAGATCAGTTTTGACTCTACTGAGTCCAGGACCAACTGGGATTCTGTTCTTTATCAAGAGAAGATAATGTCCCTGAATCCCATGACTCTGTCTGAAACAGCCTGGGACATCAGGTTCCCTCACTGCACAAGACCCATAAATATCCTCCTGATTTCCTTCAATAAGCACGAGTTAGAGGTTAATGCGGTGGGGATGTTTGATTCCCTGCTGTTTTAAATAATTTCATGGGAAACCTAATGCAGTAGGACACGAGTTTGGAGAGGTTATTACCCTCATCAGATTATAGCACTTTTTCCCTATTATTTTCTACCAATTTCCCAGCCTCATCGTTCCTTTCCCTCCATTTACTGCAAATGATTCTTCAAAACGACACTCCGTGGTTGGGTGGAGATCATATTGGAGAAAACTTAATCCCTAATCAGTGGCCTGTCAATGCTAGTAGTAGTGTGAATTTTTCTTCCACCTTCTGCTTGCTCAGATGTAGAAATTCATTGCATTTGTTGTCATTGAAAGCATATTTCCTGCCCTCTAGCACGAATGTTCAGAGATAATGACCCTTGAATCAGTGGTGGACAACACAAAGGGTCATAAGATACTGGATAAAGCAAAAGAGCATAAGAACTGCTTATAGTGATGTCATAAGGATACAATCAGTGCAGTCTAGCCACTCCATTTTATTGTGTGTTAGGTTTTAACTGAGGATCAGAAACAATGATCAAACATCACTTGTATTCTCATAAACCTGATCCAATAATGATGGTAAAGTATCAGATTTGTACTGGAAAGATATGTCTAGCTCATTGTGTGTCTTTCGGACATCTTAACCTAACCTACCAGACAGCAGCCTGAACAGCCCACATTAGCCTGAACTGGTCAGAGCTTGGAAATCAAGTAGGGTTGGCCATGGTTAGTACTTGGGTGGGAGATCATCACTAAGGAAGACTAGAGCTGCTTTGCAGACAATGGCAAACCACCTCTGCTTATCTCTTGCCTTGAAAATCTCATGAAGGGTTACCATAAGTCAGCTGTGACTTGATGGCACTAAATTATTATTCAGGAACAGGAATGTTCTGAATTTGGGAGAAACCCAGGTATGCTGTCTTGACCTCCTTAGATGAAGGTTGGGATACAGATATGATTCATAATATTTCCCTCATATTTTCCTGCTTGCATCTAGAGCTCTGATACAGATCTTGCCTGGAGTGTCATTGTTGTAGGAATGGAAAAAAATATGGAGCTTTCAGGACAAATCTTGTATTTGCTGTTTGCATTCAGGAAAAGTTAAACTTTGCACACTCATTAATCTTACTTCTGTGCAAGTCCATAGAAAAGAATGAGTATCATGTGGGATAGTAGTTGGTAGATTATGCTCATTAACTGTAAAAAACTTCCCAGAGTTCTGCATTTGTTTTATATTTTTCAACCTCTGTAATTTTTTTTCTGATTTAATCTATGCTCTGTTACTAGTAAGATTACTGGCAAAGCTCAGAAGATCTCTTTGATCCAGAGGAAATCTGTATGAATCCCACAAGGGGTTTGGGAGGCAAATGAAAAGTGGCGGGCAGAAACTCTCTGAAGTGTGATTGCAAAAGCTGGTTACAATTAAGTGAACTGAAAATTTTATGAGGTTCTAGTCAGAGGGGCAAGTGAGAGGTGGGCCAAGCTAAACAACCACTCCCCAGTGGTATTAGTCAGAGGAAAGTGGGTGAGGTTCCCTCAGCCTGTTTTGCCTAAAGGCACATTTAACTGGCAAGATTGCATAACGGGCATTAATTGGCAGATCTTGCAGCAATGGCAGGGCTGATATAGTCAGCTAAAATACTATGCTCCAAACAGAAAGGGCTTCTGCTTGTAGGGAGCTTCTGTGCTTCCTACGAACCATATTTTAAAATGCATTCTGAGATTTGAGCTGATAATGTGAATGACATTCAGTGAGATTGCCAAATGCTGGTAATTTACTTTCATCTTCACATTAATGTGGGCCCACCTGTGATGAATTGGAAACTAAATAAGCACATCAGTTTTAATTAGATATTTCATAGGCTGGATTTAGTTAAACAGCAGCATTCATTCTTATTTATTAAACTCTCAAAAGAGGCCCAGATTCTCCACAATACAATTCTTCCTCTAATTCCAACTTCTGTGCTGGTTTGATTTAAAATTCACTTTCATTACAGAGTAATTTTTGATAATATTATCAAGCATTATACCTTAACACTTTACAATGTCGTATTCCCTGGCTACAGCATAGTTCTACAGTGCCATCCTAAACAGTTACACCCTTCTAAGCCCATTGATTTAAATGGATTTAGAAGGATATTATGCTGCTTAGGATGGTATTATTAAAAATGTAGATTCCTTTTTCAGTCTTACTTATAAGGTTCTGGTTCTTGCTATTAGTAACTTTATGCATAGAACTAGGACTTGGTAGTTACTTTAGATAAATGAACATGGCATACTAACTAGAAAAGCGGCAAATCATATTAACAGAAAAGGGTTTCCAGCCAGAAGGAACAAATATCTTACTGAAAGAGCCCAATATTTTTGGCTAGAATATAAAATATACAGCTAGAAACAAATGGGTTAAACACATTCTGCTGATACTGACACTACAATAACAAAACCTGCTAGAGTTGGTTACTGATACGTCTCATACTTCGGCAAGTGATACAATGCTTAAATGTGGAATCAAAACTGTCAGGAAGCTGGGCTTTATTCAAACTGAAGATCTGCTGGATGAAAACCTGTTTTATCTTCTGCAAAATTAGGATCCTAACAGGATATATCTCATTTTTATTCTCTTTGTGACCCAGCTCAGGGCAGGAAAGTATCCAGAAGTAATCTGCCTTCAAATGAAAACCTCTTTAATGACAATTGTTTTCACACTGACATTTTAATCTGCAATTGCCATCATCCATTCACAGCGTTTTAATTGATAATCCAGATTAAGAACACTTTCCAGGGAGGAAGCCATGTTAAATGTGTACGATGGACTGCACCTTTGAAGAGGTTTAAAAGTGTTGTACATAAAACTACAGGGCTTTGAAGGGTTAATACTCCACAAGCCGGAGAGTCTTGCGTGACAGGCTGCTCCAGGCAATCTGATTGGTTGGCATCAACTGAGCAAAGAAAGTCTGGTGAGAGTTGGATGCTGAAGAGAAGTCAGTCAGATTTCTGCCTTAACTGTGATGAGATGTGTATGGAGACCATCTTAGACTAGCCCTAACAGAATAGGGTTTAGTGCTGACAAAGTCAGAATTCATCATGGCTGTATATAGTCCTGTTTCAGCATTAGCTGAGAGCAGTTTGAACACAGACAGTGATCTGGGGGGAAATTTGGCAAGGAGGTTTGGGTAGCATAATAAGTCTCCCATTCAGGCCAAAAGGAAAAGGGGATAGATCTTCCAGGGAGAGAAGAACAGGGAAAGTTACCTCTGAGGAGTAGAGATCCCTGGTCTAGTGTGATTGGAAACTGCTTGTGGAGACTTTAAAAGCCAGTTAACAACTCGATTTCTGGTGATCCAAGAGAAGGGGTTTGGGTACTAGGAAGAGGGTACCAGCCTTCTGGGCACCAAAAGAGTCTGCTATTATACAAATAAAGTGTGCTGGTTTGGAAAAACCCAGGAACAAAAGCCTCTCAAAATGAAGAACTACAATAACTGTGAATAATTGAAGGAGCACTCGCTAGCATGCTATATGAATAAGAGTTTGCACTTATACTATTTTACCTCAGTATTCTCAACCCCTGACATCACCTGACCTTTCCCGTTGATGTTAAATAAAACCTTCTGTTATTTTTGAATTTTAAAAGCATCTCGAGTGGTGGAATGAGCTCCTGGAGAAGATCAGGGCCCTGTAGGACCTTTTACAGTTTTGCAGGGCCTGTAAAACGAAGCTCTTCCACCGAGCTTTTGGGAGACACTGCCACCACCACCAATGAAGAACATCTGATGGTTGAATGGGAGAGGGCCCTGGTTTCTGGAAACTGCAATCAACAGCCTAAAGAACAACAAGTACTACAGGAACAACCAGAACTAATACTGTGAGCTGACGGCGAACTGAGAACAGTGAAAGATGGCTGCTTCCGTTTATGGATAACAATGATCACTAGCACTTTATTATGGTTATTGTTAAGTATGAGACTCAACAACAGGATTCAGCAAAAAGTGATTTCAGCTTTATTTAACAGCAAGACTTCAACTCAGGAACACACAACAAACAAGTGGAGCACAGCTCCCTTTTTAAACTCTCCCGGGCTGTCAAAGCCACACCCACAGTTAGCTAAAGGCCAATCACAACACAGAGATAAAGGCCAATCACAACACAGAGATAAAGGCCAATCATAACACAGGGATAAAGGCCAATCACAACACAGAGATAAAGGCCAATCATAACACAGGGATAAAGGCCAATCAGGACTGTTCCCTCTTTGCGACATATTTACAAGATGATTGGTTCTGTACAGAGGTTTCTTAGAAACCAGCCAATAGTAACGCCACAGCTGAAGAGCCACATTTGAAATCAAGCTTAACATAGGAATGTATAGCCCAGATTCACATTCCAATACATCACAATTCCTCCCCCCTAAGATGGCGCATTACCCCACCAAACATAATCCTTCAGATAGGAGGGGGCACAACGACTTCGGCTTGATCATCGCAGCGGTCTCTGCTCCAATGGTGGAGTTGGAGCGGCACATACTTCGGGGACCCTGGTCACTTCTCTCGCAGGAGAAGGGGGAACAAAGACAGGGGTCCCAGGCCCTGGAGTTGGGGCTTGCCCAGACTCCGAATTCCCTTCTGCAGCACTCACCTCCTCGGCGGGAAGCCCCTCCTGCTCGGGGACCAACTCAGAGTCAGGCAGTGACTCAGCGCTTGAGTCTGCCCAGCACTCTCTGAGCTGGTCTACGTGGTGGCGTATCTCCCGTCCGCTGGGAAGTCGGACCACGTACAGCCTGGATCCTGTGATTTTGGTGACTATGGCTGGTAGCCGCCGATGACCTTCCACATAGTTGCGGGCAAACATCTTGTCCCCCACAATGAAGACTCTCCCCTGCTCTGGGGTCTCTGACCGTTGCTTTGACTGATCTAAGTCGGGGTGCAAACGGTCAAGAAGTGAAGCCAGCTTTTGGCCCATTAGAAGTTCAGCTGGGCTCCTCCCCGTTGTCGAACACGGGGTGATGTGTTGCCTCAAGAGGAATGAGGCAAGTTTCTGGCTCTAGTCCCCACAAGTCAGACGCCCAAGTGACTCCTTTGCCGTCCAAACCATCCGTTCAGCCTGTCCATTAGAGGCCGGATGGAACGGGGCAGAAGTCACATGGCGGATGAGGTTGTCTCGCAAAAACCCCTCAAACTCGGCCGACACGAACTGTGGCCCGTTGTCAGAGACCACACAGTCCGGCAGCCCATGTGTTGCAATCAGATTGTGGAGGGCCTTGATCACAGCCCCGGACCCAGTCGAATACATATTTACAACCTCCAGCCATTTGGAGTAAGCGTCCACACATATTAGAAACATTTGCCCATGAAAAGGGCCCGCAAAGTCTATATGGAGGCGGGACCATGGCCTCCTCGTCTTCTCCCAGGGCTGAATGGGAGCCTGTGGTGGTTCTGGACGGGACTGCTGACACGACATACACTGCCTTACCCAGGCCTCGATGTCCTCGTCCAGTTTCGGCCACCACACGTACCCTCTAGCGAGGGCTTTCATGTGGACCATGCCAGGGTGGCCCACATGCAACGCCTCCAAAACATCCTCCCTTAGTTTGGCGGGAATCACCACCCGACTCCCCCAAAGCAGACAGCCCTTGGTAACTGACAACTCATTTTGGCGCGAGCAGAAAGGTTTAAACTCAGGTGCCATTTTCCCTGCCGGCCACCCCCTCCATGCCCAATTAAGGACACATGCGAGAACAGGGTCCTTAGCTGTCGCAGTGGCAATGTCCGAGGAGGTAACCGGTGCCTCCAGGAGCTGCTCAAGCGCCAGAACGTCCAGTTCAGTATCAGAGTCAGAGTTAGTCAGCGGTGCGGGGCAACGGCTAAGGGCATCGGCATGCCCGATAGCCTTCCCCAGGCGGTGCTCGAGTTCAAAATCGTACGCCAAAAGGAAAACTGCCCACCTCAACATCCGAGGGGACAGTATGTTCGGCGTCTGTCGGTCCGGGGAGAAGATGCCCAGGAGTGGTTTGTGATCGGTCACAAGGAGGAACCTCCACCCATAAACAAAGTCATGGAATTTCTTAATTCTGGAGATTAAGGCGAGGCCCTCCTTGTCGATCTGGGCATAGTTTTCTCTGCCGTTGTGAGTGATCGTGAATAAAAAGCGATCGGTGCCTCCGATCCATCCGGCATCAGGTGGCTGAGAATGGTGCCCACCCCATAAGGGGACGTGTCAGCCGCAAGAACCAAAAGTTTGTTCTCGTCGAAGTGGGTCAGCACCACACTCGACGATAGAAGTTCCTTCACAGCCGTGAAAGCTCGCTCCTGCCGCTCTCCCCACTCCCATTTTGCGTTTTTGTGGAGCAGAGCATGCAGGGGTTCAGCAACCAATGCAGGAAGGCATGGTAAAAATTGAGGATTCCCAGGAACGACTGGAGATCCTTCTTTGACCGTGGTGGGGGCGCGTTCTTGATTGTGGTGACTTTGTCGGGCATGGGGTGGACCCCATCCGCATCAATGAGGAATCCGAGGAACTCAACTCAGTCCACCCCGACAACACACTTAGAACGCTTCACCCGCAAACCAGCCTCCCCCAAACGGCCCAACACTGCTCTCAAGAGAGCCATTAGTTGACATTCATCAGCACCAGCTATTAGGACATCATCAAAATAGGGCACTACGCCTGGGAGCCCACGCAGGAGCCCCTCCATAAGCCCTTGAAAAATACCTGGGGCAACATTCACCCCAAACTGAAGGCGTTTGACCCTGAACGCCCCTTTGTGGGTCACAATCGTTTGTGCCTCAGCAGTTGCGTCGTTCACCGGCAACTGCTGGTACGCTTGAGCAAGGTCGACCTTGGCAAAAACCTTACCCCCTCCCAGCGATGCCAGCACGTGGCTGATTACTGGCACAGGGTACGAGTGCTGTTGAAGGGCTCTATTTACAGTACATTTATAGTCAGCGCAAATTTGTATTGACCCGTCAGCTTTTATGGGTGTCACGATGGGGGTCTCCCATCGACCATAGGGCACCGGCTCGAGGATGCCCTGGTTCACCAATTTGTCTAGCTCGGCCTCAATTTTTGCCTTTAGGGCAAGTGGTACCTTTCTATACTTCAGCTGTATGGGACGCACTGAAGGGTCAAGATCAAAAGAGACTGGAGGGCTGGTATACGTACCAAACCCTTCCCCAAACACATTCGGAAACTCTCTATACAATGAGTCCCATTTATTATCACAGATCTTATTTACACCGGTAACAGCAATGCCCAATGCCTCGAACCAATCGAGACCCAATAGACTGACTCTTTCCCCCTCAGCAACTAGGAGGGACAGCTCAGCCTTCCGATCCTTGAATTCAACTCGGAAAGTCACCTTTCCCGCCAATGGAATGCGCCTTCCTTGGAAGTCGATCAGGCGGGTTGACACGGGTGATAGCCGGCGGCGACTCCATGTCGGGAACAGGTGTTGCCACGTTTGTGTGGAGATGACTGTGACGGACGATCCGGAGTCCACCTCCATAGTGCAGGGAATGCCGTCCAGTCGAAGCATGACGTGGATCTTCCGCGTGGCCTTGTCACCGGTAGCCAGGATGGTTGACGGGCAGGTGTCAGTCTGATGACAGTCGGGCGACCTGCCGTCATCTCGGGGTCGAACCTTGGGGTCTGCACGTTGCAAAGACGGTGGCGATTTTCTGGCCGCTCGACAAACTCGGGCCAGGTGACCTCTCTTCCCGCAGAAGCGACAGATCAGCTCCTTTACCCAACAGAGGTCTCTGTCATGCTTACCACCACAGCCAGCGCAGGGATGGGTCATTGTAGTTCTTGGTCTGGTCCGTGGTGGGCGTGTCTCCCGAGTTCGGCACACGCCATCAGCGTTGCTGTCGGACTCGCTGTCGGACTGCTGGTGAACTGCAGGCTCTTTGCTGACCTGGGTCTGCTGCTGCCGAACCTCTCGCGTCGACTTGTCAGCGGCCTCTGCTGCGATGGCCTCGGCATAGGCGACCGCATACGTGAGTTGGGTGCGGGCGAAGAGATGCTGTTGAAGGTGCTCGTCCCGGAGGCCGCACACCAATCGGTCAAGGAGGGGTTCCTCTAAGTCAGCGAACTCGCATGGCCTCGCCGCCTTCCGTAAGGTGGTGACAAACTCAGCTATCGATTCAGATGGCCCTTGGCACTGCTTGTAAAAGGCGTGCCGGCATGCGATTCTCGACGGTTGCGGCGAGAAATGGCCCTTCAGTTTGGCTGTGATTTCAGCCCATGTTGCTGCGCTTAGTTCAGTCGGGGCGACCAGGGACCGGGCGATGTCGAAGGCGGCCTTGCCGCATGAGCTCAGGAGCGCTGCCTTCTTTCTCACCTCGTCGGTGATCTGGTTCGCCTGAAGGTGGAACTCAAACTGTGCCAGGTAAGAGTCCCAGTCCTCCGTCACTAGGTCGAATGCTTCGAATGCCGGGTTGACGGCCATCTCGACCGGAGGGGTGACCACTGCTTGTGGAGCCTCAGTCGGCGCAGCCGGGTGTGTGTCCTCATCTGCCGTTCTGCGTTGGTTCAGCGGGGCTGCCTACCCGCTCTCAGTATCCCATCCTCGTCGCCAATTAAGTATGAGACTCAACAACAGGATTCAGCAAAAAGTGATTTCAGCTTTATTTAACAGCAAGACTTCAACTCAGGAACACACAACAAACAAGTGAAGCACAGCTCCCTTTTTAATCTCTCCCGGGCTGTCAAAGACACGCCCACAGTTAGCTAAAGGCCAATCACAACACAGAGATAAAGGCCAATCACAACACAGAGATAAAGGCCAATCATAACACAGGGATAAAGGCCAATCAGGACTGTTCCCTCTTTGCAACATATTTACAAGATGATTGGTTCTGTACAGAGGTTTCTTAGAAACCAGCCAATAGTAATGCCACAGCTGAAGAGCCACATTTGAAATCAAGCTTAACATAGGAATGTATAGCCCAGATTCACATTCCAATACATAACAGTTATAGAATTGTTTTATTCATAACTTATGTTTTTAATGTAATTATCTGTTTTTGTAAGCTGCCCTGAGCTGGCTTTGGCTGGGAGGGTGGGGTAAAAGTTCAAATAAATAAGTATTTCCCCCCCTGTCATTTAAGTTTACCCTTCCCTCAGGTCCAGGGCTGAGAAAATAGCCATTACCTGTTACTGACACAGGGTGGGACTGCTAAAGCTACTGCTAAGAGAAGAATACACATTACCAGGGCTGCTCAGTCAGTGAAGGGACACAATAGAAAAATGGAGGGAAAATCTTGCCTAAAAGGGAGGGGTGTGGATGGGGTCTGTCATAATGTGCAATCCTATTGATTGTTATTTGATTTACCGTATATAATCCTTGAGTCTAATGAGAGAGGTGGACTATAAATAGACAGGCCTGAGTAGGTTTCAGAATGGACCTGTTCACAATGGCTCTGTAATTGAGAACCCATTGTATTCCAGTATTTTCTTGCTGTTCTTTCATCTTTTATTTAGGCTTGGTTTCTGGTGACTTAAAAACAAACAAACATAAAATGCACTAGCAGCTCCAGGACATCCAATGTAGACAACCAAATTACAACTGAAGTTTCTCGGGGCTCCTATTCCATTATATTTATCTTCTTTTCTATCTAATCTGGGAGAACCGGGTTTGATTCCCTACTCCTCCACTTGCACCTGCTGGATGACCTTGGGCAAGCCATAGTTCTGATAAGAGCTGTTCTTGAAAAAGAGCTGTTTCTGTCAAGAGCTCCCTCAGCCCCACCTACCTCACAGGGTGTCTGTTATGGGGAGGGGAAGGAAAAGGAGCTTGTAAGCTGCTCTGAGACTCCTTTGGGTAGTGAAGGGCGAGGTATAAATCCAATCACCTCTTTTTCTTCTTCCTCTTCTTCTTCCAATTTAATTAATGGCTTCTTGTTCTCTTTGACTGATGGTGTCATTCATGAATCAATTGCTAATGACCAGTGCTTGGTTTGTGTGTGTTGGGGCATATTAAGTACTGCTTTTCACTTTGCAGTCACTGCCAATCTCATTTAATTTTTTTTTTAAATTGTTATAGTGCAACCCTTTAGTATATATTTGATCTTCATTTATTGATTTTATATCTTCAATCTCACTTTAGAATATTTTGTATTGTGAGATGTGAGATGCTATTGTTGTAATGTGTTTTGTTTTATATGGAATAAAATTTATATATATATATATATAAATGAGCAGTTGATTGAAAAACAGTACTTAAGAAGCTCCTTCCATAGAAACAAGAACTGATAATTAATCATTGATTCAGGAATGCTGTGGCCTCAGGAAGATGCTCATTAGGCTTTTAAAAAAGGAATAAATGGAATATGAAAGTGGACCTTTTGGATAAATCCAATGTGAATTTATAAATTTATGGGGAACAGACTGCTATGTTAAGTGCTGTGTGAAATCCCAGTTTCTGTTCTCTTTCCAGGTGATTGTGGGGAAAAAATGACTGAGCAGTGCAAAAGTATCCTAGTATGGAAAGCAGCCCAAAGTCAGTACCTTAAGAGGGAAGAGATATCAACAAGTATACCATACTGTGACAGGACAGAGTGCCTTGAGGGCAACCCATGGCAAGCTGGGTAAAGGTCTAAGTTCCACTGGTCTTGTTTCCCCTGAGCACATGCCAGACTCATAACTCAGTTTTGCAAAAGCTGTTTATTCTGGTCTTTATACAGGTAGAGTGAGGAAGTGGTTCACATTTCCTGCCTCATTTCTCACAAATTACCCTGGCTGCTCCATCCCGTCCACAAGCCTCTTACTGCTGCTTTTAAAGTTCATCTTTACAAGCACCTAGGCTTAGCTGCTCCCAAGTGTTGCTCATCATTACTCGCAGTGCAGGACCCAGGATTGTTAGCCCACACCATCCCCACCTGAGAGTGCCCTGCTTTCCAGAGAAGGCTTCTCTCAGCTTAGGGTTGCCAACTGCCACTTGGCAAATATTTGGAGATCTGGGGATGGAGCTTGGGGTGTGTGTGTGTGGAGAGGGGAGGGACCTCAGCAAGATTATCATGCCATAGAGTCTACCCTGCAAATCAGCCATTTTCTCCAGAGCAACTGACCTCTGTCATCTTGAGATCAGTTGTAATTCCTCCACCTGGAGGTTGGCAACCCTGTCAGAGCTGGTTGTCCACCTTTTTTCTTCTAGCAACAATGCTGTGCACCTCCTGCTCCCAATTAACTGGGTTCTCTCATCAGTGTGCCCCTCTCGCACACACCAAAGATGACTACAGGAAGGGAATACCTCCAAGCAACGGAGCTGGTAGGGTCAAATCAAGAAGTGCCTAAAAGCAGAGATACCAAATAACCAGACCCATATGCACGGGGGTGCCTATGAGCGCCCAGCACCCCCACCAAACAACCTGGTGCCCTCCCCAAACAGCTGTGCCTCCCCCTCCCCTGTCTGAAGCTGGGGTAGCAGCCAAGGTGGCCCTTCGGCACTGTTCCCCCTGGTGCCCATTGGGAGTTGCTGCAAGTGCCCGAGCTGTCCTTTGTGCACCTCAGCCTGCCCATGGGGAGTGGACAATAAGTGCGGGATGCCATCTGCCTGCCCAGTCAGTGTTTGTGAGTTGGAAATGCTCCCTCCTGGCAGCTGGCTGGTGCAGCTGGGCTCATTGGCATTTGGTTTGGAGAAACAGGGAAGAGGTTACAGAAACATTTCTCATTTCTCTGCAGCACCGAAAGGGTTAAAGTGAGCAAGCTGCTTCCTAAAGAGGCTGAGCAAGGGGGGGCAGCAAAGAGGAAAAGGTCTTGAGTGGGAGGCTGTTCTATTGAATCACCAAAGAGAACAGGGTGGGCTTCAGTTATGCAACAGGAGGAAAAAAGCCTTATAGCCAGATCTCAGGAAGATTTAGTCACAGTGGGGAGGGGGGATAAGCTTTTCAGTCCTGGAAGAGAGAAATGCGGCTATTGCATGATTTTCTTGGGAAGTTGGTATTAAACGTAAAAACTGAAATAAATAAATAAATGATAAAAATAGTTTTCAAATGTAATCAAAAAATCACCTTCTGCTTTGGGAGGTGCTGACTTCTAGGTGGGGTCTGGAGCAGTGTTCCCTCTAAGCTGAGTTAGTATGAGCTAGCTCATGGTTCTTTAGCCTCCAGCTCACACACTTTTGTCTTTGCTCAGGTAGGATGGTTCCAGAGTAAACTAATGTATGCAGCAGACAAATTGCTCGCTCACAACTTTAATGCCAGCAGCTCACAAAGTAGAATTTTTGCTCACAAGACTCCACAGCTTAGAGGGAACACTGGTCTGGAGATCTCCTGGCATGACAGCAGAACTCCAGACTAGAGATCCAGTCCCCTGGAGGAAGCGGCTGCTCTGGAGAGTGAACTCTATCCATCATTATACCTGGCTGAGGTCCCTCCACTCTCCAAACCCCGCCCTTCCCAGGTGGCACCTTGGTGCACCCCCACCAAAAATTTTCTGGGTAAGGGGCTGCAAATAACATGGAGGACTGGCAGGGCCGGCCCCAGGTGTTTTTGCACACTAGGCAAGGACATCTTCTGGTGCCTCCCCCCACACTCTTTCCTTGGCAAAGGCCAAGGAAGGGAAGGTTTAAACCCCCTTCCCTTCCATCTGAATGCTGGCTTGCTGGGTGCCCCACAGCTGCAGGGCACGCCGGCAAGCCAGGGAAGAGGCAGGGGTTTAATCCCCCGTCTCTTCTGTCTGCACGCTGGCAAGCCAGGGAAGGGGTGGGGTTTTTTTGGGGGGCTTTTGGCAGGGGGCTTTTGGCGCCCCTAAGGGCCGGCACACTCTAGGCAAACGCCTAGTTCACCTAGTGAGTGAGCCGGCCCTGAGGACTGGCATTGCATCATATGGTCCTGATTCACAGTTACTGTTCTGCTTATGCTGCTCTTGCCAGGTCATTTAGATGAGCAATAGTCAGCATGAGGTTTAGGAGTGGCCGTCTACAAATGACAAATGTTTTGTTACCATGTTACCATGATGTCTTTACCTGGGAAGTAGTTCCTATTTGTGTGGAGGAGGCCCGGGTCTATGTGGTCCATGGGGTCGCAAAGAGTTGGACTCAACTGTGCGACAGAACAACAACAACAGTTAGAGGGAACGTGGCATAGTATAGCCTTATCTCGTCAGATCTCAGAAGCTAAACAGGGTCTGTCCTGGTTAGTATTTGGATGGAAGACCACCCACAGATTCTAGGGTTGCTATGCAGATGAAGGTGATGGCAAACCATCTCTGTAAGTCTCTTGTCTTGAAAACCTATGGGGTCACCATAAGTTGACTGCAACTTGATGGCACTTTATGTACACGCTCAAACAGGGCTGGTACATAGATGGGAGGCCACCAAGGAAAGACTTTGCAGAGGAAGACACTGGCAAACCACTCCTGCTTCTCACTTGCCTTGAAAGCCCCTTGCTGGGGTGGCTATAAGTTGGTAGTAACTTGATGGCACTTATGTATGTTCATAATGTTAGGCTGAGATGCTGTTGGATCCTGCAAGATTGCTTTCTCTGCATTTGTTCAAATCTTGTCAGGGCTATGCTTTGTTTTGTGGGGATAATTCTATCATGTATGAAGAGGGCTGAAATGTCTATTGAGGACAAGACTATAAAAATGAAACCCTCTTATACTATGGTCCATGCTTTCTAGTATTGTCAAGATATTTTACCTTAAAATAGTTTATGGCTGAATCAATACTGGTTCTCTGTGCAGGAGTACATCACCCTCGATTTAGTACCCACTCCTCTCAGCTTTTCAATTAGAACTTTGAATCACATTCCTTGATTAGGAACAAGCAATCAATCATAATTAATTAGTTAAAATGTTCAACCGTTAAAATCATTACCATTAATTAAAATAATTATCTCTATTTTGGCTGCACTTCATTACCATTTCAGGGAATGATAACTGTACCTTTTGCTCGGTCTAGGATTGTGGCAACTGAAAGACATGCAGAGGTGATGCACTTCTTCCTGAGATATGATCAGTTCACTTTATTTCTCAGTTTTATATGGACAAAGATTATTAAGAGTGGACTTCCATGTTATCTGTAGTTCTGTGATTGTTTCCCCGTTGTTGTTTTTTTGAAACCAGAATGTTGCTATAAATTCCATGATTTAAAGGGGAATACCAGTGAAGAAGAATCTGGACTGGTCTTTCCTTTCAGACAGGTTTTCTTCAAAAAATAATTCCCAGCTACTTTTATCTGCTTTTGGGGAAAACACACAAGGATCTATACATTAACCCAGCAACAGTAAAAGTGATGTGAGGTAGGTGACAATCCATGTGAGAACAATACAAGGGGAAAGTTAAATAATCCTTTTCCCCCTTTTACATTGGAGCTGTGATTATATGTTTTTGTATGGTTTAAATGATTTTAAAGATTTTTTTCTTGTGTATGTTTTTTAATGTTAGCCACCTTAGTGGCCATGATGAGGACAGAAAGGAGGAGTATAATTTTGTAAATAAATAAAGGAATGATTTTAAGTTGCAAACCAATGGAACTACCTGCCTTTCCCCCCTAAACTTTGGAAGTTTCCAGTAATGTTGTAGAAGAAGCAGCAGTTTGGAGTATTTCAGAGATACCATTTGTCTGGAACCAGAAGCAATTCTGTCAACAAACCAAGACAGGATTCTTCCTGTAAGATTTGGTTAGAAGTAAAAGAAAAACTATCATAGAGAGGGATTTCAAAGTTCATTTCTAGAACAAATTAGCTCTGATCAGCCTTCAAGCTTTTGAGTTTGTTAACGTCAAAGTTTATCGGAAGAAGACTGCCAGACCATGTGTGGTTCACCCTTCTTTCCTAGATGATCCTCACTCATTCTGACTTTGCAAAACACTGAAGATAAAGAAAGAGTTCAGGACCTGACACATACTTATTGTGAACTTAGAAAAATGCCTCAAGTGCCAGTCCCAGAACCTGTTTCAAAATTTGGAGACTTCTGTTTTGAACATATCTGTTAACATTAGGTTCATTAAACTGAACGTCTCTACTATGTGACTGCAGCAGATAGTCCACAGTGAATTAGCTGGTAGCCTGATCCTCTAACTGATGGATCAATAAAGAGGCTTATCCAGTCTTGCATAATGGTCGTAGCGTTTCCATGGAAGAGCCATAGATTGTGACTGGAAGACTAATTTCCAATCTGTTCTATGCTATGAAGCTCACTGGGTGATCTAGGACCAGCTACTTTCTTAGCTGAACCTACTTCTCAGAGGCCTTTATCGAGGCAGGGAGAATCATGTACAGCACTCTGAGCTAAGCCAACCTGAGCTAAGCCAACCAAGCTGCTTTTGGCACCACTGCTTTGCTACGTCTTCCAGATTAGTTGTGTTATCTTGGCCAGCCCTCTCTCATGGCCGCTATTTTAAGCCAATCCTTGCATCCATTGCATGCTATTTAGAAAAATAAGACTCTCAGGATGCTCTATGAGTGTGTATAACAAAATACCCACACTAAAGATATACATGGAAATTACTGGTTCCGGAACAGTAACACAAGTCTGAGATTCTTAGGTAATGGAAACTCCCTCCCAAAACAATCCATGCTGTTTTTCATCATTGGCTGCTGCTAGCTGGCTACGGCATGTGCTTGTGCTTTTGATTTTACTGATTTCCTGAGCAATGGCATTTCTCTCTTCTAATTGGATCCTTGCAAGGCAGGAGCATAGAGCACTTCTAGCCAAATGCCTTTGGAGAAGCGTGGCAGCACAGAGTGTCACCTACTTTGGAGGGTTGTAAAAACTAACCTCTCTTTGTTCGATCTGCTTCAAAATGAGGGAATATTTAGATTAGAGGGAGGATTGTATCCTGATGTAGATTTGGTGCCCTTATCTTTATAAACACTTGCTACAGACCCTCATATGCATTCCCTATTGAAAATAATGGTCCTGAACTCCAGAACCACGCAGATTTAAATCCCAAACTGGTAATGTCCTACCTGAAAATAAGGAATCATGGTAATAACCCAACACACCAAAGCCCAGATCTGAAATTATAACTTTTTTTGCACACACTCCTAGTTCTGTGCTCCATATCCACTTGTTCACACTTGTGTAGTATGGGTGTAGAACTGTAATACACAAAGTCCTTTTTATGACATGCAAATCTCAATTGCATTTCATGGGTGTAATTTATTCTGAAGTGCATGTATATTGCTGATCCATGGTAGAAAGTTATGCTGAGTCAAACAGCGTTACATGTCGCCATGAAATCGCATTCAACTTCCTGTTAGTTTTTATCAGCACCAAGAATGAGCATGAACAATTCTTGGACTCCCTGTTCCTTGCATGTGACGGAGAGAAACAAATATGGTTAGTTGCATTGTCTAGTAAGTTCTTGTGCCTATAAGTCTTGATTCCATAACAGTATTAAATTGCAATTTGGAACACTAGTTTATCAGTAAGAAACAAACTACAGTTCAGCATTCTATCATATTTAGGTATCATAACAAATTGCAGTTCATTTCAAACCTGATGATGCCTCTATTGTGCATAAGGAGAGGAAGAAGAGAGATAGGGGAGTTCATGAGCTCAAAACTTCAACTTGTTCTTGGACTATAATTTGCTCACTCATCCCAATACATCATCATGTCCCTGATCAAATGCTTTGTGAACTATTTTAGCAGGCCCTCGTATGCTGTGGATGCTAATGGTTGCCGTAAAAATCTCATTACAATAGGTAGAAACATAATATGCTTTATAGCTCTGCTCATCCAATTTGATGTGTATGCCAAAGTGAAAAGAGCTACTTGAAGAATTAAAGAATGAGTGTTATCAGTGTATCTATTGAGCCTTATGTCACAAAAAGGCAAACTGTGAAGGTGACAATGGAATGAGGGCTTCATCTGTTGAAGTCTGAATTAATGATGAAGACAATCAAGATCCCTTTGTGGCTGATTCTTTTCCAGCTGCATGCAATTACACAAGAGGCATCAAAGGAGTCCATTCATTAGTTGGTAATTCTGTGCAACTTCAAAAAGAGGTCCTTAAATCAGTACTGATAGGAAAATATTTCCTTGAAAAAACAGAATTACCCATATTGCCTGCAGGATCTTGGATTAATTGGGGGTGAAGGTAGACAGACATTCTGAAAACACACATCCTCTATCCTAAAAGCAAAGTCTTGCTAGATGGTATATGTGTGTTCAAAACTATCTTTGTCCCACTTAGTATTTTATGTCTTTACCCCAAGTTTTTATAAAAACATAACTTTCTGTAGGTAAACTAGTTAGACTACAAATAGATGTTGACATACAAAATCACCTCTAGTCACCCATGTCATGTAGCGACAATGGCCTGTCTATTTCACAGACAAAATATCCCTTAATTTAAAGATTTAAAAAATACTGTAACACAAAACGACAAAGACCAGTGAAGTCTGAAGGAAAGCTGCCATATTGCCTATAACTGTCTGCCACTCCATGAGGAAGCTTCCCCCTTGGGGGAGGAAAATGCCCCCCCCAATTTGGTATTTACTGCAAAACTTCAAGTCAATCGATAATTAAAGTATTACATTAAAAGACAATATATCTGTCTGCAATGGCCACCAGAATAGCAGCACTGTTTACTGATTCTTCCAGATGACATTGACTCTGGCTCAGATTCAGCAGCCCAAGCAGGGGCTGTGGCTCAATTCTAGAGAGCTGGCTTTGTGTACAGGACATCCTTGTTAAAATGATCGGATAAGAGGTGATGTGAAAGACTGAGACCCTCGAGAGCTGCTGCTTGTTGGCGTGGACAGTACTGTCCTTGACAGAGCAGTGGTCCAACACAGTAAAAGGCAGCTTCATGTGTACCTTCCATTTCAAAACAATGGTTGATGCTGGTTATGCCATGGAGAGTAGCCATATTCATGGACTCTCTCTTTCTGCAAAGAAAAAAAAAATCTGGGGACACACTACTGCAATGCTAGAGAATATTCCTAGCAGTCAAGTACAGAATTATAAAATATTAAGAAAACAAAAGGTCACCAAAGAAACTGGCCCATTACTGGGAATTCTGGATTCTTTAAATGCTGACTGATTATCTCTGGCAACCTCATATTTCTCCCAAGTTGTCATAAGTTTTGCTTTTTTAAAAAAAGCCAGGGCACTGCTGTGAGGAAAGGATAAGTAACCTCACTGGACTACAATCAGAGACAAGCCATAAGAAGGCGATGTGCCTGCCAGGAAGAAGGCTTGTACGTGCATGAACTTTTTTTGACAGAGGGAAACATTCCAGCATGGGATCCTTCACTTACATTCTTTAGTGGCATCATTCTTTCTACATGCTTGAATTGGTTCATTTCTTTGACTGTGGAATGGGATTTATACATCTGCTACTCATGCTCAGCTCTTTTCATTGATCCTCCTTGCCTTTTCTCCCAAGGCAATTTAATGTTACCTCTCTCACAGGGGATCCAGCAGCATATATGATTTATTTACCTTTAGGTCTTTGGCACATGGTCACTGCCATCTTGTCATTGTTACCACATAGTTTCCAATAATGTAACCAAATACTTTCATAAGGTTAGTCAGAGATACTCGGTTGGATGGCAAAATGCCATGCTAGTGATACTGGCTCCATTAAAAGGTGGCACAAAACTATACCATCTTCTGTAATAATAACCATGTGGAAGTTACAATAGATACTAGGGGGCAGAAAAGAGAGTAGCTGCAAGATGACAGCAACCATGCTTCTATCAGTAACATATCAAGTGGGATAGATTCAGTCATGTTGGTCTGAAGCAGCAGAACAAAGTTTAAGTCCATTGGCACCTTTAAAATCAGGAAAGTTTTATTCAAGGTATAAGGTTTCGTGTGCACGCACACGTCTTCATTGGGACTCACTAAAAGGTTCTTTTTTCACAAGACAGCTGATGTTACCTGACCATCATGGTGGAACAGTGTTGTTACATATTGACTGAGGGGTTAAACCCAGCTCATCCATCCTCAAATCTTAGCATGATCATGATGTCTTTGCCTGTTGCTGTCTTTGGTTCCTAATTATTTGCTAGGAGAATTCCAATGCATGAAAGTCTCAGTCAAAGCTGTCAACGAGATCAGTTTTCCCTTTTGATATTTAGCAAATAGTAGTCATGTACCTATTCATAACACACAGTTGTCTATATTGTTGCAGTTAAGCTAAAGCTCTTCTGTGGCTGGGCCAGAGAGGGGGTGCTGAGATGGATTGCCAACTTCCCTCTCTTTACGGAGTCCCATTAACAGCTGGACCATCCATCAAGAGTTTGGGAGTGATCTTGTATGCTTCCCTTTCAATTGAGGCCCAGGTCATCAATGCTGTTAAGCTGGCATTTTACGATTTCCACCAAATTAAACAGTTGGTCTCATACTGGTCACCCTCCAACTTAGCCACTATGATCCATGCAATGGTCACCTCTAGACGGGATTATTGTAACTCATAGGGCTGCCCCTGAGGTTAATCAAAAAATTCAACTGATTCAAAATATGGCTGTGAGGGTTCTCACATGAACTCCATTTAGAGAGCACATTCAATCAGTGCTCTATCAGCTGCATTGGCTCCAGATTGCATACTGGCTCAAATTCAAGGTTCTGGCATTGACCTTTAAAGCCAGACTGTTGTCAAGTACCAGCATACCTTCAGGACCACCTATCCTGGTATATCCCCCACAGAGCACCATGCTCGAGTGACCAAAACCTACTGATGGCTCCTGGCCCAAAGAGCATCTGTCTGTCCTCAACCAGGGCCAGGGCTTTTTAAGCCCTGTCCCTAGCCTGGTGGAACACTCTTCCAGGAGAGATCAGGGCCCTGTGGGATTTACTGCAGTTGTGCAGGGCCTGCAAAACTCAATTGTTCCACTGGGCCTTTGGTTGAGAGCAGTATGGGGATCTCAATCAGTAAGACCTCCCATTTCCCCCCTCCCATTCCCTTGTTGTCATCCCCACGCACTGTTCTCCTTCTTCAGTGGTTAGATATCTTCCCTTCATATTGGGTTTATGCCATCTTGATTTTATATTACTGATTATGATGGATTATATTGTATTGTAGAAGAAGAAGAGATTGGATTTATACCCCACCCTTCACTACCCAAGGGAGTCTCAGAGCGGCTTACGAACTCCTTTCCCTTCCCCTCCCCACAACAGACACCCTGTGAGATAGGTGGGGTTAAGAGAGCTCTGACAGAAACTGCTCTTTTTCAAGAACAGCTGTGCCAGAACTATGGCTTGCCCAAGGTCATCCAGCAGGTTCAAGTGGAGAAGTGGGGAATCAAACCCGGTTCTCCCAGATTAGGGTCCGTGCACTATTTGATATTGGAAATTTTAATTGTATATTTATAAACTGATGTTACCCACTCTGAGCCAGTCATTGGGAGAGTGGGCTATAAATTAAATTAACAACAGCAACAATAATACATTCGGGACAAAACTGCACAGTTTCAATAGAATGTTCAAATAAATTGGGTAAAAAATTACAACTAGATTCAAATGAAGTAAAACCATAGTATTGATGTCTTCAAGGCTAGCTTGAAACAAAAAAGTGTGTGCTGTGAGAGACAAGTGGTTTGTAATATTCAGACAGGAAAGAAAATAAGTGGGTGGGTGCATATTGGAGTGAGTAGAACATTTTGTGCGGCAATGTGTTCCTCCTTGCTGAATCCACAATTCATGAACAAATACTATAATTAACATATTGCCATTATCAATCAGTGTAACTGAATGCAGGATTAGAATAACTGGCAGATTTGCCGCGTTCTTGTATAGAGTCCAGTCTGAGCAAGTACAATTTGGCAATGTTGCAAAATGACCGTTACAGAGGGCAGAACTTGGTATTCTGGGTGTGAGCCTTCTTTCTCCCCGTAAGCCCCTTGGTTTCTTTTGATTCCATTGGCCTCCATTCAAGTTAAGTTGGCATGTGTTGTTGCTTAGCAACAGCATGCAGTCTACTTTTGTACTGTCCCATGGAAATGCTGCCTGTCTGGAACGTGACATTAAACAGTATGGCTCTATTAAAGGGAATCTTTCAAGAGTACTTCCTTCTTCCACCACTTGGGTAGCTCCAGGTAGAGACTGTTCTGTAATTGTGTCCTGAAATGACCCAGATATGCAAAACAGGTAAGGCAACATCTTATTTCAGCCTTCTTCACTCCATGCGAGTTTTCAAATGCCATGGGTGTAACCTGATACTGGTCATGCCCTGTGGCTACTTAAGTCAGCTGAGCATGATGTGTAGACAAAGGGGCTGGGAAGATCTTCTTCCCTCCTCACTCAGCCCCCTTTTCATTTCTGAATATTCAGCCTGATGAAGACTTATGGAGAACTCAAAAGCTTGCACATTGCATTGTGTTATTTTTTGTTGGTGTTAATAGAAGGTGTTAGCTTTTGGTTTTAGAGTTTGCCATAGACCAATAAAGCTGCCTATGTGTTTTTGTTTACTTTGGGAATAACATAATTTATCCCATAAACAGAGGGATTCTGCAAATGGAACAAAAACAGATTATGAAGACTTGTTAGGAAATACCATCCCAGTTTGGTTAACATTGACTCTTTGCTCAATGTGTTTACTAAAATTAATCTCCACTGTTCAAAGTTTATTTTGGTACAAAATCAGTAATAATAAAGATACAGAATTAAAAAAATAAAAATAATCTCCATTATTGTCAATTTGTTAATTTCATTTTTCCTTTGTACTTGGCTTTTCAAGGAACCAATGTGTTCTGTTTGGTCTCAGGGGGACATTTGATCAATTACTAGTTTTTATTTTTTCAGTGGGATGCCTTCCTTCGACTTTGGTTCCTTCTTTCTATATTGCCATGGGTACAACCTAACACTAGACACAGTCTGCACCCACTGAAGCCAGCTGAGCATTCTAGACAAAGGGACTTTAAAGACATGGCCTAGAAGATTCTGCCTCAGAGGCAGTGCTTGTTTTTGTTTTGTTTTTGAATATCTAGCTTGATGAAGAGAACTGAAAGTTTGTGCACTATGTTGTGTTACCTTTGAGGGTCTTCATAAAAAAGTATTACGTGGTTTTTGTTTTTGGATAATCCAGCTGAAAGCATTAACAAAGAGAATGTCCAGGGGTTGAGGTTGGAACTTGGAAAAAATGTGGGTTCAAGTCTTTCCTTCAGGTTGCTTCAAGCATCCCTGCTCACATGAAAAAATGGAATAAACTTCTCTTGACAGCCGTATCATAACACTGGAAAGATCGCTGTATCCTATCCTGTTTGTCTCCTGTGCATCATAGGAAAGACACAAGGTATTCAAACTCAATGTGAATTCGTTTGACAAACTGCTTGATCACTTCACTTGTCTTACAAAGACTAACCCTTATAATAACTCTGTAAGCTAAGCACGTATTATTCTCTCCACATTGGAGATGGGGGAATGGAGGCTTGCTTAACATTATGTAAATGAATCAGGCAATGTGTTGAGATTTGAACCAGCAATACCATGGATTTAGTCACTGCTCACCAGCTCACACTTTGCAAATAAGTCATAGTTACAGCTTTGGTTACAGATTCAGCTCCCTTCCTTTTGTTGGTACACAGATCTTCTTTACAGTGAGAAAGCTATGAGGTCTTAACTGTCCTTCAACCCTTGTGCTCACAAAAGTTCAGCTTAGAAGTCAACTCAAATCAAGTGTTCCCTGTCTTAGAACTTACAATGGTTAGATGAACATATGCAGCTGTTTTAAGGTGAGCCAAATCCATTTGTCCATCCTGCCCAGTATTATATTTTATTCTGTCTGGCGGCCCTAACTCAGCACTGCTACTCAAGATCACCTGCAACTGAGACCTCTGCATGTATAGCACATCCTGAAAAGCATACATGGTTGGAATAGGGTTGCCAGGTCTTACCTGCAGTCTGGCAGGGGCTCCCAGGTCCTGCCCAGGATCTTCTGCTGCGTGTGGGAAGTGATGATGTCACCCAGAAGTGACATCAGCGCATTGCTGATATTGGGCATGATGCTCTCGTTTTTGGGCAAAGCTCTATGTTCAAAACCATAGAGTTTGCCCCAAAACTAAAGCGTCATCCTGGGCATCAGTGATGCGATGATGTCACTTCTGGGTGATGTCATCACATCGTGGATGTCACCTGATGATGTCCCTGTTTGGGGGTGGGGCTTCCTGCCAGCCAACTGGCTGGCAGTGAATCATAGCCTCGAAAATTGGGGGAACCTCTGCCCAGACTAGGGGTCTGGCAAACTTTAGATTGGAAATACATCTGATACCCATGATAACTTCTTAACAATTATGTCACTTGGGGGACAGAACAAATTCCCACAAATAACAGCTGAACATTTATCATATGGAAAGATGTTTAAAGGCTACAGCCTATACAGATATTTAAAGGCTAAGGCCTATACAGATTAAGTCTGCTCCTCCTAGAGCCCTAAGTTCAGAATGGGCTCATTTTTCTCTTGGGCCAACACAGCAAACAACTATCCATACCAAACTAGAATGACTCACTTATGCTTTTCTGCTGATAGCCAATTCAATAAAAACCAATGGAGACTTGCAAGAATAATTACAATGACTTAACAGTCTGCATTGCATTTCTTCACTTATTACTACCAATAAAGAAGAACCCTTTATCCAAACTTTGCTTATCTAGATCTTGTGATTATCTGAATTTACAGTATATTCTCCATATAGACTCATTCCAACTTAACTCTTTGTATCATGTACTTGTTCATTTAAATATCCAAAGCTTTGACATGTCATGTAGGCTAAACAGATAAATAAAATTGCATCATGTTACTATATTGTGTAGGGGTTGCAGTGACAGCTGCCTTGTGGATATTCATGCATGTGCAAAACTCAATTGTATTATGAAGCTTACACATAATAATACTGGAGTCCAGTAGCACCATAAAGAATAACAAAATTTGTGGAAGGGTCTGATCTTTCATGAGTTACTGTTCACTTCTTCAGATGCTGAAGAATACTCTTACTCTTTTCTGCTACTGCAGACTGACATGGCTACCCATCTTGATCTATAATAATACTGGGTTGTGGCCATTCTTTTTAAATTCAGACAGAAGCTGTTTAGTTTTTGGCGATAATGATATAGCAATCTGAACTACATATTCGTCAGGCTTCTTTAGGGATTTCATTGTTCTTACATGACTTGTTTTGACACAAAGCTTCCCTTCCCAAATAGGTTCTATTGTTTGACTCTTTGGAGCAAGCCCAGTTTGTTAGAAAGATCAGTTGTGCAATATGGAGGAGACCATTTGGTGTACCCATTCTGGCACATGGCCATTGGCATGGAAATACCTGATCTTTCTGAGAAAAGCAAAACATGTTCTGAAATTGCTTTCTAGGACATTAAAAAATTCTTATAGACCCTGCCAAATAATTAGGTTAGGTACTGAAGAGGCTTAATGGGGTAGCATTTCTTTCTCAATATTAAGAGTTTTCTTTTAAAAACTGTGGAGTCTTGCCATTGAAAACTCACTCCCCTTAAGTAACTGTGTTGCAGTGCAGTAGTCACTGAATGAACCATCCAGGCTAGATATTTTTGAACTGAATTCCACAATATGAACCCCTAATACTGCTTGTCATGAGAATGGGCAATATCATATGTTCTCAGAAGTGGTTACTTAATGAAAAGGTATTAGAATTCTGAAAGCCTTGACACTATTAATCAAAGATATAAGGTGAATTGTACCTTGTCAGTGGTGAGGGGAATATACTCTGCATATGTTCCAAGCCACCGTTATATACATTACTGCTTTATATGTTCAGAGTTATTGGATCCTAGCACTGAATACAGGTTATGAGGCTGACTGCCAGTATGTTCTGGTGTGTCAGACAACCAGTGTGGTGTAGTGGTTAGAGGCCTAGTTAGTGGTTTAAATCTCCACTCAGCCCTGGAGCTCCCTGCATGACCTTCAGCTATTTGCTTTCGCAGCAGAACCCACATCCTAGGGTTGTAGTGAGGATAAGATGGGTGAGACAAAAGTATGTGTACTCCAGGCTCCTTGGAGGAAAGGTGGGGCAATCTGTTCATGCGGATACTCCAAACACTCAGCACATGGTTAGAGAAATCACATTTTATTAGTTCTTTGGAAGCCCAAGGACCAAGTGCCATAAAGCCAAGAAACAGAATCTTCAGATTTAAGCCTAAATTTATCTCTTTTTCGTTTTCAAGTGGGCATATAGATGAGAAAGTTTGGGGAGCCTCAAGAAAGCTCTGCACCCTGTATAGTTTACTGCAGAAACATAATTTATCTGTGGATAAATGATAGAGAACTGTAGAGAAAATCCATGTGTTTATACTAGTGATGAGGAAAACATTGTTAATTCATAAACCCCAAAGTGACTCACAAAGGTTTTCTTTACGGGTAGGCTAAATCTAACAGCTGTTCTATCACATTCCATTTGTTCAAAGTCAACAGACCCGTGTTAATAGTTTGTTGATTGTTGTACATTTGGCAGATATTTTGGTGCTATTACTATGTTTGCATTTTATTACTCAGAGTGACAAGAGTCTTCATCTGAGAGTTATGAGATGCTGAACTGGATATCAAGAATGGAGAGATTTATTATGCCATGTCAGGATCAGCAGAATATTTCTTTTTGAGATACAGCAAGTAATATTTCTGATGTCAGATGCATCTCAGAATCATAGAACCATAGAGTTGGAAGGGATCTCCAGGGTCATCTAGTCCAACCCCGTGCACAATGCAGGAAATTCACAAATACCTCCCCCCACAGCCGCAGCTTGTTGTCCTTGCTGTGCCTCCATCAGTGGGACTCTTCTGAACCCTAGTGATTCTTGTTAGCTGAATGGTGAAGTATCTTGGTCATTGAGTCAGACAGGGTTTGAAGCCCAAATGAGCTAGAACCAACATCCCCATCAAGCAGCTGCTCAGAGGTTGCATCCATAATATTGCATGAAATGTAAAATCTAGAATGATTTGAGGACTATCCAAACTCCTTTTAAAAATCACTTTAAAATGTTGGTGGTGTACCTATGGTGGCCACAAGGCCACTGTCAGGTCTAGTTTGGCCCTGAGGCTCAAGACAAAAGGCATGGTTTGTTCTGGTGGGGTGAAAGACATAACCTCCAACCAGTCACAGCCATTCAGACTTGAGGTGTTTGGCGTAAAGTAGACATTTAAATTTATAGGAGAGACTATTTCCTATAGCAATTATGCATGCAAGATTACAGCTGGATTTAGCTCACCTCTATGAACTTCTTTGAATACGATAGTTCAACCATGATGATGAAAGACTTAGATAGCTAGAATCACTTGGTAATGACAATGCATACAAAAAGATCCAAGGTAAATAAACCAGAACCCACATTTAGCTTTGTAGCCCCCTTCCTTGCCACTTAGTCTGAAATGATCCATTAGAGAGCTTGCAGTGGCTCCCCCTTACAGCAGCATCTTCACGTTTCCTCTGATTTTCTTCCAGGGAATGTCCAATATATGCAAAGGAGAGATATGATATCATGTGAATTTCCAAAACCCAATTCACTTCATTAGCTACTGCAGTTGTACAACAAGGAATCTCCGTAACTTCTTTCTTCAGTTTTACTGAACAGAACTAATATAGACCATAGTTGTTACATTTCTTTAACTAAAGCTGGTTTGTTTCAAGAACATGAGAAAGCAAGTATCTTAATGCTGTTATGTCATGACTGAGTGTGAGATGATTTCCAGTTCTCAGCCTCTCAGTCCAACTAGTACCATAACGTGTGCATATCATATGCAGATTCATTCTGCTGTCATTCAAAAGCTCCAACTTTGCTAGAGCTTCCTTGTGCCTCCCTGTCAAGAGCAGATTTATGCTTCCTCTTTACGTTTCCATGCTTGCAAGAATAAGAGATGTAATGATTTACTGTAATTAAATGTTCCTCTACTTGCTTTATCACGACAGATCTTAACTATACATTTTCTATTTTCCACTGTCTGCAAGATGATGGAGATGACAGAAAGGAAAAGATACTGCCAGAGACTTGCACAAATGCCTGATGGCATATTAATCTCAAATTAATCTGGAAAACATTAAAATTAATCTCAAAAATCTAATGAAGCTCGCAGTCTTTGGGATGGAACACTGTAGGAAAGGCAATACTTCTTTCAGGGACAACTTCTGTTGGCGAAATAGAAAGTAAGCTTGTAAGTTTCATAGGATGCTTATCAGAACATGGTGAATGGAAGTCATTTAAAACTGTTTTTAGATGCAGATCCAAATATATCAAAACCAGCAATTGTTTATCTGGAATTAAGCTCTGGAATAAATGGGACAGAAATGTGAGTCTTCGAATTTAGCTTTATCTAAATATTTAGATGATAAGTGATGTACATTTGGGAAGACTGGGGCCAAGTATTCTCAGAGAGGGAAACAAGAGACATATACCTGTATGCCATTGCTACCAGTATTTGAGCTGAGATGAGGAAGTTGAATTGGTGCTAAATGACAACATAGATATGGTAGACATCTCATAAACCCAGTGAAATGGGAAAAATCACTGGGATGTGGTTAATCCTTGGTATCAACTCTGTAGATAAAACAATGAAGGATTATGTTGCTCTGTACATCATAGAAGGAATAGAGTCAAATAACCTAGAAAATGTAAGGGGCAAAAATTCCACCCATGGGTGAAGATATCAGGCCTTAAAAGGTAACTCAAAAGTATGGACATACTATGAGCAGCCTGACCAAAGGCCGTAGGGTGAACTCAGACTTAGAAGGATATAAGGGAGGCAACTGAAACCTGGTTGCCATATCTTTAAAAAGATTGCAGAGCTAGAAAAAGTGCAGAAGGGGGCAACCAAGTAATTAAGGAACTGGTACACCTTTTTTATGAGAAAAAGCTAAAGAGCCTGGGGCTTTTCAGCTCAGAGAAAAAAAGACTAAGGGGGGGACATGCTTTTTATAAAATTATGCATTGAGTGGAGAAAGTGGATGGACAAAGCTTTTTCTTCCACTCCCCATATCCCAGTAAAGTAGACAAAAATGTGTTACTTCACTCACTGGGTAAGAATTGTGGGATTCACTGTCTATGGATATAGTGATGGCAATTAGCATAGATAGTTTTAAAAGGGAGTTAAGACAGATTCATGTAGGATAGATCCATAGGCTCAATAGCTATTAGCCATGGTGACTAAACGGAGCCTCCATGTCTAGAGGCAGTAAACTACTGAATACCAATGCTGGGAGACAATGTCAGGGGGAGGCCTTGACCTCAATGCCTTGTTTGTTGGCCTCCAGGCTTCGTTTGCTGGTATGTCAAGCAGGATTCTGGATTAGATGGCCCATTGGCCAGATGGAACAGGACTCTGGCTCCACCACAGACACTGGCAGTGTGCTCAGTCATTGCCTCGTGCTCGGTCCACCCGCCCACCCTGGTAATAGTGCAGGCATTAGGCTGGTTGCTCCTTTTGATAGGGGGGCCGGGTTGGAATTTTTTCACCTCTTATCTGATTGGCTATGGATGAAGGGTGTTTTTTGCCTACCCTGCATGGCAGTCAGTGGATTGAGGAACTGACAAGGCTGGCGCTGGTGGTCAGGTCCGTCACTTTATAGTAGGGCTGGGTTTGGTTTAAGGAAAAATTTGTTGCGGCTCGGTAAGCACCAATCAGCAACCCAGGAGGGTAGAGGGGTCTGTCAGGATCATCACTGCGGCCTTGCGGCCAGGGATGAGGAGGGTAGACTGGCTTTTGGATTGCCTTGATGGACACTCTATACAGGCCGTGTGGCTGTGGGTGAGGGGTTGTCATGGCATATTCCATGCCTGGGCTGCCCAAGCCGCTTACAGCGGGCTATGCCCCGGGGGCCAGATGCATTGCCCGTCTTATGGCAAGGGTGAGGTTTTTGGTGACCCCAGGCCTTGACCATGCTGCAGCATACTGCTTGCCCTTGCCATTGTTTATGTAAATAAATAAAGTGGCCTTTAGTTTCCCAACTGCTATTGTATAACTCTTTCTTCTATCTATGGGGGCAAATCTCTTGTATACTAATATCAGCCATTTCATTGTGTGATAGCAAGCTTTCAGTTCATCAGAGAGATGTTTATGCTTTCTCCTGCTCCTTTTAGAACTGCTACTTTCTCACCCAGCAATTACTTACACTTCTTTCCACTTACCTGTACCCTCCAACTACTTGTCCCCCAATGAAATCTGGCTTCTTATCTTCTGATGCTACCACCACTGATACCTTCTCCTACAAAGGTTTTCCATGCTCCATACCTGTTACTCTTAAAGACATGGTAGTTAGCTTTTGCTTTCCCAGTTTCTGCCAGTTAAAGCCCTTGTCCAATCCCATTTCAATGCGTCTCAGTCTTTGAAGTTGATCCTGTATGATACAGTTCCCTTTTATATGCATGTTGTTGTTCTATATCACTTCCCTGCCTCCTCTCAACCTTTCTCTCCTTGATTTGTTGGGTTTCGTCCTGTCTAGCAACATATTTATTTGTTCCTTGGTGATTCCTAATACTGGTGATGATAATCTCTCTGAGACAGCTGTCTTCCATCCTGTTTTCCTAACCTTTTGATCTTTCTCTCTATGGACTTCCTTGCGTAGTGTCTTCACTAAGATTCATTCCATGTCTGATTTCTTTGCTATTGAATTGCTTATGTTCTTATCTTAAAAACTATCTATGCCCTTGTCCCGTATCTTGCTGCCTTCATATCCTAATATATCCCTGCCTGTGTACTCTGCTTACCCACCTCCAGTATCCTCAGTCATCTAAAGACCTTCTGTCTCTTCAGATTATTCCATCCTTTCTCTCTTGCTGGCCCTTAAACCTGGAATTTCCTCTCAGAACACCTGAATGATGTCACCTCACACTTTTTTCCATTTCCTACCTGCCTTAATCCTCATCTCCTACTGAAATGAAACCTAAGCATGGGTACCAATTTAACACATATTCTTCTGCTTTTAATGTTTGCATCCATGTTCCTCCTTTTCCCACTGTTGCGTCCTCTTTGTAAAATTTTAAATTAAGCCCTTTGAGGCATAAACTGCTTTTTGATATTATTTTGAAAAACTCCATGTGCATTGACAGTGCTACATAAACAACAACAGCAATAATAATTAAATGACAGAGCTTAAAAAGCAAAGCCTTTTTACAATCCAGTGTTTAATATTATAGATCCAGTGTATAATGTTATAAAAGTATTACATGTAATCTGCATTTAGGGATGAGACAGAAAGATCAGAAGTTGGATAGGAATGGCAGGATGATTGACTCCTGGTAATATGACCTTGATTTGATAGTTTATTGTTATCAGGATCTCATGTCATAGAATAATGAATAATTTTCAGGCACAGGAATATGATCATAAAATGCTTTGTATGAAGTCTACTGAAAGTGATTTCTTTAGACACTGAAATGAGGAATAAGGGTGAATGACAAGGATTCAATCAGTGCATCACTTTCCTATAATCTGTTCTTAAGTATCTGGTTTGGGCTCTCATGAACAGGTACAGTAGTTAATGGGACACTGGAAGTTCTTGTGTTCTGTTGTCATACTATAATAATTGGATTTTCAAAACTGGTTTTGTTATCTCTATCCTACTTTTGAACTTGCCTCAAAATGATGGCATGTTTATTAGAATGGCTGGTCATAAAATTCCATGTTATATTTCAGGGATAGTACCGCCCCCCCCCCAAAAAAAAAAAAAACCTCCTTAAAAAGTGGTAAAGTATGTTGGAAACATCAGTGGCAACCAGTTTAGAGCCACATAGTTCCTGGGATCAGACAATCAGTAAATCCCAAGTGTCAACATTTGCAGTGTCCACAGTCCAGCAGAGTTTGGTGAGCTTAAGTAGATTGGAAAGAGTAGGCATCAATGGGCAACCATTGCACATACCTTGTAAACTACATGATACATACAAGATAAAATGAACAACGTGGAAGTGTATCGCTGTTAACATTAGTCTAATCCATTCACTGTCTTCTGTAGGAAAAAAGGCATCCCATATATACAAGGTTAGATAATTAATAAACAGTGTATCATATTCTTTAGACCCATGCATCACTATGGGAATGACCATTATAATGATTCAGGTGACATAAGGTACAGGGTATGATAAACATTCTGGTGTACAAATTCATCAGTGAATAAAAAACATTTTATCGTTACATTTCTAATTGAGACTAGCTGCTAAATCAAAGGGCAACCAGACAGCACTCGTAGGAAGTCATTATTATATTCTGTATTTTATGTGAAGACGACATTGGATTTATACCCCACCCTTCACTACCCGAAGAAGTCTCAAAGTGGCTTACAATCTCCTGTCCCTTCCCCTCCCCACAACAGATACCCTGTGAGTAATGCTCCCTCTAAGCTGTGGGGTCTTGTGAGCAAAAATTCTACTTTGTGAGCTACTGGCATTAGAAGAAGAGAAGAGATTGGATCTATACCCTGCCCTTCACTACTCAAGGGAGTCTCAGAGTGGCTTACAAACTCCTTTCCCTTCCCCTCCCCACAACAGACAACCTGTGAGGTAGGTGAGGCTGAGAGAGCTCTGACAGAAACTGCTCTTTTTCAAAGCTGTGCCAGAACTATGGCTTGCCCAAGGTCATCCAGCAGGTGCAAGTGGAGGAGTGGGGAATCAAACCCAGTTATCCCAGATTAGAGTCTGCGCACTTAACCACTACACCAAACTGGCTCTTGTGAGCGAGCAATTTGGCTACTGCATAAATTAGTTTGCTCTGGAGCCATCCTTCCTGAGCTAAGACAAAAATGTGTGAGCTGGAGGATAAAAACTGTGAGCTAGCTCATGCTAATTCAGCTTAGAGGGAACATTGCCTGTGATGTAGGTGGGGCTGAGAGAGCTCTTTTGAGGACTACCCCTGAGAGAACAGCTCTGAAAGAACTTGTAACTGACCCAAGGTCACACCAGCAGCTGCATGCACAGGAGTGGGGAATCAAATCTGGTTCTCCCAGATTCGAATCCGCAGTCTTAAGCACTACACCAAACTGGCTCTTGTAGGGTTGTTTTAGAATACTTATATGTTCCCCCATGTCATTCAAGTTGCTGTTCCCATAGGGATATGAAAAATACATGTAGTGCTACATCAACTGACTATTATAGATTGCTAATATTACTAAAATGGCAAGGCAAAAGAGGAATGAGAACACTGTAAAAAGTCCCTTTACAGTTGAACAGCAGAGAGCATTTCAGGAGGTGCAGGCTTTTGACTATGAAAGATAACCAGCATCTACCAAAATGTTTTCTTCTGTGCAGCTATCAATAGATTCAGTAGCTATGTTTCTGGTTCTCCTATCCCAGTAGAGTGTGTTACACACAATCTGCTCAAAATATACAATCACTATTTATCTGAACAGGATAATGCTAATTTAATTTATTTGTACCTCATTTATGCTCCATCTTTCTCCCTAATGAGGGCCCAAAGCAGCTCACATCATTCCATTCCATTTTAGCCTCATAACAACCCTTTGAAGTTAGCCTGAGAGTGTGTGACTGGACCACAAACCTGGTAGCTACTTTCAACAACTTTATTTGATGATTTTTAAAATTTTAACTTATATATTTATTGTATATCTCTGTTGTAACCCACCTTGAGCCTTGCTCGCAGGGCAGCCTGAAAATTTAATAAACAAACAAAAACTCTTGGGTACTTAGTCAATATAGTCAAAGCCCTGTGTTTCTGCAGCTTAAATGTTATACTTTGTAAAGAAAGGACATGGTCCAGTAGTGCAGATCCCTGTAAAGAAATTACAAGATCCAGGCCTGTCCTGCATATCAGGGGAGAGGAGGGTGGCTGGAGAGAGAGGGCTCAAAGATGTTGTGCCAAACCCTCTCTTCTCTGTAATTGGAGCCTCTCATTGAGGCCAGTCCAGAAAGAGTACATGGTGACCCCTGACAATATTCTTCCATCTATTAAACCATTCAAGCCAAGGGATAACATAAAGATCTGAGTATGGCAACCTACACTTAACTCTATCTTCAGCAAAGGAGGTTAACATAATATAAGAATGATGGGATAATATTTTTATCCATCCGCAGCATGCATTGGCACGGAACACCTGGGTAAGACTAGGAAGAGACCAGGATGTTAAAACAACCCTGCAGCAACTGTGGTAATGATGTAATTGATGATTTCATTGCCCCCACAACACAGATCTGGAATGCTGCTTAACTCTGCTTGCTACTGGCTACCAGCAGCCATCCGAAATGGTGGCCTACTGGTGGGGTCCTTCCTAGTAAGTTAAAGGGCCAGTCCACCCCTGGGTACAACATGGAGCACTGGCCATTTGTCAGTTTAGTGGCTGAATCAGCAGGGCATAAATCTGATAGATTAAATAGACAGAGTATATGGCATCTAAATATATGTGATAATGTATATGAAATCAACATGATTTGTGTGCTAGATAAATTGACATATAGATGTTGTCAGATTTTGAGGGTTATGTGGACCAAGTGTTTTTGCTGTCCATCAATCTGAAAAATATGAAACCTTCTGTATTAAAATCTACTCAAGGTATAATTTGTAAGAACAGAAGGAATATTGTAAAAGAGATACCGTGATGGGAACAATTTAAATTGGAAGCACTGTGTAGCAGAGACCTGATTTTTTCATTTATTTTACTTCTACAGTTTCACGTACATTGATGGTAGATCAGAAAATAAAGAATAACACTCATCCTAAGCTAGCCCTTTTGAGTCCCTTTGATTGCAGGGACAGAGATGAGCATATCTCTTACTCTCCCTCAATGATTATTCCCCATACCTTTGCATGGCATTTAAACCACAGATGAGATTTAAAATTTTTATCAGTATATTTTAGAGTTGCCCTTTATAAAGAGTTCTTCAGAGACATACACCAATGGATCACATCCATTAGAATGCTGTCAAGGACAGATTTCCCCCCTGATATTTTTGATGTCTTTGGCATGCCACCACTGAAATTTGGAGAATCTTTTTTACTTGGAAAAATGTGCCACTGCCATTGCTTCTGAACTGGATGCTCTCCAGACTTTCTCATCTTCACAGAGACCCATGCCTACTTCTCCATATAGCTGACAAATCTGACCTTGGACCAGTCAGGTTCTGGACTCTGGCCTTGTACTTTTGTTACAAGATAATCAAGCCTGGCACTGGTTTTGCAAAACACCCACTTGATTCAACTGCCCTTGGCCATGTAGGCAGAAAAAGGTGAAAGCCAAGTATTTCCCCTTCTAATTAATAAGGGGAGTGAGTGAGGATAGTACTGGGAGTTAGGCAATATTTCAATGCTCCACAGCAAAAAAGCAAAAAACAGACTTCCAGAGTCTGACTTCGACACAAAGGTTCTTGCTGTAACTGAAATGTCTTCCAGATGGGGTTTTGTGGTTTCCCTTTTGCTGGTACAGCTGCAAATAAAGTGCAGCAACAATGGAGCTTCCACATAGTAGGTTTCCCCACACATTTCCCTGCTCCAATCCCCTGGAAGGGGCCACTCCCCCTAACCCTGGACCACCAGGGCTTTGGAAAAAACAGGACTCGAATATTGTTAAATCCATATAATGTCGTAACTATGGGTGCAGCAGATTTTCTGAATTCCCAGCTTTCTTTTGAAAAACCAAAAAAGGATGTCTCTAGCGTCTTTCCCTGTAAAGATATGCCTTTTTCATTATTGCTATGCAAGGGCGAGGGCTGGAGACTTGCAGTTTTTAAAATTAAAATGATAATTCAGAGAAGCTGTTACATCTATTTTTACAATAGTATATCAATTTAATGATATTCTAGTGCAGATTTTTTTAAAAAGAAGGCCCCCTGGTGACAGGGGAAGGAAGTGTTTGCATCAGAGACAGGGCTGGGGAAAACGGCTGCATTTTCCCACCCATAAAGCAGCCATCCAGATATTATTGCAATTTCTCCCAAAACTTCAGACAAAGCAGGTTTGAGAAAGATTAGTGAAAAGCTGGGGAACCCCCGGGAGATGCACAAAAATACCCGTTTCCCAAGAATATTGAACTTGGGGTAGAGAATGCATGTGGACATGGGCTAGCCACTTTACACTTGTCAGTCAACAGCCTCTAGCAGCTTTCTGGATAAATGCAGCTAATGTTAAACTTCTGATTATTATTTAGATATCTAATTCTCAACAGTCTACTCTGCATGTGGATACTTATTTCTCTAGATAGGGGGCATACTGTCCCCCAAAAGGTTTTCCTACAGACTCAGGGGATTCTCTGGGACTAAAGAAAACAAAAAAAGTTTTAAAAAACCTTGGGGAGGGTTGAATCCCCCCATTACCTTTTGAAATGGCTGCCACACAGAGATCTATTCCAGGCCCTACCGCATTGTGTGTGTGTGTGTGTGTAGAGAGAGAGAGTGAGAGAGAGAGAGAGAGAGAGAGAGAGAGAGAGAGAGAGAGAGCAGGACTGGATCTGGGACTGGGGACTGGACTGGACTGGACTGGAACTGGGATCAGGGGGTTTGCAGCCAGGCCTGGTACTAGGATTGCCTGGTTGGGAAATTCCTGGAGATTCTGTGGTGAAGTCTGAGGAGTGCAGAGTTTGGGGAGGGGAGAGGCCTCAGCTGGATATAATGCCACAGAGTCCACCAATATGCCCTCTAAGCTGAGTTAGTGTGAGCTAGCTCACAGTTTTTTAGCCTCTGGCTCACACATTTTTGTCTTAGCTCAGGAAGGATGGCTCCAGAGCAAACTAATTTATGCAGTAGCCAAATCACTTGCTCATAACTTTAATGCCAGTAGCTCACAAAGTAGAATTTTTGCTCACAAGACTCCACAGCTTAGAGGGAGCATTGGCCCCACCCATTTTCTCCTGCGGGACAGATCTCTGTTGTCTGAAGTTCAGCTGTTATTTTGGGGGGTCTCCAGGTCCCGCCTGGAGACTGGCAAACCTAGGCCTAGCAGCACCCTCTGCGTGACTTGATGCCACCTGACTTGCATGATTCAACTAGACCTGGCTGCTTGCTATTATTCAACAGCAGCCACCCTATGAAAGTCGGTGTAGTATAATGGTCAGAGATTCAGGGTAGGGTTTGCAAGACCCAGGTTTAGATCCCCATCTTGCTGTGGAAGGCTCACTGGGTGATTTTGGACCAGTCACATACTTTCAGCCTAACCTACCTCATAGGGTTGTGTGGATAAAAAGAAGGGAATAATGTAAACTGCTTTAGTTCCCACTGTGGAGAAAGACCATAGTTTTCCTCAGTAGAAGCTGCAGGGGGAAAGGAGATGGAAAGCTGAAGACAGAAGGGCAGATAAAAGTAGGCTGCCTGTTAGGTGGGAAGGAGATATGGATGCCAACTCCAGGTTGGGAAATTCCTGGATATTTCAGGGGTTGAGCCTGGGGATGGTGGGGATTGAGCCAGGGAGGGAGTGCAGACAGATATAATGATATAGACTCCACCTTCCAAAGCAGTCATTTCCTTCAGGGGAACTAATGTTTGCAACCACCAGGTGAGGGCTGGAGATCTCCTGAAATTACGACTAATCTCTAAATGACAGAGATCAGTTCCCTCAGAGAAAATGGCTGCTTTGAAGACTGGAGTTTATGGTACTATACCATGCTGAGGCCACATCCAAGCTCAAACCTCATTTTCCCAAGGCTCTACCCCCAAATCTCCAGGAATTTCAAAAAATGGGGCTGGCAACCCTAAGAGGAACTGCTCTCTGTATTTGGGCAATCTGTTGTGATTCCTGAAGAGCGACTGCTGCCATTGCTGCTGTGGGAGGGAGGAAGTAGGTGGGAGGCCGGGAGAGTGACGGGGCAGGAAAGGTGATGGGGTGGGGGCAGAAGGAAGTGACAGGCGTGGAAGGGAGAGAGCAAGAAAAGGGGTGGCAGGAAGGAGAAAAAGTGTGGGAGAAGTAGGGGGAGAAGGGAAGAAGCAGAGGTGGGGGAATGGAATAGCTGCCCCCACAAGTTTCTTGCAGGTCCCCACTTGTAAAATACTTAAAGCCCAATGGATAAGGAAAGAAGTCCCTTTTGCTGGTACTGGGGGCCAGCTCTTATGCAACACTGCAGCTACAGGCAGTAAGGTGTTGTGGTTAGCCTGTCAGACTAGAATCTGGGTCACCCAGACGTGAATCCTTGCCTTACCACAGAACTTGCTTGGTGACTTAGACCAGGCACCCACTGTCTGCCTAATTTACTTTGTAAGGTCACTCTGAGGATGAAATGGAGGAGAGGAGAAATAGGTATGCCACTCTGAGCTCCCAATGGGGAGAAAGGTGGGATATCAATGAAGTAAATGAAATATACTGCAGAGTAAAAAATTGGGGCTGAAAGCTGCAAAATAAGGCTACATGATACATTTTTAAACCATCTTTGCTGAGGTTCAATGGAAATCCTCTGCTTTGCATGCAGGAGGTCCCAGGTTCAATCCCCAACATCTCTAGTTAACAAGATGAGGCAGAAGGTGATGTGAAAGACCTCCGGCCTGAGACCCTGGAGAGCCACTGCCAGTTCGAGTAGACAACACTGACCTTGATGGACCAATGGTCTGACTGAATATAAGACAGCTTCATGCATTCATGTTCTTCACAAAGCCACAAATCCCAATGTTAATGTACTTATGTTAATGCATAAGAAAAGCACCTGGGTATAAGTTAAGCCAGATCTCAGTCTCTCTCCATTCCTGCAGAGAACCAAATATGAGCTCTTTAATGCTTGTATTCATACCCACAGCAGATTGTGCGTATGACAACACAGGCAAAAGATCAAGCTTGAATGCCCAAGCTCTCCGCTCTGGCTAGCGGATAACCTGAACCACAACACAAATTGTCTTTCTTTGAACTGTTCTGTGATGTATGTTAGAGCAAATTGCTTTCTGTTGTTGCACCAATTTTTTTTAATGCCCAAAGATGTGTCCTCCCCCCCCCTTCACGACAGACTCAAGAACTTGTTGGGGCTATAATGAAAGGCAGACCACACTCCCTGTCATGTCAAGAACGGTGCAGTCAGGGAAGTCGACATGATTTCATGGCTAATGATTCACTTGCTAATATCAGTGCGGGCTGCAGTGAGGATAACCAAGTTGAGCTGTCTTAGATCAAATGATTCAATTAGGCCAGCTGTCCCTATTTGTCATGGCTCAACTCGCTTTCAAATTACCTTTCCAAAGTGCATACGTGCCTTTGCATAGAACTTAACAGCTCAACTGTTTTTTAAAAGTGGTTACTTAAGCAAGATTGGGGGGAAAGTTGCCCTCTCTGTTTAGGCAGAGCTGCCCCCCCTCCAGTGCATAATAAACAGTTTCTAAACTAACCTTTAAACTTAAGCTTAAGTTTCAAAAGTCTGAAAGTTATGGCAAGGTGCCAGTCCCAGCAGTCCTCAGGAAGGGCAACTGCTCAGCTGCTTTTGATTCTCTGACCACCCCCCTTTAGAAAGGTACGTAGCAGGATATTGGGGCAGCCAGCAGAAGAGGGGCTGAACTTATGAACCGACTAGTGACATCATCAGAGGATGATATCTGTGGGAGGATGAAGCCAAGACACTGGAGGAAGTGGAAAGATCACATAAAAGTCTCTCTTGGCAGGAAGATGCCTGAGGGAAACAAATTAAGCCCCTCTCTGATAGCTGTATGGAGGGGTTAGTATGTGCTGTAGATCTATCCTTGTTTCTGAGACTGACTTCCTTGATCTAAGGCAAGCAGTCAAGGAAAGGGACTCAGTAGTGCTCTGAACGTGACCATGGAGGCTCATGCATTCTATGTGGAGACCAAAGTTCTTCCACTGGCCTGGGAAATGAAGACAGGTATTTTAAAATGTTGTAATTCAGATTACATTCCTGAAGATGTGAGAAATGCATATCTTTTAAGATGCTTCATGTTTATGTCTTTAAATATTTATATCTCATTTATTTTCAGTCCTTCTCAAGGCAGCTTACAATTAAATAACACAGTGTATTTTTAAAAGCCAATAAAAATTAACAGAATCAAACCATTAAAAAACTGGTAAGATAAAACCCATAATTAAAAGTCTGAGTGAAAAACATGTGTTTAGGCCTGGTGCCTAAGACAAAGTAAATTAGTCATCAGATGAGCTTCAAGCGGGAAAGTGTTCCAAAGGCAAGGTGCCTGTCTCTAGTCACTGCTCACCTCACCTATGAAGGCAGGGGCACAGAAAGCAGGGCTTGGGAGTAGAATTGCTAAGCTGGAGTCTGAAGATCTCCTGGAGTCCCATCTAATCTCCAGACTACAGAGATCCATTCCCCTGGAGAAAATGGCTGATTTGCAGGGTGGATTCTATGGCATTAGATTCTGCTGAGCTCCGTCTGTTCCCCAAACCCTGGCATCCCTGGGCTCTACTCCCGAAAGCTCCAGGAATTTCCCACCCAGAGTTGGGAACCGTACTTGAGACGCTGAGATCTCATCTTTCCTCATTGTTCAAGGTGGCTTACAAATCACAATTAAAAACTTTCCTATTTAAAAGCAACCAAATAACCCCCCCCAATAACCTCCTAAGAGATATCCCATTAAAAGCACTGGCAAATAAAATGGCCTTTTCTACAGACAGTATCCTCTCCCATCCTTAGGGAGCCTCTTACAGAAAGTGTGAGGAACAATGAAGGGGCTTGATGCCAGGTAGGCTACCTTGTTGGGAAACCATCAGTAGGCGGCAGACTGAGGGCTGCAGTTGGTGCATGGGGATATATGGGATGACATAGTCTTTTAGATGTGGGCCCTATGCCATGAAGGGCTTTAAAGGTCATAAGAACATAAGAGAAGCCAATTTTGGATCAGGCCAATGGCCCATCCAGTCCAACACTCTGTCACACAGTGGCCAAAAATACCAGGTCCCATCAGGAGGTCCATCAGTGGGGCCAGGATACTAGAAGCCCTCCCACTGTGCCCCCTCCCAAGGACCAAGAATACAGAGCATTACTTGCCCCAGACCAAGAGTTTTTATCTATACCTTGTGACTAATAGCCACTGATGGACCTCTGCTCCATATGTTTATTCAATTCCCTCTTGAAACCATCCATGCTTGTAGCCACAACCTCCTTTGGCAGTGAATTCCATGTGTTAATTATTCTTTGGATGAAGAAATACTTCCTTTTATCCTTTCTAACTTGACTACTCAGCAATTTCACTGAGTTTCATTGTACTGTGAGAAGGGGAGAAAAGTACTTCTTTCTCTCCCTGCTCTATCCCATGTATAATCTTGTAAACCTCGATCATGTCACCCCTTAGTCGTCATTTCTCCAAGCTAAAGAGCCCCAAGTGCTTTAACCTTTCTTCAAAGGGAAAGTGTTCCAACCCTTTTATCATTCTAGTTGCCCTTTTCTGCACTTTTCCCAAAGCCATAATATCCTTTCTGAGGTGTGGTGACAAGAATTGCACACAGGATTCCAAATGAGGTCTCACCATCGATTTATACAGGGGCATTATGATACTGTCTGATTTGTTTTCCGTTCCCTTCCTAATAATCCCCAGCATAGCGTTGGCCTTTTTTACTGCAGTCACACACTGTTTCGACAAGTTATCTACTATGACTCCAAGATCTCTCTCTTGGTCAGTCTCTGCAAGTTCGGTCCCCATCAACATGTATTTATAGTTAGGATTTTTGGCCCCAGTGTGCATCACTTTGCACTTGGCTACACTGAACCCCACTCGCCCATCCACTGAACCCCATTTGCCACACTGACACCCACTCGCCCATCCTTGACAGATTCCTTTGGAGTGCCTCACAATCCTCCCTGGTTCTCAGCATCCTGAACAATTTAGTGTCATCTGCAAATTTAGTGTCAAAACCAGCACTAAGAATTGGACTCAGAAACAAACCGAGAGCCAATGTAGCTGTTTTAAGATTGGCAAGATATTTTCCCGCTGGCTAACCACTGACAGTAATCATAATTAGGTCACCATTTTCTGAACCAGTTAAAGTTTCCAGGCTGTCTTCAAGGGCAGTTCAATGGTAGAGTGCATTACAGCACTTCAGCTGTGAGATTACAACAGCATGGATCATTATGCCCAGATTGCATAAGAAGGGAAAGAGTTAGTGAGCCAGATGCAGATGTTAGAAGGTTCTCTTGGCCACTACACCAGCCTGCTTTTCAAATAGCGAGCCTGGGTCCATGAACACTCCCTTTCTGTCAATGCCATCTCCACTCCATCCAAGACAAGTGGATCTAAGCTCTCTATAACATCAGCCTTCCTGACCAGCATCACTCTGGATGCAGCATTCTCTTGATCTGCCTTAGTTATTCAACTGTGGAATCAAAACACTGATTCAAAGCCAGGTTTGACACAGGCATCTGGAGGCTTAGATGATGAAATACAGAGTTTGGTGTTGTCTGCATACTGATGACACCCATCCCCAAAACTCCACGCAATCTCCTTCAGCAGCCTCACATAAATGTTGAAGACCATAGGTAAGAGAACAGAATCCTGTGGAAACTCTTTGGGTCCAATCAGGTAGAAAAAAACTGAATATCGAAAGAGCTGCTCCCCAATATCTGAATTCTAGTCCAGTAAAACCTTAGAGACCAACAAGATTTTCAGTGTATGAGCTTTCAAGAATCAAAACTCCCTTCATCAGATCTGCGTCTAATGAAGGGAGCTTTGACTTTTGAAAATTTATACTTCCAAAATCTTGTTGGTCTCTAAGGTGCTACTGAATTAAAATCTAGCAGTTCTACTGCACACCAATGCAGCTACCCTCTGAAACTATTCCCTAATGTCAGCTCTGAATTCCAACTAGTAAATAAGAGTGGAATGGTCAACTGTGTTAAAAGCTGCAGACAGAGCTATCAACTGGTAGGTGGCATGGTCTGCAATTCTAAGAATATTTTCCAAGGAGTAAACCCTATTGAATATGACTCACTTCTAGGGGTGTGCAATTGGCATAAACAAAGCGCCCCCCCCCCCAAAAAAAAACACCTTACTATTTTCTGGATATTTTTTAAGTCGGTTACCAAATGGGGCTCAATTTTGGCTATCTGAAATGGCTAAGCCCCCAAATCCTGAAAATATTTGGGATTTTTGGGGTCGTTGGATAGCTGAATTTAAAAGGCATTTAAAGGGATTATAGTCCATTTAAATGCCTTCTCCAAGCCACATGGCTCCATAGCGAGTTCACCTGGAAGATGTTTAAAGGGCTTGCAGTCCTTTTAAACACCTTCCAGGCAAACTTGCTGATTAGATAAAGTGTTTAAACGGACTGTGAGCCCTTTAAACACATTTGGACTCTAGTCACGTGGCTTGGAGAAGGCATTTAAAGGGGCCACAAACACATTTGGACTCTAGTCACGTGGCTTGGAGAAGGCATTTAAAGGGGCCACAATCCCATTAAACACCTTTCCCCCCTCCATTGAAAGCAATGGAGGATACGGACACCTTCTTCTGTGGCCCATAGGATTGGATTCACTGGTCCAATCTTTTTTAAACTTGGAGGGGGTTGAGGAGAGGAAACAGCAGCTATGCTGCAAATTTGGTGCCTCTACCTCAAAAAGAAATAGCCCCCAAAGCCCCAGATACCCCCAGACTGATTCTCCACTACAGCCTTTGGGGACCATTGACTATTATGGTCCCCATAGGATAAAATGGAGTGGAAAAGACTCCAGCTTTCCTGAATATTTATTGAATCCGAATGTCACCACACCCCTACTCACTTCTGAGCAGACCAGCTTTGTGAGCTATTTGGCTGGTATGCTGATGTTTTTCCTGTTGCTTTATTTATTTAAAATATTCCTGTGTCACATTTCCACCCAAATAGGCTTCTTAAGGCTGCAGCCATTAAAACATTTCAACTTTAAAAACATTTAAACAAAGTATATATTCAGTAGTTCAATTGAAAACATATAAACAGACATAACACCAAAAATGAAGGTGGAGGCCAGTTATTGGGGGTATGCCAAACAGAATAAAGGAGTCTTCACCTGATGCTGGAAGACAACAATAGAGGGAGACAGATGATTCTGAATCTCCCTGGGGAGGCAGTTCCAAAGTTTTGGTGCCAGAACCAAGAAGACCCTTTTTGGGGTTGCCACCCCTCTAGCCTCAGAGGGCAGGGGCACCCAAAGCAGGGCATCTGGTGATGAGCAGAGTGGATGGGTAGGTTCATATGGGAGAAGGCAATCCATAAAGTATACTGACCCTAAACTGTACAGGTCTTTAAAGGTCACTACCAGTACCTTGAATTGGGTCTGGAAACAAATTGGGAGGCAGTGCATAAAGAGCAAGACTAGGGGGGTACAGTCCCTAAGACCCACTCCAGTCAATATGCTAGTAGCATTCTGTACCAACTGTAGGTTTTGGGCAGTCCAGACGGTTATGCAATTTGTTATTGTTGTGAATCTGTTGTTTTATGTTTATTATCTCCTTGTATACATTTTTGTAAACTGCCATATTCTTGTACACATTTTTTCACAATGTACGAGTGTAACTTATTTGTAAAACTAGTGTTGGCCATTGGATAGATTGTTGCCTTGGAAATTTAGTGATGTTGCATTGACATTGTGTTGGTGCTATTCCCTATAACAGTGTTGCATAGATGATGAATAACATCATATACACAATTTCTGTTTGGCAATAGAATTTTGTGATTGCAATGCCAAGCAAAGCTATTGTTCTTTGACAGGGTGGCAGGTAGAGGAATTATTTTCTCATTTCACTGCAGGAGGAGTCAGGATTCGTTACTTTTTCTTTCATTTTAATGAATGTTGATATGTAGAATGTTTAGAATTGGATGTTGGTAGTCTAACAGAAAATGCTGGTATAAGGAAAGGAGTGTTAATCCACCATCTTAAATGTGTACATCTGCACATTCCTAAACTGTTCGTTCAGTTTCACCATCAACAGCACCTTATGCAAAGACTTTGTGCTAAGCCTTGGCTTACTTAGTCCAAGAACTTTACTGATGCCAAGCGATGAGAAGAAGCCAGGTTCAAAGTGCAAAAGCTGTACCACCTTGAATCACTGGAAGGGTCCAACCTGTGCTGGAAAAATGGGCCAAGAGGCTCACATAGAGTTTTCCTTAAATGTATGGCTGCAACCAAAAAGCACAGCCTAATTTACCATTTCCTTGCTGTAAAATCTGCTATAACTGACCTAATGTCATGATGTTCTGCCTTTTTCTTTCTCATCACCAGGACCAGCTACTAGGGTTGTGGGACATGAGATTATTGTGGAGAGGGAGGGGAAACCTAGACATATGACTGTTATTTTAAGCTGTGGCTGTGTTTGTTCTTAATTTCCATCAACATTCAAGAATTAGGATTGCCATATGCATGCTGGCTCACACACCTGAACCCTGTTTCATATGAAGAAGGCACTGCAATAATCACCTCATAGTCTGAAAAAACAAAACAAAACCCCCAATGGTCTGAATCTGTCTTGTGACCACATGACATTCCCTTGTCAATCCATGTGTCCACTTAGCCACTTTAATTAGCAGCTGATTTCCAGGCTTTCAAGCAGGGCTTTTTCCCTATAAGATGTATGCTAAGCAAAAGGCTAATATGTTAGCTCTGCTTGTGGCTACCTTTCCAACCCACTCCATGGGTTACCATCTGTTAAATCTCCTTTTGGGGTCTGACAGGAGGACTACAGAAACAGTGGCCAAATTTATCTCACAAGCAGTAAATTGCTGTGACCAAGTCCTGAAATTATCTTGACTGACTGGGTTCAGACAACTTTGATCTAATTCTCACAGCAGGCTTACAGATATTTTAGCTAACTTTTAAAATGTACTAGTTCCATCCTTGTATTATCTGAACTTTTGATTATAAATTGTGTTTATTTGCATAGTGTATGGTACTGAATATTGGTATTGGGCCTGGTCTGAGTAACTCCAACAAGGCATTGTGCTTTATGGATTGTTGTATTGAGAATAAACCTGGGATTGGAGCTTCTGGTTAATGGCGACTCATGGGCAGATGCACCTCCTGGACCTCCCAGGGATGTGATCTGCATGCTAGCGGACAGGAGGGGGGGGCGATTGTTTGCCATCCCCCCAGGAGCCTTTGGGTAAAGCTCCTAGCCATGGGGCTTCTGAGGGGTTGCCTCTTCACCAGCGCAATGCTGGGGAATTGAGGCGCTCCTCTGCCCTGATGGTTCTGCTGCTATGCGACTATATGGTACCAGAGCTGCTGACCAGAACAAGCATTCGGAGGTTTAGCGATTTCCTCTGCCTAGCATGATCCCAGGGGCTGGCTCAGGACCTGTTGGATCGATTCAAGGACTGATGAGTGAGTTTTTGTTGAAACAAGACACCAAAGGCTAGATGAGAAGACCCTCTACTACAAGCGGAGGGGGGAGGGGATGCCCTTTCTCCTGATGCTTAAATGAATGTGAAAGCGAATGTGAAAGCATGATTGGAGGGACTGATCAAATTGCGGTGATGGACTGTAGTGGAGAGTTTTTCCAAAAGAAAATCAAACATTTAAACAGACCTTAGAGACTTTGACATTCTTTCTCGGCTAATGTAAACATCCCCAAAAGGTGGCGATGAGAGGCGAAGAGGCAGGCGGGACCAGTGCTTTCTTCAGGAAGGAGAACAGCAGAAAGCTAGGTCATGTGACCTAACCATAGCTTCTGTCTTTAAAGTAAATTGTGGGCCCGCTGGTGGCTAAAGTGGAGTAGCAATCTGGATCTGTACTAAAAGCGGCTATACTTTTAAAGGGACAGTGTCTGGTGTGCATCTTCAATCATAGAGACTTATGGATGGTAAGGAGATTCTAAAGTTCAGTTTTCTGGTGGTTGGATTGGCAAGTGGATTGAGAAGCGGGGTTTTTTTGGAGTAAAGGGCTCACTACCCTAGCTTCACAAGATCTGCTTGCTATGAGAAAGGATGGATTCTCCAATGAAGTGTTTTTAATGTAACAAAAGGAAGGACTCTTATGATTCAAAATGCTTAAAGAAGCAAAAATGTCCCTGGAAAAAGGAACTTGGTTTATATCATGAATGGACAGATCCAGACTTATAAAAAGTTAACTGGAATAAGAAGATACATCTAAGACAGAAGAAGATAAATTGTAATGTTCTTGCTGAAGGATCATTGGTCTTAAATATGTTGCCTATGGAGGGGGGGGAGCAAAGCGTAAAAGAGGATGCCAATTGTTCTTAAGGAATGCATTTATGTGTTTCAGCTTCGGAATTACTTTCTGTCCAGCCTGATAAGCTGGTTTTGTCAACAGAAGTGATGATTAGTGGGCACTCTTCATGTTTGAAAGTAACTGAATAAGAGCAACAACTATTTTATAAGCATTGTATAACCTCCACACTTGGGTTTTTAGTTAGGTTCTTTTTACTTTCTCCTGTAGATTGTAGAATTTTCCCTCCCTATTTTCTGTTGTAGTTATATAGAAACGCAAATAAAAAAATCCCCTTTGGGGGGGCCAAAAAAAAAAAAAAAGAGAATAAACCTGGGGTTTCAGGTGGTTGGGATGCCACCCCCCAAAACCCCCCCAAAAACAAAAACAGTTCTTTAAACTGGAAATACTGGGAACTGAATCTGGGAGCTCAGACATCTAAGGCAAATAGTTCAACATTCCACTGCTGCCTTCCCATTAGTGTCATGTTGTGGACTAAGCCACCTGAACCCTTGAAAATATCACCTGGGTTTTTTTGGTCAGAAACTATAAAGTACTTCAGGTGGGACCAAATACTGTTACATACACAGTGAGATGACTCCCCCTCTCAGGGTAACAGAATTCTGTGCTGCTCTCACTGACTGCTTTTGACAGCTGTAGTAAAGTTTACTGTGGAGCATTGGGACTTGCTGTTTATGAAACACCAATGCCTCCTTTGGCCTTGGGTGCAACGTTCTTTAGATCTAGACCACAGTGTGTATTTCAGTCCTTTTTGATCTCTGGGATATTACTTTGCTCTTGCTGTCTTTAGCAAATGTCGCCATTGCAAATGTTGTCTTTAACCTTTTCCCATAGGATGCATCAAACCCCCCCCCACCAAATCAAAACTAAAACCCTTTGCACATAGTTTGTCATCTGTACAACAAAGACTTGCAAAGTGCTAATGGTCTGTTGTGCTATATAAATCTTTGCTGGCAAATGCTATATAAAGCAGAAGTGAAATGTGTAAAAATAGCAAAAATATGAAAACTGTAAAGATATTTATTGTGCAAAAAGGACCAACTAATGTGTGCCAGCTTAGCCAGTTGCCTGAGGGTAAATCTCTTGATGGGGTAGTGATTCAGCTGTCAAGGTGCTTGAGTGGACTTGTGGTCATCATAATGATTGGCTATGGACGGATATTTTTTTTTGTACAAGAAGGCAATAAACAGAAAAGGTCAAATTTATTCAAATGAATCAACCACACATTTTGATAAAAATGCAGGCAGGCTCATTAACTCAATTCACATCTTTTGTGTCAGGTTCCTAACATACCATACATCTGGAAAAATGCAGTGATTTGTAAAAGACATAATGTGCTGTTTCTCCAAAGATTTTGTTTATAGTATGTGATAAAATAGGATACATTTTTTCATGAAGATGGACTCTTACAATTGGTTCAGCTTTATCAGTCTGTGGGAAGAAAAAAATTCCTACTGGACAAGAAGAATAGTGCTTTAAGATGCACAAGCCATATTTGAGAAGATTGCTACCAAACTAAATGAAAACCAGATCAAAGGAGCAATCCCAATCCTGGTTCTGAATGGTTTAGGATACCAATTAATTCCTGTAAAGGTAAAGGTTTCACTTGCTTGAAATCCAGTCAAATCCGACTCTAGGGGGTGGTGCTAATCTCCTTTTCCAAGCCAAAGAGCCAGTGCTGTCTGAAGATGTTTCCGTGGTCATGTGGCCGGCATGACAAAATGCCAAAGTGCACCACCTTCCCACCTATGTATCTACTTGCAATTTCTTGCTTTCGAACTGCTAGGTTGGCAGGAGCTGGGACCAGAGACAGGAGCTCACTCCGACACATGGAACTTGGGTCTCAAACTGCCAAACTACAGGCACTTCCAGTCTGCAGTTTAGCATCTTAACCTCTGAGCTGCTGCAGCCCAAATTAATTCCTACACTACCATAAAAGAAAGAGGCAAGGGAGGGTCACCAGGAGCACAACCATAGTCCTAAGTAAATATCAGCCACTCAGTTCTAATCTTTGCTACTGCTGGTGAAACACTCAAACACTCATGACTCTAAGCCTTGCAGGATTAAAGCCTCATGGCTCAATTTTTCTTTGATGTTACAGTAAAATATTATTCATTAGTTATTATTATTATTATTGATAATGATAATGATAATGATAATGATAATAAATTATACCCCACCCTGTTGCACAAGTGGGCTCAGGGCAGCTTGCGGCACAAGATTCATAAAACAAGAAAAGTTATAAAACCAATAAAATAACAGATGGCACAATAAACAATAATGGAAAGGACCATTGCCTCATGTCAGGTGAATAAAAGCTCCAATGCCCAAGTAATGTTGTTTAAGCAGCATGGTACTGAGAAGGGGCAATGAACAGGGGAGGCCAGAATGGTTGAACACCCGCCTCCTCAACCGAAAGCCTGGCAGAACAGCTCTACATTACATTGTAATAGGTCCCACAGGGAGGGCCCTGATCTCAGGTGGGAGCATATTCCACCAGGTTGGGGCAAGGGCCGAAAAAGCCCTCACCCTGGTTGAGGCTAAGTGGATATCTCTTGGGCTGTGGATCACCCGGAGGTGCTGATTAGAAGAGCACAAAGCTCTCTGGGGCTCTTATGGGGAGAGGTGGTCCTGCATGTATACTGTCCTTGTCAGTGTTGCCAGCCCCCCTCGTGGGGGTGGGGGATACCCCATCCCCAGTTTCCATTTCTCATTGCTGCTCTGAGAAAGAAAGAAAAAATTTAAAATGACCATCAGGCCAATGATGGAATGTCACTTCTGGAGAAAACTCAGATGTGATGTCACACCTTTCTAGGAATTGTTGGAAACTTTATGGTAAAATAATAGATTTTCCAGCAGTTCTGGAACTGACATCACACCATCACTTCCACCTGCTCCCTCAATATCTCTACCCCCCAATCTCTCATGTCAGGCAACCATAGTGCTACTTTTGGCTGTTTGCAAGCAACCATCCAGCAGGGAAAGAGACCAGGATGGACTCCATACAATGTAATACAACATGATTGCTCCCAGTTAGGCTTGTCAGGCCACCCCCAGGGGTGGGGGCATTCTCTACTCCAGGGCCACACCTCCTGGAGCCAATCAGCTGGCCAATGGGGGGCTTACTGGCAGCAAAATGAGGCCTAGGCCTGTATTGCTGGCAATGCAGTGACATCACCTTTGGTGCACACCAGAAGTGACATCACCATGTTGTTGGCAACTCAGAAACACTCTAGTATTTGGGCAATATTTGATGGTAAATTAGATTTTTTTTGCCCAAATACCAGAGCATTTCTGTGTTGCTGGTGATGTGATGACATCACTTATGGTACAGACTGGAAGTGATGTCACTGCATTGCTGCTGACACAGGCTTGGGCCTCTCTTTTCCACCATTAAGTCCCCTACCCACCCTACCAACCACTGGGAAAGTCCCAAAGTGGTTTTCATTTTGTTTGGAAGCAGGTTTATCAAACATAGCTTATACATGTAGGACATGATTTTTCTTATTTATTTATTTATTTGGATTTGTATCCCATCCTCCCCTTCTTGTTCTACAGGGATTGTTACCCTCCCAAAGACTGATATTTGCATGATATAGCTCAACAAACTGTAACAATCCATCTCCATGAAAAAAAATATCATTTACTGTAAACAAAACTTTTGGTGAAACAGTGCCCTATCATAGCAGGTGTTCTGTGGCCAGTGGGCTCTTTGGATGGAGCTGCCCAGGAGGTGCTGCAAGGCCTAGGGATTTTAATGGGGATAAACCCAGGGAGGGTGATTTTTTCCCATTTTGAATTATTCCCTCCCATTCTTCTAATTTAAAAAATAAGAAATTTTGGGGAACACTAGAAAAGACGCCTATGAAATATTTTCTGTTTTGGAATGAGTGGAATGTTTCTTAAGACAAGGTTTTTATTACTCAAAGTTTATAGCATGCAAAGGTCCCCCAAGTAAAAAAATTGGAGATTTTGCAAAACACATAGAAAATTCCCCTGATCTCCCCCCCACTTTTAGATGGGTGACATGCTTTTAAATACAAGTTTTGTACTGAAAAAAATGTAATTTGTAATGTAAAACTATATACAGCATTTGATAATGATAATGCCTATATATAAAATATTGACATATACAACATATTTTCAAAAAAATGCTTTTGTTTAAATAAAAATAATTTTTGCAATTAATATGCCACAACATTTTTCTGATAATACATTATTATGAGAAAGTTCACTGTTTTCTGTATTGTGAAGTTAATTTGATAATCCAAATATGATGGTAGTCCTACCTATTGTGAGTGTTTTTGTTCAAATAATACACTTTTTTTTCTTTACTATTTTTTCTTAGATGGCAGTAATTAAGATATATATGCTATGGTGGCTTAGGCTACAGTAGTTTGCAACTCTTGCTCAGGTATTGGCTATATACGCCATGTTTCTTATAGAAAACCAATACATTTATACTTTCAAATTTCATACATTTGCCAGTAGTATAATACTATATGCTTAAAACCAATGCATTTGAGTAGGCTTGATAGGAAAGTAAGCACTGCATATATTTCAGTATCCATTCCCCCCCTATCCAGGTCTCTCCTGGCCACTGGATGAGGGGGTTAGGGTTGCCAGGGCCAGCTTGGGAAACTCCTGGAGATTTGGGGATGGAGCCTAGGAAGGACGGGGACCTCAGTGGGGTACAGTGCCACAGAGTCTATCCTCTGAAGCATCCACTTTCCTCCAGGGGAGCTGATCTCTGTAGTCTAAAGACGAGCTGTAATTCTGGGGGATCTCTAGGTCCCACCTAGAGGCTGGCATCCTACCCCCCATATGGCTTCAGAATTTCTCGAAATTTTACACTCTTGTTAGGCTGCATGTTTTCTTCTGGGAAAAACAGTTAAGTGGGGTTACTACCCTAGTTTCTATAAATATGCAATTGGAACTTCATTGGCAATAAGCACCAAAGCTGATTGGTTAACAAAGATCCTCTTCATACACTAAAATGTTTTAATTCTACACTTCAAAATGTAAACAGTACATACAACAAATGTGTTTGTTGCCATGTATATCATATAGGAATGTTTTGGGAGCCCTGAATGACTGCACTCTTGTTAAATGTACTCTTCCTGTGCAATCCTACTGCCACTTTCCTGGGAGTAAGCCCCCTTAAATAGACTTGAGTAGGATTCAAAGTGGACCTGCTTAGGGTGGCACTGTCAGTGGCCAATCAGAATGTTGCTGTGCCTGGTGAGGGTCAAGTAGCCCAGTGGGTGCTCATTGGGGGGGTAGCTCTTGCTTGCTGATGCCTAGCCTTCTTGTCCTGAGCTAAATAGCTATTGTTTAATTAATCAGACAGTCAAGGATGCTCCACAAATGATGCATTCAATTGAAAACTGAACTGTACTTTGGGAGCTGCCAGTTTTTTTAAAAAAACACACACCATCTTTTCTTTTAGCTGGTGCAGATGCTCCCAGTTTTCGAAAGCAACTGTGTTGCCATCCCTTTTACAAACTGTCAGCAAAGCAATTAGATGCATTAAAAGGCATCTTTTTCTACCCTTTGTGCTCCTAAGGTGGAGGCAAATGTGTTTAGTGGGTGGTCATCAGCAAGTTGCAAATAACGTTGTCTAGGAACTTAACAACACTTGCAGACAGAACCCTGGGTGGGTACATTTGTGTCTCAATATGCTTGAATTTTCGTAACATGAAGACAGCTTTGACTTAAAAAAAAAAAAAAGATTACACAGCCAATGAAGAGGTGGGGGTAGGGAAGCAATCCTTCCTCATGGAAACCTGAAGATTTTGGAGGCTTCTGTTGCTGAAGGCTTCAGACCATTCATTTAATTAGCCATCTAAATTAACACTCGGGTGCCACAATTCAGGATTCAGCAAATGCAAGGCGTCTCAAGCTGTGGATGTCACAGCACTAAGGAGTTAATAGGCAAATTATGTAAAGTCTTAGTATTCCACCAAATGCAATGTGCATGTGAAACAGAAAAAAAAAAGATTACATTTGTCAGCTGTGCTACCATATGTTGCTCTGGCGGAAGCGCAACACAATGGTGACAATTTTCTGTTTTATTGAATGAAGATTTGTTTTGATTCCCATTATGTAGGAATGTCTTACCCTTTCTCCAGCCCCATCCACACTTACCTTTCAATGAGTGCCTGTATAGCATCAGCATGCTCTTGGAGGTAATACTGTGATGCCTTGAACAATTACCCTTAGTTGCCATAGTTATTTGGAAATAAGTCCCATTAACATCAATGGCTAAACAACTTGCTAGCTAAACCTATAAATCCAATAATGTGAGAATGAATTGCTGCTGTGTACTCTGAAGTCTTTGGGTCTTAAAACAGTGGGAATGAGATGAGTTTGATTTCGCTTTACTCTGGCCTGCCTTAAAACTCTTTTCAGCATTGTCATTGCATAATTGCTTGACAGGTCCTGTTGTGGATAGAAAGGCAGCATCACTCAGTGCAGCACTTCAGCATCTTGACAGCTGTACAGGTTGCTGGATCTCCTGGTCCATGAGTATTGCCCACCCCTCCAGTGAAACATAACACAGGTTGTGGGTTTAAATGGGAACTTTATTTACACACAAGCTGATCTGCACCACTTAGTTAACACGTTAAAGCACGGGCTGCATCGGGCTTGCAAGGCAAGCTTCCTAATAGGGCAAAACCACCCCAGCATCGAGCCAGGCCCAGAATCCTTCCAATCCTTTCTCCTCGTGGCCCACACACAAGTGCATAGAGGGGATGGAGGGGCATTGTCCTGCTCACGACTGCTGCGCCTTGAGGTGCATCATATGTCCCCCAACCCCAAAGAGGCCCCCACTGAGCCACCCAGACTGCCAAGCCTATTTTGTTGTTCAGTCGCACAGTCGAGTCCGACCCTTCGCGACCCCATGGACCAGATCACGCCAGGCCCTCCTGTCTTCCGCTGTCCGCTGAAGTTTGCTCAATTTCATGTTTGTTGCATCGATGACACTGTCTAACCATCTCATCCTTTGCCGTCCCCTTCTTCTTTGACCTTCAATCTTTCCCAGCATCAGGGTCTTCTCCAGTGAATGCTCCCTTCTCATTTGGTGGCCAAAGTATTTGAGCTTCAGCTTCAGGATCTGGCCTTCCAGGGAACAGTCAGGGTTGATTTCTTTTAGGATTGACTGATTTGATCTCCTTGCAGTCCAAGGGACTCTCAAGAGTCTTCTCCAGCACCATAGTTCAAAAGAATCTATTCTTCGGCGCTCGGCCTTCCTTATAGTCCAACTCTCGCAGCCATACATTACTACGGGGAATACCATTGCTTTGACCATGTGGACTTTTGTTGGCAAGGTGATGTCTCTGCTTTTTATCATGCTGTTTAGGTTTGCCATCGCTTTCCTCCCAAGGAGCAGGCGTCTTTTAATTTCATGGCTGCAGTCACCATCTGCAGTGATCTGAGATCCTAGGAATGTGAAGTCTGTCACTACTTCTACGACTTCCCCTTCTATTTGCCAAGGAGTGATGGGGCCAGATGCCATAATCTTAGTTTTTTTGATGTTGAGCTTCAAGCCCACTTTTGCACTCTCCTCTTTCACTCTTAGCAAGAGGCTCTTTAGGTCCTCTTCACTTTCTGCCATCAGAGTGGTATCGTCTGCATATCTGAGGTTATTGATCTTTTCCCCAGCAATCTTAACTCCAGCTTGTGATTCATCCAGGCCAGCATTTCGCATGATGTACTCGGCATATAAATTAAATAAGCAAGGTGACAATATACATCCTTGTCGTACTCCTTTTCCTATGCTAAACCAATCAGTTGTTCCATATCCGGTTCTAACTGTTGCTTCTTGACCCTTATACAGGTTTCTCAGGAGACAGGTGAGGTGGTCTGGTACTCCCATCTCTTTAAGAACCTGCCATAATTTATTGTGATCCACACAATCAAAGGCTTTAGCATAGTCAATGAAGCAGAAGTAGATGTTTTTCTGGTACTCTCTTGCTTTCTCCATAATCCAGCGAATGTTGGCAATTTGATCTCTAGTTCCTCTACCTCTTCGAAACCCAGCTTGTACTTCTGGCAGTTCTCTATCCACGTACTGTTGGAGCCTAGCTTGTAGGATTTTGAGCATGACCTTGCTAGCGTGTGAAATGAGTGCAATTGTGCGATAGTTTGAACATTCCTTGACGTTGCCCTTCTTTGGGATTGGAATGTAAACTGACCTTTTCCAATCCTGTGGCCACTGTTGTGTTTTCCAAATTTGTTGGCAAATTGAGTGCAGCACTTTAACAGCATCTTCTTTTAAGATTTTGAATAACTCAGCTGGGATACCATCACCTCCACTAGCTTTGTTGTTAGTAATGCTTTCTAAGGCCCATTTAACTTCGCTTTCCAGGATGTCTGGCTCGAGGTCAGTGATTATACCATCGTGGTTGTCAAGGACATCGAGGTCCTTCTTGTATAGTTATTCTGTGTATTCTTGCCATCTTTTCCTAATCTCTTCTGCTTCTGTTAGGTCCCTTCCATTTTTGTCCTTTATCATGGCCAGCTTTGCATGGAACGTTCCCTTGATTTCTCCAATTTTCTTGAAGAGATCTCTAGTCCTTCCCAATCTATTGTTTTCCTCTATTACTCTGCATTGTTCATTCAGGAAAGCCTCCGTATCTCTCCTTGCTGTTCTCTGGAAGTCTGCATTCAGTTGGGCAAATCTTTCCTTTTCCCCATTGCCTTTAGCTTTCCTTCTTTCCTCTGCTATGTGTAAAGCCTCATCAGACAGCCACTTTGCTTTTTTGCATTTCTTTTTCTTTGGGATGGCGGTGAGTGCTGCCTCCTTTACAATGTCACGGACCTCTGTCCATAGTTCTTCAGGCACTCTGTCTATCAAATCTAGTCCCTTAAACCTATTCTTCACCTCTACTGTATATTCATCGGGGATGCGATCTAGGTCAAATCTGAATGGCCTTGTGGTTTTCCCAACTTTCTTCAATTTAAGTCTGAATTTTGCAATGAGTAGCTCATGATCTGAGCCACAGTCAGCTCCAGGTCTTGTTTTTACTGACTGGATAGAGCTTCTCCATCTTTGACTGCAAATTATATAGTCAATCTGATTTCGGTGTTGCCCATCTGGTGATGTCCATGTGTAGAGACGCCTCTTAGGTTGTTGGAAAAGGGTGTTTGCTATGACCAGCGTGTTCTCTTGACAAAACTCTGTTAGCCTTTGCCCTGCTTCATTTTGTTCTCCAAGGCCAAACTTGTCTGTTATTCCGGTTACCTTTTGATTTCCTACTTTAGCATTCCAGTCCCCTATGATGATGAGGACATCATTTTTTGGTGTTAGTTCTACGAGCTGTTGTAGGTCTTCGTAGAACTGGTCCACTTCAGCCTCTTCTGCAGCAGTGGTTGGGGCATAGACTTGGATTACTGTGATATTGAATGGTTTGCCTTGGATTCGGACCGAGATCATTCTGTCATTTTTGAGATTGTATCCCAATACTGCCTTTCTCACTCTCTTGTTGACTATAAAGGCCACACCATTTTTTCTATGGGATTCCTGGCCACAGTAGTAGATATAATGGTCTTCTGAGTTAAATTCACCCATTCCTGTCCACTTTAGTTCACTGATTCCCAAGATGTCGATGTTCATTCTTGCCATCTCATTTTTGACCACGTCAAGCTTACCTTGATTCATAGATCTTACATTCCAGGTTCCTATGCAGTATTGTTCTTTGCAGCATCGAACTTTCCTTTCACCGTCAGACACATCCACAACTGAGCGTCCTTTCGGCTTTGGCCCAGCCGCTTCACTCTTTCTGGGGTTACTCGTACTTGCCCTCTGCTCTTCCTCAGTAGCATATTGGACACCTTCCGACCTGAGGGGCTCATCTTCCGGCGTCATATCTTGTAGCCTTTTGTTACTATCCATGGGGTTTTCTTGGCAAAGATACTGGAGTGGGTTGCCATTTCCTTCTCCAGGGGATCACGCTTGGTCTGAGTTCTCTGCTGTGGCCTGTCCGTCCTGGGTGGCCCTCCACGGCATAGCCCACAGCCTCATCGAACCACGCAAGCCCCCTCGCCACGACAAGGCAGTGATCCATGAGGGAGCCAAGCCTATAGGTACCCAGTTTGAGGACCCCCCCATCACTGATATTTCTGGGTGCTTACCAGCTCTAAATCCCCTCAACCCGTGCTTTTCCTGCCTTCCCAGTTAGGGCCTAAGCAACTTTACCAAGCCTGGCCATTGTACCAACCTCCCATTGACTCAGACTCTCACGCTGAGCCTTGACTAGCTCCCCCCACCCTCGTCATTCATTCCAAGGAGGTGGGGGCAGGCAAACACTGGTGCCCTCTCCATTCTGCTGGCACTGGTCTCCTCACAGCAGTAGTTTGCCCATTTGGTGAAGGCATAGAGAATACTTAGATATCATTTGCTTATGCCCAAATTGAAAGGGTTTTACCCCCACCCAGTATCTTATTTAGGGTTTTTAAAAATATGTCTGTGTTCCTTGCATTTATTCTGTTGCCTCAGAATTTTCTCATAGCAGTGACTGAATTATTTGTTATGCACTTATTACTAGAAGCTTTGTGGCAAAGAATTAGGTGGTTAATTGAAGTCAGTTTGTACAATTCAACATCCCACATGCTATTTTTTTTACCCTCTTGCCTGGCTGTCTTCTTCCTTCCTGCAAAAAGTACAGAGCCCCAGGCCTACTTCCCAGTTTTTCCTTAGGTCCTACATTTGCCCTGTTCTTCCTTTTTTGCACCACTGTGTTTTGGTCACACAGTTATTTCCTCAGATTGCTACCTTGCAGGCCACTGCCAGCATGCAAAAGTTGGGCTGATGCAATCCCAGTATAACCCTTCTTTTATTCTGCCTATATTGTGGACTTCTGACTTTCTAACTGTCCCTTTTCTCCTGGAAATTGGATTGCAAGCACCTTAGTTCCCTGAACAACTGAACATTCCATACCACCATACCAGTCAGCCAACTGGTGTCAGACTCTATTGCACCACTTGGGAACAGTGACCATAATGTTATTGGGTTCAACATTTGTATAAATAGGGAATTGGCCAAAAAGACCGACACAACCACTTTTAACTTTAAAAGGGGTAACTTCACTGATATGAGGGGACATATGAGGAAGAAACTGAAAGGAAAAGTAGAAAAGGTCAAAACCATTGGGGAAGCTTGGAGACTATTTAAAATTACAATCCTAGAAGCTCAGAAAAAATATATACCACAGGTTAGGAAAGGCACAAATAGGTATAGAAAAAAGCCTGCATGGTTAACAAATAAAGTAATGGAAGCTATAAGAGGTAAAAAGGATTCCTTTAAGTGATGGAAAGCTAGTCTCAGTGAGGCTGATAAAAGGGAACACAGGCTGTGGCAAATAAAATGCAAATCTGTGATCAGACAGGCAAAAAGGGAATATGAGGAGCATGTAGCAAAAGCATAAAGACCAACAATGGCCCCGGTCATACGGGCCAGAAAACATGGGGGGAGGCGTGGCAGTTTGCCCCGGAGCAAAATAAGGCATGGTAGCCCGATCACATGGGCCAATGGGTTGTCACACTCCGGCACAGAGCGCCGATCACACAGCGCTGCTACAGCGTGGCAAAAAAGCAGCGCAGCACAGCATGCAAGCTGCGTTGTAGCAAAGGGCGCATGTGCCATTGGGGGGGCTGCTGTCAGTGTCTTGCATGTGCACATGCATCATTCAGCGTTGGTGCGCATCCCATGGAAACTTACAACATCCGGAAACCCTGGGACATGGGTGGGCGTTGGAAGCCGCGGGATACTGGCGCTCCCACGATCAGACGCCAGCCTTTGCCTCGGGGTTTCCAGAAACTAGTACTTTCACCTTAGTGTTTTTTTACTCCGCATTTTCCATGGGAAGCCGTGGGTTGGCCACGGGAGTGCTACACCTCCCAGATGTGCTGGTATGATTGTGCATGGAAAGTCCGCAGGGCTACTGTGCCTTCAGTGGGGCAAATGCTCCGTGTGAACGGTGCCAATAAAACTTTCTTCAAATACATTAGAAGCAGGAAACCAGCCAGAGAGGCAGTGGGGCCCTTGGATGACCAAGGGGTAAAAGGACTACTGAAGGATGACAGGGAAATGGCTGAGAAGCTGAATGCATTTTATGCCTCTGTCTTCACAGTAGAAGATGAGAAGTGCTTGCCCACTCCAGAACCGCTGATTTTGGGAGGGTGTTGAAAGGCCTGAGTCAGATTGGGGTGATGAGAGAGGAGGTCTTACTACTAATAGACAACTTAAAAACTGATGAATCACCAGGCCCAGATGGCATACATTCGAGAGTTCTGAAGGAATTCAAATGTGAACTTGTGGATCTCCTGACAAAAATATGTAATCTTTAATTAAAATCTGCCTCCATTCCTGAGGACTGGAAGGTAGCTAATGTCACTCCCATCTTTAAAAAGGTTTCAGAGGAGATCTGGGAAATTACAGGCCAGTCAGTCTGACGTCGAAACCAGGTAAATTGGTGGAAACTGTTATTAAGGAAAGAATTAGTAAGCACATTGATGAACAAAAACTATTGAGGCAGACTCAGCATGGTTTCTGTAAGGGAATATCTTGTCTCACTAACCTGTTAGTGTTCTTTGAGGGGGTGAACAAACATGTGGACAAGGGGGACCCAATAGATATTGTTTACCTTGACTTCCAGAAAGCTTTTAATAAAGTTCCTCATCAAAGGCTCCTAAATAAGCTCAATAGTCATGGGATAAAAGGACAAGTCCTCTTGTAGATCAAAAACTTGCTAAAACTTGCTAATTAATAGGAAACAGAGAGTGAGTACAAATGGGCAATATTCTCAGTGGAGAGTCGTAAGCAGTGGGGTACTGCAGGGATTAGTACTTGGTCCTGTGCTTTTTAACTTGTTCATTAATGATTTGGAATTGGGAGTAAGCAGTGAAGTGGCTAAATTTGTGGATGACACAAAGTTGTTCAGGGTGGTGAAAACCAGGGAGGATTGTGAGGCACTCCAAAGGGATCTGTCAAGGATGGGCGAGTGGGCATCAACAAGGCAAATGGGGTTCAATGTGGCCAAGTGCAAGGTTATGCACATTGGAGTAAAAAATCCTAACTATAAATACACACTGATGGGGCCTGAACTGGCAGAGACTAACCAAGAGAGAGGTCTTGGAGTTGTAGTAGATAACTCACTGAAAATGTCTAGACAGTGTGTGACTGCAATTAAAAAGGCCAATGCTATGCTGGGGATTATTAGGAAGGGTATTGAAAACAGATCAGCCAATATTATAATGCCCCTATATAAATAAATGGTTTGACCTCATTTGGAATACTGTATACAGTTCTGGTCATCACACCTTAAAAAGGATATTATAGCTTTGGAAAAAGTGCAGAAAAGAGCAAGTAGAATGATAAAAGGGTTGGAACACTTTCCCTATGAAGAAAGGTTAAAACGCTTGGGGCTCTTTAGCTTGGAGAAACGATGAGGGGTGGCATGATTGAGGTTTATAAGATTATGCATGGGATAGAGCAGGTAGAGAAAGAGGTACTTTTCTCCCTTTCTCACAATATAAGAACTAGTGGACACTCAATGAAGTTGCTGAGCGGTTGGGTTAGAACAGATAAAAGGAAGTACTTCTTCAACCAAAGAGTGATTAACACATGGAATTCACTGCCACAGGAGGTGGCGGTGGCTGCAAGCATGGACGCAGGGCCGGCCCCAGGTGTTTTTGCACACTAGGTTAGGATACCTTCTGGTGCCTCCCCTGTGCTGTTTCTGATTTCCAATCGCACCCTATGCCGAGAGACAATGGAATTACCTACCCCCCTCCCTAGCAGAGGTTGACTGGTTTGAAGGAGGTAAGGTCTGGGCCTCAAATCATGCTGAGATGCAACAGACAACCTCTTTTGCAGGTGGACTTCATGGTACCCATGGTACCCCATGGACTTCATGGTACCCCTTAAATTAATTCCCTCTCAGTATGGTAGGAAAACTTGGCAAACAGTTTGGAACTGATTGTAATCATCTGATCCAGGATGGTAATGCCCCATTTTATTCCCAAGGAATGGATTGTGGGTTCAAGAAATCAAATTACTTTAAAAAGAAAGAAAGAAAGAAAGAAAGAAAGAAAGAAAGAAAGAAAGAAAGAAAGAAAGAAAGAAAGAAAGAAAGAAAGAGAGAGAGAGAGAGAGAGAGAGAGAGAGAGAGAGAGAGAGAGAGAGAGAGAGAAAGAAAGAAAGAAAGAAAGAAAGAAAGAAAGAAAGAAAGAAAGAAAGAAAGAAAGAAAGAAAGAAAGAAAGAAAGAAAGAAAGAAAGAAAGAAAGAAAGAAAGAAAGAAAGAAAGAAAGAAGGCCTGAGGGGGCAGAAAATTTTTGTAGAACAGAGGGCTTTTCATGCCACCTTCAGTCATTTGAAACAGTTTTGCCTGTCTTCAGGTGTTTTTCAGTTCAGGTGGGCGGCCATGTTGGCAGAACAAAAGTTTGAGTCCAGTGGCACCTCTAAGACCAACACAGTTTTATTTAGCTTTGGTGTGCACGCACATTTCTCCAGATACTTATCCCTTGAATAAAATTGTGTTGGTCTTAAAAGGTACCAGTGGACTCAGACTTTGTTTTTCAGTTCAGTTTGCTGCCCTCCTTTGATATTCTGTTTTTGTCCCCCACCCCCTAACATCCTAGACCCCAACATTTGTTTTCTTGTTTGGAGAGATCTCCCGCCCTCCTTTCCAAAGCCTGAAAGTTTACAGGGCCAAGTAGGAGCAACCATGTTAAGTTGCTTCTCCAGCAATCCTGTTGGGTCCAGTAAAACCCCTGAGGTTCTTAAGTGAATCTGCAGGGGTCAGCCGAACTCTCCATGGAAAGCGGGGGGCAAAACGTCCTTCACAACCTCCACCTTCCCAACCAGCAGCATCACTTCAGTCTTTCCAGGATTTCATTTCCATTTCAGCTCCAGGGCAAACTAATTTATGCAGCAGCCAAATCGCTGGCTCACAACTTTAATGCCAGGAGCTCACAAAGTAGAATTTTTGCTTTCAAAGGCTCCACAGCTTAGAGGGTGCATTGGTCTCCAGTGGCCATTCAGTGAGGAAGGATCTTACTTGTGAGTAAACCTTCCCAGCTGCAAGGCTCTTTTGCTCCCATTGCAGATCTGGCTGAAGACCTCCTTGGTCTCTTTGGCCAGGCAATTGCAAAACCTCCCCCCCCCGGAAAAGACCTCCTCCTCTCAACCCCCTCCTTGCTCGGCCCCTCTAGCAATGCAAGCAGTGCGCTCACTTTAACCCTTTCAGTGCTGCAGGCAAAGGAGAGAGAGGCTGCTCAGAGACACAAATACCCATAAATGACCCCTGTTTTTTTTACCTCAGGCTGCCGGCTGCCAGGGAAACCAGCCAGCTGAGGTTGCAGGAGGAGGGTGGTGGTGGCGGCGACAAGTTTGCATGTGGGCTAGGTGCCCTGTGCCCGGCCCTGGGAATTGTAGCCCTCCTGCCCCCCTGGCGGTGCCTCAGGGGGAAGGGGCGTGCTGAGCAGGAGGGAGGAGGTGGGGGCACGATGAAGCGAGCCAGTGGGGTGCCTCTGAGCATGTGCAGAGGATAGATCCCCACCTACCCAGCCCAGTGGAAGGAGGGAGGGTGGCCGGGGGAGAGGAAAAGGCGGCGACGGTGGTGGCTGGGGTCAGGACAATGCAGGGCTTTTGGTGGGGGCAGGGGGGCTTTTGGGGGGCAGCTGCAATTCAGTGCCCTGATGATCGGTCTACCCTAGGCGAACGTCTAGCTTTCCTAGTGAGTGGGCCGGCCCTGCATGGATGGCTTCAAGAGGGAATTAAGTAAACATATGGAGCAGAGGTCCATTGATGGTTATTAGCCACAAAGTACAGATAGGGACTCTGGGGCAAGCAATGCTCTGTATTCTTGGTGCTTGGGGGGGTCAACAGTGGGAGGGTTTCTAGTGTCGTGGCCCTACTGGTGGATCTCATGATGGCACCTGGTATTTTGGGTCACTGTGTATTGGACTGGATAGGCCATTAGCCTGATCCAACATTGGCTCCTCTTATGTTCTTATGTTCTTAACAAGTGTGATATAATTTAGACTGCTTAAAGCTTTTCATATGCACTGTCAGTCCTAACAGCAACCCTGTAAAACAGGTCAATATCACCCCAATTGTGCAAAGCAGGGGTGAGGACATCTATTATGTTCAGAGGACAGAGGTAGGATACAAATTCTTGATTACTTTTTCTGTTCTGCCAGACTAGTGATCATTTGTTTCTACATATTTAACATTTATCTGTTATGCACTTTCTTTCAATCTCTGCTCTGAGAGTAAGCAAGATTTCCTGAGCAGAATCCATTTTAGTTGCTGCTCTTGCTATATATTTCTGTGCACAGGTCAATTAAAACAGATCATGTCATTGTAACAGAGGGCTTAATACTAATAGAACAGCATAATTCCAGCATTCCCTGTCACATTCATTTCGGTTCTAAAATTTACTTCTTTTACTGCCACTGCACACTGAAAAGAGGCTTTAATTGGAATTTCCATAATGAGCCCAGATCTTTGACTAATTACTTTTTCCTGAATCTGAGCCATCTAATTTGGGATAAAATTCCTGCTAAATAGTTGGGGACATTATTAATAGCTATATCAGGTATCTTCATTGGTGCCTTACTGAGCTAATTAAATTCATTACTAAACTGAAATGATCTTTTAAAATTAAGTGTGTGGGGCACGATCCATCAAAACTTAGTCACAACTAAATTCTGTTTTACTTAATGAAACTACATTGTTAAATCCCATTCATTCCAGTGGGATTTAGTCATGACTAAATGGGCTATGGTCTAAAAAGTAATCTGGTGTCTGAATTTCTTGTGGGGCATTTGCTACAGTTTCAAGTGACCTCTGTGTGGGGATGACTGTAGTGTGAACCAGGAGCATTAAGGATTACAATCTAAATAGTTGAAAAGTTCTAAAGACCATACCTTATATCTATGTGCCAGCCTATTTGGCACATAGTTGCATGGGAAATTTCTTCCAGACCAAAGGGATTTGTCAATTCTGTGAGTGTAGTCATAGACTGGACAACATTCTTGGGTCAGCAGGTGCTTCTTCTGTGAGGAAACAGGAGAATCATCATTCAGCTATATGGAATGGGGGAATCTGTCCTTGACTATTTATATCAAGAATTTATGTCCTACACTCACAATTCATTGAATTCATAAGTTGACCAATAACATAACATAACTGTAAAATACAACAACATATCTAAAATACATATTTGTAAAATACAATATATTTAAAATACAATCAACATATCTAAAATCAAAAAGAACATTCTAAGAGATAATGGTACAACTGAGTGGTGTATTTTTAAAAACAGCTACATTCAGTAAACAGCATAGATAATTCTGTTTCTTTGTTTCTATGTTTGTTTATTTCACTTATACCCCTGTTTCTTCTCAGTGGGGACCCAAAGTGGCTTACATTGTTCTCCTCCCCTCCATTTTATCCTGACAAAAACCCTGTGTAGAAGGTTAGGCTAAGAATGAGTGACTCAGCAAACTTCCACGGGTCTCCCAGATCCTATTCCGGGCCTCTAAACACTACTCCACACTGGGTATCTGCTTCACCCCATGACTCTCTCAGTCAGGAGCTCTGCATCATCCCTTTCTCCAGTGTCAAAAAGTTCCATACAACCAAGACCATTCTTAATCCACACACTTCTCTCAGTCTGTGCCCATCTGTTCCCTCATACTAAGATACTGTTAACATGTTACATGATAACTGCAATGTCACATGACACCTTGCATGTAGGAAATTAAAAAACCCAGCTATCACAAATCCAACACCACAGAGAGAACATTCGTATTATTGTAAACAAGACTTGTTAATGGACACAATTCACACATTCACAAGTGTGCCAAAAAGTTTTGGGAGTTTTTTGCTTGATGATGGCATTTTATATATAGTTTGGTGTCTGTTGTGCCTTTTGGAGTGGTGTTGATTCCTTCCTTTATGCTTATAATTCTGAGTTGTTGGATGGATGGATTTTCCATGGCGTTACTTTATTTTTCCAAAGGAACATCTAGTGTTCTAAACTTTGAAAGAATCTGACCTGTAAGATAACAGTCATTAGAAAACAAAGCCTTCTGGATGCCTTCAATATTCAAGAAAATGCAAATACAATGGATCTTTTCCCTAGAAAGTACACAGGATTCTGACCTTTGCCACATTGGTCAGTGGGACAAAGTAATTTCCTCCTACATTATTCAGCTGGGCTTTTGATTATGCTGCCTGGAAGATTTTTAAGGGCAAAGATAGGTACATTTATTTCCCTTTCAGTTATCAGAATTCAAATTGGTATATGAGTGTGCAGGTACTAAATTTCATGAGCAAGAAGCAGTTGACTAATCTGAACAAGAATAAATTGTGTGCTACCGTAGGATAATCAAATAATTTTCCTCTTGGCTGGTATGTTATGATGATCCTCTTTTGATAGGGTTAATCAAGGGGATTTCCATTTAATTGCAATTGATTCACAAAGAATAGCCTCTTATTTTGGTGTATTTAGTATTACAACATATTCTACCAAATGTCACACTTGTGTAAATACATTGTGGTCTTCCATCCTTGAGTTCATCATCATCTCTTTATCTTTGCTTCCATATGCCATTTCAGGACTCTAGTTGTTGATTATTCCCATACCATCATCTGTTCTTTTCTATGACACTGCCTACATTCAGATGATAGGTATGAACATGGCTTACTGTCCTGTGCACAGATCTTTCCTCCTGTCACAGCCAGATAACAGTTGAAGACTTCCTGATTTTGGAAGTCTTCAATCAAACTCCAAGTCCAAATGCAGGCGCCTTGGTAAATTGGAGTTCATTTCTTCATCACAAACCAAGATTCTTAAAACAGATTAAACTGTTTTGAGATCTCAATTTGCATGGAAGTAACAACCTCCAGTTTGTCTAGTGCCTGCACATGGATGTCAACAGAAATTAAATCTGGGTGGGTAGCCATGTTGGTCAGAAGCAGTAGAACAAAGTTTGAGTTAAGTGTCATTTTTAAGACCAACAAAGTTTTATTCAAGATATGAGCTTTCATGTGCACACACACTTGCTTACTGTGTCTGGACTCAAACTTTGTTCCAAGAGAAATTAAAGTTAGTCTGAAGATCTTTAAAACCAGGACGTTTTCGGTAACACTTTGTTAGCCGAAATGCTCTGATCAATAGTTAATAGAGCACTCAGAACAGCATTTAATATTGGGATTCTTTGGTCTGTGTATATGGAGGATGGGCCACCACACTATTTCCCAGTAAAGAGGCAAGAGACAGGAGTAAAATAAATCTTTTGTTTACTGTGTAGTAATATCAGTCAGAACATACAATCACACACACTGGCATACAATAGCTAATACAAACAGGAAGGAAATAAATAGCACGTTTGCATGAGCAGGTATTGAAGCGATGAGGGGCAATATTTACCTCCGGGATGTGTAGCTCCTAAATCTTCCAGTGGGAGGTTCAGGGTGGGAAGGAATATAGGAAGAAAAATGGGGAACACATGTACTAGACCTGCTAAGGACACATGTACTACTCCAGCTGCAGACTGAAGCCTTAAAGCGAGGTAAGGGTTTGGGTAAAGTAAGCTGGGTGTAAGAGGTAATAGCAGGCAGAGAGGTCATTGGTAGGGGGTAGGCAAGGCAGAGAGCTCTGAGAAGCATATGTGAATGTTTTTAAGGCTTCTTGAGCAGTGGGCATGGGAGGCCAGGCGGCTTACACCTGGGGACACTCCCTGCTGGCTAGGGATTGGTTGTTAGGGTCAATTTCAAATACTAGTGGCTACCTTGACCATTGGACACCTGGGAGTGGGAAAAGGGGAAGTTGGAAACAAAGGAGGATGACTCTTCAGTATCCGGGCAGATTTTCCATGGGGAACGTGTGAGTTGGCACGTGGGGGGGGGGGGTTTAATCCCTTTATTGTGTGAAGACCAGGAGTCTGGGCTGTATGCAAGAGTCTTTTGTTTGAGTGTAAACCTGTGAGTGTAAGACGTGACAAGCTGCAGACAGGCTGTGGAGCACCTCTGGAGTGAATTCAGCCAGCATCTCATCGTCCTTGGCTGGCTTCTGTTTCCTCTCTGGGCTTTTCCCCGTGGCTCTTATCATACAGTCTCTTGGCTGACCCACTATCAGGTTTATAACAGCATAAAAACAGTCCAGAAATAGCCCAATAAAGGCGGCTGGGCTAACAACTTCATATGTGAAAGGACATGACAGGGGAGAAGGGGAGAATTTATGCCTGTCACAAACAGAACCTCAGTTTGCTCCTGACATCTGAACAGAGCTTCTGAACTGAGTCTAGTATGCTTGAATTCAGTCAATGTTATCTGTATCCAGAAAATTTCCATAAATGGATTAATCCTTCTGGGGACACAGAGAGATGACTTTGGTGGTGGTAGTGGGGAAACCAGCAGCATCTGCAGCCAAAGGAAGAGTGACAACTAGAAGAAAATGTTACACTTTATATTTAAAAAGTAAACTGATATTCAAAGTTAACATTAAAATATACCCACATATGCAAAACATGTGTCTAAAATTTCAACAAATGATAAAAGGACATCTTTAAGGATGTCCGTATATGTGGAAAGTCTGCTATCGCTATAATATATTAGAAAATGATGTATCCATTCAGTGGTAGGCCAAGAATTTTTTTTTATGGGAAACATGAGCCCGCATTATTTTTCAAACTTCCTGATTTCTATGGTTTTATGTTATGAAATCCAAAACATTGTTTCTCACTTGTACCAGCAGACAAAGCCCCTGCTGGTAAGGATCATTAAGTGGAAAGCACCTACTGAGTGAAGTGCTAATCATATTCATATTGATGGGCAAGGGAGATGCTGAGAGAAGAACTTTGGAAAATCCTAATTGAATGGTTCTTGTAATTGATAGGATCCTATTTTGCTTTGTCCAACAGTCAGTACTGTGTAGTAGTTACGTCCAGGATCTGGGAGAACCAGGTTCAGCCTCCCCCCTTCCCCAGTTCCATGAAGTTTGACTTTGAGAAAGCCACTCACTGTTTCTGCCTCAGCTACTGCTTGCTACTTTGGCCTATTTTCCTTTGATTTGCCTGAGTCAAAGCCTTCATTTTTTTTGCAAGGTGGATTTTTCAATGCATGGTTTTCACCAGAAGTTGGCTGAGTTCCTTGCCTTTATATTTGGCAGTTTTATGCAGCATGAGAAGGGGAGAACCTTCTGTGCTGCCCTGAGCTCCTCAGTGGAAGAGCAGGATAAAAATACACCTGACACATTGTAGCTGGGATTGCCCACCCTGGTGAACTACTTTGCCCATCCTTGGAGAACTCCAGAAGCAAGTAGGCGCGAGGGACAAGCCAGGCTTTGGGAAGGGAAAGCTACCTACCAGATAGTGGGACTACCTACTAGAAGATCTTGGGGGGGGGGTACCTTCAGAGGCAAAATTCAATACTAGTGGGGCTCCAGACCACCCAGCAATTACTAGGGTGACTTTGACTGAGGAAAATAACAATGCAGGAAAAATTTAGCTGACTATACTGTAATTTTATGGCCATAAAATAGGAACCAAAGTATTACGTAACAGGTTGTAGTCAGTGAAAGAGTTCAGTGGCATACCAAGCATGAGAAAGAAAGCTAAAGCAACAGCCATTTAATAGCATTATGCAAGTTGCAGAACAAAGTTCTCTTGTTCATTCTGGTTTCTTGACTTAATCATTTGCAGCAGCCAATATTACATAACCCTCTTTCCACTGGATAACCATTCATTTTTGGTTTTGATTTCTTTATCTGCCATTTGTAAAGTAATTATATACATAGCAATTTATTCACAAGAAATAAATCGCTACAATCCATCTTACTCACCCACCTGCTTCTCCTGCACTGTTTAGATCTGCAGCTACATTAGAACTGGAATCTCATCCTGTTCAGTAAATTGTCTAGCTGGCGCCTCTTAAAGTTTTTATGTGTACAATTTTTTTATAACTGTTTTCTGATTGTATTCTAATTTAAATTTTGTATGGTCTTAAGAATGTTTTGACCCACCCTGAGCCTGCTTGTAGGGGTGGGTCAATAAAAGCTGAAATAAATAAATAGCCCAAATAGCTGATTAGGGTTGCCAATCCCCTGGTGTGGGCAGGGAATCCCCGTCTCCAGCTGACATATCCTGTTGCCACACAGAGTATGGTGGGAGAAAAATAAAATTAAAAATGGCTATCAGCTGATACCATGATGTTACTTCTGGGAAAATCTAAAAATGATATCACGTCTGTCCTGGAAGTGACCAAAATGTTGTTTTTAGCAATTCCTAGAGAAAATTGTTTTCAGCAGTTCCTAGAGAGAACTAACATCAGTGCTGGGGAAAACCCAGAAGTGACACCGTTCTTTTCTAGAAGTTGCTGAAAACTTGGTGTTTTTACCATAGAGATTTGGCCAATTCCTAGAGAGGCATGATGTCACTTCTGGTTTTCCTGATGTGACGTCACACTGGCCCCTCATTTTCCTGCTGGTTGATAGGCTGGGTCTGGCAATCATATGGCTGATGTTTCTTTTAGACACAGATGACAAAAAATCTCATGCAGTTTTACTATAAAAACATTTTTAGAATTAAGGGTCAGAGTTACCTCTATTAAAAAGTATGGAATATGACTTGACATGAGGTGATATGCCCCAAAAAACTAAGTCCCAAAATACATGCAAGACTCTCTTTCATATGAACAAAATTTGAATCCAGTTGCACCTTTAAGACTAACAAAGTTTAACTCTGGGTATAAGCTTTCATGTGCATCTGATGAAGTGTGCCTGCACATGAAAGCTTATGCCCAGAATTAAACGTTGTTGGTCTTAAAGGTGCCACTGGACTCAAACTTTGTTCTGTTGCTTCAGACCACCTGAATCTATCTCATTCATATGATTCTTCCTGGGCCATAAGCAATCAGGAAACACCTTGCTCTAGGTACCATATTTTTAGGAAATTAGCTCTTAAAATTCTTGGGGCTGGACCTCCTGAAGAGTGGGAAGTGGTTAATCATCTCCCCAGGGAAGCCTGTTAAGCCAGCTCAGCAACTAGAATCAGATGAATTGTGATTTTTTTCCTTTTATTCAGGGTTTTAAATTGTTTTGGATGTGGATTAAATTCTGAATATCTTGCTATTGTTGCCAATAGCGGAATATATTTTTAAAAAACAGGTTGTTTGTGGGCCTTGCGGTGCACTGCCAATTATGTGATACCAAAAATAATATTTTAAAGTATAGTTGTCAGCTGCTTCATACATGAAAGTCATCCCTTGATGCTATAGCAATAATAAATGAACATGCATGTGTGAGCTGGCCCATTATGTGTTTTCTTGTTGAGCATGATGATGTAGATTACTGTTTTCTGTCATCTCTATTGGAACCAGGGCTATATTTGGGCAGGAACGCACAGGAACAGAGTTCCGGCTGGCTTCAGAGTTGGCCACACCCACTACAGCCAAAACCTCTGCAAGCATGGCTACAGAGGGAAGGCCAGGAGAGTGATCCCCCTGGTGACTCCAAGACGGACGTGCTGGGAGGGCTGGAAGGATCAGGGAGGCATTTAAATGCCTCCCCGTGCCTTCCCCGGCCTGTCCAGGGGCCAGCTTCCCCGAGCAAGCCAAGGGAAGAGATGGGGTGTGGCCTAATATGCTAATAAGCTGTGCTGTCACAGGCGTGGCCTAATATGCTAATGAGTTCCTGCTCTTGGGTGTGGCCTATTATGCTAATGAGTTCATGCTTGGAACCCCTCTGCTTTGCCAAACAGTCCTGATTGGTCTGGAAGTAGATCACTGAGCAATTTCTGTATTTGTGTTGTACAGCATACTCCTACCTAGATAACAAATGTGGCAGGTGATTCACTGTCCAATTATATGTGGTGTAGTCTCATGGGACAGAATGAGTCTACACTCCTAAATGACCAGTGAATCACCTCCATAATGCTTGTTTTGTTGGCATGATTAAGAATCCACATCCTTGTGTAGTATTAATCACTGTCATTTCAGAACTGCACATCATTAACTTCAACTTTGGGTTATTATCTGCTATATAATGAGGACAACATTTTTGTTATATGACTGCCTAATGCTTACCAGAACTCAGGCCTTGATAGTTCTATTAAAGTATCAAGGCCCCAGTACCAGTAAATATTACACAGATATTTGAAAAGGGTATTTGTAGAACAAAATGAAAAGACCAAATGATTAATGTAACTTTTAATATAACAAATGATTAATATAACTTCCACTGAACTCCTTGTGAGCACAGCAACTGAGGTTTGCAATTTTCTATTTATTTTTTATTACTGATTGGTACTGGTTTTTTTTTAATGTAGCTGTTCACTTAATCTGTTGCCAGTGCAGTATAGTGGTTAGAGTATCAGATGAGGGTCTGGGAGACCCAGATTACATTGGGCCTGTCACTCTCTCAGCCTAACATACTTCATAGGGTTGTTGTGAGAATAAAATGGAGGAAGAGTGTTCTGTCCTGAGCTTGCATTTCATCCCCATTGACATGCTGGTATCCTAAATGGCAATGCCTGATTGGCTACTCTGTGTAGCAGGCCAATCAGGAGACAAGAATTGTGCTGGAGGGAAGCAAATTGATTGGGTGTTATCTCTGTAATACCATTGGTTGTTAACCTGAATATGGGTGTGGCTATGCTAGTCCGCACTGTTTAAATAAGAGCCTGTTGCTCTATGTTTTGTTTTCTGTTCTGAGCTGTTCTGAGTTGTTGAATCACTTATTAAAAGCTGAATCACTTTTGTTGAGAACTGCCTATGTGTCATACATATCAAAGAGAAAATTATGTATGAAGGAAGGGTAGGATACAAATGTACTAAATTTTTAAAAATGGTCCCTTTAGTCCTGAATTGTCTACTCTAACCATCAGTAGTGTTCAGAGGTCCTAGGCTGGGTCTGAGATTCCTATAAGGGGATTGGATCTTCTATAGGCTGTGCATGTGTTCATGATGGAGCTATAGATTGTCCCATTTTGTTTTGCCCTAAACAATGTTGTGTCCTAGCTTTGCTGCTTTAGCACTGAGCTTTGGCACCTTCGTACATCACAGAGAACCTTATTTTAGGAATCAAAGCCTCGAGAGCTTGCTCTTTCTCTTGTGGTAAGTCAACATGGTCATAAATTATTTCATTTTGCAGTTCACCTCATTGCATTTCTTTGTTACATTGACACAGCTTGGCACAGATTGACAGAATAATTCATTTGATAAGTGCATAAGGCAGAACACTTGGCAGCACACCTTCATGACATGTAGAGATTGGTCTCGTGCTCATTCCAAAAGGGCACACTTGATTTAGCCCTGAACTTTGCTGCTATGTAGGTTTGTTCATTTTTTTATGTGACATGATTTCTTACATTGCCACCCACATTTGGAGAGAGTTAGTGTGCTGTAGTGGTTGAAAGGTCAAACTAGGCCTGGTCATGCCTGGATCCAAATTACCACTTGAAGCTCACTGGATTACCTCAGTCAGTAACTTTCTTTCATCCTAATTTACTTCACAGGATAGTAAGATGAAATGGATAACAGGGCAATGCCATATGTACTGCTTTGAGCTCCTTGGAGGAAAGGTGAGAGATTAAAATGCAATCTATTGCATCAGTGTCTGTTGCTTGAGTATGCTAATTCTCATCTTTCTTTACAAAATCAACTAAATTTCTTAGTATAATATTGTTGGGATTTTTTTTTAAATTGGTCATAGCAGATATAATTAAGTCTAAATTTATGTACCACTTTCCTCTGCTGATTTGTAATATTGTAGTCAATAATCTCATTCTACATGCTGTCTTTTTTTGTTCCAAGAAAATGTGCTACCAGCTTGATTAGTTTCTCAGGTTCATCTTTGCATCTTCCATTGACTTTGATAGCTGCAACAATGGGAGATGAGAATGGGGCTATTGTTTCAAACTTAACAGGAGCTTTGGAATGATGAAGGCCCAGTGGGCTGAAATCTTTTTCACGCGGCTTCATTGGCGCAATATGTTGCTGTGTATTAACTATCCATGGGCTTGGTGCAGCACAAAACAGCCTTTGGTGGTTGCTACTGCAATTCACAAAGAATATAGCATGGTCAAGAGACAGAATCTAGAATGGTTTTGTTTGACAAAAAGTTCAATGACATGAATCCTGTTATGAAGATCTGGGTTAAGTATAAATACCCTCATAGTCCAGAGTACATGAATTTAGAATCACAAAATATTAGCCAAAGAGTTTCAAGATGTTAGCTTGTCTTTGGCATCACAGGGAACACTGGCTACATTAGACTTATGGTGTGTGAGGCTCAGTCTTTTCTTTTTTTCTGATGGATTCTTTCCAGTTAGTATTATTCACCAATATGAACTTGGATGTGACAATTGTAAAGTGGATTTATGCCCAATACTGTTGGCTATAATTATCAGTATCTCCCTTCTGGAAGGCCTGAATGTCTGAAAGTTGTCCAGCTCTGGTAAAAACCCAAAATCTTCACATTGATTTCCTGACTCTCCTAACTCCAGTTTTCCCTTTGGAAGTAAAACTGTAGAATGGTTAGTCTCCAATCAGTTTCAGGTCTCCAGATGTGCTAGTCTGGTTTCTGGGAATGGGCATAATCAGATCAGAACTATGGATGCAGAAGAGTTCTGTGTATTTTCTTGTTCTATTTGATTTTTGCTGATTCACGTGGGTTCTTTTAAAATTGTGGGCTTCAAAAATACTTGACTCAGAGATAAACCGGGGCAGAAGAACGTATAGTAAACATGTAATTGGTCTGGCATTGTAAGCACTTTCTTTTTTGCCAGCATCTTTGCTGACTGGCCATACCTGTGTTAAACTGATGACTCTGAAGGATCCGCTGATGGATCTCCATGGAGAGACTCCCCCTGCTCAATGAACTAAAGTTTTACAGTTGTTTTGGAATGTCCCTAGTGCTTCAAAGAAAGAAAGGAATTCCAAAGTTTGAAAATATTTGGTTTAAGGGAAAGGACTTTGTAATCAGCTTGAGACTTTTCTGTTCTAAATAATATATTGTTGTCATCTGAAAAGCTTGCTACTTTTTGTTTCACCTGACTTTAGATCATATATGAAAAAGCACTACTTCCAGTACAAATACTTGGGCCCCCTTCCACTGTGAAGAATGCATATTTATTCCTTCCTTCTGCTTCCTGATTTTAACCAGCTTCCAGTCAATGATAGGTTTGCTCTTATTTTCTTGCCTTACTGGGGGTTGCACGCATGCGTTAAACCAAGTCGGCTGTTTCCTCCGAGCTCCTCCTTCGAACTAAAGAATTTATAGCTCAAAGTTTGTAAATACTATGCAAACCCAGATAAGCGGCTGATAACCAGGAAGCAGCTGGCTAGAACATCTTCAGAGTGGTAAGAAACTAATTTATTGCTGTGTTAGAAAGGAAAGCCTTGAGATTCTTAAGGCCGCTCCCAAAGCTTTGAATCAGATATGGCGAAGACAATTAAGGACCTATCTGAACAAATTGCAGGACTCCAAAATACAGTCCTTGCCTTTCAAGAAAAAATTAGTGGTGAGTTAAACTCACTACGTGGAGAAATTAGCAAAATAGGCACAGAAATAGCTTTTATAAAACAGACAGCTACAACAGCCAAAGAGCTTGCTGAAGCTAATGAGCAAAAAATAACCGCTCTGAACTGCCAAATAAATGACTTGTCAGACAGAAACAGGAGAGCTAACCTTATTTTATCAGGGATATCCGAAGAAATTTCTGTAAATAAACTGGAGGAGTCCCTGATACAGTGGATTCAGACAAATGAAGTAGAGATAAAAACAGAGGATGTTGAGAGAGTGCATCAACTACAAAGGAATGGGAGGGGCAGGGCCCCTAGAGAGGTAATAATGAAATTTGCCAGAGAGAAAACTCAACAGCAAATATATACGGCACTAAAGAAGAGGAAAGACCTGACTTTTAGAGGAAGAAAAGTCTGGGTGAGACAAGACTTTTGTCAAGAGACCTTAAGGAAAAAAAACCTCATGCGCCCCTTTGCCCAAAAGCTTTATGCAAATGACGTTAAATTTTCATGAGGCTATCCATCCTCAATAATTATATTTCAGGAAGGAAAGCGACTTATGGCAAGGAAAACTACAGAGGCAAAGGAACTACTTAAACAATTAGGTATCAACACAGACGATATGGGAGAGCAAGAAATGGAAGAGGAATCGGGGGTTCCTGAAGATGGTGATGAAGGAACTTCAGAGAGAGGAGGGAAATGCCTCAGGACCAGCTCCCGATAACCAATTAAGAGAAGTATACCTTTATTGATTGAGCTAATGACTATTAATAGTATTATCATTTTTTACAGTATCAAGAAGGAGGAGGAGGGGATGCGTGCACCCCATGCAGTGGAGAGAGGGGAAGAGATTTTCTTTCCACCTTTACTCTCAACCACAGGGGGGAAGGGAAGGGGAAGGGTAAACTAATTAACCATTCAAATTTTTCACAGCCATGAGATGTCAAAGCCTTAATTGATGTGGGATATGGATAAAACAATAAAAATTTTATCACTGAATGTCAATGGTTTAACATCAGAAATTAAACGATATAGGATAGCCAAGTTGGCAAGAGAGCAAAAAACTGATGTTCTGTGTTTACAGGAAACACATAAGAAAAGAAATGACAACAAGCCTTTGCTAAAAGACTCGACCTGGATGATGTTAGTGGAAGCTAGGAGCCACACCAAGGCCAGAGGAGTGGCAATAATGACTCAGAAGAAACTTAGAGTAGAGGTACTAGAAAGAAAGACAGACAGGGAAGGGAGATATGTGATGGCTAAATTCAGATTAGAGGGGAAGAAATTTACATTGGTAAATATATATATATACACCCAATAAAGGACAAAAGAATTTTTTAGCCAGGCTAGTTAAAAAAACTAAGCAATTCGCAGAGGGAGAATTAATTATGACAGATTTGAACATGGATCTGACCAAAAATAAGGCAATTAAAATAGGAGATTGGGGCTTGAGGGAAGCACATGAATTGATAGGACAGCAGCCAAAACCCACCCATGTATCCAGCTGGCACAAAACCCCATCATGCATAGATTACATAATTGTAGAAAAAAGCAGCAATCTTGACTATAAAAAAAATCACAATGCACCCAATTTGGATATCGGATCATGCACCAATCACTATAGAAATAGAAGGTAATCAAAACCCAAAAAGTAGAACTTGGAGGTACAATAATTTAATAATGGCTAAAGAGGAAGATAGGAGCTATATGATGGAGCAGATAAGATAATATTTTGAGGAGAATAGAGGGACTGTCCCAACTAATACCCTGTGGGATGCCGCGAAGGCGGTGATAAGGGGACACTGCATAAATAAGGAAAAGTACATCAAAAGAGAACGCTATCTAAAAAGACAATCTAAAATTCAGGAACTGGAGAGGTTGCAAAAGGAACAAATCAACAATCATGATTTAAAAGACTGGACAACCATCTTTTGGGTATGTTGTAGGTATGTAGGGGCTTCGGCTGTGTTCCTGCAGAGTGCAGGGGGTTGGACTAGATGGCCTGCAAGGTCCCTTCCAACTCTATCATTCTATGATTCTATGAAAAGTACAGAGTCAGATAACAACAATTACAAAACAATTAGACTCAGTTACATTATGGAAGAGAGAAGCAATGGTAAGAAATGACTTCCATAGAAATAGTATTAATTCGGCCAGAAGGTTAGCTAGCTATTTGAAAAACAGGAAGGTAAGGCAAAAGATAGAAAATATAAAAGTGAATGGCCAAAGAACTGGCAACTCAAAAGATATAGTAAAAGCCTTTGAGACCTTTTACAAAGAGCTGTATAAAAAAAGGACATAGTCATATATGAGGAAGATATAAGAACAACACTTAAAGAAAATGATAAAATTATGTTAAGGGAGGAAATAACACTACAGGAGATAAAGGATGTAATTAAAGAATTGAAAAAGGGCAAATCCCCAGGCCTAGACGGTTTCACAAGTGAATTCTATAAGGAGATGGCAGACATATTGGCCCCAGAGCTCCAAGAGGTATTTAATGGAATATTGAAAGGGAAAAAAGCCCCAGATTCGTGGAGGCAATCAGAAATAGTGGTATTCCCTAAACCACATAAAGACCCAGAGGAAGTGGGCTCATATAGACCTATTAGTTTACTAAATCAGGATTATAAAACCTTTGCAAAAATATTGGCAAATAGATTAAAGAAGATCATACCTAACATAATAAAGGAGGACCAATATGGATTTGTAAAAGACAGGAATATAGCCCACCCCATAAGGAATATTATAAATGTATTACAACATGGCCACAAAAAAAAGCTAGGCCTCTTGAAATTAGATGTCTACAAAGCATTCGATACACTCTCCCAGGATTTTCTGTGGCAGGTAATGACTAAATACAAGATGGGGGAGCCATATATAAAAGCGATCCAAGAAATGTACAGAGAAGGGACAGCAGTGGTGAGAGTTAACGAAGAACACTCACAATCCCCCAAAGTTTCAAAGAGGAGTCCGGCAAGGATGCCCGCTCTTGCCCCTCCTATTTATACTAGCAATAGAACAGCTAGCAGAAAGAATAAGAAATTCTGCAAGGGTGGAAGGATACAGGGTAAAGAAGGAAGAAATGAAAATCAATTTATTTGCTGATGACATCATAATCGCTATGACAAACCCCAAAGAGGCAGTAAAAGAAATAAAAGTTATATTAGAGGACTTCAAAAAATGTTCAGGACTGAAGGTGAACATGGCTAATTCAGAAATTATGTATCTTAATGTGACTAAAGAGGAAAGGAAACAAATACATGGGATTACTAATATTGGAATGGGCACCAAAAAAATCAGATATTTAGGTATTGTACTACAGAAGAATATCGATAAAATAGCAGAGAACAATTATAACAAGGTCTGGAAGAAAATAGAAAAAGATATGAAAAAGTGGAAAAATAAAATAATGAATATATCTACTAGAATAAAAAGTGTTAAAATGTTTTGGCTGCCAAGATTAATATACCTCTTTCAGACAATACCGCTAGGAATGTATACCAAAAAACTAGACCAATGGAACAGAGTGATTAAGGAATGGATTTTTGGTAGTAAAAAATGCAGAATATAGAGAAAGATAATTTATAGCCATAGATCAGAGTTGGGATGGGGAGTCCCTGACCTGATTAGCTATTACGAAGCCTTCCAAATAAAATCGATACTGGAGATAGGCTATGGAGAGGGACTAAAGTGAGTGAGTTTTGAGAACGAAATCAATAATAACATAGGGAGTTTTGGGGTATTCTCCAAAATGACAAAGATCTTATACAAGTTAAGGGACCTAGGTATTCAACACTAACAGTGTGGAACAAGTGGCAGCCCTCATGGCTTAAAAGAACCTCAAAATGGGCACCACTAAAGTCCCTCTATAACGAAACAGAAGAAAATAAATGGTGCGAACTCCTGAGATCAAAGGGATATTATAGGCTAAGAGACTTATTTAGAGGAGGCACTCTAAAACCAGCACAGGAATTAATCGAGGAGATAGGCAAGCAATATTGGTTAAAAATTACAGGCCTTTATAGAATGATTAAGGAAGTTAATGAAAAAGGAAATATTTGGACAGAAGAACCAATTGAAGAAATACATAATAGGATGCAAAAATTTAAACAAGGATTAGCAGGATATATTTACAAGAAAATGTTATCCAATAAAGATAAAGCGATACTATATTTACAGAAAACATGGTGTAAGGAAGGCCAGATATCGGAAAACGATGCAAATAGAATAATGAAGGGAATAGAAGAAACCAAAATTATTAAATTTAATGAACTGGAACATAATTTTTTCACAAAGTGGTATAAAACACCAGCGCAGATAGCAAACATGTTTCCGGGATTGAGTTCTATGTGTTGGCATTGTAAACAATTTAAGGGTTGGTTCTCCCATATGTGGTGGGAATGTGAGAGTCTTTTGGTCAAAAATAATACAAATTATAAAGAAAACATGTATAATCTCATTGAATGTAGACTTTAAACTAATGTTAATGGGTATATTAGGAAATAAGGCAGTCAATAAGGAAACCCAGGCTATACTCAAAGCTATGGTGTTAGAAGGTAAGGCAGCGATAGCTCTGGGCTGGAAACATAAGAGCAAATGGACATTAGATACCTGGCACACTTATTTGTTTGATTTTGTGCAGTCGGACATCATCGAGAAATTGCTCCAGAAGACCACATGGGAGGATAAAGCCGAAGAAATTAAAACGAGATGGAAGACCTATCTAAAGTGGATAACAGTGGAAGGAAGACAGGACATTCGGTGGAAGATTCAGACTTTGTGCCCATGGCTGTGAATAAAGGATCAACAAACAAGGGGTAGAGGGAGGGAGGGAGGGAGGGGGAACTTATTGAGTTATGTAAAGTCAGGAGACAAAAGATATTGTGTAATATATAGAAAATTAAAAAAATAAACCTATTAAAAAATCTTGCCTTACTAAGTTTTCTTAGGTACAAGCAGGAAAGGGAAGTTTGGCCTTAATATCCATCAAGAATTTTCTGGACAGTCAGCAAGCATTTGATTTTGATGCTGTTGTCCAGGATTTGGAGACTATAAGGTAGCTTTTCCCCAGCCTACAGCTGTGATAGCTGTCCATGCTTTTGCTAAGTTAATGTGATGACTAAGGTTTCCTCAGTGGATGTCAATTGTTAGGACAAAATCCCCTGGTAACCCTCTTCCCTCTAAGACCATGCTATTTATACATCAGGAGATATTAAAAATTGTATAAAACTGTTAAGTCAAACATCATATGTAGTGATCATCCAAATAAGAGCTCCTCCTTCCTTCTCTCTCTATGTATTTGTGGAACAGAAGAAGCTCTGGTGGGGCCATAAAGTATCACAATATGGCCATTTGACTAGGTGATGAGGTGGGATTGCAGAGGTTACTCTATGATCCAGAGCAGATAGCTATCTGTTCACCATAGAGTATTTACCCAATGAGAAACTAAACAGTGGGAAAATTAGCCAATCCCACAACATTTATTTAAAATTCAAAAACATTACAAAATGCAAGAGCATGCTTTGTCTTCTTTGCTTCAGTTATGAACTGTTCTCTGTTCTCTGATGTAGGTAAGAAGGCCCCAGAGATGATCCCAGACAGGGGTCTTTTGGGGGAGGAGCACACCGGAGCAGCTCTGGGAGCTCAGGAGCCAAGTCCCACCCCCAGCCCACATCCCGGGGAGTCTTTCAGGCAGCAGAATGTCAATTTCAGCTCCATTATATCCTATAAAAAAAGTTAGTTTTTTCCCACCATAGAGAACAATGGAGGGAATGGGGGCAACCTGTTTGGGGGCTCATAGAATTGGACCCCCTGGTCCAATGTTCTTGAAACTTAGTGGGTATCTTGGGGAGAGGCTCCATCAGCTACCCTGTGAGTTTGGAGCCTCTTCCTCAAACCCCTTACTCTCCAGTCCCCAGAATACACCCTATGTTTTTGCCATTGACTTCAATGGCCCATAGGATATAATGGGGCTGAATTGCCGCTGACTTTCTTTCACTCCCTCCTTTCCTTCTCTCCTTTCCCGCCTTCTTCTCTTTTCTTTTTTCCTCCTTTCCCTGTTTCCCTCCTTCCCTTCTCTCTGTTTCTTTCCCTCCTTCTTTTCTTCTCCTTCTTTCCTTCTCTTTCTTTCCATCTTTCCTTCTCCCTACTCTCTCTTTCCTTCCCTCTTTCCTCCTTCTGTGGCCCAACTCTTGTAGTGAGGAGTTTAAACTTTAAACCCCTTCTCTCTTAGCTCCCCCACCCAGGCCAACTTTTGAAGATGCCTCCCCACCTTTTGCTTCCCCTTCTGACATCATTTCCGGCGATGTCAGGGGGCATGGCATATGCTAATAGCCTAATAGCTCATTAGCATACCATATGCTAATGAGCTCCTGCAGCTCTTTTTCTATGAAAAGACCCCTGATCCCAGAGATGAAAAGATAAATAATCAAGTAAGTCATCTAGGAGAAATTTTCTAGTTAGATGAAGAAGAAGAAGAAGAAGAGTTTGGATTTATACCCCGCCCTTCACTGCCCAAAGGCGTCTCAGAGCGGCTTACAAACTCCTTTCCCTTCCCCTCCCCACAACAGACACCCTGTGAGGTAGGTGGGGCTGAGAGAACTCTAACATAAACTGTCCTTGAGAGAACAGCTGTGCCAGAGCTTGTGACTGACCCAAGGTCACATCAGCAGGTGCAAGTGGAGGAGTGGGGAATCAAACCCGGTTCTCCCAGATAAGAGTCCGCGCACTTAACCACTACACCAAACTGGCTCAGATGACTGAGTTTAATCTTGTGGTTACCTCTATATATGATTTGCATAAGAATTATTTTGTCCCTCAAGTAGAAATACCCATTCCAATCCACATTCCTTTTTAGCCCCTTCTAGCACCTGACTGGCTGTTGTGTTTTAAAGCACTCTGCACCTGCTCTGATACTGCTCAGAGCATCTAGATTCATGTCCAGTAGCGACTTAGAGACTGACAAGATTTTCAGGGTATGAGCTTTCAAGGGTCAAAGCTCCCTTCACCAGATGTCTCTCAAAAGCTCATACCCTGAAAATCTTGTCAGTTTCTAAGGTGCTACTGAATTCGAATCTAGCTCTTCTACTGCAAACCAAAATGGCTGCCCTCTAAAACTGCACTCAGAGCATGTGCAGTAAGCAGAAAAAACACAACAGGAAAGCTATGCTCAAAGCAAAGCCTTTGTCTGTATTTTTTCTTTTGTTAACTCACATAGTTTGTTAGCAGAGTCCTGAGGCTTCGGTGAAACACAGCACCCTTTACCTTGGTTTTGGAGCAAAAATTCTTGGTTTGATGCCAGCATTTTCCCTCTCCTATTTGGGAGGGAATTCCAGCACTCCTTTCTCTGCATGCTCAGACAGAGACCCACCCACTGCCACATTATCATATTAAAAAAAAAGAATTCAGATGGTAAGAATTTGGACTCTTTGACCATAGGCAAACCTTAAAGAGAACAATTCCATTCATCCTTAAGTAGGTATGGCCAAACTGTGCTGGGGTACAGACAGGTGAGAGTGTAAAATATTTATCTTAGTACTTCTATCTATTTGGATCATATGTTGCCAGTTTAATTGTGGAAACTGCCAGATGTGCATTGGACTGCTGTTCCGTTTGTTCCTGGATAGTGTCAGGATTGAAATTTCTGTAGGAACTACTCTGCAGAGCCCTAGAAAGATCTACCCCTTGCTCACCTGTTAAACATGGATATGAAATTGTTTCATTGGACCTGAAATGATTTTGTCTGAAGGTCCATTGGTATATTTCTACCCTCTCCAGAATTCTTTAAATTAGTACGGATTCTTCTAATCCCTCTGAAGGGCTAATTAAATTCTGAGGGAGCAGAATTAAGGTGAAAGAAAGCACACCATGAAACATGAATGCCCTGACTCCAATTTAATAGAAGAAATCTTTAATATAATGAGGGAGAAATAAAAATACCCCTTTTTCTACAACATTGTGCTAAGTATGGGGCTGATTCCATCACCCACCATTAAACCTTAAAAGAATAGTGCTATTGCACTATAGAGTAGAAGGACATTTTCCTCCTCCCCAACTCATGGCATCCCCCTCATTTGTAGGCTTATATTAGGCATCTGCATATCTAGCATTTCCTTGCAGAGTATGGATTTCAGGCACTTCCCAAGTCCACAAGTATTTCAGTGAGACATTGATGTTAATATATGCACTTACCCAACAGATGAAAACCAGATCCAGGGAAAGAGTGGACTCAGGGTGATTTCCCACTAAAGCTGCCGCGGGGTTGCGCCGCCGTTTGCCCCGAGATTTTTAGTCAATTTCACACCCGAAGCCGCGGGGCTGCATTTTGACCCGCGGCTTCGCCCGATTCCCCCGCAGTTTCGTAATCCTCAAAAAACAGGATTAAGAAACTGCGGGGGAAATCGGGCGAAGCCGCGGGTCAAAATGCAGCCCCGCGGCTTCGGGTGTGAAATTGACTAAAAATCTCGGGGCAAACGGCAGCGCAACCCCGTGGCAGCTTTAGTGGGAAATCACCCTCAGTGTGAGTTTGGATCTTTTCCAGCTATTGATAAATTAGCAAAATACAATGAATCTGAATAATGTACATAAACTTGCTAGATGAACAATCACTTTTAGTAATGAACTAAACATCCCAAATCCATGCTGAACTTAACATAGACGTGGGATGTGGAGCTCATTACTGAAAGTTGTTCGCCTAGCATGTTTATGTGCACCATTCAGTTATGTACATCCTGATATTATCAAGCCTGCATATGAATTCAGTCTCAGAACCTTGTCACTGGCATCTCCCTTTGTAACATTCCTAATGAAGTACTGCAGTCTTTGAGTTTATTTTGAAATGTCCTCGGAAACGGTAACATTTCCCCTCTAGTTTCTGATTCAGTTTTTAAAAACATTTAACTTACTCTTTTGCATAGCGACTGACCAGTTTGGCCAATGCAAATGGCAGAACAGCACAGATAGTATATGATAGTATACATCACAAGAGAGATTTTGCAGGTGAATAAACCACTGATAATATGGTTAATGGTATGTGTTATTTGGTCCTAATGAAAGGTATTATGCCACTTGCATTCTTGGTTTTTGGATTTTATTTCTGGACCAACACAACCGCTAACAATTTCTTTCTTAATATTTTTGAGGCCTGTGATAATGTCCTAAGTGGATATGGAGACAGAGTCGTCACTAGGGTTTATTTCAAGAGCTGGTATCTGGACATATATTCCCACTGAGTGGTTCTTTGTTGCTTGTGAGGTGTTGCTTAGGGTTGGGCAGTTATCAATAAATTAGGATTGGCCTATCCCGCAAATCCCATGAGAGGGAAGCATAGTCTTCCAGGAGTTTTTCCAGATAGGTCTTGGTGTCTGTTTAAGGAACTAGTGGTGAAGCTATTGGAAACATTGTATAGTGTGATGTAGTAGTTAAAGCATAAAGTAAGTATAATGAGCAACAGGTTTCTGGTAAAAAGTGGTGTTTATTTGTCTACTTCTTTTGTATCCCTCTCGTCCCAATGTGGACTCAAGACAGGGTATATTGTTCTTGTCTCCTCCATCTTATCCTCACAATAACCCTGTGAAGCAGGTTAGCCTGAGAGAGTGTGACTGTCCTGTGGTCACCCTGCTCTGATGCTCTGATGTCTACAACACACTGTCCATTATGTAGTTGTATAGAGATGTCCACAGATGGGTCTTGTTGCATTGACTAGTTTATGACCTGATTGAGAATGGAATGGAAGCTGTTAAAGTACTGGTGGAATCACCTGATAAAGCCACCTAGGGTGAATGTAATGTATTTGAGCCCTCAGTAAATAATGGAATATATGAATTATTTCAATTGAAAAGTGAGTTGATATGAACTGATAATGGTACTGGATTTGTGATTGCTGCTTCACACATGGGAGTCATCCCTTGATGTCAAAGGACGATGCAAATACATGCATTATGAACTCACCTACAGAGTTTGGTTTTAAAGTGTAACTATGCAACCTGTCTTTATTTTGTTCTAGATATATATTTTGTTTCTTTCCATGAATTTAAACATTAGCTGCTCCTAAATTGTTGCTTTTAATTTCTCTCTGATGATAATTCATAGGTCTAATGTTATCTGGTCATGTTTAATAGGATTCAATGCAATTAAGAGTGTTCCGGCAACCTCAGTCATAGCAAAGATATAGCCATAGTTACTTGACAGAAGGCATTTTAATCTACCCTTATTTGTGTGCCCCCTCATACTAAACACAGCAATGACAACCACCCCATGCCTCCTAAGGTACAAACAAAATAGTGAAGTAACAAAGATACTGTTGATTATGATTTTTAAATTCAAGTGTTAGAGAGATTTCATAGGCTCTTGGAAGAAAAAGAGAGAAAAGCTTTTAACAACCTCATCCCTTTCTAGGCAATGTTTTAAAAGCTTACATTATTTACATGAAACAAGCTGAAAAAGGTGGGGGGTGGATGAAGAAGAGGAGGAAATCCTTCCTTAGGTAACCTCAGAACAGAAGAACTTTGTGCATTATGCAGCCCAGGCCATGCCAAAATGCAATTTGGAGGGTGTCCAGCACTTCATTGGAAAGTAATGGTTTTCACTGAACTGAGTTATGACCAGCTGTTTACAGACAGTCTGTGACATACTGATAGAGCAGAACACCGTATGTTGCTTTCCAAATCAAATGATACAAGAAGTGTGACAGAGTGGAGAAACATCTGTCATTAGCAATTTTCAGCACGCTTCACTAATTCTGGACAAAATACGAGTAATGAACTTACCGCAGGAAACTTCAAATACTACCACTGTTGAAACAAGGATATAAACAGCTAGTTCTCTTAATGGCGTCTAATTTAATTCATTTGCAGTAAGAAACAAACAAAGTGGGTTATTTGCTTTTGATCATGGGTTAGCTAGTGGTTATGATGATCATAAACATTCATTTTCCATCCAATATTTTTTTTAAAAGGGATCAAGGACTTCAACTTTCTTCAAGCTCAAACAGAATTATGTATTTGAGTTGCCATGTATGGTAGCTTCTACAGTTTTTTTTCTTCCCCAAGATTATGAGACTAGGGCAAAACCAATTCTTGAAGCTTTATGGGGCATTCAACCTCCAGATCCTGAGTTCTTAAGGTTATGATGAACAAGAGAGTATTAAGGCAAGGGAATGTAATGGTCTGAGCAGATTGGGAATTGAATGCTTACATGGCTGATGGGTTATTGGAAGGAGCAGACTGGATTGAGCAATCAGCATGGATTTTTCAGGTTTTTTTTTTTTACTGTCCTTGTTAGGTAGCATATCTTTGAGGGCTAAGTACAAGCATGCATAGCAGCCCTGTGGATGTAGCCTAAATCTTGACATAATATCAAGCAGTTTTGTAGGGCCACATTAAAACCAGTAAATTACAATGGCATTATACTGGTAGGGTAGACAAATGTGTAGGATTAGGTTATTAATCTTGGTCATTCTAATTCTGAAAGGATCCCACAGAAAACCCTCTTTGCATGGGTACAGCATCATTTACACATTGTTAGTATGCTGTATTTGGTGTCTTTCTGAATCTTTAATTCTTCTTTTAAAGAGTTGTTGGTCAGCAAATGAATGACTGTTTTGACCATTTAATATCACACACAGATTTTTTTTATCTTGTTGATTATTGTTTGTGATTTGTTGTTGCTCAATTTCATGTTCGTTGCATCGATGACATTGTTTGTGATATCTACAGTCAAAACTGAACATTGAGATTTGCTGAGGATATTCTTCCTGTGTAATACTGAAATCAGTTTTATTAAAATACATTTCCCAAACAGAGCTGGAATTCTTCATCAGTTCAGTGGTAAGGGAGCAAATGTCTGAAATTGTGGTGATTGGCAGCAAAAGAAGAAAATGTAAATAAAAAAAATAAAATGATGAGGAGTTTTGCTGCTTTTCTGAACTTTCAACCAATGTTCATGAAGAGCCATAATAGAATATCCAGGGCTAGATTTAGTTCAATCCATTGGTGTTCCACCTGGGGGACCTACTTTGGAATGTATCCCAGACCAGAGAGACTGAAAACCATTCAGAATTGATGACTGTAAAATGAGTGTAGGGGGGTCTTTGAGTAGCTGCATAATTGCAAAATTATTCATGATTAAAAAAATACCCTAATCCAGAAATCATTGGCTATTTTGGGGGGAGAGTTTAACTGAAGCTTTTCAAATTTATAATGTTCTGCCTGCAAAGAAAAGCAAGACTGAGGAGAAGTATAGGTGCTGAGGAAACCCACCGGTATGTTTGATCTGGGATAATAAAGTAAGCAGACCCAAGCAATTCGCTAACACTAGCGCTATTCTTTACATAAACAGTAAATGTTTAGATTTTCCTGTTCACTGACTAACAGCACACATATCATAAACACTAAGCTGTTAGAGTACGTTTTGTGTGTTGATTCACTTTAACAGTTGTTAGTGTGAAGACAGGAAAAGAAAAGTGGGTGTAATGAGACCATGTGCAGTATGCTGTGAAAACAGAGGCCCTTATTTGGCATAATGGGTTGCACCATAAGGGCCATAAAATTGTGCATGTGTTAGTATCATTTTAATTATTACGGGTGCCACATGTTAAGCAGAATAGCGGAACTACTAAAACAGCTTCAAAATCCTTACTGCTGATTGCTGCATTTAATTACAAATAGGAACATTTGGAGATAGGTCACCATAAAAACCCTTCTGTTGTCAAATGAGCTCAAATCTGATTTTTGTAATTATGCTCTTAAACCATGGATCCTGTTGAATAACTATGGGGAATAACATTTTAATAAGTGCTGATTAAACATAGGGGTATCTCCCTTACCAAGAATATTTATGAACATTCTTTTGCCACTTAAACCAAAGTACCATTGATATGTTTTCTTGCTTTGCTCAGATCATTTTGATTTCATGAGAATAATCTGATTTGCCATGGAGTACTGGTCTTCCTGCCCTATAAAGTACAAAAGTATGGTGTTTTCAATTATTAGTTCTGTTTGTTTAGCCCTTTGTAATATGCCCAGTACTGTGACACTCATTATACCAGTACATGTCGCCCACAATATAATATTATAATTATTCTTCCTAAGGCAGAGTTTTAACCTAAAAAGTGACACAGTGTGTTGATCTGTCTCCTTTTCTATTACAGCAACATGTTACTAAGATTGCACCAGTAATGGAAAAATAACATTCTCCATTAACAGCAAAACAAACATGGTAAAGAGATGAAACTTCCTGTAAAAGATGTTAAAACCACTTATATGCAGATGCATTTGGGAACAAACTGCACTTCTTTATCTAGATACTTTTCAACAGTTGCCAGTATTATTTATTTATTTCATTGGATCTATAACCCGCTCTCCCAGAAATGGCTCAGAGCAGGTAACATCAATTTATAAAACATATAGCATTCTAAAACAGGGGCGTCAAACATGTGGCCCATGGGCTGGATCAGGCTCCTGCAGCACTGTTATACAGCTCACGCCACAAGTAAGTGCTTGCATCTTCTGGTCATTACTGCTGCTGTATCGCCAAAGCCTCTCTTCCTCTTTAGGGAAGCGAGGGGGAAGGAAAAAGAGAGTGCATGTGTGCACAGCAGAGAAAAGCTCCATTCTGCTTCCTCCTCTGGGGTTGCTGCTATTCCTAGGCTCTCTTTCCTCATTTGGAGAGGGAGTCCCATGGCACCTTAAGACCAACAAAGTTTTATTCCAGGCAGGGCTCTTTTTGTAGCCGGAACACCTTTGCATATTAGGCGACACACTCCTAATGTAGCCAATCCTCCAAGAGCTGACAGAGCTCTCCTTACAGGGGCTACTGTAAGCTCTTGGAGGACTGGTTATATTAGGGGTGTGTCACATAATATGCAAAGGAGTTCCTGCTACAAAAATAGCCCTGATTCCAGGTATAAGCTTTCCTGTGCATGCATACTGAGGGGGGGAGGAGAGAGAGAGAGAGAGAGAGAGAGAGAGAGAGAGAGAGAGAGAGAGAGAGAGAGAGAGAGAGAGAGAGAGATATTCTGTTGATAAGCCTGCTGTGCCATTTACTGTGAGACCTGATCACACACACACACTAACATTAGAAAAGAAAGGGGGCAGAAAAGAGATGCATCTGGAGTAATGGGAATTAAGGGGAAATTATTTTGGCTTAATCTGAAAAAGTGTCTTTTTTAAGATTAGGTTTTTTCTGGGTTTTTTCTATAAGATTAGGTTTCTCTTTGCCTATCTGGGATTTTCTTTCAAAAAGACCCTGGTTAGGAATTACAACATTTGGATTGGATTTCATGGTTTAATGACTGGAAGTAGATGGCTAAGTATTTAAAATACATTTATAGTTCCATACATTCCAGTTCCACATGTGGTCTCCTTCTCTCCCCTACCACCACACTGGCTGCCTTTCTTCACTAAAACCCCCCCCCCCACTTTTAAAACTTTTTATTGTCATTACTAGTGGTGAGTGTATTTTGTCCAGTCTGAAAGCAACACATTATTTCACTGTGAGAGATCCCCCTTTCCAGTTCTAGCAGATGAAAAATAATAATAAAAGAAAGCACAGCTTGCAATCTTTATTAGTGGAAGTGAGCAAGAGTCCAGTAGCACCCTAATGACTAATAACATTTGTGAAAGGGCATGAGCTTTCATGAGTCACTGATCACTTCTTTAGGCACAGCTAGAATGTGAATTTATTTGTCCTTATATTTTGGAGAATGAAATGATTTCAGATGCCAAATAACAATAGCAGCCATTGGTAATGAGAGAAGAAAGCTTGGTCTCAATTCAGCCCAGGAGGATGCATTGAGCTTCATTATCAGTTGCAATTCATCAGTCTCTCTTTCTAATCTTCCTTTGAAATTTCTTTGTAAGAGAACTACTACTCTTAGGCCAGCAACTGAATGATCTGGAAGGTTAAAATGTCCCCCCACTGGTTTTTGAATGTTATGGTTTCTTATAACTGTAGAAAGAGTAAGAGTCCAGTAGTAAAATTTGTGGCAAGGTATGAGCTTTCATGAGTCACTTCTCACTTCTTCAGATTTATGTCCATTTATTCTTTGCATCTTTCTGGATTGAATCCTCCTGGACCAAACTGAGACCTAGGTTTCCTGTCTCATTACCAGTGATGATATCTCCATACCTACTACCTCTCTGCATATCACACCTAATCCAATCAAACTGTCTTTATAAAGTTTATATGTCTGGTACCTCATGTTGCATTTTATGGCACACATAGTGCATCCGGCAAAGTGACATTTATGTCAGATCCGGCCCTCGTAACAAATGAGTTTGACACCTCTGTTCTAAAACATTTAAAAATACAATAAATACACTAGGATTATAATAAGTACAATAAATACAATAAAATACATGAAATACATCCAATACAGCTAAAAGATGGTATAAAATCCTATGGAGAGGCAATATATAATCATCTGATGAGAAGAAAAAGGAAAAGGGAGGGGAGAGAGGAGAAGGAGGGGGAGGCCAATTGTAGATGAAACCAGTCAGAAAGGAGTCCATCGCTGCCTTCAACCATAAGCCTGGCAGAATAACTCTGTTTTACAGGCCCTATGGAACAGTAATAAGCCCCACAGGGCCCTGGTCTCTTCCAGAAGAGTGTTCCACCAGGCTGGACACTCTTTGGGCCAAGGACCACCAGCAGATTTTGATCACTAGAGCATAACGCTCTTTGAGGGACATATCAGGAAGGTAGTCCCGAAGGTATGCTGGTCCCAGAACATTTAGGGCTTGAAAGGTTAATACTAAAACCTTGAACTTGATCTGGTCTTCAATCTGGAGCCAGTGCAACTGGTAGACCACCGACTGGATATGTGCTCTAAAGAACGTTCCTGTCAGAAACCTTGCAGCTGCATTCTGGACCAGTTGCAGTTTCCAGGTCAGTCTCAAGGGAAGCCCTGCATAGAGTGAGTTACAGTAGTCTAACCTGGAGGTGACCATTGCATGGATCACTGTGCTAAGTCAGAGGGAGACAGGAAGGGATCCAATTGCTTAACATGGCATAGATCGTAAAACGCCAGCTTAACAATATGTGTGACCTGGGCCTCTATTGAAAGGGAGGCATCCAGGATCACCTCCAAACTCCTGGTGGATGGTCCAGATGTTAATGGCAATCTGGAGTCAGTGCAACTACCAGTTGCACTGCCTCCAGACCTCAGCCCATGACAGCAGGCTGAATTGGTCCAACACTGGATGAGAAGACAGCCAAGGGGCCTACAATTCACATACTGTATCAGTGTTTGTGGGCAGATCCTGGCGGAATGACAAGACTTTATCTGTGAAAAAGCTCACAAATGCCTCACAGCTAATAGCCAAATTCCTAACATTTTGAGATCTCTCCTAACATTTTGAGAGATGTTAAAGACCTGATTATCCTAAACAATTGTGCCAGGTGAGAACTAGCAGATGCAATGTAGGCAGTAAAAAAATCCTTCTTCGCTGCCTTCACTGCCATCTCATAGGCTTTCATAAATGTCCTATAAAATGTTCTTGCAGCTTCGTCATGAGTCTGCCGCCAAACTTGCTCTAGCCATCTAAGCTCCTGTTTCATCCTCTGTAGGAGGGAAGAGAGTGTTGGGGAGTGATTTCATCAATGTCTTCAGAGAGACATCTATGCCAGTCCTCTACCAGCTCATCTAATGAATCACCAGGGGGAATTTATGCTCTGCAGGTGAACATAAATCAGCTTGTTGCCTAGGTGGGGAGGGTTTGGGATGCTCAGCTGGGCTGTCAGAGCAAAGTGGTCCAACCACAGCACTACATCTGTATTAATCGGACTCACATCTAACCCCATGGCGAAGATCAAATCCAATGTGTATGGCCTGCTTGATGTGTGTGGCCTGATACTAACTGAGAGAGTCCTAGTGCTGCCATGGAAGACACAAGATCCACAGCCTGAGAAGAGGTGGCCACATCAGCGTGGACATTGAAGTCCCCCACTACTAAGAGTCTGAGGAATTCCAGGGCCCAGCCTACTACTATCTCCAGCAGGCTTGGCAGGGTATCTTCTGGTGTGCTAGGTGGTCAGTACACCAGCCAGATAGCCAAACTCTTTTCAGTGTCACACACCAGGCCAACGTAGTCAATACTGGGGATCTTTGGCATGGGGGATGCCCTGAAGAGGAAAGACTCCTGGATGAGAACCACCATGCCCCCAGACCTTTTGTCCAGGATAGGTGAAGAACTGAGAAACCTGGCGGGGCTAATTCTTTCAGGGCAACTGTTTCACCCTCCCTTGTCCAGGTCTCAGTCATGCATACCAGGTCCACTTTTTGTGCTGCAAAATAATTTTGCAGCGTGGTGGTCCTATTATTAATGGTCCTGTAATTGTACAACACCAGTGTTGGAGAAAGGGTTATTTTCCTATCCCTACTAACAGCATATCTTGGGATAGGATGAAGGTTGGACAGAGATAGAGCATACCCATATCTTCATCTCCATCCCTTACAAGATCCTTTCCCACCACCATACTTAATTACTGGGATCCCCAGCCCCTTGTTGGCCTCCCCCATTCATAAAATATCTGACTCCAAGTCTACCCCTTATAGTTCCCTCAACCATATAAAACTATCTATTGACCAATTTAGATTAGATATAAACCTAACCAAACTACATGACATCCTTCTAGTCCTTATTGTCAGATTCAGATCCACCAGTCCATCAGAATTAGTGGGATCTCTTATATCCTCTTATACTATGTGTTATACCCTCCCCGCATCCAGCAATCCTTAACCTCCCAACTCAATTAAGTGCGATCCTTCCAAAGCCCAATTAACAATAAATCCAACCCTGTTACTAACTTCAAATTAATTACTTAATTAACCAATCAAACACAAGTATCCCAAGTAATTAATTAAACACTCAATCTAATACTAACTAATTCACAATTAATTCATACTAACAGAGAAAATTCATCATAATGTGAATGGGCTCTATGTATTCTCTTGATTCTGGGTGGACCTCAACAATAAATAAGGTAAATTACAATCAGGGCAGTCAAGCAGCAGAAAAGGCACTTGCAGCTCTCTGGCACCACAGTTGTCCAGATTCAAGCCAGATGTCACTGCAGTTCTCTTGCCCTGACTCAGGCACCTCCAGTGCTTTTGTTCTGGCAGTTTTTTTGCAGCACTCCCAGTTGTCGGGGTAGCCCCAGACTCCAGGCCCTATGGAGTTCCAGAAACCTCTGTCAAACCCCGACAGTCACTAAGGGTGCCTGACAAGTCTGGGGCTTTGGTGCATCCCAGCAAGCTCCACCAGAAACACCTGAGAGTATATGAAGTTATAAGTAAAACTTTCAAATTGCAGGTTAAGGCAAGGCCTAATTTGGATGATGATTTTAATGTGCAAACAAAAAGATCAATCACACTAATAGATAGTGCTGCAGCCTTTCCTGTCTAAAGTGGGGGTATTTTGCTGAATAAGCAGGTATGGACCTCTTGTGGCAATAGAAATCCATACCCACTCCCTTACCCTCTCTTTCCTATTTCCTTTTCCTGAAAGCTCCTATAGTCTCTTCCCTTTTTCTGCTTCCTTCTCTTCTTCTATGGTTTCCAACCTGGAGAGCTCTTGGGATCACAATGGATCCCTCAGCGATAGAGATCAGTTTCCCTTAGGGCTGCCAGCAGTATTCTCACTAAACTGTGCTAGCATGCACTGGTGCACAAATTTTTAGCCCTTAGTTCACAGATTTTTGGCTCAGTGCAGGGTGATGAAATCATTGGCTGGCTCTTCCCTCCCACTGGCTCTTCTTCTGGCAGCTGACTCTTCCCTCCCCCTCCCCTCCCCTCCATGGCCTCATTTGTTCCCACCACAGAAAAGCATCACATACTGCAAATGGTTCTGATCAATAATCAAGACAGGAGAGGCAAAAAATATGTGATCAAAGTGCAGAGCCCCAGGGGCTTGTTGCAAAACAGTGCTCACAAGATTGCCATTCCCCTGTCAAAGCAATTCACTTCCCAGATAGCTCTGACTAATCACCTAGGTGGCGTTGTAGGGAGCCAGCAGGCACACTGGGGGGCTGGCCTTGTCCTGCACATGGACCCAGCCACCAGGAGGCTGCCAGGAGACTGCTAAGACATGACTGAGTGAGCACAGCATCAGCCACACCATCACTCACATGGGCTGGTGAGCAGAGCGAATGTGAGTGGGAACACGCAGACTCCAGCGGATGGTTGGGCAGCAGTGGCACAGGCACACATGAAGCAGGTGAAGGACAATGCTGGCACTTAACTGCAGGCCTTGTGGTGGGTGCAGGCCTTGTGGTGGGTGGAAGTAAAGCAGGAATGGGGAAAAGATCAGTTGCAGCTAAAAGAGGAGAGGGGTGTCAGGAATGTAGGTAGAAATGTAGGCCTAGGGCTATACTACCACCACCCAAAATCTCCATCCCAAAACTGGCAACCCTTGTCCTCACCAATAATATGCCAAAACTTTGAAAAGTGGGAAGTAGACAGCTTCCATTGAAAGACAAACAGGTGGCCAGGGACACCCTGAAAGACTAACACAATTGAATACTTAAAATCAAGGTTGCCAACTGCAGATTGCAAAGTTCCTGGAAGTGGGAGGAATCTAGGGACAGGATGTGGTGCCATTTCCTTCCCATGCTGGCATTTCCTCTAAGGGAAGCAATTGCTATCATCTGCTGATCAGTTGTCATTCTTGGAGAATACCAGGCTCCACCTGGAGGTTGGCAACCCTAGCTACAATACATTATTTTGGTCTTTAAGGTGCTATTGGTATTTAAGGTACTACTTAAAGTACAACTGTGCACTATAAAATGTTATAAAATAAGTGATAGTAATCCTTATTCTAATTCCAGACTTTTTTTTTTCTGTGCGGATACCTATTCCCTCCAACAGGGGCCTCACTCTCCCCCAACAGCTTTTCCTACATAGTCAGTAGACTTCCTGGGTTTGTAGAAAAATCCAAACAGTGAGGAAATCCCTTCAGGGACAGTTGAATTCCCCCCAAAAGCCTTTTGAAATGGCCTCTGCAGGGACCTGACTCCAGGCATCAACGGTGAGAGATTAGAACGTTTGGGGGGGGGGAGGAGAGGCTTCTAACTGGCTCTGTTATTAAAGGGTGGGGGAAGGGCCCTTTCTTTCCAGGCCTCTTTCGGCCTTGGAGGGAGGGAGGGAGGGAGCTTTGGAGCCAGGCTGGGGAATTCCTAGAGGTTTTGGGGTGGAGTGTACAGAGGGCAGGATTTGGAGAAGGGAGAGGCCTCAGCTGGGCATCATGCCACAGAATCCACCCTCCAAAGCAGCCATTTTCTCCAGGGAGACAGATCTCTGTTGTTCACAGATCTCTGGAGTTCACACTCCAGCAGGCCCCACTTGGAGGTTGCCAACCCTAGGCCTGGCAGCAGTCTAGGGTTGCCAGGTCCCCCCATGGGCACTGGCAGGGGATGGGGGTAGTGGGGTTGCCAGCTCCAGGTCTGGAAACTCCTGGAGATTTGGGGATGGAGCCTAGGGAGGATAGGGACCTCAGTGGGGTACAATGCCCTAGAGTCCACCCTCCAAAGCATCCATTTTCTCCAGGGGAAGTTATCTCAGTAGTCTGGAGCTGAGCACTAATTCCAGGGGATTCCCAGATCCCACCTGGAGGCTGGCATCCCTAGGCAGCACCCTCTGGGTGACTTGATACCACCTAATTTGCATGACTCAACTTGGCCTGGCTGCTTGCTGCTGTTCAGCAGCCACCCTATGAAAGCCAGCAGTGGTGCAGCAGTTAGAGCCTCAGAGTAGGGTCTACAAGACCCAGGTTCAGATCCCCATATTGCGGTGGAAGCTGACTGGGTGATTTTGGACCATTCACATACTTTCATCCTAACCAACCTCACAGGGTTGTTGTGCAGATAAAAAGGAGGTGAGAATAATGTAAGCTGCTTTAGTCCCCACTGTGGAGAAAGACTATAATTTTCCTTGGTAGAAGCTGTGGGGGAGGGGGGTGGAGACAAAAAGCTGAAGACAGATAAAGGCAGATAAAGGTTAAGTTGGCTATTGGGTGGGAAGGAAATAGGGTTGCCAACTCTGGATTGGGAATCTCCTGGACATTTAAGGGGTGGATCCTGGGGATGGTGGGGGTTTGAGGAGGGGAGGAATTCAGACCAGTATAATGCCATAGACTCCACCCTCCAAACCAGCCATTTCCTCCATGAGAACTACCATTGCCAGCCTCTGGGTGAGGGCTGGAGATCACCCAGAATTACAACTGTTGTCCGGGTGACAGAGATCAGTTCCCTTGGATAAAATGGCTGCTTTGGAGGGTTGAGTCTATGGCTCCACCCCCAGAAGGGAGAAAGAGTGTGAGATAGGTAAGGGTAGAGGGGAGGAAGCAAAGGTGTGAGGAATGGGATGACCATCCCGCAAGTTTCTTGCGGGTCTCCACTTGTAATCTTCTAAAATCTAATTTACATGATAGTCAAATCAGGCTCTCTCACAACTTTAATGTATTAGCTCTTTTGGCTCACAAAATAGAATTTATGCTCACAACACTCCGCAGCTAGAGGGAACATTGACTGCCAGCTCCAAGTTGGGAAATTCCTGGAGAATTGGGGGTGGAGCCTGGAAAAAGCAAAATATAGGGAGCGAACCAACTTCAGTAGGGTATAATTCCATAGAGTCCACCCTCCAAAGCAGCCATTTTCTCTAGGGGAACTGATCTCTGTCATCTGGAGAGCAGATGTAATTCTGGGTGATCCCCAGCCCTCCCCAGAAGTTGGTGACCCTAGTTCCCCTGGAGGAAATGGCTGCTTTTTACCCCCTCCATGTATTTTTTGTTAGATTTTTTTTCATATTTCACATTTTCCTGCAAATCTAGGGACCTTTTCAGATTTGTAGAAAGATCTGTCTTGCCTGTTCACAGCTCCAGTCACCAGATTTAAGTATCCGTCTTGGCTATTAGTATATAGATGGTAGAATTACAGACTTAGACTGGTGTAACCCTGCATTGAACTGCATTGTTAGTTGGGTGCCACCAGTCTTTACATGCCACATCTACATAACTGAATGATGGCAAGTGACATAACAAGTGCAGGCTCCCAACAATAGGCATGCACTCCAGCACTTTGGGGGTCAATATGTAGGGGCTGTGGACTTTTTTTTACCTTTCACCTGTCTCAGTGACAGCAACAAAATTGGACTGGAGTACCTCATGTGATAACTGAAAGTTACTCGTGCAACCAAGCTAGTTCCAAATGTATTGGCAACTCCCCTTCCTGTGGATTTGCTCTAAGAAGTCAAGCATGGGATATAAATGCTGGTCAATTCTGAGCCTCCAAATTGCTGCTCAAGCTCTTGCAGCAAACAACAGAAAGAACTTATCCTTTCTTTTACCCACAAATGTGCAACCATCGTTTTACAAAGATACACTGTACGTTCTATCTGCTTTATTGTCTTCACGATGATCCTTTGGATTAGATCATTGGGAAATGTTGTTTTGTGTCACATACTTCATAATATGGTTTAAATTGAACTGAGATTGCATTCTCCTCCTCTGTGACTGTAACTAACACCAGTTACTATGACATAACCTTATTATTATTATTTTGTTCCTAGCAAAATTGCCATTAATTTTCTGTTCAGATGTGCACACAGACTGTAAGTCATCTTCAAGGGTTTCTGTATTCTTCAGTGGAGTGAACAACTCTGCACACACATCCCAGTGCACCAAGCATCCCATTTAATTAAGTAAATGAAGAAGCCCAGAAGTTCAGTGGGTTCCCGAGACCTCTAGAGTGGAGCACCTACTTTTAAATGTATATATTCATGCCTTGTCTGTCAATATGGTTATACCCCAATGCTAAGTAGATGACTTGGGAATAAATCATATTGGATTTTTTCTGCTTTAGCTTAGGGACCATTAGAGAGAACACAGGTTGAAGCTGCCCTTCCAATTACAACCTCAGAGACTGGAAGCAGGAGACCATAAACAGATTCAACTTGAAACAAGCACTGTGGTTTACCAGCAAAAATAGCAGAACTGAATATCAGGAATCCAGCATGATGTCTGTTTCCTGCTGTCATTTGAAGAAGTGTTTGGATCACGGATTTCTTAGAAATCAATAAAAATTCTAGGATTTCTCTTGTTTCATGCTTGGTTTCCTTTATTTGCAGTCCTTTGATTTCTTTAAAGGAACTGTATAATGCTATACGAAACAACATTTTTATATCACCAAAAGCTGCTGATAACTGACTTTAGTAATCGTAGATATAGCTACTGAACACCTTCGCTACATATGAGTTGTTAGTTGAAATCAGTGAACTAAGTTTAACTCTGTTTAGGATGCCACTGTTAGTTTCCTTCATAGCTTTTTTATTTCTAAGGGCAACTATACACAGCAGGTAGATTTGCCAACCTCCAGGTGGGACCTGGAGATCATTCTCCCTTGACAAAATGGCACCTTTGGAGGATTGATACTATGACATTATATCCTGTGGAGGTCGCTTCCCTTCACAAGGCTCCACCCTCAAACCTCCAGGAATTTCTGAACCCAGAGCTGGCAACCCTAACAGCAAGTGAAAATGAATGTCTGAAGTATTTCAATATTGCTTCTAGCAAAAATATTATCTGAGAAATTGGGCATTTCCTTAAACATAGTAAGCCATGTTCATGTTCACAACTACGGCTGAGTTCAGACTGGCAATTTGCCCCAGTAGGGACCCAGGCCAGTGACGATTCAATCCCGGAGTAAATTGGGTATTCACACAGGCACATCTTTCTGGCATCCCCCACCCGTAGCCAACCTGTGCTGTTGCACTTCACCACCAGATTAAAAAGATACCTCATAAAACTGGTAGCAAATTCAAAAGCCTGCATGTGTCACGCATTACTCCGCTTCTGGGAAGTCTGAACGCACAGCCGAAAAGCCGGGAGCAACCCGCGTTGGGCAGAAGGCAGCAGCGGTATGATTGGCCGTGCTCCACTCTACTGCCCAATGTGGTGCCGGCACTGCGGGGTCCTCCCCCAATGGGGGAACACCGAATACAGCGCGCCCCCGCACGCGGCAGTCTGAATGCTCTTGCCTGGCTCCGCCCCACATCTTCCAGCAGCAGCCCGGGCTGTCTGAATGGGAAAACCCGGAACAGTTTATTTCGGGGCTTTTTTGCTACGATTGGCTACCGGAGCAAACGGCCAGTCTGAACTCAGCCTACATATTTATTTTTAATGCATGCAAAGACTGAAAAACCCTTACAAAACTCCAAGGAATGTTTAGGGAAAGTATCGCTAACCAATAACAATGGTAAAAGGTATTTCTGACTGCTCCCTGCCTTAGAACCATCCACCCATACATATACACACCACATGCCCTAATTTCCTTGCTCTCAGCTTTCATAAAGGGGCTGAAGAATGAAGGCATCTCTTGTCAGCCAGGCTTCCCCTGTCTTTGGCATTGTTAGGCTGCTGCCTAGTGTCCTGATCTTGCCACTGATGAAGCTACATGACTATGGTGTCACATGGATGCACTTTGGTGGGACCCATGTTGCCATCTAGGGGTTAAAGGTATGGCCCAGGATTGGAAAGGTTGAACACTATTTACCCTGCCTTTCTCCTGACAAGCCAGGAACCAAGGTGGATGACAACAATAAATATAATGTATCATCTAATACACAATTTAAAATTGGTAATCAAACAGTGAAGCCAGGGTCAGTTCAAGCAGCCCCACATATTTATTTATTTGCTGTCAAGTTGCAGCTGACTTGTGATGACCCCATAGGATTTCCAAGGCAAGGGACATTCAAAGGTGGTTTACCATTGTCTTGGCAACCATGGTCTTCCCTGGTGGTCTCCCATCCAAATACTAACCAGGGCTGACCCTTCTTAGCATCTGATATCTGATGAGATAAAGGGCCCGGTCACACTGATGTTTTGATCGGGGTTTGCTGCTGTTCCCTCGCGCATGTCAGTTTCACATTCACACGTGCCAATCCGCCTCCCACCCCGAAGCAGGCTCACTCGCGCAATGCTGCCGGGTTTTCCTGACCCCTGGAAAATCAGGTGTTTTCCTGACACTTGCGGTTTGAATGCGCGATTTTGCCCATCTGGACAGACCATCTTTCGCAATGATTGCAATTAGAGCCGTCTGACCGCTCTTTGTGCGTTTTTTTTTTTTAAGCTTCCAGTTTGAGCGCTTGAGCAAACATGCGCTTAATAAATCCATTTAACATTTAATAATGGATTTATTAAGCGCATGTTTAGTCAAGCACTCAAACTGGAAGCTTTTTTAAAAAAAACAAAAATGCACAAAGTCGGCCCTGGAGGCGGGAGTGAGAGGCGGGCAGCCTGGATGGGGCTGGCAAGGAGGATGGCAGAGATGGCGGACATGGTGGAGCCTGTTTTCATGGGGCAATGGTGGCAGCAGCGGTGGCGGCACCCCCCCCCAAAGTGTCGGCAGAAGCAGCAGCCACCTGAGCCTCCCCTGTGGCCAGCAGGATCACCTGGAGGGACAGTGCAGCAGCAGGCGAGCGGGTGCTGTAAGAGAGGGGCTGGCTGCATCTAGTCAGCCCAATGCAAAGAAAAATGTTCCCGATTTAAACAAAGCGGGAACAAAGCGCAATTACCTTTGCAGTGTGACCAGGGCCAAACTCTTTTATACCATTCTAGCGTACAGCCTTAAGTCTCCAGGGGTAAAGGGCTGTCTCACCCTTCCAGGAGGCTGTTCCACAGCAGTAGGACAACAATGGAAAAGTCCCAAGTCACTAAGGCATTATCATGTTATGCAAAAACGCATATATTATATTATAATAATAATGCAGATCAAAATTAAAAATCTGTTCAAGGGTACCAACCATCTTGAGAAGTGCTCCCTTGATGCAGAACTGTACTCACGGTGAGACCAATGGATGCCCTGCCCCACCTGGAGACCCCCACATGACTGTGAGGGTGACAGGGTGATTAAGGGAGGCACAGAGCTATTCAGTGGAAACCATCTCTTAAGGAAGATGTTCTTTACAAGACAATAAAAGCTTCTGAATCTAAAAATCTTGGTTGTCATTCAAGTTAGGTGCTAACAATGTATAGACATTTATACACAACAGTTGGGTGTGGTGGGAAGGTTTTTGCTAGTGATGAGGAAATCTCCGATTTTCTGTTCATTTGTTTGAAACCCGAGTTGGAAATATGTTAGCAACTATTAACAAGGCAGGCTGCCTATGGTTTTGTTTCAATGCCAAATTTCCCTTTACAAATTCTGCCTCAAATTTTGCAGCCATGTTTTGAAACCAAACCCTAGAGATCATCCTATTTGAACCCAATCAAGAGCCAGTTTCAAGAAGTGAAAATTAGCAATGCTGTGAATTTTCCAAAAAGGAAAAGAAAAAGAAAAAAATTGACAAGCAATCAAATTTATCTTGCTCACAATGCACTTTTTGTATCAAATAATATATCTTAAACATCACCTTGATCATTTCCACACAATTCAATGTAAACAGCATTGCGAGTAATTTTGCATCTACACAGTGGCAGTAAGCCATGTAGCCATGGCTGTTGCAACTTCACAATTTCCTGGATTGCTTGGATTATATATGACAAAGGTCCTGTATTATTTAAAATCTACTGTGATGTGCTGCTTTGGCACCTGTGCAGTCAGCAACATTAATTAGCTGGTGGTACTCATCATTCTGGCACATGCTCAGAACTGACCATATTGACCTACAGTTTCTAGGTTACTGCACGAGAAAGTGTAAATCCTTTAGTAGTAATACATCCAACAAAGACTAATGAACATGAACAAACTCAGGGTTGGTAGTCAGACGGGGAGGCAAAATGGGCAAAGATGGAACCTGAGAGGTATAAGCCATGCACCTTCCCCCATGCTACCAGCCCAGTAGAATGAAGACAACTAATCTTTACATCATCCCAGTTTATGTGCTGCTGAAACTAGCGCAACTGATCTTTATGCCTCATAGAGCTGGGTCTAGGTTGTATGGTACCATATAGATCATGACTGGTACATGTAGGTAAGGGGCTTCAGTCTTCTATCCCAAACAATTTCCCCAATCTGAAATGCTCCCAGAGTGTACAAACAGCACTTCCAGGTATTGCTTCAGGCCAAGAAATTGCAAGGGAGAGAAAATACTGTAGCCCCTTCTCTGCGTACCATCACCATAATTTGAATCAGGCACCATGCATGTAGGAATTGAGTAGAATTAATCAAGGCCTCTTCCATTTTATCATTTTTATTTTTCAATTCCTGTAATTCTTGATCTATATCTTCTACCTTTTTTTCCAACTTGGTTGAACTTGATGCAATTTTGCTATTTCTAATTTATTTTCCGTTATATCTTTTTAATTTCTTCTGTTTCATTTTTTATCTGATTAGATATTTCTTCCATCTTCTGTTGAATGGGCTCTATCTCTTTTTTGATTAATGCTGGGAAGGTGACTTCTGCCATTTGTTGCATTGCCTGTCCCACACATTTCTGGATAAGTATCTTGAGATCTTTAGTATTCATTTGTGCTACGTTCATTTTTAGGTAAGATAATATACCAGTTTGTCCTGGAGATGGTATGGAGCCTTTCCTGATGCTACTTGATCCTGAAGCCATGTATCGAATACAAATTTTAGAAGCGTTATGAATGCAAATGTAGTGGAATCAGTGCTTTTAGATCAGCCCTTTATAGTTCCCTTCTTACTTTTCCCTTCTTATTTTTTAATTTCCTCTAAATACTAAATGCTGTTATTATTTCTCAGCTCTCTTTTACTATGCAACTACAAACAGAGTTAGATTTATATTTCAGAATCTATTTTATCGTTTCCTTTGGTGCATTGGCTATGTCAATTTCAGCTTCAATAATCTTCCAGATCTTCAGTGATGTTTCTGGTCATGTCCCTTAATTCTGTTTCCTTGAAGGTCCTTTGTTGAGTCTGTTGCTCCGTCTGATGTCACTGGCTTCTTTCCCTCAGTTGCACTTCTCAACAGCTGCTCCCGGCCGCTCCAATGACTCCACTTTCCTCCATTAAAGGGCCAGCTGATGGCTCTCCAGACCAAAAAATAAAAAAGAAGAGACACAGAAAAACATTAGGGAATTTCACATTACCAAGTTTCAGCCAATTTGAAACCATTTTTGATCTGTCTTGAAGTAAACTGGTACAGGGCTGCCATTTCATACATGGCTTTCTCCTACCAGAAAAGAGCCGGATCAGAAGCAGTTTGGCAATTCAGACTGCACTGCTTTGTTTTCCCGCCGTTTCCCACCTGTGCTGTCTTTTTTTTTTAAACGTTCGCTTTAGAGCGCTATAGCACTATAACACAACCTCAAAACAGTGATGGGATTCTGATGGGATCGCTATGGCACTGTTTTGACATTGTGTTATAGAGCTATAGTGCTATAGCGCTCTAAAGTGAACATTAAAAAAAAAAGGTGGAGATCACCTACACGGGTGAAAAATGGTGGGAAAAAGCGTTTTGGATCTGGGAGAAAAAACTGAAGACTACTTGGAAGAGGTTTACAGGTAAAATGATTCAGCCCCATTTCCTGAATGGGACAGAAGCATTTGTGTGTGAAAATACAAATATACTCTGGTAGGGAACCGGTTCTAAAATGGTTCTGTCTGAAATGTCAGACCAGAAACCATTTGGGAACCTTTCCTGAACCGGCATATATTGTCTGTCTGAAATTCCCCATTATGTAGCTTCAACTATCTGCATACAGAGCTATTACCGGTGCCCTAAAAGAGTTCAACTTCTAAGTAGGTAAAGCTTGCGTGAGTTTCAGATAAATAGCCGCTATTTTGCCATGCCTGCTCTTCCGCTACCCGGTGTTTTCCCTGTTGTATTCCGTATCCTTTAAATTATGTTTATTTCAGTTTTCTAGCTTTATTAGAGTTATTTAAATCTTAAAGTACTTAGCTTCAAATGTTAGTTTTCCCATCCTTCGAGTTCTGCTGTGTAGACTCTTTTGGCTTTACAGGGCTTGGCTAGCACTGATGGGACATTCTTCACCTCGTCAGCATCCTGTTCACTCCCCCACTCTTGGGATGCAGCCAGACATACGGGGATTTCTGCTGTCCCCCCATGCATTGACTGAAGTCCCTTGCAAAGTTCCTCTCTCCAAAAATTCTTAGAAGAAATTAGGAAAGATCTTTTTAAATGGAAAGATCTACAATTGTCATTAATGGGTAACGTTGCAGCCATCAAAAGACTTCCTCGCTTCTTGTTTTTCACAGATCTTGATAAAATTATAAAACATTTCATTTGGTATCCAAAAAAGGCTTGTGTAAAATGGAAAATACTTCAAGAGAAAAAGGAAAAATGAGGATTGGGACTTTCAAATTAGAGTTATTACTATCAAACAGCGGCAGCAACACGGATCAAAGATTGGTTAACCCTAGAAAATCAAAGAACACTAAAATCAGAAGGTCATGATTTAGGCATGGGTTTACATGCATATGTGTGGTATGACAAAGATCCATACTACTTTCCATCAACACAGTACATGAAGACCATTGATAAAAATCTGGAAAAAATTAAAGGAAAATTTTTATGATAAAATACCAAGATGGGTTTCCCCACTAGAAGCATTTATTAAGCCTTCACTCATAACTGATGAAAAAAGGCAAATGTATGACACCTTATTAGGCAAAAATAATAAACTTAAAAATATGGACTTGTTAAAAATCACTCAATATAAATTTGACTTGGTGGGAAAATACACAATTAAACTCTAGGTACTCCAAAGATAAAACAGTTGGTTTTTATGTGAATAAAAATGAACTAGACAAAATTTGGCTCTCGTCAAATGACAAAATGATACATAAAATATACAACTTTCTGCTGGAAGATCATATGCAGGACAAAGTAGTCAAGTCGGTGATGATAAAATGGATGCAAAATATAGGACACAATATATTACTAGACGATTGGAATAAAACCTGGAAATCAATAAAGTTTCTCAAAGCTACATCATATAAAGAAAACATACTGAAAATGTTTCACAGATGGTACTGATCACCAGATAGAGCTGCCAAATGTTCCACTAATATATCAAAGAATTATTGGAAATATAAATCTAATGTAGGGACTTTCTTCCATATGTGATGGAGACGTGATAGAATGCATACATTTTGGAAAGATGTTAAAAAGTTAATATTTGATATGTTAATGGTTAATCTGAAATTATTACCGGGGACTTATTTGTTAAATATTATTCCAGATCATAATGGTCTAAATGATATCTATCTGCTAACATATATAGCAACCTCAGCTAGAATTTTAGTAGCAAAATACTGGAAGACTGATAAAACACCTTCAATATAAGAGTTAATTTCTAAGACATTTCAGAAATGGATAAATTAACAATGTTATTACATGGTAAAGATGAAAAGATATTCCAAAACTGTTGGTCAAGGGTTTATTTGTGGTTGAAGAACAAAAGCAACTAATAGACTCCTAAGATATAATAGGTTATAACTATTATTGTGGCCGTATACTTTGAAAACTCCATAAATAAATTATTTAAAAAAAAAGGAATTGAGGAGAACCTGCCTTGCAGGGTGAGGACCCCAGACCCAACCTGTGTAAAAATGAACCAGCAACAGTCTCTTTTGCAGGCCGAGGCCCCCACCCCCAGCTGGGATCATTGGGCAAATGGAGAGGGGGAGGGAGGCAGTCCAGGCAAATTATTTGACAGCTGAATCTAATGAAGAGGGAGGAAACCAAGCAAAAGGGACTAGAAGAAAATGACAAACCACACAGCACTCACCCCTGGATTGAAATGCTGCTATTTTTTAAAATGTAAGATGGTGGTAGAGGGACAGGGAAATTTGGGAGAATGTGTATGTTTTTTATCCAACTTTGAACACTGCAAAAACAAACCTCTTTTCAGAGGTCCTGCTCACAATTTGTGAACCAAGTGCAATTTGAACAGACAGAAGAGGGAGCATCCCTGATGAAAATGCCTGTTTTTTATCTTCATGGCCTCCAAAAGTGTTCAGCTGCATACATTATCCTTGAGTGCCATTGACCCTTAATGAATAAACCTCATTAGTGCCTTAAGATTGCTTAAAAAAGGAGAAATTCCGTTCAGTCTTGGTTGCCTGCTACATTGTGGGCATTCTAAGAGCCTTGATGTTTGTGGAGACAGCTGATTGCTTAAATTCATTGTTGCAGTATTTGCTGAAATACATCAGTACCGATGCAATAATATTGCAGGCAATTTTAGTGTAAACTGTAAATCTGTCATTTAGCTTCACGAGCAAAGCCATCCACAGACGAAAGAAACAGTAAACGGCTGTGATATTGCTGTGCAGATTCCAATGGCAAATTCTGCCAGCTTTGTTGTCATTTCACAATATAGGACACTGAGAGCTTCTTCATCCCCTTCTTTGTCTGCGATACATGGGGGCTTGCTGCAATGCTCTGGTTTATTATTTTAAATTGAGGTGGTTTGTAACACACAAGCCTGTCCCACCAGAGTTGATCCTATGAAAGCATGTGCTTTGCCCCCTGCATAGTAGGCAAAATTATATTTACATCCCTTGGTAGATCCCAGACTGTGTATATGCTCTATTTTTACTGAGCTTCAAACAAATCCAACAAACAATGTAATATATGATGAGAACTGTGTTATTTCTTCTTCTGATTGTTATTTATAATAGCAAAAGTGGCATGAGAATATATTTGGTATTGCTGGCTACATGAACAGTGTTAAAATATATACACAAAGGGATTAATAAAAATAAATTGAAATAAGACAACTATAAAGTGTAACATTTGGGGGCATGTAGACATTTGCAGGAGACAACCTATACAAACTAAATCTTGGGTCATTTCCTAAAAGTCAGCATGTGAAGGCATTAAGGCAAATGAACCTCCATGTAAAGAAGCAGTATAGCTCTAAAAAGATGCTGGGGAAGAGCCATGAGGCGAAACTGGAAGAATCACCATTTTGAGCTTTGGGCTTGATGGGAAAGACCTCTATTTCTCCTTTTGGTATCAGAAAACTTAATACCGCCCATGTAACTTACTAAGCACTCACTGTTGAATTTGAAATCTACCCAGACTTCTTGCAAGCATAGTTTCCCTTCAGGTTTCCTAGATATTATCTTAAGATTAGCAAAGTGTCCATCATTATGACAGGTGGAGAATAAATGGACGGAGATCTTTCTATTACAAGAATCCCTTGTGGGACTGTGAATCTCTCTATGTACTCTGCATAGATAAACCGCACTTCCTGTAAGCAATCCACTGCTGGGAAGCAAACCACACTGTGGCCGAGTACAGACTGGCAATTTGCCCCAGGATGGGACCCGGGCTGACAGCGACTCAATATCGGATTAAATGGAATGTTCACACAGCCACATCTGCCTGGCGTCCCCCACCCGGAGCTTACCGGAGCCCTCGCGCTTCAGTGCCGGATTAAAAAAACACCTGATAAAAGCCTTCGCAAATCCAAAAGCCTGCGTTCGTCGCGCGTTTCTCTGCTTCCGGGGAGTCTGAACGCGCAGGCGAAAAGCCGGGAGCAACCTGCGTTGGGCACGAGGCAGCAGCATTGCAGGGCAAAAAAAAAAAAAAAATCGGCAAAATGTGCTTATGCGCATGAGCGCTTGAGCGCATGAGCGCTCATGTGCACATACACCCATACACCCACAGCCGAATTAATGGGGAAACGGCGAATATAGCACACCTCCGGCGCGGCAGTCTGAACGCTCCCACGCGCCTCCGTCCCGTATCTTCCGGCAGCGGCCCTCGCTGTGTGGACGGGAAAACCCGGTATAGTTTAATCCGGGTTTTTTTTGCCGCGAGTGGCTACTGGGGCAAATTGCCAGTCTGTACTCGGCCTGTGTCAAGGCAGGAGAAGAAGAAAGATGCAAAGGGCTGCACACAGGAACATCATTGGGGAAGGAACTAAACACCCTCTATATCCCTGTTCATGCCTGGGATAAGGATCCAATTTATCTCCTCAGCTGTGTCCCAAACAACCTTGTTGCCCACAAAAGTGTAATATTATGTTGTGAACAGGCAGATTTTTTTTCTCGTGGGTCATTGTTGAATCAAAATAGTTATGGCTGGTGGCAGAAATGTTGGAGTTAGGTAAATGTATAAGATGGCATCAGTGCTAGAACAGCTGAAGATGGAATTACCCAGGAGGATAATTCCTGTATTGAAAAGAGAACAGATGTCAACAAAGACAGCTTGTCTGGTTGTTTGGATGACTGTTATGTAGCGTGAATTGAAGGGGAAGGATTTTCAGGCAGTCTGTTTGTGAAGTTCCATGCGGACTGTCCTAATTGTTTGTTAAAGAGAGGTGACATTTTGTTGTAAAATATGTTTAAGTGTGCTTATGAGATAATAACCCTAACTCAGTACAATCAAGGGCAGCCTGAATTCTTCCTCAAGCCACTCAGGCATCAGCCTTGCTCCACTTTCAATTTAGTCTATCAAGACATAATTATATGTATTATTGCTACTTGCAATCTTGATTCTCTCTTTCTAGACAACTTTAGAAAGCTCTTTGGAAGGACATGCAGATCATAAAACATTGCCTGTAAAATGGAGATCTGCCTTTATGCTTATATATGTCGTTTATATTCGAATATATACTACAGACTAGACATGAAACAGAGACATCTGTCAGTGCCTCTAAGGGAAACCCTAGCTGTGCAGAGGCCCAGTTTGCACTGAGGCCCTGGTGCAGTAGGAAGAGGAGGGTCCGTTCCAGTATGATTTTTCTTGTAGAAACTTACTGACTCTTTTTGCTTAATATCTTTTGAGGGGAAAAGACTGGCAAAGAAAGTCCTATGGGTCCTTCATGCCTGGCGTTGAACATGGAGAAGTTCTATGTAAGGACCATCTGATATGGCCCATAGTCTTTGGTGAGGATGGGTGTGTGTGTGTAAATCTGGCCTCCTTGCTCATCTTATTTTGCTGTGCTCCTTCCTCCCAGCCTGGGTCCAATACCAGAAGTGGGCCACACTGAAAGAACAATGCTTACAGCAATAGAGCACAGCAGGCCCGTAGCTACAGTGGGGCATTCTGGGGCCCGGCCCCCTGACTTTCCAGCAGGGCCCCCCAACTTATGACCTGGCCAGGCCCCCTGACTTATTTCTTGCACTTGCCGCCGCTACCAGGGCAGTAAAACAAGCCTCCCTCCCAGCTCTCTGAATCTCTCCTCTGCAAAGAAAGCCCCGCTCTACACTTCCAGGCTGCTACTCTGCCTCTCACTGGCCAGCAAAGAAAGCTCTGCCTCTAGTCCCACCACGTTGCTAATCTTGTTGCTATATGTGCAGGCAGGCAAAGCACAAGCCCTGCCTCGCCTCTTATTGCTGTGTGTTGCCTCTCTTTTGTTTTCTACTTGCTGGCCAGCAAAGCAAGCAAGCCCGCCTCTAGCCTCTGGTGGCTGTGTTGCCACTCTCTCATTTTCCTCTTATCGGCAGCAAACAAGCCCTGTCTTCAGTCCCACACTCCGGCAAAAGAAGTAAGCAAGCCCTGACTCCATTCCCATGTTGCAGCAATGATTTTCTCTCTTGCAATTGCAAACAACCCTCAGCCATCTACATCCCTACATTTCCCAAGCCCAGAGGTGGGCTGAAGTTTACTCACTTGCTTTGTTTTGCATGGGGGGATGCCAGACTCCAGGCAGGACATGGGGATCCCCTTCCCTGAATTACTGTTTAAAAATCCCAACAATCGCTACAAAATGTCATGCTTTTTTTTTTTAAAAAAAAGGACAAAGTTCATGGTGTGGGTATGATTTCCTTGATTTTATTTGTCTGCTGATGCTCTGGAGAAAGCAGCTGGATTTCCCCCCAGTTTTGAACTGAGTGCCTTATCAGCTCTTCAAAAAAAGAGCAGTTTCTGTCAGAGCTCTCTCAGTTCCACCTACCTCACAGGGTGTCTGTTGTGGGGAAGGGGAAGGGAAAGGCATTTGTACGCCGCTCTGAGACTCCCTTGGGTAGTGAAGGGCAGGGTATAAATCCAATCTCCTCTTCTCTTCTTCTCAAGGACACAGCGAGGACTAATAGCTAAAAATGCAGTTTATGTTTGAAGTTTATAAGATTATGCATGGGATGATCGAGGTTTATAAGATTATGCATGGGATAGAGCAGGTAGAGAAAGAGGTACTTTTCTCCCTTTCTCACAATACAAGAACTTGTGGGCACTCAATGAAATTGCTGAATAGTCAGGTTAGAACAGATAAAAGGAAGTACTTCTTCACCCAAAGAGTGATTAACACATGGGATTCACTGCCACAGGAGGTGGTGGCAGCTACAAGCATGGACGGCTTCAAGAGGGAATTAGATAAACATATGGAGCAAAGGTCCATCAGTGGCTATTAGCCACAAGGTATAGATAGGGACTCTGGGGCAAGTGATGCTCTGTATTCTTGGTGCTTGGGGGGGTCAACAGTGGGAGGGCTTCTAGTGTCCTGGCCCCACTGCTGGACCTCCTAGGGGCACTTGATATTTTTGGCCACTATGTGACAACAGAGTGTTGGACTGGACGGCCCATTGGCCTGATCCAACATTGGCTTCTCTTATGTTCTTATGAAGTCTCCAGATTTCATGGTGTCATCTGGTCAAGCTCGCTTAAAGGCATACATTGTATGGTTTTTTTCCTATCTTCAGTAACACAGCCCATGGTTTATTGTCAGGAAATGGACAAATTACTTGTCTGTATTATTTATTATTTTAAAGTATGAATATAAACATCATGGGTGCCTCACAAGAAAAAAAATTGCCCCACAAAATGAAAAATCCTGGCTATGGGCCTGGAACACAGTAAGGTAAAGGCAGGGTGAGGAAGCAGGATTTCTCTCTTCCTCTGCATGCTTTGTTACAACAATACTCCCATCAACCAGTGAATCAATATTCAAAGACCTTTTTGTCATGTTCAGTTTGTTTAGATTTTAGGATGTTTATTTCTTATACTTATTTCACAAGACATTTTTTAAAATTTAGCATGATTTTTTAAAAAAAATTACAAATAGGGTTGTAGCCATAGAGTAGGGATTAGAAACTACAGGAGCCTTGGATCAAGTACAGAAGAACAAGATTCGAGAAAAAATTTGTAATGGCCAAGATTTCCGACTTTACTCAAAGAACATAGATAGCTCATACATCAATCTATTCTAAATATGTACGTATATGGGCACCTGTATTAACTTTCATGTCTGCACAACACATACTTTCTTCCAATCCAATCTATCGTAAATGGTTCCATTTGTAAAGCACTCTTGAATCTGACCAATTGTTGAGAATTTTGCATAAAGGCCAGAGCCTCTTTATTACGGGAATACTATCTTACTGGGTTCTATTGGTTTTCTTGTAATGTTTTGTTGATAGTTATAAGAAATATTCAGTGAATTCCGTGGTTTAATGTAATGACTTTTGGCTTATTTTACTATAGTTGATTGATTGTATTGTTATTTTTTATATTTAATAAAGTGTTAAAAAAAAAAAACTGCAGGACCCTGAGCCAAATCTTTCCTGACTGTTTTACTGTATGAGAGTACAGTAATTTGATGAAAAACTCTTGAACTAAATGTCATAGTTATACTATATTGACAAGCAATTGCTTATTTCACTGGCATGTTCAATAAACTTCCCATGTAAACTGAGAAATGCATGGATCTAAATTCTAATGTATTTGCATACATTGACTTGCCCCTTGTCTTTGCCTACTTTTTAGAGCAATACTGCCTGATTCCTGTTTCTTATTAGCGTGAAAAGACAGGACAAGAGCTTGCAGAATCTGATGGCCTGAAGATTAAGAGTCTGTGGACAGTTCAAAATTGTAGAGGTATTATTCTCACATGCACTTTTTTTTAGCGAGTGTGAAAAACAGCAACTTTTCATCCTGAGGTAGTGTGAAATAGCTTCCTGTGAATGATTTGCAGACAAATGCAGAAAGCCACATGCATAAGCACATTGTGCGGGTTTTGTCCCTGATTCTATGAGAAGTGGAAATGTTCTGAAAGAGAAAGATCTGAGGTTTCAAATTTTTAATTATTTGCACAACCATGTGGTTTTGTTTCTGTTCTACTGAAAAACTAAGCACATACATTTATTAGTGCGTTGGCAGCAACAGTCTGTTCTGTATTAAATGATGCTAGGGTTGCCAGGTCCTACCTCCGATCCAGTGGTGGGCTCCCAGGTTCTTGTTGGGCTCTTCTGCCATGTGTGCAAATTGCACAGGGTGCAATGACATCAAATGGAAGTGATGTCATTACGTTGCCAACATTAGGGCGTGACACTTTATTCTTTGGGCAAAACTCGATGTTTTTTTGCCCTAAAAACCATACAGTTTGCCCCAAAACTAGAGCATCACCCCCAATGTTGGCAACAAAATGACATCACTACTGGGTGACATCATTGCACCGGCAATGCCAACGTGGAAGGGGCTGTTTTGGGGTGGGGCTTCCCCACCGGCCAGTTAGCCGGCGGCAGCTTGGAGTGCTAAAATCAGGGGAACCCATGCTCCAACTGGAGGAATGACAACTCTAAATGACACCTCACTTTGAACAGTTTGTCTGAGGAAGTGTGCTTGCACACCAAAGCTTACAGCATAAATTAAAGTTTATTGGTCTTAAAGGTGCCATTGGACTCAAACTTTGTTCAAAAGAAAATATGGCACATGTGCCAAAAAGTTAATGGCTTGAAGACAAAGGAAAACTCTTAGTTATCTAAATTTAGGTAGTGATGAAGCATGTGGAGTTAACTTGAGATGCATTGTTTATAGCAACCCCATTAGATCCCATAAACATCCATGTTTAATGCTGTTTGCAGAGAATGAGAAAGCACAGAATGATAGTGTAGTGGTTAGCATGTCAGACTAGGTTGGAATCCCCCATTCAGCCATGAAAGCTTGCTGGGTGATGTTGGGCCAGTCACACACTCTCCCCCTAATGTACCTCACAGGGTGGTTGTGAGGATAAAATGGAGGAGAAGGGAGAGATGTAAGCCAGCTTGGGTTCCCATTGGATAGGCTGGTGGGGTATAAATAATGTAAATAAATAAGAATGATGAAGACCAGATATTGTTCCAAATAATCCCCCTCCCATCTTATCCTAGTTATGTTGGATTGGATTCTACCATCTTATCATCTTTCCCACTTGGTCTTGCAAAGTTTCTTAGTGCTATCCTGTCTGTCTGTCTGTCTGTCTGTCTGTCTGTCTGTCTGTCTGTCTGTCTCTCTATTGATTTCAAACTGCCACTCTGCCACAAACAGAGTGCTCAAGGTGGCTTACAGTGTGAAAAATGATATTTTAAAAGCATTAAAATCATTAACAATTAAGCAACTATTAAAAACCCAGCTTTAAAAATGTGGCCAGAGATTAAAAACAGCACACAGCCGTTAGAAGCCTGAAATGAGTCTTACTATTAAACAGTAGTCATGTTAGAAGCAGACCATGAAAACAATTTGAAGATGGCAAAGGTTTTAGATCAAATCAAAAATATTATTGAAATCAGCATTTCTTTCACACCTGAAATGATATTGCTAAATGATAGAGAAGAACGCAATACTTATTATATAAACAAAATACGTATAACTTTACTTTTGTATGCTGCAAAAGCTGTTGTTGCTACATATTGGAAATCTGAGAAAACACAATTTTTAGATGCATGGTATAGTAAAAGGTGGTATTTATATTTAATGGAGAAAATAACATGGTCAGTTAAAATTTCTAGTTATAAAAAGAGCAAACTGATATTTGCAATTTGGTTTCCTATTTTAGAATACGTACAACTAAAAGGCGAGATTCCAATCGATATAGATAGACTTTATATTGTTTAAGAGAAATTTTGATGTAAAGGATAATAGCACTTCTTGTTGTAGTTAAATTTATAAAATGTTAACATTCTGAGAAATTATGGTATTGTTTTAATGTTTTGTTTTTGTTACAGTTAAAACAATAAAAATATATTAAAAAAAACAATTTGAAGATCAATCATTTTATTGAAAGCTTGGGTGAAAAGAAATGATTTGGTTTCTTGATGCCACAAAGACGACAGAGACCAGGCAAACCACAAAGTTTTTTTTCCCCCCATAGCTATGGTGCCACCCTTCCCATGTGATTTTTTTATTGGGGGATAGGCATGAGCAGCACAAGGACAGCCAGCCCAGAGAACAGTAGCCTTGACCTAAAGTCTTGTAGCTCAAGTTAATCACTCTGAAACCAGAGTTACAGTTGAGCATACAAAATTTAAGACAAAAACACCCACCTTTTAAACTTGCAGTTTAGCTTCAGCTTTCCACTAAAGCTGCCCTCCATTGCCGCAACACTTGGACATTGCTCATGCTTCAGGTACAGGCAGCATAGGATTTGAATCTCCTCCCCACTCTGCTCTCTCCCTGTCTCTAACCCATCCAATGGTTTTTGTCAGCCTGCTTCCAGAGTGCCTCCTTCCCTTAAAGCAACCTTCCCTTGCTCCTTCTCTGTCTTTTCAGCTTCCCCTCTGCAGCCTACATCATACAGCCCAGCAGACTGCCCTCTTCATGCTCCTGTTATTACTCTGATCCACACTTGGAACCTTCCTCATGTAGCCTTGGTTCCTGCCAGTTCCATCTTAAGTCTGCCATCCAAGTTTTCCAACTGCCCCGCAATCTGACCCCTTTCTTCCCCAGCCAAATTTTCCTGTCTTCTTTCTTCTGCTGCCTTCATTTCTTATTTATTTATTTCCAAAAATTATGCCACCTCTCCAGAGTCCTGCTTGAGGCAATTTATTAGTAAAAGCTCCATAAAATCATTATAAGTTATCTTCTATATAAAAAGAGGTTCTATCTGTCTATTTGTCTGTCTGGCTACCTGTGGCACATATAATTCATTAGAAAATGAGACTAGGAACTTCAAAATTGGCCATGGGCAACAGGATATTGGTCATGGGCAACAGGAGTTGCAATGCCAAACATGAAGGGAATTGAAGCATCCTGGTCTGCGTAATCTCCAGAACCCCCAGCCTTTTTGCTTTGGATTGCATTGTGTTGTCTACGGAATGCACAGCTCATCTGAGAATAAAGCTAGGAATAATAAATTTGGGCAGCCAGTTCAGGAGGCTGATGGGAGTCATTGTGCCAAAAATCAAGGGAGTTGGGAGTTCTGGGCCTGGGTTACCTGCAGAAGCCTTTCAGTGCTATCTGCAGTAGAAGCCAAGGGTGCCTATCACAGACATAAGTCTTCCAGCTCTGAAGCTAGGACCTTCAAATTTGGTCACTGGCTCTATGACAGTCATGGGTGTCACACTGCCAAACAAGAAGGGAACCGGAACATCCTAGATAGCATAAGCACCGGAGTGCCCCCCCCTTTGCCTTGGAAAATAATTGTTGTCTCTGAAAGGCACAATTTATCAGAAAATAAAGCTAGGAATATGAAATTGGGATATACAGTTTAGGATGCTGATGGAAGTTGCTGTCCAAAAACAGGGATGTAGACTTCCCAATTTCCTGTGGGGGGGGGGCTGGGGCTGGGCCAGAGGCATTGTTATACTAGGCCCTTAAGAGAACTGGGGCCCAGTGACATCATAGCGAGGAGCCAGTGACATCACAGGCTATTGTCACTATCTATGGAAGAGGAGCCTTGTGGGATTTAGGGAGGGGCTCTCCAGAAATTTAGGGGGACCTGGGAACCCCCCCTAGCAATTCCCCTGGGCTGGGCTAAACCCAGGAAAAGGTGGGAGTTGGCCAGTGGTTGTAGTGGTATCTCATAACAACATAAGAGAAGCCAATGTTGGATCAGACCAACGGCCCATCCAGTCCAACACTCTGTCACACAGTGGCCAAAAATACCAAGTGCCATCAAGAGGTCCAGCAGTGGAGCCAGGACACTAGAAGCCCTTCCACTGTTGCCCCCCCCAAGGACCAAGAATACAGAGCATTACTTGCCCCAGACTGAGAGTTCCTATCTATACCTTGTGGCTAATAGCCACTGATGGACCTCTGCTCCATATGTTTATCTAATTCCCTCAGGAAGCCATCCATGCTTGTAGCAGCAACCACCTCCTATGGCAGTGAATTCCATGTGTTAATTATTTTTTGGGTGAAGAAGTATTTCTTTTTATCCATTCTAACCTGACTGCTCAGCAATTTCATTGAGGGCCCATGAGTTCTTGTATTGTGAGAAAGGGAAAAAAGTACTTCTTTCTCTACTTGCTCTATCCCTTGCCTAAAACCTCAGTTATGTCATCCCTCAGTCTTCATTTCTTCAAGCTAAAAAGCCCCAAGCACTTTAACCTTTCTTCATATGGAAAGTGTTCCAATCTTTTTATCATTCTAGTTGACCTTTTCTGCACTTTCCCCAATGCTATAATATCCTTTCTGAGGTGTGGTGACCCAAATTGCACACAGTATTCCAAATGAGGTTGAACCATTGGTTTATACAGGGGCATTATGATACTGGCTGATTTGTTTTCAATTCCCTTCCTAATAATCCCCAGCATAACGTTAGCCTTTATTATTGCAGTCACACACTGTTTTGACATCTACTATGATTCCAAGATCTCTCTCTTAGTCAGACTCTGCCAGTTCGGACCCCATTAATGTGTATTTATAGTTAGGATTTTGTGTATCACTTTGCACTTGGCCACATTGAACCCCATTTGCCACAATGATGCCCACTTGCCCAAGATGGACAAACTAATGGTCACAAATTTGACTGTAAGAGGGCTTCCGGTCTGGGATTCATGGCATCCTAATGTGTTCTGGCTTGCTCTCAGAGCTCCCAGAGCATACGGAGGGTCTTGACTACAGGGTGGGCTCCATATAGCCCACCGCAGATCCCCCCAGGCAGGGGGGTGACTGGCAGCGAGCCTGGCCCGAGAGGGAGTTGAGATCGGCTGATAGCGGGGCTTTAAAGAGCGTCGTGACCAGCCTTGATCCCCTCCCCCAGAGAAGGCACTTCGGAAATTCTCTACAAGACCCCACTGAGTTGGATTCTCAACATAAGAACGCATGACCCAGACCTCCAAGACATTCTACGGAAACTGACATCAAGGAAACACTGCTATAACAAGACATGGACTTTGAAGGTAACTTTTTAAAATTGCTCACCGGAGACGCGTTTTGGCCGAAAATAAACAACATCCGATGAAGCGCATGATCGTGCTGTATCTGTCGTACTAACACTGGAGCGGAAAAAGTGCAGTTAAGCAGCTTAAAAAGGCCAAAAAGCCGGATTGTTGATCATTCCTGCGGTTAGATTATTGACTTTAAAATAGAAACTAACAGCAACTCCGCGAGAATTACAGTGGAAAAGTACTGTAGCTGCTGCAGCAGAAATCGGCAAAACAGGAAGTGACTTCAGACCAGACAAGTAATTGCCCTAGAGAAGACCAAGGAGGCCGGAAGAAGGGAGGAAATCAGGAACAAGGGGGACCATCAAGATTGCTGGACAGGAAGTGAGTACCTGGAAGAACCATTTACCATAGAGAAATTGCGCCCGCCATTTTGGGAAGGTCAGAAAAATTTTCTTTGATTTTAAACGAAAGACTTAATAGAAAAAAGTGGAACTAGTGCGTTTTAGGTGGGCACAAGAAGGACTTTGATTTAGAGTGGGTTGGAGGGAAAACTTTGAACAACGGTTTACGACCTGCGGCAACGATAGAGGGCAAATACCTGGTCCTCCCCGAAAATGGCTGGGAAAGAGGAAAAAAAGCTACAGGGCATGATGGAAGCTATGGAGAAAAGAGTGATGGACGCGATTCTGAAGTTGGAAAAGACTGTAATAACAGAAGTAACAGAGCTGAAAAAAGAAATGTCTGGAATTACAAAAGAGATACAGACGTTGACTAAAAGAGCAGATGAGATGGATGTAAGGGTGAAGGGAGTAGCATCTAATATAGCTGAGGTCACTATAGAAACAGATAAAGTGAATGTGATGGTCCAATATAATGCAATGATTAACCACATGAGATTCAGGGGGATCCCTGAAGACAAGAATGTGATGGTAGATGCTGTTGCAGACTTCTTGAAAATGGAAGAGGAGAAAGTGGCGGCACAGATTGATGTGGTATACAGAGTCAACTCTGCGATTGCGCAAAGGAAAAAATTACCCAGAGATGTAATTGTCCAGTTTATACCTAAAAAGCTGACGGAGGATTTGTTTAAGCAACAATTTCAGGAAGATTTCACAATTGACAACAAGAAAATCATGGTCCTAAAGGAACTACCCAGAGCAATGCTTCAGGATAGACGACTTTTCAAAGATCTGATTGACAAGCTGAAAACAGAGGGCATAAGATACAGATGGGAAATTCCTAAAGGCGTCAGTTTTTCGTTCAAGCAGAAGAGAGTCACCATCAAGTCAGTTGAGCAAATGACCAGATTCATCAATGATAATTTTAAAGACTCTGATAAATAATCATAAAATCAACATGGAGAGTCAAATAATTTCATGGAATGTTAATGGACTGAACTCACCTCAAAAAAGGAAAAATGTCAGACTCTGGTTGGAAAAACAGGAATGTGATATTGTTTGCTTGCAAGAAACACATATTAAAAAATCAGATGCCAAATTTTTGATTCAAAAAAGACTAGGAGAGGAATTTTATTCACTCTCCTCCCAAAAGAAAAAAGGAGTTGTTACATATATTAAAAAGGAGTTGGAACCAAAAGAAATTTTTAAAGACAATGAAGGGAAATTTTTGGCGGTAGAAGTTGTGTTGCAGAATAAAAAGACATTAATTGTTAATCTCTATGCTCCCAATGGTGTGAAGGAAAACTTCTTTCAGGATTTGTGGGAACAGCTACGACAGTTGACCTATGAGCAAACGATTTTAATGGGTGACTTTAATGGTACTGTTGACAATGTTGTTGATAGAAAATCAAAAAAAGGAATTGATGCCATGGGCAAACTTCCTAAAGTCTTTTTTCAATTGACTAAACATGAACACTTGGCAGATGTTTGGAGAGTTAAAAACCCCAGAGATAGAGAGTACTCTTTATTCATCAAGACATGAATCTTTTTCAAGGATAGATATGATGTGGATGACAGAGAATTTAATCTTGCAAACACGCAAAATTGAGATATTACCTAGGACTCTTTCTGACCACAGTCCGATCAAATGGTCAACGTATGTTAAGAGAAAAAAATTTTGATGGCGACTTAATGAAGATTTGCTGGACAAGCAAAATATTGTGGATAAAATAAGGACAGAAACCCAAACATACTTTCAATTGAACTTAAATAAGAGTGTACAGACGCAAACGGTAGCCTACAAGGCTGTGATGAGAGGACATCTGATTGCAATTAATAATAATGAAAGGAAACAACAAATGAAAATAGACAAAGAAATTATGGAAAATATTCAGAAAAAAGAAATAGAACTTAAGAAAAGGCCTGGCAAAAAGAAGATTTTGAGAGAATTGAGGATTTTAAGGGAGCAATATGAGGCAAGGTTGAACAAAGAAGTATTTTGGAACTTGAAAAAATTGCAACAGAAATCCTTTGAAGGTGCAAACAAACCTGGCAAATATTTAGCATGGCAATTGAAGAAAAGAAGAGAGAATAAAACAATCACTTGTTTGAAAGATGGAAATAAAGAGATCTTAGACCCAGGAGGAATCAGGAGGGAATTTTATAAATACTACGCAACTCTCTTTCAAGTGAAGCAAGCGGATCCTCAAAAAATGTTGGATTACCTATCCAAAGTTAATTTGATACAACCAAACCCTGAAATGAAAACATTTTTAAATGCTGTAATAACTAAAGAAGAAATCAGTAAAGCAATAGCTGAGGCAAAAATCACTAAAGTTCCAGGCCCGGATGGCTTTTCAGCTAAATTTTATAAAAAATTTCATGAAGACTTGGTCCCGGTGTTGGAGATTCTGTTAAACGAAATTAGAAGGACAGGAAAGATTCCAGATTCCTGGAATGAAGCTGCAATCACCTTAATTCCTAAAGAAATGCAAGATTTAACAAATGTAAAAAACTACCGGCCCATCTCATTATTGAACAACGATTATAAGATATTTGCAAAAATATTGGCAGAGCACCTTAAAAAGTTTTTGAAGGACACTATTGTTGAGGATCAAGCTGGTTTTTTACCAAATAGACAAATTAAAGACAATATGAGGGTTGTCCTGGACGCAATTGAATATTATGATAAACACCCTGAAAAAGAAGTTGCTTTTTTATTTTTGGATGCAGAGAAGGCTTTTGATAATTTGAATTGGGAATTTATGTTTAAAGTGTTTGAGAAATCTTTGATGGGCGTAGAATTTATAAGAATGATTCAATCGATATATAAAGAACAAAAAGCTTCGGTGATTGTGAATGCAGAATCAACAGATGTGTTCCGGGTAAGAAAAGGTACTAGACAGGGCTGTCCCCTGTCACCATTGTTATTTATCTGGATTTTGGAGATTTTGCTACAAGCGGTTAGAGATGATAATAACATAAAAGGTTTGAATATTGGAGGTTTTTCATTTAAATTAAGAGCATTTGTGGATGATATCATGTTTATTGTTGAAGATCCTGTTAATAATATGCCTAAGGTATTTGAAAAAGTGAAAGAGTTTGGCGATCTTGCAGGGTTTTATGTCAACAAAAATAAATCTAAGGTATTGTGTAAAAATATGATTGGTTCAAAGCAACAAATGTTACAAAATGTGACAGAATGTGAAGTGGTTAAAAAGGTTAAATATCTGGGAGTCGAAATCACAATGAAAAACATAGATCTGTTTAAAAATAACTATGAAAAACTGTGGGGTTCGATAAAGAGTGATTTAGAAAAATGGGAAAGGTTAAGACTATCTCTTCTTGGAAAAATTGCCGTTGTTAAAATGAATGTATTGCCCAGGTTAATGTTTTTGTTTCAGACAATACCAATTGTGAAGGATGGGAAAGTCTTGGTCAAATGGCAAAGAGAAATCTTTAAGTTTATCTGGGCAGGAAAGAAGCCAAGAATTAAAATGAAGATAATGTATGATACTAAAGACAGAGGTGGCTTCCAAGTTCCGAATTTGCGTTTGTATCATGAAGCTGTATGTATGTCTTGGTTATCCGATTGGATCCATTTGGAAAATAGAAAGCTGTTAGCTCTTGAGGGACACGATTGCAGATTTGGCTGGCATGCCTATCTTTGGTATGGGAAAAATAAAGTTGATTCTATGTTTAAGCATCATTATGTAAGGAGGACGTTGTTTGATGCATGGTCTAGGTACAAGGATACAATCTCGGACGAGAGGCCTTTGTGGATTGTACCAGCTGCTGTTATACATCGGTTTTCTGAACATAAAGGTCATGACTGGTTGAAATATCAGGAATTATTGCAAAAAGAAGGGAAAAAATATGTTTTAAAGCCAAACAATGATCTAGAATTCGAATACGGTTGGTTACAATATTGTCAAATAAGGGATATTTATAAAAAAGATTGTAAAGAATTTGGCTTTAGGGCCATATATGATGAATTTGAAAATTTATGGTTGAATAGAGAGCGGAAAATGATTTCAAAGATGTATAAAATTTTGTTGTTTGTATATACACTGGACAAGACTGTAAAAGAGCAAATGATAAAGTGGGCCATAAATATGAACAAAGAAATCTCTATGGAATCATGGGAATTTTTGTGGAAAAGATCTTTTAAAATGTCTACTTGTACCAATGTAAAAGAGAACTGTTATAAGATGATGTATAGATGGTACATGACACCAAAAAAGATTGCTAATATTAGTATGGATAAGAACTTGAGTAACAAATGCTGGAAATGTAAAAAAATAGAGGGTTCTTTTTACCATATGTGGTGGTCATGTGCTAAAGCGAAAACATATTGGTCTAATATACATTGTGTGATGCAGAAAATATTAAAAATCCCAATTGAGAGAAAGCCAGAACTTCTTCTCCTTGGTTTGACAATGGAAAAAATTCCACAAGAAAAAAGGATACTGTTATGGTACATGATTACGTCGGCGAGAATGGCCTTTGCTCAGCAATGGAAAATGGAGAAGGTGCCAGATATACATGACTGGTTGAGAAAACTGCTATTCTTAGCGGAAATGGACAAAATGACTAAGAAGTTAAATGGACAAATGGCAGAACAGTATACAAAAGATTGGGAAGAACTGAAACTGTATCTAGAAACTGAATATAGAATGAAGGGGAAAATATATAACTTGGATACATATGGTTATTGAATGAGAAGTGAAAGGAATTTGGAATTGTATTATACTGTTATTTGAGAATATGTTGCAATGGTAGAGGTTTTTATATAATGTGTTACCTGGTTTGTCAATGCATATAAGTTTAAATTTGATTACCGTCTAACATATATTTTTGTTTGTTATTAGCAGTGTTGGAAGCCTATTAGGGGGGGTGGGGGGGAAGGGTTGGGAACTTTCTTTTTCTGAAATTGTATTGGTACCGTTATTGAAAATGTTGATTGTTTTTTCCAATAAAAAAATTTTGTTTAAAAAAAAAAAACAAATTTGACTGTAAGAGAAGCAACACAGAAAAGCCTTTAGGGGAACATTTTAAAAGTTTTCCTGGACATTCATTTACAGGAGTCTTGTTTCTGCCTTATTCATAAGGGTGACTTTGTACTAAACTGTGGCATCACAGATGCCTTCATTTGGTAAATGCACGGCTGGAATCTCTGAGTCAGGGCAGAATACAAAACAGTTGCTGTGCACTCAATTTCTGAGCAATGTACAGAGTAGTAGCAATCTTCTCAGTACTCTGGGATGGGAATAGCAGTCCCTGGGATTAGCAGAAGTGTTCTGGGACTGGAATGACAACACCTGGGACTTGCAGCAGCATTGTGGGACTATCATTCTACTCTAAGGGCTGTCATTCCAGTCACAGAGCACTGAGCCTATTCCCAGGGGCTGCCATTCCACTATGTGACCTGTCATTCCAGTCACAGAGCACAGATTCTACTGCTAGGGATCATCATTCCACTCTGGGGGGCTGTCATTTCAGTACCAGAATGCTTCTGCTACTTCCAGGGACTGTCATTCCACTCTTTGACCTGTCATTCCAGTCCCAAAGCACAGATTATCTTCCTAGGGACCATCATTCCACTTGGAGTGGCATCATTCTAGTCCCAGAGCAGAGATTCTATTCCTAGGGACTGTCTTGTGTGCATGCACACGAAAACTCATGCCTTGAATAAACCTTTGTTGGTCTTAAAGGTGTCACTGGACTCTAAATTTGTTTTATTCTGGGGGCTGTCATTCCAGTCCCAGAGTAGCCTGTCTGGGTCCAAAGACCTTAATGGAAAAGCTATTCTACATTTTCTTTGTGCTGCAGTGTATTTCAGTGGAGCCCACGTAAGTCAATTGGCACACCTGGCTCCTGTTATCTCCAATGGGCCTTCAAGCCTCTCCCATTGTTTCCAGTGGGCAATCCTGTCATTCCTTTTAGTACATCCCAGTTGGTTGCCCCTTTGAAACTATACCACACCATTTTAAGTAACAGCAAAATGAAGAGCATGAACATGTAGAGAGTACACATTCCTAGCCAATGCTCTCAGCTGCACACAGGGCAAGAAGAAATTTTAAAAGGCCTCTGATCTGCATGTCTCCCCTCCAGTCTTGTTCATGCAGATGGGTTTACCATTTAAAAATGAAATGGAAATTGAAAGAAAAGCTTAGGAGTGGCTGAAGCAGCCTCCCCCCCCCCATGAAAGAACTCTCTCTGTGGCAAGGAATGTTATCAAATCTCTTTCCCCAATCCCCACTGAGGTAAAGGCAGCGAAAGTTCCTAAAGACTAGCATTTGACACTTCCCTGCTAGGAGAAGGGGGGGAGAAGGGGGATGTTTAACAATCCCATTGTCTATCCTGCTAGCTCAATTAGCATTTGTAAGAAAGTGAGCCTGGAAGGGAAAAATTGAGGCCACAGTAAAATAACCCACACAGGAAAGTTTTAAACTCAATATTGCCAGTTACTGGTTGGCCGAGGGAGGCCCAGTCCCTCCTGGAAAAATTTGTGGGAGGCCCAGACCCCTGAGCCCCCAAGCCCCCCTGTAGTTTACACTTGTCTCCAAAAATGGAGGGAATTGGGAGATCTCGGCTTGGGTTACCTGCAGAAGCCCTCCCCCTAAGCTATTTGCAATTGAAGCTAAGGTTCTCTGGCAGGCATAACTCATCCCAAAATAAAAACAGGAGCTTCAAAGTTGGGCATGGACTTCAGGATGATTATGGGTGTTGCAGTGCCAAACCCAAAAGCAATCAAAACATCCTGGCCTGCACAATCCCTAGACCCCTGCTTTTGCATTAGAAGCTACAGTTATGTGGCAGGCATAACTAATCTGAAACTAAAGCTAGAAGCCTCAAAATTGGCCTCTAGCTTGAGGATGATGATGGGAGTTGCAGTATCCAAAAACAAAGGATCCTGGAACATCCTGGCCCTGATTGTCTCCAGACATGTCCCCCCCATTGAACTGGAAGCTACGGTTGACTGTGGCAAGCAAGACTCATCCGGAAATAAAGGTGGAAACTTCAAAATTGGTTAGTGACCTCTGGATGACCATGGAAGCTGCAATGCCAAACATGAAAGGAATCGAACATCCACAAACCCTCACTTTGTTCCCCATTGGGAAGAATAGTGGGACATAATTTTTGTTATAAATCAAATGTTGGCTACAAAAGGGATGATCATTCTTGTTGTTCCTTCATCCAGGATTGCTGCAGCTCTTGTGACAGGAGGCAAAACTGCTTAGTAAAACTACCTTTCAATATAGTGAGTACAGGGAACTCTGGGTTTCCCCAGCAGAGCCCTTTGTTATTAATAAAGCACCTAAACTGCTAGGCACTTTGGGAGATTTGAAAGTGAAAGTCACAGCTTTCCTAGTCTAGAAATAAAACAAGTCACTTAAAAAAAAACCCACAACAAGCCACCAGGGACATAAGAACAGGATAAAGCTATCTATAAAACAGACCTAAGACCAAAAATAGACCAGAAAACAGCTAAAAAGATAAGAATTCTCAATTAAAAGCCAGAGGGAAAATAAATGTTTTTGCCTGTCATCTAAAAGACATTATGGTAGGCACCAGATAAGCCTCAAAGGGGAGAGCATTCTAAAGACAAGGGGCATTCGGAGACGATGGAAAAGACTCTCTCGTTATGGGAACTCACTCATTGCTCAGTTCTGTTGGACTAGCTATGGTTGGAACACATCATACCACATCTGCTTACATTGGGAATTATTGTGATTTAATTGTATTTTAAATTTTGCTTCCCTTTTTATCTTTTCTATATCTGTCATAGTCAATAAAGAATGGCACTATTGTTTGTGTTGCTGTCTTACCTTGTCATATATGGCCATGATGTGCTTGTGAATACACAGACTCAGAGATCCCCAAAACAGAACTGGAGAAAAACTTGTGAATGGCACCCAGATGTGTAATCCCTGTTTCCTAGGAAACACAAGACAGAGTAGGGAGACAGAGAGACAGACCAAAAGTAGAACTGAGGAGAGATGGAGAGTGAGAATAAGAGAACAAAATAAAGTCAAGGATAGAGAAGACATAACCAAAAGCCTGGGGGACACAGCAGAACAAGGAAAGAGAGAAAGACAGAGGAAAAAGAGGAAAACAGAAAAAAGGATGGATGAGATCCCCAGCTTTGGCAACTGGACTCATGGACCACCTCTTTGGCACAAGGTCCTGGGCAGGGATTTCTACCCTAAGAGGTGATTAGGGTAGGGGTCGTTGTGACAGGTAAGATGACTGTGAATTCATGTGTATTTCCAATAAAAAGTTTTACCAACCCAAGATTTCTGATGATGTGTCTTTGTCATGGGTTCTGGCTCTGCTGAGGCTGACTATTCCTCAGATGAGGAAGAAGCATGGAACAACCCAGCAGCTGTTGCAATGCAACATGAGGGGCTGTGAGTCTTTGCAGGTTGACTCCCAGGGAAGGGAGGACCTGGTCATAAACATCCCTGCTCACCTGCTTTGGTGTGGAAGCAACTGTGAATCCCGGCTGTCAGTCTCTGCTCCTTGCTCCTGAACACTGACTGATTTCCCGGCTTTCTGATCTTCGGCTCTGTTTCTCTGCTTGCTTTTGGACTGTGTATCCAGCTTCCAATGAAGGGTATCTGTGGTGACTGGCTGGACTCAGCACAGTCTTTTCTGGGAAATCATCTGAACACAGTCTGATGAACCCCTCCACCCAGACGTGACAGAATCCCCGATTATCATCTGCTTCCTTTTGCTTCGCCATGTCCCTCATCTATGTAGCCCCATCAGGCTTCCATTATTTGGTCATAGTAAATTAGGAACTGGCTTATACAGATGGGTAAAATGGTGGCATTAACTAAAGTGATCAACCTGTAACTGAATCATACCAAAGAAAACTCATTAATTTGATGGGGCCCACTAAGAAATGCTGTAACCATGAGAATGATGTCCACTGATTTGCACAGAAGAGAGAATTTTAATTTTTTACTCTAAGAAATCATTTTTTTTACTCTAAGAGATCATTTCACAAGGGCTACCAAGGCTTATCTTATTACTAATGGTAATAATTACTTCAATGATATCATTTTGAGATTTGGCTTCCTTAAAAGAGGACATTAAAATTTAAAGAACACACAATATGTTTTCTCCTCCATAAAGTTTATGGATTTACTGAAACACTGGCATATCACGCATACATTCCAAACCTTCCTTGGGGCATTGGTCAGGTAGACACGATGAGTTTATTAAAACTGAATTGGTATACTCTCATATGCTAGCGATGTCCCTCAGACAGCTTTCTACTTGCGGTGCCCTCTTTTAAAATTGTCTGTATAACAATAGTTAGGTCACAGGCTCTGGAATGGCCTACCAGAGTACCACCACTGCAACGTTTATAAAGGACAGTTTTATTTCAGAGAGCATTAGGTGGCGCATAAACTATTTTGGCAGATTTGACTGCCTTTTTAAACTTTGGGCTGTTTGAACTTGTTAGTGGACTATTATGTTGTGTCCTTTTAACTTGTGCCTTGAGAACTTCCTTGAGTCTAAGGAGATAAGATGGGAATTAAATATTATAGATAAATAAGTCAAAACTTTACCAGAGCAGCATGTCTTGTTATACAAATGCATATGATCTGAAACTTGCTATATGGAAAATCACCAAAATCACCATTAAATGTTGCATTTGGGCTCTCTACAGCTACAGCACTTGCATCAGGAAACTGTAGAGGCTATTTAAACAGATGAAAAGACAGATGAGAGAAGCTTATGAACTGGCATCAAACTATTCTTGAACATCTGCTTTCTGGGGAAAGTGCTTTGTCATTGAGTCCTTAGTGGTGCTTAGGTCCCAAGGGATGGTTGCTGGCCAGGAATCTTTCATTGTGGGAAGAACATGGTAAATTATGAGTTTATCAGGATAAGTGAATCCTGCGGCACTCCATGGGAAGGGGAAATTTCCCTCCATGTTGAAAAGCAGGCTAAGGTATAAAAGAACTAATTTACTTAACCATAGCTCTTTAACAGAAGGGACCCTGCAACTATATCCACATGACAGATGTATCTAAAAGTAACGTGCAGGGGGAGGAGAAGAGGGCACCACTAGGCCAAGGAACAGTCAGGAATGAAAGACGCTGTGTGTTTTTACAGGTGGTTTCTGCAGGGAGGTGTCAGGAGCGACACAATGAAGATGCCACAACCAGTGTTCCCACTTAGCTGAGTTAGTGTGAGCTAGCTCAGTTTTTTAGCCTCTGGCTCACACATTTTTGTCTTAGTTCAGGGAGGATGGCTCCAGAGCAAACTAATTTATGCAGTAGCCAAATCTCTCGTTCACAACTTTAATGCCAGTAGCTCACAAAGTAGAATTTTTGCTCACAAGACTCCACAGCTTAGAGGGAGCATTGGCCACAACCGCTGCCCAGAGGGGATGCCCATTGCTGATGTCATCAGAGTGGATGCCTGCAGATGATGTCATCTGTTTTCTCTGTCTATGCCATTCCCTTTGCTTCCCTCCACTGCTGCCGATTCTCATCAGAGGTCACCTATCAGCATATTGATCCTTTCTCCTTCTTAGTCACAGGATGCTGTGTACTGGATGCTGTGTATGCCATGAGGGTAATACTCATAATCCAGTGAAAGAGTGAGAGAGTTTGTTGAAGCAGAGTCTACTGCTATTAGTCTGAATAATATGGAATATACAATTCAGCCCTCTGTAGCAGCTGCATCAACCACAGGAGAGCCAGAGTTCAGAATCCAGAGAGGTGCTAAGGGATGAATATCCAGAATTTTGGAGGACCTCTGGCAAGACAGAAAAAAACCTCAATAAATAGTGGTTTATGATTAGGTGGGGATAACTTAACTAGCATCTTCTTACAGCTGTGATAAATATAAGTATGCTTTGTTGTAGGAATATATGCATTTCCTACATTTTATAAGATGTTTGTCCAGTTCTTACACAGTCCTATTCTAGTCCCTTACACAGGGACATACATCTGAATTATTAAAACAGGATTTACAACAGGCCTCTTTCTGCTACTTTCTACTTTTAATCTGGCATTCTGCTTTGGGCAAGGATGGTCCCCTTGTCATGGACAGATCACTGCTTGCTGGACCTTAGGTGCACAAGGATACCAAGACTCTGCAGGGGTGGGGATTGATTATGATGATCTGCCCCTGCAGTCTGATGGATCAAACTGGTTCACAGATGGCATACATCCCTGGCTGGCCTCTGGAATGAGGAAATGACCCAGACAATTGACACAATCACAGCTAGGGACCCTCTCACGTCTAAAAGCCTGGGCGATCACTGGGTTTACTAAGGAGCTGTGGACAATGAAAACATAAGGGAGATGGCTAGAGCAACAATAGAGAAAGACTCTGGGTGAATCCAACAAGGTACGGGCTAGAGGTTATTTTACAGCCTACTCCATGGCGGTGATGGTGGCAAAGAAACTATATTTCTCCACCACCATTACGTCAGCAAAGTGAAGACCTGTGGAACTCTTTGGGTGGTCAGGGGCCTATTAGGTTCTGACCTACAGGAGGAGGTGAACTGCGTTGCAGCCCATTGCAACCATTTTGCTCAACACTTTGTGGATAAAATCTCTTGTATCCATTTCGATTTAGATTCCACTAAAGATAGTCCAGTTGCATGGGCTACCTTGTCTATTCTGAGGATGTGGACAGAATTCTAGGAAATTTGAGACCTACCACCTGCTTACACGAACCTTGCTGCTCAAATGTGCTAAGGCAGGCATGGTGGATTGAGTTCTGGAGACAGTAAATGCCACCTGGAGAGAGTGGGTGATTGTTTCATGCCTTGAAATGGGCAGTAGAGTGTCCACGCCTGCATCTGATGCATCTAATGAACTGAGGTCTGACTCATGAAGGTTTATCCTGGAATATGCTCTGTTGAAGAGCCAGCGCTGTCCAAAAATGTTTCCGTGGTCATGTGGCCAGCATGACTAAACACCAAGGTGCATGGAACACTGTTACCTTCCCACTGAAGTGGTACCTATTTATCTACTTACAATTTCTTGCTTTCGAATTGCTAGGTTGGCAGGAGCTGGGGCCAGAGACAGGAGCTCACTCCGTCATGTGGCACTAGGGTCTCGACCTGCCAAACTATAGACCTTCTGGCTTGCAGCTCAGTGTCTTAACCTCTAAGCCACTGCAGCCCTTCCCTAAGTATTAGGCAGCTTCACATGCTACGTGAGAACAAATCCCAAACCTAGCGACTGACTACTGGGTAAATATCACTGAAATTCTGAAACACCCTGCTCACTGGATTTGCAAAAGCCTTTGAACAGAAATTGTCATGACCCCAGCGGGTTGCCACCTTCAGCTGCCACCACTCTGGACTTCAGGTCCCTTGAGAAGGCCCAGAGTACCCTCCCAAGCCCAACCAAAATGCCCCCTTTTAAGCTGAGAATTATAGGCATGATGACCACACAGAGAACAACTAAACAAATGGTTTATTAATACAGTAACGGGGCAAGGAAAACCGGACATGGTGCTTTAAAATATATAACAGTGTTTAAAGGCAAAATAAAAAAATCCAACTTGGCTACCTAGTTCACTTAACTGGTTACTATTTCAAGGCCCACAGCCCTCTTATACCAGGCCTCCTGCTTGTACTCTCTCTGTTCCAAGTGAGGGATCTTTCTCTCAGACCACACTGTCCCCTCAGTTTAAGTCTGTGAGAAGGAAGACCACAGAAGAGAAAAGTATAGGTTCACAGATCACAAAGCTTAAGTTCCAATCCCCTCACACATTTCCTTACACTGATTTGCTACAACCGTCGCTAAGCATTATGGGGATTGTAGGCTGGGTTTGCTTTCCACTCCCATACAGGCCTCTCCCAGCCCTACACAGATCATGACATCCCCCCCACCAGACCAAATCATGGGTTCCAGCCATCAGGAACCCCATTGATGAGGGCTGCATAACAGTGATCTGGGTCGGTTCTGCCATTTACACATATACAAACAATAATAAAACAGTAAAACAATATTCTTTTTTTAAAATTAATACTTTATTGCATTTTTTCACAGAATGAAAAAACAACAACAAGCATAAACAACCTGGTTCCATCCCGCCCTACAAGCAAACACTAAGTTGAATATATAATTATTGTTATAGTTGTTCTATTTGTGATAGATAGCTTTGTTATCATAAGTTAATACACAAAATTATAAACCAGACTACATATGCTTCTCTATCCACTTGTGAAATTTTGACCATACATCTTTGAATGAGTTTTCTCTCCTTCTTTGAAGTAACATCATTAAGTTGTCCATTTCTACTATGTCCATGAGCTTACAAATAATGTCTTCCTTTGTGGGTGTTTCTTCTTTTTTCCACATAGTAGCAAATAAGATCCAGACAGTAGTTACAACATGGGCGATCATATAACACTCTGACTTCTGGAATTTTTCAGGAATTACATTTAACAAAAACATTTCAGGGTTAAAAGGCACATTAACTCCTAATATTTGCTTTAACATTCCATGGACCCCAACCCAAAATCTTCTGCTCTTGTCACAAGTCCACCAAATGTGGTAAAACGTACCCACTTTTTTTTTGCATTTCTAACATGAGTCTGACGTATTATGGTAAAATTTTGCCAATTTATCAGGTGTCAAATGTGACCTGTAGAACATCTTATAAAAAATTTCTTTAAGCGGAACTGCTATAGTGTATTTTACAGTGGTTTTCCAAACTCTAAATCAATAGAGTAACCTAAATTTTCCAAACTCTAGATCAATAGAGTAACCTAAATATTTTGCCCATGAAATCATGGGCACCTTAACTGTTTCATCCTGCATTTTAAAATCTAGTAGGGTCGGATACAATTTTTGTATGAGTTTGGCTTCAGTCTCCAACAGAATTTTGTCCAGAGCTGTCTGTTTTTCATAAAAGCCCATTTGTCTATCTTTGGCGTATCTAGACTCTAGTTGGGCTTGTTCCCACCAATTTAACATGTTGTTTCTGCAGCATTTCCTGTGTTTTAAGATTGTTTTTACCATCCAGAAAATGTTCTATCTTCCCATTAGATTATCGGCAATTAAGTTTGGGTTGGTAAATGCTTCCAATGGGGCAACCCATTTTGGAATCTTTAGGTAGAAGATTCTTTTTATCTCTTCCCAAGTTTTTAGCAGGGCATCCCGAGGACTATGCTGCTTAAAATATGCGTGTACATCTTGTTTGGCATACCACAGAAAAGCATGCCAGTCCAATTGCAGATTATGGCCCTCTAATTTCAAAATCCTTGAATTTTGTAAAGTCATCCATTCCCAGATCCACGTCAATGCAGCCACCTGGTAATAAAGGTGCCAGGCAGGAAGGGTGAAGCCACCTCAATTTTTCTTCTCTTGAAGCATTTTTAAATTGATTCTTGGTCTTTTTTGCTGCCAGATGAATTTTCGGATAAGATTATTCAGTTCTTTAAAATAAGCTTGATTTTTTGAGTATGGGTATAGTTTGGAAGAACAAGACTCTTGGCAGTACATTCATTTTAATTATAGCAATTCTACCCAATAAAGAGAAACTTCCAAGTTTCTAAATTTCTTTTAATTTCAACAAGAAGTTTCTTATAATATCCTGAAGTAACCAGCTGCTTCTATTTCTAATATACACTCCTAAGTATTTTATTTTCTTCTGGATTTCGAATCCTGAACTCACTTGCAGTTGTTGGTTTTGTCCTTGAGTACATTTTTTATAATCATTTTTGTTTTCTTAGTATTAATTCTAAATCCTGCTAAGTCCCCAAATTCTTGTACTATAGTAAGCAGCTGTGTCATAGACTGAAGTGGTTCTTGTAGTATTAAGGCTAAGTCATTGATGAAAGCTTGTATTTTAAATTCTTCACCTTTTACTCTCAGTCCCATGACCTGAGTTGCGTTTCTTATTGTTTCACAAAGAATTTCCAGCATAAAGATGACAGTAATGGCAAAAGGGGACATCCTTGTTGAGTACCTTTAGCGATATCAATCTTTTCTGATAAGTCCCCATTTATCACAATCCTAGCTTGCTGTTTAGTGTATATAGCTTTAATCATCATAGTGAAATTCTTGCCACATTGTGAGGCTGATAAATGTTCTAACATAAAGTCCCAGATAATGTTATCAAAAGCTTTTTCAGCATCTAGGAATATTATCACCAACTGTTTTCCTGGGTGAGCTTCAAAGTATTCAAGTACATTCTGAATGACTCTTAAGTTATGCTTTATTTGTCTTCTGGGTAGAAAGCCCACCTGATCTTGGTGAATGAGCTGTCCCAATACTTGTTTGAGTCAAGAGGCAAGAACTGATGCAAATATTTTATAGTCAGAGTTTAATAGAGAAATTGGGCGAAAGTTTTTTTATCTCCTTCTCATCTGTATCGGCTTTGTGTATCAGTGTTATCAATGCCTCATTCCAAGAGTCTGGTATGGTTTTCCTATACATAATGCTTTGCAAGGTATATTTGAATGGGAGTATTAACTGTTCTTCAAAGAGTTGATAGAACTCTGCTGGTATTCCGTCCGGGCCAGGGGTTTTATGTTTCTTTTGATTTTTGATTGCTTCTGAGATTTCACACATCACGATTGAATCATTAAGTATTTTTCTTTGGGTTTCCAATAATTTTTTATGTTGTTATTATTTTTAAAGAACCTTTCAATTTATTTGAAGTTAACATCTTGTTTTTTATATAACGTTTCATAATTTTTTTCTACAATATCTTTCAAAACCTTCATTGTGTTTTTTTCTTCCCCGTGGTCATCTCTCAACATCTTTAAAGTCTTTTCTCCTTCTCTTGTCTTAATCTATAAACCAGCCACCTCGATGGTTTGTTCGCATTTTTGAAGAAGTTTTGTTTTGTATAGGTGATCTTCTTTGCAATTTCCTACATAAAAAGGCAGTTCATTTGATGTTGCAAATTTTTTATTTTTATCCTCAGCTGGTCCGATGTTTTTTGCCTTTTCATCTTATCCTCCTGTTCTTTAATTTGGTTTTGGAGCTGTATAAATTTTTGGTTACTGTATCACTTCACCCTTGTATTTTGATGTATAAATATTCCCCTCGCAAATGCCTTAAAGGTGTCCCATATTATATCTGGGGAGGTGTCTGGCTGCATATTGAGTTGGAAAAATTCTTCAAATTTTTTTTTGGCTTCCATAACAAATTTCTCATGTCTAAGTAACCAACTAAATTTTTTTGGCATATCTTTAAAAGTAAGCAGTAGAGGATTATGATCAGCGAATGTTGCTGGCAAGATCTCAACATCCTATAGGTCATTTATTAATGAGGCAGTAATCCATGTCCTGTCAAGCCTTGACCATGATTCGTGCTGTGCTGAGTAATAGGTAAAATCTAGTTTATTTGGATTTCTAGTTCTCCAGGCATCTATTAATTTAATTTCATCCATAATTTTTAAAAAGGCAAGGGTAATTCATTTCCATGCTTTTGTTGCCCCAGATGTTTTTTCCTGTCCAACATTTTGTCAAAGACAGCATTATAATCCCCAATTATACACAATTCTGCAAAGGTTTGTTGCATTATTATATTCCTCAGTACTCCAGCCTTTGTAGCTGATCAGTAGCTGGGCCACAGGGAGTATGATCCCTTCTGCTTCATGCAGACACCTTACCTGCCTCTTTTCTCTTGGGAGGAGGTACTTGGGATTGATTAGCAAGTGATGCACTATAGTTAGGAGGGAACCAGTATCTTGTCAGGCTGCTACTTCTTGGCCATCCACCCGGATCTTCTTCTGGTGGCACTGGGGAATATACTCCAGATCGAATACAGGAGGAATGGCTTGGTTGGTTTCCAGCATCATGTGGTGCATGCTGCCTCCGTCCTTTAGGCACTGCTTCCGGATATGACTTAGTTCATTGCACACAAAACACCGGGGGACTTTCCTCTCCTCATGTGGTGACTTCATCCCAGTATTTGAGGGAACCTTCCGCTGCTGTTGTGGTGGTTCTTCTTTCACCTCTGATGGCTTACTGGACCGAAGTGGGGACTTAGGAGACTCCCTCTGACCCCAGTCACAAGGGGTGCTGTACCTCTGCCCTCTGTAGGCTTCAGCTAGTCTCTCGGCCCACTGTCCTGCTTCCTGGAGAGTGGAAGGACTCTTGTCCACAAGGGGGAACCTAATATGCTCTGGAAGAAGAGTCAGGAACCTTTTGATGCACATCAGGGCCTTGATGTCATCTATGGTCTTGGCCTCAGCAACCTCTACCCATAAATCATAGGCTTTTCCCAGCCTATACATCAGCTGTGGGTAGGGCTCTTTACCTTCCAGCCTGATCTCCCTAAAGCTCTTCTGGGCCCCTTCTTTGGTGAACTCCACTCTCTCATGCACTCATTGTTTGAAGAGCTTATAATTGGTTCTTGCTTCACCTTCCATCTGGCCAGACACTGAAGCCAGGACTCCACACAGCTGTGGTCTCAGCTTTTCCATATACCATTCTTCGGGAACATTGTAGTCTATACAGACCTATTCAAAATTCTGAAGGAAGGCCTCAATGTCATCCTCTTCCTTATACAGAGGATATTTCCTTCTATCCCCTTATACGTCAGCATCTGGAGGAAGTGAAAGCGGGGTTTTTCCCAACTTTGCCATTTCAAGCTCGTGCACCATCCTCATTTGCTCCAGCTCTACTTGGGCCGCCCTCCCTCTCTCTTTCTCTTCCTTCCACCTTCTCTCCCTTTCCAGCTCTCTCTGGGCTGCCTTCTCCTCTTTCTCAAATTCCATCTGCTTAATTTGCAGCTGGAGATGCAAGACCTCTTCACTTGGGGTTGCCATCTCTCCGTCTGCTTTCTCCTGAGACATCTGATCAGCAGCTCCTGCTCTGGTCTTGCTTCTAGGCACAGGTGTGTCCTCTGGCTTCTGTCTCCCAAAATGGAGGAACATACGCTGCCTAACTCTAGCCTCTCTGTCCAGTTGACCCAACAGCTAGAAATAAATAAAACCCCTTTACAACACTGTTATTAGACCTTTTGGTCTTACTGGCACCTTAAAAAAATGTGGCTTCCTGAAGCCAGACAAAGGGAAGGAGAAGGAAAAAAAATCTTTTAGAAAATAAACCAATTATTTTCTGCCTCTCCAGGTCAACATCTGGCACATCCCACTACTAAAAGCCACCATGTCATAAACCCAGTAGGTTGCCACCTTCAGCTGCCACCACTCTGGACTTTGGGTCCCTTGAGAAGGCCTAGAGTACCCTCCCAAGCCCAAATGAAATGCCCCTTTTTAAGCCAAGAACTATAAGCGTGATGACCAGGCAGAGAACAATTAAATAAATGGTTTATTAATACAGTAATGGGGCAAGGAAAACCAGACAAGGTGCTTTAAAATATATAACAGAGTTTAAAGGCAAAATAAACGAATCTAATGCGGCTACCTAGTTCACTTAACTGGTTAATATTTCAAAGCCCACAGCCCTCTTTTACCAGGCCTCCTGCCTGTACTCACTCTGTCCCAAGTGAGGGATCTTTCTCTCAGACCACACTGTCCCCTCAGTTTAAGTCTGTGAGAAGGAAGACCACAGAAGAGAAAAGAACACAGTTTCAAAGTTCACAAAGCTTGAGTTCCAATGCCCTCACACAATTCCTGTATACTGATTGGCTACAACCGTCGCTAAGCATTATGGGGATTGTAGGCTGGGTTGGCTTTCCATTCTCACACAGGCCTCTCCTGGGGCGTAGGCCTCTAGGCCTTGTCTCCCAGCCCTACACAGATCATGACAGAAATAAAAATCAATAGCACTAACAACTCAGTGTTTTGTTTGTTTTTGTTTTGTTTTTGGTGAGTGGCTGCAAGGCTAAGTCAGTTGGAAGAAGAGATTCAGGGAGGGATGCCACTTACCCATTATTCCCAGCAGGAGTCATCCTGCCAACCTTTCCTGATCTCAGCCACTGCTTGTATGAGCAGGAGGAGAAAGCACTGTGTTGTGGCAGAAAGAAGTTGCTCCTCAGGCTGCACCATCTGGTCTTGTACCCATAGGGGGCCTCCAGCATATGCAACAGCCATTTTAAGTGTCGTGCCCCACTGGCCTGCATACAAAATGGCTTCTTTATCTCTGTCCAGTACTCACATTTAATAGGAAAAACTGAGAAATATTTTAAAAATAAAGTCAGGGGAGATGACTGGCAGGAGGGGAAAACACAGATTTAACTAGTTTGGATAAGCAACAGTGTCCTGATAAAATTAATTACCAAGCTGTTTTTTTCCTGGTCAGTTGGCAACCCCAGTGACAAGTAGCCCCACCAGTTACATTATTTTATTGTTTAGCCATGTGTTGGTCTGTGTCAACACAGATTGACAAAGTCATAGAATTTTACTGGACAATGTGAAAACTCATTTGCACATTTTATTGCAGTCCATCATTGCTTCCATTCACAGTCCAGAGGCCTTCCATTGTTGTGAATAACAACTGGGAACAATTTCTGGCTATGGTCAATATAGAGGTTGCAGTCTTCTACCGACAGGTGTTCTTTGCTAATTGCTTCCATTAGTTCCTCTTTATTGCAAGGCTTCATCGCCCGATGAATGTAGTGCTTCAACAAATACCAAACTAGATCTATCAGCTACAGTGTGCGGCATGATAATCAGTGTTTTCTCACCTCCTTAATAAAATCCCCAAATCATATACACAGTATTTATTGCACAACAAAACACATATTTTATTGAAAGCGGTATTTTAATCTGAAAAAAAAATCTACTGGTATATAATCTAAGGTAACAAAAGGTAGCTGACCATGTCTGAGAGTATACAGACAGGCAGAAGAAAGCTTGGTCCTTGCCCTGGGGACAGCTAGCAGATAACAAAGGAAGTACTTGACTTCACAAGAATGTGTGGTTCTGAAGAGAAGAGAAGAGAAGAGAAGAGAAGAGAAGAGAAGAGAAGAGAAGAGAAGAGAGAGAGAAGAGAAGAGAAGAGAAGAGAAGAGAAGAGAAGAGAAGAGAAGAGAGTTCGATGGTTTAGTTATGTGTTCTGCTTTAGTCTCATGGGTCTACATTAGTAGTAGAGATATGCACTGGGTCCTTGTTTTCTCATCAATGGTTGTTTAATGTTGTTTTTGTGCTGATGGCTTCCTTTTGATATTAATAATGTTGTTTTTGTCATATTGTTTTAACTTAAGCCTCCTTGAGTAGGTTTTTGGAAAGGCAGAGTATAATTCCATTTTATAGTCTAATAGCAAAATTGAGATATCTTTGGATACTTAAATCCAATGAGTGGAGCTGTGAAGGGCAAAGCAATCATTCTACAAACCTGAAAAGGGCCCTGGGCCTGCAGATAAATGTGATGTCTAAAAAAATCCCACTGGGCAGCTTTTTAAAAAACCTTGAAAAGGATAAAAGGTGTGCCTGTATCTTTAAGCAACAGATTCCCTCAGTGGCTAGGCAACCACAGCATTCCAAGCTTGGCTCTGTCAGCAGCAGAGTTTGAGGTCAGGGAGAGGCCTCAGCTGAATATAATGCCATTGAGTCCACCCTCCAAAACTGTCATTTTCTCCAGGGGGAGGAAATATTTCCTGGAGTTCAGTTGTAATTCTGGGATGTTTCCAGATCCCACCAGGAGGTTGGCAACCCTAGGCTGCCTGGAAGCAAACTCTGAGTGACTTGATACAACCCAACTTGCATGACTCAACTAGGCCTGGCTGCTTGCTACTGTTCAACAGCAGCCACCCTATGAAAGCCAGTGTGATGTAACGCTTCAGGGTAGGCTATGGAAGACCTAGGTTTGATTCCCCACCTTGCTGTGGAGCTCACTGGGTAATTTTGGACCAGTCACATACTTTCAGCCAAACCTACTTCACAGGGTTGTTGTGTGGATAAAAAGGAGGAGAACAGAATAATATAAGCTGCTTTGGTCCCCATTGTGGAGCTGCTTTGGTCCCCATTGAGAGAGAAAAGGGAGAGGGGCAGCTGTGGGCCGTGCACCTGATCTCTGCTCTGCTTGGAGATTGGACAGGTTGGGGCCTCTGGCTTCCTGCACTTAAGAGAGCCACTTTAAGTGCAGCCAGCCAGTGGGAAGGGGCTCCATGCACCCAATCTCCGCTTGGAGATCGGGCATGTGAGGCCCTCCAGCTCCCTTTAAGTGCAGGCAGCCACTCACAGCTGGCAGGACCATCCCCATGGAGGTCGAGGTTTGGAGCCAGGATGTCCCCTCCAGGAATGCCTCCCAAAGTCCCCCGCTGGGGATGAAGATGGACCTGGCAACCCTATTGAAGATGGGAGGCAGATAAAAGGCAGGTAGCTAAATGGCTGAGGAGAGAATGAGGCAGGGAGAGGATAAGGGGATTGTCAGGAAGGAAAGAGATCAGAAATTCCTAGAATGGGGGTGGGGGCTGGGGGGCCCCAAATCTCCAGGGATTTTCCAACTTCAGTTTGGCAGTCCTAAGGGGAAGTATCTCGGTAGCTGGGAGATCTGTTGTGATTCCAAGAGACCTCCAGCCCCCATCCTAGAAGGACAAAAGCAAACAGGAAAAGGGATGAAACTATGGGGCTTTCAGGAAAGAGAAAGATGAAATAGTGGGAGACAGGGAAGTGAGATGCCTCCTGCAAGTCCCTGCAGGTTCTAACTTGTAAATATATAGTCACAAATGAACCAGATATTTTGAAACAACAATATATTTGTGTGTATGAGTGTATAAAATGCTATCATGTTGCAGCTGATTTATGGTGCCTCAAGGCAAGTGAGAAGCAGAAGTTGTCTGCTCTTGCATTCCTCTGCAGAGTCTTCCTTTGTGGTCTCCCTTCCAAGTACCAACCTGGCTTAGCTTCCAAGATCTGATGAGATTGGGCTATATCATGCTGCCTTCCCTCCCTACATTAATATACTTACTAGAATCCATATTTTTTTAAAAAAAATATTGACCTGTATGCAATCCTTTGTTTTCTAGCACTTTGCCTTTTTCACACATTGACTAGAATGAAGGAAGCAGGATGTGGAAAGGGGAGAGAGTAAGTCAGATAAGGTAAATGACAGGGATGTTCAAGCAGCAGAGTTTAAGTATCTTACCACCAAATAGGATCTTTGGGGACATACAGTATTTCTGCCAATAACTATACTGCTCTGGTAGATTGGGAGGGCTTTTTGGATTTCATATGAATAACAGCAGTGCCACAGTTTCCCTTTGCCTGTATAAGTGTTTTCTCTAGGGATGGGCACAAATCAGCTCACTAACTAAAGTTTGTGAAAAAATTTGGCCAGTTTGTGGTTCATGAAGTGAAATTCGTGGCAGGTCAACCAGCACGAACTTTCCATGAACATTCCAGCTGCTCATGGCGGTTTGTCTGGGTCATGAAAAGCTAACATTTCTAGGCAGACTGTCTCCACTTAGTCTAAATGTTTACCATTTTCCTGGTTCATGCCCATCCCTAGTTTTCTCTTTTGAGATTCTGTACATTTACTTATTTAAAACAATGTCTTATCCTCTTAGACTCAAGGGGGCTAACACAGTAACGACAAATTGTAAATGCATAAAAGATAATAAAACAATCACTCAGCAACATAAAAACGGCACAGCCTGATCTGCTGAACATTTTACCCTCTGCCATGTGCCTTTTGAAATAAACCAGTGTATATGCCTTCCTAGATGCAGAAAGTGAAGGTGCACTCATTCCAGTAAGCCATTCCAGAAAATCATTCTGCCCAGAAAAAAACCTGTGACCTGATTGTTGCCAAATGAATAATTCAGGGTACTGAGAGCTAGTGTGGTGTAGTGGTTACAGTCAGCCTAGCACTAGAATTTGGAAGTTTACTGCCTCTGAATGTGGAGGTTCCCTTTTGTCACTACATTTAGTAGCTGCTCATGAAGCTATCTTCCATGAATCAGTCTAATCCCCTCTTAGCTATCTATTCTCAGGAGCATTGTATCCAACACACTATAGTTTTGCCCTGGGAGCCCCCTTGTCATCCCAAGACCTTCATTCTTATGAATGTACCTAAAGTCAATCATGACTCACCTCGGTTTAATTGTTTTCAGTTTAGTCTGGTAATAATGAACTTGCTCTGCACTGGAGAATGGAGATTATGGATCTAATCAGTACCAGTTCCCGTGGTTATAGTGCCTGAAAGACATATCACAAAGATTAGAGGCGGTTCAAATGACTATGTTCCTCTTCCTCTAGTTTATACACTACATTTCTCCATGGGACTGCAAAACTATGGACAGTGAAAACTTCTAACATGGCAAAAAAAAAATACTGTGTGAGCCATCCTTGTATAGTTCTGCCAGGTGTGAATGCCAGCCTATAACATTTATTTATTACTGTTCCTCGTGAATTCTTGTTGCAGTGGGTGGGAATTGCATAGGAAGAGTATTCAGTAGAGTCCATCCTAAGGTGTATATATTTTTGTTCCACAGAGCTGCTTCTCCCAAGCATTCAAAGCATTTCTACTCTTCTGCAATGTCTTTTCTATGACTGTAATAGTATAGCAATGAAATAGATTTATTGCAGCCTGCACTGAAATTAATTACATACATTTGAGATATCACATGGAAAAGGCATTAGCCCTGTTCACAAGTTACTGTGAACATATGTGCACTCTGTGTACTATGTACATTTAACTTTCTTTATACACGCATTAATTATCATGTTACTGCTGAAAGTATGACTTCACATTTATCCAGGTATTGGTCCCTGGTTTCATTTGTACAGTGAATGCCCAGTGGCTCTTCCATACAGAGAGGTGTACACACATACATGCAGGTTGTACAGGCATGGATCCTGGCGCATCCATGACAAACTAAGGGAATGGCGTATTGTGACTGTAACATTTTACATGAAGTAGTATGATCTCCCTGTTTGTTTTCAGAGCCAACTGAACCTGACATGGAATCTCCTGCCAGTTTTTTCCACTTTAAAAGGCCTCAGGGGGCTTAGAACAGAGCAGTGCTGCTGGGGGAGGGGAGATTAACCCTTTAGCCCTGTGCTGTTTCCCTTATTCAGTTCTTCCCTCAGAAGCTGATACTCACTTCCTGCCTGTTCTGTGAGCCTCCCGCTGGAATATCCCGGTTATCCAAGTGTCCTTTGATGGGGGAAAGTTAGGTAAAGTGTGTGGGGGAAGATTTAAATAGGCAAAATGGTTCAGGAAGCAAGGGCTGAAATATCCTGCCCTGAAGTGCTGCTGCTCTAATAAAGTACAAAGATTTCCCTGCAATATATGACCATAGCTGTCCTATGTAATGTCTTGCAGTGGTCCTCACTCCTCTTGCCCTCTGTGGGTTCCTCTAGTTTTCTGACTTCACAAGGTGCAGTGAATGTGTGTACAATCCATGTACACTTGAGTTTTCTTTTTATGTTTGTTGAGCTCGTCTCATGTTACACGTAACATGTGTACAGTTGAACATGTGATTGAAAGTGCACATTTATCCAGGTATCAGTCCCCGGTTTCATTTGTAAAGTGAACATGTGTTGGCTCTTTTGTACAAACAGATGTGTACACTATAACACCGTTCACTGTAGCTTGTGAACAGGTCTTGTAAGTCATAGGAAAGAAGAGAGATTGTTCTCTTTGTCCAAGTGACTAATGGAGTTTATAAGCTGAGTTCTTAAGGATCAGCCCAAATATTGATCTCACATTTTTATAATTTTGGTTCTTACGCATAAAAAGGCATGATTACAAGTCACTGCAAAGATGCAGACTTACTGTTGCCTGTGCCAAAACCTGAGAGATTTGTCACTCCATGAAATTAGTGAGCTCCTGTGGTGTGTGCTTATTAGTTGAATGAATTGGAAGTGCTGAAGGTGTTCTGGAACAGCTGTCTGTGTGTGGGAGTTAGTACTTGTGTGAATGAAGAGAACTGATGACTGGGAATAGTTGGAGTCTTGCATCTTCCTGTCTGTACCTGTCCAGAACTCTTTTGCTCCCTTTGTGCCCAAAGCCAAGGACGAATGGATTTTGGATATGGAAATGAAAGTCAGAAGCACTCCTTGGTTTGACACATGGCAGGCAAGGATTCTGTTGCTGCACCAGGGCTAGCTATGCTGGGTTGCTTTCGCTTACTGCCTCCTGCGCAGCCACCTGCCAAACTTGCCCTGCTTATCCAAGTGCCGTCTGGCATTACTGGAGCGTGAGGGGCAGGGCCTCCCCGTGAAGGTGGAGTATGTCAGCATTACAGGACAATAGAGCCTCCTGGTCCAATGTGGCTGGCACCCAGAAACAAAGCAGGAGGCATTTAGACCAAGGATATAAAGCCCGGCCATGTTCCAGCCACATATTGTGCCTTAATACTGTGCATTTGTGTGTCAGTAAGGGACAAAACCTTGACAGTGTAAAACTCCTGTATTCATTGGCAGCAGTACAATGCTATCATTAAGCTTCAGGAATAATGTAGAGTCTGGGACATGTATGGTCTATGTTATTCTAATGGACAGTATTGAGTCCTTGTATTTTAGATACAGACTGGACTTATGGTCAGTGTTTATTTTAGCTGCTATCAGAGGTATATATTTTTTGAGTAGACTGGGTCAAAATCTGCAACTTCAATAAGTGTTGCCAGATCTGAACATCCAGACAGCCATGTTGCAATCCTTCACGCTTTTTACAAATATACTGGTGAGTGACATTCACATATTTCTCAGCATGCCTGAATTCTCACTATATCTCAAAGGGGGAAAATGTAGAAGGAATTTCAGGGGACCTCTTACAAAGTCTATCTGAATAGCATGCAGGGGCAGAGCAATTCTATATTTTCATAGTGCCAATAGCACTGTTTAGGAAAACCCCACACCACTCTAAATGAAGCTCACCTGAACGCAAGCATGCTATGAAATAGTAGATAATGAAAATGTGAATACCAATAATCTACTATTCAAAGAGAAAGCTTTGATATAGACATGTAAAGAACAAAAGTATGTCTTACGATCACATATTAATGACAGGGAGTGATTATTTTCTGTGATCTGACTCAGGATAGGAAGAATTGAGTATTTTACTGCTAGACCAGCTGAATGCACATATATAATACATGTACCAAGTAACTCAGTTTTTTCACTGGTTAACTTGTTTTTTTAAAAATAGTAACTTGTTCATGAATAAGTTTTGTTTTAGATAGTTTATGCAAAAAATTAGGCTTTATGGAATGTTTGCTTGCTTGCTATTGATATAGTTTGGGTTGGGAAATTCCTGGAGATTTTGTGAGTGGAGTCAGGGGAGGGTGGAGTTTGGGGAGGGGAGGGACCAAACTTCAGCAACAGCAAGGTAAAATGCCATACAATCCACCCTGCAAAGCATCTATTTTATCCAGGGGAACTGATCACTGGAAATCACTTGTAATTCCAGGTGACTTCCAGACCACACCCAGAGGTTAGCAACCTTATAGCATCTGTTTTGTGACAATTGTTATTTTTTTTAACCCAGTCACTGATATATTTGCAGATATAAAGACATTGTGACCAATGCTCCCTCTAAGCTGTAGTCTTGTAAGCAAAAATTCTGCTTTGTGAGCCACTGGCATTAAAGTTGTGACCAAGCAATTTGGATACTGCACAAATTAGTTTGCTCTGAAGCCATCTTTCCTGAGCGAAGACAAAAATGTGTGAGCTGGAAGCTAAAAAACTGTGAGTTAGCTCATACTAACTCACCTTAGAGGGAACACTACTTGTGATATATTTTCCTGAATGCCAACCTTTGAAAAAATGCTAACAATGTAACTTATCTCAGAAAACCAATAAAAATAGTATGAATACAATGAAAATGAATGTGTAGCATTATATATTTTGCATCTACACCTCATTTTCCAGTCATATCAGTGCAAAACAGTATGATCCTATTCCCAAGTTATGTCTGCTTGGCCACATTGCTGTCTGCTAATGCTTTTGTACTGGATTTATGCTGGCATAACATTATGGTGTGCTGGAGTTACACAATTCTGGCATAACTGATGCAACAGCAGTGGATAGTCTTTGGATTATCTATGCAGGCCTCCTCCTAGCAATAAGGATAAAATGTAATGCTAATTTTTAAAAAAGAGATCCAGAAGAGAAAATGGGAAGAAATGACTGGCCAGTTAGCCTAATATCTATTCTTGGTAAATTGGTGGAAGTGGTGGGAATTGTTGGATAATGAATTGTTAAGCACAGAGGAACAAGCACTGCTGAGGAAGAATCAGCATGGCTTCTGTAACAGCGAGTCCTGAACTGGTGTTGATTGACCAGGAAAGAGAGTTCTGTGGCTGGTATTTACAAATATTTCTTGTTGTCCATCTAGCTGTCTAGGACACCATGAAGGTCTTTACTGTGAAAGTTAGTATCAGCTCTTCTTAGTTGCTTGGTCGGTGTGTGAGTATGAGAGAGAGAGAAGAAGGAATTGTGTGGATGATGTTATGTGGTCATTTGCTTGCTGCTGTGCATAGATTGGTGCCTCCCATGCATGTCAGTGATGGAGGTATAGTCAATAGACATAATTTTGATTATTGTTTGCTGATGGTGTTGTCAATAAAACTGTTGGGAATAGCTGTCGCTGCATTATCTCTTTTTGTTTCCTGCTTTACTACTGAGAGGGCATAGGATCATGACAACATGAACTGACATAGCACTGAAATCCTGATCACATAGCTGGTAGGGTTGCCAGCTCTGGGTTGGGAAATACCTGGAGATTTGGGGGGGGAGACTGTTAGCCTGATTGCGCGTTATTATGAATAATAACGAGGGGAATTATATTGGTTAAGCAATCAGCTGCGAGAGCGAACACCTGTGTATACAGAGGTCAGCCCTGCCGGGAGGTGTTGGTAACAGACCAGGAGACTTTTGTAGTTGAAAAATAAAGTCTTTTACTGAAGTACTGCACAAGCAAACAATTACACAAGCTCACATACAATTATTCAAGTCCTAAGAAATATAGAGAGAGGTAAGCACATTTGCATTAGCAGGTAAATCGTTGGTGGGTCATATTTACCAGTCTCGTCGTGTAGAGCGTTCCTCAGGAAAAATGGAGGGGAAAGAAACTAAGAAAATCGGGAACCACGTGGCCTGACCAGCAGGAAACACGTGGGAACTCGGCCTGCAGACCAGAGTTTAAAGATGGAGGCAGGGGTTGGGGATAGCAAGCTGGACATAAGAGGGTCAAAGATTCGATAGGGGTCGAAGAGCAGAGAGAGCGCCGGTGGTCAGACGTCTCCTTATAAGCAGGAGGGTGGGGGCTGGTTACCACCCCTGATTCCCGCCTCCTGGTAAGTCCATCCCTGAAAACACCCTATTGGTTGGAAGATGTAGGGGAGGTGTGTGGAGGTGTGCCTGAGGGATGGTCAATACTGAGAGCTAGAAACTTGCTTGTGTCTGACACCAGGTAGCAGCCAGGATGAGTTACCCGGCCGATTCTATTGTCTTCTTGATGGCATTAGCCAGGCTGTTGATGGCCCTCAATCAGTTACTAGGCAACAATGAATAGACTCTGCCAGGGCTACGTGAGGTCTTGCAGGTGAGGGGGGGGGGAGGGAAAGAGGCTGCCTGATGTAGAAGGAACTCACAATGGCGTTTTTGGAGTTCCTAGTCCGTGTATTTTATCAAGGCATGGTACTGTGCTTTAGTGTATACTGGTTCTGTTCCATTTTCCTTCATGAGGAGCAGGCTGGTAACCTATGCTGGGCACTGGAGCTGCTGGAAAGGTCAGGAGAAGCGTCTCTTGCCTGGGTGCAGTCTCTGCTGGCATCTGGATGGGGTTACCATGTGGTTCAGTTCCTTATACATGCACTGGCACAGCTTATTATTTTATTACAGTCCAAAAAGAGGCTCAGAAGCCTTGCAGGGCAACAAGACTGGGGAGAGCAGGGGTTGGGGAGGGGAAGGACCTCAGTAGAGTGTAATGCCATAAAGTTCTGCTTCCAAAACAGCCATTTTCTCCAGGGGAACTGATCTCTGTAACCTGGAAAACAGCTGTAATTCTGGGAGCTCTCCAGCCACCACCTAGAGTCTGGATACCTATGGCTGCTAGCATAACAGGATCATAGGACTGGGCTGTCCAGTTCATGCTTGCACTCACTTACTTACCTGAAAGTACATCATATTAAATGTAGCAGCCTTTGCTTCTGAGGCAAACTCACTGTAGATAGATTAATTATCACTGATTCTTTATTCAAAGTACCTACAAAAATGAAATAAATTACCTCAAAACTATGCCTATCAAAAGACCACATGGCAGAGATTTGTGAAGTTAGAAGTTGTCTCTATGCTTTCTGGGGCAAGTGATGCACTGTATTCTTGGTGCTTGGGAGGGCAACAGTGGGAGGGCACCTGGTATTTTGGCCACTGTGTGACAGAGTGTTGAATTGGATGGGCCATTGGCCTGATCCAACATTGGCTTTTCTTATGTTCTTATACTAGTGGTGAACAGCTTTCATGCAGTTTTCTAATCATTCATACCAGCAGCCATAGTTTGACAAAGACTCTAAGACACACTATTTAGACTGATTTTTAAAAAGACAGCTGTCCATATGCTCCAGCCTCCTCAATGTAACTAAAGAAAATTATGCCCTAACTCTAGCTGTTTAAGATAAAACTTCACAAATCTCCTTAGAACTGTAAGTTTTCCTCATGATGTTTTCAGATGCTTTGGGGGGGGGGGAAGCAGAGCTATGAGAAATAGTAATGCATAGTGGCTAGTACTGGGAGATGAGAAGCCTAGGTTCAAACCTGGGTTCAGCTGTGAAACTTGCTTTATGGCACTGGGCAAATCATCTGACAGAATTGTTGAGAAATGATGCTGTATAGGAAAAGACTTTCCTGATTCATTCCTGCAAGGCCCAAATGGCCTAGCTGCTGACATCTCCATGTGACTTTTGTCACCTGCAACAGATGGCATGCCAGATGCCAAGCTTGATATCCCTATACAAGCCATTTTGAAACCTTGGTTGGGAAGAGCAGACATTGAGGTGTCTTCCCAAACTGGGGGGACACAGCTGTCCCAAGACATTATCACATCAAAAGCTTCACTTACATGGTTTCATTCATGTACGTAATGACTGCAACTGGATATTTGGGCACACCCCTTCAACCTCTCATAATTGGGTAAATGGCCATATTCAATTATGATGGGAGAGGGAGTGAGTTGTGATCACCCTATGGGAAGAGGGAGAGAGTTCTCTTGGAAACAGAGCTCCTTTCTGAGAGGGAGTTCCTTTTTAGATTACATACCTGCAACATGGAATTTGACTAGTGGGCAGAAAAACTGGTCTTAACTGCCCACTGCAATCATGTGGCACATCCTCAAGATTCCCTGGACAATGGGCTTTGAATTACCTGGTTTCTCTGAATGACTGGTAACTATGAATACCTTTATATAGTTAGAGCTGAACAAGCTATAAATCTTATTTGTTTTATTCACCTTCTTGCTAGCCTCTTGTTATATGCATGCTTTGTACTGAATAAAGATAATATCAATTAATATTATCTGCTTCCTGTGTTGCAACTGGGTTCTAAGCCTAGACCCTGTGCCTAAGCTGTTCGCCTAGAAGGCTATCACTGCGTGCTAATTAATTATCTGCAGCTCTGGCACAGAGCTGATAAGTTGTTAATTCCCAGAAACCAAACAGGAGGTGGGACCTCTCTCCTGAGCTGGTGGGAAATCTAGTATTCTGAGGTCCTGGTGGCAGTGACTACTGAGATCCTAGAGAGAGTGTGCAAACATTATTCTGGGTTTGTTTAAGTGTTCCTGGAGCATATGGGATTTTGGTATCTCTCATTCCTGGACTGGAGTGAGGGAGAACTAACACCCTGTACATGCTGGCAGAGTTCAGGTGTTGTGCCTCTCTTATCCCCTGGACTGGGAGTGAAAGGGCTCAAAGCCTGTACAGATGTTTTTAGTTCCTTGGGAACCAATCTGGGTTGGGAAATTCCTGTAGATTTTGGAGGTGCTCAGCAGGAATGTAACAGAATCTGCGTTCTGAGGACGCCTTTTTCTCAAGTAAAACTGATATCTGTGGTCTGGAGATTAGTTGTTATTCCAGGAGGAATCCAGGCCCCATCTAGTTGGCAAGCTTTTTTGCCACCAAGTTGCCACCAATTTATGGTGACCCAATACAGTTTTAGTCAAGTGATGTTCAAAGGTGGTTTACTATTTTCTGCCTCTGCATAGTAACCTTGGACTTCCTAGGTGGTCCCCCATCCACATACTAACCAGAGCCAACCCTGCTTAGCTTCCAAGTTCTGACAAGAGTGGGCTGGCTGAGCCATCCAGGTCAGGGCAACCTTGGTTAGTGGCATTAGTGAGAAAGAAAATGAGCATGGTATTTGGGTCATGGAAAGAGAGACTCCCTTGTGGAGCATCTTGCACAGGGGTTTGTGTCATCTCAGTCAGTACTGGATCTAAGTGGCCTGTGCAGTGCTGTTAAAAATAAAGCAGGCAGCCCTGAAATAGCAGCAGGCATGCTTGAAAACTACCCTCTGCCATATTGAGCAGAGGCTCCACATAATCCCCCACATTTTAAATAAAATGACTCAGGCTCTGTATGTGTGGTAATAATCTGCACATGAGTGAGTGCTGTAATGCTTGCTGCTGCAACGCCAGCAGGGAAGTAAATGATCGCTGCTGGCACACACAATAGACCCCAGCTTTTGCGTTGCTCGAATTTGCAGCAGAAAGAGAAAATTCAGCAAAAGGGGGTGAGGTTGGGTGGGAGGGAAATAACCCTGGAGGTTCAACAAATAGTGTGAAGTTCATTTAAAAAAAAAAAAAAATTCCTCTTCCCACACAGAGACACCATGTTTGTCGCTCTGCCAGACATGACAGGAACATTAGCAGCCTTTTGCTTTTGACCTCTCTAGCTTTTAAAGTAGGTGGCAAGACATATGTCACTGGAGCCATGCTGCGTCAGGGAAAGTTTTTTTTTTTTTGCATGTTCCTATCCTCTGGTTGCCGGTTGTGTGCAGTTTGATATTCAAATGAATCTGTCAGGAACAAGAGTCTGGTGCTCAGGCCTGATGACATTGATTTGTGAGCATAATGCTCAACTATGGGATGTGTGACAGATAAATTTTATCAAAATTAAGGCACAATTAAACATTTCATCTTCCTAATTACTGGCTGTAGATTCAGCCTGATGACCATGTGCTGTAAGAAATCAGCGACCATTACACATTTTAATGGAGCACAGCTGTCTTACAGCTTGGTAATATTTGCACAGTGCCACAGAACTGTAATTTATGATAAAAAGAAAAAATGTGTATTGGCTCTCTTTTGCCAAAATAGATTAAGGATTCATATACTTTAATGAGATTTGGACCTAGTCTTGGATTATCATTATAAATGATTTATGTGCATGTTGGTGGACTCCTGTAGTTTTGAGTTGATTTGTGTTTTGGTCGACCAGTATGTAATTCTGTCTTGGTCTTGTGTGCCAATGTTTATACTTTCTCCTTGCTCTCCTTGCCTCTTTTTTTCTGTGACCCAAAGTTAAGGGGATACAGGAAGATTAAGAAGCACTGGTTTTGTAAGCATCTTCCTTTGTTACTGTGCTATGCTCTTCCGAGGTCAGGCTGGTAGATTTTGGGTGAATCATAGAGCAACAGGACTGAACATTGCCTGAAGTTCCTACTGTTTACCTAGCATTTCTAGTTGACAAACACCTATCACAGCCTTATAATAGAGCAGAATCAAGAAGTGAGAGGAAGCAAACATGGCTACTTGAAGGAATCCAACATGTCATTCACAAAAGACAGCTGAAGCAAGCAAGTTCTACCACAATTTAGAAGAGAAGATGAAACATTTACTGAGTTAAATTAATTGCCTGTGGGGAAAAAGGAGAAAATCAAGCATAAACATGGTTTTGTTAACAATTAATTACATGGTGCTTCATACTTGATTGATTTCTTATGTGATCGTGTATGGATGTGTATAGTCCCTGTATGCTGTCCAATGTGACAATCATGTAGTTGTCTATTTTACTTCATGTCCAGACACTGAGATGCCATAGTTGGTATACTAAAATAGCACATGAAGCAGAAGCAGAACATTAGCATATACATTACTGGTAATTTTTTTTTAAAGAAGTATGAAGTTGCTTTCCCTGCCAAGTTTATATTTTATGGCATTTTCATATGGGTCCCTAAAAGTACTTTATTATGGCATTAGTTTGCAATTGGAATGTGGAAACTACCTTGGCTACAATGTGCATACATTAAACATTATTCTTGCCATTTTTCTATCTAGCCCTAGTAGCATGCTTTTTGTGTCATGTGTGAAAACACCCTTCATCTCTTCAGTTTTTGTTAGTAAAAAGAAAATGTTAAAATGTTTATGGTCTTTTGAAGTATATAATCAGCATGAAGGTGATATGGATAGTTTTAACACCCATTAACCAATTGAAAAGGACAGGAACAATGTCAGTGTACTCCCTTTTTCACCTTTTTTGGGTTTTGTTTCAGAGCACTTGGCACTGTGATCTTATATGCATTATTTTGAATAATGTTCTCAGTCTAGGATTGTATTTCTAAACTGAAGATGGCAGAGAAAGATATGATGCTACATCTCAAATGCTGTGCTCTTTGCATCCTTTATTTTACATGCATTTAATTTCATAGTTGTTATTTTATATTTAAAATGGCCAAGCTTCAAACATACCCAACAATTGCATTGGAATTATGATTGACTCCTGAGTTAATATAGTCCTGAAACCTAAACGTATACAGGAAATGAAGTAAAAGTTAAGTTACACTATTAATAAGAAGAAAAATCCCATCCAAGGTTGGTTTATTTCAGCATTCATATGCTGGAATGTTTCATACTATACCAGGTTGCATATGCTTGCACACTAATTCTCAATTGCCGTATGCAGTTTGTGACAACCATCTGCTAAGACCTCCCTTAGAGTTCTTTCTCCCACTCAGCCCAGCTGAAATGAAAATATGGACAAAAAAGAAGAAAAAAACTTCTGCCAGGAGAGGAAAAACTTAATTGGGGACTCAAAGTTACAGTATCTGTTCTTGGCATTAAAATGTGCTAGCAACTTATGCCCTGCTTATACAATATGGCTCAAATGTAAAAATGTAAAACAAAACCCTGCTTCCCATGACCATCTTGGATATGATGGAAAATTAACCATGACAGATGTACACACAGCATACATGTGGCTTACTAGCAGAGCATCTGTCCTAGGTTCAGTCCCTGGCATCTCCAGTTACAAAGATCAGGTAGTAGGTGATGTCAAAGACCTTTACCTGAGACCCTGAGAAGCCACTGCCAGTCTGAGTAGGCAGTACTGATCTTGATGTACCAATGGTCTGATTCTGTATAAGGCAGTTTCATGTGTTCATTGGTTGGTTCCAGTCCAAAGGCTCTGGGGATGAGCTGAAGAACAGCACCAGCAACAAGGGCAACCACAGGTCTCTAGTTCTTATCTCGTTCCACAACATAGACCATGTTTATCATTCCTGTTTTACAGATAGTAAACTGAAGCTGAGAAACATTGACTAAGGTTTAATGTAATGGTTTCTGAGTATGGATTGGAATCCATGTTTTAGCTATAACATCACCCATTCTTTCACATACTAATGTGTGATCATCGGCTGAACCAACAGAAAATACTGCAACTGATGAGTACTGCTTACTCATTTTCTTTCTCTTAATTATGCTGTATAACAATCTTTGTTTTAGCAATGTGTTGGCAATGTGTTTCCCCATTGTGTTTGCAATGGAATTGCCCATAGGTTCGTTATTAGGCCTTCATTATATTCATGGTCTTAAGCATTATAGCTGATGGACCTTCTGTCAAGGCTCAGACATTTAATTAATGTGACAGCATTGTATGAATTCTGAACCCCAAAGGCCTTGGGAAAAGTTTAATGCTGCTTCCAGGTAATGTTCAATCCACATGGTTGTGTTCCCTGAAGTATTTTCTACAGAAAGATGTCCTTGCTGATATAAATGCACTCAGCATCTTGATCCACATCACAGACTAAGGAAGAGGTTAGCTAAACTGGAAAGACTGGATTCTGTTGAGATTCTGTGATGAGCCTGAATTTACCTTGTCCTCGCAGCTGCAGTTGCAGTTATAACGTTGGTCTTTTGGATACTTGTTTTGGGAACCCAGATGTCAAGTACCTGTTGAGTTGGGTTATTTTATGTATTTTTGCAACTTGCCTTGCATCTCTGTGACAAAGGTGGGCTATAAATGAAGCTGTGGTTGGTATTATTGCATTCCTAAGGGCAGTGTGGGGCACCAAGCAAGGAAAGAAACAGGAACTACAATGAAGTAAACACAACAAAAGACTGGAGCAAAAACAAGCCACAGCTTTATTGATTACAGCATTTGGAGTATTTGGCACAGCATAGGGCAGGATCCAAGCACTGAGCAACCTGACTGTTGGCCGATGAACCCCTTCCCAGGCCATGTGCTGGGGGAAACCAGGAGAGACAAGCAGGTGGTCCCACAAAGGCACAAGCCCCTGCATAGAACCCGTGCCATCTGGGAGTGGAGCCAGGCAACTTTCCCTGAGCTGGGTATGCTGCTAAATGGCTTGACCACCAAGACCCCATAAGGTAAATGGATCTGGCCCAGTGCCTAAAAGTGCCATAAAGCTGTGACAAAGATAATTAAATGAGATTACACTTGTGAGAATTGGAACAAAAGGGGGGAGTGTCCAAAGAAGAAGAGTGGACCAGCCACCAGTTGCTAGGCTTTAAATAGGGGAGTTGTGGGGCTGGGCAGCAGCTGATGTTTGCCCAGGCCTGCCCCCAGCCCAGCCCAGAGGGAGGAGCAAGCAAAAGGGCGGCAATTGGCCAGCAGCCTGGGAGTTTGCCCCAGGAACCACTGCAGACTGGCAGGAGCCATGCCATGGCTATGCCACATGGAGCGCCTTCATCTGCTGTAAGCCCCTAGCCTTGCAGGGGTGCAGATTGTTGTTTATTTGCCCCATGTTCCAGCAGTACCACACCACAATAGTAACTATGTCAGCATAATGATATTGCAGTAATTGCGATAATTATGTAGATCTACCATGCCATTCCATTGTGTTCCACTAATGCAATGAGATTTTGCAAAAAGCCTTGTTCAACAGGCATACCATAAGAATGGAATCATATTGCCACAACTAATATCTGAAAATAACTGTACTCCAATGGAGTATTTTCAAGCATTTTCTCATAGTGAAGGAATATTGAGATTTTTTAAAAATTGTGAATTTACTCTTTCAGCACAACTAAAAGAGTTTTATAATTGCCAAGCATGAAAGTCAATAGTCATTTGATTTGAATGATGGTCTCATTCTTATTAACATGGAAAAGAATCAGACAGTCAAGCTGACAATTCCTATTGCCCTATGAGTATGATAGAGAGAAATTGTTTATATATTTGTGTAAGGAAAAGGGGATCATTTCCTGTAAAAACAGAGTAGCCTTGATTAAACCAAGAACAACCATTGGATTGTAATGAGAGCTTCAATCAAGAAATTGTATTGTGTAGGTAGCACATTGCATAAATAAGCTGACCTGTCAGGTTTTGAGCAATTTATGGAGCTGGTCAGCCTCTATATTTGTGCAGGGCTATGGGGGGGGGGGTTGTTGTTGCAAAAAAGATGTAATGGCTTTTCAGCGCACCATAAGCACAGTTGTGACCACAGGCTCACTTGTGTCATTTTGTGTGCAGTAATGAAGCCTGACGAGTGGTCTCCTGCTTGCAGATCGCCGGCTGTTGTCCTAAAAATGCAAACCGTTGCCTCAGGCCATGGAATCAGGAACAGGCAAAGGACAGCAGCACAGGCAGGCCTCCCCACTGTTCACCCGCCTCATTTTAGCACACTACAGTTGGAATGCCGAAGAATCGCCTTTATCCTTGGACAGAAGGACGCCACAAAGGAAGGAAAGTGAGACAAACAATGGGAGGAAAACTTATTCGGAAATCTGGTTTTGAAAAGATGCTGAGCTGACCTTTAACAGAGACAGAGCATAGTTCATCTGACAATGCCCATTAACACTATTTCCCAGTAAGAAGTGGCTTAAAGTTGAACATAGAAGAGGCATTTTCAGCATTGCTTCGTTATCTAGATTTAGAATAGGCAAAAAAGCCATCACTTCTTTTGTTTTGTTTTATCCCATCAAAGAGGATTTGGGATTTTCTCTCTGAGGTTCAAATACAATGGGCAGCCCAATTCACTGTGAATTCTGTGGCCCCTGCACCAGCATTCACTTCCCAGAAAAACCTGTCAGAGTGTTGGTAGGGTTGTTCCCATGTAGGAAACTACTATACCACTTTATCGCATGGCAGGCAGGATAAAATGACTGAAGAATTACAATCCATAGGATTAATTTGAGATGTTTTCTTTTTCTTTTTCTGCCTGACATGGAGGGTAAGAGAAATCCTGAAATTCTTATCAGAACACTGAGTCAGAAATCTAATACTCCAAATGTAATACTCCAAAATACTCCAAATCAGAACAGGATTTTTGTGTGTGTGATATTCAGGAGTATTTATTTATTTATTTAATTTCTATCCCACCCTTCCTGCAAAGGCAGGTTCAGGGCGGCTCACAAATATATATATATATATATATATATATATATATATATATATATATATATATATATAAACATTATACAACTTTTAAAATAGATAAAACAGTTAAAACCACAACAGAATACAAAATACAAAGTGCTAGCAGTGCAGTAAACAATGGCAGCATTCTTTCGGCATCCAGATATAACAGTCGCCATATTCCAATCCTTGCCAGGCTGTCAGATATTACTTTGGTGCTGATGTTACTTTAGTGCTGATGTTGGGGCCTTAAAACTTCAAATCTGCCTGTTTATTCCTCATTACTGTTTCTGGGCAGTAGAAGTTGGGAGAGAAAAAGAGGGGAGATATTTATCTATTTGGGTACTTTTAACCTGCTTTTCTCCGCTCAATGTAGATTTGAGGCAGCTTGTGTGCAGTAATGGAGCCTGATGAGTGGTCTCCTCCATTAGATAAAATAAATTGGTCTGTCATCGACAGACCACTCCACGTGGGAGAGGAGGAGTGGATAAGGTAGCAGCAGCTGCTCTGCCCTTGATGTAAGCCCTTTCTCTCCAGGCACTCCCTTCCAGGAGGCAGCTCCCTATTAAACTTGCAGGGGCTGAAGGGGAAGAGCCTTTGCTGGCCATAGACTCCATGGGCACCAAGACAATTAATCCCCAGGCAATCACACAGGAGATCTATATGTAACAGAGGTGTTGTCCAGTCAGAACAGCTATCATTGCACTGATCAATGCACCTTCTTTGGGAGAACTTTAAGATACTGCAAGCAGGGGCCTTGCTCTTAGCTCTAATTCTGTACCTGCCACCTGCTAAGCAGATGAAAAGACTTTGCTTGTTCATGCTGTAAAGCCCGGCTGTGAGCAGAGGCAGATGACAGTGTTGCTGCCCTGTGATTGGAAAGCTGTCTTCATCAGTGCAAAGGCTTTCCTTGCACCAGCAAGTGCAAGCAGACAAGGCAGTCAGGGGTGTTAGCCTGATTGCTCTGAGTTATTAATTAATATTGGGGGAATTATGATATTACAAGCAGCAAGCAGCAATAGGGGGCAATCATCCATGTATACAGAGGTCCCGCCCTTCCAGAGATACCAGTAACAGACATGGAGGCTGGAATTAGTTCAAAATGATGTCTTTACTGTAGTTCTTTTCCACATCCAAACAATACACAGTCACACACACAATTATTCAGCTTCTAGGAAAATTAGATAAAGAGACTTTCACATTAGCAGGAGATTCGTTGGTTGGGCAATACATTACCTGATCTGATGACAAGAAGCATCCAAAATGGAAAAATAGGGGAGTTATAGAAAAATGGATATTATGCTAGGAAGAGGGAGTGTGCAGACTGAACCAGCAGTAAGCATGTGGAAGACTCTGGCTAGCAGTCCAAGAGCCTCAGGGTAAAGTGGATAGCAAGGTAGCTACAAGTTCAAGAGTAAGAGAATATAGAGGTCATTGGGGGGGGGAGAGCAAGCCATGTTGCTGTGTACCCTCTTTTATGGGGTGACCTCAGGGGAAGGACTTAGCTGGTCACCTCCCTTGGGTTGTCATCAGGGGGAGGGATTGCTGGTCACCTCCCTTGGGACAGCCCCTTGTCATGGATTGGGGTGTGGGACCAGGCAAGAGCGAGGAAATCAAGGCACAGTCAAGAGCCAGGCAAACCAACCAACTGGGAAAACCAAGTCCAAAGTGGACGGCAAAGCGGGGTGGTCAAGGTACAGTCCACAGTCAAAAGCCAGGCAAACCAACCAACCAGGGAAGCCAAGTCCAAAGCACAAGGCAAAAGCAGGGTGATCAAGGTACAGTCCAAAGCACAAACCATCAGAGTTGTCAGTAAGCCAGAGTTCCCAAGAGTCAAGAGTCAGGGAGTCAAAAGTTCGAGGTGCAAGTCTAAGCATAGTTGTGCAAGCTGCCGTCAAGGAGCCAAGAACGTTGAGACAGGAACCAGGAATCAGGAACACGAGCGAGGAGGTGCAAATCTTCGTCAAAGTGACTAGTTGCTGGCATGAATTGTTGGCGTGAGTGCAAGGGCTAAAAGCTCACTAAGCCTCTGGCAATTAGCACACCCCAAGCACATCCCGGCTCCTGCTAATACTCAGGATTGAAAGAGCATCTGTTACACATGCGTGCCTCTCACTGCTGGGCTGCCATGTCCCATCGGCACTGTTCTCTCAAACGGGAAACCGGTGGAGGCGAATTGGGGGGAGTGCTGACCAGGTGGGAAGCTGCATCAGCTGTTGCTGGAGCAGCCTCTGAACTCTCAGTGCTGTCAGGTGCGGGACTTTCCGGCATTGGGAGCTCATCTCCAGTAGCACTTAGCTCCTCCATTGAAGCTGTGTGCTTGGACTCAGCAGGAGCTGGGACACCCCTTATGGTCCATTCCAAAAAGTCACGTATACAATAGAGGAGATGGGCTTAGGTTGGGCAATATTGGATGCTAATTAAGCTGGTAACAGGGATACCTGGCTTAGCATGATGAGTCATCGGCTAGCGTTGATTGCTCCCTTGTCTCAAGGCCTCTCACCACCGGGCTGCCATGTCCCATCAGTGCTGTTCTCTCAAACAGGAAACCAGTGGAGGCGAATTGAGGGGCATGCTGACCAGGTGGGAATCTGCCTCAGCTATTGCTGGAGCAGCCTCTGAACTCTCAGTGCTGTTAGATGCGGGACTTTCTGGCATTGGAAGCCCAGTAGCACTTAGCTCCTCCGCTGGAGCCATGTGCTTGGACTCAGCAGGAGCTGAGACACTATTCCCCCCAGGGCCCCCCTCAACAGATGGGCTGGGTTTATCAGGGTAGGTGTCGTGGTACTGCTGAACCAAGTCAGGTGCGTGCAGGTTGTCGGCTGGTTCCCAAGATCGGTCATCAGGACCATAACCTTCCCAGTCCACTAAGTACTGCAAGGAGCCCCGGTGTAGATGAGAATCAAGGATTTGGCATACTTCATACTCCTCCTCATCATTGATGAGGACAGGCGGTGGTGGTGCTCATGGTGTAGGGCAATCAGGACTTGGAGGAGTCAATGGGACTAACAATGAACGGTGGAATACAGGGTGGATACGTAGTTGGTCCAGTAGGCGCAGGTGAAAGGAGACAGGATTGAGCTGTTCAGTGATCTCGTAGGGGCCAATGAAGTGGGCGTCCAGTTTATGAGACCCACCTGGATGTCACAGGTATCAGGTAGAGAGCCACACCTAATCCCCTACACATAGAGGAGGACCCTTTTGCCATTTCCGGTTGGCTGCCAGCTTGTACGCATCTTTGGCTTGCTGGAGCAGCTCCCGGAGTAGAGCTTGAAGGGCCTGCAATTTCTGAAGGCATGCCTCCGTGGTGGGGATGTTGGTGGGTAGGTGAACATTGGGGAAGAAATGAGGGTGATATCCATAATTGGCAGCAAAGGGAGTTGTTTGTATTGATGAGTGGATGGAATTGTTGTAGGCGAATTCTGCCAAGGGTAACAACGGGGACCAGTTATCCTGCTGATAGCAGGAGTAACAACAAAGGTATTGTTCCAGGGTGGCGTTGGTGTATTCTGTCCATCCATCCATTTGTGGATGATAGGTGGAGGACATGTGAACCTGAGTACCAAGTCCAGAGTGCATTGCTGTCCAAAAATGGGAGGAAAATTGAGAGCCTCGATTGGAGATTACGTGGTTGGGGAGACCATGGAGTCGGAAAACCTGCTGGATATACAACTGTATGGTTTCGATAGCCATGGGAACCTTGGCGCAGGGGACAAAATGAGCCATTTTGGTGAACAGGTCTACAACAACGAAGATGCAAGTGTGACTGTGGGAGTGTGGAAGATCGACAATGAAATCCATTGAGATGGTGTCCCATGGTTCAGAGGGCATGGGTAATGGAAGCAGCAATCCGGGAGGCTTGGTGGGGACGTCTTTGCCACGTTGACATACCTTGCAGGAACTCACATAGCGAGCTACATCAGCGCAGACCCAGGGCCACCAAAATTCTCAAGTGAGGAGGTGGGTCGTCTTATGGTGCCCGAGGTGCCCAGAGGGAAGTGAGTCACGGGTTAGGTGCAGGATCTTGGTTCGGAGAGGGTCTGGTGGTAAATAGAGGCAGTCTTGATGGAACAGGAGAGCATTGCAAGTGGTAAGGTCTCCTGTTACCCCGTTTTCATGTTAGGTTCCCCAAAATAAGTCAAGTTTCTCACATTAATATTTAGTCTGCAACCCTGTATACAGAGTTCTTGCACAGGCCAAATGGAAGCATCAATTCTTTGTGTATTGCACCTTTAGATTCTTCATGGACAAAATGAGTCTTGATGTTTATTATAGGTAAAGGTTTCCCTTGCTCGAAAACCAGTCGAATCTGACTCTAGGGATGCGGTGCTCATCTCCATTTCCAGGCTGAAGAGCCAGCGCTGTCCAGAGACTTTTCTGTGGCCATGTAGCCAGCATGACTAGATGCCAAGGAGCATGGAATGCTGTTACCTTCCCACCAAATCGGTACCTATTTATCTACTTGCAATTTTTTGCTTTCGAACTGCTAGGTTGGCAGGAGCTGGGACCAGAGACGGGAGCTCACTCCATCTTGTAGCACTTGGATCTCAAACTGCTGAACTACCGACCTTCTGGTCTGCAGTTCAGCGTCTTAACTACTTGAGCCGCTGCAGCCTGATGGTTATTATACAAGTGCTTAATTGATTAATTGGGAATGAAACACACAGGGTCTGCTATATAGCTCTGGAAATCTTCAAAGTTGCCAAGTTAATGCAGTATTAACACACTATTTTGGGCATATATAATAAAACATGCTTGTACTTTTGGGACAGAAGCTATTTCTATGGATACAGTATGCTGAGCAGACACAGACCAAAGAAAACCAAAATAGTTCATTCTGTGCTGTCAAGGAAACAAGCTGCTCTCTCTGTTTAAAGATCTTCTGCTGAAAGTATATGCAAGCAACCTCCAAGAGGGCAGGGTAAAGTCAAGTTTGTAGGGAACATTATGCCTCTGTTTTCTGTTTGTTCTACTGTAAGGTGATGGGTGCAGTCTGCATTTGACTGAGGACCTGCTTGGTATCAATACCAACTAGATATGGAAACGGGATCCACAACTGCTTAAATGTACACTTAAGTGCTTTTGAAACTGGATGAAATTGCATGGAACTTCCTTGAGATTTCACTCAGTGTTTTTATTGATTAATTGATTGATTGAGAGTATCTATATCCCACTTTTCTCCCCCAAAGGGGCTTACAAAACATGCTAATACAATTGAAATAAACTGAAATAAAACACAGTGTAAAGAGACAAGCAAAAAAAAATCACAAGGTATGCAGAACTTCTTGATCTGGGCTGGTTACTGTGTTGGCCCATCAGGCCACAGACTGTGAGTCGTGGGCTAAGAGCCAAGGACCCAAGAATTCTTTGGGTCTCATCCTTCAGCTCACACCCAAGGACTATTGCTCCCAGCCATGTCCAGACCTAAAGGAGAGAGACACTCAACCTAGATCTTATACACTCACATTAATGTTGACTGACCAACCAACCTCTTAGTTATGCCTCTGTTTAAAAAAAGGTCTCTTTCCTCCTTTCACAATTTTTTTTGAAAAGAGGAACTATTTATAGATGATAATATACTGTTTATTTTTCCTGCTAGTATGATCCTATATATAAGTAGAATGAATTCTTGTTGCTGCTTCACACATGTTGGATAATGCCCTTTCAATGCATTATCACTCATTTGCAAGTGGATTTTCCATTTTCAAACTATTGTTAAAGTGCATTGAAAGTGCATTATCCAAAGTGTGTGAAAGCAGCCTAAAGGGCTTTCTCAGACTGTGGTTTTAGTGATAGTATCACTAGAGTAATGGCTTGGTGACTGTTGTGGTAATCTAGTGGGGTAGTGGTGGTTATGGGCCAGCAGAACCTGCCACCCATAAACTAACAGGTTAATCTTGTTATATACCATGGATGGCAACCAGTATATCTGCTAATAACTGCTGATTCACAGAAGGACCAGAATGCAAACCACCTTCGTCCTCTTTACCCCCAAACTCTGAAGAATATATTTTACCAATGAGTGAGAATTGATAGTTTTGGAGTATAAAGTTAGAGCTTTGATGCATATTGTTCTGTTATCTCTCAATAGCTGGAGTGTCATGAATTGGAATCAGAAAGTTATCAAAAATTAAGAAACGCTACAATCACACACACAAAATAATCTACTTTCAATCCCCTTTCAACTGGATTTTACTGTGTGAATGGGCAAAATCCAGTTGGAAAGTGCATTGACAGTGGCTTGAAAGTGGATTATTTAGTGTGTGTGATTGTAGCCAAGTGGAATGTGTATAGGATTTACTGCTCTTTCCCCCTTTCCTTATTCTCTCTGTTAGCATGTGCATTTACATTACTTATTGGTGGCCCCTTAAGCACATTCTTACTTGAAAAACCATCACATTATCAAACTACAAGTTTCATTAAAAATGCAGAGATACAACCCAACACCCATAAAATAAACTGGAGTTAAGACAGTCCTTAATTGATTTTTAGTGCCTCTTATCACAGCGTGGGGTAATAATGGAGTAATGTTCTTAATTTTAAATTTCCTGGCTTTAGCTATTGTAAGGACCAACTTCTTGATTATGACAAATCTTTTTTTTAATATAGTGGCTTTTTTGTAATAATTTAATAATTTCCATGTGTGAAATCATTTATGTAAAAAAAATTCTATTTCTCTAATACTTTCTGCTCTTTAGTACAGCACAGCTTGGTCGCACTAGGTACGTCTTGTTGAAAGTATGTCCATAAATATGTCCCTTGCAGCACAGAACAGCTTGTTAACTTGGCAGCGTTCTGGAGTGTGCCTCCAAAAGTTTGCTTTCAGATGTGATAGTCCAACTGTAGGACAAAAGTTGCCATAACTTCTTCTTCTCTTTGGAACAAATGATACATTATTTTTTTCCCAGTTTATATTTTTTCTTTAGCTGGTATCTTTGTTTCTATTTTATTTAATTGATAAGCTGAAACTACAGAAGGTTTTTACACGTACCATTAAGAAATATTATCTTATTGTGCAACCCAACGGTCTGCTAATATTTCATAGAACATTTCACTGGATTGTTACCTTTTGCTCCTTTATCATGACCTCAGTTTTGGCCTTCAGTTGTGTGTTCATTTCGGCTCCTAAACTTATCAAAGCACATTGTCCCTAAAACCCAGTTCCTGGCAACTGTTCCATGCTACATGATCCAAGCCCCATTTTTGCATCATTGTTCTACCATCAACACTGTTGTAAACTTGCAGTAAACTGGTGGTTTTTTTGGGATGTGATTCCTGACTTTCCTAGCAGAACTCATGCTCCCCAAGGGAACTGATCTCTGCAGTCTGGACAGCAATTGTATAAACAGGAGTTCTCCAGGCTCCACCTGGAGGTTGGAAACTACAGTTTCTGTCAAGGGCAGCACTGTCACAATCTGCTCTGCCCTTCCCCTCCGGGTTCTGGAAAGATAAAGGAACGTTGGTCTCTTAGAATGAAGGAAGGAGGTGCTTGCCTGCCTCCTTTGTTTGGGGGAGAGACTGTTCTCATCAAAGGCAGAGCTTTTTACCACTGTCTCTAGCCCCAATCCCATTCTGTGGATTATCTTGTTGAGGGCAGGTATATTAGTTCAGTAACTTGTAGGTAAATTTTCTGGCTAGAATTTATGATTTCCTTCTGTTGCTGGTCTTCTTAATATTGTAAACTACCATGAGTCCTCATTGAGTGGAGCAAAGCAGATTAAAAGCACCTCCATAAATAAATGTTTTTTTCTAAAAGACTGAGCAATTGAATTGTGGTCTCAAATTTCTGTTTGATACTCTGAACTGGGTTGCATTAGTTGACAAAGTAGGAGATAACACCCCTCATCATCATCATTTTTTTTCTAGGAGTCCTCATTACTCCTCTGGGCACGCTCCTTGGAATAAATTAAAAGGATCCACAGAGAGCAATTTTGCTTTGGATTTTTTTTTAATGATTGCCAAAAGCTGTTTGCTAGGATAGTACAGAATGTTTACAGATGCCTTAGGAAGAAAACAGCAGAATGTGGAACTAATTGTGTTTATTCAAGATAATTATGAAACACAAATGACCATTACTTACAACAAGTCCCCTGACAACGAGAGTTTGGCTCATGGGACTGAGATCAAACTAGGTAGAGAGAGGCCTCGATGTTCAGTTACACTGTGCATGCGCATAGGATTAAATTATTCAACCCCCTTCTTACATCATTTTAAAGCAGCTGTTACACTAGGAGAAATGTCCTTTTCCAACTGACATTAGAAAGCTCCTCTTTTCTTTTAGACAACTGAGGCAAACATATTTGGTCACCACTATGCAATGTGTGCTGAACCAGACTAATTTCTGCATTGCAGAGTAACGCTGAAAGAGCTGAGAGTCAATCTACATGTTCAGAAGAATCACATGGTCCAAACTTCTTTGGATGCCTTCAGATCTCAAGTGAAGGGTTAATATTTGAATGCATTCCTCTGTAAAATGGTGGCTTCTTCATGAAGAAAACTAGCATGCTAGGTCAAAGGTCTGGCCAGATTCTCCATACGTGTGGTCAAGGTCTAAAACTAGGTATGGTCAGAGATTCCAGCATGTTATGCTGCTGCTACTCTCAGTAGTCCACCGGCTTGGGAAGTATCTGTACAGTCCAGAAGAGTATATAAGGTACTGCAGACGTTTCCTTCTGGCTTGGGGAATTGCCTGATAATGTGGGTCAGCTTCTAGGTAAATAGCAAGGGCAGATGCTCACCTTACAACTCTCATTAGCACCATCATGATTACTGATGAGCTTTTATTGAGTGCCATTCATATGCTACAGCATGTCAGTGACACAATTATTGTCAAAAGTATTTATAATTCTCATTAGAAGGTATTAATAGAGAAATAAAGAGAGATTCATAAAGAATAGTGGGGGGTAGGGAAGTTAGATTGCAGTGAAGGGATAGGAGACACTAGGACAAATCAAAAAGCCTTCTTTGAGGAGAGTTGATTCACAAATGCATGTTAATTCTGTGTGAATCATGCATGTGCAAACCCCTTTTAAGTGTTGAAAGCCAGTGTGGTGTAGCAGTTGGAATGCTGGACAAGAATTGGGAAGACCCAGGTTCAAACCTCCATTAGCCACAAGAGTTCATTGGGTGCTCTCTCTACCTAGCCTACCTTGTAGGGTTGTTGTGGGACTATAATGGATGAAGGGTCCTCTGAGCTGCTTGACAAAAGAGTGGGATAACAATGTAATGGGGAGGCTGACCTCAAGGAACATCTCCCTGGCAGATTTTTGCAGGGTATCCTACAGGTAATTATCTAAGGACTAGGAATAAGGCCCGTTGTGGAAATAAATACAATGAGCTCTAGAAAGAGGCTCTGGAAGAGTGCCCCGGCTTTGGGCACTCAGTGACAATTTGCTGTGGTGATCTCAGCAGGGTATAATGACACAGAGTCCACTATTTTCTCCAGAGGAACTGATCTCTGCTACCTGAAGAGCAGTTGTAATTTTGAGTGATCTCCAGCCCTCACCTGGAGAATGGCAACAGTGATTCCCTGGGAGGGAATGGCTGGTTTGGAGGGTGGAGTCTATGACATTGTACCTTTCTGAGGTCCCACCCCTCCTCAAGCCTCACCCTCTCCAGGCTCCAGTCCTCAAATCCCCAGGAATTTCCAAACCTGGAGTTGGCAACCCTATCTCCCTCCCAGCCAACCATCAGCCTACCATTATCTGCCCCCTGACTTCAGCTTTCCAACTCCCCCCTCCCTCCTAGAGAACAATTGTAATTCTGAGTGATGTCCAGCCCCCACCTGGAGATTGGCAACAATGGTTCCCCATCAGGGAATGGCTGACTTGGAGGGTGGAGTCTATGGCATTGTACCTAGCTGAGGTCCCACCCCTTCTCAAGCCTCACTCTCTCCAGGCTCCATCCCTCAAATCTCCAGGAATTTCCCACCTGGAGTTGGCAACCCTATCAGGACTGGCCCCAATGAGTTTTCTCCCAAAGGCCAAAATAGGTGTGGAAAGGGCCTTTAACTGACAGAGGATAAAGTACAGTTGCCAGCTCTGATTAGGGAAATACCTGAAGATTTGGGGGGTGGATCCTGTGGAGGGCAGCATGTGGGGGGATGGAAGGACTCAGCAGGGTATAATGCCATAGGGTCTACCCTCCAAAGCGGCCATTTTTTCCAGGGGAATTGATCTCTGTCATCTGGAGATCAATTGTAACAGCAGGAGATCTCCAGGTCCCACCTGGAGACTGGCAACCCTAGGGGAAAGTCAGCCACACAGCAGGGTGTTTGATGGTCACTGGCCCACCTCATTAGCCAGCCAGCCATGGTGGAGCTAAGCAAGAGAGAGAGCCTTTTTCCATTTATTCTGACAGGAAAGTGACCAAGCTGGCAGTGGGCAGGGAAGGGGGTTATGCTGAAAATCCTTTGTCTTTTTACAGTCAGAAACAAGCTTGATAGCCTACCAACAGCCACTAAGGGGACAGTTAGTCCCTCACAGGAGCCAAGAGAACTGTCTTCCTCAGGAGAGAGAGCTGTCTGCCAGTAAATCGGACAGGCAACAGGGGCTGAAGTGGGAGTGGGCGGGGAAGAGGAGCAGACCCAGCACCTGGCCAATGGCACGTGAGTACTCGAGTGGCTGCTGACGGCCCAATGGCTGTTGGAACCACACTGCACAGCCAATGGAAGAGCTGGAAACGGCCAATACGCTAAGAGAATTATTGGCCCCGGTCATACGGGCCAGAATACGCGGGGGGGGGGAGGCGTGGCAGTTCGCCCCAGAGCAATATAAGGCATTGGGTTGCCATGCTCTGGTGCCGATTGCCGATTACACAGCGCTGCTACAGCGCGGCAAAAAAGCAGCGCAGCAGAGCAGCAAGCCGCGCTGTAGCAAAGGACGCATGTGATGTTGGGGGGGGGGGGCGGGATGCTGCCGGTGTCTTGCATATGCACATGCCTCATTCAGCGTTGATGCGCATCCCATGGAAACTTGCAACATCCGGAAACCCCGGGACATGGGCCGGCGTCAGAAGCCGTGGGATACTGGCACTCCCACGATCAGACGCCAGCCTTTTACCCGGGTTTTCCAGAAACTAATACTTCGACCCCAGTAGTTTTTTACTCTGCGTTTTCCACGGGAAGCCGCGGGTTTGCCATGGGAGTGCTATGCCTCCCAGATGTGCTAGTATGATTGCACACGGAAAGTCCGCAGGGCTACCGTGCCTTCAGCGGGGCAAATGCTCCATGTGAATGGGGCCATTATATAGAGATTGGACAGCGAGTGCCAGCTTCTGGGATGTGTATCGTCTGGTGCTCCCTTTTCTCATTTGTTCTCTTAGAGTATCTTTCAACATGGACTGTCTTGTAAAAGGGGATCTGTTACATTAAAAAATGGGGGAGACACAAACATGTAAATTCTATGTCCATATGTTTGCGGCCAAAGGCTGTTCGGGTCCAGAGGGCTTAATAAACTGCTCATTGATTGTCAGGCTCCAAGAAACAATTCTGCTCTTCGTTCAGCTGATGATCCCCAGCTGAGGTTCTGAGGTCAAAGTTCACTGACAAAGGTGGAGGAGGTTAAAGATAATAGGACTCTGAGCATCCAGGGAGAGTTTGGGTCATGTTCAAAGTCCTAATTACATAAACTGTTCCCATCATTTGAGTAATCTGAAACAGTGCAAGTAGAAAATACCAAACAGAAGATTTACAGTACAAGTGCAAGATTTAAGGACTTTCTAGGTTAGATGCATCCTTGCTTGATTTGGCTCCCAAAGGCAAAATCTCTCTATGTGTATTTTGTATCCTGCCTTTTGGCCTATTCCAGATTCCCAAGGTAGCTCATGACACAACCCCCCACCCAATAAAACATAATCATTTTTCAGCATTTAAAACATTTTCTACTCTAAGCATAATATAATCCTCTAGTTACAATTCTGTCCCCAGGGCAAAGATAGGATTGCTACAAAATCTCCAGTAGTAGTATGGCATTGTGAAATTATGATGGCACAGTGGCATCATCATACTGTCATAACCTTGTAAATAATGTGCTGTACTAAGCTAGGTTAACAGTGATGATGCAAGAGAGAAGAAAGTGGTATGTTGGGAGGAGTCACATGGAGATTGGAGAAGTGACAGAATAATGTAGATTCTGTCCTTCTCCAGGACCAAGCTGAGTCACCCCAGTTAGCCTAAGTTTTAGACAACAAAATCACAGAATTAACTAAATATCCATCCTTTGAAATCAATTTAAAAGAAGAATAGTAGCTTTTTATATGCTGCTTTTCTCTACCTTAGGGAGTCTCAAAGCAGCTTACAATTGCCTTTCCCTTCCTCTCCCCACAACAGGCACCTTGTGAGGTAGGTGGGGCTGAGAGCATTCTGACAGAACTGGGACTGACTCAAGGTCACCCAGCAGGCTTCCTGTGGCGGAGTGGGGAAATCAAACCTGGTTCTCCAGATTACAGCAGGGTTGCCAGATCCCTCAGAGCAGCTGGTGGGGGAGGGAAGAATACTTCCTGGGAGCAGGAAGGAATGCTGAAAATTAGCATGACATGCCTGTGTGACCTGGAAGTGGCATAGGCATGTCAGAGATGTCAGAAGTGAGTTTTGCCCAAAAACCAGTGATGCTCCTGACGTGCCTATATCATTTCTGGGTCATATAGGCATGTCACATTAATTTCCAGTGTTTCTGCCTTTTGGAGGGGTAATCCCCCCCCACTGGCCAGCTGGCCAGCAGCAGAGAGGTGGGGGCTGAAAGAGGGAGGCTCCTGCCCCCACTGGGGGGGTGTCTGGCATCCCCAGATTACAGTCTGCCGCTCTTAACCACTACATCACATTGGCTCTCAAAACAACTTCTCCACCATCTCCTCTACCTTCCCAACCCGCCAGCCACAATTGATGATGTGCTGCCTACTCTGCCAGTAATCATGGCATGGCAATACCACTGAGAATCAGTAATTTAAGGGAACACTTTCTGTGAGGTGGCTCCCATACACTAACAATGTCATCCTAAACAGAGTTACAGTTGTCCTGGAGAAAATGGCTGCTTTGGAAGTTGGACTCTGTGGCAATATACCCTGCTCCCCTACCCAAACCCCACTCTACCCAGGCTTAACTGCCAAAATCTCCAGGTATTTCCCAGCCCAGAGCTGGCAACCCTTCCCTCAGCAGAGGCCTTGTTTTATCTCTTTTTGACTGAGTTTAGAATGAGGGGATGAAGAGAGCAGGATCTTTCAGTAGTTTCATCTTCCCTTCGGAACTCCCTCTCCAAGGAAGCTGTCATCTACACTTTCTGTGAATTAGTCTTCCTTATTTCAGCAGACATTCAGTGAGTGAAGGAAACAACTATTTTTAATGCTGGCTTGTTATTCTATTCTCCATGCAGTGATATTTTATTTCTTGAAGGGTTAATTAGTTAATACTTCTGTTATTAAACATCGTATGTCTGCATATATACATGACCATGTCACCAAAAGTGAATGTAAGAAAACCCCAAATAAATAAATAACTGTAGTGCTAAAATACATTTGATTTAGATTTTCACACTTAAAAGTTACTGCCTGTGGAGTTTAGTAGGAATGGGGAGAACTGGGTTCAAATGTGGCCAGCATAAATTACAACCTTGTGGGTTTCCTGACCATTCTTTCTCTGCCCCATCCCAACTTGAGCTTCTTGCTTGTTGAAATGGGAATAACAGTGACCTATCTCACAAAGCTGTTACTTGCTTAGAAACAATATATATTATAAAGCAGATTGCAAAGTAAAAGATCTATGCAAATGAGAGTAACAGCCTGGTATCTTTGATGGAAAACCAAAGAAGGCCAAATCAAACCCATATTATAAAACTGGTTGGGTTTTTGTTTTGTTTGGCGGATGCTAACTGGACAATAAATACATTTCCTATTGACTTGCCACAATGAAAGAATCAAAGCCTTAATTCATAATTTATTAATTTATAATTAAAGTGTTAAAGAATGAGAAGTGCTAACAGGTCCTTGGTGACTGATTTGCCTGTAAAAGTGGAATTGCTACCCTAGATAATTTATTATTTTTATTAATGTTCTCATTTCAGTTTTTAACTATAAAGGTCACCAGCCAAAGACGTAATCTAGAAGTGGATATGGAAGACTTTATTGTTTAACTTTTAACATTTACTTAGCTGATTAGTAGCTACAAATCTGACGCACAGCGGGTGTAACTGCACTCATGCGGAGTTTAATGGATTAGTCGCTCACTATCTTAATCAGATTAATCAAAGATTTTGAGCACAGTATATAATTCTTGCTACAAGAGGGGATACTTGATAGCCACATGGTAGCCTAATTTGAAAGAGGGTGTTTGGAACAGACCAGCTGATGTGGAAGAGGTCACAAAACATTCACAGTTACTGATTAGTTGTAGAAGTTTTATCCATGCTGAAATATTCCTTCCTTCCTTCCTTCCTTCCTTCCTTCCTTCCTTCCTTCCTTCCTTCCTTCCTTCCTTCCTTCCTTCCTTCCTTCCTTCCTTCCTTCCTTCCTTCCTTCCCTCCCTCCTTCCCTCCCTCCTTCCTTCCTTCCCTCCTTCCCTCCTTCCTTCCCTCCTTCCTTCCTTCCTTCCTTCCTTCCCTCCTTCCTTCCCTCCTTCCTTCCCTCCCTCCTTCCCTCCCTCCTTCCTTCCCTCCCTCCTTCCTTCCCTCCCTCCTTCCCTCCTTCCTTCCCTCCTTCCTTCCCTCCCTCCTTCCTTCCCTCCTTCCCTCCTTCCTTCCCTCCCTCCTTCCCTCCTTCCTTCCTTCCTTCCTTGCTTCCTTGCTTCCTTGCTTCCTTGCTTCCTTGCTTTCTTGCTTTCTTGCTTTCTTGCTTTCTTGCTTTCTTTCTTCTCCTAGTTTACAAGTTTGGATTCAATACAGAATACAGCATTTCTGGAGATGGAAAGATTTCTGAGAGCACAACTGTGTTGCCTCCCCTCCCTTCTCCTGCTGCAGCAACAGCATTTAGAGGGAGGTGTTTGGGGCTGCAGCAAAAGAGAATCATGCTATGCAGGTAAAAATCCTACCGGTCTTGGAAATGCTCTATTGCATCCAAGCCCATATTTCACTCTGTACACATGTGTGTGTTTGTGAGGGGGAGAGAGGGAGAGAGGAGGGTTTCCCCACTCACAAAGGACATAGAATCCCTAAACCTCATGCATGTAACATATATCGAAGAATTTTCCTGCCTCACAGCCTACATGTATAGTCTGCTGGTGAGAACTGAACTTTACCTAGGTAAAGTTAAGTAGGAGTTTATCTGCCAGTTGTACATGTACATTTGGCACCTTAGTATCTATGCTACTTGGGAGTCTGACAGGTTTAGTATCTAAATGTGAGATAATTTTAAATCACCAGGCCCGGATGGCATTCATCCGAGAGTTCTGAAAGAACTCAAATGTGAACTTGTGGATCTCCTGACAAAAATATGTAATCTTTCTTTAAAATCTGCCTCCATTCCTGATGACTGGAAGGTAGCTAATGTCACTCCCATCTTTAAAAAGGGCTCCAGGGGAGATCCGGGAAATTACAGGCCAGTCAGTCTGACATCGATACTGGGTAAGTTGGTGGAAACTGTTATTAAGGAAAGAATTAGTAGGCACATTGATGAACAAAAACTATTGAGGCAGACTCAGCATGGGTTCTGTAAGGGAAGATCTTGTCTCACTAACCTGTTAGTGTTTTTTGAGGAGTGAACAAACATGTGGACAAGGGGGACCCAATAGATATTATTTACCTTGACTTCCGGAAAGCTTTTGATACAGTTCCTCATCAAAGGCTCCTAAGTAAGCTCAATAATCATGGGATAAAAGGACAAGTCCTCTTGTGGATCAAAAACTGGCTTATAAATAGGAAACAGAGAGTGAGTATAAATGGGAAACTTTCTCAGTGGAGGGTGGTAAGCAGTGGGGTACCACAGGGATCAGTACTCGGTCCAATGCTTTTTAACTTGTTTATTAACGATTTGGAATTGGGAGTAAGCAGTGATGTGGCTAAATTTGCAGATGACACAAAGTTGTTCAGGGTGGTGAAAACCAGGGAGGATTGTGAGGCACTCCAAAGGGATCTGTTGAGGATGGGTGAGTGGGCGTCAACGTGGCAAATGGGGTTCAATGTGGCCAAGTGCAAAGTGATGCACATTGGAGCCAAAAATCCTAAATATAAATACACGTTGATGGGGTCTGATCTGGCAGAGACGGACCAAGAGAGAGATCTTGGAGTCGTCGTGGATAACTCGCTGAAAATGTCTAGACAATGTGTAGCTGCAATAAAGAAGGCCAACGCTATGCTGGGGATTATTAGGAAGGGAATTGATAACAAATCAGCCAGTATCATCATGCCCCTGTATAAATCATTGGTGCGACCTCATTTGGAATACTGTGTACAGTTCTGGTCACCACATCTCAAAAAGGATATTATAGCATTGGAAAAAGTGCAGAGAAGGGCAACTAGAATGATAAAAGGGTTGGAACACCTTCCCTATGAAGAAAGGTTAAAATGCTTGGGGCTCTTTAGCTTGGAGAAACGACGGCTGAGAGCTGACATGATCGAGGTTTATAAGATTATGAATGGGATTGAGCAGGTTGAGAAAGAAGTACTTTTCTCCCTTTCTCACAATACAAGAACTCGTGGGCACTCCATGAAATTGCTGAACAGTCGGGTTAGAACAGATAAAAGGAAATACTTCTTCACCCAAAGAGTGATTAACATATGGAATTCTCTGCCACAGAAGGTAGTGGCAGCTACAAGCATGGACAATTTCAAGAGGGAATTAGATAAACATATGGAGCAGAAGTCCACCAGTGGCTATTAGCCACAGGGTATAGATGGGAACTCTCAGTCTGGGGCAGGTGATGCACTCTATTCTTGGTGCTGGAGGGGGCAGCAGTGGGAGGGCTTCTAGTGTCCTGGCCCCACTGCTGGACCTCCTGATGGCACCTGGTATATTTTGGCCGCTGTGTGACAGAGTGTTGGACTAGATGGGCCATTGGCCTGATCCAACATTGGCTTCTCTTATGTTCTTATGTTCTTATGATAAGAAAAGCACATAAAACATACTTTCTGGTTGTAGGAGAATGTATATTCAGAGCTGTTGCTTGGGGAATTCTCTTGTGAGTCCCCCAGACCCACTGCAAGTGGTTTACTTACACTTTCTGATCAACAAAATGAATGACCTCCTTTTTTTGCCTTTCCACTGAGTGATAGTACATATATTCTTCTTAACTGTGCTTACTGTTTTAGAAACTTTCCTTCTGCAGAGATATTTGCTGTTAGCATTAATGTCAGCAAAATAATAAGTCCTATTGGCAGCCTGGGATGGTGAAAAATTAAAGCAATTTAAAAGAGAATATATAAAAAAGAGGCTCACAGTCTCATCAACGTGAAGCCTGAAAGACTGAAAAAGAACAGATTTTTTTTTAAATGTGGTAGTTGGAATGGATTTGCTTCTGTGGGATTAGGAAAGTGATGCAATCAGAGCATGAGTTACCATGTCCATATCACATGCCTTGAGGAATGGGCCTAGCTGGTAAAAGGTACCATGTGCCATAGAGAAGATATGGGCCAGCAGCCAGCAGCACTCCCTCCCAGCTACAAACCTGCTCCTTCAGGGGGCATGCAACCCCCTCCAAGTCAGGCTGACTCTGCAGTCCTGAAGCAGCTTTGCCGTTGACCAACAGTACCTCAGTCATGTTTGGACTGAGCATCAGTTTATTGTCCATCTAGAGTTGCCAACCTCCAGGTGGCACCTGTAGATCTCCCACTATTACAACTGATTCCCAGATGACCTTGATCAGTTCACCTGGAGAAAATGGCTGCTTTGGAGGGTGGACTCTAGGGCATTGTACCCTGCTGAGGTCTCTCCCCTCCCCAAACCCTGTTCTCCCCAGGCTCCACCCCCAAAATCTCCAGGCATTTCCCAAACCAGAGCTGGCAACCCATCCCATTAACTTCAGTGCTTTCAGTCCTGCTTCTGGGACAACACAGAATGTTAGCATAGGGGCACATATGTTCCTGTGTAGTGGCACAAGTTTTCAACGTTTAAATAAAACCAATGAATTGCCCTGCCATCTCCCCACAATTCCCCCCTAATCACAGTATTTAAATTTCAGATTACATTGACATTATGTATTTTTCTTTCTTGGATCTGAATTTTATGTAATTAGTATTTCCTGAATTTCATGGCCCTGCTTTTTCATGCCACATAAAGCAACAGCCTAGTGAGGATCCACTCATTGCATCTGAAGAAGTGGGCTCTACTCCACGGAAGTTTATGCTGGAATGAAATCCTAATAGCCTTTAAGGGGCCACAAGATTCCCATTAGTTTCTGCTGCAGCCTCTTAATACAGCTGCCTCTCCAGATCTGATATTTAGGGATTTTCATAGTATTAATAATAGTGACAGTAACATCTAAATTATTTCTTCCATCTCTCCAGTCTGAATTCCAAAAGATCCATGTTTTTGAAACGAGAGGGAAAAATAATCACCATGTGTTTTAGGGAAGATACTTGATATTGGAAAGAGGCCCACTCTGAAGGATGTTCCAGCCTTGGCAAGAAGAAAGGGGGGCAGGGAAGGAAAGAAGAAAGGAAGAGAAATCCTGTAACAGTAAAATGTGTGTCAGCCATGGTGGTTTTTGCAGCATCTAATGTCAGTGAGCTACATCACATTCTACCACAAAGTTTATAACTAAGGACTATAGTTTATGAATAAAGGTACAGTTCTCCAGTGTTGTGTATGGTACGATAACAGCATGGTACTGCTGGATTTGACAAGAAAAGAAGCCCAGCAGATATGTGAATGGATGCAGTGGAAAATTTCCACATGAGCTGTAGCCCTTGGCCAAGCATACAAACATTTTGTGTTACCTTAAACTTATTGTATCATAAGAACATAAGAACATAAGAGAAGCCAATGTTGAATCAGGCCAGTGGCCTATCTAGTCCAACACTCTGTCACACAGCGGCCAAAATATACCAGGTGCCATCAGGAGGTCCAGCAGTGGGGCCAGGACACTAGAAGCCCTCCCACTGCTGCCCCCTCCAGCACCAAGAATAGAGTGCCTCACCTGCCCCAGACTTAGAATTCCCATCTATACTCTGTGGCTAATATCCTTACTTGCATTTCCACTTGCATAAGACAGTGCACAAATAATTACCAGGGTCAACAGGTATTGTAGCGTATCTAGCATTATTACTTATGCAAACATAACTGCATCAAGTATGCTTAGATTTCCATTCACACATTGCTGGATCTAACCATGTGCTTCTTAGAAATGGTACTCTAGGTTAATCCTACTGAACTTAATGGATCTGCTCCAGAAATAAATGCAAAGATTGTGGTTTTGACACAGAGTGACTAGTCTTGTCCTTACACAGATAGATTAGATAGCTGCATATTTGTTTGTGTGTCTTTTATAAGCAGCCTTTCTGTTGCCAGTTATTTCTACGCTCCTCATAGGGGTTAATGGATGCAGGCTTCTGCTGATGGAGGTAGGATGCAACAGGCCTGTTCATTACAGCTCCTCTGAGATATTTGCAAGGCTCAAGGAGGCAAAACTTCTCCGAGTCAATACTCCAATTTCCATTCCATCATTGAACCAGATGGGTAAATCTGGAACCAAAGCCTCCTCTTTTTTGCCTTGAATTACTGGTTCTTGGTTCACATGTACAGGAGCCGTACTTTTCTAATATGTGATTTCTGTAAAGTATACAATGGGGGGATGGACTTTTGCTTAGGGCAAACAATCTCCTCCTCCACTTGCTGTGTTTAAAATAGAGAAAATGGTGGAGAAGGAGCTTCTTGATTCATATAGAATGCAATAAACTGAGCATGTAACCCTCCAGATAACCTTGTTTTATATTTAATCAGAAGCCCCGGCTAATGCTATCTATTTGCAAACAAACGTGTCTCTACCTTGTGCTGACAGTCAGGGAGGGGAGCGTGGGAGGGGGATGGGAAACTGCTTTGTGAGAGAAAGGTTTGCCTGTCTCCTGCTTCGGCTGATGGAATTATTGTTTATTTTTTTAATTTTCAGAGGTAGGTTGATGACAGCTGAAGAAGACTGTATTTGCTGAACAGCGGCATGATGGTAGAGAGGAGCGGGGTTCCTGAGGGAGATCTAATGGTGCCTCTCCTTCCTGCACAGAGATAAAGACTTATAATAAGCGTGTATGTTCACCATCTGGCTCTGTGCATGTGGTCCTTATGGAGGCGAAAGCAGCACAATCTGTAAATGATCAGGAGCCATCGCACTCTCTCCAGAGAATCCACGATGCAATCAAGGTGACAGATGGCATGGCCACTGCTGTGGCCTCATGGAGAAGATCAAAATCACCTTCAATAAACTCTGACTGAAATGGGCATGAGCACCTCAAAAAAAGTCCGTTTGTCAGTCAAACTGCGACAGCAAGCTGCATGGGGGGGAAAAGAGGGAACGTAGCGGCCAGTTCTCTGTTTTCAATCGTTTCCGTCTGACTGAGCCTGAACTATGATCTTTCTCAAATTGTCCTTTCTGTTTAGCTGAAGCCGGCCAGCAAATTGCCAGATTCATCGCTTTATTGAAGGAAATTGAAAACATGATGTCCTCAATTCAACGGACAAACAGCTGGCAGGTGTTTTGGACACCCAAATGCAGAAAACAGACCTGTCATCTTTAGGATAAGTTCCACTGACTTGATTGAGTCTAAAGTGGAGATCGATAATACAATTCTAATTTATGCAGAAAGGGAAACGCATTTCGCGGGTGGTGTTTATATGGCTGGAAGTGAACACTGTACTGTGGTCTGAATGCTGGATTGTCTTTTTCTCCCCATGTAATTCATCCACTACTAATCAAGACAATCTTTATGTCTACTTTGATTGAGTATCTTTATAAACCGTATGAATTTTAGTTCATAAGGTCAGATCCATGACCTGATGTTGTGAGATTCTGAGAATGTTGCAGCTACACTGATTTTACAATGGTACTCAGTACCTGGTGGAAGCCAGCCAGATCCTGACTAATCCTGCAAATTTGCCAGGAAGCCCTGGACTTGGCAACAACTGAAAACTATCCATTTGTATTTACATCCATAGATGTATCTTCCATTTAATACTCAGTTCCTCTTTAACTGGCATAAGATGAGCCAATAATAATAAGCTTTTTCTATCCTTCTGGAGTGGTGTGCATTAGCTAACATAGCATGGTGAAAGAGCACAACAGCCAAAAAATCCAAGTAGCTCCCCCCCCGCCCAAGAGCTGTGCTCTTTCATTTCAATGGGGCTTCAACATGAGAATTTCATTCTGGATTGTGTCCACCTCTGTGGGGCTAACAGATGTTTCAGACAGGAAAGTGATATAGATTGTGAACATAACATAGGAAGGGAGTATAAACTGACTCTCAGCCCTGCTGCTTCAATCCAATTCAGGGCATCCTCAGCCGCTTTCAAGCAAAAATAAAAAATACAGGAGATCCATTCACAGATCTCCAGTATAACATGTAGTTTGGCCCTTAGGTACACATCCAGTGCATTTCCAAATTTGTTTTTTGCATCATTTATGTTGTGTAGTGAGTTCGACGCATAAAGGAGAACAGATGCTGAGTGATTAGCAGCTCACACTTTACTGGACACAACACAAGAATACACCAACGGGTCAAGCGACCAACTATATACAATTCCCGGGTGCCACCCACAGGTCCCACTGGCAGGTTTGAATTTCCCACCACAGTTCCCATAGGTGCTGACTAGGAGTCTCAGGATCCTAGTACCCATTGTGTAGACCGCTGTGCCCTAGTGGTGGTCTGTGGACATAACACCCCTCCTCCCGTAGTTCGAGCCCACCCTAGGTGACATAGTCTATAAGATAGGCCAGGGGCCGATGCTCCCACTGGGAATGCCTCGGAGCTGGGGCTGGAGTGTTGGGAGAAGAAGAAGAAGAAGAGTTTGGATTTATATCCCACCCTTCACTGCCCAAAGGCGTCTCAGAGCGGCTTACAAACTCCTTTCCCTTCCCCTCCCCACAACAGACACCCTGTGAGGTAGGTGGGGCTGAGAGAACTCTAACACAAACTGTCCTTGAGAGAACAGCTGTGCCAGAGCTTGTGACTGACCCAAGGTCACATCAGCAGGTGCAAGTGGAGGAGCGGGGAATCAAACCCGGTTCTCCCAGATAAGAGTCCGCACACTTAACCACTACACCAAACTGGCTCCCTGGCATGCTCGGCTGTGGCAGTGGAAGGGCCTTGTCCTGCACTGGGGTGGAGGCAGGCAGCTCATAGTTCTGCTGTGTCTTGGGAATGGGAGCTGGCTCCTGTAGACTGCCCCCTGTTGTTTTGCAGTAGTGGCCACTGGGCAGGTCCCTGCCTTTGGTACTGCGATCAGGGTTGGTGTCTGATGCCGGGAGCATGCGCCGTCACAGCTGGTCCACATGCCACTGCAGAACTTGGCCATCTTCAGTGGAGCCCTCGTACGACACAGACCTGTGGTGCAGATTATGTGACCAGCAAGCCATATGGGGCCCCTGCCGTAGTTCCTGATGTAGACCATGTCATTGGGAAAGAACCCATGGGGCGCCTCCCTCTGCTCCTCCAGACAGTGTGACTCCAGGGCCCTATCTGGGTGGAAGTGGTCCAGGAGAATTGCGGGTCGCCAGCCCATCAGGAGTTGCACTGGGCAGCAGCTGGAAACTGGGCTGGGAGTAGTCCTTTGTACTAAAAGGAACCGGGCCAGTCAGAACTCCCAGTCTCCCTCTGTAAGGTGACTGAGGGTTTCTTTGGCGGTGCGCACCATGCGTTCCACCTGACCATTAGTGTCTGGGTGGAATGGGGCTGACCTCACATACCAGATCAGGTTGCCGCTGAGGAATTCTTGGAACTCTTCGGCAGTGAACGCCAACCTGTTGTCTGAGACGATGGTATCTGGCAGTCTGTGGGTCACAAAGATCTTGCAAAGGGCCCGTATGGTAGCCTTGAAGGAGGTGGCGGAGATGTGGCTTATCTCCAGCCACTTTGAGAAGGAGTTGACCATGACCAGGAACAGCAGCCCATGGAATGGCCTGCGAAATTGATGTGGAGCCTTGACCACAGAATCTGAATAGACTCCTGGGCCTGGGTGGGCGTGCTTGGTGGATTGGGCTGGATGGCTTGGCATGTTTGACAGCACTTCACCCAATCGTCCACCTCCGCGTTGATCTCCAGCCACCACACATAGCTCCTCACAGGGCCTTCATGCGCATGATCCCTGGATGTGCTTCATGAAGGGCCATCAGGACTTGGTGCCGTAGGGTGCTGGGGACTACCACCCGGTCCCCCTCACAGTAGGCAACCCTTGTGTGCAGACAACTCATCCCTTCAACCCCTGAAAACTGAAAATTTTGGGTCTGCTGCGGCCGCAGGCCACCCCTTCAACACCCAACCCAGAACCCGGGTGATAACAGGGTCCCTGGCTGAGCAACAGGTGACATCCTCAGCCTGGAGGGGGGAGTCAGGGAGGTCTTCCATCTGGGGGATGTGGTGTGCCGGGGCAGGGTCGGAATCGATGGATGGCAGGGGCAGGTGGCTGAGGGTGTCAGCATGACCTATGGCCTTCCCTGGGTGATGCACCAGCGTGTAATTGCAGCCCGACAGGAAAATGGACCACCGGAGGACCCATGGGGAGAGAACCTGCAGTGTCCGGTGATCCGCAGCGAAGAGGCCAAGAACGGGGTGATGGTCTGTGGCAATGGTGAAAAGCCAGACGTAGACAAAGTCATGGAACTTCTTGATGCCTGCCATGACTGCCAGGCCCTTGTGGTCAATCTGAGCATAGTTCTGTTCCACTGCCGACAGCGTCCGGGAGTAATAGGCGACGGGAGGCGGTGGGCCAGCATAGCACCCACACTGTAAGGGGAGGCATCACAAGCCAGAACTACCAGCAGAGACTCATCAAAATGGGCCAGGACCTGGTTGGAGATCAGCAGTGCTTTGACCACCTTGAACGCTGAGGCCTGGTGGGGGCCCCAAGACCAAGGGGCCTGCTTATCCAGGAGCTGGTGTAGGGGCTCTGCCTCATCCACCAGGAGTTGTTGGTAAACTTGGGCTAGATCAAGCTTGCCAAAGATCTTGGCACCAGCTAAAGTGGCTAGCATGTGGTTCACTACTGGGACCAGGTAAGAGTAATCCTGGAGAGCCTTGTTAATCGAGCACTTGTACTCCATGCAGATGTGGACATCCCCATTCAGCTTCACGGAGGTGACTATGGGGGTCTCCCATGCCCTGTGGGAGACCGGTTTCAGGACTCCTTGCACCACCAAACGATCCAGTTCTGTGTCAATCTTAGGTTTCAGTGTGAACAGAACAGTCTTGGAGTGCATGTGGATGGGGGCCACTTGGGGGTCAAGCTGCAATGACATGGGAGGGCCCACGTATTGGCCCAGAGTCCCATTGAAGACAGCCGGGAACTCTCTGCAGACTTCTCCAAAGTCTTGGGGGGCTCAGAGCTTGACTCCCTCAATGGAAATTCCCAGCAGGCTGAACCACGCACGGCCCAATAGGCCGACCAGTTTGCCCTGGACCACTGTTAAGTCCAAGTAGTCATCAAACCCCCAGTACTGGACCCTGAAGCTCCCCATTCCCAGGACAAGGACGCGATTTCTTTGAAAGTCCATCAGGGTCACAGGGGAAGGGCGTAGACAGGGTCCCCCCTGCGGGCATAGTCTTCGAAATGATGGAGGCCGCAGAATCCAGCTCCATGGAACAAGGGGACCCCTCAATTTTAACCCAAACCTGGATTTTAGGGGCCGAGGTTTGCCTGGGGAGTCGCAGTACCTGCTCTGAAGACTCGCTTGTGAGGAGGTAGAGCTCTTCCTGGGATGCATCCTCCTCATAGTACGTGGTGGATCTGCGGTCCAGCGGGGGTTGCAACAGCATGGCCTGGGACCCCCGAGAACAGCATACCCTTGCAATCTGGCCCTTACGGCCACAGGTCCGGCAGACAGTGTCCTAGAAATGACATGTCTTTCGGTTGTGCTGGTCTCCGCAGCTGGCACAGTCCTGGCGGTTGGACTCCTTGGCCTGCGTGGAGCGATGAGCGGTATCTGGGTTGCACCTCCGGCTGGAGGCTTAGCTCCGGTGTACTGTGTCCTCCTCTCAGTCAGTTGAGTCCGTGCTTGTCTTGTGTGCGGTGGTCAGCACTGGATGTGACCTCTCCCAAGCTGTGGCAGTTGTGATGGCCGATGTCAGAGTACATTTTTGTCCTCCAGGATCCTGCGCCTCAGCTTCTCGTCACTGAGGCCGCAGACCAACTTGTCCCAGAGGGCCATGTTTAGATGCGCCCTGAACGTGCACTCTGAGGTGAGCTGACGGAGCTCAGCCAGGTATGTGGCCACTAGTTCCCTTGATGGCTGGGGAATGAAATGTCCTCATAGTTTCGCTGTGATGTCCTCAAAAGTGGACTCCATGATTTTCTTTGGAGCCAGCAAGTTGCATGCTAGCTCCACGGTGGTGGGGCCACATGAGCTGATGAAGAGGCCCCTTTTCTTCCCGTCATTGGTTATATTGTAGAATTCCAAGATGGACGAGTCCCTTGATCCAGGCGTCCCAGTGATGTGGTTTGCTTGGGTCAAACGGAGGGACCAGTGCTGCTCCCAGAGTGACTGCCATCGTGCTGCGTGGTGTTGGCAGGGAAGTGATGGGTTCACCTTTGGTGCTCATGGGTTGGAGTGGCAGTGGTTCCTTGTCATCCTCTGGCACCCCAGCAGCCCAGCCAGCTCAGCAGGATCCCACCTTTGTCGCCATTGTTGTATAGTAAGTTCGATGCATATGGAGAACAGATGCTGAGTGATTAGCAGCTCACACTTTACTGGACACAACACGAGAGTACACCAATGGGTCAAGCAACCAACTATATACAATTCCTGGGTGCCACCCACAGGTCCCATTGGCAGGTTTGAATTTCCCACCACAGTTCCCATAGGTGCTGACTAGGAGTCTCAGGATTCTAGTCCCCATTGTTCCGTTGGAGCCAAGCTCCTTGTGTAAACCACTGTGCCCTAGTGCTGGTCTGTGTACATAACAATTTATACCCAACTTTTCTCCCCAGTGGAACCCAAAAAGTAGCTTACAACATTCTCCCCTCCTCCGTTTTATCATCACAACAACCCTGTGAAGTAGGTTAGGCTGAGCATGAGTGACTGGCCCAAGGTCACCCAGAGAACTTCCGTGGCAGACTGGGGATTGAAACCTGCACCCCCCAGATCCTGGTCTGACACTCCAAGTGCTACACTATGCTCTGCATGGTGAGAGGTTAGAGTATTAGAAGCCTCTCTGAGTCCCCATTGTGGGAGAAAAGTGGAATATAAATAAATAGTATCAGACTAGGCTCTGGTAGGCTGAGTTTTATATCCCTTCTTTGCCATGGAAGCTCAGCCTAACCTACCACACTGATATGGCGTGATAATAAACAGGAGAATGTTCTCCACTGGGGAGGAAAGCAGGGTATAAATTCCTAAATAAATAACTTATTTACGTCCAGACCATCTGTCAATGCTAGTCCTTCAGGCTGCAATTCAGACTAACTAGGGAGTAAGTCCTGTTGACCTCAGTGGAACTTTCTTCTGAGTATACTTGTTTAAAGTTGTGGTCACACGAGCCAGAAAAAATGGAGGGGGGAAGCAAGGCTATTTCTTCTGGAGGAATTTGACCCACAGTTGCACCATCACACCTCCCTTTGAAGCTGCAGATGCAGTCCATCAGGTGCAGTCAGGGTTTTTTGGTGCCATTTTTTCACCATGCGCTTAACTGAGGGATTGATGAATTGTACCCCTGCACCAAGGGCTCCCTATGGAGTTTGAAATGATGCACATACTGCGAAGGGGGATGGAAACAACAGCACAGTCAGGATTGCCTGATCAGACCATCCCAACGCCATGACAGTGCGCTGGAGTGATCAGACATGGGAAAGTCTATCCATGGCCCATTGCAACCCGTTTACTACTGGATTTTCCCTGGTGTCTTTTAATTCCACTTCTGCGGCACAGTGGAATGGGTTGCTGACGGCTGCGAAGTGCTTCCCAGATGTTGCTGTCTGATAACACCCTTTAAATCCACCTGGCATTTGCACCTATGTTGGGTCTAATTGTGCGTATGATCACAGCCTAAGATTGCTCTGTCATTCCCCAAATAATAGTGTGGACTGTGGGAACCAGCAATCTGTACGTTCAGTAAATTATGTCTGCATAAGATGCTGTCATACCATACCCTATATTCTTTTTAGAAAAGGCAGATTCTGTGCTAAGAAGATGACCTCCTGTGCAAATGTGCCTGTGGATGCCCCCAGTTCTGATTTCCAGCTTGTTTTTCTAAAGTTTTCATTCAGTTTTGAAAGTTCAAGGCTGCATCACCATTGTTATTATTCACAACAACAGTGTTCTTTAGTATATAAAAATACTCTGCATAAAAAACAGCAAGGTCATACAGTGTATTTCCTTCATCAGAGATGGTCCCATTGGCAGGTTATTTCACATCACCTCTGATCTGAGAGCTTCTGATCCTGCTGCCCCTTAATTGAAATCATCCATAGGTTCCTGGAGACTGGAATTCTTTACTCAGAGCTTCACCCAGTGAGGTCTATAGAGACTCTTAACTGCATAGGGAAATACAGTTGTGCAGTGATACACAGCTGATGAGGGTCTCCAATTGGCCTTCTTTACTCTGCTTTTGGAGCTGCGGTGGCTCAAGTGATTAAGACACTGAACTGCAGGCTATGGAAGGTCAGTAGTTCAGCAGTTCAAGACCTGAGAGCGCCGCATGACAGGGTGAGCTCCTGTCTCTAGTTCCAGCTCCTGCCAACCTAGCAGTTCGAAAGCAAGAAATTGCAAGTAGATAAATAGGTACCACTTCAGTGGGAAGGTAACAGCATTCCGTGCACCTTGGTGTTTAGTCATGCCGGCCACATGACCACGGAAACGTCTTCAGACAGCGCTGGCTCTTCGGCTTTGAAACGGAGATGAGCACCGCAACCCTAGAGTCGGATTCGACTGGCTTTCGAGCAAGGGAACCTTTACCTTTACCTTTACTCTGCTTTACTCTAAATCAAACCATTGCTTTGTTCAGCTCACCACTGGCAGCTCTCCAGAGAGAGATCTTTCCCAACACCTGCTACCTTTAAACAGAGATGGTGGAAATTGAACCTGGGACCTACAGCATGCAATGCTTCTGCTGGGCCACTGAGCTATGGCCCTGTCTTGCAACAGCCACCCTGTTTTCTCCCAAATGAATGCAGACATTTTTTCACCTTAGATAGAGGATATCAGTTCGCATCTAACAAAGCATCTCATTCACATCAGCTGCACAGCCAACAAGGGAGGGACATCTGCGAGACCAGCATATGCCTGGGTACGAGGTGGCAGCATGGGAGACTAGGAGAGAGGTGCATGCCTTCAGACTCACTGCTGCACATTCCTGGAGCTCCAAATGGCATTACAGACTAGAGGGAGGTGCCTACTTCTAGACTTGTGTCCACGTCTCTTGAGTCCAAGACACCAGCATGGGCACAGGTGGTGGTGGGGAGAAGGACTCTTGCTCTCTCCTGGTCAAATAATACATTCCACATAATGTTAGCATCACCTGACTTTCAGCAAAAAAGGTGGACTATAACTAATGTGAATGAATGAATGAATGAATGAATGAATGAATGAATGAATGAATGAAAAAAGGAGGCCTGGATGGTGGTAGAGAACTATATAAACAAATGGTGCATCTCTGTGAGCACTGGAAACTGTCCGTCTTCTATCTGTAGCTATAATGAAGCACAAGGGTGAAATCCACTGGGCATTTTGTGCACTTAAATCCCAGAATTGAAGTCATTTTAAATGGGGCTTATGCAAGAGAACTTCCCAGCTAAGGTGCCAAAAGAAGGGAACAGAAAAGAGGCGAAAGGAGATGTGTGATATGGGGTAATAAAAAGGTAGCGTCTTTGTTTGACAAAGCCCTCTTTTTTATGCACAGCAACCAGATGGCTGTTTCAGTTTGTTTGAGCTGTGAACCAGGCAATATGGCAAAATTAAGGGAAAAGCAGAAGCAACCTTTGTCTTCCTCTCCTTCCCAAATCCCATGTGTGATAAAATCTAGATGCAGGAAAAAAATTACACTTAATTCTTCACTAACTGGGACAGGAGGTCTGAATTTGCTTGTGGTAATGATTATAAAATGGCCCTTTACTTGCCCAATGGAGCACTGTGCTGATAACTAGTACAAATACCAAAGAAACAGAGGAATAAAAAGAGAAATGGCAAAGAGAGGCAACAGGAATTCAAGAGAACACACCAGGGTAACTTGTGCCATGGAGATACAAAGTGGCAAATGTTTGCTAAGGGCTTCCGTATTGCTGAGGCTTACTTATTGTGGGTTTTGGAAGCTAAGTGAAAGTAGATTCACTATTTAAAATAAGTACAAATCATGATCAATTTATGGCATTCATCACTGTGTGACAATGGGTACCAGCTAAGCTGGCTTTTGGAAAAAAATTAATGAAAGATTGGTCAGCCTTGAAGGAAAAGAGTTGTAATTATTAGATCTGCACTTACCAATGGAGGCACAGGTCTCTTCTGTGGCTTTTGCTTACTTTGTTTGGTGCCCCAGCTATGGCCTTTCCATGCAAAGTGAGACTTGACTATGGTAATACATGTTCTGATTAGGTTAGATTACTGTAATGCAGTCTTCATGGGCCTGTCTTTGAAGACAGCTCAATGACTTCAGATGGTTGAAAATGCAGCATTGTAACTAGAAATGGGCACCGAATACAGAAAACACATCCTACCAGTTCTGAAATAACTTCTTACTGTTAAAGCCCTAGTTGCTCAGAAATCAGGGTGTTTGAAAGGTTTCCTATTTAAGCTGTGCATCAGTTAAGATCACCATCAGGGGTCCTGATCTGAGCCCCCACCTACTTTTTGAGTTTAGATGGGTTTAGATGGACCTGAGATTGAGCCTTTTATGTGGTGGTGTTTCAGTTGGGGCACAAGCCTCCCATGGCAGCTTTGCCTGGAGCATAGTCTGTCAGGGTTTAGCCACCAGCTGGAAACTTGTTTTAAATTTATCCAGATATTTGGTTGAATTTTTTTGTATGTATTCTCTCTTTTTCAAATCTTCAGCCATTATTATATTACAATTGTTGCTTTCATCTATCTTCAGTTTATATTTGTTTAAAATGTGTTGGGTTGCATCATTATTGCACATTTCTCTTTCTTACTACAGTTTTAATCTCATGTGGTCTTTGTCCATGCAGGCCCCATGACCCCCAGCATGGCCTTTTGGGTGGACCCTTCCCTCCTTTATTCTCCAGTGGAAAAGCTGGCTGGATTTAGCCTTTCAATTGCACTTTTTAAATGCTTTAATATTGTTGTGAACGCCGAAGAGAATTTTATTGAGGAAGACCAATATTTCAAGCCAAGTGTGCATGGACCTAAGGCAAACTGAGGAAAGGTGAAGGGAAGATTGCAGTGACCTATGGACACAATTTTGAAATCATGTATTTGCACAAAAAGTGGGTGGGGAGGGTCCAGAAGTGTGGGAATAATTTGCTTTGCCCTGAAGTACCCAAATTCTGGCTACATCACTGCTCATCTCCAAACTGCATTATTTTGGTTGTACATTCATCTCTCTAGTTCTGAATAATAGTGTGCCTTTCATTTAATGTCCCATTCCAAACCTCTTGTCTGCTTGGTTGGATTCTTCCTAGGATGTCAAGACACGAGGGTTAACATTACCAATTCATTCCGCGGTGCTCAGTGACAAACAATGCTGCTCTTTCCTCCCTTTTGTATAGCGGGCCATTTAGAAGCTGTGCCAATAAAATCACTGAGTTATCATATTTCATAGACTGCTTTGTGTCACACCTGGTTTGAATATAAATATTATAGAGGACACATTTAACAGTAAATCCATTTGCAGCTACAAACTTTGCCAAAATCTGTGAAAAGCAACAACAAGAGCCTTTGCGATAGTATAAAATATTAGTAGATGCAGTTGTCATTATGCAGTGTAAAAAAATGAGGTATAAATAACTCAGCTTTAAGTGAAGTTGGTACACTATTTTACACTCAGTTTAAAAATCTAATTATCCTAACAGTAGACATTGTGAGATTCTCTAATCTGTACTGTATCTTAATACAATATTATGAGAAAGAAGCCCAAATTGGATACTTGGAATGGTATTCGATGTCAGTTTGCCTTGTTGTAATACAGCTTCCCCCCCCAAACCTTTTCGCCTTATTTTAAAGAAAACCTACACACACACCCTGACCAATTTCTACTCCATTATGAGGTTAGAGGGTATCCTGGTAGTGTTGCCTCTGCACTACAAACTGCACAACTCACCCGTGGCTCTTGCTTCTTTAAAGAAGCACACATGTTAAATTGTTTGAACAATGGTGTACAGAATCTGACCATTGATAAGACTGCAAAATATAAAACCACAAGAGGAGGGACCCGCGATACTCGCGGGGGGAGGGAGTATTCCGGCCGCCAAGCTTCCCCCTCCCTCCCCCTCCCAGCAGCGGCGGCGGCAGCAGCGGTGAGGCCAGATGGCCCGCCAAGCCTCCCCCTCCCTCCCTTTCAAGCAGCAGAGTGGCGGCGGTGACAGCGGCGGGGGGAGGCCGGCCAGCCGGCCCGCCAAGCCTCCCCCTCCCTCCCAAGCGGCAGGGCAGCGGTGGCGGTGGCGGGGGGGGGAGGCCGGCCGGCTGCCCGCCAAGCCTTCTCCCGCCCTCCCATCCCTTGACGGCGCGGCGGCAACGGCCAGTTTGTAGAGCATTCCCTGTGCATGCGCAGGGAACGCTCTTACTTTTTTGGGGATTTAGATATTCCCCTTACATTTTAAAAAACTTTTTAGATTTTTCTGCGCACGTGGGGACTGCCCCACGTGCGCAGGGAAATCTCCCTGCCCCCCAGGTGCCCCCGATGTGTGGATTTAGATATCCGCACACAGGGGGCCACTTGAGAATTAGATATATAGATTAGCAAGCCAAGCCAGGCTTAACTCAATCAGTGAGCGTCCCCTTTTATTATGCACCCTAGCAACAGGTAAGGTAGTCCTCTAGAGGGAACTCACTTTCATTATGATGGGACAGTTAAAGCAGAAGGCAAACACATCCCTGCCCTGCTGGTAACTGCCAGGAAGCAGAAATGGAGGCTAAAACTGTCTCAGCCAGCACAGTGCTAGTTTGTAGTTTGTGGGCTGCTGATGTCAGTAAGGGCTGCTAGGTAGTCAGCAGCTATGTACTTGCACCATGCACACTGCTGACTGAGACATTCCCTGTCCGAGTTGTGCATACTTTCCATTCATCTCTTGATTCATGTTCCCACCAGTAAACTATCTCATTAGCTATTGCTGCTCAAGGGTTGGCTTGTGCCTGCTCAATTGTGAAGGGTCTTAGGCAGTATATACTTGGCATAACCAATATATAGCAAAGCTGTTTGGAGTCCAGGAGAAACGAGGGATAGAATCTTTTTGATCTGAATAAATGCAAATAATGGCAACCATTGTTGCCACTGAACTTAACTCAAACAACTTAGAGAGCTCTGTTTGTTCATATAAATCCTCAGTTATCAACTTGCTGCTAGTACTTTTGTTGTTGGCTGCTGATGTCAGCAGAGAGCTGCTAGCCAATCAGCAACCACAGAAGAGCTTTGTTTTTGGACAGAACCTTTGTCTAAGCTACAGAGATGGTATTCTTCAGCAATTAATGCCCTGGAAAAGAGGGCCAGATAATTCCGGAACAGTGCCTTCCTCCTCATTCCAAACCCAAAGTGTTCTGTTCTAATCTTCTTCCCAGACCTTCTGCTGACTTGGCTGCAGCAGCTTATTGCAATTGCTCTTTTCTGTCTCTGTAGTAGCTTGGAAGGGTAAAAAAGTTGCCCTGTGATGTTGACAGACAGGAGCAGGGCACGGCACCCTCCCCCTCAGTCGAAGCAGCTGAGCGGGAGTTCATGCATTCTCTTCTACACTCTTCTTACTTCCTAACAAAAGCAACTGAGGGATCATATTAAGATATAATGTATTGTTTTACTGCCGTTAATGTGGCTTTCCTTTCCTTGTGGAGCTATGTGATTGGAAAGATGTATTTGTGTTTAAAGGAATTCTGTGGCCTGTGGTAATGGTGGTAAGCTGCCTTGAACTATGTAGAAAAGGTAGGATATAAATATTTCAAACAAATAAATAAAATGAATACAAAGTCCTCCCCATTACTGACCTTGCAGCTACATCCACTGCTGCCTGCCTCAGTCTTGTCCACAGCACTGAGGAACATGCTCCCCTTAGATGTTAACCTACGTGCTAACTACCCAAGTAAAGACTGTAAAATATGAGGACAGTTCCTGCCTGTTGGACGGGAAACATCAGTTTCCACACATCTTTCTTTCAAATGGAGATTGCCCCAGCAGTTGGGCTGGCTGAGGTGTATGTTGGCTTCTCAACCATAGGACGGGCTGATGTCCATTTTGGCTAGCCTTCTGCTGGAAATACTTTCTCACTTTTCCTTACTATCAAAGGCAGACTGGAGGGGGGGAAACAAACCTGGAAAGGGAGCCCACCTCCTTAGCTTGCTCCGATCCTTTCCTCTCAAATAAGAGATGGAAGGAGAATGTCTGCCTTGCCAGTCCTGTGCTGTGTGTGGTTTGGCCAGAGACCTCCTTTTCTGCACAGGGCTCAACCAAGCACCTTCTTTCCTGGGCTGGGCTGGGCTTGGTTGGGCTCCAGGCTTGGTCAGATGCATCCTTCTCCATTCTGCACCAGGCTCCGCTGGGTGCCTCCCTCCCTGCCCTGTAAAGGTCAAGAACTGACAGCTTGCAGTGGTAGCACATGCTCTCCCTGCATGGGATAAGGGCTACCCTTGCTTAAGAATGGGGTAAGAGTAAGGAAAGAGTCCTTTTTGTCATCTGCTTCATACTGATGAGGACCTAGCTAGGGGTTCACAGGATTAGAGTAGGTTTGGTGATTCCAGTCATCAAGCACCCTGTGGTATCTACAGATGGGTAGAAGTAGACACAGTGGGCTGATTGGGCCCAGGGCCTGGGAAGGAAACTCTTTCAGTACTGAGCATTGATGCTTGAACCTACATGGTGACCAACATCGAGGGATGGTGTCAATGGTAATCTCTTGGTACATTTTGTTGCCAGAGGCACTGCCTTTACTCTTGGGTAGCCCCAAAGCAGGGGCACTCCACTTTCCAACCTGACTCAGAGACCCACAAAACTCAGGCCAAGGAAGGCACTCATAGTTCTGAAACACAGCTAGCCACAACTTTGAAAAGGGGCTCTCCATTTTCGGGTTTCATAAGGTGACCTCAGAGCAAGTCTCCAATCTTCCCCCTCCACCCAGCAGAGATTATGCTTATGGAATAACAATGGGTTCCATCAGGTAAAGTATCTACATTTCTAAAATCTTTTCAGAGGCCACCTGGCAGATAACTCTGTCTCCAGTAATTCTTTGTCTGAATTCTTTGTCTTTCCTGATCTGTCCTTCAAGATACTGGGATAAACCAATCAATCATTCAAATATTTAGCAATCCTTCCTGACGCTAATCAGGGACTGTCTCCCACCTTTTGTTTACCCTGGCCAGGACCATTAGTAAATCCTATAATCCATTTAATTAGTTACCTAACACCTGGCTTCTATTGTTAAATCCAGACCCTGCCTCTCTGAAAGCTCATTGGTCACATTGCCCATCTGATACCACACACCTCTGGGACTCATCATTGGTTCAGATAATCTCACCTGAGACCAGCCCCCAGGGCCACCCATTGGTTTGTATTCTTTGCCAATGCCTATATCGCAGCACACACACGGCCTCAGACTGTGTGTTTTTACCATGATCCAAAATGGCAGCCCACCCCTAAATTCTCTGAGTTTAGGCCACAAGCCTTTCTTCATGGAACTCTGCACATCTGGACAGGTTGTATAACCCCTCTATAAACTATCAATCACCTCTGCTTCCTTAGTTCTATATTGTGTATGTGAGTGTTTGAATATTGTTTGTATGCTTGAGAATGTTTAGTAAAGAAATCATTATTTTAGCCACCCAGTTTCTGTGTCTATTCCTGGGTTCTTGGGAATTCTAACTCTGGTATACACAGGTCAGATCCTATAGTTAAGCCAATTGCATATTAATAATTATAATTCCCCATCTTTATTAAATAATAGAGCAATTTGGCTAACAATTTTGGTATTCAGGATTTATTTATTGATTGATTGATTCATATTTATAGCCCACCTATCCCACAACATCTCATCAGTACAATAAAAGCAATATTTTGTTAATACAATAAATAATTTAAATATTAAGACACTGTCATATACATTAAAATGGTGGTCACAACCCTACAGTAGAAAAATTAACAGCTGTGAGTGGTCCTGGCCCATGGTGAGATGTAAATAATGGCCAGCAGTTGTTAAATGGGTGACAAGAACCTCAGGGAGACCATACACTGGACCAAGAAACAGCTGAGTTTTCTGAGGCAGGATGCAGGTTTGCAAATATGTGCAACCACTCTGGGTAGCCTCTGAAGGACCCCTGACTAAAAGGATCAGACTTGAGTGAATTCGTTGCAGTTCAGCTGTTCACGGTTTTATGAAACCCTAGTTCAGCATATACTTGATGTTTGGTTTCTTTCTTTCGGAGTGTGAGGACAAAGGCAGTCACAAGCACGCTTAAATGAAATCAACAGTGTTGAAACTCTGAAGTGTCTGACACTCTGTTAATCCTGCAGGGTTTAACATGTTTTACTTTTCACTCTGTTATATCCAAAATGCAGTGGAGATGATAACACAATCATTGGAACAAAACATCCAGCAATGGCTGAAGTTTCTGCCTGTTTTGCAGAATCAAATCACATTCTAAAAATTGTTTTAATGTATGTGTGCCTTGGTTCTCTTTATCTATTTCTCATTTCCCCTTAGTACTTAAAAGGAAAGGAGGGGAAAGGAAATCCTTCTTGAAGTGCATAGGACTTGACACGAATGACTGTAAACAGCTCCAAAGATAATCAAATGTGCAAATGCATATTTTAATCTTTTTTTATATATATAAATAGTGCATCTCAACTTTCCCAAATTATTATGGTCTATTTAGCCAATATGATTGGATCCCATCAGTCTGTGAAATGGAACTGTGACACTGTTGATATAAAGATGCAAGTGAACAGTCGTGGTGTTACATCTACACATCAGCCGGATCTTCAAATGTTAACAAGTTCTTAGTTTGGCTGATGTTCCTGTGCATTTTGATAGTGTGGTCAATGGAAAATGGCAAATAAACACAATGCTATGGCACAATGTGTCCATGTCTTAGATGCCTATCAATCTCATCCCAGAATATAGTCACAGAACCATTTTCAATGCTTTTACTATGTTCCTGCCATTTCAAAGCTGGGAATAAAAGATGCAGGTGCATATAATGGGGGGAAATGTGAAATATCTTTCACAGTGCTACAGAAGAGCAGATTGGCATGTATATATTAGATGTATATTACACAGGAAAAACATGGCATTCAGGAGACTGAAATGAAATGAGCCAGAAACTTCTCACATTTTCCTGGCATCTGCGGAGTGTCGCCATATGAGAACCATATGACTGCTGGCAGATTGGCATGTCAGCTCAAGCATGTACAACTTGACCTCACTGAGCTCTGTGTTTGTCAGTTTATAACAAGAATATTGATACAATTTTAGCTACAGCTTTCTGCACAAGAACACTTTTATCCCTTTCCCAGCCTTCAGTTCTCCTCTGAAAAGAGACTTCCAACCTGTTTTACAAAGGTGCTCCTTTGTTCATTGTCTACAGGGGATAGTAGAAAATGGGTGCACACAATAAACATTGTTCTTAACTCCTGGGCTGTGTTTAGCCCTTGGGGGTTGATTTTCAGGGCCAGATTGGCAGTAGACTGCTTTGAAATATCTTTGGGCTGAAATTCATAGATTTCTAACTGGTCCAAAACTTGATGACTTGCAACTGGATCTTGGGACTGACTCCGTGAGAGTCCTTGGTGTTTGAGGTGAGATATGATTTCTTCTGTCTGTGAAATAAATCCTTTTACACATGCAAGTGGCACCAGTACTCTGAATGGCAATGTTGGATGCTAAGTTGGGACACAGACAGAAGCTGTTTCCAGAGCTGCTGTGCCACAACTTGATAGGCATGGGACTGAACCTTATACATTCAAAGCAGGCGCTCTACCTCTGCTTCATGTCAGAAGGTGGCATATTCCAAGCACAAGGATATGCAGGAAAGCTATTAACCAATTAAGAGTATTTTCAGATATCATGAATTTAACCTGCAACTTTTAACCTGTACCCACTCCCTGCTCTTTCCAGCAGCTCCTCACCATATGGGACTTTATTGAAGACAGAGCCGCTCTTGCCTTAGTGAAAAAAAAACAGTACAAATGCATGACCTGTAATGTTTTACTGTGGAAATCTATTATTTAATCTTTTGAAACTATACGTTTGTGCTGATATATCTATTGGCAACCTCTTTCCAGTGCTCCCACTTTGCCAAAATAACATCATGGCTTGCTGTTTTGTATTGGAACAGCAGTTCACATGCCCTGGCCAATGTACCCAGTTGCTGGGACAGACCGTTTTAGCACTGGGCCAACAACCATTGTTTGCTAGTTTTACGCTATCATGTTATCCTAAAATTTCTTGGTATGGTAAAAAAAAAATCCTTATTCTTCTATGGTCTCATCTACATATTGATCTCCAGGAAAGACACAGAAAGCTAGGAGAATAACAAAGGGAGGATAACTGGTCATTTCAACTTTGGCTATGGCCCACTGCGAACAGAGTGCTTTTTATTTCTGGTTTGTTTTGGCAGGGGTTTTTTGGAAGGCTATCCCCAACTCTTCCAAAACCAAGCATGTTGAATTACCCTGCCTATAAAGTTCATGCAGTGTTGCAGGGCTCTTTTTGTAGCAGGAACTCTTTTGCATATTACGCGACACACCCCTAATGTAGCCAATCATTCAAGAGCTTACAGAGCTCTTTTTACAGGTGCTACTATAAGCATTAGGGGTGTGTCACCTAATATGCAAAGGAATTCTTGCTACAAAAAGAGCCCTGAGTGTATGGAATTTCAAACAATGGCTGCTACAAAGCCTTTTTGCAAAGCAAGAATTCCAACCCAGGCTTCACAAGCATCCCATGTCTGAACATTTCCACATAAGGGACCTTCAAAATGGAGGCGGGGGAATGCTAGCCTTGTTAGTCTGATTATGCTATTCTAACATGTTGCACGAGTCTGTCGACCCCGCCTTGCTGTTACTGGATCCTGAGCTGGGCGGATACTATGCCACCGTGTCCTGTCTCCCCTGGGGAACTGCAAAGGCCTCAGACACTGAGAAGGGGAGGGGGTTATGTCACTGTCCTCCGCACTCCTCTTCCTGGTCAGGCAGTCCTCTCTCTCTAGGCGCAATTTCTTCTGTCACCTCCCCGGCCTTTGCTTGCGTTCCACCTTTATTCCCTCTGTGTGCTACCTGATCCCCTCTGTGTTCCACCCTCCACCCATACCTTTTAGCTCCACCCCCCTTCTTAGGCAAAGATGCTGAGTCGTGGCTGTGGCTTCCCTGTTGTTCTCCCCCCCAGCAGCTGACAGGGTTTTGGCCCTGTGCTTGTCCCCTTTCAGGATGCTCTGAGCTGGGGGCATGCCCTCGCACTGGGCTGTAGGCCCGGTGCAGCTCCCCCCTCCTCCCGAGCCTTCCTCTGTTGGCAGTAGGCTTCTGTTGGTGGTGGAGGTAGCGTGGCAAGTTGATGATGTTTCCCCAGGGCTTGGACATCACGGCGTTGCTCCATCTCCCACCCTGGTAGGTTTTCTGGGGGCAGGAGCTTGGCGTGTTGACAGCACAGGAGTTCTGAGCGGCGGCGGTCACCCTGGGGATGGCCTGCCCCCGGGAGGAACATTTGCTGGTACATTTTTTGGTGCAGTGGTTAAGAGCGGTGGACTCTAATCTGGAGAACCAGGTTTGATTCCCTGTTCCTCTACGTGCAGCCAGCTGGGTGACCTTGGGTCAGTTACAAGTTCTTTCAGAGCCGTTCTCTCATGAGCAGTTCTCTCAGTGCTCTTTCAGCTCCACCTACCTTACAGGGTGCCTGTTGTGGGGAGAGGAGGGGAAGGAGATTGTAAGCTGCTCTGAGACTCCTACTGAAGGGTGGGGTATAAATCCAACTCTTTTTCTTCTAAATTGACCATTGGATAACACAGGGCTTTATTTACTCTTGTCTTAGAATGAAAAGGGTCCATCTAGCAGTATGGTTCCATGTAGTTCAGTACAGATTTTGATGTCACAATATTTATTTAGTGCGGTTATTTCTCCAGTACATAAATGGTGGTCTCAGAACCAGGTGCTGACTAAACTCAAAGCTTCTTAGGTGAATGCTGAATCAAAGCACAACCATTTTGAAGAGGCCTCAAATTTTAGTAAATCCTGCAAATTCCAATGCCAGAAAAAGTCAAAACTGGGAGAAACTTGATACATGGAAGAGGGGTTTTGAAGTAAAACCTAGGATAGTTGTAGACATATTAGCAGATTTCATGACTGTTCTTGTTTGAAATGCCATGGGTGTCATGGATCAAACCTAGGACCTTTGGCATGCAAAGTTGATGCTTGGCCACTGAACCCCAGACCCTCCCCAATCCTGACACAGATAAACTTGTCTTGTTTCTGATATTAATCATTAACTTGAAAGAGGACTTTCAGTTGAGTCAGCTGAGAATTGAGAATCACATTATTACCCACACGATGTCCACTTGAACTTCATTTGTATGTTACACCTATTAAGTATTCTATGACTCATAAGAATAAAAATAGTTTCAGATAGAACACATTAGAGTTAGAGGAGCAGCCTCTTTCAAATCCCACCCATTCCCAGAGGACAACTAGGCAGGTATCCCTCAGGCCAATGGCAGTCAACCCTTTTTATTATTTGATCGTAACTTTTAGAAAATAGGATTTAAACCTCCTTGACTTCGATTCCTAAAGCTGTCTATATGTTCAGTGTGATGACCATATGCCCTTCTTTCTCACCCAGTTACCATGACCATGGTTTCATTAAATGTTTGTACCTATTGTTCCGATCAAGCAAAATATGTTTGGGAGCGTGGGTTCAGAAACAGAACTCAGACTCTAATAATCCTGGGCACCGTAATCCTGATCCCTGATCAATATTACCTTTACGAATATTCCTGTAAATTTTAATTCCTGACTTAGGATCAGACCTGGTCACTGCTGGCAGAGTAGTTAGCGACTTCCATTGCAGAACAGTCAGTTCATTTGTACTCCTTTTCTATCCACTGAGCTTATAACTCTTTGTATGAGAATCTGCATAGATGAATGAGTCTGTCCCCTGAACTTGATCGAACAGCATTTTGATGTTCTTTACTTAGCACACCATCAAATGAAGTTGTTTGTGGAGTTACATTCATTTTCAGAAGATCTTGTGGTGAGACACGTGGAAGATGTTTTATTCAGAAGGAAAGAGGAACCATATTGCAGCAGGTGGATCAATTTGAGGGACAACAGATTTCCATGCTGAAATGAAATATGGGCCAAGGGGGGGGGGAAATACCCCTTTTTTCCCGAACACACCATGACAGATTACATGGCCTGCAGCTGGAGTTAATCCAGATTTCTGTTTAATTAAATAGTAGCAGTCATTCTGCCATATTATATCAGAATGCACAGAGGTGACATGAAGGTGATAAGCAACATATGTATGTTCATCAGAAAGCAAGGAGGTATTTGATTTTAAAATGTAAAACACTAGAATATAGTTTACATAAGTCCCTACTTTGCTATATCTGGAGGATTTAAGACAAGCAATAAGACTCCCAATGTACAAATGTAACTCAAAGGATCCTTCATTAACAATCTTAATGTTGTTTCCACTGAGTTCCAGAGGATTTACTTGCTCGCCAGCATTCTTAGTCTTGCAGTTCTAAGGGCCACCTGTGCTACAGTGGCCAGGCCCCAGTCTAATCATGGAGATGCTAGTCTGAAGAAGAGGAGATTGGATTTATACCCCACCCTTCACTTGGATTCTCAGAGTGGCTTAAACTCCTTTCCTTTCCCCTCCCCACAACAGACATTCTGTGAGGTAGGTGGGGCTGAGAGCTCTTTCAAGGACAGCTCCTGACAGAACTATGGCTTGCCCAAGGTCATCTAGCAGCTGCAAGTGAGGGACTGGGGAATCAAACCCGGTTCTCCCAGATTAGAGTCTGCGCACTTAACCACTACACCAAACTGGCTCTACACCACACTGCTCCCAAAAGGGTCCCAACAGAGACTACAACCATGTCAGCATTCCCAACAGCCATTCTGTTGTATCTCACACAGGTCACAAGGTGTGATAGCAGAGTTGTGATGGACATAGCTGACAGAACCAATCACAGGTTGGCAGGACCGGGGACCCAGTCCTGTGCATGTCATAGCCAAAGGGAAGGGGTGGGGTCATGGACTGAAAGGCCATATCTGTAGTGCACACCCCATCCCCTTAAGGAACAGAACCCTGTCTAACAGTAACTGGGCAGCTGACAGGGTCCCAGCAATCCCCCACTGATAGAAATCCCAACAGGGCTGGCTCACCCGCTAGGTGAGCTAGGCACTCGCCTAGGGTGCGCTGGCCCTCAGGGGTGCCAAACTGCCCCAGCCGGGGCGCTCCTGCACCCTGCAGATCGCCCTCCCTCCTCCCTCAGCGGCATGGCGGTGGCCAGCAGGGACTCGCTGCTGCCGCCTGTTGCCACCAGTAAAAGGCCACCTGGCTACCCAGCCGGGGTGCAGGAGGTGGTTGTGGCAGCACAGCTTGCCACCCTCCCCCTCCCCCCTTGGGTGGAGGAGGAGGTGGTGGCCAGCCACGGCGCAGGAAACCGCTGCCGCCAGAGAATGCCCGGCTGGCCAGCGCACAGGAGGCGGTGGCAGGGGCAGCCGGGGTCTGCCGCTGGCTGGCTGGCTCAGCCCAAGCCCAGGCCCAGCCCTTGCAGTGTGTGGCGGGGAGGAGGTTGTTCCAGGAGCCTCCCCTTGCCCCCGCCCCTCAGGTGGAGGAGGAGGCGGCAGCCAGCGCAGGGACTCGGCACCACCGGAGAATGCCCAACTGGCCAGCTGGGGCTCAGGAGGTGGCGGTGGCAGCACAGCTCGCCTGCCCTCCGCCTCCCCCCTCAGGTAGAGGAGGAGGAGGCGGCCAGCGCAGGGACTTGCTGCTACTGCCGGAGAATGCCCGGCTGGTCGGGGCGCAGGAGGTGGCGGTGGCGGTGCAGCTTGTCCACCCTCCCCCTCCCACCTTGGGTGGAGGAGGAGGCAGCGACCAGCGTGGGGACTCCAGGCCCCGCTGGGAGGTTGGCATCTGTGCCCACCTAGGGCACAGAAGTACCTCAAGCCAGCTCTGGATCCCAACTAGGTCCACAGTCCATAGGGTACCAAGGCTACAATCACCAAGAAAGGGACATGGAGAGATGACAAGGAGAGTGTGCCCAGTAATGGGTATCTGCTGCTCCCCAGTAGTGGCAGTTTGATGTAGTGGTTAAGTGCATGGACTCTAATCTGGGAGAACTGAGTTTGATTCCCCACTTCTCTACGTGAAGCTGTTGGATGACCTTGGCCAAGCCATAGTTCTCTCAGAGCTGTACTCTCAAGAGCAATTCTCTGAGAGCTCTCTCAGCTCCGCCCACCTCACAGAGTGTCTGTTGTGGGGAGAGGAGGGGAAGGAGAGTGTAAGCCACTCTGAGACTTCAAGTGAAGGGTGGTTTATAAATCTCCTCCTCCTCCTCCTCCTCCTTCTCTTCTTCTTCCAGCCTGACCACAGTTGTTGAGTTCACCTGCTACATCAGCTTGCTCCCAGCTTTTTGCTCTGGGTCCTGTGTGATGCCCAGCATCTGGAAGACAACTGTCCTGGCCATCATGGGTCATCTCGAAGGGGTAAGGGTGTGAAGATGGTCCACAACATCACTAGTGAATGCCAGGATGAAGGAGCCTGTGGGAGAAGCAGAGAGCAGCACCTGAGTGGTGAGGCCAGCTGTATGGCCATATGGCCCCACAACCATTACCCAAGCCCACAGCCACCTCACTTCTTTTGCCCTCCCCAGCTCTGCAGCCTGGGCACTGTGGTCCACCACTCTGTCGCTGACCTTCATCACTTCCTGGCTTGACACAATGGAATGGATGGTTGGGGTGCTTGCCACCAGGGCCCTGGTGGAGCAACCCAATGAGCCAGACAGGGTGCCCACGATGGTGCAGACTCTGCACACCTCCTGCTTCAAAGCTGGTTTCTGAAAAACCAGGGCATGGACCATTCCTTAAACCCTCATGGGCCTGCCTCTCAATGACCAGGTGACTCCATCCCTGCTGAGTGAGTCACCTCCAAGGAGGAAGTGCAGATATGAGCAAACAACAAGGGAAAGCATAAAATATGGGAGCAGTGGGGGCAACTGCTACCCATTACCCAGGGATGAATTTACAAAGGTCCCTCAAACTCATTGGACAAAACTCCTACTGCTGCTCCACCCCACGCGAGGGGTCTGTCTCATCTACCTCCTGCCTGTGCCATATGTTTGGGTGGCACAACAGTGCTGGAGAAGGCAATGAGCTAGGTGATATTGGGCATGCATCAGGATTAGGGCTGTGTTTGGTATTTACTGAGCTGAATAAATACCTGAATAATGCCTTTTCTGCATTTTTCAGGTACTTATTAAGCCGAATACCAAATCAGAGCATTTATTTGCTAGCTAAATAGAGATTCCCAATACTATTTGGCTTTATTTGGCTCCATTATACCCAAGGTGGCTATTATTTATTATTTATTGAATTTCTGAATTTCTGTCAATGGCAAATCCACTTTTTAAAAAATTGATCTTATTTAAAAAATAAAACATACTTATAAAGATTTGACTTCCAATTTCAAGGTTTTACTTCAGTCTGCTGTGATGAGGTCTGAAAAGATAAGAAACAGAAGCAACACAATTTCAAAAGCAAAGTATTGAATGATGCAGTGATTTTAAATAGTTGCTAATTTTTTTAGACATTAAAAACCCTAGGTCACACTGTGCCAAAATGTAACTGCTCATCTTCCTGAAACTGTCATGTATCAGTGGTCAAACTAGTTGTAAAGTATGTACATTAACAAAATATGAATGGAAGAATAATGTTTATCACCAGTCCTGTCTAACTTTTGATAATACAGCTTTTAAATCAGATGACTCATCAATCATCTCTAACTGCCATGTCACACTCAAGGTTCTGTACACCTGTATAGGAAAACAACATACCATTGAAGAATGCCACCAGAGGTCACTCGACCAGCTCTAGTCTAGAGATTAAATAACATGTCTTTGCTGGATTCTGCTGGGCACTTTGTCATTTTAATAACACTTTCATTCTAGAAAGTTTCAGCAGCTACAGTCATGATGCTTAATTGCTCTCATTTATCTCTCTAATAAATGATGTCATTGACTTAGTGCAGTTGTAGAGAGACAATTGGCAAGCCAATATGTAAATCTGCTACATTTAACCATGGAAACCAACAGTGAATGCACAGGCCTATGGAAAAGAGCAAGTGACTTTAAATAGGAGCAAAGCTGTTTTCACTTACATCATCCAAGTTTGCTATAAAACATTTATGCCATACAATGTTCATGCATCCCAGAAGAATGATAATAGAGCAAAACAGATTATGCCTTGTGTGCACGTGTATTTGTGTGTGTGTGACCGAGGGAAGCTACACAGGGTTGTCTTTGATCAGGTACTGTGGACATTTCAAATGAGTAGCTATCAGAGAGCAGCACTGCAAAATGGCAAATCTACTCTTTCTGTTTTGAAACCTTACAACCCAAATCCTAAATCTATTTGGGTGGAAGTAATAGATTTAGGTGTAAGGATGTATTGCTGGTGACTAGATCAAGTTTATTCATGTCATAGTATTCCCCTTTACTATGTATCCATGTGAAAGTTGAACAATGAAGAAAGCTGACAGGAAGAAAATTGATTCCTTTGAAATGTGGTATTGGAGGAGAGTTTTATGGATACTGTGGGCAGCCAAAAAGACAAATAAGTCTGTTCTAAATCAAATCAAGTCTGAACTCTCCCTAGAAGCTGAAATGACTAAATTGAGACTATAGTACTTTGGTCACATTATGAGAAGACAAGAGTCATTCGGAAAGACAATAATGCTAGGAAAAGTTGAAGGCAGTAGAAAATGAGGAAGACCCAGCTTGGGATGGATTGACTCAATCAAGGAAGTCACAGATCCCTGTTTGCACAACTTGAGCAAGGGTGTTGACAATGGGACATTCTGGAGGACAATAATTCATAGGGCTACCATAAGTTAGAAGTCACTTGACAATACTTAGCATCCATATAATAGATTTATGATCTATAGTATTATCTGCTTGCCATACCTGGGGAGGCTAAAAATATGTGCCTGTCTGGGACCTGATAAACGTTGCTGTTGTGGTTGTGTCTGCAACTACTATGTGGAAAAAGACTTGTGTGAACTGAGCTATACAGGTAATGAACTGGAAGCAATTCCCACAATCACAGTGGTTTGAAATAATGCTGTCATCATCATGATGCACACAGCCAGGTTCACACAAATTTGTCCATGCAGTGTTGTCACCCACAACCACTACTGCAGTGTGAACCAGCCTTGGGGCAGTTTTGCAAGGCCCTCGCCACTGTAATGAGAGCCTTGATTTGCTATTGGGCAGTTTTTTGGCCAGTTAGGTCTAAGGGGCTTGTGATTCAGATGTCACAACTGTACTTAGCCATTTGCTGAAGATCCCCTAAATATTCTGCACTTGAAAATCCTTGATGACTGACTGTAGCTGAGGGAAATGACCATTCCTTTTAAAAGGGATTTTAAAAGGCCTATATGGAAATGATGTATTGCAGAATGTAATGTTCCTTTAAAGATACAAGTTATTCATAGATCTATTTTCATTTTATTTTTCTTTTAGGGAAATTCTAATAATTTAGAGGCTGAAATGACATCACAGTTCTAGTCAATATGAGAAGCTATTTATACTGATCATGAATTGGCACCACTGAAATATTTCTTCCATATATTCACAATGTATCCATCTAAACCATAACCAATTTGAGACAAAGTGTTTTGATTTCAGTGGAATTGACTTCAATTAAACTAAATTGGCTTAGTTGAGTTAGTGGGGAAGGCTGAGAGACTGTGAAGAGGGACCAAATTACTCATAGCTATCCCACTACAGCTGTCTGCGTTCCCTACGTTTCCAAAATGTATTCTGAGAGGTTGGCTGTTTTACTTGCAAGGGGCAGGATTCGGAATGATTGCTTTTGTGAAAAACACCTTGTCTTTTCATGTTCTCACTTATCTTATGGAATTAGTGGAGTCCTGGTGCCTAATTATACATTACATTATCTTGTGTCCTCCCTGGCTCCACCACAAGGACTTCTAATCACATACGTCTTCTGAATTCCATACTAAGAACTCGATTCCCAGGTAAGTGTAGACTAATCAAAAGTCCTCATAATGGTCCCGGGGAGGGTTTGAGGATAATGTAATTATAGAGCATGTTAACATACCTTTAGCTCCCAGTAGGGATGTCAGCCTTCAGGTTGGATATGAGGATCCTCCAGAATTACAGCTCATTTCCAGAATACAGAGATCAGTTTCCCTGAAAGAAATGGATGCTTTGGAGGCTGGAGTCTATGGCAACATACCCCACTGAGTTGTCTGTCTGCCCCAGGCTCCATTACCAAATCTCCAGGAGTTTCCCAACCTGGATCTGGCAATAATTCCCCCCCCCCATCATCTACTGGTGGCTCTCTCAGTGAAACAGAGCTATCACTGAAATGACACCTAGTCCTAATCACAAATTCTTTGGCACTCCAAGGTTTTTCTGGCATTGAAGAAAGCACTACTGGTATCAGAATCACTTGTGAGTTGGACAAGCAACTCTTCATTATAACGTTACAAGGTATCAGAATCACTTGTGAGTCAAACAAGCAATTCTTCATTGCAAGGGCAATAGGAGCACAAGGTGAGTCTGCATCTAAAGCTTGTGGAACACAAGTTTTCCTTTTGACTTCAGAAGCTTCCAGAAATATCTAAAGCTGTCCTTAGAGTAGGAATTAGGGGAAGGAAGGAATTAGGGGAAAGAAGACGTCTTGATGGGAGAGTGTAACAGGTACTGCAAGATGGTGGGCTCCTTCCCTAAAGATTACTTCCACCATTTTCTCCTCCAAGCATAAATCATTGTTTCATTAGTAGCCTGCACAAGGAAGACAGAACTCATTCCCTTAGAACCTACATTGCCCTTTCTTGCTCCACCCACTTCCCATTTCATTAGTGTCAGAAGATGGTAAAAGTCTGAAGGAAAGAAAATAGGGAAGTGGAATGGGTTCTACTCCATACCATACCTCATCTTGGACAGACATATTAAAACACTGCTCCTACCTACTAAACCTCATCTTTCCTTTCCATTTGAATGACCACCATGGCATTGATCCAGGAATTTATTGAATGTGTTAGAAAAGGCAGGTACTTTCCCCATGGTTCCCATACATTCAGCTGCTAGCACTCTCGCCCTCAATACAAATGTACTATCTACATTAATAGCTGTCAGCCAAGCATCCCTTACATCTGAGGTGAGGGAGCTGAGATGAACTATTTCTTAGCCTTTATAGTATATATGCCTTGGAGCCTATCTTTCCATATGGATGTGTCCTAGTATTGGTTTACAGGTTATAGTACCAGCTGAAGGTGACTTGACTTGGCCCTATGTTCTGGTTGTCTTCATATATGTGGTGACTGTCTTGTGTTTGGCTCTACTACATACTGAGCCACACAAAAAGTTTGCTAGATGATGTCAGCCACGACATGGAGCAATTTAAAATGCTATCAATCCAGTGACTGCAATGTGTCAACTATATGTAGTACATCCAATCAGAGATAAAATTGAAGCAGACTTCTGGACCCAGAATGTGTGTTTGTGGAACATATAATGGGAAAAGCAGCTGAGGGTGTGATGAATGTGGAGCAGGGGTGGGTAAAGCAGTCATCGCCTTCCCCTGTGTTTCTTCTCTGTTCCAAATTCTCATATTCAAATTACTTTTGTTTTTTTAAAAGAAGTGCCAGGGCCATGTTACATATTTGCTTGTAAAGTGTAGTTAGCTGCAAAGTGTTCACAATCAGATCTTGCACACTTGGGATTATGGAAAAGAGCTTCCAGTCCAGAGCACATGTTGGGCTGGATCAAACCAAATTCGCATTCAATCTCACCTAATTCTTCTCCTTGCTGCAACCCATGCAGGAAAAAGAAGGGAGGGAGGAATGGAAATGAACAATGCTGGGCTCTCAACTTTTCCATGGGACATGGACTCTTTAAATTTTAAAGGGCTATTATTTTGTACAGGAGGACTTGGCCTTGAGCTCAGGAGGCCAGGTCTACACCACTGAAAATAATGGCCCTTTAAAGTTTAAAGGGTCCATGTGGTGCTGAACAGCTGAGGGCACTTGGAGGCTACATCTACTGTCCACAGGAAACAATGGGGTCTCTTCTGCCCTTCCTTCCCCTCTCCCCCTTTCCTGTTGTCTCAGGATGGGGGGGGGAATGCACCAAAATTCTTTCAGTTTAATCAGGGATTTTTTTTTAAAAAAAGGCATGATTTTTGGGTGCTGAAATCTCCAAAACAGAAAACTATGTCTGAAAATAATTACAATAAACAAAACCACTACCACCACCACCATTTACATTTTACAGGCCCGTAGCCAGGATTTTTTAAAGTTAGGGTGCATTTTAATTTCTTGGGGGGCACTGGCTAATTTAATTAAAGGCAATTTAAGCAACTCCCTTTGCCTTCCCACCTAAATGGAGGCTGAAAAGTTTCAAGTGTGCTTATTTTCTTGGGGGGAGGGTTGTTCGGCAAGGCGGGATACAAATAGGAACAATAAATAAATAAATAAATAATTTTTGGTTTTTTTTTTGCTATGGCGGGATTAGGCAACTGGTGCTAAAGATCTCCCAAGATCATTCCTTGCCATGACCTCCCCCTGGCACAAGGGTGGCTCCATCTGTCCCTGTGCCTCTTCAAAATAGCCCAAGCCAGCGCTTACCTTCCCCAAGGAACTCTCCATGGCCAGAGGTTCCTTAGGCAGCTGCGGTGGTTCAAGGCTTTCCTCCTGTCTCCTCAGAGTGATTCCGCCTTTGCCCCAGCCAGCTCCATGTTCACTGCACTGATGAAGTATCAGGCAACTGGAGGAAGAGTGTCAGACGCTCCCCTATGAGATTGGAGAATCTGTTATGACCTTCCCAGCTCCTGTACGGAGCAGAGAAATGTACCAAAATGCGCAGTGTGGGGTGTATGTGTGACAAAGTTTTGAGTCCAGGCCAGGGGCACATTTAAGACCAACAAAGTTTTAGGGCTGATGGGAAGGATTTAAAATAGCAGTCTGCTTGTCTTTCAAAGGGTGGCTGCAGTTGGTTCTCTGAGCTCCCCTCCCCCCCTTTCTTAGAAATGGAATGTTTCAAAGGGCTTTTTCTTTACCCTGAGCAATATGAAAACTTGCCTCAGCTGCCAACATTTACTGCCTGGCAAGTGGCAGGGGATGGGGGCAGGGAGTGTGGCCGAGGCTGCCTCTTTATTGGGGACAGAGTCCAGGGGGATTTGAAGAGGCCTTTGAGGTAAGTTGGGAGCCTGGCCCCCAAATGCCCCACTGTAGCTACAAGCCTGACATTTTGACATACTAAAAATCATCCCCTTTAAAAAAAGCCAACCTGAAAATAAAACAAAACGTTTTTAAAGTGAACATTCCTGCTAAGCATAGCTTTTCAGAGTTCAAGGGGGAATCTTCCCTTCTCTTTTTCAATAGAGGAAATACTAGTTGGATAGAAGCCAGTTCATTGTGGAAATTAACCACCGACTGTAGCTATCCGATATGCAATTTGTCATAGTTTTAACATCATTTCTAACAATTCCTGAAGTGCTTCCTACCAAGCATAATTCCTGTGTGAAAGTAAAAGGAACTAAACCTTGAGTGATTTTGTATGTGTGTGAAATTAAACACCATTATCTTAAACTGCTGACAGAAAAGACATTTACATATTTCAGGTTAAGACATCTCAAGTAAATGTTTAGTTCAGGCTTTTTGACATTTTGATTTTCAGAGCTACACTAAAACACAACAAGGTGTCAGAGAGTACAGAAGAAAGATCTCATTTGGGGAAATATTAAGGTTACCACCACCTCCCCTGACAGAAGCCAGGAAGATAGAAACTCTGTCCTTTGCTCACACTATGTGACAATCAGAAACAACACAGTTGCTGCATGGAGTGGGTTGTAGGTGCCATATATAAGTCCAATCGTGATCCATCTTCACTGGCTTGCAATTTGTTTCCAGGCCCAAATTCAACATAATGGTGCTTACCTTTAAAGCCCTATATGGTTTAGGACCACCATAACTTAAGGAACACCTATGCCCATACACATCTCCCTGACAGCTATGATAATCTTCTGAGGGTGCCCATGTCTTCTGCTGTTAGATGAGTGGCAAGTCAAGAGAGGCTTTCTCAGTCAAGGTGGCACTGTCTTGTGCCAGTGGGTGATTTTTTTTTTGTTTCATCTGGCATTCCCCCAGTGAGTGGCCCCCTCTTTCCTGCCTTTTAATTCTGGTTTTATGTTTTTTATATGTATTTTACTTTGGAGTTTAATTGTTTTTATGATGTGTTTTATAATGTTTTGCTTCTAATTGTTAGCCACCTTGGTGACCCTGACTGGGCAGAAAGGTAGGATATACATTTTATTAATAAATAACCACCTCCAATACAATTTTGTGGAGAAGTGGCTGTTGTTTTTTAAAAATGCTTACATTGTGTATTGTCTTAATCTCAGCAGTCATATCCACACATGTTTTGATGCATCCTCAAAAGAACATGGGAAAATATGGTTATTTGGGCAAAAAAAATAATCTCTTTGTCACGCTCGCCAGTGTTCTCAGGGGAAGAGGGATAATGGGTTTGTTCCAGTGTAGGAGATGGGTTAGAAGAGTCATTGCTCGACCTCAGACACCTGGGGTGGGACTGGTTGCATCACCATCCTGCTTCCCACCTGGCACTTATTTCCAAGCCTGTGGGTGGATATTGGGGTCGCAGACCCGTGGGTCCTCCCATCTTTCCCTCTGTCTCTTTTGCCTGGAAAGGCTCTCCGCCCCTCTTTGCCCACACTGCCTCTTGTTCTGCGTATGTGCCAGATGTCATCCTCCTTGGCCAGCATTCTCTCCCCTTTTTGAACCCTCTCTCCCTCCCAGTTTCTGCCCTGCCCTCCCTGCTTCAGAGCAGGGTGGCCAAGGGATTGGCCCATTCCTCATTCCCATCCATGCACTCCCAGCCAGCCTCTTCTTGGTCTGGCCATCATTGTTGGGGGTGTCTCCCAGGTCCGCCTCCATGGCCCCCTTTGGGTTCCGCGGGCTGACTGGGGAGAAGGAGCCCAGGGCTGCCGGGGAACCCTCTGAGGAATTTCACTTCAGGCTGCCTCCAGAATGTAGGAACACCTGGAGATCCTGTCTCTGGTTCAGGCCCTGGGCCCGACCCTCTAGATGAATGCCTTTGGCTGTGGTTCACACTCCCACTCCTTTGTGGTTGCAATGGCTTTGGTCCTCTTCTTTTTGGCTCAGGGTACAAGAGGGCAGGAGGGGCTGAAGGCTGCTCCCCTCCTGACATTCTTATCCTCACAGGCTATGGACCTAGTGTCTTCCATGGCAGCTCTGGGACTCTCTCAGATTGTATCATGTCCCACACATCAGGCAGGCCACATGATAGATTTGGGGATTGGGGATAGATGTGGAGCCGGATGCCATCAATGCAGTGCTATGGTCAGACCACTTTGTCCTGAAGGCTCATCTGAGTGTCCCAGCCTTTCCCTATTTAGGCAATGAGCTCATTTATGCTTGCCCACAGAGACTTATGGATCCAATTGACTTCAAGAATGCTCTGTGGGATCCGATGCCCCCTGGTGACTCATTGGATGTACTGGTGGAAGACTGGCATAGCCATTTCTCTGAAGCCATTGATGAAATTGCTCCCCAATGCCTTCTTCATCCCCATTCTAAACTATCACCTTGGTACACCTTGGAGCTATGCAGAATGAAATGGGAACTAAGATGGATAGAGTGAGCATGGTGGCAGACTCATGACGAAGTTGCAAGAACATCTTGTAGGATGTTTATTAAAGCCTATGAGGTAACAGTGAAAGCCACAAAGAAAGAATTCTGTGTGGTTGCCATTGCATCCGCTAGCTCTCACCCAGCTCAATTATTTAGAATAATTAAGACACTGACTTCTCTGCCACAGGGAACTCAAAAAGTTTCTAATTCAGCATTTAGCTGTGGGGCTTTCATGAGCTATTTTGCAGATAAAATCTTGTCACTCCGCCAGGACCTGCCTGCCATTGTTGATACAGTATATGAACTGGAGGCCTTTTGGCTGTCTTCTGGTCCAAAAATGGACCATTCAGTCAGCTCTCCTGGGACAAGATTGACAGGATCCTGCATGCTGTGAAGCCTACCACTTGCCTCCTGGACCTGTGCCCATCATGGTTGGTAAAAGCCAGCAGTGATGGTATACAGGCCCCCTGGTTGATATTATAAGTTTGTCCCTGAGCTCTGGGACTTTCCCAGGGACTTTAAAAGAAGTAGTGGTGAATTTGCTTTTAAAGAAACCTTCTCTGGATCCCACTGATCCAGCCAACTACCACCCAGTCTCAAATCTTTCATTTCTGGGTAAGGTAGTTGAAAGAGCAGTGGCAGAGCAACTCCAGGCTTCCCTGGAAGATTCCTCTGTCCTGGACCCATTCCAATCTGAATTCCACCCTGGCCATGGACAGAGATGGCATTGGTTGCTCTCACAAATGACCTCCATAGACACCTGGATTGAGGCAAGTCAGTGCTGCTGTTATTACTTGATCTGATGGCAGCATTTGATGACCCACCGCCTTGCTGATGTGAGGCTACGTGGAACAGCCTTGGAGTGGTTCATCTCATTTCTTCACAGCTCAGGACAGAGGGTGACACTTGGGGAGAAGGTTTCACTATGATACCCTTTGGTATGTTGTGTCCCTTGGGGGGGGCAATCCTCTTCCCAATGCTATTCAACATCTATATATGCCCCCTCACCCTGTTGGTCCAGAGTTTTGGGCTGGGTTTTCACCAGTATGCTGATGACACCCAGCTATATCTGTTGATGGATGGATGGCCAGATTCTACCCCAGATGTTTTAGCCAGGTGTCTGGAGGCTGTGGTTGGTTGGTTGAAGCATAGTCGACTGAAATTGAGTCCACTGAAGATGGAGGTCTTGTACATGAGCCAAGGTAATGTGGGGTTAGGGATGCAACTCCCAGCTCTTGATAATGCATTACTGACACCAACACCAACAGTGAAGAGTCTGGGCATGCCTCCCTTTCTATGGAGACCTAAATCATAAATGTTGCCTGGTTTTTCATTTTTTCACCAAGCCAGGTCAGGCAACTGGTTCCCTTCCTCTCTCCCCCAGACTTAGCTACAGTGATCCATGCAATGGTCACCTCCAGGCTAGATTACTGTAACTTGCTCTATGCAGGGCTACCCTTGAAACTGACCTGGAAACTGCAGCTGGTTCAGAATGCAGCGGTTCATATCCTCACTGGAACATCATTAAGAGCCCATATTACACCAGTGCTCTGCCAACTGCACTGGCTTCAGGTGAAGTACTGGATCAAGTTTAAGGTATTTGTTTTGACCTTTAAAGCCCTACGTGGTCTGGGACCAACATATCTAAGGGACCATCTCCCCTGGTACATCCCCTAGAAAGCTCTGCACTCAACAGATAAAAATCTACTGGTGATGCCCAGGCCCAAAGATGTCCGCCAAACCTCAACCAGAGCCAGAGCCTTTCTGGCTCTAGTATCAACCTTGTGGGATGCTCTCCCAAGTGAGATCCGGGCCCTGTAGGATTTAAACCAATTCAGCAGGGCCTGTAAAATGGAGTTGTTCCACTGGTCCTATGGCTGAGGCAGCCAGTTTGGTGTAGTGGTTAAGTGCACAGACTCTAATCTGGGAGAACTGAGTTTGATTCCTCACTCCTCTACTTACACCTGCTGGATGACCTTGGGCAAGCCATAGTTCTGGCACAGCTGTTCTGGAAAAAGAGCCATTTCTGTCAGAGCTCTCTCAGCCCCACCTACCTCACAGGGTGTCTGTTGTGGAGAGGGGAAGGGAAAGGAGTTTGTAAGCCACTCTGAGACTCCTTTGGTAGTGAAGGGCGGGGTATAAATGCAATCTCTTCTCTCTTCTTCTTCACTAATCATCTAATCTGTCCTCCCTCTGTGTTTTCTGTCCCTAGCCTGCTTGATTTTTTTCTATGATATCTTAATATCCACTGTTGCACCTGATACAAAACCCTTTTGGGCTGTCTTAACTGTCTTATTGTCTCTTCTGCCATCTGATATTGTTTTAATTTTTAATTTATATTTATTGTTTTAACTGTTTTATTGTTATTGCTGTTACTCACCCTGAGCCTGCTCATAGGAGAGGGAGGGCTAAAAATCAACTAAACTAAACTAAAAGCAATAAAAATTGATATGACAGAGGCACCCAGTCCCTCAAACAATTGGATATAATGGTTGACCAAGTTATATGTGTTGGAATATGCAAGGTCTATTGTGCATAGATAAAGAAAATAACAAGAACATCCTGCAGTGGGAAGCAGAGGGGACAATTAGTTAGCATAGTGAGATTAGGGACTTCCTACTGTTTTCAACTTCAGGAGCTGCGGTGGCTCAAGTGGTTAAGACGCTGAACTGCAGGCTGTGGAAGCTCAGTAGTTCAGCAGTTCGAGACCCGGGCGCCGCATGACGGGGTGAGCTCCTGTCTCTAGTTCCAGCTCCTGCCAACCTAGCAGTTCGAAAGCAAGAAATTGCAAGTAGATAAATAGGTACCACTTCGGTGGGAAGGTAACAGCGTTCCGTGCACCTTGGTGTTTAGTCATGCCGGCCACATGACCATGGAAACGTCTTCGGACAGCGCTGGCTCTTCGGCTTTGAAACGGAGATGAGCACCGCAACCCTAGAGTCGGATTCGACTGGCTTTCGAGCAAGGGAACCTTTACCTTTACCTTTACTGTTTTCAAATAGTCTCCTTCCTGTCTCCTGATTGGCTCAATACACCTGCTGATCTTCTTTTCATTACTGACTCTCTCCTAGCTAGACAGTTAGACTTCTCTTTCTCTCTCCTCTTTCTCACAATTTTTCTTCTCTTCTTAATAAATAAACTCAATATATTGATGTGCTATATGCAGTTGTCTACTGTATGGCTGTTGAAATATTAAAATATTTAGCTTCTTAGGGTGTTCAAATAATCTCAGCTACTATATTTTGGCAATCCTTGCATGATGGGTTATTCCCCCCAGTATAGGAAGAGGGCTGCAGCTGAACAGAAAGCAGAAGGCCAAAGTCTTGGAAGTGACTTTTCTGAGGAGATAATTTTTTTTTTTTTAAACTGGGGACTTCTATATTTACAGTTCATAATCTTAACCAATATCCTAAATGTATTATTTATTTATTTAAAATATTTGTGTAATGCCTTTCTAGAGAATGTAGGGTCCCCAAGGAGGTGAACAATTATAACAGTGTTAAAATACAGACAAATATACATCTATATACTATTAGTGATGTGTGACCCCCCTCTGCGGATACCTAAAACTATGGATTGGGTCCACACAGACTCTAAACAGATTTTTTCAGCAAACTTGGGGGACTCCTCAGGTTTACAGAGAAATCTAAAATGTTAAAAAAATATAGCATATGTGTGTTAAATCCCCTGAAAAGTAAATTTTTCCTACCTGATCCTGGGGGCTGTGGCAGGTAGTGGTGGCTAAGCAGCTTGGAGGCCATGCAGAACAGGCAATGATTGCTAGAAATCTGGGGGGGGGCAGCAGTGGTGAAGCAACCCAGGGGCCATGTCATGGTGGTAGTGAAGTAGTTCGGGGGGGCACACCAGGCTGGGTGGCAGCTGCCAGAAAGCCTGGAGGCTCTTCTAGGCCCACTGGCAACTGCCGGAGAGCCCAGAGATTGCAGCAGCAGTGAAACAGCCCAGGGCCATGCCATGCTGGGCGGCAGCTGCTGGAAAGCCGATGGGCTGTGCTGGGTCCAGCAATGGCTGACGGAGAGCTCAGGGACTGCAGCAACAATGAAACAACCCAGGGGCTGTGCTGTGCTGGGTGGCAGCTGCTGGAAAGTACAGGGGCTGCTCTGGGTCTGGCAATGGCTGCCGGAGAGCCCAGAGGATGTGATGGCAAAGCAGCCTGGGGCTCCCACTGGGTCTGGCAGCAACTGCAGGACAGCCTGGGGGCCGTACCAGTCTTGGCAAGAAAGTGGGGGGAGATGAGATTTACTTGTGTGTGTGTATATAATATTTTTTAAAAATTAAATGATATAAACGCATAGCCACATAAACAAATAAACAAGGGGAAGTCCAATGAGAGTTAATAAAGAAATACCGAACCAAACAAAAAAGTCTTTACCTGGTGATGAAAAACAAGGATAGAGGGCAACAGAGTAATCTCCCTAGGGAGGGTGTTCCACAGTTTTGGTGCCACAGCCAAGAAGGCCTTTTCTTGGGTTACACCCCCTCCCCGTCTAGCCTCAGCTGGTGGAAGCACCTGAGGTAGGGCCTCTGAGGATGACCAGAGTGATTGGGTAGGTTCATATGGGAGTAGGTGGTCTTTAAGGTGTGTTATTCCTTAGGAATCCATTATGAAGTAGTGGTTAAAATGTGGGACTGGGATCTCGAAAACCCAGGTTCAAATCCCCATTCTGACATGGAAGCTTACTGAGTGTCCTTGGGCACTTACTGTCTGTCAGCCTAGCCTACCTAATGGGATTGTTGTTGCAAAGAAAGGGCCACAAGAAATAAGCACTGATGCAACCCTTCCTGCCCTCCCTCTCATGATCTGCCTAAGTCACAGAATCAGCATTGCTGACAGATGGCCATCTGGCCTCTGTCTGAAAACCTCCAAAGAATGAGAGCCCACCACCTCCTGAGGAAGCCTGTTCCGCTGAGGAACCACTCTAACTGTCAGGAAGTTCTTCCTAATGATGTAAATTCCTTTGGATCCCTAGAGGGAAGAAAGTGGTGAATAATGTTTTATAAGTTCAGTGATAATATCAAAATGATGCTATGATTTCCCTCTCCTGTAATCCACCAAGGTGATAGCAATGCTTTCTTCAGCTTAGTAGCATCCAATCAAGTTACAGCCTGCACTGTTTGGTGTTCAGCAGAATACCTTTCTAGGACTTCCAAACACTGAGCACCCTCCCTCCCCCGAAGATGGCCTATCTGCTTCTCCTTTTGTGAAACCATCCCTGTCTATTCCTGACAAGATCTACTTAATAAACCTTAGCCTGAATAACCAGTGGAGGGTGCTGGTGGCAGAAGAATAAAAATTACATTGAGGGATGTATTTAAAAAAATTAGAACATCTGAGAGATAAAGGTGGAGGGAACATGACAGTCTGTCAGCTAGAGTCGAGGCTGATAAAGGCAGCCGTTTGTTGAGCTGTTGCATTTTACTTAAATACTGGGAGAGTTACAAAGCATCCACAAGGAAAAAAAAGTGTCTGAATGAACATTTTAATTAATTCATGTGCAATTTTAATTAAAAACATAATGTGTCAGGGAAATGAATAATGCCTTTGGGCAATAAAAAAGCTGGGTTTTCTGCTCAATTTTCTGCTTTGTTTCTGATACTGAAGGTGATCACTCTTAGGAAAGAAACCGTACCTACACCAAACATTCTCCCCATGAAATAGCTGTCATAAAACTGACAGTATAAAATTAGCATGTATAGCAAAAAATATCATCTGCCTCTATGTATTGGCCCTGATCCAGAGTTCCTTCTATGCAGAAATAGTGTATGCATGGATTGGCATGGCCATTTCTAATAGGATTGCCTACCTGTTGGAGGTGGGAGAGAAGCCTGCCCCCCAGCCTGATGGCATTGATAATATGTTTGCTGGTAGAGCATGTAGTCTGAGACATTGCACATCTCTCTCCAGGTGCTATGGATAGATTAACTATATGTATACAACCATTTTACATGAGCAAAATTTGAATTCAGGAGGTCATTTGATGCTCTGTCCTGCACTATAGTATGTGTGAGAGGGTCTAGGGGTTCCACTAACTTGCTGTTGTTGTTTTTCAAATGATGTGCAGTCAGGGCCGGCCCGAGTTTTTTTGTGCCCTAGGCGGGGCTACCTTCTGGCGCCCCCCCCCTGCTGCTGGGTCTCCCTAGGGTTCCCCTCCTCCTTCTCCTCCTCCTTCCCCCTCTCACCCGTCTCCGGGCATGCCAGCAAACCAGGGGAAGGGGCGGGTTTTTTTGGTGGGGGTGGGGGGGTGGGGGCCTTTTGCCATCCATAAGGGCCAGCGAGCCTAGGCGATGCAGATAATCTTAAACAGAATTACCCCTTCTAAGTCTAAAGATTTCAGTGAACTTATAAGAGTTAACTCTGTTTAGGATTGCATTGCTAATACAACATTTGCCATGATGGACTCCTATATGGAGCCCTGGTCAAAACTTCCAACCATGATCTCATTTTTTTCTATCAAGCCACAGCTGACATATGGCGACCTTGTAGGGTTTTCAAGGCAAGAGAGGTTCAGAGGTGGCTTGGCATTGCCTCCCTCCATGTCACAACCCTCGTATTCCTTGGAGGTCCCCCATCCAAAAACTAGCCAAGGTCGACCCCCCCCCCGATTTCAAGATCTGATGAGATTGGGCTAGCCTGGGCTATCCAGACGGGGCTAGCCTGCGCTATGAACTCATGGTTCCTCTGATTTCCCCAAGTTCCATTTTTTCAAAGAATGTCTCTAGCACTTTTTGTTACGGAGATGTTACTTCAGGGGAAAGATGCAGGTAGTTCTTGCCCAGATTGCCTGAAAAGGCACAGGGAGGGGAAGGTTTACGATGGCTGGCTTGGGGTAGAAATTCACTGCTCAACCAATTGTGTGAACACTTCATTGTGGCTGCTGTGCATGCATCTGTGTTTGCGGCAACCTGGAAAATCATTGCCTGTGACTTCTGTAATACGCATAAAAGCACTGTTTTCTAGACAGACTGCACCAGTCAAGGTGTGAATTTATGCAACTTACATTGATAGGGTGTCAATTTTAAAGCCCAGTTCTGTCCAACGAAATCTAATAAGTTGTCTAAACCAGAGCAACACTGTGTGAGACATAAGAAAATAGTTTCTACAATATGCTGTACCATAAACATCTTTCTGAAGACAGGGAGCAGGTAAAAACAGGGCACAAAATACTGAGTTTTCTTCCCAAGGCTGTTCCAACTTGCCCCTCAGCCAAGGTGGAGAGAGGAGGGCAAGGGGACAAAGGCGGAGTATAAATGAAGTAAATAAATAAATAATAAACAGAAAGCTTAGGTGAGCATTCTGAGGCATCAGTCAGTAGAGTGAAGGCACAGTTCCTCAGACCAGAAATCTGGGGGTATGCAGCCTTTATGGAACTGGGACAGGAACCTCTTGATAAGTGCTACTATCTCTGACCCAAGGACCTTGTGGCTAGGGAGAAAGGACTTGGCATACCTCTCTCAAGCACTGGTAAATTCTTGGCAGGCCAGAGAGACCCTGAGCAGTGTATAACTTAACTCAGGCTGAAAACAGGTATGTACTGACAGAGGAGACCTGGCTCTCCTGCATCCTGTCAGTTGCATCCTCACTGTAATTGCGTATGGCATGAGTTTTTGCCCTTGCATATTGCAGATCATCATCTTGCTGTAAAACAAATAAAGCTGGCCTTTGAATATCCCAGCAGCTGTTGTCAACCCCCCCCTCCATATTCCACAATCATCTGCAATAATCTTAGCAGACAGCAGAATGTCCATTGCTGTGCCCAAAGTCAAGAGTGGATAGCATAATCCAGCCTCCAGCACCACAAAAGGATGATGTGCTAAAACAGGGCTACAGCTAGGGTTGCCAGCCTATAAGTGTGGCTTGAAGTTCTTCTGGAATTACAACTGATCTTCAGACTACAGAGATCTGTTCCCCTGGAGAAAATGGCAGCTTTGCAGGGGGAATTCTATGGAATTACATCCCCTCTGAGTTCCCTCCTCTCCCCAAACTCCACCCACCCCACATTCCACCATCAAATCTCTAGGAATTTTCCAACTTGGAGTTGGCAACCATAACTATAGCACATCCTTTGGATGCAGCAAGTCTTGAGTGGGAATGCTCAAACACCGGCCAGTTTGGACCATGTAACCCTACTGCCAACTGCGACCAGCTTCTGACCTTTCGATGATGCATGACTCCATCAAGGCTGTTCAAAAGGTTGCTGTCCTCTTTCCCATCACAGCACAGTCCAGCATGATCAGCTTCCATTGTAATGAGCTCTCTTCTCCACCCCCTAGTCACAGAATTAAACCAATTATCAAGTGTATAAACTGCTGGCAAATCAGTGTTGGGGTTTTCTAAGCTCCTGCTGCTCACTGTTCTTTTCTATATTCTTTAGCAATAGTGATGGCTACTGATATGTTTGGATTGGGAGGGCCTGAACATATAAATGAGTTTGTTGCACTGAAGAGAAATAGATATCTCCAAGCTGGATGGATTAATTACCTGGCTTGAAATAAGTCAACATAATGTCATAGAAGTTAAGTGCTGACTGAAGCCTTGTGTTATGGTCTGAGTAGTAGACAGTGCTGCCAGGTCCCCTGGCAAAAGGTGGAGGCATGGGGGAAACTTACCAGGTGGCATGGGAGGCCTTCAATGATGATATGGTGATATTGCAGCTATGTGCTGATGTCACTTCCCATGCACACTGGTAACGACCTGGCATTTGGGCAAAACTCTATGGTTTAACCAAAGGGTTTTGCCCAAATATCAGAATGACCCCACATTCCCCAGCAACACACTGATATCACCTCCGGGCATATGGAGAGTGACATCAGTGTGTTGGGATGCTGCTACTTTCCCCCCAGTTTTGGCACCATCCCCCCATCCCCAGCCAGCCAGCTGAGAGATGGCAGAGAGCACCTGCTGGGAGGCCTGGAAACACAGCCCATGAGAGGGAAGGGAGACAAATAAAAACAAGATCTCCCAGTATGACAAGCGATGTACAGACTACATAAATCATTTTCTAAGAGCAAACAGCTGCTTTGAAGGGTGGACTCTATGACATTGTAATGCACTGAAGTCCCTCCCCTCCCTAAACCCTAACCCTCCACATGCACCATCCCCAAATCTTCAGGAATTTCCCAACCCAGAGTTGGCAACCCTAGTGGAAAACAAAGCATTGGAAACCAAGGAGCATTCACAACAAAGTCAAGTTTTTACTCCAAACATTTTAAAGCACCAATAATATATACCTCCCCAATCCCTAAGCAGCTTACCTCAAAACTAGAAGAATATTTGGAGTAAGAAAAAGCCAAGGGAAAACACACCCAGGTGACCCTACCTCAGCTGTTCCATATCCAGGCAGGTTCTAAAATGCAATTTCCTTGAGCTCAACCATATGCCTGTTCTCACAGCAGCCAAATTTCCTAGCAAAGCTTTCTCCTCAGCCTCTTTCTTTGGTGCCTTGGCCAGTACTAGTTGCAGCACTTTGCCTTTGCTAACTTGCCTTTGGTTCCTCTTGTTTATATAATTCAGATCTAGTTCTACCTCCCAGACCTTGACCAATCACTGGGAACATCCTTAAAACATCTCTATATACACAACAAGTCATGAACTCAGATGACTAGTTGTGTATATAGAGATGTTATGTTAAGTCATGCTGTACACTCAAGTAGAACTTTGGGTGTGGAAACTGAATAATAGCACTGACAATGCTAATAACAATCTCCTTGTCCCAGTTTTGCTAGATGTGCCTTGATGCCTATGTTAATAGTGATAATTAAAAACTGAGGACATTGCCAACAGTTCCTTACCACCCTAAAGATTTCTGGTTGTCTTTGGTTTAAAACGTTTGCCTTTGGAGGAAAATGATTTCGATCATTTTTATGCAGAGAGTTCATAAAGAAAAGGAGTCGGGAGTCCAGAGAAACGAAATTCAAAAGGGCATGGTTTTTTTTGCAAACTGATACTTAAGGATGAGAGCAGGCTTGTCTCCGTAACAAGTGCCCTACTAGTAGCATATCTATGGTGAGGACACACAAACAGAAAAAAGAAACTGTTGAAGAAGCATGCTTAATTTTGTATTTGTTGTCAAACTAAAGAAAAAGAAACTGCTAGCAGATGTGATAATTTATTATCAAAAGGGTTTTTAAAAATCAGCACATCAATATTTTCCTCCAGGCCTAAAAACAACAAGCTCATTGCAACTCTGCAAGACAGGCACCATCTACAAACACAAATAAACACACGGCCAACATGCAGAATTTTTTTCACATCTGATATTGTGCATTTAAAGTGATGCAAAGTTTCTTGCACTCGCTTTCTAATACTTTCAACAAAGTCCTGTCCTTTCACTGGCAGACTAATCTTGTTTCCATCCTCAAACAGGCTGGAGAGTGTTCCAGGGTATGATCAAGTTAAAGTTCATTTCTGATCTCTTCATTTTATGTGCACCTAGTCCAGGATACATCTGCATATATGTTGACAGGGACTTGCTACAGTGATTATATTTTGTCTCTACTAAAAAGTCTGGATGTCTCCAGGTACAATTCAAAATGATGTTTTTTTGCCTACAAACCACCTGTGGCTTGGGATTGAAGCATCTGCTGCACCATCTTCTGCCACAGAAACCTGACAGTCTGCTTTGGGCATCTGCTGCAGAGCTCATGCTCCAGGTGTCCCTGCCTTCAAATGTCAGGTGAATAGCAGTGAAGAAAGTGATTTCCACTGGTTGTGTATTGCAAGAGTAAGCCCTCACACCACAATCTTGTCCCTTAGATTCCCAGAAAACACTTTTTGCTGTTTAACTGGGCCTTCTTTTGAATAATCCTTTTCTTCTCATATTGTTTCTGCTGGGATTCTGGCATTGTCTGATTGTGTCATCTAGTCCAACCCCCTGCACTCTGTAGGAGCATAGCCGAGAGATAGCCCTACAACATACTCGAAAGATGGTCGTCCAGCCTCCGCTTGAAAACGTCCAGAGAAGGAGCATCCACCACCTCCCGAGGCAGTCTGTTCCACTGCTCAACCACTCTTACAGTTAGGAAGCTTCTCCTAATATTTAGCTGGTAACGACTCCCTTGAAATTCTCCTTTATCCTAAATCAGGATCAATGCTCCCTCTAAGCTGTGGAGTCTTGTGAGCAAAAATTCTACTTTGTGAGCTACTGGCGTTAAAGTTGTGAGCAACTGATTTGGCTACTGCATAAATTAGTTTGCTCTGGAGCTATCTTTCCTGAGCTAAGGCAAAAATCTGTGAGCTGGAGCCTAAAAAACTGTGAGCTAGTGCACACTAACTCAGCTTAGAAGGAACACTGGTCAGGATCAAACTAGATCTATGACTGATCTTGGTTGGGTTTGGCCCATTTTGTTCAATAAAAAATTTGTTTGGATTCTTTAATGTGTTAACCTCATGTATTATTGGGGTGACATTTGTATTGTTTTCAAAGGGAAACCCATGCCTGCTTGTCTTGCACTGACTGAGGTGAGATTCTCAGTGATTGTTTATTGCAGGCCTTGATGCACCCATCTCCACCCCCACTTTACAGGTTATTATGTGGTCATAATCAGGTTCCCCTGGGGCTTCTTTTAGGTGATGCGAGAACTCTGGTTCTTCTCTCATCTCTTCTTAACACTGTGTGTGTGTTCTTGCTTTTACTTTTGGGGAGGTGGAAGACCAAGAACTCCTACTCCACAAAGCAATCTGTCTGTTTGGGTTGCCAGCTCTGGTTTGGGAAATCCCTTGAGATTTGGGGATGGATCCTGGGAAAGATAGGGTTTGGGGAAGAGATTGACCTTAGCAGGGTATAACGCCATAGAACCCCTCTCTAAAGCAGCTATTTTCTCCAGCAGAACTGATACCTGGAGTCTGGAGATCAGCTGTAGTTCCAGGAGTTCTCCAGGCCCCACATGGTGGTTGGCAACCCCATGCCTGTTATGGGAAGTGGGGGGGGGAGAATGCTAGACAACAAGAACTGCCACTGATTCTTGGGCTGCCATCTAGAGCACTGTAGTGCTATTTCCTGCCATACAAAGAATACAAATTCAATTTTTTAATTATTTTCCCCCAAAATACATGCAACTGGAAATTAGGCCTAAAACCAACAACCATCCTGTCCCACATTCTACCACTCGGCCATCAACTACAAGCAAGATAATTGCCTGTTCCTATCAATTGGCTAATGGCTAATGAGAGCTTCCTGGAACTGCTAGTCATATAGGATGAGAATCCTCTCCAAGACAGTGATGTCATTTGGGAAAATGTTGTTCACAGATATGCCAATTAGGGATAATACTGTGTGGCATGAACATGGGCTAAGTGTTCTGGCTGGATACTGTGCCTATCAGCCAAATCATTCTCTCCCTTTGCTCTCAATCCCCTCCCCTTATCATCATAGCCCTGGAGAAACAGAAACTTAATAAAGACAATGTAGGGGAATGGAGAATGAAAACAGAGTACATGCATTCCCTTCCCCCAGTCAGTGGACCTCTAGAGAATCCCCCACCCTCCCCCACCCTGATGCATGAGGACTCTTGCCCACCTTCCCCCCTCTATCTCATATTCTAATATTTCTCTTGCATGACTCCTTTGCTCTTGCACATGGATGGCCAAACTGTGGCTCAGGAGCCACATGTGGCTCTTTCCACCTTTCTCTTTCTCTTTATCCTTTCCCTCCCCATATAAAGTTAAATGTGTTCTCCAAAGCCCACCACACCACCACACTGGCCAGCTGGGTTGGCTCAGAGAAGGCATTTGTCTCTTTAAATTCCTTCTCCAAGCCAAGCCAGCACGGCAGTGCGGGTGGGGGACTTGGAGAACACATTTAAAGTTAAAGGTGTTCTCCAGGGCCCAGCCCTGTGACCCTGCCCACCAGCTTGGAGAAGGCATTTGTCTCTTTAAATCCCTCCACCAAGCCAGTTGTCATGGGGGCGTAGGGGGGTTGGAGAACACATTTAAAGTTAAAGTTGCTTTCTTTCCATCTCTCTCCTTTTCTCTTTGTTTTCCCCTCCTCCCATTTATTTGCCTTATTTGTTTCTCTGTCTCCCTCTTTCTTTCCACCTCTCTCTTTCTCTGTCTCTTAGAAAAATAAATATCATTACCAAAATCTGTTTTTACCCCTCTTGTTTTTATTTTTGGCAGTCTCATTTAATGTTAATAAAAAGCAAACTTGCATATTTTTTCAATAAAAACATGCCTGTAATATTTGTAAATTTTGTTCATGTCTTGAGGCTCTCAAACATCTTACATTTATTCTATGTGGCCCTTACATTAAGCAAATTTGGCCACCCCTGCCTTGTATATGCACTCTCTCACTCTCTTTCTCTTGCATACAGTGGCTAGTACACTTCTTAACACTTGGCAGTGCTAAAGGTAAACCTTCACTACTACAATGGCAAAACACTATAGTATTGTCCCAATACAGTATATTACGTGATGGTTTTTCTCATAGGCATTAATACTGTCCCTAATGTGAACTCTCTGATCAAATTAAGTGGGATACAGAAACATATATTTTTGGCTGGATTATGCCCCAAGTTTTGGAGTCTGTTTACAGCTAAAGCAAATAACCAGTGCACCATAACAAGCTTTGAAAAATTCAGGAGAATGAAGTTCATACAAATGGTTAATGTCTGCTGTTGCAGATGTGAAGTTAATGAATGTAATCTAACACATCTTGAGATAAACTAATATGCATACTGATATAAACAATAATTCCAGTCTTTTAAGAGTGGAAATCTGGTGTTTATTAGAACAGTTCATAATCACTCCCATTTCAAGTTCTGCATGAGAATATACTGTAATGAGGGATTTAAACTCTTCTAATTAGACATGGTTTTTAAAAAACAGGCTGATAATTAAAATAGTGAGGGTTACACAGAAAAGCATGAAAACATTGCAAAAAACTACAGGGGAATGAAACACAGTACACCTCCCCCCACACATACAAATATTCTCAAGGATATCAGTGATTTTGTCTTTTATTTTAGGTGCTCTATGGGTAAAGCTGTCATATTACTGTAGTTTCAAAAGGAGATTATAGTTGGTTAGGGATGGTATATTTTGCAATGCTTGCTGGATTGATTTAATTATATCTGTTTTGATTTTGCTTCTCCTGGGTAAACCTTATGATACTGTGGTGTTCATCCATCCAAACAAGGCAGCGCCTCCACTGGAATGGCATTTCTGTTTCCAGAACAGGGGGCGGTGATTTCTGGCAATCCCCCTTCTCACGGCAATCCCTCCCCACACTTTCCATCTTCTGCTGTTCCTGGAGATCTGCTGACCAATGACCCCTCTAAACTGTGGAGTCTTGTGAGCGAAAACTCTACTTTGTGAGCTACTGGTATTAAAGTTGTGAGTGAGCGATTTGGCTACTGCATAAATTAGTTTGCTCTGGAGCTATCCTTCCTGAGCTAAGACAAAAATGTGTGAGTCAGAGGCTAAAAAACTGTGCTAACTCATCTTAGAGGAAACACTGCTGCTGACCCCCCAAAAAAACAAAGTGTCAGGGTGATCTGCAGGGCTACAGCAGGATGGAGAGGAAAAATCCAGCTCCTTGAAATCTGTGGATATGCCTATGTTCTTGAGTCACTTTCTATTTCTTATTAATTTAATTATTTAATTATTTAATTACCTTATTTGTACCCCACCTTTCTCCCCAGTGCGGACACAAAGTGGCTTACACTGGTCTCCTCTCCTCCATTTTATCTTCACAACAACCCTGTGAAGTGGGTTAGACTGAGAAAGTATGACTGTTCCTACATTACCCAGTGTGTTTCCATGGCATGACAAGGGATTCGAGCCTGTGTTTCCTATATACTAGTCCAACACCCTTGACCATGACACCAAACTGGTTGTCCATGTCAATCTTTTTTTATATTTGTGCATGTATGTTTGTTGTTGCAGAGTCCTGGCTGCTGGAGTTAGGGTGTGAAAGGGTCATTGTTTGCCTGTAATTGAGTGCCTGGGTGGATTTGAATAGCTGCTGGCCACACCCTCTTCTGGGGGAAGCTTCTATTTAAGGCTCTTACCCTAGGGGCTCTGTAAGAAGCCCAAGAAGAGCCAGAAAGCCAGGGACCTAGGCTTCTTGGGTTCCCAGTAAGGTAAGTAGACTTCTACAACAGGAACCACATAAATACAAAGGGTTTTAAAAGGGGGATTATATAAAAGTATTAGTTTAAAAGCAATTATGAAGCCAGAATGCCAGCAGGGGGTTGGGGGCTATCCAGTGTTTTGCATGGAGTGTCACATGTATGACTATCTGCCCACTGGTCAGAAGTCTTGGGTGTGTGCTCAGTGCAAGGAGCTCCTGGTTCTCAGGGAACGAGTTTGCTCCCTTGATGCCAAGGTGGCTGACCTGGAGAGACAGTCAGTTAGGTGCACGGAGAAGACTCTCGGGGACTTGTTAGATATGTCCCACTCTGGATCTGGCAGCCCCGCTGCTGCCAGGGAGCATGAGGGTCAAGGTGAAATGGGGCACCATGCTGAGGATAAGGGGAATGTGCCCTCAGAAGAGACCTCTTCTTCAGCTGGTGACTGGGTATCCTTTCGTACCAAGGAACCGTCCCTGGGAAGGGTGGGAGGGGGGGTTCTTGGTAGTTGATGATTCAATCCTTAGACAGGTAGACAGCTGGGTGGCGAACCCGCGTACCGACCGTATGATGACTTGCCTGCCTGGTGTGAAGGTAGCAGATATTACACATGTTTTAGATAGGCTGGTAGATAGTGCTGGGGAGGAACCAGTGGTCGTGGTGCATGTCGGCACCAACAGTGTGGGGAAATGCAGTCATGAGGTTCTGGAGGAGAAATTTAGGCTGCTGGGCAGGAAACTCAAGGCCAGGACCTCCAAGGTAGCCTTCTCAGAAGTGCTACCTGTTCCATGTGCAGGGCTGGAGAGACAGGCACAGATCAGGAGTCTCAATGCGTGTATGAGATGATGGTATAGGGGAGAAGGGTTCAAGTTTGTTAGGCACTGGGATGCTTTTTGGAACAAGAGGGAGCTGTACAAAAGAGACAGTCTCCACTTGTCCCGAGAAGGAACCAGGCTGCTGGTGCTCAAAATCAAAGAGGTGGCAGAGCAGTTTTTAAACTGAATATTGGGGGAAAGCCGACAGGAAATGAAAAGTCTCTGGTTCGGGATGGCTCATCTCAAAGAGATGAAGGGGTAGCTGTTACTTTTGTACAAGGAAATGGATTACAATTGTCCACTGAGACTGTGGCTAACGATAGGGACTGCCTGGCAAGGTCTCGAGGCAGCAAGAGGAAGGTTGTGGGCTTAACAAGCATGGGAATCTATAGGTGTTTATACACAAATGCTAGAAGTCTCCGAGGTAAAATCGGGGAGTTGGAATGCTTGGTGTGTGTGTGTGGGAGAAAATAGACATAGTGGGTATTTCAGAAACTTGGTGGGATGAGGAAAATCAGTGGGATGCGGTGATTCCTGGTTATAAATTATATCGGAAGGATAGGGGGGGAAGGGTTGGAGGTGAGGTGGCTCTGTATGTCAGAGAGGGTATACAGGCCAGTAAGATTGAGTGGGTAAGAGAATTGGATTAGCTTCTGGAAATGCTATGGGTTGAAATAGTAGGTCCAAAAGGAGGCTTAACAGTGGGAGTTTGTTATTGCCCACCAGATCAAAAGGTAGAGGAGGATTATAAAATGATGAAAGAATTAAAGATAGCAGCCAGATGAAATAACTGTGTTGTAATAGGCGATTTTAACTATCCACACATTGATTGGGTCAATATGAGTTCTAGTTGGGAAAAAGAGACTGAGTTTCCAGACACTCTCAATGACTGTGCTATGGAACAGATGGTCACAGATCCTACCAGTGGAGAGATGATCCTGGATTTGGTCCTAAGTAACGCCCAAGACCTGGTGAGAGATGTAAAAGTGATTGCACTGCTTGGGAACAGTGACCATAATGTCATTGAGTTTCACATTTGTATAAATAGGGAGTTACCCAAAAAGACTGACACAACCACATTTAACTTTAAAAGGGGTAACTTCTCTGGTATGAGGGAACATGCGAGGAAGAAATTGAAAGGAAAAATGGAAAAGGTCAAAACCATTGAGGAAGCTTGGAGACTATTTAAAAATACAATCCTAGAAGCGAAGAAAAATATATACCGCAGCTTAGGAAAGGCACAAGTAGGTATAGAAAAAAGCCTGCATGGTTAACAAATAAAGTAATGGAAGCTGTAAAAGGTAAGAAGGATTCCTTTAAGCAGTGGAAAGCTAGTCTCAGTGAGGTTGATAATAGGGAACACAGGCTGTGGCAAATAAAATGCAAGTCTGTGATCAGGCAAACAAAAAGGGAATATGAGGAGCATATCGCAAAAAACATAAATGCCAACAATAAAACTTTCTTCAAATACATTAGAAGTAGTAAACCAGCCAGGGAGGCAGTGGGGCCCTTGGATGACCAAGGGATAAAAGGACTACTGAAGGATGACAGGGAAATGGCTGAGAAGCTGAATGCATTTTTTGCCTCTGTCTTCACTGAGGAAGATGAGAAGTGCTTGCCCACTCCAGAACTACCGATTTCAGGAGGGGGTTTGAAAACCTGAATCAGATTGAGGTGACAAGAGAGGAAGTCCTATGACTGATGGACAATTTAAAAACTAATAAATCACCAGGCCCAGATGGCATCCATCCGAGAGTTCTGAAAGAACTCAAATGTGAATTTGTGGATCTCCTTATATTAATATGTAATCTTTCTTTAAAATCTGCCTCCATTCCTGAGGACTGGAAGGTAGCTAATGTCACTCCCATCTTTAAAAAGGGCTCCAGGGGAGATCCGGGAAATTACAGGCCGGTCAGTCTGACGTCGGTATCCGGTAAGTTGGTGAAAACTGTTATTAAGGAAAGAATTAGTAGGCACATTGATGAACAAAAACTATTGAGGCAGACTCAGCATGGGTTCTGTAAAGGAAGATCTTGTCTCACTAATGTGTTAGTGTTTTTTGAGGGAGTGAACAAACATGTGGACAAGGGGGACCCAATAGATGTTGTTTACCTTGACTTCCAGAAAGCTTTTGATAAAGTTCCTCATCAAAGGCTCCTAAGTAAGCTCAATAGTCATGGGATAAAAGGACAAGTCCTCTTGTGGATCAAAAACTGGCTTATAAATAGGAAACAGAGAGTGAGTATAAATGGGAAACTTTCTCAGTGGAGGGTGGTAAGCAGTGGGGTACCACAGGGATCAGTACTCGGTCCAATGCTTTTTAACTTGTTTATTAACGATTTGGAATTGGGAGTAAGCAGTGAAGTGGCTAAATTTGCAGATGACACAAAGTTGTTCAGGGTGGTGAAAACCAGGGAGGATTGTGAGGCACTCCAAAGGGATCTGTTGAGGATGGGCAAGTGGGCGTCAACATGGCAAATGGGGTTCAATGTGGCCAAGTACAAAGTGATGCACATTGGAGCCAAAAATCCTAAATATAAATACACATTGATGGGGTCTGAACTGGCAGAGACTGACCAAGAGAGAGATCTTGGAGTCGTAGCAGATAACTCAATGAAAATGTCTAGACAATGTGTAACTGCAATAAAGAAGGCCAACACTTTGCTGGGGATTATTAGGAAGGGAATTGAAAACAAATCAGCCAGTATCATAATGCCCCTGTATAAATCATTGGTGCGACCTCATTTGGACTACTGTGTACAGTCCTGGTCACCATGCCTCAAAAAGGATATTATAGCATTGGAAAAAGTGCAGAGAAGGGCAACTAGAATGATAAAAGGGTTGGAACACTTTCCCTATGAAGAAAGGTTAAAATGCTTGGGGTCTTTAGCTTGGAGAAACGACAGCTGAGGGCTGACATGATCAAGGTTTATAAGATTATGCACGGGATAGAGCAGGTAGAGAAAGAAGTACTTTTCTCCCTTTCTCACAATACAAGAACTTGTGGGCACTCAATGAAATTGCTGAGCAGTCGGGTTAGAACAGATAAAAGGAAGTACTTCTTCACCCAAAGAGTGATTAACGTATGGAATTCACTGCCACAGGAGGTGGTGGCAGCTACAAGAATGGACAGTTTCAAGAGGGAATTAGATAAACATATGGAGCAGAAGTGGCTATGAGCCACAAGATATAGATAGGAACTCTCAGTCTGGGGCAGATGATGCACTCTAACCTTGGTGCTGGGGGGGCAGCAGTGGAAGGGCTTCTAGTGTCTTGGCCCCATTGCTGGACCTCCTGATGGCACCTGGTATTTTTGGCCGCTGTGTGACAGAGTGTTGGACTAGATGGGCCATTGGCCTGATTCAACATTGGCTTCTCTTATGTTCTTATGTGTGCTTGCCTGGAAATCATGGTTGACTTCTGGGAATGCCTTACTGGGGTCTTGGACTTTCCCCCCAGAGATATGGCTTGATTAGGCTGGCTCTGCATCTCACCTCTGGTATTCCTTGGAGGTCTCGCTTCCAAGTACTTGCCAGGGTCAGTCCTGCTTAGCTTCTGAGATCTGATGAGATCGGGCCTGCCTGGGCTATCCAGGTCAGGGCATGTCAAATTTTTCATTTGAAAGTACAAATACATGACTTCTTTGTGCACCAATAAATCACCCATATATATTGTGTATGTGTTAGTATATATTTATATAAATGCATAAATGGCTGTCATAAATACAGTTTTAAAAAGTGGGAAATATGTAAAGGAAACAAACATAAATATCAGTCACTAAAATGTGCAGTATAACAACATACAGAAACAAAAATAAAGAAAAAGGCACATTCATCTATCCCTTTATTTTGTTCTATTATTGACAAGAATTCTATTCTCCCATTAACTATTTACATTATGTGATGGGTTTCTATGGACCATTTGGGGGACAGTTTTTCATCTAGATTAATGACTTATAGGAAAAGCCATATTAAGTACAACTGTTTGTAGGCAGATGGGTAGCAATGATTTCCTAATGTTCAGGTAAAGGTTTCCCTTGCTTGAAAGCCAGTTGACTCTGACTCTAGGGGGTGGTGCTCATTTCTGCTTCCAATCCAAAGAGCCAGCACTGTCCAAAGACTTCTCCATGGTCATGTGGCCGGCATGACTAAATGCCAAGGTGCACAGCATGCTGTTACCTTCCCACCAAAGTGGTACTTATTTATGTACTTGCAATTTCTTGCTTTTGAACTGCTAGGTTGGCAGGAGTTGGGGCCAGAGACTGGAGCTCACTCCGTCACACGGCACTAGCGTCTCAAACTGCTGAGCTACAGACTTTCTGGTCTGCAGCTCAGTACTACTTTTAATTCTATAAAAATGACTTATAGTTGTAGGTACGATTAAATGTTAGTGAAAATTCCAGTTTGTTGAAAGGTCTAAAATAAATGAGTACACTAAGGATGATCAGATTTCTCCAACTTCTTTGACATTGGCGTCTAGTCTCCCTCAACTATTTAGGATTTAATCCAGCATTCTTCTGCTGAATTTAAGGATCCTCTGTGGTGAGGAGACTCCAAGAATGATGTCCCCCTTCTTTGCCCATTTACCATCCCTGCTTTGTCCATGGAGACGATGAGCACTGGAATCAGCTTTTTTTAAAAAAACCAAGAGAACACGTTTAGGGGTGAGTAGTGAGGTGGCCAAATTTGCAGATGACACCAAATTATTTAGGGTGATTAAGACAGAAATGGATTGCAAAGAACTCCAAAAGGATCTCTTCATACTGGGGGAATGGGAATTAAAATGGCAAGTGAATTTCAATGTGAGCAAATTTAAAGTGATGTGTATTGGTGCAAATTATCCCAATTTCACATATATAGGCTATAGAGCATGGGTGTCAAACTCATTTGTTATGAGGGCCGGATCCGACATAAATCAGACCTTGTTGGGCCGGGCCACGTGTGTCATAAAATGTAATGCCAGGTAGTGGAGATATAAACTTTATAAAGGACACAAACACAAAGGGTTGTTTTTTTACTTAAAATAAAACCATGCTTAAAACATTATCATTCTTGCAATATTTTGTTTATTTAACAGTGTCTCTTGCTCTGAATTATTGCATCAAAATGCCTGGGCTGTTGTAATCTTGAGTATGCTGTTCAGGTGTGAATCTGTAAGCGGCAAACCTACGATGAAGCAGCAGCAGCAGAACTGGAAGAAGAAGCAGGAGACAGCCAGTTCTGCTGCGGGCCTCATAGAAGCCCTCCGGGGGCCTGATCTGGCCCCGGGCCGCATGTTTGACACCACTGCTATAGAGGTCCTGGTATCTATGGCTACTAGTCATGATAGATATCTACTCCCTCCAGTTCCAAAGGTCGTATGCCTCCTTGAAGCAGTTGCCGGGGAGCACAGGAAGGATGATGCTGTTGCAGCCTTCCTGTTTGAAGGCTTCCTAGAGGTAGCTGGTTGACCACTGTGTGAACAGAATGCTGGGCTAGATGGGCCTTTGGTCTGATCTGGCATGGCTCTTATGTTCTTATTAACTGGTTTGCTGGCTCAGCCACTGATTGGGCCATTTGTTTTCTACATTTTTCATAATCTAAGAGATGAAGAAATTACTTTTTCATTCTTGCATTGACTGCCTAGACAAACTGTTGACATCACATTAATTTTTTTAAAAGAAAGACTTTATAAGCTGAGCACACACATTTTCACACGCACAGCCATTTCACCTTACAAGTGACAAAGTGTGTCTTCCTACTTACCATCTGTGCCCAGATATTTTTGACCGAACTTGCTGCAGTGCACACAGCAGGGTACATTCTACACTGCTGCCCACTGTAGTGAATAGGCCTGGAGGGATGAAAGATAATTCTTCTGTCACCTTCTTGAGCATTTTTGGCAGCAGAATATATGTCACAGTCTAGCGCAGAGTTAGGTGTACTCCTAGAAATCAGTGGGTTTCAGTGTGCCTAACTGTGTGCTGGATTGTGGTCTCTGTTTGCAACCAGTGCCCTATAGCAGTTCGAGAGGCCTGGTTTAGTGGACCTCTTCATAATTTCCTGTGAAGTTTCTTCATTCCAAATGAGCATGTTAAAATACAGAATGTCTCAGCATGTGAATGTCATGCTTAAATAGACATCCACAGATGTTTTTGCATTCTGCAATCCCAGATTAATTCAGGGATCCAACTATACAAAGGGTGATTGGATATCATCTGGAACATGGCTATTGTACCTTATATAGTTATAGAGGATTTCCTCAGGTGTAGTTTGCTTTACAAGGGGAGAAAAGTTATACTTGTTGAAAAATTATTCTTCTGCAAAACTCTTGTAAAAACAGAAACCCTGCATCTGTCCATGGAATCTCTCTGCCTTCCTCAAGTTCTCCATAATACCTTTTCAGTACCAGAATGATTACACAGAAAATGTTGTGCCCCAAATTCTGTGCAGCTGGACATTGATGGATATTGCCGTGATGGCAGGGGTGGAGAGATATTTCTATTCTGTTTGCATACAACTACCGCTCTCTGTGTTAATCTTTTTGCAATTGCCCTGATGGTTAAAGTCGAATGCTAAGGGTCAAAGTAGATGTTATGGTGTCCTGTGGACGCCAACATCATTTTGAAGCTGAAGTCAGCCATTGAGCAATATCCTGAGGCCTCAGTCCTGATTGGCCCTGCAGTACAATGGGAACAGGTGATTGTGTCCCCTCCCCACACCTTTTTTTAAATATACTTTTTATTTTATTTTAACACCCATAAAGAACAGACAAAACATACATACATATATGGGGGGAAATTCTTGCAAAGTTTACATTGCCTTGCCCTATCACTAACATTTCTCTCTATACTGTATAACTAACAATATATTTCAATTGCTAATAGATATGAGTCCTCATGTGTTACCTCCGTATTAGACGGCTCGTTATTTATAATTTGAATTACTGAAGTCTTCATAGCAACTGTAAAATCTTGCCTAAGTAGTTTCAAATGTATTTTCTGTGTGGCCTTTCAACAATAAAGTCAGTTTGTCGAGTTCTGCTGCTTCAAGGATTTTGTTGATAACTTCTTCTTTGGTTGGGACCTTAGGTCATTTCCAATATTTAGCGTATAAAATCCTAGCAGAGGTAGTTATGTACATTATAAGATAAAGGTCATATTTTTTACAAGTAGCTGGCAAAATATTCAACAACAATACTTCTGAGGAAAAGGGTAGGGAACATTTTAATTTTTTTTTGTAAAATCTCATAGACCCAAGCCCAATATTTTTTTGCTTTGTCGCACAACCACCACATATGGTAGAAGGATCCCACTTTGTTTTGGCATTTCCAGCATATATTTGAACATTTATTATCATATTTGGCTAGTTTCTCAGGGATAACATACCATCTATAAAACATCTTGTAGATATTTTCTTTGTATGAAATTGCTTTTGTAATCCTTATATTTTTCTTCCAAATCTGGGATCATTGATCCAGAACTATATTGTGCCCCAAATTCTGTGCCCAATGTATCATAACCATCTTTACAGTTTCATCATGCATCTTATATTCTAGCAACAAAGCATACATTTTTTTTATAAAATTCTGATCTACATACGTCAATATCTTTTCAGTTTCTAACAGATTTTCATAAAATCCTACAGTTTTGTCTTTACTGTACCTAGATTTAATTTGCACCTTTTGCCACCATGTTAAGTCAGTTATAGGTTTCAGGTTGAGGTGTGAATCCAATAAATCCAAATATCTTTTTGTCGAGTCTTGTTGGTAGACCTTCGGGTTTGTAAATGCTTCCAAAGGGGCAACCAGTTTTGAAGTCTTAACATAAAATTGTTTGTGAACTGGTTTCCAAACCTTCATTAAGGAGGCCCTTAGCCAATGCTGTTTAAAGTATTTATGGGAGGCAGTTTTCCCATACCATAAAAAGAAATGCCACCCCAATAGCAAGTCATGGCCTTCTAGTTTTAATAACCTCTAATTTTCCAGAGTAATCCAGTCTTTGATCCAGGCCAACGCTGCTAACATATAATATAAAAGCCAATTTAGAATGGCAAAGACCGCTCTATCTTTGGTATCTTGTAGTGCTTTGAGTTTTATTCTCGGTCTCTTTCCTTGCCATATGAATTGCAACATAGTTTTATCCAACTCTTTAAAAAAGGTTTGGTTTTGGATAATTGGCATTGTTTGAAAAAGAAACATCAATCTTGGTAAAACGTTCATTTTAATGGTCGCTATTCTTCCCATCAGGGATATTTGTGGGATTTTCCATTTTTCCAGGTCTTTTTAAATTATTTTGAGTAATTCCACATAATTGTTTTCCATCAAGGAACTACACTTGTTGGTTAAGTGTATTCCTAGATATTTTTTTCTGCACTTCAAATCCTGATTTTTCTTGCAAAAGTATTGATTGATTGCTAGTCATGTTCTTTGTCAAGATTTTTGTTTTTCCAACATTAATTTTCAGGCCTGCCACTGCTCCATATTCTTGTATCAAGGCTATCAGAGTATTTATAGAGTAGAGGGGGTTGTCCAAAACAAAAACTAAATCATCTGCAAAAGCCAATAATTTAAACTCTTCCCCTCTTAACAAGACCTGTAACTTTTTCATTTGCTCTGATTGCATCATCATTGTTTGCTGCACACTTTGATCACTTGGGCACAGAACTTAGCTGTTACTTTAATAATAGCTGGAATTTTATCAATCAATAGTTTCTTGAGACATGCCTTATCTGTCAACGCAGCTAGTCCATCAAAAAAGGAAGGATTTTCTTATATCTAATCTATTTATAATTTATTGATTGATTCAATTTGTACCCCACCTTCCCCACAAAGGTGGGCTCAGGGCAACTTACATAAAATTTCATAAAAATACAAATAAAACTTATATAGACATATAATATAAATAACAGTCAATTAGAACACAGTTAAATGCTGGAACATTATTAGATAAAACAAATGCAAAATTATTTCTAATATGGCTTAGGTGACCATATGATTCCTATAACTTTCATGCCAGCTCAGTTTGGTCACTTATTATGCAGTGGGCTCAGGCTAGAGACAACAATGGTAAGTCAGGGTAAAGGCTGGGGGTGAAAGTAAAGATGGTAAAGCCAGGGCACAGGGACACTCCTTGGTGTAAAATGTGGCTTCTTAGTTGAACGCCTGGTGGAAGAGCTCCGTTTTGCAGGCCCTACAGAACTGTAAAAGGTTCCACAGGGCCCTGATCTCTTCTGGGAGTTCATTCTACCAGGATGGAGATGCAACTGAGAAGGCCCTGGCCCTGGTTGTTGCCAGCCTGGCATCCTTAGAGCCTGGAAGGGCTAACTGATTTTGCATCCCTGAACACAGTGCTCTCTGGGGAACATGTGGGGAAAGGGGGTCCCTCAGGTATAAAAAGGACAGTGGATAAAAACGTGTCCCATTGTTTTCACCTCACCTAGGGGACAGATAAGAACATAAGAACATAAGAACATAAGAGAAGCCAATGTTGAATCAGGCCAATGGCCCATCTAGTCCAACACTCTGTCACACAGCGGCCAAAATATACCAGGTGCCATCAGGAGGTCCAGCAGTGGGGCCAGGGCACGAGAAGCCCTCCCACTGCTGCCCCCTCCAGCACCAAGAATAGAGTGCATCACCTGCCCCAGACTGAGAGTTCTCATTCTATACCCCGTGGCTAATAGCCACTGGTGGACTTCTGCTCCATATGTTTATCTAATTTCCTCTTGAAACTGTCCATGCTTGCAGCTGCCACGACCTCCTGTGGCAGTGAATTCCATATGTTAATCACTCTTTGGGTGAAGAAGTATTTCCTTTTATCTGTTCTAACCCGACTCCTCAGCAATTTCATAGAGTGCCCACGAGTTCTTGTATTGTGAGAAAGGGAGAAAAGTACTTCTTTCTCTACCTGCTCAATCCCATTCATAATCTTATAAACCTCGATCATGTCACCCCTCAGCCGTCGTTTCTCCAAGCTAAAGAGCCCCAAGCATTTTAACCTTTCTTCATAGGGAAGGTGTTCCAACCCTTTTATCATTCTAGTTGCCCTTCTCTGCACTTTTTCCAATGCTATAATATCCTTTTTGAGATGTGGTGACCAGAACTGTACACAGTATTCCAAATGAGGTCGCACCAATGATTTATACAGGGGCATGATGATACTGGCTGATTTGTTATCAATTCCCTTCCTAATAATCCCCAGCATAGCGTTGGCCTTCTTTATTGCAGCTACACATTGTGTAGACATTTTCAGCGAGTTATCCACTACGACTCCAAGATCTCTCTCTTGGTCAGTCTCTGCCAGATCAGACCCCATCAACGTGTATTTATATTTAGGATTTTTGGCTCCAATGTGCATCACTTTGCACTTGGCCACATTGAACCCCATTTGCCACGTTGACGCCCACTCACCCATCCTCGACAGATCCCTTTGGAGTGCCTCACAATCCTCCCTGGTTTTCACCACCCTGAACAACTTCGTGTCATCTGCAAATTTAGCCACATCACTGCTTACTCCCAATTCCAAATCGTTAATAAACAAGTTAAAAAGCATGGGACCGAGTACTGATCCCTGTGGTACCCCACTGCTTACCACCCTCCACTGAGAAAGTTTCCCATGTACTGAAAGATCCTTTCAGTACATGAAGTCTTCTTATATCTCGCTTCTAATACCATTGATGGCATAACATCACATCTAGGCAGGGCAAAAGCCCTCCTGTGGGGACAAAAATCTCAAGTTTTAAGATTCTGGGCCATTGTCACAGAGTATCTAAATTTCTCAGGGGCCATAAAGTTTGGAGTTCTCATTAAGTCTTGCTGTTCTTCCATGTTACAACCTGTTTGATTATAGATTTTGCATGATTAGTATTTTGTGACAATAGAACAGCAGATAAAAGGCCCATTCTTTCTAACCTGTTCTCAACTAAATGAACCATCTTAAGAACATAAGAACATAAGAACATAAGAGAAGCCAATGTTGAATCAGGCCAATGGCCCATCTAGTCCAACACTCTGTCACACAGCGGCCAAAATATACCAGGTGCCATCAGGAGGTCCAGCAGTGGGGCCAGGGCACGAGAAGCCCTCCCACTGCTGCCCCCTCCAGCACCAAGAATAGAGTGCATCACCTGCCCCAGACTGAGAGTTCTCATTCTATACCCTGTGGCTAATAGCCACTGGTGGACTTCTGCTCCATATGTTTATCTAATTTCCTCTTGAAACTGTCCATGCTTGCAGCTGCCACGACCTCCTGTGGCAGTGAATTCCATATGTTAATCACTCTTTGGGTGAAGAAGTATTTCCTTTTATCTGTTCTAACCCGACTCCTCAGCAATTTCATAGAGTGCCCACGAGTTCTTGTATTGTGAGAAAGGGAGAAAAGTACTTCTTTCTCTACCTGCTCAATCCCATTCATAATCTTATAAACCTCGATCATGTCACCCCTCAGCCGTCGTTTCTCCAAGCTAAAGAGCCCCAAGCATTTTAACCTTTCTTCATAGGGAAGGTGTTCCAACCCTTTTATCATTCTAGTTGCCCTTCTCTGCACTTTTTCCAATGCTATAATATCCTTTTTGAGATGTGGTGACCAGAACTGTACACAGTATTCCAAATGAGGTCGCACCAATGATTTATACAGGGGCATGATGATACTGGCTGATTTGTTATCAATTCCCTTCCTAATAATCCCCAGCATAGCGTTGGCCTTCTTTATTGCAGCTACACATTGTGTAGACATTTTCAGCGAGTTATCCACTACGACTCCAAGATCTCTCTCTTGGTCAGTCTCTGCCAGATCAGACCCCATCAACATGTATTTATATTTAGGATTTTTGGCTCCAATGTGCATCACTTTGCACTTGGCCACATTGAACCCCATTTGCCACGTTGACGCCCACTCACCCATCCTCAACAGATCCCTTTGGAGTGCCTCACAATCCTCCCTGGTTTTCACCACCCTGAACAACTTCGTGTCATCTGCAAATTTAGCCACATCACTGCTTACTCCCAATTCCAAATCGTTAATAAACAAGTTAAAAAGCATGGGACCGAGTACTGATCCCTGTGGTACCCCACTGCTTACCACCCTCCACTGAGAGAGTTTCCCATTTATACTCACTCTCTGTTTCCTATTTATAAGCCAGTTTTTGATCCACAAGAGGACTTGTCCTTTTATCCCATGACTATTGAGCTTACTTAGGAGCCTTTGATGAGGAACTGTATCAAAAGCTTTCCGGAAGTCAAGGTAAATAATATCTATTGGGTCCCCCTTGTCCACATGTTTGTTCACTCCCTCAAAAAACACTAACAGGTTAGTGAGACAAGATCTTCCCTTACAGAACCCATGCTGAGTCTGCCTCAATAGTTTTTGTTCATCAATGTGCCTACTAATTCTTTCCTTAATAACAGTTTCCACCAACTTACCCGGTATCGATGTCAGATTGACTGGCCTGTAATTTCCTGGATCTCCCCTGGAGCCCTTTTTAAAGATGGGAGTGACATTAGCTACCTTCCAGTCATCAGGAATGGAGGCAGATTTTAAAGAAAGATTACATATTTTTGTCAGGAGATCCACAAGTTCACATTTGAGTTCTTTCAGAACTCTCGGATGAATGCCATCCGGGCCTGGTGATTTATTAGTTTTTAAATTGTCCATCAGTCGGAGGACTTCCTCTCTTGTCACCGCAATCTGATTCAGGTCTTTCAAACCCCCTCCCGAAATCAGTGCTTCTGGAGTGGGCAAACACTTCTCCTCTTCCACAGTGAAGACAGAGGCAAAAAATGCATTCAGCTTCTCAGCCATTTCCCTATCATCCTTCACTACTCCTTTTACCCCTTGGTCATCCAAGGGCCCCACTGCCTCCCTGGCTGGCTTCCTACTTCTAATGTATTTGAAGAAAGTTTTATTGTTGGTCTTTATGTTTTTGCGATATGCTCCTCATATTCCCTTTTTGCTTGCCTGATCACAGACTTGCATTTTATTTGCCATAGTCTGTGTTCCCTTTTATCAACCTCACTAAGACTAGCTTTCCACCGCTTAAAGGAATCCTTCTTACCTTTTACAGCTTCCATTACTTTATTTGTTAACCATGCAGGCTTTTTTCTATACCTATTTGTACCTTTCCTAACCTGCGGTATATATTTTTTCTGAGCTTCTAGGATTGTCTTTTTAAATAGTCTCCAAGCTTCCCCAATGGTTTTGACCTTCTCCACTCTTCCTTTCAATTTCTTCCTCACATGTCCCCTCATACCAGAGAAGTTACCCCTTTTAAAGTTAAAAGTGGTTGCGTCAGTCTTTTTGGGCAACTCCCTATCTGTACAAATGTTAAACTCAATGACATTATGGTCACTGTTTCCAAGTGGTGCAGTCACTTTTACATCTCTCACCAGGTCTTGGGTGTTACTTAGGACCAAATCCAGGATCGCCTCTCCCCTGGTAGGATCTGTGACCATCTGTTCCACAGCACAGTCATTGAGAGTGTCTAAGAACGCAATCTCTTTTTCCCGACTAGAACTCATATTGACCCAATCAATGTGTGGGTAGTTAAAGTCGCCTATTACAACACATTTATTTCGTCTAGCCGCTATCTTTAATTCATTCATCATTTTATAATCCTCCTCTATCTTTTGATCTGGTGGGCGATAACAAACTCCCACTGTTAAGCCTCCTTTTGGACCCACTATTTCAACCCATAGCATTTCCAGAAGGGAATCCAATTCTCTTACCTTCTCAATCTTACTGGATGGTATACCCTCTCTGACATTCAGAGCCACCCCACCTCCAACCCTTTCCCCCTATCCTTCTGATATAATTTATAACCAGGAATCACCGTATCCCACTGATTTTCCTCATCCCACCAAGTTTCTGAAATACCCACAATGTCTATTTCCCCCCAACACCAAGCATTCCAACTCCCCGATTTTACCTCGGAGACTTCTAGCATTTGTGTATAGACACTTATAGTTTCCCACGTTTGTTAAGCCCACAGCCTTCCTCTTGCTGCCTCGAGACCTTGCCAGGCAGTTCCTATCATTAGCCACAGTCTCAGTGGACAATTGTAATCCATTTCCTTGTACAAAAGTAATAGCTACCCCTTCATCTCTTTGAGATGAGCCATCCCGAACCAGAGACTTTTCATCTCCTGTCGGCTTTCCCCCATTATTCAGTTTAAAAACTGCTCTGCCACCTTTTTGATTTTGAGCGCCAGCAGCCTGGTTCCTTCTCGGGACAAGTGGAGACCGTCCCTTTTGTACAGCTCCCTCTTGTCCCAAAAAGCATCCCAGTGCCTAACAAACTTGAACCCTTCCCTCCTACACCACCGTCTCATCCACGCATTGAGACTCCTGATCTGTGCCTGTCTCTCCGGCCCTGCGCGTGGAACAGGTAGCACTTCCGAGAAGGCTACCTTGGAGGTCCTGGCCTTGAGTTTCCTGCCCAGCAGCCTAAATTTCTCCTCCAGGACCTCACGACTGCATTTCCCCACATCGTTGGTGCCGACGTGCACCACGACCACTGGCTCCTCCCCAGCACTATCTACCAGCCTATCTAAAACACGCGTAATGTCCGCTACCTTCGCACCAGGCAGGCAAGTCACCATACGGTCAGTACGCGGGTTCGCCACCCAGCTGTCTACCTGCCTAAGGATCGAATCACCAACTACCAAGAGCCCCCCTCCCACCCTTCCCAGGGACGGTTCCTTGGTACGAAAGGATACCCGTTCACCAGCTGAAGAAGAGGTCCCTTCTGAGGGCACATTCCCCTTATCCTCAGCATGGTGCCCCTTTTCCCCTTGACCCTCATGCTCCCTGGCAGCAGCCGGGCTGCCAGATCCAGAGTGGGACATATCTAACAAGTCCCCGAGAGTCTTCCCCGTGCACCTAACTGACTGTCCCTGCTTCTCCAGGTCAGCCACCTTGGCCTCAAGGGAGCAAACTCGCTCCCTGAGAACCAGGAGCTCCTTGCACCGAGCACACACCCAAGACTTCTGACCAGTGGGCAGATAGTCATACATGTGACACTCCATGCAAAACACTGGATAGCCCCCAACCCCCTGCTGGCATTCTGGCTTCATAATTGTTTTTAAACAAATACTTTTCTATAACCCCCTTTTAAAACCCTTTGTATTTATATGGCTCCTGTTGTAGGAGTCTACTTACCTTACCAAGGAGCCAAGGTCCTGGCTTCCTGGCTCTTCCTGGGCTTCTTACAGAGCCCCTAGGCCAAGAGCCACAGGCAAAGAGCCTCGCCCTTTTGCTCACGCCCTTCGGCTCGTGCCAGAGGCTCGTGCCTCTTGCAAACTTCCTGCCTTAAATGGAATTGTCTCCCAGGAGAGGGTGTGGCCAGCAGCTACTCAAAATCACCCAAGGCACTTAATGACGGTCAAACAAAGCCCCTTTCACACTTCAACTCCAGCAGCCAGGAGTCTGCTATTCAATCTCACCCAAGCACTTAATTACAGGCAAACAATGACCCTTTCACACCCTAACTCCAGCAGTCAGGAGTCTGTTACAACTCACCCACACACTCCCAAATACAGTCCCTGACACAGTACCTTTTCAGCTAAAGCACCTCAGCTGAAAGTAAATAAATAAAAATACCACTCACCCCTCTGGCAGCTCAAACACCTTGCTCCTTCTCAGAGCTCAGCTGGGTCAGCTTGGCTGTTGGAGATCTTGTGTTATTAAGGGAAGAAGGCCTTTTGGATTTCTGTGTATCCTGAGCCACTGAAAGGCAGAGGCCAACAGGATTCTCACCTCAGTTCTCATTTGTCCTGTTTCTAGTAGGAGAAAGTTAGGTATACCAGGAGGTACCTAAATAAAGGCAAGAAGAAATTTAGATTATATTTTTTCAAAAGAATGCAGACTAGCTGCTGAAATACCTAAAAAGGTACCATAAAGAAGTTATTACTTTAGCTTGGAAAAGCTTCAGCACAGCAGGTACATAGGATCCCTCTTTGGCATGAAAGAATCTCAGTTGCCGCACAGCAGCTCCTGGGGCCAGCCATGTCTGCTTGCAGAGAGGACCTCCCCGTGGCATGTAGATCCTGAGGCCACCTTCTCCAGCAGCATGATTTAAACTGCATTTCAGCAGAAGCTAGCCCCAGGATCTGGTTGCCACAAGGAGGTCTCTCCCCACCTCAAGCAGAGCTGGCTGGGATGGCTTCTCCTGCAGTGCAGTTTAAACAGAAACAATCAAAACAGATTCTATAAGTTGTTGGAGGCCTTAGCAAATCAATTTCTGATCACTTTAGTTTGCCTCTCCTGTGGCTGCCCCCTTTGCTCTACTGTCCTCAGCATCTGTTTCTTCGGTTAGTTTATGCATATTGTATTTTTCTTTTTGTATATCACTTTTGGTCCCTTTGGGGAGAAAAGGGGGATATAAATAAATAAAATTCTGAGTTTGCTTAACAGCTACGTGCATGGTTACACTTGCTTGTTGGGCCCTTTTTTTTTAGTGAGGGGTTTCCTTCTTAAAATTCAGACAGTAATATTTTTATGTATACCAAGTATTCAAAACCCATTCCTTTTCCATGGGTAGCCATTCATTTCCTTGTTGCTAGGTATGACATCATCAAGTTTGCTATTAAAAGGAATCACAATTATACTTTGTGACAGGAAAAATAATCATAAAACCCAAAGACCCTGGTCAGATTTCAATAAGACCACTATATTGCCACCTGCTTGCTCGAGATCTACCCAAAAAGGCTACGATTATTTATACAGGGAATGGAAAGGCTTGCCTCATAATGTATGATGATCAAGTAGTTATACTCATCTCCAGGAAGCATGTAGGGAATGATAAGCGGAGACTGATTTATGGTACTTCCATACCTGAAAGGTGTAACATTCTATTTATCAAATAGTAGTTTTCTGGATTGAAAAATATTGTGAACACATGGAAGAGCCCTCAGGCTAGAACCATAAACCACCTGCATTTTTTTACTTTTTAATTTAGCTATCTGTTTTGCATTACATAAATTAAGCCATGAATACTGTTTTCCTTTGTAAAAAATAAATCAGTCTGCCAAACATGAGAATTACTGGTTAGCTACACATTATAAAACTGCACCTTTAACAGACAGAACAACATTTCTCAATGAAAATCAATCAGTTTGCAGTGACCTTCATGTTGATCAGTGGGGGGTCAGCCCTGGCATTAAATCATTTTGATTCACAGATGAGATCAACATATTCATATCTGTTTGCCAAATGTGTATTTTAATTTAAGCCTCCTCTGATTGATACATGTAATTTATGCTGTTTAGAACTAAGGCATCATATTTTTTTTCTCTCCCCCCTCCCAACTAACCAGGGGAGACTTTCTTGGAAGCAGATAAAGGGAAGACTCTAGTAATTTGTAGCAATGTGACTGCAGTCACACATGTTCTAGAATTAATGTTCTTCATTAGGGTAAGAAGTATCAGCTGTATATATACATCAGCCTTTTAATTAACTGATGACCCATAATGGGATTTAATACTCAAATTCATTAGCTTCCCCCCCAAATAAAAATGGTGCTATATTTTACATAGCTAAAGTGTAAATACATACACACACACAACACACATACAATTAAATAAAATAAGATTGCTGATTTGCTTTTGGATAAACAGACTACACCAGAATAAATAAATATGTAAATAAATAAAGGATAGATGAATTGATGGATGGGAAGGCAACTTGGGCAGGAAGACCCCAAGACATAGCAGTGACTATAGTCTTGTATTCATTGCTGCCTGCTTCACTTACCAAGCTGAATTCCTACATCCTCACATTGACTGCCTGGTGTCACTCCAGTTCTATAGATGAAGTTTGCCAAAGTACTCAAGGCTGAAATGATCTCCATATAGGATTCCAGAAATGAAATCTCCCTATTCATGTTGGTTGGCCACCATGTTTATGTCTGTTTGTTTACAAACATGAGGATTACCTTTCTGGACCAGTCCAAGGTCCTTCTTCTCTAGCATTCTGTTTTTCCAGCAAACCACACAGCACAAACAGAAAGAAAGTGTCCTAAGGTGTTTTAGAAGACTGTATTTTTAAGATAACAGTCCACTAGACTTGGGATTTTACCATTCTTTTTCAAGGCCATGTTCCTTTTTGTGGCTCTTTCCAGAAGAGGTTCTTTTACTTTCTGGAAAGAGTTGCAAAGGGAGAATAGTTTTGAATAAGAACTCTGAATCTTTGACCATTATATAAAAATAAAACCAGCCTTCGATGTGCTTTTGCCTCATCTTGTTGCTTACTTTATAGAAGGGGGATGCCATTATACGCTTTAGTCATTAGGTGGCACTGTCATTAATTGTACTGTGGACTGAGCCAACTTTGAGTACAGTGGTACCTTTAAGACCAACAACATTTTAATCTTGGTATAAACTTCTCTGTGCATGTGCACAGATGTTTATACCAAGAATAACCATGCACACAAATGCTTATACCAAGAATAAAACTTTATTGGTCTTATGCCACTGGACTCAAACTTTGTTCTGCTGCTTCAAAACAACATGGCTACACCTGAATCTGGACTGAGCTGTAACTTTCTTCTGACTCTGCGGTCCCTTTCCTCTAAGACAATAAGGAATATGACTCCCATTCTGACAGATGTTCTGTGGTAGAATCTACCACCTTCTATGGTAGTATCCAAGCCCAAGTGCTCACCTTCTGTACTTACAACCACATGGGCTCCCATGCAATGTGGTCTTAAAAAGCACCTAAATGTCTAGTCATTAGTATTCCGAAACACAAACAAAATGGTTCAGTGTGGGTGAGCTTAGGGAGTATAAATCCACAGACACACTTTTGCACTTGAAGAGAAAGTAAATTAATTTTTTTAAGGAACTCAAAGGCACATGGCATTTAAGCATAACAGGCAGACCCTATGATTTTTAAAAATAATTTGTAAACTTAAATTTTATGATACAAATAAGAAATAGTGATTTTAATGTGCAGACAGTATATCTAAGTACATTGGATGCACATCTGTTTAGCAGCCTCAGAGAGCAAGACAGGCTAAATGAAATAAATAAATAAATAAATAAATAAATAAATAAATAAATAAATAGCAATATCATAACTGCTGGCTGTATCCATCTCTGTATTTTAGCATAACCTCTGAAAGAGCTGATGTGTACACATTGTACACATAATCCAGAACTCAGTGTCTCTGACTGTGTGAAGCTTACATGCGTAGACATTTTCAGAAATTATGCTGAACCTGGATAGAAAAGGGGGGGACACTGGTGGCTGTCAGTAGATAGGATAATGATGCCGTCTGCTTAACATGGTTGGAGCAGTGGATTAACCTTGAGAATAAGAAGTTGTTGGCTTTGGAAGGTCATGATAATAAGTTTGGATGGCATGCATATTTATGGTATGGAAAAGTACAAATAGACAAGTTTTTTAAACACCACTATATAAGACGATCACTGTTCGAGACTTGGATGAGATATAAAAAATTCTTCTCGGAAGAGCAACCACTTTGGATAGTGCCGGCAGAAGTGATTAATCCATATTCAAGAAACCAAGGTCTAGATTGGTTACCTTACAAAAGCCTTTTAAATACTGAAGGGAAAAACTTTGTATTAAAAGACAGAACTGATGTTGAATTTGAATATGATTGGTTGAGTTACAGACAGATTTATGATTTATGTAAAGCTGATAAAAGGAAATATGGCTTTAGAGAAAAAAATAATGAAATTGAAACTGTATGGGTCGAAAAGGGTAAAAAAATGATTTCAAAATTGTATAAGGTGTTATTGAAATGGTATACTGAAGATGAAACAGTAAAAGAGCAAATGATAAAGTGGGCAGTAAATATAAATAATGAAATATCTATGTCATCTTGGGAATAACTGTGGAAAAAGTCAATGAAAATTTCAACTTGTATAAATGTTAAAGAGAATTGCTATAAAATGATGTACAGATGGTATATGACTCCTAAAAAAATTGCTATTATAAATGATAGCATGTCTAACAAATGTTGGAAATGTAAGAAAAAAGAAGGGTCTTTTTACCATATGTGGTGGACTTGTGATAAGGCTGTAAGGTACTGGACTGAGATTCATAATGAGATACAAAAAATTTTGAAATGTACTTTTAAGAAAGACCCACAAATGTTATTGTTAGGTCTTAAAATGGAAGAAATAAATGTAACTAAGAGAACATTACTATGGTATTTGGTTACAGCAGCCAGAATGACTTTTGCACAATGTTGGAAGCAAGAAAAAACACCTGAAACATGGGAATGGATTAAGAAGATGCTGTTTATGGCAGAAATGGACAAATTAACAAGAAAATTAAATAACGAAGAAGATGAAAAGTTTTTCGAAGTTTGGAAAGACTTTCAAGAATATCTGTTGAAAAATTGGGGTGTAAAACGTGGTTTGATTTGTTTTGACAAGTACTAAGGAGAAAGTGAAAGGGACTAGTTTTTTAAATTGTTACCATTAGTAAGATAAAGTAAGTTTAGTTAAATGTAATTGAATAAGAAATATCAATGGGGTTGGAGCATTGCGGGAAGCCATGTTTGGGGGGGAGAGGGTAAAAGAAAATGGATATGTATTTAATTGCTTAATTTGTATGATTGTGGAAAATATATCCGATGATAAATTGTATTTACCAAAAAGGATAATTTCTGCCCCACACATGCAACTAATGTCCACAAATTGTAATGGCTGTAGTGGCAGTGGTGTTGGTGGTGGAAAGTGCTGTCAAGTCATAGCTGACTTATGGTGGGTTTTCAAGGCAAAAGATGTTCTGAGATGGTTTGCTATTGCCTGCCTCTGTGTCACAACCCTGGTATTCCTGGGAGATCTCCCATCCAAAATACTAACTAGGGCCAATCCTGTTTAGCTTCTGAGATCTGATGAGATCAGGATAGCCTGGGCCAACCAGGTCAGGGCCATAGCTCTACAGTGCATATATTCTTTTGCCTTAGTATGCACAAGTCACTACTTAATGCTGGCATCTCCATAAATTTGAGCTGAAAGACATCAGCGTGTTGCTTGTAAGGCATGCTATGAAGACTGCAAGCTGACTGAAGGTGTAGGATTTACTGTCCACTTTGGCTTTTTCTATCTTGAGCTAGGGTAAAATCTACATAGCCAGCACTCTGCAGGCACAACTGGTCTACTCTTTGATTCCTCAGAATCCAGACTGCTTTTCCTCTGAAACATTGCATTGCATTTTTAAAAGTGCTGACTTGTGATGATGACTGTTTCATTAACTCCTAATGAAATTGCAGCTTAATCCTTTTGGGAAGGAACTGGAATCAGGCTACTACCAGGTTGGATATGGAAGAAGGGCTGATGTTCTGATTTCCCTTCGTTCTTTCCCTACCTTTTCACCACCATTATAGCGGTCCCCCCTCTCTCTCCCCCTGACACTTGACCATCTTTGTCAATCTCACCAATGTCCTTTTCTTTTTTCATGAGTAAGTAAAATACTAATTTTAGCACCTGTGGTGATGTGGATGACACCGCTGGCCTTTCCTCAGCAGCACCTGTGACAGCGGCTGAAAAAAGAGAGTAAATGGGCAGAGGCTCCAAAAACACTATCTTTCCTTCTGGGGGGATGAGAAGTTAAGAGATCTTTGAAAGGACATTGTGTGGTTCACCAGGTCTCCTTCCTTCCCTGGGTTTGCTCCCAGTCCCCAGTGGTAAACTCCCTGGACTCTGCTCCCTAGCTCTCCTTTGGATTGTTCTATGCCACCTTCTTCTCTGCTATTCCATGCCCTCCAGATGATTAGAATGAATTAAATGAATTACTCCCCCCCTTCATTTGACAGTTTACATATTGCTGTTCTCCACACACAGTAAGAAACAAAATTACAGTGAGTCTTGGGGGAGGCATTTTACATTCCAAGGAAGGCAGAGTGAGTTGCCAGCAAGTGCAGGGCTTGCCTTTGACAGCCACAGGAAAGGGGCTACGATTCTCTTGATGTGCAGCTCTAGATAGCCACCCTTGTTCCAATTAAAATACTCTGTTATTTGTGAAACAGAAAATCTCCAAGAGAGATTATTACTGTGACAGTGAGTGGTATCCAGAGACCAAAGCATAATACTTGCCTCTGTGCCTTCTCCCAGTCTGCAACGCTGTCTGGGGGCTGAAAACAAAAGTTTTGCCTCAGTGTCCCTCCCTTGTCACCTACAGCACTCCTAGGCATCTTGGGATCAGTCCTTTGACTCTCTGTTCCCCAAAGCTGCAATGCTGCCGGAAGGGAGGAAGGGAGGAAGCAAGCTTTATGCCATTTCTGTGTCTGCATTTAGGACTGCTCCACTTTGTACTAAAACAATAAAGGGGAAGCATATAGGGGTAAAAAAGCCTTCATTTTACCTATGTGCCAGGATTCGCTGTTTATATGGATGAAGAAAACCATCCTTAAGTCACCGAAGAATGTAGAAGCAAAGACCTATCAGGAAAAATCTCTTCTATCGCAAGATCTGGTTGACTGTGACAGTTGGAAAGATTCCTTGTCAGTTTCATTGTGTTCTCTCTCTCTCTCTCTCTCTCTCTCTCTCTCTCTCTCTCTCTCTCTCTCTCTCTCTCACACACACACACACACACACACACACTAATTGATCTCTCAAAACCAGTCAGCAAAAATAATGGCTATTTTTAACAAGTTAATTGATATATTTATGTAATTTTAATAACAACAAATTAAATTAACAAATATGCACACCCTTTATTATTATATTATATATTTGAAATATAATAGAAATACAAGTGATTGGTGTTATTGGAAGTGAGATGTATATTCTCTATTTAAGCAGGATTCTCTCATGGTTTAAAATCAAGGTATACTGTTTGTAACTGTGTCAAGAAAAGGGAGAAATTTAACTGGAGGGATTGTTCTTATTAACTCTACAGTACTTGCAGGGATTATTGCTCCAAACCATCTTGACAATCACAACTCTCTTTGTTTATGAAAGTCAGGTGTTCCATTTGGGATGGTCAGAATAAGCAAGCGGAGGCCAATCATCTCCCTATACTATGATTCTGTAGATGGTTCCAGTCACCACTATTAAGATTTGTTGTCAAATATTTCTGGGAATGCTTGCACTGTCTCTGCGCAGGCTGATTAGATGAGTCTTTCATATACTGGAAACCTGACTACTTTCCAACATCTTGATTTCACAAATGGAAAAACAGCATCTGTTTTCCTGCAGCTTCACATATGGCTATCAGTGTTGCTTCGGCAAGCTGAAGCAGGTAGTCCACGTGAAGGAGCCCCTCTGGAGCACTGCAGTCTGCTGGGAGTGGATCACAGTGGGCTGCTGTGAAGGGGCAGGGGCTCCCCAGGCAGGTAAGCTGCATATTTAGTCAACACAGGCAGAGGATCTGTGTGAATTCCAAATGGTGGTGAAAACGATCCTCCACCCAATTTGTATTTTTAGCATGGCTATTTAAATAGGTACTTATTCCATACCTCGCCTATTTAAGGGCTTTTGGAAATATCAGCCAGTCACAATTGGAAGCTAAAATCAATTTATTTATAGGAGGAAATAGCAGTACTGATGGCAAAACAATGTCTTGCCAATACAGAAATTCAGAGAAAAATACTTCATTGTCCTCTCCAACCCCCCCCCCGGTGTCCCTATTTGTCTGCGCTGTATGTGACCTACCTTTTTTCCCCTTGGCCTGGATCCCATTTGGCAGAAAATGAAGATGAACTGAGATTTTTTTTTAAAATACCTGCATGTTTTCCTGGGTTCACTTTGTGTTTGTGTCTGTGAAGGTCAAGAGATTGGCAGCAATAGAAAATGCTTCCCTGAAAACATCCACAGGCCAGGTATTTTTCAAACAGATGCTCCCTTTCTCAGATTATACTGCCACTGACCTCAGCCCTGATTTGGAAGGACAACTCAGTCTGCTCTAAAGATAAAAGGAGGTTCTCATCCCTAGCAAAGCTAGTTCCATCTTGGACATGTCTGGATAGTCTTCCCTTTTTTCTTAAAACCATACTGACAACAGGTTGAAAAGTAAGTCTTACTCATCAGAGGAATTCAGTAAGGATATTTATTATTTAGCACATGGTATCTCGGACTCACCCTGACCTGGATAGTCCAAGCTAGGCCGATCTCATCAGATCTCAGAAGCTAGGCAGGGTCAGTCCTGGCTAGTATTTGGATGGGAGACCTCCAAGGAATACCAGGGTCGTGATATGGAGGCAGGTAATGGTGAACCACCTCTGAATGTCTCTTGCCTTGAAAAGCCCACTAGGGGCCACCAAACTATGATCTGATGGCATGTGCGCGCACAGACACCCCCCCCTCCGACTCGGGTTACTTCTGAATGGAGATCTTGCCTCATGATCTTCCCCAAATTGCAGCAGTCTTTATATTGGCTTCCATACAACATCACTGTGCTTCTACCAACCTTCTGGTTTCCCCACAGCTCCGTTGTGGGGATTCACTAAACCTATTTTGATAGAATTTTCTGGAAAGATTATATTGAAAGAAGAGTTGGGAGAAATATGGATTGGAAAGTGTGGATTTCTGTACATCCCTGACCACATTCAACACGATACCAAGTGCCATTTCTCCACCCATATCTACAGAGGGCTTTTGCCATTTTTTAAAAAATATTAGTCATAGGTATATTGCTGTAGTGTAGCAATATACCTACTATTGCTAAACTGAAAAAGAGTAAAAAGCCCCTGGTAGTGGATGATAGGAACAGCATGTGGACGGTGAAGACATGGAGAAAATCTCAATGTAGAGGTTCCATTACCCTTGCAAATTCACTTCCATTAGTAGAAGCTATGGGAGGGAAATGAGGGATAGTCCCCTTGTGGAAGCAACCTCAGACTTGTTCAAGGCAGAATCATCCACACATCAGTCTCCTGCAGATCCACTCATACAGTCCAGGCCACACAGCAGACAGCCACACAGGATAGAACAAGGACCTTGAGTTTATTCATGCAAACAAAGCAAGATGCACTACAGGGCAAGATCCCAGGATTGCTGTCATGAATGTCACCAAAACAGGAGAGTACTCTATGCCAAAAAGAGGCAACCCCCCACCACACAGGCACATTCCAGATCATTTTGCATGGCATGCAGCTGAGGTCAGTCTTTGAGGGGTTAGCAGTGCCGTTATGCCTTGCAGCCTGGGAAAATGTGATTTGTGGCTATCATCACCTCACAAACCCACACAGCCACTAGCTGGATCCAGAGCACACACACCCCCCCCAAGTCACAGTGGCAGATACATGCGGAGTTTGCTTGTCTCCTACGTATATTTAGCTAAATAAAACCCTCACCTCTCCCATTCCTCTGTTTGTCTGTTGACACACCAACACCTTTACGGACAGATAGCTTTTATTCATTTAATATATGCCACCTTTCTCCTGAACATCACAGGGCATACAGCAGTAACAACAATTTAAAAACAATTTGGTAAAACAGTAAACACTAGAACAACAGATAAAAAGACATTAAACCAAATTTTTTTTTAAAAAAAAATTTGGTGTAGTGGTTAAGTGTGCAGACTCTAATCTGGGAGAACCGAGTTTGATTCCCCACTCCTCCACTTGCAGCTGCTGGATGACCTTGGGCAAGCCATAGTTCTGTCAGAGCTGTTCTCTCAAGGGCAGTTCTTGAAAGAGCTCTCTCACAAGGTGTCTGTTGTGGGGAGGGGAAGGGAAAGGAGTTTGTAAGCTGCTCTGAGACTCCAAGTGAAGGGCAGAGTATAAATCCAATTTCCTCCTCCTCCTCTCCTCTTATACCACCACCATCAGGGTATGCCTTTTTTACCCAGATGCAGACTGCCCAGGAAGCCAGGAGGGTGGGAGTCTCTCTGACCTTTTTTGGGATGATGTTCCAGAGGCATGGGGCAGCCACTGAAAAAAAACCCTGAGACTGGGCAGTTGCAGAATGTGCCATAAACAAGCAGAGTTACTAATAATATGACCTGTTGGGACAAATGAAGTTGCTGCACAGGAGCATGGAGGGACAAGTGGTCCTTCAAGTATGTGGGCCCCTGATCACAAATGTCTTTAATGGTGAGCACCAACACCTGGAACTGAATTCAGAAACTAGGCAGCACTGAAGGTAACTCAGAACAGGAGGAACATGTGCCCACCAGAAAGCACAAAGGCACTGCTACATTTTGAACCAGCTGTGGTTTCTGGGTTGTCTTCAAGGACAGTCTCATGCAGAGTGTATTACAGAAATCTAGCCTCAAGGCTACTGAAGCACAGATCAGACTGGACAGATTGGCATCTGCAAACAGGGAGCCAGCTTCCTACCTAGATATAGCTTGAAAAAATGGCATTTTCACTGTCACAAACACTTGTGTGTCCAACAGGAGACCAGGCTTTTCCGCAAAAGGTGTATGCAATGGATAACAGGAAGAACAATCCCATTTTTTTTAAAAAAGTGGCCCATTTGGAAAAGTGGCCAGTGTCATCTTTCAGCTTCAGTTAGTTCTCCCTAAGCCATGACCACTGTATTCAGACACCAAAGAGCTTGAATATTTTTAGCACAAAACAGTTGCTTACCTCTGTTCCATACCCATTTTTGGTAAGGACGGAAAATGGCATTTGGTATGATCCAGATCCACTTTCATGCATTAGTCTGATAGGGTATGACAATTCAAAATGTAAAAATTAATCTGCTTTATATTAAAGTCTGTATGTGAAATTTTAGGAATATGTGTTTGTATATATGCAGTTGATACATTCCATAACTTCTTTGGGGCTAATGCCACTAGTCTTCAAGAAAGAGATAATGTCCTAGAAAGCCCTGCTCCTGCTCCCAGATGCCGAAACCACAGCCACCTGCATAGGTGTCAACTTCAGGGGGGCTTGAGGGCTGAGGCTACCTCCGAAATTTTCCAGGGGTGACTGAGCCCCACCCGGGCAACCAGGCTCACAAGCCTTGCCACTACCACCCCATGCCACCCCCAACCCATTTTGAAAGTGGAGGGGTTTTTTCCTCCACTTTCTGAGACTTCAGGTGGGGTGACAGGAAACTCAGGGCTTGCTTCCTGAAAGCTAAGACCCACCCCCAGCTCCCAGAAACCCTCAGTTGGGCCTGGTGGAGCTGGGGGCTGCACATGTTTTCAGTGCTTTCAGCTTTCCTGCGCAGAAAGGTAAGGAGCTGTCCTGGGGCTCCAGTGAGGGTAGGGGGATGTTTTCAGGGGCGGGGTGGTGGGCACTAGGGAGAGAGTTCCCAGGCTGGCTGGCTGAGGCCAGCCTTGGGGTGGCTGGGTGCCCAAGCACCTTTCCTGCGGCCTTGTGCCGCTGCTGTTGTATTCCCACTCCCTGCAAAGCTTGCCTTGCAGAGAGCCATGTAAGGAGGTTGGGGGGAGAGGCTGGTATCCTTGGACGATTGCCAGCCTCAGGGAGGCTGGGCACCCTGTGCTCTTGTTCTTCTAGTTTTTTTTTCCTCTCTCCCTGCAAGGCTTGCTTTGCAGAGCCATGCAGGGAGGTCAGGAGGTGGGGCAAGTAGGGGAGGAGGCTGGCATCCATGGAAGTTTGCCTGCTTTGGGGCGGCTGGACTCTTGGGCACCTTTCCTGCAGCCTCATGCCGCTGCTGTTCTCCCACTCCCTGCAAGGTTTGCCTTGCAGAGAGCCATGAGGATGGGGGGGAGGCCGGCATCCATGGAGGATTGCTGGCCTTGGGACAGCTGGGCGCCCTGCGCCCTTGTTCTTCTGTTTCCCCCACACACAAGGCTTGCCTTGCAGAGCCATGCATGGAGGTCGGGAGGGGGGGAGGCCGGCATCCATGGAGGATCTCTGGGCGGCTGGGTGCCCGGGCACCTTTCCTGCAGCCTTGTGCCGCTGCTGTTGTTTTCCCGCTCCCGAGTTCACTACTTAACCAGAGCCCTTTATTTCCTCCAAGAGGAGACTCTTCTGAGTTCTTTGTTGAGCTCCACCCCTTCCCTTGACAGAGAGAGGATATTAGGAAAGCCAGGAATCAGCAGCTTACAATCTCTGAAATCGCACACACAGCCCGTGCAGGGGGAGGGGGGAGGAGGGCAGGTGAAACCTCAAAGAGTTTACATGCATACATTCAAGACCAACTCTCCCCTGAATTCCTGGATAAATTTTGGAGAGGGATTTCTATTTTCTTTCTTTTCATTTCTCCCCTCCCTCCCCCTTTCTTTTCTTCTTTCCTTTCTCTCTTCCCTTCTATTTGCTTTCTTTCCACCTCTGGCCTCCCTCCCTCCCTTGTTAAAATGTCCCTAGTTAGGGTTGCCAGGTCCCCCCTGTCCACGTTTGGGGGATGGGGGGAGGGGTGGCCCAATACAGGTTCAAAACTCCTGGAGATTTGGGGATGGAGCCTAGGGAGGATTGGGACCTCAGTGGGGTACAATGCCATAGAGTCCACCCTCCAGAACATCCATTTTCTCCAGAGAAACTAATTTTTATAGTCTGCAAATGAGCTGTAATTCCAGGGGAATCCCCAGGTCCCACTTGGAGGCTGGCACCCCTAGCTCCAGTAATGAAACTGGAAGCTCTGGTTCTTCTGTGTGAGATGGTGGATGCAGACCACTGACATTGGCTTGCATCTGCTGAATCACCCTGCGTCATGTAGGATGCACAACAGCCAGGTGGTGTATTTTACTTAGGTCTATATATCCTTGAATGAGAACAGTTGTTGTTGTTTTCATGGCAGTGCGGGGTGGGCTGCTCTTTTTTCAATCTCCGTTTCATTTTTAAATTGTAAGCCCATCTGCATGAACAAGATGGGGGAGCATGCAGATCAGAGGCCTTTTAAAATTTCCTTTTGATCTGTGTGCAGCTCAGAGAGAACATTGGTAAGGGATGTGCACTCTATGTTCATGCTCTTTGTTTTGCTGTTACTTAAAATGGTGTGGTAGTTTCAAAGGGGCAACCAACTGGGATGTACTAAAAGGAATGACAGGATTGCCCAATGGAAATAATGGGAGAGGCTTGAAGGCCCATTGGAGATAATGGGAGCCAGGAATGCCAATTGACTTGCATGAGCTCTGTTGAAATACACTGCAGCCCAAAAAAAGTTGCAAAGAAAATACAGAATGGTTTTTCCAATAAGGTTTTTGGGCCCAGATAGGCTATTCTAGGACTGTAATGACAGTTCCCAGAGTGGAAAAACAGTCCCTAGCAATAGAATCTGTGCTGCATTTTAAGGTGGAGTTTCTAAGCAGTGTGCTAAGAAGGCACCTGTTCCTGGGGTTAGCCCAACCCAGGGACATTGCTAGGGCGGTTCCCAGGCCACCCTAATTTTCTGGGGAGCCCCTCCCTAAATGCCACATAGCTCCACCTCCATAGATAGTGACAATGGCCTGTGATGTCACTGGCTCCTCCTATGATGTCATTGGGTCCCAGTTCTTTTAATGACTTAGCAATGCCTCTGGCTCAGCCCCAGCCCCCCCTGGGAAATTGCAAAGTCTTCGCCCTTGGCCACCTGGACTAGCCAGGATCCTCAAGGGTTCTAGACCTTTTACCAGAGGCTTTCAGCTTCCCAGGTTCTCCTGTGAGGTTATCTGCATGCACTAAGTAAGTAACTCCAGACGTTAGAAGGTAGGAAAATATTCCAGTTTTAGTAAACTGCTCACATTACAAAGAGTGTATGCTGGGCAGGAGCCACTCTTAAGGTACAAGCAATAGCAAATAAAAGAAAGAATAATTCCAGACCACATCTGACTAAACACTGTCTTACTATACATTAAAAGCTTGCTGGCCAGATGCTTGGTTCTTGCTCTCAGGCTTGAGGGAGAAAGTCTGTCCTGTGCCAAACAGTCCATGCCATGGGGGGATAAAAGACATAGCCTCTTCTCACCTGTTGATAGAATAGCCGGCCTTTCAGTCTCTGAGCCAGGCATGTCTTCAGATGTCCTTGCCTCAGCCCATGAACCCATTAACCAATTAGGACACACTTAGCTAATAGGCACTGGTAGGCTGAAACAACTTAGGGAGCCTCCCAAGGACAATTCTGTTATCAGCCAAAAGCCGTAGGTAAATGTAGTCAAAACAAGCACATTGCTTTTAGCAGGCTGGGCCAGGGGCCTGCCAAAATTTACAGCCTAAGGAAAGTGATAAACTCAAGCAACATAAAAGGCTTAAGGGCAGCTATTCCTTACAGTCATGTAATACCCTCATTTATGTATTCTAAACCACATGCACCAAGCCAATATTCCTCTGTCAAATATTAGACTGTTATGTTTTATTTTCTCATGAGGCATAATTTTTACTCTTCTCTAAGTTTCCCCATACGTGACCGGACAATTTAGAACAAGTCGGGTAGGAACCATTAAGACAAGAACCGTATTTGTTTACCAAAAGCTTTCTAAATGGATTGTTTATTTTACTCCAAAATTAACAAAATAAAACAACAATGGTGGCAAGTCTATAGATAAGCATCTATAAAAGATTTCCCAATACATATAAAAAATGTCCATGTGCAATTATTGTGTATATGTCATATGTTCAAATGTTGATAAGTTTGCAAGGTCCTCAATCTACTGGATTTTTGGAGATGGGCATTTATCTCGCCAGTGTTGTAATATGTTTTTTAGTAACAGTACGGGTATGAGGGGTCCATTATCATTGACTATCAGTTAGTTTCCAGGAGACAGACAAGTTATTTAAAAGTACATAAGCATCCTCAAAGACTGATGGATATTTGATATAAAATTGATATGATTGGTTACTTCCTCTTCAAAAGATCAAATAACTGGAGAGGCCCACAGCATATGTTTAAGAGATGTGTCTTGTAAGCTAAATACCAGCCATTAGATGCTTTACTTAGTCCTTTACGATGATGATGAAGAAGAAGAAGAAGAAGAGGAAGAAGAAGAGAAAAAGAGATTGGATTTATACCCTGCCCTTCACTACCCAAAGGAATCTCAGAGTGGTTTACAATCCCTTTCCCTTCCCCTCTCCACAACAGACACCTTGTGAAGTAGGTGGGGCTGAGAGAACTCTTTTGAGGACTGCCCTTGAGAGAACAGCTCTGAGAGAACTGTGACTGGCCCAAGGTCACACAACTGGCTGCATGTGGAGGAGTGGGGAATCAAACTCGGCTCTCCCAGATTAGAGTCCATGCTCCTAACCACTACACCAAACTTACCAAAAGGATGCTGGGGTGTCCACTATACCTTAAACATATTTTTTTTCCTGAATAAGTGATAACTTAAAATCCACAGAAAGTAATCAACTGAGAGGTGTGATCCCAATAATTAGTACAAGTGGTTTACCATACATGTGTAAAAGCGAAGGAGAGGGACCAATCTGCAAATAGTACCCCAACATGCATTTTACCTTTGTCTAGGTAACCATCACCTTGGCACTCTTGAGGATGGTCAAAGTGCTTTGTAGACGACCAATGGAGAGCAGCAATATGGTAGCAACTGTGCCTCCTTTGCTTTTTCATCTCTTTTGCTCCATCTAAGCAAAAAATGTCAAGGGAGGCAACACAAAAGATCAGGAGACAATCAGTAGCTATTAGCCATAACAACCAAAAATGGAAGTTTTATCTTCCAAGGGAGAAGAGAGCAAGCTTAAGCAGGTCTCCTCAGATGTAAAGCCACCTTTATTCAGCACAGCTTACTCCTAGGAAATAATTCTTAGGATTGTAGAGTTCTTAGGATCTGATGACCAGATGTTGGGGGCACAACTCATGGCTGTCTCAACCCTCTGCAGATGATCCATACAAAGTGTCCACCAAGTGCTTGTAGAGAATCTGATTTCAGATGCACCATACCATTTCTATTATTTCAATTAGTATAAAACAGGAATATAGGGAAGATCAGATAAAAGGATCCTCACACAAAGGAGTAAATATTGTCATTCTTTATGCACATGAAAAAATGCTGGATTAAAAGAAAATGGGATTCTACCTCTAAATTGATCAGAGTTTCTGACATGGTTTCATCCATCTTGGCAAAAGTTGACTGAGCAGATGATGAAGATCTACTTAACTTGGACTGAATCAAAGGTTTTGCTATTTTCATTTCACAGGCCAGATGTAGCTCATCATCAGTTGGAGCCGATAGCAGAAGAGGTGTTAGAGTCTCGGAGTCCAAGAGAAAATCTGATCCAGCATCAAAGAAGGGCATGAAAGAACTGAGCGTACAAATGTTCTCAATTGTTCAGTGAACCTGCTGTTCAGTTTTGGCAAAGAGCCATTATTGGTGTACAAGAGCCACTTCAGATGGCTTTTGAACAACTGTATCCTTCATGTTCATATAAACCTACAGTCCTGTATTTGGCTCCCCAAATATCTGGATGGCAACAAAAGGGGAAAAAAAAAAAAGTCATTATACAGACCAGGGACCGGGGTGATGGAGGTGGGGAGACACTGTGTAAAACTTAGAAACATATTACTTCCATGCAGATTTATTTTATGGATCTTCTTCAGTACCACAAGCCACTGCAGAACATGCTTTTGGCACCTTTGCTTAAGTTATCTTTGCAGTCTCTGTCTTAGGGCAGTGTAGCATTACTTCGCAATGAAAAAAGAATCTTGCATTGTTATATATGAATTATTCCAATAAATACCAGTGAAATTTCTCAGGCCTGCAGGCTGAAAGCACCCTTAGCATTTATTTTCTCCACACCATATGACCACTTTTTGTCAGGCCACAGGTGACTGCAAGATCACTGCCTTCACTGTGCCAGCCACAGGCATGCCTGTCAGACCACAGTTGTGTCATCTGTGACATAAACAGCAGGCCAACCAGTTGCCATTTTTCTGATTCATATAGCTCTTATCCAGGGGTCTTTTCGTAGAAAAGCAGCTGCAGGAGCTCATTAGCATATGGTATGCTAATGAGCTATTAGGCTATTAGCATATACCATGCCCCCTGACATCAACGGAAGTGATGTCAGAAGGGGAAGCAAAAAGGGGGGAGGCATCTTCAAAAGCCTCCCCTTCCCTTCCCCAGCTGGTCTGGGTGGGGGAGCTAAGAGAGAAGGGGTTTAAAGTTTATACTCCTTCTCATGAGAGTTGGGCCACAGAAGGAGGAAAGAGGGAAGGAAAGAGAGAGAGTAGAGAGCAGGAAAGAAGGAAGGAAAGAGGGAAAGAAAGAGAAGGAAAGATGGAGGGAAAGAAAGAGAAGGAAAGAAGGAAGGAAACAGGGAAAGGAGAAAAAGAGAAGAGAAAAAGGTGGGAAAGAAAGAAAGAGAGAAGAGAAGAAGGATGGAAAGAGGAAAAAGAGAGAAGGAAAGGAGGGAATGAAAGAAATTCTGCGGCAATTCGGCCCCATTATATCCTATGGGCCATTGAAGTCAATGGTGAAAACATAGGGTATATTCTGGGGGCTGGAGGGGAGGAGGTTTGAGGGAGAGGCTCCAAACTCACAGTATAGGTGATGGAGCCTCTCCCCAAGATACCCACCAAGTTTCAAGAACATTGGACCAGGGGGTCCAATTCTATGGGCTCCCAAACAGGTTGCCCCTATTCCCTCCATAGTTCTCTATGGTGAGAAAAAAGTTACTTTTTTCCCACCATAGAGAACAATGGAGGGAATAGGGGCGACCTGTTTGGGGGCCCATAGAATTTGACCCCCTGATCCAATGTTCTTGAAACTTGGTGGGTATCTTGGGGAGAGGCTCCATCAGCTACCCTATGAGTTTGGAGCCTCTCCATCAAACCCCTCCTCCAGCCCCCAGAATATACCCTATGTTTTCACCATTGACTTCAATGGCCCATAGGATATAATGGAGCTGAAATTGACATTTGGCTGCCTGAAAGACTCCCCGGGACGCCGCTGGGGGCGGGGCTTGGCTCCTGAGCTCCCGGAGCTGCGCTCCCATGAGCTCCCCCCCCCAAAGACCCCTGCTCTTATCCCATGCTTGGAATCCAATGTATGGAAGACTTACCTGGAAAGCATACAACCTAGCAAGCAGCCATGAAGTAATTATTTAACCCATGCTGGTATGGCTGTACCCATTAGATTGCAGTGTGTCAGCTCTGGAAAGGCATATAAGCCCATATAGAACAAAAATCTTCACACAGGAAATGCTAGTTTCCTGCTAGTCAGTGTTGCTGCTGGGTCTGTACAAGGGATATGGACAAACTATTTTCATTTTGCTTTCATTGACAAAAGATGTAACTAGTCTCATGTATGTGTTCTTGTTCCTTTTTAACTTGAATTTATTTCAATGGGAAAAAACATTTTCAGCTGCAACCTTTTATTATCCATCCAATATAGATGGAATTTTCTGGGATTGTATCCCTCATTGATGGGGTCCTGAGAAAAAATATCCCAAACAATGAAAGACAAAACATGTTTGTGATTAACTCCCTGCCCTGTCCAATTCATATAATATTCTTGGTGATTACATCTTTTCTACCCAAGGGATGATTCCTGAAAAAATCACAGACATACAGGAGGGAAAAGTCAGCAGACCCAAGGGTGCTTTCTAGGTTACAGTATCAGCTCTGTGCTCAGATGATCTCCATGGCCAATTCTTTCAAACCAGGCCCTATAAAGGACTAGGCTCAGAGCTTGTTCACCAGCCCAAACAACTTCTTCCTCTTGGAAGGGCATTGTCTGGCCAATTCTACCGTGGATTACTTTTGATTTCTTTGGCCTTTGCCTCTGAACCCTGCTTATGACCTGGATTTGATCCTTGTCTGTTTTGACTTCTGAAGAAGTGAGCAGTAACTCAGAAAGCAAATACTCTGCCACAAATGTTGTTAGTCTTTAAGGTGCTATTGGACTCTTGTCCTTTTCTATTGCCTCAGACAGACTGACATGGCTACCCATATTGTTTTGACTTTGCTTTGACAGGGATGTATTATTAGATCTTGAGATTATGCACATGGTACACATAGAGTGAAACAATAATCTAAAAAGGCCTACATTCCAGCCTTTAGTAAGAAACATGTACAAGACTTACCTGAAAGGGCTGGATAGCAGCATGGGCTAGGAGGGGTCCAGAGGAGGCTTTCCTACCCTTTGCTCCATGGCTGGCAAAGCAGGAGGCTCAGGCCACCACACTGGCTGGTCCCACATCATCTAGGGGCTGGCCCGGTCAAGCATGGGAAGTTTTGGCGGGCTCTATGCAGGGGTGATGTAGAGCCCACCCAGTTCTATTTAGACCATGCTTCCTGGTGGCTCTGGCAGCATGGTGTCTTTTGGCCTGTAATCAATAAAAGCTATGGCCTGTTGTTTTATTCCAAAATGTGGCTTGTGTCTCTCTGCAAGACCTCTTTTTACTAAGGCCTGGGCCTGCAATAAGCACACAGAGAAAAAGCACCAGTACCCACGCAAAATAATTTCCCAAATGTTTAACTGCCTTTGTCTTTTTTCATATGGTTTTTCCTCTGAAATTACAACTTTTTTGGTGGTGGGGGTGCAAAAGAACCTTTAAAAAGGATTGGATGCTGACATTATATACAGAGGTTTTAAAGACAGGTGAAAACTCAAAGCAGGAATGACAGTGAAACTGCCTCTAAGAGGGAAAGGTTGCTCTCCATGGTACTGTCAAACTTGGCTGTTAACATGATATAGTTCTCCTTGTGCCTGACTCGTAACTGTTGAAGAAGCAAAACGATTGTGTTAATAAATATGGCAATTTTTTAATATATCCCTCTGCTTAAGTTTTTATCTTTTCCTCCCACTTTCTCCTTCCTTCATAGTCTGTTGATTTAACTGAAATATTAATGAATATTATTACAAAGTAGCCCTTTCGTATTTTACACACCATTTGCTGTGTTGGAAATACATTTACTAAAGTGCTATGCATGGGTTTCTTTTTATATATCTTATAAAAATGAAAGAACCAGTTCTCTGTCTCATCTTTATCTTCCCTTAACAATCAGAATGGAAGTCAGTGCATCTTTGGGCTCTGAGGCTGAATAAAAATTATTTCTCTCTGGTCCTGTCTGAATCCTACATTTATAATCAGACCTTGCGGACTTCTTTTATATATATAACATTTCTATATTTTAGCAATTTGAATCTAACTTATTTACAAGCAAACAACTATTTAGAGGGCAACAGAAATTGCATTGCCAGTAGAATATAATAAATGTTAACCTTTCCACTGATGTTACAGCTGTTGGTATCCAAAGGAGACAGAATGATGAGTGGCAGTAAGTAGGAAGCTGGGGATTTTACATTTGTTTATTTATTTAAAATATTTATATACCACTTTTTCTGGCAACACTCAACGTAGAAGATGTATTTTAAATTTGTGGAAAAACAGGCAGGGTAGGTCATCATTACTATTATTTCTAGTAACATTAATTTCCAGTTTGGCACTCTGCTCAATGGTCAGAGAGTCAATAGTTTTCTGATTGTTCTAACACTGATAAGCACATATTATGGTTTGTTTGTTTTTTAAAAAAAATATTTTATGGCTATAACATGTATGTGGTACAGTGGCTGGAGTTTCAGACTAGGATCTGGGAGACCCAGTTTTGAAATCCCCACTCTGCTGTGAGAGCTCCCTGGGTGACCTCTCAGCCCAACTGTCCTTACAAGGATGTGGTCAGCATAAAATGGAGGAGAGGAGAGTGATGCGGCTGCTTCAGGTCCCTGAAAGGGAGACTTGCTTACTTTTTAATTACTGTTTTCACAACCAGAGTCATAAACAGCAAACCCTCCCCCCCAAAATTACTACAAAAGTTATCATGTAACTTAACAATAGTTGCCAGAAAGTTCAACACCCTCAAAGTATCTTTATCTCTGAGTACCAAGATGATTCAGCTTCTGAAGAGATAGTCCTGATTAAATAATATTCAGCTCTGAAAATCTGGGGCAGTCCAAAAAATATGATCCACAGGTACGGATATAAATGAACTAAATAAATAATAAAGTAAGATGGAAAGATGAATGTATCCAAGCCATCTATTGAGGATATAAATACCAATCAACAATAAAGGCTGCTTCACCAATTACTTTTTCCTAATATCCATTTGAAATGTGTGTGTTAACATGAATGTTTCTTGTGCCATGAGTAGTCCACAACAGCAAGTGAATATAGCATCCTCCAGTCCCACATAGTTTGCTTCATGAAAACCACTTGTAGCACATTTCACCCATTGTTCTAGATGAAGTTGCATGCTGGAAGACAACTTAATACCTATATCAACAGAACATGTGGAATGTCTGATTACTTAACAACGTGGCACTAAAATTTAACTTCACATTAAAGTACATGTTACCCAATTTGTACAGCCAAATGGAGCTAAGTCCCTCAGCAATATGGGATGCATGGCCTCCATATTTATTAGAAACATTGATATGTTTGTATATTATAGTGTATCATCCCATAATTTTTCAGATGGAAATTCTCCTAGCAAACAAATGAAAGAAGGCATTAAATGGATATTTTCTTCCAAATCAGTACATGTGCACATCTGGATAAAGTGAAAAGGCCACCATTCTTTGAGCATAAGAGACTCACAGAAACAAAGCATTTCAGCCTCAAAGTAGTAGAAGCTCCTTATCTTACTAAAAGTGTTAAAATAAAATAAATAAATAGCAAGAATTATCACCTTAGTTTTTAAGTGATAACCATTTCAAGGTACAACTAGCTCTGAAGGTTGAAACTCAGTTAGGAAATGAGGACTTTTCACTGTGTTTCACAGAGTGTCCCATATATGGTTATCTCCCCATGCAACAGAAGTTATGGGTGCAATGAGTTCCTGGCATTCAGTGAATTGGTTCTTTCCCTGGCCACCAAGGTTAGTGGAGGACAGGCAGTGGAGACTTTTAGGTATATGACAGTGCCATCCCACCCCCATGCTGGCTATTCTTTGGTTATTATGGATAATGAGGGTCTTGAGAAAAGAAGACATCTCAAGAAAGGAAGACATCAGGCTGAATAGAGAGGAAGTAAATGTAAGAAGGGACCCATTCCTCAAATAATTAACAGATAATCCTCTTATACCAACAAGATAGTGGACTACTTGATCTTTTAAAATATATAGAGAGGAGTTTTTGTTGGGAACTTGCTTACCTGGTCTAAAGGCTGCAGACATTGTAGACATACTGTCTAGATATATTGGTAGGTAAAGGCAGGAAGGAGTCAGAGGGTGAGGTGCACTGTGGTACCAGCAGTGACAGTAATTGTAGTTCTATGGTCCTGGAAAAGAAATCTAGGCTGATAGAAGTTATGGAACAGGACATCTAAGGTAGCATTTTCACAAATATGAACTGTTACATGTGCAGGACTAGTTAGATAGACAGGGATTATGGGCCTCAGTGTATGGATGACATAGTGATGTCAGGAAGAAGGTTTAGATTTGCTAGGCACTGAGGAACATATGCCAACCCCATAAAAAAGAGACAGGTGCCACTTCAGTTTATATGGAGCCAAGTTGTTGGCACTTAAGATAGAAAAGGTCATAGACCTTTAAAACTAACTCCTGGGGAGGGGAGAAGCCAACAAAAACTGAGGAGTATCTAAATAAGGACAACTCAATCCTAAGGAGTAGTGGAATAAATGTTCTAGTTCATCTAAACAGGAACAGGCTAGAGCTTGACAATGTGTGTATGGCAGAAAACTCTTCAGTTTGGGTTGCCACGCATCTACTCCTCCATCTGGTCCTAGTTTCTGTTCTTGCCTGGCATGTTGTTTGTTCCTGGGGTCCAGAGGGGAACTGTGAGAATTCTGGGGTGCTATGGGTCTAATTTGACAGTTTTGGATTCTCTGTCTCCACTTGCTCACTTGATAGAGCCTTCTGCTGAGTAGTGTATTGGGGGGTCTTCTCTCTGGGGACCCTGAGTTTGGTCTATGGGGGGAATTCCACTTTAGCTCCAGTTCAGCATGTCCAGTAAGGAATGCAAGGTTTATGGAACTTCTTTGATTTGCAACCATTTCAGTTCCTTTTAGATATCAGCTCCAGAATGCAATGTTGATTTTGCCTTTGATAACTTTATCAGAAGAAGAAGTCTAAGTCTGCAAATAAGAGACAACTAGTGTTTGTTAGCTTGTATCAAATAAAAGCAATCAAAGAAATGTCTAGAAATTCTATGCATAATGTAGAGGGAGAGTGTGTTTAAGAAGAAATAGTGCAAAGAACTGGGACAAGACCAATGCATATGAAAAAAATAATGCTACAAAGAAGGAAAGAGAGAGAGAGAGAAAGAGAGAGAGAGAGAGAATATTTTCCGATCCTGAGCATAGTATCTTTTTAAACTCGCACATTAAGAACAATTGGGAATCCTTCTAAAACTGTCTTTCCTCCCCTTATATTAAAGGATTGTACAAAATGCATGTAAAGTAGGTCTAATGACTGAACGTGCATATGCCTTGCGGAGAAATGAAAGTGAATGGAGGGGAACATAGTAGAGGGGAAGGCAAAAAAGAGCCCAGACAGATCCCATCTGCAGTGTAACCATAGGCAACTGCATAGACTCACAGGGAATTTCAAAGGTGCCAACACAACTGCCTTTGGGGTCTGCCAAAGAGCCAGATGCTGGTTCAGAGTGAATATTTTCTGCAGTTTGCCGTACTACTTCCAGAATTCTACCTGATTGCCTTCTTAAGATAATTGTGTAATTCAGTAAGCACAATGTAGACCAGCAATCTTCACGCTTACTTGGGAATAAGCTTTACTGAATTCAGAGATAATTATTTCCAAATCAAAGTGCATAGGATTGGATTAGGGATTTTTTTTTAATTTAAAGCAAAAACAACTTCTGGATTTCTAATGTGTCCTTGTGTATAAATGACATGTTTTGGACCATGTTTAATCTGAATTATTTTATTCATGGATTTAGGTGGGTGCAATGCCACACAATAAACTTCAGTGGCAACTTCCCTCCCACCCAGTCTGCAGTGGGGTATGAATGGCAGGCCTGAGTTATGAAGCAAATTCTCTTGAAATGAATGGGTCCCATTTCCAAGGACATGTGTTTGGAGCTGGAGTGTTGGTGTTCAGTTTCACATTTCCCTACAGATTGTAATTGATTCCTACAGAGGAGCTGTAATACAAATACCAGTACAATAGCATTGGCTTCCATAAAGACCATTAAGCCTAAAGGTTCTAGATCTGCCACAATTATCATATCATAATTATCATAACAGCACAGATGGTATCATGGACATTGTTTGGTTCCCATTTATAATAATTTACTGGCAAAAAAGTGCCTTCCTTCTTCTGTTAAATAAATCTGGGACCTAGCTATGAAAAAATAAGTGGACTTTAGTAACTGTTACTTGAATTGTATGACAGGGACCCTAGGGGTAGCAATCTGGACCTGTCTGTTGATCAGATAAAAACATGTGGGGCTTTGTTTTTTAAAAAGTCCTCTTTCCCCGGATTAGAGGACATAAAGGCAGTCACCTGTCACCTGCTCCAGCAATGATATCCAGCCACCCATTGTCCTAGTCACTGCTTTCAATCACTCTAAACGGTCTCAGGAGACAATCATTATTATAAGACATGCTCCTAAGAGTAGATAAATGGAACTCAACCTGCCAGCCTGCATAGGCAAAGATGGACAGTCTTGGCCAAAAATATGAAAGGGCCTGGAGCTTTATTGACATTTACATCAAAAATAGTTAGCAATGAAAGCAGCTGTTGTGGAGAGCTTTCGCCGCTACGTGTTTGGAATATGCTGTGAATTGAAATACAGACCTCCTGACAAGCAATTTACCTTCTGTCAGTCTCCATGTGCTTGCAGCATTACTGGGTACTTGCTGCGATAGCCCACTTAAAGCTGCACATGTGTACAGTTTGGATGAAAGATTAACTACAATTTGAGGCAGGAAGTAACGAATTGCGAAATGTCATTCATAATGGCCAACGTTGTCATCTGCAGGGTGACACTAAAGCAAGAAGGTGCCTCTGTTGTGACTAGCTGGGAGAATCAGATGTCATTCATTCTAATGAAGATCTGCCTACCATTCTAATAAGCTGTCTGTGAGACAGCTCAGGATTTGAAACATTAATCTGCCTTGTTTGTTGACGTTAACATAATGACTAAAATGCCATTATGCAAGAAATTCTTTTGAAAGCTATTAAAAAAGGACAATCTTAATACAGAGCATTACAGCTCAGAACAAAGGATGTGCCAGGAGTTAATTTCTGTGTTCACTCTTGTCATATTCTACAGTATACTTGTGTTTTTTCCTCCCTCTTTCTAAATCATTTGTATTACATAAAAGTTCTGGATGCTTCCTAAATATCTTGCTGTGATACAGGGCTGCCCAAAGCCACTATTGACTTTTAGACCCCACAGCACATTTTGGGCCCCTAGTTGCTGCTGCTATCCACTTGGCCTGGCTCTCCAGGGCCCCCAGGTAACCCTGGCCTTCAGAATGTTGTGCCCTTGGCCCCCCTCTCTTGACAGTCACGCTCTGAGGTGACTGAGGTTGGAGAGGTGCATGACCATTCAGAGGATGGCCCAACTAGATTTTACAATTTCCCATTTGCAAATTGTATATTGAGAGGCCAGGGAAGCCTTGTTGCATGGAGATAGCCATACCAGTTCTTCCCTATCCTTAAAGTACTCATTAAATGGATGCTCAAACATTAGCATGAGTGAGCATTACCATGGCTAAGTTAGGACAGTTTAAGAGCTCCCAATCAGACCTGGGAGGTGCCTCGTCCATCTCAGCATCCCAGAGGTCAATGGTCCTGGTTCATACCTGGAGATGGTCCCTCCATCTTAGTCCACAGGTCAGAAGCCTGGGCTGGAAATGGAAGGGAAGCTGCAGTGGCCAGAGTTTCTTTCAGGACTGGCACTTTGAAGCTGCCCATCAGTGAGGCAGGACAAGATTGCTGAAATAGCAGGAGAGCTGTTCAGCCAGGTGGTTAGAGGTGAGGCAACACTATACAGAGCTGGTCAGAAAAATGTTGTACCAGCAAAGTCCTGGCAGACTCTGAAAGGCTTTACTGCCAATCCTGATCATAATTAATATTTAATTCAAGGATTTTTCATAGCAGAGGCACTAAGAGCAAAAGAAACCCCAAACCCTTTCTGTGGTACAAATAATCTGCCTTCTGACATGGGCTTCCACTCGAGTCCATCAGTATTTTCCCTCTGGGTGTGATCCTGGAGTGCCCTGTATCAGGAGCAAGACAATGCATGCAGCAGGATTCAGGCTCCCAGGATTCAGCAAGGAGAACTGGTGGGGTTTCGCTGGTGGATTCTTCAGTTTATGGCCCCAACAGTTATGTATACAGATGTTTAAGGCAGCACATGGAGGAAGGGATTGTGATTACACCTGTCAGTCCTTTACCCTCAGTACACCTAATAAAGCTAATCTGTTGCTATGCACATAGACATTAATTGCATTGCACAGATCTGAAAAGTCCTGTGCAGACCTTCTTGTCTACATGTGGATGCCAGTTTTGCTGAGAGAACATAGCTAGAAAACACAATCATGACACCCCCCTCCCTTCACTGGAGAGCCAGTGTGGTGTAGTGATTAAGTGGACTCTAATCTGGAGAACTGGGTTTGATTCCCCACTCCTCCACATGAAGCCTGCTGGGTGACCTTGGGCCAGTCATGTTTCTATCAGAACTCTTTAAGCCCCACCTACCTCACAAAGTGGCTTTTGTGGGGTAGGGAAGGAAAGGCAATGGTAAGCAGCTTTGAGACCCCTTAGGATAGAGATAAGCAGGTTATAAAAAAACCCAACTCTTTTTTTTTTGGCCAGTTTGGTGTAGTGGTTAAGTGTGCGGACTCTAATCTGGGAGAACCGGGTTTGATTACCCACTCCTCCACTCACAGCTGCTAGATGACCTTGGGCAAGCCATAGTTCTGGCACAGCTGTTCTTGAAAAAGAGCAGTTCTCTCAGAACTCTCTCAGCCACACCTCAGAGTGTCTGTTGTGGGATGGGGAAGGGAAAGGAGTTTGTAAACCACTCTGAGACTCCAAGTGAAGGGCAGGGTATAAATCCAATCTCCTCCTCCTCCTCCTCCTTCCAGTTTGTTGCACAGAGCAGCATAGAACTGCATAGAGCAGTTTCTTGTTTCTAATGCCTTTTAAAGCCAGGATTATAGGTGGCATATTTTCTAATTCTATATTTATATTAACATTTAATTGAACATGCTGTTTTGAGTTAATTAGTTTCCCTTTAAACTGTTGATAACTGCTCTGAGGTTTGGGAGGGATGGGAAGGCTGAAAGAGTTAGGTATGTTTAGCCTGGGAAAGAGAAGGCTTAGAGGGGACATGATTGCAGTCTTCAAATATTTGAAGGGCTGTCATGTAGAAGATAGAGCAGATCTATTCTCTCTTGCTTCGGATTGCAACACTAGCTCTAATGGGTGGAAATTACAAGAGAGTCAATACCAGCTAAATATCAGGAGAAACTTCCTAACTGTAAGAGTGGTTGAGCAGTGGATCAGCCTGCCTCGGGAGGTGGTGAATGCTCCTTTGCTGGACATTTTCAAGCGGAGACTGGATGACCATCTCTCAGGTATGTTATAGGGCTATCTTTTGGCTGTGCTCCTGCAGAGTGCAGAGGGCTAGATGACCTGCAAGGTCCCTTCCAGCTCTAACATTCTATGATTCTAAGTTGAAATACATAAATCAGAATACCTAGCATTTATAGTCTTTCTCAAACATCTTCACAATAATTGTCAAGGAAGACCAGACTCAATATCCCTGTAAACAAGATGAGGGCTTGCAACTGAGAGATCTCAGCTTTTCACACAATATGGAGTACACAGATTAGATCTGGAGTTCCCAACTAGTGTAACAGTCAGATGTGACTCTAGTGTTCTCTTTCAGTTCCTGTGCACTTGGTGCCTGATTCAGTTCAGGACCACAGTTTGCATGGAACTTCAGCCTTCCCTCTGTGCCATTTTCCTCAGGGCACTATTCAGTCTGTTGGGTTGCCTCAGTGGGCCAAAGGGCATTACATGGGGCTACTTTAGGTCAGGAAAATAGCATGGGGGGAAGGCTGAATTCCTTCTGTGTACTGCAGTAGCAATCCAAACTGGGTACTGTATGTTTGGGAATTGAGGAGAACTGGCAACTTATGTCTGGCTGTTATACAGGGTGGAGACCCAAGACCTTCCAGCTCACTGTGGAGTACTTTAACAAATGAGTGTTAAAACGGCTTTCACATAAATTGATTTCTAATGCCAATGTAAAACCAACTTGGCCAGAATGCATATTTGCATTACAAATGCCTCTTTCCTGAATTAACAATAATCAGCTGTCAACATGGATAGAGACAGAGAGGCACAAAGGCAATTTAAGCCTCATATAAGAAAATGCTCTTAGCTGTTACACTACACTAGCTCTCATTAGCTCTTGCCTAACAGTCCTAGCACAATAAAGAAGCAGCTAATCACTTACAATAGCAGACAGCTAACACTGTATCAATACTTTTGCTATGTGCACTTAAAAGAAATGGCTGCAACTGTGCTTAATTCAGCCAAATAAAATATGGCTAATAGGAAGGTGATTGCCTTTCAAAATAAGCCACAAGACTCAGATTCAAATGTCACCAGGGAACTGCCAAGACTGATTTTTCTATAGACATCAGATTTCATAAGAGCCATTATCAAATAGAATTGATAGGCATTTCTGTACAAATGCCTTTTTAAGGAGTGATAAAGAGAGAATATTAAAGACTTTGATCTTTACTCTTGCCAGTATGGATTTATAAACATATATAAAAATTGATTTGTCTTCATGTCTAAACGGTTGATTGCCCCCCCAGATGGAAGAAAGAGTCAGACAACCGTAGTTTGGGAAACTAAGGGCCACTTTATTTAACTTACATAATAACAGCGAGGGCAAACAGTAAACAGTGGCATGGTCAAGGCCTGGGGTCCCTGGCCCCATCCTTGCCATATAACAGGCAATGCACCCTGCCCCTGGGTGGAGCCAACTGTGAGTGGCTCACATCTGGCCAGCACAGCAATGTGATCTGCCATGAGGATCCCTCCAACACCACCACATGGCCTGCGAGGAGGATCCCCAAAGGCAGTCTGCCATTCTTATTCCTGGGAGTCAGTTCCAAGATGGCACCAAGGCTGCAGCACTAACAATGCTCCGCAAGTTATTTTCTTTATCTTTCCCTTATTTCCATTTTTATTAATACTTTTAATAACTTACCTCTGCTTGTTATTGATGATTACATTATTTGGGCTGACTGTTCCTGAGTCATTCTTATGCCTGGCCACGCAGCCACAGGGATGATCCTGTCAGACCCTTATATCCCCACAGGGTTGCTGATTGGTGCTTACCAAGCCACATAAACTCCCCCCAAATACACAACTCTGCTATTGCAAGGGTCAAACCTCTGCTTAGGCCTCTATGCCCACTTGAATACCTAAAACTACCCAAAGCCCTTGCTGCAAATCCTATAGGAAAATCTTGTTTTACATTTAAAGCTGAATGCCATCGCCCCTGTACAGCTCCAGGCAATTCAGTCGAATATGAGGGTGAGGCAGCCCAGCCTCTAACATAATTTGAAAGCCCCTGTTTGCCTTGCATCAGGCTCTCTCAATCCCCTTGGGATCTAAAGCACCATGCCATACTAGGTGTGGAACCATGGCTGACCAAACAATTACCGTGTCTGGCCACCTATGCTAAATAACTCTTGGGATGACGTGGGCTTGCAATACAAGGGCCTTTCCTTTCATGAGACCCAAGTCATTGCCACCCAAATGAATTACAAGAACATTGGGTGGAGAGCCAGTGCTACTCCCAAACAGAAGATGGAGGAGACCTGGCCAGTGCAGGCCATGGTGTCCCCTCCACTCTACCTTGGCCCATTGACTAAGACCCAGTTGAGAGCCAATGGCTGATCTATTGGCCCGATGACCAGCCCAGAAGTTATAGCTGTGTCCACAGATGAGAATCCATCTCCTCCTACCACAGACCACAGCACCTAGGAAGAAAAAACAATGAACAAAGGAACGATTTTACAAGGCAGTGAGGGGGCATACATAGCCCATATAAACAGAAGATCGCCATCTCCCCACACACTGAATATCAGCTGCAGTATAGCCTAAGGCTGCAGCGGTGGAAGCAGCGCCAATCCTGAAAGTGTGAGTGCCAAATTTCACTCCTGAGAGGCCCAACTTGATCAAAGCCCAGGCAGTAACAGCACAAAACTGGTGCTTTGTCAGCAGGCTCCCATCAGCATGACTAAAAAGGTCACCGGCTGCCCTTCCCTGCAATGCCATGTATTGAGCAAGAGCCAATACTGGGCAGAACAGGTACCTAACTTGACCACAGATCTTCTACGTCACTGGTCTTAGAGCTCCTGATTGTTACGTGCACCTCTCTGCTGATGAATTAAAGATCATTTACCTGTGAAGCTTTGCAAGACCAGTCAGTCTTAGACAAAGTGACCAGTTCACTTACACGGAGTACCTCAAAGAATGCGAGTAAAGAAGTTGCATGAAAAAGGCAAGCCTTGTGTCCTGAGGTACAAACGACACCCCAGGTTGCCCACAGTCCCTTGAGGACTACCAGGGAAATGGGCTGCCTCTCATCCCTCTGGACTCCCCCTTCCTGGGACCAACCCTCGAGCATCTTTCCAATCTGGAAGTCATCGGTAACTTCCTGAAAACCTAAAGCCTTACTGGCAAAAGCTAGGGCAGAAAGCTGGCTCTGAATGGAACAGACAGCCAAGCCAGTTTCTTTTAAAGACACACAATAGTGGATAACTTGCTCCACCAAAATGGGCCAAACCCTGGGATAACCTTCCTTCTGTCTAAATTCATCGAATTGGCGAACTGCACATTCATACCCTTTCCATGTGCTAGGGGCAATGGTGAGACCTATCACTCTGCAAGCCTTGACCCTCCAACCAGCCAGTGCTCTGGGGGCATCCTTGCTGGCAGATGATCAGCTTCTGGAGCAAGCTAATGAAACCTCACCATCTGTTTGCAAGAGAGAGCATCAGCCACCCCATTACCCACCCCAGGCACATGCCTAGCAAAAAACAACGTATTTAGCCAAAGGCAGTTCAGCGTATAAGCGCGAATCAGCCTCATTACTCTTGGCGATTTGGATGGGGGGAATTGATCACATGGACCACTGCCAAATTATCACACCAGAAATGAACGGTGTGATCCGACAATTCACCCCCCCACAGCCAAATTGCCACTAATATGGGGGAAAACTCTAAAAATGTAAGATCCCTGGTAAAGTCGGCTGAGACTCCTTCCCTGGGCCACTCCTCTGCACACCAGTGGCCCCAGAAATATACCCCCAAACCTTGCGACCCCGCAGCATCAAAAGTGACCTGAAGCTCAGCCTCAAGCTTCAACTCTTCCCTCCAAAAGGGGATCCCATTAAAGGAGTCAAAAAATTCCTGCCAAACTAGAATACCAGCATGGATGTCGCTGTTAACGCATACTCTGTGGTGCAGCAGCCACAGCCTGGTCATGGCATCACAGAGCCTCTGCAAAAAGGTACAACCCAGGGCAACAACTTTGCACGCAATGTTGAGATGCCCCACCAGCTGCTGTAGCTCCCTCAATGTGGCTTTCCACTTTCTTAAAAAGGAACAAAGACAGCCCCGTAAGTCCTCAACCTTATCCATAGGCAAGCGGGATGTTTGTGCCATGGTGTCCAGCTCCACCCCCAAAAAGACTATCTGTTGCACAGGGCCTTCTATTTTCTCATGGGCCAATGGGACCTCAAGCTCTTCAGCTAATTGCTGAAATCCAACCAACAGCTGACCACATCTGCCAGTTCCCTGTGGACCCACAAAAAGGAAGTTGTCCAGATAGTGTGTGACATCCTGAAGCCCCATTTTGGTCTGCAATGCCCATTCCAGGAATGAACTGAAGCACTCAAATGAAGTGCATGGCGCAGAACATCCCATTGGCAAAGCTCTGTCTGCAAAAAACTGACCATCAAAAGAAAACCCTAGCAGCTCAAAATCATTGGGATGCACGGGGAGGAGGCAATGTGCTGACTTGATATCACACTTCGCCAACTCTGCCCTCCGAACACAACATTGTACTATACAAACTGCCTGGTCAAATGAGGTGTACCTTACTGTGCACAAGTGAGTAGGAATGGCATCATTAACAGATTCACCTTGAGAGTATGAAAGGTGGTGAATTAGCTGAAATTTTTAGGCACTATCCCAGGGGGGGAACCCTTAAATTAGGAAGGGGTGGCGAGGAAAAGGAGCCCAAAACATGGCCTTCCGCTCTTTCCTTCTCAGTCTTCTTCCTTACCACCCCCTCCATGCCCTTCACTGACTGGAGATTATGAGTTATGAATGGGGCCCTCAAACCATGGAAAGGAATACGAAAACCAACTTGAAAACCTTCCAACAAATAAACACTATCTTCCCTTGTATGATACCGCTGTAGTCGAGCTTCAAGAACCCTTAGCTTTAGTGGGCTGGGACCCTTTACCTGCAGCAGAGAAGGAACCACCTCCCCCCCTTTGCCACTGATTTATACTGGGCTTCCCTTTGGAACAGGCTGTGAAGGAGTGGGGTCTCCCATATAAGGGGCACTCATGTCTATAAAGGCAGGCTTTCCTGTTGCAAACCCCCTGGGAACCAAATTCCCAACAAAGCAAGCGGGGTTGAACTGCTTGCCCCGTGGAACTACGGGGAACCAAAGCTGCTTGCAACTGCTGTACCAAGTGCCCACTATGGGAGTGATCCCCAGAATTGGGTCAGGTTGTAGACATGACTTGCAGCCAAAGGTGAGGATGGATTCTATCCCATGGAAGTGCTGGATTCATAGCAGCTTACATTCTAAACTCTTCATCATATATCAGCCATGCTGAGCCCATCAAGCCTGTATAACCTTTATATATGATTTCCAGATACTGTAAGACAGCTGTGGCCCTCCATGGCTGTGAATGCAAGATCACGCCGGCATAAATCACAAACCCAGGCAGCCAGTTCACCCAAGTCCTGTCCACCCTCTGCCTTTTAAGGATTTCTTTATCCTTGTCATCAAGCTCGTCTTTATCCTTCTTCTCAAGATCCTGATAAAGAAGGCTAAAGAGGTCAATAAAATCCCCTCTACAAATATTCTCCTGTGTTGCTCACAAAAGGTGATCACCAAATGGCAGAGCAATATCACTGAAAGGCATAGCCGTAGCTGAGGCTGTGGTATAAGGGTTCACCCCAGAGGGTGGACAGCTCCAACCACCCCAAGGGCTCGGCGCTTGAGAAGGAAATGCCCCCCAAGGGGCCTGGGGGGCTGGATAAGGAGAGCCCCAATCCCACGACTGGCCTGAAGGAGAAGAGCCGGATGTTGCACCTGACTGAGAGGTTGCTGAAGACCCAGCCTCAGCTACTGGATCCCAAGGTCCCCAAGAACAAACCATACTCCGTTGCAAAGTCCCACTTACCACTCAGACCCGGCTGTTCCACCTTGACAATGTCAATCGCATCCTCATTCTTGTTCTCCATAGCTGTTGACCCAGTTGCCCCGGTATCTGTACCAACCGCATCGCTCAGCCTGCACTCAAGAGAAGATAGCTACTTAAGCACCTCCTCCCTGAACTTATTCCTCTCAGCCCAACTATCAGCTTTCTGGCCAGACCTGCCTGTAACTTGCTTGGATGGGGCTATCACCAATCCCTTTGCTCGCCCAAGAGCAGCCAGCCTAGCCAATATGCTTTGATGCTCTGCAGCCTCGTCCTCATCCTCTGATGAAGAAGGAGCTGCCCTCACCACCTGCCTGGGGACCTTTGGAGCAGGCTTCTTCCCCTTGGACCAGCCCTGGATCTTTTTAGATGCCATCATGCAGGCTAAAGGAGATCCAGGTCTGCCTGCTTATACACTGTATATGATTCCTGAACCCTGTATAGTTGCTCCCCCCTAGCTCCTTTTTGGCGCCTTCTTTATGTTTTAATATTCAAATGACTGCCCAAAGATCTCCTACAAAATGGCCACCTAAAGAAGAAACCTAAAATGGCTGCCACCAAAGGATCTCTTTTAAAATGGCTGCCGCCAAAGGATCTCTTATAAAATGGCTGCCGCCAAAGGAGCTCTTATAAAATGGCCACCTAAGGAAGAAACCTAAAATGGCTGCGGATTAAATGGCCACCCCTACACAAGACAACTGCTACCTCACATGCAGCCTCTTACAGAGGCCTATGGTCCCAGAAAAATGCGGGAACCCACACTGCCAGGACTAAGGCCTCAAAGAAAGGAAGGGTGGGGGGGAAGCTTCCGAGTGTACCCACAATCCCTATTTATTTATTTATTTATTTATTTATTTATTTATTTGATTTCTAACCCGCCCTCCTGCCGGGTTTAGAGAAGGGGGGCAGAGAAGGAAGACACAGGAGAAAGTGACGGAGGAGCGTAGCAGGCACGAGGCAGCCTTACCTCACTGCTGACCCACCATGACCTCCCCCAGTCAACTGAAGGCCCTACCAGGGCCTAGCCACCCTGGAACAATCAGACCCACAACTCCCCCTCTGATAATATAACCATCACCCCACAGGGAAGCACCGCTGCCACCCGGAGTTCTGCTGCTGTCATCTGAGGGCCTCTGCCTGAGCTCCCCGCCATCACCGCTTGCCCCCATTGGGGGCCTGCCACCGCCACCTGCTGCCTCCGAAGACCTGCCCCCACCACCCGAACCTTCCTGCTGACTCCAGCCAACTCCGGAACCTCGCTGCTGCTACCTTCCACCACTGGAAATCTGCCACCACTGGCCGAGCCACCACTGGCCAAGCCACTGCTGGCTGAGCCACCACTGGCTGGGCTTCCACCACTGGGTCCCTCAGTCACCATAGGAACTCTCCCCACACCAGGCTGAAGCTGGGCCCAAGGATGCCACAGACCGAAACATGCTGCTGCCGGGGTTTCTCCACTGCCGCCAAATACTCCAGGCCAAGGATTCAAGGTAGGCCAGCAGCTCAGTCCTTGTGATCCTTTCCTACCGAGCATGAGGTGAAGACTGAGCTGGGTGGGGCGAAGCTGGCCTTTAAGGAGATACTGGCCCTGCCCCCGACTGGAACCCAGCTGCAAATTGCAGCCCTGGCTTGTCTCCTTACGGGGAGGCAAAGGCAGCCCTCCTGCAGCAGACTTTGGTGGCTGCAGGTAGGGCCAGAAGCTGTTGTAGCCAGGCCTGGAATGTTTATCCAAGCAAGTTCCCATGGTCAGAAATCTGCCATGACACCATTCAGCATCATTTATTTCCAGACAAAGTGGTGCTGTAGAATTTTGTTCAAGTCACTCCAGGGCTGGGCTCTGATGCCAAGCCCTTCAAGATTATGCAATCAAATATAGAGACACTCACATGTTTTTATAATGGCTAAACATATACATCTGTCATTTGGCTCATTAACATCAAATGGCTGTGGCTTTCCAGAGTTCCACGCAGAGAAAGATCTTTCATGGCACATGCTATCTAAGATCCTTGAACTGGAGGTACAAGAGATCAAGCATAAGATTTTATGCATGCAATACAAGTGCTTGACCACTGAGACACAGTCCCTGCTATGCTGAAGAGCCCTGTCTGAGCTTCTGCACTTCTCTACTGCACTCCTCCAAAGTTTCTTCTCTGCTGTCATTTGTGTATTCATCTAATCTGCTGCACTAGCCTGTCACCTTCTGGCTTCTGGGAGGTGTTTCAGAAAGCTGATCTGAATAGTCTTTTTTTAAGAATGTTTAACAAAATCTCAAACTGCACAATAGTGCAAACTATCCATCAAGATTCATTATCTACATACATTATCTAGAATGGAGACTGAGTTGCACACTGGGATTTTGTGTCTGTGGGCAAGGTTTTTCATGGACTAAAGATGTATCTGCCCTGCATCCAAAGGTTCCCTTTTAGAGAATCAGGGAAAGGGACTGAAACCTGAAATTCCTATGTGTGCACATTTTTAAAAAGACATATCCTCAATCACTCCCCAAAAGGCAAAATGGAGACTGTGGTTTTCTTGTGACTGGGATCAGAAAATGAGGCCTCTGTGGCACCGGAAACATAAGTGAAGTCAGGCTTACAAAGATCTTTGAGGCCTTTCCTGACATCAAGTGTTTGCTCACAGGCATTAGAAAGTCAGTTTTTCTCCTTCCTCAGTGGTATCCCAAAAAGCCATAACAACCTTGTGCTTCCACTCATTAGGTAACATTGATATGATACAAAACAAGCAGTACATTTCCTGTTCCTAGGATCTGAGAAACCGTCACTGATCTGGCACAATCTTATATGCTAAATCCTACTAGTGAATAGCATGGATATCACCCATCCATAAATGTGTAGACTGTGTGGAACCAAGATAATGCACAAAAAAGTGTGGAGTACCATTGCATTTTTGAAGAAACAGACTGTTCCCTTAGTTGCTCTTTTTTCCCTTTCTTTCTCCATTACACATTTTTCTCTTTCCACAGCCAGCTTTTTTCTTACACTGTTCAAGACCACCTACATCTGATGGTTTCAAAAAAACCACACCCCTCTTTTATTCTAGGGTAAATGTCAGGAGGTGCTGCACTGAGGTCCCCAAAAGGAAAGGACTGTGTTCCAGTGCCTTCCCAAAAGGTCTCTCAGAAGCCTCAAAAGTAAAGGGAGAGAGTTGAGGTCACTCTGTTCCTCCTCCTTGCCCTCTGTGGTGATTCCCACTTTCAAGATCTCTGTCCAGGCTTCCCAAGAACTTACCATAATTTGGCAGGGGACACATACATCCTGGCAGGACCATCCCCGGGGGAAGAAAAGACGTGGCACACGATGCTGTCGGCAGGAAGAAATGTCGGGTATCATCAAGTTTCCAGCCTCGTTGCCAGAGTGTCACCCAGCATCACTTCCTGGCGACAGCATCGTGGGGCATGGGTGTTGCCTGGAGGAATGTTCCAGCTGGGGATTGTGTGTCCCCCGCCGAATTACGGTAGGTACTTAGCAACCCTATCTCTGTGTCTCTCTCTCCAGGTGTGGAAGTCTACCACATGGTTCCATGTTCCATGCCTCCCTTGCCTGTAACCAATCCTTCTGTGTGGGCAAGGCAGCTTTGTCCCACCCTTGCTTGGATCCCTGGCCTATCCCCAAGGGGCAGAGGACTCTGTTAAAGGGCTGCCCCACCCCTTTCCTGTTGATTCTGCCACAACTGACCACCCCCACTCCTGGTTCTTCCTCATGTGTAATATGTAACAAATATACCTACTGTTGATTCTGGCTGCTAGTACCAGTGACCACCTTGCTGTCCACCAGAGCAACCCCAGTGGGTACCAGCCACCACTGTCAGTGCAGTAACTAAGAACATATACCATATAGGTTTCATTCGCACATGCAGAGACAGCACACCATAGATTGCAAATCGTAGTACAGATAGCATGTCTTCTTAAGAATCTGAACTTTTTAAAAAAGTTCATATATCATATTTTGGGCAAGAATGTTTGAAAATGTCAAGACAAAAAAGGAATCGGGACTGGAAGAAGAAAAACTACAGAACAAGGAGGATTTGTGTGTAGAGGATGGGGAACTCTGGAAAGCACAAGGATCAGAAGGATCCTTCAGAACTCATGTATTGAGGTTTGTATTCATGCATTGTCTTCACATGAAATAATGTTATTTACATCTTCATAATCTTTGTTACATCTGGAAAGTTTGCAACTATTTTTCTTCCTTTCAGTGATGGGGCTTGACAATGAGAACATCAGTGGATGTAGGCTTACCTATTGCCTCCTCCTGCACTGCTGCTGGTTTGGACCCAGCAGGTAGCAGTGAGAGAGGAGGTGAAAACAACTCCTACAATACTGCCAGTGCCACTGAGGCTCCATCGAGATTACTCCTGGCCACCAGTGGTCCTTCTGGGCCACTACCAACAAAAAACTTCCCTACTGTTAGTTGGGAAGCCCTTGCTTCCTCTGACTGGAAAGTACATCATATTGAAGCTTAGAATTTGAGAAGGCCTTATATATAAGCCTTTCTGCTTCCGGGGTGGGGGGAGGATTAACTTTCTTGAAAAGTTACATCTGAATTAGATAGTGCCTTGAAGATCTCACTGGCAGCTGCAGAGGGAAGTTCTTTCTGGTTCAATCAGCAGCAACTTTGCAACATATTTCTAACTAGGAACATGTCTTCTCCCAAGGGCAGCATCCCTCAGAGAGCAGCTGTTTCCCGCTCCGTCTCTGTACCAGCTGTGCACTTTCAGAGCTGCAGAGAACCAGACATATAAAGGACACATTCATGGTGTCTGAGATAGTAAGGACTGGAAGGTGGGGAAGATTTCACATGTGAATTATTGTTCTCTCTTTATAACCTCTCTTCTCATGGCCTGGATGTTCAAGGGACTGCATATATATGTACATATCAGCAGATTAGTTACTACACTGGATTTAGCTGACTCAGAAATAATCTGTACCATCCAGAGTTCATAGTTCTGTTGGCTAGTCTGGCAGACTAGGCCTGCTTTAAAGTGCCACATCTTCACAAGCACACACCCTCCAGTGTTCTGTGCTATCTTCAGACCAGGTCAACTGAATCAGGAATGGGGATTACCTTTACTAAGCACAACATCAAATTCAGGTGCCTACAGCCACTGGTGCTTAAATGCTGACTGGGTAGTTGCAGAGACCTACAAGCAGGTTCCTGTTTCTATCTGTGCTGCTTACATCTTTGTGAATGTGAAACTGCTGTTTGTATACAGGAATATATTTTTGAGGTGTTTATGTAACGTTTCGCAAAGTACACACATATACTGGGGGAGGAGCTGTGACTCAATGGTAGAACACTGGCTTTGCACACCAGAGGTTTCAGGTTCTTCAAACCCTGGCACTTCCATTTTATAAGATCTGGTATTCTGTGGTGTGAAAGATTAACCTGAGAATCTGGAGAGGTGCTGCCAGGCTGAGTCGACACTGCTGAACTTGATGGACCAATGATCTCATTCAGTACAAGGCAGCTTCACATGTTCAAACTACAATCATTTCTGTAAAATTTGTTTATATCTGAGAATGCCATGTTGGCTCAGCCAGTTTTCTTGTGAACTGCTGGATGAGGATTTGGCAGAGCAAGATTCAGGCCCCTGCCACCTGTTAGCCCCGACGCCATTATGGGGCTTTGCTGTGGACTGTTTGCTGTTACCACATGGTCTGTGTAGACTGTAAAATGGATGCCAAAGGAGAAGCCCATAGGGAAAGGAAAAAGCTGTCTTTTTACTCTGAGGGACTCCATTGCATACCTGCCGCATGTCACCTACACAGATTAAGGGCCATACAGCAGACAAAGGACTTTCCATCTGCCAGTCGTTTGCATGATGAGATTAAGTGCCTTCCCCACCCCAGACGACAATAGGAGAGCCATACACACAACAATACCAGAGCCATCAGCTACCTGGAGAAACCATCTGCCTGCCAGCCAGCCTCCTCTGCCCAGCCCTCAGGTATCCAACGGACAGAGTAGCCAGTAAGATTTGAAACTGACACTGACACAGCCGGCTGGGAGGGTCAGTAGGTGTACACCGCCTGGCCTTCCACGCCCAGCACCCAAGACACTATAATAACGCGATCTCTGGGTTAGCTATAGAGAAAAGAGAAGAAAAGAAAAAAGAAGAGAAGAGAACTCTCCCTGCTGCTTATCGTCGTCCTGCTGCTGCTGAAACCACGACCTCTGTCTGTCTGCTTTTACCCTCTTAAGCCCCCATCCTGTACCCGAACCCTTGCCTCGCTTCATTCCAGTCTGCAGCTGGAACTATACACGTGCGTTGTTAGCTGGTCTAGACCACGTGTCCCTTCTTCCATCCTTCTTACCCCACCTTACCCCACTCGCTGGAAGCTTAGGAGCTGCGCCTTGGAGGTAAATATTGCCCTCAACGAAACCAACGATAACCTGCTCATGCAACTGTGCTTTATCTATCTTTTATTCTTAGACCTTGAATGTGTGTGTGTGTGAATTGTATTTGTTGAGTGTTATTGGAACTGTGCTTTATTTAAGTAAACAAAACATTATTCTGAGTCCTGTCTCTCGTCTCTTCACTGGGAAGGTCCCGCGGCAGCCCATTCCTCGTAGACAAAGACCAAAAGATCCCACAGGTTATTATACCTGGGGTGAAGTGCTTCACCCCTAGAGAGCATTTCGCCCAACACACCACAGAACTCCCTGGGTGACTTTGGACCAGTCAGTCTTGTCTCAGCCCAACCTACCTCACAGGGTACTTGAAAAGATAAAGTGGATCCCATGGAACATTTCTGAGTGCATAAGAATGCTTATGCAAGTGAAAACAGAAGAAACTCATTGCAAGTAGCACTTGTACTGACAACCTGACTGTAAATCTTTGCACTATTACTTCTGCAGGACACACAGCACAAAATATATTCCAGAATTCCCCCCCCCTCCAGCTGATAATGACCTTCTTTCCTCAAACTGTATTCCTCTTCCAAATTGGACTACAATGACAGTATTCATTCCATTGCCTTTTGATTTTTATACATAGCGATGCTGATCAGAATTTTTCTTAAAAGCACATGATCTTCCAATAGCTCTTGCACAAATTCCTGCCAAAACAAAGCTGTATTAAGTAAAACTATTACGTTATAACATTGTGAGGTCCAATCCAAGAACTGGAATCCTATGTGCCCTGCCCTGGAGGATGGGAGTGATAAAAAGAACAGAAATTCCATCTGTTATCTATGACCACTCTATGACCTCTATGTTAGACTCTGGCTGCCACAGAATTCCTATGATGTGGAACTGAGTGGGGCTGATTGAGAGCACTGCATGGGCAGATGGGAGGGAGGGGCTGCTTAACTCTCTGCCCTGCCTTTACTGTCCTATCAGAGCCCCTTCACCCACACCCCTCTGGGAGTTGCTGAAAGAAATTCTCATTTGGAAGAAGTAGTTTAGAGTAGGAAACAATGGACAAGGAAGGGATTCAGCACCTCTATCCAGCATGCTGCTGTTGAACTTAGTCCTGCCACTGAGCTCAACCTGTATCATGTCCCTGCAACATCTAGTTTGCCCCTGAAATATTCCTCCACACAGTATGATTGCCACTGAAGATATCAAGGTTTTAACAATGAAGGCCTAAGAGCAAAGTTCCCTCTCGCAGCAGCTTTTTTTTTTTGGGGGGGGGGAATGATCAAGCTAAGGAAAATTTAGATCTCAAACAGGCATTGCCTAACATCAAAAACCTGCCTGTCTGCCCACTGACAGAAATCTTCTTGACATGGGTAAGAAATGGACTATAGTGTAGCTGCTCCTAGCTAAAAAACAGGTCAGAGAATAAAGTTCCCAAGGCGTCAGTGCCTCAGCTTTAACAAATCAGTGTTGCTGGTGGTTTTCCTAAGCACGTCTTTCTACTGTCAATTGCAATATGTCGTTCATGGAGGCAATGGTTTAAAATGTGAGCCTCTGCTGTGTACTGGTTACTAATATTAGCATTGACTTAACTTGTGTTTTTTCAAATCAAGGGTGCATTTGTCTAGTGGTCAGTGAACATACTTCGATCTCCTGTGCTATGGGCTCAGATATATATTTTTTGCTGTTATAGCAGCTGGGTAACTATGGTAGCAGAAAGACAATCTCTCCCACCCTCAATAATGGTGTAATACAGCCATTGTTACCTGTGATATAGCCACTCGTCTATTTCAGCCATGATTGTGTCTAGTCAAACAGACTTTTCAGGTTTTTGGAATACAGACTTGTTAAACCACAGATTCATTGCTACGTTTTAAATTGCTGAATTGGTCTGTCACGTCTATATCTTATTGTTGTGCCATTGTTGTCCTTGGTAATAGTTGCTGTGCAGAAGTAAGAAATGATCAGTGGGAAAATACAAGAGAATTAGTAAAATAATATCAGTTGTGATTGAGTCAGTGTGTAGTGAGGCGCTGGATTAGAACTGGGGGGTCCCAGATTCAGAATCCCCACTGGGTGGGTGACCTAGGGCCAGCCACTCTCTCTCGTTGAGAACATGCATCAAGATTGTTGAGACCAGGCATCAAGTATTGCCTTAAGAAGAAAAAGTTTATCAAAGCTTGTGAAATATGTATGAAACATTGACAATGAGCTATTCATCTGCAAACAACTTAATTAAAATGCTTTCTCAAATAATTAGAAGCAAATACTTTCCTGTCAGTTATGCATGCCATTTGTCTGGCTTTTTGTTTGTTACAGGCTGCCTGTCAGTCAAATTTTGCTTCAGGTAACATTTTAGCTCTGTGGGGAGACTCTTCAAAAATTACATCTGAATTTTAAAATATTTTGATTATCATTTTTTTCTCTTGCAAATTCTCCTTTTCACTTCATCTTCTATATGACCTGAGCATATCGGCATCCTGAGAACATTAGGCCTGGAGATGAAATTCTGCATCAAGGCATTACTGAGTTTCCAAAAGCACTCTCCAGAGAACCAAGTGAATCAATCTAGAATCAACAAACAGAACAGTTAATTAATGAGAACACCATAAGGGAGCTTTTTTTAACAATGTCGACTGCTGCTGCCTCAGGACCAATAGTACCAGAAGTTATTGTGGATTTGAAAAAAGTCAGTCTTTGGGTTCCCCCAAGGCACCTCTTGCTTACATTAGCTATTTACTACAACTTTTCCTTTTATTTGCACCCCAGGGAAACCCATACTTATTTGCTAAATTACTTTTTAAGTGGTGCTTCTTCATGCCAGTAGCCTGAGGTGTATTAGGGAGGGCTCCAGTAAATAAAGAATAACAGAAATAGATTTGACTATATCATAGCAAAGGCTGTGAGGAAGATACTGACCTACCATTTTTCTAGAAGTGGTCAAGGTGGTGTTTGGGAATTTCTGTGTTTAGTTATCCCCAAAGAGCTGTGAAGTTAAATAGCAAGGTTACAAGGCTAATCTGAGTGAGATTCTTTAAAAGTATGTGAGTAATTAAAATTAATGCTTGAGAATAATTCATCAAGTACAGCACTAGATGTGAGATGTGATCAAATTTCTCTAAGCTTGCCATCCACTGGGGTGTTTTAATGTGTCTTAGAGGACACAAAATAAAAAGGACAAATATGAGATTCCCACCCTGTTGATACATTATTCATAGCTGTATAATGAAGAAACAACAAGGAACAGAGACACAATGTAAAGGATATAAAATGTAACAGTAATGTAACAGAATAGATTTCATATTTTTAAGCTTACTAGAGAACTTGCAGCATTGACGTTCGCATAAGAGTTAGTGTAAACCCTTTGCTGGTGACCTTCCTAGGCTAAAAACCATGTGATCGGAAGGCTGCAGTTCTGAAGGTTCTGATTTGTGCTTTGCTACAGATTGCTCCTTGAAATAGTTTTTTTTTTTTTAAATCTAAGACCAATTAGTTGTTTTTTCTGTTGCTGGTGTTGTTTTGGGGGATTCAGGCAGGTTGTTTTCATTTAAGTTTTTATGATACCTTAAATATTCTGTCCAGTGTTCAGTTGGCACTAGGAATGGACATGAACCAGCTTACTAAAGTTTGTGATGAATTTTGGCAGGTTCACGCTTTGTGAAATCAAGTTCGTGGCAGGTCAACTGGCACAAACATTCCATGAACCTTCAAGCTGTTCGTGGAGGTTCATGCCAGTTTGTGAGCAGACACATTTCCAAACAGACTTGTCTCCACTCAATTAGAATGTTTATAGAACCTCAAAGCAACAACTTGGAGGGTATGTAGAAGAGCATCCATGGGAGGTCCCCTGTGACTTTGATGTCTCTGGCTTGCACAGGATCTGTTCTATACACTCTTGGACCTTGGTCATTTTGACAGGCACAGATTCAGGAGCTTTAGGAATGTATATAACAGATCCTGTGCAGGCTAGAGACACCAAACTCACAGCAGAACTCTCCCAGATGCTTCTCTATATGCCTTCCAAGTTTGGTGTCTCTAGCTTCACAGGATCCATTCTATACATTCTGGAATCTCCTGGACCTGCACCTGTCAAAATGACAACAGTGGTCATTTTGACAGGTGCAGGTTCAGGAGGTTCAGGAATGTACAGAATGGACCTTGTGCAAGCTAGAAGAACCATACTAACAAGAGTTCTCTGGCTGACTGTTCTCTACCTGCCTTCCAAGTTTGGTGAAGATTGGATTTACGGGGTCCAAGTTATGGTCCCCAAAGAAGGCTGGAGAAATGACCTTCTACAGAGACCCTTTGTGAGAGGCCTTTACTGGCTGGTGAGGGGATCTTATGATCTGAAGAACTAGGTTTTGTTTTAAACTGTAAACCTTCACTCAGTTACCACATGTTCACAACACAGCAAGACTTTGAGATCACTGCTGTGAGGGAGGCTTTGTGGTGACCAAGTAGAACACTGTGGCAGGAGTTGCATATAAATAAAAGAGACTATTTATTTATTTACAGGCAGTTTCAAGAACAGATCAGTAGCATAGATCTCACAGTAGTCAAAAGAGAAACCTGGCTGAGGGACATAAATCTGAACTATTTATGGCTTCAGAGTGTGGTCTAAATTTTCTTCAGTGATTTCAGACACAAACAGGCATTTACTGACTAGGCACTAGGATGGATCATTGGTCTCACACAGGATTCCACTGAGGTTGCCAGGTATGGTTTGGGAAATACCTGGAAATTTGGAAGGGGTAGAGCCTGAGGAGGGCAGGGCTTGGGGATGGGAGGAACTTCAATGGGGTATAATGTCATAGAGTCCACTTTCCAAAGCAGCCATTTTCTCCAGGTGAACTGATCTCTGTCACCTGGAAAGAAGTTGTAATAGCAGGAGATCTCCAGCCACCACCTGGAGGCTGAGTAACAACAATAGAAATACAGTGATTTGTAAATTGTAGTTAAAAAAAAAAGCTCAAACACTGTATATATTTTTTTACTCTGGAGTAAAAATTACTCTCCTAATAAAATGGTTTATACAAAGCTTACAAAAATTATTTAGTTTGTGGACAATGATGCATTCATATTAAATAAATAAAGGGAGAGATCGGGTATGTAATCAACACATACAGGTGTGGCTGCAGACATTTTAGATCAATATAATTGAATGCAGGAAGCCCATACAAAAGTTGAATTAAGACTTAGACCTTTTGGTCAGCTTTGAAAACTGTTTAGCTTTTGCGGTGAGTAACTCTCTTTTTCTTCTGCTTTTTGAATTATAAATGGAGCATTCTTGTGTACTCATATGTAGAATAAATTGGCAGCTCTTGTATCTGCGGAGACAGTCCATAACAGTGGGAACCTGTCTAGAAGCCATTTGGAATATACCAGAATCAGTTGGATAAATAGTTGGATGAGCTTCAGTGGTAGGTTTATAACTTACCTGGGTCTCTCTTTTCCAACCTAGAAAATCTTTTTTAAAATATATGTTCATAAAAAGATGTGACTTTATGTGCAGCACCTGACAGATTGTGACCTGATGAAGCTGAGGGAAACGAACACCAACCGGGGTCTGTCATCGCAGGACTGTATATTAATGTGCTGACTTAATATGAATGTATTGTTGTGTCAGGGGGCGGCTACAACACCGGCACCCCTGATGGGGCTCCAAGGGGAAGGCAGGGTAGATGGTTACACCCAGCAACTGTGGGGGCCCACCCAGTAGCCCAGCGGAAGGTGCTGAGGGATGAGCCAGGAACCAGCCATGGGGTCCGCTGAGGCCACAGAGCTGCGAACCCCACAGGAGGTCCAGGGCGGCTGGCTCAAATCATCCTAGGGGGGCCAGGGCAGGAACAAGCCCAACCACTGTGAGGTGACCCAACAGTCAAAGGAGGGAGGATGGGGCAGCCTCGCAGAGCGGACCAGAGAGCCAAGGGCTGGACAACATCTGGAGGCTGATTGGCAGGCTCTCTGGCCTGCTTGTTACAGGGCAGAGCAGATGGTAGAGAGGAATAAAGAAGAGGGCGTGATACGCTGCTGGAGAGGATGTAGTTGAGATGCAGGTGGAACGGGGAACAAGCTGTGAGTCGGGAAGAGACAGGGGACAAGCCTCCTGATGGGAGACAGAGAGAAGGTATGAAAGAGAGGATTCCCCGTCTCCGACAAAAACACTTTCCCAAACCTCATGCTCAACAGGGCCCCCATTGCTAAGACAAGGTGCAGGTACCCAGGAGTCTGAGGCAATGCTACAACAAGTCCTTGAGTTCCTTGCTTGGCACCTGCCCCACCTGCACGGGCAGCCAGGTGGAGGCAACGGTCGTGACACATTGTTCACAAACTAAATAATTTTAATAAGCCTTGTATAAATGATTTTATTAGGAGAGTAATTTTTAGTCCAGAGTAAAAATATATATATATACAGGGTGTGTTCAGATGGCGTGCTGAGAGCGGTATAAACTGGTCCAGTTCTGACGCAATTATCTTTGATCTGGATAATTACGATCACACTTACCTCCCTTATCCCGCTTTACCATGCAGTCACATCGCTCCCTACTGTCTACACTACTGACACACGGAAGCGTGTGTCGTGGGTTTTCCCCCTCAGTTTGCGCATGCGCATAGGCAGTCATCCATAGTATTGAATCTTCGCACATGTGCAGAACAACTAGTTTCCCACCAAAAGCATGCCCTGAGGTGTCTCCAACCACTGTAACAGAACACTTCCCCTTAAACTTTTCACCTGAAACTGGCCTCTGTGAGATCCCGAGCTCGTCTAAACGCTAAAACGAGTCACCATTTAAACTTTGGTTTTATTAATGCGGGAGTGGAGTTCTGCTTATGCGCATACCACAAACACATTAAAAAAATGGTGGGCGAAAAGTGGAAGCCTTGGGCTTCCGGGGCAGCTTTCAAGTGGGGAGGGGTTTAAACCACCAGAAGTGGCTTGACACTGGAGGAGTGATCACACAATGGAAAAATGTGGCTTTAAATGGGAGAACTGAGAAAACACCACTTGGGACCTGGTAACAAAATCCTTCGGGTTAAAGGGGTTTTGAGCAGGATCGGGACAAGAGGCAGATGTTGACTGTGTGATCGTGCATATGAAATCCGTTGTTGAACAGTCACGACACCAGATCAAATGGCGCATCTGAACACACCCACAGTGTAACAATCTTTGAGCTGTTTTTTTTTTTTACTACCACCTGGAGGCTGGCAGCCTTAGATTCCACCCACTGCAGCATGCCTTCCCAAGAGTCAGACTAAATGATTCAAGAAACAGGCATTACAGAGACAGGCCTAGCCACTGGGTACTCTGTTCTCTCCCAGATGTAGAATTAAATCACTCCGCCACGCTACCAGGTAAAGTTACTCTGCTAACTGTCTGCTGTTTTGCTGAGCCAGACCTGAGCTATTACTGTCCACTCCCTGAGGCAGGTCTGAACCCCCTCTGCTCTCTCCCTGAGGCAGACCTGAACTATCTCCTACTGTGCTTCCCTCCAACTTCCATCCCCTTTCTGAAAAGTGATTGGAGGCTGGACTCCCATAGGCTTGGCTGAGTGGCTGTTTTTCCCTTCAGGGGCAGGACAGCCTCCTGTCCATCACAGCCTTTTGAGGGTGTCCCCCACCTTCTGAAGTAGTTCATTGTTCTGTATTGCTTTGAGTTAAATAATTCTTCCTTTAGCTAATTATGATATGTGCTTTACTCCAAATTGCTCCTTGCTTGTATTGTCCTTTCAACATTTAACAGCACTGCTGTTCTGGTTTAATTATCTATCTTGGTTTCAGTGTTGTTATTTAGTCTGTTTAAATTATTTAGTGCTATTTTATGAGCAGTGCCTCATAAGCCAGTTTAAACATTGCAGAAATTGGGATATAATTTTTTAAATAAGTAAACAATTTAACATTGGAATGTGTCGAAATCAGTAGGATTGTTTTGCATGTAAATGAGCTTAGGATTCCAGCATCACTGTATCAGACATCACTGAAGGCTGTCTATAAATAGGCATTGACTTGGAATGCGTCCAGTAATTTGTATGGTTTTTTATTATGAATAAGGAACAGAAGGCCACAGTCAGTTCTTTAAGATATAAAATCCCAACTATTTACATCAATTCATTAAACATGTTGAAGTATAAATAAATGTCAGTCACTATTGTTCTCTTTCTTTATATCAAGACATTCTATGCTGGAAAGAAATGAGGATAATGAGAAATGATATAATTGATTCTGCAGTTCTTTGATTAGTGGAAAATGACTACAGTTGCTAATTCATTTTAGTACCCTGCTCAAATAAAACAAAACAAAAAGAGAAATTTCTGTCCATTGAGCATTAGAACGGATAAGAGGTGGCCCTGTGGCCATGCCTGATGTGGCTCCATCCCTTTGCAGGTGCCTCTGAGCTCAGGGCAGCCCTTGGATACTGCCATGGCCAGGTCCAGAGCAACATCTGTACACCACTGCCACCAGGTCTCCAGAGGAAAGGTAAGTCCATTGCTTTTTTTTATTTGGGGAAGGGGATTTAAACTCCCCTAATGTATTTTTTTAAATTTTCAGATTTTTCTGCAAATCTGGGAGGTTTACAGTCAATTTACAGTCAGCATGGCCCCAATCCATGGATTTACATATATACAGATTGGCCCATACTTGACTATTAGAATAAGATGGAAGCATGGAGGGAATTCCTGTGACCCCCACTTAGGCTGGATCCACATAGAACTGTGTATTGCAAGATTGTAAGCATTCATCTTTTGGATTTTCTGATAGGGAAATACCGTAGTGTTATTGTACTGTGCCGTGGAGAGGGAATAGGTTGATTGTTACTAGTCATGCTGTTACTCCAGTTGCATTTGAGCTTTCCCTCTACTGTCTGTAGATATATTATGAAGAGGAAGAGATAAACAAATGCTTTGAGTAATGTTGATGCAATTACTACATTTCCTCCATACAGTTATTAGTTTGTTGCCAAATTGATGTTATGTGAAGATGGCATATAGGCTAGCTGTTATGGGCATCTAAGTGAAACCGTAGGCATGGGTTGCCCCCAGTTTATTTCCCAGCTTCTCTTTTTAGCATTATTATACCACTACTGATGCTTCAGTTGATAGCGATGTCACTCTTTGTCCTCCCGCCCTCTCCCCTTCTCTCCCTCTGTACAGATGCATGTACTGGCATGTTCTTCAGGATAAATATTCAGCTTCAAGATCATTTTTCAATCCTGGAAATTACTCTTTCAAACATTGTCCTCCAAACACTAATTCAATTCCTGCTATTGAAATACTCCTTTACACTGTTGTTACTGTTCTGTAACAAAGAAGTATAAGGCAAAGATGAAAATATCACCAAAACATTTCAGATCAGATTTAATCACAAAATCATAGAATCACAGATTAATAAATTCCTGAATTTTATTAGGTTACCACTTATATGGTTTGTACTAAATTTAACTATATGGCTTATAATCTCCTATGGGACAAAGCATGGCCTCCAAAAATGGTCATTTTTGGCCATGTCTTTATCTACCATGCAGTATTGCAGTAGGTTTTTATCATATCATGAGATCTTAACAAGTATGCTTTGATGTTACATAAAGGGCTTCTCTTCACCCCAATTGTATACACAACCAATATTGACTCTCATGACATCACATCACACAGAAAAAAAATATGTTGTCCTATTATACCATCTTAAGTATCTAATCACTAGGGTAGTGGGTTGCAGAAGAGGGATACATAAAGACTGAGATCACAAATAAATGGCTGACTTCACTCTCATGAGACACCACATCTGCTACCAATAGGGCTTATGCCATCTAAATCCAATAAGTTAAACAGCCATTTAATTCTATAATGTTTGTGTCTACTTTTGTCAATGTTGTATAAACCTAAAGCGTTTTTTGCAGCTCAGTCATCATGACAGTGTGACCTCAGGAATGGACATCTGCTTGGAGGAAAAGACCTCATGTCATCAAAGCTCAAGCACAAGGATATGAGACAGAGGCAGGTTCAGTGCTGCCACAGCAAGTATCTGTGGTTGCATTTTCTCTCACACTTTTTCCTCTGAGCAGAATTCCTTGACTTACATCTGCTCTTTGTTTGGCAGTTCAAAACAAATATTTCCTAGAGGTCAGAAATGGAATCGGGTAGCTTCAAGCTGTCATGCCACCATCATACCATAGTAGTATGCTGGTTGACAGCTCTGTACATATCTCAGATAGCTGGGTGCCTCCTTATTACTGTCTCTGTGATAAGTTTGTTCCACTCAAACTTCATACATGGCTGCATACATATACAATACACCTCACACATGCAGATGTTGCATTTATGCATCTGGTTTCCTCATGAGGACATGTACAGAGGCATGTACAAATTACTTCTATCTACTAGCATAAAGCTATACACCACCAAAATGCATCCACAAAGCTTCTGTTCAGTGGTGAAAAATGCACTGAAGAATGCTTGATAAGTCTATCTATTGATTGATCAATTGATGTTTCAGTCTTTTGATCTATCCATCACATTTAAACCTGTTGCCAGAGGCACTGCCTATACTCTCAGGTAGCCCCAAAGCAGGGGCACCCTACTTTCTAACCTGAACCAAAGTCCCCAAAAGTCAAGCACTCTCCGCTTCAACCACAGAGTCAGCCTGCAAGTACTCTGCAAAAAGGGATTTCATATTCAGGTGGCAACAAGGCAACCCTCAGAGCAAACCTCCAGTCTTCTCCCCCACCCAGGAAGATATGCATATGAAACAATGGCAGTTCTACCAAGTAAAACATCTGCATTTCTAAAGGCTATTCAGAGGCAAATAGCCCTGTTTCTTTTCCTTCACCTCTCCCTTTTGTGTGATCCCATGTGAAAATCCTTTGTCTCCAAACCTGTTTTTCCTGCTCCATCTCTCGGGTCTCTGATTAGATCACTAAACATTTGAATGTATAACTGGTTTATTTCAGTATCCTGAGAGATAAGGCAGTTTGAAAAGGTTCCCAAGCAGTGTTCCCTCTAAGCTGAGTTAGTGTGAGCTAGTTTACAGTTTTATAGCCTGCAGCTCACAGATTTTTGTCTTAGCTCAGGAAGGATGGCTCCAGAGCTAACTAATTTATGCAGCAGCCAAACTGCTCGCTCACAACTTTAATGCCAGTAGCTCACGAAGTATAATTTTTGCTCACAAGACTCCACAGCTTAGAGGGAACATTGTTGCCAAGTATAGACAAAAGTTGGGAGATGGGTCTCTGATTAGATCGCTAAACATTTGAATGTGTAATTGGTTTATCTTGGTATCCTATCTCCCACCTTTTGTCTATACTTGGGAACCTTTTCAAACTGCCTTGACTGGACCATTAGTGATCTGAAAACCCATTCAACTAGCCACCCAGCACCTGGCTGATTTAATCAAGGCCATTGTTAAGCCGGACTCTGCCCCTCTGAGAGCTCATTGGCTTTGCCCATCCTGATGCCATGGGACTCATCACTGGCCCAGGTAATCTATTGGTCTCACCTGAGACCAGCCCCCAAAGCCTTCCATTGGTTTGCATTGTTTTCCAATGTATATATCCATCAGAGCACATAGCCTCAGACTATGTGCCTCTGCCCTGATGCCAACTGGCAGTCCACCCCTAAACCTGTGGGCCATAATCCCTTCTTCATGGACCTCTGCACATCTGGACAGGTGGTATCACCCCATAACTGCTCCCTCTATTAGCTATCAATCATCTCTGCTTTCTTAGTTCTATATTGTATGTGTGAATGCTTGATTTTATGTTTACGTATGTTTAAGAATCCTTCAGTAAAGAAATCACTGCTTTAGTAATCTAGCCTCTGTGTCTATTTCTGGGACTGGGAAATCAAACTCCCATATACACAGGTCTGATCCTATATTTAATGTCTATTGCTATTTAATATTAATAATTCCCCACATTTATTAATAAATAATGAAATTTGAGTAACACTTCCTCCAATGAGCTCAGGGTGGCTTCTTGGTTCTAGACAGACTGTCCCAGATTTTTGCCTTTCTTTCTGCTTTGGGACCCCAGAGAGGCTTGTTCCCCACTTCTTTTTGAATTTGGATTTACATTTGTATTATTTGCTGCCTGGACTCTTGCCTGGGGAGCTAAACCTTTGTCTGGCACATATGGGGATATGTAGCTATAACCAGTTTTGCTTCACCCATTTTGCCGTACCTCTTCGGTGCCTTTCCTTCCTCTTCTTGACTTATACGCCTTGCATGGTGTGTGTGTGTGTAGGAGTATGCAACATTTGTATCTCAATGTGAGCACAGTAAAGGTTTTTTTAAAAATTTTTGCTGTATGCTTGATAATATCGTGACAACTTGATATTGTTACTTAATCCCTTCAATTGTTGTCTGACTTCCTATTGAAGGTCTTAATATTGCCTTCAGACTTCCTTTGGGAGCTTCTATTCTTTGTCAAATGATCCCTCATTTGCTCCATGTGTTGCCCAGAGTGGCTGTGGTGTGTGTGAAGCTGTCAAGATCCAGTTGACTTATGGAAACCCCAGGGGCTTTCAAGGCAATGGAGAAATAGAGGTGGTTTGCCATTGTCTTCCTCTGCAGAGTCTTCCTTAGTGGTCTCCTTCCAGGTACTGACCCTACTTAGTTCTGAGGTCTGATGAGATTGGGCTACACTATTCTGCCTTCCCTCCACCAGAGTGGCTGAAATCCCTTAAGATGGGTATAAAGCCTAAGTCACAGCAGCTCCTAGGAGGAAGAAGCAGTAGAAATAAGGTTTCTTTTTTATGATTAAACTATTGTAGTGTGTTTGGACTAAACTGAAAAGCAGACCTTATTCATAAGAATGCAGGTCTAGTGCACACACCATTCTGAGCATACATCATAATAGACATGTGCAAATCCAGTTCCACAGGGTGTCCATAGTTATAGTTTACAAATGGAGTATACTTATAAAGTATATATAGAGTATTACCACATGGAAATAGCTCTCAGAGGCTTCCACACAGGACTATAACTTATGAAGTAACTGTTGTTCTCATGGAAAAAAATCCACCCCCCAAAATCTCTAAACGTTGTTCTAAAACTGGATAAACAAAAGAGGTAGGGTAGATGTAGGGGCTTTTAACAGAGTATAGGTGGCTATGTGGGGTTTTATTTTATATGTTTTAAATAGTGATGTTTTAACTGTGATTTGTAAGCCATCTTGAACCACAAAGAAAAGAGGAGATCCAGTTTGGTGTTGTGGTTAAGAGCAGCAGACTTGTAAGCAGCAGACTGGCCAGAGCCTGCTAACAAGGGGGAGGGGCCCACAAGAGCAGGGGAGGCATTTAACAAAGAGGAGAGAACAGCTGGGGGCTGGACTGATGGGTACGAGGAGTGGAATTTGGAGGAAGAAAGAGGAAGACGGATGGCCTGGAGGTGTGGGGAGAGAACCAACCTGGGAAGAAGAGATGCCGGCCAAGTCCAGAGAAGGACCAAGATAGTAGACTGCTAAGGAGAGAGATGCTGGGGAAGGGCGTCTCCCCAGTGTCAGAAGATAGGCTGTGAAGCAGCCAGAAGGGGTGAACAGCCGATGGGGATGCCAAGCCAACAGGAGTGTTAGAACTCCAGAATGGCTTCAGCCCTGGAGGAGCTGCAGGAAGTCCCTACAGCATTCAGCTCTGAGAGTCATCACGAGCCCTGTGTGTCTTGTTCATTTATTATCTCCAGTGCTCCCTCACCCAATGCCCAGTCCTGTCTCTGCTTCCCCAGAGTGAACCCTCCAGCCTTGGGTGAGCCCTTCCCCCCTCAAGTCCAACCTGAATTCTGGGAAGCCTGCAGGGAGGCCCTTATGGAGTTCTAACACTCCTGTTGGCTTGGCATCCCCATCGGCTATTCACCCCTCCTGGCTGAGAGACGTAGGTGGGGCTGAGAGAGTTTTGGGAGAACTGTGACTGACCCAAGTCACCCAGTTGCCTTCATGTGGGAATCAAATGTGGTTTTCCAGATTAGAGTTTTACAAGACCACCTTGAGCCTTCTAAACCAGTTGTAATCAAGCCAACTTCTTCAGCAAAAACATCCTGAACCAGAACCCAATATTACCATTTTAATGTGCACTACATTGGTCTGCTGATACTCATGATGACCAAAGTACTCTCCCTCATCACTTTTTAAATGTTCTTGAGAAACAAATTATTTTCTTGAAAAAATGGAAAACAGTTTTTTCCCCCTGAACCCGGTTCTGAAATTCAAAAACCTCATTGTGATCCCATTGATACCTTTAGGAATGTATTCCTGGAGGCTTCAACACACTATGAACCCAAACTCCAATGTCAGGCAATAGACACACAGCCCAGTCTTGACTATCTCCAAGCTCCACTCTCAGCTCAACAAGACACACTCTTCCCCCTTCCATGCTGCTTCTCTCTCCAGTCTCTTTCTCTGCACGCTGAGGCCAAAGCCCATCTGCCCCTAATGCTGTTGGCCTTGGAAGGGCAGGCGTGGCTGCTGGGGGGTACAGCAGGAGCCAAGGAGAATGGCCTGCCCTGGGGCTGAGAACACCAGAGTTGGGCAGCTTGCCAGCAGGCTTGGGTAGGTCCCAGCTCCTGAAGTGTCCCTGTCTGCCCCCTGGTGGCCACTCCAGAGATGCTCTGGAGACACTGCAAAGCCTGCCGCCACTTTTGGGAAGCACGGTTGTTGCAAGTGTGGTCACTGCTGGTAGCCCCAAAGGGGGAGTAGTATAGGGAGGGGAGGGGCCCAGGAGGGGGCTATGGGCCTGGCCAGGCCTATGCTGATGCATCACTGAATACCCTGGGGGGCACCATTGGAAAAGGTTGAGATCTCCCTGTTTCCCCAACCAGATCTCAGTGATAGATCCTAGGTCAGCCCTCTCATCCAGTAACAGACGTGGCATTTAAAAGCAAGATATTATAGCACAGCAGGATGTTGATATGGACACCACCATCACCTTGGCTAGAAGAAAAATGTTTGCTGTCCTTTCCCCTTGCTTGGCCTGTTCTTCTCCCACCACCATCTCTCCTACTCACATTCTCCCTACCCTACATCTAAATCCCATTGAAGTGCATGGAGGCAGCCTTGATAACAAGAATATTTTTTAAAAGGTATGCAGCTTCTCATTTTAAAAACTGTGATTTTCAGGGGAAGGCTATAATATTGTGGCTGCTAAGGTTGAGAAGTTTTGTAGTAGACACAAAGTAAGTGCAGTTCATGAAATTTATAGTTTCCTTAAGATTCTGATCTATGTATGCATGTATACAGTACTCATTTACAGTGCTTATTGAAGAATGTACTTGAATAGTAGCAAACTTCAACTTAATTATATTCTGATTAACTGTATAATCCACTTAGATATATGAAGGGTAGCGGACTCTTGGCTTGATGATAAAAGGTTTAATAACCGCAGGCTTAGATTAAATCTTGACATTATAGTTGTTTCAGATAAGTGAGTGGCAATTTCTGAACTGGACTTTTCCACCTACTAAAGGTTAATTTCCTGCTGGTATGATAGCTTGTTTTAGTAATCATCTGATTTCAGGGAGACAATTAGTATAATAGAGACCACTCAATACATGGACCACTAGTTGGCATTTGAAGCTACATATCTTAGGACCTTGTGAGAACACTGTCTATGCTCTAGTTCAGTTATGTGTACTGCTGTATCTGCCTACTTTAAGATCTTGAAAATAGGATAGAATTTGTTTAGACAAAAGGTCTTGTCACATTTCTAACAATGTGTAATCCCAATCTGACCATAAATTTGAGGAGCACTCTTGAACAATTTATAAACCAGGGTGGGTTTTTTTCCAGCATTCAGTATTATTTCAAACTGTATTGCAAATTCTTTGTATACTTGCATTCTCAACTATTTCTGTAGTCTCTGCCTACCCTGAGCCCCTGAAATCTGTCCCCCATTTGCAATCAACTCATCAGACATAAATAAATACTTACTTAGGAAAGAGGTGCTTTCCTTTGTAGTTACAGTCCTACTAGAAGGTACATGCCCCATCTCTTTAATACTGTACTCTTGCCCATTTTACCTCCTTGACTCACAGAGTTTTGAACTTCTTTTTTGGGGAAAATTCTTAGACAGTGGCTTTTAAAAATAAAGTTAGACCCATCTAGGAAAAGAACATCAAATTTAAGTTTGTGGGCATAGAGGTCTGGAGCCATAGGGAAACAATCAGCTGTAGAATTTATGTTACCAAGGTGTGATAAACACAGCTTTTCTTCACTGCAGCTGTCTACCTTTGTTTGGATATACACATGAACATTCCTCTTGATGACAATGCTGGTGGTATTCACACTGGTAGAAGCACATGTCATCCTTACAAGTTAGGGGAATTTTAGCAAGCAATGCAAGTAATTGTAGCTAGTGTGAAATTCAGGTCATACCTGACATTAGAAAAGAGAAAGGAGATGATTTATGGGAAGCAGCATCTCCCTACAGCAAAGGAGTTAGGTAGTACAAGGTTCAGTGAGGAGTTTTATTGTCTCGGCCCCATGGTATATAATCTCACAGTGATAACCAGAAGAAGAACCATGTCAGATCCTGTGGCTGTCAAATCAAAGGCTTTCTGAAAGAAAAGAAGATGACAGTGACAATGGCTACAGTAGCAGGGTTGTACACTAGAATTTGTCCTCTATGGGAATAGAAACAAAACACTCTGCACCTGGGAAGCTGACAAGATCTGTAAGAGGGAGTCCCACAGTCTCTTTAACAATCTTCCCACTGCCATTCTCTCCCACTTTACAGCAGCATCATGAAGTGTTGCTGTGTAACAGTAATTTCTGTGTGTTCCTGTGTGTTAAGTGACAGATTTCTTTTTGAATGGAAAGTTATGGCTATATCTTAGGGCTAGAACATGATGATTATTATTTTTTTTTAAAAAGGGCAAACAATTTGTGTGGGAGGCTATGTCCAAGACAATAGATTTGAAGGCTTCTCCTCATCAGCACAGTGCAGTGTAGGGTGGATTCCAGAGATGACCTGTCTTCTAATGTTTACTGTGATGACGCGGATGAATTCTGAAGGAGCTTCCATGATTTATTTTATTTTATATTAATTTTATTTTATCATTTGATTTCTAGGCTGCCCTCCCTACAAGTGGACTCAGGGTGGCTAATATCCAGCCATGCATGCTGAATACATAAAAACAAGATAAAACACATAAATTACAACAATTACAAATAAAGTGCTTCAAGATGGTTGCAGATGGTAGTCTTCTGTTTAAAGATGGTATCCAAAGAATATTCAATCAAATCTCAACACAGTGGTATTCACATGCCATAGTGCTGCAGTTCGATCATCACAGGACCAATTCCATACCCCGCTGTTTCCAACTCATTGGTGGTGGTGGTAATGGCAGCTCCTACTCGAAAGCCTGGCAGAAGAGCTCCATCTTGCAGGCCCTGTGGAACTGTACAGAGTCCTGCAGGGCCCTGATCTCCTCTGGGAGCTCATTCCAACAGGTAGGAGCTGCCACCGAAAAGGTCCTGGCCCTAGTAACAGCAAGCCTGGCTTCCTTAGGGCCTGGGGTCACCAGCAGATGTTGCATCCCTTACCGTAGTGCCCTTTGGGGCATATATGGGGAAAGGTGGTCCCTCAGGTATGTTGGACCCTGGCTGTATAGGGCTTTAAAGGTAAGAGCCAGCACTTTGAAGCAAATCTGGTACGCTATTGGCATCCAGTGCAGTGCTTTCAGCACAGGTTGGATGTGCTCCTGCCTAGAGAGGCCCATCAACAGCCTGGCTGCAGCATTCTGCACTAGCTGCAGCTTCCAGATTTGTGACAAAGGCAGCCCCATATAGAGAGCGTTACAGTAGTCTAGCCTCAAGGTGACCATCGCATGGATCACTGTGGCCAGGTCATCGCAGTCAAGGAAAGGAACCAGCTGCTGAGCCAGCCTAAGATGGTGAAAGGCCGACCTGGCAGTGGCTACCACCTGGGCCTTCATAGTTAGGGAGGAGTCCAGGAGCACTCCCAAACTCCTAACCTCCGACGCTGGCACCAACAGCGCCCCATCAAAGGTTGGGAGAGGGACCCCCAACTCCAGACCAGTGTGACTCAGGCCCAGGACCTCTGTCTTTGCTGGGTTCAACTTCAGCCGGCTCAGCCTGAGCCACCCAGCCATGGCTTGCAACGCGCAGTGTAGATCTTTAGGGGTGGAGTCCGACTGGCTGGCCAGCACTAGATAGAGCTGGGTGTCATCTGCATATTGATGGCACCCAAGCTCGTGCCTCTGGGCAATCTGGGCAAGGGGGTACATATAGATATTAAACAACATTGGGGAAAGCACCACCCCTTGAAGCACCCCACATTCGAGCAGGTGTCTCCAGGACTGCTGTTCCCCTAGCACCACCTATTGTCCCTGACCCTGGAGAAAAGAGGCGAGCTATTGAAGGGCAAGCCCTTGTATCCCACATCAGTGAGGCGGAGGGTCAGCAACTGGTGGTTGACTGTGTCAAATGCAGCCGAAAAATCTAACAACAACAATGCCACCACGCCACCACGATCCAGATGTCTCTGGAGGTTGTCAGTCAAGGAGACCAGAGCAGTCTCCATCCCATATCCCAGGAAAAAGCCGGACTGGAAAGGATCTAGGACGGAAGTGTCATCCAGAAATCTCTGTACCACCACCGCCTGCTCTATAAGTTTGCCCAGGTAGGACAAATTAGACACGGGCCGATAGTTGGCCATTTCTGCTGGGTCTAAAGTTGGTTTTTTTAAGGAGAGGATGGAGAGTGCCCTCAGGAACTGCCCCTCATAAAGGGACATGTTGACAATCTCCCTTAGGGCACCTTGAAACCCCTCATGGCCCACTTTAACGAACCAGGAGGGGCACAGGTCAAGGCTGCATGTGGTTGGGCACACAGATATGAGCAGTCTGTCAACTTCCTCCAGACTGAGCAGGCCAAAGTAATCCAAACCCGGAATCGAAGGCATGCAAGGGGCCTCAAGTTCACTCACTGCGTCAACTGTGGCAGAGAGATCACGGTGGAGCGCCAAGATTTTATCTGCGAAATAGCTCACAAATGCCTCACAGCCAATATCCAATTCCCTAACCTTTTGTCTGCCCTGTGGCAGAGTCGTTAATGACTGAATTGTTCTAAACAGATGGGCTGGGTGAGAGCTCGCAGATGCAATCGTAGTCGCATAGAATTCTCTCTTTGCAACTTTGACTGCCATCTCATAGGATCTCATAAACGTCCTATAAGATGCTCTTGAAGCCTCGTCGTGAGCATGGCGCCACCATCTCTCTAGCCGTTTCAGCTCTTGCTTCATAAGCCGCAACTCCTGGGTATACCAGGGCACCAGCCTACAGCGAGTGCAGAGAGGGCGCCTGAGAGCAATCTCATTGATGGCCGTGGAGAGTCAGCTGTACCAGTCCTCCACAAGTTCATCTAATGAGCCGCCAGGTGGCCTTGGATCCCAACAGAGCTATCTGAAGCCACACAGGGTCCATTTGGCTTTGCGGGCGAGCTAAAATGTGCTCACCACCTAAACAGGGTCAGGGTGGAACATTCAGACGGGCCTTCAGGACATAATGATCTGACCATGGTACTGCCGGAGCTGTAATCTGCTCCACTGTCACCCCAGCCACAAAGACCAAATCAAGCGTGTGAATGATTCAGTGCGTGGGGGTCGATACAAGTTGGGAGAGTCCTAGTGCCGCCATGGACAACACTAGGTCCATTGCCTAATTGGAAGTCGCGTCATCAGCATGGACATTGAAGTCACCCAGGACTAACAGTCTAGGGTGCTCCAGCACCCAGCCTGATATGGCTTCCATCAGGGACAGCAGGCTACTGGCTGGAGCATTAGGCGGTCAGTACACCAACCAGACTGCCAAACTCTCCTTGGCCTCCAGCACCACACCGACACATTCCATGCCCGTGATCTCCAGCAGTGGGAGTGCCCTGAAGGAGTAAGCCTCCTGAATGAAAATAGCTACTCCTCCCCCCACCCCCTAGTCCGTGATTGGTGGAGGACCGAGAAACCTGGAGGGGCAAGTTGGGAGAGAGCTACAGTCTCCCCCTCCTGCACCCAGGTCTCGTTCACACACACCAGGTCCACACATTGGTCCACCACAAAGTCCCATAAGACCGTGGTCTTGTTGTTGATTGACCTGGTGTTACACAGCACCAGTGCCGGGGGGGGGGGTTACTCCTGGCCACACAACCCTTGGGATGGGTCACAGACTGGAAGGGCGCCCAGCCATTATGTTTCTCAGCAACCTTCCCTTAACACTCTGCTATACTTCCCGCCCCCCCCAAGGGCACCGGAATTTTCTGCCCAGACATTGCTGCCACTGCAGGTCCACCCAGGCACTTCAGACCACTGGTAGCTAGTAAGGACTGATTTCTATTAAACACAGGTTGGACACCGCTCCATCCCCAACGCTGATGAGCAATCAACCAAAATACCTAATCTGCCATAAATCCCCAATGATTGTACTAAAATCCTTAACATACAGTAGCCAATCACTAATACTATCCTATGAAAACTATCTCCCCTAACCTAATCTCTGACAAGGAGCATGCACAGGTAAAGGCTTCTTGGAGACAATGTATAAAGGTGGGGGATGTATTTTAAAATGAACAAATAAGGAATGATTACCAATACGTATCTCAATAAACAATAGTGGTATCTCTTGGACTTTATGATGGCTGCTGGTTTGCTTCCAAGCACTACAAAGGCCGAGGTATGACCTATAAACTCTATGTGCTTGGGAACCAAGGAAGGATTGTGTGCAGACCAATTAAAATCTTCTGCCCAGTTCTGCTCTCTCTCACTGATAGGCACAAGAGTGGCTTTTCTGTGGTTCTACTGTGGGTCTCCTTCCCAACAGAAATTAATGTCTGTTGTCCATTAAGTACCAGGCAAAAGTATTTTTATTCTTTTGCAGCTTTGGATAATAGATGACCTGTCTTCTGATGTTATTGTTTATTGGAGTGATAATTTCTTTATCTTCTGATGTTTATTGGAGTGATGATAATTTGAAACCAGGTGTTGCTACTTTTGCAGTTTTAGGTTTAGACCTGTAGGTTTTTATCTGCTGGATAAACTGCTGTTAATAACTGTATTCCCACTCCTACGCATATGGTTATGCTACTTATTTTACTTTTTTTATTCACTGTTTATTGTTTTAACTTATAACATGAAAACATATTTTATTTTGTGAGTAGACTTTGAGTACTTTAAATAAAATAAATGTATGGAAGGTTTAAAAACTACTTTTAGGTTACAGATGTGATGAACGAATGACAATGCATTATGAATGTGGTGTTGTCCTGTTCTTTGCTAAAGTGGGTCCATTCCAGTTTTGACTTGCAGGAATTAAGTGACCTGAATGAAACAAACTGCAGGATTGTTATGCCCATTGTTACTGTTTCTGAGACCCAGTGAGATATAATGCTTAGGGTACAGGGCTAGGCCTGTGGAGATCCAATACCCATTCTGCCATGGAAGCTAACTGGATCTCAGCCTAACCTAGCTCAAAGGGTTGTTGCTGTCAGGATAAAATGAAGGATGAGATACCCCTTGAGCTACTTAGAGAAAGGGTGGAATTGAAATGTACTAAAGAAATAAATGTTCTCCTCACATAATTAACTGAGGCTCATTGATAATATGGTTCCTAAGGAAGATTTGTAGAAATGGGTTTAGTGATTTGTAACCTGTTAGCCTACTGTCATTCATTTTGGACTTATGCGAACTTTCAGATCTAACTGCTGTTTGGTAGTAATTAAATGAACCAATGTTTCCCCTATGGACCTTTTCTAATTATATATTATAATTATTATCCGCAATCCTGTATGGTAGCTTCCTAATTTTGCTAAACAATTTGCAGTTTGACCACACATTTTATTTTACCTGTTGTCTGTAATTTTTTTACCTGGCGTTCGTTTCTCTGCTTATCTTTCACATTTATTCCTAGATAGTGTTCTGCCTCATTCCTTGTTAGCTTGTGCCTTCTATTACAGGGAATAGTGTAAAAGTCCATCTTTACAATGTCCAAACAAGCATGGAAGGAAGAAACACAATTGTACTTCTTCTCTTCATGGTAGTTCAGAAACAATGGTGTGCAAGAAACCATAATGCCTGTAATCAATGTGAATTCCATGATGGTTTTAGTGAATGATGATGAATTTAGTGAATTAGAAAGAAAAACAAGGAAAAATCTTTCTTGGATTGATTATTGGGGACAGTATAATATAGTAGAAGAGTTCCCAAGCTTTTGGTGAGCTTGTGGGTGCTTTTGGAACTCTGTGAACAGGTAGTAGATACCACCACAAAATGGCTAACAGGAGAGGCATAGATAGGTTTGCCAACTCCAGCCTGAGAAATTCCTGGAGATATGGGTGCAGTGACTGTGGAATGATTTCATCTATAATCAGTATTATACATAGAGTTTGCCCTGTGAACTTGTCATTTTCTCCGGGGGAACTGATCTCTCTGAAGTCTGGAGATCAGTTATATTTCTGGGAGAATGAAAGGTCCTGCCTAGAGGTTGGCAACACACTAGGCATGGACAACCACTAAATGGCTGCTATGGGGGCTGATGCCAATTATAAAATATTAGGAAGTTCCAAACTAAACCTCCTATAATAAAGGCAGCTGTTTCCAAATGGGAGTTTCTGCTAGGGTTGCCAGTTCCAGGTTGGGAAATACCTGGCGATTTTGGGTGTGGAGCCTGAGGAGGGTGGGATTTGGGGAGGGGAGGGACTTCAGTGGGATATAATGCCATAGAGTCCACCTTCCAAAGTGGCCATTTTTTCTAGGTGATCTGATCTCTATCACCTGGAGATCAGTTGCAATTTCTCTTGAGGAAGAGATACTTTGGACAAGAATTAAGTGGGTACCAGGAAACTCATCAACCCACACCATGGATTTCAGTGGATTTACTTCTAAATTTCTGTTTTGAGTACATTCAGACTTGTCAGCCATATCTAATATGGGAACAGTACACTGTTGGTACAAACTCAGTTTCATTGTTAAAAGCGATTGAGAAATTCTCTGCATTACTCATCTTTTCTAAGGCAAGGCAAGATAGGGTTGGGAAATCCTCTACTGGAACTGTTTGTGTAGTTCTCTTGATAAAAGACCAAATGCCTACCATAATGATTAGACTGAGTCAACAGACAATGAGAAAAAGAGGGAGTAAAGCAGTGCTATAAATTATTGACAATGTTTTTCATTGATGTATCATACCAGATATAACATAGCATGATAGACTACTATAATACCATTATTGTATTAATAACATGGCTTCCCGAAGATTATTTCTAATGGATGATGACATTAGATCTTAAAATATTGATGTAAAATAGTTGAGTTAGTTATTGCAGAGGTAAAATGTTCTCATTCCACTGACCATGTGGTATGGTCCCATCTGTGATAAGTGCTCTTTCTCATTCCTCTTGTACCCATTTCAGTGCCTGTGGAGCAGCTGGGGCATTTGTTTTCTATGGAGAAATCACATTTCCCTACAACAGGCCAAGGCCCCTTGCTGTTCTGTGTTTCCCAACTGTGTCTTTTAACTAACAAACAAAATTGTGATATGTTCCCATTCTAGCATCATGAAACAGTGCAGTTTAATCATTTGGAGATCATTCCCTTATTTAAAAAAAAATGGGACAACATAATACACACTAATACATAGAAATTTCTCATACTGTGTGACTCAGTATAAAATTTAGTATAAAGCATTACACAAAGCTTAGCAAAATAGTGGGAAAGAAGCATTTACTCACATGTTGGATGTGTTAGATCGAGAAATAGAATGATGACAAGGACAGATTAATGTCATAGAGCCACTGAAAATACAGATGAATCTTTTGCTTTTCCAGGGGAAATCTTCTATCAGAGTTCATTGACTGAAAATTTAGAAAAGCCCTAAGCTTTATTAGTTATCACTTATCTTTCACAATGCCTTCTGGCTGTAAAAGTAGTAGTTAATCGAATCTGAGAAACGCAACAGAGAAGAGCTGCTTTACAAAATGTAGTTGTCTTCTTGGGGTCAGACAGTAAATTGTACAAAATGGGCAAGCTGCTATAATGCTGTCACTTAGAGTATAAATCTAGAAGACTAGTTCAAATCTTATTGAGACATGAGCTTTCAAGAGGCCTATTCACATGTGACAATGGCGTACAATCGAGTCATGTGGAGATTGGAGCGGGATCATTCCTTCTCATGCCCCTGCTGTATTTACATTCAGCATAATGTTTCAAAAAGCCTATATGTATACAAAATTTTATGCACATAGACTGTGTGTGCACAATTTTGAAACCTGTCTTGTGGAACTTATAAGGACAGAGCCTCCATGAGTACATTTTGTATGCATGAAGGCTTTTTCAAATGGTACACCAAATGTACTTAGAAGGGTGTGATTCCACTACCCTTCTATGATTCTTGACCATACACTGCTTTAATGGGAGCTGGTGTAGTGTAGTGTTTAGAGTGCTGGACTGGGACCTGGGACTCCCAGGTCTGAATCCCTCACTCAAGCATGGAAGCCAGCCAGGTGACCTCGGGCCCCTTACAATCTCTCAGCCTAACCTACCCTCACAAGGTTGGTGTTGTGAGGATTAAGTGGAGGACAGGAAAATAATGTGGGAAACCCTTTTTGGGATCTGATTAAGGAGAAAAGCATAATATAAATTTAAAAATCAACATAAAATTTAAGAAGTAATGCATGTATGGCCTCAGACACCTAGTGAAGCTGCCATTCTCTCTTCTTCAGCCCCCAATCTGCCATAAGGGAACAATAATACTGGCTCATCTTCTTATAATTATAAAGATTATTCAGATAATGTTTTCAAACACTTCAAACAATCTAAATTTCTAAGTATTATTATTTTCACTTGGCCACCTTCTGCTGCTATAAACATTATGTAACCAAGGCTTTTTTTTAAAAAAAAGAAGTGCCGGAATTCTCAAGAGGGAAATAAAGTTTTCAATCTGTATACTGAAAACTCATGAACTTTTAAACATTTTTTAAAGAATCTTGTCAAAGAGGCTGTGGAACTACATCCCGGTGCGTTCCCCCAGAAAAAAAGACTGGGATGTAACTAACCTCCCACCAGTAGAAACCATGCTTTCCCTATATTTTGCTTTCTCCTGTAGTCCCTTTTGACCCTGAAAACATGATCATAGAGTCATGGGATCCCCAAGGGCACCAAGCCATGGTGGTAGGGGGGCTGCAGTAAGGTGAGAGAACCAGATGAAAGTGTCTATCCTTTGCCTCCACCTACCAGCACAGCTCTTTGCTGTAGCCCCCAACTCATGTGGCTTTTTGTCCTTTGACTCCAAGAAGTGTCTTTAAGAGGCCAAAAGAGAATGGGGGTGATGTGTGTGTTTGAGGGTGTTTGGGGCAATGTGGGGAAAAGATCTCTTCACATTGCACTGGTGATTGGTTGGATACAAAGTATTATAAAATAATTTGTCTCTCCTTTGTTTGTTATTCATATATTTTGTACTTCTGAGATTGGGATTGCACACTGTATTCCCATCTTTGTTATCTTGTTAACTTGACGGGTATTAAAGACAAGGTAGGAAGTGTGTGTGTGTGTGTGTGGGGGGTTATTTCATTCTCTGACCCAGCAGTCAGAGGGTGCATGATCTCATTTTTTTAAATTTGGTTTTCCACAGCTGAGCGATAATTGCAATTTCAGCCAAAATATTATTAAATAATAATGAGGCAGTTCCCAATAGCTGCAAGAATTACAGGAGGTACTAATGTGCTAAGCCTGTGCCTGCCAGAATCAAAGACACCAGGGAATGTTAAGGAAAATGGGTTTTTAAGGTTTGCTTGCTTTATGTTTCTCGACTAAAATGCAGTTCCGGTAACTCTACTGTAGACTTCTATGTGACAATCCAATGATTTATGAGACTGGTTCATCTGAGAGAGAGCAGTGGGCTCAAGGTACTCAAGCTTCTTGGATGATTGGGAATTCACCTTGAGGTCTCCCTGGCCCAAACCAAAAACTGTATTTCCTACATGTCTCTCACATCACTCTGCTTGTACCAGAAAGCCAGTCAAGGAAAAGACAGATGGCATTGACAGGACTATTGGAAGGTATGAGGGAAGCAGCCAGGCACTCTCAGATCAAGCCAGGACCCAGTTAGAGCTGAGAATCCTCCTCCCAACCACTTTTGATGGCATCATCAGATGAAGGGCAGGAACCTCCAAGGCAGGCAGACTGAGCCTAGATCCAGCTCTGGAGTGCCTTGTTTCTTACCTGCTGTCTTTGATTAGACTCCGTCTTCATACCCACTAATAATAACCACCCTGAGGAAAAAATGTTGTTTAATTCTATTCCTGTAAATTACTTTATTTTTACTTAAAAATGGAAATAAAATATAATAAATAAACAAAACCATATACATTCTGACAGGCAACAACTGATAATGCTTGGTCTCTTCAAATTCATCATGAGTGGTTGACTGATAAGAAATGTTTGGACATAGAGATTATCCAGATGATGAGGAAGATAAATGGACATTTGTCAATAATCAGAAGATTATTTTTGTGATGCAGTCTTTGTTTGTGATGCTCTGTGATGCAGTCTTTGTTTTAGTCTCATACCAGTTCCAGTGACCACTTTGATGGAACTTTATTATATGAAAAGTTCCCGGCATTTCCCTACATATCCCATACCTTTTTAAGCTATATATGTATAAATGTATCTATTCCATTTGCATACAGTGTTCCTTCCAGTTTAAATCACAGAGTCTTTGAAAATTATGGTATTATTGACTGCTCCTTCATTCTTTTCTTTTCTTTTCTTTTTTTGCAAACAAGGTATTCATAGAAACCACAAGCCTGTTCTTTACAATGAGGGAGAATTTTATAGACCAGTCAGAATAGTGAACCATTCCAGAGCATACAGAGTGGCAAAATCTCTTGTGGACCATATGCACAGTCAAACAATACCCAGTACACTTCAAAATATTTGCGCTAAGGCCCAGTTGGAGGACAATACTATTTACTTAAAGTTATGCATTTTGTATTGCTTTGCATTTTAGTTGCCTCTTGAGGAACATCTGTGTATAACTTTCATTGCCCAATTCATGGAGAAAGTTGTAAAATAAACTTTTCCATTTCCTGGACAAATTTTTCAGTTACTAAAATGTGTGTGCTTATGCTGGAAGGATGAGTGTCTACTATCCATAGATCTCAAGTACAACTAAACTGCAAGCTCCCCAGGATAGAGAGCTGTTGGTTCCCTATGTGACTCTCTAAAACACCATGTACATTGATAACATTATATTAGTACAGGATGATCTTTATTTTTGGTTAACATCTAAGTCAGATGTTTGCAAGGCTGATTATTTCACAGCCAAACACTTATTTTTGCAAGTTGAGTTTGATGACAGTCCTTGTGCAAAATGGCCGTGCATCAGAGTGAGACATTTATTTATTATTAGGAATAAGGCCCATTGTGGAAATAAATACAATGAGCTCTAGAAAGAGGCTCTGGGCAGGTGCCCTTGCCTTGGGCACTCAGCATGAATTTGATGTGGTGACCTCAGCAGGATGTAATGACACAGAGCTTACCGTTTTCTCCAGGGGAACTGATATCTTCCATCTGAAGAGCAGTTATAATTCTGAGTGATCTTCAGCCCTTCCCTGGAGATTGGCAACAATGGTTCCCCATGATGAAATGGCTGGTTTGTAGAGTGGAGTCTATGGCTTTGTACCTGTCTGAGATCCCACCCCTCCTCAAACCCCACTCTCTCCAGGCTCCACCTCTCAAATCTCCAGGAATTTCCCAACCCAAAGGTGGCAATCCTATTTCCCTCCCAGCCAATCATCAATGTACTGTTATCTGCCCCTCTGACTTCAGGTTTCCATCTCTTCCCCCCTCCCTGTAGCCTCTACCTAGGAAAATTACAGTCTTTCTCCACAGTGGGGACCCAGGCAGGAGGGCAGCGACCTCAGCAGGGTATAATGACACAGAATCCACCCTGCAAAGCAGCCATTTTTTCCAGGGGAGCTGATCTCTGCCATATGGAGAGCAGTTTTAATTCTGAGTGATCTCCAGCCCTTGTCTGGAGATTGGTAGCAATGATTCCCCAGGAGGAAAAGTACAGTCTTTCTCCGCATTGGAGACCAAAGCAGCTTACATCATTCTTCTCTTCCCCCTTTTGATCTGCTCAATAACCCTATAAGGTAGGTTAGGCTGAAAGTCTGTGACTGGTTCAAAATCATCCACTGAATTTCCACAGCAAGAACCTGGGTCTGGCAGACCCTGCTCTGAAGTGCTAACTGCTAAGTCTAGGGTAGCCAACCTCCAGGTGGAGCCTGAAGATTGCCTGGTATCACAACTGAACTCCAGACAACAGATCTCTCCCCCCCCCAAGAAAATAACTGCTTTGGAGGGTGGGGTCTATGGCATTCTATTCAGCGGAGGTCTCTCCCCTCCCTAAACTCTGGCTTCCATAGACTCCACTACAGAATATCCAGGAATTTCCCAACCTGGAGCTGGCAACCCTAGTTAGGACTGGCCCCAATGAGTTTGCCATTTTACTGAAAGAACCAAGCATGATTGCCTAGCAACAGCCACTGAGGGAAAAGTTAGTCCCACAGGAGCCAAGCAGGAGAAGTGTCTTCATCAGGAGAGACAGCCGTTTGGCAGTTAATTCTGTGAGAGAAGAGTTTCCAGGCTGGCAGTGAGTGGGGGAGAGGAACAGACCCAGTCCCCAGCCAACGGCACTTGAGTACTCTTGAGTGGCAGTTGATGGGCCAATGGCTGATGGAGTGTACTGCACAGCCAATGGGAGAGCAGGAAATGGCCAATACGTAAAGGAATTAGATATATGGGACAGTGTTGGCTATTAGGACCATCATCAATATATCTAATTCTCAACATGGCCAAATCTGTGGATACTTAAATCTGTCAACTGGAACCATGAAGAGACAGGGAAGATCTTTCTACAAACATGAAAAAAGCTGCAGATTGCAGAAAAATCTGAAATCTAAAACAAAAAAAAATTGGTTAGAACCTTCAAAATGGCAGAAGCAACAACTGTAGCATTAAGAAATGAATGGTATTAGTGGCTGCTGCTAGGCAACCACACGGTATGTCAGCCTTTAAGCCTTGGTTTCTCTTAGTAAAAGGCAGGGGGAGGGAACAGGGACCTTTTCACAGCTGTTTGGGGCTTCAGAGGAGGACTTATTGGGCCTGCCAGGCCTGGCAGCAACCACTGGGCAACTTGTGACCACACTACTTGCATGACTCACCCAGAACTGGCTGTTTGCTACTATTCAGTAGCAGGCATCCCATGAAATACAGTGTGGAATAGTCAGAGTTTCAGACTATGATCCATTAGGTCCAGGTTTGAACCCCCACTCTAGCATGGACACTCACTGGGTGACCTTGGGCCAGTCACACATTCTTTGCCTAACCAACCTCACATGGTCAGGTGGCTATGGCAAGAGCAAGCTGAAGCCAAATCCAGACAAAACAGGCATAATGCTGGTTGGAAATGTTTTCGAGGTACTGGATCTGCTTGTAGTGGATGGAATGGAATTTCAATTTACAGAGTAGGTTAAGAACTTGGAGGTGTTCATGAACCCAACCTTGCTGTTCAAAAAGAAGGTTGGAGCACTGACCAAGAGTGCCTTCTATCAGCTGCATCTGGTTTGCCAACTCTCACTCATTTTAAACTCAGCTAATCTGGCCATGCTGATCCATGATTTTGTAATCTCATGGCTGGCCTGCTGTAATGTGCTCTATTTGGCTGCTGTTGAGGGCAACTCAGAAACTTCAGCTGCTTCAGAATGTGGCAACCTGATCATTGTCAAGGACCAGCTGACAAGACATATCTCACCTATATTCAGGGGTCATTTCATAGAAAAAGAGGTGCAGGAGCTCATCAGCATAACTCATTAGCATAACTTATTTGCATATGCCACACCCCCTGACATCACCGGAAGTGTGTCAGAAGGCAACACCCACCACTCAGGTTCCACCCCTAGAGACTATCTTTCCACTCTGGGGGCTGTCATTCCAGTCCCAGAGTAGTCTATCTGGGTCCAGGAGGAACGCTACATGTGCTGCTTTGCACTCCTGCTGGGAGCTGGGGGCGGAGCTTGTTGCCACCTGTGCTTCTAACTGCCGGAGCTCCGCTCCTGCGTGCTCCTGCTCCAAATGACCCCTGCCTATATTAAAATAGCTACATTGGCTTAGTAAATTGGTTGTAAAAGCAGTTCTGTATAAGGGACTAGCTACATTAATGTGTCAAGGTGCATTTGAGAAATCTGACACCCATTTTAAAAAAAGAAAAGCAGCTTCATATAGGACAATTTAAAATAGAGAAATAGTGTGTGTGTGGGGGGGCTTCCCAGATGTGATTTCTCTGCTCCAAACCATTCCTTTCCTAATGTTGAAACTGCACACTTCCTTCGACAAACTCCCTGTTTTGAACCCTTGAATGAAAATCTGTTCAGAGCAGGAGCAAAAAGGATTTAAGAGCCACCTCCCACTGTTGCTTTGTTAGCCTGAATCACTCTTCTCCTGAAGCAGGGCCCACGTGACATGGATCCAGTTGGTGGCAGTACTAGAGGAGGTGGTGGGTGGCCTACACTGGTACTAAAGGTTCAGTCTGCCTCTGCATGGCATAAGGAGGTCAAAGCACATGATAGAACTTACCATTAAAACAATACAGGAACAAGTAGCTGGGTAAGTACAGTCAATCTCAGCCATGAATTTCACTGGCAACCTTGAACTAATCACTCTTTGCTAACCTAGGTTACCTCACATGGTTGTCATGAAGATGAGATGGTAGGTGAGAAGCGTGTACATTGCTCTGAATGCCTTGGAACAAAGTTAGAGCAAAAATGCAGTGGACAGAGATGTTGGGTGGCTCAACCCTATGCTGTTTCATCAGCTGAAGCAATACTAGCAGAGGCTTGTACTACTGCTTCTATTACCAAGCAAGGTTTCAAACACAGCCAGTGTCACTTCTGAACAACCATGGCGGGTGCCATCAGAACTGGGTACCAGTGCAAATGGTCATTTTATACTAGAACTGGGATCCTAGCATATGATCCTGTGCTCTGTTTCTATTAGGTCCTTTCCACTGCAATCCTAAGCAGAGTTACACCCTTCTAAATCCATTGGACTCACTGGGTTTAGGAAAGTGTAACTCAGTTTAGGAGCATACAATCAGTTTCATTAAATTGTTTTTTTGGTGATTTTATTCATAGCTGCATTAATTTCATTAGCTCCTTCACTCATTTGATCCATCTGTTATTAAGGTCATCCTGGCGTGCGACGCCTCACCCGTATGGGGTCGGGGCAGTCTTGGCACACAAGCTACCGGATGGGAGGGAGGTCCCGGTGGCTTACTACTCCCGCACGCTGTCCCCCGCGGAGGCGGAACTACGCCCAAATCGACAGGGAGGGCTTGGCACTGGTGGCGGGGGTAAAAAAATTCCACAATTTTGTGTACGGGCGGCCCTTCACGCTCGTAACAGATCATAAGCCGCTCCTGGGACTGTTCGCGGCGGACAAACAAACGCTGCAAGTTTTGTCGCCCCGGGTGTTGCGCTGGTCCTTATTTTTAGCGGGTTACCAATACCGACTGGAGCATCGGCCGGGCAAGGCGCTGGGTCATGCCGACGCCTTGAGCCGCCTACCGCTGCCGCAGACAGGGGAAGATCCGGCCCCAGCCCCCGCTGTCTTGCTGATGGAGGAACTGCCAAACCCCCCTTCAGGCTGCAGATGTGGCCGCCCGCACGTCCCGAGATCCCATTCTCTCCCGGGTCCTAAACTGGGTGGTGAGGGGTGGCCAGCGGAACAGACAGGGCCAGAATTCACAGCATACAAGGCCAGGCGGGAAGAGCTGTCCGCATTGAAGGGGTGTTTACTATGGGGAGACAGGGTGATCATTCCAGGGCCCATGAGACAAGGGGTGCTAGAAACGCTGCACGAGGCCCACCCGGGCATCGTACGAATGAAAGCTCTGGCAAGGAGCTACGTGTGGTGGCCCGGGGTGGACGCAGAAATTGAATCTTGGGTCAGAGGGTGCACACGATGTCAGGAGGTCCGCCCCAATCCACCGAGAGCGCCAACCCAAAGCTGGGAGTCTACCCACAAGCCGTGGTCACGCCTGCACATAGACTTTGCGGGGCCGTTCCAGGGGCTCCAGTTCATGGTAACGGTAGACTCTTATTCAAAATGGGTGGAAATAAGCCCAGTGTCTACCACCTCTACCAAGGCGGCAATAAGGGCCCTGCGGAAGATATTTGCAACGCACGGGTTACCCGACACAATCGTATCGGACAACGGGGCAGCATTCACATCTGCGGAGTTTCAAGCGTTCCTCGAAAGGAACCTCATCAGGCACATACGATCCGCGCCTTTCCACCCGGCAACTAATGGACAGGCGGAGAGGACGGTACGCACCGCCAAAGAGGCCCTGAGCCGCATAACGGGGGGGGACTGGGAGTTCCGGCTGGCCCGCTTCCTTCTCACATACCGCACCACCCCAAACCCCATCTCCGGACACTGCCCCGCAGAACTATTAATGGGCCGCCGCCCTACCACGTTATTAGACAGACTCCACCCGGACCGAGCCCCAGAGAGAAAGCTGGTAGAGAACAGGGAGGCGCCCCGGAGCTTCCTACCGGGAGACCCTGTCTACTTCCGGAACTACGGAGCGGGGCCGCAGTGGGTGGCAGGGCGCATCCTAAGACCCACCGGGCCAGTGTCATACGAGGTCCTAACCGATGGGGACCGGGTCCTCCGCAAGCACATCGACCAGCTCCGGAGGCGACAAGACCCCGATAGAGAGATCGAGCTACCGGGAAATGCCGCCCCTGCCCCATCATCCGATCGACCGCAAGCACCGACAGCGGAGCCAGCGCCAGAGAGTCCACGGAATCCGGAGGGGGCCCCGGTAGCAGCTGAACCGCCGCCGCCACTGCCGCCGCCGTTGGCCCCGGTAGCAGCTGAGCCGCCGCCGCCGCTGCCGCCACCGTTACAGCCGCCACCGTCACCGCCTCGGCGACTTCCAGAGGCCCAAGCTCCGAGTGCGGGCGGAACAACCGATAGGGGCCCCACCAGTCCGGTACCGGCCCCCGACGTTCGCTAAGAGAAAGGAGGCCACCAGCATACTTAAAGGACTACGTCACCTGATAGGGGACGAACCATGGGGGAGGGGTGTTGTGTCCTGGGATCAGAGGGCTGAGCTGGCGAAACACTGCCAAGCTTCGCTCTCTGAGAACAATAGGGACTAGGTTCCTGAGCTCGCCAGTAGTGAACCAATGGCAGCATTGGCGGGCGATTCAAACCCGCCAATAGGAATATAGGGCCGTCCCCCCCTAACTGTATATAGTTGGCCTCCGGCCGTTACTGTGTGTTCTTTGTCTTATGTGAAGTACGAATAAACGCGTCTTCTCTTATGTCGTCGTCCGAGTCATGAGGCCTGAAACCCAGTACTTTACAGCTGCCATGGGAGAGCAGTGAATGCCAGATGGAGTATGGGGGCGCGATCACATGGACACATCTGGTGAGCGTCGCGCACTTGTCCCCAACCTGTATCGTCCAGCCAAAGATGTGGAGCTTAAAAGTACATTGGAAGTCTACTACCAAAAGGTTTGCGACAGGCTGCAGATGGACTGTCTGCCTGTGATTGCTCCAGGGTGCTCCTATAGCGTCCCTGCTTCCTCGTTGAAGTACGCCGGAAACACGCACCGACAAGAAAAAAACTGGTTCACCGCCATCACATCTGATCGCGTAGGGGCGGGTCAAATTGCGATAGCACAAATAGCCTCACCACCCCCACCCCCACTTTATCTGGCATGTGTGACCCCAGCCTAAATTCACCTTGTGAACAAGCACAGTTCTAAAAGTCTTGCATCCATCTTTGAGGTGTTCAGCTTTCTTGAATCTGATAGATATAAACTTCACAGGAAATTTTATTATTCAGATCTAATGAAAGCAAATATGCATGGTATCCTGTGAAATGATTCCAAAACTATATCAGATTCAGAAAGAAAAGGAAAGTGCCACATGAAAACATAATCCTTTTTTATTTTAAAAGGAAATGTAATATATCTTCTCATTCAACACCTGATTAAGCATTCTTATTGAATAAAGTCTATTATGCCTGCTTGAAAAAGCTATGTTGATACATTTTAGTATAATCAGATTGTAAAATTTCACTAAATCTTCACTATTAAGTGGCTGTGTCTTCATTGAATCCCAAATGTTCATTATACCTAATCATATTCCAAGTGAAGTAAAAATAATACAAGCATTTGAAACTATGAAAGTATAGTCTTCTGTCATTAGCAATAATGGCATTTATGTATAAACTGGCAAAATAAAATATACCCAAAGTACTCCATTCTTTTTTGTCCATGGAAAGATCATAAGGTCTACAACGTATCCAAGCCAAGCCTTCTTGCCTGTTGATGTCCTTCTGTCCTTGTGTTCAAAATTCTCCAGCTGCCTGAAGCTCTTTTAGGAAATTCCACCTCAGCCCATCTTCCAAATATCATAGAGTTCACCCTAAGGTGATAGCAACTCGTCATTCACCAAAGCCAGTATCAGCCAGGAATTATATTCCTTGCTTCCCAATTATACAAACACAGAGTGCAATCCTAAGAATCCTTTTCTGGGAGTAAGCCCCATACATAGACCTGTAATATGTTCTCCATTGTATTTAATGTCAGTTTCTATTCAAATATTTCCAGTTTCATGTACATATGCAAGCTTCGACTAGTCCAAAATCTGGGGGGTCATTTATTACCCAGAGCCAATTATTGTTTGCATATTTTCCACTGCAACATCACTTCACTGGCTGCCTGTTGGCCTAGGACCCAACTCTCTACAGTATTGCCTCTTCTGTTGTGCTCTGCTGCTTCAGCTCCATTTGGCTAATCAAGGCCTTATAATAGAGCTGCCAACCTCCAGGAATTACAACTGATCCCCAGATGACAGACATTAGTTCCCCTGGAGAAAATGGCTGCTTTGGAACACGGATTCTCTGGCATTTTACCCCTCTGAGTTCCTTCCCCTCCCCAAACCCTGCCCTCCTCAGGCTTCACCCCCAAAATCTCCAGGAATTTCCCAGCCCAGAGTTGGCAACTCTGCCTTATAAAGATTCCATCCTGAGGACAAGAATGAACAATGGCTGCTCATTCCAGAACCTTTCACTGAATTATTTTGTTGTGCATTTCTCTGAAGTCTGTTTGCCTAATGGTTTATCCTATAAGATTTTTCTTTATGAATGGGTCCTTGACTGTTTGATATTTGTACTCAGTTTTTGATGTTTTTGCTTTACTTGTTTTCCTGTGGTTTTAAACTTTATTTTATTTTATTAATTGGACTTCTATCCCGTCCTCCCCTGCAACGCATTTTTGCATTCCTCAAAAAAAGGCTTAAGTCCTTAGTTGTATGCATTTCATATCTTCAGGCTGATTTTAGTATACTATTTTGAGTTGTTTTTTTTAATGCTGAATCACTGAAGAATATGGGCAACAGGAATTAGGGCAGGAACCAGAAATGTCATAAGGGGACAAAACACCTTTTTACTCAAACAATTAATGAAAGGGAAGCAACAAATTATAATCAATAGGCTCCTTTTATCTAGATGTCTCTCTTTGTATAGCATTCCAGAGAGCAGAAGTGTCCAACAACACTGGCATCAGATAGTTTTGCTTATGTTTGGTGCAATGACAAATAAGTGCTTAGGATGGAACAGATTTTCAAATAACTATATTGTCATTACATGTGTTTTTTTTAAGAAAATTTATTATTGGATATGAAATAAGATATTCCATCATTTGTTTACAGTTCTCATCATATCCTTTTCACATTCAAATTTACTCCCCTCCCCCTCGGCTTCCCACGATGCTCCACCCCCGTTAACATTTCACCCAATATTCTCATATATTCAATTTGTTCTCCATATACAAGTCTTAAATTTCGTATCTAACTTAAGTTTTATCAATTAGTTAACTTATCAGATACAATCTATCTTACTAAAACACTTCTCTCATTAATAGCTATCAAAACACAACAATCTGTTTTTAACGTCCTAATTAAGCTCTAAATATTCTTTAAAGTCTTTCCAGTCAGTTATAAATTCTTCGTCTTCTGCTCCGTGAAGTTTTCTTGTTAATTTGTCCATTTCAGCCATAAAAATCATTTTTTTAATCCAGTCCCACTTGTCAGGTACCTGCTCTTGTTTCCAAAACTGAGCGTAGGTCATTCTTGCCGTCGATATGAGATACCATAACAAAGTTCTTTTTGTCATTTTAACCTCTTCTAACTTTAGTCCTAAAAGCAACATTTGTGGTTCTTTTTTCAATGTACATTTAAGAATTTTCTGAATTTCGATATGAATCTCTGTCCAAAAAGTATTTGCCTTTTCACACGTCCACCACATATGGTAAAACGAGCCCTCTTTCTTTTTACATTTCCAACATTTGTTAGACATATTCTCATTTATATTGGCAATTTTTTTTGGTGTCATATACCATCTATACATCATTTTGTAACAGTTTTCTTTGACATTAATACATGTTGATATTTTAATCGACTTTTTCCACAAACATTCCCAAGATGACATTTCTATATCTCTATTTACATTTATAGCCCATTTCACCATCTGCTCTTTTACACTCTCATCTTCAGTATACCATTTTAACAAGATTTTATAAATTTTGGAAATCGTTTTTTTACCTTTTCCGCTCCAAATCTTTTCAATTTCATTATTTTCTTTTCTAAAACCGTATCTCATTTTATCAGTCTTAAATAGATCATAAATCTGTCTATAATTTAACCAATCATACTCAAAACCCAAATCTTCTCTAGCTCTCATCGCGAAACTTTTTCCTTCAATTTTCAAAATGTCTCTGTAAGGTAACCAGTCCTTCCCTTTGTGCCTTGAAAGTGGTTTTATTACTTCCGCCGGTACAATCCACATTGGTCTTGCTTCAAAGAAGAATCTCTTATATCTCATCCAAGTCGTAAATAGTGCTCTTCTAATGAAGTAGTGCTTAAAAAGGTTGTCTACTTTGGATTTCTCGTACCATAAGTAAGCATGCCAACCATATCTTCGATCATGTCCTTCTAATGCCAACAATTGTCTATTCTCCATATTTATCCACTGCTCCAACCAAGTTAGGCACACTGCGTCATGGTATAATCTAAAATTAGGAAGCTGCAGGCCTCCTCTTTCTTTCGCATCACAAAGTATTTTCATTTTAATCCTGGACTTCCTTCCCGCCCATACAAATTTGGAAATCTCTTTCTGCCATAAGTTCAGCACTTTACAGTCTTTTACAATTGGAATAATCTGAAATAAGAATAACAAACGAGGTAAGATATTCATTTTGACTACTGATATTCTACCCAGTAAAGATAAATTCAAAGTGTTCCATTTCTTGACATCTTGCTGGATTTTACTCCAAACCTTTTCGTAGTTATTCTTATATAAGTCTATGTTCTTTGCTGTTACTTCTATTCCCAAATATTTAACTTTTTTCACCACTTCACATTGAGTCTTTTCTTGTAACTCCAACTGTTTTTCTTTTCTAAGGTTTTTACAGAGTATTTTTGTTTTGTTCTTATTAACATAAAATCCCGCCAAGTCCCCGAATTCTTTAATTCTTTCAATCAATAACGGTACATTCCTTAACGGTTCTTCAATTATAAACATCACATCGTCAGCAAAAGCCCTGTATTTATATTCAAAGTTTCCAATTGTAAGTCCTTTTATGTCATTGTCATCTTTTACTTTATTCAGCATCACTTCTAGGATCCAAATAAATAGCAGAGGGGATAACGGACATCCTTGTCTTGTACCTTTCTGTACTCTAAAATAATCCGTCAGCTCCTTATTCACATTCAGCGATGCCTTTTGTTCACAGTATACCACCCTAATCATATTTGAGAAGGGCTGTCCAATGTCAATTTTATCCAAAAATTGAAACATAAACTCCCAATTTAAATTGTCAAAGGCTTTCTCGGCATCCAAAAATAAAAAAGCCACATCTTTTTCGGGATGTTTGTCATAGTACTCAATTGCATCAATCACAATCCTTAAGTTGTCTCTAATTTGTCTATTTGGTAGAAAACCGGCTTGTTCTTCTTTAATAGCATTCTTTAAGTAAATTTTTAATCTTTCTGAAATAACTTTGGCAAATAATTTATAATCATTATTAAGTAGTGAAATTGGTCTGTAATTTTTCACATCTGTTGGATCTTGTCCCTCCTTAGGGATAAGAGATATGTTGGCTTCTTTCCAAGACTCTGGTATTAGTTTAGTTCTCTGGATTTCGTTAATTAAAAGTTCCAAAATCGGGGTTAGCTCCTCCTTTAATTTTTTATAAAATTTCACTGTAAATCCATCTGGTCCTGGAGCTTTCCCCAATTTGGCCTCTTCTATTGCATTGTATATCTCTTGTTTCTGTATTGAACCATTAAGCATATCTTTAATATCACTGTCCATCTCGGGTAAAGTTACCTTATCCAAATACTTTTTAATCTTTGTTGGATCAATCTTCTTTTTTTGGAATAATTTAGCATAATATTTGAAAAAAGCTCTTTTAATTCCATTCATATCGACAATTTCTTTGCTCTCCTCAATTATCTTGGTTATTGTCCTTCTCTCCCTCCTATTTTTTAGTTGCCAAGCTAAATATTTTCCTGGTTTATTTGCACCTGCAAAGGATTTTTGTTGCAACTTCTTAAGATTCCAGTAGAGTTCTCTATTTAACACTACTTTTAACTGTTCTTGCAGGATTTGTATTTCTTTAAGAAGCTTTTTTTTACCAGGTCTTCTTTTCAACTCGTTTTCTTTTTGATGTATTTTGTCCTGTATTTCTTGCTGCTGCTTCAAATTATTTTTCTTGTCCGCTGCATTCATTGAGATCAAAACTCCTTGCATGACCGATTTATACGCATCCCACACTGTCTGTATGTTGACCTCATGGTTCAAATGCATTTGGAAAAAAAAATGTGTTTCTTTCTGCAGAGTCTCCACTAGTTTCGTCTTATCTAATAAGTCTTCATTACTTCTCCAATTATATTGCTTTATCTTTTCTTTTAATATCCAAATTAACAGGTTATGGTCTGAACTGGTCTTTGGCAATATTTCTACTTTCCGAGTTTTTAATGCCATTTCATTCGACATCCAGATCATATCTATTCTTGAAAAGGATTTATGTCTATTCGAATAAAAAGTAAAGTCTTTAATTTTTGGATTCCATTTTCTCCATACATCTTCCAACTTTTCCTGCTCAATAAGTTTTCAACACCTTTAGTTGACTGTCTATCCAATTTGTTATCAACAGTACCATTAAAGTCGCCAGCAACAATTATCTGTTCATAATGCACTTGGTCCAATTCACTCAGCAAATCCTTAAAAAAATTCTCTTTAGCTCCGTTAGGAGCATACAAATTCACAACCAATGTCTTTTTTTGTAGCATATTGATCTCAACAGCCACATATCTTCCTTCTTTGTCTGTAAAAACTTGTTTCGGCTCCAACTTTTTATTTACATAAATCACCACTCCTTTATTTTTTTTCCCTGCCAAAGAATAAAATTCGTCTCCCAGTTTTTTGTTTATCAAATACTTATTGTCCCGATTTCTTATATGTGTTTCCTGCAAACAGATAATATTAGAGTTTTACTTTTGTAACCAATGATTCACTACTTTTCTTTTGTTAGGTGAATTAAGTCCATTTACATTCCATGATAATAATTTGTAATCCATCATTGAGGCTTTTTAAATATCTCCAAATTCTTCAATATTTTCGGCTTTGAACCTGTACATATCCCCTGGTGTTTTTATCACATGTCTTTTTGAGTTGTACGTGAAGGACAGTCCTTGTGGTATTTCCCATCTGAATCTGATGTTCAATTGTTTCAGCTTATCCACCATCTTCTTATATTTCTTTCTGTCCAACAAGATAGATCTTGGGAGTTCTTTCATTATCATTATCTTTTTACCATCAATTTCCAATGGCTGAGAAAACTGCTTCTTAAATACGTCCTCTTTCATTTTCTTTGTCACAAATTGAACAATGACATCTCTCGATAAATTTTTCCTTTGAGCATAAGCAGAATTCACTCTATATATAAGATCAAAATTGTAATCCAACTCCCCTTTGTCTTCTCCCATGTATTCGGTCAACATTTCCATCACTTCAGTACGTATATCTTCACCCATTTTTCCCTCAATTCCTCTCAATCTCAACTGGTTCGACATTGCTTTGTATTCCACAACTGCCTCAAGGTTCCAATTACTCTGTCCATTCACTTCAATTTTTTTTCCAAATCTTGTGTCTTTTGCTCTATTTCCGTTGATTTAGTCGCCAAAGCTTTAACTTGACTACTTGTACTTTCCACTTCTTTTTTAAATTCTGCCACTTCTGCAAGTACTAATTCTCTCAAGGCCGCCATATTTTTCTCCTGAACTTCTTCAAGATGTTCCAGCTGTTTTTCCATCTTCTCATCAAATTATTTATCCAATTGCTTGATCATAGTCTGAATTGCTTCTAACATACGTTTCTCCATCTGGTCTATTGCTGTCTGCCATTCTTTCTTGTCTTTACCAGCCATGCCTGGGCTCGCAGCTGACGCCGCTCTTTGCCGAAATTTAGGTTCCGTTGTGGAAATTTATCAGTACTGCTCAGTCAGTTTCACACTTTCCTCTCGATTCCTCCTTTTTTCGCTATTTCTGACAATTTTTTCCCCCTTAAAAACACTTTTCAAAATTTAGTCCTCCACAAAATGGTGAGTGCAATTTCTCTATGATTTTCTTGGCTAGAGTAGGCTTGTTTTACACTTCCTTTTTCCGGTCCCCCTTTTAAACTGTCCTACCGGATACACTTCCGGTCCACTTCAATCTCGGTCCCACTGGATACACTTCCGGTCACTCCAAATTCCGTCCTCCAACACAGTCTCTAGCCAGTTTTCGTTTCCAGCCGGACACAATTAACTGTTGCACCTCAGTCTCACGATCTTCCCTGTTACTTTCAGTCCCCCTTATCTCCGCCTCAACCGCAGGAATGTTCAACAAAGTTAGTTTTATCGGGGGGTTTTGCACTTTAAACGTCTCTTCGACTTTATCAATGGATCAGCTCAATAGTTTAAAGTCTTATGCACTTAATCGCCTTGTTCAAATTTCGCTAGATCTTCTCCCCGGTAAGCAAATCTTTACAGTTACCTTAGTTGTTTATCTTGGGACTTCGCATCGTTTCTTTGTACTTCTGCTGTTAAACCATTTCTCAAGAGATCAGGAAATGGTGAATTTAAGCTGATTTTTCAGCTCGGCTAGCTTCTGTAGTGCTGGATTGCAAAAGTCCGCTCCTGAGAGGAGATCAAGGCGTAAACAAGCCCCCTCTGGGACTTTGCGGACACCGATCTCAACTTCTCACTTGGACCTCAATGCTTGCTGGGTGACCCCCTGCCTGGGGGTTGCTGCGTTGGACAGAAAAACTGCCCAAACTGTCAGAAGAAGCTGCCGTTCACTCAGCACGACTGCAGAGTGCGTCAGTTCGCCATTTTACTCCGACCGGAAGCCTATTGTCATTACATGTTGTTCTAAGCTCCAGATGCTGTGCCAGTGAAGGGTTAGATCAGTGTCAGAGTCCCAAGTCAATCAAGCTCAACAACAATCCTTCAAAGAAGTTTAGTTTATTGAGAGAGGCACTTAGGTCAATGTTCAACACACACCATGTCAGGAATGGGGTTAAAGCAGGAAACCAGATAATTATACGCAGTTCATACAGGGCCCCATGATGGGAAGGGACCAATGAGGGAGGGTACCTGAGTGTGCCCAAATGAAAACAGCTTATGGCTCCCAGTGGGAAAAAGCGGCACAGTGGAGCTGAGCTCCAAGGACACAAATGAGATAAGGGATGCCCTAGGTGAACATACCAAGCCAAGGAGGAGGCTAAGGAGGAGGGGGAGGTTGTTCAGGAGTGAGGTGGGGAGAAGGGAGAGAAACAGAAAGCCATGGCAGTGTCAGCTGACAATCAGCTCCACTGGAAATAGTTGCCATCACTAGGGAAGGACATGAACCAGCTCGTGAACAAAAGTTCATGATGAAATTTGACTGGGTTGTGGTTCACGAACTGAAGAGCCACCGTGAAGTTCCTTGAATTTTAAGGCAGTTTGAGGCAGTTCATGAAGAGCAGAAATGGCTATGAGCCATTTAAACCCCTGCTTTCTGCTCTTCATGAAAAAACAGCTGAGTGGTGGGGAGCAGAAAGCAGGGATTTAAATGGCTCCAAGGCTTTTAAATCCCTGCTTTCTAATCCCTGCAAAAAGCAGCATGGAGCAAAAAAACAGGGGTCATATACTAATATGAACTGGTTCGGTTCATTAACCAACCTCCCAGTTCATATCAATTCATGGTTCGGCCACAAACCATGAACTGAAATTACTGCAAAAATGTGGTTTGTGCCCATCCCTACCCATTACCATCAGTGCTGTAGAGTTCTAATGCTTCAGTTGTCCTTAGGCGACATGGAGCATTCACATGGTCTGGAGACTGGAACTAGTGAGTTGCCACACTGGGATTGTTTGTACTCAAGCCTCAAAGCCCTCTTCAGGCACAGAAGTGAAGTGAAAAAGCTATTGTTAGGCAGCAGAAAGGCTCTGCATTGACCAGTGTGGTATAAATGGTAGGACCCTGGCCATCTTTGACTCATCTATAGAGCAAAACCCATGCAAGTTCAGCCCATGCTTTCAATTCCATCAATGGACCTTAGGGAATCCACACTTGTTCTTGGCCCTAGCTTGGCCTAAGTGCTTGGGCCACAGTTGTATTTCAGTTTGGACTGCAATGATTATCAGTCTGTCTTTTTGAAGCTCATGCTGGACTTCATGGATGATTAAGAATTATCTCCTTTTCCTGCAAACTGCATGTTCTTCCCATTTGGAGCAGTCACTGAGGGAAGGGAACAATGGAGAAGGCTTAAAGCACCACAGGTCTCAAACTTATTATGTCAGTAAGAATGGGAACTACATTCTGCATGCTTCCTGATGTACCCTGAATGCTGCCACAAATATGCACAGTAGCATTGACTGACTTTACTCTCTCTCTCTCTCTCTCTCTCTCTCTCTCTCTCTCTCTCTTTCTTTCTTTCTTTCTTTCTTTCTTTCTTTCTTTCCTTTCTTTCTTTCTTTCTCTCTCTCTCTCTCTCTCTCTCTCTCTCTCTCTCTCTCTCTCTCTCTCTCTCTCCAGAATTCAATTAACAGACAGTGAATTAACCCCCACCCCTAAAGCTTGGGGGAATGTTGCTAGAATGACTTGTGATATATATTCTGTTTTGCTGGTGATGTTGAAAATATCCCTTTCTTCCTCACTCAAAAGGCAGAGAGGATTTATGGGTGCTAAATGTCATTGAAACATTGCACAAAATAAACCCAAGCTGCTCTGAAGCTTAGCATACATGGCTACAGCAAACCCCATCCTACTGAGTTGGAAGCGTATCACTCTGAGCATCTGCACCACTCCTCCTTGGAGAGCGCATACTAATCATCTCTCTTCATGGTCAGTAACCACATAAGGACAGCACCAGACGATGCCAGTGGTTTTGGTCCTGTAGCATTTATGTGCTTTCCTGCAAAAAGAGAGCCATGCCAGAGAATATTCGTCAGCCTTGTCTTTTGGTCCCCTCTCTTGATTGAGGCAGATGTTTATTTTCCATCTGCACTATATGTCAGTGCAACTGCAGCCTTCATCTGGCAAAGAGGGCCTCTAATAATATGAGGCAACTGCATGAAATTGCCGGAGAGATGGCTCTGGTGAATAAAAATCAGGTTAAAGCGGGGAACATTTATTCTTCATTTTGAGAAGCCCTTTTAACAAATGAAAATTTGCCTCCTTATACTTTTGCCAAGCATAGGGCCATGTTTATTTCCAGCTATATGGGTCACGGAGGATTCCCAGCTGTTCGATAGAGTCAGTTGTGCATTGCTGCACTCAACAACATCTGTTTCACAAAAACAGTATCCAGCTTTTAGCGCTCAAATGGAGGTTATACCATATGCCAGCAGACCACTTAGTTTTTACCTTGGGAACCAACTTTACACTAGTCTAGGTAACAGACAAAGTACTGAGTATTTAAATGGTAGCAGGCTTCAGTTGCATCTTCATGCGCTCTTGTTGCTTCCAACTATATATAGTCAAAATTTGTTCTGAGTATATACCACAAGCTGTTCCTCTCTTCAATTATTCATTGGAAGAAAGTTTGTTTGCAAAACCATTCAAATGTTTTTTGAGAGAGATTCTGATGTTAAACGTGGCACCATAAGATGCTTTGGCAAACACAGAATCATGTTCAAATGTCAACCAATATCAGCAATCAGCAAAGACAGATCAGGTTGAAAAGGCGCTTTTGTGAGCAAACAGTCTTTTTAAAAGCTATAAGAATGTGGCTGTCTCGAACAGAAAAAAAAATTACGTGCCGTTCTTGCATTATGTTCTTTGATGGGGTTTTCTGCTATGATTTGTACTTTATCTCCTTCACTGATTAATCACTGAATGGATACAATAGAAGTAACTGGGGGGGGGGACTATTTCATTTTCCTTAACCAGATCTGTCTACATGCATGCTAGGAATATTATAAGATAAGCAATAAAGCATCACTAAACCACCAAAAATATAATAAGATGTTAAGTATAACCATATGTTAAACACCAAATCTTAAAAAGCACCTAAAACCTTAAAACTGTTTAAATCTTCTAGAACATCTTCTGTGGAATCCTAGCAACTTCAGACTAAGATTAGTCTCAGAGGTGGGCAACTACAGGAAAGGTTCTGCAGTGGGAAAAGACTGTGGCTCAGTGGCAGATCATCTGCTTGGCATACAGAAGGTCCTGGGTTCAATTCCAGCCATTTGCAGTGGAAAGGATCATGTGGCAGGTGATATGATAGATCTCTGGCTGAGATCCTGGAAGAGAGCTGCTGCCAGTCTGAGCAGATAACACTGACTTTGACAGACCAATGATCTGATTCAGTATGAGGCTGCTGAATGTGATTGTTGCATTCCCAAGAAAGGATTGTGACTGGGCTTTAACCTAGACCCCCTAATCCATGTCCACTTGGCAGTGTAGATACTAAATAACTCCACATCTCCCAGTAACCAATCAATTAGAAGTATCATTTTTTTCACATTTCTGCATCCAGAGAGTAATGTGCATTTTTCTTCTGGTCTTCAGTTTTCATGGTGCTTTTTAATATTGTTTCCATTAACAATAATGTCTTTCTCTGTCCCTCTGGTTCCATCACAATCACTGTTCAAATCACACACACAAAAAATTGATAATCATTTCCTGATCTCTCTTTTTTAAATATTTTAAAACTCCCCACCAGAAGTTGTTCTCAACAATATGTACATATGTATAAAACCAAGCTGATTTTCCAGGTGGGTTTTCCCAAGCTCTCCTAGCTCTCATAAGAATAAAGTTTTTACAGTTACATCTGTGCAAACACTGCAAAGGAATACAATGTAATGGCACAGAGCTGGAGGAAGTTAAGCATACCTCTCTACCTGCCAAAGCCCAGATGTGGGAAATAATATGGCACAGAATCCTCAAATACAAAACATGCAACAATACAGTTGCTGCAGAAAGCTTCTAAAGCAGGCTGCTTTCAATCCTGTTCGAGTTCCTCACTCTTTCTTTCACCCTTTCAGCATTTTGCTGCATTTGGGTGGTAAAAAGAAGTATAAGTTTTAGATTTTTTTTGGGTTAAGGTAGAATCTATAATTCTCCAGTAAGTTATATGGCAGAATATTTAATATTATCATTATACGCATCATCATACTGATGATATTATTCAGAGCTTGCATTAATTTATTTTAGGATGTATTTGTAAAACACTGAAATTCACAATTACTGGTGCAAGTAATTGTCTAGTTCATAATGCTCAACCATACTATTTTACCCAAGTTCTTTCCTGGCTCAAAATGTTAATTGTGGCATCAGATGATGGAAACCAGCTCCTTTGTAGGTACAGAAAGCTTTTGATATTTACTCTTGACTGTCAATGAAATTCTTGTTAATTGCTGTGGACTACAGGACCAAAGCACCCAATCAAGCAGGCTTTTATTGGGTGAATATCTTCTCCTCTGTTTGTTTCAATTGATTATTTCTTCCTAACATATAGTTTTGCATGGCTGTTTCCAACCATCTAAAACTTACTTGTATTCTCATGTGTAGGACTGGGAAGGGGAGTACTGAATTTTCAAGGGGCTGTCTGTGTTACTCCATTGCCCAGCATGCTTGAATCTTGTGAAAGCAACATGTCATGAGAAGAGTTCATCTTGCCACAGAACTGAAATGGTACAAACAATGATGTCCCACTGGTATAGTTTGCATAAGTTCTTCTTGACATGAGAAAATGGGATTTATCTTTTAGACCTGTATTCAACTCACACACTTGTCTTTGCTTCTATACAGATACATTTCAGTTTGTAGTCATATATCTAGATAGGAGAAGGAAGTAATTGACAGATGCCTGGCAAGCAACACATATGTTCATTCAGGAACATTTTGAGAATGTGTTAGGCAACTCTTTCTGCCTGGGAAGAAAATAGATAACTTGTGCAATTCAGTAGTGGTGCATCCAGAGGAAACAAAATAGGAGGGAGTTGGCTGCCTAAAGAGATTTCATTACTTCAGCTGCTCTGCAAACATTTCCCAGTGACAACAGAGGGTACATGGCAGTTGAACAACACATGAAGCTGCCCTTATACTAAATTAGTATCAAGGTCAGTATTGTCTTCTCAGATTGGCAGTGGATGTCCAGGGTCTCAGACAGAGGACTTTCAAATAACCTTTTTTTTAAAAAAAAACTGGAGATGCTATGGATGGCGCCTGGGGCCTCCTGCATGCAATACAGACGATCTGCTACTGAGCCACACACCCCATCCTCAAGCACACATAGGCAATTCACACCACAGAATGGCAGAATGAGCCTTGCATGTTTACAACGTTTTCCTAAGGTGTTCTCATTGACTTTAGTGTGTTTTTAAGAGCCCTATAAGAAGTGAAATGCCATGCTGTAAAACAGTATGAAGGTCATCACTGAGAGCAAGCTGAGGAATTTTACTCAGTAAATGGTATTGAAATAGTGGGCACAGTCTGGTTTATGACTTGCCTGTAGAAATGGGCACGAACAGCTTGACAGGGAAATGACCACCTGTCATTTCCTCAGAAAGCACTGTCCTGGGAGCACCTTCTTGGGGGGGGCCTTAGCTTGGACCCTGTAAATCCAATCCTCGCTAAACGTGGCGGGCAGGTAGAGGAGAGTCAGCCGGAGATCCTCTGTAAGCTTGCTGTCTTTAACATACTAGGGAGCCATTCTGCAGCCTTCCTAACTTCACAAACTGAACCAATTTATGAGGCAGCTAAGTTTGTGATGGTCTGTGGTTTGTGAACAGGGCATGCCACAAACCATGAACCAAAGCAAACTGCATGTTGCCAGTTAATGCCCATCCCAGTTTTCCAGAGCTAGATGGTCTGATAACAATTTTCTAAATTAATAACTATAAGGGACTAGTTAAGCATTGTTCCAGAAGAAGTCATACTATTGCAAATCTCTCATATTTTGTAGCTTCATATGTTCATACCTTATTACAATGATCATTTTCAAACATGGAAGTGGATCAGATTTTTTATGTAAGTAGTATTCTGATTGGATTTTGAGTAAGTAATGGTTTGTTTACTGTCATATGAATGTCAGCTGTAGATGTTGGGATAAAAGGATTAAAACAGTTCTTTTTAAAACATTCATATGAAATTTGTCTCTTCAATGCTTTGATTGGTTTGACTGCAGATTATATAACAACTCTTCATATAAGTAATATATTAAGGCTATTTTTAAAGAATCAACAATGGCAACAACTTTTTTTGATAGCAAGGTGTTTGGGATGAATACCATAGTGTGAACAAATGAAATTCAATTATCTCTGAAAAAGTACCAACCATTAGTTGTAGTTAGACCTGTTGACTGAGCAGCTTTGAAGAGGAATAAAAGAAGAACCATGAAATATATGGTTTATGGCAGTGCCAGCTCTTTACCCAGTAGCAGCTGTAATGCTATGACCTGGCAGTAGCAATACACACAAAGGATTTCACAGCTGACTTTTCACCCTTTTCTAAAAGGCTGTTGTAGCAGCAATAACAATAAAGCTAAGCAGGAATGTCTCAGCTAGAATACCAGGTGGACAGAGGGATTCTAATCTCTGTGCCATCATGGATGCTTGCTGGAGAAGGACGTTGCTAGCCTATGCCCTGCTGCCACTAATGCAGAAGGCCGAAGGACAGTACCAGTTCAGCAGAGATTGCATGACAAAAGAGGCCCCATCAAACTTTTGACTTTGGCCTGGCATATAAGGTTGAGCAACTGATAGTTCTGGTGCAGATTGGGTTTCTTTTGGACTAATCCTCCATAATGGTCATCAGCCATCAGACAAGTTAAATGTACTTAGAAACACAAATATGTACAAAGCAAAATTTGAGTCCAGTGGCACCTTTAAGACCAACAAAGTTTTATTCTGGGTATAAGCTTTGGTGTGCATGCACATTTCTTCAGATATTTATGTTTCTATGGCTTTGAAGAAGTGTACATGTGCATGAAAGCTTATACCCAGAATTAAACTTTGTTGGTCTTAAAGGTACCACTGGACTTAAACTTTGCTCTGCTGCTTCAGACCAACAACCAGGGCCGGCCCAAGATGTTTCTGGGTCCTAGGCGAGGTCTGCTTGTGGCGCCCCCAGGCGATGCCAACCACCCGGTGGGGCCTGGAGACCTCCCAGAAACACGCCCGGGAGGGGGGTGCCGGGTGCCACAAGCTAGCCTCACCCCTGTGTGCCGGCCCACCTCAGAGGAGTCCCCAAGCCCAGGCCGCCTTCAGGAGTTGCGCCAAAGATGGGGCATCCGGGGTTGGGCCTGGCTGAGGTGAAGGGGGTGGCCACATGCACTGGGCTGGACTGAGAAAGCCCTGCCATGCGCTTGAGGGCCGCGGCCACCCTGGACAGGGGAAGGAGGGTCCAGAGCGCTGTGGCACCTCGCACCTCCCAGCAGGTACTGGCCCAAAGGGTGCCACCGAGCCCCGTTAATGGAACCACCACTGCTGAGTCAGGGCTGGGGAGCCCCGACCAATGACAGCACGCCCTGCACTGCCTCACTGCTGCTGGCCCTTTCCCCACTGGGCCTCCCTCCCTTCCTCCCTTTCTGGGTCGGGCGGGCAGCCTTTGCCACTGGGGGGTGCTGCTCGTGGGGGGGGGGCTGGCCTCCATCGGGGCATGCACAGAGAGGCCTTTGCCGGGGTGTCCCCAGTCCAGAGGCAGCCTTTGGAGCCCCACGGCTGGAATGCCGGGGCAGCCAGCCCACTTGAGATGATCTTCCCCCCAAGCTGCCGTGCGGTTTCTCAGGGCTGCTGGGGAGGGAGGGAGGGGGAAGCTCCCCTGCTTGCCGACCTCCTGGCTACTCCGAGGGAGCTCGCTCAACTTCCCACCCCGGCACATGAAGACAGCAGTGGAGCCTGCGGGGGGGGGGACAGGGCTGGGCGGGCTGAGCTGGGGGGTGAGGAGTAGGCGCCATGTCTTCCTTGAGTGCTGCTGGCTTGCAAGCCAGGGAAGGGGCGGGGGGTTAAACCCCTGCCTCTTCCCTTTGAATGCTAGCTTGCTTTTGAGCGCCCACTAGGGCGCTCTTCGTTGGCAGCTCTGGCCGCTGCCCTGCCTCCTCTCCCCCCAGGGGGGAGGGGGAGGGCGGGCAAGCTCAGTCTCCACCCCTGCCTCCTGAGCCCTGCCGGGGCGCTCTTCACTGGCGGGGGCAGCAGCAGGGAAGTGACAGCGGAGGCGGCGGGGTGGCTTTTCGCGGGGGGGCGGGCGGGTGCAATTTGGCACGCCTGTGACTGGCACGCTCTAGGTGAGTGCCTAGCTCGCCTAGCAGGTGAGCCGGCCCTGACAACAACTGTACCCACCCGAAAATATGTACAAAGCATTTCAAGGGGCTATTGTAAATATGGTCTTTGTGTCATGCATATTAAAAATAGAAGGTTGTTTTAAATTGGTTCCACAGTGTCACAACAACATAAAAAGATAAGGTAGTGAAGTTTATGGTGTTGATACTTGGGTAGCCTTTGCCTTTTTGTAAGGCATCTCTCATCTACATTTAATAAAATGTGTTGCAGATGCTCAAAAGTCCAGGTCCATGGGCTTTGAAAAATGCAGGAATGGCTGCAAGCTTTCCTGAGAGTAGAGATGGACAGTTTTGAAAATGTCAGTCTTTGTTTCTTTGTGTGTGCTGCAAGAAAAAGTGAGCTTCACACCCTAAAGGCAAAGAGCAGTGAGCATGTGCTCAGTTGGCACTTTGGAGAGTTGTGGAGCAGCAACACCATCACTTGGTGCTCCCTTTAGGAGACAGCAGCTTTGCTATAGGCTATGAGCACACTCTGTGCTATGGCCCACAGTGATTTTAACACTTTTGAGCATTTTGTGAACTGTAGAGTTAAAAATTAACTTTGGTTCTTTCAAAGGAAAACCCGTTCTTGAAAGACAGTCACACACATATATTTGATATCAGAGGACAGCTGTGTGAGTCTGCAGTAAAAGAGCTAGATCCAAGTCCAGTTAACACCTTAGAGACCAGTAAGGTTTGAGGAGTATAAGCTTTCAAGGGTCAAAGCTCCCTTCATCAATATCTGACAAATATCTGACAAAGAGAGCTTTGACTCTCAAAAGCTTATATTCCGAAAATCTTGTTGGTCTGTAAGGTGTTACTGGACTTGAACCTAGCTTACATAAACAAATGTTTACTTATACATTTAAATGTATAATTGACACCATGCCAAAGGACTGGGATAGATAACAAAAAAGTAACCAAAAAGTTCAGAGGTCAGTCTCCTGGGAGTAAGTCCCACTGAGTAGACCTGAGCAGGACTGCTCTCCAAGTCTGCTATTACTATGGGTTTTTTTTTCATTCAGTTGATAACAACCAGAAGATGCTGTTATGAATCTCCTGCATTCCTGTTCTGCTATGAAGCTTGCTGGGTGACCTCTAGCCAGTCACTATTGGCCTCATTTATGTCACAGATTTATTGGAGAATAGAAAGGGAACAGAGGGTGCGGTCATATGCGCGAGATAAACTGGGGGGAAGCGAGGCTATTCCCTCTGGAGGAATGTGACCCACAGTTGCGCAATCACACAGTCCTTTGAAGCTGCAGGGGCAGCCTGCCACTGCGTGATCAGATGCAATCGCGGGTGAGTCGGGGGTTCACCCCCCATTTGTTTCCGATTCGCTTAAATGGGGAATTTATTAATTACATCTCCGCACTGAGGGCTCCCTATGGAGTATGTGATGATGCACATACTGAGAAGCGGGGGGGGGAAACAATGGCACAGAGTTTGGATGGCCTGATCAGACCATCCCCACACCATGAGAGCACGCTGGAGTGATCAGACAGGGGAAAGTCTGTCCATGCAACCCGTTTGCTACCGGACTTTCCCTGGTGTATTTTTACTCCACTTCTGCAGCAGAACAAAACGGGTTGCCGACAAGTGCAGGGCGTTTCCCAAATGTTTGTGTCTGATCACACCCTTTAAATCCACCCGGCATTCATGCCTATGGTGTGGCTAATTGCGCATGTGATCACAGCCAGAGAATCATATATGTTGCTTTTTGTAGGAAGAGCAGGATAAAAATACACTAGATCCATTTCAGTGTTTTGTGTGTTTTTTCCCCTTTGCCCTTTTCGGACCTTGTGCGGGGGAGTTTAAAATCAAAATTCAGTTTAGTCTCATGTGGACAGTAAAAGCACAAGTGTTGTATTATAATTACTCTGTTAATAAGATTGCAAAATTTAAGAAAGTTTGCCTGTGTAGGAACAAAAGCAGTTAGTTCTTGGACCTCCTCTGTAGCAGAATCTTCTCTTTGGAATTTCTTCCCCAGAAAAAATGCACCTGATTGATTCCTTTCTGAGCTGCCAAAACCCTTTCTAACCAGAAAGGAGGCAAGATTGTTGCCATAGATTTCCCCTGCCCTGGGAGATTCATACTACCACCTCACTGTTGGCTTTTCACAGCTTTTTCCAAGGCATAGTCTTGGTGCTGCCACCTCCAAGCACAAACAGCATGAAGCAGCAGCCATGACGGCAGTGGATGGCCACACCCACAATCCAAGAGTGTGCTGCAAGGCACAAGGGAGCCTGGCCCTGCAGCATCCGCCTGGCTTGTGGCCGTTCATTCCAAAGCTACTGCAGCTGCTGCTTCATGCTGTTGGGGCTTGGTGCTACTCCAACCCTGTGCTTCTGCTCTGATGCCCCCATCACCCATAAGCTTCTTTTCTCTGGCCTGCTGCTTTCTTTTGATGGCAAAGGTGGCCAGAGTGGGCCCAGCCCCTCTGCCGGCATCCTGGCACTTCTCCCAGCTCACGGTCTTCTCTTCTGACAGCACAGACACCGCTTGTCCTCACAACCCTCAGTTTTTTTCTCTGGACAAGCAGTGAAAATACTGGACTACCCAAGTCAGTACCAGACACCTGGAAACTCTACCACAGAGTTGCAAGTGATCTGTGAAAGTAGGTGGCAGACAGATTGCAACAGTGACAACATAGTATGATCTAAAGACAGAGTCATTTAGGATTTATCAGACCAGAAGGCAATAGGAAAAGATGAAGACCGAACATGAGCTGCATTGACTCACTGAGGGAAGCCATGGCCCTCAATTTGTAAGACCTGAGTGAGACTGTTCATGATAGGACATTTTGGAGTAATTGATTAATAGAGTTGCTGTAAACTGGAAGCACTAACAGCACATAACATGCACGTAACATACACTTAGCCCGGCCCTACGGATGAAAGAGGTTGTGTGGTGTTTGTTGCTGGGGAAAGCTTCAGTGAAGAAGAAGAAGGTTGGTTTTTATATCCTGCTTTTCTCTACTTTAAGGAGTCTCAAAGCAGCTTACAATTGCTTTCCCTTCCTCTCCCCACAAAGGTCACCTTGTGAGGTAGGTGGGGCTGAGCGAGTTCTGGGAGAACTGTGACTGGCCCAAGGTCACCCAGCAGACTGCATGCACAGGAGTGGGGAAATCAAACCCAGTTGTCCAAATTAGAGTCTGCTGTTCTTAACCACTATACCACACTCACAGTGAAGGCAGCAGTGCCACAGTGGAGATCATCAGGCTGGGTGTGAGAATGGGATGCACATTGTTTTGTGAGCAACAGCAGTGTGTAAATGAAGAATGGGTAGGGAAAAGAATATCCACAAATCTTTGGTGTGTCTCTACTTGGACACACATCTACATACACACACAAATGTGTCTCTTTTGTATCCAGCCATCATGCACTTTCTTGCCACAAGTAATCACTTGTTCTTTGAATTACTATTAATCTACTTAAGCTTACTTAATAAACAGCTTTTAAATTGGTATGCAGCATACCATATCTAGATTCACAGAAATGGTGTTTTACTTTTTTTAAAAAAATCCTAAATTCAAGCTTACAAATAAGCAAACGACAGCCATGAACTGTTGTTGCCTTTTTAATACAAGGTATTCCTTCATAAATCTCAAGTTTACATAAGGCTAAGTAGCTTTCCTAATCTAGAATTGCCATCAAGTTACTTCCTCGGTGCATTCCCACTACCGACTATTTTGTAACTAGATACTTGTTTGGTTAGAACTTTCTTTGTTCCCCAAGGCTAAAAACAAACAACCCCCCCCTATTTCTGATGAAGTGATTTCATTTAGCTGAAATGATCCCTGTTAGTTACATGAAAGATAGAACACTTGTTCTCTTATGCTGGTATGCAGAGTGTCTCCTAAGTACAAAATGCACATCAAGGGCCAATTACACATGAAAAATCACTGATGGTATGAGAGCTGGTTAATATTTCTGAATTATTAAGTCTGACAGCATAATCATGCCTTTTTGTTGTTTAGGCTGTTGATACCAGATGCTGAATGCACAGCAGAATGTAACAGGCATAATAGAAGGCATTTTAAGGTAGCACTGTTCAGCAAAATGGATCCAAAAAATTGCTTTGGGCAATTCCAAATGTAGAAAAACAGATGCTGGACCCCAGTAAAGGAAGAGATTTGTGCAAGAATTGGTGGGCTTTTGCATCAGACCTTTGTCATTTTAATTCAAATAGGCAGGATTCATATTAATGCACTGAGATTAAACTAAGGCTAAGCGCTGACAGCCAGTGGCTTCCCTCTGAGGTAGGACTTCTGTATCCTGAATTGTGGGAATCCAGATAAAATGGTAAGAGGACTGCAAGGAGATCAATTCAGTCAGTCCTAAAAGAAATCAACCCTAACTGTTCCCTGGAAGGCAAGATACTGAAGCTGAAGCTCAAATACTTTGGCCACCAAATGAGAAGGGAGCACTCACTGGAGAAGACTCTGATGCTGGGAAAGGTTGAAGGTAAAAGAAGAAGGGGATGACAAAGAATGAGATGGTTAGACAGTGTTATCGATGCAACGAACATGAAATTAAACAAACTCCCGAGAATGTTGGAAGACAGGAGGGCCCGGTGTGATGAGATCCATGGGGTCACAAAGAGTCAGACTTGACTGTGTGACTGAACAACAAAAGGGAACAGGAACAGAACACTCAGTCGCACCCACCCCCAACACATTTTGCTTTCACCTATAATGCTGTGTGTTCAGGGCTATTTTGTCTACCTCTTCCATGTAGATATCCCTGCTGAAATTATTATAACATAATTCCAACATTTTTTTAAAAAAAAATACTTTGATAGGTTCAATACTTGAATTTATCCACAAATGGGTCTCTGCATCTTGTTGTAAATCTTGTCCTCCTCTCTAAGCAAACCAAAAAAGAAAAAAGATGCTAAGTGACAGCTTTATTGTTATACAAAGCCCCTACACATATCCCCATAGCAGTATTCTATTAGTAATAGAACTTAATTGCTGCGGAAAGTTTCAATACAAAGTGAACTCTCCAATTCCCCTGACAAAGCTTGTGCAGCTAAATGCATAGAGGGTTTGTATAATCATAAAGCTGTCACCTAGCATCTTTGCTGGCATGTTGCTTGGTGTAGCCCTTTTTTCTTTCCCCTTCTCTAAGATTCACAATCCAGAAATGCTGCACTTCAAGAATGACTTAAAACTGCATAATGCAAATAAAGTATACTCCTGACAGTATCACTGTTGGCTTCCAAGCACTCCATATCGTACTGAAGAATAATATCTGATCACCACTTCAGGTTACAGGTTTCACCAGCTCATCACTAGTCCAGATAATCACTTGCTGAGAAAAATATTGTCCGCCCAACCCCAAAATAAGGAGTGGCTACAGCAGACAAGTCCAGTTCTGTACTTTAATGCCAGTTTGACAGATGTATGTATCAATATATATGAAATAGATATAAAGCTGCTTTTTATTATTCCGTTCATTATTAATCATACAAAGCCCTCTCCCATCCGTTGTTCTTTGAGGAATCCACGAAGGATTTTTTAAGCACTCTAGTTCCAGGCAAAATCTTGTACATTAGCCCTTAATGCTGGTGTTAACCATTGCAAAAGACATTGTTGGCACAAGGAAGCGGCTGTTGCCTGCAATATCCAAGGAGGAATAATAACAGGAGGCCCCGCCTTGCAACTTGGTCATCCTTGACCTGGAACAGGATATATGGAATGCCAAAAAGGTATCTGTTCTTTTTTTGGGGGGAGGAGGGTGATATCTGAAGAATTCTCTTGCAGTCATCTTTTCTTCCAAGTCCACCCACAGTCAGTTCTGTTCTGTCAAGCTATAGAAGCAGGATCATCTTGCATTCTGAGGCCCTTTATACATGTAAAGGAACAACATGTTTTAATGTGTGTAGTTCTTGCAGGCAATGAAGCAAGCTACACTTCAGTTCTGAAAAGAGGTTTGCTTTATCAACTTGGTGAGCAACAATGAATAAATAATATAAAAAACAAGCATTGTGCCTTCCTTTAACAATAGCTGTTCCTTTGGACAATGACCCAAATACATTTTATAAAAAGTACATATGGCTGAAATTCCTAGAGACTAACAACTATCTTCTGATATGATTTAATATTTGTTCATTAAATGTGTTTATTGTTTTATGAAAGGAGTACATAAGGGGAAGAATGGAACATCAAGAGCCATTTGCTCATGAAATATTACTGATGATTATGAAAGCTGATTAATATTTCTGAATTATTAAGTCTGACAATATAATCATGCATTTCTCCTTGTTTCTTCCGCTGGCACCAGATGTTTAATGCAGAGTAAAATGGGACTGTAATAGACTTCGTAATTAATGACTAGAAGGCATAAAAATATATACTGAAAATATGTATTACTGTGAAGATATTGTGGCATAGTTTGTAAGGCTAACAGATGTTCCTTTGAGGAATAGTCTTGACATATTTGGAAGTCCCCTTGGGAGGTATGGATTTTGGGGAAGTTTCTGTGAGAAAAGAGCAAAGTTTAATGTTTACAGAAAATAAATTGTGACTTCATGGATAGTCAGTATTGTTCCTACATGATTCATATGAACTTCATTGAGAGGGGAAATTCCTAAACTTTCCAGATCCCAGAGTGCTAGCCTGAAAAAAGAATGCAGTTTGACTAAAGCAATTAAATATCAATTTTTCTGTTTAAGATAATTTCATCTGTGTTTGACATCCCATTGCTTTAAACAGTTAAGTGGGACCTGACAACTCTGTGATTATAGTAGCTCTCAGTTCAGATATCTTAGTGTCAGTGGCAGCCAGGACTCCAGTCAGGATCCCCTAGTCTATGCAGTGATTCTGATTCTTCCGAATTCCTGTCTACCCAGTTTCAGTTTTCAGTTTATTTCTATTATAGTTCTTGGACTAGATATGCTTACAGATATGTATGTGTGTGTGTGTGTGTGTGCGTGTATATATATATCTATATATATCTATATATATCTATATATATATATATATATATATATTGTCTACCCTTTTTATTTATATCCTGCTTTTGTCCCTAATTCACACCCCACGTGGCTTGTCAAATCCCATCCTCTACTTTATCCTCACAAAAACCTTGTGAAGTAAGTTAGAATAAGAAATTTTGCAGGGTCCCAAGTCACCAACTTAAGCTTGGAAAATTCTTGGAGATTTGGGGCGGTGCCTGGGGAGGGAGGAATTTAGGGCAGAATTTCACCATAAATCTGTAGTATGCCATGGAGTTTGCTCTCTGAAACTGCCATTTCTCCAAGGGAATTGATCTCTGTAGCAGTTCTGGGAAAACTGCAGTCTTGCCTGGAAGTTGGCAAGCCTACAAGCTGAGCTTCCATGGCAGAACAAAAATTTGAACTGGTTGCCCCAGATCTTGTATGACACCACATCTGAGGAACTGGAATTATTGGAAAGGGATGGCATTTAAGCACAGCCATGAGAAGAGGTAGGCAAGCTAATAACTTCTAGAAGTATTCTTGGCTCTATGTAGTCTATATTCAATAGAAGGAAGATATTCATGAGCTATTTAAGCAATATTCCGTACATTTGGGCTCAAGTGGAAGCCTGCCTCAATAGCAGTAACCGCTTGAGAACATGAGTGATGGCAGTGATGGTGCCAGTGACAATCCAAGGGTTACAGGTGCTTGCAGCTCCACAAGGCCTCAGGCTTGATGGTATCTGGGAGAGGGTTTTATTTTAAGAGTAGGGCTGTACACTGGGGCTTGCATATAGCAGGGTGGGGGTTCCGGAGAGTGCATCTGGTGCCTGCAGCTTCACCAGCAATATAGCAGCTACCTGGTTATAAAGGATTTTTCAGTGATCCTGTGATGCCTCTTAGCTCTGACCAAGGACCATTCTGGCCCATCTAACTGCTTTCACTAGAGATGCTAGGGACAGACCCTGGGACCTTCTTACATGCTAAGCATATATTCTGTCTCTGAGCCACAGCTCCTCAAATCAAGTCGCTCTGACATAGGAAGAGATGGGTGGCTTAGACTATGCTGTATTAACAGTATATGCAGAGGTCTGTGCTGGAGAGATGGAGTTCAGGTTTACCGATAAATGACAGTATGCACATTGCAGTACTTTGTCAATTAATAAAGTTGACTATCTACTCAAGGAAAGTTGTTTGTTTTCTCCTAGAGGCCATATGTAAAGTAGCAAGAAAGGGACAGTAAGGACCAAGAATGGCTTCACCCTTCTTGGCAGGTCTTTGGTTCCTCTCTTGCCAATATAGTATAAATGTTCCCTAGTCAGGCCTGAGTATCTGGCACTGGTTGTTCTCTGGCCCAGCTGATTTGGCACTCTAGTCTTATTTTTGATATCTCAGCTTGTTCATCTTCTAGCCTTCTGCTTACTAACCCACCCACTTCTTTGATTGCCTGTGCTACTTCAGTCCCCTTTAGTTAGCATTTGGGCTTCACTTACATTTTTGGATTGATCCTCCCGTAGATCTATCCAAGCACCAAATGAACTCCCATTTCCCGTCCTGCTGACACTCACATTTTCAGTTCTTGCAATGCTTATCTATGGGCAACTGTGGACAAATTGGGCACCTTGGGGCTACTTTGGATGCTGATGCACAGAATGCTCCACCCATGGCTGCTTCCTTCCCGTGAAAGACGAATCATCTAATTAATTTGCCACAAACAAAACCTGAACTTCCTTACCTCAGATCCTGAGCTTGCATCTTGAATAGGGGAAAGCAGAACAAGCAAAATAAATCATTCATCATGAGTAGGGAGCTGAACGAGACAGACATCTGCTATGAGCAAGGCAGTTGAACACATGAACATATGAAGTTGCCTTATAATGAATCAGACCATTGGTCCATCAAGGTTACCATTGCCTACTTAGACAGGCAGCTGTTCTCTGGGGTCTCAGACAGAGGTCTTTCACATCACCTACTACCTGCTCCTTTTAACTGGAGATATCAGAAACTGAACCTGGGACCTTCTGCATGCAAAGCAGATGCTCTACCATTGAGCCACTGGCCCTGAGAGTCAATGCAGTTAGCTGCATTGACCCTCAGGACCTTTAATTAAACCAGCTTAGTATATTTGAGTAGTTCAATGTGAGATTACCAACCTCAAGGTAGGGCTTAAACTTCTCCCAGAATTACATCTGATCTCCAGACTACAGAAATCAGTTCCAATGCCAGCTTCATGCCCAGGCTCTATAGCATCACATCCCTGCTGAGCTCCCTCCCCTACCTAAACTCTATTCTCCCTGATGTCCATCCCCCCACATCCAGGAATTTCCATAGCTGGCAACCATAGTTCAAGTGGATCTACAGCTGTACTACAAATTTATAGTGGCCTTATATAATAATTTTAAATGTTATAGGGTTGGCACTTACCACGTTCTGGCAGGCAATCTCCAAATGATGATCCCTATCCCTTACCCTTGCTGAATGGAATGGTGGAGGGAAATAAGGACGGAATGGCATCAATGTTGGGTAATTTATCTATTTGTTGGATTTATATCCTACACTTCCAGCAAGTGAGCTCAGAGCAGGTGACAACAAGAGAATTTACAGAACTATTAAAACAAATTATCACAACAAATTGCTTAAAACCATTTAAAATATGGCAATTTATACATTAATTTATAAGGTTCCAGCAGTGCTAAACAGATGACAAAACAAAGAGTTACAACAGAAATGGTGGTAATGTCTCTTTACATGGGCAAATGTAATAGGGCAGTTTTCAGCAAGGGAGGCCAGATGATTGGGTGTCCGCTGCCTCAAACAAAGGCCTGGTGGAACAGCTCCATTTTACAGGCCCTGTGAAACTGTAGTAAGTCTCTCAGGGCTCCGATCTTAAACACGAATATGCTCCACCAGGTGGGGGCCAGGCGGAAAACTCCCTGGCCCTGGTCAAGGTTAAGCAGATGTCCTTTGGGCTGGAGACAACCAAGAGACATCAGCAGAGTGCAAGGTTTCTCGAGGGACATATGGGGAGAGATGTTCCCTTACATATGTTGGTCCCAGGCCGCATAGGGCCTTAAAGATTAATACCATCACCTTGAAACAGATCCAGTACTCAATTGGTAGCCAGTGCAATAGGCATAATACTGGCTGAATGTGCACCTGCACAGATGTTGCAGTCAGTAGGCGTGCCGCCACATTTTGCACTAGCTGGAGTTTTTGGATCAGATTCAAGGGTGAGCCCACATAAAGTGAGTTACTGTAATCTAACCTGGAAGTGATCACTGTAGCCAAGTCCCAGGAGGAGAGATAACATATCAGTTGCCTGATCTGCCAAAGATGATACAAGGCAGATCTGGCAACAGTGGTGACCTGGGCCTCTGTATAAAGTAAGGCACCCAGGATCACCTGTAGGCTACTCACCCTTGGCGCCAGCACCAATAGTGCCCCATCCAGGGTTGGAAGCCTGATTCCCAAACCTACCCCCCAGCTCAGGTATAGGACCTCCATCTTCTTTGGATTAAGTTTCAGCCAGATCTGCTGTATTCACCCAGCCACGGCCTCCAAAGCCCTGTCCAAATTATCTGGGGTAGAGTCTGGGTGGGCTTCCATCAACAGATAGGACTGGGTGACATCAGCATACTGATGACAACTCAGCCCAAACCTCCATACCAACTGGGTGAGGGGGTGCATGTAGATGCTGAACAACATTGGTGAGAGGATCACCCCCTGCAGCACTCTACATTTTTATCACAGAGATTAAGAAAATTACTAGAGTACTGTGATGTCACTTCCTGTGTGAAAACCAGAAGTGACATTCTGGTATTCCCCACCCCCCAGTGCTCCAGAAGGATGCCAGCCTAGAGCTGGCAAATCTAATTATGGCTTTCCCACCAAAATTCTGGGAATTCTAATTCCAAAAGCATGAGAATTTCTGTCAGAGATTCCTAGAGTTGGATCCCAACTATTGGTTGGACCCATACTATGGATTGGAAAATTCTTGGAGTTTTAGGTGTGAACTCCGGGGAGGGTGTGGTTTGGGAAAGAGTCTCAGAAGTATATAATACCATACAAACCATCATCCAAAGCAGCCATTTTCTTCAGGGGGAATCCAACAACAACATCCATGACAAAAATAATGAAGAGTCAATAAAGATATATTGCAAAATCATTTACTGTAGTAATTCTGTAGAAAATTCTCTTTTCAAACACTAACGAGGTCTGTGAAGACCTTGGGGTCTGTTATTAGAGAGTCAACATGGAATGTTTCCTTCAAGAATTGATAAGTAGTAATTGATAAGAATTGTGATTGCTACACGCTCAGATAAAGCAATTATTGTGAAACGAATTGTTTACATTGCGCAGCATTCGTTAGCATGTGAGCAATAGTAGAAGAGAATTTTCTACAGAATTACTACAGTAATTCTGATTTTGCAACATATTTTAATTGACTCTTCATTATTTTTGTCACAGATGTTGTTGGATTTCCACTTCCTTTTGTGATCTCTCATTTTTGGCTTCTATTTTCTTCAGGGGACCTGATTATTGTAGTCTGGAGAACAGTTGTAACAGTTGAAGTCTGGAGAACAGTTGGCAACCCTATGATACTCTGGCATACCATCTGGGGTTTTGCCTGGATATGAAGAAGAAGAGATTGGATTTATACCCCACCCTTCACTACCTGAAGGAGTCTCAGAGCGGCTTATGATTTCCTTTCCTTTCCCTTCCCCTCCCCACAACAGACACCCTGTGAAGTAGTTGGGGCTGAGAGAGCTCTCCTGAGAACTGTCCTTGAGAGAACAACTCTGAAAGAACTTATGACTGACCCAAGGTCACACCAACAACTGCATGTGGTGGAGTGGGGAATCAACCCCAGTTCTCCCAGATTAGAGTCTGCACTCCTAACCACTACACCAAACTGGCTCTCATAGTGAAATGTCATTTCCGCCCAACCAGTGGGAGCCTTCCTGCCACTAATGGGTAAATGGCTTCCCTACTTGTTACAATTGGGAATGTGCTAACATTCCTTTGATGTACTGTACAGTTATTTTCACATGGTTCCTTAGGGGCAAAGAGAAGTTTTAAAATTTAGTTTCACTTTCCATTCCTGTTATTTGTACTTGTTGTTGTGCAACTCTATGCAGAGTTACTCCAGCCTAAAGCTTTGGATTTTAATGAATTTAGAATGGACTAATTCTGCATTGTTAGTAATGTCCAGGTAGCAGACAGGAAAGACCCTGGTTTGGTTCAATAAAGTTTCCAGTCCTGTTTGCATTGTGTATTTATGGATTTTTCCATGTTTAATAACATTTAAAATTATGACTTAAAATCATGTTAATTTTTATTCCTGCATATATTGTTTGCCTTTATGGATATTAGTTCAGGACCAGTATCTTTCATCTCTGAAATGGTTGACAAACTAGGATTCCACAAGTCAACCGCTGTGAATAAATTAATTTTGCTTTTACATATGAAGAAAGGGCTGGGAGAGAAAAGGACCACTGTACTATATGGAAGTCCTTACAGTGTTTCATTGGCACTCATGTTTTTACAGATCTCTAAATCATTAAAGCATTTCACCTGAAATCATCTCAAGGGTAATATTTTTGAGTAAGCCCAGAAAAATAAAGTCTGACACTTTCTCCCTTTGATAAATTCAGTTCTCTAACTCCTTCTACATTTAAATAGCTTTCCTGATCCTTTATTGCACAATCTGCTAATTTGGTGTGGGGGGGAGGAAACAGCTGTTTGGTAGACAGCTGTTTCGTTTAACAAACAACTGAGAAAACTGCTCTCTTGGATGTAGTAAACAAACAGGAAAATTTTTGATTTAAAATTGTTGGGACTCATGCGATTGCACTACTGTGCACGCTGTGATGAGGCATGGGAGCACATACATGCCCCACTCAGGCCCTTTGTGTCCTAAAAGCATCATTCTTAGCAATCCACTTTTGTTTTTGGCAAGTACTGTAACTCACTGACTTTATAAACTAATGCTACAGTTTGAGTTGCTTCTAAGTGAGACTATGCAGTTTCTAGTGTCTCTTGCAAACCTATGTGAAAATTCATATATCCATGAAACAATCCTATTGTTATGCTTTAAAGCTAAATTGATGCATTCATTTTACTGCAAAAGAGGGCGAAAGTTATGTCTGTGAAGCAGGACAGAGCCATTTAGTTGTGCTGTGCTTCCCATAAGAAGCTCTATTTCCTTAAAATGATAAACAGCCAGTCTTAAAGAAATTTCTCACCACCATCATCCAGAGTTTGGCTGTGGGTGGCTCAGCAATACTGCCAGGGAAAGAAGCAAGAAGAGGAAGAGTTGGATTTATACCCTGCCCTTCACTCAGAGTGGCTTACAATCTCCTACCCTGCCTCTCCCCACAACAAACATCCTGTGAGGTAGGTGGGGCTGAGACAGCTCTGAGAGAACTGTGACTGACCCTAGGTCACCCAGCTGGCTGCATGTGGAGAAGTGGGGAATTAAATTCACTTCTCCAGATTAGAGTTCACCGCTCTTAACCACTACACCAAACTGGATCTCACCAAAGCTGGTCACAGTGCCCATAAGAGAAACTCATGTGTAGCCATGGTTGCGCTAAAACTGTTGTACAGCCAAATAATCATACCTGCTTCTGAATTCAAAGAGAATTCAAAGAGCACCTTCCTTTTGCCAAACCCCAGATATATGGTGGAGGAAGAAGACAGCAGACAGAGTGTGGAGGGAAAAGAAGGGGAATCATATAGAAAGTGGCTTTCCTGTGTTTAGTAGATTCTTTGTAGCCATAGAAATGGTTGGATCGTACAACCCCATGATCCATCAAAAAAAGACATTCATGGCCATAGATCTGTTGAATATTGTAACTCACATGCAAGAGGATCTGGTGTTAGCCAAATTGCCTTAAATCGTTATTTAATATGGGGAGTTATAGTCTTAAACGAGGCAATAGGCAAATAAGGGAGCAAGCACTTGTGTATACAGGGGTTCCGTTCCCTCCAGACACACCAAATAGACGCTGAGACTTACGTCAGTATAAAATGATTTTGTTTACTGAAAACTATTTCAAGCATACAATAACACAAGCATACACATACAATCATACAAGTTCTAGGAAATATAGATAGAAGAAAATAGCACATTCGCATTAGCAGGGTGTTTCGTTGATGGGCAATACTCTACCTGTTCCGTAGTTGGATGGAGCGAATCTCAGGAAAATGAGGGGACTATGGAATGCTGGGATGAGGGTTGTGTCCTGAACCAGCAGGCGCACAATAAGACTCTGGCCGCGCATCCAAGAATTGGAGACTAAGGGTAGGAGGGATTCAGGTGAGGGGCAAGAGAGCAAGTAAGCAAGAGAGAGAGCTGGTGCTGAGCATTCTTTTTTATAAGGAGGTTGAGGGATGGGCTAAGCTTGACCACCTTTCTGGGCACACCTCCTGCTAGTCCGTCCCCAAAATTATGCTGACTGGTGCTGGGGTCTAAGGTCTATGGGAGTGGGCAATGTTGATCCTAATGGAAAACTAGTCTGAACAATGGCACCTGAAGGGATTATGACTCATGCTGGCTAGAGCCATTGTTCCCTTGTTGTCTTCTGGCTGCAGTTTTGACTTAGTGATGTATTAGGTGGGGAGAAACATGTTGTCTACGTGTGGGGAAGGAGACTCTGTATGGAGTCTGAGTACCCTGTCTTCTGGACTGGCATGGCCACTGCCAGACTTCTCAATGCTATATATGGCTAGGGAGCTGATCCACCTTGCTGCAGGAAAGTGGGATGGTGACATGCAGGAATCACAGGCACACTATTTCACAGGAAGGCTTTCTTCTTCTGGATGTGTGCTATACCTGGCATCACTTGGAGTCACCTTACAGTTCAGTCCCTATTGCACATAACAAGCAAAGTTCAGGTTCTCATAACTTATGAGTTCATAAGAGCACACTAGGTGCCAAGTAGGGCAACACTGGGAGGGAAAGGGTTAAGAGAACTCTATCACCACATACACTGGGCAGTTGGCCCCACTCATTCATCAGTTAGATGTGGAGCCTCTTTGGCTGTTGCTTGCCTTCAGTTTCATCTTATATGGGACCTCTCTTCTTCTCTCTCTTACCTGGGCTTGGAGCTGTAGCAAGTTAACATTGTTGAAGCTAATCTGTTCACAATGTTAAATGTTCCTACATAAATATGTTGTGTAAAATGTGTTATTTTTGTAAACAAAATTTCCTTCTCTTGTTACCACTGGAATCGTATCATCTTTGTAATTTGTTTGAATGGCATTTTCCCTTCACTGGGAAATGTAGTGGATCGGGGGTACTGCATAAAGCTTCTGTGCTTCCAAGTCATTTTTTTTTTTTTTACATTTAACCCAATAAGCTCTGCCCCACATTTCCCTCTACCAATAGTACTTTGTGATTGCAGGTGCTGTGAGACCTGTTTGGTCTAATAGCCATGTGGTTCAGGAGTCTGCAACAGGGAAAGGGAACCAAAAAAAAGGGTCCTTTACTATCACTTCCATCTCTGCAGCTTCATTCCCTTCACCTTCCCTTTTGATCCTTGTGGCTATGAGACAAGGTGGATCTCATGACCCGGGCAATAAACTTTCCCAAGGTTGGGAAGGACTGCTGGGGCAAGGGGAATGCTGAAAAGATCTATGATCCATAAATCCATTGGCAGCCCCATGAACAAAAGCCTACTTTTATGTAAAGGCTGGCTGATGAATAAGAGTCTACCCATAAGCAAAGGCTAGAGAGGTAGCATTTTGCATTTATGCATTTATTTATTTATATCCCCCTTTCTGCCTCAAAGGGAAACTAAAGTAAAGCAGATGAAGTAAGGATTGTAGTTGTAAAGCACACATTAAGTGGTAGAAAAAGTGGGAGGCTGAGAAGAAAGGAACTTTGTAGGATTTTCTGGTCAGTGAAAGGGAAACAGAAATCTGGAAGAAGAAGGAACAGGGGGTGAATAATCCCCTTCCTTCTGGCTGAGGCTTGCCCACTCACAAATGTAAAAAACCCAAGCTATGTGCCACAATAAATGAAACATTAATTTGTTCAACCATTTTAGATTAGGACCAATTTTGTTTGCTTTATTTCAGCCTAAGTTTTAGATAATGATGCCGCTTTTTTCTATTCTTATCAATTTTCTTGGATGTTGCACTTTCCCATCTTTAATATTGAGCAGGAATGATGTCTGAAATATCATTAGACTGTGCCACCATATGGCTGAGATTAAAAATGAATACAACAACAGCACATCTGTCAAAAGCAACTTATTATTTAATGAGAAACCAGGACTCCAGGATAAAAAGTCTTTGTTTCCCTTGTTACAATACAGATTTATTTCTCTTGACCATCTGGTCATCTGGGTATTGTTTTAATTCAGACATAAGATTGCAAAGGTGTCAAGGAAATTACTTGAGATGTTCAACTGGAGTTCAATTAATAGATTCTAAGTTTCATACATTGTCTGGTTAAACATGTTTCTTAATCACAGTTTCAAAGAAGGGACTAATTATTGTGGTTTGTTTTCTGAATTGTATAGAATTGGAAGGAAAGGAATCTGGTAGGGTTCTTTGGGGATGATTTCTTAAATTTTAAAGACAGTGGGCTAGAAGGGTGTCACTCTGTTTAAGATGGCACTAAAATAGCTCAGTCTGTGCCAGAATAAAGGTTTAGCAGAAGAATTTTATCATCACAACATTCTATATAACATGTAAGCCATTAAAATCAATATCAGACACAAATCAGGACGGTTATGTAAGCTTTAACCCATTGACCTCACTTTCTTAAAAAATACTTAATTCTGTGTTGAACTATGGCTAAAGAGATTAGCACTGACTGATTCAGAGTGGGTCATAGGATCAGAATCAAGAATTGTTAACAATATGTTTTTAAATGTACCTTTTGATATCCCACTTCTGTTTCATATTTATAAGAACATTTGGTGATTATATGCCTCAGTGTCAAGGGCTGGTGGCAGCCTCCCCACACTTATCCACTCGCTTGTGTCTTTGTGGGGGAACTGAGGTGACAGTCAAGCCTGCAGCTTTCTCCCCACTGCTGTACGAAGCTGGGGAATGAAGCTTGGTGGCTACAGCAGCACTGGGACTGAGGAGATGCTCCCCAGCGGCTAACAATATAAACAATTTAAACAATATAAACAATATAAAACAATATCAACCAGGTAAAATTATAAAAACAAACAATACAACATTAATCATTCTAGTTGCCCTTTTCTGCACTTTTCCCAATGCTATAATATCCTTTTTGAGGTGTGGCAACCAGAACTGTACACAGTACTCCAAGTGAAGTCGCACCATCGATTTATACAGGGGCATTATGATACTGGCTGATTAGTTTTCAATTCCCTTCCTAATAATCCCCATCATAGTGTTGGCCTTTTTTATTGTAGTCGCACACTGTCTAGACATTTTCATTGAGTTATCTACTACGACTCCAAGATCTCTCTCTTGGTCAGTATCTGCCAGTTCAGACCCCATCAATGTGTATTTATATTTAGGATTTTTGGCTCCAATGTGTATCACTTTGCAGTTAGCCACATTGAACCCCATTTACCATGTTGATGCCCACTTGCCCACCCTCAACAGATCTCTTTGGAGTGCCTCACAATCCTCCTGGGTTCTCACCACCCTGAACAACTTCGTGTCATCTGCAAATTTAGCCACTTCACTACTTACTCCCAACTCCAACTCATTAATGAACAAGTTAAAAAGCATCGGACCAAGTACTGATCCCTATGGTACCCCACTAATTACCACCCTCCACTGAGAAAATGTCCCATTTATCCTCACTCTCTGTTTCGTATTAATTAGCCAATTTTTGATCCACAAGAGGACTTGTCCTTTTATCCTATGACTATTGAGCTTACTTAGGAGCCTTTGATGACTCAAGTCTTTCAACACCCCTCCTGAAATCAGTGGTTCTGGAGTGGGCAGGCACTACTCATCTTCCACAGTGAAGACAGAGGAAAAAAATGCATTCAGCTTCTCAGCCATTTCCCAATCATCCTTCAGTACTCCTTTTGCCCCTTGGTCATCCAAGGACCCCACTGCCTCCCTGGCTGATTTCCTGCTTCTAATGTATTTGAAGAAAGTTTTATTGTTGGTCTTTATGTTTTTTGCTATATGCACCTCATATTTCCTTTTTGCCTGCCTGATCACAGACTTGCATTTTATTTGCCACCGTCTGTGTTCCCTTTTATCAACCTCACTGAGACTAGCTTTCCACTGCTTAAAGGAATCCTTCTTACCTTTTACAGCTTCCATTACTTTGTTTGTTAACCATGCAGGCTTTTTTCTATACCTATTTGTGCCTTTCCTATCCTGTGGTATATATTTTTTCTGAGCTTCTAGGATTGTAGTTTTAAATAGTCTCCCCAATGGTTTTGATCCTTTCTACTTTTCCTTTTGTCCTCACATGTCCCCTCATATCAGAGAAGTTACCCCTTTTAAAGTTAAAAGTGGTTGTGTCAGTCTTTTTGGGCAACTCCCTATTTATACAAATGTTGAACTCAATAACATTATGGTCACTGTTCCCAAGTGGTACAATCACTTTTACATCTCTCACCAGGTCTTGGGCATTATTTAGGACCAAATCTAGGAACACCTCTCCCCTGGTAGGTTCTGTGACCATCTGCTCCATAGCACAGTCATTGAGAGTGTCCAGAAACTCAATCTCTTTTTCCCAACTTGAACACATATCAACCCAATCAATGTGTAGGTAGTTATAACACAGCTATGTTGTCTAGCTGCTATCTTTAATTCATTCATTGTTTTATAATCCTCCTCTATCTTTTGATCTGGTGGGTGATAACAAACTCGTAGTGCTAAGCTTCCTTTTGGGCCCATTTCAAACCATAGCATTTCCAGAAGTGAATCCAGTTCTCTAAACCTCCTCAATCTTACTCGACTGTATACCTTCTCTGACATACAGAGCCACCCCACCCCCAACCCTTACCACCCCATCCTTCTGATATAATTTATAATTACATAATTATATAATTAATCACCATATCCCACTGATTTTCCTCATTCCATCAAGTTTCTGAAATACCCATGTCTATTTTCCCCCCAACACATTCCAACTCCCCAATTTTACCTCAGTCACTTCTAGAATTTGTATATAAACATCTATTGTTTCCCATCCATGTTAAGCCCACAACAGGCAATCCATATTATTAACCACAGGCAGTCCATATCGTTAGCCACAGTCTCAGTGGGCAATTCTAATCCATTTCCTTGTAGAAAAGGCTCTTTGAGATGAGCCATCCTGAACCAGAGATTTTTCATCTCCTGTTGGCTTTCCCCCAATATTCAGTTTAAAAACTGCTCTGCCACCTTTTTGATTTTAAGTGCCAGCAGCCTAGTTCCTTCTCAGAGACCATCTTCTCGGAGACCATCTCTTTTGTACAGCTCCCTCTTGTTCCAAAAAGCATCCCAGTGCCTGGCAAACTTGAACCCTTCCCCCCTACACCATTGTCTCATTCACGCATTGAGACTCCTGATCTGTGCCTGTCTCTCCAGCCCTGCGTGTGGAACAGGTAGCACTTCTGAGAAGGCTGCCTTGGAGGTCCTGGCCTTGAGTTCCCTGCCTAGCAGCCTAAATCTTTCCTCCAGGACCTCATGACTGCATTTCCCCACACTGTTGGTGCCAACATGTACCATGACCACTGGCTCCTCCCCAGCACTATCTACCAACATATCTAGAACATGTGTAATCACACCAGGCAGTCAAATCACCATACGGTCAACATGCGGGTTCGCCACCCAGCTGTCTACCTGCCTAAGGATCGAATCACCACCAAGAGCCCCCTCCCTCCCTGCCAAGGGATGGTTCCTTGGTGCAAAAGGATACCTGTTCACCAGCTGAAGACGAGGTCCTTTCTGAGGGCACATTCCCCTTATATGCAGCATGGTGCTCTGTTTCCTCTCGACTCTCATGCTCCCTGACAGCGGCGGGGCTGCCATATTCAGAGTGGGACATATCTAACAACTTTCCAACAGTCTTCTCTATGTGCCTAACTTGACTGTCCCTGCTTCTCCAGGTCAGCTACCTTGGCCTCAAGGGAGCAAACTTGTTCCCTGAGAACCAGGAATTTCTTGCACCGGGCACACACACATGATATTCATAGGATTGTGTATACTGTGTTTTACCATGTTCTGTACTGTGTGATGTCAAATTTGCTTCCACACAATTTTTATTTATAAATCTATTCTAAGTTAGTATAAGGCAGTGTTTATTTTCTCTGTTTGCTGCTGAACTGAAATACATTATAACCAAGGGAGAGAAGGGACTCTCAATTGAATGGCTCATAATTCCTGTATTGGGACTACATGTTATTTCTGGGGTCACATCGGGGATTGAACATTCCAGCATCCTCATATGGAAGTGGAGAGTCTATTTTTAAATAAATAAAATGGAGCACACAAACATTGTTAAACTTGTATGTGTGATTTCGGGGAGGGGGGTCATTTCTGCCTCTGCTCCTCTCTGATCTGCAGGGAAGGCAGGCTGCCTGTCTCAGATGTAACCCTGGGTGTGGAAGAGTCACATAGTTCTCACAGGGTACTAGGCTATTTCCTTATCAGGAATACAGAAGTGTCCAGGCTGCCCCAAGCCACCCTTTGGCAATGTGCCTAATTCCCGCTATTTTCCAGGTTAACCTTTTCTTTGGCTACTGCTACCACCCACTCAATTTGTAGGCTATAACCTCTAAGCCTCCAGAGTCTTGTGACAACTCTGCTTCTTTACTCCATTTACTCCATTTTCCACCTCAGTTGGCCGGGCTTTAGGGGGAATGAGCAGATGCCCTTTCACACCCTCAGGGATGAAGGAGTCAACTTGTCCCTCCCTTTCTTCATGTTTGGTAATGTGGTTGGGAGCAATGCTCCCTCTAAGCTGTGGAGTCTGGTGAGCAAAAATTCTACTTTGTGAGCTACTGGCATTAAAGTTGTGAGTGAGCGATTGGGCTACTGCATGAATTAATTTGCTCTGGAGCCATCCTTCCTGAGCTAAGACAAAGATGTGTGAGCTGGAGGCTAAAAAATTGTGAGCTAGCTCACACTAACTTAGCTTAGAGAGAACACTGGTTGGGAGTAGGACATGGTATTTGTGGGATAAAGAAATCTGACTACTAGCTTTCAATTTAGAAAGGTTTAATAAAAGAATCATGCACATTATTTATGGTCATGAGCAAAAGATGGAAAATAAAATGTCAAACCATAATCTGTTTTACCCTCACTAGACACATCCCTAATAGATATACTTAAAGGAACAGGCACGTCATCCATGGAAGTTCAAGCCCTCAGGAAGGTTCCATTAACCTGAGTTAAATTTGTCAGTGTTATGATTGGCAGAATGTGAAAACTGTGCATAGAAATGCCAAATCCTGTTTGGATTGTAACATATACTGTTTTGGATCGGTGGCATCCCTATAAGGCACTCTCCTATTGCTGCCTACTGTAATGAAGCTGACCCAGACAACGAGGCACCAGAATAATAATCAGACTGGATTGCCTTTGATCACTTCCAAATGTTGGAAATAATTCTGTATGGATTTGGAGCATTTACATATGAATGTTGAGTCAGATCATGAGTAGTAACATTCCAACTGCACATCTTTAAAAATATGCCTGCTTAAGGGGTTTGTGATTGCAGCCCATATGTTCTTAAAACCAAGCCGACTGTTTTGCCTTTCAGAGACATATACATTTTAGAAAGCTGTCTCCTTAACTTCCCCAACCTCAGTTGTACTTTTCAAGGATATTCTCCATGTTCAAACAGATGAGACAACCCAGCGTTACAGAACACTTTGTTCATCGCCCTGCTTAAAGAAGTGCTGCTCCAAGGATTTGTGTCAAGGTAATTTACCTTGCTCAACTATCTATGCCCTGAGAAAATAAAAGAACTATTGTTCTCAAAAGGCTTCATAAGGGAGATAGTGTTTAAAAGTCTGCTAGAAGTCAGATATTTGCATCTGTTTCATTAAGAGCACATCCTATGTGACAGTTTTTGCATACCTGCATAAGCTTTGGGTCAAAGTGACTGGTTTTACCACCAAGATGAGCTCCCAAGTACCATTTTATTTGTTTTATCTATACGAATTAAAACCTGATCAACTTTATGCAGTGTAGGGATTCCAGAGACTCCTCCAACAAAATGTTTCCTTCCAGAGGAATGCTTTGGGAATTATTCCTTTGGTGGCCTGTGTCTGGAAAATGTTGCAACATAGTTGGTCATTCATGTAAGCCCTTTTCAGTCATTATGTTTCCAGAGTTCTTATTATGTGTACCAGGAAAGTACATGATTCATGATTGTCTCAGTACATAAGATTACCATGTAACTGGAATGGGCCAATGAGAATAAATTCTGCATTTGGTATGCATGATCAGAAATCCTGATTTTTCAGATTATATGTTTACAGATACTGAAGCTAGAATATACATGCATTGTCCAATTCAGACCAAATGGTTATCACTGGTATTGAGATGGTCACACATAGTGCACTCTCCTGGTATGCACAACAGGACTGTCAGAAACATAACAACTGAGAAGGGCAGCAGATGTTCTGGCATGCTTCCATGATCAAAAGTTAGGTGGAGTTTATATATAATCTAGCTGTGATCTCCCTGGATAGCCCAGGCTAGGCTGGTTTGTTAGATCTTGGAAGCAAAGTAAGGTTAGCTGTAGTTAGTACTTGGATGAGAGACCACCAAGGAAATCCAAGGTGGCTATGCAGAGGCAGTAATGGCAAATCGCCTATGTTTGTCTTTTGCTTTGAAAACCCCATAGGGTCACCATAAATTGGCTGTGACTTGATGGTACTTTCCGCCATCATGGCTTCCAAGAAGATGTGGCAATACAGTGACATATATCCATGCTCATTTACAGCATCAAATGATATAAGTGAGGGAGATGCCCTGCCCTACTCTGTGGAGTTGATTGGAATAGGAACCAGTAGCAACAGCAGCAGTTACAGCCTGGCCTGTAACTACAGTGGGGCTATTTGGGTCTCTGCCCCCTTTCTTAAAGGGACAGCCCCACAAGATTTTCTCCAGGAATACCTTTTTTAGTCATTTAAAAACATTTCATTAAAGGTGCATACCCTCCAGGACTGCCCTCCCCCCACCCTCCCCAACTTTTCAATTCCCATGCCCAACCTTTTTTATAACAGACTTTTAAAAAAGACACGCAGGCAGTGCAGCTTGGCTGTGACTTACAAGGCAATCTGAGAGCAACCTCCCGACAGCGTATTATTTCTTCCCATTCCCATTCGGAAGTTCCCAATCTCCCTTTCACCTTTCCCATGCATGCTCAAGCTGTAAGTTTCATTGGATGTGTTGGTTTAGGGAGGTGGAGGGTTGGGGGGAGGTTGTGAGTGAGGCTGATAACTATAGGACTTTTGGATGTCTGTGTCCCGGCCCTGGCTGTCCGGGCCGGGCTGCGCCCCCCGCCACGACACAACCCGAGCACTCACCCGAGAAACCAGGCCAACGCGGGGCACCCGGAGCGCGCCCCGGCCCCCCTCCGACGGAGAGGACGTCAGGACGAGCGAGGCCCCGTCGGCGCAAGCCCTGGGAAGCGACAGAGGCGAGCAATCCTCCCCAGACGACTGGAGGCACCGACGATGCAGCCCTCGGGCCGGCAAGGCAGACGCCGGCACAGGAACGCACGCCCCTGACGCAAGGAGGGCGTCCTACCTTATCAAGGGGGCGGGGCCGGGGGAAGGTGGGACCGTGGAGGAGCACGGGCGGTGGTGGGCAGTGGGTGGAGGATATAAGGGAGGAAGGACGGAGGGGGCGGGGAGGAGACGCGTGTCAAGGAGAAGAGAGCCGTGCGTGTGCGAGAGAGAGAGCCCAGCGAACCGGCCGCTTCCCTGACACGGGACAGAGGGGCAAGAGGGGTGAAGCCAACCCCGCCCCCTGTCATTCTGAGGCCCCCTGTCTCCTTGCCCCTGGGACCTCCCCCTGCCTCCCAAGACCGCACCCCCACGGTTTGGACTGCCTGACGCCACGGCGACTGGAGGAAAGGTACCCGGGGCCCAGGGGGAGCGTGACAACGTGGTGGAGAATGCGGGCACAACAGACCTGCTAGGTAGGCCACTTCCCCGCCTCCTTGCCCCCGCCGGCTGGTTGCCCCCGAAAGAAAGGGCTGGGCGAGTCCCGGAAGGGTCCTCAAGCTCAGAAGACATCTCGGGAGAGTCAAGTGAGTCGGACAGTAGCCAAGGCTCCGTGAAAGCCCGACCGACACAACCCGACTCGCCTTCCGCTGAGATGGATTTTGCACAGTTTGGGCAATGGCTGGCCGAGCATCAGAGCCAGCTGTTACGGGACATGGCCCAGCAGCAGCACGCAGTGCAAGCGACCTTGGTGCGGGAGCTGCAACAGGCTGTGCTCACCCGGCCGGCTCAGGCGGGGCCCGGAGGTGGGGGTGGGCCACAACGCAGCCCCTGGCCACTGCTCACCAAGCTGGGGCCAGACGACGAGATTGAAGCCTACCTAGAGGCTTTTGAAAGAGCTGCCGAGGCCGCCCAGTGGCCAGAAAACCAGTGGGCCTACATCCTGGGACCGTACCTGATGGGGGAGGCTCAGGCCGCCGTGAAGGCGTTGGAGCGGGTGGACACGAGTGACTACACAAAGGTGAAGGCCGCCATACTCGACCGCTTGGAGGTTACGCCCGAGTCCCTCTGCCGGCGGTTCCGTGCCTTCCGGATTCAGGACCCGGCCCGCCCCCGGACAGTGATTGCGACCCTGAAAGACGCCGCCACCCGCTGGCTCCAGCCGACCTCTGAGGACGGCAAGCGGGTGGTAGAGATGATAGTCATCGAACAGCTGCTGCAAATTGTGCCCACCCGTACGTGCCACTGGCTGGCCTGTTGGAAGCCGACCAAGCTCTGGGAGGCCCAGGAACTTTGGGAGAATTTCCAGGCCGCCGAAGGACGGGACGCTAAACCAAAAGAGGAGGCTCCACGGCCGGGACGTGGGGGTCACACCCCTAGTAAGCCTCTGCCAAGTCCGGCCTTGCCCCGATACGGAAGGGCGCGCCCTACCTTCGGCCGCGGCGGGACGGGCGGAAGTCCCGGCGCCTCTCCGTGGCCCCTTCCCACCATGCCTGGGCCCGCCCAGAGCAGTCGGGGTGAGACAGGCGGACAGGGAGAGACGAGCGGGCCGACCCCACTCCCCGGAGGGTGCCCCGCAGGAGGCCCCGGGCCCTGTTACACCTGTGGCCAGTGGGGCCACTTCAGGAGGGACTGTCCGCTTATGGAGTGCGACCTCGGCCACGAGCGCACCTTGAAGACCTCGGCCGTGGGAAGGCGGCCTCCCGCCTGGTTACTCCCGGTGACGCTGGGGGGCCAGGCCTTGCAAGCCTTGGTCGACAGTGGGAGTTCGCTATCCCTGGTGCGGTCCCATCTCTTGCCCCCAGGCTTGCCCGTCCTCCACACTGCCACAGTGGTATGCTTCCACGGGCACGAAGAAAGGTGTCCCGTGGTCGTGGCGCCCCTTCTCTACTTGGGGCAGCGGTGGGAGGTGCCCCTAGCCCGGGTAGACCGGTTGCCGTTCCCAGTCCTGTTGGGGCAGGATGCGCCGTGCTTCAGTGATGCTCTAGCAGCCGCCTGCCCTCCTGACGAGGGTCCGGGAGCCGACGCACGTCCAAGAGAAGAGTTGGTTGCCCCGGCGGATGAGGAGGGTGACCCCGGAGTGACCGAGGAGGGGCTCGAAGGGACGTATGACGGCTGGGTCCAGGACCCCCAGTTCATACAGGACCAAGGTCGCGATGAAGCACTGGATGGGCTGCGGCGGCGCACAGCGGTCCAAGACGGGCAGGTAATAGAACCCCGGCTGGGGGGCGGTTTCCGCACATCGTCCAAGAGGGGGCGTGTGGTTCAGGGAGGTGAAGGGACGGATGGGGCCCTACAGACAGCTCTTAGCCCCCCATGGCTACATACCGGCGATCCTTCAGACAGCCCATGATCACCCCTGGGCCGGCCATCAGGGGGTGAAGAATACCTTGTCCCGGGTGTTGTCACGTTTCTTCTGGCCCACGGTCGCCCGTGACGTAAAAGCATATTGCCGGTCGTGTGCCATCTGCCAACGGGTGAATGTGCGGGCGGATCCACGGGCCCCTCTATCTCTGCTACCGATACCCGGCACCCCCTTTGAGAGGGTGGCCATGGATTTTGTCGGGCCTCTACCCCGCACCCCCAGGGGAGCCCGCTTCCTACTAGTAATCATGGACTATGCTACGCGCTTCCTGGAAGCCGTCCCCCTTCCTAGCCTAAAGAGTGCGGGGGTAGCGCGGGTTCTCATGAGGTATTTCTCTCTGGTGGGGCTGCCGCACGAGATACTGACTGACCGCGGATCCCCTTTTACCGCCCAACTCATGAAGCAAGTCTGTCAGTCACTCCAGATCCGGCAGATCTTCACGGCCGTGCACCACCCCCAAACAGATGGCCTCGTCGAAAGGCTGAACCAGACGATAAAAAACATGTTACGCAAGGTGGCGTACGAAAGGCCGACTGAATGGGATCTCTATATTGATCCCATCCTGTTTGCGCTGAGGGAGACGCCCCAATCCTCGACCGGGTTCTCACCATTTGAACTCCTCTACGGGCGCCAGCCCCGCGGGATCCTGGAGGCGATGGACGGGCGCCGCCCTGGGATGGTGAACGAGGAAGAACGAGACCCCTGCGAATACATCAGGAAGCTAAGGGAACGCCTCGAGGGGGTTCGCCACGTAGCCGCAAGTAACCTAGAGCGGGCCCAGGAGACGCAGAAACAGAGGTACGATCGGGGTACGAAGATGCGCTCTTTTGGCGTGGGAGACCGGGTGCTCGTGTCCCGCTCCGTGATGGACCCCGGACGGGGCGACCCGTGGCAGGGCCCATTCCCGGTGGTACGTGTCCTGGGACCGGTCACGTACGAGATTGGCTACGGGCCCCGCCAGCGGAAGACGGTGCACGTAAATGACCTCAAGGAATGGAGGGAGCGCGACACCCCTACCGACGAAGCCCAGCTGGCCACGACTCCGGGGGACCTGACGGAGGGCTTCCCGCCCTGGCAGGACCCACCAAAGGGGTCTCCCGGGCCTGTTTTGGATGAAGGGTTGTCCGAGGCCCAACGGCGAGACCTGGACCGGATGCTGCAAGACTGCCCTGGGACTTTCTCCACCTTGCCAGGGTGTACGTCCATGGCTGTTCACCACATCACCACGTCCCCAGGACAGGTGGCCCGGACCCCCTGGAGGCCGATACCCCCGAAGTTGCAAGCCGCCATCCGGCAAGAAGTGGAGACGATGTTGCGGCTCGACGTCATTGAACCGTCCAGAAGCGCCTGGCGGAGTCCGGTGGTGCTCGTGCCGAAACCAGATGGCAGTACCCGGTTCTGCGTCGACTACCGCGAGGTTAATAAGCTGGCCCAGTTCGACGCTTATCCGATGCCACGGGCCGACCTATTGATTGACCAGCTCGGCACCGCCCGATATTTGTCGGCGCTTGATCTGACAAAGGGGTACTGGCAGGTGCCGGTACACCCCCAGGACCGAGACAAGACGGCCTTCGCAACCCCTGATGGCCTGTTCCAGTTTAAGAGGATGCCCTTCGGTCTCCACGGGGCGGCGGCGACATTCCAGCGGCTGGTCGACCGAGCACTCGCACACTGCCGGGGCTTCGCGCAGGCATACCTCGATGACATCATCGTCTGTAGCCCTGACTGGGACACCCACCTCTCCCATCTACGGAAGGTTCTGCGGGCCCTCCATATCGCGGGGCTGACGGCCAACCCCGCCAAAAGCCGGCTCGGCTTCCAGGAGCTCAAATACCTGGGGTACCAGGTAGGTAAAGGGGTTATACGCCCGTTGCCCGACAAGGTGCTCACCCTCGAACAACAGCCTCGTCCCAGCACGAAGCGGCAGCTTCGCCGGTTCTTAGGGTTCGTCGGCTATTACAGTCGGTTTATTCCTAACTTTGCCTCCTTAGCCTCTCCACTCACAGATGCGCTGCAGAAAGCCCGACCAAACCGGCTAACCTGGGGCCCGGCCGAGGAGGCCGCATTCGAAGCCTTGCGGACCAGCCTCTCCCGGGGGCCCGTACTTCGAAACCCTGACTTCACAAAACCGTTCGTGCTCCACACCGACGCCTCCGGGACAGGGCTGGGGGCAATGTTAGGCCAAGGCGACGGAGCAGCCGAACGGCCTGTTCTCTTCATCAGCCGGAAGCTCCAACCAGCGGAGCGTAAATATTCTACTGTAGAAAAGGAAGCCCTGGCAGTGAAGTGGGCGGTGGGTGCCTTACAATACTACCTGGTGAATAACCCCTTCCAACTAGTGGTGGACCATGCCCCGCTGTTGTGGATGTCACGTATGAAGGACTCCAACCCCCGAGTCCTCCGGTGGTATTTAGCCCTGTCCCCATTTCGCTTTTCAGTGCGGCACCAGGCGGGGCGCGACCATCAGGTGGCCGATTACCTGTCCCGGATCTTCGAGGAGGAACCAGGAGCTGCAGGCGCAAGGGAGGGGTGTGTCCCGGCTCTGGCTGTCCGGGCCGGGCTGCGCCCCCCCGCCACGACGCAACCCGAGCACTCACCCGAGAAACCAGGCCAACGCGGGGCACCCGGAGCGCGCCCCGGCCCCCTCCGACGGAGAGGACGTCAGGACGAGCGAGGCCCCATCGGCGCAAGCCCTGGGAAGCGACAGAGGCGAGCAATCCTCCCCAGACGACTGGAGGCACCGACGATGCAGCCCTCGGGCCGGCAAGGCAGACGCCGGCACAGGAACGCACGCCCCTGACGCAAGGAGGGCGTCCTACCTTATCAAGGGGGCGGGGCCGGGGGAAGGTGGGACCGTGGAGGAGCACGGGCGGTGCTGGGCAGTGGGAGGAGGATATAAGGGAGGAAGGACGGAGGGGCCGGGGAGGAGACGCGTGTCAAGGAGAAGAGAGCCGTGCGTGTGCGAGAGAGAGCCCAGCGAACCGGCCGCTTCCCTGACACGGGACAGAGGGGCAAGAGGGGTGAAGCCAACCCCGCCCCCTGTCATTCTGAGGCCCCCCTGTCTCCTTGCCCCTGGGACCTCCCCCTGCCTCCCAGGACCGCACCCCCACGGTTTGGACTGCCTGACGCCACGGCGACTGGAGGAAAGGTACCCGGGGCCCAGGGGAGCGTGACAGTCATTAATTCATAGGGCTGCCATAAATTGGAAATGACTTCATGGCACTTCACACACAAACACACACACACACACACACACACTCAGTAGCAGTGTTTGTTTAAAATAAGCCCTGAGCAGACATAATGTGAGATCCTTTGTAAGATTGTTGGGACCTAAATCCCTCCCCCCACCCTTTAAGGGGTCTAAACCTGTGGGCCCCACTGAACAAATAAAAAAGGCCTGGGATCTGGTGACACTTTTTTTCTCAGCATTTCTGAAACAAGAGGAATGAATGGGGGGGGGGCATGGAAAACAAAGTGCAGGGTGGGGCGTTCCTTCATTCTTCCTCCCCTATGTTCCTTCCTCTAGTTGAACTCTTCCTTCCTCTGAGGAGCTGTTGTGGGGGGATCAGCCATTTCCCTTGCCCAGGGGTCTTTTTGTAGAAAAACAGCTGCAGGAGCTCATTAGCATATGGTATGCTAATGAGCTATTAGGCTATTAGCATATGCCACGGCCCCTGACATCACCAGAAGTGATGTCAGAAGGGGAAGCAAAAGGAGGGGAGGCATCTTCAAAAGCCTCCCCTTCCCTTCCCCAGCTGGTCTGGATGGGGGAGCTAAGAGAGAAGGGGTTTAAAGTTTAAACTCCTTCTCATGAGAGTTGGGCCACAGAAGGCGGAAAGAGGGAAGGAAAGAGAGAGAGTAGAGAGAAGGAAAGAAGGAAGGAAAGAGGGAAAGAAAGAGAAGGAAAGGGGAGGGAAAGAAAGAGAGGAAAGAAGGAGGGAAGCAGGGAAAGGAGGAAAAAAGAGAAGAGAAGAAGGTGGGAAAGAAAGAAAGAGAGAAGAGAAGGAGGGAAAGAGGAAAAAGAGAGAAGGAAAGGAGGGAATGAAAGAAGTTGGGCGGCAATTCAGCCCCATTATATCCTATGGGCCATTGGCGTCAATGGTGAAAACATAGGGTATATTCTGGGGGCTGGAGGGGAGGGGGTTTGAGGGAGAGGCTCCAAACTCACAGGATAGCTGATGGAGCCTCTCCTCAAGATACCCACCAAATTTCAAGAACGTTGGACCAGGGGGTCCAATTCTATGGGCCTCCAAACAGGTTGCCCCTATTCCCTCCATTGTTCTCTATGGTGGGAAAAAAGTTACTTTTTCCCACCATAGAGAACAATGGAGGGAATAGGGGCAACCTGTTTGGAGGCCCATAGAATTGGACCCCTGATCCAATGTTCTTGAAACTTGGTGGGTATCTTGGGAGAGGCTCCATCAGCTATCCTGTGAGTTTGGAGCCTCTCCCTCAAACCCCTCCTCCAGTCCCCAGAATATACCCTATGTTTTCACCATTGACTTCAATGGCCCATAGGATATAATGGAGCTGAAATTGACATTTGGCTGCCTGAAAGACTCCCGGGGACGCAGGCTGGGGGGAGGGCTTGGCTCCTGAGCTCCCGGAGCTGCGCTCCAGTGCGCTCCCCCCAGTGCGCTGCTCCCCCCAAGACCCCTGCCCTTGCCCCTTCCTCCAACCAGATCCAAGATGAGAGGATGGTGAATAGACTCCCCCCCCAACTATTTCACACAGACAGAAAAATAATTGCTCCCCTACTAGAAAAAAGTTAGCCCCACAAGCCACAAACTCCTGGCTATGGGCCTGGTTACAGCTACTGATCTACAAGAGAGTCACTTATGGGCCATGGAAGAGAAATCTCCTACAGGCTAGAGGTTTTACTGTTCCTGCTTAACTCCAGTTTTAAACAGTAATTAACATGGCCCTTTTCTACTTACTGACATATGACCATATAACTTCATCTCTCTATAATATAATTCTGTTTTGGTCATGGACTCTCCTGAACATTCCACACACTGCCAAAATCAGTTGGCACAATGATCTGTCACTCAGAATGTGTCCCTAGCCACTGGCTGTGTTGCCTGAGTCCTGCCCAGCCGCCACTCAAGAGTACTCACGTGCCATTGGCCGGGTGCTGAGTTTGCTCCTCTTCCCCACATACTCTTTCAGCCACTGTGCCCTTTCAGAATTTCTGGCAGATGGCTTTCTCTCATGACGAAGACAATTGCCTCCTGTGTGAGACTAACTTTTCCCCTCAGTAGCTGTTGGTAGGTGTAACGAAATGGCAGTTATCTGTTTCTGTAAGATGGCTGCCATCTTTGTTTTTAAAATGTTCCCCCAGAAGGCTTAATTGAGCGGTAGTTCCAGTTAGGGGTCTGCAGGGGTATCACTCACTGGGTTGAATGGGGCTTCCTGGGTTTTCGGTTTCGGCGTTGCGAATGGCAGCCACCTTTCGGGACGTTCCCGGAGGTGGTTAGCCCACGCGCAGTTAGGGGGGGTCTTCGCATGTGCGAAAGACCCTAGTGAGCCTTAGGCAAAGGCTCCGAACCAGGGGCGCTTGGGGAGTAGCCTCTTTGCCGGCAGACAGCCGGGAAATTGAGGCTTTCTCCCCGCCCCAATCAGCCCCGCTGCGTCATGCCCGCAATGGGACTTAGCAGCGCCACCGACTTCCAGGAGTGAAGAAAGCGCTATGATTTAACATAAAAAGAAGAACTGGCATCGAATCGTGAGTTGAAGATCTATTTTGAAGCGTGAATTTGAACCCCCCCGCAAGCGTATAAGCGTATGGGAGGAGGGAGGAGTCCCCACCCCTTTTGAGAAGCGAGATCTACAAAGGGAGCGCGAAGGGGGGTAGAGAGAAAAAAGTGTTGGTGAAAGTACCGTTGGGGTTTTACAGAAGATTACGACCCTATTAGCTTCCTGGGGGATGCGGCACGAACTTTGAAAAAGTAAACAAAAAAAGAAAATGTCGACACTGGAAAAGGTCCTGCAGAAACCGGAAGAGAAGAGGGGAGGGACTTCCGGTCCGGGTAGCCCCCCCCGGGCTTGCTGTCAATCAACAGGAAAATGAGATACTGTGCCCCCTGCTGGAGCAAATGCAGAAAATCAATGAAATTTTGTTTAAAATGGAAAGTGTTCTCATCAGTCGACAGAAACACATATCGGAAACAACAAGGAAGATGGTGGAAATTGCACAGAAATTGAATCTGACTCTAAGCTTTCAGGACGTAAAAGAAGGAGAGAAAGAAGATCTCGGATTTACCGTGACGAATGTCTTGGCACCCCTAACTGGCAGTGAAGCGAAAGAATTAAAAGAAGAGGTGGATATGGCTCCCAAAGCCTATTCCGCTTTTATAAAGAAAAATAATCTGCCAGTAGAAGGGGTTGTTGAGCATAGCAGGCAACATATCAGAGATCTAATTTCATGTGTAGTGTCTATGGAGCCCGGGAAATTTGAAGGCCAGAAGTATAAGGAAAAAGAGAAAAGAGAGAAGATGGATCACATCTTGAAAGCACAAAAACTTCTGAAGAGACACGTCAGCATGGAGGAGGACGCAGCACTCAAAATTTGGACTAATACCAGCAGTGAAGAAGACAGCAGCCCAGGGCAAGGAGGTGACGGAACGGAAGGCATCAAGGTTAAAAAGGACTCAATCCATAATTGGAAGAGACTTAAAAAGAAGACACCTTGAGCATTAACTGTTCGTGTAACATCTGAAAGGAGCTGTTTAATAATTAACCCCAATGGACTTTACTAACTGTACTAACAGAGTGATTCTGGACTTTGCAAAGTTAAAAAGAAGGTCTTCTAACCGTGATAGATGCCAAAAACAGTATTGATTACTAACTAAAACTAACCTTTTTTTAACAGAAAAAACTTCACTCCATCTTTTTCTTTCCCCATCTGTATACCCTACCCTTTTCTTATAAAAAGAATAAAATTCTCTCCTTTTTAGGAGAGTTATACTAAAAAAAAAAAGAATGGGGCTTCCTCATCTGCTGGCCTACAGTTCCCAGCTGCAGCAAAGCCAAAAAGTGCGGGAAAAGAGGGACCGTCCCAAGGGGCGGGTCAGCATCAATATAGACTACAGCTAGGCCACAAGCCAGAGACGTGGGGAACCCTGGGAGGCAGCAGAAATTCAGCCACTCCACAGTCGGCTGGACTGGGGAATGAATGGAAGTTTCCCTGCTCTCTTGGGTAAGAAAGAGAGAGGCTGAAGCAGAGCCAGTCCAGGGAGAGATCCTACCCTGAGCCCACAACCTCCAGAGCTAGAGAGTGTTGTGTGCAGGGAAAGAGGATTGCGTTTAACCCCTGTTGGTTCATGGTGTGTGCTTACTCCTACAGTTGTGCCTTGTTTATAAATGTGTGTGCGCTCCACAATTGTGTAAATAGTTAAATAAATTATTTTTCTGGGTTAATAATCTGTGTTGTGCTCTGACCACATAGTCTCTCCCACTCTGCACACGACCAAAAGGAGGGGGTAGCCCAGGGAAGCAAGGAAAGGCTAGACCCTTGGGTTGCCAACTTTCCAGGGATCCCCCAAAGACTGGGGATTCCATCTCCAAATAGGGAGATTCGGCCAGAGGGGTCTTGCTGTCCCTCTGAAAAGGCAGTGACAATTCAGTGAGTCATGGCAGCAAACTTAAGGAGTGAGATACATCCATAGGATGAGGGTGGGGCTCCAGTTTACAACAGCTGAGTTGTAAACTGGAGCCCATTTCTCTACAGTAGGCAACCAAGCTTGGTTCAGACAAAGGAAGGAAATGCCTTGCCAGCCTTTGTGAGGAACTCATTGGGGCTAGTCCTTACTAGGATTGCCAGCTCCAGGTAGGGAGAGTCCTGGAGATTTTCTGGTAGAGTCTATGGAAGCCAGGGTTTGGAGAGGGGAGAGGCCTCAGCTGAACAGAATGCCATAAAGCCCACCTTCCAAAGCAGTTGAGGAGAGGAGAGTGATGTAAGCTGCTTTGGTCCCCATTGCAGAGAAAGACTATTTTTCCTCCTGGGAAACCACTGTTGCCAATCTCCAGGTGAGAGCTGGATATCATTCAGAATTACAACTGCTCTCCAGATGGCAGAGATCAGTTCCCCTGGAGAACATGGTGGACTCTGTGTCCTTATGCCCTGCTGAGATGCGCCCCCCCCCCATGACAGCCAATGTGACATGGCAGTCAGGGTTTCAGAGCACCATTGAGGCTGCAGGTGAGTGGATGGGGGAGATGGAAAGCTGAAGAGGGAGAAATAAAGGTAGGTTGAGGCTTGGCTGGGGAGGAGATAAGGTTGCCAACTCCAGGTGCTAAATTCCTGGAGATTTGAGGGATGGAATCTGGAGAGGATGAGGTTTGAAGAGGGCTGGGACCTCAGACAGGTACAATGCCATAGACTCCATCCTCCCAACCAGCCATTCCCTCCTGGGGAACCACTGTTGCCAATCTCCAAGTGAGGGGTGGAGATCACTCAGAATTACAACTGATCTGGGATGGCAGAAGTCAGCTGCAGTCAGAGGGGCAGATAACAGTAGGTTGGTTAGCTGGGAAGGAGATGGGGTTGCCAACTCCAGGTTGGGAAATTCCTGGGGATTTGAGGGGTGGAGCCTGGAGAGGGTGGGGTTGGAGGAGGGGTTGGACCTCAGACAGGTACAATGCCATAGACTCCACCCTCTAAACCAGCCATTTCCTCCTGAGTAACAATTGTTGCCAATCTCCAGGTGAGGGCTGGAGATCACTTGAAATTACAACTGCTCTTCAGGTAGCAGAGATCAGTTCCTCTGGAGAAAATGGTGGACTCTGTGTCATTATACCCTGCTGAGGTCACCACAGCAAATTGACACTGAGTGTCCAAGGCCTTGGCACTCTCCCAGAGCCTCTTTCTAGAGGTCGTTGTATTTATTTCCACAACGGACCTTATTCCTAGTCTTAAAATAAACCACAATAAAGGGGTTTTTGCCATAAAGTTACAGCCAACTTATGGCAGTCCCATAGAGTTTTCAAGGCAAGAAATGAGGTGGTTTTGTCATTGTATACCTCTGCATAACAACCCTAGACTTCCTTGGTGGTCTCCCATGCAAGTACTACTAACCAGAGCTGACCCTGCTTAGCTTCCAAGATCTGAAGAGATCAGGCTAGCCTGGGCTGTCCAAGTCAGGTCACATAATGTAGAGAGTTTCAGTTGAGGTATATGCTGTAACACCGTTCAGCTTACTTAGATCTACTTTTAAAAATTCACCTCATGGTGATTTCATCATGTCCAACAATAATGATCTGATTAGTCCTGAGTCACTCTCCTTGGGCATGAAGAAAAAACAATGGGAGAGGGGGTGGGGCATGCCAGTACATGTAAAAGAGGACAACAACACAGTGAGTATGAGGGAAAAATGTATATGGCATGAAAGGGCAGGTTCCCTTTTCTAATATATTGTGAAGAGGAACACAAGGTGGAGTTTACCCAGGCATAAATAAATCTTTTTGCCAAAGGGAAAAACAAAAGTGTGTGGATTTGATTAGGTATGAGAACAAATAACCCACATTGTTTGGCTTTGCTCCAGATGTGCTAAAAGATATAACAGGCAGTGATGGTATGAAGTACTGAGAGGAAATGTCTTAACATTGACATCAGCAGCAAAAAGGGAGGATATTCAGGGAAAGGTAGTAGACTTTGTTTCTCTCTTTTTAACAAGACAATACGGGTGAGAGGGACTAAGCAGAAGAGTGAGAAGGCTGTGAGAAAAGCCCAAACGGGAGAGGTCTCAGAGGCTGAGAAAAAGTTCTGTTGTCAGGAAACCAGGGTCAGAAATCTTATCGACATCAAGGAAGAGTCCAGAATCACAGCCAGAAGATCAAGACAGCATAGGAAAGAGATAGGAGCAGACACAAAGTTTCAAATTCTTTTTTAAAACTATACATTAATAACATTTCATAAATAAAATGGATAAGTTTGGTATATTTTGACATAACACAAAATGAGACAGATACAAAGTATACACCTCCTCACAACACATGGGAGAGAAGTATTTTTGACAGAGAAAATAAGGCAAGTTTTAGAAAAGATGAATACTTGATTTTGACAAAGGCACCTTTATTTTTCAAAATAAACAGAAGCTATTCCTAGGGCTAGCTGGTTAACCTAATACACAAGAGTTTGTAATATATTTAATGCATATAAAAAGAGTCTCTTGCACAGACTACAATCTGCTACTCACATTTTCCTTGACGGACACTGGTGAAATAAGTCCAATATGAGTCCAATGTGTCCAGATACAACTTCTTTTACAGGCCTGTTAGGAACAGGAAAACAGCATGATTGAAACTTGAAATATTCCAATGGTGCATGACAAACACAATCTAAGTATTCAATTTTCCTTGGGGAGATCTTCTACTGGTCCTATTATGGGAATTGCTGGATCAAAATAGTCTTTGGGGCCTACCATAGGGCTACCTATGGTAGGAATAAGCCATGTTAAAGGTGAACTTTTTCACAGTATTGTGAAGAGGGTCTTGAATAAACCCTCTAATTCAGAAGTGTCAAATTCATTTGTTATGAGGGCCAGATCTGACATAAATGTCACTTTGTTGGGCTGGGCCATGTGTGCCATAAAATGTAATGCCAGGTACCATAGATATAAACTTTATAAAGGACACAAGCAAACCCAATTAACAATATCATTTTTTTCTCAAAATACAAACATGCTTAAAACATTAACATGTATACAGTATTTCCTTAAAGTATCTTCCTGATGCCCACCCTCCCACTTTCACCACCCATTACTCATTAGCACTGGGACCGTTTACAGGGACATAATACCCAGCCTCAGTAATCTGGCAATAAAAGTAATCAGTTGTTCTTGGGCTGGATAAGAGCCCTGTATAGGCCGGTTCTTGCCCACGGGCCATATGTTTAACATCCCTGCTCTAATGCTCTAACATCTTACAGCATAGTATGCTCATAATCACTGAAAGAACATCTATATATCTAATTCCCAACATGCCCCCTCCGTGGGGATATCTAAATCCGCACATTGGGGGCACTTGGTGGGCAGGGAGATTTTCCTGCACATTTGGGGCAATCCCCAGATGTGCAGAAAAATCTAAAAACTGTAAAAAAATATAGGTGGGATATTTAAATACCCCCAAAAGTAAAAGAGCGTTCCCTGTGCCTGTCTGAGAACAGTTTCATCACCTCCACCACCACCACCAGGGAGGGGGTAGGAGAAGGCTTGGCTGGCTGGCAGCTGTAAGCCACTCAACCCTCACTGCTGCCTGGGAGGGAGAAAGTTTGGCTGGCTGAGCTCAGGCCTTGCCGCCGCCACCGCTGCTGGGGGAGGAAAAAAGCTTGGCGGGCTGGCCAGGCCTCATCGCCGCGGTGGGGGGGAGGGAGGGAGAAAGTTCAGTGGGTCAACCCGTCCTCACCGCTGCCACTAGGGGAGGGGGAGGGAGAAAGCTTGGCAGGCCAAGTTCAGGCCTCACCGCCAGTGCTGGGGGGAGGAGGGAGAAGGCTTGGAGGGGCGCGGGCCTCGCCGTGGGTGTGGGGGATGGGGGGCAGGGGAGAAGGCTCACCTGCGGCTGCTTCCTTCTCCTTCTGTGGCGCTTCTCTGCCCCCCTGCAAATATCACGGCTCCCCCTTCTTGTTTCTAATCTGATAGTAAACTCTCTTACAGAAGAGACTCTGCCATAATGATAGTGGCTACAGATTCTGGAGCTTTGATGGGATTTTTGAACTTATAAATATGCCTTCTCCCAAGGGTCTGGCCTTTCTTTTTAAAACTCCCCCCCCCACCCGAGTAAGCCGATGCCTTGTGAATTTCCTTCTTACTCTGCTGCCCTTCACTGCTTCTGCTGCCGCCACTCTCACCACTGCATGGCAACTAGGATGCTGATGTAGGCAAACTTTCCTAGTACTCCAAAAGTACATGAAAACCGTGCTGGGGGAGAGAGCTGTTTTGCCACATGGAGCGGCAAAACTGGCAAAATAACTCTTCTTCCCCCAAGTGTGGTTTTCACACAAGAAAACTGCTGTGGGGGAGGCAGGATCCCTTCCTTAACCCATGGTGACAATCCCATCTTGTTTGGGCTTTTGTTTTCTTTAAGAAGCAGTTCCCTATAGCTGCTGTGTGGCTGTGAGGAACATGGGCAAGCTTGTACAAAAAAGTGACTAAATGTATTATATAGTTTGCCTCTAACATATGAACACATGAAGTTGTGTTATACAGAGTCAGAGCACTGGGTCTGTTTAGTTCAGCATTCTCTACTCTACCTAGTGATGGCTATCCAGAATCTCAGGGTGAATAATGTTGTTCCCAACATCTATTACCTGAGATCCTTTAAAATGAAGATGTTGGGAACATCTTGTTTACAAAGGGATTAAACCTTCTATATGCTAAGCACGTACTCTACCAGTGAACCAAAGCTCCTTCTATATTTATACAGCACTTCCAAGTGGTTGTTCTTTATAGTAGGGTCATATAGCCTCTTGGGGCTATTTACAAATTTGGAAGGGGACACTTCACACAAATCAGTTTTCAGGACAGTTTCTTCATTGTTCAACTTTCACATCCATACATAGTAATGCGGAACATTATGGCATGAATTATCTTGACCTTGGTCACCAGCAACACAGCCTTATGCTTAAGGATCTTTTCTAGCTCCTTCAGGGCTGCCCTTCCCAGCCTCAATCTCCTTCTGACTTCTTGGTTGCAGTCTCCCTTTCAGTTGATGATGGAGCCAAGGAATAGAAAATCTTTTAACAATTTCATTTTTTTCATTGTCAGCCTTAAAATGGTATAATTCCTCAGCAGCAGTCATTACTTTTGTCTTCTTGACGTTCAGCTGTAATCCTGCTTTGGCACTTTCTGCTTTAACCTTCATCGGTAGTCATTTCAAGTCTTCACTGTTTTCGCTAGTCTCATTTGCAGATCTCACACTGTTAAAATTCCTTCCATCAATTTTCACTCCACCTTCATCTAAATCTAACCCAGCTTTCTTTATGATATATTTTGCATGTAGATTGAAGAGGGAGATAAAAATACATCTTGTCTGAAACCTTTGCCAATTGGAAACTATTCCATTTCTCCATATTCTGTCCTAACAATAGCCTTTTGTCCAGGGTACAGGTAGTAAATCAAAACTATCAGATGTTTTTGTACACCTATTTCTTTTAGAACCAACTGTAATTTTTCAAGATCAACACGATCAAAAGCTTTGCTGTAATGTCTGAAACACAAGCTGATTTTCTTCTGAAGTTTTCTTGAATGTCTCAGTAATGATCCACAGTTAGATCCATTATCCATCGCCCCACTGGCCCAATAGGAGGGGACAAATCCATGTATGTCACCCTGAGCTCATTGGAGAAAGGGCAGGGTAAACATGTACTAAATAAATGTTTAAAATCAGACCTGTTGGATCAGAGGATACTCCATAATCTAATATTTTACAATGGCCAACCAGATGCCTCTGGTAAGATTACACTGGTCATCAATATAGCCGTTCTCCAATCTTTAGCATTTGGTATTCAGAAGCATACTGCCTCTGGATATGGAGGTTCTAACTTGGCTATCATGGTTATTATTCCTTAATTCATTCATCTATTCATTTGTCTGATTTGAAATCCTATCTAAACATCATCACATATTGTGGTGATGAATGCCATGTGCTGTAGAAAATAGTATTTAATTTTTTTCGTCTCTGCTAACAATCAATTTCATATCCTAATATTTTTAGAGCTCCTCACAATCTGCTTGGATCTTCACTGTCTGAATACTTTTGTATCATCTGTAAACTTCACTACAAACTACTTACCCCTGACTCCAGATTAGTTATGAATAAATGGCACCAGTCCCAGTAAAGACTGGAGGTGGGTGCACTGGTTATTCTCTGTTTTGTGAAAAGTGATAGTTTATTGCAATTCACATTTCACGAACTTTATAACTTTCCTTTTTCATTCTACAGTTTGTATTCTTTTTGAATTTCCCTCATTTAAGAAAGATTTCTACTTTTTAAAGAAAACATTTGATGGCTTTCTTGACTCTGCCATTTAATAACATTTACATCCACTCAGATTTGTTTGTATCTTTCCCAATTTATGGCATACATTTTATCTGAGTCTCTGCTGAAGTGTTTCTAAATAGCCTCTAAGCTTCCTAAAGGCGTGTTCTCTCTTAATTTCAATTTAAATAACTCATCATTTTTTGAAAATCCCCCTTTCTATAATAGATGTGACTGTGCTGGACTTTCTTGGCACAAGGCCTGCTGGACTGGAAACACCAAAAAATAGACCCATCCCCCCAACTAGAGCCACTTGGAGATGACCTTAAGGGAAACAAGCATTTTTAAAGAAACAGTTACATTACTAAAGACACTGAAAAAAATGTCAATGACTTTCACCCTAATCCACCAAGACAACTTACATACAGAAGTAGTATTTTGTGCACAGACAGCTTTGCTGGGCATAATCAACATGTGGAAAACAACATGTGGAAAATACCTGTATTTAGCACCCCGTTCAGCACCTGTGGTGCTCTTTGCTGGATCTGTTCATACGAATGGTAAACAAATAAATTACAAGTGGTAATCCTTGCTGGAACTATCCATAGGAACATCCTGACTGAAAACTTATCCTGCTAATCATCTGTTGGGAAGGATGAACTGTGTTGATCTTCTACATCCTATCCTTCCAAAACAGGTCAGACTCAACATTACTAACTGTTTGGCAAAAGCATGAAGAAGAGATCTCATCTGCAGCATTATACACACAACCTGCTCTTCTGTCAACCACCTTGAGCAGGTCTCTTGACACAGCATATACATTTTCTAAATAATATCAAGAATTAAAATCTCTGGATGGAGCCTCTGTTTTGCATTTCCTATGGGAAAAAACAACATAGACACAGAAACTATTCCTACAAATATTCATGTATCTTTTAGAACATACAATGGTTCATTATATTAAGAGTTCAAACTGGCAGTTTTCAAAAGCCAATTCTAACTGTATAGGGCAACAATGTAAATACAATATGACTTTCAAAACACTTTGGTTGCTTGCTTTCACTCATTTGCAGTAGTGCCTGGGAGAATAAGGGAATGGGGTAGACTCACAGGTTGATGATAAGCAGAGAGGCTGGTCCTTGAGGTTCTTCATTAGAGAATAATGTCTCACATTTCCAGACAGCACTTTTGCTGAACATGCTAGGCCATCTGCTCTTGAGGCTTTTGGTTCCATTTCAGACACAAACTGGCTTCAGCACATTTCTATCAGTTACTATAAAAAAAGGTTCCGAAAAATGAATGAGCATCCCAAAACACAAATCACATTTTTTTTTTTTGCTACTGTTGTGGTACACTTTCAAAACAGCGTTCCAAGAGAGACCGCATGTGTGCAGCCCTGAGGGGGTGCAGAATCCTATTCCTTGGTGATTTCTGCCATGAATACTTTCATTTGAATATTTCAAAACAATGCTGATAATTTTTGCTAGGCACAATTTAAGTTCTGAACTCTAAGGCTGCTAACCCAGAAGCACTTTGATTGGCAAAATCCCACTGACACTTACGATGTTCCTGAAGCTCTAGGGGCTCCAGGAGTGCAGCCAAAAAGGCAATTTTTAGAAGGGTGTAATTCAAAGTCACAAACAATGTATGTGTTCTGATTAAAAACAAAGATGAAACTTCAGCAAATGTTGAGGTTACAGTGAAGAGGTGCAGCAACTTATGGCTCATGGAAATGTATACCATTTGGTTGAATATAAACTATTGTTACATATTCTTTATAGGGCTGCCTCTGAAGACAATTTGGAAGTTGTAACTATTGCAAAATATAGGATCCCTATGATCAAGGGCAGGCCACAGGGTTCATATCACTTCTATCTTGTGATCTTTGCACAGGCTGCCTATTAGTTTCCAATTTCAGCTGAAGGAACTTGAGCTTACCTTTAAAACTCTTCACAGCCTGGAATCTACATACCCAAAGAGCTGTCTCTTCACAGATAAGCCCCTGTGGCAACTTCACTCCTCACAGCAGCACCTGTAGATTCTTTATGACCCTGCAAAGGTGCATTCTGTTGCTTCTTTCACTGTAATCATTTCAGCCATGTGGAAGAGAAATTAGGAAGGCTCCATTTCTTGGGCAATTTTGACAAGGCTGCAAGACAGAGCTTTTTTAACAGAATCATTGCTATATCTTGATGGCAGTTTGGTGTTTTATAGAACTTTTAATCTGTTCTTCATCTTGGGTCCTGCTTGTCTGGAAGAAAGCCAGACTTATATACGTTTTTTAAAAAATTAAAGTTATAAAGCCTCCCTTCCCCAGGGAAAACTGCTTTAGCTTCTGTATATAGCCCCCCCTGCCCCCACTGGTCAAGTATTGCAGCAAGCTTTATTGAAGACCTTAGTCAGTGTTATAAATTTATTACATTTTATTTTTGGTTCATTCCTTTCCTTTAGTATTTGGATTCTGCAAATATTTTGTGTGTGAACTGATTTGGAAACAGTCCTACAAGAAGGTCTCCTTTGCAAGCCCAACTTAACTGAACAGGAATTTTACAAGAGCCTGGCAGCCCCATGGTTTTGACTCAAAAAGAACTTATTTATTTATATTTATTTATTTAGGGAACATATATGCCACCTGCTTGAGGTGCCTCACAAATACAAACTATTTATTTGTTTAGATTTCTATCCCACCTTGCCTGCACAAACAATACATTAAAAGCATAAAAATAACATCATTAATTATTAGTATTAAAAACAAGATGTTAAAAATAAGCCTTGGATATAAAAATAAAACAGTCAAGCAGCCTAAAAAATATCCAAACCTGTGGCTAAAAACAGACCACAAAATAGTTTTTAAAAAGATAAAATCCCTTTGTTAAAAGCCTGGCCTGTAAGAAACAGTAAGGTAGGTGCCAGCCAAGCCTCAAGAGGGAGGACATTCCAAAGGGAACATGCCACCACTGAAATGCCCTGTGCCTAATCACTGTCCTACTCTCCTCTGCAGGCAGGATCATGGACAGCAGTGCTTGAAAAGGGGACCTTAGTAACAAGCTGGACAATGCGGGAAGAGTTAGTTTTTCCTGTTACATTTTATTCAAAATATGTTTTCTTTAAGAATATTATGGTGTTTGCACTTGATACAGATTTGGTGAATATCTTAGACAATATAGTTGATCAAGCAGAATGTAAACCATTGAAATTGTCATGGCAAAACTAACTTAGCCATCCCCCTTTATACTGCATAATTTATTGAATATATTATACCGTCTTATATTTCATAGTCCTAATCATGAAATCCAGTTCATGGGATGTATTGTGTTGCTTTTGTTTCAATGTTCTTTAATTGTGTGATCCAGTTACATATTATAATGATTCTCATTGCATTGCTTTTAGAACTCTTTAAGCTGCTCTGAGTCTCAACAAGAAGGGGAGGGGATACATAAAACAAATAAATGTAATTGTTGTTTTGGATGGGAATGGGGTAGAATTGAAAAAAGAGTTGAATGGTGTAGGAGCTGAAAAGCCATATTTAGATAACAAAATGCTTTTCTTGATTAATATTTGAAGCTCTTGCTCAGTTGTTTGCAGTTGACCTTTACATATTTGACACAAAGTAATTTCTCCATGCAACATTTCATTTAGGTTTGCATCAAGTGTTAAGGTGTTAAATTCCATTTCCCCTCTCTCTTTTCTCTTCCTCAGGGGAATTTTGGCAGCCTGCTAAAATATTCAATGAACCACAAACATTTTAAAGAGCTGTGAGCCCATTCTCTCCAACATGTTGCAGCAGCAGCTTCATCTTCAGTACGTAGCTGCCAAAATACCTTCAACAAGAAGTGGAGAAGATGAGAGATAGCTGAACTTAGTTTTTCTTGAGAATGAAAAATAGAACCATTGTTCTTGCAGTCCAGCTATTTAGGGCTTTTTTCTGTGCCAAGTAGTAGTCTGTAAACAGAATTCCAAAATTCCCCACACTTTCAGCTTTCTGCTTTACAACACTACAATAAGCTAATGACAGGGTAGAAAATAAAGCATATAATGGGATTTAAATGAAGAACTGGGTTGTACTTTGCAAAAACATCTGAAACCAGAAACGAGTTGGTATCAGTAACCCATTAAAGAAAATAGTTCAATCATGTGTTATTTGTACCAGGCAGTGGAGAGGACAAATGAATACAGAGGGTTATTGTTAGGGCTCTTTTTGTAGCAGGAACTCCTTTGCATATTAGGCAACACACCCCTAATATAGCCAATCCTCCAAGAGTTTACAGAGCTCTTCTTACAGGGGCTACTGTAAGCTCTTGGAGGATTGGCTATATTAGGGGTGTGTCGCCTAATATGCAAAGGAGTTCCTGCTACAAAAAAAGCCCTGGTTATCGTAAATGCACCATGAGCTGAAGGGTGATCACCAGTCCATCTCTCTATATAATAATTCTGGTTTGGTCATGGACTCTCCTGAACATTCCGCACACTCCCAAATCAGTTGGCTCCCTAATCTGTCACTCAAAAGCTGTCCCTATCCACTGGCTGCATTGCCTGAGTCTTGCCTCCAATATTCTAAACAGTTTGCTGTTCCTCTCCCCCAATAGCCAGTCAGAATACAGAGGTCATTTGCATATGCAGCCTGATTGGCCTTTGCCTCTAACATTCTAAACAGTTTGTTGCTGCTGTTGGGAGCCATTGAATGTGTCCTGAGGAAAATACATATCCCAATCTTCCCTTAAACGGCCACTGGAGTTGCCAATTCCCCTGTGGGGCCTGGAGATCTCCCAGAAATCACTCTGTTCCCTAGTCACAGCACATCATTTCCCCTACAGAAAATTTCCCAGCTATTACAATGGCTGCTTCGGGCAATAGACTCTATAGCATTATACCCTGCTGAGTTCCCTCCACACCCCAAATCCTGCCCTCCCCAGGCTCTACCCCTAAAATCTACAGCTCTGGCCCTCCCCTTAGTATTGCCAGGGAGATCTCCAGGCCCCACAGGGGAATTGGCAACTCCAGTTGAAATGTGGGGCTGAGGGAAAGTTCTACAGATACCATGGACTACCAAAAAGACAAGTAAGCGGATTCTAGATCAAATCAAGCCCAAACTCTCCCTAAAAGCTAAAATGACTAAACTGAGGCTATCATACTTTGGTCACATTATGAGATGGCAAGACTCACTGGAAAAGACAATAATGGTAGGAAAAGTCAAAGACAGCAGGAAAACAGGAAGACTCAAGATGAGATGGATTGACTCTATCAAGGAAGCCCCATGGCTTCAGTTTGCAAGACCTGAACAGGGCTGTTAATGATTGGATGTTTTAGAGATCATTCATTCACATGGTTGCTATCAGTCAGAAGTAACTTGATGGCACTTAAGGAGGAGGAGAAGAGATTGGATTTATATTCCATCCTTCACTACCTGAAGGAGTCTCAGAGTGGCTTACAATCCCTTTCCCTTCTCCTCCCCACAACAGACACCCCTTGAGTGAACAGCTCTGAAAGAACTTATGACTGACCCAAGGTCACAGCAGCAGTTGCATGTGAGGAGTGGGGAATCAAACCTGGTTCTCCCAGATTAGAGTCCATGCTCCTAATCACTACACCAAACACACATGGATCATAAGACTAGTTTCAACTACTGCCTGGCTTGCTAATCTTTGCCAGATCTTGAAAGGTAAGCAATGTTGACCCTGGTTAGTACTTGTATGGGAGACCTCCAAGACAGTTCAGGGTTACTGTACTGAGGCAGGCAATGACAAACCACCTCTGTTTGTCATTGATTCATTAATAGAGGTCATTAATTCATAGGGTTGCTATAAATTAGAAGCAACTTGACCGTATTTCTGTCTCTCACACATGCACACAGAGCAAAACTGAATAGGTATGCCAACTATAAAAAAACCTAATTAAACGTGCCTTTAAATAAAAAAAGAGGGACGTACTAAAACTGAGGACAGCGATTGCCCATAGACAATGCATGAGTGCCAACAGAGAATAAATGATTACCCATAGGGAATAATGGAGAGTACGCTTGCCCATGGGGGTAATGGAGTACATAATTGCCCATAGACAACGCATGAATGCCAATAGAGAATCCATAATTCCCCATAGGGAATAATGGAGAGTAGGCTTGCCCATATAGAACAATGGAGACTACACTTGCCCATATGGAATAATGGAGAGTACGCTTGCCCATAGAGAACAATGGGGTCTATGCTTGCCCATAGATAATATTGGAGTCTATGCTTGCCATAGGGAATAATGGAGACCACTTTAAAGAGTGCCTTTCCGGGCCTGCTGGAGCCAAAAGGATTCCTTGTGTCTGATCTCTGACAGGCCTGGAGGAGGCAGGGGAACTTTTCGTGGCCCATTTCCTGCATGCGCGAGATGCCATGGCTGTTGCACTTTAAAGAGCACCTTTCCGTGCCTTCTGGAGCCAAAAGGACTCCTCCGCTTGGAGATCAGATGTGAGTAGTGCCCTTGGCCATTAGGAGGTCAGGGGTGCATTGTGGGGCCTGGAGGAGGTGGGGAGCTTTTCATGGCCCATTTCCCAGCAGCACACGAGGCACCATGGGCTGTTACACTTTAAAGAGCGCCTTTCCGGGCCTGCTGGAGCCAAAAGGACTCCTTGTATCTGATCTCTGACAGGCCTGGGGGAGGTGGGGAAATTTTCGTGGCCCATTTCCTGCACGCACAAGGCACTGCTGTTACACTTTAAAGTGTGCCTTTCCCAGCCTTCTGGAATCAAAAGGATTCCTCGCATCTGATCAGACGCGAGAAGCACCGTTGGCCATTAGGAGATCAGGGATGCATTGCGGGACCTGGGGGAGGAGGGGGAGCGCTTCTCGGCCCATTTCCCGGCAGCATGTCCTTGGCCATTAGGAGGTCAGGGCGCATTGTGGGCCCTTGGGGAGGCAGGGGAGCTTTTCGCGGCCCATTTCCCAGCACCACACAAGGCGCCGTGGGCTGTTACACTTTAAAGAGCACCTTCCCGGGCCTTCCCTACCCCTTCTTCCCCCACCACCCCCAGGCCCATCAGAGATCAGACACAAGGAGTGCTTTTGGCTCCAGAAGGCCCAGAAAGGCGCTCTTTAAAGTGGTCTCCATTATTCCCTATGGGCAACCAGTCTCCATTATTCTCCATGGGCAAGCATAGACTCCATTATTATCTATGGGCAAGCATGGACTCCATTGTTCTCTATGGGCAAGCGTATTCTCCATTATTTTCCATGGGCAAGCGTGCTCTCCATTGTTCTGAATGGGCAAGCCGAGTCTCCATTATCCCCTATGGGCAAGCGTACTCTCCATTATTCCCTGTGGGGAATTATGGATTCTAAAAAGATACTGCAGTGGCTGAAGCACAAACTGCTGTTTGGGCACATTCAACAGAACGCTGATTTCTTCTCAGGCCAAAGATAAAGAACAAAGTCTACTTGACACACATGCAGAACAGCTTTGCAATTATCCTGTACCTGTTTTCCGAGTTACAGCTCAGTCACGGCATATGAAAGGTAATACTAACATGTAACATGCCCATCTGTATTTCTACAGAGCATTCCTCTCACCACCAAATGACCACAGAGGCCACATTTACGAACAAGGAGGGGTTCGGGTAGAGTTCCTGAGTAGTTTTACTGGTTGTATACACGCCGGACTCTCCCAAGTTTCCTTCAGATAATTTCACCGATTGTATAGAGAGGCGGTGGTGGTTGCTGCCTGTTTTTTGGCTTGGGGAGAACTATAAATGTTCCAATAAGGAACACCCGTACCTCCCCCCACCCCCGGTATCTGCTACAAAAATACTTAACACAGCCTAAATAAGGAAGGCTGCCAAATCATGGAAACTTTCAAGAAAGGGGTTAGACAAGCATTTGTCGATGACACAGAGCGCCCTGCCTCTGGGGTAGGAGCAAGGCACATCCACTGCCCCCCCTTCTCCAGAGGCAGGAGTCCCTGTGCCTTTTGCTGTCTCCCAGTCCCTGTGCCTTTTGCTGTCTACCTTTGCATGAAAATCGACCGAGTTCCCTTTACCCCAGAAATTTCTTACAGTGTTGCTTTTTCTCTTCCTATCTGCAACTCGTGGCCCGCACAAATTTCCTTTATTTTGCTCGTGCAGCTTTCCCCATTTCCTCCCCGCTTCTCCCCTAAGAAACCTCCGGCAGGCATCCAGTTCCTTCAAGCGAAGGGGGTGGGGGGAGAGCGTGGACGGCGGACTCCGGTGTGGCCCTTTCCGCGGTGTTTGGGGCTGAGGAGGGAACGGGGCGTTCCTGCTGGATCCGCCCACAGCTTCTCCCGGGCTTTGAAGACGGGAAGCGGCTGGGAGTCTCTTTCAGTGCGGCCAGCTCCAAACTTCCTGAAACGCTGCGGGAGGGCGAAAGAGACGGGCAAACTTTCCCTGGCAGGAGAGGGCAGTAAGCGCGGCGCCGCGGCCTCAGGGGCGGCAGCAAGAGCTCCCCCAGCGATGGGCCTCCTCGACACCCTCCTCGGCCTGACGCTGGCTACCGCTCTGGCGCTCTGTGCCCTGTGTCTCCTTGGCAGGAGGAGAAGGTAAGGGGCTGACCTAGAGGGTAGGGGGTGGCGGGCCAGAGATCCCCGAGCCAGTGGCAGCGGCAGCAAACCTTCAGCCCTTTCCTCGGTTTGCCTCCTCACACCGAGGAAGCTGCGGTTGCCTGTAGGTCTGTGGAAATGTCCTGTCCTTTTAACTTTGTCTTGGGAAACCAGCAGCAACCTGAGTTCCAAGTGGTTGGAGCCACTCTCCTCCTTTATTCCAGGAGGAAACCGTGGCCTGTTTAGTGCGTTCCTGGGGAATTGTGTCGTGATAGCAAGGTGAGGAATGGGTCTCAACATTAGGAGAGGAATTTCTTTAAAAGACCTTAAGCTATGCTCGTGGACCTGGAAGCCTCCCCCTCATCTCAGGTTTCTGCTCCTTGCCCTAGGTGGGAAATCCAGCTGCTCCACCTGTTTTGTTATTAGGTTGAACTCTAGAATTAAGTCTGTCCAAACAGTAAAGCAGTAGGACCGAAGTGCCATCTAAGTCATAGTGCAATCCTAAATAGAGTTACACCCTTCTAAGTCCATGTCAGTCTGTGGGCCTGGGTGTAACTGTGTAGGATTGCACTGGTAATTATAAGTCTAGGAGGAAAGTATGACCAGTTTGTATGTGCTAATACAGTTCCTTGATTTACGCAAATGTTTATTAAGGAGAAGAAAAAATTCATCAGCCAAAGAATAAAACAACACTTCAGCCAAATGTATGGAACTGGGACATCTCAGAGGGCCAGCTTAAAAAACTAGGACAGTCCTCTGAAAAAGAGGACATCTGGCCACCTTAATATGAGTTCAGCAGTGACCAGGTTCAGATTATTTCAGAAAGTTAAACAAGTGCAGGGCATTATCCTGCTGACCACTGTAAACTCTAACCTTTTGAACATGTGAAGGTATTTATTTATTTAGCTTGAAACTTTCACTCAGCCCCTGACTCCAGAAGCCCTTGAATTGGTTTATAATACAGCATTAAAATACAAACTTAGAATGCAATGTTAACAAAGATGATAAAGTCCTTGATCGCAGCAAGTTCAAAGCTTATAAAAAAAGGCAACAGCATAACTAAAACCAGTGCAACTTGAAAAGGACCAATGGAAAAAGAGTTTTCCATAACTGCTTAAAAGCAACAGTTGAGCAGGTATGTTGGATCTTATGACGCTGGATGTTCCATGTTTGAAGAAGAGATTGGATTTATACCCTACCCTTCACTACCCAAAGGTGTCTCAGAGCGGGTTACAAACTCCTTTCCCTTCCCCTCCCCACAACAGACACCCTGTGAAGTAGGTGAGGCTGAGAGAGCTCTTGACAGAAACAGGTCTTATCAGAACTATGGCTTGCCCAAGGTCATCCAGCCAGGTGCAAGTGGAGGAGTGAGGAATCAAACCCGGTTCTCCCAGATTAGAGTCCGCACACTTAACCACTACACCAAACCAGCTCTCCCAGCTTGATGTAGTGGTTAAGAGCATAGACTCGAATCTGGGAGAACTGGGTTTGATTCTGTACTCCTCCACATGCAACTGCTGGTGTGACCTTGGGTCAGTCATAAGTTCTCTCAAGGGCAGTTCTCGAGAGAGCTCTCTCAGCCTCACCTACCTCACAGGAGGGGAAGGGATTATAAGCCACCCGGAGACTCCTTTGGGTAGTGAATGGTGGGGTATAAATCCAATCTGTTTTTCAAAGTATTGACACCACCACTTAGAGAGCCCTGTGGCACAGTCTGTAATAGCATGTGGAAAATTAACTTTTCAGAAAGCTCTGTGTGAGGATGAGAAGGAGTCATGTATTTCATAGAATCTATGTATGTACTGGCCCACAGAGACATTTTTTTGCCTTCCAGAATGATTGTTATCCCTGTTTGATATTAGCAATATGCAAGACAACTTGCAAGTTCATATAAAAGAATGTTACATAACATTCATATTTATTCAAGTTCAGCTTCTCTGATAAACATGAAATATTTTGGCTGTGTAGTGTAAGTGTGTTCAGTACACATCAGTGATATTCAAACAACAAATTGATATATAAATATTTATTTCTTTGACTTATAAACCGCTGGCTCAAAATTGGTGGTGGTGATGGAATGTGCTGTTAAGTTGCAGCTGACTTATGGTGACCTTGTAGGGTTTCCAAGACAAAAAATGTTCAGGCGTCTTGCCATTGCCTGTTTCTGCGTAGCGACCCTGGACTTCCTTGGTGGGTCTCCCATCCAAATACTAACCAGAACTGACTCTGTTTAGTTTCCAAGATCTGATGAAATCAGGCTAGCGTGAACCAATTGGATCAGGATTATGTCAATTATATTCAAACAACAGATGTGAAATTGTTTTATAATAATTAAAACTGTTCTTAAAAGGCTGTTTCTATGAACTAGAATATAGTTCTGAATATGCTGTAGCAGGGGTGTCAGACATAAGGCATGGGGGCTGGAACTAGCCTGTCCGGGGCTGTTATGCGGCCTGAGAGCAACTGATGCATGGGAGGGAGTGCTGGGGGGAGGGGGCGGAGCCACTCCATTGTAGCTTCAGCATGGCAGAACAACCTCATAATCAGCAGTCAAGCATTGTGGGAGCATCTGCCCAGCACTGCACTGCTGCCTCTCCAGTCTGCCTATGTGGTTTTCCTCTGCACCCCCCTACCAGGCCATGGGGCCTTGAAGTGAGGATATGCCAACTCGGAGTTTACCAGCTGCTGTACTTTATACAGTCTCTATCTCCAGTACCTGGCATTATGTTTTACGGCACACATGACCTGGCCCTTGTAACAAATGAGTCTGACACCTCTGCAGAGCATTAATTCCTTCTTTGTGACAAATAACCATTTTGTTTTCTTAAAACAAATACATTACTAAATTTACTGCTAGGATACAGACTTTTCAAGAAGAGAGTGTGCCCTTTTAAATATCCAGTGAAGGACTGTCTAGCTTCAGCATTGTCAGGATTCCTATTCTGTAGAAGCTGCTGTACACAATCGGCATGGGTCGTCAGGCTCCAAAAGCTGATACCTAGCTATAAGATGTCCACAGTTATAAAGCATGTGTGTTCAGGCAGAGTGATATCATCAGTAGAGCTAAGAAAGGAATGTACTTCCAAAAGACCCCTCAAGTTGCAGTAATTTATTTATTTACATTATATATACTATATATATATATAGAGAGAGACAGACAGACTCCAACTTTCAAGAGGGAATTAGATAAACATATGGAGCAGAAGTCCATCAGTGGCTATTAGCCACAGGGTATAGATGGGAATTCTCAGTCTGGGGCAGGTGATGCACTCTATTCTTGGTGCTGGAGGGGGCAGCAGTGGGAGGGCTTCTAGTGTCCTGGTTCCACTGCTGGACCTCCTGATGGCACCTGGTATATTTTGGCCGCTGTGTGACAGAGTGTTGGACTAGATGGGCCATTGGCCTGATTCAACATTGGCTTCTTTTATGTTCTTATGTTCTTATGTTCTTGTGTTCTCACTTGGACTCAAGGCGGATTACACGGAGTAAGTATATGCAATCGATGGATGGGACATTCAATAAACAATGCAATAGGATTAGGGTTGTAGAACCAACCAGAAGTAAAAAACGGAACTGAAGCTAAGTGTAAGCATTAACATGACACAGTAAATGATGCAAAACTCCATAGTAGGATCCTAGTTTTAGCAGGCTGTATGCAGTAGTATAGACCATAGTACCTAATCTTTTTTCTATTTGCAGTTTGGCCCCCAAAGAAGACTCTGTTTCGATGAGTGAAGCTGTTGTGGTAGAGCATAATGGGATAGGTAGTCTCGCAGATATGAGGGTCCAAGGCCATGAAGGGCTTTGTATGTGATAGCTAATACCTTAAATTGAGCCTGGTAACTGATGGACAGCTAGTGAAGTGCCTGCAGGTTGTGAGTAATATGCGTGCTCCATATAGCTCTTGCTAATAGCCAAGCTGTGGCATATTGCAGCAGCTGGAGTTTCCAAATTGATTTTGAGGGGAGACCAATGTATACTGCATTGCAATAGTCTTGTCTTGGTGTTACTGTGGCATGGATTCAGGTGGCCAGATCATCTGAGTAGGCTGAGTAGGAAGAAAGCCATTTTTGCAACTGCTTTAACTTGCTTCTCTAGTAATAATTTTAGGTCCAGTATAACCACAAGGCTCTTAACTGAATCCACAAGGGTCAGCTGAACTCCATCAAAAGTGTGGAGCACAGTGTTCTTCAAGATCTTCAGCATTACCTCTGTCTTTTCAGGGTTTAGTTTCAATGTGTTCACAGCCAATTTACCACAGCAGCCAGGCAGTTATTCAGGACCTCTATCACATCATCAGAAGTTTTTGATAAGGATATATAGACCTGAGTATCATCCGCATATTTATGACATCCAGCCCCAAAGCTGTGAATTATTTATCCTAAAAGCTTTACATAGAGATTGAAAAGCATGGGAGATAGAACTGCACCCTGTGAAACTTCCATGGAATAGGTCCCATGCTGATGACAACTCATCTCCCACAGCAACCCTTTGAGTCTGATCTGCAGGGAACGATTTGAACCAGTTCAGTGTGCATTCCCTGAAACCTACTTCTTCCTCCAAGTGGCTCAACAAGATGGTGTGATCTACTGTATCAAAGGCTGCAGATAAGTCCAACAAAAGCAACAAGGAGGCATGGTCTTTGTCTACATGCAACTAAAACTAGCAGTCATCTCTGTTCCATAGTCCAGCCTGAAGCCAGGCTGAAAAGGGTCTAGAGGTATCCAAGAAGACCTGGAATTAATCTGCTACTACTCTCTCAGTCACTTTGCTCAGAAAGGGGAGGTTAGATTCTGAGCAGTAATTGGCCACATCATTTTTCTGTAGGGATGGTTTTTTAAAGTAGTGGACGGATACCTGCCTCTTTGAGTGGCTGCGGAAAGGTGCCTGAGTTAGTGATGGATTCTTGATAGATACTAAGGTGCTTTATATGTAATATCTATTATTATAGTTACATCATAACTATAATTGAATCCATTCACACATCACCTTAAGATTTGCTCCCACTTCTTATCACATGTTGAATGTTTGTTTTGGAGCTGTATGTAAACCAGTCCTAAGAGTATTTGTTCAGCTATTAGGATTAGGCCTGTCTGTATTTCAGTTTTTGAATAGGAAATCCAAAATTTCAAACATTTGAAATCCCAGTTTTCAATTTTTAATGGAAAACCCCCATGCTGGGTTTCAGAATTGGGACATGAGATGCTGGTAGCAGAGCTCACCTTTCAGTAATAAATATTATGCCAAATATTGTTTTGTCAATTTATCAAAGAAATGTTTAGGTCATACTGTTTTGGCATCTTTATTTATTTGTTTGATTGATTTTTACCCCGCCCTCCGCACTGAGGCAGGCTCAGGATGGCTTACAAGAATGGCATAAACAATTATACAAAGATAAAATCATTCAATTATACAAAGATAAAACCACTTAAAGCAGTTTAAAACATAAAGTGCTAGCTCATGCCTGCTAGCTATCTCTGCCATTATTTACATTTTGAGCCCTGAGTGCTTTAACTATTTTTTTTTTAAAAATCAACATGACAACTTGGAAAATATTAAAAGAACCTAATTCTTTTTATAAAGCATACATGGATCCAAAATATCACTTAATAGATAGGTGCTGGTGGTTACAATCCTGTTCCAGTTTCATAGGTGACTTAGAGTGATGTATTAGTATACGAGAAGGGTTAAATTTTCTGAACCCTGTGCATAATATTACAAACTGTTATCAAAGTTTCTCCTTAGTCATTTTTTTCTCAACTAAAAAGTCCCAAACTCTTTATCCTTTCTTAGTATTGAAAGTGTTTCACTTCCTTAATCATTTTGCTTGCTTATGTTTTTTTGGGGGAAATTATGAAAGGGGGGGAATAGAAGAAAGAAGGATGTGTGTGATTCACTCAAGAATTTGCAACAGACCTAAGTAGTTGAGGAGACATAGGAAACCCTTTTTTGTCTGTTAGCATTGTAATCATTATTACAACCAGAATACCATAAAAACTAGTGAGGACTCACAAGAAACCTGCAAGGAGGAAGAATCCCCCCTTTGTTTCCTCCCCTCTCCCCCCAATTCTCTGCCTTTCACTCTTTCTTTATCCCGCCACTCCTCTTACTCTGTATCTCATGCCTGTCACTCTTTCTGCCCCTTACCCCATCACTCAGTCTTTTTGCCCCCATACCATTATTCTCTTTCTTTCCTCCTTCCCACCTCATCACTCTCTCATTCTCTTTCTGCCCCTCACCCCAACACTCTTTCTCTTTGTGCCCACCTACCCATTCAATCTCTTTCTGTCTCTTCTGCCCCACCCCATTATTCTCTTTCTCTCTGTCTACTCATCCCATCATTCATTCTCTGTGCCTCCACAATCCCATCCGTCTCCTTTTTCTCTGTTTCCCCCATCCCATCACTCTCTCTGCTCCCCACCCCAGTAACCCCCCACAGCTGCCACTGAAAGGCTCAGTGTGGCTTCTTTTACCTCCTCATCACGCTCTCAATGGCTTGCCTGGCAGAGCTCCAGGCAGTCTCTCTAAAGCTTTCCCCCACAACACTGCTCTCAGTGGCTTGCCTGGTGCAGCTGTGGGTGGGCCTGCTGAGCTGCCCCACAACGGCAGCTTACTTAGCACAGCTCCAGACTTGCTAGGCCTCGTAGAGGCTTCTGGGCACTATGGCTGCAGCAGCTGTCACTGAACCCCTCAATGGTAAGTGCATTATTTAATTTGGGAGGGATTGAAGAAGAAGAGGAGGAGGAGAAGATGGAGATTATTGGATTTATACCCCGCCCTTCACTTGGAGCCTCAGAGCAGCTCACAGTCTCCTTTCCCCTCCCAACAACAGACACCCTGTGTGGAAGGTGGGGCAGAGAGAGCACTTTAGAGAACTGCTCTTGAGAGAACAGCTCTGAGAGAACTTGTGACTGACCCAAGGTCACACCAGCAGCTACATGTGGAGGAGTGGGGAATCAAACCCAGTTCTTCCAGATTAGAGTCCACACTCTTAACCACTACAATCCCAATGTACTTTTTTAACATTTTAGATTTTTCTGCAAACCTAGGAGGTCCCCCAAGTTGTCAGAAAAATCTTTGTCTATGTGTGGCCCCAATCCATGGATTTAGATATCCACACATGGGGGCCACACTTGAGAAACAGTATATAAATGTCATTTGTGTTCAGCTGGTGGGGCCGATGACATGTATTGTAAAAATAGTCCTTTGATCAGAGTTGGTCTGATTTGCTCACAAATTTTAACTTGTTTAATTGTTGCAATGAGCTTTTGTCAAACTGTTCTCTGCACGGTAGAGCCCACCAATATGAAACCATGTACTTAGGTGCTCAGCCCACCCCCCACCCAGTTTACCCAAGCATGCAGAAGATTGCTTGTCCGCTGGTTTACTTGATATGATTAACCCCAGTATCTCCCCAACTGTCTGGCAGCTTTTTCTCGCCAAATCTTCAGTTCCCCTCTGTATCTGAGTTGCCCTACAGTAACGTGTATATATTCTTTGTCATAAAACACTTGACTGTCCCATCCTATGTTTAGATATTTAGTTTAGGCTTTTTCTCAGCTCAAAAACTCTACTGAAAATACAGGAGTTGTCCAGTTTTCTTTAAACCTTTGAGAAATGGCACTTAAGGCAAATTAACTTTCAAAAACAGAATAAAAAAATTATTAAACAGGCAGGGAATCCTGTCCTATTAAATAAAAGGGTAGTGGTCTGGCAAGATTCTATGCTTGGAAAAATCAATTTACTCCCTGGTATGTCACTCAGAATCTGTCCCTATCCACTAGCTGCGTTGCCTGAGTTCTCTCCCACCCACTGCAGCCTAGGCCACTCTTCTCTGATTGGGCCAGCATTTCAAGCTCATTTGCATACAGAAGCTGATTGGACTTCACTCCATTTTGCACCTCAAACTCACCCCCCTCCCCGCAAGACAGCTGGAATTGTCAGTTGTTTATGCAACCTGTTGTATTCTGAGGTGAAATATGTCCTCACTCACAACACTTCCCCTTCAAAAGAAACAAATCCAATAACACAACCATGCCACACCACAAAACAGACAGGTCACACCACAAGCAGAATACCACAAGGCAAAAAAAGCTCTGATAGTAATTCTGGCAGGGGACACTGTGAGTGTAGAAAATGATTTATCCACACAATGGGAAATCTTTAGGAATTGTTTGGTGCATTTACCATGGGGCACCCACCCAGAGCCTCTGGCATTTTCTCACTCTGCTGGCATCAAAACCAATTCAAGGCAAAATAGAGATATGGAGACTTTCCCATCCTCCTTTGCATCAATTTGTCTTTGTTGGCAATGGCAACCCTAGGCCTGGCTGCTTGCTCCTGTTCAGCAGGAGCATCCCTATGGAAACTGCCTGGGTGATTTCGGACCAGCCGGAGACTTTCTGCCTAACCTGCCTTACAGGGTTGCTGTACAAATCACAAAGCCGAAAAGAATGAAGTAAACTGCTTTGCTCCCCACTAATGAGAAAGACAGAATTTTGCCTAGGGAGAGGTTGCTGAGAGGGGATGAGATAAAGTTGCCAACTATAGGTATGGACATTCCTGGAGATTTGAGCCCAGAGAGGGTGAGGTTTGAGGAGGGGTGGGACCTCAGACAGGTACAGTGCCATAGACTCCACCCTCCAAACCAGCCATTTTCTCCTGGGGAACTATTGTTGCCAATCTTGGCCCAGTGGCCATCAAACCATTCTCTTCCACTCCCTGCTGTGCAGCTGTCTTTCCCCTAGGGCTGCCAATCTCCAGGTGGGACCTGGAGATCTCCTGCTGTTACGATTTATCTCCAGATGACCAAGATCAGTTCCCCTGGAGAAAATGGCTGCTTTGGAGGGTAGACCCTATGGTATTATACCCTGCTGAGTCCTTCCGCCCCCCCCAATGCTGCCATCCACAGGATCCACCCCCCAAATCTCCAGGTATTTCCCTACTTAGAGCTGGCAACCCTACTTTCCCCTCAGTGCCTGTTGGTAGGCAACCAAGCTTGGTCCTGTCACCTGTTTTGACCTTTGAGAGAAAACTCATTGGGGCCAGTCCTGATAGGGTTGCCAACTCCAGATGGGAAATTCCTGGAGATTTGAGGGATGGAACCTGAAGCGGGTGAGGTTTCAGGAGGGGTGGGACCTCAGACAGGTACAATGCCATAGACTCACCCATCAAACTAGCCATTCCATCCTGGGGAACCATTTTTGCCAATCTCCAGGTGGGGGTTGGAGATCAATCAGAATTACAACTGCTCTCCGGGGGGGGGAGATGGAAAGCTGAAGTCAGGGGGCAGATAATGGTAGGTTGACAATTGGCTGGGAGGGAGATAGGGTTGCTAACTCCAGGTTGGGAAATTTCTGGAGATTTGAAGGGTAGAGCCTGGAGATGGTGAGGTTGGAGGAGGGGTGGGGTCTCAGACAGGTACAATGCCATAGACTCCACCCTCCAAAACAGCCAGTCCCTCATGGGGAACCATTGTTGCCAATCTCCAGGTGAGGGCTGGAGACCACTCTGAATTACAACTACTCTGCAGGAGAGAGGGCAGAAGTCAGCTGAAGTCAGAGGGGAAGATAACACTAGGTTGATGGTTAGCTGGGAAGGAGATGGGGTTGCCAACTCCAGGTTGGCAAATTCCTGGGGATTTGAGTGGTGGAACCTGGAGAGGGTGGGGTTTGAGGAGGGGTTGGACCTCAGGCAGGTAGAATGCCATAGACTCCACCCTCCAAACTAGCCATTTCCTCTTGGGTAACAATTGTTGCCAATCTCCAGGTGAGGCCTGGAGATCACTCAAAACTACAACTGCTCTTCAGGTAGCAGAGATCAGTTCTTCTGGAGAAAATGATGGTCTCTGTCATTATACCCTGCTGAGGTCACCACAGCAAATTCACACTGTGTGCCCAAAGCCAGGGCACTGTCCCAAAGCCTCCTTCTAGAGTCCATTGTATTTATTTCCACAACGGGCCTTACTCCTAGTATATGTATAAATGGAATAGTCAAGGTTTTGAGATTGCTGAGGTAAAAAACTTTCCAATATATACAGAGTTGGATTCTTAGAACATTCAAGATAGTATATGTAGCTTTGTTTCAAGGCTGTTTCTTTTTTGAGAGATACTTTGTTTAGTATATTTCAGCACTAACACAGTTCTTCCTTCAGATATTCCAGGTTTTCCTTTAGATAATACAAGCCTTTTGCTAACTCCTGAGGTGTCTAAGCTTCTCCCCTTTATCACAGACCATGTTTCTCTTTCCAACCCCTTTCCCTGGCAGGAAGTTATTCTCCTTGTCCCTAAGAAGCAATAACTCATTTTACTATTTCGCTTGAATGGGAGTTCTCTCTAACTACCCAGACCTTCTGCCAAATCCTTCTTCAGTATCCTTTGTCTGTCTAAGTTTGTTCTGTAGCTTTTCTGACTAAGGATTTAAATTCTCCCTCAGAGCATTTTTAATATATTTAGACAATGGGGTTTCTCTTATTCTTTCTGTAGAAGTACTTTTCTGACTCTTGCCTGTCAGAAAACACTGACTTCCAAATGTCTCTCCCCTCAGAAGCCAAACCCTCTGGCTACTGAGGTTAGAAAGACCAAATTGCAAAAGACCCACTTGTGAAAGACCTCTTTCCCCTCCAGATCAGCTGTTTTATTTTCTCTCTCAGCTGATGTTGGCCTGTCAGAGAGCTAGCAGAGCAGCCAATCACCTAAGCTCTTCTCTCTAGGGAAGATTAACTCTTGAACTCCCTGTCTGTCTGATACAAGCAGCATCTGAAAAAGCCTGCTTTTTGGTAAAATCCATCACACTTGAGTTTACACATTCTGATGTAGAACCCAAAGGGGAAGAGTTGGCAACTGCATGGACAGCATCAGATACTGGAGAAGATATGCATGTCTGAGAAGGCTGGTCCTCCCCTAACAGTCTTACTCTCTGATTCTCATTTTGTAGTTATTCTCTTTGTTAGTCAACGGGAAGGGATTCATGATTTCCTTTTCCCCAGACCAATGCACAATTATAAGTTTAAAAAATGTTTTAACACCCTCCCTAATCCCTACAAAAAACTAACTCACATGTGTGAACAGGACTGGCCTCTGCGGCTAAGACCTATTTCATCTGTATACTTTTTATAGGCAAGAGCAAGATTTGTGCTAGATCTACTAATGGAATAACAATATATGTTTGCCTACTTTCTCCACCAGCTTGGTGCTGCCCATGTAATTGCTAGCTCTTCCCCTTTGCAGAATGCTGTCATTCAGTGACTTATGCTGAATAGTTTTTCATTATTTTAGTTCTCACTGATCAGAATGGATAGTGTGAAATCTCATAATTAAAAAAATACAGAGGGAATTTTCAGCAAACACATAAGCATGAGACCCCTGGCAATGCTATTGACGTGGATTATTGAAGTCTTGCTCTCACTATGTACTGGAAGTTTTATTCCTTTAGGAAAGTGAATTTGATACCCTTATGCATTGCAATAGATAAGCATAATCCCAGGAACACCTACACTGGCAGAAACCTCTTCAGTGGTTGGTATCCTACTGAACACAAACCTTGTTGTAGGTTTGATGTATATGAAGTTGCTATCATTGTTGGTTTGCAGTAATGAGGATACAGTTGCCTGCCTGTGAATGCATAAGAACATAAGAGAAACCAATGTTGGATCAGGCCAATGGCCCATCCAGTCCAACACTCTGTCACACAGTGGCCAAAAATACCAGGTGCCATCAGGAGGTCCACCAGTGGGGCCAGGACACTAGAAGCCCTCCCACTGTTGACCCGCCCAAGCACCAAGAATGCAGAACATCACTTGCCCCAGGCCAAGAGTTCCTATCTATACCTTGTGGCTAATAGCCACTTATGGACCTCACCTTGTTGAGTGGAGACAGTGTCACATGATGTTGGGTTTTTTGGGGGGGGGTTTTGGAAGGGGTTTGTGCTAGCCTGTTGTTTTAGGCTTCATAAATTGTTCAAACCCTAAAGATGGAGAAAACAACAATGGTGCAGTGGGAAGAAAAAATTATTCCAAAATACGAATACCTCCTATGTGTTTCATATTAAGCTTCCTCGGGAGGGGGGGATCTGTGGAATATGAAAGCAGCAATGCTTCCAGTAAACTGGCTTTGAAACTGGTTCAGTTTTTTCCCCCACCACACCATTTCTTTTTTCTTTGTCTGTTCGTTCCAATTGGTGCAGCCCTTCATTTTTCTCATTGTTGAAACCATGCCTGCTACTATAGTGAATATAGTGATATCACAGAGACCATTCTGATGTTGCCAAGGTGGAATAGTGAGCTGCTGCAGTGTTACATCTTTGGGCACTGTAATTTCTCTGGAAACTGAAGTAGCATTCATATGGAAAGAAGTTGTATTGTAGAATATATAAGTTGTTTCTCCACAGCATTAGCACTAATTAACTGTTGGTTATTTGCTTGCATTGTTTTGCTTCTCTGTTCCAGTAACCGTTGGTATATTACAAAACTTGTTCTACATCCAACTCTTTGTAAGCCAATTAAGTTTGCAACAAGACAGCTGTATTCCTTTTCAAGATGGTTTCAAGCTGTTGACTGAGGCCTAAAAACATTTCTTCCCCCCTCCCCTGTTGTATTTTTTTTGTACTGAAAACTCAGTCTGATGATAGATTTTGTTGTTGTTGTTCAGTTGCACATTCTGACTCTTCGTGACCCCATGGATGGGTTTGGGGAAGCTCTAAATAAAAACATAAGAAGACCCCTGCTGGATTAGACCAATGATCCATCTAGTCCAGAATTCTCTCATGCAGTGGCCAACCAGTTCATCTGGAGGGCCAACAACAGGGCACAGAGAGTGAGACCTTCCCCTGATATTGCCATCTGGCTCTGGTATACAAAGGTTTAGTGCCTATGAATGCAGAGGTTCCCTTCAGTCACCTTGGCTAGTAGCCACTGATAGACCTATCCTCCATGAATCTAACTAATCCCCTTTTAAAGCTATTCCTTTGGCCATCACAACATCCTCTGGCAGTGAATTCCACATTTTAATCACTCTCAGTGTAAAGAAGTATTTCCTTTTGTCTGTCCTGAATCTACTGCCCATCAGCTTCTTTGGATGCCCTTATGTTCTAATATTTTGGGAGAGGGAGACAAAGTTCTCTGTTAGCTCTCTCCACCTCATGCATAATTTTATAAACCTCTATGATGTTCTCCTTTAGTCGTCTCTTTTGGAAACTGAAAGTCCCAGACTCTTTCCTCATAGGGAAGGTGCTCCAACCCCCCTAATCATCTTGGTCACCCTCCTCTGTACTTTTCCCAGCTTTGTGATATCTTTTTTTGAGATATGGTGACCAGAACTATACACAGTATTCCAAATGAGGCCGCACTATAGATCTATACAGGGGCATTATAATATTGGTTGTTTTATTTTCAATCCCTTTCCTAATAATCTCTAACACAGTTTGCCTTTTTCACCACTGCAGCTGTCGCATTTGGGCTGCGCCCCTGTTGGCACTCCTCCCATGGCCATGCCCCGGGGCGGCAGCCGATACAAGGGCGGATGGGTCGAGCAGGCCTCAGAAATGGCAGTGGGCCGGGTTAACTTCGCCTGTAGGGCCCTCCTGCCTCGAGCTCGGAACTTGGCTGCCTTGTATCTCTCTCTGTACCAGCATGCCCTGGTCCGTGGCTTGTACTTCCTCCCCAGCCTTCTCGTTTCCCTCCTTCCTTATATCCCCAGCCCCACCCCCAGCATTGCCCTCCCTCCTCGCCGCTCTCCTCCTCCGCCCAGCCCCACCCCCTTCATAACCGGGGGCGCCGTCCTGTGGACGTGGGAGGGGCTGTTGTTGGGCCAGTGGCGTCCTGTGTGGCTGGATGGCTGCACTGCTGGTGCCACTCCAGAGGATTCCTAGGGGCCGGGGGCCGGCCTCAGCACTGGCTTCCAGTGGTTCCCGCGGGGTGCGGCACTGAGGCCTTGCCCACCCCGTCGGCGTTTCGCTCCCTCAGCCTCATGGGGGGGTCCACTGCAGGGGCCTCGCCGAGCCTGCTCCTCCATTGCCGGGGCCTCCCTGGCCTCTCCTCAACCTCCCATCATCCCGCCGGTAAGCCTTCCCTGGGAGTACGGGGGCAGGGAGTGGGTATCGTGGCCTGGGCCAGCAGGACTGGGCCAGCAGCACACTGCGTTGACACTTTCACTGAGCTCTCCACTACAACCTTAAGATATTTGCCCCTTTAAATGGCTTTTGCAAGCTGGCACCACGGCCAAGTGAAGTCCAAGCAGCGAGTTCACTCTTAAGAAGTGAATTGACTGCTTGTACTTAACTCACCCATGGAGTCTGCTTGCAAAAGCCATTTAAAGGGAATATTCCCTTTAAATGGCTTTTGCAAGTTCTTTCTCCCATCCCTTCTATTCAGCTGGCCTCGGGGAGCCATCAGCAGAAAGGAGTGGAGGAAGATCCATGAACCTCACAAACTGAACCAGTCTGCGAACTGAGAGAGGTTCATCATGGTTTGTGGGACCTTAGGAACCATGAACTGGGACAAACCTCAGTTTTCCCGGTTGATGCCTATCCCTACTCAAGACCCTTTGGTCAGGTACCATGTCAAAACCCTTTTGAAAGTCCAAGTATATAATATCTACTGGGTCACTGTTGTCTACATGCTTGTTCACTTTCTCAAAGAACTCCAAAAGGATGGTAAGTCAGGACTTCCCTTTGCAGAAGCCATACCAATTTCCCCCCAGCAGGTTTTGTCCCTCTATGTACCTAATAGTCTTTGATTACAGTTTCTACTAATTTGCCTGGGACAGATATTAGGCTGACCGGCCTGTAATTTCCTAGTTCCTCTCTGGATCCCTTTTAAAAAAAACTGGTGTAATATTTGCTACTCTCCAGTCTTCCGATACAGTGGCTGCATTTAGGTTACATATATGGCTTAATAAGTAAACTATTTCACATTTGAGTTCCCTAAGAACTCTCAGGTGTATGTGATCAGAATCTGGAGACTTATAATTTTTAATTTCCCCAATAGGTCTAGAACTTTAGCTGTGGTCACCTCAATTTGACTCAGTTCTTCTGACTCCCTTCCTGAAAATAGTGGCTGTGGCATAGGTACATGCCCAACACTTTTCCACAATGAACACAGAAGCAAAAACATTCATTGATCTTCTCCCTGTCTCCCCATCTTTTTTTGGCAGTCCCCTTTTTTCCTTGGTCATCCAAAGGCCCAACTGTTTTTGTGGCTCATTTCCTACTCCAGATACATTAAAGATGTTTGTTTGTCTTTATGCTTTTAGCAACCCGCTCCTCTAAAGCTTCTTCACTGTTTTGTGATATTGTCAAGGAGAGGGCTTAGTCTAGGCATGCAAAGAGCCAGAGGCAAGGTCAAAATAGGCTGTGCTCTGGTTTTCCAAGAAGTCAGATGAAATGCCAAGGGCCCAGATGCAGGAGGTGAGGTCAAAAGCAGGCTGAGGGTTGGGTTTTCCAAGGAGCCAGATGAGGGTCTGAGGCTGGAGGCATGGTCCAGCAACCAGGGAGTGGCAAATTTAAGCTCTATCTACTTTTTGGGGACAAGCTGTACACACTGAAGTCTGCAAGCCAGATTTTTATAAGCTCAAGGTGTCTCAATTGGACTCAACTATCATATGACTGAAGCTACAGTGGATATTACAGCTAAGCAAGTGCTGTTGGGATGTACACATTCCAGATCCTTTGTACTTTTTATTCTGCAGCTAGTGCTGCGGAACAAACTCTGAGGTTCCAGGGCCTGCCTGGTACAAGGTTCAGTTTGACTCCTGTGGTACCTTATAAATAGTTTGATTAGTTCCAATAAAAAGGGATGAAATTGTGGTTACCTATTATCTTAATGTTCTCTGTCTATTTTCCTTTGGAATGTGCCAGTGATCTTTAAAATAGAAACCATGAATATATAATCATTTTGGGATATATTAGCATGAGTTAGATAAACCATTGCCTCATTCTGGTTTAGTGTGCACATTTGGAAATCCTGTTTATATGTTTTCACATTCTTTGGAGACCGTCTGGGTTATTTGCATTACTTCTGAGCCAAGAATGCTTCTGCTGTTTTACCTTTAAATTGTTTCATAACATCTTCAGAGTCTCAAATGGGCCATTCATAGAAAGGATGTAAATAGCAAATGACTAATTCTATATCTAAAAGGATGTTGGATGTCTCTAATTGAAATGAAAATAGCAAGAAGGTTTTACTAGATTATTAAATGTTAACAGCAAAAAGAGAAAGTGTTGCATAGAAAACACTAGGCTCTGTTGCCATATCACTGTAATGTACACTGCTTAGTGCCTTTTCATGATCATTCACATACAGAAGTATTTTTCTTTTCATGCTGGACTGCTTCTGGTCCAGATATTAGATTTTAACAGCTGGCAGTTTGCACTTGGAGGCCTTGACTAAAGTTTCACTTGTGGCTACAGTTTAGATTTGCATCTTCAGATATTAGGAAAACCTTTCAAAACAGTCCTACCTCTCAGGAAAATTTGGCCAGAGATGAAGAGTATTTTCAGTTATATCCTTCTTTATTGTTTTTGTCCTCACAGCAATCCTCTCAGTAGGTGGGGGGGTTATTTTCATTTTTCAAGTGGAAGAACTAAAACTTGGAAGTGGTTACTTACCCAGGGCAATTAGTGAATACTGTGAAATCTGTTTTCACCATTTTGCCCAAGATGTTCCATCTTTGATGGAAAAATTCTCCTTTGAGATGACTTTTTATTTTGTTCATTTCCTGAGTCTTTTACAGAACCAAAGGATATTCATAAAGACAGGCTGATCAAATTATAAGCAGTGCTATAAACCCTAGGAATTATATATTTCCAAATAATTTACCCAATAATCCTTTGGTACAGAAATCATGTTTAAGGTGTTTGTCATATGGAAATGATAATCTCTTGCCCCAAATAATTCTCCATTCCTTGGCAGCATTAAACTCTGTGTATAAACTGTAATTTTAAAAGAGTCACCATTGCAAACATTTTTCAGCATATTATTAAACAAAGGTTTCAACAGAAGAACCCCTGTGGCAGTTGACCATGGAAGCTTGTGGACAGTGTTGGACCTAACCATACCATTCTAAATTGGTTCAGCAGCTGGAAGCTCATTGGGCCAGTGCTCCAATGACTAATCCTTCTCTTCTTAAGGTCTGTTTGAAAGCAGACTTTGGTCTGTGAAGTCAGTTACTGAAATTTTTATCCACATAGAGATGTATGATTGCTTAATAGCTAGTTAAGGCTGTAGTGCTTGCTTGGTAGAAGTTTACTTCTTGATTTCTTTTCTACAGTTGTCTGTGTTGCTTGATGTTTGGTCAGAATTTTAGTTTCCTATTCTTTTGATGCCACAGATGAGAAAAATAAGTATGTGTGGGCATATGGATGAGTAACTTTTGAACACTTGGTGACTTTTGTGCCCTTTTATACAAACCTCTATGCAAATTTATATGTACAAGTTTCTTTTCTGTAATATACAAAGAAATTTGAAGTTTTAAAATTTGTTGTGACTTATGATGACCTATATAGTTGACCCATTTTAGAGTTGAGGTGTTTGACCACTGAATCTAGTTTAAGCTGAATGCTGTTCCTATCTCTTTTTGAGAGTTCTTAGTTGTGGGAGTGCTTTTTTTCATTGTTAGCACAATGGAAATTAATTGCTATTAGCAGTGTGGGTAGAACAGGTAAGGTATGGTAAAGCTGTGGAGGGAACATCTAGTAGGATTCCATGGACAGCTTCAGAAGAGTTGGAAGAAAAAGTGGTAACTCTACTCTCAGGATGGAATTTCTGAGGAGATTCACTGAAATCTCTTGACTAACTTCCTTTCTGAGAATAAGAAAAACCTTGCAACAAGTCTTTATCTAGCGTAAACTTTGCGGCATTAGGTCACACTTCATCATCAGCTTCATGTCCTGCTAGGCGGACACACACACAAGGTTATGAAGAAAAATATTGTAAATGTGGTCAAAGATCCACAAAATGCTGGAAAATGTAAAATTCATATGTAGTCAAGGAAAGAACAAAGACTATTCACAACACCAGTAATCAGAGGTAATGCAGTCTTCCGTGTTTTGCTAAGGTGTTTCACATCATAATAGCTAAATAATCCCAAATTCTTGTTAAATTCAGGGATATGGTACCAGATTTTGTGATGAATTCTAATTCAGTAGTTAGGCTGGAGTTTTACTTTTGTTGGAGAGTATTCTGGGAAATTGAAGTGTTCTCTCACTGGTTTTGGAATATTTCTGGTTTTTTTACACATTTGTCGCTATTATTTTTGTGTTATACGTTGGCTTGTATGTCTTGTGTGGGGAGGAGAAAGGTGTTGTTGACACACAGTTCCTTGGAAGATGAACAAGTGAGTAAGCCCATGGTAATAATGTTGCAAAAACATCAGTTGGCAACAAATGAGTACTTGCTGTTCTTTGAGATGTACAGGTGAGATGTATATCTTCAAAGTCTGCAATTTTATGGCAGCAAAACAAATGCCTTTATCATTCTGAATTTAATAGCATAATATAACTATAAAAATTAGGTAGTATTTATGTTTATTTAGCTAGCCTATTTTACATGCTCTCCTTTTCATGTCGGCATAAACCAGAACTGAGAAGAACTTTCTTTATTGTTGGCACTAATATGTACCTTCATGACAGTTGGATTACTCAAGGGGGCTTTTTTCCCATACATGTTCCATTATTTATTTTAATGAGGGTTTCAGAGTTTGACTCCACAATGCTTTTGGTAGTTGTACTCCATTTGATAGATGAATGAGATCTGGTAACATTATAAGTTGGTGAAAAGTTGCATTCTTAGAGATTTGAGTTTGGGCTGAAACCCAGTCTTGTCATTTCTGCAGAGCTGTGGCCTGCTTTAGACATAATAGCATCATGCAAAAGCCAGTTATCCATACAGAGTTTCCATGTGACTGGTATCACATTTAAAATACACTTTCTCTGTGTGTTGGCCTATATTGAATATCAGCAGTTGGTCACCGCTCCTCACATATGGGCCAGCACATATGGTAAACATTATGCTGGCCACTTAGAACAGCTACACAGGAAAACACTGTGGAAGGCTGGGAATGGAATAATATTTCCTCCTATGTGGATGGTAGAAAGATGTATACCACTCCTTGCAGAAGGGTGGAATACAAATGTATTTGATAAGTGTTAGCATTGGGGTTGCAAGTGGTTTAGTGCATGGGGCTGCAAGTAGCATAGTGCGTGGGATTTTTCCTTGACCTCTCTTTATTTATCATATCTCTGGATCTAACAGGAAAGGTTCACAAGATGTCACAGGTGTCACCATTTTAAATATTTCAACATTATATTGGTGACCATGTTTCTTGTCAATGCAGGTGTCTTAAAACATGGTAACACCACTGCAAATTGCTGTTGCACAGGTCTGGCAGTAGTCAAGTTGATGGTCCTCTGTGGTGAGATATGTGTGCATGAGAGCTGTGGGATTTTTGGAGAGGAGAAAACTTTTTTTAGGTTGGGAGACCTATTAGAGTATGTTGGATGGATTGTCTCATCCTTGGTTTTGCACAAAGAATTTCATAAGGGTATAGAAGAGATCAGAACTTGTAGTTCATTAGATTAGGGGTTGGTGCTGTATCCTTGATGTGATTTAAGAGTTGTGGTTTGGATCAATTCCTATGGGAACTTTCTGACTCAAACCTTTCATTAAAGATCTTGAGTCCATATAATAATAAAGAAGAAAGAGAGTGGATTTATATCCCACCCTTCACTCGGAGTCCCAGAGTGGTTTACAAGCTCCTTTCCCTTCCCCTCCCCACAGCAGACACCCTGTGAGGTAGGTAGGACTGAGAGAGCTCTGAGAGAACTGCTCTTTCAGAATGGCTCTGACAGAACTATGGCTTGCCTAAGGTCATCCTGCTGCAAGTGGAGGAGTGGGGAATCAAACCCACTTCTCTCAGATTAGAGTCCGCATACTTAACCACTGCACCAAACTGGCTCTCCAGATGTTATCCTCAGCTACATGGAGGACTGAAGTACCAAATTTGCTATTTGATTACATCTCTCCCACCGCTTTTTCATTTTTCATGCCTGCTCTGTAAGCGGTTTGAACTTCAGTTGCTTCCAGGGCACTCTGGCTTTGTGACCTAGTAGGTGGCCAGAAACACTGTCTTCCACAGACCCTACAGAAAACATTCTGGTTCATAATTTGTTAGTCAGATACCAAACTGATTATTTGCTGAAGAATGAATAGAAGGTGATCTTTAGTTCATCTTCCCTTATGAATAACTATGATTTGTCTGAATTTTGGAAATTGTGTCCAAAGCTCCATTACTTTCCATTTTGAGTAAAGGAGCATATAACTTCAGTGCATAATAATAGCACTTGGAGAAAGAATCTTTAGTTACTAGTTGACTGTTACATTTAGTGAAGATACTTAATACCATATCTTAGGGTTGGAATAATCCAAGTATGCATTTTGTGTGAAGAGTTACAGAACCTGTGACTATATATATCTTTGCCTGCACCCATATAGGTATAACAAGTATTTCAATATCTCTCTGTGTTCTGATCCAGTTCTCTCTTTATGTGCTCATGCATCATGCCATATGGTGCAGAGCTGCATGCCAGTTGATAAAAATATTCCAAGAACCCGAGAAACTAGCAGTTAGTTGAAAAGGGGTGATGATTCTTGACCAATGCACTTGTGATTTTAGCATGTGTTTCATTTTAGCATGTGTATTTTGAAATAGTGAAAGTTCGTCTATGAAACCTTCTGTCTCTCTTTTAAAAACATTTAAATATTTTCCCCTAAAAAATTAAAGTAGATTTATCAAAAAGTAAAATAATTACTCATTTTCAAAGAAAAAAAATCATGGGGGTAACATCATGATTTATCACTGTGGGCTTTGCTTATTATAATTCTTATTAATCTGGTCCTGTGTGTGGAATCAAACTGCAGCAGAGTCTCTGTCATGGCATTCAGGTGACTGTTCATTGTTTAACAATATATAGGCACATGAGCAGTAATAGAACCCTTTTACATATTTCATTACTATTATGGTCACTCTTTTGTCTGAGGATGTTCCTATGCAGGCTCCCACACAGCATGTTTAGCATACCATTTACATAGAAATGCCAGCCTCCAGGTGGGACCTGAGGATCCCCTGTAATTACAGCTCACTTCCAGACTACAGAGATCAGTTCCTTTGGAGAAAATGGATAGTTTGGAGGGTGGACTCTATGGCATCATACCCCACTGTCCCTGTCCTCCCCAGGCTCCATCCCTAAATCTCCAGGAATTTCCCAACCTGAAGCTGGCAACCCTACACCCCTTGCTAGTGGTCGGGGAGAACCTGGCAACGCTACAGCTACAAATTTACTTATCAAGGTGCAAGACTAGTGCTGGATTCCAAGCCTTTTTGGAGCAGTGACACCTTCAGTGTAATCCTAAGAACACTTTCTTGGGAGTAAGATCTAATGGGTTTCTGAGTAGACCTGCTTACTATGGAACTACTATTCTTGTCCATATGATTTTTTGGCCACTCTCCTTTCTCCTAAAGAGATTATATTACATGTCATTCCAAATTTACTTAAAGTCAAACATTTTAACAGCAATTCCATTTAATTTAGTCCAGAACAGTAACATTTATGTAGTCTTGTACTAGAAATTACGCATGCCAATTTAATAAAGTTCTGCTGGCAGAACAGAACAGCTTTCCATGTTCTCAGAAATTAGCTCCTTGGGGTTGGTAGCCACTTGTGCAATGGAAAGAACCATTAGAACCCAAGCAAATATGTTTACAATATTTGAAAATGTCCCAGACAAAATGGCATAAATTATATTTCACATAAAAGTGAATGTTGTTTTGAGAACAAAAAGAGTTTGTTTTATTTTTGATACTCTTTGAGATAATTCATCACACACTGGGTGTTGCAAAACCAGATTTGGGAACTGCTGTGTTAGATTAGATTTATGCCTTAATATGACCTATATGGGAGTATGTGAGACCCGTGCTGCATGTAGTAAAGAGAATGCTAAGGTACATAGCATTTAAAATTATACTACTTGTAGTATATTATGACGTGTATATATACTTTGCTTTCATTCAAAAGTGGAAATAGGTTACAAACATTTTGAAGAAGTTTTGATGATACCATTACAAATAGTTATGAATGAGGTAAAAGAAGTAATGACAATACCTCTGATATGGCAGTGGCATATATAACGTTCATATATAAAGGATATGTAAACTTTCAGGGGCACAGTTCCCTTTCAGATGCAGGAGCAAGATGGCAACCTGAGATGACGCTTGATATTAAACTCCTCTTGCTTTGCTTTCAGTAAGTTTTCTTTTTTCCTGGTAGTGAATAACTGCTCAAATCCAGTTTATAGACTGCTTCTTTGGCTACAAGGTGCTTCAGAGTGCTTGGAGTGAATTACTGCCTCTGCTGTGTATATAATTGCTTTAAACTCTGGAATTTCTAACACCTTCCACATTACTTGGGAGAAGCAGCAAACAATTTTTTTAAAAAAACAAGGCAGTTAGGAGTGAAAACAGCTACCCTCCTTAACTCTTCATGATAAATCAGCTGTGGGACTAAAGAGTGAAACAACTAAAGAACTCCAGGTATGAAGGAAAGTCCTAACCTCTTCACACCTTAGTTTCCTACCTTTGAATGCCCAGCTGTTGGTTGTTAACACTCCAGCTGCATCTCTTTGGATATATACAGTACATGCAATGGTGCCGTCAAAGAAGAGATTAAGGAATATTTATGAGCTACCTTCTCCTAAACAATTAAGACTGGGTAGTTACTGCTCAAGAATTAATCCTCCATTGCATGACATTCCTCCTAAAAACAGATATGAGATTTTGAGACAAAAGTCTCTTCAAGAGAAGCAACATCTGGATAATCAGGGTGGAAATGAAATTTCTTCTGGACAAGAGAATAGTATCTTAGCCTTGGTAGCTTCTCAGGCCCTACTATTTGCAGATACTGTAAGCAAGATTTATGTGAAATTGAAGGAGATTTGGGAGGAAAATCAAAGTAGTAATTTAGAGTGGGAATTAAAACCTCATGAGATGGGGGCTAGTATAAAACGGAGAGTATCTGGAGCATGCAAAGAAAGATTTGGAGATGCAAAGAAACTTTCCGAGGTTTAAAATCAAAACTGATACTTCATTCATTCCAGTATTCATTCCACTTTAGCTAGTAATCACTCCTTATAGAAGTATACTTCTGGCCTGGGATTTAGGTACCAGATTAAGTCTCATCTGGCCAAATTATTGCAGTTATCTATGTACACTATTAATCTGATGGATCGTATAGTTTTGAGGAAAACTTTTAGAACTTGGAGTGTTATGCTTAATTTTAGAACTTCTGTGATTCTGAATCTTTTAATGCATAGGGCTCTAATGTTGTCTGACTTTGGTATTTATCCTACTAGGATTTTTAGGAATCAAAACATCAATCCCCTAATCTCTAGAAAATTTGAGACAAGAGAAGCAAGATCAGCAGACATTTTTGCGCATGAGGGCAGTGAGCCCAAGACAGCTCACTCTAATTTCTGGTTCTAAGGAGATGCAGACTCACAGCTGACTTAGTTCTTACTACAAAATTCTGGTTAGTTTTTGGTAAATATGTAGAAAATTTGATGATCAGATATTCATTATGCCCTGACTAACTGCTGCTAAATTTGTGGGATGATCCCCAAATCCCGCAAATTAAGAAAGATTTAGTTTCTGTATTATGCACTGCTGCAAAGTCTGCAATTGCCTTCTGGAAATCTTCCTCACCCCCAATCCTTAAGACTTGGTACAGGAATATATGGGATTATCTCAGTGGGAAGGATACTGATACAAACCTCGAATAAAGACCCTTACTCTACCTCTCTTGATTATTATAATTTTTGGTAACCTGTTTTAATTTTTATTTTTCAAAACAAAGACCATTTTCAACAGAATTGTGTTATAGATGTTTTACTATGCTAATGGATATGTGATTATTTACTATGACCTCACATGCTTATGACAGTTTATTATCACTGGTTTGTCTTTGCGTCTGATGTTAAATTTTCAGTAAAAGCCTTAAAAAAAAAAGATACCAGACAGCACAGACTATTCTTATGAGTGATATGAATGCAAGACTTGGTGCTAGTAATGTGGATTTTCTGAAATCTAGGTTTGGCGACGGCTTGGTCTCCTCTAAACTGTGTAACAATAGAATATCTTTGGAAAGGGGTATTGTCATTGCTGGCACCTATTTGTTAAATTTAACAGCAAAATTTAATTTGAAAATGTTAAATAGCCACCTGGAATTTATGTCATCTGATCAGATAGCTAACTTTTCTTATATCTCTACCAAGGAGCCAGTGTTTTAGACTATATTCTTGTAGCAGGTGAATTACTTCCAAGAATAGCTAAAATCACTGTGATGGAAATTTTTTGTAGTGATCATCTCCATATAAAATTTGAATTAAAAGTGTGTTCCAGTTCTTATCAAATTGGTAGGCCATTATATTACAGGTATAACCCCTGTATTGCTGATAAAACTAGGAAGCTGATGAATCAGGAAAGTATAAATAGCATCAAAAGAGAAATTATCAATCACACAACAGGGCAAAACTTAGATGAGTTATTGGCTAAATTATTGGGAGCATTTCAAACCTTATTTTTGAAATGTTACAATTGTAAGAAGGGTGGGAAAGATGGAATGGTTTTATAGTGAATGTCAGAAGGCTAAATCAAAAGAGGAACTATCAAATGAAAACTTGCTGTACACACCATCATATCTCAGTTTGATGTGGCTAAAACTGGATAACTGCCCAATCAAAACATCCTCAATTGTTTTGGAAAATGCTTAATAATTTAATCAAGCAACAGAAAAATTTTGAAAGTGAAAAGAAATCTCTCCAGAAATCTGGGTGGACTGTTTTCTGTGTGAGGGTGGAGGTATTGAGGCTAGTGATAAGATCTCTGATTCGAAACATAGCTTTTGCCTCAGTTACAGAAATGTGGGAGGAAGTTAACCTGATGAGATTCTTAGACTGAGTCATCACCTAAAACCTGGCAAGGCTGCATGTCCAAATGGCATTCCCTCTGAATTGTTCCTCTCAAGTCTCACTTGGTGGGCTTTGCTTCTGGCTGTTTTTTTTTTTACTGCATTAGATCAAACAGGTGAAATTCCTGTAGATTGTCAGTTATCAGTTGTGGCACCGTTCTACAAAAATAGAGTACTCACTTAGATCCCACAAATTACAGGCCCATTAGTTTGCTTTCTGTGCTGGGCAAATTGTATGCCATGCATTTGGAACTCAAATTGAAGTCTTGGGTGACAATTGTAATGTTTTAAGACCTGAATAATGTATAATAGGATAGTCTTGCCACATTTGACTAGGAAATATTTAAAGATGAATGGATTATATGCTGCCTTTTTTGACTAAAACTGGCATTTTATACTGTAAATAGAGAAAAGTTGTGAGCCGAGCTACAAAAGTATGCAATTTCAAAATCTTTGTTGTACTTAATTCAATCGCTGTATACTAGCACAACTCTACAGGTCAGGTGGTCGAGGATAGATCTTTTAACAGATAGTATATCTGTGGTAAAAGGAGTATGGCAGGGTTGCATTTTGGCTCTGACACCTTTTGCACTCTACTTAAATGATCTGAGTCCCTTCTTGTCAAAAGTGAACATAATGACTGCATCATTAGGTGGGCATCAAGTTAGTGTAATGCTTTATGCTGCTGATGGCTTACTACTATTTGGTGTAGTGCCTTGGTGTAGTGGTTAAGTGTGTGGACTCTAATCTGGGAGAACCGGGTTTGATTCCCCACACCTCCACTTACACCTGCTGGATGACCTTGGGCAAGCCATAGTTCTGGCACAGCTGTTCTTGAAAAAGAGCAGTTTCTGTCAGAGCTCTCTCAGCCTCACCTACTCACAGGGTGTCTGTTGTGGGGAGGGGAAGAGAAAGGAGTTTGTAAGCTGCCCTGAAACTCCTTTGGGTAGTGAAGGGTGGAGTATAAATCCAATCTCTTCTTCTTCTTCTACTATCATTGACTAGGCAGGGTTTAAGAAACAAAAGCAATCAATTTATTAATTACTATGCAATGGAGCAACTTAGCACAAGTCAAAATCTAAAATACTGCTTTTTGGAGACCATAGGAAGACAGGGCATCCTTGGAGGTTGCAAGGAACGGAGTTTGAACAAATTAATTCTTACAAATATCTGAGCATCTATTTTGACACTCTGGTGGCATGGAAAAGTCATCTAAAACATAATCATAAATAGCTTTCAGTTTCTGTCCATATCCTTGGAAGAAATTTTATTTTAAAAAAGGTGGGCAGTCTTTTACAACATTGCTCAAATTATTCAATTCAAAGATCTTACCTGTAATCCTATTTGGGGCACCATGTAGTAGCTAAAGATCTTGAAAGGCTGCAAAACTAGCTTATTCCAAACCATCTTGGGAATCCCCAATTGTGTCTCCAATTCAGTAATTAGATTAGAAATTGGACTGTGCTGCTTACAGTCAATCACATAGAAATACATCATTAAGATGTGGTTAAAATATTCTTATTAGAACCCCCAAGTCAACTAAAAGTCAAGTCAAATTTATTGTTACAGTCAATGACCAGTGCACTCAGTCATTTTACATAAAAACATTTGAATAATAAATATGAGATAAAACCAACAATGGCATACTTAAAATGTTTAAAACTGTGACAAGTCAACTAATACATCTAATGAGGCAAGACTTATTTTTATCATCAAGTTCAAATGCCTTCTTTGACAAATTATGTGAACTTGGATTTTCATTAGATGATTATTTAGTTACTATTCAGGTCACCTATTGAAAACTATAACAAATCAATTTTGTCACATGATTGGTCTGGGCTACTTAGTGATTCATTCAGATAGTGTTCTCCTTTGCATTATGGCTATATCCCTGCTGATCAGGCAGTTGGTTCACTTCCTTGAACACAATGACCTGGTGTCAGTGATCCATGCAGTGGTCACCTCGAGACTGGACTACTGTAATGCCCTCTACATGGGGCTGCCCTTGTCCCAAATTTGGAAGCTGCAGCTAGTGCAGAATGCAGTGGCCAGGCTGTTGTTGGGTTTTCCTATGTGGGACCATATCCAGCCTGCCCTAAAAGCACTGCACTGGCTGCCTATAGGGTACTGAATTCAGTTCAAGGTGCTGGTAGTTATCTTTAAAGCCCTTTATGGCCAGGGACATATGTACCTAAAGGACTTTCTCCATACATTCCCCAGTGAGCACTGTGATTGGGCACTCAAAATTGTCTTCCCAGGCCCTAGAGGAACCAGGCTTGCAGCAACAAGGGCCAGGGCCTTCTCAGTGGCAGCTCCATACTGGTGGAATGAGCTCCCGGAATACATCAGGGCCCTGCGGGACCTTTTATAGTTCCACAGGTCCTGTAAAACTGAGCTCTTCCACCAGGCATTTGATTAAGGAGCTGCCGCAACCATCTGAGGCCCTGGTCTCAATGCCATCAATACCTTAATAACATCAATAATATCATTAACATCACTGAATAGCCTGTGCCTTGCTGACATGACCCAGACCATGCGCTAATTGATTGTAGACTCCTGCCATGTTGCATGCCATATTTTATCAGTAATAATGTTGTGAGCTGCCCTGAGCCTGCTGTGGCGGGGAGGGCAGGATAGAAGTCAAATAAAATAAATAAATACTATTATGTGGTTCTAACAGTCTTGGATCCCCAGAAAATGTTACAGTACGTAATGGAACATATTGAAGAACTTGGATCCTTCTCAGGATACAAAATCAACAGGTAGAAGACAAAAATGATAATGAAATATTTAACGCAACAACAAGAAGAATATAGATTGTACAGTGGTCACTGATCCCAAACTGGGCAAAATTGTAATCTTTTTAAAAAACAATTATCAGAAGACTTGAAATTGATACAATCACATTTATCTAGATGGAAAAAAATTACAATCTCATGGCTGGGAAGAATTTCTGCAATCAAAATGAATGTACTGCCAAAACACATTTTTTTAAATTCCAAATGCTACCTATACATATAGAAGAAAGAATATTGAAAGAGTGGCAAGGAGAGAGAAACAAATTTATTTGGAATGGTGAGAAACCAAGAGTAAGGTTTAAAATATTACAAGATGAGAAAAAGAAAGGAGGGTTAGCAGTTCCAAATATAAAATTATATTACCAAGTAGCAGGCCTGGATTGGATTGCTGCTTGGATTAAAAACCCAATACAAAGAATAGTAAAACTTGAATAGATGAAGGCATACACAATTATTTATAGATTAAGAAATCAATTAAAATGATCATAACGCAAGAAAGGAGTCATATAATCAGAGATGGACTTTTGAGAATATGGTTTACACATCGGAATTTACTGAGCCCTCCAAATTCTCTGCTCATGTCCCCAGTAGAAGCTTATCATTAAAAGACCATGAGAAATAAAAGTGTATTTTTAATGTACGGCAATATGATAAATACTTAGGGGAAAATCAAGTCCTGGCAAGATATTAGAGATGAAGGAATCAGCATTCAATAGTTGCTATATTATCAATCAGCTTCAAGACTAAAAAAAGATTACCAACATGGAAGGTTTAATTTCAAAGTTGATTTTTAAAATCTTCTGAATCTCTGCATGTATATCTTTCCAAAGTTTTCTTGCCTTTTTACGGGTCCACCACATGTGGTAAAAGGTGCCATCTGCCTCTTTACATTTCCAGCAGGTCCCTATATAGAGGTGACTGAGTTTGAAACAAAAAGACGATTTACTACAATGAATATATAAGTTATTACTTCAGTTAGAAACAGAAGAACAAGTTAAAAAATGTATGATTAAATGGATGCAGAATTTCAGAGAAGAAAGTGCGAGGAAGCACACCTATGCACCAATGGGAATGGTTATAGGAAAAAGAAGTTAAGTTTACACCCAGCAAGGTATTAAGAGAAAATGCTAGAAATGTCAAGACATAGATGGAATGCTTTACCATATGTGGTAGACTTGTAAAAAAGCAAAAAGATATTGGAAGGAAATACATGGGAAAATGCATAATATATTAAAATTTAAATTTCCTATGGAAGCTAAGATTTTTTTTTTAAGGTATACCGCCTAATAAATTACCAAAAATTTTGGAACAGATATTCAAATATATGGTGACAGCAGCTAGAATTATCTACTAAGTGAAATGGAAATTAGACATCTGTCCAAGCTTAGAAGAATGGGAAAATAAACTTGCCGACTATGGAGTAATGGTGAAATTAACAACCTATCTGAGAAACTTAGTTAAGAAATTTGAGGAGAAATGGAGTATGTGTTATGCAAGCAGGAGGAAAATTTAGAATGAGAGTTTAAAACTGTGTATAAATGTATTGCATTGCAGAAGCAAACTGAGAACAAGTTTTGAATATAAATGTATAAGGGAGTGGATTTTGAGCAGAAACATCTTTTATTTTCTTATTATGAGATATATAATCGACTTTCCTTTATACTTAGATGTATTAAAAGTTATAGTGAGTATGTAGAAAGGGTGAAATATGTAATATTGAATATGTAGTACTGATGAAACTAATAGTGTAGGTGCAAAATAGATCAGTTATGAAATCTGAAATTTAAAATGTTGAATATAAAAGTACCCCAACTGAAGTAAGGACCGTTGTATTTAACAGATAACGTTTTAAGAATTATAATGACGGGGATGTTGGGGATAAATATTTTCTATTTTATATACACTGTAATGTATAATTATCCTTGACATATGCAATTATGTTATATAGTCCCTCTTTTCCTTTTTGGATCCCCTCTACGTTACTTTTTCTAAAATAAAAAAAAATAAAAAAGTGGAAACACGTGAAAGACATTTGTGCTAAATCACACTTATTGTATCCCTTGCATTTCTGCTTGTGCAAGAACTTTGCAACCAATTTTTAAGCACTGTAATACGCAGGGAGGAAAGTGCTAAGTATAACACAAAATCTTGTGCAAGTAGAACTGTAGTAAGCCCATTTATGTTTCCACTTGTGTATTTCAGAAGCCAGACCATTAATTACAAAGCTGCTCTTTATTAGATACAAAGAATACTGTAAGCTAACAGTGCAATCCTAAACAGTTATGTTCTTCAAAGTCCACTGACTTCAACAGATTTAGAAGGGTATAACTCTGTTTAGGATTGCAATCTTAGATGTGTGAGCACGATTGTTTTTTCATTTTGGAAATTGGAGGGGGAAGTAAAATAGGGGCTCTTCAGGGCTTTGTTACTGTATATAGCAGGGATGTTGAACTCATTTGTTATAAGGGCCAGATCTGACATAAATGAGACCTTGTTGGGCCAGGCCATGTGTGTCATAAAATGTAATGCCAGGTAGAGGAGATATAAACTTTATAAAGGACACAAACACAAAGGTGTTTTTTTACATAAAATAAAAATATGCTTAAAACATTAGCACTCTTGAAATATTTTGTTTATTTAATATCGTCTGATAACTGACACCTCTTGCTCTGAATTATTGTATCAAAATGTCTGTGCTGTTGTAATCTTGAGTATGTTATTCAGGTGTATATCCGTAAGCTGCAAACCTATGATGACACAGCAGCAGCAGAACTGGAAGAAGAAGCAGAAGACAGCCAGTTCCACTGCGGGCTTGATGGAAGCCCTCCGGGGGCCTAATCCACCCCCCGGGCCACATGTTTGATACCGCTGGTATATAGGGTTTTGCATGAGCTGTTCCTTTCACTTCCTTGATGAGGAAAGTGCTGTATGCACAGTAGGAGAAAATGCATTAAGGTTTCCCTGTTATTAGGTGCATTAATGCTGTGTTCCCACTTTAGTAGCTGGCTTGGTGTGTATAAGCAGCATTTCTTGAAATGGGCTATTAAAAGTTGACCAAACAAACCAAAGGTAAAAAATATGACATGAAAATCCTAATAACTCCAAATAACTCCATCCCTTCCTTAAACTATGGTCCATTATGCACACACATCTTCTTGCAGATTTTCAGAGCAGTAAGCCTTTAATATTGACTTTGGATTCTGTGCTCGCCTTATGCACCATTCTTTTTTCCTTGAGTGTATTTATTCTGCAGTTAAAGTTTTAAAAATGCAGTTTTCTACATCAGGGTGGAACATCATTTGTGAAGTGTGGGGGGTGGTGTCCAAAGTTTTTTTTAATTTATGCAATTGTCCTATCACAGCTGTGCAATAGTGTCTAGCAAGCACCTTCCATTTAAATCCTCGTGGTTCAGGTTTTGTGCATGTATTTTAGCATGCATTTGTTGAATGAAGGGGTGTTAGCCTGATTGCGCGTTATTATGAATAATAACGAGGGGAATATGATTGATTATTAATAAGCAATCAGCTGCGAGAGCGAACACCTGTGTATACAGAGGTCAGCCCTGCTGGGAGGTGTTGGTAACAGACCAGGAGACTTTTGTAGTTGAAAAATAAAGTCTTTTACTGAAGTTCTGCACACGCAAACAATTACACAAGCTCACACACAATTATTCAAGGCCTAAGAAATACAGAGAGAGGCAAAGCACATTTGCATTAGCAGGTAACTTGTTGGTGGGCAATACTTACTAGTCCGTTGTGCAGAGTGTTCCTCAGGAAAAATGGAGGGGAAGGAAACTAAGAAAAATGGGGAACCATGCGGCCTGACCCGCAGGTAATCACATGGGAACTCTGGCTGCAGACCAGAGTTTAAAGATGGAGGCAGGGGGTGGGGATAGCAAGCTGGACAAAAGAGGGTCAAAGATTCGATAGGGGTCGAAGAGCAGAGAGAGGGCCGGTGGTCTGGCATCTCCTTATAAGCAGGAGGGTAGGGGCTAGTTACCTCCCTGATTCCCGCCTCCTGGTAGTCCATCCCTGAAAGCACCCTATTGGTTGGAAGATGTAGGGGAGGTGTGTGGAGGTGTGCCTGAGGGATGGTCAATACTGAGAGCTAGAAACTTACTCATGTCTGACACCAGGTAACAGCCAGGATGAGTCATCCGGCCAATTCTATTGTCTTCTTGATGGCATTAGCCAGGCTGCTGATGGCCATCAATCAGTTACTAGGCAACGATGAATAGACTCTGCCAGGGCTACGTGAGGTCTTGCAGGTGAAGGTGGGGGGAGGGAAAGAGGCTGCCTGCTTTAGAAGGAACTCTTAATGGCGTTTTTGGAGTTCCTATTTCTTGTATTTTATCAAGACATGATTCTGTGCTTTAATGTGTACTGGTTCTGATTCATATTTCCTTCATGAAGAACAGGCCGGTAACCTCTGCTGGGCACTGGAGCTGCTGGAAAGGTCAGGAGAAGCGTCTCTTGCCTGGGTGCAGTCTCTGCTGGCTACCATGTGGTTCAGCTCCTTATACACGCACTGGCACAGTTTATTATTTTATTACAGTCCAAAAAGAGGCTCAAAAGCCTTGCAGGGCAACAGGGGAACAGAAAGGAATGCAGGCAAAGGGGGGGAAACCCAATGTTAAAACTGACAAGACTTTTCTTGAAACTGTCAAGCAGCTGCAAAGCCCCATTTTCCATATTGCTGAGCCCTAGGGGATTCTTTGCTTTGTTATCAGCCACTGTGAAAAATGGGAAAGAGTCACACAATCTCATAATATGGGAGAACATGCTGACTGTACAGAATACATGGTAGAACCCACTGACTCTGGCATTGCAAGCTGTGATTATTAGCAGTGTGTGTGTGCGTGCACGCCTGTGCAAAGTCAGCTGTAACTTCACCACACTTTACACAGGGCTGCAGCTTGTATGGGGGAGGAGAGGATTCCTCTGGCAAAAGCTCTGGAGAACTTTTTTAGTCCTGTGCCACTAAATTGGAAAACAAATTGGAAAACAAACAATATTTTCATTGATTCCCTATTGCAGCTGCATAGTAATGCTAATTTCCTGCCCTTCCTTGCAAATTTGCATGGTTTTCTCTTTGTGATTCTCTAATTTGATCCTGCACACTGGTTGTGATCTTGGCAGTTTTTAGAAGCCTGTCTTGTGCTGACTGCGCTCTGTCCTCCAAATGAATCGATCCCAATCGATTCTTAAGTTCGGTGGTTTGCAGAAGATCCATCTGTTGCAGCCACTATTTTAATGTTAGGCTTCCAGAGACTGCCAAAATGCCCCCCCCCCAACATTGTTCACTAAAACATTAAAGGGAAAAATATTTTCAAAGTTTTAGTCTCCCCATCCCAGTCTCTCTCTCTCTCTCTCTCTCTCTCTCTCTCTTTACATCTCATGTCAATTTCATTCCATGCTGATAGTCCCTCCCTTTGTTTTGTTCACATGTACCACTGAAATCCTTTTTGGCTTTTATTGCACTGGTGATACTGCAGTTTGCCTCCAATTCCCCTTTCAAGTCAATACCAGCAGGGAACTAAACCTTGCACAGCTCCTTTTAAACTTTCCCTGTGTCATTTTAATTTATTTTATTCAGCAATCTGAGACCAGCGAGTCTCATATTGTGAAATTTTTTTTAAAAAAAAATTAAACAAGAGGAAAATGGAGCTTGAAGGTGGGAGATGATGGAAGGTGCAGAGTGGGCAAAATGACCTTGATGTGGGTGGGGGAATGACCTTCAAGAGGTGGCAAAAGGGCGGGGGGGAATCAAGGGAATCTGTACGCTTTTGAATTCAGCTTGCAAGCGAAATACGGGGAATATCGGCACAAAAGCACTCTCAGAAAACCCTGGAAAACAGTGGCCAGAAAGTGAACTGGGTGCTGAAGGGAGAAAAATCAATGCAGAATGACAGAGGAGACCTGACAGACATACACGGTGAAGGTGAGGGAAAACACCCATGCATATCACTATGCTTACTGCTGTTGTGACACTGATGGTAGATGATCACCAGCCAGCTGACAAGCAAGCAGAGAATCTCTTTCCCTTCCTGTCTCACGGCACATTAGATATTTTTCTGTACTCAGTCCTCAGGGTGCCTGACATCATGCACACCAAGATGTAACTTTCTAAGGATACACTGATGTGCCATGCCTTGTATGCCACAGAAATAGTTCTGGGCCTTTGCCAGTGCTTCTTCCCTTCACCTTCCTGTATCAGCTGGCTGGTACCAATGCAGGCCTGTCAGTACCAGAGCAATACCCACAGCAATTGTACTTCAGAAGGAAGAACATGGAACATATTTGAGCTGAAGAAAGATTTGCACATGAGCAGTGCTGGCAGCACAGGAAATATGAATATAGATGTTTGATTGGTTTGAAGCTGAAATATTTAAATTTGCCAAAATATGTTTGAGTGTGCAGTATGTTTTCTGCTCATGAGAAATGTAAATAGAAACAGTTCATGAAACAGATCTCCCTTGTTTGTCCTTTCCCCATGGAACCTCTTGTGTCTCTCCAGAAACAACTGCTCCTGAGGATTGAGGAACCCTCAGAAGCTGAGTGATATGCAGCACAGGTAGAGAGGTCTTAGGAAATTAGTGGAAAATCTCACCTTTCTTCATGCTTTCCCACAGAGCAGAAGAAAGTAGTGATTTCTGCTGGCTGTCCCTACTCGCCACTGTCCTCTACCCTGCATTTGACTCAGGATAATAGAAGATCCACTAACGTCTATTCCGCATCTATTGGAAGAAATTCAGTCTTCTGGAGAAGTTTGCCGGCTTAAAAATAAATGTTAAAAAGACAAAAATTTTAACCAAAAACTGTACCCAAGAAAAAACACTACAAAACTTGAGGTCACAAATAAAGTTCATTACTTAGGAATATATATGACGAACAGAAACAGTGCATTAGTGGAAAACAACTATAAAAATTATTAGAAGAAATTAAAAAGGATCTTTTTAAATGGAAAGACTTACAACTCTCATTACTGGGTAGAATAGCAAGCCTTAAATGAACATACTTCCACGTTTTTTGTTCCTATTTATTTATTTATTTGTTTATTCAATTTTTATCCTGCCCTCCCATCTAAGTGGCTCAGGACGGCTTACAACATCAATAAAACCAATATACATAAAAACACACATAATTCATATAAAACAGTTTAGCCAAAAATACAATAAATATAAATAAACTGCTCAATATAGATTATATCTAAACTTCTTCCACAGTGTGATCATTTAGTGAGTCGGCATGGCTCAACGGGCATGACATCAGTCTCACTGATATGCCCTGCGGAAAAGCTCCGTCTTCTCTGGTGGTTTCTGGAGTGGGGCAGTCCTTCAAGTCCATACTCCTGGGACTTGCCCCTCCCATTTCCTTTTGCAGGGCCATCAGACTTTCAATCCTGGATGGGAGGGGCTTGTCCCATGGATCACCAGTCTTACCGGCCCTGCCTTGCTTGCAGGACGTTTGACTGTGCTTGGAAAAGCACGAAGATCCTGGCACTGGAAGAAGAGTGTTTAGAAGACAGGAACAGTGAGTGTTGGGAAGGTGGGAACAGGAATTCCTTCCTTGTGTACCTCTTCAGAGTCCTCCGATAGCAGAATCGGAGAGTGGCTGCCGGCAGCTCTGGGAGTCCCCCAGGCGGTTGCGGCAGCCTAGATTCACCCCCGCCGAGCGCAGTCGGTGTGGAGAGAGCCACAGAAGAGTTTTCCTGCCCCAGTTCTCTGGGAAAACGCAGGAGAAGGCAGCGGGGATGGAGATGATGGTCGGGTGGTTTGTGTGATCTCGGGACGTCAGGGAGCCACTTGCTATTACATGCAGGCTTGGAGAAGTGGGAAATGCGGAGGCTCCAACTGACCCGGCTACAGAATCATGGTAGGAGAGTTCTGCCTTGGGAGGGGGAAGCAGATGACCTTGGTGGGTCTGGAAGGAAAGGGCCCTTAATTTGGACTCTGAATCTGCTTGGGGCTTGGGGGAACCCGCCCTCCCATCCTCTTCCTTTCCCAGTCTGGTGGATTGGATCAAGAGGAATTTATGTTTTTTCTGGCATTAAGTGGCTGGGCAGAGATCAGGAGCCCCCCCCCTTTTCCTTCTGTCCTTTGAAGTTCTATGGGGATTTTTTGGCGGGAAGGGCAGCCATTTTGAGGACTGTTTAGTGAAGGTATTTACTTTAACTTTCTAGCACTGAGGCAAAATGGCGGATAAATCTGGAGCTTCTAGTTCATCTTCCCAAGAAAATTTAGAAGCCTCCCAAATTGCCAAGCAGGACTCTCCAGAACTTGATCTCAGCAGGGATGATTTACATACCCCCCTTCTGTCCTGGTTAAAGGAAGAAATGCGCAAGGAGTTTAGAGATCTTTGGAGACAAGCACCTAGAGAGAAGGGGGCTTCTTTTTCCCAAAGTGGCAAAAGGCATAAAGAATAGGATGTTCAGGACTCCCCCCCCCAGAAAAAGGGATAGGAGGTCTCCTGGGAGAGAAGAAGGGGAGGACTCCTTATTCAGTGAACCAGATGAAGACTCTCTTTCTGATGTCTCTGATTCAGAAAAGGAGGAAGGCGAATTGTCAGCAGAAGAAGCTGAAGAAACGATTCCTCTTCCCCAATCGCGACTGTTTCCTATTGATCTCTACAGTAAACTTCTGCCAAAAGTTTTGCGTACCTTGGAGCTTTCCTATACACCTAAAGCCAACGACAAATCAGAGGAGACAGCCCTTTCAGAAGGGTCTAAGAAAGCTATACCTAAGACAGGTTCTAGGAACCCCTTCCAGCTTCCTTTTTCAACATTATGATGAGTGAATGGGAACATCCTGTCAACCCAAAATCTACCAGTCCATTGATTTCTAAACTGTACTCACTCATTCCAGAGGTTTCCAGGAGGATGAAACTTCCTGTGGTGGATGATCCCATCAATTCTTTGTCTTCCACGTCGGTCCTGCCAATGGATGAGGATGGCTTACCCAAGGATAACTGCAATAAAAGAGTGGAAAAAGCGTTGAGAAGGGACTTTGAAGCCTCGACTAATTCCCTGCGTGCGTCAGCCACAGGTTCGCTGTTCGCCAGAGCGGCCTATACTTGGGCTTCAGACTTGTCAACGGTGGAAAGCGGCATTCCTAAGAGCTTGAAAGATGAGCTTAAAAAGATTGCGTTGGCTTCGGCTTTTGCAGCAGATGCATCGTTGGATGCTTTTCAATTGTCTGAGCATGCAGTGGCTAATAGTGTGGCAGCTAGACGTATGACGTGGATTCGCAGTTGGGATGCCGACCTTTTGGCCAGAGCAAAGGCGGCAGCCATGCCTTTTAAAGGTGAGAGCCTTTTTGGTGCAGGTTTGGACAGATACTTAATTGAAGGGAAAGATAAGAAGAGGGTCTTACCTTCTAAGAAGAAAGAGGACAAATCGAGAAAGCATTTTCAACCTTTTCGTGACTTCAAGCGTAGTGACAAACAATCCTTCCATAGGTCCTTTAAAGGCAGATGGCAGGCCAAAAAGACTCAACCATTCTCGGGAAAAGCCGGACAGGGGTCCAGAGGACCCAAGAAGACTTCTTCAGCATGACTATGCCGGGACACCAGAACCAATACGTATAGGGGGACGTTTCCAACACTTTGCTCTTCAGTGGCAGAAGTCGATCATGGACAGCTGGGTTTTGGAGACGGTTTCTCTCGGATACTTCCTAGAGTTCGTGAGGTCTCCCCCAAGTCAGTTTCTGGAACTTCCTCGGAGATCCTCGGCGGATCAGCACAATTTGCTTCAACAAGCTCTGCAGCATCTTCTAGATATTGGGGCAATAGAGTCAGTTCCAGAAATGGAGAGATCGAAAGGGGTCTATTCTGTCTTCCTTACAGTCCCAAAGAAAAACGGGGACATCAGAGTAATTTTAGATTTGAAATGGTTGAACAAATTCATCAGAACGTGGAAGTTCAAGATGGAAACCCTGAGATTGATTCTACTGTCCATTCAGAAGGGAGACTTCATGGCCTCGATAGATCTCTCCGAGGCGTATCTACATATTCCAATCCGGAGCATGCACCATCAGTTTCTCCGTTTTGCCTATCACGGGAAACATTTCCAGTACAGAGCTCTCCCGTTCAGTCTGAAGTCATCGCCGAGAGTGTTCACCAAGGTTCTGATGACACTGATTGCAATTCTGCTCTTTTTCCTTATCTCAACGACATTTTGATTTGTGCAGAGTCGGTTCACAAAGCAAGAAAGCACTTGGAGTTGACAATGCAGGTTCTACAAGAACACGGATTTGTCATCAATCAGGAGAAGAGTGTTTTAGTCCCAGCCCAGGTATTAATGAACCTGGGGGTGCTGATTCATTCAACAATGGACAGAGTTTTCCTGACCCAGGAGAGAAGGGACAAATTTGTGAATTTTCTAACTCAGATATTGATGGACACGGTGTCGGAAGTAAAGGTCTTGGCATGTCTTCTAGATATTCTGGTCTCCTGTTAGGACTTGGTCCCATGGGCCAGGTTCCACACGAGCCCGCTTCAAAAGTTTCTTCATCCCTTCCAAAAGGATATAGTACACAAGAGATCCAGGAAGGTGAGAGTACCCCCAGCACTGAAACAGGAACTGTGTTGGTGGCTGGAGCCCTCCTGTTTGGAAGTGGGGGTTCCTTTGCGGGACCCCAAGAGGATTGTTGTGACGATGGATGCCAGCCTTTTCGGTTGGGGGGCTCACACATTGGGTCATATGGATCAGGGAACATGAGCTGGGGAACAGCTGAACAGCAGCATCAGTTTTCTTGAACTGAGAGCAATCAAGCTTGCCCTTGTCAGTTTCCAAAGTCATTTGGCAAACAATCATGTGCTGGTGCAGACGGACAATGTAACAGCAAAGCCTTCATAACAACATCGGGGACAGCACAGCCCTTTGAGGCACCCCACACTCAATGGGGTGTCTCCGGGACCGCTGATCCCCAATCACCACCCTCTGTCCCCAACCTTGAAGGAAAGAGGCCAGCCATTGAAGTGCGAACCCCTGAATCCCCACGTCGGCGAGGCGGTGGGCCAGCAGCTGGTGGCCGACAGTGTTGAACGCTGCCGACAGGTCTAACAACACCAGAGCAGCCACACCATCCCGATCCAGATGCCTATGGAGATCGTCGGTCAAGGCGACCAGCACTGTCTCCGTCCCGTGACCCGGGCGGAAGCCGGACTGGAAGGGATCGAGGACAGAAGCGTCATCCAGAAAACCCTGCAGCTGTGACGCCACCACCCTCTCAATAAGTTTGCCCAAATAGGGCAAATTGGACACTGGCCGATAGTTGGCCAATTCGGCCGGGTCCAGAGATGGCTTTTTCAAGAGGGGGCGGACCATCGCTTCCTTGAGTGCCCTGGGGAACTGTCCCTCAGAAAGGGACATGTTGATAATCTCCCGCAGGGCACCTCGAAACCCCTCTTGGCCTGCTTTAATGAGCCAGGAGGGGCACGGATCCAGGTCACACGTGGTTGGGCGCACAGAAACAAGGAGTCTGTCAAATTCTTCCAGGCTGAGTGGGACAAAACATTCTAAACCCGGCCCCAAAGCCGAGCAAGGGGCCTCAAGTTCACTCACTGTGTCAATTGTGGCAGGGAGGTCACGGCGGAGCGCCAAGACTTTATCTGCAAAATAGCTCGCAAATGCCTCACAGCCAATATCCAATTCCCTAGCATTTTGCCTGCCCTATGGCAGAGCTGTCAAGGACCGAATTGTACTAAATAATTGGGCCGGGCGTGAGCTAGCAGATGCAATCATGGCCGCATAGAAATCTCTCTTAGCGGCTTTGACTGCCATCTCATAGGCCCTCATAAGCGTCCTATAAGATGTTCTTGATGCCTCGTTGCGAGCTCGGCGCCACCGTCTCTCCAGCCGTCTCAGTTCTCGCTTCAGCTCATGCAACTCCTGGGTATACCAACGTGCTCGCCTTACACGAGTGCGGAGAGGGCGCCTGGGAGCAATCTCGTTGATGGCTGAGGAGAGCCGGGCATGCCAGTCCTCCACCAGCTCATCCAACGAGCCACCAGGGGGCCTTGGATCCCGCAAGGCCATTTGGAGCCGCACTGGGTCCATCTGGCGCCGCGGGCGAGCAAATATCTGCTCGCCGCCCAAACAGGGTTGGGGTGGAACATTCAGTCGGGCCCTCAGGGCCAGGTGGTCCGACCATGGCACTGCCTCAGTGGCGATCCGGTCCACCATCACCCCCGCCGCGAAGATCAAATCGAGCGTGTGACTGGCCCGATGCGTGGGGGCTGAAACAAATTGAGAGAGTCCCAGTGCCACCATGGATGACACCAGGTCCGTAGCCCGGCTGGAGGCCGCATCCTCAGCATGGACGTTGAAGTCATGAAGAGCGTGGTTCCACGATCTGAGGAGGTTTGCTGTGGAAGAGCCATGGCGGCTTCCCCTGAGAGACGACCTGTTACTGCAAGGAGAAGCAAAGCATCCCAGACCGGAAATGTTAAACCTAGCAGCCTGGAGATTGAGGGGCAGCTGTTAAGTGCTCTGGGCTATGAAAAGGGTGTAGTTGACACATTGTTAGCTTCTAGAAAAAAGTCTACTTACTCTGTATATAACCGGACATGGCAGGTTTTCCAGATTTGGTGTGGGGAGAGAGGTTTGGACCCTTTCTGGGCGCCAGTTGGGGACATCTTGGCTTTTCTCCAACATGGGCTGGAGAAAGGTTTGAGTTCTAGCACCCTGAGAAGACAAGTGGCAGCCCTGTCGGCGGTAAGGGGTGCAAAAAGGGGTAGGTCTCTGAGACAGCACCCACATGTTAAAAGATTTCTGAAGGGAACAGTTTCTCTTAATCCTCCTCTGGTGCACAGGTTTCCCTCCTGGGACCTGAATTTGGTGCTGAATGCCCTTTGCAGAGCACCGTTTGAGCCTATGGCGACATGTCCATTAAAGGAATTGACTTTTAAAACAGTCTTCCTAGTAGGGGTTACTTCAGCTCGCAGGGTATCTGAACTGCGGGCACTGTCTGTAAATAAAGAATTGTGTATCTTTCATTTGGATAGGGTGGTGCTCTGACCAGATCCGGCATTCTTACCAAAAGTTAATTCACTTTTTCATAGGTCCGAAGACATCATCCTTCCTTCCTTCTGTCCGAATCCAGTACATGAGAAGGAAAAACGTTGACATCGGTTGGATGTTTGTAGAGCATTGAGCTATTACCTGGATAGGTCCAGGGAGTACAGGAAGTCTGAATCATTGTATGTCTCTTTTAAGAAATCGAGTCTGGGAGCACCTATTTCAGTGTCTACTATTAGTAGGTGGATCAGAGGGTGCATTGCTGAGGCATATAAGGCTCAGGGATTAGTGACACCGGAGGGGGTAACTGCATATTCCCTGAGGGGGGCGGCAACTTCCGCAGCGTATCGGGCCTTTCCGTCCCTTGAGGTTATTTGTAAAGCGGCCACATGGAAGTCGGTCATCTCTTTTACTAAGCATTATAGAGTTGATAGGTTGGCTTCGGCCGATGCTGCTTTTGGTAGGAGAGTCCTACAGCAGGTCTTGTGAATGCTGAAATTCGTTAAGGCCCACCCTGGAGTGGCACTGCTGTTGTATGTCCCAGGAGTATGGACTTGAAGGACTGCCCCACTCCAGAAACCACCGGAGAATGGAAGATTTTATTCACTCACCGTGAAGCTTCCTTCTCAGTGGTTCTGGAGTGGGGCAGTCCTACCCACCTGTTTGGAAGAACGAGTTCTGGCAGTTCATAAGACCTGCTGATGACTAACTAGGTCCTGAGGGTTGGTTTTTTTCCCATCCAGGGGTGCGTTTTGCAGACGGATACTGTAAGTTGTGTTATACATTTGCAATGATCGAATAAAGTTCTTCTTGGTTTGGCTATCCGTGGTGGTCCCGTGGTTTGTTAACTGTTGAGGGGAGTGCGGGTTGTCATTTTTTCCTGTTATTCTGTCTGCAATTTAGGAGGTGGTATCGTGTTGGGGAGGAGTTTGGCTTGGATTACGACTGGTGATCCATGGGACAAGCCCCTCCCATCCAGGATCGAAAGTCTGATGGCCCTGCAAAAGGAAATGGGAGGGGCAAGTTCCAGGAGTATGGACTTGAAGGACTGCCCCACTCCAGAACCACCGAGAAGGAAGCTTCATGGTAAGTGAATAAAATCTTCCATTCACGGCCCTGCAAAATTGCTAGAGATCTCACAGGGCCTGGATCTCACTAGGGAGCTCATTCCAATATACTGGTGCAGCCAAAGAAAATGCCCTGGACTTAGTTGTTGTCCGCCTGGCCTCTTTAGGGCCAGGAAGGGTCAGGCGGTGTTGTGTCCCAGATTGCAGTGCTCTCTGGGGAACATGTGGGGAAAGGCGGTCTCTCAGGTAGACAGGTCCCTGACCATATAGGGCTTTAAAGGTCAAAACAAGCACCTTGAAGCGGATCCGGAATGCTGTTGGCAGCCAGTGCAGCGACTTTAACACAAGCTGGATGTGCTCCTGCATAGGGAGACCCATCAGCAGCCTGGCTGCCGCATTCTGCACCCGCTGCAGCTTCCGGAGTTGCCCCAAGGGCAGCCCCATGTAGAAAGCATTACAGTGGTCCAACCTCGAGGTGACCATAGCTTGGATCACTGACACCAGATCTTTGCATTCGAGGAAGGAAACCAACTGCCTGATTAGCTGAAGATGGTAAAAGGAAGCATCCACGAGCACTCCCAAACTCCGAACCTTCAGCGCTGGCATCAACGGCACCCCATCGAACGCCAGTAATGGGATCCCTAACCCTGAGCTGCTCCGATTCAGGCACAGGACCTCCATCTTTGTCGGATTCAGTTTTAATCGACTCAGTCTCAGCTGTCCCGCCACATCCTGAAGTGCCCGGTCCAGGTCTTCCGGGGTACAGCCTGACTGACCATCCAACAACAGATAAAGCTGGGTGTCATCTGCATATTGGTGACAGCCCATGCCTCCGGGCAATCTGGGCAAGGGGGCGCATATAGATGTTGAATATCATTGGGGAGAGTACTGCCCCTTGAGGCACCCCACAGATTAGGAGATTTGTGGAGCTGCGGTGGCTCGTGGAGCTGCGGTGGCTCAAGTGGTTAAGATGCTGAACTGCAGGCTCTGGAAGGTCAGTAGTTCAGCAGTTCGAGACCCGGGTGCCGCATGACAGGGTGAGCTCCTGTCTCTAGTTCCAGCTCCTGCCAACCTAGCAGTTCGAAAGCAAGAAATTGCAAGTAGATAAATAGGTACCACTTCGGTGGGAAGGTAACAGCGTTCCGTGCACCTTGGTGTTTAGTCATGCCGGCCACATGACCACGGAAACGTCTTCGGACAGCGCTGGCTCTTCGGCTTTGAAACGGAGATGAGCACCGCAACCCCAGAGTCGGATTCGACTGGCTTTCGAGCAAGGGAACCTTTACCTTTACCTTTACCTTGGGACAGCTGCTCCCCAAGAGCCACCCTTTGTCCCCAACCCTGGAGAAAGGAGACAAGCCATTGTAAGACAAGCCCCTGATCCCCAAATCGGTGAGGCGGTGGGTGAGCAGCTGATGCTCGACTGTGTTGAACGCTGCTAACAAGGCTAGCAACAGCAGCACCACCATTCCACCCTGATCCAGATGCCTCCAGAGGTCATCTGTGAGGGCGACCAGTGCCGTCTCCGTCCTGTGACCCGGGCAGAAGCCGGACTGGTAGGGATCAAGCGTGGAAGTGTCATCCAGAAAGCTCTGCAACTGTATCACCACTGGCCTCTCTATTAATTTGCCCAAATAGGGCAAATTGGAGACCGGCCGATAGTTAGCCAATTCAACCAGATACAGCGATGGTTTTTTCAAAAGAGGGCAGACCATCGCTTCTTTGCGAGCCCCCAGGAACAGCCCCTCAGAAAGGGACTTTTTGATAATATCCCTGAGGGCTCCTCGAAACCCCTTTTGGCCAGCTTTAATTAGCCACAAGGGGCACGGATCAAGGCTGCATGTGGTTGGACGTACCATTGAGATCAATCTGTCAACTTCTTCAAGGCTGAGTTGATCGAAATAATTCAGAATGGGACCAGAAGACACGCATGGAGCCTCAAGTTCACTCACTGTCTCAAGTGTGGCCAGCAGGTCGTGGCGGAGCGACAGGACTTTATCTGCAAAATACCTCACAAAAGCCTCACAACCTATGTCCAATTCCCTAACATTTTGCCTGCCCTGTGGCAGAACTGTCAAAGACCGAATTGTTCTATACAATTGGGCTGGGTGTGAGCTTACAGATGCAATCGTGGCTGCGTAGAACTCCCTCTTTTCAGCCTTGACTGACATCTCATAGGACCTCATAAACGTCCTATAGGATGCTCTTGTAGCCTTGTCACGAGCACGCTGCCACTGTCTCTCTAGCCGTCTGAGCCCACGCTTCATCAGCCTCAGCTCCTGGGTATACCAAGGAGCCAGCCTAGAGTGAGGGTGCAGAGGGCATCTGGGAGCAATCTCATTGATGGCAGCCAAGAGTTGGTCATGCCAGTCCTCAACCAATTCATCCAATGAGCCGCCAGGGGGCAATGGATCCCGAAGAGCCAGCTGAAGCCACAAAGGGTCCATTTGGCTCCACAGGCGAGCTAAAATATGCTTGCCGCCCAAACAGGGTTGGGGAGACACATTCACCCGGGCCTTCAGGGCATGGTGGTCCAACCATGGAACTGCCATAGCAGTAATCCGGTTCACTGTAACCTCCGCTGCGAAGATCAAATCGAGTGTGTGACCAGCTTGGTGAGTGGGGACCGCTACATATTGGGAGAGTCCTAGCGCTGCCATGGATGATGCCAGGTCCACTGCCCAAGAGGGAGCCACGTCGTTGGCATGGACATTGAAGTCACCCAGGACTATCAGCCTCGGGTGCTCCAACGCCCAGCCCGACATGGCTTCCATCAAGGATGGCAGGCTATCGAGCGGTGTGTTGGGTGGTCGATACACTAGCCAAACAGCCAAACTCTCCCCGGCCTCCCAGACAAAGCTGGCATACTCCATGCCTGTGAGCCTTGTCGCCGGGAGTGCCCTGAAGGAGTAAGCCTCCCGAATGAACAGAGCCACTCCTCCCTCCCAACCTGTTGTTCGAGATTGGTGAAGGACTGAGAACCCAGGGGGTGCCAACTGGGAGAGCGCAACTATCTCGCACCCAGGTCTCAGTCACGCATGCCAGGTCCACATCCTGCTCCAGCAAGAAGTCCCGAAGGACTGAGGTCTTATTATCTATGGACCTGGTGTTGCACATCACCAATGTCGGAGTGGGGTTTTTAGTCCTTGCCCCACCACTTGCTACCTTTGGGATGGGACACAGGCTCGATGGTGGCCGAGCGTCTCTATTTCTCTGCCCCCTTCCCTTCTGTTTTTGTCTGGTCCCACCGCTATACCTTCCGCTCCCCAGGAGAACTGGAATTGCCTGACTGGCCATTCTGCACCTGATGGTTTTCGTCAGGCGGCTCAAACCTCAGACTGACCAGCTTGATTGGTTGATGTCAGGATTCCTCAATGCCCTTCCCCCGCTCTTCCCTACCTTACGATCTCTGGCTCAGCTGTTATTGCCACCCCTGTCTGTTAATCCTCAGTATTTCTTTTTCCTGCCCTTATAATTGGGCTAGTAGCCTACGGATGCCTTTTTCTTCTCTATTTTCCCTTACACTCTTCCAGCTAGTAATTTAAATAAAGGCTGATCAGTCAATGGCACATTTTACTTCAAGCTATCCAGCCTCCATCAAAACCACTACCCCAATGGGAAGATAATAATTTCAATTTACTAAATGGACCCTATAATCAATTAGTGACTATCAAATGCAATCAAACCCCACCCCAACTAATTTTGTTGTTCAGTCGCACAGTCGAGTCCGACTCTTCGCGACCCCATGGACCAGATTACGCCAGGCCCTCCTGTCTTCCGCTGTCCGCTGTAGTCTGCTCAATTTCATGTTCGTTGCATCGATGACACTGTCTAACCATCTCATCCTTTGCCGTCCCCTTCTTCTTTGACCTTCAATCTTTCCCAGCATCAGGGTCTTCTCCAGTGAATGCTCCCTTCTCATTTGGTGGCCAAAGTATTTGAGCTTCAGCTTCAGGATCTGGCCTTCAAGGGAACAGTCAGGGTTGATTTCTTTTAGGATTGACTGATTTGATCTCCTTGCAGTCCAAGGGACTCTCAAGAGTCTTCTCCAGCACCATAGTTCAAAAGAATCTATTCTTCGGCGCTCAGCCTTCCTTATAGTCCAACTCTCGCAGCCATACATTACTACGGGGAATACCATTGCTTTGACCATGCGGACTTTTGTTGGCAAGGTGATGTCTCTTCTTTTTATCATGCTGTTTAGGTTTGCCATCGCTTTCCTCCCAAGGAGCAGGCGTCTTTTAATTTCATGGCTGCAGTCACCATCTGTCTGCAGTGATCTGGGATCCTAGGAACGTGAAGTCTGTCACTACTTCTACGACTTCCCCTTCTATTTGCCAAGGAGTGATGGGGCCAGATGCCATGATCTTAGTTTTTTTGATGTTGAGCTTCAAGCCCACTTTTGCACTCTCCTCTTTCACCCTGAGCAAGAGGCTCTTTAGGTCCTCTTCACTTTCTGCCATCAGAGTGGTATCGTCTGCATATCTGAGGTTATTGATCTTTTCCCCAGCAATCTTAACTCCAGCTTGTGATTCATCCAGGCCAGCATTTCGCATGATGTACTCTGCATATAAATTAAATAAGCAAGGTGACAATATACATCCTTGTCGTACTCCTTTTCCTATGCTAAACCAATCAGTTGTTCCATATCCGGTTCTAACTGTTGCTTCTTGACCCTTATACAGGTTTCTCAGGAGACAGGTGAGGTGGTCTGGTACTCCCATCTCTTTAAGAACCTGCCATAATTTATTGTGATCCACACAATCAAAGGCTTTAGCATAGTCAATGAAGCAGAAGTAGATGTTTTTCTGGTACTCTCTTGCTTTCTCCATAATCCAGCGAATGTTGGCAATTTGATCTCTAGTTCCTCTACCTCTTCGAAACCCAGCTTGTACTTCTGCTGGCAGTTCTCTATCCACGTACTGTTGGAGCCTAGCTTGTAGGATTTTGAGCATGACCTTGCTAGCGTGTGAAATGAGTGCAATTGTGCGATAGTTTGAACATTCTTTGACGTTGCCCTTCTTTGGGATTGGGATGTAAACTGACCTTTTCCAATCCTGTGGCCACTGTTGTGTTTTCCAAATTTGTTGGCAAATTGAGTGCAGCACTTTAACAGCATCTTCTTCTAAGACTTTGAATAACTCAGCTGGGATACCATCACCTCCACTAGCTTTGTTGTTAGTAATGCTTTCTAAGGCCCATTTAACTTCGCTTTCCAGGATGTCTGGCTCGAGGTCAGTGATTATACCATCGTGGTTGTCAAGGACATCGAGGTCCTTCTTGTATAGTTCTTCTGTGTATTCTTGCCATCTTTTCCTAATCTCTTCTGCTTCTGTTAGGTCCCTACCGTTTTTGTCCTTTATCATGGCCAGCTTTGCATGGAACGTTCCCTTGATTTCTCCAATTTTCTTGAAGAGATCTCTAGTCCTTCCCAATCTATTGTTTTCCTCTATTACTCTGCATTGTTCATTCAGGAAAGCCTCCTTATCTCTCCTTGCTGTTCTCTGGAAATCTGCATTAAATTGGGCAAATTTTTCCTTATCCCCATTGCCTTTAGCTTTCCTTCTTTCCTCAGCTATGTGTAAAGCCTCATCAGACAGCCACTTTGCTTTTTTGCATTTCTTTTTCTTTGGGATGGCGGTGAGTGCTGCCTCCTTTACAATGTCACGGACCTCTGTCCATAGTTCTTCAGGCACTCTGTCTATCAAATCTAGTCCCTTAAACCTATTCTTCACCTCTACTGTATATTCATCGGGGATGTGATCTAGGTCAAATCTGAATGGCCTTATGGTCTTCCCAACTTTCTTCAATTTAAGTCTGAATTTTGCAATGAGTAGCTCATGATCTGAGCCACAGTCAGCTCCAGGTCTTGTTTTTACTGACTGGATAGAGCTTCTCCATCTTTGACTGCAAATTATATAGTCAATCTGATTTCGGTGTTGCCCATCTGGTGATGTCCATGTGTAGAGACGCCTCTTAGGTTGTTGGAAAAGGGTGTTTGCTATGACCAGCGTGTTCTCTTGACAAAACTCTGTTAGCCTTTGCCCTGCTTCATTTTGTTCTCCAAGGCCAAACTTGTCTGTTATTCCGGTTACCTTTTGATTTCCTACTTTAGCATTCCAGTCCCCTATGATGATGAGGACATCATTTTTTGGTGTTAGTTCTACGAGCTGTTGTAGGTCTTCGTAGAACTGGTCCACTTCAGCCTCTTCTGCAGCAGTGGTTGGGGCATAGACTTGGATTACTGTGATATTGAATGGTTTGCCTTGGATTCGGACCGAGATCATTCTGTCATTTTTGAGATTGTATCCCAATACTGCCTTTCTCACTCTCTTGTTGACTATAAAGGCCACACCATTTTTCTACGGGATTCCTGGCCACAGTAGTAGATATAATGGTCTTCTGAGTTAAGTTCGCCCATTCCTGTCCACTTTAGTTCACTGATTCCCAAGATGTCAATGTTCATTCTTGCCATCTCATTTTTGACCACGTCAAGCTTACCTTGATTCATAGATCTTACATTCCAGGTTCCTATGCAGTATTGTTCTTTGCAGCATCGAACTTTCCTTTCACCGTCAGACACATCCACAACTGAGCGTCCTTTCGGCTTTGGCCCAGCCGCTTCACTCTTTCTGGGGTTACTCGTACTTGCCCTCTGCTCTTCCTCAGTAGCATATTGGACACCTTCCGACCTGAGGGGCTCATCTTCCGGCGTCATATCTTTTAGCCTTTTGTTACTGTCCATGGGGTTTTCTTGGCAAAGATACTGGAGTGGGTTGCCATTTCCTTCTCCAGGGGATCACGCTTGGTCTGAGTTCTCTGCTGTGGCCTGTCCGTCCTGGGTGGCCCTCCACGGCATAGCCCACAGCCTCATCGAACCACGCAAGCCCCCTCGCCACGACAAGGCAGTGATCCATGAGGGAGCCCCAACTAATTAGGCTAATAAAATTCCCTAAATCTCTTTATAAATTAATCCATCAGTTTCTTCAATTTAAACCCAAGTTAATTGAGGGGGGAAAAAACCAAACAGCCCTAATCAATTTAAACCCAAATTAATTAAGGAAAAGAAAATCAAGCAACCCTAATCAATAACCCACCCCAACCTAACTGAGGGGAAGAAAATCAACAACCCTAATCAATTTAAACCCAAATTTACTAAGGGGAAGAAATCAACCAACTCTACTCTATGGCCCACCCCAACTAATTAAGTCTACAGCCCAAAATTTCCAAAATTTGTTATTAAAAGATTTGCCTTTGGGTGGCAGTAGGGGACAGTTCCAAACAGCTGCTAGCCCGTCAGACCATTTTCATCTTCTTTACACCGGTCGCTCTTAAAGTTCTCACGAGTGAACAGTGGCCCATGCCAAGGCTCACCAGCCTTGTCCCACTGATGAGTGTCTGCTTACCAGTCCCTTCGGGCGTGCAATTGGTAGCCTTGCAGCTCTTAGGCCTCGTCAAAATCAATAACTCCCAGTGGCCAGGGACCCTCATCCGTTTCCTCAGCGCTGCTTTCACCAGTGATGTTGTCAGCAGCCCCAAGGCATCCAGCCACGGTCGTTGCCCTTTCCGATGTACCATGACTCACAGCCCACTCCAGGTAGGCTCGGGTGAAGAGGGAGCCCTCCTCGGGCTATCCAGACTCTCTGCTGGCAGACACAGCACAGCTTTTTTTAACGACAGTGGTCTTGACACTGATCTGTTTGCATCGCTGTGCTGGGCAAAATGGCAGCTGCAATAGTTTAGCCAGGTGTTCTGCAGGGTGAACCACAGGCGAGTGCCGTCAGAGGTGTTCCTCAGCTCAGCAGGACTCTCAGCCCACTCTGTGGCATCTTTACTTGTTCTCACCACTTCCAGGCTGCTCCAGAGTAGCCTCTGTTTCATCTATGTCCCCTCTTGTATAATGGGTGCAGCTGGCCTTTCCATTTCCCGCCGCTGCTTGGTATACTCAGAAGTCCATAGGCAGGGAACATAAGTTTGTACATTTCTTTGCACAAAATCTTCCAATTCTGAAGAAAACACAATATTTTACTGACCTTGATAAAATTACCAGACATTTCAGTCTGGGGCAGGTGATGCATTCTATTCTTCATGCTGAGGGGGGAGCAGTGGGAGGGCTTCTAGTGTCCTGGCCCCACTGCTGGACCTCCTGATGGCACCTGGTATTTTTGGCCACTGTGTGACAGAGTGTTGGACTAGATGGGCCATTGGCCTGATTCAACATTGGCTTCTCTTATGTTCTTAAGCGTGAATTAAATGGAAAATATTACAAGATAAAAAGGAAAGATGGATTCAGTTTACCTAATTGGAATCTCTACTATCAGGCAGCTGCTGCAGTTTGAATTAAAGACTGGTTAACACTAGAATATTTGAGAACAATAAATTTAGAAGGACATGACTTGAATATGGGCTGGCATGCCTATGTTTGGTATGACAAGGATAAAATTCATACAAACTTTCATCAGCATATTGTAAGGGGAGCACTGATAAAAAGTTGGAGGAAGTTAAAAGAAAAATATTATATGAAAATGCCAAGATGGGTATCTCCATTGGAAGCATTTATAAAACCCACACTTTTAGCTGAAAAAAAGAGAGAGCCCTATGATACATTATTAAACAAAAATAATAATCTAAAGACTACAGAAGACTTACGGGTACATAATATAAAGTTGATGTGGTGGGAAAGTATACAATTGAAATCCAGATATACTAAAGACAATAAGATTGGCTTTTATAGTAATAAAAATGAGTTGGATAAAATTTGGCTCTCATCCAATGATAAAACGAATCAAAAGATTTATAATTACTTATTGGAGGACTATATGCAGGACGAGACTGTTAAAACTTCAATGATATCTTGGATGCAAGACACAGGATATAATATTGAAATTGACTGAGTGGGCTAAAATATGGAAAACAAGTAGGACTCTTAGAGCAACATCATTTAAAGAAAATATTTATCAAATCTTCCATAGGTGGTACTGGTCACCAGAAAGAATTGCTAAATGCTCGGTTAAAACGTCTAATAACTGTTGGAAATGTAAAGTTAATGTTGGCACTTTCATATGTGGTGGAGGTGCAGTAAAATAAACAAATTTTGGTTAAGTATTAAGGTAATATTGGAAATTCTAAATATTAATTTAAAATTGTTATCAGAGATCTATTTATTAAATATAGTCCCAGATGGCTATATATTAATCTCAGCTAGGATCTTGATAGCTAAATACTAGAAATCAGATAATCTACCCTCGAAAAAGGAATTAGTGCAAAAATTGTTAGAGGTCACTGAAATGGACAAACTAGATATGTTAATTCATGGAAAAGATGAAACTATACTCCAAAAACAATGGTTAAGAGTTTATAGTTGGATAAAGAATGAATGTATTAGACTCCAAATATTATACAAATTTAAGCACTTTAATATTTACCGTAACACTGGAAAATTTTATAAATAAACTTGTAAAAAAAAAAAGGATAGGGAGTGTGGAATTTAGTGTTTTAAATGTTGTTTGAATGCAGGTAGCATGATGTGAAGTTTTACCAGTGCAGTCTCTATCCCAACCTCCAGCTGACAAACTGACCTCAAATGATTTCTAAATGTAGTTATTTCAAGTGAGCCACTGGGGAAACAGGGAAAAAATATTATTGACTTCCTTGGATAGGAGAAAAAAGATGGTAAAACCGCTGAAACTATTTACATGTATTACCTGCAGCATGTATAATGTTTCAGGTGTCAATTCCTGGGTGCATATAACAGTTATCAGCCAAGCTTTTAAAACTCTTGAGGTGAATCTTTGGCTTTTCCACAACCCTATAAATCTCAGTGTGAGAGCACCTTCAGAAAAATCCAGTTCTTTAGCTAGCTGTGCCCTGAAACTAGGCTCTGAGACCATTACCTTCTCCCTTTTAAAGTACCTGCTATCTCCTGAAACCAGAATCTGAGAACAGTCTCCTGGGAAAGGATTCCTCCAGTTTGTGGAGATACAAATTCTTATCTGGCTCAAACTGATGGTTTTGCCACTTTTCATCTCACACCCCCTTCCTGTCTGACTGTGCCAGCATTCCATGGGCTCTGATTAGCTGTTCCCTGCTCTGCACACACAGAGTCCGGGGGCAGGATCTTTGCCCATCTGTTACAGGGAGGGTATCTGGAGCTGGAAGAGAGAAGGGGAAGTGCTCTGTTCCAGGTGCTCCTTCTGTACTTGGTGCCTTGGATCTACCTCAGGGTCCACAATTTCATTCTGTATGAATACATACATTTTTCTCTAAGCATCAAGCATGAAAGCTAAATGGGATATGCACTTTAATTACAACAAGGTAAAGGATGTTTTGTGTAACTTCAAATTTTTGTTGGAAGAGTAAATAAAATCCTTTTTATTTTGTACAATGAAACTCTGAAATGATTTATAAAATCTTCTAATGTCCATATATGTTCCTGTTGTTATTACTGGCTGAGATAGGTTTTTTATTTTTATTTTTTTAGTTTTGACTTGTCTTGTGGTGTGCGCTCTGTCCATTCTCTTTTGTATTTAATGGCCTCTATAATATTTTCATTCAACCCATGAACCCATCAGCAATTTGTTTTTACAGGTTAATATACTTACAAATGATCTTCTAATAGAATATCCTCATCAGAGGGCAGATTTATTAACACTCCTCCTCCTCTTTTGATTGTCTTTTTTTAATCCCAGCTACATGTATAATTTACTTCTTCCTTGGTAAGTGCTTTGACTGAAGAAGCCTGTCTCACTTAAATGTTTGAGCTTAGACAAACTCTTCTGGGCAAAATAGGTTTGGCTCCAAGTACCAATTCTTTTTGAGATGAATATTAATATTTAATTGAAATCCTGGTGTAGTTAAAAAGGAAGAGAAGGAGTTCAGAATTATAGTCAGGCCCAGTTTCCTGATGCTGGTTGCCCTTCAGAATAGGGAAGCCATGCTCTGTGGTTTTCTTGCCTTGGAAAGTCAACTCTGAGCATGTGTAACTTTCTCTGGGTCTGTGTTCAGGTGTCACAGCCTGTAGGGGATTTCAGTCTGTTTCATTGTTGGGCTTGGGAGAAACTTCACTTTGTTGGAGCACCTGAATCCAGACATTATATCAAATCTAAGACAAGGGAAAAAGGGGGGGAAAGCCCCCCAACCCTCAGGGGTTTATTAGCGATGCCTGAATACAAACTGTGCTAGCATTGCAGGTACAGAATTATATTTCTAGATCAGCCCATGTAGCTCCCAGCCTGTGCATGTTTACTTTAAAGTAAATCTCACAGACTCCAGTGTAACTTACTCTCAAGTAAGTAAGCATAGGACTTGAGCCCAGGTTTGTTTAAACTTTTGGAAGGATTGTGAAATCTTCTGTTCAGCCAGCAGTAAGGAGCAGATATTTTGAGATGGATAACAATTGGTTGGGAAGACCCACACAATTAAGTCTGATGTTGATTATCAGGCTTTCAAATATTACTGTGGCACTGTGGGATAAAAGCATGGAACAGCATCTTTCACACAGTTGAGGTAGCCATCAGGAAAATAAATTTATTATCAGGCTTTCAGTTGTTTAAGTATCCTGTGAATTTTCCTTTACGTGCAATAGATAATACAAGTGGAGACCTGCAAGAAACTTGCGGGATGGTTATCTCATTCGTCACACCTTTGCTTCTCTCCTCACTCCCTACCTCTCTCACACTATTTCTCCCCCCCTTTTCTTACTCTATTTCTCCTCCATGCATGTGACTTCCTCTCTTTTTCTGATCTGTCATCTTTTTTTTGTTTTTCTGCCTCCCCACTTCATCACTCTTTCTCTCTCTTTCTGCCCCATACCCCATCATTCTTTCTTTCTGCCCCCATCACTCTCCCAGCCTCCTGCCTGCTTCCTCCCCCACTCTGCAGAGCAGCAACAGCAGTGGTGGCTCTCTCAGCCACCCACCTGCTTCCTCTCCCCCCACAGCAGCAGTGGCAGCGCTCTGGGAATCACAACAGATATCCCAGCTACAGAGATCAATTCACCTTAGGGTTGCCAGCTCCAGGTTGGGAAATTCCTGGAGATTTGGGGGTGGAGCCTTGGGACAGTGAGGTTTGGGGAGGCAAGCAGCCTCAGCAGGGTATGATTCCATAGACTCAACCCTCCAAAACAGCCATTTTATCCAGGGGAACTGATCTTTGTTGCCTGGACAACAGTTGTAATTCTGGGTGATCTCCAGTCCTCACCCACAGGCTGGCAGTGGTGGTTCCCGTGGACGAAATGGCTGGAGTTTGGAGTCTATGGCATTACACCAGTCCGAAGTTCCTCCCTGCCTCAAATCCCACCCTCTCCAGGCTTCACCCCTCAAATGTCCAGGGATTTCCCAACCTGGAGTTGGCAATCCTATTTCCTTCCCACCCAACAGGCAACCTACCTTTATCTGCCTCTCTGTCTTCTGCTTTCCATCTCCACCCCCATTCTCTACCTAGGAAAATTACAGTCTTTCTCCACAGTGGGAACCAAAGCAGCTTTCATTATGCCCTCCTTTTTATTTGCACAACAACCCTGTGAGGTTGGTTAAGCTGAAATATGTAACTGGTCCAAAATCACGCAGTTAGCTTCCACTGCAAGATGGGGATCTGAACCTGGGTCTTGCAGACCTTACTTTGAAGCTCTAACTGCTGCATCTCACTGGCTTTCATAGGGTGGCTGCTGATGAATGGTAGCAAGCAGCCGACGCTAGGTGAGTCATGCAAATCAAGGGGGACCCGGCAACCCTAGATACTGCCAGGCCTAGAGTTGCCAACTTCCAAATGGGACCTGGAAACCCCCAGAATTACAAATGGACTCCAGACAGCAGAGGTCTGTCTCCCTGCAGAAAATGGCTGCTTTGGAGGGTGGACTCTGTGGCATTATACCCAGCTGAGGCCTCTCCCTTCCCAAACCCAGCCCTCCTTCTCTCTAGAGAAATCTCTAGAAATCCTCCAGCCTGGCACTAGCAACTCTTGTGAGGCCTGGCCCCAAGGCTCCCTCCCTCCCTCCCTGAAGGGCCAAAATAGGCCTGGAAAGGGCCCTTCCCCCACCTTTTTACTGACAAAGCCAGTTAGAAGCCCCCCCTCAACATTCTAATCTCTCACCTTTGATGTCTGAAGGAGATCCCTGCAGAGGCCGTTTCACAATGTTTGGGGGGGAATTCAACCATACCTGAAGGGATATTTTTAGTTTTTGGATTTTTCTACAAACCCAGGAAGTCAACTGACTATGTAGGAAGAGCTGTTGGGGGAGAATGAGCCTCCTGTTGGTGGAAATAAGTATCCGCACATTTTGGCTATTAGTATAAGGATATATGAATCAATTTTTCATTTTATGCAGTGGGAAATGTCGTATTTTTCTGGTGTTTAAACAAAAACAAAACCTTGAAAGTCAAGGCAAGGAAATGAAAAGTGTTGCCTCAGTGAGCATGGATGTTCTGTTGGGGCACTAAGTGCAAGAAGTACAGTTGACATGTGTTGTGTATTCAGGAGCTGGTTGGTGAAAATTTTTATAAAAAATGATATTTTTTACATAATACCTTAATCTGATATAAAAAATATCTTCCCCCATTAAATAGTAGTAACCCTGAATTACATATAATACTATCCTGATACCCGTGCTTCGCTATGGTATTTAAGTTCTGTAAATCCAGTTATAATACTGATGATGTGAAGTTTGAAATGTAACATTTGCTGTAGGACTTCTAAAGGAGAAGATTGTTGTGTAAAAAATTAAGTGAGACATACGTCCTTCTTTTTCTCTATTGAAGGACCTCTCTGTAGACCACATTGGTGGTTCTGCCCTCAGGTACTAGGATCACCAGGCTGCTTGGTGAGCTCACTCTGGAGCAGGCAACATAGAACTGTCCATTTAAGAAGCAGTTGTCTGTTAAGTCAACTCCTGCCACCTTCCATGAATGTGATGGCCTTTCTACTTGGGTTCCTAGATTGTTTTGCTCATATGGAAACTGTATTGTTCTAGCTCCTCAGGGTGATCTCGCTGGTACTTGGCCTGTGCAGCTCAGTGCACTGCAGGAGTACTATGTGCAAGTGTCTTTGCCACATTCCTAAGTTGCCTCCTCCATGTAGCATTGGTGTATCTGGCTCAACGTTTGCCAGGAGCTTTTTTGTGGGCAGTAAGAGGTGAGAGGTAGAGTTGGTGTGAGGGAGTGGTAATGTGGTGGACATTTCTTCAGGTTCATGAGAGAGGCATGCATCAAAATGGCTCCTAGAAAGGTCCTTTACTATCTCCCCATGAACATTCATTAACTCATTTGCCATGCTGGCTTTTTTGAAAAATGTCTTTAGGAGTCTTGAATCACTGATTTCTGTAACTGTCCTCAGTTGTCTGCAATCTCTTCTAACTGTGTTTTCATCTCAGAACATTGAGATCCACAGCTGAGCAATCAGAGGGAAGTGGGTGCAAATAGGCAGATTTTACCTCAGAACTCTGAACTTTACAGTTGACCAATCGGGGGGGGGGGGGCAAGGAGCCAACAGCCTGCCAGGCACATGGAGAACAATTGGGCGAACACATTTTGCCCTTTTTTACCCCTTAATGGTCATGATTCTCAGAAATCTCTTTGTGGGGGGGGTTACGTCATGGTAGGATTTATTTTGGATTTCTTGGTGCAGGGGTTTGGCCTGGTCATTGAATTGGGGGGGGGGGAATACACCCTCTTTTTTAAAAAAACAAAATTGCCTCTCATTTATGTTACATTTAAGAAGTGGGCATAACTACACCATCTGAGCAATCAGATATTAAGCAAGTTCATATAAACCAATTTTCTAGAACCCACATTATGAGAAGTTAAATAACCTAATAAAGGAAACCACTTTTCTACAAATTTGGGGTATATTTCCATAGTGGGTGGGAGTGTGGCTAAAGCCATTGGTGAAGCTGGGCCAGCAGCATCGCTAAGGTGATCCTGCTGGGGCGGTGTCCCTGATGGATTAAATTACCCTGACCCTGCTCCTACACTTGACGGACACCCACCTGTCTGGTGTTGGGGAGGATTGTGTTTAAAGACATCGAGGAGACTGGGCCAGCTGCAGGGCTAAGACAATCTTGCTGAGCAAACCTCCCTGACGGCTGTAAGCATCCTACCTCCTCTTCTACACCTGAGCGGAAGCTGCCTGTCCAGTGTAGAAGGGGGAGGGGGGAGGAGTATTAGAAGCCACTGTGGAGGCTGGGCTGGCAGGATCACTAAAGCATTACTGCTGGGACAAGCTCCCTGGTGGTTTTAAGCACCCTGCAACCACTGCTGCACCTGACAGACAGCCTCCTGTCAGGTGTAGTAGGTGGCTGGGTGTGTTTAAAGCCATGGGGAGGCTGGGCTAGTAGCATTACTCTTGGTGTTGCATGTGGTTTGGACAGTTCTATTTTTGTTGCAAACCACAGTTTTGTTGTTAAGTTCAAACAGGTTATGGTTTGCTTCCTCTCAACCAGGGCCGGCCCTAGGGTTTTTCACGCCCTAGGCGGGACTACCTTCTGGCCCCCCCGCATGAGCCCGATTACAGGGTTGCCAACCTCCAGGCAGGACCTGGAGAGGAGGAATCCCCTCCTGCTCCTGGGCAAGAGGCACGGGCCGAGCAGCAGAGAGACCTACCTCCCCCCATCCTTCAGGCTCCACCATGTCTTCCCCATTCCTCAGCAACAGCCCCGCCTCTCAGGACCGGGACCAAAAACATCATGGCGCGCGTGTCAAGGACCGGGATTGCCCGCCAGAGACTCAGACACAGACACGGGGGGGGAGATATGTACACGGAAGAGCAAGGCCGTTTGCTGCACTCCCCGACATGATCGGGGCGAGACTTCTGTGTCAAGGGGCAGTGGGCTTTGGGGGGGGAGAAGCTTGGGAGGGCCGTCGAGGGGGGAAGACGGAGCAAGGCCCTCACAGAGCAGCAGCCCCCCCGCCCCCCACGCCGGCACTCAGTTCCAGGGCCCGGAGAGCGGCGCTCCATGTGCCCACCCTGCCCAGCCCTGCAGCCGCGCGGTCTCTCCCCGCCTCCCTCCCTCCTACGCACCTCTGGCTTGGCTGGGCTCGGGAGCGGCCGGTCAGTCTGCGGCCGGTGGCTTCTTGGCGGCGGCGTCCCTCCCTCCCCCTCCTCCTCGACTCAGAGCGGCTCGATGGAGTTGCGCCTGCCGCCGAGGGTGAGGGACGGTGCCTCTGAGTTGGCACAGAGTTCCACTGGCGGCCGGGCGGCTTTCCCCTTGCCTTGGGTGTGGGGGGTGACGTGACCCCGTGGCCCCTCTCCGGGTGGGCTTTCGGGCGGGGGCGGGGGGGCGCCGCTCCGGGCTCTCTCTGCCCACGCAGCTGCTCCAACGCAGCAGTCAGCGGGCTCCCGAAGGGGAGGGGAAGGGAGGGGGCTGACTGAGCGCCCCTTCCCTCGGAGCCCTGAGCGCCCTCCTCCCTCCGGAAGCCGGCGTTGGGAGGGAAGGGGCAGGGGTTCTAACCCACGCCCCTTCCCTCCCAGCGCCGGCTTCTGGAGGAGGAAGGCGCTCAGGGTGGGGAAGTTCTGCTGTTGCCTCCTGCGCCCCACTGGGGCGCTCTTCGGCGGCAGCAGGGAGGCGGCGGGGAGGAGGGGCTTTTTGCAGGAGGCGCAGTTTGGCGCCCCTGCGGCCGGCGCGCTCTAGGCGAGCGCCTAGCTCGCCTAGTGGGTGAGCCGGCCCTGCTCTCAACCAGGCTTCTAAGGCAAGATTAAACCATGGTTTGGAATGCCAGTTTATAGGAGGTTATACAAACTGTAATTTGTGGTTCATATGTAATGCCAAACCATGTTTTGTGGTAAGATAAATTATTTTAATTACTGTGCTATATGCAAGAAGATGCTTGTTCATTTAACAACAAACCATAGTTTGTCTGTATCTCTGAATGTTTCTGGAGACTGTGTTTTCACAATCTATTACACTGTAATTACTTGCACTAATTACACTATAATTATTTTCAGTGTTCTTAGTGCATGAAAATAGCAAATGTGCCCTCCCCCATTCTTTTTCATACTGTAAGATGTTTTATTTTAAAATAAAATTTCAGTTATTGTCCTGGTACTGATATTAGACAACCTGGTACATCATCTTTGTACATCTCACTGGTGGTTCCTATTTAAAAGTATTGTAAGGAAAATAGATATCTCTGACGGTTGGAAAGGGCAACCTGTGCCATATGGTGTATTCAAATGTTTCCTGTGATTTACTTGTTACTTTTCTTCTTTACAGATTATTTACAGTTCTGTACCATCACACTGGTTATCAAATATAGTGTGATAACTTTAGCAAATAAACTTTTTCTTTATAGGAATTTGTACCTAAACTCGATACTGACTGTGAACCAAACCTGATGAGATATAGTCCTTTTCTGGTTTGTTTATTTATTTATTATATTTATACCCCGCCCTCCTAGCCATGGCTGGCTCAGGGTGGCTGACGACAAGATAAAACTACAGAAATAGCAATAAATAGTAAAATCATAAAACCAGTTAATAATTAAGACATTAAAAGGTGCTAATATCTAGATGGGACCAATAAACAAGTACTGGTTTGATGTTCCATTTGGGATGGAGCATGATTTCCATGCTGTCCAGATGGACGGTTGTCAGGTACCCTGTCATGTTAATGGAATGAGGGAGGATGGCAGCTCCCCCCCCCCCAAACTCTGTCTGTTCTCATCCTCTTATCAAGGTCAAGCCCTGATTTCCATGGATTAACATGACAGGGTACCTGTCAACAGTCCGGGTCTAACATTAGGCAGGTGAGTCAGGCTGCCTCACGGTTTCAAGGGGTCAGGGCATTCTCTCCGGGGTGGCTCCTAAATAAATGCCTGGTGGAACAGCTCCATCTTGCAGACCCTGCAGAACTGATAAGGTCCCACAGGGCCCTGATCTCCTCCAGGAGCTTGTTCCACCAGAGAAGAGCCACCACCGAAAAAGCCCTAGCCCTAGTTGACACCAGCCTGGCTTCCTTAGGTCCAGGGAGGGTGAGTCAGTGTTGGGACCCTGATTGCAGTGCTCTCTGGGGAATATGTGGGGAAAGCATACCCTCAGGTATGTAGGTCCCTGGCCATAAAGGGCTTTAAATGTAAGAACCAGCACCTTAAAGCGAATTCGGTATGCTATCAGTAGCCAGTGCAATGCCTTCAGCGCAGGCTGAATGTGCTCCCATAGTGGGAGACCCATCAACAGCCTGGTTGTAGCATTTTGCACCAGCTGTAGCTTCCGATCTGTACTAAGGGCAGCCCCATGTAGAGAGCATTACAGTAGTCCAACCTCGAGGTGACCATGGCATGGATCACTGTTACCAAGTTGTTGCGTTCAAGGAAGGGGACCAACTGCCTAATCAGCAGAAGATGATAAAAGGCTGACCTGGCAGTGGCTGCTGCCTGGGCCTCCATTGTTAGGGAGGGATCCAGGAGCACTCCCAAGCTCCTAACCTCCGGCACTGTCACCTATGGTGCCCTGTCAAAAGTCAGGAGTGGGGTCCCTACCCCCGATCCGCCCTGACTCAGGTACAGGACCTCTGTCTTCGATGGATTCAGTTTCAGTCAGCTCAGCATGAGCCAACCAGCCATGCCTTGTAGTGCCCGGTCAAGACCTTCTGGTTTGGAGTCCAACTGGCCACCCAACAATAGATAGAGCTGGATGTCATCAGCGTACTGGTGGCAACCCAGCCCCTGTCTCCGTGCAATCTGGGCAAGGGGGCGCATATAGATGATTAATAACACTGGGGATAACACAGCCCCCTGAGGCATTCCACAGTCAAGTGGATATCTTCAGGAAAGCTGTTCCCCCAGCACCACCCTTTGTCCCCAGCCCTGGAGGAAGGAGATGAGCCATTGCAAGGCAAGCCCCTGAATTCCAGCGTCGGCAAGGCAGTGGGCTAGTAGCAGATTGTCAACCGTGTCGAACGCAGCCGACAGGTCCAACAACAACAGCACTGCCAATCCACCTCGGTCCAGATGCCTCCAGAGATCATCTGTGAGGGTGACCAGTGCTGTCAAATAGGGCAAGTTGGAAACTGGCTGGTAATTCGCCTATTCATCCAGATCCAAAGATGGTTTTTTGAGGAGAGGACATACTACTGGTTTCTTAAGTGCTCCTGGTTCTCTAATGGTGAGCAGAAATATAAAGGAGGATTGTCCCTTTGTTTCTTTAAGATAAGCAGCTTGAACATACTCTGTTATTAAATCAGATAAATCCAAGGATCTCTGTCCAGGCTGAGGATTCCTAAGTTGGTATGTGCCTGTTTGAAGCTTTGAGTAGCATGGCCTTGTGGAGTCTTGATAAGGCAGGTAGAGAGGGGAGAGGTGTTTGTGAATTTCCTGCATTGTGCAAGGGGTTGGATGATGACCCTAAAGGTCCCTTCCAACTCTATGATTCTATGGATGATCTTATGAAATATATTTAGAAAAACAATATTTCCCACCTGTAAGAGATCAGTGGCTTCAGCCCCGGAGAAGCTGCAGGAAGTCACTACAGCATTCAGCTACAAGGGTCATCACAAGCCATGTGGCTCTTGTTTCATTTACTAGCTCCAGCGCTCCCTCACCCAACCCCTTTACAGTGACCAGTCCTGTCTCTGTTTCCCCAGAGTGTATCCTGAAGCCTTGGGTGAGCCCTTCCCAAGTTTGACTTGAGTCATGGGAAGCCTGCAGGGAGGCTGTTCTGGAGTTTTTACACTCCCATTGACTTGGTATCCCTGTCAGCTTTCCTTGTTGGGCCACACCCATTGTTGTGTCCGCAGAACACTACGGGCCGTCAACGTAGAGCTGGAGCTTGAGTACCTGAGAACAATGGGACTGAGGTTCCTGGCTCCCATGTAGGGGGACCAATGGGAACGGCGGCGGGAATTCAAACCTGCCAATGGTACCAGGGGGCGTCCCCTCTCTAATGTATATAGTTGGCCTCTCGGCCAGGTATGTGTGTCTCGTGTTGTATAATAGTGAACCATGCTGATCACTATATCGCTGTCTGTGGTTTCATTATGCGTCTAACCCACTATACAACAATGGCGACGAGGATGGGATCCTGCTGAGCACTCCAGCCGGGCTGTCGGACAACACTATCGAAGACTCGCTCCACCACTCCACGGGCGTCCTCCATGAGCACCTCCGAGGGTGGATCCAGAGCCATGTCGCAGCTGCCGACTAGCACAATGGCCATCGCTCCAGGATCCGGGCTGCTGCCGCCGTTCAACGCTTCCCAGCCCCAACGATGGGGGGCCTGGGTTACAGGTTTGCGGCAAGCCTTCGTGTTCTATCAGATCACGGACGAAGACCGAAAGAGAGGACTGCTGCTCTGCTCTTGCGGCCCCGTGATCGTAGATCTGGCCCAATACCTTCTCTCTCCCAAGAAGGTGGAGGAGTGCACGGTCGACGAGATTGTAAAGGCCGTGCAGAACTACTACTCCCCAAAGCCGTCGGAGATGACCTGCCACGTGGTCTTCCAGCATCGGAACCAGCAGGGCAAAGAAACCGCCACGGAGTTCCTCGGAGAGCTCCACTGCCTGGCGGCCGCCTGCACCTTCAAAGAGCACTTGGAGATGGCTCTCCGCGACCGTTTCATCGCAGGTCTCAGGGAGGAGAAACTCCGGCGCCGAATAATGGAGGGCGAGAAGGTGACCATCACCTCAGCGTTAGCCACTGCCACCGCATGGGAGAGGTCGCACCCGACCACCACCACCGCGACGCATCGTGTGGCCTCCCCCGGGAACAGTGACATCGACGACCCCGAGGTACACCGCACACTAGCCCAGCATCGCCCGCCAGCACCATCCACCAGCTCCGCAGGCAAGCAACCCGGCTCGGCGGCGCAGGAGTGTGCCAGCTGCGGAGGGCAGCATGAGAGGAGATCGTGCTGGTTCCGGGACGCCACATGTCGGGACTGCGGCCGCACGGGCCACATCGCAAGGGTTTGCCGCTCCAAGCCGTCGTGCGCAGCGCAAAAACCGCCCCGCCGCAGATCTGAGGCGCACTTCGAGGACTGCGTGGCCCCGGAGGAGGACCTATACCAACTGACCAACGCCCCGGCCGCCCGAGCACAGGTACTGAAACTCCCCAGTCAGGCCTCTACCCCAAAAATATACGTCCGGGTCAAAGTAGAGGGGGCCCCCTTACAAATGGAACTTGATTCGGGCTCCGCATGTTCCATCATTTCGGAGGCCACATTAAAGCAGATTTGCCCAAAGGGGGGCCCCCGCTTGCGGCCATCACCCGTGACGCTCATGGACTTTCAGAGAAACCGAGTGCCAGTGAAGGGGGTCGGGAGTTTCAGGGTGCAGTACCGGGGCTTCAAGGGTCACTTGGACTTGCTTGTAGTCGAGGGTGACCTAGTTAGCCTCCTGGGGAGGGCCTGGTTTGGACCCCTAGGAATTGCGATCGAGGGGGTCCAGCAATGCGCAACCCGCGACTTCCAGGAAGTGTGCCACGAGTTCCCATCCATTTTCGACGGGTCCCTGGGCCGATACACGGGCCCCCCGGTTTCGCTACAACTCAACCCCACGGTGGCCCCTATCCGCATGCGGGCCAGGTCCATTCCGTTTGCCTTAAAACCCAAAATAGACGCGGAACTGGACCGACTGGTGGCTCAAGGGGTCTTAGAGCCGGTCTCTCACGCAGTGTGGGAAAACCCGATCGTGACCCCAATTAAACCTAATGGGGATGTCCGCATCTGCGCGGATTATAAATGCACGATCAATTGGGCATTGCAGGACCATGCCTACCCGGTCCCGGTGGTGAGCCATGTTCTGGCCACCTTGGCAGGGGCCAAGATCTTCGGCAAACTAGATCTGGCCCAAGCTTACCAGCAGCTGCCTGTAGATGGGCCGACAGCAGAGGCCCAAACAATTGTAACGCACCGGGGGGGCCTTCAGGGTCAATCATCTGCAATTCGGGGTGAGTGTGGCACCCGGGATATTCCAGCAACTGATGGACTCTCTCCTCAAAGGGATTCCCGGCGTCACACCATTCTTCGATGATGTGATGATCGCCGCCGCCACGCCTGACGAGTTCGCCTCCTGCCTCCGCCTGGTCCTCAGCCGTTTCCAGGACGCCGGCCTCAAGGTCAAGCGCGAGAAGTGCCAGCTCGGGGTATCATCCGTCGACTTCTTGGGCTTCACGGTGAACGCAGACGGACTCCACCCGGCCCGGGACAAGGTGAAGGCCATTGTGGAAGCACCGCCCCCGACCTCCAAAGCCGAGCTCCAGGCTTTTCTCGGACTCTTGAACTTTTACCACGCCTTTCTCCCCCACAAGGCGGCGGTAGCCGAGCCCCTCCACAGGTTGCTCGACAAGAAGCCCTGGGTCTGGGGCCCGCGTCAGGCCGCCGCGTTCCAGGCCGTCAAGGCCCTGCTCATCTCGAACTCGGTCCTGTCACACTTCGACGAGTCCCTGCCCGTGGTCCTGGCTTGCGATGCGTCTCCATATGGGGTGGGAGCCGTGCTGGCGCACCGTCTCCCGGATGGCCGGGAGGTCCCGGTCGCGTACTACTCGCGGACCCTATCTGCGGCTGAGCGGAACTACGCCCAGATAGACCGCGAGGGACTGGCAGTCGTGGCCGGGGTGAAGAAATTCCACGACTTCGTCTATGGTCGTCCCTTCACAGTCATCACAGACCACCGGCCGCTGGTAGGCCTCTTCGCAGCGGACCGCCGGACGCCGCAGGTACTCTCCCCTCAGGTCTTGCGGTGGTCCATCTTCTTGGCGGGCTACAATTACACGCTCCAGCACCGGCCAGGCAAGGCGATGGGCCATGCGGACGCGCTGAGCCGCCTCCCCCTGCCGGACGAAGGGGAGGACCCGGCCCCAGCTCATCAGGTCCTCCAGATGGAGGGTCTTCCAGATGCCCCTCTCCAGGCCACGGACATCGCCCGCCGCTCAGCCCGTGACCCCATCATATCCCGGGTTCTCGGCTGGGTGGTGAGGGGGTGGCCTATGGCCTCGGCGGGCCCTGAGTTCAGTGCGTTTACAACGCGGCGCGAGGAACTATCGGCACACAAGGGCTGCCTGCTGTGGGGGGACCGGGTCGTAGTCCCCAGTGCACTCCAGCAACAGGTCCTACAGGTCCTGCAGGCTCTGCACGAGGCACACCCCAGCATCGTGCGGATGAAGGCCCTCACCCGGAGCTACGTCTGGTGGCCAGGCATGGACGGGGAAATAGAGGCCTGGGTGAAGCGTTGCCAAATCTGCCAAGAGGTCCGGCCAAGCCCACCATGCGCACCCACCCAGTCATGGGAAGCAACAAGAACCCCGTGGTCCTGGCTCCACATCGACTTTGCCGGGCCCTTCCACGGGTTAACGTTCCTGGTAACCGTGGACGCGTACTCCAAGTGGCTGGAGGTGAGTCCAGTCTCCTCCACCTCCGCAAGCGCCACTATCCGAGCCCTCCGGAAGTTCTTTGCCATGCATGGCTTGCCGGACACCATCGTCTCCGACAACGGCCCGGCGTTCACATCCGAGGAGTTCCAGCGGTTCCTGCGGAACAACTTGATCCGGCATATCAGGTCAGCGCCTTTCCACCCTGCCACGAACAGCCAAGCGGAGCGCATGGTCCGCACAGCTAAGGAAGTGTTAAGCCGCCTAACTGAGGGGGACTGGAAGTCACGCATAGCCCGGTTCTTGTTGGCGAACCGGACAACACCCAACCCGGTCAGCGGCCACTGCCCCGTGGAGCTCCTCATGGGCCGGCGACCCGCCATCCTCCTGGACCGCCTGCACCCCGACAGGGCTCCAACGGGACGCAACTGGGTCGAGGACCGGGAGGCACCACGGGGCTTCTTCCCAGAGGACCCGGTGTTCGCGAGGAACTACGGCCGAGGCCCGGAATGGCTAGCAGGAAAGGTAATCTGCCCCACCGGCCCTGTCTCCTACGAGGTGTCGACAAATGATGGGCAGGTTCTGCGTCGCCACGTGGACCAGCTGAGGCGGCGCCTACTTCCAATGGTAGGAGACCTGGGGAACCAAGGGGAGGCGGAGCAGGCCCCACAAGAAGCCCAGGGGGAGCCCGAAGTGGAATGGGACCTCAGAGAGGCGGACCCCAGCGATGGGCAGCTCACTATGCCCGAGGCCTCAACAGCCGAGGGCCCGACAGCGCACCCTGCCCCAGCGGAAGGAAGCGAGAGGGCAGGCCCCGTCACACCACCATGACTTGGCGGCGGAGAAACCCCAACGCCTGCACCACGACGGTCCACCAGGGAACGCAGAGCCCCCGCGTACCTGAAGGACTATGTCACCTAGACAGGATCAGGACTATGGGGGGAGGGGTGTTGTGTCCGCAGACCACTGCGGGCCGTCAACGTAGAGCCGGAGCTTGAGTACCTGAGAACAATGGGACTGAGGTTCCTGGCTCCTGCGTAGGGGGACCAATGGGAACGGCGGCGGGAATTCAAACCCGCCAATGGTACCAGGGGGCGTCCCCTCTCTAATGTATATAGTTGGCCTCTCGGCCAGGTATGAGTGTCTCGTGTTGTATAATAGCGAACCATGCTGATCACTATATCGCTGTCTGTGGTTTCATTATGCGTCTAACCCACTATACAACACCCATCCCAGCTGCTTAGTAGTCTGTCTTCTGACGTTGGAAAGAGTCACTTCCCCAGCACTTCTGTCGTTAGGTGTTTGCAGTCTCCATCCCTCTCTGAACTCTGCCAGCATCTTTCCTTCCTGAGCCCATTCATGGGGAGGGCAGGGTAGAAATCTAAATAAATAAATACATTCCAAGGCTGGTTCTCTCCTCCCTCCTCTCAGTCCTCACTCTCTTTCTTCTCCCAAAATTCAACTCTCATCAGCCCATCAACCTGACCCACAGCTGTTCTCTTGCCTCTGTTAAATGCATCTCCTGCTCTTGCGGGTCCCTACCCCTTGTTAGCAGGGTCTGGCTGGTCTGCTGCTTACACTCCACTCCTTATGTTCTCATCCCTTTTATTCACTGCTGCTGTTCAGGTTTCTACAAGTGGGAAACCCAGGACTTGTAGGGTTACTTCATTTTTCCCTGTATCCCCTTCCCCACTTCTCTAGATTTAAATATCCACTGATGGGGCCATGTTGAGAATTAAATATATTGGTTCCCAGGGCACTGAACAGTAGCAGAACTTCAACAGCACATGGACTTCTCTTATGTAAAGCTTAAAGGACAAGGTTCAGGATAACAGTACAACTGTATAAAATACATCATCTGAACTCCATTCCTTTTTCATTATACAGTGCAAAGTTTCTTAATAGGAAAACTGTTCTAGGCAATCCAGTTTTTCTGGATTTTTGGTAAACAGAACTATTTTTGTTAATTCCCTTTAGGATAAAAAGTCACAGTGTTTATCTGGACAACATAATTGCCTTTTGATTTGTAACAGCCACTACAAATAAAAGAATATTTCACATCACACATTCTGGGCAGACAGTCAGATTTTGAACTTTGGAACATTGCAATCTCAGTGTGGTTTTCCTAGGGGACCAGTGTGGGAACAACAGCTTTAAAAGCATGCAGCATATTTGTGTGAATGAGAAAAAATGATATTGTGTGTGTAATCCATGAAGTACTTCAGTGTCTGAAAACTTGCTTTGAGAATTAAAATCAGTGTGGGCAATGATCAAGCCACTTGTCACCTTCTCCGGTGTACTATTTCCCCCCGACTTACCTATTGTACGTGATAGTAGGCCTATTCAAGGAGAGATGAACAATTGAACTTGAAACCCTTCTCACTGTTCTGTGGAGACAGGTTGTATGTACAGCAGCAGTATAGTGTTCAGAGTAGAGAATCTTGACAATGTCTTTTGCCTAGAGTTTCCCTAAATCTGTTGCATAGTCTTGTTGGACATGAGGAATGCCTCAATGTGGTCTGATTTTAAATCGATTAAGTGAAACATTTCCAATCATGGTGACCTCATTATCACAGCATGACTGTTTAAACCAGTAATCCTCAGTGTGGTGCCCAGGGGCAATGTGTAGCACCTGTCAGTCCTGGAGTCCTGATTCTTGAGTCTTTGGGATAACAAATGAAAGAAATGGGGGGGAGCAGGGAGTTTTGAGTCATTCTCTACCTGCTGACTGGCAGAATGCTGAGCTGATACCAGGCAAGTTAGTCACAGTCATGCACACACCTTGGCCATGAACACAGATTTTCTTATGCCTCTGGGTTGGAACCAATAAGAACATAAAAACCAGTGGTCTGTCTAGTCCAGCATCCCATCTCACATAGTGGCTAACTAGTTACTCTGGCCTTTCTGTGTGGCCCCACAGCGAGCAAGCCTACCCTTTCCTTTTGAAAGCTAACAGCATTAGTTCCCCCAAACAACGTGCTTATCAGCCCAGATTTCCTCTGTTGTCTTAATGCAAGAGGTGCTGCAGAAAATCCTTTGCATCTGATATTTTTGGCCACTGCATGACAGAGTGTTGGACTGGATAGGCCACTGGCCTGATCCAGCTTTGGCTTCTCTTATGTTCTTATGTTATCTGCAGGTAATGCCCATTCAGAAACAGCTAACTTTATCAAAGAAGGATGCTTGGTTTGGAATTTGGTTTGGGATACCACTGAATTATACAAGCCCATGTCTTGCTTGACCTCTGTCTGCTTTTTCTTCTTCTCCACTGTCCATTGCCATGCAGCATCAAATAACTGGAAAATTCTTTCCTGATCATTTGCCCAATACTTCCTTCCCAGGAAGGTTTTGCTGAGTCTTTAGAGGATCCCTTCTGATTTATGTCTCTATTTAGTTTATTTAAAATACATGTATCTTCCTGATCTTCTTAGAATCAAGCTAGCTAACAAAGCGACAAAAAATTGCAAGACATAAAAACATAATAGTCCATTGAGAAGATAAACTGTGCACAGGTTAAAAATACACAGTTTTTTAAAAATTATGTAACTTCAATTTATACATTACGGAGTATGCAGTTTGGGTCCTGAGGTTGCCACACTATGTGATAATCAAATGTCAGTTGTGGGTTCTAGGCAGTTTTCACATGTGTGGTTCCCAGTTTGGATTGTAGCTATGGCATGTGTGGAGAAGTGGCTTCAGCCTTCCTCCCTGTGCCATTTTCCCAACCTGCAGTGGTCCCAGGAGCCCATGTAATATACTTGTGAGTTTCCCCAAGAAACAAACAGCACCTTCTCTCTCAGAAAAATGGTATGGGTTTGTGGGATGAAGCCACTTCTCCACAAGTGCCACAATCAAAATCCCAACTAAGTACTCCACAAGTGGGAACCCACAGCTTACATGTGACCATTACACAGGACATAGCTGGGGAACATTGTATCTTACTTGTATTCTCTGTAATGTATGAGTTGACTCCGTAGCCTGGGAGCTGCTGCTCCTTTCTGTGCTACAAAAGTAATGTCAACAGCTCTGGCTCGTTGTTGAGGTGTCCATAGCACAGTTCAATGTTATCCCTCTCAGAAACTGGGATGAGGATGCAGTTGGACATATGCAGAGTTCTTTAATATGACCCCCAAGCTGTGTCTCAGGTGTGGAGTACATTTGTTACATGCAGAAGGTTCCTGCTTCAATTGTCATCTGAATAGTGATGGTGCCACTTCTTTTTTTTAATTTGGTATTTTTACATTTTTGTGTGTGTGTGCATGTGTGTGCCCATGCCTGGTCATGGCGACCTCTGGCGACTCCTACTAGGGCATGGAGGACATTCAGAGAAATGGCTTGATTGCATGCCTCTTCCACCTGGCCCTAGTATTCTTTGGCGGTCTCCCATCCAGGTCGGCCCTGCTTAGCTTCCGAGATCTGATGAGACTGGGCTTGCCTGGGCTATTAAGGTCAGGACATGATGGTATCACATCTGTGTTTTTCTGTTTATTTGCAGTGTTTATTCACATCTTTTAGGTGTAGGGACTCTCAAGACAGTTTACAATCAAAACAGGTTTTTAAAATTCGTGGTGGCAGTGGTGGTAGAAGGAGGTGCTAAGGTGTGTGAGGCCTTTCCTTCTCCCCCTCCCTCCGTGCGTTCCAGGTGCTGCTGGTTTTCATTCTTCACACAGCTGGGCAAGGCCAGGAGGAATAGGCACCTTTGTTCCCCAGAAAGATGCTGCAGAGCAGGAGCTTGCACCCCCAGATGCAGCACTGAGTACATTCTTGGCACTATATAGATGGTGAACAGCAGCAGTGAGAGATGTTTTTTGGATGAACAGCAGAGGGCAGATTGTATAGAAATCAGCCTGCTTAGAATCATTGTCTCCAAGCTTGAGGACCTGAAGTCTATTTTGTCATGTTACAGTGATCTAAATCAGCAGCTATAATTTAAAAGGACATTGTCAATCCCTTTGAGAAGCTTAATGTCCATTTTGGAGCAATTGCAGGATATGAGTTATGACTATGGGAATTTAATTTCTGTGTTTAGACTGTAAAACCCATGGCATAAAAAAGCCCCCTGAATCGCTGCTACCGAAGAGTGTGAAAATTATTATCTCTCTGCTGAATTCTGTAAGGTGCAATCGTTCTTCCTGCTGTGAAGTCCTATATCACTAATGGGTTTGAGTTGTGTTCCGGAAAATCATGATTGTTTGTTTAAATCTTAGACACAGTAGTGGGGAACTGTTTATGACCACAGAATCACCAGCCTTCCTACACGTGCTGGTATACATGCGTATAAAATCAAAGGTCTATTTTGATGCTGAAGGAAGTCAGTGTCTCTTTAATATGTACCTGACTCCTGTGGTAATTGAAACAGTGTTTGTATTTCAGCTGGACAGAATACTTAACAGGTTCTGAATACAGGCTCAAATCAATGTCACATTTGATTACCTCAGCAGGAAAAAAATGGTAGACATATAAAGGAGCATTCTTCTTAATTTTCCTACTTGCTTTCTCTCCCAAATACATGTGGACTGGGGGATCAAAAGGAATCTGTTTAGTGCATTTTTATCCCTCTCTGCCTTCAAGAAGCTCAGGGTAGCGTACATGGTTTCGGCTGCTCCATTTTATTCTCAAAACAGTCCTGTGAAGTAGGTGAGACTGAAAGAGAATGACTGGTCCAAGGTCATACACTGTGCTTCATTAAGATTTAATTAATTGGTTTTCTTGGTTTTTGTTATATTGGCTACATTTCTGCTGACACAGGGAGGTAGCAACAATACAAAAATGTTGTATAACCAGGGTTCCCCAACATGGCTCTTGCCAGTACTTTCCTAGGTGCCTGTTGAGCTTTCCAAAATGTGGGTGGGGCCATTGTAAATTAGGATTTGTCATTGGCTGCTCACATTCAAATGAAAGAGTAGGCACCTGGGCATTTCTTGGGCATTCTCCCTTCAGGTTTTCCTTCTTCCCAAGAAGTGTGTGGGTGGGAGAAACAAATTTTTGCAAAACAAGTTTTGCAGTAAACGGAAATATAGTATTTGGACAGAAACAGTCTCATACAGTCATAGTAGGACTACCAGAATATTTGGAAATTGAGGTAAATGTTATAATGCTGAAAATGCTGAATTATTAATAATTATTAATAATGTATGATCATCAAATACATTATCACATGTTAATTTGGGAGAAAACTAGTAACATGTAAACAGTAAACATGCCCTTCAAAACATATTGCATTTTCTGTAAGTTGTATAAGAATGAGCGTTATCTAATACTGAAGATTGTCTTACATTTCAGGCTGCACATTATGAGTGAGTAAAATCTTGTCTTAATTTTTTTCTGTCATTTGGAAAGAGATCATAATTCACATGAGACACACACCCCCATTTTTCTCAACACAACATTGGAAATGTTGGGCTCAACAGTAAAAAGACAAACTTCCTGGGAGGGGGCAAAAAATCCCCCCCTCCACTTTCTCTGGTCTTTAGGCAGAAGGGGTGGGGTCTGATATGTGTAAGAAAAAGAACTGTTCCTTTGTTAGAGAATGCTAGGGCAGTTCATCCTGTTAAGGAAATTACATGAGTGGTATTCTGGATGGCTGTAGGAAGCATAGGTTCAAATGAGGATTCTGTTTCTGAGCAGGTCAAAAAAGATGGAATGAAACTTGTTAACTTTACCTGTGTCCTTTCCTTTCCTTTTATGATACGGCTCTTTTGGCCACAGCCTTCAGCCTAATCCCCCGTAGAGAGGAGGGAATCTCACTTCAGTAACAAGTTTTGGTTTTTTTTAATTTTAAGCTGGGTTGCTGAAAGGTGGGATGCCAGTGACCTGGTGATATACGGGATTACCTGTGTCTTAATTCACCATTGTAGGAAATTAAGCTTCAGATCTATGGAAAGAGGATTGTGTTTACTACCATATTCACCTTTTGTCAAGTCATTGTGAGATGCTTACTTGCTTGTGATACTCTTTTCTTTCTTGTAATCAGTGGCATAGTTGCAAACAGGGTGAATTTTTTTCTGTTCACAAAATCCTTATTGTGATGATCTTTCTGATCATCATAAAAGCTGGAACTTGGCTTCTAGACTACAAGGAGAAAGTGGGGAAACTTTTTCTTAGATCTGAATTATTAAAACAGGCTGAACTCCTAAATATTTCCCTTGTTTCAGGGAAAACTGATGTGAAGGGGCCAGGAAAGGACTCAAAGAGGAGAGAACCAAATGGGCATGGTTTAGTTGCCAGGAGGATTTAATGGACATATTTATACAAAAATGTCTTGTGGTTGCAGCAGGTAAATGTTCTTATTTTTGGTAGGGGTAGTGGAATAAGGTTAGAGGGGTGAATGCCCATTAAAATCTATTAACTTGGAACCTTTGCCAGCTGATTAAATTTCATATCCCTCAGGTGCCTCTGGGGCCATTTGCTGCAGTTATACATTCCAAATGCATCCTTCTTCTCTACATACATTCTGCTCCTGCAGTTCTTATATGCCCCGTTATCCACAACCCAACTGAAAGCATATGCAAACACCAAAGTTTGTTTGCTGCCACCCTGTTCCCTTTCCCCATATCTTGTGAATCCACACTACCCAGCCATCTGTCATTCTTTTCTTGCTCCACATTGCGAGCCCGCGCTGACGGGAGGGGGCTGATTTGCCTCCTCGTGAGGCAGGAAGATAAGGACACCAGGCAGGGGGCGGAGCCAGCCTATTCAGGTGTGGCTCCCGCCCTCTGCCCCATACAGTTCTTCAGCGTGCTCGGCCCACCCTCCCACCCTGTTTTAGTGCAGGTTTCAACCGGTTGCCTTTTTAATAGGGCCAGGTAGGAATTTTTCACCCTTTTCAATTTGGCTTCAGAAGTAAGAGTGTTTTTGCCTACCTTGCACTGAAGATGGTGGTGTTTGGAAATTGGCTTTGGGGGGCCAGCTTTTGCTAAATAGGATGGTCACTTTGTGGTCAGGCGGTGTAGCTCGATCAGGAAGTTGAAATCGGTGAGCACCTGGGCATTGTTATAAAGGAATTAAATGGTCCTCCATGAACGGCTTACGGGCCTTTGTGGCTCAAGGATGGGAAGGGGTGATCTTCCTTAGAACAATCTGGCCCGGCCTATCTTAGCAGGCCTTTGCGGCTTCTGGGGTGGTGGGCCAGGGGGTTCTCCGAAACATGCCAAACCGCTAGTCAAGAGCCACATTGGGTAGCTCGAGATCGGGGAAGGTGCATCGCCCAGAAGGAGATGAAGGTGGTCAGGAGTTTGACACCTGTCATATTCCTCAGTATGTTTTAGAAGCCTCTCGCTTCATCGAAAAACTGCACGGGGCAGAGGGCAGGAGCCGAGCCTGAATAGGCTGGCTCCGCCCCCTGCTTGGTGTCCTCTTCTTCCTGCCTCACGAGGAGGCAAATCAGCCCCCTCCCGCCAGCGCGGGCTTGGCAGGAGTTGGGGCTCGCATAGTGTCTGAGAGTCTCTTCCCTGTGCTGTTCTCTGATGTGGGTGGTTGGTGGTTTAGACATTTTCACCCTATTTTACTTCCCCGTGGGTTGTATTGTTTTTTCCTTCCCCTTTTTCAGGTCCATTCCCACATCCTCTTTCAGCTCTCTTAAATGTTAACCCTTTTCTGGATTCAAACATTTTCCTTTATATCCCACCCAATCATTTGAAGGATGTCTGTACTACATTAAAGGCTAGTAACAGGGAAGGTAGTCTTGACATGCTTCAACAGAATCTGCAGTAGGTAAAGAATGCACAGTGGCTGAAATCCCACAGGGTTCCAGTACATGCTGTACATTCCATCCCTGTAGTCCTCTCTGCCTAGTGAATTTGAATAGGTCTCCATTATAATCCTATATAGGAAGCATTGTTCCCTCTAAGCTGAGTTAGTGTGAGCTAGCTCACAGTTTTTTAGCCTCCAGCTCACACATTTTTGTCTCAGCTAAGGAAGGATGGTTCCAGATTAAACTAATTTATGCAGTAGCCAATTTGCTTGCTGACAACTTTAATGCTAGTAACTCACAAAGTAGAATTTTTGCTCACAAGACTCCACAGTTTATAGGAGCATTGTAGTAAGTAGCATTTATACAGCTCTTTGAAGTGTTCGTAACATGTATTATCTTGTATTGTAATCCTTACAACAATCCTGTAATGTAAATCGATACTATTTTACCCATATTGCAGATGGGGGCTGAGGCTGGGAGAGAATGGCTTAGTTCATGGCAAAGGCTAGATTTGTAGCTCAGTATCCTAGACATTTGCTATGCCAGCTGCTTGTAAGGCCTTCCTATAGAGTCAATGAAATGCAGATCTAAAAAAACTGGCACAGCCTCTCTTAATGAACAACAACAAGCTGGATGTTTGAAGCAGAGACAACGTTATTAACTTGACTCCTGGTCTAGGTGGCTAGGTATTACAGTACCATGTTGTATGCAGAACTGCCTTGTATGTTTAGTGTGCTTGTAACTCTAAGGATAATCTGTATACTGAACAAAAACTTTTATTACATTTCTGAGTTTAGGAATGCTTGCCCTTTTTTCTTAGAAGGGTGAGTCAGTTTAGTGATGTCCCTCTGTATGGACAGAATTTTAAAATGTTCTTTTTAACATATATAATGTCAAAATGCTCCTTTGTCAGCATGATGATAGGATGTCTTGAATAGTTGACTCTGGGGTTTTCACTAAACTGCCCATGAATGCTGAAACCATCTGTTTTTCTGGATGTTTGTCAGGGTGAGTGTGGCAGAGGCAGCTGTCTAAAAAGGGGACGCTTTGGATGATGAACCAGACCATTGTTTTGGAGCAATTCTTTTGCATTCAGAGGCTCTACCCAAGCGTGCTATAGAGCAATCAAAATCAAACTATTGTTTGTACTGATCATACTGATCTGAAAAGGAGGTGGTGGGGTGACTCCATTGTAGATGCAAAGACTTGTTCAGAGCAGCTGTGTGCTGGCCAAGATGTAACCGCAGCAGGAAACACACTTGGAAGCTAGAGGGCTCATGCACCCTACTGGGGGAAAAGAAGAAATCATGCCAGACTGAGCTCTCGCTTAAAGCAAAAAAAAAAAAAAAGACGTCCCAGGTCTGCTGGCATTGCCAATAATTTGCTTTTGCAAAAATTGTTGACATTAGCACTGTGTTGCCAGTTATTAATCAATTAAATGGATTGGTTTTGCTCAGTGCAAAATGGAATTGTTGATAAACACGAAAATTGCTAAATATATTTGCTTGGGCTTTTAAATGTCAGCAAAGTGGGGGTTTTGTGGCATCAAAAGATTACATTTTTTATTTCTCATTAAGAATCATTCTCTCTAGTTTCATGCACGATTTAAAGATTTCATAATTTATTTATAATGGAAACAGAGCATCTGAATTCAAACATATTGTGGTGTTCATTGCTCTATTAAATATGTTTTTAATATAAATAAATACCTTATGAAAGATCATCTTCAGTGTATGTAATAAAGATTACAGATTTTTAGTTTCGAATATAGCTGTACTCATTCTATTAACATCTAAGCTTTTTCAGTTGGCCGTGTCACTTCATTGCATGCATACTAATATCTCCTCATATAAAATTTAATCTGTCGAGCTAAATGAAGGAATTAGTATCTGAAAGACATCTTTCATTAAACAATTAACTAATCTTTCTAACAAATCTACAAAAGCATATGTGTTTATATTTAATAAGTATTTGTATGATCAACCAATTACTATACATGGGGTCATCTTGTTTTGTTTGATTTTGAATATTTCAAATTCTAAGCTCAAATTCAAGCAAGAGTAATGCTTTAGAAACTATGCCATAATTATCAACAGGTCTCATTAGAATGGATTTAAATTACCAGTCATCTTTCAGATTAAAAATCAAAGTAATCCTTTAGCCTCAGTGCCTGATGAAAACTTTGTTTTCTGCAGATTTCTAGCAGCAGACTTTCCTTTGCTGAAAGAAAGTGAAACTCATAAGTATGGTTGTATTTCCATTTCAATTCTTTTTATATTTGTCCCATGCATTTTTATTCTTCCATTCCTTCAAGGAGTTCAGGAAAAGCATATATGGTTGAGCCCTCCCCAGTTTATCCTCACAACAACCCCACGTGAAATAGGAAGAAGTGAGAGTGAGTAAATGACCCAAGGTTACTCAGTGAGCTTCATGGCAGAATGGGTATTTGAGCCTGGGCATCTCAAGTCCTATTCTGACACTTGAAGCCCCACACCATGCTGCCTCTCAAATGAAAGCACATAATCTGTTACAGTTTCAGAGGTTAAGGTAATAATCTCTAAGTAACTGTGTAGGAGAATCAGGTATAGTACAATAAGTAGCCATGTACATTGAAAAAAAGAATATTCAAAATAAAACCCAAACATGTCTTGTTTGTTAACCTCAAAAAGGGTAACTAACCCAAATGAAATTTCTTCCAACTTGCACGTCCAAATATTTATTTATCAAATTTATTTTGCTCCCCTTCTCCCCTGAACAGGACTCAAGGTGGCTAAACCAGGTCTAGCTGACTAGGCCAGGTCTAGCTCCTTTTCTTGTGCTGTATCAGTAGATAACTCGGTATACCTTAATTTTTCCCAAGCTGGCTTTGATTCTTTTCCCCAGGATGCCAGAGAGATAGGGAAGAACCACCAGATTGGAAGGTGACTCAGCAGAAAAGTGTTTGACAGGCACTGCTTCCAACCAGAATACCTTGCCCAATATTTCCTGCACACATTGCTGGGTGACTGGCACAGGGACTGAACTTGTTCGGTATAAGTATGGATGCTGCTTGCCTGAACCATTCCAGTGATTCAGTATTAGCCTGATTGCAGGAACAGGCAAATGCTTCATTTGTACCCACTGGGGAAAGGCACAGAGTATGGTTCTTAGGCAAAGATAACTCCAACTTTGTCTGATTCCTCACCCAAACCTGACACCTTTGGGCAATCACAGAAGCTTTGTATTGTGCCATGGGAACTCACTGGGTGACCTTAGGCCAGTCACAATCTCTTAGCCTAACCTATTTCAAAGGGTTGTTGCGAGGATAAAGGGAGCGGTGGCGCAGGCAACTAATAGCCTGCTGGTAACATCTACAAACAGCCACTATGGCTGTTCGAATCTCGCCGCGGTCAGGGTGAGTGCCTGGCCCAAGTCCCAGCTCCCATCTACCCAGCGGTTCAAAAGCTGTATAAAATAACAACAAAAGCGAGTAGATGAAATGGGTACCTGCCTTAGATGGCAGGGAGCACCCTCCTCCCCTCTCGTGGGGGTAGTGGAGTACTGGCAACGGCGAGCGGCAAGATGCCGAACATCAGGCGACGCAGAACTCCGGACGGCGGAAGGTGGAACCAGAACAGCGCGGGGAGTGCAGAGGCGCAGGCACGGCGGAGTCGAAGGACAGAGCTGGAAGTCGCGCTGACGCAGAACCACGCGCCGGAGGGACCTACTGAAACAGAGCCGATCCAGGATGGAAAGAACACTCACTCCACAGGGTGCCAGTAGGGCAGTCCCTTCCCAAATGTCTATGTGGCCTTAGATAGGATTGAAAGAGTAACTGTAAGCCGCTCAGAGACCCCTTCGGGGGTTCGAGCGGGATATAAGCTAAATAAATAAATAAATAAATAAATAAATTGGAGGAGAGGAGAACAATATAAGCTGCTTTGGGTCTCCATTGGGGAAGACAGGCAGGGTACAAATGAGTTAAATAAATACATACATAATCTGTAAGGTGAGGAGGAGGAGGCTGTGTGCAGACAGGAGGCTTGTCTTCACATGCTCTGCCCCCCATATGATAGGCAGCCCATATGCACTGAAGAAAGCAGCCAAGGCTTTCATTCTCTAACTGTGAAAAAGAGAGAACCAGGACTCTTTTTGTAGAAAAAGCCCAGCAGGAACTCATTAGCATAATAGGCCGCACACAGTCATTAGCATATTAGGCCACACCCCCGACAGCACTGCTCATTAGCCTATTAGGCAACACCCCCAACAGCACCACTCATTAGCCTATTAGGCCACACACCCCATGTTACTAGAAGTGTGGTCATCCAGCCACACCCACCTTTTGCTTCTTATTCTGTTTACCTGGCTTGTTGTCAAAACCCAGGGCTTTTTTTGTAGCAGGAACTCCTTTGCATGTTAGGCCACACACACCTAATGTAGCCAATCACAATGAGTTCCTGCTGTTGGGTGTGGCCTGTTATGCTAATGAGTTTCTGCTGGGTGTGGCCAACTTGGGAGCCAGCCGGAACTCCGTTCCTGTGCGTTCCTGCCCAAAAATAGCCCTGGAGAGAACCATACATGGGCTAAAGTGAAAGGATGATAAAATCTCTCTATGTGACAGGGTCTCTCTTCATATAAAAGCAATGTTGGTGAAAAATGGATTATGGATGAATCATAAAAACATAAGAACATAAGAGAAGCCAATGCTGAATCAGGCCAATGGCCCATCTAGTCCAACACTCTGTCACACAGTGGCCAAAAATACCAGGTGGCATCAGGAGGTCCAGCAGTGGGGCCAGGACACTAGAAGCCCTCCCACTGCTGCCCCCTCCAGCACCAAGAATAGAGTGCATCACCTGCCCAGACTGAGAGTTCCTATCTATACCTTGTGGCTAATAGCCACTGATGGACCTCTGCTCCATATGTTTATCTAATTCTCTCTTCAAACTGTCTATGCTTGTAGCTGCCACCACCTCCTGTGGCATCTGGGCCTGGTGATTTATTAGTTTTTAAATTGTCCATCAGTCGTAGGACTTCCTCTCTTGTCACTTCAATCTGATTCAGGTCTTTCAAACCCCCTCCCGAAATCGGTGGTTCTGGAGTGGGCAAGCACTTGTCGTCTTCCACAGTGAAGACAGAGGCAAAAAATGCATTCAGCTTCTCAGCCATTTCCCTGTCATCCTTCAGTAGTCCTTTTACCCCTTGGTCATCCAAGGGCCCCACTGCCTCCCTGGCTGATTTCCTGCTTCTAATGTATTTGAAGAAAATTTTATTGTTCACCTTTATGTTTTTTGCGATATGCTCCTCATATTCCCTTTTTGCTTGCCTGATCACAGACTTGCATTTTATTTGCCACAGCCTGTGTTCCCTTTTATCAACCTCACTGAGACTAGCTTCCCACCACTTAAAGGAATCCTTCTTACCTTTTACAGCTTCCGTTAATTTATTTGTTAACCATGTAGGCTTTTTTCTATACCTATTTATGCCTTTCCTAACCTGAGATATATATTTTTTCTGAGCTTCTAGGATTGTATTTTTAAAATAGTCTCCAAGCTTCCCCAGTGGTTTTTACCTTTTCCACTTTTCCTTTCAATTTCTTCCTCACATGTCCCCTCATACCAGAGAAGTTACCCCTTTTAAAGTTAAAAGTGGTTGTGTCAGTCTTTTTGGGCAACTCCCTATTTGTACAAATGTTAAACTCAATGACATTATGGTCACTGTTCCCAAGCAGTGCAATCAGTTTTACATTTCTCACCAGGTCTTGGGCATTACTTAGGACCAAATCCAGGATCACCTCTCCCCAGGATCTCTGACCATCTGTTCCATAGCACAGTCATTGAGAGTGTCTAAAACTCAATCTCTTTTTCCTGACTAGAACTTATATTGACCCAATCATGTTTAAAGCAGAAGAGGGCCTTAAAAAAAAAAGAGGTGTTAAGTGTGCAGGCCAGGAAAGGCAAACCTTCTGTCCCTCCCACTTTACCTGATTCTATCAAACACTTGTCAGGGATGATCTAGGCTGATCCTGCATTGAGCTGGTGGTTGGACTAGATGGCCGGTATGGTCCCTTCCAACTCTGTGATTCTATGATTCTACCTTACTTTGCGAAGTGCTTTCCTGCTTGAAGCATTTTTTTCTTCCAACCTTCACAGCAAATGAGGATTATAATTCCCTCTAGAAGGCGGATGCTTTGTGCTATCTGCCTGAAATTTTGTAAGGGACATCCCTTGGGTCTTTGGTATGGTCCCTGAGAAATCCATCCCAATTAATTGGGAGGCTAAAAAATTATACATGGGAATGTTTCCCATTGAAGCCAGTGTAAATATACCTGAATACACATGTGACTCTGAGTGTGTGTGTGTGTAAAATGCCATCAAGTCACAGCCAATTTATGGTAACCTCATAGGGTTTTCAAGGCAAGTGATTAAACAGAGGTGATCTGCCATTGCTTTACTCTGCAAACTCTTCCTTGGTGATCTCCCATCCAAGTACCGACCCTTCTTAATTTCTGAGATCTGATGCAATTGGGCTATATTATACCCTTCCACATCCCCTGAACACAGGCTATACCACAGGGATATTGGAGAATCTGAACAAAATTCTTAAAAGGAAATGAACTTATCCTGAACCTGGCTAAAATTTCTTTGTAAATCCTGAATAAGAAATTACAGGCCTGTCCGTTTAATGTTGATACTGGGTAAGTTGGTATGATCCATTATCAAAGATAGCAAGCATACTGATGAACAAAAGCTACTGTGGAACAATCAGCATGGATTCTGTAAAGGAAGATCTTGTCTCACTAACTTTTTAGGGTTCCTTGAGAGGGTGAATAAACATGTGTACAAGGTTGACCCAGAAGATGTTGTTTACCTAGACTTCCAGAAAGCTTTTGATAAAGTTCCTCATCAAAGGCTCCTAAGTAAACTCAGCAGTCATAGGATAAGAGGACAAGTCTTCTTGTGTATTAAAAACTAGTTAATTAACAGGAAACAGAGAGTGAGTATAAATGGGTAGTTTTCACAGTGGAAAGTGGTGAGCAGTGGGGTACCACAAGGCTTGGTACTAGGTCGGATGTTTTTTAAGTTGTTCATTAATGTTTTGGACTTCAGAGTAAGCAGTGAAGTGGCTAAGTCTGCGGATGATGTGAAGTTGTTTAGGATGGTGAGAACCAGGGAGGGGACTGAGAGGCATTCCAGAGGGATCTGACAAGGCTGGGCAAGTGGGTGTCAGTGTGGCAAATGAGGCTCAACATGAGCAAGTGCAAAATAATGCACATTGAAGCCAAATATCCTAACTATAAATATACGTTGATGGGGTCTGAACTGGTGGTAACTGACCAGGAGAGAGATCTTGGAGTCATGGTAGATAACTCACTGAAGATGTCGACTCAGTGTGTGATGCAATAAAAAAAGGCAAATGTGGTACTGGGGATTATTAGGAAAGGGCTGAAAACAAACCAGTCAGTATCATAATGCCCCTATGTAAATCTATAGTGTCGCTTCATTTGGAATACTGTGTACAGTTCTGGTCACCGTAACACCCCCCCTCCCAAAAAAAAAATTATAGTATTGGAAAAGGTGCAGAAAAGGGCAACTATAAAAGGTTAAGGGGATGTACCACCTTCCCTTTGAAGAAAGGTTAAAGAGGGCTTTTTAGCTTGGAGAAATGACGATTGAGGAGTAACATGATAGAGGTTTACAAAATTATGCATGGGATATAGAAGGTAGAGAAAGAAGTATTTTTCTCCGTTTTTCACAGTACAAGAATTCGTGGACACTTGATGAAATTAATGAACAGTAGGAAGTACTTCTTCACCCAAAGAGTAATTAATTTGTGGAATTCACTGCCACAGGAATTCGTAGTGGCTGCAAGCAGAGACAGCTTCAAGGGATTGGATAAACATGTGAAGCAAACATGTAAGCCACAAGGTATAGATGGCAGTAATGCTCTATATTCTTGGCGCTTGGGGGCAACAGTGGGAGGGCTTCTGGAGTTCTGAGCCTGCTAGTGGACCTCCTGATGGTGCCTGGGTTTTGACCACTGTGTGACAGAGTATTGGACTGGATGGGCCACTGGCCTGATCCAACATGGCTTCCCTTATGTTCTTATGATAAAGATGTCCTGGGTTGTACCTTCTAAGTATGCAGATAGTGGACAGCATGTTCAGATGTGCCTCAAGAAGACTATGATAAATGGCCAAGATTGGCTTAGGTTTGGACACAATAAAGAACTGAAAACTAAACAAATACAGCAATAAAGCTGAAAAATGCTAACTCAATGTTGGTAAGACAAAAATAAGAAAGGTGGGTTGTACTGAAATGACAACCATCTGCATTGACTTACAGCATGGCATTAAAATAGTTTTGCAAATGCTTTCTGCTTTATCTAGTCTATATCCATTTTGGTCAAGAGGCAGTCATTTTCTACAGATTCGTTTGGGTTATTACTTTGTGTGTTACCACTGGTTGTACACAGCCAGACTCCCAACCGAAGAGATTTTTGAGAAGTTATGGCTGAAGCCTTAATCCTTGAAAAGGATACTTAAAGTAGTATTTAATTTTATAAGAATATTTTGAGTCCTTTCCACTTATTCTCCAGCAAAGTATTAAGTGCATGAAATATACATATTTTCATACACTGTTTCTCAGGATTGCTTATGGAGTTTGTTTAGCCTTAAAATGAGTGAATGAATTTGCCTAATTTCACATTTCCTTGCTTTTTTGGTGTTCTATTGTCCAAATCTCATATATTAACCTTGCAATTAGATCACCTGGCAGGAGAATAGTAACTATATGGTTACATGACTATTACTGACCTACAAAGCAATATGCTGTCAGTTAAGATGCTCTTTTCTCCCATTCCTTGCTCACCTTTACTTTCATTTTCTTCCCTGCCACCATAATTGCCCTTGCTATTATTAGTATAAACTATCGTTCCCACATAAATCAAAAGTATAAACTATCATTCAAGAGGGTTTATGAAGAATGGTTTCAAGAGAACTTAGCTAGTTTTACGTATAGGTTGCTTTGAACCAGTGAGTTGCAAGGAGGGGCCTTAGAAATGTGAAGGCCCCTCCCCCTCCAAATGAGGCCCTGGTGTTTGGCATTGAATGCTGAGAGAGAGACTGATGGAAAATGAAATGAGGATCCAGTTAACAAAGGTAATTCTGTATAAAGTGCTATAGTGTGCTTGTGTACATGAAAAAAAAAAGACGTGGGAAGCCATTTCATTTTAAAAGGTGTGTTCCTTGGATGCAATGTTACAACTTCTTATAAGCATCTAATGCAATTCCAGCTTGTTAGGTTTCCAGGGGAACATACATCTGCATACAAAAGACATTGTGCCAGTCACTACCCTTGCAGGTTCTTAAAACGGGGCATCATAATCATATAATGAACATGGGAATGAGGGCAGAAGTTAAAAAAAACATTCATATTGAAAATACCATGCCATCTCTTGTCAGACTAGAGGTTGATAAGGCATCTTTTATGTTGAGGTTTCAAAATATCCCAGAAAAAACAGATGAAAATGTGAAAGAAGAAATAGCCAAAATATTAGCAACCTTCTTGGAAGAAGAGAAATATCCAACTGTGTGGGAGAAGATAGATGTGGCATACAGGATGAATTCAGCGTACTCAAGAAGGAATAAAGTACCCCAGGAAACACATGTGAGGTTCTATAAAAGAACAATGAGAGATCTGATCTTGAGAGCTGCAAGCAAAAAGACACTGAAGATTAATGAGATGGAAATTAAAATCTCCCATGGAGAGTGAGAGAAAAGAGGAAGAACTATGCGCATCTGACAATTGTTGAGGGATAATGCAATAACGTATAGATAGTTGATCCCTGAAGGGATACTTTTCTCTTTTCAAGGGAAAAGATTCAGATCAAACTCAACATTCAAGGTGGAAGATTTTATTTAAAAATATGGAGAGGACCTAGGGGCTAAACCAGAAGAAGAGAGACAAGGAGAGGAGGAGGAAGGTCTAGAAGAGGGTGAAGTCCAAGCACAAGCAGCAGTGATGCTGAGACCGCCAAGAACAAAAAACAAAGACAAAGTGACAATGAAACCTATGGTAACGCGAGCACAAGAAAAGATTAAAGCTGGAAGTAATGGCAAATGACAACTACAATGGATAGAAGGAAAATGAGGATAATTTCAATAAATGTCAACTGTTTGAATGCACCGCAAAAAGAGAAGACAAATATTTCAGCAAGTGAAAAAATTTAATGCAGACATTGTCTGCTTACAAGAGACCCATGTTAAACAGGCAGTGAAAAACTTATTAGAAGTGAAAAAACTTAGCAAAGCATTTGTGGCGGCAGACAAATGCAAGAAAAAAAGAGGAGTAGTAACTTATGTAAAAGAATATCTACATCCAGAAATGATTTATGAAGCAGAAGATGGAAGAATAGTGACTGTAAGAATTCAAAGGCAAGCCAAAAAGATGTTGATTGTGAACATCTATGCTCCAAACCAACAACAGGAGAAATTTTTCAAGGAGCTGCAGGAAGTTATTGTAAGTCAAACTTACAAAGAGCTATGTATTGTTGGAGACTACAATGCAGTATTTGACAGATATTGGGATAGAAAGTCTCAAAAAAAAAGAGAGAAGAGTGGAAATGAATTACCTAAAACCTTTTTACAATTGGTGGAAGAAGGGAACATGGTGGATGCTTGGAGAGTAAGAAATAACAATAAAAAAGACTTTACATTTTTCTCAGCAAGGCATAAATTGTGGTCAAGGCTTAATATGGTTAATATGGTAATTGATATAATAGAGGCAGAAATTCTCCCTGCAATGTACGCAGATCATAACCCTCTCCTCTTGACTTTACAGGACTCCCCAAGGAAAAATAGATGGTCTTTAAATTTGTGGTTATTAAAAGACAAAGGTTTTGTCACTAAATCTAAAAAAGAATTTCAGGAGTTTTTCAAAGATAATCTCCAACCAAAGATGCAGATTGATATTGTATGGGATGCATTTAAAGCATATGTGCATGGTTGTTTTATTGGCCAGAATGCATGGGTCGATAAAAAGAGGAAGCAGAAGTTCACACAACTTGAACAGCAAATCAAAAAGGAAGAACAGGAAATGAGGAAGGGGCACTCAATGAGATTAGACGGAGAATTCAAAATTTATAACACCAAATAATCTGGATGTTAACGCAGGAAGTTGCCAAGAAAATAATGTTTGCTAAACAAAATTTTTTTGAAAATGCCAATAAACCTACAATAAGGCTGGTTTACAAGTTAAGAAAACAAGCAGAGACAAAGCACATAAAAATATTAAAAGATGAACAAAGGGAGGAAAATAAGAAAATTCAGAAGGATATAAAAAATATTGTGGAGAAATTTTATAGTAAGCTGTATCAAGGAGAAAAAGTCGACCCAACGGTAAGACAGTTCTTACAAAAATATACCAAGAAAGAATTTACAGAAGAACAAAGACTGAGTTTAAATGAGCCTATTTTATTTGCTGAAGTAGTGGAAATGATTAAAAAACAGAAAAGGAAGAAAACATCAGGACCGGATGGTCTACCTGCGGAATTCTATCAAACGTTTGATGATCGAATTGCATTACCATTGAAGGGTGTTATGCAAAATATAGTTGAACGAGAGAAGATACCAGAATCGTGGTCTCAAGCAATGATTACATTAATTCATAAGCCAGAGATAGATGTAACAGATATTAAAAATTATCAACCTATTTCATTGCTTAATGTGGATTACAAAATCTATGCATCTGTTTTGGCTAATAGATTTAAAAAGGTTTTGCTTCAAGTGATCCACCAGGAACAATCTGGATTTTTACCAAGAAGACAAATGAGAAATAATGTAAGAAACATTTTGAATGTAATAGAATTCTTTGAGGCACACCCAGAAAAGCAGATGGCTCTATTATTCTTGGATGTGGAAAAAGCTTTTGATAATTTAAACTGGACTTTTTTGTTAGAACAACTTTCATTGTGGAAGTGCGGAGAATTCTTTTTTACACTGATTAAATCAATATATACTTTGCAATCAGCTAAGGTTTTAGTGAATGGAGATGCCACTGCAAATATTGGAAAAGGAACAAGGCAAGGATGCCCGTTATCGCCACTACTATTCATCTTTGCATTAGAAACATTAAACAATATGGTTAGAGAAAATGTGCTTATAAAAGGGATCAAGATTAAAGGAGAGGAATACAAACTACAAGCATTTGCAGATGATTTGGTGTTTATTTTAGAAGAACCGCAAGTGTCAATAAGTCCTCTTCTCCAAGTAATAAAAGAGTATGGTACTGTGGCAGGACTGAAAATGAATGTAAGAAAAACAAAACTGATTTTAAAGAACTGCATGACAGATCAGACACGAGAAGTACAAAATAGTGCAGGATTAGAAGTATCCCCAAAAATTAAATATTTAGATATAATGTTGTCAAATAAATGCAACTCCTTGTATAAAGATAACTACGTGAAGCTTTTGACGGAGAGATGCAAGATGAAGTGGTAAATGAGGTAATGGTTAGATGGGCCCAGAATTTTGGGTACAATATACAACTGGAGCAATGGGAAAGAGTATGGAAGGTTAATATAAAATTTACTAAAGCGTCCTCATATAAAAAAAATTGGTACAAAATGTTTTATAGATGGTACATGACACCAGAGAAACTAGCTAAATGGTATCCAAATATGTCCAATATATGCTGGAAATGTAATTGTAAAACTGGTACATTTTACCATATGTTGTGGACTCGTGATGTGGTTAAAAAGTATTTGATTTAGGTGCATGAAATAATACAAAAAAATGTTAGAGAAGCACATTCCATTTGTACCTGAAATGTTTTTATTGAATATGGTACCACACAAATGTAATATACAGGATGCATATTTGATTGTACAAATTGTAACCACAGCGAGAATTTTGTGTGCAAAATATTGGAAAAAGGAAAAGATACCGAAAAAAGATGAACTGGTAGGGAAATTGTTGGATGCAGCAGAAATGGACAAATTAACATTGCAGCTGTGGAAGAAACATGATGAGGACTTTAAAAGAAGTGGGAATGATTTTATAAATGGGTAAAGAAGTACCAGAGTAATGGAAGAGACTAAACTTATATAATATTGAATGTTCCAAAGGAAATGGTTTGACTTAAGCGTGTGAAGTTTAATGAGCATGGAGTACAGACTCCAGTACCTGTCTGTTTTTCTTCTTCTTGTTTGGTATGTACAGAAATCTTCTAAGTTCTTTGGGATTGTATTGTTTTCTTTTTTCTTACTCTTTTTACTTAAAACTAATAAAATGTGTTATAAAAAAAAGAAAAGAAAATACCATGCCACAACGAGTTGGCAATAAGTCAGTAGACCAATAAAAGGTAGAAAAATAGGAAAGGTACACAGAAAGCAACAATAAATTCAGTAAATAAATTCAGCTACCATAACTCCATAGAGATAGCTGTGTTAGTTTGCTGATGCCAAACAACAGAAGATTCTAAAAGATTCCAAGCTGCTTTAGCTAAAAAGTGTGAGTTTCTGTGAGTTTCTGTGAGAGCGAGTTTGGTATAGTGGTTAAGAGCGTGGACTCTAATCTAGGAGAACCAGGTTTGATTCCCTACTCCTCTACATGCAGCCGTTGGTGTGACCTTGGGCCACTCATAAGTTTTTTCAGAACTGTTCTCTCAAGGGCAGTTCTCAGGAGAGCTCTCTCAGCCCCACCTACCTCACAGGGGATCTGTTGTGGGGAGGGAAAGGGATTGTAAGCCACTTTGAGATTCCTTTAGGTAGTGAAGGGCGGGGTATAAATACAATCTCTTCTTCTTGGTCTTTGTCTTCTTCTTCTTCGTCTTCTTCTCCATAGTTAAACAGGCCTTCCAATGTCCTCAGCCCTGTTGTCCATGGTGAACTTTTTTCAGAAGAAGAGAGAGGTTCTTTCTTAGGGTTTCAAAGTGTTTCCAGTACCGAGGCTAGACTTTCTCAGATTCTGGTGTATTAACTTTTGCATTAGTTTCTGACATGGGACTGCTTATCTTCCTCAGCAGGAGTTCTTTTTCATCTCTTAGATATTGCTATCTTGTCCATGCAAACAGACACATTCAGATATCACCCTCCTTCAGCTGAGTACCGCTTAAACTGGTTAGCTGTTAAGGTGCCTTTGAGTTGCAGCATCTGCATACTAAGCCTTGCTTACCAACAGACCGTCACCTGCTGTCCCTTTCTGTATACTGCACAATATTCATAGTCAAAAACAAAAGCAATTGTTATGTACTGAATGTGAATCGTTCCTATCTATTCACATGTTAAGCTTGAGTCTGAATGTGGCTCTTCAGATGTCGCATTGCTATTGGTCGGTTTCTGCGAAACCTGTGTAATTACCCAATCACGGAGTGATATTGTTGCAAAGAGGGAAGGGTCCTGATTGGCCTTTATCCCAGCGTTACTATTGGTTCTTATCTGACTATGGGTGTGGCTTTGACAGCCCGGGAGAGTTTAAAAGAAGGAGCTGTGCTTCCCTTGTTGTGTGTGTTCAGTCGTGTGTTCCTGACTTACAGTTGCTGTGTAATAAAGCTGAAATCACTTGAAGCTGAATCCTTTGTTGAGTCTCATACTTAACAGCAATGTTATACTTCTATTAAGACCTATCAAAATTTCCTATATTTACTCCAAAGAAAAACTAGTTTTTTCAGGTGTGCACCAACAAAGAACAAAAAGGGGCCAGCCAATTATCATACCATCTCTGATTTGCCCTTTCTGGGCATGGTAGTTGAAAGAGTGGTTGCAGGACAGCACCAGGCCATCCTGGATGACTCATCTGCTCTAGACCTTTTTCATTTTTATTCCCTGCTGTGGAATGGATATAGCACTATTGGCTTTAGTTGGTCTTTGCTTGAATATAGACACTTTCCGTGACTCATTGTTGCCCTTGCTGGATTTTTTTTCTATCTTTGATGAGATGCACCATTCCAGCTTGTTGAGACATTTGAAGGTAGAAGTAAGTATTGGAATATGCTTTGGTTTTGTTTTAATATTTTTTGGGGATTGAACTCAGAGGGTCGCCATTGGGGATCAGTTTTCAGCAGTGTGGGACTTGTCCTGTTGGGTTACATGATATTCAGCTGTTTGATGGCTTTCACTGACTCAGGTAGGAGTTTTGGGGTCATGCTAGATCTGACATTATTGCTGGAGAAGCAAGTTAGTTCAGTGGCAGTTTTTTTCTAACATCTTCATTTAGCCAGAAAGAATGCTCCTTTCCTTGACCAGATTGATCTGGCCATGTGGGTCTATGCCACAGTAACCTCAAGGTTAGAATATTGTAATGCAGTCTCCATGGTTTACCTTCAACGACAACACATAAGCTCCAGTTACTACAGAATACCAAATCTTGATTATTATTGGGGCCTAGATGGAGTATGTATATTACACTTGTTTTACAGTCACCCCACTGGTTACCAATTATTTCCTGGATTCAGTTCAAGGTATTGAGTATCACCCTCAAAGCTGTTCTTGGTCTAGGACCCACATTTCTAAAGGGCATCCTCTCCTGGTACGTCCCCCTGCAGCAGCTGCAGTCATCTGAGTGAAGTCTGCCAAAGATGCCACCTTTCAAATGAGTAAGATCAGCAGCTGCCCATGACTGAGCATTCTGTGTTGTGGCTTCCACTTTGTGAAATGGCCTGCCTGAAGTGGTCAGAAAATTTCCTGCACTTCTGTCATTCTACAGAATGTATAAAACAGAATTGTTCAGGGGAACATTTTTACAAAGGGAACAGGACCATAGTAAAATAGATGACACTGTAATCACCATAGCAGTGTGATTCTTAGTATTTAAGACAATGTCTTCTTAAATTAGAATGAGAATAATCTTTCAGAATACGCTTAGTAAATTTGTGTGAGAGCATTAAATTACATGATACACTGGAGATCCATGATTGGCTCTCTCAACTTATCTTTAAAACTTAGGAAGTAGCCAGGTATAAATGACTCGCCTAGGGCTGTAGAAGTGATGATGGGAGGGTTAACCCTTTCCTTCATGTGTTTTTTTTTCCTGGTAGAAACCCCTTGTTCGTCTTATGATTGGTCCTATAGATAAAAGACAAGCACCTGAATTGTATCTAATAAAAGCCTGGGGAAGGAGCTGTTTTGTACTGAAGAACTGTAGGGAGAAAAGAGTTTACATGATACTGAAAAGTTATTTTTAAACATTAGGGAAATAATGATGACACTGTTGGAATGTAGTTGACCCCTAGTAGAATGAATGGGAAATGAAAGTGTTATATGCCTAGGTTCACAGAGTGACCCCAAACACACTGTAGGATTTTATCTTTATATCATTGTACAAAATGTTTTCTTTAGAAGTTCATTTTCATTGGACTTATGTTGACTGAAAGTGCCTGAAAGCTCATTGAACAGGATTTCCTCCTTCTCCCTGCCCACTGATTCTTTTCCTGGGAGCTGGGACCCTATCACAAATGGGATCAAAGCGGGGCACTTCTCTGCCTCTTCCACTGATGCACTTCCATTGGTAGAAAGCAGCCATAGAATGACACTTTCCTAGGGCACTGTCCTCATTGAGTAGCATGATACTTTTTTCCTGCGTAGTTCTGTTTAAGACGACTCCCTATATTTGTTCATCTTCTACTGATGTACATTAGAATTTCTATTTTAAGAGCTACCATTATCTGGAGCAAGGTTTTCATTTAATATGAATGCTTTACTCTTTTTTGTGTTAAGTGCTGTCAAGTACTTTTGGCAACCCGTGAATTAAGGATCTCCAGAACATCCTATCCTTAACAGCCTTGCTCATGTCTTGCAAAATGATGGCTGTGACTTTCTTGATTGGGTCAGTCCATCTCATGTTGGGTCTTTCTCTTTCCTTCCTGCCTTCAACTTTTCCTAGTATTGTTGTCTTTTCCTTTGTCGTCTGTCTTCTCATAATATGACCAAAGTACAAGAGCCTCAGTTTGACCATTGTAGCTTCTAGGGAGAGTTCAGTCTTGATTTGATCTAGAACCCACTTATTTGTCTTTTTGGTGGTCCATGATATCCCTAATGCTCTCCTTCATATGACATTTCAAAAGAATCAATTTTCTTCCTGTCAGCTTTCTTAATTATCCAACTTTCACACCCATACATAGTAACAGAGAATACTATGGTATGAGATATCTTTATCTTGGTTGCCAGCAACACATCCTTACACTTCAGGATCTTTTCTAGTTCTTTTGTGACTGTCCTTCCTAGCCTCAGTCTCCCACTGATTCCTTGGTTGCAGTCTCCCTTGGAACCAAGAAATAGAAAATCTTGAACAATTTCAGTTTCTTCATTGTCACCTTTAAGCATGTGTAATTCCCCCACAGTCTTTCCTTTTGTCTTCTTGATGTTCAGTTGTAATTCTGTTTTGGCTCTTTCTGCTTTAACTTTCATCAGTAGTCGTTTCAAGTCTTCACTATTTTCTGCCAGTAATATGGTGTCATCTGCATACCTCAAATTGTTCATTTCCTTCTGCCAGTTTTCACTCTACCTCTATCTAAATCGAATCTAGTTTTCCTTATGCTGTGTTCTGAATACAGTTTGAAGAGACGGGGATAAAATACATTCTTGTCTGATACCTTTGTCAGTTGGAAACCATCCTGTTTATTTGGTCCTAAAAGTAGCCTCTTGTCCAGAGTATAGGTTGCACATCAAAACAATCTGATGTTGTGGTACACCCATTTCTTTTAAAACCAACCATTGTATAGGAAAAGCCTTTCCTGAATTATTCCTGTCAAGGCCAAATGGTTGTAGCAGGTAACATGTCCATGTAACTTTTGTCACCTGCACAGATGGCCTGCACAGATGGCCAAGCTTCATATCCATATGCAAGACACTTTTGCTAGAGCTAAGAGACATTCAGGCGCCTTCCCACACATGGGCATAGCTAGGCCCAGTATATTAACACATCAAAGCGTTCTCTGACCTGCTATAGATCACGTAGGCAATGGCTAGTAACTGGAGATTTAGACACGCCCCTTCAATCCCTCAGGATAGGATAAATGGCCATATCCGGTGGTGACGGAGAAGAGGGTTTAATTGTGAGAACCCTATGGGAAAAGTGGCTTCTTGGGGGAGGTGGCTTTTTGTGGGTTTTCTTGTTTTGTTCCATGCTGGAAACAAAGAGTTCCTTTTGGGACTGGTTACTTGCTTGCTTGCCATGGACTTTGACTAACAGGCAGCTAAGCTGGACTTGGTTGCCAACAAGCATCATGGAATTCTTGTTCAAAATTCCCTGGTTAGACCATTGGACTATTGGCACCCTACATCATCTGATACATCTGAAAGCTGGTAATTATGGGCTACCTCTATAGTTTAATTAGAGCTGACTATGCTATAGGAGTTATTTGTTTTTATTCACCTTTTGCTAGTGTCTTGTTATATGCATGCTTTTGCACTGAATAAAGATAATATTTAACCAATATTATCTGGACGTGTTTACTTTGTTGCAACTTGATCTCTAAACCTAAATCTTGTGCCTAAACTGTCTCAGTGGAATAGGCTACCACTGTATTAAATAATTGCAGCCTTAGTACAGAACTGGTAAAGTGTTAATTCCCAGAAACCAGACAGAAGGTGGGACCTCTGCTTCTGAGCTGGTGGGAACGTGTTGTTCAGAGGTCCTGGTGGCAGAACTACTGGTAATCCCTGGAGGGTGTGCAGACATTCTCCTGGGTTTGTTTAATGTGTTATTGAAGCATGGGTTTCTAACTCTCATCCCTGGGCTGGGGTGGGAGAAGAAATCCAAGACATGGTGGCAAACCATGACCCATAGCTTTCATTATCCACATAGTCAAAAGCTTTGCTGACATATATGAAGCAAGAGCTGATTTTGTTCTGAAATTCTCTCGGATAATCCAGTAACCACCATAGATTTGCAACATGATCTCTAGTGCCTCTTCCTTTTCTAAACCCATCTTGAACATCTGGCATTTCTTGCTCCCTATATGGTAACAGTCTTTGTTGTAAGATTTTGACCATCACTTCACTCATGTGATAAATTAATGCAGAGATCCAATAGTTGCAGCAGTCTTTGACGTCTCCTTTTTTGGAACTGGAATATAAATTGAGCATTTTCAGTCTGTTGGCCATTGTTTTGTTTTCCATATGTGTTGGCATATTCTTGTTAAGATTTTGCAGGACTCCATTTCTGTGGCTTGAAACAGCTCTATTGATATTCCATCTAACCCTGGTGTTTCATTTTTCTCAATTGCTTTGAGTGCAGCTTTAACTTTCTAAAATTGCAGGTTCTTTTTCAAAAGATTCTTTGAAGAAATGTGTCATCCTTTCATCTTTTCTGTATAGTTCTTCAGTGTATTGTTCCCATCAGCTTTATTTTTAAGGGTACCAAAAAGCTGTATACACACACATCAAGAGCCATTGATGCTTATATAATAGAGATCTTGATGTTGTGAGTCCTTTTATGTCTGTGGGTGATGCTTGGAATGAGGCATTTGGAAAGTAATAGAAGGCCATGATTCTGGTGCTATTCATTTAAAGGTACGATCATTAAGAGTATTGTATTAAATGTGGATATTAAATATTAGCAGTGGAGCCCATTGTAGAAACAGCATAACAGGCTCTAGAAAAATGTAATGCATAACGAATGCATAAAAAGGTACAGAAGTGGAAGTAAAGTCTCACACAGCCAGGTAGGCCTTGGCTTTCCCACCCCCACATTCAAGGCCCCTGTGGCCCAGCCAGGCAGGCCTTGGCTCTCCCCCCCCCATTCAAGGCCCCTGTGGCCCAGCCAGGCCAGCCTTGGCTCTCCCACCCCCCTGTTCAAGGCCTGTACGGCCCAGCCAGGCCGGCCTTGGCTCTCCCACCAACCCCCATTCAAGGCTCCTGCAGCCCAGCCAAGCAGGCCTTGGCTCTTCCACCCCCTGTTCAAGGCCCCTGCAGCCCAGCCAGGCAGGCCTTTGGCTCTCTCACCCCCCCCATTCAAGGCCCTGTGGCCCAGCCAGACAGACCTTTGGCTCTCCCCCCCATTCAAGGCCTCCGTGGCTCAGCCAGGTAGACCTTTGGCTTTCTCACCCACCCCGTTCAAGGCCCCCACAGCCCAGCCAGGCAGGCCTTTGGCTCTCCCACCTCCCCTGTTCTAGGCCCCTGTGGCCCAGCCAGGCTGCTCATAGGAATCTTGACGAATCTTCGGGGCTCTGGGCGGGGCTGGGACAGGCAGCGGCATGGAGGAATAGTAGGCAGCAGCCTCAGTGCAGGCTGAGGCTGGGCCAGGAGCAGCAGCAGTGCAAAGTGGCAGGGCCAGAGTCACTGGGAAGCAAGAGGGACGGAGTCTCCATCCTCTCTCCTGAGGTGAAATTGTCTTCTGAGGTAAGTTTTGGCTCCTGCTACTTATGTGGGTGGGGCTCAGGCAACTCAGCCAGTGCCTAGGGAGTCATTTTGAATGACAGATCAGGCAGCGGATTGATTTTGCCAAGCATAGAATCTTGCCAGACCACTACACATTTATATAATAGGACAGGATTAAAGACAGCACTGTTCTTTTGACAGCTGTTGGGACTGCTTATGTGTAGGAATTGTGTATCTGTGTTTGAATTGATTTGTTTTCAATATACATCTATAAAATATTTTTATTTAATTTGGCCTTATTTGAACCACAAACTAATTACTTACTTCTGCTCCAAGAAATTCATAAAGTATGTAAATTAGGGAAAACTGTAAATTGCTCTAAGGCTATAAGATACAGTGCGATATAAATCAAACAGTCACCGAAACAATAAGCATGTGTAAGATGGCTTGTTTTCCAAATGGCAGTAATACTAGAATGCTTTGTGTGCATTGTTTCTTAATCTCTGTCTCTCAGATGCACATACAATTTGGCTCTCACATATGTTCATCTTTATGGCTTCTGTGCAGTTCCACATGGGACCATGCTTGTGCAGGCCTGCTGCAGAGATCTCCTTTCTAAAGCTCTTTAGAATGTTCAGAGTGCTCAGCCTCCCCCCTCATGGGGCAGCTCCTTCCCACCCAGCTGACACATGACAGAGTGAGTGCTCCTTCCCTCTGTCCTTTCTTTGTGGCCATGGAGGTTGGATGTCTTCTGATCCTCACAGATTTTTCTCAATTGAATTTTTCCTCTATTCATTCTTCTTCCCTTGTTTCTTCACCCTACTTTATTCCTACAAAAGGCTCTATTAAAAAAGTACATTGAATGCAGCCTAAAAATGGCTCAGTCAGACAGCCATGATCATTGCTCCTGTGCCTGGTCAAGCCCACAATGTCTCTGCCTACTCTATTTACAAGCAGTTCACTTCTAAGGTTCACTTAGACCAGGCTTCCAGATTGAAAGCCGCCCTTTAAGAGAAGGCTTTAGTGGCTCTGGGCAAAGATCAGATCCCTTCTAAGGAGTTGGAACTGGACCACTGGGCCCATATCCCCCCTTTGGGGTCAGTGCTGTCAGGATCTGTATCGGGACTGAGCTCACTATCAGCTCCAAAGAAGTCCTCAGTGGTACACAGTGCCTCGGAACCACTGCTGCAAAAGAAAAAAAAATTAAAGTTGAAGCATAAAACTTCCCATTTCCCCTCCACCCAACTGGGAGTAGATCCATCCCTGACACAGCAATCCCAGACCAGTGTTCCTTCTAAGCTGAGTTAGCATGAGCTAGCTCACAGTTTTTTAGCCTCTGGCTCACACCTTTTTGTCTTTGCTCAGGAAGGATGGCTCCAGAGCAAACTAATTTATGCTCACAACTTTAATGCCAGTAGCTCACAAAGTAGAATTTTTGCTCACAAGACTCCACAGCTTAGCGGTAACATTGCCCCAGACCCCTTCTCTGACTCGTAGATGGTCACTGTCTCCTTCGTCTAATGACAAAGTTATTGAGGTTGCTCTTCAGTTTCCCTCTGGAGCGGAAGCTCCCTCAGCTAAACAACATTGTAAATCTTTGGTAGACACTTTGGCCCCACAACATTGGGGACCACCACCTCCATAATGGTTATAATATGCACCACCATCTATGTACTGACCTATACAGTGGAAATAACAGCTACTATCTTCCATAGAACTGAGCTTGGATCCTCAGAATTGGATGAGGAGAAGCTGCTATCCTTAGTGGTTCTGATGCCTCCTCAGAACCATCACCTGACAAATGTATCACAGACCCATCACCTGTTTCCCCAATGGAAGACCTCCGTCTCTACCACGAACAACTGCTGAATGGCTAAGTCTCTTAATATTGAAGTCATCTGCTCAGAACCAACTATGTCTGACCCCATTTTGAAGGTCCTTTACCCACTCAATGTGGGCTTAACTGCTTTTCTGATACTACAGGGATTGCTGAACATATCCAAAACTATCTGGGCCAAGCCAGCAGCATTCTTCCCTGCTACCAAGAATATTGAACATATTTACAAGGTTTTAGGGGAGATCTGTGATTTCCTTTTTGTCCACCCTACTGCTAACTCCATCGTGACAGAGGTTATCCCAGCCAAGCAGTGCTCTGGGCCTCATTCCCCACCATTTGATCAAGAGGAATGCAAGTTTGATGGCCTTGATTGCAAGATCTACACATCGTCCCTAACTCTATGCATGGCAAACTTTAATGCTATTTTGGGGTACTACCAAATAAATGTTCCTGTGGGAAAGAATGGCTGTGTTCATTGATTCACTTTCAGAAGAACACAAGGCTGTGGTCAAGGTCTTGCAGTAGATCTGTCACTTCTACCAAAGTCCTATGGTGCCACTCCTGGCTCAGCTGCATTGCCCTTTCCAAAGATACTAAGGTGAGAGAAGGAATCTGTTTAGCTCCCAAACAGATGTTGTCCTAGACCATATAAGAACAAGATCACTGCAAGGTCTCTTGGCATCACCGTTCCACCATCACCAGTTGACCTTGCCAGACCCACAAGGCTTGCTACTTCCCAAGACACGTGACTCATTTGTGGTCTTTGCAATCCTATTGGTACCAGCCATCCTACTCAGGATTCTTCCTTGTGCCCATGGTCACCCCCACTTTAGACAGATCCCTATCTCTCCCAGCCCCCCAGTCTTTACCCTGTTTATCATGTTATCTCCCTGTTTGGAAGTCAGTTACCTCTGATACTTGGGTTCTTAGCACTGGATATTTTCTTCAGTTATATGTTTCACCACTTGGTTGCCTCCTGATCCCTCCACTTCCATGCCACCCCCTGAAAACAACAGGAGGCATTCCAGCTTTTGAATAAAGGGACCATTGAGCCTGTCATGTTGCATGAGACCCAAACTGGTTTTTATTCTTGTTATTTCCAGAGAAACTGTGGTAAACATCTTATACTGGACCTTAATAAGTTCCTTATAGTCCTTAAGTTTTGCATGACCACTTTGCAAGAGGTCATGGGCTTGATTTGCCCCTATGACTGGTTTGCTATTATTGACCTTAAGGATGCCTACTTCCATATTGCTGTGCACTCCAGATCTAGGAAGTAAATTCGTTTCCAGTGTTCATTGAAAAGGGCAGGTATCCATTCCCTAGAGGATGCCTTCTAACTGTCAGGGCAAGGAACTCCGTGATACACCATCCCCCTGATCCCCCTACTAGGGAAGGTCCTTGCCAAGATTTGGGAAGACAAATCCAGTTGCATTCTGATTGCACCTTTCTGGCCCAAGAGGGTATGGTTCTCAACACTGTTCTGAGGCCTCTATCTTCCTCTGTTCATGGTGTCAGATCTGCTCAGTATAGGGCCTCTCCTGTACCACTGTGAACAGTCACTGTATCTAATGGCCTGGTTGATATACAATCACTAGAGGGGTCGGATAGAATGGCACAGGTGTTACTAGATGCCCCTTGACAAGGAAATCTTATGCTGCAAAATGGTCCAGGTTTTCCTCCAGAGTGGCTGCCCATGGCCTCCCCTTTGAATCCTGCCAGCTGAACTATATTTTCGAATATCTACTGCACCTGAAAGATAGTGGCCTGGTTGTAACTTCAATCAAGGTCCATCTGTTGGCCATTTCAGCCTTCTATGACCTCGTTGTGGGTTTTTCTGCCCCCTCATTTCTAAAACAATTGTCAAGGGTTTATTTAACTTGCATTCTCTGACACCCCCTCCTGTTCCCCAGTGTTCTCTTGCTTCTGATTTATGACTAACCATTTCTTGTTTGATAAAGCAATCACATATTTGTGAGCAGACTATAGTCTTTGCTCCTGATTGAGAGCAGGTTTTGGGCAACAGTGCTGGTAAGCTTGTACTCCCATCCTCATAGGTCTTCTTCCACACCTTCTCCTTCCCTGAAACATTGATCAGTACTGAATATTATTTAAATCAAGGCTTTTCCGTTATAAAAACTGCTTCATATTGTTTGCAGCAAAGAACTTCATTAATTGTCTCAACTGATCATTGAGTTTGATGCATGTCATCTCTATGGCATAGAGCTCCCAGTCCCAACTCTTCTCAAACACTTATTTCTTTCATAAATGTTTTCAAAAACTAGTTGAAATCTAAACATCAGAGCTGTTTATTCAAATTTAGCTCTCAAGATCACTGGTTCAGAGCTAATGAATATATAGTTTATTAATCAAATTTATGTAGCTGAAAGGAGCCAACCACAGTTCACTTACAACTAAGATTTTAACACTATTTTAATATATTTTAATGAGCTGCTGATTTGAATGTGGGCTTTGTTCATCTGTTGCTTCCACTCAATTGCAGTCTCACCCTAAGAAGACATAAGACAGACTGATCATGCTTCCCTTCATTGTAAGACTTAAATGAAGTGAACAGGGCCTTATGTTTCAAAACAAATGAGAGTATAAAAAACCCTCCTCTGTCTGGTATTCTTAAATTTCATTAATGTACTTTTACTAGATAGTTTTGCTATACTGTAAGTGTGCTTCAGGAATATACTGTCCTGGCCACATCAATGAACAAGTACAACTAGACATAATAATTGTTTAATGCTTGAAAACTTGCTTTTCAAAGCCCAGTTTGAAAAAGATACAGGTTTTCCCCCCCTGCCATATTTGCAGCTCTTAAATTGACTTGAGAGTCAGTGTTTGGGATACTTTTAGGACTTCCAATAAATATTTAAGAATTTTTGCCATTTTTGGTAGTTCTGGTCTTTGAAGTAAGATATATTATTTTCTGAAGATATTAATTGTAGGAATAATATCCATTATGTATTATGGGATAACTATATACTGGAATAAGGGAAGACCCTTTAACAAAAGGAGTAGCATTAATGCAGTTACATTTTTCCTTTGTTATGGGTGCCATATCAATACTCAAATGTGTTGCATTAAATTATCCAGGTATCTAAAAATTAACTACCGGCATAAAGTATTCCTTGTGGATATCTAGAATGTTGATAGTAGGGCTAAGCATGAAGAAAAAAAAGGCTTTTTAGAGAAACAATCCTGTCCAAGCACAGATTTGATTTAGCCTGGAATTCCTCATACTGAAGAAAATATGGGAGGACCCTAGTTCTTACAGGTGAGGGACTACGTGTCAGTTCACAATAAATGAGGTTGTCAATAATTTTACAGACTGACAAACAGTGGCTTATAGATCCAGAGGAGTTAGCTGTGTTAGTCTGTTGCTGTAAAATAGTAAAAAGCCCAATAGCACCTTTAAGACTAACAAACTTTATTGTAGGATAAGCCTTTGAGAAACACAGTTCTCTTTATCAGATGCATGGAAGGTATGAAGAAACTGGCTAGAGATATATAGGTGGTAAGGGGAGGGGGGAGAGGATACAAAAAGCACCATGTAAATGCAAAGCAGTTGCAAAAGTAATGAAAAAGGTAGAATGTGCAATCCAGGCTGGGTGTGACCCTTTCCTTCTATTGATAAATCTGAATGGAATACCTGAAAGGCATTACCTCTGGTAATGAGATACCCATCCAAAGTCTCTATTTAGTCCAAGTCTTGACTGAGTCAAATTTATGTATAAATTCCAATTCAGCAGCTTCCCATTGGATTCTGGTTTTGAAATGTTTCTGTTGAACTATGGTGACCTTTAAGTCCTTGATGGAATATCCTGGTAGACTGAAGTTTCTCCTTCTGGTTTCTGGACATTGCCATTTTTTATGTCAGATTTGTGTCTATTTATTCTTTTGCATAGAGGTTGGCTGATTCGTATATCACAATGAGGATGAGCAGCTGTAAGAGCCAGAGATTGCGTTGATGACTCTGTTAGATGGTTCATGATTGTTAATGAGAAGTTGTTTGAGGTTGGGGAGCTGTATGTAGGCAAGGAGAGGTCTTCCACGAAGGGCTTGTGAGATAGAGAGGCATCATTTTCTAGGATGGGCTGTAAATCACTGATATTACATTGGACCGGTTTGAGCTGGGAACTATAGGTGACAACCAGTGTTATTCTGTTGTTGGTTCTTTTTGGTTTGTCCTGGAGTAGAATGTTTCTGGGTACTAGTCTGGCTCTTTCAATTTGTTTCCTCACCCCAGTGGCTTAGACATCTGTTCCAACACTTTCTGCTTTGAAACTTGATTCTGTATCCTGTATAGAGTCTAGGACAGTGTTCTTCAAGCCATAGGTCAAGATCTTCAAGTGATCATGGAAACCCATCTGCTGGGTTTCAAGTCTTTGTCAAGCTACCATATATTTGTTTCCTTTTGGATGGACCTGCTGCTATCGCACATGCATATAAAACATGTCATGGCTTTCGCCTCTTTGTGCACATACTGAGAACAACAAGATGACAATGTGAGATCACTCAGTAGTTGGAGAGGATTCATGTGGATCTGACTTTTGTCTTTTTTTCCACTGTGGTATCCCTTATGGTGTTTGACTCTTGGCATGCTGCCCACTATTGTTGTCTCAGCAGAAAGGTCATAACTCTGGTTCCCCCACTTTGTATCATTTGATTCTGATGTCACATGGATTCCTGTAGCTCAGTAGACCCTATGCTCATTTGGTCCTTAATCTAGAAAGATTGAAGACCTCTGGTCTAGAGATATCATAGTTTCACACGGAGTTGAAATATTTGGCTCCATAGCCTTTTCCTTCATTTTGACCCCTTCTTAGCTCACGGTCTCAAACTCCACACTGTGGTTTCCATTCAATCACAATTCCAATTATTTCTGCAGTTCCTTTTAAATATGAAGTCTATCAATCCCCACCTATTTCTTTCCATCACAAGACCCTCTTTTATTTCTTTTCCATGGTAACCTTTGTTGGGTTTTACATTCTTGTCCATGTTCTTTTTACTGATCCCACTGCTTCCATTTGCTGACTTCATCTGTATCAGTACTGTTTAGGTCTTTCTTGGGACATATCTAAAGTTCTGAGGCTTCTCACTGCTTACCTAAATTCTGATCCCAAAGACACATGCATGAGAAGAACATAATGTCTGCACAGAAGGGATTCTTGTGATCAGGGTGGTTTGTGTCCCTTGTGGGCAAGCTTGTGTCCCTCGTGGGATCATGCATTACCTTCTCCACATATATCACCAAGGCCAATTGCTGTCCTTGTGTGATGAAGCTGTTTTTGTGTCTAAAGTATACTTTTAGCATTCACTAAAGAATGTGCAGTTGCATACTGCAGTGATCTTTAAATAAACTTCAAACATGCTTCTCAACAATAATTGCTTTTGTCTTTCCACCTTAAAAAACAATCTATTTTATGAGCTTTTAATTTGAATTATTTTAAAAATGAAAGTTAGGACTCTGTTCTGTTGAAAAAAAATCTTCTTATGCTTGTACTCTGAATTTCATTTTATTACAGTGACCTTACAGTGCTATACCCTTGGCAGGAAACAAATTTGCAACGCAGAACATTTGTTTTATTGCTGATAATAGAAACTGAGGTGCAGCCAACTATGTGAAGCTAATAATTCTAGCAAAGTATGTGATCATTAAGTTTAGTTGATTCATCAAACAGTAGTGATTATTAAAACAAAGTCATCTGACATTTTGCTTACTTCCGAAATGATTGGCATTAACAGAAAAAAGTAGTTAGAAAAAGACAATGCCAAAATATAAATTCTTTATTGGTTTGTGCTACCATGTGATAGTATGGTACCGTTTATCATAGTGGAAATTGAGACAAGCAAGCTAAATACTCCAAAAGTGACATCCTGAAAGACATCCTGAAAAGCTGTCAATTTGTATATTAGCATTACAGCAGTGTGCATATTATTATTACATATATGTTCAGGTATAGGCCAATACTGATTCTACATTTTTTTATAAATATATGTATATTTTTGATTGCTTCGTAGAATTACATAGTGAATTCAGAATACTCTTCTGCAAGCAGAACAGGTGATTTTCACCAGTTCTCCCTTTCTGTTCTAGAATCTCATCTAACATTATACCCTCTGTTGTACCCAAGACTCTCCAACCTTTCATAGAAGCATTTTGAGGAACTTAGTGGACTATAAAAGAAAGAAGTGGGAAAGAGACATTCCACAAGTGATGGTCCACTACTGATCCTTTGGTCCAACCCACAGACTTTTGCCTAAATACCATATTAACTGCCAAAGGTGTGTGCTGTTACTTTGTAACCTGTCTTGTGGCTCCAGAGATTGCACAGTGGCCAAATTTATTCTGTGTTATTGTAATAATCAACTTTTTGTTTCATTGTTAAAGTCAATAGCAGTTATACACAATTAGCTAGCAAACAAATTTGGCCCTAAAGACTGGAAAGTCCCCCCCCCCCCAGCTGTATTCTTATATAGGCCAGACTAGAATTCATCAGAGCTTGGATGCTTAGCATGGTCAAACACAGTGATTACTTTTTTTAATAATTTTTTTTATTTTCTATAACACAAACAAAGCATAAACAAAAACATATAGAAAAACATAAAACTGGGGGTACTTTGCTTATAGAAACATTTTGTTGCCGAGCATCTAACAATTTAGTATACAACCTTGAAATAATCATTACTTTTCTGCAATATTTAAAAGATAGAATAGTTTCATCTTAATCTATGCCTTTTCTTGATCTTCTTATATACCTTATATGCCTGCTCCTTGGGAGAAAAGCGATGGCAAACCTAAACAGCATGATAAAAAGCAGAGACATCACCCTGCCAACAAAAGTTCGCATGGCCAAAGCAATGGTATTCCCTGTAGTAATGTATGGCTGTGAGAGTTGGACTATAAGGAAGGCTGAGCGCCGAAGAATAGATTCTTTTGAACTATGGTGCTGGAAAAGACTCTTGAGAGTCCCCTGGACTGCAAGGAGATCAAATCATTCAATCCTAAAAGAAATCAACCCTGACTGTTCCCTTGAAGGCCAGATCCTGAAGTTGAAGCTCAAATACTTTGGCCATCAAATGAGAAGGGAGCATTCACTGAAGAAGACCCTGATGCTGGGAAAGATTGAAGGTCAAAGAAGAAGGGGACGGCAAAGGATGAGATGGTTAGACAGTGTCATCGATGCAACGAACATGAAATTGAGCAAATTTCAGCAGACAGCATAAGACAGGAAGGCCTGGCGTAATCTGGTCCATGAGGTCACGAAGAGTCGGACTCGACTGTGCGACTGAACAACAAATATACCTTAACCTGGCATAGTGAATATATAGTTCTCATACCATCTGTAGAATCTTGACCATGTGTTTTCGAATGTCTCTTCGATGCAGTTCTTCAAAATTAAAGTGAGTTTGTCCATCTGTGCTGCTTCTAGTATTTTATTAACAAATTCTTCTTTATTTGGTGTATTTTGGCTCCTCTAGTACTTTGCAAATAGTATTCTAGCTGATATACATTATGAGGTAAATATCCTATAGTTCTCTGGTAAAATGTTCAACAATAACACCTCTGGGGTAAACGGTACTGTACATTTCAGTATGCTCTGTAAAGTTTCATGTATCCATTTCCAATATTTCTTTACATGTCCATTTACATTTCAATACAGCATGGCCCACATTTTGCGCCCACTGTATCATAATGTTTTTAATCATTTTATCATGCATTTTATAATCTAACAACAACACATACATTTTCTTTATAAAATTATGTTCAACAGAAAGCATTAGTTTATCTATTTCCAACCATTCCTCATAAAAGGTATTTAATTTTCTTTCAGGTTTCCAGACCTGATATGTCCTAGAGCTGTCTTGATTGAAGCTCTGTCATATTTTTTGTCCGGATCTTTTTCTTATTTTTATTGATTTTAAGTCCAGCCACATCTCCATAATCCTGTAGTCTCTTCAGCAGAGTTTCTATTGATTCTAAAGGTTCTTCCAAAATAAAGGCCAGATCATCCGCAAAGGCTAGAAGTTTAAATTGCTCTCCTCTTATTTTGAGTCTTCTAATTAGTTTGTCTGTTCTAATTACATTGTTTAAAATTTCCAGCCCCAAAATGAATAACAGTGGCGAAAGTGGACATCCTTGTTTTGTCCCTTTTTGAATTTCAATTTTTTTGTGTTAAATCACCATTAATTAAGATCTTAGCCTGTTGTTTCGTATAGATTGCTTTGATCAGTTTATAAAATTCTCCTCTGGCCTGTGCATATTTTAACAGTTCTTTCAAAAATTTCCAATTGACATTGTCAAATGCCTTTTCTGCATCTAAAAAGATTAAGGCCATTTGTTTTCTCTGGATGTGCTTCATAATATTCAAGAATGTCCAAAATTATCTTGACATTATTTCTGAGTTGCCTTTTGGGAAGAAAACCTGCTTGGTCTTTGTGTATAGTCTACACTAGTACTTTTTTCATTCTTGCTGCTAAAATGGAGGCAAATATTTTATAATCCACATTTAATAGAGAGATAGGTCTGTAGTTTCTAATCTCTTTGCCATCTTGGCCTTGTTTATATATGAGTGAAATTATCACCTCGTTCCATGAGTCAGGGAGTTTCTGTTCAACAGTTACATTTTGGCAAACTTCCTTGAAAGGGAAAATCAGTTGGTCTTCAAAAATATGGTAAAATTCCGCTGGGAGTCCGTCAGGTCCTGGTGACTTGCCTTTTTTTTGTTTCTTCCAAGTTTCTACTATTTTCGCCATAGTAATTGGTTGGTTTAATATTACTCTGTGGTCTTCCTTGAAGGTTTTGATATTGTGTTTCATTATATATTCTCCAATTTGTTCCTGGGATATTTCTGTTCCTTTGTACAGATTTGGTAGAATTGCTCCACTATTATTTTTAAGTCTTCTAATTTGTTTTTTTCTTCTCCGTCTCCATTTCTTAGTGTACTTATAAATCTTTCTTCACATTGCTTACGTAGTTTATACGCTAACCATCACATCGGCTTATTTCCATTTTTAAAGTAGTTTTGCTTAGCGTAAGTTGTTTTCTTCACTATTTCTTGTGTTAGAAGACAGTTCATTTGATGTTGTAATTGCTTAAGGTTGATTCTCCCTGTATCGCTTTGTGCATTCTGTTTCAGTTTTTCTTCTTGTTCTTTCTGTAGTTTAAGATATTTCTCAGATCTCAGTTTTCTTCTATATGAGGTTTCTTATATCATGCATTCTCTCGCAAAGGCTTTAAAAGCATCCCAAACAATAGAGATCTCTGATTGTATGTTTCTTTCAAAAAATGCTTGGAATTCTTTCTTACAAATTTTTCATTTCTTAAGTGTTTAGCTTCCATCTGCTTCTTCTAGCTATGTCTTGTAGCTCTAAAGTGATAGGATTGTGGTCTCCATAAGTCTGTGGTAAGATTTCAGCTTCCAGTATTTAGTTTGTCATTGTAGCTGATATCCAACACATATCAATCCTTGACCAGGATTTATGTCTCGCCGAGTAGAAAGTAAAGTCTCTCTTATATGGATTCCTGACCTTCCACGCATCTATACATTTGTTCTCTTCCATTAATTGATAGAACGCAGGTGACAGTTCATATTTTCTCTTTCGTTTTCTTTTCTTCAGCATCTTTTTGTCTTGGCTTCCATCAAAAACTGTGTTGAAATCTCCAATTATAGAAGTTTCTTGGTAGTCTTGTTTCACCATCAGTTCTTGTAATGTTTTGTAGAATTTTTCTTGGTGATGATCTGGTGCATAGATGTTCACCAGCAAAGGGGTTTTTTTTTGTTTGCCTTTGAATTTGAACCATTAAAATACGCCCATCTTGTGAGGCATGGACCAATTCTGGTTGGAGATGTTCTTTCACATATGTCACCACACCCCTTTTCTTCTTCTTTTTATCTGAGGCTATGAATATTTTACCTAACTTCTGGATTTGCAGATATTTTTGATCAGCTTCTCTAATATGTGTCTCTTGTAAAACAATTATATCAAAATTACCTTTTTTAATTGTTGAAAAGTCCTTTTCCTCTTCTAAGGCAAGTTCAAATCATTGATGTTTATTGAAATCCATCTCAGTTTATTTTTATTTTTATCCATCTTGGTTTTTTGCTTGTGTTTGTGCTTCCATGTTTTCTCTTAATTGCTTCCTTCTGACTGGTGGCAAGGTCTTAAGATATTTAGATTTCTTCAAGTCTTTGGGAACTGTTGACATTCCTGTGGCCCCGGCAGTAGGGTCACCTTCCACTTCTCCTTCTCCTCTTTCAGGGTGCATTTCTTCAGTTCGTAGATCCTCTCTGTTCTTTTTCAGAAAATCTTCAGCCTTGAATATAGATGTGATTCTTTTTCTTTTGCCTTTGTATGAAAAAATTATACCTTCTGGTAAGAGCCAGCTATATTGAATTCCATTGTTCCTCAAAACCACGGTTAAATCGGAGTATTCTCTTCTTCTCTCTCTAACTCTCTAAGGCACCTCTTTCAAAACTTTTATTTCATTGTTATCCAACATCAGTGGCTTTTTGTTTACAGTCTTCAGAATTGCATCTCTATAGATTCTTTTATGGAACCTCACATGTACTTCTCTGGGCAGCTGATTATTTCTGGCAAATGTAGAGTTCATTCTGTAGAACACATCCAGTTCTTCCAGAATTTTTTCTGGATCTTCTACTTCCATAAATTCTGCCAAGCATATAGCCATTTTCTTCCTGGTGTCTTCACCTCGTTCCTCTGGAATGTTTTGAAATCTTAAAATAAAAGATGCTTTATCCACCTGGAGTCTGATCAAGTCTTGTTTCAGCTGTGTTTGTTTGAAGTCCATTTGCTTGAATTTTATTTTCAATTTCTTTCATTCTGGCGTCTACCCTTTCAGTTGTTTTGTTTAGTTCTATTAATTTTTGTGCATTATCTGATATTTGCTTCTGTAAGTCCGGCAACTGGATGGTCAATTGTTGTGTCATTTCTTTCATAGCTTCTTTAATTGGATCCGTAGCTTGGGAGATGGAACCTTCGATGGTTTCTTGTTGCATTTCCTTTGGCTGCATGGTTGAAGCAACAGCACCCACTGTTTTGGAGGTCCCAGGTGAACTTCCTGGTATTTTGGGAGGTTTGTGAGATGATGACATCTAGTTCTTAATTTTTCAGTATCTTCAAAAGTTTGGCTTGCAGACAGAAAAAAAAATACTCCCAAACAGAATTACCCTATTACTAATAGTAGGAGAAAACATCAAAGGGGGAAAAAAAGGAACACTCAGCCTTTTCCCTCGCCCTTCTCGAAGCTTACTTTTTTCTCAAATTTGTTTTGGAACACAGTGTACTTGTTAGCATAAACAAATGCTGACCTCAGTTCTTACACAAAACCACAGCAATATTACACAAAGACAATCGCCCAAACTCTTTTCTCCTTATAAGGAAAGTACCAACGAAACTGTGTGAAGAGAATGAAGGAGAGGCAGTCCAATCTCTTTAAACAGCTATCTCTCCTGCTTTCTGGAATACTTTAATGTTAGTTAATATTTATTTCTGGATGAGTAGTACTTCTGGATGAGTAGTATTTTAATAATAGTCAAGTTCAGATTACAAGCACCATAAAGTTAAAGCGCAAACTCACTCTGCACATTTTGCAAACCTCCATTATATCTGACAACGAAGAGAAAAAATAAAAACAAAATTGATCCACATATCTCTCGTTATGGCAAATTAAAAATTGGGAATGCAAAACCCTTTATCTTCTGTCACCCAAAAATTGCATACATGGAAATAGTCAGGGTGTTGACTTTCCAAAGTCAGGTTTCAGGTCTTCAAACACCCACCATTTGCTCAGCTTTATGATGCTTAAAGTTTCTTTTGCTTGCCACTATTGTAAAGAGTTTGGGGGGGGAACCTCCCACCTCAGCATTTGTTTAGTTTTAAGGCTCAGCTGATGGGTTGCACCTTTGTGAAGGAAATAGACTTCTTTCTAGTTGCAAATCGAAAGTTATGGTACTGGTGCACTCATACAGGCAGGATTTCTAACACCGCCCCCCCCGTTGGGTAGCGACAGCTAGGAGCCCATAGCCATGGGCTTTCTTCTCGATCTCGGCATTGGAGGTGATCCAGGGCCCTCATCCGCCCACAGCTGTGGCTGCGGGGGACCTGAACAGGGCCGGCTTGAGGTGTTTCTGCATCCTAGGTGGGGCGCAGATGCCAATCTCCTGGTGGGCCCTGGAGACCCTTTTGTTGCCTCCTCCTCCCCCCCAAGGGGGGAAGGGGAGGGTGGGCAAGCTGCGCCGCTGCCTCCTGTGCCCTGGCCAGGTGTTCTGTACTGGCAGCAGTGGCAAGTCCCCACTGGCTGCCACCAGGCTGCCCCCGCTGCCTCCTCCCCCTGAGAGGGGAGGGGGAGGGTGGGCGAGCTGTGCCACCGCCTCCTGCACCCTGGCCGGTTATCCTTGTACTGGCAGCATTGGTGGGGAGGTGGCGGCAGCAGCGGGTGCCTGGTTAGGGCAGCGGGGGGCTTGGGGGGTGCCGTTTGGCACCCCTGAGGGCTGGCACGCCGTAGACGAGTGCCTAGTTCACCTAGTTGGTGAGCCGGCACTGGACCTGAATCAAGCCTCTTGCTCTCTCCCCCTTCCCTGAGGGGTGAATGAGGTCTTGGAGTGCCCAAAGACCCCTACGGTTGATCAATAAAGCTGGAGGTTTCAGGAGCTGGTCTGAAACATGTCCGCCATGCCACGCTGTTCCCTCCCAACATAGTGAGTACTTTGATGGGAGACCACTGAGGAAGACCGGGGTTGCTATGCAGAGGAAGGCAATGGGCAAGCCACTTCTGCTTATCTCTTGCCTTGAAAACCCCATGAGAGGTTGTCATAAGTTGGTTGCAACTTGCCAGCACTTAATTTTCGTTATACATTTAATTGGTATCTTAGGCTAAAATATGCATGGACTTGGTTATGTTTATATATAATATAGGATGAGCAAAGGAATTTTTAAAATAAAATGTAATGATATAGTTAGGATTTTTCAGGGGCCATGGAATTGTGTGAGCTTAAAAGAGTTTGAAGGCATAAGAGTATGATAAAATGAATTTTTATATGATGTTTCTGAATGCATTTTTCGCACTGGCAGGACATTCAGTAACAGTAGATATTTCTTTGTCGCTGCAGTGTGTTGAACAAATTTCCCTTGACATTCAGGATATGTGTGTAACTGAGAATATAGTTCATTTCATTTAGTGTTCAATCTTCTACTTTCTACGCATTTGGAATATTATTACTTAGCTTTGATCACACATTGTAGATTGTACACTTATGGGCATGCTGTGTTTTAAACCAAAGTTTCCACACAGTGCAGGTTACCAAGTGCGGTTTTTATATTATTATTGCCCTCATAATAAGTTCAAGGTGAGGTTTTCAGGCAGTAAGCTGCAAGTCAGTTTGCATATAAACACTTTAGGAAAGCTCTCTTGACATCTACCTCTTATGCAGTCTTCCATGTATAATGTAAATGACTATACCTGTATTATGTTTAGCTTCTTTATTATTTAGAGGGCATCTATTAAAAAAACCTTAAAAACCTTTACAAATACATGTGAAAACAGCCAAAATGTTCATGCCCCAATTGTCTAAATGAAAGAGTTGTCATTGAACTGATAAACATAAAAGGAACAGGAGTTGTTGTTATAAGGTTCACAGATCTTGTGTTGCCAATAAGGACTGAATTCCTATTATGTTTCTAAAGCCTCAAAAAGACATGGGAAGGAACCAAAGTTTTTAAGTCAAATAAAAAGCGCTTAAGCCAAGAGCACATGAATGTATAGCTGGGTAATGGACCTTTCATCTCTGAAATAAAAAAAGAGTCAAATTCAATGGGAAAAGGGGTTTTCCCTTTTGAAAAAGCCTGTTTTAATGAGTTTCCATTTTATGTGTGGGTTGCTCTTTAATCGACATTGCTCCATTGAAGTTTTACCCCAATGAAGACACAAGACAGATTGTCCAAGCTTGCGGCTATTGTCGAGAGTTGATGAAGTGTGCGGGCCCTTATGGTTGATAACAGAAGTAGATGGTCAAAGCCAATAAATAAATCTTTAACTCCAATTGTTGTATGCTTTCTGCTGAAAAGCTTTCTATTAGCATGAATCTTTGGTTTTGAAGGACTTGTGAACCCAAAGGCAGCTCATAGCTCTGTCACACAAACTAAGTCAGTCAGACAAGCAGCAATCTGTCCCATCTGATAAACACCATTTTGTCTTTTAAAATTCTCGACTTCTCTTCAGGAATCAACATTGCTAATGCCTTGACAGACTATTAACTTCATCATGCATGTCTGTTGGACTGTTGATTTTATCAGAAACATGTTGGTGCAAGTTAAAATAGTTTTGTCCTTGATAGGATCTTAATGAGGTAAATACAAAAATGAACAATGGAGCCACTGCAAAACCGTTTAGGATTTGAGGGCAGAATAAGTAAAATAGGCTCAGTAATGGTGTGGGCATGTGTCAGCAAGTGCAGAGACCCATTAGGAAACTGGATTTGCTTTGATTGCGGTTAAGAAATCAGAAGGCTAACCTACTTTTTCAATGACAGATGAGGTTCATTCTGTGGAAGCAGCAGTGCTGGAACTGGTTGACTTTGCTTGTCACTTGGACTGAATAGATCACAGAAGACAGGAAGGCAAATATAAATGCAGTTAAAATGTTCCACATGTATTGAAGGATTTGGGAGTTTTATTTCCATGAATCAATTTCCTGATGATGTTGTTGCTTCCTCTTTGTAATGGTAGTGAAAGTATGGTTATGATTTGTTTTTATCCCATAATCATGACTCTACTCAATTACATTGGGAAATATTCCACCTTAGAAAGGCACTGGACATCTGTTCTGTAGATAGGCACTGTAATAAAGGGAAAAGGCAGGACTCACGGTGCTATCACCCAATTCTCTTAGTTATTGGGAAACTATATGAAGCTTATTTAAGCATAAGATTGAAAGAATGGATGGAGGATCGGTACTGTACATCTGCTCTGTAGATCTGTTAGATATATAGAGCCATCCTAAATAGAATTACACCCTTCTAAATGTATTGAAGTCAGTGGGCTTAGAATGATGTAATTTCCTTAGGATGGTATTAATAAATACTAGTTCACCTACCCTAGTGTGACGGTAAAAGGAGAAACAGAAATTGAATTATCTCCTGAGTATCCTTTGTCCATTCACTTGTATGGGAGCTTGTAACATCAAATAATGCAAAACTGCTAATTTTTTGGAAAGATACCAGTTGCAGTTCTGCTATTAAATTTAAATATATGCCTGTAAGTGGGTATATATGCTTAGAAAATTGTCAAGATTTATGGGATCATCTTCAGCCACATACACCTGCCTGGTGCTGGCCTTCTCCACTGTGCTGTGAAGTTACAGAGTATAAGAGGAAGGGTCTTCTCAGTTGTACTATGGCCAACAGAATCTTGAATTCCTTACCCGAGGAGGCCCTTTTTTTTGGGGGGGTGACCTTTGTAGGGAGCTGAACCCAGTTGATTTTTAAAATTGAATTGAACTGGTTCATATCACTATTTGGGGGGTGGTATGTGTTTTATCCTGTAGGTGTTTTATTGATGTATGGTGTTTTATTGCTACATTTTGCTTTTTACCGTTTGGATTCATAGATGAGGCTTTGAAAAAAATAGCTGCTGTAAGTTTTCTTATGGTCTTATTGTTTCTCTATTTTAACTTGTTCCTTATTCTTACTTTTGTAGATTTCAGTGTATAAGTGTTAGTTTTAAAAATAAAGCTAAGCTCTGTTTTGTTCCTATCTTTTCTGCTAATTTAGGAAAGCATTTTAATTGTACCTATATCTGACACAATGATCAGATGTTCAGACAATTTACAAGTATTCCTAAGGAGGCAAGGTATGAAAGATAGCTGCTCTTGAAGGCAACCAGTGTCTAGCCCCAGGATGACTCTCCTCTACGGGGAAGCAGAATTATGGCATCTGGTGGTATGTAGGAAGCTGCAGAACAGAAAGTTCCTGGTTCAAAAGACTCAGCCATGATCTGACTAAGCAGCCTTGGTGATGGAAAGTGCCATCAAGTTACAGCTGACTTATGGTGATCCTGTGGGGTTTTCAAGACAAGAGACATTCAGAGGTGGTTTGCCATTGCCTGCCTCCACAACAGGACCCTGGTATTCCTTGGAGGTCTCCCATTCAGATACTAGTCAGGGCCAACCATGCTTGGCTTCTGACATGTGACAAGATCCTGGGCTATCCAGGTCAGAGGAAGCAGCCTTAGGTAAACCATTATTTCTCATCATTAGCAGTCTAATGTGGGGATAATAGTTTTTACTTATTTTATGGGGTTATTGTAAAGATTATAGAACTAATACATGTGAAGTGCTTTGAACATTTTAAAATGTTATATGAATTGTAAGGTGTTTTATATATATATATATATAAAATAATGATGACTCGGTATATTAGCAGGGCATATCAGTTCTACAAAGTTAAAGCAGGAATTTAACATTTAGCCACTCTTCCTTTCTTCCCTATGTCCGGCTTTCTCCTTGCATCAGTGACCTTTCCAGCTGAGAGCCAGTATATCATATTACTGAGCACACAGCTATAACAGCCAAGCATGGGTGGCTTAAGTTTCCCTGCATGCTGTGCCTGATTCAGGTTCTGCTGCTATTTGGCCCACTGGAAAAAAATCACAGGTGTATGTGTTGGTGTCCCAAGTGAGTCAGATAGTCAGGGACCAGGTTGGAAAAACAGCACATGGGGTGGGGGGGCAGGGTAGACTGAGGCTTCTTTTCAACATATGCCACAATCATTATGTGAATTTAGTAATGTTCAGAAATTGAGGAATTCATGTCCACCTGTTAATACAGAAGGGGACCTGTTATACTGAAAGAGCATGGCAGTGGCTAGAAGGAAGTCGATCTCAGCTTGTTCTATAACAGGAAATTCGTTTGAATTCTTCTCCTGTGGTGTTATATAATAAAGAATTTATGCCCTTTTTGGGTTTTTAATATTAGTTATTTGCTTTTACTTATTGAAGTGCTTATTTGCAAGAGGGAGAGGTTGTCTAAGAGCAGTTTCTAGACAGATTGGGAGGGGCATACACAAAAGTAATTAATTTATTTAAAGTTCTGTTTAAGGCTTTGAATCCCCGACTGTTTTCATCATTCTGTGAGAAAGGGGAAAAATATGTTGGGCCACCCATATAGTACTGTGACAATTCCTGAATAGGTAAATAAATAAATAAATAAATAAATGACTATTGCCTCTGTTGTGAAGCATGTACCTCCCCACCCCCTTTCCTGAAAACTTGCTTGGGAATCATTAACTGGGATGAGTCTTCAGGCTTCAATTTCAGCAAGGGAGTGACCATAGGGTGGAATGCACTTTATACGTATGGTATAGTGTTCCAGGTGCAACTCCTGGAATCCCTAGGTAATAGATTCTGAGGAGTTTATTTTTACCGTGCTTTTCTGCATTTCTGAGGACTCAAAATATATAATGTCAACAAACAAGTCCCTAATAAGATATCACCATGCAGCTTGCATCAAAAGCTCGCACTAAAGCAAGGCTTCATGGACCTGCAAGAATAAGAGAAGCATATGATCAGCCCAGGTCTTCTTCAGCTGGCTGAAATGATCCCTCTTTTCTCTACTCTCCCTACGTCTCTGACTGAGCCCCTAGTGCTTCATATACCCTTCATAAGTAAGTGAAAAACCTTTATCTGCTTGAGTCCCCAGAGAGTTTTTCCTGGTCATAGCATACAGTACTGAGCTAGATGGACTAATGGCTTTACTTCAGTATAAGGCAATTCCTGGTACTCAGGGTTTATTTGTTTGTTTGTTTTGTAAATTCAATGTATGAGAGTACCCTGTTGCTACTAAAGAGCCTTCAGAATGTTTGAGGTCGGCAGATGTATTGGTCTGCTGTAGAAGAGCAAGACTTGAATCTGATAGCACCTTAAAAAAACGACAAGATTTCCAGGGTATAAATTTTTGAAAGTCAAAGCTCCCATCATCAGATGCAAGTAGGAGGTCACTTTTAGTACATAAGGTTGGCAGTCTTCAGTGATTTACCAAGTGTAATGGTCTTTTAGGCTGGGGACATCTGCTTTTAGGACTTGAGCTGATTTTTGGAGATTCTCAAAGGACTAGTGAATTTGCATTAAAGTGACTCAAAGGGAGATTCTTGCCTTCAGATTTAAGAGAGGCTAGTAATCCTACATGGTTGCTTTAGATGCTGTCTTTGCACAATTGCAGCTCAAGTGGCAATCAAAAGTGTGGAAAATGGGGCCAAGGCATCATGATCTTTCTCCGTGGCATTAACAATGAGCAAGCATACTATTACTCAGAGGATTCAGGATCACAGTAGCCCTCAGCTTATTGCACAAAGAGCTCTCACTGGTTCTCTACTCTTCACCCCACCCTGATTCAGACTGTTGTGTACAAGGGCCAGGTGGAAAAGCCAATACAGCAGCAGCCACCAGGAGAATGGGAGCCTAACTTTCCTCTTCCATTAGGATTAGGATCTAGCTGAATGACATACTGTACTATACTGTGTGCCTGCTATTGTTACATACATTAGATATGGCATGCATGTACTAGACAAGTGGCTCAGCCAGTTTAGCAGTCTTTTTGAAAATATTGTTGGAAACCTCACTTACATATTCAATGTAATAAAAATAGCTCTGTAAATGGAGAAATAATTCCATAATTTCAAATCTGATTTCCTTGACTCACTGCAGACACCTTTAAGCCTTGGGGGAAGACTTCATCCTGACTTGCAGAACTTTGTGGCTATAGGCATTTTTGTCTTAATATACAGTCTGATGAGCTTTTAGAGATGCAAGTGCATTTTTGAATGATTCCGCTTTCTAGAAAAACAGCACTCTAAATGCTTCTTTGGGGAAGCTTTGTTTTGTATCATTCCTTACCAGTTTGGCACCCAAATTTTCCATTCATACACTCTGTTTGAGGATTATAAATATGTTGTGGGATCTTCATGGAGAATATATTATATATTTTAAAATATTTTTGAAATAGTCTTTAAGTGACGTTGATGCTTTTTAATCAAAATGATTTTTAAATAGGTAGCTACTAATGTGTATTGAACCAAACACCAAATGAAGCTTCTCTCTGACTAAGAGGTATGCCATTAATAAGTCATCATTGGATTTCTGGGTTTGGCATCTTGCCGGCAGGTGCGCTCCATCACAGCTCCGATGAGAATGGCCTGTAATCACACCAGACAGGAGGGGTCCTGGAATATTCTGGGGGTCCCCAGAGCCCTCGGAGGGGGCTTGTAGCTTGGGGTGTGAGGGAAGCCTCTCCCAAGATGATGGCTGAAGGATTGAGGCTTCCCTTTGCCCCGATAAGTTCCCCCAGTGTGAGACCAGCCATGGGTTTAAAGAAGCACACCAGAATGAGCAAGCAAGAGATCTGGCGTTAAGAGACTTTCCCTGTGTATGGACGCAAGCTGAGGAGTAAAGTGTGAGTGACTATCTGGCAAACTGTGTAAGTACTTAGGCGCAAACTCACAAAACCACAGCACAGCCCCAAATACAACGAAGTGGGGGAGGCTACCCTACCCTGGAAAGAGCAGTCAAAAAAGAAGGAAAACGAGGGGCAAAATGGTGGGTTTGATGGGAGAATGTTAACTTAGCTGACTGGTGTGCACACTAGTAGAAATTGTCTACTTTAAAAGACTTTCAGAAGCTTTAAGAAACTTTTACCTTTAATGTAAACAATGTCGCATCGGGGTGAAAATATGGCGCCCAGAGTGAAAGCTTCTTCAGGAACTGCCAGCTCATCGTCTCCAACCCCCAGGCCGGAAGTAACTACAGATATCTCTAAGATTATTATTGCAGCATTGTGCCCTCTACTGGACCAGATGACTAACCTGAACAACAACTTTGAAGCCTTACAAAAGGAACTGAAAGAAACTAGTGCAAGAACAGAGAAGACAACTAAAAAGCTGAAGAAGGTTGATGAGAAGACAAACGTACTGAACCAAAGAATAGAGGCAGTGAAAAAAGAGAGAACCTCTGAAAAGCAACAGCTGTTATAACTTCAGTTGGAATGGTCAGCATATGTCCTGAGATTTCAAGGTATTCCAGAACAAAAAGGAGAGAACCTGAAAGAGATTTTATGTGAAGTCCTAGCTCCCATGGCAGGCTGTAAAGCAGAACCTTTACAAAGCGACTTGGATATGGTATATCAAACCTATGCAGAATTTATCAAGAAAAACAACCTGCCCAGTGAAGTATTTGTGAAATTCTCTAAAAGGTCAACAAGAGATATGTTACTGAAAGCAACCAATGGAATAACCTTAAAAATCCAAGGAGAAGAAATGAAAGTTTTAAAAGATGTTCCATTTGAGGTGAGAAAGAGGAGGAAGCAGTATAAAAATCTGACCATTTCTATAGAAAAATTCTACTCCCTACAGATGGATAATCCCGGAAGGTCTTATCTTCAACTTCAAAGAGAAAAAAGAAAAAAATGACTCTGTCCTTAAAGCAAAAGCATTTTTGGAACAGCATCAAAGTTCAGCTAAAGGAAAAGGAAAATTAGAGGACAATATCGTTACAGAAGATGTTAGCGAACATGGTTCCAGAAGCAGTGACAGCTCTTTAAGTAGCTCCTTAGAAGAAGTTTTTGACTCTGAATCAAAATTAGGAGCTGTGGCTCCTAAATCATTTAAGGTTAAGCTGCCCTTTGATAAAAACAAACGTGGAGGGAAGAAAGCAGCTAAATAATCTGATTCTGAAATTCTGCTCTTTCTTTTTTGATTATTTACTAAGATGCACACACTACAGCTAATTTTGTTTGTACTGCTTAAAGTAGAAATATTAATTCTTAATCTCCAATTATGTAAAAGCTAAATAATGAGGAAACATCAAGAAACCGAACTTTAGAGTATTATTTGATCCTTGTTTACTCTGTATTTTAGTTTAGACTATCCCTTTTCCCTATACCCTGTAGTGTGTAGAGATAAAAGCAATAAAATATGTTAAAAAAATGAAGTCATCATTGTGCAAGCAGTAGCACTAGACATGGCATGCTCCTTGTGCAATCAAAAGTACTGCCTACTTTGAAATATCATTCGTCAACTGCATTATAAAATTAAAAATGAATTAAAAATCAGACCAGCATTCTAGTGCTAGCTATGCAAACAGAAATTGCTATATAGATAAAATGGAAGTTTCTTGTATGATAACACATAAGAACTGTGGGAGGGGGAAACCTACTTCTGCTAATTAATGACTCTTACGGTAGCTGAAACGACTACATGATACAAGCTGAGTTCACCTTACAGTTTTTTTCAGCTGAATTCACCTTACAGGGTTGTTTTTTTTAAAATCTGTACAGAACAGACATTATGTTGCACATGAGTTACTCTATATAAAATTTCTGGATCCATCATGTTAAATCTGACATATCAGCCTGGCATGTTAAAAGAACCATATTACATTTACAACATAAAGTTGATCTGTTGTCAATATGACCCTAATTTGACATAACAAAGATGGCTTTAGATCATTGGAAAGATCAGTAAGGTGAGAATTTCTCACATGTGGTGGGTTTAAATGTTCCTGTGATCCACCCCAATCTTGGTTCTTTGTGTGAGCAATGGTGATGCCCCTTAATCAGGCAAAAGAGTGTAGCCAGGAACTGGCAAACAAACTATCGATTACGCTTCCTTAAACAAAACTTCCTTTATTAAAACTACCAAGGTTAAATGTACTGGGCTCTCAGCCAGCCAGGCACTTGGCTGGAGCTTAAACAATACACTAAATGCTTCTAAACACTTCTAAATAACAGATGAAGGTTAGTCAGACAGACAGAAATTTCCCCAGCACCTTCATGAAGTTCTCAGGCAGAAGATTGCCCCCTCAGGAGCATAAAGACCTGTCTGAGTGACCAAAGGCCAGCCAGGGGCTAGTGAAAATGACCTACATTTATACAAAAAGGATCAATCAGTTTGGCAATCTTATTACATGTATAAATTATGTCCATTGACATTTTTGCTTTGATTTTGGTGAGACCTTCCTGCGCAGAGGATGCCTCAATATATTCCAAACCATCACATTTATTCTGACCAGTGTGAACTGATCAACAAAGGCTCAGTGGTATTAAATCAGTGGTGATCACAGAATGTGTGAGGTATGTAACTCATATAAAATATATGTAGCAATATAGGTTTAATGACCATCTGAATGAAGAAAAAACTTTTTAACCCAATGAAAAGAGTGTTGGACTGATGAAGCCACTGATTGTCCTATGTCAATACTGACATGCAATGAAGAGCAAGAAGGTTAAGGTAGAGAAGGCGGTCTGCTCTGGGTGCCATTTGTTCAGTTTGGCTGAACAAGTTGCATTTAACAGTGCACATAGTCAGCTGTGCATACAGTAATCATACACAGAATGACGATGCCTTACATGGAGTCAGACCTCTGGTCTATCTGCTTCATTTGCATACTCTCGAAGATCTTAGGCAGAGAAAGGGTAATTGCTACCTGAGTTCCTTTAAGTGGAGACGTCAAGGACTGAACCTTCCCCAGGGAGCTTTTTCCATCACCAACTCAACATGATTCCTGTGGTATGTATCCTCAAAGCTCCTTAGTTTTAGAGGGTAGCCATATTGGTCTGCAGTAGCACCTTAGAGACCAACAAGATGTTCAGTGCATGAGCTTTCAAGAGTCAAAGCTCTCTGTCCAAGGGAGCTTCTGCTGAAGAGACTCTCTAAAGTTGGTCTCTGAAGTGTTCCTGGATTCAAATGTAGCTGCTCAAAGCTCCTTGCAAGTGAGAAATTAGCACGGGGGGGGAAGGCAAGTAAAACCTTTCTCCCTAACATTCTAATTTATAGTTGCTGGGAGCTTTTTCTGTGAGTGGGAGCATTAAAAATAGTACCCTACAAGTCTGAAGCTCATTCTGCTGTTTCATACCACTGAATTCTGGTGCGTTTAGATCCCCTTTAGTCACTGAGGTGATGGTCAAGCCAAAAACAACATGTTTGTCTTTTAAGACTAATTATGGCCATATTGTGTTTTCATCTTGGCCTCTGAAAGTGATGCTTGTACAAACTTCAGTAAGATAGTATATTATGCTGAGCATTCTGTGAAATAATAAACAATATTTTAACTTGGTGTGATAAAACTTTTTTTTGCTTTTAAAATATATGGTTGTCTTTCTCATATTCAGGCCTTGTTGTTGCCAAATGTGGGTCAGAAAAGTAAGACTGGTACTCCTTTGTGCCCCTGCAATAGAGTAATGAGGACATCTGTTTTCATATGGTTCTTGACACACACCACCAGAAATTTGGTGTCATGCTGTCCGGTCTTATACATCACTGGAGAACAGCATCAGATTTTCTGATTGATTCTGACAAGTCACTGACAGTTTTTGAGGTGAAACACATACATGACAAAGGGCAAGCAGAGGCTGCATATGTCAGTTGCAACCTCCCCTTGTTGACTTAAAGGGCTAAAACTGCAGATTGCCTGTCTCTGTCTCCAGACATACATTTTCTTATGCTACTGTGATTCCTTCATAGGTGGCTCTTAAGAGTTATTTAGGGAGAAGCTCAGTGCTGCAGAATTAATTCTGTATATGAATTTGTTATTATGCCCATGAGGAATGGTAGCTATACTTGAGTCATGGATTTGTCAGGAACCATTTGGATATGTTTCCTTATGATCGGAGGCAAAATCATAGGATTGTATTGGGGGTTCCCCCCACATAACCATGTAGCCCCAACTCATTTTAAATTGTGTATCAGAAAGTACAAGGGAATAGTAAATTCCTGACTCCTGCCTTGGGGCAACTCCAGAAGCTGCAGCTGGTGCAGAATGCAGTGGCCAGGCTGCTGATGGGCCTTCCCATGTGGGAACACATCCAGCCTGTGTTAAAGTCGCTGCACTGACTGCCAATAGCATTCCAGATATGCTTCAAGGTGCTGGTTTTGACCTTTAAAGCCCTTTATGGTCGGGGGCCTGTCTATCTGAGGGACCACCTTTCCCCACATGTTCCCCAGAGAGCACTGCGATCAGGAACACAAAACCATCTGGCCCTCCCTGGTCCTAGGGATGCCCGGTTGACATCAACCAGGACCAGGGTGTTCTCCCTGGTGGCGCTGACATTCTGGAATGAGCTTCCTGGCGAGATCAGGGCCCGGCGGGACCTTCAGCAGTTCCACAGGGCCATGAAAACAGAGCTTTTTCGCCGGGCATTCCAGTAGGGCGTTCCAGCTCTGCCAGAGGCACTCATTTTTTTGTCACATGACACCACCATATGCTGTGGTTTTAACTGTATTTAATTGTATTTATATGGGATTTGAATTTATGTATTTTATGTTGATTTTATGGTTTTATGTAAGCCACCCTGAGCCGCCTCGGTGGGAGGGCAGGGTAGAAATTAAATAAATAAATAGCCCAGTTTTTCATCTGTTTCATTAAAAGTCCCATTTCTGTTGACTTAACACAGGTTTACAAACTTCAAATCAAAAATTAACTAGTTCAAATTCACTGTTTGTTCTTTCTCCTCTTCCATGTGTGCTAGGCAGAGAATAGGTGATCTGCTGGAATTCAGTAACCTTTCAGTGTAATCATGTTTATCACCTTGTGGGCATTCTTAGAGTCTACCTTTTATTAATGCTTAATCACTTTGGTGTCCAGCCACTATTGGGGGTAAGCTCAGCCTTTTTAAAGAAATACTGCCTTATAAATCACTGTGGCTACACATCCACCCTTATTACTCTTTGGGTCAGTATAATACCACCCAGTGGTAGGTTTTTAAAATTGTTTTAAGTCTGTGTGCAAACCTAACCCTCTGATCTGAAAGCCCTTTCCATAAAACCTTGATGTATGAGGGCACTGAATTGTGAGGAAAATGTACTCTGTATATTGCCACAGATGTTTTCTTCAGTTTTCAAAAACTTTTTCAGAATCAAGTACTAGAACTGATGCAAGAACGTAGGTACAAATGAAGATCTGAATATGCAGTTCTGGTGTTCTAGTAGCTTTGTTAGTCCCCTAGGCTTGCCAACCTACAGATGGGGCCTGGAGATCTACTGGAATTGGAACTGATCTCCAGATGACAGAGGTCAGTTCCCCTGGAGAAAATGGATACTTTGGAGTGGGAAAACCTATGGCATTATACCCCACAGAGATTCTTCCGCTCTCCAAACTCTGTCCTCCCCAGGCTGCATGCCAAATCTCCAGAAATTTCCCAATCTTGAGTTGGCAAACCAATCTTAGTTGATTAAATTTTACTCAGAACTGCATAAATTTTCATATGAATCAGTTTTTCTGAAGGATAAAGCATTCTTTCTTTAGGTGGTACATATTCTGGTCACATATTCTGTCATCTTCAGTCCTGGGTGGTAGAGAATGAGTTCTATGCTTTTTGCTAAGTACTTGTACTAAAAATAATTAAATTTTTATTTTTAAAAATTCTGCACATTTAATTAAGAGCATTACTTTATTTGACTAAACAGTGCAGCCTTACTTAGAGGATAGGTAGGGCGGGTATAAATCAAAAAACCCCTTTGTTCTTTTTTAGATGCTTATGGGCTTTATCCCTGCAGAAGACAGCACTCAGAAGAAAGTATTTTCTGGAAAGGTTAAAATTATGAAAAATTCTCCCGTCTAGCTTTGTAACTGTCCTGCATTCTGCAGGCTGGGCCAGTCAGCTGCCTTCTGAAGCAATACACTCAGGTCTATAGAGAGAGGCTTGGAAGCATCAATAGGTACTGGCTGCCGGGAACAGGAACTGGAGGCAAGGAGCTTGCACCTAGTCCACCAGTTAATCCAGCAAGGCAACTTTTCCAAGCCTCAGTTTAAACAGGCTGGGAGGTAATCAGGCTTAGCTGCCCTGCTGGCAGTTTCTGAGCTCCCATGGCTGCACTGTGCTTGGGCTAGGATCCTGCAAAAGAATTATTGTTCTCACTCTGGTTTTGGGATGGGATTACATGGAGCCAGTTGGCATTCTTGCAGTGTGAGAGTGTCCCCTGGGGAGCTATGGGCCTGGGCCTGCCCAACAGAGTTCTGTGGACTATTTCAGGGGTCGGTGGTGAGGCCTCCATTGCAGGCTTGCGCTGTCAGGGGAGTGGCATAATATGCTAATGAGTTCCTGCTGGGCTTTTTCTACAAAAAAAAGCTCTGGTGATATCCTATGCACAAGGTAAGGAGTTTGCAATCCCACTTTCACATTGGCATTAACCCCAAGTTTGCTGTCACTGCTACATTATTATTACGTCATTTAAAATATTTGTGTCTGATCTTTCTACAAATGTATTCAAGATGGTTTACAAAGAAAGCAATAAAAATTTCTCTGACAAAGAAACTGCAATCTGCCACTTCACTAAGGGATTTTTCCCCCTGAAGCCAGGATGATATATAATGTAGTCCCTCAAACAGGTAATCTGGCCAAACACATTGCATCTAAATGCATATCACCTTCTGTCACCCCACTTTCCCTTTCGAGAGGCCCCTGGTTTAATGGGTTAACAGCTAGTGTTTCTCTGTGTCTGTATTTTAGCTCCAGGTCTGCCAAGATGTATTAGGCTGAATCTATAATTCAGTGACAAACTGGTCAGTATGTGGTATATGGTACAAGCAAGAGGCCCTATAAGACTCATGGAAGACTTACCTTGATTCTCCTGCAGTTTTGGCAGCAGACCTCTTCCTCCTTTTTTGCCCCTCCTCTTGCTTTTCCTTCTCCTGCCACTGCCTCATCCTCTTCCTCCTGGGCTCACCCAGTTATGTTGCCTGTCTTGTTGGCCCCACCACCTCCCCCACCCACTTCTTTGCTTGCTGACCTGCCTGTTCACTGGGTTGTCCACTCGCTAATTCACCAACCAGCCCACCTACCTACAGCACCGCCAGCTCTACCTCCTCCCACACCCTATAGATTCCTAGTTCCTTCTGTTGCTTCTTTTTGCATCTTACTTGCTGCACAAGAGCAAACTTTAGTTCTCCAAGTCAGTGTTTATTTGTTTGTTTGTTTTTAAAAAAACATTTTTATATTTAAAGTTTTGGACTTAAATGCAGGGCTGACTCATTTTCCTCTCATGTACTGTTTCCTCTTTCCTTTCCCTGAAACCACCATAGTCTCCCCCCCTTTCCTTCCTTTCTTCTCACTCACTAGCCAAGCTACCTTTATATGCGCTCTGTTTTCAGCTTTCCCTATCCTGGCAGCAGGCCTATAGCCAGGATTTTTTAAGTCAGGGGGCATTTAAATTTCTTAGGGGGCACCGGCTAATTAAAGGAATATTTGGCTCCTTCCCTGCACCAACTGCCACTTGCGGACCCTGGGCTAGATGGGAGGTTGTGGGGCCTTGCCAGTATGTCAAAGGGCCTAGCCCCAAGATGCCCCATTGTTGTTACAGGCCTGCCTGGCAGCCTCTACCCAGGAAAACTATGGCCTAGTTGCATGGTGGGGAACCCTCAAGGACTTGTGGGGACACCTCATTTCCTTCCCCACAATATGTCCTCTTTCCCTCTTCCTGCCAATCCCATATGCTCATCTTTCATTGCTTCCTTCTGTCTTTCCTGCCTGCCAACCAACCTACCTTTCACCTGTCCCCATCCTCAGCTATATGTATGATTTCATTTATATTCAGGATATCTTCAGAGTGGAGACTGAAAATAGCTTACGTTATTTCCCTCTCCTCTGTTATGTCCTCACAACAATTCACTGGCCCAGTATCACCCAGTGAGCTTCCACTAGGGTTGCCAAGTCCATCTTCGTCCCCAGTGGAGGACTTTGGGGGGTGTTCCTGGAGAGGGCAGGGCATCCCCGACATGGTGATGTCACATTGAGCACGTCCGCCCCCAGCCACGTGCCCATTGCGCGTGGGGAAATGCTGGCTCCTTGCACTTAGAGGGAAGTGCACTTTAAGTGCAGGAAGCTGGTGTTTCCCGGCATGCCCAATCTCTGCTCAAGATCGAGTGTGTGGGGAAGGCTGCCTGTATTTAAACGGAGCTGGTGTTTGGGTGAGCAAGGAAACGTCAGCTTTCTGCACTTAAAGGGAGCCCTTCAAGAGAGAAGGGAGAGGGGTGGCTGTTGGGGCTTGGGGGTGGGGCTTCCCCCACTGGCCATCTGGCCAGCGGCAGATAGAACCCCCCCCCAAAGCGGGGGACCCCTGCCAAACCAGGGGATTTGGCAACCCTAGCTTCCACAGTAGAAATCTGGCTTTCCCTGATCTAACTGGACTTTCTTGGTGGTCTCTCATCCAAGTTCTAACCAGAGCTGACCCTGCTTAGCTTCTGAGATCAGACAAGATCAGATTAGCCTGGGCCATCCAGGCCAGGGCTCTGTTAAAGTAAACAGGCTTAAAAGGATGTAACTATCCTTAGAATTGCACTGTTTCTCTTTAAAAAGTACACTGGTTCCCTTTGGTATTGTTTACACTGCAAGCTCAGTGGGGACAGACAGTATAATACCTTTCTTCCCTCTTACCTTGTCCATCTTTCCATATATAGCTGGGAAAGAGGCATGATTACCTCAAAGGCAGTGTCTGGAACTGGCATGAAATCTATGCATTTCTTTATAGCTTAATCGAGATGCCAGACCACTGCATATTTTATGTGGCAGTATTTATCTGTAGCTACCTTTTCCATATTGTCCATAATTTTTGGTGCATTTTAAGGGACACTTTTGAAATGTCTTTTGCTTATTTCCTTCTGTTTGGGAACTCTCTTATAAGGATTGCTCAAGGTCCCTCTGTCCCAGACTTTCAATTGTGTTAAAATGTCTTTAAATTCTCTACTGAAGCTGAATTGATCAGTCAGAAGTACAGATCTCAAAAGCAATGTTCTCTTCTGTTCATTCAGGAAACCTGCATCATATTTTGAGGCCTGTGGTAAGAGGAACACGAAACTGTATCACAAGGAGTCATAATATATTTGTCTCCCAGGAATAAACAACACCATTAATATCCGCTTAGCTGTAACCAAAGCAGTGTTTCTGTTCAGGGAGAGACAGTTGGAGTGACTGGAGTCAGTCAGGCAAGCAACCTTCTTCTTTTTCTTTTGACACCGCCTCACTGAGTTTCATTTCATTTATTGGCATAGCTATTGGTAACAACTGTTAGAGTGTAAGGGCAGGCAGTGGACTCCTGGCTAATCTGTCAGGGCCAAGATGTTAGGTGAGGAGCTACATATGTGTCAAGTGGTCAAGTCTTAGCATCAGGGGCCCCCAACATAATTTCATTTTCATTCTTGGTCACTCATAATGTAATGGCAAAAGGATGGCTACCCAAGGACTTTTGGTTACTCTTCTTTTTTCAGGATGAATTTTTTTTAAAAGTCATGCATTGTCTTAAAAATGTTTGGGAACTGTGTTTATATTTCATAGAGTTTTAGAGTGTGGTGATGTTGCTGTCTATATCCTTGCATGGAGGAGGTTTTTTGAATGAACAATGAATGTTTTCTGTTTTCTTTCAGTAAGGATTTTTTGGGTATATCTTTATTTTTTTTGAAGATCTTTTTTGAAGATCTGCAGCTGCCTTATACTGAATCAGACCCATTGGTCTGTGAAGAGCTACTCTTTCTGGCAGCAGATCTTCAGACAACAGAGCGCCTGCCTCCGCCCCAGAACCAGACAAGGTCCACTGCCCCCCCCCCAGTACTCCGGGCATGGGGCAGGACAGGCCTTCCGACGTTCCAGTTCCGACTCCAAGGTGCTGCACACAAGAGCGCCGGTCCCCAACCTACATAAAAGACTATGTCACATAGGTTGAGGTTGAACTACGGGGGGAGGGATGTTATGTCTGCTGACTGCCACTGGGCACTAGCAACCTTTACCAGAGCTTGACTCTCAGAGACAATAGGGACTAGGATCCTGAAACCTCAAGAGGGTACCAATAGGAACCTTGGTGGAAAGTTTAAACCCACCAATGGGACCTGGGGGTGGTCCACGGGGACTGTATATAACTGGCCATCTGGCCAGTATTCTTTGTTCTGTTGTGTGTGTTAGTAAACTGTGAGCTAAGAATCATGCTGTGTCCTGGTTCTTCATGTGTCAAACCCACATATCACCCACTTGTTGTTTTTTTTTCCTTTTTCCAACTTGAAGTTTTATTGTTTCCTGGGTTTTGGCCTATTTATAAACTACTTCAAATGCAGGATAACTTAATATAAAATATTGGAATTAATGAGTTACTGAAGTGCAAGAGTCACCAGAAACATAGAATTTAGCCAACAGTTTTTGGAGTATCTTCCAGAATTTCAGTGCCATCTAGCATATCTGGGAAAGAGAGCTGGGAGAACCAGTGGCAGTATAAGTAGATAGTATTGATGTATCAATGGTCTGACTCACATGTTTGATATAGGGGAGTTTTCACAAAGCCATGTTAACCAGTAATAACTTGAATAAAAACAAGGTCTTATAACAGCTTTTCAGAAATCATTATGTGAACTGGCTCATTTTGCATCTGTCTACCTGTTTGAAGCAACTTTATCTTGCTTATTTTATATAAATTCAAAAATCCTGTAAATTTACATTAAAATGACAGGTATAAAATACAATTACAATGAAACCCATTGTCATTGTCCTTATTTTAAAATTCTTCCTATCAGGTCTGCTTTTTCTGTTTCTCATTGCTGACCTAGTGAATGGTATATACACCATTATACCAATAAATGCCTCATATTAAAATGTGTACAGATAAGAATTGGCTGTGGATTCACAAACCCACTTTTCCTCAGAAAATTGTGACATTTGCAGTCATCTCACAGTAAGGTGTAAATGAAATTGAGGTTTGTAAAAGGGTCCAATAGTTGTCTGAATGCTGTTATGCAAATGGTCATCAAAATACAAATGAGTAACAAAAATCAGAGTTACTCTTAGCATGGTGGTCAAGGAATTAAAAGTTTGACATTCTAATGCTTCAAAAGACTTAATTTCAAAAAAAGATCTCACTGTGAATAAAAAAAAGTTAATTCATCCTTTTCTGACATGTGTTTTGACTTGGTGTTCATAACACTATGTTGTTGTTCAGTCGCACAGTCGAGTCCTTCTTTTCGTGACCCCATGGACCACATTATGCCAGGCCCTCTTGTCTTCCATAGTGGTCTGGAATTTGCTTAATTTCATGTTTGTTGCCTCGATAACACTGTTTAACTATCTTATCCTTTGCCGTCCCTTCTTCTTTGACCTTCAATCTTTCCCAGCATCAGGGTCTTCTCCAGTGAGTGCTCCCTTCTCATTTGGTGGCCATAGTAATATGTAGTATAGTATATATACTGTAGTATACCTGAAATTATAGTACATGAATGAGAGATGTGTTTTGACACAAATGTACCTATAGTCGTAAGACAGCCAAGATCACTGTTTCTGTCAGTGATGGGTCTAGTTGACATATATGTGTGGAGTGGCTGTAACATCTTCATACAGGGAGATGACTTCCACTTTACAGGATATTTGCAGTACTGGCATGGTGTTATGTAGATACACAGACATTTCTCTATGTTAAGTTAGCATAGGGGTTTAGTTGACAGACTAAGCAGTTTCCAGAATAGCTTTAGGACTGTGCCCAGCATATCATTTGTTTCCGCAGTCTGATGTGTAAAGCTATTGTATGAAAAGTATCTCTTAGGGCATCTGTATATCTTTAGAAATGCATAGCTACTACCATCAAAAGTGGCTTTCCTGTGGGTGTTCAATTTCTTTTGGCATAAACATTTGTTAAAACAGTCTGTGGAAAGTGCCTCATTGCACCTCAATTTTTCTCTACCACAGTTGCTTAGAACTGAATAGATCATGCTGGAACATAGCATACATATTTGCCAAGCAACTAGGTTTATATGTTAGAGTTTGGCCCATTGAGCTTGCTCCATTTTTCACAAAATAAAAACCTTTGGGTAAAGTCCACTGTCAGAGTTTGTAATCAGTTGTCTCCTGGTAAGTTATCGTGGTGCCCTTCACTATCCTCTGCTTTTACTTTTTAAAAATTTATTCTTACAACAGAGTCTAATAACATCTGTATCACCTGTTCTTCATAGCAACACTAATAAGGGAGACTCAGGCTCCTACTTCTAGTATTAAGCAACAGTGAATTTACAAGCACTGGCAAGAAATTGCTTCTCAAACCCAGTTTATTTTCTAAACAGTTTTCCTTCTTTTCTTTTTCTTTTTTTTGCCTTCAGATAATGGCCTTCTAGCCAGAGGCAAACTGCAATCTGGCAGATGCACAAGGCCCTGAAGACTTTACCCAAACAGAAAAGGGCTGGGTATTGCATTTGAAAGCTTTACACAGTAGCTTGAAATCCTTACTCCTCTGGGAATTTGTTTGCTTAAAAAGTCTGTCTTTCAATACAGTAAGAGGGGGCAAAAAGGATTAGACAGATAATTAATACTTTGATGCCTGATTTATTTATTTAACATTGGAAAAGGTCGAGATCTTATTGCTCCACCTTCCTATTAATATTTAACAACTTCTCACTTTTTTTTTAACTTAGCTTTTAAAAAAACTTTGTCAGGTAAAATTGTTTAACCATTTGGTAGTTTTTGTGCCATTTGTTCAACCATGTTGCCCAATACGTGTATTTTCTGGTGTCAGAAATGACTTTGAATCTGCAATTGGATCTTTTGAATCAGCTAAGTTCAGCTCTGCTATGTAAAGGTAAAGGTTTCCCTTGCTCGAAAGCCAGTCGAATCCGACTCTAGGGATGCAGTGCTCATCTCCGTTTCCAAGCCAAAGAGCCAGTGCTGTCCAAAGACATTTCTGTGGTCATGTGGCTGGCATGAGACGCACGACGCTGAGATGCACGAAATGCTGTTACCTTCCCGCCGAAGTGTTACCTATTTATCTAATTGCAATTTCTTGCTTTCAAACTGCTAGGTTGAAAGGAGCTGGGACCAGAGATGGGAGCTCACTCCGTCATGTGGCACTTGGGTCTCAAACTGCTGAACTACCAACCTACCGGTCTGCACTGGGTGCAAAAGAGAGAACTAAAGCATGTCAAACCATGTTGACATGCTTTATTTTAATCTTCCTTTCCATTCAGAGCAGGGAAACTTTGTGGAAACTGATGTAAAATTAAGAATTGCTTTCACATTCCTGAATAATCTACCAAGAGGTAAATGAGAGGCCTGGTCTTACACTGGTGTGGTAGAAAAGGTGATAGCAAGGATATTGAACCTTGCCATTTTAGACTTCAGGTTTGGGAGCACGTTTTTCCAAGTAGCCATATACTAACAATTCCCTATAAATAATTTCTTGGCTGCTCATTGGTTTCCAGCTTTGTTATTATCTATAAAGCTCTTCATGGCCTGGGAGTCTGCAAGACTCTTTCTCCAGATATGCTTCACTGAAACAGCTTTGCTTATTGAGCAAGGCCTTTTGAAGGTGCCACCCTGCAAATGGGTAAGATAACTGTCTGTCTGTTCACAAGCATTCTCATTGTTGGACTCCACCGGGTGGAATAACCTGCCTGACTAGGTCTGGAAGACTCCCATATTAGTAACACATCACAGAATCTGTCCTGACCTGGATAGCCCAGGCTAACCCAATCTCGTCAGATCTTGGAAGTTAAGCAAGATCAGCAAGGCTAGTATTTGGAAGCGCAACCTCCAAGGAATACCAGGGTCGTGACAGAGGCAAGCAATCGCAAACCATCTCTGAAATGTCTTTTGCATTCAAAACAAGTCTAGCTCACCACCTAGTGGTACATAACACTAAAAGAGCTAGAACATCTTGCTGCCAGACAATCTTAGGATCTCCTGACTATTCTACACACACTGCCATACATTCATTAATTAATTAACCACATAATCTATTAAATTGAAAGTTCCAGGTGGGCATTTCTGTGATGAGAGTATTGCTGTAGCTATTAATGATTGTAAATAGTTTAGTTGTATAGGGACGCGCACAAACTGGGGTAATGCCATTCATTTTGCTTCATGGTTTGTGGTGTGCCTGGTTCATGAGCCATGAACAGTCACAAACTTTTAAGAGCTAAATGAACCAGTTCAGTTTGTGAGGTTTGTGATGCAGTAGAACAGCGTGCTAGAGACACCAAACTCTCCAGAAATCTCCAGCTGACTCTCCTGTACCTGCCCTCCATCTTTGGTGAGGATTGGATTTACGGGGTCCGAGTTATAACCCCCCAAAGAAGATGCCCTCATATTCCATTGTTTCCAATGGACAATACCAGCTCAATCACCACTCAAGCAATGGGGGGCATTTTTGCAAGCCCAGCTGAACCAGTACTGGTGCAATCACAAAGTGCCCAGCAGAACCCAGTGCCACTGGCATTGTAAACTGATCTCAAAGCATGGAGACACAAATCCATGCAAGGGGGTGGGATTTTGCAAGCTCTATATGGGCAAAGGGGGGAACCCTCTTGAAACAGACATGACTTGTTTGAAACTGACAATAGTGTTTCCAAAGCTGGAACATTCTGACCCTCTCTCCTTGCTTTAAAGTTTGGTGAACATTTTGTTTGAATGGAGACAGTCTGTCTGGAAATGTATCCATTCATGAACCTGTATAAACTCCCAGTGAGTTTTTATATGGCAGAGTATTAGAAAATGTGACTGTAGCCTATCTGCTTTCTGAAGTGGCACAGTCCTTTTTAACACTTCAGAATTCCACCCAGTTCTGATGTTTGAGTAAACCAGGCCTTATGCTTCAAGCTGCTGGTAGAACAGGTATTATTCTAGTGGGTATAACTCTAGCAGATATAGAACTGGACTTCTATCTGGAAGATGGGTAAGTAATCTACATAGACATGAATTTACTAGCTATTGGCTCAAAGCCACCAATCTTCACAGGTTCATGATGAGACCAAAATAATTATACTACAAAACATCTTGTGTCAAGTTCATACGTCTTAAATGCACTGAACTCTTGAGGCAACAGTAGGGATTCCCTGTTTCCTGCTAATGGGAAAAGGCTTCACATTTTACAGATAAGACCTTGCATGAATCAACAATGCTGTTCATTTTAACTGTAGCCAAACTACACATGATTGTGTACCTTTTGGCTCTGTGTATAGATGTGGGTGTGGTGAGGAATTTACAGATCAAATTACATACATCCTCTTGTGTCTTCTGTATGTTTGACAGAATGCCATTGTTTGGCATCTTTCCACTAGCTTGCAGCTACTTTTAAAAATGTCCTTGACCTAAAATGCCAGCACAAGCTAGAACAAGCGTATTCAAGGTTTCAGTGTGACTTGCCCTAGTCCACTCCCAAAGCATGCTGTAATATGGCAGGATGGGCATGATTTTAAGAAGACAAATGTATGTTTAAAAGGTGCTTTCTATGTACAAAGTGTTTGGAACAATAGACATTTTGCATCAATCTATTAAAAAAATTTTTTAGTCATTTAACATCTTTATTCTGGTTGTTTGATATGTTCCACGACTCTGACCTTGAAACAATGATGGTTGCACTATGCTGTACATTGGCACCCCCTTGAAGAGGTTCAGATGGAATCTAAGTGGAAAAGCAATGATTCTTCTTTTTGAAATACAGAACCACATTTGGAGTACCGTCGACTAAGTCTGGACTCATTTATTTGCCTTAGTCATAATCTGTTAACCTGGAATATGTAAGACATTTAATAAAACAGGTGACCATCTGTGAGTTATGTCCTCTGGTAGGACTGGTTAGCAGACACTGGAAATGGAGGAACCACCATCACCAATGGAATTATCCTGAGCTTGAAGAAGTACTTCTGAATTCATTCCTTTTTTTTTTTTCCCATACTTTATTTATTCCACATTTTCCATTCAGTTTACAAACATCAAGATTTACATACATGTATATACCTTGGTGTTTAGTCATGCCGGCCACATGACCACGGAAACGTCTTCGGACAGCGCTGGCTCTTCGGCTTTGAAACGGAGATGAGCACCGCAACCCTAGAGTCGGATTCGACTGGCTTTCGAGCAAGGAACCTTTACCTTTATAGAGTCGTAAACATTTTGTCATGTCTTTGCATATGGTATTACTTCACATTATTTTATATTCTTAACAAGCTTTATCCAATTATAAACCCTTAACCATCTTTTCTCTTGAATTTTATCATCCTTAGCCTGAAGTATTAAACTCAAGTTGTCAATTTGTGCTAACTCTAACAATTTTTCTATTAGCTCCTCTTTAGAGGGTAACCTATCCACTTTCCAGTTTTTCGCCACTAACATTCTTGCAGCTGATATAATATACACTAAAAGGTAAGTATCTTGCCTATTGTAACCTTTGGGAATAATATTCAATAAATATGTCTCAGGTGATAAGACCACATCTAAGTTCAAAATTTCAAAAATAATATTTTGAACCATTTTCCAAAATGATTGTATTTTTTTACACTTCCACCACATGTGATAAAAGGTCCCCACACTGGATTTACACTTCCAACACTTATTTGAATTTTGTGGAAAGCATTTTGCAATCTTATCCGGGGACCAATACCACCTGTGAAACAGTTTGTAAATATTCTCCTTATAGGAAATGGCTCTCATAAGTTTCGTGGTTTTCCATATTGTACTCCATTGTTCAATTTCAATTTCTTTTCCCATATCTTTCATCCAGGAAATCATTACAGATTTAACACTTTCATCCAGCTCGTATTCCTCTAGTAGAAATCTATATAACTTCTGAATTAGTTTATCACTGGAAGACAACCAAATCCTGTCCAGCTGGGTATTTCTATCTCCAAAACCCTTTACCTTATCTTTACCATATCTATCTTTCAATAATGTAGATTCCCACCATGATAGATTAATTTGATATTCATGTCTCAGTTTTTCTTCTGATTTTAGAACATCACCTTTTTCTAACAAAGCATTATAATTGACTTTTTTATTTTCTGTTAAGAGTGATGGCTTTACAAAAGCCTCCAAAGGTGACACCCATCTTGGAGTTTTCCTATAGAATTTCTCTTTTATCCCATTCCATACTCTACTCAAAGCTCCCCTTAATATATGCTGGTTAAAAATCGAATGTACTTTTTCCTTTTCGTACCACACATATGAGTGCCAACCCATGTACAGATTGTGGCCCTCTAGTGCCAATGTTCTTGCATCTTCCAACAAAATCCATTCTCTTACCCAAGTTAATGCACATGCCTGGTAGTATAAATTCCAATTTGGTACTCCCATCCCTCCATTTTCTTTTCTGTCTTGGAGAACTTTCCATTTAATTCTTGCCCTTTTGGGGTACCAAATGAACTTTCTAGTAATCGTGTCTAGTTCCTTAAAAAATTTCAAACTCTTTAATACAGGAATATTTTAAGCTAAGAATAGAAACCTGGGCAGTATGTTCATCTTTATCGCTGCAATTTTACCCATAAGGGATAACGGTAGGTCTTTCCATCTTAAAAGATCATTCTTAATCTCCTCCAATAGTTTATAATAATTGTCTTTTATTAACGAACTAGCTCTGTTAGTTAAGTAAACACCCAGGTACTTCACTTTTCTAACTATTTCCATGCAAGATATTTTCTGGATTTGTTCCGCTATATTAAGGTCACAATTTTTAAGTAGAAGTTTCGTTTTCTTAAAATTTATCTTAAGGCCGGCTACTTGTCCATAAGCATTAACTACGTCCAATAACACCTTGATAGATTTTAACGGGTTTTCCACAATAAATAACAAATCGTCGGCAAATGCCAAGAGTTTGAATTCCTCTCCTTTCACTCTTAAACCTCTAATCTGTGTATTATTTCTTATTGAATTGTTTAATGTCTCTAACGCAAAGATAAACAGTAGCGGAGATAACGGGCATCCCTGTCTCGCACCTTTATAAATATTTACCCTGTTTGTAAGGTCTCCATTTACTAAGATTTTAGCATACTGCGTTGAATAAATTGCCTTTATTCTGGACAAAAACTGTTCTCCACATTCCACTATCTCTAGCTTATGCAATAAAAAGTTCCAGGATAGGTTGTCAAACGCTTTTTCCGCATCCAAGAACATTAATACTGTTTCTTTATCAGGGTGTGATTCATAATATTCCAAAATATCAATAACTAGGCGCATGTTGTTTTTTATTTGCCTCTTAGGTAGAAATCCCATCTGATCTTGGTGTACTGTTTGAGCTAATACTTTTTTCAACCTATTTGCAAGTATATTCGTAAATATTTTGTAGTCCGCGTTTAAAAGTGAAATGGGTCTGTAATTTTTAATTTCTGAACCGTCTGAATTTGACTTGGTTATTAATGTAATTAATGCACGATTCCAAGAATCCGGTACTTTTTCTAAATTCCCAATTTTTTGAAATAAATCCTTTAGCGGTATATCTAGCTGTTCCTGGAATATCTGATAGAATTCCACCGGAATACCATCAGGACCCGGTGTCTTTTTCCTTTTCTGTCTTTTAATTGCCTCTACAATCTCACTCATTGAAATTATATCATTTAGAACTTTTCTCTGTTGCATATTGAATTTAATGTGAATCCCACCTTCTAAATACTCTTTAATTTTCCTTTCTTCTTGAGGTTCTTGAAAATAAAGTTCTCTGTAGTAATCTTCAACAACCTTTTTAATTTCTTGCATATTAAATTTTTCTTCCCCTTCCTTATTTTTTAGCTTTACAATAGTACGTTTCTTCCTTTCTTTGCGGAGCTTATAAGCTAACCATCTATTAGGTTTATTTATATTTTCAAAATAGTATTGTTTGGTGAATTCAATTTTTCTGGCTATTTCGTTATTCAAAGTTATATTCAACTTATGATGAAGGAGTAGTTTAGTTTTATATTCTTTTACCTTTGCACCTTTTTAATTTAGATTCTTCTATTTTTATTTCCTTCACAAGACTTTCATATTCCTTTTTAGCTTGTTTATTTTTCCATGCATTTTGGTTGATAAACCAACCCCTAATGAAGGCTTTAAATGCATCCCACACTATTCCCATTTGCATCTCAGGTTGTATGTTTCTCTTTAAAAACTCCAGAATCTCTTCTTTAGTTCTTTTAACAAATTCTTGATCACGAAGCAATCCTAAATTCATAGTCCATCTATTCTTTTTTGGCTCTTCTCTTAATATTAAACTAATTGGGTTGTGATCCGCAAACGTATTTGGCAGGATTTCACAATCTACTACTTCATATATCATATTTGAAGATATCCAGATCATGTCAATACGTGACCATGAATTGTGTCGCGATGAATAATAAGTATAGTCCCTTTTCAGAAAATTCCTGGTTCTCCAAGCATCAATCAAATTAAATTCTTCAGTTATTTTGAAAAAGGTCTTTGATGTTAATGAGCCCCCTTTGGTCTTTTTTTCTTGTACTCTTTCTGTCCATTTCAGCCTCTACTTCCGCATTAAAATCCCCTAATAGACATATATGCTCAAATTCCTTCAAATTCAAAACTGCCTGAATTTCTCTATAAAAGGGCTCTTGATCTTGATTGGGTGCATACATATTAATTATCAAAGTCTCTTTGCCTTTCCTCATTATTACTACTGCCACTATTCTACCATCCTTTGAAGCGTAAAGCATTTTGGGGTTCAATTTTTCTTTTGCATAGATTACTACCCCCCTTTTCTTTTTTATATCTGAGGCTATGAACACATTTCCCAATTTCTTATTCTCCAAATATTTAATGTCATCTCTTTTTATATGGGTTTCTTGTAGGCATACTATGTCCGCTTTGGTTTTATTTATTTGCTGGAACGTACTTCTTCTTTTTTGTGGGCTGTTCAGCCCATTAACATTAATAGATAAAATTTTAAGTTTCCTGGTCTGTGCCATTTTTAATTCTTATTATTTCTTCCTTTGCTTTTGTATTTAAACCTAGTTAAGATCTGGTAAGTTGGTTTGGTTGATTTACTTGGTTTTTTCTTCGCTTTCTTTGCAGTAGTTCCTATAAGTACTTCCTTCTCTTGTTCTGTTGTTACCTCTTCTTCTTCTGACTCTTTACTTTCCTCTCCATCCTCTTCTCGTTCCTCTTCTTTTTGGAGCCCTAGCTCTTCTCCGTACCTCTCAAGGAAGTTTTCAATTTTAAAAGTTGAATCTATCCTTTGCCTTCTGCTATCATACGAAAAAAGCACCCCTTCAGGGACCAACCATCTGAATACAATCCCATTATTTTTCAATAAATTTGTCAATTTAGTATAGGGAATTCTTCTTTCCCTTACCCTCCAAGGGACTTCTTTTAAAAATTTGATTTCTTCCCCTTGAATGGTAACTTTGCTTTCGTATGTGGCCTTCAAAATCTTCTCCTTCATGTCCTTCCGATAGAATTTCACGTGTACTTCCCTAGGCAGTTTGTGCTGTCTTGCATACGAAGAGTTTCTTCTATATATATCTTCAATGCTGTTCATTATTTCTTCCTTCGTACCTATCTGTAATTGTTCTGCTAAATTTTGTGCTAGTTCATCTTTAAGATTTTTTTCAATATTCTCGGGGATATTCTGGCATCTTATTATTTGTGCCGCTCTCTCCATTTCAAAATTTATAAGGGTGTCCTCTATCTTTTCATTTTTTGCTTTCAGTTCTAGGATTTCAAAACCTAAATCTTGTACTTTTTCTTTCAGTTTTCCTTGTTTGGTGACCATTTTCATTATTTCTTGTTTATTATCTAGTATTTGCTTCTTAATTTCCTGCGTTTCTAGGTTAATTTGTGATGTTATTTCATCCATTTTATTTTTTAACGGTTCAATTTCATTTTTAATTAGGGAGGGTAAGGTTGTTTCTATTGTTTGTTTAATCGCTTGTGTAACACTCTCTTGTATCATTTTGTTCAACTCTTTCATAGTGGCCTGTGGTATGCTCATTGTGCTTTGTTTTAGTTGACCTGTACTTGTACTTCCCACCTGGCCGGGTGAGGGGATTGAATTTCTTCTATTACCAGAAAAACCTGTGGCCATAAGTACCCCCCTTATATTATGTACTTATATTCTAATTTTTAGTTCTTTATTGGGCTACTATAATTCTTGAATTCTTCTCCTAACAATCTGTTCCTGATATCTTGACGCTTTTAATCTCCCTTTAACTCTCTAATCTATACAAATTAGTACAAAATATTCACAATAACTCTTTAAATTCTTACAATTTCATCTACTCCTTCAACCTTTAGCCAGTTCCTCTTGTCCTGCTCTTATCTTATTCTTGTATTTAACCCTCTCAGTCTTATACCTTTCCCCTTTCCAGCCTCTAATCCCCCCCACCAGTCACCACTTTCAGTCTCTACTCCGTTCGCTCCTAACCATGTCCCTCCACTCTCGCCGCCTTCGTCTCCCGCGTCTCCGATCATCACCGGCTTTCAAACTTCGCTCGCCGTCTCTCTCGCCGTCCCTCCTTCCGCAGCACGTCAATCAGTCCTTCTGCTGCCTCCGCCTTTCTCTGCGTTGATCCTGTCGCTCTTCAACTCCCTCCGCCTTTCACTCCGTCAGCTACGTCGCTCTGCAAGCGCACACCTCTCCGTCCCGCCTCCTCCTTCCCGGGTGTTCTCAATCTCGCGCCGCCGCTGCTGCCCCTCCTCTGGCTCTCATCCAACACTCCCGTTTAAAGGGGCCACCAATTCCACATCGAAGAGAAGCCGGGAAAACAAACAAACAAACCAAAGTGGGAAAAAAAACTGTAGAGTACCCAGCAAACTAAAGCTGCTTTTACAACCGACCGTCCTTCACTCCTCATTCAAACCCCATTCACTTCTCTAATTATTTCGCTAGCCGCTCACCTTATAAATTATATCCACCACCGAAGGACCCATTTACTTCTGCCCCACTGCCTGCCCTCAAAATCAAATAAGGTAAGTTGAATATTACTTAGCTTTTATGTAGTGGACTAGTCATTATCAAGTTACTTCTTTTTGACTCTGTAGAATCCTCTGGGCTCCCCTTGCGCTCGTCGTGACTTTACAGCCTCGTCCGTGCTCCACTTCACCTCTTCGTTTCAGGACTCCTAGTTAAGTTGAGAGAGCCGCCACTCTCTCATTCTTAAGTCTAGTAATTCCCCTACCAAACCCCTCTCTACAGGAGAGTGTTTGAGGCGTTAAAAAAAAGCCTAAAGAAGATGAATGGACCAGAGGGCGGGAGAGCTAACTCCACACACCCTCTGTCGTTGAGACCGGATCCTGAATTCATTCCTGTGCATGGGATTCTACATTATGTGAGCCAGGAGTTCCTTTTGCCAATTCTGCCTTCTAAGAAGGCTGCAATCCTTGAACCCAATGACTATATAAGGATTCTGCTCATGAACGGTCTCCAGAAGCTTCAACTGATACGGAATGCTAGGAGTCTACCCAAGTTTTTTTGCATCTCTTCTGGCTTCCCGTAGCCTTCCGTGAAAGGCCCTGTTGTGAGTCTGGGGCCCAATGTGGTTTACAACAATCTCCCCCTTCTCCATTTTACCCTCACAAGTACTCTTTTATGGAGGTTAGGCTGAGAGTGTGTGACTGAGAGTGTGTGACTGGTCAAAGGTCACCCAGCAAACTTCCATGGCTGGGTGGGGATCTGAACCTGGGTCTCTCAGATCTTAGTCAATACTAACCATACATCTTGTATGCTACTTTTACTTTGTTACCCTAAAGACTTCAGGAAATACATAACTATAACTAGTTCTGTCTACGAGTCATTAAAGCTGGGAAGTTTCTAATGTCATAATACTATTTATTTATTTAATTTCTACCCTGCCCTTCCCACCGAAGCAGGCTCAGGGTAGCTTACAAAGGAGAATAAAACAATACAAGCAAACTATCTAAATCACAGTTAAAAACACCTAAGAACATATAAAGTGCTAGTGCTCAGATGAGTCCTACGTGATGGAGGGCATAAAAGGTCTAGAAAGTCCCGTAGCAACTTAGCCATCAACAAGATTTTCAGGGTATGGGCTTTTGAGAGTCAAAGCCTCCTTCATCAGAGAGCTTTGGCTATTGAAAACTTCTACCCTGAAAATCTTGTTGGTCTCTAAGATGCTACTGGACTCGAATCTACCTGTTCTACCGCAGTCCAACATGGCTACCCTCTGAAAGAATCAGTATGAGAAGGCTTATTCCTGTTATTCTTGTGGTAAAGTCTTAGACCTGAGTGGCTGAGTTTCATTCAGAGAGCAGCAGGACTTACGATGCTTTGCAGCAAGTAATACAGATGTCGGTGTAGTAAAAAGAAATGCCGCATGCCAGGAAATACGGCAACTCCCTCTTGCATTTTGTATAAGCAATTTTCCAGTCTGTTGTCTTCTGTCAAACGTGATGTTCTGAAGCAGTTAAATAAAGTTAATATTGCTATTGAGTTATAAATGGAGATGGTGAAAGCTTCATAATGCAACTCCTACTCAGGCACTGTGAACCAGTATTGAAGCTTCCATATAAATTAAAATATGGTCCCACAGTGTCATGCTCTTGAGCTTCTTGGTGGAACTGGGCTAAGAAACAGACCCAGTGACTATTTCAGCAGGGAAAAAAATATGATTTCTAGAGCATCTAGCTTTTTCCATCTCCAAGTTAAACAGCAGTGTGTACTACTGGGGAAATTTTATGTACATTTTTGAGCAAAATTTGTATGACTAGGTAGAAAGAGAAGAGACATTACTGTGATCTAATGGTTAATTCTCTATACAAGGTGGCTATTCTTCAGTTGATGGATATGCACTATCATACAGTAAGAGAGAGCAATTATTGTTCCAGAGACATGCATGTCATATGATAGGTTTCACATGGAGGTGGATACACAATGCCTGTGGTCTAGCTGCATCCATCTTGCCAAAACTGAGGATAACATCTTTAGAGATTTTGATTCTGTCACATGAGATCCAATCCATTTCTTGGTAACTTTTCACAGGAGAATTTTTCACAGTATGTCTCATCTTACATGTCTTTTGTGGCATCAGCAGCTCTTTAAAATTGGCCATTACTGAATTTATGGACCCTATTAACCCTCTCCTGTAGATATGAATGGAGTGAAAGCAATCTCATTCTGCTACGTTGACTGTCATTTGCTACTCCAGTGTAAAAGATTACTGCTAACTGTTGAGTGCATGATGTTCTGCCAAGGTAATATGCTGTCTGATAACTAAAATAATTTTAGGATACCACATAGGTTGTTCTTCAGTCCTACATCTCCACCATGATCACATCACATTTATTCACCCTACAGTAATGGGTGCACTTGCTATAGGAATATTGCCATATTTGTTCATCTATGTACTCAAGAGCAGGGTTAATAGTGACGCTATCACAATATCCTATGCCATAACTGTGTTCATATCCATGTCCTGCCTTAACTTTGACTTGGAGGTATAATTTCACAAGGTGTTAAAACCCCACTGCTATTTTAAGGCTTTGCATAAGTTACCCATTTGTAGGAGAATGTAAGAAGAGCACTGCTGCATTGAGTGGTCCTTCTAGTCCAGCATCCTGTCTCACACAGTGACCAACTCCAGTTATTCTGGAGGGCCAATGACAGGGCATAGAGGCCAAGGACTCCCCCCAGTGTTGCTCCTAGTATTCAGAGGGTTACCGTTTTTAGTCACTATGGCTAGTAGCCACTGTTGTACATATCAACTTTACATATGTTGTCCCTCATACATCTTTCTTTTCTAAGTCCCCATCCCAGTCTCTTTTGCCTTTCATCATAGGGAGGGTCTCCAGTCTTGTAATTATTGTGGTTGCTCTTTTCTGTAGGTTTTCCAGTTCTGTGGGGGTTTTTTGGAATACGGTGACCAGAAGTTCATGCAGTATTTCAAATAAGGCTGCACCATAAATCTATACAGGGGGATTATAAAATTGGCAGTTTTTTTTCAGCCCCCTTCCAAATAATCACTAGCATGTAGCTTGCCATTTCACCACTGCTGCATGCTGACTCTGTACTTTCATTGAGCTATCCACTATCTTCAATGAGCTATCTGTTATGGACCACCTGACCAGGCCACTATCTTTTTCTCTCAGTTTCAGCAAGTTCAGACCACATCAGGACATACTTAAAGTTGGGATGTTACCACATTGAACTTAACAATACTGAACTTCATTCGTCACATTGTTGCCTGCTCACCCAAGTTAGAGAGATGCTCCTGAAGCTCTTCACAGTTGGCCTTGGTTTTTACCATCCTGAATATGAACATGAGCACATGAAGCTGCCTTATACTGACTCAGACTCTTGGTCCATCAAGGTCAGTATTGTCTACTCAGACTGGCATTGGCTCTCCAGGGTTCCAGTCAGAGGTTCCAGGGTCCTAGTCACCTACTGCCTGGTCCTTTTAACTGGAGATGCAGGGGATTAAACCTGGGACCTTCTGCATGCTCTTCCACTGAGTCACAATGGCTTTTTTGTGTTATCTGCAAATTTGACCTCTGCATTGCTCAGTCCTAGTTCCAGGTCATTGATGAACAAATTAAATAGCACTGACCCCAGTACTGATCCATGTGGGTCACTGCCTTCCACTGAGATAACTGTCCATTTATTCCTACTCTGTTTCCTGTCATTTATCCAACTATTAAGAGGACCTTTCTTCTTATCCCCAACTGTTAAGCTTACTCAAGAATCTTTGGTGAAGTAAATTGTCAAAAGCCCAGTGGAAGTCCAGTCTCTACTGGATCACTATTATCTACATGCTTGTTCACTTTCTCAAAGAACTCCAAAAGAGTGGTGGGGTAGGACTTCCATTTGTAGAAGCCAGGCTGATTTTCTGTCAGTATTAAAATTCTGCAGGACTTGCCAAAGATTGCTATGGGAAAGAGAAATGGGAGGATATATGTTTGATACCTCTGTTTCACACCACAGCATATATAAAGAGCTTGCATTAATCAGGTGTGATTTTTCTGGTCAAAGTGGGCCTCTTTCTTACAGTTATAAATTTATCTACTATAGGTCCAAAATTCTATTAGTTGCCCTCGAATGCATCCTGTATGAATATGAAGTCTTCAGGAAGCCAAAGTTAAAAGTACATTTTAGTATCTGTAATTATTTTATTTCTTCTTCATGCACACAGATGAGAAAAAAGATGGTTGTTTCTAAACAACAGAATAGTGTTTTTTAAAAGTAGTTTGGTTGGTTAAAACATCAACAGATTTGTTGATAGCAATAGCAGACCAGCACTGACTGTTGTATAATGAACTGGCTTTATTTAACACAGCTAATTTTTACAAACCACAAAAATAAAAAAAAAACACTTAGGGGGGATAGTTAACCTTGGTTGATAATACAGTGGGGAAAGGAATGGAAAACTCTGGGAAAAGAAAATGGTATTGTAAAGATATGAGAGAGCAAGCTGATGTTCCTTTTACAAGATATGTAAAGCCTTGTCTCCAGACATGGTGACATTGCTGCAGACAGTGTTTGTCATCCATGAATTTACAGCTTATTCTGCCCTATTCATAACTTGACTAATTTTTTAAAGCAGATATATATATATATGTGTGTGTGTGTGTGTGTGTACATACACACACATATACATCTGTAGGTGTATAAAATAGTTACAGGTTGTGTTCTATTTAGCCCTTGATTGAAACGTATTGCTCTTCAGTATCTTTTAGCTATGAAAATTATAATATGGAACAGAGATTAGAATGAAATTATCATGGCTAGAAGGCATTTACTCAGTGGTGGCAGCCACATAAACCTGGTCCCTGAGAATGATGATAATACATTAGGTTCTGCATGCCTGATATTATTGCTGTACATTATGTATGTTTCATTTATACTATTTCGCATACACCAGCAACGCTGACAGATAGGTAATTACTCTCTGCGCCAATGAACACTTATCAGCACCGCTGCTGTTTATTGCTAGAATGAAGTGCGCTTGTCAGTCAAGGTCACTTGTTTGTGTGTCCTCTTTAATAGTTCTTTCACAGTTGTTGAACTTTGCATACAGTTCTTATGGCAGGGTTTCCAGGGGTTATTTTACTCCATAATGTGTTGCTTGTGTTATCAAAGTCACTTATATTTATCACTTTAATTGATAAACAACTGGGTTGCAGGAAGCAGAACTAAAGATGTGAAAAAACATATTTTGCTAGTCAGCTGATCTCAGCGGACACCTAGTAATGAATGGCTTGGAAGTGGAGGTGTTTGGTATAAACCTTCCTTTGTAGACTGTGATATATGCCATTAGCTGAAGCTAGTGGAATTCTTTGTGAGCAAGATAAACCTTAATTCCATGGCAGTGGACACCGGTGTGGTTTTTCAGACTATTGTAAAGTTAATGTTTTGTGCTGTGAAGCACAACATTCATTCAATCTGAATAAGACTGGTGCTGTTTTACATCTTAGTACATTGATAAAATACAAAGTCTCTTTTTGTGGTTCTAAAATAGTTAAGCATTATACAAATCAACATTGTAGGGATCTTTATTGTTGTACTACTAATGCTTCTAGTGTGTTTCCATATGTATAATATTTTGCTCTAGATCAGCGGCTCTTCTCCTTTAAACCTTTCAGGGTTTTTTTTTCTTTTGATGTCAAAGCAATCACAAAGGCATTATGTCAAGCTTGTAATTTCATGGTTACAAAAGAGAAAGAAATTCTTAAGCAATTTCCATCCCTCCCCCATCTCCCTCCCCCCACCAACTGGAGTTTTATTAGAAAAGCTGGAACAACCTTTAGGATATAATTTATCCAGTCAAGATAGCTGTAGCTATTTCCTTAAGCCTGTAATCAGCCTGAGTTTGTATGTTATGAGATTTATACTGCAGTTGGTGGTGACCAAAAAGGGATGGGGAAAGCTTAGTAATTTATGAAGAGGACATTCTGTATGTGTAGGGGGATTTTTTAAACAGTCCTTTATTTTTCTACTGTAAAACCATTTAGGTTAATTTTAATCATGAATTGTGGGTGGGCAGATATTGATGCATACAGTGAAATACAGGTTTTCTTCAGGTATTAAGGTGAGATTGCAGTTGATCATTAAAATTAAATATTGCTTTTGTTCAGAATAACATGCCTCCATGCTGTAGCACCACATGTTTCTTGTAAATAGCTGTGGTTAAGCTGTGCAAAAGTATATAATTTGATTATTAAAGGATTTCGACGATTGACAAGGTGCATGGTGTCCATGAATGTTCCAGTTAATTTGATTACAGGCATGGAAAAAGAATTTGACTTATGCTGAGAGCGGCAGGTCTTGTATCATTACAGTGCAATGGCAAAGCATTTGAAATCCTAGACTCAGAATCACCACCTTCAAATCCAAGTGCCAGCAACTGAACCCCACATTTCACTGGGGCTTGAATGGGTGGCTTGTGTGAGCCCATTAGAAATTAATGGCAGTTGCATGGCAATAGCACTTGGGGGTGCACCCTTTGTGGGTATGTTTCATGTTTCTGGATTGGAGTGCAGATCTGAACACCGTTGCTTATCTTCTGAGTCTCTGCTATCCTGCTTTCCCTGTTTTGAAATTCGTGCCTTGCCTTGGTTCTTAGTTACTAGAATGTTACAAAGGAAGGGTTTTGATCTCATGTAGATAGTGTAGCATTAATTACCCTGACACTAATTAAACTGCATCAAACAAATACCACCGTGTTCCTCAGGGGGACAACAGAAGGCAGTTTAAAATAATTACTTGAGCTTCATGCATGTGTGAAGTTTTCATTACTCTTAGGACACAAGCGAAAGAGATTTGATATCATTAAATTCCCTCCTCCCTTCATTCCTTTAGTGTTTTGCAAAATATATGACTGAAATTTCCTTGGAGCATATTGATGTCTAAATAGTAGCAGTTTTCAGTTTTTGCGAAACGGTAACTTTCTTTAAGAGCCGTAAGTCTGGGAAACAGGAACAGGTGTTCCCGTCCACATTCTGGTATGATTATGTATTAGCTTATGTTTGTCAGACCATTTCATTAACCACCCACTGCTATCACATATACATATACTTTGTTCTTTCTGAACCATGAAATGAAATGCATATATCTTCACTAATGCTTGCTATCAATGTAAATGAGAAAAGGAGGCTTATTACCAATCGCTGCTGCTGTGAAGCACACACCTCTGTACAGTTACAGGTAATAAACATCTTTTCATAAGTAGGAAGCAAGATATATTGAGGTCTGTGTACAGTAAAACAGTGATCCTTTCTACCATACTTCAGTATTAATGGGCGGTAATTTCTGTGCATATTACAGATTCAACAGTGCACTGTAAAGCATTACAAAAATATCAGAACCATATATTTCTCAAATGAAATTTTTAGGCCCACAGTTAATGGATCAGTTTCTCAGAGGATAATTGGAACACATTTGTTCTACTGGGTTCAGTACAGACATCACATTTCACAGTCCTCTCCCTTCAGCCACCCTCCTTCTCACACTGGTTTGCTCCTCCTCCTCTCTCCTGCCAGAAATCTCCCACTCTTTTTTTTTTGTGCTAGCCATTATACATGCATCAGGTTGCACGCTGACCATTGCCAGCTTTAAATCAGAGATGGAAACCACGGTAAGGAATTAGTTTCAGACTCTGGTTTAAAACGGACTATAATTATTCACCTGAGTGCACCCCTCTCATACTCCTGTTGCTGGGAAGGGAGCATTCAGTGGGTGTGGAGCGCAAGAGAGAGGGGGAAGGAAAGACTGCGAACCAGAGAGGATTTCCAGTTACTGTACCATGGTTAAAAGATTCAAGCACCAGAAATGCAGTCCTAAAACAGAGGATTGCACTGTAATATTTAAAACTGAACCGAGCTGTAATTTTTTATTATGTCTACCACCTTGGTTCTGAAGCCTGCTATGTTCTGTTTTCTGTGTTGTGGGCTTTGCTATAATACAGTAATACAAATACTGAATGCCAAGCAAATGTATTCTGTGGAACCATGACTAGAAGCCAATTTCAAATCATCTTAAAAATTCATTGTGGAGTACATAGCATATCTTCTGCTTTTCAGGATAGCCACCAGCCTTCCATTGCTCATCCTTCAAAAACAAGCAAACAAACTAGGCATATCAGCTTAGAACAGTAGCCTCCACAGGGTACCTATGGGCAACATGATGCCACACCACTGTTGTTCCAGGCACTCACTTGCTGCTTGGGGATAAAATCTGAAGTGTCTTGATTAGAACAGGAAAAAAGTAGGGAGCTTCAGGTCACTCCCTACAGCTGTTGAGCAATGGACTGAGTCCCAGGCAGGTGCATCACAGCAATGCACTCTCACCTTGATCATGGACATGGACTTCATTATGTCTCTGGGCTGGACAGCCTTTCTCTATGGCTATCCCCTTCTCTGTGGAGCAAGCTCTCTTTTTTGGAAACTGAAACCAAAAAGCATCTTCTTCCATAAAGCAAAAAGCCAGTCACGATTGCTTCTCCCTTGGCGAGAGTGTCTGCAGCTTAACAAGACCGGGGATCTCTGGCCTGCATGTTAAAATAGGAACATAAGAAGAGCCCTGCTGAATCAGACCAATGGTCCTTCTAGATTCAGTTAGGTAGCTGTGTTGGTCTGAAGCAGCAGAACAAAATTTGAGTCCAGTAGCACCTTTAAGACCCAGCAAAATTTTATTCAAGGTATAAGCTTTTGTGTGCAAGTATCCTTCTTCAGATATGGTCCATCTAGTCCAGCATCTTGTCTCACACAGTGGCCAACCAGTTCCTCTGGAAGGCCAACGACAGGGCATAGAGCCTGAGGCCTTCCCCTGAAGTTGCCTCCCTGCTCTGGGATTCAGAGGTTTAGTGCCCCTGGATAGGGAGGTTTCCCTCAAAATTCTGCAAGACGTAGTACCTGTATTTTGAAACACTTGGAATGCATAACAGAGCTGTTGGGATCCCAGCCTGTATCTTAAGGGGAAAGATTCCATTTTCTTCACCCTCATCTTTCATCCAATCCCTGGACATTGGTTGCATATTTTCAGGAACTGCCTGAATAATACAAATGGGCACAGAACAAAGATAACCTTTAAGATGGGTATTGTTAAGAATGTTTGAATGGAAAAAAAATACATTCTCAGACTGTAAGCAGGCTTGTTGTTCAATCGTACAGTTGAGTCCGACTCTTCACAACCCCATGGACCATATCACACCAGGCCCTCCTGCCTTCCATCGTGCTCTGGGGTTTGCTTAATTTCATGTTTGTTGCATCAATAACACTGTCTGATGATCTCATCCTTTGCCATCTCCTTCTTCTTTTAGCTTCAGTCTTCCCAGAATTAACTGGTCTTGTCCAGTGAGCGCTCCCTTCTCATTTGTTGGCCAAAGTATTTGAGCTTCAGCTTCAGTATTTGGCCTTCCAGGGAACAGTCAGGGTTGATTTCTTTTAGGATTGACTGATTTGATCTCCTTGCAGTCCAAGGGACTCTCAAGAGACTTCTCCAGCACCATAATTCAAAAGAATCTATTCTTCAGCGCTCAGCCTTCCTTATAGCCCAGCTCTTGCAGCCATACATTACTACTGGGAATACCATTGCCTTGACCATACGGACTTTTGTTGGCAGGGTGATGTTTCTACTTTTTTATTATATGCTGTCTAGGTTTGCCATCGCTTTTCTCCCAAGGAGCAGGAATCTTTTAATTTCATAGCTGCTGCAGTCACCGTCTGCAGTGATCTTGGATCCCAGGAACACGAAGTCTGTCACTGCTTCCATGACTTCCCCTTCTATTTGCCAAGGAGTGATGGGGCTGGATGCCATGATCTTAGTTTTTTTGATGGTGAGTTTCAAGCCAACTTTTGTGCCCTCCTCTTTCACCCTCAGCAAGTGGCTAGTGCTCAGCTAAGTATTCTGATGTCAGATCTTTAGGAAGTTGACCATCCCAGGTTAACAGTGTGAATAAAGAGAAACAAAAATATTTTTGGAAAGCTCGAACTTAAAAAGAAATACCCTCTACGTTTCTTATTTATTTTTTAAAAATTGCTCAGTTAGTTTCCTTAAATAGAGTGTTCAGTTAATCCTGGAAAACTGACTCACTGACAGTAAATAAGTCAAAGGGATTCTGAAAAATCCAAGTAACATACAAGCAAAAGTACTTCTGTTTCTTTATAGCCAGATGGTTTGTCCTATTTTAAACTGATAGATACTTCATACATTTCTTTTTGATGTCACTGATTTTAACTGCCAGACAGTATCTTCTTGTAGAACTTTGTTATTCCTAGATTATTTCAAATGTATTTCTGGCACATATGGAGGATCATACTGTATGTGAAGTTAATTTTTCCTTACACTTAGCTCGTACTTGAAGAAGTGTTTATATAATATTAAAAAAAAACTGTCTAAAATGAACAGTTCATTTTTCCCCCTTCTTCTTTTGACATGATGTTGACAGAAGTCGCTTTGATGTAGTTTAGAGTCATGAATTTTCTATCTGTTCTGTTTTTCCTGGGGCTCCATCTATTCAGACATCCTGATCTGTCATTTTGCAACACTTTGTGAAATGCTTGACAGAGAGTGGTTTTGACAAGTGCTGGACATCAGCAGCAATTCAGAATAAGCAGTGTATATTTCTCCAGGTAAAGTGACAAAACGTCCAAAAGCGTAAGAAGAGCTGTGCAGTCTTCAATCACATTTAATGTTATACAGTAAAACCTTTTCTGCTTCCTATATTTGTTCTAGCAATTTGTAGCAGTTCATTCTGAAAACAATGTTAGAATTTTGGATTAGGAATGTAGATCCTTTTGATTCTTTAATATAAACTTCAGTTTTAATGCAGTGAAAATCAAGATGATTTTTTGAGATAGAATGCCTGACTATACAGTACAACTAATATTTTTAATGAAAGTGTCATTTTTTCTGGACTTAAGCAGTTTTAAGCATTTTGGTTTTGCTTAATTCATCCAAATACTCATAAGAGTATAATTTCTGAAAACGTTTGCTGGTGGATATCCATTAGTTAATTATTGTGTTGTAATTACACTGCCTATTCCTTTTCTAATGGCTGCCTATGATGCGTCGGTTATATATGCATAATATATGCATGGCAGGTTGAACCAATATTTACATGGTGTTCAATATTGAAAATGTAAAACATTTTGTATAATTAATTTGCATCTGTATTCACTCAAGAAACAGCTGTTGAAAGTTGAGGGGATGTAAAATGGCACAGCCTGGAGATTTTCTTGTTCATTCGGCTAACTCTCTTTTGATGTGATACCTACTGGCAGAGTTGTGTGGTGAATTCAACTTCTTTGACAGCCATCAGCCCCACTGACCAGTAGTTTCAGGTTTTGTAGTTAGGGGAAAGAAGAAGGAGGGAAATTTCCATAATTTAGATTTTTTTTTCAGCTGCTGGATCGAAAGCCCCTGCCAACAGCTATCTAAATCAACACCATGCCAACATGTTCTGTAGTCCGAAGGTCACTCAAACATCTGGCCCCACAATCTTGTTCTTTAAGGTTTGTCACTGGGCAGCATCTGTTTATAGATTCTTTCTCAATCTCTCTTTGATCACTTTGACAGCAAAAAGAAGCTTCTATCACCCTTGATGTGTTAAGAAAAAAATATCAGGAGCAGGGATCATTTAAATAAAACGACACAATTCCAGGTCACGATGCATCTGAGCAATACAGTGTAATTTTTACAGGGCTTCTGTTCCTACAAATTATTTAAAATACAAGGACATAAGGGAGGGGAGGAAATCTCAATTTTCTCTTTCCCCAGTATTTCAACTCTCTCTTCCCTGAAAGCTCCAGTACCTTCTTCCCTTTTTTCTGCCTCCCTCCCTCCTTCCCACCTACCAGCCAGTCTACCTTTATCTACCTGGGTTCTAATCTGAAACTCTAACTACCGTATCACATTGGCTTTTGTGTTGTGGCTACTGTTAAACAATAGAAAGCAGCTGGGCATGTTTGAGTCAGGCAAGTCAAGTAATAGCAAATATCCTGGTGGTTGCTGGCAAGCCTGGCCCCAGTGATCTTCCCTCAAAGACCAAAACAGACCTGGAAAGGGCCCTTCCCCTGTTTTTTGTTTGTTTGTTTATTTTTACTGGCAGAAACCAAGACTTGAAGGCTGGCAATATAATTGTGGTTGCTTAGCGATTTCAACAATGGCCACTGTGGGTGTATCTTAATGCTACAAGCATTTCTATTTTTTTCAGGGGCAGTTTGTTTTATTTCAAATTTTTCTGCAAACCAAGGGCCTTTTCAGGTTTATAGAAAGTCTGTCTTCTCTGTCCCTGACTCCACTCTCTGGATTTAGGTATCCACAGATGGGATCATGTTGAGAATTAGGCAAATTGACAATTGAGGGATCTGCAAGGTATTTCATTTTCATCTCCCCCGCTATTTCATCTGTCCCTTCCCTAAAAGCCCCTCTAGCCCTTCCTCTTTTCTGGCCAACCCACTTTTATCGGTCCTCTTGTCTTCAGCTTTCCCTTCTGCACTTCCCTGGCAGCTTCTGTCCAAGAAAACTATAGCTGAGTTGTCATGCAGTGCTGGCCGCTGGACCCAGTTGCACAGTGGTGGATCCACAAGGATTTGCAGGGGGCACCTAACTTTTCCATGTATTGCCGGTCCCACATTGTTTCCATATTTCATCCTCTGAGCAGCTCCCATAGCCTTACATTTTCCTTCTTTAGAGTTGCCAATCTCCAGGTGGTATAAATATATAACGGTAACACAGTAAAAACAAGTTTGATACAAAATCACAGCACTGAGGCTGTAAGGTAAAGGTAAAGGTTCCCTTGCTCGAAAGCCAGTCGAATCCGACTCTAGGGTTGCGGTGCTCATCTCCATTTCAAAGCCGAAGAGCCAGCGCTGTCCGAAGACGTTTCCGTGGTCATGTGGCCGGCATGACTAAACACCAAGGTGCACGGAACGCTGTTACCTTCCCACCGAAGTGGTACCTATTTGTCTACTTGCAATTTCTTGCTTTCGAACTGCTAGGTTGGCAGGAGCTGGAACTAGAGACAGGAGCTCACCCCATCATGCGGCACCCGGGTCTCGAACTGCTGAACTACTGACCTTCCACAGCCTGCAGTTCAGCGTCTTAACCACTTGAGCCACCGCAGCTCCATTTACTGAGGCTGTAGCACTGTGTAAAAATACAGATGGACATGTAAAGTCCTAAATATTAATCTATTTCAAGTTTATAAACAACTAACATTTAATACATTCATACGTATTCAATATGGTCCACATTTTTGTTGTTGTTCAGTCGCACAGTCGAGTCTGACTCTTCGCGACCCCATGGACCAGATTACGCCAGGCCCTCCTGTCTTCCGCTGTCCGCTGAAGTTTGCTCAATTTCATGTTCGTTGCATCGATGACACTGTCTAACCATCTCATCCTTTGCCGTCCCCTTCTTCTTTGACCTTCAATCTTTCCCAGCATCAGGGTCTTCTCCAGTGAATGCTCCCTTCTCATTTGGTGGCCAAAGTATTTGAGCTTCAGCTTCAGGATCTGGCCTTCCAGGGACAGTCAGGGTTGATTTCTTTTAGGATGGAATGATTTGATCTCCTCCTTGCTGTCCAAGGGACTCTCAAGAGTCTTCTCCAGCACCATAGTTCAAAAGAATCTATTCTTCGGCGCTCGGCCTTCCTTATAGTCCAACTCTCGCAGCCATACATTACTACAGGGAATACCATTGCTTTGACCATGCGGACTTTTGTTGGCAAGGTGATGTCTCTGCTTTTTATCATGCTGTTTAGGTTTGCCATTGCTTTCCTCCCAAGGAGCAGGCGTCTTTTAATTTCATGGCTGCAGTCACCATCTGCAGTGATCTGGGATCCTAGGAACGTGAAATCTGTCACTACTTCTACGACTTCCCCTTCTATTTGCCAAGGAGTGATGGAGCCAGATGCCATGATCTTAGTTTTTTTGATGTTGAGCTTCAAGCCCACTTTTGTGCTCTCCTCTTTCACCTTGAGTAAGAGGCTCTTTAGGTCCTCTTCACTTTCTGCCATCAGAGTGGTATCGTCTGCATATCTGAGATTATTGATCTTTTCCCCAGCAATCTTAACTCCAGTTTGTGATTCATCCAGGCCAGCATTTCGCATGATGTACTCGGCATATAAATTAAATAAGCAAGGTGACAATATACATCCTTGTCGTACTCCTTTTCCTATGCTAAACCAATCAGTTGTTCTATATCCGGTTCTAACTGTTGCTTCTTGTCCCTTATACAGGTTTCTCAGGAGACACGTGAGGTGGCCCGGTACTCCCATCTCTTTAAGAACCTGCCATAATTTATTGTGATCCACACAATCAAAGGCTTTAGCATAGTCAATGAAGCAGAAGTAGATGTTTTTCTGGTACTCTCTTGCTTTCTCCATAATCCAGCGAATGTTGGCAATTTGATCTCTAGTTCCTCTACCTCTTTGAAACCCAGCTTGTACTTCTGGCAGTTCTCTATCCACGTACTGTTGTAGCCTAGCTTGTAGGATTTTGAGCATGACCTTGCTAGCGTGTGAAATGAGTGCAATTGTGAGATAGTTTGAACATTCCTTGACATTGCCCTTCTTTGGGATTGGAATATACACTGACCTTTTCCAATCCTGTGGCCACTGTTGTGTTTTCCAAATTTGTTGGCAAATTGAGTGCAGCACTTTAACAGCATCTTCTTTTAAGACTTTGAATAACTCAGCTGGGATACCATCACCTCCACTAGCTTTGTTGTTAGTAATGCTTTCTAAGGCCCATTTAACTTCACTTTCCAAGATGTCTGGCTCGAGGTCAGGGATTATACCATCGTGGTTTTCAAGGACATTGAGGTCCTTCTTGTGTAGTTCTTCTGTGTATTCTTGCCATCTTTTCCTAATCTCTTCTGCTTCTGTTAGGTCCCTACCGTTTTTGTCCTTTATCATGGCCAGCTTTGCATGGAACGTTCCCTTGATTTCTCCAATTTTCTTGAAGAGATCTCTAGTCCTTCCCAATCTATTGTTTTCCTCTATTACTTTGCATTGTTCATTCAGGAAAGCTTCCTTATCTCTCCTTGCTGTTCTCTGGAAATCTGCATTCAGTTGGGCAAATCTTTCCTTTTCACCATTGCCTTTAGCTTTTCTTCTTTCCTCTGCTATGTGTAAAGCCTCATCAGACAGCCACTTTGCTTTTTTGCATTTCTTTTTCTTTGGGATAGCGGTGATTGCTGCCTCCTTTACAATGTCACGGACCTCTGTCCATAGTTCTTCAGGCACTCTGTCTATCAAATCTAGTCCCTTAAACCTATTCTTCACCTCTGCTGTATATTCATCGGGGATGCGATCTAGGTCAAATCTGAATGGCCTTGTGGTTTTCCCAACTTTCTTCAATTTAAGTCTGAATTTTGCAATGAGTAGCTCATGATCTGAGCCACAGTCAGCTCCAGGTGTTGTTTTTACTGACTGGATAGAGCTTCTCCATCTCTGACTGCAAATTATATAGTCAATCTGATTTTGGTGTTGCCCATCTGGTGATGTCCATGTGTAGAGACGCCTCTTAGGTTGTTGGAAAAGGGTGTTTGCTATGACCAGCGTGTTCTCTCTCTCTCTTTTTTTTTAACAAATTTTTTATTGGGATGCATTCAACATTGTTAAACATCATTACCAATACAATTTAAAAAGATTCTCATCCCATCCCCCCACCCCCTAATAGGCTTCCAACACTGCTAATAACAAAAAAGAAAAAGTTAAAAGGTAATCAAGTTTAGACTTATAACAATCGACAAACCAGGTAACAAAATTCAGATACATAAAAACCTGACTTTTTCCAACATAATCCAGCGTGTTCTCTTGACAAAACTCTGTTAGCCTTTGCCCTGCTTCATTTTGTTCTCCAAGGCCAAACTTGTCTGTTATTCCGGTTACCTTTTGATTTCCTACTTTAGCATTCCAGTCCCCTATGATGATGAGGACATCATTTTTTGGTGTTAGTTCTATGAGCTGTTGTAGGTCTTCATAGAACTGGTCCACTTCAGCCTCTTCTGCAGCAGTGGTTGGGGCATAGACTTGGATTACTGTGATATTGAATGGTTTGCCTTGGATTCGGACCGAGATCATTCTGTCATTTTTGAGATTATATCCCAATACTGCCTTTCTCACTCTCTTGTTGACTATAAAGGCCACACCATTTTTTCTACGGGATTCCTGGCCACAGTAGTAGATATAATGGTCTTCTGATTTAAATTCGCCCATTCCTGTCCACTTTAGTTCACTGACTCCCAAGATGTCAATGTTCATTCTTGCCATCTCATTTTTGACCACGTCAAGCTTACCTTGATTCATAGACCTTACATTCCAGGTTCCTATGCAGTATTGTTCTTTGCAGCATCGAACTTTCCTTTCACCGTCAGACACATCCACAACTGAGCGTCCTTTCGGCTTTGGCCCAGCCGCTTCACTCTTTCTGGGGTTACTCGTACTTGCCCTCTGCTCTTCCCCAATAGCATATTGGACACCTTCCGACCTGAGGGGCTCATCTTCCGATGTCATATCTTTTAGCCTTTTGTCACTGTCCATGGGGTTTTCTTGGCAAAGATACTGGAGTGGGTTGCCATTTCCTTCTCCAGGGGATCACTCTTGGTCTGAGTTCTCTGCTGTGGCCTGTCCGTCCTGGGTGGCCCTCCACGGCATAGCCCACAGCCTCATCGAACCACGCAAGCCCCCTCGCCACGACAAGGCAGTGATCCATGACGGAGATGGTCCACATAGGACTCCTTAAACAGCTTAAATGCATTAGAATACAGCCAAACTCCTTAAACAATTCAATATATTAGACTACTGCCAAGCCCTCTTCCTGTACAGCCAAGGTCTTCTCTAAAGTAGCCAGTGGTGATGAATGCCCAGGTTCTCTTCGTTTCAGTATTTCCTTTCTTCAGACCACCTTCCAGAAGAACCTGCCAAGTTCACAAAATTGACTGTGACAACAGTTTACAAAACTTCTAGCTGACTTGAAATGCAGGTTTCTCTGCAGCAGAAACCTGCATTTCAAGTCAGTTAGAAGCTGAAGAAAGGAAATACTGAAATGAAGAGAACTTGGGCTTTCGTCGCCACTGACCACTTTAGAGACCACACCTTGGCTGTATAGGAAGAGGGCTTGGCTGTACTCTAATATATTTAAGTTGCTCAAGGAGTTCTATGTGGACCATATTGAATATGTATGAATGTATTAAATGTTGTTTATAAACTTTGAAATAGGTTATCTTTAGGACTTTACATGTCCATCTGTATTTTTTTAAGGAGTCCCGTGTGGACCATATTGAATATGTATGAATATATTAGCCGCAAGAAGACCTTGGCTGTACAGAAAGAGAGTTTGGCTGTATTCTAATGTATTTAAGCTATGTGGACCATATTGAATATGTATGAATGTATTAAATGTTAGTTGTTAGTTGTTTATAAACTTTGAAACAGATTATCTTTAGGACTTTACATGTCCATCTGTATTTTTTACACAGTGCTACAGCCTCAGTGCTGTGATTTTCTATCAAACCGCCAGTTAGTAGCTTCTGGGATTGCACCTGATTTCCAGGCAACAGAGATCACTTCCCCTTGAGAAAATGGCTGCTTTGGAAGGTGGACTCTATGATATTATACCCCATTGAAGTCCCTCCTTTCCCCAAACCCCACTCTCCTCTGGTTCCACCCCCAAAACCTCCAGGTATTTCCCAGCCCAGAGCTGGCAACCCTTCTCTCCTTCTTCCTTCTCTCCTTTTATCTGCCTTACTGTCTTGAACCTTTTTTTATTTTCTTCATTTATATCTATTTTTTCACTATAATAGGGACCTAAGTAGCTTGTGTCATTCTTTTCTCCATTGTATCCTCACAAAATCCCTGTGAGGTAGGCTGTGCTGAGAATATATGACTGGCAAAGGTTACCCACTGAACTTCCATGGCAGAATGGGCATTCTAACCTGGGTCTCCCAGATCTTAGTCTGAAACTCTAACCACTGTACAGTACTGGCATTTGTGAGCAGTGTTCCCTCTAAGCTGAGTTAGTGTGAGTTAGCTCACAGTTTTTCAGCCTCCAGCTTGCAGATTTTTGTCTGAGCTCAGGAAGGATGGCTCCAGAGCAAACTAATTTATGCAGCAGCCAAATTGCTCGCTCACAACTTTAATGCCAGTAGCTCACAGAGTAGAATTTTTGTTCACAAGACTCCATAGCTTAGTGGGAGTATTATTTGTGAAGTGGCTGCTGTTGAACAGCAGCAAGCAGCCAGGCCTAGATGATTCATGGCATTTACATGGTAGCAAGTTGCTGGGGGGTTGGCAGGCCTGGACCCAAGGAGTCGTCAAAGGCCAAAAACAGCCCTGAAAGGGCCCTGCCCCCTCACCCTGCCTTTTCATGGTAGAAAAAAAGCCTTGATGGCTGACAATAATGTTGCAGTTGCCTAGCAATGGCCTCTGAGGGCATTCATTTGTTATTGCTACAGGGGCTGTTTCTGCTGTTTGGGAAGGACGTTAACCCCCCCCCCCTGTCTTTTTTCTTTTTTTAAGATTTCAGTTTTTTCTGAAAACCTGTTTTGTCCGTCAGGTTTGTAGAAATATCTGCCTTGGCTGTCCATGGCCTCAGTCTCTGGATTTAAGTATCCACAGAGGGGGTCATGTTGAAAACTAGATATGTCGATTGCTAATATGGTGTTGATAATAGGGTGTTTTGGAAAACAGCATCATGTATCACAAAAAGTGCAAGTGAAATTTTTGCCATGCTTTCTGACACATGGTGGTAGGGATGCAAAAACATCTAAGCTAAGGAGGTATGCCTGGTAAAGGTTGGTCACAATTTATAAAAGGACATGGTAGGCAAAGGCAAAACTAGCCAATTACATGCAGGTAAGTATAATGTTAGCCCAAGCAAGAGCAACCATCAGCACTTCAGCGATCACAGCCCCTAATTCCCCTGCATTGACTCCCCTCTTTCTTCTGCAATGTTTCAAATGTGTGCTTGACATCATTAATGTGAGTGGAGTGTTATTATTTGTAACCAGCTCCCTGTATCTCCTGTGAATATGTCAACCCTAGAGATTTGTTCTGACTACTGGCAAAACTTAGTTCTAACCTTTCTCAGGTATGTTGTTGCTCCTGCTACACCCAGGCTCACCTCTAAACAAATCACTATTATTTGTTCTTTGATAACTAAGCACAGTACAGAAAGATCTGACAGCCAGCCAGATATTCTCATGCTCCCTAAAGTAGATTGAGAGCACGCGTACTGGATTCGTGTATCATACTACTGTGTCACATTAAAAAAGAGGGGACCTCACATGTCTATTTTATGTGAGAGCTACATGGACTTTATATTCTGTCTGGAGTCCACTGTACAAGGAAAGTGGAAGTTATAGGTGAAACTTGGAACTTAAAATATCTGGACTGACTACTGGCCAAACATGTCATCAGCCTTACTGAGTTTTTTCCTGAAGTTTTGTACCAAAGTCGAGCAGCAGCCCTGGGCCCTGAGCTGGAGAGCCCCGCCCCCCGCCTACATCCCTCCTTCCTGAGAGGCTCTTCCTCTCTGCAACTGAGTGTCCTGAGCCACCCCAGTCTCTGTTCCTGTCATGGATCACCTCAGATTAGCATGGGAGGATGAATCTTCATTGGAGCAGAAGGACTCACCCACAAGTCCCACCCAGCAAGACACTTTGTGCAACATGGAGGTCTCAGTGCCTCCTTGAAACATTGGCACAGCCCCCTGAGCCATCAATCCCCAACATGGGACTCATCTGCAGCCAGACCTGCCACAGTCCCCCCTCCCCCGCACACACGCCCAGGGAGAAGAGAAGGTGAAGAGCCAAGACCAGGTGCAGGAGTGTGTGTCTGGCAGCCCAAAGCCTCCCATCTGAATGCTAGGAAGGCAACACATGTGTGTCATGTGCTCTTCATCAGCATTGCCTGCTGCCTGTGATGCACAGTAGCAGGATGCCCAGCTAAGTCATCAGTTGTCATCCTCCTAGCATATTACAACAGGAGCCCAGGCTCAGGACTAGATGTTTGAGTTGCGGGGAGGTTGGAACTGGGATTCTGTCATTTGAGCCTCATTTGTTGTAGCAGGGCTAGGGAGTACTGGTGGTTTTGCCCCAGCTGTCAGCTGTGAGTTCTGACAGCCCTGTTGCTCGAACTCTGCTGCCTCAGAGCTGATTCCCTGAAGCTCTCCTCCTGAGGAGTCCTCTTCTCCCAAGGAGTCCCTGAGCCATGACACTGTGCCAGCTCCTGGAAGAGTGTCGGGGCCATGGAGTCAGGGTGCCACTGCAGTTCATTTCCTTAGTCTTGAGTGGGCTGAAAGAGCCTGCTGAAAGCTTTGCTTCCCAGAGACGTCAATGAGCAAGTGAGGCTTTTCCACCCTTTATCACAAAGAGATGTGTGTGGGTTTCTTATCAAGTTGTTTTTTAGGTATAGTTCTACAAATAAATAATGTGCACATCTAGCATAGGAAAGCTAGGATGAACTTTAATCTTTTGTTTTCCTTTCTAAATTGGGTCTTCGTTGCCTGTGTCTCTGTGTTTTAACAACAAGAATACTTTATATAAAATATTTAATTGGACTAAGCCTGGTATCGAACCACAGCTCAGTAATTACGCCATGTCTCTAGACACTGCAGTATAACTATCTGGATAGAAATGGATGTTGGAGAGAGAGAGAGAAACCCTGTTTTATTTCTATTATTTACAGTGCAGTCCTAAATATGTTTCCCTAGAAATCAGTCTCACTGAGTTCAGTGGGATCTTAGTCCCTATTAAATGTATTTAGGATTTAGGGAGCAATCCTAGAGTGATCTTCTTGGAAGCAGGTTCCATTTTATTCAGCTCTTTATGGGGTAACTTTGAATTATGTCAACAGAAACCTCTTGCTGTCCAATGCTACCTGAGATTTATTAGGAAATTGTCAAAGACAAGAAATGAATATTTTATGTTAGAAGTTTTTCCTTTCCCTCCAACATCCCCTCCCCCCGCAGTTGCCATGATAGAGGCATGGTTTTTTTGTTTACACTTCATTAACTAAATGTGGGATGGGCAAACTCGGAATACTGTGTACAGTTTTTGTAGCCCCATTTCAGAATGTGCTTTGTTTGAGAGCCAGTTTGGGTTTGGTGCTGGCGTCGGAGGTTAGGAGTTTGGGAGTGCTCCTGGACTCCTCTCTAACGATGGAGGCCCAGGTAGCAGTCACTGCCAGGTCGGCCTTTTTCCATCTGAGGCAGGCATGGCAGTTAGCCCCCTTCCTTGGCTGCGATGACCTGGCCACGGTGATCCATGCGACAGTCACCTCAAGGTTAGACTACTGTAACGCTCTCTGCTTAGGGCTGCCTTTGTCGCAAATCCGGAAGCTGCAGCTAGTGCAGAATGCTGCAGCCAGGCTGCTGATGGGTCTCTCTAGGAGGGACCATATTCAGCCTATGCTGAAAGAGCTGCACTGGCTGCCAATAGCGTATCGGATTTGCTTCAAAGTGCTGGTGATTACCTTTAAAGCCCTGTATGGCCAGGGTCCGGCTTACCTGAGGGACCGCCTTTCCCTACATGTTCCCCCAAGGGCACTTCGGTCTGGGGGCCGACATCTCCTGGAAATTCCGGGCCCCAGAGATGTGAGGCTGGCTGCCACAAGAGCCAGGGCTTTTTCGGTGGCGGCTCCTACCTGGTGGAAGGAGCTCCCAGAGGAGATCCGGGCCCTGCGGGACCTTGTCCAGTTCTGCAGGGACTGCAAGACAGAGCTCTTCCGCCAGGCTTTTGAGTAGGAGCCGCCACTGCCGCTATTCCACCTTCAATATCCCACCTCGATAACCATGCCATCGTACTCCCGTCATCTTGGTTTTAAATGTTGTGTTTATGTTGTATTGTTTGATTTTATAATTTTACCTGTTGATATTGTTTTATGTTGTTTAAATTGGCATTCATGCCCACTGTTAGCCGCCCTGAGCCTTCGGGGAGGGCGGGATACAAATGGAAACAAAAAAAATAAAAGTTTGGTGTAGTGGTTATGAGCATGGACTCTAATCTGGGAGAACTGGGTTTGATTCCCCACTCCTCCACATGCAGCTGCTGATGTGACCTTGGGTCATTTATAAGTTCTTTTGGAGCTGTTCTGTCAGGAGCAGTTCTCAAAAGAGTTGTCTCAGCCCCACCTACCTCACAGGGTGTCTGTTATGGGGAGGAGAAGGGAAAGGAAATTGTAAACTGCTCTTAGACTCCTTCAGGTAGTGAAGGGCAGGTATAAATTCAATTTCTTCTTTTTCTTTGTAGAGCTAAAAGAAGTATATAAATGGAAACCAAAATAATCAAGAGGTTTTAATACCTTTCCTATAAGGAAACGCTAAAGAGTTTTGGGCTTTCCAGTTTTAAAAAGAGGTGACCAAGGAGGTGAGGAGAGACAACAAAAAAGATTTATAAAATTACTCATGGGTAAAGAGTGAATATATAGAACACTTATGCCTCTCTTCAAAGCCTTCATCACCCAGTGGAAATGAAGAACAGTACAGGCAGAACTTTTGAAAGTCTCCAGTCCTGTGATCCTAAACACACCTGGGAGTTGAACATACTGGACCTTATTTTTGCCTAAAATTGCATGCCTAAAATTGCACTGTCCCTTCCACAGCACTGTGTTGGCCTGCCAAGCTGAGAACTAAGACAGGGCCACTGTGTCACTGTTTTTTAAAGGCTATTTAAGCTCCCCAATCAGTCCTTGGCCTGCATGCTAGCATGGTGCAACACATGTGACACTTGTTGCTTCCAGCCCACACAGCAGCAGCCATTGTTATGCTCCTCCTCCTAAGATGGGTCTCTGTGGTTCTGGGATGGATACTTTCAGTGGCGCCCTCCATTCTTCCTATACCCACTGCCTGGCTAAGCTTATAGGACTGGGTTGGTGACTTTTGGCCAGGGCTCCAAAATCACGAAGACTACCCTTGGCTGTGCCTTCTTGGCTGGTGAGACTGCTCTTTCTAAATTCAGTTTACTCACCCCCACCTCCCAATTGCCTGCTGATTGCCTTTAAGCAGCACTGATCTGTAGTACCTTCTGGGGAAAAAAATCTTACAGCACTGATTAGAATGAGAATTACAGTACTGGAAAAGGCCTTGAAGAAGTGTATCTGGAATTTTAGCTGCTTTCTTTTTATATATATGTAGTGGATAATATTTCAGCTTCATTTATTTCCTTGCCCTGATGCAAGCCAAGCAGCTCGATTAAACTTGGTTCTATAGTTCATAAAACTCAATGTAGTGTGTATTAACAAACAAGTATGTGATCAAGTAGGCACGAGAACAACCAGGCCACCTGTTTTCAAATTTAGTTTCATGCAAGCATAATCACTTAAACCTCAAGCTGAAATTCTGGCTGCACATCATTAGCATCTAGAAATTCCCTGATGAACCCACTAAAGCAAAAACTTTATCTGCTTTGCCCTGGAACTAAATGGTATATAACCACAAACCAGTTTGAGTTTAAGGAAGGAAAATTGTGAATGGGGAGAAACCTGTACATCAACAACATGTTTTTAGTTCTCTTGTTTCCATTGTTTTTGCAAAACCAGATGTGGCCCTATGAGTTTAACCAGTCACTCCAGCTGCTGTTAAATTATTCCCATTGTCAGGCATTTGAAGGAAACATGCAGCTTGGAGAACAGATGTTCTTCATGCTTGCAGTTGATCAGAAAAATTGAGAAGATGGTGCAAGAAATAATTACTTAGCACCTGCCTCAGGCTCAAGGCTAACCTAATGTGCCATAATGTGTCTATGAAACAATTAAGTAAACCCATAATATGCATTTTCTGGCTGCTTGCCCATTTTGTACATCTCAGTAGTACATGGCATAAGTTCCCTTGCTGTCTGCCACATTCAGTCTTTGACCTTATGTGTTGGGTAGAACTACCACGGCCAAAGATGGTAAAGGTAGCTGGCAATTTAGGAACACAATCCCATTATATACATAGACGTTTCGAGTAAACTTTAGCAGGGGTGAACAGGCATTCATACAGCAGAGTAACTGCAATTTATGTATCAGCTTTCCTTCTCAATAGACTGCTGTCTCCTTGAGGCTCTGTTCTTTCTTTGTATCCCTATATATATATATCCCAGTAAGTTTTTTAAAAAAGGTTATTTGTCTTTAATTACAAAGAGCTATTATTTCTTTTGCTGCCTTTCTTTAATTGGTTACTGTATGTAACATATGCACATCTAAGTTCTGCTTGAACACAGGAGAGTTGCCATCTATTTAAACCTTTATATATTTTGCTGTTTGAGGCCTTCCAGTTGAAATTACTGTTTATGATTCTGCATAACAATAGCAGTCATTATTGTATCAACAAAAGCAGGAACTGACACTACTTTATTTTGTCTGTTAATTCGAGATTAAAAGTATTTCACTGTGTCAGTAACAGGAATTGGCATTGTAGGAAGACAATGAACATTTAAAGATTAAAATGATATGAAAATATGTGTCAATACTGATATTTTTATTTTAGTGTTTTTTCCTTTCATTCTGGGATTGACTACAGATAATACAAGAGTATAGGCTAAGAAGAAAAGAGGTGGTATGGAACTTTTATTGAAAAGTATCAGGAATATTGAGATACTCCTGTTGGTGAAATGTGGGGGCGCGGGGAGAAGCTTCTACAGCTGCTGGTCAAAACCTTCCAAAGAATACCCTGTTATACTCATGTAGAGACACCCTAAACATTAATCTATTTTAATACGCTGCTTTTTTTTCTGTGTATGACAACCCTAGTTTGTTACAGCACATAGTACCCTCTCAATTAATTCACAGCAGATTTAAATATACCTAGAACAAAGTCAAAGACAAAAAAGGTTTTATTCTGGGTCTGGGTATAAGCTTTTGTTTATCTGAAGAAGTGTACATTCACATGAAAGCTTATACACAGAATAAAACTTTGTTGGTCTTACAGGTGCCACTGGACTCAAACTTTGTTCTGCTGCTTCAGACCAACACAGCTACTCACTGAAATAAACCTAGCTTGTTTTTAATTCTTGCACATATGAGCATATGAAACTGCCTTAGATCACTGGTCCATCAAGCTCAGTATTGGGCACTTTGACTGGCAGCAGTTCCCCAGGCAGGGGAAAGTCTTTCCAAGAACATGTTACCTGAGATCATTTAATGGAAGATGCCAGAAATTTAACCTGGGGCCTTCTGCATGCAAATCATATGCTTTACGACAGACCATGTGTCTCCAGCCTCCCTTTGAATACATTTTAATAGCTATCTATTTTTCAACTACTTATCTGTCATATGCTGCAAGTAATTAATGTCTGTTACACTGAGAAAGAAGAGGGAGAGTTTTTACATTTATTGGGACCAGCACTCAGAGTGCATAGTGGAGGATCAGCATTAGTATGCCACACAGAACCTGACATGTATGATGGCCTAAATCATATAATCCCTTTTTTGTGAAAGTAAGACATTATATGGATCTAAAGGAGTGCAAACAGTGGCCTCTCCCTACAGCACCCTCCTCAGGCATGACATGCATGATGGAGGACTTAACCCCTTACAGGTGAGCACCAGCCCAATTAGTATAAATGTAGATCATGCCTACGGGCCTCAAGACAAGGCTATTGCCATGCATTGAGTTCATCTTACTGATAACGTCTAGCCAGTTGGGTCCAGGAGCCTGTGAGTAGGGATGCACATGAACTAGGAAATGTTCGGTTCATGGTTCGTGGCATGCCTGGTTCACAAACCACTAGCTGTTGTGAACTTTTAGAACCTAAACCAACTGGTTTAGTTTGTGAGGTTCATGACTGTCATTCACTGGGTATTTCCGGCTGACTCTCCTTTACCTGCCTCCCACATTTGGTTAGAATTGGATTTACATGGTCTGAGTTATGGCCCTTCAAAGAAGGTGCCCTCATCTTCCATTGTTTCCAGTAGAGGAAAAAAACGCAAAAAAACCCCAAGGGCAATAGAAGCCCAGCAGAACAGAATCAAAGTCCCCAAGAACCTCTGCAGTAGAAACTAGAGTTGGGGGGCATTTTTGCAAGCCCAGCAGAACCAGTGCAATATGTCTAACAGAATCAGTGCCACTATGGCAGTTCAAACCCAACAGGACTAAGGTCAAACCAGAAAATCTCTGCAGCAGAAACTGAAGGTGGGGGGCATTTTTGCAAGCCCAGCAGAACCAGTGCAATGTACTAGTTCCCAAGAGAACCCAGTGCCATTGTGGCAATGTCATCTCAATCACAATCCATATGGGGGGCATTTTTCAAGCCCAGCAGAACCAGTACAACATACAGAGTGCCCAGCAGAATCCAGTGCCAAGGTGGCAATGTTAGCTGAACAGGACTGATGTGAAGCACATAATTATACTCCAAGGAAGGGAGGGGGGGTTGCAAGCCTAGCAGAAGGGAAGTACTAAAAGGAATTACAGGATTGCCCATTGAAGGCCCATTGAAGATAATGGAAGCCAAGAATGCCAACTGACTAGCATGGGCTCCACTGAAATACTTTACAACATAAAATAATGGTAATGCAAATGTGAAACAGATTTTCAATAGAAGTCTCTGGGCCCAGATAAATTGCTCTGGGACTGGAATAACAGGTCCCAGAGTGGAATGACAGTACTCTGGAATAGAATGAGTGCTCTGGGACTGGAATGACAGCCTCTGGGAGTGGCAGAAGGGATCTGGGAGTGGAATGACAGCCCCCCAGAGTGGAATGACGGCCCATGAGAGTATGAGAAGTCTACTGGCACTGGAATGGCAGGTCACAGAGTGGAATGACTGCCCCTGTGAGTAACAAAAGTGTTCTGGAGCTGGAATAACAGCTTCCAGAGTGGAATGACAACCCCTGGGAGTTGGAAAAGTGTTTGGGGGCTGGAATGACAGCCCCTGGGAGTAGCAGAAGTATTCTGGGACTGGAATGATAACCAGTGGAGTGAAATGTCTCTGCAGTAGACAAGTCCAAGAGTGGAATGACACCCACTGAGAATAGCAGAACTGTTTTGGGATAGAAAGGACAGGTTACAGAGTGGGATGAGAACTGCTGAAGGCTGTCATGCCAGGCCCAGAACACTTCTGCTCCTTCAGGGGGCTTTCATTCCACTCTGGGGGCTGTCATTTCAAAACCAGAACATTTTGCTACTCCCAGGGATTGTCATTCTACTCTGGAGGCTGTCATTCCAGTCCCAGAACATTTCTGCTCCTCCCAGGAGCTGTCGTTCTGCTCTGGGGGCTGTCATTCTGGTCCCAAAACACTTCTCCTAGTCCCAGGGGCCAGTATTCCAGTCTGGTGACTGTTGTTCCAATCCCAGGGCACTTCTGCTCCTCCCAGGGGCTGTCATACCACTCTGCAACTTGTCATACCTGTCCCAGAACAGTTCTTCTACTCCCAGTGGCTGTCATTCCACTCTGTGACTTGTTGTTCCAGTGCCAGTAGATTTCTCCTATTCTCAGGGGGCTCCATTCCACTCTGGGAGCTATCATTCTAGCCCCTAAACACTTCTGCTACTCCCAGGGGCTGTTGTTCCTGTATGGAGGCTATCATTCCACTCCCAGAAACTTTCTGTAACTCCCAGAGGCTGTCATTCCACTTTGTGGGCTGTCATTCCAGTCCCAGAGCATTCATTCCATTAATAGGTACAGTAATTCCTCTCTGGGGCCTGTTATTCCGGTCCCAAAACAGCTTAATTGGACCCAGAGACATTATTTCAAAATCCGCTCCACATTTTCATTGCAAGTATTTCATGCTGTAATGTATTTCAATGGAGTCCATATAAGTCAATTGGAATTCATGGCTCCCATCATGGCTTCAAGCCTTTCCTGTTGTTTCCAATGGGCAATCCTTTCATTCCTTTTAGGATATCTCCTAGCAGAACCAGTGCAATGTACTAGTGCCCAGCAGAACCCAGTGCCATTGTGGCAATGCCAGCTTCATAGGTGTTATGTCCGCTGACTGCCACTAGGCACCAGCGGTTTGCAACCGGAGCTTGGCTCCAAAGAACAATAGGGACTAGGATCCTGAGACTCCTAGTTAGCACCTATAGGAACTATGGCAGGAAGTTTAAACCTTCCAATGGGACCTGTGGGTGTCACCCGGGGACTTATATAGTTGGCCATTTCGGCTGGTTGTTGTTGTTGTGTGCAAGTAAACTATGAGCTGATCATCACTGAGCATCTGTCTTCGCTACGCATTGAACCCAGTACACAACAATGGCAATGAGGATGGGATCCTGCTGAGCTGGCCGGGCTGCAGGGCATCCGAGGAAGACTGGGAACTGCCGCTGCTTCAACCAATGACCACTGAAGATGCACAATCCGCTTCCCCGCAACCACCACGCAGCACAATGGCAGTCGCTCCAGGAGCAGGACTCATATATTCATTCGACCCTTCCAAACCACATCACTGGGAAGCCTGGGTCGAGGGACTCAAGTCCATCCTGATCTTTTATGAGGTCACCAACAAAGAAAGGAAGAGGGGCCTTCTTGTCAGCTTATGTGGTCCCGCCACCGTGGAGCTGGCTCACAACTTGCTCTCCCCAACCACACTATCAGAGGCAATGTTCGAGCAAATCATAAAGGCGCTCCAGGACCACTTCATCCCCCGGCCATAGGAGATCTCATGCCAGGTGGCCTTCTACTCCCGGCACTAGCAACCGAGGGAACCTGTAGCTGTGTATCTGGCTGAGCTCTGCAAGTTCAGGGCCCAACTCAAAACGACCCTTTGTGACAGACTGGTCTGCAGCCTCAATGATGAGAAGCTCAGGTGATGGATCCTGGAGGACCCTCTCATCGGCCCTCTTCACTGCCTCGACTTGGGAGAGGTCTCATCCTGCTGCATCGACTGTTGCACACCAGACAAGCATGGACTCAACTGACCTAGCAGAGGAGGAGGTCTACCGAACTCAACTGCCCGACTGGAGGCGAGATCCAGTGCCAGTGCCCCGCTCCATTCCCGCTACGGAGTCTGGACAACACAAGTGCACCAGCTGTGGAGCCAAGCACGACCGGAAGACTTGCCACTTCAGAGATGCAGTCTGCAGGAGCTGTGGCCGCACGGGACACATCACCTGGGCCTGCTGTTCCCAGGTGTCCCGTGCCCTGCCATCACAACCCCTGCCGGTCTGCCGTGTATTATGAGGACGACATGTCCCATGACGAGCTCTACCTCCTCATGAGCGAGTCATCGGAGCAGGTACTGCAGCTTCCTAGCCAGACCTCAGCCCCAAAAATCCAGGTCCGGGTCAAAATAGAGGGGTCCCCTTGTTCCATGTAGCTGGATTCTGGCTCCACGGTCTCCATCATTTCAACGGAGCCTCTTAAGAGACTGTGTCTTTCCCCCATGATCCTGATGGACTTTCAGAGGAACCGCATCCATATCCTGGGTGTTGGGAGCTTCCAGGTCCAGTACCGGGAGTTTGATGACTACTTGGACTTGATTGTGGTTGAGGGCAACCTGGTCAGTTTATTGGGCCACATGTGGTTTGCCCCATTGGGAATCTCCATTGAGGGAGTACAGTTCTGCACCCCACAAGACTTTAGCAAGGTCTGCAGAGAGTTCCCAGCTGTATTTGATGGGACTCTGGGTCACTACATGGGTCCCCCCGTATCACTGCAGCTCGACCCACATGTGGCCCCCATCCGCATGCGTTCCAGGAAGGTCCTGTTCGTGCTGAAGCCAAAAATAGACGTGGAACTGGACCATCTCATAGAGCAAGGGTCCTGGAACCGGTCTCTCACATGGCGTGGGAGACCCCCATAGTCACCCCCGTGAACCCGAACAGGGATGTCTGCATCTGCGCGGATTACAAGTGCACATTAAGGCTCTACAGGACCATGCCTACCTGGTCCCAGTAGTGAGCCATGTGCTAGCCACTTTGGCAAGGGTGAAGATCTTTGGCAAACTTGATCTCACCCAATCTTACCAACAGCTCCCGGTTGATGAGGCAACCGCTGCTGCACAAACAATAGTGATGGATAGGGGGGCTTTTAAAGTAAAGAGACTGCAGTTTGGAGTGTGTGTGGCCCCAGGGCTCTTTCAACACCTGATGGACTCTCTGTTAAAAGGGATCCCAGGCATCATGCCATTCTTCGATGATGTGCTGATCGCCCTGGCAATGCTGGATGAGTTTGCCACCTGACTGCACACCGTCTTCCGCTGTTTCCATGATGCCGGGTTGAAAGTGAAGCAGGAGAAGTGCCTGTTGGGGGTTCTGTCCATCGATTTCATGGGCTTCAAGGTTGACATGGATGGCCTACATCCGGCTAGAGACAAGACAAAGTCCATTGTAGAGGCTCCTCCACCCAAATTGAAGGTGGAACTTCAGGTGTTCCTAGGGCTCTTGAACTTTTACCACACCTTTCTCCCCCACAAGGCAGCAGTAGCAGAGCCCTTGCACCACCTCCTGGACAAACAAGCCACCTGGTCTTGGGGGCCCCACCAGGCCGCCGCTTTCAAGGGGGTCAAAGCACTGTTAATATCAAACAAGGTCCTGGCACATTTTGACAAATCACTGCTGGTGGTTCTAGCCTGCGACATTTCCCCCTATGGCGTGGGCACAGTGTTGGCCCACTGACTCCCAGACGGGCGGGAGGTGCCCGTTGTGTATTACTCCCAGATGCTATCAGCAGCAGAGCAGAACAGCAACAGGACGATGTGAAGCACAGAATCACACTCCAAGTGGGTTTGCAAGCCCAGAAGAACCAGTGCAATGTACTAATGTCCAGCAGAACCCAGTGTCACTGTGGCAATGCAAGCAAAAGGAGGACTAATGTCAAACCAGAGAATCCCTGCAGTTACAGTATGTAGAATGCCCAGCAGAAACCAGTGCCAGTGGCATTGGAAGCTTAAAAGGACTGCTCTCAAAGCACAGAGTCACAATAAATCCAACTGGGGGGAGGATTTAGCAAGCTCTGTGCAAGAAAATGGGGAGAGAACACAGGAAGGCAGGCAAAGGAGGGGCAGGGGAAAACTTCTTGAAACCGATTAGAGTGTTTTCAAGGCTTGGAGAAGTCCATCATTTCCCTGTTGCTTTGAAGTTTGGTAAATGTTTTGATTGAGCCGAGACAGTCTGTCTGGAAATGTATCCATTCTTCTATCAACACAAACCTCCACAAACAGCTTGAAAGTTTGTGGAAAGTTTGTGCCAGTTGACCTGTCATGAACTTCACTTTGTGAACCATGAACCCATGATGAATTAGTTCATGAACCAGTTCATGCCCATTCCTAGCTATGAGTACCTCTTTGAAAGAGGGAGTGTTCCCATCCATCTTGAAAGAAGTGACTGAAAGATCACTCCTAAACAGACCTGTAGCTACAGTGGGGCTTTGGGGGGCTCCACCCCCTTTCTTAAAGGCACAGCCCCACAAGAGTTTCTCCTGCAAATACTTTTTAAATAATTTTAAAACATTGTTCAAGTGTGCATTCCATTAAGCAGATGTGGGGTGCTGTAGTTGACTAATTCCTGCACTGAGAAAGGGGGCTGGAGTAGGTGACTTCTAGGATCTCTTCTAACTCCATGTCAAGAAACTGGTCTCCTTTAAGAGAGTTTTTTCTGCCTAAATGTTAGCTTTCTTGACTAAGAGCGTCATCATCCCCACCTGACAGTTTATTATCTGAATTGTTGCTTAGGCTGGCAGAAGGGATTAACTTGCAGCAGCTGAGAACTGTCATCAAAAGTGGTTGACAGCTTGCAATTTAGAGATCTATCCTGGTAACAGCTTTCTTTTGACTAAATGGTTAATAGGCTAAGGGTGATTGCTAGCATAAGAATACCTATGTAGAATAGACAGCTTGAGAAGACTAAAAGAGCAGCTGAGTCATAATCTTCAGAATTCTGGCTTTTCTTTCTACACTGAGAACTTCAGGCCCACCAAGAAAAAAAATTGCCCCACAACATACTGGCTGCTCCTAAAGAAATCCTCCCTAACATTTCCAACTATTGGCCAGTGGAGAATATTCCCTTTCCTGGTAACTTGCTCATGTAGGTCATAGCGGCCTACCTCTAGGCATTCAGTTGGGTGTTGAGAGCCAGTTTGGTGTAGTGGTTAAGTGTGCGGACTCTAATCTGAGAGAACCAGGTTTGATTCCCCACTCCTCCACTCACACCTGCTGGATGACCTTGGGCAAGCCATAGTTCTGGCACAGCTGTTCCTGAAAAAGAGCAGTTTCTGTCAGAGCTCTCTCAGCCCCACCTACCTCACAGGGTGTCTGTTGTGGGAAGGGGAAGGGAAAGGCATTTGTAAGCCACTCTGAGGCTCCCTTTGGTAGTGAAGGGTGGGGTATAAATCCAATCTCTCCTCCTCCTCCTCCTCCTCCTCCTCCTCCTCCTCCTCTTCTTCTTCTTCTTCTTCTTCTTCTTCTTCTTCTTCTTCTTCTTCTTCTTCTTCTTCTTCTTCTTCTTCTTCTTCTTCTATATTACATGGATTTAGGCTTTTGATAATCATTATAATACAGAAACAATGTATTTTGATTTGGATTCCATCTGGTTGGGTACTGAAGCTGCATGATTGCTCCAGTGAATGTCCTGCACCCAGTGGCATACCATGGGTGGGGAAGGGAAGTGCAGTCTGTTCCGGACACAGTTTGAGGAAGGCCTTTGAAGGGGGCCTCAAAGCCAGTATTATTCTGCATCCAGCCAAATGTCTCAATATCTGAAGAAGTGTGCATGCACATGAAAGTTTATACCCAAAATTAAACTCTTAGGTCTTAAAGGTGCCACTGGACTCAAACTTTGTTCTGTTGCTTCAGACCAACACGGCTACCCATCTGAGTCTTTACTTATATTTTTAAATGCAGTTCTGGCTGCAGCCTCTAGGGGTGCAGGGAAGTCTGAGCATAGCAAAAAACACTTCTAGGATCGGCTGAACTTCCCTTGCTCCAAGATTGAAGCAAACTTGCTTTACAATAATCGAGCCAGCACGTTGATAGCTGCTACAGTAGTTGCCAGCCTGTAGGTCATTTTCTCCAGCACTCTAGCCCAGGGGTATCAAATATACAGCCCGCGGGCCAAATCCAGCCCCTGCAATGGGAATCGACTTCCAAACATTTCTTGCCTTGAAAACTCTCCTGGGTTACCATAAGTCAGCTGTGACAATGACAAAAAAAATTAGAGAGTGGTGTTAAAAAATTATCCACCCCTTACACCAGATAGGCTAAGTACACCACTGCCTGTACCTGTCAACTAGCTGCCATGGAATGGAATGTTGGATGTGGGGGGATACTGCCACTTTGTTTTTCTTTCTCTGCTGCTGCCTCTGCTTTGCTTGCTTATTGGCCATGGCCTTGAGATGCTGCTCTGACTGCATTAACCTGCTTTCACTTTCCCGTGCATCTTGCTTGGGAATATGTAACCGTTAGGGAGCCCATGCATTTTGAGACCTCTTTATTGGCCCCTAGGGATCAGGGGTCTGGCCTGAAGGGGGTATTTCTTCTAGTGTTCTGTTTGCAGTCATCATTAATGACACAAAAGTCATACAATGCCTATTCATTCCTCAATAAACTGACTTACCTACAGGACTGCTGTTGAGTGTCTTGGTTGGGACTTCTGCAAAATTGTCAGTAATCCCCACAGTCCCTCTACCTGCCTCTCCACCACGATGAGCAGCGCAGAGGATCTTCTTGTGCCCTCTGCTATGGATGAGATGGTACCTACTACTACTATCACCCCACTGATGACCACGTCAGTCACCACCACTCTGCTGACATCCACAGGCGAGGGAGCTGAGAGGGGGGCAATCCTGAAGTTCGGAGGAACCTATGTTTAGCCCCGGTGATGGGGTCACTTCAGGGCAGAGACTGAGGAGACCTGGACTATGACGCCTGGACAGGGGCCAACCAAGAGGTATGAATACCGGCCCTCACAACTGACTCCTCAGAGACAGGCCATGGAAGATGGGACCTGGGAGGAGAGGTTTGCCTGCATGGAAGCACTCCAGGTGAGGGTTTTTCGTACCATGGAGGAATCTTTGATGAACCTCCCATAGCTCATGGCCCAAATGGTGGAAGGGGAGCTCCGCCAGTGGCTGCTGCCACAGCAGCCAACCATGCCACCCCCCTCCCACCGAGCTACCGGCTCTTCTCCCGCAACCTGGGGGGCCAGGGCCATCAGCCCCAGGACCCGTGGCTGTGCAGCAAGGTCATCAGCCCTGGGAGCTGTTAGAGGCGACATTCGATGGTACTCCAGAGCGACTGGCCTGTTTCGTAGTCCAGGTGGAGAAATTCATGCAGTACTGGGGCCACCTGTTCCCAGATGACTAATGAAGAGTGCCCTTCATTGCCACTAAGCTGAGAGTTGGTGCGGCCAACTGGTATGTTAGCCTGCATAATGCAATGTGCCCAGAGTGCAGGATGTGGATACCTTCATGTGGGCTTTGCGAGCACAATATGAAAACCCGATGGAAGACCTGAAGGCGCGAAACCATCTGTGAGTGCTGAAGCAAAGAAAGCACTCAGTGCACGAGAACTCAGAAGAGTTCAAACGCTATGCGGCAAAGGTCCAGGAGTGGCCAGACGGGGTGCTAGTGGAGCAGTACCAGCTGGGGCTGTACCCGGAGATTCTGGAGACCATCCGATGCACAGTGCACCCAACCTCGTTGCTGGCATGGATCCGAGAGGTTGCTGATGCAGAGAGCCAACTCCAGATTATCCAAATTGACAACGCTGCCTTGGGACCCTGAGGTCTACCGGGGTCCGAAAGTGAAACCTCCCAAGCCCAAAGAAGGAGTACGGGAGCAACAGATGAAGCAGGGGCTTTGCCTGAAATGTGGCAAGGCTGGGCACTTCGCTGCAGCTTGCACAAAAGGGGACAGACCCTCCCCCCCAACTGGTGAAAAGAAATGTACCAACACCCCGGTGAGGAAGAGTATGGCTAAACCAAAGTTTCAACAAGCCTTACAAATTGGTATCCTGGAAGGGGGCTCTGATTCAAGCAGCGAAGGAGAACCCGAGCCGGCGGGAAAAGGCCAGGACCTGTTGTAAGTGGTGCAGAGCAGCAGGTCCCAATCCCGATGGCGCCACAGATGGTGAGCAACCACCCTACCCTGTTCTTTGTGACCGTGACTGTAATGAACTCCAAGGTGGGGACCCATGTGCCGGTAAGAACCCTGATAGACTTAGGCTGCACCCAAGACTTAATCAGCCCAACTTTGGTCACAGGACTAGGGATGTTAGTAGTCAAACTGACAGACCCCATTGTGTCCTCCATGAAGGAACCATGCAAGTTTGGGACTGTTCCTTTGCAAATGGGGGTGGGAGGCCACTGGGAAAATTGGTCTTTCATCATTACCTCCACGTCTCGGTTCCCACTAGTGTTGGGGAGCCAGGGCCGGCTCCAGGTGTCTGAGCACCCTAGGCAGGACAGCCTGGCGCGCCCCCCCACTGGGGATGCCAACCTCCTGGTGGGGCCTGAAGACCAGGGGCGACGGCAGAACACTGGCTTTCCTGAGCGCTCCGTAGCTGCAGGCCCCCCAGGAAAGCCGGGAAGGGGGCGGGGGGTCTAGCCGCCACCCCCTCCCTCCCAGCACCAGCTTTCCTGGGGGCTCCGTGGCTGCGGGACCCCCAGGAAAGCCGGGAAGGGGGTGGAGGTTTAAACCACCGCCCCCTCCCTCCCAGCACCGGCTTTCCTGGGGGCTCTGCGGCTGCGGGACCCCCAGGAAAGCCGGGAAGGGGGTGGAGGTTTAAACCGCCGCCCCTTCCCTCCCAGCGCTGGCTTTCCTGGGGGCTCCGCAGCTGTGGGACCCCCAGGAAAGCCGGGAAGGGGTGGAGGTTTAAACTGCCACCCCCTCCCTCCCAGCGCTGGCTTTCCTGAGGGCTCCACGGCTGCAGGATCTCCAGGAAAGCCGGGAAGCATGCAGAGGTTTAAACTGCTGCCCCCTCCCTCCCAGCGCCGGCTTTCCTGGGGGCTCCGGGGGGGCTTTTCGTGGGGGGTGCCTTTTGGCGCCCCTGCGGCCGGCGCGCTCTAGGCGAGTGCCTAGCTTGCCTAGTGGGCAAGCTGGCCATGTGCATGACCATAACCCGTATATACTCTGGGATGAGGAAAGGGTGCAATTCATTGCTCCAAAGTGCCAAAGCCATACGTGGAATGCTTCTTGGGGGGTGACTCCCTCCGACAATACAGTGCCCTCCTGCCTAGCTCAGGAGGAGCTGAACACCATTCCTCCAGAGTACCAAGACTGAGCCTAGATGTTTGGGGAGGAGGAGGCAGACGAGCTTCCTCCACACCAGAACTCTGATTGTGTGATAGAACTGATCCCAGGCCATAAACTCCCAAAGGGAAAGCTGTATTCCATGAGCCTGAGAGAAAAGGTGGAATTACGTAAATTCATTGACAAGAACTTGGCCAGTGGCTTCATGTGCCCCGCCTCCTCCCTGTTTGCTGCCCCCATTCTGTTCAGGAAAAAGAAAAATGGGGGTCTAAGGTTGTACACGGATTACAGGGATTTGAATGCAGTGTCTGCCACCAATGCTTACCCACTGCCCTTGATAAAAGATTTGCTAACAGAGGCTGCAGAAGGGAAAATCTTCACCAAATGGGATCTAAGAGACGCTTACCGGGTGCACATAAGGGAGGGGGATGAATACAAGATAGCCTTCGACACCCCTCTGGGGCAGTTTGAATACAAAGTGATGCCATTTGGGCTTCAGGGGGCTCCTGGGGTATTTGTGAACCTTATCAATGAAGGGTTGCACAAGCACCTGTTTCAGGGGGCCCTTGTTTTTTTGGATGATATCCTTTTATACTCCCCCAATATGAAATCACATGTCAGACTGGTGAGAGAGGTGCTACAAACTTTATATGACCACAAGCTGTTTGCCAAGTTGTCTAAGTGTGAGTTCCACAAGCGTGAAGTAGACTTTTCGGGCTACTGGATTTCACCTCGGGGGTTGGAAATGGACCCCACCCAGGTACAAACAGTCTTGGGGTGGGAGGTGCCCCACACCCGATGCCAATTACAATCCTTCTTGTTTTTATAGGGTGGGGGTGTTAGTCAATTTCGCACAGGTTAGCCTTCCCTTAACCGACTTGTTGAAAACCAAAAGGAAGGGGCCAGAATGTACAAAACCAGGGGCATGCTTAGTGTGGCCAAAAGACTGCCAGTCTGTGTTCGAGAACCTTAAAAGGTTATTCACATCAAAGCCCATCCTAGCCCACCCCGATGAGGGTCGCAAATTCATTGTGCAAGTCAGCGCCTCAGATGTGGCTTTCGGGGGGGGGGGTGATTCTGCAAGAGGGGTCAGACAACAAGTTGCACCCTCTAGGCTATGAGTCCCATAAATTTAACGCCACTGAGAGGAACTGGTTGGTGTGGGATAAAGAGGCGGGGGCAATCCGCTGGCCCTATCGACCTGGAGACACTGGCTGGAAGGGGTGCGGATACCTTTCGAGGTCTGGAAAGATCACAAAAACCTCAAAGTCCTATGTACCCCTAGGAACCTCAATGCAAAACAGCTGATGTGGGCTGATTTCTTCTCTTAAGTTCAATTTCACATTGCATCACCTCCCTGGCAAATCCAATTTTCTCGCTGACGCACTGTCCCGCCTTCTGCAACATGAGAGTCAAAGGGAGGAGGTATTGGACTCTATGTTCACGCCTTCCCAGTTGGGAGGGGCGGTCACAACCAGAAGCCAGTGGCCACTCAGAAACCGGAAGGTAGGGAAGGCTGGAAATTGAAGTTCAAAGAGGCATTCACTGACAAAGAAAAACAGGACGTCGAGCAAAATGGGGACTTGGAGCAGCAGGAGAATGGTTGTTGGTACTCCAGTCCCTGGCTTTTCATGCCCATGTCTCTGTGGGGGGAGGTCATGTTAGCAGGGCATGGATCCTGCTTAGGGGGCCACTTTGGTTATGTCAAGATACTACAGTTATTGCAGCACCAATTTTGGTGGGCAGGCATGAGAAAAGGCATTTCGTTATTCGTGAAGTCATGCCAAACATGCCACATGTGCAAGCCCCAGCCCGGGAAACCCCCCAGATTGCTACAACCACTGCCCACCCCATCTAGACCGTGGGAAGTGATTTTGATAGACTTCATCACTGATCTTCCTTTGAGTAAGGGCAAAACGGTGATTTGGGTGGTCGTGGACCTGTTCTCCAAGCAAGCTTCTTCTGGCCTCTGTTTTGTTGCCCATGCTATTTAACATCTAGATAAAACCTTGCAGAAGTCATCCAGTGATTTGTTGTGAGGTGTTATCAATATATAGATAACACTAAACTTTGTTTTTTCTTTTCATCTAATCTCCATAAACCAGTGGATATTCTGATTACCTGCCTGGAGTCAGTAAAGTAATGGATGGGGGCTAATAAATTGAAGACGAATTCAGGCAGGATGGAAGTATTGTTGATGGGTAGCTTAGTGGACCATGAAGGTACTATTCAATGATGTTGATTCACTCTCACATAAATATTAGGGTTGCAACTGGGGAGGATTTTAAGAGCTTTCATTGCTTATGGATTTTCAAGCATTATCCTTACCTTGGAGTGCCTTTAACCAACTATGGTTGGTATACCAGATGCACCTCCCCATGGAAAAGGTTGATTTTGCTGTTATTATCCATGCAAAATAGTTCCTATTTTGTCAGTGGACCTTTCCTTTCCAAACAGAGTGGACAGGCTAGTTCCCCTCCCTCCCTCCTTCCCACTGCAGTTTCTGCTGTGGATTTTTATGTAAATTAGTCCTGTGATTCTAGGCATCGTCTTTCAGATAAAAAAGGGGCTAATGCACAAGAAAAATCTGCTTGCCCTCCACGATGGTTGACTGGATTATTTATTTATTTATTTATTTATTTATTTATTTATTTATTTATTTTTGACATTTCTACACTGCCCTCCCCGCAAGCGGGCTCTGTATCTCTGTACCATTTGGATCTATTGTTTGTTGTTGTTGTTGTTGTATTATATTATTCAGTAGGATTTTCGATGTTCATCATCCTACAGTCTCTGCCCAGTTTTATTATTACTTGTGAGCTTTCCCCTGTGTTGTTGTTCAGGCCTGATAGTGCCTCACCAGTTATTGTTAAAGGGAGAGCCACACGTTAGTTCCGTGATCTTTATTTTGTAAAAAGCCACCACTGAGGAAGATTGGCTCTGGTGGGGAGAGGAGCTTCCTAAGGCTGTATCACTGTACCTTTCCTCCTTTTGATGGTCAGTCGTCTGTAATATTACTCCCTTTTCTCTACAACTAAGATGAAAAAAATGGTTTTTCTGTATAGGTAGGACTGATAGGAAGGCTTCTTGTGGGGAGAGGGGGGGTCCATTCACTCTAAAATTGGCCATCCCAGTTGTACACAGTAGATGTTCCATCTAGCAGAACATCCAGTGAATGGTTTCTGCATATCTTTTGACTGAGTCTCCTGATTAGGTAATAGGCAATGAGTCCCAATTTCCCACTGGAAATTAAGACAGTTGTGGGGACTGTGTGCCAGGGTTTCAATAACTTTATCAAAGCAGACTTTAAAAATGTTGTTCTTTTTTTCCAGGCCATTAGTGAAGATGCAAGGAGGACTGGATCCCAATATTTATCTGTGTCTAGCTAAGTGATGTGCATTATACTTGTATTTTCTCTCTTTTGCCTTTGTGGATTCTGCCTGAATCTTGGTTGACACTCATATTAGATTAGCACTTATTTCAAGTAATGCCCTTAGTTCTTACTCCTTTCTTTACCAGTAGACTTCTTTGATTTTGGTTTTATTTGGAATAAGTGGTTATACATCTCCCTTTTGAGCTCAGCACATGCCCAGATACTTTTCAGTTCAATAGGAAGGTACGGAATAGGTCACCTTTCTGTGCCAGGCCACTGGACTGTTCAGGGACCACTGTTCAAGGTCCTGCAGCAAATAGCAGGTTATAGGAGGTATGAGGTTTAATAAAAAGCAGCTCCCAGGCTGATGGCAGTAGACCCTTATCTCATGTCTGGGGAGGGGGGTTAGGGGTTCCCAGTTGCCTTTTACCTACATGTACATCCTCTTTTTTGTTAGAGGGTACAAAACTTTTTCTGCATTGCTGGATTTTCTGTATGTAGGGCAAGCAGTATTCCATTCCTTGAAACACAAGACCTGAGTGTAGTGCTGACTTCTGAATAGAAGGCAATTGTATTTTACATAATTTCCTTTCCACATGTGTTTGGCTGTTATGTTGTGTAAAGTGAAGACATCTTTTCCATGGAAATGCAGTGTCTGTAGTTCATTTTCAGTCATTCAAGTTTTTCTAGTCCCAGTGGAAGTTACTGAAAGTATTTGGTGGAATCACTGGCACCCTGCAGGATAGTCTATTTTCCATTGTTCTTTGTGCTGCAAAAGTTAAATTAAGACCAGATGCCAACCACAATCCACCAGTGGATTTACTAGATTTAGGACAGGAGGCTGGAGGATGAATGTTAAGAACAGGCCACAATAGAGATTAGTTATTGTAGAATTGTATATATTTTTTTTGTAGACAGATCTGGATTAATGTTTATCCCAAACAAGAGATTACTATATGTCTGTTTCTGGTTGTAAACAGACATTATTAAACAGAAGGTTTATGTTCATGAAATGCAACTACAGGTGTTGAACACTTATGATTTATTGTGTTCCAATGGGGGGGGGATCACCTGTTCAAGTCCTCCACCAAGAATTACAGGGGAGGTGGATGAGACACCTTTTTTCCTTTGTGAAAATAGGTAACAAAAGAAACTAATATAATTGTAGCACTTTGGATTGTTCAGAGCATAGTGTAGCAGTTGTGTGTAGGACTGGGTTCAGATTCTTATCCCCATTCTGCCATAGAAGCTCCCTAGGTGATCGTGGGCTACTTTCATTCCCTACTTTGTAAAGAAATGGGGTGTAAATGAAGTAAATCAATAAGTACATTTTAAATCTTGCTTTCCTATAATGATACAACTTTACTGGCAATCTTTGTTTTACCTTTTTATAAACAAGTAAGAGGCTACCACAGATGGATGTACTTTAAACATTACTTTATTGCTCTGGGACTTCATGATTTATTTTTAAAAATAAGTCTTTGGGCAGGGTCCAAAAAAAAGTAAAAAATTTAAAGCCCCAGTTATTTCAACAGGGTAGTTCAGTTTGCACTTGTCTCACTGCTGCTCATAGTAAAGTCTACAGTGCAGTCGAGTAACACTGTTGTTAATTGCCTGATGATTTAACAGCTGAGCACTGTATGTTTAGCCAGATGTTCTTGCTCTTCCCCTCACAACCAACTGTGTAGTTACAGATTAAGCCGAATATGTTCTGATACATTACGCTAATGCCCACTTGCATATTTGAGCAACTTTGCCTACCAAAATAAACCGAGAGTCCAGTAGCACCATGGAGAGTAACAGAATGTATTCCAGCATAAGCTTTTGAGAGTCAGAGCTCATTTTATTGCCCACCAGAATTATCCTGTAAAGACACTCTTATCAAGATTAGTCCTTAAATTTGCAGAAGAAACTATATTATCTGCATGGAAATGTATATGAAAACTAGGGGGGGACTTGTTTCTTGAATGGTGATGTTATAGTATCATAAGCTTATATATAGTTACACATATCAAACAGCTATTTGTAAATGACTCTAAAATATTGGAGTTAAATCATTTCTCCTTTTACGCTTGTACACTAAACATTTCAGGTGTATATTTGTCCTAAAAGTAAAAACAATGTGTGGTGTATTTCCCTTTTTGTCTTTACCGTACAGAGAATTCATAATAGTAATATTCTAAGCATGAAGTCAGAGTTACTCCGATTCTGCATTTAGTAATAACAACTGTATTTGAATCATGACAAACAGCTGCATAAGAAGGCTATGAAGCCTGGGCTTCTGAGAGATTATTTCAAAGGTGTATTATATTTATAGTTGAACTGCATCCTTCTTTGCCCCCTGTGTTACTTTACATGGTACATCTTGCTGCAGCTGCTGTTTAGAGCATTTTTCAGACTATCAAACCAACGTCTTCCTCAAAATATTCACTAAGAAAAATTACATCATGGTTGCCTCAAAATTCTGTGTTAAATAGATGGATTTTGCATTTAAAGAAGTATGAAATAATAAGACAGTATTGAATATACCAAATGCTATACAACTTCAGCTGTGTGCAGTGAAACACTTCATTCATGTGCACATAGAGGCCACTATATTATTTTATTATTGGTATATAGATGTAGTACTTTGCCATCTCCACTGAGCCGACAGAGAGCCATAAGTCATTAGAATGACCTCCATCTTCCTAAGCAGAATAAAGACAAAAATGAAGATGCATTTCTGTTATCAGCCTACTGTAGGTCAGTAAGCTATATTGTTGTACCAGTACACAGAGCTTTGGCATGGTATTTAGCTGTATTAAGCTTATTGCCACGGAGTTAAGCATGTCTGAAGCAAACGATGACCCCTCACATCTCTGTGATGGCCCTGATGTGATCTCACAGACTTGGAGCATTAAGTTAATTTCCTCCTGGATTTCTGAGCAGAGTCCTTTCTACCCTGCGGAAAGCGTGTGAAGAATACAGCTTTTGACCAAATGACAGAGCAGGGAGGGAGAAACTACATGCATTAAATTAGAATATGACAGACAGGCTATCTAAATATCTGTCACAATGTTACTTAAGCCATACAGTGTCCAGCTCTAAAAGCAAAAGCAGGCCACCAAAACTAACAGCAGGTGTACCATCCAAATAAGTCAGTAGCTTTGAGAGGTCAGCTGTAGGCTGTGCATGGACTGCCATAATGCTTAAGAGATGCTTCCGTGTAAGGTCTGCTTCCTTCCATTTTGTCATTGCATGAATTAACCACTAGTAAGTTTTCTGTATCCAAGGTGCCACTTCAGACATGGGTTGCTGCTAAAAGGTTCTGATCTAGTAGTTCTGTAGAAATTGAGAATCTTATCATTGCCATTCCTCAGTCCATGCCACCTCTACAGTCTGTAGTCTACAATGTTTTAGATTATTTTTTGCCATCAAGTCACAGCTGGCTTATGGCAACCCTAGGGTTGTCAAGGCAAGATACATTCAGAGATGGCTTACCATTGCCTACCACTGTATCAGGATCCTGGACTTCCTTGGTGGTCTCCCATCCAAATACTAACCAGCACCAACCACACTTAGCTTCTGATATTTGACAAGATCAGACTAGGTCAGAATACCAGTCTGTAAACTGTGTGATCCAGTGGCTAAATTGTTGGATCTGGAATAACCAGGTATGAATCCTGTGTCTGCCAGTGAAGCTCATTGGGTGGCCTTGGGCCAGGTACTCTGTCAGCCTAATCTACCTCACAGGGTGGTTGTTATGAGAATAAAATGGAGGAAGGGAGAACAGAGCTGTAAGCTGCTTTGGGTCCCCACTAGGGAGAAAAGCAGGATATAAATATCCAGATAAATAAAATCAGGTTTCAATTTTATAGCATAACCAGCAACAAAAAAATTGTTCTGGGAGGCTACATATAATATTGTGGGGAACTCAGCCATTAGTTTACTGGTTGTTCTTAAACAGGCCTCTGTGTCAGGTAGCCCCCCCATGGAGTTTTGCTCCTTCTATAGAATGTGCTTTTATGTGCAGTTGTTTCTCTTTCTCTGTGTGCCTTATCTGACTGCTGGCCTTGAGCGCTTGACTCCTTCAGCACAAAGCCTCTGCAGTCTCCCGCTCACCCCGAACCATTAGACAGTTCCCCGTGCTTAGCAATGATTGCTTATTCACCTCTAGGTGTCAGGGGGTATTGTATGAAACCACTATAATTTCTATGGTCATTTTGTATGTTCTATTCCTGACTCAAACATCCATGATGACTTCATCTGTCTCTGATCAATAAAGCTGAATCTGTTTAAGAACCTGCTGTTGATACTGAGTAATTGGAGTACCTGACAGAGAGTCAGGAATCTATCTCTCCTCTATTCATATTGTCATGAAGATGAGCGGTGCAGAAGAAGAAACGCTGATTCCAAAGGAACCTGGCGTATTGGTAACCACAACTCTGGTTACCACCATGCCTGTTACCACCACAACGCCAGTGACTACGGTCCCCACAACCACCCTACCACTGCCGGTGCCCATTCCCCTGAGTTTGGGACTGGAAGCAGAAGGAGGGATCTTCGACAGAAAATAGGAGGAACCTCGAGGGTTCGAGTGGTCCACGTTCGATAGACTGCATAGCAGTGCAGCTCAGAGGCAGGGCCGCAGACTGGTACATGAGTTTGCACAATGCGCAGGGCCCCGAGCTACAAGAAACAGCCGCTTTCATGTGGGCTCTAAGAGCGCAGTATGAAGACCCACTGGAGAGCAAGCACGCACAAAATCACCTGCGCACCCTGAAGCAAGGCAGATGCATGGTTCGTGAGTACACAGAAGAGTTCCAGAGGTACACAGCCAAAGTGCAAGGCTGGCCAGATGGGGTGCTAGCAGAACAGTATTGGGTGGGACTTCACCCAGAGATCTGTGAGATTATCCTGCAGAGTGTGTGCCCCATCTCATTCAACACATGGTTGTGTGAAACTGCCAATGCCAAGGCCCACCTCCAAATGATCAAGATAGACGGACCTGCCCGGGCCCCTCGAATAGGGTCCATGGGAGTGAAGTCAAAGGCCCAAAAGCCGAAGGATGGCACATGGGAGATGCGCATGAAGCAAAGTCTATGCCTCCACTGCAGAGAAGCCGGGCATTTTGCTGCAGACTGCCCCAGGACCGTGGGAGTGTCAGCTCCAGCTAAAGACCCAGAGAGGAAGAAACCTGACACTCCGTTAAAGAAGGAGACCGCTAAAGCTAAGGTGCAATGAGCCCTCCAATTTGGAGTCATGGAGGAATGCTCCAGCTCCACCAGCAGCGAAGAGGACAAGCCAGTGAGAAAAGGCTGGGACCTGCTGTAAGTGGCGCTGAACAGCAGGTCCAACACGCCCCTGTGCTGCACACAGTGAACAATTACCTCCCCCCCCTTTGTTACTGTGACTGTGATGAATCAAGAGCTGGGCATGCATGTACATGTACAAGCCCTCATTGACTCGGGGTGTGCGAGAGATTTAATAAACCCCTCTTTGGTAACAGGGTTGGGGCCCCTGATGGTGAAATTATCAGAACCCACAGTGTTCACTCAAATGGATGGTTCATCTATGAAAGAACTGTGTAAATACCAGACAGGGCCCTTGAGAACATTGGGAGCACTGCCCATTTTTCATCACCCCAGCTGCAAGGTTCCCGCTGGTGCTAGGAAGTCCCTGGCTATATGACCATGACCCATACATCCTATGGGATGAAGGGAGGGTGCAATTCATCTCCCCCAAGTGGCAAAGCCATGGCTGGGATCCAAATTGGGACCTACCCCTCCTGACGAGCCAGTACGGGCATGCCTGGCAACAGAGGAGCTACAAATCATTCCCCCCGTCTACCGAGACCTGACCCAGGTGTTTGAGGAAAAGGAGGCGGATGAATTGCCTCCTCACCATAATATGGATTGTGCAATTGAACTGCTACCTGGACATAAGTTGCCCAAGGGTAAACTTTATGCCATGAGCCCAATGGAAAAGGAAGAACTACAGAGGTTCATAATTCCCCTGGTTTTTGTGGACAAGGGGGACCCAATAGATGTTGTTTACCTTGACTTCCAGAAAGCTTTTGACAAAGTTCCTGATCAAAGGCTCCTAAGTAAGCTCAATAGTCATGAGATAAAAGTACAAGTCCTCTTGTGGATCAAAAACTGGCTTATGAATAGGAAACAGAGTGAGTATAGATGGGAAACTTTCTCAATGGAGGGTGGTAAGCAGTGGGGTGCCACAGGGATCAGTACTCGGTCCGATGCTTTTTAACTTGTTTATTAACGATTTGGAATTGGGAGTAAGCAGTGAAGTGGCTAAATTTGCAGATGACATGAAGTTGTTCAGGGTGGTGACAACCAGGGAGGATTGTGAGGCACTCCAAAGGGATCTGTCGAGGATGGGTGAGTGGGAATCAACGTGGCAAATGGGGTTTAATGTGGCCAAGAGCAAAGCGATGCACATTGGAGCAAAAAATCCTAAATATAAATACACATTGATGTGGTCTGAACTGGCAGAGACTGACCGAAAGAGAGAACTTGGAGTCATAGTAGATAACTCAATGAAAATGTCTAGACAGGGTTTAACTGCAATAAAGAAGGCCAACGCTATGCTGGGGATTATTAGGAAAGGAATTGAAAACACATCAGCCAGTATCATAATGCCCCTGTATAAATCATTAGTGCGACCTCATTTGGAATACTGCGTACAGTTCTGGTTGCCACACCTCAAAAAGGATATTATAGCATTGGAAAAAGTGCAGAGAAGGGCAACTAAAATGATAAAAGGGTTGGAACACTTTCCCTATGAAGAAGGGTTAAAACGCTTGGGGCTCTTTAGCTTGGAGAAACGACAGCTGAGGGGTGACATGATCGAGGTTTATAAGATTAGAGCAGGTTGAGAAAGAAGTACTTTTCTCCCTGTCTCACAATACAAGAACTCGTGGGCACTCAATGAAATTGCTGAGCAGTCGGGTTAGAACAGATAAAAGGAAGTACTTCTTCACCCAAAGAGTGATTAACACATGGAATTCACTGCCACAGGAGGTCGTGGCAGCTACAAGCATGGACGGTTTCAAGAGGGAATTAGATAAACATATGGAGCAGAAGTCCATCAGTGGCTATTAGCCACAAGGTATAGACAGGAACTCTCAGTCTGGGGCAGGTGATGCACTCTATTCTTGGTGCTGGGGGGGCAGCAGTGGGAGGGCTTCTAGTGTCCTGGCCCCACTGCTGGACCTCCTGATGGCACCAGGTATTTTTGGCCACTGTGTGACAGAGTGTTGGACTAGATGGGCCATTGGCCTGATTCAACATTGGCTTCTCTTATGTTCTTATTCGCCCCACCTCCTCCCCATTTGCTGCTCTGCTTTATTCAGAAAACAGAAAGATGGGGGCTTCCACCTCTGCACGGATTACAGAGGGCTTAATGCGGTCTCAACCACCAATGCTTACCCCCTGCCCCTCATAAAAGATCTACTGGCAGAAGCAGCCAAAGGAAAGATCTTTTCCAAATTGGACTTGAGGGATGCGTACTTCTGAGTGCACATCAGGGAGGGGGATGAATTTAAGACTGCTTTTAATACCCTGTTGGGCAATTCGAGTATAAGGTCATGCCACTTGGGCTCCAGGAGGTGCCTGGAGTATTCATGAACCTAATCAATGAAGTGTTGCACAAGCACCTGCTTAGGGGGGCTCATGTTTACTTGGATGACATCTTACTGTCCCCCGATGAACAATCCCTAATCCAGTTGGTGAGGGAGGTACTTCAGACTCTGTACAAACATAAACTGTTTGCCAAACTGTCCAAGTGTGAGCTCCACAAATGAGAAATTGACTTTTTAGGCTATTACATTTCTCCTCGAGTGTTGGGGATGGACCCCGCGAAGGTGCGGGATGTCCTGGGGTGGGAAGCCCCTCACACTAGGAGGCAACTCCAATCCTTCCTTGAATTTTTGAATTTCTATCAAAATTTTATTGCCAATTTCGCCCAAGTCAGCCTCCTCCTTACTGACTGACTGAAAACTAAAGGGAAGGGTTCAGACAGCACAAAACCTAGTGCCCAATTAGCATGGACAACAGAATGTCAGATGGCTTTTGAAAACCTTAAAGCTTTGTTCACATCTGAACCTATGTTAGCCCATCCAGATGAAAATAAATTCATTGTGCATGTTGATACTTTGGATGTAGCAATGGGAGGGACCATCCTGCTAGAAGGGGAGGATGGCAAACTACACCCCCTGGCCTATGTCTCACGAAAATTTAATGCCACTGAGCACAACTGGGCTGTTCGGGATAAGGAGGTTGGAGCCATCCAGCTCACCCTGTCCACCTGGAGACATTGGTTAGAAGGGGTGCGAGTGCCATTCGAGGTATGGACTGATCACAAAAACCTCGAAGTCCTTTGTACTCCCCGTAATCTTAATGCAAAGCAGCTGCGGTGGGCTGATTTCTTTTCTAAGTTCCAGTTCACACTGCACCATTTCCTTGGGAAGGCAAATTCCTTAGCTGACGTCCTCTCATGCCTCCCTCAACGGGAGGGAGTGGTAGACTTGATGTTCACTCCCGCCCAACTGGGAGGGGCAGTCATGATGTGAAGTCAGGCGAAAGCAGAAAGGGACAATGGAGGGCGGGACTGGGCATCTGAATTTGCCTCCACCTTTTCTGAATCTGACCGCTCATAAATTGACTTGGATGGGTGTCTCGAGCAAACTACAGGATGGTTGCTGGTACAAGGACCATCACCTGTTGGTCCTAGGGTCCTTATGGGGCAAGGTGATGGAGGTAGCCCATGGATCAAAATGGTCGGATCACCTTGGCTATCGCAAGACGTTACATCTTTTACAAAGGCAATTTTGGTGGGCGGGCATGCGGAAGGACGTTTCCCTGTATGTGCAATCTAGCCCCACCTGCCTCATGTGCAGGGAGACCTCCTGGACTTTTGCAACCACTTCCAACCCCTACCCAACCATGGGAAGCGATCTCTATGGATTTCATCATAGACAGTGGGGGGGAAACTGTCATTTGGGTGGTGGTGGACAGGTTTTCTAAGCAAGCACATTTCTTTCCTCTTAAACAACTGCCTACAGCAATGCACCTGGCTAAGTTGTTTGTGCATAATATTGTAAAGCTCCATTCAATCCCGAAGAAGGTCTCCAATTAAGGTTCTCAATTCGTTGTTAAATTCTGAGGTGAATTGATGGGAGCTCTCGGCATTGAACGTGCCCTTAGTAGTGCCTACCACCCGGAAACTGACGGTCAAACCAAACGTTGTTTTATCTTTAATGTAGGTATGATAGAGACCCACATGGCAGAACAGTTGTGGGGAAGAATAAGATTAGGACTGAAAATAGTTTTCACTGAGCTGTGCTTACCTTCTCATGTCTCACTATAGGTTGCCGGCAAAAGCTTCCTTAAAGCTATCAGCTGGCCAGCAGGGATGAGCAAGGGAAAGGGAAAGGCTGGTGTCCAGCTGCTCCCTTAGTTCCACCCTGCCTGACTTATCAGAAGCTTTACTTACGGCACTTGGTATGTTCACATATTAGCTTTTATTCTTGCAGTTTGGTTCCTTAGTACAAAACACAAATTCTTATTGGCTGTAGTCGTACATGCAGTCCAACAGACATATACTTAGATGGGATTTTAGTAGCCAGTATGCAGAATTATGGCTGTTGTCATTTGTGGAAAACATCCTTTTGCATAAACAAAACAGACAAAAACTTCAGTTTAGAGACATGGATTCTTTCAGAAGTGGTATCCTGTCCTTATTAATATTTGAATTTTGGTTCCGCAACATTCTATGGTCGCGATTGGGCTCAAGAACTGGCAGTCAGAAGATGCTGGACAGGGCTGACTAGCTGCTTGGTGAAGTCCCACCCACGTCACCCCCGGTCAGTGTCTTCAGCTCAGTCTGCTCCGGTCCTCCAACAGGAGAGGACCATCTGCAGAGTGAGTGCAGGGACAGGCCCTCAAGGCCTAGTAGGCCCAGAGAAGCCCTTTTCCACTCACCCACACCATCCCCTCGGCCTTCTATGGGGGCAGTAGGCCCAGACAAGCCCTTTTCCACCACCCCCCACATCATCCCCTTGGCCTTCTATGGGGGCAGTAGGCCCAGACAGGCCCTTTTCCACACACCCCCCACATCATCCCCTTGGCCTTCTATGGGGGCAGTAGGCCCAGACAAGCCCTTTTCCGCCCCGCCCCCACACCATCCCCTCAGTCTTCTATGGGGGCAGTAGGCCCAGAGAAGCCCTTTCCCGCCCCCCACACCATCCCCTCGGCCTTCTATGGGGGCAGTAGACCCAGACAAGCCCTTTCCCACCCCCCCACACCATCCCCTCGGCCTTCTATGGGTGCAGTAGGCCCAGAGAAGCCCGTTCTCCCCCCCATCCTCTGGGCTTTCTCAGGGCCCAGTAGGCCCAGATAAGCCCATTCCACCACCACCCCAAACCGTCCTATGGGCCTTCTCAGGGCCCAGTATTCCCAGAGAAGCCCGTTCCGCCCCCCAAACCATCCCCTGGGCCTTCTATGGGCCCAGTAGGCCCAGAGAAGCCCGTTCCACCCCTCTTCCCTACTTTCCCCCCCTTTCCTTTCTTCCTCTCTCCTTTCTTTCACTCTTCCCCCTTCCTTCCTTCCTTCCTTCCTTCCTTCCTTCCTTCCTTCCTTCCTTCCTTCCTTCCTTCCTTCCTTCCTTTCTCCAAACCTCTCTTCCTTCCACCCTCCCTCCCTTTCTAGGGTCCGTTGTCTTCCACCACAACGGGCTTTGCTCCCTAGTTTTATATAATAAACAAAAATCATTGGGAAACCCTGTTATTTTTTAAATGCCTCCTAATATTTAATGAGATTCCAAGACAGGGTTAATCCAGCCATGTAAATTTCTGTGCCATGTATGGTGATAATAAAGCTTGTGATCCCTTGATCTTTGATTAAATTCAGTCTAGTAAATATCTTGTGATTAATCACAATGAGTTGTTCTGTAGTACAGTTCATATTCCCAGGTGGGGCTACATCATCAGTTTTGATTTTTTTTAAAAAAAATTGTTTTAATCCTTTCTATGAGACTTGGTTTCTGTTTCTATGTATGAAATCAAATTCAGGAATCAAAGCAAGATTTTAACTAAAAGCAAACAAGATAGTTCAATATGTTGGTATATATTCAGATTAATAATAAAACCTAATTTGTGTGGCTTAGACACTTTTTAATAGAAATTATATTGTCTTTTTATTTTTCCAATGAAGGTACATAACATTAATTTGCTTAAAGTATCAAGGAATCTGTTAATATGTATCTGTACATTTTACGTATAACTTAAAATGCTAGAAAGATTGTGTGCCATCAATTAGTTATGATAACATTTTATGAACCAGTTACTGGGAACCAAAGGCCTTTAACAGCCTGGCAGCCAAGCAGGCAGGTCCAGCTGCCGACTAAAGACATTCTCAGCTACTTTGACACACACGTAGACTATGTAGTCACAAGGGCTTCCAAGTCTAGGTCATACCTTCAATGCTTCTCTTTCACATGCTTCAAGATGCTCCTGACATTAAATTAGCAGGGAAACCCTGCATATTTAGAACCTCCACGTGTGCACCAGCCCCTCCAAAGTGCTTTTGATGAGGGCTTCTGGCTTGGATCCAAACATACAGAAACAGAAATCATGTGCTTAAGCAACAAAAGGAGGTTCCACCAGTTCCTGCTGTATTGCCTGCAAGCCATGTTATTCCAGAAGATCCCTGTATTCTGAGAGTGGCTCTTTGGGGGCACAGGGGGCTACAATGGAAAAGTGAAAACATATTCTGTGAACAGAGCTGTTCATTGATCCAAGCCTCTGTACCCGATCAATAGAATGCTAATATGTTGGATCCAGTGCAAAATTTCCTCTTGTGCTAGAGCTCTTGGGCAAGCAGAAATGCAAGAAAAAGGCCCTGGTGGCTGCTTATACAAAATCAAATTTATGTGTTCCCCATATGCATTTCTGCTTGTGCAAGATCTTATGCAACCAATTTCAGGGCAATATAATATACTAGTAATAAGGCCCATTGTGGAAATAAATGCAATGAGCTCTAGAAAGAGGGTCTGGAGACTCCACGGAGAGAAAGAGAGGTGGAGGGATGGACGGACTGGCAGGAAAGAGAGGGGCAGGACGACAGATGCAACCAAGTGAGGCGGACTCAGAAGAGCTCAAAACTGCAAATGGGGGAGGGGGGAAGAGAGAGAGAATCGGATGGAGGGAGGGAGACAGAAAGAAATCAGGCAGCTGGACCGAGATAGAGAAGAGCTGGAAAGGGGAGATCCGCAGAAGAGACTGCAGGGGGAAAGGCTCCAATTGCAGCGTACTTACCTGGAAGTTTTATTGCACTCAGTCGGACTTCCAGGTAAGTGTACTGATGACAGGGGGCGGGGGCGGCGTTAGGAGAAAGAGAGTAATGGATGGGCAGACTGGGCAGGCTTGATGCAAAGAGCGGAGGGAGGGATGGAGAGGAGAGAGCGAGATCAAAAGGGGAAGTGGTAGGAGGGCATTAAGAAACCGGAGGGTGGAGGGATCCTTCAGGTGCTTCATGGCAAGGCAGCACCCTGTCCATTTCACCAGCAATCTGCTTGGCAGAGAGAGTGAGGGAGCCTCCAGGAGAGCTGTGGGGGATGAGGGAGAGAAAAGAGGCAGGAAGAGAAGTGAGAGATGGATCCCCAAAGGGGAGGTCAGCAGCAGGAAGTGCTCCCCCAAGAGGGCAAGGGAAAGGCAGCACAAAGAGGCCTGCCCATATCCTTCCCCTCCTCCTGCCAGCTTTGGCCGAGCACCATGGCAGGCCACTGCAGGAGCCCTGGCGAGCCGAATGCTGTTATGGGCGGGAGGCCAGGCATCATCCTGGGTGGAATGTTGGGCCTGCCACCCCCCGTCTGCTGGAGGCCAGTCGCCCTGGCTGCCAGGCTGAACTGCGCCATGTGGGCTGCCGCAACCCACCCCTCCCAGAGTCCTACTAGCGCCTGGTGAAGGGGAGGCCTGACACACCCGTGTCTCGCAGAGCATCCATCCCTTTCACCGGATCCCTCCAGAATGAGGCTGAAATGCTGGGCGTGGGCTCTGTGGGCAGGAGCAAGGCGACACAGTGAGAGAATGCAGCCCGGGGATTGGCAGTCCTTCAGAGTGGCAGCTGAGGGACCCAAAGGCTGTGGGAGCATGTGCAGCGTTCACACCAAAACAGCTTTATATATAAGGAGAGAGAAGCAAGAAGGCACTAGGTATTGCACAAAATCTTGTGCAAGCAGAATTGCACTAAGTCCATTATGCTTCTGCTTGTGCATCACTGAATCCACTGATATCATGTTGGCATGATTCATATATGAATTAACTGTTTTCTTTTTTGTTGTTTTTTGTTTTATAGGAGACCAGGAGAGCCTCCATTGGTTAATGGTTGGATTCCTTTCTTGGGAAAGGCTTTGGATTTTCGAAAAGATCCTTCCAAGTTATTGCTGACTTTGAAACAAAAATATGGTGATATTTTTACAGTGCATATTGCTGGTGAGAAACATGTTATCTCATAGAGACTTCTTAGTAGGCGAAGTAAAAATGAAGATGTTCAATTTCTGATTTTGTATGCATAAGAACATGAAAGCTGCCTACCTAAATTGGATCAAGACTCTTTTAGTCCAACATGCTGCTTCCAAACACATGCCTTAAAATGTTCACAAACAAAGCATGGTAGTGATTAGTTTTCTCAGCTGATAGTCTGCAGAAACTGGTACTTAGAGTCTTGTTGCATTTGTACTTTCTTGCATGTGAAACATTACACATCTCTTTATGAGACCAATATTTATTAAACCACATTACTCTCACCATGTGGGGGAAAAGCCATGGCTGAAAAGCGGAACAACGCACTGGCCGATAGCTTACCATCCCTGGGGGAGGCCACATCAGGCTGGGCATTGGAACACCCTAAACTAATAGTCCTGGGTGATTTCAGTGTCCATGCTGATGATGCGACCTCCATTCAGGCAACAGACCTGATGTCATCTATGGCAGCACTAGAACTCTCCCAATTTATAACAACTCCCATTCATCAGGCTGGGCACATGCTTGATTTGGTCTTCATGGTGGGGGTTACAGTGGACTGGATTACTGCTTTGGCAGTCGGACCACCTTTTAATGAAGGCCCTGCTGAATATCTCACCCCGACCCTGTTTGGGCAGCAAGCCCATTTTTGCTCACCCGTGGAGTCAGATGGACCCAATGTGGCTTCAGATGGCGCTCCACAATCCGATGCCCCTTGGTGGCTCGTTAGACGAACTTATAGAGGATTGGCATAACTGACTCTCAACAGCCATCGACAGGATTGCTCCCTGATGCCCTCTGCCCCCTTGCTCTAGGCTCACTCCATGGTTTAGCTGGTGAAGCGAGAACTAAGACGATTAGAGAGACAGTGGTGGCACACTTGCAACGAAGCTACAAGAACATTTTGTAGGATGTTTATGAAATCCTATGAGATTGCAATCAAAGCCGCAAAAAGAGAGTACTATACGACTATGATTGTGTCTGCAAGCTCATGCCCAACTCAGTTGTTTAGAACAATTTGGTCCATTACTACTCTGCCACAAGGCAAACCAAATGCTAGGGAATTGGCCATTGGCATTGAGGCCTTTGTGAGCTATTTTGCAGATAGTCCTGTCGCTCCACCATGACCTCCCACTACAGTTGATACAGTGAATAAACTCAAGGCTCCATGCACATCTTCTGGTCAAGTTACAGATCATTTCGGTCTGTTCAGCCTTGAGGAAATCAACACATTGCTCCTAACTGTCCAACCTATCACCTGTTCCCTTGATCCACTCCCTTCGTGGCTAATTAAAGCTGGCCACGAGGAGTTTTGAGGTGCCTTGTGGGAGATTATTAACAAGTCCCTTTCAGAGGGACTGTTCCCTGAAGCACTTAAGGAAGCAGTGGCCCGCCCTCTCTTGAAAAAGCCATCTCTAGACCTGGCCAAATTGGTCAACTATTGGCTGGTCTCCAACTTGCTATATTTGGCTTCCATTTTAGAAGCTTTCACCCAGGCCATGGGATGGAGATGGCACTGGTCACCCTCACAGATGACCTCCAGAGGCATCTGGATCAAGGTGGATTAGCAATGCTGTCGAACCTGTTGGTGGCGTTCGACATGGTTGACCATCAACTACTGACCCACTGCCTTGCCGACATTGGAATTCAGGGGCTGGCCTTACAGTGGCTTGTCTCCTTTCTCCAAGGTCAGTGACAAAGGTTGACACTAGGGGAACAGCTATCCCAGAGGCATCTACTGGATTGCAATGTACCTCAAGGGGTAGTGCTGTCCCCAATGCTTTTTAACATCTATATGAGTCCCCTTGCCCAGATTGCCTGGGGGCATAGGATGGGTTGTCACCATTATGCAGATGACACCCAGCTCTATCTACTGCTGGGCAGTCTGACTCCAAACTGGAAGATCTGGACTGGGCGCTACAAGCCGTGGCTGGTTGGCTTAGGCTGAGCCGACTGAAACTGAATCCGACAAATACGAAGGTCCTGTGCCTGAGTTGGAGCAGGCTGGGGTTAGGGATTCCCGTTCCCAACTTTCAATGGAGCACCACTGGTACAGCGCTGGAGGTTAGGAGTTTGGGAGTGCTCCTGGATGCCTCCTTAACAATGGAGGCCCAGGTAGCAGCCACTGCCAAATCAGCCTTTTACCATCTTCGGCTGATCAGGCAGTTGGTTCCCTTCCTTGAATGCAATGACCTGGCAACAGTGATCCATGCAATGGTCACCTCCAGATTGGACTACTGTTATGCTCTCTACATGGGGCTGCCATTTTCTCAAATTCGGAAGCTGCAGCTGGTGCAAAGCACTGCGGTCAGGCTCTTGATGGGGCTGTCTATACAGGAGCACATACAGCCTGTGCTAAAAGCATTGCATTGGCTGCCGATAGCATACCAGATCCATTCAAGGTTCTTATCTTTAAAGCCCTATATGGTCAGGGACCTACATACCTGAGGGACTGCCTTTCACCATATGTCCCCCAGAGAGCATTGCGGTCAGGGGCTCAGAACCAACTGGCCCTCCAGGGTCTTAAGGAGGTTAGACTGTCAATAACCATGACCAGGGCTTTCTCAGTGCTGGCCCCAGCCTGGTAGAATGAGCTCCTGGAGGAGATCAGGGCCCTGCGGGACCTCCTACAGTTCCACAAGGCCTGTAAAATGGAGCTCTTTCACCAGGCTTTTGGGAGCCGCCACCACCACCAATAACGAACAATGGGTGGCTGAATGTGAGAGGGCCCTGGATCCTGGAAACTGCCACCAACAGCCTAAAGGGACATCAAGCACTGTAAGAACAATCAAAATGAACACTGTGACCTGACTGGGAGTCAAGAAAACTGAATTATGGCTGCCACCATCAAACAAACAACAGTGATCACTAGCACTTTATAATTGTTTTAGACTTGTTTTTAATAGTAATTTATGTTTTAATGTAATCTGTTTTTATGTAATCCGCCCTGAGTCGGCTCAGGCTGGGAGGGCGGCATAGGAATTCAATAAATAAATAAATAAGGTAAAGCTACCATTCTGCAGTGGGTAGAGTTTGCGGATAGAATATGGAAGAACCAGATTTGAATCCACACTCTCCTGTAGATTACTGGGTAACTATGGACCTATCACTCTCGGTCAACTTGACTTACCTCACAGGGTGGCTGTTGGTAGGGTAAGGTGGAAAAGGGGAGAATGTAAGCTGCTTTAGGTTCACATTGAGGAGGAAAGTGGGGTATAAATAATAGCAGTAGTAGTAATAAACATGCTTTGCATGCAGGAGGTTCCATGTTCCTTCCCTGGCATCTCTAGTTCAAAACAAAGAAGAAAGAATATCAGGTCTTTTATATACATGCAGCAGAATAAGGTGGTATAATCTTGAAGAGGCAGAATGAGCTGTAGCTCTTCAGGCTATAGGTAGGGAGTGACATGTTTGCAGTGCTCCCCTATACAAAAACTTCCATGTACATGGAGCATTTTTGTGCACTGTGCTAGTATACTATTTCTTAGGGATTATTTTAAAAAATTAATCTCTCACCTACAGTCCAAAGTAGCACAGTCCATGTTGCTACCACCAGCCTCTGCCACCTCATTCCCACTTCATTCTGCTTCACATGTAGACCAGGTAGCAGGTGCTGGAAAATGTCTTTGTCCGTCTGAGACCCTGGAGAACAACTGCCAACCAGGATAGATGGCATTGACCTAGATGCATCAATGGTCTGGTTTGGAAAACAGAGTGTTTGTACGTATCTCTTACATATGTAGGCTGGATCCCCAGTGTTAATTTGAGTATGCTCAAAGGGTTGTATTTATATGTTCACAGCACATTTCTGTACCAGATCACAGTCTGTGTTAGAAACTCAGGGGGAAGCTACTCTTCAACAGACACAAATCATAGAATATTCAAGAATAGCTGTGTTGTTGTAAATATGCATATAAGTGTACTATGGATGCATGGCTATGCAGGATATTTTGCATACCTGTTGTACAAAATGTAAATAATGCCTGCTCATTTTAAGCATGCTCTCAGCAAAATGGATTCATGAAATCATCTACAGAGCAACACTATTGATTCACATCTAGTCTATGGCTAAGGTCTCCCCCCCCCCCAAATATAGACTATTTGTCTGATTCTTTTTGCAGTGAAGTTGGCAGTAGCATAGAAAAATGATTGACATATTAATCCATTGATACATTAGTCTGAGAATACAAAAGCTACTTCTCTAATGATGTATAGCTCTGAACACACGTTAATAAACGCAGAACAATGCAGACTGGTACTGTATAGTGATCTGCAGTTTGTATCTTAATTCTGCAGTTGGTACACAGCAGAGTTACAAAATCTTAGGGAACCTAGTGCATGTATGGGGTGCAAAATAAGACTACATGCTTTCCTATTCCTTATAATGTGGGCTACAGTTAACAAGACTTCTTAAGTATTGCTGTCTTCAGCAGGATTTAAACACCCTAACTGTGTACAGGATTTCAGCTGTTTTATTGTACAATGAAGACAAAGTTTGCATCCAGCATATGTGAAAACAGGCATCCAGTAGCCTTGTCTACTTTCAGACTAAAATGTTCAATTGAGCATTTTTCTAAGAAGAGCTTCACCCCTCCACTGAACTTTTTTGGCACTTCCCAATATATTCTTAAGAGATCAACACTGAATCATTGGTAAGGACAAATTATGAAGTAACAATTGAGAAATTCATTTTAAGAGAGTCATTCCTTCCTATTTCTCCAAGTGCATGCATGCATGAATAAACCTTAACTGGTCTTAAAAATGCTACTGCACTCTAAATTTGTTCTAAATACAGGCAAGTTAGGGCTGATGTCAATAAAGGTTTATTGTATTTAGCTACTGGCCATTACAAATTTACAAAACCAAACAGTACATTAACAAATAAAAGCTTAAGAACAGATATTAAAATTAATTTAAATTATTTAGTAAGATAAAATAGACTGAGTCAACCAGAAAATCATGAAGCTACTCTATTCAGTACCACCCTGGATCTAATCATGGCCACAAGGGCAAACAAAGAAACTCTGTAAGATACATAGGTATCATTGTCTAGTAACAGAAACACAATCTCATTTTCAGAGTATGCATTTATAGCAGCTAAAACTCCAGCCAAAAATTTATCTCTGGGTGCACTATATAATGGACAAGGTATAATACAACGAGGACGGTTCTCAACTGCAAGCGATCCACAATGCAGATGCAATGCTCTGTTGGAATATTAGAATAACGATGAGCCAGAAGAGCTGTTTGCATAGTCTGAAAACACAAAGCAGTAAAAGACACTCTGAGGTTGTGATTGGAAATATTGGCTAAGTAAGTAGATCTAGAATGGTTGAAGTTAAATGATTTATACCAAGGAGCTAGGCAAGTTAGGGAAATAAATGTTACATCAATTTCAACACAATATAAGTATATTATCCTAACAAAGGAATAAAAATAATAGCAGATGTATTTTTTTCATATACAAAAAGAGCAACCACTGTCAAGTGGTCAACTTTTTTTGTGTATGTTAAAGGCATGGCTGCTAGTATTTTCATTTCTTTGTTACGGTAATCATGGTGTGCACAATAGTAAAAAAGAACAGGATTTATTTACAACTTGAATTTCACCTTTTCACCTACTGCTATGAACTAGGAGAATGGACTGAGTTATAGATAGTGTTATTTCTTATTTTGGCATGCTAGATTGTTTATGTCTTCATGACACACTTACCGTTTTAATCTCCCCATTTTTGTTAATACTGAAGGTGTTGAATGTTGAACATTCATAACGGAGAAAATGTAGTGAACTCTGTGCTGTAAGAAGCACTGTACATCATTACCTTTATTGCTATGAAGGGCAGTTCATGATGTCTCTACATTGACAGAATTGATGTTGTGTACAGAGCTTAAAATATCTTCGGCACTGCTATGTGTGTGTGCACGCGTATATACTGTCATTACTTTTTCCCTTTGGTTTGTGGCCAAAGATTCTGTCAAAAAAATCTGCCAATATATATTGTTTTAATTATTGGTTCTTGGAGTAGTTCATTTGGAAAATGCAGAACGATGCTTGGAGTTTCTGGCATTGCCCTGTGCCGGTAACGCGATTTCACTGATTGTACTTTCCCATGTGATGAGCAAATGATTGTCATTCCAAAAAGTCTTAAGGGACGTGGATGTCATCTTAATAAAGAAATTAAAAAGCACATCTTTCTATGAGAAACAATGTAAATTCCTGACCTGTCGCAGAAAATAGTTCTCTAATTGGTTTTGTGTGGTGGTGCAGCAGAATCGTTTTCTCTGAACGTCATTCCAGCGAATCGCTACTGTACATCATTGTCAGCAGTTCAGCAAAATCTTCCTAATAAGAGCACTATTACATAAATGGAATCGCCTTCCTCCCCCCCCCCCCAAATAGTTATTTCTATATGCTATGACTTCAAAACACAACCTGTACTGCTTGATCTTCCTGGGCAACAGCATTATGAATTCTGAAAAATTGTTTTGTTGTTTCTAACAAGGCCAAGCTGGCTTCTGTGCAAATATTCTGAAGTATTTCAAAAGGTTACCAGTGATAACAGGAACAACCAAATGTCCTGTAGCTCTTGAAAGACTGTAACATTATTGTGTCATAAGCTTACATGTGCTAGAGCCCTTTTTGTCAGATGCAGTATTTACAGTGAAGTTAGTGCATATTGTATGAAAAGCTAGTCCTTTCATTACCTCTTCAACAAACAAGCACATTGCCCCTTCCAGACCCTGATTCAAACTTGAAATAAATAGGACTGAAATCCAAATTATGTGTTTTGTACTGCAGGTATAGATGTCAGGGCCCCAGCATGATGGCCTGGTTTGTGACAACATGCCACTGCTACAGACATTCTAATCATTTTTTTGCTGGTGCAGTAATCTGTTACGCTGCAGTTCATAAGCCAGTTAAGAGAAGACAAATTAATATAAATCACTTTACACTCTTGTCTTCCACAGGAATTTGAAAGTAAATCCCAGCGGTTTCATTGTGATTTACTTCCAGGTCAATATGTGTTAATGTACTAGCTGCTTCCAGGATGGTTGGACTGTCTTGTAGTCAGTATTTTCTGTATCTATCAACTTGCAATGCAAAGTGATCAGAAGTCATTCTTAACAGGGGTTGTAACAGAAGTCAGCAGACTGGGGGTGGATCAGGAGTGTTGTCAATAAAGGGGGGGAATCTAAGGTTTTTGCCTTCATGAGTTTTGTTTTCTTACTGCTTTTCATGCAATTAAACAGAAAGGCTAACCCTGCTTACTAGGTAGTCAAGAGATTTCACACGAGTCTCCCATGTAGCCATATCTCATCTCATCCCACAGAAATCAGGATCTCAGTCAGCATCAGCAGACGTAGCCTGACTTATAAGAACGTCATTAAACTGTCACTGAGAGAGTTCAATATGTATCTAATACTGAAAGCATGCTCCTTTAGGAAGACATGAGGTCTGATCCCATGTACTCCTGGGCAGGTACAGAAATTCTCTCCCGCATCTGGCCTGACAGAAGCTCTGAGTTAAGTGTGGGCTTGGCTTTTGGTATTTGAGGCATGAAGTAAAACTTTTTTGAGGTATTTTCTGAATGAGACTCAGGTGGCTGAGCATTTGACTCAGTGTGGAAGTGGGTGGGGTTTGCTTTTGACGCACTGTATAGAAAATATAAGATTTGTCAGCGAATCTGTGGGTTGACAATAGGTCTCTCCCAAACAAGAGAAAAAAGGAGACACAACTACTAGTTATTACTACTGGTGATGTTTGGTTTTACCGTTATTGTTGACATGTGAGCCAGCTGGAGTTTGTGTGGCCAGGCAATATAGAAATATTTTAAATGAACAATAAAATGACTTTGCAAAATTACCAAGAAAAGTTACAATTTAGCTAGTAGGTATCAGCTGCTGATGGAGCTGCGGTGGCTCAAGTGGTTAAGACGCTGAACTGCAGGCTGTGGAAGGTCAGTAGTTCAGCAGTTCGAGACCCGAGAGTGCCGCATGACGGGGTGAGCTCCTGTCTCTAGTTCCAGCTCCTGCCAACCTAGCAGTTCGAAAGCAAGAAATTGCAAGTAGATAAATAGGTACCACTTCGGTGGGAAGGTAACAGCGTTCCGTGCACCTTGGTGTTTAGTCATGCCGGCCACATGACCACGGAAACGTCTTTGGACAGCGCTGGCTCTTCGGCTTTGAAACGGAGATGAGCACCGCAACCCTAGAGTCGGATTCGACTGGCTTTCGAGCAAGGGAACCTTTACCTTTACTATCAGCTGCTGAGAAGGATTTGTGCATGAAGATAAAAGCGATACTGGTCTGATGGCTGCTAAGATGTGCAATACAAAACAAAATAGCCCATTCTTGAATGATGCACTACACTTATTTCCCTGTCCTAAAAGCTGGATAGCCCAGGCTAGCACAATCTCATCAGATCTTGGAACCTAAGCAGGGTTGGCCCTGGTCAGTATTAAGAACATAAGAGAAGCCAATGTTAGAACAGGCCAATGGCCCATCTAGTCCAACATTGTGACACACAGTGGCCAAAAATACCAGGTGCCATCAGGAGGTCCAGCAGTGGGGCCAGGACACTAGAAGCCCTCCCACTGTTGGCCCCCCTCAAGCACCAAGAACCCAGTGCATCACTTGCCCCAGACCAAGAGTTTTTATCTGTACCTTGTGGCTAATAGCCACTGATGGACCTCTGCTTCATATGTTTATCTAATTCCCTCTTGAAGCCATCCATGCTTTTAGCTGCCACCACCTCCTGTGGCAGTGAATTCCACGTGTTAATCACTCTTTGGGTGAAGAAATATTCAGAAGGGAGATGTCCAAGGAATACCAGGGTTGTGTTGCCAGAAGTAGGCAATGGCGAATGAGCTCCAAACATCTGTTGCCTTGAAAACCCCATCTGGTTGCCATAAGTCAGCTGTGACTTGATGGCCAAAAAATAAGGTGTGGGCTGCATGGAACATCTACAGTAGTGTGTGTATTGTTGTTCACCTTTTGAATTCTGCAGGTCTTGTCAGTAACATGTCATTTGTTTAAATGCTTGGGGAAAGGGATTTTACTCACTGGTGGGACAGTTGCTGATGTGTAAACAAATACAATTAGGGGCATACATTGGTGACTTTGACCTATGCCCTTATCTAGAAAAAATTTCCTTTGAAATCAATTAATATTTAAGCATAATCTTATGCATATTTACTCAGAAGTAAGTTTCACTGTGTTCAGGAGGCTTTACTATCAAGCAAGAGTGCATGGGGATTCCAGTCGTAGCTTCATGTAGTACATTTATAATAAGGATTTGGGTATTCAGTTTTTCCCTCTGTACATGGGTTGCTACTGTTTCACATTAATTTTTAGAATCTAAAATGCTGCAATCCCATACACACTTACATAAGAGTAAGTATTGAATTCAATGGGATTTTCTCTTAAGAATACACACAGGGTTGTGCTGAATTTATTTTCTTTAAACATTAAACGGGGTGGTATGTATGCAGGTAATATTTTCTGTATTCAAATTCTGTACATACTGCATTTTTTAAGTCTTTCACTCCTTTCATTGTGTTGATTTTGAGTTTGAAAGCAAAGTAAAGCTTGGTTTTTGGCAGCCATCAACCAAAAACCATCAGATGAATAGAAGTGTTGATGTCTGACACCTTCATTGCCTGGCATATTCTGACTAAGGCCCTAATTTTTAAACCTGATTGCATAAAATGAGCATGTTTTAAGAGTCTCTGAGTGCAATTCGAAACTCATTTACTTAGAAACAAATCTAGTAGTTTTCTAGGATAGTACAGACTGTGGGTTTATTTTAGAGACTCTGAGTATCTTAGTCCTAAACTAATGTGTTCAGAATAAGGTTGATTGTAGACTAGTTATCCATGTCTGGAGGATGGCTTGCCTTGAATTATGTTGATATTTAAGTGTATAAAAATTGGGAAATGCTTTCCAAAACGTTGGAGTGAAGTTCACAAAGAAAGCAGCTCATATTTTTCATCCGAAAATAGCAGATGGTGGGCAGATGGTTTAAATTAATATTAATTAATTTTTAAAGAAATCTTAAATTGTTTACCCTGAGTGCTCAAAGTTGGGATGCTAGCTGACATCTTCAGGTTAATAGCATTCAAAATCAGCTTGTTAAATACCAGAGCAGAATATAGTATTTTCAGTCTTTTGGTCAAAACTTTCATGCCTGCAATGAAAAGTGCCTTCAAGATGATCTCATTGTAAAAGATTGGGATGAAGCCAGGAAGCAAATGTAGTAAAAAATAGTCTAAACAGTTTGGAGCAAAACAGTTTGGGACAAAACTCTTTTATTGGCAGTGCTTTTGACGGGGTCTGAACAGCAGGCATCTTTGGTGGGGGAGGTATATGGGGGGTTGGTTTTAATTTGTAATGTTTTAATTAATACCTGTAAGCCACCGTGAGCTAGGAGAAAAGGCCTACAAACTTGAGACATCTGTAGCTTATATTTGGAAGAGTGCTGCTGCAGTATTTTGTTTAAACATGCAAATACTCAATTTGGGACACAATCCTTTATTCTTACACTGCTTGACATCATTTGGTGCAATCCATGATAGAAGTCCAGTTACAAATAAATCTGTATACAAATAGGGTTTTTTAAAAAATATTAGGCATACCTTGTAGCTGAATGCTTCTCACAGTTTGCAAGATAATGTTTGACCTGCACCAGTCACACAAGATTTTCAATGAGAAGTTAACCATTAGGAAAAGAATTGTTGATTTAAATGGCTCTTTCAAGACAGTCAGTGTGGTGTATTGGGTAGAACTTCATACTAGGACTGTCCTGTGGTCAAATTCTAGCTCCGTCATGTGGCCCACCATCTCTCAACCCATCCCATCTCACAAGTTTGTCATCAGGATAAATTGAGAAGGAAGACCACATGTGCCACTGAACTTCTTGGGGAAAAGGTAAAATAAGAATAAAAGGAATTAAAAGTCATACTGAGTTTAACCACTTTTTTTCTTCCTTCAGGCAGATATATTACATTCATAATAGACCCATTGCTGTATAGTTCTGTGACCAAAAACAGCAAGTATCTGGAATTTCAAGAATTTGCTGATTCCTTGGCATCTCGAACGTTTGATTATCCATCTGTATTAAAAGGGGATTTCCCAGGCCTCAATGAAAATGTGCATAGGAATTATCAATTCCTTCTAGGCAAGCCATTGGATGCACTCTCTGACAACATGATGACAAACCTCCAATGGATCTTTAATAGGCAGTTTTCTCAAGCAACAGATTGGAAAGTGGGAAAACTATACAAGTTTTGCTGCTCTGTAATGTTCGAAGCCAGTTTTATAACACTGTATGGAAAAGATCCTAGTGCAGATGGCCACAACGTTATTGGTGCAATTGAAGAAAAATTTACCAAGTTTGATGCCAGCTTTTCCTACTTAGCTGCAAACATTCCAATTGAATTGTTAGGAGCCACCAAGAGGGTCCGGAAAGAACTCATTGATGTATTTTTACCTACCAACACTGCAAATTGGCTGGGAGTTTCTGAACTGATTGAAGCCAGAAAGGAGATGTTTGAGAGATATGAGGTGCTCAGAGATTACGACAAAGCAGGTAGCAAACTTTTGAATGATTGCTTGTCTAGAATCAGATAATTTACTAGAGACCTTTGAAATAAAATGGCAAAATGGCGACCTTGAACATTTTTAATGTTTTTTCTAATTGGCTAATGATAAAATGTTTTACTCTGAAACAACCCTGTATGATAATTGATTTTCTCTCTCTTTTTTTGGCTGAGGTGGTAAAACAAGATATTTAATGGTGATAATGAGAGAGATTATAACTGAGCTGCATTTCCTCCCCTTATTTCACCCCCACCCCCACCCTGAAATTACATTTCAAACTATTCTCATTAAGCAGAAAATTAGACTTCAGAAGCCTATTGGTCCTCATTAGCATTCACTGATCCTTGGCTGGGTCTGTGTCCTAACATCTTTTAATTAGCACACTGCAAATCTAATCAGTGTAATAAACGCTATTAATCTTCCTTTTCACTTATTTTCTCCCAGCACATCATTTTGCCTTCATGTGGGCCTCTGTGGGAAACACGATTCCAGCTACATTCTGGGCCGTGTATTATCTTCTGCGGCACCCAGAAGCTCTTGCAGTGGTGCGTGACGAAATTGACCATTTGCTGCAGTCAACAGGTCAAGAGAGAGGGCCTGAATGCAACATCCGCCTCACCAGAGAACAATTGGACAACCTGGTCTACCTAGGTAATTTATTTTATCCCTCCTGAAGAAAAGTAGGTATCTCCCTGTAAACTCAGTTTATCACTCATTCTATTTAGTGAGAAGGTGGAGAACGCAGCTGCTTAATTGACATAATAACAACCATTTACATCAATTATAAATTATGTAGTTTATAGCTGGAGATACTCTCACTGCATGTAAACATAAAAAGCCCAGGTAATTAACTAGGCAAGGTATGCAAAAGGCTGAATCAAAGCTTTGCAGTTATTTACAAAAAGTTTATGCCTGTTAAGTTTGATTCTGAACATCTGCTGAAGTGGTAATGCATTTCAAATACGTTCATGCAATAGAAAATTGAAAGGAAAGTAGTTTCAACAATCAATTTACTCTCAAAATATAATTACATTTTACAATGATAGCCTTCATTCTTTTAACAACTGAAGCAGAGTCTGCTTCCTAATCTATCTACTACCTCAGCTCAGAGATGCAACTTAAAATATTTCTTTACACCACAAAAATGTGTGTGGAGTGCTAGGGAGGAGTCTTGCACCCAGTCCTGAAATATTTCCTTAGAAGAATGGGTAGAACATTTTTCTTGATAAACTAACTTTTGGGGATTAACCTGATTTTACCAAAAGAAAACAAGGTGCTTATTATGAAATGAAAGCAATAAAATTGTCATAAGAATGTATGGTAGACGTCTTACAGTTTGTGTGATTTCATAATGCATGTGGTAAATTGCCTTTTGAAAATCTACTATGTTAAAATGTCCCACAAGTGGAAAAAATAACACATAACAAAGAAAACTAGTGTATTCTGCCTTATAAGTAAACTTTCAGTGTGCTGTGAGATTTTGCTCTTAAAAAAACAATCCCTTGCATGCATTCTTAAACAGTACAGCACCATGAGGACTGTACCCTGTTACCTTTGTGATTATTTGAACTGATTCAGACTCCCACTACTTTCAATTAATTACATGTGAAGCTTAAGAATGTGACTTTAGTACAAGTGCTCAAGTATATTTCAAGAATTTCCATACTGGGTACCAAGCAGTAGTCTCCCCATGCAGTCCCAAAATCAGGATTAGATCCCACAGTCTGTTCTGCTAGCAGGAACACTTTCCTCTAGCACATAAGGCTTCATACTGACTTCTTGTCACCGTGGTAAGTACCACCACTAGCAGGGGTGCAATCCCTGAACAATTATTGTCTACATGATACATAGATGCTTATAAATGTGTAAGGCAGCAGCCCATAGGATGCAATTATAGAGAAAAGGAACATGTAACTCTTTGATGACTCAGCAACACATGACTCCCTTATGTTACAATATTGGGCCACCACAGAATGTAGAGCATTTGCTATTGGTTTTTCTATGTCTCTTCAGTTAACAAAGAATGAGTTTACTCTCTAGATTTGTCCAAATCAACATGTTTTAAACATTATTTGTATCTGTTCTAAAACAAATTCAAGTGATTTATGTGTTTCCTCAACTGGTTTTGATCTAATGTAGTATTTTTATCTAAAACACTGGATGTTAGAAAGCTTTAATTATTCTCTTTTTAAAAAGCCCATAGTTGTTTTTTAGCAAAGCTGGAAAACTGTTATTCAGAATATTAGCATAGTATATCACTTGCTAAAGATAAAATGATAATTTGTGTATTTTTTTGTAAAATCATTTCACACAAAAGCTCATAGATATATAGAGACCTTTCAGCAAGAAGAGATATGAAGTGCAAACAGAAAAATTTTAACATGATTATTTTATAGAAAAGTTGAGAGAATGCAAGGAAATTGCGCAGGTAAATTCTTTGTAGAACAGATGAAAACTACTATTTGGACAAGAATATTCTTATTTTGTATTCAAAAAATGTAATATGGAGTGGGCACATGACAAAGACATTTAGCCTCAAACCATAAGAGAATATCACACAAAACTATGTAAAGTGTTGAATACATTAGCACAATAGAGTATGTTCAAAAACTGTTTTTTTAACATCAGAGAGTACAGGTTGATGATAAAACCAAGTTAAGTTTTGATTGACCATTTTTGTTCCCATCCACGCAATGCTTTCACATTGCGAAGACCCTATGCATATATTTTAAAATTTTCATCTAAAGATTTAACACTAGACTTTCCACACAGTTTTTAAAAACAGTTGTCAGCCACAAAGACAGTTTTCCAGAAGCGCCATGGTACCCACGGACACCATGTTGGGGATCCCAGTGTATATAATATGTGTTATGGAAGCTGGTTACAAGATAATTTCTCAGAGGTAGTGGCATTATTAGGCTGACAAGGATGTGGTCATCTTAACTTTAGAATTGAAAATGCAAATTTCATGAAAATAATATGTCACCTAAGCCTCTGTATTTTGGGAAACTCCATAATAATACAGTCAACTTTTTGTTGCTATATGTGACATACTAAGAATCCAGAAAGAGATTACCTGTAACTTCATGGCAATTTACATTATTACCCATCAACTTTGCGTTAGGAAGTTTCTTGAGATTTGGGGGATGGAGCCTGGAGAGGGGAGGGACTTGAACAAGGTTAAATGTCACTCTCCAAAGCAGCCATTTTCTCCAGGGGAAATGAGCTCTGTTTGGAGGTCAGCTGTAATTTCAGGAAGTCTCCAGGTTGCACCTGAAGATTGGCAATTCTATTATCTATTGAAGTTTACAGTGAGTTTTAAGTCAAAATTTATACACAAGGATCGTTTGTTGCTTTTAATGACTACCACAGGAAAGCAAAGGGCAGAACAATGATGCAGCTGGCTTACATTTAGCATTGGTCATACTTCTTTTATTTCTCATCTGTTGTTGATTGTTGGTTCTGTGAATTCTTCTTGCCTTGGAAAGTTGCTGAATTCTGGGCAGCTGTATTGAAGGAGCATTGTTTCGAAACCCAGTTTCATTTCACCAAGATACAGATATAGGAAGTAATGATAATAATGGAGATGTAAAGGAATATCAGCCTTCTGACAGTCAGGATGAGCTCCATAGTCAAACCAAGATGCACTTGTTTCAATCAATATTATTATTTCTAGGGTTTATTTCACACTTATGTGAACAAACATCAGGCATGTAGGGTGATAAGCAGTATTCCTGTTAAGCTGTGCTACTGTATGCTTGCCAGTGTTCCCTCTAAGCTGAGTTAGTGTGGGCTAGCTCACAGTTTTTTAGCCTCCAGCTCACAGATTTTTGTCTGAGCTCAGGAAGGATGGCTGATTTATGCAGTAGCCAAATTGCTTGCTCACAGCTTTAATCCTGGTAGCTCACAAAGTAGAATTTCTGCTCACAAGACTCCACAGCTTAGAGGGAACATTGATGCTTGCACATTAATTTTTAGTCAGTAGCACACAGATGTTTGGCTCAGCAGAAGGTGAGCCCAGCCCAGCTGCTGGCCCTGTGTGCAGCTGGCCCACCCCTTCGCATAGGCCTGGGCAGTGGCCGGCTTCCCTCCCAGTGGCCAAGGCCAGGCAGCAGGGGTGGCTCCTTCTTGCTGAGTGTTGGCCAGACCCCCCAGTGCTGGTGTGCCAGAAGAAAGGCACGGGCAGCCACATAGATGTGGTGCTAGAATGCTTGGTGATGGCCTTGGCTATGTTGCTACGCCTGCTAGCCATGCCCAGGAATAGCCCCCACCTGGGGTAAAGGAAGCTGAAATGGGGGGGATGACAGGAGGCTATTGCTCCCCATCTGGAAGCAACCTCACATACTTTGTTCTGCATCTGGAAGCAACACCACCATTCCTGTCAGTGCCCCATCTTCTCCCTGCTGTAGAAAACAGCAGGCATGTTTGAATCTTTGCCCAGGTCTGATACACAACATGGAAGATTTTACTATGCAGCATGAAAAGAGACAGCAGGTAACAGTGAATACGGTCACAGTTAAGGATTTGGTGGTGGTGGTTCTCACCCAAATACTACTTTAAACTTACAAATCTGAGTTGCAGAGCATTTGACAACATATTCAGCAACATTCATCACAAATTTACATATTTAAGTCTTCTTACAAGGAGACATTTCCATTTAGAAAATTAATGCATAATGATGGTACAAATTAGTTAGTCACTACCTCTATGCATATATATGTCATGGATTTTAACTTTTGTAAACTGCTTAGGGAACCAATCTTGGATGAAAAGCAGGGTATAAAAAACCATGTTATTGGGGGTGGGGAATCACAAATGTTGCCTTTGTGTAATGATAAAAAAATTGTACGTGAAAGGACATTTTAAAAAAATTATTTTACAGGATTGTGTTTTAATTAAATTTACTAGATGAGTAGTGTTTGAGAATAGCAATTATGTAAACATAAACAGGAGACTTTAAATTCAATTCTGACTAAGCCATTTTTTTAAAAACATAGTTTGAAAAGGTTTTTTTTTTTTAAAAATATACTGGATCCATACCACTTTATTAATCATGCTAAACCATAGTGGAGTGTACACTGTATGGTGATCTGGATGATTTTAAAGTATTTCCCTAAAACTATAGTCTAAGAAGCAGTTGCTTGTACTGTTACTTGGAAAAAGCTATTGTAATTTTTTACTCTGGCAAAAAATGGTCTTGCCTTAAGAAATATATGAAGCAAGCATCTTTGGGTGGCAAATTCCAGAAAGGGCACCATTTCCCTTCCAGTTTTTATAAATGCATGTCATTTTAAAAAATGAATGCAAGTAGAGAGTGTCATTTTCCGACCCTTCAAATGCAGAGAGATTCTTGAGCATTGTAGCTCAGAGGCAAACTCCACATGGATGGCAGGCTTGTAGATACAGCCAGGATTCACTGTATTCTCCTGTACTGCGCACCTGTGCTTTTACTGAGATGATGCACCCTTTCAGAGGACCTCCATTTAGGTTCTTCCTATTGTGAGATGCCTGTAGTAGTACAGATCCATTTTCTGACTTTTTTGCTCAGGTGCTGAACAGAGTGGAGTAATTCCAGGCTGCTGGGTTCTTCAGAAGCTGTCTCTATCATACATGTGATTGCCATAGGCCTGAGTTAGGGGAGGGTATAGGATATTTGGGTTGTGTGAAAGAGGGCTGTGTCTAATCTAAGTGGCTTGTAAGTAAGCAGTATGTGAGACTGGGGTAGTCTTCTGCTTGTATCTCTTACAAAAGGTTTATAAAATGTGGTTTGCTTATATGAAAGAAACTGGGCACCTAGAATGTTTAGTGAGGTTTATTTCTTTAGATCTTAAGAAAACATCATTCCTCCCAGCCTCCTGTCTTCACTTGTAATGTTTAAATCATTCTTAAAATATAGTTTAAAAGAATCCATTCTGAGATTTTTACAAGGTTATGGTAACAATCTTCTAACAAAAGTAATTTGCACGATAATCAAATGTAGGCTCACTTACAACTTTATTTCTAGTAGCTCACAAAGTAGAATTTTTGCTCACAATACTCCACAGCTTAGAGGGAACATTGAGTAGGCATAATAATCTAGACAAATTGTGAAACATATGGAAGGGAGGACCTAGTCAGGCCCTTTAGCAACTAGCTTTAGCAATACTGACCACTTCTGACCTGATTTTTGTCCTGAAGTCCTGTCTATTACATCCTATTTCCTCCATGATTGTCAGATGTAGGATTTCTTCTTTCTAGACTTCCAGAAGTGCTCACTGCTTTCCAAGGCTAAAGGCTTTTATGATTCATAGTCTTTGACTGGACTAACTGCCCACTTCGGGGCAGAAGTCCCCATATCAGAATGTGAGTTGGGGGGGGGGGAATAGAGCCTGTACCATACGGAATTAATTTGCTTCTTCAGTTTGCCAAAATGATTTTCTTATTGGGCTACATAAGACTAAAGCTTATGTAGTAGGTTTCTTCTAGGACCTCTACAGCTCCAATATTTATTATGTTTTGCAAAATCTAACCTAATAATCTGACTAGAGTCAAACATGCTTACAGGCCATTCTCTCTTTTTAATATCAATTGCTGTCTGTGGTTAAATGGTATCTGCTCAGTTGCCTTTAGGATTGCAAATGAGTTTGGATCAGCCTCCATATCATGTTTAAGCTATGACTCATCAGTATAAGCTGCACACCTGTGTGCAGAACTGCATATAAGAATTTTTGTGTGGCTGAGAATGCTCTTAATGTTTTTTTGGAAAGATGGAAATTCTAGGGGCTGAAGATTGCCATGGCTTTGGGTCCAAATTTGGTTTGAACGCAGTGTTTCAACTATGGATATTGCCAAGAATGTGATTGGTACAGAGGAAAATAGACTTAATTGAAATTCTGTCTGAAAGTTTTCAGATAATTTAAAAGTGTCTCTGGTATTCAGCAACTGATGCAGTATTGTTTATGTAACATTGTCAGCCTGGAGGAAGAAAACACCATTCCCAAATAATTTCATAAATAACTATCTTTTTCCTACTATACACTCTGATACTTAAAGGTTCCTATTACCTGCTAAATGCTTATTATAAAATTAACAACACATTATGTGCAGTAAGTTTTTTTTATTAAACAGTTACAGACCAAGATCATGTTTAATTAAAATTAACTTGCTTATGAAAGCCAAATGCACTAATGATTCACAATGACCTTTTATTACCTGCAATCCCTTGTTTTGGCTGGATGATTGACAGCTTGCTGTTTGGCTACCGTGTTGTATTTCAGCTGACAAGACTTTTCATTTTAACTCAATTTGCCTGCCTATCACAAGCTGGTGGCAGGCCAGGCTCAAGCCGCCCAGCTTTGCCTCGGCAGCTTGCTCTATTTCTCATTAGTACGCATTTATTCAGTGGAAATTGGAAGACAAATGCTTGAAGGCATGTGAACTAAGTATAGCAAATTAGGTTTAAAGACTGAATATTTATAAGTATATTGAAACGTCTTCGACTTTTAAAAAAAGGATCTGGGATGAATTGAAAGCCAAAGATATAAGAGAAAAGTGGGTGGATTCTAAAAATAACAATACTATGGTCCCTCCCTCCCTCTCTCTCTCTCTTTCTTTCTGTGCATAGCAAATACGTCAACTTTTCTGACAGCCCCTTTTTGTGCAGGGAAGTTTCAGCATCTCATGTGTGCAAGAAGGAGGGAAAAATGAGGGTCATGTTCATTTGCTGCTTGGTTATCCCTTGGTATGCTTTAAATTGCCTTGTTTGTTCGGCACTAGCACAGAAACAGATGTTGCTCTACCGTGCTGGATAATTTACTGTACCTCATGGTGCAGAATGGAAACCCTCCCAAGCTACCCAGCTGGTCTGACAGGAGCGCACTGGCTTGTGACTACTGAAGTATGACAACGGCAAGTACAGACTGCATTTTATCATGCAGTTGTCATTCTTCTCAGCACAGAAGTCCAGAATTCATACAGGGACTACATGCAGAGTGGGGTGTGTGGGGTGGACGTCTTTTTGTTTATTTGCTTTATTGGTAAACTGCAGTAGACCCACACAGACTCCACCTTCCTTTGTTGATCATAACATGACTCATTACTTTTGTCATCCAAGGATTATCAGCATGATCGCTCAGAGCCAGAGCCAGGCTTGCCTTCCCCCACCTAACTGGTACTGGAAGGTAAAACAGATTTGTCATTTATGATCTGACCACTAAGCCACACTTTGAGCTCCATTATTGTGATTAACTTCTGCATAAGATCCGCTTGGCCAATTGTCATTTGTGATACTGCGGCGGGCACAGGCTGCCATGCTTGCTGGAAAAAAGAATCAGCCAATCTAATGTGACTGTGTTGCTCATGCGATTCAGTGTAAACCTGCCATCTCAGCAGCTGTACTTCCCTGTTTATTTTGCTTGTTTGCTTGCTGCTGCTGTTGCATATTCCTCCCTCCCCATTTGGTACATTTGGAGCATGGCGGCATCACATATGTCAGCTACCATTTCAACACTGGATGCTTAATGGTGTTATCGGCTTCATTTTGCCTAGGCGGGAGACAGCCTACGAGTGTAGTCTGGACCTTTCCTTTGTACTGTGTAAAGTTTTTGTTGCCAGAGCGCTGCCAGTTGAAATCTATCGTGTCAGGTGCCTTGTGGCTATCCACAGTAGAGGCCATATTCTGGAACCAGAGTTCTTTCCTGGCTTCGTCACCAACAAGACGATTTGACTCTGCCTGATTATAGTAACGAAGGCAGTCCAAAAGAATATGCACAGCCTCACTGTACGTCACATTGAATCACGGCGTTGGCCACACAGAACTGACCGCAGCCTCATTTCTTTAGACAAATGCACGCTTAAGGAAAAAACTCCTGCGAGAAAGCATCCAAGGCCACTGTATTTGCTATGCACGCTGCAACAGATTTAATTGTTACTGAAAGAACATTTGTTATTATCTTTTCCCCCCTGATGTTTCTACTTTGGGGTTGCTACTTTCTCTAATAAACTAACCTTTAGGTTCGAGGGGCCGTAGAACCTCACATCCCACTTGGGGAGGGAGAGGGAGACTGATGCCATCGACAAAACCTCCCCATGAAATTAACCACCAATTTATCTTTTGGAAGAAGAGAGTTCTGATTTTTTCAAGGCTAATTTTCACACTGATGACTTGAAAGAGTCCAGCCGCCTATTACTGCGCTCAGCCATGCTGGTGGAGAAATAGTCAGTTTTGATTACAAAGTGAGAGATGTAGCTCCTGTCTGGGGCTGCATGCTAGTATGCATGCTATCAGAATGATTTATGCAAATTATGCATATTATTCCCAAAGGAATTCCTCCTCAAACTGCCAGGATAAATTGCCGGAAATTAGCCATAAAATCTGTCGTGCTAGGAGCAAAAGGTGAAGGCCACTGGGAAGGCAAGGACATTTGCCTTCTAGAGCCTTCCAAGCTATGGCAGGCTCCTGGAAAATGTTTGGGATTTGTGTCAAAATATTGCACAGAAATATGGGTTTTCTCCCCATTAACTCATTAAAGCACCATGCATAATTGGAATTTGCTCAGCCAACAGTAGAAATTATTGTATGATGATGATGATGATATTGTGAAGAGTTCCTTAATTCACAGTATTCTTAACTCACCATTGATTGTACACTTCTTTTGAGTAGATGGCTTTCTAGAAACAGAGTTTGAATCTAATGCAGGGCTTTGGAACAGGAGGCTGAACAGGGTTTTTTCATGCTGTGCCTGGTGTTTGCTTGGAACTCCCTGCAGTTTATGTAAATGCATATAAGCATTCATCTCTTTTGGTTGTGGTGTTTTAAACATGATTCCTGAATAATGGTTTTCCACCCAAAAGTTACAGCGCTGCCTGCAGCCTAACTCAATTCGTTGGACCTATCAGTGAGGATTATATTTAAAAATTCAGAATTTCTCCTCTAGCCCTCTGGGATGGTTTATTACCTCCTTGGCTTTTCTCCTCCTGCTTTTGTTGCTAGCTTGCTCTAGTAAACCTGTAACCTCTGGCAGCTGTAGCAGCTTATATACTTCCAATCACCTTCCATATTTTTAATGCTGTAGGGTTCTTATTTTTTTCCTCCCTTTTATTTAAATTCAGAGAGTGCTTTAAACGAGAGTTTACGAATGTCTTCAGCTTCCATGAACATCCGCATCGTCAAGGAAGATTTTATTTTCAAGCTTGAAGGAAATCAGGAAGTCAGCTTGAGAAAAGAAGACTGGGTAGCGATTTATCCTCCTATTCTTCACATGGACCCGGAGGTCTATGAAGATCCTAAGGTAAACATTGAGCTGGTATTACACAGACCACTTGAGGGCCATCTCAACAGCTAGGCATTTTGTAAAGGATAGGTCTTTTTTCCTCCCCCCCCCCCTTTCTTTTTTTAAACTGCTGTTCTTCCTTGTGGAACAAATCCTCCTACTTTCAGATGACGTTTCTAGGTGCCTGCAGGGCAACAAGATTCATGGCCTGAAGAGAAAAACACAGGGATGAGACTGACTGCTATTCCTTTGAGAGCATTTGACAATTGTACCGTTGACTACCATAAACTTGAGGCTAAATGTGGGCTTTGTTTGGAAGTGGATCATTGGATGCCCAAAGAAGGCTGAATAATAGAAGGTGGCTTAAAGAGCAAATAATGTGGGCCATTGAGCTAAGTGCCCCCAAAGCATCATTGACTCTCTAAAGCCCCTATAATAGCAGTGTCTTCTTGAGCGTATGCTTTTTCACCTCTCTTTATAAGGATTGGCCCTTCCGTGGTCAATTAGTATGGCGTCGTGAACTCAAGATTGTAAAGCTGTTGCTCTGCCGTGAAGCTTTGAGGGTAATTGTGTCATCTCCTTGTATTTTCCCCCCTTCTGAAGCTAAAGTTAATGAATATAAAAGACTGGAAATTAATCCACCCTAGCTCAGCATTAATATAAGTCCAGAAGTTCATCACCCGCATGCAAATTGAACAGTCCTGTTCTTTCTTAGATTTTTTTTACTGACAGGTTGTTGCTGGTTTCAGAGTGCCATTCAGGAAGCAAGATTTTACAAAAGGAAGCTGTGGAATGGTTGCTGTAACTTTAATTACATCAGTTACATCAAGAACAGGCTTTGAAAACCTTTTCACTGAAAGGGATACAAATTTTATAATCAAATTATTATCAGCTTATTATTTCTTGATTTTTTTTAAAAAAAAACCACCAACGATTTCAGTAGATCATAGTTGTATATAATCCATTGAAGAGAGCTTTGGCTCTTGAAAGCTTATACCCCCAAAATTTTGTTGGTCTCTAAGGTGCTACTGGACTTGAATCCAGTAAATAACAGGCAATCTGAAATATGAAAGTCACTGTAGTTGTACTGCTAAAAAAATAATGAGGTAGACAGAACAAGTTTTTAAAAACTCTGTTTCCCAAGTTTTGCTGCTCTCAGGATTGCTTTATATGTCTATGCTTTTTATTGGTTCCATGTGTGGGTTTATGTATTTTGGAGTCCTGCTCAGACTATTGTGTACAAAATGGCTGCAGTTTTCTTTTTAGCCATGTGTGTTCTAAAATTACATGTTGCAATTGTCTTTAGCTAGCTGAGGATGTTAGTTCTGCAACATTAAAAGTTGGTCTGTAGCTGCAATAGTCATGCATATAAACACAATAGTTCTTGTGCCAAGTTCTGTACACTCAAGCAACCATCCATTATAAGCACACTATTAGTTTTTTTATACAACATTTGTAAGGATGAAGGCATGGTGGGCTATTTAGCATACTACTGCAAAGCCAGCTTCACTGAAGTACATAACAAAAACAAAACATTGCTTCAGCCAAAGGGTCAAAGTATCAATGATGTTAAAGTGATTATTCCAGTTCCCAGTTGCACTTAGCCATATGTTGGGCTGAAATGTAATCTCAGCCAAACAGAGGTGTTACTTTTGAGGGAAAGGGCTGACCCAGAAACTGAGATACCTACTGTTCTGGATGGTGTTGCACCCATCCTAAAGGAGCAGGTTTGTAATTTTGGGGTATTGCCGGACTTGGGCCTTCTGTTGAATTAACAGTTGGATGTGGTAGCCTGGGTGCATTTCACCAGCTTCAGATAGTGAGCTAGCTGTGACCTTTCATGGGCAAGAAAAACCTTGCCACTGTAGTGCATGTGCTAGTAACAGCTGCAGTGCACTCTACATGAAGCCGTCCTTGAAGATTGTCCAGAAGCAACAGCTGGTGCAGAATGCTACATCATGAATACTGACTGGAGTACGTTGCAGCAACCATATCACTCCAGTCTTGTTCCATTTACACTGGCTCCCAATTTGCTTCTCAGCCCAATTCAAAGTACTGGTATTGACCTTTAAAGCCCTGTATACAGCTTGGGGCTAGAATGCCTGAAGAACCATCTGTTCCTATATGAATCTACCTGGCCACTCCGGTTATTATCAAACTTCTTGGTCGTGGTGCCAAAACTTTGGAACTCCTTCCACAGGGAAATTCAGTTGTCTCCCTCTATCGTTGTCTTCCAAGAGTGGGGAAAGACTTTTTTGTTTTTGTTTTGTTTGGCTTTCTCACACTAACTTGTATTAGCCCTCCTTCTTATTTGTGTGTTTTTATGTGTTTATACTTTATGTGTTTAGATTTTGTTTTATCCTTGGAAGAAAGGTAGAATAAAAAAATCCAATAAGTAAATATTTTATACCAATTTATGGCTTTTTTATCCACTGATGTTGATATTTGTTAACCTACATTCAGTTTCTCGCTGGCTCTCCACTAATGCATAAACACAAAAAAAGTTTACCTGAATTGTGCACAGTTGATTTCAGCCTATTGTAAAGTGTCACAGACTGCAATCACACACACTAAATAATCCACTTTCAATCCACTTTCAACATACTTTTGAATTGGATTTTGCCAGTTCACACAGTAAATATCCAGACTGAAAGTGGATTATTTAATGTGTGTGATCGCAGCCACAGTTACATTATTGCTATTAATAAATATTTGGTTTTGTTATTGTATTGGCTAAATGCAAAAGATACCATGGATAACTTCAACATTTAACTTACCTGTAAATGTCACTTTATGACAGACATGAATGCTATAGCTATGTTGGTTTTCCTGCAATGAACAGACAAAATGTGCAATAAGTCTGTATCCTTATATAGTTTTGTTCTTATATCTGAGAACCCATGTAGGTTGGGACTTCCTAATTTATATGCATCCATGTTTAAATTTACTTTAATTTTTTCCTGCACAAAACACCAGCAAAACAATTGTGTATTACAGCAATTACTATTTATCATTATTTATTTGTTTAGAGATAGACAGACAGACCTCCTCTTCAGAGACCTGCTAGAGGTAGCTCACAAGTTTTCAAAAAACAAAACAAAATAAGAACAGGTTATATGTGAATTATCAATATTAAAACAAGCCATAAAACTAACAGCCATTAAAAATGAACTTCAGACTAGAAACAGAGCATAAAAACAGCTTTAAAATACGGAATCTTCCAGTTAAAATCCTGGGTAAACATAATGTAAACTGCAAGGTTCACTGTGGAAGTTTTTTTGGATTGGAAATTCATCTAAATCTCATCATATATCTAATTCTGAACGTAGCAAAAAATGTGGATTGTTAAATCCACAGATTAGGGCCATGTGCAGAGAAGGGAGATCCTCCTACAATCCTCCTGCAAAAAACACTGCTTTCGGAGAAGATGAAAGGGGGAAAAAAGTATGATGTTCAGTACAGCCGGCAGTTGTGAAGGGATGGCCAAGGCAGAAGGGAAGGAAGGCATATAAGAAATGCTAATGAGTGGCTTTTTGTTGAGAGGATTATGATTATTTGGTGAATCACAATGTACTTCTTTAGACCTGGAAAAGAATCTCATGGTCACAGATCCAACCCACTATTTAATACCTCTCACACACTGCTCTCCATGCCCCCACCTTCAGAAGTGAAGCAGGTGGCAACCAGAGACGGGGCTTTTTCAGTAATGACGCCTTGCCTATGAAATGCCTTTTCCCTTGAGGCTGCCCTACTCTCTTTTAGGCACCGGGCAAAAGTGTTCTGCTTAGCCAGGCTTTTTAATTAGGGGGTTATCTTTTAAAACATTTTTGTAGTATATTTTTAGTCTGAAAACTGAGATTCTTTTGAAGCTGCTCAATTAACTTACGTTTTTAGGTTTCTGGCTGGTCTTTTTAGCAATGTTTAATTGTTTGTTATTACTACACTTTATTTTGTAAGCTGCTTAGGACAGGTTCACTGGGTAGGCAGCATGACAATTTTCTACATATATATTGTTTAAAGAGCATTGAGAAAATATCAGTTGATTGTAGTGTGTGTACATACAGCCTAAGTATACTTGAACATGTTATGTCATCAGCTCTGGGTATACTGAAATGATCATGTCCCAGCTCCGGCCAAGCCGGTGAGCACTGCAGCAGCCATGGCAACGCAGGAGCCTTGGACCCTCCCCCGAACCCCGAGGACCTACCTGGAGCCCCTCTCTGAGGCATCCGGAAAGGGACTGAAGGACCTGGTGGCCGACGGGGCCAGGGCGACGGGAACGGGGGGCTGGCAGACAGGGAGAGCGTGGCCCGGCTCGTGTGGCCTGCGGGCGCCCAATGCGGCATCCTCTCTTCGGGGGAGGGGTGCAGTGCAGGGAGGGCATCTGTGCATGGGCAGGGCCACTGGAGAGCTGGCTGAAGAGGATGTAACGGGGCCGGTGTCTCCGCTTTTAGGTGGAGGCGGAGCCAAGGAGACTGGCGGGGGTAATTAAAGGAGGACAAGGCTCGGCTACCGGAGAGGAGGTGAACTGGGCTGGCTGGGGTTGAAAGCAGAGGTGAGAGAGAGGGGAAGGCCCCAACAGCGAGAACAAAGCTGTGCATAAGGCCAGACCCAGGGCAGGAAAAGGGGAGGTGCGGTAACTCCCCCTGCTGTCCCTGCCATCTGAGGTCGCCCATCCTACACCTTCTGTGTGCCCTTCAGAGCCCCTGGGCCCCTCAACTCTCAACCCCAGGGCCAGCGCCAGGTAAGCTACCACCTTCACGGAGACGGCTACTGGCGGCAGGACACCCCCGGGTCATGGCCAACATCACAGATCAGTAGGTTCAAATCCAGTGAGAAGTCAACTTGTGTTCACCAGTTTTCGTAACTACTGCTTTACCATCCCACATTCTCAAGATCTCTTAACTCAGACCCTTTTCACTTAGAAATTCTTTGTGTGACTCTAGTCAATCTGTGTTGACATCTGTAAAAAGGGTTTTTTAAAAATTTTGTGTGAATTAGATCTAAAATACATATAAAACTTAATCCAGCCAGAGCAGCTCAGATCCAGAGATCTGTGGCTTCAGATTGTGCATACATTTGTTTAGAAACAGTTGTTCTCACAGTTGACTTGTACCTGTATCTGCCTATATTACATTTTTGTATTTCATCCACAAGTGAAGCCATGCCTTCAAAAGGAATTTGGGCAAAAGCAAAATCTTCTTAACTTTTACTGATTGTTAGATCCATTATCTCTCTCTGTAACCACTTTATTAATTTCCCACATTCTGTATCTTTCAGAAATACAAAGTTGACCGTTATGTAGAAAATGGCAAGAAGAAGACCACCTTCTACAAACGGGGAAAGAAGCTGAAATACTTTTTAATGCCTTTTGGCTCTGGAGCCAGCAAGTGTCCTGGCAGGTTCTTTGCAGTGAATGAAATGAAGCTGTTTGTTATTTTATTGTTAGCTTATTTTGATGTGGAAATAATGGAAGAGAAACAGATAGGATTGGAAAAAAATAGAATGGGGCTTGGTATTGCCTTACCAGACTCTGATATTTCCTTTCGTCATAAGCTAAGGCCTTAAGACACCAATTCATCTGTTAACATTACACATTTCCTGTCCTGATTTCTTCTGTATTCTTCTTTGAAATGCAGTATGGCATTGTTCTCTTTTTGGTGTCTTTACTGTTAGTGATAAAGTTCATCACTACAGTTGAATTTAAATATTATGTGATATCACAGACACTGGTATATTTGCAAAGCAGGCTGTATATATGCAAAGTATTCTTATATTATACTGCACTGTGAGTCTTCAAGTACTTTATGATCTAAAGATTTGGAATTCTAGCCCCCATCATAAGGTAACCAACTTTCTCATGGGGGCATGCCTGTAAAGCTGAAATCTTAAATACACTTGCTAGGAAGTAAGTTTTATTGATTGCAGTGAGGCTTAGTTCAGATTATGCTGAAGGAGGGAAAGGTGTACTAATCAGTAGGTAGAGAAGCAGCAAACCAACACACAATTTAAGCATTTTAACTGGATATTAATAGAATAAGTGATATGAGAGGATCAACTGCATTCCTAAGAATGCTTTTTACTAATGACTGTGATATTCTTGATCTTGTCTCATTCTTACAGGGCAAACTGGTGATAGTTTTTATTGGGCTAATCTGGTAGAAATGCTTGAGTGTGATGGATTATCCCCTGATGCAATTTAAAATTAAATGACTATCCTGGCCTACCCTTCTAATTTTACTTCTAACTTTCTATCACAGTGTGTCCTTTCATCATATTGTAAATGTGAAGCCTGGTTTGATTTAGTCCTTGGATAAAGGAGCTGTTGAAAGTTAGTGTGATGTATCCTATATGAGCCCTGACCTGGATAGTCTAGGCTAGCCTGATCTCCTCAGATTTCAGAATCTAAGCAGGGCTGGCCTTGTTTAGTATTTGGATGAGAGATGACCAAGGAAATCTAGGGTCGAGACACAGGAGCAAGTAATGGCAAACCACCTCTGAAGTCTCTTGATGGCAATTTCCACCACCATCCTATATGAAAAGCTGAAGTACAGTGAACCACCTGCTTCATTGTCAAATACAGCATTCCAAGAGCTGTAAAAATTAAGGGCTATTCTGCAACCAAATATATGAAATGTGCCAGGAGAAATCTCTCACTCATACTTGCATAAAACACTCAGTTTTATACTGTTGAACTTATACTATGAATTATTGTTTGAAGACATTCATGGACACTCCCTCAGCAACCAGAGACCTCTGAAGAGCTGATGCTGGAAGTCATGGGACCCAATGAAGACAAAAAAGCACATACCCAAGGAAGCTGCAGTACAGAGGGAAACCAGGCTGGGAACCAGGCGTTCAAGACTCTTGTACTACTGAGCACATTGATTTCAGAAGAAGGAGGCCAGGGTGATTTTTGCCTGGTTCTCATTCCCCATTGTAGCTTCCCCCTCATGTTGCTTTCATCCATTGAGGTCCAGAAACCTCCCAGCACCAGCTTTTCAGAGGTCTCATGGAATTCTTGGAGGAAGGGGGAGGGCAGAAATGCATTCACAAGCATCCACTTGTACTTCATAGGATCCAATCGATGGTCACATTTTTTATAATACTGTATTTTCCCCTAATAATTATTGGTCACATTTATATCCTTCTTTTACTCCAAGCAGTGTACATCAGGTTCATTTTATCTTCACAATGATACTCTGGTTAGGTTGAGAAAAAAGCAAGAATCCAGGAGCACCTTAAAGACTAACAAAATATGTGGCAGGGTATGAGCTTTCATGAGTCACTGCTCACTTCTTCAGGTTAGGTTGAATCAGACTGGAGATTTGAACCTGAATTACCCACCTCTATCTCAACCTTCTATTCATCTCACCTTATTGGTTCTCAGCTAGAAAATGACAAAATCATGAGTGAAAATCCATGTTGAGTACAAACCAATACATTGGGGGAAAGTGCCAAATGGGTTGGAAGGGGCAAAACTGACATCAAAATAGTTTGGTCGATATTCAGTATTTATTGTACATATAGTAGTAGATAATAGAATAAATGACAAATGATTATTTGGGGTTTTTGCCACTCTAGAAGCTCACACCAGATAATGCAAGAAGTACACCTTCAAATCCTTCATAGATATGTATCTTCACTGCCTCTATAAGGCTCACGGAGGATATTGAAATTGGTTGTTTAGATTAGAAAAAAGGTGAAGTCTCTAGAATTATCCATGGTACGGAGAGAGTGGACAGTGTGAGACTTTCCCCCTTTCTCATAGTACTAAAATTAGTACTGCTGAAGCTGAAGGGAGGGAAGTTCAGGCCAAGCAGAAAAAAGTACTTCTTCACACTGTGTGTAGTTAAATTATGGAACTCGCTGCCACAGGCTATGAAAATGGCCACCAACTTGGAAGGCTTTAAAAGGAGAGTGGACAAATTCATGATAGCCATGATGGATATCTACTGCCTTTAGTACCAGAGGCAATATGCCTCCTTATGTCTGCGGAACACCAGCGGCAGGATGCTACTGCAGTCAGCCTGCATATGGTTGGACAGTGTGTGAACAGAATGCTGGGCCTGATGGGCCTTTGGTCTGATCCAGCATGGCTCTTTTATGTTGTTGGGAGGAGAAGAATAGTTTAGCCATCCTGCCCAGACATAGATGGAGATCTGCAAGCAGTTCTCATATCTCCAATGGTAGGTTTTCTAGTCAGTGCAATCAAAGAAAGTCAGTGCTTTCCTATATCTGTGATTTCCTGCATTAATTGCATTTCTCTTAGGAGTGTATATCAGGGCTTTTGTAACTGCTTGTTTTTGTTTTTTTTTGGGGGGGGGATTATTCTGAAGAACAACCCTTAGACAAAACTGTTTTCTTGGTAAACAACTTTAGAACACTCTTTCAAAGAACAAATGTCATTTTGTAAAGTTATACTGGGTGAATATGTTCTTACCATAATATTATAAACACCTTCTGTGCTGGGCCATATTTCTGTAGAATTGTCTTTGTGAAAGATAAAGTGCCTTGGCCACTTTAATATGCTGTAATGATTATTAAGTCGTGGCCCATGGACCAGCATGAGTCTGCAGTGTGCTCTCAGGTGCAAAATCATGACAACAGCAGTAGAAGAGAAGAAGGTGACTGAAATTTTCCACGTCACCAGTGGAAAAAAATGAACTGATACTTGATTCCAAACAAATTTATTTCACTATGCAAGCCCTAGCAATGCCTCTCTTCTGTCAGGCAATCCCTTTTCCTCTCATCATTAGCATACAGGACTTGATTTTAATGTGTGGGCATCTTAGGCAGCTCCTCTATGATGGCTATAGAATTAAAACATGTGGTTGATTTACAGTGCAACACAAAATTTAAGAACAGTTGGTCTGCAGAATAACACATTGGTTGCTATTGATACTCCTGTACTTGAAAAAAGTATGCTTTGTATTTCATGCAGCATTTATGCAGGAATAAGGCCTAGTATTGTGGAAATAAATGCAATGAGCTCTAGAAAGGGGCACTCACTCCAGCCCTCACCTGGTAAATGGCATCAGTGGTTTCCCCAGAGGAAACAGCTGGTTTGGAGGGTGGAGTCTATGGTGTTGTACCTGTCTAAGGTCCCACCCTCCTCAAATGCCATCCTCCACCCCTCAAATTGTCAGGAGAGACAGCTGTTTTGGCAGTTTATTCTGACAGGGAACAGTGGCTGAGGTGGCAGTGGGCAGGGAAGAAGAGCAGACCCAGCACCCAGCCAATGGCACACAAGTACTTTTGATTGGTGGTTGATAGGCCAATGGCTCATGGAGCACACAGCACAACCAGTGGGAGAGCTGGAAAGTGCCAATGTGTTAGGGCAATTATATATATCAGATTAGGTAGTGATAACACAGGCTGTGGGCAAATAGATACTGCATGACTCACAACTTCACCATCCCGTTTGTAGGTTACTCTCTGTTTTATGGAGCTAGAGAAAATGCTGATATCATTTCCATATTGACTATAGACGTTGTTGTATAAACGTAAGCTGTAAAATGTCTCCTGCTACAGTCATGGCATACTTTGGTAGCAACTGTGAAAAATGAACACAGGTATTTGTTTTAAACACGGACTATATTTTGACTCACACTGTGCTTTCAGGAGTTTGAAATGTAAATATCATGGTGTAAGACGCTACAATGTCATGGCACTCTGTCAAAGTTAAAGGCAAAGCATGCATCAGATTAATCACTGATCAATCGCTGCAATGTATGTAGGAACCAACAGGAGAACACTTGTAAATGTGCAAATGAAGTCTGTGGAAAAGATCTTCAAAAGCACAATTGGCTGCTAGGAGCCCAGCTGCCGCTCTGACTGCACACAGAGACAGACTGAACTGTGAGGCAGAGCCCGAACCCTGCAGAATAGACTTGTAGGATCTTAAAATACATTTTACTTTTTTACCAGTTCCAGAACTTATTAGTTAATGGAAATTGTCTCAACAGCCCACTCTTTGTAACATGATTGTGTCAACAAGATTTTTGTTTTCTTAGAATGTTCAGTGGCAGGCAAAGAATGACAAGGTCACCTGAATAGATGACAGGTAGAATAACCCAGTATTTTGGTGATGGGAGAGTAGTGAAAAGGGGCCTTTCATGTACCATTATAATCTTAAGGATACAGGGACACACTGCAGTGGAAGATTTCCGTACAATGAACAGAAATCATGGAACTGTATATAAATTAACATAGCCTTGATAATTCACAGAAATCACTGATTTCTAATGTCTGGTAGAGATATTTTGCCAGAGTGTTTCTTTATAATGGCTATGATAAAAAGTTCTTTTCACTTTCTGCTTCTAATAAATCTGAAGTGTAAAATATAGCATATCAATGCAGCTATTTTTTTCTTATGAACAAAATGGAATATAAAGCATTTCATTCATTATTAACTATTCTGATGTTGTAAAACTGACAGTTATAAACACTGTGGTATGATTTACTTTCATTTATTTGTATATTATGACAAAAAGGTACATAGGACCGTTGCTCAGGAATAAAATTAAAGCTTAATTGTATTACAGAGCTTGTTTGATATTTCAGAATCAATAATTTGTACAATTCATTATCAAGTATGTTTCTTGTTCAGGGCTTCAAAATAATGACATTTCTTAAAATTACAAATACTTCTATGCACTTTTGAAAGGAAGTCGTTTTAATCCATTTTAGTCTTGAAACAACTCTGATGGCTAGCAAAAAAGTTTAAACTTCTAATAGTGTGTGTGGGGGGGGAGCTGGACATATTATGAAAGAAGATACTATAGTGTCAATAACAATAATTATCGTTCAAAGAGAGCCAGTGTGGCATAGTGGTTAGAATTTTGGTCTTGGTGTCACCATGGGCAAATCTCTTAATTTAACATAGCCTCCCCAGGGGTGGAGGGGTTGTTAGCTGGGGGGGTGGAGAGAATGGAATATTCACCAACCCAAGCTCCTTAAAAGAAGGATAATGTGAGAAATAAATGGCTAAAAGACCTCTTGATAATCTTATGTATACTGCCTTCTATTCCATGATAGTAAAAAGCAGGATACAAATAAAATAAAGAATATAAAAAGATTTTTCTTCACCCAAGAGGCATGACAAGCTAAAATGACCACTGTAAAAATATACAAGATTATATATAAAAACAGGCCATTTCTGGACTATACTTCTTCATCCCACCCTAGCATGACTGAAAACCAAGATTCCACAATGGAACTCTGCAGACAGTAGTTAAATAAGTTTGGAGTGTCACATTAAATAGAATGCAACACACATACCCCATCTCACCCCAGAAACTGAGGTCCCCAGGAACAGCTTTCACCACATCATAAAACAGTCTCTGATTATACTGCTTATTTTCATACATAAGTGTGTAACTGCAATTCATTTCAGTGGGAAAAAAGTGTTGATATACAGTGGCAATTGCAACAATTTGTATCTCCATTAGGCTGCCTGTGAGTTACTGCAGTATACATGTCATTTCTGTCTCCCTTAACCTGTCAAAATTGTAGGCATTTCCCTTAGGAAGACATAGGAATCGTGTGGTTTGTTTATATAAATTTCATCTCCATTGCCCTGGAAGCTATCTGACCAGTCAGCAAACCAGTCCAATTTGAGATATTTAAGATTTCTCCAGTTTAATATCACTGACTTTTATGGAACTCATGGCAAAAGATGGTAGTGCCAGCACCTGTCTATTATTAATTTATGTCTGCTGATTGCTTGGAAAATACTATCCATAACATTTCAGCATGTAATTACTGTACTAATATTTCAAAAACCATCTAGTGCTAAACCACTCAAGCCGCCACCTGAACATCGATTGCTGGTGGTTTTGAACCTTTTCTTCTTTCTTTATTTTAAATAAGAATGTTCTTATTCCATGCAGCCAAGGTAGAAATCAGTATGTAGTATCAACTCATTTATCAACTTATTGTCCCAACATGTACCTGTTTATTCAGATGTCAGCCATACTGAGTTCAATAAGATTTAGTCTCAGGTAATTGCACACAGGATTACAATCTTAATTAACATTCATTCACTGAAACTACATTTTGAATAAAAATATATTCAAATACATATAACATGCCTGCAAAAGTATAATTGGTGCATTTCATACCTAAAGAACTGCAAACAGCCTAGGATTACCCTAAGGATTATGGGTGTGGGAGGTATGCTGTGTTTTGTGGCCTGCAGACAAAATAGCTTATACATTTTAAAAATCTAAATCCTTGATAAACCAAATCATCAACCATTTATTTTATGTATGGAAAGACAGAGTGAAAACCTAGTTCAGAGATCATGATTAATATTAAAACATTTCAAACATCCTTTTATTATTGATCATGGTGAAATCTCTAAATGTTCTAACATTAATATTATCCCAGATCTATCCATACCTGTGTATTTGCTTAGTTCATTTAAGCTAACATCCATGTATAATTTATGGATGTTTGAAACCTCAGTACCAATTTTGAAAGTAAAATTTACCACTTTTAGATTCAGTGGAAATATATATTTGCCCTATTACTGAACAATTAATAAAATGCAATAGAAGTCCTTTGAAAGTTGTATCATACAGGTTAGTAAATTTCAGCACTAGTGACAGGATAGTGTTCAGCCCTTGCCATTACAAGTTCCATAAAAAAGAAGAAAAGAAGAGATTAGATTTATACCCCGCCCTTCACTACCCAAAGGAGTCTCAGAGCAGTTTACAATCTCCTTTCCTTTTCCCTCCCCACAACAGACACCCTGTGAGGTAGCTGGGACTGACAGAGCTCTTTTGATAACTGCTGGTGAGAGAACAGCTCAGAAATAACTTGTAACTCACCCAAGGTCACACCAGCAGCTGCATGTGAAAGAGTGGGGAATCAAACCCAGTTCTCCCAGATTCCCTACTCTTCCACATGCAGCTGCTGGTGTGAGCTCCTAACCACTACACCAAACAGTTGTGGTAATCTGAAACAGGAAGTTATTTCTTGCTCTATGAATTACTCTGATACCTATTCTACAATCTGTTCTACAGTTAATTTCTAAAACTAAATTATATACACTACTATAACCAGCATGTATTATTGAGCATAGCTAAACGTAGACAGAAAAGTTATCTGACCTTTTAAAGAATTCCAGTTGTGATACTTTGTCTTCCTTTTATGAAGGAGACTTTCTAACCTATACTATGGAGGAAGCTTTCTAACTTTACTATCCACCATCACCTTCTTGAATTCCTCAGCTAATACTTGAGGAATAACTTAGACTATCTGAACACAATACACTATAGTATTGGCAGTGTAATCCTAAAAACACTTTCCTGGGAGCAAGCCCCATTGAATAGACCTGAGTAGAATTCAGAGTAGACCTACTTAGAATTGCTTGTTTTAACAAGCCAGTCCTTGTTAAAACCCAACCCTTACATTCTCTAGAGTGGAAGAGACTTCAGTACCTGGTAGCATATTATTCCTGAATTTCTGGATATGAGCATTTAATGAAAATAGATGAGCCGTTTGCAGATGAAAATGGAGAACCCTTAACTTGCACAAAAATTAAGAGCTTGATGCTTTCCTACATTTCATGCAACGACTGGGGGTAATTTTAACAAATACATAAGAGATGTTTGCCTTCCAAAGGTTTTCTCCTGTCGCACACATTTCAAATTATTCTCACAACTTCCTTCTAATGCATGTGAATTTTAAAATGTAGCGGAAAAGTGCCTGGGCCACAGCAGAAATCGACTTGTGTTAAGCCGACGAGGGCAACCACCAGGCTAGGATGGAGACAGCCTTCCCTCCTTCCAAGGCCGGGTGTTTCTTCTAAGGAGAGCGAAGCACCGGGGGGGGGGGGCTCCCGCTTTGCGCGGCTTCGGCCCGTGTGCGGGGAGCTGACCTCTGGAGACGCTCCCGGCTGGGTGGCCCGGTTCCCGCGCCGCGACCTCCGCCCTCCGGCTGAACCCGACAGTCAGGGCGACGGGAGGGAGGGCACCCGGGGCGGGAGAGACCCCGGCTCGTCGCTCGGGCTGCACAGCCAAGCCAAGCCAAGCCAAGCCAGGGGTTTCATGAGAGCGTTTAGATTACTGGCGAGCTGAGCACACCTAGGACGGCGCCCCGGGCAAACGCGGGTCGCTCAGGCCAACGGGAGCCGAGCCGCCTGGGTGGGAAGCGGCCCCTGCAGCGCTCCCGGAGGCGGAGGCGTTTCTGCGCGCGCCCTTCCAGACTGGAGTCCCGATTCAACAGGTGGCGCCCCAACCCCGGGAGTGGCTGCTGGTCTGGAGAGGGAGACGCGGCAGCCCCTCTTTCTCGAGCTCCACGTCCCCTGCGCAGCGCTTCGCCAGGCCCGGCGGGAGTCCGCGAGAGGGGGCGCGCCGGGGGGGGGCAGGCCCGCCTGCCTCGTGGCGGCAGAGAAGGAGCCCCTCCCCCCGCCTTCCCTAGAGAGCCCGGCCAGCAGCCCTCTCCCCCCCCCCAGAGGGATCGGGAGCGAAAGGGTGGCGCGGCCGGCGTGCCAAGGGGCGGGCGGGCGGGGAGGAGGGGCTTCCCAGCAGCCTCGTCGGAGGGAACGGAGGAGCCTCCTCCTCCTCCTCCTGGGCGTGCGGGTCTGCCGCTGGGCACCCCCCGCCGCCACCGCCGCCGCCGCCGCCGCCGCCGTCGTCCTCCGCCCCAGTCCGGGGTGGAAGGGTCTGCGCTGCCCGCCGGCTCCGCAGCCCGATTCTTAACCCTTCCCGCCTGCCGGCGACTGGAACCACCCGACGCTCTCGACCAAACAGTTCTGGGGGAAGTTCGAGGGGGGCTGAGTGGGCGAGCCCGGCCGTCCCTGGGCCTCGACAGACACCTCCCCCCCCCCGCCGCCAGTCTTTCCTACCTCAGATGGGGGGGAGGCTTGAAAGTTTCCCGGCAGGCGGATCATTCGCCTCGGCTGCTGCGGCTGCTGCTACTGGCCTGTGGTGGTGGTGGTGGTTTTTAATTAAAGCAAATATATTTATGTTCGGATGTTTATATTGCGCCGTTTAATTACATTTCAGCAGCAGCCTTGCGGGTGTCTCCCTCGCCTGCCCCCGCGCCGTGTTCTAAATCACATTTTCATTAAAGGCTTTTAATAAGGAAGCCCACTTGACCGCTATTCATTACGCCACCCCTTCCACGCACCCCCGTCCATTTCTCCCGCGCCGTTCATTTATTCACTGGCTCATTCCGGCAGATCCGCCGCCACTGACGGCTAGCAGGGATGTGAACACTCATAATTATTTGTCAAAGTCCGCAAAGTGTATTATCCCTTTTTCTAGTGGTAATTAGTTACCATAGCATCTAATACGTAAATGTGCCCAGAGCACACCATTAACAGTTAAACGGAGGATTCAATTTAACACATGATTATATCTTTCATAAGTCATTATATTAGGAAAGTCAATGTCACTCATGCTGGGACAATCGCGGGATTAGAACCAAGGCTAAGCAGGGGCGGGGGGAGCTTGCCTTGGCAACCAAGGTGGAAAAAAAGGCGGCGGGGGTGGGGGCGTCGCTCGGACTGGATAAACGATCCTCGTTTGGAGGGGTGGCTTGAAATGAAACAAAAGCTCTTCAAGGGGAATATTCATTTCTGATTAAGTGATCCATCAAGCAGGGGAGGGGGGAGGAACCACACACCGCGAAAGACACAGACGGGGAGGGCGGGGGGAGGAGGGAGGGAGACCCTCAGATGCGGCGCGCAATTGGCAAGCCCCGCTCCGGGCCTGGACGGGTGCGGCCAATTCCCAGCGACGTCGCGGATGACACAGCGCAAGAGGAGCGGAGCGCCAGCCGCTCTGCACACGTGTCTCCGATTTCACACGTGGAGCCAAGCGCCAACAAGTAGCGCGCTGCTCGAGCTTGGCCCTCCTGGGAAGGAGGGAGGGAAGCTTTCCTCCACCTCGCGCAGCCTTTGGGAGGCGCTACGGCTCTCGGTGAAGGGGAAGCCACGGCTCGGGAGGGAAAGGCAAGGCCCCACCCGCCCTGTCCCGCGTCCCACGGTACACCGAGTGAGCTTGGGTCGCTAGCATTTGTAACCGAAAGGTCTCTCTGCTCTCAACTGACTAGTGAAACGTCTAAGTCCAGAGAGCCCAGCGATCGCTCAAGGGGAGCCGAACAAGTTACTCGAGCACTTTGATTTAAATAAACAAGAACACCACACACACGCAGAGGGAAACCATTCCGAGAGACGACCAAAAAGGTACAGGAAAGCCAGCCGTCGGGCAGGCAGATACTCTGGGGCCGCGGGAAAGGGACCAAAGGGACAGAAGGGAACCCAGGGAGATTCAAGCCTGGCCAGATCTCTGGGCCAAGGGCCGCGACCCACATTCGGTGGAAGTCAAGGCCCCAAATTCTGGACTACTTCCGTCGAGTCTCCCGTGACACGTCCAAGAGCTACGGAATCAGGAGCGCACGGAAATCAGTTTACTAGTAGTCACAAAGGGCCGTTGCTGCCTTTCAAAGAAGGCGATCCAATCCAGTCCATGTAAAATTTCTCACACAGCAACGGGAGGTAGGGAGGTGCGGCCTAGTGTTGGGCATGCAGACGACGGCCGGCTCCCAATCAGACGTCCCAAGCCGGTTGCAGGCCGATGTTACAAGGGCAGGGCCGGACACTTGGCTGGCCGAATCTTTGGACTGATTGCTCCGGAGTCCTTTCGCCGGGTAAACCTTATTCCAGGTTCCCAAACGCAGCGCCCTCCCTTGCCCGGATCTAACACTCCGCCTGGCAAGAACTGAGCAGGGGCCAGCTGAATTGCTGCAGGAGGGCCGCTCAGGCGGTGTCCAGCCTCGTAGCCCAGGCGCCCTTGCGCCGTTAATAGGCACCCGTCTAAAAGGGGTGGGGGTGGGGCGCTAGCCGGGCTTCTGGCTGAGCTTAATTCCTAATCAGGATGATGGACAGCGGAGATAGAACAATACAAACTAATGGCTGTGTTGCTGATCACTTTACCCCTTGATTAAAGACACCCAATTATGGCGCAGAACAGTGTCGTAATTATGTTCCTTAATCACATCCAGGAGGTCTAATTGCCTTAACGATGTGTTTCATTAAATGAATTTAGGTATTATAGTCGACAGTTTTCATACACAGTTGTTTTCAAATTAACATAATATTAGACATCGTCATGGAAATTGTTTTAATAATCATAATTAGACGCACCCAGGCTTTGTCTGGTAAATACCGAGCGACGGTTTCTCCTTGCGCCTGGGGCTGAGCTGCCCACCCCGTCTGGGCTGCCTTCGCCGCGCTTTATAGTTACGGCTCTTGAAAAGTTACCGGCGCTGATTAATCTCTCGCGATGCGAAGTGGAGCAGAAAGTATCCGTCCGCCCGCGGCAGCTCGAACCGTTTAGCGGGGAGAAGCCCTCCACAGCCAGAAACACCCACCGGGCGGCCTGTCCGCAGCTTAGCCCTGCCCCGCAGCCACGGGCCAGAAGCGCACCGAAGTGGGACGCGGAGCGGAGCCAACCCCCGCGCGGAACCTCGCCGTAGCCGCAGAGACCGGCCCGTCCGAACGGGATGGCGGCGGCTCGGTGTGAAGGAGGTTGGTCAAAACACCTGGACAGCCAGGTAGAGCAAAGCCGCCGACAGTGGAAGTTTAGAGTCTGTTTGGAGTCCTCCCCGCAGCTCGCAGGAAGTCAGAGTTTGCCGGAATCAGCCCTGGGCACCTGTGGGACCCCGGCATTCCTTCAATGAATGGGGATTGCCTTGTGCCCCCCCGTCCCAAATCTGATTTTTCTTCTTTCAGAAACAAGAATCTGGCGGGCCCTTTTCTTCTCCTGGACAGGTCCTGCGCAACAGTCCCTCTCGTCCGCACACCGGCATAAATAAAAGATAAACACAACTGGACAAGGTCGCAATGCCTCCCCAACAGCTTGCTTAATTCGAGCGTTATCCCCCCCCCCTCCTTAAGACTGTGTCCACATGAACCAAATAAAGGGAGGGGGGCTGGGCTTTTGCCCTTCTTACAAAGCACTTCATGATAAAGATTTGTTCAAAATATTTTAATAAAGATTCTTTCCGACACAGATACACGTACAAACCACCATACATCGCTGTCATCATCTGATTGACCTATATTTAATATATATCACTCTTTACACATCCATGACCTGGCAACCGACCCATCACGGCTCTCATTCCGCCATCCAGAGCTGACTGGCTGAATTGGGATTATCAGCAGGGAGAGGGGAATAGCAGGCCTCGTGGGGGAGGAAGGGGGGCTAAAAGATTTTCGGATTTCCACTTCCTTGGCAGTCGGAGCCGCAGTCCAATTCTGCCAAAGGGCTGGGATTCCAGTCCCTCTAACTGTCGAGGACAGGCAGTTCCAGCCACAGCCCAATTAAGTTTAAACGCCGATTATTTAAAGCGGAGGCCCTCGCGCACACTTTCCCCTTGGAAACAAGTTTCGTGGCAGTAAATGGGATTTACTTTTTCATGGAGATTTAATTTCAGCAGGGGCAACTGCCCGATTCCCAGTCCTGTTTGCCTGAAATAGATTTCGACTACTTGCTCGAGTCATACAATGCTAAAAGCACTCTTATTCGGATGAACATTCAACTGAGAACAATGAGACTTACTCCCAAGCAAATGTAATACGGATTCCGATGCGAAGTAGACGAACCTATTCCGATTTAATTGGGTTGCGGGTCAGAAGCTACTTGGCTAACAAGCCCCCCCCCCCCGGTGCATCAGCTTAAATAGGTTGTGGACTGTTTAAGATACACCACAGTTGTTGGGGGATTCTTTAAAACACACGAACTCAACTTGAAATCTACCTCGGAGGGAAACGGCTACTGCTGGACTTCTCGGCCTCCTGTCACCAGTTGGGGGGAAAGTGCGAACCAGCAGCTAACACCTTCGGACAGAAGAACTCCCCTCATCTCGAATCGAAAACTCCCCACTTTCTCGCCATCGGGGGCGGCGGGGGGTGGGGGGGTGTCTTGCTTTGCACATTCTCGGTGGGAGCTGCTGCCTGGTGCCTCGTCACAACACAGAGCCAGAGCCAGGAATCTCTTCACGCTGCCCAGAGTTTCTATGCCCCGGCAGCCCGGTTTATTAAGCAATTAAGAATACACCCCTCCTGTCATTTTTGGACTGAAGCGATTTATTAAAGCTCAATTTATAAATACAGGGATGATGCAAAAATCCAGATGACCTTCATAAGCCCCAGCAGCTCGGATACATCAAGATTTCTGGTTCATAATGTCCTTGGCAAATCAACACTTTAAACACTTGGCACAAAGTTAATGGGACTGTTGAGAAGCATTGAAAAAAGAAAAAACACGTAAGACCCCATGACCTTAACACAGGATGACTATTCTTGGCGTGAAAGGGTCATTGAAATAAATATCATGTCTTCTGGCACACAGGATTGCAAAGTGAAAAAGAAACAAGGTGCACAGCTCTCAAAAATAATAATAATAACAATAATCAACCTGCATGACTTCAGCCACACGAACAAGGAGTTTGCCCCCTCTTTATAAGATCACTCTCCGCCAAAACTTTACGCATTTTCACAGGCTCAGAAGTTCAGAGGAGATTTAAAAATGCAAGTATTTTCAGAACAATTTTTGCGCATGTCTAAACTCATGAAGTCTATATTTCAAGTTTGCTTGTTTCCTGGCTCAGAAGCAAAAAAACCCAAACAACAACACAAAAGTAAAACAAGATTTCCAAAAAAAACCCTTTTAAGTGCCCTTCTTGACTTGTCTGAGTTGACACTCCACCTGGCTCCCTCCACATCTCTTCCTCGTTCAAGCCCAACCAGAGCCCCTCCCTCCCTTTCTTGGTCTTTGGAAAAAGTTTCCGACACTTGGAGGTTTCAGGGCCGCATGTGGAGCGCAGAGGATTCTCTCCCCATAGATTCTCGCTCTCTCGCTTTTTGTTCACACACTCACCCCAAAACATACACACACACACACACACTCCCCAAATGCGACTCTTTTTCTGCGTATGAATTTAAGCTTCGCTGAGGTTCCAGTTGCACGCAAGCCCCCCCCCCCCCGGGCCCCAGTAGCACCCCCCGACCCCCTCCCCAAGGCGGCTGTAGCAGAAGTCCTGCCGAGGAAAGGCAAGGCGAGAAGGCCGGCTCGGGCGGGAGCGGGCGTCTCTGTCTCTCTCCCCGGCGCGAGGGATTAAGGCTTCTCCGTGCACTGCTTGCAGAGGCTGGACGAGACGCTGTTGAAAAGGGCACATTTCTCCGGGCACGAGGTGGCGGGCGGCAGGCCGGCGCTGAAGGGGTAACCGGCGGCCGCCTGCTCGTAGGCCCCGAGGGCCGGGTGCAAGGCAGCGGCGGCGGCGGCGGCGGCGGCGGCCGAGCCGGGCAGCGAGGCGGCGGAGATGGCCTGGCCCTGGTTGAGATAGGCGACGAGGCGGCGCATCTCGTCGAGGGCCTGCGCCTGCATGAGGATGTAGTTCTTGGCCAGCAGGAGCGTGGCGATCTTGGAGAGCTTGCGCACCGAGGGGCTGTGCGCGTAGGGGATGACGGCCCGCAGCTCGTCCAGCGCGTCGTTCAGGTCGTGCATGCGCCGCCGCTCGCGGGCGTTGATGTTGAGGCGCAGCGCCTTCTGCTCCTTGGACTTCTTGGCCCCGCCGCCGCCGCCGCCGCCGTGGTGGCTGTTGGAGCAGGCGCCGCCCTCGGGAGTCTTCAACAGGGCGCCCCCCGCGCCCCCGCCGCCGCCGCCCGGGCCCCGCAGCAGCAGCTCGCAGCGCCCGTCGCTGTCGTCGTCGGGGCTCTGCTCGCCGCCGCTGCTCTCGGCCACCGAGCTGCGGCTGGTCCCGCTCGGCCCGAACTTGACGCCCAGCGGGTCTCCTGCGCCCAGCGCCCCGGCCGCCCCTTCCCGCAGCAGCGCCTCCGCGTCGGCCGCCTCGTAGCAGCCGAGGGGCGAGGGCGCCTGGCGGGGCTGCGGCTGCGGCTGGTGGGCGGCCAGGTCGAGCCCCGGGGGCGAGCGGAAGGCGGACTCCATCCTCTTGGCCGCCGCGCCCAGACTCTTGTGGAACAAGTCCTCCTCGGCAGCCAGGCTCAGCGCCCGCTCCATCCACCCCGCCGCCGCCGCCGCCGCCCGCCCGCCCGCCCGCCGCCCGCCGCCGCCGCCGGGCTCCCCTCCTCCTCCTCCTCCTCCTCCTCCAACTCCAACGCCTCCTGCCGCCGCCGCCTCGCCTCGCCCCTCCTCCTCCTCCTCCTCCTCCTCCGCCGCCGCCTCCTCCTCTTCCTCTTCCTCCTCCTCGCAGCCGGGCCGAGGGGCTCTCTCCTCCGAGCGCGGCTCCTCGCCGGCCGCCCTTCGCCTCCCCGCCGGGCTCAAGCCAGCCTGCGCGGGCGGCCCCTCCGACGCGCGCTCTGCCTCTCTCCGGCTGGCTGGCTGGCTGGCTGGGGCGCCTCTCTCGCTCGCTGTCCTCTCCTCTCCGGGCCCTCACCCCGCGAAGGGCTCAGGCATTGTGAGCGCCGAGCGAGCCTCTCGCGCTGTTCATCTGGCCCGGATCCCCCTTCGAGAGATCGCTGGGATCCATCAAGCAGGGGAGAGGCAGCGAGAGGGCGGAGAGGAGCAGCAGTGCCGCCGCTCGCTGCTCTTGCCTTGCGGTGGAGCGCCTCGCCTGCCTTCTGCTGCTGCTGCCGCCGCCACAGACGGGGGAGTCTTTTACCTCATTATCTCGCCGCGAAGGATATTATGAAGAAGCCTCGCCTGTGGGGACCGCGCGGGCTACCCAATCAGGTTAACGTTTTAATTAATAGGATTAAAACGGTCACCGACGAGCGGAGGCGCGCGCCTGGGCCGGGAGTCTGGCGAGACTAGAGAGTCGCGCGTCTCACGCCGGGCTGGCGGAACAGGCGGGCGGCAGCTCGCCCTTTATAAAGGCGCCCCTCCATTCTTCTCGCGGCCATCTGTGGGCACAGCTTCGCGCATATGCTTGCAAGGCGCGGCGGCGTCCGACGAGGAGCCCAACGACTGCCTCGCAAGCTTGACATGTGCGGCGACTTTCACTCCTCAGTGAGCACGCTGCAAAGCCCTCCGCGGGGTCGCAGGACGCTCCGCGCCTCCCGCCGCAAATTGCCGAGCGGGGCGGCCGGCTGGGCGTGGGGGCCGGCAGGGAGGAGGGGCTCGCCCGCTTGCCCGCCCGCCCAGGGCGGCCTGAGGACGCGGGCCGATGTAGCGCCGGAATGACGCCCGTCGGTGTCAGCCCTGCTGCGCGCTCTGCGCGGGGGGCGGGGGCGGGCGGGAGGCACGCCTGGCTCTTTATTGGCCGCCGCATTTCACTTTGGGTTTAGCAAAGCCCAGCCTCGCGCGGCAGTCGGGGGGGGGGCCGGAAGGGAGCCGGGGGGGTCTTTTTGGCAGAGGGGGTCTTCTTCCACCCCCGCCCCTCCTGCCTGTCACATCCTCCTTTACCCTTCCGTGGGGAGTCAGTAGGAGCCCAAGGGCGGGGCTGAGCCTCCCTGCCCTCTGCCCCGCCTGTCTACCCAGCGGCTCTAACGGCCGAGGACCTCTGGAGCCGACCTGGAGCTTCCCTCGCGAGGGGTTCCCCTGGCAGAAACCACGTGGCGATCCCGAGAAAACGGGTCCGGGAGGCTGGCCCGGTGGGCCCTCGGGCGCGCGTCAGTGGGATCCAGTCACCATGAGGCAAGCAGCTACGGGCTTGCAGTTTATGGATCGTGTGGTCTCTTCCCCCGTTTCTCGAAAGATGCGCTCGCTGGCCCGCCAGGCTTCGGTGGTGCTTGTCCAGTTAAAAACTCTGTCTCGTCTCCGAACTACTTTTCACGCGAGCCCCCTTCTCCTGCCTACCCAGCTGATCCTCGTGGAGAAACCAGCAGCCCTTTCCCTTCTGTTGCCCCCGCGCAAAAAGCCCACCACGGCACATAATGAATGACATGGTTTATTTTTTTCCCCTTCTGACATCACTAAATAATATTTCCCAACACTTCCGTTAAATCGTGCTTATGTGACAGAATAACTGAAGGCTATGAAATTTTGGGTTTCTCGGGTTTCATTAAAAACCTTTTAATTGTGTCTTTCACAGTTGGCCCCAGGTGTTGGACTCTTTTCATTACATTTTGCTCTAATGTGATGAAATTCTAATTCTCTCCTTACCATATGGTTAAATTTCCCCACTGAGAATTAGTTGAAAAAGAAGAAATAATCTATTAATCTCTGTAATAGATTCACAAATGAGGTTTGCCACAGAACCCTGTGTTTGAATGGTAATCTCGGAACAGTTGGGTGTCTTGTTTCAGCAAAGAAAAGGAGCAGGCGACAACAGACTCCCCCCCCCCAAATTTTTCACCTGGAAAAGAATGAAAAGAAGCCAAGCGACAGATCCCCCAACCCACCCCCTCCCCCGCAATTGCCTGGAGATTTCCAGCCAGCCAGCCCGCGCGGGTCCGATACCCCCCCCCCGTGTTCCTGCACTGAAGGGGGAAGCATCTCCCGCCCCCTCCCCGTTTGCCTCCCAACCCCACTGACCACTTTCCGACTCGAATCCCTGGCTCAGCCTCCGGCTCTCCCCCCACCCACTGAGCCTCTCGTCTTTCCTACAGGCGACTCTGTTTCTGTCTGTTGTTTCTGTCTGTTCTTGCTGATTGTTTTTCCAATTAGCATCTTCATTTTCTCTTGGACCATAAAGGGAAAGCCTTCCGATCAGCAGTACAAGGGGGGCCCCTGTCCCCTGTCCCATCTCGACGCGTGAAACTTCTCGGATCGCTTGCGGATGGTCGGGGGAGGGGGCGCATTATTGCAGTGGGCGCTTTCACAGTTCTGGGCTTCGGTTCTTGCAAACCGATGTCGCCGTCATTGATCTGGGACGCTTCGTTAATCCAGGCCTCCTCCCCCCCCTTGCTGGAGAACTTTTCGGATGGTGGTTCACCTTGCCCAGTAAGCAGTTTCGGAAATGAGAGCTCAGAGATATTGATACGGTGTCAAAGGCATTTCATCATCCTCGCCACCGTCAGACCCCGGACTGCCTGCGGAACGAGGGACTGGTTAGGCGAGTGATTGATGCCCTGTCAGCCTCTGGACAGGTGGACCACTCTGCAGCGAACAGGTGCGAGGAATGTAAGGTCACCCCGGCAACAGAGAGACTTAAGGCTCCGAGTGTCTTCCCATCTCCCCCCCCCGCCCAGCTGGTCTGTGCTGCTTTCCCCCTCATAAAGGGGGTCAGTGGCTGTCACACTAGAGGCCCCGTTCCCTCCCCTCCCTCTCCTGGCACCAGCAGCCTCTAACTTAGCCCTGCGTCGAGACAGACAGATAAACCGACCGACCAAGCTCTCCTTTGAGCCTCCAGCCCCAGCCTCCTGTTCTTGGTCCCTCTCGCTTCCGGGTCTGTCTCCCTCCTCTGTCTCCAGCGGCGAACTCTGCTCGGCTTCCCTCGAGGCGAGAGGGGCAGCGGTTTAATAGTCGCCACTAACTGTAGTTCGGAAGCCGGCAGAAGAATTTATAGGCGCTTTAAATGCGGGGCTTATAAAAAACACCCGAGGACTACTGGTCTTTGTGGTTTATGCACTCGTAAACTTTTGCTGATTGCTTCGGGGAAGTTGTCAGGCATTTAACGCGGCATCTATCTTACAGTGCCATGAAAGCACAGCTGCCCGGTGTCTCGTTACCGGCCTTAATTGCGGCGGGCCCTCCGTCAGCTGAGGCGGGGCCAGGCGCCCTCCCGCCCTGGCCTCCTGCAGCCCGCGGGTCCGCCGGGCGCCGGAGGAGGGGACGGGACGGGACGGACGGCTCGCCAGGAGCCAGCGAAACCTGCCCGGGGGTGGCCGCTCTGCCCAAGCCACGCAAACCGCCCGCGAACTTGCCGAGACTGCGGGGCGGGGGCGGGGCTGCCACTGGCGAGGGTGGGGGACTCCGTTCAGGACGTGCGAAGCATCTTCCCGGGACAGGCCAGAGTCTGCCTCCATAGCGAGTCCTTTGACCGTCAAAAGGCCCAAAGAACAGGGAAGCCAGTCCCGCCACCCTCCTTGGGGTTTGCTGCTCCCAGCCAGGCAGTGGTGTTGCAACCGAAAAGATGGCAAGAAGCGATGCGGATGAAACCAAGGCGGTTAGTGCTTCACACGGGCCCCCTCAGCACATCTACGGGGAATACAGCCTAAGCAATAGGAGCTCATATCCTGACCTGGCTAGCCCGGCCTCCTCCTCGAGAGCTGAAGTATTTGGGTGGGAGACCACCAAGGAAGTCCCGGCTGGTGACGCGGGGCAGACAATGGGCAAACCACTCTTGAGCGTCTCTTGGCTGGAAAACTCTACGGGGTCGTCATAAGTCAGTCGTGCCTTGACGCCAACAACCACCAACAGAAGCTCAGTCTAAGACCAGTTGCCATAGGTGTTTGTTTCTTCATGGCCATAACATGAAGTAATGATGAGGTGAAGCCATGAAAAGAGGCGCCACAGCTTCTTCCTTTGCCTCATCTAAAACACACCGACGCCTTCTCAGACGCAATGTTCTTAGTTCACATGTTCAGCTGCGAACTGAACGATAAGATACCAAAGCATGCACCTGTGAACATACTTCTATGGAACAACTTCCAAGGAAAGTGCTTGAAAACTGCCCCCTGTGCCCTACAGAGCAGTTATTGCCATTCGCATCTTTCTAAAAGATCTATCCCTAGGGAAACGCTTAGTTACTATCCCAATGATTTAAGTGATATTCCAGAGATAGGACTCTCTGATTGATGTCAATGGGGCATCCTTCCAGCGATCTGTGGTCAAAATAGCAGCCTGTTAAAAGTTTGTTATTTATAATCCGCCTTTCTCAGTGAGAATCAAGGCGGGTTACCCAGAGTCAATATGAAAGCACTGGGGTTTAAATAGCAGAAGGGGGGGGGGGAGTTCAGAGTACCGGCCTCTGTTTCAGTTTGTGGTGACAGATATTTCGGTGAGATTTGTCTGAGATTAGCTGGGTGTGTGCGGTATGTGGATTACAGACGAACAATTTGAGAGTAAATCTATAATCTGTTCGTATAGTCTAATGATACAAACAATTGGGCTACCATTTGCAGCAGTGATAGGCGCACGTTTACGGGTCGGAGACATTCTTCCGACAGAGCACAGATAGCTTCATAGCATCCCGGAAGAGAACGTGTTCCTAAAGCTCGGGAAACGTGCTTCTTCTATGCCGTATCTAGAAGAACGCTGGCCCTGAAGCGGCAAGTCACCACCCTTTACCCCCCTCCAGAGTTTCCAGAGGGTTGAATCTTGGTTATTCTCTGACTTCTCAACAGAGTCAACGAGGCAGCAAACCGTTCCTAAGCATCCCTAAGAGCAGAAGTTCCATTGTTAGCATATCTTACTTCCGAGTAGACATATTCAGGATTGGGCTGCCAGTGTGTTTTTGGAACTTGTCTAGCCTACTGTTTCACTAGGTCTTGCTTTCCCCATAATCTATTGAAATGCCATGAGGAGATTTGTGTTTTCACCCCCCCACACACACACCGTCCCCGAATGGTTTCTTCTCTCCCCCCCCCCGTTTAAATTCACCAGACGCTTTCAGAATCCTGTTAGGAAAGTCATTATTAATACTGAGAAACTTTGGCCCATGTCAAGCCGAAGTTAATAATGATTAAGACTGCAAACCTATGTGCAGCAACCTGGGGGCCAATCGCACTGAATTCTGTAGGATTTGCTTCTGAGTCACCGTGCTGACTGAGGATGGCACTGCGCATCCTCTTGATCCCAGTGGATGGGACCAGTGCTCCCTCTAAGTTGTGGGGTCTTGTGAGAAAAATTCTACTTTGTCTGAGCTACTGGCATTAAAGTCGTGAGCGAGCGATTTGGCTGCTGCCTAAATTAGTTTGCTCTGGAGCCATCCTTCCTGAGCGAAGACAAAAATCTGTGAGCCAAAGGCTAAAAAAACTGTGAGCTAGCTCACACGAACTCAGCTTGGAGGGAACACTGGATGGGACAGTGGTCGCAATGAGACTGAGGCGGCAACATCCTGAGACTTGGGTCCCAGGGAAGATGCGCAGGACAAGGGTGTCGAGTTCGCCGGACTGGGACGTCGGGGTGCGTCTGTTGAGCCAGAGTCCGCAGTGAGGCACAGGCTGTCGAGCACTCTCTTGTCCTGAGCATGTTTCCCGACAGATATTCCAGCGGGACGGCCATGGCTCTCTAAACCATACTATCCGCCGCCGCGGCTGGGTCAGGGTTACTTCGTGTGCCTCCTTAGGGGTCAAAGATATGTGTGGGAGGGGGTGGAAGAGAAGCGACGGACGAAGCATTTCTCCCTAGGAAGAGGAGTGGGACAGATCGAGAATCTTTCTAGACTATACAGCAAATCAGAAGAGGAAAAGGATCCGGCGAGAAAATGATTCCGAATCGTCCGCATCTGGAAAGCCCCTACCCCCCCGTCCACTTTTTCTCCGGGACCTTCATTGGTTTGATCGTCACCTTCCTTTTCCTTTGTATTAGTTTTTGTTTCTGCAAAAGCCAGGAGTAGGGTTTTTTTTGGGGGGGGGGTTTAGAAAAATGTAAACTGTGCTTTAGAAGACACAAGTCTGGCCTTTACTCGGTGCGAAGAGGAGCAGGCGTGCTGGGGGAAAGTCTGACTGCGGTGAGAAAAACAGGGGAAAAGTGACACCTACCCCCCCCCCCCCGCAAACCGCTTCCCTCTTTATCCGGCTAACAAACCGGGTTAAACCAACACCACCCCAGGAGCTGATCCCATCATTAAAACAATCCTATTAGCTGTTCACTTAGCAGCTCCGTAAGCGCGACCTCCGGGGCGGAAGAGAGAGCCGGTGGAAGGAAAGCACTTTTCAACTATGCAAAGTGCAGAGCACCAGTCCGCCGCTCCACCAGTCACTTAAACCCGGTCGCCTGGGTGTAGATTGACTTTGCACTCTCGAGTCTTACGGAAACAGGAGCTACGTCGGTTCGCCTAAATTCAGTTTCAGGACTGGATGGATCCTCCCGTTTCTGCAGCCCGCGGAGCCCCACCGGAACAAAGTGGCCCTGTCTGTCATGGGACGAAGAACGGGTGTGTGTGGGGTTTTTTTTTCAAAAAACCGGCTTCCGCTGCAGCTTTTCCCGCTTGCTTGTGCCTCCGCAGGGGTAAAAGACTTGTTTGGAGCGACAGGGAAGCAGCAGGAGAAAAAACCCCTCACTAAATACTTCTCGCTAGCACAAAACCCCTAAGCAGCCCAGCCTGGGACTTGGTGGCGCAGAGCCTTCTCGCTGGCGCCCTCACACACGCGCACGGCCGAATGAGAATCGTCCAGGGGTAGTTTAGAACCAGGCTGAATCTGAAGGGGCGGTTTGAATGGAATGGACCCTCGAGGATCCGGGAGCAGAAAGCGACCCCTCGCCTTCTTGTTCTCATCTTATTCTTTACCGTACTCTTCACGAAGTCCGGTGAAAAGTCTACAGAACAATACTTTTGACTGCAAATCACCACACCGAGTCTGTTCTCTGTAAAAGAAGAGAAGGGTATTATGCATGAAAAATACAACAGGGCTGGACGTGGCGCACGCACCATTTCCACAAGGTTGAGGGATCACATGACTGCGAGCAGAGAATCGTTTTCACTCAGCTGCACTGCTACAGCCACTTGGTTGAAACATGTCTGTTCTGACCATAGTTTGCTGTGACACGGTTGTACTCCATTGTCTCTTTACTTTCTTTCTCAATTAAGAAAGAAACCAGGATAAGAAGTGACTGCCCTTTGCTTATCTGCCTCGGTCTGCGATTTAAAATACACGGCTCCATCTCCTGGCCAAATGATAGAACAGTTTCATTCAGGGAGCAATATTTTGAAACTTAAGCACAAAGAAATGTAGCTAAACACAGTCTGGTTGTACAAATCTCCCTTTGGTTAACCTTTTAAAATAGAGCATCCTGCTATTAAAGGCAAGAATGTGGCATGGTCCAGAACTACCTGCCTTGGTTGTCTTAGTTCTGCTTCTGCCCAGACTGTTAAACCTAACAGTGAACTTGATGTCCCCAAGTCAGATCCTAGGGCTGATAAGAGAAGCCATAGAAATGGAAATGGTATTATTTATTAATCTAGTCACTTCATTTATAGTTTGCCTTTCTTGTTGAAACTCCAAGTGGATTACCCCATTAAAAATAACCAAAATAGGAAAAATAGACAACTGTGTAATACAAATAATATACATATTATGTGGAAAATCCCTAGATGACAAAATAGTATACTTAACAGACTCTCCAGGTATGCAGAAACAGATGCATTTGTTCATAAAAAGTATCCTATCCAATAGCCCTGGGCCACAGTTGAGTGTCACAGTTAATGGGAGGAGGTGTGGTGGTGGAAAAGGGCAACATGAGGGGTTCGGAAATTGGCCAGCTCCAGGCCTAACAGTGTAAGGTAGCCTGAAAGGGACAATTATCTAGGGGGAAAATCAGTCATCTCTTGATCTATCTGGAGTCCAGCATGCTGCTCCTGTATTTTGGATCCACACAGTTCTTTCCAGACCCCCAACTAGTTCCCCCTAAAGAATAAGGTATGCAGTCTGGGCTAACTTCTGGACACTGTTTGATGCTGGAATGTCAGGTATCAGCAGCAGCAAGAGTGCTTTTAGCAGATGCTGTAGAAAAGAGCAAGAGTCCAGTAACCTCTTAAAAACTAACAAAATTTGTGGCAGGGTATGAGCTGTCATGAGTCACTGATAACAAGGTGTGGCAGGGTATGAGCAGTGACTCTATGAAAACTCATACCCTGCCACAAATTTTGTTAGTCTTTAAGGGGCTACTGGATTCTTGCTCTTTTCTATTGCTACAGACAGACTAACATGGCTACCCATCTTGATTTAGTGCTGCTAGTGAACTAGTGATGACTGATTTCTTTCAGACAAGGATCTGGCCTCCACCATGCATGCATAAACAGATCATTGCAGTAGGCTTTATGTGGAGCGGTTGCCTAGCCCAAACAACCCCCATTAATATTATCTATGGGTGCACCCCCAAAAAAGGATCCTTTGGCTTATACAAAACCAAAGGAATGGGACAGCCTCCTACAGATGATCCCTGAACTTTAAAACATGAGGCATATGGGAGCATAATGCTCAAAAAACATTTGGCCTCTGGATGTTGGAGGGAAGGATAACAAATATTTACACCAGTTTGGTGTAGTGGTTAAGTGCGCGGACTCTTATCTGGGAGAACCGGGTTTGATTCCCCACTCCTCCACTTGCACCTGCTGATGTGACCTTGGGTCAGTCACAAGCTCTGGCACAGCTGTTCAAATCAGATAGTTTATTAATGACATTCTCTACATGGGAACAGCCCAACATCATGAGTATACTAGGAGCGCATTGATCAAAGTCCTTTCTTAAGCTTCAGAGGTCCCTCATACCCTCTTCACCCTAAGGGCATGGGAAAGTTTTTGCAAGAGAGATAATCCAAGCTATTGAGATTTCCTTTGTTAATACTGTTCTTGGAACACCATCATCAAGCCAGGAAAGACCAAAAACAATCCATCCCAAAGTCCATCAATGACAGTCTCCAAAGTCCTGATCCAATACCAGGAGGGACCCCAATATCAAACCAATAGCAACTCTTCTCAATTGGCACCAAGATAAAGTCAGATGCATAAGAGAGGCCACCCAAGCCCCCTGCTCCTTGAAGATGACTTTCATCTAAAACAACCTTCCAGTCACAGTGAACACTGCAGCATCAGATCCTTCCTCTTCTAAATAGAGTATGATTTTTCTTTCCCTGTAGTGCTTTTATTCTTCAGTGTAATGTTTCATGTTCTTGTTTGCACTTTTCCCTCTCTTAGCACTCCCATTTTCTTTTCTTGACTGATTTGTCTTAATACAGCCAGCTCCTTCCCATTGCACCCTGGTCAGGGACTCCCTTTTCATTATTCTCGGCTCTGTTCTCATTTATCCCACCACACAGTGGCAGATTAACCATTAAGCAGACTAAGCACATGCTTAGGGCACCAGGGCCAAAGGGGGCACCACAAAGTTGGGGAAAGGGTGAAAAAATGTAGAAAGATGCCTTTCAGGTCATGAATATTGGAACTTTGATACATTTAACTTGTGAAACATTAAAATAAATGTTGTATTGCATTTTTGTAGAACTTTATGTAGCCAAAGCTTGGCTTAGTTTGTACAGTATATTGTGTTATCATATGAATAAATGTTTGTATTGCTGCAACCTGCATTGTATATCTGGTCAGACAGGTCAACAACTAAAATGGACTGGGTCAGTGTGGAAAGGAGGGGGGCACCAAGACTGGTAAGTGCTTAGGGTACCAGTGAGCCTTAATCCACCCCTGCCACCACACCTTCTGGCCCTATGTCAAGCCAACTGCCCCCCCCCCATGCTCTCTGGTTTTGTTTGCTCTAGATTAGCCAAGCAGTAAGATCATAATTTGAATGTACACATAATTTAGACAAGAAATTCAGCTTAAAGTAACACAACTATATGCTAGAATTGAATAAATTTGTTTTCTATAATACATCTGCTGTTTTGGAGGGCCATCAAGTCATGGCTAATTTATGTTGACCCCTTGGGGTTTTCAAGGCAACAGATGTTCAAAGGTGATTTGCCATTGCTTGCCTCCACATCATGACCTTGGTATTCCTTGGTGGTCTCCCATCCAAATACTGACCAGAGCAGACCATGCTTAGCTTCCAAGATCTGATGAGACTGGGCTATCCTGGGCTACCCATGACATCTGCTTACTGTTTAAATTTTCCTTGCTGATTCTCTTTTGCTAGTCTATACCTTGCAGGATAAAAAAGTTACTTGCAGGTTTGATTTATAATTATTATGAATAAAATGACAATGTAAACATTTTTTAAGATATATCCAGAGCAGAAAAGCAGCCAGAGAAGCAGTGGGGCCTTTGGATGACCAAGGAATAAAGGAAGATGGGGAGATGGCAGAGAAACTCGATGACTCTTTTGCTTCTGAGTTCACTGTGGACAATGTACCCTTGCCACATCTACTATTTTCAGGAAGGGAGTCTGAAGAACTGAGCCAAATTGAGGTGACTAGAGATGAAATTCTAGACCTACTAGGGAAATTAAAAACTAATAAGTCTCCAGGTCCTGATGACATACACCCAAGAGTTCTTAAGGAACTCAAATGTAAGATTATTGATCAACTAACCCATATATGTAACCTATCACTAAATTTAGGCACTCTACCAGAAAACTGGAAAGTAGCAAATGTGACACCATTTTTTTAAAGGGATCCAGAGGGGAACCAGGAAATTATAGACTAGTCAGCCTAATGTCTGCCCCAATTAGTAGAAACTGTAATCAAAGATAGAATTGTTTAACATATAGGGGGACAAAGCCTGCTGAAGGAAAATCAGCATGGCTTCACCAACTTTTTGGAGATCTTTGAGAAAGTGAACAAGCATGTAGACAATGGTGATCAGGAGACATTATATACCTGGACTTTCAAAAGGCTTTTAACAAGGTACCACACCAAAGAATGCTGAATAAATTTGGCAGTCATAGGATAAGAGGACAGCTTAAAAACTGGTTAAATGACAGGAAGCAAAGAGTAGGAATAAATTGGCAGTTTTCACAATGAAAGTAAGTAACCCGGGGGATCCCACAAGGATCGGTATTGGGGTTGGTACTATTTAATTTATTCATCAGTGATCTAGAACTAAGGGTGAGTAGTGTAGTGTCCAGTTTGCAGATGACACAAAATTATTCAGGATGGTGAAAACCAAGGCTGATTGTGAAGAACTTCAAGAGGACCTTGTTAGCCCAGCCGCCTTTATTGGGCTATTTCTGGACTGTTTTTATGCGGTTATAAACCTGATAGTGAACCAGCCAAGAGACTGTATGATAAGCGCCATGGGGAAAAGTCCAGAGAGGAAACAGAAGCCAGCCAAGGACAATGAGATGCTGTCTGAATTCACTCCAGTGGTGCCCCATAGCCTGCCCGCTGCTTGTCATGTCTTACACTCACGGGTTTACACTCAAACAACAAACTCTTGCATATAGCCCAGACTCCTGGTCTCCACATAATAAAGGGATTAACCCCCCCACGTGCCAACTCACACATTCCTCATGGAGAATCTACCCAGATACTGAAAAGTCATCCTTCTTTGTTTCCAACTTCCTCTTTTCCCACTCCCAGGTGTCCAACGGTCAAGGTAGCCACTAGCATTTGAAATTGACCCTAACAACCAATCCCTAGCCAGCAGGGAATGTCCCCAGGTATAAGCCGCCTGGCCTGCCATGCCCACCACTCGAGAAGCTTTAAAAACACTTACGCACGTTTCTCAGGAGCGAGACTCTGCCTTGCCTACTCCCTACCAATGACCTCTCTCAGCCTGCTATTACCTCTTATGCCCAGCTTACTTTACCCAAACCCTTACCTCGCTTTAAGGCTTCAGTCTGCAGCTGAAGTAGTGCACGTGTCCTTAGCAGGTCTAATACACATGTTCCCCATTATTTTCCTCCTTCCCACCCTGAACCTCCTGCTGGAAGATTTAGGAGCTACGCATCCCTGAGGTAAATATTGCCTCTCATCGTTCAATACCTGCTTATGCAAAAGTGCTATTTATTTCCTTCCTGTTTGTACTAGTTTTTTGTATGCCAGTGTGTGTGTGATTGTATGTTCTGATTGATATTACTACACAGTAAACAAAAGATTTATTTTATTCCTGTCTTCTTGCCTCTTTACTGGGAAATAGCGTGGTAGCCCATCCTCTGTAAATACAGACCAAAGAATCCCGATATTAAATGCTGTTCTGAGTGCTCTATTAATTATAGATCAGAGCATTTCGGCTAACAACCCATAAACTGGGTGAGTGTGGCAAATGAAGCTCAATGTTGGTAAATGTGAGGTGACAAAAAACCCCAGCTTCAAGTGTAGGCTAAGGGGGTCTGAACTTATTGAGACTGGGTTGTAGTGGATAGCTCAATGAAAGTGACAACCCAGTGTGCTGTAGCAGTGAAAAAGGCAAACTCTATGTTAGGGATTATTAGGAAAGGGATTCAGAATAAGACAACCAATAGTTTAATGCCCCTATGGTGCAACCTCATTTGGTCACTGTATCTTCAAAAGGACATTGCAGAGCTGGCAAAGTACAGAGGAGGGCAACCAGGATGATTAAGGGGTTGGAGCAACTTCCCTGTGTGGGGAAGAGACAACTAATGGGGGACATGATAGAGGTTTATAAAATTATGCATGGGGTGGAGAGAGTTGACAAAGATAAATTTGTCTCCCTCTCCCAAAATACTAGAATTTAAGGGCATCCAATGAAACTGATGGGCAGTAGGTTCAGGATGGACAAAAGGAAATACTGCTTTATACAGAGAGTGATTAAAATGTGGAATTTACTGCCAGAGGCTGTAGTGATGGCCACAGGAATAAACAGCTTTAAAACAGGATTAGATAGATTCATCTATCTATATATATAAAAGAAAGTCTGCTCACCATAAAATCAATGCCCAGGCCAAACCCCTGGACCTAGAAACATGAAATTCAGGGAGATCACTCCTACCATGACAAAGATGCTTACTAAGAAGGGATTTTTTAAGAAATTTGATCCCTAAGGGGGGTCAAAAGGGGTAAAGTGTCCTCCCCCACATTGCTTCTTATATGGCTGCCAGGCTGCTGCCTCCTTGCACTCCCAACCCTCTGATTGGTCAGCTGTAGAGCTCAGTGTTCTGAGGTAAAAACAAACAGGAGACTGCAGAGAGCTACTGACAGTTGAGGAAAACAGGAATGGCCAACCACCTGTGAGGTGCAGCAAAGCTGCTGGCCCAGCCTCCCCATGGCTTCAAACATGCACCCCCCACCTCCTACACTTTACAGGCAGTTGTCTGTCAGGTGCAGCAGTGGGTGCAAGGTGCTTAAAGCCATCAGGGAGCCCACCCCAGCAGTAACACCTTAGCGATCCTGCCAGCCCAGCCTCCACAATGGCTTGCAATATACCACCCCTTCACTTTCTACAGTGGACAGGCAACTGCCTGTCAGGTGTAGGAGAGAGGGTGAGATCCATACAGTAACCTTTAGCCAGCCTGGCTGGGAGGGTGAGGTATAAATTTGAGAAATAAATAAATAAAACCAGGGAGGCTTGCTCAGTAGGATTGCCTTAATGCTGCTGCTGGCCCAGCCTCACCGATGCCTTTAAACACACTCCCCTCCCACACCAGACAGGCAGGTGTCTATCAGGTGTAGGAGCAGGGCCAGGGTACTTTAATCCATCATGGAGGCTGCCCGAGCAGAAACACCTTACCAATAGCTCAAATATTTCATTACACTGATATTACTGAAAGTGAAATATGTTTGTTTATTAGAAAAATATTATGACAATATAAGTGGAGAAAATTGTGAATGGGCTGAAGATTGTGCACCTCCCATTTGATATGGATATCCAATTATACACATTTTGGCAATCCAGAAAGATGTTCCTCCCCCTAAGACCTGCAGAATTACCAGTAGAATCCTAAGAATACTTTCCAGGGAGTAAGTCCCATTGAATAGACCTGAATAGGATTCTGAGTAGACCTGCTTAGGTTGGCATGGTAGGAAAGGCAATATTCTTTTTATCCATCAAGGCAGCAGTTTTAACTAAGTGCATCAATCCTAATTAAGTCCAATGGTACCTAGAGGGGTTTTCTAACAAGCATGCTTAGGATCAGGCTGCCCTAGTCAGCTAAAACTATTTGCAGTGCCATGTTATATCAACAACTCTACAAATATATTGAAAGATGTCACCTTCCTTTTAGTCTGAAATACAAACTGAGCTCAGTGTGAGGCTGCCACCACAAATGACACTTCCATGTTGAGTTTTTTCACTTAACATGGAACATGTGATGTCAACATCGAGGGTTGCTAACAACTGATGGGGGGTGTCCTGTCCCTTTAATGAAAGCTTGTGTGAAAATGGCCAGTTGATACTCTTCTTGACATTGGGGCCAAATACCCACACCTGGTACATTACAACTCATTAAGTCTCTATTAAAAGGGCAGGACTTTTTTTCTCCAGGCGGATGGTAACCCTAATATTATGTTCTGCAATCCCCCAGTCCCCCCAGTGGCAGGCAATGATGTGGAGCTGGGCAGAGAATCACACAAAGATGTGCCAATCTTTGATAAGATTGTCTGAAAGGCATAGGGAGAAGAGGATAAGCTAACTTGACAAATTAAGATATCATATCACATGCAAGATTTTAAACACACCTGATCCAGAGAAACCTATTTGTATTTAAAGCAATGGGAAAAATCAGTCATAACTAAAACCAGAAGGACATTAACTAAGGATGCAATTTAAACACACTAGGGTGTAAGTGCCATGGAATCCAGTAGGAATTCAGTATGCGTTCGTTGAACTGAACTGTCTTGCCTTTTCTGAATTTGGAACTATGACCACATGAGACAGTGAGGTATGAGTTAAAGCAGGAATGATTTATGGAAGATCAGCATCACCACTACTTTTAATGGTGGCTGCTGCTAACAGGAAGCCTATTTTTGCTACCAGTTGTTACAGGAAAATCCATCGTGACTCCAGATTTGGCCAGCACTTGATTGCGCTTATTCTGTGTTTATTTTGTGCCACAGAAAGCTGTATTGAAAGGTGTTTAGATTTATTGTCCTCTGCCCACATGCCACTCAGGAAACTGAAGGCTTGGTTGATGCTGCTCAGCACCAAGAAAGTTCCCTCCATAACCCACCCAGCCACACAATCCAATGATGGGCTGGCTTGACAGTAGCCCTTCAAGCACAGGTGCTCCAGTGTGCTCATTCAATAGCCCTCTTTATGCTTTTGCATATCACACTATTCTTGCCACCATACTTATGTCCTAACCAATCACACAGAATAGGCCTACAGCTCAGTCCTAAACAGAATTTCACCCTTCTAAGTCCACTGAAGACCAGGGAAACTTAGGATGGCACTGCCAATTCAGTAGGCCCAATCTTGGGAGCAATCTGGAGCAGGTGAGAAAAGACCCTTGTCCCCACCAATTTGTAGAGAACTCAAAAAATCCCTGTTCTACTTCCTGAAGTAACAGACTAATTCTGCCTTAATCACTGGAGTGGGTGGGCAATCTGGCCCACAGCACAAGAGCTGCAGAAATCTACTTGGCTTCCTTAGGCCAGAAACCCAACCTGGAAGAGCTTCATGCTTCATTTAAAATAGAGGTGCTCCCAGTGATGTTGTCCTGCTCAGCAGAGAATGGACTTCTTTGAATTTCACCAGAAGTAGTCTTGTCATCTGGTAATATTCACAGACAATATGCGAGTTTAAAACATTCCTGCATTTAACACAATGGAAAAAATAAACTGCAGAGAAAATGAGAAAGAAAGAAACATTCTCAGGCTCCCAAGTTAGAGGACTTAGTGAGCCCTATAAATAAGTTTATGGTGTTAACAATTTATGGTTCATTATATGCAAGTATGTGTGCAAAAATATAGCTAAGAGCCTTGGGATTATCTATTTAATATATGAATAGACCTTTTCTGGCAGTCCTATTGTTTGTTTAAATTAAAAGTAGCTTTATTCTGTTTTGTCACTAATGTCTTACTAAGTAAGAAAAATAAAATAGTGGATGCTCTCTCTTTGGATTACTTTGCTAAATCCATACTCAAATCTTTTAGTGCATCATGTTTTTCAGATGCCTGATTGTCAGCTTTATATTTCAAGAAGTGTTACCCGCAATTCAGGTACAGTAAAGTGTTTCACTCCACCAAGTCTCTGGGTCCTATATAACTTTTATAGTCATTATAAAAATAATTTATTGAAAAACTTAAACCTTTTCCAACTCAACTGACTTTTGATTTAAATGTATGTGCTCTGCTTATGGTAATCAGTTGTGGTGAATGCTTTTTTTCAGAATTAGGTTTTACTGTTTATATCACAAGGTCTGAAGGTACAGGAATAACATCCTCTAAAAGAGACCTGGGACACAAAAACGGAGAAATCTCAGGCCTTCCTTCTTTGCACCAAGTGGAACTGCAATCCATACAGAACCCCAAACCTTTCCCCTTTCTACAGTATATCAGATTTAATCTTTCAGTTGCCTCCATGTAAAACAGTCAAATATAAGAGCACCAAATATAAGGAGACCTGTAAAGATGCTTGAGAAAAGGAAATCCCATTCCCTCCCCTTCTCCTTGCCTCTGCTGGCTCCAGCTCCCCTCCCATTTGCCTCCCCTCCCAGCTCTAGCTCACCTCTGCTTCACCTTGGTTCAATACTGGCTGCAACTCACATCCCCCCCCCTTTGGCTTGGCTCTCCTCCCCCACCCTTGTCTTTCTTTCCTGCTGGCTGCTGCTTTGTCACTTCTTAGTCACGGAATATCTGCACACCCAGATATTCCTAGGTTTGTCCTGGAGGGTGTAGTTGACTGTTTTGTTCGGAGAGAGGTTTTGTGTGAAAGATAGTGCTGAGCAGTGTGTGTGTGGAGGAAGGAACTTAAGTGAGGTGCAGTACAGTGTGAGAGAAATATGTGTTCTGTGTTGAAGTTGGCAAGTTGGGAAGTACGCTCTGTGGAAGTTATTTTTTTAAAAAAACAATTTATTATTGGATATATTTAACATGTTCCATATTATATAAAAAACAAAAGAAATTACATATCCTTTTCGTTATACCCTCCCTCCCCAATACAAGGATTCCCGCAATGCTCTTACCCCCCTTATAATCTCTATTAAGCATTTACTTTACTAATCCTTTTTAACCTTCATTATCAAATACCGGTAACATTTTAACAATAAAGTCATTTTAAAATTTCTTCTTAATAACTGTCAAAACAAATCAAGTTATTCTTAACATCCCAGTTTTTCACCAAATAGTCTTGAAAGTCTTTCCATTCTTCAAAAAACTTTTCATCTTCCTCGTTGTTAAGCTTCCTTGTCAGTTTGTCTATTTCAACCATAAACAACATCTTCTTAATCCATTCCCATGTTTCAGGTATTTTTTCTTGCTTCCAAAATTGTGCATAAGTCATTCTGGCTGTTGTAACCAAATACCACAACAATGTTCTCTTGGTTACATTTACTTCTTCTAATTTAAGACCTAACAATAACATTTGTGGGTCTTTCTTGAAAGTACATTTCAGAATTTTCTGTATCTCACTATGTATCTGAGTCCAATAACTTATAGCTTTATCACAAGTCCACCACATATGGTAAAATGACCCTTCTTTCTTTTTACATTTCCAACATTTGTTAGACATACTTTCATTTATAATAGCAATTTTTTTCGGAGTCATATACCATCTGTACATCATTTTATAACAATTTTCTTTAACATTAACACATGTTGAAATTTTCAATGATTTTTTCCACAGATACTCCCATGATGACATAGTTATTTCACTGTTTATATTAACAGCCCACTTTATCATTTGTTCTTTTACTGTTTCTTCCTCAGTATACCATTTCAATAAAACCTTATACATTTTTGAAATCATTTTTTTACCTTTTTCAACCCATATAGTTTCAATTTCGTTATTTTTCTCCCTAAAACCATACTTTTTCTTATCGGTCTTAAATAAATCAAAAATCTGTCTATAATTCAACCAATCATAATCAAATTCAACATCATCTCTATTTTTTATCACATAACTTCTCCCTTCCACTTTCAAAAGACTCTTATAAGGTAACCAATCTGAACCTTGATGTCTGGAAAACGGTTTGATCACTTCTGCCGGCACTATCCAAAGTGGTCTTTCTTCTGGGAAGAATTTTTTATATTTCGTCCAAGTTTCGAACAGTGATCGTCTTATATAGTGGTGTTTGAAGAATTTATCAATTTTTGACTTTTCATACCACATATATGCATGCCATCCAAATTTATTATCATGACCTTCTAATGCTAACAATTTCATGTTGTCAAGGTTAGTCCATTGTTCTAACCACGTTAAACAGACGGCATCATAGTAAAGTCTTAAATTTGGTAGTTGAAGTCCTCCTCTTTCCTTTGCGTTACATAATATTTTCATTTTAATCCTCGGTTTTCTTCCTGCCCACACAAATTTTGATAGTTCTCTCTGCCAAGTGTCCAATATTTTACTCTGTCGTAGTATTGGGATCGTTTGAAATAGGAACATTAAACGAGGCAAAATATTCATTTTTACTGTTGCAATTCTTCCCATTAATGATAAATTCAGGGTGTCCCATTTTTTCATATCTTGTTGGATTTTATACCAAACTCTTTCATAATTATTTTTAAATAAACCAATGTTTTTCATAGTCAATTCAATTCCTAAATATTTAATTTTTGACACTACTTCACATTGAATCTTTTCCTGAAGCTCTATTTGCCTTTGTTTCGTCATATTTTTGCACATTACTTTCGTTTTATTTTTGTTGACATAAAAACCAGCTATCTCTCCAAATTCTTCAATTTTCTGCATCAACTGTGGTATATTCTCAATTGGGTCTTGCACCATGAACATTACATCATCTGCAAACGCCCTGTATTTATATGAAAAGCCTTTCACTGTAAGTCCTTTGATATTATTATCTTTTCTTATGTCTCCCAATAATACTTCCAGTATCCAAATAAACAGTAATGGTGATAACGGGCAGCCTTGCCGTGTTCCTTTCTGAACCTTAAAATATTCCGTTCTCTCTTTGTTTATATTCAAAGCCGCTTTTTGATCTGAATAAATTGCCACAATCATATTTAAAAAAGATTGGCCTATATCCATTTTTTCTACCACCTGCAGCATGAAGTCCCAATTCAAATTATCAAAAGCTTATTCTGCATCCAAAAAGAGGAATCCAACTTCTTTCTCTGGATGTTTATCACAATACTCAATTGCATCAATCACCACTCTTAAATTGTCTCTTATTTGTATATTTGGTAAAAAAAAACCAGCTTGTTCTTCTGCTATAACATCTGTCAAATATTTTTTCAATCTTTCAGAGATTACTTTCGCAAATAATTAATAGTCATTATTCAAAAGAGAAATTGGTCTATAGTTCTTTACACTAGTTAAATCCAAACCTTCTTTGGGTATGAGTGAAATATTAGCATCTTTCCATGACTCTGGGATTCGTTTGGTCACTCTTATATCGTTCGACAAAAGTACCAAAATTGGGGTTAGCTCTTCCTTAAATTTTTTATAAAATTTTGCTGTAAAACCATCCGGACTTGGAGCTTTACCCAACTTTGCCTCTTCTATCGCACTAGTTATTTCTTCCTTCTTAATTGGACCATTAAGCATTTCTTTAATTTGTTGTCCCAGCACTGGTACTGCAATGTTCTCCAAATAATTCCTAAGTCTCTGTGGATCAATACCTTTCCTTCTAAACAACTTTGCATAATAGTTAAAGAAAACTCTTTTTAGGCCATTCAAGTCTATGATATCTTTTCCATCTTCCGTTATCTTATTTATAAAATTTCTTTCTTTTTGATTTTTCAACTGCCATGCTAAGAATTTTCCTGGTTTATTCGCACCTTCAAAAGATTTTTGTTGTAATTTCTTCAAATTCTAATATAGTTCTCGATTTGACAAAACATTAAGTTGGTCCTGTAGAAGATGTATTTCTTTAATGGTTTTCTTCTTCCCTGGTTTTTTCTTTAATTCCTTTTCCTTTTGTTGAATCTTTTCTTGAAGGTCATTTTGTTGCTGCATCCTTTGCTTTCTATCTTTAGAATTTAATGAAATAACTAACCCTCTTATTACCACCTTGTATGCATCCCACACGATCTGTATGTCAGTACCTTTATTCAAATTTGTTTCAAAAAAATTCTGCGTTTCCTTTTTTAAAATCTCATTAACTATTTTTCTATCCAATAAATCTTCATTAATTCTCCAATATATTTGTCTTGGTTTCTCTTTTGATATCCAAAGTAAGGGATTATGATCTGAATTAATTTTTGGCAAAATTTCAACTTTTTGAGTCTTTAAAGCCATCTCTTCTGACATCCAAATCATATCAATTCTGGAAAAAGAGTTATGTCTATTAGAGTAAAAGATATAGTCCTTAACCTTAGGATTCCATTTTCTCCAAACATCTTCTAATTTCTCTTGCTTCATCAATTCAAAAAAGTTTTTCGGTAATTTCCCAGTCACTTCTCCTGCTGTTTTTGATTTTCTATCCAATATATTATTCACCGTACCGTTAAAGTCTCCTGCAAAAACCACTTGCTCATAATTTAAACTATCCAGTTCTTTTGTCAAATCTTTTTTAAAAAACTCTTTTGCTCCATTAGGTGCATATAAGTTCACTAGCAAAGTCTTTTTTCTATACATCGTTATTTCCACTCCAATATATCGTCCCTCATTATCCGCGAAGATTTGTTTTGGTTCTAATTCTTTAGGAATATAAATCACTGTTCCTTTCTTCTTTTTAGTCACTAATGAATAAAATTCTTCTCCCAATTTTTTATTAATCAGATATTTGTTGTCTTGTTTTCTAATATGAGTTTCTTGTAAACAAATTATATTGCTCTTTTGTTTTTCTAACCAATGATTTACTAGTTTTCTTTTATTTGGTGAATTAAGTCCATTAACATTCCAAGATAGCAGTTTGTATTCCATGGTATTCTAACTTAAATATCTTTAAAATCATCGAAATTGTTTTCTTTGAATCTGCACAAATCCCCTTCTGTTTTAATAGTAAATCTCACTGAGTTGTATGAAATGAGAGCCCTTGTGGTATCTCTCATCTGAACCTAATCCCCATTTCTTTCAGTTTGTCAACCAGTTTCTTAAATTTTTTCCTGTCTTGCAAGATCACTCTCGGGATTTCTCTTAGAATTATTATCTTTTTACCATCAATTTCCAATGGTTGTGTAAACTGCTTCTTGAAAATATCCTCTTTCATTTTTCTTGTCACAAACTGTACAATTACATCTCTGGGTAGTTTCTTTCTCTGAGCATACGTTGAATTTACTCTGTAAATTAAGTCAAAGTCTGACTCTAAATCACCTTGATCCTCTCCCATGTATGCTGTCAGCGCATTTATCACTACCATCCGTATGTCTTGCTCTTCTTCTTCCTTTATTCCTCTCACTCTCAGATGGTTTTGAGTTGCCCTGTATTCCATCATGGATTCCAACCGTGCATTCTCTTGGAGATTTCTTTTAACTTTTTGTTCCATCTCATTTGATTTTGTTGCCAGACTTTGAATTTCCTTCTTGACTTCTTCTATATCTTTTTTAATTCCTGCCACTTCTGTTAGTACCAATTCTTTCATTGCAGCCATGTTTTTCTCTTGTATTTGAACTTGCACCTGCTCTATTTGCTCCAACTGTATCTGCATCTGTTGTTGCAACTGTGATTCCATTTGTTTTCCCAAATTAGTCACCGCCTCCATCATCCTCTTCTCCATCGCCTCCATTGCAGCCTGCCACTCTTTTTTTCCCTTTGCAGTCATTCTTGGACTTGGTGATGAGGCGGCCCTTGGTCTTGACCTCAGATCCGTTTTGAAATCTGTAATGCAACTAACAAGTCCTTATATTTCCAATATCACAGCCAAATCGCCACCTTTAAAATTTTGTTCCACTTATTTTTCTCCTTAAAAATAACTTTTTAAATTTTAGTCCTCCTCAAAATGGTGGGCGCAATTTCTCTATTGTTTTCTGGCTAGAGTAGGCTATTTCGAAGCTTCCTGTTTTGATGTCCGTCCCAATATTCCAACTTCCGGTGTAACACTTTAAGACGTCCGTCTCCTTCCGGTTACTCAGTTCTTTTCCAAAGCCACTCTAGCCCCAAACTTGTCTTTTTTCAGTCGGAACTTATTTTCAGTAACACAGAATCACATCAGTTTCGTTTTTACTGCGCAGAGTTTAGTCTTAGCTGACCACAGGAATGCAAAACAAAGTTATTTTTCTGCCGTTTTTTCCAGTTTAAAAGACTTCTTTTTAATTTCAAACCAAGCGGATTATTTCACTAAAGCTTTGTTCGCTTTACCGTTCGTTTTAAATTTCGTTACGTCTTCAATCTGGTAAGCAAAAGTTCATTGTTACCTTACTTGTAATCTTGGGGCTTCACATTGCTTTTTTTTACAATCTTTGATAATCTTGATGTTGAAGAGGCCGGTAGATGACGGATTTATGCTGAATTCTCAGCCCGGCTGGTATCTGTAGTGCTGTTATGCAAACTGCCCGCTTCATGAGAGGGGATCAAAGTGTAAACAAGCTTCCGCCGAAGCTTATCCACACCAATCTCAACTCTCATTTGGGCTACGCTGCTTGCTGGTCACTCCCCCGCCTGGGGAGTGCTGCGTTGGACCAGATAAAGCCCAAACTGTCAGCAGATACTGCCGTACACCCTGCACAGATTGCAAGGTGCGTTAACTCACCATTTTAACTCCGACCGGAAGCCGCTCTGTGGAAGTTATTGGCCTAAATGGCAAGTGAGAAAATAAGCCTGTGTGGCTAGACCAATTTAAGGACCTTTAGTGAACCCAGCTGAAGCTTTTGTGCATTTAAAATGCATTTTAAAAATTATCAGAAAGAAAGAGAATAACTGAGACATTTAGGCAGCTCTGACCTTGTCCTCCTTTGCTCTGGAAGAGCTTGAATAGGTCTTTATGGTCCCTGCAAGTCCCTCCCCCTCCCTCTGCTTCATGGGGAACCAGCCATGGACCAGCCCAGGTGTTGCCCTGGCTTCTTCCGTGGCCTGACCCTATCCAGCCACTGCTGGGCCATGGAGGCATAGTTTTGGTATCTGCCCTGTCGGAACTTAAATACACAGCTTTGCCAGGCTGTTACCCCCAATTCTGTTGTGCTAAGGAAGCCCGGCTCTTTAGTTTCACCAACCACTGGCTTTGCTTCTGGATCTTTACGTAAGCCCCATGTGTGCTTCTCACACCTGGGAGACCCTCCAGCTCTCATACCCAGCAAGGGACAGGTGACGGTCACAGGAAGGCAGAAGGATGGGCAGGTGAGTGGTGAAGGAGGAAAGAGAACAGCTTTCTTTGTATCTGTTAACAGACAAGAAGAGCCGATGGGGAAGAGAGAGAGGCAGAGGCTATATCATACCCCAGCATGCTTTGCAAATATTTCACAGAATCATAGAGTTGGGTGGGACCTCCAGGGTCATCTAATCCAACATGTTGCTTGTAGTTTATGGCAGGCAGGCAAGACTGTGAAGATGGAGAGAGAAGGAGGCAAATACCAGGGCTTTGCCATTCTCCAGAGACAGGTAGTCTGCCCGCTCTGCAGACAGACTAATGTGAACATTTTATTTATTTATTTATTCAAAGCTCGATGAGGCAATCAGAAGGGAACAGAAGGATCGCTTCCAAAAGTACAAAACATAGATAAGATGCAAGAAATAAGTGACGAGGAAACACGAGAGTACTGGCTCCTCCACCACTGATGATGAGGATGCTGAACACCTGAGACCTCCCCACAGAGGGACCATTGAGAAGCCTCCACAAGCCCCCTCTGTTGTGTAAGAGCAGTCCCAGGAGATTGGGTCTATTCTTTCACCCTGGGGTACAGCACTGCCTTCTGACTTGGACCCTGAACCCTTTGAACCCAGAGCTTACTGTAGTATAGGAGGCCTATACTGGTGGGAATTCGGCCACTTGCTAATAACCAATGTAACTGAGCACACATACAAAGGAAAATCTCTGAGAGCAGTTTAATTATATTATTGCCATCTTGTGAGTTTTGTATAGAACTGAGTCTTAACTTTTATAGTATTATGTTTTAATCTTTTAAAATGTATACCTACATCCGGAGCCCGCTTGAGGGGTAGGGCAGGATATAAATAAAATATAATAAATAATAAATATCTCCAACTGCCCTCAGAAGGTCCAGAGCCACCCTAGATCCTAGAGTTGCCAGCCTCCAGAATTACAATTGCTCTCCAGGCTACAGAGATCAGTTCTTGCAGAAAATGGCAGCTTTGGAGGGTGATGAGCTCCCTCCTTTCCCCAAATCTCCAGGAGTTTCCTAGGCTGCAGTTGGCAACCCTATTTACCCCATCAGATTATTCACCACTGTAAAAAGACAGGGCAACTTTAAAAATTGGTTAGTAGAATCCCTCAAAATTTACTCCCAATTATATGATTGGAGGAGTGATTTAAATGGGATGCTTTTTAGTGTAGTGTTTTGCTTTTTTGGGATGTTTAGATTTCATATACTATTTTTAACTTTTTTTTGTGATTAGTGTGTGTGTATGTTGTAAGCCTGGAAGTCATGGTTGACTTCTGGTGACCCTAGTGGGGCTTGGATGTTTCAGAGAGGTGGTTTACTATTGCCTGCCTTTGTGTTCCAGCCCTGGTATTCCTTGGAGGTCTCCCTTCCAAGTACTTGCCAGGGTTGGCTCTGCTTAGCTGCCGAGATCTGACAAGATAGGGCTTGCCTGGGCTATCCAGGTCAGGGCTAGGTAGTGTATATACTATTTTTATTGTATGACACAGTGTGTGCTTTTCCTGGAGTTCATCCAATAAATGGCAACCAGGCTGCATCCACACATTGCTGGATATTACACAATCACTGTGCTACAGCTATTATTCACAGCTCCATTTTCCAGTGGGAGCAAGATAATTTGGGATGTGAATCCTTCCCATAGAGCAGGGATAGCATGGCATCCCCTGATGTGTGGATGCAGCCACATATGTCATAATAATGCTGACCATGTCCTCTGTGGCCTACAGGGATCTGCAGCATCATTCTCATCACAGCTGCATATATGGAGTATTGCAGGTGGGGCCACAAGATCTCCAAAGGAGGGAGAACCCTAACTGGTAACAGTGAAGATACTGATAGAAAGAAAGCCTTTGCAGGCTCACCAGAGTCATGGGACTGTTTCCTGAATATTGGGAAAGAAAGTGGCCGAATTCAAGACTGTGTGCTGGGGAAGCAAGTGCCTGTAGTTCTGGTTTTCCCAGATCCAGGACCTTGAAAAGTACCGGAATTTACAAAATTACCTTGCTCCTTTTAAAAAAAAATGAAATATGCAGGATTGTAAGGAATGAAGAAGCTGAAGTTCTGGAAGTCAAATTCCCATGAAACTGCTCATTAAACAATACTCATATTTAGTGAAAATGGCTAAATGTTTAGCTGCCACTGACCAATGTGCCACCGGAACGTGCTATGGCTTACATGAATATCACTTGGATACTGCTTCGGGTGAGGGGTTTTTTACTGACACTGCCATAATTTGCACTGTGTTGTTAGATTTTATGATGTTAGGGATCTGCCTATGTATATTTTATTGTATTTTATTACATTGATTGTTTTATTGTTTTTATGTTGTCCGCCGCCTTGAGCCGGGTCCTGGCAAGGCGGGATATAAATCAAAAATAATAAATAAATAAATAAATAAATAAATAAAATGGGCTAGATAGTTTCAAAAGCCATTTTAATTTCTTGTATAATTAAATGATAGGAAGTGTTTTTGTTAAGAGATTTTGTTTTTATAATGGCTTCTAAATTGTGAGCATTTGTTGGCTTGATCCTTCCTAACCCCCATCACTAAGCAGCCTTATCTCAGTCAAGGGTCTGTTCCACTCTTATCTCTCATGAAATATGTGTAGATGTATATTTTTACTTTTTCTCCCTAGAAGGAATGCAAGATGTACTCTGAAAGGAAAATAAAAGTGAATTATCTTTAAGGATGGAACTGGTTAACTTTCTTTTGGAATTCTAGGCCCTGACCTTTTGCCTATTTTATCCTATAAATGAAGATCTTTGAATCTTGTTCAGTATGCCTGCTTGCTCTCTTGCTTGCATCAGATGATTGCCTTATTAAAACTGTGTGCTCTGGTAGCCTAAAGCCTTGAGTGAATCTTCTTCTCTCCCAGAAAGACCTCAAGAAAAGGGAGGGAGGAGGGTTATGTTAGGATTTTGAAAACTTCTCTAACAGTTTGATATATTGAAAATAGTGGCATAATGCAGTTTTAACGTTAAAAACAAAACAAAAAATGTAACACTTGAGATGCCACAATAGACCATCCAATTTGATTTGACTTCTGAGTCAGACATTGTTCTGTTAGAGCAAGCAGTTATTCTAGTTCTTCTTTATGTCCTGTTCTATCCAGCTACCTGTTAAAGTGATGCACCTTCCCAACCACAATTAGTCATTGTGCATGTGCTGCCTCTGGAACCCACATGCTAAAAACATAGCAGTACACCAGAATATCCTGATACTAGTTTTTGAAATATATTAATTAAATGAATAGAGCCGAGAGTTGGAAATTCCGTGACAATAAATGAATACCTTTCACACCCATATGTAACAGTTATCCAGTGGACCTAACAGTATGCAGAGACCTTAGAAATTAGCATCATTTTGTCCATCTGGGCACCCTTCCATTTCTTTGGACATGATCCCAAAATTTACTATTATGTTTCTCCAATTTTAAACAAATATAACTTGCTTAAAATACTTTCCCCATTAAAATACATGTGAGAGGGGAGCACACAGGCGCTGCTTAAGTGAATTTTATATCAGATGTATCTGACAGTTGAATTTACCATGTTTAGCAATCAGATCATTTGGTCTGTTTGGTTCAGCACTGAGTTACTTAAATGCCAACCAAACAGGACTGTACTTTTTCAAAGGTCCACATGTGTGAAAACCCAGCCAGTCCAAACAGATTGACAGTCATTTGTGTATCTAAGGACTATGTAGAAAAACACTGAATGGTGGGATTTTTTTTTTTAAAAAATCACAGTGTTCCTTATGGCAACACATATACTAAATTTAAATTAGTGTTTGTTTATCATTGATTTATCTGATTTGTGACTGATTTAATTTTCTCTTTAAATAATTGCCTGCTAAGCAGAGAAGCATTGGTAGTCAGGCTTCTCATCTAAGCCCTGGAGTCTGGGGGCCAAACTACATAATACTTTTTGAAACACTGAGTCTCCCGAAATCTGAATTGCTTCCATTTCAGTCACACAGCAGCCACAGAGAATGTCACTTTTAAAGCCTGCAGGAGCTGATTTAGCTCAGGACAGCCCTGTGGGGAGAGGCTCTTGCCTTCCCCCTGATGTGGAATGGCCTTCATAGGGAGCAATTTGCATAACTTTGGAGCTACATGTGGTGAATTCCAAGAATGTGCACCTCCAAAGTTATACAAACAACTCCCCACCAGGGCCCCTTCAGCTCAGGGAGAAAGTGTGTGTGTGTGTGGGGGGAAAGCAGGAGCTACCTGCCCTTCCCCACACTGATGTCCTGAACGAAATGTGTTTCTTTATTTAGAGTTTTTTAATGCTGCCTCTCCACCAAATCAGGGTCCACAAAGTGGGGAACGTTAAATAAATAAAGTACAGTTAAAATAGAAAATTCAGTTAAATACACATACACAAACAACACTGTTACTGTGGGTGTGCCAGACAAAACAAAAAAGTCTTTACCTGCTGGCAAAAGACACTGACAGAGGGAGGCAGATGAATCTCCCTAAGGAGAGAGTTCCAAAGTTTTGGTGCCCTGATGGAGAAGGTCCTTCCTTTTTCTGGTTGCCTCCCATCTGCCTCAGATAGTGGGGGCAGCCCAAGCAGGGCCTCCAAGGATGACTGGAGAGTGTGGGTAGGTCTGTGCAGGCTTTAAAAGTGACATTACCAGCAGCTGCTGTGTGACTGAGGTGAAAGCAAGCTGGGTCTGGGGAATCTGGACTCAGGTAGTTAAAGAATGCATTGTGGAGTTTGGCCTGCATACAGGCTCCAGTGTTGCTAAAACCAACCAACCAACCAAAAATCTTACTACCAACCCCCCCTCCATTTTAGGCTAAGAATAGGGTTCATTTTAAAACCCCACATACTATTGTGATGGCATAGCTAGTCATGAGAAGAGCCCTGCTGAATCAAACCAATGGTTGGTCTAGCCCACCATCCTGCTTTACAGAGTGGCTAACCAATTGCCTTGAAGGGCTTTTCCCTGGTGTTGCCTCCTAGCACTGGTATTCAGAGATTTGCTGCTTTGAACTATGGAGATTCCCTTTAGTCACCATGTCTACTAGTTGTTGCCCTGCATGGCTGTAAAGTACTGGGTTTCGGGCCTCATGACTCGGACGACGACATAAGAGAAGACACGTTTATTCGTACTTCACATAAGACAAGAACACACAGTAACGGCCGGAGGCCAACTATATACAGTTAGGGGGGACGGCCCTATATTCCTATTGGCGGGTTTGAATCGCCCGCCAATGCTGCCATTGGTTCACTACTGGCGAGCTCAGGAACCTAGTCCCTATTGTTCTCAGAGAGCGAAGCTTGGCTGTATTTCGCCAGCTCTGCCTTCTGATCCCAGGACACAACACCCCTCCCCCATAGTTCGTCTCCTATCAGGTGACGTAGTCTTTTAAGTATGTTGGTGCCCTCCGTTCTCTTAGCGAACGTCGGGGGCCGGTACCGGGCTGGCGGGGCCCCTATCGGGTGGTCCGCCAGCACAAGGAGCTTGGACCTCTGGTAGTAGCCGAGGCGGTGACGGTGGCGGCTGTAACGGCGGCGGCAGCGGTGGCGGCGGTTCAGCTGTCCCCGGGGCCCCCTCCGGATTCCGTGGACTTTCTGGCGCTGGCTCCGCTGTCGGTGCTTGCGGTCGATCGGATGATGGGGCGGCGGCGGCATTTCCCGGTAACGGGATCTCTGTGTCGGGGTCTTGCCGCCTCCGGAGCTGGTCGACGTGTTTACGGAGGACCCGGTCCCCATCTGTTAGGACTTCGTATGACACTGGCCCGGTGGGTTTTAGGATGCGCCCGGCCACCCACTGCGGCCTCGCCCCGTAGTTCCGGAAGTAGACAGGGTCTCCCGGTAGGAAGCTTCGGGGCGCCTCCCTGTTCTCGACCAGCTTTCTCTCTGGGGCTCGGTCCGGGTGGAGTCTGTCTAATAAGGTGGTAGGGCGGCGGCCCATTAATAGTTCTGCGGGGCAATGCCCGGAGATGGGGTTTGGGGTGGTGCGGTATGTGAGAAGGAAGCGGGCCAGCCGAAACTCCCAGTCCCCCTCCGTTATGCGGCTCAGGGCCTCTTTGGCCGTGTGTACCGTCCTCTCCGCCTGTCCATTGGTTGCCGGGTGGAAGGGCGCTGATCGTATGTGCCTGATTAGGTTCCTTTCGAGGAACGCTTGAAACTCAGCAGATGTGAACGCTGCCCCATTGTCCGACACGATTGTGTCGGGTAACCCGTGCGTCGCGAATATTTTCCGCAGGGCCCGTATTGCCGCTTTGGCAGAGGTGGTAGACACTGGGCTTATTTCCACCCATTTCGAGTAGGAGTCTACCGTTACCATGAACTGGAGCCCCTGAAACGGCCCCGCAAAGTCTATGTGTAGGCGTGACCACGGCTTGTGGGTAGACTCCCAGCTTTGGGTTGGCGCTCTCGGGGGATTGGGGCGGACTTCCTGACACCGTGTGCACCCTCGGACCCAGGTTTCAATTTCGGCGTCCATCCCGGGCCACCACACGTAGCTCCGTGCCAGAGCTTTCATTCTTACAATGCCGGGGTGGGCCTCATGTAGCGTTTCTAGAACCCCTTGTCTCATGGGCCCCGGGATGACCACCCTGTCCCCCCATAACAAGCACCCTTTTAAGGCGGATAGCTCTTCCCGCCTGGCTTTGTATGCCGTGAGCTCTGGCCCTGTCTGTTCCGCTGGCCATCCCCTCACCACCCAGTTTAGGACCCGGGAGAGAATAGGATCTCGGGACGTGCGGGCGGCCACGTCTGCAGCCTGAAGGGGGGTTTGGCAGCTCCTCCATTAACAACACTGCGGGAGCCGGGGCCGGATCTTCCCCTGTATGCGGCAGCGGCAGGCGGCTCAAGGCATCGGCATGACCCAGCGCCTTGCCCGGCCGATGCTCCAACTGGTACTGGTAGCCCGCCAAAAACAAGGACCAGCGCAACACCCGGGGCGACAGTACCTGCGGCGTTAGTTTGTCCGCCGCAAACAGTCCCAAGAGCGGCTTATGGTCGGTTACGAGCGTGAAGGGCCGCCCGTACACAAAGTTGTGAAACTTTTTTACCCCCGCCACCAGTGCCAAGCCCTCCCGGTCGATTTGAGCATAGTTCGCGCTCCGCGGGGGACAGCGTGCGGGAGTAGTAAGCCACCGGGACTTCCCTCCCATCCGGTAGCTTGTGTGCCAAGACTGCCCCGACCCCATACGGTGATGCGTCGCACGCAAGGATTACCGGGAGCTTTTCATCAAAGTGGGCGAGCACCGCGTTGGAAATCAAGAGTACTTTAACCCCCGAAACGCCGCCGCCTCCCTCGCTCCCCATGCCCAAGGTGTCGCCTTATCCAGCAGCCTGTGCAGGGGTTCGGCCACGGCGGCCTTGTGGGGAAGAAAGGCGTGGTAAAAGTTCAGGAGGCCTAAGAATGCCTGGAGCTCGGCCTTGGACTTCGGGGCAGGGGCCTCCACGATGGCCTTCACCTTGTCCCTCGCCAGATGCAGGCCTGTTGCGTCTACCCGGTATCCCAAGAACTCCACCTCCGGCACCCCGAGGAGGCACTTTTCCCGCTTCACTTTCAGCCCCGCGGCTTGGAAGCGTTCCAGTACCGTTCGGAGGCGGGCGGCGAAGCTTTCCGGGGTGGTCGCGGCGATGAGGACGTCGTCGAAGAACGGCGTCACCCCAGGGATCCCTTTCAACAAATCGTCCATTAGATTTTGGAATATCCCTGGGGCCACACTGACCCCGAACTGCAGCCTCTTCACCCGGAAGGCCCCCGGTGTGTCACTATTGTTTGTGCCTCGGCCGTGGCCTCATCTACCGGGAGTTGCTGGTACGCCTGCGCGAGATCCAGCTTCCCAAATATGCGCGCCCCGCCAGTGTGGCTAAGACATGGCTGACCACGGGTACGGGGTATGCGTGCGCCTGAAGTGCCTGGTTAATGGTGCACTTATAATCCGCGCAGATGCGGATTTCCCCATTTGGCTTGACGGGTGTCACAATCGGGGTCTCCCATCGAGCGTTCGGGACGGGCTCTAGGACTCCCTGGGCCACTAACCGGTCCAGTTCGGCCTCTATTTTCGGGCGGAGGGCCAGGGGCACGGTGCGGAAGCGCCGTCGGACGGGCGTCACGGTGGGGTCTAAGTGAAGCGACACCGGGGGCCCTTTGTAACATCCCAGTTTCCCGTCAAAGACTTCGGGAAATTCCTTGCACACCGCCCCCCAGTCGCGCATCCCGCACTTATTCACTCCCCCAATTGTGATGCCTAGGGCCTCAAACCATGCCCGCCCCAGGAGACTCACGAGATTTCCCTCCACCACCACCAAGTCCAAGTTCCCCTCAAAGTCTCGGTATTGCACTCGGAAAGTGCCGACTCCCCGGATGGGGACGGGGTTCTTTTGAAAGTCCACCAAGCTTAGTGGCGATGGACGTAGAGGGGTCCCCTGACGGGCAAAGTCTTTTTAAAGTGTCCATGGAAATGATGGACGCCGCCGATCCCGAGTCCACCTCCATGCAGCAGGGGACCCCTCGATCCGCACGGTTACTTGGATCTTCGGGGTGGAGGAGAGGTTGGGGTTGGGGAGGCGCAGTACCTGCAGCGGTTGGTCGGTGAGGTGGTTCAACTCGGCGACCTCTTCCGTCGTCTTGTAGGCGGTGGACGATGCGCGATGCGGTGGGGCCGACGATCTCAAATTCCGGGGCCCTTGGATCGGCAGACCCGTGCGAGGTGTCCCTGCTTTCCGCACCCGTGACAGACAGCATCCCGGAACTTGCAGGATTTCCTTGCGTGGCCTTCCCCGCAGCTGGCACAGACGACCCGGTTGCCGGAAGGCTTGGCTGGCTCTCTGTTGGCCTGCTGGAACGGCGCCGGCCGGCGTTGTTGAGGTCTGAGGGCGAAGACCTCTTCCGTGTCCACATTCCCGGGGCTTGGACTCCTTCCGACCACATGGGCGGCCGCGGCCGGGCGTTCCCCTTCCGCGGCCTCGTGGGCTGTTGCGGCGTCTAGGGCCTCGTCCAAGGAGAGCTTCCGGTGCCCAACCAACTTGCGCCGCAGCTTGGAGTCCGCCAGGCCCCACACGAACTGCGTCAACAGGTTGTCCTCCACCTTCGGGAATCCACAGTCCACCACGAGCACCCTTAGCGCGGCCAGGAAGGTGGCAATGGATTCCCCTTGGGCCTGGACTCGCCTCTGGAAATCCATCCTCTTGGCCAGGAAGGTCGGCCGGGGGCTGAAGTAAGCGTTGAGGACATCCAGGATCTCCCCAAACGAGCTCTCCAAGGCCGTGCGTGGCACCAAGAGGCTCTTGGCGAGGCGGACGGTTTGGGTGCCGCAGGCGTTCAGCAGGATCGCTCGTTTCTGGTCGGGGTGGCGGATTTCGTTGAGCTCCAAATAGCTGATGAGCTGGTCGACCCATGCGTCCCAGGTTTCTGGCTGCGACTGATCGAAGTGCTCCAGTGTTACATGAGAAGTGGCCATGGTTCTGTCTGGTAAGGCGAGCGCCGGGGCGAGCGGTGCGGTGCTGCTCTTGGGGTCAGCGATGCGATGCTCGGCGGTGTCCTTTACGTCGCTCATGGAGTCATGGAAGGCATTGAAATCCCACCTTCGTCGCCACTGTAAAGTACTGGGTTTCGGGCCTCATGACTCGGACGACGACATAAGAGAAGACGCGTTTATTCGTACTTCACATAAGACAAGAACACACAGTAACGGCCGGAGGCCAACTATATACAGTTAGGGGGGACGGCCCTATATTCCTATTGGCGGGTTTGAATCGCCCGCCAATGCTGCCATTGGTTCACTACTGGCGAGCTCAGGAACCTAGTCCCTATTGTTCTCAGAGAGCGAAGCTTGGCTGTATTTCGCCAGCTCTGCCTTCTGATCCCAGGACACAACAATGGCATTTAATGCCTTTCATGAACTCTAATAAAATATGGACTGTGCAAAGTATGCTTAAAGAACTGTACAGCATGGTAACCCACTATGATGCCAGTTGAGACTGCACACTTGAGAGAAGGACACCTTCCTTTCTGCATTGCTGGTCCAGTGGCTCTCCAAGGTTACCAGCCCTCTAACTGATGGGAGATGGATTGGTTCCATAGTCTGCACAAAGCACCAGATGCCATGCCATGCCACAGCACAAGGACAAAGGACTCCAAATGCCATTAGGAGCTCCCTCCAACACACGCAGGCAACCCCTTTTCTCCTCCTCCATCGACCTGCAAAGCTGCACATAGCTCAGAGACTCTATTCATGGTTGCTTGGCAACCAATCATTCACCCATCAATGAGCCAGCTAGGGCTATCAAGAGACAATAGCCTTAGCCCGATGACTCACCTCACCTGCACCCAGGTGCCAGTCTCCAGTCTAAGTTTCTAGTTCTCAATATTGACCACTCCTTAGCTCTCCTCTCCTATTCCTTCCAGCCAATAGTATGTTTTCAGGGACGGACTAACCAGGAGGCGTGACAAAGGGATATGGCCAGGGAATCCCAACCACATGCTCTCTCTCCTCTATGACCTCTATCTAAGCTTTGTCCCTCTTACATCCAGCTTGCTATCCCAATACCCTTCCCTCCATCTTTAACTCTAGATCTGCAGCTGGAGTTCGATGTGTTGCCTGCCGGTCCAGGACAAATGCCCCATTTTCAGTTCTCCCCTCCCTTCTTCCATTGGAATGGATCATCCAGCGAGGACAGGTAACTATTGCCCCAACAACGAATTCCTGCTCATGCAACTGTGCTGATATCTCTATCTTTATTTTCTTAGATCTGAATATTGTTGGTGTGTGAATGTGTATTGTTTGTGTGTGAAGATTTACAGTAAAAGACCTTAATTCTAACCAACTACAGTCTGCGTGTCTGTTACTGGTATCTCTGGAATGGCAGGACCTCTGTATAAACTGGTGATCACTCCCTTAGCTGATTGCATATTAATAACAACTCATATTTCCCCTAATATTGATAATAACTAAGAGCAATCAGGCTAACATAGTCATTGATCAACCTCCCTGCCACAAATCTTTCTGGCCTCTTTTTAAAGCCATTTATGCTCATATATCCATGCCAACAAATTCCATAATTTAATTACATGTCGATTAAAGAAGTATTTCCTTTTGTTTGTCTTGTAACTATTACCCATCAACTGGAATTCTAGTATCGACTGATAGGGAGAAAAAGTTCTCCCTGTCCTTTCCCCCCCACAATGTGCATAATTTTATAGATCTCTTTCATGTTCACCCGTAGTCATTTTTGTCTTAGCTGAAGAGTCACAGTCTCTACAGCTTTTCCTCATAGGAAGGTTGCTTTAACCACTTAATCACATTCATTGACCTCTTCTGTACTTTCCCCAGCTCTACAGTGTCCTTTTGGAGATTCAATGAGTGAAACTTTGTACAGTATTCCAAATGACATCACATCATAAATCTCTATGGGGCATTACAGTATGGGCAGTTTTATTTTCAATTCAGTATCAGTTCAGCAGTCAGTATCCTATTCTCTCAGAAGAGTGAAGAAATGCCAAAAAGACCTAGCACATAGCAACTGTTCTGGATCCCACAGTAACACCACAAACACTCAGTGTCATGCTGAGAAGACCACCCTATCAGCCATACAGTGAAGCAGCCGGACAGCACACACGATGAGACTGGCACATATCCTTGTCATCACCCAGCCACAGGACAGGGTAAGGTAAGGAAGAATGATACTGTGTTTAGCATGAGGACTGCCATTACCACACTCCTGGAAGCACCACAGATGGGGATTCAAATGCCTTTAAATTCATGCCTGCAAAGAAATACCCTTTTGACAGGTATGGAAGGACACATGATTGGTCCAACCATATCACCCAAACAGCTCTAGAGCAGAATCACAAACCAAGCTTTCCCTATTACTATATGGCCATGATAAGTACCTTGCAACAGTGTAGGAGCCAGGCTGGGATAAGAGAGTTAGCAACCAAACAGCAGAGCAGTTCAGTGCACTCCGGTCTCCCCTTCCTTTGCTTACCCAGGTAAGGCTGCCATACACTTGCAGGGCTCTTTTTGTAGCAGGAACTCCTTTGCATATTAGGCCACACACCCCTGATGTAGCCAATCCTCCAAGAGCTTACAGTAGTTCCTGTAAGAAGAGCTCTGTAAGGTCTTGGAGGATTGGCTACATTAGGATTGTGTGGCCTAATATGCAAAGGAGTTCCTGCTACAAAAAGTGTCCTGCATTACAAGTTGAAGGAGAGAAGCATCCAACTCAGTATTTATGTCTTGGGGTGGAATACCTTCTCAGAGCAGTGTTAACAGTATGCCATAACAATGGTTGTTCTCATCCTTGTGTGTGTGTGCATGTGTATCTGTGCACACACGCAAAGTGACCTTTATCTAGGGTACTGGATGTAACCTGATGTGATTTCAGTGGGTTTAGACTGGAATAACTCTGTGGGATTACAGTTAGTTGGTATCCTAAACTCTGCCATGGCTATCTAGGCAAATTGAGAGGTAGGTGAGTAGACTATTTTCCACATCCATTGAGTTCAATGGGAATGTTTATACTAACATCAACATTTTTGCTGATGATGCTGGCATCAGAAATGAGACACGGGCTGAGGGGGCTTAGGATAGCAGCTAATCTCCACGCTTCCTCCAGTCTGTTCTGGGTGCCATCCTGTTCTTGCCCTGGTTTTACACTGATGTTGCATGGTTTTTAGTGCATCTCTTCATTATGCTATCATGACTTTTAGTCACCAGCCTAAGCAGTTTTTGTAATGGTCTTTAAATTGTGCTCCCTCTTTCAAAAAAAAAATACTGAAGAAAATATGTGGAATTTCAGATTTGCTTGCATTTGTTTTTGGATAAAGGGGCTTATGGCAATCTTGCCCTCTTCCCTCCCTCACACATGGGATTGTCCCTTTGTTTCTTCTTTCTTACTGAGCAGCCCCTATATCTTTTATCTTCTTTTTTGTTGGTCTATGGCTGTCCCACCCAATCATGTTATTGTCTGTTTAGATGCTGGCCCAGCCCAGGTAACTGAGGGAAGAGACAAAATCACCTTCTTAACTTATACTTCTGAAATGGTACACAAGATGCTTTTGAAAGTTCAAAAGAAACAAAATATTTTATTTAACTTGGAGGGGGAAAGTTTAGGTGGAATCAGGGGTAAGATGTATGAGGAGAACAGATAATAAAAACTGAGGTAACTTTGTAATCACACAATTTCAAGATAGTTTGTTGCCAACAAGTAGATATTTTTGCTTTTCAACAAGGTCTTTGAAACTTTGCAGAGAGAGGCTTTCTTTTTAGTGCCTGCTTAAACACTCAAGCATAAGTTCCTGAGTTTTAGTGACTATTCAAATTTTAGTAGGCAGGGACATACAACCAAGTTTCCAAAATCACCCTCTATACACAGACCAAGGGAACACTCCTCTCTTAAGAGCTATCTCCCTTTTCACTGGACAGGGATTACTTCTCTAGATTAGAAGCTCTGTCCCTTTTTGGCTTGAATGGGGGTCTTCAGTGATCCTCACACTCCTCATGCCTCCTTCCCAGTCCTCGGTCAGTACTCAACTGTCTCTTCTTCAGCTGTCAGTTCCCAACTGTCATTTCATAACTGACACTCTCTTCGGAATTCTGTTTGAACAGCATATCACTCAAAGGTTCTCAGACTCTGAGAGGCATTAACCCTTGACAGTCTGTCACAGGGTCCTGCATAGTTGCGATCTCCTTTCTGTATGTAAGGAAGGGAGCGAACCTAAGTAGGTCTGTTTGGAAGTCCCATTTTATCCAGTGGGGCTTACTCCCAGTAAAGTGTCCTTAGAATTGCATCCAGAGTCTGAGATTTGAATGGTGAATAGGGGAAAAGGCTTTTAAAGTCTTCTAGTGATGTTTTCTGTACCTCATCTATGCTGCGCGTGGTATGTGATAGCATAGAAATCATCATTTTGAAAGGTTATTACTCTTGTATTTCATATAAATACTGAATTTGTGGTAGGTAACATTTAGATTTTATTACACATGAACACGTGTTCACCAAACAAAGGACAGAGAACTTCATAGTCATACTTCCAATTATTACAACTCTGCAACAATATATCAGAAGTTAATGAACCATTACCATAAATGGGCAAAACCCCAAATGGAAAAAGAAGTCACATCCATGTCTTAATTTTGGCATTTTTAAAAAATTGCATACCCTGTTAAGCTTTGGATTCCCCCCCCCCCATACACACCGACTTCATTTCTGCATCCTTTAGTTCCTTTTTTTGGAAATGAACAGTTGACAAACTACTTTATATGCAGCATGCGTACCATGCAAATAGTGTTCAAATTTAATTCTGCACCAGCTGTACATACATACACGTGGCATGCAAATGTTGCTGACTGCAAATGGTGCTTATTTTGATTTGGAGTTGATACCTAAAACTGTGAATTATTGCTTGGATATGTATTGTTTTGCTTTCAATTGGTAAATTCTATCTGTATTAATGAAAATAAATACAAATGCCTGATGTGGAATTGCAAGTTGACTTTCTTTCATTTAGCTTCAGGTTTCATGTTAGAAAATTCTAAACATTCTCCTTTTCAGAATCTGGGCTGGCCACATATTGACTAGGAGAAAATAGAACATGAAAATAAAGTTAACATCACAGCACAGACAGTGACTTTCACTGCTTGACATACTCCTATTACACCAGATACATACATGCAAATTTACTGGATATATTCCAGGAGGTGTGGTTATCCCCCCCCCCAGCTTTCTTGAGAACTGCTTAAAATAATAAACTCTATGGTCCAGACTACTGTAGAGTTTAATGCCCTGATCCAACCAGGAAGTACACATGCACAGAAATTACACAGTTTTTAATATTTTGGACTTTTAAAGCTCTGAAAATCCTTTTTTCTTATAGGGACCCACCACTTTTTAAAGAAATTGAGTGGAGGCATCATCATCTGAATTCATTATGCATGGCAAGGCATCAGCCATGATACAAGGGTTATGGAATTCTCTCACTTGGGAAGGCTGTTGTGCCCCATCCCTGTGGGTCTTCTCATGGAGGCAAAGGTCATATAATTCCAGAAAGCATTTCATGGAGGATGTATTTGTTGTATATTTGTTGGCTGTGCTGCTAATAAGATTTGTTGTGTGTTGTTTTGTTTTTCTGGTGTAGCCCATCCTTTTAAAATATATCTAATGAAAGAATAAGCTACTGGACAAAATGAACTCGGGCATATACAGAAATCTTGACTAGATTAATCTTACTGTGATGCAACAAGACAATTCTTTTCTTCTCAAGCACTAAATAACCTTTTGGTCCCTTCTGGCATTATAGCATCAACCCAGAGAAAATTAGTCACTACTATAGCTTCAGTGAAATCAATGAGAAGTAAATAAATAGTAATTAACTTAGGGCCTATTGACTTTATCAGGAATCAGAAGTCACTAACCTTTTCAGGATTGAGTCACTATAATGAAGTCCATATGGATGGTGCTAAGGAACTGCAATAATTTTGGAGGTGTATGTATCTTAACCTTTATGGGAATTTTTTCAGAAACTGCCTCTCCTTCCCTCTCCACAACCAAATTTCTCATGAGACAACTGATAGTAAGTGAATTGACAGACACATAGAAATGTAACTCTTCTTGCCTGATCAGCAATGTTTCTGGCATGCAAGCAACATCAACAAACTCACAAGCATTGGACCAGCTAGTCTTTGGGAAGAAATATAGAGAAGTGGGTGTACTGCACCACCAGGAACATTTTCTCTCCCTCAAAGAATTTGAGTTTGTGACATGGTTCCATTTAAAGAATGGCAATTTGTTTTGAAGAAAAAAAACACCATTTAGGATACCCCACTAATAACATCTAACCCTTGGTTGTCACTTCTTGCTGGTAAACTGTGGGCATTGGGAGTTTCGATTTCCTCACCCACTGAAGAGCTTATGCCCTTCCAGCTTAAGGAAACTTTGAAGAAACTCAAGCAGTTGGACTGGGCCAGTACTGTGGCCAGGGCCAGACACACCTGTTCTCCTTTGGCCTTGGGGTTTCCCCCACCAGAGAGACTTCCTGAGTTTCATTCAATGCTCCCAATTCTATCCCACCGTCGCACCTTCTTGTTGGCCCGCCTAAATGCATTTCCAACGATGGTGACACTGGGCAGATTTGAAGGCTTACCTTATTCAGATCATCTCTGCCTTTGCAATTCTGGCGAAATTAAAACTTTAGACCATCTGATGTTTCGCTGCCCCCACTGGACTCAAGATAGAGGGGCATATATTACTCCCATTCTTATGAAGTTGAATCTTCCCTCGCAGCCTTGGGTGCTCTCAGTGTTGTTATCTGACTCAAATGCTGATGGATTGATAACAGCCAATGTGGCACGGTTCCTGGCAAAGGTTGCTGCTCTCAAGAAACATTGAAAATTTTATCAACCCTGATAATGCCTATATTGATCTTCAACCTTTGGATGATTTTAGTTAGTTGGCTCCGCTCCAAGTGCAGTTAGGCAAATTTTAAACTTCCAGGCCATTGCCTGGGTTTTATTGATGTTTATTGATTGTGACTATGCTCTTGTCATATTTTATATCATATTTTATGCACTAATTTTACCCCTTTTCTTCTGGTCAAGACTTCGGGCATATAGACCCATAATAAATGAAATGGAATGATACCTCACTACAAGGAGAGTGACTTCTTCAGTTTGGAAGTTGGATCCTCCCCTCTACAACTGTTTGGAGACCAAGCCCCCACTCAGCCATGATGTATACTGCTTTCCCCCATGGTAAACTGCATGAGGAGAGCCAGGCCAAAGTGGAATAGTGGGCATCAGGGGTTATTAAGATCAAGCAGCTGCCAGAGCTGTAGGTCTCTCCAGAAAGGCCCACCATCAAACCTGATCCATCTATTGCTTCCCCAGGGCATATATCCTGCAAATGTCAGCATAGCTCCAGAAGAGTTAAATGGCCCCTTCTCCCAAAGGAATCATTTTTAAAGTGCTAGAGATTGATAAACAACCTCAGTCTTCAGAGCCATGGATAAAAGAAGACATGCTGTCCATAAGCCTTTCAAACAAAACTTCAGGAAGCTTCCTCATCCCAAAAGTCAAAAATTTAACTTTCTGATATTTTTGTCTCCCTTTTCTTCTCTTGGTATAAGAGGTGGAGAAGAATTTCCTGCAAAATCCTCAGCATTCAATGCATTAATATTACCTCAGAACGGGAGATTGCACCCAGAGGTCCTTCTCCCATTTTTTGGGGTGGAAGGAATGTCCTGGGAAGAATCTGGACTTGCTTCTCTTGCTCTTCTTCAAGCTTTGTTGATTGTGGAAACATGGCTTAAAGAAACCACCAGTCCAGGGAGGGTATTCTTGTATACTGCTTCCATATTTGTGTATAAGACAGCTGCTGCTTTGCAAGATCGAAAGGTGGAAAATCTGTGTCAGCATTCTCTGCAGTGGAGCGAATCGGCCAGGCAGTGGCAGTGTGACAATGCAACATCGTGAGTCCTGACGTCATCAGCTGGCCGACAGAAGAATATGCCGTCGGAACATGCCTGATTCAGCCTGCAGACGAATCCTCCCAAGTGGCTACAGTGTGTGTCTAATAACTGTATGTGTTGTCTCCCCTATTCCCCCAAGAATATTGTTAGTCCAATTGTCAAAAACTGAGTAACTGTAAAATCACTCTGAGCCCACAGGTGTGTGGGAAAAAGCGATCAATAAATCGAAAGTATATAAAAAAAGTATATATAGGAGATCATTTAGCCTAGGGCACTCCAAAACCAGAAGTTGGTCCTGCCTGCCTCGAAATATTGCAATCCACCAAGCCAGTAAGGCCTGCAGCCTGAATTTCAAAGCATATCTATCCTTTACATTGAAACCTTATGGGGTAACTTTACAGAATTTAGTATATTTCTAATAACTTCCATGAACAAATAAGGGTCATCCAAGGTACGATGTGGAAGTAAAAGCTGGTTCAGTAAGGTGAGATATGCAAGTTGGGTACCTAGCAAGGTTATACAGTCAGTGACCGAAGTTTAAGTGGCCTCCAGCAGTTCCAATGTTGGTTTTTCTCTTCCCATGAGGAAGACTTCAGGGATTGATTGTGAATCCAGAACAGAAAAACCAAAACAACAGTTTGGAGAGCTAGAACCAGATGATAGGGCTGGGGCTTCCTTAAAGCACTGGCAGTCTTGAATGACTTCTGTATTTGTTGGGTATGCATCCTTACATATTGATATGACAACCTGTTGTTCTGGAAGACTCTAGTCAGGCTTGATTCAGATACAGGTGTGCACTTAAGAAGCTTTCCTATATTCAATTATTTAACTCCTGGCTGGAGATACACCTCTATAATGTTTCAGGCTTGTTACGGGAATAGTACAAAAGTAGTACTATTAGAGAATCTCTGCTTCTATTTTTTGAGCTTTTATTATAACATAACTATTGCATTCTTAACATTAATTAAATAAAAAAATATTCCATCCATTGTTGTTACATAGTTAACTAAAGGAGAGCAGTGACATGAGTCCATAAATGTTTCTTATCCTGAAGATAAGCAGGTCACAGGCAAGGAGCGCATTCTGAAAAGAAGTTTTCCATCAATTCAACTTTCCATATTTATATGATTTTAACATAGTCTTCTAACAATAGCTAACTGCTGGCCTGTAGCACCCAGTGGGCTACACCCCCTCCTGAATCTGCCCTGTCCCTCCCTTTGACTCCCAGGGTGGGCCTGGGTGGGCAAACGCCGATCTGGTTTAGGCCTCGAAGAGGGCCCTTCCCCCAAGCACAGGGGATCCAGCTGCTTCCATTGCCTTTCTCCTTCAGAGGGGCCATCCATTCAAAGTACTTGGGAAGCTGTCAGAGCCGGAGAGCAAGGTAAGCTGCCTGTTGTTGCCCACGCCTCTTCCTAGTTCAGCAGTAGCAGCAGCAGAAATCACACCACCACTTCCTTTTCTGGAGCTCAGCCGGCAAAGCACCCCACTGAGCAACTCCTCCCCCTTGGTCAGGGCAGACAGAGCTGGGCTAGGCAGGGGAGCTCCTTAGCCACAGCCCCCCTCTTGCAAAGATGCTGAACTCATTGGCTGCATACAGAGGCAAAGGAGGGACGCCACTGCTCCTCCCGATGAGTGAGTACCACTACTCCCAGCAATCCTGACCAGACAGCTCTCTCCTGGGATCCCCTCCCCTGGGCACCAGCTACTAGCAATCCTCAGCCCTTCCATGCGGTGTGAGGCTGTTCGGGACCTTGCCATTCTGGGGGAAAAATGAGAGACATGGAGGGGGCTTGTAAGGGGAGTTACAGATTTCACAGTGCACATGGAAGTGACCTCAGAAGTGATGTAACCATGTAGGGGCAGTGCCCCCTACCAAAAATTATCTAGCTATGGGGCTGGCTAACTGCCCCACTTGATAAGGGTGTACATTCTTGGCTAATTGATTGTCTTATAACTTCAAACACCACACCAGGTTATCTATACTTTAAATGTCTTCTTGAAATATCTAAAATGGTTTAGGTCATTCTTGCTACTTTTTATCTTAACATAGTCTATTTAACAATAACGATTACAAGTTTCTCGTATATATAAATGTTTCCTCCACCCACCCAACACACTCAATCTTTGAACCATATCTTCACTTCTGTGAGGCATAGTTTTGGCATACTCAAGGTGCTTCTGTATCTGCCACTCAACATCTAACAACTATTGATATGAATTAGGCATCTTCTAATCTACACAAGGCCATATAATTATACTGGCACTTTGTTTTCTTACTCCTCTCCAAAGCTATTCTGTTCTGGGTCTCTAGACTCCCTTTTTGGCACGCTTAACTGACAGGCTAGGCTAACTCTTTTTCTGAGTACAGAAAAATCTTCTATGATCCTTTTGGTCAAGACCAGCAACTGTTCCTTTATATTTCTGGTCATATTTGTGACACTGTGCTATAGTCATATCATTTTTTTGTGAAGGTGCAGGATATAATGCCCACCTCCATCCACAGCAGTATAGCGTACAGGGAGGATCAGGGGAGAATAATAAGGGCAAAGGACAATCAGAAATCTCAACAGACAGAAATATCTGCTGGCAAAGAGCCAACGTGGAGACAGATGGGCACTTGGGAGCTCCCTTCTCCTTTCTGCCCAAAGGACAATGGTAGAACAGATTACCCTGCCTAATAGGAGTCTGGAGAGAGAATCATTCTTTATCCTCTCACCTCAGTATACATTATTAGTAGGTGGTTACTTTACTGTGCAGAGGGCCCAAATGGATGCTTTGCATATGGCTGCTGAGAGCCACCAGAAAAAAAAGTCTAATTAATTTGTACTCACTTTTCACCCCAAAATAGCTTTCCAGGTGGCTTAAAATGATTGGAATTCAGGACAAATGAAACACTAGGAAAACATGGATGAATGGATAGCAGTGGATAAACAAATGGCAGTCTCTGATGGTTCTTGGTGGCATGTCATAGTTCAGGTTCTAGGGCTTTTCCTTTGGATGGAGGAATCAGGAAGAACTGAAAGCAGGCTCTGGGCCTCACTGATGGCAAAGATGACAGCCTTAATATTGATCCTCTCTGGGCTTCTGCTCAAGATATTTTCAGAAATCATATCTGGAGGTATCCATTCTCACATACCAGGATTATGTGCTACCAGGGTTGCCAGGTCCACCCTGGCAGGAGAAAATAGGGTTGCCATCTCCAGGTTGGGAAACTCCTGCATATTTGGGGGTGGAGCCTGGGGAGGGACCTCAGTGGGGTACAGTGCCATAGAGTCCACTCTCATAAGAACATAAGAGAAGCCAGTGTTGAATCAGGCCAATGGCCCATCTAGTCCAACACTCTGTCACACAGTGGCCAAAAATAACAGGTGCCATCAGGAGGTCCAAAGCATCCATTTTCTCCAGGGGAACTGATCTTTGTAATCTGGAGATGAGCTGTACCTCTAAAAGACCTCCAGGTCCTACTTGGATATTAGTATCTTTATGTGCTACCCATGAGTTGCTATTTATCTGAAAAGGGGAACCATCTGTATTTTCACCTTCAGTGCTAAAGCAGTGCTAAAGTGTGGTGCCTGTTTCAGAGTAAATGGAAATCACATGAATCAGAAGGATTGTAGGCAACAGGTGCAGTTGGTACATGCAGTTGGTAGGTTCTCCCAGAGTGACCTAGGACCCCAGAATATTGTCCCTGTACTTCTTCTCCATGGCAGCCTTATCTTTGCATTTCTCATTTTTATCCTGCTTTTTCTTCAAGGATTTTATAACAGCCTTGAATGTCCCCTCTTCTGCTTTAGTGAGAGTAAAAGGTAGCTTCCTTATTTGTATTCAGAGCCTTTCATTGCTTGGGACCAGGGCATCTGAAGGACCATCTTCTTCTATATGCTCCTGCCAGGGAATTAAGATCACAGGGAGAGGCCCCTCCTCCTGACTGTCCCATCAATCAAAGACACTCCTTTGGTGGACACAGAAGAGAGGCCTTTTTCAGTGACAGCCCCACAATTATGGGACAACCTCCCCAGGGAGCTGTGCCTGGCCCCCTCTCTTTCAATCTTCAGGAGGTAGCTGAAGACAGTTTAATTAAAGCAGCCCTAAACTGTGACTTTAAATGTTTGGTTTTATGTATTTTTATTATGTAATCTATTTTAGGTATTTCATATTATAATCTGTCTTGAGTTCTGCAAGGAAGAAAGCCAGCCAGCTAATGTTCTAGATAAATAAATAATATACTGGAGTTATTTATACTTCTGCAATTCAAACCTAAGTGAGGTCGATCTAGAGATCTTGGATCTAAACATCTATAGAAAGAGTGCTGGGAGTCACCAAACTAGTTTCTCTTTTGTAATTTTTATTTGACTTCTGGATCTCTATTATTTGACTTCTGGATCTCTAATTTCATCCACATTTGAACAGGCATTAAAACTTTGGTGCTGTTTCAGACCCTGAATTCAAATGTCACAAATTCATGAGATTCTTGTGAGGTTTCATATATCTTTTTAGATTACTTTGCAATTTTTTGTCTAAGTGGGACTGGCACTGCTCTCCACTCAGCAGCCTACTTTCTAAGCTGATGACAAATTGTGATTGTTAGCTAATACAATCCAAAAGATTTAAGGTAAGAAAAGCAGAAAAGGCATTAGGTGTGCTAAAGAGAGTGATTTTATAACTGATTTTATTACTTAAAGTTCTAACATTATTTTTACTACTCTTTGTCTCCTATAAATTAAGATGAAAGTAGTCGGCTAAGGGGAAACTGGAGTTCTGCAGAATGCTTCAGGGATCACGTCTTTAAGGGTTATTAAGCACAATTTGTTTTTGTCAGATTCCAATTTATCTGTATTTTAGTGAATCCAAGGAACGAGCTCTGACATCTTGTATATCTTTATTAATCATCCATTCTGGAGGCTTTGTACTTGTTTGACCTTAAAGACTACTTACTGTTTACTTTACAGAATACTAAGGTAAACTCTTTTCCTACTGAGTGTAAGTTGATCAAGTCAACACCACTTTGAGAGGTCAATTTACTGGGCACAGGGCAGACAGAAAAACAGATTATTGTAAAGTAGAGAATATTTTAGAGAGAGGGACTTTGAAAAGATTCTGTCATCTGAGTTTGTAGATGTAGGAAAATTCATACTGGTCAGAGTTATGTGCCTTTATTCCTTTTCTAGGGTATTCAAAGCATGAGGGCTAATTTAGTCACAATGTGCATGCAGAATTGTACAAGAACTCCATATAAGTGCCATGTATAAATGGTCCACAGGTCCACATGTTGGCCATTAATGTTCCAGCCTGTAGATGAATTGTTGTGCTGCACATGTATGGAAAGTATCTTTTAATCCTGGTACCAGCCAAGTGGAGCTCCCAAAAAGGAGAGAACTTTTAGCAACAATTTGTATGGTGAGACCTCAGTTCTGAGGTACTGATGGTTCCTATGAAAAGGATGATATATTCTAGAACCCCTCTGGAATAGATCAAGAAGCAGAAAGGATACCTCCTTACCATTCTAGCACTGGTGAGTATGTGTGTGTATGCATGTATGTGCCTGCTGTTCTTTTCAGTTCTTACTGAATGGTAGACTTAAGGATCATAAAAATATGACCCTTTAATTTTCTCTCTGCTTGCTTGCCTGAATTGTCCCCTTTGGGAATGTAGATTGAATTGAGCTTGAACATTTATGAACATATAATACTGCCTTGTATTGAACTAGAGCATTGGTCCCCCTAGCTGACAGTGATCCTGCAATGAAAGAATGGTCTTTCCTGGTACCTGAGAACGTTTCACTTGAGGTGCCAGGGATTGTACCTGGGAGCTTCTGCATGCCAAATATGTGCTCAGTTATTAAGTCATACCCCCCACCTGATTTTGAGCTCTGCAGTTGTAGAGCCAGTGTTGGGGGCGTGAGCAAGCCCAGGATCCCTGACCCTGATGGAAGCCAGGGATCCACCCTCAGTGTCCATGCCATAAAGTAGCAACCCAAAGTGGCAAAGCCTGCCACACTACTGTTTTATAGGGACTGGCTCTTTAACAGCCCACTGCCTGGTGAGCAGCTGGGATGTATCCTTAAGCCAAGGCTGGAGAAACAAAGGGATGAGTTACAGCTGGGATGTGAGGGAGGCAGCAGCTTCCCATAGGAATTTTTTTGAACCCACAGAAGTTCTAGGGGGGTGGAGCCTCCAACAGGGTCGGCTCACTCACTACGCGAACTAGGCATTCACCTAGAGCACGCTGGCCCTTAGGGGTGCCAAAAGCTCCCCGCCCCCGCCAAAAGCCCCGCCAAAAAACCCCCACCCTTCCCTGGCTTGCCACTGTGCCCCACAGCTGCAGGGCACCCAGCAAGCTGGCGCTCAGATGGAAGGGAAGGGGGTTTAAACCCCTGCCACTTTCCTGGCTTGCCAGGTGCCCCATAGCTGCGGGATGCACAGGCAAGCCAGTGCTCAGACGGAAGAGACGGGGCCTGGGGGTTTAAAACCTCACCACTTCCCTGGCTTGCTGGCGCACCTGGACCTTCCCCCTTTTCTCTTCCTCCGGGTTAGAGAGCTGAGCACCATGGCGGAGCAGCCCCGGTGGTGGCTGCAGAGGGGCGGGTAGCTGGAGGTGGTGCTTCCCGGGCCAGCCGCCTCCTTCTCTCTTGGCCGCCTCACTTTGCCCAGCAGCAGCCGGAGAAAGGCCGCTTTGCAGCTTCCATGCTTGGCTGGGCCAGATCCAAGATGGCAGGTGAGTAGGTGCTGGCAAGAGAGGGCATGCAGGGCAGATCCCGATTCCAGGTGCCAGTTTCCTGGGCCCCAGGAAAGCCAGGCTGGATGGCAGGGAGGGGCTGTGCTGCCCGCCTGAAGTGGGGAAACGGGGTGGGCTCGCTTCCCCACTCCCTTCCTGCCAGGCTGCTCTAGCTTCACTGTCCCCCCCTTTGGAGGATGGGGCTTGGGGGGGATAGGCAGGAGCAAACTTCTCATAAATTCTGGCATGGCAGGCAGGCAGGTTGGCACCGCATGTTGGCATCAGAGCTGGACGGGGAAGCTGGGTTGCGCCCCCCCCCCGCTTGGCGCCTTCCCCTTCCAGACAGACGGAGAGAGCGTGAGCCGCTTTGTGCCAGGAGAGGAGCCGTTCAGCCGGTCCTGAGAGGCGGGGCTGTTGCTGAGGAATGGGGAAGGCATGGTGGGGCCCGATGCGGGGGAGGCAGGTCTCACTGCTGCTGCTCGGCCCGGGCGCCTCTTGCCCAGGAACAGGAGGGGGTTCCTTCTACCAAGGTCTGGAGGTTGGCAACCCTGTAATTGGGTGCACACAGGGGGGGCGCCAGAAGGTAGCCCCACCTAGGGCGCGAAAAACCCTCAGGCTGGCCCTGGCCTCCAAAGGGGCCAGCCCCAGGATGAGCCAGGCTGTCATAAGGCAAAGGAAAATAGGCAAGGGAAGGCACACTAGATCTTGCTCTTGAAGCTGAAAAGAGTTGGGTCAGGTGAAGAACAAGGGTGAAGGCAACCTCCTTCCCTCTCAGTCTGTGTATGAGGCTTATATGCAGCTGAATGAGGTGGTGGAATTGGCCACTGTAGAAGGTCAACCCACCAAACACAACTCCTTCCAAAGAGAAAATCTGACCCAGGGGTTCCAAGAGCCAGCTTGGTGTAATGGTTAAGAGTGGTGGACTCTAATCTGGAGAACGGGGTTTGATTCCCCACTCCTCCACATGAAGCTTGCTGGGTGACCTTGGGCCAGTCACAGTTCTCTCAGAACTCGCTCAGCTCCACCTACATCACAGGGTGTCTGTTGTGGGGAGAGGAAGGGAAGGAGATTGTAAACTGCTCAGAGACTCCTTTGGGTAGTGAAGGATAGGGTATGAAACCAACTCTTTTTCTTCTTCTAACTACCACTTCTGATGCACTACAATTCAAGTTGATGCTAATTTTTAACATAGAGAAGCATTTAAAAACAACAACAACATCCAGACTGATAACGATTTCTGGAGAACTTGAAAGGCTGCACGCTGTTTTTCGTCACAAGTCGGACTTCCAAGTCTTTCCCTTCATTCCAGATATGCAAGGCCCGGCTAAAGTTCAACAGAGCTGGGGTGAGGCAGCCCTACACGTTTAGAGGTACTTAAAAAGCTTACTGACTTTGTTATATGTTTAACAGTTATGTTATTGTATGAGTGTGCTGGGGTGGCACACAGTGACAAGACAACCAGTAGCTTTGTGGCTTTTTTGGTTGATGGTAATTGTGAATGTGGCTTTCCACAAGCCACAGAGTGAGTACCACTGCAGTAGAAAGAATAAAAATAGTGCATGGTATAGGAAATCAGCCTAAAGAATAACAGAATTTGAGACTTGAACTTCTGATCAATACTTCAAGATCATTAAGGCACAAAGGTACGTATTTGTAATGTACATACTATTGTGAAGTTGGAGACTATGGAATATTTACCAGTGATTGTCAACATTTACCAGGGGGAAAAGTATCCTTCAGTTGCTGAAATCCAGAACAGATACATCCAGAACAGACAATTGGGTAACATAAACTTAAATAAAACACAATGGCATTTTTGGCCTGGATGCAGAGGTTTTCACTGCTGTGATATGCCTGCAATCCAGTTATGGCAAAGATTGCCAGGCAAGTAATTACCAGAATGGAGTGCTAAGCAAGCAGTCCCTGTGTCAAAGAAACTGACCTTGTGAAGATAATGAGACAAGGAGAACTCAGAACAGATGAAAGCCAAGAGCACCTACTTTATCTAGTGACAGCCAGGGAACACCTTCATGCTCAATCAGTTCCTGCTAATGAGACAAGATGGGGCAAGATGTTAAAACAGCAGTAATGGGCAAACTTTTTTTTTTCAGCTTAATGATGTATAACTCAGTTAGATAAAATTGTCTTTTAAATCAGGCACAATCATAAGTGTGAGCATAGGCACACAAAGGGGCTACTTAATACATTTTGGATATATTTACAATATAATAGGAATAATGTAAGTGAGCCATATTGCACGGAAATTATGAAGATCTGTCGTGGTTAGTAGATGATCTCATGCTTAGGCTGCTTTTAATGGGAGCAGCCCAATGAGGAGTACAACATATTTTAAGACCAATTATTTAAGTGGGTTTAAATGTACACAACTCTGTGGTGGGTTGCGGTTAGTGTTAGAACTGCATGAGCTGGTCCCTGGCTGGATTGTCCTTCCTCTGGGCTGTTCTCAGGGACAAATCTTTGAAAGAGGGCTACCAGCAGCCAGGAGGGGGAGGCTTAATGTGTAGAAGTGGCCAGGTGGAAATATTCCTGGCATGGGGGGGGGTCACCTGGTAAACACCATCCTATTAAGACAGTATTACAGGTGCAGGACTTAATTTCTCCAGGCTGATGGCAACCCTACTTTGCAGGCAGAGCAACAAGTTAGAGCTGGGCTTAAAACTGCCAAGAACCTTATAAATGGAGTAAGGGCAAGACCATACAGAAGAGTAGAGCCTGCAGAACCAGACTGGATGCAACGCTGAAATGGGTTGGGGACTCTGAGGGCTAAAATAGATGATAAGAGATTGGATTTATACCCCACCCTTCACTACCTGAAGGAGTCTCAGAGCGGCTTACAGTTCTTCCCCTTCACCTCCCCACAACAGACACCCTGTGAGGTAGGTGGGGCTGAGAGAGCTCTTTTCAGAACTGCCCTTGAGAGAACAGCTCTGAATGAACTTGTAACTGACCCAAGGTCACACCAGCAGTTGCATGTGGAGGAGTGGGGAATCAAACCTGGTTCTCCCATATTAGAGTCCGCACTCCTAACCACTATGCCAAATTAGTTACACATTGTAAGTTACACAAATTTACCACAGGGACTAGCAACCATAGTGCAGCTGTGAGTTCCTGGTGGCAACTCCATTTAGAAGAGCTGCACAGGTCTGATTCTGATCAGGCCTGGAGCATTTTACCCTGTGTGGTTTCTCTGAGCCGCAATGGTACTGAGGTCATAGTTTGCCCCATTTGGGGAAGGAGGGTTGTATGGGCAAGCAAATACTTCCCATGTCTGTTCTGGAGGTCTGAATTTAAATTGCCGTAGCACAGAGGCACTTTCTCTTTTCTATCTGGAATTTGGAAGGAAGGGCTTTTAGATTAGGGTTAGACTCTTAGAAAATGTCATCCTCAAAATGTGTATACCACTGAAATTAATAAAAATTAGGGGATATTCAAGTGCAATCGTTTTAATAAAGGGTATTTAAAAAACCCTATGTATCAAAATAAAATACATTTTTGTATATATTAACAGTTTGGCATTTCTTTGCATAAGGAGTGCACCATGAGATTTGGTACTACATTGTTTGGGAGTTAATTTGTTAGGAAAAATGTGTACCTCAGAGTGCTGTCGTAAGAACACTTTCCTGGGGGCTACCCCCATTGAATAAACTTGAGTAGAATTATGGGTAGACCAAGACAAAGTAATGTGGTTGCCTCTGATTGTTGCTGCTCATTCCATCCTACAAAGGAAAGATAACGTGACCTTAGTTATTGTAGATGTCTCCTCAGTGGGATTAGAAGGACGTAACTTTGCTTAGGATGGTACTATTAGCAAGCCTGGCAGGACTCACTCAAGTAATGGACCATGGGCTAGCAATGGTGCCTTTCTATGAGATGCACCACTTATTGGGCTGTACCATTTGATAGTACAGGTTAGGGATTGCATGTTTGAATGCTCCTTTTGGTGAAAGAATTCCTGCCATGTAGAAAAATGGCATGTGAGAGAGAAGCCTAGGCTGCAATCCTTCTCTCTGACATTCTACCCTTCCTCTGGCAGGGTATTTCTGATGTGATGAACTCCGGTCAGACTGGATCCCAATCCCTTTTTGATCTGAAGACAAAGATTTTTGGCAGAATTTTATTCTGTTCTGACAACCCTCTCACAGACAGCCTGTCAGTCAAAGGCTGTGCGTTGAAGCAGCCAGATTTGATTTGTGACAGCTGACAGTTTTGAAAGGAAAAAAAGAAGGTAATTATGTTCACATTCCTGAAGAAGGCAAGAGTGATCCTAAGCCTCCAGTGGCACCAACTGCCACAGAGAAAGCATCAATTTCTCTTCTTTATACTTCTCTCATTTTTTTAAAAAAATACTAGATTTTGAGACAGGCAAATATAATTCCCCAGGCTTAACCTCAGGGAAATTTGGGCTCATCAGCTCTGAGAGCATTTTTAAAAAGTTAGATGAAGACTCAGAAGGAACTTGATGCTTCTCTGCAAGAGCCAAGGGAAAAGTAGATGACAGAGACAGTGGAAATGTAGTTGGGTCAATTTGGACTGGGATCTGGGTTCAATTTTTTTTTTCCATGAAGTTTACTGGGTGACCTTGGGCCAGTCACTCTCTTTCATCTGCTTCACAGGATTGTTGTGAGATAACACTGGGGAAACTTCCTGGAGCTTCTTGGGAGAAGGGCAGGAAAAAAGCTACAAAGATACAAAAGAGGGAGGGGAAACCCTTTGAAAATGCACCGCCTTCCCAGACTTCAGTTTCTTACACAGTCATACTCATGAGGATCATTGCTGCTCCTTGCTGCTGTTCATTCCAGGGGCTTTTCTCCACCACCCCTCTCTTGTAGCCTGCTTGATTTACCACTCATAAGCAGTTGGGGAGGGGGGGTTGTGAACCCGGATGAGACTGGCCCATATGTCCCTCTGGCTAGGACACATCTGTGCAGACACTGCAAGGATCCTCTCAGCCTTCTCCCAGTGTGAGAACTGTGCTGAAGACAGCTGAGGATAGTTAGACGAGTAGGGTTGCCAGCAGGCCTGGAGAAAAATGTCCTGCCCTTTTAACACAGGCTTCTTGTGTGGAAATGGGCAGGTGAAGCTTTTTATGGGAAGGAGGTAAATAAGTTCACCTGGTACATAACACCCCATTACTGCCCCCATTGGAAGGACAGGACTCTTTTTCAAAAATTTTGTCTTCAGTCAGTTGGCAATGAGCAATGTGACAAACAGGGCTAAGTCCAGTCCCCTTTTTCTCTTTTAGGAGTTGTTTTTTCATTCTTCTGGACTTGGCACACTCAAATAAGGAATATAGCAGGGAACACCCAGAAGTGTTTCTGCTTGGATAAGATTCTTTTATACCAGAAGAGGTCAATATATCAACTCAGCTATTTGTGTTTTTGTGGCCCAGGTTACTGCACAGCTGTTATATGGCCCTCCATTAGGTGCATATGATAACTTCAGATCTTTTGAAATTATACAGACTAAATTGTTGAGAGCCATATTTGTGGATCCCCAGTGTGGTGGTATGTCTTCCTGAGATGGGTTTAATTTCTCTTGAACACATATCTTGGTACTCAGGATTAATCACTGGCTAAAGCCTGTTTTTTTTTCTTGTGTGATTTTCACCTTTGATACTAATATGACACTAACAGACACCTGTCAGTTAAAATGAGAAAGGAAACTTTTAGAAAAATTACTGACTTCAGGGAACTCTTCTAGAAGCCGAATAGCCCTTGGTTACTCCAAAGTTAAATCTATAATAGAACAAAAGATTTGGGAAATTGAATTACAATGTCACTCAAGACATGACACAAGTTATTATTTTTTTCAGTGACAAGAAGTTTGTACTAATTTCTTACTTTCTGATTACTGTTTTCACAACTGTAGTCATAAACAGCAGACCTTTACCCCACAAAAGGAAAGCCTAGAAATTGCTACAAAAGTTATCATGTAACTACCTAGCTAATTTACTAATTCCAAAACTGAGGACGCTGTTTACCTTGACATGGTTTAATGCTCTAACTCAGGGCCCCCCAAACTGGTGCCTATGGGCACCATCGTACCCACTGACACCTTTCCTGATGCCAATATCTTAGATATGCTTTTATTAGCTGCCCTGAGCCTACTCATGGGGAGGGCAGGGTATAAATTGAAATAATAAATAAATAAATAAATACCCCTGCCCTCCAAAAAACTACTGGTAGATCACAGGAATCATATACTTCACTTCTTCTCTCAGATCATGAGCCTTGGATTTAGGATAGAGTCATTAGATTTTGTGAAGCTGCTAGATTCTATCATAGTTTTGTATTAAGTCAATGAATTATTGTTGCTATTTTTAATATCATCTATGAAACACTTTTTATGTGAACATTTCTGCTACAATATGTATTTTAGTGCTAGTCTTTGACTGTAATAAATTATTCAATCCCCTTTTTTTCTTATCCGCCCATTCCCTTTTCACCCTGTTCCTGCAGTGGAGAAGCCAGAAGCAGCCAATCGGGGACCTTGGAAGCCTCAAAAGGAGAAGGAGGGGGAGCTGGCAGAAGATGAGAAGCATCCAACTGTCATTCTGTCCTCAGACAGGGTCTAGGTCTTCTGAGTGGCCGGTTAGAAGTATCCCTGTCACAGGAAGAAACAGGCTATGTCTAGTGTGGTAGCCTGGAGGAGGCACACACTGATTTGTAAGCTCTCAAACCTAGTACTCCTAGATATGTAACTCAAGGAAGGGTCCACAAAGGGGGCTATAATGTCAGAAGCATCTTTTGCACATGTAAGACCCAACTTGTGTTACCTATACTTAATTAATTCATTGGGACCTACTGTCTAGTGCAGTGTTTTTCAACCACTGTGCAGTGGCACACTAGTGTGCCGTGAGATATTGTCTGGTGTGCCGTGGGAAAAATTCCAATTTCATCTGTAACATATGAACAATTATAAAATAAAGTATTATTATTTCATAATAAAGTAATTATAAAATAATTTCTTTGTGTTTATTTGATTCCTATTCAAGAGAATTACTTTATATATAGTCAATATAGGCACAGAGTTAATTTTTTTTAACATTTTCTAATGGTGGTGTCTCCCTCATGGATCACTGCCTTGTCGTGGCGAGGGGGCTTGCGTGGTTCGATGAGGCTGTGGGCTATGCCGTGGAGGGCCACCCAGGACGGACAGGCCACAGCAGAGAACTCAGACCAAGCGTGATCCCCTGGAGAAGGAAATGGCAACCCACTCCAGTATCTTTGCCAAGAAAACCCCATGGACAGTAACAAAAGGCTAAAAGATATGACGCCGGAAGATGAGCCCCTCAGGTCGGAAGGTGTCCAATATGCTACTGAGGAAGAGCAGAGGGCAAGTACGAGTAACCCCAGAAAGAGTGAAGCGGCTGGGCCAAAGCCGAAAGGACGCTCAGTTGTGGATGTGTCTGACGGTGAAAGGAAAGTTCGATGCTGCAAAGAACAATACTGCATAGGAACCTGGAATGTAAGATCTATGAATCAAGGTAAGCTTGACGTGGTCAAAAATGAGATGGCAAGAATGAACATTGACATCTTGGGAATCAGTGAACTAAAGTGGACAGGAATGGGCGAATTTAACTCAGAAGACCATTATATCTACTACTGTGGCCAGGAATCCCGTAGAAAAAATGGTGTGGCCTTTATAGTCAACAAGAGAGTGAGAAAGGCAGTATTGGGATACAATCTCAAAAATGACAGAATGATCTCGGTCCGAATCCAAGGCAAACCATTCAATATCACAGTAATCCAAGTCTATGCCCCAACCACTGCTGCAGAAGAGGCTGAAGTGGACCAGTTCTACGAAGACCTACAACAGCTCGTAGAACTAACACCAAAAAATGATGTCCTCATCATCATAGGGGACTGGAATGCTAAAGTAGGAAATCAAAAGGTAACCGGAATAACAGACAAATTTGGCCTTGGAGAACAAAATGAAGCAGGGCAAAGGCTAACAGAGTTTTGTCAAGAGAACACGCTGGTCATAGCAAACACCCTTTTCCAACAACCTAAGAGGCGTCTCTACACATGGACATCACCAGATGGGCAACACCGAAATCAGATTGACTATATAATTTGCAGTCAAAGATGGAGAAGCTCTATCCAGTCAGTAAAAACAAGACCTGGAGCTGACTGTGGCTCAGATCATGAGCTACTCATTGCAAAATTCAGACTTAAATTGAAGAAAGTTGGGAAGACCACAAGGCCATTCAGATTTGACCTAGATCACATCCCCGATGAATATACAGTAGAGGTGAAGAATAGGTTTAAGGGACTAGATTTGATAGACAGAGTGCCTGAAGAACTATGGACAGAGGTCCGTGACATTGTAAAGGAGGCAGCACTCACCGCCATCCCAAAGAAAAAGAAATGCAAAAAAGCAAAGTGGCTGTCTGATGAGGCTTTACACATAGCAGAGGAAAGAAGGAAAGCTAAAGGCAATGGGGATAAGGAAAAATTTGCCCAATTTAATGCAGATTTCCAGAGAACAGCAAGGAGAGATAAGGAGGCTTTCCTGAATGAACAATGCAGAGTAATAGAGGAAAACAATAGATTGGGAAGGACTAGAGATCTCTTCAAGAAAATTGGAGAAATCAAGGGAACGTTCCATGCAAAGCTGGCCATGATAAAGGACAAAAACGGTAGGGACCTAACAGAAGCAGAAGAGATTAGGAAAAGATGGCAAGAATACACAGAAGAACTATACAAGAAGGACCTCGATGTCCTTGACAACCACGATGGTATAATCACTGACCTCGAGCCAGACATCCTGGAAAGCGAAGTTAAATGGGCCTTAGAAAGCATTACTAACAACAAAGCTAGTGGAGGTGATGGTATCCCAGCTGAGTTATTCAAAGTCTTAGAAGAAGATGCTGTTAAAGTGCTGCACTCAATTTGCCAACAAATTTGGAAAACACAACAGTGGCCACAGGATTGGAAAAGGTCAGTTTACATCCCAATCCCAAAGAAGGGCAACGTCAAAGAATGTTCAAACTATCGCACAATTGCACTCATTTCACACGCTAGCAAGGTCATGCTCAAAATCCTACAAGCTAGGCTCCAACAGTACGTGGATAGAGAACTGCCAGAAGTACAAGCTGGGTTTCGAAGAGGTAGAGGAACTAGAGATCAAATTGCCAACATTCGCTGGATTATGGAGAAAGCAAGAGAGTACCAGAAAAACATCTACTTCTGCTTCATTGACTATGCTAAAGCCTTTGATTGTGTGGATCACAATAAATTATGGCAGGTTCTTAAAGAGATGGGAGTACCAGACCACCTCACCTGTCTCCTGAGAAACCTGTATAAGGGTCAAGAAGCAACAGTTAGAACCGGATATGGAACAACTGATTGGTTTAGCATAGGAAAAGGAGTACGACAAGGATGTATATTGTCACCTTGCTTATTTAATTTATATGCAGAGTACATCATGCGAAATGCTGGCCTGGATGAATCACAAGCTGGAGTTAAGATTGCTGGGGAAAAGATCAATAACCTCAGATATGCAGACGATACCACTCTGATGGCAGAAAGTGAAGAGGACCTAAAGAGCCTCTTGCTCAGGGTGAAAGAGGAGAGTGCAAAAGTGGGCTTGAAGCTCAACATCAAAAAAACTAAGATCATGGCATCTGGCCCCATTACTCCTTGGCAAATAGAAGGGGAAGTCGTAGAAGTAGTGACAGACTTCACGTTCCTAGGATCCCAGATCACTGCAGATGGTGACTGCAGCCATGAAATTAAAAGACGCCTGCTCCTTGGGAGGAAAGCGATGGCAAACCTAAACAGCATGATAAAAAGCAGAGACATCACCTTGCCAACAAAAGTCCGCATGGTCAAAGCAATGGTATTCCCCGTAGTAATGTATGGCTGCGAGAGTTGGACTATAAGGAAGGCTGAGCGCCGAAGAATAGATTCTTTTGAACTATGGTGCTGGAGAAGACTCTTGAGAGTCCCTTGGACTGCAAGGAGAACAAATCAGTCAATCCTAAAAGAAATCAACCCTGACTGTTCCCTTGAAGGCCAGATCCTGAAGCTGAAGCTCAAATACTTTGGCCACCAAATGAGAAGGGAGCATTCACTGGAGAAGACCCTGATGCTGGGAAAGATTGAAGGTCAAAGAAGAAGGGGACGGCAAAGGATGAGATGGTTAGACAGTGTCATCGATGCAACGAACATGAAATTGAGCAGACTTCAGCGGACAGCGGAAGACAGGAGGGCCTGGCGTAATCTGGTCCATGGGGTCGCGAAGAGTCGGACTCGACTGTGCGACTGAACAACAAAATGGTGGTGTGCCTCGTGATTTTTTTCATGAAAAAAGTGTGCCTTTGTACAAAAAGGTTGAAAAACACTGGTCTAGTGTATACCAGGCTCTCAATTTGAAATAGCACTCTGAAAGGATGAGAGAGAAAAAGAGGTCTTAAATAAGGGGGAGGGGGAATTGTTGTTAACAAGATACACAGTGGGGAATGAAACTAGCAAAAATAGCATGGTCAAACAGTGAAACAATTCCAGGCAATACACCAGTGAATCCTTTCCCTCAGTCAGGGGAAAAGGCTTTTGATTGCACCTGTCCCAGGGACTGACCAGGCAGATAAGCAATTTCCATTCAGAGAAAAACTTTTCCTGAATCACCAAGGTTTTGTCAAATTGCTTGTTTTTAATCCAGGCTGCTCCAGCATTCTAGGGCCGGTACAGAAAAGGGGGCTGTTTGGGGGGGAGAGGCTCATGGACATCAGGTAGAAGGAATCTAAGGGGAACATAGAGGTGTATATGGTAAAGTCTCCAGAAATCTTGAACCAGGTTGGAAAACTTGAGAGAAATTTGTCCATTTTACTCTCATGTAGTAGGCTGGCAGTTTTTGGCTGACTATTTCTTTATGTCTGTAACTAGCAATAAGGCCCATTGTGGAAATAAATACAACGAGCTCTAGAAAGAGGCTCAGGGAGAGTGCCCCGGCTTTGGGCACTCAGTGACAATTTGCTGTGGTGACCTCAGCAGGGTATAATGACACAGAATCCACCATTTTCTCCCGAGGAACTGATCTCTGCTACCTGAAGAGCAATTGTAATTTTGAGTGATCTCCAGCCCTCACCTGGAGATTGGCAACAGTGGTTCCCTGGGAGGAAATGGCTGGTTTGGAGGGTGGAGTCTATGGCATTGTACCTGTCTGAGGTCCCACCCCTCCTCAAGCCTCACCCTCTCCAGGCTTCATCCCTCAAATCTCCAGGAATTTCTCATCTGGTTTGGCAACCCTATCAGGACTGGCCTCAATGAGTTTTCTCCCAAAGGCCAACATAGGTGTGGAAAGGGCCTTTTACTCACAGAACCAAGCTTGGTTGCCTAGCAACAGGCACTGAGGAGAAAATACAGTTGCCAGCTCTGATTAGGGAAATATCTGAAGATTTGGGGGGTGGATCCTGTGGAGGGCAGCATTTTGGGGAGTGTGGAAGGACTCAGCAAGGTATAATGCCATAGGGTCAACCCTCCAAAGCAGACATTTTCTCCAGGGCAACTTATCTCTGTCATCTGGAGATCAATTGTAACAGTGGGAGATCTCCAGGTCCCTAGGAGAGACTGGCAACCCTAGGGGAAAGTCAGCCAAAAAGCAGGGGGTTGAAGAGAATGGTTTGATGGTCGCTGGCCCACCTCATTAGCCAGCCAGCCAGCCATGGTGGAGCCAAAAAGGAGAAAGAGCCGTTTTAAGTTTATTCTGACAGGAAAGTAGCCAAGCTGGCAGTGGGCAGGGGAGGGGGTTATGCTGAAAGTCCTTTGTCTTTTTACTGACAGGAGCAAGCTTGATAGCCTACCAACAGCCACTGAGGGGAAAGTTATTTCCATAGAGGAGCCAAGAGAAGTGTCTTCTTCCTCAGTAAAGAGAGCTGTCTGCCAGTAAATCTGACAGGGAACAGGGGCTGAAGTGAAAATGGGTGGGGAAGAGGAACAGACACAGCACCTGGCCAATGGCACATGAGTACTCTTGAGCAGCACCTGGCCAATGGTCCAATGGCTGATGGAACCACTCTACACAGACAGTGGGAGAGCAATACGCTAACTCCGGCAATGCAGACACTGGATTGGCACACCGTTGGAGTGACAGGTCAGTGAGCCAAATGCTGTGGGAGCGTGTGAAATGTTCACTCCAGAACAGGATTATCTATAAGGAGAGATAATGTATCCATTAATGACACTATTCCTCCAAGTTAAATCTTTCCTACAACAACAGTTGTATTCACTTCATTCCTGTATGCCAAAACCTTTCTTTTCCCCTACAAGGAAATAAATAAAGTCCTGTTTTTGTTTTCTCCAAACTCTTGCTTGGTATATAAGAGTGAGTAAGGTTAAAATGGGTTAAGTATGTGGCCAAGTGCAAAGTGATGCACATTGGAGCCAAAAATCCTAAATATAAATACACGTTGATGGGGTCTGAACTGGCAGAGACAGACCAAGAGAGAGATCTTGGAGTCGTAGTGGATAACTCGCTGAAAATGTCTAGACAATGTGTAGCTGCAATAAAGAAGGCCAACGCTATGCTGGGGATTGTTAGGAAGGGAATTGATAACAAATCAGCCAGTATCATCATGCCCCTGTATAAATCATTGGTGCGACCTCATTTGGAATACTGTGTACAGTTCTGGTCACTACATCTCAAAAAGGATATTATAGCATTGGAAAAAGTGCAGAGAAGGGCAACTAGAATGATAAAAGGGTTGGAACACCTTCCCTATGAAGAAAGGTTAAAAGGCTTGAGGCTCTTTAGCTTGGAGAAACGACGGCTGAGAGGTGACATGTTTGAGGTTTATAAGATTATGAATGGGATTGAGCAGGTTGAGAAAGAAGTACTTTTCTCCCTTTCCCACAATACCAGAACTCGTGGGCACTCTATGAAATTGCTGAGCAGTCGGGTTAGAACAGATAAAAGGAAATACTTCTTCACCCAAAGAGTGATTAACATATGGAATTCACTGCCACAGGAGGTGGTGGCAGCTGCAAGCATGGACAGTTTCAAGAGGGAATTAGATAAACATATGGAGCAGAAGTCCATCAGTGGCTATTAGCCACAGGGTATAGATGGGAACTCTCAGTCTGGGGCAGGTGATGCACTCTATTCTTGGTGCTGGAGGGGGCAGCAGTGGGAGGGCTTCTGGTGCCCTGGCCCCACTGCTGGACCTCCTGATGGCAACTGGTATATTTTGGCTGCTGTGTGACAGAGTGTTGGACTAGATGGGCCATTGGCCTGATTCAACATTGGCTTCTCTTATGTTCTTATGTTGTTCTTATGTTCTTAAGTACTGGGCCAGGAGAGAGGGCAAGATGTCTCTACAGCAGGCCAAGGCAGCATCATTCATAAGCATCAGTTATTTGTCTCACAGGTGGCTGACATCTAGTAAAACAAATGAACAAAAAAATACTAGCAGGCCAGTTCATAATCAAACCTTTGGTCTCTCTGTGTGCAAGGTGATGGGTCAGAGAGATGTGGGAGTTTGTCCTCTACTATTCACAATCTAATACACTAATCAGTTAGCGAACAGTGGCATTTTATTAAGTGTGGGCTCTTCCCACCACACACAACACACACACAGTAACAGAGAAATACCAGGACCCATATGAACCCATACCAAATGCAGAACATCACATCTAAACCTCATGAAAACAGAAAACAGCTGTAGAAGAAACCAAACATTTTCTGGGCAGGAGAAGGAATGGAGTTGTGGAAGCAACAGAGCTGGAAGGGGTGTCCAGCTTTCTTATTCTAACAAGGTGACAGGAGAGTGGCAAAAATGCTGGTCAAACTACTATCTGTTAAGCAACTTGGAATACCAGTGCTTGGGCAGGCTCGAACACAAGAGTTGGCAACCCCAGAGCACAGCAGCTAGATGCATATGAGTCACTGCAGTAGTTGGTCATGTTGAAGGCTGATAGTTGGCACTGCACTACGAATTGGGTCCCTTCTGGCCTCTTCTCTGCTGGAGACTTTCTGGAAAGAGTCAAGGGGACGGAGGGATAATAATGAGTCATGTCCTTCAGTAGCAACAAACAACATATGGACTTGGGCATGCCCAACCTATGGATGCTTGAAAGTGCTGCAGACTTGGGCAATGGACTTCTTCACAGAACTAGTAAGGCTCATATTAAGTGGGTCTTCTCAGAATCCTGAGACTTACTCCCAGTCAAGCATTCTTAGGATCAGACTGTTAGGCTAGTAATTTCATTGCCCAGTGACAGCAGGAAAAAAAACCCCTACCTAAACATTGAGCAGGATGGGAAGAAAAACTTGTAATCTGAATTTACAGTAAGAGCCCTGGACTTGCCAACTTTTTATTGGTCTGGTCTTTTTACAGACTGCTACACAGGGACCAAAGAGATAAAATACTGGAAGAGCTTTACCTGATTTTGCAGCTCATCCTCTAAATGTGGGACACTTAACTTCCCAGTCATGTCCTTGAAGCTTCCTGCTTAAATAAGACACCTCTCAAACTGTGGAGCAATCCCATTTTGGGCATAAAACCAGTTTCATAGCTGAGGCCCAGCTGAACCAGGGCTGCCAACCACATTACCAGCTTCTGCCTGGAGCCTTAACAGCAGTTGGATGTGCAGGCATTAGCAGGTGATAGTGCTCAGACAAACTTCCCCAGCTAATGCTTGTTTAACAAGCTGCTATTAAATGCAGAGGAGGTGATTAGGACAGATCCCCCCCTCCCCCTGGCCAGCTCTCAGTCCTGAGCAGAAAAGAGGTAAGGGCATTTAAAAGTTTTTAGTATCTCATCATTGCAAGAAAAAGTTAATTTTTGTCCAAGTTCTAATTATATCAGATAGAATATGATTCATTATGGGAAGAAACCAAAAATGCACATTGTGACAAAAGTGTCTATTATACTGGATTTAGAAGCAAGAATGGCTCACCTGTAGGCCTTTTTAGGGAGAGGTAAGCATGAATCAGAAGATAATCCTCAAACTTCTTTAAGAGTGGCTTCATACTTGATCTAGGGCTAACCTGCATTTTACATTTTGGGACAAGTTGGATCCAGGCTACCCAACTCTGACTTACTTTCCCCAAAGCCACACAGCAGCTGCAGGGAAAGGCATTTTTGAAGACCCCCCAGAAGCCTGATTGGGCTCAGAAGGATGGCATGGGGGATAGGGCTCTTGGAGTCAAAATGGCCAGGGGGAGAAATTTTTTCATATACTCACCCCAGCCATTAGTCTGTCTTAATAAGATAGGTGTCCTAGTCTGAAAATCAGGGCTATTTTGGGGCAGGAATGCACAGGAACAGAGTTCTGGCTGGCTCCCGAGTTGACCACGCCCAGCAGGAACTCATTAGCATAATAGACCACACCCAACAGCAGAAACTCATTAGGATTGGCTACGTTAGGGGTGTGTGGTCTAACATGCAAAGGAGCTCCTGCTCCCCCAAAAAGCCCTGGGTTTTGATAACAAACAAGGTAAACAGAATAAGAAGCAAAAGGTGGGTGTGGCTGGATGACCACACTTCTGGTAACATGGGGGGTGTGGCCTAATATGCTAATGAGTTCCTGCTGGGCTTTTCCTACAAAAAAAGTCCTGCTGAAAATTAAACATAATCATAACCACTCTTAGGAGTTCATATAAAGAACTTCAGGTATATTGGAAGAACAACAGTTTCAGCATGATTTTCCTATGAATCTATGCCAACCAGTGGTATAGTGGTTAGAGTGCCAGGCTGAGGCTAGAGAGAGTCATCAGTCTCAGTCAGCCATCTCGAGTCAGACATGAAGTTTGTTGGGCAACTTCAGGCTAGTCACTTTTCCTCATCCTAATCTACCTCATGCGGGTGCTATAAACTTCCATTATCTCTCCCCTTATAACATCTTATGGGGGAGGGGGGAGAGAATAGAGGCTGCCCTGAGCTACTTGAAGGAAGTGTGAGATTAAAATGCTGGCTCTATTTTAGACAGGTACTTCTGCTGTTTTCTTTTACAAGAGAGGTAGTTAATGCTGGTGCAGGGCTCTGCTGGCATTATAAATTTGCATGTCAGTTACACCAGATGATATCCTACAGCAGTTCAGCATCTTGAAGAGATGGCCATATGTTCTTCAAGTGGTCACATTTTAGCTCAGTAAGTACCCTGCACTTGTTGTGTCAGGATGGTATTCTATTTTGCATTATTTTAGTTGGTCCTGATCAGGGCTATTTTTGGTCCAGAATGCACCGGAACGGTGTTCCACCTGCCTTCCAAGCCCGCCTCTCCCCTCCCCGCCCCTCCTTCACCAAAGCCCTGCTCCGCTCACCCAGAAGAAGTGGATTGCTGCTTCTTCCTGCAAAAGGTACTGTCAAAAGCCACACAGCTTGGTGGACTTTAGAATAGGAGTGGGAGGACAGCTCCCCACGAGTGTCACTGTTTTCCTGGGCTCAGAAATGTAGCTTGCAGAGAAACAGATGCCCCAAGAGTTCCTGTCCTCGTCGCTGGCGGGATGCAGCCAAGCCCCCCTGTGATGGGGTTTGTGCACCAAAGTGGGCGTGCATGGCTACTGAAACTGGCATGGCCAGATGGCTTCAGCGGCAATGCTACACCACAAAGCAGCGGCCCAGTGAGCCTGATGGCCCTATGGCACCAGCCTGCATCTGTGGCAAAGCCTGGCTGCGGTGTGTTTGGTGGTGGCGGCAGCTGTTGCAAGCACAGGGGCAGCAGCAAAGTATCACGTGATGGACGCTGCCTTGCCTGCCAAGAAGAGAGTGAGGGTGGCCCGGCAGCAATGGCGACGGGCAGCCTGGCAGCTGGGAGACCCCTGGCATGCCACCTCCTCCCCCTCCGCTCCCCCTGCTGCTGCCGTGGGGATATTGTGGGGGGACACAAATGGTGATGGCAGAGGACAGTGGCTGGGGACCAGGCGGTGATGGTGAGCGAGTGAGCACGGGTGGTTCGGTGGCAGGTGGTCTTGGCACGAGTGAGGCTGTTTCTGTTTGTCTGCAGAGCGGGTGGCACGTGTTTCCCACCTCGCCTCGCCTCTTTCCTTCTCTCTCTTTCTCTTTCTTTCCCTCTTTCCTTCCTTCTTTCCTGCTCTTTCTCTCTTTTTTCACTCTTTTCCTCCTCCTTACCTTCTCTCTCTCTCTCTCTCTCTCTTTCCTTCCTTCCTTCCTTCCTTCCTTCTCTTTCTCTCCCTCTTTCCTTCTTTCTTTCCTTCTCTCTTTCTTTCTCCCTCTCCCTCATATTCTGCACGTAAGAATGAGGGAGCCATGAACAATGTCACCACCACCACCACCACTCATCATGAAATCCTTGCACTGCAGTTTACTCCCAAGATACATTTTGAAAAGTTAAACTTTCAAAATATTAATGCAGTAATGATGAATTTTTAAAATCGGTTATCTTCCCATAAATATATAGTGTGTTTAATTTCTTAAGTACTGGCTCAAAACTGAGGTGGTGAATGTTACACTGCCATGAAAAAAGGTGTTTCATTGTGAAAGCAAGAGGTCAAGGATGTGGCAGTCTTCTTCTCAGGCCCTTCTTTGTGTCTGCCCACCTTCTAAAGTGAGGCACATGGCTGTGAGAGAGCTGCCCCCTGCACTGGAACACATATTCTTCCCTACTGCAGTCTTTGGGTGGGTTTGAATAAGAGGCTAAGCCCCCTTTTTCACTCCAACCACCTTTTCATTGATTAGTGGATAGTTTTTGGTTCTAGTTCTTCTTTATTTAAAAGGGGAAAATCAAAACGCCATTGTACTTGGTGAGAGGATTAATTTGGAGCTAAATTTGGACTATTGAAGCTATGAAGCTTGTTTTATGGTGAATCAGTAAACAGCTTCCCTTGCATGTTAAGTGTCTGCATATTGTATCCTTCCCTTCTGTCTGCGGGAATAATACACACAGTTCTTCACTTCTTCATTTTAGCTTTGCAACAGCCTTGTGAGGTTGGCTAGACTGAGAGAAAGCAACTGGCTCAAGTCACTTTGTGCATTTTTTTGAATGAAGGGTGATTTCACACTGGGTCCCTCTTGTTCAAATGTGACACTCTTTCCACTCTACCACCCTGGCTCTTAAATAGGGATTGTGCAAGTTCCTAGGAAAAGATCTTTCTGTTACAGAAAAAAAAATGCATTTCTTGTTGAAGAAATGCTACACTACTGAATGCCAGATTAATAGGATTAAACAACAAAAATAGCAATTCCATTTCTGCTCTATTTCCCAGAAAGATCTGACTGGTCCCGGCTGCAAATATACTACCAGATCAGTAGTATCCTTATTATACTGAATACAGGGGACTACCACTCAAAACAGTATGCCCAGCATCATTTTATGTATGCAGCAGCCAATTGTGAAAGGGTCCTGTATGTGGAACCATATTTTTTGTGGCCATAGATTGTTGTTCCTTCAGGGTCTTTCAATGGAAGAAAATATACTTTTCTAGCAAGACTAAACAAATCTTCATAAAGTAAAGAAGAGTAAACAGATAAAATATATTTGATGAAAACAACCGCAATGATGGCTTGATAGGGTCTGTGATTTTGTAATATTTTGATATTGCTTTTTAAAAATAAAATAGAATAAAAGTCTGTATTTCTCTTTAGGAGGCCTGGTCATATGGTATATAATGAATGAGTATAATACACCTAGGAGGAATCCGCATAATTTGGATATTTGGATTTTATCTTTACATACTGCAAACCAATGATGTGTGAAGATTATTTTAATGTGTCTGATGGTTTCTTCTAGTTTGACAGTTTTACCAGTTGACAGACAGCTGTTTGACCCCAGAAACTGGCATACTGGTCATTAAAGTTCCTTCTAGCTGTCATTTATAATATCCCATAGCCTTCTGCTCCAGAATTTGTTTGATTATTGGAGAATTACAAACTCTGATGCATCTTTAGTCTTCTGGGTTGTCCATTGCTTGTGAATGTGGCCTAACAGGCTAATGAGCTGCACTGTCAGGGGTGTGGCCTAATTTGCTAATGAGTTTCTGCTGTTGGGTGTGGCCTATAATGCTAATGAGTTTCTGCTGGGCTTTTTCTACAAAAAGGGCCCTGGTCCTAGTAAAGGCAACACAGAACTTTGTCTGAGGATTGTACTTTGTCCTTGTGTGACTATTTGCAGCTTTGGTCCATGTGCGTCAAAAACTGTGTATTCAACATAAGATCATGCAAATCCTTTTCAATATATCACACACACTTTGTTCTGACTTCACCAAAAGATAAAGCTTTAGGTTGATTTTTTCATAGGGTGGTTTTGTTTTCTTGTTAAAAGAAAAAAGCATGACAAACGCTTTAGGAATCAGTCTGGACCATGCAAACCTGACTTAAAATTCTAACTCATGAAACCTGCACTATTCCTTTTTCTGCCACTAGATGTCAGACTCTGCATAGGCTTCTGAATAGGCCTTTCCTTTATGTAGTAACTAGGAATAAGGCCCGTTGTGGAAATAAATACAACGGGCTCTAGAAAGAGGCTCTGGGAGAGTGCCCCGGCTTTGGGCACTCAGTGACAATTTGCTGTGGCAATCTCAGCAGGGTATAATGACAGAGTCCACCATTTTCTCCAGAGGAACTGATCTTTGCTACCTGAAGAGCAGTAATAATTTTGAGTGATCTCCAGCCCACCCCCAAGATTGGTAACAGTGGTTCCCCAGGAGGGAGTGGCTGGTTTGGAGGGTGGAGTCTATGGCATTGTACCTGTCTGAGGTCCCACCCCTCCTCAACACTCACCCTCCCCAGGTTCAACCCCTCAAATCTCCAGGAATTTCCCAACCTGGAGTTGACAACCCTATCTCCCTCCCAGCCAACCATCAACCTACCTTTAGTTTTCCATCTCCTCCCCCATCCCTCCTACAGAGCAGTTGTAATTTTGAGTTATCTCCAGCCACCACCTGGAGATTGGCAACAATGGTTCCCCATCAGGGACTGGCTGGATTGGAGGGTGGAGTCTATGGCATCGTACCTGTCTGAGGTGCCACCCCTACTCAAACCTCACCCTCTCCAGGCTCCATCCCTCAAATCTCCAGGAATTGCCCACCTGGAGTTGGCAACCTGATCAGGACTGGGCCCAATGAGTTTTCTCCCTAAGGCCTACATAGGTGTGGAAAGGGCCTTTTACTGACAGAGGAGAAAGTACAAGTGCCAACTCTGATTATGGAAATACCTGAAGATTTGGGAGGGTGGATCCTGTGGAGGGCAGCATTTGGGGTGTGTGTGGAAGGACTCAGCAGGGTATGTCATAGAGTCTACCCTCCAAAGCAACCATTTTCTCCCAGGGAACTGATCTCTGTCATCTGGAGGTCAATTGTAACAGTGAGAGATCTCCAGGTCCCACCTGGAGATTGGCAGCCCTAGGGGAAAGTCAGCCGCACAGTGGGGAGTTGAAGAAAATGGTCTGATGGTCGCTGGCCCACCTCGTTAGCCAGCCAGCCATGCTGAAGCTAAGCAGGAGAAAGAGCCTTTTCCCATTTATTCTGACAGGAAAGTGGCCGTTGGGGAGGGGGTTATGCTGAAAGTCCTTTGTTTTTTTACTCACAGAACCAAGCTTGGCTGCCTACCAACAGCCACTGAGGGGACAGTCCCTCACAGGAGTCAAGAGAATTGTCTTCCTCAGGAGACAGAGCTGTCTGCCAGGGGGAGTGGGTGGGGAAGAGGAGCAGACCCAGCATCCGGCCAATGGCACGCGAGTACTCTTGAGTGGCAGCTGATGAGCCAATGGCTGAGGGAGGGCATTTTACAGCCAATGGGAGCGCATGGAATCTTGCGAAACCAAAAGATAAATATTTATAAGGAGAGATAACATTTGTAACTCTTGCAGGCTATTTTGGATGCAGAAAATATTTACTGCTATTTAATACTTTTGTTATGCCTGCACGAATAACAAAATGTATTGGTGTTAAATGCATAATGTAGTAAGTGACACTTCTACTATAGAAGCATACAATTTGGCATCTCATGCAGCTGGTCTTCAATGTATATCTACTACCCTTTCTCAGGACTGATTTATCCACCTTGAATCCAGAGTCCATCAGGAGAAAGGCAGGAATTTAAACAATTTAAATAATGTGGCCTCAGGTGTACAAATCAAATGTTCTTCTGTATATTTTGGAAAAAATATTCCAAGTAGTAATATGAAGAATGACCTTAACTGCAGACCCATATTCTGAAATGGGGGGTGGGATGGAGACAAATAGGTTTGTTTGGACTAGCTGGCAGGCTGAAGAAGTCTGGGAGGATAAAAGCTAAACAGTAAAAACAAACACCCTAAGCCACATGCAAGAATTTTCACATTAATTGATCTATATGAGAGAACTACCAATTGTCCTGCCACAGTGGTCTCTCCATGCCAACGACTTGCTGTGCAAGTGAGCACTCCACCTACTCACTAGGCTGGTGAGGTCAGGGGTGTGAGAAAAGCATCCATTTCTCCCCTCTATGAAATAGAGAGTTACGGCTATGGAGAACTGGAGCCATCTCCTCCTTCCAAGATGGGGAGAAAAGAATGGCAATCAGCTGGGCTTCTGATCCCCCCCTCCAGTTTTCTGCATCTCAGCAAGTCTGGGATACAGCAAAGTTTCCAGGGTAGGGGATGAGAAGATCCTGACTTCCAGCTGATCCCTGAAATCAGCCAGGAATAGGCTTCTGGTGCCTCCAAGTAGCCTGTTCCAGCAAATAGTTGTGAACCAGGTTGTGAACAGCCAGTCAGTTAATCGACTCCCTGATTGTCAGTGGCAAATAGGTTGTGAGGTGTTGAAGCATCCCTAGGCCACAGAATCAACTTATACGAGGCCATTCCATGGAGCCCATCATGGACATGGGACTGAGGTAGTCAGTCAGAGCACGGCTGTGACTATTTTTTAAGAAAATGTGTATGAACTCTATATAAACTCTGTCTCCAATGTAGCACCCTAAGTTCCAGAGCCAGTTTGGTGTAGTGGTTAAGTGTGCGGACACTAATCTGGGAGAATCGGGTTTGATTCCCCACTTCTCCACTTGTACCTGGCTGGATGACCTTGGGCAAGCCATAGTTCTGATAAGAGCTGTTCTTGAAAAAAAAACAGTTTCTGTCAGAGCTCTCTCAGCCCCACCTACCTCACAGGGTGTCTATTGTGGGGAGGGGAAGGGGAAGGAGTTTGTAAGCTGCTCTGAGACACTTTTGGGTAGTGAAGGGCAGGGTATAAATCCAATCTCCTCCTCCTCCTCCTCCTCCTCCTCCTCCTCCTCCTCCTCCTCCTCCTCCTCCTCCTCCTCCTCCTCCTCCTCCTCCTCCTCCTCCTCCTCCTCTTCTTCTTCTTCTTCTTCTTCTTCTTCTTCTTCTTCTTCTTCTTCTTCTTCTTCTTCTTCTTCTTCTTCTTCTTCTTCTTCTTCTTCTTCTTCTTCTTCTTCTTCTTCTTCTTCTTCTTCTTCTTCCACTGACTTTTCTACAGTGAAAGAACCTAGCCTTCCTTTCTGGGCCAGGTATTTTCGATCTGATCCCTTGACTGATTATGATTTTGCCCCTTGCTTTTGGCCCCACTGATCCAGTTTTTTTTTCCACAATACTGATTTTTGACTGCTCAAATTGCAGCTGATGCTGACATCAACATAGCAGAAGAATAATCTGCCAACATCTATAGGTCAGTGGGGAACAGCTGCTTAATCTCCACACCCCAAACGATGGGCATCAATACCGATGTCTAAATGTTTTTGTTAATATTCATAGATGACATCTAAACGTGGATGGCAATGACACTATTGTTGTACAGTCAGTTGCAAACAATTGTTGTAGCACAGTATCCAGTGATGAACAGATATAACCTAAGTAAAAAATGTTGTCGGAAGTAGTTTCAGGCCTTAATCTACTCGATCCATTGACATTTGAATCAGACCAGCAGTCTTGCAAAATCCTTTTGTGTCCCTACTTCAGCATCATTCTACGCCCATCTCTCACTTTCTTGAGCTCTAAGTCAGATCCCAATGTTTCCTAACTGACTGTTATTAATTTTCCAAATCAGATCCATTATGTTATGAAAAGTGGGCTTGTTCAGTTTGGGTTTAATTGGTTAACATCTGGCTGCATATCTCTATTGACAAAACCAGCATGCAAATTTGGCATTCAGCTTACAGAAGTACTACCAACACTCAAGAAAGCCAATGTCTGAAAACACCATAAGAGTAATAAAGGGAGTTGTTGCTGGGTTGCTACTTGGCAAATCACTTTTTCAAAGTGTTTCTGATAGCCCAACAAACATCCAATTTAGTTTTATTATTTGGGGCCAATTGACAGACAAGCAAGGGACAAGCCCCCCTCTGCCCCCCACTTGGTTATTTTAAAGCTATTTTAAGTTTCATCACTGGGATTTTCCCCCTGACCTACCAAAAACTGCTGTGGTGCCCCTCATGCAAATCTTGGCCGAGGACAGACTGGCAATTTGCCCCGGGATGGGACCCGGGCCGACAACGATTCAATACCGGAGTAAATGGAATGTTCACACAGGCACATCTGCCTGGCGTCCCCCACCCGTAGCCTACCAGTGCTCTTGCGCTTCACTGCCGGATTAAAAAAACACCTGATAAAGCCTTCGCAAATCTTGAAAGCCTGCGTTCGTCGCGCGTTTCTCCACTTCCGGGGAGTCTGAACGTGCAGCCGAAAAGCCGGGAGCAACCCGCGTTGGGCATGAGGCAGCAGCGGTGTGATTGGCTGCACTCCACTCCACTGCCCAATGTGGTGCCGGCGTTGCAGGGGGGAAAAAAAATCGGCAAAATGCGCTTATGCGCATGAGCGCATGAGCGCTCATGCGCACATACACCCACAGCCGAATTAATGGGGAAATGGCGAATACAGCACACCTCCGGCGCGGCAGTCTGAACGCTCCCGCGTGCCTCCGTCCTGTATCTTCCGGCAGCGGCCCCCGCTGTGTGGACGGGAAAACCCGGTATTGTTTAATCCGGGGTTTTTTTGCCGCGACTGGCTACCGGGGCAAATTGCCAGTCTGTCCTGGGCCCTTGTCTGGAAGAACTTATACCTCTGCCTAGGTATGTGTGTAGAAATGAAGGAGTTACGTGATGATTTCATCCAAACATTTTTGTAATAAGTCTCCTTTAAGGTAAGAATCACTATGTTCTCTGCAAGCTTAGTTAGCAAATTTCTGTTCTTATTTTTTCTGTTGATACTTCAGGTCCAGACTAGTGGTTTCCAGCTTAGAGTAACTGTTTTCAATTTATAATGAGAATTTTAGGAAAACGTTGCTCTGTAACTTTTTTCTCCATTTTGATGGGAGGTGAGACCATCTGCTTCTCTTGCTTCCATCCCTGTTTGTTTCAGACGCAGGCTGCCAGAAATGTGAAAAGACTCTGCATGGTGACAAGTGATAGAACAATTTTCACACTGGACTTATGGAAAGCATGTGCTGCCCATCTGTGAAACTCTCATTTTATGTAAATTTGGAAAATATATTTTTGTCTGATTGTCCTGAGGTAGTTTTGCACTTATAAAAAAGCAGGTGAGTGCTGCTTTGTATTTCTCTGGCTGCTGCATTTTGAGTCTCTGACGCAGCCATTTTAAAATCAAATCCTAACATGATTGTGTCTGGCACTGAAAGTGGCTGAATGTTTTCAAAGCTTGGCAAAACTTTGCTTTTCTGCTCTACTTGGTAAAGAAAGTAGGTGCAAACCTCTCTTGACCCACTACTGCAGCTATAAACCACCCTGTAGTCCAAGTTTTTTTAATAGGCTCACAGAACAACCCTGTATTTACTCAGCAGTAAGTTCCTCTGAGTCCAGTAGGACTTGCTTACTGAAAACTGGGGCTTAAAATTGCAGCTTTGTTTACTAGCTGATCCAAGTTAAGTTCTGTGCTTAAATGTTGGTAGTACAAACAACATCTGGAATTACAGCTTCAGTGGGCATCACTAGCCAGAACTTTTCAGCTGGAGGTAAAAATTCAGAGTTTTCTTCCATTATGAAATCACTACAGTAAATAGCACTGTGTTATATAAACTGCCTTAGAATTGAGGGAAGGCTTATTAATTTTTTTTTCATTCATCATGTTTATGTTCTCTCCTTCTGCCATGTGCCCCAAGTCTGTCTCTGTAATGTTGCATGCTCAGGTGGTTGCCTCAGGTGGTAAATTTGGGGAGTATGGCAACTTCCTGTCCTGCCTGCCTCTCCAACCTGGGAGTGGCAGGATGTAATTCTTCCTCCTTACCTCCAGGCCTTGTGAAAGGCAGTGTGAGATTCCTTTTGCTCATGACAGCTTGGCCACCATTACAGGTTGTCTAATGGCTGGGCAACCAAACTTGTGGCTTAACTTCCATGAGAGCAAGTAATCCCATGATAGTTTAATATTTTTAAAGAAAGTGACAGGAGTGAAGAGGTAAGGAGGGTGATCTCTCCTGGCTCTTTGGTGGATGCAGTGGCAGCAACTATGAGCTGGGGGTGGGTGTAAAGTACTGAGCAGGATGTATCGGTAGTGATATTAGCTCATACTTTATTGGAAGTGAAGAACAAGAGAGAGAATGCCAGCTTGCAGGCTGGCTTATATCCCACACCCAAACACATACCCCAAACACATACTGGCAAGAGTTCCACAGGTCCTTTCTTGGATCCTAGCCCTCTGATAGGAGTGGGCTAGGATCTGCTCTGCCTATTGTCTCTTGAAGTGAAGCTAGGGCTCTTCTCCTGACCGCATGAAGACCTGGCCTCGCATGTGGTCAGACTCAGTACACAACACCCTACCCCCCTTAGTCCATAGCGCACTAGCAGACGTAGTCTCTGAGGTATGCTGGTGCTTTCCTTTCTTGGGAGGAGTGGCAAAGTGCTGTGGCTTCTGGAGCCGGGGGCCATTCGCTCAGAGGTGTAGCGGGCAGAGTCTGAGGCGATGCTGCTTCCCTTGTGTGCTTGCTTGGAATGGGCATGCTATCTGGTGCCTGGTCTTTCGCTGACGTTATGGTCGTCCCCAGAAAGTGCCCCATCTGCAATGGCACCACGGCTTCCAGTGTGTCAGGGTCCTCATATTCGCCATTGTCTGGATCAGCTGGAAGGACCCTGTGGTGCAGCTGGTCGATGTGCCGCTTTAAGAGTTGTCCGTCTTCACTCGAGACCTCATAGACAGGGGCCCTGTTACTCTTACAACCCGAGCAGGAATCCATGTCGGGCCCTGGGTGTAGTTCCAGGGGTACACCGGGTCCTCTGGAAACCCCCCCAGGGCACTTCTTGGTCCTTGGGGCTTGAGTCACATTCAGGGGCCCTGTCTGGGTGGAGACAATCTAACCTTGTAGTCAGGTGCCTGCCCAGAAGGAGCTCGGCTGGGCTATGCCCGGTAGCCGTGTGAGACGTTGCGAGCTGCCCAGTTTGTAGTCCCAGTCCCTGGTCTCCATCCGGTGGATAGCCTCTTTGGTGGTTCTCACCATGCGTTCAGCTTGGCCGTTTGTTGCTGGGTGAAACGGGGCTGAACAGATGTGTTTTATCCCATAATAGCCCCTGAATTCTGCGGAAGTAAAAGCTGAGCCATTGTCAGTGATCAAGGAGTCGGGGATGCCTTGTGTTCTAAAGATTCGCCACATTGCTTGGATGGCAGACTGGGAGGAGGTGGAGGGCACCGGGACTACCTCGAGCCATGTACTGTAGGCATCCACCAGAATAAAGAAAAGTTGTCCCTGAAACAGCCCCACAAAGTCCAAATGTAACCTGGCCCGGTTTTTGTGTGACAATTCCCATGGTTGCACCGGTGCCTGGGGGGAGCCGGTCACGACTCTTGGCATGTCTGACAATGCCTTACTGTATCCTCTATGTCCTGGTTTAACCTTGGCCACCACATGTAGCTTCTGGCCAATGCATTCATCCGGACGATCCCGAGATGAGTCTTGTGAAGGGCTGCGAGTATCCATTTCTGCAAGGGGGCAGGGATCACCACCCAACTGCCCCACATGAGGCATCCTTTGTGAGAGGACAGCTCATCCCTGAGGGAGGAGAATGCTGTGAAGTCAGGCCTCCCCAGGCCCATGGGCCATCCCCTCCCCCTAGTCCAAGACCCAGGAGAGGACGCGATCCCGGCGCGTGTGATGGGCAACCTCCCCCACCAGGACTGGCCGATTCAGGAGGGCCTCCAGGAGGGCAATGTGATGGTCTGGGGCAGGGTCAGAGGGAGGGCAATGGAAGGCAGCTCAAAGCATTGGCACGGCCCATCGCCTTCCTTGGGCAGTGGATGAGCTCATAGCTGTAACCCACCAGGAAAATAGACCAGCGCAGTACCCGGGGAGAAAGCATCTGTGGGGTCAGGCGGTTGGGGGCCAGGAGACCCAAGAGGGGCTTATGGTCCATAACTACAGTGAAGGGCTGGCCATACAGGTTGTGGAATTTCTTAACCCCTGCCACAATCATGAGTGCCTCCTTGTTGATTTGAGCATAATTCCACTCTGCCACTGACATGGTCCTGGAGTGTCCATAAAGCTTTGAAAAATACCCGGCCCCACACTCACCCCAAACTGCAGCCTTTCACCTTAAATGCTCCCTTGGGGGTAATGATAGTTTGCGCCTCAGTGGTGGCAGCATCTACTGGCAGCTGCTGGTAGGCCTGGGCCAAGTCCAATTTCTCAAAAACCCGCACCCCCATCAGGGAGGCCAAGATACGGCCGACCACTGGCACCGGGTAAGCATGTGCCTGGAATGCCTTATTCAGCATACATTTATAGTCCGCACGAATCCTCACATCCCCATTTGGCTTCACTGGAGTTACTATAGGCGTCTCCCCCCAAGCGTGGGTGATGGGTCCAGAACCCCTTGTTCCACGAGGCAATCCAGCTCCGTCTCAATTTTCAGTTTAAGAGCTAAGGGAGGATGCCTGGCCTTCATGCGAATGGGCCGCAACACTGGGCCGAGGTCCGGCCGAGTATGCCATCGAACACCACAGGGAACTCATCGCAGGCCAAAGCAAAAGTCCAAGGCGTGACCTGATTTACCCCCATCACCTTAAACCCCAGCGGCCTGAACCACAAGAGCCCCAACAAACTCGTGAGCCATCCCTCCACCACCAGCAAGTCCAACAGTCCATCAAAATCTTTGTACTGCACCCAGAACTTGCCCCAGCCCTTAATAGCCACCAGGTTTTTTTTTAAAGTCCTGTAGTGACAAACCCCATGGCTTTTGCAGGAGAGGGCAGAGCATACGTAGGGTGTTTGCCGAAATAATAGAGAAAGATGACCCCATGTCCAGCTCCATTCTACACGGGGAGCCCTCTATCAGAACTGTGGTGTGCATCTTTTTGGGGCCATCAGGGGGCAAGTTCATTACCTGGTGCTGCTGGTGGTGGGCCGTGAGGGTGTGCAGATTCATGTACTCCTGGTGAGTGGATGTCTTCCTGCACAGTCCCTGAGACTGGCAGACCTGGGTGATGTGCCCTTGCTTGCCGTAGGTCCAGCAGATGACCTCCCGAAAGTGGCAGATCTGGCACTTGTGTGCCTCTCCGCAGCTGGCACAGGGCGTGGAGGCCTTCTCTGATGGAGCGGCTGCCAATGCTTGTGATCATGGGGCACGTCAGGATGGGTGGTGCACCTGCAGGATCTCCTCCTCATCTGAGACATCGGAATCCCAGGCTGCGTTGGCGAGGTGTACCACTTGGCCGCTGGACCCTTGGTGCACTTTTTCGTATGCCGCTGCTTCTTTCAAAGCCTTGTCCAGGGTCAAGTCCTCGTGGCTGGCTAGCTGGCAGTACAATTTGGGTTCCCTGAGGCCCACGACGAATTGGTTCATCAAGGTATCTCTGAGGCTGGGGAACTCACATCGAGTGGCTGCACTGCAAAGACCTGCCAGGAAGTTGGTGGCAGATTCATCTGGGCCCTGGACATGTGCAAAGAAGTCGATGTGCTCTGCAATTTTCATCGGTTTGGGTGCAAAGTGATCATTAAGTGCCTTCACCAAGACCTCGAAGGTTTCCTCCTTCATCTTCTTTGGGGCAATCAGGTCCTTTAGCAACTGTATTGTGTCGATTCCACAAGTGCTCAGCAACAGGGATTTTTTCTTGCTGGCTTCAGTGATGTTGTGGAAATCGAGGTGGTTTTCCAGTCATTTGAGCCAGGTCTCCCACTGTTTGGGATGGTTGACATCGAATTTGGGAATGATACCTTGGGTGGTGGCCATCTTGTTGACTCCACGTGGCAAGGAAATGGTGCTTGTTGTGGTGATCGGAGAATCGGGGCGTGATGCGGTGCTGGAACTAGGGTCAGCGGTGCAGTGCACAGTGCTCGGTACTGCGTCTTGTTCATTTATTTGGATCCCACCTTCGTCGCCAGTGTAAAGTACTGAGCAGGATGCATCAGTAGTGATATCAGCTCATACTTTATTGGAAGTGAAGAACAAGAGAGAGAATGCCAGCTCACAGGCCAGCTTATATCCCTAAGGCAAACCACACCCAAACACACACCCCACACCCATGATAGGATTCTTTACAGTGGCAAGAGTTCCATAAGTCCTTTCTTGGATCCTAGCCCTCTGATAGGAGCAGGCTAGGATCCGCTCTGGCTATTGTCTCTTGAAGTGAAGCTAGGACTCTTCGCCTGACCACGTGCGGACTTAACCTTGCACGTGATCAAACTCAGTATACAACAGTGGGTCTGGGGGTGAGTGTGTTGACTATCACCACTGCTTCAGATACCAAAACATACTGAGCCGTCATGGAGTAAGCCCATTTTATTTCCTCACAACAAACTTGTAAAATAATCTAGCTTGAGACAGAATGACTGCAAGACCAGCCAGTGAGTTTGATGGTTCAAGCAAGGATGTCGACCCAGGCACCCCCATTCAAGCCATCACATGCAATGTTGTTCATTGGGGCCAGTTCACACATTCAGTTGCTAGTCATCAATGGCTTGGTTGAATGGTACTTTCAGAGTACAAATCATTGGCTGTAAATGCACTGAAATGTTTGCCATCAATGTCAAAATGCAATGGTTGGTTAAATATGGAATTAAATGTAGGATTAGGATACAAATGCTAGTACTAAAGAGCTGAGTATTATAGCAAGCTACAAGCAAATGTTTAAACAGTGTCACGTACCCTTAATTCAGTTGGAATTCTTTCTGAATAAGGTGACTTAGGGTTTGAGTTGGTTCAGGAGCTAGGACCATCAGTGAGTCTGACAGTGCAGTCCTAAACTCTGAACTGAAACTGTTTAGGATGATAACTAAACTCTATGTCAAGTTATGCTACTATATCTGGACATGCTCCAATGGTCAGCCATGTTGGTAGGGCATAGGTAGTCCTCTGGTGTAAATGCAATGCTAGTGTAGTAATGGGAGACACCAGTAGCATGCTATGGGTGGAGCCAGAGCTAGTTAGCTCTTTAACTCTCTCCAGCTGTAGGCCCACCTCTAATGGTGGCATAAGGTTGTGCTAGAAAAATCCCTGGTGTGAGGAAATTCTGTCTCCCCACATTTCCTCCCCACCTCTGAGCACCACATGAATACATGAAATTGCCTTCTTCTAAATCAGAACATTGGCCCATCAAGGTCAGTATTCTCTAGTCTAGGGTTGCCAACCTCCAGGTGGGACCTGGAGATCTCCGGCTATTATAATTGCTCTCCAGATGACAGAGATCAGTCCCCCTGGAAAAAATGGCTGCTTTGGAGGGTAGAACCCAGGGGTCTTTTGGGGCTGGAGCATGCTGGAGCGCCACTCCAGCAGCTCAGGAGCCACCACAAATGGCAGTGGCAGCAAGCCCTGCCCCCAGCCAGCATCCCCGGCCCGTGCTAAAGAACTGCAGCCCAAGGGATGCCCGAAGAGCCCCCCTGCCAACGTCCCCAGGCCTCGCAGAAGCGCTGTGGCTCGGGGCATGTCTGAAGAGCTCCCCTGCCAGTGTCCCCAGGCCACACAGATGTGCTGCAGCGTGAGGGATGCCCGAAGAGCCCCCCTGCCGGTGTCCCCAGGCCACGCAGAAGTGCTGCAGTCTGTGGGATGCCTGAAGAGCCCCCACCGGCATCCCCAGGCCTGCACAGAAGCACTGAGGCCCAGGGTATGCCCAAAGAGGCCCCCTGCCAGCGGAAGCTTGATTGCGGTAAGTGTTGGGGTGGCAGTGGGCTTGATGGGGGGTGGGAGAGCCCCCCATCTCTTTGCCCTCTTTCTTTCCCTCCTTTCCTCCTCTTTCTTTCTTTCCCTCCTTTCCTCCTCTTTCTTTCTCTCTCTCTCTCTCTCTCTCTCTCTCTCTCTCTCTCTCTTTCTCTCTCTCTCTCTTTCTCTCTTTCTCTCTCTCTTTCTCTCTTTCTCTCTTTCTTTCCTTCTCTCCTTTCCCTCCTTCTTCCCTTCTTTCTCTTTCTTTCCCTCTTTCCTCCTGCATCCTGACTCCAGTGAGAAGGGGTTGAAACTTTAACCCCCTTCTCTCTTTGCTCCCCCCCCTTGGCAGGCTGACTGGGAAGGGAAGGGGAAGCTTTTGAGGATGCTTCCCCCCCTTTTGCTTCCCCTTCTGACATCACTTCCGGTGATGTCAAGGGGTGTGGTATATGCTAATGAGCTAATATGCTAATAGCCCAATAGCTCATTAGCATACAGTATGCTAATGAGCTCCTGTAGCTCTTTTTCTATGAAATGACCTCTGGTAGAACCTATGGTATTATACCCTGCTGAGGTCCCTCCCCTTCCCAAACCCTGCCCTCCACAGGCTCCACCCCCTAAATCTCCAGGTATTTCCCTACTCAGAGCTGGCAGCCCTAACTCAGAGGGGTAGTGGCTCTTCAGGGTCTTATTCACAGGATTTTCATTTCACATAACACACCACAGTAACTTGTGCTGACTATGTCCTTAGTCCACCAGCAGTGCTCCCTAGCAGTCAGGCAAATCTGGGCCTCATGGAAGGTGTTTACTGTTTCTTTCCTCTCTGCAGAATGGCAATAGGATGCTTAGTGATGCGCCTACAGTGTAGATCAGACACAACATGAAGAATATTAGGATGTGGCTGCCTATCCCCAGACTTTAACTCTTATGTAAAGTCAGGTGATGAATTCACATTTACAACTCATGTTTTCATTAGTTACACATTTACAGTGAAAGTGAATATAGGTAAAGATGGTATGTATTGAGATCCATCTCTAAATCTGTTTTTACATGTGTCCTAGAAATGTATTAATAATCATAGGCTTACCAATTACACATATTTTATACATGTACTCCTGGTCATTATCGAGCTCCTCTGTTACAGTAATCATTTTGAAAAGACAAAAGGAACAAATGTAAATTTCATTCAGATCTACTAATGCAAAATCAACTTTATGCAAAATATGTCTGCGAGTGAGAAATAACTACTATAGGTGAAGAAGAATAGGTAGACCTTTGAGAATGAGGAACACAATATAAAGTGGGTGAGTTATAAAATATTCGACAAAAAAAAAACAATAGATATGTGTGTACGTCTGCCACTGGAATAAATATGCTGCAGTAGATTAACCTAGTTTTGAATTGTGTGTGTGCGTGCACATGTGCAACATTCAGTGCCCCTTGTTATTTGAAAAATACCATCCGGTTATATTCTGGCAGTGGGAATGGACTGAAGAAAAACTATTCTGCACTGCTTCATGGGTCCCTTCTGCAAAGGAGAATTTTAAAGGCCTCTAGAGCTGGGACTCTTTCTCCTCTTTGTCTGCATTCTGGCAGAGAAGTTCCCTTCATCACCCAGATACAACAATAACCCCAGACATGTCATATTAAAGGGCCCAAACAAGCTAAATCTGGGTAGAAAACAAATAAACTGTGTTTAGTCATTATTGCATATTCCTGTAATCTAGCCTCCCATATTTTGGTTGTGGGTATTTTTTAATCTCCTATAACATATACAGTTTTAAAAATCTACCTGCAAGTTACTTTTTGATATCTGTTATTTATTTTGTATATGTCACTAAGGATGCTAAAGGAGCAAGAGGTATTTCTATTACTGTGATTCTTTTAACTGCCTTATTAACATGCAGCCAGAAAGCCTTTCAATTGGGCAAGTCTCTCATAAATGAAAAAAGGTTCCTGTTCTCTTTTAGATTTCCCGCAAAGAGGATTATAGTTGCCTGTAATTCCATGTAATCTTTAGAGTGTTATGCCACCTACTCATGATTTTATTATCATTCCCTCTTAAGTTAGTGCAATGTGTGAAATTAATACTGTATCTCAAAATTATTTCCACAAACACCAGAATTTATTGGATGGCTTAAATCTTGTCCCCAGATTATCATGATCCCCCCACCCCCTGCTCTGTTTTGTGATGCCCATAATAACCTCTTCCAATAACTTTTTATCACTAGATACATAAAAAATGCAGTCAATTTTCTAAACTGGAATGGTTTCCCATATTTTTTCTTTAATACAATTTTTTATTTGCAAATATTCAAACTGATACAGTTTTTAAAATTTCCTTAGCATTTTTAACATCTCCACAGGTATTTAGCTTAGATTTGTTTTCTTGTTTTTACTAAACCTATGTATTTATAAAAACTATATATCATCTGTAAATCAAAAGCTCCACTGAGATGAAATCCAAAGCCATAAACCACTGATGCTATGGGATGGTTTTATTGATCTTGGCGTGTTTTTATACTTGTCACATATTTTAACAAATTTCCCATTATAAGTTGTTGTTTTCCTTGTTTAACTGTTGCTCTCTCCAAACTGTCTACTGTGAAATTTGCAAATTCAAGAAATCCCTCTGTCATAGTTCCTGGGGTCTCTAGGTTATATATCCATTCTTTCAGCACTGACCCTTGCTCTCTCACTTTGCTGCTGGCTTGTGGGGGGCAAATTCCCCTTCCCCCTTCTAAAGACAAAAGTACAAGGCAAGGCAGAAGGAGGTGGGGCCTGAGGGACAGCCACTGGCCTTCTGCAGACCAGCCAAGCAGCAAGAGACATGTGGGTATCATTTTAAAGCTGTACCTCTTCCCTTTTACTACCTTTGCCTGCAGCTGCAACAGCCCACCCTCAAGACAACACAGAATTAACAAGCTGCTATAGGCTGTGGTCTCCTGCCAACCTAGCAGTTCGAAAGCAAGAAATTGCAAGTAGATAAATAGGTACCACTTCAGTGGGAAGGTAACAGCGTTCCGTGCGCCTTGGTGTTTAGTCATGCCAGCCACATGACCACGGAAATGTCTTTGGACAGCGCTGGCTCTTCGGCTTTGAAACGGAGATGAGCACCGCAACCCTAGAGTCGGATTCGACTGGCTTTCGAGCAAGGGAACCTTTACCTTTACTTTATAGGCTGTGGTGGCTCAAGTGGTTAAGATGCTGAACTGCAGACTGGAAGGTTGGTAGTTCAGCAGTTCAAGACCTGACTGTGGCATGATGGAGTGAGCTCCTGTCTCTGGCCCCAGCTTCTGCTAACCTAGCAGTCCGAAAGCAAGAAATTGCAAGTAGATAAATAGGTACTGCCAGGGCTTTTTTTGTAGAAAAAGCCCAGGAGGAACTCATTAGCATAATAGGCCACACCCAACAGCAGAAACTCAATCACATGTTAGGCCACATCCCTGACAGCACAGCTCATTACCATATTAGGCCACACCCCCATGCTACCAGAAGTGTGGTCACCCAGCCACACCCACCTTTTGCTTCTTATTCTGTTTACCTTGTTTGTTGTTAAAACCCAGGGCTTTTTTGATAGCAGGAACTCCTTTGCATGCTAGGCCACACACCCCTAATATGGCCAATCCTGATGAGTTTCTGCTGTTGGGTGTGGCCTATTATGCTAATGAGTTCCTGTTGGGTGTGACCTACTTGGGAGCCAGCTGGAAATCCATTCCTGTGCGTTCCTGCCCAAAAATAGCCCTGGGTACCACTTCAGTGGGAAGGTAACAGTGTTCTGTGCGCCTTGACGTCTAGTCATGCCAGCCACATGACCACAGAAACATCTTTGGACAGTGCTGGCTCTTCAGCTTGGAAACAGAAATGAGCACTGCATCCCTAGAGTTGGATAAGACTGACTTTCGAGCAAGGGAAACCTTTACCTTTACCTATAGGGACAAAGCAGGCTTTGTCTGGGCTTGCACTCCAATTAGGTTGGGGGGCAGGGTGGGTTTTCCCCTCCAGTTTGTGCTGTGGGAGTGATGCAAAATATTCTAACCTGGCCAGATTATCTGATTTGGCCAGTTAGTGTTGCTTGAGAAGCTGGAGGTATACTTGGGAGCACATCGAGGGATCACTCAGGTAAAAGGAAGCTCACCGAACCCAACCTTGCATGGCTCAGCAGCTTGAAAGAACCTGGGATGGAATCCCCTCGGGTCTAGCAGGGTGCAGCTTCTTTGAGCCCCAAGGCTTGACAGCCAGTTTGGTGTAGTGGTTAAGAGCAGGGACTCTAATCTGGGTGAACTGGGTTTGATTTCCCACACTCCACATGCAGCTGCTAGTGTAACCTTGGGTCAGTCACAAGTTCTTTCAGAGCTGTTCTCTCAAGGCCAGTTCTCGAGAGAGCTCTCTCAGCCCCACCTACCTCACAAAGTGTCTGTTGTGGGGAGGGGAAGGGAAAAGGATTGTAAGCCACTCTGAGACTCCTTCAGGTAGTGAAGGGTGGGGTATAAATTCATTCTCTTCTCTTCTTCTTCTTACTTGTTTTGGGGGGTGACAGTGCTGATAGGTAACCTTCAACATATCTTACAGTGTGTGACATATGAAGAATGAACTATGGAGTGTGCTGTACTGTGGCCTTGACCCTGGATCAAGGCTAAGAGAGATAGCAGGAGATGTCTGTGAGGTCTCACTCAAGAGTACCTGAATTGAAGAATTAGGAAGGTGACTATTGAGTAGGGATTTCATTTGTTGATCTGCCATCAATAGAGCTGTGCCTTTGTTTAATCAATGACATTGTGTGCCAGGGTGTGGGGGCATACCATATGCTCAATCACAGAGCTTACCATTTTGATGAGAAACCATGGTTCTTCTATGCATCTTGAATACAACTTCCTTAACTCCTGATTTATTGCAGATTGTATTATTGCTGCCAAGTTTTTAACTGTAGTTTCCCTATTTGTATTAGCAAAGTCTGAAAGAGGAAATTTCATTGCAGCAAGGTCAACATTTGCAGAAATACAGAGATACATTTGGGAACTTGCATCTTTAGAAGAACAATTATGCAATTATTAAAAGATTGCTTTCGTTGCTGTGTCCAAACAATCTATTGACTTTTCACTTTGTTGATAAACTGGTCTTGTTGTCTTTTTTGTATTTTGATTAAGAACATAAGAGCATAAGAGAAGCCAATGTTGAATCAGGCCAATGGCCCATCTAGTCCAACACTTTGTCACACAGCTGTTAGCCGAACTGCTTATCTACGCAGTGGCTGACTAACTTTTGAGGTCTTTTTGCCAATGTATACAGAGAAACCGGTGTCCGTCGGCTGAGAAGCCTATTTCTTCAAGGAATGATGCTTGACAAAGGTTTCTTAATTTGAATCAAGATTCTCTTTACTGAAGGTTCTTATCATTACAGTCATACAAAAACAGATACACACACACATACATTCAAGTTCCTTTTAGATACAGTAGAAATGGAAAACAATATTGGGATTTAAGCTAAAGGTATGTCTTCAGGAGGGGGAAAGCAATTATACTTATCTGCTTCAGGAGATGTTGGTTCTTCCAGTGCTCAGGAACAAGGATTGTTTCTAACTAAGGATTCCTTACTTTTGCTACACACAGATAGGCCAGCTATATGTGTGAGGGTTCCTTGGTCGCGACTCCAAGTTACCACAATAAGTTACCTTAGCTATCTTGTTGATATGAAGAAGGAGCAGCGGCTGCAGAAGTCAGAGCAAGCAAAAAACCAGCAACAAAAGGTTGCACCCCTTTTTATCAGTTAGTCTGGGGGCTGGCTTGGGGTGTTTCTGGGTCCATCCCATCCCTATACCATTGGCTAAAGGATGTGGGGTTCCCTCCTCCTAAGGTGGGGCAATGCTGAAAATCTACACCTTTCTACAAGGGAGGATTTTGGTCCAGGTGTCAAGATGGGTTGGCATGGAAACCTTTAGGTATGTAGATGGATCTGGCCGGGTCTTCATACATGCAAATGCCAAGCATCCTGTGGGTACATGCGAGGTAGAGATTCCTCAATGGTGGAAAGTTGTTGTTTTTACATTCTGTGGAAAAGACCGTAATGGAGATGCTAATGGAGATGCTTCTTGCTCCCAAAGGCTGCTGGGTAAATGTGTAAGATGCGTCTGTGACCTCATTTGCATGGAGATACAGGCCTCATTTTACAGAGAGAGTCACATTAACTCAAGCATACATTCTCCCAAAGCAAAGACTCTTGCTGGCACCATTCCTGGTGTGCATGCAGGTCAGAAAATAACAAAAAAAAGCATTTTCAAAGTTCACCTCCTAACACAGTGGCCAAAATATACCAGGTGCCATCAGGAGGTCCAGCAGTGGGGCCAGGACACTAGAAGCCCTCCCACTGCTGCCCCCCAGCACCAAGAATAGAGTGCATCACCTGCCCCAGACTGAGAGTTCCCATCTATACCCTGTGGCTAATAGCCACTGATGGACTTCTGCTCCATATGTTTATCTAATTCCCTCTTGAAACTGTCCATGCTTGTAGCTGCCACCACCTCCTGTGGCAGTGAATTCCATGTGTTAATCACTCTTTGGGTGAAGAAGTACTTCCTTTTATCTGTTCTAACCCGACTGCTCAGCAATTTCATAGAGTGCCCACGAGTTCTTGTATTGTGAGAAAGGGAGAAAAGTACTTCTTTCTCAACCTGCTCAATCCCATTCATAATCTTATAAACCTCAAACATGTCACCCCTCAGCCGTCGTTTCTCCAAGCTAAAGAGCCCCAAGCATTTTAACCTTTCTTCATAGGGAAGGTGTTCCAACTCTTTTATCATTCTAGTTGCCCTTCTTTGCACTTTTTCCAATGCTATAATATCCTTTTTGAGATGTGGTGACCAGAACTGTACACAGTATTCCAAATGAGGTCGCACCAATGATTTATACAGGGGCATGATGATACTGGCTGATTTGTTATCAATTCCCTTCCTAATAATCCCCAGCATAGCGTTGGCCTTCTTTATTGCAGCTACACACTGTGTAGACATTTTCATTGAGTTATCTACTACGACTCCAAGATCTCTCTCTTGGTCTGTCTCTGCCAGTTCAGACCCCATCAACGTGTATTTATATTTAGGATTTTTGGCTCCAATGTGCATCACTTTGCACTTGGCCACATTGAACCCCATTTGCCATGTTGACACCCACTCACCCATCCTCGACAGATCCCTTTGGAGTGCCTCACACTCCTCCCTGGTTTTCACCACCCGGAACAACTTCATGTCATCTGCAAATTTAGCCACTTCACTGCTTACTCCCAATTCCAAATCATTAATAAACAAGTTAAAAAGCATCGAACCGAGTACCGATCCCCGTGGTACCCTACTGCTTACCACCCTCCACTGAGAAAGTTTCCCATTGATGACTTTCGGTTTCAGCGGAGCAAATGGCGGCCACCTTTCGGGACGCTCCCGGAGGAGGTTAGCCCGCGCGCGGTTGGGGGGGGTCTTCGCTTATGCGAATGACCCTAGTGAGCCTTAGTTAAAGGCTCTGAACTGGGGGTGCTTTGGGGAGTAGCCTCTTTGCCGGCAGACAGCCGGGAAATTGAGGCTTTCTCCCCGCCCCAATCGGCCCCAATCTTATAAACCTCGATCATGCCACCTCTCAGCCATCGTTTCTCCATGGCAAAGAAGCCCTCAAGAAATTTCAGAAGTTCTACCCCACCATCAATCTAATGATGAATTACTCTACACAAGAAATAAACTTTCTGGACACCACAGTACAGATACATGAGGGACACACAAGTACCACATTATACTGGAAACTGACAGACTGGCAAACATATCTACATGCCTCCAGCTACCACCCCAACCACATCAAACAATCCCTTGTGTACAGCCAAGCTATAGTCGCTTCTGCTCCATCCCCACAGACAAAGATAATCACTTGAAGGATCTGCAACAGGCATTTTTGCAACTACAATATCCTCCTGAGATGGGAAGATGATTGGAAAAGCCAGAATGACGCCGAGGGACAGCTTGCTACAAGACAAGTCCAAAGAAAATGACAACAGAACACGACCGGTCATCACCTACAGCTCACAACTCAAGCCAGTTCAACACGTTATTAATGACCAACAAGCCATGCTGGATAGTGTCACTTCCCTCACAGAGGCACTGGGTGTGTGTGACCTTTTCTTGCTTGCAGACAACCTGCTAACTTGAAACAACTTCTCACCCGCTGCGATAAACTACTTAGCTGTCACATGGACTCTGATACCAAGGCCTGTAACAAACTAAGAGGCCAACTTTGCTCTCACATAGATCCTAGCAACACCACCACTGGACCCAGCAGCATCCACCATACTGTCTCAGGTTCATTCTCCTGCTCATCCTTTAATGTGGTCTATGCCATCACATGTCAGCAATGCTCTTTCACCCTCTACATTGGACAAATAGGCCAGCCCTTTTGACAAAGAATTAATGGACATAAGTCTGACAATCAGAAACCATGACATTCAAAAACCAGTGGTGGAACATTTTAACCTTCCAGGATATTCATTTGCTGACCTAAGAGCAGCAAATTCCTTCTTACAAAGGAATTTCAAAGGGAGATTAGTGAGACTGCTGAACTGCAACTGACAAGGAAGCTCAAGACAATGCATCCACCTGGATTGAATTGAGACCTAGATTTCTTGTCTTATTACCAGTGCTGATTTCTCCACACCTACTACCTCTCTGCATATCACACCTGATCCAGCCACACCTGCTATTGTCATTTGCCTGCTAATGTCATTTGGCCTCTGATATCACTCCGCTTTTTAATATAGAGGAGAGAAGGATGCACATTGTAGCTGTATCTGAAGAAGTAAGCAGTGACTCACAAAAGCTCATACCCACCACAGATTTTTTTAGTCTTTAAGGTGCTACTGGACTCTTGCTCTTCTCTACTGATACAGACAGACTAACACAGCTACTCATCTTAATCTACCAGCATCAGTGGTTTTGTTGTTCTAGATTCGTGTTCTCTGGAGCGTGTTTGTGATTGAGGTAAACTAGTGTGCCTACCTTACCCCCTCTTCTGTTTTTCCATCCAACTTGGATGAAAATTTCAGGGATTATATGCTCACCCAAGGGGTCGTTCCTGACAAGTTTCAGGTAGATAAATTGTCATTTTATGTCATTATGTCATCATTAATATTATGACATTCAGAGCAGGCAGAAGGAAATAGTGGCATTCCAGGAAAGGCTGGTGAAGATAAAATCTTGAAGTAGACGCAGAGGTTTACATATGGCAACCCAAGGAACTAGGAAAAATTAGGAAGTGGTCTCTCATACTCTAGCAATAAATTCTATAGACTCCTTCCTGCTTACCTGAAGGTCTTGGCAATGATTCCAAAAGGACTGTTCTGTCACTTAATTTGCTATTGCAGTTGCTTCTGGTCATATGGGATCCAAAAAAGCCCTGCCCAGGCCAGTGAGACAAGGCAAGCTACAAAGCTGGCGTGTTGACTATTAATGAAGCACTTATTGAAGTAACTGACTTTTCTCTGATTTATTAATTAATTTCTGCACAGCAGCTTATAAATCATAAGTTAAAACATTACAGTTTTTAAAATCAATAGAATAAAACCCCAAATGTGTGTGTGTGTGTGTGTAAAGTGCCATTAAGGCACAGCTAATTTATGGCAACCCCAGCAATGGAGTTTCAGGACAAGTGATTAAGCAGAAGAGGTTTGCCATTGCCTTCCTCTGCAAAGTCTTCCTTGGTGGTCCCTCATCCAAGTACCAACGCTGCTTAGCCTCTGAGATCTGACAAGATCCAGCTATACTATACCATTCTGTGTCCCAAAACATCAAATACCTCCCCCTTCTGAGTCCTACAGTTTATACCCCATTAAAACCCTTAGTTAATAAAATGGTCTTGCCATGTATTCTGGGGATTTATAATGATGGCACTCCCCTCACCTCCTGAAAGAGTCTGTCCCACAGAGTGGAGGCTGCCATGAAGACGGTATTGGCTCTGGTTGATGCCAGGTGAGCCACCTTAGGTGTGAGAACAGGCAGCAGGTGCCTGAAGAACATAATTAGATTGCAGAGACACATGAAAGGAGAGGGTCCTTTAGATATGTGGGTACTATGTCATGAAGGGCTTTAAAGGTCCTAACCGGCACCTTAAATTGGGCTTGGAAACACACTGGCAGTCAATGTAGCTGTTTTAAGATGGGTGAAATATGTTCCCATCAGCTAGCTGCTGACAGTGATTGGCTGCCATGTTCTGAACCAGCTGAAGTTTCTTGTTTTGCCTTCAATGGCATCCCAAAGTACATTACAGTAATCCAGGGTTACAGAATCATGGATCTGGCTGGGTCGGCTGAGTCAAAGTGAGGACAGAGCTGGTGAACCAGGTGCAGATGCTAGAAGGTGTTCTTGGCCACTACACCAGCCTATTATTCAAACAACAAGGCTGTTTAAAGATCTGTGGGTTTTAAACAAAGTGGAACAGTAAGACAAAGCACGTACACAAAGTTGCACACTTTATGCACAGTGGGAAATGCTGAGGAGAGAAAGGTCTAAATGAAACATGCAAGCACTTAGATGTGCTTTAAAGAGCAAAAGATTGCTCTGTATTTGGTTGTCTTTAGTATCTGAATGCCGTAGACAGTTGTGGAAACAACACACTATTTTGAGACCTTTAATTTTATTAGTTCTGGGAGGCAGATTTAGATTCACTTAGGTTACTGGCTTTTAAAAGTTTTTTGTATTAACACTTTTATATTAACATTTTTATTAATACTATATAAAACATTAACCTTTAATGATATAAGCTCCAGTTATATACATAAAAACAACCAAACCGAGCAGACAGCACGACATTAATTCATTTGATCACTAGGTGGCAGCATTCACCCATATCAGCAAATGGGAGTGCTTGCTAGCAGAGCATCTGTAGAGTTGCATTATCAGTGGGATTGGGAATTGTGTCACGTTGGTTTGAAAGAGGTTCACACTTTGGAAAAGACAAACCTAGGGAGGCCCAGGATAGCTTTTCCAGCCTTCTTAGCTTGTGAAGAGATTGTCTGTTTTGTTTGTCCCAAATCCTTCTTATGTTTTAGTGTTCCTTTGCTTGTAGTATTCAGAAGGGAGGGAAAAGGCTGCCGTTCTGATTGGACTGATAAAAACTGGTCCATATTTCTTAACTGGCTGGCTCCAGAGGCAGTGGGGATACAGGAGGGGTACTGGCTTTGCTCTCTTAAATGAAGGGGAGTTCAGTGCTGCTTGCTCCTTACTTGGAAGCTTCTTGTATTTGGTCCTCAACTAAAGACAAAAAAGCCGCCTAAGTTTCCATTGCAGAGGGACAGTATCCATTGAAGATCCTCTGCTGTCCAAATCGCCTGACTTTTAACTTTCATTTGTAGCAGCCACATTGGCCCGTAGCTAAAGAAGAGTTTTGAACAGTAGTACCAAGGCGGTCTTTAAAAGAAACCATGATTTCTTTTTAGGGTCTCACAACCTGTAGAGGAAAAAGTCCTGTTCCTTTAACAGAAGCTTCATAGGCTGCTATTTTCCAAGTGATTTCACTCCATACCATGAAAAGCTCCATCTGCCCATTTCCACACATTAAGCCTCCATGAAAGGGACAGGACACGTATTCTCCAGGTTGCTGGAGCCCTGTTTCCAGAGCTGATCTGCTGTAATGATCAAAATTTGTTGGCATTGGGCTGCATGTAATGAATTATGTGCCACGTTGGTGCATAAACTCCTAAGGGACCAAATGGATTCTTGGGGGTGGAAAGTGCCGTCAAGTCACAGCTGACTTAAGGGGACCCCATGGGGTTTTCAAGGCAAGAGACGTTCAGAGGTGGTTTGCCATTGCTGCCTCTGTGTCATGCCTCTGGTATTCCTTGGCGGTCTCCCATCCAAATACTAATAAGGGCCAACCCTGCTTAGTTTCCGAGAGCTAATAAGATTGTGCTCGCCTGGGCCATCCAAGTCAGGGTAGATATTGTATGGATAGGTCGTAAACATTCTCTTTATACAGCCTCTTTGTGGACGAAAGGGGTATTTTTTCACATGCCCTATGTCCCTTATTTTCTCTACATCCCACCCATTGGGTGATCTTTAATTCAATTGCTGGGCAAGATAAATAATATTTATATTTGATTAAAGATTGGGAATAGTAGCAGGGTACTTAAAAAGAGCCCTGACCTGGATGGCCCAGGATAGAACCATAGAGTTGGAAGGGGCCATACAGGTCATCTAGTCCGACCTTCTGCTCAGGAAGTCCAGAGTTGCTGCACAGAAGTAGGCAATGGCAAAACACCTCTGAACATCTCTTGCCTTGAAAACCCCATGGGGCAGCCATAAGTCTGCTGCGACTTGATGGTGCTGTGAGAAATGAAAATGAAGATTTTTATTGATTAAAATATTAAGCTTGTATCTTGGAAACTTAATGCATTTGCTTCATGAGTCTATAAGGTTAAAAGGCCAGACAACCTAAGATTAGAATCTTGAAATAAGGAAGATAGGTCATGTCTAGTCCATCTGGAAAGTACCTATTCAGAAACACAATGGTCAGCATAGAGGTATGTTTGCTATTCTTGATTTGCTTGCAGAGTATAACCAACAGAAAAATGGGAAGTTAACTCTGTCGAACAAATGTTTCAAAAGAAGACAGGCCTAAGGATAGAACATCCTGCGGTCTGAAGGCCCAGTCACAGGCAGACATGACACAAGAATGACCAGCTCACCTGAGAGTGACATTTGCAGTAGATGGTGGAAAAAATGTCAGGGGAAGGCTGGGAAGATTAATAACTTTTTTTAGGAGAAAGTAAACAGATTTTAGCATATTTAGAGGAGTGGACTAATTAGGAAAAGAGGAAGAGTAATCAGAGACGTGTTGTCATGGGGTCCTAAAGGTGAGACGTGATTTGAGAATGTGAGCCACGTACTCCAGCCTATGGGGACTGGCCAGGGCGTTTCTTATTTTCCAAAGCATTGGGGAAGGAAGTATAAAACTGCCTGCTTTCAAATACAAGGTGTGTTCAGTTCATTTGAATGGATCACCCACGCTTGCAAGAGTGTATTATTCAATAAAATATTCTGCTTCACTGAAAGAGGTCCGTCTCCAGAAGCTTTGTTCTTAGAACAACTTGCATTTCTGACAGTGCTTTCCAGCACAATCGCTTAAAAAGACATTTAATGCAGAATGTCTCTCTCAAATAAGAATATAAGAAGAACGTTGTTGGATCAGACTACAGGTTCACTAGTGCAGCATTCTGTGGCAAACTGATGCCCCTGGATAGCCTACAAGGAGGGTGTGGCATCAACCCCCCCATTACCCCATTGTGGCCGGGAAATGCAGGATGCTTTGGCCTCAGAGAAAGCAATCTAGCCCAGGAACCAAGCAATTCATACCTCAGGTTTCTGGCTGAGAGGAACTGGGGCCCCTTCATGGAGACAGGCTGGAAAGTGATGGCTATTTGTCCACCTGCCTGGAAGGGGCAAAATAGACCACATTTTGGATATCCTGCTCTAAGGCCATGAAGATAGAGGATGTGCACCTGATTATAAATGGGTAAAAGAAATGGAAGGAAGCATATGGAGCCAATCCCCATTTCAAGCTTCCTCAGAGAGGAACCACCCTAGAGGGGAGAGAAGGAGTTAAAAGCTTTGGCACACTCCGTGAAGGCATGCAAGCCAAGAACCAGGGAACAAGGAGAGACAGAGTGAAGTCTGGCTGGACCAGCCTGTTTCAAAGTTCTTGCTGAGCTTGTGTCCATTCTTCTGAAGTGAACATCAAGGGAAAACCAGTGACTTGTACAACCTAGTTAGCGTCTTTTTTTTCTTTTCAGTAAATTTCTGGAACACTTCTGCAGATGTTCTGAGATCAGTTTCCTATGCCCTGTGCTACTAGAGAAAAGAGATGTGTGTTATAAAGATTTTTTTTCCTTCTGAAGGTCTCACACTGTGGTCAAAAAGCTCTTATTTTTGAGCTTAGCCAGTAACCCATGCCTAGGCTAAATAACCTGACTGGGCTAGAGGGCTAGCAGGACCTGGGAGGGCACTATGTAGCAGTAAGCTCCTGCAGGCAGGGTGCAACTGTCAGTACTTCAAATTGCTGACAGCAAAGGAGGACAAATAAGTCGGAGTGGTGACAGCTATCTAGCCCATAGGAAGGAAGGGGCCAGTAAGTGTGTGCCCCTTCTCACACCCACAGACCTTGACCCACCTCTAAAGACACTGGTGAGCAAGGAGAGCAGGGAGAGGGGTTAGATCACTATAACCCCAACAATTAATATTCTGTGATTGACTGTGCCTGAACATGGAGGTTCCCTTTAGCTATAAGGGTTTTGACTAGTCTCCATGAGTTTGTTTCATGTCCTTTTAAAAGAGCTAATGAGCATCACTGCATGTACTAGCAGTGAGTTGCATGACTTATACACCCAGTGTGCAGAGAAGTACATCCTGAATCCGTTGCCCATCAGTTTGATTGAGTGTCTTCAAGTTCCAGTATTCTGGGAAGAATGAGAAAAAAACTATACCTTTCACTCTTTCTACACCATGCACAATTATATGCAAAGCCTCAAATTCTTCAGCCTTTCCTTGTGAGGAAGTTACTTCAACCCATGCATTACTTTTCCCCAGTATTATGTTGTCCTTTTTTCCTCCCTTACAAATGTGGGATGCATGTGATTTTTTTAACCATCAGATTTCCTTTACAATTTTAATAAGATTTTCCCAGAAATCCTTGGCTTATGCCAGATGTGTTTATTGCCTGGCTAATTTAACAGGCTTGTCTAATTGAAATGTAATAGCTTTCTGCTAACTCACCATACTGATAATGGTTATGAATGAGGAGATCTGTATTTCTTAAGCATGTTTCTGCATCATCTGAAACATCCACTCCAGCTACAGAAAAAAACATATTCATTTATGAAACTGCTTTTAATCATCTGAAACACATCAGCATTCTTATTTATTTGTGTTAGGAATCAGGGAAGAGTTTGTTGCTTCCGGGGGTGCTCTATGAAATCAGAGCTAGGAAAATATTTCAAACTCAGCTAGAGAGAAATTCTTCAGAAGCTGATGCCCCGGTCTCTCAATTGCTTCCTCCCATCTTTGGTGAGTGTATATGCAATATAAAGCTCTTTTTTAAAAAAGAGAGAAAATACCCTGTAATCTTTGATTGAAAGTATGCTGATGACATTCTGAATGACACCTAACTTAGAAATTGCCACTACACAATCTATTTAAAACTGGGTGAAAAGGCATTATTGGCTAGAAACAGAATTGCTATAATATGATGCGTACCTTCCCTAGTCTACCTCTGGGTGGTCTCCTCTCCTAATGTTCAAAATCCTTTACTCTTCTATCAAAACTAGTGAAAGGCATCCAGGAAACTTATAAAAAATGTAATTGCTTGTGGATGACTCAGCTCAAAACAGAACAGCTTAAATTGGAAGGTTTAACACAAATTCAGGTGTATGCGAAAAACATAAAATAGCCTTCACTATAATACTTTGGTTTAGTTTAACATTTTAGCCTTCACTATAGTACCTTGGTTTAGTTTAAGATTTTAGGCAGGAGAAACTACACTCCATTTTAAATATTTCCCTTTGCTTGTGACATACATGGCAGCGGAGTCTAGCAATATCTAGGCTTTCACACATTTCACCAAGATTTTCTATTTTCCTCCTTGCTCTGCTTACTGTTCACCAGAGTTGGTGAATATGTGGAGCCAGGGCTGCGGAGAATCAGCAAAGCTTTGTAGAAAATGTTTCTCCCTGGCTCCCTTCTCACCACCCAGATTCATTTCAAGCATCATATGAAAACAAATCATGGTATTTACCCAGCTCCATGAGATTCCCAGGTGACTGGACCCCCAACTTGTTGTCCACACAGGCTTGGTGGCTATATGTGAAGTAGGACATTTTTACAGCGGTGATCCCCAGTTTGTGGAAATCCTTGCAGCAGGAAGCTCGCCTCCTGGCCCCATCTGGTCTTATTCTGGAGGACATTTGATGTCTTTGTCTTCCAATTCATTTGTTTGGTGTAGGTGTGTGTGTATTGGTGCTGACAATAACTACTTTAATGCCTTTTGTTGACCATTGATTGTTGGTTTTATATTGGCTGTTGTCTTAGGGGTTGCTCATTTGTTCATTTACTTCATTTATGCTCTGCCTTTCTCCCCAATAGATACTCGGCTTACATCATTCTGCTCTCCTCTAGTTTATTCTCACAATAGCCCTGTGAGGTAGGTTAGCCAGCAAGTATGTGACTGGCTCAAAGTCACCCAACAAAGTCCAGTGGGGATTCATAACTGGGTCTCCTAGATCTTTGTCTGATACAGGAGCCACCATCCCACACTAATTCTTTTTTATGATTAATTTTAGCTGTTGCCGTTCTAACTTTTTAACTGTTTATTGATTTATCTCTCTCTCTTTATTTGGTCATGGCAAACCCCTTTGGGATGCTGTTGTAATAGAAAAAGAAGGAGGAGGAGGAGGAGGAGGAGGAGGAGATTGGAGTTATACTCAGAGTGGTTTACAAACTCCTTCCCCTTCCCCTCTCCACAGCAGACACCCAATTAGATAGGTGAGGCTGAGAGAGCTCTTTGGAGAACTGCCCTTTCAAGGACAACTCTGACAGAACTATGGTTTCCCCAAGGCCATCCAGCAGCTGCAAGTCAAGGAGTGGGGAATCAAACCCGGTTCTCCCAGATTAGAATCTATGCACTTAACCACTACACCAAATAAACAAAAGGCCAGGCAAGGTTCCCCCCCTCTAAAATAAATAGACTTGGCCTGCCTTTCTGCATGCTCCCTGCTTCTCTGCCACTTTGCACTACCTGCAGCTTTTATGGGAAGAGCAGCATAGCTTGGAGTACAGCCCACGTCCATGTTCTCACAGTCGCAGCTCTTCTAAAAATGAGACAAAAGATGTACAAAGAATGGCATTCTCCAAAATACATGTAAGCAAAATTCAGTAGCCAGTGTTTTAAAAGTGAGTGGCAATTGCTTATAACCTCAGCAGCTGTTCCAGAATGCTTGGACAACAAATTCTGCAGCAAAGTTGGACTCTGTGTTGTTGCCATGGGTACCAACGTTGTTGACAAGAGTGAACCAACTTTTCTAGTGGAATGAGTGTCATGTGTTTTAGGAGGGTTAGAGTTTTCTGTGTGGTGTCCATCAAAAGCATTAAAATAGTTTTTATTTAAACTAATAAAAACAAAGCTTCCTTTACCTTGGCCACTACTGATGCCAGTGTTTCCTCAGCTAGACTAGAATCAGTGAAATTGTCAACATTTTCAAAAGCCACTGAGGCACATGTTTAAGGCCATCTCAGTTCACCAACCTCAGCAGGGATACACATAGCTATCTTTATGAATTGTAATAATTATCCAAAGACAGCTGTTTAGAAAGGACAACTACTTGCACCAAGGTATTGATTGAATGAAAATCTTGTTTTTTTCAAATAAAATAGAGCTTAAGTCAGGCTGGAATGATATACAATGAAGTGTAATTGGGAAAAAATGTGTTCTAGAGTTTCTTCGAACCTATTGCATTAGTGGCTAGGGGTGTGGACCATGAGTCAGCAAGTCCCTGGTTCAAATGTTGCCACTGATGTTAATTTGCTAGGTGGTCCTGGGAATGCTGTTTTAGCCTCAAGCCCCCCTCCCACAGTTAGGAATGATAGTCTTCCATATAGCATTGATGTAAAAATTATTGTGAGACTATAGATGAATTACTTTGAACACTCTTTCATGCTCTGGCATTATGATTTCCTAGGCATTTGTAGTGGCTTGTGTCACTTCCATCAAAAATTGTTGAGTAAATATCAGGATCATTGCACTGCCCCCAAAGCAGTTTCTAAATTTATTTATATATATGTATAAATTAGACTTCTAGACCACCCTCCCCTGCGGACAAAGCTCAGGGCGCTGAACAACAGGTTAGATAAACACAATCACAAATCAGATTAAATAATTAAAACAGTAAAAACAATAAACAATACAGAAGCAATTTCAGATGGCACTAAAAATAAATCAGATTGTGTCAGTTTCCCCATGGGGGTGGAGATGGAGAGAAAAAGGAGAAGTCAGGCTCAATGGATGGTCACCATTTATGTCCCCAACCATAAGCCTGGCGGAGCATCTCTGCCTTATAGGCCCTGCAAAACTGCATTAGGTCCCACAGGGCATGAATGCAATTTGGCAGAGAGTCCTACCAAGTCAGAGCCAGGGCCAAAAAAGCCCTGGCTCTGGTTGAAGACAGCTGGATATCTTTCAGGCCAGGGATCACCAGTAGGTTCTTCTCTCCGGAGCATAATACTCTTTGTGGGATATACCAGGAGAGGTGGTCCTGTAGGTATTTTGGTCCCAGACTGTTTATGGCCTTGAAGATAAGTACCAAAACCTTGAATTTGATCCAGTATTCAACCTAGAGCCAGTGCAGCTGGTAGAACACTGGTTGATTGTCTGCTGTCCATGGGGTTCTGATAAGACCCCACACTGCTGCATTCTGGACCAGTTGTAATTTCTGGATCACTTTCAGGCGTAGAGCAAGTTACAATAGTCTAGCCTGGAGATGACCATTACATGGATAACTGTGTCTAGGTCAGGGGGAGACAGGAAGGGGGCTGGTTGCCTGACCTGGCGTTGCTGAAAAAATTCCAGTCTGGTGACATTAATGATCTGGGTCTCCATCATTAAGGAGGCATCCAGAAGCATACCCAGGCTCTTGACAGTCAGTTCCAGTGTAAGGGGCACATTGTTGAGAGCCAGGAGTTCTGAATCTCCCCTACCCAGCCACAGAACCTCCATTTTAGCTGGATTCAGTCTCAGCCGGCTCTGTTTCAACCATTCCACCATAGCCTCCAGTCCCAGTGGAGCTGGAATGTTAAAAGTATTAAAGCAGTCTGTTAAAAAGCCTAGAAAAAGCTAGATCCACAGAGCATTTTTCTATGTAGAGTCTGAAATAACTTCATGACATTCTTCCTTTTCCAGACAATGTTTCACTACTTTCCTATATATTGAAAGAACTGCAAGCCAGCAAGTTTCTTTTCCAATTAGATTCTATGGGTTTCCTGACATGGGGGACTAATTTAAATGAACTGATGTCCAATGGAGGAGTGCTCTGTAATTTAAAATCATGGGGCACAATGAAGTCCACAATGAGTTCAGTTGCTGCTTGTGGAAGATTCTCCTATGCTCAGTGGAGCCCCTGTTTTCCCACTACTCACCTATTTGTGTATGCAGGTGGTATGAGTCCCTCAGTGGAGCCCCTGTTTTCCCACTACTCACCTATTTGTGTATGCAGGTGGTGTGAGTCACCATTGGGGTGAGTAGAGGGTCTGGGAACATCTCTCACCATTCAGTCCTCTTTTTCTCCTTTTTACAAACTAATTATGCTTTGGAAATGCTTTTGAGTCTATGACTCCTGCAGACACCCTAAATACATCAGTTTTGCATTACACAATCACTATTAAGCACCTAGCGCAGTGCAGTGTAGTTGCTTTTTTACAGCACTGGGAAGTCTTATGAAGATCTATGGTCATTCTAAACTGGCACATATGGGGAAGCAAATGCATGTTCAGTATGCTATGGAAACTGTGCTGGATAGCTTGCAAGGCCAGTTCAAGGTGCTTATTTTACTCCTTAATTGCCTGAGTGCTAGACTGGGCTGGCAGTGCCCTTACATGCTTTCCCATCAACAATGATCATGTTCAGGAGCCTAACTTCATGTCCCATTATGAGTGAGGGCACAACAACACAGCTAAAAGGAAACCTTTTTGTGGTGGTCCAAGGCTCAGAGGCTCATGGGTGGTCTTGCAGACTCTTTCCCCCTGTAACCTTCAAGAAGGGCTGTGACTCTCTTCTTTCCCATGATGCATTTGTTGGATGATGGTAAAGAATACGCTTTTTATGCAGCTGCTGTACTGTTATGCTGCTGTTGTCCAGGTTCGTTGCTTTCTTTTAAAGACGTGTTTGTAAAATATTTATGCCTTGTACATATTAGATATTGCAAACGGTCTTAAGCTGGGGAGGATTTTTAAAAAAGTTTTGATAAATAAACTGGAAAATGCTATACAGTGTGTATGTCACTTCAGCCACAAAATAGTTACATTGAATTACTTGGTTTTAAGATGATTTTCTTATCCCTTTCATCCAGTCATTAACTGGATTGTGGTTGGTCTTTGAGTTAATTATAAAGAACATATTATGCTTCCCTGCTTCATTCAGTTTCTTGTGGACTGCTGCTCATAGTTTTTAACACTAACTTTTCAGCTCTGTGTGGAGGCCTTCAATTCAGGAAGCTAGTAGCTATCACTAAGGTGGGCTACAAAGAATAGCTGCCTGGCACTGCTTAGCAGCTGGACATTTGGTGACAGGAAGTATAATGTTCAGACTGCTGCTTGAGGTGAAGTATTTGAAGGCATAACACAAAAAGGAGTCTTTTAAAAAAAGTCTATGTGTCCGTGTGCATGGCAGGAAACACCATACATACAGAAATGAGCACAAAATTGCACAGCCCCCTTCCTGTCTCCCCCTGACCTAGACACAGTTATCCATGTAATGGTCACCTCCAGGCTAGACTATTGTAACTTGCTCTACCCCCGAAAGTGATCCAGAAATTGACAAAATTCCCAGGCCCATCAGAGAGAAAAAAGGTGAATCCTTAATATCCCAAGTGATTCCTGTGTCAGTCTGAGATGCCCAGGCTCAAATGCAAAGTTACATATTCAGAACTTTCCCTAATCCTTAAAACAGTGGCTGGTTCTAATCACTCAAAGAAAAGCCATTCATACATATTCAGAGGCCTTCTTTTCATAGGGCTGAGCTCCTGATTCTGGGTTTCGCCAGAAGAAGGCTCAAGTCATCTGGGACAGTTGTAGGCTTCCATATCTTATGGGCCAGAGGATCTGCAATGCTGCCATGTGGGAGACATAAGTGCAAGCATAAATTAGTGTTAGAGTAATCCTGCCCTAATTGCCTCTGCTTCCATTTTAGTGGCCAGAGATGTTCCTTACCACCTCAGCCTGAGCCCATTCACCTTCAAAGAAAGGTCTGTTTGTTTCATGTTGTCTTATCTTTGAGTCTTCTGTGAGGTCTGAAATATCTGGGAGCAATGCACTCCTTTCAGCTGTAGTGGAATTCTATGTGCTTCACAGTAGCAAACTCATCTGGCTCTGAATTCTCTTTGTATTCCCCAAGTCATGTCAAACTGACATAAGAGATAAATGAAGTGACTTTGGAAGTTCAAGCCGAACTTAACCAGAAAACAAAACCAAAGCCTGTGATTCAGTTCCATCATGCTTATGTTTCATTGCTGCTATCTGGCATGGATTTTTCCTTCTGACATTTAAATGCATATATTGGCAGAAATGTTGTAAAGTAGAACACTTATTCAAAAAAAAAACCACAACAACAACAGATTTTGTGTGGGGTGTGAGGAAGGATTGGAGCAAAGGAATATATTACATGGTATAGTCTTTATAACGACCACTAAATGTTAGGACACTCTAAACCACAACCTGGTAAACAAGAAATAATATATGCAGCAGCATCTTACTCAGAAATAAGTCCTACTATGTGCCGCAGAAGTTAGCTTCTGGGATGTGAGTTTATTACTGAGCTTACAGCCTCATCCCCTTAAAAGACATGTCCTTTGACTAACTGACTTGGCTACTAGCTTGGCCTAGGAATTCGAGAGAAGAGCTCTTTGTTGTTCAGACTTGCAGGAGGAAATGCAGCTTTACCAAAGCTTAGGCTATGTATATGTGTTATTTCCCACTGAAACTTTTAAGACAATGTGGAAGAATCATTGTTGCTCATAGTGTGTGTTCATATTGTCAAATAAGTTCTGCAGGTTTCTCAAATACCACAAAAACTTGTCAAGCTTCTTCTTTTAAAAATAATGATAGAATAAGAGAAATTTTCTTGTGTACGGTAATAATTTTTGAGAGTGCAAGCTATCATCTATACACCCTACCCAGTTCAGATTACAATGCTGTGTGAGGGAGTGAGGGAGGGAGGGAGGGAGGGAGGGAGGGAGGGAGGGAGGGAGGGAGGGAGGGAGAGAGAGAGAGAGAGAGAGAGAGAGAGAGAGAAGCTCTTGTTAAGCAGAGGCTGTGCTATATTGTGTGGCTATTGAGAAAATTAAGAGTCTAGTTCTGAGTTCATTCTGTGAGCAGAATTCCTATTGATTTTGAAGTCAGTTTAGAATCATACTGATGAACAGACAAAGCTAGTATGAGAACATTATTCCTGTTTTGGAAAAATACAATCTTATTAATAATAAAAAAGCATTTGCTTTACTCAGTTTATCATTCTATTAGCTTGGTCCAGTTAAAGATATTGCATACAACTCATATACAACTCATAGGTACGTAGCATGTTAATTTCTCCTAACAGAAATAAAACTTAATCTCAGAGCTACGATGCTAAAACTAAACATGTCTGTGCTGTTCCTGGATTCCTGCAAATCCTATCCACACTTCCATATGTTGCCTAGAAGGAAGGTGAGACATGAGTAAATAAATAATTAAAGTGCCGACTGGTTTATAGGACTCCCTGCCCATCTTGCACTTCCACAGAATGAGAAATGTGGTTTTCTCTCCTAAGGAATCTTTACGGAGCTAGCACGGGTCTCTGTAAGACAAAACCCTGTTCCAAATGCTTCTCACCGCCCAGGCTTCTCTGACTTTATCTGTTCTCCATCCCACCCTACATATGTTCCAAATGCTAAATTACTTTCAGAGCATGTACTAATAGAGCATAATTTCCTCAAAGATATTCATTTAATTTCTAAGTATTAACTGTTTCATAGTTTCCAGTGAAATTATCTAGGCAGCTACTGCAGGGAAAGAAGACTCACCATTTAAAATTTTGTTTTTAATCACACAACACTTAGCCCTGTTCACAAGTCAGTGAACACTCCTACAGTCCATGTATGATGTACACTTGGTTTTTCTTTGCACATCCATTGAATGATTCTCATATTCAACACATGTATACCTGAAGATGTGATTTTAAACCCCATATTTATCTAGTTATTGGTCCTTGGCTCCTTTTGTAACGTGAACGTGGCGTTTTGTTACAAATAGGTATACACATGTAAATTAGGTTAAAAATGCACTCAATGAATTGTACAAACAGGGCTATTGGTGAAGTGCAGAATTAGTTCTGCTCCTCCAGAAACAACAACCAAGTTTTTCACAGGAATAGACCAGTTGACACCAGGCAGAAATCAGTGTTTTATAGTAAGGCCGTCCCAAAAGTTTTTGGTGCCCTAGGCAAATTATGACTTTGGAGCCTTCCATTCAATAGTATTATCAACCTGCTTGGCCCAGGTGAGTCACACCTAGCCCTGGGAAGGCAGTGTACTGCCTTCTGGCCCCTGGAAACATCATGCCCCACATGGTGGGTGGGCTGGCCTAGCCCCACACAGAACAATCAGCCCTTTCCTCAAGCATCAAAACTTTTTGGCACCCCTCCAGCTCTAGCACCCTAGGCAATGGACTAGAGGTACCGAATGGAGGCTGGCCTTGTTCTTAGACAGAATGTCCAGGATATCCAGTTTAAGGATCTTCTGCTATCCTAACTGTTAAACAGCTTTTTATTTAGCAGAGGTACAAGCATTCTTAATTAGCTGTGCTGACTGGGACTGGGGCATGGCCTAGGGCAGTTTGTGCTTAATCTTGACAGTGAGCGCCCCTCACCCAGTTGGTCTGGGGATTTGGTCTGGGTTTTCCCCAGTATGCTCATAACACCCAGCTATATCTGTTGATGGATGGCCAGCTGGACTCCACCCCAGATGTTTCGGACAGGACATTAGGGTTGCATAGTTATAGCAGAGTCAGTTGAAACTAATCCAACAAAGATGGAGATCCTGTACCTGAGTCATGGGGGCCTTGGATCGGGAATCCAACTCCCAACTCTTGGTGGGGTGCCACTGGTGCTAGCATCAAGGGTGAGGAGTCTGGGGTTGATCCTGGATGCCTTGCTTTCCATGGAGGTCCAGGTCATCACTGTTGCCAGGTCAGCCTTTTATCATCTTCGGCTGGTCAGGCAACTGACTTAGCTACTGTGATCCATGCAATGGTCACTTCCAAACTTGATTATTGTAACTCGCCTTATGCAGCGCTGCCCTTGAATCTGACCTGGAAACTGCAGCTAGTATAAAATGCTGTGGTGCATGTAGTGACAGTGTCATCTGTGAGGGTGCACATTTAGTCGGTGCTGAGCCAGTTGCACTGGCTGCCAACTGAATACTGGATCTGGTTCAAGGTTCTGGTATTAACCTTCAAAGCCCTATGCAGTCAGGGACCAGCATATCTACAGGACCGTCTCTCCCCTTATCTGCCCCATAGAGCCTTGCACTCCACAGATCAATATCTTTTGGTAGTCCCCGGTCCAAAAGACATCTGCTTAGCCTCAACCAGGACCTATTCTTTAAGAAGAGAAGCTGTCCTAAAGTTCTGTAATATTGATGTTTTATTGTCTGCTTCTATATTTGAAATATGTAATACATTTGGTAATACATCTGATTTTACCTGCTGTATGTAACAACTCATAATATTTGACAAACTTGATGAATTTATATTTTCACCCTGCCCTTTCTTCCCTTCTGTATCCCAGATTTTTTTTTGAGAAAATAATATTTACAAACCAAAAAAAACAGGACCAGGGCCTTTTCTGCCTTGGCTCTGACCTGGTGGAACATGCTCCCACCTGATATCAGGGCCATGTGGGATCTATTACAGTTCCACAGGGCCTTCAAAATGGAGCTGTTCTGCCAGGCCTTCAGCTGAGCCAGCAGATGTCCAATCCATTCTGGCCTCCCCTGCACACAGTCCTTGTCACTGTTTCTTTCACACTAACCCTGCTAGAAGACTGCCTACTGAAGGAGGCATTTGAATTTTTCATCCTGTTGTAATCGGTTACTATTATTTGTTCATTTTAAACTTGTCTTGCTTTTATATTTAATGTTTTAATGGTTAATCTATATATTGTTACCCCCCCTGAGCCCACTTGCAGGGTAGAGTAGGATATAAATCAAATAAATAATAATAAAATAATAAAATATGTCATGAAAGTTGGGATTGATTTGTGGTATATAAGCCCAGCCTGTTTGTTGTTTTCTCTTATCAATGGGACTTTATGCTTGCAACTTTTGGCTATTTGGGAGGTTTGTTTAAATATCCAAAATATCCAAAATCTTAAGCACACTGTAACAACATTTATTTAATTTGTTTAATTTGTTTTTAACATTGTTCTTGCTCCGCCTTCATGGTATCTAATTCAGTTGCTGGATTGGGTTTGTATTCCCTTTTTTATTGTTGTATTTTTCTTTTTGCACTCTTTCATCCTTTTGTTAGGGCTGTTAGCTTGTAAGCATTATAGCAAGCTAATAGAATAAAAGGGTTGGGTTCTTTGTATAGTTCTTAATAGATCTGTAAGTGCTTGATATTACTACTGCCAATAACAGGTGGAATAGGCAGCTTCTAAAGCATCCAAGTCTGACCACTTTCAGGGATGGGTTTCTGAGCTTAGGGAACCCTTGGCCTTGATCCATTAGAGAGTTTCTCTGTTTAAAACATTTCATCACAGCCTTTCATAGATGATTATGGTTTGATTAAATGGTGAAGCTGATGTCAAAGAAAGAGTTAAGGACTTGGTATTCTTGAAGAGCCGACCAGCATGCAAGCTGCACAGACATTCTGGCTCCTGCCTCCCTGCACCAAATGTCCCATCTAGTTTTTATACATAGGTTGCAGATAGCTTGTTTTTCAAGGTGAATCCACTTTGGCTTTTCTTCTAACAGCACGAATCGCAGCAGCTGAAATGACAGTGCTTAGACATTAATCTTTTAAAATGCTGTCAATATATCTTTAAAACCAGATTTCATACACTATTAATGGGTCTTGCACTCTATTTTAAGGAAGCTGACCTGGGTGGTGTGTGTTCCATACTGCCTAACTTTATGAAAAAGCAAATATTAAAATCAAAAGGTCTTAACTTCTACTAATGAATGGCCACTTTCATTTATGAAAAAGTAAGTATTTCATGTGAAATGAAAGAGTTAATTTCCTTCAGATCTTTAAAACAACAAAAAGTAGCCAGCTTATCAACCAACAACTGGTGCTTAGATATTTTAGTGCTCAGAGACACTGGGAAGATGTGGTTCCCCATCTCATTTATTCACTGGGATTCTCCCACCTTTCCTTCCAGCACCTGTGACTAACAGAACTTGGTAATTTTGACCTGTAGCAAACATGGGCAAACACTGAACAAACAGGTCACTAAAAAAACCCCTAGAGTTCGAGGCACAGTTGTGGCACCCTTTCCCAATGAGAACTAGATATCCTTGAACACCCTCCAGTTTGACTCACATTCTGCTCACCAGTCATAAACAGGGAGCTGATTTTTCATTGAGCAGTTTGTCTATTCACAAGCTGCTCAAGCCTGTTCATCAGGTTATTTTGTATCCAGTAGGACAATATCCAGGTTACTTTGTACCCAGATAGGACAGTACAAAGCAACTGGGGGTATTTCACATATGCACATTTTCATACAGCCGACTGGGAGTTCTAATTCACCCTCCCTCACAAATGTCTTGCTTCTCCATAAAGTTCTGAAGTCAACTGTATAAATAAACAGTAAGCAAACAGTCAGCCAGTGTTTATGTAAACATTGTTTTTTGAAAAGGTATTCACATTGGTGTTAAAGTCCATGTTAAGACTATTTCACCCATGTACATTTGCAGGCAGCCTTAAGGGGTTGTAGTCCCCCCCACACCTCATCACATAATTACCTGATGCTCTCATCCATAACTCTGGGAAGAACTGATTCGGCCTACTGTGTGCATATGAAAAGGCAACCACAAAGCAAAAGAAAATGAAACTCCACCACCACACCTATTACACAACCACAAAGTTGCTTGGCAGCTACTTGGGTCAGACAGGGATACGGTGAAGGAGATCCAAGGCTCAGCTAATGAGTGATCATGGCTGCTGAACTGAGTCTGCTCACTAACTGGACAAGTTTGTCACAAAGTTTCCAGCATTTCTAATAAAAATGGTAGTTGGCTAGATTGCAATATATGCATGAATATAAGCTGAGTCTGATTGCTAAAAGCTAGCACACAACATGATTAAACAATCTTTAATTGGTTGATGATCAAGTGATTTTCATTTTCTACAAAGATATTTTTGGACCTGAGAGTGACTTTTAAAAATGCTCCCAATTCTTCAAACAAGCAGAGATTTTTTTAATTAAAAAACTATAAAAGTGTTTTGAGGAGGTTGATTAGATTTGCTGACATGGAGTAAATCCTGCTCTGTCATTACTTTATTTTTTAAACACAAAAACAAAAGCTCATCTCATACTTTTGAATAGCAGGACAGTCTATGTTATATCATAAAACTGGAAGATAGTTGATAGGGTTGGTATGGCTTCTTAAAAACATTGTTTCTGAAAGATATGGATGGAACCTTTAGGAATCCCATTTGTATCTAAAGATTTGTGGAAGTGAAGTATCTGACTATCTTGTAGGCTTCAGTTTCCCTGTGTATGCAGGAAAAAATATCCATGAGACACCTCTAGTAATCTTGTGCTCTAGTGCTCTAGTAACCTCAGCAAGAAAGCTTTACGTTTTGCTAGGAGAATGGGCCATCAACAATGAATAACCCCACTGTTGGACCTCCTGATGGCACCTTTATTTCTGGCCACTGTGTGACAGAGTTTTGGACTGGATGGGCCATTGGCCTGATCCAACATTGGCTTCTCTTATGTTCTTATGAATGCAGATCATTGGGAAATCAAGTTCAGCCAATGATGGGCATCACACCTAGCTGTCGAGATGTAGGGGTAAAGAATGTGCTGTTCTGCCTGGTAAGCATGTGTCAAGAGTGAATGTTTTTGGGCCTGAGTGGGAAAAGTCTGAGCAGGGGCTAACTGGAAAGTTAAAATGGCCCAAGAGGAAGCCAGGCTGATCAGCCCCTATGGTGCTACAAGCCAACACTGCAGGAGTCACTCAGCTTAGACTTGGCCAACAACAAGGTGTTGGCCTGACCTGTTGCCTCCTTCTGCATAGCCATCAACCAAGCTGAGCTAAAGTGGCCTCTGATGTGCTGGCAAGGTTTCTGGGGCTTGGATCTGCTTACTGCTGGTTGCCATGAGTGGCTCACCAGGAACTTTACTGCAAGTTAAATGGCCAGTCCACTCTTAAGTCTGTGGTTCATCAGCTTTTGATGTTTGCCCCCTCCCCAAACAATAGCCTTCCTAATACTGCACACAAAACTGATCTTGAAATTGATGGTATTTTTGAAATCAGTTTGTGGTATGGCATGGGGGGGACACACCCCATTCAAATATTGAATAAGGTACCAATTTTTAATCTGACCATATACCAGGATTAACACTGAAACAACCTTAGAACACTGGAAACATGACTGTACAACTAGTTTAGGTCTTTACTGAATAACAAATGGATTTGTTATTTATTTTTAAATGTTAAATACACAGCACTTAGATTTTGAAAAGAGAATATTCTCAAATAATATTCTCAAATCATTTAGATGTCCCAGGGATTTAGCTGGCAAGGGTTAGGGTATTTTCTAAATACCCAGAAAGGTAAAATGTGCCATGCCTAAGGTAATCTTTACTAGAGTCTTCACTAGAAAGTTCTGGAAATGGAATAATTGGTAGCAATGTATGGTTTACTTCATAGTAGAAGACAGAGAATAGCAATATACACTGTATCATTTTTAGGAAGGTGAAGGGGCTTTCCAGTTGCCAGTCAGGATTATAGTTGGAAAGCATGGCAAACCAATTTATTGCAGAAAGGAGATAGGGATGCTGCATAAACATGTACAAATGATTTTTTTTTCAAGGAGGAGATATTTCTGGGGCCAGCCTACAATGCAGAATGAGGCCTGCATTTATCAGTACAGCTGTAAATTTCAGAGAATAGCAAGAGCTCAGTAGAAGAGTCTTTGTTTTGCATGCAGAAGGTCCCAGGTTCAATCCTCAGTATCTCCAGCTGAAAGGACCAGGCAGTAGGTGATGTGAAAGACCTCTCTACCTGAGACTCTGGAGAGCTGCTGCCAGTCTTGAGAACATGATACTGACATTGATGGACCAGTAGTCTGATTCAGTATAAGGCAGCTTCATGTATGGATCTAATGTAAAACATCATAACAATATCAGAATTATTTGCCTATTAATTTTTCAATTTAGAAACATTAACCAATGTACATAAAAAGACTGCATAATCATGCAGAGGAGCAAATGCTCCCCTTAATGGTCAGCATGATGCCTAAATAGATTTATTTACTTTATGAGGTTAAGAAAAGATCAGGATTTGATCCTAAATATTCTCAAATAATAATATCCATTGAATTGTGAGACTTCCCTGTAATGTCTTTTGGGTTCAGAATTCTAAATGTTCATAGAATCATAGACTCATAGAGTTGGAAGGGACTTCCAGGATTATCTAATCCAACCCCCTGCACAATGCAAGAAATTCACAAATACCTCCCCCCAGTGACCCCTGCTCTATGCCCAGAAGAGATCAACCCCCCAACCCTCCAGAATCTCTCGCCAAACTGGGCTGGAGGACATGATATTTTAGACCTGAGTTTCCTGTGGAGTTCACTGTCAGTAGTAGAGCATCTGCTTTCTTTGCAGAAGATCCTCCACCCCCTCCAGTTAACAGGCTCAGGAAGTAGGTAATGTGAAAGACTCTGCCTGATGTGCAGCAGCTGCCAGTTACACAAGACCATACTGCATTTGAAAGACCTATAGTCCAGCTGGGTATAAGGCATACTTCTGTTATTGTATAAATTATATAATGGGAGGAAATGGGCAAAGTGGATCCCAAACGTTTTGCCTGTTTCCATTCTGATGTCTCTTCAACTCAGTCTCATGGTCCATGTATGCTTTTTAAAAAAGGAAAGAATGAAAGGCGAACTGCAATCTGTCAACAAATGGGAAAGTACAGCCGATTTGCTAAAGCACTTTCTTCTACTCTGCTTCTCTTTTCTGGATTGCCGACCCCACCACGACCTACCTGGCTCTTCCTTTGAAATGTCGCCATGCTAAACTGCCTAAAGAAGGCTCTGTCCTTGCACCACGGCTGCCCCTGACATTCTAGAATGCGGCAAAGTTTTATGACGTCACAACAGCACTCTGGGCCCCCGAGGCATTAACTGCAAGGAGAAACGCATCTCGGTGGGCATCGCAGAACTAGAAGAGCGCACAACTGCGCGCAGTGTTGAAATTCCTGTTTGCTACTTTTGCTGATTTGCGGTTAGTAGTTCTTGTCCTGGTTGCCAGCTACCGAGTATTTTCAGCGATGTTCTTACCTCTTCTGGGCAGCAGAGTGCGCCATCACCTATTTACGTAGCCTACACGCTAGAGACCTGAATTCGTTAATCTTTTCCAGAGCAGCACTGCAAAGTACAAAGCAAGACTCCCTCCCCCGCCCGTCCCGGTTGCAGCAGCCTTGCTTCGTTTTAGCAGCTCAAGGGCAAAACTATCTTCCCAGCAATTCCAGGAGGCTTTCCTTCTAATTAAGAAAGGCATAATCGGAGCGCTTCTGACTGTAGAGGGGGGCCTCCAAGGCAAATCTCCCTACTTGCCTCCCAGTGGGGTGTCTTGATTGAGATGGGATAGGAGATTTATACCGCAGTGGGGGAAAATAGCTGAGAACAGGATTTGACTCTCGTGTTCAAAGCTAGAAGAAGGGCGCTGAATGTTAAACCTGACAAAAGCAAAACAAAGGGATCCTAATTATTTCAGACCCCCCGGGGGGGGGGTCATTCATACACTACTGAATGTATTTTCCTCCATCTCTGGTCCATATCCACAAGGGAAAGCAGTTTAGAGATTGTCTCTCAGATGTATAGGGAAACCATACGGTCCTCTTTCCTAGCAATGACCAGGACGTGGCCACGATTAACACTGTCCGCGCCTTTCGTAGCTCCTCTAATTAAAACCATTTCAATTCAGTCCACTCCGAGCAAAACAGAGCAAATTGATTCCAACTGACATCACATGGCTACTCACGCGTTGTACGTAGCAACCTGCGCCTAAGTTGTTCACATTAATGTCATGGCGCATTATCACACTTCAAAGGCTTTCATATAATTCCAGAGAAATGCCGAATGCCTGAAGTCTTTCTTGGCCCTGTCTTGGTTATTATTGGGGCGCTTTAGTCTATACGATGTTGTCTGCTGTCTACTATGAATGCTACAACACTTATGGATGACATTTCCTTCTCGCCCATTCAACAGTATGTATTTCTTCCCTGTGACCATTTGGGTAATTGTAACCTTGGACGTTTACTTCTCAGTAGTCTACGCATTTTATTTAAATACATTGGACGTTCATAACCGGAACCTTGTGGTTTAAGGTCTGGAAATGGAGGAAATACATTCAGGTTCGTCCTTCAACAAGACTGAAATGCTTTCCCAATGTTCTCACGCTTCTGATAAAATGAGTGCAGAGGAGGCGAAGCTGCAGTTTACAATTCCACGGCAAGGACGCTGTGAGCCCGAAGGGCCTGGCTCACAAAATCAGAAGGAGTGGCTGAGGGGACAGTAGGGAGTTACTAGGGTAGGGGTGTAAAAATATGACCGATGAAATCGGCCCTCCTAGTGAGTTAGGTGAATTGCTTTTGATATGTTGCTGTAAACAGCGTGACTTTTGAACACCAGGCTAAATCGTTTAAAACGGGCGTGCATCGCTTGTCTGATCCACGACCTCTTTAATCCAGAGTCGTTTGGAGAAGTCAGCGGGCCTGCTCCGATGAAAATGGAAAAGGCATTACAGTTCCCCTGAATTAGGCTATTCTCCATACACTTGATCACAACCAACTGATGTTCGTGGGGTTTCACATGGGAAATTCTTTAATACAGAAGCACCTAGAAAACAATAAAAAAATGGTCTGGGTTTACTTCCGAGCAAAGTGTGCAGAGGAATAGTGACCCAAGTCATGTATTTAGTTGGCTGCAGTGGAAATTGGCAGAGGGGAGATTCAATAGGAGAGAGAAGGAAGGATGCCGGGGCTTGTTTTGTGAGAAAGGCCCCATTTCCTTTTAATGCAGTTTCCCTCTTCGCCTCCACCAGACTAGTCCCCAGCTGTGCTTGCAGAATCAGGGATTTGCAGTGTTCCGGTTCAGATACTAGACGGGTAGGTACTAATCCGCTTTGCTGTATTTTAATCCAGATTAAAAAACAGCATCCTAGAGGCACCTGTCCTTCCATTACCTGATAGTTATGTCGTTGAAGTTGCAATGTCTCTGTGCCAGGTAATAGGTTGGACACCGAGGCCTTGCACCTGAAGCTACAGTACTGGTCCCAGAAAATAAAATTCGGGGGAGGGGGAGATACAGGGTGAATACAAGACAACTATCTAGTAATTTACCGAGATAAAACGGTCATCTGTATTTTTTGGCCAGATGCTGAAGAAATTTTTACTACGCCTTGTGAGAAAGTATGAAAGTGGTAAGAGTCTCTCTGTTACTTGGCAGGAGGAGCGGTTACTGTGTGGTAACACAGATTTGTGGTAAACGGTCGTCTCTGTTATTCATTTGTAGTCGGGCACATTTGAAAGCACACAGTCGCATTGTGGGTTATTATGTCTTTCTGTCTGTCTATAATTAGGCATACTACTCCCTTGATGAAGGTAAGTTCTCTCAAAATAATATTAAAATAATTTTACAGTAAAATTAGTGGCAGACTGACAGGTTTAAAAAAATCTTTCTGGGCCTCACACTATCAACCCTGCTGTTTAAATAAACTACAAGTATTATAAATATCTAAAATATTCAAAACCCTGGAGGACACTTGAAATCCACTCCCCCCTCCCCCATTCCATAACTTGTGTTCCGTTTACTTCAGTAGGGTTTCATCCTCGATCTATGGTTCGTTTTAGAGAACATTAAATCCTGAAACGGACTGGTAGTGTCCAGCGTTTAATCAATCTACAGCATGCTTTTTGCCAAGTTTTCCTGTTCAAATATGATCTCTAGGCCCCTTTGCTAGGGAAATAGACTTCAGGACCGTGGACAGAGCACAGGGTTATCTCCGTTTCTGTAAGAAGGCAAGCGATGGCTTCTTCCCCTTTGTTTCCCCGCAACCGTCGCGTTCAAGCTAAACAAAGAAACCGTAAAAAGGTACGCCCCGGCACTCGTTCCTCCCCAGGGGCAGCCCTGTCTTATCCAAACACCCTTCCACTATCCTGCTCCATTAGTTACACAAACCACGATCTCTTAACTCGCCGTTGCACATATCCCAGCCGCTATGTGGTCTCCTGCTGGATTCCCGCTCAACAATCCGGTGGAGGGCAGCGTGGAGAAGCCGGACATGTCTTCAGACAATCCCTTCTTATAGGCTAATTGGCTGGCGCAGATTAGAGGAGGAGGTGAGCATATAGTCAACAAACATAGCGATGCCATAATATTACCAAATTGTATTTATTTCCCTTCCATAGTTGTTACATGGTTTCGTTTAAAAAAAAAAAACTCGAAAAAAGTGAACCTACCTTTCACTGGAAAGATATTCCGCCGTGCACGCAATGATTAGACCACTGGTTCTAGCGGAGTTAGGGCGCCGGTAGGCTTAGCGAGGCGGTAGTGCCTTCCCATTGAATCTACAATGCCTTGGACAGGTGCAACAGAATTTGCATTCCGGTTGCCGTGTGTGTGTATGTGGACGGGGGGTGGGGGTGGCGCGTTAAACCTTTGTGTTGGGTATGTTTTTAAATCATCTCTTCTTCGACGATGAGTTCAAGCCTCCGCTCTTGGCATTCACCGCGTGCCTTAATTGTATGACATTAAATCAAGGTCCGCTGTGAACACGGAGAGGCAGAGCCTAGGTTCTCGCTCGCTCTCCTTCTGCAAGCAAAATAGCGAGCGACCTTTTTGAAAAGGTCCCCCCACTCCCTCTCTTTCTCCTTCCATTCATCCTCCAGGCCTGGCTGTGAATTCGAGGCCGCTGCCTCCTAGCCCATCTGCCAGTTCCACCGGGCAGGAGTCCGTTTGGAGCAGGTCTGTCTTTACAGCCACCTCCTTGAGCTGCTCTACCGTGGCGACTCGAGCTCTTTTTCTCGTTACTTAACCGCCGCATGACAGAGCTTGGCCCAGATCGCTCCTGGAGACTACCGGATTTTGCCTGCCCCCGTCAATAAGAGCCGCCCTTTGCCATTCCTGTGCAGCAAGAAGAGAGATTTTAAGCTTCCCCAACTCTTGTTCTTAAAGAAAGGCTTGACAATATATCTCTTTCTCAGAGGGAGAGATCTGCGCAAATGAAGGGGGCAGGATGCGTGTCGACTTGCTTTGTAAAGCGGAAAATATTAACTCAATAGCACCTGCCCGTTCCCGGGAGAGTTTGGACAGCCCATCTGGTCTGGCTACAGTGACTGTGTGCCGTAAGGAGGAGGAGGAGAAGGAGGAGGAAGAGGAGGAGGAAAGGCAGACAACTCAACAACAGAAACACTGCTACGGTTTAACTTGGCGGCGTTTAAATGGGCGTCCGATCCGGTGTGTTCCGCTGGCCCAGAAGACCGCCCTGCTGGGATGTTTTGGGACCTAGGGCGATCAGCGCGCAAAGAAACCAGCCCGAACCCGGGGCGAGTTGACCTCTGCCGGCGGCCCTGAAGCGTCGACTGAGGGCGGATTTGCCCGACGCTCTGATGCTCCGGTCTGATCTTTCCAAAGACTCCTGCGGTGGTGGCATCCAGCCCCCGGCTGCTGGGATCCTCCTAGAGAAGAGAAGCAAAGTCAGGAGGTTAAAGGAAGGGGAAAACACCGGCGCTCAGTGCTACAGCGAAGCGCCTGCGACCGGCGAAAAGGACAGCGGCGGGAAGGCAGAGCCGGGGCGGAAGGGGGTCGGAGCAGGCAAGGAGGAAGAGTGGACGGGAAACGAAGGACGCCGGGTTTCTTGAGCGGCCCCACTGGAAGGAAAGGGCAAAGCGGACCTTCCTGCTCTCGAGGCTGCAGGAGCAACGGGCGCAATCCAAATCGGATCAAAGGCAGCAGTCCTGCCACGGAGTGGAACAGAAGGCGGACCGCAGCCGGAGAAACGGCGCTGGTGACGTCCCGTAAACTACAAAGGAGGATGCCGGAGCTCTGCCCCGGGACCAAAACAATGCCAACGCCCAGATTAGAGAGACCATGCAAAAACCGAAACGGTGGAAGCAATCCGGAATGGGAACTCCAACAAAGTGACACTTTTTAAAAATAGAAAAAGAAGACAGAATCACGGGCAAGGGTTAACTTCCCGAACACAACCCTGGAACTCCCCTCCCTCCCCCCGAAAAACACCACCCGGCGAGGAAAATCCATCGATCGCAGCCAAACCTTCCTCAAGCCGCTCTCCCTGGGTGCCGGCGAGTAGGCGAGCGATCCCTGCGGTGGCGGGAGGAGGTCCGGAGCCGTCCGGTTGGCGTGTGCGCTCCCCTCGCAGGCTGCGCCCGAGTTCGGGATTAGCGGCTCTCCGGCCAAACAAATACGGCATCTGCCTCCCGTCCGAGAGGATTACACGGGGCGCTGACGTCACTGGGGAGGCAGATGTTGGCTCCCGCCACAGTCCCGCGCCGCTCCCTCGCCCGCTCGCTCTCCCCGCGTCCTTGAAGGCAGCCCGGCAGCAGGTCCAAGCCCGGCTCCTCCGCCGACGGGCCCCCTCCGCGAGAGGAAAGCCTCGGGAAACCCTCCGTGACCTTCCGTCCCGTCCCCCGCTCTCTCCCGGCTGAAGCCTCGGCCGCTGACAGCCCCACCGGTGCCGAAGCCCTGCCCCGAAGAGAGAGGCTGGGAGGTGCTCCCCCGCGGCCTCCCGCCGGCCCAGAGCCTGCTCCCCGCGTCCCAGCAGGCAGGCGGCAGGTCCTCCTCGGCTGCGGAGTGTGTGTGTGTGTGTGTGTGTCTTCCTTCCTTCCTTCCTTCCTTCCTTCCTTCCTTCCTTCCTTCCTTCCTTCCTTCCTTCCTTCCTTCCTTCCTCCCCCGGCAACAGAATGCGGTCTGACTGCAGCAGCGCCTGGCTCCGGCGTCCGCGGCCCCCTCCCCTCCCATGCAACGGGAACAGATTTGCTTTAAATACTCCCGACGCAGGCGAGAGGCGGTGGCGAGGAGGGGGCAGGCTTGATCGCAGCTAAGCTGGCATTATGTAAAGCCCCGTCCCTCCTCGGCGGGGCGGGGCGGGGTGGGGGAGAGGCGAGGCGAGGCGAGGGGGGCGGCGGCGGCGGCGGCGTGTAGGCGTTAAAGGGAAGGGCGCCCCAGACGCTCCCGAGCCCTGGCGAAAGGTCCCTGGACGTTCTTCTCCAGCAGCAGCATCCGGGTCTCCCCCACGCTGGCGGACCCGGGCGACGTGACCGAGCAGGCAGGCGACCTCGCTGCCTGCTCGTGCTCGTCACGTGGCCGGATGATGCCGAGAGCCCGGGCAGGACCGAGCCCCTGCACCTCGCCGTGCAGCTGCGTCTGATGCTGGGCAAAGTTCCCGCAGAGTGCCGACGAGAGAGCAACTCGACACTGGTTAGGTGGACTCTGATCTCAGGCAAGGGGGTGGGGGAAGGTCACAAAGCTCTTATTTACGTCCCGTGGTAAATTGTCATTTAGTTGTCTTGGTGATCTGTAACAACCCACCGAGGAAGTAGGATGCGCATTAAACAATCAAATCGGCATTGAAATCCGCCACCTGATCGCCCCATTGACTTGCATAGGATCGTGCTGGGGCAGCAGATCTAAGTCCAGCCGGGTATAGTCAACACCCCAGCAAACATCAAGGTCCACAATGGAAAGCCCTCGGCTTATCTCCACCAGAGGAAATCAAGAGCCTGTAAGACCATCTCTAGGCCTCAAGCCGCTCAACTTCGTGAATAAAAGTAAAAGCAAAAATAATCAAGGGTGAAGACTACCCCTTTAGAGTTCATTGATCCGAAAAACAGCAAGTCCTTGCGAGTGCAGCCCTGGTCCATTCCAGATAGCTGCTGCTCTGCCATTTATTGCGACCAGATCCGCAGGGGAAGCCTTTCTCTATGTCTCCACCAAAGGCCTCTGCTCCCTCGGCGGCGGCGACAAACAGCTGCAGTCAGTCGGATTTAAATTGGGGAGAGGGGAGAGAGAGTCGCTGCGACCTCTTTGCGCGGGTTTAGGAGGCTTGGGGAGGACTTCAGAGGTCTTTTGGAAAAGGAACCCACAGATTAACAGCATACTTAAAACGGACGGGAAATGTCTCCTGCGAGCCCCTGGCGTCTGCCTGGTTTTGCGCTACGCTCGAGGACTCATCCGCTCAGCCTCTCAGAATCCAACCCGGGTCCAAGCGCCGCCTTCGCCCCCCCCCCCCAGTCAGAGGAAGAGATCTCGAATAGAGAGAAGGGAACGAGCGTCCCCTGCTCTAGAGAGGGTGTCTTTTCTCTGGATCGGTTCTTCTGTGTGATCTTTGTCAAGGTGGCCTTCCGTTTGGAGACGCTGTCCACTAATATAATCAATTCAGTGTATCCGAGTTTGCCTTGGAACTTTCCTTTTGTCTCATGTGATGTTTACCCTTTTGCTTCTAGCAGGTGACAAAACCGTGCGCAGTATTGCCATGTCGCTAATAAATGTATCCTGAACAGTTTAGTCTGCAGTTAAAGAAATGCAGATGTTTTGCACTCTCTGGTGAATTAAACAACTGCATGAGACTGGGGGAGGGGACCAAGCAAGGTAGTCAACCAAATGTGAACAAGTCTGCCTTATTGGGATGATAACCCCGAAGACAAGAATATCGAAAGACGTTATTCTAGGGAGATAATTCTGGCTTTAATATCCGTTCGCTGTCCATGGTTTTGATTTCTATGTCGGCGAGGACTAGAAGTTTCCTACTAAAGAATCGCTGTGCACGTCTCTGTTTCGATTCTTCGCTTTTAACAGGCTATCTGACGGCGAAATAAATCCCAAACGTCTCCAAGGAAGGTTTCTTTCCTTAATAACTCCATTTAAAGTAAAATGGGTTATCTTATTCAATTAACTATTGTGCTCTTAGCCAATGGATGCTTTTTGTTTACTTGCTGCTGTTGTTGTTTTTAATGGCCAAGGCATGCATGTTTCACCAATCACACCTTATTTTGGGAAAGGCGGTTAGATTACGAAATGGAGTTCAATAAGATGTAGTAAACGTAGACACTGATGGGCAAATAAATGCACTGCCTCCTAACCGAAGACCACTTTTCGATAGGGAGTTCGTTTGCAGCCTTCATAGACACCTACAGTTTCGATATGGATCCAGATGCAAGACATAAATACAACTGAGCATAGAACTGGACAAATGCTGGAATGGGGAAAGGGTATTTAAAAACGTTCCTAACCCAAGACAGACAACCGAAAATCTTTTCGGATACCATTTCGAGAGCTACGAAAGCAATCTGATTCATGACAAGCGATGTCTTGATTTTGTCAACACGGCACTTATTTCGGGCTTGCTTTTGAAACACTTTGTGAATTCGACCGGACAAGGCGAAGGGACCGAGCGCCCGGTCATCCTTTCCGCCCAGCTGAATGCCTCTCCCCAAGCAACGGAACAAACAATGCCCTTTGTCCTATGAACTCTGCCATTCCAAGCCGGTCCCTGGGGGCGGATTAAGAACGCGCAGCCCTCGGGGAGGGGTCTCACTCTAAGCCGTTCCCTAACGCGACGCAAGCGAGTCAGCGCCCAGCACCCTCCAGCAGAGAGCCGCCTTCGACTCGACTCGAGGACGGGGCTCTGAAGGGCTGGGGGTCTGGCGAGGGGACATGCTATCAAACAGGGACCCCCTCCTGCGATCCCGGCCACCTCTGAGCCGGAGGCCAGCAGGCAGCCGCCCGGCACCCCCCGCTGCCGCCTCAAAGTCTCCGAGGCAGCCCGGTGGACTGACAGAGGCAGGGCTCCGCCGTGCTGGGTCGCAGAAGGCAGAGAGCAGGGCCGCCGGCGACCTCCGCCGCTAGCCCCCCGCCTCCTTCCCGGCAGCCAGGGGAAGAGCTCTCCAGCAGCTCCGGAGGGCTCCTCGAAAGGCCCTTCCAAGTGCCCCCGCTCCTTCTCTCCCTCCCTGCTGCCGGAAGCACCCGGCCTCCTCCCTCCGGCACAATGGGCCTCGCCATTTTCCCCGGGCATCCCCGCACAAAGCCGCGCCGCGCCGCCTCAGCCCCACACAAAGGGAAGGCCCGTCGGAATGCCGTGTTGCACCCGCGCCGCTCTGCTGCGACCCGTCCCGAGCAAGGCCGCCCCGATCCCCAGCGGGAGGCGGAGTGTGTCGAGGGGGGGGGTGGCCGCCCGCAAGGGAGGCGGCCATGGCGCGGAGGCCCAGGCAGCGGGACCACGCCGCACCTCCGGCCGGCCGGCCAAGAGCCCGCCCCCCACCCCCCAGGCCGCCTCGCCCCACCTTGCCGGTCCCCAGCCAGGGCCGGCAGCGGACCCCGCCTCGCCCGGCGTAGGCCACCGGCAGCAGCCCCAGACCCGCTCGGGCTCTCCACGCTCCCAGCCCGACTCTCTCCCGCTCCGCCAAGCCTCCTCGCCGACTTACCGGGTCACGTCGGTCAGGCCCGCCGGAGGGGGAGCCCCGCGCTGTGGCTCGCTGGGGCCAGAGGCGCGCCGCTCCTGCGCCTGCCCGCTTGACACTCAGCCGCAAAGCCGCGGCTCTCCGGGCGCCTGTGCCGCCGCCCCTCTCCGCCTCCTCTCCCTCCTCCTCCTCCCCCCCGCTCCCCTCCCCTGGCCCGCTGGCTGGCTGGCTGGCTGGCTCGCACACACGCGCACGCAGGCACGCACAGGGACAGGCACACTCAGGCTTGGTGGCTGGCTGGCTGGCCGGCCGAGCCGCGGCCTCCCTCTGCCTCCTCTTCGCAATCTAGGGCGGGTCGCTTCCTGCATCCTAAGCAGCCCCGTCGGCCCCTTCCCCGACAGCTCCCCAGCCGCCGCCACCCCCCCCCCGCCGCGCCCGCTGCCGGCACAAAAGAGCATCCCTCGCCGGCCTCGCCGTGGCCCGGCCTGCACTTGCCCCCCCCCCCCGCCCTAGTCTCACGGAAACCTGGCGGGGGTGACCCCCGGAAAATACCGCGTCAACTGGGAGAGGGCGAGACGGTAGCAGGGAGGCTCCAGCGGAAGATGCTACCCGCACAGAACAGCTGCGCGCCCGGGGGGGGGTCTCCCCCACCCTTCCCCCAGCATCCCGCAAAGGTCACCCAAGCCACAAGTCTCAAAGGCCTTCCAATAAAGTCCGGAGAGCAACACAAATCTCTCCGAAAGGGTTACAGTCAAGAGTGCGAGTGTCTCTCTGTGTGTGTCTCTCTCCGTGTGTCTGTGCGTGCGGGTGAGAAAGAGCGCGCGCGCGCGCAGACACAGGCCTTCAGTCACATGCTCGGTGTTCTACACGTTCACACAGGCGCGGGCGGGCGGGCGCGCGCCGGATCCCTATCCCGCTTCGAAGTTTCAGTCCTGCGCAGCCCTTTGTTCGCGGGCGCACAAAAAGCACTCGTTGTTGCACTGGGGTCAAACGCCAGGGGTAGTAACGGGCGCTTTTTGACGGACTGCGACCGCGCACCTCTTCCCACGTTCAGAGCGCGCCGGTTCCTTCTCACTAGCCAGTGGCAGCCAGGCGGGCGGAGTCCGAGCCCGACTCTCGGGCCGCCCGCAGTCCCTTTGGGCCGGCTGGCGGGTGGTGGTGATCGGCGTAAAGGCAGCGGGACCGCCTGACGTGGGCTGCGGGTTCTGTCCACAGGCGGGGCAACGAGACGCTGAAACGGTTCGGCTGCGGTCCTGGGGCGGCCGCGGGCGGGGAGAGAGCCAGGGCCGGTGGCTCTGGCGCTTCCAAGGCTCGCCCCGCTCCCTCCCGGAGGCACGAAGACGAGCGCAGGACCGCGCTCCGTCGCCTTGGGAGCCGGCAGATGCTGTGCGGAGGGAGGTCCCAGCCTGGGCAGGCCCTGCTTACATAAAGGGTCCATTTGGAGCGGTCTTTGCGCCCTTGTCATTTCCGGAGTCCAGCCGCACGGGCGCAAATGGGTTGTAATCCGACTCCGGAGGCGATTAAAGAGCCAGAGATAGCTGGATTTAGGATTACCAAACGAAATGAAGGCATCTAATCCTCCCCCGCCGCCCATCGCCCTTCCCTCCCCGCCTGCATTTTCCAGTTCCAGTCGTTATTTGTCCCCCTCTCTCTGAGACCTCACGTTACCTTTCTTTTTTTTCTTTTTTTTGTAAAACTCTCTTAAAAAAGAGAGAATTTTATTCTTTTTATAAGAAACGGGAAGGGTAGACAGATGGAGAAAGAAAAAGACCTTTCGACACGTTAAATAAATGAAATGGAAGCCTTTGAAGGAGGAGGCCGGCTACAGCAGTTGGTGGACCCCCGCCCCCGTTCAAGTGAAGTTGATCGCGGAGGGGAACGCACAGGTTGGGTTGGGGGGAGACAGTGGGCTACGGGGGGGGGTAACTGACCTCCAGAGCCGGTTGCCAACTCTGGGCTGAGAAATTCCTGGAGATTTGGGGGTGGAGCCCCGGGAAGGTCGGGTATGGGGAGGGGCGGGACCTCAGTGGGCGCACGTTTTGACGTCTCCACGGTGACACCGTGGTCCTGTGTTCAGGTTACCATATCCCACCTGGAGGTTGGCCACCCTGCTCCAGAGGCCTGAGGCTCGCTCCGCAGGGGCAAATGAGTGGGAGGAAGACCTCCGCGTCTGCCTGCCTTCTTGGGGGCGCCGGGACTCCGTCTTCCCTCGGCATCCGATCCAGCAGCCCCGCTGCTTTTTACCCGTGCAGTGTCTGGACCTGCGGTTTCCCTCAGACTGCTCGCCCTGGGCCCCGGAAACGAGGCTGTCCTCGGCCACTGAGCTTCCATCGGAATCCTGTTGCCCTCGGGGCAAAGAATCGGAGGCGCAGGAAGGCGGGGGTGATGCGGAGGGAGAGGGCAACGCTGCTCACGGCACTCCAGCGAGAATCTGGCTCCCACCCCCCAAGAGCTCTCATTAGGGCCGCGGCGAGGCTGGCCGGGGCAGTCCCTCCGTCTCCGCACCTCGCGTAAGGAAAAACCTCCTTTGCAGACGCTGAAGCCCCCCCCCACCCCGTTCCTAAATTCTGCTCTGGCCAGGCCCACGAGCATCTATCTACGCAGGCTCCAAGATGGATCAGGCAGGGGACCGCAAGGCGTGCCCTCGACCATGTGGCTACAGCTCAGTCGAGGATGCCTCTCTCCGGACAGGGCACCGATGTATCTCGCAAGAGGAGTCTCGAAAGGCCAAGGTGTTCTTTGTTGTGTCGTCACAAGGGACATTAGCATATCAAGGGGGAAGAAGACCAGCCGCGCGGGGCCTCCTCCCCACTCCCACCCCCCGCCAGCATCTGCGGGCAACCGAGGCCTCCTCCGAGGGAAGCTGTGGAGAGAGGCCGGCTTTAATCCTCTTCTCCCCGCCAGAGCCCTTCCTTGGCCGCCACAGGCTGCCCAAGCTCAGCTTCCCGCGGGAGACGCAGGAAACGTGGCGGCCCATTCCTTTGTCTCCCGGGACTAAGGGGAGTACAACAGCCCTTCTCCTCTGGCCCTCACGCCGGGCGGGGGACTCCGCTTCCAGGCCCATCCCATCCCCTGATCCGGTGGTTGAGGGCGCCTCCGCCAAGCTGAAAGCCCCCCGGTCGATGGCGCAGCAGCGGGGCGGTTGGGAGGTCGGCTTTGCAGTCAACCGCTGCTCGGCACGCCGGCAGGGCCCCCCCCCCTCGGAGAAGCGCCCCGCTTCCTTGGCTTCTCCTCGTTCCTTTTAGGCAGGATCCCCACGGGTCTGCGCGGTGGGGGGGGGGCCGCTTAAATGGACTAATATTCCCGTTCCAAGGACAGTCATAGTCCCAGAAACCAGAAATAAAATGAATATTTGGGCAACGGCAAAGTCAAAGCGAAGCTCGAGGTTTCGTGGAAGAGTTGGGGGTGGGCGGGCACGGGCGCGGATCCTTAAAACGACGGGGTTTCATGGGCTTGGCTGGATTGGCCTGATGGCCACCCCATCCCACAGAGCCTTCGGCATTTGCAACAGAAGGTACCCTCAAAACAAACAAACAAACAAACACACAAACAAACCAACCAAGGGCTCTTCTGCGGTCTGAACATCCCCAGAGCTTCCCTTGGCCTTGAACGGGCCTCTTCCCAAGTCCTCCGTGAATGCTTCGTCCCACCTCCTCCAGCCTCTGTTTTTTTAAAAAAATAAAAAACCGGAGAACTCCTCATAGGCGGAAGGGGTGCCTCTTTCACTCTTTCAGTGTGTCCCCCCCCCACCCTTTATGAAGCCCTGGGGGTGGGGTGGGGGCCGGCCGGCCGATGCCACTCCTCTTTGCCACGAAGGTCAGCCCCATCCCCTGCACATCTGATTGCTCCCAGGTGGGGCTGCCAACGAACTGGAGAAAATATGTCCTGTCCCTTTAATACAGCCTTGATAGGATGCTGTTTTCCGGGTGATGTTCTTGACCTCCGTGCAACGGAAAGTGCCCCCTGTCCATTTCCACCCATTAAGGCTCTAATGGAGAGACAGAACACCCCCTCCTCTTCCAGGTCGCTGACAGCTCGGAGCCTTGGCTCAGTCCCTTAGCCCGGGATCGGTAGTTTTACAGAAACGGCTTTTGCGCCTGCTTGGTACCTCCGCCTCCCCTCGCAAGTGAAGAGAGATGGGCATTCGGCATCGCACATTAGCCCTCACTTGGAGAAAAGAAAAGTGGACTCCGTCTCCACCACGACTCGGTTGTCTCCTCTTTTTCTAAACACCAGCCCTACCACGCCCGGTTCTCCTGTTCCCCTCCCTGGAGGAGGGGGGGTTTAAGAGTGCAAATAGCAGGCCGATCATGCGCACAGAGCACTCTCAGTTCCATGGGGGGCTTACTCCAAGGTAAATGGACACAGGCTGGTAGTTTCAAAAAGCAGGATTTCAACACACTGATTTCTGCCTTTCTGGTCACCTAGACTGCAATCCAACACAACTCTCCTGGGTTTCCATCCCACTGAAAACAGGAGACCATCTATCCCATTAAACAGGCATATGCTGAGGGTGGGTTTTTTTTAAAAAAATGTTTGTTGGGTACTAGAATTGTGCAGGGATTTCTGGTGCTTCTGAATGTTAAAAGCAGGAAAGGAAAATGCAGGTTTTGCCCACTTGGAGCAGAAATGATAGGAAAGATGAACATTTCACCCTCCCATTCCTTGTGCCCTTTCCCCATTTTTTAAAAAAACAGCAGCCCAGGAGTCGCTCCTGTTCAAAGGCAGATGGCTTGGTGGTTTACACCCAAAGGCCCCTTTCCCGCCTGAGAGGCCCTTTGTGAGTGGGGCAGCAGCAGCATCGGCAGCAACACAGTTTTGACCTGGAAAGGCCCAACAACCCCTGGTGCTTCAGCTTACTTTAGAAAGCCAGAATGAGAGAGAGAGAGAGAGAGAGAGAGAGAGAGAGAGAGAGAGAGAGAGAGAGAGAGAGAGAGAGAGAGAGAGAGAGAGAGATCCCCCAGTCCAAATGCATTTCTAGAAAGTTCACAGCCCTTGCTTTGGGAGGGGGAAATGTTAAGGCTGGTGCTGCAAGAAGTCCTCTTTCAGCCAGGGATGTGAAATGGGTGGGGGTGAACATTCTGTGCGAAATCTCCGTTGTTGTTTGGCAAACAATGGGCGGCTGGAAGGCTGAGGGAATGAATAGGCAATCTGCAGGATGCATGCGGGTCAGTGCTTGGGGTCTCTGTCCTAAAGCCCTCCTTCTCAGCTTGCCACAATAAAGTAGCATGGAGGTTTAAAGCTTTGCTGGGTCACCGGCCATCTTCTATTATTCAGCACTTCACAACCACACACACACACACACACACACACACACACACACAAAACACAAAAACCCTCCCCTGCTTATTAATCAGCACTGACCAGAGGCCCCCTTTGGAAACAAGACAAGCAGAGAGAAAGAGAGACATACACAGAGAGAACCACCCCCCCACAGGCCCTCCTAAAGCAGGATCACCCAATGGCACACTGGACCAAAGTTTTCTCCCCCTCCTCCCTTCCTTCCCTTCCGTCCCTTCCTTCCCTCCCTCCCTCCCTTTAACATAACAAAGGTTCCAAATCAGGCCACAGGCAGCCTGGACATTTCTCCCACTGTTTCTGGCCTTCTCATTCTTTCTTTCTCTTCCTGCCTCTGAAGATGATGGAGACTTTGTGGCAAGTAAGGCTGGCTTTAGGTCAAATGGCCTAGGCCCGGCTGAAAGCTGTGAGTGGGCCTGGGAGGGGATGCAGGACTCCCAGTCTCCCCTTTGGCATGGGGGCTGAAGTGGGGCTTGCTGGGGTTGGTGGGGGTGCACCTGCACCAGGGGCATGAGAGCTGATGGATGAGGTATCAGGCTTGGAGCTGTCCGAGGACTTCTTTGCAAGGGGCATGAGATGTAGTTCACAGTGCTGGGTATTGCTTTGGAGCCAGTGTCTGTTTCATGACAGGGCATGGCATAGTATGTTTGCTACCACCAGGAATGGATGACTCTTTTTGTGGGCATTAAAGGGTAAAGGAATATTTTTGGTATACACAACAGAAATCTGGGCATTTTGATGGATGCTTTATAGTACAAATAAGTAGCTGCTCATATGTTTGAGTTTTTTGTTTTCAGACCAAGTGTTAGGATTTATTGATTCTCATAAAAGTCTGGGCTTGGGAGGGACATATATGGGTATATTATACCTTGGTATTGTCTTTTGTGCAAGGGTATATTAACCTGTTGGTGTCCTGTATTTATAATATCCATGAAATAACTGACTTTGTGCCACTGATTTCCCTTCCTTAACACAGCTACTTAGAAGTAAACCCCTTTGCTTTTCATAGAATTTACTTCCCAGTAAGCAACTGAGGCTGTAGTCTAATGGCAAACTTACTTGGGGGAAAGCTCAATTCAACAGAATACTTGTGCTTTTCAGCTGCAGTCCTATGCACACTTACCTGGGCCTGAGCTCCACTGAATTCAGTGGGACTTACATCCTAGTAAATTTGCATAAGATTGCACTGCACATTTTGTTTAGTAGGATACAAATCATTTTTGTTGTTGTTCTTCTTCTTCTTAAAAAAGAGAAACAATTTTCTTCATTTTCCCTGCCAGAACTAGATTATCCAGGTTGTCTACTTGTAGTTAAAGAGCAGAGGAACATCTATACCTAAGTGAAAGAAGTGATTTGTACCATTTTGTCATTTATAAGTAGAAAAAAACTAAGAACCGAGTAGAAAGGATCCCTCGTGTCTCTGCTGTGGAGCCCCTTCCACCACACCAAGGGAGTCTTGGGGCATCTTAAAGATAGCTAACAGATTTATTGAGGCTTAAGCTTCTGTGGACTGCATACTACTTCAGATGCATCAACAGCTTAATACTATGCAGGTTTACTTATAAGTAAGCTGCACCAGGTCTTATTCTTAGGTAAACATGCATTGTAAGTGTGCTTTCCTATCTGATAAAGTGGGCTCTAATCTACCACTGTCTGTGCCACAATAAATCTGTGTCTTGGTGGGGGTTTTACTGCAGCACAGCTGTCCTTCTCTGTGTGTGTGTGGGTGTGTGCGGGGGATGTTTTTGTGAAAAAAATAAAAGTCAACTGAATGGAGAAGTCTCTAATATCTTTTAATAAATGATTGTACATCTTGTTGGTATTGCTAAATAAAAAAGGAAAAGTGCCTGATAGATTCTCTGAGTATAGTTTATTGTGATGTGCAAAATGAAACATTTTGGATTGTGGGGAAGTCCATGCTAAAAGCTTTGCTGAGGGAGATGTGGCTGATGTTCCATGACACCACAGAAGAATTTTCATAGATGGCCTAGGATATTTAGAGTGTGCGCCATTTATAAAACATCTTTTTAATCCTAGGGCTTACAGTGTAGTATCCCCCCCCCTTTGTGCTTTCAGGATAGTGTTCCTTAGATTTTGCAAAACCTGACATTTCAACAAAGGAGTAATCAAGTGTGATCTAAATTATTTAGAGCATGGGATTAAAGGCCTTCGAGCTGAGTGCTGACAAGCTTTCAAATGTAGCCTGGGAAAAAAAGTTCTGTATGCTTTCCTCTTGGTATACACTTTGAAAATAATTTGGAAATGTACTGTGAATTGTTTTCAGAATTAATGCACAGAGAAGATGAATAATTCTTTTACAAGTCATTCACCAAAGGAATTAATAAAATGATTCAAAATACAACCTCAACCTATTACACACAGCATAGTGGCACCTGTGATGTTATTCTTTTAGAAGGTTTGTTGCTTTCACAGGTACTTGTTAAAAATAGCCCTGCTCTTCTGAAACGCCATTTTGGCTTGGTACATTAATTCAGTTTTCATTAATTCAGTACATCTTCATATTTTCAGTGTTAATCTTCTGTACTTGGAGGCTTTGATCCTGCTTCCCTGGTCTACCCAAACTCCCACTGACTTCCTTCTCATGTGTACCACAAGATGACTGTTATGGTTAATCACAACATTTGGCCTTCTCATTTAATGTTGATAAATGCCAAATTCTATCTCAGCATATGGTTTTGGTTTGGTGATCGGAATACATGTTTGTTTAACTGGGTTATTCTTTTTAAAAAATTAAATTGCAACTTACCTTATTGGTGAATTCTGTTGTAATAGCATACATGATTTCCTATTCTTTCTCAAATGTTGTAACACAAGAACAGATTGCAATATATTTAAATGGGGTGTATCCTGGTGTGAATTTAATGCATGGCAGTGGAATGATATTCTCCTCAACATACCGTTTAAAGGTAATATTATCTTAGATAATAGACAACTTTTCTGAGATTTGCTGACAGAAAAGGAAAATGTCAAGGTTAGGTTTTGCAATGTGTTACATTTGAATAATGCAACTCTGTTCTCCTAAATTAGTAAGATTGTTCCCTTTACTTATAGTAATATGCTGTTTTATAAGGTCAGATTCTGCTACATTTCCCTATGATATGGAATACTGTATTCAATCAGTAGGTTGGAAGGAGTGGCTCTACCTGTCCCATAAGGGTGTGTGGGAGTTCTTGTAGTACAAAGGGAGGAGAACTCCTCATCTATTGCAGTATCTGTACACAATTCTCTAATGACATAAATTATCCATTTCTTATTCATGGAAAATGCCATTAATCCAGTAGTATTGAAATAAAGATCTGCACAAAGTCATAACTAGGTGATGGGCACCAAGTGTGGGAGATTGATGGCATCCCATTTAGATGGCAGACATTATCATGAAAGAACTTGATTTCTAATGGCTGGTTATTTGGTGAAAAATAAATTGATGAAAATATTATTGTTTGATTAAAAAGATTAACCTAAATAATGAAACAGCAGATTTTTTTTAAAAAAATGCTTATTGCTATACATATTTTTTTAAAAAATGGTGTCCTAGGAGAGGCATTTTGTTCTAGAAGAGGTATTCCACCTCTTCAATGTAGGTGAGAAAACTAGAAAACTCTTTAAAGATGCCCATTGTAACATATGGTGGTCAACATCTAAAAACCAACATTTTTCTTCTTTGGGACAATGTTTGTGTGCAATTTTAAGTACATTTAATCATTTAATGGATTAATTGTATAGTGGATTTTTTTTTTTTAAAAAAAAAATCAGGTGGCATCTGTAGTGGGCAGATTTGATTTTCAAGCAACAAAAATCCAGAAATCGGGAAGTTTCAATATTCAAACTAAGACTGGTTTCTGATGGTCTTAGTTTGCTGTGCTCTTTTCTACATTTCCCTCCAGCCTTTTAAACACTGAAATGATGGATTTTACAACAGCAAATGCAAGCTCATTCTCCTACATCCCCCCAGTTGTCACTAGTGCCTTGATAAAGACAAAGTTTGGCTATGTATGAAAGCTTGCTGGTATCTGGTAATGGGGAGGACATATTGGTAGCAGACAGAGGAAGACAATACAGCAGCAGTAACAGAGCACTGTGCTGGAATTCAGTATGACTGCCAATGTTCCTCTTCTCATCTGCCTGCCACGGGTAGAGATAGACTGGAGCTAATGTGGTATAGTAGTTTAAAATTGTCAGACTAGGATATGGGAAACCCATGTTTACATTCCAGCTCTGCCATGAAGCTCACTGAGTGACCTTGGGTCAATCACTTTCTCTCAACCTAACCTAAAGTTAAAACTGGGGAGGGGAGAATGATGCATACCACCCTGGGCTGCTTGGAGAAAGAACAAAATTAAAATGTATGAAATAGAAGAATTGTTAGAGAGGAAACAGCATGTGAGCAGTTTGATTATGTAAATTAAAGACATGGAACATGTTCATTCTACTACAACTCTAGGGGGAGATGTAATGTATACTTCATACTGCTCAGAGGTTATTGAATGCTTATCTTTTTCTGCCTTGTATCATGTTTCTTTCTGCCTGTAAGTTAGCCATACAGGCTGAAGACCTCTCTACTGCTGGAAGGTCTACAGTTAGTTAATGCTGTTTACAGTTCGGTCGTTCTGTTCTGGTGGCATGCCTGCTGATGGTAACATCTGTGTGGGTGCATATTCAGCTGGTGTTGCACCAATTGCATTGGCTGTCAATTGATTACCGGATCCAGTTCATGGTCATGGTATTGTCCTTCAAAACCCCATGCAGATAGGGACAGAGTTACCTATGGGACTGTCTCTCCCTGTATGTGCCCCAGTCAGCTTTACACTTTGCAGAGCAACATCTCCTGGCAGTCCCCTGCCTGAAAGACATCTGCTTAGCCTTGACCAGGGCCAGGGTTTTCTCTGCTCCAGTCCAGGCCTGGTGGAACATGCTCCCAGTTGAAATCAGGGCCCTGCAGGATTTATTACAATTCTTCAGGGCCTATAAAATCAAGATGTTCTGCCAGGCCTTTGGTTGAGCCAGCAATTGTCAGGGCCGGCCCACTCACTAGGTGAACTAGACTTTCGCCTAGAGTGGGCTGATCATGAGGGCACTGGACTGCGCCCCCCGCCAAAAGCCCCCCACCCCCACCAAAAGCCTTGCATGTTGCATTGCCCCCTGACCCCAGCTGCCGCCACCTCAATCTCCCCGCTGCTGTCTTCATCCTGAACTGCCCTGCTGGCCACCACCCTCTCCCCACCAAAAGCCCCCCCAGCCACTGCCACCACCTCCTTCTCCCCTGATGCGACCGACCACCCCCTTCCTTCCTCCTGGGCTGCGATCTCTCCTTCTAAGTTGTGCCTGGGCTGCATCAGAACAACCCCTTTCCTTTCATCCGGGCCGGCCTCCCTTCTTCACAATTTGTGAATCACAAATACCTCCGCCCCACACACTCCCAGTGCAACCCCTGTTCCCATTGGTGAAGCAGCACTCAGACTTGTCCTGGACCAGGAAATGGGCGCCTGCAGGGCCAGAAGGGGGGAGGTTTGGCAAAACATGGCGAGGGTCCTCGTGAGCCGGCCAGTCAGGTGGGAGCGGCACCCCCACCCCCCCACACCTCCGCCTCCCCCCAGCTGCTTGGCCATTGGGGCCCAGCCCAGAGCTGGATTCGCTTCCCCATGCACGCCCCCACACTTAGGAAATCAGGTTGGGGAGGAAGGAACTGCGGGGCACCTTGTGGGGGGAGGAAAAGGGAGGGAGTCCCCCAATGCCAGACCGAGGGCAGTGCCTAACTCCCACAGGGGAGCCTCTCAACAAGTGGGGGGGGAGAAGGGAAGAATCTCCACCCTGCTCTATTCACTGTTGTTACCAACCACCCAGGAGATCTCCCAGAATGACAAGGGAGCTCAAGACTGTTGGAAGTGGAGGACTGGGCACTGTTTCCTGCCTCATCCTCCAGACTTCCTGGCAAGAAAGTCAGATAGCCAGAGAGGCAATAACCCTGTTTTCTTCCTGTGTTTACTCTTCTGCCTTTTGATATGTAGATTGTACTCTCAGGGATGTGGGAGGAATTAACCTTTTCCCCTATATTGCTGTCCTAAGTTAAATCATGAGGCACATGAGTGCACCATTATTAGATACTGCACATTATCAGGTCTATCTGATGACTGAGAGGGGACATAAAATTATGCATGGGGTGGAGAGAGTGGACAAAGAGAACTTTTTCTCCCAATTCAAGGGCTTCCAATGATGGGCATTAGGTTCAGGATGGACCAAAGGAAATACTGCTTTACACAGAAAGAGATTCAAATGTGGAATTCACTGCCAGAGGTGTAGTGATGGCCACAGGAATAAACAGCTTTAAATCAGAATCAGAGTGATTCATGGAGGATAAGTCTATCAATAGCTACTAACCATGGTGACTGAGGGGAATGCAGAGTTTGCATGGAGAAAAGTCTTCCTTCTCTACAGGCCCCACCTGGAGGTTGGCAACCCTGTAATTGGTGGGTGCATGGGTGGGGGGTGCCAGAAGGTAGCCTCGCCTAGTGTACAAAAAAATCTGGAGCTGGCCCTGGCAATTATCCAACCATCTTGGCATCCTCTGCTCCCAGTGCCTGCACTGTTGCAGTGCTCATAGCGCTTGCTACGATTTGCCCTGCTCACAGATAGCATCATTGCAAGAGCCACTATGAATCTGCCTTGTCTAGTTGCCATCTATTTAATTGGACTGAAACTCAATTTTAAATTTTATCTTTTAATGCTAATTTGTTTAATTTGCTTGTTCTATTTAAACTCTAATGTTTTGTTGCTATTATGTTGCTGATTGAAATGCTGCGACCTGCCCTGAGCCTGCTTGCGAGGGATGCCAGGATATAAATCTAATAAATCAAATCATACTGTTGTGAACTAGAAAGCACAAAATTGGTAAATAATGCCACCATCTTTTCAAAGATTCATAGGTTAAAAATAACACCTTTGTTAGAAACTGGATTATTTTATCCTTTTGTATAATACCGTTGCCTGTACCTTTCCTCTGAATCTCAGAGCAGCATTAAACTTCACAGCAAGCCTGTGGAAGAATTCAGACTGAGCAACAACCCTTCACCAAAGGCCATTCAATAAACTTCACTCCCTTGCACAGAGATTTGAACTGTACATTATAGATACCCTACAAGTGTGTATCTGTTTTATTCCAATTCCATTGTCAATGATTACCTTAAAGAGCTGTGGGAATTGCAGAGATTCATAACCCCTCTCATAAAACTCCATGGGGAGAGAGAAGGACTTTCCAACTAGTTTGTATCTGCAATGTAGAGACATCCTTGGTCTTGTGTTCTGTGTCCATGCCTACCATGCCTACCATTCTAACCACAGAGAGTCATTTTGAGTTGTAAGAAAGAGGCAAACCTTGAGTGGTTTTGTGGTACACAGGTGAAATATACTGGGTTTGAGATGCGTATAGTGATCAGCTCATAGTTTTAGTGATTTCAGCTGAACTCTAAGACAGAAAATCTGGCCTTGCAGCCCTGTTTATCAAAGACCACACCCCAACACACCCCACCACCAATGATAGGCTATTTACATTACAACTACTCCTCTATAGGTCTATTCCAGGAACCTGGCTATCTATTGTTCTGGTGGAACAAGCTTGGCCAGTTTCCAGGCACTGTTCAGGCTCAGTACATAACACCAGGTTTTGATCAAGTGGCTTGTCTCTCTATTCTAGCCAGTCACATGTGCTTGGCATACCTGAACCTGATAGCCTGGGAATCTATTAGGGCTCAGACTCTTATGGACTGGATTGGTCATATAAAGGGAAGACTTCAGAGGAAGATCTCATACTTAAGACTAAGGTGGAGTAGGGAACTTGGGGGATAGCCAAGAACACAATATTTTCAGTTTTTCTTCTGTCTTGTTTTTGCCTGAAATGAGCTTGGGAAGTACATAATAGGAATGCTTGATCATCTCTCTGTTTGGATGGCAGATTGTGAGAAACTTTTGAACACCTGAAAAAGTGCAGTCACTCCTTCAAGTATTTAAGATCAAATGACTAATATTCAACTTATGCACGTATCCACACTGCTTTTCCAGTCCCCATTCAGCTGCCATCTTTGTTATATGTAAAACAAACAAACAATGAGCTAAAATGAGTTGTTGTTCAACTGTTGAGATGGGATGGAAGTCATGGCTTGTCTCTTTATTCTAGCCTTGCCTGTTTTTCCTAGCTAGCTTCATGTTGATTCATGGAAATGTCCAGGATTGGGTTACAAATAGAGACCCATGTAAGTCCCTGCATTTTTCTATGCTTGGCCCTCCCCCTCATCCATTCTCCCATGCATCAGACAGAAAAAATATTAATACACCAAAGAGGCGCTTCCTTTGGCAGACTTGAGTCTGCTTATGTGTGTGTTCATGTTTGGAGAGGGAAAGCTGTATGGATTATCTCTCCAGTCTTCCAGAGTTTCCCATTTTGCCTCCTTGCCTGACTCCCAAAGCTGAGCATGTCCCTTTGTATCAAGTAGACCACAGATACTTTACACATTGAAGCTTACAGAATCCAAGCTTTTGTTGTTGTTCAGTTGCACAGTTGAGTCCGACTCTTCGTGACCCCATGGACCACATCACGCTAGGCCCTCTTGTCTTCTGCCGTCCTCCGGAGTTTGCTCAATTTCATATTTGTTGCATCGATAACACTGTCTAACCATCTCATCCTTTGCAGGACATAGTAAATTGAGGGTGCACCAGCAGTTGTTATGCTGAATGCTGCCACTATTCAGATGCCAAAGTGTTCAAAAATATGTATGTTTTGGATTGTGAACAAATCTGCAATGCGAGCGTATGAGTGCTCTCCTGGACAGAAAACAGCTTCTGTAACCAAGTTAAGTTCAATTTCTGAACGCCTGCTTTGCGAACATCAAATCATCCCTGGTGCCTAGATTTCTCAGTACATTCATGCCAAGAGGTAGAAACAGAAATAGAAAGCCAGCAATTTCTTAACAGCTGCTGTGTTGACTTGCTGTTTTTTTAATTTGGCGTGACATTGAAAAACACATGTGAAAATATACAGAATAACTGCTGTAAGCAAAGTACTGTAAACTAAAACTCAGTGGTGAGCTACTGTTTGATTCTTTTTCATTCCTACATCTGTGTGGAAGTTGCAAAACTAGCCCGTTTAAAGATATGCCAAGACCCATTTATCTGAAAGTTACTAGATCTTTGGATAAACAGAGAGTGTTCTGCACACATTTTGCTTCAGAGCAGAGAGTGGCTACAAGCCATTCAGAGGCCCCCTGCTGAGGCTTTAGAGAGAGGCCCCCAGGGCCAGCTCAGACAAAAAGCCAGGCCAGCAGCAGGGGACAAGGTCAGGGGAAGAACGCCTCCAGCAATAGTCTAATGTTGAAACTGCCAAAAAAAAAAAGTTTAGAGGGAAACCCCTGCAATCGTGCCCCATTGCTTAATTTTTTCCCCAAGCTTCCATGTTAATTCTTACTAGTCTTGAGTTCTAGATGTATGCTGTGTGCTGCAGTGAACCCCACTCTATATCTGGGATCTTAAGAAATGTTTGTCTTGGTTCCAGCTGCCTTTGGCTTGGAAAATGTGAAACTGATCTGTGCCTTTTCAAAAAGGGATCTGTCCTGCAGTGCTCACTGTAATGTTCTTGAAAGTATACCTAGACTAGGAGGTATGCTTTTATTTGAACGCCCTATCCCTGAGCAGCATCTTTCCTATATTTATTTTTGCCTGAATTATTATTGTATTTTTGATCAATTTAGCATTGGTTTATTACTTGGGCTGGGATGTGTGTTTGTGCGCACACACAAAAATGTTCATTTTCATCCACTGGGAAACAAGCAGTTCTTCATACCCAGCTCAACAGGGCACTTCTCCAGAGCTACTGAGAGCTACCATGCCATTCCTGGACAAAAAATCCATTTGAGTATCCCACACACTACACAAACCCAGTCCAAACATCCCAGGAAAGCAAGTTACACGACCTCCTCAAATGGTGAGAGTTGTTCCACTGGCGAAGAGCTTCTTGTGTAAGGGAACACAATTCCTTGCACCAGACGAAAGTACCACCCTATACTTCTACTGTTTAAGATAGGAAGCTGAGGTAGAGAGAACATAAGCTGCCCAGCATCACCACTGACAAGGTCACTTCATATGTGAATTTCATTATTCAAGCACTGCAGCACCAAACAATGAATTGCACATATGGAGTGACCATCACAGAACAGAACTGCCTGCTTGATCTGAAGTGTAATACTTTTCCATTGCTAGTTTGCTAAGGGCATTTACACATGGGTTGTTTGCACCAGACTGGATACAACTGGAAAGCAGATTCAAACCCCCCCCCCAAAACACTGTATCAGGATGGTTCTATGCACCACCTCCCACGTTCTTTGTCTTTCCTTCAATTTTTACCAAACCTTCTTTGTTCTAATGCTTTGGGAAAGAGTTCAGGAAAGCTGCAGGTGGGGGGTACATGAGGATGGGAATATAAGAATCTTCCAGGTCCTGACCATGTTGGGGTAATTTTCCCTGCCCCAGCCCATTTCCCTTCCTTCCACCAGAGAGCCTTAAAATTGCTATCAATAGAATATCATAATAATATAAAATATGTTTATTAAGTCCTCTGCATTTCCAGCTTTAATTTTAAAAAAGAAGTCTCCTTTCAGTGTGGAAATACAAGGGGAAAGACATATCTCTGCAAAGACAGAGGCTAGAGGCTTACTTATTTAGAAATGAGAGCTGGGAATTCAGGAAACCTGATAAACTGAATATGGTTATAGCATTATGATGTTATAGAAGTTGCTGAGATCTTAAAAAGCCCTAAAAGCTGCTGGTGTGGGGTGCAGGGAGAATGGTTGCTGCAGGGGGCTGTGACAGAGAAAATATGAAGAAACTTGCAATGTGGAGCTAATTGCTGCTGCAATGGAGCAATGGAGAAGCCAGCAATGGAGAAACCACACAAGTTAGGCCCTGTGGAGCAAGCACCTATTTAGTTAGATGTGGGTTAGAAAAGCCCTAAGTAAGCTTAGAATATGTGAAAAAGAGGAACAAGATCATACATGGATGGAAAGCACATCTTCAACTTTAATTCTGCACTCCCGTCCAATGAGGATGGAATATTCAGAGGTTGTATCTTTTATCCAAGGGATTCTTCCCATCAAATCAGAGAAAAGTGTCCCCATTTATATGCAAAGTTCTTGCTTGAAGAGCAGGCATAGATAGGCATTTGAAAATCCAAGAAAACAGCTAGTGGGCTCCAAAGATATATAATGGGAGTCCACCCAATCACATATTCTGAAGTTTTGTTGAACTTCTGTTTTAAAACAAAATGGAGTAAGGAATAAGGAGAGCAAGACATTGACTCTTCCCACACATAATGTCATAATAGAAGTATTTTTCTGTCAGCCACAGTCTAGGGGAATGATGTTTTCTAAAAAATGAACACAATGAGGGCCAATAGGGGAGATGGCCTGATTTAAGTCCCTCTCCTGACTTTGGGAGCTGACAAATATGGTAGGCATTATACAAGAAAGTCACAAGAGGGATTCAGGAATGGAGAGGGTTGGCAGGATGATCTGATCAGTAGGGGAACAGGAACAATACAAAAAACTGATAGCACAAATGGAGCTGGATGGCCCCTTTTGTATTGCCTTAGAAGCAGGGCTCATTTCCTGCAGGAGTGCACAGGAGCAGAGCTCCGGCAGTAAGGAGCCCAGGGGCAGCAAGCCCTGCCCTCTGCTCCCAGCAGCCCCTCCTCACCTTTCCCAGCCCGCTGGCTGACCCAGAAGAGCACTGCCACGAGCTGGCCTTTGAGCTGCTCTGCCACTGCCTGGGCTGTGGCACCCAGCCCGCCCAGGCTTTGCTCGTCCTCATGCCGGCCCTGGCATGGTGCCTCTGCAAGGTGGGGCCTGGCTACTCCCACAAGGTCTGCAAAGAGCTCTGCCCTGACCTCCTGCACCTACTTGGCCTCCTGCTGCACCTCTGCCCTGCCACCACCCTGGCCCCCTATGTGCTGGAGGCCATACATGCCCTCCACACCGCCCTCCTTGACCCACAAGCAGCCATGTACTTTCCTGTACTTGCTGGCCATCCAGTGGCACCTTTAAGACCAGGGTTTATTCAGGTACAAGGTCTCCCTCCTCTTTGAGGGCAGATCTGTGCACTTCCCCCTGCCCCATAGCTAGCAATCCAAAAGAGTCCAGTGGCACCTTTAAGACCAAGGTTTATTCAGGTACAAGGTCTCCCTCCTCTGTGAGGGCAAATCTGTGTGCTTTCCCCTATAGCTAGCAATCCAAAACAGTCCAGTGGAGCCTGAGTGGTGGGTGTTGCCTTCTGACACACTTCCGGTGATATCAGGGTGTGTGGCATATGCAAATAAATTATGCTAATGAGTTATGCTAATGAGCTTCTGCACCTCTTTTTCTACAAAATGACCCCTGCTTAGAAGTATATTGATCTTGGACTGTTATTGGCTGTCGGAAGTCTCAGAAAAATTAGCTCTTTGGATGTTAGAAAGTGGAATATGATTAGTACAAGTTGTGTTTATAATTCTGAACCATTCACAAAATGAAAATTATAGCTGCAATTTATTTTTATTTAATAAGTTGTTTCAGACTTGTCAAGTAAAGTTCAAAGCATATCTTCCACAGTGAGATAATTACAATTGTAAATTATATAAAGTATATAATAAATTGTTCTATTAAATTTCTTGCACCTTACCAAACCTGTGCTGTACTTACAATGAAAACCACCCTTTTCACAAGATTTGTGCTTTATTTATTCATTTATTTAAGATGTCATATCTTACTTTCAACACAGTTCTCATTTGTTTCCAAAATAAAAACACAATTAAAAATACAATTAAGATAGCAAAATCAACAATAATAGAAAGATGTTAAATGTCAAAAGTAAAACTGAAGACCCAAAAGAATAGCTGAACATCAGTAATGATAGCTGCTGCACAAATTAAAGCAAAAACAACCTCCTGAGCCCCAACTAAGCTATTAATGAAGGCCTAAGACATAAATATGTCTTCTCCTTATCAGTTAAATTCTGAAAAGTAGGTACTTGCCCAACAGTAAGCAGGAAGGGAATGCCACAGATGACCTGCCACTGTCTTTGTGGTTTCATTCAAAATCTGAACCAAAAACTCATTCCTCTGTTCAGTCTTTTGTTGGAGTTGCAATTTTCCCACTGAGAAGAAACAGCTATATTCCAGACATGCAATTCAAAGGCACCCTGAGCCACAACCTACTTATCTATCCTATTTTATTTATTTTTAATATGTATATCCTGCTTTTCTCCCTAATCATAACTCATCACAGCAGATTCACCTCTTGTTGTGAGGATAAGACAGAGGAGGGGAATCTGATGCAAAAATCTGCTTTGAGTCCTGATCTGTGAGAAAAGTGTGATATAAGTGTTTTTTAAAATAAACATAAATAAATACACATGTTCATGTCTAATTTAAAAACTACTACATAAAAATCTCCCTGTTTGCCATCAAGAACAAGAGCAACAAGGTATCTCAGATGAGAAGGCACCATGGAGGAACACTTTTCTCTGGGAAGATGGCTTTCTTCACTGAATGATAGAAAGTATTTGGAGGGGAGGGGACCCTTAAATAAGGATTGGGCAAAGTGTTGTTACTTTAAAAACTAAGGAGAGGGAGGGACCTTACTAGAGTGCTTTGCAGGAAGCCATTAGGATTGTCAGCTGCCAGATGGGGCCAGGAGATCTCTTGAAATTACAAGTGATCTCCAGAATTCAGAGATAAGTTTCTCTGGAGAAAAAGGCTGCTCTGCAAGGTGGACTATATGGGATTATGCCCCTCTGGGGTCTCTCCCCTCCCCAATCCTCACCCTTCTCAGGCTCCACCCCCTGATCCCCAGGAATTTCCCAACCCAGAGTTGGCAACCTGAGAAGCCACTGAAAGCGTTAATGTTTGCTGCTCTTCCTGTGGTGCAATCTGGATAGGCTTCTCAGCTGGTGAATTCGCACCATCTTCTTGCTGCTCGCCTACAGAATAGGGCTAGAGGGGTCTGAAGCATGCACAGAGTCATGTGGACAAATCACTGGATCATCTCAAGTTTTTAAAAATGTTTCATCTTACCATTTTTTGAAGGGTCTTGGCCCACAAACTATCCATCTTGTGTCAACAAGGGCAAGGGCCTTCTCAGCAGTGGCCCCTGTCCTGTGGAACCAGTTGCCTGAAGAGGTGTGTGCCTTGCAGGACCTCCCTAGGTTCCACAGGGCATATATACCTGCTTTTTTTGGGGGGGGGGTGATTGTGATCCACTAGGTGGTTGCTATGCTTCAGCTGTGTCTTCACCATCCATGTATAGATTTTAATAGGGATAGATTTTGAATCATTTTATATTTTTAAAGTTCATTTATTGTATCTTTTGTATTGTTTATATCAGATGGATTTTATATGCTGTTAGCTGCCCTGAGTCCTGTTTGAGGGAGTGGAATAATGATAATAATGATGATGATGATGATAGCAGCCACACCAAGGAAGTGATTTGGATAAGGGCTGTGTGAGAGGAAGAGAAAGAAGGATATTACATTTTTATTTCCAGGAATTTTAGCAATGAAAACTGACCCCACCACCAATGCTCCCTCTAAGCTGTGGAGTCTTGTGAGCAAAAATTCTACTTTGTGAGCTACTGGCATTAAAGTTGTGACTGAGTGATTTGGCTACTGCATAAATTCATTTGCACTAGAGCCATCCTTCCTGAGCTAAGACAAAAATGTGGGAGCTGGAGGCTAAAGAACTGTGAGCTAGCTCACACTAACTCAGCTAAGAGGGAACACTGCACACTGCTGTTACTTCCTTCAAAAAAGAGGCAAAAGGTGAGATACCCATCTTTCTCTCTTGGCTGGGCAATAGCACAGAGCTTCTATGTTATTTCAGTGAAAGCATATGGGAGGGAAAGAGTTAAAACTCCCCCCTCCCTGGGCCCCAGTCTGAACTGGGCTCCTGAATGGCTTCTATTAGCATTTTGAAAAAAAATTCTGGGAGGAGCTGATCACAGATCTCACAGCATCTAATCTGTTTTTATTATTGTGGGATATATCCCTCAAAGACCCTCTACATACCCCCTAGCCAGAAAAAAATGCACATAAATATGTACACACAAAATTTTGCATACAATTTATTTTTATTAATGGCCACTTCCTGAAACATTGAAGTAAAGCCAAACTGGGCAAATAAAGCAAAGAGTAAACTTTTAATTCTGCTCAAAAGTAAATTTCAGTGAGAAGGCTGTTGTTGTTTGGCTTGAACAAAAAGCTGAAATTGTGGAGTGGTCTTTGACATGGCAATGTGCATGTCATCTTTGGCATCCAATTAATTTTGACTTTTCATTTTGATGGGAACAAGTGCTGAAAACCCTGACTCACAAGAGTATGTAGTAGCAAATGGAATCAGAGCTCCTGTAGCTCACTTTACCAGATGAGGGTAGGCTTTTGTCAAGGAACACCAGAATTCTCCCAGACTCTGAGATGAATTCATATTGCATCATTTCCTTTGTCTTCAAGTCAGTGAGGTAATCTTTAGTAAGGTCTGCATTACTGATGGTGTCCAAACCAGCAAGGAAAGGATTACATATCCACGTTTCAATGTTAAGGTTGTCTGAGCAGAAGTACCCCTCAAAAGAGTACTGCAGCACGTCCAGGTGTGTGCAGATTTCTGCCTGCAGGGAAACTGGCAAGCCTCTGTCACGCTCAATTCCAGCCTACACAAAGATTTCCTCCAGCACTTGAAAGTTCTCATAGTTGTCCACTTCCAGTCTCTTCTGCCAAGGAGGCAGCTTGGCCAAAAGAGTTCATAGTTTTTCAGTACCTTCCATAATGGTGACTGCAGGGGCTTAAACTGAAATATTTACCTCATTCATACTGCCAAAAATTTCAGCTAAGTAAGCCAAGCCATGAATGAACTCCTCCCTATCAATTTTTTTGCTGGGTGGGTTTTCCTTTTCTCTCTCAAAAAAAGGGAAACTTCTGCCTGAAATTCAATCAATCAAATGCATCAAGACTCGTCCTTGAAAAGCCAGCAAACCTCTGAGCAGTATAGAACAAATAACAATTAAAAATGTAGCATAAAAAGAGCCCTGCTGTTCAGACCAATGGTCCATCTAGTCCAGCATTTTATTTCACAAAGTAGCCAGTCCTGAAAGGCAAGCAAACACCAATGTCCTTTCCTGATGTTGCGGCCTAGAATTGGGTTTCAGAGGTTTACTGCCTTTGAATATGGGGCTTTCCTTTAGTCATCATGACTACTAACAATTGGTGAAACTACCCTCCAGGAATTTATCTACTCTCCTATAATGTACCCAAGCGGACCATATGCTCCAACTGGTTCTAACTGGTCTGACATGCGGCCAGGTGAAGTGCCTGAGCTTGGACCTTGAGGACAATAGATGCTCAGATCCTGAGTCCCCTCCAATTGGGGAACTAGGATCCGAGAGGTTAATGCAATTACTGTAAATAGACCACTCACAGGTGTTTGGGGTGTGGGGTGTGTGTTTTCCTTGGGGCATATAAGCCGGCCTGCAAGCCGGCTACTTTGTCTTGTTCCTGATCTTGAAATAAAAGTATGAGCTGATTTCACTCTACCCGATGCTTCAGTCTCAGTACTTTTCATCTCCTTTTAAAACATCACTATGTCCACTGATGCTTAATTCCATGATTTTACTAAACCACTTAGTAAAGAACTTTTTCCTGTCTTCTGTCCTGAACTTTTTGCCATAAATTTCTAGTATTATGGGAAAGGGACAAAAAGCTCCCTTTATCAACTTTCTCCACACAATGAATAATTCTATAAACATATATCATGTGACCCTTTAGCAGTCTTAAAGTGAAGAATCTCAGACTCTTTCAATTTTCTTCAGCAGAAAGGTGCCCCAGTACTTTAATTATAATTAGGGATGGACACGAACCAGCTGACAAACTAAAGTTTATAATGAATTTTGGCCAATTCATGGTTTGTGAAGCAATGTTTGCAAACTGAACTGCTACACACTTCCACAAATTTTAATGCAGTTTGTGGCGGTTCATGGTGGTTCATGAAGAGCATAAAGCAAAGGTTTACCCTTGATTTCTACCGTTCATGAAAAACTGCTCAACTATTTGGTTTAAATGGCTTGGAGCCATTTAAACTCTGCTTTCTGCTTCCCATGAAAAATCACAGGGAGCAGAAAGCAGGGGTCTATACTTCAAATGGCTCATAAACTAATACAAATAATGAAACACGAACTGAACTGCAAAAAATGTGGTTTGTGCCCATCCCTAATTACCATGTTTGCCATCCTCTGTACATATCCAGGTTCGGCAATATCCTTTTTGAGATACATTGACCAACAGTGTACACAGTATTGCAAATGTGATGAACCATTGCTCTATACAAGGGCATTACAGCATTGGCTGTTTTATTCACAGTCCCTTCCCTAATAATCTTCATCATGGAATGTGCCTTTTTTCATTGCTGTCACATATTGTCTTGACTTTTTCATTGAGCTATCCTCTACACTCCCAAGATCTCTTTCAATCTTGGTCTCATCCAGTTCAGAACCCATCAACATATATTTTAAGCTGGGATTTTTAGTTCCAGTATATATCATCTTATACTTATCAACACTGAACTTTATTTGCCACATTCTTGCCCACTCACCCTATTTAGGCAGAGGCTCCTGTAGCTGTTCACAATTGACCTTGGTTCCGCTATCTTGAACAATTTGATATCGTCTGCAAACTTGGCATTATACTACTCACCCCCAATTCCAAATCATTTGTGAACAAATTAAATAGAACTGGTCTCAGTACTAAGCCTTCTGGTTACCAACCTCCAGGTCGGCCCTTTTGATCTCCCAGAGTTACAACTAACCTCCAGATTACAGAAATCAGTTTTCTTGAGAAAATGGGTGCTTTGGAGGGTATATTGTCATATTTATGTTGAGCTCCCTCAACAGGTTTCATCCCCCCAAAACTTGAGGAATTTCCATCCTGGAGTTGGCAACCATAGACCCCACCATGATGACCAAACATATCTCTATATAATAATCCTCTTAGCGAATTGGCCATTTCCAGCTCTCCCATTGGCTGTGCAATGCGGTCCATCAGCCATTGGCCCATCAGCCTCCACTCAAGAGTACTTGCGTGCCATTGGCTGGGGGCTGGGTCTGCTCCTCTTCCTCACCCACTCCCACTTCAGCCACTGTTCTCTGTCAGAATAACTGGCAAACAACTGTCTCTCCTGATGAAGACACTTCTCCTGCTTGGCTCCTCTGTGGGATTTTCCCTCAATGGCTGTTGGTAGGCAACCAAGCTTGGTTCTGTCAGTAAAAAGACAAAGGAAGGAAACCTTTTCCAGGCCTTTGTGAGGAACTCATTGGGGCCAGTCCTGACTAGGGTTGCAAGCTCCAGGTTGGGAAAATCCTGGATATTCTGTGGCCAAGGAAGCCAGTCTAAGGAAGCCAGAGTTTGGGGAGAGGAGAGGCCTCAGTTGAACAGAATGCCATAGAGCCCACCCTCCAAAGCAGTTATTTTCTTCAGGGGGGGAAGAGATCTGTTGTCTCAAGTTCAGTTGTGATACCTGGCAATCTTCAGGCTCCACCTGGAGGTTGGCTACCCTAGGCATAGCAGTTGTTGCTTCAGAGCAGGGTCTGCCAGACCCATGTTCTTGCTGTGGAAGCTGTGATTTTGGACCAGTCACAGACTTTCAGTGTAACCCCCGCCCACTGCCAGCTTGGCCACTTTCCTGTCAGAATAAACTGTGAAAACGGCTCTCTCCTGCTTAGCTCCACCATGGTGGCAGGCTACTGAAGAGGGCCTGTGGCTGTCAAACCATTATCTTCAATCCACTCCTGTGTGGCTGACTTTCCCCTAGGGTTGCCAATCTCCAGGTGGGACCTGGAGATCTCCCGCTGTTACAATTGATCTCCAGATGACAGAGATCGGTTCCCCTGGAAAAGATTGCTGCTTTGGAGGGTAGACCTTATGGCATTATACCCTGCTGAGTCCTTCCCCTCCCCAAACACTGCCCTCCACAGGATCCGTCCTCCAAATATCCAGGTATTTCCATACTCAGAGCAGGCACCCCTACTTTCCCTTCAGTGCCTGTTGCCAGGTAACTAAATTTAGTTCTGTCATTAAAAGCTGGGGGGAGGAGACCCTTTCTACACCTATTTTGGCCTTTGGGAGAAAGCTCGTTGGGTCCAGTCCAACTAGGGTTGCCAGCTCCAAGTAGGAAAATTTTACGGTAGAGTCTATGGAAGCCAGGGTTTAGGGAGGAGAGAAGCTTCAGCTGAACAGAATGCCATAGTCTGGAGTTCAGTTGTGATACCTGGTGATCTTCAGGCTCCACCTGGAGGTTGGCTACCATAGGTGTAGCAGTCAGCGTTTCAGAGCAGGGTCTGCTAGACCCGGGTTCTTGCTATGGAAGCTGAGTGGGTGATTTTGGACCAGTCACAGACTTTCTGCCTACCCTACCTCATAGGGTTGTTGTGTAAGTCAAAAGGGGGAGAGGAGAATGATGTCAGCTGCTTTGGCCCCCATTGCACAGAAACTGTACTTTTCCTCCTGGGGAACCATTGTTGTCAATCTCCAGATGAGGGCTGGAGATCACTCAGAATTACAACTGCTCTCCAGATGGCAGAGATCAGTTCCCCGGGAGAAAATGGTGGACTCTGAGTCTTTATACCTTGCTGAGATGGCCCTCTATGGCAGCCAATGTGATGTAGCAGTCAGGGGTTCAGAGCATGGTAGAAGCTGGGGGGGGAGATAGAAAGCTGAAGTCAGAGGGGGAAATAAAGGTAGGTTGATGATTGGCTGGGAAGCAGATAGAGTTGCCAACTCCAGGTTGGGAGATTCTGGGAGATTTGAGGGATGAAGCCTGGAGAGGGTGAGGTTTGAGGAGGGGTGGGACTTTAGACAGGTACAATGCCTGTCCTCCATCCTCCATCCTCCAAACCAGCCATTTCTTCCTGGGAAACCATTGTTGCCAATCTCCAGGTGATGGCTGGAAATCACTCAGTATTACAACTGCTCTCTAGGAGGGAGGGGGGAGGAGAATATGGAAAGCTGAAATCAGATGGGTAGATAATGGCAGGCTGATGCTTGGCTGAGAAGGAGATAGGATTGCCAACTCCAAGTTGGGAAATTCCTGGGGATTTGAGGGGTGGAGCCTGGAAAGGGTGAGGTTTGAGGGGGGTGGGACCTCAGACAGGTACAATGCCATAGACTCCACCCTCCAAACCAGCCATTTCCTCCTGGGGAACCATTGTTGCTAATCTCCAGGTGAGGGCTGGAGATCACTCAGAATTACAACTGCTCTCCAGGAGGGAGGGCAGAAGTCAGCTGAAGTAAGAGGGGCAGATAATGCTAGGTTGATGGTTAGCTGGGAAGGAGATGGGGTTGCCAACTCCAGGTTGGGAAATTCCTGGGGATTTGTGGGGTGGAGCCTGGAGATGGGGTTTGAGGAGGGGTTGGACCTCAGACAAGTACAATGCAATAGATTCCACCCTCCAAACCAGCCATTTCCTCCTGGGGTGAAGACTGGAGATCACTCAGAATTACAACTGCTCTTCAGGTAGCAGAGATGTTCCTCTAGAGAAAATGGTGGGTTCTGTGTCATTATACCCTGCTGAGGCCACCACAGCAAAATGACACTGAGTCCCTAAGGCTGGGGCACTCTCCCAGAGCCTCTTTCTAGAGCTCGTTGTATTTATTTCCACAACAGGCCTTATAGCTAGTTATGTAATACTTCTACATATAGCAATTCAATCACTGTATTCTATAAATTACCCAGTTCATTAAAAGAAAATCAGATTTTAAAAAATTCTCCAGTGGTGTCTAAACATTATAATGAAATGTGCCTATGTGATGTGGTGTTGTCCATCTGGTCTATCCATACTCCGCAGTGAACCTCTGTGGCTGGATAACTAACTGGCTCTCAGCTTCATCTTCCTTGCAAGGATGTTGCATGGGTACATACACCTGAGTTCCCTAGAGGTAGGCTGGCCTAAAATGTAACACATTTGGTATTTAACAATATCCAGTAATTGTTCTTAAACTGCACCTGACAAAACGCCTTAAAACATTTCCTCTGTCTGGTAAATGCTGCAGGGTTTCTGAAACTGTGCTTTAATAAGTAACAAACCTCTTGAAAACCTTATCTGGAGGCATTTTTTAAAGTTAAAAAACCTGAGTTCCTAAATAGGTGAAGACATCCATATGATGATAGCTGCATCTTTGGAGAACTGGATTAAGAGGCTGTAAGTTACCCCTTGGAAAGGAAACATGTCTTTGTACAGGTTGAGTAGCGAGTGAAGCTGCACTGTTATTTGCTGTCATTCCCCAACATGTCTTGTTTAACATTTGCCTGGCATGTTTATTCAAATGAGACAGGGCATTTGTACATACCTTACGAATGAGGCGGGACAGTTCTGGAGCAGGAGCAAACCAATGATATAAGCTACAGACATTGTTCAGTCAGACAGCTAGGCTAGCTAGCCTGGACACTGAACACACCGAGACACAATCAATCTTCAGATAAATTGTTTTGGTTCCTATCACTGGATATGTTACAATTTAACCAAATGTAAATGCTGCAAGAAACACAAACCCTGAGCAGAATTTAACCCAGCCTTATGCAGCCTAAGGACTGCTGCTCTGAGGGAAGGAGTCACAAGGCAGCCGTTCCTAGTTCCAATGACTCCCTGTGGTGGGTGATCCTCCCAGCAAGCAGATGCAGTGGCTCAGTGCAAAAGCCCTGCAGTTTTCTCCAAGCCAGTGCAACCTACCCCAGACCACCTGGCTTGTAAGAAAATTGCCAGACCCATGGGATGAACCATAGCACAAAAATGGTTTTCTGTGTGGATTGGGTGCAGGGTGGCTACTTGTTGGTATACTTGAAAGCTTTCTGGTGCATTGTGGCTCAAAAACAATAACATTAAGAGAAGTTGCCAGCATCTCTGCACACTGACTTGGCTGCTGTTCATGAGAGATAGTTTGAGGTCTGAGGCAGGGAATGGATGCGGCATGTGGGAATTAGAATATAGATAGAAATATTAGAATAGCACATGCACCTTGGTTTCCAGTTTGGTCTGGGAAATCCATCAATCTCTGCCTGCCGGGTGGGACTGGCTCTGCAGCAAAAAAAAGAAAGACTGGCACACTGTGGTGGGCAAGACCAGCCACGATGGATGGTGCACACCGTGAATGTGATAATGCAAGGACATTGCCATGCATCATTGACACAATGCCTATGCATTGAAAGTGGCCTCTGAGTGACCACTTGTTCGTCTTGTTCTCTAAGGTGTTCCTGAATGCGAATCTATTTCTGCTTGCTCCTTTGCGTTGACTCAACATGGATGTTGGTAGAGAAATTTCACAGATGGTTGAGCATCATAGCATTGAACCAGAAGTGCAGGATGAACTACTGAGTGGGAGAGGAGATGCTTCCTTTGATCAGTGGGTGGGTTTTGTGGCACCCATACTGATTCCCATGATTCTTGCTATTTGCTGTATATGTGGAGCTCATCATGGATATCAAAACAGACGCTTACAAGGATCAGTTGCATCCAGTCTTTGAAGAAAAAAAATGAACATCTCAAACATCTGTTTAACCTGGTTCCCACTTATATAAAATGTGATAACAGCCACATCTGATTTTAACATGTAGTTTAAGAGCTTAGAACATTATCCAAATATCTCCTCTGTATTTGGCTTGCATTCTTTACAGTAAAGTAATTGCATATCCTAAAATTGCTCCTATTATGCAGCCTACCTGGAGATAACTTCCATGAAGGATGAAAGCCATACACACTGTCAGTTATGAAAATGTAACATTTCCCAAGTAAAATTATATGTATGAATGGCTCTAATTTCCTGGGAGATCTTTTGGTCACTTTCTGTGAGAATCTGGAGGGAAAAAAATCACACTAAATCATTCAGAGCTTCCATTGTAGATGGCACCAGGAGCCTTCCAAATCAATATTCACTTCAAAATCATGTTTGACCAATGGTAGGCCCATGCTTAAATTATTCCAGACAGATGAAGCATATAGGTATGTAGCTACCCTTTGATTCTTAGTATTGAAAGTTGTTCAACTCATTGAGGGAAATTTCCTAGAATACATGTGTTTACATTAAAACTGAGTTTGGGAGCAAAATTCTTTCATATGTAAAATCAGGACTTTGTTTTGAAATGACAAAGTAAGCAACTAAAAGAGAAATTACCCAGTGACCTTACACCAAGAAGTATTTGTGCATAAACACACACATCTCCAGAGAGGATGAAAGGAAAAGATGTCTTAAAAATTATGGTGATTTAATTTTATTTTGCCCAAGAATGACAATCTCCTGAGTATTTGTGAAAATGAAGATGAATATGCAGGGATCCATTTGGTTGATTTTGCGCCAGATGGCCAGTTGAAGAAGCTGAACTGATTGATTCGTTTTTGCCATCTTGCTTGCTGGCATTCACCAGAGTTCACATCATTCAAGCGCTAACATTTCTGGCGGTTCTTCACTTTTTAAAGCTGACCTCTGCTTTCTTAATTACCCCCCTTTCCTTAAACCTTAAGGAAATAATTAATTTCCTAAACAAACTGTTCCCCCTCTTGTGATATTTAATAAGAGAGCTAGAGAGCAATCCTAAGCAGGTCTACTCTGGTGTATTCAGTGAGTCCTGAGAGTAAGTCTCACTGAATACACCAGAGTAGACCTGCTTGGGATTGTTCTCTAGCTCTCTTATTAAATCTCTGTTATCACAAGAGGGGGAACAGTTTGTTTAGGAAAGTGTTCTTGGAATGGCATTAATACTACTGATACACACCAAGGGACAAAATACAAGAGACACAGAGAACAACCATAGGAGTTCTACTCAGTTCTTTTTTATTAAGTGGGGCTTAGTCCCAGGACAATCAGGATTGTAGACATATTGCTCATGGCTACTAAACCTTTTGTTGAGTAGGTTTAGTTCAGCGTCAATTAAGTATACCTATATATTTGAACAAACCTAACAAATTGTTAACAATTGTTAAACAAACAATTTAAAATCTTCCAGATGATAGATGGACTGCCCAGAAGGCACTACCTTTTTCCATTGTGTGGAAGGCCACTGAAATGTGCAAAGAATCTGCAGTGGAAGCTCCTGGCAGATTATGTACATAAATGATTGTTCTGTCTTAAAGCCCAGGGAAGGGGTTTAGAGACCTTAGCAAAGATTATATGAAACTGTGGATGAAAAAGAGTACTCATGGTTCCATAGGAAATATTCAGAGAAATTTGAATTCTAATAACAACTCAGTTACATTTTTAATTTGTAGGTCTTACATGCATGATCTGTGGATGTGAATATTGCACACATAAATAGTAGCCATGTCCTATTTTGCCAGAACTCAACAGCCTTCTAAATACCTCTAGCTTAAAATATACTTGGGAAGCTTGATGGGTTCAGCTGTTCAAGATAAAATTGCTGGGAAATCCTGGATGCCTTTGTAGATTTGCTGTATGAGAAGCTGTAGATTGCAGTCTATGGCCCAAGTTCAGAGTCTTCATGAAGCAAAGGGCAGTGTGCCTACCTTTTTATCATTACGTGTTCAGAGGCATAAATAGTGCTTTACATAGTACAGTGCAAAACATGTCTTTGCCACATGGAGTTACACTGTTGCTGTTATCAGTGCACGAAGAAACAGGAGATAAAGTCTAATACATAGTAGTGAATAGGAATGGGCACAAGCTGGGGAAATGCAGTTTGGTTCGCGGCTCAACCATGAACCCAATTGAATGGGGAGACTCGTTCATGAACCAAAATGGTTCATGTGGCTTGTGGCTCTGCAAACACTGTTGAAAGGGACTGCAGGGTTTGCAGAAAGCCCGAAAAATAGCTGAGCAGTGGGGAGCAGCTTGCTACATACCGCTCAGCTGTTTTAGGCTGTTTTCTGCAGAAGACAGCCCAAAAAACAGCTGTGTGGTGGGGAGGCACTCCCCACTGTTCAGCTGTTTTGTGCTATCTCCTGCAGTCCTTCTAAAGTTAAAGGGACTGCAGACGACAGCCTGAAACAGCTGAGTGGTGGGGAGTGCCTCCCTGCTACTCAGCTGTTTTTGTGGCTTTTGTGGGGAACAGAAAGGGATTTTAAGGGACTCGGAGTTCCTTTAAAACCCTGCTTCCTGCTCCATCCATGAACCACCCCAAACTGCACCAACCGTTCTAAAAGTTCATGGAAGTTCATGACAGTGAACTTCTATTCGTGAACCATGAACAGGGCAAATACATCATGAATTTTGCTTTGTGGTTCAGTTTGTGCCCATCCCTAGTAGTGAATGCAAGATGAGATGGTTGGATACAGATGGCAATCATAAATCTAACCTTCAAAAGTATCAGCATTTGGACTGTGCTTGCAGAATTCTGTCAAGTGTTACCTCTAGATCTTTGGGGTGGAGAAGAAGTTCCCATAAAGTTCTCATAAGTAGAGCTTGTTTGCTATGATGACAATATCCATTACAGGCAGGGAATATTTGGGGAGGCAACCTAGTCGCCCAGGTGTACTGAGCCTTTAGATAGCCTTTCTATCAGTCGCTGCAGCATTTTTGTGAGCACAAAGGCCTCCTCTCACAGAATATGATTTTCATGCCATTTCCCCCTTCCATGCAGGCTTACTAACATCTGGGTGGGGCCCGGAGCTCTCCCAGAATTACAACTGACCTCCAGACTACAGAGTTCAGTTTTGCTGAGGAAAGGGTACCTTTGGAAGGCAGATTTTATAGCATCACATCCTGCTGAGCTTCCTCCCCTCCCCAAAGTATGCTATCTCTGGGCACTGCCACCAAATCTCTAAGCTGGAATAAACAACCATACTCCCATGGCAGTCTGAAATGGCCCTGAAATCCTGTTCTGGATGAACACGACCCCTCCCCAGCAGAATGGCATTTCAGGTTGTTGCCAAAAACTCTCCCAATATCCATAACCCCTAGCTTCAGCAAACATAGTTTCAGGTAATTTCATACTCACAAGGGTGTTGGGTAGCATTTAATTGCTAAAAAGAAATATATTTGGTCTCAAACCTGTATGGGAATTCTACCATCTACCCTGGATGAAACCCTAATAACAAGAAAAGACTACAGTTGTTGGTGAAAGCTATAGTTTATGTACATTTTCAGAGGTACATTATTATACTGTTGTGAGGTTCTACCCTGGGCAGGTACCTCAAGAAGTCCTCAAGGAAAAGCAGGACACAGTGCTGGGCACCATGAGAACAGTCCAGCCATGCTCATGAGGGGCCCCTTGAGGTAGGCAGTGGAGGCAACAGCTCAGGTGCACTCCAGAAAGAACCACTGAGGCACTCCATACCCAGAGAAGCCATGATTCAGATGCTGGACTTGTCCATGGAAACAACAGGGCATTTTAAATCAGGAATTCCACTGGCCACCTGACCCTCAGGCAAAGGCAGATGGCAGTGGCCATTGGGCCATGGGCTGATCTTTGGCACAGGGGGGGCAAATGTGGGTGCTGGGGAGAGGCCAAGAAAAGGCAGGTTGAAAAGACAGAGGCAGAAGTAGGGATGGCTCTTAAACAGGCAAGAGAGATGAGGGGATAGAAAGGGAAATGCCCAAGGAATGGAGGGTGTTGGCCCAGAAGTGAGCTGGGAAGTAGCCGAAAGCATTGAGGTGAGGTAACCCAAGACTGGCAAAGCTGTATCTCTTCCCCAAATAAAGAAGTTGCCAGTGACTTCCTGGCTGTTGTGACTTTATTGTCTGATAAAAGGGAGGTTCAACATATCTTTGGCCTCCCTGAGACCCTGACAATAATATTTTCTAGTACTTTAAAGATGAGTAGCAGCCAAATCCATATTTGTTTGTTTCTTAAAACAGATGCTGTTTAGTTGGTAGAGCTAAGGACAAAGGGTAGGGGTATAGGACCAAGATCAATAATACCTGGAAGAGATTTTTTTTCTACCTACATCACTAGCTAAAGTGGGATATATATGATGGGATGGACATGATCATAAGCATGCTTGTATGTTTTTCTCAAGGAAGAACAACCTCTGTTCCCTTGCTTCTTTGGGGAGCAGAGAATGGATGCTTAACTTCTTTCTTGCTCAGGACACAGCAAGATGGGAGAGAAATCCCAATAACTAGTAATGTTCATTAAGAAAGAAACCAAGAAAAATCTGAGTTGACCACACCCTGTTCATTAACCTTAAAAGGGAAAATTCAAATCAAATTTCCTTTGAACTTCATTAAAGAAGAAAACAGGCCATATCTGAACATTATTGTTGGTGCCATGATGATGCCGTGATGGTGCTGTGATGATGGTGGCTACACTCTGCTTTCTGTTTTTATTTCTCCACATTATCTTTCAGTATGTTTTCCTGGAGTGACCAATGATTGGGAAGGATCATAGAGGGGAAGCAATTACACTCTGCAAGTAATGTGTCTGACAAGCAAGGTGGCCAAACCGAATAGTAGCCCATTTCCACACCACATAGTGTCATTCTTGATTTGTGCTTCTATAGGCAGCCCTTCCTTCCATCACATTGCCCATTCACTGGCCCAGAATGGGTTCACATTGGAATTAACCAGGGGCACTGCTTGCAAGTGCCTTTCCAGTCTTGTGGGGGAGCTTGAGAGTATGATGAAAGTGTATCTAACAGCAGTATGGCAGAAAGATGGGCTGGGCTGGGAAAGGTGGGTTTGATCCAAACAATCTCTATCTACACAAGCTGGTTGCATACCTGGCACTCTGTAAGCAAGAGTATTCATTGTAATACAAGCAAGGCTACAATGTGGCTACCCAAAGAATTAGAGGATGGTCTTGCTGATCTTGATTTCCCTTGTTCACAACAGACAGTCTGCTTGCTTTTCAGAACACAGGTTAGTAGGCTCCCACCCTCGCAAAAGATAAAAAGGATGACCTCCCCACACACATGCACAGAAGCAGGGTGAGATGAAAGAAGGAGCACAGATCTCTCATAGAAACAGTCCCGGGGGACCTGCCTGTGTGGCAGTTCACCTTTTTGTGAAGCTCCTAGAAGCTATTGACAAAGTTGCTCCTCATCAACCCTTCCTGCCCTTGTGGTTGAACCTGGCCCTGTGGTTTACCATGGAGCTGGATGACCTGAAGAGAGTCAAGAGATATCTTGAGCAACACTGGCAAAAAAATCCATAATGAATACGAACATAAGAACATAAGACAGTCCAACACTCTGTCACACAGTGGCCAAAAATACCAGGTGCCGAGGTCCACCAGTGGAGCCAGGACACTAGAAGCCCTCCCACTGTTGATCCTCCCAAGCACCAAGAATACAGAGCATCACTTGCCCCAGAGTCCCTATCTATATCTTGTGGCTAATAGCCACTGATGGACCTCTGCTCCATATGCTTATCTAATTCCCTCTTGAAGCTGTCCATGTTTGTAGCTGCCACCACATCCTGTGGCAGTGAATTCCACGTGTCAATCACTCTTTGGGTGAAGAAGTACTTCTTTTTATCCATTCTAACCCAACCACTCAGCAATTTCACTGAGTGCCCCTGAGTTCTCGTACTGTGAGAAAGGGAGAAAAGTACCTCTTTCTCTACCTGCTCTATCCCATGCATAATCCTATAAACCTCGATCATGTCACCCCTCAGCCATCATTTCTCCAAGCTGAAGAACCCCAAGCTCTTTAACTTTTCTTCGTAGGGAAAGTGTTCCAACCCTTTTATCATTCTAGCTGCCCTTTTCTGCACTTTTTTCAAAGCTATCTTTTTAAGGTGTGGTGACCAGAACTGTACACAGTATTCCAAATGAGGCTGCACCATCGATTTATATAAGGGCATTATGATATTAGCTGATCTGTTTTCAATGCCTAATAATCCACAGCATAGCATTGGCCTTTTTTATTGCAGCCACACATTGTCTCAACATTTTCATTGAGTTATCTATTTTGACTCCAAGATCTCTGCCAGTTTGGACCCTATCAACATGTATTTATGGTTAGGATTTTTGGCCCAAAGTGTATCACTTTGCACTTAGCCACATTGAACCCCATTTGCCACACTGATGCCAACTCACCCAGCCTCAACAGATCCCTTTGAAGTGCCTCATAATCCTCTCTGGTTTTCACCACCCTGAATAATTTCATGTCATCCGAAAATTTATCCACTTCACTACTTACTCCCAACTACAAATGAACAAGTTAAAAAGCATTGGACCAAGTAATGATCCCTGTGGTACCCCACTGCTTACCACCCTCGACTGAGAAAATTGCTCATTTATACTCACTGTCTGTTTCCTATTAATTAGCCAGTTTTTTGATCCACAAAAGGACTTGTACTTTTATCTCATGACTATTGAGCTTACTTAGGAGCCTTTGATGAGGAACTATCAAAAGCTTTCTGGAAGTCAAGGTAAACAGCATCTATTGGGTCCCCCTTGTCCACATCTGTGTATTTATATTTTATATAGTAATGGCCAATGGCCTTATACAATAAACTTACTTACTACTACTCTATGACCCTTGTCCACATGTTTGTTCACTCCCTCAAAGAACACTAACAGGTTAGTGAGATAAGATCTTCCCTTACAGAACCCATGCTGAGTCTGCCTCAATAGTTTTTGTTCATCAATGTGTCTACTAATTCTTTCCTTAATAATAATTTCCACCAATTTACCAGGTATCGACATCAGACTGACTGGTCTGTAATTTCCCAGATATCCTCTGGAACCTTTTTTAAAGATGGGAGTGACATTAGCTATCTTCAAGTCCTCAGGAATGGAGGCAGATTTTAATGAAAGATTACATATTTTTGTCAGGAGATCCACAAGTTCACATTTGAATTCCTTCAGAACTCTCGAATGTATGCCATCTGGGCCTGGTGATTCATCAGTTTTTAAGTTGTTGTCTAAGGCTTTCACATCCAGAGTTCATTAGTTGTTGTAGATTTTCCAGGCTATATGGCAGTGGTCTTGGCATTGTAGGACCTGATGTAATTGTAGGCAGGTAATTTTATATCTGCTTAAATAGGACACAGTATCTTATTCCAAGACATCAAAAGGCTGGACAACACATCCAATTACCATGTCAAATTGCACAGGGAAGCCATTGAAATTAATAAACATAAACACAATTTCAACAGGAAATAAGAGACTTTAAAAATAAATAGGGCATGGTTTCCTGTCCTGAAAAACACAAAATGCTCTACATCTTACAATAGCACTGCAGATAAGATTAAAATTTCAACAGCCAGTCCATATGCAAAAGAACCTCCTCAGGAAATCTATTAGCATGTCACAGCCTGGAGAAATCCTACAAGATAATGACTCAGCCCTACCCCACCTTCCTGAGTAGATATAAATTACCTGTTTACCATTTTCTTCTCACCTTAACACTGAGATTACTCCATCTTTCTGTGTTATACCTCTGAGGATGCCAGTCTCAGCTGCTGGCGAAACATCAGATCCTACTATGCCAAGACCATGGCCATACAGCCCGGAAAATCTACAACAACTAGTTTTTAAGTTATCTATCAGTCGTAGGACTTTCTCTCTTGTCACTTCAATTTGACTCAGGTCTTTCAACATGGCTCCTGAAATAAGTGGTTCTAGAGTGGGCAAGTACTTCTCATCTTCCACAGTGGACAGAGGCAAAAAATACATTCAGCTTCTCAGCCATTTCCCTATCATTCTTCTGTACTCCTTTTACCCCTTGGTCATCCAAGGGCCCCACTGCCTCCCTGTCTGGTTTCCTGCTTCTAATGTATTTGAAGGAAGTTTTATTGTTGGTCTTTATGTTTTTTGTGATATGCTTCTCATATTCACTTTTTGCCTGCCTGATCACAAACTTGCATTTTATTTGTCAAGGCCTGTGTTCCCTTTTATCAAACTCACTGAGACTAGCTTTCCACCGCTTAAAGGAATCCTTCTTACCTTTTACAGCTTCCATATCGCAAAAAACATAGAGGCCAACAATAAAACCTTCTTCAAATACATTAGAAGTAGGAAGCCAGCCAGGGAGGTAGTGGGGCCCTTGGATGACCAAGGGGTAAAAGGAGTAGTGAAGGATGATAGGGAAATGGCTGAGAAGCTGAACACATTTTTTGCCTCTGTCTTCACTGTGGCAGAGGAGAAGTGCTTGCCCACTCCAGAAGCACCGATTTCGGGAGGGGGGTTGAAAGACCTGAATCAGATTGCGGTGACAAGAGAGGAAGTCCTCCGACTAATGGACAATTTAAAAACTAATAAATTACCAGGCCCGGATGGCATTCATCCAAGAATTCTGAAAGAACTCAGATGTGAACTTGTGGATCTCCTGACAAAAATATGTAATCTTTCTTTAAAATCTGCCTCCATTCCTGAGGACTGGAAGGTAGCTAATGTCACTCCCATCTTTAAAAAGGGCTCCAGGGGAGATCCAGGAAATTACAGGCCAGTCAGTCTGACATCAATACCGGGTAAGTTGGTGGAAACTGTTATTAAGGAAAGAATTAGTAGGCACATTGATGAACAAAAACTATTGAGGCAGACTCAGCATGGGTGCTGTAAGGGAGGATCTTGTCTCACTAACCTGTTAGTGTTTTTTGAAGGAGTGAAGAAACATGTGGACAAGGGGGACCCAATAGATATTATTTACCTTGACTTCCGGAAAACTTTTGATACAGTTCCTCATCAAAGGCTCCTAAGTAAGCTCAATAGTCATGGGATAAAAGGACAAGTCCTCTTGTGGATCAAAAACTGGCTTATAAATAGAAAACAGAGAGTGAGTATAAATGGGAAACTTTCTCAGTGGAGGGTGGTAAGCAGTGGGGTACCACAGGGATCAGTACTCGGTCTGATGCTTTTTAACTTGTTTATTAATGATTTGGAATTGGGAGTAAGCAGTGAGGTGGCTAAATTTGCAGATGACACGAAGTTGTTCCGGGTGGTGAAAACCAGGGAGGAGTGTGAGGCACTCCAAAGGGATCTGTTGAGGATGGGTGAGTGGGCGTCAATGTGGCAAATGGGGTTCAGTGTGGCCAAGTGCAAAGTGATGCACATTGGAGCCAAAAATCCTAAATATAAATACACGTTGATGGGGTCTGAACTGGCAGAGACGGACCAAGAGAGAGATCTTGGAGTCGTAGTAGATAACTCAATGAAAATGTCTAGACAGTGTGTCGCTACAATAAAGAAGGCCAATGCCATGCTGGGGATTATTAGGAAGGGAATTGAAAACAAATCAGCCAGTATCATACTGCCCCTGTATAAATCATTGGTGCCACCTCATTTGGAATACTGTGTACAGTTCTGGTCGCCACATCTCAAAAAGGATATTATAGCATTGGAAAAAGTGCAGAGAAGGGCAACTAGGATGATAAAAGGGTTGGAACAGCTTTTCTATGAAGAAAGGTTAAAATGCTTGGGGCTCTTTAGCTTGGAGAAACGATGGCTGAGGGGTGACATGATTGAGGTTCATAAGATTATGAATGGGATTGAGCAGGTTGAGAAAGAAGTACTTTTCTCCCTTTCTCACAATACAAGAACTCGTGGGCGCTCCATGAAATTGCTGAGCAGTCGGGTTTGAACAGATAAAAGGAAATACTTCTTCACCCAAAGAGTGATTAACATATGGAATTCACTGCCACAGGAAGTGGTGGCAGCTACAAGCATGGATAGTTTCAAGAGGGAATTAGATAAACATACGGAGCAGAAGTCTATCAGTGGCTATTAGCCACAGGGTATAGATGGGAACTCTCAGTCTGGGGCAGGTGATGCACTCTATACTTGGTGCTGGAGGGGGCAGCAGTGGGAGGGCTTCTAGTGTCCTGGCCCCACTGCTGGACCTCCTGATGGCACCTGGTATATTTTGGCCGCTGTGTGACAGAGTGTTGGACTAGATGGGCCATTGGCCTGATTCAACATTGGCTTCTCTTATGTTCTTATTACTTAGTTAGCCTTGCAGGCTTTTTTCTATGCCTATCTGTGCCTTTCCTTACCTGTGGTATATTTTTTTTTCTGAGCTTCTAGAATTGTATTTTTAAATAGTCTCCAAGATTCCCCAATGGTTTTGACCCTTTCTGCTTTTCCTTTCAGTTTGTCCCCTCATATCAGAGAAGTTACCCCTTTTAAAGTTAAAAGGTGCTAGAAGAACTTGGTGCAGGACATATTTGCATATACAAAGTTTAGCCCCCTTTCTCTTTAAAAGTCAGACCTTGGCCTTACTGCCCACTCACATTAGGATACAGGCAGCAACAAAAGAGGTAAAAGTCCTAATTCTCAAGCCTTTGTGTGCCCACTTTGCAATGGGGAATCTCAGTACTGTATAAATTTAGAATCTTTTCTTCTACTTGACCAGGCTTTCTGACATAATGTGCACAATTCTTAGGAATTCGATCCCATTTGGGGGAGGCTGTATTACAGATGGGAGAGTGTTTGCCATGAAAATGTATTTTAATACAGTAAAAACCTTGTTCATGTGACATAAAAAACTGAAACTTTTTTTAACAAATGAGCCAAAACTGAATATATTTTCTGTGCACATCTCTAAATATTACCACTACTCCTTTCATAATGTTTATGTGGATATCTTCTGTTCCTTATTGCAGAATGTTATATCTTCACACACTATTTAAAGATTCACGTAGAAAAGATGCTGTGGTTTTTAAAATTTTTGTATGATAATTTTTTGCTCTGGATTTAATATGTGTGTTTAAGACACAGCTGCAAGGGACTGGGGAATAATAATATCATTAAGTTTTTAAGTTCATAATCAATCAGTCAATCTTTATTTGTTACCATCATAGATCAGCCAAGACTGACAGAGAAAGAGTTGTCAGCACATCTACATACAATAAAATTTCAGAGCCATATAATAGGCTGATCAAGTTCATGATCTTATAAAATACTGGATTGGCAGTTAAGGTCCACTTAGCAGGTATATATAGGCCTTCAGAGTGCTCAAAGTTGGCATGCTTCTGTTTGGATCACCATTTGCAGATTGCTTCTAGGATCCTGGAAAAAAAAGTTTGAATATTTGTGAACATTTGAAAAAAGTTCTGTATATCTGCTTTCTCAAACTGCTTTACCCAGCAAATTTCCTCTTTGCTCTGTGTTAAAAGTAAAATATAAAAGGTCTTTCAATCTGCAGGGACTGGGGAAGAGACTCCTGTCTCTGTGTTCATTGTCACTAGGTCTGAGTTGGAGATGTTTTGCATATGCATCTTGGCTACCTCAATTTTTATTGGGCTCTGTGTGCAAATACTTTGTCATGACTTTCTCCCTCCCTCATGCATGCAACTAAAAAAAAAAGCTAACAAAAGATAGAGCTTTCATAGGGCCAAACAACACATTACATATTCCATGCATGTGCAGCTCCAAAATGGGTCAAATAACTTCTCCTGGGTTGCTCTGGTTTGAGAAAATGGCAGGGGGGAAGGCAAGAACTCTTCTATGCCCCCATGCCAAATTCCCAAGCTGAGCTGGAGTCAGAGGATTTTTTAAATGCTGTTTCCTACAGTTGCTGTGCGGCTGCAGTGAAAACAAGTCAGGTCTGGGCCTGACTGGTTAGAAAACATAGGGTTGGATCCAGTCATCCTGTTTACTCAATCCTACCCAATTGTCCTTCTTACTATATACCCTAACTCATGTGGCTTTTGTATATGCAGATGCCAACTGAACACAGTTGGGGTGGTGGTGGAAAAGTGCTGTCAAGTTGCGGTTGACTTATGGAGACCTCATAGAGTTTTCAAGGCAAGAGACATTCAGAGGTGGTCTGCCATTGCCTGCCTCCGCTGATGCAGAGGGTATTTTTGGTGCCACACAATTTGTCTACTGTTGTAGAGGTTTCAAATGCTGCTTTCCTAGAGGCAGCTGGAGTCTTTGAGTGTTAGGCAGGTGGACTTTTTTGCAGGTAGTAGTGGCAGGTGTATCTCCAGTTGAGACTTTATGGGGACTCATGGCAAAGACTTTTGCATGAAGGGCAACTGCTGCATACAGTAGTGAAGGGAAAGTTGCAGGGCTGTATTCTCATGTATTACCTTAGCTCTGAACTCTGCCATTGTCTGTCTGTGCTGCCTTCACTTGCTCAACAAAAGCATCCAAGCGAAGCCTGTAAGGAAGAAAGCCATGGTTGCAGACTTGCCCTGAGACATGTCCTTGGAGCTCTTTCTAGTCATCTGACTGACTTTAACATTCAGAGGTATCTATGTCCCTCATAAATTAGCATGATTTATTTCTCATGCATACTCTCTCAGCAACCAGGTCTTTTGTAACCAGTCTCTTTTTCTACTGTCATATACTAAAGATGGGTCTCCATAGGCTTGCTTGTGGATCATCCACTCCTCTGCCAGCATGATAATTGCCATAGAATTTCTACTGTTGGTGGATCTCCATCTGCTATGGAACAGATGGTCACAGATCCTACCAGGGGAGAGGCGATCCTGGATTTGGTCCTAAGTAACACCCAAGACCTGGTGAGAGATGTAAAAGTGATTGCACCGCTTGGGAACAGTGACCATAATGTCATTGAGTTTAACATTTGTACAGATAGGGAGTTGCCCAAAAAGACTGAAGCAACCACTTTTAACTTTAAAAGGGGTAACTTCTCTGGTATGAGGGGACATGTGAGGAAGAAATTGAAAGGAAGAGTGGAGAAGATCAAAACCATTGGGGAAGCTTGGAGACTATTTAAAAATACAGTCCTAGAAGCTCAGAAAAAATATATACCGCAGGTTAGGAAAGGCACAAATAGGTATAAAAAAAAGCCTTTAAGCAGTGGAAAGCTAGTCTCAGTGAGGTCTATAAAAGCGAACACAGACTTTGGCAAATAAAATGCAAGTCTGTGTTCAGGCAAGCAAAAAGGGAATATGAGGAGCATATCGCAAAAAACATAAAGGCCAACAATAAAACTTTCTTCAAATACATTAGAAGTAGGAAGCCAGCCAGCCAGGCAGTTGGGCCCTTGGATGAACAAGGGGTAAAAGGAGTAGTGAAGGATGACATGGAAATGGCTGAGAAGCTGAACGCATTTTTGCCTCTGTCTTCACTGTGGAAGAGAAGAAGTGCTTGCCCACTCCAGAAGCACCGATTTCGGGAGGGGGGTTGAAAGACCTGAATCAGATTGTGGTGACAAGAGAGGAAGTCCTCTGGCTGATGGACAATTTAAAAACTAATAAATCACCAGGCCCGGATGGCATTCATCCGAGAGTTCTGAAAGAACTCAAATGTGAACTTGGGGATCTCCTGACAAAAATATGTAATCTTTCTTTAAAATCTGCCTCCATTCCTGAGGACTGGAAGGTAGCTAATGTCACTCCCATCTTTAAAAAGGGCTCCAGGGGAGATCCAGGAAATTACAGGCCAGTCAGTCTGACATCAATACCGGGTAAGTTGGTGGAAACTGTTATTAAGGAAAGAATTAGTAGGCACATTGATGAACAAAAACTATTGAGCTCAGCATGGGTTCTGTAAGGGAAGATCTTGTCTCACTAGCCTGTTAGTGTTTTTAGAGGGAGTGAACAAAAATGTGGACAAGGGGGACCCAATAGATATTATTTACCTTGACTTCCAGAAAGCTTTTGATACAGTTCCTCATCAAAGGCTCCTAAGTAAGCTCAATAGTCATGGGATAAAAGGACAAGTCCTCTTGTGGATCAAAAACTGGCTTATAAATAGGAAACAGAGAGTGAGTATAAATGGGAAATTTTCCCAGTGGAAGGTGGTAAGCAATGGGGTACCACAGAGATCAGTACTTGGTCCGATGCTTTTTAACTTGTTTATTAACGATTCGGAATTGGGAGTAAGCAGTGAAGTGGCTAAATTTGCAGATGACATGAAGTTGTTCAGGGTGGTGAAAACCAGAGAGGATTGTGAGGCATTCCAAAGGGATCTGTCGAGGATGGGTGAGTGGGCATCAACGTGGCAAATGGGGTTTGTGGCCAAGTGCAAAGTGATGCACATTAGAGCCAAAAATCCTACATATAAATACACGTTGATGGGGTCTGAACTGGCAGAGACTGACCAAGAGAGAGATCTTGGAGTCATAGTAGATAACTCAATGAAAACGTCTAGACAGTGTGTAACTGCAATAAAGAAAGCCAACGCTATGCTGGGGATTATTAGAAAGGGAACTGAAAACAAATCAGCCAGTATCATACTGCCCCTGTATAAATCATTGGTGCGACCTCATTTGGAATACTGTGTACAGTTCTGGTCGCCACATCTCAAAAAGGATATTATAGCATTGGAAAAAGTGCAGAGAAGGGCAACTAGAATGATAAAAGGGTTGGAACAGCTTTTCTATGAAGAAAGGTTAAAACGCTTGGGGCTCTTTAGCTTGGAAAAACGACAGCTGAGGGGTGACATGATCGAGGTTTATAAGATTATGAATGGGATTGAGCAGGTTGAGAAAGAAGTACTTTTCTCCCCTTTTCACAATACAAGAACTCATGGGCACTCAATGAAATTGCTGAGCAGTCGGGTTAGAACAGATAAAAGGAAGTACTTCTTCACCCAAAGAGTGATTAACATATGGAATTCATTGCCACAGGAGTTGGTGGCAGCTACAAGCATGGACAGTTTCAAGAGGGAATTAGATAAACATATGGAGCAGAAGTCCATCAGTGGCTATTAGCCACAGGGTATAGATGGGAACTCTCAGTCTGGGGCAGGTGATGCACTCTATTCTTGGTGCTGGAGGGGGCAGCAGTGGGAGGGCTTCTAGTGTCCTGGCCCCACTGCTGGACCTCCTGATGGCACCTGGTATTTTTGGCCGCTGTGTGACAGAGTGTTGGACTAGATGGGCCATTGGCCTGATTCAACATTGGATTTTCTTATGTTCTTATGTAGACAGAAATCAGGGTTTTGTTTCCTTGAATTAACCCTTCATCTCCCTCAGACATTCTGTCTCCTTCCCCCAGCTGCAGCCATCGCTCTCTATATCTACACAGGTTGAATGCATGGGCTTGCAAGAAAAAGGAATGATGAATGTTTTAAATTCACCATTGCATGTCCTTACTGGTATATTGGTATGGTGCTTAGTCCTATTTGGGCTAGAAAAGGAGCCTCATGGGACTGGTATTTCTTAAGTGATGAAACATCTTTCCAAGTTTAGGTAGTATTCAGTGAGGGTTGCCAGCTCCATGTTTGGAAATACCTGGAGATTTGGGGGGTGGAGCCTGAGGAAGGCGGAGTTTGGGGACAGGAGGGACTTTAATGGGGTGTAATATCATAAAGTCCACCTTCCAAAGCAGCCATTTTCTCCAGATGAACTGATCTCTGTTGTTTGGAGGTCAGTTGCAATCCCAGGAGATCTCCAGTCACCATCTGGATGTTGGCAACCCTAGGTCCAAAAGAGCACCATTCTGTTCCTCCATGTATTCCTCTTCCTCCAGTCGTCACTTAGGAGGCAGCTCCAACTTCTCCACCTCACCCTCCTGAGTATATATAATGTTCCAGTGGGATTTCCCTGGTCATCATCAATATTGAGATTAACCTGCCAAGTAACAAGGGCAGCCTTTGGTAGAAGGGGAGGTTTCTTGCCTGGGTGGGTTTTTGTTCCTGTTTGGTAATGGTTGGTCAGTCATTGCAGCCACAGTGCCAGAAGTGGGGGGTGTCCTCCAACTGCCCAATTTCAGAGCTTTGATGTTTCAGCCTGTGTGGTGGTGATGGGTTCAGGAGCAGTCTGATGAAGGGTGTCTGGGTGATACATGAGCGCATGAACTGCCCTGAGGTTTGGGGGGTGTGAAGGAAAGGCTGAGTGTTTTACATGCGGAGTGGCAGCTTCAGTGGTGGGCTTCTTTGCCAAATTGATGATGCCAGAGATCTTTGGCATAGCACATGCAACTGGGATGCTCTTTTGTACTATGTAGCAGGAGATAACATCCCTTTGCTCCAAAACAATGGTTTCTAGTTTGTCATAGTTGGACATAGTCCTGAGTCCTACACCTGACATTTTGATATTGATTTATTTAAACAAATAAATAAACATTTTGATACAAATGGTGATCTCCTTGAATTTTTTTTAGGAGATTGAGACCCTTACAGCATTGCTGAGGGATGGAGTTGGTGCACTTCTTGACCATCCTTTGGGAGGGCCAAAAGGATACTACTTCACAGGAGTACAGGTTCTGGATCTTCTACTGGGCTTCTTTGTTGAGCTATGGATGGATGAATGCCCCCAGTTTTAACATCTGTTCACCACTTCACCTTCACTTTCTAGAATGACTTTGCTTGGAAGCAAGAACAACTGGGATGCCATGGTGTGGCTGAGCAGGTCACGGAGACAACCTTGGGTTTCCTGTTCAGGGCATGCTTCTTGAAGCAAGTAACCTAAGACAATGAAGTGTCCCTAAAGAGTCATGAGTGAGGTGTTGGGGGGGTGGAGTATTCCAGGTAGTGGCCCAAGAAGCTAGGCATGTGCTGGTTCATTCCAGCCAAATTGTTTCTGTGGAGCTCATGCATGGCCTTTTACCAATTTAATCCCACAAGAATGCCATGAAGTAAGTTAAGGATAACAGAATGATTAGTGCAATGCAGGCTGTATGACAAGAGTGGGCATTTGAACTTGAGTCTCCCTGGTCATAGTCCAACACTTTCACTGCAATAGCGTACTGGGGGTATTCATCACTGCCGATCCATATGCATATTCCTTTATGTTTACTGATCACCTGTGCCAAAGCTTCATGAACAGGAATCCCCAATGTGGTGTCCATGGTCACTGTTGTGTCTGTCAACACGTTTCCTTGTGTCTGCCAAGTGTTTTTAGAAAGTGGGGGGGGGGCTCTTGCCCAACAGGTTTCTGATTGGCCATTGGAGATGTGATTGGCTGTGCAATTTTTTAAAAACTGCTTTGGCAGCAACTGCCATCATAATACAAGTATCTTCACTGCATGACTGAAGGTAAGCTGTTTATGTGCACATTTTTTTTAAATGATCATTTTAAAAGTCATCCTGTTAAGCAGAACTTCTGCCTGAAATGTTAAAGAGTTACTGTTAGATTTATGCATAACCTCATTCTCTAATCTTTTGTGGTTAGTTCTGCCTCCTGTGGCAGCCATTTTGTGGTTGCACCCAGCACCCTGTGTCAGAACTCTAAAAATGTTCAGAAAGGTTGGGGACCCCTGGCATAGAATGCCAATGCACCACAATCCTGTATCCACTTGCAGATCATCCCACTGAAGTGGAAGAATGGCCCCGTCTACTTCCCTCCCTCAGAGGCAAGATTTCCCCTCCATTTTTCTTTCCCTGTCTGACTGAGCTGCCATAGTTATCTACTTTCTTCTTTCATGAAAAGCTCTGGCTGTCCCATCCTGTCAAAATACAACATTTTGGCTGTTTACTCAGCCCAAGAACCTGAGGGAAGGTTCAGGAGCCTGCTTTAACCTAAACAACTTAAATGGCTTTCAAGGCATTTTGATATTCAAAAATAACAAAATATTTTATTTAACATAGAGGGAAAAGGTCAGGTAAAATCAGGGGTTGAAATTTCTGAGGTAAAACCAGGACATGCACAGACTTGTGTTCTTATGTTCAGGCTAAGGAGAGTTTCTTCAGCTATTCAGAGTTACTTAAAATCTTTATGTTGAGAGGCTTTTGTTCCTTTGTTTCCCCAAAACACTTCAGTTTCTTTGAGTATTCTCTACCCCTTTTGGTTTCCAGAAAGCTGGTACACTCTTTCCAGTACCCAAACCCCTTCTCTTAAAACACCAGTACTTGAGTTTTAACTGACTCTTAGGGTCTCTAAAGGCAGTTTCTAACCACACCAGACCAGGGATCGCTGCACTCTTCAGAGCTAACTCCCTGTTTGACTGGGTAGGGAAATTCTTCTCTCTCTAAATGATCTATCCCCTTTCCTCTCTGTCTAACTACCCCCTCATCCTTGCCAACTTTCCCCCAATTCTCCTGTCTCAGTTAAACTGCTCTCAATCAGGGCTGAATTCTGAAACTGTCAGTACTCAGCTCTTATCAGCTAGGGCTGAAATCAGACTGAATCCCCCTCAGTATCCAGTTCAGAAGTTTTTCTTTGCTCAGCTGATGCTAACCAATCAGATCTCTTAGAACAGCCTGTCACTCAAGGCCCTCTGAAGAATTAACCCTTCACAGTCATTTACCTGTTTACACAGCACTTCTAAGCTTTTTAAAAAATGCAGTCTGTCATAGAGCCACAATCCTGTATCCACTTACAGATCATGCCATTGAAATGAAAAAGTGGAGGGACACAAAAATAGTCCCTTAAATTGAAAGGGTTGAAGTATACATTTGTGGTTGCAGAATTGTGTGATGATGATACAATACTCTTAGCATAGAAGAATTAAAGGAATTTCTGGCTGGGTTTCAGGTTCAGACTCTTAGCAAGAAGGCATTGAAAAGACAAGATGGAAATATGGCATACCATTTCTAATTTTTTGATATTGACTATTGGCATATTTATTCAAGGCAGAAAACATTTTACTAAACAATTGGTTTGAAAAAAGTATAGCACAGATGTACTGTCTGTTAGGCAAAGTGCTCCTCTATATCTATAAATGCAGTGTTTGCTAATACAAACATCTGCATTTCTCAAGAATTCTCTGTGTATCTTTCCTACAATAAAAGCTACTAGTGGGTTAAACAGAGCAGTCAGACTATAAGACTGAAACATTTTTAAAAAGTGAACCTACAGTACTTTAATGTCCAAGGACCTGACATTAACCTGATCTGGTCCCATAATTACTTTGAATAGAATAGAGCTTACAGCCATCCTTAACAGCATCCCATGATTTTTGTTCTATAAAGAGCATTTTCTTCTTGTGTGCTGCTTTTCTGGCACTCTAGGAGAAAAAGCTAACTAATGTGGTGTCTTGTATGTTTACATATGAACAAGGTAGAAAATGTGAGACAAACTTTTAAAAAATAACTTCAAAACCAAACCTTAGTTTATGAAAAAGAAGCAATTTAAAAAGCCTATGAGAAATAAAACATTTTAGAATAGAATTGACTTCTTGCATTTCTTCTAAGTTTGATGCTTTATAGATAAATTAATTTTTAAATGTAACCTGGCTTTGTTTTTCCATATGATTTTTAGAATTTCCACATGAAATTTCAGCCTCAACAAAAGAATATATAGATGATATGACCAGATATGTGAATGATGCATACTACTGTCATTAATAACTGGGGATTTCTCTGATTTCCATAATACCACTGCAGCCTACTGATAAGGACCTTTAGGAGACGAAAGCTAGGAGGGAGCATTAATAATTATAACTTAGTATGATTGAGAACAGGTTACACAGTCACATGATTCTTTAAAATGAGTTGAAGAAGAAGAGTAGTACTCCAAGTTATAAAAATGGTGAAATGATTTATTCCAGGGTAGGATTTGATCCTGGGCAGTCTTTGGTTTCCAGTTCACAATTAATGCTTATCTACAGCATGGAAAATCTCTCTGGAGGCATTCCTGTTAAGAATGTGCCCTGTAAAATTAATGGCTTTAAGTAATTTTTATTTTCTCTCAACCAGTGTTTAATTATAAATATATTTATAGTTCTATACGCAGTTTTGTTTCAGTTAGTGTGGCAATTAAGTAACTAAAGTATATAATATACTTTGGATTGTTGTCATATATTTTTTTAAATAAACCCAGCTTTTCTTCAAAGGCTTGGAAGGTGCTATTGTTCAGCTTCCATTCCTTCCAATTACACATCTGTACCATATAGCGCAATCTGCAATGATGGCTATGTTTAAACTGGAAGATGATAAAACAACTAAGTTGCTCATACAAACTCTACTGAGCAGGATGAATATGCCCCGACTTGGTGGACTGCAGTATTAACATTGCAACTGTAATCAGAGTTATACCCTTGTGTATCAGCTGAAGCCAATTGGTTTAAAAGAGTATAATTCTGTTTATGATTGCACTGTAAAATACAGTCTCAGATTCTACCCATTCATATGTGCTTACATGTTTTTTTTTAAAAAAATCTGATTTCAGATGAGTTACCCATCCATATCAATCTGACTTTCTGAAAGTCCATTGTCTTAAAAGGATTGTATACAACCTTTTTATACACAAGGTTGCTAACTAAAGTTCTGTAGCCACCACTGTTACATTTGTAGTGCAATCTTAAACCCATATTTACTGCATGTAAAAGTATGCTCTCTAAGGCTGTGGTCAGATGTGCCTTTAGATCCGACTTATCTGAGAATGCCAGATGGATTTAAAGTGCACAATCAGACAGCAACATCTGAGAAAGTTCCTGCAGTCATTGGTACCCCGTGCTACCCCACCACAGAAACGTAGTTAAAAGACACCAGGGAAAGTCCGGTCCTAACACTTGCCGACAGGCCACAGATGGTGTTTCACTAGTCTGATCACTCAAGCATGCACTCAGGCTGTCGTGACGGACAGTTCAGTCCATCCCGCCTTGGCACCATTTCCCCCCCACTTAGTGATATGCACATAACTGCATAATCGGTCCATGGAGTTTGATTCCGGTTTGATTCCTCATTTATGAGCATGCACACAAAAAGGTGGGGGAACCACTCACCTGAACGTGCCATCTGATCATGCAGTGATGGGCTGTGCCCGCAGCGAAATGGATTATACTGGAATGTCTAATCAGGTGACTCCATTTCAATACCAATGGTTGAAATAGGAGAACTTCCCTAGCACGCCAAATGGCACATCTGACTGCAGCCTAAATTTTCTTTCTCTCTCTCTCTCCTATACCACAATTACAAGTTGGTGGGATGTCACTAGGCAGCTGAATACAATAATGGCGAATATAGAGCACCATGAATATAATAGAGAGATAACCATGAGCTTCCTGTAATGGTTCTGCTACACTGCCATTTGCAACTGGTGTTGACTCTTATACAATAATATATACAAGTTTCCTCCCAACTTGTATATATTATTATTTATATCTTTTCAGAGCAGATTGCATTAAAATTTAAAATAATTATATCTGAAATTTGTTTTACGGCCCCTTCTTTCTGGGCCTTGTTTCAATGCAACAAGGGGAGAGAAGAGAAAAAGTAGCCGGTGGGTTTGTGGGTTGTGCTTTCTTTCCTCATGGGCCTTTCAGCCTTTTATTTCTCATCCTTACAACTGTTACAGTATACATATCATTCCCCCCCCTTTTAACACTGTTTCCTAGGCCTTAAAAGCTGCCTGCCATCTGATTAAAGCTTCTGCTATATATATTTTGATGGGACTGGATCAGTGTCCCACCAGTATCTCTCCTTCTGACTTAATTTGACTAGACCGTATAGTTAGGGACATTTACATGAATAAGAGAGAGAGCATTGTGGTCATTAAGCCTACAAAGGATTTCATTTGTGTAATCTGAAAGGGCAACAATGACAAGAGTGTGAAACTGTTTTTACACATTAAGGCTACTGAGAGGTTGGCATATCTTTAGCCTTCTAATTGGCTACAGCAAGGTGCCTGTCCCTTCCCCCAGCCTAGCTGCCGCAAAGATTGCCTAATGAAGGCTCCATTAAACATTTGTCTGGCTTTGGTTACTGAGCCTTTCAAGTAGCAAGGTTAGGGTTGCCAACCTCCAGGTAGTGCCCAGAGAGTTCCCAGAATTACAAGTGATTTCCAGACTACAGAGATTGGTTCCCTTGGAGAAAATGGCTGCTTTGGAGGTAAGCTTGATGGCATTACATCCCTCCAAGGTCTGTTCTCTCCCCAAACCCCATCCTCCCCAAGCTCCACCCGCAAATCTGCAGGAATTTCCCAACCCAGAGGTGGCAACCCTATGTGGCATCCTTGCTCCTCTGAATTGTTTGATCATTCTCCATGTTAGCAGAGTGGTTATCTTGCATATAGATGAGCTGGATGTTTAAACCAGAAGTGGGTGAGAGCACAAAGAGCTTCCTACAAATTGGGGAGGGTACCCAAACTATGTTTGGAAATCCTGCATTGGTTGGAGACTCTATAGCTCCACTCCATCCTAAATAGTAGCATGGATTGAAGATTCCAAGTAAAGGGCATGTTCATACTCATGTGCCTAGTGAATTTTGGAAACACAGTAGCACTCAAGTGATCTAGTGTGAGGAAGTGAACCAGCACAGAGTGGCTGGATGCCCTTCAGTCTGAGGTCTGGAAGATATGCATACCATGTGAGTTGGAAAGGCCACTGACTGATGAAAATTCCTTATTTAAACTCCACCTTTCTTCCCAGAGGGAACCCAAAGCAGTTCATTCTCCTCCATGTCATCCTCACAATAAGGCCACGAGGGTTTCGTGGTGCCCTAAGGAAGATTGTCAACAAGTCCCTTGCTGAGGGGTGGTTCTTTGGGGAAGTCAAGGAAGCGATGGTCCACCCCCTCTTGAAAAAACCATCTCTGGACCCGGCCGAATTGGCCAAATATCAGCCAGTGTCCAATTTGCCCTATTTGGGCAAATTAATTGAGAGGGCGGTGGCAGTGCAGCTACAGTGCTTTCTGGATGACGCTTCCACCTTGGACCCCTTCCAGTCTGGTTTTCACCCGAGGCATGGGATGGACACAGTGCTGGTCACCCTTACTGACGACCTCTGGAGGCATCTGAAGTGAGGTGGTATGGCGGTATTGCTGTTGTTAGATCTGTCGGCCGCGTTAGATATGGTCGACCACCAGCTGCTAGCCTACTGCTTTGCCAACGTGGGGATACAGGGGCTTGCCCTTCAATGGCTTGCCTCTTTTCTCCAAGGTCAGGGACAAAGGGTTGTGCTCAGGGAACAGCAGTTCTGAAGGCACCCACTTGAATGCAGTGTGCTTCAGGGGGCCGTGCTTTCCCCAATGTTGTTTAACATCTATATGCGCCCCCTTGCCCAGATTGCTCGGAGGTATGGGCTAGGGTGCCATCAATATGTAGATGATACCCAGCTCTATCTGATGTTGGGCAGTCAGTTGGACTCCAACCCAGAAGATCTGAATCAGGCATTACAAGCTATGATTGGTTGGCTTAGACTGAGCCAGCTGAAACTAAACCCAGTGAAGACGGAGGTCCTGTGCCTGAGTCGGGGTGGTTGGGGAGTGGTGTTCCCTCTCCTGTCTTTCAATGGGGCACCTTTGCCAGCATCAGAGGTTAGGAGTTTGGGAGTGTGCCTGGATTCCTCCTTAACTATGGAGGCCCAGGTGGCAGCTGCTGCCGGCTCAGCCTTTTATCATCTTCGGCTGATTCGGCAGTTGGACCCCTTCCTCAGCTGCGATGACCTGGCTACAGTGATCCATGCGACGGTCACCTCGAGATTAGACTACTGTAACACTGTCTACATGGGGCTACCTTTGTCACAGATTCAGAAGCTGCAGTTAGTGCAGAGTGCTGTAGCCAGATTTCTTTTCTTTTTTCTTTTTGGCCCCCTGAAGGGGATTTTTTATTGGTTTTTGCATATACTACTAAAACTACAAAGAAAAATAGCGAAGAGGAACTACACCTAGGGATAAAGAAAAGTAAACCCACACTATACTAAAACCCCAAGAGAAGGAGATCATATCTGTGTTAAGCTAAATGTTAGTATTTTAGTGTTAATAAACAATACGTGTTGTGAGTTCCTCTCTATCTCAGCTAAATTGTTAATTTGTTACTTGTTATGAGAAGATTCCAGAGAATCCCCTCCAGCTCGCTTCATAAAGGCAATTTTCAGAGTCCTTCTGCCTTTATCTCGGCTTTCTATCTCTAAAGTCATAGGATGATTTGATGGCAGCAGCTCAGTCTTCTGTGGCCAGGTCTTCATCTGAGGGGGAGGAGCCACTTGACCTGGTTTCTCCTTCTTCTTTAGATCCCAGATGGCATTTTAGAAATTCTTTGGCTTTAAAAATGGAGTCAATCTTCTCTCTCTTGTTGTTAATTTTAAAAATGACACCTTCGTGCACCGCCCCCTTGTATGGAATTTGATTGGTTCGGAGAAAAAGAATTAAATCCTTATAGTTCTTTCTTTTTTGACGAATTTCAAATGGAATGTCTTTTAAGGTCTTGATAGTTGTATTTCCTAGTTTCAGTGGAGTTGCTGATGTTGCTTTTAAGATTGCATCTCTGGTCTGTCTTCCTGAGAATCTGACCATTATTTTCACAGGCAGGCGCTTTTTTTTTTTTGGTGTAGTTAGAGTACACCCTATATACTGTTTCCATATCATGTGTAATTTCTTCCGCTTTCAAGCCTGTTTCTGGTGCGATAACTTCACTGAGTATTTTCTTCAGGTCCTCTGATTCAGGAACTCCCTGGAATCTAAGGACCATGTTAGCTTTTTCCATTTGTAATTGCAGCAAACGAGTTTCCTGGTAGTTCTGCTTATTCACTAGCTCTCCCATCTTTTTCTTCTATTCTTATTTGTGGTGTACATCTCCTTCACAACTTCCACCATTTGCTCCATCTTTTTGGCTGTTTCTGCCAACTGAAGTTGCTGTGATGCAAAGTTTTGATTTAGTGTGACCAACTGCTGGTTAATACCAGCGAGTTGGTCTATCATGGGCTTGAAGGTATCCTCTAGGAGTTTCATGACATCCACTCCTTCTTCTGGCCTTGGACTTTGGCCGCCTGGTGGTTTCATTTTCATTCCTTTTTTCCCCGTGCCCGCCAACATGGCATATTGTTTACTTAAAGGTAAAGGTAAAGGTTCCCTTGCTCGAAAGCCAGTCAAATCCAACTCTGGGGTTGCGGTGCTCATCTCCGTTTCAAAACCGAAGAACCAGGACTGTCTGAAGACATTTCCATGGTCATGTGGCCAGCATGACTAAACACCAAGAATGCTGTTACCTTCCCACTGAAGTGGCACCTATTTATCTACTTGCAATTTCTTGCTTTCAAACTGCTAGGTTGGCAGGAGCTGGAACTAGAGATGGGAGCTCACTCTGTCATGGGGCACTCGAGTCTCAAACTGCTGAACTACTGTCCTTTCACAGCCTGCAGTTCAACGTCTTAACCACTTGAGCCACCGCAGCTTGTTTACTTAAGCCACCCGCTATTTCACCACCTTTGAAAATCGCTTCCAGACTAAATCCGCTCTGGTGAGTCTCTCAAAACAAGCCAATCGCTTACTTTTCCCTGTCCCCCCCTCTTTTCCACTTATCTGTTCACACAAGTTGGAGGCGTTGAAGATAGGAGGGGTAGGGTTTTTTTCTGCTTGTTTCAAAGTTCATTTACATCTGCCTCACGTTCATTGTCAGTCCCATCCAACCTCGTTTACATCCTCCCAATTCTGTTTGATCTCCAGCACTTGTTCCTGTCAGCCCAGCTTGTGCCCGAAGGCCACACAGTGGCAGGACCATCAGGGATGTAAACGCTGTGGCCAGATTTCTGATGGGTCTCCCTAGATAGGATCACATCTGGCCTGTGCTGAAAGCGCTGCACTGGCTGCCAATAGCATTCCAAATCCACTTCAAGGTGCTGGTACTTAGCTTTAAAGCCCTATATGGCCAGGGTCCAATGTACCTGAGGGACCACCTTTCCCCATATATGCCCCAGAGAGCACTATGGTTGGGGGCTCAACATTGTCTTGTGATTCCAGGCCCCAGAGAGGCCAGGCTTGTGGCAACCAGGGCCAGGGCCTTTTCAGTGGGGCTCCTACCTGGTGGAATGAGCTCCTGGAGGAGATCAGGGCTCTGCAGGAGCTTTCACAGTTCTGCAGGGCCTGCAAGATGGAGCTCTTCCACCAGGTTTTTAATTAGGAGCCGCCACTACCACTACCACTACCAACAACTATCTTGTGGTAACATCGGGGGTAATGGGACGACCCAATATAAGACCACTACAGTATTGTGATGGATCGGTGCCACCAAAACAGGCTCGGGGTAACATCTACAAGAATCCATCTTGACTTGTCTACAGTAACAATATCATTGAACACTTTATTAATGTTAATTTGGTTGTTTTACCCTGATTTTAATGTTTTATATTTGGCACTTGATGCCCTTGTTGTGAGCTGCCCTGAGCCCACTTGTGGGGAGGGCAGGATAAAAATGCAATAAATAAATAAACCCTGTGAGGTTAGGCTGATGTGTGTGACTGGCCCAAGATTACCAAGCAAGCCTCCATAGTTGAGTAGGGATTTGAATCTGGATCTCTATCTACTGTGCCACACTGGCTCTAGGTGAGAAGGACTCAGTTTCAGAGAAAATACATCATGGGAGGTGAAATATACTGGGTTCAGAAGCACTCAAGTGATCAGCTCATATTTTATTAGTGATTCAGCAAGAGAAATAAGACTGAAAAGCCCTAGCCGAAGCCGGGTATTTATGCCTGAAAAAGGTTACACCCAAAACACACCCCACTCCCAATGATAGGCTATTTACACTCCATTGTTTTCCAATTGGTTTACTCCAGGATCCCTGTCTCCCTACTGGCTCATTCTGGGATCCTAACAATCTATTGTCATGCATCCCAAGCCAAGTCCTTTTTGCCAGTACAGTTCAGGCTCAATATATAACACCCCTCCCCCCCAAGTTCAGAGCCTCTTCAACTGACAAACTCCTTTAAGTATGCTGGTCAGCGCCACTTGCAGTTTGAGCAATGTGGTTCCACTGACACGGCTTTACTGCTATCATTTGAGCGGTTGTTCGCTAGTACATGAATCAACTCGCATTTTTACTTGCACTTCTTCAAAAGGTAGGGAAGATCATTTTTCTTTGGATCACTTGTGCATTCTGTCCGGTATGTGCCTCTTGGTGCCATTGCTAGCTCCGTGCCACGGGAACCTATCGGGGCAAAAAGGAGCCTCAATCCCTTGGGAGAAGTCTCCCACGTGCCCCAGGCTATGACTCCCCTACAAGGAGTCGAGAGGGCCCAAGATCAACTCGGATCCTTCCCCATCAGCATGATTTGCGAGTTGCTCACATCAGAGCTATGACGGAGTGCACCTGCTCACAAGCCACCAAAAACTGGAAGTGAGGTGAAACTTCTTTGCACCCGCCATGATCGCCAGCACCTCTTTGTCAATCTGTATGTAGTTGCACTCAGCTGAAGACAAGGTGCAGGAGTAGTAGGCCACAGGGACCTCACAGCCGTCAGGCAGCTGGTGTTCCAGGACGGCCCCAACCCCATATGGGGAAGCGTGGCAGGTGAGGACAATGAGGAGCGTCTCGTCGAAGTGTGCTAGGACTGCATTGGAGGTGAACAGGTCCTTGACAGCCCGGAACATGGCGGCATGCTTCTGGCCCCACACCCAAGGAGCTTTTTTATTGAGAAGGCGGTGCAGGGGCTTGGCAATTGCAGCCTTGTGGGGCAAGAAGGAATTATAGAAGTTCAACAGCCCCAAGAAGGCCTGGCGTTCCGGCTTAGAGGAGGGGGTTGGAGCATTAACGATGGTGCAGACCTCGTTGGGCATAGGATGTATGCCCTGAGCATCGACTGAGAATCCTAGGAACTCGACTCGCAGAACCCCAGGAGACATTTTTCCTGCTTAACCTTCAGGTTGGTGGTGTGGAAATGTTGCAGAACAGCACACAGCCCCTTGGCAAAGGTCTCAGCCATGGTGCAGTGATCAAAACATCATCAAAGAATGGCTGGACCCCAGGGATACCTTTAAGAAGACAGTCCATTAGATTTTGAAATATCCCTGGGGTCACACTGACCCCAAATTGCAACTGCTACACCCGGAATGCACCCCTGTGCGTCATGATCGTCTGGGCTTCTGAGGTAGCATTGTCTATGGGGAGCTGCTGGTACGCCTGGGCCAAGTCCAATTTGCCAAAAACCTTTGCACGCACCAAGGACACCAAACATGACTGACTACTGGAACAGGAAAAGCGTAGTCCTGCAGGGTCTTGTTTATGGTGCATTTATAGTCCGCACAGATACGGACGTCCCCATTTGGCTTAACTGGGGTGATGATGGAGGTCTCCCAGAGGGCATGTGGCACTGGCTCTAGAACCCCCTGCACTACCAGGTGACCCAGCTCTTCGTCTATCTTGGGCCACAATGCAAATGGGGTGCACCTGGCCTTCATACGGATGGGGTGTACAGTGGGGTGACCGTGGATGTGGAGGTCTGATGCACAGAGGAGGCCTGGCTATCCCATTGTGACTTTTCAAAAGCCATATGTAGTGCCTTGTCCAGTTTGAGTTCATCGGTACTGATGAGTTTGTGGCGGAGTTTTTGTTCTTAGATGCCCCAGACAAACTGGGTTAAGAGGGCGTCCTTGAGATCTGGGAACTCGCAGTTGATGGCCAGCCTGCAGAGATCAGCCATGAAGTTAGTGGCCACTTCACCGGACTTTTGGTGGCATGCCATCTTAGTTGGTTGAGGCGCGAAATGGCCTGTGAGGGCCTTGACAAGTTCATCATATGTGGCTTCTTCAAGGGTTTGAGGAGCGATGAGGCCCTGGCCTAGGTGTAGCATGGCGATGCTGCATGTGCTGAGCAGGCGCAATTTTTTCTTGTTGACGTCGTCTATGCCTTGGAACCCAATGAAATACATAAGTTGCTCCACCCACACTTCCCAAAACTCAGGGTGAGTGGGGTTGAATGCAAGAATGATTCCCAGAGCAGCAGCCATGACCCATGGAGTGATGCAAGGCATGGAGTCCTGGAGATCGTTGTGCAGTACGGTGCTGGATGCTGGGTTAGGATCGCTCATCGGGATCCCATCCTTGTCACCAGTGAAATATACTGGGTTCAGATGCATTCAAGTGATCAGCTCATATTTTATTAGTGATTCAGCAAGAGAAAGAAGACTGTAAATCCCTGGCCTAAGCTGGGTATTTATGCCTGAAAAAGGTTTCACCCAAAACACACCCCACTCCCAACGATAGGCTATTTACATTCCATTGTTTCCCAATTGGTTTACTGGAGGATCCCTGTCTCCCTACTGGCCCATTCTAGGATCCTAGCAATCTATTGTCATGCATCCCAAGCTGTCCTTTTTGCCAGTACAGTTCAGGCTCAATACATAACAGGAGGCTAATCTACCTTCCTTCAGACATGATATATTTTCCATAGACCCTTCCTTCTTTTTTATTTGCAAATGCTGTTCCATCTTTATTCTTCTTGCTATAGTCTTCAGAATCCAGCCACTGTACTTGCCATTTCATAGGTGGAGAACTGGACTTCCCTCCCATTAATAACTTCTGGAGTACTGTCTTGTCAGAGATCAATACAATTACCTCACAAATGAGCCCTTTCAGACCAGAAGTTGTATTACTATAACTCCATGATCCATCTCACACACAGTACAAATTTAACGACCTTACCTTATTCCTACTGGCATCAGCACATCTGGCAATATCAACAACTTGGAAGTCTGCCGCCTACCCCCCCCCCCGATGCTGACTATCTGGAGAAACAAAATTTGGGACTAGTTTATTATGTGCAAGATTACTGACTCCTTACACAGTCAACAATATGACAACACTACAACTTACTCCAAATTTGTTCTCACCTGGTTTCCATGGTTGCAATACATGACACACAAAGATTTGCTCCCTACTAATACCCCATACTCCTCTTTACTTTCTCTCTAGTGCTCTGTTTCCTTCTATACTACTATCACCTCTCTCTTACGTAAAAAGGTAATGCCTACATTTTCTTATCTGTTTATCTTTGAAGATCACAACAATTATACACTGTATACTGTAATTTTTATGTTTTGTAAGACTCTTACCATTCGACTTTGCTCACTTCATGATTGGTTTGTTTGTTGTTGAAGTTTATTAATAAAAAAATAATTAAAAAACCAGATAGGTGGGGAACTGCAGATGAAGACCAGATAACACAGCTAGCAGAATTAAATGGCAGAGGATCTCTTGGACTGCATCACTTTAGGCTATGTGTGAGGCTTCCTGCTTGAATGTTCCTCCTAAAATCCCCCCTTGCATATGGAAAAATAACATATTAGGCAGAAGGATGCACTGAGACCCTCTCCCCAATTTCCTAATTTCTGAAGTTCAGGGTATAGTATTAATAGGGAAACACACCACCACCACCCCTGCAACCTGACATGGTACAGTTGAGGAAAATCTTCATACTTGATTTTGCTGAGTGCACCTCCCCCCTTCCCCGGGCCAGTATGACTTGCTCAGAGCCACACAAATCCACAGAATGTCTGAATGTAAATTCAGTCTCTCAAATTCAGTGACCATGATTATTGTTGTGATCTGTTGCTTACTTACTGGTATTTGTCCCACAAATTGACAGGGAGGCAGAGCACACTCTTGGTTTATTCTGAAATCATGTGTTATGCACAGCAAAAGGTTTTGATGTGGCTTTCTAACCTTGAAAAGACTACCACTTTGTAAGACTGCCTGACTGAGTTTTCTGCCAGATCACTGCTTCCTTTCCCTAGTTCAGTTCTATGCAATTGACGCTAAAAATAAACAACAGATGTAAATACATTAACAGTTTCAAAATAAAGTGGGGTTGGATTTGATACCAGGAGAAATGGCAGAATAAAGATTTCAGTTCAGATTTGGGTCAGTGTTTATCATTCATGGTCTAAAGCCAAATACAACCATCAGAAGGGATGTTTGGAGGTCATGATACCACAGCTTTGCTGAAACTTAAGCAGATCTAGTTCTGATAAATGCCTGAATGGGAGATTTCCTGAGAATCCAAAGGAAGTTGCCTTGAAGTCCATAGTGAAAGAAAGCAAGTACTCTCTGATAGATATGATCCACCAGTTCTGCTCTACTGATGCAACATCCTCCGCCACCCAGGTTTTGGACATCAGTGTTGCTTTTATCCCTGTTCCCCAATATCTTGCTTTCAGGCCTCTTGCAGTATTTGCCATTGGTCCACAGGCTTGTGGGTACTGGTTGGAAGTTATTGGCATTGCTTGGACCAGTTGTAGTAGTCTTGGTGAATACTGAAGGGTCGAAGGTCACAGTAAGGTCAGCTCAGGGTCTTTACTGGTTTGCAGGTTTCATGTGCATGCAAAGATGATAATGAGAGTACAGTGGATTTTCTTGGCTATACTCTTAGATAGGCACTCTATGTTGCCAGCATTCAATACCTAGACTTTTTGTTCAATGTTGTTTGTTCTTGTTAGATTAGATATCAGAAACAACAGAGTTATTGAAACTTTGCTTACCTAATTTTGAAAAAAACACCCACATTTTAAAAATTATTGCCATTTTATTGTGAGACAGAAATTCTTAAAATTTAAGTGGAATGAATTTGGTGGGGTAATGACTTTTATTCCTTTAATATTTGTTTAAGTGATAGCATTGTCAGAAGCAACAGAATAAATAATTCAAAGGAGGGGCTTTCAATGATTTAAAACTCATAGTTCTCAGACAAAACCTTGAGTTTCTGATGTCTAAGAAGATATTTTCTCTCAGAATTTCTGACCTTCCAATATATAGTAGTATAATGCTAAATTTGTACATGTTTATTTATGCTTGAAGCTGCTGTTATTTTTTAGGCTGCGGTCTTAAAATGTTCAGGAGCAAGTATCACTCATGAATAATCCTAGAGACTGTGACCTATTTTTAGCTGGGAACAAGATCTAATCGGGGGAAGAAGGAGAAAAGAAGGGTCTTGGACAGGGTCTTACCCAATGATGGTAAGATGGTTGTTGGGAAAAGCTTTTCAAATATAGCTATATGTGTTTTATGTGACCATGCACAAATCCCCCCCCCCACATGCTCAGGCTGTGCATTTTCTTGAACACGGAGAAAGGGCAATTGATATGTGGAAATGGGGAAGGGCGTATGGCAGGTGAATCATTCCTTGCTGGTTTCAGAGTCCTTGCATAAAATGTCTACAAAAAGAGAACAGAAAACAGGTGGAGAAAATAAACCTTACTCTTGTTATTATTTACCAAGGAAGTAACAGGATATAAAGTAGGGAGAAGAGACAGGAGCAGATTTCAAAGTGTTCCATCACTTTAAAGTCTTTTTAAATATATTAATATAATAATTGTAAATGTAGCCTTGGTTGTAGGGTTAATCCAAATCTCCCCGGGGGGGAAATACTCTGCATTTTTTAGAGTAAAAAAAGCATGTCAGTTTCTTCTGCACTAAAGAATAAAAGCAAATTGTTAAGACCTGTATTCCTTCTATACTACTGATATATTCCTTCTAACAAAAAAGGTATCAGTCCTGTAAAAACTATATTTAAAATATTTTTTGGTTGTTGCATCTGGTTGGTATGTTTGTATGCTGCTATTGTAACTGTTTAAGAAACACTGTATTCAGACAGAATGTATCTGTGTCAAAAAAAGATTTTTTTTCCTGTACCCCTGTACAAAACCACAATACATGCAATGATATTCTTAAATCTAGAAATAGAGAAATACATTTTGTGATTTATATCTTTGATTGTTTTGTCAATGCAAATTCGTAATATATTAAAATTGTTCCAAAGCATGAGACTGCTTCTCATAGGAAAAGAGAGCAGTAAAATCTATAGTATTCTAAATTCTATTGGCAATATTAAACTATTGTGTTTTTCATTCAGTTAATATTAAGAATAATATGTTGCAAATTCTTCCCCTCCCCCTCAGACACTAAGGTACTGCCTAAAATATTGATGGACACAACACTGAGTGACCAATGCTATGCTAGTAAAATTTGGCATTCTCCCCTTAGTAGTGATTTAATTGGGTTCTTGCATTTGCTGTCAATCCATGGTTAATATCCTGGTTAAAAAACAACAAAACAGCAGCAGTTGTTCATTGTGGCTGTAATGGAACTTGCCTATGTAAAGTATTTGACAGTTCATACAATAAGATTTCCGGGCCATGGTCTGGTCTTTAGAACATGTTTAGTTTTACTTTTACAATCTATATGTTGTATTTAAAAACAAAACTTCCATTGAATACAGAGAAGGTTTTGGGCTGACTATAGGCTGTTGATTTGTTGCATATAGATTTTCCTGATTTGCTTCTTTATTGAGATCTAAAATGCTTGCCTACATACATAGTTCCTTGTGACAATCAATCCAGTTCTTGTCTCCATGTTTACAAAGTCAGCAAATAAGAATGACAATTACTTTTTCCCTATGATTTAGCTATTAGAATGTAGTACAATAACTTCCAATTTAAAATTCATGGGTCATTTGCAAGACAGTTTTCTATAGCCTGTGAAACTTGCCACAATATTTTAATCCTAAAATTATACTTCTTTTTTTAAAAAAAGACTGAAATACTGTGAACACTTACATGGGACTGTTATCTGCTGCACTTGTCTTACTGTAGAATAAATGCACCGGATTGGTTGCACATGTAGTCAATATCTAATTTTAAAAAGGAGATAATTTTTTTCCAGTGTTCCTGAAAGTACCTTTCACGTTTTTTAAAAAAGTTTGTGTTTGATTCTTCTACAGGAATAAAAATAATCATTTAGCATAATCTACCAGATTATTATGTTGCTGGGTTTTCATTTGAAATTTCAAAGAAAAACAGATGTCTGACTTAATGCTGATGACATATTAGTGATCAAGAGCCCCAGTGATGGCCAGTCCTTGAACTTGGAAGTCTTTCAAACATGTGTCTGATAATCAACTAATTCTTCCCATTCTGTCCAGGATATTGTATTAGAAACATTCTTAGTCATATATTTGATATCAGATAAGCAAGATACTTATTACATCAAGATATTTGTTACAGATAAGTATAAACAAGATACTTATTACATTATACGATTGAGAACTAAACGAAATACTTATTACATCATATGATTGTGAACTAAACATTACTACTTTGTAGCAAACACTCTGTGTAAGTTATTGATGCTAAATTAAGGGAGCCTGTTAGTTCCATTTTGACTAAGAAAGGCTTTAATCCAGCAATTTATATCTTATATGTAGTACTGTTCAAAGTTCTGGGCACTGTATAACCATGTTGAACAATGTCAAATTGCCATGTCCACTGGAGAGTGTAACAACCCGCATAGGTAACATTTGTTAGTTACCTTAGTAATATCATATTTGCTAGGCAGTTAACCTAAATTATACTATTACTAGATAGCAGAAGGACTGTGGGTATGATAATCTAAAACAGAATCTGGTGAACTGACAAAGTGGTTAATAGGATTTTTATTCTGTGCTGCTACTTTATCCATACAGAGATTGCTTTCTGTGCATGCTTTTTTATGCAGGTAGAAGAAGCTACCATTTGTGTTAGGGTAAGTGCAATGAGTGTTCAGATTGTATTGAAAAGCCAGTGAAATTTTTGCCACTAAATTCACTAAGACCATAAGGTCTACCTAAGTGCATTTGTGATGCTGATATGTCTGAAGGATGAAGGGCAATGTGTTTGCCTAAGCATATCTTTTTAAAAGCCTACTGGTGAGTATATTGTACTGACTGCTGGGATTCTCACTCTGTGCCATTGGAAAACAGATGATTCGATGCTCTATAAATATTCTGGGGTTTATCTTGTTTCCATTTCCTCCCTCTTCTTGGAGTTTAGATGTGTTTCTGTTTCCTCTTTAATATCTTATGGGCACTGGGGCTGAGTCCTGTATTCTGAGAGCAGGGACACTTTTACCTGCTCAAGGAACCTTCCTCTGATGCCCAGTGCTCAGAGGAGTCTCTTGCATTGGGGGAAGGTTTCTCATGCTGCAGGAAAGGGACAACACTAGCGGAATGGATCCATGAGACCCAACTCCACTCCATTGACTAGAAATATTCAATCTAACAATACTAATGCATTTATTCCACTGGAGATCTTCTAACTGGGACAACAAACATACATGTGGTGGTCAAAATCAGTTCAAAAACTGCTCATGAAGCTGAAATAGGTGATTTATCCTAATCTGGAATCACAATTTAGAAATATTGTTGGCTGAGGTGGGACATAGCTCCTTCCCCAGACAATATAGATGAATTTCTCGTGCTGTATAATGAAGTATTATCAACATTTCACCCATGGGTTCTTGCATGCTAAAGATTTTTAAAAATTGTCCTCAAGTGGAAGTAAAATATACCCAAAACAATCTGAAAATAACTTTGTATTACAAGGAGAAGGAAGAATAAAATGTTTAAATCTTACATAAATATAGGCAGGTAAAATGACTAAATGACTTTGAAAAATAACAAATCATTTTCTTCTCTTTTGGTTATATGATAACAAATTGAAACAGCCATATTAAAATATTAATTTTGTTTATGAAGGATCATAAGATTATGGACTATACCACCAATAAGTTTAGTTGATTAATAATAGTAATAATAAATTGTTACTCCAAACATGCATACACTGATATCTGTTGTAATAATGGAACAACTACTAGTTTTGTATTTCCCTCAGAAGGTAAAAGGCAGAATAATTAAAATGCACTGTAGATGAAATAGTGGAAAATATCAACATTTTTACTCGAGAAATTTCACAACTTTTCTTTTATTATTCTTCCTTGGCAACTTTAAAAAATTCTGCTCGGTGTAGTTTTACACCAATTTTCACTTCAGAAAAAAATATGTATTTGAAATATATTGACCATTATTTTGTTCAAATATTATTTTTATTTTAAAAAATCTATGAAAGAGTTGGTGATAATTTTTCATATAAAACTAATTTCAGCTTTTCAAATACTGGAGTTGAATGTTATGCCTATGGAGAAATTTTAGATTTCACTAGCACCATTCTGCCCTTCTTAGGTTTTTGATGAAAGAATTTGTATGTTATCAAAAGTGCTATCACAATAAAGCCTACTCTAGGCCAAGACAGTTCAGAAATCAAACTAATACTGTCCATTCTCCATACAATAATTCCTTTTAAAAGTATTTCAGTTTTACTAGGATGTGGTCTCAGACTCTTTTCTCGAATAACTGCAAAAAATCCAATTCTTTCAAAACTTTGCTCATGGGAAGATTTCCCGCAGAAATCAGTGGTATTTCTCAGGAGAATGAAAACTAAACAACTTGCTTAGCAAAATAAACCCTCTCTTAAAACGAAGGAAAGGTGAAATCACCTTAAGTCTCTCTTAATGGTCACCTGGAAATGGATACAGCAATCAGGCTTTATCAGGCAAACCTTTTATGCTTTCCTAGGACTGGGGGTTATTTGAGTGCAGCTTAATGCTGCTGTGGGGTACCAGGAAGGCCTGACTTCAGGCGAAATGCAGCATAGCAACCAAACAGCATATTTTAAAAGGCCCAGGTACTCCAGACTGCATGATATGCTGGGAAGGGTTTTGCTTTGTTCATTTGTCAGTAATCCATTACAAGGAGTCAGAATAGGAAAAACAAACAAACAAAGCAAAATCAAAGCAAGTTACAGATTTAACTTCTGGAAGTTGGGCTCAAGACACAATTTATGTTGCTTGTTTGCCAAGGAGTTAGGCATGAAACGTTGGCTTTGCTACGATCATCATTGCTGATGTGACAATTGCCTGACAAGACGCTGCAAAAGCGAGGGGGTAAAAAATTCTATTCCTTGATGTCATTTTCCTTGGCCTGGTTAGAAAATAGGTCACTTGATGTGATGCGGATTTGTTTATTATAGCAGCACCTGCCGGCATGACTATAGTTAAAGGTCTGTCTCCGCTCTCACTATTAACCCCTATTTTCAGAGGTTTATAGACTATAACATGTCCACAGGAATACGATCTTCTCTAAATGGCAGCACATGAGGCGTTTCCCAAGGAACCCATTTTCTGAAAGCAACAATCTTTCAACAGAAATCAGTTCAGCCATTTTGACAAGGAAGCGAGGATGTAAACACCATTCCCAGTTCTGTTTGAATACCGATAATAAACTTTTCATTGTGTTAAAAGACAGCAGTGCTGCCTTTGTATCTGTTAATTAAAGAGACATCCAAACAGGCTAGTTTTTAAAATGTAAGTTTTAATAAGAACCTGGATAGAGAGAATTTATGAACATTGGTTATTGTGTGTGTGCATTCTAATTATGCTAATCTGCATTAATACACTGCCTTTATATTAGAAGCTGCTTTGAGTCAGTAAGCTTTGCCTATGAGTCAGTGAACTATGTATGTTTAAAAATAATGGACTGTTTCATAAGATATGTAAATATAGGTGCATGCAATGCATCATACCAATGAAATTATTTTTTTTTTCTAAATCTACTTCTGTTTAGGTTTGTTTTCAGTACAGTGAGTTGGGTTTTTTAAAAAATCTGGCAGTTATGACCTATGACTTCCAATATTAAACACAGCAGCACAAAACATGCCTGTGTTCTTCAACTGAAGTATCTATGAGTCAATCTCACTGAAATCAGTGAGATTTACCAGGGAAGCCACTGTAATTTAAACACAATCTTTGATTTGAAAATGGCTGTGCAGTGTTTTTTTTTATCCTGTGCATCTGCTCAACAAACCTGAGGAAAACTGTTGACCTCTTACAGAAGAAAATAAGGTTTAGAGACAGTGACACTTTGGGCCACAGAATGAATTTATAGCACAGAGGGAGATGATCTGGCCTGTATTGACTGGGAATATGCAGGATTGCTGCTTATTGGTTTACTTGAATTTGCGGAATGTATATTCCGCCTTTCTGCCCTCAGAAGGGCCACCAAGGTGGCTTAAATGATGGAATATCTACAAGTAAGAAAAGTTATTAATGTGCTTGATCATAACTCTATGAAACCATGTCTTCCTTGTCAAGGTGGCTTGGGAAATAAAACACACAAATATGTTTAGCAACACTCAGGGGCTTTTATACATCTGCTTGTGGCTTGCAGATTTCTCCTACATTAAAAAAAAAGTTCTAGCCAAAGTAATTACAGAGATATAATTGAAAATGTGGCCACAGACATTGATAAGAGACAGAAAGCAAGCAAGAATGCAAGCATTCCTTGCCTGAACAATTTTAATTTCTGTCTGTACAACAAGAGTTTTGGGAGGTAATAAATCAGATTTCCCCCCCTTATATGTGGGGTGGGAATTATGCTTTCCTAAGAATAATACAATAGGAAAATTGCAACCTTCTCCCAACTGTTTAGAAAAAAAATGTAAATTATGTTAATGATGTGCAAGCACAAAATGCAAATTACCTATGGCCCTTTGGCTTGTGCTACAATTCTTGTAGCACAGAACAAGCTGTATACTCTGTATACCAACAAATGTTAAAGAGTTGACTCAAAATTGTGACTGTAAGGGAATGTGGAATCAGTGCTATGCAGTTACCTCATTTTGAAGTCAGTTCCATTTGTGTCTGTTTATTATAGACAACTTGGAGCACACAGCAATCATACAGATACCATAACATATTGGCAAGACTGGAACATGATGGGAGTGAGCTAGAGATGGAATTTTAAAACATTTGGACAGAGGCGCCTTGCTCTTCCAGAGTCCTAGTGTCAGCATTAGGAGATATTGTCATGAAATTCAATCCCGCAAGAAATAGATTGAACGGAAGTGGCGACCGTGGAGATGGCTTGTGCACAGTAAGTTGATTTTCTGTTTGGGCCCCATCTTCTGCCACAGGATGCTTCCTGCTAGTCTCATTGTTTTCACCCTGCCAGCGGCCCAAGTGGGCAACCCTCTGCCCACAAAAGCTAGTGTGGTGCTGCTCCCAAACGGGTTTGGTCTGCAGTTGAATGGAATGAAACACAGTCAATAGAGGCAAATTAAAACCATATAATTTTGCAATCTTAGTTTAGCTCTAATTGCAGCAATAAAACAGTAGAAAGAATAATTGTGGAGCATATGTTTGTGAGTGACATTATCTAGGTGAGTTCCCCTTTACGGCAGAACGCTGTCCTATTTGTCTCTCTCTTCCCATGTATTGGAATGACAAACCTGCAAGCCCGGAGTTAATTCTGATTGCAGCAGCTGCTTACACATGGAGTCTCCATAGCAACCATGGAGGTTGCCATGCAACCATATTCTTTTAGGGACAGTGAAAATGCCCAAAGGCTTACTAAAAATATGTGGGGGGGGATCTCAATTTTTTTCTTACTACTTTTAATGGTTATAAAGAACTGGGCTGCCTGTTTGAAAGTGGAGGTCAAACAAATAAAACCCCAACTCCGACCTTTCTGAAATTGCCTGCTCTTTCTGGAGATCTCATGCTTTATTCACAAAGATGACTTCTGATCGATTGTAAAATTGGTAGCTTACGTTAGGTGGTCCTTGCAGACCAAACGATGCAGTGCTGTACTATTGGTATTCTTGTAGGGTTAAAGGTCATGTGAGAATCATCAATGCAATATTGATTAGTGGAGCTGAAAAATGCCCATGCCTACACCTTCCCGTCACTTCGGGCTGCATCCCAGAGCAGTGCAGCCTCTGAGTCCGCCTGCCATTCTATCAGCATATGTGACATCATTTCAGTCAGCTCAGCTGTTTTCGCCATTTTCTATAAATAGCCTGATAAAACCCATCTTCTGATCACAGGCACATAAGACATGCTTTTTTTTAAAAAAAACCCTCTCTACTAACATAGTGCTGCAAATCTGAGCTTGGGAAATGCATGGAAGACAATATAAGGTATAGTTATATTATCACCCATCTACTTACCATCCATCTACTGAGGGAAAATGCATTAAAATGCAATAGCAAAGGGATTAGCAGATAGTGAGGCATGCCATATTTGGTATGCTGCATTGCTGCTGAATTTAGCTTCAGTCTTAATAGGCTTATTGGAATCATCATCGTTTAAAGCTAGGGCACAACTATACCCAAGGGCTATTTGCAAATGATGCCAAATGTCGGTTAAAATCAAAGAACAGCATTTACAAGTATACTTTTCATTTTTCCACCTGTTTTTGCTTGACTAACCAAGGGAACCACAGTATGATATATATTCCATAGGATTCACAGAATAACAAAATCTGTTTTGGAAGATTTGGGAAAACTAGGCTTGGTTGGGAGAATTTTATAAATGCAAATGAGAGCATGCTGGGTACTATTGATAGGCAAAAAATAGGTATCTGTAGGAAGTAAAACCTCTCATTAGTGGGAATATGGAATGGACGCAGTGTCAAAAACGCACAGCCTGCAAGGCTTTGTGACACATACACATAGCTTACTGCTTGCTATTCTCATGATACGCAGAGAACGCAGATGAGAGAAGGACATGATAGATGGGAGCAGCCAGCCATCTTTCCTGCTTCATTCTTAGAGTGCAACACTGCCTTTTGGGTTTATTTTGGGTCATGCTGAACAGGTAATGAATTTCCAAAGTCATTAGTTTCAATTCTGGTTGTGCCTTTTCAGCATCTTTTTTGTTTTTTAAAAAAAGAGCTCTCCTCTTTTGTTACACGAAAGCATATGTTTAAACACAGGAGCCAGGAGATGAATGAAAGATGATGACTACCTTTTTAATGGCAGGAGGACTAGGGTCTTACTAACCAGGTGAACATTCACAAAAATTATGGATTTGGTCTTGCTTTTTGCTGCATCCCTCAAGCTGATTTCTTTTGGGCGTGGCACTGCTGATCTTATTATAGAATCTCATGTGCTAATCTATGAAAATGATGCCTACACAATGCCATCCTAAGCAGTTCTCAGAATCCATCTACTGAATGGGGCTTACTCTTAGGATTCTTAGGATTTCACTTTAAAAATATCTTTCTGACAGGCAAGAAACAATGGAGGTGGACTTTATTGCATGACACAGACCACTGTTTAGCCTTTGAATTATGTGACTAATAAACTGGACTAGATAATCAGGGAATCTTGTTGTTGTTCAGTCGCACAGTCGAGTCCGACTCTTCGCGACCCCATGGACCAGAACACGCCAGGCCCTCCTGTCTTCCGCTGTCCGCTGAAGTTTGCTCAATTTCATGTTCGTTGCATCGATGACACTGTCTAACCATCTCATCCTTTGCCGTCCCCTTCTTCTTTGACCTTCAATCTTTCCCAGCATCAGGGTCTTCTCCAGTGAGTGCTCCATTCTCATTTGGTGGCCAAAGTATTTGAGCTTCAGCTTCAGGATCTGGCCTTCCAGGGAACAGTCAGGGTTGATTTCTTTTAGGATTGACTGATTCGATCTCCTTGCAGTCCAAGGGACTGTCAAGAGTCTTCTCCAGCACCACAGTTCAAAAGAATCTATTCTTCGGCGCTCGGCCTTCCTTATAGTCCAACTCTCACAGCCATACATTACTACAGGGAATACCATTGCTTTGACCATACGGACTTTTGTTGGCAAGGTGATGTCTCTGCTTTTTATCATGCTGTTTAGGTTTGCCATCACTTTCCTCCCAAGGAGCAGGCGTCTTTTAATTTGATGGCTGCAATCACCATCTGCAGTGATCTGGGATCCTATGAATGTGAAGTCTGTCACTACTTCTACGACTTCCCCTTCTATTTGCCAAGGAGTGATGGGCCCAGATGCCATGATCTTAGTTTTTTTGATGTTGAGCTTCAAGCCCACTTTTGCACTCTCCTCTTTCACCCTGAGCAAGAGGCTCTTTAGGTCCTCTTCACTTTCTGCCATCAGAGTGGTATCGTCTGCATATCTGAGGTTATTGATCTTTTCCCCAGCAATCTTAACTCCAGCTTGTGATTCATCCAGGCCAGCATTTCGCATGATGTACTCTGCATATAAATTAAATAAGCAAGGTGACAATATACATCCTTGTCGTACTCCTTTTCCTATGCTAAACCAATCAGTTGTTCCATATCCGGTTCTAACTGTTGCTTCTTGACCCTTATACAGGTTTCTCAGGAGACATGTGAGGTGGTCCGGTACTCCCATCTCTTTAAGAACCTGCCATAATTTATTGTGATCCACACAATCAAAGGCTTTAGCATAGTCAATGAAGCAGAAGTAGATGTTTTTCTGGTACTCTCTTGCTTTCTCCATAATCCAGCGAATGTTGGCAATTTGATCTCTACAGGGAATCTTATAGCCTATAAAAGAAGAGTGTATTGCAGGATCAACTTCAAATATATTGGCATGCTCTGGTTTATGATGTGCAATTACAGGTGGTCCAGTTGAGCTTCTACAAGATGTAACATTTTATTTGTTGCACTGGATGAGCTCCCATGAAAATGACTGGGATTTTCATTGGTGAAGTCGGGTTGCAATTGGTTAAAACATTAACTAGATTTATATCTCTATGTTCTGAGCAAATTTTCCTATATTACAAAGCAACTGAAGGTTTATATTCAGCTGGGCATTCATGTCAGGTATTCTTGCATGCATCTGTGTTTAATAACCTCCCACATCCCTTTACCTGATGCTGCAGTTTGCAGTGGTGAATGGGCTTCACATGGGGGAAGGACACAAGTGTTTTTTTTGTCTAATGAGGCCATGCATTGGTCATTCATGCCTTCCTAAATTAGACTACTGTGATGTATTTTATGAGGGCTGTTTTTGATGACTGTTTGGAAGTTCTTCTATATATATCAGTGACTCTTATTTACTACAACTACATTACTGAAAGTGATTCCTTCCCTACTGTGGCTCTTCCTGTCTTTGCCACTCCCTTCTACTGGAATTGTGACAGGTACAATCCTATTTTCTTTTTGGATGGGAGTGAAATCTCTCTCCTTCTTACTGTGTCTTGGTTGTTTTGCTTGTTCTAACACTGTGGATTTTGTGTGTGTGTGTTTGTAACTATTTAGTTAGCATTTATACACAATATGAATTGTTTTAGTTCTAGATGTTTCACAATTTTACTTGGAACTATTGGGGCCACCATAGTTGAAAGACAATCTATACATATATTAAATAAATAAAGCTAAAGCCAAGGCTCTAGCCTCTGCACAGACTTCTTCCTGTATTCAGTTTTCTCCAACATTCCTGCTTTAACACACTACCCCAATTCTATGACTCATCATAGAGTCTAACTGCCAACTAAGGGAAATCCATTCACAGAAGATTAATAGTCTAGCAGATGAAGAAAATGGGACAGATACAGATTATGGCCACAGTTTGGGCAGGTGAGGATCTAACCAACTTTAACTACCTTCTTCCTAGAGCTTGTGTTTCACAAAGGAAATACATACTCATTAGGGCTGCTGCAACTTTCACAATGAACTTGTCAGCCATCAAATAGGCCATATTTGAAGGTGTTGATCATATATGAGCTGATCCCTTGTTTGTTTTGGTTTATGCTGAATGGCAGTCAATGCCTGATGAACAGGTTTGCATTCCCCCCCAAAATGAAGCTTATGTCAAAACTCTGCGGATCCAAACAGATCAGTAGCCACTAATATCAAAAGGACTGCTTAAATGAACACCAAAATGGTACTTTTTTTAAAAAAAAAATAGCATATATTTATGAGTGATTTATATTATTTCTGACTAATTTAACTGTTTATGGCTGAATCCAAAGCAGCATGCCACCACTCTCTTTGCATTCTCCCCCTGCCATGCCACTGGAAGGCTTAAAAAAAATCAGTAGTTGCTCTTGTTAATGAGCCAAGAGGTGGGATTAAAATATTTTAATAAATACATAGTAAATATAGTAAATATAATGTTCTAATGATGTACTGCCAAAATCTCTGAATTCCAAGATTTCCATTAAAAAAGCTTGTCTCTAGCTCCTTTCCTTGCAGAATTATTAAGGAAAAGGTACAGTACATGATTACCCTTATAACTCTGTGAGAAAAAGAGCTAGAGACTTACTTTTTTAACCAAAAAGCTGTGAATTCAAAGATTGTGGCAATAGATCATAGAACGTTCGTATGCATGCCCTTAAGTAGGGAAAACGGCAACCAAGGCTATAGGAAAAGCCAGTTGAGTGGTACTGTGGCTGAGTTCAGATAGGCAGTTTGCCCCGAGAGAGGTGCGTTTCAGCAACGTTTCACAAGCAGATTAAAGGGGCATTCACACAGGCATATCTGTCCGGCGTTCCCCAGCCGTACTCAACCTGTCTTGTAATGCTTCATTCCTGAGTTAAAAAGATACCTGTTAAAAGTGGTATCAAACCCCGGAAAGCATGTCTGTCCCACGTATATCCCACACCAACACAGTGTGAACACTAAAATCTGCAATTTTGATTGTGTGCTCATGCGCATAAACACATATCTCCTAACAGCCACGCCTTCGGGCCAACAGTGTGAATGCTCCCTCATGTCTCCTCCCCAGTATGCTCCCGCATCAGTCAGCGCAGTGTGACCAGGAAAACCTGGAACAGTTTGTTCCGGGGCTTTTTTGCCAAAACTTGATCCTGCTTCAAACTGCCAGTCTGAACTCAGCTTGTGATGTAAAGAAGGAGTTGAAACAATCTGCTAAACAGCCAAGAACTGAGTAGATAAATAATCCGACCACTGAAAGATCAGTTCCTTGTTCACATTTACTGAACAGGATATAGGCACCAAATGGGTACCTGAATCTTTTACCTACAGGGCAAAAGTACTGAGTTTGAAAATGTGATGGTGGTGGAGCAGGAGGAGGAGGAGAAGGAAGAGGAAAGAGTTAACTGTTTCCATCTCATGCTACAGGACCAATCTGAATTGCTTCCTCCTTCCACACAGCTTGGATTAAACCTGAAAAAACCCTGTTGGAAAGTAATTCCCCCATTTAATAGCTAATTTGGATTCTAGACAGTTACAGTTACGCATCTATGCACCATTTGAACTGTAAAGACACAGGGAGATTATAGAATTCTTTATCCATTGAGACTTAAAAAGCCCAAGACTGAGCATCTTTCAGAAATATGGGATATAGTTTTATTTGGGCATCATTTCATTGACCAATGTAGCTATTGCGCATGTGTGATGACAGAGCAGAAAGAGGGAACATAGAATTTAGGCTGCGTATTAGTCATTGTAATATTATTTTAATTGTACATTTAAAACATTTTTTAAAATTGTACCTTCCTTATATCTAACCAAGCTTGGATAGAATGGATTAAAAATAAAAATGATCAATGACCTCATATTCTCTGTGATGAATTGTTGACGTTTCCCAATAGAAATGTGAAGAGGATGTTCCTTCCATTCTTCAAAAACAGAAATAAGATTTGGAAACATCTTTTAAACTTTCAAAGTATCTTGATTATTTGATTATGCCTTGATTTGAACACTTGAACCTCATCTGATTTTCATAGTCAAGATTTCTAGTGCTAACCAATTTGAAATCAATTTAACCAGACTATGAGTTGACTCAAATGTGACACCCATTCCCAGTGTAGAGCTACAAATTTAAGCAAATAAGATATATGATTTGATAAAAAGACATAATTTTTAACTGATATCGACTCTGGCACTTTTTGGGTTTTGTTTTCATGTGTTGTAATTTTTCTTTATTCTTGTGATAGCTAGGGACCTCAAGGGAGGCAAGGCAGCATGGTATAGTCCAACTTTGTCAGATCTTGGAACCTAAGCAGGATCAGTACTTCAATGGGAGACAACCAAAGAAGCTCTGCAAAGGAAGGCAATGGCAAACCTCTCCTTCTTGTTTGCCTTGGAAGCCCCTTGCTGGGTTTGCCATAGATTGGTTTGGGACTCAATGGCACTCTATGCATATAGGACTTCAAAAGCTGGAAGTGGAATGAGCCTCTCTGGACTTTCAGAGAGCCTGTACAACAATGTCTGTTTAGACAATGTTGTTTATACAAAGGAAGTCCCAATGGTCCATCTAGTGCAGTATTGCCCACTCTTCAGATAACAACTCTGTACTGTCTCAAAGATGTCCCAACATCACTCAGTTAGAATAGGCCTGCCACTTAAACTCTGGTCCAGTGAAAATGGTGACAGTTTAACTGAAATCCTATGCACGTGAAGCATGTGCTATGCAATTGAGCGATGGCCATCCACCACAATACAGACTTTGGGGCTGAAACAACAGGCTTTCCTCAACTCCTCAACCATGTTATAAGGTGAGATTATGGATCATTTCCAAAGAATGATACTCTGAGAGGTCTTGACAGTATGAAGGACTGGGGAAAAAATGGCATTTTTTTCCAGGAGGTGTCAAGCATGACATCTAGGGCCTGCATCACTGGCTAGGTCCAAACTAAGCCACTGTGGTGTTTTCTGCAGCTTAGGCCCAGCTAGCAATGGCATGGGAGGAAACAATGAATGCACCTTGCTTCAGGGGGAGGGGAGGGAAGTATAACTTCAACCATCCCTGAATGGCCTGATTGACAAAGAACTATTCAAACCTGAAGACATCCTTCTCCCAAACAGGAGAACATGCAATACAATGCTGAGCAATGCTCCCTCTAAGCTATGGAGTCTTGTGAGCAAAAACTCTACTTTGTGAGCTACTGGCATCAAAGTTGTGAGTGAGTGATTTGGCTATTGCATGGATTAGTTTGCTCTGGAGTCATCCTTCCTGAGCTAAGACAAAAATGTGTGGTGGTATCACAGAGCTTCCTGATTCACATAAACTGCTATATTTACTAAACAACATTGATGAAAATATAGCTGACTCAGTGGCAAAGTTCTTTCAGACTGCTCTTTTTATATGTACTATAGTATTGCAACACAAAATTTGTTTTTGGGAGATGTGAAAGAAAGACTTATTTATATGGATTTTAGATTATTTTAGAACGGGGTGTTGTTGTTTTCCTCCACCCACCCCCCAGTTGGTATATGTGTCTTATGTTTTATTGATTTATCTATTTGTGTATTTTCACCAATGCCAATGCCAATAAAGGTAACTGAACTGAAAATGTGTGAGCTGGAGGCTAAAAAACTGTGAGCTAGCTCACACTATCTCAGCTTAGAGGGAACACTGATGCTGAGTATAATATAATATTGAATATGCATATTCAATATGTTTCATAGCCTTAATGTTCAAAGGTTTAATAAAGGTTAAGGGTTTCTCCTTTCCTGTCCATGAATGGAACTGCTTAAAGTGGATATACATCTGTGTGATTTTTTTTGCAAGTGTGCCTTATAGCATATAGAAAATACTTTTACAGTAGAATATAGCATAAAATAATGTTTGTAAATTCTGCCATCACAATGAACAATTGCAAATCTCATGAGTAATGTCAGAAAGAGCTGGATCAGGCATAGATTGCTCTTCACCAAAGACCGGATGCACTGTTGCCAGTGAGATTCTGAATAAGTAGACCCACCTGCTAGCTAGCTGATAACACTCTGGGGTCATTTCATTGAAGAAACTGTCAGCCAGTAGGTATTTATATAATGCCACTGATGAATTCATGACCTGCACAGCTGAGACTAATAAAGGTGTAAAAGGAGAAAGAGAGTGTAGATAATGCACATTCCTTTGTATCATAACAAAACTTTGACATGTAAATCAGCTGAACGAGGGAGAATAGGCAAGGAATGCATCTCCCTGTACAGTAAAACAAGGGTGATTGTTCAGCTGCACACTTGGCTCTTGGCCAAAGCAGTCGTGTGCCATGCTTGTTTGCCTACTAGTGCTGCTTAGATTGGCAAATGCCCATGCAGCTTGAAGGCGGAGGACTGGATGCCTGCCAGGAAGTGTGTGGGCCTGATGCCACTGCTGGACTCCATAGCCTGGTAGGAAGGAAGAATACAAAGGCATTCAATAATCCGAATGTCCCTCTGCTTCAAGAGTGTGGTGCCAAGCAGCATTTAATGAGAGATTGCTTTGTTACAAAGTCCTCAACATCAAGTGGGCTGGTGAGCTCATTAACCTGACTGCAGCAAATAAAAAAGGCACACTCAGAAGACTCCCATGATAGCATACTCAATTGTGTAAGAGCCCTTTTGCTTCCTTTATGGTGATCCATTAGCAAGCAGCAGTGTAAACACCACAAAGCAAGCCAGTTTTCTGATTGTTCAACTAAAGTCTCCTTGCCCCTTGGGGTTTAGGGCCTTTCCAGATGATAGGTTTAGTGTGCAGTAAGTGTGCAGTTGTTACTTAGGAGGTGTAGGGGATGCTTTGCTCTCTTTCTCGTCAGCTAGTAAGTTTGCTGCAAAGCAATCTGTATTTTCCCAGTATTCAAACTGCAAAAATCTGGGACTAAAAAAATGTGTTTAGTTCTTTAACTAGAATATGGATTGCAGTACTGAGTACTGACCTATATCCCATCTTCTGCCAAATGAACTCCAACTAAAGAGACTTCTTCCAACATGTGGCTCTTCCACTGGAGCAAGAACCACTGACATTAGACTGGAGGAGGGCTTTGCTGAGCAGAATGGTAGGGTATAGGCCAGTATGTGAATGTGACTGCACAGGAGTCAAGAGCACCTATTGGTCAGTGCCTGTAACAAGGCCTGAGAAATAAGAAGTGATACAGGTCTTTTTTTCCAGTAAGACCAAGACATACTCCCCTGTCTGCATCAGTGTGCTGTTACCATTTCAGGAAATGTTAAGCTTATTTTTTTTCTTTTATCCTTTTAATTTGATTTTTGGAGAGTCTGTTCCCTCTCTTCAGTGGGAAACACCTATCTTCGTTTTAAGGAAAGCATCAGAAAGGGCACTTCCTCTGCTGCAGGAAGGATGCATCCAATGTGTTTCAGGAAGATGGTACAGTATGACACCATCCATCATACCACGTGCTCACTTGGGATTAACCTTTGTGTAAAAAAACATTTATTATTTATTTAGTGCATTTTTATTCTACCCCTCCTACAAAGAGCTTAGGGGACAGACAATGGTCTTTCTTCCTGTACAAACAAACAAACAAACAAACAAAGATGTTTGTACCATCAAGAAATTTCCCAGGTGCTGTGGTAATTATTTACCACTCTGACTTTATTATTTACAATATAAAAATCTATGAAGCAATGGAGAGATTTCAGAGCTTATTTTTATAGCATATCTGCTATTTTGCAGAAAACAATAGTAGAGATTAAGGTTTGGGAAGGGAAGCAATAATACACGGTGAAATGCAAATAAGTGCAAATGCAGCTATCCTGAAGGAATTGGAAATACAATTAGATTTCTCCGTGTGTGTGTGTGTTCATTTTGCAGTAGTGGCCCATTTCTCCCATGCATTGTTTACTCTGTATATGTGAGTTTTGTAGTGATGTAGCAGACAGTCTCTGCTGTAGTTACATAACATGTTTTTTTTGTATTTTTCAGTGAATACATGGCTTGCCCTCAGGAAACTGTATTAGAGAACTGTGCTTCCAGAACAAGTGCCTGTTATATCTCCATTTGAAACATATTAGTCTGTTGATCTGATAACCAATAAGGAAAATTGAAACAAATCTCCACTTACTTTTACAATTTAAAACATTTACTGTGGGCACAATTCTATTGACTTCAGTAGAGCTAAACTGGTGAAGAATTTGACTTATTAGATTATGTCCAAGGGTCAAATTACTACAAACAACATCATTGGGGGGGGGTATCTGCAAAAGAGAATGTATGTAGTTTTGTGTGCACATACTGAGAAGACATTTCTTTGAAACAGTAAGATCCTTATTTCTGCTGCAGTACCAATATGGACCCAAGTGTACATCATAGAATCACAGAGTTGGAAGAGGCCATACAGGCCATCTTGTCCCACCCCATGGTCAATGCAGGATCAGCCTAAAGCATCCTGACAAGTGTTTGCCCAGACGCTGCTTAAAGACTGCCCATGAGGGGGAGATCACCACCTCCCTAGGCAGCTGATTCCACTGTTGCACAACTCTTACTGTAAAAAAGTTTTCCTAATATCTAGCTGATACCTTCCTGCCCTTAATTTAAACTGATTATTGTGAGTTCTATCCTCTGCTGCCAACAGGAACAGCTCCCTGCCCTCCTGTAAGTGATAGCCCTTCAAATACCTAAAGAGAGCAATCATGTCCCCCCCTCAGCCTCCTCTTCTCCAGACTGAATATTCCCAGGTCCCTCAGCCTTTCATTATAGGGCTTGATCTCCAGGCCCCTGATCATCTTTGTTGCTCTCCTCTGTACCCGGTTCACATCCTTTTTGAAGTGAGGCCTCCAGAACTGCACACAATACTCCAAGTATAGCCTAACCAATGCTGTGCACAGCAGGACTATGACATCTTGTGATTTGGATGTTATGCCTCTGTTGATATACCCCAAAATTGTATTAGCCTTTTTTGTCGCCGCATCACACTGGCTGCTCATATTTAACTTTCAGTCCACTGTACCCCAAGATTCAAGATCTTGTTCACAGGGCCGGATCGCCCATAGGGCGAACTAGGCGCCCGCCTAGGGTGCCCCGGCCTGAGGGGCGCCAAATGGCTCCCCACTCCCCCCAAAAAAGTGCCCCCCCGCCGCCCTAACCCGGCGCCCGCCGGGGCCGCCGGACCCCCACCCCCTTCCCAGCAGCCGCGGGACCCCCCGCCCCCTTCCCGGCTTTTCTTGGGGTCCCGTAGCAGCCCCAGAAAAGCCGGCGTCGGGAGGGAGGGGGCAGAGGCTGGACCCCCCCGCCCCCTTCCTGGCTTTTTTGGGGGTCCCGCAGCCACGGGGGGCCCAGAAAAGTCGGCGCCGAGAGGGAGGGGGCGGAGGCTGGACCCCCCCTGCCCCCTTCCTGGCTTTTCTGGGGGTCCCGCAGCCACGGGGGCCCCAGAAAAGTCGGCGCCGGGAGGGAGGGGCGGAGGCTGGACCCTCCCCGCCCCCTTCCCGGCTTTTCTGCGGGTCCCGCAGCTGCGGGGCCCCCAGAAAAGCCGGCGCCGGGAGGGAGGGGGCGGAGGCTGGACTGCAGAGCCTCCAGGAAAGCCAGCGCCCCGCCGCCACCGCCGGTCACCAGGGCCCACTGGGAGGCTGGCATCCCCAGTGGGGGCGCCCCAGGCTGTCTGGCCTAGGGCGCCCAGACACCTGGAGCCGGCCCTGCTTGTTCATACACACTGCTACTGTTCCTCATTTTTGTTACCCAGACTCAGCACTTATCCTTGTTAAGTTGCATCTTGTTTACATCCACCCACTTTCCCAATGTGTTTAGATCTCATTGAATTCTATCTCTATCTATTTCTATCTGTTCCTCCCAATTTAGTATCATCTGCAGATTTAATGAGTAGATAGTTTATAAAAATATTGAAATGTACTGGGCCCACAACCAAGCCCTGTGACACCCCCACTGGACACCTCCCTCCATTCAGATATAATGTTGTTGACAACTACTCTCTGAGTGCGGTTCTCCAACCAGTTCCCTATCCCTATCCGCCTAACTATCCTACAATCCAATCCACAGTCCTTTAATTTACCCATCAGAACCTGTCAAAAGCTTTACTGAAATGTCGTTGACAACTACTCTCTGAGTGCGGTTCTCCAACCAGTTCCCTATCCACTTAACTATCCTACAGTCCAATCCACAGTCCTTTAATTTACCCATCAGAACCTGTCAAAAGCTTTACTGAAATCCAGGTAAACAACATCAGCAGCATTCCCTCGATCCAGTAAGCTTGTCACTTGATCAAAGAAGGAAACAAGGTTGGTCTGGGCAGGACCTGTTGGGGACAAATTCATGCTGACTTCCCCAGATCACCAAATTGTCCTTTAGATGCTCGCAGACTGATCCTTTTAAAATCTGCTCCAGTATCTTCCCTGGGACATAGGTCAGACTGACTGGCCTGTAGTTTCCTGAGTCATCCTTCCTCCTTTTTTGAAAATTGGGATAACATCTGCCCTCCTCCAGTCTTGTGGCACATCTCCCATCCTCCAAAAGGTCAGGTAGATGATGGATAAAGGCTCTGCAAGCTCTCTAGAAAGTTCTTTGAGCACTCTTGGGTGCATACCATCTGGTCGGGGGATCTGTACTCATTCAATGCAAGTAGGTGTTTCTCAACTACCTCTCTGTCAATGGCTGCAATCACACACACTAAATAATCCACTTTCAATCCATTTTCAGTGCACTTTTGAATTGGATTTTGCCAGTTCACACAGTAAAATCCAGTTGGAAAATGCACTGAAAGTGGATTATTTAGTGTGTGTAATCGCAATCATTGTCAACCGGCAGCCCGGATGCCATGCCTTGCCTACTACCATCTCTAGATAAGCCTGTTCTCTTCTTCAGGGAAAAAACTGAGGCAAAATTGGCATTGAGCCTTTCTGTTTTCACTCTGTCCTCTGTCAGAGTTTCTCCATTTTCACCGAACAGTTGGCCCATCACCTCTTTTAACTTGTGTTTGTTCCTCACATATCTGAAGAAGACTTTCTTGTTGTAGTAAACCTCTGTGAGCTTTGGCCTCTCTGATGACAGACTTATAGTGCCTAGCAACCTGCAGATACTCTTCTTTAGAAGTATGTCCTTGACTCCATTTCTTGAACACTTCCTTTTTCTCCCTTAGCACATCACACAGGTCTCTGTTCATCCACATTGGCTTCTTGGATCCCCTACTATCTTTCCTTCTTACTGGAATCATGATGGCTTGAGTTTGCAAAAGCTCTTGTTTTAGGAGAGCCTGCCCTTCCACTTTTTCCCCTTCCCTTCCAGTCTTGCCCATGGAATGATTCTCATCATACCTCTGAGTTTATTAAAGTCTGCCTTACTGAAATCTAACATGCACATGTGGTTAGCAAAAGGAATTCTATCAGGACATGGTCACTTCCCCCTAAGGTCCCCACCACCTTCACCCCATCTACCATCTCTTGCCTGTTGGTCAATATTAAATTGAGTATGGATCCGTTTCCGGTTTTGGTGGGCTGATGGCAGCTGTTTCTCCCAGCTCCCAGGGACATAGAATGCAAACCAGCAGGTAGAGAGGGGTTGCAATCATACACATCCCCCCAGGGCTCAAGGAATGAGCCCTGAGTCAGGGGGCGCTAAGGTTTGCCACCCCCCCCGGCTTTTAGCCTGGAGATGGGGGCGTCCTTTTGCCCTGATGGTCTCTCCGCTGTGTTCCAGTATTGGACGAGGCTATGCACACCAGACCAAGCGGGCGGTGATCAAGTTTTAATTAAGCAACTGGCAGAATCGATAAAGTAATGGAAGAAGAGTGATTAAAAGTTAAATGAAGCATTAGAGGGAAGCGAAGTTTATCCCTGTAAGCATGGGGGGGGAGGTAACTGCGGACCCCCTCCTCTGGATGACCAGATAATGGAACTAATTACTACTGGATGAATAGAGCTTGAAGGGACTGTGATGGAGGAGTGCTGAGATTTAAGAACTGAGTAACAGATAAGCAAACATTCAGGACTTTAAAAACAGTATCTGAAAATATACACCATCCAGCTGGCTACAAATGGCTAGAGTGAAGAATCAGAAGTTTTCTTTTTAAAGACTGTCAACATCCCAATAAGAGCCAGAGTGAAGCAAAGTCTACCCCTAAAAAAAAAGAAGAAGAAGCAGGGGGAAAAGGAAACTCCCTCCCCCCATATAACAATGTAAAAATAAAGTTCCCAAGGCGGTAGGCGGAGCGAAAAGAGAGAAAGGATTGAATGGGAAAACTTACGAGTGCTGAAGTGCTTTCATGAATGGCGGCTGTAAATGCAGCAGAATCCTTCTTCAGCAGACAGAGGGTGGGAACCCCCCCCTCGAAAGACAAAGTAACTATGTAAGCATTTGAAAACAACCTCTATAGGCATTGGAAATCTTTTTTTTTCTTCCTAAAGAGAATCTAAACATCTCAGTGAGAGGTGGCTGTAAAGTGTGGTGAAATTTTGTTTAAATAGAGGGGGGGAACCCATCTAAAAATAAAGTAATTTGGAATCTATTTGAAATAATTTGGACAGACCTAGAGAATCACTAGAGAAAGTGGAATGATCTGACAGATTTATGGGACCCTGGCAATTTGGTAATAAAAAGAAGATAAGCAAACCCCTAACTCTGAAAATGGCGCCTGTTGCGTCGAAAGAATTAAAATGAAACTGAATCTTCTTCAGGAAGTCGAAAGTTTAACTGAACAATAAACACTACTGAGAAGGACTGGCGAGGCAGCGACGTCCTCCTCCGACAAGCGGGGGGGTGTGTGAGGCAATTCTCCTCCCAAAAATAAAGTTATTATGTACTTTGGTGGGAGAGATGGAGCTAATGAAATGTTGGGTGAAAGGTGGCTACATGGGTTAATTGTTCAGGAGATAGCAGATTTTTAGAAGATATCAACAATATGGACTGTGAGCTGAAGAAGATTAAGAGAAGAAGATTCTCCAGCGAAGATTTTTTTGGGATAAGGCTTTTGATTATGGGGGGATGTATGGATAAAACAGGGGCGAAGGGCTCATATAGAAAAGATGCATGTTTGATGGTGATTGCTCAAATGAAATTTAAATGTATTTTATCAACTTAGACTAGTATTATAATTGGAAGAGAGGTTGAAGTGTCTGGAAATTAGTTTCATAAGCTTAAATAGATTAGGTTTTGATAATTTTAAGACATTAGTTTGATGGGAGTCTAATTGAGGCGAAGGGGATGTTATTTGATACCTATTTAGGTTCTTTCTTTTTTTTAATAAGAGGGTAAATGGAGTGAGCTCTTAGAAGAAGTATATTCAAACCTAATTTTGACGTATTTATTAATTCCACTTAAATAATTTTGGATGTTGGGTGGATTGCAGGTAATGGTTGGTTAAAAATTTTTAAACAGTCAGATGGGCAGAATGTAATAGCTAGATTGGCAAAAATTGTTGTTATTGTTGTCAGATGATGAGGATGCCTGATGTTTGCATAAAAAGAAATTTAAGTGTATTTCAGAAATATACTCCAAACAGTCAGTATGGACTAGAGCTTCTATAAACGATTTACTCAACTGTCACCTTCAAGGTTAACAACTGAAAGCTTTTCTTAATGCCATATTTGTAAGCATTGTATATGATCATCACACCTTGGATTTTCTTTTCTATCTCCCCTTCTTGTAGTTTGTATTAGTACCCTTCCCCTTTTCTGTAGTTTTTTAGAAAATGCAATAAAAAATCCCCTTCGGGGGGCATAAAAAAATATTAAGTCGAGTATGGCTGAGCCCCTTGTAGCTTCCTCCACCATTTGATGAAGGAAGTTGTAATCAAGACAGGTCAGGAAGTTGTGTGACTATAGACGCTTTGCAGAGTTTGTCTCCCAAGACACATCAAGGAAGTTGAAGTCACCCATAACTACCAGGTCATGTTGTTTGGATACCCTCTCAAGCTGTTCAGGGAAGGCAGCATCCACTGCCTCATCCTGGTGAGGAGGTCAGTAGCAGACTCCAATCACAATACTATTTGTCTTTCCTTCCCTTATACTCATCCAGATACTTTCCACTGGGCTGTTGCCCGCCTCCTCCAGTATTTCCTGACAAACTAATCCTCTCTTCACATACAGTGCCACTCCACCTCCTCTTTGATGCTTTCAGTTTTTAAGAACATAAGACCATAAGAAAAGCCAATGTTGAATCAGGCCAATGGCCCATCTAGTCCAACACTCTGTCACACAGAGGCCAAAAGTACCAGGTGCCATCAGGAGGTCCAGCAGTGGGGCCAGGACACTAGAAGCCCTCCCACTGCTGCCCCCCCAGCACCAAGAATAGAGTGCATCACCTGCCCCAGACTGAGAGTTCCCATCTATACCCTGTGGCTAATAGCCATTGATGGACTTCTGCTCCATATGTTTATCTAATTCCCTCTTGAAACTGTCCATGCTTGTAGCTGCCACCACCTCCTGTGGCAGTGAATTCCATATGTTAATCACTCTTTGGGTCAAGAAGTACTTCCTTTTATCTGTTCTAACCCGACTGCTCAGCAATTTCATGGAGTGCCCACGAGTTCTTGTATTGTGAGAAAGGGAGAAAAGTACTTCTTTCTCAACCTGCTCAATCCCATTCATAATCTTATAAACCTCGAACATGTCACCCCTCAGCCGTCATTTCTCCAAGCTAAAGAGCCCCAAGCGTTTTAACCTTTCTTCATAGGGAAAGTGTTCCAACCCTTTTATCATTCTAGTTGCCCTTCTCTGCACTTTTTCCAATGCTATAATATCCTTTTTGAGATGTGGCGACCAGAACTGTATACAGTATTCCAAATGAGGTTGCACCAATGATTTATACAGGGGCATGATGATACTGGCTGAATTGTTTACAGTTCCCTTCCTTATAATCCCCAGCATAGCGTTGGCCTTCTTTATTGCAGCTACACACTGTCTAGACATTTTCATTGAGTTATCTACTATGACTCCAAGATCTCTCTCTTAGTCAGTCTCTGCCAGTTCAGACCCCATCAACGTGTATTTATATTTAGGATTTTTGGCTCTAATGTGCATCACTTTGCACTTGGCCACATTGAACCCCATTTGCCACATTGACGCCCACTCACCCATCCTCAACAGATCCCTTTGGAGTGCCTCACAATCCTCCCTCGTTTTCACCACCCGGAACACCTTCGTGTCATCTGCAAATTTAGCCACTTCACTGCTTACTCCCAATTCGAAATCGTTAATAAACAAGTTAAAAAGCATCGGACTGAGTACCAATCCCTGTGGTACCCCACTGCTTACCATCCTCCACTGAGAAAGTTTCCCATTTATACTCACTCTCTGTTTCCTATTGATAAGCCAGTTTTTGATCCACAAGAGGACTTTTATCCCATGACTATTGAGCTTACTTAGGAGCCTTTGATGAGGAACTATATCAAAAGCTTTCTGGAAGACAAGGTAAATAATATCTATTAGGTCCCCCTTGTCCACATGTTTGATCACTCCCTCAAAAAACACTAACAGGTTAGTGAGACAAGATCTTCCCTTACAGAACCCATGCTGAGTCTGCCTCAGTAGTTTTTGTTCATCAATGTGCCTACTAATTCTTTCTTTAATAACATTTCCACCAACTTACCTGGTATCGATGTCAGACTGACTGGCCTGTAATTTCCTGGATCTCCCCTGGAGCCCTTTTTAAAGATGGGAGTGACATTAGCTACCTTCCAGTCCTCAGGAATGGAGGCAGATTTTAAAGAAAGATTACATATTTTTGTCAGGAGATCCACAAGTTCACATTTGAGTTCTTTCAGAACTCTCGGATGAATGCCATCCGGGCCTGGTGATTTATTAGTTTTTAAATTGTCCATTAGTCAGAGGACTTCCTCTCTTGTCACCACAATCTGATTCAGGTCTTTCAACCCCCTCCCAAAATCATTGCTTCTGGAGTGGGCAAGCACTTCTCCTCTTCCACAGTGAAGACAGAGGCAAAAAATGCATTCAGCTTCTCAGCCATTTCCCTATCATCCTTCACTACTCCTTTTACCCCTTGTTCATCCAAGGGCCCCACTGCCTCCCTGGCTGGCTTCCTACTTCTAATGTATTTGAAGAAAGTTTTATTGTTGGCCTTTATGTTTTTTGCGATATGCTCCTCATATTCCCTTTTTGCTTGCCTGATCTCAGACTTGCATTTTATTTGCCATAGTCTGTGTTCCCTTTTATCAACCTCTTTTCTTGAACAACTCGTATCTATCCACTACTACATTCTAGTCATGGGAATCATCCCACCAAGTCTCTGTAATGCCTACTAAATCATATCCCTCTGTCTGCATTAGAAGCTCAAGCTCTTCCTTCTTTTTGCCCAAGGTTTGAGCTTTGGTAAATAGACACCTGAAGCCTTTGGCTCCATTAGACCTGCCCCTCACAGGTGAGCCTCTGTTGTTTGCTCACCTTCATTTAAATTCTTCTGTTGGTCATCTTCTTCCCCTTGTGGTGTCAGTTTAAAGCCCTCTTGATGTATCTCTAGATTTCTGCCAAACACATTCTTCCCTGACCTGGACAGGTGAAGTCCAGTGCATGCTAGTAGGTTGTCACCTTCACTATTCTTTACTGAGAAGGTTATCCATGTCTGTTATAGGGGGCCTATTTTAAAACAACAAAAATGGAAGGGTACTACATGCCTTCAGCATGTGTTTATCTAAGTGTCTTCCCAATTGAAATTTCTTCCTGGGACCTAGTGAGGAGCCAGTGGGCTTGCCTGGAGAAACAGGTAGATCTGTGTGTCATTATCAAGTTCTCTTAAGGCTGCTTTTAGATGGGGAGAGAGATCTGATCCTTCTCTCCTCTTACCCTGCTCCTAGTATTAGAAAGTAGAAGCCCAATCACAAGGGAGAAGGGAAATGGACTGGCCTCTGGCTGTTTGGCTTCCTTCCTCCCAGTTCATTCAGCCTTACAGAAAATAGAAGCAAAGGTTTTGCTTCTTCCTCTGATGGATCCAGACATGTGGTGGGCATCTATGAGTAGCAACATAATGCTACAGAAAAATGCCTCTGCTTCTACCTTCCAGGTTCATTTTTGCCATGTTGCTATCCATTACAGGCTCATGCCAAGAGCTGTCAACCTCTATGTGAGGCCTGGAATTCTCCCAGGTTTACAACTGATCTCTTCAGAATACAGAAATCAGTTCTTTTGGAGAAAATGGCAGCTTTGGAGGGTGGACTCTATAGCCCTGTGTCCATGCTGAGTTCTTTTGCCCTCCCCAGACTCCACCCATTTCAGCACTGCCTCCAAATCTCCAGGAATTTCCCAAGCTGAAGTTGGCAGCCTTAAGCCCCTTACATGGAATGCCTCAGGAAAGATTTATCTTTTGCCCTGGTTGTACAGAATAAGAACTCTCACCAAGGCAGTGAGTTGCAATACGCCAGGGGAAACACTGTACACAGAAACACCAGTCGGGAATGGTAGCTGGCATCATGGCTATGGGTTACATGGCCTACTTTCATGCATGCATAGGGTTGCCAGATCCAACTCAAGAAATATCTGAGGACTTTGAGGGTGGACCCAGGAGACATTGAGGGTGGAGCCAGGAGCAAGTATGTGACATCACTTTTGTGATTTCACACTTTTTGTGATTTCACGCTTTTTGTGATTTCATACTTTTTGTGATTTCACAAAAGTGATGTCACATCCTGTGATTTCACTTCCAGGTCCACCCCCACATCCAGAAGGTTCCTGTGATTCTATGGTAGGAGTTTGTGCTTCTAACACAGTGATTTCTCTCAACTGATTCTCCATCCAAGCCACACACAGTAGAACCATTCAGGGTTGCCAGGTGAGGCTGACAGGCTGGCAGGGGACTTTCCAGGAGTCTCTGGGAGAGGAGAGGGAAGAAGCATGATTGAACTCCAAAGGGAGTTCCGGCTGTCAGATTTAAAGGAACAGCATTCTTTTTATATGCCTTCTCTCCTTTGGAAATAATGGAGGATGGGGGCATCTTCTTTGGGGACTCATAAAATTGGACTTCCCAGTCCAATCTTTTTGAAACTTGGGAGGGGGGTTGAGGAGAGATGACAGATGAGGAGCTGAAAATTTGGTGCCTTTACCTCAAAAACCAGCCCCCCAGAGCCCTAGATATGCACAGATTGATTCTCCATTATACCCTATCTGGGTGGCCTAGGATCCTTGGCCCCTATTGTGTTTGGAACCAAGCTCAGGACTGAGGCTGCAGACCCCTGGTGGTGATCCGTGGACACAACAATAACAATTAGTTTGGTTCTTGTGGAGGGGAAAGAAAATGGGACTATATCCAGCCCTCATTCCAAATCTTGACCCATGATATTTCTTTCAACTATCTAGCTATGGTTATGTTCATGAAGAATGGGAACAATGTTTCAGCAGCCATTTGGGTGCACATTTGGGTGCACATACAGGCTTCTACATATATGTGGTCTTCTGCTAGATCTTTGGCATTGCTTCTTTCTCACCTCAAGCTGGTGGGGTAATGCACAGTGCAATGAAATTCTGGTGTTTAACTAGATATTTTAGTGAAGAAAAGAAAGAGGAGGAGGAGGAGGAGATTGGATTTATACCCTGCCCTTCACTTTGAGTCTCAGAGCAGCTTACAATCTCCTTCTCTTCCTCTCCCCACAACAGACACCCTCTGAGGTAGGTGGGGCTGAAAGAGCTCTGAGAGAACTGCTTTTGACAGAACAGCCCTGAGAGAACTGTCGCTTGCCTAAGGTCACCGAGCAGCTGCATGTGGAGGAGTGGGGAATCAAACCCGGCTCTCCCAGACTAGAGTCCACGAGAAGCAGCATCCTCATATCTGATGTAATTATAGCCTTTAGGTTACCATCTATTGTTTTTTCATTTGATTAAGGTAGCCCACCTGGCATCTACTACAGCCTGCGTTTTCTGTATGGTAACTCTCATGCTGGATGTGGAATGGTATGGTATAGTCCAGCTCTCGGAAGCTAACCAGGGTGGGGACCTGGATGGGTATCCACCAAGGAAGACTGCAGAGGATGGCAATGGCAAACCACTTTTGCTTTTAACTTGCCTTGAAAGCCCCTTGCTGGGGTCACTGTAGGTCAGCTGTGACTTGAAGGCACATACATACCTAACTCACAGATTTTTTGTGAGGTGAGTGGTGCCAACTTGAGACACTTTTTTTACAAGTTGCTGTAAGGACATTTAATTTAGGATGTAAGATGTGGGCATTTTACGTGGGAGAGGGGTTATTTGGGATTTCATTTTAGTTTGTATATTTTAAATTTGGATTTGTAAACCACCATGAGCTACATAGTAAAAGAAGGGTATAACTATTTTAATAAAGTAAAATAAAAATAAACAACATCTCGCTTTGCCCTAAAACCTTTGGATGTTTCATATGTCTTGAGAATCACATTCTCAGTGGGCACCATGTATTGTTATAAAAAAAATTCTAGGTTGCCATTTATAATTTCCTTTTTCTATGGTATCACAAGGAGATGTTCATCCCTAGAAAGTGACAACTATTGGTCAAGCTCTCTCTTCTAGTTTGCATTCTAATCAAAGAAGAATAAAGGGGAAATAGTTCTCATCAGGCACAATATTTACTGCTGAAATGGAAGGCCTGCAAGAGAGGCAGAGGATTTGAGCTCAAACTTGTCAGAAGAGTCACATTTTTAACCATTCAAATGCTCCATTTCTTAAGAACATAAAAATAGATACTGTTTTGCTAGTGTCCTGGCACTAGTAGCAGCTTTTCCTGGGTACCACAAGCATGCACGGCATTCTGGGGATTTGCATCGGGTTCAGGTACCCTTGGGAGTAAGACAGAATGCTTACATTGCATGAAGAGAAGGCAGATCTTGACACTGATGCCAAGGAGAAGGATTCCTTGAAAATGCAGTAAAGCACCAAGAGGCAAGAAAGAAGGTAGCTATTGTGAAATCATGAGCTCGTTCTTGTTTATGGCATTCAGTTTCTTCTGGGGATTAATGAAACATGGGCCACTGAGAATGGCGGGCTAGGAGGACAAAATCCATGGGTATAAGTTGTAATAGGGGCCCATGGAGCAGAGTAGCCACATTCCTGGTTAACTGTCTATTTTATTTTAAATATTTATCTACCTCCTTTCTTCCAGGCATCCCAGGACCTGGGATCTTGCTTTGATCCTCTGAATGTGAAAAGGTTCTAAAGTGAATCTTTGTGGAGGGGACTTGGGGAAGAGGTGTCCCATCAGTAGTGAAGGGAAAATACTGTGTTAGTTTAGTTGATGCCCAGAGCCATTGTTATTTGTTCCTTCTGATTTTTAGAATGAGATAAATTTGTTCAAAGGGATTGAGCCTATGACACTGAATATCTGGCTCTCTGACCTGAAAGGCACATGAGGACAAGACAACCAGCACCACTAGTAAAACAAATATTCCACCATCAGGGTCAAGTACTCATAACCACTGAATGCACTGGAAATAGTAATTCCATGTGAGACTTGACTTTCTTAGTCTTGAAGGGTGTAATAATACCAGCACGCTTTATTCTCTAACAAAATATGACCTAGAGTAAAAGAGCATGAGTAGTGATAAGAACTGCCTCCAAATTGCCTAAGAATTGCTAAGTATTTCAGTTGACTTCTTGTACAATCAGAGGCTAACCTGCAAAAACCCATTTCTAGGAATTCTTTTGTCCCTAAGGACCAAATTAGTCTGCATTTTTCATTCATGGTGACTTCTCTTTGGAAGTAATCTTTGTATGGCAAGCAATTATCCAGCTAAGTTAAAAAATGTAAAGCAATATAATAACCAGTAGTGATGAGGAGATTATTTGTCTTTTTTTGGATTTGATTTCTATTTCTGGGAATCTACTCCAACAATTTTCTGACAAATTTCAAGGAGCTCCAAGTGCTTGATTGGTCACCTGTATTACTATAAATGCACCATGTTTTTTTTCCTGCCATGAATATGGTGATGTGGTAAGGTTTCCCTACATTCCCTACAAGTGGAAACCTGCAAGGACTTGTGGGAGGCATTTCACTTCCCCTCCCCCACTGTTTCCTATTTCCCTTTCCTGAAAGCTCATAGACTCTCCTCTTTTCCTGCTCCCTTCTCTCTTACGGTTGCCAATCTGGAGATCTCTTGGAATCACAACAGATCTTCCAACTACACAGATCAGTTCCTTCATTAGGGTTGCCAGCTCCAGGTTGGGAAAATCCTGAAGATTTGGGAGTATAATGCCATACAGTCCACCCTGAAAATTAGCCATTTTCACCAGGGGAACTGACCTGGAGAGCAGTTGTAATTCCAGGTGATCTCCAGTCCCCCACCTGGGAGTTGGCAACCATAGTTCCCTGGTGGATACGGCTGCTTTGGAGGAGAGTATGGCATCATATCCTCTGGGGCCCCTTCCCTCCTCAAACCCCACTCTCCCCAAAATCCAAATCTCTAGAAATTTCCTAACCTGGAGCTGGCAACCTTATCTTCTTCTCACCCAACAGCCAACATACCTTTATCAGCCCCTCTGTCTTAAGCTTCTGTCTCTCAGCAGCCTCTGCCTAGGAAAACTATGGCCCAGTTGTGTCGTGCTGGCCACTGGGCCCACTTGCATGGTAGGAACCCTCAAGGACTTGTGTGGCATCACTTCACTTTCCCCTGTATACTCCTCCCTATACTATTTCCTCTTTCCCTCCTCCTGGCTGGCAACCCTAGACTGGCTTGACCCTGATGAATCCTCTTTCAAAGGCCAAAACAGCCCTGGAAAGGGTCCTGCCCCCTCCGCCCACCTTTTAGCCATAGAAACCCAGCCTGGGAGACTATGGTTGCCTAGCAACAGCCACTGAGGGAATCTGTTTGGTAAAGATACAAGTGCTCCTTTTATAACTTTTGGCTTTTTCAAACTCCCCAATGTATTTTTTTTAGATTTCACATTTTTCTTCAAACCTGGGGCCCTTTTCAGGTTTGTAGAAAGATCCGTCTTGCCCATTCACAACTCAGTCACCAGACTTAAGCATCCAAAGATTTAGCCGACTTCACTATTAGAATACGTAGTATGGTTTAATTGCTGAAGTCTAATCTTTTCCTCCATGGTTGCACAAGAGTTATTTATATATTTTAAAGGATTGATATGGCTGTCTTCATATGTTTCTTTCTTTCTTTTTAACATTTATGTACTAGTGTATAGTATATTTTTTCTTTATTCAGAACCATACAAGATATCACTGGAGTTATAATTGTATGTGTGTTGTGTAATCAGGGGTGGGGTGGAATGTATGCATATACACTTCATTTTGGTTTTGTTATGTAAAATGAACAATGGGAGATATTTTTACCTTAATTTCTCATTTTTAGAGATGACAGATGCACACATGTGTACAAGAGAGTCAGCATTAAAAAACAGAAAAATCCACTTGCATAGAGAATGCATATAGATAATGTGCATGGATAAATTATATTATCTACAGTATTGGTTTATTGTAATTTCCAGTATAACCAATCTCTATCTGTAAATAAAGAACCAGGAAGCAAAGCACAGAAAATGGAGCTCCTGCCCACCCGGCAATGCAGCTGGTGGGCGGGAGCTTTTTTTGCCGCTCCGAAGAAGGGAGATGGCAATGGCTGGGGCGCTGTACGTCTCGATGCTGCGGGGGGTGGAGCCGGCTGCTTCAAAGGGCCAGGCTCCACTCCCACGTTTGTCAGTTGCTCCGCGTGCTCGCCCACCCTCCCGCCCTGTTTATTAGTGCAGGCTTTGGCTGGTCGCCATTTAGAGGGGCCAGGTAGGAATTTTTCGCTTCCACCCATATTGGCAGAAGTGGTGGAGGTGTTTTCGCCTACCTTGCACTGAGGGCAGTGGTTTTAAGGGAATTATGGTGGGAGGCAATTAATTAGTCTGGTCACTGGGCAGGTTTGTGCAAGCAAGAAACGGAACTGGTGAGCACCTTTCGGCATATCCCATTAGGGAACAGGTGGTCATCATGAACTGCCTTTGGATTCTAAGGTCCTGGGTGGGGAATGGTGATCACCTCTGGGAACCTTTAGGGCAGGCTCCTCCCTGCAAGTTGAAAGGCTTCAGGGGTAGGCACTCCTAGGGGGCAACCAGTTGCTGGGCTGCCGGTTATGAGCCAGAGAATAAATGGCTCACGGCCGGAGCTGGGTGACCTGCCCATTAAGGATAAGGGGGTTGGTCAGGGAAGTGATGCCTGCCTTGCCTGTTCCATGCTTGCTTAGTTGTTATTGCTGCAATGTTCTGTTAGATAGTTAATAAAGTGGCCCTTGTTTAATTCCAAAGCCGTTGTCTGTCTCATTATTCTGGCTGGGGCAGTGAACATGTAGTCTCTGCTCTCAGAATGAGTCCATAACAAATGTTGAGCAAGACCAACTATAGAATATTGCAAAACCAGACACAGTTGTTTGAATTGCAGAGGCTGCGGTCAGATGTGCCACTTAGTGGTGAGGAAGCACTCCTGATTTGATCCAGTGTTATTTGACATGAAGACATTCAATCAGACATTCCAGCATAATCTGTTTTACCGCAAGCTCAGTCCATCACTGAATGATTAGATGGTGTGGTCAGGCAAGGGTTTGTTGTTGTTGTTTCTGTCTTTTGTGCATGCACATAACGGATGAAGTGAACCCCCCTGCAGAGATGTCTCCATGCAGGGTTTTTTGTGCATGCACTTTCCCACTTCCTAGACTTAAGTCTCCGCTTTGACAGTTTGCCAATCCATCTGTGGAGCACTTTGATCTCTTTGGTTCACAGTGAGCCATGGTCGCCTGACAGAGATCATTCCCTTTCCCACTCATTTTCAAATCTAGTCTAGAGATGGAGATGATTATGCAGTTATGTGCATATCACCAAGTGAACAAAAAATGGTGCTGAGTCAGGATGGAATGAGCAGACCATCCCAATGGCTTGAGAGCATGCTTGAGCAATTAGACTAGGGAAAATCTGCCCATGGCCTGTTGGCAAGTGTTAGGACTGGACTTTCCCTGGTGTCTTTTTACTCTGATTCAGGGGTGGGGCAGAACGGGGTGCCAATGACTGCTGAAGCTTTCATAGATGTTGCTGTATGAACATGCACTTTAGATCTATGAGGCATCAGCATCTATATTGGACCGAAACGCATGTCTGATCACAGCCAGAAGCAAGCAAACTTCTTGCCATTTTCCTAGACTGGAAATAAACTACAAAACTTTTGTAATAAAAGTCTTCCATTCTCTATAAACTTTGTAATAGCAGGCATTCTAATGAAGGCTTCTTTTAAAATGTAGAGTTTTAGTAATAAGTAGAGTCTTAGTAATAAGGGCAACTCATATAATAACAATGAGTGACCATAGGCAAAATGACTGCTCCTGATCCAAAAGTGTGTGCTTGAGTTCTCTTGGCACGTTCTTCAACACCATTACTTTTAATTCTTCCACAGGCCAAAGATGGAGATCTTCTGATCTGTTACACATACACCAATATTACAACTTCATGCATTTTTAAGGTATAGTGGAGAAACAAAAATGCAATACAGACAAATCAAATTCCTTCTCTCTTCCCTAGTTAATAAGTAATGTAGTAACCAGAATGATGAATAGAACACTCCACAGAAATTCCAATGCAGAGTGTGGGATTTCAGCAGTGATCCTCAGATTGTAATCCTATGAGCACTAATTGGGAGTAAATCCTAGTGAACTACATCACTTTTCTGTAGACAGACAACATACAAACAAACATATTGGGCAGAATCCAAAGAATACTCATAGTATTCATTAAAACTGTTGGAACTTGCTTTTCAGCAAATTATTTGAACCCAGAACAGCAATCCCTTCTGCCTGCAAAAATATTGCTGTAGGGAGGTAAAGGGTCAGCCTTAAGGACATTCATAGGTGTATATGGCTTTTGTGCTCTGACACCATTGATTGAATTTTAAGGAAGGGATTGTAGTTCAGTGATACAGCATGTGATTTGTATACAGAAGGTTTTACGTTCAACAATAGAAAAAAAGAGGAGCCCTGCTGGATCAGACCAGTGATCCATCTGGTTCAGCATCTTGTCTCACACAGTGACCAATCAGTTCCCCTGGAGGGCCAACAGCAGGGCCTAGAGCCAAGGCCTTCCCCTGATGTTGCCTCCTGGCACTGATCTACTGAGGTTTACTCCCTCTGGATGTGGAGGTTCCCTATAGTCACCACAGTTAGTAGCTACTGATAGACCTATCCTCCATGAATCTGCCTAATCCCCTTTAAAGCTGTCTATATACCTGTGGCCATCACTACATCCTCTGGCAGTGAATGCCACATTTTAATCACTTGTTGTGTAAGGAATTAAAGTTCATGGAATCTTCAGAGAGCATCTGTGAGTCAGAGGAGATGGTTCTGTGCTACCTACGGTCACCTAATGAGCTTCATAGTTGCTCGGTGATGTTGGGCCAATCACTCTGTCTCAGTCTAATCTACCTCACGGGGAGTTGTGAGGATATAGTAGTGGAGGGAAATACAGTGTATGCTACCCTGAATTCCTTGGAGAGAAGGTAGGACAGATTAGATTGGTACACAGATAGTAATCCCCCAATAATCTGGGGGACTGATTCCAGAAACCTCCTCCTTCAAAAGATGATCAATGTCATCAGAATGGGCATTGTTGGTCAAACAGAAGGGGGATCCTTGAATGAAGGAGCAGCAACTGTGCAGCTTGCTACAGTACAAAAGAGTATTTCCAAACTGTGTGTACAATGCAAGATTAAGAGGGTGTTGTGCTCAGTATCGGGTGGGTGGGTTCATTCTCCAACTGCTGCTGTAGGTTCCAATGTAACCCTCTTTCTTGGCACATTACTTAACGTTTTTCATTGTAGTTATCTGATAACAGAACAAAGTAACTGGCTTGGGGAAAAGCAGTAAAGAAAATAGGAGAGAAAAGATTGTGATACAAGAAGCTATGCAGTAGAGCCTATTTTAGCATAGCTGTTCAGTTGAAAACATGTCAGACAACAAGTCTTGCAGTTTCCATTGACTGCCAGTGTAGTAGCAGCAAAGCTAGTGTAGGGTTCTTTTATTTTATATTAAATCAGTTTCATAGTGAGGTCAATAGAGTTTAAGGCCTCTTACGGAAACTAAGAATCTTCCCTCTAATGATGTCATAAGGTTTTATTACATTAAAGCATTAAAAATCTTTTTTTTGCTGCTAATACAGTAGTAAAAAACATGACCCAATTCTCATGAAGTCAACATAGTCTTGGAGCTGGTTTTAAGTATGTGTGTTGTACTAAGGATTTCATAGTAAAAAGTGAAAGTAAGTTTGGAATAGTTCTAGAGGAGTAAAACAACAGCTGGGTACAGACCCTTTATCCCACAAATGCATTCAGAATCATATGGCCTTGGGAGATTACAGTAAAGAAAATGGCAGCCCAGATGTCAGAGGTGGGCTAGGTTGAGGCAAAAGACCTGAAAAAGAGGGGAGAAGGAAAGAATAAATGAAAGATGGGGAGCGGGAGGGTTGATTGTAAAAGCTTTGGTTTCAAAAGTCCAAGAGGATCTAAAAAGGTTATCACTTGTACATCACACAAAGTGGACCAGTGATTCTTAACCAGAACAATTCACACACACACACACACACAGAGCGATCTACTTAACTTTTTAGATTTATATTTATTGGGATTATTTATAGCCCACCTTTCTCATAGGGATTCAAGGCCCATTACAGAGAGTGGGTCAGTGCAATCAACAAAATGGGTCATTAAGTAACCAGTGCATTCACATTTTAGAAGCCTGGATCCACCAGAAAGAACTGAAGCATAGCATCAGTATTCATATGACACATTAAGCACTACAGAAATTACATAATAGGATCCTACTGACAATAAGTGATGCACAGCATTATAGACCACAGTCCCAGTCATTTATCCAGGTGAATTTGTGAACCATTTTGTGCACTGCAACCCTATTATCTGTGTAGAATGAAAGAAAAGGAAAACCACTCTTGAACAGTTTGGTTTTGCATAGTTTGTGGAAAGCCAGAGGAGGGGAAGCTTTCCTGACCTTCTTGGGCAGGCCATTCCATAAGTTGGGGGCCACAATGGAGAAAGCACAAGTACAAATGAGGGAACCCATGAGATTTCAGGCAGCACCTTTTCCCCACCTGCAATGGTTTCTAATTAAGCCAATCAGATCTCTTCTCCCCATTTTTTACTGAGGATAAATCAGGATGTGGCCTCAAGCAGGACTCTGGAGAAGTAGCATATAATCTTCCTAAATAAATAATAAATACCAGGTCCTCAATTTCTCCTGCAGGCCACACAACAAAAAGTGCCATGCATTGATTAGGAATCAAGTAAGAATACCCCTCCACATTTGAGGCAAAACCCCCACAACTAACAACAAAAATTCTGATCTTCCATCCACAAGACTAGTGATGCAATCCTATACAGAACTGCACCATTATGAATCCACTGATGTTTAGGACTGCACTGTAGATATGTGTGATTAGTTTCTGGAAATAAAATAACAGAAGGGAGACAAAAGAGAAACAAGTGCCAGTTGGGGGAGGGAACATGGTTAAATAAAAAATAAAATAAAAACTGCCACTTGGGGGAGGGAACATGGTTCTCCCTTGTCTTCATCTATCACAAAGATACTGATACAAATTTGTCTGGTTTGCTATTTTTATATCTAACTTTTTAACTTGTGGTTTTGGGGTCATTCAATGATAATTTTGCATATTTGCCAGGCAGTAGTTGGTCAAAAGTTAAGAACCACCAAACCAGATGATTTACCCAGTCCTTCTTCAGGGGGATGAAGTTCTTCATATTCCAGTCAAGGTCTCTTTAAGCCTATGATTTTTAAAATCTCAAATTCTAGGTTTCTTATGATCATTTTGATTCAATATTTTAAGGTCCACCACATAGGATTGCCAGGTCCCCCTTTAGCCACCAGCGGCGGATGGAGGGGGAGTGTTGCCAGATCCAGGCTGGGAAACTCCTGGAGATTTGGGATGGAGCCTGGGAAGGACAGGGACTTCAGTGGGGTGCAGTGCCATATGGTCCATTCTCCAAAGTATCCATTTTCTATAGAGGAACTGATCTCTGTAGTCTGTAGATGAGCTGTAATTTGGGGGGATTCCCACTTCCCACCTGGAGACTGGCATCCTTAGTCACAGGTTTGTCTGTGTATTTCAAGGCATGACTTCATTTGGAGAAAGGTATGAATTCATTAGATTTAATAGAACACTATTTATTTATGTTGCACAAAGATTTTTTTTTCCACATTAATAACATGCTGTTATTTCTCTAGCCATCACTGTGTCCACTGCAAAATCCCTTATGATAAAAGACAAAACTCTTCCACAGGGACTTTACAAACTAAATTTAAATAGTATAGACAAGAAGAACAAGGGGGAGATGAAGAAGGGAAGAAGCAGGACTAGCAAAAAGGAGAGAGGAAATGGTATATATGTTGCAGTGAATGATATTTTAAAGAGGGGAAGGATGCCTAAAAAGAGGTGAAATAACTAAATAATGTTCTCCATTGGTGATTTATTCATTTAATAGGTGGGAGACCAGACAGGTAAGGTACTAGTTCAGGTTTTAAAAAGTTGCATGACTAATTTTCTTGGTGTATACAACTCTGTGTCTAAATCATGTTTAACATAAAATAGACTCTCTAATCTATCACTGTTGTGCTCAGAGCAATAGAAATCTCAATTGTAGTCCATTAATTCTCCTGCAATGACTGCAGGAAAAGCAACAACCTTTAGGATACATTAGTGGTATTGATTGATCTGTCTGTATGCATTACTTGGGTATGGTGTCCTTTTTTCCAGGAAATACAACTTTGTGTCTTTAAAAAAATACCACTTGGGGTTGACATTTCTCTTTCTTGGAGTTATCCAAAAGGTGAACATTTAGGAAAGTTTCAGGGAAATTATGCTTGTTCTTAAAGTTATATGATGCTAGAAAAAATATATGTTTCCAACTGTGCAAAATAGCTGCCAAGCAGTAGCTTAAAAACTTTATGTCTGAACTCTGAGGAATGTTTGAAGGATATACTGAATTTTGGCATTTTCTGAATGTGTTTATGAATCTGCCAGATACTTAGCAGATGCAAATAAGCCTAGAACTGCAAAATATCATTAGAGATGTACAGTTACTCTTGCCACATCTGGTCCATTTATACTGTAAATAACTGAGTGCTTGCTTATATTTTCTGTTGTCCCAGGCAGCAACTCCTTACATACAGTGTTTGAATGTTCCAGGGGTAAATTGGAGCTCCAAATAAGTTGGAGGCAAGCAACAGAACTTCTTTCAAAACAGGTTCTTGGCACACCTTTTTAATGCATGTAAAAATGATCATGTAAACCTAGGATGGTTACTTCTGTCATTTTTTGGGGGGGGGTCACTCTACCCAAAATGTAGCCCAGTTGCTGAAAGGAAGTAGGTGTTATACAGCAGTAAGTGGTTCATAGCTATGAGTTACACCTGGTCATGTACACTAAAGATGTACATATGGATTTTTTTTCTTTTGAACAACTTGAAAATGTATCTGAAAGGGCCCCAGGAGCCTGATTTTCTCAAGGATTATGGCTGGACTATCCCTAATGCAATTAGTGTAGCCAAACTTGTTTCTCATATATAGAAACAGAATTTCCTATGAATATACCAAGGCATGTGTATAACATAATGATATGAAAAAAGCTGTAAACAATGGCTTGCATTCTGTGCAGCATGACTTAGAGCTGAGCTACATAAGTAGTAACTTTCTCACTACCCTCTCCTGCCATAGCCGTTCACATCACCCAGTATTATGCCCTTTTGGTCACTGGATCCTCAAGAACATTGTAGGAGCCAAAGAAGTGGGTTGCAATGAGAGGGAGAATGTCATCCTCCCGCTCTTCCCTAAGTGGAAGTTTCTGTAAGTGAAAAGCCAGCTTAGCATGGAAGGCTATGGCATCTATACCATATAGACAATTGTAGTCGATTCTTGCTAATAACTTTGCAACCACAGCTTCTGAAACAAAACCAGGTTTTCCTAACCATGCTTAAAAGATCAATATACAAACAGGCCAAGAAGGCAGAACTTCACCTTTCCTATCCTTCTGTTAAGTTAAGTTACCAAAGCACTAGGTTTCTAACAATTTGAAGTGCTCAGATTATTCATTTTCAAAAATTTCATCAGTTTTGTTCAATTTGTAAATATGTTCTTTCACCTTTGTTTATTATAATTTTCTATGAGTTTTAATGGAAATACATTCCAATTTGTAAGACATGCAATTAGGATGTAACTTTTAGTACATCCAAATTGGATGACATTTTAGAGATTATACCACTGACTGAAAGAATCGTGCTAGCCAAATTTCATACAGATAGGAGAAAGTGTTTCAGGTTTATAGGCAATAAAGGCAAAACACATTTCTAGCTTTAACATCCAATTTGGATCAAACTCTGAGGGACTGAATTTGTCACACAAGGGATCCTGGCTGCCAAATTTCAGGCAGATAGGAAACATGAACCCAGTTTTATAAGCAATTTAGGCCAAAACACATGTTAGAAACAAAATGTTTTGATGATTGATTTAATGCTTCCTATATGTCAGCTTCATATTTCTTGATCTCTTCTGACTTCCTCTCTCTTCTTCCAAGACCACACATACAAGAAATAAAAGATGTTTTGCTTCAGTAATTAACTGAATGGTTCCTGCTTATTTTTATAGCCGATTTATATTGCTTCCTGTTTATTTTGTTGACAATGCTTCCTGTTTATTCAAGGATCTTCTTGGGATACAAATGTCACCCCACATTTTGTGGTCATTGGGTAGGTAGTATTTCTGTTGCTACTTAACCAATTATTTTAGATTAACATGCCTTCTAGATTCACTGAAACTCTTTCTCCACTTTCAGGGTGAGAGACAACTCTTGAGAATATAATCTTAATTGTATGTGAAACAAAGTGTCAGACTCTTGGACAAAATTACTCTCAAACAGCACTCTCTGGCAGCGATTTGTTTATTGAGAAGTAAAGATCTTCCAAGCTAATACAGGTACTGTGTCAGAACTAAGGTTCTGGTGGGAAACCCCAAAATATAGACAGTTCAAACAAGGCTCCCCCTTTAGGTCTCATCCACTCACACACTGCAGTCATCCCACCTAGCTTTCTCCCGCTCTACAACCCCACCTGTGAATCTACAGTTACATTATCTCAGACAGTGAGGCAAGCACAGACATTGACCAAGGTCATCCCTAAGCAGGGAGGCAACTTGAGAAGAGTCACATCGCCACTACAACAGAGCCATTCTCACACTCTCACACTCACACACACCCCTCTGGAATTTCCCTCCCTCTGCAGGCCTCAACTCCCCAGAAATATGGCAAATGAGACTCTTGAGTTTGAGACAAAGATATACAGCCAGAAATGTAATCTGATTTTAATTGTCTGTAAAGTCCTTTGTTTTCTATCTGTTTGATATTTAGTAGGCAAGATTCTGTGGTGAAGTAAATGACTAGAAAAAACAGAAAGAAAAAAGTTACAATTGGAAACTAATGGACAATGGAATTTGTTCATTCATTTTGATTCATATTCATTTCTGTATGAAAAAGAAAACAAACTGGACTTCTCCAGTTCATTGTTTCTTCTGTATTTCATTTATTTTGGAATGAATGCACATCCCTACTAAAATCATGAGTATATTTTCTACTTATGTTATTCAAACCATAACGCCTTATAAAATTTCTATCATTTGAATTAAAAATTCTGTCTCACATTTTACATTTGTAATTGGTCTCACTTGTCTTCTGTATAAGGAAGTCAGGAGGGCTTATTCTAAGTGGAGGGTTTTCTCTACTTCATGCACCGTTATCATTTTCCACACGATGTCATCCTACATTCCTGCACAAATCCCCTCTAAAGACCTTTTTATTTGAATGACAAGAAACACCCCCTTCTTCCTCTTTCTCTGCATTTTCACAGTGAACTGCCTGTTGCTGACACCAACAAAATTGAGGCCTGGTATGTCAGGTATGCAAACCTCACCAGGTTGTCAGGCGGGCCCCCTGGAAATAAAGAATTAACTAGAAACAGATATTTATTAAACAATAACAAATCAAATGTATATGCCACTGTGTCCCTCAGTAAAGGGCTGCTACCAACATGAGGCTCGAGTGGCCACTCTCCTTATTCAACTAGAAATGGCCAGGTTTTCCCACTCCTCCACCCCAGCCAGTACTTCATAAGCTAACTGATGGCAAATGTCCTGAGTGGCCTGGCAGCTTCCTCTTCATGCCTGTTGGTGTGAACTGAACAACAATTGCACTGGTAACATGACCACCAAGGAAAAACCCCTCATGTGGGATCAACCAAGGCCAAGCTTATAAGTGGTATCTCTGCAGCTAGAAAAAAATCATGTGCAGTTGAACTTCCATAATATATTTCAGAAAGCTGTGGCAGCAAAAGACCTGCTTGTTCACCTGTAATGATTAGCACATTTCAGTTAATAAGGTAATAGCTTAATGGCCTAAATGAAATCATGATCAAACTATTCTTATATGGATTATAATATTAGACTTCATTCAATTTCAAATACTGCCAACAGATGTTTCACAGTTTGCAATGTCATTGGAGATCCACAGGCTGATGATAATTTGCCAAGTGCCAAATGTGTTTGATGGGTCCGAGATGACTTCCACAATAGGGATGTATACAAAAAAATGGTTTGATTCATTTTAGCTTTATATTTGTATTGTTTTTTTTCTTTACTATCACTGTTAACACCTGTTTGGTTTCTTTCCTCATCTCTGTTTAGATGGGGAAAACATTTCTACCTAGAACCAATGTTCCCTATAATCTATGAAGTTTTGTGAGCAAAAATCGTGAGCTGCTGGCATTGAGTGTGGGGTGCCTCAAGGGGCCGTGCTGTCCCCGATGTTGTTTAACATCTACATGCGCCCCCTCGCCCAGATTGCCCGGAGTTGCAGGCTTGGGTGTCATCAATATGCAGATGACACCCAGTTCTATCTGATGCTGGGCGGTCGGTCAAACTCTACCCCAGATGACCTTCATTGGCCATTACAGGCTGTGGCTGGATGGCTCAGACTGAGTCGGCTGAAACTAAACCCGGTAAAGATGGAGGTCCTGGGCCTGAGTCAGATCAGTTCAGGGTTGGGGTTCCCTTTCCCGGCCTTCAACGGGGTGCCGGCGTCGGAGGTTAGGAGTCTGGGTGTGCTCCTGGACTCCTCTTTAACGACGGAGGCCCAGGTAGCAGCCACTGCCAAGTCAGCTTTTTGCCACCTTCGGCTGGCTCGGCAGCTGGCCCCCTTCCTTGACCGCGATGACCTGGCCACTGTGATCCATGCAATGGTCACCTCAAGGCTAGACTACTGTAACACTCTCTACTTGGGGCTGCCTTTATCGCAAATCCGGAAGCTGCAGCTGGTGCAGAATGCTGCAGCCAGGCTGTTGATGGGTCTCTCTAGGAGGGATCATATTCAGCCTGTGCTGAAAGCACTGCACTGGCTGCCAATAGCGTACTGGATTCACTTCAAGGTGCTGGTCTTGACCTTTAAAGCCCTGTATGGCCAGGGTCCAGCCTACTTGAGGGACCGCCTTTCCCCATATGTTCCCCCAAGGGTACTTCGGTCGGGGAGTCAACAGCTCCTGGAAATTCCAGGCCCCAGGGAAGTAAAATTTGCTGCCACCAGAGCCAGGGCCTTCTCGGTGGCGGCTCCTACCTAGTGGAGGGAGCTCCCGGAGGAGATCCGGGCCCTGCGGGACCTTGCTCAGTTCTGCAGGGCCTGTAAGACAGAGCTATTCCACCGGGCCTATGATTAGGAGCCGCTGCCATGGTTAGCCATCTGCCATCGCACTATAATCATCATTGAGTGCGGGGCGGCCCTGGCAGGAGAGGGGATGATGAGCTACTGTTTGGCTGCTGTTTGGCTACTGGGGGTTAATGTCTGCCGGGGGCTATAATCTGCCCCATCTTGTTTTATTGCCTGCATGTTATTTATATGTTTTCTGGTTTTATATTGTTGAACTTGTTTTAAAGTTGGCATGCGTGCCTTGCTGTTAGCCGCCCTGAGCTTTCGGGGAGGACGGGATACAAATCCAAATAAATAAATAAATAAATAAAGTTGTGAGTGAGTGATTTGGCTACTGCATAAATTAGTTTGCTCTCAAGCCTTCCTGAGCTAAGACAAAAATGTGTGAGCCAGAGGCTAAAAAACTGTGAGCTAGCTTACACTAACTCAACTTAGAACCTTCCTCCCCAATCAATTGAGATAAAGGTTTCATAAATTGTACCCCTCCCTTGAGGTATCTATACTGCAAAATTTCAAGCAAACTTGAGGAAGGGTCCACATTTTAAAGGCAATTGAAGTATCATGATAATATTAGTAGCAAAAAAAGCCTAGTATGGTCTTGGGTTGTATCAACAGAGGCAAAACATCCAAACTGTGAGATGTCATCATTCCCCGGTACACTGCATTGGTCAGGCTGCACAGGGTGTGCAGGTCTGAAGGCAGCACTTCAAAAAGGATGTGGATAGAATGGAGTGGGAGCAAAAGGGAGCAACAAGGATGATCAGGGGCCTGGAGACCAGGACCTACAAGGAAAGGCTGAGGGATGTGGGAATGTTCAGTCTGGAAAAGAGAAGGCTGAGGGGAACATGATTGCTCTCTTTAAGTATTTGAAAGGCTGTCACTAGGAGGAGGTTAGGAGGGCTGTTCCTGTTGGCAGCAGAGGGTAGGACATGTAATAATGAGTTTAAATTACAGGTGGAAAGGTACCAGCTGGATAAGAGGAACAAGGTTTTTTTTTACGGTAAGACTAGTTCAGCAGTGGAATCAGCTGCCTAGGGAGGTGGAGCTCTCCCTCATTGGAAGTCTTCAAACAGCAGTTAGACTTACACTTTAGGCTGATCCTGCACTGAGCTGGGGGTTGGACTAGGGGTGTGCATTTAGATATACTCAAGCAGAAAATATACCCCTGGAATAACTTATTGGTGTTTTTTGGATATATTTGGCATCCCAAATATATCTGGGAATTTTTCAGGGTACAAAAATATGTTCCTGAAAAATTCTAGAAATATTTAGGATTTGTTGAGAAGATCAGGAGCTAGTGTTTGCAGGTTCCCAGGAACTGTTCTCTCTCTCCCTCCCTCCCTCCCTCCCTCCCTCCCTCCCCTCTTTTGTTTTTTTATATGGAGGGATGATTTATGGGCTTGCCAGGCTACTTGTGTTAATTTCAACTGTGCTTGTTAGTTTCAAAAGTTTTTCCCCCAGAGTTGTTTTGAGTCCCTTTTGCATTTTTACAGTGCTGTTGCTTAGTGCTTAGATTTGTTCTGTTGTGGTTTTACATCAGTCATGTTGATCTTGCACTACTACAGTGGCACTGGGTTCTGCTGGGCATTCTGTACATTACCATTTGTTCTGCTGGGCTTGCAAACCCTGCATCCCTTACTTGGTTTTGTTCTGTTGTGATTCTCTGATTTGACATTAGTCCTGTTGGGCTTGCACTGCCACAGTGGCACTGGGTTCTGCCGGGCATTCTGCACACTGCCATTTGTTCTGTTGGGCTTGCAAATGGGCCCCAACACCTTCAATTTCTACTGCAAAGATTCTCTGGTTTGACTTTGGTTCTGCTTGGCTTGGCACATTGGCTTATGGTTTTACTGAGATTACTGGGTTTGGCAATGGTTCGGTTGGGCTTGTTGCTGGTTCTTCTGTGGGAAACACTGAACTAGTGGTTGCTGCTTGCAGGCATGATTTTTGCCCTGGAAGCAGCTTGGAAGTTTTTTCTTTTGCAAATGTAAGATGGCTGGGGGTGCCCTGTTCAGGAACCCATAGGATTGGACCTGTTGGTCCAATCTATTTAAAACTTGGAAATTATTGTTGTATTTAGTGGTTGAAGCCAAAAGCCCAGTGCCAGCAAGTCACAGAAAAGACCCCTGGTGTCAGGGTTTGATGGACAGTCCAAACTATAGTCTGTATCAAAGCAGGAGGTTGAGTTGCCAAAGGCAGGACCTTATGCAGGGGTGAGTTCCATGGGGTATAGTCAGGTTCTGGTTTGAAGGTCAAAGCACAAGGATTCAGAATACAAGGTGAGTTCAACAAGTTTAGTCAGGTCCAGAGTGAAGGTTGTAGCTTCCAAGAGGCATAATCAGTTCCAGAACAAAGGTTGAAGCACAAGAAGTCAAGATACAAGGCTTTTCACAAGGGGTCTCAGGAAAAAGCAGGGAGGTGGAAACAAAAGTTCTTGCCAGCCAGGAACCAGCCATAAATGCTCAGTATTTATGGGAATGCAGCAGCCCCTCCCCATCCAGGTGTTTCTTTAAAAGGAGCCAACAGTTTCTCCAGGTGTGAGCACTTACTGCCACATTCTCTTCTGCCTGTGGATCTTTTCCCTTTGGCACTCTAGCAAAGTAAATGGGAAGTTTCCCTCCTCCTCAGAGGTGGGTTGTAATTCCTGAATGAGATTGTGCTTTAAATCTTGGAGAGTACCTGTACTTGTTGGCGGCTCTAGTTGTAAACCTGGGGGAGGGTCTGCATCTGTCAACAACCCAGGCATTTTCTCAGTCAATAGGTCAAGGCATTCCTCACCGCCTTCTAAGTTGTCATTAGACTCACGTCACCTTGACCAGGCTGAGGCACTGGAGAGACTGACTGAGTGAGGCACTGGAGAGACTGACTGAGCCATGGCAGTTATATAAAAGACAGGCACCAGCTTCTTTGCTGCAATTTTGGTGCTTGTAACTTAAAAAAAAAACAGCCACCTGTAAAGTTTTCCCCACAGGGAATAATGGATCTGAAAAATGTGGGTACCTGAAAAAAACCAAACACTGGTTGGTATTTGGAATTTGGGAATATCACGAATACCAATATTTTTTGGGTCCAGTATACCCAAACCTGGAAAAAAACTTTTTTTTGCACACCCTGTAGGTTGGACTAGATGGCCTGTATGGCCCCTTCCAGCTTTATGATTCTATATTGGGATGCAAGTGACTTTGTGGAAGAAGAACCCTGTGTTTCCCTGGTTCCAATTTGAGAAACACAAACTCAGTCCTGTGAAGGAAGAAACTTAACAGAGGTCTATTATTAATCAATTAATAGGGAGAAACCAAATAAACAGGGTTTGGTTCCCTCAATACCAACCAGCATCTCCGAGGTTACAATGGGACACATAGCATTTTATATTTCATATTACATCAGAGAAATGAAACAGAATTATTGGTTACAGCAAACTTTGTTAAACTGCATCACCTATTTCCCATTGGATTAAGACCTGTGGGTTGGGTCTTCCCAGGCAAAGTTTTTTCTTTCTAGCTGAACACTAAACTTCTCCTTAGCCTAGGCCATGGAGTTCTAAAAGTATCTGTATTAGCTGATATATTAGCTGGCTCATTGTAGCCGGTCAGCCAAGGCCACAAGTCTGATGGGCTTCCAGAAGGTACATATGTAGCAGCCCTTCCATCAAGGGGCCCTAGCCCAGTCCCCTGCACACCCACTGGGGAGCTGATGGGAGAGATGGAAGAAGAAGTGTATGGCTGTCCTGGAAGCAGTGTTGGCAAGTTGAGAGACTCAGTAGCCTACAGGAGTGGGCATGTGAAGGCATCAGCTGTTCATGTGGGTCTGAACAGACAACCATCCAGCTGGGGAAGGGGTTAAGGCAGCATGGTTTCAGCAGAGCTGTGGGAAATAGATGGGGTTGGAAAGGAGAAGGTGCTGCAGGAAGGGAGTGGGATAAGGTGGGAGAAGTGTATGCAATGAATTACAAACATGGCAAGGGGTGAGCTGCAATTAATATTCTGGGCAAAGATTTCAGTAAAATTTTCATGGAGGTGTGTGCAAATGACTAGCATAGTGTGCCATAATTATATTTATAGTATATTTGTAGTAAGGTATGCCTCATATTGTACCTGTAGGCGAGAACCCATCAAATTCTTGAATCTGGATCTGCACAGAGGCCTAAATATGTACACTCTAGATGTGAGCTGTACCTGCAGAAATAGAGGCTATGGATCATACACAGGGAGTCTTTATGAATTCAGGTGTAACTTCCATATATGCGTACTATATCTGAAGAGATGACCTCAAACACATTTTGTTTTTTGTGCACCAAGGAAACAGGGTAGCTGGTACAATCCCAGTTCTCTATCACCTTTATTCTGTGCTTATGTAAATTATATGCAGAAGGCTATGGTGAAAATCCATTGTAAAAATCATTTGCAAGGTTCATCTCTGTTCCACTTCTGTAGGTTTTCTCTCTCAAAGGTTTCTTTCTCAGTTTGGTGTAGTGGTTAAGTGTGGGGACTCTAATCTGGGAGAACTGGGTTTGATTCCCCACTCCTCCACTTGCAGCTGCTGGATGACCTTGGGCAAGCCATAGTTCTGACAAGAGCTGTCCTTGAAAGAGCAGTTCTTGAAAGAGCTCTCTCAGCCCCACCTACCCCACAGGGTGTCTGTCGTGGGGAGGGGAAGGGAAAGGAGTTTGTAAACCGCTCTGAGACTCCGAGTGAAGGGTGGGTTATAAATCCAATCTCCTCCTCCTCCTCCTCCTCTTCTTCCAAGCTGAACTTTCTATACACAAGCATTGTATCTCCTAAACAATGCACTTCTCCAATATATTATCCCACTCAAGCTTTTTTTTTTTTTTTTTAAACAAAATTTTTATTGGGATGCACTCAACATTTTCAACAACGTTACCAATACAATTTTAGAAAAGTTTCCATCCCATCCCCCCACCCCCCTAATAGGCTTCCAACACTGCTAATAACAAACGAAAATATATATTAGACGGTAATCAAGTTTAGACTTATATGAGTTGACAAACCAGGTAACACATTTCAGATATATAAAACCTCTACAATTTCAACATATTTTCAAATAACAGTATAATACAGTTCAGAATTCATTTCACTTCTCGTTCAATATCCATACAGATCTAAGTTATATATTTTCCCCTTCATTCTATATTCAGGTTCTAAATACAGTTTCAATCCTTCCCAATCTTTTATATACTGTTCTGCCTTTTGTCCATTTAGTTTCTTTGTCATTTTGTCCATTTCCGCTAAAAATAGCAGTTTTCTAAACCAGTCATGTATATCTGGCACCTTCTGCATTTTCCATTGCTGAGCAAAGGCCATTCTCGCCGATGTAATCATGTACCATAACAATGTCCTTTTTTCCTGTGGAATTCTTTCCATTGTCAAACCAAGGAGAAGAAGTTCTGGCTTTCTCTCAATTGGGATTTTTAATATTTTTTGCATCACACAATGTATATTAGACCAGTATGCTTTCACTTTATCACATGACCACCACATATGGTAAAAAGAACCCTCTGTTTTTTTACATTTCCAACACTTATTACTCAAGTTCTTGTCCATACTAATATTAGCAATCTTTTTTGGTGTCATGTACCATCTATACATCATCTTATAGCAATTTTCTTTTACATTAACACAGGTAGACATTTTAAAAGATCTTTTCCACAAAAATTCCCATGATTCCATAGAAATTTCTTTGTTCATATTTATGGCCCAATTTATCATTTGCTCTTTAACAGTTTCATCCAAAGTATATACAGTCAACAAAGTTTTATACATCTTTGAAATCATTTTTCGCTCTCTCTTCAACCATATATTTTCAAAATCATCATTCATAGCTCTAAAACCAAACTCTTTACAATCTTTTTTTGTAAATATCCCTTATTTGACAGTATTGTAGCCAACCATACTCAAATTCTAGTTCATTATTTGGCTTTAAAACATATTTTTCCCCCTCTTTTTGCAACATTTCATGGTATTTCAACCAGTCATTACCTTTATGTTCTGAAAACAGATGTATAACTGCTGCTGGAACAATCCACAAAGGCCTCTCGTCTGAAATTGTATCCTTGTACCTGGTCCATGTATCGAACAGTGTCCTCCTTACATAATGATGCTTGAACATAGAATCAACTTTACTTTTCCCATACCAAAGATAGGCATGCCAGCCAAATCTGCAATCGTGCCCCTCAAGAGCTAAGAGTTTTCTATTTTCCAAATTAACCCAATCAGATAACCAAGACATACATACAGCTTCATGATACAAACGCAAATTCGGGACTTGGAAGCCACCTCTGTCTTTAGTATCGTACATTATCTTCATTTTAATTCTTGGCTCCTTTCCTGCCCAGATGAATTTAAAGATTTCTCTTTGCCATTTCACCAACACTTTCCCATCTTTCACAATTGGTATTGTCTGGAACAAAAACATTAACCTGGGCAGTACATTCATTTTGACAACGGCAATTTTTCCAAGAAGAGATAATCTAAGTTTTTTCCATTTTTCTAAATCACTCAAGCTTTTAACATTACAGAAATGCATAGGAAAACTTATTTTGACACAAGAATTTCTATGCTGTCATCCCAACCACCCATGCTTCCTCAGACTGTAGGACATTTGGACAAATGGATAAGTAGAAAAGAACCAGAATATGGTGGTCCTGGGCAACTGCTCAGTTACAGCCAAGTGTTCAGGCAGAAACATAACATGGGCATTCCTGGGGTGAGCTGGACATTTGGTTGAGCATTGCTGTTCTCCCACATTTACTGTGTATCAGTTTCTAGGCAGCCAAAGCTGAGTCAAGGCAAAAGTAGAGGTTACTCAACAAAGAGTAAAACCATACATCACCATTGTTCAGACCAGTGAGCAATCCTGATCTAGAAGGTCTTAGAGGAGTCAGGAAGTGTCACCTGATTTGGCCTTTTGTGCAAAGAGGTTTCCTTGTGGAGATGAGAATTTTTCATGGCAGTTCTTTCTTTGGGCCAGTTCTAAATGGTGCCACAAAGTTTGCCAGATATCACTCAGGCTGCTCACTCAAAATTCACTGTGGGATCAGGTTCTCACACTACACCAGTATAAATCTGTGCAAGTTGGTTTGAGTAACACCAGAGTAACTTTTTGGGTTGAATGGCAAGCGGTGCTCATTGTGAACAATGCATTTCAGTTCTTACAGTGATGGTTTGGTCATGAAATCTGGCCTTTGTCCAATACTTCATTCTATATTCCTAAGCTTATCATGAGCCCTTTTTATAATGTCCTTGTGTGTGTTTATATGAGGGAGAGGGCTTTTAAGTTACCTATATCTTTAGATATTGAAATAGCACAGATGTACACATCAGGAACAACCACAGTAGTGTCACGTTATTTGCCATTATGTATAATTTTGCATATATCATTTGACTCTGAATAGCAGATAGTGTTTCAGAGAGGCAATAATAATGGGTGATGGTTATTTACCATTTTTCATCCTAGGAACTCACAGCAGTGCATTTCTGAGCAGAGTGGTCTCTGCACTTTGCAGCATTTTGGTGGCTAGTTGGAGAATCATTGAAGTTTCTTAAGCTTATAGCCATAATATCTACACAAAATAAACAAGGTATCTTTTCTCAAAATCTTAGCCAGAGATAATTGCAATGATAAAATACTGCATTTGAAGAGAGAGAAGAAGAGAAAAGATTGGATTTATACCCCGCCCTTCACTGCCCAAAGGCGTCTCAAAGCAGCTTACAAACTCCTTTCCCCTCCCCCCCCACAAAAGAGGTAGGTGGGGCTGAGAGAACCCCTGACATAAACTGTCCTTGAGAGAACAGCTGTGCCAGAGCTTGTGACTGACCCAAGGTCACATCAGCAGGTGCAAGTGGAGGAGTGGGGAATCAAACCCGGTTCTCCCAGATAAGAGTCTGCGCACTTAACCACTACACCAAACTGGCTCTCAGTTTGGGATAGTGGTTGTACACACATAGCCACTATGATATTCATATTCCACTAAATCATGGAAATTAGAGACAAATTTTATTTATTTATATATTTATTTATTATTTTGATTTATATCCCACCTTCCCCACAAGTGGGCTCACGGTAGGTCACAACAATAAATTCCATTACAGTCTAAAATGATTCAATACATAAATATCAAACATTACATTAATACACTAAAAACAGTAAAAACACTTAAAATGTGCAGTGCAGCAAATTTCAATTTTGTTTCCTACAGCTGGGAATGAATGGGCCAAAGTCGAGCCATAAAGGTCTCATTAGTAGTAGCCTACTGCCACAGCAACAGGGAGGCCAGTTGGTAGACACCCGCTGCCTCAATCAAAGGCCTAGCAGAACAGCTCCGTTTTGAAGGCCATGTGGAATTATAATAGGTCTTGCAGGGCCCTGATCTCAGTCAGGAGCATGGTCTACCAGGCCAGGGCTGAAAAAGCCTAGGCCCTGGTTGAGACTACGTGAATGTCTTTCAGGCTGGGAATAACCAGCAGATGGTTCTCTGTAGTGCTCATGACTCTCCAGGGCACATATGGTGAGAGGCGGTCCCATAGATATATCAGTCCCAAGCTTCAAAGGTTAGCTTCAACACCTTGAAGCAGATCCGGTACTCAATTGGTAGCCAGTGCAATTGACAAAGCACTGGCTTGATGTGCGCCCATACAGACATCGCAGTCAGCAGGCACACCTCTGCATTTTGCACCAGCTGGAGTTTCTGAATCAGCCTCAAGGGTATGTCTGCATAGTTTCTACAGAGTTACAGTAAAGACAGGAAGTGACCATTGCATGGGTCACTGTAGCTAGGTCCTGGGGGGAGAGATAAGGAACCCGTGGCCTGATCCGCTGAAGAAGGCAAACCTGGAAACAGTGCCAATCTGGGCCTCCATAGAAAGTGAGGCATCCAAGGTCACCCCTAGGCTCCACTCCTTCTGGGCTGGCACTAATGGTGACCTGTCCAGGGCAGGGAGCCTGATTCCTGAACCCACCCCCACCCCCCAGCCCAGGTACAGGACCTCCATCTTCTTAGGATTTAGCTTCAACCGACTCTGTTGCAACCGCCCAGCCAAGCTCTCTGGGGCAGAGTCCAGGCAACCGTCCAACAACAGATAAAGCGGAGTGTCATGAGTGTACTGGTGACAACATAGCCCAACCTTCTGAACCAACTGGGCTAGGGGGCACATGTAGATTTTAGTTCCTTTTTTTACTTTTGTCTATCCCAGTGACTGTATATTAATTTCATTCTGTTGTTCAGTGTTAGTCACATTTAGTTCAGGAGAAGGAGTTCTTGAGTATCCTACAATTTAATGGTTCCCACCGAATGGAAATCCCCCGCCCCACAACTGCAAGATTTTAGGACCAAATCACTGTATTTCGTGAACAGTGCTCTATATTAATATAATTTGTTAGGCCGTACTACTGAAACACTGTTCTCGAGGATATGATTTTTAAAATTCTTATGAATATACTAAATGTGTGCAAAAATTATATAAATAATTTCAGTGCAATAGCTCCATGAAATTCAATAGTTACAATACATTGCTTGTAAAGACCAGTTTTCAAAAATAAGGCAAATTATTTTCATACTATGTACCAAATCAATTAACATCCTTTCTACATCAAAGAAGATTTCATAAAATATTCCCAATAATGTATGAATGTGCAACATTGGGTATTGGCATTTCTAATCCATGATTAAAATTGTCTTTCTTTTTAAAAACTAAACTGATTTCAGGGATATCTCTCAAGCTCTTCACATGGACCACTGTTTGTATTTAATACGTCTTGTGAAAATAAAGCACACCCATGTGTCTTGAAAAAAATCATAATTGCAGTGTACATAAAGCCTGTCAAAGCTCTAATTTTCAATATTCTAATGAATATCAAAAGAGTCCAGCACTCCTGACTTTGACAAATTGCAGATGAGATTTTATTCATTAAGAGGACTGCTAATGTTTATTTAAATGCAATTTACTGTTGCATTATTGATTAGCTCCCACAAAATTATCTTACAAGGAGCACGTGTAGCAAGAAGATTTCAGGTTGAGAAAGGATTTATCTAGGGAAGGCCTGTAGGCTTGATTTAGGCCCCAGGACATGAGAGTTTTAATTTATCTGGAAAGAAAGGCCTGGTGGAAGGTTTGCTTTGTTTGCATTTAGACAGCAGATGAAAGGGGTTTTGATGTTGAGCTGGGAGAAAATGGCTGCCATTCTTGTTATTCATACAGAGAACTGAGCAGAAGGGGAAAAAATCTATTACAGGGGGCAAGATAAAAAAATTTCCCCCTCCTCAAATCATTTTCTGAATCAGGCTGTGTGCTGCTAGCCTATTATCTTCCAAAGGAAAACTAATAAAGAGTATAAAGAGCATGTTGCTCTTTATCTAAAATCTCAACATTAGAAAAAAAATCTTGTTGCATGTATTATTGAGTCTTTATATAGGTGAAATATATTGGGGCACAACCATAGTGAAGTTATTTTTTCCCTAACATATAAATTAATACACCTTTTTGCCTCAATGTGGCAAAGGAGATCAATATTTATGAGAAGCCTTATGTGCATGTGTTGCTTTATGCCACATAATCTGATTCAGTGATGCACATTGATTATACAACCTGATACCATTAGGGTTACCAACTCCAGCCTGGGAACTTCAGGGAGATCTGGGGGTGGAGCCTAAGGAGGGTAGAGTTTGGGGGCAGGGAGGGAGCTCAGAAGGGGTGCAATGTCATAGGGTCCACCTTCCAAAGCTGCCATTTCCTCTGGAGGAACCAATCACATTAGACTGTAGACCAGCTGCAATTCCAGAAGATCACCAGACCCCACCTGGGTAACTCTATGCAAGTGCCAACAATCTGCAATGCATTTTTTTTCTAAGGAATACACATTCCACATCAACATTCCTACTTTGGCACAATTAATGATGTATTCATACTATCTTAAACTGTGACTAGAAGTGCATCAGGGAGACTCGGGTATGATCCGCATATGTATTTCACCTTGGATATACAATTGTGTTACAATGTTTCTAATTTTTTGTTCCGCAACTCATTTTCAACATGTTGGGTCAATGTCGGGGTTTCCTTGGTTTTTTTGGTGTTTTTTCCCCCAGAGCACATATAGAGTGAATTTATTTTCAAGCTGATTGCAAGTTGGCTTGCTTCCATGTGCGAAACACTGGAATTGGTATTTTTTGCAACAGTGATCTCCGCCTCCTTTGAAATCCTCCTCTGTATCCATGCTCCCTTCTACCTTTTCCATCCCCCTTTCCCCTGCCATCTTCCTTCTGGTTGCAATATTTTTTTGTTATAATGGAAATTAGTGATCATGCATTAATGTATAGCTAAATGCTAGTATTTTTAGATGATCACACATGTGATAATGTGTTAATATGTTATTTGACAATTATTATTAATCTTATTCTGCATTTGGATTTGGATTTCTTTCCTGTAACCTCTGAGCCTGCCTTCAAGTTATCCATTCACTTGCATCGTACCAATGCCATCAATGTTTGCTAATGTTCCCTACTGTGATATGTTCGCAAAGTTCCTACTTTCCAGCCAGTTTGCTAATTTCTTCAGCAGCACACATGATTTCATTCCCCCCCACACCTTTTCCTGCCTTTGGTTTTAGTAATGCCATTCGCCTGCGGCTTCCTATACTGTTCCCTTTGCCCAGGGTGAGACGTAATTTTTAGTACTGTTAGGCTTGTGATAATATGCTAATTTAAATGGCCAGCAGTGGGGAAAAAAATTTCCACATTATTTTGATGTATATATCACTCTTATTTGCATTTATTGTGATGGACTTTCATCAGCATGTTACTCAAAATAGCACAGGATAATGCATGATCAGTAGTTATGTTGCAGCAGTCTTTAAAGGAGTGGACTGAAAATTATCACGACAGCTACCCATCCTGGGAAAAAGTGTGGAAGGTTTAACAAATGACATGTTGGGTGATTTATCTCAATTTAGCACTAGTATTGCTAATGCACCTGTGCAAATTTTTTAAAAGGGGACAGATGATCTGATGGCAGTGATGACATCATCACTGACATCCACAGCCCTCATATTTTAAAATTGAATATTAGGAACCGGTGTGAACAGAAAAACAACTACTTTAAAGTAGGAAACAGTATGGAAAATGGGACGAGGTGCAGAGCATTTGATTCCAAGCCAATTCCAAAACTTGGAGGTTGACCACATTGAAAAATCAGGAGTAAGGTCAGTATGGGGAACAGGCCTCAGTAGAAATTACTGATGGGGATAAAACATTTTATTAGAAGCTGTTTTCCAGCACATCTTCCCATTTCCCATCTTTCTTTTATGAAACTAGCAGAGATAGATTAGAAAATGACACAATGCATTTTGAGAATTTATGATCAATAAGTAATCAGCTAGGCCAGAATAGAGACAGTATGATGTAGTAGTCAAGAGTGTCAGAACATGATCTGGGACACCCAGGTTTGAACCCCTACTGTGCTGTAAAAGCTTCCTGGGTGAACTTGGGCCAGTCACACAAGGATTGCCAGCTCTGGACTGGGAATTTCCTGGAGATTTTGGAAGAAGCCTAGGGAGGACAAGGTATGGAGAGGGGAGGGATCTCAGCAGGGATTTCATACTATAGAATCTACCTTCCAAAGCTGCTGCTTTTCTTCACGAGAATTGATTCCTGTGATTTGGAAATCAGTTGTAATTCCAGGAGATCTCCAGGCCCTCCCTAGAAGTTGGCAACCCAGGCCCTCCCTAGAAATCTCAGCATAATCTGCTTCACAAGGTTGTTATAAAGTTTAATATTGATGAGAGAATAATAATGTAAGCTGCGTTGGGTGCCCATTGGTGTATACATGTAATAATAAATAAGTATATTAACACTCTCATTGCTGTATTCTGAGAATGGGTGGATCCAGTGGTTGGATTCAGAAGAGTGTTCTCATGGTTGTAACAGGTTTGCTAACTCTGGTTTAGGAAATTCCTGGATAATTTGGGGGGGGATGCTGGGGGAGGGCAGAGTTTCAGGAGAAGGAAATCAGTGAGGATGCAATACAATAGAGTCTACCCTCTGAAGCTGCCGTTTCCTTCAGGGAAACTGATTTTTGTAATTTGGAGACCTATTGTAATACTGGGAGAACTCCAGGCTCCATCTGGAGGATGGCAACTGTAAAGATTTCTGTCCACAGACCTCCCCCCCCCACATGACACACAGTGTTATGAGGAACAGGACGCATGTCATGAAATCTATAGTTAGGATTGCCAGCCTACAGGTTGGACCTGGAATTCTTCTGGAATTACAACTGATCTCCAGATTAGAGATTAATTTCCCTGGAGAAAATGGCAGCTATGGATGGTGGACTCTATGGTATCGTATTCCCACTGAGCACCCTGCCCTCCCCAAGTGTTGCCTCAAATCCCCAGAAATTTCCTGATCTGGAGCTGGCAACCCAGTAGGCATATATACACTGCAAACAGAGTCCTCACACTGTTTAGGGGTTTTGGATCTCAATTAGTGGGATTCTGGAAACAAAAACTGGCAACACTGCATGTTGGGGACATGAGCTGGGCCGGTATCCATTGTTGGTATTGGCTGGGTGATAGCTCCAATGAGGCTATCAGTCAATCTGTTGGTCTGCCTGGAGCTATGGTGAGGAAGGGAGAGCAGGAAAACAGTTAATTTTAAGTATATGTGCAGGTCAAACAAGGTAGTAAAAAGGCCTTCCTTACCCTGAATTTACCTGTTCTTACTATATTTACTATAGTAAATAGAGCATAGAACAAACCCAAAGTACTGAGATTACGCCTGGAACTGTGATTACATTTTTACTGATTGTATGACAGTCTTTGAAGGAGAATATTGGATAATTTCAAACACTGAAGCCTAGTGCATTTATGGGGCCCCCTCCGTGTGTCAGGCTCTAAGAAACTGCTCCTTTAAAAAGTGCTTGATTCTCTGGAAGAGAATGACTAAAAAAAGGACCATTGCTGAGTTGTAGCCTGGCATCATTCGGGAATGTATCCCAATCTTCTGTTTGCATGATAGCATGCAAGATTTTAACACTATCTTTACTAAACCAATAACACAGTATTTTAATATATTAATAAGAAGATTAAATGCCATATATCAGATTTTCTTCAAAAATATGTCGCTTTAAAAATTCAAGCATCTTCCAGAATAGTGGAACTTGTAGTGCCCATAGAGGCAATGTGTTTGAGATTACCTGTTTTTGAATTAAAGGTAAAACAGTTATTGGAGTTTGTGCTTTTTCATTAGCAGTTTTCCTTAGCTGAAGATAGATGCATTATTTCCATTTTTATGAAAAGGCATTCTATAAATCATTCACATGCCTATTTCTTTGGCTTGGAATGGCCTCCCATGAAAATGCCGCCTTTAATGTCAAATCAAGGAGTAGCAAAGCTTAGCTGGAGCCTCTGTTCCAAATTCTGGTGTAAGTCCAGCGAGTTCAATGGAATTATACAGAGGATAAATCAGGCCCTTCATGTCTAGCAGGTATACTATAAATTTAATTTCATGGCAAACTGAAGTCTATTACAGAAAATCACAGAGAACAGCCATCTCAGCAAGGCCATCTTTCTTTTTTATGGAGTCTTTTTGTGTGTGTTTCTAGCTTTTGCAAGCTTTGTCTGCACCTGCCAATAAAAAGATGCTTTTTGTTTGAGTACAATGCCAACAAATTAACCAGCAAACACATTTCCAGTAGATGGTCACAGCAGTAACTCAGGGAACAATCTGATGGGTCTGTTTTACCTTTAGGGTAGTGAGCAGCTTTACGCTTGCTGGCAAATTCTGCTAAGCCAACCAGCTCTGCTGTGAGTTTCCAGCTCTCTCATTTAAAGATGCTGGGGGAAAAAAACCATGAAAAAGTGTGGAGCATAACTCAAAAATTGCTTACCTTGTCCTAATTTAAAGGCATTAAGTTTGGATGTTCTGAATACCCTGTGGAGAAACGTAGAGATTCCTGCCAAGTAACTTAATAGCTGGTATTTTGCCAGTATGACCTCTGAGTGCCCCAAGGATTGACACAGTGTCCCTTACTGTCTTTGCAGAACTAATTGCTTATTGAAATGAAATTAGAGCTGCAAATCAGCACCCTGTCGTGATTAGAATCTGTTGGAACTGGATCTCGCTGTAGCACTGTGAAATCCAGCCTCTTCTTAAAACTGCTAAATTCCTTTTGAATCCACCATGTACACAAATCCCTGTACAAGTTTTATATCATTTGCCCTTAAAATAGCTTCAGCAAAGAGCTGGTGTGAAAATAGCAGTGCTTGTTCAGGAGGCATGTTTATCCTTTTGTTTATATAAGTCTGATCACCTTGCAAATGCGCTCTATGGGACTCAATGACATTTTGTAATGTGTTGCATCTCCGTAAGCATGAAAACTCCTTGCTGGAAAGAATGTGCTTTTGGCTATGCTGGTGTTATAAATATTCACATAGAAGTAACAGGGGGCTCAAATAGGTCTTCATTGGCTCATGTGGAATGCCTATGCCATTTTGATAATGTATGCTGATTTTCTTTGTTATGCTCATTGTTTGAAAATCAGTGAGGTACCTGAAGTGTGAGGTAGAGGAGGGGACCAGTCCTTGTGGTACATCATCATTCACATCTTTGGGCTACAGAAGGCTGTAAATTATCAGCTAAATGGGGAATCCATCAAGGGTGGATGCATTGTATGGAAGAGCAGTTATTAAATTCGGACTATCTACATTGGGGAATCTGCAACCATACACATTTCATTTGCAGCACACCTGCCCTTGCATGATAAAAAAAACATATTATAGGATTGTGCACCCATGATTAATTCAAGAAGCATAAAACTGGATGAAATGCTCATGCTGTTACAAATACATGGGCAGTGATATACTTGGTACTGATCTACAGGTCCTCATGGGGTCATATATTGCACAGTATGAGTTTATCCAATGGGTCACACAATATGGTGCTCAAGTTCCCTGTGTCAGGAGAGAGAGAGAGAGATCACAAGTTTTTTTTTTGTTCCAGTAGAAAGAGGGGATTTTGGCTAATTACCTTCCAGTGCAAACTTAAGTCGCTTTTGCCCTCTTCTTGTTTCTTAGGGGTAGTGATTTGAGGAGCTCAGTGGGCTACAGTGGGAAGGACAGGCAGAAAGTTTCCATCTTGCTAATATAACTGCCTTGTGCCAGCAGAAAACAATATTTGGATCCAACCCACAGTCTTTTAGAGCCATACAATATCAGGGGCTTTGGGTTTCAGGTCACTACTGGGCTCCTGCATGGAATCAAAGGGAATTTTAATCCATTCTGTAGCAATGAAGCACTCCACGAGCTGGAACAGAATGATTAAAACATAGTTTTTCATGCCTGTGCCCCATGTGCCAGACACAGAATATCACATTGGGGGCCAGCATACTTTAAGAACTGTCTACTCCCATATGCACCCACCCAACCTCTACGGTCACATCACAGTCTCTGCTTCGGGAGACCCCACTATCTGAGGTTAGACAGGTGACATTCTCAGTTGTGGCACTGAAATTATGGAACTCCCTCCACGGGGAGATGCCTTTGTCCCCCTCCATCACTGGGCCAAACTAGATGTGATGGTGGCCCTAGGGTCAACCCATGTCACTGACACTTTTACAGGAGAATGTAGCCGTTCAAAAATTGCCATGAGAGCCTGATCCTATTTTTGCACTTTAAAAGTTGTGGGAAGTAAGAAACAAGATTGTATGTTGCTGCTGCACTGTGGACCCTCATGGCAATTTTTGAATGTATAAATTCTCCTCTAAAATGGGCAAAGGCCCATGGCTACCTTAAAATCTAATTTGGCTCACTGTCTTCTGATGGCAGGTGACTAGTTTTCAGTTTTGTTTGACATTCCCTCAGTGACCCTCATAGACCCCCCCCCTTCCAGTTTATGTGTTTTTGTGTAGGTGTCTATGTGTTCGTGTTTTACTTAACTGTCTTTATGGTTTGATCTCTATGCATTTTAAATTCTGTTTCATTTGCCACCTTGGTGGCCCTGATCAGTGGAGAAAGACAGGGTATAAATTTTGTGATTAAATATAAATAAATAAACTTTGGTGGTGCAAATATATATTAGGAGTATCACCAGGGTTCTTATTGTAGCAGGAACTCCTTTGCATATTGGGTGACACACCCCTAGTGTAGGCAATCCTCCAAGAGCTTACAATAGCCCCTATAAGAAGAGCTCTGTAAGCTCTTGGAGGATTGGCTACATTAGGGGTGTGTCACCTAATATGCAAAGGAGTTCCTGCTACAAAGAGAGCCCTAAGTATTACCTTGTCCTGATGTGGTTGAAAATTAGCATTTGCTCTTGAGCAGTACTACTGTGTGGTTCTTCAGTCATTTTGTGATTCAAACTTAGTTTAATCAGCCAGAGGATGTTGCTAAACTGAGTATTTATACATTGTTTGTGCTGAGATTGTCTCCCACCCTATTCTATCACCCAGTTATTATGACAGTCATGTACCCCCAAATCTGTGGAACAGAGGATGTTAAGTACGGAGACTCAACAACAACTTGATTTCAGCAAGTGATTTCAGCTTTATTTGTAACAGCAAACTCCAACTCAGAACGCCAACGACAAGTGGAGCACAGCTCTCTTTTTAAACTGTCCTGGGCTTTCAAAGCCACACCCATAATAAGTTACAGTCCAATCAGATTACAGGGATAAAGGCCAATCAGCTTTGTTCCCTCCATACAACATATTTACACTGTCATTGGTTGTTTTAAACACTTCCATGGGAAGGGCCAATAGGAATGTTACATCTTATGATCCTGTACATAAACTCAAGCTTTACATGGTAAAGAACAGGCAGCATTCACTGTTAAGACATAACAGAGGAGAAGCGATTACTTCAGTGACTTGAAATTAGGAAGGCAGTTAATTCCCTAATAAATAACATCATATTTGTGGGTAGGGTCACTCAGTATACCAAACTTAAGACAGAACTTACAGATAAGAGAATAGTTCCTTCTTCCGCCCAAAGATTCATTTTATAATCAACATAAGTACATCAAATGTTATCTTTATATGGAGGTGACCCACTACCTATCAACTGATCACTCCAGCCTTATTTCTATGGGTGTATTTCCTTCCTTTAAACCTTTTATTAGATCTTAAATTATACATTAAATTCCATTTGTTCCCTGGGGTTTGACGAGACTTTCAGGTTCTTTAAACATTACCTTGGGATTTGCTGTTATCTTCTATGACCTAACATTGTATGCAGGGAAGGTTGTTCTGATTTGATGAGATTCTGTTTCCTTTATGATGGACTTTGGGACAGTAGCGAGCCCCACAAAATGAAAGAATTCCTTGTAGCAGGTGTTCTCAAAAACTATATTGGTAGTTTGGATGGCCTTTTTTGTGCCTTCAGAATTCTATTATTTTTAATAATTGATTCACCTTATTTTTAATAATTGTTTCACCTGAGAACAACACCCATAACTACTTCAGGTTTGGTGAGAACTTGGCACAGCTATGGTCACCCACATGGCTCCACAGTATACCAACATTTTCATGGCATATCTGGAATAGCATTTTCCGAATTCCTACCCATTGGCATCTCCCTTTACTTGAGATTCATTGATGACATTTTCATTGTCTGGACCCATGGCAAAGAAGCCCACAAGAAATTTCACAGCTTCTACCTCACTGTCAATCTAACAATGAATTACTCCATGCAAGAAATAAGCTTCCTGGACACCACAGTGCAGATACATGAGGGAAACATAACTACCACATTATACCAGAAATGGACAGATAGGCAAACATATCTACATGCCTCTGGCTACCATGCCAACCACATCAAATAATCCATTGTACATAGCCAAGCCCTACTCTATAGACTCATCTGCTCCAACCCGTCAGACAGAGATACTCACTTGAAGGATCTGCAATAGGCATTTTTGTAACTACAATATCCTCCTGATGTGAGAAAGATGAGTGGAAAGGCCAGAATAATACCAAGGGACAGCTTGCTACAAGACAAGCCCAAAGAAAATGACAACAGAATATCACTGGTGGCCACCTACAGCTCACAACTCAAGCCAGTTCAATGCATTATTAATGACCTATAACCCATGTTTCCCTCACATAGCCATGGGATGGGGGATGACCTTATCTTGCTTACAGACAGCCTGCTAACCTAAAACAACTTTTCACCTGCAATGATAAACTACTTAACAGTCACATGGGCTCTGGTACCAAGGCCTGCAACAAACCAAGATGCCAACTTTGCTCTCACATAAATCCTAGCAACACCATCAGTGGACCCAGCAACATCAGTCATACCATCTCAGGCCCATTCTCCTGCTCATCCTCTAATGTGGTTTATGCCATCACGTGTCAGCAATACTCTTTCACCTTCTACATTGGATAAACAGGCCAATCCCCTTGACAAAGAATTAATGGACATAAGTCTGACATCAAAAACCACAACATGCAAAAACCAGTGGGGGAACATTTTAACTTTCCAGGACATTCAGTTGCTGACCTAAAAATAGCAGTTATCTTACAAAGGAATTTCAAAGTGAGGTTAGAGAGACTGCTGAATTGCAACTGATAATGAAGCTCAAGATAATGCACCCACCTGGACTGAATTGAGACCTAGGTTTCCTGTCTCATTACCAATGCTGATTTCTCCATGCTTATTACTCTGCATATCACACCTAATCCAATCACACCTATTAGTGTCATTTGCCTGCTAATGTCATTTAGCATCTGAAATCACTCTACTTTTGAATATATAGGAGAGATGAACTCACATTGTAGCTGTATCTGAAGAAGTGAGCAATGACTCACAAAAACTCATACCCTGCCACAAATTTTCTTAGTCTTTAAGATGCTACTAGACTCTTACTCTTTTCTACAGCTACAGACAGACTAACATAGCTACCCATCTTAATCTGTTTTATGGCTAATAGCCACTCCTGGACCTTTGCTCCACATGTTTATCCAATCCCATTTTGAAGCTGTCTATGCTTATAGCTGCCACCATTTCTTGTGGCAGTGACTTCCACATGTCAGTTATTCTTTGGGTGAAGAAGTACTGCCTTTTATCTATTCTCAGCCTGCTGCTCATTAATTTCATTGAGTGCCCATGAGTTCTTGTATTGTGAGAAAGGGAGAAAAGTACTTCTTTCTCTACCTTCCCTATCCCATGTATAATATTGTAAATCTCTGTTAAGGTACTGAGCTGCAGACTGGAAGTCCAGTAGTTCAGCAGTTCAAGACCCTAGTGCCGCATGATGGAGTGAGCTCCTGTCTCTGGCCCCACCTCCTGCCAACCTAGCAGTTAGAAAGCAAGAAATAGCAAGTAGATAAATAGGTACCAGTTTGGTGGGAAGATAACAGCATTCCGTGTGCCTCGGCATTTAATCATGCTGGCCACATGACCATGGAAAATGTCTTCAGACAGTGCTGGCTCTTCGGCTTGGAAACAGAGATGAGCACCACCCCCTAGAGTTGGATTCAACTAGCTTTCGAGTAAGGGAAACCTTTACCTTTACCTGTCATGTCACTCCTGAGTCATTGTTTCTCCAAGCTAAAAAGCCATAACCTCTTTAACTTTTCTTCGTAGGGAAGGTGTTCCATCCCTTTAATTATTTTAGTTGCCCTTTTCTACACTTTTCCCAATGCTATAATATCTTTTTTGAGGTACGGTGACCAAAACTGTACACAGTATGAGGACACACCATAGATTCATACCGGGGCATTATGATACTGGCTGATTTTTTTCAAGTCTCATTCCTAATAATCCCTAGCATAGCATTTTCCTTTTTTTATTACAGTCGCCCAGTGTGTTGACATTTTCAGTGAGTTATCTACCATGACTCCAAGATTTCTCTCCTGGTCCTTACTGCCAATCTGGACCCCATCAATGCATATTTATAGTTAGGATTTTTTGCTCTAATGTGCATTACTTTGCACTTGCTTATGTTGAACCTCATTTGCCACATTGATGCCCACTCACACAGCTTTGACAGATCTCTCTGGAGTACCTCACAGTCCTTCCTGGTTCTCACTACCCTGAATAACTATCATCTGCAAACTTAGCTACTTCACTGCTTACTCCCAAATCCAAAACATTAATGAACAAGTTAAAAAGCACCAGACCTAGTACTGAGCTCTTTGATACACCACTGCTTATCACCTTCCACTGTCAAAACTGCCCATTTATACTCTCAGTTTCCTGTTAACCAGTATTTAATCTGCAAGAAAACTTGTCCTCTTATCCCATGGCTGCTGAGTTTATTTAGGAGTCTTGATGAGGAATTTCTGGAAGTCTAGGTAAACAACACAACATCTATTGGATCACCCTTGTCCCCATGTTTGTTGATTCCCTCAAAGAACTCTAAAAAGTTAGTGGGACAAGATCTTCCCTTACAGAATCCATGCTGATTCTTCCTCAATAGCTTTTGTTCATTTCCAGGATATCCTCTGGAACCTTTTTAAAAGATAGGTGTTACATTATCTACCTTCCAGTCCTCAGGAATGGAGGCACATTTTAGTGATAGATTGCATATATTTGTTAGGAGATGTGCAAGTTCACATTTGACTTCTTTCAGGCTTCTTGGTTTTATGCCACCGGTCTGGTGATTTGTCAGTTTTTTTTACTGTGCCCATCAGTTGTAGGACCTACTCTCTATTCACCTCAATCTGACTCATGTCTTTTCACACCCTTCATGAAATCGACGGTTCTGGAGTGGGCAAGCACCTCTCATCTTCCACACTGAAGACAGAGGCATTCAGCTTCTCTGCCATTTCCCTATTATCCTTTAATAATCCTTTCTCATCATTAAATATAGTGCAGTAAGCTGCTCAGAGAAGATGCAAGACTTCAGGAAGAATGACTTACCCTTCAGTGTTTTAAGACACTTTGGGAATGATGAAGGAATAAATGTTAACTGTTTGAGCTCCTGGGGCTTGAAGAAGAGGTAATGGCAATGGAGAAGCCACAGTAGAGAAGGCAGAGGCTGCTCCTCCCCCCCTTGCCCCCTTAGGACCAGCAGCCTCTTGCTTCATTATGGAGCCAGAGCAGAGATCTCTGCCAGAGATTAAGGGAGTGGCTGGTGTGGAGAGGGACTTTTGAGGGATGACACCTCATTTGTGTGATTCCCATTTCTAGCCATGTTCACTGTTCTAGGATCCAGGTAATGATTGTCATCTATCCACACTTTTAAAAATATCATTTTAAGATTTTAAGTTGATCGTTTTGTTTTACATCTGTATTTGTTTTTTTTTAATACACACACATTGCCTGGAGTGTTTTTACAAGGAGCCTAGGGTAAAATATCTCAATAAATTAACAAATCAGAAGCCAAGTTAACACAAAGCTAACTGAAGGCTCACATGAGAAAAATTGGAACAAACACTTAAAAGGGATTAGCTAGTGAAAACACAGCAATAGTCTCCCCCATTACAACCCGATGCAAGAACCACTGCATGCTGCAAATGCTCCTAATGGATATCCTGTTGTGTTGTGTGCCCTGAGCTGAACATGGGGTGTAAGTGTAGGATTAACACGTTCGGTTTCAGGGATTTTGGACTATGAACATTTCCGAAGAATGATGTTAGTCTGCTGTAGAAAAAGAAACATAAGGAGCAATCCTAAGTGGGACTGTTCAGAAGTAAATGACATTTTATTTACTCTCAGAGAAGATTTTTTGGGATTGCCGCCACAGCTCCTTCAGAACCTTAAAGATTAAGGCCACAATCCTGTGTACCCTTGCACTGAAATAAGTCATACTGAAATTAATATAACTTAACTCTTAGAAAACCTGCATAAGATTGGGCTGTAAAACATTAATTCTTCTGTAAGCTTTGGTAGGCAGCTTCCTGCCAGAAAGCATTGCGTTTCTGATGTTCAGAATTGCCTTGCTTATAATTTCAACTGTGCTGCTAACTAGGTCATCTTATCTTTTTGTGTTTCCTTTTGGCTTTGTCTGATGGTCATTGTAATTTTTGCTAGATCCCCAGGGGCTTTGGGGGTCCCCATACAATGGAACAGTTCACCATCTCTAGTATCAGTTCACTGAGCCTGCATTAATTATATTTGATATGGTATTTCAGGAAGAAACTCTAAGGCACAAAACAAAGCAGAATAATCAACACCAACCATGAAAAGGTGTTAAAATATTTACCATTTTAATGTAATGGCTTAATCCCATAGAAGTGGAATATTTTTAAAAAAATGTTAATGGTAACTGTTTAGTCTGGAGTTGTTTTGAAGGCAGGGAAACAGCAAGTTAAAGAATCTGTCAAATTTAGAAATAAAAGGAAGAAATTAACCACAGGATTTCATATTGGGTTTCAAATGGGGGTGGGCATCGCAGCCGTGTTGACAATGGGTGTGGGGAAGCATGAAAGGATTAATTTTTTAAAAATACAGATAAGTACAGTCACTGAGCAAGACATCATTCTTTGAAAATGTTCATATTCCAAAGCCCCTGAAACCGAATGTGTTAATCCTACACTTATACCCCATGTTCAGCTCGGGGGACACAACACAACAGGATATCCATTAGGAGCATTTGCAGCATGCAGTGGTCCTTGCATCATGTTGTAATGGAGGAAACTATTGCTGTGTTTTCACTATCTAATCCCTTTTAAGTGTTTGTTCCAATTGCAATATATTTCCATTTCTGGAACCAGATGTGGGGAGAATAATAAATTACTGGTTAAGATCTCTACCCAAATTAGCCTGTTTTATTTAGCTGTATAATACTTATACCCCATTCTCTCAGTATGCATTGACTGTGAGCTGCCCTGAGCCTGCATTGCAGGGAGGGGGGGGGTATAAATGTGATAAATAAATAAATAAAAATGTTTATATGGGACTGGGGCAAACTTTGAATTTATTTATTTTAAAATATTTCTTTTCTGTCTTTCCAATACTTAAAGGCAGTTTACCGATCCAATATTTTTTTCAGGGGGGGGGAGGAGGAAGAGAAAATACAATAAAACGCAACATCTCCTAATCTCCTCCGAAAATGCCTGCAGCCTGCATGCCTTTGAAAACTCTAGCAAACAGTAGCCTTCACAAGGACAAATACCTCTACAGAGCACCTTCCTTACCTACTCAGGGAGCCCATTCCATAAGGAAGAACCTGTGATGGAAAATACACAGGCCAGGTATGGGTACCCTAAGCATGGGTGAAAGAAGGACAAGTATCCCAGTCCTATATAGAGCAGGGTTTTATTGATATCAAGATGTTGACCCATGAAAGTCACAGGGAAGGGAAATCCTGTCCCTTTACACTGGCCCCTACCTACTCTGTCTTTTTTGGATTCCCCCTTCCCCTTTTCTTATCTTCCTTTTTCCAGGTTTTTCTCTCCTCCCATTTTCCATGCTTCCTCTTTCTGCAAGCTTTTGTCCACCCACTCCCCTCTTTTCTCTTGCAGGAGTTTATCCTTTCATGTTTTCCACTCTTTCTCTTTGCAGCCTTTTATCAGCTGTGACCTTTTCTCCCTACTGCCCCCCATGTTCCTCTCCTTTTCTTTCTTTTCCATCCCTCCCCAATTTATATACTGTCTGCCTTCCAACTGTTTTGTCTACCTGGCTCCGCTGGGTCTGCCAGCCTCCAAGTGTGATCTGGACTGCTCCAGGAATTACAGCTGATCTCATGATGACACAGATCAGTTTGCCTGGAGAAAATGACACTTTGGAGGGTGGTCTCTATGGCATTATGTCCTGCTGAGCTCCCATGCCTCCAAGACTCCACCTCCAAAACCTCCAGAATTTCACGTTCTAGAGTTGGCAACCCTATGTACCACTAACCACTTCTTGTTCTTGTCCCACTGGCTACTGCCTGGATTGTCGAGGCCCACAGTGATCCAAGTTGGTATTCTCAATTTTGGAGAAATTTCAATCACTCCTCAACTTTTAAATTATTTTTTGTGTTTCTCCATGTCTGTCAAAATATGTCCCTTCTCTGTACATGATCTCATTATGTGGATTTTTTTTTGATCTGCATTTTGTGATCATGTTCAGAATTAGATAACTAGCTATTTGACTTGGGTCCAGAAGGTAATCAGCAGTCAGTGAAATGTCTTTTAAAAATGGCAAATGACCCATAGAACTCACATCTTAAGTAATTATACTGCCATGTTTTTCAATTAGTGGAAGTTTCCAGACTGAATTTAAAAGGGCAGTCCCTCATAGAGTATATTTCAATAGTTCAATATAGCTACATTTAGTGCATAAAAGACTGTGGCCATCCATGCACATGCTTGAATTATTAGTGTTACAACTGACGAACTTGGAGGACCTAGGCAAACTGATCAAGTACTAATTTGCCAGGTATGTTTCTAATTTTAACCTAATTTTGCATTGTACCATTGCTAATCACCATCCTGCTATGGACTGGATCTCACCAGTCATTTCCACTAATGGAAGAGGGAGATTTCCACTAGTTCCCCTCTCCCACTTCAGGCTTCAAAGTAGCTCCTCATGTTGTTCCAGAAGGATTCCTCTCTCCTCCAGGAGTAGCACTTCAGGGAGACTAGTGACTTACACTGGGGAAAGCCAGGGGAGCTTCATTCTGCTAATCAAAGTCCTTCAGTTGGCAAAAATAATTGGTGGACTCCAATCCACAGTTTCTACTTCATATTGTGTTTATGTTATGGTGCTATATTTTATGCATAGTTTCAGGAGGGTAGTATCTGTGTTGGTCTGCAGTAGAAAAATCCAGCAGCACCTTAGAGATTTCCTACTTGTACATGCCAAAGGGAGTTTTGATTCTTGAAAGCTTTTACTCCCCAAATCTTATTGGTCACTTAATGCTGTGGGGTGCCTACTAACGGCAACACCTATGTGGGCTGACGTTTGGCAGATACTCTGCCAGTTGCATTGGTTACCAGTAGAGTTCCAGATCCACTTCAAGGTGTTGGTAATAACCTTTAAATACTTACATGGCCTGGGACCAACATATCTGAGGGACCGCCTCTTCCCATATATGCCCTGAAGAGCACTGCGCTCTATGGATCAACACCTCCTGGTAGTCCCTGGCCTGAAAGATGTCTGTCTTGCCTTGACCAGGGCCAGGGCCTTTTCTGCCCTGGCCCCTGCCTAGTGGAACATGCTCCCCATTGAGATCAGGGCCTTGCAGGATTTACTTCAATTCTCCAGGGCCTGCAAGATGGAGCTGTCCCACCAGGCCTTTGGTTGAGGCAGCAGATGTCTATATATGGCCTCTCTGAAGTGTTCGTTACTCTGTTAACAACTACTCGCTAAGGCCAGGAACCTCCCACAATCAGAAAATTTCTTTGTTATCAGCTGTGACCACCATTTTAATATTTATGATGATGTTTTAAATTTTAATTGTATTAACTAATATTTTGAATAAATGAAGTGTTGTTGCTCGCACGGAGCCTGCTTCTGGGAAGGACAGGCTATATATGTGAATTAATTAATTAATTAATCAATTAAAGTGCTACTGGATTCTAGTCTACCTCATATTCTACACATTTTTAAAAAGAAGTTGCTTTGTAGTAGACAAGGGCTACAGTCACACACAGACTAAATAATCCACTTTCAATCCACTTTCAGTGCACTTTCCCACTGGATTTTGCCAGTTCGCACACTAAAAATCCTTTTGGAAAGTGCACTGAAAGTGGATTGAAAGTGGATTATTTAGTCTGTGTGTGACTGCAGCCAAGGTGATACGTATCTCCTGTCTCCACTAAGCAAACTGCAGTCTTACTATTGGCAGGGGCCTGGGGTAGAGAATAATGAGAAGGATACATGGTTTGCCCATGCTTATGTGAGGCTTTAAGCAGTCTGAGTGTGTACAAATATAATCTGCACAGGTGCACATGTTATTGATTTGCACATGTTATTGATTTGCACCTGCACAGCAAAGCCTCTAAGCAAGCACAGTGCTTTTATAGTGCAGTTAGTATCTCCACAGTCACATTTGCCTTTGCATAGATCTATGGCTTTAGTGGACCATCTGGATGGAATGTCTGGGTGATGCAGATCAAGTGCATCTGCATTAACCACAAAGCTAAGCTTTCAATCAGCACCCCATCTTCACACTGGAGGGTGGCAACCCAAATTACTGATTTTTTAGATTAATCAGTAACTGCATTGGATGGCTGCTGGAAACTTATCAAGGTGCCAATCAAACTCAGAGGGCCCTTTGATAAGATATGGAAGAATTTTTGCACTTAGTATGTCTTATTTATAAGCACAAACAGTGAACTTACCTTCGGGAGTTCAGAGTGGTTGGCAATAGAGAGAACCATTATTCCTCCTAAATCAGGAGAACCATCATTTCAACTGTCGGTGACCATTTTGCTATTAAGTTAGCCATACTTCACATTATTTCTGCTACAAATGTCTATTGTTCACATCATACAATAGAATGTTTGCTATAGTGTAAAATCTGTGTGGGGAACAGACCAGGAGGTTTGTCCTTTTTAATTACTGATTGAGTTTTTTTATATCAGCATGATTGGTTTAAAATCCACTGTGAATAATAAGGAAGTTTTAAGATAAATAAAGGTGTAGCATAGTGATAAGAGGAATGATGGCTTTACTATTAAATACCATAATCTTCAAATGAGGCAATCTTGGATATCTGATAAAGATTAGGAGACTTAAGAGTCCATGGAAACTTCAGTGAATGCTAATTCATTAATGCCCAGGAAGGAAGACATGGTTTAGATGGTGGTGTTTTCAAGGCCAGTAGGGATTGTTTGCTAAAGCTGAATATGTCTAGAGCTATTGCCTGATTGCTAAGTTGCAGAGACATCAACAGGTCATATGGCCATATGTAAGCAGGGATGCTCAGCAACCCAGCAGTTTAGCTTGCATTCTATTTGCAGGTTGTGATCAGGAAGTCTATTATTCACTGAACTGTTTGGATATGTACAAATGAATATGGACATATCTGTTTGCATGATTAGAGGCTGTTTCTCACAGCTGCCAACTCATCACCGTTGGCTGCTGCTAAGTCCAATTGTTAAAGGCATACAGTTAAAAGAAGAAGAAGAAATCTGGGTAAGATTTTTTAAATTGAGAATTACTACTTAAATGTCTTTTTTTTTTTTTTTTGCCTTTGGTATCTGCCCATAAACCTAGCTAATGTGATTATTTCTTGTGATCAGTTCAGGATACATGTGGCTGTGCTAGTACAAAAAGCAAAAAATGTATCCTCTACAAAAGTTATACCTACCTGCAGAAGACAAACAGTGAGTAACCACCTGTTTGATGAATAGGTGATGCCAGGAAATATGTGAATCTTTTCTGGTCATCAAGAGAATTTAATTTGTGGGCACACTGCTACAAAATACAGCACAAATTTGTAACTTATTATCAAGGCATGACCTGGCCCTGTAGCACAAGCAGTATTATAGGTTAAGTCCAGGGGTCATTTCGTAGAAAAAGAACTGCAGGAGCTCATTAGCATAAAGTATGCTAATGAGCTACTAGGCTATTAGCATAATGGCTCATTAGCATATGCCACACCCCCTGACATCACCAGAAGTTATGTCAGAAGGGGAAGCAAAAGGGGGGGAAGGCATCTTCAAAAGCCTCCCCTCCCCTTCCCCAGCCAGCCTGTGTGTGGGGGGGAAGCAAAGAGAGAAGGGGTTTAAAGTTTAAACCCCTTCTAACTAGAGTTGGGCCACAGAAGTAGGAAAGAGGGAAGGAAAGAGAGAGAGAGCAGAGGGAAGGAAAGAGGGAAAGAAAGAGAAGGAAAGGGGATAAAAAGAGAGAAGGAAAGAGGGAAAGAAAAAGAAAGAAAGAAGAAGGGAAAGAGGAAAAGGAGAGAATGAAAGGAGGGAAATAGAAGAGAAGAAGGAGGGAAAGAAAGAGAGAGAAGGGAAGAAGGAGGAAAAGAGAAAAAGGAGAGAACAAAAGAAGGGGAAGAGAAAAAGAAGGAAATAAGGGAAAGAAAGAGAGAAGGGAAAGAAGGAGGAGAAGAGAAAGAAAAGGAAAGGAGGGACAGAAAGAGGGCAAAGAGATGAGGCGAGAGAGGAAGGCTCCCCCCCCATCAAGCCCCCACCACTCCCACCCCTGTGCATCCCTCACTTACCACAATCAAGGTCTTCCCAGGTTGACGAACCTCCAGCACGGGCCCTGAGAGGCTGGCGACAGGCCTCCTCCTGCTTCCCCAGGGCCGCAGCACTCCAGCGCAGCCCCTAGAAGGCTGGAGACAGACCTCCTCGAGCCTCCCCTGGGCCGCAGTGCTCCAGCGCAGGCCCCAGGAGGCCAGCAATGGGCCTCCCTTGGCTGCAGTGCTTGGGGCGGGGCTTGTCACTAAAACCCTTTGTGCAGGTGCCTGGGTGGCTCTCCAGCACACTCTGACCCCAAAAGACTCCTGGTTATGTCTATGGATGGGCACAAACTGGGGAAATGTGGTTGGTTTCAGTTCATGGTTAGTGACGTGCTTGGTTTGTGAGCCATGAACTGTCACACACTTTTAGGCCCCAAACAAAACAGTTTGGTCCATGAGGTTCGTGATATGGTAGAACAGCTCCTCAGCATGCTAGGGACACCAAACTCACAGAGGATCCTGGCTGACTGTTCTTTACCTGCCCTCCAAGTTTGGTGAGAGGTGGATATGGGGTCAGAGTTATGGCTTCCAAAGAAGGTGCACCCAGGGAAGTACTTTCTGGGGAATTTACAGGTGCAGGTTCAGGATGTTAGCTGGATTGCACATAGTTATTAATAATAATGAGGGGAATATGATTAATTATCAATAGGCAATCGGCTGTGAGAGCGAACACCTGTGTATACAGAGGTCAGCCCCGCCGGGAGGTGTTGGTAACAGACCAGGAGACTTTATATAGTTGAAAAATAAAGTCTTTTACTGAAGTTCTTCACAAGCAAACAATACACAGTCTCACACACAATTACTCAACTCTAGGAAATACAAAGAGAAATAAGCACATTTGGATTAGCAGGTAAATTGTTGGTGGGCAATACCTACCGGTCCTGTCGTGTAGAGCGTTCCTCAGGAAAAATGGAGGGGAAGGAAACTAGAAAAATGGGGAACCATGTGTCCTGACCAGCAGGTAGCACGCGGGAACTCAGGCTGCAGACCTAGAGTTTAAAGATGGAGGCAAGGGTTGGGGATAGCAAGCTGGACATAAGAGGGTCAAAGGTTTGATAGGGGTCAAAGAGCAGAGAGAGAGCCGGTGGTCAGGCATCTCCTTATAAGCAGGAGGGAGGGGGCTGGTCACAACCCCTGGTTCCACCTCTTGGTAAGTCCGTCCCTTAAAAATACCCTATTGGTTGGAAGGTGTAGGGGAGGTGTACCTGAGGAGTGGTCAATATTGAGAGCTAGAAACTTACTCATGTCTGACACCTGGTAACAGCTAGGATGAGTCACCGGGCCGATTCCATTGTCTTCTTGATGGCATTAGCCAGGCTGCTGATGTCCATCAATTAGTTACCAAGCAACAGTGAATAGTCTCTGCCAGGTCTATGTGAGGTCTTGCAGGTGAGGGGGGAGGGAAAGAGGCTGCCTGCCTGAGTTAGAAGGAACTCTCAATGGAGGTTTTTGGAGTTCCTAGTCCTTGTATTTCATTAAGGCATGTTGCTGTGTTTAGTGCATACTGAGTCTGTTCCATTCTCCTTCATGAGAAACAGACTGGTAACCTATGTTGGGCACTGGAGCTGCTGGGGAGGTCAGGAGAACGTCTCTTGCCTAGGTGCAGTCTCTTCTGGTGTTGTGGTGGGGTTACCATGTGCTTCAGTCCCTTATGCATACAGTGGCACAGTTTATTGTTTATTACAGTTCATAAAGATGCTCAAAAGCATTGCAGGGCAACAAGGAGTGTATGTAATGAATCCTGTGCAAGCTAGAGACATCAAACTTGCAGGAGACCTCCCCCTGATGCTCTTCTATATGCCCTTCAAGTTATGTGAAGATGGAATTAGGGGATCCAAGTTATGGCTCCCCAAAGAAGATGCTACCAGGAAAGTGCTTTTGGGAGCCAGCATCCAATCCAGCCCTCAGATCAGTGGGATGACTTGCCCTAGACTGGACGTATGGGCACAAAGCATGTAGGTGGTGTCCTCGAATGGCTTGAGGACATACACCAGTCATTGGGTCAACCAGTCATTGGAGCTGATGCTGAACTCCTCTTGCCCGTACAGGGTGGTCATGGAGGCACCATGTTCTTCTGCTCCACCAAATGCACAATCATGGTGTAGGTGGCATTCCAGTGGGTGGATAAGTCCAGGATGAGCCACTGTTCAGGCTCATCTCCCTCCCTCTGCCTCTCACACAGCAGACAGGCAGACTTGATGCCGGACGAGAAGTGGACGGCTGGGCACTGGCAGGTCTTCAGCAAGGACCTTACCTCAAGGGTGGCAGTGTCTCAGGTGGCCTTGATAATGCTCCCCAGCCCCAGAGCATCCTTCACCACCAGCTGAAGCATGTGCATCAGGCAGATGATGCCCTTGAGGTGTACAACCTTCACTGTTGCCACCATGTTGGTGTGGCATCCATGACCAAGTAGCCATGGCTGATGTTGTGGCTACCACCCATGCCCTCAGGCTACTATGCACCATGGTGGCAAACTTTTGCACTGTGTGGTCTGCATCCATCCCATCTCCTACTGGGGCCTATATTAGAGTGGGCCTCCTGCTTCCCCTCTGCTTCTCCATGCTGAGAGGGAGTGGGCCTCTTCTTCCTCCTGCTGGCTATCACTCTTTCCTCTGGCATTGTTGGGTGCACCCTTTGCAGGTGCCTGCACAGGATGGAGGAGGACAAGTATTGGGGGTTTGCACCTCTTCAGTCATGAGTGTGGCACATCGGGCACTCTGCCACAGTGGTCACTGGGGAGGGTGCAGAAATGTTTCCAAACTGGGGGCTAGAAATGGGACCATGGGACTAGAAAAGGTGGGAGGCACAGTTGCTTTCTGGATCTGCCTGGGAGGGGCCATGGAGGGGTATACTCAAGGCAGGCGCAGCAACAGGGAGTTGGGATGTGGAAGGGGAGGATGCTCCCCCTGAATCATTGCTGTCAGAGTCCTCCTCTCCAAAGAGTGTTAGTAACTGCTGATGTCTGGGCAGTATTAATAACTGTTTTGCCTCTGTGGAGACCCAAAGGAACAAATCAGTGGAAGAAGGCTCCAAGATCCATGTTGATGTCCTGCTACAGCCAGGCTCCTGTGGGCTGTGATGATGGGATTGGTGCCTGTGGTACTAAGGGGGGGGAGGACTCCCCCCCCCATGACTAGCACCCTTTGCACCCACTTTCACCCTCATAGCATACAAAAGTGTTCACAATCAGGAGGGGTGGGAGGGTATAAATGTGGTCCTCAGCTGAGGAACCTCTGCTTGGTGTGAGCAGAGAGATGGGGTGACTCACAGCCCTGAGTCCACCTAATACCCGAACCCCACCAGGGGAGAGGTGTTCACAATCAGTACTAAATGAATGTGTTTTGCTTTCAACAAGTTCCCTGCCACTCTGTCTAACTGCCAATACCCAACAGAGGAGAAGGTGAGGAAGCTGAGCTGAGAGTATGTATAACATTCTATCTTATACAGCAGAATGGGAACTCTTACTGGCAGCCAGCAGTGCCTGTTAAGCTTTGGAAGGCCCCTATCGATGTTTCCAAGGCTGGAGAATTCTGCCCCCATTGCTTTGAAGTTTGGTAAACATTTTGATTGAGTGGAGACAGCCTGTCTGGAATTGCATCCCCTCGTGAACTGCCATGAACTGCTTGGAAGTTTGTGGAAAGTTTGTGCTGATTGACCTGCCATGAACAGTTCACAAACCATGACCCACCCAAAATTCATCACAAACTTTAATATGTGAGCCAGTTCATGCTCATCCCTAGTTTTGGCTGCAAAAGTGTTTGGCACAGCATGTGAGATGAATTTCAACAAACCCAAGGAGATCAGGAGGCTGCCTTAAACATAAGTGAGGAAGTTCACCTAGTGATCACATTGTCTCTAACTATAAGATCCATTTTAGATCACTCATACTTCAAAAAAGATAAAGCAGTAGACTTGGAATTTCCTAGACCTTGGTTCAAGTGTAGGTTGAAAGACTTTCTTGTGCAATACTTATTTTTTCATGCAATTTTCACAGCATCAATTCATGTGAGAGGAGGCAACAAAGCAGCCCTTTTCAACTAAAAATTGTGGTAAATGAACATGTGGAGGGGGAGGAGAACTGTGTGAAAGACTGAGTAGCATTCAGCTGCATACATGTAAAATTCTCTGTGCTTTCTGGAACCCTGAGTTTTCAGGTTTCCTGATCAATGTGGAGATTAGGCGTTTTATTGCTAACATGATTGAAAGTCAAACTTACCATGTTCAATTATGTGACCACATGTGAGGAATCACCAAAGTTGTTTGGTTCAGCACTGAATGACTCAAATGCCTGTCAAATAGGTTTGTACATGCCCCCAAATACTGCCAATCAAAACAGATAAGCAGCTGATAATATTGCTAAGGACCACTTAGACATTCACTGAATTGTAGGAATTTTTTAAACAAACACAAAATTTATTTATGACTGATTCATATGATTTGTGATTTTGTATTTCCACTGTCTGTTTAAACAATTGCTTGCAGAGTGCAGCTGTGATGCAGAACAGATGGTAGCAAGTTGAACTTGTGTGGGCAGTGTAAGGAAGCTGATTGTACTATACTGAAATGTTAGGAAGGAATATGGTTGAACAACCTGTCAAAGAGCCATGAATGGGTCAATGAACAGATGAACAGTTCAATGAAAAAACAGCCACCTAATGATGACTGGTGAATAGAAAAGGTGTTCAAGCATCCTTTGTGGAGACAGCCACATGCCCATAAAGTTGTATGGACATTTCCTCAGTTCTGAAATTCAACAGAATACAGTGTTGGGACTTGGGGACATCATCTACAGCTAACTTTCCTTTCCCATCATTCACTCTAGTTGTTGTCTGAAGAAGGCTCTTATCTCTTCCCATGTATCACTGCCCCGGTTTTGAGGAGGGGCAGTGTTAAGTATGAAACTTAACTCGATTTCAGCAAACAAGTGATTCAGCTTTATTGCAAAGTGATAACAGCTCAAAGTGATAACAGCTCAAAGAAACCCCTAACCCAAACCAATCTAGACCAAGCAAACTAGCCTGGTCTCCTTCCGCAGTCAGTAAGGACAATGACTCTTTACACCCCTTAAATTTGACTTCAAAAACATCCCTCAGAGGAATACGCCAGCCCTGGAAATCTGACAGGTGTGTGTCAGCTGGCATCAGGTGGTGACGGCTCCTCTGGGGAAATAACCGCTGCCAGGTCTGCGAGGATATGATGGTCACTGCGGATCCCGAATTGACCTCCATGGTGCAAGGAATGCCGTCCAGCTGTAGGGTGACATTTACCTTCTTATGAGGGCCGGCTCCGGTGTTCAGTATCGTGGAAGAACAACTGCAGCATGCAGTCTGATGACAGTCGCTGCCCATGGGTTTGGTCCCGGATAGAACTCTAGGGTGTACCTTTGGACACGACAGTGGGGATGACCTCTTTTTAGAGCGGCAGACTCTCGCTAGATAGCCACGCTTACCGCAACCTTGACACACAACATCTCTGGCCCAGTGTCGATCCCGCTCATGCTTCCCGCCACAACTGGCACGTACCCACCACAGTGCAGTTGTCACTGTGGTCTGCTGGGGCTGGTTTGCTTGTGTTTCATTGATGTCATCCGCCTCTTCGTCCGACTCACTGGCAGACTGGTGATGAATGCTCCGCTCTGTCTGGCCCTGCTGCTGTCGAACCTCTCTTGTTGATTTCTCTGCTGCCTCAGCAGTGACAGCCTCGGATTAGACAATGGCATACGTGAGAGCCGATCAGGCAAACAGGTGTTGCTGCAGCTTTTCGTCTTTAAGATCACACACCAGCCGATTGAGAAGGGCCCCTTCCAAATCATCAAAATTGCACGATCGGGTAGCCTTCCGTAACACCATTACATGCTCTGCGATGGTCTCATGCGGTGCTTGGTTCCTTTTATAGAACACATGCCGGCATGCTATTTGTGATGGCTTCAGAGCAAAATTTGCCCCCAGCTTATCAGTTATGTCCTTGAGCGACACCATCTTGATGTCATTGGGAGTGACCAGGGACTGGGTGACATCGAACACCGCCTTTCTGCAAGAACTGAGCAGCGTAGCTCTCTTCCTGGCCTCATCCATGATCTGGTTCGCCTCGAGGTAAAACTCAAACCTGGACAGATAAGAGTCCCAGTCCTCAGTTTCAGGCTTGAACGCCTCGAACTTCTGGTTAGCGGTCATGGTAGCTGTCACCTCGGCCACAACAGCAGCTGATGCCTCAGCCATCTCGACCGGTGGCAGTACTTCATTGGCCGTTGTTGTGTTGGTTCAGGAGGGCTGCCTACCCGCTCTAGTATCCCATCCTTGTCGCCAATTGTTAAGTATGAAACTTAACTCAATTTCAGGAAACAAGTGATTCAGATTTATTGCAAAGTGATAACAGCTCAAAGTTAACCAGAACAGCGAACAGAACAACAGTGGAGCACAGCTCCTTTTAAACAGTCCGGGCTAATATAGCCACGCCTATTTTACAATAAGTAACCAATAAGATTAGAAGGATAACATCCAGTGAGGTTCGTTCCCTCCAAAGCATTACACTAAGTCCTGATTGGACTGTAGTTCAAAGGCAACCAATAAGAGTTCAGGGATTACAATCCCTGCCTTGGCTCAAGCTTTTCTATGGAGACATAACAGGCAACACTGGCATAAGAAAGAACTGCATTCTTTCTTGTAGTTTCAAGTTTTTCATGTTATTAGAGCAATCAGGAAAGGACAGTCCTTGCAGTTGCTCCTGTGTTGCTGAGAGCCACAAGTGAAAGCATGGCAAGAGGTAGTTTGGTTTATGGAGGTCATTTTTATAGCAATTCTTCCATATTACAGTGAAGTAGTAATATCAGAAACAGATATTGGGACAGAGTGCACTACAGAGTGCACTACAGAGCATCCCAGAAGGAGAAGCTTGGTTCATACTGAAGGCAATATGAACAACTTTAGCATGAGGTGATTGAACCAAGATAAAAAGCAGGACTGCTGAAAGGTTTCATGAAATTCACAGCAAATACAACTCTCCCTTTTCCTCAAATCAATAACACACAATTCTAATGTTCTTTAAGTGCAGCTCCATGTCCCAAGTCTTGTCACAGTACCTCTTGTGACATCTGGCTGAGATCCAGCACATCACTGTTTAATGAATGCACTTCCACCGAATGTACAATGCCCACGTTTTCCAACCTGTAAAATGATTACTGTGCAAGCTTTCTTCAGCTTTCTTATGTTAATCTATGACAGGGAAAGAAACACCAAAGAACCTCTTAGTCAATACCTAGGAAACATTAAAGGAAAACTTCTGGCCAAGTTACTTTCTGACATTGGAACATATGGCAATCATTGGGATCTGCAGAGAAGTGGACTTAGAATCTCAGACATAGATATAAAATTCAAAGTCTAGTCTATTTCCTGAGATTGTCTTCTGTTGAGATTGTCATTAGCTGGCTTTCCTTTCCTAACAAGCAATGGCCCTAGGCACATACACCTTGAACTGCATATCACCTAACTGTTAATCATGCTGACTGCAGTGTGGTAACTTAGCTTATTAGGTGAGTTCAGCACTGAAAGAGAATCTCTGATGTTCTTGATGGACTATAAACTATTGCAGTACAGCACTTATCTTAACCATGTAATCACTATGTGGCATTTCTGATTGTAATTAAAGAGGCAGGCAGGATTTGGATATTGTGGGACAATATTATAGGGAATTTGGATGGGTACTGCTCCTGGCATGATATTTATAGGACGCAGCACAGCCATTTTTGCTGGATTTTCTTTTCTTTTTTGGTATTGTGTGTGCATGCACCTAGAGGTTATGTTGACCTCTGGTGACTGACTCCTACTGGGGGCCTGGAGGATATTCAGAGAGGTGGCTAAATAAAGCCTGCCTCTGTCCTCCTGTCTTGGTATTCCAAGGAAGTCTCCCATCCAAGTACTAACCACAGTCAACTTTGCTTAGCTTCCAAGATCCAACAAGATCGGGCTTGCCTGGGGTATCCAGGTCAGGGCTTTTGCTGGATTTTCTGATCTATAAAATCGATATAACCCACCTACTTGATAGGTGTGTTTTCTTGGATGACGCAGAAATGGAATTTTGCTACAACTTAAAGACTAATATTTACTGTGGCATATGCTTTTGACCTACTTGGTCAAACATATTAAAGGTCCTACCGATATAACAAGGTACAATTGCCTGGTGAAGTGGGTTGTGTCACACAAAGACTTCTGTCCCAACGTGTTAGCCTTTTATGTGCCATAAGACACTTTGCCACTTTGTGCTAGGTTAGCATGACTAGGGAAAGAATACCATTGAGTAGAATATATATATAGAAAAGGCACAGATCAGGGAGACCCTGATAATGACTTTAGTTTCTTTTGGAGGCTTACTCAGTAACTATTTTACACTTAACAAACAATGGTTTCAGCTTCAGGAACAGAAGCTCACATCCGGCATGCAGGGGAATGAGACCTGTTTTTTTAAAAAATCTGCCCAATCTACCTATGCCTGAAAGCTTAATGACACTGTGGTTTATAAGACTGTATTCCCTGTACTCCCCTGGTAAACTAATCCTCAGAGAAACCAAGTTGGTAGCGTTCAGATGACCCTGCTCCCATAAACACATATGTCATGATACATTATACTGCAGAATCAGCACCTGTGTTTATTAATTTTGTACACAGTTGTGCATTTGTAATCATTCATTATAGTGCAGATAGCACAGAACGTATACTGGCTCAGCAAGACAAGTTGGTGCTACAATCAGGAACATAAAATTGTTACCTGGCTCAGCAACAGGTGGAGAAAATATATGCCACAGAGTGTGTGTGCAGATTAACAATGTAACCTCCTATTGTCAGGGTTTGGTCACAGGAACTATATCACCCCAGTACTGAAATACCTTCACTGTCTGCTAGGGTTGCCAACTCTGGGTTGGGAGATTTGGGGGGTGGAGCCTGAGGAGGGCGGGGTTTGGGGAGGGGAGGGACTTTGGTGGGGTATAATACCTTAGAGTCCACCTTCCAAAGGAAACATGATCTCTGCCATGGCTTTTTATTTATTTATTTTATCTGTTAATTTATTTGTTATATGTTAATCTATAGTTTCATATTTTAATAAAGTATATAATTGTTTTTTAAAAAACAATGCAACCTCCTTCACACATTCCTACCATCATGAAGCCATCAAAATATGTGCAACTGTAACATGGTAGTCCTGAACAGAGTTACAGCCTTCTAAGCCCATTGACTTCAGTGGACTCAGAAGAGTCTAACTCTGCTTAGGATTGCATGGCAAGTGGATGATACATACCAATACGAAGTTAAATTAGAAATGATGTGTTGAATGGTAATGCTGGTGAATGCTACACTGTGTGTATTTGGAAGTCAAGACCTTATTTTAAAGTTTTGGCTGGCTGCCAAAGTCACGTGGTATGACTGGCACAGAGCCTTATTTGGTTAGCAAAGCATTTAAGTGCTTACTTACTTTTGTACATATCAAAGTGATCAAGTATAAACTCTCTGAAGGACCCACTTCAGGTTGGAAGAGGCTGCTAGGTTCAAAAGCCATCTCTTCTACTAACCTAACATGAATCAATGTTTCCCTAAAGCTACTTAAGCACCATTCATACATACTAGGTACTGTCAACATGATGATTATACTCAGCCCATTTATATGTGAATTGTAGTGACTAGCTCATATTAACCTAGCATGTTATTATTACTCCATCCATTACACTTGATAAATATGAGGGCCTTGCAGTTTACACTCACTGTCCTATCTACTATTGTCTTAGATGAGTGCAGACTGACTGCAGTTATCCAGTGGGGAATGTGAAGCATTTGGCTCATATTCAGAACACTGGGCTGTATATGAAGCTGCCCCACTCTGGCTTTTCCTTCCCCACTCCAGGAATTCTGTATTTGCCAGATGAGAATCTTTAGTATTGTGTTTCACAATACCTGGGGAGTGAAGCAGGAAGGATTGCTAGCTGCTCTGATTTGGAAGGGCCAAGAGAGGCAAGTGGAGGCAGAAAGAGAGGCAATGGCCCCTGCTGTACCAATGTACCTTGCCTCATTATACCAACACAGACCACTGGTTAGCATAGGTCACTGTTGTCTGCTCAGACTGACATAGCTCACCAAGATCTCAGGAAGAGAAAGGTCTTTCTAATGCCTGGTACCTCAGAAACTTTAAGGCGAAATATCATGAACTGAACCTAAGACTTCTAATTTTCACCACTGATATGTGGAAGAAAGGCATGTCATAAAACATTTCATAATCATAACATAGCAACCCAAATACAACTTTCCTGATATAAAATGAAGATGCTAAACTCAGCAAAACATCATCATGAAGCTTTCTCAGCAGCCAGCAAAGGCTCTCCTAAATAAATTGAAACTGGAATGTTGCAGACTGGGGCTCCCATCTGCTTTTGAAATAGCTTTCTAGTGTGATCATGTGATTATTTCATAAATCACATGAAAATGAAACCAGTTCCCTATCTAAACAGCCTAGACCAGGGAAATAGCCTGTAACAGGGAACAGCCAACAACAGGAAAAATCTATGTTCCCCCCCCCATTTTGTTCTGGTTTCTTATATTATTGCAGTCTTTGCCTCTAAAGATTTCACTTTCACAGGGCAGCTGGCATTTTTCTAATAAGGGCACAGAGTTGTTCCTTGGAGGGAGGGAGGAAAGAGGCTCTGTCTTTTTTTAAATTGACTGCAGGCTGTAGCCACTAGGGCTGCATTCAGACTGACAGTTTGGGACAACCTAGCTGCACTCCAGACAAACTCCAGAGCACTATGGAGGACAGGAGGGCCTGGCATAATGTGGTCCATGGGGTCGCGAAGAGTCGGACTCGACTGTGCGACTGAACAACAACAAGCTGCACTCCCCTAATGGATTAAACTGGCAGGGTCACACAGGCACATGTGCCAGCCATTCCCTGGTTGCACTCACCCCATTGGAAGATGAGCTGGAAATGGGGTAAAAAGACTGTAGGTGAAATCTGGTGAAAATGGCTCCCCGCGCATTCCTCCCACATTTCTGGATGTCTGAATGCAGGGGAGCACAAACAAAATGGATTGGTGATGTGAACCCACCAATTCACTCTGGGTGGAGGGGGGGCTGCCTCACAGTCTGCAGTGTGCATATGCACATGTGCCAGGGATTTTTTTAAAAAAATGCACATACACACACTAAATGGATGGCATGCAGCAACACTCTGGATAATCCATCGTGGGCCCCGCATAATACCCAGGTGCCTCTAGCTGTGGTGTGTGACCATGATTCTCTGTTCCTGATTGGAATGGAGAGATTTGCCCTGCCTCCAAAGTACTCCAAGCTGCCAGTCTGTCTGTAGCCTATGATTACATACTTGAGGTGGGATTTTGTCTTCCTCTCTCTCCCAATGCATGCTCTGCTGCATCACAATTTTCTCTTTCAGACTGCACTCTTTCACTTACATGATACTCTCTCAAGTAAATCTACTTCAAGGTCTGCTCTCCCAAATACCTACCTCTCCTTGTGCCACCAAAATGCCTTTGCCTTGTTAGTCTGCCTCTTCCTCATGCTTCTGTTTTTTTTAACCTAAGCTGCTGCAGTGTTGGCTGTGTTTTTGTTTGGAATGTTTCCTTTCAGTTCTCCCATAAACTTTAATGTTAACATGTGCCTTCCATCATCTATAAGGGTGGTGTATTCTAGCTGTCTGAAATTTGGCAATGTGGGTGCCCTCAGGGAATTTCTACCTCAGAGAATTTATGCCTCCAATTTGTACCCTGCCCTGAGCCTGCCTTGGCAAGGAGGGTGGGGAATAAATTGGGAAAATAAATAAATAAATAAATAAATAAATAAATAAATACTACAGTCCTGCTGAGTTTTGTCCAGTGTGAATAGAAAACCATGAAGGGACAGACCTGAGAAAGCAGTGTGTGTTTCTTCCATTGAAAACAATCTCTCCTTATATATAATTGTGAAGTGGGGTGGTGCTTTCTGAACATTTCACATGATCCTAAATCAGTTGACTCCATGATGTGTCACTCAGAAGCTGTCCCTATCCACTGGCTGCATTGCCTGAGTCCTGCCCTTTCTGAACATTCCACACACTTCTAAATCAGTTGGCTCCATGATGTGTCACTCAGAAGCTGTCCCTATCCACTGGCTGCGTTGCCTGAGTACCGCCCACAGAAGTGGTGCCTGCCAAAACTTTCCTCAGTTGCTTCGCTCCGGTGAACACAGGAACTGTCTTTGCTCTTCTCGCCAGATGACAATTGATTACCTCAGGGGACAAAACAGACTGTCTTTAGCCTCCAAGCCAGGTTTGCTTAGGCAACACTTTCCAGAACAGAAAAAAAAACCCACCAAGGAAGCCAGAGTTTGGGGAGGGGAGAGGCCTCAGCTGAATAGAATGCCATAGAGGCCACCTTCAAAAGCAGTTATTTTCTCCAGTGGGGGGAGAAATCTGTTGTCTGGAGTTCAGTTGTGATACCAGATGACAGAGATCATTGTTTCCAATCTCCAGGTGAGGGCTGGAGATCACTCAGAATTACAACTGCTCTCCACATGGCAGAGATCGGTTCCCCTGGAGAAAATGGTGGACTCTGTGTCCTTATACCCTGCTGAGGTCACCACAGCAAATTGACAATGAATGTCCGAGCTCAGGGCACTCTCCCAGAGCTCTTTCTAGAGCTATTTGTATTTATTTCTACAACAGGCCTTATTACCAGTGGGAAATAATGATGAAGTAGAATTATGAAAATGAAAACAACAATAATGAAACAATAGCAAAACAACCCAATAATGAAACAATCCTAACTGGAATTAATGACAAAAATGAAAGAAGTGAAACAAACTCCCATGCACAAGTCTACTTCATAGTTGTTAGGTGAGTATGCTTCATTTTAAACCTGTTTTTCTTTGCCACAAGTATCAGCTAGCATAAGTTTTCCCACTTCCTATTATTAAATTACAAGTGAGGACAGTAACTTGGAAAATACATACGTGATTGTGATCCCATTCCTTTTGTTACATTCCCCATTGCGCAAGTACTCTTGTGCGAGTAATGATAGGAAACTAGTTTCTGCAAAAATGCATTTAATTTTGTGATGAATTTTTTAATATGTCTATTGAGACAACAAAAAGCAAATGAAGGAAAATAACTAAGGAAAGAAAAAGAAGGAATATCTGATATTGGAAAAGTTTAGAAACAAAGACTTTAGAAGGAGCCAGAGGTAGACCAGGGACTTGTGTACAGATGCAAAAGGCAGTGGTTCCTGAAGACTTATCATTCTGCTGTGACTTTACATCAACAGTGACTGATTCAATTGCTCCCAGTATGGAGATGCAGCACAGTTACCTCTTTCTGATAGAGGCTGGTTCGGAGAAGGTTTAGTCAGAGCACATAAGCTGGCAGCAATGCAATGAACAGTGTCTCCTGTGTACAAATGAGTCAAATGTTTAATTGCTTGAAGCCTATACTTTTTATTCATTTATTTATTGTGATACATCTCTTGCAACAGCGCTTAGTTTGGGAATTATTAGACTGGAGTGTGGGGTATCCTTTACAGTTATGAAAAGAGCCACAAGCACCTTAAAGACTAACAAAAGACTAACTAAACTTGTGACTCACTGAAGCTCAGACCCTGCAACATATTTTGTTCATGTTTAAGGTGCTACTGGACTCTTGCTCTTCTCTACTGCTACAGTGGTTTTGGCCACTGTGTGATACAGAGTGTTGGACTGGATAGGGCATTGGCCTGATCTAACATGGCTTCTCTTATGTTCTTATGTTCTTAGAAAGTGAAACTTGATTATAGACACTCTAAATATAAAAATAATTAAAGTGTCAGATGATTCAGAGAGTATGAAACAGTTCACAAGACCATAGTTTACATGGCATCCTAGAGCAGCTGGATGGGTGCTTGTGATAAACTGTTTTATGCAGTGATTGAATTTTTAAAAAGTAGATCATGGAGCATCATTCCATCCTTGTTCCAAGTGGCTTGAGCATGCCATAGTTGAGAAAACACACAAACCGCTCCAAACAGCAGAAGGGATAAGCAGCAGAAGAAAGAGGCTCTAAAAGGTTCCCTTAAAACATGAAAGTCTTGCTTTATGATTATAAAAGAAGATCTGGGTATCTGCAAGATCAGGTCTTATTCAGCAGGTTGCTTGGGCTGAAGCAGCTGAGCAAAAGGCCAGCCCAAATGATAGGGTGGAAAAGCATGTTGACATCAGTTCTAAAATGGCAGTCCAGGCCTGGACGTTTTTCAGAGAGGTGGCTTGATTAGGCTGCCTCTGCATCCTGCCTCTGGTATTTCTTGGAGGTCTCCCTTCCAAGTGTTTGCTAGAGTTGGCTCTGTTTAGCTTCTGAGATCTAACAAGATAGGGCTTGCCTGGGCTATCCAGGTCAGGCTCACCCCAGCTTCTTGAGATTCATTTAACTAGTGATACCAAGAGTGACCTCAGAACCATCTGCATGCACAGCATATAGTGTACCACATGAGCAATAAAATATGAGGACATCTATCACAGAGGTTCCCAAACTTATTTGGTTTACCGCCTTCTTTTCAGAAAAAAAATTACTCAGCGCCCCCCTGGACTTCTACCTTCAAGAAGTGGACAAAAAGATGCAGTTTGTGGATCTGCACCTGGATCGTTCCAGCCCACCTGGATCATTCCAGCAGTATTGCCCACTTTGGGAACTAGTGATCTAGAACTTACATTGTGCCTTTCAGGTATTAATGACAGTTCATATGCATAAACATGTAATCCTTGCAGTGATCATGTAAATAGATCAGTTTTCTTATGCCCTGATTGCATATGGCTGATAGAGAGTGGCTTCTGTAAAGCAACCTGGTAAGTCTGTGGCAGAGGCAAGATTAAAAGCAGGTACCAACCAGTACCTGTTGGTGAACAAGGGAAAAGAGGCTCCTTTTGAATATACGAAAGGACTCTGCTGGAGATCATGGGATGCACATGAACAATAGCCACAAGGAATGGGAAATGTAGCATGAAGGGTAAGATGGAGGGAAAAGCTGGCTGAATGTAAATCCCTCATTTTCCCCTCAATCTTTTAGACACTATGCTATAACACCATTTTCCAATAAGCAGTAGTGTCACCAGTGCTCCCTCTAAGCTGTGGAGTCTCCTGAGCAGAAATTTTACTTTGAGAGCTCTTGGCATTAAAGTTGTGAGTGAGCAATTTGGCTACTGTATAAATTAGTTTGCGCTGGAGCCATCCTTCATGAGCTAAGACAAAAATGTGTGAGCCAGAGGCTAAAAAACTGTGAGCTAGCTCACACTAACTGAGCTTAGAGGGAACATTGGGTGGCACCAGTATTACTGCTGCAGCTGACTCTCAGAAAGCCTCACCTTTGAGTCTGCTTATGGCTGTACACATTTTAAAATAGGGGAGGCTGAATGCCTGAATCCCCTGCCAATCTTATTGAGTGCAACAGAAGAGAAAAGGCAACTGAGAACTTCCTTGAATGAGATTGAGTTAAGGTGGTTGAAGGAAACCCTTTGGTTGCTTGACTAGATGAAAGACCACATAGTGGTTATTTTACATAAAGCAAATAAACAAGCACTGCACAAATAACACCGACCACAAGTGCTCAAAAAGTTATGCACAAAAATCAATTTATGTAAGAGGACCACATAGATCAGTGAAACCAAAATTACATCATATAGTGTGCAGGTCTATAAATAGTACGAGTCCATAAATGGTATACAAACAAAATGAACAGTACAAGTCCATAAATGGTACACTGAGAACTTCCATGAATGAGATTGAGTTAAGGTGGTTGAAGGAAACCCTTTGGTTGTTTGACTAGATGAAAGACCACATAGTGGTTATTTTACATAAGGCACCATTAAAATCACTGGCGACTCCATGAACACTGGATGAATGGGGAGCAGCCCAGCAAGCACCAAGCTTCAGACTCACACCTCCATTGGACCAGGTGAACGTAAACATGGCCGGGCTGGAAGAGACTCAGCACATTTGCTGGCAAAGTAGTGAGCTACCAACACAGCTCAGGAGAGTTCAAAGTGAGCCTCATCCAGAGGTAGTCCTTGCATCATGGTGGGGGAGTTGCATGTCTTCTGGCCTAACCATATTTACAACTAGCTGGTTTTATGGAGACACAAAGCTGATACCTTGTACCTGCAGGGCTGTTCTCCCCTCATACAATTAACTGTTACCAGTACCACTGGGGACAACGCATACAGTGGTTCAAAAGTAACTAACTTTATTGCAAAGTTATGAGACATGAGTATACATGGCTTAACCTTCTTCAGTAATGTCTGATCTACATCAGATAAAACTGCTGTACTTTTTAGTGTGAGCTGCTGCTAACGAGTAGTCTACCATGACTACCCCACTCTGTCTCCTAATGGCCAGCTGGTGTGTTTATCCCAGCCTGCACAGTGCTTAGAGGGTTTCAGCCTCATTTTCTTGCCCTAAAGTGCTCTCTCAGCAAGTAAGGACTTGGTTGATGCTGCTCAGAACAAAGGGCTGTCCCCTCCACATCTCCAGTGACTGGTGGGCTGTTTAAGGAATGGCCCTTTATCCTTAGGTACCTCAAGATACTTGCCAATTAGACCAACCTATTCTGTTATGACTTGCATTATTCTTGCCATATGTGGGGGTAAGGCTCCCTTGTTGTTCACCTGGGAACAATAATATCACACGAGCAGCTCAAAATATATTATAACCCTCGACAGAGAGGTGGACACCTTCTTTCCTATATAGGCGTGGCAAAATCTGGAGCAGTGCATATATTGATTCTAAATAACTCAGTGTTATATAAAAAACCTCAGTTCATATAAAAGTTATATAAATAACTCAGCTTAGAGTATCAGACTAGGATTTTGAAGACCCAGGTTCAAATTCCTACTGTTCCATAGAAGATTGCTGGGTGACCTAGGTTCAGTCACACAGCCTAACCCACCTCACAGGGTTGTTGTGAGGATAAAATGGAGGAGAGGAGAACGTTGTAAGCCATTATGGATCCCTGCCAAGGAGAAAGATGGGGTGTAAGTGAAGTTAATAAATAAGCAGGCAAAAAATTTTCTGGATGGTACAGCTGGAGCAAATTCCATGAAGCTAGAATAAAGGTGCACATGTGTGTGTTTAAAAGCAGATTTTTTTTAAAAAAACATTGTATTTCAGTGAAACTTAATACTGAGTGATGCATTCAGGATCAGGACATCAGAATATTATGGATAGTGAGTGAATGCCTCTCAGGCCTTCATTGGTCCTTAAATATAGTGGCTTTGTTTACTTTCTACCCTATTTGTTATTCTGACATTATATTGTCAGCACGTTAGACCTCCCATTTTGAAATGTCATTTTTCATCTCAAGAGGACACCCATTTTGTGAGTTTTTTGCCATAATAGAGGCAACTTGACTGAAGCAGTAATAAGCTTTCATATTCTAAATTAAATATAAAATATGGCTGTCTGTAATGAATTGTAAACAATTAATAGAGAAAAAAATCTGTTTCAGCTGAAATTTCAAACCAGTACATGGGCTGCTAAGAAATGCAGTGTGGTTCTCTGTTCATTTTTTTTTAATTTCATATATACATTCTGTACTAAAAAGATTTTTCAGATTCTGCTTTTCTATTTTTTTTAAAAAAAATAGAGCAATGAAAAAGAAGGCAGACTTGATAGGGCTATATTAGCTCATTAAATACTAAAATACCATTTCTATTTTACATAATTTAACATGGCAAACTATAAAAAGGTGAAAACTACAACCCCTAGGCATACGTTTAAAACATCCTCATTTAGATGCTAATTTTTATTCCTGGTGTATGGCATGTTTTTTTAAAACCATTAACAAAGAGGCAGATTACTTAAAAGGCATTATTAGGCAAATATGTATGAGTGGCCCTTTATGACTGAATAGAGCTTCTAAGTAGAATAACATGGAGATATTTGTTTTAAAAGAGAAGGAAAAATACCAGATTTTTAAAAAAGGAAAAACAGTAATTAAATACAGTGTATATCACAGTGTTGTTGTTTTTTTAATCACTTGAAAAAACATGTAATACTTTCCTAAACATCTTATGGTCCATGTGCGATCTCCATTATCAGCTAAATTCTATGATGCCCCTAACATTTGTGTAAGAGTAAAATGAACTTCACAACTGCTTTGTTTAAAGCAAAATAACACGCCTGCTTCCATGTGCTAATAACAGCACTGACAGAAGAGTGAAATGGAGAAGGTAACAGGCAAGTGCCTTGTCTCCAGCTGAGCTCAAGGCCAGCAGATAGGACGATATTAAAACCAAAACTGCTCAGACAGAAAAGACAGAAGTGAATGTATTCTCCTTGATCAATTCAGTGAGAACTCCAGATAAGGGTCTTTGCCAAAATGGCACACATTTATGTAGAAAGCGTTTTCCTATTCACAACTCATGCAGCAAGCCTGCAAACTGGTTTAAAATGCAGTGAATTCTGAGCACTATGTTGTTATTTTTCTGTGGGAAAGTGCTAGTATAGTAAGGGAAGGATGAAATCACTTTGGTACCCTGTTAGTGTGGTCCTAAGCAGAATTATGTACTTCTAGTCCATCATAGTCAAAGGGATGAGAAAAGCATAACTCTGCTTAGATTGTACTGTAGATCATTGGTGCTAAAAAAATCTTTTCTGGGACTGTAAGCTGAGAGTTGTGTTGTTTGGACTCGTGGGCAGCACTTTATAACCCCACAAGCTCCCATTTTATCACTGTTCTGCTGTGTCTAATGGATGCAGGGTTACAGCATTGTTTGTTTGTTTTTAAATTAGCATGTCTCTTTTGCAGAAACTGTTGGATTTGTGTGATCTTCAGGAAAATAATTTTTTAATTAGTGATCACGTAATGCTAACTAGGAGCGACTCCACAAACAGTTGGGTGGGTGCCAGCCAGCAATAAAGGCAAATTAAATGAGATGAATGAAAATTAAATTTCATCAAAGCTGTTTGATAAAATTGACAACTGTTTTGTGTATGAGATCACTGTAAAATGGTAAATAGTTCTGTAGCTGTTTCAGTTCATCTTTTAGATAAGGGGTGAACCCTAGACAGGAGGTCATTAATTCTTTCCCCATTTCGACTGCCCTCCCTTAGAGCCTCTAGAATTAATAGGACTGCATATTAATCTGTGGCTCATACTTCTCTTTATAGAAGAAGGTGGCGGGAAGAGAAGAGCCTCTATTTATGCCATTAACTTTCATTGACAAATAAAGGCTGTTCTGCCTGCTGGGCTGTCACTTAAGATGCTTGGTTACAGCTGGGCAACTGGTACATTTGATATTTTATGTGGTTACAAAGGGATGGAGAGGGGAAGGTGGAATATGCAGCACACACAATGTAGAATATAACTGCATGCAGTGAATATGTGCCTTGCCCAGAACCAATCTTCAGATGTCAGTTATCCACATTGCACAATAAGCAGCTGTTACTAGAGAGCTTCACACAGCTGTAAGAAGGTTTAAGATTAGAACAGTGGGGTGCAAACCATGTTTTTACAGACTGTCATGCAGTCATATCTTTGAGACCCTTTGATAGCTACCAGAGCAGTCTTTGTACATTTCAATGATTAATTTGTGGGTGGGCGGGTGTGGGGTGCATCTGTAGGACTAAGTGTTTTAATTATTAAAGCTTGTTCATTTCATGAAAAGCAGAACTTTTTGTAGCACACAGGGAGATCCTTACATAATACTTTGACTAAGTTTAAAACACAGGAGTTTGTTTGCTTCTATTGCCATCTACCCTGGCCACTGATCCCTGTCACTTCCTTCCAGCTCTTTTGTTTGGGGGGGAAAGGAGATGCCTGTATCCATATATAAGCTTGCACTGATTGCCACCAATTCCCCCCTCAGGAATTGGGAGAGGCCCGCCCCCAAAGGTGCTGGTACTCAGTACTTATGAGTGCCACCACAAAAAAGTCCTGCTTCCTTCTGCATATCTAGTCCTTCTAACAGCCTATAAATTCTCAGTACTATATTAGAACATAAAAACATAAGAAAAGCCAATGTTGAATCAGGGCAATGTCCCAACTAGTCCAACACTCTGTCACACAGTGGCCAAAAATACCAGGTGCCAGCAGGAGGTCCAGCAGTGGGGCCAGGACACTAGAAGCCCTCCCACTGCTGCCCCCCCCAGCACCAAGAATAGAGTGCATCACCTGCCCCAGACTGAGAGTTCCTATCTATACCTTGTAGCTAATAGCCACTGATGGACTTCTGCTCCATATGTTTATCTAATTCCCTCTTGAAACTGTCCATGCTTGTAGCTGCCACCACCTCCTGTGGCAGTGAATTCCATGTGTTAATCACTCTTTGGGTGAAGAAGTACTTCCTTTTATCTGTTCTAACCCGACTGCTCAGCAATTTCATGGAGTGCTCACGAGTTCTTGTATTGTGAGAAAGGGAGAAAAGTACTTCTTTCTCAACCTGCTGAATCCCATGCATAATCTTATAAACCTCCATCATGTCACTCCTCAGCCGTCATTTCTCCAAGCTAAAGAGCCCCACGCATTTTAACCTTTCTTCATAGGGAAAGTGTCCCAACCCTTTTATCATTCTAGTTGCCCTTTTCTGCACTTTTTCCATTGCTATAATATCCTTTTTGAGGTGTGGCAACCAGAACTGTACACAGTATTCCAAATGAGATCACACCAATGATTTATACAGGGGCATTATGATACTGGCTGATGTGTTTTCAATTCCCTTCCTAATAATCCCCAGCATAGCGTTGGCCGTCTTTATTGCAGTTATACATTGTCTAGACATTTTCATTGAATTATGTACTACGACTCCAAGATCTCTCTCTTGGTCAGTCTCTGCTGGTTCAGACCATATCAATGTGTATTTATATTTAGGATTTTTGGCTCCAATGTGCATCACTTTGCACTTGGCCACATTGAACCCCATTTGCCACATTGACGCCCACTCACCCATCCTCGACAGATCTCTTTTGAGTGCCTCACAATCCTCCCTGGTTTTCACCACTCTGAACAACTTCGTGTCATCTGCAAATTTAGCCACTTCACTGCTTACTCCCAATTCCAAATCATTAATAAACAACTTAAAAAGCATCGGACCAAGTACTGATCCCTGTGGTACCCCACTGCTTACCACCCTCCACTGAGAAAGTTTCCCATTTATACTCACTCTCTGTTTCCTATTTATAAGCCAGTTTTTGATCCACAAGAGGACTTGTCCTTTTATCCCATGACTATTGAGCTTACTTAGGAGCCTTTGATGAGGAACTTTATCAAAAGCTTTCTGGAAGTCAAGGTAAACAACATCTATTGAGTCCCCCTTGTCCACATGTTTGTTCACTCCCTCAAAAAACACTAAAAGGTTAGTGAGACAAGATCTTCCCTTACAGAACCCATGCTGAGTCTGCCTCAATAGTTTTTGTTCATCAATGTGCCTACTAATTCTTTCCTTAATAACAGTTTCCACCAACTTACCCGGTATCGACGTCACACTGATTGGCCTGTAATTTCCAGGATCTCCCCTGGAGCCCCTTTTAAAGATGGGAGTGACATTAGCTACCTTCCAGTCCTCAGGAACGGAGGCAGATTTTAAAGAAAGATTACATATTTTTGTCAGGAGATCCACTAGTTCACATTTGAGTTCTTTCAGAACTCTCGGATGAATGCCATCCGGGCCTGGTGATTTATTAATTTTTTAATTGTTCATCAGTCGTCGGACTTCCTCTCTTGTCACCTCAATCTGATTCAGGTCTTTCAAACCACCTCCTGAAATCGGTGGTTCTGGCGCGGGCAAGCACTTCTCATCTTCTGCAGTGAAGACAGAGGCAAAAAATGCATTCAGCTTCTCAGCCATTTCCCTGTCATCCAGTTGGGGCACAGCAATACTAGGTCTGTGAATTAGGAAAACTAGGACACCCAGTGTACCATATGCATGAAATGTTGTCAGTTTCATAGACAGTAACCCACTGAACTAGAGCTGGTCACAAGCAGTGTCACAGCTTGATGAAAAATTGGTTCCCTAATCATGACTGATAAGGAGAACATAAGGTGAACCAATGGGTGTTTAAGCCCTTGCCAGCATGGCACTCCAATGTAATATAGTGAGATAAAGGGCCAAATTTCGCATTAGGAGATCTATGACTAGATCTCCCTTTGCTTTCCATGTAGGAGTCTTGAGTTTGATCAGAGTAGCTGAACTGTGGAAGGAGACTTGAATTCTTCCTTTGCACAGTTTCTTTAATCTAAATGAATTCTCCCAAGCTGCTGATAGTTCCATACAGAAATAAAACACGAGTTCCTGCTAATACCAGTTTTGAGAGGGGAGGGGGATTTAGATGGGGAAGGGTTAAATATTTAATCTCTCAGCCCTGTTGCTCCAATTACATCTAGAGCTCCCTACCAATGTATTAATGCTAAAAGAAAAATCATTATGTCACACATCCAACGAAAAGGGCTGTGGTCCACTATATTCAGTGTCATAATAAATTCTTTGGTCATTAAGGTGTCATAAATCATGTTGATATTTCAAAATGTTTGGATATTCAGGATATAACTGGCCTCTCATGTATTGTGTAGATTTGCCCTGAAGAGTGAAGACAGGCATTTTGCCATGTATGCCCAAGCCACTTCCACCACATTTCCACTCCACCACACATGGTCATGCTTCCCAGCAGTTTCCATGAAGTAAGTTATACGATCGGGCTTCTATAAGTTGTAAAGTGAGAACTGGCTGTAGACAGAGATAAATTAGTACAAGAAAGTAAATGATTAATGTAATTGCATTGAAAGAATCTTTATATGTGCAATTTATCACAAGAATATTGTCTCTGGGTGCTATAATTTAATTCTAATAAATTATTGTGAGAAGATAGGTATAAAATTGTAAGATGGTAATTGTGGTATTTGGAAATAGCAATAGGTAATGTATCACCTGGATTTCATCTTGAAACAGAAGATCATAGTATGTTAGCAGGTAAGTCCATTTGTCCATGAAATTGAGCAAACTTCAGCGGACAGCAGAAGACAGGAGGGCCTGGCGTAATCTGGTCCATGGGGTCGCGAAGAGTCGGACTCGACTGTGCGACTGAACAACAACAAAAGTCCATTTGAGTACTGCTTTTTGTAATATAGTTCTAACTCATTTCAGTGACCATTACAGCCCTAAAAAGCATTTCCATAACTGTCTTCAACATATCTGTTGACATGGCCTTCTATATTAATTGTACAGGTATGGTTTCAGAAACCACTTGTTAACACATTCATTTTGGTGAAATGTAAGGATGCTTTTCAAGATTTGATGCTGCTTGACAAACTATTAGTATTCTCATTACTGAAGCACAAGAATAGTAAAGTTTAATCCATTTAGATAATGGCAGCCATTTTCTGGCAGCTTCACTGATGTGCTTATATGCCAAGATAGTTCAGTTGATGGAGTGTTGAACTGGGAAGAGAAAGAAAGAAAGAAAGAAAGAAAGAAAGAAAGAAAGAAAGAAAGAAAGAAAGAAAGAAAGAAAGAAAGAAAGAAAGAAAGAAAGAAAGAAAGAAAGAAAGAAAGAAAGAAAGAAAGAAAGAAACTGCTAAATGAGATTGTCCAGAACTTTGGGTTACGTGTTATCAATATGCGGATGATATTCAGTTCTATATTTTATTATCCAAACCTATAGATGAATCCATCTTGTTTCTGAACTGGTTCTTTGAAGCTGCGGCTAAAGCAGAACAAGCTGAACCTGACTTCAAACAAGACGGAGGAGATGTTGGACAGGAACGCTCATATTTTAAAGATATAGAATCTTCTTAGTAGGATGGAGAGGATTTGGCTTTTGTAGAGCAGGGCAATAACTTCAGGGTGCTCATGGACCAGCCTTGCTGTTTGGAAAGCAGGATGACATAGTGGCTAAGAGTTCTTTTTATCATCCGCACTTGGTTCACCAATTCTTTCCTTTTGTGTGTGTGTGTAAAGTGCCGTCAAGTCACAGCTGACTTACAGCAACTCCAACAAGGGGCTTTCAAGGCATGTGAGAAGCAGAGGTGGTTTGCTATTGCCTTTCTCTACAGCATCTTCCTTGGAGAGCTCCCCTCCAAGTACTGACCCTGCTTAGCTTCTGGGAGCTGGCGAGATTGGGCTATACCATACTGCCTTCCCTCCTCCTCCCCTCTTCTTTCAGACTCAGACCGATTCTGCAAAAGCAGTTGTTCTGCCCTCGGTCTCCCATTTACCCTGGTTGTACTGCTCAATTTCCCACTATTTGTTACCAGGGGTCTTCATAGAAAAAGAGCTAAAGGAGCTCATTAGCATATGGTATGCTAATGAGCTACTAGGCTATTAGCATATTAGCTCATTAGCATATACCACGCCCCCTGACATCACCAGAAGTGATGTCAGAAGGGGAAGCAAAGGGGGGGAAGGCATCTTCGAAAGCCTCCCCTTCCCTTGCCCAGCCAGCCTGAAGAGAGAGAAGGTTGGGCTGCAGAAGTAGGAAAGAGGGAAGGAAAGAGAGAGAGAGTAGAGAGAAGGAAAGAGGGAAAGAAAGAGAAGGAAAGGGGATAAAAAGAGAGAAGGAAAGAGGGAAAGAGAAAGAAGGAAAGAAGAAGGGAAAGGGAAAAGGAGAGAATGAAAGGAAGGAAAGAGAGAAGAGAAGAAGGAGGGAAAGAAAGAGAGAGAAGGGAAGAAGGAGGGAAAGAGAAAAAGGAGAGAACAAAGGGAGGGAAAGAGAAAAGGGAGAGAAGGAAAGAAGGGAAAGAAAGAGAGAAGGGAAAGAAGGAGGAGAAGGGAAAGAAAGAAAAGGAAGGAGGGACAGAAAGAGGGCAAAGAGATGGGCAGAGGGAGGAAGGCTCCCCCCCCATCAAGCCCCCACCACCACCACCCCTGTGGATCCCTCACTTACCACGGTCAAGGCCTTCCCAGGGCAACAGACCTCCTTGTGCCTCCCCAGGGCCTCAGCGCTCTAGTGCGGGCCCTGGGAGGCCGGCGATGGGCCTCTTCGAGCCTCCCCAGGGCCACAGCACTCCAGTGCGGGCCCTGGGAGGCCGGCAATGAGCCTCCTCGAGCCTCCCCAAGGTCACAGCACTCCAGCGTGGCCCCCGGGAGGCCGGCAACAGGCCTCCCCCAGGCTGCAGCGCTTGGGGACAGGGAGCTGGGGATGGGGCTTGCTGCCACCACCCTTTTTGCAGGTGCCTGGGTTGCTGGAGCAGTGCTCCGGCGTGCTCTGGCCCCAAAAGACCCCTGTTTGCTATGCAGCCACATTTTGACCCACTTCTCCCGCGTCTTCTTGATCCTAAAAAATAATGTGACCGTGCAGCAAATAGTGGGAAATTGAGCGGTACAGCCAGGGGAAACAGGAGACCAAGGGCAAAACAACTGCTTTTTGTGGAATTGGTCTCAGACAATCTGGCTGTGCTGACCCATGCTTCTGTGCCTTTGTGTATTATTTTACTGCATTCTACAATGGGCTGGCCTTGAAGGCAAACTAGAAAGTGCAGCTGGTTCAGAATGCTACAGGAACATATTTCACCTACCTTAAAACATCTATATTGGCTGCCAGTTTGTTTCCAAGTTAAACTCAAGGTGCTTCATGGCCTTGGGACCTGCATATCTGAGAGACCGGCTCCTTCCATATGTCCCCAAGTGCCAACTATGATTTTCAGGCTGATACCTGCTAGCTGGTCTTCCACTTAGAGTTGCCCACATGGCATCAACTAGAACCCATGCTGTTTCCATCTAGCTCCCACTTTGACTATTTCTTGAGGAGTATGACAGACCCTATCCATTTCCATCTCCCAGAGGCAAGATTTTCCCTCTATTTCTGTTTCCCTTCAACCCTAGTAACATGTTTATTATTCTCTTGAAGAAACCTTGTCTGTCCCACCTTGTCAGTAAGGTATATTTTGGCTATTCCTGCTCAGCCCAGGAACCTGAGGGAAGGGATATTTTCACCCTTTAACTTAAACCCTTGAAAATGGCACTTGAGATGCTTTTAAAATTCAAAAATAACAAAAGCTTTTATTTTAACATCAAAGGGAAAGATCAGAAGAAATCAGGGGTTGAAATTACTGAGGTAAAACTATTATAAGCATAGACTTTTGTTCTTATATATTAGGCTAATGAGAGGTTCTTAAATTATTCCCAGTTACTTAGATATTTATGTTGAGAGGTTTTTGTTTCAGTGTTTTCCCAAACACTCTAATATGTTTTATTTGTATAATCACTGACTCTTTTGAGTACCCAGAAGGCTGCTACCCTCTTCCCAGTACCCAAACCCCTTCTCTTTTGAACACTGGTACTCGAGTTTTTGACTGACTTTTAAGGTCTCTACAAGCAATTCCTAATTACACCAGACTGGGGATCTCTGAACTCCTCAGAGATAACTTTCCCTGTTTGACTTGGTAGGGAATCTTCTTCTCTCTCTTAAATATATATCACCTTTCCTTTGGCCTGAATGGGAGTCTTCTCAACTACACTTCCTTGGCTTGCCATACTCTCCCCCCAGTACTCCTGTCTATGTTCAAAATGCTCTCAGCTAATGTTGAATTCAGACTGCATTCAGTCAAGGTAGAAATCTGACTCTGTCAGCACTAAACCCTATTTTTACAGGGCTATTTGTAGATGGTCTCAGTACATAGCCCAGTCTGCATCTAGCATTTGCTCTGCTATCTTAACAAATCCACCCTGGAACAAAAATTCCCCTCGACATTGCATACCACTTTCACTTTTATTTTTTTAAATAGAGTTTTATTAGTTTATATATAGAAAGGGGGAAAGGTGAAAGAAGGGAAAAGAAAGAGTACAGAAATATATATTAAAAATCCAAGTTAACATTCTGCACGCAAATCTTCTCCTGAAGGTTTCACCACTATTATAACCATCTTTCTTATTGTTCATTTAGCCTTAGTTTCTTAGTACTTATGTTTTAACCAGTCATAAAACACCCTCCATGGTCCCATAAATTCTTCTTCCATTTTTCCTTTTAGTATATTTTCAGTCTGTCCATTTCAGCACACTCCATCATCTTTGTTATCAACTCATTAAGCATTGGGATTTTCAATGTCCTCCATGCCATTGTGAATAAGATTCTGGCTGCTGTTATAACATGCAAAATAAAATATCTATGGTTCTTATATTTGATGGAATATACACAAAAAGCATATTGTGTACAACTCAATGTGCATAGAGTACCTTCTGCATGACCAGGAACCCTGGAAAAACAAGGTTCCTGATCATAAGGACGTAGTTGTAGAAGAACAGATCTGTTTGTGGATAGAGTCTCTGCATACTAAGTCAGGAGTGGAATTTCCTTTCCCCGTATATGCATTTACTTAAAATGACCAAAAAGGGCTTCAGTCTTTGCAGCAAAAGATGTTATAGGATTCGAAGCCAACAACAGAGATGGGGGAGCAAGAGAAAAAACAGAGCTCATGCCTATTAGAGATGCTGCCAAATCCTGCTTTTTTTTGGGGGGGGGGACTGTAGGAGGAAGCCCTCCTGAGTAAACAGTTGTTCCTGATGTGCAGAAAGCAGTCCAGGTCTGTCCACTCTCCTACAGAGATTTCTTCTATTTACACTGTGTTGGGGTAGAAAGCATGAAAGAAAGTGTTTCTCAGTCCTCTACCATAAATGTATGTTCAATATTTTATGTAGTAGAAGCCAACACAGCATTCCCATGTTTGAAAATAGGTTTGAAAGTAGGTTTGAAAATAAGGAATTTAATTTACAAATAGCACAACCATATGGTTACAACATGCACAGTATGTTTATTTATTCATTTATTGGTTAGATTTTTATCCCACCCTTCCCAGCACACAGGGCTCAGGGCAGCTCACAACATATTAAAAATACAAATAAAACAGTAATTCAACAATTTAAAATTTTTGACATACCAAGATGGCTCATAGATCTATAAAATGCCCAAGATTAAAAAGGGCAATTTACTGAATAAGCTAAGTCCGGGGGTTGATGGAGCAGGGGAGGCCAGAATGATGAGACATCTGTTGCCTCAGCCAAAGGCCCGGTGGAACATCTCCATTTTACAGGCCTTGCAGAACTGAAACAGACCCCACAAGGCCCTGATCTCATTCAGGAGAGTGTTCCACTAGTCTGGGGCCAGGGCCAGAGCAGCTCTGGCTCTGGTTGAGGCTAAACAGATGTCCTTAGGATGGGGACCACCACCAGCTGTTTTTCAGATGAGTGTAACGCTCTTCAAGGGACATAGTAGGAGAGGCGGGCCTGAAGATATGTAGGTCCCAGACTGCTCAGGGCTTTGAAGGTTAATACTGGATTTGATTCTCCATTGGAAACCAAAGCAGTTGGCGGAACACTGGTTGGATATGTGCTCTAAGAGCTGCCTCCAAAAGGACATGCACTACTGCATTTTACACCAGTTGGAGTTTCTGAGTCAACCTGAAGAGTAGCCCAGCATTCTTTTTAGTCTTCTTTATAGTCACTCTGTGGACTGCATGTACTTTTTAGAAACATAATCACCCTGTAATGGATTATTTATTTAAATAAAACCAATCTACCCCCTAATCAGTGATTTTCATTTAGAGAGCAGCCATTCTACTCAGAATCCCACTTAAGTCTGTGCCATAAGGCTTACTTTCAGAAAAGTATTGCACTGATTAGGATTGCCCTGGTAATACACTAAGTACCAAAGTTGGGTTCCTAAGCCTTGCTTCAGTCTGCACTGTGCCCTTTGCTATTGCAGGGACAATCTTCCCTTGCTGAGTGCATCTAGGTACTTTTGCTGATGCCAGAACACTGCCTAGTGTTAGAAGAAGGGTCTCTGTGGTACAGGACCATTTGCACAATAGACCAGGGTGCAGCGCAAGCAGCAGCAAGGCTTAGAATCCATCCACAAGTCTGCACCCACAATATTTAAATCTGTTGAAAGATAGCAATGAATTATCATTGACTGACTAGTTCACATGTCAATATCAGGAAGGAAAATCTCAATTCATTATGAAAACAGTGTGTTGTTTCATAGGATATTCCTGTAGCACAAAAGCAAAACAAACAAAATACACAAAACTAAGGCTGTGGTCACATGGGCCAGATAATGAGGGGGGGGGGGCGTGGCTGTTCATCCCGGAGCAAAATAAAGTGTGGTAGCCCAATCACATGGTCCCTTGGTCTCTGCACTTAGGCTGCTAGCTGCCAATCACACAGTGATGCTGAAGTGTGGCAAAGAAACGGTGCGGCACGATCACACAAGTGGTGATCACAAGCCACTGCTTCCGGATCAGACGGGCAATTGGGGTTTTTTTTCCAACGGAGTCCCTGAATTCGCATGATCGAGGAGTGAAGGATCACTTCATGGTGAGTTGGTGCAACAAGTTGCATTTGTGCACATGCACAGTTCGGCGTTTGTGCGCATCCTATGGAGACTTACAAAAAACATCCAGTTTGCAATGGGACATGGATGGGCGCTGGATGCCATGGGATACTAGCGCTCCTGTAATCAATCACCCGCCTTTGCCCTGCATTTTCCAGATACTAGTGCACTTTCCACGGTACTTTTTAACTCTGCATCTTCGGCAGGACACCACAGGTTGGCCACGGGAGCGCTACGCTTCCCAGATGTTGCAGTGTGATCATGCCCCAAAAATCCACCTGACATTCATGCCTTCCACACAGCAAATTCTCTGTGTGACTGGGGCCTAATATACCCTTCTATGTTTGGAGCAAGTGAGATTGCCTGTCTGGACAGCGTTGTTCTAGCAAGAAGTGAATATTTCTGCTTATCCCAAAAGATTCATATGTAAGTTGAACCTGACATGAGTGTTGAATTTATATTAATAGCCTGCTGGTTTTGTCAAGTTTCAGGCATGCTCTTGAAGGGATTTGTCTTCATTGCCCTTTTTCCATTTTACACTGAGAATGATTTTAAGTGGAAATGGTCACAAGATCTAAACTTTTCATTATTTCCCCCTCCTCTCCAAATTTCATTCTGCTTACATCTGATTTCTGATACTGTGAGATCCTATGTCTGATGAACAGTGGATCAACTTGCACTGACTTTCTAGTGTCTGAGTTGTGTGCAGGGCACTCCAAATGAGCCAAAATCTAATATCTCATCTCCAAGGACAGTTTTGTGTCATACCAGCTGCTAATACTGTCTTTGACACTACACTTTCTGTATGTTTAGGAATAATCTGGATTGACTTTTTTACAGAACGCATTGAGCAAAGGAACACTGCCACCTGAACATAAGTAAACAATATCCCCAAAGTTTATCACGTACAGTTTATCACTTACAGTTCTTTCTCAGAACATAAGAGCACTTGAGGCATAACAACCCCAGAAATGTAATGATTCCTTTATGTACTTCATTGACTTTAGCAGGGCCCCAAAGCAACTTACATCATTCTCCTACCTTCCATTTTATCCTTACAACAGCACTGTGAGGTAGGTTAGACTGAGAGTTGGTGACAGGCCTAAGGCCTCCTGGAGAGATTCTGTTACAGAATTGGGATTTGAACCTGGGTCTTCCAGATACTAGGTCAACATTCTATCTGCCACACCATGCTAGCTCTCTGTGTTGCTATTGGGGTGCTTTTTTATACCACCCAGTGGAACATACTGGGTAAAAAGGTACCATTTTGGAAACTTTGGACCAGTGAATTACTGCAGTATTGTGGGTGTTGGTAGGTTTGTCTCTTCACTGATGACCATTTACCTCAACATAATTAAATGTTGGCTAGGGAGTAGAAAAATAACCAATTGGTCAATTCCCCCTAAATACTAATCTCTAGATTTTCAGTCCACTCAGGCACAGCTGGGAAGAGTTCAAAGAGCTCCATCACATCTCCCTGGAAAGCATGATGCGCACATTCCTGTGACTGATGGAAAATAGTTTGGTGGGCTGCACCTCAATCATATTCAGGTCCTGGTATTTTGCCCCATTTAAACAACAGGTCTACACAACTGCCAATGCCTGTTCATATTTTATTAGCCGTCTCCCATACTTTACATGGCAAGTCAAATCCTGCGAGCCTCTCGTTGGTGCTTATCTGGTTATGGATATGGGCTGGATATGATTTCTTCCATGTTTGCAACCATTCATTCCCTAGAATGAATCTTTGTGATTGCAGGATTTGGGCAGATCTTATTGCTGGGTGTCAGGATCTTACTCCAAATAGGACTGCATCAGCTATGTCTTTGGGGATGGGCAACTCTCTGTCCTGGCCTAGAATGGAAATTCCTGGAGCAGAAAAAAAGTCCAGAGCTGAAATGAGCGATGGAGTTGGGGACCCAGCTGAAGAACAGAAGTCCAGGAGCAGAAGAGAGGGTTAAGTGAGTCAGCAAGGTTAAGTGAAAGTCCATGAAATAAACCAGCTGCAAAGCTGGGGAAGAATGCTTGAGTGCAGAACCAACCACAAAGTTGTAGGGGGTGAATCATGTGATTTTTTGTGGCCTTTGCACACCCTCTTCTTTCTAAAAAGGATTGGTGCATATGCCAGGTCACTGGGTTCCCAGAATGATCAGGGCTGATGATAAGCAAGAAATAAAAGCTTGCTCCTCCCCTGGAACAGCATGCTGTTTGGAGCTGTCCACCCATCCATCCTTGTATCTGGCAAAGTGGGATTAGCTAGTCACTTTAAGGCCAGGTGCCACATGACGGAGTGAGCTCTCATCTCTAGTTCCAGCTCCTGCCAACCTAGCAGTTCGAAAGCAAGAAATTGCAAGTAGATAAATAGGTACCACTTCGGTGGGAAGGTAACAGTGTTCCGTGCTCCTTGGTGTTTAATCATGTTGGCCACATGACCACGGAAACATCTTCAGACAGTGCTGGCTCTTCAGCTTTGAAACGGAGACGAGCACCACAACCCTAGAGTCGGATTCAACTGGCTTTCGAGCAAGGGAACCTTTACCTTTAGGCCAGGAAGAAATTGTTTTAGATTGGCTGGGAAAGAGCTCTTAGTCACCTGCTTCACTTTGCCATTTGTAAGGGTAGGATATTTCATTAGACCTTCTTTGGATTGGCTGGAGTAGTGCAGGCATTTGCTTAAGCACCCTGTGGCATTTCTGGATGACAGAGGTTCCCCAAACTGGCATCTCATGGTTTACCAGTCAGAGAGGCTGGAGAGGGGATTCTGTCAGGGCTGGGACTTTATCAGCTTGATTCCTACCAAGGGAAGAAAATGATAGACTTACACAGTATTTTATGGAAGCTAGGATGAGATAAGGGCAGTTTTAGTTGCCTTGCTCTTGGCACCAGGGTGGGATTGTCCTTTATGTGGGCATGCCTCTAGCAGTCGTTAGATAGGGTGCCAGCTGATAAGTGAGTCTTTAGTAGATCTCAGATCAGAGGTGAATTTTAAAAAAATCCCATTTGAATCTTCTGTGGTGTCTTCATTTTAGAGATGGGGAACAAGAACTAAAGGAGCTCTCTTACTTTTCTGTTACTCTGTTACTTACTTTTGATGTCATAATGGCAGACAAGGTATCCCTAGAAAGACATGTGATATGTGATGCTCAATCTGAATCTTGTCTTGCAGTCCATTCCAGTTTCAGTGTACTTCATAATCAGAGATTTCATTTAAAAGGAGACTTGCAGCCCCAGCACATATCAAGGGGTGGAGAGTGTAGCAGTGCTGGGGATCCTTCAACTCCCATGCTCCAATAAAACACAGACACACAATATCTGGAATAAATGTGGAATAAAATGGCACAGCATGGGTCTACCAGATCCAGCATTGACTGATCTTCCTGCCAGTCAATGTGCTTCTGTTGCCCTCCTCAGCCAGCCAGGGGATGGGAAGACCATGGAATGGCAGGTTTTGGATTCCACTAGGATGGCCACCACAAGGTGATCTCCCCTGCCACCTGAGTGTGAGGGTAACCTGTGGGCAGCCTCTGAGCTGGGCATTCTCTGAGCAGCCTCACCCCAAGATCCCTATATATGGAAATGGCACACAGGCCAATTTCCCCCTAATGGATCTGGCCCCATGCTGTTACTGCCAAAAAGTTGTGACAAAGGATACATACTTTGTCTACGAATAACATCTTCCTACCCCTCTTTAATCTCCCATCACCCAAAGTGAAGTTCACACTAAGCCTATAACACACTCTAAGCAGACATAAAATAAAGGGAGGGGAGGTGGGGCAACTTCATTCCATGTGGCCAGATTATGTGGGGAGGGTGGTCCAGGCACTTAAGACACCCAAGCGGCCCATCCCCTTCCCACTCCCCCCAGCCCTAATTTGGACCAGCCATTAGCCATCAGGGAAGGGGAGGGCCAGAATTTCCTACTGCGGCACCTGGCCATCCCTTCTCAGCCTCTGCAGCCTGTCCCTCTTCTTGCTAGGCCATAATGGCCAGCTGCAGTCCCTGCTGACCAGTGCAGTACTGCAAGCAAGGTCCCATGATAAGTCACCACCCCACTTATTGCCAATTCCATTTTAAAAACTTTTGCTTTAAAAGGATTTCCTTGTTCCTTTGCATAGAAATTTTGTTTTTCAGTTGTCAGGAAGTTCAATGCATAATGATAGCAACAGCTAAAAAGTAGTGTGTGGTCATTCCTGGAAGAAAATACAAAGGTCAAAACTATATGCCATTCCTAAATGCAAATTATGTACACAGCAGAGAAACTGTCATGTGTGATACGTGTACACACTTTGATTTGAAGGAGTGTGCCTGTGATACTCTATGGATCTGGTTATTTTCAGGGGTTCTTTGCTTGTTTGTGTGTGTCACAAACCTTTCCTTAATATTAATCAGTATCATGTAACTGGAAAAACTTCTGGGGAAAATGCAGCCCCTAAGAAGAGAGAAGTGAAGGATGACAACCTCTGCATACCACAGGTTGCTGCAAGGACAACAACCCTGCTGTTGAATTATAGCTAACAGTGTAGTCCCAAGCAGAGTTATTCATTTCTAAGACCATAGACCTCAATGGATTCTTCTCAAAGCCCATTGACTTCATCAGGTTAACTCTATTTAGGACTTCATCAGGTTAACTCTTCATCAGGTTAACTCTGTACATAACCAATAGTCACAAAATAAGCCCTAAAAACTGGTCATTTCCCCTTTGATTCAAGTTATGGCTATGTAACCTTGGAAGACAAAATGGGCTCCCCAGTACTCCTTCCACATGGTTCATAATTATGTCCCTTAGCGGAAACATCTGAAATATACCAGTGTTTGTGTAGTACAACAAAGACCGTGTATTCTCTGTTTACTTTCATGTTTACAATATCATGCCTTAATCTTTGAGACGGGCATATTCTACCGGCAAGATCAACCAGGTAAAATGCTGGTTCAGCCATCAGAAACTGCCTACTTGTTTCTTCCCTCTAGGATATTTTCCTATGACAATGAAATTAAACTGAACTTCAGTAGCACTACTTACATAGAATGGTCTCACAAATATTCATATTGGTCAGAACTCCACTACACCTTACATTTTAAATGACTTATTTTTCTTTTCCAAATTTACCTGCTGGGATTGTTTTAACAAAGAAGAGAATGAGGTGGAGAGAGGAGGAAACTTTAAACCTTCCCTTCTGCCATTTTTTTTTTTTGCACAGGAAAAAGCTATCATCAAGCTGATTTCACTTCCACTGGGAAAAACTTATGGAATAAAAGTAGCTAGGGAGTAACTTTTTCCAGCAGAAAAAAGGGCTACAGTGATCTCTCTCGCCCCCCCCTCCCTCTCCCTCCCTCCACACGCACACTCATTAACTCACTCACTCCTCTCTCCCTCCCTCCCTCCCTCCCTCCCCGTCTCCATCTCTCTCTCCCCTCCCCCCATATCTTTGCTCCAGCTTGGCTTCTCCCCACCTCTACACACAGTACTGCTTGCTCATTGTTGCTCTCTCACCTACCACAAAAGTGGTCTGAAAAATGCAGGAAAAAACCCTCAAAGAAAAACTGGTCAAACAACAAATGGCAACTGTGTGTAAGGAAGAGGAAAAAGCCAAGCTGGACCAAAAATCCAGTGCAGGAAAGCCCCCTCTCCTGCTTCCCCCTCTTCTTTCTCATACTGTTTCCTCCTTCATAAAATAATCCTGGCAGATAAAAACTCATTTAAAATGGACAGGAGAAATCTTAACTTACAGTTCTCATATCCCTATCAGAGATAGGATTCTAAATAAAACAGTGAAAGGGTGTGTGTGAGGGGACCTGAATAATTCTGTGGCTTTAACAAGACTAAAAGTCTTTACTCAGTGCATTGAAACCTTATAGGATCCTTTCCATGCAGGACATTTATAGTTCAGTACTATGCAGTTACTCCATCTCACAGCAATCAGTGGCTTTCAGCTAGAGAAATTGCACAGAACTGCACAATCTGTCAGCCTTCCAACCCAAATCTGAGTACCTAGAATTTTCACATTTGGGTGCTGGACAAATAGAAAAGGCATACAGATAAACATTTAGGTACATCTAGTAGCTAATGTTTGTAACATATTATACAATTACAGCTCTAGACATATGGGTCTTTCTTTCCATCTGAAATGTATGTTCCACTTTGCATCTGGGTCAAGGGTAGCCATGGCCCATACTGCTTTCATCAGGAGAAGAGGCCCATCCATGCTTGAAATGCAGAATCACCTTTATTGATAGCAGTAGCTTTTGAAAGGGATGAATCTACCCAGATGTTCTATCTGGACATTAATAAAAGTGAATGGTCCATCTTTTGTTACATTGTGATTGCTGTATGGCTATTTGGCCAAAATTCATAGGTCCAAACTGTTACGCCTTTGGTAATTCCCTCATTCCCCCACAGAAGATGTTTCAGTTCCATAGGCAGTCTTTGGTGTACCTGTAACTCAGATCATTGCAGTTGCATTTAAAACTCCAGAGCTGAAGAAGATGGGATTTCTGCTCAGCCAAATATCTTGGTGGAATTAAACATATGAGAGAGAGACCCATGTGGATGATTGACTTATTCTTGAGATGAGGTACACAGCTGAGAGCAAAGCATGGTCCTAAGGGATTTATTCACCATTCCTTATATATGTAATTCCTCCTCTCATCATGAGTATTTGTGCATACTGAGGGAAGAATTGACCCTTAGGTCACTTCTAACATTTGTTTATTAGCAAAAAAAAGAGAGATAGATTAGGGTAAATTTTTTCTCTCTCTATGTGAAGGGTTTTCATTTGTTTCTGACAATGGCTAGCCATCTGCTAATAATTGAATGTTTAGAATCAAGGACATGTGTTTTATTAGTCCTTCATTTTCCAAGAACCAAAGAATAGAAAATGTTTTCTATTATTTGACTTTCTGGAAACAAATTTGTGTAAGCACTGAACTAGCTTAAAGTACAATTGGTTTCTGTGAATGAATGACATACAGTTTCATTGTATCATATGGGTGAGTCTGCAACTATGTTTGGCATCCTGAGAAGAGCTGGGTTGCTTTTGACTTAAACTCTGTGTTATATTGACACCATTATTAGAGTGACTATACCTGTTATGTGATCATGTTATTGTATAATAAATGCACAATGCTTAGCTGATGGAGAAGATCCAACAATATTTCCATCTGTAGCTAGAAGTAGCATTTTCTAGCAACCAAATCACAGTTTAAATTTGTCAGTGAAAATGCAGTTTGTTCCCTCCAACTTAAGTATTGTGTTTGTATGACTACTATTGTTGCCTATTGGCTAGTGCCTGTAACCACTGGTGAGAAGTGAACCGCTTCTCTACAACCTTGTGTTCATTTGCAAAACTTTGAAATATCTATTTTAAAGTTTTGCAAATGAACACAAGGTACATATATAGTATGTCTGACTGTTTTACAGTCTGAGGATTCCCTCCTTTTACTACAGTGATAGGGATCATCAAGTTGGCTTACATTTGGAGTAAGGGTGCTTAGTGAATATCAGCAAGGCTTGTCTTGAGCTGAAATCACCTCACTATTTCTATGATCTATACCTTTCAGCTACCTGGGTTTTTTGCACTGAGTGCCATCTTCTGCAAGCCAGAGTGTGTATCTTTCGTCTTTAGAAGAAAAAGTAAGCTGTTACTTCTCAGGTATCAAGCACTCTTCCCTGTCCTCCTTTGTGTGAGTAGAGAATACTGTACTGAGAATAAAATCTGATGCAAGGGGTACATCTGGAAACACCTTACAGCTGTTTTGTTTAAGATACAAAAACACCAAATATACTATTTTAAAGGCATAGAAATGCCTGGACAGGCAGTAATCTTGAAATCCCTGACTTCAGTGTAATTCCACCAAAGTAAATGGGTCTTTGAATTTTAATATGGTAGTCAAGTGATCTACGTTAAATATTGTAGTCGAGCAAAACTGATTTCTCTGCACGCCTGTGAAAATATACAAAGCTATTGATGTGGTATCATTGACTTACGGAATACTATTATGCAATGGATTTTTAATCTAATTTCTTGATTGCTGATCCAGATAAGGCAGCATTGAGTTGCTTGCTTGCTGCATTTCTCCTTTTCAAAAATCTCTTTTAAGGATTATCTGCCCAAGTCCAAACAGAACGGGTGCTGAAGTGCAAGGTCTTTGTTATGCATGAGGCCCACTGACCATTTCCCAGCAGCCCTCAGAGCCATGAAACCTAGCTGATGACAGATGGTGAGATTGTCCTTGCAAATTTTTCACCTTAACATGTCAGGCTATATGGAAATACCCTATAGTCACTGGGGACACTCCTAGCATCTCTTGATAACTGCCACCAGATTGAATCCTTTTTTTTCTTTAATGGACCACTTCAAAAAGTAGTTTAGCCATTATTTAACATTTGTAAATCTGCAGAATATACTCTTGGTGCTTCTGTTGCACAAAGAATAATACAGGAAAGAATGCAATGCTTCTTTACATGATCAGGGGTCTGTAATATATTTGCCTGCTTTGAAAGTCACACAAAAACAACCCAAAAGGGGTGCTAATAGATTTCATTGCATGTATTCCGACCACAGGATTCACATCAGCCCTGCCAAACTATCACTTTCATTCCTCTGGGGAAAAGTAGTCCTTTATTTTCAGTCAGCTTAGTAAAGTTCTTTGTGGCCCCATGGCCTAACACCACTTGTCTTAAGTTAGTTTTGCATGTTGGCATTAATATGATGTAATGTCCTTTGTGCATAAACCTCTTTAGAAAGCAAAGAAGCACTACACAGAGAAGCAAAACAGGAGCTATATCATGTTAAGCATAATGACAGTTATGGTGTAATAACAAATTGATGATGAGGATGAGGATGAGGAGGAGGAGGAGGAGGAGGAGAAATAATTAGATTTGTATACTGCCCTTCCCATGAGGTGGGCTCAGGGCAACATACAACAAGTTAAAAACAGATAACATAATAATTTAAACTGTTAAAATTAAGAGCTACGTTACGACAAGTTCCCAAATCCTAAACCACCATAATTTACAGATTTCATAACCCTGATCAGCAGGGGAGGAAACAGGCCCATAGCCAGGATTTTTAAAGTTGGGGGCATTTAAATTTCTTAGAAGGCACTGTTGAATTGAATTAAAGAAATACCTGGCTCCGTCCACACACCTGCCACCGCCCAGGGGCCCTGGGCTGGATGGGAAGTTGTGGGGCCTTGCTACTAAGTCAGGGGGCCTAGCCCCAAGATGCCTCACTGTAGCTAAGAGCCTGAGAGGGAGGGGAGAGGAGGACTAACCATACCATTGCTGTCCTCAACCGTATGCCCGACAGAACAAATCTGCCTTGTAGGCCTTGCAGAATTCTAATAGATCCCGCAGGGCATGTATGTCAGTTGGCAGAGAGTTCCACCAGGTCAGAGCCAGGACGCAGAAAGCCTAGGCTCTGGTTGAGGACAGCAGGACACTCTTTGAGACAGGGACTTCCAGCAGATTTTTATCACTTGGTGCTACATGAAAAATGGTTTGGTGCTACATGGAAAAGCCATACAAATCTTTTCCCCCCTCCTGTTCTTCCCTCCTCCCTTTGTGCACTCAGAGACAGCTGGCAATGTCTGATTTAGCACAACATATAGCTTACTATAACATGCAAGCTGGTAAATGATAGTTTGCACTTGTCTGCCAAACCAGGACTGCAAACCATGGGTTGGCTCTAACCAGGTGTTTTGCTGATGAAAAAGGAAGAAGCAGGGAATCTCTTTGACCACCAAAAAAAAGGCTATACTGAGGATGACAGGATCCGATCACATCCAAGTTAGATTAAGTGATGGACTCCACGTGGCGGGGGGGGGCGCGTGGCGGAGTGCTTTGAAAACACTTTGGAAACTTCAGTTATTCCAGAATGTAGCAGGCAAGCTATTATCAGGGACAGGATAAAGGAATCATATCACCCCTATGTCAAAAGATTTACACTGGGTGCCCATCTTTTTCTAGGCAGAATTGACACTGTTGGTTCTTTTCCATAAAGCCCTAAATGGCTTGGGCCCACGGCACCTAAAGGATTGCCTCCTCCCATATTGCCTGGCCCATCAGTTGAGATCATCTTCTCAAGCCCTGTGCCCCAACCTGCAGAGGTAAGCTGGATGGTGATCCAAGACAGGGCTTCTTTGGTAGTGTCAGTTTGCTTTTGAAATGTCCTCCCTCCTTCAGGCTCACCTGGTGCCTACTGAAGTCTCCTTTAGGCTCCAGGCCAAATTATTTCTCTTTATCTAAACTTTTCACTAAGGAGTTCCACATTAATTTTGTTTTGTTTTGCTTTATGGTTTGCTCTTAGTCTGAGGACTGGTTAATCGATATTATTTTAGACTCTTCCACTTTATATGCAAGATGGTTTTTATTTGCAAATTTTTAGGGATTTTAATTGTTTTATTGATGTTTCTGTATTTGTTTCTATTTTTTTTGCTGTGTTTGGTTCTGTTTTGTTGTTATGAACTGTGTCACACAGGTCTGGAGAGGCAACACACACATTTTATAAATAAGTAAATGTACAAAACCCATGTGGGACAGGATCTGTAGTAATGAGGAGAACTGGGTAAGATTCAGTGCAAAAACTGCCTAGACCCAAACCCATAGTTTAGATCTGGGCTAGAATCCTACTTAGAGAAGAAGTTCAGACCACAGTTTGATGGCAAACATGGAATAGTTTGTGCTACAGCAGAAGTAGAAAAGAATAAATAATAGAATAAAGTACCAATATATGTAATAATAACCTGCATTGGAAGCATGGTGCCACAGATTTTTACCTCATTTGGGTAACCATACAAATTGAGTGCTGTGTCAATAAAATGACTGGTAGGATCCATTCACAAGGTTTCTGGTGTTTCATTTAGTCTGGGTAATGTCAATTGTCCCATTGGTTACAGTGTGACTAACACAAACCTTTTTTGTTGACTCTTCAAGCTATAATCCCAGACAAATGCTATTTGCTCATTGGCATTTCGTCTCTAAATATTTTTGTTTTACGATTAACATGCTTTAAAATAGTTTATGGTGTGATTTCTTTGGACTGCTTCATCTTGGATAAGAACACAGCAATGGTTTGGTGAGAGGAGAAAGGAAGGCTGGGAATTTAGTTTAATTTCCCCCCCATCATGGATTTTAATGAGAATTTTTTTTGCTGTCATTTCATCACTGTCAGCAGCAGGTACCATAATTTCTTCATGTAATACACTGTGGCCTAAAGGTATTTTGCCACCTAGCAGAATGATCTCATAACAAAAGAATCAATAGCTCATTATTTGCAGGCCTAGAATACTTTGTGTGTTGCTTTAGAGATTTGGTTACATTGAAGAGATCATTTGCAAATTAAAACAATCTTTGGTGTGATCCATTAAAATGTGAGTTAATCTTCTTTTAACAGACTTTGTTTTAAGCTCAACATAAAAGGTAGCAAGAGATTTGACTCATTTAAGGAAGAGCACAGGCAGTATGATCTTGTGAACAGTTATTAATATGGTTTCCTTTACTATATGTCACTAGCAGGTTGGGGTTATATATGAACAAACATCATGAATTCTGTCATTCCATGAGCATGCTGTCATGGTACTGTCATTGGCTGATTTAAATTAAATTAAATATTTAAATGATTTTGTGCCACTTTTCTTCTTATAGTATGAAATAAGAGGTTCAGGCATAGTAAAATGTAAGAGGAGATAATTTCAATAAAACTGTAAAAACCAAAACAGTCAACCATCATATGGCAAAACTAGATTAAAATATTAGCACAAAGGTTTTCTAACAATATCAAGCATACTAGCAGCAATAAAAAAAAATCTTTCTTCCCTAAAGGCTTTCCTAAAGAGAAAGGTCCTTGCATTGTCTATGGAAAGAAAAGGGAGGAGACTTCATTCAGGTGTCCCTGAAGAAGTAATTCCATAGTAGGGTGTGCCACTGATGACTGACAAAGCACCATCTCTAGTCACTGTACACCTCAATTACAAATGTGGGGATATCCAGAGCAAGGGCCTCTGATGATGAACTGAGCATCCAGCCAAGCTTTTATGATGATTGGAAGGCTTCAGAATCCTGGTCCCAGGCCCCAAATCAAAACTACCATGTTCAACTGGGCCCCCAGACCAACTGAGAACAAACAGTGACATTTCTGCCAATGGCAACCTAGCTTGATCCTTGTTGGGTTTTAAGTCTGGAATGTTGCCACTGGTTGTTTTGTGGTATGCATAACATGACAAACAGGCTGTGCAGGCTCCCATTAAGCTCTGTAGAAAAGGACTGCTATATTGTTCAATTTGGGCTGTAGTTTTTAAAACCTGCAGTTTAGAGAATTCCTTACTTTTTACGCAAGTTAAAAGGGGTGGAGATATATTTTTTCAGATGAAGAAATCCTGTAGCTCTTTGAGTTAAATGTGGGCACTTGAAAGGATCAAAATCCTACTTATGGATTCCTCCTTCCCCAGCTCCTAGTTCTGCTTGACGCCTCTCATATGTGCAATATTTGTGGCCCTGATTACCAATGCCATTTCTGCTGAGATGAGTGACAGGGACAGTGGGATGCCATTTCCGCCTGCCACTCCAAATGAATGACTCTTCTGCTTATTTTATGCCATTCCTTTCTCTTGGGAGCCCAGAAGATGAAGTTCTGCAACCTATAGACTTCTCTTTAACCTCCTTGCATTATTACATTTGGTTGAGGCATACAAAATCCATTTGCAATTGAGGGAGACTGTAGGCAGTGCAACTATTTAGTAGTGTCTTTTAAGAATAATGAAAGCAGTAATGCTGAGAGCTGTAGAACAATTTTGCTGCAGTATTAATGTATGCAGTTGTCAACGTTGCCCATTAAAAGGCAATTATAGGCTGAGGCAGCAGTCTTTGCATTTCCCCCCATCTCATTTTCCCCACATGTACATATAGAAATTCATACTGGACACAGAAGGAACTATTTAGGAATAAGATAACAGTTTATATGTTAAGCATAGAACAGAAGTCTGTGGCCAGGATATTGTGCTGTGAATTAAGTATTCTCTACAGCAGTGGTCTTCAACCTATGGATCAGGGACCCTCAAGTGGGCTATGGAACTGTCTATGTAGAGCTACCTTTTTTGGGGAGGGGTGCATCTTGTCAAACAACAGCCTGGAATGTAGAGAGTATATGTAGTATATGTAGAGAGTCTCCTGCCTCACTTTGTACACATGCTGAGAGGACCTACAGGCAAGGCTGTTCAGTTTTCTTCCATGACTCTGACTCTTGGCTTGTTCCTCACTAAGCTATACCTCCTGGAGTTTAGCTTATGCTTCAGCCCCCAGCTCTTGGTATGTTGTCATAGTTCTGCTCCTCTTCTTCCTGTCATGGGACTCTAATGTCATTTGATTGGCTATTATCTCTTCATTTATTATTGATATACTTCATTTGTACATCACGTTCAACACTGAGGCTGCGATCATACAAACAGTTAGACCCGAAATAGGCGCAAATGCTGGGTGGATTTAAAGGGCGCGATCAAACAGCAACATCTGGGAAGCATCGTACAGCCTTTGGCAACCCACGCTGCTCCACTGCAGAAGCAGAGTACAAAGACACCTGAGAAAATCTGGTAGTAAATGGGTTGCAATGGGCCACGGACAGACTTTCACCTGTCTGATTGCACAAGCATGCTTCCGAGCCATTGGGATGGTCTGATCAGGCCATCCCGGCTTGGTGCCATTTCCCTCCTCCTCTTCGCAGTATGCGCATCATTGCATACCCACAGGGGGCCCTCGATGCAGAGGTGTGATTCCTCATCTATGCGCATGGGAAACTAATGGCAAAAAAAGCTCTCACCAGCAGTTGCGTCTAATCACACAGTGATGGGCTGAGCCCACAGCAACAAAGGGCTGTGTGATCTCACCCCATGAGGGAAAAGCCCATGGGAAAAAACCCACGCTCATAAATGCTCACAGGAAAAAAGCCCATGTGGAAAAATGCCCACATGGAAATAAGCCCACATAGAAATAAGCTCACATGGAAAAATACCATGCAAAGCGCCATAGGTATTTATAATTGTGAATAACCATTCATCTCCATTTATGAGAATGAACAGGTATTACCTGTATTCATATGCAACAATTTCTGTTGTGATTTTATCAAGTATAATTAAATAATAATTTTGCTATGTTATTAGGCGACCTGCCTGTGCATTAGCCAGTGTTAGTTTGTGGCAAGTGAGGTTCCTCTGCAGTCCATCATACAGAGACCACACACCAGTATTCCCTCTAAGCTGAGTTAGTGTGAGTTTGCTAGCTCACAGGTTTTTAGCCTCCAGCTTACAGATTGTTGTCTTAGCTCAGGAAGGATGGCTCCAGAGCAAACTGATTTATGCATTAGCCAAATTGCTCGCTCACAACTGTAGTGCCACTAGCTCACAATGTAGAATTTTTGCTCACGGGACTCCACACTTTAGAGGGAGTATTGCCACACACTGGGATGATGGCTGTGGAATAGGAAATTAAGAGTATTATAGGACATGATTGCCACTTCTGTTGTTATTTATTATTTAATGTTGTCTTATGGTTTTGTTATCTTAAGCTGAGCTTCATAGATCGATGAGGCCTTAACTACTTCTACTATTTAGGAAAGAGAAAGAGGAGGAGGCAGTGGCAGCAGCTGAGGAAACTGGGTAACATGATTAACATAAGAAGAACCCTGGTGGATCACACCAACCTCTGCAGTTGGGAGGGGCTGATCTTTTAGTTTCACAATGGGACCAGAGATATAAAAGTAGCCTGATGTGGTCCAGGCCTTTTATTATCCAGGCCCTGAAGAAAGCAAGACTTTTTACATAGGTAAGTTCTCCAAACATTTTCCTCTTGCTGAGGGCAAAAATTAGATACTGGGAAGATTTTAATTTAGTAAAGCATGTTTTTTCAAATTCTGTTTCTCATTCATAGGGTTGTGGGAAAACTAAAAAACAGTATGCCTGCAAAAAGGTCTTCAAAGCAGACAGGTATTTTTTTTTGTACTTCTTTAGTTTTAATTCTGAATGATCTCCAGCCCTCACCTGGAAAATGGCAACAATGGTTTCCCAGGAGGAAATGGCTGGTTTGGAGGATGGAGTCTATGGCATTGTACCTGTCTGAGTTACCACTCCTCCTCAAACCTCACCCTCTCCAGGTTCCACCCCTCAAATCTCCAGGAATTTTCTAACCTGGACTTCCCAGCCAACCATCAATCTACCATTATCTGCCCCTGATCTCTACCATCTGGGGAGCAGTTTTAATTCTGAGTGATCTCCAGCCCTCACCTGGAGATTGGCAGCAATGATTCCCCCCAAAAGTACAGTCTTTCTCCACAGTGGAGACCAAAGCAAATTACATCATTCTCCTCTCCCCCTTTTGATCTGCACAACAACCCTGTGAGGTAGGTTAGGCTGAAAGTTTGTGACTGGTCCGAAATCACCTTCTCAACTTCTACAGCAAGAACCTGGGACTAGCAAACCCTGCTCTGAAGCACTAACTGCCATGCCTGAGGTAGCCAACCTCCAGGTGGAGCATGAAGATTGCCAGGTATCACAACTGAACTCCAGGCAACAGATCTCCCATCCCGTCCCCCAGAGAAAATAACTGTTTTGGAGGATGGGCTCTATGGCATTCTATTCAGCTGAGGCCTCTCCCCTCCTGAAACTCTGGCTTCTGTAGACTTCATCACAAAATATCCAGGAGTTTCCCAACCTGGAGCTGGCAACCCTAGTCAAGCCTGACCCCAATGAGTTCCTCACAAAGGCCTGGAGAGGGTTGCCTTCATCTTTTTACTGACAGAACCAAGCTTGGTTACCTAGCAGCAGCCACTGAGGGATCAGTTAGTCCCACAGGAGTGGACCCAGCACCCAGCCAATGGCACATGAGTACTCTTGAGTGGCAGAGTGCATAGCACAGCCAATGGGAGAGCTGGAAATGGCCAATGTGTAAGACAATTATATATATATAGGATTATACTTGATAAAATCACAACACAAATTGTTGCATGTGAATACAGGTAATACCTGTTCATTCTCATAAATGGAGATGAATAGTTATCCACAATTATAAATATCTATAGTGCTTTACATGGTTTTTTTCCCTGTGGGCTTTTATGTATATGGTTTTTTCCCCACATGAACTTTTTTCCTGTGAGCATTTATGACCGTGGGGTTTTTCCCATGGGGTTTTTTCCTGTGGTTTTTTTCCTGTAGGCTTTTTTCCTAGAATGGTGATCTCACAACCACGGGTTTAATTCCTCTGGAGGGAATAGCCTCACTTCCCCTCTGCTTCAGCTGGCCTGTGTGACCGCAACCTGAGACTGAAGGCAGATTACACAATTAAAGCAATGCAGCAAGAGCAGTATAAAACATAGACCCAATAGCAAATAAAACCGGATTACAAAATTAGAGAACCATGTACTAAAAGCAGTATAATGCATGCAATGTAAGTATAATACCTAAGATAAACAATGTGCCTCAACAGCTGTAGTGTATCCACGGGGCAACATGGACTCAGGACAGCCATGTGTGCAGACTGGTTTAAACCAGTCCGCCATGCGGCCAGGTGAAGGGCCTGAGCTTCGCCCCAAAAGGCAATAGTCTGCAGGCTCCTAGCTCCCTTCCAATCAGGGAGCCAGGGATAATTGAATCACTGTAAATAACGAATCACGGGGTGTTGTGTGTGTTCACTGGGTTCGTCTTGTTCTGTAACTAATAAAGTATGTGAGAGCTGAAATCACTCGTCAGTCTCAGTACTTTTCACTGGCAATGAGGATGGGATGCCAACTCCCTCCATGAACAATGACCATGAAGAAGAGCATCGTATCGAGCCCGCTGCTCATCGCACTGCTCCCGAACATTGCATCGCTGACCCTGAGAGCAGCACCGCACTGCTCACCGCAACCGAAGCTGTGCTTCCGAGCACCGCATCGAGCCTGCCGCTCCCCACACCGCTCCCAAGCCTCACCGCTGACCCTGAGAGCAGCGCATCCTCCGCCCAGCTTCAAAGCTCAGACCCGGCCACTGCAACCCCCAGCAACTCGCACCACCGCTCGCCCACCCGGGGTAAGATGGCTGCACCTACTGTCCACCTCCAGGCCTTCGATATCTCCCAACCTCAGAAATGGACGCCTGGCTGGAGACCCTGGAGAACCACTTCAGCTACCATGATGTGGTGGACGAGGAAAAAAAGAAGTCCCTATTCCTCAGTGTCTGCGGCATAGACACCCTCCTCTTCCTGCAGGATCTCATCAACCCCAGGACCACCAAGGAGGAGTCGTACGCAGTGCTGGTGAAGGCCCTAACGGACCACTTCTCACCCAAGCCCACCAAGTTCGTATAGCGGCTGGGGTTCTTTGTGAGGGTCCAGGGGCCAGACGAGTTCACCACAGGCTTTCTGGCAGGCCTTCGGCGGGTGGCCACGAGATGCGCTTTCCCAAACCTCTCGGACATGTTGCTCAACCAGTTTCTCGTGGGCCTCCGCAAGCCCAAGCTGCGATGGAAACTGGCCAGCAACAACGACCTCAACCTGGATAAGGCCATCCAGGAGGCCACGGCTTATGAGAAGGACCACCAAGACCGTCCCGGCTCGGCGGTCCACCGCACACTAGCCACGCGGGGATCCAGTGTCTCGGAAGACAAGGAAGTACTCCAGGTCCACTGACGCCCATCACAACAACCTCACTGAATCCAAGAGGCCAAGCCCCAGCCCACCGTAGCTTGAGCAAGCTGCGGCAACGCACACGAGCATCGGACCTGCTGGTTCTGCACCGCGATCTGCCAGTCGTGCAACAAATCAGGACACATCGAGAAGGTCTGCCGCTCCAAGGGGCAATGGACAAACCTCATGGCGCAGATCAATGCAGAGGATCTACACACCATTTCGGTCAACCACCACCAGACGGTATGTAACTTGCTCCCCGACAGCCCAGACAAGTTGCATGTGACTGTCCTGATTGAGGGATCCCCCTGCTGGATGGAAATTGACTCCGGCTGATCATATTCCATAATCTCAGTTGAGACCCTCTGCAACCTATGCCCGAAGGGGGGACCCCGGTTGCACAAGCCACAGGGTCTCCTGTTACGGGACTTTAATAAAAACCCTGTGACGGTCTGTGGCTGGGGCAAGTTCTGGGTCCAGTTCAAGGGCTTCTCAGGGCTGCTGGACCTGTTGGTGGTGGAAGGGAGCCTCACCAGCTTGCTGGGACTTTCATGGTTCAAGCCCCTGGGACTCCAGATATCGGGGCTTAACCAAATCCGGGCAGCTGACTGGGAGGCTGTCTGCTGGGAGTTCCCAAAAGTGTTCAATGGGACCCTAGGACAGTACACCGGGGACCCCATTTCCCTGGATCTGGACCTGGCCACCCACCCCGTCTGCATCAAGGCATGGGTCCCTCCCATTGCGATGCAGGCAAAAATTGAGGCCGAGCTTGATCGCCTTGTCGAACAGGGGGTGTTAGAGCCAGTTGCATCCATGCGCTGGGAAACACCTATAGTCATGCCGGTAAAGCTGAACGGGGAGGTGCGGATCTGTGCGGATTATAAATGCACCCTGAACAAGGCCCTGCAGGACCACACTTACCTGATCCCAGTGGTGAGCCATGTCCTCGCTTCCCTGACAGGGGCTAAGGTCTTTAGTAAGCTGCCCATTGACGCTGCCGCCGCCGAGGCCCAGACCATCGTGACCCACAAAGGGGCTTTCCGGGTCATGCGGCTACAGTTTGGAGGGTGTGTGGCTCCCGGAATTTTTCAGTCTTTCATGGAATCTCTCCTTAAAGGCATTCCTGGAGTCCAACCTTTTCTAGACGATGTGATTGTCGCGACGCTGGACACCGTTGTCTTCGCTGACCATCTCCGCCAGGTCCTTCAATGGTGAAATGGGAGAAATGCCTGCTCGGAGTACCCCGCATTGAATTTCTGGGATTTGCAGTGGACGCCCAAGGCATCCATCCCACAGAGAACAAGATTAAAGCCATCACCCAGGCCCCCCCTCCCTCCTCCAAGGCGGAATTGCAGGCTTTCTTAGGCCTGCTCAACTTTTACCACTCATTTCTGCCCCTCAAGGCAGCTGTGGCAGAGCCACTCCATCGCCTCCTCGACAAAGATGCGCCTTGGGAGTGGGGGCCGGCGCACGCGGCAGCGTTCCAGGGCGTCAAAGACTTGCTGGTGTTGAACACGGTCCTTCACCACTTCACAGAGTTGCTCCCGGTGGTCTTCGCCTGCAACGCCTCTCCATACGGGGTCACGGCGGTCCTGGGCCACTGGTTGCCAGACGGCTGGGGGGTCCTGGTCATGTACTACTCACGAACTTTGTCTTCAGCAGAGCAGAACTACACTCAAATAGACAAGGAGGTGGTGGCGATAGTGGCTGGGGTGAAGAAGTTCCACCATTATCTCTACGGCCGGCCTTTCGAAATTGTAACGGACCACAAGCCGCTCCTGGGACTCCTAGCCACGGACCGCCAAACCCTGCAGATGGTCTCCCCCCGGGTCCTGAGGTGGTCCATTTTCTTATCAGCATTCTCCCTCACCCATTGGCCCGGGAAGGCTATGGGGCACACGGACACCCTCAGCCACCTTCCCCTGGCCGTCATGGACCCTGACCCAGCCCCTGAAAACATGGTCGCCCTTGTGGAGGCACTTCCTGATCAGCCGATCCATGTGCAGGAAGTGACCCGACTCTCGGCCTGGGACCCCATCCTCTGCCGCGTCCTGGACTGGGTGGGGAGGGGGTGGCCTGTGGCCAAGGAGGGCCCCGAGTTCTCCCCTTTTGCTGTCCACAAACATGAACTCTCCACATATAAGGGGTGCTTGATGTGGGGAGGCAGGGTGGTGATTCCGGCCCTGCTCCAGCAACGGGTGCTGGAGGCGCTACATGAACATCACCTGGGAGTAGTACGCATGAAGACGCTAGCTAGAAGCTATGTCTGGTGTCCGGGCCTCGACAAGGACATCGAGGACAAGGTGAAAAGATGCCAGCCCTGCCAGCCCTCACGCCCCGATCCACCGCGAGCTCCAGAGAGAGCCTGGGAGTCCTCCCATCGTCCCTGGTCCTGGCTCCACCTGGATTTCACGAGGCTGTTCCAGGGGCAGATTTTCTTTATACTAGTCGACGCCTACAGCAAGTGGCTAGAGGTCGTCCCGGTACCATCCATCTCCTCGAAATCCGCCATCCGGGATCTTCAGTGCCCAGGGCCTCCCGGACACCGCTTTCACCTCCCAGGAGTTCTAGGACTTCTCCATGTATTAAGGAATCCGGCATGTGCATTCTGCGCTGTTCCATCCTGCCACAAATGGCCAAGCGGAAAGAATGGTCCAGACGGCCAAGGATGCTCTATGGTGGCTCAACTCCCCGGATTGGGAAAACAAGATAGCGTCCTTCCTTTTCGGACAATGCATCACACCACACTCCGCTATGGGACAAAGTCCAGCGGAACTCCTCCTAGGGCGCTGCCTCATGACATGCATGGACAGGCTGCACCCGGACAGGGCCCCAGAGCAGGAGCCGGGGACAGAGGACTAGGAGGCTGCCCGAGGGTTCTTCCTCGAGGACCCGGTGTACACCCGTAACTACACAGCGGGCCCCCTGTGGGTGCTGGCATGGGTGGTTCGGGTCAGGGGGCCCCATTCATACGAGGTCTCCTGTGAGGACAGTACAGTGCTTCACCGCCACATCGACTAGCTCCGCCATTGGGTGGTGCCACGAGAGCCGGATGACTTGGAGGCCCCCGAACCCCAGGAGGATGAAGAGCCAAGACTGCCACCATGGGAACCCAGCCCGGCGGAAGGCGCTGCCGCAGCACCCATCGTCCCGTCTCCCGATGCTCCAACCACGGCGGACGACGTCACAACGGCCACTCCCTGTCCACCGGTACTGGTAGGCTCCCCAACCCGGACCCAGACGCCGGCATCCCTGGCGGCACCGGGTCTCAGACGCTCCACAAGGAATAGGAAGCCTCCAGCTTACTTGAAGGACTTTGTGTGCGGGTGCATCACAGACCAAGTGGGGAGGGGTGTAGTGTATCCATGGGGCAACATGGACTCAGGACAGCCATGTGTGCGGACTGGTTTAAACCGGTCCGCCATGCAGCCAGGTGAAGGGCCTGAGCTTCGCCCCAAAAGGCAATAGTCTGCAGGCTCCTAGCTCCCTTCCAATCGGGGAGCCAGGGATAATTGAATCACTGTAAATAACAAATCACGGGGTGTTGTGTGTGTTGGGGTGTGGGTTCACTGGGAATAAATGCCAGCCTGCGAGCCGGCTTCTCTTCGTCTTGTTCTGTATCTAATAAAGTATGTGAGAGCTGAAATCACTCGTCAGTCTCAGTACTTTTCAACAGCCTAGAATTCAGGGAAGTTAACTACAACATTTCCTTTACAAACATGCCCTCCTGAACACATTCTGAAGAATGATAAAAGCACAGGAGGCTTCCTGACAGGTGGGAGCCACAGCAGGGAATGCTCAGGTAGTGGCAGCTGTCAATCTTGTCCATTTGCAGCTGGAACCTTCAGAAGGCTTTGATCAGAATATATTGGGAGAAGAGAGGCTGTAGATGTGTAGGTTCTAGACCATGAAGGGCTCTGGAGATGATAAACCGCACTTTTAATTTTAACTAATTTGTAGGGACTGGAGTGGGGGTGTGCACTTTTTAAAAGAGTGGTGGTGTTTTGGATCTGGAATAAGGCCAGGTCATTTTGCTTTGTTATCCCAAATTTGTTATCTCTAATTTGGAATCTGTTCTGGTGTTTTTCAGGTACTAGAATAGCTGTTTGGCAATGCATGGTCCCTTTAATTTAAAAGGGTTAATATTTTCTCTCACAGAAAACAATAACCCTTAAAATTTTAAGGGATCAGGAACCAATAAACAGTTGTTTGTCAGGCAAACTTCCTCTTCTTTCCTCTCCCCACCTTGAAACCCAAAACATTCATGAAACACTGGAAGATTAATTACTATTACTCTCAGAATTTTGGGAGTGTTCTGAGTCCCTTTGGGTAAAACTGTGTAGACCTGAAACAGTGATTTTCAGGTGTATTTACAGCTCAGGTATACCAGAGTACACACCCTCCAGTGGAGCAGCTGCATGATTGGTGTAATATGCATGTGCTGTAGTTCACAATAGTGATTGAGTCATGTTGTTGTGTACAAGCTGGATTGTCCAGGGTGCATCACGGACCAAGTGGGGAGGGGTGTAGTGTATCCACGGGGCAACATGGACTCAGGACAGCCTTGTGTGTGGACTGGTTTAAACCCCAAGGGATGACCCAATACAATCGTCTTGTCTTGAGGTTACAGTGGCATGGATCCATATAGCCAGATTTGCTGGATCAAGGTAGGGAGTCATCCTTGGGACAAAATGAAGATTGAAGAAAACATTTTTTGCAGCTGAATTAACTTGCTTCTCCAGCAGGAACACTAGGTCCAGCATAACCTCTAAATTCTTAACTGAGCCAGTCAGCGTTAGCTTACATCTTAGTAGGTCCCTCCCTACCAAGGGTCCATGGAGGAACCCTGTCAGGAACAACTGCAATGGAACCTCATCATTACCTTGCAATAAAGCTGAGCCTAATGTTCTCCAGGAAAAGGCACATTTGTGTAGAAAATTCTAAAGCTTATTTATTTATTTACCTTATTTATAGTCTGACTTTCTCACTGAGACTCAATGCAGTCAATTGGATGGAACAGGCAATAAGCAATTTAATAGGATTAAGATTGTGAAAATCCAAACCAAATAAAAATCTAGAACCACCTGTGACAAAGCATAAGTATTATGGCACATTAAATGTTACAGAAATTCTATAATAGTATGTATATATATAATAATATATGATACAGTAGTTTAGTCTACAGTCTCTTTCCCTTGATTAAAGCATTCTTCCTGAACCATTTCATTAGTAAACCCCATTATCTTTGTAATAATGCCCTTTTGGATAATTCAGTTTTGCACAGTTTGCAAAATGCCAGGGGACTGGGCTATTCAATAAGATTGGGGCCACGGCAGAGAATGCATATGTACAGGTATTTGGTGATCTTACTCATTTTCAAGTTGGCATCTATAGAAGGCCCTGCTCAGATAAGCAAAGCTGCTGCAGTGGAACATAGAGGGAGAGGTGGTCCCACAGATATAAAGTCTAAAGCCCTGAAGGGCTTTATATTTGATAGCCAATAACTGATTGGCAGCCAATGGAGTGACTGAAGAATGCATGCTCTGCCTAGTTCCTGACCAAAACTGAGTTGTAACATACTCCACCAAATAACTTTGAGGGGAGACCTATACAGAGTGCATTACAGTTGTCTAGTCTCTATATTACTGTGGTACGTCGTTCCTTTATCTAATTTGCTAGGCAGATTTAGATTCACCATAATTTCACAGGGATGAGAACGCGCCTCCAAACACATCCAACACATTACTTTGGAAAGTAGTGGGTAGGCAAGTTGTCATTCTGGGAAGACTGTTTTCCATTACAGGTATGTAATAGTTTTCCAAAGCACTCCCAGGTTTTCTGTATGCCTGGCTACAGATCTTCAAAAGCCCTTTAAACTTCTTTCTAGTGGTCTTTTGAGCAGCACATCTTCTGTTTTCTGCTCTTTAGATTCCAATTTCCTGCTCACTGTTAGTGTTGGGGACTCTGAGCTGAAGAACACGCTTTCAAAATCTACACTTGGATACAGTCACTTATGACCTTAACCTGTCCTGACAAGCAATCATGTTTTACATTTGGGGGGAGTTTTGGAAAGCCAGGGTGCTCAGCATAAGAAGAGGGTGTATGAACTTAAAATTACAGCAAATTTCAGATGGGAGATAAAGGGCAATTCTGCATTGGCTTTTCTCTTCATTGTTTTACCAAAGGTGCAGTTCAAAACCGCATTCAAATACCCTGGGGCAATGCTGTACGGACCGCAAAGTCACCCCTTAATGGCCATAAATCTATGCAGAAGGTACCATAAAACCCAATGATCAAAGAAAGTGAAAGTGGCATGCTTGCAGAGGGGAATTTCTGTTTGGTAAAACAACAAGAGAAAAGCCAATGCAGAATTGCCCTAATAGATGGGGGAAAGATACCTGCCTCTAGGTAGTCTGCCTGTATGAATGCCTATGGAAGAAAGAATGGGGCATATAAAACAATGCAGTATAGAGCCCCAGGATATCAATCAGCAGAAGGCCTTTGTGTTATTGAATAGGCTCTGAATCTACTTCAGGAAATACATACAGTTTTAAAAATATATTAATTGTAAAGGTATAAGAATTGCTTAATTATATCAGCTACCAAAGACATCCCTGTTGCTTCCATTACCATTAGATACAGCTGACACATGCTATGGCTTCATGTGCCACAGACAAGCTGGCACTGACACATGCATGTGCTCTCAAATTCTTGTCTCCCTCAAAAATACACAGAATGTCATTAAGAGCACAGCAGCACTACTTGATTGCAAAGTGCAGCAGACCAATGGCTCTTACTAGACTACAATTCAAGCAAGGAGTCCATCTGGAAGCTAGTGTTATGCCAAATGCTGTGGCTTCAGCTTAGAAATCCTACTGATTTTTGGTCAACTGGAATTTGTGCCATAATTATGACTTCCAGTTGAAGTTGAATTGCCCCTAAAATTAGGATTGCAATCTCTTTGTGGGATCTGGAGAGCTCCTGGAATTACAACTGTTCTCCGGACTATAGAGATCAGTTCCCCTGAAGAAAATGGCTGTTTTGGAGGGTGGCTTCTATGGCATCATACCCCACTGAGGTCCCTCCCCTCCCCAACCCTTGCCTTTCCAGGAATTTCACAACCCAGAGTTGGTAACCCTACCAAAAATGGAACTAGGAATGAACAGGATCAGGCCACGGCCAGATGTGCCATTTCGTGAGGAGGGGAAGCAAGCCTATTTCCTCCAGTGGAAATTGACACAGCATTGTGCAATCACACATCCTTGGTAGCTGCGCGCTCAGCCCGTCAGTGCCTGATAGATGGCACATTCAGATGAGTGGGGAGGTTGCCTTTTGTTTCCCATGTGCATAAACGAGGAATCACACCTCCACACTGAGGGTTCCCCATGGAGTATAAGGTTATGCGCATACTGCTAAGCAAGGGGGGGAAGCGGTACTGAGTGGGGATGGAATGGGCAGACTTTCCCGATGGCATGAAAGCATGCCTGAGCGATCAGATAGGGGAAAGTCCATCTGTAGGCCAACTGCAAGCATTAGGACCAGACTTTCCCAGGTGTCTTCTAACTCTGCTTCTGTGGCTGGGCAGCATGAGGTGCTGATGGCTGCAGAACCTTTTCTAGATGTTGCTGTCTGAACATGCCCTTTAGATCTGTCAGGCATTCACAGCTGAGTCAAATTTAAAGGCACGTCTGACCATGGCCTCCGTTAGTCTGACTGGTGGTTTTCAACATCTGTTGGGACTTTTTGTCAGGCTTTGCCATACACATGCAGGCCTCTGGCATGTCACAGAATGCAGTGACTTCATCAAAGATGATACATTGTGTGTTGACACATGATGAGTTTTGGGCCTTCCTGTTTATACACTGATTCTGCCAGGCTTATAGTAATAGAGGAACATGTTTTATGACACCTTAAGACTGATCCCTTTTTCTCTAGATATGGAAGACAATAGTCTTTCATGTATTTTGAAGACTGAAATATGGTGACAGAAGTGATCAGTTCCCCCAGTTCAGAAGACCTGAGCAGCCTAAGACATTTTAGCTGAAACCACTTTTAGTTCTCCCCTCTTCAAATATTATTAAAAAAATATTTCTACAGGAAGAAAAATGTATCTACAAAAATAAAGGCCAGGCAATTCCAGTGTAAACTTGCCCTTTACTTCTTTGCCCTCTGGATGTTTATGATAAATTGAGTGCATCTTGTCTGTGACTTGCTTACATAATGAGGTCAGTCTTTATTATCACATCACTGATTTCTTTTGCTGGGAAGGAAAAAAATGTTGAGCTTTAGTGATAGATCTTTTGTAATTACAGAACAAATATAGTAAAGTCATATGTCCTCCCAGGAATCTTTATTCTTTTTATTATTATTTGATCATTCTTACTATTATAAAAATGTTTACATATCTATATTTGTATTGACCTGAAGCTTAATTAATATGGAGTGTGCAACTAGGCTGCTTATGTCACTGCAGTTTGTCTTACCTGTGGCAGTTAAGAAATATTTTCTCTGAAGGGACAGAAGACTCCTTGTCATTTTGGTTTTTGATTCCACTAAACAGAAGTTGGAGGGCTTGGAACTTTATCAGTCTTTCTAGGGCAGTTAAGTTGCCAGTAAATGCCTTTGCCTCTAGTTTCAAAATGAATTAAAATGGCACATTAGGATTGCCAGCTCCAGATGGGGCCTGGAGATCTCCTGGAATTACAGCTCTTCTCCCAACTACAGAGATCAGTTCCCCTGGAGAAAATGGCTGCCTTGGAGGCATCACACCACCTCCTCTCCCCAAACCTCATCCTCCTCAGGATCCATCCCCCAAATCTTCATGTATTCCCCAACCGGGAGTTGACAGGTACAGTGGAGAGACCCACATTCAAATCCCAGCACTGCCATGGAGCTCACTGGGTAATTTTGGACAAGTCAGTGTCTTAACCCACTTCACAAAGTTCTTATGTGGATAAAATCAGGAAGAAAGAACTATGTAAAATGTTCTGATGTAATGGATAGATGGTAGCCTGTGGAAACTGTGTGTGATTTAACTGCAGTCCTAAGAACACTTTCTTGAAATTAAGCTCACTGAATAAAATGGGACACTTCCAAGAAGACCTGCTTGGAATTGCTCACTGAGGACCTCAATGATAATTTTTCTTCATTTTTTTAACATATACACATACTCCCACTAGGTGCAGGAAGGAATCTCCAACTCTTACACAGCCTGCAGAGTGTGAACAATTGTTGTGATCCACTAATCAGATTGTTTCTTTCTTCTCACTCTCACGTCGTCACAAGTTACCTCATCATAGGAAAGATGGGTAGAGGCAACTAGCCAGCAAATATGTGTCAGCTTTTTCACAGGAAGAGCTGTAGACCATCCTTCTTCCTTTTGCTTGTCTTCCAAAGCTTCTTACAGTCCCAAGTCCTAAGTGTGATCCTGCAAATCAGTTTTGGATTCTGAAGCCAAGTGAACAGTTTGAAGAACATTTAATGGAACCATTTAATGATTCTAGTCTAGTCCATCTAACCCCTGGCCTTTGAGTTGATCACGATTACACATTTACCTAGACTTCTGAATCTGTGCACAATATATTCTGCAACCAAGAAATTCCATTTCACTGGGACCTGTACGAGAAGATTTTGTATATGGACAATTAGATCATTTCTTCAGCATGGATGAAACCAAAAGAAGAATAGACGAAACAGAAACAGGCACACCTTTGCATTTAGGATTCTGTTATTTTCTCTGTACTTCAGAATTGTAAAATTAGTTTCTGGATGTAAGGGGAAAAACTATTTTATATCATTTTTTCTGTCTGCATGTCAGTAGGATACTGTACAGGCCAGAGGTTTTCAAAAGTCTTGGAATAATTTAATCCAGTATCAGCATGACAACCTTCAGGAAAAGACCTGAAGATGAATCAGGAAAGTTGACTGGCAGAGGCATATCCAATGATCATTCTGAAGTAGAATATTTCTCTCTCTCTCTCTCTCTCTCTCTCTCTCTCTCTCCTCCCTCCCCCATCTTGGGATGGAAGTATATTGTTTATGCTTTGAAAAATGATCACAGGCATTAAATAAACAGAATGCTGTCCTATGCAGTTATGATCACGTCTGTGCCTTTGGCTTCTGGAAAGCTAATGGTTACCTAACCTGCACTGTCTTATTTTACCCTGTTACTAATTCAAGAGTCTATTCTATTGTAGCCCAGTGCCAGCAGAGATAATGAAAGGACAGAAAAGAAGCAGTGCATTAATCCATTAGTTCAGTCTCCCTCTTGATATGTTTATTTCTTTATGTTTAAATCTAAACCCTACTCAGTGTGTTGTGTTTTATTATAAGATGACCCACTTTGAAATCAAAAGTCAAAATGTGTTCCTTATCACAAGCTGTAAGTTATGGTGGCACAGTAATATTTTTTTTTTACTGTCTAGGGTTTTTTTAGACAAGGAAATTACACAGTCCTTGCTTAGTGAAGCAGTTAGATGCCTGAGGTCCCAGTTGTTTCACTTCATTTAACATGGGGAAGTATAGAAGTGACATATAAAAATCCCCTGAAGAGATTGCTCATAATTGTTAAAAACAAAATAAGAGGGAGAAAAAGGCCTGGTCTGAAGACAAAAACTTCAAGTTGTTGATCTAACCTCTACAACTGATCTAATAAAAAGAGTGTTTCCAACCCCAGGATCAGATTTTTGGCTTTTGGAAATGGATCGAACACACCCTCAAAGTGGCACATGCGGCACAGTACAAGAGTGACGTGGAGTTAAGCCTCCTCCTCTCCATGTATACATATAATTTAAACCTAAAGTGTCTCTATGTGAGTTGACACTGCTTCTAGGATGTGTAAGGTAAAGGTAAAGGTTCCCTTGCTCGAAAGCCAGTCGAATCCGACTCTAGGGTTGCGGTGCTCATCTCTGTTTCAAAGCCGAAGAGCCAGCGCTGTCCGAAGACGTTTCCGTGGTCATATGGCCAGCATGACTAAACACCAAGGCGCACAGAACGCTGTTACCTTCCCACCAAAGTGGTACCTATTTATCTACTTGCAATTTCTTGCTTTCGAACTGCTAGGTTGGCAGGAGCTGGAACTAGAGACAGGAGCTTCCACAGCCTGCAGTTCAGTGTCTTAACCACTTGAGCCACCGCAGCTCCTCTAGGATGTGTACCTCTCAACAAAAGGGTGAACAAATCTGTGAGCAGGCTCTAATCCCATATGGAATGAGATTCATAGTATCCTAAGCAGAGTTATACCCTTCGAAGCCCATTGACTTCAATAGATTTTAAAGATTCTAACTCTGATTTGGATGGCACTATCAGATTCAGTGGCCCTGATTAATGTTCTGGTGCCTCGTTAGAATAAGCAAAAGAGCTTCCTTGCCCCTTCTGGAGAGGAAGCTCCTGCCATTCCATAGAATTATTATAATTAAAATTGATGCATGTTTTTACATCAATTGTCTGTAAATGGTGTAAGAATTAGGGGGCAAAGCACAGGAATACAGCAACAAAAATGGATAAAATGAAAAGGCCACAATGGCAATTTACAAAAACAAAATGAGACAGAAAGGATATATTTGTATAATCCTAGCTGTTCTATCATGCTGGTATACAGGGGTCTTTTCATAGAAAAACAGCTGCAGGAGCTCATTAGCATATGGTATACTAATGAGCTATTAGGCTATTAGCATATGCCACGCCCCCTGACGTCACAGGAAGTGATGTCAGAAGGGGAAGCAAAAGTGGGGGGAGGCATCTTCAAAAGCCTCCCTTTCCCTTCCCCAGCTGGTCTGAGTGGGGGAGCTGGAGAAGGGGTTTAAAGTTTAAACTCCTTCTCATGAGAGTTGGGCCACAGAAGGAGGAAAGAGGGAAAGAAAGAGAAGGAAAGGGGAGGGAAACAGGGAAAGGAGGGAAAAAAAGAGAAGAGAAGAAGATGGGGAAGAAAGAAAGAGAGAAGAGAAGAAGGAGGGAAAGAGGAAAAAGAGAGAAGGAAAAGAGGGAATGAAAGAAATTCTGCGGCAGTTCGGCCCCATTATATCCTATGGGCCATTGAAATCAATGGTGAAAACATAGGGTATATTCTGGGGGCTGGAGGGGAGGGGTTTGAGGGAGAGGCTCCAAACTCACAGGGTAGCTGATGGAGCCTCTCCCCAAGATACCCACCAAGTTTCAAGAACATTGGACCAGGGGGTCCAATTCCACGGGCCCCCAAACAGGTTGCCCCTATTCCCTCCATTGTTACTTTTTTCCCACCATAGAGAACAATGGAGGGAATAGGGGCAACCTGTTTGGGGGCCCGTGGAATTGGACCCCCTGGTCCAATGTTCTTGAAACTTGGTGGGTATCTTGGGGAGAGGCTCCATCAGCTACCCTGTGAGTTTGGAGCCTCTCCCTCAAACCTCCTCCCCTCCAGCTCCCAGAATATACCCTATGTTTTCACCATTGACTTCAATGGCCCATAGGATATAATGGAGCAGAAATTGACATTCGGCTGCCTGAAAGACTCTACGGGACGCCGGCTGGGGGCAGGGCTTGGCTCCTGAGCTCCCGGAGCTGCGCTCCCCCTCAAAAAAGACCCCTGCTGGTATATAATTTATCCACCTCAACCAACCTTGAAACTCTTCCGATATATATATTCAATACTGAATAATCCATATACATATGGGGGCAGCGGTCCTAGGGATGCCAGCTCCAGGCTGGGCAACTCCTGGAGATTTGGGGGTAGAGTTTGAGGAGGGCAGGGACCTCAATGAGTACAATGCCATAGAGTCCATCCTTAAAAGCATGGAGGCTGGCATACCTAACCTGGGGTGTAACCAGAAACAGGAGTCTTTGGTGTGAACCCATGGCATGTTGCCTGTGGTCCTGAGTCTATTTTTGTATTTTGTACATACTAAGTCTCTTTGGGTCCCCACTGGGCAGAAATTTGGATGAAAAAGTACTTATCCATTTAAATGAATGAACAAGTACTTATACATGTATATTTATGTTAAATTTGGATACATTAATCAAGATTGGCTGCAGACACCTTTCATTTTCTCAAGCATATGCTGGTATATTCTTCCATATAACAATTTCTACCATGGGAGGAGATGTGAGTGACAATATTACATTCGTAAATAGCCAGCACTTTGTTGTTGTTGTTCAGTCGCACAGTCGAGTCCGACTCTTCATGACCCCATGGACCAGATTACGCCCGGCCCTCCTGTCTTCTGCTGTCCGCTGAAGTTTGCTCAATTTCATGTTCGTTGCATCGATGACACTGTCTAACCAAGCACTTTGTTAGTAGTGATTAATTTTATTGCGGCTTCTCTAGTTTGGAACTTTGCATTCTAAGTTAGCTGGAAGACTGTACTTAAAAAAAAAAAAAAATATTTGCAACTGTCCAACTCATAGCTGAAACTTTTAATTATAACGCCTGTGCTCTTCTGCACTTAAAATGTTTAATTTCCTCAAGTATGCTACCATTACAAGAGAAGATAATGTTTCATGCACTTGTGATTAGTGTTCACAGATAAAGTATTTGGAGCAATTACAAATATGTATAACAAATGTGCTGGCAGTAATGATTTGTGTCAGCCTTTAAGGCTACTTTCAATGCCCTGCTGACTCTGTGAAGCACCTCAAAACTGAGTGACATCCATGAACAAGAGAAAAGATAGTAGAAAGAGTTGGGCAGAGGAAAGTTTATTATATGAGCTAATTAAAGAGACTGTCAAGACATGGTGGATACAAATGTAAGTTGTTTTATATTTTGTATCTGCTTGTTACTTGCTTTATGGTGCCTTTTTAGAATGGCTTGATTCATTCTGAATCGCAAAGAGAACTAGGGCAGAGCCACATTTTATTTTATTTTGGTTTTGCACTTTCACATTGCATGTGTGGGCATAAAATAATCTGTGAAGCTGTAATTCAGAGCTCAGCAGCAGACAAATCCATGATTGCTGAATTGATTTGGCAGTCATTGATCTGCCCATGGTTAAATCCATACGCTGCTTAGAGATGTATTTATTTCTACCATGTAACTGATGTATATGCTGCCTCTGCAAAAACCTATGCAAATATGGGATGCTAAAATAAATCTTGTGTTATGATCCTCTGCAAAAAAGAAAAGAAAAGATTCCATACCCAATAGTGTAATATTAAGCAGAGTTTTGCCTTCGTAAACCCAATATCTTCAATGGACTTAGAAGGGCATAAGCCTGCTCAGGATTGTACTGTAAGTATAGGGTACCACAGTACATCTAATGGTAGTAATCTATCATATTGAAGAAAAGTGGTACTTACACATATACATTGTAATTAATAATCATGATTGGTTATATAATAATCACAACAATGGATCTGTTAATTATTTCCTGTCATTATTGTTATTAGAATTTGAGATAATGTCTAGGGATAACTACCTCAATCCAGCAAGGTTTATGCATAAAAACAGATTTGTGCATAGATGCCTTGGTTGGATTATGTTCTATGAATAGAAGGGCTTTGGCAGCATGCCTGGCTGCATGCAACAATAATGTTTGTGCACACTGCTCCTGCTGATGAATCAAGAACCAGACACATTCGTGCAAAACTGTTGTGAATCAGATGCAGAGTTACATTCAGATGCAACTAATACATTTCCTGACTACATCGCACAGTCTGAATACAAATGTGCCTTATGCAGGTAGGAATGTGTATCTCAAGACAGCATCTAGTCATATGTATGGTTCTGATCACTTTATGTCTGTACTGGATTAGGGGCGGTAATTGAGGCAAAACAATTAGTCTATTGGTGAAGAAAGATATTATTTTCCCCGTTTTCAAGACTCAACTCATAAAATAAACTTCAGAACTTTCAGTCAATTAACAGAGTTGTCAGAGTTCAGGACTATGGATGGAAAAGATATCAGAGGTTTTAAGGTTGCATGAAATTGATACAATATGGACTACAGAGTATGCTGTCTTCCCACTGCTGTATTTATGGACTAATCTATACAAATAATAGCATACTGCACCCTCTAATTCCTATGGTGAAAGCAAGACTTTTTAATAGATTTTTGCTGACCTCTGCTTTAGGCCACATATGTGTTGAAATGTTACTGGAGGATATGAATTTCCAAACAGATTATAAAAAAAATAAAATTGCAAGTAACTTGTATGCATGCTGTTTACCACCAGGTAGAAATATTTTATTCCTAAACTGTATCATAATATACAGTGTGGTGCAATATTTTGGTAAAGTGTGTAGGCAGGACTGATGAACAATCAAGTTTCTAGGCTATGTTCTCTGAATTTTGACAGCAGATGCCTGCTGCGGAGCAAGTGAGGTCACACTACATAGCACACACTGTACTCTTGATAAATCAGCAGCTAAATTTAAAGGATCAGGGAGAAGAAAAGCAGCTTCTGAAAAAACAAGCTATATCTACCATCCACAGTCAATACTGCATAAATTGCTTGAAGCATATGTCAAATTTGTCCAAAATGTTGCCTATTTTGAAACAGCTACACTGGCTGTCAATCTATTTCCAAGTTCAACTCAAGGCACTGGGTATGACCTTTAAAGCCTTTAGTGACCTAGGAGCCACATATTTGAAGGACCGACTCCTTCCCTATGTCCCCATGTGCCACCTACAGTCATCAGGCAGGCATCCACTGGCTATCCCACCACTCAGGGTGGCCCAGAGCCTGGGCCTTTTGCATTGTGGCTTTGTAGAATGGGCTCCCTGAAGAGATGATTTCCTTCCCTGAATATCTTCATGAGATGCTGCAAAGGCCTGCCTGTCTGCCAGGGCTTTTGAAGGGGTTTAAATGGCAAGCATCTTTCAAGAGGGGAGAGATTTGGGGCTTGCTATTTTATCTTTGGTTCTAGCTGTTTTAACAATTATTGTAAACTGCCTTGAAACAAGAAGATGGGATATAAATGTTTAAATAAATAAATAAATAAATAGCATCAGATTTGTTTGCTTCTGCTAAACAATGCCAATAACACTTGTACATCACCATCAGTAGCCACTAAAATAAAATTAGGGATGGATTATATTCTGCCAGACATATAATCCTGAAAATCTTGATTACATCTGAATTGGTTTGGGTTGAGACCAATTGTACCAGTTCCATTTTATGGTATTGTCAATTCATGGCAGCATGACCTGCAGCCCCAGTGGTTGGCTACTGTTGTTGCAATTGCTCGTAAGGAAACCAGACCCCTTCTCCCTGTGTGGAACTGGTGGAAGAACACAAGGCTTTAGTAGGTAAGAATCTAGTAAAGCCGAACATAATCAGGAGTGGATTTTAGGACAGAGAACTCTTCCAGGAGTCCAGGAAGTCCTCAGGATCTGGGGTCAGACCAGGGGATCTGCTACTGGAATCTGCTATTTGATTCCAGTGCTGTTTTTATAGAGAGGTATTAATCAGTTGTAGGATTCGCACATGTGATCAAAACAATATCCATAACTTGGGGCTGGCTAAGTAATGCTTTTAAGCTAGTTACAGGAGACTGTTATGGTGCATGAACAATTTAAGTTCAATGATTTTTTCCTCCTAACTTTCACCTTTCTTGAACTATGTACCTTGACGGGTACATTCAGCCATTTCTTCTGATGAACTTTGGGCAACCACATTTTATTCTGTATTCTCTTTCCTCCCTCCATTATAGAAGTATAGGTCCCACATGAACATCCTACCTATTGTGTCTGTAGAGTCCATTGTATATTTGCTGTCATCTGCATGCTTACCTGGGTGTAAGTCCCATTAAAGACAGTGGACTGCTGAATGCATCGAATTGGCTCGTAAAAATGAACAACAAATTCATATGATGTTCCAGGAAGTTAAACCATCATATTTGGCTAACTACACTGAAAGTTATTAAATCCATTTCTACATTTTATGATTATTTCTTTCTTATTATCTATTTATGTATATATTCTTATCATATCTCTATTTTGTGTATGTATGTATGTGTGTTTGTGCGTGGTCCCAGACTTCCTCTTTTCAACAGTAGCACAGAGAGTTCCCTTTTCTGTGTGAATTAATTATTTATTTTTAAAAACTGAAACATTTGTACCTATCTATCCTTAAAGGTCTCAAGAAGGTAGTAACATACTTCATTGTATATGATCTTCCCGTCACCATTACTTTTTGAGGGCTCTGTTTCTACTAGTATAAAATAGCATTTCTGGTTTCTCTCTTTATAATGATTATAATGATTAATTATATCCTCAAGACTCTGGGGAAATTTTCTATAGTTGTGGGCAGGTCCCTCCTTCATTCTATAGTTTTGTTTCATCTGCTGCAATGAAATCCGTGCATGGTACAGCAGGGAAAGGAGGGCTGTCACAAGGACGATATTGTGGCTAGAGAATGGATCTGCTCTTCCCACTTATCAGAACTGGCAGTGTCATCCTGTGTAGAAATCAGTGGGTTTAGAATGGAATACTTTTGTGTTGGATCTCACAGCAAAAAGACATTGGTAGTTGTTCCTGAAAATATTCTTTCTCTATGAGATCCAACAGGATAGTAAACATTTTGACATGCTGTGGGTAAGCCCCCTCCCTTTTCATTTTTACTAAGCTGGTCCTCTGTATTACTTATTGTTAATCTATAGCTCCTGGCACTGAGCACTGTCCCTTGGGTGCTGAGCTGTCATTGACTGTGCCCCCTGCGACTGAACAGTGTTAGCAGCAGGGAGCACCCAGCAGAAGTTAAAGCTGTTTCAAGCTGTATTAACCGTTGATCAGATTTCCATGTGGAAATCTGTCGGGTCATCTGGGGACAATTCTGTAAGGAGAAACCATTCCTTTCTTTCCCTTCATTCCCAAAGTCACTTCCAAATATTCAGTACCACCTTAGCCACAATTGAACATTTTCATCCTTTATTTTGACATCAGCCCAGTAAAGTTTGCTTCTTCCAATTCAGCCTGCCAGGCTTCTAAACTACAAAAGGCAACTCAAGTACCGGTGGCCAGAGGGAGATGTGGCTGGCAAGCTTAAGATGCAGGAAGGACAAGGTGAGTGGATCAGCCAAGGCAGCTTTGCAAAAGAGGACCAAAGTGGATTAAAATACCTTTTATCTCAATGTTAAACCACTAAATATATAACTGATGGGCAACAAAGCAATCAGAAAAGACAGCAGCTGGTCCTGCCAGGGTATTTGTGATTCAACACGGAACAAGCGTTGAACATCTAAGATGAATTCAAATTTGGCTGTGAATTAGAAGAAACGAAAGTTTACCTCTTAGTATGTCTTCCATGGTAAAAATGTCAGAGAGACAGCCATGTTAGGCAGTTGCTGCAAAAATACATAGGAGGCTTCTGGCACCTTAAAAACCAAAATAATTTTGCCACAAAGATGCCACAAGGCTGTTTTTATTCTGCGCTTCCTCCAAGGAGAACAGGGAGGCATACATGATCCACTTGAACAGTATGGCTGATTGGGATCTGAGCCTGGTTTTCACCAGCCGTCTGAATCACACTCTAATCTGACATGTTAAAATTCATCATCCAAAGTGAAAAGTGCCAAAGCCAGAGTCTAACATAGAACCAGTAAGCTTAAACCGGGGATGTCAGACATAAGGCCTGGGGGCCAGAACTGGCCCATCCAGGGTTGTTATGTGTCCCATGAGCAACTGGTGCAAGGGAAGGTACAGGAGGCTTCTTGGGGCAGGGGGGGTGAAGCCACTCCAATTGTGTCTTCAGCATGGCAGAATAACCTCATCGGCAGCAGTCAAGCAGAACCCCTTCCCTTCAGGAACAGCCTCACTGGTAAATTGGGAGCCACTGCAGCTGCATTCATACCTCTCCTCTTGGTCTGCAGGTCTGGGGATGCTGTCCCAGATGGCCTCAGGGATCAGGATTTGCACTTGGGGTGTGTGCAGATGATCTTCTGTTGGAGCACAGGAGCATCTGCCCAGTGCTGCACTGCTGGGTCTCCAGGCCACCCCTGTACCCCCCTCCCAGCCCATGGGGCCTTGCAGTGAGGATACACCAACTTGGAGCTTACCAGTTGCTGTCCTTTATAAAGTTTATATCTCTGGTACCCGGCATTATGTTTTATGGCACACATGGCCCGGCCCAACAAAGTGACATTTATGTCAGATCCGGCCCTTATAACAAATGAGTTTGACACCTCTGGCTTAAACCATTCATTTGAATGGGATGGCCACTGAGTTCAATGACCATAAGCAAGTTCATTCAGTGCTAGATTATGGCATGAAGATTGTGGGTCTAACTCATTCACATGGAGAACTGAAAAAATCTGAAAGGCCATTTTTTAATGTTTGCAGTCATTTCAGGAGTTCTGCATTCAGGTATATATTAATGATATTAATAGAAGAGTTTAATTTTATCTGTACTCTCATTTCCTATATGTGAGATTTAGCAGGTGAAATTACTAGGCAGCATATTGCTGGAGACTGCATTCCCCTCCCCCACACTGCTCCTGAGTATGACAGGTTACTGTCTTACAAATATAAGTTGTGATCCACAAACCATTAATTCTGTACTTCAGAAATTAGTCTGCTAAAATAAAAAACAATGTTAAACCCAGTTATGGCTTTAGGTACATTTCAAGGTCTGCTATTTGGAATCCATGATAACCAAAGAAAAACGAGGTAGTAGAGCTTCTTTTATCTTTACTTTGAAAACTCATTATTTTCTGGGACATGCTGACTTTGACAGGTAGTTGAAATGTTGTGCAAATGTGACAATAGCAGCCCAAGGTTTTTCCAAACCAGAAATCCCAGAATATGCAAAACATGACAAAAATTAAGTCCAGCTACAAAATAGCTATATTTCAATAGCAGGAGGCAGGAAAATATGAATAAAGGTTGAAAATATAGTGGCAGCCTTAGAATAAAAATGTTCCATCTTTATTCTTTGCTTGTAAATAGGGGAAAGGTGTGTGTGTGTGTGTGTGTTAACTGCCCTCAAGTTGCTCCCAGCTTATGGTGACCCTACAAATTAATGACCTCCAAAACATCCTACCATTAACAGCCTTGCTTGGCTCTTGCAAACTGAGGGCTCCAGCTTCCTTTATTGAGTCAATCCATCTCATATTGGGTCTTCCAAGCTAGAAGGCATCAAGTGATGACCTCAGACCCAAAACCTAGAGACCTCCTATGGCTCATCTAGATGTGACAGCACCCCCAAGTCTACCACAGAGATGGTTCTTCCATTTTAGGAATGGTAGTGAGTTATTTGTATAACTTTGAGAGCTGCATGTGCTTGGAATGCTCCATATACAACTCCAAAGTTACAGAGGAAGATGGCATGGGGGGTAGAATCCTCTACCCCTCCCCACACCACACTCCTCGGCTGGGCTGAATCATGCTCCTGCAGGCTTTAAAAATGACCTCCCCACAGCTGCTATGTGGCTCCAGGGTGAGTGAGTCAGATCCAGGTTTCCCAGACATAAGGCATTAAAAAAATATACTGTGTAGTTTGGTCGTTTGTCATTCTGCTTAGCATTTCACTGTGAGGCAGTTAGCAGCCCAAGCTGTCCTCATTCAGATGCTACCATGTGACGGTTGGGGCCTGGCTAGTTCTCATGCTTTTCTCTTGATGTATATACCAGGCCTCCTCATCACATGGGAACATTTTCCTAATAAATGCTCATTAAGTGAAACCAAAGACATAAAAATAATTCCAGGAGGATTTTACCACATCAAAAATGAATGTGGTAAGTTAGCCAGAGTCCCACTACCTCTTTGACATGGTTGCCACATTCCCGCTGGTTCTCACATTCATCCTCATCTCTCAGGTCTCATCTGCGCTCTCTCTCTCATATTACTGATATTGATTGTACTGCATGTACAATAATCTGGCACAGCAGATGCCACGGATAAGAGAAAAGAAGGGTTAGTCAACAACCATGCAATACTATAACACCCATTGAATGACTGTGTAACAGATTCCTCCTGTTCACACTCAAAAGCTGCAATGCAGATCAGCCCACAGGGCCTCTCTATTCCATTGAAGAATGTAAAGGAAAATGTGGGGTGGATTTTATTATTTCCATCCTAAGCAAAAGAGAGATGGGAGGGGACCCACATGTTTTGTATTAATGCAGACTGCACAGAATTCTTTCATATGTTAACAGTAAGGTAGAAAAAACCTTCCGTTTGAGAGTGGAAAATCCATTCCAGGTTTTCTTTGCTGAGCCTACTCTGTTAACCTTTCTTACTGGCAATGGTTGCTTCTTGAATGTTCCACTTGTTTGCTGGCCATTGCTTGATGCAGCCTTGAACAGACAAAACAGCATCAGCTAAAGAATCCCTCTTGGGGTGCCTGGAGGAGAGGGAAAAGTATTCTACCCCTTTAACAGAAGTTTGATAGGTTTTTATTTACCAGGTGAAGTTATTTACTTCTATGCTATGAAAAGCTTTGGCTGCCCATTTCCATGCATTAAGCCTCTACTGAAAGGACAGGACATTTTTCTCTGGGCCTGTTGGCATCCCTAATCTCTCCCTACAGAGCAACTTCCCTATCACCTCTAACACTTTGTATAAGTACGGCTCTAAAACCATGAACATAGTACTGGTCATTTTAAAGCTCAAGGAAAATTAGCACACGCTACAAATGCAACACAGAATAACTCTTAAAACACCTCTGACAGTGGTAATGTATTTTCACCTCTACTGTTTTGTAAATGTCCATATTACACAAATACGCATACACAGAGATTGTGTCTCTTTATTTATACACACGTACAGAGCTTTTTCTAGCACACATATATGGATATAAAACACATATTTATATGCACATAAATATGTACACATGTTTTCAAAGGGAATAAATTTGTTTCTCAGTATTCAAAGACAACACAACTACCTTAAACATCTTAAAGGGAAATAATAAAACCATATCTAACAATTATTCCCTTTTTATTCCTGCAAATTAAAAATTGCACTTTTTCTATTTGCTAATGATAATTGATCACAGGCATATTAGAGTGCATATTAAATTAGAAGCACTATTGAGCTTTTGGAATTAATTTGCATAATCCTGACAATAATTGTTAAAGGGCAACAATACTGCTGTGGACTTAAAATCCAGTGTTGTGAACTGCATTACTGTAAAGAGGGTCTAATTCATAATGGAAAATAAATTGGTGTTTGTTGTCAAATTTCTTGTGAGCAAAGATCCGCCTTGCAAAAATATTCCTTTCTAACCAGCATTCTTTTGAGATAGATCAAGATGGGTAGCCATGTTAGTCTGTCTGTAGCAGCAGAAAAAAGCAAGAGTCCAGTAGCACCTTACAATCTAACAAATTTGTGGCAGGGTATGAGCTTTTGTGAGTCACCACTAGGGCTGCTTAAGCAGCCGGCAGGGGGAGGAGGGTGCACTTACTGGGAGCAGGGAGGAACGCCCAGCATTTCTTTGATGTGCCTATATGAACCGGAAGTGACATAGGCATTTTGGGGACGTTGAGGGTGATGCTCTGGTTTTTGGGCAAAGCTCTATGGTAGAATTAGATTATGGGTTTTTGCCCATAAACTAGAGCGTCACCCCTGACATCCCTGATGTGCCTACATCACTTCTGTGTCATGTAGGCCATGTCGCAGAAATGCCGGGCATTTTTTCCTTTTTTTGGGGGGGGGGGGTCATTCCCCTGCCAGCCAGTCACTGCTCACTTCTTCAGATACAGCTATAACTAAAGACGTAAGCAGTGACTCACAACAGCTCATACCCTGCCACAAATTTTGTTAGTCTTTAAGGTGATATTGGACTCTTGGTTGTTTTTTTTCTACAGCATTCTTTTGAGAGAGAGTTTTGACACTGAAACCAAGGCATTTTTCCCCCCATCTCAGCCCATGTTAGTCTTGTTCTTATGACATTCATGACTCTTGGGACAACCTCTTGATTTGTGAAAAACATCATCAAGTAGTCAAGTAGCCACTTCAGACTTTTCAAACTTGATGCCACTTGATACAGCTCTGCTCTCTGTTCCTGCAGAGATCAAATTGGTGGTGATCAGAAATAGGCCTTTTCAAAGTGGTGGCACTCTGCCTGTAGAGTGGTCACCCCCTTGATTCTAGCCTGGCACCCACCATCCTTTCTTTTAGGCACGAGGCCAAAACATTTCTGTTTACCAAGACCTTTAATGATGAAGGGGTTTGATCTTTTTAAATTGTTATTACAGTCTTTTTCTGTGCTCACTTGGGCAGTATATATACTAAAACATTACAAACTGCTTCTAGTCTGAAGACTGTTTTTATCAGAATAATTTTAGGTTGCAAAATATGTTACAATGTTTTTATACTCTGGCTCTGTTTTCAGTGGCTGGGCTTTTAATAGATTTTTCATTATGTTTATGGTATCTTTCATGTCTATCATGTTCTACTCTGTGAGCCACCTTGAGCAGCTTCTCTGGTGGCAGCATAGACATTTTTTCAGGTAGATGAAGGAACAGGTATCATAGAGACAGATATCCCAGGATGATCCTTGTTTACTATGAGGTAAAAACTTTAAGATATATTTATTATTATTTATTTACATATGGCCCTGACCTGGAAGCTGAGGCTAGCCCAATCTTGCCAGATTGTCAAATCATGGAAGCTAAGCAGGGTTGGCCCTGGTCAGTATTTGGATGGGAAAGCACCAAGGAAAACCCAAGGTAGCTCTGCAGAGGCAGGCAATGGCGAACGACCTCTGAAAGTCTCTTGCCTTGAAAACCCTACGGGGTTGCTGTAAATCAGCTGTGGCTTGATGGCAAAAAACATTACATATGGATGCCTTGAAGACTGAATTGTGGGAAACCCATTACTTCGCACACTGTACATAAACATCAAAGAAACGTTGTATCTTATTTACATTTTCAGACAAAGTGTTTAATTTAATGAGTTGTTTTTTTAAAAAAAAATAGAGATAGGCAAGTGATGAATGTGTGAGGGCTTGCAGGGGGTATCTTAGTTTTCACTGTATTCCCCTCCCCCACTGTTTCTCTTTTCCTTCTCTAGCAGCCCCCCCATTGGGTGTAGTCACACGGCAAGCTTACCGTGATTTGTTCCCAACGTAGATTTGATCCAGGACTTTTTTACCAGGTTTGGATGATCACATGTCCCTTACCCAACTGCTTGCATTGCATGATGATGCTCCAGGCACCATCCAGAAAGCCACGCTGCCCAAATGGCAGAATGACACAATCAGGGCCGGCTCGAGGTGGTTCTGCGCCCTAGGCGGGCACAGATGCCAACCTCCCGGCAGGGCCTGGAGACCCCACCATGCCACCCCTGCAGCCCACCTCTTCCCCCCCCCAGGGCACCTGTCGCCACCTCCCCCCCGCCGCTGCCAAGAGCGCCCAGCTGGGGCGCAGGAGATGGTGGCATGGCTCGCTCGCCTGCACACCCACCCTGGGGGGGAAGAGGCGGGGGCGTCCCTCCCGAGGCTTACTCAGGACTGGTGGGGGCTGCTGGGGCGGCGGGGAGAGTCCCCGCTGGCTGCCGCCATGCGCTCCTGCCTCTTCCTCCCCCCCCACCGGGGCTGGGCGCCTCCTGTTTGCACCCCGGCTGGGTGCTCAGGACTGGCGGCGGTGGCGGGGAGAGTCCCCGCTGGCTGCCGCCATGCGCTCCTGCCTCTTCCTCTCCCCCCGTTTGCAGCCTGGCCGGGTGCCCAGGACTGGCGGCGGTGGCGGTGGGACCGCCATGCGCTCCTGCCTCTTCCTCCCCCCCCGGGGCTGGGCGCCTCCTGTTTGCACCCTAGCCGGGTGCTCAGGACTGGCGGCGGTGGCGGGGAGTCCCCGCTGGCCACCACCATGCACTCCCGCCTCTTCCTCCCCCCCCAGGGCGCCTCCTGAACCCCAGTCCCCAGCTGGGCGCTCAGGACACGGCACCCTCCCCTCTCCCCCCCCCAGCCGGACGCTCTTGACAGCGGTGGCAGGGAGGCAGCCACGGCGCCCGGTTAGGGTGGTGGGGGGAGCTTTTCGGGGGGCACCATTTGGCGCCCCTGAGGGCCCTCGCGCCCTAGGCGAGTGCCTAGCTCGCCTAGTGAGCGAGCCGGCAGTGGACACAATAATAATAAAAAATCTTTGCACAAGTGCATATGCACATATGTGCATGCGCAAATCACCGCCTCTACTTGGATGCACTGTACTCCCTCCGTCAGCCTCATCACAGCCAAGAATCACTCCTCTAATTTTTGCCATTTTGCCATTAGCGCATCCATCGTGATCTGTTGAATATGGATCCTCATGCCACTCTTTGCACTGTCCATTTGATAGGCATCAGGACACTGATCATGATCCTGCAAGAAGAAGAGGACACAATTGCTCATATCAGGAGGAAGAGGGCTATTCTGTAGCACCACTGCCGGGCTTGACAACAAGCAAGAATGCAGAGATACTACTGGGGAAGGTCACAAGTGAGGTCCCTGTTCATTAACCTGGCTGAAATAGTAGGATATCACTGCTGGTGGGTCTACCCCTCGGTCCATGCAGTGGTGGCAAACCTTCATTCTTAGAATCTGGGATGATGAACAGTAGCTGCTGGATTTCAGAATGACTCGGGCCACCTTCCGCTGGTTGGTGGAGTCTCTTCATGGAAGGATTGAGCGCCAAGGGACAAACTTGATGTTTTATCAGAGATCAGGACAAGTATTTGTTTGTGGGTGATCCAGAAATTAAAATCGTGGAAAGGGGAAGTCCTCTCCACAGGTTCCTGGAAAGTCCAAAACATTATCAGAGCTGGAGTTCTCCTGAAAAGAAGTTTAATCCAAATGCACTCTGCCCTATCGTTCAGTTGGAACAGTCCACTCTGCAACAAAGTCCCCTAGGACATGTGCTTGATACTACATGTGCACAACCACTCAGCACCAAAATTATTAAATATGGCATCCAGTCTAGGAGTCTTCTGGCAAGACGAGGAGGTGGAACGCATGCTAGAAATCCTGCATGACCTCAAGGCAGGACCAAAGGTCATGCCAAGCACCCAGGGCCGGTGCCAGGCTTTTTGGTGGCCTAGGCAAGGCTAACTACTTGTGCCCCCCCCACTGCTAACCAATTTTCAAAAACAGGTGAATTCTGGAGAAAATTAAAAGCACAAAACTTGACATTGCTATTTTTAAAAAAAAAAAAATTGTGAGAATAAGTAAAACAACAGCCTTTGGTTTTCTTTCTCAAACAGAAAACAGTTTTAGCGCCCAACTCACTGATCATTTCGAATAATCCTGTGAATTGTGATGTCAAAAATTAAGGTTCTTGAATGCTTCCATTTCAGGCACATCAAAATCTCATTTTGTGTGCCTTTTCCTTTGCAAATTTTGTCACCAATTCCTTCAGGTCAAGTGCAGATGCTTCAGTGTGTTCAACTGATATAACTGCCAAACCAAATAGTCTCTTTTACAGCAGTAGTTCTCCTACAGTTTTCTCAGTTTTGTGATTCTTGATGTCAGATTTGTGTCCATTTATCCTTTGGTGTAGGGTTTGATCTGTTTGTCCTATGCAAAGAACTGCAATTTACACATCTTACTGTATTGTTATTCCAGTCTTGCTGTTTTTATTACTTAGTTATTTATTCACCTTGACTCTAATAATCTCTTCCTGACAACTAACTCCCCCTACCTGCATGTAATATTTGAAGAAATCTATTTCAGTGTATGTGAAGAAGTGTGCATATGCTAAGAACATAAGAGAAGCCAATGTTGGATCAGGCCAATGACCCATCCAGTCTAACACTCTGTGTCACACAGTGGTCAAAAATACCAGGCACCATCAGGAGGTCCACCAGTGGGGCCAGGATACCAGAAGCCCTCCCACTGTTGCCCTCCCCCGAGCACTAAGAATTCAGAGCAAGGGGTGTCAGTTAAATGAACAAAATATTGCAAGAGTGCTAATGTTTTAAGCATGTTTTAAAGTTAAAACTTAACTTTTTAAGTGAAAGCCTGCGGCTGGTTGGAGGGGCAAGAAGGCCATCTGGGGAAGGCTTCTGAGGAAAGTGAGGCTGCAGCACAGGCTGGGCCCCTTCCTCCCCCCTCCTCCAGGCAAAGAGTCCTAGCTCACCTCCTGTGAGGATTAAAAAGTTTCTGTGCGGATCCACCCCCACGTGCCCTGGTGCCCAAGGCGCACTTCCCGTGCCCAGCCTGGTGTGCAGCTGCTGCTGGCAGGAGCCTTGTTGATGCAGCTTGGCTGCCTGCCTGCCCCCAAACCCAGCACCAGCCCCGGGCCTGTCACCTCCTTGCCCACTCTCCTGGCAGCAGCAGCAGCTCCAGCCAAGGAAGCAGCGCCTGTGCGGGCTCTGGACTGCGTAGAGGGTTGGCTGGCTCCATGCTCCCCTCCCCCCATGCTCCCAGCATCTCCTCAGCTGTAAGGAGGGGGAGGCAGGGGAAAGGCATGCTGGGAGATGTAGTTTGGGAGGGGTGCCGCCGCTGCCGGGCCGAGCAAAGTCAGCTAAAACCTGGCAGCTCAAGCGCTTGCTGGGGGCACCAATAGCCTTGGTGGGGTGGGAGGCCAAGGGCCAACAGAGTTGAGGGGGGAAGAGGGCAGGGCAGCAGCAGGCCAGCGCAGTTCCCTTCTACCTTGGCGCCATAAGGTGACTGCCTTACTTCGCCTCTATGAATGCACCTGCCCTGCAAGCATCCACCTGGAGACCTTGTCGGTCTTCCAGGAGGTTGCCAGGCTGCTGTCCCTGGAGGGCTTCCAGAGAAGTGCCTCCCAGTGCAGGGCAAAATTCAAATGGGAGAAGGCAGCATTTTTCAAAGCACTTGAGGACTGGGAAGGCTTCCCCCTCTCAAGACACCATCCTCCCTGCTTCCAACTGTTGGTCCACTTATGGGAATAGGGAGGACAACTGAGTTGGACATGGAGATATCCCTTGTGAGTATCTCAACAGGCTGAAACGTGAGCACTACAATGAACTGTTACAGTCATCAATGTACCCTTAAAAGACTTCCATTTAAGGAAATACTAATTTTTTTGTTAGAGGAATCATTCCATTAGAGGACTATTCATTCCAAAGTCCACCCACTGTCTCTACAAAATCACTTTCTCCTAATATCTCTACCAAACAACTTTCTCCCAATAATGGCAACAGCAGGTTAAAGCATGGCCAAATGGTCCACAATTTCCACACATTTCTTGGCCCATTCAGGAAGTAAAGGGAAGGGTCTCCATCTCCAAAGGGATTGCTGGAGTGATCAGTTTGACACTAAGAACATAAGAGAAGCCAATGTTGGATTAGGCCAATGGCCCATCCAGTCCAAAACTCTGTCACACAGTGGCCAAAAATACAGAAGCCCATCCAGTCCAACACTCTGTCACACACTTGCCCCAGCCTGAGAGTACCTATCTATACCTTGTGACTAATAGCCACTGATGGACTTCTGCTCCATACACTTATCTAATTCCCTCTTGTCCATGCTTGTAGCCACCATAACCTCCTGAGGTAGAGTTGTCAATCCTCTGGTCTTTCCTCAGGAACAAATCCTATATAGGAATCTTACACTCAATCTTACATTCAAGTAGACACTTTCATTGAGTTGCTTTTCTGTTAATCTATTTGGGCACGTCTCCTCCCTTATTTCCAAACGTGCTGAAACTGCTGCCAAAGTAAAGTGGACTCACATAATGGGCATAGTGTGGGTTTATTTTACTTTGGGTTAACAGAAAAGCAAATCAGTGAAAGCGTCTACTTGAATATAAGACTGAATGTAAGATTCTTATATAGGATTTGTTCCTGAGGAAAGACCAGAGGTCTGAAACAGATATCCGGAAAAAGTGTTGACTGAAAGAGAAACACAGACTTATTGAACTTTGAGCAGACTGCTTTTGTGAATTTGAATAAGGACAACAGACTGTTTGAGGTATATGGATTGAGAGACATTTGAGCAGACTGCTATTTCTATCAACCTTTGTATTTTTTCTGTAATGGAATATGTTGTTAGTCTATTAAAAGGTAAAGGTTCCCTTGCTCAAAAGCCAGTCGAATCCAACTCTAGGGTTGTGGTGCTCATCTCCATTTCAAAGCTAAAGAGCCAGCACTGTCCAAAGACATTTCTGTGGTCATGTGGCCGGCATGACTAAACACCAAGGTGCATGGAACGCTGTTTCCTTCCCACCGAAGTGGTACCTATTTATCTACTTGCAATTTCTTGCTTTCGAACTGCTAGGTTGGCAGGAGCTGGAACTAGAGACAGGAGCTCACTCCATCATGAGGCACTCTCAGGTCTCGAACTGCTGAACTACTGACCTTCCACAGCCTGCAGTTCAGTGTCTTAACCACTTGAGCCACCAGACACTAAATATGTTATGCCTTTAATATAGTCTCATTTGTTGTCATATAGTTCTGTGGGCATTCAGCACACATCTGTATATATTGTTTGCATTTTTACTGCCAGAACCAAGCTTGGTTGCCTAGCAACAGCCACTGATGGAAAAGTTAGTCCCACAGGAGCCAAGCAGGAGAAATGTCTTCATCAGGAGAGACAGCCATTTTGGCAATTATTCTAACAGGTAACAGTGGCTGAGGTGGTATTTGGTGGGGAAGAGGAGTGGACCCAGCACCCAGCCAATGGCATGCAATTACTCTTGAGTGGTGATTGATGGGCCAATGGCTGATGGAATGCACAGCACAGGCAATGGGAGAGCTGGAAATGGCCAATATATAAGGGAATTTTTATATATATATATATATGTTAAGTTTTCAAAGTCCATTGACTTCAGTGAACATAGAAAGATGTAACATTGCTTAGGCTGACACAGTAAGGTGTTTTTGGAAGGTTAGGGTGGGAACAACAGTCTTTCCCTTGACTGGAGGAAACTTTGTTGGTCTTGCTATCCTGAAAAAAAACCAGCATATTGTTTAATGTGGCTTTGTAGTCATTCGAAATGACATGGCCTATCAGCCTGGGATGAGCAGTTGGTTGATACTGAACAGCACTGAACCACACTTTACAGTGGGAACTTGAAATGGATGTTAAAACAGTGAAGGATTTTCTCTCTGCTTTGTATTGTGTGAAGCTGAATAAATTATCAGCATTTGTTATCAGTGTATTAACACCTGTTAAATTTCAAGCAATGCTTTAATATGCTTAGCCCTCTATAAACAAAGAGGGGTACTGCATATTTGAAATAAACATGTAAGAAACAAAATATAAAAATGGTACTGCTGATACTAAATAAAATGTCTCTACATAACTCTTTCTTTCTTTCTTTCTTTCTTTCTTTCTTTCTTTCTTTCTTTCTTTCTTTCTTTCTTTCTTTCTTTCTTTCTTTCTTTCTTTCTTTCTTTCCTTCCTTCCTTCCTTCCTTCCTTCCTTCCTTCCTTCCTTCCTTCCTTCCTTCCTTCCTTCCTTCCTTCCTTCCTTCCTTCCTTCCTTCCTTCCTTCCTTCCTAGACCGCACCAAATTTAAATTCAAATACTGCTAAACCTGTGGGGGAAGGGCATGTTAAATAACAACCAAATTCAGCCAGTCTCTACAACTGAATGAAAAGTGCTGTTTTTAGCAAACTGTTTGGAATACATTGCCCATTCATCTCTGGTGCTTATTAATACTATATTTTCATTTCAGAAGGAAACAACATATAAGTTATTGATACGAGATTATTTGTATGTGCTAGAACTCACTGACTGAGACTGAAGACCAGGAATTTGCTGTTTTAAAGCTGGATATATCTATTGCCTTGGCATAAATTTAGCTCTCTGTATAAATGTAACTCTCTGTATCAGCCATGACAAACACCCACAAGTTCTGACAGCAAAATTAGGAAAACACATAGCTTAGTCAGACAAACTGTTTGGGGTTCAAAGTTGCATCGTTATTTTCAAGTAATGGTTCAGTTTCTGTTCAGGTTTAATCCTCTGAAGGTTTAGGGTGCAGGATTAGTTCAACCTCTTGATGTTAGTCCTACCTAAATCTAGGAGTCAGTTAGGGAGTCAACCAGAGCCATGAGAAAACCAATCAAATTCTGTAAAAATTCATCTTGTGTGTACTCCAAATACATACACTTCTTTTGCATCTCTGTTCAATAATAAAAGCTGGTCAAAATTATGATGATAGTGGTGGGTAAAATATGGTAATTCCTCGTGGACCCTTATGGTTTAGGTGTTTAGACACTCTTACTGGAACCAGTTGAAGATCTCATGAAACAATTGAGGCCTCAAATCTAAACCAGGGCTCTTTTTGTAGCAGGAACTCCTTTGCATATTAGGCAACACACCCCAAATGTAGCCAATCCTCCAAGAGCTTAAAGAGTTCTTCTTACAGGGGCTACTGTAAGCTCTTGGAGGATTGGCTACATTAGGGGTGTGTCACCTAATATGCAAAGGAGTTCCTGCTACAAAAAGAGCCCTGTCTAAACCCAAATTCGGAAGTAAGTCCAATTGAATGTTAAACAAGATTAGGGTTATGTCTCACAGCTCATATTTGAATTCTCAATAAAATGCTCCTGTACTATAGCAGGATGTGTAGCCATAAGTAGGCTCCGAGATATAAGATTGCTCTGTCTGTGACAGAGGAACATGTCACAGACAAAGAAGAACAGCAAATCCTGTGCACATCTTCACTAAGATGTACAAATGTTTTTATATAAAAAACACTTCTCAATGCAAACCACAGAATAAGACTACCACAATTAGTCATTCCAAATTCATCCAACTTAACTATTACATATACACACTCCAAATGAGTCTGTTAATTGTGATAATGAGATACAGTTGATTGAATTGACAATATTACTGCACAGCATGTGGCCTCAGGGTATCTTAAGTGCCACCTCTTTCTACATGAACCTCTGCACACATTAAGATCTTCTTCACAGGCCTTGCTTTAACTGTCTCCATCACCAGTTATCTGGTGGATGGTGCACAAGAGAAGGGTCTTATTTCCAGTTTTGCCAGGATTGGAGAGTTCTTGGAAGGTTTACCTGCTTCTAGCACTTCTAGTATTTATGAAAGAGGCTCTTTCAGAGAGGGGCTTTCTGACTGTTGTCATATTAACTTCTTACCCTACCTTTCCTCCAAGGAGTTCAAAGTGTTGTACAGGGTTTCTCCCTCATCTGTTCTATCCTTCTAGCAACTCAAGAAGGTGGGTTAGGCTGGAAGAGAATAGCTGACCCAAAGTCACCAGATGAACTTCATGATAAGCATGCAGATCTTCTAGTCCAACATTCTTTACTACTTAGCCACCTGGGGTCATAAGTTCCTAAGCTGTTTCCACAGGAAGCTGTAGTTGCCCACTCTGTTGCTGGTTTCTATCTGCCTTCTGTTGATTTTGTATAATTTTAGTATTTATATATTTTACATGCTTTCTTATATCATGCAGTTCAAGGAAATTTACAGAGAGGTATGAGGAGTTTGCCCATCTGTGCACAGATTGGACTTCATCAACATAGTATCTGCCTTCCATGCCCTGAATTGGAATTTATTTTTAAAAAATGTACTGCAATTTTGAGATGGATACAAATGTTTGATTAAGTAAATAAATACAACATGTTGACTCAAAGTATCCCCTGTGTAAGTATAAGTAAGTATACATGAGCTTCCATACATGATCCATCATTTATATACATATCCTTTTAAAGCTGCAGACCATCCAAACTTTTTTTTTTTTTGAGGTTCCCCTCACCTTAGGTACAGCTTCTGGAGGCAGCAGAAAAGTTGAAGGAGGATGGAGAACATGGGGAAAAGATATTTTGGGAACAGGTTTGTGTAGCTGTCTAGATCTAACATCTTAGGCCAATTTTTTCTTGATTCATGATATAAAATTTAAGAGCTTCAGCAAGGTAGCTGTGATGTCAGTGTGAGACAATCTAATTGATTGCATTTAAATAAATAAATAAATAAAAATGTTTAATATTCAAACTTAGATTCACCCATAAGAATTCCCAGTAGTAGTATGTTAATGGCATTTTTACCTCATTTGAAACACTTTAATGCAGTCTTAAGCAGAATTACATCCTCCTAAGTCCTTTGAAGTCATTGGCTTGGATCCAGCAATGCACAAGCGGAAACGTAAACAATTTTAAAATGGTTGAAATGTCCTTTTCTTTGAAAGCTCCAATTTTGGATTATTCTAAAACCAATTGAAGTACATTTTTAAAAAATAAATTCCAATTCAGGGCATGGAAGGCAGATGCTATGTTGATGAAGTCCAATCTGAGAGTCCCTCTTGAGAGTCCCTTGGACTGCAAGGAGATCAAATCAGTCAATCCTAAAAGAAATCAACCCTGATTGTTCCCTGGAAGGCCAGATCCTGAAGCTGAAGCTCAAATACTTTGGCCACCAAATGAGAAGGGAGCATTCACTGGAGAAGACCCTGATGCTGGGAAAGATTGAAGGTCAAAGAAGAAGGGGACGACAAAGGATGAGATGGTTAGACAGTGTCATCGATGCAACGAACATGAAATGGAGCAAACTTCAGCAAACAGCAGAAGACAGGAGGGCCTGGCGTAATCTGGTCCATGGGGTCGCGAAGAGTCGGACTCGACTGTGCGACTGAACAACAACAAAACCAATTGAAGACTTTATAGTCAATATCCAGATGGACAATCCTGTACTAGAATTTTAAAATTATGACAAGAATTATAATCAAAGTGTTATCAAAGGTGTCTGGATGTTGAGTGAGCAGCTGATAGGGTAGAGTAGGTAACCCAACCTTACTTCGGACCTACTATTTACAGGACTATCCATGAAATCTAGCATAAGCCAGCAGCAAGAATTTTTAGCATTTGTTTCCTGTCATAATCATTTGAATTTAAGTCCAGTTTATAGATTTAATGGAGGGGGATCTCCCATCAGAACTCCTGGAATGTTAACCTTAAAAAACAGCTGCAGAGGCCTTGGTATTGGTAAGGCATTCCCCACCAGTGCTTCCCAGCAGAAATTGACCCCTATCCAGCTGCTATTATTTCCTTCAGGGAAAATATACCTTTGGATTTATATATAAAACATCCCATGAAGGGAAGGCAGCATGGTATAGTCAAATCTCATCAGATCTCAGACGCTAAGCAGGGAAGGTACTTGAGAGGGACACCACCAAGGAAGACTCTGCAGAGGAATAGCAAACCACCTCTGCTTCTCACTTGCTATGAAAGCCTATTGCTTGGGCTGCCATTTGTCGGCTGCAACTTGATAGCCCTTTATACACACATCAAATATCCTAGAAGCACTAATCATACATTGCCTTTGCAAATAGATATATATGCGTAGGTGGCATGGTTTTCATTATGGTGTTATATGTATTAATTTGTGAATGTACTCTTATAGCAGAAGTAGCCCTTGGATTCAGATTTTGGTGAGCCACTAGACGAAGGCCTCATGAAGCAGTTTATGAGAGTACCTCACTTAGAACACAGTGTCGCCAAAAAGGCATTTCCAGCTGACCTTAAAGATCATTACAGAGGAAAGCAACTTACAGATCAGAACCAAACCTTGACTCTACCTGGACCAATAACACATGCCTGATCCTAGAGCACAGCTATTAAGTGTTCCTCTCTGATTTCATCATTAGCAGAATAGCACTTGGATCATTCTGCCTCCAAATGGAAATAAATAGTAAATAAATAATATAATTAGTAATATGTAATATGATAGCAATTTTCATGCAATGCAGAAAGGGCCCGGGTAGGCCGGGCCCGCCATTTGCGGGGCCGGGCCGGGCCAAAGAGGTCGGCCGGAAGTGGGGGGGGGCGGGTGCATGGCGGGAAAAGATGCGCCTCCCCCCCCTTTCCTAGCCAATGGGGGTTAGCAGGGTGGTCGGGGAGGGGGAGGCATTAAAAAGCCCACTCTTACCATGTATGCCAAGGCTATAGATGCCTTTTTTGACTTTACCGCGGGGTTTGGGAGTCCGCAGACCTTGCCAGTGGAGGGGGACTGGGTACTTCACTACATGGCATGCCTGCAGGACAGCGGGTTCTCTCACAGCAACATCAGGGGTCACATGGCCGCCATCACATTTTTTAGCAAGGCTGAGGGGTTTGAGGACCCATGCCACTCATTCCAAGCTCCTAGAGCGGTTGAGGGCTGGCGGATGCAAGCCGCACGGCCTCCAGATCGTAGACGGCCCGTGACCTATGAGTTGTTGGGGGGGATTTTGCAGGAGCTGCCAGCGCTGTGTTGGTCCCAGTATGAGGCTGCACTCTTCGAGACCGCATTCGTCTTGGCCTTTTTTGGGGCCCTGAGGGTCGGGGAACTGGTAGTGAGCTCCAGAATCTCATTCACCAACATGCCCTTGGGTGTTCGGGATGTGTCCTTCGGACCAAAGGGGATGTCATTGTATATTCGGAGGTCAAAGACGGATCAGCTGGGAAAAGGGGTGCGCCTGCATCTGGGGCCACTACCGGGCGGCCCGTGTCCAGTGCAGATCACCCGAGCCTTTTTAGCAATGAGACCTAAGGAAGTTGGTCCGCTGCTTATCCATAGAGACGGGGCCCCATTGACGAGGTATCAGTTCACAGGGGTTTTCAGGTCGGCACTGGGGGCTTTGGGCTTACCAGGCGAGGAATTTGGGCCTCACTCCTTCAGGATCGGGGCAGCCGCCATGGCTGTGGGTATCGGCCTGCCAGAGGCACACATACAGGCCATTGGCCGCTGGCGCTCCACAGCCTTTAGGGCGTACATCAGGCCACAGCTGGAGTCCAGCCAGTGACCATCTCTCTGACTCCTCAGTTCCAGGATGGGGGGTACAGGACAGTCTGGATTTTTGGGCACAGCATCGTCCATTGGGCAGGTTTGTATGCATCCTTGTCGGGCTGGAGAAAAGACTTGGGCTTGGGAGGTGCAGCGTGCATTACGTGGATGGTACCATGAGGTGGAGGTCCCTGTTGCCCTGGTTGAGGCGCGTCAGGGCGAAGCGCCACCCCCCTGAAGCATTGCTGCTGCAGCTTGGGGAAAATGATTTGAGTGCCCTGGGGTGGCCCTCGAGCACCAGGTACTGGCCGACCTGGCCTTAGTGCACAAGATCCTGCCCAGCACTGTCATCTTCTGGTCGGATTGGTTGGAACGGAGGTCATGGCGGGGGGCGAATCATCCCAAGAAGGTGGAAGTGGCGAGACGGAAAGTGTCCGGCAGGCTGGGCCGGGCTGTCGAGTCCGCAGGCGGTATCTGGATTCGCCACCCAGACATCTCTCACAAGATGGAAACCCTGTTCCGAGTAGATGGCGTGCATCTATCGACCTGGGGTATGGATATCTGGTTGCACGGAGTCCGTCATTACCTGCTTGCTTGGCTACAGCTGTAAGGGCATTGGCGGGAACAGGACTAATGGGGGCGTCCTGTTCTTGTGACGGTAACAGCATGGGGCCGGATCTGTTGGCGGAATTTGGCCTGCGTGCCAATTCCGGAGTGGGGGACCCCTTTAAGGGTCTTGGTGTGAGGGCTGAACGGAGCAGTGCTTGCCCTCACAGCCAGAAGGCAGGGGAGCTCACAAAGGGGCAAGCGTCCACATGAACTCTGATAACCTGCCCTCCCGCCTTCTCTACCCATGCCGGCTGGGAACGGTTAACTTGGCTGGCATCCAGGCCAGCCGATAGGTTGGATCCGGTGGACCCATGCTGTTCCAATGCTCTACAGCTGTAACCAATAAAAGTTGTGGCCAAATTTATCCACTTAATTTTCCAAAGAAACTGGTTGTGTGAGTTCATTTCAAAGTTGGGGGGGCGGGTGTACAAGGTGGGCCGACCTTGGTCTCCCAAGTAGAACATGGAACCGCAAATAATAGCCTATCATGTATAGCGAATTAGCTTTCTCTTAATGGCACATGTATGGAGTGCTCCTATAACTGTAGTATGATCTGATTATAAAAATATTGATATCACTGGATACAATGTGATCAGGATTTGATCTTCAGTAGACTTTGGAAAGCTGATAAACTGGACTGACCATTGATATAATAATCTACAAATACTTTTTAATAAAGATCAAAGTGGATATATTTATGTCGAAGAGGAACCTTTATTTTAAAACTGCAATTTTCCCTGGCTCAGTTCTTCATTTGATCCCAAAGTATTTATTTTATTTTGACCTTTACTATCATTTTTTCTCAATTTGCTGTTTAGAAGCAACCTTTAACATATTTCAGATAAAGCTGTTTAATATAGTCCATTGTAATTCTCCAGCTTCATCATAATCTATTTTTCTAAGGAGGTCACCTTTAGCACAGGATGAGATTAATGTATTTTATTAACAATCCATCCTTTTTATGAGGTTGTCTAATTTGAAACAGAGATGAGACAAATTCAGGTGGCCTTTTTTAATCCTTAAGAAATACCTTTTCAAAATTCAATGTGGCATAAAAATGCAAAGTTAGTTGGCTTTTAAAATTGCAAAATAACATGCTCTCCAAACTGTCTTTTGTTCTGAATAATATTTTGACATTTCCACTAGCAATTTTCTGTAAACTACATCTAATCTGTCCTGAAATTCTGGTCTATAGCTGCAGTCAACACAATATTGGCTGTTTCATAAAATAACATCTTTACAGTGTGTTCTAAAATTAAAATGTAGTTTATAAAAGTCATTTTAGGAAAAGAAGTAATTCAAGTTTCCAGTGCAGGAGCTTTCTGCTAATCTTTCCCCATTGTTTTGTTTACACCCTTCTATGAAATCCCAATGTGATTATATTTGTTTGGATGAAGTGCTATAAAGTACTTGGATTCCGAAGCACAGGAGTGGGCTTTGCTTCTCATATACAAATGCATCACAAACAATGTTTATTCAATTGCAGGTTTAATCTTTTAGCCAGCAATAAGAATATAAAAAGCTGATCCATAGGACTTTTGTTTAAGCCAAACTCTCAAAATGTATATTTTTAAAATCTGGAAGAAGGTTTATTTCTGGTCCGCTTTGGAAGCTGGGTGATGGGTTTCTATCTCAAAGTCCAATTAATACCTTTAATCTTTTTTAATGGTAAAACTGTCTCCCTTTGGTTGCAAGGCAGGCTAGAGATAAAGGCACAGAAGGCTAGAGGTTAATCCCTGCATTTTTATTTCTTAATTTCTGCCATAGGGGTTCCCTTTCTTCTTGGTTGCTGTTGTCTGTTTACTTTTAGACTCTGTTTAAATGCTGAGGGGAGGGACATCCCAGGAAGTTCACTTGGGCCTAATATTCAAAATTAGGCCAGCATGAAATTTGGGAAGATGGAATAAATGTTATCTGAAGAAATGGATGGCATCCTTTCTCTATTTAAAGAGGATGCTTTTAAGAAGCAAACAAAGTCTTTCTTTTGTGAGAGCTACTTTCTGGCACAGGGTGTTTTGATTGGGATTGTTCTTATGAGATAATAGCCACAAGCATTGCAAAATAAACAAGCAGATCCACGCCCCATAATTTGTTTTAAGATTAGGAAATACAACAGCAATCAGCTCATTGAGGTTCTAGCAATACAGAATACTCCTTTGACCCAAACTACTCACACACAAAACATCTTTCTGAGTATTGTGAAAAGTGGAAGATAAAACCAATGGAAGAAAGCATCTTGCACAGCCCATAGACAAAGAGTTGTTTATTTCATTTTCTGAAATTAAAAAAAAATATTGTGAAGCTTAAAAAAAGATTGTGAATGGTTCTATGATACAATCCTCGGCCGAGGACAGACTGGCAGTTTGCCCCGGTAGCCAGTCGTCGCAAAAAAACCCCAGATTAAACTATACCGGGTTTTCCCGTCCACACAGCGGGGGCCGCTGCTGGAAGATACGGGACGGAGGCGCGCAGGAGCGTTCAGACTGCCGCGCCGGAGGCATGCTATATTCTCCGTTTCCCCATTAATTCGGCTGTGGGTGTATGGGTGTATGTGCGCATAAGCGCATTTTGCCGTTGTTGTTGTTTTGCCCTGCAATGCCGGCATTGCATTGGGCAGTGGAGCCAATCACACCACTGCTGCCTCATGCCCAACGCGGGTTGCTCCCGGCTTTTCACCTGCGCGTTCAGACTCCCCGGAAGCGGAGAAACACGCGATGAACGCGGGCTTCTGGATTTGCGACAGCTTTTATCAGGTGTTTTTTTAAACCGGCTCTGAAGCGCGAGAGCACCGGTAGGCTACGGGTGGGGGACGCCAGGCAGATGTGCCTGTGTGAACATTCCATTTAATCTGATATTGAGTCGTTGTCAGCCCGGGTCCCTTCCCGTGGCAAATTGCCAGTCTGTCCTTGGCCCTTGTATCTACGCTCTCCCTTTTTTATTATAACTGTTGTAATGTTATAAGCACTTAGTAAACAAAACTACGAGATCTGATGCAACTGGAAATGAAAAATTAGAAGAGCATATATTTAAAAATAGTTTGTAAAGGCTCATTTGGGGAAATGAACTTGAAAATTAGTAGGATTTGATTCACTATGCATCTATAACATACTTGGTTATATTCTCTTGGATCTGAAATAATTCATAGAGTAGGCTCCCTTCAAGCTCCCTTTCCTCAGGGTGAACTCAAGGGTTTTTGGTAAGCTGGCCAGTCTAGCTGTGTGCCCCTCCATGAGCCTGGGGGGGCCTCACCATGGCACAGGCATGCACAAAACTGCTGCATCCTGAGCTGAGCACACATGGATCTGGGAGGGGAGGAAGGAGCTGGAGCCCTGTAAACTGGATAGATGGGGAGCCTGGCAGCAATAGTACTGATGGTTGCCTCCCTCCCTCCCTCATTGGGGGTGGGGGCAGGGTGGGAGAAAACAGGTTGGGAAAGCAGGCTCCAGGTGGCAACACTGGGGCTGGGGGCACCACTACTGGGGTTGCTGCTTGCCACTCCCAGCTCCCCTGCTCCTCTGGTACCCCAGGCAATCACCTGTGTCTGCCTGGGGTGGGGGACTGAGCCCACCTCCCTTCCCCAAACTTCAAGAAACTTCCCAAGCCACAGTTGGCAAACCTAATAACTATAATTCAGCAAAAACCCATGAGAGGTCCTAATCACAAGCCTTTCATACATCTTGTATGTTCCTCAGGTTAGTTGCTTTTACTATTCTGATTGGGGCAGGTGGCTTTGGTCTCTTTAAATTTTCCTGATATGTTTTTATTGTTGTTGCTTGGTATTAATTTGATGCTGCTCTTTTAGTCTGCTTGTTTTAACAATTTTTTTCATGGCATATTTTTAGCCTAAATTTGTAAGCTGATTTTTAGATGAGACCACAGGATCAAAATGTTTCAGCTCAATAAATATATACCTGCAAAGAATTTTGAGCACATTCCACCTGCAGCTCATCCCGTTATACATTTCTCAGAGTCAGGAATCACTGCTTCCCTCCCCAAGTCTGCAGTAATCAATTGGGTCTTTCTCTTGATCTTAAGAACCCCACTTCTCTTACAACACACACAAAGCCACAATTAGATTTCTTTTGTCAAATACTAGTGCGATGACTGTCAGAAGCCCACAAAATTACTGAAGATGTATCACTCCCCACCCCTTCACCATGCAGTTCATTTACAAGGGACTGTGGACTAAATTAGTGAATTAAAAACAAACATGTTGATGTGATTAATGAGGCATGAAGAGCAGAAAGGACCACAAATATGAGAGGCAAATTGATTGTATTGATTGATAGGCATACGCTGTAAATATCTCAACAAAATGAAAGGAGATTGAGTAGAAAGTAGCCATTCTCAACAACTCAGCCACTGTTTTAGTGTGATGTCCATATGTATTTTGGCTATAAATTTACCTTTATATTACAACACTTAAGTTATAATGGAGAACTACAAGCATCACAAAGGAATGCAGTATCAGAAGGACTAGTCAATAAAGGCTCAAATTGTAAAGAGAATTACATTTTTTTTCCTGAGAAGATATTTGTACTAAAGATAACCAATGGAGCCTTTACAAGCAAAATGTGTGATGGACTTCAAAACAATAAGTGTATTTCAGTCAGCTTGACCTTTTTAATATTAATTTTTCCTCAGTTTGCCTAGTGTCAGATTTGGAAAGGAGATGGCTTGCAAGGGCATCTGGTTTCCCCACCTCCTCTTCACTAGCAGAGGACAGCGATGGAGACAGATAGTGTGAAGTTAACCTGCCCCCCCCCAAAAAAAACCCAGGCTATTCTAGTAAAATACATTGTAATCTGTTAGAAATTAAACAGGCCAGCTTTTGGGCAGCAAGCCAGGCTAAGCATCCCCTGTGGCACTACAAGTTAGTTAGCAGTGGTACATGAGTAGGCAGTGGGTGACCCATCACCCTTTCACTGGTGACACTGGTCAAGTCTGAGCTGAGTGGCCTGTGAAACACTGGCAGAGCTCTGAGAGCCTGCCTTTGCTTTCTCCTGGCTGCCAGCAGTTTACCAGGGTGGTATTTTCTTAAATTATTTTTCTCCCATTGGCCATAGGAGCAGTGGTGGGAAACAGGAGCCAGGATGAGGCATCCCCCTCACCATGAGGGAAAATGACAAACCTAGTAATTTGTGCCACTACAAAATGGTTGTCATGAGAAGTTGGGCTAATCAAAAATGGCTGTCATGGGGGGGGGGGTAAATAACAAAACGTTGGGAAATTCCAGTCTAAGCATTCTTCTGTGTTGGGTTATTTCTGAATGGAAACTGAAAAGTGATTTTTCCTTAGGTCTTCTGAAGGGCTTTCTGATCAAATGAGGTAAAGGAGAGCCAGGATTGGCTTTGAGGAAGAGGTGTTTTGGGGAAGAAGCAAGCAGGTACCAGGAAGTGCACTGGTGGGCACCATGGCATCCACAGGTACAACATTATGGATCACTGGCCTAGACAGACTCTCATTCCTACTCTGTTGCTGCACTGCAGGGCTTAGCTGCTTTTTCATTAGTGAAAACATTTTATTTATTCATTTGTTTGTTTAAAATATTTACATCCTTCCTTTCCTCTTGGTTCAAAGAGGCTTACAATGCTAGTTGAAATATCCCCAGATAAAATCAAGGATAAATTTCTAAGCCTCAAATCCTTCCTCCCTCCTCCCTTAAAAGATGCTTGCAATTTAAACCCTCTCAAAAGCCCTGCAAATAGGCAGGCCTTGCAGTGCAGCACCTCCTGAAGACATCCAGGGAGGGCCACCCCTCATCTCTTCAGGGAGTCCATTACACAGAGCTGGAGCCACAATGGGAAAAGCCTGGGCTTTGGTCAGTGCCATTGGGCCACCCTGAGTGGTGGGATAGTCAACAGATGGCTGCCTGATTATCGTAGTTAATCAAATATGTGCATTCCAGTTTGTGAAGGGTTTAACATAAAATCAACATAAAATTAACAGTACCATTCTAAACAAAGTTGACTTCAGTGGTCTTAAAAGGATGTAATCTAGTTTTTACTATGTCTTTCTTTATGTCACAGTTCTGTAGACAGTATGTCATACCTGTACAGATATATATCTATACTGACTGTCTTGTAAGATCCTAAATGGCATGGGGCCAGAGTACTTAAAGGATCAGCTCCTACTGTCCAGCTCATCAGTTAAGATTATCTTCACAAACCCTCTTCTCTCTGCCTGGAAAAGTGGGATAGGTGGTGACCAGAGGCAAGAATTATTCTGCAATGACACCTCTCCTTTGGAATGCTGTCTCCCTTGAGGTTCACCTGGCCCCTATCCCAACTGCCCTACAGCTGATTGTCCTCTCTCTGCTGCCTGAGTCTTCTTATCCCTTCCCTTGTCTGAGTCTTAGACAGCAAAAGGGGCACAGCAATGACAGTGTGACAGTGGGGCTTGTTATGTATTGGGACTGAAACACTGAAGGACTGTGCTGCCAGAGACAGGGTGAGCTTAGAGCTGAATAACAATAGACCAACAGGATTCTGGCAGTAACCAGTCAAGATATAGGACAGTGCTGCCAGAGACAGGGTGAGCGTGGAGCCGAATAACAATAGACCAACAGGATTCTGACAGTAACCAATTCAGATGTAAAGTTTTGTAAATAGCCTCTCGTTGGGAGTGGGGTGTGTTGGGGTGTGGCCATTGCATGCAATATAACTGAGCTGAGGCTCTGGTCTACAGTTGTTCTTGCTGAAATCACTGAATAAAGTAGAGCTGATCATTAGACTGGGAGTCTGTTCACCCATGGAACCCACTATTTAACAGGCTTTAGGGAAGTTCGCTGTAGGGTGGTGTGGGCTTTATGAACCTTTGTATGTAGGAATGCCAGCCTCCAGGTGGGACTTGGGGATCCCCCAGAATTACAGCTCATCTCCAGACCTTAGAGAACAATTCCACTGCAGAAAATGAATACTTTGGAGGGTGCATTCTGTGGCACTGTACCCCACTGAGGTCCCTGTCCTCCTTAGGCTCCATCCTTGAATCTCCAGGAGCTCCCCACCTGGATCTGGCAACCCTACCAGTGTGGGACATGGCTAAGACTACTCCTGTTTTGTAGCCATTTGTTGTTCATTTTTAATCTTTTTATTATTTTGTTATATTTTTTTTCCTTTGTGAGCCATCTTGAGCAGCCTCTGGTGAGGTGCCATATACATTTTTTAGATAGATTATCTAGCTGTCTTACAGGGATGCATTCCCTTTGGGCCATAAATCCATGCTCAGTCCCCAGGATCTAGAATGGTAATCTTTCTCATATAGTATGCTGACCTGCCTGAAAGAAAGTCCCTATAAAAATGCAAGCCATGGATCCAGTCAAATCTGGTAAGATATTAGGAGTTCTGTATTGGAGGAACCCTGTCATTTATATCTTTGCCCCCACGTGGCAAATATAAGCTTTATTTCAGTTGTTTCAGCTCATGGAAATGGCACAAAGGTGAAAGGTTAATTATTTCTCCATGTGCATACACATTACAACCCCAGTCCAGATCTGAGTTTTGCACAGATGCTATTTGTACAGGAAAACCACATTGGAATTCCAAGCATAGAACTCCCAAGTGTCTCCTTTAATTGGCTGTTGAGCCACGTGCCAAACCAGACACAGATATATACGAGGCTGTCTAGATCAAACTGTTTTAGTAAAGGTTAGAAGAGGGAATTTATAACCAAAAGACAAAAATCCAAAGGCCAGAGCAACATGGTGGTAGTTAAGAAGTTTGATATAACAATATTAATTCAGTATATAGTGATTCCACTAATCCAGAAGCTAGCAAGCCAGGAGGTACCTCCAGACTTGTAATAACATGCATCATGATCTTCCCTTATCCATTTTAAGAGTTCTATCTTCAATAAACATTGCTAAAGGGCAGGGAACTGAGGTGAATAGTCAATAGTGTGGCATTCCCTTTCTACAAAGATCTTCTTCAAAGTTCTTATTATTCACTTCAAAGGCTCTGGGTAAAATGCTGCTGGGAACATTTAGGGTCTGACTTCTGAAATCTAGGACAGGACAGGACAACTGGAAGCCCATTCATTCCAGCCAGATAATTCAGGCTCAGAGGTTAAGATGCTGAGCTGCAGACTGGAAGGTCTGTAGTTTGGCAGTTCGAGCCCCTAGTGCCATGTGATGGAGTGAGCTCCTGTCTCTGGCCCCAGCTTCTGCCAGCCTAGCAGTCTGAGCAAGAAATTGCAAGTAGATAAACAGGTACCGCTTCGGTGGGAAGGTAACAATGTTCCATGTGCCTCAGTGTTTAGTCATGCTAGCCACATGACCATGGAGAAGTCTGCAGACAGCGCTGGCTATTTGGCTTGGAAATGGAGATGAGCACAGCCCCCCTAGAGTCAGATTCGACTACCTTTTGAGCAAGGGAAACCTTGAGCAAGGGAAACCCAGAGCACTAAAAAAAGTGTAATGTATGTGTAAAACAGAGGTTGTGGTATATATTTACCATTCCCTCCAGAATACTAGTGATTGAATCAAAGTTTGTAAGATGATGAGGTCCTGTGGTGATCAAAATTATGCCAGGAATCCATTGGTTGGTTTTACGTGATAAGTTTAATTCCTGTATCCTAACATCAAGTTTCCCTTTGCTAGATCTATATATTGACTTTGTAAAGTGATCAAAGAACATGTAATTCTTTTCCTTAGCCAGCTCAGACCTGAATTATATTTGCTCTAGAACTTGTTCATTAATTCATCTCAAAAGCTAAGGAACGTACTTCTATTTAAGATTTTAAACACATGAAACTGCCTTATATAATAGTGGTTAATTAAAAATGCTCTCTAAAATTACTAATGTTAAGTAGGACTCAAAAGTCCCCCTTGTTCACAATTCCATTTAAATGCTAAAACTGAATAAATTTCCAGTGGGTATCATTGAGGATTCTGATGCATAAAAATGATGAATCCCATTTGCCATTCTTTCATATAGAAAGAGATTTATGTTTCACAGGGTTTTTTTTTTAAATAAAAAGGACTAAATACATTAAGTCCAAGCTAGTTCTCTAGTACTATTTTCTCTGTAACCCAACCAATGCAAGTACGTGGTGCACGTGAACGGGTCTGTTGCAAGAAATTGGAATTCTTGCAATGCGCTTTCATCTCACCTGCATTTTTGATAATATGTTCACAGTGGTGGTGCAAAAACACACATAAAACATATTTATAGTGAGCCCACTGGGGATCTGCACATGTGCTTTACTGGGTTGAGCTGATCAACTAATGTGCATGTAGGTCACAATAGGACTCTTGTCTTCATGCCTTCTCCACCAGTCATCACATCACATCACATCATCACATGTGCAGACTACATGAGTGCTAGAACTTTTGTTTCAAATTAGGATGCTGAGCTGCATGAGTGCTAGAAATTTTGTTTCAAATTAGGATGCTGAGCTGCATTGTGACTTTCTTGTTAGCAGAACCTCCTAGTTTTCTTTATTATATTGTAAGTCAATTGACAGAGAAGGCTTTTTGTCTTGTTGTGAGTAATCCAGGCTTGTAGATGGCTCTTGAGGGAACATTCAACATCGAGTTAGAACATTCTTATGTTATGATGATTATGTAATTATGGTCAAGGAAATGCCCCTACTGGCAGCCAGCTGGGGGAGGGAATAAGAAGACACAATGATCTATAGTAACTAGAATTTGGAAAGGAAATTCACTCTTATTCACTATTCATGATTTAAAGATAGCAACTGTTTTGAAATATAGTTTGCAGTTTCCCAATCGGAAAATGGTTGTGCTACATATATGCAGAACAATGCATTACTTTTCTCAATTATTAAATATTAACTGTTTTAATTCTCTTATTTTGTTATTTGTAATGAAAATGAAAACATTTATTACTTCCCATTAAACTTAGATTGTTCCATCTTCTTATTTCTCCAAATTACAATTGGAGTTAAAATGGAAATCTAAACATAAATCCTTTTCTTTTGTTTAGGTGCCTGTTTTGCATGTCTGGAACAAATGTGGCAATAAATATATTCTAATTTTAAAGAATGTAATAAATGCATAATCTGCTTTACAAGAAGAGATTAGATTTTGTCATATTAAAATAAAGCAGCAGGACAACAGAAAGGACTCAACTCAGGGTACTTTCATTTAGTAAAATGAATAAAATCCTGGTGCTTGTTTTTTTTTTTTTAAGTTAATTCAAAAGTGTTTATATACTAGCATTTAAAATGCATTGTGTGTGGCTGATATTGAAAAGATATCAGAAGCTTTAGTACATTAACTGAAAACTACTTAAGACAGCAGGCATACTCCCGATTTAGGAGAAAGCTGCCTTTTGATATATTAGTAAGACAAGAAGAAATGGATTAAAGGGCCAAATGTCTACTACTATAGTAAATCACACTCTAGCTCACCTTGGACATAGGGTGTGTAGAAATGTGGACCATTGTTAGTAAAAGGATTGTCTCATTATTAATACAAGTTTCTCTTTGATAACACTATCTGACACTGTTCTCAGTTTATTTATTCATTTATTATTACGTTTATAAGTCATCTTTTTTTCCATCAAGCATTCCAAGGTTCCCAGGATGTCTCTTGTTTAGGTCTTCAGGAAGTCTGCTTCATTACACACCTTCTATCTTGGGATAATGTTAAATTTCTCATCCATGCTGTTTTGACACATTGCTCCCATTATGTGCCAATAACATTGGCCGGCAGTTGTGCTTCAGGGCCTAATACAAAGTGTTACTAGCCTTTAAGACCATGGCTTATGTCCAAGATACCCCCTGGACCATCTCCATCTGCATGTACAAGCTCTGAGTACATATTTCAACCTGATTTTTCTACATTATTTACTTATCTGCATTTATCTGTTTCTCTAGAGACATAATGAAGAGAAGCACTATACTGTAGCTGGGAAATCACTAAGATGTTCAGAATAGCCTGGGAGATATGGTATGTAAAGTATGAATCGCTAGTGGGCCAAACTATGCATACTGGTCAACCATATAAAATGTATATACAAGGGAACTGAAAATAGTGGTAACTTAAGCTCTCTTGTATACCTTTAGAAGTGTTATGATTACAAATTGTAGCATGCCAATGGAAAACGGGTCATTTTAGGATTCCTCCAAAATAACCTGTTTGAGGTTCTGTATGACAGCAACTTTCCAAATGAAGGTCGAATAATTATGCAGCCAATCATAATCAATCATCTTCTGAGTCTGTGATTCACATAGTTACTTTGGGTGTGGTGTGCCGCTTTTGCACTGAACAAAGTTGCAGCTTACTCACAACAAATGAATTGTTTACGAGGGCAATTACATTTCTCATGAGCAAACCTGATTTCTCATGAGCACACTATGTAGACTGTGACCGCATGGCTTGTGCTCAAATACAGTGGACATTTTAAATTTCTAAACTTAATTTTAGCTTAATACCAGACTTGGGATCTTCAGGCCTGTATGCCATATCCAGTTGTGTTGCTATTGTTTTCTTGTAGCTCCTCCCTGATTCCTGTTCTTTTGTTCCCACAGTGCTTTTGTTCAGCCCGCAGCACCTTCTCTCTTAGGAATTAGGACTGCCAAAGCACCTAGAGACAGTAAAGTCTGGTTGAAGAGGTTTCCCAAGGAATGGGGGGGGGGGAAGATTCTGCTTAAGTTTGTTTTGACTAAAGGGGTGCTCATGTCTCTTTGCTTGAAGAAGAGACTGCAGCCCATTCTGCATCTAGCATTCACTCCATTGTTTTACTAAACCCACATTGGAACAGGAAAAGATCTGGCTCAAAACGACATTCAAATACCCTGGACCAACGCCATACTGACTGCAGAGTCACCCCTGAATGGCCATAAAGCCTGTTGGCCATAAAGTGGTTACCATAAAACCAAAAGGTCAAAGGAAGTGAAACCGGCATGCAGTCTGGACACTGCCATAAAATCCAGCAATCAATCAAAGTGAAAGCGGCATGCAGTGTAAAGGGTAATTTCTGTTCCAACATGGGTTTGGTAAAACAGCAGGGCAAATGCTAGATGCCGAATGGGCCTGCAACTCAAGGCCAGAAGTGCTGTCACACTGGCTTGGTCACACACACACACACACACAATAATGCACTTTCAATCCACTTTCAGTGCACTTTCCAACTGGATTTTTACTGAGTGAACTGGCAAAATCCATTTGGAAAGTGCACTGAAAGTGGATTGTTTAGTGTGTGTGACCGCAGCCACTCACTGAATAATGCACTTGCAATCCATTTTAGCAATTGTTTGCAAGTAGGTTTTGCTGTTTCACACAGGGAAGCAGCAGAACAAGGTCTGAGTCCAGTAGTACCTTTAAGACCAACAACGGTTTATTCTGAGTATAAGCTTTTGTATGTATGTACACTTCTTCAGACACATAGAAACATAAATATCTGAAGAAGTGTGCACATGCACAAAACAAACCCAGCATAAAACATTTTTGGTCTTTAACGTGCCACTGGACTCAAGCTTAATTCTGAAACTGATTGACTTCTTTTGTGCAGAAGCACTAGCAAATTAAACAGACACAGACAGTCCAGTCCAGTCCTGCTAAAAAAGAAGTGGGGATGGAAGGCGGACCATTCTGCTGCACCCAATAAGCCCAGAAAGCTTGAAAGCTTGCTCTCTTAATCATTCACTTGTTTCCTGTGGGACTGCTGCTCAGAGGAAGGAACTATAGTCCAGCCATTACATGAATCCCATGGACCAAAGTTCTTCAGAACACTGTTAGGTAACTTCAGAGGACCAATCTGGTACCATTGTATGATATAAAGTTCTCCCCCCCATAGTTTCTTGTTTATATGGAGGGGGTGAGTTCCCCGCAGAAATGAATTTCTGCATCTATGTTATCTCATACTGAATCAACAGCTATGTGTCAAAACATGTGACATTAGAGATATGTGGCCAGAGCCTCCAACTTGTAACTGACCTGCTAAAAGTAGCTGCATAAAGGAGAGTGTATCTGGATTGGGGCTGGGGTGCTGTGGGAGGAGTGGTGGTGGTTAATGTCGCATGTACTTTGGCCCTATAGTATTCCTAGGAGAAGTGCCTATAGTAAACAAATTAAAGTTAAAAGTAAAGTTCAGATCAGTTATGTATGTTCCTGTTTCTTTTCAGTATATTTGTGTCATTTATTAAACCTTCCCATGCTTTTTTAGGAGCTAACTATAGTCTTAGTGCACGTCAGTCCAGTATTTAATACTTTGCCTATACCAGATCTGTTTTGAAGTTAATAATTTCATACAAATTATTTAAAACTAGCGGCAAGGCCCATTGCGTGGTCCGATGCAATGGACGCTAGCCGGACTCCCTCTGGAGTCCCCATGCCCCTCTGTGCTGTCGGTGGCTGCAGGGCGAGGCCAGGTCCACCTGTCCCTCCCAGTGCGGCCCCGCTGTCTCGGTCTTCAGGCCAACCAGCTCTGCCACCTCCTTCCCCTCCGCGGAAGTCGTTGCGGGCTGCAATCAGCCCAAGTTGCTCATGGTCTCATGTCCCGGCCATGCCTGCACAGTGAGGCCAGTCCCGCCACCTCCTCCCCACCATGCTAGGCGTCACTGGGCCCAGTTGCTTACCAGGGTGGGTTGGCGCCGCAGCGAGGGAGGCCATCATCAAGCTTGGGCCAGCAGCACACATGCCAGCCAATGGCCAGGGCCCAACTGTAAGTGGCAGCCCCTGCAGCCAACTTATGTTGCCGCACATTTTTTCCTTATTTGGGCATGCCAGTCGACCACTACGCTGTTATATAATAAGGAAGGATAAAGCAAAAGCTAGTCACTGAAAGACTCTGTAAGAAGGTACATAGGTTTCCTTGGTGTTTGTATCCCATAGTTTGCCAGTGCTTTTAGACAGAATTTCTAACAGGGCAGTTGAGTAGGGATGGTCATGGACCACATTTTTGTGGTTAGGTTCATGGTTCGTAACTGAACTACAAACTGAACTAAGAACCAATTGGCCAGTTCATTAACCGAACCAGGCCCATAGCCAGGATTTTGTAATTCAAGGAGCCTTTAAATAAATCAGGGGGCACTGACATCACAAAATAAAAATAAAATAAAAATAACATTTAAAAAACTCACTTTTGCAGCATTCACACTCTGCTTGCCTACACGGGGAAGCAAGCCACACTTGGGGAAGGGGCGGTGGTAGGGAGTCCTCCAGGCAGCCCAGGGAGTCAGGAGTCCTCTGGGCAGCCCAGAGAACTGGGGAGCCTGGAAGCTGGATGGAAGTCAGGGGGCCTTGGCAGGAAGTCAGGGGGTCAGGCCCCGAAATGTTCCACTGTAGCTACAGGCCTGAACTGAACTGGTTCATATCAGTTCATGAGCCATTTAAAGTTTAAACCTCTGCTTTCTGCTCCCTGCCACTTTTTACAGGGAGCAGAAAACAGGGGGTGAAATGCATCCCAGCCATTTCACTCCCTGTTTTTTTGCTTTCTGCTAAAAGCTGCTGCAAGAGGAAAGTTGGGGGTGAAATGGCTGGGAGGAATTTCACCCCCTGCTTTCTGCTCACTATGAAAAGCCACAGCCAGCCTCCCAGCTTTTTGTGGGGAACAGAAATCAGTGGTTTAAATCACTCTGAGCTACAACAGAGTTCATTAGATGTCAAACTCTATAAGAAAGCACACAGATTTCCTGGGAGCTTGTGTCCAGTGCTTTTGAACAGGGCTTCTAACAGGGGAGTTGAGCTTGAGAATTTTGTGAGGGAGGCTGAGGGGAGCAGGAGTGAATACCTGTAGTCTTAGGTTCCTGAAAAAGGACATACAAGCTCCACATCAGCAATGAGGGCAATGTCCCACACTGTCCCTCCTGCTAGAGTAATTTGCATGGATTCAGATAAATATCTTATTTCAACTCAAAACTCCTTTTAACAACCAAACCAGTTATGAAGGTAGGAAGCCAGTGGGGGATTAGAGGCTATACAGTGCCTTTCAGGAAGTGCCACATGTAATATTCTATATCCTCTGGGCAGAAATCATAGGTGTGTGCCTGATGCATGGAGCTTTTGACTCTCAAGTAACATGTTAGTTTCCTTGAAACTAGAGTAGCTGACTGCAAGAAGCTGTGGGGGGAGAGATTTGTAGATGAGAATTTCAAGTACCTACTAGAATATTTCCACTTCTGTGCTGATAGCTCTTCTGCTGTTGAGGCTAGATGGCATCAGGCTGAGGAGGAGGGTTGTGATCCCTTAGATGGGACCCTTCCTTGGATAATGGACCAATATCTTCTCATTAAGGATGGGCACAAACTGCATTTTTGTGGTTTGGCTTGGTTCGTGGTTTGTGGCTGAACCACAAACTGATGTGAACTGGGAGGTTGGTTCATGAACCAAACTGGTTTGTATCGGTTCATGACCCCTTCATTATGCTCCCCACCACTTTCCCCATCACTTTTCATGGACAGCAGAAAGCTTGGAGCCATTTAAACCCCCACTTTCTGCTCCCTGCAAAACAAACAAACCAACCCTGATCAGATGGGAACTGCTACAAACTGTCTTAAAATACATGGAAGTTCATGGAAGTTCTTTAGTTCACAAACATAGCTTTGTAACCATGAACCAACCAAAATTCATCACAAATGTTTCATTCATGAGCTGGTTCATGCCCATCCCTACCTCTCATACTGAGGATACTCCACTGGAGTTGGTGAGCTTTTGGTAGTGGGTGACTCATTCATCAGGAATATAGAGAGTGGCATTTGAGTTAGGAGATTTGACAGCATGGTGACTTGCCTGACTGGTGTGAAAGTTGTAGATATCATGCACTGTCTAGATAGGCTGATAGACAGTGCTGGGGAAGAGTCAGTGGCTGTGGTGCACATTAGCCCCAGAGACATTGGGAAATGTAGTTGTGTGGTCCTGGAAAAAATATTTAGGTTACTAAGAAGAAAAATAAGGCCAGGGCTTCAAAGGCAGCACTCTCAGAACTGCTAATGATTCCAGATGTATGGCCAACTAGATAGGCACAGGTATCAACACATGGATGAGAAAGTGATCCTAGGAGGAAGAGTTTAGATTTGGTAGGTACTGGGGAACTTTCTGGAACAAGCCAAACCTGTTAACAGATAAGGGCTTTATTTGAACCAAAAGGACACAACATTGCTGGCCCTAAATATCAAAAAGGTAGCAGAGAAGTTTTTAAACTAATCCCAGGAGATTGTGCATGGGGTTCAGAAAGTGGACAGAGTGAACTTTCTCTCCCTCTCCCAAGTTAAAGGACATCCAATGATGGGAACAGATTCAGGATAAGAACATAAAATAGTTCTTCAATAAGTAATTAAAATGTGGAATTTGATGCTACAGATTTTAGTGATGGCTAAAGTCCTAGATGGCTATAAAAGGAGATTAGATAGATTCATAGAGGATATATCTTTAGTGGATATTAGCCATGGTGACTACAGGGAATCTTCACTTTCAGAGGCAGTAAACCCCTGAATTCGAGTGCCGGAGGCAACATCAGGAGAAGGCCTCAGCCTCTATCTCCTGTATTGACCCTCCAGAATAATTGGCTGACTACTGTGTGAGGCAGGATTCTGGACAAGATGGACCGCTGGTCTGATCTAGCAAGGCTTTTCTTATGTTATCTAAGTGTGAAGCTGAAAAATTGGAATATTAGGTTACTTTCTAAACAGAACTCAGCCCCAAATTTGTCTCTTTAATTCGATAGGATGGATTACATAGGTTATATTTCTAACTGTATAAAATTTACTTTTGTGTAGATGATATATTGCAGTATCACTTTCTTTTTCTGTACTATTTTGGTTATGATAAAATTAATCCCACTGCTTTACGGGGTTTTATTTTTAAAAATAATATAATCTATATATCTGTTTCTCAAGTGTGGCCCTAATCTGTAGATATCTAACTTTGACGTTGACATTGACACTGAAAGTAAACAGCTTTTCCTGCAAACTTGGGGGACTCTCTTGGTTTGTAGAAAAATCTGAAATCTTAAAAAAAAAAATTGAGTTAAATTCCCCCAAATAAAACAGCATCTGTTCATATGCAGAAAATGCATTTACTTCCTTCGGAGCTGGCAGCATCAGCATCTAGGAGCTGCCCTGGGACTGGCAGACACGAGGAGCTCCTCTGGGCCCAGCCATGTTAGGGTCCAGGAGTCACTCCAGTCCCCTCTGTGTCAGCATCCAGGAGGCTCTCTGGGCCCAGCCACAGTGGGACAGGGAGCCACTTCAGGCCTGGCCAGATCAGTGTCTGGGAACTGCTTTGGGCCCAGCTGTGGCATTAGCATCTGGGAGCCACTCCAGGCCCAGTGTGGCTCACAGGGGAGCCACTCTGGGCTTGAAGCAGCTTCTAGACACTTCAGTTGCTTCAGCCAGTAAGGTAAAGTAAGGAGGGTGGAGAAAGAGAGAAGGAACGGAATATTGACAAGAAGGGGGTGAAGAGAGAGGGGGTAGGTTGTCAGATAAGGGGAGGGGATGAAAAATAGGGGATTGTCAGAGAAGGGAAAGGAGAGAAATAGAGGGGGGATAGGTTGACAAAGAAGGGGAGGGAGAGATTGATGGGGAAGTGATAGGGGGCAAAAAGAGGGGGACAAAAGGGGGGAGATTGCCAGAGAAGAGAAGGGAGAGAAATAGGGAGTGGGAAGATGATAGTGTAGGTGAGGGGGTGAAGAGAGGGGGGAAGATTGCTATAGAATGGGGCAAGGGAAAGAATCAAAGGGGGAAAGGGATGCAGCTTCCTCACAAGTTTTTTGCAGGTCACCTCTTGTATATTATCATAGCTAAATTGGCCATATCTGAAGATATTTAAATCCAGAGGCTGGAGCTGTGTATGGACAGGATAGGTCTTTCTACATACCCCCCAAAAAACCCTCCAGGTTTGTGGAAAAATCTGGAATCTAAAAAAATAAATTTCATTGGCGGTGGTGGGAAAAAAAATCCAAAATGATAAAAAGAGGGCCTATATATATTTCTTTTTTAAAAAATCCCTCATTGGCTGTTGCTAGAGAAACACTACAGGCTTGACTTTTGCCAGTAAAAGGCAGGGGGAGGAACTTTTCCAGGGATATTTTGGGCTTTATGGGAGGAGTCATTGGGGCCATGTCCAGTGGCAACCACTGGACAATTTGCTGCCAATGAACTTGCATGACTTACCTAGGCCTGGCTGCTTGCTACTGTTCAAAAGCAGTCCTCACATGGATGTCAGTGTGGTGCAGTGGTAAGAGTTTCTGACTAGGACCTCAAATTCCCATTCTGCTGTTGAAAATCACTGGTTGACCATGGACCAGTTCCACATTTTTAGCCTCATTTACACCTGGATGCCTCCCACTGGGATGATGGCCTCCCACGTACACCTGGGCCAACCAGCCCCCTGACAGAAGAGCCGAGCACCAAAACCCCTGCAAGGCAGGAGAGGCAGCATCCAGTCTGAGGTGAGGCAGAGCCCAGCCCTCTGGGCCCCCTACAAGAGGAAAGATGGGGGAGGTGGCGATGTCTGGCCCAGCCCACTTGAAACAAGGCAGACACCAGCACATGGTCAACCCTTCCATGAGGTGACTCAAGCACTGGCACTATGTGCAAGGCAATGCAGATGGCAGGAACCAGGCCAAGCCCCACAATAGGCAAGGCAGACAGCAGCACTCAGCCAAGCCATGCACAGAGTAAGGTAGCACCCAACTTGGCTGAGCCCCATGTGAGGCAGATGGTTCCTGCTCTGGTTGAACCTGACATAAGGCAAGGCAGCACCCAGCCCTGTACAAGGTATAGCAAGGCAGAAGACAGGGCCTGGGTGAGTCCCATACAGGCAAACAGAGAGCAGTGCCTGCACAAGGCAAGGAAGACAGTGATACCTGGCTGAGCCCTGCGTGAGGCAAGGGAGACAATGGTGCCATGCGCGGCCAAGCCCCATGAGAGGTGAGGTAGATGATCAAGCCCCACACTAGGGCCATATTTTTTCTGATAGAGAGTGTCAGAGGTAAGGAAGGGCAGAAAGCTGAAGATGGGGAAGAGATAAATATAGGTCAGTTGGCAGATGGGGAGGAGGAGGAGGAGGAGGAAGAAGAAGAAGAAGAAGAAGAAGAAGAAGAGAGAAGAAGATCTATACCCTGCCCTCCACTCAGCATCTTAGAGTGGCTTATAGTCACCTTCCATTCCACTCCCCACAACAGGCCCTGTGTGGTAGGTGGGGCTGAGAGAACTGTGAGAGAACTGTGACTGATCCAAGGTCACCCAGCTGGCTGCATGTGAAAGAGTGGGAAATCAAACCTGGTTCTCCAGATTACATTCTGCCACTCTTAGCCACTACACCAAACTGGATCTAGAGAGGACAGTAGGAGGCAAGAAAAGGGGTAGAGTCTATGGGGGCTTTCAAGGAAGGGAAAGAGGAAATAGTGGGGGAGAGGAAAATAAGACTTATTTCCCTACTCCTTGCAGGTTCCTGCTTGTTGATACACATTGTCCTAATATACTTATTCAAACTGGAAATTAAAATGATCAGAAATAAACAGCAGGTCTTCTCAAAATCTTGGGTTGGATCCAGACTATATTTTCAGCCAACAGAAGGGTTGGGTTAATTTCCACTAATTCCGTTTTCCTGCTGCAGACCCCCTTTCTCCAATTTGCCTTTCATTCTGCTGTCCCCAGGACACAGCTTTTGGGGGGAGTCAGAGGGCTGAAGAAAGAGAAGGGAGACAGGAATGCGTGTTCCACTGTCAGAACTGCCTTGCATGAAAGGAGAAGTTAATCTGGATCCAACCTTAGTCAAGTCTGTTCAGTGGGGCTTATTCCCGGGAAAATGTTCTTAGGATGGCATGGTTTGTGTTACAGGAGAAGCCAAATGTATGCCACCTCTACTATGAATTATATAAAACTATTCATTCAAAAAGACTTTCAAGCACAAAAATGAAGAAAAAATGCTTTAAATGACAAATATTGGATACTGATTTGAACTACATACTGTTGGGGACAAGATCATTATAAATCTGCCCATTGAATGCACATATTTTTGTGCAAGATACCGCTTTCAAAAATATACAGTGGATCTTGTTAAGCTTGTGGCATTGCACAATTTCCATTATGCAGTGCCCTGAGCTTAGTTTTTCCAAGGGAGGGTGGTTTAAAATCAAATTTAATAAATAATAAAAAAAATGAGTTCCTCCTGAGCTATGCATTTGCTATGTATTTAAAATATTTAATCCATCTGAAGTCACATCATAGAAAAATGGTTTAAACAGTGACTTGGATTTTTCTGATATACCCAGCTATATGAAACTAATAATTTTCAAAACACAAAATTAATAAGTGTCCATTTCTATGCTTTCATTGACAATTCAGTCAATTTGACTCAGACACCTTACCCTTCTGTTTTGTAAATACATAAATAGAATTGCCATACTTATTTAATAATGTGAATGCAGGAGTGGGATTGCTGTCCATTTTTATATATGTTGTGCACAGTATTTCCTATTTCTGTTTGGTATATTGTGATAAACAAGTTAGCAACACAGACAGGGCAATAGGCGATGTTGATATGTTTATACAAAATGGAGGCTACAGCTAGAGCTCTAGAATCTGGCTACATATAACTCTAAAAATCATTTTGGATCATAGAGCATTTGACATGAAATACATCTTTTCTTCCTGCCACCCACATCATGTTTTACTTTTTAAATCTCTTTTGAAAAAGGTAATAACATTAATCTGCACTTCTAATGAAGCAGTGCTATCAATAATAGGGATCCCCAAAGTTATGCTGGAATTATTTAGATTGTGGAAGCCTTACTAACCAGACCCTGCAAACTCTAAATCCTTTGAAATTATTATATTTATCTGAAGTCCCACAGGTTTCACCTGAACCAATAAGATAAACCGAAGCTGCCAGGATTGGGACCTTTCACTGTGGAATTTAAATATCACTTTGTCATACCATCTTCGGGTGCTATTGCTTTAAATGTTTCAGCACAATCTGTTTTCACAAGAAGCTAAAATGGGCATGCTGTTCTATCAGTGCATTTAATGAAGCATTAATGGATACCGTAATATCCATGTCTTAACTGAAATCACACCACAGACCAGAAAGAATAAGGCAAACACTTCGGCCTGCTCAAGCAGGGACCATGGGCATTCTTGTTTGTTTGGCTGTCACTAGGAACAGTTAATTAGAAAATCCTTTCATTTACTGTAAACTGTTACAAACCCATCAAAGAATGGAACTTTTTGTTTTATGATTTCTGTGAGCCACACAATCTTTACAAAATATAGTCTAACTAGATAAAATCTGCTGAAATCTTCTTATGCAGACTGCATAATAGCACTTCCAATGGCTCCTTTCTGTCATCCACCGTAACCATCACACCCCCATTTCTGCTGCAGTCAGGTGAACTGTCAAAGAGCTATTATGGTTGGCTGCCTAGAATTCTGAGGAAAGACAAATCTGGACAATTTTCTCCTTGGACAATAAATGGTTCTTTTGTTGCTTTTAGGTTTTCCTAAACAATTTTGCTACAGAAATAATGAGGGTGTTTATTACATTTTTTGAAAAAATATCCTCACCCCAAAACATAGAGAGCTTTTGTTTGAGGCTGAAACCTTTACCATGAATATATAGCTCTTTGATGGATACACATTAGCATTACCATGTCTGGGTAAGCTTTTATTTGTATTTTTTTCCTTCTTTAAGTCATCTTGTGTGGTTTAGAAACATATAAGTGGCATGTAGCGTTTTGGTTCATGTTTAACCGCTATTAATAGTACCAGGTGTATGTGAAATGGAGCTACCAAATGTATATATACAACTGCAAGTTCGTCAGTTTATGATTCAGTGCTGAGACCCAACAAATGTTACATATGCTTAGTCTTCTACGGCTGTTTAAAATATTGCATGCTTGAAATTGAACACATTATTGTAACGTGTAACAGTGCATCTTCTGATAAGCCTTGCCTCATAAATAAAGAGATACATAAATGAAGTATATGGGAAAATATTTTCTGTAGAGACAAGTACTATGTGCATTCTGGGACACAACTATATATTAAACGCTTATTATGTATTTTTTATAGTTAACAAGCATATCGTTGTAGAAACCTCTGATAGTTGCCTCTTTCTATGTTTAATCAGTATTTGTAGGATGGCCTTTCAATTTTTTTCTCGGTTTCTGTATTTTTGTGTGCCTGCATAATCATTTACTTATGAGAATTTCACTGATAAGCAGCAGAAGATGGATTTCATACACTCAAAGTGGCAGTTCAGTGATTGCCTACTCTGGTGTAATCCCATTTATTTCACTGGCCTTTCCTTGCATGAATGGTCACAGAAACATTCCCAAAAGATTAGTTCAGATGTCACAAAAATTGCATAAAAAGAAACAATTCTTAAAAGATATCACATGTTGTTGGAAACATAGCCGATGCAACTAATGCACATGGAACTTTAAAATACTGTATATTTGAATGTGTGTTTTGAATTTTGTTCACAAAACAAAAAATAAAAGTATCTTCACTTAAATTCTTCACAAAAAGAAAAAATAGAAAAATATTAGTGGCATATAACTATTTGTTTAGAGGAGTTCTATGCTATAACTGTTTATTTTTAAATGTGAGTTAATTTTTTTAAATTAAAGAGGTAGCTTAAATTTTTAAAATGTGTTAGTAGTATTTTGGATAGTAAATACTTTGAAAAATGCTGCTAAATGACAGCATAAGGCATGTAGTGTATATTGTCTTGCAAAACCACAGTGTCCTAAATCACCCAAGGCCTTAGGATTAGGAGCACATAAATAGGGTTCTATACAGGGATTCATCCTCTGGATCAGTTCTGTACATATAAAAGACCTCTGTGTAGTGCAAACACACACACACACACACACAATGTGTACAGTACTTGCCATTTGTGAATTGTGCGGACATTGCTCCTGTACTGTACATGCACTGCCAAATAGCTGTTTAGCATTGTCAGTTCTGATTTGGGCATTGTGGAGGGAAATCAATTCCTGGCACAACTTTTTTCTTTCTGCCAATAGGTAATCTATTCTGTCAAAGGTGACAGTAACAACCTCATGTTTAGTGAGGTGTCATTCATGAGTAGCAGCGTATGCCTGGTCCACAGCTATGCTCAAAAACCTTTCACATGGGAGCAAACCATAAGCATTCTATCATGTACAACACATAGCATAGTAACAAAAGGTTTGTACTGTACACATGTGCAACAATCTTTGCAAATCAGTAATATGGGAGGCTGGGGGTGGAAGACATCATCCAAAAGCCTGGGAATGCATGCATAATCCTGTGTACATCTCAATGCATGTGCACAAGCTTGGGAACTAATCTTGTGCCACTCTCACAGTTCTCCTGTTTGGTGGCCTGAATTTGTGCTCCAAAGAGCTGGTGGTTGGAACAGAAATTAATCCACTGCAGTAATCTTCATCAAAGGTGAAGCTCAGTTCAGACGGTTCTCCTCTCAGTCTCAAAGAGTTTGTTAGCTAATATCTACAATATTCATCACTACAGAGGAGTGTCTCTTTGGATCTGAGAATTTGCAGAGCCTTTCTTCCCCTGTCGAGCTCTGCGGCACATCGCATCTATACGACTGCTTGATGTTTCTCAGATAGCATAATTTGGAAAATGTCTGCAAGCTGATTGGCTGCTCTGTTGTGTTCATGAGTGGGAGAATATAATTCATTTCTGCATATCTGCAAGCCTGGACAAATCAAGGTGACAATCCGTAGTGAGCCCTGTCAGGCCCTTTGTCCTGCTGCTGCTCTGAATTGAAATACAATGGAGGCAAAGTGGTATATATAACCGTCCAGCTGCTTTGCTTTGACAGGAGAGTCCCCATATTTCAGTGTGTCAGATCTTGTTTGTATACTGGGTGGAGGCCATTCCATACAATGACAATGCAAATTGTAAAAACTCGTCTGCAAAGTCATAACAGGCAGTGGGATGCTGATGGGATGGAGAATTCAAGATTGCCTTGCAATAAGGATCCTGCATAAAAGGAGTACCCTTTGGTGCTATGCTTATATATTTCTATGCCCATGTTTTAACAGTGTCATGAGGCATGGATAGGCTCTTGGCTCTTAAATCTACCAGAGGATGCTTTTTTCAGCACTCTGTACTGATGTTACTTTTAAGGCAATTATACATTTTATTTAAGCATGCAATTAATCATCTTTACAATGTTGGAACGACTGGCATCAGTAGTGTGATTTAATTAAATTTGAAATTACTGTACAGTACATGTAGGCTTCCAACTAGCCCAGCCAAATTAAATGCTGTAGTCTATTTCTTACCTATGGTGTTTCCAATTTAAGTATTCATCCAAAAGGTAACCCTTCACAGAAGGAAACTGGGGTTTTTTATGTGTAACTGTTCCAAGACTAAAATAGCACTATGTATAGTAGGTCTGCATAGTACCTGTTATTGCTTTGTACATTTGTATACCTAATGATATTTTTCATATTATCTTTTAATATTTACACTGATTTTATGGCTAATGACAAAAATTGTAGGTAGCTGTGCTGATACTACTTACACAGCCTCTGCTGTGTCAGCACTCAGCTGGTTGAGGGTGGAAAACATGAGCCACCATTTTGTTTCAGTCTAGTAATCAAGCAATTAGTCTAGAAAATGGAGGCTTTCAGTAGAGGGGGGAGGCTGAATATCAGTTATTTAGGTAGCTTACCTGTTTAAGAGCAGCAAACAAAATGATGCATGATACATCATGTTGAAAGAGGTTCTGAAGGAAATTCTCAGATCTTAAATGAATGCTATTACCATAAAAAATACAAGTTGAGACCTTTACAGTATTTTGCTTACTTTATTGCATACAATATATATTTGCATCAAATTATTCTTCTAAAAATATTTGCAATAAACTGAAAATCTGCAGTAGGTAGGAAACTGAATATATATTTTTAGAAAATATTTATTTTATGTTTCATGTTCCACGTATAATTCATAAGATGTCAAGCAAGAAGCCTGGCCAGAAACGTGTGTGTGTATATATATATATCTGTGTGTATGTATATGTAATACTCAAAGAGATGCAGCATAGGAGTGTTTGTGTGTACAGATAGATATTAAAGCTGCTTGAATACGGGGAAATGTGTCATATGTTAAGTGCAGTTCAGGTCTTGTGTGTGAAAAGCATAAACCTTTTTTTTTTTTTGACGTGCTGCGGTGTCTGCACTTTTTGAAATTGCATATTTATCAGGCTATGCATTATTTATGAGCTTTGAAGGGGGGAGAAGTGGGGAGGGTACAAAGAGTGCAAAACATATGCGTAGAAAGAAGAGTATTTTCTATGCATAGAGTACAAAGTCTTTTCAAGGATGATACTACATAATTGCCATTGCTACCCTTCTTGTACTTTTTCACCGAGTTGACGAGTTTTGTGATTTCTTTCCTTCTTTCTGGGCAAGCAGCAGTGACTAAAGATGACACAGATATTTGGTGCTGATAGTGAATGTGGCTGCAATGACCAAAGAAGAGGATCATTAATAAATATTAATCCTTCAGCTATCAGGGTGCATTATTGTAAGGAAGGTTCTGACAAACTGTGGATTAAGGACATGCTTCACGAATTAGAAATTATCCTGTCTGTCACATGTCTGTAGTGGACCAAGCTGGTACCTTGAACTGGTTGAACCATCATGTCTGTGTCCAGTCTGAAGGTAGTCTTGTGGGAGAAAATGAGTCTCCTCCATCATTCATTATCACTGGTGACGGTAGGACACACATGCACAACAATAGCACATGCCTCATTGTTACATGAGAAAAAAAATCATATTTCTTTCTATTGCCTTAAACAACTTTTTAGAGAAGTGGTAAAAAAGAATTAATGCAGAAGCAGGAGCATTTTCAGAACTGTAAGGAGAATTATCTGGCAATGCATAAGTGGAGACATAGCATTACAGTGCATTAGCACTCCTTTTTATGAATAAGGATTTCCTAAATAATGGACTAAAGAAAGTTGATGCATAAAACGAATAACAACAGCGAATGAGATGACAAGTTATTAGGGTGGGTTAATATACAGTCAAAACTATTAGAGACCACAAGAGTGAATCAAGATTTCAAAATCTGAGTGGTATTCATTGCTATTGTTATGACTAATAACTACATTAGCCATATTAGTATTTTAGTATTCTTTATACAGTGCCTACAATATACCTTACAAAAGGCTAACCTCACCTAATACCTTTCCAAATGGCTTGATATGGGTTTGACATATGTCAAAGTAAAGCCCAATATGTTTTCTCTGTAGTTAGAAGGAAAATACAGTGAAGTTGTACAAAGGCCAAAGTTCTGCTTTGGAATCATAGATGCAAACAAACACCCCTCATTGTCCAGTGTGGCCTTTCTGATTATATTGATATGCATGCTGAAAACTGGGCTACAGAGTGAATAAAAATGTTTTGCCTAATCATTCCCTAATGACAGTGACTTATGTCCTTAGTGCAGTCGATTTGTTTCCTGGGTTTTAAAAGTAGATTATTTCCATGGTGCAGGCTTAGCGTAAGCTGTTGAGAAACCACAAGCACTGCACTTCAGCCTGAGTTTGGGACATTCGCCAAGGGTAATCTGATTAAAAGAGCTTTTTTTCTTGCTTCTTTTTTACAACATTCTCCTGCTTTGAAAATTCTGGGCAGTCAGATAGAATGGGGCCAAAAATTGTGTTTTTTCACAGGCATCCTGTTTTGCCTGAGCAGAATTAAAAGCGCGATAAGCAGCATCACAGGAATGATTCTTTTTGACAGACTTGCAACTGAATAAACAAAGCATCTGTTACAGATCCACAAGCAAATCCATGATCTATTTAATGCCGGTTTTGCTTATTTGTTCTGCCTTTAATCATGTTTGATTGCTGCATAGGTGTGAGCTTCTGAGGCCTCCCTTTATTTGGAAGAATTCAAAATGTGTCCTTAAAAAAGAAAAAAAAGAAAGCAAGCTAAACACACACACACACCAGGGTCCCCCCCCATCATCTTCTGTTGCTTGACATTTACAAATGTTCTGCTATAAACGCATTTGTTTGTGATGTGCACGGGGTACCATTTACCTGAGAAATTTAGCAGCTGTACATTGTTCAAAGGTAATTATCCAATCTCAGATCTTGGGTGACTTAGAAAAAGAGAGTGTAATATTAATTAAGTATGTCATGTTTGCACACACTATCACACACTGTTGTTGGATATCTTGCCTTATTGAACTACGTTTCTGTTCTTTTGTCATTGAAATGACAAAGGGAAATCCTGTGCTGCTTTCCTTAATGTTCTTGGAGTTCTAATGAACTTTCATACTGCTCTTCATTATCACAAAAAGGGGGGAGTTTGAGTTACAGACTGATTTCGATGTAATCTCCTGTTTCCATGTCACCCTGTTCGTTTCAACCTTCAGAGAAGTGGCTCTCCATTGTGCTAGGCCCTGCGTGCGGGAGCAGAAAATGACATTTGTTGTTTACTAAACTGCCATATTGCTTTTGCTTTCTCAACCAGCACTGAAGGGAGATTCTTATGTGTTGGAGGAAAATACAGATTCTTATGTGTTCTATTGCTTTGTAAAGGCAAAACTGTCTCATAGAGATGGTACTGCATTTTGCAGCCCTACCATTTTGATTCAAAATCCTGGTTTGTTTCTCCCTTGCATGTGAACTGAACCAGGAAGTCTGTATTTTTATCCTATTTTCTCCTAGTCTCTCTTAACTCATGTCATTTCCCCCATTTTTTAAAAAAATGCCTTCAAGTTATGTTTATACTTTTTTTTGTATCAATGGCATCATAAATGGTGTACAAAAAAGACAAAAGAAATCTGAATGCCAGCAACAAATCTGGATAAAATGACAAGACTCACAATGACAACATGTATACTTCATTAAAGTATAATTAATGGAAACATAAGGTTTTCTCCCCAGTAATTTCTAAATTACAAATAAAACACCAGAATATTGCAGATTGCAGTGCAGCACAAACTGTGATTTTCTAAAATCCGCAGACTTGCACCCAGATTTGGCTTATATCTTTTATTTATGGGCATAAATCCCAATCCATTAAATCCTTCTAGTTCTTGCAGAAAGAGCCATCTCTATGCTTTCAAGGAATATCATTATAATCTTTTTGAAATGACACTCCTGTAACTGAGTCATCCCTCTACCACTACCATGCAAATTTCTCATATTTCCAGCATCTATCTCTAAAGTCATTCCAGCAGCATGAGTCTGAATGGGTTTATAGCCTACATTAATAAATATATAAATGCTTATTTAGAAATGCATCCCACCTTTCCTGAAATCTTGGGGTGGGTTAATATAGAAAACTGAAATGAGCACATGCAGAAAGGCAATGCTACATCACAAACTATATAAAGTTTTACAACGTTTTACCATAACTAATGAGTAGCCATGCCTAACTACATAGGACTGGACTGTCTGTGTTTCGTTGTTTCACCTCTGAGGATCATAGCAATAGCCTGAAATTCATATAAAATAATAGTTTATATTCTGTAATCTAGACAGTCTCCATAGTGCATCCCATTGTTTAAAACCATGCACATAAAATGAGGGGACATAAAAGGCTTGGATTAAACAAAGGACCAAACATGGTCAGTTGAAGGATTCACATCTAGTAACCCCCCTAACCTATTTAATTATATAACTTACATCCTTGGTTTGGGCATTAAGCCATACAGGATGAGACGGTGCAGGGTCTGACTGGGAAGTGAAATTGGCACTGGAGCAAGCCATGCTGAGTGACCCCTGTGGTGTTATGAGCTAGTGCTGCCAAGCTGAATGGTGCCAACAGCTAGATTTAGGTCACCCATTGTTAACTCACATAAACTGATGTATATTCATTTAGTGCAGGAGGAGGCAATTGGTGAGCTGACACCAACCCATGTTGCTACTGAAGGATCCAAACCAAGTGGCCCTGAGGAAGTGGCAGAGGGTTGCTCTCATGGACAACCTTCATTGGGAAAGAGAAAAAAAGAGTTGGATGTGTTGACTTTCCTGGATCTTTCTGTGGCTTTCATCCGAGTTAGGCTTCTAGTTCAGCTGGTTGAGAGGAATATTTAGGACACCTCTCACCAGTGTTTCCAGTCCTGTCTGGCTAACCAGATGGTGCTCAAGAACACCTGATCAGTTCTATGGCACTAGTGCTACAGACTCCTGTAGTGTTGTCTCCTGGTTCAAACTATGCATCATCACTGTGCCAATGAAATTCAAATCTTCTTCTTGAAAACAGGATCAGATGAGATAGCAGGTATCCTGAATGAATGTTTGGAGGAAATAATGGGCAAGATGAAAACCAAAAAACCTGAACCTTAACTCAGAAAAAATTAAGGTGCTACTGATTGAAAAATACAGACAGGGATTAAATAGCCAGCCTGTTCTTACTTTTCATCTAGTTTGGAGCAAGCTTGGAGGCACTATTTAAACACAGGCAAACACCACCATTCTTGATCCAAAAATGATCCTTTTCTTATGTGCTGCCCGCTGCAGGAAGCCAAAAATGAATTTTTGCCCCGTTCTCTCTGTGAACCAACCCTTTGACAGGAGTTATGGGCATCTGTGGTTACTGGCATCTATACTTGGGCCATATAATAAATGAAAGCTAAGAAAATGCAGTAGTTAGCCTGGTATGAATCACCCAGATATTATAGTTCAGATGTACCATTAGTTCAGTGTAGAGTCTATATAGTATTAAATGTTATGTATCAAGGTAACCTCCCAAGACTCCTTGAAAATATAAGAATCAGGGTCATTTGACCTCATTGGCGAAATACCCAGAGACAGGAAATCTAATTCTTCTAGATTGCTATTTTCTACATATTTATTTATTTAATTTCCACAATGCACTGTAAAATAGGTTTAGTGTGGTGTGGTAGACAGACTTATGAGGCTTTGGACATATCAGTTTCTGTGTAATATACCTTACATGTATGCTGAGAGAGAATAAAACATACCCTCATGTATGGCAGAGTAAGTTTGGGGAAATAATTAGGTCCTTTGAATGCTTGCTACTTGAGATGCAAATGCATATTGGGGTTTGTGTGTGTATACGCAAAATTAAAAAGATGAGACAATGTTCCTGTGGGGAAATTGGTCTCATACGTTATTCCTGATCCTCATATGAAAAAAAAAAAAAAGATAGCGTGAACAATATCTACAAAATATATCTTTAGGAACCAGTTGGTTAGAAATCACTTTTAGACCCACTGGAGTGTTCTTCCCTAATTTTTAATTTTAGCCTTAAAAATTCAATGCATGACCTTTGTATTTTTCTCTATACTTCTGCATGCTTTAAAGACACAGTGTTGTACCTCTAAAAATGAAATGTTCATGTCAGGAAGATGACCTGCTGTTTGGGGAGGGGAAAAGAAGAAATCATTAAAAGAGATTTCTCAATAACCAAGAACATCTGTGATCCTGTATTGCTTGCAAAAGCATAAAGGCCTACAGGGCTGCTCTCCCTCCTAAAGTAAAATGCTTGTGATCCCTCACCCCAAAGGAAGAAAAGGAGAGGAGAAAATTATGTGACAGCAGATCAGCTGCTCTCTGCTTCGTCTTCGTTTTTGAAAAGCCTAGGTTGTTGCTATTTAACATATAACCTTGTGACCTTACTGCTGTGGCTGCTTTGAAACACCAAGCTATTTAATTATGCAGATTACAAACAGAGAAAAACATCAGAAGAATCTGCCTGAAAATTACCTTGTTTGACTGAAAATTAGTTGGTTTATTTGAACTTACAGGATGTTGCTTTTCAGCACTGGATCCTAGTTTGATGCTTTGGTCCATTTATACTGTCTTACATCTCTGTGGGGCACCTGAAAGTGTCAAGAATTAATGGGGGAAGTAATAACTCATCTATCATCCTTATACCTAATTATTTTAAAAGACATAGTCTGCATTAGGCACTAATGAATGGAATCCTTCTCAAATCCTAGAGCAAATACAAATGAAAAAGCAATAGATATCTATTTCATCTATTTGGGGAAGTCAATAATGTTATTATGCTGATGTAACTGCCAATAATCTTGAAGTCCGCACAAGTTTTTGTCCTCTTTTCCAAACTAATGTTGTTCATTTCCATCTAACAAAGTGGCTCCCAAAAGCTTAAGCCATCTTTTTGTTTTTGCTGGATGAATGGAGGAATTGGAAAGAGAGACATATTTAGCTCCTGTGTTAAGCTTCAAATGTGTGTGTCTGAAATTCCATCAAGTCACTTTGGATTTATGGCGATCCTTTGAATTAATAACATCCAAAATGTCCTATTGTTGACAGACCCTGGCTAACTGAGTCAATCCATCTCATGCTGGGTCTTCCTCTTTTCCTGCTGCCTTTAACTTTTCCTAGCATTATTGACTTTTCCAATGACTCTTGTCTTGTCATAATATGACCAAAGTACAATAGCCTCCATTTAGTTATTTTAGCTTCTAGGGAGAATTTAGGCTTGATTTGATTTAGAACTCACTTATTTGTCTTTTTTCACAGTCTGCAGTATCTGTAAAACTCTCCTCCAGCACCACATTTCAAATAAATCAACTTTCTTCCTGTCAGCTTTCTTCATTGTCCAACTTTCATACCCATACGTAGTAATGGGGAATACTACAGTATAAGCTATTTTCATCTTGGTTGCCAGCGACACATCCTTACACAAGGATCTTTTCTAGCTCCTTCCCAGTCTCAATCTCCTTCTGATTTCTCAGTTGCCATCACCTTTTTGGTTGATGATGGATCCAAGGAATAGAAAATCTTGAACAATTTCAGTTTCTTCATTGTCATCCTTACAGTTGTGTAATTCCCCCATAGTCATTCCTTTTGTCTTCTTGATGCTCAGTTGTAATCTTGCTTTGGCACTTTCTCCTTTTACCATCATCAGTTGTTTTTTCAAGTATTCACTATTTTCTGCCAGTAATGTGGTATCATCTGCATATCTCAAATTGTTAATGTTCCAGTTTTCACTCTATCTAAATCTAATCCAATTTTCCTTATGATATGTTCTGCATAGAGATTTAACAGACAGGAATATAAAATAATTCTTGTCTGTCACCTTTGCCAACTGGAAACCATTCTGTTTCTCCATATAGTGGAGGTTGCACATCAAAACAATCAGATGTTGTAGCACACCCATTTCTTTTAAAATCAACCTTACCATTTCATGATCTACACAGTCAAAAGCTTTGCTGTAATCTATGAAAAACTAGCTGTTTTTCTTCTGAAATTCTCTCATATGCTCCAGTAACCAATGTAAATTTTCAGTATGATCTCTAGTTCCTCTTCCTTTTCTGAATCCAGCTTGAACATCTGGCATTTCTTGTTCCATATGTGGTAACTGTCTTTGTTGTGGTATTTTCAGTATCACTTTAATCGCATGAGAAGTTAATGTGATAGCCTGATAGTTGCTGCAGTCTTTAATGTCTCCTTTTTTCAGAACTGGGATGTAAATTGAGTGTTTCCAGTCTGGGGGCCATTGTTTTGTTTTCCATATTTGTTGGCATATTCTTGTCCATCTTTTGATGAACTCAGTTTCTGTGACTTGGAATAGCTCTATTGATATCCAATCTACTCCCGGTGATTTGTTTCTCCCAGTTGCTCTCTGTGTAGCTTTCACTTTACTTTCTAGAACTGCAGGTTCTTCTTCAAAAGTTTTTTTTTTGTTGTTGTTGTTCCTGGGCAGACAGGATAAATCTACTAAAACAGTTCATACCACCTAAGTATCTGTTCTTATTTAGGATGCTACCCGTAGATATTGCTAACAAAGACCTATCACTCTGGCAAAAATCAATCTTGGACTTCTTATGGGCATATAAAAAGCATAGGATATCTTTCACCACCGTATGTGGATCAACTTCAGTGAGGGAGTCTGGATCTGCCAGACCTAACAACATATTATGAAGTATCCAATTTAGCAATTATAACTAAAACATTAAAGTCAAATCCTCATGATGGTCAGTTACAAATAGAGAATTCTTGTACAAAAGCATATTCCATACTTCTGGAAAAATCCTCTGCAACAATATCCTCTAGTAGAACCAAATACATTTTTAAAATCCTCACTGAAACTATGGGACAGACACACAAAGTGTCTGGTCCTTTGGATATCTCAATTGTCAGCCTTCTTAAACCAAGACTGGTTTCCATCAGGTAAAGAAACACTAGCCTTCTTAGACTGGATCTGAGCAGGTATCACCCATGCAATAAATGTACTGGAGAGAGAAAGAATACTTGATAAAACACAATTGGAAGCCAAGCTAGGAGGTCCCATTTCATGGTTTAGATACTTTCAAATAAGACATATGCTTACCTCAACTATTTTCCAGGGTGATTCTGTTAAATCTTTTACCGAATTTGAACTGTTACTGCATAATCTGGCCCCACAGGAGACAGCCAATGGCGTGCCTCCTGGGGACCGCCTTTGCCGCCTCGTAAGGAGGAAGTGGGAGGGGGCTGCAGTGCAGCCTTGCCTCCAAGAGGGGGAGCGGAGCCGGCGGGTATTTCAACAGCTGGCTCTGCCCTCCCCACGCTTTCAGTGCTTTCTCCGTGCTCGGTCGATGCTTTGAGCAGGCTGGGGAGTTCGCGGCCTTTGCAAGCAGAGGCGAGGCACAGGAACCGGGAATACTCGAGGCAGCTCCAAGCTCATCGGGGAGGCTCAAGTAGTCAGCGGAGGAGGAGTCCTGCCGGCAGCTTGGAGGCTAGATCATCGCTGGAGGCTTGAGCATCGCGGCGGCTTTGTTCTGGGGCGCGGAGCACGTGGGCAGGGGCCTGCTACTTTCAGCATCTGGGGGCCTCCTGTGTCGCAGCAGCTGGAGTGGCAGCATCTGGCATCATCAGGCATTGGGAACAGTTGCTTTGGCCGCTGGGAGGGGCTGCTGCAAGCAGGAGGCATCTGTGGGGCCTGCCACACCGAATTGGAGAAAAATATAGGGAGGGAATTGTCAGCCCCCATTGCATAGTGAGGAGGACCATTTCTGCATCATACTCCCATAGTAATTTACTGATTAATTCATTGTAGGGCAGTTGGTAAGGCTGCTGGGGGCCCCAGTTCCCTTCCTCGGTGGGGGTAGGGCTGTTCCTATTCCCCATTGCATCTTTACTGAAGGGTGTGAGATTGTGTGTTGGCCTTTGCGTCATGGTATCTTGGAAAGGAAAAGGGGGGCCAAAAGGGAAAGGGCCTGCGCCCATGAGTCCCATGCCAGCACCCCCTGCCCCTTCTTCATCGGATGATAAGGATGGGAGGGCAGAACAGCAAGCTATATTGGATAGGCTGGCTGCTCTAGAGCAAGCTAGGGTGGTGACGGTTCCTGCCCCTCAACGGCCAGTTGCGGGGCCTGACCGTAAAAAGGAGAGCCGGGCAAAGAGAAAGAGGTTCAGGGAGGAGGTCCTTAAACGTCTTTCTATGCTTGAACGCAGGCCTAATGAGGCTGGGCCTGATGCTGGTGATACAGAAGCGGCGCCGGTGGAAGTGGTGGAAGCCAAACAGACGGGTCCCAGGGGTAAGTGGAATCCTGCATTACAGTTGGGTCTGATGTGGCCTTGGGGCCCTTGGGGGCAGGGAGCCAGCTCTGGGGTTCCGCCTGCCACCCAGGCGGACACTACACATGGCTCTAGGGACGCAAGTCAGCCCTGGGCATGGGGACGTCCAGCTACAGCCATGCATTCTCCCTTGCCGTCACTCTAATATGTTAAATAAAGTGGCCTTAGTTTCATCCAACCTTGTTGTCTGACTCTTTCTTCCGTCTGAGGGGGCAAAGGTGATGGCACCACAGTAGGTTTGGTTTCAAAGCTTTATAAAATGCTAAAAAATGGGGATAATTCAATCTCTTCTAGATGTAAGAAAAAATGGCAACTGAACTGTAAAAACAGAATACAAACAATGGATTGGGCTCAGATCTGGTCCACTCCTTGCTTTACTTCAAGAATATTCAATGTTTGATTTCAAGCAGGAAAGATAGTGTCTCGCTGTTATTGCACCCCATTGCAGTTCTTTAGTATGAAATTGTCTAAATCCCCGAATTGTTGGAAGAACTGCAGACAAATAGGTGACTTCTTGCATGCATGGTGGTCCTGTCCAAACATTAACAGATTTTGGAAAATCAAAGTAATAACAAATGAGCCTCTACCTCTTCTCCCTGATGCTGTCCTGTTGGGCTGGTGGCCAGATCTACCATTTGATAAAGCAAAAATGGAAAGAATTACTTTATTATTGGCAATAGCCAGATTAGCAATAGCAGTGCACTGGATGCAGGAATCAGTGCCTACAATACATGCCTGGAGAATCAGACTATAGAAATATATTATTTTAAGCAAAATAACAATTTACAGTTCTCAGTCATTGTCACTGCAAATCAGAGAAAAATTTATATATCTTTGGTTCCCTATCTCTCATATATAAAAGCCTTCTGGTGGTGGCACTCTCCAGAACATTCCACACGCTCCTGAATTGGTTGGCGCCCTGGTGTGTCACTCACAGGGCGTCTGTCTCCACTGGCTGCATTGCTGCCTCCCTTGGCATGGTCCTGCCCACAGAGGCGGCACCTGGCATCTCAGCCTGACTCTCCTTGGAGTGGCCGGATGGGTCAGATGCTCCAGTGGCTGCCGCCTCAGCCCAATCATGCTGCCGCCACCATGGTCATCCTCGCATGGACCCAGTGTTCCCCGCTCATGCCACCCTGGCAGCTGACCTCTCTTCCCCAGTGATGGATGCTTGACCTTGCTCTGCCTCATGTGCCACCTCCATTGCCTGCCTTGCGCTCTTTACAATGGCTGAGAGGCGGGGCAGGGGAGGAGGACTGTGGAAAAGCCGCACAGCCACAGTCGGAGCATGGCGGGAACTGCCCAGGTGGAGGACAGAGGATGGCTGCCCACTGGACCGTCCACTCCGGAGCCAGCTCTGCACTTCATGCAAGCCCCACGGGGAGGAAAGGGAGGCAGGGGGACAGGAGGGGAGGGGTGGTGGCGACACGGCTCCTCCTGTGGGGGGATGGTGCAGTGGGGCTGCTGATGTGGGAGGCTGCAGGGATGGGGCCGGCCAGGCCACGGGACAACAAAGCTGCCCTGGTAGAGAGTTGACATAATGCCAGCGACTGAGAGGCCAGGTGGATCACTGGGTGAGGCCTCCACGAACCTCAGCACCACCTTACTTTTCTCTTACTTGCTTACTCTTTCTAGAGCTTGTTGCATTTCTTCCCGCAATTGTAGTACAATATTTATCAAAAAATGATGTACTACCTAAGAACTCTGCTGATCTTCATTGGTCCTGTTATTACGTGTCTCATTTAGTTGCATTCACATGGGTGGGGAAATTACAAAAGTTCTATGAATGAAATCCACAGTATAATACCTGATACGCTGTTTAGCTGGGAAATTATTATGGCAATCTTGGATCGTTGTCTTAAATTGTATTGTCTCAAGGTATTTACGATTGACCCTTTCCAGGATTTTTGGTCTTTATGTTTGTTTTTATGCTTGTTTGTTTTGTGTTTAATTAATATTGTGCTATTATGGGAGCTTTTGAATTACTTGACCTGTTTATACTACAATGTAATCTTTAAAATAAAAAGAGAATTATTAAAAAGTGTCTTCCCGGAAAGAATCTGTCATTCTTTCATCTCTTCTGTATAGTTCTTGGATGTACTGTTCAGGCCCGTAGGCAGAAATTTTTGGTTGGTGGGGCAGGAGCCAAGGCACTGGGGCAGGGGAACTTAATCAGACCAATAATTTCTAATCTAATTTGTGGTAATCTAATTAGTGGCCACCCACCCTGGGGGAAGAGGCCTCCAACTAGGATCAGGCCAGCTTCTCCCCAGGATGAAGCAAGGGAGTCCTCCGAGGAACATGAAAGGCACCTGGCCACAGCAGAGAAATGTGGATGCTTCCTGGCTGAGGTGTCCTGAGTGGAGCTCCTGGCCCCACAAACATCTTATGTTGGAGGTGATCCAGAGAGGGAGGCAGGGAGGGGCTCCGGCAGGCCAGGAAGGAGAGTGGGGCTGGCTGCACCTCTCCAGATGAATCCCTTTCCACCCTGCAGAGCTGCAGGTGCAGCACTACCCTCTGAGTGAGGTTCTTCCTGTGCAATTGCAGTGGTCAGCTGACAGTCCAGCCAGAGAGCACATTCTGGCCGGCTCTCTTTTGGGCAGGCGAGTGATCCAAGCGGGTGGATCAGGCAGGCAGGCCTCTCTACAGTGCACCTGGCATCATGTGACCCATGGTGGCTGGGTCACATGATCATGTTCAATGACTCCTCAGCACAGGTGTATTGCAGAGAGGCCTGTCTGCCTGATCTGCCTGCTCCTCACCCACCCACTCACTCACTCACTGCCCTATAGTGAGGCAAACAAGCACAGTCAGTGCTCCCGTACAAGCTGGCCTTTGTGGCAGGGTTGGTGAGGCATGGAGCAGGGGCAGGAGTGGTGTGGTGTGGTGCAGGGGCTTGGATGGTGGGGTGTGGCTCATAACTGAGGGGCTGTGACCCCACAATGTCCCATCACAGCTATTGTTCCCACCTTTTCTTTATTTTGTCCTATTCAGTTAGTATATGCCTGTGTTGATCTTTCAGCATGCCTAATGGTGCTTTAAATTTCCCTGATTTCATGGATCTTGTGGAACAGATCTTTTGTTCTTCCTTTTTTGCTGTTCACTACTACTTATTTATTTATTTATTCAATTTCTAAACCACTGTTCCCCATATTTGGGGCTCAGGGTGGTGTACAACAAGGATCCAATCATAATCAAATTTAAAATAAACAATAAAACAGATGCAATGACCATTCCATATGGCATCTAGGATCAAATTACCTTACTCCAGGGAGGTAAGTGAACTGAAAGGAGGCCAGGCTAATTAAAAAAAACCTTGCTGTCCTCAACCGTAGGCCTAGCAGAACATCTCTACCTTACAAGCCCTGTGGAACTGAACTAGCACAGGCATGGATGTCATTTGGCAGAGAGTTCCACCAGGTTCTCTGGTTGAGGACAGCTAGATATGTACCCTGGTTATCATAACAGTTTTCTTTGTCTCTACATGCAACTGGAACACTGCATTTAGACTTCTGATTCTATTTCTATCACCTTTTACTTTTGCTTCTTGTTTCTTTTTAGCAATTTTAAGAGTTTAATCACTCATTCATTGAGGCTTTTCATTTCTTTCGGCTGCAGGGATAGTCTTCGCACTTTCTTCCTTGATAATATCTCTGGTTTCAACCCATAATTCTTCTGGTTTGCAAACCTGTTCTTTGTGAGGGGGGTGTTCTAGGCTGCAACCATCTTTCACAGTTTTGTGTATGTTGTGCTGCTTCTGATGATCAGACTATTGGTGAGATCAGTTCAAACTTTCCCTCATGGGTTCCCTCTGTTCTGGGGTTGTACTGGTATTTTGCAGGGGGGTTTTGTGTTTGAGCATTTTAGCAGCCCCATTTGCTCAACCTCTCTTCCTCTCTTTCTTGGAGGACACAGGAAAAGTGCAAAATTCTTAAATGTAGATTTACATGAAATTGGCTTCACTACATTTATTCTTCTGTCAATCATGGGAAGCTTTCTGTTGTGTACCCAGTGAGACCAGGCACGTGGTTGGGTCTGCATGTGAAGGGTGCAAGCTTCACTCTGAAAGATAATAGCCCAAACAGATCCTAGCGCACACCTATCAGAGGGCTAGGATACGAGAATGGACCTATGGGACTCGAGGGCACTGTAAATAGTGTATCATGGGAGTGGGTGTGTGTCGGGTGTGGTTTGACTACTGGGATATAAACCGGCCTCTGGGCCAGGTATCAGCATCTCAAGATCTGCCTGTAACTAAATAAAGTATGAGCTGAAATCACTCTCCAATGCATCAGGAGGATGGGATCCTGCTGAGCGAGCCTGACTCTTCATCCAGCACAGCACCAAGCATCGCTCCAGTGGAAGCTGCCGTGCCCCACATCGCTCCTGAGCAGCACCACAATGCACACCACTCCCCAGGACACCACTTCCCACTTTGCTCGAGAATCATGGCTGTCACTCTAGGACACCTCGAGGTCTTCGACCCCACACACCCCGAATTCTGGGAATCGAGGGTAGTCCAGCTCACTAGCTACTTCACCTACCATGAGGTCACCAATGCCACCAAGAAACAGGGAACTCAAGAGCCTGCTAGGACTTGCATGGTTCAGGCCCCTGGGATTTGAGGTGATGGGCATCAACTCCATACAGCCTCAGGACTTTAATTCAGTCTGTGAGGAGTTTCTGGGGGGTTTCAACGGTATGCTTGGCTGCTACTCTGGAGCCCTGGTCTCTCTGGAACTTGATCCTACTGTACGGCCCATCATAATGAAGGCCAGGTGGCCCCTGTTAGCCCTGCAGCCCAAGATAGAGGCCGAACTGGACCACCTGGTAGAGCAGGGAGTGCTGGAGCCAGTGACACCCACCCACTGGGAAACCCCCATAGTGACCCTGGTGAAAATCAATGAGGATGTCAGGATTTGTGCCGATTATAAGTGCACCATTAACAAGGCACTGCAAGACCACGCGTACCCGGTACCAGTGGTCAGTCAAGTGTTGGCCTCCTTGGCGGGGCAAGGGTTTGGGGCAAACTGGACTTGGCCGAGACCTATCAGCAGCAGCCAGTGGACGATGCCACCGCTGAGGCCCAAACAATAGTAACGCTCAGGGGGGCTTTTAGAGTACGGTGGTTGCAATTTGGGGTGAGTGTGGTGCCTGGTATCTTCCAAAAATTGATGGATTGTCTTCTCAAAGGCATCCCAGGAGTCCAGCCATTCTTCAATGATCACAGCCCTGGACTCCACAACATTTGCTGAGCAGCTCCAGTCAGTGCTGGAGCGCTTCGCTGCAGCCGGGCTGAAGGTAGAGCTGGAGAAGTGCCTACTGGGGGTGCTGCGGGTGGAATTCCTAGGGTTTGTGGTGAACGCCCAGGGGATTCACCCTACACAAGAGAAAGCCCACACCATCACTCAAGGACCCACACCCTCTTTCAAAGCAGAGTTACAGGCTTTCCTAGGACTTTTAAACTTTTACCACTCCTTCTTACCCCACAAAGCCACCGTTGCGGAACCCCTCCACAGGCTGCTCGACAAGCATGCTCCCTGGGTCTTGGGTCCTAAACACACCGCCACTTTCCGGGTGGTTAAAGAACTGTTGGTCTCTAATGATGTACTCGCCTATTTTGATGAGTCCCTGCCTGTGGTTTTAGCATGTGACGCTTCTCCCTACGGGGTGGGGGCTGTCCTGGGGCATCAATTGGCTGATGGTCATGAGGTTCCCATGGCCTATTAGTCCTGGACACTGTCAGCTGCTGAGCACAACTATGCACAGATCGATAAAGAGGCCCTTGCGATTGTAGCCAGCATGAAGAAATTTCACAACTTCCTGTACAGCCAGGCCTTCATGATTGTGACCAACCACAAGCCCCTACTGGGTCTGCTCACTCCAGACTGTCAGACTCCCCAGATTTTGTGTCCCCAGGTGCTCTGCTGGTCTATTTTCCTTGTGGGATACCAGTATGTGCTGGGCCACGCAGACACATTAAGCTGACTCCCACTGCCCTCCTCTGACCCCAACCCAGTGCCAGTCCACCACATCGCCTTGCTGGAGGACCTGCCTGATTGCCCAGTCCAGGTGGGAGAAGAGTTGCATCACTTGGCCTGGGATCACATCCTCTCCCAGGTCCTTGACTGGGTGGGGAGGGGGTAGCCGGCTGGCCTGGTGGGCCCCAAATTCATGGCATTCTCAGCCTGCCATGACAAGTTGTCTTCCCACAAAGGGTGTTTGTTGTGGGAAAGTCAGGTGGTGATACTGCCACCCCTACAAAGCCGAGTGCTCACCGCCTTGCACGAACACCACCCAGGAATAGTGAGAATGGTGGTATGGTGGCCAGGGCTTGACAGTGAGGTTGAGGACACGGTTAAGCAATGCCAGAAGTGCCAGGAGTCATGGCTTGAGCCCCTGAAAGCACCAGTGCGACCCTGGGAGTCATCCCACAAGCTATGGGCCAGACTCCACCTGGACTTTGCCAGGCCCTTCCAGGGCCAGATCTTCTTTATTCTAGCCGATGCGTACATGAAATGGCTAGAAGTGACACCAGTCCCATCGACCTCAGCCCGGTCTGCCATCTGAGCGATGTGGCGGATCTTCAGCTCACACAGAATACCGGACACAATCATAATGGACAATGGTGCCGCTTTTAACTCCTCAGAGTTCCAGGAGTTTGTGCAGTACTACGGTATTCAGCACATCTGCTCCGTTCCCTTCCACCTCACAACCAACGGTCAGACAGAGTGCATGGTCAGGACAACTAAAGAGGCGCTACACCACATAGACCGAGGAGACTGGGACTACAAGCTGGCAGCCTTCCTGTTCAGCTAGCATATGAACCCTCAGCCATAGTCCTGCAGAACTACTCATGGGCTGCCATCTGACAACCCATCCTGACCACCTCCATCTGGACCAGGCACCGGACCACAGTGCTAGCCTGGAAGACCAGGTGGCCCCAAGAGGTTTCTTCCATGAGGACCCAGTCTACGCCCAAAACTACGGCTCGGGTCCCACCTGGGTCCCAGCTAGAGTTGTTCAGGTGACCGGGCCCCTTTCATATGAAGTTTCCTGTGAGGACAGCTAGCTATGGAGATGACACATCAACCAATCATGCTGCTGCATCCTGCTTACGGCCCCAGAAGTCACAGACAATGACGACATCTCACCCAGGGAACCAGAAGTGACTGATCCTCTGCATCCAGGGACAAGTGTGATTCTTGGAGGGGAGGACAGCAGCAACCCTGAACCAGTGAGCAGCACACCAGCTCAGGCTCAGATCCCAGCAGCAGAGAATTCATCCCCGGAGCCAACCAGAATGGTGCCAGGGAGCCCAGCTCCGGCTCTGGATGTCCGCCACTCCACAAGGGAGCAAAGGAGGCCCACGTACCTGAAGGACTATGTATGCTAAGGTAGTCTGGACCAAGGGGGGAAGGGTGTTCTGTACCCAGCAAGACCACGCATGTGGTCGAGTCCGCATGTGGCCATGCAAAGGGCCCAAGCCTTGCTCTGAAAGACAATAGCCCAAACGGATCCTAGCACACACCTATCAGAGGGCTAGGATCTGAGAATGGACCTATGGGACTTGAGGGCACTGTAAATAGTGTATCACAGGAGTGTGTGTGTGTCGGGTGTGGTTTGGGTACTGGGATATAAACCGGTCTCTGGGCCAGGTATCAGCGGCTCAAGATCTGCCTGTAACTAAATAAAGTATGAGCTGAAATCACTCTCCAGTGTATCAGCCTCAGTACTTTATACTTTCAAACAGCAACTCTGAAGCAGAAAAGATAATTTATTTGCTCGGTCACTTGGCCCCTGACATTTTAAAACTGAAAACTTTAAAAGAGTGTAACAAGAAGGATTTTCCCCACCGGGGAGAAAGGTGAAAAGGGTCAAGGGACAATCTGGTGAATCTTACATGAGAGTGTAAGGCAAAAGGAGGACATGATCCCAGCTTTCTCAGGATGCAGAGGAAGAGAGGCAGAGAGAGAAGACCAGATGCACACATGCATGCACACACATGTGCACGCACACGCACACACATAGAAAGGTGCCCCCAATGTGAATGACTGCTTGTTTCAACACAGTAACTTTTCATCACTTCTCCACTGGGATAAAAACTTAAAAAAAAAAAAAGAAACATACCCGCCTTCCCCTTTCTGGACAGGTGGTTTGTGCTGGAAGTCACCAATGCGAAAAACTTAATTCAGATTAGGAGCAGAGGCTTTGTTGCAAAAAGTATGGGAGAAACCAGTTTAATTAGGACCAGGGGAAAAATGGGGAAGATATGAGACAGCTGTGGGATGTTTACGAAGCTGTCTGAATACAAGAAAAAACATGCTAACATCAGGTAATGCAAGTGAATTTTTAAGGCATTTCTAAGGACGTCATGGTCTTTAAACTCTTCAGGAATGTCATTTAGATTGTATTTTGGCACTATGAATGTTTTGGTGTTTTGAGCTTTATTCCGATTTTTTATATTAACGACTCATAGTCTGTACCACAATCAGCTCCTGGTCTAGTTTTAGCAGAGAGAATAGAGCTTCTCCATCTTCTGCTTCCAATTATGTAATTTATTTGATTTCTGTATTGGACACACAGTGCTGTCCACATATTCAGTCATCCAGTTACCTGAAACATGTGTTCACAATGAACAAACTATTGTCTAGAATTCTATGAGTCACTCCCCTGTTAATTTCATGCTCCTAGCCCAAATCTTTCAACAATATTTATTTTTATTTTATTAAATTTATATTCTACCCTTCCCACATAGCAGGTTTGATTCTGCTTTGTTTCCTACTTTTGTGTTCCAGTCACCTATGATGATAAGCACAGATGTTTGTCAATTTATTCCTGGACACTTGCATAAAAACTTTCAACTTCTTCATCAGCACCTGCAGCTGGGGTGTAAACCTGAATTATGATTATGTTGGTAGACTTTCCATGAAGTCTGATGTTATTCAGTCAGAGTTTGCATAATAACCCGACTGCTTATGCTACATCTCATCTCAATATTAGAGCAACTCCATTTTTTCTGTGCTTGTCATTTCCAGAGCAAAATACTTTGTAATTTTCTGATTGAAAATGTCCTGATCCAGTCCACTTTCGTTCACTTACTCCCAGGATTGCAGTATTTAAATGTTCCATTTCTTGTTTTACAATTCTGAGCTTACCTTGATTCATACTTCTCATGTTCCATGTTCCCATTATATATGTTGAATAGCTTTGGATTTTCCTTTTGCATCCATTCACATCAACAACTGAATCTCTTTTTGGCTTTAGTCCAGTTGTGTCATTAAGAATAGCACTATTCATACTTGTCCTCAGCTCTGCCCCAGTATGTGATTGAGTGCTATCTGACCTGGGGGTTCCATCTTCCAGTGCGATATCTTTTTTTGTTTTGGATTGTCTCATCAAATCAAGCCTCAAATAGGTTAGTGTGTAGTTGTGAACATTCATGCCAAAGAGGAAACAGCCCTTTCTTCACTGCTATTTCCACAAGCTTCCCACACTGAATCACAGCTCTTCTTTAGAGAAGAAGCCAGAGGCCCTGCTTTCAGTGATACATAGCCCTATGCAAACAGTTAAGAAGGGTTCTGTTTAAAACAGAGAATTCAGCTCACCAAAGTGGAACTGGCCATAGTATCTTCCTCTTTCTCTTATTTAAGTATTGCTCATATGGCTACTGCCTTAAGCAGAAACAAAAATTATTTTAAAAGACCTTACTCAGTATTATTTCTCTTATATTTGATTATTGTGCCTATGCATTTTACCACTGATAGTAGCCATGACACCTGGGCTTGCACATTTAGCAATTCCACATTTTTAAGTAAAGAGGTGACTAAATTAGCCCTCAATTCATTGAATATAGGGCACTCCATAATCATATGTTCGATGGTTTCGATTTTAGCATATGAGCACCTGCATGTTCTATTAGAATATGATATTCTATTATATCTGCCCTCTAAAAACACCAAGGGAAGAACATTCATTCTTGCCAAAGTAAAAGCTCCTCAGGTTTGGGACGGTCAGTTGATAAAAATATTTCAGCAGTTGCATCGGGAAGGCAATTCCCAAATGGAGTGTTGAACATACCCTGTGCACCCTAATAGATGTAACATTCAAATTCCTTACACTCTTCTTTATTTGTCTTATAATGTCTTTCGTTTCTGTATTCTAAATCATAATTATTCCTAAGCATTGCATTTTTTCCCCCAATCATTGATCGCATTGGCTATAATGCTTATCTGCCTGGATAAGCCCAAGTAGAGTAGATCCTCCCTCAGATTTAATAACCTATCTTCCATTGATAATTCACCTAGTAACTTTCAATTCCCTTCCTTCGATCGAATACATAGAAGCAGAAATTATAGCATCTCAGGCGTAAAGAGCCCTCCTGCATCTATGAAGTCTATCCCTGGAACTCAAGAGTTTGCTGAACTATACACTCACTTCAACTGCTGCTATTGCAGCATTCTAGGCACCCCAAAAGAAAGAGGGATACCAGAGCCAGTTTGGTATAGTGGTTAAGTGCATGGACTCTAATCTGGGAGGAATGGGTTTGATTCCCCACTCCTCCACTTGCACCTGCTGGATGACCTTGGGTAAGCCATAGTTCTGGCACATCTGTTCTGGAAAAAGAGTGGCTTCTGTCAGAGCTCTCTCAGCCAGGTGTCTGTTGTGGGGAGGGGAAGGGAAAGGAGTTTGTAAGCCGCTCTGAGAGTCCCTTGGGTAGTGAAGGGCGGGGTATAAACCCAATCTCCTCCTCCTCCTCCTCCTCCTCCTCTTCTTCTTTTTCTTCCTGCATCTACTACTATTGCCACTTAGCCAGATATATTTGAGAGATGTATTGTCCTCTGAGATATGCTGCTTCATATTCCTCTTCAGTCCTGCTCTGTAGCCAGAACACAGGACACTCTTCTAGTTTCAACAACAAGTCCCTTTACTGCCCCCAGCCATCCTACTTGCAGAAGGAAGAGTACACTTGCAGATGAAGAGCACTAATACACACATTGGGAGACTTCAACCAACACCAATAACAAGGCCCTCCTGTACAGCCCTTGAGGAAAAAACAGAAATAGGCTTGGATTCAGTAATGCTTAAGTGGAAACAGAGAACATTTCTGCTTGCACATAAATTTGTGTAGCATCTAGTGTTTTCCTCCCTATATATTGTAGTGCTCAGCAGCAGGGTGCATGAAGACTGTTTTTGTTCATATAGGACATTATCGGCTCAGGATTCAAATCTGTGTGATTTTCAGGTTCACAAAGTGAGGAAGGAGACTGACAGTTCTTCCATTATTCCCTGTGGGGGATCAGGGAGAGGGGAAATGGCTGTTTTTCAACCAAATGACACCAATTTTTTTTTTTTTTTTTGGGGGGGGGAGTCTCCAGCCCTAGAAAGGAGGAGGCTGAATGGACATTTTTGTATTATTGCCCATGGAGGACTTTCAGGAGGGATTATAATGGCTGTTTTTCATCCAAATGACACCAAAATTGTAATAATGAGGACTGACTGTCCCCTCAAGACCACCCAAGTTTCAGGCAAATGGGATCAAGGGTTCCGATTCTATGAACCCTCAAACAAGGCACTGCCAGACATCCAACTTGCTGAGTGGAAAGGAGCCCCACCCCCACAAATGAGGGAGCAAATGAGCGTATCAGCTCTCTGCAGCTTGTCTCCAAAAGTGATTGCCTGGGAGTGCTGCGTTCTCCTCCCTTGCAAGGATTTCATTGGAGGCAGAAAACGCTATTGTCCGGAATCAAAGAAAAAGACGAGTTCATGCTGCTTTACTGGTAAGCACCTGAACTCAGAAAACAAATGGATTGTTTCAGGGGTTTCGTTATACCAACAATCCCAGACTTGTTTTGCCATTGTTGGAAATCATTGTACCATCCTGAACCAGGAATTTTCATGTATACCTTCAGCTTGGGAATTTCATTACACACCCCTAGAACCCAGTAACCGGTTGCACAAAAAATGCAAGTAGGGATACAATAATTTAACTTCACACAATTGGCTACCACTGTCTTTTGCTTTTTTGTTGGTGCAAGAGCTCTCACACAAGCAGAAATGTTGTGCTCAATCCAATCTTTTATGTCTTCAGAACTCATTTAAAGGTACATAACAAAGTCCAGTGGCACCTTTAAGACCAACAAAGTTTTATCCAGGACATTCAATGGGTGACCTCAAAGTAGCTGTTTTATTGCAAAAGAACTTCAAGAACAAACTAGAAAGGGAAATTCCTGAGTTGCAAATTATTACAATACTCAGAACAATGGAATCCCCAGGATTTAACAGGGATACTGGATTCTTATCTCACTATGTATGCTAACCTCATTCAGCCCTCATTCAGCCCAATCTCCCAGACGGTCCATTTTATTTTATCTCTTATTTGGAGTAATAGATTAGAATAGTAGATTGTAATGTAACGTAATGAATAGTAGAAACTGGAATGTATTTCTCTAGTCTGGGGACAAGGGAGATAAATCTGCACAGCCAATCACCCCACTTCAAAGAAGAAGATGCTGTAAAGTCACTTCCATACTTGAGAGGAGACGGATGGCAGGGTCTCAACTAATTACTCTCAGCATTCCACAATTAAGGATACATCACTCTCCAATTCTGACGTATTTATTCCCTTCACTGTTTCCCCCCCAGAACTGAATCCAAACAAATGGTAACCATATAAACTCTTATTATCCCTGAATCTGTTAAACATCTTCATTAAGCTGTATGATAATTTATTGCTCACCCTCTATGTATGGACTGGTAATTTCAAATTTTGTTTCTGTCTCTGTCTTGACTCTAATTGACCCTTCCTGGAAACTAACCCCATCCCCTCTCTTTCTATATGTAATGGCTGAGGAAATTCTGTTTCACTGCATCTGAAGAAGTGTGCTTGCACACAAGCACTTATACCTTGAATAAAACTTTGTTGGTGTTAAAGGTGCCCCTGGACTCAAACTTTGTTCTAATCCACTTCATGTTGAGTCTTCCTTTTTTCCTGCTCCTATATATGAGTACTGGCACTTTTTTTTTTTTTTAACCAAGAAAGCCCTGATCACTTGTATGGGTGGCTTAAATTCAGACTCCTAACATAGTCAAACTCCTTTTTGGCAAGTTTGTGGCTGGATATCTCTACCTATATGTATGGACTGGTAGCTTTCATTTCATTGTATCTGAAGAAGTGTGCTTGCACTCGAAAGCTTATACCGTGAATAAAACTTTGTTAGTCTTGGTGCCACTGGATCTTAAAGGATATAGATACGCACATACCTCATAGGAGAAGAAGGTGACAAAGGGAGATCGGGAAGCAAGCACCAAATTTGAAAGGGTCTGGGCTCATCTCATATGTGCAGGAGGTATTTTCAGCTGAAGAAGAGTTCTGTATTCTCCTAATTCTGATTTTACTCCTGTCCTAATCATTGACAGTGCAATTCTACGCAGAGTTACTCCAGTCTAAACCCATTGAAATATATGGGCTTAGATTGAAGTAACTTTGCATAGGATTGCATTGCAAATGTATTTTCAAGTATTGGCAAACTGCACATAAATTGCCATAACTGATATAATAAGGACCTCATAGCACCATCACTGCCAAGTTAACTTTAATGTAGTATCCAGCCAAAAAAAAGTTGAAATTATATTTTCAAGTATCTTCCAAATATCTGTAAATATGTATTCTAATTTTTTTTTAAAAAAAAAACGTTTTGTACTGCATAAAGCATCAGTCAAAATTTATTCAGCATACTAAAAGCAATTAAGGTCTCATTGAAAGTGTACCAATCTAAGGATAGCGTCTGTGCTGTTAAAACATCATAGTTCATATGGCTGGTAAAAAATATTTGGCTATATGGCTCAGGACATGCTGACTTTTTGTATAAAAATACACCTGAAATTTATTCTGTCTGTTGATTATTGTGTCATTAATTCTTCTCAAAAATGTGGTTCTTTTTAAAGTTCTGATGTGTTAATAAAGTGTTAATAAAATATCATGAATAGTTCTCAGTCAGAGCTCAGAACCAAATCATGCATTTAGAAAAAAAAAGTCTTTTTGGTAAGGAAGAAGCTGAGGTGATGTGATGGACTGCACTTATAAAAGCTCAGAAGTGCTGTACAAACAGGTAAAAGGACTGTGAAGGGTTAATTCTTCACAGAGCCAGAGAGCCTTGAGTGACAGGCTGTTCCAAGAGATCTGACAGGTTAGTATCAGCTGAGTGGAGAAAGACTTCTGAATTGCATGCTGAGGACAATTCAGTCTGATTTCAGCCCTAGTTGAGAAGAGCTGAGTACTGAGAGTTCTGGAATCCAGTCCAGACTGAGAGCAGTTTAACACAGACAGGAGAACTGGGGGAAAGTTGGCAAGGGAGTTTGGGAAGTAGGTGAAGACCATTTGGGCCAAAGAAAGGGGATAGATCTTCTAGTGAGAGGAGAATTTCCCTACCCAGTCAAACAGGGAGTTGGCTCTGAAGAGTACAGAGATCCCTGTTCTGGTATGGTTAGAAACTGCCTGTTAGAAACCTTAAGTCAATTAAAAACTCAAGATGAGTACTGGTGTTTCAAGAGAAGGGGCTGGGATACTGGAAAGAGTGCACTAGCCTTCTGGAAACATAAAAAGAGTCAAAGAATACTCAAAGAAAGTGTGCTGGAGTGTTTGGAAAACACTGGAACACAAGCCTCTCAGCATAAAGATTTAAGTAACTGTGAAAAGCTTAAGAAACTCTCTTAGCTTGAAACATAAGAACTAAAGTCTATAGGTATACTGGTTTTACCTCAAAATTATCTATATTGACTTACCTCAGAAATTTTACCCCTGCTTTCACCTGGCCTTTCCCCTCTACGTTGAATAAACTATTTTGTTAATTTGGAGTATAAAAATGTCTCCAGTGCCATTAAAATTAAAGGGGGCTCCCAATCCTTCTCTCAGGTTCCTGGGCTGAGCAAACAGCCAAAATATAACACTGTGACAAGGTGGGACAGCTAGAGTTCTTCAGCAAAGAAGAAAGCACATTACTAGGGCAGCTGAGTCAGTAAAGAGAAAGAAAAACAGAGGGAAAATCTTGCTTCTGAGGGAGGGAAATGGATGGGGCTGTCATAGATGCATATGTGACTTAACATCACACAAGGCTCCAGAAATTTCTCAAATGTGCACCAGTATTCAATACATGAACTGCAATCAATTGGCTGTAGATTTAAAGCATCTAGATGAAAGAACACCTATAGAATCAGGTTACACGTATCCATTATGAATAAAGGAATAAGGCAGTTTTGAGACATTGCTGTACAATAAGACAGTTTGGAGGCTTTTTGGCTGAGAAATTCCTGTGGCTGTGCCTCTCTGGGAGTCCCCATGTGCAGTCCTGATGAAGGCATCGAAAACTCATTGAATCTGGAGGATGAGTTGACTGCAGCCTATCTCTTATTGTTTGTCTCAGGTCTTAAGGACTGGTTCTACTTGATGTTTACAACATACTTTATATTGTTTAATATTGTTTATCTTAAGAAGTGAATGTACTTGCTTTATGGACATTTGAAGTCCATTGAAATTGTAAACTTAGAATTTGTGAAGTCTTTTTTTTTAGAGTGTCAAATAGTAAATGTTTGATATTGCTTTAAATCTCCACCCTATTGATTGCAGTTCATGTATTTCATGCATTGGATACTGGTGCACATTTGAGAAATTTCCGGAGCCTTGTGTGATGTTAAGTCATATATTATTCATATCTGTTCATCTATTTCCTTTTTTTAAAAAAAATAAGAATTTTATTAATTTTGCAATACTATGGGACATGGGGAAAGGATAGTAATACCCTACCTCTAAATCTACAGGAAATGGGGATAGGAGGCTAATACATCGAAACTACTGGAGTGGGGAAGGAATGCTATAACCTTACCTCTAAACAATCCAATGGATAAGGGGGAGGGAACACTAACATGGTGACATAATCTGGTTTACATATATATATATCCATGTCACCTAGTAATACAAAGTTGTTATTGCTTGTTGAAATTATGCAGGAAAGAAATAAGAGGTTACTTTAGCTAACTAGTTAACAAAAACTGCATTATCGACAGTTGTCTTGTTTTTAGGGTCTTTTCTTCTTGCGTTTCTTTATTTTTCGAGGTTTGGGAGTGGCTGCTCCTTTCCCTGATTCGGACATTTCTGAAGAACTAAATAGTTTGGAGCTGTCGCTTAATGAATCCTGTGAATAGGATTCTTCTTCTTCTTCCTCCTCCTCTTTAGTTTTTGAGTTCTTTTCTTTTTTGTTTTGAGTTTAATTTAAGTAGTGGTCCATAAACTTTTTTGCCTTAGGAACAGTGTCAATCATAATTTTTTTCTCCTCGTTTTTGAAACTCAGTCCGTCAGGAAATGTCCATCTGTAAGATATTCCTTTTTTTGGTAGAGAGAGAGTAAGTTCCCTATAAAGTCTCCTCCGCTTCCTGACTTCATAGGGAATATCCTTCAGGATTTTTATCTCTTCGTTCTTGATTTTTAGGGGTTTTCCCTGTGTAGATTTCAGCACCAGATCCCTGGTAGACCATCTCGTAAATTTCAAACATATTTTTTCCGGGAGTTTATTTTTCTTTATAAAGTCAGGATAAGTCCTGTAGGCCCAGTCCATTTCCTTCAGTAATTCTTCTTGTTTGTAATCCATTAATGGGGCAAGAGCCTCTGCTAAAAGTTCCTTTCAATCCTCATTCTTTTCTTCAGGAATCCCTTGGAAACGTAGAACATACATAGATCTTTCCAGTTGGAGCTGTATTAGCTGTGTTTTGTTGGAGAATCTTTCTTTCTCTGCTTCATCTGCTCATTTGTTGATACTCTCAGTCTGTTTTTCTATCTTTTTTAATGTCTTCAGTTACTGAAGTTCTTTTATCCATTTGAGTCAATTGTTTTTGTAAATTGTCCATTTTAACGTTGAGGTTAGTCATCTGTTCTATTAGAGGGCACAATGCATTCGCTAACAGTGTGGACATATCTACATTTACTTCCGGATTCTGGGAGGGAGTCGATGGTTGGTTATTTCCAGTCAATGTTTTTTTCTCCAGCGGTGTCTTACGCACTCTCCCAGCCATAATATCAACAAGAAGTAAGTTTCCCAAAAAAAGATAAAAGCTAGCTGATTTTAATCTGCTTTATGTTCTCATGCAGCTTTTGACTTCGCTTAAATTCTCATGCACTTGCTTTTACTCAAAGTCCTTTATTTCTGCCTTAAAACTGCCTTGCTTTTAGTGGGGGGGGGATAGCTTGAGTTTCCCCTCCACCCCTGCTTTGCACTTAGGCACTTCTAATTACTACCAAGGTTCTTATAGACGCTTTAAATCACCTAAGCATTGCTTAACTCACGCTTTGAAGCCTTGGAGGTCTTTTAGAAGCATTTCAAAACTTTTGACCATGTCCGCTTGTCCGGCGGTTGTCTCTGGGCACCATGATGGCTCTGCGGTGATGGGAACTTTCAGGGGAAAAGGTGAGCCTCAGTTCCTTGGCCGTCACTTTGGAAGAGGCTCTCCTCAGCTCCCCAGGCTAAGGGTCTCCTACAGATGAACTTGGACCCTTCCCATCAGCCAAGTTTCAGTGCAACCCCATCAGAGCAAGATGAGGTGCAGCTGAGCAGAGAAATGCTTAAACCAGAAGTCTTCTATTTCCTTAAATTATTGTTAGTTTTTAGAGAATATGTAGCATACATTTTCACCCCAAAGGAAAAACTGGAAACTGCAAGATATTGCAATATTTCAGCACCATCCCTCCAGAAACAAATTTGTGGTCACATGGTCATTTTGATCGGGTTTCATTGCTGTTCCCTCTCGCATTTAAAATTGCTGATCAGACACCCACATCTGTCTCCTGCACTGAAGTGGTCTCACTTGCGTGATCCTCCCGGTTCCCTAACGAGTGTTCCGACACCAGGAAAATCAAGTACTTTTTGGGTATTTGCACTCTGAATCTGTGATTTTGCCTATCTGGACAGCCATCTCTCACAATGACTGCAATTAGGTCATCTGAATGTCCCTCTTCTGGTAGTTTTTTTTTTTTTGTGAGTTTCACCATTGTGCATATGTGTGCATGCAATATGTGCACATATGTGCACATGTGCATGTATGCATGTGCAAATATTTTTTTTAAAAAAAATGTGCTGCACTGCCACTTGGGTGGCACAGCTGTCTGGACAGTGCCTGGAGCATTGTCACACAAAGCAAGCAGTTGGGCAAGGGATGTGTGATCATCTGAACCTGCTTAAAAATATCCCAGATCAAATCTACAGCGGGAACAAAACATGATATGCTTGCCATGTAATCACAGCCTAAACGTCATACAATCACATCTCTGGAGTAGTAAACAAAAATGGTTTAAGAAAATGAAGTGTGTGCTTCACAAGGTACATCAGCATAGCAAGTAAACTGGCTCCTCTTTGTTGAATTTGTTCAGTACTAAGAGCAAATCTGACTGGTTGAGTGCATCTGTGTTGGAAAGTAATTCTATGTACACATGCATCTGGATTATTTTAGGCCAAATAATCTCTCTGTATTTTCCCTTCTTTTTCTTAAAATAATATTTCTGGCAAGAATTGCACGTTATATGATTTTTCATATTTTAGTTCTCATCACAAGGAACACTAGGACTGATTTACAGGGAACTGTTATTAAGGGCACTTTCACACATGCACTTTCAATCCATTTTCAATGCACTTCAGTGATTGCAAGTGGATTTTGCTGTTTCACACAGTAAAATCCAGTTGCAAAGTCCATTGATTTTTTAATTGCTTTTTAAAAATTGCTTGAGTACAGAGGGTTAATTCATGCCAAATATTATCAGGACTAAGAAAGCAATAACTGATAGCAGCTCCCCATATGTTAATGTAGAATTTGAAAGATCCCCATTACAGAAAGCATAAGAAGTGGAATTACATTGAGATTATTACATGGTGCCATAGCATCTATATGGACTGTTGTACATGCAGATTATACTGATGAAATGATGATATAGGACAGATTTAGTAGGTCAAGTGCAAGTTATAAATGGTAAAAACAGTTAAGATTCTACCTGCCCTGAAGGCTCTGATGTTATATGATGTTGAAGCTAAGCAGATATTAGCTTTATCAGTGTGCAGATGAAAACACCATTGGAACCCCATGTAAATCAGTCCAAACATTGTAGAGGGAGTGCAAGATCAGGCGGGTTAGTAAGGCAAATTCCTACTCTTGTGCATGTTTGGCACAGCAAGTTTTAATGTTATTTAGATTACCAGCAAACAACAACAAAAAGGTTCTGCTTGTTCTTTCTTTGACATGTTCTAAAAGTGTCCATTCACACAGCACCTACATAGTGGTCTCCCAGCCTTCTTTCTAACAAATGGAAAGCTGCTAAAAACACTTCGGTTGTCTTAGTTGCATTTGCTGGGCAAAGATCATCATGCTCTGATTTAGTGTTTTCAAATAAGGGTGCCCTCTGGTGCAGCATTCTATTGAGAGACAACACAGCCCAGGCAGGAGAGTTCAGCATGGCTACTAATAAAACACAAGTGCTGCTTTGTCAGGACATGAGCAATTACTTGAACAAGTGCCAACCAACAAACCAAACATTAGAGCACAGCTCTTCAGACCCTCAAGACAAAGGGCCAATTGACTTTCCTCATTAGTTTGTGTGCCAAACATGCAAACAGAGTTTCTTTTCTTTCTTTGATGCTCAGACCATGCCAGCTTGTTAACATCTTGGGTGGCATCCTGGTTACAAGCTTGTAAAGTTTCTTATGTGGTTCTAATTGAAATTATAGACGTATCCTATACATTGTTCCACAACGTAGTTTACTTACATTTTATAAATTCTAGTGTTATCCTTATGGACTGGGTCTGAATGACATGTAAGAATTCCTTTTCTCCCCCTTGACTTAACTTTTAAAGTTCCAGCTTGTGAATAGTGCGTAACATGAAGCTTTTGCTCAAATTAGAAGCCTTTGCTGAATCATTTAGGTCAGGAATTCAAGCATAAAGCAAAACTGTTTTATTTAAAGTAGCTACATCCTTTATCTTAACCTTTTGTGTTTGAATCATAACCTTACAACTACATGGTGATAAGAGTTAGATTGTAGAAAACATTTTCAGACACATTGAAAGGTTTATGTGCCCCTGAATTTTGCTTTCAGTTTTCTTCTGTTTCTTTTGTATTCATCTAGTTGCTGAAGTGAAATAATAAGTTAACAGCTGTGTTCCATAACAAGATGGTTGTACAAAATTTAAGTTGTATAATTAGTACAAATTGTATAATTTGTATAATTTTTTGCTATTCCCTAAATCCACATCATTTCAAAATAAGATGTATTTCCTCCCCTCAAATATTTGAAACCCAAAATGGTATATTCAGATCCAATTCCACAGAAACTCCCATGGACATATGAAACTCCTTTGCCTGTTTTACTTCAAAAGGCTGAGTACTTCTATATAAACATATCTTTGCAGGTATGAATGAATGTAAGTGAAATGTGGTCTTGGCCGATCACTCTCAGATTCAGTTTCCCACCTGGGAGGAAAAAATGAAATAAACAGTAATCTAACTCATTGTCAGGAAAACAAATTAAAGATATTGAAGTATTGAAGGTGATACATTCAAATGAATAAAACAAGTACAAATATTTATTTTTATTCATTTATATTATATTTTCAGTGTGCAAATGGCTTTCTAATTTTCTAAAAAAAATATACAGTACACATAGCAAGATATAAAAAAATGTTTAAGATATTCATATATCAGTTAAATTAAGTGAAACCCAAAGGGAAGAGCTTACACTTTTGAAATTAAACAGTTCATATTCAGTTAAAAAAATGACAGATATAGTCTTTTATTCTTTCCATTTTCAACAAATCTCTAGGCAGACAAATTGCATGTAAAAAATCCCTGCCAGTTTTGGCATTTGGGAATATAACATGTTTTTAAAAGCCTACTACCATTGGATTAGGATATTAGCTCACATGTAAAAATAAATTGCTGGATCCAATGATGGTGTTGCTAGGATCTATGTGAGAACAAAGTTGGCATCTTGGTTTGTTGCAGGCCTTGGTACCAGAGTCCATGTTACTGCTAAATAGTTTATCATTGCAGGTGAGAAATTGTTTTAGGTTAGCAGGCTGTCTGTAAACGAGAAAATGTCCCCCCGCCCTCCCATGCCTCTGTGAGAGAAGCGTCACTATCCAGCATGGGTTGTAGGTCATTAATAATGGATTGAACTGGCTTGAGTTGTGAGCTGTAGGTGACCACCCGTTGTAGCTCAAAGTCTCAGCCTTACTTTTGGGTAGCTCCAAAAATGGGGCACCACACTTCTGACCTGAACCAGAGATCCACAAAGTCAGGCCAAGGAGGGCACTCTTGTCTTGAACCACAGAGCTAGCCAAAAGCTTTGGGAAAGTGTTTCTATTTTCAGGTAACACAAGGCAGCCCTTGAAGCAATCTCCAGCCTTCTTCCTCCACCCAGCAAGGTATGCATATGAAACAATGCCGAGTTCCTCCAGCTACAGTATCTACATTTCTAAATCCAGATGAGTTAGCCATGTTAGTCTGTTGCTGCAAAATAGTAAAAAGCCCAGCAGCATCTTTAAGATTAAGAAATTTTATTGTCGCATAAGCTTTCAAGAAACACAGCTCTCTGATAAAGATAGCTATGTTTCTCAAAAGCTTATGCTACAATAAAGTTTGTTAGTCTTAAAGGTGCTACTGAGCTTTCTACTATTTTACATTTCTAAAACTATTCAGTGGATACCTCCAGAAACTCACATAGCCCTTTTGTGTGATAGTGATGTCTATGTGAAAATCCTTTGGTTCCACAACTGTCCTTTCTGATGCTAATCAGGGAATCACTTCCCACCTTTTGTGTAAACCTGGGAACCTATTCAACCTGCCTCAGCAAGACCATCAGTGGTCATCAGACCCATTCAGCCAGCTCCAGTAGAGCCATCCAGCACCTGGTTAAGCTCATCAATGCTATTGTGAATTCAGACTCTGCACCCCTGTAACCTCATTGGTCACACCTAGGTTTTGCTCCTCCTGGTGTTACACCCCTGGGACCCCTTATTGTTCCAGGTAGTATTTTGTCTTCACCTGAGACAAGCCCGTCTAGGCCTTCCACTGGTTCACATTTTTCTCCAATGTCTATATCCACCCAAGCAGATGGCTGTCAAGGTGTGCACTTGGAGGGTGCCTATATTTTGAGTACATCCCCAAAGTCTCTTCTTTGGGCCTCCTTTTCCATAGTGCTTAATGCTGGCCATTGGTGCTATGCTCTGCAAGGACCTCTGCACATCTGGACAGGTAATGTAACCCCTGAACTGATGCTTCCTTTCACTATCATCACCTCTGCTTTCATTGTGTACTCTTTTCTTGAATGCTTAGTGTGCTTGTAATTAGGGAAATTTGTCAATAAAAACTATTTAATTTATTCTTCAAATCTGGAGTCTTCCTACTGTTCTGGACCTTAGTATAAACAGGTGTGCGATCTCTGGTACCCCTCTGGCCTTCTTTGCTGCATAGCTAATTTTCTCCAACAATGAGGCAGGCCATTGACTGTAACACAGTGGCATTCTGTTGTCATTTTCTTCAGGCTTGTCTTATAGCAAGCTGTCCCTGAGTATCATTCTGGCTTTTCCAAACATCTTTCTCACCAACTCAGGAGGATACTGTAGTTGCAAAAATGCCTGTTGCAGGTCCTTCAAGTGATTATCTCTGTCTGAGGGTATACAGCAGATGTGACTATAGTGTAGGGCTTTGCTATAGACAATGGATGCGGTAGCTGGAGGCATGTAGATATATTTGCCGATCTGTCAGTTTCCGGTATAATGTGGCACTTATGTGTCCCTCATGTAGCCATACTGTGATGTCCAGGAAGTTTATTTCTTGTGTAGTGTAATCCATAGTTAGATTGATGGTGGGCTGGAAGCTGTGAAAAGCCCAGTGAAATCTCTCAAGGGCTTCTTTGCCATGGGTCTGTCCCTGTTGTTGATCAGGTTGTTGTCTTCTTATATATTGGCAGGCAGAGTTAATGAGCATTTTCACTAGGACATATTTTTTTTTGTTGCAGGAGAGAATTCATACTATTGAGTATGAGAGTTTCTTTTGAGAGATTCTTCTTCACTTTGGCTGAATTCTTATTTTGTAGTGGACACCGGGGTGGCAAGAGCAGCAATTAGTGCTTGTGCTGTGAGTGAGAAGCTATACAGAATTGTTATTCTGAGACATAACAAGAGTCCAGCTACCCTAATTCTGAACCATTCCTATTACTTGGCAGCCAGTACAGATCTACATCAAAATAATCTTAAAGAATGGCATCTTGGTCTGTCACCTCATTTCTTGAAAATGAAACAGTTAATACTTTTGAAGAAAGCTTCCTCTTGTACAGTACCACCTGAAGTTTTGGGACCATTTCTCATGGTCTGACTTGGTTTCATTATTAATTTATTTATTGCCAATTTAGCCAATTAAGTATTCATTTATTCTTAAAACAATGACAAAATATAAACAACCCACTATCAAGAAAAAGCACAACTTACACATACTATATGAAACCTGCATATCCTAAACTGAAACCTTTATAACCTCTAACAGAAGACAATTTTCAGGAGGGATAGTGTCATCATGGAAAAAAGCCCTTTGCTTGTATTTTCTATACTGGGCAAGAGGAAGGAACATATAATAATGCCTGCTGCTTAGATCTCAGTTGGTGCAGAGGTTGATGCAAGGTGAGGATGACATACATGATGATGTATGTGCCTCATTTTGTATGTGTCCTGGCTGATGGTAGGCTTGAGGATAACAGCTAAAGTGAGTAAGCTCTCATTACAGAAAAACACATTTCCTTATCGTAATTATTTGAATGTTTTCTTTCCACCATGCAAATCTCCTTCAGAGTTAATCATACTTAGAAAGAGTATTTTATGCACATAGCCCTTCTATGCTTGGCTTTGTTTAGCAGTTTTCCTACATAGCAGTGCAAAGAAAGGGGGCATCAAGTCCTATGTCCACTGTTCATTAAATTGCATGGAATCTAGTATAATCAGACTTGAACTGTGTCTTTGTGGATGATTTCTGCTGTTGTGATGCAATTTATAGTGGATCTTGCCCACTGACTTACTGACCTGTATGCCATGGCTCTAATGCAAAGGAATAGGTAAATTAATCTTGTAGCAAGTATACTCATGTACCATTGATTGGAAAAGAAACAGGTGACAGATTCATAGGGAAGCAATGAGTGAACCAAATGAAATAGAAGGGAAGCAACCCAAAAAGAAATAGATGCAGGAAAGCAACTGTAAATTAAGTGTGAGGAAGAAATGGACAAAAGACATGCTTGCCTCCGCTGCCACCCTAAATTATAGTGACACTCTCAGCTTTGTAAATTACCACTGGATCTTTATCTAGCTTATTGAGGAACTTTTTACTTCTTGTGCTTAGAACCAACAATTGTGGTGGAATATGGACACAGGCAGTTATTATTTTTCATTATATACACATAACACATGTTTACTGTCTATAGAAAATGTTGAAAAGAAAATGACCTGGAAAGTTAGACAATGCACCCAAAAGGTCATATATATTTGTAACCTATATGTACATTTAATAGGAACCCCTGTTTTTCTTGATGCCACTCCTGGGGGTGGGACTAGTTTCAAAAAATAGGTTGAGAAGGTTCGTATTGCTTCCATTTCCTTTGTATACTGTATTGTGGGTCAAAACCACTGACAATACAAGCATATATTGCATTCCATGACACTTCCTTGTTTCAGAATCATGATAACAAGAGCCCTAATGTGTATATGAATCCACAGATCATCTGAACGGAAGCATATGCTCTTGCCAGCCTTCACAGTTGTTGTTGTTTTTTCTCTACTTCCTTCCTATGATCTCTCTCCTTTGTTTGCATGCCTTCTGAGATCAGCTGATGGAACTCTGTTGCAGGAACCTGCATTATCATCTGTGCCTAGCAGAACCTCCCTTCTTGGCTGTCACACTAAAGCTTTTGAAATGTCATCCATATGAAAATCACCCAGTTCTTTCAATGTAGGCCTTCTAGAGAAGCTGAAAGCTTATTTCTCCAGAAGACTTTTTTTTTTTTAATTTATTTATGTGAGCTAATTTAGTGTCGTGGTTAAGTGTGTGGACTCTAATCTGGGAGAACTGGGTTTGATCCCCCACTCCTCCACTTGCACCTGCTGGATGACCTTGGGCAAGCCATGGTTCTGGCACAGCTGTTCTTGAAAAAGAGCAGTTTCTGTCAGAGCTCTCTCAGCCCCACCTACCTCACAGGGTGTCTGTTGTGGGGAGGAGAAGGAAAAGAGTTTGTAAGCCGCTCGGAGACTCCCTTGGGTAATGAAGGGTGGGGTATAAATCCAATCCCTTCTCTCTCTTCTATACTGTGTATAAATTGACTGATCAAGTCTACTTTTCCTTCCAGGAGCTCAGGGGCACATACTTCTTCCTCTTATGTTATTTTTATGTTCAAAACCACCCTGTGAAGTAGTACAGATTGGTCGACCCAGTGAGCTTCATGTCTGACAAGGATTTTAACCTTGTTCTTCTCATTCCTAGTCCAGCAAACTATAAGTTATGCTACAGTGGCCCCATGTAGAGCATCAAAAGACTGCCCCAAGAAGAATGAGTGAGAGATCTGTTAGTGTTAGGGTTGCCAGGTCCCTGGGGGGTGGGGTTGCCATATCCAGGATGGGAAACTCCTAGAGATTTGTGGATCTCTGGGGAGAACAGGGAATTCAGTGGGGTACAATGTCATTGAGTCCACCCTCCAAAACATCAATTTTTTCCAGGGTAACTGATCCGTGTCGTCTGAAAATGAGCTGTAATTCCCAGCTCCCACCTGTAGGCTAACATTCCTAATTAGTGTCAGTTTTGCACAAGACATACATGTAGTACATCTAATAGTGATGGATGTTCCTCCCATGAAACAACTCCTCCATATAAATGGTAATATATCCACATGCAGATGTAACAATGAAAACCCAAATAAAACATTTAAAAGTTTTGTCAATGGAAAAGGGAAGGAAAATATACAAGTGGGATGAAGAAAAATGCACAGTGAGGTAGAAAAAAAATGAAAGGCACTGGAGGAGTGTGTGGCATTTCTCATCTCCTGTGAGTCCTTGCAATCAGATATATATTTTTTTAAGAACTGTGCTCTTAGATGGGGCATGCAAGCAAAGTATGCCACTGTGTCAAGCAACAAAGGAAACATCCAGAAGTGATTCAAGAAAATTTTGAATATTACCAGTATTAATACTATTTGGAAAAAAACAGTAGCAAAAACAGCTGCAGTGACAGCATTAATAGTACATGTTTATCACCAGCAGCATGTGAGAGTCTGAGGTAAAGTGCCAGGCACAAAGAGTACTTGAAGGTACTAGCTCCTAAAATCATGTTTGCAGCTGATGCTTATTGTCTCTTTTTAAATACCTTGTGAAGATGGTTAATGTGGTGTATAATGCAGGATGCAGCCATTTTTAAATTGTGTAGCTGCAATAAAGAAGGCCAACGCTATGCTGGGGATTATTAGGAAGGGAATTGAAAACAAATCAGCCAGTATCATACTGCCCCTGTATAAATCATTGGTGCGACCTCATTTGGAATACTGTGTACAGTTCTGGTCACCACATCTCAAAAAGGATATTATAGCATTGGAAAAAGTGCAGAGAAGGGCAACTAGAATGATAAAAGGGTTGGAACACCTTCCCTATGAAGAAAGGTTAAAATGTTTGGGGCTCTTTAGCTTGGAGAAACGACGGCTGAGGGGTGATATGATCGAGGTTTATGAATGGGATTGAGCAGGTCGAGAAAGAAGTACTTTTCTCCCTTTCTCACAAGACAAGAACTCGTGGGCGCTCCATGAAATTGCTGAGCAGTCGGGTTAGAACAGATAAAAGGAAATACTTCTTCACCCAAAGAGTGATTAACATATGGAATTCACTGCCACAGGAAGTGGTGGCAGCTACAAGCATGGACAGTTTCAAGAGGGAATTAGATAAACATATGGAGCAGAAGTCCATCAGTGGCTATTAGCCACAGGGTATAGATGGGAACTCTCAGTCTGGGGCAGGTGATGCACTCTATTCTTGGTGCTGGAGGGGGCAGCAGTGGGAGGGCTTCTGGTGCCCTGGCCCCACTGCTGGACCTCCTGATGACACCTGGTATATTTTGGCCACTGTGTGACAGAGTGTTGGACTAGATGGGCCATTGGCCTGATTCAACATTGGCTTCTCTTATGTTCTTATGTTCTTATGTTCTTAAATTCAAATAATAGTCCCAAGAAATGAAGCTATTTAATTTGAACTATCTATTCAGTTTGAATGTATGTTTTTCTGTTCTAGCAATGTATTTTCAGGTACTGGTATTCATTTTGTTGCTTGCAAGACACATAGCAATGGGGATTTCCCTTCTCCACACTAGAAAGGTGTCTTTCAGTATAGTAGTGATATTTCTGAGAGCAAAAACTGCTTACATTTGAAGGTGCATAATGAGGATCAATGTGTCATCACTGTACAGATGTTAGAAATCTTACAAAATTAGATTTTTCCAGTTCTTAAATTCACAGGCAGTGAACACTGCATTTTGTACACTCAATCAAAAACCGTTATCCTGCACACTGTATTTTTTAATGACTTAAATTCTTTCCAAACATTAGGCTTGTTGTTCAGCACCTTTATTCAAACATGAGCATAATGGAGTTTCCTTCTGTTTGACTCTTACAGATGCCATGTTGTTGAAAATCATGAAGTTACTTTGTTGCTAAATACGAAACATGCATTATTAAAATCTCCAACTGGTAAGTTACACAAAAGTTAAAGTAACATTTTTCTAAAACCTTTGTTCAGCCATTTTAAAGATGTTAGATATCCAAAAAACCAGTGCCTCTTAATTTTAAAAATATGTTCAACTGATTTTTTTTTCCATTAGGGAATAACCTTCTACTGTGAAAACATAGATGTATATTTGGCCTTTTTAAAGCCTCATGCAAAATTTCCATCTATGAGTGGAATCATGATCTAGGTGGTTGTATTGTATCAAAGACAGACAAACAGAGTCTCCTTGTATTGGTTGTGGTTTTGCATTTTAATTGGAGATTACTTCTGTTGCTTTGTTATGCTGTCTGGGGAATGTTTCATGAATTGGTGGCAGGACAAAGAAAGAAAAAGATATAATCAATATATTACATATAATCAAGTATAATCTTGGAGATATGCCAGAGTACCTCAGAGATATGCCTGTGCAGCAACCTGGTGTCATAGCCCTCACCACAGAGATATCAGCACAACTGTCTGCACTGGTGGGGGAAGGAACAGACCCAAGGCATGGTGGGAGTTAGATGGCTTCCTAAGACTCTCTATCCTGGGAACGTCCCAATGGAATCTCACACCAACAAAAACCATGGCATAGCCCATAGGTGTCCATGGAGTCCAGAAAAAGCAACCTCCCCCCCAACAGCCACCACACCCCAGTGTCTGGAAAACCACAAGACGCCAACAAGCACCATGCTTATCACCCACTGCCCCGTCCAAATCCCCACCACTGGCAGTAGTGGTACCCGGCAGGCAATATAAACCCTGGGTTGCATGGGAAAGGCCTACATTGTTCAGCCCTGCAACTTTGGATCTTAACATCTTGCACCACAGTGGTGGCCATGGCTCTTTCTGTAGCAGGAACTCCTTTGCATATTTGGCGATACACCCCTAATGTAGCCAATCCTCCAAGAGCTTACAGAGCTCTTCTTACAGGGGCTACTGTAAGCTCTTGGAGGATTGGCTATATTAGGGGTGTGTTGCCTAATATGCAAAGGAGTTCCTGTTACAAAAAGAGCCCTGGTGGTGGCTCACACACACATTGGCACAACATGCAAGCTCACATTTCAGTGAGAGGTGGGGAATCATCCACAGAGAGCCAACAGATCACCGTGGACCTGCTACCATCTGTGGAGAGAGCTCCATGCTCATCACCCACTGCCCCCTGTCCAAACCCCCACCACAATATTCCCTCCCTGCAGGCATCCTGAGATCAGTGTGCTGCCATGGGAGAGAAGAGGTAAGAAATTCAATTGTACTGTTGGAAACTTTAATATGCATCCAATCCTATATATTTATAGTAGAATTACAATGCCATCTGAAGCAAAAGTAGGCCCTTCTAAACCTATTGACTTCAATGGATGTAGAAGGATTGAACTGTACCTGTGCATCATTACACATTTGTTGCATGGCATTCAGATACCTTTCCACAACTTAGCATTCTGACACATGGACACAGGGATACTGCATATTCCCACCAACCAAATAACATTCAGCTAGTAGGAGACTGTAATTCTTCTGCCTAAACAACATGTCCATTACTGTGACGAGTCATTACACAAGCAGCTATTGACTAATGCCTGTGGACTTTATGTGGCCTCACCTGTGCCCCTCATTTATTTTGTGCATTAACTCAGTGGGGAAAACCACTGACTGTTGAGCCCATCTCATCTCCAGAGTATTGGCCAATCACCTGCAGAGCTCACACAAAGTTCTTATTCTTGGTCATGCTAGACTTATGCCAAAGAAGCAGAACCCTAGGACTGACTTTTGTGCATGTGATCATCCTGTCCTTATTAATATTTGAATTTTGGTTCCGCAACATTCTATGCTTGCCATAATTGATTCGGCTCAAGAACTAGTAGTCAGAAGACACTGGCCAGGGCTGACTGGCTGCTTGGCGGTCCCACCCACGTCAGCCATGGTCAGTGTCTTTGGCTCAGTCTGCTCCAGTCCTCCGACAGGAGAGGACCATCTGGAGTGTGAGCGCAGGGACAGGCCCTCAAGGCCGAGGCAGGTGAGAGAAGCCCTTTTCCGCCCCCCCACACCATCCTCTGGGCCTTCTATGGGGGCAGTAGGCCCAGAGAAGCCCTTTTCTGCCCCCCACACCACCCCCTGGGCCTTCTATGGGGGCAGTAGGCCCAGAGAAGCCTTTTTCCACCCCCCACCATCCCCTGGGCCTTCTATGGGGGAAGTAGGCCCAGAGAAGCCTTTTTCCGCCCCCCATACCATCCCCTGGGCCTTCTATGGGGGAAGTAGCCCCAGAGAAGCCCTTTTCTGCCCCCACACTATCCCTTGGGCCTTCTATGGGGTCAGTAGGCCCAGAGAAGCCCTTTTCCGCCCCCACACCATCCCTTGGGCCTTCTATGGGGGCAGTAGGCCCAGAGAAGCCCTTTTCTGCTCCCCCACACCATCTCCTGGGCCTTCTATGGGGGCAGTAGGCCCAGAAAATCCCTTTTCCACCCCCCACACCATCCCCTGGGCCTTTTATGGGGGCAGTAGGCCCAGAGAAGCCCTTTTCCACCCCCCACACCATCCCCTGGGCCTTCTATGGGGGCAGTAGGCCCAGAGAAGCCCTTTTCCACCTCTCTTCCCTTCCTTTCCCCCCTTTCCTTTCTTCCTCTCTCCTTTCTTTCACTCTTTCCCTCTTCCTTCCTTCCTTCCTTCCTTCCTTCCTTCCTTCCTTCCTTCCTTCCTTCCTTCCTTCCTTCCTTCCTTCCTTCCTTCCTTCCTTCCTTCCTTTCTCCAACCCTCTCTCCTTTCCACCCTCCCTCCCTTCCTTTTTAGGGCCATTGTCTTCCACCACAATGGGCTTTGCTCCCTAGTAGTTATATATTACGGTTGATGCTATTATCAGATTATTCTAATTTTGTAAGAAACTTTGCAAGATAGGTTGTCTTTACTTTTTAAATTTAAGCTGAAACAAGCAGAACTTTCCAATGTCATCTCAGATTACAGTACTTAGATGTTCAGGAGGAATTTCAGACAACCGATATGTTCTGTTTCAGGAACTGTTCATTACACTCTGTGTGCCTATTCAAAAGTACTAACTAGCAGAACTCACTGCCCCCAGTCCAGAAATGTACATGTGCCTGGCAGCATTGTGAAGGATTTCCCCCTCAGCCCTTGCCAAAAATTCCTTGGTTAGTGATGTCAGCTCTGACTGTGATGATGATCATTGGTTGCCAGTGAGGGAGGCAGGGGGCATGTGGACAGTCTCCTTAAAGGGGTTATTGTTTCTTTCAAATCTGACAGTCCCAACCATCTGTTTAGCAGGCACAGCCACCTGGTACTGCATGCAGGGTTTCCCATCTACTCATGCAGCCATGTGCTTTGATGAACGAAGACAGCTAACTGCAGTCCAGAGAATTCTGAAGACACCTAAAAATTATCAAATTCCAGTGAAATGGCCACTTTAGTTCACTGTGGCATTTTAAGACTTAAAACATTATTGTCTAATGGTAAAGCAGTTAAAGAAGTTAAAGACCCATTTGTAATATATGTTTGTGTGTAAACCTTTAAATGAGCACTCAAGATTTAGTTCCTGTTTTCTCCTCAAGGCCTGTATGGGAGGGGCCTCACTGAGGACTTTTTCATGTGTGGGGACTGCAGGCTTGTATTGTGTGTATGAGTGTTCTCCATCTGTAAGTGTTCTCTCCCAACTGGAAACTTTTAAGCAGTGATGCACACTCAGTAGCTTGGCAGCCCCATGTGGCTGTTTGACATGCCACCTGTGGTTCTTCTGAGTACATTTTCACAATGTGATATCCACCACATGATTCAGGAAGTGGGCAAGACCATTTTTAAGTGGGGCTTGCTGTTGGCAGTTGGTTCATACCCTGAAGTGGTGGCCACTGGAGGGACCGAAGGAAGGTGAACCTTCCCTAGGTGGGGCCCTCATGCCAGAGATGGAAGAAAAGGGCCCCACATCTCCAACAACCCTCTGCGCTTCTCTGCAGCTTTTGTACCTTCAACCCAGCTCCTGGGCAGCTTTTAACATATGTGTGTGTGAAGCACCTTCAAGTTACAGTGGTCTTATGGCGACCCCTGTAGGGTTTTCAAGGCAAATAATTAAGCAAAGGTGGTTCACCATTGCCTGCCTCTGCAGAGTTTGCCTTGGTGGTCTCCCATCCAAGTACCAACCCAGCTCGGTGTAGTGGTTAAGAGTGGCGGACTCTAATCTGATCTGGAGAACTGAGTTTGATTCCTCGTTCCTCCACATGAAGACAGCTGGTTGACCTTGGGCCAGTCAGAGTTCTCTCAGAACTCTCTCAGCCCCACCTACCTCATTGGGTGTCTGTTAGAAGGAGAGGAAAGAAAGGTGATTGTAAGTCACCCTGAGACTTCTTTGGGTAGTGAACAGTGGGGTATAAAACCAACCCTCCTCCTCCTCCTCCTCTGCTTATGAGATCTGTCAAGATTGGGCTATACCAGGGGTGGCCAAACTTGCTTAATGTAAGAGCCACATAGAATAAACATCAGATGTTTGAGAGCCGGAAGATGTGAACAAATATTACACACATGTTTTTATTGAAAAATATGTAAATTTGCTTTTTATTAACATTAAATGAGATTGCCAGAAATAAAAACAAAAGGGGTAAAAACAGGTATTGATATTTATATTTATTTGTCCAATTATATTTATTTGTTTGCTAATTATATTTATTTGTCTAAGAGAGAGAGGTGGAAAGAAAGAGTGAAAGAGGTGGAAAGAAAGAGAGAGAGAGAGAGAGAGAGAGAGAGAAAGAAAGAAAGAAAGAAAGAAAGAAAGAAAGAAAGAAAGGAAGGAAGGAAGGAAGGAAGGAAGGAAGGAAGGAAGGAAGGAAGGAAGGAAGGAAGGAAGGAAGGAAGGAAGGAAATAGATGGGGAGGGAGGGAGAGAAGGAGGGAGGGAAAAAGAGAACAAAAGGTGGAAAGAAAGCAAATAGATGGGGGAGGGAGGAAAGAAGGGAGAGAGAGAGAGAGAGAGAGAAAGGTGGAAATAAAGCAAATAAATTGGGTAAGGGAGGGAGGAATGAAGGGAGAGGTGGAAAGAAAGCAGCATTAACTTTATATGTGTTCTCCAAACGTCCCCACGCCAGTCGGCTTGCCTTGGATAATGCATTTAAAGTTATTTTCTTTCTCTGGTCCCCCCACCTCAAGCCTACTTATGGAAGGGAGCACTGGCTGGGGAAGGGAAGACCAATCAGGAAGGCATGCCTCCCCTTCGCTTCCCCAGCCACAATATGTGAGAAAGAGGTGCATGCGGCTCCCGAGCCACAGTTTGGCCACTCCTGGGCTATACTATACCATTCCACATCCCAGCTTTTTACACAGGGAAGCATTTATTTAGTTAACACTCATTTATTTAACATTGCAAGCCCTGTTTGTCATGCCAGAAATATATGCACTGGTGAAGGTTCAACAGTGGTAGAGAGAGAACCCTGCTTGAACCCTGTTCATTTAAAAGGTTACAGTTTTAGATTAATAGTTATATCTTGTGTGTGTGATGGGGTGGCACCCAGGGCATACTCATATTGTACAACCAACTAGCAGTCTCCACTCCTCTGCTCCCACTGTCTTTTAAAACTTCTGCTGGTATATTTAAAAAAAATACAATATGTCTTTTCTTCAACCTTTTGATTTGAAACACAACACACAAGTTCACAGCGTTCTATTGGCAGTCTTAAGCTGGTTACACAAAAGATAGGAATTGCTGTACAATTTGGGTTTTGTCCTCTTTAGCAATGTAATGGATTTTAATAGAATGTTAAGCTAGAAATGAAATGCTGATCAATCTATTTTAACCAAGATAATGATATTTTGCTTTCAATGGTAAACTAATCTAATCTATAAAACAGAGGACTCATGACAAAGTATTTATATATATATATATATATATATATATATATATATATATCCTTATAAATAATTATCTTTTGGTTTCGCAAGATTCCATGCGCTCCCATTGGCTGGAAAATGCCCTCCCTCAGCCATTGGCCCATCAGCCGCCACTCAAGAGTACTCACATGCCATTGGCCGGGTGCTGGGTCTGCTCCTCTTCCCCACCCACTCCCCCTTCAGACAGATTTTGCATGTCAGATTTACTGGCAGACAGCTCTCTATCCTGAGGAAGACAGTTCTCTTGACTCCTGTGAGGGACTGTCCCCACAGTAGCTGTTGGTAGGCAACCAAACTTGGTTCTGTGAGTAAAAAAACAAAGGACTTTCAGCATAACCCCGTCCCCTGCCCATAACCCCCTCCCCAACGGCCACTTTCCTGTCAGAATAAATGGAAAAAGGCTCTTTCTTCTGCTTAGCTTCAGCATGGCTGGCTGGCTAATGAGGTGGGCCAGCGACCATCAGACCATTTTCTTCAACTCCCCGCTGTGCGGCTGACTTTCCCCTAGGACTGCCAATCTCCAGGTGGGGCCTGGAGATCTCCCACTGTTACAATTGACCTCCAGATGACAGAGATCAGTTCCCTGGGAGAAAATGGTTGCTTTGGAGGGTAGACTCTATGGCATTATACCCTGCTGAGTCCTTCCACACACACCCCAAATGCTGCCCTCCACAGGATCCACCCCCCCCCCAAATCTCCAGGTATTTCCCTAATCAAAGTTGGCACCTGTACTTTCTCCTCTGTCAGCAAAAGGCCCTTTCCACACCTATGTTGGCCTTTGGGAGAAAACTCATTGGGCCCAGTCCTGATCAGGTTGCCAACTCTAGGTGGACAATTCCTGGAGATTTGAGGGATGGAGCCTGGAGAGGGTGAGGTTTGAGGAGGGGTGGCACCTCAGACAGGTACGATGCCATAGACTCCACCCTCTGATCCAGCCATTCCCTGATGGGGAATCATTGTTGCCAATCTCCAGGTGGGGGCTGGATATCACTCAAAATTACAACTGCTCTCTAGGAGGGATGGGGGAGGAGATGGAAAACTAAAGTTGGTTGGCTGGGAGGGAGATAGGGTTGTCAACTCCAGGTTGGGAGATTCCTGGAGATTTGAGGGGTCAAACCTGGAGAGGGTGAGTGTTGAGGAGGGGTGGGACCTCAGACAGGTACAATGCCATAGACTCCACCCTCCAAACCAGCCACTCCCTCCTGGGGAACCACTGTTACCAATCTTGGGGGTGGGCTGGAGATCACTCAAAATTACTACTGCTCTTCAGGTAGCAAAGATCAGTTCCTCTGGAGAAAATGGTGGACTCTGTCATTATACCCTGCAGTGCATTATACCACAGCAAATTGTCACTGAGTGCCCAAAGCCAGGGCACTCTCCCAGAGCCTCTTTCTAGAGCTCATTGTATTTATTTCCACAACGGGCCTTATCCTAATATATATATATAAATGCACCATATAAATGAGAGAATATAATATTTAAAAGGCATACAAAGAGATGAATGACTAAAATAGCCAGTTCTCATTAAAAAGATCATATACACTGTGAAATTTTCCTAGATGAATGCATTGTAGATTTATAAACATAAGCAGGAGAAAATGCTATAGCCCTTAATGATCATTCTGTACCATGCATTTTTCAGCCATAGCTGCATTTTCTATACCAATCAACACTAGTCAAGTAATATAGCCAAATTCTTTTTAAGTATGAGAAAGAGAGAGGGGAAACTATTTTATTTACTGAGTGTTTAATCACTTTTATATAAAACACTGAAAATCACTTACAATAGAAATGAAAACAAAATCATAATAAAACTCTAAAACAATCAGTATAAATCAACAATAGTTTAGTATCAGTAACAAAAAATGCAAGCTCCATAAAATCATGGCTCAAGGCAACAGGTCAGATTATAAAATTTAAAATTATATTTTAAAATAATGCTAAGGGATTATTTAAAAACTTTTGGAAAAAAGGAGTCTTGTCTCTCAGAAGTCACCAGAAAAGGGAGTTTCACAACACAGGGATGGTGCTAAGTGGGGTTGCCATTTGTCCACTTATGGCAGGAAGCCTCCAGGTAATTGTGGCCATTACCTGCCAATCTTACCTGGTTGTAGAAACAACAGAGAGATCATGGGAAGGATGCAAACAATGATGAAAACAACCGTGATGTAGTATTATGAAAATATATTTAGACTGTTGTTTTGCAGTGAGTAGTATTTCTTCAGCATGTAATCAAGATGTACTCATACACACAATGGAAAGAATCTGTTTCATTGAAGCGGAAAGAATGTTGAGTGTTAATTCACAGATTAGAATTGTTGATGTGTAAACTAATGTTACTTATGCAGCACACTTAGAAAAAGTTGTCATGTGAAACGGTAGTATATGCAAATTCCGTTATGTGATATGCAGCTAGGGGAGCACCATTTAGCACCCCCATTTGGGGGGCTAGGGGTCTGGCAGTATCTGCCTTTGGGTTGTACGATCCAGGGGGGAGGAATGTGGACTGTCTTTTGGGACTACCTGGGTTGATCCTCCACTTAAGTTGTGCGACTTGGTGGATGGACCTCCAGGGCTTGGCCTGCTTGTTGTGCTTGTCTGGTGTGAGCCACATCAAGTTGGCTTGGGCCAGGGGCAGGGTGGCTTGCCCATTATATGGCGGGGGGGGGGCAAAGCTCTGAGAGGTGACTGACCCACAGTCACCCAGCTGGCCTTATGTGGAGGAGTGGGGAATCAAATCCAGTTCTCCAGACTAGAGTCCGCTGCTCTTAACCACTACACCAAGCTGGCTATTGAACTTCCCCACAGCACAAGTATACTGCACTTGAATGCGGTAGTTATGATATGGCTAAAGACTAAAGACTATGCGACTATTCAAAATAATATGGAAATTAACTACATGCAAAACATGAAAAGGTTAGGAATCTGAGGTGACCTACCAAACTTAGCCACAGAATAGGTCCTGTTCCTGATGAATAACGTTCTGGCCTCTTTCCGCTTGGCAGCTATGGCCCTGTGTATCAGACAAGAAGGTGACACCATCTGAAGATAATAAATGGTTAAATATAACCATATTCCTGACAAAATGCATAGGAATAGCATGGTGACAAAGTGGTTAGACATAACGGAAAGATAACTGTTATTAAATGTTGTACATCTGTCCATTTTTGTTCCATCTTCCATAAGGCTGTTTTCTTTAATTGACCTTCGATGGTTATTGTGAGAAAATGGAGACTCTGGGCCTCAGCTTTTGCTCTTACCATATACATGCTTGAGGAAATGTTCGTCTTTTTCTCCTTTGCTCAGGTAAAAGGAGACAATTCTTCACAGCAGTCCATTAAAGATAGCCTTTTAAAGTAATAACTCCAATTGTTCATCACTAACTCAGGCTTAAAGCAGAGAGAATGTAGCAGTACAGGGGGGCAGAAAGGTAATTGGGCTTGTACCACCCCGAACACATTCCATGAAAGCAAATATTTTCATTTGAATGACGTTCTTCCAAATTATGTGATTGGTAGTGGGATAGTATATGTTCTATAAGCAAAAAAAATCACCCTGTTTTTTCTTATATGAGAAAATAATGTGGTTGTGATTGTTTTGTAACTGAGTTAATATAATAGTACCTATGTATCCCTCAGTTCTTCAAATGCAATGCTATGTCCCAAGCTACTAGAAGGAAAGTTAGGGTGTCAGTTATAAAGTAGAAATATACTTAAACTCTGTTTTGCAGGCATGCTCAATGTTTCTCAAAAAATTTCTTCCAACCCTTAATATCAAAAAGTTCTAGTAACAGTGGTATCCTAAAATGAGGGTGAAAATGTGTTCTCTTTCTCTTGGTCTCTCTCCCTCACACACAATGGGCAGGGAAGAAGCAAGACATTTTTTTAAGTGGAATCATTCCTTCATTGGGACAGGCAGAGAAGGGGAGGTGATACAGACAGATTCTAAGAGAAAGAGCTGAGAGGTGGGAAGTCCCTGCTTCAAGTCTCACCTCTGCCATGAACTTTTGAAGTAGCCTTGGGGGGAACTCCTTGCCCTCTTCCTATTCCATCTGTAATATGGTTATGGTGGTAATATAGGACAACCTTACAAGGCTTTTGTAAAGATTACAATAAGATAATATCCATTATTGACTATCAGTTTTAAAGATGCAACTGCAACCTGAACATCAGGAGCTTCACGATCCCTCTTGTTAGGAGTTTGCAGGAAAGCTAGGATGTGTGTGTAGGTTGTTTCCTTAAAGAGCTAGTTCACTAGGCAAAACCAGTGCCATAATAACTAATTTCTTCTGTACTCTTGAAGCTGTCAAAGGTTGCCATGCTTATAGTCCACATGTTTATGTATTGCCCGCCCACCCCTCGAATGAAATACGACACAAGTTATGAGTTAAACTGGAAACTTTATTTACACACAAGTTGATCTGCACATCTTAGTTATGCCATATTGTGTCCATCTCCCCACCCTTTATTTCTCTCCAACCTCCCCGCCCCAGCACGTGTGGAATGATTCATCCTGCTTCCATGTTTAGCTGGCTGCCTGCCAATTCCTGCCTAGGCATTCTTTTTATAGATTCATTTCTTTTGTGCAGATGAAATTAGTTTGATTGTTCACAGTTATTGAACACACTGGCCACGTGCTATAGACATTCTTTCCCCTAAGGTCCTGAGTCTCCTAGGTGTTGGAGCTGTACTCCCTACAAAAGCCAGCTAAGTGCCTTGTGGTTTATTCCTTCACCTCAGATAAGCTGAAGCACATGGGCTAAAGCAGCATACTTATAGGACAGGGCTGGAAGGCTGAATATAGGCTGAATATAGGCCTTCCAGTGCTAATATTGGATTGGCGATGTGAAAACAGTATGCTGAGATCCTGTTTGGAGATAACTGCACACAAATAGCGTGTATGTAGCTATGCTGCACACAGGGCCAGTTTTGTCAGGGTTTTTTGCACACTAGATGAGGCTACCCTCTGCCCCCCCCTCCGCCGCAATGTGCCCACCAATTTTCAAACATAAATGCATTTTAGGAAAAATGAAAACCCCAAAATTTGAAATTGTTAATTTCCCTTTTTTTTAATTGTGAGAACAAGTAATACAGTCTCTGATTTTCCCCACCTCACTGGTGTTTGCTTCTAAACCCTGTCCTTCTAAGCCAGTTTGGTGCAGTGGTTAAGAGTGGTGGACTAATTTATTTGTTTGTTTGTTTGTTTGTTTCAATTTATATTGATTCCCCACTCCTTAATTCCCCACTCCTCCATATGCATCCAGTGGGGCGGCCTTGAGCCAGTCACAGCTCTGTCAGAGCAGTTTTCTCAGAGGCCTCTCAGTCCCACAGGGTATCTGTTGTGCGGAGAGGAAGGGAAGGAGATTGTAAGCTGCTCTGAGACGCCAAATGAAGGGCAGGGTATAAATCCAAACCTCCTTATTATTAGTCTTTATCAGGCCACTGCGACAGATTACATGAGCACAATCAGCTTCCCCAAAGCCTCACAAGAGCTAACTGATCTCAAGGGACTCTCAGGCTGCCAGAAGATGTAGTGATGGCCATCAGCATAGATGTCTTTAAAAGGGGATTAATGGTGGAGAAATCTATCAGTGGCTACTAGCCATGCTGACTAAAGGGAACCTCCACCTTCAAAGGCAGTCCCATAGCCAGGAGCAGTGTTTCCTCTAAGCTGAGTTAGTGTGACCTAGCTCACAGTTTTTTAGCCTCAGGGTCACCCATTTTTGTCTTAGCTCAGGAAGGTTGGCTCCAGAGCAAACTAATTTATGCAGTAGCCAAATCGCTCGCTCACAACTTTAACTCCAGTAACTCACAAAGTAGAATTCTTGCTCACAAGGCTCCACAGCTTAGAGGGAGCATTGGCCATGAAGCGATATCAGGGGAAGGCCTCGGCCTCTCTGTCCTGTTGTTGGCCCTCCAGAGGAACTGGTTGCCTCCTGTGTGAGACATGAGGCTTGCCTAGGTGGACCCTCACTGGTCTGATCCAGCAGGTCTCTTCTGGTCTTAAACAAGGCATAGAGGCAGAGAGCCTCCCCTGGAGCTGCCTCCCAGCACTGGGATTCAGAGGTTGATGACTCATGCTGAAGGGGCTGGGTTCCTGCGGTGGTGGCAGCAGCAGCAGGGGCAGTGGCAGCAGCAGGCTCACTCTGCCCACCCCCACAGGTGCAGCCCCGAGGTGGCTGGTGGGCTGCTGCACTCCTGAGCACAATGCCCCCTCCTACAGCAGCAGGGACCGGCTGGCCACTTAAGTAACATGCTGCCACAATCTGCTAGGAGGCTCCCCCCACCAGGTAGCCAGGTGCATGCACCCCTTCCCTCCCTCTGCAGCCTGCTGCCAGGTTTGAGTCACATGGGCAGCCCTGGGGGCAGCTGCAGAGTGTGCGGCGCTGCAGACTGGCCACCACCCCAACCCGCAGGGCCAGGCCGGGGGAAGCTTGCAATTAATTCTGAATGTCAGCAGGGGTGCCAACCTTTCCAGTCTGCTGCTGAACCCCCACACTGCCTTTTTTCATTTGTTTGTTTTTAATGCCCCCCGGGATGCTAGTGTGTCTGGCAAACACACATCCAGATCTGCATGATCAGGGAGTGCAAAAAAAGAAAAACCCTGCAGCCCTGTGTAGGGGGCGTGAACACAGGGGCACACTCTGCCTGAAGGGCTGATTCTGCTGCTGGCATGCACGTGCCTGGCTTGGCCTGTCTGGGAGCAGGTCGCTGGCGGACAAAGGCCCCAGAGGCACCCCCCTCCCCAGGAGGCCTCTGCTTGTTCCCCGCAAGCCATCTGGGGGCAGGAGGCAAACTCTGCCACAGCACACAAAGGGTGCTTGATCTTGTGGGGAGAGAGTCTTGTGCAACCCCACCCCACAAGCCTGGTGGGGGTGGAGAGGATGTAGGCAGTGCTGCTGCAGTAGGGCAGGAAGGCGTCGGGTGGGTAGAGGGTGGTGGGTATGTGAGCAAGCAGAGTAGGGCTTTCTGGCTGGTGAGGGAGGGGTGGGGCAGGGGGGTTCATTGGCAGGCCAGTGTCTCCTAGAGGCAGTGCTCTAGGCAACTGCCTAACTCACCTCTATGGAGGCACCGGCCCTGGCTGCACATGTAGATATGTGAATCAGGGCCATAATATGTGTGTAAAAAATCTACTAGTATTATATTTATAGCCTATGCTTTTTTGCCATAAATTGCAAAACATTTAATAAATACTGATATTTCAATGAGTTCTAAAAAAGATATTTCAGAATAAAGAGATGACAATAGCTGTTTTTAAATGGCATAACCATCTATTGTGTTCATAAAAGGTAGTGAGAATTGAGTTGAATTTATGGTAGGGGATTCTTCAATGACTAGACTCAGTCATATTTTGCTAATAAGGTTTTTTTTAGTAGCCAAAAGTTTGAAAATTACATATGTGCTATATTTTCAAAAAGCATTTGCATCATGACTTATAAGTAGTTTTCCAGAACAGTTGTAAGTAGAGGTGATTTCTAAGTTAATTGAATGGTCTTGGAAGGGCATAACTCTGTTTAGGATTACACTGTTAATATGTGTGAGAGGTGAGCTCAAATTCAACCCTTTTTGAAATATAGTTCTGAAACTCAGCATTGATTTGATTATGCCTAATGGGTACATTAAGGTTAAGTTGAAACAATAAATAACAATTGACACTATATTAAGGAGCTTGAGCATACACTTTCTCTGTGCCATCATGGATACATTGTTAGAGTTTCCTTTAAATTAAACACTTTCCAAGACCAGCCTTTTCAATATCTCATTTTTGCCGTTTACATAGAAAAGCTCATACTGTCTCTTTCTTCTAGTAAAATGAACTTAAATAAAGTGTCCATCGACACTGGAAAGCAAATGGAAGAAATTACTGATAAAGACAAAACCATGCTTGTCAACCACAGTGTTAAAACCAAATGTATTTAATTAAAAGAGTGAAGTCAATTAAAATCAAAATAGTGCAGCCTGTGCAAATGCTGCAGGAATCATTAGGCCTTGCTGAATAATGGAGGAGTATAGAATTTTTTTAAAAGAGAAACAGCAGGGGTGATACATTACACAAAGCAACAATCTACACCAATATGACAATTGAATTACTTCAGCCCCATTAGGCAGGTGCAGAAGAATAATTATCATGAATTTCTCCAGTGGAAAAGAAAAAGAGCAAACTTTTTTGTTCGAAACAAACTGCCAGGGTTTCCCCCCCCCCCTCCCAAATGATGAGAAGATAAAATGGAGTGAATAGCAATAGTGGGATCAGTGATTTTTATCTTTTTGAGAGCTGGTGAATAGTGAGATAAAATATTCAGGCAATGGATTCTAAGACTCTGACATTGTTAAAATAAGCCATCATCATGTAAATGTCACTTTAAAAGTATTATGGAAGAGAAATTGATCAGGGTTGAAAACTAAATCTAAAGAATGTTCTATAGTCATACAATATACTAACTAAAAGGACATTCCAGCCTCTGTACTGGGGTGTGGGGTCTAGGAGGAAGTATTTGTTTTCCCATTTCAGATTCAAACAAATGGTGACCTCTTCTTTTAGAACCCAGTGAGTGAATGTTTCCTGAAATGCTAGACAGAGTAAAGGAATATTGATTTGCGAAAAGTGAGGAAGTTCAAAAGCTGCTACGGATGGCCAAAAATAGATTTCTTCTTCTAAAGTTCTGCTATTAAGAAGTTATCTCTATTGCAGAAGACTACAAAAAAGGATCAGAAGAGGAAGTAAAGAAGACTCCAGGAACAGTTGTCCTAGGCAAGAGCCAGATGTACTACTGCAGTCCCGTTATGCAAGTAAGTAGGCAAGATCCACAGTGTTTAAAATATTCAGTGGTGGACATTGGAAGGTATACATTGTAAAGCTACTAGAACAAAAACAGTGAATCTTGCAGCAGTGGAATTTGGTAGAAATCCTGCAGTTTGTTGTTCAATTGTACTATTCTTTGTTTACATTCCTTAAGATCAGAGGCTGGAGATAGTCACTGACTTTTGTTGTTGTTCAGTCGCATGGTAAACGACTCTTTGTGACCCCATGGACCACATCACGCCAGGCCCTCCTGTCTTCCATTGTGCACTGGAGTTTGCTTAATTTCATGTTCGTTGCATCAATGACACTGTCTAACCATCTCATCCTTTGCCATCTCCTTCTTCTTTGACCTTCAATCTTTCCCGGCATCAGGGTCTTCTCCAGTGAGTGCTCCCTTCTCATTTGGTGGCCAAACTATTTGAGCTTCAGCTTCAGTATCTGGCCTTCCAGGGAACAGTCAGGGTTGATTTCTTTTAGGACTGACTGATTTGATCTCCTAGCAGTCCAAGGGACTCTCAAGAGTCTTCTCCAGCACCATAATTCAAAAGAATCTATTCTTTGGTGCTCGGCCTTCCTTATAGTCCAACTCTCGCAACCATACATTACTACTGGGAATACCATTGCTTTGACCATACAGACTTTTATTGGCAGTGTGATGTCTCTACTTTTTATTATGCTGTCTAGGTTTGCCATAGCTTTCCTCCCAAGGAGCAGGCATCTTTTAATGTCATGGCTGCAGTCACCGTCCGCAGTGATCTTGGATCCCAGGAACGTGAAGTCTGTCACTGCTTCCACGACTTCCCCTTCTATTTGCCAAGAAGTGATGGGGCTGGATGCCATGATCTTTGTTTTTTTATGTTGGGTGCATTCAGATGCGCCATTTGAACCATTTTTGGCACGCTTCAATAACGGATTTTATATCCGCATTCACACACCTAACATTTGTACACCGTCCCCAGCGTTGCTTTCCAGATCAAACCCCCTTTAAACGAGAGTATTTTGATACCACTTACCCAAGTGGTATTTTCCCGATTCTCCATTTTGAGCTGCACTTTTCTGTCGTCTGATCGCTCCGGTGTTGAGCCACTTCCAGGTGCTTCAACCCCCTCCCCTCTGGAAAGCTGCCACAGAAGCCTCAGGCATCCGCTTTTCGTCTGCCATTTTTTTTAAGCCTCAGCGGCATGCACATGGACGGAGCTCCGCTCCTAAGTTAGTAAAAGCAAAGTTTGAATGGTGCCTAGTTTAAGCATTTAGACACGTTCGGGATCTCATGGAGGCCAGTTTCAGGGGTAAAAGTTTCATTTAAAGTGTTCATTTGAAGTTTAAAGGGAAGTGTGGAAATCGCTGTCTGTGCACGCATGAAAATTTTAGTTCTAAAGATGGCTGCTTGTGTGCATGCTCAAACTGAGAGGGGGAAAAAACCACCGATGCACGCTCCTGGCAGGGAGCGATGTGGTTGCGTAGCGATCCGGAACAAGGAAGTCAGCATGATCGCAATTCTCCGGGTTAAAAAAACAAACGCATCAGACCGGAGCAATTTAGACCACTCCCAGCACGCTGTCTGAATGCACCCGTTGAGTTTCAAGCCAACTTTTGCACTCTCCTCTTTCACTCTCATCAAGAGGCTCTTGAGGTCCTCTTCACTTTCTGCCATTAGTCACTGACTACAGATGGATAAAAGTGGGTTTCCCACCTGAATACCTCAGAAATCTTGGTATTCAGGCAGTTGGAAAATATACTGTGACCCAGGGTCTTTGGATTATGTCTGTCTAGGCATGAACCAGCCATGGATAGAAATTCCCATAGGCTCAGTAAATTCTGGCTTAAACCCCCCGCCCCCATGCTTATGCCTGAACAATGGTATAGTAAATGAATTCGTTAAGGAAGGTGTACTCCAGTGTCCCCATATGTTTCTTGTGCTGATATGCACATGTTCCTATGCACCTGCTCAGGAAGAAACCAGGGAGTTCTCTGTGCTTAAGTATCATTCCCACAGTGAACTGAATTTTTTTTTAAAAAATTATTTTGCTTAATGTATAGCTTGCCTTTCTCTCTGTGACTATAGGCAGGTTACAAAATATAGAAAACAATTCAATCAGACAGCACAAGACATCCAGTAGCAATTAGGATGACAGAAATTAGTCAATAATGCAAACAGAAAACTGTCTAAGGCATGACATTTCATAAAGCAGAAAGTGGGTTACAAAGGTAGAAAGCAGTACAATAAAAGCAGTACAGTAAACTACAATATGTTCCCTTTAAAAAGGAACCTCTTTGAGCTGTTCTGTTATACTGCAATCCTAACCCTTTTATAAAATGCCCTCCGTCTCAGTTTTGATATATTCGATGATATATGTGTATCAGTTCAAAGTTAAAGCCCCTGTTTCTGGATTCATATTTTTTTTGTATCATGTTTAAAATAAGACACTGGTGGCAATCTTGGTTGACGGTGACTTACATTACATGTGTTGTTAAAAACTAGTGCTTTGTTTAGAAAAGGGCCAGGGAGACTTTAATATATGCAAACAATTGAAGACTTAGGAAATTATTTGATGGGAAATCAGGGGACATGAAAGCCCTGTCTGAGATTATTTCTGCAGTGATAGCTGCTTTACACATGCAAAGCATACTCCAATATGGAGAAGCTAAAAGCAAGCAAACCTGTCATAAACAATGTAGTCAGAGATTTATTTTTTACTTAATAAGTCAAGTTTAATCAAATGTATTGCACTAAAAATAAATGAAAATGAGATGCTGAGTGAAACAACCTATTTTTTGTGAGGTATCCAGTGAGGTATTCAAAGTTTTAATGTGCAAGCATCCATGTGGTGTTAGGGAAAGCCAATAATCCTGACCATTGCCAGACAGAGACCAAAATTCTGTCTTTCAATCTGCTTGACTGTTCTAAAATTAGTTTGGCTTATACTTCTTTAAAATTATAAGTGCACAATTAGCATCTGGTTGGAAGGATTGTGCTGATAAAATCCTATGCAGGTAACAATCAACATCATTTGGAATGAGAGGAAACATATTTTAAGAAGGACCTGCCAAAGAAGTATTACAGTAATTAACTCTGATTGACAGAATGAAGCACAGTCTTACATCTCTTAGCAGCTAAAACATTCAAATAAAGACAGAAAGGAGAGCTTGAAATGCTTCATTGCTTTGGAACAGTGAACCTGTAGCCAGCTTCCTCAGTTCATAAAGATAATGGGATGTTCACAAACAAGGTAAAAAGGAAGGAAACTCAAGCTGAAACTCTTGAGAAGATGGCAAACCAAAAAACAAGAAGACTTAGCGCACTGCTAAACAGGACCGCACCTTTTAAAACCCATAGATTTAAATTGACTTAGAAGGGTGTAACTTTGCTTAGGACTGCTCTGTTAGTGTGAAGAAGGCCTAATACAACAACCAAAGGGTTTTCCATGCACGAGATGATCAGAAGTGGTTTGCTATGGCTTTCCTCTTGATGGTCTTCCTTGATGGTCTCCTATCCAAGCACTAATCATGGCCACTCCTCCTTGGCATCTAAATTCTGACAAGCTTGGGCTACTCAGTGCTAATGACCTAAAACAATCTGCCCACATAGCCCATCTCTTCCAGGTTCCTATATTGTACTGTATAGGGGAATTAATTTGCCAATCTCTATTCTAAATCTTCTGATTAATCAAAATTTTGGCTTGGAGCATATTTCTCATGGGGCTTATTGGTCTTGGGTTCAGAGGTCCCAAGCTGAGTTGCTTTCGTTATCTGAAGCTATTCTTACTGAGCAGTGAAACAGAATACTACTATAATTTTTTTAGCAATTACACAGGGATGCCACCATAAACTATAAATGGTAAAGATTTTAAAAAATTACTGTGTTTTCAGAATGTCAGGTGGGTGAGAATGAGTAAATATAGTTTCTAAAGAGAGAGAGCTGGCAGGGTTTAGGCCTACACAGGACTTTTGCCATCCACTGTGGAAGGGTGCCCAACTGTTTAATTCTAAATATTTGGAGTTTTCATTGGAATGAGGAAATGTCATTCTGTATATTTTCAGGAGTTTTTTTATTTGCTATATTATTTCTTTAAAAGACTGAACATGGCAAAATACAGTAGGATGGTATTAAATGGAAGTAGCTATAAAAGAAGGCTCCAAGCCTAGAGTTGCCAACCTCCAGGTGGGCCTGCAGATCTTCTGAAATTACAGTTGATCACAGAGATCAGATACCTTAGAGGAAATGGTTGTTTTGGAAGGGGGCTCTATGGTATTATACCCTCCCTTCCCCAGGCTCCACCCCACAAATCTCCATGAATTTCACAACCCAGAACTGGCAACACTGTCCAAGACCAAGATGAATACCAAAATCTGTCTTGTATACCATGTCCCTTATTAGGAGAGGAGAACAGAGGTGATTCTTGGAACGTATAGGTCATCCAATTGCTCAGCGTCTTCAGCTGCTGGCAAACTCCAGCTCTGCCGAACTGTTGTTGTTGTGTTCCTCCCTTAACAGGGCCAAGCAGTTCCCTAAGCATCTCCATGGAAAGTTTGGAAACCTCTTGATTTTCCTCCATTCCCTTGGGATTTGCATACTGCCCAAGCTCTCTCACACTTGGAGCAGAAACAGCTAATCCAGCAGCTCCAAGAATCTTGACTTTTTGTTCATCAATAGGCTGGAGAGTGACTGCTGTAAGTGGCAACTATCCTTGCTTTGTCCACACTGGGGCCTCTTTTACCCTTACTACTAAACAGTTCTCCAACCAGCAAAAAATCTCATCACATGTATAATTTATGATAGCCAGTACAATAAAGAAATCAAAAATGCACAAGAGGCAGGTGGCCAAAGGATTGGTTGAGAAGTGACCTATAGAAGGAAAGCATGGTGCCAGAAGTAATTGACGTAGTCATCAAATCAGTATGAAGTGATGCAGACAGCCTAGCAATTCAGTCTCTTTTTATACGCAACAGAACATCTGGTTTATTCACTTGTCATTTATTCATAGGTCTAGTGCCCAGTGTGCCTCGTTTACCAATATACGGACACCAGCTGAGTTCTAAATTATTACTGTTATTTATTTGTAGCATACACATAATTCTAAGGAAGCATTTCATTAGTACATATTTTCCCCCTGAAACTAGGGTGGGCATTTCTGGGATATGGCAGAGTTCTCAACCTGATTGTCAACCTGTTCATGGGAAGTTTGAGCACCTACTTTTCACTGCACATGCACTATCCAGTTGTAATCAGAGGTTCTTAATCATAGCAACGTAACTGACCAACTGTGAAATCCTAACTAGCCTAACACTCTTCTAAACTCATTGACTTCAATTGACTTAGAAAGTGTACAGTCTGTTTAGGGCTGCATTGTTCTCCTCCTACAGTCCATAAAAGTATTTTGGCCTCAAAATGGAGCACTATTTATGATGAAATGTATTGCTTGTATGCAGGGGTCTTTTTGTAGAAGAACAGCTGCAGGAGCTCATTAGCATATGGTATGCTAATGAGCTATTAGGCTATTAACATATGCCACGCCCCCTGACATCACCGGAAGTGATGTCAGAAGGGGAAGCAAAAGGGGGGAAGCATCTTCAAAAGCCTCCCCTTCCCTTTCCCAGCTGGTCTGGGTGGGGGAGCTAAGAGAGAAGGGGTTTAAAGTTTAAACTCCTTCTCATGAGAGTTGGGCCACAGAGGAGGAGGAGGAAGAGAGAGAAGGAAAGGAAGGAGAGAGAGAGTAGAGAGGGAAGGAAAGAGAAGAAGAAGGGGGAAAGAAAGAGAGAGGAGAGAGAGGAGGAGGAAGACAGGGAGAGAGGAGGAGAAAGAGAGAGAGAGAGAGAGAGAGGTGGGAAAGAAGAGAAGAGAGAGAGAGAGAGAGAGAGAGAGAGAGAGAGAGAAGAGAGAGAGAGAAGAGAAGAGAAGAGAAGAGAAGAGAAGAATGAGGGAAAGAGGAAAAAGAAAGAAGGAAAGGAGGGAATGAAAGAAATTCAGTGGCAATTCAGCCCCATTATACCCTATGGGCCATTGAAGTCAATGGTGAAAACATAGGGTATATTCTGGGGGCTGGAGGGGAGGGTTTGAGGGAGAGGCTCCAAGATCACAGGATAGCTGATGGAGCCTCTCCCCAAGATACCCACCAAGTTTCAAGAACATTGGACCAGGGGGTCCAATTCTATGGGCCCCCAAACAGGTTGCCCCATTTCCTCCATTGTTCTCTATGGTGGGAAAAAAGTTATTTTTTTCCCACCATAGAGAACAATGGAGGGAATAGGGGCAACCTGTTTAGAGGCCCATAGAATTGGACCCCTGGTCCAATGTTCTTGAAACTTGGTGGGTATCTTGGGGAGAGGCTCCATCAGCTATCCTGTGAGTTTCGAGCCTCTCCTCAAACCCTCCCCTCCAGCCCCTAGAATATACCCTATGTTTTCACCATTGACTTCAATGGCCCATAGGATATAATGGAGCTGAAATTGACATTCGGCTGCCTGAAAGACTCTCCGGGACGCCGGCTGGGGGCGGGGCTTGGCTCCTGAGCTCCCGGAGCTGCGCTCCGGTGCGCTCCCCCCGAAAAGACCCCTGCTTGTATGTAACTTAAAATAACTTCCCCAATGGAGGAGATTTAGAAGCAAAAACAGAACTCATTTTCATAGGATTGGACATAGTACTCATGATTTAACTCTTCTCTTTTACTTGTGTTCATACTTGTGGGGAGGGGAAGGGAAGGGAATGGGATTGTAAGCTGTTCTGAGACTCCTTTGGGTAGTGAAGGGCGGGGTATAAATTCAAACTCCTCCTCCTCCTCTTCTTCTTTTTCTTCTTCGTCTTCTTTTGTAGTAAATTCTGAGCCTTTAGAAAAAGAGATATCAGACAGTCTGTAAGACAGCACTCAGAGGGCAGGTGGAAGGAGCAAAGATGCCCAAGAGGATCACAGCCAACAGCTCCACCATGCCTTACAAGTGTAAGCTGCGCATACATCGATAAGATAGACCAGGCCCGTAGCTACCGCAGGACCCACGGGGCCTGGCCTCCTGGAGGTTTTTATGGGCCTCCCTCCCTGAGCCTTGGCTCCCCCTCCCCCCGGGTCCCTTCACCCCAATTGCATGTTGGCCTTTCAGCAGGGAAGATAAGGGCGGCGCAAGCAGTAGTGGTGGCAGCACAAAAAGCAGAGAGCAGCCCAGGCAGGCAGGCAGTGAGCATCTTGGGCTCCCACCAGATGCTCGCCATGCCACCCACCAGCAGCAGGAAAGCCAGGCCAGGCAAGGAGGTAGGCGGGCACTTCCTCTGTCCCTAGCCAGGTATGCCCGGCTGTGCTCCGGCATGCCGAGCCCATACACAGCACTTCTGTGGCCAGCCCGGCTGCTGCTTACCTCACCTCTCCCAGCCCCAGGAGGGAGCCGAGGGTGGCTGTCAGGCTGGTCATGGTGCGGCGCTGCAAGGGAAGGGGCACTGGGGCTCTTCGGGGAGGGAGGGAGCGAGCCAGACGCTCCACAGTGAAGGCCTGTCCTGGTGTGGGGGGAAGGAAGCTGCGGGCCCGCTCAATTTAATTAGCCAGTGCCCCCCAAGGCCCCCTCCCCCAAAATACTTAGCTAAGATAGACCCACCTTGACTAAGGTTTCAAGCAATTGAAGAATAGGAAGCAAACTACCATTTCCCTCTAAACTATGGAAAGGATTGTTTTTGCTGAAAGTAATGATGGGTGAAGAACACCATCACTTGATTCACATCACTTGATTTGATTCAGAATTGAATTTTGCAAACTGCAACATTTTACTCAATCAGAAAATAACCTGGTTTATTTTTAGTTTCATTTCAAAATTTTGTCTCTGTTGTAATCACAATGGTATTATCCAAACTGCAATGAGGTCCAAAAAACATCCCTCAGCCTCCCAGGAGCCTCTGAACCCTGCTATGACAGTTCTCACCCACTACAGTTTTCCTGGTGGTGATGATAGCAACAGCAGTAATGTGAAGCCTCATTTCTTTCCAAGTGTTTTAACTGGATTTAGGTCATGCTGCAACAGAATTCTGGGACATGTCATTTCAAGAACATCTGACATACATACTAGGGAATCTGAAAAACTACATTTTCTAGATCCCTGGCTGCTGGAACACTGTCAGTGAACCATTCACAGCTAGAGATACAGCGTGAGAGGAACAGAGGGATACTTTCCTATTATTGTTGCTACCATGTAAATACCCTGACCTGGATGGCCCAGGTAGATTGATCTTATCGGATCTTGGAAGCTAAACAGGGTCAGCCATGATTAGTACTTGAATGGGAAACCACCAAGGAATTCCAGGATTGCTATGCAGAGGAAGGAAATGTCAAACCACCTCTGAAAGTCTGTTGCCTTGAAAACCTTATGGGGTTGCTATAAATTGGCTGCAACACCAAGTAAAAGGAAAGGGAAAAAGTAATTTTGATGGCAGAAACCAATGGCACCAAGTGAGGGTTTTATGAGATGAACCTGTACTTCAAAAGAGAAAGTTCATCACTATGAGCATTGAGGGAGAGTGGCATGACCACTAGCTCTGAAAACCAAAACTGAAATTCTGTCAAAAATTGTATTTCCTCATCTTCTTTTGGTTGTCTTCCTACAAAAATAATATTCACAGCAGCTATATTTCTGGGGTAACTGGTATATAACCTCTGCTCTGATGCCCAGCACCCTGGCTCTGTGCTTCGTCTTGTAGCCCTTTCTTTCACGCCCAGGGAAATGCTGATTGCCACTTTGGGGTCAGGAAGCAATTTTTCTCCAGGCCAGTTTGGACAGGGATCCTGGAGGATTTTTGTCATCTTCTGGGCATAGAACAGCGGTCACTGTGAATTTTGTGAATTTCCTCCATTGTGCAGGGGGTTGGACTAGATGACCCTGGAGGTCCCTTCCAACTCTATGATTCTACGATTCATAGTTGGTGACAGTCAGCAGGCCACAGTCTGAAGTGTAAATAGAAACTGGGCCAGCTGGTGCCAGCATGCAGTGGGGTGAGAAATAATTGGTGGTTATCTTCGTTGAGGCTCCTTCTCACCTTTGATGAAGGATAGTCTATGTGAAAGAAAGAGGTATGGGTAGAAGAGAGCAGAACCTAAAATGGCTTCTGCAAGCCACTAGAGGCCTTTCTAGGAGCGATTTGAGCCACTGTGCTATTCCCAATAGCCGCAACAGATGCAATAATTTTTTTCCCCATGAAGAAATGAAGATGGTTGGCAGGTGACCAAGTGAAGCTAGAGACTGTGAGTACGCTCAGAGTTATTGCCAGCCTTAGGCACAAAACCATTATAGGCAGGGGCAGACTGTCCACTGTGGCCACCTCTGGGGTGCACTACCCTGGGGTGCACTACCCAGCCTCCCCACATGAGGCAGCATCTGGCCTGCCTGATCTGGGGGATGCAACACCTATCCCACTTGAAGCCCATGAAGCTGTGGGAGGTGATGCCCAGAACAGCTGAGGCCCACACAGGGGAGACTCCCAGCCCACCCAAGCCCCATTCATGGGTAGCTCAGAAGGCAGGCTCTGCCCCCTTCCCTCACTACTTTGAAGGGGTAGGCCTTTGAGGACAGGTCTTTTTCCAGAGCTGTTTTGCCACCCCAGGCCACTTCTAATCCTAGTGGTGCAGACTGGGTGCCTCTACTGGTGTAGTTGATCAGGAACACCTATTACTCTGTGGATATAAAAATGTCTATCATCAACAAATCCTGGTGATGTTTGTTGGTTTATCCTGAGGAGACCAAGGGACAGGCCCATACCTCAATGGACATGCCAACCATGCTAAAGTGCATGATTGTTCAAGCAGATCATTCTACAACTGTATTAATCCCTCAATCATAACTGTAGTCTGAGAGGGCCTACAGGAACTCTGTCCCAACTGCAACATTTTTGCTCTCCCTAAGACAAAATAAAAAACAGCCAGATGGCAATTTCCATTTGAAGAACAGGAAACGGATATCATATGACAATTTCTGGTTTTTAAATGCATTCCTTCTAGCCACTATGATTATGGGAATGGCAAGACATTTAATAGGGGCAAATGGCAATTTACAGCAGAGACAACCAAATTTATCAGCCCAGATGGACGGATCATTCCAGCTCATGGTGTTACCAATTCCTCCAATCACACATCGGGATATGTGAATTAATTTGGGGTCTAGAGGACATGCTGCAGCTCAGCCTTGTAAGAAAAGCTACCTATGGCCTATTCTTCCTTGTTATAATGGGAATTTAGGGAAGATCCTCCTGTTTCCCCAAAACTGCTGGTGAAGGACTTTATTTACCTATCATATGATTTGTCCTAGCAGCCCTAATGGCAACAATTTAACAACACAGCCCTTTATACCCAGACACCAGCAGGAGGCAGATGGACACTCTGTCTTAACTGCATCATACTTGTGTAAGATGCTGCAATCTTTTGTGTAGTGGAACAAACAACAAACACCCAGTTCCATTTGGCTGAAAGCCTGTTTCTTGGCAGTAACTGTAGGGCAGGTAACTTGGCTATTGGAATAAGGAACAAGTAATAGGGTTGCCAGGTGAGGCTGACAAGCCAGCAGGGGACTTACCAATAGGCTCTGGAAGAGGGGAGGATTGAACTCTGAAGCGAGTTCCCAGTGAGCTGCCATTGCATTTAAAGTGCTCCTGTTAAATGCCTTCCCCCCATTGGAAATAATGGAGGATGGGGGAGCCTTCATTTGGGGCTCATAGAATTGGTCCCTCTGGCCCAATCTTTTTGAAACCGGGGGGGGTTGAGGAGAGACACTAGCAGCTATTCCGAAAAACAGGTGCCTCTATCTCAAAAAACAACCCCTCAGATACCCACAGATCAATTCTCCATTATGCCTTATAGGGTATAATGGAGCATGGCCATTCCCCCTCCCTTTTCTGATAGCCCTGAAGCAGGGGGAGAGGCTCCAAAATGGGGGATCCCCCGCCCCCAACTGGGGATTGGCAACTCTATTAACAAAGATGTCTCTAGAGCTCTACCCTAGCCTGGTTCTTCAGATTCTAAGTAGGCCCTGCACTCCTGCAGGCTGCTAGCAGGAAGACCAAGTACAGAACCATTGAGTCCCTCCTACTCTCCTGCTTGCTATGAGGCCTACTGGGATAGCCTCTTAAAGAGGCAGTACACAATATAATCATCCAGGAAGAGGTTGATGGTCTCTTCAATACTAAATATATTGTAACTTTATTTAGGAGAAATTAATGAAGGAACACATAGTCCTTCACAGCAGTTTCTCTAGCTAGCTTATGCAGAGGCATGAATAAAACCTGGACTGGAAAAGCTTCAGAATCTAGTATCCTGGAATTAATATAAAACCTGAAACAGATTACTGAACATGTTACCCTTTACTCAGGCCCAGTTCCAGAGTTGTTGTTTTTTTTTTGTTTTTGTTTTTTTTGGGGGGAGAGGGAGCTCAAGGCAGAGAAATCCCAGCCTCCCCTCCCCTGCCTGCCTGCTGCAATACCCCTTTCTTGCTTGCATGACCTACCCCCCACCAATTCATGCACCCTTCCCCACCAGCTCACTCCCTTGTGAACTCTCCAAGTCACATGCACTGCAACCATGCAGTTCTGCTACAGGGATGGGTAATGGATGGGGATAAGAACACAACTGCCATGGACCTTTACCTGGTGGCGCTGGGCAGTATATGTCGGTTGGGAGCACAGGTGGAAGGAGAGTTCACAAGCAGGTGGGATGGGAAAGGGCATGTAGTTGGTGTCATGGGCAGAGCAGAGCAGAAGTGATGGGCCTTCTTAGAGGCCCTGGGCTCTAGCAGCTGCTCCACCTCAGCTTATGCTGACACCAGTCCTGTCTTCACCACACTCCTGTCCTTTTTGCATTATGCAACACATTTTGTATTGTTTGACAGTGTTGACACTGAGGACTATAGCCTAACAGCTTTCCTGAAAGGCTATTTTAGCTATGCAATGTGTCTGGCCACAATATTTTTAAATTTAAACATTAATTTGGTAATGAAAGTATATTTAAAAGCAGGAAGGGAAAAACTAATTCAGTTAGATACATAATGGTCCTGGTCACACTTGCCGGAAAATGCAGGGGGGAAGCGAGGCTATTTGTGCCATGGTAATTTGATCTGCCATTGCACGGTCCGCCACAACAGCAGGTGAAGCAGGTGTTTTACCTCGCAGCCTGCTTCCAGTGTGCTTCATCCAGGAACCGGTGACGTGATCGGAGCACGCTAGAGTGATCATATCAGCAATTCCATCCTCAGCCAGTCGCAACCTCTTTGATACTGGATTTTCTGTCGTGTTTTTTTACTCCGCTTCTTTGGCTGCCTGCTACGAGTTGGCGATAGGTGTGGGACACTTGCCAGATGTGTCCATGTGATTGCACCCGTTAAATCCACCCAGCATTTGTCCCTCTTGCATGGTTAATTGTGCGTGTGATCGGAGCCATAATTTTGTTGTGGAGAAGTCATTCTGAAAATGGAACCTGCTTTACAGTTTCAAAGAAAATTCCCTCCTCAAGTGTAAAGGGTTTCTTTTGTTGCTTTGTCTGTTGCGTATACTTGCCTACTAAAGTACAATAATAGATAATAAAATGTGACAAAGGGAAGCATGCTGTCCTGTCTTATTATACAAAAGTGTAGTGGTCTGGCAAGGTTCTGTGCTTGGCAAAATCCATTGGCTGCCTGACCTGCGCATCAGAAGGTGTGCCTGGGTCCTGCCCACAAAGCAAGCTCCCACCAAAACTCACCTCACAACATAGCTTCACCTGAGGAGAGATGACACCATTTGTCTGTGGAGGAGAGATGATGCCATTTGCCTCAGGAGAGCCCTTTGGAACCTTTTTTACAGTGGGGGATCCTGCTGCTGCAGAGCCTTACAGCAGCGGAGACCCTGCTCCACCAGCCTTGAGAGGAGGATGATGAGGGCCATGTGAGATGCCACTTGCTGAGCCATTCACTGAGGTGAGCAATCCCCCTCCCTACCACCTGTCCATGCAGACCCTGGCCCAAGTGCTCTTGCTGGGCCGGAGGAGCTTTCTGGGGGGGCCACTCCAAACTTCACTGGGCCACCGGGGCCTTGCCTGGCCATGCTGCAGTGCCTCGCTGGCCTGGCGGGCCCTTCCTGGGATGGGCGGGAAGGCCATCCTAGGCCTCGTGGGGGAGGGGGAGAGGGGAAGGCTGTGCTGGGCCTCCCGGGGCTGGCAGAGTCTGGCCCCAGGGGCCCGCGGGACATGTTCCGGGAGTGAGAGGGCTGCCCTAGGCCTTGCGGGACCTGCAGGCAGCCGGGCCTGACTCAGAGGAGGGCTGCAATGGGCCTCCCAGGGCCAGCAGAGCCTGACCCCAGGGGCCCGCAGGGCATGTTCCGGGGGGTGGGAGGGCCACCCTAGGCCTCATGGGGCCTGGGGGTGGCTGGGACTGGCTTGGGGGAGGGGGGATGGATGCAATGGGCCTCCCGGGGCTGGTGGAGCCTGACCCTGGGGGCCCACAGGACATCTTCTGGGGGGTGGCAACATACGACCATGGCAGCTGCACACACTGCAAGATGCCTGCAAGCCTTACAAGCCACACATAGTACCCAAGGCAACCTGTTCAGAATCGCTTTTAATGGTCTGACACCAGTCCTCTGCTGTGCCTCATTCCACCCATGCTCACACCCAGTATTAATCTATCATCCAGCTCCTTGAGAAGCAAAAAGACACACAACCTCAGAATGACAATGGAAGACATCTACATGCTGTGAAATGTATGCCTCTCTGCACTGATGAGCATAAACTCCACCATTCCATTCTGCATTACGTTACCTTACCAATGAGCGTGCACTCCCAGCACACACCCACTAACCACTAGATTAACTCGGTGAACTCTGTGCACTCATTCACGTTGTACGTAAGATACTCTGTGACAGGCAGTTCTCTACCAGCTGTTCCAAAAGTGCTATACCTATACAAGATATTCACATGCTGTCCTCATAATGCTTTTTCGTGACCTCTCAAAGAGTCCTACTACATCTGGATCACCCAACCACTCATGTTCAGCTTTGTTAGTTCCATGAGCAATACCTCTTTTATATAATACAGCTTTGGTCAAAGCAGCAAGTATCCTTTTCATCACTTTTCAAAAGCAGCAAACTATTGAAACCTAATGTGTCTAGCCATGCATTTAGACCCTAAACTTCAATGTACAACTCTGCTTACAAAGCACCAAAAAAAAAAAATGCCTTTTCAGAATGAAAACTATAGACATTTCACAACACTCATTTCCCAAGACGCCTCCTTCTCATTCCCACGTGACCTACTCAGACTTTCATCATGACCACTCACTTTCAAACCTACTTCTCTTGAGACCTCTGCTCTATAGGGTGGACAGTGTGACCACAACCACATTGAGTGACACGGACATCCAACATCAAATGACTTTGCAGACTGTCCAGTTGTTGACGCTACTCCATGGACCCCTCTCTGCAACATTTTGTAGCCCACCTTCTGTGACCTTGGACGCTGGCTGTTGTATACCATAAGGTATGTTAGACTTTACTTCCGCATTTGTATCTTTTGATTACTGACTGCTATTATTTACTTTACCTCTTCCAGCCTGTGCATTCGTTACATGTCACATCTTTCTAGCACCCATTGTATTGCTTTCACAATGGGCTTTACTGCTAGTCAAATATAATCCTTTTAAAAAATTGGCCATATAAACATGCAGGTGAAATGTTAAGTTTGGTTGTATACTGCTTGGTTATACGAGCATAAAGTATGAAGGCAACTGTCATTTTCCAGGAGATTCGAGCAAGTTCTGTTACAGAACATTTTACCTTTTACCTTGGACCTTCTGTGATAACAATAGATCAGAAATCTACACACCAACAATAGTTCAGAAATCTATATACCAAAAACTCCCTGACCCAAAGCAGAAAAGTCAAACATTGAAAGTCAGTCTTGGAACGTCAGTACAATAAAGTTTAGGTATCTTTTACTGTACCTAAGAAATGTACCAAGAAATATGTGAGTTGTTTCACCATTCAGGAGTTATTACCTTGCTCTGGTGCTTTAAAAATAAAGTGGCTTTATTATTTATTTATTTATTTATTTATTTATTTATTTATTTATTTATTTATTTATTTATTGCATTTTTATCCCACCCTCCCCGCAAGCAGGCTCAGGGCAGCTCACAGCAAGGGCACCAAGTGCCGGATATAAAACACTAAAATCAAGGTAAAAACAACCAACTCTTACTTATATTCTTACTGTTTCAACAAAGTGAGAAAAACTTGCCTGTCAAAATAGAGACATCAGTCAAAGTATGTAATGTTAGAGAGGCATGTGGCAAAAAGCTAGATCCCTGGTCGGTAATCTCTTTTACAGTCTTGGTGCTGCAATTATATTTGTTATATTTTGAGCCCATTTGCAAGGGAGGGATATAACCTAAAGCTGGATATCAGCAATATTTTTAATCCACTCTTCCTACAAGGATCTCTAGTTGGTTTATATAGTTCTTTCCTTCTTCACTTTATGGTCATAATAATCCTACAAGGTAGGTTATGCTGAGACAAGATGAAATCCATCAGGTGTTTCCTGTGTTCCCTTCTCCCAAAAGAAGTTACCAACTCCAGGAAAATTTATTCCTGGGCTCATGTGATTTGAGCTAGGAAGCTGCAGTGGCAAGTGGGAAGGGGGCAAAATTGCCTTCACATCTCTTGTCCATCAATTGTCCTGACAGAAGAGGCAGAGAAGGCAATTTTGTCCCTTTCCCCCACCCCACTGCAAACCCCCAACTCTCATGGCTATTCGTCAATGTGGGTTCCATAATCTCAGTTATAAACATTCCTGGGGTCAGACAGGACTACTGATGGGACAGGAAGATGGGAAAGATCTGTGATGGTCAGTGCCTTCTGCTGTTGGATTGCAAAATTCATCCAGGAGTGACTGGCCCAAGACGACTCAGAAAGCTTTATGGCTTCCTGAGGATCTGAACCGTCTCCCACTTCCCAGTCCTAATCAATTTACCACACGTCTACCACACAAGATAGGTATTTTATTAAATGAAGATATTCACAGGTTTTGCTAGTTGTACAATCAGGTGACCATATGGAAAATGTAACAGTTTCTGAGGGCTATATCCCATCTGTTGCTGTTCCTAATTTCTAGGCCTTTCTTCACAGATTGCTCTCTGTTTCTTCCAGTGTTGCTGAGCTAATCCAATAAGTGAAATCGAGAAAAATAATAGAAAAATATTTAAAGACTTTTAATAAATCATTTAATTAGTTTTCATTTCTCCTACCTGTTCCCTATAAATGAACACATTAAACTGTGAAGACTTGGGATGTCCAGAAGTCTTTGATGAATATTAGAATAATCTAACAAATTAACCTCAGGATTCACAAGCATGACGGAGTTAGGCAAAATGAATTGGTGCTTATGATGAACAAAATTCCATATCAGCTGGCCCCAAGGTATAGAGTTGACTTTTAATCCCTCTCAGCAGAGCAATGGACAGCTCCCCTTGATCTGCCTTTTGCTACAATTTATTCTTGGCAAGAGAGCAATTTGGTACACTTTTTTTTAATTAGTTTCCTACATAGTTTCTTTAAAAGGGAATATTGAGATAGGACATTTTGGTTTTCTTCCTTGCCATTCATATAACTTATTATGTTGAACACAGGTCTACAACTCTTACCCTTTCTGCCTATCTGTGATTTTTAAAAAGCTTTGTTCAAAGTAGCTATTAAACAGATCGTATTGATGCTACCACTGGGTCTATTTATTAGGACCCTCAGTACCTTCTGTATAATGTGTAGAACAAATGAAAGCAAGAAAAGGAGAAAGGAGGAAAAGGCCCTCATATTATGCCACTATTATTTTATCTATTCTGGTCTGACATCTGAACAAGAGTAGGGTCCAAAATCAGTACTTAAATCTTGTTGTATTCATGCGAAAGGTTTCTTGTTCCCTGGCATTTTGAGTTCAAAGGATCTCAGATAGAAAAGAGGGTTTTTTTTCCTGGAAAGCTCCTCCAAATCAGAATAGGCTGATCTAGTCTAGAAGGTCTAGTGGTCTTATTCAGTATAAGGCAACTTTGGAAGGAAGAGGAAGAGATTGGATTTATACCCCGCCCTTCACTACCCAAAGGTGTCTCAGAGCGTCTTACAAACTCCTTTCCCTTCCCCTCCCCACAACAGACACCCTGTGAGGTAGGTGGGGCTGAGAGAGCTCTGACAGAAACTGTTCTTTTTCAAGAACAGCTGTGCCAAAACTATGGCTTGCCCAAGGTCATCCAGCAGGTGCAAGTGGAGGAGTGGGGAATCAAACCTGGTTCTCCGAGATTAGAGTCTGCGCACTTAACCACTACACCACACTCTTTATTCTAAAACTCATGTAATGATAAAAGGTCTTGACCTGGGTGGCCCAGGCTAGCCTTATCTTGTCAGATCTCATTGCTGGTCAGTACTTAGATGGGACCAAGGAAGTCCAGGGTAGCTATACAGAGGCAGACAATGACAAACCACCTTTGTTCATTGCTTGTCTTGAAAATCCTATGTGGTTACCATGAGTTGGCTGTGAGTTCGTAGCATTTTCTACCATCAGTGTTAGATAACTGCACTCTCTTTTGACAGGCTCATTTTTATCCCACCTTTGATCCAAGAAGCTTACGGTAGCACACTGTTTTCCCTGATCCATTTTCCCATCAGAACATTCCTGTGAGAGAGGTTAAGCTGAATAACAGTGAACAGATTTCACTAGGTGACTTTCAATGCAATCCTAAAAATACTTTCCTGGGAGCATTATTAAATGCACCTGAGCATAATTCTGAGTAGATATGCTTATGATTTCTCCCTTTCTGTATTTGTTATTTTTTGTGTTGTATTATTGCATCTTCAAAGATAACCAAAAATATTGTTATTGCTTATGCTGTGCTTCATGGTCATTGCAGAAACTGCTTTGATCTTCCTTTCTTGGAAGGGTATTTCCATTTCACGTAAAAACCTGCATATAAACACTTTTGTGAGTTGTTTAACCCACAACATTTTTGGTGCTTGATAGAAACAGCTTCTCTACACTAAGGTGATATATGAAGGCAAATATGTGTATTTTAGGAGGAGCAGATGACAGTGAAGCATAGATTTATGTCCCAGAAGACCTACAATTCATGTCTAACTTTAATAAAAGAAGACTACCCAGACATAAGGATACCATAGGATGGAATCCAGGATGCATCCCATTATCAGTGTGGAATGGATAAATTGTACACCTTTTTTAAAGGTAAGGTATAGGGGCCCAGAGAACTATGAAGGCTATAGCTTGTTTTTCCTCCTCAGTTTTAAGAGACAGAAAAGTGGGAAAATGATACTATTGTTTCCTGCAGTTTTATTTTCACTAGCTTGCCCTTCAATGGTTTGCCTCTTTTCTCCAATGTCAGGGACAAAGGGTGGTGATAGGGGATCAGCGGTCCCGAAGACATCCCCTGGAATGTGGGGTGCCTCAGGGGGCTGTGCTGACCCCGACGTTGTTCAACATCTACATGTAACCCCTTGCCCAGATTGCCCGGAGTTGTGGGCTTGGGTTTCATCAATATGCAGATGACACCCAGCTCTATCTGATGTTGGGCCCCAGATGACCTGCACTGGGCGCTACAGGCTGTGGCTGGATGGCTCAGACTGAGCCGGTTGAAACTAAACCCGGCAAAGACGGGGGTCCTGGGCCTGAGTCAGATTGGTTCAGGGTTGGGGCTCCCTCTCCTGACCTTCAATGGGGTGCCTTTGGTGCCAGCATCGGAGTTTAGGGGTTTGGGTGTGCTACTGGGCTCCTCTTTATCGATGGAGGCCCAGGTAGCAGCCACTGCCAGGTCGGCCTTTTACCACCTTCAGCTGGCTTGGCAGTTGGTCCCCTTCCTTGACCGTGATGACCTGGCCACTGTGGTCCATGCGACGGTCACCTTGAGGCTAGACTACTGTAACGCTCTCTATTCAGGGCTGCCTTTGTCACAAATCCGGAAGCTGCAGCTAGTGCAGAATGCTGCAGCCAGGCTGTTGATGGGTCTCTCTAGGAGGGATCACATTCAGCCTGTGCTGAAAGCGCTGCACTGGCTGCCATTAGCATACTGGATCTGCTTCAAAGTACTGGTTCTTACCTTTAAAGCCCTCTATGGCCAGGGTCCGGCGTACCTAAGGGACTGCCGTTCCCCATATCTTCCCCCAAGGGCACTTCAGTCGGGGAGCCAACATCTCCTGGAAATTCCAGGCGCCAGGGATGTTAAATTTGCTGCCACCAGAGCCAGAGCATTTTCGGTGGCAGCTCCTACCTGGTGGAAGGAGATCCCAGAGGAGATCCAGGCCCTGCGGGACCTTGCTCAGTTCCACAGGGCCTGCAAGATGGAGCTCTTCTGCCAGGCTTTTGAGTAGGAGCCACCACCACCACTATTCCACCATCGCTATCTAAGCATCGTCGCACCACTGCCACTATTACGTGGTTCCATCGGGGTGCGGGGTGACCCTGGAGAAGGGATGACAGGCTGCTGGTATGTTGCCATGGATTAAGACCTACCCCATCTTGTGTTAAATGCTTTGTTGTTGTATTACATGGTTTTATTTTGTTTTATGCTGTTTTAATCTGTTTTAATTCTGGCATTTGTGCCTTGTTGTTAGCCGCCCTGAGCCTTCAGGGAGGGCGGGATACAAATATAAATAAATAAATAAAATAAAATAAACATGGTTGGTTCACCCTCATTGGGGAGTATTATTTGAGGTGTTGAGTAACACAGCCAGGGTACCTAGTAGAACATACATGATACCCTAAAAGTTGCTGCAGGATCAGTCAAGATTAAAGGGAAGACATGAGGTGTGGTCTGGAAGCAGAATTTGTTTGAGATTTGCAATAACCATACCATGCCCATGTTTTCCTAACACCTTAAAGGAATATCAGATAGCAATCTTTTTTTTTTTTTCCTATGCAACTTCACTAAAGCAGAATCTGCAGCTGACTTTATAGCATATAGCAGTGTTGATAAGCAAGGGCAGGACATTTCTCCCAAACACTATCATATTGATCCCTGGCTTGGTTTTATTTTGACACTTTACCACCACATTGTCATTAAATGTCAATAAAACAAGAAGTAGAAAATAGTAAGCAAAAACTCTTTGCAAGTTCCTCATCTACTTTAAAGAGTTAATATTGGTTAGATATTAAACAAAGGCATGCTGTTCTAGGTGGGCTACAAAAAAAATAAGTTTTATTTAGAGGTTAGTGGGATGTTTTTCACATAGATTGCAAAACATGTAGAAGGACAAAAGATTACAGCTTGCTTGACATACACCAGTAATGACATCCCTATCCAGACTCCATCCTATCCAGATGAAAACCATTTCAGTACTAATTGCCAGATCCATCTTACATAAACCTTCCCATAATTACTTCATAATTTATATGCTTTTACAAAAAACAGATTGAATTTACTAATTTTTTTAAAAAAATGCTAACTAAATACTTCCACTTTGCCACAGAAAATAAAGGGAATTCAAACATGGAATTTTTGTTGTTCCAGTTATTGTTGACAAAGGTTTTTGGGTCACACTGTTAGGAGCAGAAAAGCACTATGAGAAAGATTAACAAGACAAGAAACACAGGGCACTTGCCCAAAACAGCTACCTATTTTATCGATTCTGTTTTAGTTTGGGGATAGGAGCTTATGTTTTAATCTTCCCAAGTGTACAAGAAATTGAGGTAGGCATAGCTGAAAGCCAGCAGTTTAAAGTAAGTGGAGTCAGGACAATACGGCTACCCACCTGAATCTGAAATTAGGACAGTAATGGACCCTATCAAGGAATGCTTGAAAATTTCAGTCACTGTGACTGGATGCTGTTCTTTTCAGAGAAGGAGGAGGCTAAAGAAATGTTAGAACCATTGGCAATTGTATTTTTAAGATTTGTGGGATACTACAATAGCCCCAGGCAAGCATATGTCTCAATATTTTGGTTACAATGAAATATATATTGAAGGATGTTTAGCACTACATTCCAAAAGCAGAAGGGTGGTGTCAGTTTTGGATAAAATAGCTTTCACAACCATTTCAAATGGGACTGACAGATGACATACTGGGAGGGAGAGAATGAGTACTACCCTGTTGAATATCCTCAGTCTGTCAGGAATTCAATGCCATTGGCTATTATATCCATTTGTACTTCAGAAAAGGTGAGGAGTGGGAACAGTGCTCTGGTGGTTCCAGAAGACCAGTTACTGAAGAAATAACTGTGGTATTTTAGTTCTGTTCCCTGGGATCTTTGCTACTGGCTTCCTCAGAACTCCATTCTGTTTTTCTATTATATCTATCATCTATGAAAAACCATTGACTGAAGTCAGGAAATTCGAAGTGGGGGTTATCATCTGTATGTTCACAATAGTTTTATTTCTCCATTTTATCAGATGGAATAGTGGGAATGTTAAATGGATGCTGGGAAGAAGTAGGGTTCCCAACAGCCTGGCAAAAGTATGTACTGTCCCATTAATACAGGATTGACAGGATGCTGTTTACCAGGTGATGTTATCTATATCCATGCCATGAAAAGCTTCGCCTGCTCTTTCCCATGCATTCAGCCCCTATATTAAAGGGACAGGACACTCATTTCCCCAGTTTGTTGGTAACCCTATGGAAGAGATGTGATTGAACACAATGGCTGACATTGAACAAAATGAAGCTGAAGCTGAAACAGACAAAGGTGTTGTTAGTCATGATTATGGACCTCTTCTGGATGAAATGGCATGTCCCCTCAATGATCAGATTTGCAGCTAGGGATGCTGTTCAGTCCACACTTACATTTGGATGTTCAGACTTGGCTCCAAATATCTTTTTTCCAACTTCAGTTGGTATAGCAGGTACACTATTTCCTGGAAAAGATGGAATTGGCTACAAATATTGATTGACAGTATAATTGCTTTTATCGAAATTAGATGCTGCCTTGAACCCTGGGGAAAGTAGGGCAGAAATATTTCAAACAAATTGCCCAGAAAACTACAGAGCAGTATTCTGATTTTAGCACCTGTGAAGATCACAGAGAGAATAATAATAAAACAATCTGTACAACACACTATAAAAAATAGGTTTATTAAAAGCCACTATACAGTGTAAGAATGTAGCATTCCTTATCAGCCCTAGTTTCTGCCTTTTTGGTCACCAATGTGGTAAGAAAAAAAAAAGGTGTTTCTTTATTTCCAAGAAGGGCTTATAAATACTTCTACAAATTACCCTGAAAAGTTTAGGAGATGGATTAGAATGAGCAATTTCTCTTTATTTGAAAAATCTTTAGTTAGCATTTGAGCACATGTTAGCAGATGAGAACCATAAGGTGAATATGCAACGGCTGGAAAAAAAAAAAAAACAGAGTAAATTAATGACTCAACATCAACCTGAAAAAGAACTACCAGGAGAAGGATCACCAGAGTCATCCCTTAGCCTGTTCATTATCATCTTGGATACAAGTACCGTAATTTTTAACCATACTGGTACAAAACTGGGAAGGATAGCCAACCCTACAGAAAATGATGTAAAAAGAATACGAATATGCTGCTATGGTGGACTGGTTAAAATGACATTTAATACAGACATATGTGGATGATAAACAAACCTACTAATGTAATATGAGTGATAATTAAGAGGTATTTACAATAATAAGTATTCATACTAAAAGTCCTTGGTAAAGGTTCAAGGAATAATAGTGCCACTTACTGGCAAGACTTTATTTGGAATAATGCATTAGGGCTACAGCCACACAAGCAGTTAGCCATGACATACTAGCGTTACCTGTGTGGATTTAAAGGTCTTGGTCAGAGGATGACATCTGCCTTCTGTGACCCAGTCATTGGCTGCCCGTCCCACTCTACATTAGAACCAGAGTAATCAGGCACCAGGGAAGGTCTGGTAGTAAGGCATGGTAGTGCTTACACTCCGTTTTGTCTGATGTCTGAACTCTTCCAGCGCAAAAGGAACCTAGAAGGGAAGTGCAAATGGGCACTTCAGTTTCATTCATGGATTGCAGAGTTAGCTAACAGAAGCAGTTGTTCGGTTATGCGCTTATGCACATGCGCAATGGTGATTTAAAAAAAAAAAAAAACTCCCACCGGCACAGCATGTCCCATGACTGGCATGTAACACTACTGTGGATACTTGACCATGGGACAGCTGTGCAAGTAACCTGCAGCAGGGTGTGCTGTCTGGTTGGTATGCCCCACAACACTTTAAGCTGGTGCAATTAGAGGTGCCACCATATCATGCCAAGCCACCAGTGTGACCACACCCTAGGTATACTTTATTGTATTAAGTGTATTACACTACTGGAAATCTACTGGAATGGATTTCAGAAAAGAAGTAGGAAGATCTGGAAAACCTATGATGCTCTGCCCATTCCAGATTTACCCAGGTGAAATTCAGGGTGGATTTTCTTCAAGATCACAACCACCCTTTTTAACATAGCCTTTTAGCTATTATAAATGGGAGCATGGCATAGTATCTAAGGCAGGTAAGGGGCCTTTTAAAAGGTGGTGATGATTTTCAATTTACTTTAAATTAGTTTGATTTTGTGATCCCCAGCATGGTACCCAGGGATGCCATAGCACCCAGTGGTAGATTTCCCAGGGCCTGTTTGGGGATAAAATCTAACGAGCCTTGAGTAGAATAGCAAAAAAAGAAGAAGCTTGCTCCCTACTGATGGGAAAGCAAAGAACTGAGCATGGGCAAGATGACACAGCTCTGTACCCTGGACACATATTTTCTTCTGGGGTTGGCAGTCTTTCCAAGTGGCCATGCAGATATACCCTCTCCTTTCTTTGGAAACCAAACCAAGTGGCATATCTTTTCCATTGTAAATATTTTAGCTTTCCTCCACCTTTTCTGCTTCAGATGAGCCCAGGAGAGCATTGTCTTTGTGTCTACTTGTTGTATAGTGGGTTAGACGCATAATGAAACCACGGACAATGATGTAGTGATCAGCATGGTTCGCTATTATACAACACAAGAAAACGAATACCTGGCCAGGTGGCCAACTATATACATGCTAAGGGGAACGCCCCCTGGTGCCATTGGTGGGTTTGAATTCTCGCCGCTGTTCCCATTGGTTCCCCAAAGCAGGAGCTCGGAGCCCCAGTCCCATTGTTCTCTGGGACTCAAGCTCAGGCTCCTTTGCTGACTGCCTGCAGTGGTCATCGGACACAACACCCCTCCCCCATAGTCCGGACCCTGTCTAGGTGACATAGTCCTTCAGGTATGCAGATGCTCTGCGTTCCCTAGTGGACCACCACGGTGCTGGCATCAGGGCTTCTCCACTGCCAAATTGTGGGTGTGCGGTGGGGCCTGCTGCTTCGCTTCTTTCCATCGGGGTTGGTTGCTCCGTCGGGCCCTCGGCCATCGCAGCCTCTGGCTGAGGTAGCTGCCTGTTGCTGGGGCCCACCTCCCTGGGGTCCCATTCCACTTCTGGTTCTCCCTGGGCTTCCCGTGGGGCCCGCTCCACCTCCCTGGGGTCCCCCAGATCTCCTACCATTGGAAGTAGGCACCGCCTCAGCTGGTCCATGTGGTGCCGCAGAACCTGGCCATCGTCCATCGATACCTCATAGGAGACAGGGCCGGTGGGCCAGATTACCTTCCCTGCTAGCCACTCCGGGCCCTGGGCATAGTTCCTTGTGAACACCGGGTCCCCCGGGAAGAAGCCCCGGGGCACCACCGGGTCCCTCAGGAAGAAGCCCCTGGGCGCCTCCTGGTCCTCGACCATGTTGCGCACCATTGGAGCCCTGTCGGGGTGCATGGCTGGTTTCTGGCCCATGAGGAGCTCTGCGGGGCAGCAGCCACTGACCAGATTGGGTGTTGTTCGGTTCGCCAGCAGGAACCGTGCGATGCAAGCCTCCCAGTCCCCGTCCGTCAGGTGGCTCAGCGCCTCCTTTGCCGTATGGACCATCCATTCAGCCTGGTCGTTTGTTGCGGGGTGGAAGGGCACCAACCTGATATGCCGGCTCAGGTTGTCTCTCAGGAACTGCTGGAACTCCTCTGACATGAACGCTGAGCCGATGTCCGAGACGATCGTGTCCAGCAACCCATGTGTGGTGAAGATTTTCCGGAGGGCCCGGATGGTAGCACTCGCAGAGGTGATGGAGACAGGACTCACCTCCAGCCACTTCGAGTACACGCTCACTGTTACTAGGAACATCAATCCATGGAAAGGGCTGGCAAAATCGATGTGTATCCGGAACCACAGTATCCTTGTCGATTCCCAGGACTGCGTAGGCGTGCTGGGTGGGCTTGGCTGGACCTCTTGGCAGATCTGGCAATGTTTCACCCAGGCCTCTATTTCTCCGTTCATGCCCAGCCACCAGATGTAGCTCCAGGCGAGGGCCTTCATCCGCATGATGCCTGTTTGCACCTCGTGCAGAGCCTGCAGGACCTGGTGTCGGAGCACACTGGGGACTACCACCCGGTCCCCCCACAGCAGGCAGCCCTTGTGCGTCAACAGTTCCTTGTGCCTCATTGTGAATGCGCTGAACTCCAGACCCGCTAGGGCCATAGGCCACCCCCTCACCACCCAGCCGAGAACCCAGGAGAGGGTGGGGTAGTGGGCTGAGTGGCGGGCAATGTCCGTGGCCTGGAGGGGGTGTCCGGGAGACTCTCCATCTGGAGGATGTGATAAGCCGGGGCCGGGTCCTCTCCCATGTCTGGCAGGGGGAGTCGGCTCAGCGCGTCCACGTGGCCCATCGCTTTGCCCAACCTGTGCTGCAGGGTATAATTGTAGCCCGCCAGGAAGATGGACCACCGCAAGACCTAAGGGGAGAGTACCTGGGGTGTCCAGCGATCCGCCGCGAAGAGGCCCAGCAGCAGGCGGTGGTCCATAGCGATTGTGAAGGGACAGCCATATACGAAGTCGTGGAACTTCTTCACCCCAGCCACGACTGCCAGTCTCTCACGGTTTATTTGGGTGTAGTTCCATTCGGCCGCAGATAGGGTCCATGAGTAGTACGCGACCGGGACCTCCCAGCCGTCCGGGAGGCGGTGCACCAGCATGGCCCCCACCCCATATGGAGATGCGTCGCAAGCCAAGACCACGGGCAGGGACTCGTCGAAGTGGGACAGGACCGAGTTTGAGATCAGCAGGGCTTTAACGGCCCTAAACGTGGCAGCCTGCCATGGGCCCCAGACCCAGGGTGCCTTCTTGTTGAACAACCGGTGGAAGGGCTCAGTTACCGCTGCCTTGTGGGGGAGAAAGGCGTGGTAGGAATTTAAAAGTCCAAGGAAGGCCTGGAGTTCGGCTTTGGAGGTCGGGGGAGGCGCTTCCACAATTGCCTTGACCTTGTCCCAGGCCGGATGGAGGCCATCCGTGTCCACAGTGAAGCCCAAGAAGTCCACGGATGATACTCCAAGCTGGCACTTTTCGTGCTTTACTTTGAGGCCGGCATCCCGGAAACAACTGAGGACCATGCGGAGGCGGGTGGCGAACTCGTCAGGTGTGGCAGCGGCGATCATCACATCATCGAAGAATGGTGTGACGCTGGTAATCCCTTTGAGAAGAGAGTCCATCAGTTGCTGGAATATCCCGGGTGCTACGCTCACCCCAAATTGCAGGCGATTTACCCTAAAGGCCCCCCAGTGGGTTACAATTGTTTAGGCCTCTGCAGTCAGCCTGTCAACTGGCAGTTGCTGGTAAGCTTGGGCCAGATCTAATTTACCGAAGATCTTGGCCCCTGCTAAGGTGGCCAGCACATGGCTCACCACCGGAACCGGGTAGGAATGATCCTGCAATGCCCGGTTGATCGTGCATTTATAATCCGTGCAGATGTGTACGTCAGGAGACATCAGGCTCCTTTGCTGACTGCCTGCAGTGGTCAGCGGACACAACACTACTGTGAGTGTCTATTCTGAACCAGCTGTTTCAGTTATAGAAGGATGCTTGACTTAGAACCTTGCATTATTTTGTGAATAGTCCTGTCCCATTTTATTATTGCTGTCCGACCTCATGGCAGCAAGTTAATGGTGGTGCCGAGTACCCTTTCTCAACCACCACCTGTCCATGCACAAAATGACTCAGCAGCTAAAAACTAGATTTTTTTCAAACTCATTCAAGGATGAAAGGGATCTCAGCTTTCCCCCCATTGTTACCCTTTCTGAGTTTGTAATCTTTAAATTAAATAGCGATTATGAATGCTAAAAGAGCAAAAGGGGTAACTTAAAGTGTTCTTGAAGTATATCTAACCTTTAAGTAACTCCTTGCCACCTTTTAAGAACATGCTCTTATTAACCATGGTAGCTAAAATGGAGCATTCACAAGATGAAAATTCCTTCTACTTAGTCAGATCATCGGTCCATCTAACTCTTTTGACTGGCAGCAAGGTCTCCAGGGTCTCATGAAGAGAACAGACTTTCACAGCACTGAAGGTCCTTTTTGATTGAGACACCAAGGAATAAATGTGGGGCATTAGCCACACAAACTACGTGCTTTGCAATTGAGGCACATCTACTGCCCTTAAGGTCATTTAAAAATGGTTAAAGATGGAAGCATGCCTATGCATCACACAGGAAAAAGTCCCCCAAACCTGCATCTACTACTATTCACATATGCAGGCAATGAAACATAAAAATGTGGGCTCCTTACCTCCATACCAAAGTAGATGACAGATAGATGATAGATGAATGATATACATAAAGCCAGATCCATACCCCCAAAATAATATCTTATCGTAGGCAAGTAACAACAGCAGTAGAAGCAGCTTCTTCTCTTTCTTTCTTATTCCAGTCCATTTATCAGGGGAAGAGGGATGGAATTCTGAGGAGAGAGAGAATGCACATGTGTCAAGTACAGCAAGCATCCTCACTTAGCTGAGGGATGTGAACATCTTAGAAGTGCATCACCTTCCCCATCACACTTCACAATGCAAGCACATAATATAAGGCTTGGGAGGAGGGGTTGCTAGGCAAATATGACTCATTTCATTCCTTGAGAAAAATTAAGTCTATCTCAGCAGCACCACTTACTATCTAAAAAGAGTCAGACCTGAAATGCTGGCTAGATTGGGCTCATATTTTGTTTCTTGGCCTGATTTTTGGATTGGTGTGTGAAATCAGAAGTCTAAACACAAGTTTGGAGTAAAGAAGATTTAGCTATGTGTTTGTCCTTAATGTACAAATTATATTATTTGTACCTTTTGACACCCCTTGCTCATCAACATCCTTGATTCCTTGGAAGCAATGGCCAAAATCCCCCCCCCCGCAATTAAGAAACTCCATGTAAGATGTGTGCAATTCATTTTCCATTAAATTCAACATTCATAGAGTCTGCATAGACCTATCCACAAAGCTACCATTTTTACAGGAGGTATTTTAAAGAATGTGTTCATGAAGAGTCTATAACTGGAACATAATTATTTGCATTGTTCTTAAACAATTCATAGATGCATTAAAATACATAACGACGCAAGCTAGGACTTGATGAGAGTATTTTAGAAGCTTTTGTCAATTATGAAAAAATCCTTGCTTTATTATTCAAAGCCCCACCTAATGGAAGCCACACATGAGGAAGGCTGACACAATCACCTACATGCTTCTTACTATAAAGATTTAGAGGAAGGTCCACCACCGCCATCCTTCATGTCTGGGTCTAATGCAAAATAAGTAAGTGTAAGAGCTGCTAAAGGAGCTGTTGATGTTGATGCATCTGTTGTAACCAAGGTAGAACCACACATATATCACACTTTTACCTACTAGACTCATATGAATTAACTTCATTGTAAAGCTGATTAGAATACTTTCATTGAAGGCTATCCTCACCTGGTGGAACGCTCTGCCTGAACACATCTGTGCCCTGCTTGAGCTGCTACCTTTCTGCAGGGCATGTAAGGCAGAGATGTTCCCCCGGGCTTTTGGTTGAGGACAGCGATGGAACTTCTTCTGGCACTCTCATATAATTCCCCATTCCTCATAACCCCTCTCCCCAGGGAGGCTGGGAAGTTAGGATTTCTCCACCGTCTTATACATGGTATGTACACTGTTTTTACCTACTGTTTTTATTGGACTGCTTTAATTTGTTCTATGAGATTGTACAGCATTTGTTGTAAGCCACCCTGAGCCCTACTTGTAGGCAAGGGCAGCCTAGTAAATACAAATAAATAAATAAATGGGGTGACTACGATTCAATACTCAGTTAGGGATAAACATTGGAGCTTATTCAAATATGATCACTTGGAACAACACAAACCTTGAATGGCTTTTATATAACTATCAAGAAAAACAGAGCTATGCTGCTATGAATGAAATATTAGTCAAACAATATATTATCATTCCGGTTCTCTTTTTCTTTACGGGTTTTTTTTTAGTTTCAAAGCAACAGCTATGATAGTCCTGAGCTTTCCAGCCACTAAATACTTTCTTAATTCTAAAATGAAAGTGTAAAAAAATAACAAATTGACTCTTGAAATGTGACATTACTTGTGTTGAACACTATTTTCCTCCTTGGACTATATGTGTGTTCCAGGCATGTTGTTGGATTTTTTCCTTTTTTCTTGGCAATTCCTTGAAGGCAGAAGGTTTTAAGGGCATCTGGAGCTGATGGAAAATGTATGAGCAGCATGTCATCTACAGATTCCAGCCATAGCCTGAGGGACTAAGGTCTGATACAGAAGACATGGACATGATTCAAGAAAAAAAAATTAGGATGGAAACGAGATGGAAGCACCTAAGGCAGTAAAGAATTTGGCAGAGAGAGGGGCAGAGCAACAAAGATAGAATGAAGAAGACAATAGAGATCTCAGTGAAATTTAATTAACAGTGTTGAGCATTTTTCAATGACTTAAAGATCCTCTATTAATATTTATTTTAAATGTTTTAATACTCAGTATTAAACCTCTTGAGATGGTTTACAAAAAGGTAAAATAACTTAAAGAGAAGCAAAAATATAATAAAAGCAAAAAAACCCCAAAAACCAGTACTATCGTGTGATAATAATCTAGTAGATTAACAGTACATTTTTAAAAACATATTGGGAGTAAACTCCACTGAATAAACTTGAATAGGATTCTGAGTAGACTTGCTTAGGATTGTCCTCTTAAGGCAGCCTAAGCAAGAATTAGAAACCAGCAATCCCAACAAACAAAACCACAACAGTGCAGTCCTACAAGCTCTTTCCTAGGAGTAAGCCCTACTAAAGAGACCTGAGTAGGATTTTTTACTTATTTATTTATTTATTGTTTCAATTTATACCCTGCCCGCCCCACAAACCGGCTCAGGGCAGCTAACATTTATTGGTACTAGTACCATAAAATAATTGGTACTAGAACCATAAAAACGTATACAAGATTAAAACATTTGAACATTAACATTAAAACATTAAAACAATCCAATACTTAAAATGCTAGTGATGGTAGTTAAGATGGCATACTATATAGTATACTAAGAGCTGTTTCCAGCTCAATGGTCTTCAGCGCAGTGCGATGGTACGACACAATCTCCAGGCCAGAGCCAGCCCATAACCTCAGATGTTGGTGGTAGTGGTGTGGCGGCTCCTAATGGAAAGCCTGGTGGAAGAGCTCTGTCTTGCAGGCCCTGCGGAACTGTAAGAGATCCCACAGGGCCCTGATCTTTTCCGGGAGCTCATTCCACCAGTACGGAGCCACCACTGAAAAGGCCTTGGCTCTGGTGGCCATCCTTAAGGCCTGGGATGGTCAGTTGATGTTGTGACCTTGACCATAGTACTATCTGGGGTATATATGGAGAAAGGCGGTCCCACAGGTATGTTGGACCCTGGCCATATAGGGCTTTAAAGGTCAATACCAGCACCTTGAAGCAAATTTGGTATGCTATTGGCAGCCAGTGCAGTGCCTTCAGCGCAGGCTGGATGTGCTCCCACACTAGCTTCAGCTTCCAGATTTGTGTCAAGGGCAGCCCCATGTAAAAAGATTTACAGTAGATCTATAAATTCCCAAAGGCTAAGAATTAAAAAAAAAAAACCTGAAAAGAGAGACAATACCTGGCAACTAACTAAATAGAGGGAGTTTCATCCATGAGTGCCTCCACGGAGTATGTCCCTCACATCAGTCAATCTTATACCAGAGAATGGTGGCAAACACAAGCAGTCCCCTTAAAGCAAGTCTTAGCCACAGTCATAATGGAAAAAGTGGTCTATACAACATCATGGTTCTTGTTCATTCAGGGCTTTAAAGGTGAACACCACAGAACTAAAGCAACAGCCAATCTCTTATAAAAGTGGGGATTCCTAGGCAGGTGCAGCAGTTGCAGCTTTGCAGCAACATTCTGCACTGAAGCATCTTAATGTGATCTCTTAATTTTATTCATCTGGAAAGCATACAGTCTAAATGTAAACATCATGGGTAGAGCAACAATGAGAGGGGAGGGAAGAAAGGCCTGAGAGAACCAAGATGAAGAAGGAATGAACACAAAGTTGTCAAATTTCAGATTTTTGAACATAGATTATGAATTTCTCCTCTGCCCTCTTTAAGAACATAAGAGAAGTCAATGTTAGATCAGGCCAATGACCCATCTAGTTCAACACTCTGTTACATAGTGGCCAAAAATAGCAGGATACATTTCTGATACATTTGTTTCTTACACTTACATACTAATTTCCCTGCAAAAGGCTCACCTCATTTTATTCTTACAATAGCTGTGTAACGTGGCTTGAGCCTAGAATGTTTGGTCCAAAATCATTCAGTTAACTTCACAGCTAGTGAGGAACGAAACCCAGACTTCCCTGTTTAAAATTCAGCAATCTATGCTATGCTGGCTTTCCCAGTATTTTGGCTTCCCCATACTGGACATACCACAACCCTGTACCTCAGTATCTTCAACAACTGAGGGGTTAAGCCACATACTGCAAGGCTTTTCTTTGAGGAGGTAGTTGAAGAAAGGGATAAGAGACTTTTCATTAAAATTCCGGGATGTCTCAAACCTGTGCGGTTTTTCTAGGATTCCACATACCAGACTGCCAAACTCCTGGTGGAATATTCTAAGGAACTGCAGCCAATTACTATTCCATAGTACATTTCCTTTCAGTGTCGCCTTGTGGTTGGGTCCAGTGTTCCCTCTAAGCTGAGTTAGTGTGAGCTAGCTCACCATTTTTTAGCCTTCGGCTCACACATTTTTATCTTAGCTCAAGGATGGCTCCAGAGCAAACTAATTTATGCAGTAGTCAAATAGTTCGCTCACAACTTTAATGCCAGTAGCTCACAAAGTGGAATTTTTGCTCATGAGACTCTGCATCTTAGAGGGAGCATTAGTTGGGTCATATGCTTCCCTTCAAACAGTGGAAGTGTGTCAAACATGTCAGCTAGTTGGAAACAACCCTGAGTTCAAGGAATGCCTAAAAATTCCTTTCCAGTTGTGGAATAAAAATGTACATACCTCTCACAGTACACCATAAAGATGTTTCTAAGCCATTTAGTCAGTATAGGAAGAGTTTAAATGTCCTTTTTGCAAGGAGAAGCTGCTTATCTTCAATACAATGGAGAATTGTTCCTATGATGTTATCTAAAGTGCATCACTTTACCTACATGGGAAAAAAAATATCTTTTTTCTTTAATCAGTAATTTCAAAGGAATGAAAGAAGCCTATGCAAGATGGAACTGAACACAACATGGGTTATCTATCAGTAGTCTCCTTTCTTCTTAATAATTTAGGGTGGGGACAAAAAAAATCCCAACTCTCTTTCTGAATGGATGAGCTTCTTTAATAAATAACTTCAGCAGATAAGGCCATATCTTAGTCCTCAGCTAAAAACTGTTTTGTGGTGCATTAAAAAAACCTTATCAAATTATTCTTTAACCTAGTACTTCTTCCCAGAATAGAAACTTTTTTGAAGTTTTAGAAGTGTACATTTTTATGCATGTACTAAAGTAAGGACACTGCATCTTTTAATTTCCAGCTCCAAGGCAGCGCACAGAGATCAGACACAGTTTAAATGAAAAACAACAACTCAGTAGATTAAGCATTAGATTGAACAGGGGGGGAAAGGGGGAGCTTCAATACTAGGTAAATTGGTGGAATCCATTAGTAAAGACAGAATTAGTAGGCACATTAATGAACAAAAGCTATTGAGGAAGAATCAGCACAGATTCTGTCAGGGAAGATCTTGTTTCACTAACCTTTTAGAGTTCTTTGAGGGGGTGAACAAACATGTGAACAAGGGTGACCCAATAGATGTTGTTTACCTAGACTTCCAGAAAGCTTTTGATATAGTTTCTTATTTAAGGTTCCTAATTAACTCAGCAGTCATGGGATAAGAGAACAAGTCTTCTTGTGGATTAAAAACTGGTTAATTAACAGGAAACAAAGAGTGAGTATAAATGGACAGTTTTCACAGTGGAAGGTTATAAGCAGTGGGATACTGCAGGGCTCTGTACTAGGTCCAGTGCTTTTTAACTTGTCCATTAATGATTTGAAGTTGGGAGTAAGTAGTGAAATGGCTAAGTTTGCAGATGACACTAAGTTATTCAGGGCAGTGAGAACCTGGGAGACATGTGAGGTGTTCCAGAGGGATCTGTCAAGGCTGGGCAAGTGGGAGTCAATGTGGCAAATGGGGGTCAACATGAGCAAGTGCAAAGTAATGCACATTGGAGTCAAAAATCCTAACTATAAATATACATTCATGGGGTCCGAACTGACAGTAGATGACCAGGAGAGAGATCTTGGAGTTGTGGTAGATAACTCACTGAAAATATTGAATCACTGTGCATCTGCAATAAAAAAGGCAAATGTTATGCTGGGGATTATTAGGAAGGAGACTGGAAAAAAATCAGCCAGTATAAATCTATGGTGCAGCCTCATTTGGAATATTGTTTACAGATCTGGTCACCACACCTCAAAAAAAGATATTGCATTGGGAAAAGTGCAGAAAAGGACAACTAAAATGATTAAGTGGATGGAACACCTTCCCTATGAAGAAAGATTAAAGACGTTACGGCTCTTTAGCTAAGAGAAATGACAACTGAGGGGTGACATGATAAAGGTTTACAAAATTATGCATGGGACAGAGAAGGCAGAAAAACAAATACATTTATCCCTTTCTCACAATGCAAGAACTTGTGGGCACTCGATGAAATTAATGAGCAGTAAGCTTAGGACAGATAAAAAGAAGTACTTCTTCATCCAAAGAATAATTAACTTGTGGAATTCACTGCCACAAGAAGTGGTAGCCACAAGAAATGGTACAGGCAGAGACAGCTTCAAGGGGAGATTAGATAAACATATGAAGCAGAGGTGGCTATTAGCCACAAGGTATATATGGAACACTATGTCTGGGGCAGTGATGTTCTGTATTCTTGTGCTTGGGGGGCAACAGTGGGAGAGGTCCTGGAGTTCTGGTTGTACTGATGAATCTCCTGATGGCACCTGGGTTCTGGCCACTGTTGACACAGAGTGTTGGACTGGATGAGCCATTGGCCTGATCTAACAGATCTTCTCTTATGTTCTTGTGTTTTTAGAGGGAGTTCAGTTCATCCATCAAGGTCACTATTGTCTACTCAGACTGGCAGTGGATCTTCATAGTTTCAGGTAAACAATATTCATAACACCTACTACAAAGTCCTTTTAACTGTAGATGCTAGGGATTGAACCTAGGACCTTATACAAACCAAGCAAATGCTCTTCCACTGAGCTATGGTCCCTCCTCTGTCTTGAGTCCTTTGCAGAGAAAGCTCTGACCTACTTTTGGAACCAAAGCTTTCCCCCCCATGTGTACAAGTTGTCAAATTTCAGCAAGCCATATTTCTAAAGGTAGATTCTGAGTTTCTGCTTTGGTCTGGTTCTGATCTATTATTTTTTCACAATTATATAATGCCCTTAGTTTAAGGAGCTCAGGGTAGGGCACCTGAAGGTTACCCCTTCCTTTTTATTCTTACAATAGGCTTTTGGGATAATTTGGTTCTTCAGTGAGTGACTGTTATCCACTGAGCTTCATAGTGAATAGGAATTTGAATTACGTTGAAGGAAATAGAGAAGTTTAGGCTCGGTTGGCCAGAGCACAGAGGCAGCCCATGTGATATAATGATTCAAATTCTGGACTTCCAAGTCCAATATTTGAATCATTACACCACACTAGCTCCCCCTATATGTTGGCATCCTCAGACTGGACTTTTTAATCTCTGTCTACTCAGGTGCAGCTCAAAGTCTGATTCTGTTTAAATGGCTTTAAATACTCTTTCTTAGTACTGACCATCCATGTTTCCTTTGTATTATGTTTTGATGTCAATAAATTTCACAGTGTCAATTTCACTTGGTTAATATTTCATAGTAAAGTATTTTCCAAATCAGTTGCTTTGGTTCCTGTCATGTGATAAATGGTGATACCAGGTCCAGTAAAAAGCTTATATAGCAGTAAAAAGCTATATGTGATAGATGGAGCTGGTTGACCACAATTAAAGATAAATTCATTCTGAGGAAGGAAGGAAGGAAGGAAGGAAGGAAGGAAGGAAGGAAGGAAGGAAGGAAGGAAGGAAGGAAGGAAGGAAGGAAGGAAAGATTCCACAGTAAAAACTATGTTAACTGGTTGCAACAAAAAGATCACAGCCCTGATTAATTATTTGTGTATATAAAGTACATAATAGGAAAAAGGACAGGATTACAGAATAGTAGGTTGGATCCAGCCAGGTTAACTGCTAGTGAAAAATGGGGGAGGAGGTTTCCTTTGCAGGTATGTGCTGCAGGGGCTGTAGTTAAGAGGAATTAGATGAGTGAGAAAGCTGGCAGGATCCAATCCAATGATTAGTAGCTACATATTCATCAAATAGTTTCAACTAAAATTTCCGCCAAAACAAAATTCAGAATGGATTAGGAAAATATTCCTCCTCAGCAAAAACAACTTTAAAATTTCAAAAGAAGTCAAAGTAATTTTGATAAGCTTAGTGAAATTTCTCTTGAGGGTTGTACACATCTCCAAGTTGTCACTGGATTTCTCCAAAAGTAAAGTGCAAAGGGAATGTGGAGGCTACTCATAAGGGAACCTATTTGAGGACTATCCAGGTAACCCAAAAGAGTTTTGAAATGAGATCTTACAAGAGATTTCACATATCCCTAGTGTTCACCTTGTTCAGCTAGGACATTCAGGATAAATGACTGGTGTAGATATCCTCAGTAGAAAACGAATTGTATGGGCTGATCAAATACATTTGGGAACAGTCTATTCCCAAAGTAGCAACAGAAGCCATAAGGAAATAAAATAAAGCAATTAAGTGGAAGTGTTTAGAAATGTAAGCCTAAACAAAGTTCAGCCTTCTAAATTCAATGAGGCTAATAGGCTTAGAAGGATGTAACTCTGTTTAGGACTGCACTATAAATGACATAAGGGAGCTGCGGAACATTGCTGCTATGGCCATATAAAAGAAAATGAAGAATAGACACCCAAAGTGACAATGGTAACGAAATGAAGATAATGTCACAGAACAAGACAAGCAGAGTGGCATACAACAGGGTAAAAGAAAATGCCCTCAGACTGGGAAAAGATTCTTGAGAATAGCATCCATATTATGGAGTGGGTGTATGTCTGAAAACAGAAATGAGTGAATTATATTTTCATTTGCAGTATCTCCTTCCAATTAATCAGACACATTTTTAGGTGATAAATGCTTTAAGTCAATTCATCAATGAAATTACATTATATATTTATATTACATTGTGGCTTAACCCTTTTTTTTTGGGGGGGGGGGTGTGGAAGAACAGCCAGAAGAAATCCATCTTTTAAGTGAGTAGTGTCTTGTTACTAGTGGAGAAAATGCTGAACTTGGGTTCCCTGAAGACTAAATTGTTGTAGGTAGTGCACCAGTCTAACACTGCTGTTCTTCTGTTTTCTTTATTGTTTTTGTATGCCTGTCTGTAAATCAATATGTAAACTATATGGGATATAAATGTTTTAAATCAATATGGGTATTCTACAGATTATATATTTTCTTTCAGCAGTTTTTATTTGTATTTGCCTGTTGTTGTCCTGCGAGGCTTTTGAGCCTCTTTATGAACTGCAATAAATAATAAACTGTGCCAGTGTATACCTAAAGAACTGAACCACATAGTAACCCCACCACAGTGCCAGAAGAGACTGCACTCAGGCAAGAGACGTTCTCCTGACCTCCCCAGCAGCTCCAGTGACCAGCATAGGTTACCAGCCTGTTCCTCATGAAGGAGAATGGAACAGACCCAGTATGCACTAAACACAGCAACATGCCTTAATGAAATACAAGGACTAAGAACTCCAAAAACTGCCATTAAGAGTTCCTTCTAAATCAGGCAAGCAGCCTCTTTCCCTCCCCCCTCACCTGCAAGATCTCACGTAGACCTGGCAGAGACTATTCACTGTTGCATGGCAACTAATTGATGGCCATCAGCAGCCTGGCTAAAGTCATCAAGAAGACAATGGAATCGGCCCGGTGACTCATCCTAGCTGCTACCAGGTGTCAGACATGAGTTAAGCTTCTAGCTCTCAATATTGACCATTCCTCAGGTATACCTCCCCTACACCTTCCAACCAATAGGGTATTTTTAGGGACGGACCTATCAGGAGGTGGAACCAGGGGTTGTGACCAGCCCCCTCCCTCCTGCTTATAAGGAGATGCCTGACCACTGGCTCTCTGCTCTTCAACCCCTATCGAACCTTTGACCCTCTTATGTCCAGCTTGCTATCCCCAACCCTTACCTCCATCTTTAAACTCTAGGTCTGCAGCCTGAGTTTCCGTGTGCTACCTGCTGGCCAGGCCACGTGGTTCCCCATTTTTCTAGTTTCCTTCCCCTCCATTTTTCCTGAGGAACGCTCTACACAACGGGACCGATAGGTATTGCCCACCAACGATTTACCTGCTAATGCAAATGTGCTTTACCTCTCTCTGTATTTTCCTAGAAGAGTAATTGTGTGTGAGACTGTGTATTGTTTGATTGTGAAGAACTTCAGTAAAGACTTTGTTTTTCAAATATATAAAGTCTCCTGGTCTGTTACCAACATTTCCCGGTGGGGCTAGACCTCTGTATACACAGGTGTTCGCTCCCGCAGCCGATTGCTTATTGATAATCAATCATATTCCCCTCATTATCATTAATAATTACGTGCAATCTGGCTAACACTGTATCAAAGACATATTTTGTTTCAGTGGCTCTGGACAAAAAGTTACATTGTCACGATGCTCATTATTAAAGCATATGAAAACCAAAAGATTTGTTGTCAATTAGTGACTTGTGTGATTATCTATGAGGCAACAGTGAATGAAAGCAATACATACAGGAGTAATCTGTATTTTTTAACATTGAGGGGAGTGGTAAAAGAGACAGGGTTTTTGCTCTTATGCTCACAATTCACATCTGAACATGGAGGTTCCATTTAGTCATTGTGGCAAGGGCTAAACTAGATATTAGGTTTTTTTAATGAGCTGAATCAGGTTTCCCCTGACCTCTAATTCCACGCAGTCAAGTGACAGCTGCAGGAACTAATTTGCCAATTACTGCAGGGGACCAATTCAGACTGGGCCACAGCATGAGGAGAGAAAGGATTTCAGTCTCCCAGCACTATTTTCCTAACCCAGAATGGTGCCAGGAACATTATTTGTTGGAGGGGGGGTGCACATAGACAGACTTGAATGGTTTACAATAGGTCTTTCTCTGGAATAGCTCCCCCATTCATAACATGGATTATAAAAGCACCTGCAAAATGAATGTACACTCCATTCATCTGATGAAGTCAGGTCTGACTCATAAATTTCTGATGTAGTTACTATGGTGGGCTAGATCCTGTGCTGAGTGTCTTCACTTAGTGTTGCTTGTCTTTTTAATGTTCTAATGGCACTTAATATAGTGCAACAGCGATCAGTTCATGGGGGGAAGGTATTTGTGAATTTTTTGCATTGTGCAGGGAAACTAGATGACCCTGGAAGTCCCTTCCAACTCTGTGATTCTTTGATTCTATAATTCTATAAAAGCTTATGCTCAGGGCTTTTTTTGTAGGACAAGCCCAGCAGGAACTCATTAGCATAATAGGCCACACACATCAGCAGAAACTCATTAGCATATTAGGTCACACCCCATGACAGCACAGTTCATTAACATATTAGGCCACACCCCCATGTTACCAGAAGTGTGGTCATCCAGCCACATCCACCTTTTGCTTCTCATTCTGTTTACCTTGTTTGTTGTCAAAACCCACGGCTTTTTTAGTAGGAGGAACTCCTTTGCATGTTAGGCCACACAGCCCTAATGTAGCCAATCTTAATGAGTTTCTGCTGTGTGGTGTGGCTTATTATGCTAATGAGTTCCTGCTGGGCATGGCCAACTTGGGAGCCAGCCGGAACTCCGTTCCTGTGTGTTCCTACCCCAAAATAGCCTTGCTTATGCTAAAACAAAACATTTTTTTTCCTGCCACAAGACTCCTGTTTATTTTTGCTGCCACAGAATAACAAAGCTATCCCTTTGGAATTATTCTCAAAATGTTTGTTAGGGATTTGAATAAATCCAATGGATTGTGTCTCATCCTGCACCCAAAAGAATGCCTTATAAGTACCATGATTTGAGTGAAAAGGACATACTGAGGAAATGTGAACCCCAAATGAAGAGAATTTGGGATCTGTGAGCGCCATATCTCTGTCTGGTGTGAGTGAACCCATAGAGATAGCAATGAGAAATAAGAAAAGCAAAAGTCTTTAAGGTACATTCATACGTCATACCATGTTTACATTAAAGTATGCAAATTGCACAGCTTTATGAAAAAAATCCCATTTTCAAGTATGTGATTGACTTATCTAACTTACCCTGTAGCCACTCTTATAGCCAAAGACTTTAGATCTGAATCCTGCATTTTCATCTCTCCTGTGACTTTGCATCCTGACATCTATATGCACTCACCACACAAAAATTACCCTTTACTTTTTGTAATGTGTTTTGCAATAAAATTTTATGCATCTGCTGTAATCTATTGTATATATTTTGTACCTCTAAGATGTCTAATATAAGGGAATTGTAGAATTATTTATGAACTGATTGTTGTTGCACTATATTAAGTGCCCATTAGAACATTAAAAAGACAAGCAATGCTAAGTGAAGACACTCAGCATAGGATCTGGCCCACCATAGTAACTACATCAGAAATAATTATTATGCAGCATATAAATATGCAGTGCTTAAAGCTTGCCAGTGCAGACCTTGCTAATGGACAAGTCATTCCCGGATGGATCAATATGCTTCAGATTCTGAAATGTAATTCCAATTCCCTCTGCCCTTTTATTTGTCTCATTCAACAGTCATGTCATCCCACTTCACTGAGGGCTGGCCCAGACATTACTCCCTCCCTGACAGTGCCACCCCAAAGCATTTTTCCATACCAGCCTCTTCAGCCCAAAACACTGGCATGTAAAAGAAACAATATTGGAGCAGATGCCTGAGGTAAGCCGCTTTTAGAGATTATGCTTCCATGTGGAGCACCACTGTAGGGGAAGAACTTTGGAGCAAAGCTTACCTGGGGGCAATAAATGTTGGAGCTGGAGCTCGGCCAGGCTGGGGACAAGGCAGCTGTGAGAGCCTCCATTTGCCAAAGCTGCTTCTCAGAGTTGTTTGATTCCACAGCTGGGAGGACTGAAGCAGCAACAGCGCAAGGGGAGGCAGGGCCCAGGCCCAAAGTCTATCCAGCTCCTGTGCAGAGAACTCCTCTTGTACTTGGCTTTGAAAACAGCTCATTTCCTTTACAATGGAAATCTGTAGCTCTCAGCCAGTGTAGCCCTACTTCTTTAACTGTACTAAACCCAAATATTGGCTTGGCTCCAGCAGCAGGTTGCCACAAATGGAAGGCATTTCTGTCAGATGGTGGAGCACAACTTTCTCACTTCCCCTCTCCCGCTGCAGCCCAGAAATTACAACCAAGAAGAGACACACTGATGAACAGCATGAGAGGGGAGTCAGAGGTCTGCTCTGAAAAGGAGGAATCACTGAAAACAGTCATTGTGCCTTAAGTAGAACATGCACTATTAGTAAGAAGTATTTAATAAGGTACATCACAGCTGACACGTTTATCCGAGTTACACTTAAAAAAACCCCCACACAAATATGAAAAATTCTTTTTCAGATTTCCAATAGACAGTGTTTAGAAACAATTTACAAATCAGGAAAGAGCACAGAATTCTGGACCAGCCTGAAATTTGTAAACCTGGATTGAATCAAAGTGCAGAATACCATTTTGTGGGGAGGAAAGAAGCTTCAGTTGCCCAGCTGCAAAAATGTCTGCATTATGATATCATGGCAAATTGAAATTTGAATGAACTCCTCCCAAACCAGAAAGCTTTCAATTGCATTCCACATTTAAGCAGAGAAAGGGAGGGGAGGAAGGGAAGGGAAGCACAAACACAAGAACCAACTGCATCTGTGCCTATTCCAGACCGACTAATAGAGCAATCTTAAACATAAGAACTTAAGAAGAGCCATGCTGGATCACAGCAGTGGTCCATCTAGTCCAGCATCCAGTCACACACAGTGGCCAACCAGTTATACCCTCTCTGTCCTACCTATAGAGCTTATACCCAGAGATGATAGCATCCCATTGATTTTCTCTATTCCACCATGTTTCTGAGACATGCAATATTATCTAAATTGTCATTTAGCACCAAGGACTCCAGCTCCCTCATCTTGCCTCAGAGGCTTCGCGTGTGTGTGTGTGTGTGTGTGTGTGTGTGTGTGTGTGTGTGTGTGTGTGTGTGTGTGTGTGAGAGAGAGAGAGAGAGAGAGAGAGAGAGAGAGAGAGAGAGAGAGAGTGCCAGCAAGTCCCAGCAGACTTCTGGAAACTCCATAAGATTTTCAAGGCAACTGAGAACTTGTTTGCCATTGCCTTCCTCTGCAAAGTCTTCCTGGGTGGTATCCTTCCAAGTACCTATCTTGCTTAGCTTCCATGATCTGACAAGATCAGGTTATACAATACCGTTACACATCCACCAAGCATTGGCATACAGATACCTAAAACATTTCTCTCACACACAATCCTTGCCTCCCTCAGACCCTTCGTCTCCACAAATGGCCATTCTTGGTCATCCTTTGAGATCCTGGCCTTTCACTTTCTACTAGTAACCTATTTTTTTTTTCTTTCAGAAACACACAACTACATTTCCCAATGTCCTTGGTGCCAATAGGCACTAGGATCACTGACTCCTCCCTAGCATAATCCATCAGCCTATCTAGACAACATACGATGTCTACAACCATCACACCAGGTAGGCAAATCACCATGCTGTCAAAACATCTGTGACAGACCCTGTTCTCTATATTCCTAATAATCAAATCACTTAACAAAACCTGGCTCCACCCAACCCCAGAAGAGTATCCTCAATCATCTAAGGCAGGAGTCCTATCTAAGGGGTCATGTCCCCCTCTACAACATGTCGCCCTCCAACCCTGAGACCCTGAGTCTCCATGACAGCAGAAGAGCTGTCAGGACAGGAGTAGGACTGTTCTAGTAGGTCTCTGAAGGTCTTGTCCACATACTACTCCCTCTCTCCACTTCTCCAGGTCAGCAACCCTAGTCTCAGGGAAACAAACCTGTTTCCTGACAGCCAAGAGATTCATGCATTGAACACACATCCATTATTTCTGCAGTTAATCATACATGTGGTACTCCATGGAAAAGACTGGATAGCCCTCAAAATACTGGATAGTTCCCACTTTAAGCCCTCACTCCCCTGCTGACTTTCGACTTTCATAACTGGGTTGGTTGCTTAAAGGCGATGTTGAAATTGGATGTTTACCCTATTAGGAAGCTTGAAGTCAGTGGTCTTAGAAGAGTGTAACTTTGCTTAGGTGTCTGAATGCAGCCACTGACAATGAAGCAGAAATGGGGAGGCATGGATTTTTAACTGAAAAGTAACTTGGGTTAACGGTGGGTTCATTAGCTACTTCTAACTCATCCAATTTTCCTATGTGACAATCATCCTAAAATTACCTCAGTGAAATTGCACTTTTTTTCTTTTTAAGAACCATTTTCTTTTTCAGTGGCTCTTTACACTGGTTTCATCTATATTCCCAAATAATAAAAAACAAATTTCATTTGAAATGTTGAGCAATTATATTTGCCATATCAGCTTTTATGACCATGCTGAAGAGTCAAGTTCTATTCTTGTTTACATTGTATAAATCAGTAGATTATCCCCTGAAGCTGATGGAGATACACTGTGCACCTGAGCTCAGAATTTAGCCAATGGGATACTATTTTTAATTTTTTAAAAAAAACCTCATTTTGCCTCTAATTTTATCATTATGAAATTATTCTACTCTAGTAATGGTACCTGAATTGCTTTTCAGTTAGAGAGATCATAACAGGGGCAGACAGTTAACAGTCCTTGCCCTTTTTAGTCCCCCTCCATTTGTGTTATATTTGGTGGTAGTTGCTGAAGATGTTTGTGCCACAGTATGCTGCTATAGCTGTGGAACTTCACAGTGCAAAGTCACAGTCTTCCTTTCCTTTCATAAGAACATAAGAAGACCCCTGCTGGATCAGACCACTGGTCCATCTAGAGAGCCAACAATATGGCAAAGAGGCCAAGACCTTCTTCTGATGGCTCTGGGATTCAGGAGTTTAATACCTCTGAATGTGGAGGTTCCACTGAGTCACCATAACTAGTAGCCACTGACAGACCTATCCTTCATGAATCTATCCAATGCCCTTCAGAGCTTTTTATCCCTCTGGCCATCACTACTTTGGCAGTGAACTCCACATTTTAATCTCTCTGTGTAAAGTAGTATTTCCTTTTGTTTGTTCCAAATCTACTGCTCATCAGCTTCATTGGGTGCCCTCTAGTTCTAGTATTTTGAGAGAGGGAGAAAAACTTCTTGTCATTTCTCTCTACCCCATGCATAGTTTTATAAACCACTATCATGTGTCCTCTCCCCACTTTAGTCGTATCTTTTCTGAACTGAAAAGTCCCAGGCTCTTCAGCCTTTTCTCATAGGGAAGGAGCTCCAACATCCTAGTAATCTTGGTCACCCATTTCTGTACTTTTTCCAGCTCTGCAATGTCCTTTTAGAGATAGTGACCAGAACTGTACACAGTATTCCAAATGTGGCTGCACCATAGATCTATACAGGGGCATTATAATATTGGTCATTTTATGTTCAATCCCTTTCCTAATAATCCCTAACCCAGACTTTGCCTTTTTCACTGCTGCAGCACACTGGGTTGACTCATTCATTAACCTATCCACTATGACCCATTGTCCCAATGTGCATCACTTTACACTTACCAACATTGAACATCATTTGCCACTTTGTTGCCCACTCACCCAGTTTGTGGAAATCCTCCATGAGCTTGTCACAGTCAGCCTTCCTTTTCACCCTCCTGAATAATCTTGTGTCATCTGCCAACTTGGCCACTACATAGCTCACCCCTAGTTACAGATCATTTATGAATAAATTAAATAGTATTGGTCCTAATACCGATCCCTGTGGGACCCAAGAGCTTACTTCCCTCCATTGTGAGAACTGTCCATTGATTCCTACTCTTTGCTTCTTGTCCTTTAACCAATTATTAATCTGTAAGAAAACCCCATACTCTTATCCCATGACTAGAGTTTACTCAGGAGTCTTTTGGTAAGGTACCTTCTCTAAAGCCTTTTGAAGGTCCAAGAATACTGGGTCACTTACTGGGTCACCATTGTCTACATGCTTGTTCATTTTCTCAAAGAACTCCAAAAGATTGGTGTGGCAGGACTTCCCTTTGCAGAAACCATACTGGTTTTCCCTCAGCAGTGTTTGTTCCTCTATGTGTCTTTGATTACATTTTTTATTGTTTTGCCTGGGACAGACATTAGGCTGACTGGCCTGTAATTTCCTGGTTTCCCTCTGGAACCCTTTTTTAAAAATGTTGTAACAGCAGCTGAGTTTAGTGATAGGTTAGATATACAGATTAGCAGATCAACTGTCTCCCGTTTGAGTTCCCTAAGAACTCTCGGTTGTATGTAATCAGCACCTGGACACGTATAGGTTTTTTATTCCCCAATAGGTCTAGAACTTAATCTCTGGCTACCTCAATTTGGCTCAGTTCTTTGGACTCCCTTCATGAAAACCACGGCTGTGGCATGGGTGCATGCCCCACATTTTCCACAGTGAACACAGAAGCAAAAAAGTCATTGAACTTCTCTGCCATCTCCCCATCTTCCTCTAGCAATCCCTTTAGTCCTTGGTCATCCAAAGCCCCAACTGCTTCTCTGGCTGGTTTCCTGCCCCATATCCTGACGCTGGGACTCAAGAAGCCCCCCCCCACACCATCCTACCCACCCCCGGGCAGCCCCCAAGCCCCCCTCTGGAAGTGACCCCAGCACTCACCTGGGGGACAGAAGAAACCACAACAGTGATGGGAGAGAAGCAGGGGGCCAGAGAGGCCAGCACGGTAGCACAAGGAGCAAGCGGCCAGCCACCACCACCAGCTGCGAGCCAGGTGCTAATGTGAGGACAGCCCTGACCAGGTGGCAAGGCAGCTGCACCAGGCCAAAGGCCTGGCACGAGGGCCCATCCCTGCCTCAGGGGCTGCTGCTCCTCATGAGCAGTGCATCAGAGGCCAGCCAGAGAGCAGCCACCCGTCTCAGGGCCAAGTCCTGCCCAGTGGAGGGGCTCAGTATCTGGAGTTAATGGGGTGGGGCAGCCAGGAGAGAAGCATGGGGAGGCCCAAGGGGAAGAGACTGGGGAGCAGAGAAGGATAAAAGGAGGATAGCAAGAATGGGTCAAGGAGGACTGCCATGAGGCTGCTAGAGAGAGAGACAGACAGACAGACAGACAGACAGGAGCCCAGGAGGAGTGTGGAGGAGGGGAGCAGTGACGTAACTTCCCTCCCCTGCTTGCCAGGCTGAGACCCCAGCTATCTGGGAGTGCAAAGGGGAAGGAGGTGACAAGGTGGTTAAGCAGGCATAGGACTCGAATTCCAGCAGGGGTGAGGGGGTGGGGTTCTGATGACTCATGTGACACTCCAGATTTTTTTTAAAAAAAATGGTTATTGTTTGTCTTGATGCTTTTAGTAACCCACTCCTCAAAATCTCTTTTTGCATGCCCAATTATTGATTTGCATTTCTTTTGCCACAGCCTGTGGTCCCTCCTGTTCAGTTCATTGGGGCATACCTTCCACTTTTTAAAAGAACCCTCTTTGCTTTTTATAGCTTCCTTCTTGCATTGTTAACCATGCAGGCATTCTTTTAGGCTTGTCAGTGCCTTTCCTGACCTGTGGAATACATTCTATTTGGGCTCCAATTAGTGTGGTTTTAAATAGCTTCTAAGTATTCTCTTGGGATTTGACTCTCCTGTGTTTCCCTTTCAGCTTCCTTTTAACTATTCCCCTCATTTTTGTAATGTTCCCTCTTTCAAAATCAAATGTTACAGTTTTGGACTAGGGATAACTTTCTATTGACCTGAATGCTGACCTTTTTATTTTAATTTTTAATTTTGCTTTTGTAAACTACAGGGTTAGGGGAATGGATACAAACTAAAAGAAAGAGCAGCAAGGATCATAATACAATTATTTTTTTAAAAAAATGATACTTCCCTTTTGCCCCCATAGTAAAACGTGAAAATTAGTTATAAAAACAATCACAATATTATTCCACTGTAGTATGTACATCTTAGCTTTAAGTTTATGTCTTTTTCCATTTGGAGAAGAAACAGTTGCTGTTGTCCAGAGATTTTTTCTTTTTCCACTACCTCCAATCTTTGTCCGAATTCTTTGGATTTAACCTCAACTTTTTTCAGCTTCCTTACTATCTTCTCCATTCTTGTTGAATTTTCTTTAAGCTCTTTTTGCAACGTGTCAGACTTGTCATAGAGGTTAGTCATCTGGTCCAGCAGAGGTGCAGAGCAGCAGCAATCATTTTAGGAAAGTCTGTGGTTGCTTCCAGGTTAGTAAACGGAGATGATGCACTGTCAGTTCCTGATGCAAGTTACCCTTTAGCTGCCATTTTTTCCTGCTCACTGCATCATTGTTTATGTTAAGAGAAAAGTTTTTAAAAGTCATTGAAAGCCTGCAGGTTTATTGCTTTCTTGCTGATTACGCCACACTTAGTCAAATATTCGCTCGCTTCAAGCCACCTTCTCAGACCCCACTTTAAACTCAGTCTTTTCAGGATCGGGTATTTCCCTCCCCCTTTCGCTTGTTTGGGGCTTTGGCGCAGCTTTACCGCTATCGTTTGAGTGGTTGTTCGCTAGTACATGAATCAATTTACATTTTTACTCATGCTTCTTCAAAAAGTAGGGAAGATCATTTTTCTTTGGATTGCTTGAGCACTCTGTCCGGTGTGTGCCTCTTGGTGCCATTGCTAGCTCCATGCCATGGGAACCTATCGGGGCAAAAAGGAGCCTCAATCCATTGGCTCCCACCTTGGGAGAGGTCTCCCAGGCATCCCAGGCTACAACTCCCCTACAAGGAGTCGAGAGGGCCCAAGATCAACTTGAACCCTTCCCCATTGGCATGATTTGCGGGTCACTCACGTCAGCGCTGTGATGAAGTGCACCTGCTCGCAAGGCACCAAAAACCAGAAGTCAACTTGAATGCTGAGCTTAATAGCACTGTTCCCAATCAGTGCAACAATCTCTACATCTCTCACCAGGTCTTGAAACCCAGTCAGAACCAAGTCCAAGACCATTGCCCCTCTGGTTGGCTCTGTGACCAGCTGTTCCAGTACATAGACATTTACAATGTCTAGGAATCTCCTAGTTGAAGTCTCCCAGCATAGTAACATTATCTGCTTTAGTCAGATCCCTTATTTCCTTCTCCAACTCAAGATCAGCCTCAAGTGTTTGATCAGGTGGTCAATAGACACCCCCACTCAGCCATGTATTAACCGTTAAACAAAATAAGCATGTGCTTATGGCACCAAGGGAAGGAGGGCACCACAGAGGATTTTTTGCTTACATTGCTTACTGCTGTTTTGTCGTTGTTCAGTCACACAGTCAAGTTTGACTCTTTGCAACCCCATGGAGGACATCACACCAGGCCCTCCTGTCTTTCACTGTCCTCTGGAGTATGCTCTAACTGCTATTTAGTGTTAAATAAAAAACATTTAAAGAAAAGTTTGTATTTAATATAGTTGTGGGGGATGGCCTGGAAGAAAACTGAATTTTTAATCTCTTATTTCACCTTCAGCACTTATTAAGTGTTAATGTCTTGTCAGTTAAGCAATGGAATAGCTGAAGGGCACAATTCCTGGGCTGTGCTTAGGACATCAATTGGCCTTAATCTGCCCCTGCCTCCACTTTGGGCCCAGTATTTCCACCCATATTGCTTCTGTTGGGGAGTTAATTCCCCTGATGTCTTCTAACTTGTTTGACTCTATGCCCTTTTTGATGTACAATGCAACTCCTCCACCAGCCTGTCCCTCTCCGTCCTGCCTATAGAGTTTATGCCCAGGAATGACTGTATCCCATAGATTTTCCATATTCCACTATGTTTTTGGGATACCTACTAAATCTAAATTGCCACCCAGCACTCCAGGTATCTCATCTTCACCACCACTCCAAGAAATGTTGCCAAGGTAATATAACAAAGCAACAAAAACCATTTCCAGTTAAAATGCAAAACCATGACCTGAAAAACAGGAAAATAGTATAAAGAAATCAAATCAGAAAAATCTCAGAAATGAATCAAGGGCAGTAAACAGATCCCTTCTCTCTCAACAAAGCTCAGGTAAAATGAGGAGGAGAAATTCCACAGAATTAGTATGGTGCAGAGGCTGGGGTGCTGAGCTAGGGCTAGGGAGAATACTTGTTCAGCCATAAATCTCCTACGGTGACCTAGGATTAGATTCTCACTCTACCCTACCTTTTAGAGTTGTTGTGAGGCAGGTATGGGCAGGAGAGAAACCAAGTGTATCCAGCAAACAAACCAAGTTGACAGCCCTACACTTTGTAGATGAAACCTGGACCTCCATCTATAGATGATGTTGTTGTTCAGTCGCACAGTCGAGTCCAACTCTTTGCAACCCCATGGACCACATTACGCCAGGCTCTCCTGTCTTCTGTAGTGCTCCGGACTTTGCTTAATTTCATGTCTGTTGCATCGATAACACTATCTAACCATCTCATCCTTTGCCATCCCCTTCTTCTTTGACCTTCAATCTTTCCCGGCTTCAGGGTCTTCTCCAGTGAGTGCTCCCTTCTCATTTGATGGCCAAAGTATTTGAGCTTCAGATTCAGTACCTGGCCTTCCAGGGAACAGTCAGGGTTGATTTCTTTTAGGATTGACTGATTTGATCCCCTGGCAGTCCAAGGGACTCTCAAGAGTCTTCACCAGCACCATAATTCCAAAGAATCTATTTTTTGATGCTCGGCCTTCCTTATAGTCCAACTCTCGCAGCCATACATGACTACTGGGAATACCATTGCTTTAACCATTCGGACTTCAGTGTTGCCTCCTGTGCCATTTTCACCAGTGGAAATGGCCACAGGGGGCCCTGTTTGCCTTTTTCTTGGGCTCTATATAGTCATATGACATGCAGATCCTAACAGCAGGACAAACTGGGGACCCCTCTGGCTGCTTCTGGAGGTAAAAAATATGCAGGAGGGAAAGTTGACTCCCCTCCTCTCCCTCACCATGCACAGAGCTACACTGGGGAAGAGCATTTTCTATAGTAAGTGCCCCAAAGATGTGTGTAACAGCGAGTCAGGTTGCCTTGCATCACCTGTCTCATGCTCCTTACTGGGATTAAAGATGGCTCTTGAGTCTGAAAAGACTGGAGATTACAGTGGTACAGCAACTCAAGCAGGAAGATCCAGGTACAATTCCCTTTCAACCAGCCCTCTGCCCTCAGTCTGACTTTCTTCACAGGACTGTTTTAAGGTGTAAAGAAGGACCATGTGTACATTTGTGCATTCCTGAGAGGAAAGTTGAGGCAAAAAGGTAATACATCAATGTTTACTCTATGTCAGGATAAGGACAGCGGGCTGATGAAAATTTCCACTTCATCCATGGATTAAATTACTACCAGGACATGCCAGTATACCTCAATACTTAGAGCAGAGGTGTCAAACTCATTTGTTATGAGGGCCAGACCTGATATAAATGTCACTTTGTTGGGCTGGGCCATGTGTGCAATACAATGCAACATGAGGTACTGGAAATATAAATTTTATAAAGATGATTCCAGATGCCGAATGGCAATTGCTTACATGATTGGATTAGGTGTGATATGCAGAGGGATAGTAGGCATGGAGATATCAGCAGTAGTAAGGAGACAGGAAACCTAGGTCTCAATCTGGTCAAGGAGGATTCAGTAGTAGTTCTTTTACAAAGGAATTTCAAAAGGAGATTAGAAAGACTGCTGAATTGCAACTGACAATGAAGCTCAAGACAATGCATCCTCCTGGACTAAACTGAGATGTGGGTTTCTTCTCTCATTACCAATGCCTGCTATTGTCATTTGGCGTCTAAAATCACTTCACTCTCCAAGATATAGGGCAGATGGAGCTCTATCTGAAGAAATGAGTAGTGAGTCATGAAAGCTCATGGCCTGCCACAAATTTTGTTAGTTGTTAAGGTGCTACTGGACTCTTGCTCCCTTCCACTAATAAGGAATGCAAGCTCCCTTCCACTAATAAGGAATGCATCCCATCTGTTAGAACTAGAAAGGGGGATCTCTCTCTCTCTCTCTTTCTGGCTTTCACTACCCCCTCTCCTTCCCTCTCTCTGAAGAAGTGTGCTTGCACATGAAAGCTTATACCTGGAATAAAACTTTGTTGGTATTAAAGTTGCCATGTGACTCTGTCTCTCTCTCTCTCTGGCTCTTTCCCTTCCCCTCCCTTCCTCCCCAAAGAGGGAGGGGGAGGGGGAGGAGTACTCTGCCAATCAAGGGAAGGGAAGCTTGGCTTTTTCCTCTCCTCTGTGAAGTAGGAAGCAGGGAAAAGGAAGCAGGAGAGGAGAGAGCTGGGCAAAAGTGAGCTGCGAAGCAGGAAGCAGAAAAGAGCCAGTTGCTCATAGGCCGGATAGAAGCCCTGCAGGGGCCGAATCCAGCCCATGGGCTGTATATTTGACACCCCTGTCTTACAGTTAAGGTCTGTGGCCACTCAGATCATTTTAATGCTACCAGCATTAAGCAAACCTGTATCCTTAAAATGATTGCGTAGTAAGGAATTTTGCATAATCATTTCTCGGTTGACTTTTCTTGTATGGAAGCCAGTTCACCTGCTCTTCTTCTCAACTTCAGTGTTTTGTTCATATGTCTGAAAACAGTGAAAGATAATAATATTTAGCAAACAAATACAATGAAGCCTGTGTTCAAATATATTATTTATATAATTATCACATAATTAAAGTAATTACAGATTGTAGGTATAACCTGTGTATTTATATCTTTAGGGGACATAACTGTGCTCAGAAAATGAAAACCACACACAAAATGTTGGGAGATGCTGTTATTTTGGGAAGAACTTAATTTAATATGAATAAGGAAGTATCCAAATTTGCACATTTTCTAGGGAAACAAAGAGACATCTTAAAAAGTGGCATTTTTGTTGCTAAATTAATTTGAAACTGATTTTTTCTCAGGTTTAAACCTTTTTATTTTATGTCATTCTAATGACAATTACACTCCTAATAGCTGCAGTTTTCAGTACATTCCTATTATTATCATCAACATCATCATCATCATTATTATACTAATGCAATATAGCATACATTTATTATATTTATAGTGTGCATACGTCGATCAATATGGATGAATTGTATAGACTGTGTTATTGTAATATATATGTGTGTCAAGGTCAAAGGCAGCAAGCAGCAAAGTGAGACGAGATCAGAACATCAGATCAATTCAGTCAACACACAGTAACCACACATTTGATTGTGTAAGAGTTGGTAAAAAAAACCTTCCCCTGTTCAAAGCAGTAGATAGTAATGATTCTTGTATACACATTTGCTAGTGATGCCCACAGTGATTTAATATTTTCAGTATAGTTGCTTCAGATGAAATATACCTCAGCCAAATAATAAGTGAAGAGATGTGCATGCACAGGGGCTTCTCCCCTTCCTTTTATCCAAAAAAGTTCATTCATTTGCAACACACTTGGGGGATGAAAATGCTTCTAGAATACTACCTTGTCCATAGTGTACACCAACATTGTCCAGAATTGCATGTTTCAGTCCCTGCACATGCAAAAAAGTCATATTCCAGCCCAGAAGACAAAAACTTATACATAATATGCCAACTGACTCATCACCTGCATTCTCCAACAAAGTATCAATATGTCCCTGGATTTCTCCCAATTTTGCATCAGGACTGGCAAATCAACATGAAGTTACCCTCTCCAAGCTATTTGTATTTTCAATGAATTTGCTTTCCAGCAAAAAGACCCATCACCCACCCACGTGAAGGGAGGAACCATGGTTCAATGGTAGAGCATCAGCTTTGTATGCAGAAGGTCCCAGTTTCAATCTCTGGCATCACCAGTTAAAAGGCTCAGACAGGGAGTGATATCCAAGACCCTGGAGAACTGCTTGTAGTCTGACTCAGTATAAGGTAACTGTCATGGTTTTCTTCTCTCACCCCACTCCAGGGATGAGAGTTAAAAACCTTTGCACTTCAGTAACAATTAAACAACCTCAGAAGAATGTCTGCACACACCCGAGGGTACCAGTAGTCACTGCCACCAGGATCTCTTACACAAAGGTACCCACCACAAATCAGGAGCAGAGATCCCAACTCCTGCCTGGTCTATAGGACTTAACAACTTACCAGCTCTGTATCAGGGCTGCAAACAATTAATTAACACAGTGGTAGCCGTCTTAGGCGAATGGCTCAGACACAAGATTTAGGCTTAGAGTTCAAGTTGCAACAGAGGAAAACAAGTCCAGATAATATTGATTATATATTATCTTTATTCAGTGCAAAAGCATGCATATAATATGAGATTAGTAAAAGGTGAGAAAACAAATGATATCTATAGCTTGTACAGCTCTAACTACACAATAGAGGTATTCCATAGTTACCAGGCTTTCAAAAGTATCAGATGATTCAATGTGCAAATAGTCCAAGGTCTCACCAGGGAATCTTGAGAAGGACCCACATGGTTGTTGTGGGCAGCTAAGTCCCAAAAGGAACTCTTTGTTTCCAGAGAGGAACTAAGCCACAAACTAAAGAACAAAGAACTCCCTTTTCCCATAGGGTGATTACAATTATACCCTTTCTCCATCACCATCAGATATGGCTATTACCCAATAGTGAGAGAGTAGGTGGGTGTGCCCATTGCCAGGGTGTACGTGTCACATGGCATGTCAGGAAATGCTTCTGATGTGCTAATCGTACTGGGCCTAGCTTTCCCATACATGGGAAGGTGCCTGGGTATCTCTCTGCCCCTCTGAATCCCAGAACCAGGAGGCAACATCAGGGGAAGGCCTTGGTCTCTATGCCCTGTTTCTGTTGGCCACTGTGTGAGAAGAAGAAAAGGAGATTGGATTTGTACCCCGCCCTTCACTTGGAGTCTCAGAGCGGCTTACAAACTCCTTTCCCTTCCTCTCCCCACAACAAACATCCTGTGAGGTAGGCGAAGCTAAGAGAGCTCTGAGAGAACTGCTCTTTCAAGGACAGCTCTGACAGAACTATGGCTTGCCCAAGGTCATCCAGCAGCTCAGGCCTGTAGCTAACAACTTTTTGCTCAGGGGGCCCATGTTTTTCTCAGGGGGCCCACCACCAATGTTCCCTCTAAGCTGTGGAGTTTTGTGAGCAAAACTTCTACTTTGTGAGCTACTGCCATTAAAGTTGTGAGAAAGCAATTTGGCTGCCGCATAAATTAGTTTGCTCTGGAGCCATCCTTCCTGAGCTAAGACAAAAATCTGCGAGCTGGAGGTTAAAAAACTGTGAGCTAGCTCACACTAACTCAGCTTAGAGGGAACACTGCACACACACACCCCACCTTCCCAAGTTCACTTCCTTGTGAGTAAATCTTCCCAGGACCCGACTGCAATGCAAAGGCTTTTTCCCTCCCGCTGCATAGCCGGATTCCCTTCCTGTTCCCTTTTGCAATTCAGAAGCAAACCCTTCTCTCTCCCCGCCCCTCCCCTTGCAAGGAAAACGGCCTTTCCCTCTCTGCCTCTCTCCCCCCCACCTTGCTTGGCCTCTCTAGGCAGAACTCGGTCCCTTTAACCCTTTCCATGCTGCAGACGAATGAAAGAATGCTTCCTGCCCTCCCCAGGAGGAACGGACGGACTTGCAGGCAGCGCAGACCCATTCCGTTCGGCCGGGTTGGTCTACGGGAGTGGTTTTTAAGATTGCATGGGAATAAAATGTGCACTTCTATTAACATCCTCCCGGTTTCTCAAAAGCAAAATGCCAGCGAGCCTCAGTGCCCTCTCGCTTCCTGGGTCCTGTTTCGGTGTTCCCTCTAAGCTGAGTGAGTGTGTGAGCCGGCTCACAGTTTTTTAGCCTCCAGCTCACACGCGTTGGTCTTTGCTTGGGAAGGGATGTCTCCAGCGCAAACTGATTTATGCAGGAGCCCGTGAATGCGTCGAAGCGTGGAGTGGACAATAGGACCTGAACGCACGCCTCTCCTAGCTCCAAGCATGCTGTTCAGATTGCAGGAACGAATCTCTGCCCCCCGAGAGCGGTGCACGTACGGGAGGAGGAAATGCAGAGCCCCCCCCTCCCGGTGAGCCAAGGGGGACACAGTCAGCCACCCCCCCGAAGGTCCCGCCGCAGCGGGCTGGATCCTGGCTCTCTCGTTTCCCCCTTGGAAGCCACTTCCCGCCCCCCCACCCCTGGGAACAGGTGAAAGACCCCGAGTCGCTCACCGGCACCAGCAGAAAGCAGCGCAGCAGGAGGAGAAGCACCAGCAAGCCAGTGGTGGCCAGCCCGTCCATGGCGTCGAGTCTCACGTGCGCAGACCCTGATCGGCACCCGGCTGGTGCCTTATGAGCCACCTGATCTCTGCCTCTTGGCCGCTGCTGCTCCCAAGTCCCGGCTGTTCTGAGCCCTCGATCAAGGGACTCCCCCCCTCCCGCCACATGGCAGAAGTGGCGGTAGCTGGAGCCCTGGCTCCTCCCCGGCAGAGCCGCACAGCTCCGAAGGCTCCTCCCACCTCCGCTCTCACTGCAAGCGGAACACCCTCTGCCAAGTGAGTGAGCGCGGCTCCGGCCAGCCCGCCCGCCTCCCAGCAGGCTGGGCTAGAGCAGCAGCACAGATGGCCAAGCAGAGGCTGCCGCCACCGGCCATGTGCCCTTTCCCCTCCGAGCCCCTTCAAAGTGCGGGGGGATGAGGGAGAGAGCACGCAGAGCCCCGGCCTCCACGGGTGGAGCGGAGGGCCGGGGGGAGGGGGCCAGGGGGAGGAGGGGGAGCAGAGGATTGGGGGAGGGGCCCGCAAAACCCACGGGGGGCGGGCCCCCAGGGCCCCACGCAGGCTATGGGCCTACAGCAGCTACAAGTGGAGGAGTGGGGAATCAAACCTGGTTCTCCCAGATTAGAGTCTGCACACTTAACCACTACACCAAACTGCTAGGCTAGATGGATTATTGGTCTGATCCAGCAGGGCTTTTCTTATGTTCTTAACTCAGTCTATACTTTTTGGCAAATAAAGTAATGGCTGTATCATATTTAACAGCCTAGTGCTTTTTGGACTATTCTTCTAATGCTGAAACAAAAGGTTAATGACCTTTTTCTCAGCCCAATTTGTTCTGCATTTGGCAAGAAAAGAGCTGAGGCTTCAGAAACCAAAAGTGAAAAAAATAAAATGACTGCAGCTTCAGCCAACTAACTGAGAAGCAGAAAGACACATCATACTAAAGACTGTCTTAACCATTGTTGGAGTTCTATCACATCCACAAAGTAGCAAGTGTGTGTACAGTATGGCTATCAGTGGTATGGACAGAGAATAGAACCTGGAAATAGATTAATGTGAGTAGTTGTGTTAGTCTGCATTAAAAGAAGAAAAAATAGCCCAGTAGCATTTGAGACATCAACAAAGTTTTCCTGGGTATAAGTTTTCATGAGTCAAAGATCACTTTATCAAATAAGAGCTTTGACTCACAAAAGCTTAGTCCCTGGAAATGGTGCTACTGGATTAAAATAGTCCATGGTACCAGTTCTTCCTTGGATAAGCCTCATTAAAAACCAAAGACAGTTAACTGGGTGATGAAGTTATTGACCAGGAGGTATATGATCGCTGTCACAGTGACTGGAACCAGTTCCATTTGCTATCACTATGGTTTTGACTTGAGCTTTGGGAGCTCATTTTTCAAACCCCCAGAAGTATACTGAATTTATAGCACTGGGCTGTATGTCAAGTAGATGGTAAAATATCAACTCAGATTTATTTTCACTTGAAAAGTGGAGTTTGGGGGCATACCTAGAAACATTAAACAGCACATGATGGCAACAACCCTCCAAAGGGCATAAGGTAGTATCCACATTTGACACTATCTTTGCAGGTTCATGTGGGTGCAAATTCTACCTGCCTTGGGATGTGAGTGAGAACACATCACTTAGAAAGAGGGATTCTCACAATGAAACTCATAGTTAAGCACTGTATCTCAGGCAGGCAGCAGTGTCAGGTTCTTTGCAAAAAGATTTAGCAACTCTATGTTTTGACACATTTCTTTTGTTTCTATTCTTCATTCAGGGGTATAATCATGACAAATGGGGAAGTTCAAGTATGTTATCCTCACTTGCTCTTTTTTCTGTTGTCACCTAAAATTTTTGAGAATGGTAGCTTTTTAGACTCTAGGCTTCATTTTAAGTGAAGGTTAAATTGTCTAAGTGAACATTTTCAACAGATAAACAGTCTTACGACTCTCAAGTGCCCCTCAATGGGAGTTACATTCATTTATTTAGATTTACAACCTGCCTTATACACAAGGGTTCACAGTGGGTAACAGCCTCTGTAAAGAAATGTTTTACCATATAAAATGTAATATATTGAAAAGAAAATATAATAAAATGTAACATTGCTCCGTGGAAAGAAATCCTTGGTATCCCCAGACACTAAAGAATTGCTCAAACAGAAGATTTTTATATTGTCTCTAGAAGACATCAGGATTGGGCTCAAGATTGGGAATTCCAGCACAGCTGAGTAAATTTTGAATACAGGGGAATGAGTGTTTAATCTTGTTAGTTAAATCTGATATAAAAATGGTATTATTTAAGATAATGTTCTTGGTTGATTGTAACAAGCCTAAAGGAAGCACATACATACAACCAACCTTGGCTTAGGGTTTTATTTTTTTAATCTCACTGACTTTCTAGATAACTGTCCCCTCATCTTTTACAATCTGTCCTGTTCTCTATTGAGCCAGTCAGACATGAAGGCATAGGGGTCTCCAGTTCACTGAAATTAGACTGATCTGGAGCTGATTCCCAGTGTAAGTGCTGGAGCTGGATAGCAGCAACAGGGAGCTATATGGCACTAAGTACAAATTGGGCTGGGGAGATATTGAACCAATAGAAGCTAGAGCTCATCTGAAGGCCCATATAAGGAACCTGACAGTCCCGCTCCTTCATGCAGCCAGATCTCAATAAGAGACCTGACAGTCCTACCATTTCATGTAGCCAGACCTGAAACCTGCAAAATTCTAGTAGTACTATTCTCCTGCATGAGATTAGAGTGTGGGACTGCGAGGAAGTTTCAGTTTCGGTGACTCACTAGATGGCCGCATTCCATCGAGCTCCGATGGATGCGTTCTGTACCGGAGCAGCAAGAAGGGAGACCGGCAGGATCTGGCCTCCCCTAGAGTCCTCATAGAGGATTCTAGCCTGGGATGTGAAAAGAGCCACTCCCGAAGCTGTGGCTGAGGGATTGAGGCTCCTTTTTGTCCCCAAAGGTTCTACCACACCAGGGCCAGCAATGGCGTCCAGAGGTGTACACCAAGTCCAGAGTGAGCAAAGGATCTAAATGAAGCAGAAAAAGAAGTTGCCCTATTATGCAGCAGTTAACCAATATTAAACATGAGTGCCAAAGTACTTATAAGAAATGGTGTGGGAGTGGAATCAACTTAAGCCTTAAATCTGAAGAAGGGGGGGAAACCATTCCAGAGGGGGAGGAGTAGCCCTTACCTAGTCTAAACAACTGAATAAAAGATTAAGGCAGAAATAGACTTTAAGCATATATACTTTTCTGAATCCACTAGAGCTCAGAATGGTTTTTAGCACACTGGAGAAAGATTTCAGATCTTCAAAAAGCTTTTACCTTTAACATAAACAATGTCTCAGCGTGTGGGAAAAATGGCGATTAAAATGAAACTTACTACAGGAAGTACCAGTTCATCCTCACCGAGTCATAGACCAGAAATGAGCATAGACACTGCAAACATGATTTGCGAAGCACTATGCCCTCTACTGGACCAGATGATGAACCTCAACCAAAACTTCAAAACACTCCAAAAAGAGATTAAGGAAGTCAAATCCACATCAGACAAGACTGCAAAAAAACTTCAAAAAGTTGAACATAATACAAAAGCTTTGAACCAAAAAGTGGAATCAGCAGGAAAGGAAAGCACTTCAGCAAAACAACTATTACAACTTCAAGTGGAAAGATCCTCATACATTCTTAGATTTCAAGGGGTCCCAGAAAAAAAAGATGAACATCTCAGACACATCTTAAGCGAAGCTCTGGCACCTTTGATAAACTGTGAACAGGAAACATTACAATCAGACATAGACATGATTTATAGGATTTATCCTGAATTTATTAAGAAAAATAACCTTCCAGGGGAAATTTTTGTGAATTTTTTAAGAAGATCAATGAGATACATGATTTTGAAAGCAACTAATGGGACAACCTTAAAAATCCAAGGAGAAGAAATAAAGACTTTGAAAGACATTCCATTTGAAATATGGAAAAAGAGAAAACAATATAAAATGGTTACAACACTATTGCAAGAAAATTCAACTACATATTGATGGCTCATGCCAGAAGGACTGACTTTCAATTACAAGGGAAAAAAAGAAAAGATTGACTCTTTGGCTAAAGCTAAAATATTTCTGGAACAGCAGCAAACCCCAGCAAAACCAAAAGGAGAGGCAAAGGACTAGGGTGCTACGGACACAAACGATTAAGATGGGACAAGCAATGGCAGTTCCTCATCTACATCAGCATCTTTGGGTGATTTTTTAGACTCTGAAACTGATTCTGAACTAGGGGCAGCAGCTCCTAAATCGTTTAAAGTCAAATTTCCCTTTGAGAAGAAGAAGAAACGTAAGCAGAAGAAGTCAAAGTGAAGACTTGAAAACCTTCTCTTTTTTTTGTCTGAGATAATGCACCAATATGTTATCTTAAGTTGTATTTCGAGCTAGAGCTATTTTATTATAATCATACTGATAGGGAATTCCCAAACTTAACTGTAGACCTTCCACGATCTTTGCCTACTCTGTGTTTTTAGATGTTAGTTTTGTAGCATGTAATGAAAAATCAATAAAAAATTATTAAAAAAAAAGAGAGAGTGTGCGACTGCGAGAGACTACAGTGTCGGAGTGTAAGATTAGCATGTGGGAGTGTGAGAGATCCAGCTCTCCACCTTCTAAGTTCCTGGGCTCCTGGAATTGACTCTGGGGGTGCTGGGGTGGATAGATTCACTCAGGGGGCTCCTGGTCTGCTTGTTCCACTGACTCTTGAACAGGAGGATGCTGTGATAGAGATGGTAAGGGGTCTTGAGTGTAGACACTACAAATTACTCCTTCAGTTTCAAAAATGAGGGAAGGGAAAGGAGAAGGAGCAGAGGGAGGGGCAGACGTTTGTATGCACAAGGAACCGCAATGTCTGCAGCTGTCTCTGATTCTAGGCAACAACAGTTGCTTCAAATAAAATCTGTTGGCCTTTTCTTAGGATCCCTAGTAGTTTTACTTCCTTTCCATAACTTTTTAAAAGAGGATCTTTTGTTTGCATAATCATCAGTCAATGATTACTGAGGTATTTCGCTATATTTACTGTACAATGGGGCCAACATTTTATTGAACAACTTACTTATTTTAAGTCTCATTAAATTTAAAAGGCAACATAATTCGTTTTAAAACAAATTCAGTGTAATCACCACTTCTGAGTTTCTGTATAAAAAAAAGGCTGTAAATGCACCAGTGGAAAGGTTACAATGCATTTGGGGGGTGGGGGGTGGAGAGTCAGCTAAGATAGCTTTTGAAAACCAGTCCTAACATCTCAGATTCCCAATGGCTGCCATAGTAGGTATATTTTTCCATACAATGTTTAACTTTCTCAGTTTCCTTGCTACCTTTCTATTTCATGCACAGATTTTCATCTGATTGTAGCTATCATAGATATTTCATGGATTCAGTTAATATATTGAAGTTTTTTTAAAAAAAAAAAAGTTGCCCAATTTGTACTGCTTTGCTGTTACCAGTTCTATGCCCCCTCTTTCTTTTTGACAGTTTTCATTTTGCCATTCTTGTTTGGTTCTCTCTTTTAAAAATCTTGTGGTACAGTTTTTCTGTTTTAAGGGGGGTTGGGGAGGGGTACTTAACTGTACCTATAGAAGTCAATGGCATTTGGTGAGAAAGAATTCTACTAATGCAGCTAATCAGGGGTCTTTTCGTAGAAAAAGAGCTGCAGGAGCTCATTAGCATATGGAATGCTAATGAGCTACTAGGCTATTAGCATATGCCACGCCCCCTGACATCACCAGAAGTGATGTCAGAAGGGGAAGCAAAAGTGGGGGAGGCATCTTCAAAAGTCTCCCCTTTCCTTCCCCAGCTGGCCTGGGGGGGAGCGAACAGAGAAGGGGTTTAAAGTTTAAACCCCTTCTCACTAGAGTTGGGCCACAGAAGGAGGAAAGAAGGACGGAAAGAGAGAGAGTAGAGAGAAAGAAAGAAGGAAGGAAAGAGGGAAAGAATGAGAAGGAAAGAAAGAGAGAAAAGGGAAGAAGGAGGGAAACAGGGAAAGGAGGAAAAAAGAGAAGAGAAGAAGGCGGGAAAGAAAGAAAGAGAGAAGGGAAGAAGGAGGGAAAGAGGAGAAGGAGAGAAGGAAAGGGGGGAATGAAAGAAATTTGGTGGCAATTCGGCCCCATTATATCCTATGGGCCATTGAAGTCAATGGTGAAAACATAGGGAATATTCTGGGGGCTGGAGGGGGAGGGGGTTTGAGGAAGAGGCTCCAAATTCACAGGGTAGCTGACGGAGCCTCTCCCCAAGATACCCACCAAGTTTCAGGAACATTGGACTAGGGGGGCCAATTCTATGGGCCCCCAAACAGGTTGCCCCCATCCATTCCATTGTTCTCTATGGTGGAAAAAAGTTACTTCTTATTTTTCCAGCGCTATAAATATTCTTTTTGAGGTGTGTGTGGTGTGAGTGGTCCAATGAGGTTGCACCATCAATTTATAAATGATGTTCCTTTTGGTCTTTTGGGATTTCTGTGTGACACTGTGGCATGCTTGCACTGCCACAGTGCCACTTGTTCTGGAGTGTGCCACTTGTTCTCATGGCAAACAAGCACCTCCCAAGACAGTTCACTTTCCCTGAGATTCTCTGGGAGAGTCTGACTGCTGGTGCTGCCTGCTTGCCTGCCTTAAGTGCTGCTGGCTGGGTTTCCCCATTGGAAACAATGGAGGTAATGGGGGTAACCTGTTTGGGTGCCCATAGAATAAGGCACATTGGTCCAATTGCTTTGAGACGTGGGGGTGTATGTGGGGAGAGGCTCCCGAAGCTACTCTGAAAATTTGGAGCCTCTCCCTCAAACCCCTTCCCCCCCCCCGAGCTACTAACAGCACCTTGGGGGGAAAGTAACTTTTTCCCCACCATAGAGAGCAATGGAATGGATGGGGGCAACCTGTTTGGGGGCCCATAGAATTGGACCCCCTAGTCCAATGTTCCTGAAACTTGGTGGGTATCTTCGGGAGAGGCTTCTTCAGCTACCCTGTGAGTTTAGAGACTCTTCCTCAAACCCCCTCCCCCTCCAGCCTCCAGAATATGCCCTATGTTTTCACCATTTACTTCAATGGCCTATAGGATATAATGGAGCTGAAATTGACATTCGGCTTATCAAAAGACTCCCAAAGGGGCTTCTGTTGCCGAAACTGACAAGCGGGAGCCTTTCTGCCCTCCAAAACTGCTTGTGCCCAATTTGGCTGAACCGAATTGGGCCAAATTAATATATTATTATTATTATTATTATTATTATTATTATTATTATTATTATTATTATTATTATTATTATTATTATTATTATTATTATTATTATTATTATTATTATTGCACACACCTACCGGGGACGCCAGCTGGGGGCAGGGCTTGCCACCACCGCCATTTGTTGTGGCTCCTGAGCTGCCAGAGCTGTGCTCCTGCATGCTCCCCCCCCCAAAAGACCCCTGCAGCTACTCAATCCCCCTTCAACACACACATACTCAAACATCACTATTGAATGGTTTTTATTCTCATTATTTCATGTAATAAGCAGTAAACTGTCCTTTACCTCAATGAAATGGAAATCTTTGTCAGCTTAATCATTGCAACAATGGCTGCTCCTGTATTAATAGTCCACAAGATAGACAACCACATTTGTTGAATCTCTCCTGCTGTACATCAGTTTTCAGTCTCTGAAGAATGTGAAACCAAACAGTGCTTGAGGGGACTTACCACCTGTTCATCTTTACCTTATCTCTTCAAGCTCATCACAAAATCTGAACAGAAAATGAAGAACTCAGGTTTAAGCCTCCAGCAGCTACTTGATTTCCATAAGGAAACTGCTGTGCTATAGATCAACAAAACAGTTTTCCCAGCAAAGAAGTGCCTTGATAGTCATTCTTGAAGCCACCATCTTGCTCTGTTCACTGACTGTGTGTTCTGGGACTTCACAGAAAAAAATATGTTTCTTTAAGTAATTAAGTGCAGCCTGTTTTACATAAGTAAATGTGCCCACAAAACACACAATGGTCCTTCAACTTAACATGTGTCCTTAAGGAAGGTTACCACATGATTGTGATGTACAGGGCTTTCCATTAAAAAACACTATGGCCTGGACATAGTGAGATAATAAACCTCTCTTGCATACTGATGGACGGACTTTTAGGAGATCACACTGGTTTGAAACAGCCAGCATTTCCCCCTCAGTCTCACCTAATTCTTCTCATTTCTGACCCTGGCTTTTGTCCATACAAGCTCAATGATCTTCAGCACAGCCTTTTTTGGTGAACCAAGGTGACACCTTTCTGCCTTTCTCACCAGCAGAAATCTTGGTTCGATCCAACCCACTGTTTGTTTTTCAACTGTTTCTTATTTGTCAACTTTCCAAATGTAAGTTTTGAAAACAGGTCAAATATACAGGCTAGGAAGAGTGTGGTCATAAATTAAAATCTATTAGGAACATTTATTTATTTATATATTTATTTCATTTATGGTGTACCTTTTTTGAGAAGACTCAAGGAGGATTCCAAAATACAAAAAAACAAAAGCAATTTCATCAGACAGTATAAGACATCCATTAAACAATGCAGACTATGCTTACAAAATCAGAAAACAATGCAAACAAACAAAAACCTCTCTAAAGCATGATATATTATAATGCAGAAAGTGGGCATGGATCTTGTGCTTAAGTAATGAGAATGAAAATAGCAAAAGGTTCAGCTAGTGGCTGAAAACACTCTGATTAATTATCAGAGGTCCTTGATTAATTATCTGAATGCTGGGCACTGGAAGAGGTAAGGCTTTTACAGGTGATTAAATTATGTGTGGTCCTGTTTCTTTTGCTGGCTCACTGCTGTTTGCTCTAGTGCAAAATAAGGAGGCATGCAGGTTTCAACACCACAACAAAAGTGACATGAACAAAATGTGGTAAATCCAGTAAAAGTTAGTAGAGGGGTATTTCAGCAAGTGGAACCCATTAGTTGTTCATACAGGAGATACCCCTTCATTCATATGAATGAAGCTGATGACAGTTCTTTCTTTTATTCAGAAGCCATGCTGATTTCTGTTCAGTAGGGCTTGTTCCTCTATACGCTCAGTAACTCCATATTTAACACTGGTTTCAACCTGAAAGACTAACTATTCTGTAATTTCCTAGATCTCCTTGGATTCCTTTTAAAAATTAGCATTACATTTGCTATGGTCCAAAACTCTAGTAGGAAGATCAGTTTTAGTAAAAGTTGTCCTTTTTGGCAGATTAACAATTTCACATTTGAGTTCTTTAAAGATACCTGAATGTATGTCATCCAGATTTTAAATTTTTCCATTAGATCGAGATCCCTTGCCATTTCTACCTGACTTAGTTCTAGAGGCATCTTCCTGGAAATAGAGATGGTAAGGTATTTTATCACCCCAACTCAATCACATTGAAGAATTACGGAAATAATTTTATTAGAGAAGGAGGAGGAGATTGGATTTACACCCCACCCTTCACTACCCAAAGGTGTCTCAGAGCGGCTTACAAACTCCTTTCCCTTCCCCTCCCCACAACAGACACCCTGTGAGGTAGGTGGGGTTGAGAGAGCTCTTGACAGAAACTGCTCTTTTTTCAAGAACAGCTCTTATCAGAACTATGGCTTGCCCAAGGTCATCCAGCCAGGTGCAAGTAGAGGAGTGGGGAATCAAACCTGGTTCTCCCAGATTAGAGTCCACGCATTTAATCACTACACCAACCTGACTCATTAAAGTAGCAGTAGGGGCTTAATTTGGACTGGGATGGATGACACATTGTTAAAAAAAACCTGCTTAAAAGTTTATGGGTAAAAGAAACACAAAACAGGGAAATTACAGACTCCTAAGCAAAATTACTATAAAATACCCACACTAATGGCAAAGTTCTACAAAGCTGTGGGGGTTTTTTAACTGAAATTTAAGTCTGCTGGACCCAGCTCTGTAAGTCTATTTGAAGAGTGGGGCATCTAGTCCAGCAGCACTTATTTCCCAGTTTATTGTGGCATACACAAGATGGAAGAGTGGACATCCTGAAGACAGCATTATTCTGAAACTGCCACTAAAAGACTGACCCCAAAACTAGTATCTTCCACAAGCCAGAGTATTTTGTGTGCATATTTTTAAAATGCATCCTTGTTCTGGTTTCTACAATATTTCCAAATGTATCCAAGCACTAATAATGCAATCATCTTTCCCAATATGATCCCACATTCCAAACAGAAGCATTGCCATAGGTATCTCTGATCAGAGTTTGGTGACTTCTGTTTTCATTCATGGGGAGCTGTGAAGGTGAAAAGGTCACTCTCATTAGAGCTGAAATCTGTCCTTCCACTGGTGACTGACCAACTGCACATCTTTTAAAGCAGGTACTAACAACTGATTTGGGAACATGTCAAAACAGCCAGCCTTTTCAGGATAAAATGCAACATATTCTTTTTTTGACAACCCACAAAAATGTACCAGAACTTTTCAACTTACTGAGTCCTCCAAATTCTCCACATGTCCCCAATAGAAGCTCATTACAATAAAAATATGAGAAATAAAAGTGATTTCTTAATGTGCAGTAATATGGTAAATGCTCAGGGGAAACTTAAGTCCTGGCAAGATATTAGAGATGATGGAATCAATATTTAATGGTTATTATATCACCAATTAGTTTCAAGATTAAAGAAGTTCATTAACATGGAAGAAGGAACTATAAAATAGATGACTGAGTTTGAACAGCAGATTGCAAAACAAAAAGATCACCTATTACAATGGATATACAAGTTATTCTGTTAGAAACAGAAGAAGAACAAGAGAAAAAATGTATGATTAAATGGATGCACAACTTTAGAGAGCAAATACCTATGCATCAATGGGAATGGTTACAGGGAAAAGAAATTAAGTTTACAGCCAGCCAAGTGCTAAGAGAAAATTGGTATAAAATGTTTTTCAGATGGTATATTACCCCAAAGGATATCGAGAAAGTAGATAAAAATTACAAAAGAAAATGTTGGAAATGTCAAGATATAGATGGAACTTTTTACCATATGTGGTGGACTAGTAAAAAAGCAAAAATATGTTGGAAGGAAATACATGGAAAAATGCAGAATACATTGCAATTCAAATTCCTCATGGAAGTTAAGAATATGTTATTAGGAGTACTGCCTAATAAATTACCAAAAGTTTTGGAAGAGATATTTGAATATATGGTAACAGCAATTAGAATCATCTGTGTAGCAAAAGGGAAATCACACATTTGTCCAAGCTTAGAAGAATGGTAAAATAAACTTGCGGATTATGCAGTAATGGCGAAATTAACAGCTTATCTGAGAAACAAATCAATTTTGAAATCTGAGGAGAGATGGGTTGTCTATTATGTAAGCAGAAGACAAACTTAGAACAAGAAAAAGTTCAAAGTCTAGAATGAGAAACAATTTAAATCTGTATATAAATGTATGGCAATGCATAGAAATATATTATAATATAGAAGCAGAATGAAAATAAGCTTTGAATATGAAAGGATAAGGAACTGATTTTTGAACAAAAACACTCCCTACTGTGAGATATATAATATATAAGTATACAGTTCTTTACTGTGAGATATATAATAGGTTTTCCTTTACATTTTGGTATAATAAAAGCAATAAATAGTAAGTAGAAATGATGAAAAATTAATATAGAATATGTAGTAATGATGAAATTAATAATATAGTTGTTCAAGAGATTAGTTATGAAAGATGGGATTCAAAATGTTTATAATATCTTAAAATTATAATAAAGGGGAGCTGGGGAGAAATATTCTCTATCCTTTTGAATATCTTATATATCATTACCTTGTTTTCTAAAATAATATATATATATATAAAAGTACCAGAACTTTTAGAGCGCAGTGGCTCAAGTGTTTAAGACGCTGAACTGCAGGCTGTGGAAGGTCAGTAGTTCAGCAGTTCAAGACCTGAGACTGCCGCATGACGGGTGAGCTCCGTCTCTAGTTCCAGCTCCTGCCAACCTAGCAGTTCGAAAGCAGAATTGCAAGTAGATAAATAGGTACCACTTTGGTGGAAGGTAACAGCGTTCCGTGCGCCTTGGTGTTTAGTCATGTCGGCCACATGACCACGGAACGTCTTGGACAGCGCTGGCTCTTCGGCTTTGAAACGGAGATGAGCACCGCAACCTAGAGTCGGATTCGACTGGCTTTCGAGCAAGGAACCTTTACCTTACCTTTTACCAGAACTTTGTCCTACAATCTCTTATGGTTCTCCATGTACAATTGAGATATCATTGCTGTTGCATCAAGATTGTAAATGGAATGACTATATAATTGGCCTGTTATATTTATACCAATCTTAGTGCTTTAGTGCTTTTCCTGTATTTTTCTACCACACTGACAGAATCAATAAATTAAGAGGCTCAAAGCACTATGAACTAGGGGTGCACAATCAAATATTGCCAGTCTAATAACATCCCCAGTATTTCCTGGACTGGAGTACCAATATCCAAGACTATGAAAGACACTCCTGATATTTCCCAGTTCCAAATTTTACTCCTGATAAACATCAGAAATACCCAGAATCAGGATGAAAGGACTCTGCAGGCAGTGCTTCTGTGAGCCAGGTCTACTGCCCACTATTGTCAGCATTCTCGTGCTGGTTTGCAGCACATTGGTTCTTTAAACGGCCATTATTTTCAATAGGTGCTTGTCCTAGTCTGTGGAGTCTGGAGGCCAAGATTACCACCCCCCTGAAACAGTGGTTCTCAAAAGTTTAATCAATGGATCAATGCTCTGTGGGCCAGCTGCGGTACATTTCCTCTCCTTCACTGCTGCTGCTGCCTCCAAAAACTTTAAAAATGTTGTAATGTCATTTTATAATTTTGGAAAGCGATCATTACTGTTTTTACTCAATTTGGGGAGGGCTGATATTTTTTACAATATTAAATATTAACATAGCAAGCATTTTTATTTCAAGCATTTTTTCTTGAAAATAGTAATCATGCCCTTCCCAACTTTCTGATACAGAATTAAAATAATAATTTTTGAAAAGTGCACACTACTAATATGAGAACAAATTTAGTCTAGTGGCACCTTTAAGACCAACAAAGGTTCATTCAAGGTATGAGCTTTCATGTGCATGCACATTTTTTTGAATACATTGGAATGGCAGGTAAGGTTCAAATTTATAGCCAGAGAATGAACAGCAAATTAACATGTAACATGATGATGTTCAAGATATGCAAAGTGAAACCTAAATAACTGTGAGCCATTTCACCCTAACAGCTCATGGGTGGACTCTGCTGTTCAAAGTGGGGGGAGCAAAACTGACTGGTGAAATGACTCTCAGCCATTTCAACCTAATAGAAATACAAGAAATACAAGATGGGACCACGGTGTCATGTGAACTATATAAAAAACCTGTATAAAAATAATAAAAGAGTAATTACAAAAGAAATCTAAAAAATAAGCAGGATACTCAGACAAATGCTGGAGCAAACAGTGTCTTTAGCTGCCACCAAAGAGATGCCAGGGAGTAGAACACCAAGATTTCTGATGGGAGGGCATTCCAGAGAGAGGAAGCCACAACAGCAAAGGCAGCCTTTCTCTTTTTAATCAGAGGAAGGGCATGGAGGTGTGCCCACGACAATGATCTCAATGTCCAGGCAGAATAAGACGGACAGTTCTTAAAGTACCATGGTCCCCAATTGTACAGGGCTTTACAAGTCAAACTCAGAATTTTTAATTGGGCTCAGAAAAAAAACTGGTAATTATGAGAGATCTCTAAAATCAGAGTGATGTCTTGACTATAACTAAAAACAGCCAATAAATAGGTAGCTGTTTTCTGAACCAGCTGAAGTATCTTAGCAGTTTTCAGTGTTAGCCCCCTCTGCCAGTATATATTATATTATACGCTCAGAGATGTGGTTGCAAAGTTGTCATTCAACAACCCACCAATGATTGTCTAAAGACTTTACACAGTCTGTTGGGGGCTGGCAGGTCATGTGCTTCCAGTGCTGCTCTTTGCTTCCAGCAGCTAAATCTCATTAAAAAAGGCTAAAAAATACATTAAATGCTCCACTAAAATGACTTTTCCATGAAAGCAGTTCTGAGAGTGAAGATTATTTCTGCCTCTGAAGCTGCTCCCTTCCAGAAGCTAAATAAATAATAATTAATAACTTATTTATAAAGCTCTGCCATTGCCAGCAAGGAGCTTACAGCACTGTACAACATCATCAAAACATGATCAAAACCTAATGAACAGAAGTTCACCTTCATTAAAATTCAAGCAACGGGACAATTACAGATATGAAGACATGTTTTCCAACCACTGTCTCTGTTCACACAACTGGACTTAACACAGTGCTGCTACTGGAAGAGCGGTTATTCCAGATCTCCTGCATTATAGTATGTGTAAAAGATCTAGCAACACTCTTCCCTCCACCTTCATCCTCCTTTATGAATACTTACCATCAGTGCAATCCTAAACAGAGTTATACCCTTCTCAGTCCACTGAAGACAATGGGCTTAGAAGGGTGTAACTCTGTTTAGGACTGCTATGTTAGTTCTGTTGAGATTAACTAACCACGCTTCTTTTTCATTGGATCACAAAGTGCAGTTCATGCTGAGAAAAATGCTATAGCCAAGCTATAATCAGAATTGGGCAGCATGAAATAGATGTATTTGAAATTTGTATTCACTCCCTGTTGCTGCGTCCCACTGGGAATCTGCTTCAGCTTCAAGAGCACAAGTTACTGTTTGTGCTGAAGCAGCCAAAACTGATTCATAAACAGATTATGGGATGAGATCTGTAGATGCTGAAAATAAAAATTAAGCAACACATTAGCAAAAATGAACAGCTCATCTATCACTGTAACTACAGCTGGACATACCACTGTTCTTGTATTTCAAGGGGGAAAGGATGCAAGCTTGTTTCAGTGACTACAAAAGTTAATGATTCAGGAGATTACATGGCAACACTACTTACTCCTCCAAGAAGTATGTATGCTTTCCCACATGGAGAAAAATAGCAGTTCTGGAGGGAATGTGATTTGCATGGGGGCACACTTTGAGATATGACTCTAGTCTGAATTAGCACCCTTTTGGTTGTTTTTAGCTTCTCTCACACCATATCTAAATGCTCTTGAAAACTATTGTCTGTGTCCAGCCTGTATGCTTAAGCTACCCCTCCTTTTTAAAAACGCGGATCTATGGGTTACAAAGCATGAGAATGATTATGATCTTCTCCTTGGCCTGGATCTCTCCATGCCTTACATTTTTGGCACAAGCATATTAAAGTGCCCCAATATGAATATCACAAGCTGGTCACACTGATGGGATTTAGTTCAAAGAAAGTGCATGAAGGATTACATCTAGGCCTGATTTTTTGCCTTTTCACTCTGTAGTGGTTCCCTATTATGTTCAACAGTGCTCACTTCCAAATTGGTATGTCTACGACTGCAGCTACAGTGAATTCCAGTGGAATGGGCAAGTGTTCATTTAACTATGTATATATTTCAGAGTTTGAGTGGTGCATAATGGATCATACAAAAAAAGTAACATTCATGTGATTTGAAATACCTGTGAGTTTAAAACAACCAGGGAATTTTCTATTTACTCCAAGATTTTAGCAATTATTCAAATCCTAGATGATCCACTGTGTGTGTACGTGTGTTCAAAACCAGACATTACTTCTGCAGTAGTAGCTGTTAAACATCAAAGGACAGCAAACAAAACAAATGAGAATTGTAAGACCCACCCCCTGTCCCTCCTCCTCTGAACAACATCAAAACCATCACTTCTTACAAACAGATTAGATAAGTGAAAAAGGGAAATGCAGTGAGAAAATAATGGAAATCATATAGCTAACGTGAGGCTGCCATTAACAGCCGGTGCTGCTGATAAGGTTCAGCTCTTGAACTACTGAAATGGGGAAAAACAGATTAAAGCCGTTGCTTTGATGCCTTAGTACACTATCTATTTAATTTAAGATTACATAGTTCACAAGGTGTAAATCCCCAAATATTTCACAAAATCCTTTAACAACCTTTCGAAACGTTACAGAATAACACGGAAAATTCCCTCATGCTGTCCAGCATTTTACACATGCACAAATACACAGTTCAGCAGGTATAAGCAAAATGCTGTTTTGAACTGTAGTTTGAAGAGTACGTTAACAACAGAAGCTTCCCATAGACCCTGTTTCATAAAAGCAGACGTGCAAAAACAGCACCTAAATGGGTACAATAAAGCACAGGAATTTTGTATACCAAAAGCTGGCTTCCTCTCACAGACTACATCTCCAATAAACAGCCCCATGGCTTTTCATGTTCTCACATTTTAAACTACTGACTACTTGAAGAGTCTTCATGCCAGCAACACAGATTCCAAACATGGAAACTTTTGGCATGCGATAGAGCAGGGGTGTCAAACATGTGGTCCGGGGGCCAGAGCATGCCCCCAGAGGGCTTCTATCAGGCCCACAGTGGAACTTCTTCTTCTCCTTCCCGTTCTGCTGCTGCTGCGTCATCATAGGTTTGCAGCTTTACAGATACACACCTGAACAGCATACTCAAGATTGCAACAGCACAGACATTTTGATGCAATAATTCAGAGCAAGGGGTGTCAGTTATCAGACACTGTTAAATAAACAAAATATTGCAAGAGTGCTAATATTTTAAGCATGTTTTTATTTTAAGTAAAAAAAAAAACACCCTTTGTGTTTGTGTCCTTTATAAAGTTTATATCTCTGCCACCTGGCATTACATTTTATGACACACATGGCCCGGCCCAACAAGGTCTCATTTATGTCAGATCTGGCCCTCATAACAAATGAGTTTGACATCCCTGCAATAGAACATCAATATAGTATACATCCATATATTAAACAAAGTGGTTTCATATGAATGCACCATGATACAGAAGTGATTCTCGCAGCATCTGTCCAGAAGCTGAATATTGGTCCTCTGTTGGACAACTGATATACCATAATAATGGAGTTCTAGTAACAGATCAAAAGGCTCAAATTTCATTACCACACTTTGCTGAAGACCAGACCACATATTACTTTGAGCTTATTCTTAGAGATCATCTTGTGTGAGCAATGTAGCATGTGAGCAAAGAGTGTATATAGGCTCTCTCTCATATATATATATACCTACAGGATTTAAAGTACACTCATAGTATTATTGGTATGACCAATATACTGGTAAATGGCCCCCGGGGGGTAAATGTATTTGTAAATGAAAAAGCTAATGATGCATTAGAAAATTGTAGGAGAATGTATTTGTTCCAAAGCAATATAAAGTGGGAAAAATAAGTATGCAACATATAAGTATGGGACTTGTCTGATGCCAGGAAAAGAGAGATGCTGTTGCCTTGTGCTGATGTAGTGGGAAACTGCCAAGGAACATGCAGTAAATTACTATGGTCCAGTGTAACTTGAACAAAGGTGTGTTTGATAGATTGTCACAGTAGTCAAATGCCAGTTATATAATAATTGACTGTGGAATTGAGCCATAGGGAGTGCCTGTGAGACTGGGGCATGTATATCATGTTGGGTAAAATCTCGTCACTTGTTTTGTGAAGCCTGAGGCTTTGCTTTCTGATGAAATGTACTTTTCCAGATGGCTTGGAATGCAGAACGTAATCTTGTGTCATGTCATTTGCATGCAGAGGTTTCCTAATATTTTTGAAAAACCAGCAATTGAAAGTTTTATAGCAAATGTGATTGGAATCAAGAGCACCTCACTGAATGAAATAGTTATATAGTTAAGGAACTGGAAGGAGAAAGAATTGTTTGGAAAAACTTCATGTAAGAAAGTGAGACTGAATAAGCACAAGGAAAGGGAGAAGTCTAACCAACCCAATATTCAATTGCACACAGATCTTAGCACACAGAAAGCCCAAGATATGTTCTCCATGAAACTACATCTACCTCTGTTGTCAAAGATTTAAGAACAGAGCAGAGACTGATTGTAGACCGGGGAAGGGAGGCATTTTGTAAATTGTTAAGCCCCGTTTTCAGAAATGTATTATCATTCCCATTAAAAGCAGGCACTTGAAAAGATCAAATGTTTTGGGACAAAAACTTTTACTCTGTTGAAAGGCACATTGATGCAAACATTTAGCTTAAATAAGACAATGAATAACCTAATGCTGATGAGTGTGCATACACATTCTTTTAAATTTGCTTCAGATATAGTCACTATGGATTGTAGAACTAGCAATTGTTCCAGAATTTTAAAAATCTGGCCATTTGCTATAATGGACAGTGAATGGTTAATGCTTTAATCTGGTCTGAGAACCTTGACCGACAAGAGGTTCAAATGGAATTCTACAGTTGAGAGTAGCAGTTAAGACAGGAAGTTCAATTGGAGTTGACAAGCAGAGTGAAAAGATCAAGGAGGATCCTGAACTAGTGAAGTGGGACAAGTAGTCCTTCCCTGGGGGAAATAGCTCCTAGTAAAGGGGGGGGTGATTCCTGTCAAGTGTGAGGAAAGAAAACTGGAACTTATGTAAAGGGGGGGGGATTCCTGTCAAGTGTTGAGGAAAGAAAACTGGAACTTATGTGAATGCTCCTGCCTTCACAAACTTAAGTACAGTTGAGACAAAGAAGCCTATGCCTGTTTATTTAAGCAATGACTGTTAAGAGATCTCTCTCCACAGTTTTAAATATCTATCTGTAGAACCAAACAAGAACTTTATTGTGACAAACTATTATTTATAATTATACAAAGTTACCTCATTCCTGCTGCCTATTCATCTGCCAAGTTTCAAAACTGATACCTACCTGACCCTTTACCCCCCTAGAAGTAAAATAGGTTGTTTTGAATTACTATCAGCATCTGTTGTGCCATAATATGACATATACAAATAAAGGATTTTTGTTGGTTCCTTGGTTCCCTAGGCTGGGTCAGTGTATATCTATATACATTTAAATAACTGGGTGGGAGAAATAGTGAAACAAAGAAGAAAAGGGATTGCCCAGCTAAGAAAAGAAAAAGGGAAATGGAGGAAATGTTATAGCATACTACTGTGATAGTGAGGTTAGACTGGAGTGTTCACTCTATCCATTGGATGACCTTCAGCTAATCACTCTCTCTCACTCATCCTAACCTACTTCACATGGTTGTTATGAGGATAAAATGGGAAAAAGAAAACCATGTACACTGCCCTGAGCTCCCAGAAGGAATGCAGGATAAAAATGTACTAAATAGATAATTAAGTCAGTCCACTTCCTTACAAGCTTTGCAGATGTTTAATTTTTTTCTTTTGTTTGTTTTATTTTTCAGTCACTTAGGCAGTGTTTATTGAGAGCCACTTAATTATATCTGATTTTATGACTTGCTGCACTGACAATTGTTTTTACCTTGAAGACCATTGATATTCTCTTCTTTCCCTGTCTTGCCAAGGATGTCCAACAGAAATTTGTTGACTCAAGATCTAACATGAATAATGCCTTTTCATACTTATCAGAAGTGCTCAGTCTGAACAATGTAACTTCCAACATTTAGGACGGCTGAAAGACTTTCAGTCTGCTAATTGTTCTGGTGCCTCACCATCTGGTGTAATTCCCAGGCATCAAGACCTAACAGGAGCTGGAGTAGCAAGGGGAAGCAGTGACTCAGGAGCAATAGGTATACTTACAACAGTGAAGCTGGGATGTGATGACTCTGACTGGTATTTTTGTGCTTAATATTTCCATTCAGGTTTGCAGCGAGGGATAGGAGGTGCTCAGCATATCAAACCCTGAGACTCTTGAAGAGAATTTTGGGGATGTCACAAAGAAGGTGTTAGCTGAATTGCCTTATTTCTTAATAAACAGTGGGGAATTAGAATATTAAATGGCAATAGACTTAATTATGGGACCAATAACCTGTGTATACCAGAGTCCAATTTATCCAGATCCCCAGAAATAGTCAGGGAGACTAGATCTTAAATGAAATGGTTTCTTTACTGAATAATTTCACACACACATACAATAAAACAACCATACACTCAAACAATACAAATCTAGGGAAAGTACTGAGACTGCCACATTAGCAGGAAAATATCGATGAGAGGTGATACTTTACCAGTCCGACACAGCAAGTTGATTCTGCAGTGAAAAATGGGGAAAATACTAGGCAAGGGGTCATGTGTTAGCCAGCAGCACATGTGGTAGACTCTAGACAGCACTAGAGTCAGCAAGGTAGGGTGGGGTCAGGTAGGCAGAAGGCAAGAGAGAGAACAATGGGCAGATGCTCTTCTTATATACCCTAGATGTGGCTTGGGGCATGTGCCACCAAGTCACATGGTCTCCAAGAAGAAGCTAGAAGCTGCCAGTTCCTTAACAAGGACAAAATAATGGAATTAAGTGTTGGGCAAATTGATTTAATGTTTACTAACAATAACACCTCTAAGAGTGGTGCTTGGCTAGCCAATGATCCAGTGATCTGCATCATTGTTATTTTGATGGGCAGTGAGTTTGTTTGGCTACTCAGGTAATCTCATCATGGCCAAGTTCTATTGTTTGAGGATGAGTACAGGGCCAGCTCAAGGTGACTCTGTGCCATAGACGAGTGCAGATGCCAACCTCCCGGTGGGGCCCGGAGATGCTGCCATGCCGTCCCCACCTCCTTCCCCTTCAGGGGGGGAGGGTGGGCGAGCTGCCTCCTGTGCCCGCAGGGTGCTTTGCACTGGTGGTGGTGGCAGGGAGTCCCCACTGGCCACTGCCGTGCCGCCCCTGCCTCCTCCCCCCAGGGCTCTTCCCAGCACATTGCACTGCAAAGGTCTGCCTGCCCAGCTCCAGCTCCAGCGTAGCCGTCGGGCACCTCTGGGCACCCCCCCTGCCACTGCCTTCTAGACACCGCCCGGCACTTCTCCCAGCCACTGTGGACTTTTTTCTTCCCCCCCCCCAAAGTTCCACTAGGCTCCCGAAGCGAACAGGAGCCCAAAGATTGGCCAGCAGCAGAGTCACCCGGCATAGAAGGAGGCGCGTCTGGCTGGCCCCAGGCGGTCCTCCTTGCTGATGCACTCACCTGAGAGGCGCCCCCCCACCGGGCAGGACGTGAGCAGCCCCTTTACAGCACTGGACGCTCTCATTAATCACTGCACTGCTTTCCAGCCCTCTCTCCACTTTCCTGGCAAAGCCCCTCCCGCGCTTCGCAGCCATCAAGCAGCCAGGCCCCGTTCTCTCCTGGCTCCCAGGTAATTCCTCACCTTCTCGCTCCCTCCGCCCTGGCCACCCAGCCACAGGGAAGTGGTGGCGGGCACCCGGTTAGGGCGGCAAGGGGGCTTTTCAGGGGGCAGGGGGCCATTTGGTGCCCCTGAGGGCCGGCATGCCCTAGGCGAGTGCCTAGTGTGCCTAGTGGGCAAGCCGGCCCTGGATGAGTACATGTAGAAATGCTAGGAGAAGGGGGGGGGGAGGCTGCCTGCGTGCTGGAGAAGTCCTTCTATGGAGTCTGTGACAGATTCCAGGCTTGAGATCAATCTGCAAGCAAAGACACCTGCAAGTCACAAGACTAGCAGTGGTGATGTAGGCCTGATGCCGAACCGAAGGGTGAGTTCTAAATAAAACAAACAAACAAACAAACTTGACAGTTGGTGTTTGCCAGTTGAGACTGTCAGTTGGTTTGTGGTCAGTTGGTACTGAGCCAGGGGACTGACAAGTCTTGCTGGAACACATGAGATATCTATATAGTTTCTCATATTAAGGGAAACTGAAAAAAGCCAAACATGAAAACCATAGTGAAAACTAAGGAGTCTTAACCAGGAAAATAAGCTCCTAGTGGTTAAATAAGAAATACACATTCCTTTCCCTTAGAAATTATACCCTACTGGACGAGGAGCCTGGTTTAGGGGTTTAGTGTGTGGCCGGAGTGTTTGTTGGGCTAGTGGATGTCCAAGGATCAAACTAAGGCACAGCAGAGGTATTCCTCTATGAAGGTGGAGGGGACCTAAGAAACCTACATAAAAACTGCCTGTCTAAAACAGCCTAAGGGTTGAATTTGGAGAGAAAGAGTGATTAGTACTGTGTCATCTGAAGTGACTGATTATAAAGGAACTAACCTAAAGCTAAAATATACCATCTTCAACCACATATCCACAAACATCAAAGTTTTCCCTTATAAATATATTTCCTGCCTGACTTTGTAAATAAATTCTTCAGTTGGTTGTACTGTTCCAAGTTGCATGTACCTCCGTGTCTGACAGTATCTGACAAAGTTAAACAGTAAACTTCATCTTATAAAAAGGCAGTGTTCATAAAAAGCCCCAGAGACAATAAGTGGCTTGAGTTTTGACAAAAGGATGAACTGTGTAGGTTCCTGGGTTAACAGAGGCTGGCAGACAGTGTCAGTGGAAAATAAACCTGCTCCAGCCTGGGAAAGGTTAAATGAACCAAACCTCTCATACCCTAAAATAAGGGGGTTCGTCACAGAGTCCTTTACAGGAACACAGGCTTCTGGCATAAAGCATGGCTTCTGGTTGCTGGCTGCTGTGTATTTTTGGCATCAGGGAAGTTGATTTGTTTCCTGCATGGGTGCAGGGGCGAGGAACACCGTGGGTCCATGTCTGGCTGGCACACTGCTTCCTGGCAAGGCTTCTCTCGGCTGGGCACATGCCTACAGTCTGGGAGGTTGGCACCATCATTGGGCTACTGCACAGTTTCAGTCCCTGGTACATTTATTGCACAGTTCAGCTTACAGCCATAGTCCATAAATGCTGTGCAAAGCCCCTGCAGTGCAACAAAGGGGCTAGTGATAATCAAAGGGAGCCTGATGACACCATATTGAATAGCAGAACTAATGGTGGTAAGTCTTCCACACACTATTAGCTGAAGGGACATTCTTAAGGTTATAGTGTTAGCAAATTAGCAACTCAGAGACTGGAAGAAGAGCAACAAAACACTTTCAGCTACTACAGTAACAGTGCAGTCCTAAACAAAGTTCCACCCAAGATATTCCTGAAATTCCAGGAGATTACCTTCACCAACCTACCTGTTACATTGACTTAACTATTAAATATGGTCAGAGGATCTACTCTATTTAAAGGTATTTTCCTACGCACGCTTCTTTCTTTGCCAAAAACAATGCACAGAAAATGTATTCATATTCAATTGACATAGAGGCTGAAAGGGCTGCAGTAACATAGCAGGGGCTACTTATTTTGTCTGCAAGCATAAACTTGCTTTCTCCACCACTCTGGCACCATTCTCTTCAATGGTTTGGGATGTTACAAAGTGTGCTGTGTGCTCTCACCAGTGTGTGCTCTCTCCAGATTATTGCATCAGATGCTGAATGTTTTGAGCTTCCAAACAGTTGTGTCCACTCTTATATAAGCCTTTAAACAGCATGAATTGTGATTGATGGCATGGAATACCAACAAATAAGAATCATTATTCTCTGTATTCCTCTTGTTAGTAGAGTAGAAAATTATACTACGAATTACACTGCAGGCATCTTAGCATGAACTCAAGGGAGCTAAATTTCAGCTCAGTAGTCCTTATACTTTTTAATTATTCTTTTCCATTGTACAACAGGGGATGATTTAAATACCTGCAATTCCCATTGTTATTAATCAAAGGCTTTTTAGATTTCTAGATAAACATTTTCCCTTATGTTCAGAAGACTGAAAACAAGTATGAGACAAAATTCTTCCTGCTTTACACACACACACAAGCAACACAGTTCCTCAATTAAATATTTTGTAAATCATAAGATATTTCTTTTAGTAATCTGAATTATTTTACACTGGCCATATTAAACATTTTGTAGATCCAATCAGATTTGCTATTGGTGAAAAAGCAGGGTCTCCTTTGACTATCCCAAAAGCCTATGTTGAAATCATGGGAGCCTCATGTACATGCCATGAAGAATGGCAGCTGTAATACTGAGGTAGATGCGAGTCAGTGAAAAAGCTGGCTGGCTGCAACACAATTTTTCTAAAAGTAAAAAATAACTTGACTCCAGCAAAGTGCTAGAATTTGCTTTTCAAAATAACTTGAAACAATGAAAATTGAAGTGTTCTTTACCTTCCCAACTCAGGGAGAGAAATTGATTAAATCGAGGACAGGAAAATGATATAAGCCACTTTTGGTTCCCCCCTGGGGAGAAAGGCGTGGTATGAATGTAAATGAAAACAACATAAATTATTTGGCTTCCCAGTATACTCAGTGTACTACTTGAGGGTTGGTTCAAATCTTACATGTTGCATCATATCATGATTGTTTGGATGCCAGAAAAAGGTATACTGAATGAAAACTGTGTACAATGCATCCATCTCCTTTTCACCATTTGGAGGAGTTCAAAAATACAAATGAATTAGCACTTGGTAATGCAATGATAGAATTAGCATGGATAAACATTGCTTTGGTTATGGTCTAGCGCAGGGGTGTTGAACTCATTTGTTATGAGGGCTGGATCTGACATAAATGAGACCTTGTTGGGCTGGGCCATTTGTCATAAAATGTGATGCCAGGTAGCAGAGATATAACCTTTATAAAGGGCACAAATACAAAGAGTTTTGTTTTTTTTACTTAAAATAAAAACATGCTTAAAATATTAGCACTCTTGCAATATTTTGTTTATTTAACAGTGTCTGATAACTGACACCTCTTGCTCTGAATTATTGCATCAAAATGCCTGTGCTGTTGCAATCCTGAGTATGCTGTTCAGGTGTGTATCTGTAAGCTGCAAACCTATGATGACGCAGCAGCAGCAGAACTGGAAGAAGAAGCAGAAGACAGCCACTCCCACTGTGGACCTGATAGAAGCACCCATGGGCCTGATCCAGCCCCTGGGCCACATGTTTCACACCCCTGGTCTAGGGCATTTATGTCTCTCATATGATCCAGTATACCCCATGCATGTTATGGCTTCCCATTTGATTGCATTAAAAGTAAAAACATGATGCAATAAACCCTCTCATAACTTCCATCCACTTCTACTATACTAAATTTCAGCTGATTCTAAATTGAAATGACAAATAAATAACAAGAAACAGTGCAATCCAAGACAGAAGGAAGAATACAAATCAACTGCAATATGCCAAAGATGGCTAATTATAAAAGGACAAGATGCCAACTTAATGAAAAGGTATCTTGGCATGTGTGAGGGGCTGCACTTTTTAAAAAGCTTAGAAGTGCTGTACAAAGAGCTGAAGGGTTAATTTTTTCACTGAAACAGAAATCCCTGAATGACAGGCTGCTCCAAGCATTCTGATTGGTTAGCACCAGCTGAGTAGAGAAAGACTTGAGAGCTGCATGCTGAGGAGACAAGTCAGTCACATTTCTGCCTTGATTTGGTTGAGTCTGATTTCAGCCTTAGTTGAATCTTGCCTCTGAGGGAGGGAAGTTAGACGGGGGCATCATAGCATGCTGATCAGAAAAGAGAATTGGGGATCATTGCAAAACAATACCCTTTTATCCACAAATTCAATATAAAGCTAAAGTGATTAAAGTCAAAGATATTGAGTTACATTATGAGAAAGATACACAATTATTAAGTACTGTTGTATTTGCTGTGGGCATACAAACTTTAGAACCATGATGCATTTAAAAAGAAAATAATGTATATGAAAGTAGTGCCATAGGTGACAGGTTAGCAGACAGTCATGAGCTGGAGAAGAATGAATGAGTTATATATATATAAAAAAAAGTAAATGACAATCCAATGTACAGTTTTAGAACTGGGACAATAAGAGGTCCACATGTGAACATGTATGATTTCTACATGTATGATTGCATTAGGGTAGCTGCATATAATCCAAGCGTTTCACATTCTTGGAACTCCACTCTCACATCCCTATTTCATGAATTCAAAGAGCAAGCCAATGCTGTGTCACATGGAACTATTTTAATAGGGTTGCCATTGTCCAGGTGGGGCCTGGAAATCTCTTGAATTTACATCTGATCTCCAAACTACAGAGATGGGTTCCCCTGGAGAAAATGGCTGCTATGGATGGTAGACTTTATGGCATTATACACTACTGAGGTCCCTCCCTTCCTAAACCCCACACTCCTCAGCCCCCCCCCCATCTCCATGTATTTCTCCACCTGGAGTTGGCAAGCCTATTTATTAATGATTAAGATGTATTCAGTGATTCTACTCTCTTTGTGGAGCTTCCTGCTTAGTAAAGTCTGCCAGGTCCCCTCCTTGATGACCTTCAGGAGACAAGCCAAAAGCTTTGTTTCATATGGCTGTTGGTGGAAAATTTCAGTACTGCTTTTTTCCAGTATTAGCTTTTGATGTGTAGTTTTATTACTGTAATTTTAATAATTTAAAGTGTTAATGACTACTTTCAGATTATTGCTTGTGAGCCACCTTATATGAACTATAGATCCAAAAACGTCTGGATATAAATTGCAAAGTTTGGCATGAATATTTGGTCAGAAAATAGAAATGTGCTATGTGCAGCACTTGATGTCATACTATAAAATTATAACTGTAAAAAAAGTTACTCTAATGCCCTTTTAGTAAACTGTCCAAACCACTGCTTTTAGGATTGTTAAGCTTTCGATCTACTATTTTTATTCATTGCTGAGGAGACAAATGATGTATCTCCTGGCATTGCTCAGTTCTTTCTGTCATGTAATCTTATTCCTAAGAATAAGGGCAAATCAAAACCAATTCCAATTACCATACATTTTAATTGGTGTTGCTTTAGCATTTGATTCATTATTCAAACTGTCTAAAAATGCTGCCTTATGAAATACCAGTAGTCATGTTAGTACATGGCATCTGACTTCAGCAAAAAAACATTTCCTTGCATTCTTGCAATAAATAGCTGTTGTTGATTGGACTTCTTGTATTTTCAATTCTGCATTGTCTCAGCTAATTACAGGTTGGAAGCATAACAAAATGCTCATGAACAACTCATTACAACTTGCATTATATTGCCCCAAAGGCAAAATCTGTTGTGATATTTCCTAAAATGAGAGATTGTTCCTGGTGAAATACAATCAATCTGTTTCTTGAAACCCTGTAGATGCTGACTCAATAAACACAATCCAACAGAATAACTATATATAATCAAATACAGTATGATCAAAAGGGCTGTGCAAAACGCTTTGGATATGGTGCCATTGGTTTGAATAGGAAAACATTTTTGGCTGTAACTTTTTGTTTACAATCCTATTGGCATGTGAGCCATAAGGATTGTAACACTAACATATGGAATTTTTTCTCTTACAGTACAGTTGAACAGAAAAAGTGTCTCCATTTTAAAGGTCATAGAAAGCAAAACATTTTGTCACAGATATGGACAGAAATATAGGGAAACAGTTGCTGGACTTGACAAAAACACTGTGTCAAGGATGTTGCAGCACACATAAACAGCGAGTCTAGAGGGGAGTCTAGAGACTCAGAACAGAATAGACTTGAAGAACAGTAAGAAGAAGACAAAGTAGTAACATAATTATATGGCCTTGTGTACATTAGAAGCCATCTAACCAATTATCAATAGATACAATTTATTGAGGCTCAGGTGCAGAAGCATCTTATAAGCACAAGAATGTTCAGCTTCATAGAAGTAAAAATACAGTTCAAGGATGGGAGTATTGGTTGAAGGCCAAAAGATATTCATATGTATGAGAAACCTGTAATCTTTTTTTTTTAATAGTCTTTGTTAAGATAAAAGGTAGCTGCAGCTCAGTGGAGTAGCCTCTGGTTTGCATGCTGGTCCCAAGTTCAGTTCCCAGCATCTCTAATTAAAAGGACCAGGCAGTAGGTGATGCGAAAGAACTCTACCTAAGAGACACCTTGAAGAGCAGCTGCTAGTCCGAGTAAACAATACTGACCTCAGTTGACCAAAGGCAGTATAAGGCAGTCTCCTGTGTGTGTTCAGTCATGCCTGGATGCAAGTAGGCAACCAATGTGATTGACGCAGAACTGGCATTACACGTTCTAAGCAGAAGCAGATGACCCAAGACAAGAGTTTTGCTGTCCCGTTTTGCACCAACTGAAGCTTCTGAGACATCATCAAAGGCAGCCCACATACAGTGCAATATATTAGTTCAGCCTGGAAGATACAGCAGCATGAATCAGTATGGCAAAGTCAGCAGAGTCTAAATCAGGGCTAGTTTATGAGTCAGATGTAACTGAAATAAGGTACATCTTGCAACATGATTGACCCTGCTTATCCATCAACCATTCTAGGCCATGGGGCATCCCCAGGCTCTTAACTTGGTCTACCAGAGAAAGCTTAACCCCATCTAAGGCTGGTAGATCAACCCCAGCTAGTCATTCTGGCTTCCCAACCAGTATCACCTCCATTTTGTCTAGAAAAGCTTCAGTTTTTTCAGCCTGTCTGTCCATCTGTCCATTTATGGCATGCATGACTCATCAGAGAATAAAGCTAGGGGATTCAGATTTGGACACCAGCTACAAGATGATTGTGGCAGTTCTAGGGCCAAATGTGAAATGCATGGAAATATTCTGGCCCAGGTGAGACACTCCCCCCCCATACTATTTCCAATGAAGCTAAGGATGTCTGTTTGTGGCAGTCTTAACTCAACAGAAAATAAAACTATACATTTGAAAACTGGTCACCAACCCCAGAATGATGATGGAAGTTGTGGTGCCAAAAATGAAGGGAATAAGAATATCCTGAACCAGGTTATCTTCATGATAGGCTGTTGGAAAAATTGGCAAAAAAGCCTTTAACAACATATTGGCAAAATAGTTAAATATTCAGAGATTGTTGTGGATCTTCACTGGAGAGGAGGCATTTTCTTCTGTGTAAAAATCTTTATTTCTAAGGGAAGGGTTCACAGGAAATCTACAAAACAACAAAGACACCTAAGACTACATCTTTACACTTTGACCACATGGTCTACAACAATAGAGATTTTTCTTCTTGACCCCTAGAAGGAAATCACCTGAATATATTAACCAATGATTGTGAGTAAACAGCCTTCAGTTTCACAGGCTTTGTTTCCATTGGCTCTGTGTCAGGTTTCCTTCCAAGTCAATCTAAACAATAGCCCACAAGGTAAGCACACCTCATGATGAACAGAAAAAGCTGGCTCATCATCTTTGAAGGCCATGCTACATATGCACACCAATCTCTTGGGTTTCACGTTAGCATCTCCTTTCAGGATGCTGTGTAGATCCCTATAATAGGGACACAGGGTTGGTGTATTACCAGACTGTGAATTATGAGCTACCACTCACTTGTACTTAAAGGGCAAAGGTTTTTTTGTGTGTGCGCGCTTATGGCCATGCCTGGATATCTCCTCTGAAATCCTCTTATAACAGTTATAATTCATGTCAGTGGATTGCAGGGCTTACTGAATTCTCTCTTCCCACAAAAATGCAAGGAAAAGGGCAGGGGGAAGCAGCATTGTAGGAAGTGCTATGGACCCCAGCACACCACAGAGATTCAGAAGTGCAATGAAGGGGTAGGAAATGGAAGAAAGCCGTTTCCCTCAAAAGTGGCTCAACCACACTTTGCTAATCTGACACAAGCGGGTGTGTATGAACAGGTAAATAAATTCTGCTAGCAGCCAGTTACTAAAGCAGGTCTGTCTGAAATGACAGGGGGGAAATCCATTAGCAACCAGTTACTAAAATGGAATGCAAAGACAGTTTGAAAAGGCCAACAGATTAACATTCCATTACCATGCATGTAAAGGGTGGACTTTTTAGATCATGGGGAAATATTACCTCCCTCCCCTTCTGTTCATATTATTAGCAAAGGTTTGCCACTATACTACTGTTATGTACATTCCATTGGCAAGCAGGATAGACATGAGAGGGAGCAGTTGTCAGGTCCCCCATGGCAACTGGTGGGGGATGGGGGCCATAGGATTGCCAAATCCATGTTGGGAATTTCCTGCAGATTTGGGGATGAAGCCTGGGGAGGACAGAGACCTCAGCGGGGTACAGTGCCATACAGTCCACCTCCAAAGCATCCATTTTCTCCAGGGGAACTGATCTCTATAGTCTGGAGATGAGCTGTAATTCTAGGGGATTCCCAGGTCCCACCTGGAGGCTGGCATCATTAAGCTGAGACCAAGGATTGAAGATAAATGGGGGGTAGCCACAGAAAAATTAAGAGGAGGGAGAAAGAAAGGAATGAGAAAAGAGTGGAAAAGAGGGAGAGAAATTAAGTAAAAGAAAGGGAAAGGTTATTTTATCTTTCTGCAACACACTAACAACTGCTTTGCTCCAGTCTTGACAAAAGGTGAGTCTCGCTGATAATCAGATTATTAGGATCACCACACTACAAAGGAATTAACTGCCAAAATTAGCTTGGCAAGCCATTTCATCTATTTATTTATTTATCATTGTAATTATTTGGTTAGTACAATCCTAATATATAATATGTTATTACTATTGTATTTGTATTGGCTTCTAAAGATATAATTTACAGCCATACATTTTTATATGGAAGCATGGGTATCATGGAACAAAATGCACATTCCTAATAATGGCACCGCACCATTTGGCTACACATTACAAAATGTGCAAGGGAGTGATTATTCTTTAAGCTTTTTTGTATTTTCTGGTTTAAAAACATCTTCTTTTCTTTTCTCGGGAATCAATCAACACTCATCTGGGCTTATTAGACCAACAATTGTTCTTGGTGTGTATCTATGGTATGTATCTATTTTTGGTGTGTATCTACATATTAGTGACAACTAAAGCAGGTCCACTGAACCAAAATGCATTTGTTCCTGGCTATTGTGACTGTGGTCTTATTTGTATGTCATCAACCCATGGATATTTATTTGTATTACTTCACATACATTGAAGACTACTTAGTCTGGTGTTTTCAATCTACAGGATAAATTCAAGGCCTGTGTTTTTAATTTGTATTTTAAGTGCACTGTACAATAAAATGATTTATTTTGTTTAGTTCACTTTTAACATTGCCCCAGGGAAGAAATGACAGCTTCCAAGAGTGTACTGCATGCTATACCATGGAATTAGGAGCCCAGAAATCCTAGAGTGACATCACATCCCTGCTGAGCTTCCTCTGTAGCACTTCCACCAAATCTCTAGGAATTTCCCAAGTCAGAGCCAGGACCCCTGCTTTTACTGCCTATCAAGGCCCACATATGGGAAACAAAAATGGATACTATTATGTACTGAGATCGAGGCAGCGTTTCAAACAAGTGATTTTTTTTATTAGCTCAGAACACACACAAACAACACATAGAATGACTCAACTATATACAGTTTGAACCAGGGAAACCATACCTCCTGGAACAATAACATCCAATCAATGATGAGTGCTTGGGACCAATGGGAATTGTTCCCACTGAAAGTCAGAGTCTTTCCGGATTGGTCTGTGTAGCAACAGTGAACACCCAGGTGTGCCTTGGCCCCCAGCTCCATGGCACCTTTTTCTCCAGCAGGCAATGCAGCAGTTCAGCTACTGACACCTTGTGCAGCAGGAACGAATAGTAGAAGTTGAGGAGGCCTAGGAAAGACTGTAGTTCCCTTTTTGAAGTTGGGGGCGGTGCAATGTGGATCGCCTTGACCTTGCTCTCTGTTGGGTATATGCCATCTGTGTCAATCAGGAATCCCAAAAACTTGACTTGAGGGACCCCAAACTGGCATTTCTCTCACTTTACCTTGAGATCCGTGTCTTGGAAATGGCGAAGAACTTGTCGAAGGCGGTGTGCCAACTCCTCTGTGGACACACCGGCAATCAGGACATCGTCAAAATAAGGAAAGACGCCCAGAATGTCCCAAAACGGACCTTCCATGAGGCCTTGGAAAAGTCTTGGGGCGATGCCAACCCCAAACTGCAGGCGGTTAACTTTGAATGCCCCTCGGTGTGTGACAATTGTTTGAGCCTCAGCCATGGCTACAGTGACAGACAACTGTTGATATACCTGTGCCAACTCAAGCTTGGTGAAAATTTTGCCTCTGGCAAGTGAAGCTAAAACTGCCACTGGATACACATGCTGTTGCAAAGCTTTGTTAATTGTGCACTTGTAGACTGCACAGATTCTTACAGTTCCATTGGGCTTAATGGGTGTGACAATAGGAGTCTCCCATCTAGCATGCGAGAATGGCTCCAGCACTCCCTGTGTGATGAGATAATCCAACTCCTCATCGATACACGGTTTCAATGTGAAAGGCACCCGACAAGCCTTCAGCTGAACTGGTGTCACCATAGGGTCGAAGTCTAAAGAAACCAGGGGGCCTCCATCGAATACAGCAGGAAAGTCTTTGAACACAGAGTCCAAATTTGTGTGGGAGATTTGTTGTACTCCCATCACGTGGATGCCAAGTGCACCAAATCAATCCAGTCCCAGGAGACTGGCACATTGCCGTTCGACCACAATAACGCTCAATGGGCCATAGAAACTTTTCTAGCAAACCATGAATTTGCCAATTCCCACAACGGGAATGCACTGTCTCTGGAAATCAACTAGGTGGAAATTGTAAGACTCAAGCCATCGTTTGCTCCATCTGGGGAAGAGCTGGCATAGCGTCTGCATTGAGATGATAGTGAGTGCTGACCCTGAATCGACCTCCATCTGTCAAGGACTACTGTCACCTTAATTTTGGTTTTTTGTTTGGAGATGAGTACTTGCCACCGACAAGTGGTAGAGGCACTTGGATGTCGAACGACAATCAGCAGGCATAGAGGTGTATTGTGGCAGTGGTCGGAGTCTGCTAGGTGATGTCTTGGTCTTTGATGAATGGCAGACCCAGGTGAGGTGTCCAAGCTTCCCACAATCTCAACACTGGGCCTCACAGAACCGGCGCTTCCGGCATTTGTGGTTACCACTGTAACTGGTGCAGGGTGCTCTGTTAGCAGGTTGCCAATTGGAGCATTTGCAATTCTTGGCCTGTGTTCAGTGGACTCAGTCGTCCTCGCTGTCAGAGTCTTCCATACTCTCCACCTGCATAGACTGATGGATCATTAGGAATGAAGTTTGGGTCCTTCTGACCTCTACATTGGTGAGATGGAAGCAAAGAAGGGAAGGTTTGGACAGTGATATATATGTGTGTTTGTGTGCACAATCAGGGCTGTCAACTACAGGCTGGAAAATTCCTAGTGATTTGGGGGTGGAGCTCAGGGAGAGTGAGATTTGGGGACAGGAGGAATCTCAGAAGGGTATAATGCCATAGAGGCCACCCTCCAAAGCAGCCATTTTCTCCAGGGGAACTGATCTCTGTAGTCTGGAGATCAGTTGTAATTCTGGGAGATCTCCAAGACCCACCTGGAGGCTGGCAACACTATTGCACATGAATGTGTAGACTGATATGAAAAAAAATATAATCTCCAAACTAAATTTGGAAGGAAATGTGCTGACCTCATATTGGACTGAGGCACTTTGAACTAGAGGCACTATTATTCCAAACACTTCACATTTGAATTTTCACCCATTCCTAGCACTGGATATGTTTGTGGTAATGGAAATTATAAAGACCAGCAGCTATCATATGCAGTTACCATGTGCTTTGTAGATGCAGCTGCCCTGTGCACATGAAGCTATCATGTGCAGAGAACTTGGAATCAGCATGCAGAGCAGTATTTCCATATGTGGTTACACTCAATGAAATCTTAGTGAAATCAGTGCAAGTATGTGAAGGAAAGTCTACAGAGCTTGGAGTTTCTGGGTGTTTTTGCCCATTCAAGCCATACAGTATTCTGATCTAAGCCAAAAATAATAACAATTAATCAAACTTGAAGAAATAACAATAAAACACCAAAAAATAATAATTTCTGTGGCTGCATGCTAAGCTGCTGGATTGCCCTGCAATGAAAAAAAAGAATACCAGTATACCAACTACCTTTAAGTCTAAGAAGCACGTAGCTAAACTAGGAATAACAAATATTTGACTAAAAGCAGAAAAACAGAAACACATTTTCCCCTCAGAATAAATCATTTGAAACCCACCAGGTCATTTGCTCTGTGGGTGCACTGATCCCACATGTAATAAGGTACTGCAATAAATTTTAATCTACATCAAAATTAACAATCACTTGGTCCCCCCTTTTTTAAAAAATGTTATTATTGTGAGCACTAACACTATCAAAACATGGTTTTCAACTCTTCCCAACCACATAGCACACCTATTAAAGCAATCTGGGAAATTAGTCTGAGATAAACTGTACAGCAATTTTATTCATAGCCTCCCTGTATCTCACACTGTTAATTTGCATCACAGCTCACTAAATAGTGCCTAATGTTTATTGCATTTAACTGAATGTATACGATTTTGAGGGTACGCCAGGGACCGATTATCATAATTATACATGTTTCTATGGAAACGCACAAGTCTATCAGTTTTGATTCATTATATTGTTATACCTTCTAGCACTTTCTAATTATTAGGTGCCCATTAAAAAAAAAGTCCTAGTCTTGTCGTTACTATAGAAATACGCTATAGACAGGCCTCAGTTTTTAACCCTTAGAGAACTCAGATTCTTTCTTTTAAGCCAATAAATACAAATGTAGATTTGTTTAAACAGGAATCCCTTCAGATAAGTGAAATCACACTTTTATTTAGCTATTTATGTGGAAGTGGCTTTAAATGTTTTCAAGAACTTGTTTGGTTCACTATATATTTTGGCAGGAGAGCCAATAGATTTAATGGAGCAATTTGCAAAAACTCTTTCAGAATATAGCAGTGTGTATCCATCCATGCCATATGGACAACTCTTTGCAACAATTATAATAGACATATGAATAGGTGTGATCAGAGCAGTCAACACATTTGTACACTTCTGTTACCATTTATTTATACAGTCTTGACAATGTGTGCAGAGTTTTGCATAGTAAAACAAGAAGCCATTTCAAATATTACTCCTACAGCATCATTTTCTACTAAAATTGTGTTAGCTCTATGATAACCCCAACTATATATATTATATTAGAACACTATGATCAGGTAAGAACAGAGAAATTTTATTTTCTCCTAATCCTCCCACAATTATGGTTTTCAATTAGAAGTGCCTTTTAATTTAGATCAGTAAATCACTCCTAAAGTGACAGTTCATCCTTCACACTGCATGTCTATTTATTTTGAAAGTTAACGCGTCATTCAATAACTTGAGAACAGGTCTGACTGCTATGCTAATAATATTCAAAAATATGTTGAATGATAAAAGGTACAAGGGAAACATTCAGGTTCCTGTTTCTTCAGCTACAATTTCAGCCTGCAAATTTATTTATTTCCTGTGGGAAATGCGTATTGTACAATAACCACAGTGAAATTAGGTTTGACCTGACAGTACAAGCTGTGTATGTATGTGTGTACTTATGTCTTTCTTTCTTTTTTTTGATTCTCTAAATCTATTATTTTAAAAAAACCAATGATCCTGTACAGTGCTATCTTCATAAACTGGCATACTGTTTCTATAATATTAAATCATTGCCATAGAGTGTAATATAATCTCAAGAAGATTTTGAAATACTCTTGTAGAATGAACTAGAAATCGATTTGATTTGCAATTTTCTGCATATACATCTCTCCTTCAAAATCCCTCAAGATTAAAGTTACAAAAGAATAAGGAAATATACAGATCGTATACATGTAATCATAGGCTGGATCAAATAATTTGAACAGGGAATGGAACTTTCTCAGCTATCAACTCATGCCATAGATCCAACATCCCTGAAATACACCTGACATTCAACTGACTCCTCAGGTACAGCTTGGAACATTATGTGGGGATCTGCAGTGAGAGAGGAAACAGGCAAAAATCTCCCATTTCTCTACCATCAGAAGTGCTTTTGCACCAACAGGAAATACACCATACATTCCAACCCAATATATCTTGCAATGCTCCCTCTAAGCTGTGGAATCTCGTGAGCAAAAATTCTACTTTGTGAGCTACTGGCATTAAAGTTGTGAGCGAGCAATTTGGCTACTGCATAGAGTAGTTTGCTCTGGAGCTATCCTTCCTGAGTGAAGACAACAATAGGTGAGCCAGAGGCTAAAAAACGGTGAGCTAGCTCACACTAACTCAGCTTAGAGGGAACACTGCTTGCAATATGTACACAAGGTGGGATCCCATGACCAAACATTTTTCCAACTCATATTCACTACAGGATAAACAGACATGAATGGAATTTTCCCATATTTATTTATTTAGAAAAGTTGTATGCTGCCTCCCCAGAACAGCATGAAGTGTCTCATAACAATAAAACAAAACAGACAGAAAAACAAATACAAGCAACTTATACCAATAAAAAACATATCAGCAAAACAATCCAAGTCAAACCAATAAGATCAACCCAGCATATAGCATAAGATAAAATGTAGTAGTCTAAAGTATACGTGATGCACAACCTTTTGTGTTTGAAGTTTTTCCATTGATCGTCTTTGTCACTTCCAACAACAAAAACCATTTCTTATTTCTAGATATTAAAAGATATGCAATTTCAAATTGCCATTCTGAATTATTACAAAACATCTTTAACCATTTTGATATTAGTATGGCAAAGCAGAGTTAATTTAATCAGAAAACACACAAAATGTCTCTAATGAGTATATGAATATGCAAGATAAATTAGAATGCATATATGTTTAAATTAAATAGATACAATTAGATTTAAAGGGGGGGATTCTGGTTACCTTTAAATTCTCCAGACCCTAGTACAAGCAGAAATAAAAACATGCTTGTTCTACTGTCTCAGTTTTGTCATCCAGCACCCCTCAGTCAATGGTCACTCCAGGCTGTCTACCCATAGCCTCACCTTATGCTTATTTGTTCAGAATTCAGCCATATTGCTATGAATTTATAATCCAGCACACAAGCCACATGTTTGAATCGATGTGCTTAGATTCACCTTAAACTCTGCTGAGCTGCAGTCAGTGTTTTTGATGATACAGGTCATAAGATTCCAAAGAATGCCACACTAACTTGAAAGTTTACCAGTGATCCCTTACATGACATTACATGAAGATATAACGTCATATTCCCTGATTGTTTAAATTAGAATTTCTATATCTGCAATTTAATATGGCTTTCTGTGGCTTATGATACACGGGGGGGTGAAATATACTGGGTTCAGACGTGTTGAGTGATCAGCACATAGTTTATTAAGTGATTCAGCAGTGAGGACAAAGACCAAGACCCCTGGCCGAAGCCAGGTTTTATGCCCAAAGAAAGTCACACCCAAAGCACACCCCACTACCCATGATAGGCTATTTCCACCAGGTTGACTTTCCTCATAACCCTATTGGGCTATATCAGGATCCAAGCGTTCCTACTGGTGCGCTTCTAGGATCCTAGCCTGCTTTTGTTATGGATCTCAAGCTCAATACATTACAGAGGACATTATTCATCTTCTGACTGATTAAGGGGCACCAGGATGCATCGTCCAGTGGAACTCCTTGTTCACATACTCTGGGCCATGGGCCCCAAATCTTTCTAATATTGCCAGCACCCTGGTATTTATATTGGGGACATACTCAGGGGTGGGTGGGTACTTTGTAGAAGCAATAAAATCCATTCTTTCCCTTTTCTTCCTGGTTTTGGCTGCCGATGTTTATCTGAAGCTAAATCTGAAGCTGACAGCCAGCTCTATCTGTTGTTGGGCGGCCAGTCTGACTCTAAACCAGAAGATCTGGACTGAGCGTTACAAGCTGTGGCTGGATGGCTTAGGCCAAGCCAACTGAAACTGAATCCAACGAAGACAGAGGTCCTGTGCCTGAGTCAGGGCGGTCCAAGGGCAGGGATCCCACTCCTGACCTTTGATGGGGCACTGTTGGTGATAGTGTTGGAGGTTAGGAGCCTGGGAGTGCTCTTGGATGCCTCCTTAACAATGGAGGCCCAGGTAGCACCCACTGCCAAGTCAGCTTTCTACCATCTTCAGCTGATCAGGCAGCTGGTTCCCTTCCTTGACCGCAATGACTTGGCAAAAATTATCCATGCAATGGTCACCTTGAGACCAGACTACTGTAATGCTCTCTTGATGGGGCTGCCCTGTTGCAAATCCAGAAGCTGCAGCTAGTGCAAAATGCAGCGGCCAAGCTTCTGATGGGTCCCCCTATGCAAGAGCACATCCAGCCTATGCTGAAGGTATTGCACTGGCTGCCGATAGCATATTAGATTTGCTTCAAGGTGCTGGTTCTTACCTTTAAAGCCAGGGGTCTTTGTGGGGGGGAGCACACCAGAGCGCAGCTCCCGGAGCTCAGGAGCCAAGCCCCACCCCCAGCCGCGTCCCGGAGAGTCTTTCAGGCAGTCGAATGTCAATTTCAGCTCCATTATATCCTATGGGCCATTGAAATAACTTTTTTCCCACCATAGAGAACAATGGAGGGAATGGGGGCAACCTGTTTGGGGGCCCATAGAATTGGACCCCCTAGTCCAATATTCTTGAAACTTGGTGGGTATCTTGGTAAGAGGCTCCAACAGCTATCCTCTGAGTTTGGAGCCTCTCCCTCAAACCCCCTCCTCTCCAGCCCCCAGAATATACCCTATGTTTTCACCATTGACTTCAATGGCCCATAGGATACAATGGGGCTGAATTGCCGCCAAATTTCTTTCATTCCCTCCTTTCCTTCTTTCTTTTTCCTCTTTCCCTCATTCTTCTCTTCTCTCTTTCTTTCTTTCCCACCTTCTCTTCTCTTTTTTCCTCCTTTCCCTGTTTCCCTCCTTCTTCCCTCTCTTTCTTTCCCTCCCCTTTCCTTCTCTTTCTCTCTCTCTTTCTTTCCCTCCCCTTTCCTTCTCTTTCTTTCTCTCTTTCTTTCACTCTTTCCTTCTCTCTACTCTCTCTCTTTCCTTCCCTCTTTCCTCCTTCTGTGGCCCAACTCTCATGAGAAGGAGTTTAAACTTTAAACCCCTTCTCTCTTAGCTCCCCCACCCAGGCCAGCTGGGGAAGGGGAGGCTTTTGAAGATGCCGCCCCCCTTTTGCTTCCCCTTCTTACATCACTTCCGGTGATGTCAGGGGGCATGGCATATGCTAATAGCCTAATAGCTCATTAGCATACCATATGCTAATGAGCTCCTGCAGCTGTTCTTCTACAAAAAGACCCCTGTTTAAAGCCCTATATGGTCAGGGGCTGACATACCTGAAGGACTGCCTTTCCCCATATGTTCCCCAGTGAGCACTGCATTCAGGGTCCCAAAATCGACTCACCCTCCAGGGCCCCAAAGACATCAGACTGGCAACAACCAGGCCAGGGCCTTCTCGGTGGCGGCTCCATACTGGTGGAATGAGCTCCCAGAAGAGATCAGGGCCCTGTGGGACCTTTTACAGTTCTGCACGGCCTGCAAGATGGAGGTCTTCCAACAGGCTTTTGGTCAAGGAACCACCGCCACCACCACAACCACCATTATCAATATCATCATCAACAACAACTGAGAAAGACAGAGCCCTGTCCTCTGGTTCCATCATTTACAGCCTGTCTTGCTGCATATATAGAGATCAAGAAGCTGACAGGTAAGGCAGACCATATAAGACAGAATCATGAATGTTGCTGCCATCTCTAAGTATTCAGTTTACATCCAGCTAGCACTTTATGACATTGGATTGTTTTTAGATGCTTTTATCTATGTTTCTCAGGTTTCTTGAAAGATCCATCTTGTCCATTCACTGCTCCAGTATCTGGATTTAAGTATCCTCAGATCTGGCCAACTTGCCTATTGGAATATACAAGTACAGGAACCCACAAAGACTTGCGGGAGGCATCTCATTTCCCCTTCACCTACTATTTCCTCTTCACCTTTTCTGAAAGCCCACATAGCTTCTCGCCTTTTATGGTTCCGTTCTCTCCTTCTACCCTAATTCCTCTAAAAAAAATGGCTACTTTCGAGGGTGGAATATATGGCATTATACCCTTCAGAGGTCCCTCCCCTCTTCAAACCCCACCCTCCCCAGGCTCCACCCCCAAATATCCAGGAATTATCCTGTCTCCTTACCACCCAACAGCCAACCTAAGAAGAACAGTTGGATTTATACCCTGCCCTTCACTCGGAATCTCAGAGTGGCTTACAGTCTCCTTCCCTTCTTCTCCCCACAACAAACACCCTGTGAGGTAGGCAAGGCTGAGAGAGCTCTGAGAGAACTATTCTTGAGAGAACAGCTCTGAGAGAACTGTGACAGACCCAAGGTCACCCAGTTGGCTGCTTATGGAGGCTTTTACCAGCCCCTTTGTTTTAAGCTTTCTCTCACCCCTACCCAGCAGCCTGTACCTAGGAAAACTACAGCCTGATTGTGTGGTGTCAGCTACTGGGCCAGTCCCACTTGCATGGTATGGCACCTCACTGTCTCCTATATCCCCCTACCCACACTATTTCCTCTTTACCTCTCACTTACAACCCCCGTATCCTCTCCCCTTTCCCTGCCTCATTCTCTTCTTTTCAGCCATTCACCAACCTACTTTTTATCTGCCTTCAATCTTCAGCTATATTTGTTATTAATTTACTTTATTTATACCCCATATTTCTCCACAGTGGGTACAAAAGAAGCTTACATTATTTTCCTCTAATCCTTTTTATCCTCACAACAACCCTGTGAGGTAGGTTATGCTGAAAGTATGTGACTGGTCCAAAATCACCTAGTGAGCTTCCACGGTAACATAGGGATTCAAACCTACGCCCCCAGACCCACTTGGAAGCACTAAAAACTACACTACATTGGCTTTCATAGGGTGGCTTCTGTTGAGCAACAGCAAGCAGCCAGGCCTAGTTGAGTCAAGCAAGTTGGGTGGTATCCAGTTACCCAGAGATTGTTGCCAGGCCTAGGGTTGTCAGCCTCCAGGCAGGATTTGGAGATCTCCCCAAATTACAACTAATTTCCAGAAGGCAAAAATCTGTTCCCATGAAGAAAAAGGAGGTAGGGTTGCTAGTCCCCAGGTCCCAGCGAGGATTCCCTGGTTTTTGAGGCTTCAGCCTACCACCAGCCAGATGGCTGGCAGGGAAAACCCTGCCCCCAAACAGCCACATCCCTATACAACGTCCCCAACACAATGTGTTAGCCAGACTGCTTATCTACGCAGTGGCTGACTAACTTATTGAGGTCTTTTTGCCAGTGTATACAGAGAAAGCAAGTTTCGTGCTGGGAAGTCCTGTTCCTTCAAAAGGAAAACGCTTAACAAGGTTTCTTAATTTGAATCAAGATTCTCTTTACTGAAAATTCTTATTATTACAGGCATACAAAAACAGGTTCACACACACATACATTCAAGTTCCTTTTAGTTACAGTAGAAATGGAAAACAATATTGGGATTTAAGCTAAAGGTATGTCTTTAGGAGGGGGGGAAAGCATATACTTATCTGCTCCAGTAGATCCGGTCTTCCAGTGTTCAGGAACAAGGATTGTTTCTAACTAAGGATTTCTTACTTTTGCTGCACACAGTTAGAGCCAGCTAACATGTGTGAGGGTTACTTGGCCGCGACTCCAAGTAAACACAATAAGTTACCTTAGCTATCTTGTTGGTATGATGAGAGGGTAGGAGGCTTGGAGGAAGAAAAAGGAGCAGCGGCTGCAGAAGCAACAACTTAGAACAAAAGGTTGCACCCCGTTTTATCAGCTAGTCTGGGGGCTGGCTTGGGGTGTTTCTGGGTCCATCCCATCCCTATATCATTGGCTAAAGGATGTGGGGGTTCCCTCCTACTAAGGTGGGGCAATGCTGAAAATCTACACCTTACTACAAGGGAAGTGTCAAGATGGGTTGGCATGGAAACCTTTAAGTATGCAGATGGATCTGGCCATGCACAAGTGATGGACTTCACACCTGTGGCGTTAAACATCCTGTGGGTTACGTGGAGGTAGAGATTCTCTCAATGGTGGAAAACTGTTGTTTCTACATTCTGTTGAAGGGGCCGTAATGGAGATGCTAATATGGAGGCTTCTTGTTCCCAAGGGCTCCTGGGTAAGTGTGCAAAATGTGTCTGTGACCTCATTTCCATGGAAATACAGGCTGTGTGGTACCTCCTCTTCAACAGAGAGTCACATTAACTCAAGCATACATTCTCCCAATGCAAAGACACTTGCTGTCACCATTCCTGGTGTGCATGCAGGTCAGAAAATAACAAATAAAAGCATTTTCAAAGTTCACCTCCTAACAAATGACATCACCTGGAAGCAGGGCCAGCCCACCATAGACAAAATTTAGGTTGTGGCCTAGGGTGCTGTCTCAATGAGGGCACAGTGCTGGCCTGCCTGCCGCCCCTCCCCTGTGCCCTGCTAGGCTAGGATGGAGAGGCTCTTGGAGGAAAAAGTAACGTGCTGCCACTGGCAGCCCCCCCTTTCCCTCGAGGAGCACAGGCTTCTTCGCCGTCTTCTGCAAGGAGCCGAGGCAGTGGGCGTGCCTGTGCCGTGCACTCATAGGTGCGGGGCCTTGAAGTTCCTCTTCGAAATGCAGAGCACATCCCCAGCACAGCTAGGCAAATCTCTCCCATCTGCACCTCTTTGGGTAGCTGGATCTGGCTCAGGCAGGCACTGGGTGCGACTCCCTCACTGTGCCGCTACCGCCCTCTGGCCGACTTGCTGATGGGCTAGCGATGCCAAAGTGGGGAGTCCTCCTGATTAGAAGCCCGAGTGCTGCCAGCCACTTCCTTGCTCTTTGTTCTGCCTTTGAAAGACAACAAAGTGGACTGTCCTCCGGACAAGTCTGGGCAAGTGGAGCGGGGTGCAGGTGGGAGCATCTCAGGCGCCTCTGAAACTTGAACGCCAAGATTTCGCATGGTCCCCATTTCCATTCCAGGTGCTCTGTGCAGCCTGGCTAAGCGCACAGGGGACACCAGGAGGTAGCCTCACCTGGGGGGGTGCCACAAAGTAGCCTCGCCTAGTGTGCAAACAAACCTGGGGCTGGCCCTGCCTGGAAGTGACGTCACCACATTGGGGGTGTCACATGGGATGCTTTGGTTTGAGGGCAAAACTATTTGGTAAATCTGGCCTAAAACCGTAAAGTTTTGCCCTCAAACCAGAGCATCACCAATGTAATGATGTCACTTCCAGGAGATGTCATTGCATTGGGAACATCTTGGAACACCCCCAAATCCCCCCGCCAGGGCAGTGAGAGGACCTGGCAACCCTATTTGGAGGGTGGACTCTATGGCATCATATCTAGTGGAAGCCCCTTCCCTCCCCAAACTCTTCTTTCTCCAGACTCCACTCCAAATCTCCAGAAATTTCCCAACCTGGAGCTGGCAACCATAGCCAGGCCTGCCCCCAATGAGTTTTCCCTCAGGGACCAAAATAGGCCTAGAAAGGACCTTCACCCATCCCCCTGCCATTTACTGACAGAACCAAGCCTTGGAATGCTGTGGTTTCCTAGCAATGAATACTGAGGGAATTTGTTTATTAAAGCTCCTTTTATCATTTCAGGGTTTTTTTAAATCCCTCCAATGTATTTTTTCTAGATTTCATATTTTTTGCAAACCTGGGACATTGTTCAGGTTTGTAGATAGATCTGTCTTGCCTGTTCACAGCTCCACTCACTGACTTTGCTATTAGACTATACAAGTGTGGGCCCATTTTACTCACAGGGATGATTCCCCCCACCTTATCGCCAGGCCCATCATGACTCAGGGGCTGTGCTGCAACCAACAGTGGGTCCAGAACAACTCCTAGGTTGTTCCACTGCCAGCAGCATACCCTGTGTGGCTCCTGGGCTGTGTAGCCACTGTTGCCATGCCCAGCAGGGCCCACAGGCTGTGTGGCACTTGCTGGGCCCAGTGGGGCTCCCAGTCTATGCAGCGCCCACCACGGTTCCCCATATGTGCTGCAACCACCACAAGATCCAGCAGGCCTCCCCAGCTGTGCCACTACCACCACCGCTGCCAGATCCAGCGGGGCTCCCCAGCTGTGCCACAGCTGCTGCACAGTCCAGCTCAGCTTCTGGGCTCTGACAACGACCACCAGAGGTACGTGTGTTCTCTGCAGTTGCACAGAGAGTGCCATTTTGCTTGGAGGATGTTTTATACTAACATGGACTACGCATGCGGTTGAGGTTTACACATGGCCATGAGAACGGGTGTAGCTTTGTATTGGAGAACAATGCTGAGCACGTATCCTAGATTGGACCAATAGGACAGCTCAGATTCAGGAAAGGACCTATGATAGTTGGGTGTATAATGATAGACCTATCACTGGGAGTGGGGTGTGGTTTTGTTGGGGGATTTAAGCTGGTCATTGGACCAGCTATTTTGTCTTTAGTTCATGTTTTCTAATAAACCTTATGAGCTGATTTCACTACAGCATGTCTCAAACCCAGTACTTTGTACTGGTGACAAAGGTGGGATCCTGATGAGTGACTCTGCCTCCGATTCTGACGCTAGCACTGCACTGCACACCAGCCTCCAGGACCTCGTGCTCCGCATCGCTCCAGCACCCTGAGTCATGACAACCACTCCAGGACAGATCTCCATCTTCGACCCAGCTCACCCTGAGCTGTGGGAGGACTGGGTTGAACAACTCACTTACTTCTTCCAGGTCCAGGGAATGACCAAAGCTGACCTAAAGAAATCATGGCTACTCAGCATGTGCGGAGTCTCCACAATCCACCTGCTGCAGGGCCTCATCACACCAAAGAAGTTTGACGTCACGACCTTCAAGGAATTGGTAAAGGCTCTCACTGATCATTTCGTGCCAAAACCATCCAAGATGGCCATGCACATGGACTTTTTTGCGCGAACCCAAAGACCTTGTGAATTGGCCGCTGACTTCATGGCCGAGATTCACAGACTAGCCATTGACTGCAAATTTCCAGCCATTGAGGACGCCATCTGGAACCAGTCCGTCTGGGGTGTCCAAGAGCTGAAACTCCGCAGAAGGCTCATTGGCCCCAAGAACGTCAGAGTGGACAAGGCACTATGAGCAGCCACAGCTTTCAAGAAAGCCCAGAAAGATCAACAGGCTTTGGTGACACACTACGCTTCAACTAACCCCGTCTCAGATGCCTCTGATGAGGAAGACATCCTTCAGGTATGCCATCCGAACCACCAGGGGCCACAGCTGCCATCAGGACCCGCTCTGCACTCAACATGAACAACCACTCAACCGATGTGCACAAGCTGTGGGGATCCATATGAATGCCGCTCCTGCCGATTTCAGGATGCAACATGCCGGACCTGTGGCAAGATGGGACTCATCGCACAGGCCTGCCATTCCCGCAGAAGCAGATGACAACAGATGACACATGAGGGATCAATGGACCTACACACCACAACAGCCAACCACCAACACCAAGTACTGAATTTGCCCCAGGATGCCCCTAATAAGATCCATGTGACTGTGTTGTTAGAGGGGTCCCCCTGTGAGATGGAGCTAGGTACAGATTCCTCCTTCTCCATAATCTCGGCTGGGACTCTAAGGAGATTCTGTCCACAGGGGGCCCATGACTGGAGAAGCCGGTTGGCCTCACCTTACAGGACTTTCAGAAGAACCTGGTGGCCATCAAGGTGTGGGGCAAATTCCGGGTGAACTATAAGGACTTTAACAGACTTTTGGACTTGGTGGTGGTGGAGGATCAGCTCACTAGCTTGCTAGGACTATCATGGTTTGAGCCCCTGGGGTTCAGGGTGACTGGGGTGAACCAAGTCTGGGTGCAGGACTTTAATGCTGTTTGCAAGGAATTCCCAGCTGTTTTCAATGGCATGCTTGGCTGCTACACCTTCCCCCCAATTTCCCTGGACCTTGACCCTGAGGTTCATCCCATCCGCCTGAAGGCCAGGCAGCCCCCATTTGTGATACGGCCAAAAATCAAGTTGGAATTGGATCACCTGGTAGAGCAGGGTTTTTTAGAACCAGTACCGCATGCTCAGTGGGACACCCCCATAGTCACTCCCGTAAAGCCCAATGGGGACATGCGTATATGTGCCAGCTATAAGTGCACAATCAGTAAGGCACTCCAGGACCATGCTTACCTGGTACCAGTGGTCAGCCATGTTTTAGCCTCCCTGGTGGGCACCAGGATCTTTGGGAAGTTGGATTTAGCTCAAGGCTATCAGCAATTGCCGGTGGACAATGCCACAGCTGAGGCTCAAACTATTGTTACACACAGGGGGGCTTTCAGGGTGCGCCGGCGGCAGTTCGGGATGAGCATGGCGCCAGGGATTTTCCAAAATCTCATGGACTGTCTCCTTAAAGGTATCCCCAGGATCCAGCCATTCTTTGACAACATTTTAATCACAGCTCCAGATGCTGAGACCTTCGTGGCCCACCTGCGGCTGGTGCTGAAGCACTTAACATAACGTAAGAACATAAGAGAAGCCAATGTAGAATCAGGCCAATGGCCCATCTAGTCCAACACTCTGTCACACAGCGGCCAAAAATACATGTGCTATCAGGAGGTCCAGCAGTGGGGTCAGGACACTAGAAGCCCTCCCACTGCTGCGCCCTCCAGCACCAAGAATAGAGTGCATCACCTGCCCCAGACTGAGAATTCCCATCTATACCCTGTGGCTAATAGCCACTGATGGACTTCTGCTCCATGTTTATCTAATTGCCTCTTGAAACTGTCCATGCTCGTAGCTGCCACCACCTCCTGTGGCAGTGAATTCCATATGTTAATCACTCTTTGGGTCACTTCAATGACCCTGGCCTTAAAGTAAAGAGGGAGAAGTGGGAGTACCATGGGTGGAATTCCTGGGGTTTGCAGTTAATGCTCAGGGAATCCACCCCACACCGGAGAAGTTTCACACCATCGTCCAAGTGCCTACTCCCTCCTCTAAGGCCGAACCACAGGCTTTCCTTGGACTTTTAAATTTTTATCACTCTTTCCTGCCACACAAGGCCGCCATTGCGGAACCCCTCCATTATCTCCTTGACAAAAACACTCCATGGGTCTGGGCCCCCAAACATGCCAGGGCCTTCCGAGTGGTTAAAGAACTGCTGTCTTCCAATGCGGTCCTCATGTGATGCTTCTCCCAATGGCGTGTGATGCTTCTTCCTATGGGGTGGGGGCAGTCCTGGGCCACCACCAGGCTTAAAGCCATGAGGTTCCCATAGCTTACTATTCCCAAACCCTATCTGTGGTGGAGCGCAGCTACATGCAGATTAATAAGGAAGCCCTGACAATTGTGGCTGGCATAAAAAAGTTTCATGATTACTTATAGGGCCAGCCCTTCACCATTGCTATGGACCACAAGCCCCTCTTGGGCCTGCTAACCCCAGACCACTAGACCCCTCAGATGTCACCCCGGGTGCTTCACTGGTCCATCTTCTTGGTGGGGTACCAGTATGTGCTGGTCCACCAGCCCGGTAAGGCGAAGGGCCACATGGATGCACTCAGCTGACTGGCCCTACCATCCTGCGACCTGGCCCTGGCCCTGGCCCACCAGGTCGCCCTGCTTAAGGACCTTCCCGACTCCCCAGTACAGGTAGCTGAGGTGTCCCACCACACCATCAAGGATCACGTACTCTCCCGGATTTTGGACTCGGTGGGGAGGGAATGGCCCATTGGTTCAGTGGGCCCAGAATTTGCTGCTTTTGCGTCCAGAAGGGATGAGCTCTCATTGCATAAGGGCTGCATACTCTGGGGTGGCAGAGTAATTATACCGGCACCGCTGCACAAGAGGGTCCTAACCGCACTACACGAAATGCTTCCAGGCATAGTGCGAATGAACGCGCTGGCACGGAGCTATGTGTGGTGGCCAGAATTAGACATAGAAATTGAAGATAGGGTTACGCGCTGCCAGGCATGTCAAGAATCACGACCCGAACCCCCAAAGGCACCAGCGAGTCCCTGGGAGTCCTCCCATAAACCCTGGGCCAGGCTTCATCTGGATTTCATGGGTCCCTTTGAGGGCCAAATCTTTTTTACCTTGGTGGACACATACGCCAAGTGGCTGGAGGTGGTCCTGGTGCCTTCCACCTCATCCAAGTTTGCTTTACGGGCAATGTGGCGGATCTTTAGCACACACAGCATCCCCAATTCACTGGTAATGGACAATGGGATTGCATTCACCTCGACAGAGTTCCAGGAGTTCGTGGAATACTACAGCATCTGGCACAACCATTCTGCACCATTCCACCCCACAACCAGTGGCCAGGCCAAGCGCATGGTCAGAACGACCAAGGAGGCTCTACACCGCATGGATCGGGGAGACTGACTACCGACTGGCCACTTTCCTCTTTGGACAGTGCACAACACCACACACAGCTACCGGCAGCAGCCCAGCAGAACTCCTGATGGGTCGGCACCTCCCGACCCACCTGGACTGTTTACACCCAGATCGGACCCTAGAACATGGAATACTTCGAAGCACCAGGAGGCTTCTTCCCATCTATGACCCAGTCTATGCCAAGAACTACAGTCGAGGTCCAGCATGGCTCCTGGCCAGGGTGATCAGGGTCATGGGACCACAGTCCTATGAGGTCTCCACAGACGATGGCCAGCTGCTGTGGCGACACATAGATCAGCTGCACCGCCGAATCATGCTGGGAAACCCTGAAGGTCCAGAGGACAGCAAAGACAAGGAAATGCATCCAGAGAACGAAGGCTACAACAAGCCCGAGGAACTGGGGCAAGCCCAACAACAGCCTAACACGCTGCCAGCCAGCCACAACAGCGCACCACCAGCCACCAGCAAAAGAAGCCCTGCTGAGCCAACAGAAGCCCCAGGGCCTAGCAGCGCAACAGTCCTGGCCCAATCACCAGGACCCTCCACAGAACCAATCAGCCCAGCACCCAAGGCAGTGCCTCCAGCCATAGAAGTGCACCAGTTGACCTGAGTGTGGTGGCAGCTGGAACACTTAAGGGACTATGTAAGAAAGGGGACATTCCAAGAAAATGGCTTGGATACTATGCCACACAAATGCAGCAGTGCTTGTAGAAGAGTATTTTTCAATCTCCCCTTTCCTTCTTCAGTCTGCCACACCAGCTGAAATCTTGCCACAGGGGCTCAGTGGATCTCCATGAACAACACATGGGTGAAGTGGGGTCTACAGTGGAAAGGAGAAAATGGGGGAAATAACCATCCCTCTCGTCCATTGGTTGCGGTTCCTTCTGTCTGCAGAAAATTTAGGTAGGAACCCAGCTATTGTATTAAGGATTGGATTACCACTGAATGTATTGGTGGTTTTAAATATCTGTTTGGGGGGGATAAAGGTTTAAAGAGTCTTCTTGAGAAGTCCCTACAATCCTGCATGTGTAAATGTTTTTGTTGTTGTTCAGTCGCACGGTCGAGTCCAACTCTTTGCAACCCCATGGACCAGATCACGCCAGGCCCTCCTGTCTTCCGCTATCCTCTGAAGTTTGTTCAATTTCATGTTCGTTGCATCGATGACACTGTCTAACCATCTCATCCTTTGCTGTCCCCTTTGGTGGCCAAAGTATTTGAGCTTCAACTTCAGGATCTGGCCTTCCAGGGAACAGTCAGGGTTGATTTCTTTTAGGATTGACTGATTTGATCTCCTTGCAGTCCAAGGGACTCTCAAGAGTCTTCTCCAGCACCACAGTTCAAAAGAATCTATTCTTCAGTGGTTGGCCTTCCTTATAGTCCAACTCTCGCAGCCATACATTACTACTGGAAATACCATTGCTTTGACACCAACAACAAAGCTAGTGGAGGTGACGGTATACCAGCTGAGCTATTCAAAGTCTTAAAAGAAGATGCTGTTAAAGTGCTGCACTCAATTTGCCAACAAATTTGGAAAACACAAGAGTGGCCACAGGATTGGAAAAGGTCAGTATACATTCCAATCCCAAAGGGCAATGCCAAGGAATGTTCAAACTATTGCACAATTGCCCTCATTTCACATGCTAGCAAGGTCATGCTCAAGATCCTACAACCTAGGTTCCAACAGTACGTGGATAGAGAACTGCCAGAAGTACAAGCTGGGTTTTGAAGAGGTAGAGAAACTAGAGATCAAATTGCCAACATTCGCTGGATTATGGAGAAAGCAAGAGAGTACCAGAAAAACATCTACTTCTGCTTCACTGACTATGCTAAAGCCTTTGATTGTGTGGATCACAATAAACTATGGCAGGTTCTTAAAGAGATGGGAGTACCGGACCACCTCACATGTCTCCTGAGAAACCTGTATAAGGGTCAAGAAGCAACAGTTAGAACCGGATATAGAACAACTGATTGGTTTAGCATAGGAAAAGGAGTACAACAAGGATGTATATTGTCACCTTGCTTATTTAATTTATATGCAGAGTACATCATGCAAAATGCTGGCCTGGATGAATCACAAGCTGGAGTTAAGATTGCTGGGGAAAAGATCAATAACCTCAGATATGCAAACAATACCACTCTGATGGCAGAAAGTGAAGAGGACCTAAAGAGCCTCTTGCTCAGAATGAAAGAGGAGAGCGCAAAAGTGGGCTTAATGCTCAACATAAAAAAAAAACTAAGATCATGGCATCCGGCCCCATCACTCCTTGGCAAATAGAAGGGGAAGTCGTGGAAGTACTGACAGACTTCACGTTCCTGGGATCCCAGATCACTGCAGATGGTGACTGCAGCCATGTAGTTAAAAGACATCTGCTCCTTGGGAGGAAAGCAATGGCAAACCTAAGCAGCATGATAAAAAGCAGAGACATTACCCTGACAACAAAAGTCCGCATGGTCAAAGCAATGGTATTTCCAGTAATGTGTAAATGTACATGGTTCCTAAATTTGCTATTGGTTAGATCCTACTAGCCCTTTCTACTATCTTTTTGCTTCATCAAGAGACCTTTCTCACTTAGAGGAAATAATTATAGGAAACAATGCCATGAGTTTATTGTATGCATTGCAAAATAATTATATAATTTATACTCTGTAGGTTAAAAAAAAGGTACATGACTCTAGAAAGTGAAAGTTTTGTTCTAAATTATTACTGTTATGGATCATTTGAATCTGCATCCTTGGTTGGGTTGCAGCCACTGCCTTTTAATTTGCAAGTCTCCTCTGCAAACCTGCCATTTTTTTTTTTTTTGCAATTCTCAGTTCCTTTTAAACTTTATATTGCAGAACTTGTAACAACAATGCCATTCAGAAATAAACATAATAACTAAAACTAGTCATTTGAGAATAAATTAAAAATATTCTGAAATTCTCTGATATGTTAATTGTAGGAACATCACTCTACTTAACATTTTATTAAACCACTTTACATTACATATTTCAAGCAAGAAGAAAGACTTGCTATGGTATCTTAAAATATCTCTATAAAAAATTGCAGCCAAAACCTTGGTATTGCATGGTGGGAAGGAATGAAATGAGGCATATCATCCTAAACTGAAAACTTTTAGTTTAATGACAAGAGAAGGAGTTGAGGATAAAAGAACGGAGTGACTACAGTACAAGCAAGAGTAGTACGTCGAAGGAAAAATGCATTTTTTATATAATTTACCTATAAAAATGCAACATGCTGTCAAGATCAAAATCTCAGTTTGGACAACTTTGTTCCAGAAAGTTGCCTTTCTTTTTGGCATCAAGACCTTTATTCTCTTCACCCTTTATTCCTAGCAAGCTGTCAGTACTTGAGGGGACTACAGGCTCATTCTTGCTTGCCTGATAGACTGCATTTGACTGACAACCTGTTAAGGTAAAGGGGTTTTCTGGGAAATGGTTGCGGAATCTAATTATGGTGCAGATCATCTACTGATGTTGGGTAGTAGGACTGGTATTACTTATCTAGGGACTTTCTTCCCCTCATAAAGCTAGTCTGTGTTGTATTGTCCTTATGAGGTCTATTCCATTCATGTCTTGCTTGCATATGTGCTATTTATTCCAAAACACTCTATTAGGTCTCAGGTTCTAATCACAACATCTGCAACTGCCCACACCAAGTGGTCTCAGAAAGCTGCATAATCTTGAAGGAGTAACATTGCTCTCATTAATTATCAGATGGTTTGTAACCCTGGGCACCATTAACCGTTATGCTATGCAATGTTCTTAATAGGGTCCTAGCCAGAGAAAGAAATAGCACATGTGAAAGTAAGACATAAATTAGAAAGAATTTTTCTGGATCATTTGCAGAAGTGTTGTTTTATAAAAGCACCACTCATACTGGAATCCTTTAAAATCACTTGTGTTATACCATTATAAATAGGAAAGTATTTGCTTTATTTCCAGCTAGAGGCAGATTTAGCATACTAACAGCTTAGCCAGAACTTTGAGCTACTGCCTCCATAGTAAAGACAGGAAGAATGATGTAACCGATAGAGGACTGAAGACCTGGGTTCATATTTTTCCTAAGGCATAAAGCCATTGGATTAGCAAATCACAGCAGTCACTCACCATGCTGGGAGGGAGAGAGGTCACAAGTGCACTGGCCATATCCTCTGCTTTCACATTCAAGTGGTCTGCACAGTGCAAGCATATGAAGGAAGTGCCTCCATGCACACCCTTTCCCCATGATTAGCAATGTTACAAAACCAGCATTGCTGATCATAGGGCACTTCTTCCATGTGCTCACTCCATGCAGACCACTCAGCAATTATCTGGGGTACCAGCTGGATCCAACAGAACTCCCAAGCTCTTAACAGAGTCTGTCAGTGAAAAAGTCACACAAGCCAAGGACATATACAGTTACGTCTATTTACAGACTTCTTGTAATATTAAAGTAGAGAAAGTAATGCCTCTATAAAAGCTTCAAGCATCCTAAAGGGCAGCAGAATGCAAAACCTGATAAAATAAAAAAGAAAACTGTGACAGAAATGATGGAGCCAGATATGTATATCTAATGACAGACTTGATAATCAATAAACCGGGGCCAGCTACAGACAAGACACTGGTTTTAGGCCCTGACCTGAGTAGCTCAGGCAAGCCTGATCTCATCAGATCTCAGAAACTAAACAGGGCCAACACCAGCAAGTACTTGGAAGGGAGACCTCCAAGGAATACCAGGGCTGGGATGGAGAGGCAAACAATAGTAAGTCACCTCTCTGAAATGTTCAAGCCCCACTAGGGGTCACCAGAAGTCAACTATAACTTCCAGGCACACATACACAAAATACCAAAAAGAGAGAGAGAGCGCTAAAAAATACTGGTTTTGTTTGGACTCTGCTAATTACTTTCTTTCCTCTTGGATTTGACAGCTGTTTATCTTGTGTAAATATAAATAGGTATTCTGAGAATTCTGCTGCAAATGTGTTCGACAGTCAAATTTACCATATTTGAAGGTGTCAAGCAGACAAAAACCAATCACCCAATTTGTTCTGTTCATGGTCAATAGCTGTAAAAAGCTTTCCAACCGTCCAGAAGCCATTACTGTTGCTAGGGTCTACATAGATGAACATGGAAGAGTAAGATTTTGTGTTTTTAAAAGCATGCATTTATGACTGGTTTTCATGATTATTAAGAACATAAGAACATAAGAGAAGCCAATGCTGGATCAGGCCAATGGCCCATCTAGTCCAACACTCTGTCACACTGTGGCCAAAAATACCAGGTGCCATCAGGAGGTCCAGCAGTGGGGCCAGGACACCAGAAGTGCTCCCACTGTTGCCCCCCCAAGCACCAAGAATACAGAGCATCACTTGCCCCAGCCTGAGAGTTCCTATCTACGCCTTGTGGCTAATAGCCCTGATGGACTTCTGCTCTATATGCTTATCTAATTCCCTCTTGAAGCTGTCCATGCTTGTAGCAGCCGCCACCTCCTGTGGCAGTGAATTCCATGTGTTAATCACTCTTTGGGTGACGAGGTACTTCCTTTTATTTGTTCTAACCTGACTGCTCAGCAATTTCATGGAGTGCCCATGAGTTCTTGTATTGTGAGAAAGGGAGAAAAGTACTTCTTTCTCAACCTGCTCTATCCCATGCATAATCTTATAAACCTCAATCATGTCACCCCTTGTCACAGCTCCTGTCATGCCTGAGCTCTTGGAAGCCACGGAGGAGCTAAGTGTCAACAGGGATGAGCTCCTCCTGCCAGAAACCTCTGCACCTGACAATGCAGTGAGCTCCGAGCCCAGCCCAGCAACAGCTGGGGCTGATCGCAGCTCAAGCGACATGCCCCCCAACTCGCGTCCACCGGTGTATCATTTATGGGAGCAGCGCCAGCGGGTTGTGGCAGCCTGGCGGCGTGAAGCACACATGCACACCCGGCGTTCATTTAGCCCAGAGTATTAGCAGGAGCCGGGCCATGCTCGGAGCATGCTAATTACCAGCTGCCGGGATTACTATTTAGCCCATGCTGGCACGGCATCAAACTCATCTCCACCAGTGTCTCATTTACAGGAGCAGCGCTGACGGGACATGGCAGTCCGGTGGCAGGAAGCACGCATGTGCACCTGGCATTCGTTTAGCCCAGAGTATTAGCAGGATCCAGGCCGTGCTCAGAGCGTGCTAATTACCAGCTGCTGGGATTACTATTTAGCATCAAACTCATGCCAGCAACTAGTTGCATCTGCGAAGCTCTGCACCACACCGCTCCGGTTCCTGATGCCTCGTTCTTGGTTTGATCCATCCGGCTCCTCAACCTCGGCTTGTCTTGACCTCACTACTATGCACCTTGCACCCCCGGACTCCTGACCCTTGGCTCTCGGACTCTTGACTCACAGGTCTCGTACTCTGGACTGCCTGACCACGCTACTAGTTGGTAATTTGGACTGAGCTCCCTGGTTTTTTCAGCTTGCTCAGCTTCTGACTCTGAACTGTCTCTCGACCATCCCACTCGTCTTACCCCTGGAACTTTGGCTATTTGGTCCTGGCCAGCTCTGACCTCAGACTGTGTCTCTTGACCACCCCGCTCATCTTACCCCTTGAACTTGGTTATTTGGTCTCGGCCAGCTCTGACCTCAGACTGTGCTCTGACTACCCCACACTTGCCTGGCCCCGCACCCAAGCCCGTGACACCCCTCATCCATTGTTTCTCCAAGCTAAAGAGCCCCAAGCATTTTAACCTTTCTTCATAGGGAAAGTGTTCCAACCTTTTTATCATTCTAGTTGCCCTTTTCTGCACTTTGACGGATTTAATTGTCTATTTAATCAATCGTCTGCCAAGCACAACAGTCATACAGCAAATATAGGAGGTTAGAACTCAGTTGGGCTGTATACAAACAGACAGACCCAAAAAGTCATCAGCCAGTAACTGCATTGTTAGGTAGAAATACAGTGAAGCAACATGCAAAACAGCCACAAACGGGTTAATGAACAGTCAAATTGATCACTGAAAAATCAGTTCCCTGTTCACAACCAGTGAACAGGGCATGAGCCAAACTGGTGGGTGCTCAAGCATCCCTACAGATAAACAGCTCAGGCTAGTGGCGCAACTGCCAGCACTGAGGACACTCTAAATTATTCTGTGTGGTTGTCTGGCAAACTGCTAGCAGGCACTAGATTTTTCTTTGATTATGTGTCATGATTTAGTACACACAAATGGCTTCCCCAGGGGAAATAACTATCACCAAGAACAATTTAAACCATCTTCTGTGGTAGCCAAATCATGCTCATGGCCTGATTCCTTTTTTTAAAAATTATTAAAAAGAAAAACAAAAATAACCTGAAACATATCATAGAGAAATACAAGAACCATGAAAAGTGGAAGTCAAGTTGAGACTATACACTGAAACAACATTAACATATGGCCTGTTTCGAACATACAGGATTCAACTGGGACAGGGGGAAAAGTAACCTATTTCAACTGACTCTCATCAAAGCCAATTTAAATCCAAGGACATCGACTACATTTTTCTTTATCAGTTAGAGCCAATGTGATGTTTATTAAAAGGTCCCACCCAAAAATATTTTATCTAGACTGCTAAAAGAGAAGAAGAAGAGGAAGAGATTGGATTTATACCCCACCCTTCACTGCCCAAAGGCGTCTCAAAGCGGCTTACAAACTCCTTTCCCTTCCCCTCCCCACAACAGACACTCTGTGAGGTAGATGGAGCTGAGAGAACTTCTGACAGAAACTGTTCTTTTTCGAGAACAGCTGTGCCAGAGCTTGTGACTGACCCAAGGTCACATCAGCAGGTACAAGTGGAGGAGTGGGGAATCAAACCCAGTTCTCCCAGATTACAGTCCATGCACTTAACCACTACACCAAACTGGCACTGCACCAAAATTAGGCCACTCATCCATTTAAATTAATTTTAGGTGATTTTATAAGTTTGATTTAATTGATCTAATAACTGATGGACTGAATTTAAAAAGTCTGGAATATAGCAGAAAAATGAACGCCCTCTGCACTTCCTTATATACAAACACTATTACATTTGCTCTGGCCACACTACTGGGACACTGCAGATGCAAAAGAGCATTCTTCTTATATGAGGTCATTAGAAATCTTCACTGACATTTTATAGAATATAAAAATAAATTTTATTTAAAATATCTCCCAGTTGCCACAACAAATATTCCCATGAATAAAACACATGCCTGAAATTTAGGAGGAATTATCTTGACATCAGCAAAAAGTAAATACTAGATTTCAGTCACTAAACTATTACTCTATTTACAGTGCTATATTGTGAATAAAGGGCAATCTGGGATAGGAGGGCTCATGAAAAATATTACTTGATCTTGTAAGTAAAAATAGAAGTCAGATCTCCAAGCAAAGAGGTAAAGGCAGAATATATATTTGTATCAAGTTTGCAAAATACTACTTTTCTAGTTGGTTAGAAAGATTTAGTAACAACATATTCAAACCAAAGCGTAGATTCAGTCCCTACACTGGCAACAGAAGACATCATAACTAACCAGAAGAATCATATTACACCTTACTACAAGACCTGGAAAGCTCATTTGTGATTTTTTCCCCCCTGCATTGAATATGCATCTATTGTTTTGCACTATGCTCTATCTAATATGATATTTAAAACATCATGCTGAAAACTAAACCACTGTAGTGGGGTTTTTTTAATCCTTAAATCCATGACGATAAAATATGATGTCATGATTTATTCATGTTATTCGATTTAATGCAATCACTTTCTTGCCTGCATTAAGTTTCTGTGAACTGTATCTTCTGCAGCTACAGTTTTAAAAAACTTCATACTGGGGAGGGGGAATACCTGCATTAACCAACAGTGAATTTGGCTCATGGTCACCTGAGGGAGGAGGAACAGTTTGTAATTTAATCTCTGATCTTCTGTATCTTGTGATTCCCAAGTGCATTTGTCAACCATACAGGAAAAACTGACCTTGAAAAACACAGATAGGTGAAACTTAAGTGATAGGCATAGATGGCAATGGTGCTGAATCTGCTGGGCATGATGTAAGCACTGACACAGTAGATTAGGTCAGTGTTTTTCAGACCAGGGTCCATGGACCATTAGGGGCCATGACTCCTTTGTGAGGAAGATGGTGAGCCCTTCTTGTGCTCATCAAGCTAATAGAGTCCCTCTTGGTTTCCTAGGCATGATGACAGGGATTCTCCACTTTGGGAAAAGGGGTAAAACTGGCGTTCCCCTTTACCAAATGACAGGCACTCTGAGTTGCCACCAGCTACAGCCAGATAGCCAGAAAATGCATTGATTGCTTGCAGCTGAGGCCTAGAATAATTGGCTCTGTTCCACCAAGGACGTATTTCTTTATTTGATTTTTTTTTAGTTGCCACTCACCTGAAGAGTCTTGTGGCACCTTACAACATTAAAACCAATAAAGTAAAAAAATCAAACAAATATAAAATATAAACATTAAAATATTGAAACACATGGCTATCTCCATACCACTATTAAAACAGCCCAAACACATGGTTACCCTCCAAAGACCAACCTAAATAATTCAGCTTTGCATGACCTGAGGAAACTAAGCAAGTCTGGCAGGGCACAGGTATTATCCAAAAGAGCATTCCACAGGATAAGGGCCACAACTAAGAAGGCCCTTCCCCTGGTGACAGTTAACCAAGTCATCTTAGGGTCAGGCACCTGCAAGAGGCCCCTAGATGATGACTGAAGGGGATGCTGGGAGTTGTAATGAGAGAGGTGGCCCCATAGGTATGACAGTCCCAGACCCTTAAAGGCTTTATAGGATAACACCAACATGTTGAATTGGATCTGGCAACTAACTGGTAACCAGTGCAGCAGCCGTAGAATTGGAGTAATATGAGCTGACCTGCCAGTCAGCAACCTGGTAGCTGCATTTTGGACCAACTGCAGCTTCCAATGCATTTTCAGTGGTAGCCCTACATAAATTGCAGTAGTCCAATCTGGAGGTGATCATTGAATGGATCAATGTGGCAAGGTCTGGCCCAGACAAATAAGTCAACTGGCAGATGAACAGGCGTAGATAAAAAAACATTGACTGTGCTACCATGGACATTTGTTTATCCAATGACAGCACAGAATCCAACCACACCTGAGGCTCTTTATAGAGTCTACAGCTGTCAACTAGACACCATTGAGTCTCAGGAGTGAACCTCCAGCTAGCATTTTAGTCTTTCCCAGCCACGACCTCCATCTTGGATGGATTCAGCTTCAGCCAGCTCCCCCTTAACCATTGGACTACTGCATCCAGCCACTGGGATAATGCCGAGAGCCCTGCTGCCAGCTGCTTATTCAGCAGGAGGAAGAGCTGAGTGTCATCAGCATCTCCTGACGATCTTGGCAAGAGGGTGCATATATATGTTAAATAACATTGGAGAAAATATTGAACCCCGTGGGACCCCACAATTCAGGTCTTGTCGGGAATACCTCTCCTCCCCAATAAGGACCCTCTGAGAGTCTCACTGGAGGAAAGAGGAGAACCAATTAAGGGCAGTGCCCCTTACTCCCAGGGAGGCAAGGCAGTTGATCAGGACCTAATGATCAACTGTATCGAAGACCACTGATAGACCCAGAAGGATCAGATACGGTCTGCATAGTTAATAATCATTGTTACTTCAAGTGTAAACCTGAACTTGATTTCCTTCCATTTTCCAAGACAAATGATTTCATTGTAGATAGAAAAACACAGAGAATTGTTGTTTGAATACTGGAAGCTCAGATTTTATGTGATGCTGGTCTTTTTCTATTTCTGTGAGCAGCTTCAGAAGGCTTTCCAGTCCCACACCCTGTTAATGTAGTCTCTGCTACATAAGGAGATTTCTAGTTATGTGTAATGCAAAGTTCCTTCCCCTCAAGAGATGGGATTTATTAGAATTTGGTTCAGGGATGTTTGAGCAGTAGGCCATGGACAGACAATATTAGAGTTGCCAGCCAACAGCTGGCAGGAGCCTGGGGGAGTAGAGACTTGGAGGGGGGGCACACAAAATTTTATGCCACTTCCTGGGGAAACCTGGAATTGATGTCATGCCTCTCTAGGACTCACAGGAAACACTATGGTAAAACTACCAAGTTTATGACAATGCCTAGAGAGATATCACATCAATTCCAGGAAGTGACATGATGCTATTGCACCAACGGCAACTTTTTGTCTTCATTTTTCTTCCTCCAGCTGACAGAGTGGCAGTAGGCAGCAGAGATTACCCACAGGACATCTCCTGCCATAGCCAGAGACCTGGCAACCCTAGACAATACAGACTTTTCCCCCTTTAAACTTGCTTTCAACATATAGCTGATACATATCTCACTTGTCCTGAGTGTCCTGAGGATGGAAGCCTTCTCAGGTATAAGCTACATGCTGTGCACATTATAAGAAGAAACTGATTGGCATATAGTATGAATTGGTGATGGAGTGATGAAGGGCTGGGGATCTGCAAAGGAGGCGGGGTCCCTTTCATAGAGGCTTAATGGGACTCTGTTTTATTATTGTTTTGTGAATTTTTTATAATTATTTATGTGCATTACCTTTTACGTAAGCTGCCCTGAGCCTGCTTTGGCGGGGAGAGAGGGGTGTAAATTGAACGAACAAATAAATACATTGTGCACATTCTCTCTCCATGGATTTGGTCAATGTGCAAAGGAGTCATGTGTTTTGGGTACGGTTGGCAGATAGTATTTACTAAGTGCAGTAATAAAGCACATTATAAAACTCATAATGTTCCTCTGAATATGGTTATATTGTAAAATATTCAGGATGCCATCCTACGCCATGTGCTGTCTCCATACTGTAGGATACCACATCAGTTACTAGGGCTTGGATCCCATGAAGGAGTTCTATGCATGCTAGAAAGTCTCTGTCATGTGGCTTACTTCCTCTTCCAATAGAACTGCCATTTAAAAAATAAGTTTCAGCAGAAGAAACTTGTTCCATAGCAGAGACATACATAGCATCAGGGTTACCAACTTCCAGGTGAGAACTGGATTTCACCCTTTATTACAGCTGAGTCCTGACTATAGAGATCAGCTCCCCAGGAAAAAATGGCAACATCCCCACTGACCTCCTTCCCTCCACAAACATTGCCCTCCCCTGGCTCCACCCCCAAACCTCCAAGAATTTCCCAATCTTGAGTTGGCATCCTGATCTAGTATGCATGAAACTCATCCTGTTAGAGACCCAAGCACGGGTCCCCCCTGAGTCACTGCTCCTTAATCCTTGAGCAGTATCCAGCCCTCTGGATCCCCAAGGTTAAATGCACAGGAATAAAACAGACCTTTTCATATATAAAGGTTTATTTAAAGATTTTTAAAGATCACTCCACAGTACAGTCTCTATAGCTTAGTGTTATGTATTGTGTTATATGGATAGCCTGAATTGTAGAATGAACCTGAGCTTCAGTCACATGCTCCATAGACTCTTAGTATTCTAAAATCAACAGCCTGATTGGCTGTCATTGTGCAATGGACCAATCATATTTGTTTAACCCTTTTCAGAGTACTCCATTTCAGGCACTGGTTACTAATTGATTTTTTCTTTCCTTTCAGACAGACCCTTTTCAATAACCGGCTGCTAACAGAATTAGTTTACCTTTTCATACAGTCCTGGTTGTGTCCCGTTCAGGAGGAGAGAGAGATCCATTTACATAGCCAGGAGCAGGGGCTTGGGGAGGGAGAATTGCAAATAAGCCCGAGAATCAAGACATTCCTACGATGCCACTATTACACTGACTTGTTATATTAGTGTTTCAGCACTCACTTTAGAAGTGTCAAAAAAATGGCAGAGGAAGATCATGAGCAAGCAGGGTGAAAGGGGGAGGGGAAAGAAAGCAGCACTGTTTGTTTGAAATGGCCAGATCACTTCAGGAACAGTTCCTTTATGGAAGGAAATTTGCTGTGTGAAAGCCCCTCCTTGTATCGCTTTCCTTGGAACCGGGCCAGAGATGGATACCATCCAGAATGGTAATGTAGAAAGGGCCATCCACAGGACACAACCAAAAGAATCCAAAATCAGACAACCATGTGTCTTGTGTAACACTGCAAGTGTATGTTCTGTTCTTGGCAACCACACCACAATTTCCAGATCTAAACAAATAAATATTTTATCTAAACTGCCAATTGTCTATTTCAGTTTGCTTCACCTTTTATGTAGGCTGGTCATTCCTTCCCCCTGCCAATTGCCTGCCAGGAAAACCCTGGATTACCCCATCATAATAATTCTGCATTTTCACTTGTTAATCGTATTTGCTAAGCATTTAGACCATGCTCTCTCATCCAAATGATGAAGTGGGCCAGAAGACACAGCAACCACGTCACTTTGTCTCACCCGCCCCTTGTTTATTCCAATACCACTCTGACCTTCAGCTATAGTGTCATGTGTTCCTCTAATGGCTCTCATTGCTTTTTTCTTCTCTTCCAGCAGCCCTTTGCTCCCTAGAGATTATCTGTATGGGAAGATAACTTTAGCAGCCTCTTGGGCTCTGCTTTCCGTTGGCCCATATTTAAGTCTCTCTGCAAAGCTACAGCCTAATTACTGCCTGCTGAGAAGCACACTTAAACACAGCCAGTCAGGGAGCCTTAAAGACACAATATCCTTTCTAGTCTACTGTCTGCTTGTCAATTCGGAGTCACCCTCCTGCTTTAAATCAACCAACCACAGAGCTGTTATGAACAGCAACTGATTTTCCATGCAGCGCTGCAAAACAAAAATCACACTGTATCCTGTTTTTAATAGCCATAGTTTTTTCAACTGCATAACAAGAGGGAGATAACACTGCTGAGTAGAGCCATATCAGGAAAAGAAATGGGTTCAAGTAGAAATTGCCTGGAACCCTTGAACTGTACAAGTAGAGACCCAATTACACATGCCTTGTGAAGCTCAGTACCAATTACAGCCAAATAACAGTCTAGTGTGTTTTTCCTTTTAAAGTTGCTTGTTGACAATGGTAGCCTTTCTTACTCCTCCCACCCTTTTTACAACAGAATATGGTAAGCTAGCATGAGTTCCAAATACTATGTGAGTAATACAATGCATGTTTATTCACCAAAGGGATTATAGGACAGGATTCCTCACCAAGCTAGCACCTGGATGTGATGAAAATGACATAGTACCTTATTTAGACCTCCTGTTCCCCCATATTGTTGCTATTGCAAGTGTGACGATAGATATTTGTATAGATACATCCTACACCCTGCATAACCAAATACTGGGCAAGGTGGTTTTTAGTGCTTCCACTTAAAGCAGCTTTAGATCATAGGGAGTGACCTCTATGACAGGTTCTATTCCAATGACGATTCGCAGTGAGAAACGCTGAAACAGGATAATCAGGAGATATTGAAATAGGATAATCAAGAGATGTAGACAACTCGGGCTTCAGTATTGCGGCAATATATGAATAATATTTTATGATTATTTGCATTAAAGAATTTTCCACCATTAATTTAGGAGACCTAAAGAATGAAATTCATCCACATCCTCCAAGATTTTATTTTAAATTACTCTGCCATATGCCATTGTTTTGTTAGCTTCAGACAAGCCAGTCATTCTCAAAAAAGGAAAGGGATTTTACCAGATTGCATTAGCCCAATGGTACAACTACAGGACTATCCTCAGCAGGGTTATATCCTTCCAAGCTATTGAAGTCACTGGGCTTAGAAAACTCTAAATTAGATGGCAGTTTTAAGCAAATAATAATATGTTGCTACTCCTGGACTTAGAAACACAAATTTGCCTACCCAGTTACAATGGGACTATATTCATAGAAGGAATGGCAAGAAAGTTATATTTCTGTTTTCATACCTGCAAATTCAAAGCATGAGAATCCTGGCATGTCTATCAAGGCCCCTTGTGCAAGACTGGCTAGTAATGTCAAAGTAAAAAAAGACTCTCAAACTAACATATTGATCTTTCTATGCAAACCACAATCTCCTTTTATCTCTCCCGAGGTCCATATTTAAGACTCTTGATTCTGTATCACACTAGGCAATAGGAAGTGTTTCCAGGAGATGCTGTCCCCATGGAAGCAAAGGCAGGATTTGTGGGGCAGTGTAAGTATGTCAGGAGCAGCAAAATATATCATAAATCATAAATACAAAGAGTACAAAGCTGCCCCCAGTGATCCTCTATTTCCAGCCCTGTCTCAGTGCAGGATACAATATACTTAAGTTGTACCAAAACATCTAATGATAGAGATTTCACAATGTCTCCAGGCAATTCATTGTTACAAGTGGATGCATTTCCTAGAGGTAATGCAACACAGCTATGCTGCAGCTAATCATGTAAGACTAAACATCAGGAATTACTTGGTTCAAATCACATTTCTGCCACTAATCAGGCAAATTACAGTCGCAAGCCCCCATTTGTAAAATGGGGATAATAAAACTGACCCACCTTATAAGACTGTTGTAAGTTTTAAAAGATAGCAATGTATGTCAAGTGCTTTGATTATTGTAAAATATAAAATATATTATTGTTGTTATTATTATCTAAGTCTGTTTCATTAAAATTTGAAAGTTGCAAATTGTTCATAAAAGAGATGCTCAGGCTAAAGTTCTGTTAGAATTCATTTATTTACTTCACTTGTACTCTGCCTTTCTTTTCAGTGAGAACCCAAAGCAGCTCACATAGTTCCCCTCTCCTCCATTTTATCCTCACAAAAACCTTGTGAGGCAAGTTAGGCAAATTAGTAAAAACTGTAACCAAAGATGGAATTGCTAGGCACATAGAGGGATAAAAACTTGCTGACAGAAAATCAGCATGGCTTCCGCAAAGGGAAGTCCTGCCTCATCAACCTTTTGAAGTTCTTTGAGAAAGTGAATGAGCATGTAAACCAGGGGTCCTCAAACTACGGCCCATGGACCACATGCGGCCCGCCAAGGACATTTATACGGCCCGCCGGGTGTTTATGCCCCCCCCCGCCCAGAGCCTCCTCCTCCTTGGGGAGCGCAGCAGCAGTGCCCCCGCCCGCCTGCCGGGCTCCTCCTCCCGAGTAGCCCCATTGGGAGAGGTGCCTTCAAGGGCGCGGCGGAGAGCAGCCCGGGCGGAGCTCCTCCTGGCGGGGCGGGTGCCTCCCCCCCTCCCTCCCCAGCCCGGGCAGGGTTCAGCTGGAGTGTCCGGGGATGGGGGGGGCTGCGGAAAAGAAGCCACGTGGAGCAGCCGGGTAGGGCAGCAGCGGCGAAGGGGAAGGGTCTCGGGAAGGGAGTTGCTCATGGGGGGGCAGCTGCCGGGAGGTCCTGGAGGGAGGGAGGCGGGGGGAAACACTCGGCCACGGTTGCCGACTCCAGGGTGGAGAATTCCTGCACATTTGGGGGAAGGTGCATTCTGGGAAAGGTCTGTTGGGGGGGAGAGAACCCCCCCGTGGGAGCAATGCTGGAGAGCCCCCCCTCCAGTGCCACAAGGGCCCCCCGGGGGACTGATCCCTTTCAGCTGGAGGGGGGATGTCATCCTGGGGGCGGGGGCTAAGGAAGACCCACTGAAATACTGGTAAGTTTGTGGATTTAACTTTACTTGATTTTAAATATTGTATTTGTTCCCGTTTTGTTTCTTCACTTCAAAATAAGATATATGCAGTGTGCATAGGAATTTGTTCATAGTTTTTGTTTTTACTATAGTCCGGCCCTCCAACGGTCTGAGGGACAGTGAACTGGCCCCCTGTTTAAAAAGTTTGAAGACCCCTGATGTAAACAATGGCGACCCAGTAAACATTATATTCTTGGACCTTCAAGAAGCTTTTGAAGAGATACCTCAACAAAGACTCCTGAGTAAATTTAGCAGTCATGGGATTAGAGCACAGGTTCTCTTATGGATTAACAACTAGTTAAATGACAGGAAGCAGAGAGTAGGAATAAATGGACAGTTCTCCCAATGGTGGGAAGTAAGCAGTGGAGCCACACAAGGATTGATATTGGGGGTGGTACTATTTAATTTATTATAAATTATCTGGAACTAGGGGTGAGTAGTGTAGTGGCAGATGATACCAAATTATTCAGGATAGTGAACCAAGGCTGGCTTTGAGGAGCTCCAAGAAAATCTCCACAAACTGAGTGGTAAATGAAATTCAATGTTGGTAAGTGTAAGGTGATACATATTGGGACAAAAAAATACAAACTTCAAGTATAGGCTATTGGGCTCTGAGTTTGCTGAGAATGAGAGGGGGAAAGATCTTGGGGTTGTAGTGGATAGCTCAGTGAAAGTGACAATCCAAGTGTGCTACAGAAAGGAAAAAGGAAAACTCTGTGTTAGAGATTATTCGGAAAGGGATTGGGAATAAAATGACCAATACTGCAATGCCTCTGTATAGATCTATGGTGCTGCCGCCTCATTTGGAATACTGTGTACAGTTCTGGTCAACGTATCTCAAAACAGACATTGCAGAGATGGAAAAAGTTCAGAAGAGAGCAACCAAGATGATCAGGGGATTGGAGCACTTTATGTATGAGAAAAGGCTGAAGAGTCTGGGACTTTTCAGTTTAGAAAAGAGACAACTAAGGGTGGACATGATAGAGGTTTATAAAATTATGCATGGGGTTGACAGAGTTGACAGAGACACTTTTCTCCTGTTCTGAATGTGAGAACTTGAGGGCATCCAAAGAAGCTGATGGGCAGTAAGTTCAGAATGGACGCAGTGATTAAAAAGTGGAATTCACCGGAGACTGTAGTGATGGCCACAGGAATAAATAGCTTTAAAGAGGGATTAGACAGATTCATGGAGGATGTCTATCAGTGGCTACTAGCCATAGTGACTAAGGGGAACCTCCACATTCAGAGGCACTAAACCTCTGAATCCTAGAGCCAGGAGGCAACTTCAGGGGAAGGCCTCAACCTCTATGCCCTGTTTTTGGCCCTCCAGAGGAACTGGTTGGCCACTGTGTAAGACAGGATGCTGGACTAGATGGACCACTGGTCTGATCCAGCAGGGCTCTTCTTATGTTCTTATGGCAGTCACATACAGAGTGCATTGCAGTAATCCAACCATGAGTAATCCATACAGTAACTCAACTGTGAGTAATCTATACAGAACCATGGATCAGTGCAGCCAGATCAGCTGAGTCTGTGTCATGAGAGAGTTGATGAATCATAGCAGCTTGACAGAAGGCACTCCTGGCCACCATGCCAAGCTGCTTTTCAAACAGTAGAGCAGAGTCCATGAGTACCTCTGCGTCCTTAACCAGCTCTGAAAAAGGCGATGTAACTCTAAGACAAGTGGATTCAGTACCTCTAGAATATTAGCCTTCCCAACCAGCATTACCTCTGTCTTGTCTGGATTCTGCTTAAATTTGTTTTGCCTTAGCCATCTGACCACAGCCTCAAAGCTCTGGTTCAGAAGCAAGACAAATGCATCTGAAGATTGGAGCTGTGTGTCATTTGCATATTAATGATACCCAACCCAAATGTTTTCTCTCTCTCTCTCTCACTGCTGGGAGCCACACTAAAGAGCATGGGTCATGGGTAAGAGACTAGAACTCTGTGGCACTCCATCCAGTTGATTCTGCACTTCCAGTGGAGACTTTGTGTCCTGTTAGACAAAAGAGAGTGAAACTACCAAAAGGAAATGCCATTAATACCAACTCCATATTCAAGCCTCTGGATAAGAATATAATGGTCAACTGTATCAAAGACTACTGAGAGGTCCAAGAGTATCAATAAATAACATTGCTCCCTGTCCAACTTTAAACAAAGATAAACTTGTGCAACTAAGGCCACCTCGGTACCAAACCCTAGGCCTGAAACCAGACTTAAATGGCTCAAGGGCAGATGTGTCATCCAGGAAGCCCTGGAGCTGCTCTGCCATCACATGCTCTATCACCTTCCCTAGAAAAAGTAAATTGGAGATTGGACCTAAAATTGGCCACTTCATTCCTAGCCAATGAAAGTTTTTTGAGCAGAGGTCTAATTGCTGTGTCCTTCAAAGGCCTAGGGAGAGCTCCCTCAATCAGGAAGGAATTGATGGTTTTCACTAGTGGCTCCAATTCCTTTTCCCAGAAAAATTTTAAAAGCTAGGATGGGCAGGGGACTAGAGAACAAGTGGTAGCCATCACACTCCCAAGGGCCCTGTCAGCTTCCAAAGGCAGGATTGATCTGAAACTATCCATAACAAAAGGACAAGCTTCTGACACCTCAGGTATCAGATCTGCGCTCAACTTGGCCTCCAAGTCATAATGGATAAGAAAGATTTTGTCAGCCAGGAATCTTGAGAAAATATCACATACTGAGATAATTGTAGAGCTAACAATGCTTTCAGCCACATGTAGCTCACTGTAGCAAAGCTAAGTGATGTTCAGGTTTTCCCTGACTTTGATGGACAAAAAGGAGATAGTTCTTTTCATCATATGGAATATAAACCCATGACCACCATGGCACATGTGGGTTATCTGCACATGACACTTTTGCATTATATAAATGACTGCTGCTATTAAGTCATTAAAGCTCGTAGTGACAGTTTTTAATGTTGGAATTAGCATTATCGGCACAGAAGCAGAGTAATATGCACTTCAAAGAACCCAATCCATGTTCTGATGACTTTGGTCATTATCTTATCCACCCATTTGCAACACAAACAAGACTGGAATCATCAAAAGCATAATAATTGTTAGCAGTTCTTTTGTGTCTTGAAGTTGAATGAATAAATAGCATTTTTATTTACTGATACTGAAATATTAATGAAAAGATCTAGGAATAATTAATGTTTATCTAATTACATAAAATTGATGTCATAAATATAAAATTGTAGTAGCTTTTCCATTTGCGCTTTCTTTGCAAATATACTATTTGCTTCTAAACTGGCAATATTTTAAGTATGATTCTTTGTACCATCCATTCTTGAATTGCTGCAGTTCAGCAAAGACTTTGGATCCTTGCCTGGCTGTATTGATCAGTTCAAGTAAATCAGAATTACTTCCTTTGGGAGCTCAGTCTAATGCTACATATATGAATGCCACAGATAAGCAACAGATACAATTAAATTAAGAATTTGGACTCAAGACAAAATTTGGACCAAAAATGTATTCATACTGTTATCATCACATAATCATAGATTTGGTACACTGCCACACTTTATTTTAACAGAATTAAAATAAATGTTATACCTTGTTGGGTTTATTTCATTAGAAGCCTTCCTGAACAAGTTACTTATTTTCATAAAAATAAATCCTATGTTTAGAAATTTCTATGGAATGAAAATGTATCTCCTTGTTAAACCTGTGGTTATCAGTTGAACACAGAGGTTTCCACTTTTCTAACCTTCCACTTATTACACAAGCTTTTTACTTTCACAAGCTTTTAGGTGGCAGCCCAATGCCTCTTGGAAGCAAGTGAGATGGATTAGCCTGGAAATTATCTATCTACAATGACTGCATACATTACCATGTATGAAGCTATGTCATCTGGCCAAAAAAAAGAGAGAGAGAGCCCCTTGCTTAGAATTAATTCTGCAAGAGTGATGAGCATGAAATTGGCCAACAAGCTGCAATTTGAACTTTTCATGGACCCAAAATGGCCCATTTGTTTTAACCCCAACTTGAAATTAGCAGGGAAAACACTTTATTGGAAATCTGGGCAAGGTAAGGTAGTATGTTTTTCAGTCTCATTTACTGAGCTCCCAAGATCTCCTATTACCTTTTCAAGAATACCGTTGAAACATGACCTTCCTTGCTAAATTTACTCAGTTGCACCATTTATTAAAAATCACCTTTGGACTGAGCCAATTTCACCTGAGCCAACTATTAGTGATTTATTGGAGATGCTGAGAATCTTATCTAAAACGACAATTCCTCAATTTTGTTACTTAATGAAAGAGGAAGCACCAAATTTAGATTCTTTAAAGTGTAAATGGATCCGAGAAACTGGCTGTACAATCTTCTTAGCACAGTAGAACCAAGCAGTGAAAGAAATACCTAAAGTTATCATTACATTTATGCCTAAACTTGATAAAAAAAAATGTATCCATTAGTTTCCTCCACTGCTCCTGTCAAGCTAATTTTTTCTACCCTTTCAAATTGCTAAAGTTATAGCACAATGAGGTTCATCTCATCTATGTGTTACCATCTTAAGAAGGCTGTTGGAAATGTGCAGTCAGCAGCAGCTAAGCAAATTAATTTTGTCATGAATGCTTTCCTGTTCCCTCGGATTAACAATTTTTGTAATTGGTTATATTCCAAGAGTGTGGGCATTTCTTGGTTCTGAACAAGTTTGACTCTGGAGCACTTGTAGCCAAATGGCTGGTATAGCAAGCTTGGAAATTCAGGCATCCCTTTGGAAATCCAGAACTAAACAGCTGAAATGGTAAATTTAACTTATAAGGAGTGGGTTGCTTTCCAAAGAAGAAAAGCTTTACAAACTTCTGAATATCTTGAAACCATTTTTTAAATGCTTGATGAAAACTTTGGCTGCTAATGTACCTACTCATCAGGTGGACTGGTCTCCTTTTCTTTCTGCTTCCCCATTTTCTTTGCATCTCTTTTAGGTATAACAGCATTCTGACAGCACAAAAAAATCCCATCATCTGTAACATGAACAAGACAGAATTCATGCCCACCATGGGCTAACTTTTAGGTTAGGAAGATTCTGATTTAACCATACTTTATAATAGCATCAGAATTTGGGCTCTTTAATGATTGTGGCTTGTCTCTTGCCCACAAACAATAATTTAAACTGCTTTGTTAAAGCACTCAAAAGTTTAACAGCAAACTGATTAAATTGAAGAAGACTTCCTAAAGCAGGAAGAAGTCAATCTTGGTTTGGGACTGGAAGGGAAGGGAAAGAAGCAGAGATCACATGGGCTCAAAGTTTTGGAAATAATTCAAAGAAGAGTTGGTTTTATACCCCACTCTTCACTACCTGAAGAGTCTCAGAGCAGCTTACAATCACCTTCCCTTCCTCTCCCCATTACAGACACCCTGTGAGTGAGGTGGGGCTGAGAGGTCTGAAAGAGCTATAACTGACCCAAGGTCACCCAGCTAGCTTCATGTGGAGGGATGGGGAATCAAACCTGCTTCTCCAGGTTAGAGTTTTGGCGCTCTTAACCACTACACCAAACTGGCTCTCAGTAGACTTCATGTTCTTTCCTCCTTCTTTACCCCTATTTGTTTTACATGCAAGTGATGTCAATACTGCTGCTACTGTATAAAGAAGATATATTTAAAAATGAATGACATTCAGTTATTGTGAATAGTCTCTATTTTGGCTGGAATTGAGATGATTATATTTGCACTGGGGTAGACATCAGGATAATTATCCTAAATTTCTAGTTTATTTTGATATTCTGTTCTATGGAATGCAATAAACTAATTAAGACCAAAAGTGCAGCAATACTCAGAAATACAAGGTAACATACATTAATGATGACATACAATATAAATCTGTTATGTTTTATGCCTGAGCTTCAACTTCACACTGGTATCCTAAACTGCACGTCCTGATTGGTTACTCTGCACAGTAGACCAATCAGAGCATATTGAAAGGTTCTGAAGGGAACAGAGACTATTGGTTGTTATCTAAGCAATTTAATTGGTTATTATTTAGCGGCGTGGTTTCATTGCCCAGATAGTTTAAAAGAGAGCTTGTTGCTCTCCTGTTCTTGTGTTGATTTACTGTCGAGTTTGAATAAAGCTGAATCACTGTTAAGAGCTGACTGATGTCTCATACTTAACATTGGCGACGAAGGTGGGATTCTAGTGGGTAGGCAGCCCTGCTGAACCATCCTCACCACAGAAGACGATACTGAACCGTCCAAAGCCCGGTCCATCATAAACCTTCACCCTGCCAACCGACCACTGGAGCTGGCTCAAAGGATGGCAGCCGGCACAAAGTTTGAGGTGTTCAAACCAGAGCTGGAAGACTGGGACTCATACATTACCAGGTTTGAGTTCCACCTGCGAGCTAACCAAATCGAGGAAGAAGCCACAAAGACAGCAACACTCCTCAGTTTGTGTGGGAGAACCATCTTCGACGTGGCCCAGTCTCTAGTGGTGCCTGCAGATATCCTGACTGTCTCATTGGCGGATATAAAGAGCAAGTTACAAAATCACTTCTGTCCTAAACCCTCACAGATTGCCTGCCAGCACGCTTTCTACAAGCAAGACCAAGGGGCGAGTGAATCAATAGCTGAGTACGTTATGACATTACGGAAGGCTGCTAGGACCTGCAACTTTCCTGGTTCTCGCAGCGGATGCATCCCCTTTTGGTATTGGTGCAGTATTAAGCCACGTCATGGGCAAATGGATGGGAAGCACCAACAGCGTATTATTCTAGGACCTTGTCACTGGCAGACCAAAACTATGCACAAATAGATAAAGAGGCCCTCACATTAGTCACCAGAATTAAAAAGTTCCATGATTTCTTGTATGGCTGAAAGTTTCTAATGGTAATTGATCACAAACCACTCGGGGGACTATTTGCGCCTCACCATCAGACCCCACAAATCCTGTCTCTGCATATGCTGTGCTGGACTGTATTTCTCTCGGCATATGACTATGACTTTATACATCAGCCGGGCAAGGCTATCAGGCATGCAGACGCACTGAGTCGATGCCCAATCACAAGACCAGCCATTGGTCCTGCACCGGCATACGAGGTGATGACAATAGAAGAACTACCGCAACCTCCTGTGCACGCCTCTGACATTGCAGCCGCATTGGCCAAGGACTCCACGATCGCCTGGATGCTCAACTGGGTGTGGAGGGGGTGGCCGGTGGGCCATTTTGAGGCTGAATTCCAACCATATAGTTCCAGGCAACAAGAGCTATTGGCTCATAAGGGCTGTTTGTTGTGGGGAAACAGAGTGGTGATTCCCCCCAAGATACATAGACAGGTTCTGGAGGCTTTACATGCTGGCCACCCTGGGATAGTCCAAATGAAAGCTCTTGCCTGGAGCTATGTTTAGTGGCTGTGCATTGACTCTGACATTGAAGACTGGGTGAAAACTTGTCAACCACATGTCCTTGTGCAACACTGGGAGAACACTCATAAACCATGGTCCCAGTTACATATTGATTTTGCGGGGCCATTCTAGGGGCAAGTGTTTTTGATTGTGGTTGACTCATACTCAAAATGGTTAGAGGTGGTACAAATGTCCAAAATGACCTCAACTGCAGTAATTAAAGCATTGCGCCAACTGATTACCACGGGGATGGTCCACGGGGACTGAAGCCAGAAACTGGCGTCCTTCCTGCTGTATCAGCACATAACAACACACACAGCAACTGGAAGAAGCCCTGCAGAGGTAATCCTGCAGAAGCTCCTGATGAACCGATGCCTGATGTCCTCGATCGTATGCATCCAGACCTCATGACAGACAAACCCCCAAAAGGGGAAACTCTGGACACACCCCGGTCGTTCCGGGTTGGAGATACTGTGTTCACCAGGAACTATGGCGAAGGACATTTATGGATTCCTGCAGCAGTCATCGAGGTCACTGGTACACTCTCCAACATTATCCGAACAACTGACAGTAGAGTGTTAAGCCGCCACATTGACCAACTATGGCAACGCTGGGCAGACACGTGCTCTAAGGTTTCTACAGAGGCGACCGAGGGCCCTAGTACTCATACCGAGCAGTTGGAACCTCAGATCCCTGAGGTGTCCACAGACCTTGAGCCAAGTATAGAAGCTGAAACCAGGCAGCCCTCAAATTCTGACACTGGCCATACCAACTCAGTAACACACAGCCCCACAAAAGACCAGGGTAGTCCAAGTGCCTGGGACACCGAGACACAGCCTCTGGCCACAATATTGAGGCAGTCACAAAGAAGCCAGTGTCAACCATTGCACCTTAAAGATTTTGTTTGCTCAGGAATTATTTCTTCTTAGGAAGGAGGGATGTTATGTTTTATGCCTGAGCTTCAACTTCACGCTGGTATGCTAAACTGCACATCCTGATTGGTTACTTTGCGCAGTAGACCAATCAGAGCATATTAAAAGGTTCTGAAGGGAACAGAGACTATTGGTTATTATCTAAGCAATTTAATTGGTTATTAACTTATTTAGGGCCATGGTTTCATTGCCCAGATAGTTTAAAAGAGAGCCTGTTGCTCTCCTGTTCTTGTGTTGGTTTACTGTCGAGTTTGAATAAAGCTGAATCACTGTTAAGAGCTGACTGACATCTCATACTTAACAAAATCTAAAGGACTTATCCTGCAAAATACCAATAGCAAAGAATAGTGCATGGAACTCTGGAATACATGTGAGTCTGTGTTTTTCTTTTAAATTTTCATTTTGTGTAGAACAGATCAATCATATCACCTCATCTCTTTTAGGAGACTGCTTATTTATCTCATTATGAGCAGATATGTCTAATCGCTCTTATCACCTTGAAAGAAGGCAGGAGGAAGGGGGTTCTGATATGAGGAAAATGGGCTTTTACAAATGGAAGTCCTTTATGCAATTAAAATTGATCGGAAGGAGATTTTCTAAGGTCATTGCTATCTGATGTCTGTCATGAGTCTCAATGAAATGAGTTAGTGGTTTGGGTCTAGTTTATAATGGTCAGGCAAATGTCTGGGGTCTAACTATATGTTACACACAAACACATGCTTTAAAAAAACAATATGCTCTTAAAAAGGAAAAACAGCTTTGGGAGATGGTGATTTGCTGTGAATTTTCATAAATCTGTTCAAAACTCACGGGTGCCTACTATTTATGAAGGAAACACACACCCACTTCAAATCAATGTTCATATGCCAGCATTTGTTTAAATTTATTTTATTCATTTACTTAGGAAACATGTATGCCACCTTGAACAAGGCAGGAGAGGCAGCATACATAGGGTTCCCTGGTCCTTCCTGGTAACCAGTAGGGGGACTTACTGGCAGCAGCAGGAGGCTTAGGCCAGTGTCACAGCAATGTTGTCAGTGATCCAGCACATGTCACTTCCACCACACACCAGAAGTGACATCACTGTGATGCCAGCAACACAGGGGTGTTCTGATATTTAAGCAAAAACTTTATGACAGAAGCCATTTTCACCATAAACTTTTCCCCAAAAAATCAGATCATCCCACATTGCCAGTGACACAATAATGTGTCAGAATTTCAGTAGTAATGGTACTGCATTGCTGAAGAGACTGCTGCAGTCCCGGGATAGGCCTCCCCCCACTGCCGATAAGTTGCCCTGCTGGCCAGCTGATCAGCAGTGGGGGCTGGCAGCAGGAAATGCCCCATATACTTTTCCTTAATAAATGAATAAAATAAATTTAAACGAATTCTGGGCACATGCAAAGTTGCACAATGTTTTTTTTTTTGTCCCACAAGTCTTACAGCAACAAAATCATTCAATACAGTACAACAATTCAGTAAAACAAATTGCATAATAAAATCAGTCAATAAAACAAACAACCCACTAGAATAAATACATCAGTATAGATGATTTTTTTAAAAAAATGCCAATAAAAACAAATTAATCCATTTAAAAGAGCCAGGGCATAGAAGCACATAATACAAACAGAGCAGTCTAAAATGACAATAATAGATTAGACCTCAAGCTAGGGGTAGACCATAAAACACCTCAAAAGAAGGTTTTAGTTAAAAGCCTTGATATAGAGAAATTATTTGGCCTGGAGCCTAAAGGAAAGAAAGGAAGGTGCCAGGTGAGCATTAAAGGGTAGGGCAAGACACCACCACCCAAAAGCCATCTCTGGTTGCAACGCACCTTACCTCCACAAATAAGGACAGGGGGAGTAGGGTTTGAGAAAAGAATCTTAAAATGGGCTGGTGGTACCTTAAACATGTAATGTTAGCACACCAGAGATCTGCCTCCAGTCCTGACTCAGTGCGGGAAAGGGAAAAAGAAAGGAGGTTGATATCTCTGGGGCATTGATTATGGCTGCAATCACACACATTAAACCCACTTTCAATGCACTTTCCAACAGGATTTTGTGAACTGGCAAAATCCAGTTGGAAAGTGGATTGAAACTGGTTTGAAAGTGGATTATTTAGTGTGTGTGATCGCAGCCCATATGGTCTTGGTTTCTAAAGCAGAGATTTTCTATAGTCCCGGTCACGTGCAGAATTTGCTGTGGGAGAGCCACGATTGCTGGGTGGATTATACGGGCATGATCACACAGAAACATCTGGTAAGCGTTGCGCACCCATCACCAACCGGTATTGTCCAGCCAAAAATGCAGAGTTTAAAAGTACCTGGGGAAATCCACTATTAACCGGTTGCAACAGGCTGCAGATGGATGGTCTTTGTGTGATCACTCCAGTGCGATTCTCTCACGTCCCTGCTTCCTGGTTGGAGCACTCTGGAAACACCCGCCAATGGAAACAATGCCGTCATATCTGATCGCGTTGGGGCAAGTCAAATTGCAACAGCGCAAATAGCCATGTGTTATCCAGCCCATGTGACCGGGGCCTATGAAAACTTTTGCAAGGCCTGCTTGAGGGTTGTGAGCAGGGGCAGCATTGTGGGAGATTTTTTTTTTTAAGATGCAGCTTTGTGTACTTACTGGTAGTGACAAAGGGTAGCTCCAGGAATTGCCAGAAACTCTCAAGCTACTACGAATTACATTCTACCAATCACAATACCTGCCTTTTGGTACTTCCAGTAACAACTATTAGTAAGTACACAAGGCTGCATAATACAAACTCCAGCTGCTGGTGGCAGATAACAGGATCTGGGGATGGGGCATCTCCCGCCCCCACTGGAGACTTGGCAGCCCTGTTCTGTCTCCTGATCTTCAGACCTGCTTCTTGATAGCCAGGTCCTGCCCCCTAACCCTTAACATTCCAGGATTCTTCTCCACCTGTGACACACAAAGGTCTGATGGAGACCATTGTAGAGTTGGATGCAGAACTGGAAACACCAGCCATACTGGTGATTTGGAGTATAAAAGTTTACTTCAGATTTTCATATTTGAAACCCAAAAGAGGAGCAGCCCAGGGGAGGGGGACTGTACAGAAAAAGTCTTTTCTGAATTCTCCCTGACAGGGCCAAATGGCTGTAGCTGGTAACACTTCCGTGTGACTTTTGTCACCTGAATAGATGGCCTACCAAATGGCCAGGCCTCATATCCATATATAAGACACTTTGACACCTTTGCTGGGGCAGAGAGACATGCAGGTGCCTTCCCAAGCATGGGAAAGAGCTATGCCCAGTACATTCGCACATCAAAAGCATTCTCTGACATGACATGTTGCATGTAGGCCCTGGCAAGGCATGGTAACTGGAGACTGGACACTGCCATCCACTCTCTCACTATTGGGTAATGGTCACACCTGGTGGTGACGGAGAAGGGGATATAATTGTAATGACCCTATAGGAAAAGTTAGTTCCTCTCAGGAAACAAGTTCCTCTCTGGAAACATTCCTTTTGGACTGGTTGTTTTGTTTGCCATGGAGCTTTACTATTAGGCAGCCAAGCTGGAGTTACCTGCCCACAGCACCATGGGGTTCCTTCTCAAGATTCCCTGGTGAAACCTTGGATTATTTGCACACTGAATCATCTGATACCTCTGAAAGTCTGGTAACTATGGAATACCTCTATTGTGTAGTTAGAGCTGAACAAGCTATCTTTTGTTTTCTTACCTTTTACTAGTCTCATATTATATGCATGCTTTTGCACTGAATAAAGATAATATATAATCAATATTATCTGGACTTGTTTCCTCTGTTGCAACTTGATCTCTAAGACTGAATACCAGTGTTCCCTCTAAGCTGAGTTAGTGTGAGCTGGCTCACAGTTTTTTAGCCTCCAGCTCACAGATTTTTGTCTTTGCTCAGGAAAGAGGGCTCCAGAGCAAACTAATTTATGCAGTAGCCAAATAGTTTGCTCACAACTTTAATGCCAGCAGCTCACAAAGTAGAATTTTTGCTCACAAGGCTCCACAGCTTAGAGGGAACATTGCGAAATACTTGGTTTTTAACTCTCATCCCTGGACTGGGGTGCGAGAAGGAAAACCTTGACAGGGACTTCAGTACAATAGGAAGGGAAAGGTTAAGCACAACCTTCTGCATGGCTTCTCCATTCCAGATTGCCCTATCATGAATCTTTTCCTTTTAAATAAATTATTGTTAGGGCTCCCCGGGGTCTGAACAAGGACATGGATTTCTGGATTTACTATACAATTTGACTCATTCTTTACATATGTTAATTAATGTATCTATATCTTTATATAAAATCTCTCTGCTTACCTATCTGGATCCACATATTTCACACTGCCCCTTTCTTGATTAGATCTGATTTTTATTTTAAGTCTGCTCTGCCCATCTACAGATGGGAGTGGGCCGTACCCACTTTGAATGCACTGAGTTTTCTTTGATTGGTTATTGTATAATAGGCCATGCCCACAATTCTGTTCAAAGTGAGCTCTGCTTCACAAAATCTTACGCTGGAATCATTTTGTCTTTAGAGTGCCCCTTTACTTCTGTTTCATTTTGCTGCAACAGACTAACAGACCGCTCTGGAACTACTGAAGTTCTGTTCCACATGCTTGCACACGATGTATAGTTGGGTTCTCAAAGATCAAAAATATGTCTCAATACGTAAAAGCAGCTGCTGAATACATATAGGCTGCTTTCACGCAGGTGTCTTCCCCTGGCTTCTTTACAACAATGTTGTTTTCAACAAACAACAATGTGTGTTACCCACATAACATCCTCTTCTATTCCTTTTGTTTCTGTGTTTTTCTCTGCTGTGCTGAGATCTCATCATTAGATGCATGTCAAACCTGATTTGGTATAATCTTTTGCAAAAGATCAAAGTCAAAGTACTTTTGGATGCAAAGTTTGTAGGACCTAGCCACATCGGCACCATTGTTCTTACCTCAGACCCTGGAGCCACCATTTCTCCCCACTATCCACAACAAGGAGGCTTTTTCTGGCTTTTTAATCATTGCCACTGCAAGATTACTATGGTGTTATATTGAACTATTCCAATGATTTACTAGGTCCCAGCTTTCATTTGTTAAAACAGTCTCTGGCCTTTTTCATTGTGGAGGTATATAGGAAAATGTGTCTGCTGAGGCAAGGGAAGCAAAATATCCATAAATCTCTCCTTTGCTACTATGAATGCCAGCAATGACAGCTACACAGAAAATTGACACTATGTAGAAATGGCAATGTTTGGTAGATATGATTAATTATTTTTAGGCAGGGGATGAGGACAGGAGCTTGATAGTGGTTATTCATCTGTCCTTATATATATTTGAATTTTGGTTGCAAAACATTCTATGGTCGCCATAATTGATTCGGCATGAGAACTGGCAGTCAGAAGATGCTGGCTGGGGCTGACTCGCTGCTTGGTGGAGTCCCGCCCATGTCAGCCCTGGCCAGTATCTTTGGCTCAGTCTGCTCCGGTCCTCTAACAAGAGAGGAACATATGCAGAGAGAGCGCAGGGACAGGCCTTCAAAGCCGATGCAGGTGAGAGAAGCCCCTTCCACCCCCCACACCATCCTCTGGGCCTTCTATGGGCACAGTAGGCCAGAGGAGCCCCTTCCGCCCCTCCCACACCATCCTCTGGGCCTCCTCTGGGCCCAGTAGGCCAGAGGAGCCCCTTCCGCCCCCACACACCATCCTCAGGGCCTCCTCTGGGCCCAGTAGGCCAGAGGAGCCCCTTCCGCCCCCACACACCATCCTCAGGGCCTCCTCTGGGCCCAGTAGGCCAGAGAAGCCCCTTCCGCCCCCCCCCACCATCCTCTGGACCCTCTATGGGCCCAGTAGGCCAGAGAAGCCCCTTCCGCCCCCCCCACACCATCCTCTGCGACTTCAATGGGCCCAGTAGGCCACAGAAGCTCCTTCTGCCGCCCCCACACCATCCTCTGGGCCTTCAATGAGCCCAGTACACCACAGAAGCCCCTTCCGCCCCCCCACACCATCCTCTGGGCCTTCTATGGGCCCAGTAGGCCAGAGAAGCCCCTTCCGCCCCCACCACATCCTCTGGGCCTTCTATGGGCCCAGTAGACCAGAGGAGCCCCTTCCGCCCCTCCCACACCATCCTCTGGGCCTCCTCTGGGCCCAGTAGGCCAGAGGAGCCCCTTCCGCCCCCACACACCATCCTCAGGGCCTCCTCTGGGCCCAGTAGGCCAGAGGAGCCCCTTCCGCTCCCCACACACCATCCTCAGGGCCTTCTATAGGCCCAGTAGGCCAGAGAAGCCCCTTCCGCCCCCCCACATCATCCTCTGGGCCTTCAATGGGCTCAGTAGGCCAGAGGAGCCCCTTCTGCACCCCCATCCTCTGGGCCTTTTATGGGCCCAGTAGGCCAGAGAAGCCCCTTCCGCCCCCCACACCATCCTCAGGGCCTTCTATGGGCCCAGTAGGCCAGAGAAGCCCCTTCCGGGCCCCCCCACACCATCCTCTGGGCCTTCTATGGGCCTAGTAGGTCCAGAGAAGCCCGTTCCGCCCCTCTTCTCTTCCTTTCCCCCTTTTCCTTTCTTCCTCTCTCCTTCTTTCTTTCACTCTTTCCCCTCTTCCTTCCTTCCCTCCTTCCTTCCTCCCTCCCTCCCTTTCTAGGGCCCATTGTCTTCCTCCACAACTGGCTTTGCTCCCTAGTTTGTTAATAAATGTGTTCTGCAAAGGTTCTGAGACATGAACTCCTTTCTACAACCAAGTAATAAGAAAATGTTTTGCTGGTAATGATTAAAACCATGTACCAGGCTGAGTGAAATTCATTTTTCTGCTCCTGGTCCCTTTCTCACAGCAAAGTCCCCATTATAAATAGAGGAGCCAACATCAAAATAGTACAACTGACACTCCAGTTTTCTTCCCAATATTCGGATTTGTCACAGTGGTCATTAAAAGAGGACCTAAGGTATTGTATTATGCAGCAACCAGAACCCAACTTTGCATAAATTTTAATCCAGGGCAGACAACTTGACTTGAAGGGGGAAAGGATAACGAATACACCCCTAAGACTTTTCCTGGTTGCTGTATGCACAGATTTGTCCTTTACTCATCTTGAAGTGCAAGTTGCAAGGGCCAGTGATACTAACAGATGGGAGAAGGAATGTTATTCTGAGTGCAGGGCTTTTGGTCTCCTCCATGGTAGTACAAGGAAGGTGGCATTTCTCCATTTCTCTCTGCTGCATTGTAGGAAGGTGCTGTTTCCTTTGCTCATTGCCTATCTCTGAATTGCCAAAATTAAATTGCTTCAGTTTGCATGAAGAAATTAAAGCACAGTCCTAATGGCTGTGGTGCCCAGGAGCCACTCTGCCCTTTTAACCAACGCTGGAGCCACCAATGCTTGAGGTGGGGAGCAGTTCATCTCTATCCCAAAGGAATCCCCAAGTGCAACAAAATTATAGACAACACTGGTGACTTGTTTGAGCAATTAGGTATGAAAGCTTCACATAATCCCAAATCGCTGACAAACCCTGTTCAGGACAGCATGTCCAGAGTGAGTGAATGTAAGAAGGAAGGCAGTTAGAATCTCTGCATGGGTCATACAAGTGCTTCACAGGGTTCTTTCCCCTGCAATCAGGATCTCTGGTTTTCTTGAATTATGCACATAAGACTGGACCCCACATAATTTCCATGCCTACAAGGGGCTGATTTTCACTGATCCAGTAGCAAGACATCTGTCACTAGATGTTCCTCTAAACCCCAGGAACAGCAGGGGGGCCTTTGGAGCTATCGTGGGAGGTGGGTGAAATGAGGAAGTCATGGGTGGAAATCCTGACAATGGAAATCTTAGTCAAGATTCAAGCCACAACAGTCTCCATGCAGACATTCAGTTGAATATACATGGGGTAAATCTGCTGCTGTGATCCTGCCATCCCAGGCATAAACTCTCACACTGGTTATATCATCTGAACAGGACTTTAACAACAGGTTGGGAAGACAGACTTTGATCCCACAAAAAAAGTGTTTCCCCCCTTGCATGATCTACTGAGTATCCTGCTTTGGATTAATATGAATATGAATTAATATGTTAAAAATAGAAATGACATAGATTCTCACTTTCTAATGAAGCTGCAATGTGCTTTTCTCACAAAATGTGAACTCTTGTCACAGTGAAGAAAATTGATGTAATGTTTGTATGGGATCCAATGAATACTCATTGCCAAGAGCTTTCTGGCTTCTCTGTGGGAGTGAAATCACAATAAGTACAATCCACAGAGAAATTCCCCTGTGTAAATCCCCTAATTTCAATGGGACTTGCACACAAGAGCTTCACAACAAATTGTGCCCAATGCCAGGACTGGAATTAATAGGGCATGTCACAACAATGATATTTTGATGCGCTGCTGCTTGGTTAGCACCCTTCGGATTATATTTTTAAAATACAACTACTGAATTAAGCATATAGAGATAACACATTTTTAGATTTTAAAAAATCTGTGGCACAGTTTTCTCTTGATGTTAACTCTGTGGTTGATTCTGGAAGAAAATTTTCAAATTAAGGCAAAATACTTGTTTAAATTCAGTGAGTTCCAGGCATTAGTCAAAGAGTGAATCATAGGTTATTAATAGAAGAATGCCTTGGGAAAAACCAGTCAACCTGTCCAAATCCATTCAGTGAGTCATATTCTGGTCTCAAATTTTGTGTTTTCATATACAGTAAACCCATTTTAAGGGCACCTTACATAACAAAATTTAAAACGTTATGTAGTCTAATAAAAATCAAATTAAAGACGTGCCGTAAGTGCAAGTGTACAGTTGCTTTTCAGTTAATGGGTTGTCAAAATTGATGTTAATATCCATTTTTTTCCTCTTCAAGAGCATTCAAGCTGAAAACTTAAGGACTACACTGCTGGAAAGGCCAATTCCTTTATATTAAGCAATGGGATTTATTTTATTTATTAAAATACATCAAAACTGGCTTTTCCCATAAAAATCAGGGCTCAAAACCATTTGCAGTATGTTCACAATGCAAACAATAAAATCCTATCATGAAAAAGGACACACATATATACTAATTCATAACAACTTTGCACCCCAAAGACAATCGTCCAGCAGAACAAAACTTTAAAACAAACTGTTATATATTTTATGAAACATGCCTGAGCTTCAACTAAAAGCTGGTATTGTGTTAAGCATGGTCTGATTGGTTACTCTGCGCAGTAGACCAATCAGAACATAAGAAAGGTTCTGGAGGGAAATGATACCATTGGTCTTTATCTAAACAGTTTAATTGGTTGTTAACTCACTTAGGGGATGTGGTTTATTTGCCCAGAAAGTTTAAAAGAGAGCCTTCTGCTCTCCGTTTTTTGTGTTGGTTTTCTGTCATGTTCAAATAAAGCTGAATCACTTGTTTAAGAGCTGCCTGAAATCTCATACTTAACATTGGCAATGAGGATGGGATCATTGCAGGTAGGCAGCCCTGCTGAACCAATGCCACAATGGCAGATGAAACTAAGCCGTCCGGGGCACTGGCAGTCAACAACCAACACCTTGCCAACCCACTGCCAATGCCAGCTCAAAGGATGGCAGCCAGCACGAAGTCTGAGCATTCGAACCAGAGCTGGAGGACTGGGACTCATACATCACCCAGTTTGAATTCCACCTGCATGCCAACCAAATCAAGGAAGAAGCCACGAAGATGGCAATGCCAATGTTTGATTCCCAAGATTTTACAGCCTCAAAAGAAGGCAAGGAGTATAATGGCAATATGGGAGACAGCAAGTTGGACCACTGAACCCTTCCTCTGTAGTACCAAAAACAATATTTTACCAAATGGTCTTTGAATATACTGTTAAGTTTATTTTAGTATTTTAATAGTTCCAAGTGGATTCTTGTTCTAATAGAGAGTACATAAGAACATAAGAACATAAGAGAAGCCAATGTTGAATCAGGCCAATGGCCCATCTAGTCCAACACTCTGTCACACAGCGGCCAAAATATACCAGGTGCCATCAGGAGGTCCAGCAGTGGGGCCAGGGCACCAGAAGCCCTCCCACTGCTGCCCCCTCCAGCACCAAGAATAGAGTGCATCACCTGCCCCAGACTGAGAGTTCTCATTCTATACCCTGTGGCTAATAGCCACTGGTGGACTTCTGCTCCATATGTTTATCTAATTTCCTCTTGAAACTGTCCATGCTTGCAGCTGCCACGACCTCCTGTGGCAGTGAATTCCATATGTTAATCACTCTTTGGGTGAAGAAGTATTTCCTTTTATAAGAACATAAGAACATAAGAACATAAGAGAAGCCAATGTTGAATCAGGCCAATGGCCCATCTAGTCCAACACTCTGTCACACAGCGGCCAAAATATACCAGGTGCCATCAGGAGGTCCAGCAGTGGGGCCAGGGCACCAGAAGCCCTCCCACTGCTGCCCCCTCCAGCACCAAGAATAGAGTGCATCACCTGCCCCAGACTGAGAGTTCCCATTCTATACCCTGTGGCTGATAGCCACTGGTGGACTTCTGCTCCATATGTTTATCTAATTTCCTCTTGAAACTGTCCATGCTTGCAGCTGCCACAACCTCCTGTGGCAGTGAATTCCATATGTTAATCACTCTTTGGGTGAAGAAGTATTTCCTTTTATCTGTTCTAACCCGACTGCTCAGCAATTTCATAGAGTGCCCACGAGTTCTTGTATTGTGAGAAAGGGAGAAAAGTACTTCTTTCTCAACCTGCTCAATCCCATTCATAATCTTATAAACCTCGATCATGTCACCCCTCAGCCGTCGTTTCTCCAAGCTAAAGAGCCCCAAGCATTTTAACCTTTCTTCATAGGGAAGGTGTTCCAACCCTTTTATCATTCTAGTTGCCCTTCTCTGCACTTTTTCCAATGCTATAATATCCTTTTTGAGATGTGGTGACCAGAACTGTACACAGTATTCCAAATGAGGTCGCACCAATGATTTATACAGGGGCATGATGATACTGGCTGATTTGTTATCAATTCCCTTCCTAATAATCCCCAGCATAGCGTTGGCCTTCTTTATTGCAGCTACACATTGTGTAGACATTTTCAGCGAGTTATCCACTACGACTCCAAGATCTCTCTCTTGGTCCGTCTCTGCCAGATCAGACCCCATCAACGTGTATTTATATTTAGGATTTTTGGCTCCAATGTGCATCACTTTGCACTTGGCCACATTGAACCCCATTTGCCACGTTGACGCCCACTCACCCATCCTCAACAGATCCCTTTGGAGTGCCTCACAATCCTCCCTGGTTTTCACCACCCTGAACAACTTCGTGTCATCTGCAAATTTAGCCACATCACTGCTTACTCCCAATTCCAAATCGTTAATAAACAAGTTAAAAAGCATGGGACCGAGTACTGATCCCTGTGGTACCCCACTGCTTACCACCCTCCACTGAGAAAGTTTCCCATTTATACTCACTCTCTGTTTCCTATTTATAAGCCAGTTTTTGATCCACAAGAGGACCTGTCCTTTTATCCCATGACTATTGAGCTTACTTAGGAGCCTTTGATGAGGAACTGTATCAAAAGCCTTCCGGAAGTCAAGGTAAATAATATCTATTGGGTCCCCCTTGTCCACATGTTTGTTCACTCCTCAAAAAACACTAACAGGTTAGTGAGACAAGATCTTCCCTTACAGAACCCATGCTGAGTCTGCCTCAATAGTTTTTGTTCATCAATGTGCCTACTAATTCTTTCCTTAATAACAGTTTCCACCAACTTACCCGGTATCGATGTCAGACTGACTGGCCTGTAATTTCCCGGATCTCCCCTGGAGCCCTTTTTAAAGATGGGAGTGACATTAGCTACCTTCCAGTCCTCAGGAATGGAGGCAGATTTTAAAGAAAGATTACATATTTTTGTCAGGAGATCCATAAGTTCACATTTGAGTTCTTTCAGAACTCTCGGATGAATGCCATCCGGGCCTGGTGATTTATTAGTTTTTAAATTGTCCATCATTCGGAGGACTTCCTCTCTTGTCACCGCAATCTGATTCAGGTCTTTCAAACCCCCTCCCAAAATCAGTGCTTCTGGAGTGGGCAAACACTTCTCCTCTTCCACAGTGAAGACAGAGGCAAAAAATGCATTCAGCTTCTCAGCCATTTCCCTATCATCCTTCACTACTCCTTTTACCCCTTGGTCATCCAAGGGCCCCACTGCCTCCCTGGCTGGCTTCCTACTTCTAATGTATTTGAAGAAAGTTTTATTGTTGGCCTTTATGTTTTTTGCGATATGCTCCTCATATTCCCTTTTTGCTTGCCTGATCACAGACTTGCATTTTATTTGCCATAGTCTGTGTTCCCTTTTATCAACCTCACTAAGACTAGCTTTCCACCGCTTAAAGGAATCCTTCTTACCTTTTACAGCTTCCATTACTTTATTTGTTAACCATGCAGGCTTTTTTCTATACCTATTTGTACCTTTCCTAACCTGCGGTATATATTTTTTCTGAGCTTCTAGGATTGTCTTTTTAAATAGTCTCCAAGCTTCCCCAATGGTTTTGACCTTCTCCACTCTTCCTTTCAATTTCTTCCTCACATGTCCCCTCATACCAGAGAAGTTACCCCTTTTAAAGTTAAAAGTGGTTGCGTCAGTCTTTTTGGGCAACTCCCTATCTGTACAAATGTTAAACTCAATGACATTATGGTCACTGTTCCCAAGTGGTGCAATCACTTTTACATCTCTCACCAGGTCTTGGGTGTTACTTAGGACCAAATCCAGGATCGCCTCTCCCCTGGTAGGATCTGTGACCATCTGTTCCACAGCACAGTCATTGAGAGTGTCTAAGAACGGAATCTCTTTTTCCCGACTAGAACTCATATTGACCCAATCAATGTGTGAGTAGTTAAAGTCGCCTATTACAACACAGTTATTTCGTCTAGCCGCTATCTTTAATTCATTCATCATTTTATAATCCTCCTCTATCTTTTGATCTGGTGGGCAATAACAAACTCCCACTGTTAAGCCTCCTTTTGGATCCACTATTTCAACCCATAGCATTTCCAGAAGGGAATCCAATTCTCTTACCCTCTCAATCTTACTGGACGGTATACCCTCTCTGACATACAGAGCCACCGGGGAACTAGAAGAGTAGATCAACTTCTAATCTTAAGTTTGCAGCAGGGGGTTTTGGAGGGAGACTCCAGATTTTCCTTAAGAAGTTATTCTGAATTTTCTTGTTCCACCACCATAATTCAACCCCATACAAAAGTTGAATGATAACTTTCCCCTGGAATACTTTAAGGGCCAGAGTTATTAGCTGGCCAATCTTTGATAAAAAAAATTTATGATGACACCCAGTGTACGGTAGGAAGTTGGTACCCTCAAAGTGGCCACTTTTATATTTGTATCAATCAATAAAAGGAAGACATTAGTACCTGCTAATTCTGCAAGAATTTTAGCTCAATTGTAATTTTATGTTATTTTATTCTGTTGTTATTGATTTTTTACTAATTTAGTTTTAAACCACTGAGTTTTACTCTACTATGTAATAAGCCCCTTTTGTTATGGTGGGCATATATGCTGGGTTGTTATGGCCTATGGTTACAAAAACAATAAATAATAAACCATCAACTTCTGCTTTCTACTTGGAGGACCGGTAAATTTTCTCAAAGCTCTTACCTGCAGAAGAAAGGCACATTTGGACAGAACATAATGATGATGCTTCCAAAAATGTTGTAGGTGTCAAACAGCCACAGCCGGATCGCCCATTGGGTGAACTAGGCGCTCGCCTAGGGCGCACTGGCCTTAGGGGCGCCAAATGGTGCCCCACTCCCCCCCCAAAAGCACCCCCCACCACCCTAACCGGGTGACCGCTGCCGCCACCACCGCTAGACCCCCGCCCCCTTCCCGGCTTTCCCGGGGGCCCCGAAACCACAGAGACCCTGGGAAAGCCAGCCCTGGGAGGGAGGGGGCAGCGACTAGACCCCCCGCCCTCTTCCCGGCTTTCCCAGGGACCTCACAGCCGCGGAGCCCCTGGGAAAGCCAGCCCTGGGAGGGGGGCAGCGGCTAGACCCCCCCACCCCCTTCCCAGCTTTCCCAGGGACCTCGCAGCTGTGAAGCTTCCGGGAAAGCCGGCCCTGGGAGGGAGGGGGCGGTGGCTAGACCCCCCGCCCCCATCCCAGCTTTTCCAGGGACCCCAAAGCCGTGGAGCACCCGGGAAAGCCGGCCCTGGGAGGGAGGGGGCAGCGGCTAGACCCCCCACTCCCTTCCCGGCTTTCCTGGGGACCCTGCAGCCACGGAGCCCTCGGGAAAGCCAGTCCTGGGAGGGAGGGGGTGGTGGCTAGAACCCCTGCCCCCTTCCCGGCTTTCCCGGGGACCCCACAGCCATGGAGCCTCCAGGAAAGCTGGCCCTGGGAGGGAGGGGGCGGCAGCTAGACCCCCTGCCCCCTTCCCAGCTTTCCTGGGGACCCCACAGCCATGGAGCCCTCGGGAAAGCCAGCCCTGGGAGGGAGGGGGCAGCAGCTAGACCCCTCGCTCCCTTCCCGGCTTTCCCGGGGACCCCGCAGCTGCGGAGCCCCTGGAAAAGCTGGCGCTGGGAGGGAGGGGGCAGAGGCTAGACCCCCGCCCCTTCCTTGGCTTTCCTGGGGCCCCCACAGCTGCAGAGCCTCTAGGAAAGCCAGTGCTCTGCCGCCGCCCCCCGGTCTCCAGGCCCCACCGGGAGGTTGGCATCCCCAGTGGAGGGCGCCCCAGGCTGTCCGGCCTAGGGCACCCAGACACCTGGAGCCGGCCCTGCAAACAGCCTTATTTGTGTCTTTCACTTAAAAATATATATATTCAGGGACATCTTTGCCCAGCACCTAGCCAGGGTCTTGTCTTGAACAAATAAAATTTCACTTACATATTCTTATTTGGTATTTTCAGCTAAGGTAAGCAACTGCCTTGTATCACATTTACTTTTTTTTCCATTCTATCTAGTCATTTAACAAGAAGATGCAACTCCTTGCCCCTTCAGAATTGCATATCTTCTTCCCCCGGTATTACTCCCTTAGGGATTAATTCCATTCTTTTTCTTAAATAAAGATCTTTACAAAGTTAGCCATTCCTCCATCTAATGCCATTGTAAGTGGCTTTAATATTGTAGTCTTGATCGAAGGGGCAGAGCAAGGCTTCAAAAGCCTCACAAAGTCACATCACAATCTTGTAATTATGGAGGCTTAGGTCTCCTGACAAAGAGAACCATATTGTGGACTGCCTCTTTAAGAAGCTTACCCAGAAGGCCTCAGTGCAAGCAGGTTTTGCGTGAGAGTAGAAGGAAAACAGCTTCACTTTGTTTGCTGGTAACCAAGCTGGGTTACCAACACTGGCTTAGAAAATTCTTGGGAGATTTTAGGGTCACTGTCTGGCGGGATGAAATTTGGGAGGGCGGAGCTCAGATATAATGTGACATCACTGTGTGATATCATGTGCTGTGATGTCACTTCCAGGTCAACTGTCAAGTGATGTCACATCCTGTGATGCCACTTCCAGGTCAAACTAGTTCCTCAAACTTCTTCCCTTCATGTGAGGTCACCTCCTCCTCTCAAAGTTCAATATTTAAATTCCTTGCTTACATCATTTCCCACTCTCTTCTTTTCCCCTAATTATGTTACTTTTAAGCTTGTGCTACACAACTGAGCTATAGCCACTCCCATGGAGTAAACTAAGCTGAAAAGCTGACTTCAAAAATTTGAGGTCCATTAAGCCACTTTTGACCACATCAAACCATCTTGCTCAGTATTGTCTCCCAGGTCTCCAGCAGAGTAAGATCAACTCCAATACCAGCTTTCTGAGATTATAGCTGGCACCTAGTGGAAGAAGGTTGGGGCAGGGACAGGGGGAATGATGTTGCACTTATGATGCACCGTTACTTCTGTTGAATACCCAGAAGTGACATCACATCACTGGTGTGCTGTCAAAGAGATACTCTAGGATACAGTAGGATTCGGACAAAACTCTATGGTAAAATCAGATCTTTGCATGAATTCTAGAACATTGCATTGGCATCACATTGGTAATACCACATCACTTCTGGTTATTTAAAGAAAGTGACATTGTGCTCTTGTCACAACACACATTTAAAAACATTTTTAGGGCCAGTGGACAACAAAGACAGAGGCTTGGATTTCTCTCTACCTGAGTCTCTACATAATCATGGAAGCTAGTTAATCTTTAGTCCTTTGTAACGACCCTGGAATGTTAGAATATCATGTGTATGTGATGTCATGCCACCATAGCTATGAAACACACTTACACACATATACACAAATTGCTAGCACAGAAAGTCTTAAGATCACACTGCTGTAAGCTTGTTATAACAGGATTGAAATTATATGAATAGCAAGCAATCTGTGATACTAATGCAGAATTCAGTGTAATATATATTAAATAACAGTTGAATGTGCTAGATAACTTTGAGAAATATTAGTAAAAACTGATACTGATTTGAATTTGTCTTATTAGGTCAATGTAAAAATAGGGTTCTCATAGGCCTGATCCTGTTTTTCACTTTTTAACTACATGGGCCATCTCAAAGCTCACACACATGACTGTAATATGCAGACTGGATAGTTGCAGATACAACCAACCATTATTTTACTTCCTTTTTTTTCCTAGCCACCAGCTATTCTTTGAACGGCATTTGGAGGAAATCTGATGTATAGACATCAGCAACACATTTGTTATTGGAATTTATCCTAGGGGAAATATATTTTAAGAATAAAGGCTGGAACCTCTCATCTTTTACCAAGCTATCCTTTGTTCAGGGTTTTTTTTTAATTCAATAGAATTTAACTGTTTGTAGCTAACCTCAGAGTTGAATCTATCTGTAGCACTGTATATCATCTGCACTGTAGTAATAAAACCGGGACAGGGTAAAAGCCAAACCGGGACCGGGACAGGGTAAAAGCCGGAACGGCCCGGAACGGCCCGGAACGGGCACTAAACAAACAATAGTGCCGCAAAAAACAGTGGCGCGCAAAAAACAGTGGCATGCGTTACAGCCACTCCAGAACAATATTCCAGAAGTGAAAACACGGAACTCCCACCCTTTTATTAACCCGTTCCAGGCCAAAAAGCCTCCGGAACACCCCGGAACGGCCCGGAACGGGCACTAGACCAACAATAGTGCCACAAAAAACAGTGGCATGCATTACAGCCACTCCAGAACAATACTTCAGAAGTGAAAACACGGCACTCCCACCCTTTCATTAACCAGTTCCAGGCCAAAAAGCCTCCGGAACACCCCGGAACGGGCACTAAACAAACAATAGTGCCACAAAAAACAGTGACATGCATTACAGCCACTCCAGAACAATACTCCAGAAGTGAAAACACGGCACTCCCACCCTTTTATTAACCCTTTCCAGGCCAAAAAGCCCCCGGAACACCGCAGAACAGCCCGGAACGGCCCGGAACGGGCACTAAACCAACAATAGTGCCACAAAGAACAGTGGCATGCATTACAGCCACTCCAGAACAATACTCCAGAAGTGAGAACACGGCACTCCCACCCTTTTATTAATCCGTTCCAGGCCAAAAATCCTCCGGAACGGCCCGGAATGGGCACTAAACAAACAATAGTGTTGCAAAAAACACTGGCATGCATTGCAGCCACTCCAGAACAATACTTCAGAAGTGAAAACACGGCACTCCCACCCTTTCATTAACCAGTTCCAGGCCAAAAAGCCTCCGGAACACCCCGGAAGGGCCCGGAATGGGCACTAAACCAACAATAGTGCCACAAAAAACAGTGGCATGCATTACAGCCACTCCAGAACAATACTCCAGAAGTGAGAACACGGCACTCTCACCCCTTTATTAACCCGTTCCAGGCCAAAAAGCCTCCGGAACACCACGGAACAGCCCGGAACAGCCCGGAATGGGCATTAAACAAACAATAGTGCCGCAAAAAACACTGGCATGCATTACAGCCACTCCAGAACAATATTCCAGAAGTGAAAACACAGAACTCCCACCCTTTCATTAACCAGTTCCAGGCCAAAAAGCCTCCGGAACACCCCGGAACGTCCCGGAACTGGCACTAAACCAACAATAGTGCCGCAAAAAACAGTGGCATGCATTACAGCCACTCCAGAACAATATTCCAGAAGTGAAAACACGGAACTCCCACCCTTTCATTAACCCGTTCCAGGCCAAAAAGCCTCTGGAACACCCCAGAACGGCCTGGAACGGGCACTAAACAAACAATAGTGCCGCAAAAAACAGTGGCATGCATTACAGCTGCTCCAGAACAATTCTCCAGAAGTGAGAACACGGAACTCCCACCCTTTTATTAACCCGTTCCAGGCCAAAAAGCCTCCGGAACACCCCGGAACAGCCCGGAACGGCCCGGAAGGGGCACTAAACAAACAATAGTGCCGCAAAAAACAATGGCATGTATTATAGCCACTTCAGAACAATTCTCCAGAAGTGAGAACATTGCACTCCCACCCTTTTATTAACCTGTTCCACGCCAAAAAGCTTTCGGAACACCCCAGAACGGCCCGGAACAGGCACTAAACAAACAATAGTGCCGCAAAAAACAGTGGCATGCATTACAGCCACTCCAGAACAATACTCCAGAAGTGAAAACACGGAACTCCCACCCTCCGGTACACTCCGGAAAAGCCTCTGGAACACTCCGGAACAGCCCGGAATGGGCACTAAACACTCCAGAAGAATATTTTGGAAATTCAAATGTAGAGATATTGTGCACTTATTAATCTATTCTGTGCTCAAATGCCCCCAGAAGACCTCGGAACAGGCCAGAATGGGCATTAAACAAACAACAGTTCCGCAAGAAACCATGGGATGCATTATAGAAACTCCAGAACAATATTTTGGAAATCCAAACAGAGAAATATTGTGTACTGATTAACTCATTCTGGGCCAAAATGCCTCTGGAACAGCCCAGAATGGGCTGGAATGGCCTTTAAGCAAACAACAGTCCCACAAGAAAAAGTAGGGTGTGTTAAAGGCACTCCAGAAGAATATTTTGGAAGTCCAAATGCAGAAATACCTTGCAGTTATTAACCCATTCCTGGCCAAAATGCCTGTGGAACACCTCGGAACTTTGACAGGAGAAAAAATCTATACCGTCCTCTAGTTTGTAATCTTTTTCCTCTGAGGAACAGAGAGAAAGAAAATGACTTTAAGTCCTCTTCATTCAGGTGTCTTCAAGTTTTGCAGTGGCGGGGTGCTTGTTTAAAAAATAGCTTCCTGAGTAAAGAATAGTTATCTGAGTAATCCTGTGTCTTTCAAATCAATTTGCGTGCTACCAAAAATCCACATATGTGGCATATTAGTAGAAATACTATTCATTCTTAGAAGAAAAGGGCCATGTTTAATATTCTGTATTATGACTCCATAGCAAGGTAAAGAGTTCCCAAAATCCAAGGCCCACTATAATAACATTTAAAATCACTAATAGTGAAAAGTACTGAGACTGACAAGTGATTTCAGCTCTCACATACTTTATTAGATCGTGAACAAGACAAAGTAGTCGGCTCGCAGACCGATTTATATTCCCAAAGGAAACCACACCCCACACACCCCAAACAGCCGTGAGTGGTCTATTTACAGCAATTGCATTAACCTCTTGGATCCTAGTTCCCTGATTGGAGGGGACTCAGGAGCCGAGGGTCTTTTGTCCTCAAGGTCCAAGCTCAGACACTTCGCTTGGCTGCATGGTGGACCAGTTAGAACCAGTTGGAGCACATCGTCGGCTAGGGTATATTACACCCCTCCCCCCTTGGTCTGAAACTAGATACCCGCAAATAAAGTCCTTCAGGTATGGGTGCGGTTTGCGCTCTCGGGTTGAGCAGTGGGGTTCCAATGTCGCTGAAGCTGGAGCCATCACTGCCGTTCTCAGCAGAGTGCTGTCCACAGGCTATGTGCTGGCGGGCCCCTGGGTTGGCCCTGCAGGGTTTGGAGGCTGACTAGCGATGGCTGGGTTGCACAGTTCCTCCAATGGGCCCGGTGTGGTTACCAGATCGGTGGTCTCAAGCGTGTCTGGTTCCCCGAAGTTTTCCGGCTCCACCAGCAGGGTTTGTCTGTGAAGTTGGTCACTGTGGTGGTGTAGTATTTGTCCATCCTCATTGGAGACCTCATAGGAGCGGGGCCCTCAAACTCTCACTACTCTTGCTGGAATCCAAGGGGGCCCTCTGGTGAAGTTCCATGCATAAATGGGATCTTCAGGGAAAAACCCTCGGGTGGCTTCTGGAGTTTCGATGGCCGGCTCTTGCTCAGGTGCTCGGTCTGGATGGAGCCGGTCCAGCCTTGATGTGAGACATCTGCCCATCAGCAGCTTGGCCAGGCTCCAGCCCGTTGTGGAGTGTGGCATTGTTCTTTAGCCGAAAAGGAAAGAGGCCAACTTGTAGTCCCAATCGATGGAGTCCAACCCGTTGGTGGCGGGGAGGAATAGGGCTGAGTGGACATAAGAACATAAGAGAAGCCAATGTTGAATCAGGCCAATGGCCCATCTAGTCCAACATTCTGTCCCACAGCGGCCAAAAATACCAGGTGCCATCAGGAGATCCAGCAGTGGGGCCAGGACACTAGAAGCCCTCCCACTGCTGCCCTCCACAGCACCAAGAATAGAATGCATCACCTACCCCAGACTGAGAGTTCCTATCTATACCCTGTGGCTAATAGCCAGTGATGGACTTCTGCTCCATATGTTTATCTAATTCCCTCTTGAAACTGTCCATGTGTGTAGCTGCCACCACTTCCTGTGGCAGTGAATTCCATATGTTAATCACTCTTTGGGTGAAGAAGTATTTCCTTTTATCTGTTCTAACCCGACTGCTCAGCAATTTCATTGAGTGCCCACGAGTTCTTGTATTGTGAGAAAGGGAGAAAAGTACTTCTTTCTCAACCTGCTCTATCCCATGCATAATCTTATAAACCTCAATCGTGTCACCCCTCAGCCGTCGTTTCTCCAAGTGACGGATCCTGTAATGGTGAATTCTTGGAACTCTCCAGACATGAAGGCTGTCCCATTGTCCATCACTAGGGTGTCTGGGAGGCCCTGGAAACTGAAGATCCGCCACATCACTTTGATAGCCACCCTTGATGATGTTACGGAGACAGGGAAGACCTGCAGTCACTTATTGTAAGAGTCCACAAGAATGAAAAACAGTTGCCCCTGGAATGGCCACATGAAATCCAGGTGGAGTCGCAACCAGGGGCAGTAGGAGAACTCCCAAGCTCTCTCTGGTGCTCTGGGCGGGTCGGGGCGAGAGGCTTGGCAGGGCTGGCATTGCTTTACCTTCTCTTCGATGTCCCGATCAAGGCCCGGCCACCAGACATAGCTCCTCACCAATGCCTTCATTCTTAAGACCCCTGGATGGTGCTTGTGCAGAGCCTCTAAGATGCGCTGCTGGAGCAGGCCCAGTATCACCACCCAGCCTCCCCACATCAAGCACCCTTTATATGCCGACAGTTCGTCCTTTCTTGTGAGGAATGGTGTAAACTCTGAGCTCTCTTTGGCCAAATGCCACCCCCTCCCCACCCAGTCCAGGACCCAACAGAGGACCTTGTCCTGGGCTGTGAGGTGGGCCACCTCCCTCATGTGGACCGGGCAGTTGGGAAGCGACTCCAACAGGGCAACTGTGTGGGCAGGAGCAGGGTTGGGATCCATCACTGGCAGTGACAGGTGGCTGAGGGCATCTGCGTGGCCCATGGCTTTCCCGGGGTGATGTAGGAGGGTGTAGGTGTACCCTGCCAGGAAGATGGACCACCTGAGGACCTGGGGGGAGACCATTTGGGGCGTCTGGTGGTCCAGAGCCAGGAGAGGCTTATGATCCATCAATACTGTGAAGGGCCAACCGTAGAGGTAGTGGTGGAATTTTTTGACCCCAGCCACTATCACCAATGCCTCTTTTTCTATCTGCATTTAGTTGCACTCCGCAGAAGACAAAGTCTGTGAATAATAAGCGACTGGGACCTCCCAGCCATCCCACAGCTGGTGGCCCAGGACCGCCCCGACCCCGTAGGGGGAGGCGTCACAAGCGAGGACCACCAGGAGCACCTCATTGAAATGGCGCAGGACAGAGTTTGAGGTGAGCAAGTCCTTGACCCCTTGAAAGGCCGCCACGTGCTCGGGTCCCCAGGCCCAGGTTGCCTCTTTATCCAGTAGGTGGTGAAGTGGTTCCGCTACTGCAGCTTTCAAGGGCAGGAACACATGGTAGAAGTTGAGCAGGCCCAAGATAGCCTGCAGTTCCACCTTGGAAGGGGGGGAGCACATGTGATCGCCCTCACTTTATCATCCGTGGGGTGGATTCCCTGAGCATCCACCACAAACCCCAGAAATTCAATGCAGGGCACCTCTAGAAGGCATTTTTCTTTCACCTTGAGACTGGCGGAGTCAAACCTCTGGAGCATTTGTCGGAGCCGGTCCGCAAAAATTGTGGAGTCCACTGCCGTGACGATCATATCATCTAAAAAGGGTTGTACTCCTGGAATGCCTTTAAGGGAATCCATAAATGATTGGAAAATCCCTGGTGCCACACAGACCCCAAACTGCAATCTCGTTACTTGGAACGCCTTTTTGTGCGTGGTGATTGTCTGCGCCTTGGCGGCGGCTGCATCCACCGGCAGTTGCTGGTAAGCCTGTGCCAGATTCAGCTTACCAAAGACCTTGGCTCCCGCTAGGGAGGCCAATACGTGGCTTACCACCAGGACCAGGTAAGCATGGTCTTGCAGGGCTTTGTTGATAGTTCACTTGTAATTGGCACATATCCTCATGTCACTGTTCGGTTTAACCAGCGTGACAATGGGGATGTCTCAGTGCACAGACGTTACTGGTTCCAGCACCCCTTGCTCGACAAGGTGGTCAAGCTCGGCCTCTATTTTTGCTCTCATCTCTAAGGGGGGGAGCTGTGCCTTAATGTGGATGGGCCGTATTGCTGGGTCAAGGTCCAGAGAGATGGGGTCCCCGGTGTACCTCCCCAGAGTCCTGTCAAACACCTTTGGAAACTCTCTGCAGACCGCTTCCAAATCCGTCATCCAGAACTGGTTGATCCCTGATATTTTGAGGCTCAGGGGCGTGAACCAGGAGAGGCCCAACAAACTAGTGAGGTGCCCTTCCACCACCAACAGGTCGAGGAATCCTGAGAACCCCTTAAACTGGACCCAGAACTTGCCCCAGTCATGGACCACCACAGGGTTCTTATTGAAGTCCTGCAATGTGAGACCCTGTGGCTTGTGCAGATGGGGTCCCCCGTTGGGCACAAGGAATGGAGGGTTTCAGCCAAGGTTATGGAAAATGATGAGCCGGAGTCAATTTCCATGGGACAGGGGGACCCCTCAATAAGGACCATCACATGCACCTTGTCTAGGCCGTCTGGGGGCAAGTTACATACCTTTTGTTGGTGGTGGACCAAAACGGTGTGGAGATCCAACGAGTCAAGCTGTGCCGTTGTTTGCTGGCATTGTCCCTTTGAGCGGCAAACCTTGGCGATGTGGCCTGTCTTTTGGCAGGTACGGCAGACGGCGTCCCGGAATCTACAAGACCAGCGCTCATGGGGTTCACCGCAGCTGGCACAGGGTGCAGAGGTGGGGCATTGGGAGTGCAGGGCTGGGTGGCGTCAGAACTGTAGGACCTCCTCGTTGTCGGAGATGTCAGACCCAACCATTGCTTGTGTGTGGTGGACCGCCTTGGTGTGGCAATCTCGGTGGGCCTTCTCGTATGCCATTGCCTCCCAGATCGCCTTGTTGAGATCCAGGTCATTTTGGCTAACCAGCTTCCTCCACAACTTGGGGTCCTGTAATCACACAAGGAACTGGTTTAGCAGTGCATCTGCCAAATCGGGGAACAAACACCTCGTGGCAGCCCAGCACAGAGCCGCAAAGAAATCAGAGGCGGTTTCGTCCAGACCCTGGACCTTCGCAAAAAAATCCATCCTTTCCACAAATTTTGTGGGCTTAGGGGCCAGGTGGTCGGTCAGTGCTTTGACCAGCGTGGCGTAGGACTCGTCTTTGGGCAGCCGAGGATGTATTAAGTCCTTCAACAGGAGGTGTGCTGCCATTCCGCAGTACACCTTTTTCTTACCCGGCTCTGTGACATTGTGTATGGTGAAGTGGCACTCCAGGGTCTCCAGCCAAGTCTCCCATTGGGTAGGTTGGGAGATGTCGAAGGCAGGGAGGCTCTCGGAGGCAGCAGCCATCTTATGGGTTCCACATGGAGCCTCAGAAGCGGTGGCGGTGGACTAGGAGCGGTGCCGTGCTGCTCTCAGGGTTAGCAATGCGATGTTCGGGTCTAGGAGCGGTGCTGGAAATGGCAACTGGAAAGGCGGCGTGAAGGGTTCTCCTCATTGGCCTCGATGCAATGCTTGATGCGGGGTCTCTGTTCATGGGAGGTAGCATCCCAACTTCATCACCAGTGAAAAGTACTGGAACTGACGAGTGATTTCAGCTCTCACATACGTTTTTTTTCTGTGTTAAAACTCTCCTAAAAGGAGAGAATTTTATTCTTTTTATAAGAAAAGGGTAGGGTAGACAGATGGGGAAAGAAAAAGATGGAGTGAAGTTTTTTTCTGTTAAAAAGGGTTAGTTTTAGTTAGTAATCAATACCATTTTTGGCATCTATCACAGTTAGAAGATCTTCTTTTTAACTTTACAAAGTCCAAAATCACTCTGTTAATGCAGTTAGTAAAGTCCATTGGGGTTAGTAATTAAACAGCTCCTTACAGATGTTACACGAATAGTCCTCAAGATATCTTCTTTTTAAGTCTCTTCCAATTATGGATTGAGTCCTTTTTAGCCTTGATGGCTTCCGTTCCATCACCTCCTTCCCCTGGGCTGCTGTCTTCTTCACTACTTGTCCCAATTTTGAGTGCTGTGTCTTCCATGCTGGCGTGTCTCTTCAGAAGTTTTTGCATTTTAAAGATGTAGTCCATCTTCTTTCTTTTCTCTTTTTCCTTGTACTTCTGGCCTTCAAATTTCCAGGGCTCCATAAACACTACGCGTGATATTAGATCTCTGATATGTTGCCTGCTATGCTCAACATCCCCTTCTACTGGCAGAGTATTTTCTTTTATAAAAGTGGAATAGGCTTTGGGAGCCATGTCCACCTCTTCTTTTAATTCTTTCGCTTCACTGCCAGTTAGGGGTGCCAAGACATTCGTCAAGGTAAATCCGAGATCTTCTTTCTCTTCTTCTTTTACGCCCTGAAAACTTAGAATCAGATTCGATTTCTGTTCAATTTCCACCATCTTCCTTGTTGTTTCCGATATCTGTTTCTGTCGACTGATGAGAACACTTTCTACTTTAAGCAAAGTTTTGTTGATTTTCTGCATTTGCTCCAGCAGAGAGCACAGTATCTCCTTTTCCTGTTGATTGACAGCGAGCTCGGGGGGGGGCTACCCGGACCGGAAGTCCCTCCTCTCTTCTCTTCCGGTTTCTGCAGGACTTTTTCCATTGTCAACATTTTGTTTTTTGTTTTGTTTACATTTACAAAGTTCGTGCCTCATCCCCCAGGAAGCTAATAGGATCTTAATCTTCCGTACAGCCCCAACGGTACTCTCACTAACTCTTTTTTCTCTCTGCCCCCCTTCGCGCTCCCTTTGTTGATCTTGCTTCTCAAAAGGGGTGGGGACTCCTCCCTCCTCCCATACGCTTATACGCTTGCGGGGGGGGTCAAATTTACGCTTCGAAATAGATCTTCAACTCACGATTCGATGCCACTTCTTCTTTTTATGTTAAATCATAGCGCTGTCTTCACTCCTGGAAGTCGGTGGCGCTGCTAAGTCCCATTATGGGCACGACGAAGCGGGGCCGATTGGGGCGGGGAGAAAGCCTCAATTTCCCGGCTGTCTGCCGGCAAAGAGGCTACTCCCCAAGCACCCCCGGTTCGGAGCCTTTGCCTAAGGCTCACTAGGGTCTTTCGCACATGCGAAGACCCCCCCTAACTGCGCGTGGGCTAACCGCCTCCGGGAGCGTCCCGAGAGGCGGCCGCCATTCGCAACGCCGAAACCGAAACCCAGCTCTCACATACGTTATTAGATCAAGAACAAGAAAAGTAGTCGGCTAGCAGACCGGCTTATATAAACCACACCCCACACACCCCAAACACCCATGAGTGGTCTATTTACAGTAATTGCATTAACCTCTCGGATCCTAGTTCCCTGATTGGAGACCCTCAGTCTTTTGTCCTCAAGGTCCAAGCTCAGCACTTCGCTTGGCTGCATGGTGGACCAGTTAGAACCGGTCAGAGCACATGGTCGGCTTGGGTACATTACAAGTACAAAGTAACTGTCACTGAAAAATAACAGATGAAGTTATAGCAAAGTGATCTAATAATTTAACCAACTGGTGGAGGTAGCCCTAAATATTTGTTTGAATGTGGTACTAATGCAAGCAGGTACAATCGTCTGTGGAACCCCATAGCAGAAAGACAAAAAGAGTGAGCAACAGCTACCCAGCATGACTCCTGAAAATTACACTCAGGTAGAAATGCATCCACTCAACTATGAAACACGCCCCCCACGTTCCAGGGGCATTTCAACCTCGAAAGGGTTAATGAGTGCACAACATTTCCATGTACTGATTTCCAAAATATTGTTGTGGAGTGTCTGTAACAAATCCCACCATTTTTAGTGATGCTGTTACTTGCAGAATGCCCATTTGGCCTGGAAAGAGTTAATAAAAGCATGAAAGTCTCATATTTTCACTTCTAGAATACTGTTCTGGAGTGCCTGTAATGGATGCCACTGTTTTTTGCGGCACTATTATATGTTTAGTGCCCGTTCCGGGCCGTTCCGGGATGTTCCGGAGGTCGTTCGGCCTTGAAAAGGTTAATAAAACAGTGGGAGTTCCGTGTTTTCACTTCTGGAATATTGTTCTGGAGTTGCTGTAATGCATGCCACTGTTTTTTGCGGCACTATTGTTTGTTTAGTGCCCGTTCCAGGCCGTTCCGGGGTGTTCTGGAGGCTTTTTGGCCTGGAACGGGGTAATAAAAGGGTGGGAGTGCCGTGTTCTCACTTCTGGAGTATTGTTCTGGAGTGGCTGTAATGCATACCACTGTTTTTTGTGGCACTATTGTTGGTCTAGTGCCCGTTCCGGGCCGTTCCGGGGTGTTCCGGAGGCTTTTTGGCCTGGAACGGGTTAATAAAAGGATGGGAGTTCCGTGTTTTCAGTTCTGGAATATTGTTCTGGAGTGGCTGTAATGCATGCCACTGTTTTTTGCGACACTATTGTTTGTCTAGTGCCCGTTCCGGGGTGTTCTGGAGGCTTTTTGGCCTGGAACGGGTTAATAAAAGGGTGGGAGTTCCATGTTTTCACTTCTGGAATATTGTTCTGAAGTGGCTGTAATGCATGCCACTGTTTTTTGCAACACTATTGTCTGTTTAGTGCCCGTTCCGGGATGTTCCGGAAGCTTTTTGGCCTGGAAAGAGTTAATAAAAGGGTGGGAGTTCCGTGTTTTCACTTCTGGAATATTGTTCTAGAGTGGCTGTAATGCATGCCACTGTTTTATGTGGCACTATTGTTGGTCTAGTGCCCGTTCCGGGCCGTTCCGGGGTGTTCCGGAGGCTTTTTGGCCTGGAAAGAGTTAATAAAAGGGTGGGAGTTCCGTGTTTTCACTTCTGGAGTATTGTTCAGGAGTGGCTGTAATGCATGCCACTGTTTTTTGTGGCACTATTGTTTGTTTAGTGCCCGTTCCGGGCCATTCCGAGGTGTTCTGGAGGCTTTTTGGCCTGGAAAGGGTTAATAAAAGGGTGGGAGTTCCGTGTTTTCACTTCTGGAATATTGTTCTGGAGTGGCTGTAACGCATGCCACTGTTTTTTGCGGCACTATTGTTTGTTTAGTGCCCGTTCCGGGCCGTTCCGGACCGTTCCGCCTTTTACCCTCTCCCATAAAACCCAAAAAACCTTCAGTTCTGATGGAGGATGGAGGGAAATCCCACATTCTGAAATTACATTGTGTACACAGCTCTCTTGAGCTGTCCCAGGGAAGTTAAGCTTAGGTGTCTGTCCCCAAGAGCAAACTGATGTCCTCAGAGTCTTCAGTAAAGCCTCCAGCATTACTGACCACCAAAGAGAAAGGTGCCTGTACAGAAGCTCCGAGTGTGGTTCAGTTCAATAGGAAGGGTGACACAGCCACTGACTTCAACTAGGCACCTCTTCACCATTGCTCCAAAAGGTGTTCCACATTGTCAGAGGCTTCAGAGTATTGGGGGGAAGGGAGGCCTTAACAAATGTTTCCATATTTTTGTTAAAAGACCAGCATTTTCATGTTTGAGACCTCCCCAGCCTCTTTCAGTTTTCCTTTCATATCTTTTTTTGGCTAAAGAGGAATATTTAAAAGTAATATTAATTTCTTGTTTCTATGCTTTATGTAACCAGCCCCTCAAATTCCTTTTTTGCTTGCAAGAGTTATGCTCTTTTTTTATCAATTTAGGTAAGTCCTTAATTTTTTTGATGTGTTATGTTGTGTACTGCGAGGGAACCATACTTGCGAAAGGGCTCACAAGCAAACGTGCAAAATAGCGGAGCTTAGAGTGCATAACAATAGAAGGCCTGGATCCTAGAATGAACCAATAGATAGATCCTGATCCTAGTAATAGCCAATTGATAAACAATACTCTGTAAATAGCCTATCGTGGGGTGTGGGGTGTGTGTTGGGTGTGGTGTGTTTCAGGAATATAAGCAGAGCTCCAACCTTGCAAGTTTGTCTTAGTTTGGAGCTGAAACTATTAAATAAACGTGAGCTAATCACTCAATGCGTCTGAACCCAGTATATTTCACTGGTGATGAGGATGGGATCCCAATGAGCGAGCCTGACCCGACCTCCAGCACCAACTCTGGCACCAGCATCACACTGTGCAACGAGCCACAGCCCTCTGCACCTTATAGGTCATGGCTGCCTCTCTGGGACATCTCCCTGAGTTTGACTCACCCCGAGTTATGGGAGATCTGGGTGGAGAATTTAAAATTCTTCGTTCGGTTCCAGGGCATCGATGCCACTGACAAAAATAAATCACTCCTACTCACGTCTGTGGCATCGCCACCTAACGCCTCGCCCAGAGCCTTATCATGCCCAAGACCTTGGGTGAGGCCAGCTACAATGAATTGTTCAAGGCACTCACCAGTCATTTCATGCCTCAACCAACCAAGATGATGAGGCACATGGACTTCTTTGTGCACCAGCAGAAGTCCGATGAAGCAGCCACCGACTTCATGGCCAAACTCCGCAGACTGGCCCTCCACAGCAGATTCCCTGACCTAGGAGATGCCCTCCTTAACTAATTCGTCGCAGGCATCAGGGAACCGAAGCTCCGCCATAAGCTCATCAGCCACGTGGAGCTGACTCTAGAAACAGCGATGCAAGAGGCCACAGCCTTTGAAAAATTCCAACATGACCACCGGAGCCACACCACACATCAGGCCGCAGCCACCCTGGTCTCCGATATCTCTGATGACGACAAAGGGCACTAGGTTTGTCACCCAGTCTCGCGGCCGTCCTCCGCCATCCACAGAGAGCGGCCTGGGTGGATATTAACAACGAACACACCCATGCACTCCAGCACCCAAGCACCCTGCACTAGCTGTGGCAAGGACCACGAATGACACTCATGCTGATTCTGCAATGCAACCTGCAAGACCTGTGGCAAAACCAGCCACATCGCGTGTGTCTGCCACTCCCGGGGGGACAGACGTCGCTCCATGGTTCATCAGGAAGCAGAAGATCTACACACAACAGCCGTCCATCATCACCAGGTATTTAACTTGCCCCAGGACATCCCCAACGAAATTAAGGTGAAAATGCATATTGAGGGGGCGCCCTGTGAGATGGAGTTGGACACGGGGTCCTCTTTCTCCATTATCTCTGAAGAGACTCTCCAGAGGCTCTGCCCACAGGGGGCCCCCACTTGAAACCCACCGGGTTTACCCTCAGAGACTTCCAAAAGAACTCGGTGACCATTAAGAGATGGGGCAAATTCCACGTGCGTATTAATATACCCTCTTCATCATGTCATCTGATTGCTGGTTTTAAATAACCTTAATGCTTTCTGAGAAAGTTTGACCTTTGGAAACATAGCAGTCTGCTCATGGTTTCTAGTCTATTCATGGTTCTCTACATCAGGACGACTAGCTGTAAACAGAGTCCTACCTACATAAGATCCAAATGGATATCAAAGAGTTAAGTATCCATTTTCAATACATCAGTGGTTCCACAGATTCATTTTATGTCTCCCATTACACTGCAGAGCAAATATTGCTGAATACTAAGTGTGATTTTAACAAAAATAAACAAGTGGTGCATACAAAAGTTGTTATGCACACACAATAGGCCCCTTTTGCTGACTCATGTTCCTATGATGTTGCATAAAGCATGTATGACAGCATATGATGTATTTTTCCATTTTAATTTTCAGCTCACAGCAGCAACTCCATTACATATGAATACAAAGAACACTTTTGAAGGCATAGCACTACACGGCATGTGAGCACCATTTGCTAAAATTACCAATATGTGTTTCATTATTAAAATCATTTGATGTTGAGGAGAGAGAGCACACAAAAAAGAATTAATCATAAAAACCCAGCACATACCAAGCATGGTGCCTCATAGTCACAGTCTATTCTTTTGCAAACCAAACATTAACCACTTGGCATGTAAATATTACTTATGGACTACTTTACCTTCAGCTTTATTACAACAGGATTCAGCAGAGATCCGTGTCACTTAAAAAACACATATTTTGCTACTGATAGCTTTTTCAAAATGGTGCAAGGCTTGAAATTAAATTACATCAAATTCCTTCATATTATTCTGCATTAGCTTCCCTTTTATTTACTGTCACCCAGCCAGTGTGATATCATCCTGGCTGTAGAGGAATGGCAACGCTATTTATACTGTACTGCACTGTCCTTTAATTGACCTTGTTTGTGCAGTGGAATGGTGGCTTTTCTCAAGCTGCCGGCCTCTTTATGGCTGCATTTTGACCATGCACTAGTGATTCTTTGTGCTGCTGCAGAGTTCAGGAATCAATACTGCATTCCCCGCAGCCGATAAAGGATAGCTGACAGCATGAATTAACTGAATGTCATCAGTTGCATGGAGGGTCATTGTCTTTAAGGGAAATTGGGACGATTACCAGCTTCCATCACTTAGCGGAGGTTTTAATGCAAAGCGTGGGGTTGCTGTAATTTAATTTTGGCCTGCTGCTCCGGCACACTCCCCTTTACTATGGCTTCATGGAGGCTAAGCTATTAATGGCTGCAAACCAAAACACATAAGAGACAAAGGCACAGAGAGACAGTGGCACAGAGGCAGCAGTTACTTCTGATTTAACAGGAGCTTTCTTGTAGTGTTTACAGAAATTGGCAGGCACCCTTGTTTCCCCAAAGAGTACTCACCACTGCACTAATCCACAGGAAATGAGCCAAAACTACAAACAACTTTGCCGCAGCCCTTCCAGGGGACTGCAGGGGAGAAGGGAAGAAATGGGTTGGGGGAAAAAAGAAAAAAACTGAGAACTTGTTGCTCTTTGTCTTTTAGGCTTTTCAGTTTGGTTGAGATGTTTTTACATCAACAGTTGCAGCTGGATGGGTGCAGCAAAGTATACCTAGTCAAGACTGTGGTTAATTAAATGCAAACTTCCTAGCTGCTGAGAGGATGAATGAAATGGCATTTTTGCAAAAAGTAATGGGCTTTACTCCAGGTGCAATGAAATTGAAAGCTGTAGTTCCATCTGACAGGTAATATTGCTCATTCAAATGGATTTAAGCTCAGTTATTTAAAGGGGCAGTGTATTAGTCACAACCCATTTAACACAAGCTTTTAGCTTGTTTTCACATTTGACAGTGGTAGGTAAGTCTGTCTGGGAAGGAACATTTTGAAAGCAATCTCTCTAAAGTTTTATCTTCTCATTGTTTGCCGTAAAGTAGTAAGTAAGGTCATGCTGGGGGGGCAGTTTGAGGTGTTTCCCCCCCAATTCTGTTCCAAAGAGCTCAGGATGATATACAGGTATGATCCCACCTTTCCCTCACAACAGCCCTCTGAAGATATGTTGGAAGATAAGGACCATCCCCAGATTGCCAAGCGTCATGTATGAGTATGGATTTGAATCCAGACTTCCTTGGTCCAAATCCATCACATACACATGAAGCTGCCTTATACCAAGTCAGAGCATTGGTCCATCAAGGTCAGTATTGTCTACTCAGACTGGTTCTGGCTTTCCAAGATCTCACATAAAGTTCCTTCATATCACCTACTGCCTTTCAACAGGAGATGCTGGGAATTGAGTTTGGGACCTACTCCCTGCAAAGCAGAGTCTCTTCCATAGAGCCACATTCCCTGTCCCAGCACTAACCAGTACACCACCAAGCACAAATAATACTCACCATAGTGCAATTACACAGAATTATCAGAATAGATTGATTTTGGCATATTCTCAATCACTTAGCATTCAACACATGTGGAAAATTTCTACCAAAGAAATTGGGTTCTATCATTTGCCCTGGCACCCCCCAAATGAACTCAACAACAAATAGATAGACAACTGCAAAAACAGGCTACAAACAACTTTACACTGATATTGAAACTTGAAACATATATTGGAATGTCAACAAAGTTATCATTGCTTCACTGGGTTGTTGTTTCTTTCCTTCAATGTTATTGCTGTAATGTTATTTCTTTCTTTTAACGTTGTTGCTATAATGTTATTTGTTGTGACGGTGGTCTTCGAAATGATCTACCGTTTCGATGGTGTTTCTTTTTCCAAACCGAAAAAAAATGTAACACTTAGCCAAAGAACCTTAAACAAACATATCAGGTCAATTTCTCAACAATGATGCATACTGGATGAATCCTAATCACTGGGTCATATCATCCATATTAACAAGACATCAGGAGTTACTGAGCGATAGCCTGCTTGTCAGAGATGTCTTGTTAAGACTTGTCTGAATAACAGAAACAGTTACTTATTTATGACAAATTATCTGGTGTTTATTTTTATACAAAGTTACCTCATTCCTGTTGCCTGTTCACCTCCTAAACCCTAAACCTAATTCTTACCTGACCATTTCCCCTTAAAGTAGAATAAATCAATCTGTCAGTTTTGATTTCCATCAGCCTCTCATGTGCCATTATCAAACCAGGACAAAAAAAGTATTTTAGTCTCTCCCTTTAGTTCCTTAGGCTGGGTCAGAAAGGAAAACCATGTGAGGTAAGGTGAAGTCATCATAACAGCCTTCTGGACAGATCCACCCCTGCTCCAAACTCAGTCAGCATTTATTGCCAGCCATGCTTATAACTGCCTGCACATCACTGTGTGCAGAGATGTGCCCAGCTTCATTCCTCTCGCCTGATGTGCTACAAGGCTAGTACCAAGTTCTGAAGATGCCAAGAGCCCCCCTCCCCAAATTTCTGATTGGCCCTATTAGGATTGCCAGACCCATGGTTTGGGTGGGGGTTGCTCTGATTTTTAGGACTTTTGCTCTCCGCCAGCCAGCTGGGTGGCAGGGAAGCCCCATCCCGAACAGCCTCCTTGTGAAGCAACATTGCCAACACAATGACGGCACATGGAAGTGATGTCATCATGCTGGGGACATCACACAGCAACACTCTAGCAGTTTGGGCAAAACTCTATGGTACCCATAGAGATTTGCACCAAATGCTAGAGCATTGCCCTGTGACATCTCTGGCATTATGACCTAGGTTCCATGTGACATCATCATGGCAACATCACCCCACTCCTGGAAAGCTCTCTCCTGCCAGCAACCCTAGGTCCTATATAGTAATCAGTTAACACCATGCTCCCCCTAGGGACGGTGGGTAGGTCAGCAGCAGTGAGAAGGCTGCAAGTGAGAGGAAGCAGCAGGGCAAAATGACCAACTGCCCTCATCTGATTGGCTGCTGATTTCTCTGCAGCTAATGGAGCCAGTTTGGTCTAGTGGCTAGGAGCATGGACTTTAATCTGGGAGAACTGGGTCTGATTCCCCACTCCTCCACATGCAGCTGCTGGTGTGACCTTGAGTCAGTTACAAGTTATTTCAGAGCTGTTCTCTCATGAGCTGCTCTCAAAGAGCTCTCTCAGCCCCACCTACCTCACAAGGGAGGGTAAGGGAAAGGAGGTTGTAAGCAATGTTCCCTCTAAGCTGTGGAGTTAAGAACATAAGAACATAAGAACATAAGAGAAGCCAATGTTGAATCAGGCCAATGGCCCATCTAGTCCAACACTCTGTCACACAGCGGCCAAAATATACCAGGTGCCATCCGGAGGTCCAGCAGTGGGGCCAGGGCACCAGAAGCCCTCCCACTGCTGCCCCCTCCAGCACCAAGAATAGAGTGCATCACCAGCCCCAGACTGAGAGTTCCCATCCATACCCTGTGGCTAATAGCCACTGGTGGACTTCTGCTCCATATGTTTATCTAATTTCCTCTTGAAACTGTCCATGCTTGCAGCTGCCACGACCTCCTGTGGCAGTGAATTCCATATGTTAATCACTCTTTGGGTGAAGAAGTATTTCCTTTTATCTGTTTTAACCCGACTGCTCAGCAATTTCATAGAGTGCCCACGAGTTCTTGTATTGTGAGAAAGGGAGAAAAGTACTTCTTTCTCAACCTGCTCAATCCCATTCATAATCTTATAAACCTCGATCATGTCACCCCTCAGCCGTCGTTTCTCCAAGCTAAAGAGCCCCAAGCATTTTAACCTTTCTTCATAGGGAAGGTGTTCCAACCCTTTTATCATTCTAGTTGCCCTTCTCTGCACTTTTTCCAATGCTATAATATCCTTTTTGAGATGTGGTGACCAGAACTGTACACAGTATTCCAAATGAGGTCGCACCAATGATTTATACAGGGGCATGATGATACTGGCTGATTTGTTATCAATTCCCTTCCTAATAATCCCCAGCATAGCGTTGGCCTTCTTTATTGCAGCTACACATTGTGTAGACATTTTCAGCGAGTTATCCACTACGACTCCAAGATCTCTCTCTTGGTCAGTCTCTGCCAGATCAGACCCCATCAATGTGTATTTATATTTAGGATTTTTGGCTCCAATGTGCATCACTTTGCACTTGGCCACATTGAACCCCATTTGCCACGTTGACGCCCACTCACCCATCCTCAACAGATCCCTTTGGAGTGCCTCACAATCCTCCCTGGTTTTCACCACCCTGAACAACTTCGTGTCATCTGCAAATTTAGCCACATCACTGCTTACTCCCAATTCCAAATCGTTAATAAACAAGTTAAAAAGCATCGGACCGAGTACTGATCCCTGTGGTACCCCACTGCTTACCACCCTCCACTGAGAAAGTTTCCCATTTATACTCACTCTCTGTTTCCTATTTATAAGCCAGTTTTTGATCCACAAGAGGACTTGTCCTTTTATCCCATGACTATTGAGCTTACTTAGGAGCCTTTGATGAGGAACTGTATCAAAAGCTTTCCGGAAGTCAAGGTAAATAATATCTATTGGGTCCCCCTTGTCCACATGTTTGTTCACTCCGTCAAAAAACACTAACAGGTTAGTGAGACAAGATCTTCCTTTACAGAACCCATGCTGAGTCTGCCTCAATAGTTTTTGTTCATCAATGTGCCTACTAATTCTTTCCTTAATAACAGTTTCCACCAATTTACCCGGTATCGATGTCAGACTGACTGGCCTGTAATTTCCTGGATCTCCCCTGGAGCCCTTTTTAAAGATTGGAGTGACATTAGCTACCTTCCAGTCCTCAGGAATGGAGGCAGATTTTAAAGAAAGATTACATATTTTTGTCAGGAGATCCACAAGTTCACATTTGAGTTCTTTCAGAACTCTCGGATGAATGCCATCCGGGCCTGGTGATTTATTAGTTTTTAAATTGTCCATCAGTCGGAGGACTTCCTCTCTTGTCACCGCAATCTGATTCAGGTCTTTCAAACCCCCTCCCGAAATCGGTGCTTCTGGAGTGGGCAAACACTTCTCCTCTTCCACAGTGAAGACAGAGGCAAAAAATGCATTCAGCTTCTCAGCCATTTCCCTATCATCCTTCACTACTCCTTTTACCCCTTGGTCATCCAAGGGCCCCACTGCCTCCCTGGCTGGCTTCCTACTTCTAATGTATTTGAAGAAAGTTTTATTGTTGGCCTTTATGTTTTTTGCGATATGCTCCTCAAATTCCCTTTTTGCTTGCCTGATCACAGACTTGCATTTTATTTGCCATAGTCTGTGTTCCCTTTTATCAACCTCACTAAGACTAGCTTTCCACCGCTTAAAGGAATCCTTCTTACCTTTTACAGCTTCCATTACTTTATTTGTTAACCATGCAGGCTTTTTTCTATACCTATTTGTACCTTTCCTAACCTGCGGTATATATTTTTTCTGAGCTTCTAGGATTGTCTTTTTAAATAGTCTCCAAGCTTCCCCAATGGTTTTGACCTTCTCCACTCTTCCTTTCAATTTCTTCCTCACATGTCCCCTCATACCAGAGAAGTTACCCCTTTTAAAGTTAAAAGTGGTTGCGTCAGTCTTTTTGGGCAACTCCCTATCTGTACAAATGTTAAACTCAATGACATTATGGTCACTGTTCCCAAGTGGTGCAATCACTTTTACATCTCTCACCAGGTCTTGGGTGTTACTTAGGACCAAATCCAGGATCGCCTATCTCCTGGTAGGATCTGTGACCATCTGTTCCACAGCACAGTCATTGAGAGTGTCTAAGAACGCAATCTCTTTTTCCCGACTAGAACTCATATTGACCCAATCAATGTGTGGGTAGTTAAAGTCGCCTATTACAACACAGTTATTTCGTCTAGCCGCTATCTTTAATTCATTCATCATTTTATAATCCTCCTCTATCTTTTGATCTGGTGGGCGATAACAAACTCCCACTGTTAAGCCTCCTTTTGGACCCACTATTTCAACCCATAGCATTTCCAGAAGCGAATCCAATTCTCTTACCCTCTCAATCTTACTGGACGGTACACCCTCTCTGACATACAGAGCCACCCCACCTCCAACCCTTTCCCCCTATCCCTCCGATATAATTTATAACCAGGAATCACCGTATCCCACTGATTTTCCTCATCCCACCAAGTTTCTGAAATACCCACAATGTCTATTTCCCCCCAACACCAAGCATTCCAACTCCCCGATTTTACCTCGGAGACTTCTAGCATTTGTGTATAAACACTTATATTTTCCCAGGTTTGTTAAGCCCACAGCCTTCCTCTTGCTGCCTCGAGACCTTGCCAGGCAGTTCCTATCATTAGCCACAGTCTCAGTGGACAATTGTAATCCATTTCCTTGTACAAAAGTAATAGCTACCCCTTCATCTCTTTGAGATGAGCCATCCCGAACCAGAGACTTTTCATCTCCTGTCGGCTTTCCCCCATTATTCAGTTTAAAAACTGCTCTGCCACCTTTTTGATTTTGAGCGCCAGCAGCCTGGTTCCTTCTCGGGACAAGTGGAGACCGTCCCTTTTGTACAGCTCCCTCTTGTCCCAAAAAGCATCCCAGTGCCTAACAAACTTGAACCCTTCCCCCTACACCACCGTCTCATCCACGCATTGAGACTCCTGATCTGTGCCTGTCTCTCCGGCCCTACGCGTGGAACAGGTAGCACTTCCGAGAAGGCTACCTTGGAGGTCCTGGCCTTGAGTTTCCTGCCCAGCAGCCTAAATTTCTCCTCCAGGACCTCACGACTGCATTTCCCCACATCGTTGGTGCCGACGTGCACCACGACCACTGGCTCCTCCCCAGCACTATCTACCAGCCTATCTAAAACACGCATAATGTCCGCTACCTTCGCACCAGGCAGGCAAGTCACCATACGGTCAGTACGTGGGTTCGCCACCCAGCTGTCTACCTGCCTAAGGATCGAATCACCAACTACCAAGAGCCCCCTCCCACCCTTCCCAGGGACGGTTCCTTGGTACGAAAGGATACCCGTTCACCAGCTGAAGAAGAGGTCCCTTCTGAGGGCACATTCCCCTTATCCTCAGCACGGTGCCCCTTTTCCCCTTGACCCTCATGCTCCCTGGCAGCAGCCGGGCTGCCAGATCCAGAGTGGGACATATCTAACAAGTCCCCGAGAGTCTTCCCCGTGCACCTAACTGACTGTCCCTGCTTCTCCAGGTCAGCCACCTTGGCCTCCAGGGAGCAAACTCGCTCCCTGAGAACCAGGAGCTCCTTGCACCGAGCACACACCCAAGACTTCTGACCAGTGGGCAGATAGTCATACATGTGACACTCCAAGCAAAACACTGGATAGCCCCCAACCCCCTGCTGGCATTCTGGCTTCATAATTGTTTTTAAACAAATACTTTTCTATAACCCCCTTTTAAAACACTTTGTATTTATATGGCTCCTGTTGTAGGAGTCTACTTACCTTACCTTACCAAGGAGCCAAGGTCCTGGCTTTCTGGCTCTTCCTGGGCTTCTTACAGAGCCCCTAGGCCAAGAGCCACAGGCAAAGAGCCTCGCCCTTCGGCTCGTGCCAGAGGCTCGTGCCTCTTGCAAACTTCCTGCCTTAAATGGAATTGTCTCCCAGGAGAGGGCGTGGCCAGCAGCTACTCAAAATCACCCAAGGCACTTAATGACGGTCAAACAAAGCCCCTTTCACACCCCAACTCCAGCAGCCAGGAGTCTGCTATTCAATTTCACCCAAGCACTTAATTACAGGCAACAATGACCCTTTCACACCCTAACTCCAGCAGTCAGGAGTCTGTTACAACTCACCCACACACTCCCAAATACAGTCACTGACACAGTACCTTCTCAGCTAAAGCACCTCAGCTGAAAGTAAATAAATAAAAATACCACTCACCCCTCTGGCAGCTCAAACACCTAGCTCCTTCTCAGAGCTCAGCTGGGTCAGCCTTTTGTGAGCAAAAATTCCACTTTGGGAGCTACTGGCATTAAAGTTGTGAGCCAGCAATTTGGTTACTGCATAAATTAGTTTGTTCTGGAGCCATCCCTTCTTGAGATAAGACAAAAATGTGTTAGCCGGAGGCTAAAAAACTGTGAACCAGCTCACACTAGCTCAGCTTAGAGGGAACACTGTTTTAGCCTCCGGCTCACACATGTTTGTCTTAGCTTAGGAAGGATGGCTCCAGAGCAAACTAATTTATGCAGTAGCCAAATCACCTGCTCACAACCTTAATGCCAGTAGCTCACAAAGTAGAATTTTTGCTCACAAGACTCCACAGCTTAAAGGGAGCATTGGTTGTAAGCCTCTTTGAGACTCTTTCAGGTAGTGAAGGGCAGGGTATAAATCCAATCTCCTCCTCCTCCTCCTCCTCCTCCTCCTTCTCTTCTTCTTTGTTTCATTTGAAGTAAGTTGGGAGTGAGGACAACTCAACTCACAGCATCATTTGCTGTGAATATTGCTTATACCAGCAAACAGCCAGCAGCACTTCTCCAATAACTAGAAGTAAAAGTCTATGAGCTCCTAGAATTCTGAAGATCCCAACTTTCCTTTAATTTTGTGCTGCTACTTACTATTTTATAGATACATTCAAATATGTGGTTGATATAACAGCAAACCATAATTGTAAACTTTTATCAAGAAAACTATTAAAATTCTGAGGCAAAAGTGGAGATGTTATCATGCATGATCTCCAGTAAATGTATAAAAAGGTGCCACTGTAAGAAAATGGATAAAGGAACTTCTTCTGAATACTGGAGATGTCTGAGCAGGGATATAGAACAAGGGGAAAGGTTTATGCACTAATAAAAAGCTCAGATTTAAAAAGTCTAAGCCTAAGGTTGCCAACAGCCTGGAGAAAATGTCTGCCTCTTTAATAGAAATTTAATATATGGAAATGGGCAGACAAAATTGTTCACAGCATCGAGGAAAGCAACATAACCTGGTAAATAGCATCCCATTAAGATGCTCTTAAAGGGATAGGACAGTTTTTGTTCAGATAGTTGGCAATCTTAACCAAAAACTGGGCAAACGCTAGTGTGCCTGGGAAAGAGTTGTTGTTGTTCAGTCGCACAGTCGAGTCCGACTCTTCGCGACCCCATGGACCAGATTACGCCAGGCCCTCCTGTCTTCCGCTGTCCACTGAAGTTTGCTCAATTTCATGTTCGTTGCATCGATGACACTGTCTAACCATCTCATCCTTTGCCGTCCCCTTCTTCTTTGACCTTCAGTCTTTCCCAGCATCAGGGTCTTCTCCAGTGAATGCTCCCTTCTCATTTGGTGGCCAAAGTATTTGAGCTTCAGCTTCAGGATCTGGCCTTCCAAGGAACAATCAGGGTTGATTTCTTTTAGGATTGACTGATTTGATCTCCTTGCAGTCCAAGGGACTCTCAAGAGTCTTCTCCAGGAAAGAGTGGGGGAATGCTATTCCACAGCTGGGGCTCTACATCTGAGAAAACACTATCTTTTGTGGCCACTCACCTTACCTCCTCCAAAGGTTGGGGAACACAAATTAGGACCTGTAATGAAGAACATGTCTGAGCAGGAATACACAGAAAAAGGCAGTCCTGTTGCTAAGCTGCTTAGAGTCTCAAAGGTTGAAGTCAGCATCTTGATCTAGGTCAAGAAGTGAAGAAGAAGCCAATGAAGCTCTTTAAGCACTGGTCTAGTACCTTTTGCAGTAATCACTGTCTTGCAGATGCATTCTGGGCTAACTGAAATGTACAAATTATTTTGTGAGGCAGCCCCATAAAATGTGCATTCCCATAATCTGGTAGTGATTAAAGCATGAATCACTGAGGCCAGATTTACCTTGCTGAGGAAAGTTTGCAGTGAGCAAAGCCCATAAATCTTTTTAAAGGCCCTACATCTATTCCATAATAGATGGATTTTCATAATAGATGGATTCCATAATAGATCTATTTCCATGGCATTCCATTGTAGATTCTGGTTTAACAGCACCCCCAAACTGTGAACTTGTACTTTCAGGGAACAGAATCCCAGTTCCATAATCAGCACTTCTACTAGTCAACAGTACCACAGTCTTAGCTAAATTAAGCATCAGTGTACTGCCCTTCATCCATCCCGTTACCACATCAGATAAGACCTTGCATTGAATGATATGAATAAAAATTACCAAAATTTTCAAAATAACAATAGTCCCTACAACATAAGGATTGTATAGTGTCTCATAGTGTTATCTCTCCTTATCCTTATTCTAATTCCCAGACTTTTTTTTTCTGTGCTGATACCTATTCCCTCCAACAGGGGCCTCACTCTCCCCCAACAGCTTTTCCTACATAGTCAGTAGACTTCCTGGGTTTGTAGAAAAATCCGAAAAGTGAGAAAATCCCTTCAGGGACGGTTGAATTCCCCCAAAACCTTTTGAAATGGCCTCTGCAGGGACCTGACTCCAGGCATCAACGGTGAGAGATTAGAACGTTGGGGGGGGGGGGGAGAGCCTTCTATCTAACTGGCTCTGTCAGTAAAAGGGTGGGGGAAGGGCCCTTTCTTTCCAGGCCTCTTTCGGCCTTGGAGGGAGGGGGGAGGGGGGAGGGAGGGAGCCTTGGGGCCAGGCTGGGGGATTCCTAGAGGTTTTGGGGTGGAGTGCAAGGAGGGCAGGATTTGGGGAAGGGAGAGGCCTCAGCTGGGCTTCATGCCACAGAATCCAAAGCAGCCATTTTCTCCTGGGAGACAGATCTCTGTTGTTCACAGATCTCTGGAGTTCACCCTCCAGCAGGCCCCACTTGGAGGTTGCCAACCCTAGGCCTGGCAGCAGTCTAGGGTTGCCAGGTCCCCCCATGGGCACTGGCAGGGGATGGGGGTAGTGGGGTTGCCAGCTCCAGGTCTGGAAACTCCTGGAGATTTGGGGATGGAGCCTGGGTAGGACAGGGACCTCAGTGGGGTACAATGCCCTAGAGTCTACCCTCCAAAGCATCCATTTTCTCCAGGGGAAGTTATCTTAGTAGTTTGGAGCTGAGCAGTAATTCCAGGGGATCCCCAGATCCCACCTGGAGGCTGGCATCCCTAGGCAGCACCCTCTGGGTGACTTGATACCACCTAATTTGCATGACTCAACTTGGCCTGGCTGCTTGCTGCTGTTCAGCAGCCACCCTATGAAAGCCAGCAGTGGTGCAGCAGTTAGAGCCTCAGGTTCAGATCCCCATATTGCGGTGGAAGCTGACTGGGTGATTTTGGACCAGTCACATACTTTCAGCCTAACCAACCTCACAGGGTTGTTGTGCATGTAAAAAGGAGGTGAGAATAATGTAAGCTGCTTTGGTCCCCACTGTGGAGAAAGACTATAATTTTCGTTGGTAGCTGTGGGGGAGGGGGTGGAGACGAAAAGCTGAAGACAGATAAAGGCAGATAAAGGTTAAGTTGGCTGTTGGGTGGGAAGGAAATAGGGTTGCCAACTCTGGATTGGGAAATTCCTGGACATTTAAGGGGTGGATCCTGGGGATGGTGGGGTTTGAGGAGGGGAGGAACTTCAGACCGGTATAATGCCATAGACTCCACCCTCCAAACCAGCCATTTCCTCCATGAGAACTACCATTGCCAGCCTCTGGGTGAGGGCTGGAGATCACCCAGCATTACAACTGTTGTCCGGGTGACAGAGATCAGTTCCCCTGGATAAAATGGCTGCTTTGGAGGGTTGAGTCTATGGCTCCACCCCCAGAAGGGAGAAGGAGTGTGAGATAGGTAAGGGTAGAGGGGAGGAAGCAAAGGTGTGAGGAATGGGATGACCATCCCGCAAGTTTCTTACGGGTCTCCACTTGTTTATATATAATTGTCACTTAGGGTGGCAAGATTCGATGCACAGCAAAATCAGTTGGCTCCCTGCTGTGTCATTCACCCCGAGTCTGTATCCATTGGCTGCCTGCTTCCCTCAGTCCTGCCCACACAGCCTCCAGCCACACTCTTGCCCTCACTCTTCAGGGAGCCATCCACTGGCATGGATGCTCCAGTCGCTGCTCCTGCAGGGAGGAAGGAAGACGGCCCCAGCTGGCCTCACCACAGGCTGCTCACTCTCTCCGGCCCCAGCCCAAGCTGGCCAGGCCAGCGCCACTGACGTCACCTTTTCCCTTGCCAGCCTCCATACGCCACCTGCTTGCCCCTCCCTCCACCACACTCGCTGCCTCCACTTGCCCTGACCGTGACAGTGGCACCAGGAGAAGGAATCTGAGGTGAGGGAAGGTGGGGAGGGGTGCTGGGCAGGCAGGATGGAGGGAGGTGGCCAGCAGCAGAGCCACAGCAGCCCCAGAAAAAGAACATACCAACCAGGGATGCAGATGACAGGACGGGTAGGCAGCGCTGACAGGAGGGGACAAGGTTGGGGGCTGAAGGGAGCTTCCTGGAGCCCGTTGTCTTGCTGGATGGGGGACGTAGCTATTTTGCCAGCCCTCCCAGCTGTTGTTTGCCCCGCCCCACCCACTGAGGCCTCCCGCCTTGCCATGGGGTCAGCTCCCATGGCCATTGGCATCCTTCCCGTCTGCTTGCAGTTTGGCCCTGCCTCCCCACCTCCCGTGCCCACCGCCAGTGACTCCATTCACACCCCCACCGAGCCAGCCATGCTCTGGCTCAGGCACATCCCAAGTGACTGCCCAGACAACAGCCAGGAGCCTCTGCCATGCCTGCCCAGGATGGGACCTCCATTCTTGGCTGCTGAAGATCTCTCCAGGCAGCTGCCCGCCACCCACTCGGCATTCGCCGCACCTCTTTCTCTGCTCTCCCAGCTCCCAGTAACTGCTGCTGTGGGGTGCCGGTGCTGGGGCCTTGACTGGGGGGCTGGCCTCCCTCCCCCCCATCACTTTGTCTTCCCTCTTTCCTTCTTCCTTATTTCTATCCCTCTTTCCTTCTCTCTTTCCTTCCTTCTTCCCTTCTCTCTCTCTTTCCTTCTCTTTCTCTTGCTCTCCTTTCCTTCTTTCATTCTCTCTCTCTCCTTCCTTCCTTCCTTCCTTCCTTCCTCTCTCTCTCTCCTGCTCTCCTTCTCTCTCTCTCTCTCCTTTTCTTATCTTTCCTTCTCTCCTTTCTTTCTTCGCAGATCTGTGGTCCCCCCCATACCTTCCAAGTCAAAACAGTCCAGTGGCACCTTTAAGACCCAGGTTTTTTCACATTCACCCTCTCCCTCCTCTGTGATGGCAGATCTGTGTGTTTCCCCCCACCATCACCAATCCAAAACAGTCCAGTGGCACCTTTAGGACTAAGTTCTATTCAGGTACAAGCTCTCCCTCCTCTGTGAGGGCAGATCTGTGCATTCCCCCCACACACACACACACCCATAGCTAGCAACCCCAAAGAGAGCCCTGGTAGTGGAGCACAGAAAACTGAAAGATGGAAAGTGGGACTTTAACTATGAGACACACTTCAATACCAGTTCCTTTCCTGAACTATCAGGCTTCATGTCCACTTTCCACTATCCCCTTCTCCAATGACAATCTGGAGCTGTCTTAATAGTGCTGGATCCCTGCATTACCCAGCTCTGCACCATCTAATCCTACTGATGCCACATTCCGCATTACACTTGCCCTTGTGACGATCCTGGACTCTGTGTCATTATAACCTGCTTAGGTCACCAATGCAAATTGACACTGAGTGCCCACAGCCGGGGCACTCTCCCAGAGCCTCTTTCTAGAGCTCATTGTATTTATTCCCACAATGGGCCTTATTCCTAGTCTAATACAATTCATACCACATTTAAAACTGACAGTTTAGAATGTTGGCATTGTTAAGGCGACCCGCTTTCAGAAATAAAATAAAGAAAAAACACATTTAGTTTTGTTTTAAAAACAATAAATTATTTGATTTTTTTTTTTTAAAGGTAATGCTGAAAGTGTAAGAAATTTCCATTCTTCAGTTCAAAAGAAATACTGCTTTGATGCTAGCGGTGTTTACATAATATAAACAAGTCCCCTTGGAAACGAATATTTATGGAAAATCAATTGCCAACTTTTTTTATTCCCAACCCCAAAGTTCAGTGGCAAAAGTAGGGTACTTCACATGATGTTGCTTTCTGCACTCTCCTTTTAATCCATGTTCACCATGGTGTCCTCCAAGTAATTCCACATTGAAATTGAATTCAGCCTTTTTATTTCAGTCCCCCCCCCCCGTTCCGCATTACGTTACCAACCTTCAGTGGTTGGCCCAGTATCAGCCAACTGTAGTCCCTGGTTTTTTTGATGCAGTTTTGCTGTGGACTTAAATTGCTTCAAGTTGAACATTGAGAATATCCGGAGTGGCAGGCAAAGGTGGAAAGTACCATGGATCGGGGCGGCATGGCAGTACTGTTGCTGTTGGACCTGTCAGCGGCATTCGACACATTCGACCATCAATTACTGATCCACCGCCTCGCTGACACGGGGATTCAGGGGCTTGCCTTGCAATGGCTTGTCTCCTTTCTCCAAGGTCAGGGACAGAGGGTGGCACTAGGGTATCAGACATCCCAGAGGCACCCACTGACTTGCGGGGTCCCACAAGGGGCGGTGCTATCCCCAATGTTATTCAACATCTACATGCACCCCCTTGCCCAGATTGCCCAGAGGCACAGGCTAGGGTGTCACCAACACATTGATGACACCCAGCTATATCTGTTGTTGGGCAGTCAGTCCGACTCTACCCTTGATGACCTGGATCAGGCACTTCAGGACATGGTGGGCTGGCTCAGACTGAGCCAATTGAAATTTAATCTGACAAAGTCGAAGGTTCTGTGCCTGAGTTGGAGCGGGTCGGGGGTAGGGCTCCCACTACTGACATTCAATGAGGTGCCATTGGTGCCAGCGCCAATAGTCAGGAGTTTGGGAGTGCTTCTGGATGCCGCCTTAACAATGGAGGCCAAGATAGCAGCCACTGCCAAGGCAGCCTTTTACCATCTACGGCTGATTAGGCAGTTCGTTCCCTTCCTCGAATGCAATGACCTCGCAAAGGTGATCCATGCTATGATCACCTCAAGATTGGACTACTGCAACGTTTTCTACATGGGGCAGCTCTTGTCCCAAATTTGGAAGCTGCAGCTAGTGCAAAATGCAGCAGCCGGGCTGGTGTAGTGGTTTGGTGTAGTGGTTAAGTGCACAGACTCTAATCTGGGAGAACCAGGTTTGATTCTCCACTCCTCCACTTGCACCTGCTGGATGACCCTGGGCAAGCCATAGTTCTGGCACAGTTGTTCTTGAAAAAGAGCAGTTTTTGTCAGAGCTCTTTCAGTCCCACCTACCTCACAGGGTGTCTGTTGTGGGGAGGGGAAGGGAAAGGAGTTTGTAAGCTGCCCTGAGACTCCTTTGGGTAGTGAAGGGCAGAGTATAAATCCAATCTCTTCTTCTTCTTCTTCTTCTTCTTCTTCTCTATACGAGAGCACATCCGTCCTTTGCTGAAGTCATTGCACTGTCTGCCAGTAGCATACAGGATGCTGTCGGGGGCCTGCCTAACTAATGGACTGCCTTTCCCCATATGTCCCCCAGAGAGCACTGAGGTGAAGGCTGCAAAATCACCTGACTCTCCCTGGTCTGAAAGACCTCAGATTGGCCATCACCAGAGTTAGGGCCTTTTCAGTGGTGGCTCCACACTGGTGGAATGAGCTCCCGGAAGACATCAGGGCCCTGCAGGACCTTTTACAGTTCCGCAGGGCCTGTAAAATGGAGCTCTTCCACCAGGCCTTTAATTAGGAGCCACCACTGATGAATGAATGCTAAGAACAACTATGGATGCTAGCTTTGTTACACCAGATCACTATACAGCAATCACCATCTATACTGACCTGCACTTTATATGTATATTGTTTTTATACAAAAATTTTATAGTACTGCATTTATGCATTGTGTTTTATTGTATTTTAACTTGTTGTACGCCACCTTGTGCAGGCAAGGCAGAATATAAATTGAAAATAATAAATAAATAAATAAATCTAGGAGTTAAGCTGCATGACATTTATATTGCTTTCATCTTTAGAAGCAGAAAAGGTTAACTCTTTCTCTATTGCTAGTGTATCTTAGCCAATGTAAAGCATATAATAAAACTTACACTATTTATCAGTTGAACTCCAATAAAATATTTAATTTAATTTTCATTTGAGAATAGGTCAGAGAGGGGATGTTAAAAAGTTATCAGCTACTTTTCTACAGAAGGACAAAAAAGATAGCATACAACTATTCATCTAAAAGTTATTTAGTTGATACAAACCTTTAAGAGACTGAACATCTATGGCTAATGAAAGAAAATCATTTCTTTCAGAATTTTAGTTTTTATTGAGAAAATAAAAAAAGAAAACATACATAAACATACATAAAACAGACAACAAAGAAGAAAGACAAAATATATATAAACTAAAAAATTAAAAGGCTTCTGATTTTCTCTGCAACAAATATAAATTTGACTACATAATTTTCCCTTGCTCTACACATAGAACTCTCTGTTTCTTATAGCTTAATTTCTTAATCATCGAGACCACAAACCATCAAATTATTATTTTCTTTTTCCTACAAAAAGTCCATAAAGGGTTTCCACTCTGCAGTAAATGAATTAATTGTCTTTTCCCTAACCAACACAGTAAGTTTAGCCATTGCTGCAAGGTCCAATATCTTCACAACTGGTGTTGTGCCGGAAGACTGGAGAAGAGTGAATGTTGTCCCAGTCTTCAAGAAGGGAAAAAAGACAGACCCAGGAAATTACAGGCCTGTAAATTTAACATCAATACCTGGAAAAATTCTAGAGCAGATTATTAAATGCTCTGTCTGTGAGCACCTTGAATGGAATGAGTTAATTCGTAGTAGCCAGCATGGGTTTATCAAGAATAAGTCACACCAGACCAACCTTATCTCCTTTTTTGACAGAGTTACTAAAATGGTTCACTCTGGCAATGCTGTGGATATAGTGTATCTAGATTTCAGTAAAGCATTTGACAAAGTTTCTCATGATATCCTTGAGAATAAGCTGGTTAAGTGTGGGTTGGATGGTGCAACCATTGGATGGATTCATGGTTGGTTGAAAAATCGTACCCAACGAGTGCTCATAAATGGCTCTGCATCTACGTGGAGTGCCACAGGGCTCAGTCCTGGGCCCAGTGTTGTTCAATGTTTTTATAAATGACCTGGAGGAAGAGGGGATGCTTATGAAATTTGCAGATGACACAAAGCTAGATGGGATTGCTAATTCTGAAGAAGACAGAGTCAGGATTCAAAATGATCTAGATAGGCTAGAACAGTGGGCTGAGACAAATAAAATGAATTTCAACAGAGATAAGTACAAAGTCCTACACATAGGTACAAAAAATCAAAGGCACAGATATAGAATGGGAGGGACTTGGCTTGATAGAAACACATTTGAAAGGGATCTAGGTGTTCTAGTTGCTCACAAGCCAAACATGAACCTGTGTGGCTGTGAAGAAAGCTAATGCAATCTTAGGATGCGTTAACAGAAGCATTGTGTCCAGATCATGGGAAGTGGTAGTTCTGCTCTATTCTGCTATGGTCAGGCCTCTCCTGGAGTACTGTGTCCAGTTTTGGGCACCACATTTTAGGAAGGATGTTGACAAGCTCCAGGGTGTCCAAAAGAGAGCAACCAGGATGGTGAGAGTGTTGGAATCCAAGTCTTACGAGGAAAGGCTGAAAGAGTTGGATATGTTTAGCCTGGGAAAGAGAAGGCTTAGAGGGGACATGATTGCTGTCTTCAAATATTTGAAGGCCTGTCATGTAGAAGATGGAGCAGATCTATTCTCTCTTGCTCCGGATTGCAAGACTAGATCTAATGGGTGGAAATTACAAGGGAGTCATTTCTGGCTAAATATCAGGAGAAACTTCCTAACTGTAATAGTGGCTGAGCAGTGGAACAGACTGCCTCAGGAGGTGGTGGATGCTCCTTCATTTGGACGTTTTTAAGCGGATGCTGGATGACCATCTTTCGTATATGTTGTAGGGCTATCTTTCAGCTTCTCTCCTGCAGAGTGCAGGCGGTTGGACTAGATGACCTGCAAGGTCCTTTCCAACTCTAACATTCTATGATTCTATGATTCTCCAACCACTCTTCAATTGTAGGTTTTGTTGGACAGTTCCATTTCTGTGTGTATAATATTCTCACTACCATAGTCATATACAGAAATAAAGTTCCATGGCTTCTTTTCAACTGATTGTCCATTAGACCCAGCAAAAAAAAATCTCTGGTTTTAATTGTATATTTAATATCTATACTTGTATTTGCATCCAAAATTTTTTAGCTTTCTTACAAGTCCACCACATGTGGTAGAATGTCCCTTCCTGCTGTTTACATTTCCAGCATAGACTAGAGACCCATTTATACATTTTAGACAATTTCTCTGGAGACATATACCAACAGGTACATAATCTTATAAAGGTTCTCTTTAAGATTAGAGCTTAAAGTACATTTTAAACCCTTTGTCCACAAACTTTTCCATTGTTCCATTTGTATATCACGCCCAATGTTTTTAGCCTATTTTACCATACATTCTTTAACTTGTTCCTCAGTTGCAAATTCAACAAGAGTTTATACATTATAGCAATAACATGATAATCATTTGCACATAATTCTTCTTCAAATTCAGACTTTGTTCAAAATCCTGATACCATTTGTTCACTTTAAACCTTTCCATAATTTGTATATACATAAACCAGTGGCAAGTATGACCTTTGGTTATTAACTGTTCTCTTGATTTTAATTTATATTCACCTTGTTGTCATTCTAACATATCACGATATGTTAGCCATTCATGTAAACCTGTCATTTCTTTTCTAAAATGTGCTTCTTGTGGTAATAGCTATAATGGTATTTTGAGCAAAGTCTAGGCTTGTACTTATTCCAAACTCTCGATGGCACAGCTACATAATGGTCATTAAATTCTGCATTAATTTTGGCTTTATCATACATCAAGTATCCATGTCCTCCTAACTATAATAATCTTTTATTTTTTAACAAAATCCAGTCCTTCATCCATACCAGGCAGGAAGCAGCAAAATACAATTTCAGATCTGGCAAAGCCAGGCCACCTATTTCTTTGCATCTTGTAATATCTTATATTTAACTCTTGATTTTTTCCTTGCCAAACAAATCTAGATATCTCTTTGTGCCATTGTTTAAATGGTATATCAGCTGTCAAAACCAGTCTTGTCTGGAACAAAAATAACATTCTAGGTAAAACATTCAACTTTATCACAGTTATCCTACCCAAAAGTGACAGTTGTAGATTACTCCATTTCAACATATCTTTTTTAAAAATTTCATTCCAAGTTTATAACATAATTATTTTGAAATAACATACAATTCATTTTTGTCAAAGTGATACCTTCTTTTCAATTTTGAAACCTGATTTATTTATCAAAATTTACCCAAAATTACAAAACAGCAAGGACAGATTAGGAATGGACCTATTATAATAAAAGAAATGGTGGAAGCCATTAAAAAAACTAAATTAGGCAAGGCCCCAGGACCAGATGGTCTTCTGGGCAGTTACTATAAGCGTTTTGAGGATGAACTCTTACAACCCTTACAAAACACAATGAATTCTGTTTTACAAGAAGGGAGGAGGCCAATATCACACTGATACCTAAAGAAGGTCAGGACTTGTGTTCCCAAGTAATTACAGACCAATATTTCTGTTGAATAATGCTTATGAGTTGTTTACAACAATATTAGCTGAAAGACTTAAAATAATTCTTCAGAACTTTATACATGAAAATCAGAGGGGATTTATATCCAGGAGACAGTTGAAAGATAATCTTAGGACCGTATTAAATATTTTGGAATATTTGGAAAAAAATAATGAAAAACAAGATGCAGAGAAGGCCTTCCATAATTTGCATTGGACATTTTTGTTTAGGGTCTTGGAAGATATGGTTGTTGGAGAAAAATTTATAAAATGTGTAAATCCATTTATACATTGCAAACTGCACGAATAATTATCAATGGAGATTTGATCAAACCATGCGAAATACAGAGAGGAACAAGGCAAAGTTGTCCATTGTCACTGCTTTTGTTTATCTCGGCTCTTGAAATATTAAACAGAGATGTAAGACAAAAAGAAAGAATTGAAGCTATAAAGGAGGGTCTTATAAGCTGAGAGCCTTTACAATGATCTGATGTTGGTTTTAGAAAATCCTTTAAAGGAAATTGAAATTTTAATGTTTAAATAGAAAGAATGTGGGGCAGTTGTGGGTTTTAAAGTTAATAAGCAGAAGACTAAGATGATAACAAAAACGATGAAAATACAAGATCAAATGAAAGAAAACCATTTTATTATATTTTCTACCATTCATTTGGTAGAAATGTAACATCACATGTCCTGTAACATTTGGCAAGGTGATACAAACAACCAACATTGTGATAAATCTGGATCACTTAGTAAAGGAGCCTCTTGAATTTGTGGGGAAGCCTATCACATCACCAGAAGCCTCCCAATGCTAGCGGCATTAACAAAACAAATCCATGGGCTCAAACCCTTGAACTTAACATTGCCTTTTGCCTTTATGAATGATAGGGATCTTCTTGACACTGGTAACTGACCAAGAACAAGCCACAGATAAAGAGAAAGGGTAATGGAAGGACAGCTAGAGTTCAGTGTAGGGTTGCAAGCTCTGGGCTGAGAAATTCCAGGATATTTGGGGGTGATGCCTGGAGAGGAAAGTATAATGCTATGGACTCCTCCCTTTAAAGCAGCCATTTTTTCCAAGGGATATGATCTCTGGAGATCAGTTGCAACTCTGGGAGATCTCCAGGCCCCATCTGAAGGTTGGAAATCCTTGCCCAGTAAGAACTGGAAAGCACCCTTCTTTAAGAAAAGGCTCACGATCACCCACTTTCTATTATGGAATGAAGAGACCCACTGCTTCCAACATAGTCATCAGTAGATTGGGTAAGAGGTAGCAAATACAAAGGTAACCAAATAACACAATAATAAAACCCAAGCTTGTATGAGTCAGGCCATTCAGGTGTTGTTCAAGCATCTTGATATAAACATTGTAGAGGTTAAAGCAATCAGTGAGTCCATACACATGCATCCAAAGTGAATAGAGTGATGGATTCAGGATCACTGTTGGCACACAAGACTTTATAGTCCCAGACAGAGAGTGAGAGAATGAGAGAGAGAGAAGAAAGACATAGATCAGGAGTGTAATATTTCATTTAGACTAAATGCACATCATATATTTAAGATTTGTTCCACATTTTATTTATTTTATATATATATATGGCAAATTATCTGATAGATTCAGCAGTCACAAGTGTCTATGAGTGCCTTGTTTTACAAAGTTCCCCAACACAAGACTGGAAACAACAACATGCAATAGTCCTAAAAGAATAAGTATATTAAAGAAATCCTACAAAGGGAGCATTCATAAATTCATTTTAAGTAGGGAGGATTATTCTGAAACAATTCTGGAGCATCTTAATTTATGCAACATGACCTAATTATTTCCAAAGGAAACCCTAGCAGCATATGAAAAGCCTAAGATTCAGCTGTAGTTAAATTTTAATGTTGATGTTTATTCGTATTTGAATTTATGGTAATGTTGTAGCTGACTTTTCTATCCTGTTCTATTCCATAACTGGAATCAGTTAAAAAAGCAATGTTTTAGTAAGATTATTTGCGTATACCATTTAAAATAAAATACTGTCTAGTGGTGTCTTGTTTGTGCAATACCACTCATCCCTTTAGAATAGTTAAAAACACTCCAAGCCCAGAACACACATCAAAGTGCCATTTTCAAATTTAAGCTTTTCTTTCAGTCACACTTTGAGATGTCTGTCAAGATAAATAAATACTGGGTGCTAGTGGCTGCAATTCTTTAATTTAAAAATATCTCCAAGTCTAGCAGCATAATTCAGAGCATGGATTACATATAAATTTTATGCAGTTTACAGTACAATCTTATGTAGAGTTACACTGAAGTCAATGGGTTTAGAAAAGTGTAAATCTACTTAGGACTGCTTTGCTAATTATATAGAGCAGTCAGTGCAAACAATAGTTTGTGCAATCACAGATATTGTAATATCTTACCCCAGCTGGTATGCCCCCAAAGCAATAGTCCTCCAAACTTCACCCACTTAACCTACCTACTTCGACCCACTCAAGTTTCCTCTGCATTAGGATGGATTTTTGGTAGGGAGCTTTTACTAATATGTGCTTAAAAGTGGATAAGGGGTAAATTGAAGATGGGGGTAAGATCATTGTAAGATCCTCAAATCTTTACAAATCAAACAGAATAAATGCAAAATAATTCATGAGCAGTGTTCACCTGGAAACAGGACAACTGGATAGTGCAAAATGTGTCTCTCAAATGCATGACTGTTATCTTCAAAAGAAGTGCTACAGAATGAGGAATGACCAATACTTTCAAAGGACCTTTCCAAACTCACAGTGAGAGAGTGGCTAAAAGCTGGATTTTTTTCAAGCTTTCTGAAAAGTGACCATGATCTCACTACCCACCTTTTCCACACTTAAATAGTCATTTCAGAATCCCTCATCTTACCACTTTTCCTGTGACTACACACCATGCACACAATTAAAATGCTATGAAGTTATAGTCAGATGATAAACTGACAAGAAGACATGGCTCCAGAAATAAAAAGAAGGGCTACAAGGCCAGAATCAGTCAGAGTTCTCATGTGAGTCACTACTTGCTCCAGAAGAGAGAAGATGGTTTAAAGAAGAAACTCCTTAATGAGTGGAAAACGTGAAACAGCATTCTTCTGAATAGGTTCAAGAGTGGGCAAAAAATTAATAGAAAGTATTTCAATCACAAATAAACACGGCATTATTTATTTCTTATTTATTTCATTATTATATTACACTTATTTCTTACTCAAGGCAGCCTGCAAAGGATTCTAAGAGTCTTCGCATCCGGGTACTAAACAGATCTAGGCTGTAGTCACACACACAAGATAACATGGGAGGGAAGCGAGGCTATTTGCTCTGCAGCAATTTGACCCACATTTGCATGATCACACAGTCCATGGGAGCTGTAGGGGCAGTCTGCCACTGCGTAATCAGGCACAAACCACAGATGAATCGGGGGGGGGGGTTGCCATGTGTTTCTGATTCACTTAAACAGGGGATCGATGAATCACATATCCACACTGAGGGCTTCCTATGGCAGTATGCAATGATGAACATAAACAAAAGGTCACAGCCACAGAAATGGTGACAATAAAGATACACACGTAAAGCTGCAATAACAAGCGTTTATATAATGTATCAAAGTGCAAAGTGATCAGAATACAGCATATTACAGAAATAGAGTTCTCACTATAGACTAAATAATACAAAGCCAACAAGTAACAAAAGTAAGTAGAAACAAGTATGTAAGCTGACGAAAATCTCTGGAGTCTAATTCCTTTTCTAAGAGACTTCCTCTGAACATCATCAGTTTTTCTAAGGAGCAACAAACCTACATGAAATACACCAAGAAAAATGTCTATCGTGTTTTGAAACAATACAATCATAAAAGGCAATGTACCAATTATAACAATAAAAGTCTTACAGCAAGATGTTTGTCTTAATTTCATTGATTGTACTCATTCCAACCAAATGGTATCTACGAATAAAAATATACATATAGAAAATCAACAATCTTATGAAGAAACACTAATCTTATAGAATCTACAATGTCAAACAAGAGCAGAACTACTACAGACGAACCAACATGATAGAGGAAAGAACTTACCCAGATCTGGGATCTATAGAAAATTTCTTCAAATGGGCATGTTCCCTAGTAAAACCTTAACAGGTGTCCTAACTAATCTATTTTATAAGCAAATCTAGCCATTGATCTTAAAGATATATACCATTACTTTGGCCTTAATCCTGTAAGTAAAATTATAAGAAACAAGCTAGTTCAAGGGATGCATTCAATCCATGGGGTTGGCAAGTGTCCAAATGATAAATCCAAAAGCCTCTCTTCGAAGTAAAAGTTGGTGTATATCCATTCTCTCAAATCTACGGGGACGAACTACTTCTAATACAACAAATCTGAAATCATCAAATCTGAGTCCCATGTTTTTTAAAAACCTGAATCAAGGGAGCATCTTGGCATCCATGTTTAATATGTGATTTGTGTTTCAACACATGAGTCTTAAGAGCACGTGAGGATTCACCAACATAATTCGGGCCACAACTACATTACAAGAGGTAGACCACACCCTTAGTTCCACAAGTAGAGAAGAAATCAATCTTCTTTTTAAAGCCCACCTCTGGAAAATCCAGAGTTTTTGTTTCCCATGCTTGAGCGCAGGCTACACATCTTTTACATTTAAAATGCCCCTTTGGGGACAATGTCTCTTTTGTGGAATCCACTAAATCTGCTCTAACTACAAGGTCTCTAATGTTAGTGGTCCTGCGGAATCCTATATATGGTTTACTATCGCACCTTGGCACATCCCCCAAGATGTGCCAATGTTTCCATATGACATTGCGAATGGAATATGCCTTCAGCGTGAACGATAATGCCAAACTAATTCTACTCTCCCTTTCCTTAGCATTACTCATGAAGAGATCTTTATGGTCCTTCTGACCAGCCCGAAATCTGGCTTTAGTAATTACTTCCTTAGGATATCCACTATTCAAAAATTGGTTGCTTAGCCTATCTACCTCCTTTTCAAAATCAGCCAGCAGAGTGGAATTCCTTTTTATCCTTAGGAACTGCCCCTAGGTAGATTCTGTTTTAGATGTTTTACATGATGAGAAGCATAGTGTAGACAGGAATTCCTATCGGTGACTTTATGGAAGGGACAAACTGCTAGCCTTTCCTCATTTACAAACACACAAGTATCCAGAAAATTAATTTGACTTGTATCTATAGTAAATTTTATAGAATCATGTCTAGTGTTGAGCCATGACACCAAACCCTCAGTGCAAGAGAAATCATCTAGAATTAGGAACACGATACACATTTTTCAAGGCATATTTCATGTAGATTTGTTGCTACTTAAAAAAATTGATGACATTCAGAGGAAGTCTCTTCAAAATGGAATTCAACTCTGGAGATTTTTGTCAATTTACATACATGTTTCTACTTACCTGTTACATCTTCAAATAATATGAACTGTTCTTATACTTTCAAATAATGTGAATTCTTTTGTAAAGCTTGCTATTGCACCTTTACATGTGTATCTTTATTGTCACCAATATGTAATGATGCACATACTGAGGGGGGACGGCACAGAGTCGGGATGGCCTGATCAAACCATCCTGACACCATGAGAACACGCTGGCTCAATCACACAGGGGAAAGTCCGTCCATGGCCCATAGCAACCCATTTGATAGTGGACTTTCCCTAGTGTCTTTTAACTCTGCTCTTGTGGTGGAGCAAAATGGGTTGCCGACGGGTGCGGGGTGCTGGCCAGATGTTCACATCTGATCGTGCCCATTAAATCCGCCCACCATTCACATCTACGGCATCGGCTAATTGTGCGTGTGATCACAGCCCTAGATCTGCTTAGCCTGCTGCATCATGTATCTTCTAACCAAGACCAAAAATTTTCTAGCAGAAGAAAGAATTGTCTGCTATTTTATTTTTAAAAGCTGACAACTATAATTTTCCTTCCCATTTAAATCACACCAGTTATCAAGGAGCTTCTTTGAAGATTTCACAGAGACAATCCAGTTCTGTGACAGGAGTTTCAAAGGAAAACATTGGTTTCCTATCAACAGCACTGCTCTGTAGCTGCTAATAAAAGGCCCACAGTCCTGTTTAAGGTAGTCATTATGCAGACATTATTGTTTTCCTAATTAGTAAAAAAGAAGTTATTGCATCTCCTGGGGCTTCTTCCCATTGAGCAATCATTTGATATCATTTCTGTTGACAAACATACAAGTCACCATCTTAGCCTCTTTCATTGTTTTGACAAGGGCCATGTCTGCTGCTTAATGGCTGGATCACAGTAAGCAAAACAATGGCGACTGGAATATAACCATAACCACTATTCTTTTCTGCTCCACTATCACAGTGGCCAACTGTGGAAACATTGTGCAGTTCTGCCCTACAGTATGTGGGGCCTGGGATTAACAGCATCTCACCATATTTGTCCTTCATAGCCATTTCCCATAATCCAGCTCTAACCTTATTCCATGTGGAGAGTCTGTGTGGAAATATAATAAAGATGCTTGTTTAGAATCTATAGTTCAGTCAAATGGCTTAATTTAGGTTCTGGTTATGAATATTCTTGAAGTCAAACAGGCAAAAGTGGTCTCTGGATCATTTTACTATAGGAATGTCATGCCATGTCTATTCTCACACAGGCACCAAATTAACATTGAAAAGTTATAGTCACAGCATGAGCTGACAGAAAGAAAGCATTCTGAAAACAATTAACATTACCAGTTTTGGCGAGCCATATAATATCTTGTAATTAAGGAGCAAGTAAAATTGGGTTTCAAAGTACACATTGACTATTTTGCTGTTATCCATATTTTTCCTGACAGATAGTAGCAATTGCACTTCCACTACATTAAAAAAATTTTAAACTATGATTTTGAGCTTACAAGATAATTGGGGATGTTTGCTGGTATGGTATTTTTATGGTCCCATAAAATGTGACACAAGTAAAGTGCTCTGTTTTTTAAAAACAACAACAACAATGGAAATAAACATAGGTGGCCAGGATGGGGAGAAAGCAAACTGATTCCTGCAGGATTTTTATAAGCTGTTCCTCATACCTATAGTCAAATCCACAAAGCGGGGAAAAGGCAATTCCTGTTTTAATCATCTTTGTCAACAGCCCAAAATTATAATTATAGCACAAAAGCCAAAATTCAGTTTTTAATAAGCAAAGCTGCAGTTCCTCACGGTAAAGGAGTTCAATCCTCAATGCAGTTCCAGGTGAAGTAATCCTCAAATGGCTCTGGTCTTTTTTTGTTTTCTTCTTTAAAAATATGTCTATCAAGAGGTTCAGAAAAAGGTAAACGCTAATACAAGAATTTGCTTTCTTTTATGCTCTCTCCAGCAGCCAGAGCTCCCAGAGAGATTCATTTCATTGGTTGTTCCCATCTCCTATTTGCTGGCATCACATAACCCTGCCTCCCCGTGCCTACCATCAACATCACAGAAGAAGCTGATGGAATAAGTGATCTGAATCAGCCATCAGAACAAGCAGAGGCATCAGTACATCAAGAGCAGTACAGAAAACCAGTTGATGGTGTTGTTTAAAAAAAAATCTGCCAAGCATCTTCTGGGCCTTTTAAATCTTGATTTTGCACATCTACAGAGACATGGAGAGAGATCACTATGCATGAAAAACACCCTATTTATAACACTCTTGCCCTTTTTCCTATGCAGTGTTAAGCTACACAAAGATCAGATCAGAAAACAAAGGATGTTTTCACCCACTCACTAACTCATGTTTGTTGCAGACTAACTTAAGATCCTGATGTGGTCAGAACGAAAAAAAATTCTCATTCAAGACTTCATCCAAAACAGTAGTATATATATATATAACAAAACGTATTTATCTTGATTGAAATGTGTTCTTGTACAGGAAACCATCTCCCCATAAGCCCAGCTTCCATCTCTCTTGCACAGTCCCGTTTAAAGGGCCTGCACACAACAGCCCAAATCAGCTGAGCCCACAGGGAGCAGTCTCCCCACTGGTCCAGCTTCGGGTTCTCTTGTGCAGTCCCATTTATAGGGGCTGCACAAGAGAGCCCACAACAGCTGACTGGTGGGGAAACTGCTCCCCAGCAGTTCAGCTGTTTTCCAGGCTCTCTTGTGCAGTCCCTTTGAATGCACCCTGAAAAACAGCTGAGAGCCAGGAACAATCTGCTCCCACCTCTCAGCTGTTTTTTGCAGCTTTGCCACTGCTTTTTTCCCCCTTCTTTTTTCTACTCTGGTCTACTAGAACCCCCAAAATTCAGGATTTCCAAAAAATCCTGAATCCAAATACTTTACTAGTATTGGGATACAGGATTTTTCAGGAATCCTGAAATTTTGGGGGTCCAATAGTGTTGTATGTTAATCTCCAGTAGCTAGATCATTAGGATCTAGGATGACAGCTACCTGTCAGTTAGTGTCAGCTGATGTACTCAGAGGACAAGTCCCAACTTGTTCTGCCTGGCACTGAACAGTGTGCAGTCACTGTGACTCAGCAGTCCACTGATTGGTGGAGGTTTGTATATATGTCTTTGTATCACTGCCATACTTTTTCCTTTTGTATATTGGATGCCTGGCGTAGCACTTTGCTTGTGAATACTGTGAATAAAACTCTTGTATATAGTGTACCACTGGACTGCCTTTGTGTGGTTACTATAAGAGGTTCCTCTGCTGGATCTGCAGTGCAAGCAGGTGAGAGACTCAGGGTGTGTTCAGACGGATCTTTTGATCTGCCATAGGAACGACTCCCTTGCGGATCAAAAATGCACGACCAGACAGAAACATCTGCGAAATATTCCGGTCCCATAGGCATCCCGTTCTGCTGCGCCTCCAATCCTGATTTAAAAAGTAGCAGTTTCAATGTAGGGTTTTCGCTTACCCGCGCAACAACTGCAGACTTTCTTCCGTCTGGTCACTCCATTAGCACGCGATGCTCCCGTCGGCTTGGTCTGACGTCAGACTGAGCCGACGGGGGCGCGATTTTTAAAAAATTGAAACCCCATGTGCGCTTTAACGAGGAAATGCATTCAGCGATAAGCGCTAGGAGGAATGTAATATTCATGCTTATTTCTTTTAGGGACAAGATGTTACCGCGAAGGGAGATGGAGGGGGGAAGGACTGTTCTAACTTGCAAAATAGTCCCTCCATTGATCATGATGGCAAGGGGAGGACCGGGACTTTGCTGAAAACCCTCCGCGATCGCCTCAGTTCTCCAAGGAGGCGCAGCCTTGCCTATGCGAATGTACAAAACTTTTTTTTAAAAAATCCTCGGTGGATGCCGTGTAGACAAATCACAGTGGGAACAACGCGCGGTGAGGCTATTTCATGGGGGGCGTCTGGTCGTGCTAGGCTGGATTAAAAAAATCAGGATAAAATTTTAGGAGGGCTCATGGCGCGATTGACTGGCCGTCTGAACGCAGCCTGAGGTGGCTGGGAAGTCCTAGTAAAGGTTTGGGGGCTTGAACCGTTAAGACACGCACCCCGCAACAAATAGACCCAAATCGAAAAATACTTAGAAAAAAATAAGTGCACACTCCTAGCTCACTATCCTGTTTCACAAAGTGGCCAACCAGGTGCCCTGGAGGGCCAAAGAACAGGACATAGAGGCCAAGGCCTTCTTCTGGTGCTTATTCCTAGGCTAGCACTGGTATTTGGTGTTGCGGGTTCGAACAGCAAAAGTGGCAGGCACTGAGAGGGCCAGAAGAGAGTGCGAGTATCCAAATAAATACTGGAGGCTTCAGCTAGGTGCAAACTATATACATTTATTTACACACCACAGCCACCATCAAACAGAGGGTCAAAGTGCTCTGCTGCAATCATACAAATGAGGAGGAGAAACTGTACATCACTCACTGTACATTTATACAAACACCAGCCAATCAGGCTTCTGTGCTGAGTCACTGTGATAGCAGTGGCAAGACTGCCCTGAACCGGTTATAGCCAGCTCTAACAGAGATTCCTGGCTGACAGCTACCTGTCACTAGATCAAATCCATCTAGCCAGACTTACAAGACATGTGGATCTCAACACTCCCCCTTAAGTCTGCATCTGGATGTTCAATTTGATCTTCAAATCAGTAAACGTTTTCACATCAAGGCACTTGGTAAACAAGTCAGCTACATTTAACTTGGAAGCACAATAGGTTAACTTAATTAAACCTCGTTGTAGTACATCTTTAACATTCATGTACCTTATGTTAATGTGCCTGCTTCTTAATCTAATACTTTGTGTATCAGCCAGCTGTTGTGTAGCCACATTGTCACAGAAAACATTAATTGGTAGTCTATAGTTTACATTGGAGTCAGTTAGCAGTTGTAAAACCCATTCTAACTGCACACAACACTAGCAGTTTGTGCTATGTAAACCTTCTCAGAAATGGATGCATTTGCCAAAAGATCCACTCCCATGTTATTTTGCCCTGCTTTTACAAGGGCCACTCTGAAACCAAGCCTCCTTTTCAACTGTAGGCATTTGCAATACTTCATTGTAGGTTTGAGGCACCTTAATGAAAACATGATTGACCTCATAGCCATATCTCACAGGTGGTATGCCCTTAGTACTGTGCATAGAAACCCTTGGTAGTACTTTCTCATTTTGCACACCATCAGACTGCACACTTACAGGTTGTTGCTCTTGTTTGATCACAGGCTCATTACTGACACCCTCAGTGATATCAGAGCTAGGTAAAGCAACCATTTGTGGTACTTCGTTTGCATGAATCTTTCCCCAATTTTCATGCTCACAAAAAGAGGCAGACCTGCTGAAACTCACTTTGTTGAACTGATCAGCAAATCTATAGGTCTTCATGCCAGACTGATAACCAAGGAAGACCAATTTCCTGGCTTTGGCTCCCCCTTTCCTCCTGCGCTTGAGAGGTATGTTTACCCATGCTTTGGAGCCAAAAACCCTTAGGTAATCCAGATTTGGTAAACGGTTGTACAGTAATCTGTATGGTATGTCTTCTACAGAGCGTGAATAAATCCAGTTGCTTACATAACAGGCATTTTTCATTGCCTCAGCCCAAAACGCAATACCCAGGCCAGAATCCTTCAACATTGCATACATCATGTTCTGAAGAACCCCACCTTTGTGCTCGGCTACATCATTTTCTGCTGGAGTACAAACATTGGCAACCCTATGTTTTATTCCCTTTTGTTGTAGGAAGTGCTCAAAGGCATTGGAGGTAAATTCCCCTCCCCTGTCAGTTTGGATGGCTAGCACATTGCCAAACTGGTTCTTTACTCTTTTATACCAATATTTAAAGGTTGAGAAGACATCAGACTTGTACTTCATCACATACACCCAGCAAAATCTTGACCAGTCATCAGTAATAATGAGAACATACTTGTTACCCGAATGGCTTTTTGGAAAAGGACCAACCACATCCATATGAACCAAAGCCACAGGCTTTTGAGACTCTCTTAAGCTCTGTTTTGCGACTGGAAATGCTTGTCAGAAAAAGGTCTATTTGATGATTCTCACTGAGTCCATTGTTATGTGTTCCCTATTCTGCTTTGCGCTTGCGTAGGTATGCAGGCAGTAACGTGGGAGCTTCTTCCCTTGCCGCTTCTCCTTATCACGGTGGCCTTGAATGTAGGCTTTGGGCTATTCTTGTGTTGATGAGAATTTTCCAGTCCTGTGAAGGCGAGGGGAGGGGGGGAGTCGTCTCCCGTTCATGAAGTAACTCTCCCGCCGGGAGTTTCCCGCGCACGCGCTTACAGTTCATTCGCTAGTCGCTTGTATGCATCATACTATAACCCTGCTCACTTTGCTCTTGCCCCCCCCATTCCTGACAATGATCTTCTACTGTGGGTTTTAGCACTGTAATCCAATAATGCCTTTCTTTTGATCAAGAATGCCTGGACCTACTTGCTTTTGAACCTGACAGAAATTGTCAGGAATCATCATTATTTCACCACCACCAGCTCCTGCCGTCCACCACGATGAGCGGGGCTGGGGCAGGTCCACCGGTGACTACCACACCGGTCACCACGGTTCCGGTCACCACTGTGGCAATTCCAGTGACCACCACTCCGATTACCACCGTTCCAGCTACCGTTGCTCCAGTGTCTATGACTCCAGTAACCACGGCTTTGGTCCTGTACTCGATGGCTGGGCCAGCCACCCCTCCATTGACCAGCACAGTGGGAGCATCGTACACACTCCCGATCTACAGCCCTGCTGGGCCAACCCAGAGTCATGGAGGAGCGATACCTCGAACCTACTTTCTTGGTGCCCCAACTCCTTGGGACAAGGGGGTTACCTATCGAAGGTCGCGTGATTGGACTAAGAATCTTTTGGACACCACCCAGACTACCTGGTCCTTACCGGGGAGCCAGAGCCGGGACAACTTACTGGATCCCTGGGGAAGTTTCGGGCTTCCCCAGGGATGGATGTCCCGCGGATCTCCCAGATCGGGGTCCAGCCCGGATGCGGACGCCCGCATGGACTCTATTCAAGATGATACCCGACGGTTAATGCGGGACATGGGCAAGCTGATGCAGTCCCTACCGCAGATGATGGACCAAGCCATCCGAGCCCACCCACTGACTCAACCGAGACCGGCGCCAGCCCCAGCACCACCACTGCCTGCACCTCCCCTTCCCGGCCAGCCTGTTCCAGGGCAGCCAGCACCAGCAGCACCCTTGCCCGGCCAGCCAGTGCCTGGTCAGCCTCCTCCGGCTGGCCCATTGCCGGGAGGGCCCGTTCCTGGGCAACCGGGACCAGTCCAGCCTCCACCTGTCCTACCACCGCCCCCCATTCCTGCTCCGGCACCCCTCCCGTTGCCCGCTCCGGTGCCTGGCATGGGTCCCGTTCCTCCAATAATTCGTCCCAAAGATATGTTGGAGATTACTTTTGACGGGGACCCTGAGACTGTGTCTTTCTTTATATTACAAGTCAGGAAATTCGTACAGCGATGGGGCTATGTGTTCCCGGACGAGGAGCAACAGGTCGAATTTATCGCTTCAAGGTTCCGGGGAATTGCTACCAGCTGGTATGTGGCCCTCCACGATCTGGAGGCGGTGGAGCTGGGGAATGTTGATGACTTCATGTGGGCTTTGAGGAACCGCTTCGAAGACCCGGGGGCGGCCCCAAAGGCTGAAGCCTTCCTCCGCACCTTCAAACAAGGCAAACTAACCATGAGGGAGTACTCACGGGAATTTCAACGGCACGCAGTTAAGATTCGAGACTGGACTGACCCCGTGCTGGCTCAACAATACCGGATGGGACTAGCAGTGGATGTCCGCCACAATGTTCTCAGTTCCAAAGAGCCGCGCACCCTTCAAGGTTGGATGGAGGAAGCGGAAAAAGCTGAAAGCCGATTGCGCCTCATGAAACTGGACTTGTCTCTTGGGAACAACCGTCCGAGCACCTCGGCCACCCCGACCAGAAGCAAGCCTACCACCACCCAGGGTGGGGTGAGAGACCAACGCATGAGGCAGGGCTTGTGCCTAAGATGTGGGGAGAAAGGGCACTTCGCCGCATCCTGCCCCAAGGGGGACCCTGGTCGAGCCCTGACTCAAGAGGAACCCTGACGATGGCCAGCTATCACCCCGAGAAAGGGTACAGCAAAACCACGCAACCCGCGGGCCCTTTTTGCCAATCCTGACCCTGCAGAGGTCTCGATGTTGGAAGAAGAGGAGAGTGATCTGCAGGGAAATGAATTGGTCCTGTTTGTGAGTGGCGCTACCCAACAGGACCCTGTCCCTGAAGCGCCCAAAATGGTGAGCAATTACCCCTCTCTCTTCTTTATGACTGTTCTGATAATGAACCCAGCAATGATGACCCACATCAGGGTCCGAGCCCTCATTGACTCGGGGTGCGGGAGGGATTTGATGAACCCGTCACTGGTAACGGGACTAGAGGCGGCAGTTACCAGTTTGAAAGATCCTATTACCTTTACCCAAATGGATGGGTCACCGATGAAGGAACCATGTCGATTTGAGACTATCCCCTTAAGGGTGGGCACAGGAGAACACTGGGAGCTGCGGTCTTTTGTAATAGCCCCACAAGCCCAATTCCCATTAGTGTTGGGCAGCCCATGGTTGCATGGGCACGATCCCTATATACTTCGGGACGAAGGGACGGTACGATTTATCTCCCCGAAATGTGCGGAGCACAAGTGGGACCCGGGGTGGGGAAAAACCCCAAATAATGATCCTCCATGAGCCTGCTTAGCCGCAGAGGACCTTGACCGCATTCCCAAAGAATACCGGCATTTGGCCCGTGTGTTTGAGGAGGAGGAAGCTGACGAACTACCTCCCCACCATAACTCAGACTGTGCGATTGAAATCCTTCCGGGCCACAAGTTGCCTAAAGGGAAAATTTATGCTATGAGTCCTATGGAAAAGGAGGAGCTACGCAGATTCATTGACAAGAATCTGGCCCGTGGATTTATCCGACTGGCTTCGTCCCCCTTTGCGGCCCCTGTGTTGTTTTGTAAAAAGAAGGATGGGGGGCTGAGACTGTACACTGATTACCGGGGCCTAAACGCAGTTTCGGCCACCAATGCTTACCCCATGCCCCTCATCAAGGATTTGTTAGCAGAAGTGGCAAAGGGGAAGGTGTTTTCCAAATTGGATTTACGTGATGCCTATTTTAGAGTCCGCATTAGGCAAGGAGACGAACACAAGACCGCCTTCAATACCCCGTTGGGACAATTTGAATATCGGGTTATGCCTTTCGGGTTGCAGGGGGCGCCTGGGGTCTTCATGAACTTGATAAATGAGGTGTTGCACCCCTATTTGTTCAAGGGGGTGGTTGTTTACTTGGATGATATCTTGGTGTACAGCCCAGACCAAAAAACTCACACCAGGCTGCTTCAAGAGGTACTGGAGAAGTTGTTAGAGCACAAACTGTTTGTTAAGCTGTCAAAATGTGAATCGCATTGACTTCTTAGGATATCGCATATCCTCAAACGGGTTGGAAATGGACCCAAAGAAGGTCCAGGATGTGTTGGCTTGGGAACCTCCCAAAACCAGACGGCAGCTCCAGAGTTTTCTTGGTTTCGCCAATTTTTACCGCCAATTCTTGCCCCACTTTGCCCAGGTAGCCCTCCCTCTCACAGATCTCCTAAAGACTAAAGGGAGAGGGGCCAAGGCTTCCATGCCAGGGGCCCTGGTAGATTGGACACCTCAGTGTCAGGAGGCATTTGAACAACTGAAGCAGTTATTTACTTCCGAACCAGTACTGGCACACCCAAATGAAACCAAAAAATTTATTGTCCAAGTAGACACATCAGATACCGCAATGGGGGGGTGATCTTACAAGAGGACGCCCAAGGGCACCTGCACCCTCTTGCTTATGTTTCCTGAAAGTTTAATGACACAGAGAGGTTCTGGCCCATTTGGGACAAAGAAGCAGCTTCCATTCACTTAGCCCTAATTACCTGGAGGCACTGGTTAGAGGGGGCTCGGGTACCCTTTGAAATCTGGACTGATCATAAGAACCTTGAGGTACTTCGAAAGCCCCAGAATCTAAATGCCAAACAGTTCCGCTGGGCTGAGTTTTTCTCCAAGTTCCAATTTACCCTTCACCATTTCCCGGGCAAGTCCAATCACTTGGCAGATGCCCCCTCACGCCTTCCCCAGCACCTTAGCAAGAGAACGGAGGTGAGAGAATCCTTCTTTACCCCAGATCAACTTGTTGGGGCTGTTGTAACACGCAAACAGAGACAATTACAGCCCGTTACCCCGATTCAGGGGCTGCCATGGGAAAACCGATTTGCCACCGACATCACTGACCAGGAGAGAGCTGAGCTAAAAGCTCGAGATGATGTAGAATGCAAACCCAATGGTTGCTGGTACAAAGGCATTAAATTGTTTGTCCCAGAAAGTACACGACCCCAAGTATTGCAGGCTGCCCATGATTCAAAGTCAGCTGGGCACTTCGGGTATGTGAAGTCCCTATACCTACTGCAGCACAATTTCTGGTGGCCCCGAATGAAACGAGATTTATCACTCTACATACAATCTTGCCCTACATGTAGTCGTTGCAAGACCAGAGCAGGCAAACCCCAAGTCTACTACAGCCATTGCCTACCCCAAGTCGACCCTGGGAAGTGATTTCCATGGATTTTATCACTGATCTTCCCCCCAGCAAACACATGACTGTTATTTGGGTGGTGGTGGACTTATTTTCTAAACAGGCTCACTTTATACCGTTTCCTAGTTTGCCAACGGCCAAAATACTTGCAAGAGCCTTTTTACAACATATTGCCCGACTCCACACTTTACCGATCAAAATAATCTCCGACCGTGGGGTTCAGTTTGTCTCCAAACTATGGACAAAGTTAATGGCCCTCATGGGCATTGAGCGTGCTCTAAGCAGTGCATACCACCCGAATACCGATGGGCAAACAGAAAGGGTGAATCAAACACTAGAGCAATATCTACGTTGTTTCACCAACTATCAACAAGACAATTGGGTAGAATTATTACCTTTGGCCGAGTTTGCATACAACAACTCCTGGCACATGTCGACCGGAATGTCTCCCTTCAAAGCCGCCATGGGTTATGATAGCCCCCCTCTTCCGTTTTTGAAACCGGGGGGGTACTAGTGGGAATGCCACGGAATGGTGTAAGTCTTTTCGAGAATCTTGGCCAATGGTTGTAGAGACTCTAAACGAAGCCAAGGCTCAATATAAGAAATATGCGGACAAAAAGAGGGCGGGGGGATGGAACCTGCAACCAGGGGACTCGGTGTACCTTTCCACTAAGAACTTACGGCTATCACAGAAGTCGCGGTAGCTCGCTTGGAAATATATTGGTTCATTCAAGGTGGTTCGCTGTATTAATAAAGTTACTGTGCAACTGGATTTACCTAAATCACTTAAAGCCATTCATCCAATTTTCCATTACAGCCTCCTCAAACCGGCATCTCCCCTGACTAAGTGGCATCCGGAGCCTCCGACACCCGCCCCCCCCCCCGCTGATCATCGATAACGAGGAGCACTACGAACTGGATGACATCCTGGACTCTAAATTTATCCATGGACAATTGTATTATCTGGTTGAATGGGTACATTTTGGGCCCCAACACAGGGAATGGGTTAAGGTCTCTGATATTAATGCACCTGATCTTCTGAGGGATTTTCACACCCGTTTCCCAGCCAAACCAGGGGGCCTCATGTACTCCCCTTCCTGAGTGGTGGGTGGGAGGTATTTTGGGAAGGGTAGAGTGTCAGAAAAAGGTCTATTTGATGATTCTCACTGAGTCCATTGTTATGTGTTCCCTATTCTGCTTTGCGCTTGCGTAGGTATGCAGGCAGTAACGTGGGAGCTTCTTCCCTTGCCGCTTCTCCTTATCACGGTGGCCTTGAATGTAGGCTTTGGGCTATTCTTGTGTTGATGAGAATTTTCCAGTCCTGTGAAGGCAAGGGGAGGGGGGGAGTCGTCTCTCGCTCATGAAGTAACTCTCCCGCCGGGAGTTTCCCGCGCACGCGCTTACAGTTCATTCGCTAGTCGCTTGTATGCATCATACTATAACCCTGCTCACTTTGCTCTTGCCCCCCATTCCTGACAATGACCTTCTACTGTGGGTTTTAGCACTGTAATCCAATAAAGCCTTTCTTTTGATCAAGAATGCCTGGACCTACTTGCTTTTGAACCTGACAATGCTTTAGAATTTGCCATCTTACATATTTCACAGTCTAGGTAGTTTTTACACTCTTTTACACCCTCTTGGCCTGTCAGCGCCAGAGTCTTTTGAATAGTTTTGTAACTCACATGACCTAGACAATGGTGTAACAAATGTTGACAATTATTGTGGGGGTTAACATTGGTAACAGCTTGTACATTTTCTTTAGTGTTGTTCAGCACATAAACATTATTTTGCAACCTGCCTATTGCACACACTTTACCTGCTTTCATAATTTTGCATTCTTTGTTAGCAAATACCACTTGGAACCCTGCAGTGTCCAAGCTCATAATGCTTAACAAATTATTTTGTAGGCCAGGTACACAAATCACCCTCTTTAAAGTATGGTTTAAGTTGGGGAAAAACACATCCCCCTCAGCTGTAACCTGGGAAGGCGTCCCATCTGCAAGACTTACATGTGTTAAGGGAGAGGTCCTAGTATTGTGTAGAAGCCCCTCGTCCTTGCAATACGTTTGGGATGTGCCTGAATCGAGTAGCCAAGATGAAGCCACAAAATTGTCCACAGGGCCCACCATAGCTACAGAATGCTGAGACTCAGGCTGTTTCTTTCCTTGCTTCCGCCTCTCAGGACAGAAACGGACCACGTGGTTTGTAGAGCCACAGAAAAAACATTTCCTCTTGTTCCTGCTGCCTCTGGAAGTATCTTTGGACTGTTTCTGGAGGGTGGCAACAGCAACAGAACAGGTGCTTTCTGCTATCTCCTCTGCAGATTGCCTGGAACTGTGCCTGGTCACCTTGGCCAACTGCCCAGACTCCCTGGCATGCTGCCTAGATTCAACAAGGCGTTCCTCATGTTGCAGCAGCTTTCCAGTTACGAACTGTACTGTTAAAACTTTTTCATCCACCATCTCGAATGCAGGCAAAATTGTGTCGAATATTTGTGATAACGATGATAAGATTATGAATGTTTTAACAATTTCCTCAAAGACTTCGCCACGCTCCTGAAGCTGATGAAAATAATCTATCAGGACCTTGAGATGGTCTTTCACAGGCTCCTGGGGTGCTTGCAGCTTTTTATACAAACGCCGGGTTAATGAGATACGAGACCCGACATTAGCCTGCTGATAAACGTCTTTAAGTGAAGACCAAGCCTGTTCAGCCCTTTCAGCTTGAGCAACATAAACAAGCTGATTGTCACTGACACTCAGAACAATCAGTGCTAGGGCTTTTTCATCATTTTTCTCATCAAGTGGTGTTGGGTCTTCAGGGGGGTCATTTACATATCTCCAAAGCCCCTCTTTCACAAGAAAGAACCACATTTTAAGAGCCCAATTGTTATAGTTTGTAGAAGTGAGCTTTTCAACCAGCTGGGAAGTAGGTACCTGAGCCATGATGCTTGCTCCCGGCTCCCGGCTGCTGGTCTCTTGGCTCCGGCTGCTTGGCATCCTCCTCCACACAGGACTCCCACACACTGCAATCGACCTCCAGCTCCTCCAGCTCACAGCTCCTCCAGCCTGCTTTTCAGACAGCACGGCCAGACACTGCTTTCTCTCCAACAAAGAAAGCCACAGCAGACAGACAACTCCACAGATACTGCTTCCACAGCTCCCAACAGTTCCAACTTACTCCATGCACAGCCAACCGTAGGCTGGGCCCATAACCCTGTCGCAGGTTCGAACAGCGAAAGTGGCAGGCATGGAGTGGGCCAGAAGAGAGTGCGAGTATCCAAATAAATACTGGAGGCTTCAGCTAGGTGCAAACTATATACATTTATTTACACACCACAGCCACCATCAAACAGAGGGTCAAAGTGCTCTGCTGCAATCATACAAATGAGGAGGAGAAACTGTACATCACTCACTGTACATTTATACAAACACCAGCCAATCAGGCTTCAGTGCTGAGTCACTGTGATAGCAGTGGCAAGACTGACCTGAACCAGTTATAGCCAGCTCTTACAGAGATTCCTGGCTGACAGCTACCTGTCACTAGATCAAATCCATCTAGCCAGACTTACAAGACATGTGGATCTCAACATTCAGAGGTTTGCTGCCTCTGTATATGGAGGTTCCCTTTACTCACTATGGCTAGGAACCATTGATAGAACTCTTCTGCATGAATCTACCTAATTCCATTTTAAAGCATTTATGCTCAGGACCAACACTATGTTCACTAGCTGTGAATTCTACAATTCAATTACTCATTGAGTATAGTATTTCCTTTTGTCTGTCCTATACCCATCAACTTTATTAGATGCCCCTGAGTTCTGGTATTATGGAGCAGAGGAAAAGCTCTCCCTATTCACTTTTTCTACCCCACGCATCATTTTATGAACCTCTATCATGGTCCCCATAGTCTCCTTAGACTAAAACAGTCCCAGACTAATTAGACTTTCCTCATAGGAAAAGTGCTCCAAGCCTTTAATCATTTTTGATTGCCCTTCTCTGCACTTTCCCTAGCTCTACAATGTTTTTTATTGTGATACAGTGACTAAAACTGTACCCAGCTTTATGGGCATTACAATATTGGCTTTTCTCTCCAGTCTTTCTCTTTCTCCAGCAATTTCGCAGGGCCATGAAGACGGAGCTTTTCCGCAGGGCATATCAGTGAGACTGATGCCATGCCAGGTGAGCCATGCCAACCCGCTAAGTGATCACACTGTGGTAGAAGTTTAGATATAATATATATTGAGCTGTTTATTTATATTTATTGTATTTTGGTTAAACTGTTTTATATGAGTTGTGTGTGTTTTTATGTATATTGGTTTTATTGATGTTGTAAGCCACCCTGAGCTGCTTAGGCAGGAGGGCAGGATAAAAAATCGAACAAATAAATAAATAAATAACCACAAGTGTGGAGTTTCCTTTTTCACTGCTGATGCATACTCAGTCAACATTTTTATTTGGCTATCCACTACAACCTTAAGATCTCTTTCAATCTTGGTCTCAGCTAATTCAGAACCCATCAACATATATTTAATATTAGAGTTTGTTTTTCCAGTGTGCCTCACCTGACACCAATACTGAACTTCATGTGCCACACCATTACTCACTCACTCATAGGGTTGCCAAGTTACTTACAGGTAATAGCAGAGGAGACTTGGTTCCTCTCTGGGACATTCGCTTTGCACGCACACCACAATGATGTCACCAGGAAGTGATGTCATCACATTGGGCATGTTGCCAGCTGACGCTCTAGCAATCAGCCTGGAAACTCTGTGGTATCATAGAGTTTTCAGGGTGATTGCTAGAGTGTCAACCGGTGACGTTCCCAACATGATAACATTTCTGGGTGTCATCATCATGCTGGGCACTTTGGGGGTGGGTTCCCCCTTCCGGCCTTTTCCGGACTTTGGGGGTGGGTTCTCCCTGCCAGCCTTTTCCGGACTGGTGGATTGGGAACCCTTTTAGCAGGGGAACCTCTGCCCTCCTGAGGGACCTGGCAGCCCTACTCACCCCAATTAGAGATATTTCCCTGGAGCTCTTCACAATCTGACTTGATTGTCACTATCATGAATAATTTGGTATCATCCACAGACTTAGACAATGTACTTGTGTCCCCCCCATTCCAAATCATTTTGAAAGCATTAAATAGAACCAGTTCTAACCAGTGTTCCCTCTAAGCTGATTTAGTGTGAGGTAGCTCATGGTTTTTTAGCCTCCGGCTCACTCATTTTTGTCTTAGCTCCGGATGGATGGCTCCAGAGCAAACTGATTTATGCGGTAGCCAACTTTAATGCCAGTAGCTCACAAAGTAGAATTTTTGCTCATAAGACTCCACAGCTTAGAGGGAGCAGTGGTCCTAACATCAATCACTGTGAGACTCCACTGCTCCCTTTCCTCCCTTGCAGAAACTGTGTATTGCTGCTCTCTGCTTCCTGTCATTTGCCCAGTTTTTAATCCATAGAAGTACCCATCCTCTTATCCCATGACTACTAAGTTTACTCAAGAGTCTTTGGTGAGGTACCTTGTCAAAAGCCTTTTAGATGTTCAGGTATATAATGAACAGATCACCCTTATTCACATGCTTGTTTAACAGCTCAAAAAACAAACAAACCTCCAAAAGGCAGGATTTTCCTTTGCAGAAGCCATGCTGATTTTCCCTCAGCAAGCTTTGTGCCTCAATGCACTTAATCATTCTCTTTAATAACAGTTTCTATGAATCTAATTTACCTGGAACAAATGTTAGATTATATAAAGTACTGAGGCTGATGCACTGGATAGTGAATTCAGCTCATACTTTATTTAGTTACAGGCAGGTCTTGAGATGGCATACCTGACCCAGAGGCCAGTTTATATCCCTGTAGCCAAACCACACCCACTCCTGTGATATGCTATTTACAGTGCACTTGAGTCCCATAGGTCCATCCTCGGATCCTAGCCTTCCAATAGGTGTGTACTAGGATCCGTTCAGGCTATTGTCTTTCAAATTGAAGCTTGGGCCCTTTGCATGGCCACGTGTGAACCCGACCACATGCGCGGTCTTGCTGGGTACACAACAGGTTAACTGGCTTGTAATTCCTTGTATCTCTCTGGACCTCTTTTTAAAATCCAGTGTGAGATTCACTCCTTTCCAGTCCTCCAGCTTGGAGGGGCATTTGAGGCATCACAGAAACCAGCCAATCAGTGTTGTGTGCAACCAGCCTCTGCAGCCAACTGGAAGAACTAGCTTCCCCTGAGCTCTAGAGAAAAGGCTAGACATCTGACCCAAAAGCTGACTGCCTTCTTCTATAGCCCCATTACTTGTAAAGCTATGTCTGACATACACTGACCTGGAATTATGTAAGAGTGGCATTGAATGGAACATCACCTTTGTGATTTGGCTTCTTTAATCATTCAGAAGAGAGAAAAGGCTTTGCAAATATGTTTTTCTCTGCTAGCCTGCAGCTCCCATGCAGTGCTCTGTGTACTAAATCGTTTCTTCAAATTGCAAACACAACAGCTAACTGATTCTAATAAACTGACCAGTATCAGCAGCAGACAACTTGTTAGTAGTTTGGTTCTTCTCATAACTTCATTTAGGTACTAATGCCTCTAGGCATCATAAGAGAGACTTGGGTTTTCTTGACTCTGTGTAAACAGGTACCTTAGGATTCCTTCTATTGGAGCAGAATGCAATTAGCCTTTTGCAAGACATGTGACCAGGAAGATCTTACATTAAAAAATGACAGTGAAGAAAAATTAGGAAAGAAAACAATGGAACACAGATGTAAGCATACAGCCCAAGGAAGTATTCACCTTTTTGTTGTAAATGTTTAGGCATTTGAGGGAAAATATTATGATATCTACAGTGAAGCTTATTTTAGTATTTTCTGGGTAGATATGCGGGCAGAGTTGACATCTGGGTCTGCTGCAGGGCCAGATTCCTGTGTTGGTGACTCCATTAGATGGTTCATGGTTGTTAGTGAGAAGTTGTTTAAGGTTGGGGGGCTGTCTGTAGGCAAGGAGAGGTCTTCTGCCCAGGGCTTGTGAGAGAGAGAGGCATTTTCTAGGATGGGCTGTAGATCACTGATGATAAGTTCAACTGGTTTGAACTGGGAACTATAGGTGACAACCAGTGATTTTTCTGTTATTGGTTCTTTTTGGTTGTCCTGGAGTAGGATGTTTCTGGGTACTAATCAACAGAAAAGAACAGAACAGAACTAGTCAACAAAACATCACTCGTTGCCTCTCTCTCACAGGCATGGGGTGGAAGACCTCTCCTTGCCTACAGACAGTCCCTCAACCTTAAACAACCATGAACCATCTAATGGAGTCACATATCCACCCAGAAAATACAATTACAGGACCCAATGGCATCAACTACACAATCTCTGGCTCTTACAGCTGCTCATCCTCCAATGTGATATATGCTCTCATGTGCCAACAATGCCCCTCTGCTCTGTACATAGGACAAACCAGCCAACCTCTACTCAAAAGAATAAACAGACAAAATCTGACAACAAAAATGGCAATATCCAGAAACCAGTGGGAGAATACTTCAATCTACCAGGACATTCCATCAAGGACTTAAACGTCACCATAGTTCAACAGAAACATTTCAAAACCAAAATCCAATGGGAAGCTGCTGAACTGTAATTCATATATAAATTTGACTCAGTCAGGCTTGGGTTGAATAGAAACTTCGGATGGTTATCTCATTACCAGAAGTAACTGCCTTTCAGGTATTCCATTCAGATTCATCAACAGAAGGAAGGGGTCACACCCAGCCTGGATTGTGCATTTAACCTTTTCCATAACTTCTGCAACTGCTTTGCATTTACATGGCACTTTCTGCATCATCTCCCTCCTCCCCTTAGCACCTATATATCTCTGGCCAGTTTCTTCATACCATCCCTGCATCTGATGAAGAGAGCTCTGTTTCACAAAAGCTTATGCTACAATAAAGTTTGTTAATCTTAAAGGTGCTTCTGGGCTCTTTACTATTTTGCAGCAACAGACTAACACTGCTATCTCCTGTGGATCTAAGAAAAAATCTTACTGTTTGGTGTTTGTCTTTGTCGGTCTCATCAGTGTTAATGCCTACCCATCAGTCCTCATCTGCAGCAGTTCAACCATGCATATTTTCACACAGCTCTATGGAAGCTGTAGTTGTCCATCATTGAAATTACCGGATCCTCCATGACCCTGGAGGAAAACTGATTTCACTTACTGCACAGGTGCAAAGGTGGCCACAAGGAAAAAGGAAGGAAGAAGGAAAGCCCCTACCTCCACACAGCGATGCAGCACTACAAAGCTGTTTGACATGCTGCTCAAGCTAGACAAGCTGTAAGATGAAGAGATCTGAGGCTCAGTTCCCAAATGACTACAGCTGTCATTTGCTGCAAAGTTTTCAGTATCCCTCATTTAAACACTTTTTACACAAATTTGTCTCTCTCAAGTATCACGTGACTGTGCAATAGGCTAAAAATCCCATTCTCAGTAACAGAATCCCAGCAGTTTGTATTACCAATACAAGAAACTATGGAGGTAAATATGAACAAGATGTATGAACCCATTTGAGAGGCTCAGTACAATGAACTAATGTTTTGAATCTGGAGCACATGTTTTATAGCTATGGTGCACAGGGATATATTAATGTATCTTTCATTCTCAGAATTTTTGGCTGTATTACCACACAGAAGCCTAAGATCTGGATATAACAAAAATTATGCCAAAATATGGTATAACAGTTCTCCTTTTCCCAAATGTCCTTTCTTCTATTGCTTTGGCTGGGAAGTCCCTGTTCTTGTTCTTGTTTCACTGTCTGTCCTACCCAGTTGTTTAAATTTTTATGGATATATGTTGACCCAGCCTAGGGAACTGAGGGACCAACTAAAATCCCTCTTTTGTCTTTGTCTGTTAATGGTACACAAGTGGCAGATTTATTTCACTTTTGAGGGGGAATGGTCAGGTAGGTATCAGATTTAGGATTTAGAAGGTGAACAAGTAACAGGAGTGAGGTAATTTTGTATAAATATAACCGATAGATTGTCACAATCAAGTAACTGTTTGATTACTGTTCAACTGTGGAGAGAAATCTCTTGGAAATCACTGCTTAAATAAACAAGCATAAGCTTCTTTGTCTTAAAATTACTTAAGTTTGTGAAAGCAGGAACATTCACACAAGTTCCAGTTTCCCTTCTTAACCACTTGATAGGGATCACCCCCCTTTACTAGGAGCTATTTCCCTCAGGGAAGGGCTATTCATTCCACTTCCCTAATTCAGGATTGTCCTTGATCCTCTGCTTAACTTTCTAGCATTGTTCTCACTTCACTCTCAACTGTCATTCTTAACTGCCACCCTTAACTGACACTCTCAGCTGTAGAATTCCATCTGAATCCCCTGGAACAAAGTTTAAGTCCTTCAGACCAACACAGCTACCCACCTGAATCTATTTGAATCTCTTGTCACTCAAGGTTCTCAGACTGGGTTAAAGCATTAACCATTTACTGCCCATTATATATGACAACACTACCTTGTGCCTTACTGTCATTTATCTAACTCTCCAATACCATAGTGCCTGACCCCAACCCCATGTGCATAATGAAAGTAGCACAATGAGGCCAGGCATAAAAGAAAGGGAAGTTTCTGCATACAGGGGAGAATCTTAGGCACATGGAGAAACAAGACTTTTGCCCTTTACCATCCTGGAAGTGGAAACCCCCCCACAAAAATCATGACATACATGCAGTCTGCATGCAGTCATAGAACTCTGGCTGGAGGAAGGCAGAGGCCATGCACAAATCCAGACTCTGCATGATAGTTGGAAGGTCAGTCACTGAAGAAAAATAGAGCTAGATATGAATCTATTAGCACCTTAGAGACAAACTAGATGGTCTTAGATGCTACTGGAATTGAATCTAGGGCTGTGGTCAAATGAGCAGTTCACGCCGATATTGTCGCAGTACCTCTGTGATGTAAAGAGAATGATCAGACAACATCTGCTTTCCATGCCCCAGGTGTTGGCACCCAGGTCTGGCACATCCTGGAAGCAGAGTTTGCTTGGGAAAGTCCAGTCTTTACGTATGCCAGCACTTCCACCCTGCATTTCCCGATGTCTGAACCCCCCGTTGTGAAGTCAAGCTGTTTGGGAAGTCTGAACCTTCCCTTCCATTTCCACCTCCTTTGGGTTGATTTTTTTTTAATCAGGTAGCAATGTGTGCATAAGCACATAAGCACCCATGGCATTATCAATCACTGTGGCCAACTAGTCATTCTGGGTCGGGAATCCCCAGGGGAGCTGTTTTTGAGTGACATATTCCCCCCAACACCTCTCTCCTGTTTCCACATCAGAGTTGCTATTTGAGAGCATCCCATGATTGACACAAGGGGAAATGCACTGAAGTCCATGGGACTACTCTCATGTAAATCTGCACTTTACCTTCCCCCCATGTATTCCACAGAAGAAAGATGAAGGGAAGGAGGCTGAGAAGGGCTGGAGTACTTGCCAGAGGAATTGTGAAGCTGTCCAAAAGGAGCCAGAGCTTCAGATACATGCTTATGTGCTTGGGTGAAAGGAAAAAAAGGATGGCGCAAGAATCCAAATGGTCAACTATGGGGCAAGCACACAGTGAAGCCGCTTCAGGGTGGGATCTCGGATCAAAACTTCCCAGAACTATTTAAACCACCACAAATAGGGGCATGGCCAGATTGCACCAAACCTCCAGTATTACTGGAGCCTAACTCTTCTACTGCAGACCAGCACAGCTACCCACCTGAAGGAAACTAGGCTGCTTACAGTTTGCTTCCTTCAACGGGGGTGGGGGGATGTGAAGTTCCCAAGCCTTGCCATAGTTATTCTCCTAGTCAAAGCTGAGCAATTTCTAAAACAGCTCTGAGCACTGAAGAGACTGGCCAAAGAAGGAGCAGTGCTCCCTCCCTAGTCAGTTGTTTTTGTGGCTCTGAGCAGAGATTGGCAGGTTCCTCAGTGTTTCTCCTGCCCAGGAAGAATTGCAAAGCCAAGCCAAATAGGTGGGGAGAAAGAGAATGTGATTCCTTACAGGTCACTCACTTGTTAATTATAAACTATGTCTACAATATTCTAGGGATTATGCAGGAACAAAATCAAATAGATCCCTATCTACAGATTTATAATCTTTAAAAAGAAGCGGGGGGGGGACAAAGCTGTGGGGATAAAGATGAGAATGTTTGCTAATTGTTAGAATCAAATTATAAAGCAGCTATTTTAGATACTTAGAATTAGGCATCACATGACTCATAAAGGAATTTTGACTTTTAAAAGCCAAATCAGGATGACATCATTTTGTCACTATTTTTAGCTGCTTGTCTGAAGTTCAGCAAGGTGATACCCTTTCCCAGAGTGCATACAAGACAGAATCTGCAGTTCAGCACAACCATTCATCTGGTTTTGTCAGTTCAAAGTTGCTCTTCATAAAACACAAGATCTCATACTTAAACTGGGATTAAGTTAGCTAATAGAGGCAGACTGACTATAACACTTTCTTAAAGTGAAAAACGTGTAAAGGAACTCATATGAGTTTACTTATTTGACTATCCACAGAACACAAATGAATTTATTTACTTCATTTATGCCCCACAATCACAGCCATGTCCCTATTGAAACAGATTTGTCTGAGTACTGCTACAGTTTTTTAAAAGATAAAACAATACCCAGGGACTGGCTAAACCCTAACACAAGATAAACCTGCCTAGGAGAGCAATGGCCTTCAGCATGCCTTTGTGCTGTAAAGCTGAGCACCAGAGGAGTTCCTATTCAAAATATGCATTTATTTAAACAGCAGCCAAAACAAGTAATTCCCTCTACCACCACTCAATAGTCCCAATTATGAGGATAATTATTATGATGAATTTGATTTCTAGCTTGCTACCAGACAAAGCCTCAAAGCAGCTTACAAGACATAAAACAGTTCTAAAACACATAACATTCATTAATGCAACTTAAAAATGCATTAAAAACACATAATTGCATGTATTTTCAAACCACACTAAAACCACAACATTGTAGAAAACATTGTCCTCCCTTGGGAACTTTCACATAAGGGAGAAAGCTGCCCTAAAGAGAAATGAAGACAGTTAGTCATTCAATAGGTGGTTATAGGCCTGATTGCCTTTGGGTAAACTGGTGACAAAAAGGCAGAATCTCCTGAGATAATCTTAAAGCAGAATATGTGACATAAGGGGAAAGTCCTACCTTCAAAAAACCAGAACCAAAGTAAAAAGTAATATAGGGTTCCAAAGTCACATACAGCACTTGAATTATACCTGGCAACTCCTGCAGCTCTTTAAAGCCTGGGGTAGCTCTTGAGCAGGTGGCTGCATTCTGCACAAGTTTCTGAATCACCTTCAAAGGTAGCCCCTATGAAGCACATCATGGTCCTCCAGTCTCAAAATTACCAGTGAAAAAATGAAATGGACAGGACCAGGAACCCAAGACCTACCAGAGCCTTCACTGCAGCTGGTCTAGCCAGCTTACCCAAGAGATATAAAATAAATAAATAATAAAACATAGGGAAAACCTGGACTGGATCTTCTACAGACCCTGGTACCCTGCACCTAATATAAAATATGAAATGGATCAGGATGCACAGGGGATGCCTAAACAGTAAACACTTTGCCTGTGTCCTATGTCACATCAATTTGGTCCTTTTCCCCTTCAGGGAGCAGACAGCTCAACACCACTAGTGGATATTTAAACAGTCAGGTGGAACACCAACCCAAGTTTCTAACTCTCTATATGCTTAAAGATTTACCTCTTCAATTTGGTCTTTTCCATTTGCCTGAGCAGGTGCACTGCACTTCAGGTTCTTATTCCAGCCTGGAAGAATGGAAAGAAGTGAGTTATTGACTCCCCCTGCCCCCACACATCCAATTTATTAGTAAACAGTCCTCTTCTTTTTTTAACAGCATCAGGAGGGAAAGGGCTCATCCAAATATATAGGGAGGAGGTCACAAAATGATGCATGGATATTATATGTGCCTTAGACTAACACATGCTTGAGTGCACTCTGCAATGCTTTAGAATTGCCACTGCAAGCTAGAGCCTAAAGGGTCACAGTTGGGCTTCCCATCTAGGCAGCATCATTCAGCCACCTCCTTTTTTATCTACATAGAGCTTAATGTCCAAAGGAGAAAGGTGCTAGGAATCTCTGCTCCCCCATCCCAAGTGTGTGAGAACTGATTATTTATGGTTTGCCAATACTTAGATGGATGTGACAGACACAAAACTCTCATTTCATTCCATTCCACAACAGCAATGATTACTCTAGGCGAAGGAAAAAATTCTATTACCTTAAGGAAAAAATTTCCTAAGAAAATGCACATTTTCTGTGACAGTTTCACTGGTTGAGGAGACATCAGGGTCTTCCACAAGAGCACGCCAGGAAGTGTAACAGTGAGCCAATGGCACACCTGAGAAAACATGGATAAGATCATAGAGTATATGATATAGAGAAGCCACTACTCTCCCTCAACAACCTGTACTTCCAGAAGAAGAAGAATGTGCAATTTGTATAATTTGACTGGAAAAATAGTGGCTATCCAGAGAGGCATACCAAGAGAATTTCAACCTTGTACATTTCACATCCTGTCAAAATTAAAACCTCTTTCATGCTATCTGCCTTTCTTGGGATCCTAAACACTTCCCTCTGCACACAGTACCACTGTGCCTTGCTTCTTTGAGACACTAATTACAAACGACTGCCTTTAGAAGGAACAGGTTTTGAAATACAAGATGTTACTTCCTTTACCCTAACCTTTTCACTTTGTTTTGTACTTAGACAGAGCTACACACATACAAAAATGCATACTTTACAAAAGTTGAGAATGGCAAAGTTATAGAGACAAGAATTCAGTCCTTCCATATCCCAACTCAATATTCTGTTTAATACACCACAACTACCATAACCTTTCATTATTCTGCATTAGATCCAGTAAGCTTTTTCTCTCAGTCTTAATTCCCCTCCTTAATACATCCCATATCCCACTTGGCTGATCCCCAGCATAGTTTTTATGAGGACCTCCTCCCCTTTTCCACCAGCAGAAGATCTGGTTGGATCCAACCCCCTCTCTCAAACCAGCAGGTCTTGTTCAGATTTAATCCCAAAACAGTTAGCTTTGTTCTATCAAATGTCAGGAACTAAGGGTCTTGAATGTGTGTTTCTTTGGATCCTCTCCCAGACCCTCATCTGCTGAGCCACACAACAGCCCAAAAAAAAAAAAACAGGAAGAAGCCTTCTCAAGCCTGAATGGAGGAAGCAACCAACCCAACACTATCTTCCCAGACACATTTTTAGTGAAATGGCTCAAGACTGGCTAGCCCAGAATAATGACAGTGGTCCAGGTATAGGAAACAGAATCTAGCTTCCCAGCCCCAGTGTAGTTTCAGGAGCAGGTCCATCCTCAGCTTTGTATAGCTGCCTGTTGTTCAGCAATGCCATGACAGATAAACAATAGATGATTCAACCTATGATGCCAAGTTAGATAAGACTGTTTTGGTTCATCCACATGAAGCAAAAAAAAATACAGTCAACCTAGTCTTTACAATGAACTTCAAGGACTGAGAAACCTATTTTTGCTGTTATCTGACATTTTAGTTGAACATAGTACAGACTAAGGATTAACAATTCACCAGCTGGCATTAATCAGGGCACAACATTTATCTAGTGCACAGTCTATTTCTTCCCTTCTTTTCCAGGCTTAAAAGTATCCTTTCCCACTTCTCTATAGGTCTGTTGCTCTGTAGCAGTTGCTCTTCTGCTTTACAACCACCCAAGAGAATCCATGCTTGGAGCAAAAGTCACAGTAAAAGAGCCAGATGGTAGCCCAACATGATCCCTGATTGGATCCTGTTGCTGCCATCTGCAGAGGGTGAGATGGGGCAGCATGACTCTGATGCAGCATCCCATGCCACACTTTTCCTTTTTCAACAATGTGCAAAGAATTTTGGATCCCTTCTACTGGCTTCTGTGGTGATTAAAAGTAACAATAGGGTATCAAGCCCAAATCTCTCTGCTAGTCAAGATGTTTGTCGAAGGGAGATAATAAATAGGCTTTGCTTTCTGTTTCTCAACTGTCCATTGAGAACAAGCATATTTAATATAAACTATCATTTACTAGATTATTTACCCAGTAGTCTGGGGAGGGGGAGAGATATTTACAAAATTTATATCCACCTTTATGTCCAATCAGGGCCACCAAGGCAGCTAACTATTTAAAGCAGAACATTATAAAATGCATCAAAAAACCAACTGAAAGCAAAAATAAAATGCATATATAAAAATGCAGAGCTAGCAATTAAAACATAGGGCAGGAAGGAGGGATTATTTGTGGGAACATCAGATGAAACAAAAAAGTCTTCACCTCCTCACAGAAGACAGTGGTGGAGAGGGACCCATTAATATCCCTGTGGGCGGAGTTATATAATGTTGGTGCCATGACCAAGAAGGCCATATCTCAGAAGTGGGGGCACAAAAAACAGGGCCTCAGAAGTAATAGAGTGATTAGTAACTGACTGATGCAAAGTGGCAACTTACAATGATGTGTGTTTTGTTTGTATCTCTTTGCCACATATTAAGGGCATCTTAATGGCTGCAGCTGAGGAAGGAGAACCACCCTTGCCGACATATTCCAGCTCCTGGCCCACCACAACACATCCCTCTAATTTTGCTGTGCCTGGCCATTGCAGCCCCTACTGCAGCTGCTCTGGAGTTTTTAAATTTGTTTTAAAATTCTAATTTCAAAGAAGCTTCTCTCCACGGGGATCTTGGTAATTGCTCCACTGCTCTATGAAAATGGGTTTAAGTCCAGAACCTGTTATTAAAATAAATTTTTAATGGGTGGGCATTTAAATCGAGGGTAAAAAGTTGAAGGCAGCAGGATAAAAAGTTGAAGACACTGACACGGCACCCACTTTACTGGCCAGCACTGGCCTTGCAATTGTGTCATTTGTGCATGTGAGTTCAAGATGCAGGGCATGAAGAGAAACGTAGTTAGACATTCATTGTATGAGTGTCTGAGCTTCTTCAACATTGCCCTTAAAGAAAGAGGGGAACGTTTAGTACTGTCTAGTAAGGAGGCTAAAATATTAGGTTTAGATATGTGCTTGTTGAGAAGCTGAAACCTGAGCTTCTTGGATGGAAGACAGGATAGAAGAGAAGAAGAGAGAAGAGATTGGATTTATACCCCGCCCTTCACTACCCAAAGGTGTCTCAGAGCAGCTTACAAACTCCTTTCCCGTCCCCTCCCCACAACAGACACCCTGTGAGGTAGGTGGGGCTGAGGGAGCTCTTGACAGAAACTGCTCTTTTTCAAGAACAGCTCTTATCAGAACTATGGCTTGCCCAAGGTCATCCAGCCAGGTGCAAGTGGAGAAGTGGGGAGTCAAACCTGGTTCTCCCAGATTAGAGTCCACGCACTTAACCACTACACCAAACTGGCTCTCACCAATGTAATAAAAACTTAGTATAACCATAACTTTTGCTAGACAGGGATCCACATGAATCCAACAGAGGGTTTTGGTAGCATTCTGATTGCCTTATTCACTATGAAAGAGGGATGCCTGGGATGAGAAAAGATATGGAAAAGATGCTATTTGAACACATGAAGCTGCCTTATAGTGAGTCAAAACATTGGCCAGTGAAGGTCAGTATCACCTGTTCTGGTTGGCAGCAGTTTCCCACAATCTCTGGAAGAGGTCTTTTACATGGCCAGACCCCTTTAACTGGATGTGCCAGGGACCAAACCAGGGGACATCTGCCTCCAAAGCAGATGTTGTATCACTGACCACTGCCCCTCCCTGCTCTTGCTGTTCTTTTACTAAGCCATAAAAATGACAATCCTATACATACTGACTTGGCAGCAAGCTCCACTGAACACAGCAGGACTTAGTGCTAAATAGGATTGCACTGACTGCTTTGCTATTACTTCCCCAAATAACAATCATCTACATACATTTTAAATTGCAATGCAGCCCAATAATACTGGTTGTTGTTCTACATTTTGCACTAAGAGAAAAAAATCCTGAGTTATAACATATCACTGGGCATATATAGTATCTCTCTGCAGTCCATTAATCTTGTGTGCTGCTCTTCCCTTCTTTCAATGAAAAGATGCCAGATCATCAAAAATTCTCCTTACTGACTCAGTGCAAAGTACAGGGTATTGCTTTCTCCAAGGGAATTATTGCTCTCATTCCTGCAGCCTGTCTTGGGGCTGTGGGAAACTGCATTAGATTTCCACTTCAATGGAATACATCTTTTTTCCATTTAAAAACACTGTTTGTACAAACATCCTCTTATTACTTCTCAGTTGTTTTGCCCTATATATGCAAAACTGAAGAAGATATCTCCAGTGAGGTGGCAGGATCCCACTGACCTAACCTAGAAGGGTCTTCTTTGTGGTGGTCTACAAAATCAAAATCAGGCAAGTAATTTGGCAGGCTATATTAGAAGCTATATTTGACTAAGAAGGAAATACAGATATAGAAATCAAATGTAAATTATATGTGGAGCTTGTCTATTCAGTTTTCTTCAGTAGATATGTGTGCAGTAGAAATCGGCACTACAGTGAGAGATTTGGCATGTGGCTTGGGAGAGGAATTATTTTCTTCCTGATAATTATTGTGCTGCTTTTGATTGTGCAGAATACAGGGTAAGGCCACCTTCTGTTGAGTTGCATGGTGGTGGTGTGACTGTGAAAGGCACAAATAACACAATAGAATCAGGATGTAGTCAACAAAGCAGCAAAAGTTTTATATTATTGTAAGTATATTAAAGTAAGGTTGCAGTCACACATGCCAGAAAAAATGGGGGGGAAAGCGAGGCTATTTCTTCCAGAGGAATTTGACCCACAGTTGCCTGATCACACAGTCCTTGGTAGCTGCGGGCACAGCCCGCCACTGCATGATTAGATGCAACCATGGGTGAGTCCGTGTCTCTTTTTTTGCCATTTGTTTCTGATGTGCTTAAACAAGGAATTGATTAATCGCATCTCTGCACTGAGGGCTCCCTATGGAGTTTGCGATGATGCGCATAATGGGAATGGGGAATAAACCAATGGCACGGAGTCAGGATGGCCTGATCAGACCATCCCAACACCATGAGAGCACGCTGGAGCGATCAGATACAGGAAAATCTGTCCGTGGCCCATTGCAACCCATTTACTACCAGATTTTCCTGGTGTCTTTTAACTCCGCTTTTGTGGCAGAGCATAACAGGTTGCCAACAGCTGTGGGGTGTTTACCAGATGTTGTTGTCTGATCATGCCATTTAAATCCACCTGGCATTCATGCCTATGTCAGGTCTAATTGTGCATATGATCGCAGCCTAAGTATATTATAAGTATATTTTCCCCTGATCTAGGTAGCTCAGGCTAGCCAGATCTCATCCAATCTCAGAAGCTAAGCAGAGTCAGCCCTGGTCAGTCACTTGCCTTAAAAACCCTACGGGGTTGCCATAAGTTGGCTGTGACTTGACAGCGAAAAAGTGTATTTTAGAAACCCCCTCCCTGAGAGAAGAGGCTGTGGCTCAGGGAATGCTGCTCTGCTAGCAGAAAGCCCAGAGGTCAATCAATGCCTGGCATCTGCTGTCAAGAGGCCTCATATAGATGGAGTTGGGAAGGATCCCTCCCTCCCTGAAACCCTGGAGAGCTGCTGTCAGCCAGAAGAAATCATACTGGGTTAGATGGACCAATGGCCTGACTCAGTGTAAATCATTTTTGCATGTTCACGCATGTTTTAAAACATTCAGAAATGAGGTATACAAATGGAAAATCCCCTTTGGGTGTAAATTGTTATGTGCTACTTTCATTATATGTGTAGTTTTGTTTGCTTTTTTGAGCAGTTACCATCTCACAAACAGAATAACACTCCACACTACCCCCAACCGAGGGGGGATACTGGTGGCTTGTGGAGGGGAGTTGGTGGGCATTGCAGTGCCAGTGCATGCAGGCACATGATATAAGTGTGGGCAGGAAAGGGCTTATTTAAAGCATCAGAGTGTTCCCTCTAAGCTGAGTTAATGTGAGTTAGCTCACAGTTTTTTAGCTTCCAACTCACATATTTTTTGCCTTAGCTCAGGGAGGATGGCTCCAGAGCAAACTTAATTTATGCAGTAGCCAAATCGCTCACTCACAACTTTAATGCCAGTAGCTCATAAAGTAGAACTTTTGCTCACAAGACTCCACAGCTTAGAGGGGGCATTGCCCTCCACCTCTCTAGCCCACCTCCCTGAATCCCATTGGCTGCCTGCACTGTGATGAAGTATAGAGTGAGGTGGTTTGGGGGGTCTCAGTTGTTGGTTGTTGTTGTTTTTGATACTGCAGAGTAATTGCAAAGTAAAGTTGGCCCTTGATTATCTCAGCTGTTGATGATGACTCCTTTTATTCCAGTCCTTTCCTGCCACATAGAAGAAGAAGAAGAAGAGACTGGATTTATACCCTGCCATTCACTACCCAAAGGTGTCTCAGAGCAGCTTACAAACTCCTTTCCCTTCCCCTCCCCACAACAGACACCCTGTGAGGTAGGTGGGGCTGACAGAGCTCTGACAGAAACTGCTCTTTTTCAATGACAGCTGTGCCAGAGCTTGTAACTGACCCAAGGTCACATCAGCAGGTGCAAGTGGAGGAGCGGGGAATGAAACCTGGTTCTCCCAGATTAGAGTCCGCACACTTAACCACTACATCAAACTGCTGCAGTGTCACACACAGGAACTCACATTTACTGCACAATGACTTAAACCAGAGGTATCCAGCATTTCTGAGCTTGCAATGCAGGCACTTTTGGAATTATGACACAGGGTGATCAGCACAACCACAAAATGGCCACCATGAGAGGAACAGCCAGGCACAGAATGGCCACCTCAGGAGATGAAGCCAGCCTCAGAATGTCAGGGAGTGAGGGCACACATAACTCTAATATTGGGTTCCCGGCATTCAGCTAGCACCTGGAGCGCTCCCACTGTTACAATTGGTCTCCAGGCAACCAAGATCAGTTCCCCTGGAGAAAATGATTGATTTGAGGGGTAGATGCTGTGGCATTATGCCCTGCTGAAGTCCCTCCCCTCCCCAGATTCCACTCCCAAAATCTCCAGGTATTTCCCAACACAGAACTGGCAACCTTACTCTAATAGTAATTTGTCAACATTTCAAGCAGTTGCTGTTTAATAGGATGCCTTTTAAAATGAACATACTGTTTTAAAATATATTTTTGTATATACACACAGCTTACCTTCAGGCTATTAGTGTTGATCCTTGTGGTGTGGTGGTAGCCACTCCCAAAGCAATAATTTTACAAATATGTTCAGCCAATCAGAAGCCCTCCTGGGCAAAAACACCATCTGGCCCTGCCCACTATCTAAAAACACTAATACCATTGATAGCATTCTCCTGAAGTATCTTGAACCTGTCCAGTTCCTTATCAAAGCCATCTTATATTCTAATAGCAAAGTTAGGTTACCTTTGGATACTTGAATCCAGTGACTGGAGCTGTGAACAGGGAAGACAGATCTGTGAGTAAAAACGGAAGGAAAGGGGCAAGGCCCTTTCCAGCCCTATCTTGGCCTTTGAGGGAGAACTCATTGGAGCCAGGCTTGGCTAGAATTGCCAGCTCCAGGTTGGGAAATTCCTGGAAATGTTGGGGGTAGAGTGTGAAGAGGGCATGGTTTGAGGAGGGGAGATGTATCAGCTGAATATAATGCCATAGAGACCACCCCCCAAAGCAGGCATTTTCTCCAGGGGGGTAGATCTCTATTGTCTGGAATTCAGTTGTAATCCTGGGATATTTCCAGGTCCCACCTGGAGGCTGACAATCCTAGGCCTGAAAGCAACCTCTGGGTGACTTGGTACCACCCAACTTGCATGACTGAACTAGGCCTGACTGCTTGCTATTGTTCAACAGCAGACATCTTGTGAAAGCCAGTCTGCTGTAGTGGTTAGAGGTTTAGAGTAGGGTTCAAATCCTCATCTTGCTGTGGAAATTCACTGGTTGATTTTGGACCAGTCATACTTTCAGACTAACCTACCTCACAGGGTTGTTGTGCGGATAAAAAGGAGGCAAACAGAATGATGTAAGCTGCTTTGATCCCCACTGTGGAGAAAGGTGGGTTATAAATTTATTTATTTATTATTTCAATTTATACCCCACCCTCCCTACAAGCAGGCTCAGGGCAGCTTACACTAGTTGGTACCCTGTACCATAAAAGCCAAGTACAAAAATTTAAAACAGCATACACACATTAACATTGAGCATTAAAAGCAATCCAACAATTCAAGTGCTAGTGATGATAATCTTTAAATCAGATGGCATACTAACAATTTTCATTGGCTTGGTGATCTTCAGCTTGGTGTGATAGTATAACACAGTCCCCCTCCCGGACCAGGGCCGACCCAAAACCACAGATGTTGGTGGTGGTGGTGTGGCAGCTCCTAATTGAAAGCCTGGTGGAAGAGCTCCATCTTGCAGGCCCTGCAGAACTGCAGAAGGTCCCACAGGGCCCTGATCTCTTCTGGGAGCTCATTCCACCAGTATGGAGCAGCCACTGAAAAGGCCTTGGTCCTTTCTGCATTTTTTCCAGTGCTATAAATATTCTTTTTAGGTGTGTGTGGTGTGAGTGGTCCAATGAGGTTGCACCATCAATTTATACATGTATAAATGATGTTCCTTTTGGTCTTTTGGGGTTTCTGCGTGGTGCTGTGGCATGCTTGCACTGCCACAGTGCCACTTGTTCTGGAGTGTACCACTTGTTCTCAAGGCAAACAAGCACCTCCCAAGACAGTTCACTTTCCCTGAGCTTCTCTGGGAGAGTCTGACTTCTGGGTGGCTGCCTGCTTGCCTGCCTTAATTGGAAACAATGGAGGTAATGTGGGTAACCTGTTTGGGTGCCCATATAATTAGGCCCATTGGTCCAATTGCTTTAAGACATGGGGGTGTATGTGGGGAGAAGCTCCCGAAGTTACCCTGAAAATTTGGAGCATCTCCTTCAAACCCCCTCCCCCCCAGAGCTACTAACAGCACCGTGGGGAAAAAGTAACTTTTTCCCCACCATAGAGAACAATGGAGGGAATGGGGGCAACCTGTTTGGGGGCCCATAGAATTGGACCCCCTGGCCCAATGTTCTTGAAACTTGGTGGGTATCTTGGGGAGAGGCTCCAACAGCTACCCTGTGAGTTTGGAGCCTTTTCCTCAAACTCCCTCCTCTCCAGACCCCAGAATATACCCTATGTTTTTGCCATTGACTTCAATGGCCCATAGGATATAATGGGGCTGACATTGACATTCGGCTGGCCAAAAGACTCCCGAAACTGACATGCGGGAGCCTTTCTGCCCTCTGAAGTGCTTCCCCCCCAAAAAAAGGACCCCTGACTAGAACTATGCACATTATTTCAAATGTGGCCCTACTGTAGATTTATACAAAGACAATAGGATTTAGCCATTCTATTTACAGTTGCTTCCTACTAATCCATAACACAGAATGGCTTTTTCAGACTAATTGATCATCGATCATTTCATTAAGCTATCCTCCAAAACCCCAAGTTTCCTTTTCTGTCATCTACTGTTCAGACCTTGATTATGTGAAGGTGATTATGCTATGTAAAGACAGGATTTCCACCCTCAGTGTGTCTCTTGTTATTTATATGGTTCCTTTTTGTGCATTCACCCAGTTTGGAAAGGGCTGTTTGGAACTCTCCACCGTCCTCTTTGGTCTTCACCCTCCTGAATAGTTTTGCATCATTTGCAAATATTCACTGGTCAGTCTAGATCATTTATGAACAAGGTAAATAACCCCAGTCCCAATGTGAATTCCTTAGGGACTATATTTCTATCCTTTGTGAGAACTCCATTTATCCTATCCTCTGTTACTTGTTGCTTAAACAGTTACCATTCCATAGAAGGTCCTGTCCCCTTGTCCCATAACTTCTAAGTTTGCCCAGGAACCTTCACTGAGAGACTTTGTTAGTAGCAGGGCTCATTTCTTGCAGAAGTGCACCGGAGCAAAGCTCCGGCAGTAAGGAGCCCAGGGGGCGGGCAAAGCCCTGCTCCCTGCTCCCAGCAGCCCCCCTGCCTTTCCTAGCCTGCTGGCTGACCCAGTGGAGCGCTGCCGTGAGCTGGCCCTCGAGCTGCTCCACCACTGCCTGGGCCATGGCACCCAGCCTGCCCAGGCTCTGCCCGTCCTCATGCCAGCCCTGGCACAGTGCTTCTGTAAGGTGGACCCTGGTGTTGTGTCCTGACATCAGGAGTAGGAGCTGGCGAAGGCAGCCAAGCTTCGCTCTCTGTGAACAATAGGGACTAGGCTCCTGAGCTCGCCAGTAAAGAACCAATGGCAGCTTTGGCGGGCAATTCAAACCCGCCAATAGAATAGGGGCGTCCCCCCTGTACTGTATATAGTTGGCCACCGGCCATTACTGTTTGTTCTTGTCTTGTGTGAAGTACGAATAAACGCGTCTTCTCTTATGTCGTCGTCCGAGTCATGAGGCCCGAAACCCAGTACTTTACAGTGGCGACGAGGATGGGATTTCAACGCCTTCCTTGACTCCATGAGCGACGATAAAGACGACAAGGCCACCCGCCGAGCATCGCATCGCTGACCCCGAGAGCAGCACCGCACCGCTCGCCGAGCACCGCATCGCTGACCCCGAGAGCAGCACCGCACCGCTCGCCCCGGCGCACGCCTTCCCAGATGGAACCATGGCCGCCACTCACGTAATGATGGAACGCTTCGATCCGTCTCAGCCGGAAACCTGGGACGCCTGGGTCGACCAGCTCATAAGTTATATGGAATTCAACGAGATTCGAGACCCGGAGAAAAAACGGTTGCTCCTGCTGAGCGCGTGCGGCACCCAAACAGTTCGCCTCGCCAAGAGCCTCTTGGTGCCCCGCACGGCCTTGGAAAGCTCCTTTGGGGAGATCCTGGACGTCCTCAACGGGTATTTCAGCCCCCGGCCTACCTTCTTGGCCAAAAGGATGGACTTCCAGAGGTGAGTCCAGGCCCAAGGGGAATCTGTCGCCACGTTCCTGGCCATGCTGAGGGCGCTCGCGGTGGACTGCGGGTTCCCGAGGGTGGAAGACAACCTGCTGACGCAGTTTGTGTAGGGCCTGGCGGACTCCAAGCTGCGGCACGTTGATTGGCTACCGGAGGCTCTCCCTGGACGAGGCCATCAACGCCGCAACTGCACACGAGGCCGCCGAAGGGGAACGCCCGGCCGCAGCTGCCCATACGGTCGGAAGGGGTCCCAGCCCCGGGAACTCAGACACCGAAGAGGTCTACGCCCTCAGACCCCAACACCGCCAGCCGGCGCAGACCCAGCAGGCCGACAGGGAGCCAGCCAAGCCTTTCAGCAACCGGACCGGGTGCGCCAGCTGCAGGGAAGGCCACGGGAGGAAGACCTGCAAGTTCCGGGACGCTGTCTGTCACGGGTGTGGAAAACAGGGACACCTCGCACGGGTCTGCCGGTCCAAGGGCCCCCGGAACTCGAGATCGTTGGCCCCACCGCACCGCGCACCGTCCACTGCCTACGAGACGACGGAAGAGGTCACCGAGCTGTACCATCTCACCGACCAACCGCTGCAGGTACTTCGCCTCCCCAACCCCAATCTCTCCTCCACCCCGAAGATCCAAGTAACCGTGCGGATCAAGGGGTCCCCTTGCTGCATGGAGGTGGACTCGGGATCGGCGGCGTCCATCATTTCCATGGACACTTTAAAAAAACTTTGCCCGGCAGGGGGACCCCCTCTACGTCCATCGCCACTTAGCTTGGTGGACTTTCAAAAGAACCCTGTCCCCATCCGGGGAGTCGGCACTTTCTGAGTGCAGTACCGAGACTTTGAGGGGAACTTGGACTTGGTGGTGGTGGAGGGAAACCTTGTGAGTCTCCTGGGGCGAGCTTGGTTCGAGGCCCTAGGCATTACGATCAGGGGAGTGAATAAGTGCGGGATGCGGGACTGGGGGGCAGTGTGCAAGGAATTCCCCGAGGTCTTTGATGGGAAACTGGGGTGTTATAAAGGGGCCCCGGTGTCGCTTCACTTAGACCCATCGGTGACACCCATCCGGCGGCGCTTCCGCACCGTGCCCCTGGCCCTCCGCCCCAAAATAGAGGCAGAACTGGACCGGTTGGTGGCCCAAGGGGTCCTAGAGCCCGTCCCCAACGCACGATGGGAGACCCCAATTGTAACACCCGTGAAGCCGAACGGGGAAATCCGCATCTGCGCGGATTACAAGTGCACCATTAACCAGGCACTTCAGGCGCACGCATACCCCGTACCCGTAGTCAGCCACGTATTGGCCACATTGGCGGGGGCGTGCATATTTGGTAAGCTGGATCTCGCGCAGGCGTACCAGCAACTCCCTGTGGATGAGGCCATGGCCGAGGCCCAAACCATAGTAACCCACCGGGGGGCCTTCAGGGTAAAGCGGCTGCAGTTCGGGGTCAGTGTGGCCCCAGGGATCTTCCAAAATCTAATGGACGATTTGTTAAAAGGGATCCCTGGTGTGACGCCGTTCTTCGACGACGTCCTCATCGCCGCGGCCACCCCAGAGAGCTTCGCCGCCCGCCTACGGACTGTTCTGGGACACTTCCAAGCCGCGGGGCTGAAGTTGAAGCGGGAAAAGTGCCTCCTCGGGGTGCCGGAGGTGGAGTTCTTGGGGTACCGGGTTGACGCAACAGGCCTGCATCCGGCGAGGGACAAGGTTAAGGCCATCGTGGAGGCCCCCACCCCGAAGTCCAAGGCAGAGCTCCAGGCGTTCTTAGGCCTCCTGAACTTTTACCATGCCTTTCTCCTGCACAAAGCCGCCGTGGCAGAACCCCTGCACAGGCTGCTGGATAAAGCGACACCTTGGGCATGGGGAGCGCGGGAGGAGGCGGCGTTTCGGGCGGTTAAGGTACTATTGATTTCGAACGCTGTACTCGCCCACTTCGATGAAAAGCTCCCGGTAATCCTGGCATGCGACGCGTCGCCATATGGGGTCGGGGCGGTCTTGGGCCACCGGCTACCAGATGGGAGGGAAGTCCCGGTGGCTTATTACTCCCGCACGCTGTCTCCCGCGGAGCGGAACTATGCGCAAATTGACCGGGAGGGCTTGGCCCTGGTGGCGGGGGTTAAGAAATTCCACAACTTTGTGTATGGGCGGCCCTTCACGCTAGTAACTGATCATAAGCCGCTCCTGGGACTGTTCGCGGCGGACAAACAAACGCCGCAGGTACTGTCGCCCCGGGTGTTGCGCTGGTCCTTGTTTTTAGCAGGCTATCAGTACCGGCTGGAGCATCGGCCAGGCAAGGCGCTGGGGCATGCTGACGCCCTGAGCCACCTGCCGCTGCCGCAGACAGGGGAGGATCCGGCCCCGGCTCCAGCAGTATTGTTGATGGAGGAGCTGCCCAACCCCCCCTTCAGGCTGCAGACGTGGCCGCCCGCTCGTCCCGAGATCCATTCTCTCCCGGGTCCTAAACTGGGTGGTGAGGGGATGGCCAGCGGAACAGACAGGGCCAGAGTTCGCGGCATACAAAGCCAGGAGGGAAGAGTTATCCGCCTTGAAAGGGTGCTTACTATGGGGGGACAGGGTGGTCATCCCGGGGCCCGTGAGACAAGGGGTTCTAGAGACGCTGCACGAGGCACACCCGGGAATTGTACGAATGAAAGCTCTGGCAAGGAGCTATGTGTGGTGGCCCGGGATAGACGCAAAAATTGAAACCTGGGTCCGGGGGTGCACACGGTGCCAGGAAGTCCGCCCCAATCCCCCGAGAGCGCCTACCCAAAGCTGGGAGTCTACCCACAAGCCGTGGTCCCGCCTACATGTAGATTTTGCCGGGCCGTTTCAGGGGCTCCAGTTCATGGTGACGGTAGACTCCTACTCGAAGTGGGTAGAAATAAGCCCAGTGTCTACCACCTCGGCTAAAGCGGCAATAAGGGCCCTGCAGAAGATATTCGCGACGCACGGGTTGCCAGACACAATCGTGTCGGACAATGGGGCCGCGTTCACATCTGCTGAGTTCCAAGCGTTCCTCGCAAGGAACCTAATCAGGCACATACGATCCACGCCCTTCCACCCGGCAACAAATGGACAGGCGGAGAGGACGGTACGCACCGCCAAAGAAGCCCTGAGCCGCATAACGGAGGGGGATTGGGAGTTCCGGTTGGCCCACTTCCTCCTAACACAACGCACCACCCCGAACCCCATCTCCGGGCATTGCCCCGCAGAACTATTGATGGGCCGCCGCCCCACGACCCTGTTAGACAGGCTCCACCCGAACCGAGCCCCAGAGAGAAAGCTGGTCGAAATCCGGGAGGCGGCCAGGAGCTTCCTCCCGGGGGAACCTGTCTACTTCCGGAATTATGGGGCGGGGCCTCAGTGGCTGGCCGGGCGCATCCTAAAACCCACCGGGCCAGTGTCATACGAGGTCCTGGCAGACGGGGACCGGGTCCTCCGAAAGCACATGGACCAACTCAGGAGGCGGCAAGACCCAGGCACAGGGATCCAGGCCCCGCTACCGGATGACTCCGCGGCCGCCCCAGCACCAGATCAGCTGCAGGCACCACCAGTGGAGCAGGTGCCAGAAAGACCGCGGAGCCCGGAGGGGGGCCCGGAGCAAGCCGAGCCACCGCAGTCGCTGTCACCACCGCAGCTACCACCGCAGCCATCGCTGCCGCCAGAAATCCCAGCTCCTAGCACGGGAGGACCGCTAGAAGGGGGCCCCGCCAGTCCGGTGCCGGCCCCCCGAAGATCATTAAGAGAACGGAGGCCGCCAGCCTACCTAAAAGACTACGTCACCTGATGGGAGACGAACTATGGGGGGAGGGGTGTTGTGTCCTGACATCAGGAGTAGGAGCTGGCGAAGGCAGCCAAGCTTCGCTCTCTGTGAACAATAGGGACTAGGCTCCTGCGCTCGCCAGTAAAGAACCAATGGCAGCTTTGGCGGGCAATTCAAACCCGCCAATAGAATAGGGGCGTCCCCCCCGTACTGTATATAGTTGGCCGCCGGCCATTACTGTTTGTTCTTGTCTTGTGTGAAGTACGAATAAACGCGTCTTCTCTTATGTCGTCGTCCGAGTCATGAGGCCCGAAACCCAGTACTTTACACCTGGCAACTCCCATGAGGCCTGTGAGGAGTTCCGCCCTGGCCTCCTGTGCCTCTGCCCTACCACTGCCCTGGCCCCCTACCTGCTCGAGGCCATGCACGTCCTTCATGCTGCCCTCCTCAACCCACGAGCAGCCACACACTTTCCTGCACTTGCTGGACATCCAAAAGAGTCCAGTGGCACCTTTAAGATCAAGGTTTATTTAGGTACAAGCTCTCCCTCCTCTGTGAGGGCACATCTGCATGCTCCCCTCCCCATAGCTAACAGTCCAGTGGAGCCTGAGTGGTGGATGTTGCCTTCTGATACACTTCCGGTGATGTCAGGGGGTGTAACATATGCAAATAAGTTATGCTAATGAGCTCCTGCACCTCTTTTTCTATGAAATGACCTGGTTAGAAGTGCTCTAGAAATCCAGCTATACAACATCTAACATCCAACTACTTTTCAGCCACTTTCAAACACCAAAAAATTGGTGGTACAGGGATTCCCTTTGCAGAAGCCAAGTTGATTCTGTCCCAGAAGGGCTTGTTCTTCTATATACTTAGTAACTCTCACAATGGTTTCCACTAATATATCTAGTAGGCTTAGCTTCCTGCCCTTTTTTAAAAAAATTGTGTTGCATCTGTTAGAAATATTTGTTAAAAGGTGTCATTACATTTGATGTAATAACCATTTTGTCACATACTGAACTCTGCTTTGAACCCATTTCATGGCACATATTTTGGAGATTGCTCCATTATAAGAAGACTGCTACAGAACAATTTGTCTGGAGATGGCAGATCACGGGTGAATTCTTCATGCCTTTTAGGGCCAATGGAAGTTTGGTCATTGCTGTCAGTTGAGCAAAGGTCTCTAGTCTTGCCGATGGGTCCCTCCTCCCCTACATTCACAGTAATCTCTTCAATTGCAATCCATACTACTTTCATCTCTTTGAAACTGTGTTGGTAGCAGAAGATGCCAGGAGTCTTTTCCCGTAAGGAGAGCAGTACTCACCTGGCACACCAGGTTAGAGCTGTTTACATAGTATTGTTTTTTTCACTCTCACCCCTGACTGAGAACCCATAGTATTTTAAACCGTGTGTCTTGCTCACAAACCGTTTTTTGAAATGCAGCTCCTTTTTCTCTGTGATCTCACCACCTTGATATAAAACTCTGCCACATTGAATATTTTAAGAGGATCCTTAAAGTGCTGTGAATATTTTAAAATGAGACACTGAGCATTCATTTGTCTTTCCTCTCCTCAGGAAAAAGGATAGGGCAGCCAAAAAAAACCCTCCCTGCATTAAGAAACTGAGCAAAAACAATTTGAGAATTTTCTAGCTCAGAAGCCAAGCGCTGCTCCATTCCCTGCATGTGTCCCCACTTTTATCTTCCTGCTTCACACTCAGACTGACAAGAAGAGCTTGCAAAGCGGGGCTGTATCTTGACCTTGACCTCAGAGCTTTAGAGAAGGTTGCTTGCATTCGCAGACAGCCATTGTCCACTGTGAGCTCCTCTTTTCTATGGATATTAAGGAGTGTGAAAGGTCGTAGGGTATGTTTCCCTGTTCAGGTTTACCATTTGGAGTGACGGGGGGGGGTGTTCCCTCCTTTGCAAAAATATTTTTGCATTGACTTTTTCCCTCTCCGGTCAGGTATGCAGCATCATTCTGTTTTTTCCCTAGCTTCCTCCTTTCCCTCTTTGCTTCCCCTACAAACACACAGAGAGAGGGAGCAAGAGAGAGAACCAAATCTATATGTGTCAGACATTGAGCGAGGGAAAGACAAAGGCACTGAGTTAATTACCCATCATTTACTGCTGCTGAGAAGAACAGATGGTAGCAGGCGATATGTGAATGGCATGGGGCAGTGAATTATTCGATCTTTTTTTTAGATTAATCGCCAGTGGCAAGGGAGGTGATTACAAGCTGGGACCTGTATACAAATGTATAAAATATATAGATGGCTATTGGTGTTTTGTTGTTTTTTAAAATAGCTTTTAAAACCTTCAGAGGATGTCAAGCATGTGAAAAGTATTGTCACGACAGTAAGGAATCACAGTCTATGACATGCCCAGCACATACCATTCCTGTCTAGATAACTTGAAAAAGCTCTAGTTTAGGGAATTTGGAAAGGGAGCCTGAGTTGGTAAAAGAAAAAAAATACCCATAGATTTTAATGGTTTTGTTCATAAAATAAAATAGCATTCACTGGGAACAATGTAGCAGAGGGTACCTTTTTTAAAAAATGATAACATACATATTGGAAACAGAAAATATACAAAAAGGTTACAATAGCACTGTCAGGCCCTATTTGGAAATTGGCACTGGTGAAGATAGGGTGTGGTGAATAGAACAACGTTTTTACTTCCTTTATATATATTTATATCGTTATTTCAGCACCTTTCAAGGTCAGGTTGATATAATTTCCTCTCCACAGAGCAAAAACACCCAACCATTCTCCTTTTGGATGGGGGGGGGGGTGGAAGGTCTACTGCATTTTCTGTTGCATAAATAATTAATTGGTACACGAGGAAAAAACAGATGCTGTCTTTTGCAGATCATAGAAACTGCTCCATCATCAAAATGTCTCCAATCACCTAATTATTAAATCTATACTGTGCTAATATTAGGGGGGTGGGGGGAGCTAGCAAACCGCAAATGCTGTTTCCTGAAAGCAGTCTAATCTGCAGTATTTTCTGACATCTTGTAGGAAAACTGTTCCCTGCAACATCAGAGAGTGGATGAGCTTCAGGGGCCTGTTCAGCCCTCTGTCCTTCGATACTCCTCTTAATCAAGCAAAGCAAAACACCGTCAATATGCCTGATGCCATTGATGTGTGTTGCTGGTGGTGGATGCAGGGTGGTGGGAGGGGGAGGGTGGAACCTGGGGGATAAGGGTGGATTTTATTAGTCGGCAGCACTGGGTAATGCATTAAAACTGCTATCCATTTAGCCTGAATACAGGATCAGGAAGAAAGTGCAGGCTGAACCAATCTGCCCTGGAGAAAAGAGAAGCATAAACCAGTGCAGTAGAATTTGCAGTCTGCGGTTTCATTAAAAGCCAGGCTCCTCACAATAAAACACCATCAGTTTAAGCTGGTGGGGCTTTTCCTCCTTGTTTTATATAATGATACATGAAGAGATGCAAATCACAGAACAGCACAGCTTCCAGTAAATGCAACGACGCAGACAATGGTTGGGCTCAGGAACTTACCTTCCCCACATTCACGTCGCATTGGCTCTGCAAGAAGAATGGTTGCATCACAGGAGTAGGAAAAAATAGGTCTGCATCTCTCTCCTCTCTGTAGCTCTTTTAATTATGAATCTCTGCAGTATGTGTCCCTGTTTTACCTGCCAGGATGGCAACTGCTTAAAATAAAATGAAATTTTAAACAAAAAGCTTTCTAAGTTTGAGCAGTAGGTGGCTGTGACTGGTTCTGGGCCCTTGATTATGAAACTAGAAATAAGGACATCTTTTTCCCTTTCGGAAATTGTAGGGAAAGAAAAATTTGTCCCCTGCAGGGATAATACAAGCAACTGTGCAAGCAAAAATATCCAGTTGGACTTTACTGAGACTTCATCCGAATCCTGCATAGACGAGATAACGAAGTTCTGCTAAAGGGCCCCAGAATGTTTATGAGTATACAAAGAATGGATGATTTATAGTACAGGGCAGAAATGTACTAGTGGATGCACATTTGTATCATTTTCTGAAATGTCACACCGTCCTTAACACATTTCCCACAACAGCAGCTTTGGGAGAATATAGACTGAAAGTGGAGGGAGGGGGATGTGACTTTTCTTGGGGAGGGAAATGGTTGGGTCAAAATTCAGATCTACCTGGACATATATGGTAAGTCAAATTCATGAGGAAAAAGAAATTGTCTGTGCATTTTTCACTGCTCCAGGAATATTTATTAAGGAAATGGCAAAAAGCCATTACTTATAGCAGTGCAGATCTTATTGTTGTTCTTTTTTTTTTCTGAAACAAAAATGAAATTGGAATTGATTTTTTGGGGAGACATTTATATTGAAAGGAGGATCATTTTGTATTTTCCCAAGGTAAAGGTCCTCATTCATTTCAAAATATATAAAGTTCAGGGAGCTGAAGTATTTTCATCTAATGACCATTTTTATTTTACAGGAGGCTTTCCATAGCAAGCAGAATTTGTAGTTTACCTTCCTAATTGGGTGCCTTACATTTGCACACCTTATTTCCATCTATGTATATATGCACATAAGTCTGTACACAGATTTTGTTTAAAACTGAACACTTGGCATAAAGCACTTCTATATTATTAGATGCATATTGGATTTTTTACCATACGCCTTCACTCCCACTGCTCTATTGTTCATGGGTAAAGAATACCACAACTATATTGTGCTATAATAAGATGTGTCCCTGCACATAGGTTACAATCCTATATAGACCTCTGTGAAATCACTGAACTGCCTAACTACATCAAATAGCCAGTGTTTAGGATTACAGCCATAGCTGAGGTCTTATAGTGCAGTCCTAAACAGAGTTACACCCTTCTAAATCCATTGAAGTCGATGGGCTTAGGACAGTTTTAACTGCTTAGGATCACACTGTTATTATGTGGGTCATGCTGAGCATGTGAGGGAGGGGTAAGAAGCACATGATATGTATATATTGTAATTTGACTTGTTACAAATAAATATTACTAAGGCAATTGCTGAATTCCAGTGTGATGCTATACACAATACTTATACATCACCAGGCAGTTCACATCTTTTTTTTCTTCTCAAACCACCTTTAAAAGGGTGAGTGTGTTGGCACGGCAGCATTTACCCATTAGATGAAATTGTGTGAGAAATTAGCATGCAGGAAAGTGACTCAGAGGGGGTAAGAGAGGCCATATTCAAATCAGAAGCCAAAAAACCCACAAAGGAGAATATAATTTACTATTGCTGTAATTGGTTTTATAACACTACAAATTATGTCTTTTCTCATTTTCCCCTTGTAAAAATATCCATCTATTTCCCACTTGTTTTCTGACTCTCCTAACAGCTTGAGGAAAGAACTGTTCTGTTGAGCCTCAGCTAGGTAGGTCACTACCTTCTGTATACTTAATTCAAATGCATGTGTATCTACAGAGAGAGAGACACATATACATGTTCCTGTCTATACAGATGCATGGGCATAATAAAAAAAATGTATAGTGCAGGACAGATATAATATTTTATACTTGATTTATTCCAACCCATTTCTCACATAGGATAAATAAATAAACTAACACCTTGAATTCAGACCTGTCCAAAAGGCCTAGTACTTCCCCATTAACTTTGAACTGAAAAAAAATTGACTGTGCGTTAAGAGGTAGATAATTCCCCTAGGAAGAATGATGGGCTAAGCATTGCTGTACTTGCTTTCACACATGCAATAATCTGAGCATGGGAAAATAAACCTGAAGATTCATTCTGTCAGTGTCCACACGGTCCCTTCTGCACAGTGTGGATTTCTGTGCACCCAAAGCAAAGCAAGAATTGGCTCTTCTTCACTCATGTAATGGCCCATAAGGGTTTATGCATGTGAAACAGCTCTTCTGTACATACAACATCCAGCTCTACATCCAAGGCACTGGATCAACTGGGGCATTTAAATGTAAATATGTAACATTGAAATGAATTCTGTTGCTTTTAATTGACATTGGAGTTGACAAACATGTCGATGATTATAGTAGGCATTTGCCACTTGTTTACTGAGTGCCCTCCTCGTGACATTCACCACATGCACCAGCCAGCCAGCCTGTATTGCTTTTCTCTGCTCAAATTCCATTTAGAAGCTGAAGGGGTATACAAAATGGTGGCTTCTGTTTGTGACTGAATAGTGAGGCAAACCATTCATTATGAACAATGCACATGGTGGTAAGGAGAAGCAGCTGTCATGGATACAGAGATTATGTACAGAAGACATCTTTCCTCCCAAGTCATAATTTGGGGCCTTGGGTGTTATTAAACAGTATTCATTACACAGGTTATCTTCACAGCCTGTCTCCCAATCTGGTTCAGACTATTGGGCTATCTTTGTTTTATACTGTCAAAAGGGAAGGAAAAGCAGAAAATCACTTTAGCTAACTTTAATAATTTTGGAAGTTGATGCCTCGTGTAATTGTTCTGAACAGTTATTTGTCACTCACATCCTACAGAATCCAGGAGAGTCAAAGCAGGAGATTTACTTTAACAATTAAATCCCAACTAGTCTAGGACCCCATTTCCTGTAACTTAAATCAAAGCATTGGAGCCCTCTTTTGGTAGAATTTGAAATCGTCACTGTTTATCTGTGTCGCTGGAAGACCATAAAGCGTTACTTTCTTCAAACCTATTGCCATTGAAATCAATTGCAATTCTCTTTCTGTCTTCAACAGTAGTTGTAGTAAAGGGCTTTTTATAGTGCTATCCCTTCTTTCTAAAGAGATTATTTTTTCCGTTTATAAGAGACGTCTGTGCAACACTAACTTTAAAATATAACCCTAAACCTCCTCCCCCACTACACTATTCTATACAATAGCCTTCTTTCCAGAAACATTAATTTATGCAATAGCTTTTCTGGAAATGATGCAAACACTTGACAGAAAGCCTTACACTGCACCAGTTTACATCCCAAGAAGAACAGTATAAAGATTCTGTACACCTCCCCACAAATGCAGGGCAAATGCAATAATTTTATTCTAACCAGTTCATTTGCATCTTTATTAGATGGCTTTTATTAAAAGGGCTTAAAGTCCCAGGATCACTTTACCTGTTCCTTATTTCTTGCACAAAAATTCCCTTACTTCAGGAAATGGTGTGAAATCCATCATCCTGGGCTGTGATCAGGCATAGCGCAAAACCGTGCTTTATTTTATCTACAAAATCTATACCCCACCTTTCTTCCTTCATGAAGGCCACAAAGGCCACTAACAGATTAAAAACATGCATAATAAAAACACATCTTAAAACCAAACTGAAACCATCATTAAAACCATACGCATACAATAACATAAAAACAACAATATAAACAAAGGACAATTAAAGCAATTAAATCATTGAGCTCACTATTGTCAGTATGATCATCCAAACTGGGCTGCTCCACTATTTATTGCTGCACTGCATACCTCCCCATGGCCCATGCGACAGCCCTGGAACTTTTCTGTGCTGGGGAGCATTCACCTCCCAGCGCTGCTGCACGTAGGCACACCAGGCGGAGGTGTGGCTCAGCTTCACGTTTGACCCCTGGGTGGCTACCGGCGCTCCCGTGAAGGTGGTGCTCTAGGCAACCGCCTACCTCATCTCTATGGACGGACTGGCCCCACAGATGGGACTGGAACCAGATCTTCTACTATCCAGGCCTCATACCTTACAACATGAGGCAAAAGGCAAGCTGTAGTGTAAAAGGCAGAAAAGATCTGGGGTCTACACAAGCCAACAGCACAATCTGGGCTATTTGATCTCAAGGATTAGACGCCATTGCTTGTCAAATACCAAATATTTTGAAACCTGTATTTGACATTAAATTGTTGTTGATTTCAAAATTTGATAGCTGGAAGTTGATATTTGATTCATAAGTTGACATGCAATGGCATTTACACTACAGTCCTAAGCAGTTACACCCTTCTCTGCACAACACTTTCAATCAGCTTAGAAGGATATAACTCTATGCAAGACTGCTGTATTCGTTCTTGGCAAATCAATCCATTGGTATATTGTAGTTTTTAAAGATGGATAGCCAGGTTAGTCTGTCTGTGGCCATAGAAAAGAGTGATAGCTCAGTAGCATCTTAAAGACTAACAAAATTTGTGACAGGGTATGAGCTTTCGTGAGTTACTGCTCACTTCAGGTATCTGAAGAAATGAGCAGTGACTCACAAAAGCTCATACCCTGCCACAAAGGTGCTACTGGACTCTTGTCGTTTTTAAACTTTCACTTTCAAGGAACACACTTACATATTTGCAGAAAAATATCAGTAAAAGTGAGGGTGAACTTAACCACGATAACTGATCTTCTCAGTTCATTGAGGAATGCTTGAGAAGCTTCCAAAGAACCCAAGATATGCCAGAAAACAGACTGAAAATTACTGGGCTATCATATCAACATGACAGTATTTTATAATTAGCATGGAGCACTATTTAATATAGTGTTTGATAATTGAAATAGACTGGTATTTTTTAAAAATCTGACAGCATTTGATAGCTAAAATGTGACAATATGTGAAGGTTGGCCCTTGCAGATCAGACACTGGATCTTTAACATTTTTGCTGGACAAAATGAAAACAAAAAAGAGATGCCAATGAGTCTAATTTGAGGTATAAAATTTCACATACAAAATGCAAATTTTGCTTTGAATTTTTTTATTCAGAATTTGCATGGTAAGAAGAGAAAATGGGGGGAATGCATTTTTAGAAATATTCCTAAATTCCAGCTCTTATTCTTTGCAAGACAAGTGAGTGTACTCAAAGTAGTCCAGGGCCCACTGTCCAGTGCCTCATGAAATCAGGGTTAGTCAAGTTCCCCTGAGAGAAACTCTCCAGAGGCAAGCACTGGTGCAACAGAAGTACTCATTGCTCAACAACTGAACTGTGGATGGTCTATGACACTAGCATACACTGAAGAAGAATGTGATTGGGTGAAGTATGACTGCAGTAGATTTTTGTGCACTTCGTGTTTTGATACCTCTAGGGGTGTGCATTCAGCTAAATCCAAGCTGAAAAAATATCTGAATTTTCCAGCTATTCTTTCAGCTGGATATAGATTGGGGCTAAATTTCAGCTATAAATGGCCAAGCCCAAAAAATTCTGAAAATTTTCAGGATTTTTCAAGTCCACCAGATAGTTAAAGTTCAAGGGCATTTAAAGGGATTGTAGTCCCTTTAAATGCCTTCTGGGTAAACTTGCTGCTTAGAAAAGGTGTTTAAAGGGATTGTGAGCCCTTTAAATGCCTTCAGAGTTTACATGCAGCTTGGAGAAGGCATTTAAAGGGACCACAGTCCCTTTAAACACCTTTCCCCCCTCAATTGAAACTAATGGAAGATACAGGCACTGTCTTTGGGTGCCTATATAATTGGATTCCCTAGTCCAATTTTTTTTAAAACTTGGGAGATTTTTTTGACAAGAGGCACCAGCAGCTATATTGCAAATTTGGTGCCTCTACCTCAAAAACCAGCCCCTCCCCAAGCCCCAGACACCCTGGATCAATTCTTCTTTGTACCCTACTAGGAATAAGGCCCGTTGTGGGAAGAAATATGAGCTCTAGAAGGAAGCTCCAGGTGAGTGTCCCAGCTGTGGCTGGTGGGGTGGCAGAGGGAAGGGGAAAATAAAGGGAGGCAAGCCATGTTTATTTTCTTCTGCTTAGCTATAAGGCAGGGCTGTCTCAAGTCATTTTGCTGCCCCAAGTGGGTAGTATGGGAGGACAGCCTCATGGTAACAGGTATGGTTCCCTCCACCCCTGACTTATGTTGATTTGGGGTTATGCAGTGGCAGCTAAGGTAGAAAAGCACCTCCTCCTATGCCATGTCTTCTGGATTCCAAGGGTCTGGAAAGCGGTTCCATAGCCAGTTACAGGGTTGCCAACTCTGGGTTGGGAAATACCTGTAGATTTGAGAGGTAGAGCCCAGGGAGGGCAGGGTTTGGGGTGCAGAGGGACTTCAGCAGGGTATAATGCCATAGACTTCACTGCCCAAAGCAGCCATTGTAATAGCTGGGAAATTTTCTGTAGGGGAAATGATGTACTGTGGCTGGGGAACACTGTGATTTCTGGGAGATCTCCAGTCCCCACAGGGAGATTGGCAACCCCAGTGACCATTTAAGGGAAGATTGGGATATGTATTTTGGCAACTCCAGTGACCACTTAAGGGAAAATTGGGATATTTACCTCAGGACACATTCAATGACTCCCAACAGCAACAACAAACTGTTTAGAATGTTAGAGGGCAAAGGCCAATCAGGCCACATATGCAAATGATCTCCCTGTTCCAACTGGCTACTGGGGGGAGAGGAACAGCAAACTGTTTAGAATATTGGAGGCGAGACTCAGGCAATGCAGTCAGTGGATAGGGACAGCTTCTGACTGACAGATCAGGGAGCCAACTGGTTTGGGAGCATGTGGAATGTTCAGGAGAATCCACGACCAAACAAGAATTATTGTACAGAGAGATGGGGACCATTGACTATAACGGTCTCCATAGGGTATAACAGAGCTGGAAAAAACCTGGGATTCCCAAATATTTACCAAATCTAAATACCATACTGGTATTGGGATTCGGGAATATTGGGGGAAAAACAATATTTGGGGGCGTTCAATATACACAAACCCAAAAAATGCTGAATATTTTTGCACACCTCTAGATAAGTCTCTAAGGAAAAGGATGCAGAAGCAAGTACATATGGCCTTGATGACAGAGCTACAAAGCTGAAAAAAACAGTTAAGTGTCAGGCAGAGAGGCAGTTTCATCCATACTTTCAAGCCAGATCTCTCCTTATATATAATTCTATTTTGGAGTGGCACTTTGCAGCTTTCCCATTGGCTATGCAAAGCACTCCCTCAGCCATTGGCTCATCAGCCACCATTCAAGAGTACTTGCGTGCCGTTCCGGTCGACAGTGTGGCAATGGCGGCCACTGCTCCCGAGGCTTGGGAGAGTGGCTAGCACATCAGCGGTCTGGAGGGGGGCTATAGAAGTGGCCCCTCCATGGAACCCTGGGGTAAGGGTTCCTAGCCAGAGGGCTTTTAAGGAGTTGCCTCTTCAGCGGCGGAATGCCGTGGAATTGAGACGCTTCTTCGCCCAAACGGCCCTGCTGCTGGTGGCCAAATGGCTCTAGCTAGGCTGACCGGGGCAAGCGAAGGAGATCGAGCAAGATGCGACAATTGAGGTGAGGCTGCAGGCAGCCGATGATGAACGCGAGTTCAATGCAAGCGTTTTTTTGAAGAAACGGCGGATTCCCTGCCCCTTTGCTTTATCGGTTTGGAGGGAGCTTCCCCCCCACATGAGCGGCAAATAGAAGAAAAAGGGTGGGCGCAGGGAAAATAGAAAAGCTGTTTGGTTTTGAGAGACTTACCAGAGCAGATTTTATGCATAAGCGAATTTCAGAGGTGGTAAAGGAGCGGTTGGTTTCTGTAAACAATAATCCAAGATCTCGGGTGTCGGGAAGAGGGTGGCAAAACCGAAACCTCCGGGCGGCCAGAGTCCTAAGCCGGAAGAGGAGGGGCCAGACGTCATAAGACTACTAGCAGATACACTCAAGCCAGTCATGGATCAACTCGCTGGTTTTAACCAGCAGTTAGCCGTCTTAAACCAGACGATGGCAGAGCAGCAGCTCCAAGTGGTGGAAACGGCTAAACAAATGGAGCAGACGATTTCAGAAGTGAAGGAGATGCACTCCGAGCACAGAAAGTTAAAGAAAAGAGTGGATCAAGTGGTGAATAAGCAAAATCATCAAGAACATAGGCTTTTGTCCTTGCAAATGGAGAAGCTAATAAGATCCTCAGATTTCAAGGGGTTCCAGAGTCTTCAAAGGAAGATTTAAAGAAGATCCTTAGTGATCTTCTCGCACCAGTTGTAGGCTTAAAAGTGGAAGAAATAATGCACGACATTGAAACAGCATACAGGGTGTATTCAAATTACACCAAAAAGAATAGCCTACCTGGTGAAATATCAGTCAGATTTTCAAGAAGACAAACTAGGGATGCAATTCTATGAGCAACCTCAGCAGCTCCATTGAAAATGGGGAATGACAGCATTAAGGTCTTAAAGGACATACCATTCGAGATTCGTCAGAAGCGGAAAAGTTACAAGGACTTGATACTCTTTCTCCAAACCAACCAAATCGGATATAAATGGGTGGTCCCAGAAGGAGTGGTCTTTAAGACGAATGATAAGAGAGAGAAGATTGACTCCATGTTTAAAGCCAAGGAATTTCTCCAACGTCACCTGGGGACTAAAGAAGATGGCAAAACTGGTTCGAGTGGCTCTGCTCCCTCCGAGACGGACGAGGACCTGGCGGCAGAAGAAGGCGCTGATGCCCGAAGACCAACTTATGCAGTTAGGGACCGGAAACTTAAGTAAAGGCAGAAGGACTCTGAAATTGGCCTTTATGAAGCGAGCTTGAGAGATGCTCTGGAATACTCTCATAACAACTAATTAGCTAATTCTTAAATAGGGAAAGTTAGACAGGAACTTGCGGTATTCATGATATTCTAACTGTGTAATACTAACATAGATACTAACGGGGTGGAAGATCTCCTACTCTTGGGTTTTTAGTTTAGTGTGGGTTTGCTTTCCTTTTTCCCTTAGTGTTAGTGCCCCCTCCTTTTTTTTTTTTTTTCATTTGTAGTCTATATAAAATACAAATAAATAAAAAATCCCCTTTGGGGGGCCAAAAAAAAAAAGAGTACTTGCATGCCATTGTGCCCTGTCAGAATGACTGACAAATGGCTTTCTCTCTTGATGAAGACGCCTCTCCTGCTTGCCTCCTGTGTGGACCTAACTCTTCCCTCAGTGGTTGTTGGTAGGTGTAACGAAATGGCAGTTACCTGTGTTTGTAAAATGGCTGCCATCTGTGGTTGGTTTTATAAAATGTTCCCCCATAAGATTTAATTGAGCTGTAGTTCCAGAGAGGGTCCTGCAGGGGTATCACTCACTGGGTTGAATGGGGCTTCCTCATCTGCTGGCCTACAGTTCCCAGCTGCCCCAAGGCCAAAAAGTGTAGGAAAAGAGGGACTGTCCTAAGGGGCAAGGCAGCATCAATATAGACTCTAGCCCATCCAGGGAGGAGGCAGTCTTCGTACTACAGGAGGTTAGGAGACACTCCTGCTGCCTGTGCTGATGAGGCTGTCCAGGCCACAAGCCACAGGCATGGGGGAACCCTGGGAGGCAGCAGACATTCAGCCACTCCACAGTTGGCTGGACTGGGGAATGAATTGAAGTTTCCCTGCTCTCTTGGGCAGGAGAGAGAGGCTGAAGCAGAGCCAGAGGCCAGTCCAAGGGGAGATCCTATCCTGAGCCCACAACCTCCAGAGGTAGAGAGTAATGTGTAGGAAAAGAGGATTGCGTTTAACCCATTGGTTCATAGTGTGTGCTTACTCCTACAGTTCTGCCTTATTCATTTAGTGTGTGTGAACTCCATAATTGTGTAAATAAATAAATTCTTTTATTTGGTCTAATAATCTGTGTTGTGCTCTGACCACATAGTCTCCCCCACTCCCCATTGCAAAGGAAGACTACTTTTCCACCTGGGTAGAGGCTGCAGGTGGGGGGAGATGGAAAGCTGAAGAGTGAGGGGAAAATAAAAGTAGGTTGATGATTGGCTGGGAGGCAGATAGGGTTGCCAACTCCAGGTGGAAAATTCCTGGAGATTTGAGGGGTGGAACCTGGAGACGGTGTGGTTTGAGGAGGGGTGGGGCCTCAGACAGGTACATAGAATCCACCCTCCAAACCAGCCATTTTCTCCTGGGGAACCATTGTTGCCAATCTCCATGTGAGGGGTGGAGATCACTCAGAATTACAACTGATTTCCAGGAGGAAGGGCAGAAGTCAGCTGCAGTCAGAAGGACAGATAATGGTAGCCTGATGGTTACCTGGGAATAGGATGGGGTTGCCAACTCCAGGTTGGGAAATTCAGGGGTGGAGCCTGGAGAGGGTGGGGTTTGAGGTCACCACAGCAAATTGACACTGAGTGCCCAAGGCCTTGGCACTCTCCCAGAGCCTCTTTCTAGAGTTCGTATTTATTTCCACAACAGGCCTTATTCCTACTTACATATAAAGCAGATTTTTCACCCTGTTTCCCAGTCAAGAATTATTTTCATTCAGCTGTAGGACAAGTAAACAGGAAAACAGTAAAGCAACATAAGAGGATAAGGCTGACTGCATTCTGTCCCCACCCCTTTTCAAATCTCCCCATCTCTTTTACATGATGTCGACTGATTTTGTGACCCCTATTTTTAGCAGTAGTCTAAAAGTTAGCCTGAAGACTTCTGGCTTCACAGTTTTAGAGACTACCTTGTTTCATTTCATGAAAAAAGCTCTCTCCTTAGGAAGACATAATAATAATAATGATATATTCTACCTTCCAACCCTGAGAGAGAGAGAGAGAGAGAGAGAGAGAGAGAGAGAGAGAGAGAGAGAGAGAGAGAGAGAGAGAGCAGGAATACAATATGTACAAAACAGTAGGTCTGCCAGGTAACTGTTTTGGTTAATCAATGAGTGTGTGTGTGTGTGTGTGTGTGTGTGTGTGTGTGTGTGTGTGTGTGTATACAGACACACACACAACACACTGGGATTTGACTTGAGAAAAGTCATTGTGTTACAGGCAGCTTGCCTTATTCTCTAAAGTGATGATTCTGGCAGCAGCTTACTGCACACCCTCTTCAGTGGCTCAGAGGCTCTACAGTGTGCAGAAGGGATATGATTGCCACACTTACTTGGAAAGCCAGAGTGCTGGCGCCCTTAACCCAAACTCTTGAGACATAGCTTCCCATTGGCTGCATTTAAGCCTATAAAGAGTACTGCACTTACTTTTTGCAAAGGATGCCCACAATGGGAAGTTTGTGTGGGTACTATATGGGTGTGACAAGAAAAGCCATGAAAACAGTCCGAAAGGAGAATCAGAATGTAATTTCACACCCATGGTCTCATGAAAATTGAGGATAAAAATACATCAACTTTAAAACAGCATATAATGAATGGAATTCATTACTCTCATGGAAAATAATTCTGGGAGTGGTTGACAGACACCATCCAAAATCTCTGGAACAATGGACTGTCATGTGTAAAAACAAGGACTGTGCGAGGTAAACTGCAAATTATTTTATCATCAGCTGTAGCTCATCTCCCTCAAGCTTCCTATTACATGCTTCTCCTTTTTCTACAACACTTTTATGGCATGAATATGTGTATGGTTACATCAACTGTATGCAGAAAAAATGTTATATTACTATGTATAGCTGTATATTACTATATACAGTAATACCATATTTCTTAATATATCTTCCATTTTATGTTTCAAAACAATGCTATCAAATCAATGCTAGCTAGTATATGTTCACTCACATTTTGATCTGATAAAATTATGCTGTATTTGGTAGGAAAAGAACAAAGAGACAGTGAACTGGAAAAAAGGTCTTCATCCCAAGAGAAATCAAAAGAAAAGGTCTAGCAATGATATTTAGAGACAAAGCATCCTATTTTAAAAGACAGAGTTTCAATACAATATGAAAGAAACAGTGGATCTGCCATAAAATAAATTCTTGCCTACATTCCAGGAACTCTGCAAATTTTTAACTTGGCAATTTGCTATGCTACTATGAAGTTTATTGTGGCTATTGAATGTGGTCAAATCCACAGCCCATTGATGGCAATGGCAATTTTTTAAATTATGTTTAGTGGGCCTGGCTTGTAAGTTAATGCAGCTAGTTGGTTAGCCAAAAATCAGGAAGGCTACTGCATCATGTGTCTTGTACTTGATTCCTCAGTTTATGCAATGCTCATCCCTGACCTTTGTCCAGCATGTCACTATAGTACATCAGTTATGTTGACTGGCATGTTCAGGAGGGATGCTAATACTTCATCCAAATACATAAAAATGCAGAACAATGAACTGACATGCCAAAACAAAAGTCAAATGCCAAGCAATCAAAAGTCAATTAGAATGCCACAATTCACTTCAAAGCTGGTTCCACTGTAAAGTTATACTCTACTGAAGTGCATTAGGAACCATTTGGATTGAGTCAGATATATAGACAGTTACACTGGAATAGACAATGTATGTGGGTTCCCAGTAGAAATCTCCAAATGGAAAATGAGGCCAATCACTACAGGCAGAGAAATAATATGAGTTAGTCTCCAGTCAGATGACAGGCTTAGTGCAGTTTGGCCCCGTTTCTCATCAGACTTTTTGTAACTGAGAGTTTTGATACCCGTCACCTGCTCCACCACATGCTCACCCTGTGGGGCAGTCAGGCAGCTTTTATTTGTCTTTGAGCATGCACATAAGCTTGTATTGGAAGCAGTGCTTCAAACTCCTGGCAGGATGGTGGTGGCTGGTGGCCAATGGGATTGCTGGTGGAGGCAGCTGGGATATGTAGTACAGTGTGGGGGAAATGTTTTTGAAACTGTGCTTTTGGAAGTTTTAAAAAGAAAAATACACAGTTTTGAGAAGCTCCTGGGGGGGGGTCTGTAAAATGTCTGTAAAAAATAAATGCACATACAGCACTTCATAGCCATGGTGAGAATATGCAGTTATGTGGACCTCCCTAACTGCCTTTAAAAAAAAAAAAGCCCCAAACTAGATGGGAACATTCAGACTTCCCAAATGGCCTGAGAGCACAATGGATTGATCGGCTTCTAGAGATGCAGGGTGAGACAGCTGACACCAGGAAAGACTGGACTTTCCCCAATGCCAAATAACTCTGGTTCAAAGACAGGTGAGAACAGGGTGCCAATGACTGGGGAATGGAAGACAGACATTGCTGTCTGATCATGCATTTTAAATCCAGAAGGAAACAGCAATGACACCAGATCAAATAGCTCATCTGATTGCAGCCTGAGACTGCACCACTTTTGACTACAAGCATTACTTATTTATTTATTATTATTATTTTCCATTTATATCCCGCCTTGCTGAAAATCGGCTCAGGTATAATTTGGAAAGCACTGTTGTATTGAATCAGAAAAGTCCTATTGGTCTTAAGTTTGCAGGGAGTTTCCAGAACATGCAGTGATTTTAAGAGACACCACATAATAATCTGAATTGGGTCCAAAACACAGTGAGTACATCATAAATACCATAAAAATGACTTACCAAGGAGGGAGGAATCTGATTCTATTTAATATAAATCAAGAGCCCAATCATACAGTGATAATACAACAAGAAAGATCCATATGAATGGCCTCTCCCACATGGATATGGTATCCTTTCAGCTGCATAAGAAAGCTAAGAAAGCCAAGTAAGGTTACCAAGTTGCCTTTATTCTCTTGTGCTGTGTAGACATATGTTAGGCCACAGAGAAAAGGCTCAGCATCTGCTTTGTAAGCATAAGTACTCAGGATCAGGTCATGCATTTATGGTTACTGTCAGGCAGCTGGATTGAGAAAGACCTTTGTCTAAACCTCTGAGAAGACAATACTGGGTTCAATGGACCAGTATAGGGCATCTTGAATCAACCAGCTTGAGCCATGGGGAATGGTGGGATTTAAATACTAAATTTCTACCCAAGACTAGATCTTGTTAACCATCTTTGTTTGACTGGAGAAACACAATGGCATCATTGAGGTTTGCTGTTGTGTTCTACATTTTGATATCCCAAATAGTTTTGTGCTATGAAAGTAAGATGTGTCCTAACAAGAATTCTCCACAATAAATTAAGTAGTAAAAAGTAGATTGCATAAAAATTGCATAAGCCTAGACCCAGTGATGCAAAAGTAGAAATATAAATAGACTTAGGTGCAGTTCTGCTTCCAAAAAAACTTCAGAAACTTCAGGGACCACAGTATATAAATTGAAACAAGTGAAACATAATACCATCCTAACAAACAATCAAACTATAATGTTACTTTTAAACATTGTTTATTAAATAAATTAAATAGGTGGATTCAATTACAATATCGATGTTAAATATAAATACAATTCCCAAGATATTGTCAATTTTGCACAGATTTTCACAAAATAATAATGATACATGAATGTACAATTTAGAAGAGGCTGCAATACTCATAAATCTTGCAGCTTAAAATGTGGACCTGGCATGCGTGACTAAGGTCTAGGTTCAGGATGGTGAGACAGTCACCTTGAAACAGCTGCTCCCCCCAGGTTTCTCGGCCCTTCATCAGTCTCAGACCAAACAGCAGGGAAAGGGTGGCGGTGCTTGTTCAGGAGGCTTTCTCCTTCAGGGCACCCAAAATCTCTGGTATTGACTTGTGTTGGCCTGGTGTGGGATGCTGAGGAGAGTCTGGCTATTTGGCTGGTGTACCAACCACCTAACGCACCAGCAGATATCCTGCTTGGCCTGTTGGAGGCAGTGTCAGGCTGGGCATTGGAACACCCCAGACTATTAGTTCTGGAGAACTATAATGTCCATGTTAATGATATGGCCTCCTCTCAGGTTATAGACCTAGTGTCATCCATGGCAGCACAAACTCTTCCAAGTTGTATCAGGTCCCACATATCAAGCAGGCCACACGCTAGATTTGACTTTTGGGATGGGGACAGATGTGGATCTGGAAGTCATAGATGCAGTGCCACAGCTGGACCACTTTGCCCTGAAGGTTCAGCTAGGCATCCCAACCCCACCTTGTTTAGGCAGCAAGTTGATCTATGCTCACCTGCAGAGACTAATGGATCCTATAAGCTTCCAGAATGCTCTGTGGGATCCAATGCTCCCTGGCAGTTCATTAGATGAGCTGGTGGAGGATTGGCATGGCCAGCTCTCCAAAGCTATCGACAAAATGGCCCCCCACACCCTCTTTGCTCCCATACCAAACTAGCTCCATGATATACCCTGGAGCTACGGAGGATGAAACAAGAACTGACAGCTAGAGTGAAGGTGGCAGCGTACTCATGATGAGACAGCAAGAGCATCTTATAGGAAGTTTATGAAAACCTATGACAATGACGGCGAACCTATGGCACACGTGCCAGAGAGGGCATGCAGAGCGCTCTCTGTGGGCATGCACGCCATCGCCCCAGCACAGAGTTAGAAGAACCTTGCCTGGGCAGGGCCTGCTGAGTGACGCAACACCTCCCCACCATGCCCACTCCTTTCCCACAAAGCCCTGCCTCCCTGCCTGCCTCTTGCTTGCTCTCTTTTTCCTGTCATGCACCAGCTTGAAAATAAAATCCCACGTGACCGCTGGCCTGCCGTGAACCCGTCGGCAACATGGCATCTTCCAGGGGCAGTGGTTGGCCGGGCCTGGCCTTTGGTTGACATCGGGCCAGTGGTGAGATGGTGGAGGCGGTGGCCAAGGCCGGCGCAGAGTGCTGTATGTGGCCGTGGAGTGCTGCCTGCTCTGCAATTCCATCCACCGCCACCTGACCTGCACCAAGTGTGTCCGCGGAGGGGACTTCGTCTTCTTCGATGGACATGACTCCAAGTGGTGGGTGGCTGCCAGGGAAGAGGGAAGGAGGGCAGGAAGGAGGCCCATCCCATTCTGGAGCTGGGTGGGCTGTCATCAAGGGCACTCTGCATGTGCTCAGAGGTGCTCTTGTTTTCTGGCCCCAAAACCAGCTGTGGGGCTGCAGCCCTCTTTGTAGTGTGCCTGCCTCCTTTGCCCGGGGAGAGGTGCTGAGGAAGTCTGGGCTAGGGCACCAGCGCTCACGTCCCCCACTCTCCTGTCTTTGACAGTTGAAAGCTCATCCCATAAAAGATGGCAGAAATGGTATGCCAGTGAGGTCAATCATTTCTCTTGGAGTATTTATCCCAGCTGAACCACAATCTCTAAGAATGGGATAAAAGCCATGATCAGGAACGCATCCTGCCTGTGCTGCCATCAACTCCAGGCAGGCTTTTGTCCAGGAAGGGCTTCTGTTATATGTGAAGTTTGGTTCCCCCCTCTTGGGATTTGGGCCTGTGTAATATTATCCTTCACAAGTTATTTAAAGCCCCTTCCTTTTTTCCTATTGGGAAAAGCAAAGTCAACAAGACAGAATGCACAGCTTCATTTAGATCAAGATGGGTAGACGTGTTAGTCTGTAGCAGTAGAAAAGAACAAGAGACACAGTTGCACAAAATTTGTGCGGTAGGGTATGAGCTTTTGTGAGTCACTGCTCACTTCTTCAGATGCTGGTATATACCTTGCCACAGATTTTGTTAGTCTCTAAGGTGCTACTGGACTCTTGTTCTTTTCTATTACTACAGCGTCATTTAATGAAGGTTTTATCCTGGAACTCTGGTGGTTCTTTTTCTTTTATAAGTTTTTGCTGGGGGGGGGAGGGGTTCATTTATCAAGCTACAGTGAGAATTCATTCTCTGGTGTGAGGCAAAGCAACTACTTGGGTATCTGTTTCTCAGTTGGAACAGAAATGTTCCAGATGAGGATAGAGAGCTGGCTGAGTGAATGCTGCCTCCCCAGATTTGCAGATGAGGCTTCTGTGTCTATTGGAGTTTCATTCCAAGACTGGCATCTTCCTCATCCTCTCATGCTTCCCCACCCAAACTTGAACAGCATGGGAACTGTTTGCCTGTGATGTGAAGGTCCTAAATTCAATCCCCGGCAGCTCCACTTAAAAGCAGATTGCACAACATCACGAGTTGATTCCCCACTCCTCCTCCACATGAAGCTAGCTGAGTGACCTTGGGTCAGTCACAGCTCCCTCAGAGTTCTCTCAGCCCCAGCTACTTCACAGGGTGTCTGTTGTAGGGAGAGGGAGGGAAGGCAATTGTAAGCCACTCTGAGACTCCTTCAAGTAGTGAAGAGCGGGGTATAAAAACCAACTCACAAACTCAAGTATTTCTTTGCTTTTCATTGAAATCATGGGCACTCATCAGATAGCAGTGCAAGTATCCCCAAAGGCTGATTTTTTAAGGCATTATGGAACTGTGCAGACCCTGACCTATCCCTCAGGGCACAGTTCAGAGAAGCTCATGGGACTTGGTAACAAGGGAGTTATACATCCCCTTGCTCTCCATTCCCCCCACACACACATTCCCTGCCAGCCTTACCAGAGACCCAGGCTGCGGGCAAGCTGAGCTCACTGTGAAACCCCCCCCAGCCAAACAAACCCTGCCACCCACCCTGGAACAAGGGGAGGGGGAGAAGGGGAGGTGAAGAAGGACCTCACACATACACACAACCCTGTCTCCAGACACTAAGCATGCACCCCCCCTCGCGCGGTATCCTCCCCAAACGTCTTGCAGGCAGTCGCAGTGGCTGAAGTAGGGGGAGGAGAAGGCAGTGGGCTCCCCGTCTCCCCACTCACTTCACCAGGGCCACAGTCACAACTAGGATTTGACTACATCAGAGCCCTTCAGCACAATCTTTGCAGGCAGGAAAATGAGGGGGAAAGCAAACCATTCTTTCCTAGCACAAAAGCAACAGGCTGCAGCCAGAGAGATGAAAGTGGGCACAGCAAAGGTGAGCCAGAGTGGAGCCAGCCCAGCGCCTCCCTCACCTGCCATCTAAGCAAGGAAAGCCACCGAACTTAGCAATGCTCTGAACACCTTCTGCCAGCCAAACAAGCCCTCCCCCCACAACCCAGTGTGGCTCAATGGCCCACAGCCTCTCCAAGCTGGCTGGCCTGCTTGGAAAGGCAGCAGGCAAGCTGAGCATGCACCAAACACACGGGCGCAGCCAAACACCCCCCCACCTACCCCAGAGCGGCTCAGTCACCCGCAGCCTCTGCAAGCCAGCCAGGGAGAGTTGAGCACGCTCCAAATACGAGAACAGCCAAACAACCCCACCCACCCCAGAGCGGCTCAGTGCAAGCTGAGCATGCACCACCACCCCACCCTTGCTGGAGCCCAGGCCAGGTTAAATTGCCGTGTTGGCACTTTGCGATAAATAAGTGGGTTTTGGGTTGCAGTTTGGGCACTCAGTCTCTAAAAGGTTCACCATCACTGACCTATGAGGTGGCAATGAAAGCCACAAAGAAGGCATCCTCCATTGCAAGCTCTCACCCAACACAATTATTTAGAATAATTAAATCATTAACTTCCTTAATTTATTACCTAATTTATACCCTGCCCTCCCCACTTTACAGCAGGCTCAGGGCAGCTTACATGTGACACCGCCTCCAGGACCCCTTAGGCTACTAAGCGGTCCAGCTCTGCATCGATTTTGTGCCTGAGAGCTGCGCAGAAATGCATGCGGATAGGGGTCACGTTAGGGTCTAACTGTAGGGAAACTGGGGGCCCCTTTTAACATCCCAATGCCCCATCAAAAACCGTGGGGAACTCCCCACAAACCTCTGCAAAGTCCTGCAATACACATCTATGGACCCCCCCCCCATTGTGATGCCCAACAGTGCAAACCAGGCCTGCCCCAATAGACTAACAAGGTTCCCCTCTACCACGATCAAGTCCAGAGACCTGTCGAAACCCCGGTACTGCACCCTGAATGTCCCCATGCCCCAGATTGGAACCGGGTTCCTCTGAAGGTCTACCAAGATCAAGGGGGAAGGACGTTGGGGGGGGGTCCCCCACCAGGACAGAGTCTTTTCAGCATGTCCACCGAAATGATAGACGCCGCCGACCCTGAGTCTACTTCCATAGCACGGGGGGCCCCTCGATCTGGACCTGGACTTGGATCTTCAGAGTAGCAGACAGATTGGGGAGGCATAGTACCTGGAACGAAGGCCGGTCAGTGAGGAGGTAGAGAGCGGAGCATTCTGCGGCAGTCTTGTAGGTGGCGGCGGTCTGGCATCGTGGCAGAGTGGGCAGCTGCTGGTGTCGGGTTCCTTTGGACCGGCAGACACGGTTGAGATGACCCTGTTTGCCGCAGGTGTGGCACGTGGTGTCGCAGAACCAGCAAGTTTTCCATGCATGCGCCTCCCCACAGCTGGTGCATGGGGCATGGTCGGTGGCCTTTCCGGAGGGTCCCAGGGCATTAGATCCCAGTATTTTCCAGCAGGTGGGCTGATGAACCAGTCAGACTTCTTCCTCTTCTGAGTTTTCTGGTGCCGAGTCAGGAAGAACAAGGTGTGAAGCAGCTGATGGTCGGTCGCGATATGAGGCCTCATAAGCGATGGAGAGTTGTGGAGCCTCATCAAGCTTGATGTCGGAGGTGCTGATCACCTTCCAGCAAAGTTTGGCATCACTGATGCCCCATGTGAACTGGGTGAGGAAGTTTTCCTTGACCTTTGTGAAGGTGCACTCCATGGCCAGCTGGCATAGCGCCACCAGATACGCCGCGGCCATTTCCCCCAGCTTCTGGAGGCACCCTTGGAACTCCATTCACCTGGCAAGTGCTGTTGGTTTTGGCATGATGTACCTTGTCAGTGCATCAATAATTTCCTCGTAGGAGCACTCGAGGATGGCCCTAGGGGCCAGTAGGCTCTTGGCTAGCCTAATGGTGGCTGCAGGGCCGGCTCAATCACTAGGCTCAAGGCCTAGGGCGGGCCAGCCTTTAGGGCACCAAACTGCATCCACCCCCCCACTCCCACCAAAAGCCCTGGCTGGGTGACCGCTACTGCCGCCTCCTTCTCCCCGAGTCCAGCAAGTGCGCCCAGAAGCGCTGACTGTGAGCGCAGTGTCCTCTGCGCCAACCGCCCCATTTCTCCTGTTCCCTCTAACCTGTGGAGTCCTGTGAGCAAAAATACTACTATCTGAGCTACTGGCATTGGGGGGAGGTGGGGCGGCATACGGGGGGTGCACGGGGGGCACCAGAAGGAATCCTTGCCTAGGGTGCAAAATAAACTGGGTCCGGCTCTGGGTGGCTGTGCCACAGGCACTGATGAGGAGGTTCCTTCTCTTAGCTGCATCGGTCACCTCATGGTAGGTGAGGTGGCAGGTAAGTTGATCCATCCACAAATCCCAAAGTTCAGGATGTGTAGGGTCGAAGACCTCGATGTTTCCCTGAGCGGTGGCCTTTTCCTAGCGCGATGCAAGAGTGGAGACGGGAAGAGCTGGGCACGATGCGGTGCTGCTTGGGAGCAGTGCAGGGCGCGGTGGCGTCTTCGGTGTCGGTGCTTGGGGCTGTGCTGGTATGAGATTCAGGCCTGCTCCAGGGATCCCATCCTTGTTGCCAGTGTAAAGTACTGGGTTGACCGCATGGAGGATGCAGACAACAACATGCAGTGTTACGCGTTTAGTGGTACTTCACAACACAACACACAATGGCCCTGCAAGGTCAACTATATACACACCCACCCAGCACACCCGCAGTTCCATTGGGGGGTTCGAATTTCCCGCCAACTTGTTATAGGTGAATGCTAGGGGGAACTCGGAGCCTCAGTTCTATTGTTCTTAGGGGCGAAGCTCCACACTGTAGTCATGGGCCCCTAGTGGCAGCCTGTGTACATAACAGCAGTCGTCACACAGTTCATGCTGATTTGAATGAAATAAGGCATTGGTTCCAGATGAACTTGAGGTTTTGGATGAGAACCACAACTTGAAACAGCTTCTTGAAATGTGCTTAAATTCAGAATGTGTGTTGTCATCGGCTTGCATTTGGGTGACTCATCTGCTGCTGGAATCTGCAAAAGACATAAATAAGGACTTTGAAAGTACACTCTTGTTGAGTTAACTAGTGTGCCCATATGTATTTATAAGCACTGCAGCCTCTTATGAATTGTACATTCATATATCATTATTATTTTGTGGAAATTTGTGCAAAATTGACTATATCTTGGGAACTGTATTTATATTTAGCATCTGTATTGTAATTGAATCCACCTATTGAATTTATTTAATAAGCAGTATTTAAAATTAACATTATAGTTTGATTTTTTGTTAGCATGGTGTTGCATTTCACTTGCAAGAGAACTTCAGCAGTGTCTAGCACCTTCCTTCCTATATTTTACAGTTTTCAAAAATGCAAAAACAGTACAGAATATGGCAAGTTTATCTTAGGCCAGGGTATAGTGCAAGGGTTTTTTCTTGCTTCTGCTTATGCAAAGTCCTTAGTGTCTGTGAAACTCTCCTGGTACATACAAACCATCATAACACTAAAAACACAGTATGTATTTTCCTGCATTGTTTTGAATTAGCATTTTCATTTGTATGCATCTAGCTTCCAAGGTTCACAATTTCATGCATTTTGGCCAGACACCAGACTACTGAAGTGCTCATTGGATATCTTTACTAACCACATTGTAGGCTTGCTTTGAACTTAATTCCAAACAAGCGGACATCTGCCAAATGTTGGAGGACATGTACTAAGAATCACCTAGGAATCATCCAGCTAATTGCACTCAGAACACAGCCAGGTAAATAGTTTGTGTTCCCAGAAACTATCTCCAATGTTCCTGAGCATATTCAGAGATGCATGGTTCTCTGCTGTTGGGGTGGGCTTTTAGTCTAATACAGCTGTTCTTTTGTTCTTTCTGATGTCTGGTACTTTTATTCATTCTCCAGCTCAGCAACGCAAAAAGAACAACTCACCATGGTCTCATATCATTCACTGTTTGCCCTGTGGCCCAGCTGGAGTCAATGCATGGCAAAACATTCTGCACTACAGAACAGAAAGAGTATTTTCAATGTCTGTGTTTAGATACTGTAGTACAATAGACTGCCCACATTGTGGTACTAGTACAATTTCACACAGAAATTCAAACATCGCAGAATGGTCCTAGAGAGTGGAATTCTGAATCCCTTGCTTCCTTTGCAAAGTGTTTCCACTGTGACCTGTAGGAGAGAAAGGCAGCAAAGCACTACTGAACTCCCAGAAGATTTCGAACATTTTTATAATTGCCTGTGGCTGAGTTAGTTCTTAAGCAGTGTGCATGTTTTTTAAAGGTCAATGCGCATTAAAAAAAAAAAGTCCAGTGCACATTTGTGCTCAACTGCATGTCATTTTTTTCCAGGTCCTTGCCAAGAAAGTGAGGAAGAGGTCATTCTAGCTTTGATGAGCTTCTTTGAGGAGTATTTTCATTCTACTTGGGCTAGCTTTGGAAAGTGTTTGAAAACTTGAACTGGTCTAAAATGTTGTGGTCTGAATCTTGATTAGGGATGGTCATAGAAATTACATTATATCTATGCTTAGAGATCATGTTAAGCCCCATCCAATATTCAGGTCACCTGAGGAGGTTTTGTGTTGGGTGTCCTCTGCAAACTGAAGCTCAGTAAATGAGCACAAGTTCAAAGGCCTTCTCAGTGGTAGTGACTTCCATCTAGAACTGCATTCCTAGAGATGTACATGGGCAGTCCTGTCCTAAGATCTCAACAACAGCATGATTTGAAACTGGTGTACTGCCAGATATGCCAGCATATCATCTTCAGGATATACTGGTCCAACTTACAGATAGGGTTGTCAACTGTCAGACTCGGGCCCTAATATGCTGAATACGATGACTATTGATCTTTAGACAGCTAATGCTTAGTTTTGCTTTTGTATCCCTGCTTGCTTCACACATCTGGTTTTGCTCTATGCCCTTATCTGCCAGCCCTTGCTGACATGACATTCCTAAGGGGGGGAGTGAGTGAGAGCCTGATTATTCGTAGCTGTAAGGATGCGCCAGTTGTAACTCTTCTCCACGCAGCCCACAAGCAGTTCTCAGGTTTTCACATGGGAAATGACCTTGGGAGAGATAAGACTTTGGATTTACCTAGATGGGTCATGTAACTTTCATGACCTGTAGTAATGCTGATGTGTATGACGTATGTATAGAATGTGGGACCTCATCTTTATTATCATTTCCCTGAGCTGGCATTGCCAGTCCTGACAAAAGCGTTTGTCTCTACAGTTAACCAAATCTTCTCAATAAACTTTCAAGTGAAGGACTGAGTTAAGAGTGGTTTTACTGGGAGCCTGACACCAAACTTCAGATGGACCCTGGAAATCTCCCACTATTACAACTGAACCAGTTTGTATCAGTTCGTGAGCCATTTAAACCCCTGCTTTCTGCTCCCTGCAGCTTTTAGCAGGAAGCAGAAAGCATGGGGTTAAATGGAGCCATTTGTCCCTCTGATTTCTGCTCCCTGCATAAACTGGCTCCAAGCCATTTAATCCCCTGCTTTCTGCTCCCCATTGCTTTCATAGGTAGCAGAAAGCAGGAGTTTAAATGGCTCTGAGCTATTTAAACCAAACAATTGTTTTTTGTGAAGAGCAGAAAGCAGGAGTTAAAATGGCTTGGAACTATTTACCCCCCTGCTATCTGTTCTTCACAATCCACCACAAACTGCATCAAAATTCATGAAAGTTCATGGCAGCTCTTCAGCTCACAAACATCACTTTGCGAACCATGAACCATCCAAAATTCATGATGAACTTTATTTTATGAGCTGGTTTGTGCCCATCCTTACCCCTGAAGAAAATGGCTGCTTTGGAAGGTGGACTCTATGTCATTGTACCCTGCTGTGATCCCTCCTCTCCCCAAACCCTGCCCTCCCCAAATTGCAAGGTATTTCCCAACCCAGCGCTGGTAACATTGTGCAGTATAGGCCTTAATTATCAACCTAAACTATTAGGCTGAGGGTCCAAGCCGGTTTAGAAAAGCATTTGCTGGACCATGAGTAGGCTCTGGATCATAGTCTGATGGCTAATATTTTAATAGTTCTTCCTTTGTTAGGTAATAATTTAGTATTATTAAAATGCTGATGGAGTACTGCATTTGATATTTTATATATTCGATTTTATGATTTATCTTTTTAATTTGTAAGCTGCTTTGAAGGTCTAGGCCATAAAGCAGGATATAGATTCAGAATAAATAGGGTTTGATCATTTTTCACTTCTCTTTTTAATTTATTCTTCCTTCCGCTAAATTCTAGGTGTAGGAGACAGTAAAAGGAAGTAGTTGTTTTGATCTTTATGCTTTGAATTATAACACAAACATTTGAACATATTTTAGAGGGTAGCTAATCCCACTAAATTAATTTGCCACTTTCCCACTTCTGTGAGTAAGATAAAAGCAAGTCATTGATTGTACATGTGTAAAACTAGCTGGCTACTATACTGGTGTTATTGCATATTTGAGGGGAAGGAACTTTTCACAGTAATGTCAGTTTTATTTTCTTTTGACTCTGGAGATGTTGACATCTCAAGTATTGAAATGCAAAAAACATTACAGTAATTGCAATGACAGGTGTTAAGTAAATTCAGTATCACACACATCTCTGATGGGAATAGGGTTCTGCTTACATTCAACTGATCAGCAGCAGATTCAAAAAAAGAGAGCGGAGTGATTAACTACTGACCCAATTCTATATCAAAATTTCCGGGTTGCCATAAAAAATTCCAAATCAACAATAATCTTATCAAGCCACAGTGCATAAAATGTATTCCAGGGTGCTTTGATGTTCTCTGTTAAGGAACATCCATTATGTTCTTTGTTGCTCTCATGTTTCAGATTATAAAATATGCCTCAAAGTAATAAATATATATTATACAACTCCCATAGTATAAATCAGTGTGGTACTACCAATGTAAGGACACTGCATATTTTCAACTGAAAAAGAGGGTACAAACTAGAGTGAACTGGACTGTGGTCTTCTTTTCCTAGGGAGAAATTCTGATAAGAAGGTAGGTTGTTTTAAAGGTGAATGGTGACAGGAGGTTGCATCATCAGCAGAAAAGGAGCAATCTGGGGCTCTTCTCCTAAAAAGGCACAACATACATGCATTGCTTTTGCGTGGAGTTACCCTTTCAATAGTGAATGAAGCATGTGCCCATGACTTATTTGCATACATTAATTCACTGCTGTGGAAGCAATGGTTAAACGTTCATTCCCTGGGCTTTAAAGAAAAAGAAAAAATAGCCATGTGGCCAAAATTATTATGCAGGCCACCTGAAAACTGGCATATGGCAACCTTCTTCTTTTGTTCAGTGAACTTTTGCACTCTTTTTTTTGTTGTTTTGTTTGAATACATGGTCCATTACAAGCAAGCTGTGAGTCAGAAGAATACCTGACAGTCCATTTGCTTGTTTCAACTTTTGGCTGGGTGTATCTGAAATGCCACCTAGCATTTGAAGATTGTTATGTCTAATTCCTCCTAAAGGGATTATTTCATTTCATCAGAATAATGCCACTGGAAAGATTTGGCTCACAGACTTGCTAAGTGTTTTCACCAGTACCCTTTTGTACATTTCTTTAGTATCTTATGATACTTTATGAAGTTTCATTTATACTATTGTGCTTCCCTTGCCTTATACTAGATAAACAACTGAATGTGCTAAATGGGACCACTTAACTTTTCAATACTTCAGCATCAACTTTGAGTAGGACACTTGGTTTGGAGCCTTTTCTCATTTGCTTTCCCACAGGAAGCTTCTGAAATTGCCCCTGGTTTTCAAAAGCACCATTTGTAGGATTCTTTCCAGGCAGAGATAACATACTGCTAGAAAGGCGCTCTGAGGAGAGGCAGAGTTCTGCTGAGCCAGCCTTTTCTACAATTGCCCTCATTTCCTGACAGCTCCCTTGGAGACTGAAAAGAAAACATGATGCCACCATGCATAATATTTGCAGCAACTTTTTGAAAATACTTGGCATAGGCTCTTCACTGGTGATGAAAGATTTATGACTAACAACACCAAAGGTTGCAGTAGAGGTTGCTCTGGAAGGGGGGGGGTGCTATAAATCAGCCAGAAATTATGGGCTTGGAGGCAAGAAAGGCTGAGTTCAGACTGGCAATTCGTTCCGGGAGGCAGTCATGGCAAAAAAGCCCCAGAACAAACTGTTCTGGGTTTTCCCGTTCACACAGCCCGGGCTGCTGTCGGAGCATACCGGGAGGAGGCGTGCTGGAGCGTTCAGACTGCTGCCCCAGAAGCACGCTGTATGCGGCGTTTCCCCATTCATTTGTCTGTGGGTGTGTGTGCGCATGAGTGCATTTTGCCGATTGGGGGAGGACCCCGCAGCGCCGGCACTACATTGGGCAGTAGAGCGGAGCACGGCCAATCATACCGCTGTTGCCTTCTGCCCAATGAGGGTTGCTCCTGGCTTATCAGCGAAGCATTCATACTTCCAGGAAGCAGACAAACATGGGACACAGGTGCTCTTTGGGGGGTTGCTACTGCTTTTATGAGGTATTTATTAAACGCGGGAAGAAAGTGGAACAGCCCGGGTTGCCTACAGGTGGGGAACGCCAGGCAGATGTGCCTGTGTGAACGCCCCCTTTAATGTGGTTTTAAAGCGTCGTTGAAACAGGGCTCTGCTGGGGCAAATTGCCAGTCTGAACTCAGGGAAAGATTGATCAAAATAGGGTGGCCAGTATTGTGCAGAAGACTAAGGCAGATGATCAAACTGGTATTTCTAGAATATTTGGATCCCAAAATGGTCACATTTGCTAAAAAACAGCAACTATATTTATGCAGTTCTACCAGGCATTTTCCTCCCAATGAATTTTACTGTGGCCCAGACAATGCTTCTGAATATGTTATTACAAATTATTTTTTACAGATTGGTAATTTTATCCTAAAGCTTCCTAACTTGGAGGTATGTTCCCTTGGTTTCCCTGAAATTTACCAATTCCTTGTAATAGCCTCCAAGGTTCATATTTATGGGATGCTGGAGCTGCAGCTTACCAAATGACCATTTATTCATTTAACTGAATTCTCCTTACCTATACTACATGCAGCATTAATGCACCTGTGATCCATCGTCTGGATGACTACAATGCTAGTGTGCTAGTACTGCACATGTAGCAAATGAGGACGCAGGTTAAACAAAAGGCCAGATGTGTTCAATGCTCTACGGCTATGACTGGTTTTTTTACAGCATCAGGCCTTCGTTTAGTGAAGTCCTTTGCAATAGGTTAATTTCATTGCAACTTTATTAGCAAAGAAATCCGTTTTGTCATGGGTTTTTGCCTCTTCACTTAGAATTAAATACTGCTGTTCCTGCAGAATAACCAGGACCAAAGGAAGTGTTATACTACAGTTTCAGAGGGTAGCTGTGTTGGTCTGCAGTAGAACAGCTAGATTCGAGTCCAGCCAAAAGAAATTCAAAGGGAAATTACAATGCAAGATTGCTGAATTTAATTCACAAGTTCAGAATAATGGACACACACACACACCCCGCCGCTGAATAGGGACATAGGATTCTTATCACACTACAGATGCTAATTTTCTGCCCCCAAGCATTTCACCTCTTCTCTAATCAAGTTGATTACAATATGCATGCTACCTTTGCATCCTTTACAAGCATTCTTTTCAGCACTCTCCCACCTTTTGGCTGAAATAAAAAGACTCAGGTATCTTTTTTGAGATCTCAATCCATATATATATATATATATATATATATATATATATATATATATGAATGAAACTAAGGAAGTCTGAACTATACAAGAATATCTGGGTGTTAACAGAATAGTTTTTTAAATGTCAAAATTATGAGAAGTTATTTTACCACCTTTTCATCCTGATCCTAAACATATAGAGCAAGTCCCACTGATTCTGCTTGATGTGTTTAAAATTGATCTGTACAAGACAAAAGCAAAGGCCTTTGCTTCTCTTGCCTCCTTCTATTGACCACAACATAATGCAAAGAAGGACAAAACACACACACACACCCTCAGTCGTCTTGCTGTGCCCAATTAGTATTCCATCCATGAGCTGTCCCATCAGAGAAAAATGCTATCTGCACACACGTGTCCTGGAGGGTGCTGATGGATCTGAACAGGGCTCTCCCCACACAGTGACCATCTGCTACGTAAAACATAGGTCTCTGACAAGTGGGAGCCATTCAGCCCTGTTGTTGGGCCACACTATTACATATTTGACAAGGGTAATGAGGGGCTGTCGTTAACCTTACATGACAGTTGTTACAATGACACACGCGAAAGAAAGAACAAAGACTGGGACTCAGTATGAGGAGAAAAAAATGAACACAAAGAAAACAAAATCCAACCTACTTTTCATTTTAACCCTGGAATTGTCAGTCATCATTATTTCTAAATAGAAAGCTGGTGGTAATGGGGTTAATTTCCATTTCTATGTTCCCCTCATTCACTTTTTGAAATGTATCCTTCATATCGTTAATGAAGGAGTAGTATCAAGGCAGTGGGGAGGAAAATGCATTATTTATTATTACACACTGAGATGTAAGAACAGAAAGAAGCTCTGGAAGGAACAAACCAAACAAGACGGATTTCATGAAACCCTCTGATAGTGTGAAATAACATCGCTCAACTAAGAGATTGATATTTATAGTTACCATTGCACAAGTGTGACATTTCACTCAAGTCAATGTACTTCCTCACAGATTCCCCATCCGCTTTAAAGCAGTGTGACTGCTCTGGCTTACCTTGACCTTGCTGCATTGACCCCCTTTGTTTAATCTCTAGGAATCAGCAACAGAAAGTAATCCCCCCTCATTTTCCAACGACATACTAAGTACTGAGTAGAAATATATCTATGCCCCCTCAGAAGAAAATGGCAATGAAATTACAGAGCCTAGATCGCTATCTCATGAAGCAAGTTGTTGTTTTGTTCATCTGAGCATAATTTGTGATCCTTCTGCTCCCTCAGTAACCTCCCAGCTACGACAGAAGTTGCAGGCCTGTGCGAACACACATACGATCTTTGTCGGGATGCATCAGTTTCTTAGGAATACATCAAAGGAGTTGTTTGGGGTTTTTTTTTAAAGAAGATTATGCCTCACTACAGGAAATTCATAGAAAATATTGGAGCTCATTGCGCTCACAAGGTTCAGCCATAGCAAGAGCCAATGAGAAAATAGGACATCAGGTGGCAGCTGGCTGTAGTTTGAGGAGACAAGGAGCCTCAGGGGAAGCGGGAGGGATCTCTGTGGAGAAGCAGCATATAAATAGCAGCGCAAGAGGCAAAGCCATCTCTTTCTGCACAAAAAAGCAGAGATTAGAAGAACACCAACTTCAACACTGTTCGGGCTTCTGAGCAGAGCAGGAAGCAAAATCCAAGCATCTCTTTATCTCTCTCTCCCTCTCTCCCCCCCCCAGTTTTGAAAACTGAAAATAAAAAAGCATAAGATATCTGCAGACCACAAGCATAATGATGTCAAAGTAAAATGCACCAACCTTCTCTCTTTTTGAGGCATTGTTGCTTAAATGGAATTTACACGTTTATTAGCTGAAATTATTATTTTGTGAATTTGGAAAACTAGGGTTTAAAAACATTTTTACTTCATTTGTTTGCTTTTTAAAAGAAAGTACAACCAATCCACAGACAATTCAGACAATTTTTTTGGGGGGGGTGCTTAGCCACATGTGTTCCTAATGTTTTTGCTCCATGACTGGCTTGTTTTAGCTCTCCAATTAGATGAGATGACCTTTCCTGTCTATTCTAGCTCCACTTCCACCCAAAGGGGGTGTAGGTTAAAAGACAAAAATGCATCCCTCATATACAGTAGTCTTCTAAGAGCTAATAATATAATTATTGTTTATTTCCTGCATCTTATCTCTGGTACAACTCTGTCCCAGCAGTGGTGTGTGCTGCCCAGTTGCCTTGCCTCTGAATCAATAGGCTTTGCTTGATAAGAGCTAACCTTCCCCAAGGGATCCTGCATGTGAAGATTCTCAGGATACCATTAATTAAAGCTTCCTGGTAAATGTGCATGTGAATCTATTAAGGAAAGCTGTGAAGATATTTTGCACTGCAGTCCTGACAACATAATGGTTAAATGTGTGTGAGAGTGAATGAGTGAGAGATTTTCTTCTTGGTTTTCCAGTGCTTGCTTTTCAATTTTCTTGGAAAGGCTGTACTCCTCATTTTAGTGTCTTACAGCCTTTTTCTAAGGGCATGCCTAGCCAAGCCATCCCCACTCTATTGTCATCTGTGTGCATTAGTGCAAAAACAAAAGTGCAGGAAGTATGTGAATAAATGACTATAATCAAAGTGTGGTTCTTACCAGCAGCCATTGCTCTCTCTGGATGCCAGTGAGCAGTGTTGATGGACAGTGGTATTTGCAGACAGTGGAAGAACCTCCATATTATTATGCAGTCATGCTTCCTAGTAAGTGTTACATACATTTGTGGAGAGGATCTTATGGACACCTCTCAATGCCCAGCCAGAGTATTTTGTAAGATAAATCGAAAAATATTAATCAACAAAGGCTGCTATGCTAAGAATACTTTTCTGGGAATAATCCCTAATGAATAAAATAGCACTTAGTTTTGAATGTACTTGCCTAGGATTGCTCCCTAATGTGGGAATCATCTGTTTACTAAAGGAGTCTTCTTCCATGACAGAGAGCAGGGCCAGTTTCAGGTTTTGTGGAGCCCCTGTCAGAGTTCCTTCCTCTGCCCACCACTAGGTCTCCCTCTCATTCCTTGCTTCCCTCCCACCTGCTCATGTGCCCTACTGACTATGCCCTAAATTTTGGGTTTTCTTTATTCTGCCTATGCTCAAAGCTGCTTGCAGCCCTTCCCCAGTGGCACTGGGCATTGAATCCAGCTGGAAGCATGGGTAGAGCAAGTGAGTGGGCAGGGAAGTGGTTCCTGACCTGTGGTAGTAGCTCCACCTCAGTGTATACTGACGTCAGCCTTCAGTGGGACAGCTCACCTTTGGATCCAATCCTTTTAAAATAATCATTTGACATGAATTTCTAGCTTACTTCATTCTTATCCCCTTAATTCAAAATGAATTGGTGGTCTTGGGAAGGGATGGGCACAAACTGGCTCACAAATGAAAGTTCTTAATGAATTTTGGGCAGTTTGTGCTTTGTGAGGTCAAGTTCATGACAGGTCACCAGGCACAAACTTTCCATGAACTTTCAAGCTGTTTGTGGAGGTTCATCCTGGTTTGTAAACAGAGACATTCCCAGACTGTCTCCGCTTAATCAAAACGTTTACAGAACTTCAAAGCAATACTTCCTGAACCTCTATCATTTTGACAGGTGCAGGTTCAGGGGTTCAGGAGCATATAGAATGGATCCTGTGCAAACTAGGAACACCAAACTCACAGTGGACCTCCCCCTGATGCTCCTCTATATGCCCTCCAAGTTTGGTGTCCCAAAATGACTGTCTGTTATACATTTTAATATTATTTTCATTCTCTCTGAAATGTGTACCAGTTCAGGTGTTTCAAGATTTTTGAAATGTTTACATATTTAAATAGAAAGGTAAATTTCAGGTGTATTTCATAGATTCCTTGAGCTTAAATAAAATGTGAATAAAATTTGAGTTTTCTTTATTCTGCAAATGAGATATTCAAGTATGACTAGATATTTGTGAATTGCTGCAATTTTTATATATATATGGTAGACATAATATGACATAAATCTGCCTTTAAAAGAGAATCATATAGAAATCATTTATCAATTTGAATAGAAGTGTCATGGTTACAGTAATACAGTATAACAGAGTAATAATTTTGTAGATCTTGATCAAAAGAAGTTCATTCATTTTATGTGCATAGCATATCTTGGCAAGTTGCAGAAGTAAATGTTCTGCCTCTAATTTAATTCAAACACTGTCACAAGTCAGTTTCAACTACATTTAATGAGATTCTTCTTGAATTATGAATGGTTCACCAAGATGCCAATTGGCGTTCACAATTCTCTGCAAATAGGAAGGGACCTAAGAGCTCCTGAAAATACAGTGGCTCATACTGGAAACACTTCCCACATGAATTAATCAAAGGTGAAGTTGTTGCTTTGGGGAGGCAAATCTGAATTCATCTTGGTCAGCCAATTTTTGCATTACTTTTTCCCCATGCTGCTTCAGTGCATGGGAAATGCAGTATAAAAGTGGCAATACAACTGCCTATATACTTTGGATACACATCTCAGAAATCAAGTTCTTGGTGGGCATAACACATTTCTCAGGCATAACAGAGAAACTAATGTGGCCATTTGCACTTTCATTCTTACTTGCTTTATCCAATGTAGGACTTTCTGTGTGTAGAAATGATGGCCACTGCCAGTCAGGTTTAAAAGAAAACTCATATGCTAACAACAAAGCTCTCCTCATTTATTGTTAGTAGTTAGTTAATTTGTATGATGTCTCTCTGCCTCTTCAAGGCATCCATGTTGGCTAACGATCTGTAGTCATGAAATACAACAGTATCCAAAACAATTTTTAAAAATCAGAATAAAAACTATTTAAAATGTCATAATGCAGAAAAACTAGATTAAAACAAGGGAGGAAATAACATCCATGACCCCCTCATCAGATCATCTGAAGACCTTCTGAAATAAATAAGTGTTAAACCTATTCCAGAAGGCCTGAAGAGATCACACCAATCTCACCTTAAAATTGTCAATGGGCAGTGCAAGACCCTGCATGGCTCCAGATTGCTGCTGAGTGGCAAAGTTGCCTGTGTTAATCAGTGGCTGCTCATGCACACAGGTTAGAGGGAGCACTGATCCTAACCATGTTTTCCACCAGGGGGGCAATTTTACCTCTTATATGTTGTTTCTGTGGAATTCCCAGAGGTCTGTCCCCCCTGCACACATGCTTCTGAGGCAGGGCCAGTCCACTCTCTAGGAAATTAGACTTTTGCCTAGGCGGGGCCATCATGGGGTGCCAAACTGAGCCACCCTCCCCCTGCCCCCACCAAAAGCTCACCCTGGCCGCCGCCTCCTCTTCTGTCCCCTGATTCCCAACGTGACTGCCTTCCCTCTGCCCGGATCACAAGGGGTGCAGTGAAGCCCTGCCACCACCACCCGCCCCCGGCATGGCTTTCTGAGCGCCTCCTCCACAGCACGCCCCTTCACTGATGGGTCTCTCCTCCTCCCCCCCCCAGGTATGTTCCATCCAGAGGCTCCTCCTAAACCTCCTCTCAGCTATTTGGATCTTCTTGGGGGCCTCATCCCTGTTGAAGTGGGGAAAAGAGCCACCGAGCCTGCACCTGACTTCCCTCCCTGCTTCTCTCCACAGCTCACTGGGCCCCCAGAGCTGTGTCCACTGCTGGACTGGGCAGATTGGGAGGGGGTCTCCAAGCTGGGCTGTCAAGAGGGAGGCAGGAAAGCACTGGCGGGGCCAAGGAGAGAGGGCGGGTGATGGGAGCAAGGCAGCCTCTCAGGGGGAGAGAAAGGCACAGGGCACAGATTTGGTTTCCTGCCCCGCGTCTCTTCCCTGGTGTCCATGCACGAGAGAAGGCGGTGTGGCTCCCCCTCCTGCAGCTCCAGCCCCGGCCAGACTTGCCCAAGCAAAAGAGGGAGAGGTGAGCTGCCAGGAGGGGCAGGGGCAGAGCTGGCAGTCACCAGTTTCCCCTTCTCCCTACTTTCTTGGCAATCCCCACACCAGCTCTGCAGATCACCAAAACTGTAGCTGGTGAGGAGGGGTAGAGGGAAGAAGCAGAGGAAGAAAGTGGAGGAGGACTCTGGGGAAGAAAGACAAGGAGAAAAGGGGGGCGGGCAGGCAGCCTTGGCCTTAGAGTGGAGGGGGACCAAGGAACCATCCCTCAGGCACTGAGCTCAGACCTCTCGCCAAGCAACACTTTGCTTTGCTTCCCCCCATCTCTTGCCTGGGAGGATGCCACAAGCTAGCCTCGCCTAGTGCGCAAAAAAATCTCGGGCCAGCCCTGTTCTGAGGTCAAAGCACTCTCCAATAGGATAACAAAGATGGGATAGTTCTAAGGCTCTGAACCACTGACTATAATGTTCTTGTAGAATACTTTCATTGTTCAGGTGGAAAGGCTCTCAGAACACAGAAGCTGCATGCTCTTCTTTTTATTTATTTAATTAGATTTTTTTCAATCGCCCTCCTTGGGGCAAGCCAGGCTCAGAGGGGTGTTCAACATCAATTAAACATCAATTAAAACAAGATTAAAAACCAGTAACAGAGAAATATAGCTGAAGATGGTGCAAGAGAAGCCAATAATGCCACTATCTCAGAGGAGGAAGAGGAGTGCCAAGATGGAATCATCACTGTCCTCAATGAAATGCCTGGTGGAACATCTCTACCTTACAGGCCCTGTGGAACTGTAACAAGTCCTGCACGGCATGGATGCTATTTGGCAGAGAGTTCCACCAGGTTGGAGCCATGGCAGAAAAGTCCCTGGCTCTGGTTGAGACCAGCTGGATGTCTCTTGGGCTGGGGACCACCAATAGATGTTGATCTACAGAGTGCAACTCTCTTTTGGGAGTATACCAGGAGAGGTGGTCCCAAAGGTACATAGGTCCCTGATGTTTAGGGCCCTGATGTTTAGGGCACAGCACAGGTTGGATGTGTGCTGTGTGTGGTGTCCTTCTGAGGACCCATGCCACTGCATTCTGTACCAGTTGGAGTTTCTGGGTCAGCCTCAAGGGCAGGCCCACATGCAGCAAGTTACAGCAATTCAGCCTAGAGGTGACCATTGCATGGATTACAGTGGCTAGGTCAGGACAAGACAGGTACAGGGCTAGTTGCCTGACCTGGCGCAGTTGAAGAAACATCAGTCTGGCAACATTTGTGATCTGGGTCTTCACTGTCAGACCTAGACAATTTAAGTCCCCCTAAGCAAGTAAACGGGATATGGAATAGTATGGTATAGCCTGATCTCATCAGATCTCAAGAGCTAAGCAGTGTGAAATGGTGGGCCATCAAAGAAGACTCTGCAGAGGAAGACAAACCACTTCTACTTCTCACTTGCCTTAAAATCCTCTTGCTTGGGTTGCCATAAGTCTGTCAACACTTGACAGCACATACATACATACAAAAGCAAGTAAATGCAAAATCTCATAATTTCTGCCCACAAGGTACTTTGATATTATACTATTAGAACTTCACATTATACAGCAATATGGTATTTAGAACAGTTATGGGACACCTGCCTAATAGCCTTGTGAAATATGGAAATATGAAAATAAGGTAGCTATATTTAATTGACCCACAGTGGGTATAAAACAGACTGTGGCACCACAGGATGGAAGAATTTTGCCAAGGCTGAAGCAGAAGGACATCAGGCATTTGAAATCCCATGCTTTCACAGCATATTGATTGAAATTTATAAGCTCAACAAGTTTACTGTGAAATAGAAGGGACTAGGTAAGCAAGGAATTGTTTAGGATCTTGTGATTTGTTTTGTCACATTTTTTGTCACTGATGCTGCTCTGAGTAAAGCAAATGAAACTTGTGAATCAAATTCATCTACCACAGTTGGTAACATTTAAATTTTTTTGTTCAAGCCTAAATGTGCCAAGGCCTTGGTGGATCAAGACACCGATATTTAAAAGACTCATACCACTCCTTCTCATCAATAGTCTACAAGGCAGTGCATATACAAGCTTAAGAAAATACTAAAGACATGGAGTAAGATCCACCACAGAAATGGTGTCAGGATTAAATATAGATAAAAAACACAAATTGTCCCTTAGTGACATTTAATTTATTTTATTCCATTTATAGCCTGCTGTCCCTCAAACTGGTTCAGAGTGGGTGACAACATCTTATAAACATACAGTTGTGTTGTCAGGCCAGTCCTGCATGAAGGAGATGGGAAAAGGCAGAACAACCAGAGAAGGCTGAAGGCCAGTGGGAAGAAAATCAACAAGGCAAAATGTAATGATAGGAAAGGGGAAAACAAATGTAGAATGGAAAAGCTGAGTTTGCTTTCTCTGGGTAAAGCTATATTTCTTCTTGTTGAAGATACAAAGGGAAGGAAAATACATGCACAACTGGGATGTTATTTAAGCAGAAGCAATTCATAGAGGCCAACAACAGGGCCTGCCTGGGAGTGGGTGCTCTCCCATTGCTAGAGCTGCCCCTGGGCATTCTCAAGAGTCATAGGATGCCCATTTGGAAACCCACAGTGCCGGCAACTTGGAAGCCCATCTGGACAGTGGCAACAAGGAGAATATTACAGTATGGGTCCTTTAAGGCCCAACTCAACAACATCTACCAGCTGCCAAGGCAGCCAGGCCAAGAGTAACAAAGAGGAAGAATGCTGCAATAGCATTGATGCAAAAGGCCCCACTTCAATCACTGTCAACAGCTGCTGGCAGTTTAAGCAGGGGAATGTAAGCGGGAAAGAGGCTGTAGGTGCCACCCAAGATTCACCTAAGTCCTATGAGACTGCCAGTTCTTGCAAGACTTTAGAGGAATTGTCTAAGCATGTGCAGCCTGCAGCTCTAGTTTCATAAGGGGCTTAGAAGCTGGCAGCTGAGATCTGTCTCCAGGCAGCATAATGGACCAGGACCTGCAAACGTAGGGTTGCCAACCTCCAGTTCACCTGGAGAAAATGGCCACATTTTAAGGTGGACTCTGTGGCCTTATAATCCATTGAAGTCCCTCCCCTCCCCAAACTGCATCCTCCCCAAGCTCCATCCCCAAAATCTCCAGGTAATTCCCAACTTGGAGCTGGGAACCCAATGCAAACCCCAGTTCTGAGTCTCTGCCAGCCCAGGCAGGACAGAAAAGAGTGTGAGGGATAAGGGAGCTGCTGAGATCAGGGGCATGGAGGCTAGGATTGCCAGGCCCCTCCCACTGGTGGGGGATGGGAGGGATAGGGTTGCAAGATCCAGGTTGGGAAACTCCTAGAGTTTTGGGGATGGAGCCTGGGGAAGACAGAGACCTTCAAAGAATCCATTTTCTTCAGGGGAACTGATCTCTGTGGTCTAGTGATGAGCTGTAATTCTGGGGGATTCCCAAGTCCCACTTGGAGGTTGGCACCCCTAAGGGAGGCCCCTGAACCCCACAGGCCATTAGCAGGGTGAGGCAGGTCCTTTTTGTACCATGATAGCTTCCTCATTTAACTAGAAACAATTCTAGTTAAAAAGAGAGAAAGAAAAGAAGTAGTGGCTGATGGTGGTTCTCCCCTTCCACCAAGTAGTCTAAATTCCATTTATCTGATGTGTCTAGCCCTGGCAACCCAAGATTCCACACCCCACACCCTGACTCATGGTGGACTTACTCAAGATAACTTAGATGCTTATGGGATGGCAGGGGGAGAGAACTTGCTATTCTGATGATTATGACAAGGTAATAAAACTGCATCAGGGAAATTTATTTAATGAAGTTATTGTGTAAGGAAGGTTTCATTCTAAGAAGGTAAAAGATCCAGTTCTTATTAATTTGTATATGTTTTTGTAGATTCTAAAATAATTTATAGATTCTAAAATAAACATAGGTTTAGTAAGAAGTTTCTAGATCATAATTTGAAAGGGACTGATTTTCCACCTTCCTACTAAAGAAGGATGATGATTTCCCTGCAGCAAGAATGAACATTGTTAAGTACAACTGGAAAGCACATAGAAGCTCTAAGAGGGATATAGTACATTTATAGGTTTCCTTTTGCCAGTAAAGCTCTGGAAAGGGACAACACTTGTAAACAGATAATTGGCTAAAACAACTGAGTTAGTCTGATCAATAGCAACGGTACATGCAGCAAAAAGCTCTTAATGGCTCTTAATCTCCATTAGACAGTGTTGGAAGAAATTATGGGGGTGGGGAAAGGGGCTCCATCACACTCCAGCCACTTATGGCAGCATCCTGGTACTTCAGCAGCTTTCAGGGAATGTGAGCATTACTTCTGAGGTGCTCTGGGACAACAGCCGTTATTAGGACAGGAAATGCTGCAGGGGTCCTGGAAATGCTGCAGAGTCCCTGGAGGTACAGTCTTCATGGAGTATACATATTTTAATAGAAATTTTTAGCAGGCAGGTCACCCAAAGATCTTTAAACGTAAAGCTTTTCTGACATCTATTAATTAAATGTGAACTGGGTTGTCCTGCTATTTAAAGTCTCCCTTTAACTTTAGAAGGGCTTGACCACTAACAGTGAATGCTAATTAATGAGCAATCAAGGTCACTTAGGAATGTCACAACCAGATGTCTAGATAGGAGTTGTAACAGAGTAAGGTTTCAATTCAAGGGAGAAGGGGGATTTTAATTTGAGCAGAGAAGACAGACAGCAAACAGAAGGGTATTTTGGAAGACAAACTAGCATGCCTTGCAAAGTTGCAAGGTTTTGTGTCTGTACATTTTCTCCAGTGATATGCATACCAGCTGGGAAAGGCGATTTTGGTCCGGGTAACAATATGAGAAGAGGTTCTCAGTGCAATCTTAAATAGAGCTATACTCTTCCAAGTACACTGAAGTCAATGGGCTTAGAAAGGTGCACTTTTGCTTTAAATTGCACTATAATACTTGTGCACCATTACTGATCGAATTTAGAGCTTTGAACACACTTAAGGCATGAATCACCTGCTTTATGAGTGATTCTTCTTCATCTACATTCAGAAACAAGCTTTTGCCCTCTCACACAGACTTGCAGGACTCATTCTTCATCCCATTATGCTGCCTGTTATTATTTATTTCATTTACACCCTACCTTCCTTCTAGCATGAAACTTAAGGAAGGTGATAGACATATTTCTGCCTACATAGGATTCCTGGGAGACCTCCTATCCAAGCAGAGACCAGACCTACTTAGTTTTAGCTATACCCATAACCTATTAGTTGGGTCAGAGTTCCTTTAGTAGCCTAGGCCACTGTGACAGACCCATTGACTATAATCCAACAAAGGTTAGTGAAAAATAATTTCCTGGGGAATAAATAAAGCAATTTATTTGTGACTATATTCTATCCCATTGACTGTAATGAGACTTAGATCAACTACCTTTGTGAGATTGTGCTCCAAACAAAAACATTTATTACACTAGTTAGCCTGACTTTGGCTGATTTCAGACAGCCTATGTATTCCATTTTAGTAACTGGTTCCTAACTGAGGCCCCAGTCATATGGGCCAGAAAACGTGGGGGGGGAGGCATGGCAATTCGCGCCGGAGCAAAATAAGGTGTGGTAGCCCGATCACATGGGCCACCAGGTTGCCATGCTCCGGCGCAGAGCACCAATCACACAGTGCTGCTACAGCACGGCAAAAAAGCAGTGCAGCAGAGCATGCAAGCTGCGCTGTGGCAAAGGGCACATGTGCCATTGGGGGGGCGCTGTCAGTGTCGTGCATGTGCGCATGCGTCATTCAACGTTGGTGTGCATCCCATGAAAACTTACAACATCCGGAAACCCCGGGACATGGGCGGGCGTCGGAAGCCGCGGGATACTGGCACTCCCGCGATCAGATGCCGGCCTTTGCCCCAGGGTTTCCGGAAACTAGTACTTCGACCCTAGTAGTTTTTTACTCCGCATTTTCCACAGGAAGCTGCGGGTTGGCCACGGGAATGCTACGCCTCCCAGATGTGCTGGTATGATCACGCACGGAAAGTCCGCAGGGCTACCGTGCCTTCAGCGGGGCAAATGCTCCGTGTGAATGGGGCCTGAATGTATTTACTTGTTCAGACAAACATGCTTCTATCCCATTCGGGAATGGTGCCTGAAGTGTTGTTGATTCAAACTGCTTTCTTCAACCCTTCCTACCACTTCTGAAGTGCTATGGAGTGCTGTGTAAAATGCCCTGTAGCGCTTTCTGCAATGATGGGTTTTTTGGCACCCCTTTTCTCCCCGTGCACAATCATCCTCTTTTTTTTATGTTCTATTGGGAGCACTATGGTGCTGAAACAGGACCACAAATCAGTGCCATAGCAACCCCATTGAGATGCCTGGACTCTGTTTAGATACACTGACATTTGCTACTGCTGTCACCTGGAAACAAGTACCTGATTGGACAGCATGTTTAAGTGGGAGATCAGGGGCATCAGTGAATGGTGAGACAGCTGTCTGGTCAATTTTTAAGAAATTTGCTTTAGAGAAAATGTAGACTCGGGCACGCACACACAAGCACACACACTCCATGGTTTGTGGGAGTTAAGGAAGAAAGGAAAGATTCCTGGGTTTCAAAACTGTCCAGTTCCCCCTCCCCACGCTTGAACTCTGAAGGTAAGTGTTGCCATCCTAGATCAAAATAGTGAGCCGTGTAATCCTGCCATTCAGCAGTATGATTGTACATTAAAATACCTGGCATAGCTCATAGTTGGAAACCTATAGATAAAACAGGCAATTCTGAACTCACTGCAATGGAAACAGGATGGGGTTCAGTAGAGTTTTAATTGAATTGATTTGATTGTAAATACAAGCCTCAAGTATAGAAGCCATGAAAGGACATTTAATGTAGTATCCTCTGGTGTCTGGTGTGTAGCATTAAGCTCACCAATTCAGTTTGCACACAAGAGACTCCGGCAACTACAGAACAGGCTTCTTTATTATTCCACACACACACACACACAGAACTACAACCTACACAGAACTAGAACTCAGTGAGGCCATACAGCCTTAATAGGGGAAACAAAAGCTGTTTGTGAGGGCTCACTTAAAGGTATATGCTTATATGTGTGTGCTAAGTGCCATCAAGTGGCTTCCAGTTTATGTCCAAAATGTCCTTGCTCAAGTCTTGCACACTGAGGGCCGTAGTTTCCTTGACTGAGTCAATCCATCTCATGTTGGGTCTTCCTCTTTTTCCTGCTGCCTTCAACTTTTCTTGGCATTTTTGTCTTTTCCAGTGACTATTGTCTTCTCAAAATGTGACCAAAGTATGATAGCCTCAGTTTAGTCATTGTAGCTTCTATGGAGAGTTCAGGCTTGATTTGATCTAGAACTGACTTGTCTTTTTGGTGGTGCACGTCATGCATAAATCTCTCCTCCAACATCACACTTCAAATGAAGCAACTTTCTTCATTGTTAGGGTTGCCAGATCTGGGTTGGAAAATACCTGGAGACTTGGGGGGTGTGGCCAGGAGAGGGGAGGGGCGTCAGCATAGTGCCATAGAGTCCACCCTTCAAAGCAGCCATTCTCCAGGGGAGCTGATCTCTGTCAGCTGGAGATCAGTTGTAAAAGCAGGAGAGCCCCAGGCCCCACCTGGAGGCTGGCATCCCTACTCATTGTCCAACTTTCACACACATGCATAGTAATGGGGAATATCATGATCTTGGTCATCATTATGCATCCTTATACTTATGAATCTTTTTTTAAGCTCCTGCATGGCTGTCCTTGCCACTCTCAATCTCCTTCTGATTTCTTGATTACAGTCTCCCTTTTGGTTAGTTATGGAGCCAAGGAATAGAAAACCTTGAACAATTTCAGTTGCTTTATCGTCAGCCTTCAGGTTGCATAATTCCCCACTAGTATACATATATAACATAATAAATAAATAAATAAATAAATAAATAAATAAATAAATAAATAAATAAGAGTACAAAATAAAGAGATCCTTAGAAGGAAAAAGAGGATGTCATTCAGGTTCTTAAATTAATTGTTCACTGAAACAGTTGGAAGCTACAGCTAGAAATGTTTCATATGAGACAATCTATACAAATTGCTGCTGAAGATTGTAACATTGCAGTCATTCATCACCTGGCTATTTCTGTCACACACATGGCGAGGAGCTGAAGAGCAGAAGCTCTAATCCTTTCTGAGACGACCTGTGTCCAGTATCACAAGTGGTCACAAACTTCATCTTCCTTCATGCACTACCAGCTCTCACAGTAGGAGAGAGCAGTAGCTGGCAGAGCACATGCCAAGCAAGGGGTGAGAAGAGAAGCTGCTAGGAAGCTCTAGCAGAGGTAACAGCTGGTAAGTTGGAGACCCAGGGGACGGTGACCGTCCCACCCCCTGAAGGCAGCATTTCCAACACTTACCATCCTGGGTAAATGATGTATTTAAAGTTTACTTGGGCACACATGTAAAATAATTAAAATATTTTCTTTGTCTAATGTCCTGTTGGGGCAGATGAAGGAAGGAAGAAGACACACACAGACACACACACACACACACACCCTGCACACGCATTTTGAAGGAGCAAAAGAGGGGAATGGAGGTAGCTTCCGAAGCAGTTTGAGTAAAGTCAACTACTCTTCCCCCCCTGGTTTGCCCAGCTTTCTTTCTCCCTATGGCACTGGCACCTTGGTTTTACTTTGTCTCTCCCAGCCTGTCCCATGGAGGAGGGTAGCAATGTCTCCCCCCCCACAGCAGCCGGCCATCAGCGAGGCTCAACTCTTTGGGTGGTCTGTGGTTCCACACAAACATTTTACTTTGCCTTGGCTCCCTCACTATAGCACCGTGTTCAGCTTCTTTTAAAAAACCAGTAGTAATCATCAGTGTGTTGTTATAATAATATATTGAACAATGTACTATTTCCCAGCTTTCATTTTTTAAAGAAGTCTCTAGCCCTTTTATTGGTGAGGTTATAAGGGGAAGGGTATTGGCTATATATTTTTCTTTATAACTCTACAACCAAAAGGACTACATGCCTACTTTAAGAAAAGAAAAGCTGGCAACCAGTACATTGTTGCAACAGATTGTTATGAGGCTATAATGCTATGGCAATACAGATATTGCCATTTTTTTTAAAGCCTAGAAATTGTAGAGAAAGAATCTGTTTGGATGCTCAATAACTACAATGTGTCTGCATTAGCAGCAGCAACTAGAGCTGCCTGGAAAATTGTCCCTGTGTGGAAGCAGCGCTGATGATTACCTGTTCTCATCTAACAACTTCGGTGTATCTTGACCCTTGGCAAGGAATGTGCAACAATTTCAGCTTTTTTATATCATCAGACAAATCAGCCTTTCCAGCTCAGTATGGCTACTCTGATGGGCAGTAGCCATTGTAGAGTTGCCAACCTTCTGGTGGTGACTGGAGATCTCCTGGGATTACAACCGATCTCCAGGTGACAGATTAGTTCCACTAGAAAAAATAGCTGCTTTGGAAGGTGGACTCTATGACTTTATGCCCCACTGAAGTCCCTCCCCTCCTGAGGCTCCACCCCCAAAATCTCCAGGAATTTCCCAGCTTGGAACTGACAACCGTCTCTCCAGGGTCTCAGGCAAATAATTTTTTCCCCCTCAACATCTCCTGCTTTTTAGATGGATGTGCCACGGATTGCCCCCAAGGAACTTTTTTTTTTTATTATTATTTATTTATTGCTTTGTATACATAAAAGAAAACACCATACTTCTGTTACAACTTAAATTTTACAGAGAATCTTCCTTTTTTTTCACTGCATTAAGATATACCATAATACTCAACCACCTTTAAATTTTTCTAACCAATCATACAATTTTTTCCAGTATTTCTCAAACTCCTTTTCATTTTTATCTTGAGTTGCAAATACCAATTTTTCCATTTCTGCAACCTCTAAAATTTTCCTTATATATTCCTCTTTTGTTGGTATATTTTCATCTTTCCAAATATTTGGCATACAATAGTCTTGCTGCAATCAATAAATGCATAATTAAGTACGTTTCTGTTCTTTTATATGAGTCTGGCAATATACTTAACAGAAATATTTCAGTTTTATGTTGCACTTCTATTCCCAAGATTCCTTCAATTATCTCTTTGATAGTTTTCCAATATATTTTAGTTTTTTTATATATCCACCATGTGTGTTAAAAAGTGCCTATATTAGTCTTAGACTTCCAACAGTTTTTCGATAATTTTTTATTAATTTTGTTAAGTCTATCTGGCGTGATATACCACCTATGGAACATTTTCAGCACATTTTCCTTATAATTACTTGCTTTGACAGATTTAATATTTCTCGTCCATACTTTAAACCACTCTTCTAATTCTACATTTCACCCTATATCACGTGCCCAAGATATCATTGTAGGCTTCACCCATTCCTCTTGCATTTTATACTCCAATAAGAAGTTATATGTTTTGCCAATAACTTTATCATTGTTTTTAATCCATACCTTTTCTAGGCCTGTGTACTTACTATAGAAGCCTATTCTCTTATCTTTCACCCATCTTGACTTTAATTGCACCTTTTCCCACCAGGTTAGATTCACCTTATGTGCTTTCAACATATCTTCTGTTATTAAATTGCCAGAATTATCCAGTAAATCTAAGTATCTCCATGTTAGGTATTTTACATACATTGAAGGCATAACAATAGCTTCTATTGGTGAAACCCATAACGGTACTCTCTCATAATGTTTTTGTTTTTTTAAATTTCTTTCCAGATCTTATATAAAGCACCTCTTATCCAGTGCTGTGCCCAATGACTTGTCGGCATCTTGTTTTGATAGCATATATAGCTATGCCATCCTGACAACAAGTCATGGCCTTCAAGTTTCAATAATCTATTGTTCTCCAAATTAATCCAGTCCTTAATCCAACTCATTGCTGTAGCCTTATAGTACAATACCCAGTTCAGTAATGCCATACCCCCTCCTTTCGGAGTGTCTTGTAAATATTTTAATTTTATTCTCGACTTTTTACCTCGCCACAAAAATTTCCCAATTATCTTATCCAAGTCCTTAAAGAAATTAAAGCTCTTTATAATTGGTATATTTTGGAAGAAGAATATCATACGCAGTAAGACATTCATTTTAATTGTCGAAACCCTTCCATCTTTCCATCTCTCTCTAAGACAGATTTTATTTCTGTCAGAGTCTTCATATAGTTATCTTTAAAAAGTGTACTACATCTGTTCGTTATATTTATCCCTAAATATCTAATTGTTTTACTTACTTCATAACCCAAAGTCTGTTTAATATATTCTATTGTTTTTACATCATAGTTCTTTGTTAAGGTCTTGGTTTTACCTTTGTTGATTTTTAATCCCATTACTTTACCATATTTCTCTAATATTTCTAAAAGTGGGGCCATCAATGTTTGTGGTTCCTCTATTATATATACCATATCATCGGTGAATGCTAGAGTTTTAAATTCTTTCCCTCGAACTCATAATCCTTTAATCTGTTGACAATCTCTTATCATATCTAACAGAGATTCTAAAACAAATATAAACAAAAGAGGAGAAAGAGGACAACCTTGTCTTACACCCTTACTTATATCTATGTTTTCCGTTGTGTCTCCATTTATGATTATTTTCACCTGCTGTTTACTATATATTGCTTTTACCATACTCAAAAAGTTTTCTCCACAATCCCACCTTTTTATTTTTTCCAAAAAAAATCCCAGTTAACATTGTCTAATGCCTTTTCTGCATCAACAAAAATCAGAGCCAACTTTTTTTCTATATGTAACTCATAAAGTTCTAACACGTCCAGAATTATTCTTACATTATCTCTTGTCTGCCTCTTGGGCAGAGCCCCTGCTTGGTCTATTAATATTACTTGTGCTAGAACCTTCCTTAATCTGGCTTCCAGTATTGTGGTGAAGACCTTGTAATCAAAATTCAACAGAGATATTGTTCTGAAATTTTTGATTTCGTTGCTTTCTGTTTCTTGCTTGTGGATTAGAGATATCAACGCTTCGTTCCACAAATTTGGTATTCTTCCTTCTTCCATTATTTTACTAATAGTATGTTTTAGTGGTAAGATCACCTGGTCTTCGTATTTTTTAATAGAATTCTGCTAGAATCCCATCTGGCCCTGGAACTTTCTTATCTTTTTGTTTTCTTATTGCCTCTACCAGTTCACAAACAGTAATTGGCTCATTCAAGATTTTCTTTTGATCTTCCGAACATTTCTTATGCTCTTGTTCCATTATAAATCCGTTAATCTCTTTTAACTTGAGTTCTTCTTGATAATACAATTTCCTATAGAAATTTTCTGCTTCCTTTTTTAGATCTTTCAGCAAAACATTTTCTTCCCTTTTTTCAGTTTCTCTTTTTCTCTTTCTCTTTTCTCAATTTATACACCAGCCATCTTGTTGGTTTATTTGCACTTTGAAAATAAAAATATTTGGCATATTCTATTTTCCTTGCTATTTCATCTGTTAACAAACAGTTTAGTTGATGTTGCAGTTTTTGAATTTTAATCCTTGTTCCTTGTATATTCACATGACTTTTTTTCATCCTGTTCTCTTCACTTCTTATCTGTTCATATATCTGTTTATAAGTCAATTCTTTTTGTTTCTTTTTCCATGTATTTTGTCTTATCATCCATCCCCTAGCGTATGCCTTAAAAGTATCCCAAACAATACTAACTGGAGTTTCTGGCTGACAGTTATCTTTAAAGAAAGCTGAAAATTCTTTTTTGGACTCGGCAAGAAATTTTTCATCTCTAAATAAACTTATGTTCATTGACCATCTATTTTTTTTTTTTGGTGGATCAATTAAAGTCAACAAAATTGGGTTGTGGTCTGCAAATGTGGCGGGTAATATATCAACCTCTAGAATATCATTTGTAATTGATACCGATGTCCAGATCATATCGAGTCATGACCAGGACTTGTGCCTGGCTGAGTAAAAAGTAAAGTCCTTTTTATTCATGTTTTTAACTCTCCATGAGTCCACTAAGGCTAGTTCATCTACCATTTTAAAAAAGAGTGTGGTAACTCATTTCCTTGCTTAGATCCTCCCAATTCTTTTTTTCTATCCATTGAATTATTAAAGACCACATTAAAATCACCTACTAAACACATTTCATCAAATGAGTGATAGGTTATAATTTCTCTGACTTTTTCATAGAATTCATTTTGACATTGGTTAGGAGCATATATGTTAACAACCAAAAATGTTTTGTTCTTTCTAGTTATTCGAACCATTAACAGTCTACCATCTTCTGATTGGTATACTTCTGGACTTAGGTGCTCCTTGGCATATATAGCTACTCCTCTCTTTTTTTGTTTTGGGTCTGCAGCCTAGAAGAGTTTCCCTAGCTTCTTTTTTTCTAAATATTTTTGGTCTTTTCTAATAATGTGGGTCTCCTGTAGTCATATTAATTCCACATTTAATTTCTCTAGTTGGTGAAAAATGTGGTTTCTTTTTTTGTGGTGCATGCAGACCATTCATGTTGATTGAGATGATCTTCGATTTGTGGCTATCCATAGTTGTTTTTCTCTGTCCCTCCTTTTTCCCCCCTTTGTTTCTCTTTCTCTTTCTGTCTCGTTACCATTCATGATTCTCCAAATTCTCTTCTCTGTCTAGATTTCTTCTTCTTATATGGTTTTCCAACTTCTACTACGTGTTTTCTTTTATCTTCATCTGCCTCACTAGCATCTTCCTCTCTCCATCCCAAGTCTTCTCCATTTTGTTCTAGAAAAAGTTTGAAGACAGAGGTTATCTTATATCTTCTACTCCTGTATATAAAAAATATTCCTTCAGGCATCAGCCATCAGTATTGAATTCCATTCTCTTTTAGAAGATTTGTTAGTACTGTATATTCCTGTCTCTTTTCACAGATTCTCCATGGGATTTCTCTTAAGATTCTTACTTCAAACTCTTTCATTGTAAAGGGATTTTCATAACTTTTTTTCAAAAAAAAAAAATCCTTCATTTCCTTTTTGTTAAATCTAACATGAACTTCTCTGGCTACATTGTGCCATTTTGCATAGGCTGAATTAGTCCTATATGCCAAATCTATTTCTTTTGATAAGTCCTCAGTGGTTTCTTTTCCCATAAATTCAGTCAAGGCTTGGGCTAGATCTTCTTTTATATTTTCATCTTTCTTTTCCGGTATATTTTGAAATCTAAGAAAATAGGCTTCCCTATCCATTTCTAATCTTATCACAGTGTCCTCTATACCTTCTTGCTTATCTTTTAAATCTTGAACCTGTATATCTACTTCTTGTAGCTCATCCTCCATTTTACTCATTGCATCAGCTAATGAACCTATAGTTTCTGTATTTTCTTCAATTTGTTTCTTTATTTCTGCTATTTGTATCATTAATTGATTTGCTAGGTCTTCAAGTTTGGATTGAATGGGCAAAATTGCCTTAGCAACAATCTCTTCTATAGCCACATTTATAGCTACTGTAACTGCTTAATTTACTGCCATTGGGACTGCTGCGGTCACTGCATTATTTACTGCTTTTGGTACAGCCACATTGACTGCTGCTATCACTGATTCTTGAATAAGGCTTTGTAGGTCTTTTAGATTCATTTGGGGTATATTCGTAGATGATGATAATGATGGATGTCTTAAACCACTCTGGCCTTATCCCTATCTTTTTCCATTATTATTTGTTTATCTTTTTATTTTATATTTTTTAAAAAGAGAGAAAAAAAGAACTAACAAAAGAACCAACAGTTAATTGTATTCCCTCAACTGTTACTACTATTAATTCTGGCTCCTAACTCCTAGCTCAGTTTTCGCTAATTGAACACCTTAATTTTGCCTTAGGTATATCTTAATTTTATTTCTAATCCTTCTCTCTGGCTACTTACTAGGTCTAGTCTTTATTGTTCTGACTTTCCCCCTATAGAATTCTACACTGATCTACCTTCCATCTTATTCCATCAACTCTGTCCTACTTTGCCAGTTACTTCTATCTACTACCAAATAATAAAATAGGAAGTACACAAATTAATTCAACCAATTACCTAGTTACTTCGATTAACTCATTAACTCATTAATTAATTACTTCCATTAATTCATAAGCAATTCATTAATCCTTTAGCAATCAATAAATTATATTATAATATTTCATTCCAGAAAGATAAAAAAGAAAAGAACAAAGACTAAAGCAGTAAACCGTTCTAATAAACCGTTTATAGTCTTATAATTGATTAATCTAAACCCTCCCCTCTTCTTCTTTCTCTTCTTTCTTCTTCCTTCTTCCTTCTGCCTTCTTATTTCTTATCTTTTCTATTTGTCCCTCAGCGTTTTTTGTTTTTTACAGACAATGACTTCCTCCACTCTCAGGTTAATTGGGGATAGAATGCATAGTTCATTTCAAAGGCTTCACCAGCTCCTAAGTTATTTAGACCACAGTTTGTGTTTATATTTCCGCTCTGTCAGACTATTTTTAAACACACCACTGATGTATACAGTGTGCTTTCTTTCACAACTTCTGTGAAGCTTGACAACTCTGTGGAGCTTTACTAGTCTCTAATTTCTACCCCAGGTGAGCTGTGTAACTTTTAAAGCCACATTGTCTCTTTCCATCACAGTCTCCCCTTCACTACCAGCCTGGTGATGCCCACACAAACCTACAACGTTGCTTAAAGTTTTGCCAGCGCAATTTTTTGAAACTCATGTTCCTCTCCGTTTTGCAACCACACTTCCTCTCCTCGTAGAGAGCGGAGCATCTACTTCTTCTTGAAAGCCTCTTCTTCTTCTTGGAAGCCTCTGTAGGTTTCCTGGTTGGAGTCTCCACCAGCTAGTGGGCTGGACGTTTCTTGCCTCCCACTTCGGAGCAGAACCTCGTCAGGAAGGCACCGCCACATCTTCCTGATCGGTGCAAGCTCCCTGCCCAAGCTCCCTACCCAAGCCCCATCTATTGAACCATGGCTTACTCTCAGCAGAAATCTGAGGGTATTCTATATGGGATCCTATAGAGAAATAGCCCCCTAATACTCCTGGATTATTATTATTTTTAAAAAAAATTAAATTGCTAGGACTTTTGCTTAACAAAATACAAAGCCAGTATTCCACCCATGCCACCAAGTGGGTAACTAAGAAGTAGACTGCCTTTCACCTCATCTGTGCAAATGTGTTAGCCTAAATGGTGGGCATTAAGCCTACATTTCTTTAATTTTTTGAAACTGAATTTTTTAATATATAATATATTTAAACAACTTTTGACACACTAGGCTATCCATTGTCCTGTAATGATTTCCTGAACCTTTCTGCCCCTCAACACAAGCTTGCTGGACCTGAGGCAACTTTTTGTGCCTGTATATATTTCCAAAGGTTATACAAAACACCTGTAGTATCCTGTATCTACATATTAGCAATATATAATGTATTCAAAAGGTGGCAATTCTAGGACACCATTTTTGTTCTTCCTTGAAGCTGTTTGTGTTGTCTTTAAAATATTACATTAGAAGCATAATTGGTATTCATGACACATGTTTTCTAAGAGCAAGTTGAACTAAAGCATAGGAGCACTCAAAAAGAAGGCTGGTTCTTAGTGCTTTGCAAATCTGCATTTTCAAAATGACATCTGCTTTGTCTGAGACTGAAAAATACAGGAGGAGATTTGTAAAGGAGAATAAAATTATGTCCCAGGGCTTTCTGTGAAGGAAGATTTTAAAGGTGGTACACTCTGAAAATCACTACAATGAGCAAAAATATTTAATTCCAACTTATTCATGACACATTTTAAATAGCACCTTTACAGGAGAACAAATATTTTGAACACTATATTTTCAAATACTGTTTTTTAAAAAATTAGGTTCATAAAAACTATTTAATTAGGTGTCTAAGATTTGCATGCATTTAAACAAAAACAAAATCAATCCTTCATATGCTTGAAAGGAATTACAGCTAATGAACTACTCAGCTAAAATAAAATACAGGGGATAACAGTGAGCACAGCTGCCATATTTGATTTCTCCACATTATCTGAGTACTTTCCTAGGTTTTTTTTAGAAAATTATATATCAATAGCAGTGTTATAGTTGTCCTCCATCATTAGGAGAAGGGGAGCCCATGATTGTTCAAATAATTATATTCAAATAATAAATGTATATGCTAGAAGAGGAGGTTGAAGATTTTAAACTCTTAAGTTGCCTATTCTCACACAGGCACTGTGACGCAGACAACCTTTGCGGGGATCCATGGGGGGCCCCGAGCGTAATTCCGGGCATAGACCAGATCCTCCAGAAAGAACTCTGGGGCACCTCTTGCTCCTTGGGGCTGGTGTCATGGTCCGGGGCCCGATCCAGGTGTAGATGGTCCAGCCTAGTTATCAGGTGGTGGCCCAGCAAGAGCTCAGCCGGGCTTTGCCCTGTCATGGTGTGTGGGGTAGTGTGCTGGCTGAACAAGAAGGCAGCCAGTTTGATGTCCCAGTCCCCAGAGTCCATGCGGCGAAGCACCTCCTTGGTCATCTGGACCATCTGTTTGGCCTGGCCATTGGTTGCAGGATGGAATGGAGCCGATTGGATGTGCTTGATGCCATGGTAGTCCATAAACTCCTTGAACTCGGCCGAGGTAAAAGCCAAGCCATTGTCCATGACCAAGGAGTCGTGGAGGCCCTGGGCACTGAAGATCTGCCACATGGCCCAGATGGTGGATCGGGAGGAGGTGGAGGGCACAGGAACTACCTCTAGCCACTTGCTGTATGCATCCACAAGAATGAAAAACAGCTGACCTTGGAAGGGGCCCACCAAGTCCAGGTGCAGTCTGGCCCAGGTTTGTGCGATGATTCCCTTGGGTGCACGGGTGCATGTGGGGGTGCTGGTCGAGTTGCCTGGTGTGGCTGACAGCGTTTGATGATGTCCTCGATATCTCTGTCGATCCTGGGCCACCACACATAACTCCGGATGAGCGGCTTCATCCGGACGACCCCGGGATGAGTTTCATGGAGGGCTGTGAGCACACACTTCTGTAATGGGGAAGGAATCACCACCCGACCACTCCATAATATACACCCCTTGTAGCTTGAGAGCTCGTCCTTCCTAGATGTGAATGCTGAGAACTCCGGCCACCCAGGCCCGTGGGCCACCCCCTACCCACCCAGTCCAGGACCTGGGCAAGGACACAATCCCGGCCCATCAGGTGGGTGACTTCCCGCACTTGGACCAGCTGGTCTGGGAGGGCCTCCAGAAGGGCAACATGATGGGCCGGATCAGGGTCAAAGGAGGGCAGCAGGAGGTGGCTCAGGGCGTCAGCGTGGCCCATTGCCTTACTGGGGTGGTGTCGAGCTCATAGTTGTACCCCGCAAGGAAAATCGACCAACGGAGCACCTTAGGGGATAGCATTTGCGGGGTCAGGTGATCGGAAGCCAGGAGACCCCAGAGTGGGTTTATGGTCAGTGACAACCATGAAGGGCTGGCCGTACAAGTAGTTATGGAACTTCTTTATTCCCGCAACTATAGCCAGGCCCTCCTTGTCTATCTGCACATAATTGCTCTCCACTGAAGACAAGGTGCAGAAATAATAAGCCATGGGGACCTTGCGGCCATCCACCAGGCAGTGCCCCAGTACTGCCACCACTCCATACAGAGAAGTATCACATGCCAACACCACCGGAAGTGTCTCATCAAAATGTGCTAGAACCGCATTGGAAGTCAGGAGTCCCTTGACAGCCCAGAAAGCAGCATCATGCAAGGCGTCCCAAACCTACGAGGTTTAGAAATTGTACAAAATTTTGATTGTAAAACTGATATTTCTACACTGTGGAAATGAAATTAGGACAACAAATTTGTGTCAAGAATACTTACTTCTGAGGAAGTGATATTCATGAAATGAAGAGAGGAATCCGGAGCCTTCGTCATTTGGCTAATTGTTGTACTGTTTGCACTTATTAAAGTTGTTCTTGCTTGCTCTAATATACTTACTCTAAGTTACTTTTTTCCCACCATAGAGAACAATGGAGGGAATGGGGGCAACCTGTTTGGGGGCCCATAGAATTGGACCCCCTGGTCCAACGTTCTTGAAACTTGGTGGGTATCTTGGGGAGAAGCTCCATAAGCTATCCTGTGAGTTTGGAGCCTCTCCCTCAAATTCCCTCCCCTCCAGCCCCCAGAATATACCCTATGTGTTCACCATTGACTTCAATGGCCCATAGGATATAATGAGGCTGAATTGCTGTCAAATTTCTTTCATTCCCTCCTTTCCTTCTCTCCTTTTCCTCTTTCCCTCCTTCTTCTCTTCTCTCTTTCTTTCTTTCCCACCTTCTTCTCTTCTCTTTTTCCTCCTTTCCCTGTTTCCCTCCTTCTTCCCTCTCTTTCTTTCCCTCTTTCCTTCCTTCTTTCCTTCTCTCTACTCTCTCTCTTTCCTTCCCTCTTTCCTCCTTCTGAGGCCCAACTCTAGTGAGAAGGCGTTTAAACTTTAAACCCCTTCTCTCTTAGCTCCCCCACCCAGGCCAGCTGGGGAAGGGAAGGGGAGACTTTTGAAGATGCCTCCCCCCCTTTTGCTTCCCCTTCTGACATCACTTCCTGTGATGTCAGGGGGTGTGGCATGTGCTAATAACCTAATAGCTCATTAGCATACCACATGCTAATGAGCTCCTGCAGCTGTTTTTCTACAAAAAGACCCCTGACTGGAAGTAAATAATAATTAAAAAAACACTCACCCCTCTAGCAGTTCTTGCTACTTGTTTTTGGGACACAGTTGAGATTTCCTAACTTGGAAACTGACAGACCTGAGTTTAAAGTCAGGAGCCAGGTATTGTTCTGTGAATCATATATATTCCATTTCAGTTTCCAAGTCAATTCCAGCACTAAGCAAACACCAACACAGCCCCTGCCTTTTTGAGTGCTGCTGAGAAATGCAAATCATGTAAGCATAAAGATCCATAGTACTTTCTATTTAAATTACTATTATGAGCAGAATAATTATTTGGGGCAACTGCATTCTCTCCAGAACACATCCAACATTTTGAATTGGCTAAATTTATGCTCCATGACTTCCCAACTGTTGTAGCATTAGTACTTGCCCAAAATAACAGGGATAACAGATAGGATTATTTATCAAGATTCCCAATAAAAAGGAATTCCAACTAATCTACAAAGATCAATGGTATCAGGGATGTGTGCTGAACTGCTTTGAACCATTCCTCATGAATCAGACTCAAAGGATTGCCGTGGGATTGCAGTTATCATCAGTGTGTGACCTATCTTGTGGAGTTCCACAGGGTGCAATCCTATCCCCCATGCTTTTCAGTCTCTATGTATAGCCCTTATGTCAAGTAATTTGTAGCTTTGGGGTTGGATGATACCCAACTCTATATATCCTTATCCAAATCCCCTGGTGATGCCGCAGAAGTCCTGAATAACTGCCTGGCTGCTGTGGTAAATTGGCTGAGTGAACAAATGGAAACTAAACCCTGAAAAGACAGAGGTAATGCTGGTTGTGAAGGTAGAGATCTTGAAGGACATTGTGCTCTCCATTTCTGATAGACTTAAAGCTGACCCTTGGGGTTATACTGGACCCAATGTTATTAAAGTATTAGCTATCACATAAAAAGCCCTTCATAGCTTTTGATCCTCTTATCTGTGAGACCATCTCTCTCCTTATGCACAGCCACGACAGTTTTACAGGGTCTTCTGCAGGTGCAGACAGGCAAAATAAACAACTGCCTGCACCCATGCCTTTTCCATTGTTCCCCCCCCACCTGGTAGAACTGCCTGCCTGAGGAAGACTAGAAGGCTCCCACTCTCCTAGCTTGCCACGAACTACATAAAACTGAATTATTGAAGAGGAATTTCCTACACAGGCAATAGACCTGCACTGTACTAAATGATGCATAAAGTTATTATGGACTGTGGTCTGTACTACTGTGTATAGCTTGCTGAAACTAGGATCCTGCTGTGGAATTTTGCATCGTTTAATGTGTCATGGTAATATTTATGCTCTGCTTCAGTTCTGTTTTGAGACTTCTGGTTGGTTCTACAATTCTAATCCTATCTTATTATTCATCGAATGTCCCATCCGTCAATTGTATTAACTCACTTTGTGTAACCCACCTTGAGTCCAAGTAAGAAAGTCCAAGTAAGAAACTATAAGCAGACAAATAGCTGTATCTTTTAACAGATTTCATAAAAAGATGGACCCAAAAAGGAGTCTATCTGAAAATAAGACATGCAACATTCCAATAGCAAGTTCGATTTCAATAGCATGATGATCTCAACATATTTTGCTGAACCCAAATGATGCTGACTGAGTGAACATTTCCTGCTTCCTGTTTCCTGCTGCAACCCACTGCACACCATAAAATGCTGCTCATCAGGATTCATTTGTACTCAGAAATAGCATGGGGTACCATATGGCAGTCTGCAGTGGCTGAACATTTCCACCCCCACTTCTACTAGAGGAATTGCCATTCTGCTAGGGGAATATAATATTTGATCCAACCCTATTTATTAATGGCCATTTTTAAAGATAATCAGGATGTTATTCAGATGCTCTTTCTGTGTTGGGTCATCTAATACTGGATTAATTGTACTGGGTTTTTAAAATGCCTTTAGTACCACAAAAGCTTTTAAAAGTCCTGTTTGGAAATTCTGCCTTTTAATACGCATGACTGTCATTTTGTCTGAAAAGAGCGATATACATATTTTACAGCCATGGTGGATGCTACCTGAGTCCTGGATTTTCAAGGGTAAGCATGTGTGCAAATAAAACAGCAACTGCATGTAATGAGACAATTGCATGTAGACCATTTTCTCAGCACCAGAAATCAAATGCTATTTTCAGTTGGTAACCCACATGGATGATGGTGGACCTACATCAGCTATTCAAAACATGGGTCAGGACAGATCTAGGCCTAGAAGGACAAGAACTCAGAAAAGCCTCAGATTAAGCCTTAGATAAATATCTGTTATATTTCCCCCTTCAAACCAAGCTCCAGAGCTCCTAGTATGGTTTTTAAAAATAACCTGTTGAGTCAAAAGAAATTTGGCTTTTGTTGTTGCTCCACTACATTGCCATTGTCTGGTATTATACACTGCTGGTAAATAGCAGAGGAGACAGTGTTGGGCTAGATGGACCAATAGTCTGACTCAGTATAAGGTAATTCCATATGTTCAGGGCTGCAATCCTGTGCAATTTAGAGGCTTGCCAGTTGCCTACTATAAGCCACTTTCCTGGCCATATGCTCTATCCTGGGGTGGGGCAGGAGAAAAAGACATTTTGGATAACATGATATGACTTCTAGATGAAAACCTGGAAGTGACATCACTGTGGCAAGTAATGTGTCCTGGAGCAGGTGGAGTACAGAGCAGTGTCACACAGTCAAGGTGCAAGCCAGCCAAGGTGTAGACACAATCTGGTGCAAGGTGGTCAGAGTCCAGTCCTAGGTCATACATGGAGGAGTCAGCAACAGAAGCGGGTTCAGGGCAAATCCGAGAGTCAGTTCTAGATACAGTCCAAGAGTCAGAATCATGATCCAGAGGCAGAGTCAGTGGCAACAAGGTCAGGAGTAGTTAGACACCTTGCTTCCACAGCCCTTCCTTCCCTCTCTCTGTCAATTGTAGGCGATATGCTCATCTCACTGCTGGCTCACATTAAGCAGGTGTATGCGCTTTCCTCAGTATTATCCAGACTAACTAGATCCAGATGTCTCTGGGCTGCTAATCATGCACTCTGCCTTCTCTCTAATATCTCATCATCATGGCAGAGCCTCTTTTGTCTGCATTCCAATGGTTCTGGCAGAGAAGAAGGTGAGGTAGATGGTGGGACCCTGTCTGACTCTGAGCCCTGGGCCTGAACAGCTGGGGTGCTACTGTCAGATCGTGCATTGTCATTTGGCAGCATAGTTTCCTGCAACAGGTTGTCTGAAACTGACTGTGAGCTGACATCTCCTGTCCCTCTTGCCCAGAGTCCTCCTCCAGATCAGCTGTGCCTGACTGATCCACAACATAATGCTTTAGGAATGCTGTAAGGTAACTTTGAGTATTGCACAATGTCTTTCCCCCATTCACCACCCCAAAGTCTCCTGTGGGTTGCAGGCATGTGCCTAACAACCTTAGTAACTTACCTGTGAGCAGGGCATTTTTCCTGGGGGAACACACTGGAACAGAATTTCGGAACCTCTTTGACAAAATTATTTTTTAAATGTTTAAAAGTTCATGAGTTTCCAGTATACAGATTGAAAACTTCATTTGCCTCTTGAGAGATCCAGCACCAATTTTTAAAAAAAGCAAAAAAAAAAAAAAAAAAACCAGCCTGTGAGTAAAACCCATTAAACCCAGTGGAACTTCTGATTATCAGAGCAAACATCATCAAAGTTCCATGGACTTTGGGCCTGAGAAAAGTTTTTAGTAGGAATCAATAGGAAAATTTGTTTCACTTTTAAAGAAAAGAACAATATGTTCTTCTTACCTATCAGACAGCACAAATGCAAGGTCAAAATGGGGTGTTTCTGAGAGTCTCTCTCTCTCTCTCTCTCTCTCTCTCTCTCTCTCTCTCTCTCTCTCTCTCTCTCTCTCTCCCCCTGCCACCCCTCATTCTGTCAGATGAAATATCTTGGCTTATCTCTCCTCTTTCCTCAATTATGTGGGAAAAAGCTCTCTTTTGACAGTGGGCCAGAAGGGGAGAAAACCAGTCCTGTTAGTAGGAAATTGGCTAGTTAGTAAACCCTATTCAAAACCCCAAGATCAGATTTCAATAACTGTGAAAGAAAAGGGAAAGTTTGTTATGTTCAGCTCTGAGCCTTGCCCCCAGATTTTAAATAAGGTCATAAAGCAAGTCTAGAGAATAATCTGTTTATCATATAATGTAGAGTACTAATCATATTAACTGGATGACATACTAAGTGCAAAGGGCTTTTAACGCTCTGCCAGACAGTTAGCTAGATAACGCAGATTCTCTGCCTAAACAAGCACATACCATTTCAGCAAACAAACATCACTCATAGACAAATACTCGAGCATGAGCATAATTCTTCTGTCAACTTGATCTTACAGCATTACCATATCAATGGCAAGTCTCAGAAGCATTACAGCAGATAGGCGTAAAGTAAATGAGGTTTATAATATGGAACACAATGGAATATGAAGGCAGGATTACTATCTGTAATGATAACTACTAGTGTAGAGTTTACTCTATCACATATGTACACACACTGGTATCAACAATGTACAGGAGATCAACTGAACAGAAGCTTTGGAAAGGAAAGCCCCCATATTGCTTTGGGAATTGTTCCAAAAGTTTGTGTGGTCTTTCCCCGTGGATTTTAAATTTACCATATACTTAGTTTTGGCTCCTACAATCTTAATTAGAAACAGCATTTAACACTACCATTGAACAGATGCTAGGACCCTATTTCAATGCTATTTCTTTTGCATAGCAGTAATCTTCAAACATTAAGGTTTTCAACTCAGTTCCTACAAAAAGATCTTATTGAGAAAAGCTGTCATCCTGTGCTTATTTGCCATGTTTTAAACATGCATATGTGTTTTATGCAGTCCCACTCCATTAAATACAGCCTTTTAGTATTGGTAGCATATGATAGGTAACACAGGCCTAAGCACATTTGTAGAACTTACTAAAATGTATTTGGCATTATTACCCATTATGTAAACCTGTTCCACAGGCCTAAGCACATTTGTAGAACTTGCTAAAATGTATTTGGTGTTATTACCCATTATGTAAACCTGTTCCATTGCACTGCAAGGAGACTGCACGCAGGTTTTTAGCATAAACCATGTTCTTAGATGAGTTCCTGAAGGATGTCCCAACCTCTTGCATCCTAATCAGTATACACATCTGCTGGTACTTCCTGTCATCGAAGGGTGAAGAATTTGGCAAACTAGTATTGGCTTTGACAATAGGCATTAAAGAGCAGATTAGACTTTTCTCTTCTTTTCTCCTTTGTCTAATGACTTTATCTGGAACATGATTTTTGATCCATTTATTAGTGTTCTGTATCTGTGTTCCAATTATTCTTTCCTAGGAAAAATATCTATCATGAATATGAAGTATAATATGAAATCACTCCTTGCTGCGGTATTAATAATTTTGTTAATGAATATGAAAGAAAAAAATCCCTAAAGTAACAATAACTTAAAGAGCAACAGATTCACTGTGGTGTACATTTCAGTGGACAAGAGGCACTTCAGCTTGATTTTATCTGAACATATGTTATTTTTAGTTGCTGTCCATCCATATCCCTAGGGATGGGATTGGCTAGAATTTTGTGATAAAATTAATAATCTCAGATATGTCAGGTTGGTTCTAGACATTCAAGGGCACAAGAGAGGGGCTTCTGTGCATGCTCAGAGGGACATTGTTATTTCAGATGGTTCAAAACTATATTCCATGACTAGGTCCTGAAGACGGGGTGGTCTTACCCTTAGGGCATTTGGGGCAGCTGTCTAGGGATGCACACTAGAGAGATCCTGTGCTGAGAGTGCCCATCATTCAGCAGCCAGCTGCCCTATCACCATGAAGCCCCCATGACCATAGCTGATCTCCTACACTGCCTGAAACTCTGAGTGATTTAATCTATCTCTAGTGATTCTGAGTCACTCTGGGGCCTCATCCTTGAGGGTTGTTTTTTTTGCGGGGGGACAGAATCACTAAGGCTGCCATGCCTGAAGATCAGTAAATTTTACTGGGTTTTTAAACTAAGGTTACTTTTCTAAATTCGGTTGAAGCTGCTTAGTAACAACATAAGTGCATATGAATAAATATATGTGAGAGGATTTTAAATGTATAGATGCCACTTTAGAGACTCCTTGAAGGAAAGGACCTGAGTATTTTTTTTGCAACTCTGTAAGGTGGCACATATGCAGCCAGACAAGACACAACAGTCCTTTTTTTGTTTTGCTTCTTCTCCATTTCTACAAATCTTATTTGGAATATTTTCTTTCCCTCGATGTCCTGCATCTTCCTCATCGAAGTTAAAGCTTAGATAGTACCTGTTTCATTAATGCCACTTGGTTTTTCATTAGCCAAGGAAAATGAGCCTCTACAGCATTCGAGGGAACAGCCCAATAAAGATATATTACTGTCACTTTACTCTACAAGAGCAGATGGGTCATAATAGTATGTCAGATACCAATACATTTGTAGAGTCATTTTTTCTTATCAGCTAGTTAATGAAACGAATTTCTATCACAGCATCTTTAAAATGTAATACACTCACAACTGTCTTCAAAGACCTATTTTGAACTAACTATGTTATCTATCAAAATACTTATTAAAATTAGGTGCAGGCCTACAGGAAGAGATAGATTAAATCATTCAGGCATCTGGGTCTCTTATTCCTCTAATGTGACCTCATTATATCGTAATTCGTTATTGCAGAAATTTAATTTTCGGATGCCATGGCATTATGGAGGGATTTTCACAGTCCTAGGATTTTCATTCTCCTAACCATAAACTTTTCAATCACTTTGAATGAGTGAACTGATTGTTTAGAAACTTCATGTGAACTTTAAATGAACAATTCTATAAACTAAAACTATGTCATGTATTACCAATTACATTAAGATAAATATCTCAGCCTCCTTAATATCTAGCACAATTATCAAGATGCTAGGATAAATTGTCTAGCTGCAACAGAGGCAAGATATATTAAACAATTGCATGACAAACTGTTGGTCACAGTTTCAAGTAGATGTTGCACCATTTCTCATTATTCAGTCTTATGGTAGCCATGGTATTGTCGGAACAGCAGTCGTAACATAGTCACCTGTCACTTCTGTTCTTAGTTAGGAAACAGTTATTTACAAGAACTGTCTGGAAGGACCAAGACAAAATTTGATGCAATCAAATAACTGTTTACCTCACTGGTTCCCAGAGTGGGCAATACTGCCCCCCTGGGGGGCACTGGAACGATCCAAGTGGGCGGTAGGAGCCTTGGGTGCAACTGGGGGGCACTGAATAAAAATAAGGGGGCAATGGAAGCATAAAGAAAGAAGAGTCCAGGACCTATTTAAAGCAGCCTTTTCCTGTCTTCTCCTGGTCTTCCCTGGGATCAGGGAGGGAGGTGGAGAGGGGTCCCCACAGCTAATCACCAGCCTTCATTATCTTAATTTTCTCTGTGTATGCAAATGTTACTATGGTTGATTTTATAAAATACTTTTATGATTTTGAGCTTCAAAGTGTCTTATTTACAACAACATCTTTCTCTACTATGTGCGCATTTGTCACTGCATCTCTTTGTCCACTTCTTGAAGGTAGATTTCCAGGAGGGCACTGAGTAATTTTTTTCTGAAAAGGGGGCGGTAGACCAAATTAAGTTTGGGAACCTCTGGTTTACCTTTTTCCAGCTTGGTTTTGGGACTCTTCCTGTGTCCCTTAAATGAAAACAACTGCCTCTTGTTTGAATATCATGTGTATATCACTAAATCATAGTGATGAAGAACTATGATAATGTTGCTTGAAGTTAGTAGCACCAGCATAAAGCAGTCTTCCATCAAGCATATTTATTATATTTTATTTATTTACAATATTTATAATCTGCTTTTCTCACTTGGACTCAAGGCAGATTACACAGAGTAGGTCAATACAATCAAGATGGGACATTCAATAAACCATTAGGGTTGTAGAACCAACCAACTAGAAATCTAAAAACAGAACTCAAGCAAAGCATAAGTATTAACATGACACATTAAATGATGCAAAATTCCATAGTAGGGTCCTAGTTTCAACAAGCTAGCTATACACAGTAGTATAGATAGACCATAGTCCCTAAGGGATAGTAGTATAGATAGACCACAGCTTCCTGAGGACACCAGGGCCCCCCTGCAATTCTGCAAGACCTGCAAGACAGAGCTCTTCCACCAGGCATTTGACCACACTTAACATCCTGATAACTTGGAGCCTCCCTGGGATGGTTTGCATCATCTAAGTCTGTACTGACTCCTGTTACAAAAACATTGGATTATATGTACACATTGTACTTTAGATTTTATGTGTTTTAAAACTGTTTTAACACTTTTATGTAAGCTCCCCCGAGCCTGCTTCGGTAGGGAGGGTGGGATATAAATCCAACAAATAAATAAATTAATACTTTTTCCCAAGTAACTTTGTGAATCATTTAGTACAGTGCAACATATTGCTGAACAATTCATTAAGCTGGCACAAAAAGCCTCCTGTATTTATTTTTACAGAAGAAGAAGAAGAAGTAGAAGAAGAAAAGAAGAAGAGGAGGAGGAGGAGGAGGAGATTGGATTTATACTCCACCCTTCACTACCTGAAGGAGTCTCAGAGTGGTTTACAATCTCCTTTCCTTTCCCATCCTCACAACAGACACCCTGTGAGGTAGGTGGGGTGATAGAGCTCTTTGGAGGATTGCTCTTGAGAGAACAGTGCTGAGAGAACTTGTGTGACTGACCCAAGGTCACACCAGCAGCTGCATGTGGATGAGTGGGGAATCAAACCCAGTTCTCCCAGATTAGAGTCCCTGCTCCTAACCAATACACCAAACTAGCTCTCAATATACAACACTGAAACCCACAGATCAATTAAGATCATACAGCAGCAGCTCTATAATTTAAAAAAATTAGAGTTGACCACTTAAAGAAACTTTAAAAAGGACTGTCTTCAGCAACAATGAATATAAGGATGCCCAGCCTGGTCTCTATGGCAGAAGATGATTCTTGACATACTGCTTGCAACCATTTAGACCTTTAAATGTCCTATCCATTGGCAACTATGATAGATGGGGAAAAATGGGGTAAGATAACACCAGCTACACGCTACTACCAACAGCTTCTGAACCATTTGCAGTCTCCCAACATTCATCCAGTACAGCTCTACACATTACAGTAGTCCAGTCTGGATGTCACTAAACCATGATTTGCTAACAATGCTAGCAAACCCGTCAGATGATACTCCTGGCCACAACCTCCATCTGGCCAACCAGAAGGTCCTCCATACTACAAACCTGTGTTTTACACACCTGTTTTAAGACATACCACACTGTGGTGGGCTATATATTATGTTGACATCACTGCAGGAGTGTGGCTTATATATTATGAACCCTCTTATATATTATGAATCCTTCTGATGTTGCCTTTTTAAGTTACCTGTTCTACAGGTTTTCAGAGGGTAGCTCTGTTGGTCTATAGTAGAACAGTTAGATTTGAGTCTAGTAGTGCCTTAGAGACCAACAAGAGACCAACAAGATGCTTTCAAGAGCCAAAGCTCCCTTCATCAGACATGAAACTCATGTTGGTTTCCAAGGAGCTACTGAGCTTGAATCTAATTGTTCTACAGGGGAGAGGAAGAGGAGTGGCCTAGCCACACCACACCACACAAACAGGGGAAGCAGAGGAGTGGCTTTTGAAACAACCAGAGGAGTGGCTTTGGAAATAAGCAGAGGAGTGGCTTTGGAAGCAAGCTCTCAGGATCACTCCCAATACTACAAAATATGGTTTATGCAGTACAAAGTGTTAAAAGCCACTCCTCTGCTTGCTTCAAATTACTGAACACATCTATGTACTGTGAGGGTGAAAATGGCTGCAAAGGGTACTCATCATGGGGGGAAGATGTCCTCCACTCCCTGTGTACCACAGGCCCCTGGCCCCAGGCACCAAACCCCTCCTGCTAGGCCACTGGAGCCCAGCCCTAGCACGGCATCACCAGGGGTCTCGGAGCCTCCTGGGGCTCTCCACAGAGGCAAAAGAATTGTTAGCACTGCCCAGAGACACCAGCAGTTGCTAACACTCTTTGGAGAAGAGGACTCTGACAGCAGTGATTCAGAGGGTGAGGGGAAGCCTGCAGTTTGGAAACATTTCTGCACCCGCCCCAGTTGCCCCATGTGGCAGCGTGCCAAGTGTGCCACACCCATGTCCAGAGGGGTGCAAACTCCCAACACCTGTCCTCCTCCATCCTCTGCAGGCACCTGCAAAAGGTGCACCTCAGTATGCTGCCACCAAAATAAAGTGTGGTGGCCAGTGGGAGGAAGAAGCAGCCCACTCTCTCTCAGCAGGGAGAATAGGAGGGGGAGCAGGAGGCCTCTCCAAGAAAGGCTCCTCACACTCAGGCAGCCGTGGCTGGGACATCAAAGTGGACCACCCTCTGAGGGCCCAGGAACCAATCGCTCACCTTGTCACTGAGATAATTGCTGTGGGTGGCCAACCCTTCTCCCTCGTGGAGGATGTAGCCTTTTGCCAGCTGCAGTGGCAATGGTCAAGGCTGAGTTCTCCAGAGTACAAGGCAGAACCATGCACTTCACAGCAGGTCTTTGGAACAGATCTTTGGAACAGTCCTGCTGTTGGGGCACACCTAGGCCCCAGGAGGAAATATTCCTGCCACTGGGCTACAAAATGGTTCTGCTCCATGTGCAGGGGATGGATGCAGACCATATGGCACATAACATTGTTGCCGTGTGATATATAGTCTGAGAGCGTGGGTGGGTCCATGTCTACATAGTCATAGACGTCAGCACCAACATGCCTTGAGGATATTGTCTGCCTGGTGCACATACTTCAGCTCATGGTGAAGGATGCTTTGGGGCTGGGTAGCGCTGTCAAGGCCAACTGCCCCCCTTGAGATGTGGTCCTTGTTCAAGAGCTGCCAGTGCCTGGCTCTCCACTTCTTATGTAGCATCAAGTCTGCCTGTCTGCTGAGTGAAAGGCTGGGGGAGGGGGATGTGGAACTCCACCTACGCCATGATTGCATGTTTGGTGGAGCAGAATAGCACCATGGAGGATGTCATCTCTTCCATGGACATCGTGCATGGGGAACAGGAGCTCAATATCAGCTCCACCAATTGACTGACCCTCTCCCAAATGCTGCGTGTCCTTAAGCCCTTCCAGGACACCACCGATGTGCTCTGTGCCCATATGGCCAGCCCCCTGATTCAAGGGCTGGACTAGGGTGTTGGCCTCTGCACTAGAGCCAGCTGATCTCCCACAGGTCAGGTCCTTGGCAGCGTGGTTGCAGGTGGGTATCACCACCAGATTGCATCCTCTCTGCAATAAAGGGGAGCACAAGCTGGCCAGTATCTGTGACCCAAAGATAAAAAGCAGCATTGCTCTCCTGAATGTGAAGTTCTTGCAATGGAAGCATTAGCTCTGTTAAGAAGTGTGAGAGCTACAGACCAACAGACACAGCCAGAGGGAACAACAGGTGGAAGAAGCTGAGGGGGGGAGTGCAGCACCTTTACCTCAAAGAGCCTAACCAGAGAGAAGCCCCACTACTGGTTGTCAGTAAAGAACTGGGAGGTCAGCAGCAGTGGGGATGCCAGGCGTGCAATGGCGGAGGATTCAGCAGAGGTGATGGTGAGGGAGTACCTCGCCAAGTCCCCTGAGCCCCCCAGTGCCAATCTCCTGGAGTACTGGTCTCACAAGGCTGTCATCTGACCCAACCTCTCTTGCATGGCCATGATCCCTGAGTCCACTTAACACCGAAACCCCAGCAGGGGAGAGGAGTTTACAATCAGGAGGGAATAAATGAATGTGCTCTGCTAGTCTGCTTTTAACAAATTCCCTGCTTCTCTGTCTAACTGCCGACAGCCAACAGAGGAGATGGTGTGGAGCTGAGCTGATCCCATAGAGTAGAATGGAAATTCTGTTATTGGCAGCCAGGAGTGCCTGTTAAACTTTGAAGAGCTTCTATTGGTATTTCCAAGGCTGGCATATTCTGCCTCCCCATTGCTTTGGAGTTTTGTAAATAGTTTAATTGAACAGAGACAGTCTGTCTGGAAATGTATCCATTCATGAACTGCCATGAACAGCATGAAAGTTCATGGAATGTTCATGCCAGTTGCCCTTCCACGAACATCACTTAGCAAACCACGAACCAGCTGCAATTTGTGACTAGCCTTGGTAGTTAATGCTGAGGTTCCCACACCTCCCTAGATAGCACTCTTTCCCATAATCTAATATGCATGTGGGTGAGCTTGCCAGTGACCAAAATGCATTGCACATTTGTTTAGATGCACTTTCTATTACTTCCTGTATTTAAAAGAGGTTGCATAGCTTTTTCAGTCTCTGCAGTTGGGGAAGATAATATCACCTCCAACAGGGACTGTTAGGTTAAGACAGCTGCAGGACTAAGATGCAAGGAGCATCCCACTCTTTGGATTCACTCTTTCCAGCTCCATCATTTCCTTGAGCATCTCATCCTAGCAAGGCTGTGGAATGTTGAGCCAAGACTCTGATCTGAGATAGGCTGAGATCTTAGGAATTCGGAGCAGTAAAGACATGAAGCAGATACCTGTTGAGAAGGAAGCACAGCAAATGGATGACAAGACACCTGCCCTTGGCTGGTTATGAACTTGTGACTATGCCCAATGTGTTATGTGGAAAGCATGCCTATGCCATATGATGGTCCCAAGAAATAGAGGTTTGTAGTCAGAATGGTCTGGTAATCACATTATCGAATGAATGTAAATAGACACCTTCATGGGGTGACCACTGATTTTTCTACAGAGAAAAGCATATCTCAGATTCCCTGAATAAGAAGTTGCCCACTCTGCTCTCTGCCTCCTGATCTTAGGTGATCCTAAAGTCCCAACCAGTGTTAAAATCATGGTCAGTGTATTCTATACATATCAAGCAATGTGGCTGAGTATGAATTCTTGATTTACACATTTAAACATGATGTGGGTTTCTTTCCTTTTATTTGGGACTGTTGAAAGTATTCTGACTAATTTCTTTCTCCAAGTTATGGCATAGTATGGAGATTTCAGTGGACCATGCACCAATGCTCATGGCCCAGACGTATAGTCTCCCCACATCAGAAAAAATGCTGGATTCTTAGATTACTCTAAGAACATTAACATTTGAACAAGCTTAAGGTCAATCAGTGTGATATCATTGTACGTACACTGTATACGTTAAAAGCAATTTAAACATCTCCTTTTGGATCTGTCTAGCCACTGTTCTATCTATTTTACATGTGACTTCCAGAAGAAGATTGAAAAGGTATTTAGACTTGATAGGAAAAAGAAGCAGGGATGCAAGGGAGAGTTTCTGGTTGAGTTTAATGGAATGATACAGAAGATTTAGTCCTTCACAGGATAAAACATAGATCCCCATTGGTATGACAAGTACCAATCACATTCTACCTGAAACCTTTCACTCTTTTATTTTTAATATCGAAATAAGAAGTTCCTTGTGTATCTTTGGGATCTTCTCTCTCTCCTTTAATATGTTTTGGTTCAATCCCAAGTCGAGCTTCCCTTCCGATTTCTTATTCCAGAAGGATGCAGTGACTTGTACAGCAGAAGTGGGGTGGGTGGGGTGGGGGTGGGGCTGGGGCTGGTCAATCAGCCCATGCCATCTCCCCTTCTTCCATTGTTGCAGCTCTTTTCATCTCCCCCTGGCTATTCTCCAACAGCTGCAGCCCAGGCTGCAATCTGCTGCAAGCAGTTCTTTTTTTTCTCTTTTCTTTTCTTTCTTTTTTTTTTTTTTTTGCCCTTCAGGCTTTCTTCACCATTGTGATGCATTAATGAAGTCGAGCTGCCCTGTCAGACTTCATCAGCAGTTCCGTGAAGGAAGAATGAAATCACTTCTATTGACCCACTGGCATATTTATAGGCTCCCGCTTTTTGCTGAGCATCATAGTTATCACCTTGCCATCCCCATGTTGTGTTTATTCAGCAGCAAACTAAATCACATCTGTGTGCAAGTGGAACATTAATCAGGAAATGTAAGCCACTCATAAAGGCTGCTGAACCTATCTAATTACCAGAGCTGGCGAGACCTTGTATGATTCACCCATCACGTGAATTCTTTGCCTTCCTCCAAACAATTAATATGGCCCTCTGAGCTCCAAATTTAACCATTTCCCAATGGTTAATATTCATCTTCTTTTTTTGCCCTTGTTGGGTTGCAGCCAACTTTTGCCATCTTCAGTTGCAACAAATCTTGGAGAGGAGAACAGCTTTGATGTTCTAGACTCCATCTATGTTCTCTCTATTCCTAGATTAATGCTTAAGGGGTTGGATGTAGAGCACATTTTCTTCTGTGTCTGATAGAAGGAATGTTCCCTTACAAGAACCATCCTGGTGTCTACATATCTGCTGTGGAAAAAAGACAAAAGATGTGTTATTTTATTTATTTATTTATTATTCAAATGTATATTCTACCCTCCCTACAAGCGGGCTCTGGGCGGATCACAACACAATATTAGAAATGCATCAAAAATTTCAAACATATAAAATATAGATATAGACAATTAAGATAATTTAAAACAACATAAATTAAAATAGAGTGCACTATTTATCCTCATACAGATGTTTCCAGCTGGCGCCATTGGTCTCTCAGACTTCTTAACCTGGGCCATATGAGATGGTAACTTCAACTTCAGAGAGGCAACAGCACATAAGCAGTTTCATTCTGGTACAGGGTTTGTTTAGTCCACTTGAATTCTAAGGGGAATTATAATGTATAATCTCTACTGAGTACTGAATGCTTCTCTTGTTTCCCCTGCCTCTTTTTGTGCTTCCTATCTGCCAGTAAGTTAAGTCTTGTATCCTAAAAGTCCCTCTGCTACTGGCAGGCCTACAACTTAGTTAATATTTTGCAAACCCTTGTTATTGTAGTAAACTTTATTCAAAGCAGCTCTGCAAGTGTGGGCATGGATTGTAATGTAATGGTCATCACAAGGAGCCTACTCAGTTACACATTGTGAGCACAAAAACTCTGGAATGATTAGATTCCAGGCTGTTGAAATGAATGAGATATGAAAGTGCTTTCTGTGGTGGTGAAAAGTTCCATTCAAGTCACAGCTGCCTTATGACAACCATGTAAGGCTTTCAAGGCAAGAGACATTCAGAGGTGGTTTGCCATTGCCTGCCTCCACATCACACCCCTGGTATTCTTTGGAGATCTTCCACTGAAATACTAGCCAGGGCTATCCCTGCTTAGCTTCCAAGATCTGATAAGACCAGTTTGGTCTAGTGGTTAAGAGTGTGGACTCTAATCCGGGAGAACTGGGTTTTGATTCCCCACTCCTCCGCATGCAGTTGCTGGTGTGACTGGGTCAGTCATAAATTCTTTCAGAGCTGTTCTCTCAAGGGCTGTTCTTGAGAGAGCCCTCTCAGCCCCACATTCCTCACAGGGTGTCTGTTATGGGAAGAGGAAGGGAAAGAAATTGTAAGCCACTCTGAGATTCCTTCGGGGAGTGAAGGGCGGGGTATAAATCCAGTCTCTTTTCTTATAGCTTGGGCTATCCAGATCAGGGTAAAGTGCTTTCTACATCAGCTCTTTTCAAGCAATTTAATATTGCTATTTCTATATTGTTGGTAGGGACAGACGTTACCCAAATCAGACTCTATTAGGGATTCCAGTTCTTGGGACACCAGACCCTTATCTCCTGATGCCATTGAACAGTGCAGCAGGAGTGAAATGGGGGGCAGTTTGACATTGTGTTGATTCACAACGTCTCTTCTGTCATGAAAATGGTCTCACACCAGAAATGAGGTTGCTCAGTGGCACTATGCCAGATCACTTGTCCCCATCCCCTGCAATCTATTGCCAGTTGCCAATGCTACATAGATCGAACTAGAATGTGTTCCAGGACAGAAAGGATGTTTGTATATACAGGTTCCAGGTTGGCTCAGTAAATCTGTGATGAGAATATTAGGAAGAAAACAAGCATTTAACTGGTAAACAATTTTATTGCCCTAACAAAGCTGCAGACTAGAAAGAGGGGGAATTAGACAGTAGCACAGAACAGTAAGACTGAATTATTCAGTTACAGCAATGAAACAGTACATTACATGTGGCAATCCAATAAAAAACCCTTCACTTTGGATAATCCTAGTGTTCAATTGCATTACTTTACAATAAATACCTAATTAATGCAAATTATATTCCTTCCATGTGGCTGGTCCAGAACAAACCAATCCAGAGAGTGGAGATGGGTGAGGCATTTCCATGAAGGGACCAGAAATTGCAGTGAGGTAAATAGGAAAAAGAGGGAGGGAAGAAGTTCCTGTCAAAGGAGAAAGGAGACTCTTAGAAGGCAGACCAGCTGATGATAAGGTGGAGTGTTTTGGAATGGGAGGTAGAAGAGCTAAGAATCAGGAAGTGGTAGAGAGACATGGAAGGATAAATCCAAAGTAGAGAGTAAAATAGAAAGAAAAAAGAAAGAAAACATACTCCACCTGTCTGGAAGATGAGTCCAGTGGTGCAATTGGGTCTGGTGATGGCAGCAATGGAAGAAAGTTCAAGAGACAACCAACAATGAAAATGGAGACTTGAGATGCCTTTTTTATCCACCTAGATTTTCAGACTGTTTCCTCCCCGTTATAATTCGGTTGTTATGCCAATAAAGGTTGTTTGTTTGTTTGTTTGTTTGTTTGCACCTAGATTTATCTGTGCTTCTATGGGAAAGTCCAGTTACTAGCCAAATCTGGGGCAAAGCCAAGATCCATGATGTCATCAGACTAAAACCACAAGGTCCCACATTCTTTGGTAGATTTCACTTTTTGGTGAGAGAAAGATGATATGTATCCAGGGGAAGTGGAAGCAAGAGAGGACAGACGCAGGGTGATTGATTTATCTGAGTGTCAAACCAATTAGGATCTGTTTAACGAAGGCCAGGAGGTCCTCCCTGGGCTCATGATTGATTTATCAAGGAAGAAATGAGCAGTGACTTACAAAAGCTTATACCTTACCACAAATTTTGTTAGTCTTTAAAGTGTTACTGGACTCCTACTCTTTTCTACTTATCAAGGAAGAGTATGTTGTGAGTGAATCCTGAGACCTCTGGTTATTGTCTCACAATCCTGGGTCATTACTTTATCTTCTTCTTCTATTGGATTTATATCTTGCCCTCTCTGCAAGCAGGTTCAGGGTGGGTCACAACAGTTAAAATACAAACATAGTAATAAATACAAATACAAATGCATACAAAGTTAAAATTCCTAAAAATAGAAACAAATGACAGACATTTCAATTTCCAGTATCCAAGGGTGCCTCCAGTGCTAGGCATATAATGACTAAGATAAGAACCCACTCAACAGATGCCCTGGTGATCTCTAGAAAGGAAAGTTCACCTGGGCAGTATGGGCAGGGGAGGCCAAAGTATTTAGATGTCTGCCACCTCAACCAAAGGCCTGGCAGAACTGCTCCATTTTACAGGCCCTGAAGAATTGCATTAAATTCTGCAGGGCCCTGATCGGCAGTGGGAGCATGTTCCACTAGGCCAGAAGCAGGGTGGAGAATGCCCTGGTCCTAGTTGAGGCTAAGCAGATGTTTTTCAGGCTGGGAACTACCAGCAGATGTTGCTTGGCAGAGCGCAAGGCTCTATGGGGGAAGAGGTGGTCCCACAGATATGTCAGTCCCAGGCCACATACTCCAACATCCTTTGTGCCTCTGTGAAATGATCCTTTCAGAAATACTGTCCCAATTGTAGCTGATTGGATCCAGCCCAAAAACCTGATGCAAATTTTAAATACAGCTGTTTTAAATACAGCTATATTTGCATACTGGCACTGAATGTAAGCAATGTATTTGAAGATTTATGTGATTTTTATCTCTGATTGTTTTATATTAGATGACTGATCATGGCTTGCTCTTTTCTTCAGAAGATCTTACTCCCTCTAAGAAATAAATCTATCTTCTACCAAGGGAGGCATCATCTCATTTCCTAATTTTCTCTGTGTTAATGAGGAAGACAATAAAAAGATCACATATTATTAATAAGCATCCCAGGGCAGTGAATGGACCAGTCAGTGACATTATTTGCCTAATACCAACTCCTTGCTTGGTTTATATGAAGATTTACATATTTCCATATCTAAACATGCGAGAAATCTTAGATAAGCCAATTTATGACTTTTTACAGCTTTAAATATTTATTTCCTTCAGAGTTTATTATTTTGACCATAAATCATGGCAAAATCAAGAATACAACAATCAAATATATAGAACAACCAAGTAAACAAAAAATTACAAATGTGTGTACAACATGAATGCATAAACACAAAAGAAATATTTCTACATGAGCCTCACGCTGAATATTCATTGAGTGTTGCAAATTGTACCGGAATTGAGTCCCTCCCCCACCTGCACTTACCTCCTTCTGAGGAGCCGCGCGAGCCTGCCACTGCCCCGGGAGTGCTGGGCAGCCTCTGTTGCTGGCTGGCCCCGCCCAGAAGGCAGGGGCCTCAGGCAACTGTCCTTGGCTGCCAGCAAAGGAGCAAGGGAGTGAGGTGACACCAGCAGAGGGGTAGCTGGGCAGTAACAGGAAAATGGGAGAAAGAAGGCCAACCTCTAGCAACTCCCTGGGGCAAATGAAAGGCCCAGAAGTCCAGGAATAGCCCAAGGAAAAATGGGATGGGCCCTAGCCCTGAGGAGGAGGGACCAGGAGAGGCTTTTAAACTCTTGGGAGGGAAATGTCAGGCTGAAGAGGACAGAGGGACAACAGCATATTGGCTGGAAGGCCAGTCACTGAAGGAGCTTGGGATGCATTGGTGGGAGCCAGGGAAGTCCCACCACAGGTACTCCTTTATAAGGCTTGCCTGGAGACAGGTAAGGAGGTGAGATGCTGAGTCTTCTCCTCAAAGCCAGAGGGCAAACAGAGGATGCAGAGAGGGAACCAGGGTGAAGGACTACTCCCCTCTTCTCCGTTGCTGAGGTATTGCTCACAGGCATGTTAGAAAAGGAGATGTTGGAAGATGAGACCCTCCTGGACTCCAGTACCCAGATGACAGAGTATGACACAAGTGAAGCTAGTTTTTCTATAACCCACCTGTCATTGCTTATTGGTAAAAAAAAACCCATGTTCCCCTGCTGGCTAGACAAAAACATCAAAGCAAAGTGGGAGTTGAGGGGCAAAAACTTGTATCTATAAATGTGGCAAAAGGATAAGCCATATGGGGGTCCTGATCCAAATGATGGCAATGCCGGGGAACAGGGTTTAAAGTTTTCCTTCTCTGCCATTATACCCATTGAAGCTGACCAGCTTCCATAATCTCACTCACTGGTTCAACTTCTCACTTCTGAATTTACGGTAACAAGTTTAGACTGCTCATTCCCACCCTCCCTTTAGGGCTCATTACAGAATTGCCAGTCAGCTTCAGTCAGCAAAACTGTGGTGGGACAACTTGGACTTCTATCAGACCCAAATTAAATCAAAGCTTCATGCAACTAGTACTAGGAATTTTTTAAATGCTAAGAGACTCCCAAAACACCCCTCCTGCTTCTTTTCTAGTGACCCCATTTAGGCATATTGTATGTATCCCCACCTTTACCTTTACTATGTATCCCCACACTTGCTCTGTGGCTTTTGGCATTAGTGGCCTCTGCACTACCATTTCTTTTTCTTGGAGGGGCAGCTTGGGCGAAGTAAGAGAGAAAGTACAGAGGTCTTACTTTGAGGCACCACCTCCTCTTCTAAATTGAGTGCATGCCCCACTTGCATGCATGCCTTACATCCCAGGTGACGAGAGAAGTTGAAGTTCCTGATGAGTAATTGTATGGTGCAGTTCCCTTATGGTTCTGAGAAGCCAGTCATAAGCAACCAGCTGCTCTTGGCTACTGATTGTTCTAAGTGCTTCCTTTTTGTGTGAAGAACTTCCTTTCATCAAAATGCACTATCACAAAAATTCCCATGTGTATGCCTTTATTTTTCATCTTCCTTCTGCAGCCCTCATGCTTATTCCACATCATTCCTGAAGATCCTGTGATCTTTAGGAAAAGCTTTCTTGAGGGGAACAGTAGGAAGAGAAAAGCACAAAGATGTCTTCCATTCTGTTTGTATAGGTTTGGATCCAAGCCAGTGAGTTGGATACATTCAAGTTTTACAGAGATGAGAAAGGGAGGTGGGAAATCTCTCGGACCATGGAAAAGGCTATGTTGAGTATTATGGGACCTGCATTGGCAAAAGCCAAGTGGAATGGAGACAGTAATAAAGAAGGAAATTTTGAAAGGCTGAGAGAAAAAGCTGACTGGATCCAACCCAGTGTCCCTGAAAATATAATGTAACTTCTCTTCCTTCAAGGGTTTAATTTAGCCAATAGATAACAATATCCAAATAAACATTCTTTGGAGTTGAGAATATCTACTCCTTAATGATACAATAAAATTGTAGGCATGTTTTTGTACCAAAGGTTATTGCAGGTATGTCCAATAGGTAGATCGTGATCTACCATTAGATCGCGGAGGGGTCAGAGGTAGATCACCAGCCCCACTCGGTCTCCTGGTTTGCTGGACTGGGTTTCTTTGATGATTGTTTGGTGGTATTGATTATTGGTGCCAGTATGATGCATTCTTATTTTTACTTTTAGAACTGATGTGTGGTTTTGGCATCATCCAGAGGTCTTCAGTTCCTGTTGATCTTTAATACTTTTAGACAGTGACAGTTTTGGACCAGATTCAGCCAGTGTTTATACTAACCTAGCACTCCAGCCACCCCAGTATAACGAAGATGAATATTCCAAAGAAGGTGCATTATAAATGAGGGGAGGGGAGTGGAACCCAGCTTTAGTGGGTCAAAATCTAATTTTAAACTAATTTGAAACTTTATTTTCATGGTGGTAGATCACCAGCAATTTTGGTCAAAAAAAATAGATCACTACCTGTTTGAAGTTGGACATGCCTGGGTTATAGGGTTAGAAGAAATTTCTCCTTGATATCTATAAAATTTAATCTATTTACAGATTGATGGAGCTTCAGCCTAGTGGATCAAGTTTGGTAATTTGTAATTTATCAAACTGAAGGCTACTTTTAAACATACAAAAGTGGTATTGTGACAATTTCTATGCACCCTAGTATATTTGTCAAATGCCACAAAATGGTAGTAAAAAAACTTGATCTGAAATTTTCCTGTTTTTCAGAAAGAGTAGGATTTGTCAGAGGAGCCCAGTCCCTCCTTGCCAAGAAGATACATGGAGTACAATTTGAATAGTACATCTTTTAAGCTAATGTTAAATATCAAATAGCTGACTAACTGTCTCAGACAGCCGGCTTGCCTGTCCTAGATGAGGGTGATGAAATCTCCCTCCTGAAGAAGCAGCAGGACCTCTGTCAGTAGCAGTGCTCCATATTCACCATACACTCACACAGGCGCTTGTGCTGTTCAGAGTTTATTAAGTGAGCAGATAACAAGAGACTGAGTGAAGAACAGAGAGCCTGGATTTTATTCAGGCAGACACACATAGAGAGACAAAGATATTACCTAGGCTAGCCAGTTTCACAGAGTTGAGGAGTAGCACCATACTCCTGGGGCAGAATGACCCCTTGGGGAGAATAGGCAACCTGGGGCAAAAGAATTGATCCCTTCTTATACCTTTCTCCTTCCTCCTATGCTATAGGGTCCACCTGCATCATTCAGGGCCTGGGGTGACCCCTGTTTCCAGGGTAATTACCGGGGTTTGCACCCCTCAGCTCTGTTTAGTATCACATCTAGTACAAGCAAGATAAGACCCTTGATGCCCATCAGTTCTTCCTTCCATCTCTGGGGTCTCAGATACTCTGGTGCCATCATGTGCTAACTCTGTCAGAGTTTCTGTAACATAACACAGCATTCTGCACCAACTGAAGCTTCCGAATTTGGGACAAAGGCAGCCCCATGTAGAGAGCATTACAGTAGTCTAATCTTGAGGTGACCACTGCATGGATAACTGTCACCAAGCTGTTGCGTTCAAGGAAGGGAATCAACTGCCTGATCAGCCAAAGGTGATAAAAGACTGACTTAGCAGTGGCTGCTAACTGGGCTTCCATTGTTAAGGAGGCATTCAAGAGCACTCCCAGGCTCCTAACCTCTGGCGCTGGCATCAATGGCACCCCATTGAAGGTCAGGAGTTGAATCCCTAACCCCAGACTGCTTTGACTCAGGCACAGGACCTCCATCTTCATCAGATTCAATTTCAGTTAGCTCAATCTAAGCCAACCAGCCATTGCTTGCAATGCCAGATCCAGATCTCCCAGTTTCGAGTCAGACTGGCCACCGAACGGCAGATAGAGCTGGATGTCATCCACATACTGGTGACATCCCAGCCCAAGCCTCTGGGCAATCTGGGCAAGGCGGCGCATATAGATGTTAAACAACAACAGGGAAAGTTCCACCCCTTGGGGCACTCTGCATACCAGGTAATGGAATAATTACTATTTCTACCTCTTTGTCTCCTATAATAGGCTGTAGCACCATAGTAACTCCATAGTAACAAGGTTTTTGCAAGCTACCTGGGAGGTAATATCATCCAGTGTTTTATTGAACAAGGAGAACTAATTCTCCTATGCATTGTTTGAAGTGTTAGAAACCAGGGGGCATGGCAGCTCTTGTAGAATAGTCTCAAAAGTAACCCCATACTAATATCTAGTTGACTGAGCTATTTCATTCCATAGTCTTACTTTGTTCTCGTGAGAATGGTATTTATGTATTTATTTAGTGCTAAGTGTAAGATTTTTAACTAACTTCTCTGATGTTGACATTTTGGGCTGCCCATATCTCCAACATTTCAAAGTCCATATCTCCAATGTTTCAAAGTCTACAATCTTAACCATTCTGTTCCTCTGCATATTAAACATTTCATAACAATGGATTTCAACTTAATATACAACTTACTTCTCTGTTGCTGCACAGGAATAGATGTTACATCTGATATTCAACCTTGCTTTTCATGTCAAATGTCTGGCAGAAATATGGGAAGAGAAGACTGGAATGAGAAGCAGAAAGCAGGAAGTTCAGACAGTGGTATCCTAAATGCTGTGTCCTTTGGATAGAGGGCAGTCAGGCAGGAGAACAAGGAAGAATGGTAGCAGACAGCAAGATGCCCACTCTCCCATCCCAAGGTAGGTCAGTTCTAGTGCATGCATACAGGCATTGGCTGCTGAGAGATTCCCCATAGCACAAGCTGGCAAGGCAGGAGTGTCTGTTTTTAGCATGCTTAGATGGCTTTGACTGACAGAAAAGCCCAAATAATCCCCAAATAGTGACTTTTTCTCCATACAGTTGGAGAAATTCATTTAGACATTTGTTTTCCTCAGGGCTATTTTGGGGCAGGAACGCACAGGAATGGAGTTGGCCACGCCCAGCAGGAACTCATTAGCATTAGGCCACACCCAACAGTAGAAATTCATTAGGATTGGCTACATTAGGGGTGTGTGGCCTAACATGCAAAGGAGTTCCTGCTACAAAAAAAGCCCTGGGTTTTGACAACAAACAGGGTAAACAGCATAAGAAGCAAAAGGTAACATGGAGGTGTGGCCTAATATGCTAATGAGTTTCTGCTGTTGGGTGTGGCTATTTACGCTAATGAGTTCCTGCTGGATTTTTTCTACAAAAAAAGCCCTGGTTTTCCTGAATGCTAACATATCACAGTATTAACATTACGGAAGCAAGAGCCTACCTTATGAGATGCATGGAGTCTGCCAGCGCAGACCTAAAGAAGTAATTTCCCATTATCAGCCTACAAACTGCAACATACTCTCCTTTAAGGTACTGCCAGGACTCTTCCATTTTGCTTGTGCTGTTTGGCCACTGATTGGAATTTGTCCCTGTGCAAGATACCAGGCTTAGTCATACGAAGTGGAAATCAACAACACAAAGAAATTCAGCCCACTGCAAATAGACAATATCTTATTAATCCTCTACAAACAGTAGCAAAAAATCATGCTTGAAGGTGAAAAGTCTAATAAAATCTTGCAACACAGTCTAAGCTAAGCAACAATGCAGCACAACCTCAGAGAAACTGAGCCACTGTTTGATCTTCAGTTTTCAATAGTAGAATGAGGCAAATTACGAACACACTTTCAGATCTGTGTTCTCAGAAAGTCAGCCTTATACACAAGCATGTGCTGTGTGGATTTCTAAAATGAAGACTATCATTTATGATGAGGTAAGCTCTAGCCTATGGAAGCTTTATATCATCATCAATAATTAGTTGATCTTTAAGGTGTCACAGGAGTCTTTGGTTCAATGTACTAATATAGCTACTTGTTGATACTTGTCATTTGTGTGATAAAAATGCAGCATTTACAAGGGAAAAGCAAAATCCAGGCAGGGATTTTCAAATCAAACTGGTAAGGATGAAAAATATAATAGCATCTGAAGGATAAGCAGTAGGCAAGCCATTGTACTTTTCTCCTAGAAGGTAGTCTGAGGAAAGAAGGATAATAGACAATAGAGGGTTTTTTCCTTTTTTTCTTTTCTATGACCTGTATGAAATGACCAGCATCTCATACATCTATTCATTTACCTAACACTGTCAACGAACACAGCACTTCATAATTTGCACAGGCAAAACATCTTTTCACACTTTGCATGGAGGCTAATTCACATTGGACACAGAGTATATATGCAAGAGGGAGCTGCACCCAGTCTGGCTCCCTTAATGGATGTTCCTGTATGATGTACTTTCAATCCACTTTTCAACTGGGTTTTACTGTATAAAATGGCAAAATCCACTTGGCAAACAATTGCTGAAGTGGATTGAAAGTGGATTAAAAATGCATTATTCAGCATGTGTGAAAGTGCCCTTACAGCGATCTGATGCTGACAGTGTTGGCTGTTATTGCTTTATGCCGCTAACTGGATGTTTTTGTTTTTTAAAGTTGTTCATGCTTCTATTCAGTTTTGATTGTTCTATAAGAAAATGCTGCAATTTGGTTTTAAGAAAATTGCCTTTGATTAATTTGCCTTTGATTTAATTTGTTATTACTCTAATGTTCATATTTTTATATATTTTTAATTTTTGTTGCTGCATTTCATAGATATGTTAATGTGAAAAGACTGAAAGCATGGGATAAAATGTATTTATTAACATACTAGGAATAAGGCCCATTGTGGAAATAAATACAACGGGCTCTAGAAAGAGGCTCTGGGAGAGTGCCCCGGCTTTGGGCACTCAGTGACAATTTGCTGTGGCAATCTCAGCAGGACATAATGACAGAGTCCACCATTTTCTCCAGAGGAACTGATCTTTGCTACCTGAAGAGCAGTAGTAATTTTGAGTGATCTCCAGCCCACCCCCAAGATTGGTAACAGTGGTTCCCCAGGAGGGAGTGGCTGGTTTGGAGGGTGGAGTCTATGGCATTGTACCTGTCTGAGGTTCCACCCCTCCTCAACACTCACCCTCTCCAGGTTCGACCCCTCAAATCTCCAGGAATTTCCCAACCTGGAGTTGACAACCCTATCTCCCTCCCAGCCAGCCATCAACCTACCTTTAGTTTTCCATCTCCACCCCCCTCCCTCCTAGAGAGCAGTTTTAATTTTGAGTGATCTCCAGCCCCCACCTGGAGATTGGCAACAATGGTTCCCCATCAGGGAATGGCTGGATTGGAGGGTGGAGTCTATGGCATCGTACCTGTCTGAGGTGCCACCCCTCCTCAAACCTCACCCTCTCCAGGCTCCATCCCTCAGATCTCCAGGAATTGCCCACCTGGAGTTGGCAACCTGATCAGGACTGGGTCCAATGAGTTTTCTCCCAAAGGCCAACATAGGTGTGGAAAGGGGCTTTTGCTGACAAAGGAGAAAGTACAGGTGCCAACTCTGATTAGGGAAATACCTGGAGATTTGGGGGGTGGATCCTGTGGAGGGCAGCATTTGGGGTGTGTGTGGAAGGACTCAGCAGGGTATAATGCCATAGAGTCTACCCTCCAAAGCAACCATTTTCTCCCAGGGAACTGATCTCTGTCATCTGGAGGTCAATTGTAACAGTGGGAGATCTCCAGGTCCCACCTGGAGATTGGCAGCCCTAGGGGAAAGTCAGCCACACAACGGGGAGTTGAAGAAAATGGTCTGATGGTCACTGGCCCACCTCGTTAGCTAGCCAGCCATGCTGAAGCTAAGCAGGAGAAAGAGCCTCTTTCCATTTATTCTGACTTGAAAGTGGCCACTGGGGAGGGGGTTATGGGCAGGGGAGGGGGTTATGCTGAAAGTCCCTTATTTTTTTACTCACAGAACCAAGCTTGTTTGCCTACCAACAGCCATTGAGTGGACAGTCCCTCACAGGAGTCAAGAGAACTGTCTTCCTCAGGAGAGAGAGCTGTCTGCCAGTAAATCTGACATGCAAATCTGTCTGAAGGGGGAGTGGGTGGGGAAGAGGAGCAGACCCAGCACCCGTCCAATGGCACGCGAGTACTCTTGAGTGGCGGCTGATGGGCCAATGGCTGAGGGAGGGCATTTTACAGCCAATGGGAGCGCATGGAATCTTGCGAAACCAAAAGATAATTATTATAAGGAGAGATGACTGTACTGCCTTTCTTTGTTAAAGGCAAAGACCTGTTGAATAGCTAATAAACAATTATAATGCAAGAAATGAATAAATATTGGCTTGTGCAAGTACACTTTTTGTCATAATCACAGTTTACAATGTTAGATGTAAACTTACAACTTTTTACAAGATGTAAGATGTAAACTTACAACTTTTTACAACTTACATACCCTAAAAAATGTATTATGGACAGTGCAATCTTAAACAGAGTTATACTCCATAGGCTCAAAAGAGTGTAACTTTGTTTAGGATTGTATTTGACAGAGTAACTCTTCATTGTCACTTTCATCTAACATTTTAGACATAAAAGGTCTTGAAGAAAGAGATGTTTTTAAAGATATGTGTTATAGCTCAAAACACTTAAGGTTTTATAGGTTTAAACCACCCTCAAGTAATACATTGTTTTGTTGTTTCCTCCTGAGGTGTCATGTTGACTGATGAAACCCGAACAGCTCGGAGACTGTTTTTGAGGCACAGAGGATTAATGCCCTAAAATATGCTTTTAAAAAACAAAGAACAAGACAGAAATCAAAAAGAAATAGAAATCTGACAAATGCCTTCTTTGGCATTATGTGAAACATGTTTACAGAAGTGTGCAATTAATAGAAAAAGCTGTGCTAGAGTCCCTAATTACTATTCCACACAGGGTGGAACATTTCTTCATTATCCCTTCTTGAATTGATTGTGTATATCAAACAGTTGAGATATAAGTAAAATATGCTTGCATGCATAATACCCTCACATTAAATCATGAGGCAATTAACCTATGGTTTTTCATTAATTAAATTAAATCGCCCTCCAAAAATGTCTTAAAACCAAAGCAGGTTTAATTTAGGGTACTTTCACCCTCCTGAATAATGAAGATCAGACATTTTAAGAAATGTCACCAGTCCTTATTGCACTGTATCTTCTCCATTTTATCAACAATCAGCAATCTTCTCATGAGGCTTCAGGGCTCCAGCTAGCTAAATGCTAAACCCAATTACAATATTGGTTTTCCTCGTCCTTCTTTAAAATCATATTTATAAAGTCTTCCTTGCTCTCTCATTGTGTGTTTAAATTTTCTTGTTTAATTATATTAGGCTGCGGTCATACGCACCAATTGAAGAGGAGGGGAAGCGAGGCTATTCCCTCCAGAGTAATTTGACCTGCAGTTGCAAGATCACACCTCCCTTCATAGTTGTGGGTACAGCCCATCACAGTATGATCAGATGCAACTGTGGGTGAGTCAGTTTGGGGGGGTTGCCATTTTTTCCCCATATGAGGAATCGCACCTCTGCACCGAGGACCCCCTATGGTATGCAATGATGCACATACTGCAATGGGGAGGGGATGGCACTGAGCTGGGATGGCCTGATCAGACCATCCTGATGGCATGAGTGCGTGCTTGAGCAATCAGACAGGGGAAAGTCCATCAGAGCCCGTTTACTACCGGACTTTCCCCAGTGTCTTTTAACTTTGCTTCTGTGGTGGAACAGCACAGGTTGCTGACTGCAGGATGCTTCCCAGATGTTGCTGTCTGATCATGCCCTTTAGATCCGTCAGGCATTTGCACCTGTGTTGGATCTTCTGGTGCATGTGATCGCAGCCTTAGGTGTTCCACAAATTACACTAAGACTAAATTGTATTAAAATTGGTAGCTGAGAAATGTTGTGCCTAAGAGCAGATTTAAAACATTTGAAGTTATATGTTGTATATGTATTTATATTTTAATGTATGCAAAATATGTTTTCTTTTTTATTTATCAATATATCTAATTCTCAATGGGCCCCATTTGTGGATACTTACATCCAAGGAAAGCCCCAGGTTTGCAGAAAAATCTGAAATCTTCAAATGAAAAAAAGGAGGTTAACCCCCCCAAAACAGAAGCAGCACCTGTAGTTTTAAGAAATGGATGACCTCTGGCCAATTTAGGGGTTGCTAAGCAACCACAACAATATTGCTAGCCTTCTGACTTTGGTTTTAGTCATTAGAAGGGAGAGGAAGGGGCATTTTCCAGAAAACTGAGAACCTGGTGATGCTATGAAATGATCATGATATCAGAAGAAGCACCGCAACAACAAAATCACAGAATACAGGAGCCTGTACATATTTGGATGTGCATAAGTGCTGTGTACATGGGGCCCTTGAATATACATAGGAGGTTCAGTAGGCATGGCCCCAATTTTCCCTCACACATACACATGTATTTCTGACCAAATGATTGAGAAGATGTACCTGGCTGTGATCACATGGCAAGCTTATTGCAATTTGTTCCTGCTATAGATTTGATTGGGAATATTTTTCTTGGGTTGGGATAGTCACACATCCCTTCCCAAACTGCAAGCATGGCACGACAAAGCTCTGGGCATTGTCTAGATAGCTGCACCGCTGCTTGGGCGGCGCAGTGCAAGTTTTTTTTTTTATTATTGCTTTGTGCATGCACATATTCACATGGCCGAATCAACGACCCCACTTGGACTCACCATACTCCCTTTTTTTTTACAGTCCCACCCCCCCAAAGAGCAAACAAAATGAACCGGTGACATACTACCAAGCACTGGAGTCTACATGTGCACTTGAACGTTTATATATTGAATTTATTCAGCACAGGATTGCTCATGCACACAAAGGTGGAAGCTGGCGGGGGGGACTTCATCATGCAAAGGACGGTCAGACAACCTAATCACAATCATTCTGAGAGATGGCTGTCCAGATCAGCAAAATTGCAGATTCAAAGCGCAAATACCGTCCTTTGTACTTGCTTTTCCCGGCGTCAGAAAACTCTCTAGGGAACCAGGAGGATCGCACGAGTGAGCTCACTTCAGTGTGGGAGATGGATTCAGGCATCTGATCAGCAATTTTAAATGTGAGAGGGAACAGCAGTGAAACCCAATCAAAATGACCATGTGACCATGGCCTCTGTGTGTGAAAGAGTGAGTGAGAGTATTACCATCTCTGAGAAAACTCTGTGCTATTTCTACTCAATGAGAAATTAGTACTTGACTGAACAGCTACCAGTGTAAAAAAATTCCACTCTTAGTGGGTGATTGAGATTTTCTGTTTCTAAATACAAATAATGGATCCCTCACAGTGTCTGGTTTGCCATGAGGAAAGACAAAAACATGACAGGTATGAGAGCACATTGGGACAAAGATCCTAAAACACAGCATCATGTTGTCCCTACTTGTCAAGGGAGAAGAAAAGTGACAAACACTAATTTAGTGTGCATTTGACTGTCCAAACAAGCAAAGCTAAATATGATCTCCTACAAATTATGCATGTATTAGGTGTGTCAGGGTCATCACTGAGCACATCTAAAATCTCTGCATTTACAAATAGATAGCAATATCTAAAATGGCAAGTCTGACATATCTGACTTATTGACAAAATATTCTGCATCTTCTAAAATTTGTATTACAGAAATTAAGTCAAACCTGTAAGGCATGGCAGGATGTGGTTATCTGGGCCCATTGCTACTGTAGTGACTGTCCATAGAGGTACATAATGTTTCCTGTTTTGTGGCTCCGTTTTTCTTTGCTAAGCAGCCTTTTTTCTTTCTTCTTTGTTTCTCAGTCAGTCCCACCCAGTTGTTTGAAAGTGGATTAATATATGCTGACCTAACCTAGGGAACTGAGGGACCAACTAAAATCCTTCTTTTGTCTTTGTCAATGAGAGGCTGATGGTAATTCAAAAATAACAAACTTTTAAGGTAAATGGTCAGATATGTATCAGGTTTAGGGCTTAGAAGGTGAAGAGACAACAGGAGTGAGGTAACTTTGTATAATATCAATGATAGTTTATAGTTTATATATGTAAATATAAACAATAGTTTGTCACAAATAACTAACTGTTTAGTTATACAGACAGATCTTTAAAACTGAGGAGAGAGATTTCTTGCTTAGATAGACAAGCATCAGATTCTTTATTTCAGAAATAGTTAAGTTGGTGAAGGCAGGAACACTCACACAAGTTCCAATATCCCTTCTTAACCACGTGATAGGGATCACACACACCCTTTACTAGGAACTATTTTCCTCATCCCACTTCCCTAACTCAGGAACCTTCTTGATCCTCTCATTCTACTTGACTCTCCTTCACACTCAGGTATCATTCTTAACTGAGACTTCTAACTGACACTCTCAACTGTAGAATTCTGTCTGAATCCTCTGTCACTCAAGGTTCTCAGACAAGGTTAAAGCATTAGCCATTTACTGTCCATCAAAATGTAACACCTTAACTTCTGAAAATGCAGAGTTCCCCACCAGTAGGCTGTTCCAGAAATTTCTTTTAAAGCCCAGTAATTTAACAACTGTGAGAAAAAGATCCAGATTATCTTCTAGGACCTTGCTTACCAGCTCCTGCATATTCAGTCTGTATATTTGTAAATAAACATATACTCCATTACCCCAGTTCAGCGAGAGAGATTGTGTGAAGAAGCACTATTTAGGATTTTTGGAGCCAAAAATCCTAAATATAAATACACGTTGATGGGGTCTGAACCGGCAGAGACTGACCAAGAGAGAGATCTTGGAGTCGTAGTGGATAACTCGCTGAAAATGTCTAGACAGTGTGTAGCTGCAATAAAGAAGGCCAACGCTATGCTGGGGATTATTAGGAAGGGAATTGATAACAAATCAGCCAGTATCATCATGCCCCTGTATAAATCATTGGTGCGACCTCATTTGGAATACTGTGTACAGTTCTGGTCACCACATCTCAAAAAGGATATTATAGCATTGGAAAAAGTGCAGAGAAGGGCAACTAGACTGATAAAAGGGTTGGAACACCTTCCCTATGAAGAAAGGTTAAAATGCTTGGGGCTCTTTAGCCTGGAGAAACAACGGCTGAGAGGTGACATGATCGAGGTTTATAAGATTATGAATGGGATTGAGCAGGTTGAGAAAGAAGTACTTTTTTCCCTTTCTCACAATACAAGAACTCGTGGGCACTCTATGAAATTGCTGAGCAGTCGGGTTAGAACAGATAAAAGGAAATACTTCTTCACCCAAAGAGTGATTAACACATGGAATTCACTGCCACAGGAGGTCGTGGCAGCTTCAAGCATGGACAGTTTCAAGAGGGAATTAGATAAACATATGGAGCAGAAGCCCATCAGTGGCTATTAGCCACAGGGTATAGATGGAAGCTCTCGGTCTGGGGCAGGTGATGCACTCTATTCTTGGTGCTGGAGGGGGCAGCAGTGGGAGGGCTTCTGGTGCCCTGGCCCCACTGCTGGACCTCCTGATGGCACCTGGTATATTTTGGCCGCTGTGTGACAGAGTGTTGGACTAGATGGGCCATTGGCCTGATTCAACATTGGCTTCTCTTATGTTCTTACTATAGTTAGGTACTTGCTACTGAACCAAGACAGACTAAGCCAGAATAGTTTAAAGCTGAACTTTACTTAGCTATGGTATGTCATGCCTCAGACAGATTTTTTTTGTTGGTGGTTTGTTTGCATTGTTTTCTAAGTCAGTAACCCTAGTCCCATTGCATTGTTTATTGGACATTTTATGCCTTCTGAATTGTTTTTCTTCTATATTTTGTAATCTGCCTTCAGTCCTGGTGAGGAAGGGCAGATGATAAATCGTGCCTTTCAAAGTCACAGGAGCAGCACATGTATGCTGGCACTGTGTGAATGGTAGAAAAGTTGCAGGTGAAACACTGGCAATAATGAACTAAAAATGAGTATATTTGTCTTACTGCTATGTATGTATTTATTGATATTAATGAATATATCTGCTTTTGGGGTTTTGAACTAAAATCTCATCCCATCTAGGTCTTAAAGCCAGTAGGCTGTTCAACCAGAAGAAGACAGCAATATAAGAAAAAAAAGTTATTCCTGTTCAATATTCATTTAAAACAAATGATGTTTTAGAAAAATGACATTTAATTGCAGCAGCTATATATTTGTACACATCTAATGCTATATTAAAATCCAGGTCCACTAACAGTCATAAAATGATAGAAGAGTGAACATGTTTCTTATTCAGGTGAGGATCCAGAAATTTTCTTCTCAGATCCAAATAAATTACACAGAAAAAGAAGAAATGTTCAATAGTTTCTAGTGAACACCTATCATAGGTACAAACTATAGATCCCCTTTCTTGGCCTGTAAATCATCCATGTAAGACAGCAAGTGGAAGTGAATTCATTCTTGCCACACACACAAAAATCTCCAATAGCATGGTGCCGTGATACTACAGAAATAATATGATAACTGGTGTTGATTAAAGTATGAATATCCAAAGTACATGGATGAACAGACACGCCTCTTCCCTCCTGAATACTGAATTCTTCCACCACAAAGTGACTACTAACCAGAATATAAGCACCAGTCTTCCCTAAGGCTGAAGAGATTCACAATCCAAATCATTTGAGTTCAGCTTATCTATGGCCCAATCTGCATCTAGCATTTGCTCCACGGTTTTACCAAACCCACACTAGAACAGAAAAAGATGTGGTTCAAAACCACATTCAGATACCCCGGGCTAACACCGTACTGACTGCAGAGTCACCCCTGAATGGCCATAAAACAGCCATAAATCCAGGGCTCTTTTTGTAGCAGGAACTCCTTTGTATATCAGGCGACACACCCCTAATATAGCCAATCCTCCAAGAGTTTACAGAATGCTTCTTATAGGGGCTACTGTAAGCTCTTGGAGGATTGGCTACATTAGGGGTCTGTCGCCTAATATGCAAAGGAGTTCCTGCTACAAAAAGAGCCCTGCATAAATCTATGCAGACAGCTACCATAAAATCAAGAGGTCAAACAAAGTAAAAGTGGCATGCAGTCTGGACACTGCCATAAAATCCGACAATCAATCAAAGTTAAAGTGGCATGCAGTTTAGAGGGAAATTTCTGTTCCAGCGTGGGTTTGGTAAAACAGCAGAGCAAATGCTAGATGCAGATTGGGCCTATGAACAGATGAACTCATCCAGGTTTAAAAGAATCTAATACTGACAGTAAAACTAGTGATTCCTTACTCTCTAGATTAATTGCAAGCCAATATTTAATAACCATTAACCAGGCTGTAAGAGAAATTGTCTTCTGCCCAGTTTCCATTAACAGGAAGGATAAGGCAATACAACTAGGACACACTAAGAAAATTTGCCTGGGTTATATCTGGGCATGTACCCAGGCTACCAATCCACACTGGAATAGCATACAAAAACAGTGAGGTTATTTTTGGCCAAAATGCAAAAAGCTGCAGGGACAAATTGAGCACCTGTGGGGGGGGAATCCTCAAAATTGCAGCTATACTCTTGGCTTTCATAGTTTTCTCTTTAGCATGCAAAGCCTAAGAGAATGAAATTGGACTTTTTCCATAATGTGATCTGAGATATTCCAGTGTAATAATTTCAGCCTACAAGATCTACCAAAACTAAAACCTTGGATTTTTCAAAATTAATTACCAGGTGTTCATCAGCACAATACTGAATGAAGATTTCAATTGATCGATGCAGTCCCACTCTGGTTACTGATACCAGAGCCATGTCATCTGCATATAGCATGACATATTAAGTCTAGGGGCTAAATCATTAATTTAAAGATTCAACAAGGTAAGAGCAAGGACACAACCTTGTCTTACACCTCTCCTGACCTCTGTGGGAACAGATAAACACCTATGCACACTATAACAGACTATGATCTGAGTACTGGAGTAAAAACAACTAATCAAGTACCTTAACTGCCATATTTGCCCTGCATAGCTTCTCCCAGAGTGTATCATAAAGGACTATACTGAATGCAGATTTTAAGTCAAATAAAGCAACATATCACCTACCCTGTTTGGTTCTAGTATATTTCTCAGCCATATGCACAAGGGCCACACAATGATCAGTTGTTGACATCAAAATCCAGCTTGTTCTATTCCCAACAGATGTTCCAAGTCCATCCAAATTTTCAACTTAGTGAGTAAATAAAATACATAAATTAAATTAAAAATAAATAAATAAATGGCTTGCATAAAGTTTGCCAGAAGATGACAACAGGTTTATAGGTCTGTAATTCTTTGGGTCAAGTTTATCCCCCCTTTTATAAATAGGAACCACTATAGCCTCCTGCCAGGTCACAGGAAATTGTCCAGAATAATCAAAGGTCCAAAACAAGTATGTCAAAACTGGGGACCACCAAGTGGCAAAACTCTTGATTAAATCAGGTGGTATCCAATTGGGCCCTGCCACCCTGTCTGCCTTTAAACCAGCAATGAAGTTCAAGATATGCCCACTGTTTTGACCTAAAATCAAAACAGACAGCGCCAGCACAATTAAACAACTCTTACCTTTGAACCGATGCCCCTCAGGTACTCCCCAAATAATACAATTTTACAGCCTTGCCTGAAAAGAATTGGGGGGGGGGGGCCTTCCTTTACATTCTCAGAAGGTTGGTCTAAAGCATGGGGGTTTCGATGGAAACAGCCTGAGCACAGGCACCAGCTGTGCACACCTTTGCACAGGAGGAACTGTTGCACAGGTTTGTCACATGTGGTGATAAAATTGTGATCAGGTTGAGGAGAGCAGAGGCTTTTTATATATCTGTTAGATGAAACATCTTGTTTAGGCAAAAGAAACAACATGTTCTAATAAAGAAGTATTATTGCCTTTGTGGGTTATGCAGCATCTTGAACACAGACCAATCTATTTTCCTTGGCTGTATGCCAAAGGAGAAATACTATGACTTTTCATGCCGTGCCCATGCATTGATTATTTTTTAATTCACTCATCTCCTTTTTAAAAGGAAAAAAATCCCCCTTGCCTTAAAAGAACAGCTTCCCATTCTCTGCTAGACACAGTGCAATTAGATGTTTTTTCCACTTTTCCCTAGACATTGAGCATTAAAAGTTATGGAGTTAAAAATTAAAGGAATCCATCCTCGGTGCCAGGAACAGGATGCCTTTGTTTGGATATTTTCAACTGTATCTTGGGTACAGTGTGGAGGTTTGCAGCTCAAGTACCAATGTTTAGCTCTGGAAATTAGGCTTACTGTTCAAATCATACATGTGCTTGTTCCAGTACATGGAAGAAACCAGGAGTACGTTTTAGCCCCTTGTTAGCTCTCACTGTACTGCAACTTTACCTTTTCAATATGGATGGTTTCAGTTCCCTTCTTCTACATTTCAAAGTTTATGAAAGTCACCAACTATACCTATGAGACAAACCATGTAGGTGTCCCAGGTGTCTTCGAGATTCTGCAACTTTCCACCCTCACCCCCACCCCTTTAACTTGGTCCCTTTCTTCCTCTGCATTATGTGACTTTAGGAATGCTGGTCTCCATTTCACATTCTTCATCTTCTTCCAACTCATCTGCCACCACCACCCTTCCTGTCAGTTGGGCAAACAATGTATCATAATTGCAATTCCTTTGCCACTTCCCCAGATGCAAAACAGTGGTCAGCCAGGAGTGAGGCACAGCTATAGCAAGTGGTGGTTTTTGACTAGGAGCTGCAGTAACAGACAGAAGTGCGCATCAATCAGATGCTCTCCCATTAATTCAGTGGATAATCTGGTTTGGTTTTTCATTGTTATGTTGTTGCTGGTGGTTTATTTATTTATTTATCACGACACCTTTCTGCCCAAGCAGGGTCCCCAAGGTGCAAACATAAATGCATTAAAGCAGGGGTGTCGAACTCATTTGTTATGAGGGCCGGATCTGACATAAATGAGACCTTGTTGGGCCGGGCCATGCGTGTCATGAAATGTAATGCCAGGTAGCAGAGATATAAACTTTATGAAGGACACAAACACAAAGGGTTTTTTTTTTTACTTAAAATAAAAACATGGTTAAATCATCAGCACTCTTGCAATATTTTCTTTATTTAACAGTGTCTGATAACTGACACCTCTTGCTCAGAATTATTGCATCAAAATGTCTGTGCTGTTCCAACCTTGAGTATGCTGTTCAGGTGTGTGGGCCTGAAAGAAGCCCTCTGGGGGCCTGATCCGGCCCCCGGGCTGCATGTTTGACACCCCCACATTAAAGCATTTAACAATGAAAAAGAAGATTAGAAATTATAAAATAATTCAATAAAAACACATAAACAAACAACACCAGAACCACCGAGGGGGGCCAGTAACCATTACTGGGGGCATGCCAAACAAAACAAAAAATCTCCGCCCACTGGTAGAAGACACTGATAGAGGGAGACATATGAATCTAGGGAGGGAGTTCCAAAGGTTTGGAGCCACAGCAATATAACCAAAGCACAGCAGTATTATTACAGAATGTAATAAATGCAAATGTGGTCATCCATCTATGCAAGTTTATAAGTATATCCCATTTTAGCAGATACACAAACAGATTTTGGTGAATTCATGTTGCGTTTGTAAACAAAAAATGAAAGCCAAGTTCATGAGAATACAAGGAGGCACAATTCTAAATTACAGTTGTTGTTACTGTTTTGCCATCAAGCAACCCCATAGGGTTGTCAAGACAAGAGACATTCAGATGTGGTTTGCCACTGCCTGCCTCCACATCATGACACTGGTATTCCTTGCAGGGTAGGCCATGGCTAGTATTTGAATGGGAGACCTCCCATCCAAATACTAGCTACAGCCTATCCTACTTAGCGCTTCTGAAATCTGGTGAGATCAGGCTAGCCTGAGCTACCCAGGTCAGGTACTGTTATTTATGTTACTAGAAGCCTTTAATAAAATGCACAGGAGAAGACAACGAATCATAGCTGGAATAGTGATGGAGTTCTGAGCATAGATATAGTCTTATGAAGGGATACACATCACATGATTGGGTACTTTGTGATGATAGAAACTAGTTGCTTTAGAAGAAAATGAAATAGGTGCGTATTATTCTTTTCAGAGGGTCTATGGTAAAGAGGCTGTCAAAAGATCATATTTATTAAATCATAGGCTTGTAGTGAAATACCACAAAAACTTGGATGATTGACTGCAATGAAGGCTTGCAAAGAACAAAATTACACTCTCTATTTACCACATACAGGGCTGTGTACTATATTTCAATTTGGAAGATGCTATATTGTATCTTTATGGCATTATTTTACATTTCTGTAGCACATAATATCTTGATGGTTTGAATAGACATCCCTCCTCTCTTCCCTTTCCTTTTCTTCTGCCAGTTCCAGCAGGCAAGATATAAAGGCCTGAATAATGTTTCCATACTGTGTATCCTCCTGTCAAGGATACATGTTACTGGAGATGTTTTGTATGACTCTATAAAGGTTTTCAACAGAGGCATAGAGATGAAGTTCCAAAATAGACTGTGTTCTCCAGACCCCCTCTTGTGTCTGCTGTGGATAACGCAGTTCAGTTCTGCATTTTACATTAACCTCCTAACAAGTGACTGGTAAAACGTTGGGCTTGGTTGATGTACTTCTCCTCCTCATGGGAACAACACCATGCATTCTTGTTTTGCTTTTTAAACTGGTAGTGCTTCATAAAATATTTCACTAAGCTTTCTCTTTCAAAAATTCTCTGCAGGAGCTGGATATTCTTTTAATGCTGAAGGAAAATGCTCATGGTTTTCAGCTTAGTGTAACAACATAATGCATAATGTATCCAGGAATGGATGCCCCAATCTCTCTGGGGAAATCTAAGGAACCTTTCCAAACTTGTATCTGATTTATACAGATGTGGGTGTGCATCTGGAATGTTCATCTGTGTACAATGCTCTTCCAAGTCCTATGGAACTGATATATCTTTTGGTGTATAAATGCATCTCACTCTAGGGCCACCAGCTATTTTATGTTATTAGTTCTTTATGATTTCAGATTTATCAGGATATCATGGTGACAACCTCTGTCCTATTTTCAGTTCAGTCTTTGCCCTTCTGCAACTACCTATTAAAGGAATGAATACTTAAATGAGGCACAATAGCCAGTATGGTCCAGTGGTTTGAGAACAGACTTAAGACCTGGGGATCCATGTTCAAATCCCCATTCTGCTACGGAAGCTTGCTGGGTGGCCTTGGACTTTCTTTCTAGCTATCTGACCTACTTCACTGGATGTTTTAAAAATAAGAAGCAAGAGAAGGGAATGATGCTGTGAGCCACTTTTGAGTACCTATTGAGAAAATTTGGCTTCTGCCCGCAACAGTCGACCGATGGGTCTTTAGAGCTAGTGAGCTGGTTGTAGGTTTCCAAATTGATAGATGAGGTAGGGCTCTGCAGATGCAGGATGTTCGCTTTGTGGGAAGCAACATCCACATAAAGCTTAAAAGGTCAAAAACTGACCAAAGCCAAGCAGGAGTTGAGATTAAGTTGGGAGTCTGTTCTCAGGCAGACATTTGCCTGGTAGTAGCGCTTCATTATTACTTGGTTACATGGGGTACTGCACCAGATATTCAGCGGCTGGGGCACTGGAGGTCACGGTGGTACCAGGCCTATGTCCATCTGTACATAGTAATGGAGCTTTGTTCTGTGGTTGTTTTCTCTTTAGAGGTTTTGCCAGCCACTGTGTGAACTGGAGAGTCACTATCTGTGGCCACAGTATGGTCTTCTGGGCAGCACATCAGGCCAAGAAGAAGCCCATTCGCTTGCAGTTAGAATCATAGAATCATAGAGTTGGAAGGGACTTCCAGGGTCATCTAGTCCAACACCCTGCACAGTGCAGGAAATTCACAAAAACCTCCCCCCACACCTCCAGTGACCCTTGTTCCACACCCAGAAGATGGCCTCATTCTGCTGTTGTTCGAGGGGAGCCAGAGTCTTCCACCTCGTATTCTGTTGGTCCACTTAGGAGGCAATGATCTCGGCCTTGTGAAAGGAAAGGCCTTGGTGATTCAAGCAAAGGCTGACCTGGCTTTTGTCAGGAGCAGGTGGCCTGGCGTGCAGATCATGTGGTCTGCTATATTGCCACGCCATGTTTGTAGTGGCATGGGAGATCCTAGGTGTTTAGACAGGGCTCACCTGAAAGCGAACAGGAAATTGAAGAACAGTTTGGAGAGTGGATTGGGTCACTTTTTGCCTCATCTTGGTGTGCAGGCTGAATTGGTCTATTGGTTGATATTACTAATTTGCCTACGCTAGAATGGCAGGGAGACAGGATGGTCTGAGAGCACACTGAAGCGATCAGACAGGGGAAAGTCTGTCCGTGGCCTGTCGCAACCCTTTTACTACTGGATTTTCCCCAGTGTCTTTTAACTCTGCCTCTGTGGTGGAGCAGAACAGGTTGCCGATGGCTGCAGGGCACTTCCCAGATGTTGTTGTCTGATTGTGCCCTTTAACTCTGCCTGGCATTCGCACCTATGTTGGGTCTAATTGTGCATATGATAGCAGCCATAAAGACTTTTGCTTGGCAAGAGGATGTAGAGGCTGTTTCCTGATTCATCATATTTTTGAATTCTTCCCTTGAAGACTGACTCCAGTGCTGATTTGGGAGAACAAGAAGGTAAAGACCATTCTACAAGCAAAATGAAAAAGAAGAATGGAGAAAGAGAGATAACTTTTCCTACCCATCTCACCCCCAGTTTAACTTATTTATTTAGCTACTGATGGATATCAAAGCTAATATTAAGAATATTTCTCTGATCTGGATAGCCCAGGCAAGCCTGATCTTGTCAGATCTCGGAAGCTAAGCGAGCCAACCCTGGCAAGTATTTGGATGGGAGAACTCCAGAGAATACCAGGGCCAGGAGGCTAGAATCAGGATATCAAGGCACTTCTTGGGGTCTCCCAGTAGGGGAAAGCCAACAGGAGATGAAAAGTCTCTGGGTCAGGATGGTTCATCTCAAATGGATTACAATTGTCCACTGAGACTGTGGCTAATGATAGGAACTGCCTGGCAAGGTCTTGAAGCAGCAAGAAGAAGGTTGTGGGCTTAACAAGCATGGGAAACTATAGGTGTTTATACACAAATGCTAGAAGTCTCCGAGGTGAAATCAGGGAGTTGGAATGCTTGGTGTTGGGGGTGGGGGGGAATAGACATTGTGGGTATTTCAGAAACTTGGTGGGATGAAGAAAATCAGTGAGATACGGTGATTCCTGGTTATAAATTATATTGGAAGGATAGGGGGGAAGGGTTGGAGGTGGGGTGGCTCTGTATGTCAGAGAGGGTATACCGTCCAGTAAGATTGAGAGGGTAAGAGAATTGGATTCATTTCTGGAAATGTTAAGGGTTGAAATAGTGGGTCCAAAAGGAGGCTTAACAGTGGGAATTTGTTATCGCCCGCCAGATCAAAAGGTAGAGGAGGATTATAAAATGATGAATGAATTAAAGACAGTGGTTAGACTAAATAACTGTGTTGCAATAGGTGACTTTAACTACCCACACATTGATTGGGTCAGTATGATTTCTAGTCGAGAAAAAGAGATTGAATTTTTAGACACTCTCAATGACTGTGCTATGGAACAGATGGTCACAGATCCTACCAGAGGAGAGGCAATCCTGGATTTGGTCCTAAGTAATGCCCAGGACCTGGTGAGAGATGTAAAAGTGATTGCACCGCTTGGGAACAGTGATCATAATGTCATTGAGTTTAACATTTGTATAAATAGGGAGTTGCCCAAAAAGACTGATGCAACCACTTTTAACTTTAAAAGGGGTAACTTCTCTGGTATGAGGGGACATGTGAGGAAGAAATTGAAAGGAAGAGTGGAGAAGGTCAAAACCATTGGGGAAGCTTGGAGACTATTTAAAAATACTATCCTAGAAGCTCAGAAAAAATATATACCGCAGGCTAGAAAAGCACAAATAGGTATAGAAAAAAGCCTGCATGGTTAACAAATAAAGTAATGGAACCTGTAAAAGGTAAGAAGGATTCCTTTAAGCGGTGGAAAGCTAGTCTCAGTGAGGTTGATAAAAAGGAACACAGGCTGTGGCAAATAAAATTCAAGTCTGTGATCAGGCAAGCAAAAAGGGAATATGAGGAGCATATCGCAAAAAACATAAATGTCAACAATAAAAGTTTCTTCAAATACATTAGAAGTAGGAAGCCAGCCAGGGAGGCAGTGGGGCCCTTGGATGATCAAGGGGTAAAAGGAGTAGTGAAGGATGATAGGGAAATGGCTGAGAAGCTGAATGCATTTTTTGCCTCTGTCTTCACTGTGGAAGATGAGAAGTGCTTGCCCACTCCAGAACCATCGATTTCGGGAGGGGGTTTGAAAGACCTGAATCAGATTGAGGTGACAAGAGAGAAAGTCCTACGGCTGATGGACAATTTAAAAACTAATAAATCACCAGGCCTGGATGGCATTAATCTGAGAGTTCTGAAAGAACTCAAATGTGAACTTGTGGATCTCCTGACAAAAATATCTAATCTTTCTTTAAAATCTGCCTGCATCCCTGAAGACTGGAAGGTAGCTAATGTCACTCCCATCTTTAAAAGGGGCTCCAGGGGAGATCCGGGAAACTACAGGCCAGTCAGTCTGACGTCAGTACCGGGTAAGTTGGTGGAAACTATTATTAAGGAGAGAATTAATAGGCACATTGATGAACAAAAACTATTGAGGTTGACTCAGCATGGGTTCTGTAAGGGAAGATCTTGTCTCACTAATCTGTTAGTGTTTTTTGAGGGAGTGAACAAACATGTGGACAAGGGGGACCCAATAGATGTTGTTTACCTTAACTTCCAGAAAGCTTTTGATAAAGTTCCTCATCTAAGGCTCCTAAGTAAGCTCTATAGTCATGGGATAAAAGGACAAGTCCTTTTGTGGATCAAAAACTGGCTTATAAATAGGATACAGAGAGTGAGTATAAATGGGAAACTTTCTCAGTGGAGGGTGATAAGCAGTGGGGTACCACAGGGATCACTATTCGGTCCGATGCTTTTTAACTTGTTTATTAACAATTTGGAATTGGGAGTAAGCAGTGAAGTGGCTAAATTTGCAGATGACATGAAGTTGTTCAGGGTGGTGAAAACCAGGGAGGATTGTGGGGTACTCCAAAGGGATCTGTCAAGGATGGGTGAGTGGACATCGACGTGGCAAATGGGGTTCAATGTGGCCAAGTGCAAAGTGATGCACATTGGAGCCAAAAATCCTAAATATAAATACACATTGATGGGGTCTGAACTGGCAGAGACTGACCAAAAGAGAGATCTTGGAATCGTAGCAGATAACTCAATGAAAATGTCTAGACAGTGTGTAAACTGCAATAAAGAAGGCCAATGCTATGCTGGTGATTATTAGGAAGGGAATTGAAAACAAATCAGCCAGTTTCATAATGTCCAAATGGTGCGACCTCATTTGGAATACTGTGTACAGTTCTGGTTGCCACACCTCAAAAAGGATATTATAGCATTGGGAAAAGTGCAGAGAAGGGCAACTAGGATGATAAAAGGGTCAGAACACTTTCCCTATGAAGAAAGGTTAAAACGCTTGGGGCTCTTTAGCTTGGAGAAACGACGGCTGAGGGGTGACATGATCGAGGTTTATAAGATTATGCATGGGATTGAGCAGGTTGAGAAAGAAATACTTTTCTCCCTTTCTCACAATACAAGAACTCGTGGGCACTCAATGAAATTGCTGAGCAGTCGGGTTAGAACAGATAAAAGGAAGTACTTCTTCACTCAAAGAGTGATTAAAACATGGAATTCACTGCCACAGGAGGTGGTAGCAGCTATAAGCATGGACAGTTTCAAGAGGGAATTAGATAAACATATGGAGCAGAAATATATCAGTGGCTATTAGCCACAAGGTATAGATAGGAACTCTCAGTCTGGGGCAGGTGATGCACTCTGTTCTTGGTGCTGGGGGGCAGCAGTGGGAGGGCTTCTAGTGTCCTGGCCCCACTGCTGGACCTCCTGATGGCACCTGGTATTTTTGGCCACTGTGTGACAGAGTGTTGGAATGGATGGGCCACTGGCCTGATTCAACATTGGCTTCTCTTATGTTCTTATGTTCTTATTTCCAGGCACAGCCACATACACACAAATGAAAAAAATATTTTGCAAAGAAAATGAAAACTATATTGGATTTTTCTGTCCATTAGATAAAGAATTAACTGTTGTCACTTAGAGCATTAAGAACATTAATAAGATTTTCCTAAACAATAAGAATCACTTTGTAGTTAGTTTAGATTATTTATGTAATTCATGGATCCTTCTGATTGTGAAATAAGTAGAAAGTGACCAAAGACAAAACTGCAAAATGCCAGAGGGGGGGAATTAAAAACCACCCAAAATGAAAGTATTTTGGTTTCCTATCCTGGCAAAGATCATACTATACAACAGAGATCAAGAACCTCTATTTCCATGTCTTCTCGGGAGTGATGAAGTCAAAGCCTTTTGTTCAGCTTACCGATAGTATCAGGGCAAAATCAAGATTTTCAGTCATCATCCTTCAATTCTGCAAACATCAAGTAAATTCATACCTTTGCTACATTAAAAGTTCAACAACACTGCAATTATTATTTGACAAACCTTGGAGACAATTTACTTTATTAGTAGAATGTCAGAACTGGATGTTTCATCTGTTTTTCCACAATGCTGTAAATATTGTAAATATTGCATGAAGATAGCAACAGTGTCATATTTCTAAGGAAAAGTTCAGAGGCAAGGGGATAAAGTGTTTTCAACTTATGGATTTTGCCCATCCCCAATACTGCCTCCTTCCCCCAACTGATGATATAGCCTGAGGCCATATAACTTCAACCTTGTTAATGGAGCCACAGATATCTCCTAGGACTGGCTGGTATTCACAACAAGATTCACCCGAGTCCTTTTAAAGGTTTCAGTGTTCAGCTTCAAATGCAAAGGATACATTCACATGGGCCTCTTAAAAGCCCAGGCTGCTAATCAGCCAAGAACAAATGTCATTCTTCTTGACCCTGTTATGATAAAGCTTTTTCCATTCCAACTTAGACACCATGGTCACATGTGACTGGGTCATATGTGTGCAAATCTACAATCAATTCCACTCTGCATGACAAAAATGACTAATGTAGACAATGGGCTGCTGTGTAGATAAATCAATTCTAGAAATAGTGGGTGGGACTTCATAGATTCTACCCATGCCCTATCAGTATTCTTTCTAAAGTAGAGACAAGCAGAACAAGTATTATAAAACACAGTCCATGACCTCCATAAGAGACTTGCCTTTGCGTGCTCTGAGTAAGCACATGCCGTGAGAGAACATTAGTCCTAAAGACAAAACCTTCTCCATTCCCCACATAATTTTTAAAAATAGTTATTCCTGAATTCCCAGTGGAGGCATCTTTGCACCACAGTTCTCAAGGTTATTTGCTAAAGGTTGTGTCCCAATTTTCTCTTTCAGAACCTTCTTGTGAAACACAGTGGCCACTCAGATCGTTGTCTCCCTTTAGATGAACTATTCCAGGATATTTATTTGTTCAGCTTAGCATCAAGACTCAGCTGAGGATTTTCAGTCAGAACTCCAGGGATAAAGCATTCTTCAAATTAAGCAACATGGATGTCAGAAAGTGTTACATCTGTATAAAGAGGAAATATTACCCGTTGGGAGCTCTCAGAACAATAGCACCAAGGGAACTCAGCACACATAAGCCATCTGACTTCTTTTCTTTCTTTTCCAAAAGGAAGTCGTTGATTTTTTTTAAAAGGGTGATGATAGCACAGACACAGAGCTGCATAATGAAGCTGAAACAGCTTGCTTGTAAGAAGCTCCTCCTCTGAATAGTCTCTGCCAAGCAAAGATTTGCTACAAAGCAGATGGAGAGCTGCAATGCAGCATTTTCCAATGGAACTTTGCTATGCTGCTTTACTACACTTGCAAGCTGCCTGCAAAGTCTCTGTTAACAGGGCATCCCAATTAAACAGTAGCTGTTTAGAGGAGTGCGCCAGTCCTTCCCTGCTCATTCATCTCCCAGCTAATGTGCTTTCCTAAATTACTACAAATTGTCTCACACATTGTTTGCACAATTAATATTCCCATATGATTTTAATGGGAGTGCTGTTATATGAATTAGAGAGCTCTAACACTGCGCTGTTTAGAAATGGCAGGGGAAGCTGATAAAATTAGGATGCTGGATCCCTGACCTAGATAGCCCAGACTCGCCCAGTCTTGGAAGCTAAGCAGGGTCAGTTCTGGCTAGTATTTGATTGGGACCACCAAGGAATACCAGGGTCACAATGCATAGCCAGGCAATAGTAAGCACCTTTGAACATCTCCTGCCTTGAAAACCCAAGGGGTCACCATAAGTCAGCTGTGACTTGATGGCCAAAAAAAAAAAGTATGCTGGAAAAGCAGGATCCTGAAGAGGAAATTATGTAAGGAAGAAAGGAAAATGCCATATTTTAATAGCAACCTTCTGGATGCTATTCACAACCAGAAGTGACCTAAACACCAACTAGTTCCATCACTTACTACAAAGCTGAATCACTCATTCCTGACTCCACCACATCAACTCACACAAATGAGCCTATACTGTGCCACTAACAGAGACCAGGGGGATATAGAAAAGTATTTTCTCTTCAGGTGCCTTCAGTTCAATTACTCAAAAGTTATGAACTTAAAAGGACACACATGTCTTGTTTTCTTCCCTGAAATGGAAACTGTGGAATGTCCATTTGTGTCAGATGATGATATAATAGAGGCAGCTGAAACTTGTCTGCCCTTGTTTCTCTTGGTCCACCTCTGGCCTCACTGTTCTAGATGGGCTAATGCTGGTCAGTGTTCCCTCTAAGTTGAGTTAATGTGAGCTAGCTCACAGTTTTTTAGCTCATGCATTTTTGTCTTAGCTCAGGAAGGATGGCTCCAGAACAAACTACCTTATGCAGTAGCCAGATCGCTCGCTCACAACTTTAATGCCAGTAGCTCACAAAGTAGAACTTTTGCTCATAAGACTCCACAGCTTAGAGGTAGCATTGATGCTGGTACATCTAGTCACACAATCTTACGCTCAACCATAAGTACAGGCAACAGGAAAACATATCTGGAAACAAAACATATCTGGAAAAATCCTTTGCATGTCAATGGTTTTGCACCAGACATGATACTTGCCAACAACACCCTTATACTAGCCGTGCATGGAAAGTAACCAGTCAGTGCAACTGATGGCCAAATGATCTCACGACATTTTCTAACCCTCCTCATATACAATACAACAAGACAACTAGAAGAAGATTACAGCTACCTTCCCAGTGTAAATTACTATGGTGCAGAGGCCAGATGGGGAATAACCAATACCATTAACCACAGTGTTCAGGAGTTCTTTCAAATAGGGGCCCAAGTCCCTGGCATTATAAAAACAGTCAGAAAAAAATGGGACTGACAAGGAATGTGGGAGTGTAACTTGATTGACAAAAGAACAAATTTAGAGTCCATTGGCACCTTTAAGCCCAACAAAGTTTTATTCAAGGTATGAACTTTTGTGTGCATGCACACTTTTTCAAATATATTGGAATGGTAGGTAAGGTTCAAACTTATAGACAGGGCTGAACCTTACCTACCATTCCAATGTATTTGAAAAAGTGTGCATGCACACGAAAGCTCATAACTTGAATAAAACTTCATTGGTTTTAAAGGTCCCACTGGACTCAAACTTTGTTGTATTGCTTCAGACCACCATAGCTAACCAGCTGGATCTTGATTTACAAAAGCCAGGCAGTTCCATAGCCCAGTGCATAAGAGACATGTTATGACGGACCCGTCCACTTCCCTCCCCCAGAGGAAAGATTTTCCCTCCCTTTTTCTTTCCCTTCACTGACTGAGCAGCCCTGGTAACATGTTTATTCTTTCCTTGAAGAAACCTTGTCTGTCCCACCCTGTCAATAAGGTATATTTTGGTTATTTGCTCAGTCCAGAACTTGAGGGAAGGGATAGGTTTGCCCTTTAACTTAAACCCTTGAAAATGGCACTTGAGATGCTTTTAAAATTAAAAAAAATGTTTTATTTTAACATCAAAGGGAAAAGTCAGGTGAAGTCAGGGGTGAAATTTGAGGTAAAATTAGTTTTTTTGCACAGACTTTAGTTCTTATGTATAAGCCAATGACAGTTTCATAAGCCTTTTTGCAGTTTCTTAAAACTTTATATTGAGAGGCTTTTGTTCCAGAATTTTCCCAAACACTCCAGCACACTTTCTTAGTATTTCTCTAACTATTTTGGTTTCCCAGAAGGTTGGTACACCCTTTTCAGTACCCCAAGCCCCTTTTCTTGAAACAGCAGTTTTTGTCTGACTCTTTAGGTTTCTCCACACAGTTTTTAACCACACCAGACCAGGGATCTCTGTATCCTTGAGATGTATCAACCTGTTCAACTGAGTAGGGAATCTTCTTCTTTCCCTAGAAGTTTTATCCCCTTTCCTTGGCCTGAATGCAAGTCTCAATTTACTTCTCAACCCTCCTAACCAACTTTTCCCCAGTTCTCCTGTCTGTGTTGAACTGCTCTCAGCTAGAGTTGAAATTAGACTCTCAGTCCAGGCAGAATTCAGACTTTCTGCAGTTAGGGCTCAAATCGGAATCAATCCCTGCAGCATCCAGCTCTCTCAAGACTCTGTCTACTTAGCTGATGCTGACCAATCAGATTGCTCAGAACCACCTGTCACTTAAGGCTCTCTGGCTCTGTGAAGAATTAACCCTTCACAGTCTTGTAGTTGTATATAAAGCACTTTTAAGCCTCTTAAAAAGTACAGTCCTTCACACATGTTTTATACTTTCAGCTTATATACATGCCTGGAGAAACCATGGAATTCTAAGGAGGAAGATTCATGGCTCCCATAAAGGCATTCATTGGAACATGCTACTCAACATAGTGCCTCTGTAAAGGCAGAAAACTGGTCATAACAGAGATGGCCACATGCACATGAAGAGCATAAACTGCAGCAAGAAATCCACAGTGACCAGAACCAGGTCATTGTATGTAAAAACAATTCAATGAGAAACAAGAGGTGTGGGTTTGAGTCATATGATATGGAGATGTTGCAGTGACCTCTACAAAGTACCTCTACAAATAATTTTTGGCTATTTTGCCAGAAACAATGCAAAAGATTAGAACCTCACCCACCACAGGAAAACCCATAACCATATAGAAGACATCTTTTTTTTTTTTTAGCCCCCCATAGGGGATTTTTTATTGCTTTTTCTATAAACAACAAAGAATAAAGGGCAGGGTAACTACATACTACAGGAGAAAGTAAAGAAAAGCACTAAAAACCCAAGAGATGGTGGTCATACATAATGCTTATAAAATTAGCTCATAATTAAGTGCTCTTAAAATTTGCTATGTCAAGTGAGTATACAGTTGTTACTATTTAAACTGAGATCGCCAACAACTGTCACTATGTAAAAAGCCTTAGAGAAAAATGATTCAAATTCATTTTAAACAGGATCTAGAGAGAATCACAACTCATTTTTTGCTTTTTTTACTCCTCAGTCTCTTATTTTGGGAGCAGCTGCCCCCCGTTCCGAATCTGAGTCCTCATCAGAAGATGCCAGTACTCCTTCTTCACTTCCCTTGTTGCTGTCATTTCCTTATTTATCTTCTTTGTCTGCTGGAATGGTGTATTGATGAAGAAATTCACGTGCCTTCATAACAGAGTCTTTAAATTAAAAAATTAATCCTTCTGAGATAATCCATTTGTAGGAGATGTTATTCTCTGTAAGAACAGTGCCAAGTCTCTAAATTTCTTTCTCTTCTTCCTTATTTCATATGGAATGTCCTTCAAAACGCTTATTTCTTTGTCCTTGATTCCACTTGTTGCTTTCAATACTTGGTCTCTTACATGTCTTCTTGAGAATCTTACCACAACCTTGCTGGGCAGATTATTCTTTCTTATAGATTCAGAATACAACCTATAGATCACATCTATTTCATTTTGTAGAAAATCCGCTTTTAAATCTGTCACCGCCCCCAATGCATCACATATAATGTGTCTCAGGTCTTCTCCTTTTGCTTCAGGAATTCCCTGAAATCTTAAGACATAGCTTGCCTTTTCCATCTGCAGCTGTAAGAGTTGGGCCTCATTAACTGCACTCTTTTTTTCCATCTCCTGCATTTGTTTTTTTAAGCTTCTGTGTATCAGCGTCTACTACTTTAAGTTCTTGCTCCATTTTATCAGACTTTTTGGTAGTTTCAGTCAACTGGCTTTGCTGAGTGTTGAATTTCATGTGCAATTATGTCATTTGCTCCAGCAGAGGTCGCAAAGCCTCAGTCAGCATATTTTGGAAGTCTCTGGTAGTGTCCTGCCTGGGAACAGAACTCACTGGGCTGGCATTTCCAGAAGAAAACTTCAGTTTTGGTTGCTTTTCTTTCTCCTCCCTCTTCAGAGGCACCATTTTTTGTAGAATTGTTTACTTTTTTAAAAAAGTTATAAAAGTCTCAGGATCCTTTGACAATGCCTGGTAAGTTCTCAAAAGTTCTTTACTATAGTTTAAATCCACTTATCTTCTGCCTTCCCTCGCGATTCACTTATAAAATCAGTTCAGCTTTTTCTTCCTTACAAGGGGGAGTTCCCCCCCCCTCAAGTTGTTGGGGGGAGCTTTTTATTCACTTTTTGGTGTCTTCGCTTAACATCACTCACATTTGCATGTAGACTCGCCTAGGTTTCATTTTCATCACCCAGCCACCAAGCGCTTGTCCCAGCATGCGTCCCTGCTTCCATTGCTGGAAATCAGTGGCGGGACCATCGGGGCAGGGAGTAGCCCCCCTTTGCTGGCTAGTTGCCAGAGGAAGGACTCTCCAAGCACTCCATGGCTTGGAGCCCAATGCAAGGGCTCTGGGGAGGGTGCGTACGATCGCACCCCCTCCCGTCCGCCGATTCACGGCACAATCCTCCTGAAGCTCCAGGGGATCATGACAGCCATTAAGGGAGCCAAAACCGGAAGTCTAGAAGGCATATTTTGATGACCCAGCCCAACCAAGGTGTTAAATACTGGGTTCCATGGATGATCAGACCCCACGACTAGTGATCAGCTCTACTTTATTAGTGATTTCAGCAAGTACAAGACTAAACTCCAGGGCCTCAGCCCTGTTTAAACCATGCAATTGCCACACCCAAACACACCCCACTCTCAATGATAGGCTATTTACATAACGTTACTTCTTGACTGGTTACTTCCAGAGTCCTGGTAGGCTATTGTTCTTGGGCTCTAAGCTCAGCCGGTCTCTGGTAGAACAGTCCTTGGATGTTTCAGTCCCAATACATAACACAGGGGCTTTCAAGAAAAGTGAAAAGCAGAGGTGATTTGCCATTGTCTTCCTCCGCAGAGTCTGCCTTGGTGGTTTCCCTTCCAAAGACTGACCCTACTTAGCTTCTGAGATCTGACAAGATTGGGCTATAACATATAGCCTTCCCTCACTCATTGGAAGACTGGACCCAAGAAACAGAGAGGCCCAAATGGCCGCTGATGAGCTTGCATGATGGTGCTGAGGGGCTACTCCTCACATGTGAATATAGTGGTTTTGAAGGAGTGTGAGGTGAACTTAATTCATAGTTGAATATCATATCTGTCAGTGATTTCACCTCAGACTGACCCTTTTCTTTTCCTGATCCTGCCCATCATTGTTGCAGACAGAGGCCAGGGTAAGCTGTAGAGTTTGCATTTGCACTACGGCAGAGGGAGAAAAGTACTTGCTTTGCCTGCTTATTTCGCTTCTCAAGTTGCATTATGCACCAGACCAATAGGCTTGGATTTCTCTGCAGATATGTCCTTAGATGCCTCTAGAAAAATCAAGCATCCTAGGCAAGCAACAATAATTGAAATGTAACCAAAAAAGGCAGGAAAATAGTGCTCACATTTTATTCTACATAATTTTTGATCCATCTTTATTCTATTACACTTGTGTAATAAACCTTAGATAGCTATTTAAATCTTTTTGCAGAATAGTATTTTACAGAAAATAGACATCTTCAAAGATCCCTGAACACCACTCTCAAACACATCAGTATTAATGCAAGAGTATTAAATTATCCTGGAGTGGTAATTACTTCAGTCCTAAGTTGCACATGGCAATAAAATACTTTCCTCCTCCATTATATGGATAGCAGTTGCTACTTTAAAAAGCCACATTGACAGTCTGATTTAGATTTTGGCTGACATTCTGATTGCTCCTAATTAGCCAGTCTAGATCCTGGTCAAAAATCAAGGGAAGAAAAACAACAGCATTTCCTGATCAAAAATGATGCTGATGTTTAAAGACCTTTATTTTCCTCACAAAAAGGGCTGCCAAGGGAGAGATATAAAACAAATTTAATCAAGATGATATAATCTAATATGTAGGCACCAACTTCACCTGAATAATTTAAGGAAGTTGTTTTGCCTGACAAAGTAGTCAACTATCTCAACAAGACTGACACTGTCACTAAGACAATTTGACAGGTGATAAAAGAGATGCCCTTCATTTTTTAAAAAAGATATAAATCTCCAGCAGCTATTAGACATAGGCATGGAAAGAGCAGGTAGCCATGTTGGTCCACAGAAAAATTCCCAAAGCTGCACTAACCTTTTCATTATGACAATCAAAACAACATAAAACAGTGTACCAGCTTTTGAGTCCCTGAGAATGCTTCTTCAGGCTGCATGATTAACACATCATATGTGTTAATATATGATTCATGGTGTGACACAGTTTAGGGGCTTTCTCATCATGCACTGAAATCTCTCCCTCCCCCTCCTTCATTTTTTTATTATGGGAAATGAACCCCTGAACTAATGGACTGAGTTGAAAGAGGGGAATTTGCTAGGGCCACTCCCAAATTTTACTGCTGTATAGGGATTTAAACTATCACTTATGTCCAAATCATCAGCCCCTGCAGCATACTTCCACGTAAAGTTTCTATCAAGAATTACATCATTAACAGCCCAAATTCTACTGCTGTCTAATAACATCTTTGGTTATGAAATTAGTGTTGGCATAGTTTAAAAGATGGTGGAGGGAACTCAGTCGAGAAAACAAAAGCACCAGAGACTCCTTGGGTTCTATAAATAGCTCACACCAATATCATGAATCAACCTGAGATTTGGAGTAAGGATTACTCTGCCACAACAACCTTTTTGACAACCAGCAGGACTGAGGCCTTGAGAGGTTAAATGGGTATGGTTGACAGTTGCTTCAGAAGAACCCAGGGATCACTACTTTATATACTGGCTTCTGCCAAGAGGTAACATAAAGATGCTGCAATCCAAAACATAGTAAATAAAATGATGGGTTTATATATATTATTACTTTGCTAATATAATTATGAATATATATATATATATATATATATTCATAATTATATTAGCAAAGTAATAATTATATTAGCCTGTAATCTGTCCAGCCTGGTAGATTAGCATACAAGTTGCAATAATAAGGATTCACTTAGAGAGCAAAGCTCCATCTGTTCCTCCAAAAATTCAGCTGAGTAGCACAGACTTTACACTTTCCCAGCCAGTTCTGTGTGCATGAGCATGCAGCAGCAATCTTTTGAAAGCAGATTTTTGAAGGGTAAGATTTGCTTGAGTTCCTTGCATCTCCCTGATGATTTGGGGTTGAGACAAAGTGTTGACCAAAGCCATTTGCCTTGGTCCTTAAGTCATGCCACCTGAATTCACATTTTTTTAACCTCACAAGTTTACAGATGTGGGGTTTCCCTTGATCTTCCTGGCAATATTAATTAGCCTGGGTAAGTGTGAGAACAATTATTAATGACAGTATGCAGACTCACAGACAGGAGGCTTAAATTAGATATTGACTTAGGAGGATACCTAGATATCATAGTAATTAACATATCACTGTGATACGATTCACAGACAAGTCGGAAAACAGAGGTGGCAAAAGCAACAATAAGCCCCAATTAAGAAACCCAAGTGACCTATTTAGAAGTATACACTAGGCAGATTAGTTACAATTTTAAATGGATTTGTTACATAGCCACAGACATTTAGGCCATTTTATGCTTCAGCAGCATTTGCAGGCTTTGGTAAGTTTACGTGCTCATGCCTTATGTAGCGAACCACAGAGTACGAACTTCATGGTTCAAGAGAGAGATTGAGAAGCTGGAAAGAAGTTGATGGAAACAGCCATCTTGGGGGGTTTATAATGCCATGTTGACAGAAGAATCTGTTTCAGAAATAAGTATATATAAGTATGATAAAGAAATTTTGATAATTATGGTTCACCTTATGGCTGCGGTGGCTCAAGTGGTTAAGACACTGAACTGCAGGCTGTGGAAGGTCAGTAGTTCAGCAGTTCAAGACCCGAGAGTGCCGCATGACAGGGTGAGCTCCCGTCTCTCGTTCCAGCTCCTGCCAACCTAGCAGTTCGAAAGCAAGAAATTACAAGTAGATAAGTAGGTACCACTTCGGTGGGAAGGTAACAGCGTTCTGTGCACCTTGGTGTTTAGTCATGCCAGCCACATGACCACAGAAACGTCTTCGGACAGCGCTGGCTCTTCGGCTTTGAAATGGAGATGAGCACCGCAACCCTAGAGTCGGATTCGACTGGCTTTCAAGCAAGGGAACCTTTACCTTTACAAAAAAAAAAAAGGTGGAGGGAAGCTATATTTACTAGAGTTGCTAGAAATGGATATGCTAAGGGAGAAAATTTAGCCAAACCTGCTGTGAGTTCTTCCTTATTCCGGCATCCTCCTTGCTCCTTCTTCCAACTCCAAAGGTGACAGGTGGCAAACAAAGAAAAATAAAGTGTGCAAAAATTATAGTAAGCACTAATTGAAGCCAGCTCCTGCTGAGCATCAGCAGTGTAGATCCTCTGTGTTTCAAACATCGGGTTGTATTCCATGAACTCTAAGTGCAAAGGTATTTGTAGATGTGGATATTTCCCCCTTCCCTTACCCCAGCAGCTCCTTATGAGCCCCGTAAAAGCTGACTGGGGTCATGACAGCCTCTTGGACAAATGGCACAGGATACCTCAGTGGGGACAGAACCACTTAAAATCACCTGTAACTCAGTCTTCTGTCAGCAACAGATGCACCATAGGTAGAAAAGGAAAATGGACCAATTTTACCTTAGGCTGTTTGGCTATATAGCTACACTAGGAATAAGGCCCATTGTGGAAATAAATACAACGAGCTCTAGAAAGAGGCTCTGGGATAGTGCCCCAGCCTTCGGCACTCAGTGTCAATTTGCTGTGGCGACCTCAGCAGTGTATAATGACACAGAGCCCACCATTTTCTCCAGAGGAACTGATCTCTGCTACCTGAAGAGCAGTAGTAATTTTGAGTGATCTCCAGCCCTCCCCTGGTGATTGGCAACGATGGTTCCCCAGGAGGAAATGGCTAGTTTGGAGGATGGAGTCTATTGCATTGTAACTGTCTGAGGTCCAACCGTCCTCAAACCCCACCCTCTCCAAGCTCCACCCCTCAAATCCCCAGGAATTTCCCAACCTGGAATTGGCAACCCCGTCTCCTTCCCAACTAATCATCAACCTACCACTATCTGCCCCTCTGACTTCAGCTGACTTCTGCCCTTTCTCCTAGAGAGCACTTGTAATTCTGAGTGATCTCCAGCCCTCTCCTGGAGATTGGCAACAATGGTTCCCCAGGAGGAAATGGCTGGTTTGGAGAGTCTATGGCATTGTACCTGTCTGAGGTCCTACCCCTCCTCAAACCTCACCCTCTCCAGGCTCTACCCCTCAAATCTCCAGGAATTTCCCAACCTATAGTTGGCAGCTCTATCACCTTCCCAGCCAACTATCAACCTGCCATTATCTGCCCATCTGGTTTCAGCTTTCCATGTCCTTCCCCCTCCCTCCTAGAAAGCAGTTGTAATTCTGAGTGATCTCCAGCCCTCCCCTGGAGATTGACAACAATGGTTCCCCAGGATGAAATAGCTGGTTTAGAGGGTGGAGACTATGGCATTGTACCTGTCTGACGTCCCACCCCTCCTCAAACCTCACCCTCTCCAGACTCCATCTCTCAAATCTCCAGGAATTTCCCAAATTGGAGCTGGCAACCTTAGTCAGGACTGGCCACAATGAGTTCCCCACAAAGGCCTGGAAAGGCTTCCTTCATTTGTCTTTTTACTGACAGAACCAAGCTTGGTTCCCTAGCAACAGCCACTGATGGAAAAGTTAGTCCCACAGGAACCAAGCAGGAGAAGTGTCTTCATCAGGAGAGACAGCCGTTTGGCAGTTATTCTGACAGGGAACAGTGGCTGAGGTGGCAGTGGGCGGGGAAGAGGAGCGGACCCAGCACCAAGCCAATAGCACATGAATACTCTTGAGTGGCAGTTGATGGGCCAATGGCTGATGAAGCGCACAGCACAGCCAATGGGAGAGCTGGAAATGACCAATACATAAGGGAATTATTATTAAAGATAGGTTCTGCTCCATCCAGCATCAGTTTTTGGAGCTCTTAATGGATTGTTAGGGGAAAGAGAAAGGCTGAAAAGAGCTACACTATTACTAGTGTTTTATAGGATCCAACATAATCTGTTCATTTACAAACAAACATGTTGAATAGGTAGGTATTGTAAGAAGCAAGAATAAAAGTAGCATCAAATTCACTCACTCACTTCCCCCCAGATCCAAGTATTCTGTTTTCTGGTCTCCTTTGAGATCAGTGGCATACCTAGCCAATTTGACACATGGGGTGGATAATATTTTAAGACACCCTTCCCTTTTTTTGGCCATCAAGTCACAGCTGACTTATGGTGACCCCATAGGGTTTTTAAGGCAAGAGACATTTGGAGGTGGATTGCCATTGCCTGCCTCCACATCAGCCCTGCTTAGCTTCTGAGATCTGACAAGATCAGGTTAGGCTGGGGCTATCCAGGTCAGGGCCCCTCCTCTATATGACAAAATTATTTTCAGTAATAATCATGAAATAAAATGAATAATAATAATGACCAGAATATAGATGCAGGTGAGTAGTCGTGTTGGTCTGAAGCAACAGAACAAAGTTTGGTCTTAAATGTGCACCTTAAAGGATCTGGGGAAAACAGGTTCAAATCCCCACTCATGCCATGGAAGCTTACTGGGTGACCTTGGGCCAGTCACAGTACTCTCAGCCTAGTCCTGACCTGATGGCCCCAGGACAGCCTGATCTTATGAGATATCAGAAGCTAAGTAGGGCCAACATGGAGGCAGTCAATGGCAAACCACCTCTGAACTTCTCTTGCCTTGAAAACTCTACAGGATCGCCACTCATGTTCTGAGGAGGCACTTGAATGGGCCTCTGTTCTCCATTTTGAATCCCAAGAGCTAACCATATCAAACATCGACAAGGCATTTGAGAGCTAGGAGGCTGCTTTGTACTAACTTTTACTAACAGTAGCCAAAGTATCACAAAAAAGTGATCACAAGTTTCACCAGGCTAGATGTTAAGAAACACACTACCCCCTCCAAAGAAGGTGCCCCCATTCTCCATTTTTTCCAAAGGACTGAAGTCAAGCCAGAGAATCTCTGTAGTAGAAACTGAAGGCAGAGGGCATTTTTGCAAGCACAGAAGAACCAGTACAGTATACAGAGTACCCAGCAGTAGCAGTGCAATCACAGAGTGCCCAGCAGAACCCAATGCCATTGTGGCAATGCCCGCTGATGTCAAGCACAGAATTACAGTCCAAACAAGGAGGGGTGGAAACCCAGCAGAACCAGTGCAGTGTACAGTGCCCAGCAAACTCAGTGCCTTCTGTTTATAATATTAACAAAACTTTGCTACTATATTACTCTTAAATACATTCTTTCACTGGGGATAGGGATGAGATAGGGTTACCACATTTTGAAAAGCCAAAAAGAGGACATATTTCCTGACTGACTATTTAAAACAACTGATCATTATGACAAATCTCATTTTAAATACCCCTACTATTTAAGCTGAAGCTTGCCTCACTGGGGGACTATAGGGCTAAACGGGCTCAGCCTCCGAACCCAAACAGAGGACATTTTAATCAGTTCTTTTAAAAGAGCCCAGAAGATGATGGGCACCAAAAAAAGGACATGTCCTCTAAAAACAGTACATCTGGTACCCTACATGAGGAGATTGTGAGACCAAGAAGTGAAAATAAAGGGGGAGGGGGGCACAAAAAAATTAGGTGAAGAGAGACAGAAAAGAATTTTAAAAGTGTGGAAGAGAGGGAAGGAAATTTAGAGAGGGAAACATTTTATCTTGCTGCAACACCCTAACTACTGCTTTACAAGATCTGGCTGAGCTGGGTGCAATGAAAGGAAGAGAGAAAAGCTAGATTATTGGGGGAAATGACCTGCAGACTGGCAATCGATTGTTGTTAAGCAACTTTGCTCCAGTCTTGGGAAAAGAGCATTGTACTGATCGTAGAGCCTTTTGTGGTACTCAGACTTCCCTGCACCCCTAGTAGCTGCAGCCAGAATTGCATTTTAAATATAAAAGCAAAGACGTTCCTTCAGCTGGATGCTGCATGATGCTGGCTTCATTGGCCCCCTTCAAGGGCCTTCCTCAAGCTGTGCCCGGGGCAGACCTCCCCCCACCCTTCTTGGTACACCACTGTTGAGACAAGTGTCTTCAGCTGCAATCTGGCTTGTGAGAATCATTCACATTCTTAGAAGACTTCACTGTGTCTGATAAACTATGCTGAAAGGGGCCACCACCATCAGAAGTAATGGAACAGCCTGATTCGGAACAATATGATGAACAGTGCTGCAGGATCAGTTGTTTTGATCAACATATAGACCATAATCCTCTGAGCCATCAGTACAAGATGATAAACTTTTTGTGCTTCTCTGTACCATGAAGCACACAAACGACAGTGCCATGTGAAGTGCAATTAGGGGAACAATTAGCTATGCCACACTGCTGATGCATGCAGAAAGTATTCTCTGGATGAAGTGAGTATTTTTTTCCTGCTGTAAGATTCTTATGTAAGATACTGCTTGAGAAAAACAGCTGTTCCATTAGTGGGAGCCTATAGAATGGGTTTTTTGCATTGCTTCTTTCACTGTTTATTCAAAATAAGAACCCAAACTTCTTGTTCAAGGTTCTTATCTGCTCTTTACATTGTTTTGTCTTTCTTTGGGTTTTTTAAAGGAGTTTCTGAATTGCAGTGGCAGGGGGAGATTTTCATTTAAACATCCAATAGTTGAAAGATTAGATGGTTTTTTAAGACTTATTAAATACTAATTAATATCAATGAGATTGAAATGTCTTACCTGAGAGAGTACAAATAATGCTGCACAGGTTAGTCAGTTTTGTTTCATAAGTGAACCATCAAGACAACAGGACATAGTACATAAAACATAACAAAGGCTAATAGGGGGAGGGAATACACACTGGTAACCTGGGAGAGAATATCAGTCTTTTTGTCAGTCTTCTTGCTTCATCTCATGTTTTTCTCACACACTGAAAAGCAGTTTTGCAGAAATTACATTTCAATGGGACAGTTAAGGAGTGAGTCCATGTGTATTAATCTGTGTCTGGGGAATATAAAAACATAATAGAAACCAATGTTGGATCAGGCCAATGACCCATCCAGTGTAACACTCTTGTCACACAGTGGCCAAAAATACCAGGTGTCATCAGGAGGTCCAGCAATGGGGCCAGGACACTAGAAGCCCTCCCACTGTTGCCCCCCCCCCAGCACCAAAAATACAGTACATCATTTGCCCCAGACTGAGAGTTCCTATCTATACCTTGTAGCTAATAGCCACGGATGGGCCTCTGCTCCATATGTTTATCCAATTCCCTCTTGTAGCTGCCACCACTTCCTGTGGCAGTGAATTCCATTTTATCCATTCTAACCCGACTGCTCAGCAATTTCATGGAGTGCCCATGAGTTCTTGTATTGTGAGAAAGGGAGAAAAGTACTTCTTTCTCTACCTGCTCTATCCCATGCATAATCTTGTAAACCTCAATCATGTAATCCCTCAGTTATCATTTCTCCAAGCTAAAGAGTCTCAAGCATTTTAGCCTTTCTTTATAGGGAAAGTGTTCCAACCCTTTTATCATTCTATTTGACCTTTTCTGCACTTTTTCCAATGCTATAATATCCTTTTTGAGATGTGGTGACCAGAACTGTACACAGTGTTCCAAATGAGGTCCTACCATCAATTTATAAAGGGGCATTATGATACTGGCTTCGTGTTCCCTTCCTAATAATCCCCAACATAGCGCTGGCCTTTTTTATTGCAGTTGCACACTGTCTCGACATTTTCATTGAGTTATCTACTACTACTCCAAGATCTCTCTCTTGGTCAGTCTCTGCCAGTTCAGACCCCATCAATGTGTATTTATAGTTAGGATTTTTGGCTCCAATGTGCATCACTTTGCACTTGGCCACACTGAACCCCATTTGTCATGTTGACATCCACTCACCCATCCTTGACAGATCCTTTGGAGTGCCTCACAATCCTCCCTGGTTTTCACCACCCTGAACAATCTGCAAATTTAGCCATTTCAGAATAAGAAGAGATGGGATTTATACCCTGTCCTTCGCTACCCAAAGGAGTCGAACAGAAGCTTACAATCTCCTTTCTCTTCCCCTCCCCCCAACAGACACCCTGTGAGGTAGGTGGGGCTGAGAGACCTCTGAGAGAACTGCTCTTGAGAGAATAGTTCTGAGAGAACTTGTAACTGACCCAAGGTCACACTAGCAGCTGTATGTGGAGGAGTGAGGAATCAAATCCGGTTCTCCCAGATTAGAGTCCACACTCCTAAACCCTACACCAAACTGGCTCACTGCCAGCTTCAATCTTATTCTAGGGCATTTTCCCTGCCAGATGAATTTTGGAACTGCTTGATCTAAATCCTTGAATTTTTTTTTGGTTTTGCAGTATAGGAATTGTCTGGAATAAAAATATCCATCTTGGAAGGATGTTCATCTTAATCAACGCTATTCGTCCCATTAAAGAGATCTGTAAATTTTTCCATCTCTCTGTCCTATTTAGTCTCCCTCAAGAGCTCCTTATAATTGTTCTCTTGAAGCGCACTACATTTATTAGTCATCATAATTCCTAAATATTTTATTTTCTCCTGTATCTGAAATCCTGATGCTTCTTGGAATTTGACCTTCTGTTCCAATTCCATGTTCTTGGTTATAACCTTTGCTTTGCTTATGTTCACTCTCAAACCCGCTACCTGGCCATATTCGTAAAGAGCTTTCTTCAGTGACGTTATTGAGTCCAATGGGTTTTCTAAAATAAATACTAAATCATCTGCAAATGCAAGTAGCTTGTACTCTTCTCCACTCAGCCTCAGCCCTACAATCTGCTTTTCACCTCTAATCATGTCATTCAGTATCTCCAAAGCATATATGAATAATAACGGTGAAAGAGGGCAGCCTTGTCTTGTTCCTTTTTGAATCTCAAACCTCTGTGTCCGATCACCATTTATCATAACTGTAGCATGTTGTTTAGTATATATAGCTCAAACCATGTTTATGAATTCCTCTCCCGCGTCTGCCATCTTCAAGGTATCCAATATGAAGGACCAGTTTCCAACACTTTTATCATTCTAGTTGACCTCTTCTGCACTTTTTCCAAAGCTATAATATCCTTTTTAAGGTGCGGTGACCAGAACTGTACACAGTACTCCAAATGAGGCCACACCATTGATTTATATAGGGGCATTATGATATTGGCTGATCTGTTTTCAATACCCTTCCTAATAATTCCCAGCATAGCATTGGCCTTTTTTATTGCAGTCACCCACTGTCTAGACATTTTCATTGAGTTATCTACTACAACTCCAAGATCTCTCTCTTGTTCAGTCTCTGCCAGTTCAGACCCCATCAACTTGTATTTATATTTAGGATTTTTGGCTCCAATGTGCATCACTTTGCACTTGGCCACACTGAACCACATTTGCACCATTGATGCCCACTCGCCCATCCTCAATAGATCCCTTTGGAGTGCCTCACAATCCTCCCTGGTTTTCACCACCCTGAACAACTTCATATCATCCGCAAATTTAGCCACTTCACTGCTTACTTTCAATTCCAAATCATTAATGAACAAGTTAAAAAGCATCGGACCCAGTACAGATCCCTGTGGTACCCCACTGCTTACCACCCTCCACTGAGAAAATTGCCCATATATACTCTCTGTTTCCTATTAATTAGCCAGTTTTTGATCCACAAGAGGATTTGTCCTTTTATCCCATGACTATAGAGCTTATTTAGGAGCCTTTGATGAGGAACTTTATCAAAAGCTTTCTGGAAGTCAAGGTAAACAATATCTATTGGGTCCCCTTTGTCCACATGTTTGCTCACTGCCTCAAAGAACACTAACAGGTTAGTGAGAGAAGATCTTCCCTTACAGAACCCATGCTGAGTCAGTCTCAATAGTTTTTGTTCATCAATGTGCCTACTAATTCTTTCCTTAATAACAGTTTCCACCAATTCACCCGGTATCGACATCAGACTGACTGGCCTGTAATTTCCTGGATCTCCTCTGGAACCCTTTTTAAAGATGGGAGTGACATTAGCTACCTTCCAGTCCTCAGGAATGGAGGCAGATTTTAAAGAAAGATTACATATTTTTGTCAGGAGATCCACAAGTTCACGTTTGAGTTCTTTCAGAACTCTTGGATGTATGCCACCCGGGCCTGGTGATTTATCAGTTTTTAAATTGTCTATGAGTCATAGGACCTCCTCTCTCATCACCTCAATCTGACTCAGGTCTTTCAACACCCCTCCCAAAATCAGCAGTTCTGGAGTGAGCAAGCACTTCTCATCTTCCACAGTGAAGACAGAGGCAAAAAATGCATTCAGCTTCTCAGCCATTTCCCTATTATCCTTCAGTACTCCTTTTACCCCTAAGCCCCACTGCCTCCCTGGCTGGTTTCCTGCTTCTAATGCATTTGAAGAAAGTTTTATTTTTAGCCTTTATGTTTTTTGCCATATGCTCCTCATATTCCCTTTTTGCCTGCCTGATCACAGACTTGTATTTTATTTGCCACAGCCTGTGTTCCCTTTGATCAACCTCACTGAAACTACCTTTCCACCACTTAAAGGAATCCTTTTTACCTTTCACAGCTTCCATTACTTTGTTTGTTAACCATGCCGGCTTTTTTCTATACCTATTTGTGCCTTTCCTAACCTGTGGTATATATATTTTTCTGAGCGTCTAGGATTGTAGTTTTAAATAGTTTCCATCCCCAATGGTTTTGACCCTTTCTGCTTTTCCTTTCAGTTTCCTCCTCACATGTCCCTTTATATCAGAGAAGTTTCCCCTTTTAAAGTCAGAAGTGGTTGTGTCAGTCTTTCTGGCCAATTCCCTATTTATACAAATGTTAATAACATTATGGTCACTGTTCCCAAGTGGTGCAATCACTTTTACATCTCTCTCCAGGTCTTAGGCATTACTTAGGACCAAATCCAGGATTGCCTCTCTCCTGATAGGTTCCATGACCATGTGCTCTCCATTTCCTGTTAAATAACCAGGTTTTAATTCACAAGGAGACTTGTCCTCTTATTCCATGACTGCTGAGTTGACTTAGGAGCCTTTGAAGAGAAACTTTATTAAAACTTTTCTAGAAGTCTAGGTAAAAAACATCTACTGTGTCACCAGTGTCCACACGTTTGTTCATCCCCTCAAAGAACTCTAAAAGGTTAATGAAACAAGATCTTCCTTTACAGAATCCATGCTGATTCTTCCTCAACAGCTTTTGTTCGTCCATGTGCCTACTAATTCTATCTTTAATAATGGATTCCATCAACTTATCCAGTATTGACATTAGACTGACCAGCCTGTAATTTCCTGGATCTCCTCTGGAACCCTTTTTTGAAGATGGGGGCTACATTGGCTACCTTCCAGTCCTTGGTAATGCTGGCAGGTTTTAGTGATAGATTGCATATTTTTTGTCAGGTAATCCACAAGTTCACATTTGAGTTCCTTCAGAACTCTTGATGGTATGCCATCTGGGCCTGGTGATTTGCCAGTTTTTAATTTGTCCATCAACTCAATTCTACGCCCTGCCTAATAATGGCAGTTTTGGAATGGGCAAGTACTTCCCATTTTTCACAGTGAAAATAAAGGCAAAAAAGGCATTCAGGTTCTCTGCCATTCCCTATCATACCCTGTGGTCATCCAATGGCCACACTGCCTCCCTGGCTGGTTTTCTGCTACTATTGTATTTGAAAAAAATGTTTATTGTTGTTGGTCTTTATGTTTTTTTGCAATATGTTCCTCATAGTTCTATTTGCCTGTCTGATTACCAACTTGTATTTTATTTGTCAAAGCCGGTGCTCCATTTTATTTACCTCACTTGGACTAGCCTTCCACCATTTAAAGGAATCCTTTTTACCTTTTGCTGCTTCCATTACTTTGTTTGTTCACCATGCAGGTTTTTTTAAAAAACTAGTTGTACCTTTCCTAACCTGCAGTATATATTTTATCTGAGCTTCCAGGATTGTAGTTTTAGTCTCCAAGCTTCCCAAAGGGATTTGACCTTCCTTACCTTTCCTTTCAGTTTCCTCTTCACAAGCCCCCTCATTTGAGAGAAGTTACCTCTTCTAAAGTTAAATGTGGTTGTGTTGGTCTTTTTTGGGCAACTCCCTAGTTACATAAATGAAAAGTTCGAGGGATAATTGGAGGGATCTGTAGGATCCAAGGTTGGTTTCTTTAAGAGTGGTACAACCACAGCCTTTTTTAGCCCCCCTGGATATACCCCTGAATCCTGGGACAGATTGATAATGTCTACCAGGGGCCCAATATTCCCTCAGCAATGGTCTTCACCAACTATGAGGGGCATGGGTCTAAGAGGCATGTGGTTGGCCTAACAACACCCAGAATCTTGTCAACATCAGCCAGGAAAGTTGGCTGAAGTTGTCAAATACTGAATCCAAGGACGGCTAAGGGGCCTCCAGTTCACATACTGTATCAATGTTGGCTAGGAGGACATGACAGAGCAACAAGACATTATCTGCAAAAAATCTCACAAAAACCTCACAGCTAATGGTTGAATTCCTAACATTTTGGGTTCTCTCAGTGAGAGAAGTTAGAAACCTAATTACCCTAAACAATTGTGCTGGGCAAGAGCTAGCGGATGTGATGGGGACTGTATAAAATTCCTTTTTAGCAGCCTTCACCGCCACCTCATAGGATTTCATAAATATCCTATAAGATGTTCTTGCAGCTTTGTCATGAGTTCACTGCCAGACTTGCTCTAGTTGTCTGAGTTCCTGTTTCATCCCCCTGAGTTCCATAGTATACCAGGGGGATAATTTAGGTTGGGAGCAAAGAGGACACCAGGGAGCAATTTCATCAATGGCTTTGTAGAGATGGGAATTCCAGACCTCTATCAGTGCCTCTAATGAATTGCCGGTGGGCATCAGATCCCACAGAGCCTTCTGGAACCCAACTGGGTCCATTAGTACATGTACACAAATTCATTAGTACATGTACACAAATTCATACTCTAGAGTTAAGGAAGACAGACTGGAGTAGGGAATAATTTTCTAAAGGGCCTGCTCTAAACTGGTGATTGACATTTTCCTCACATCAAGGCTTCTTGCTTTTGCCTCTGCTGTTTATTAACCACATGAGATCTTTGAATAGTTCAGAATGTCTTCAATACAGAGATGACATCAAGTATATATTTCTTTAACAAGACCTCTCTTTTGAATCTATGCCTGGGGGCTGAGGTGAATGAGGGAAACAAACCAAAATCAAGATCAGACAAGACAGAAGTGTTGGCTAGAGGAAGGAAGATATTGTGTAGGGATTGAATGATGCAAGAGGCCTTTTGCTGGTGGAATGCCTCTTGCATTGGCACTAAAGGAAAATGCAACCATTAGCTACATGGATCTGTAGGATCCAAAACATTGTTACTGGGTGATGCCCTGTATTTTTCGCAAAAGGTCGTATTGATTTGGTCATAAAACATAAATCCACTGCTAGAGGAAATTAAAATGAAATAATTTTGGAAGATCCAGATATAACTAGCATGATGGGCTTGATGGTTTCTCTCTTTACCCTAGCCATCTGAATCCTCCTAGGAATTAAAATTCTCTGAAATATTTTACTTCTGTAATAGAATAATCTCCAGTTTTTCTTTATGAATTTGTTCATTGTCAGATGCTGAATCTATATCACAATGGTCCAGGCTAGCCCAATCTCATCAGTTCTCAGAAGCTTTAGCAGGGTTGGTCCTGGTCCATATGTGGACGGGAGACCACCTAGGAACACCAAGGTCGTTTATTGGACAGTGTTGCCATCTATTCCAAAAAAGGAGGGTTTGGATCTAAGGTACTGTGTTCAAACAAGTGAAAATGTTCTCTAAAGTTAGCTTAAACTTTCTCAGTTTATTCCTTAAGATCTATTGCTTGAAAATACCAAACCAAATCTAAAAATGGAAGAGACCACTGAACATCTTATTCCAGGATTTGGGATTTCATATATTTGAAAGGCACATAGAAGTTGCTTTATTCTCATAGACAGGATAGAAAATGAGCATGTGTTAAAATCTATCCCATTCAAATCACTAGAACTGTAGTCTTAACTTCAGGTGAACACCTTTGGTTGGGGTGCTGTGATTAAAATATTTTATATAGCCTTTTCTGTAGCAACAGGAAATCAAGAACATTAACTTAGAAATTAATTTTCAGTTAGGCATATTAATGTAATGAGCAGAGTACGTAAAACTCATGAGTCACATGAGATAAAGAGTAAAGATTAAGTGCAATTTCTGGAGATGGCACCGTCAATAATTATGGGGCCAATAAATCTTGCAATAAAATAAAAAACATCATGAAGTTAATCTTGAACACTGATATGTCAAATTGCTAGGCTGTATTAGGTAAGTCTATATCATAAAAGACTACCAGTGAAATCCTAAGGGTAGTTTTGTGGGAGTAAGCGCTATTGAATAACATGGGACTTACTTCTGAGTGGAGCTGTTTAGAATCACTCCATATGATTATTACAAAACTGCACCTTTTCCTCTCAGCCATTCCTATATGCCGTTGTATGCAGGAAATTTCTCCATTAAAATGAGTATGGATTCTTTTTGAGTAGTGCTCAGAATTGGCAGATCTGCAAACGCCAATTACTTCCTATACAGAAGAAGCCATCTGGAAGAAAATTCCTGGACACAGGACTCAGAGGTACGCAGCCCAATAATGCAGCTGGACATGGGTCTACTAGATCATTGCCCTGCAGATGAAAAGGCTGGAAGTCAGCAGTGCAGAGAGGAACCATCTGCTACCATTACAAAAGGGAGAGTTTAGAAATGGGCTGGTGCTTTGATGATTACTAAATTTAGATTTGGGAACTGATGGCAGAGTAATTTGTTCATGACCTAATCCACAAGGGGAAAAACCCCATCTCACTGAAATCCACAGTGCTGGAACAGTGTCAGGATTTCAGGATACAACCTCATTTTTAAGCAGAGAGAAATGCCAGTCAGCTGATCACTGACATTCTTTCAAAGTACAACTGAGATGTACATACAAAGAGAAAATCCAAACCTTGGTAATCTACCTGGTATTTCACCCTAACATATGGAGGTGCTTTGTAAACATCAACGTGTACGGACCAGAGTGTTGTCACACACAGTCCAGAAAGACAATCTTTTCTTGTGAACTGTAATTCAGGGAATGGGGCTGATCTTCGACATACAGTTTGCATCAGATGTTTTTAAAAGGCTGCAGACAGGGAAGCTTATCAGGCTTTAGTTAGAGGAGGTATTTTGTACAATGTCCTATGATGATGATGATTAGCATTAGTCTTATAGGCACATGGAGAGGAAATGTACCATTCTCCATTTATTCCTCTTGAGTAGCTGATTATGGTTTTCTTAACACCTCCAGCAAAATGATCAAAGAGCTTGTTCAATTACTCAAGTATTTCCCCATCAAATGAGAAGTGATGGATTTTTCCCAAAGAAATCGCCTATTATTTACAGCCAAAAGGCAAGGGCAACCCCCACACACACCAAAAATGGCTGTCAACCTCTTTATGTGAGATTTAGTAAAGAGGTGATAAAGCATAATCAAGTTAATACACCCAATCTAGTAACAAATTATTTAAAGCTGCCAGTAGAAAAAAATTCTATGGAAACATTTGATTCCAAATAATTTAATTGGCAGCTTACTCCGATTATTCAACTTGCTCAGTGGCTCTCATGAACAAAAAGGGGTAGTGGTGGCTAAGCATGAGTAAAAAAGAAATGCCAACTGCTGCTTATTGCTTCTATATGGGGCCAAACTAGATCAATTTAACCTGGCATGGGCCACAAATTCTGGCTTTCTATGAAACAGCATTATTAGAACATCTATTAGTTCCTTCCTTTTCTAAGTTAAAGAAATATGTAATACATACCATTTTTATGAGTATTTTAATGCCCCACCTTTCAGTTTTTAAAACCTTCAAGACAGTCCAGAACAGTCAATTACAACTAACTGTCTCAATTGCAATCCAACAAAACGAGAACTATTGCCCCACATATAGTAAGAAATGCACAGAGGAGAACAGAGGCCAGCAGCAAAATCAGAAATAGCTGGAGGAAAGCACTGAATAATATTGTCAGCTTTTACACTTGTGCTAGAAGGAAACGGGATTAAAAGTGTTATGCAGGAGATCATGACACACAAGGACAATGTATACCACAGTCACCTGCCAATGGCCCATCTAGTTCAACACTCTGTCACACAGCAGCCAAAAATACCAGGTGCCATCATGAGGTCCAGCAGTGGGGCCAGGACACTAGAAGCCCTCCCACTGCTGCCCCCACCCTCCAGCACCAAGAATAGAGTGCATCACCTGCCCTAGGCTGAGAGTTCCTATCTATACCTTATGGCTAATAGCCACTGATGGACTTCTGCTCCATATGCTTATCTAATTCCCTCTTGAAACTGTCCATGCTTGTAGCTGCCACCACCTCCTGTGGCAGTGAATTCCATGTGTTAATCACTCTTTAGGTGAAGAAGTACTTCCTGTTCTAACCCGACTGCTCAGCAATTTCATGGAGTGCCCATGAGTTCTTGTATTGTGAGAAAGGGAGAAAAGTACTTCTTTCTCAACCTGATCAATCCCATGCATAATCTTATAAACCTCAATCATGTCACCCCTCAGCCGTTGTTTCTCCAAGCTAAAGAGCCCCAAGCGTTTTAACCCTTCTTCATAGGAAAAGTGTTCCAACCATTTATCATTCTAGTTCCCCTTCTCTGCACTTTTTCCAATGCTATAATATCCTTTTTGAGGTGTGGCGACCAGAACAGTACACAGTATTCCAAATGAGGCTGCACCAATGATTTATACAGGGGCATTATGATACTGGCTGATTTGTTTTCAATTCCCTTCCTAATAATCCCCAGCATAGCGTTGGCCTTCTTTATTGCAGTTACACACTGTCTAGACATTTTCATTGAGTTATCTACTACGACTCCAAGATCTCTCTCTTGGTCAGTCTCTGCCACTTCAGACCCCATCAGTGTGTATTTATAGTTAGGATTTTTGGCTCCAATGTGCATCACTTTGCACTTGGCCATACTGAACACCATTTGTCACGTTGATGTCCACTCACCCATCCTCGACAGATCCCTTTGGAGTGCCCCACAATCCTCCCTGGTTTTCACCACCCTGAACAACTTCATGTCATCTGTAAATTTAGCCACTTCACTGCTTACTCCCAATTCCAAATTGTTAATAAACAAGTTAATAACATTGGGCCGAATACTGATCCCTGTGGTACCCCACTGCTTACCAGCCTCCACTGAGAAAGTTTCCCATTTATACTCACACTGTTTCCTATTTATAAGGCAGATTTTGATCCACAAGAGGACTTGTCCTTTAGATCAGTAGCCTCTCACACAGTCCCACAAACTACTCTGAGCAGACAAGCCTACCACTCACCAACTCCAACCCACAATGATAAGGGGTTTGCTTCCCTGCCCTTTAAACTTGATGCCAGTCACTTCCCAGCCAATCACCTCTTGGCATGGATGGGTGCACATCAGGCTGGGTTAGAACATCTGTATCACCAATCACTGATGCTCTGATCTCCCACTTGAAGCCTGTATCCCATGGGGTACTTGTTTCCAGGTGGCAGAGATAGCCATCTCACGTATCCCAGTGGAGTCCAGGCATTCCAATGGGGTTGCTATTGCACTATTTTGGTGTTGTGTTATAGCGCTATACCACTATAGTGCTCTAAAGTGAATGTTCAAAAAAAAAAAAAGGATGGAGATCACCCTCATGGGCAAAAAAGGGTGGGAAAACAAAGTGGCGCAAGAGGAAGCGCAACAAGGCATTTTACACAGCACCCCATAGTGCTTCAGAAACGGTATAAGAAAGTGAAGACCGCTTGGAAGCAGTTTACAGGTAAAACGGTTCAGAAACGCTTCCCTAACGGGACAGAAGCATTTCTGTCTGAAAGTGAAAATATATTCCAGTAGGGAACCATTACTGAAACGGTTCTGTCTGAAATGTCAGACCAGAAACCGTAAGGGAACAGTTCCTGAACCTGAATATATCGGCTGTCTGAAATTCCCTTTGTCTTATTCACACAGAATAGACTCAAAACTCATATTCACACAGACTAAACTGTCTGTCTTATTCACACAGAATAGACTCAAAAACTCCCATAGTCACACAGACTATGCTCTCTTCAAACGTCACACACAGAATCTCTCATAGACACCCCTCCTCCCACACTCTCAGTAATCAGCCAATCATATCACATGTATCTACCTCTATCACTCTTCTTACAGTACTGCAGTGAAACTAAACATTCAATGAAACACACACACCAAAACATGAAATCATTACAGGGACCACTTGGATTGTACCTTGGAGAGGGCAATGAGGAGAAGAGACCACAGTGTTGAAAGGCCCACTGTTAAGTATATTCAGGATTAAACTGCAAAAACAAACAGCGCCTATTGAGAACATAAGACCCTTGCTGGACCAGACCAAGGGCTCATCTAGTTCCACATTTCCAACAATGGCTGTTTCTTACAGCAACTAAGGGCAGTCTTAGTGATTCTGGAGTCCTGGGTAGAAATCCAGGATTGGGCTCTATAGCTACTGGCACCCACCCCATCAGGGCCAAGCAAAGAACCAGCCCATGTAAGATGGGCGGGCATCACCACTGCCATGGGAAGTGAGCTGCCCAAGCCCCTAGAGTCTTTTTGCCTGCTAGATTTGATACCATTGGGTTGTGAAAATTTGCCTTGGACTCCACTTAATACAAAATAGCATTTTGATTTGTGCAGTCACTGTATTTACCTTGACTCACTATACCCTTTTCTCTTCGAAATGATCTTAATATTACATGCGGTACCATCAAGGTATACTGGGCAGTATTTTTTCTCTGAACTGTTATTGCCCCTAGGAGGGCTTGTGCTTGTTGACTATTTTGGATTGTATTAAGAATCATCATTCTGTGGTTTGTGTGACTTTATGATGTATATTACATTCTCTTGAAGTGCTGTGTTTACATATTCAGTATATTTAATATATTCCTATGAATATCATTACTTGTCTTTAAAAACTTTTGGGGAGAGTTTCCACCTCTTCGCAAGCCCCAGAGGGGGCAGGTGCAAGTGGTCAGGAGCTTGCTCTTCTTCTTCCCCTTCTTTTGAGGGGGTGGGGCTGTGGGCTGTTACCTCCCAAAAGCATGCGGCCCAAAGCAGCAGCCCCTGTTACCCACTCCCTGAAAACAACCCCTGAAGACAACAGTTCTTGTCAAGGATTTGTCGCCAGCTCTTCTAAATATGGAGGTTCCTTATCTGTTCTAATGGCTAAGTTACAAACAATGTTTTAGTATCCTTTATACATCATGATAATTAGAGCAGTGTTAATGATGTGGTTCAGTTGTTGTTTTTTCCCCAGCCAAAGAATTTCTGCCTTTGACATAAGTGCAAAGCTGGCTTTCTTTAGTTTTGGTAGCAGATCTTCCATATAAAACCAAAACTGAAAAATGTATGTTCACTCCATATGACAATTGCATATATTTTGCTGCAGATTCACAGCATACTTTCAATTCAGTGTGGTGTGAATCTGCAGCTAAACAGATATATAAGGTAACACTATGTACTTTTCATATTTTTTTCAAAATGTTCGCCAATGCAGTGTTGGCTATGTGCGCACAAAATACAGCATCATGTTAACTACATATTAAAAATATCAAGGGTTTCCACATTCACTGTCAACATGTGCAGCAACACAAAACAGGAATATATTTCAGACTGGAACCTCTCTGGGTCAGCAATCAGTCTTCTCTGTGTATTCTGCAAAGTGCCAAGAACAATGATAGCCATATAAGGACACAACAGACACAGCATTCTCAGCCATAACAATCTCAGAACAGGAATTTCCTCCCTCCTTGTAACTGATTCTCTTTACTCACCATTCCTAGGTTAAAAAACACAGGATATCATTTTAGCAAAAATAACATAGCTGTAATTCATGTGGTGGAAAACCCTGGTTATTCAGTTGTACAAGTTTGATTTTTACAACGCTGCTAAAAATACACAGAAAAAGGAGGAAATCATGTCATGCCTTTAGTATATAAAGGGAAACAACCCTGGATTTACACCCCAATTGATTAGATTAATCTTCTAGAGTAAGAGAAAAAATGGAGAAATGATGAAGATTTAAATTCAGTTCCTTTCTTGTATCATACAGGACTTCATCAACAACCACCAGCAATTGAGGAGAGAGATACATCATTATACTTATTTATAGCATTAACTATTTTGCATTCATCCACACAAATGAAACTATAAAAGAAAGAAAAAAAACATAAAAGGAAAGTGTGGTTCTTTCATTAGCTTGTCTGTAATGTTGGATTGGTCCATAAATTAGGGTGTATAAGGGGATAAGGGTGTGTGGGGGGGGAGAGAATTCAAAGCTTTGCCATTGTAATTACAGCTCTTTAAATATCAAAAGGCACAAAAGAAGATTCCTTTTGAAAAGAGTGCCGACATTCTTGGCAAGCTGTTATTAAATACTTGCATAAATCGGCAGTTTGTACCCCCTCTACAAGTGTAGGTGACATTGCTATAAAAGGGTACAGGTCTTTGTTACGTGGGCTAGGTGTGCTTCCCAGCTACTTCTGTCTGCTCTGGGAAAGATGTTACATTTGCTGTACCTGGTTTGGGTTGTCCTCAATGCTTATCTTACCTTGAAATGTAAGCTAAAGTTATAGAAAGAGCAAGAAGTAGTCACAGAGTCAAAGGCCGGGAAGGATCTCCTGGATCCATTTAGCTAGTGGTGGCACTTCCCTCCAGATAAGGAAGACTTCCCCTGAAGAGGCTCAGAGCACCATCACTAGTGGGACAGATGCATGTGATCCAGTTCAATGGAAGTCAGCTTTCTGTTCTGTGATTCAACAGCACGCAAGTGAATGAAGTGGTCCTCTTTAGACCTACTTTCCCAGAAGATTAGTCGAAATTTCCCAGCGTAGTGAACCCATTTACCTTTTTAATATCAAATTGTTATCCATTTTATTATTTTGTGCAGAGACCTAACAGCATTCAGAAACCAGAAGAAAATTTCCATAACTCCAGCACTTTGCTACCGACCTGAAAGTCAACATTACTCAACAAAGTAACTTTCCAAGGAAACTCCACTGTGAAAATGCTAAACTGGAATTGATTACGTTCATCTAGATTTGAGCTAAAAGAATTCAGCAAACTTCAGACATGTGCGCTGCACCCTGCAAACATGCCACTTGCTCAGTTCCTCTCCTCTCTACAGCTCCATGGATTTTTGCCCATGAAATTTTCCTGACCCCCAGCAATTCCTTTTAGGAATTCAGGAGGTTACTGGGAGAAGGGGAAAGTAAAGAAAGACACACACACCCCCGCTTTCCACAGCAGATAAAAGCCAATAACTGCAACTGAAGAGTGGCCATGGTAACAATAGTTTTGCATAAAAATGTCAGACTGTACCAATTTTATGACCTGTTGATCATTTCTCTCTACATCCGTGTTTGTGTGTGCATGCACAGGCCAGATGATAACATGGCTGCTTGCCCATGAAAGCTTAAATAGTTCTGAAACACTACAAAATCTGTTTGACTAACCATAGCAGATCATCAACAACAAAAATGAATATGTCCATACTTTTACTTTTCTTTCAACATCTTTAAAGGCTATTGGTCCCTTTCTTGTCTTCTCTGTTTGGACCCTCTATGGGGTACTCCAGTATCATCTTACTATTTTGTTTACAAGCAGAAAAAAAGTTTGAAGATTTCATTTGCTTCACATAGTTAAACTATTATGTCAAGAGGAAATCTTCTGTGGTAATTTCAATGGAATAGCCATATTAGTCTATTGCACCAAAAATAAATGGGAGCTTGTGGCTTTTTAAAGACTAACATTCTTATTTGAACATAAGCTTTTGTGGATGAGAGGTCTTTATAAGGGGGGGAAATACTCTCCGAGCCTAGCCAGTGATGCCATAAGTCAAATGCATTTGCTTTGAAAAGCAATCCAACATTCATTTCAAATTAAAGAATCAAATTAACGTTTATATTTGATCCTAGCTGGGAGCAAGAAAAAGGTCAAGCAAAATGAATGCACAGATTATCTGGAAAGAAACACAATATTTAATAAAAGTGATTGAAAGGGCTGGAACACAGGAAAGTTCTAGGTTCAGAACCCAAAATCACCAGTTAAAAGCATCAGGTCATATGTTTTATTAACAGTATCTACCTGAAACTCTGGAGGAGCTGCTGCAACTCAGAACACACGCTTTTTAAAATTTCGCTATCAAGTCAAAGCTGACTTACGGTGACCTTAGGGGGTTTTCAAGGCAAGAGATGTACAGAGGTGGTTTACCACTGCCTGCCTCCACACCATGAACCTAGTATTCCCTGGTGGTCTCCCTTCCAAATACTGACCAGGGCTGACCCTGCTTAGCTTCTGAGATCTGACGAGGTCAGACTATCTAGGTCAGGGTGAACACAACAGTACTGACCTTGACAGACCAATAGTCTGACCTAGAATAAAACAGCTTCATGTGTTCATACTTGTGTACTCATACTTCATGTGTTCATACATTCAAGCCTCTCATACAAAGCCCAAAGGGGCCGGCTTCTGGTCTGGGATTCATGGCGTCCTAACGTGTTCTGGCTTGCTCTTAGAGCTCCCAGAGCATACGGAGGGTCTTGACGACAGGGTGGGCTTCACATAGCCCACCGCAGATCCCCCCAGGCAGGGGGTGACTGGCAGCGAGCCTGGCCCGAGAGAGGAGTTGAGATCGGCTGATAGCGGGGCTTTAAAGAGCGTCGCGACCAGCCTTGATCCCCTCCCCCAGAGAAGGCACTTCGGAAAATCTCTACAAGACCCCACCGAGTTGGATTCTCAACATAAGAACGCATGACCCAGACCTCCAAGACATTCTACGGAAACTGATATCAAGGAAACACTGCTATAACAAGACACGGACTTTAACTTTTTAAAATTGCTCACCGGAGACGCGTTTCGGCCGAAAATAAACAACATCCGATGAAGCGCATGATCGTGCTGTATCTGTCGTACTAACATTGGAGCGGAAAAAGTGCAGTTAAACAGCTAAAAAAGGCCAAAAAGCCGAATTGTTGATCATTCCTGCGGTTAGATTATTGACTTTAAAATAGAAACTAACAGTAACTCCGCGAGAATTACAGTGGAAAAGTACTATAGCTGCTGCAGCAGAAATCGGCAAATCAGGAAGTGACTTCAGAACAGACAAGTAATCATCCTAGAGAAGACCAAGGAGGCCGGAAGAAGGGAGGAAATCAGGAACAAGGGGGACCATCAAGACTGCCGGACAGGAAGTGAGTACCTGGAAGAACCATTTACCATAGAGAAATTGCGCCCGCCATTTTGGGAAGGTCAGAAAAATTTTCTTTGATTTTAAACGAAAGACTCAATAGAAAAAAGTGAAACTAGTGCGATTTAGGTGGGCACAAGAAGGACTTTGATTTAGAGTGGGTTGGAGGGAAAACTTTGAACAACGGCTTACGACCTGCGGCAACGACAGAGGGCAAATACCTGGTCCTCCCCGAAAATGGCTGGGAAAGAGGAAAAAAACCTACAGGGCATGATGGAAGCTATGGAGAAACGAGTGATGGATGCGATTCTGAAGTTGGAAAAGACTGTAATAACAGAAGTAACAGAGTTGAAAAAAGAAATGTCTGGAATTACAAAAGAGATACAGACGCTGACCAAAAGAGCAGATGAGATGGATGTAAGGGTGAAGGGAGTAGCATCTAATATAGCTGAGGTCACTATAGAGACAGATAAAGTGAATGTGATGGTCCAATATAATGCAATGATTAACCACATGAGATTCAGGGGGATCCCTGAAGACAAGAATGAGGACATCCATTCAGTTATGGTAGATGCTGTTGCAGACTTTTTGAAAATGGAAGAGGAGAGAGTGGCGGCACAGATTGATGTGGTATACAGAGTCAATTCTGCGATTGCGCAAAGGAAAAAATTACCTAGAGATGTAATTGTCCAGTTTATATCTAAGAAGCTGAAGGAGGATTTGTTTAAGCAACAATTTCAGGATGACTTCACAATTGACAACAAGAAAATTATGGTCCTAAAGGAACTACCCAGAGCGATGCTTCAGGACAGACGACTTTTTAAAGACCTGATTGACAAGCTGAAAACAGAGGGCATAAGATATAGATGGGAAATTCCTAAAGGCGTCAGTTTTTCGTTCAAGCAGAAGAGAGTCACCATCAAGTCAGTTGACCAAATGACCAGATTCATCAATGATAATTTTAAAGACTCTGATAAATAATTATAATACCAACATGGAGAGTCAAATAATTTCATGGAATGTTAATGGACTGAATTCACCCCAAAAAAGGAAAAATGTCAGACTCTGGTTGGAAAAACAGAAATGTGATATTGTTTGCTTGCAAGAAACACATATTAAAAGATCAGATGCCAAATTTTTGATTCAAAAAAGATTAGGAGAGGAATTTTATTCACTCTCCTCCCAAAAGAAAAAAGGAGTTGTTACATATATTAAAAAGGAGTTGGAACCAAAAGAAATTTTTAAAGACAATGAAGGGAAATTTTTGGCGGTAGAAGTTGTGTTGCAGAATAAAAAGACATTAATTGTTAATCTCTATGCTCCCAATGGGGCAAAGGAAAACTTTTTTCAGGATTTGTGGGAACAACTACGACAGTTGACCTATGAGCAAACGATTTTAATGGGCGATTTTAATGGTACTGTTGACAATGTTGTTGATAGAAAATCCAAAAAAGGAATTGAGGCCATGGGCAAACTTCCTAAAGTCTTTTTTCAATTGACTAAACATGAACACTTGGCAGATGTTTGGAGAGTTAAAAATCCCAGAGATAGAGAGTACTCTTTTTATTCATTAAGACACGAATCTTTTTCAAGGATAGATATGATGTGGATGACAGAGAATTTAATCTTGCAAACACGCAAAATTGAGATATTGCCTAGGATTCTTTCTGACCACAGTCCGATAAAATGGTCAACGTATGTTAAGAGAAAAAATTTTTGATGGCGACTTAATGAAGATTTGCTGGACAAGCAAAATATTGTGGATAAAATAAGGACAGAAACCCAAACATACTTTCAATTGAACTTAAATAAAAGTGTACAGACGCAAACGGTATGGGAAGCCTACAAGGCTGTGATGAGAGGACATCTGATTGCAATCAATAATAATGAAAGGAAACAACAAATGAAGATAGACAAAGAAATTATGGAAAATATTCGGAAAAAAGAAACAGAACTCAAGAAAAGGCCTGGCAAAAAGAAGATTTTGAGAGAATTGAGGATTTTAAGGGAGCAATATGAGGCAAGGTTGAACAAAGAAGTATTTTGGAACTTGAAAAAATTGCAACAGAAATCCTTTGAAGGTGCAAACAAACCTGGCAAATATTTAGCATGGCAATTGAAGAAAAGAAGAGAGAATAAAACAATCACTTGTTTGAAAGATGGAAATAAAGAGATTTTAGACCCAGGAGGAATCAAGAGGGAATTTTTTAAATACTACGCGACTCTCTTTCAAGCGAGGCAAGCGGATCCTCAAAAAATGTTGGATTACTTATCCAAAGCTAACTTGATTCAACCAAACCCTGAAATGAAAACATTTTTAAATGCTGCAATAACTAAAGATGAAATTAGTAAAGCAATAGCTGAGGCAAAAATCTCTAAAGTTCCAGGCCCGGATGGCTTTTCAGCTAAATTTTATAAAAAATTTCATGAAGATTTGGTCCCGGTGTTGGAGATTCTTTTAAACGAAATTAGAAAGACAGGAAAGATTCCAGACTCCTGGAATGAAGCTGCAATCACCTTAATTCCTAAAGAAATGCAAGATTTAACAAATGTTAAAAACTACCGGCCCATTTCATTATTGAACAACGATTATAAAATATTTGCAAAAATATTGGCAGAGCGCCTTAAAAAGTTTTTGAAAGACACTATTGTTGAGGATCAAGCTGGTTTTTTACCAAATAGACAAATTATAGACAATATGAGGGTGGTTTTGGACGCAATTGAGTATTATGATAAACACCCTGAAAAAGAAGTTGCTTTTTTATTTTTGGATGCAGAGAAGGCTTTTGATAACTTGAATTGGGAATTTATGTTTAAAGTGCTTGAGGAATCTTTGATGGGCGTAGAATTTATAAGAATGATTCAATCGATATATAAAGAACAAAAAGCTTCGGTGATTGTCAATGCAGAACCAACAGATATGTTCCGGGTAAGAAAAGGTACTAGACAAGGTTGTCCCCTGTCACCATTGTTATTTATCTGGATTTTGGAGATTTTGCTACAAGCGGTTAGAGATGATGATAACATAAAAGGTTTGAATATTGGAGGTTTTTCATTTAAATTAAGAGCATTTGCGGATGATATCATGTTTATTGTTGAAGATCCTGTTAATAATATGCCTAAGGTATTTGAAAAAGTAAGAGAGTTTGGTGATCTTGCAGGGTTTTATGTCAACAAAAATAAATCTAAGATACTGTGTAAAAATATGACTGGTACAAAGCAACAAACGTTACAAAATGTGACAGAATGTGAAGTGGTTAAAAGGGTTAAGTATTTGGGAGTTGAAATTACAATGAAAAACATAGATTTGTTTAAGAATAATTATGAAAAACTGTGGGGTTCGATAAAGAGTGATTTAGAAAAATGGGAAAAACTAAGATTATCTCTTCTTGGAAAAATTGCCGTTATTAAAATGAATGTACTGCCCAGGTTAATGTTTTTGTTTCAGACAATACCAATTGTGAAAGATGGGAAAGTGTTGGTAAAATGGCAAAGAGAAATCTTTAAGTTTATCTGGGCAGGAAAGAAGCCAAGAATTAAAATGAAGATAATGTATGATATTAAAGACAGAGGTGGCTTCCAAGTCCCGAATTTGCGTTTGTATCATGAAGCAGTATGTATGTCTTGGTTATCTGAATGGGTAAATTTGGAAAATAGAAAACTTTTAGCTCTTGAGGGACACGATTGCAGATTTGGCTGGCATGCCTATCTTTGGTATGGGAAAAACAAAGTCGATTCTATGTTTAAGCATCATTATGTAAGGAGGACATTGTTTGATGCATGGACCAGGTATAAGCATACAATTTCGGATGAGAGGCCTCTGTGGATTGTTCCAGCTGCAGTTATACATTGGTTTTCAGAGCATAAAGGTAATGACTGGTTGAAATATCAGGAATTGTTGCAAAAAGAAGGGAAAAAATATGTTTTAAAACCAAATAATGAATTGAATTTGAGTATGGTTGGCTACAATATTGTCAAATAAGGGACATCTATAAAAAAGATTGTAAAGAATTTGGTTTTAGAGCTATGAATGATGATTTTGAGAATATATGGTTGAAAAAAGAGCGGAAAATGATATCAAAGATGTATAAAACTTTGTTGACTGTATATACTTTGGATGAAACTGTTAAAGAACAAATGATAAAGTGGGCCATAAATATGAACAAAGAAATTTCTATGGAATCATGGGAATTTTTGTGGAAAAGATCTTTTAAAATGTCTACCTGTATCAATGTAAAAGAAAACTGTTATAAGATGATGTATAGATGGTACATGACACCAAAAAAGATTGCTAATATTAGTATGGATAAGAACTTGAGTAATAAATGTTGGAAATGTAAAAAAGTAGAGCGTTCTTTTTACCATATGTGGTGGTCATGTGATAAAGTGAAAGCATACTGGTCTAATATACATTGTGTGATGCAGAAAATATTGAAAATCCCAATTGAGAGAAAGCCAGAACTTCTTCTCCTCGGTTTGACAATGGAAAAAATTCCACAAGAAAAAAGGACACTGTTATGGTACATGATTACGTCGGCGAGAATGGCCTTTGCTCAGCATTGGAAAATGGAGAAGGTGCCAGATATACATGACTGGTTGAGAAAATTGTTATTTTTAGCGGAAATGGACAAAATGACAAAGAAATTAAATGGACAAATGGCAGAACAGTACTTAAAAGACTGGGAAGGATTGAAATTGTATCTAGAAACTGAATATAGAATGAAGGGGAAAATATATAACTTGGATACATATGGATATTGAACGAGAAGTGAAATGAATTTTGAACTGTATGTACTGTTATATATAATATGCTGAAATTGTAGAGGTTATATATAATTGAAAAGTGTTACCTGGTTTGTCGATGTATTTAAGTCTAAGCTTGATTACCTTATAATTTTTCTGTTTGTTATTAGCAGTGTTGGAAGCCTATTAGGGGGGTGGGGGGATTGGGACGGGGATCTTCTTTTTTGAAATTGTATTGGTAACGTGATTGGAAATGTTGAATGTATCCCAATAAAATTTTGTTTAAAAAAAAAAGCCCAAAGGAAAAAATATTGTTTGAACCACCTGGTTTATAGCTGGCCAGACATTAAGCCCTTCATCAATTCTGCTTTGGCTAGAGAAAATAACAAAATGCATATATTTAAAAGAGATGCAGGAGTGTGTTTATTTTCTTCTTAGCTCAAGCATAAGATAAACAAGCCAAAAGGAAAAGGTACATTGTAAAATTTCCTCTTATTATGTAAAAGAGATTGAGGGTTCGCTCCCCCCCCTTTGGCTATGTCAGTAATGTATTCATAAACAGTACAAGATTAACAAGCCCATTTAGACTATGCAAAAAATTATAACAATGAGTTAATACCAATTTCATATTGGTCACTTATCTTCAAAAGGGAAAGGAGTTATCTTTAAAGTTCATTAACTGGTCATGAGGTTACTAAAATTGCTTTCTTTACTGTTTTAACTTTGCAATTGCATTTGAGAATATACTTCCAAATAGTTCATCTTTGAGGAAAAACCAAAAAATTCTAACTTCCTTTGATAGCCTGAAACTCCTACTCTACTGCCATCTTCTGGTTAGCTAAAGTAATTGTAAAGGTATTTTCCCCCACCAAAACAACAGGAATATCATTAATACATTACAAATGTTGGTCTGAAGCAACAGAACAAAGTTCTAAGACCAACAAAGTTTAACTCTGGGTATAAGTTTTGTGTGACAAAGCTTATACCCAGAATTAAACTTTGTTGATCTTAAAGGTGCCACTGGACCCAAATGTTGTTCTATTACAAATATATTATAGTTGAGTGTTTTACAGGAATATCAACTCCATTTACAGTAATGGAAATATGAGCAGGCAAATTATACATCTGAGTCCCTTTCTTGGATGTTCAGTCACATCAGCTGAATTTGGGGAGAATGGCTGTAACAGAAGTTAGCTCATATGCATCCTGGCTAGTTTTAGTTTTGATGGGATCTGGTTTTCATCTGTATGATATGATGCAGCATACTTATGCCTTGGAGTGCTGGCCCTCCGTTTCCAATAGCCCCTCATCCCTCCACCTTCAAAATATTTGTACTCTACAAATCACAGAGAGGGCTTATGCCACACTGTGTGGGAATATTATGCTCTGAAGATGCCCTCTGACATTTGTCACATTTATATATTTTAGGGAGAACTCATTTGGTTGGATCTAACCAGCTTTTACACTGGTGAAAGAGGCAATGGCATTCCCCTTTGACCACTGGCAAGGCTAAACAGCAGATTATGGGACCTGCATGAACAAGAGTCATCAAGGATGGGGGCTGCAATAAAGAAGTGAATTAGGTGACATTGAGTAAAAAATTGGCTTGGATCCAACACATTGGTAGGAATAGTAAATTTAAGAACAAGCGCCCTGCTGGATCAGACCAGTGGTCCAGCAACCTGTCTCACAGTGCCCAACCAGTTCCTCTGAAGGGCCAACAACTGGGAATAGAGGCCAAGGCATTCCCCTTATGTTGGCTCCTGGCAATTGCTTACCATAGTCTGCCTCTGAATGTGAAGGTTCCCTTCAGTCACCATGGTTAGGATCCACTGATAGACCTATCCTCCATCAATCTGTCTAAATCCCTTTTAAAGCTGTCTATGCCTGCTATGTCTACATAGTGGACATCATTACATCTTCTGGCAACAAATCCCACATTTTAATCACTCATTGTGTAAAGAAATATTTCCTTTTGTCCATCTTGAATCTATTGCCCATCAGCTTCATTGGATGCCCTCAAGTTCTAGTATTTTGGGAGAAGGAGAAAAAGTTCTCTTTGTCTACTTGCTCAATCCTGTGCATATTGTTAGGAACCTCTATAAATTTCTCTTTATATGTTTTGAGGAGGAGGAAGAGGAGGAATTGGATTTATATCCTGCCCTTTACTTGGAGTCTTAGAACAGCTTACAATCGCCTTTCCCTTCCTCTCCCCACAACAGACACCCTGTGAGGTAGGTGGGGATGAAAGAGCTCTTTCGAGAACTGCTCGAGAGAACAGCTCTGAAAGAACTTGTGAGTGACCCAAAGTCACACCAGCAGCTGCATGTGGAGGAGTGGGGAATCAAACCTGTTTCTCTCCTAGAGTCCGTGCTCTTAACCACTGCACCAAAAATCAGTTTTAAGCTACCCTGTTTACCTGAAAGCCTAGTTCTTCCATACGAGCCATTAAGAAAAGAGGGTATTGTCTAAAATTCACATACAAGTTACAGCAATTATGTAAAGTAATTAAAAATGTGTATAACCTTTAGGGGCATTATCTTATATTCAGGGTCATCTTCCTTTTAGATAAATATATCCCCTCACTTATTTTGTCCTGTTTGCATTTAAAGCAAAAAATTAGGATAATTAGGATATGAAATTGGGGTTCCCAACAGTGCCTCGGCAAATGTTGGGAGATTTGAGAGGCAGTGCCTGGGGCTGCATCCCAGAGTTTCTGTGATCTTTACCATAGTGTGAGTTCCTAGGTCATCACTGTGTAGAGGTCATTGTTTCCTTCCACTCCCTCAAGCCTTCAGGGAAGGGAACTTGGAGTGGTTAAATGGGAGGCCAGTTTGGAACTCTTTGGGTTTATGTGCCGTCCATATCATAAAGCTGATCATCCCCAGACATAGATAAAGGAGGTTCTTTAAGTAGCAACTGTCCTTTGATCAAAACCAAAGGCTGATCTCCAGGAAGATGATGCCATCAAAGGCTGCAATCCAATGAACTGTTGCTGGGGAGGAAGGCTTCACTTAAGTGGGCCATACTTGCTGGAGGAATGGCAACTTTTGATTGCTATTTCCTAACAAAAGATTTCCAAGGAAGGTCTATTTGACTGTTCTGGTTTCAGAGGACCTTGCAGTGCAGGAAGTTAAAGGAAAAACATTTTTTCTCCACTTGCCACTGCATACGAACATCAAAGAACTGAAAGATTGGACTAAATGCTGAAAGAACAATTTCTTGCATTCATTCCAGATTTTCAGGAAGATACATAGGCTGAGAGGTTGCATTTTGAGATCAACACTATCATAAGCAATATTTGTGAAAACCATGACATGTGGGAAAGCCCTTGTAGCAAATATTCTTTGGGAAAGGAGTGTTGGATAGGTCTCATTGACCTTGGTGCAGGAAAGTGACATGGTGTCCATATGCAAAATCTGTATGTGTAGAATACTGCTGGAACCCAGAAATGAAAAACTTTGTACCTACCTAGCACTTAGCCCCCAGCATTCAAGGTTGCACGTAATGAAATTAATCTTTTGAATTAAGCAAAAGCACTAGAGCTTTCATTCAGAATATTTTTGCTCATGGTTGCATTTGGGTTCTGATTTTTACAGAATGCATAAAAACTGTGTTAACACAAATTGTTTGGCACCATGTTAATACTATCACAAGAATGTACAAAATAATTTGACATGTTACAAAAATGTTAATAGTTATCATCACACTGCACAACCTTACTTGTTGAAAGTATGTCAATTTCAGATTATATTTGGAACTAATAAAACCAAAATAGGTTACCTGAGTTTAGGGAGCTGGGGTACAGGTGGGGGAGTGGACTGTAAATTTTAGCCAGAAGCCTACAGAACAGAATAGGCAAGGGGTGGCTGGAGCTGAGGGCTGGGACAGAAAGGACAATCAAAAGGGAAGTCCAGAAAGAAAATTCAGCAGTGGATCTGACACAGCCAGGTCAACATATGCAGCAATGAGGTGGCAGAACTCTAAAATCATAGAGTGGACATAACCACTTGAAGCTGTGGGTGAGAAAAACCAGTTTTTAAAAAAAAACACAAAAACACTCACTCCGCAAACAAACAGCCCCCTCTCCCAAAAGGAGAGACATCAGAGTGAAAATTGCTGGCTGTCATTTCTTTCTGTGCTTGTTTTCTATTTTCAGGAAGATTTTCTTTTTACACAGGAACATTCAAATGTGGTTCACTACCCACATTATGATGTGGTTCAGACCAACCTACCATCTTATAACATTTACAACTTTATTCTGTTGCACTGTAAGGCCTGATCTAAATGATATACTTGTTCAGGGTCCTCAATACTTGCAGTGAGTGTTTACCGCTGCACAAGGTATGCTGTGTGGTATAAAAGATATTTAAAAAAAACTTGCACCAAATTACCATTGCTTGCTTTACACAGGAATTTGCAGAAAAACTAGCCCTTTCAAGGAAAGCCATACATACAGATGGCTAGGGAACCTCTGTTCTTACAGATAATTTGGAATCATAACTCAATGATGGAAGATACCAAAATTCCCCAGGAGTATAAAGTACACATTTCAATTGCCATGGGCTAAAATCAACGGATCCTAGAGATGAATTCTTCAGGTGGCCAGCTAACAATTCATCAAACCAAATGAACATATTTTATTTATTTAGATTTATATCCCACCCTCCCAGCCAAGGCTGGCTCAGGGTAACCTTCTAAATGAACTAATCAGAAACCTTCCCTTGATGGCTGTTATCACCTGGACCAAACTGCTACCAAGAGGTTGTTTGGCAAAGTTAACCAACTAGAAGACTTTGACTGAGAACGGAAAAGGAAATGAATCAGATCTCAAAACAGTTTCAAAGTGAAAAGGAGGCTTTCCTTGCTGACTGCATGGTACCTCTGACTTAGGATCAAACATCCTACTCTAGTATTTCTTCACATTTTGAAAGCTATACTATAGCTCCATAGACAAAAAACTGTAAGGAGCTGAAGAAACAAATGATGGGTTGGATCTAACCAGCTTTTCTGTTGGTGAAAAAGGAAATAAGCATCCCCAAAAAGGCTATATGGGGGCGGGTGTGTGTGTGTGTCATGGCATCTGCATGTACAAAAGCCAAGTGGGATTAGAGCTGTAGTAAGGAGGTGAGTTATGCAATACTGAGTGAAAAAAACTGGCTGTATCGAACCTAATGTCATGAATGGTTTCCACTTTTTCAACCCTGGCTGAGAAATAATAAATGAATGAATGGAAATGACTGCATGGTATGCTGGCCTTTGGATTATACTGCTCATGATTCTATGAAGGTATTTAAGGAGGTTTGGCAGTATGCTTGGAAAGGTTTTTGTTTATCATGATTAAGCAGTTTGTTCTAATCACGTGGTCTATGCCACAACAGTTTATCATGAAATCCATATGCAAGATGAGACAAATACTTTCAACTACTGCCAAGTGTGAAAAGCAAAACAATTATGCCACTGTCACTCTTCTACAGGATGGCAGATGAGTTTGGAAGAAGTTAATCAGCACCAAATATCCTAAGGGAGTTAACAGAAGCAGCTCTCCCCCCCACCCATGCAATATGCAACCCAATTACATTTTTTCCCATCAATACTGTCAAGAGAATTTCATTTTTATCCAATAAAGACAATATCTTTATATCCACTTCTGAAGCAGGCAATAATGTGTGAATCAAAAAATTCACACAGTGGGGCAAGGGACAGACAGGGAAGTATCCCCCAGTTTGCAGAAAAATATGAAATTAAAAAATACATTGTGAGTTAAGAAAACCAAAAATCATAGAAGCAATGTCTACTTATTTAAGTGCGCCATGGAAATTTCCAGAGACTACCCTGGGATCTCAGCCTCTTATTGGGTTGCTATGCAACCCACAACCAACACTGCTGAGGATTCCGATACTTGGTTAATGTTTGGGGGAGGGGAGGAGATGCAGACTTAAAAAGGTAAAAAAGTAGGAACAGCAAAAATATTAAAAGGGACTGCTGAAGATGGGATGTGAGTGGGACAGAGGACTGAATGAAAAACAGAAAATAAGTAGGTGGTGGGAAGGAAATGCTGTAGATGCTGCCAAGGGGAGGCAGAGAAGGAAAAGCAAGTAACAAGGAAAGACTCCTCCCCCAAAAGTCCCAAACTTGTATTGTTCTACATTTATGAGGATATACCCCACAGCTTCATCATTCTTGTCTCTCGTATGATCTCCATTGACACTTTCACCAAGTATACTAAATGGACTTTATACTTCTCATTTCTCAAATTTAATAACTTTGTTGTAAGCATACATTCAATGAGCTTTGCTATTGAGATATCAGTGTGTTCCCAGCAGCTCACCAATGTTTTGATCATGATTAGAAGTATTCTTTTTCTGAAATTATATACAGTGTATGTCAGTTTCCAACTTCCATTCATGCAGGAGTTGTACATTATTTTCAATAAACTCATAAAAAAACATTCTGTACATTTAAACAGTTCATTATTATACTTTTTTCCAATCTTCCCATTCTTGGGTAACCCTTGGTATCACTACAAACAAATCTGTATTTTACCCACAAACTACCTCTCTATTGCAAAGGGATTCTAATTTTCGTGGGGTAATGACCAGCCAAACATCTGTAGCCATTATTTCTGTCAAAAATGAATGCATGCCTTTGCCACCATTATCAGTCTTTTCATAGAGAAATCCCTGATATGCTCTGTAGGAACCCCTGACTTCCTAGGAATAAACTGCAAACTGTCAGCAATAGACTACCCATAAATCCTTACAAAAGGAACAGGGGTGGTTATTAAATTCACTAGCTGCTACTTAAGAGTTTACATGGGGTTTCCAAAGGCAGCAATACTAGGCTACAGGCACAGGCAACGTCCATTCTATTCAGAAGACATGACAAGTTTACAAAGTTACTTTTGCCTTCCTTTTATGCAGCGTCCACCACGGGGACTATATTTACTCCACGAGTAATGTTTCTTACATTCTCTTGCTTCTAATTTCCATCACGTCTTGAGCTATAAATACTGCATCTATGTCAACTGGAATTTTTTTCTGTATTTATCACACTCTTCCAAATGCTACTTATGTGGTCATCTCAATACTTGTAAAGTACTATTTCCTCCCATTCTGCCCTAATATTGAGGCAAGCCTTGGTACACTAAAAAAAGAAATTTAATCAGGAAACAAGTTTTAACTAAATAATGAGAGCTGGTTCACAAGGTACGAACATGCAAACCTAAGAAGCAGACAGTAAAAAGCTAAAAGTCTGAGTTCAAATGTCAAAATAAATGCACTCTTACTCAGCTACATATCTACACAACTAAAAAAACAGCTGGTTAATACCATGATACCATGTAAAACAGTAAAAGCTTTGATCTCAAGTTGGCATTATTGAAGGGAAAATGACAGATCACTAAAAAGTTTGTGTTTTATACATAAATCATCACAATACTCACGTAAGTTCTGCTATGGGCTAGTTTAATGTTATTTAGGATTTTCTTGTACCACAATCAGCTATAAAGTATCTACTGCATGTCAGACATCACACATTCTTGCCACTTACTCCTTTAAAATACATAATCACAATCTTCAATTCTATCACAAACAAGAATATATTTGCACATATTTCATACCAGACGTGCACTGTGCACATTCTTTTGTTGCCTTGTATTATACTAAAGTACAAAAAAGTCTTGTAGAGAGCAAATTGGCTAGATCCCTCTCACGCAGTGTCTGAGTAGGCCACATTTTAACATTTTTTATACAAGCCATGAAAACTACTCCAAGAGTTAAATTGCAGAGGCTGTTCCGAACTTCCACAAAACATCTATAAAAAACCAAGATGTGTCCAAGAAAGATATCACTTATCTTTGGCTACCTCCAAGCAGTGACAGGAAGTAATGCATTCCTGAATTGAGTAGATTAGCTCAAACCTTGAAATCTTTCACTACTTTTTTCCTTGACTCAGGCATGCTGTGAGCCAGTAGACAATTGTTGCAGTTAGCCAACTCCTGCAAATAACTATTTCTGTAAATGGAATAGTGTGACCAGAATACAAGTCACACAAACTCTGCTATTTTGTAAATTTTAGTATTACACGAATCATGCAAAGAGTTATTTGGGGGTATTAGTCAGCTATATGCAACATCTCTCTATTGACTCAGAGAGTAGGCAGAGATGTAAAATCTGGGGAAATTATGTGTTGTTGTTTTCCAATCATTAGCCCAAGGATTGTTGCTACGATATTTTCTAACAGTAAACTTAGACATTTTGGGGAGTGTTTTATTCACTGAAAATCTATAGTATGCAAAATTGTATGTAAGACAACCTAACATATTAGCAGGGCCAGCCCCAGGTTTTTTTGCACACTATGCGAGGCTACCTTCTGATGCACCAATTTTCAAACATAAATGCATCTTAGGAAGAATGAAAAACACAAAATTTGAAATTGCTAATTTCTTTTTCTTTTTTTATTGTGAGAACAAGGTATCTGTTGCAGTATCTTTATCCTGACAAATCAAAAGGCTTGGACTAGATTCACTGCAGGTGAATAGCTCTGGGACAGAGGATACTGCTGGCATTAGCTCCTTTCTCTGTAGTTTAAAGGGAGTTGTATGCTAGAGAAGAGAAGCACAATGATCTACCTCCAAGGGCGGCTGTTAGGGCTGTAAAATTAAGTCTGAAAGATTTATGAACTTTTATCCCAGCTTAAGCTTTCATGTCCTAAAGCCCACTTCTGCAAGTGCAATGCTGCCAATACATGGAGCCACCTTGTACTGAGTCAGAAGGCTGATCTATCAAAGTCAGTATTGTCTATTCTGAGGAACAGTGACTTTTCAGAGTCTCAGGTAGACATCTTTCATATCACCTAATGCCCAATTCTTTTTTTGTGTGTGGAAGATGTTTGGTATTGAACCTCAGACCTTCTGCATGCAGAGCAGATGCTCTACCACTGAGCTATGGCTCTTCCTCTCCCTCCCATGGCCTGGTAGCCATGTTAGTCTATTAGGAAAAGTAAAATAAACACACAAGGTTGTAAAACCTTTAAATCCATATCCAGTTGTTCTAAAGCTGTTCAGCTTTTCAGAACTGTTTATCAGGATGGGTGTTCACTAAAGAAAACAAAAGAAAAAGGAGGGGAGCTATGAAGAAGTATGGATTGGAGAAATAAGCAATCCTGCATGGTCACATCCAGGTCTCATCCCATCCCGATTCTGTTTTAATTTCCTCATCATCCCCCCCCACCTCCAGTGACTCCACTGTTTTCAACATTCTTGTTCAATGGCCTGTTTTTGCTTTTTTCATGAATGCTGACAGATAGTAATAATGTATAAGCCATTCTAGAGCTAGAGCTGAACATGTTCTCTGGAATCCACCTCCTAAATTAAGAAGTCCATGTTTACCCCCTCATTGCACACATATAAGGAGCCTCTTTACACGTCAAACCATTTCTTCATGGTTCAGTTTACTCGTTTTGCTCAGAATATTGTGCAGATGATTCCCCTAAACAACTTCTGGTGCAAAGAACCAACCAGTTATCTGAATAACTGGGAGACAGTACATTGTAAAAGGGGAATGGCAGTTGCAAATTTTTATCAGTTTAAGACAGAATTGGCACTTTTTTTTTTTTAACAAACCTGACCCTCATGCCTTTAACAGCAACTTGATCAGCAAACATTAGTACAAGGGCCAACAAACTTGTTGAGCTTGTGGGAACTATTGGAATGGTTATAAGATAGAGGGTGGCACCACAGTACTGACTACCATGGAGCAAGGGCCAATCAAAAATGTTGGAAGTTTCCAAGCCAAGCAAGGGAGGTAACCTGTTTCTGAAAGGATATGTTTTCTGCTCCAAGGAGGTGGAGAAAAGCTTTGGGGAAGAAGGATATGGTCATCAGGAAACACTTTGGAGTCTGGGGGCGGCTGGGGAAGAACCATGGCCAAGAGTCGGGGGGGGGAGAAACAGGTGGGTAGAAATGCGCACCGTCCCTGGCCACAGGAAGAGGAGGGCTCCTTCAGCAGGATCCTCCCAGGCCTGCAGAGGCCTCTGCCATCCTCCCCACCCTTCCTGCCTATCCAGGAACCAGGCGGGCCCCAGCACTTCGGCCCTCCTCCCTTCCAGCAGTGGGAGGAGCGGAGAAAGTTGCTGCTGCTGCCAGGGCCCCAGCGCAAAGGTGGAGGAGGGCGGCTGATGGGTCCAGCTGCTGCTCCATGGTTGTGAGCAGGGTGACTGTGAGAGCACCCGCCAGCAGTGGCTGGGTCCACCAGCAGCCCCAAGAGTGGGAGAAGAGGTGCTGGCAGAGGTGGCAGGGGAACCAGGCAACAGCGGGGTGGCAGGTCAGGTGGCACCCTTTCATGAGGTGGCGCCCTTAGGCAAATGTCTAAACTTTTCTATGGGTGGGCCAGCCCTGCATTAGATAATTCTGGTGTACATCAAGCAAGAACATGTTTAAACACTTCCACAATTTATTGCATGACTATACACTATTAAATTCAATGTTCTTAATGTTAGAAAGTTTAATTTCCTATCCAAATATACTAACCTTATTATGAATTTCTATCCAAGTAATACTTTATCACAAAATGTGTTTCAGCTTTAATTTTTCCTCTCAGATGGCAATCTGTTAAAACAGACTAGTATGTATCAGTTTGTAATCATCTAGTGTACTCACAATTCTGCCTATAGAAAATTAAGGGACTTACACTTTAGAATATCATAAATATACTGAACAGTATAATTTTTATATGCTAACTTATAAATGATGTATTTATATTGCTAAAGCAGCAAAAAATATTAACTCTGACAAGAAACTCTATAGTTCCCCTCAAAGTCTCACCCCCAATGGCTTCAAAATTCATGGATATTTTACATTTCTAATACTAATGTAACCACTGTCAAGCATAAGCATCAGAGGAGAGTTTCCCAAGTTAGAAAAAACATTGTTTCCAGACTCTCTCAAACACAAGATTTGCAGTGTACATTTGTCAAACTTCTACCATTACTGTAATTTCCCCTTAATTCTGTAGCTTTTTTAAAATAATCTGTTCCAGAGAAGATTACAATTTGTAATTTTAGAAATTAATCATACAAATGATTATGACAAAATAAAATACATAGCTTAGTTTTGTCTCAGAATCCAGAGAACCATGATTTTTCATTTTCTTTGGAAGTTCAAGTTCAGTTAACAAAGTATGCAGGTTTGTGACATCCATATTAAATACCTATTTACACACATTCGACTAATTTGCATAATTCAGAACTTACTGCAAAGGACCTTTGTTCAGAATCTTCAGGAAGGCCACATATGACTCATCATTACTATTGCATTATACTCAAATAAATTACAAGTAGTTTTTTTCCCCATAGTGGAGTTTTCTTACAGCTTTTGATGGATTTTGGGTAAAGACCATTATGAACAAAAACCCTATGTATGTGGATTCAATGTTATCTACCTTCCCTTTCCCACAGCATCCCTTTGAGTCTGAAACCCACCACCCCTACCCAAGGCACTGCCAAGTCTGGAAAACTCTAAGCAAAAAGCCACACCACAAGTGGGGCCTGCCCTGGTGAGGCAGAATCTTGTAAAACTGAAGAGGGTGATTTCCATTCTTTTTCTCACTGGGCCACCAGAACCACACAGGATTTTGTCTACAGAGTCTATGGAGTCCCAATAAACCCTTTAGGAGCATCAAGGGAGACTGCTGTGGGACAAGTGTACTGTGCCAATGAACTACAAGTACAGATTGCAGAATGATACTCCCTTTTCCCGTACATATCATGAAATGTTACTCAGAGTTCAAGGGATCCCCAGTAAAAGCACTGTGCACAGTGCCAAATACCCCTATCTGAATATATTATTCATGCCATATCAAAATGTGCAAGCTACAATCATTCTGTTACATGCACCAGCAACAAATGCAAGACTCAGTAACAAAGCTTGCCACGTTATATTCCAGAACTTCGACTTCAAAGGCTTCTCACAGCCACAGAACATTCTTCCTTCCCCAAATGGTCTTCCCAAATGCAACCCCTGTCATCCCAGCGCAGAGCCTCCAAGTATCCTGGATCCTCAACAGAAGCTTTTGAGGCAGATCCATTGAACAGAAGAACATAGCAAAAGTCCACTGGGTATGCACCATTCTGATCACATCTGCTTTGGATCCATCTTCTTTTCTATTTCCTAGACAGAAATACTAAAGCATACCACAGAGCATACATAATCACTAACAGGTCACCATATTTCCACATGGTATGTTTTTTGTGCAAATAGCACCAACTTCTGACATTGTCAAAATCTTTGGGGAATTGCACTGTGATTAAAATTAACCTAGGAAACATTACCACATCATTCTGCCCATAAAAGCTGCATTAAAAAGGTTTCCAACATGGGTGCTACAACTCTCAGCCAGTCATTGAAACTTTCAGTTCTGGGCTGCTCAGCAATGACAGAAAAATTCCAGTACCTCATAGCCTTGTGAAAAATCAGGTGGTGGATAACACATGCAGTTTTCTTTCAAATAAGCTTTCTATCCAGTCTCTTTTGCACTTAGTTTTCCATTTCTTCACTGCAGCTAAGAAAATACTTTGCTTTGAAACTGTATTTAATATCCAAGTATCCTAAAGATGTTTTCTTGTAAAATCTCACAGAATACAAATGGGACTTGCTTGAACATACAGAAAGGCAGCTGATTGAGTTTGCAAATGATTCCTACCTGCAAGCAAAGTTCTGCTACCAGAACACTATCTCTTGCATCTTCCACAGCTTTGGAAATCTCTTCAACTGGTATAGAATGGTAGTGCCATGGAAAAGCAACATTTGCAAAAGTCATGGAAACCTCCTCTTTCCCAGAGTGCCTTCCACTTGCAAAAGGAAACATTTGGATCCAAGCCAATACATATGGGGATGCTTCCAAAATTAATGGCAAATTGACTACACATACACTGTCAAAATGGCTGCTACCTTGCTGAAACTCTTGTATGTAGAGAGTAGAGAAAGATATCTAACAGAATTAAACCTAAGAGATTTGACCACTTCTCTAAAAATAGATACTTTCAATGGAAGATTCCACATATGATGTAAACATTAGCTTGACATTAAGCATTCAAGAACAGCTATTTTAAACTTCTTTATATTTGCCCTTAGTTTATCTTCTGGGAAGTTCTCTTAGATACCAATGAAAGATGGTTCAGTACTTTATGCAACTAAATACTGCTGCTTAAAAGGTTGTGTTACAAACTGGCTTTCAAGACAATATTTCATGCTGCTGTGCAAAAGAAAGTTTTAAAATAAGTTAATTTAAAAAGTAGCATAGAAAATATTCAGGTGAATATGGTACCTAGGCTTTTATTATATAGCACTAACAGATAACATGTAAACACAGCCATGAGTATACAAACTGAAACCATGGATACGCGTTTATTTCCCAAAGAATTTGGAAATGAAAGAATACCAGACTATTAATCAGAGCTGGGAACAAACAAAATCTGAGAAACAGAGTATATTCTTGCTAAACAAGAATTATGTTTATTTAGCTAGTGAATCACCTAGAGGAGTAAATTTTCACTTCCATGATAGCAATCTTTTCAGGCTTGCAAACACCCAGAAATAGGAATTAAAGATTTTAAATGTAGTTATAAAGGTCATAAAAAGTCTGATTTAGACTGAGGTACATGTACTCAAAACTGAGATTGAGTGGTAGCAAACAAACAGTTCCTCAGACAAATGCACTTTTTTTCGGTATACATGTTACAGGAAAAAAAAATAAGGAAGTGTGCATTAACTGGTGCGGCCCACCAAGCTGCATATATTAATATTCTCTACACCAAACAGTTTGAAACAAGGGAAATGTCATTCTAATATAATTTCATGTTATATTTCATTTGGCTAAACTGCAGCTCAAAGTTGCTTTGCCATATTAAAAGTTTACTACAATAATTTTCACATGAACATTTAGACTTGAGTTTTACTCCAGGACTAAATATGGCATGATTTTGCTTTTATTCTGTTGAATAGCTAAAAACTGACAATTAAAAAACTACATCAAAGAAAAATAAGTTGAAGCAATGTGAATCTCACATCATTGAACCACTTATGATGGTTAATTGTTAGTATTCAACAAATTCAAAGAGTTAATGAATCCTTGCATTCGTTCCATCTCCTGTGCCTTAGCTAGGATGCATAATTACAAAAGACAGCAGATACTGGTAAAAGCTTCAGGACAGAAAGTGCTTGACGAAGTTACAGTTCTCAAGTGTGTTTGGTGAGAGAGTATAAGGGCAGATGCACTGATGAGAACCATTACAAGAAGAGTCAATTTTGTGTTAAAGTGTTCAAAGATGTCACCTTAAGCAGGACAAAGCTTTAATAACGTCTTCTTAGACATATTAGGCATTTCCAGAGTCTACATCATTAGTGTTGTAATTCTAGCAGGACCGTCACCATATAGTTATTGTTTGTTTCTATTCCTCTCCTGCGGAACAGAAGAAAGGAAAATTAGTACAGCACTGTCATAAAATACTTCAGTTCTGTGTAACGCAGTACAGCAGCTGTTCAACTATAAATATTTCAGAAAGAAGGTAGTAGACTTTACAGTATTAGCTGAGCAAAATTAGACTACAAATTACAAAAAATTAGACTACAAACTGCACTTGCACTGATAGTTCTAACAGTCTGTATCACAGTAGTGTGGCTCACACAACAGAACGGCACAAAGATACGTTCTAGTTACACATCTGAACAGTGACTGACAAAAGCTTGCTACTAGGCAAAAATAATGGACAAACTTCCTGACATAATAGGCTTTGGATAAATTCCCCTGGTATCTGGTCATCAGTAGTACTTCAGACTCTTTGTAGCTCAGCAACATGTTTTCCTGCAGAAATGAGCTATACTACAGGACAATTTACAAGATGTAAATTTTCAAAGCTGGTGTTTTAATGCAGGTTTTATGTTACCTCGGGAAGAAAAATCAAATGTCAGCTTCTGCTATGCTACATGGATATATCCCCATGTGAAATGATTTAATGTTACATGAAGAAAATATGTTTGAATGTACTATTCGAATTCAACATTATGTTCTGTATTGATATGTGTACTATGCACCAAATTTCATTTCAGAATTTGTACACAAAGTATTCAAGAAACAGTGTCTCAGAAAAGTACTGAAACATCAAACTCCTTTTAACCTAAAATAGTTCTTTGCATTAACTGACTGGAGACATATTGATGCTCAGTCTTTGTGTTTTGTCACCTTGTTAAAAATGATCTCAGGATGGGGGTTAGGTTTTGGTAATTTTCACCCATACAGCCTTCGGCACAATTAGAGGGTCACTCAGAGGTCACGGTAATTGCCCATGCTGAGAAGTAAATGTAGTGCTACTTTCCATATTGCTAATTCAATGAGTATTCATAGACCTTCATGATTAATGTTTTCATGAACCAACATAGGTCTAAAACACTGAGGGTTTGTATAGCCAGCAAACATTTGAATCTTTTCCTTTGTTCCTTCCTATTTTTCTCCTAATGTTCAAACTTTCAGATCTAATGCTCAAGTTACTTGCAAGGATTTCTAGGGAAGGGAACACTTTACCATGTATCCCCTTCCATACACTTATTTCCTCTTCCCTTCCTCCTGGCAGCCCTCATATGCTTACTTTTCCCCTGCTTTCTTCTTGCCTTCCCAACCATCAAGCAACTTAACCTTTTATCTGCCCTCCATCTTCAGCTACATCATCTATTTACTTCATTTATTACCTTCTTCCAAAAACAGCTTACATAATTCTTCTCGCCTCCATTTTATCCTCAAAACAACCCTGTGAGCTAGGTTAGGTTGGAACTGTGTGCAGGGCCGAATCCAGGTGTCTGGGCGCCCTAGGCAGGACAGCCTGGGGCACCCCCCACCGGAGATGCCAACTTCCCAGTGGGGCCTGGAGACTGGGGGTGGCGTTGGAGTGTTGGCTTTCCTGGGCGCTCCGCAGCCGCGGGGCCCCCAGGAAAGCCAGGGAAGGGGGCGGAGGGGTCTAGCACCCGCCCCCTCCCTCCCAGCGCCGGCTTTCCTGGAGGCTCTGCAACCGCGGGGCCCCCAGGAAAGCCAGGGAAGGGGCGGGGATTCTAACCAGCTGCGAAGTGCCCAAACAAGCCTAGGAAGAGGCGGGGGGGGGGGCGTCAAGTTTCCATGGCAGAGATGGGATTAAAAGCTGAGTCTCCCATATAGTAGGCCTGAAATTTTAACCAGTACACCACACTGGCAAACTAGCTTGAGAGCCAGTTTGATGTAGTGGTTAAGAGTGGCGGACTCTAATCTGGAGAACCAGGTTTGATTCCTTGCTCCTCCACATACAACCAGCTGGGTGACCTTGGGTCAGTCACCTCTCAGGAGCAGTTCTCTCAGAGCTCTCTCAGCCCCACCTACCTCACAGGTGTCTGTTGTGGGGAGAGAAAAGGGAGGAGATTGTAAGCCGCTCTGAGACTCCGAGTTGAAGGGCGGGGTATAAATCCAACTCTTCTTCTTTTATGTGGTGCTGAACAGTAGCAAGCAACCAGGACTGGATGAGTCACTGAAGTTAGGTGGATGCAAATTGCTTGGTGGTTGCTGCTGGCCCTGACCCTGTTGAGTTATCCTCCAAAGGCCAAAGCAATCCTGGAAAGGACCCTGTTCCCTCCCTCTACCTTTTACTGACAACCATTTGTTGGGAATGTTTCAGTTAGGATTTCTTACCCTGAGTAGCAGGTAGCACTTGATGGCCTATAATGCCCCTTCCAACTCTATGTTCTTGCTCATAAGACTCCAATTCAAAATTTATCACCTTACAATAAATGCAAATCAGAATCATAATGTGAATATTTAAAATCTGCTTTGCGAACTGGATCTGAGTTGGTTCAGGAATGGTACATGGAACAACTTCAGTCATGGCCAAAACCCCCAGAAGTTGGATAGAAAAGGTTTTGAGAGCAACTTGGAACAAGCTTCTGGTGCAACAAGCCAACAGAAGGCAGGCATGGGTTTGACAGGAACAAATTAACAGATTAGGTATTTCAATGATATGCCAATAATTCTTGCCATTTTTGCTTAAATTTTAGTATATTTACTTCATTTATTTTAGTATATTTGTGAAGTAGTTATGAAATATTTTATTTCTGAAATATCTTTTTCCATAATTGTGAAATACTCATGTGCATTAGGACAATTTTATTTATCATAGTGATTCATTTTCTCAAAGCAACTTGATGGAAATACACGTATTACATCGCCAGAGGTATCCTGCAAATACATCACTGGATTTCACCTGCATGTGTTACTAGAGCAATCTTAGAACAGTAATAAAAACTGCATGATAAGTTTGTCATTGCTAATCACAGGCAATCATAACACATTAATTTAAAATGAAACTATCCCACAGTAGCAGCTGCAGGAAATTTTATTTACACTTGGTTAGATTCAATGGTTTGGGTTCAGTAATGCCACCATCCTTCCTCCAACGCAAGGAATCTCTCTTCCTTGCATGAGTGAAAGGCTCCATCATTAGAACCTTAGGAATGAACCTATTATGATTATTATGATTAGCATACAGAATAAATTAATGTTAAACTAAGAAGCAAAACATCATATTTCAATTTTAAGGTTATTTCCCTAACTTTAGAGTTGCAGAAAGATGTCATAATTTCCTCTACTGGAAAACAGAATCTTTCCAATAGTAAATATGACACATGATCAAACAAATCCACAATCTAGTTATGTTACTTTGATTTACGAAAATTTAGGCTAATTGAAGAAATTGGGACTAACCTAACTTAAAGCCAAAGACATGGTCTTACCTGCATTGCAAATAAAACTGAAGAGTCACAATGTTCTGATAGCATGAGCATGAATCTCTGGATGGCCATTATAAACTGACAAGGTCCACAAATGAATCCACCACATCACATGTGTGAAAATACAATTCACAGCTTGCTTTCAAATTTTTATTTTTATCACTGTTGGAGTATCCAAATTATTCCAGCTTGCTTAGAGACCATGATTAAGAAACCTTACACAGAATGCTAGCTTTTTTGTTTCTTCCAATACTGCAAAGCTCATCCAGCTCAAAAAAGCTGCACATGCACAGCTGCAGTCTGAAGGCCTTTCCATGGAAAGTGAAAATAGAAACAGCAGCCTGGTCAAAAGGACAGCACCTTTGATCCTTGTACAGCCAGTTACTGTATTTGTATCCAAGGCCCAGAATGAATATTGTTTGTTCACCTAGCTAGCCAAATCTAACTAGCAGTTCAAGGTAAATCTCAGACTAGTGCCACTGACTAGTCTAGTGGATATCTGCATACTCTTTTAATCAAACTCATTTCTAGCTATTAACTGTATCTGCTGCCTGCATACTCATCCTATTAGTATTAAGATTATTGCTATTAATATTCTGTGACTATTAAGTCTTCTTCAGAAACTCTAGAGGTCAGGAAAGTCTCACTGGGTATATTATACGATTGGAATATCTTCCAGCCCTCTCCTGTCCTGCACAAGATTATATCAAAGAATGAGTGACAGCCCCAGAGTCTTCATTGTTTCTGCTTCCTAAAGATCTACAGGTTGAGGGTCACATACAAGGGGTTCACAGAAGCAGAAGTTTTGCCACACAGTCCTTCTCCCAGCAGCCCTTTTGATCTGCTAAGAGCTGATGCTGGGATTTGGGAGACCAGCCACAAAGGTACATAGGACCCAGGGGGCTGTCGAGATGAGGAGTCTGATAAAATCATCTCTCCTGACTCTTACACCAGCAGTGCTTTTCCTTGGCACCAGCTTCTTCCACCTCACAGCTACCAACGGAGTTGTATGACTTTCTGCCCATACGTGCCCCCGAACATCAGCTTTTTTCTGGGCCAAAGGGGAGAGAGGAGAGCATAGGGAAAAAATGCCTCCACTAGCCATCTGATGACTACAAACCAAAAAGCTCTCCAACAAGAGAGGGATCCTGGGGAGGGAAGACTAGACGCTACTCCTGCATATTCATAAGGTAAAGGTTCCCTTGCTCAAAAGCCAGTCCTATCTGACTCTAGGGTTGCGGTGCTCATCTCCGTTTCAAAGTCGAAGAGCCAGTGCTGTCCGAAGACATTTCCATGGTCATGTGGCTGGCATGACTAAACATCAAGGCGCACGGAATGCTGTTACCTTCCCACTGAAGTGGTACCTATTTATCTACTTGCAATTTCTTGCTTTTGAACTGCTAGGTTGGCAGGAGCTGGAACTAGAGACGGGAGCTCACTCCGTCATGCAGCCACTCGGATCTCGAACTGCTGAACTACTCACCTTCCACAGCCTGCAGTTCAGCATCTTAACCACTTGAGTCATCACATACCAGTCAACTAATCAAGAATTATATTATCCCACTTGAAGAGAAAATCTCAAACCTCACTTGAACTTTTCCTTGTGTGTGAACAATACAGCAGATTACAATTATTAAGTACTTAACCTGTATATGTATACGTACAGTCAATCATTCACATGGCCATGCCTCAAACACTGTGTTCTTGTCAAACTTGTTATCTTTCTTTTAATAGGGTTGTAAGATTATGCATTTTAATAGTGAATAGCATGCAAAATTTTAAAATAAAACAAAATGTGATTTTAAATTTAGATTTGCATGCTAATTAAGTGTGCTTTCATCTTTCCCCAAATTTACTCTCAGGATGCAGGAGAAAAAAGTACTCATCTCTTGATTAAATACAATTTTTACTTGCAGCCTCTTCAAAATTTGGATTGTAAACAGCAACAACTCTGATCAAGATGTACTGCAGTCTAAGCACAGACACTGTGAATTGCCCCTCCCAGCAAGCAGACTACCAGCAGCTAGATGGGTCCAAGGGAGAAATTATGAGATCAAAGTACCACCCTGTTTAGATTCACTGCCTCTAATATCATCCCAGTACAGAAAGATAGGACATACTTTGTGTTAAGACAAGATTGCAGCAATATTACTCATGGAATATGTGAGCCATCTCTCTGTCTCTTTAAATGATGTATCATAATTCTTAAGGTCAAAGTCCCAGATATACCCAGTTTCATTTTAACAGATTAAACAAAATATTGGTTTAAGGGTAGGTATGAACCCTTAGGAGACTAACATGTAGTGGAAGAAAAGTATTTCAAGTAAGAGGCAGTGAAAAAAATGAATTTGTTCACTAGACAGTGCTCTTATTTGCCTTTATTATAGGGAGTCTATACTTCACCCAAGAATCTGCTTAAATTCTCTTTTGGGGATCAGTAAGTTGTTGCAAAACCCCATTATTACACATAAGAAAGTCTCTCATACTGTGATAACCAGTTTCCAGTGTACTCCTTACTTCTATGAGTAAGGGAGATGTTACCCTGTAACACTTCATGTCTTGAATACCAGGCCACTCTACTGGGTTAGTTTAACCAGCTGTTCTGCTTCCACTGGCATGAGAAGGAAAGAGGGAGGGTCACCCATTAATCTATCTTTTCTACAGTCAAGTTTTTAAAGAACACTCAGAATTGGAAAACTGTCTCCAAAAACTTTATACTGATGGATTCAACCCATTATGACACAAAAACAGCAATTTTAATGAAACAGTTTGTAGGATTCCTCCCAGTACCTGGGGATTTCAAAGATTTGTTATGGGAAATGGTCATGGCAAGGTACAATTTCAAATGACAAGCACTCAAAACTTAAAAGATAGATTGTAACTTGGGGTTCTTACCCTACGCATGGCTTCCTCCTCCTCTTGACGCTTCTCATAATGTGCAAAGTCATCAAAGATTGAGGTGGTATGCTTGAAAGTAGCAATTATTTTAAGCACTTGCTTGGCTTTTTCTAGGGGTACTTCTTGAGTGTCCCTCGAATTGGTAACTGGTTTGTTGTCATTGTTTTCCAAACGAATGTGCCGCAGCTGGTTGTTCGGAACGTCTTTAACAAAGATCCATTTAACATCAAACTTCCCCTTCCATTTATCCTGAGACCAGACACCAGCATATGCGTTGTAGTCCACCACAGACTTCATCTCAGCCACTCCACAAAAGTGTCCACTGCCATTCACACTGAAAAGTAAATAGAGTGGGCCTTTGCCATTCAGCGAACGGTACGCAGCATCCAAGCGCTTATTACCATGTTCTGTACTACACCAGATTGAATACTTAATGGAACGATGTATATCGTCCTCTGAATAGCTTTTGATTATAAACACACGACCATTCTTCAGGTTCCAGTCAAAGTCTTTGGGATTATAATTATTTATGGCCTTTAGTTTCTCCAATACCGGGTGCACTTCTACACCAGAAGGTGAAGAGCTAACTGGTATAACACCTATACCATAGTTTTCATTGCCAGCTCCATTGCTCTGATTGAAGCCTACACCCCTATTGCGAGGAGCTACCCAGCGATTCTGCAGCTGTTGTTGCTGCAGCTGATGTGGCTGGGCCTGTTGCTGAGGTCCTTGTTGCTGCTGTGGCTGCGGCTGCTGCTGAGGCAGTTGGCTTTGCACCATTGGTGGTGGCTGAATTAATGGCTGAGGCTGCTGAATTATAGTCTGAGGAGGCAGTACTGGTTGGGTTGGGGGAGCTTTGACTACAGACCCTTTGTCATCCCAAGTTCCAATATTCATGTTGTGTTTTATAGGGGGCGGTGGGACAGCAGGCCCCCCAATTCCCACATTACCTTTAGGCTTAAGTTTTGGCTGAGGCTTAGCAGGCTTCCTAGCGATGGCAGCCCAAGAGGTTGGTTTAGGTGCTGAACTGCTAACTGCAGGCACACTGTTTGCTGCAATGCTTGTCATTCCTGTACTGCTCAGAGCTGAACCAACAGTTTTTGTTACAGCAACTGTCATATCACCGCCAATTTTCAGTCCAGTCATGCCTTGCTCAATGCTGCTAATACCAGGCACCTTGCTTAAGGTATCATTGCCAAATCCAGCCTGTCCATCGGCTATAGCTCTGCCAAGAGAGCTAGGTGGATAGCCATAGCTGCTGCTATAAGCAGAGCTTTGGGTTGATTGCCCCTGAGATCCACTTGTCCCCCATGTAGAGAAATCTGCATTCCCAGGAAAAAAATTAAATCCATGTTGACCAAGGAACGGAGGGGTGTTTCCTAAAGCCCCAGGTTGACTAAACACACCATCAGGGATGTAGTGGTGTTCACCATTGCTCATCTGTCCATAAGTTGTCAAGTATGGCATTGGAGGATCTCCTGCTGTAGACCAAGCCGCTTCACCCAGAGAGTATGGAAATCCAATGGATGGTGCATAATAACTAGGCATGTATGGGTCTGACATTGGTGGATAGCTATTACTCTGCAGTAGAACAAAAATCAGTATCAGAAGAATCAAATTTGGTGCTTCATCTACTTTCTTAATTTGCTTACAATTATATATTTAAATGTCTAATATTAAGTTTTGTATTTTAAAACATCACAGGTAAACATCTAATATTAAGTTACTTTCTGAAGGTTAGCTTTCTAAAAGAAAAATCTGGTCTTAGAGCAAAGAGCTGAAACAGAAACTTGATTGCCATCTTAGAGGCAACATAGACAACAATGGTTAAGAGGATAGCCGGTCTAGTGAAGACCACTGGATTTAAACAGGAATGCATCTTTTCAGTTATTGGAATTAAGTGTTTTGATAGCAAGTAATACTATAAACATTCTCCAGTTTTCTCCCCTGGCTTCCCTTCCTCTCTCCTACCTTAAACAAATGATACATGCTATGAGATCTGGTAATACAGACCATCTGTCCAGTGTGTAAATGGGCAAATATTCCCCTTAGCAACTTGCCTCTGTTGTATGCATCATGGCCACTGGTAATAACTTGTATTCCTTGTTAAGTCACCAATGGAACTGTGGAAGGCAGATTTGCTACTGACAACTCTGGTAATTACCTCTCCTGTGACCACCTACAGAAAATAAGAAGTCACCTCCACATAAGCAGGTAGAAAGGTTTTTGTAAATTAAAAGGGAGTGCATTCTTTCCTCTTTCAGACTATATCCCAGAAATGAATAAGGCAGATTTGCACATGTGTATACAGGAAAGCTAGGAATTCTTGCTTTAATTATTCCATTAAAAACAAAAACGGAATCATTTTTCCTACAAAAAAATAGGAAGGCCTGCTAAATGATGACTGAATACTGTTGCATGAAGCCTGAACTCAAAAGAGAAGCATACTTCATGATGTTTGCAAACACACAAAGGATCTTCAGCACTAGAGACATCCTGCTGCACTGTACTTACAGCTTTAAGTTGCCTTCTCTTATACTTACCCATTCCAGTGTTTTATTGTTTAAACAGAATTAAATGTTAGATGGTATTTTACTATACTCATATTAGATCTTCATTAATTCCTGCTGACACCTGTGACCATTACTTACACAGCAATAAGGAATACACCAAATTTTATAAACTATGTTATAAATGATGTGCTTTATGTTACATCAGTAATAATAGTTTAGATATGATAGGAAAAGTATGTACTGCATATATTTACATTCTCCCTCTAAACTTCTGCAAATTTTACATCTCTTATTACAAACTACCTTGTCAAGAACAACCTCCCGAATTTTCTTTTTTAAAAAACAATGTTGCTAATGCACCTCTACACATGTACCATCAGCAAACAAGTAACCCTCCCCCAGATGAAGGAAAGCAACTGTATAGGATCTCAGAGTGGAGAACAGTAAACTGGCGGAGTCATTGGGTGAAAAAACACTACAACTTCTTTCTGAGCCCCAACTGGAAAACTTCATGGCTTATACCATACGGTAATGGTCATGAGAAATTAGAAGGCAAGCATTAGTTTTGAGTATCAAATGAATATAATTGCATCGATAGACAGATGGTTTGCAAGATATACTTCTGTTGCTAACACTTACGAAATTAATGCTAATTCTTGTTTGTCATCCATACTTAATGCCAACATGTTCCCTACAGAAAAACCACGTGCTCTTTACAACTACAGTTCTCACAGTGGCCCACAACACTTTAAAAAATCAACAGTGTAACTACTTACCCCCTTCCTCATTCCCAATGAATTTGCTCCCATTACTGAGTGAATATTTTAGCGTTTCTACCTGGAACAGATGTCATTAATGGAATGCCTTTTTAGGAATTGCAGAGGGCTGCCAATTCACCACTGCGGATGGCTTTTGCCTGCACAACTTGAAAGACAGTGGGGTGATTCTTAAAGATGTGCAAGCGAAAGTCTTTCCTTGTGAAAGCCAAATGATTTCTACACTCACAAATCCTTGGTTTTCTTCACCGTGTCAAGTCCCTTTCATCTTAACACAGTATTCCTGAACAGTACCATTGAATATGCCTTGGCCTGGATCCACCAGAGAATTCATATATGGTTGAGTATTTGCCAACTGCCCCAACAGGGCAGATTGGACCTCTGCTTCTGTTCTTAGGACTCTCACCTGTTCTTAGGGGACTGAAATGCCTTCTGTCCATGGAAAACCCAAGCCTCTATTTACAGGTTTTCCTAGCACACTTCAGCATCTCATACTTGGCAATTCTGTAACTATTTGCAGCGACTGCCTTCCAGGACTACTACCACAAGGCTAGACAAAACCCAGATGCCAGGTCACTACGGTACCTAGAAATTTTATTGTGACACCTAATATTTTCAGCATTTTATGGTAGTGCCTCTGGGCAATTCTCAATGGAAGCACAAAGGTTGGATCCAATCACTTTTTCTGCTGGTGAAAAAGTGAAGGGATACCTTTTGACCACCAAAAAGGCTGTATTTGGGATTTTGGGATATCCTCAGGCAAAAGCCTATAATGAAGAGGGGAACTGGCCAAGACAGAGAAAAAGTGGTGGCTGGATCTTATTTATCATTTTGCATCAGAATGTTTTGTTGCAGGACATAAAAATGTGTGTTAGGCTCTTGGCATTGCTTGTTTATATGCAAACTTAAATGTTACCACCTCCAATGGTGGTGGATGAATTCATTTCTTAACTGGCTGCTTTCAATACTGGCTCCAGTATTCAATTAAAGGGAGTATTTAAAAGTAATAACGAGATTGAGAAATTGGGGAGTCTAGGGTTATAATCATTAAAGATTCCTGCTCCTTTGCACCACTTCATCTTTTTCTTCTTCATTTGCTTTGGGGCAGCCCTCTGTATTCGGATTTAACCTTTAAAGCCCTAGGTGGTCTGGGACCAATGTATCTATGGGACCGCCTCTCCTGGAATACTGCCAAAAGTGCACTACGATCTGGAGGTTTCTGGTCATCCCTGGCACCAAAGACATCCAACTGTCCACAACCAGAGCCAGGGCCCTTTTGGACTTGGCACCAGCCTGGTGGTTCTCTCTGCCAAATGACATCCATGTCCTGCAGGACCTAGTACAGTTCTGCAAGTCCCGTAAGACAGAAATGTTCTGCCAGGCCTGTGGCTGAGGACAGCAAGAGTTTCCCCCGAGCCTGGCTCCTTCCCCACCGCCACCACAGGGCTAAGACATAAAATGATTCTTTAAATGCTATGTATTTAGAATTGTTTAATGTTCTAAATTGTTTTAGTTTGATTGTAATGTTTTACTGAAATGTTCACCAACAAGTAAATAATAATAAATACGTCACATATATATTTTACACCTTTCAATATATAAATACAATTTTGGTAGCTGTTGCTCACTGTGCTGTCATGAATAGGAAGTTACTATAATTATCGTTCTGAAGGGAGAATAAAAATTTGCAAAGGCCATCAGCTGCTAAGCACTAATTTTCACCGATTTCTAACAAAAATATTTACTATGACACTTTGGGTTGGAGGCAGCAGAAAAACTCCTGCAAGGAGTTAATGAAGCTGATCTGCCCTTGCCTTCTACTAACATTCAGCTGTTTGCCCCCAAAGTTCTTTCTGATAATCAGGAGACCTTCAAGAACAAAACGAACTACAGCAAAGGAGAAATCAGGCCAAATGATAACTGAAGCTAAACCACAACAATATAGCGCATTCTGTTCACAAGAGCTCCCTGATCTTTGGACCAGAACTTTGGGAAAAGGAGCAGGGTTCTAAGAGAAGGCTGTGAAAGATCAGCTTCACCAATCCCTTCTGCAAGTTGTATCCAATCTACAGAAGCTTATCTTCTAAAGATTGCAAACATAAGCAAAAGAAACTCTAAAAATTATTCAGTGAATACACATCAACAATGTTGAAAATTGTCAGTACCGTTTTATTTGAAAATTTACTTCAAAGAACTTCATATAATTGCTTATTAGGCTAAACAAAAAATGAATTAGTTTAAGATTCTTGAAATGTTCTTTTAACTCACCTGATTTGTCTGGCTACTTAGATATGGCTCAAAATCATCATCATTTACTGCATCCTTTTGATGAATCGAACCGTTCTGCACTGAAACTGAAACACAATTTATATTAGGCACTTTTCAGAAGTGCTACCCTTAACATTTTAGTTAAAAAAACTAAAGAACCTGAATACATCACATTTTACAAAAGTTTATTCTAGAAACAATACAGATATCCTAGAACCCAGAAAATACAGCAGACAATCTGTTGGCAGGCAATATAAAAACACCTAAAAACCTGATCTATGCAAGCATACAAGAAAAAATGTTAAGAATACAGGTGAAAGGAAAAGTCTTCTGAGACTGTTGCACATACTATAACAGTAAAAATGTGGCAAGATCGGACAACTATTCTACCAGCCTACCAACATAACAAAGTATGTGTTCAATTGGTCTGCATGGTACTAGAAATAATAGATTAATTTGTTCTGGTCAAATAACTTCAGATAGTTACATGCATTCAGGCTGGCATTATTTGTCAGTATAAGACTACCACAGCAATTTTTCCTACAGTTCTAAAGACACAAACTGAAAAAATTCAGCATTGTAACTGACTGACAATCTGCAGAAGGAATGTTAAGGCAATTACAAGGATTAGATTTTATAAATTTCCATTTTACCTAAAATTGATATTCATACCCCCCCCATGTTACATCTTTATAAAATATTAGACTGGTCTAAAGAATTAACAAATGTGCTCATTTTCATGCAGCTCAGTACAAGACACTATTTCTTAAATACTGTATTGCCTGAACAATGAAATTATAATGATAATTCTAAATTATCACTATACACAAAATAGCTATCTACAGTGTAAATGCCATTACACCTATTTCTGTAGAACAATATTTTTAAAAAAATGTATTAAAAATTTTATACCTCGCATTTCCTGGTGGTTCAAGGTGGCTTACAATAATAATTTATCATTTTCTGTTAAAACCAGAATAACAACAAATTTCAAATCATTTAAGCAGTTCTGCTTAAGTGCAACCAAGAAAACCACAAAGGGAACACAGGCAAACTACAGATGGACATTTATAAACTCCATTACAACACTGCAACTCTACGGCATGTTCTCAGGAATGGAAACATGGTGAATGGCTTTCAAGACTTAAATGCATACCTCAGCTAGAACCTTCCTAACATTATACAACTTGCTTTTCCAATACTATGTAAAAGTTGTAGGCTCTTTACATGGTTAGCAATGGGTTTTCCCTACACTCCATAAAGCATTTCTAAATAAAAATAGTTTACCCATTGCTTCTGCTTTTATCTGCAAGAGTAATGTCATCAGTTTCCTAAAGTGTAAGCAGACACCTGTGGATCTCTACTGGTGCAATGCAGTCAACCATGCCAACCTGCCACTTAAACTTAAACATGGGTGGCTGTTACTTCTATAATGTTATACAAGCTGAGCTCAAGAAGGGGTCTGACTGTTCCATAACATTTTTCATACTGGTGGTAGGGATTAATAATCCTTCTTAAGCTTCAGAGTCACTCTACAAGAACTCACTTCTAACCTACCAAAGAGGTTAAAGGAATCATGTCTGAACTTTTTATCAGTAAACAAAAATAGAAAAACTTAAGTTTCATTTCAGGGGAAACTGTCTGTGAAAACATATATGTAAGAAAACAGTGACAATTTTTTAAGAAAGTCACTCAACATAGTCACTAAGATTCTCTGCATTAAAAGTCTTACCTTCAGCTCCATCATATCAAATAAGCTGTGAAAAGTAGCCTCATTTATTTTGTAGTCGAACAGGCTTGTTTTATTATGTTCAGAGACAAAGTATCTGCCTCATGTAATGTACAACATTTTCAGAGTCCAAGCATCTAACACTGAAGTTTATATCATACTTTGTTTTTTCAGATTTCAATATCATTTATAAAATGAAGAAAATACCAGTAACCTTTACTATATTCAGCTCTAAACCACTCTAAACCAGCAGTGAAACTGCTTCTTCTGCTCAAAATTTATACAAACGCAGACCTACATTCCAGCAAACAAAAGGCTTATCAATTCAGCCACACTCCACACTCTTAATGGTCTTCTCTGGACAAGAACTTCTGCATTCATTTTCAGAAGCCTCTACTTGCCACATTAAGAGAAAAATTTAGAGATGTTTAGAAAGCCTCTGAAGAAGGCTGGAACTAGACAAAGACAGAACAGAGGTATGAGCAGGTTAGCTTTAAACATACAAAACTCACAGGAAGAACTGCTTATGAAATCCTGTTTTGTGCCACAGGCAGCCGAACTCCATTAAAACAAACTGTATCATCAAAATTTCTTCCCAGTATATCTTGGTACAAGAATTCTCTCTTGCTTCTGACAGCCTTTGTTTTGCCTTGGTGAGGAGAGAGCTGTGATCTTGTCTCCATCATTCTACACACCACCTGATGCCACTTCCAAATCCTTCCTTTCTGTTATGTTTTCTGCTCTTAGGAATATGGGAAGAAGATGGACAAGGAAAACTAGAAGCCACAAATTCATACATGTGAGAATTTAGAAGTGTCACACAGCTCACAAGGAGAGATGTGATTTTCCAGTGCAAAGGCCTAAACCTTTTCAAAAGTACTTATTTTAAAAGCAAACTCTATGCCAAATAAGCAAATGAAAATCTACTTTATTGTACAATGCATTCTGAATTAAAAACCTTGATGCAGAGACAAGTGGTGTATGATGGATTCTCAACTGTTAATACCTAACAGAGTCTGAGAAGCTTTGAGTGACAGGCTGTTCAAATGGAATTCTGTTGAGAGAGTCAGTTAAGGAATGACAGTTGGAAACTGGCAATTGAAGAAGAGAGAGTTAAGCACTGACTGTGGACTGGGAAGGAGGCTAAGAAAGTGAGTGGGTTTTGGGAACACGGTTGTATGTTCCTGTCTTCTAAACTTTATGTATCAGTGAAACTCCAAAACCAATCTGTTTATGCAGACTGAAAGGAAGCCTCTCTCCTCAAAGTTTCAGAGGCTTTGTTGGCAACAAATTATCTGCTGTTTGTGTAAATACAAAGATAGTAAAGGTAAAGGTTTCCCTTGCTTGAAGCAGTGCCTATTTATCTACTTGCAATTTCTTGCTTTCAAACTGCTCGGTTGGCAGGAGTGGGGCCAGAGACAGGAGCTCACTCCGTCACATGGCACTTGGGTCTCAAACTGCCGAACTACAGACCTTCCAGTCTGCAGCTCAGTGTCTTAACCTCTGAGCCACCGCAGCCCTTCAAATACAAAGTTAATTCAGTTTTAATATCTGTTTATACACCCTACATCTGATTCAACCTGACCTTTTCTCCTTCACATTAAATAAAATATTTTGTTTGTTTTGAACTTTCAAAAGCCTCTTGTGTGCCATTTCAAAAGCAGAATATAAGAAGGTGATTTTGTCTCTTTCCTCAGGGCCATCCTCAAAAAAATTATTTGAGTATGTGTGTGCGCGTGTGTGTATAAAATATAGCAACTGGGTGGGACAGCCGCAGACAAACAAGAAGAAAATAAAGGGGCTGTTCAGCAAAAAAGAAGACAGAAAGGAAAATCCTACATGTGAGGGTGGGAAGACGGCAAGATCACATATGGTGGAATGAGGGAAAAAACACATTTTTATGTTCTTGATTTGCCAAGAATTCAGAGGTAGAGAGTTTTTGAAACCCTCTATCTCTGAAATGTCACCAGAGTCCTTTGTCTTTTGGTTCAGCTGAAAGTGTATTTGAAATTAGACTAAGGAAGGAATCCTAAACTGGTTGGAAGTCTTTTTATATTCAATGTGAGCTTACTCCCAGGAAAGCATTCTTAGGATTGCAGTTCAAGTATGGCTTGGAAAAATGATGGAGTTACATATCAGCAACTCTCCTACAGATTTAAATTGTGCTTTAGAAAGAATGATCATCTCAGCAGCCAGCAACAGTTATCAGCCAGTACAATAAAAGTTCTGTATATTTAAAGCTCAGATAGTCTGCTCAGTTAGTGCAGTCTTGTTTTCTTTCTCCAAAAACATGTACTCCCCTCGTCTTGAATTTTTGTATTTCAAACCTTAGCTTAATAATCTGAAGATTTTAACATAAAGTAGTCATAAAGGTCTGCCTTACTTTCACGCACCTACCTTCTTTTGTACTGAGATAAACTAAATCATTTCTACAGTTAAGAGTTTACACTTTAAAACTGTAATGTGCATTTACATTTGAGTAAGCCACATTATATTCAGCAGAACTTGCTTCTAAACAAGTGCACCTGAGAGGCAAGACATCAAAGGGGGGAGAGATGATGCATTGCTAGTAGTTAAACTTTTAAGCCAAGAGAAAAATACAGTCAACATTCTCTTACTGACATCAGAACACTAATGAAGCAAATAAATTTTATGCAGGCAAAAGTGTCAATTCTGTGTCTTTCCTGCAAATAGCTGCTCTTTAGAAAATGACATTAAAATGTTCTCACTGTAACATGCTGCAGTGTGCCCTGGTGTATAACAGCAAACGTTTTAAAAGAATACTAGAAAGAAAACACTGGGGGGTATGATGTTGATTCAAGGGATACCAGTAAGATTTATAATCTGTCAACAACTGCCTAAGATTAGATAATATTTAACAAGGTTTTATTCACTTCCACAAATACAGGCTCTTATAGCTAATTATATTACAATAGCATAAGCACATTCCATGCTTTATAATTCACTGCCAAGAATTTACCACTACACACACATTAGCATAGAAAAGTATTCTATAAGAAACACAGTCTTATTTACTACAATCAGTCTCTGTTTTACTTGAGTCTTTTTTTTCTGTCTGAAAAGGACTCAAATTCTCATGTTCAAATTTTGCCTCTTCTCAGTTTGGGGCTTTAACTACTAGGCAAACTGGAGAACTATTCTTACAATACTAGCAACATAGACATACTTATTAGCTATCCTTCACAAACAAAAACTGAAGATACTTTCTATGGGCTAGATCCAAATCATTACCAGCTGAGTGAAATGTCCCCATCTCTAACTGCAGCCTACTAAGGACCCCCCCTATCCCAAATTCTGCAGCTGCAGTAAAAGGATCCACAAGAATAGCATTGCAATGTGAAGTTCTGCAGCACAAGGGGAACTGGTGAAAATCACCAGCCCTCCTCCACCGATAAAACTGAGCCCTTTGGATCAACATCCTTATCTGCAGCTTGAGCCTTCTGAGTTACTGCAACAAAATAGTATAACAGTAACCTCTGTATGACAATCAACTGGCTGGCCAGACATTGTCAACTAAAATTCTTAAACTACTGTCAAGCATTTCATATAACAAGAATGCCACTGTGGTAGAATTCGTTTCTATCATGTGTTAGCAATGAAAAAGAATAAAGATTCCTCACCCACTCCCAGCCTGGTAAAGGAGCAAAATCAACATAGTAACATGGCTTCTCCTACGGGCCACCTACTGTAACTGCAGACTTCTCTAGAAGTTTTTTTTCCCTTTTTTATTGCTGTTATTTTATTTTGGTGTCAAATTCTGTAATAGGCTGACCCGAGAGTTAAAAAATTGTTCTCATTTACTGTAACCTTATCTAACACTTAAAAATCACGAACACATCACATATTTCAAAGTTAATTTCATTGCAACCCAGTGTTAACTACTTCACTAATATTTACACTTTGTTATGATAAAGTGAATACTTCAAAAATACTTAACAGATAGAATGGCCAAACAACATACTACTCTGGATCTTCCTGTTGCACAAACTGTTGGTGCTATTAACAGTGATTACTTGAGGGAGGGAGTGTTGAGATATATCCCGAACACAAAAATGTATCAGCATTGACTGACTACTGTCCAGTGTGCACACGCATACAAAGTCTTAATCCAACAAATCCTACACATACAAGTCCAGATTTTAGATGCAGCACTCTCCCCTGCCTTCAGAATTCTTTTCTACATACAGCATGCAATCTGAAAGAGAATCTATACTGACTGGATTTGGACAGAAAAACATGGAAGCTGGCAATAACAAAGTAAGATGAAGAAAGAAGAGCAGAATATTATAAACTGAAGAAAAATCAACTACTACGCTAGAAAACTACTTAAATAAATGCAAAAAAGACAAACTTTTACATCTATCCTAATGTATCAAAGCATTTTAAAAGCACAGATGATGCTTGACCAACATTCTACTAAGAAAGAGGTTGTATCATTTGATCCCTTGATTAGGCTTGTTTCCTTTGATTAGGAGGATCAAGATGGTGTAACATGCTAAAATGGATGGGAAATTCCAGTTTATAGCAGTGGGTAGATGATTCATTGTCTATTTACACTGATGTAATCTAATGAAATGAATGACTATAACAGTATAAGTATCAGCAAAGTGGACTGTCTTCAACAGCAAAAGTTTAAAAAAACCCTCCCCATTTCAGAGTAATTATAGATTCACAGTCTTTCATTACTGGGAATATAAACACAGAAAAAGTCAACTTACCTTTATTTCCCTGTCCTTTAGGTCTCTGTTAGTAATAAAGAAAAAAAATACAAAAATCACACATTAAAACCATTTTTATACATCAAATACATTCAATAATTATAGCTTTAAATACGTTCAACCCAAACAGTGGTAAAATGGCTTGTTTTATTAACAAAACTAAATTGCTTAACCAGAGTTAAGTTAGCAAGTGTTGCTTGGAATGCTCATTGCCACAAAACTTAGAAGCCACTTATATGTTTTTACTATCCAGAAACATAACAGGAACACAAATCATATGATATTTTATGCTTGTGAAGCATTAGGGGGTGTAATTACAAAGAAAGGCTGTTTGTATTTATATGTAAGCTGTCTACCTCACAAACCAATATGTACTCTCATCACTAAAAGCTCAGCTAAAAAAAATAACATCCCATCAGTTCAAAGAAACTTTTTTGTAAAAAGAGCCAGAATTTAATAGAGCGACAATAGTACTCCATACTCCAAGTCCTAGTAGATGAGAAAGCCATCAGTACTTCAAGGCCAGTTAACCATATTAAAGAGTGAACAATGAAACTGTCACATCAAAATACTCTTTTTAAATTAATAAGTAATGGGTTTACAATTCAGGATTTTCAAAAACAAATTTTCCTCCCTCCATTAGCATGCCACCTCACTTTCTCCTTTCTTTCACACCAGACTTGGGTTGCTCCTTGTAAAGGATTTTTTTTTCACATTAACCGTGATTACTTTAACCCTGGCAGAATAAAGGAAAACACTCTTTAGCCAGTACTAAGGCCAAAACAAATATTATATTCAGAAGTGATGAGCAATTTATGTACCAATGAAGATTCAACCTTGCATGATGTAAATCTGTGGGTTTCATTCTATTTGAGTTTCTTCCAGGCCTCCATTAGCAGATAGTGTACACAACGAAGAAAAAGAAGCCCAGCAGGGTGAGGCTGTGAAAGCTCTCTCGGGGAGATAAAAAGGATAACAAAAAGGCCTCTTAACAGCGGAAACCTAGGATGGGGGGAGCGGGAAAAGTAACCAGGCACCAGAATCAGCAGCACGAAAACACACTGAAGGCGCATATAAAGCTGGGCAATAAAAAACGTTTTAAAAACATACTACCTAAGGGAAAGGGGACGAAAAATGGCTGCAAAGGGACGCGGGGAACCGCAGCGGAACTAAAGAAGGTAAGTGGTGCCTGGGCGAGGAGTAAGGCACGAAAACCTCGAGCCGAAGGCCCCATTTACGGAGATAAAGTGGAGATGCAATAGGTGGGCTGGAGGCTGCACAGAACGAAGTAGGGGCGACGGGGAAGGGAAAGCCAGAAGAAGGCAAAACCACAGCCTCTTGCAGAAGGAGGCGCCACTCCTGGAAGCCAGCGACCCGGCCGCTGCGGGAAGGCCCCAGGCCGGGGCTGAGCGGCCTCCAGGCTCGCGGAGGGGGCGGTCCTGGGAACGGGGAGGAGTCCCACGGCTTCGGATGTAGCGGGCACGGATCCCCGCTATGCCCAACGGAAGAGAGGCAGGAAGCGGAGAGCAACTTAAAGGGGCGCCCGCGCGGGCATGGCCCAGACGATACCTGGTCGACGCTGGTGGCTGACATTCTTTACGGGGAACCGCGATCCCCTCACCCCGCTCCGCTTGGGCCTCCTCCTTAGCTCCTTTAGGTCGTCGTCGTCGTCGCCGCCGCCCTCGCCGCCTCCACTTGATTGTCTCCGCAGCCCGGACACTCTTGGCCTAGTCGGTGCCGCCGAATGCAACCAGCTGGACGCAGCACAGCTTCCCTCCCCTGCTTCGGGCTCCGCTTTCCCACAATGGCGGACGCGCTCCGGCTCCCACTTCCGCTACACAACTCCCTGACCTTCCGCTCCCCCCCCCCGATGATGTCGCAGCCGACCTTTCTATCTCCGCCTCATGTCACGTGAAAGACGAAAAGATACCCGCATGCGCTAGAGCTTCCTTGTGTTACCCGTATGCTACATTTCTAGATCGCCGGTAGTAGGTGCTTCAAACAGTGGGGAGGAAGCGCATGCGCAGTCCTGCCTACGAAGAGTAGGGTGGAGTGACATTAATTTTTTCCGTTCTACGGAACAGAGCTGTGAGAGGGTCGAAGGGGAAGGTATGTGTAGTTTTTTTACCGGAGTTCTTGGTTTGTAGGTGGTTCTCTGTGGTAAGGGATCGTGTGGAGTGGTGGAGTTGGGTGGTGAGGAGGACCGAGGCTGCTCTTTTGTATTATGCAAAAAGACAGTGAGCGGAATTGCCCGCGCTGCTTCCTGCCTGGTTGTCATTATACCGAATGGAGGGCCTCTGGTTTCCGTCCTTTCCAGGGCAGGCCTGTTTTATTCCGGGCGAGTTACTGTAGAAGCGAGTGGTAAAGTCAAAGGGGAGAAGGGCAGAAGGGAAGAGCCGTGTGTTCCTTTCCCTCAAAGAGAGAAGCTGAAGGGTGTGCTTTGGTGTGGGTGGGGTGAGCGCTGTGTGCTGCTGGCCTTGCGAGCACCAGCAGGAAGTTTGGGTGGAGTTCTGGTTTTGCGGCCTGTCGCTCTCACGTATTTCTCTTACTCCTAGCGTATCGTTTTGTGTTCATTTGCGAGTTCGGCCTCTCCGCGTACCATGAGCCCGACTGATGCGAAACGCAGTGGAGCTAAGCGCAGGAAGAACAAAAGGGCGGGTGGCCTAGGCCCATCAGACCTAGCCGACAGCCTAGAAGTCAAATCTGTAGGGTCTGCTTCCTCAGCTACTCTCTCCTTCTCCTCGCCATCCACTTCCTCTGTGGCTTCTTCCTCTCCTGCCGCCGGGAGTGATCTTCTAGCATCTGCTGCAGCTGCCCCTTTAATTTCCAGTGAGAGCATGGGAAAGGCTGAAGTCCCCAAAAAGCGCTGTGGAGGAACAATTAATTCTAGGCAAACTCGCAAGCAAAGTCGAATGGCTGCTTCGGCTGTAGAAGTAGGTTCACAAGTAGAACCAATTGACCTTGAAGAAAGTGTTTGTGAAGAAGTAGTTGACCTCACTTGTGAATCTTCAGAACCAGTAGTAGTTGATCTTACACACAATGATTCTGTTGTGGTTGTTGAAGAGCATGTGCGGCAGCGACGAAATCAAAAGTTAAGAAGCCAGCAGCTTCCTGACAGCTGTGTATTAAGTAGTGATGATGATGAACCAAGAGACAATGATGTTGTGTTGACTAGTACATTGTCAAGAGAATTGGAATTGCTGGAAGATGGAGTTACAAGCTCAAGGCGTTCTGGTACTGTGAGCTGCCCAATTTGCATGGATGGCTACTCAGAAATTGTACAGAGTGGACGGCTCATTGTGTCAACAAAGTGTGGTCATGTCTTCTGCAGTCAATGTCTCCGTGATGCCCTAAGAAATGCCAACTCTTGTCCAACTTGTAGGAAGAAACTTGGTTGCAAGCAATATCACCCAATTTATATATGAAGTTTCAGATTGTTCTCAGAAGAATTCAAATTGTACTTCTGAGCCACATTTCATCAATTGATTATACTTCTGCAAGCAAATAATTACAGGTTGTGCATATTGCTCAAATGTAACTTTCCACGAGTCTGCCCTATTATCTGGAACACACTGTTGGCTTTACAATTTATCAGGATCCACAGAAGAACAGTGATGACTGCAACTTGGTATTTCTACAGTGTTTTAAAGTATTTGAATGGGAATAACTTTAGTACTTTAAGAGAGATAAGTGTCGATGTGTTTGTTCAGTACTTGAGAATCATAATCATAATGCAAAGTCAAGCTAGCAAGTAACTAGAAAACCTGCTATTATACAGATTAGTCTGTAAGAATTGGATGTTATCACCATCTGTTATTTCATTTCCAGCTTCCCTTCATGTGAACATTTCTGGATTTCCAAGGAGACTAGTCCTCATAGCCATACTCCAGCTCACTTTTGTTGGAAATCTGTAAATACTTTATTGAAGGTATGCTTTGATGTTCTCAGTTTGTTTTCTCTTGGAATCAGTGTAGAAGACAAAGCTGATATTTGTAAGAAATAACTTCCTGCAGCCACAGTCAATTGTAAACTAATCTTCTGTTTCCAGCACCCTTTCTCCTCCAAGTGTGTCTGTGAGACTTACAGTAGCAAGATTTGGCCCTTGTAATATATTTGTAGTAAAATGCTTTGTATGTTGAAACTTTCTCAAATTATATCATGATGATATCTTCAATAAGTTTATATTGGTAACTCTTAAGTGATAGACTTGATCTTAAGTGCACGTAACTCAGTCTTCTGCTGAACAAGAGCGTCTTCCGTATAATATTTAAACTTGGCAAATTGTGGCATAATTATGTTGTTCATTGATGCAGTGACATGAATCCTAATCTTAAATCTGTTCTGGAAAGAAAAAATTCTGAGAGAAATCATTTCAGTTAGTTCTGACACCAGATTAAATGACAAGAATAGGACATGTGGTTACCTAAACAAATCTTAAGGATTATATTCTGTAACATCAAAAGGAGTTTAATTCAGTAGTTGCAGAAATACATGCTAATTTGGCTCCTCAGGGGCTTTATATTGATTCAGTGTTCCAGAAAAGCTGCTGAAATGTCCTGAAGGGTTCCCAAAATGTAACATAAAGATTTCTGTTTTGAAGGCTTATGGATTGGTATGCCCTGTTGAGCTTCAGCAACATAAAGATGAAACTTTTTTCTTCAAAATGGACTAACTCTACTTACTTATGTTCTACCAAAAGTGCCCCTGTAGCAGCTCACTGTAACTTCATTGTAATAACCTGAGTGTGATTATATTGCTACTGTATATAGAATCCAGAGCATGAAAAAGGATGCCCAAATAAGAAAATGCATTTAGATACTTGTTATGCAAATTAGTCTGCCACTTGTGCCTGGGAGAGTATCATCCAAAGACAGCAAGTTTATTTTATCATACTTGTTAAACCATTACAACTACAAAAAGCAGTCATGGCTGTCAGCATCATGTATAAGCCAACTAATGTATTGAAAGTTAGTAGTATATCAGTACCATGAAGTATAATTGTGCTTTTTTTCTCTACTGCACTCATGAGGGGAAAAAACATATACCAGTTTAGTTCAGCTTTCAATTGAGTACTAAAGTTAAAAAGAAAAAGGGGCCAAAAACTAATTGACTGGGACCTCACAGGTGATACCACCATAGACATAGTTTTTTGTTTGCAGTGTGGTGTTAGAACAGAGAATTGTATTGCTAATCCGCAGTTAAGGGTAGAGTTAAAGTTTCCCAAAGTAGCTTATTGTTATCTGTTGTGTTGAAGGCTGCTGTTGCAAACACAGTACATGATTTTATAAATTAAAATGTTTTTGTTAAAAAGATGAGACATCAGACAGCTTTCTATAGTAGAATAGCTAGCCATAAAGTCAGCCTGATCCTTGGCAAGAATCTCATTTGCGAACACTGACTCAAGTTTAGAAAATAGATCATTTCTACATACGGCAACCATAATATCCAACATTGATCTGGATTTAATCTGAAGGAAAGTTTTTGTAGTCTTCTTTACGGATTGGGACATTAGATTTCTCCCAATGAGGAGGTGGCTTGTGATATTTATAGCATTAGAGAGTTTGCATATGACAAGCCCCACAAAGAACATTAGCTTTGAAAACCTCTGTAGAATACGTTGATTGCAGCAGGGTATTTTTTTGATGCAAGGTGACCAATCAAATCTTCTGTCTCAGTCATTGATTAGGAATGTGGTAGAATTAATTTATTCATTTTGAAATGTATTATTAGGGATATAGTGCCTCAGACCTCTTATTAAATGTAGCAGAACAAAGTACTTCCCAGTCCAACTAAAGTGTTAAAGCTAGAGGACTTCAATTATCATATATTGTTCACTGTTCCAAACATTCTTAAGATTGTTTTCTGCTGACATTTTGCCGATAGGAAGAGGTGGGGGCCAATCTTGCCTGATTCTCTTCCTCGCTTAAGAGCCTGACAGTCATGGCTTCTTGTCCATGAGGGTCTTGCAACACCCAGCATTAGCTTTTGGGGACTGCATGACAATGTCAGGGAAAAGAAAAGACTGACTCCCTTCTGCTGTTGGAAAGGTGACAGAATCCTATCTGTTTACAATATTTTGGCTGTCATATTATCACTTAAACTGAAGCATAATTGCCTCTGATGTGTGCTTTTTAGCTTAAAATAAAAACTTGTATGTGTTTGAAAATTAACTAGAGTTTATATCCAGTGTATTCTCTTTTCCTAGGTTTCTAATGTCTGTTTTTGTCTTCAAGATGTTACTTTTTCATACCGTTTAGATAGTGAAGGAAATGATAAATTGAATGGCATGATTTAATATGTGGTTATCTTACAAAATGATGTTTTGAAATAGCTTATATGTAAGCATGAGAGTTCAGGATAAACGAACACAAATCGAGTATAGGCTCCAAAGGCAGTACCTGTTTAACAGAGGGTTGATTTTAATGATTTGGGAAGGTGTATTTAAAGGGTTTGGATGCTGTGGTTACACATCATATTAAAGATATGTTAATCTAATATAATTTGAGTTTGTAGTGTGTGTCACAAGTTGCCTGTTTTTAGAAGAGAAAAAGGTATATTTGAAAATAAAAGGCCCATTAAGGCACTGTTAGTTTGTATACTGTTTGTGGCAAAAATGGCTTTATATTAAATTGGCTGCAAAACAAAATTTACCATCAAAATTGGCTGCCTCAACCTACAAGACATCTAGGTGTCCAGGATTTCAGTGGCTTTGGTTGCTGAATACTTTTCTCATATTTGACATTACTTGAGCTGTACTGTGTCAATGAGCTTATTTTCTAAACTTCAGATTTTGCTGAGTAGTACACAATTAGAAGCTTGTTTGCAAAAGCGATGCTAACTGTGGGAAATGAGCTGTACAGATAATAACTAGAGTCCCAGTTGTCCTTGTCAGAATATACTAACGAAATCAATGAGGTGGACCTTTCCTTATACTAGAATGCAAGAAGATACACGCTCAGCTGCACAAGGTAATATATTTATGTTAAATACTGTAACATGGGGATTATGTCTGTCACTGCAGTGAGTGATATTAAGGTCCTCACTTTAATACCTCACTGGAGTGATTATTTTCCATTTGTATTTTGTACTGCATCTTACCATGCTATGTATTATATATTAATGGATGGTCTTTTGTGATAAGTCATCATTGCAGACCCTATAAATGGACCCTGAGGATCAGATACTCTGTATGAATGCAGCTAATCTATACATTAAGCTGCAAGCATGCAGATATGCCTTAAGCATTTAACTGGCTGTTCTGTAGAATGCTATGCTGCTTTATTGAATTAGAAGGTTTGTGGAATATTCATTTATACTTTTGTTTTATGATGGATAAATTGTAAATTCCTGTTTGTAATCTTTAATATATAGGGAACTGCGCAGATACAACAGTCATTCTCATCTTGATGCTTAAAGAGCTATCTAAAAGAACAATTCACAAATTAGGTGCCCTTTAAATGTCTTCTCAGGCTGATCCACAAACAGGTTCCATATGGCTGGGAGCTACATCTAAATGATTGGCCCTAGCTGTCTGGTTGGATCACTTAAGTGTGTCGCCCATATCTGTGGAATTTTGCTCATGGATAAACGGGTTCCATGCAACTCAAAACATTTAATGGATACCAACTGCTGGAAATAACAAGATTTTAGAAAGTAAAACTGTTTACAGCAAAAATTCTCCTACGGATGGGAAGACCTCTGATTTCTCATACTAAAATGTAAAATTTAGTAAGTTCATTAATTTAAGAACTTTGAGAATTGCTCCCTGTTAAATACATTTAGAAATTCATCAATTCAGAATATCTTCTGATTAATAAATCTAATATAGTTTTGAAGACTGTGCTATTATAGAAGATGTAGCTGTCTTGTGACAGGCAATACAAGAATATAGGGATTTTATTAAAGTAATGATTCATAATTGAGCTTGTTTACAGAATTCCTTTGTCTCAACTGAAGCTGCACAAGTTCATGGTACTGCATTATAATTCTTGATTGTTCCTTTGGATGTGAGCATTTACCGAAAGTTGTGTACTAGCTTTTGGGAATTCTTACTAATTTTTAATTTGTAGTGCTAGGTTTTAAAAATGGTATCTACATCTTCACAACAACAAAAATGGAGCCATTATAAATTTGTTTTCAAGGCAACTGAAATTGGCCAAATAAGAGGATGCATGGTTCTAAGGACTAGTGTTCAGATCTTCATGTTGCCTGAATGTTTGTCCATTTGTAAATGTGTATAAGTGATTTTTCCTTATTTAAATGTACCCAGGTATATATATCATGCTGCTTTTTGGAATCCTCATTAGGCAAATAAATTTCATTGCAGATTAAAATAAAGCTGTTTGTGTTCTTCTCTCACCAAATGTCGGACAAGATGTGGGATTTTCGGTGGCATAAATACTGGGTTCAATCCAGACTAAATTTTCCATTGATAGAATGGAACTTTCCTGCTTCTCCTTACCCACTGATTTCCATGAAATACTGTTCCTGAAAGACAGGGAACAGGAATGAAGAGGTGTGCAGTGGAAAGGAGAAATTGATAGAAATTGCAATGTAGTCTGGATCCAGCCCATTGTGTGTAAAGAGCATAGTCGGATATAAACGTGTGCCTAAAATTTTTTAGTGAATTGTTATTTTAATGGACTATTAAAAGACTTGGTCATCTGAGAAATGGTTTCTGCTGCTGAACTTCGGTCAAGTTTTACTCCATCAATAAATCAAGTGGCTAAGCTTTTGCTGGACTGCATTATTGTAGGCCAGCAACAAGCAGGTCAGTCAAATAACAAGTCACTCTCCAAACAAAAGTGGTTAGTGTAATTGCTTTCTCTAAAACTACTGCAGCAGTTTCTTTTCCCCGTTGTGTGAAGAAAAAAGAGGCACACAAGTGATGCCAGCAGCATCCTTCCCACCTACCACTCCTTCAGATTTGCATGCATACACCCTTATTGTGTACAGAAAAGCAGCATGCTATTGACTCTTTTATCCTACATCAAAATTACTTGCCTCTTCCAAGGAAAACAGAAGTAATTATTTACAGTTAGTTACAGCGGTGGTCATGGTTTGCTTTTAGTAAAAAAAGGAAATGTTTCCCGCCTAAGCACTGCAGACCCGCTCTGAAACACTCATTTTTGCACAAGTCACCATTTTGTGACTAGCTGTCCACCTGCCGGGTCACTGTTTTGTGCCTGGTATCTTGCAAGGCTGTTGGGAGGGGAGGAAAGTAGCCCTGCTGTAGGCTATTGAAAAGAAAGGCATTATTTATTAATTATTTAAAACATTTTAATTTCGTTTCTGACCCTGAAAAAGTCAGAAGTGTTTTATCTATTTTTATTATTTGAAAGATTTTTATGCTGCCTTTTCATCCAAGGCAGCAAACATTAAAATATTTGAGACATTAAACAGAATTTAAAATGAAGTATATATAAGGTATTTTAGCAAATTCAATGAGATTAAAAATATGGAAAAACACAGCTATGGAGGAGGGTCAATAACAGTTATTGGGGAAAAGAAGTCTTCACATGATGGCAGAAGATGACAGAGTGAGATGACTAAATCTTCCTGGGGACAGAGGAAGTTTTGGTGTTTCAGCCAAGAAACCCTTTTCTCAGATTACCTATCTAGCCTCAGATGCTAGGACACCGAAAGCAGGGCCTCCAAATATTACTGGAATGGTGAGTAGTTCGTATGGGAGTAGGTAGTCCTTCAGCTTTGCTGACCCTGTGACATTTAGGGCTTTAGAGGTTAATACCAGCACTTTGAATTGGGCCTGTAAGCAAAGTGGGAACAAGTGTAGATGGAGCAAACCTGGAATGAATCTGGTGAAGGGTGTCTCTGGGGCCACTGCTGCCATGTATTCATCCACTAGGAGGTCCAGCAGTACCCCCAAGCTCCAAATCTGCAACCCCATCTGGAACAGGACATATGCCACTTCCTTTGTCAAACCTCCCCCCCCCAAGACCATTAGCACCTCTGTTTTGTTAGGATTAAGATTCAGTTTGTGAGCCTTCATCCATCCCCAAAATGCCTCCAGGCACCTGTACTTGTTTCTGCAGCCTCCCTGGGGTTTCCTGGAAGTGTGAGAAAGCGCTGAGTATTTTCTGCATATTGATGACAAGTCCAAAGTTTGGGGGGGGGGGGTCAAGATGGAACCTTGCTGTAGGCTAAGGGAGAGGTGAAGAGCAGCAGTCCTCAAGCACCATAGTCTGAAATCTATCTTCAAGGTGAGTGCTTCTGAGCAGGGTCGCATTATGACTTTCGTGGGCCCTAAGCACTTTTGCCTTCATGGGCTCCTCCCACCATAATAATACCAATATTAAACATTATTTTGATATAACTTTAAATACTCTAACTTTTTCTTCTGTTTTAGACAAAATAGATTTTTGTGGGCCCTAAACATTTCAATTTTTTCTGATGTGAGAAAATAAGTTAAAACATTTTTGTGGACCCCTAAAAGTAAATTGGGCCCTAGGCACTGTGCCTGCTGTGCCTAATGGATAAGTCAGCCCTGCTTCTGAGTCCCTGAAAGGTGGTATAGAAGGATACCATGATCAATTATATCAAAAGCCATTGGAAGAATTAACAGGGTTGCACTCCCCTTCCATCTCCCAGTGGATGTCATACACCCGGGTGAATGAAGGTCATTTCAGTCCCATAGGCAGCCCTGAAACCAGATTGGAATGGATCTAAACATTCTATTTCATTCAGGAATCTCTGAAATGGCCCAGCCCCACTACTTGTTAAACCACCTTGCTGAAGAATAGTACATTATGAATGGATAGTAGTTATTCAACTCTCCTTGGTCCAGAATAAACTTTAAGAGTAAACAGGCCCTACTACCTGCTTCAATTTATTTATTTATTTATTTATTTATTTTTGACATTTCTACCTTGCCCTCCCCGCAAGGGCAAGCATCCCATCTCTCAGGAAGGCATTAGCTGGTCTACTAGCCCCCTCCCCTGGTGGACTTAAGCAGCCAGGAGGGTCAAGCAGATGGTAAGTCTCAAACTTCCAAAAATTCTGTCCACATCCTTAGACTGGCTAAACTAAAAGGTATCCCACACAACTGAACACATTGATACCCAAGTATCATCCAGTCCTGTCACTGATAAATGTAGGACAGTACTGGATATGAGAGTTTTATCTAAAAGTCGGAAGGGATAAGAGATTTTATCTGAAAAGTGTTTAGCAAAATGATTGCAGCGGACTGCAGAGCAGTCCACCTTTTGTCATAAGCCGGAGCCCAAGAGGCCGCTGATGACCTGGAAGAGTTCTGCTGGTCTACACGGTATGGATGCAGTGGTGGTGTAGTAGAAATATTTTTTCTTTGTTGCCATCACCACCACAGAGAGCCAGTTTGGTGTAGTGGTTAAGAGTGCAGACTCTAATTTGGCAGAACCGAGTTTGATTCCCCACTCCTCCACATGCAGCTGCTGGTGTGTCCTTGGGTCAGTCATTAGTTTTTTCAGAGCTGTTCTCTCAAGGGCAGTTCTTAAGAGATCTCTCAGCCCCACCTACCTCACAGAGTGTCTGTTGTGGGGAGGGGAAAGGGATTGTAAGCCACTCTGAGACTCCTTTGGGTAGTGAAGGATGGGGTATAAATCTAATCTGCTCCTCCTTTTCCTCCTCTTCTTCCTCCTCTTCTTCTGATTAGGCTTTAAAATTAGTTCTAGTTATTGCCTTGTCAGATTCATCCTGAGTCTTTCTCCACTGTTGTTCTAGCCATCTCTCTTGTCTTTTCATGGTTCACAGTTTCTCAGTAAGCCAAGGGGCTGTCTTGGCTTTTGGAGGAGGAGGAGGAGGAGGAGGAGGAGGAGGAGAAGAAGAATCTTTTTCAAGAACACCTCTGACAGAAGTATGGCTTGCCCAAGGTCATCCAGTAGGTGCAAGTGGAGGAGTGGGGAATCAAACCTGATTCTCCCAGATTAGACTCCAGGCACTTAGCCACTACACCAAACTGCCTTAGAGTGAGCCTGTCAGTTGCCATGTGTACTAGTTTGCAGGCTTCGAGTATCAGGCACCAGAAGTCAGGCAAGGCAGAGTTGTTCAGTCCAAGATCAGGGGTCCAGAAGTCAGGCAAAGCGGAGGCAGTAGCTTAGCATCTATCGTACCTGTTGTGTCCATGCCTAACTCCTTCCCTTGGCTGGTTTTTATACGAAACCTCCAAATGAAGTTTAGAAAACTTGTTAAGGGCCAAAAGTTAAAAACATAAATATTTATAGACAAAAGTGTATTTATTTCAAAGACATATAAAAACCTTGTAGGGGCCCAAATAAAGCCTCATAAAATGTTCAAAGTGACAAATGCACAAAAAAAGAACAGTGTTACAACCTGATGCCCCCTGCAGCCAGCTGCTCAGAAGCAATCCTTCAACTTTGTTATCAGCAAGCAGCTGGCATTGGGCCAGGAAGTGTGCTGTCTTGTCTGTAGTTCTGTTCTCAGCCTCCATCTTTGGCATTTGAAGGGTATGGGAAATACTGGTGAGCTGGGAATGCCCAATTGAGGTTCACCTGCTGAATCAGGGTTGAAGGATGTCAGGTGGCTCTGTACCAGCTGTTGGCTGTGAATCCTGACAACCCTGCAGCTCATCTTCCTGCTGGTCAGCTTCTACTATTAACTCAAGGCTGGCTACATGGGGCTCCTCTCAATCCGAGGAGTCCTCGCTGTCACTGAGCCCTGTCTGACCCATGACACTGAGGTTGCTTCCTCAGTCCAGAGGTTAACCAGCTAATCAACAAGAAAGTTATCCATATCAGCAGGATAATCCCCTAATGTCATCTGAAAATGCGTTGGATCCATCAGGCTGGGATGGGGGCAGTTCATTCCAGGTCTGAATCCTCACTCATTCCATGGAAGCTCACTGGATGACCTTGGACCAGTCACTCTCTCAACCTAATCTACCTTACAGGGTTGTTGTGAGGATAAAATGGAAGAGAGGAGAACAATGTAAGCCACTTTGGTCCCAATTGGGGAGAAAGGCAGGGTACACATGAATTAAATAAAAAACTCAATTGATTCCCACTCTTGGGGTTGCCAATCTCCAGGTTGGATCTGGGGAGCTCTTTGAATCAGAGATCAGTTTCCCTGGAGAAAATTGCTGCTTTGGAGGGTGGACACTATAATATTATACACTGCTGTGGTCCCTCTCTTTTCCAAACCCTGACCTCCCAGACGGCACCTCAGAATTTCCAGGAATTTCCCAGCTCAGAGCTCACAACCTCATCCTTGCAGAGTCTTGGCATTCCTATGAGCCTAAACCTCAGCATGCAGTGATGTGTCCATGACAAGGGGACCATATTCAATCCCTCCCACACACCTTCAGATCACCTTCTTCCTGCCCACACAAGAATACCGTTATCGAGTATGACGTGTGCAATGTGCAGGGCCTCTTACTACCTGAAACAAGCCTGTATTTATCATGGAAACCATGAAATCCTGAGCAGCTTCTGGATTCCCCCAAAATACCCAGCCTAGGAGTCTACCATATCAAGTCTGAAACCAGCTCTGCCAGCTCAGGCAGGGAGAGGTTAGGGAAGTGAGGTGGGCAATACACCAACACAACCCCATTCTTGTCTCATGCTCCCAGCATTAGATATTCTTAAAACTGGCAGTCCTGGACAGGGCATTGAGCCAGGGAGACAGAATCCTAAAAGACCACAGCGACGCTATCACCCTGCCCATTTTGATGCATCCCCAATTACCACAGAGGAGCATATTTGGGAGAGGTTAACTCTTTCCCCATTCAGGTCTAAGTGATACATATAAGCTCAGTTTACTTACAATTCTCATGCAGTTTCCCATGCAGATAATTGTGAGGGCCAGAGTGCTACTTTGAACCATAAGCACATGGAACAATAGCATGTTAGGAAGAAGTCCAGAAAGACCTTACAACACGCTTTTCTTCATGTAGAGGGTCTCTTGTCCTTCCAGGACGTCCAGGAAGTCCAGGAAAGCTTGGATATTACTTTGTGTTTTCTGTGTATCACTGTCACGGGTTGCCAGGCCTCCTACTTTGATAATTTTTATTGCCCACTGCTGCTCTAGAAATCTCAGGAAACTCTATGGTATTATTATTATTATAGTATATTATTATACCACAATAATAATTATAATCACAGTCAGATATTTGACTGTTAGATGGTGTTCTGCAATTCGAGATCTAGCCAAGTTGTTGGGAATTTCATAAGTATATTTGCAGAATTCTTGCTATAATATCATCATCATCATCTTTATTAAGCCTGGCGGCTAGCAAAAAGCAAATAGCTGATACTTGAGATACTTGTACCAGGTCAGTCAGTAGTTAAAAATTATTCAAATATTTATTGATCTATCTTGTTCGCAAGGTCTGTGGCTGAACAAAAGTACAAGTAAATAATAGATACCTAAAAATTCTAAGGACTCCAACATGGAATGTGCAATCTTAGTTAATTATCAACTTAGTTTGGTGCTTATTCTTTGAGTTGTTTAGCAGGAGGACTTGGAAGTGTTACCCTTTGCTTGAATCCATGGCACAGAAATGGCAACTGAGCCTCACAAATAAATAGTAGTCCTGAAATCAAAATATTATGCTACCGCCAACAGCTTTCAAGTTAGTTTCAAAGCACATAAAAAGTTTACAGAAAGCACTTCTGCCAGATTGTCAAGTAAACATTAGCTTTATTGGAAGTTAATTGTTATACCTCTCTGCTGATGGCTTTATAAAATTGGGAGTATATATAAAAGTGCAAGCGTGAGGATTTACAGTGTCTTATAGTGCAGTTCTCAAAAGAGTTACTAGAGTTTAAATCAAATAAAGCAATGGGTTAAGACTGGAGTAACTGTATAGGATTGCTCTTACATAATCAATAACTTCAGCATAAGTGGGCCCAAGCATAATCTTTTTCTACCCAGACTTGTGATGTTTTTCTACCCAGACTACCCCCTTGCTAACTTATGACACAATCCCATCCATTCCCTAGTCTTATGAGTTATGAAAGAAACATATTTCTAACATTTCACAACTATTTCACATCATCATAGTAATAAGCTTGCAAACCAGGTTGGGCCCCTTGAACCTGATCAAGTGACCCCTTCCCAGTACATAAATAACCTGCATGTCCTTGATTTGTGTTCTCAGAAGTAAAACGGGTTTTCAGTACAGCATACTCCCTCATGGGTTTGCATAGGTTTAGTTAAATTATCACTATGGGTTTTTGAGCCTAAAGAAATGGCAGACTATATATGCAGATATGTTGGGCAGGATCAAAAATTATACACACCTCATGAAACTTTGAATTTGTTTTTGCAGAACAGCAGTTCATACTTATTGTACTTTTGAAACACAAGGCAGTTTCTAAATATGTGTTAAATGTCATGGCGAACATTCTTTACAAAGGGAAGAAAGGAAAAGTTTCACTGAGAATATGCAGTCCCTTGTGTGTTGTGTGTGGATCTAGTCACTTAAATGTGTATCTAAACAACGAATATCTATTTTTAGGCAAAACCTTTGTATTAGAAACATTGGATTGTTTTCACTCATTCTTTGGGAGCAAAGGAAGGGGTGACCTTGCATGTGGTTTTGTTCGCAGAAATCTCCTGAGATGTCATTTTATATATGTACAGTTATGTCTTCTTTGGGATTTTTATCTGTTATTATTGCTAACACTTTTTAAATGGAAGGGAACATAAAAGTTAGCACTTCCATTGAAGGGAAATAACATTTTCCCAACATTTAAAGCACATGTTTTGACAAAAGGGAAAAATAATTCCCCCATCCATATCCAAGATAGTGTGGACATTTGTGATTGTGAGACAGATTTTCAAGCCTTCGACAACAGATTTTCAATCAGTTAGTATTATGGGCACCTGCACCGTAACTAGTGAGCCAAAGACACAACTCTTCCATGCCTGTACTATTATTTAACTTAGTAAGTTTTATTTTAGGGACTCTTTATAGGCTAAGCTATTTCACATTATAGGACTTGGATGCAGTAATAATGTAGCCTTAGAAAGAAAGAAATATCAGACATTTTGCCTTGTTTCCTTTGAATATTGTGTTTCATTTCTATGATGGAAAACATTTCTCATGAATTTCTTTTTAAAGTGAAAAGTGACTTTTTGTCCATATGATGGTGATGGGATTTCACAGTGCTGGTACTGGATCAGCATGTGACCGAGTCATGCTCTAAAAGAGACTATCCAAAAGAACTAAGCTTTCCACCGAATATAACTGGCCATAACTAAAGGATGGCATTATAACAAACTATCTCAAACTTTTTAGAACAGGTCTCCAAGTCTGAACATACCACCAAACACAAGAAATGAAAGGTAATTCAGCATTTTCTTTCTACTCAATTGGTATGATAGGGGAACAGTTTTAATACAACTAGCTAAGGTGGATGAATATTGGGAATGAAACTGTGAATAGGCTGGAAGGCAGTTAAGGAAAATTAATAACCCACATTTTTCAAATGGTCTGAAAAATTCATCCACCTGAAAGATATTATTAGCCATTATTCCATTTCAAATACAAGGCTTCACAAATTACAGTTCTGCCTCATTTTCCTGGGATTTAAAACAAATAAACACTTCTAAGAGAGACCAGTCTATTAGGAAGCCTACTCAGGTCTAGACAATAGGGTTTATTCCCAGGAAAGAGTTCCTTTAATTGCACAGGGACATCCTATGCACAGTTACCTTCTTAGCACTGCTACATCCTAGGCACAGTTAACCCCTTTAGCAATGAACAACATTGAAATGAATGGGTTTAGAAGGGTGTCTGTTTAAGTCTTCTGCTTCATTGACTATGCTAAAGCCTTTGATTGTGTGGATCACAATAAATTATGGCAGGTTCTTAAAGAGATGGGAGTACCAGACCACCTCACCTATCTCCTGAGAAACCTGTATAAGGGTCAAGAAGCAACAGTTAGAACCGGATATGGAACAACTGATTGGTTTAGCATAGGAAAAGGAGTACGACAAGGATGTATATTGTCACCTTGCTTATTTAATTTATATGCAGAGTACATCATGCGAAATGCTGGCCTGGATGAATCACAAACTGGAGTTAAGATTGCTGGGGAAAAGATCAATAACCTCAGATATGCAGACGATACCACTCTGATGGCAGAAAGTGAAGAGGACCTAAAGAGCCTCTTGTTCAGGGTGAAAGAGGAGAGTGCAAAAGTGGGCTTGAAGCTCAACATCAAAAAAACTAAGATCATGGCATCTGGCCCCATCACTCCTTGGCAAATAGAAGGGGAAGTCGTAGAAGTAGTGACAGACTTCACGTTCCTAGGATCCCAGATCACTGCAGATGGTGACTGCAGCCATGAAATTAAAAGACGCCTGCTCCTTGGGAGGAAAGCGATGGCAAACCTAAACAGCATGATAAAAAGCAGAGACATCACCTTGCCAACAAAAGTCCGCATGGTCAAAGCAATGGTATTCCCCGTAGTAATGTATGGCTGCGAGAGTTGGACTATAAGGAAGGCTGAGCGCCGAAGAATAGATTCTTTTGAACTATGGTGCTGGAGAAGACTCTTGAGAGTCCCTTGGACTGCAAGGAGATCAAATTAGTCAATCCTAAAAGAAATCAACCCTGACTGTTCCCTTGAAGGCCAGATCCTGAAGCTGAAGCTCAAATACTTTGGCCACCAAATGAGAAGGGAGCATTCACTGGAGAAGACCCTGATGCTGGGAAAGATTGAAGGTCAAAGAAGAAGGGGACGGCAAAGGATGAGATGGTTAGACAGTGTCATCGATGCAACGAACATGAAATTGAGCAGACGTCAGCGGACAGCGGAAGACAGGAGGGCCTGGCGTAATCTGGTCCATGGGGTCGCGAAGAGTCGGACTCGACTGTGCGACTGAACAACAACAACTGTTTAGGTTTGCACTCATCGTTTCTTAAAGTCAGTTGCTGAAGAATGACTTTGATAACAGCTCAAATATTTATGGTTTGGTGTATTAATGCAGTGTTTAATTAGATGTACATGAATGATACAACAAATACATTATTTACAGAAATAAAAATTAACTATGCAGTGCTGGCTTTCAAAACATTGATATTAATAAAATATAGAAGACAATTTATATGATCATCCATGACATCTCATCTACATTCATCTATCTCTTCTTACTGAACCAATAAATGCCTTTTCTAGAGCGCTTATGGTGATTTATATGTGTTTTTTTACAAGTCCTGGTAAACAATTGCATCACCTCTTATTTCACCTTTTGTTCTTGTGAAATTCCCATGACCAGCATAACCTCCAGTTACCACAGCTTGCAAATCAGTTTCCAAGATGTTGCAATTACTGGTCTTTTCATACTGGCCTATGCTTGTGAGTTTACTAGCAAAATATAGTCACATTGTGCAAGTCAGCCCTTTAAAGAACGTATCTGTATTTCAACCATTACAGAAGAGAATGTTTCAATGGACTGATATATTCTCACCAATGCCACACATGAAAACCGCTTTATTGGAAGTTTTACAATTCAGAGGTGTCAACTCATTCGTTATGAGAGCCGGATCTGACATAAATGTAACAGTAGCACCCCTTTTCCCCTTTACTTCTCCACTTGCTCACCTCAGAATAGCATGTACAAGACAACCCAGTGGCCTCCCAATCCATGTGCTGGCCCTCCTCCTCCTCTCTCCCCTGCCAGCCCTGTTCCTTTGTTGGCAAACCACTGCTCCACACACCTGCTCTCGCTAACCCCCCTCACAGCCACCATTTGAAAAAATATGAAGCTGGTTGGTGCAGCAATGGCAACACCAGCCACTTGGCTCCAACCCCCCCCCCACACACACACATATAATGGCTTTGCCAATCTTCACTGAGCTGGGGTCAAAGGAGGTGGGAGGGGAAAAAACCCATACCTCCTCTTACTCCATTTTTGCTGCCATTCCCCTAGTATTTTACTTTGCCCTGTTAGCCCCACCACCTAGCCATTTCCTTTCTACTTCTTGACAGCTTTGACTATACACACCTCACTTGTCCCCCCCCAGCAGCCTCCTGCCTTCTCTCCCTCACACCAGTTGCTTATAGGCAGGATAAGAATCCTGGACAGGCTGCTTCCAGCTCACGGGCTGTATGTTTGACACCCCAGTTTTAGATCATTATGCCCCACAGACAGGAAACCATGTACATAAAAGTAACAGATACAAAGAAATATATATTGTTGTATAGAATTTGTTGCAAATTTGCTTCTCTGCTTTTCAGAGGTTGTTGCAAATGCCAGGAAACCTGAATTAGTTAGCATCTTCAACATGTGGCTGCTTGTGCAGCAGAAATCCTGACAAGCTGCAAAGGCAGCATAGAATTTTGAGTATGACTCCCAGGGGTATAAACTAAAGATGGCCAGATTGAGCACCCAGTTAAAAAAATTGTAAAATGCACAGTTGTGGCATAATGAAAAACATAGTACTGGCAGTTTGAACTTTTATTTGATCTTTTCCTCAGCCTATTTTTTTCCCTGAACATAGCAATTCTTAAATGAGTAGCCTCTTAAGTTAGAAAAATACTAAACATATGAGTGGAATGCAAAAGTTATTAAATGCTTTGTTTGGTAAAAGTGTTCCAGACCAGTAATTTAAGAAGAAATTGAAAAACAGCACCACACACTTCCTAACATGCCCTGTTCAAGAGGGGTTGAACCCTAAAGTTCAGAAAACCTTTAGGATTTGCAAACCTCATTTTGAGAGCTGATGTACCCTATGTAATCCATACTCATCCTATGCAGAATGGTGAATTATTGAAAGGTATATTTGATAAAGGCAGAAGGGTTAAACAATGCCATATACTCAAACTTACACCCTGCCATTTCAGAATAAAAATCACTAATCTGCAGGGCTTTTTTAATAGAAAAAGCCCAGCAGGAACTTATTAGCATAATAGGCCATACCCAACAGTGGGAACTCATTAGCATATTATGCCACACCCCTGACAGCATAGCTCATTAGCATATCAGGTCACACCCCCATGTTACCAGAAGTGTGGTCATCCAGCCACACCCACATTTTGCTTCTTATTCTGTTTACCTTGTTTGTTGTCAAAACCCAGGGCTTTTTTTGGAACAGGAACTCCTTTGCATGATAGGCCACACGCCCCTAATGTAGCCAATCCTAATGAGTTTCTGCTGTTGGGTGTGGCCTATTATGCTAACGAGTTCCTGCTGGGCATGGCCAACTTGGGAGCCAGCTGGAACTCCATTCCTGTGTTCCTGCCCCAAAATAGCCCTGTTAATCTGTATTCTTGATGCTTGGGGGGGAGGCAACAGTGGGTTTCTGGAATACTGGCCCCACTGGATGGACCTCCTGATGGCACCTGGGTTTTGGCCACTGTGTGACACAGAGTGTTGAACTGGATGGGCCATTGGCCTGATCCAACATGGCTTCTCTTATGTTCTCATCTGTTTCAGTTAAGAAGGGGAAAGGTGGGTGGATCCCTGTCTTGACTGGAAGTGGGATAGTGTGATTAGGATAAATGAAGACTCACAGCTGGTCCTTTACTTCTATAAAGGGAGTGTCCAGAACTCAAGTTCAGAGTCCTTTCTCTAGAAAACCCTCCTTCATGAGTCCAGATGCAAGATAGCTTTGTTGTGGGTGTAAGTTGGTAAGGGAAAGCTGATTTATGCATACTCAGCTGCACTCTTTTATTATTATAATTGCTATGTCACACAGAGCTGAGGCTTTGCTGATTTAAATATATATTGATATTTTACCATCAGTGTGCCTGTTGCTGCACAGGACTAACAGGAAGTCCCCAAGAAGTTAACTATCTAACATTTGACACAAAAGAGAGTATACAGGAAGATTATGCTAACAATGTCTATGGGATGTGTTGATATCAAAAGGGGGGTGGCGTACATCCTGGCGATTCCCAGCTCAGGTTAAATTCCTCGGTAGCCCTGAATATGCAGCCCTAGTGAAGACAACGCCGCTCCAACCCAGGGATCAAGTGGCTTAGCCCACAGGCAGCGATCTAGGTGTGAGACCGTGAATCTGTGGCGAACTCGAGGGTCTCAGCCTCTCCTGGCCCGGTGGAGGGTGTCCCTTCCCCACCCACAGCGCTTCCCTCGTGACGTCAGTCCCGGCCGGGACCGCCCCAGCCCGGGGAGGCGCAGGCGGCGTTCAGGCTGGCCGGGCGCAAGGCGCGAGAGGAGGACTCGTCGACCGGCTGGCTGACTGCGTGCCAATGGGGAGGTGCGGGTTCGGCGTTGTTCCGAGGTGCCTCTGGCAGCGTCGCAGGCTCGGTAGCAGGTCTGGTCGGGCCAGTTGCTGCTCCTTTCTTCTGTTATATGACGCAGCACGACAGGAGGGCCCGAGAGGAGGCCAGCTCTGCCCGCGCTCCAACCAAGCGGGCGTCGCGGCAGGACCCGTCACCTTTCCTTTCCTTCTCCGGGCCCCGCGGCGGCGGCGGCAGCAGCAGCAGCACAGTCTGCCATGAGCCCAGAGGAGCCGCCGACCCTACCGGGGAACCACCTCAACCAGCTGCCTGACGAGGCGCCCGTCGTGAGAGCCGCCGTGGCTGAACTCCGGCGCCGAGCCAACGAGGAGCGCCTCCAGCCGTGGCCGCTGGCCCTATCGGACGCCTTCCTGGTGCGCTTCTTGCGAGCTCGAGACTTCCACCTGGAGCAGGCGTGGAAGGTAAAGGGCGCGCCCGGCCGCCAAGCAGCAGGAGGAGCCCGGCGCGAGCAGGCTGCCCACCCGCCGCGCCTTCTGCCGGAGTAGGTCTCTGGGAATTGCGGACCCTCCCGGCCTCGCAGGATGGCTGAGGAAGGGGGCGCGCAAGAATCGCTCAGCGCGGAGCCCGCGGGCTACCTTCACAGACACGCAGCTTCTGCCTCGCCCGCCGGCCCGGTGGGGGTGGGGGGTGGAGCGCGCTCTCCTCCTCCCTGGGCCCCAGGTTCCCCGACGGGCTGATAAGAGAGGGGCGATTCTGCACCTGGCATTCGCTTCACATTTTCTCAGCACTGAGGAGAAAGTGCAGTTCAAAACCACATTCAGGTACCCCGGGGCAACGCCGTACCGATTGCCAAGCCACCCCTGAAAGACCATAAATCTGTGTACAAGGTATCATAAAACCCTATTATCAAAGAAAGGGAAAGCGTCATGCAGTGTACAGGGTACCATAAAATCTGATGCACAAGGAACGTGAGAGCAGCATGCAATGCAGAGGGGAATTTCTGTTCCAAGGTGGGTTTGGTAAAACAACGGAAGGAATAGCCAATGCAGAATCGCCCTAAGTCAGAATGCAAATAAAAGACTCTGGCTGCTTCACAGTGGCGAAGTGGGGTTAGGGTTAGAGAGCAGGAAAAGGACTTCCTCTGCTGGTTTATGGCCTTTGTATCCTGAATTGCCCTTTCCCCTGAGTGCAGCCTATTGAACTCTTTCCTCCTTCATTGTATCTTTCCAAACACCCTGGTAAAGTAGATTAGGCTGAGAGAAATACTAACTGGCCCAAAGCTGCCTAGTGATTTTAATTGTTGAGTAGAGATTTGAATCCTGGTCTCCCCAGTACTACTTTAGCACTAACTGCCACACCAGCTCACACATCCATTGTCTCTTTAATCCTTTCTGTGTAATGTATGGGAAATGTGCAGATGTGGATATTTTTTCACTGTAGGGGAGATGTTCACTAAGGTTTTACTTTAGGGATGATACAAGAAGCATGGCAGTTGTTCGTATAGTCCTACTTACCTGATATGTTTGCAACTGAAAATGTGGCGGTAGTACACCTATGTATATATTCACACAGTGTTCTGTAGGTGTATCTTAGATGGGTGAAGGAATGCTGGGAGTGCCTTTGAGTCAGAATCCTCTAGCAGAGAACTCTTAACCAGCAGGATATCATCTAAGGTGGTTTCACAGAAGTGGGAAGTAATATTCAGAAATGGAAAGAACTCATATCCTCCTGCTTTACCTTTTCTCTAATGTCTGAAGCAGTTGAGAAGAGTTGACACTTTTGTGCTTCAGCAAAGGTGAGATGCTTGTCATGGTTTTGCTTTGGACATGACATACGGATCAAGGAAAGAGAAAGCGGGTCAGTATTACTATCTAGTGTGAGAATGAAATTACTATGAAATAGTACTGTGGTGAATAGCCATATCAGAAACAGAAGGCAAATTGCCATTTGAAATATCCATGCATGCACATAAGATAGTTGGGAAGAACTTGGGCTACTTACTGGAAAGTGATTTAATATTGTGATTTTTGCAGGGCTTTCACTTGGTGAAACATAGAGACTTCAACCTTTATTTATCTTTGTACTCACTATGTGTTTCTGTGTTCATTTTAAAGGAATGTTTTGTATTTCAGAATACCGTTCACTCAGAATATTCTTTACTCAGAATACAGTTCACTCAGAATACCATTCAGTGGGTAAATCTGACAACAGTATGGTTAGATTTTGATGGGTGGCCATGTTAGTTTGAAGCAGCAGAACAAAGTTTGAGTCCAGTGGCACCTTTAAGACCAACAAAAATTTCAAGGTATAAACTCACCCATGAAAGCTTATATCTTCAATAAAATTTTGTTGGACTTAAAGATGCCACTGGACTCAAACTTTGTTCAAACAGTATGGTTAGCCCTGTTCTTTCTCTCTGCATAAGTATTTCTCAGTGTGATATCAGAGAGTGCAGAGGAAAATAAACAAACTTAGAAACTGCCCTTAAACTGCAGCAGAGTTTCTGATGCTTAGCAAGTCCTGTAAGGGAAACTGCATTCAATTTATTTAGAGAAAGGCCAAAACAGTATACTACTGAGAGATCCATTTGCAAGCTGTGCATTGCCTCAATACGCATTGGAACTGTCCTGTGGGAAGAGAAAGGACTTTTTTTAATATAAAAAAATCACATAAAATATATTAAAACTGTAAATGAAGCAAATAAGGCCGTGAGGTTAAGATAAATAAGCCCTGATTCAACCCTTCTCCCTCTGTGTGGTTTTGCCAACTGACTCCTCCTCCCCTGGAAGGGAAAAACAACAATAGGCACCCTAATAATATCATAGGGTTTGTTTTAATCTGTAATACAGCATGGTGGGAGAAGGCTTAAACTCCCCCCCCCATCTTTCACCATGGCCCAAGGTAGGGCCCATAGTGCATTTTGTTAGTGAATCTCTCTTGATCAGAAGCAAACAGGAGGCTGCTTGGGGAAAGGAAAGTGGGAAATGATCCACTCTGTCACCTCTCCTGTGAGCTCCACTGCTAGTGCCAAACCATGGTGCTGTTCAGTACCCATCTGTGACCCAGTGTGGTGTAATGGTTGGAGCGTCAGACTAGGATCTGGGAGGCCCTTGTTTGAATCCTCAGTCTGCCATGAAAACTTGATGAGTAATCCTGGGCCAGTCACAGCCTACACTGCCTTGCAGGGTTGTTGTGAGGATAAAATGAAGAAGAGGAAAACAATGTAAACTGCTTTGGTCCTCCATAGGGGAGAAAGGCATAGTATAAATGAGGTAAATAGCAGTGGTGGATGAAGAAGTCATGGCCCAGGGAGGAAGTGGACTGGTGTGAGTGCAAGTGCATGCGTACAACTGTTACATATTGGGAATTTGGCGTATTTGGGAAAGATAACATCTTTGGTGGTGGTGATTTCCTGGTTGCCCATATCTATATATCTAATTCCCAAGTGGCCCCCTGTGTGCGGATATCTAAATCCGCACATCGGGGGCACCTGGGGGGCAGGGAGATTTTCCTGCGCACGTGGGGCAGTCCCCAGGTGTGCAGAAAAATCTAAAAAGTGTTAAAAAGTCTAGGGGGATATCAGGGAACGCTCTGGGAACTCTGCGGCAGCTGGCGGCTAAAAGCCGCTCAGTCCTCGCCACCGGAGCCGGGGGGGGGAGAGGAGAGAGCTGAAGGGGGGGGAGATCGGCGGGCCCGGCGGCTGGAAGCTGCTCGGGCCTCGCCTCCGGAGCCGGGGGGAGGAGGAGGGTCGCCGGAGCCGGGGGGGGGTGAGAATCTGCTGGGGAGGGGGAATCTCGGCGGGCCGGCTGGCCTTGCCGCTGCCGTTGCTGGGGGGGGAGGGAGGGGGAGGCTTGAGGGGCCGGCCAGCCTCGCCGCCCCTCCGCTGCTGCTGGGGAGGGGGAATCTCGGCGGGCCAGCTAGCCTCGCCGCTGCTGCCGCCGCCGCTGCTGGGGGGAGGGGGAAGCTTGGCGGCCGGAATACTCCCTCCCCCCCCCGCGAGTATCGCGGGTCCCGCCTCTTGTAAGAATCTAGTTTAGAAACAACAGTAGTCCTTCTTTTCAGAAGATAAGAAAGTTTATATTCAGTTTTCCAGAACTGACTCTAGCCCCTCAGCAATTAAAATGCAAACTCAGAGCAGTTCAGTTGATAGCTGGGAATGGGCACAAGTTGTGGTAACTCCATTACTGAACTTCTTTTAGCAGTGACAGTGTGGCCATATAGCCTGTTTCTTTGGGGGGAAAGCCATGCCATCTCCTTCCTTTTTGGAAAACTGAAAGCCTCTTACTCCCAGCAGCAAGAAATTGAATACTTTTCATAGTACAGTGCTGAAGAGAACAGCATTTGAGAATAGTTTGAGTTACTGTGATAAAACCATAGTTCTTGTACGTTAAGGCTTTGGGTTACACCCATGTTAGACCTAGCCAAAAGTGATATGTGATCTATTGGTTGCTTCTGTCTCTCAGATAACATTCATGTTTTCAAAACAGAGAACAGGAAAGCTGTTTTGTTTCATTGTTATATAATCTTCACAACTGAAAGTGACATGTGGCAATAATAACTGGACTCCTTTGTTGCATTCATCATCTGATTTTCTGTTTGTGAATACTAAACTTCTGCTCCACTCCAGACAGACCCCAGGGAGTCTAGTAATTCAAAGAATGTAACTAAATATTATAATAATACCCATATTGATCTTGCAAGCTTAACTTGAACCATCTCTATTGAGAATATAGTACCACTGGAGTGTACTGTGACTGTAGTTTTTATGTAATCTTTAATAGATAAGGTATTTTTGCAAAGTACATGAAGGGGGACAATCTGTGCAGAGTATATGTCTAACATAAAGAGTTTGCAGTTGCACAGTTCTTCCCTTTGCAGATAGCCACAAGTCACTGGGGCAAAGCGATCATAGAACTAAACTAAGATTCCCAGCAGCACAGTTGACTTTTAATCTATTCATTCTAATTCATTGATTCTAACTTTGGAGCATGTTGAAAACACAGTGATGATAATAGTCAAATCTGTGTGTATATCTGCTGTTTTGAATAAAATATAAAAGATGATTCATTTAAGTAAAGTGGAGGACTCAGTAGGAATCTTTCTCTTTGACCCATGGATGAATGGGGATTACATTCAAGTGAGGGGGAAGGAGTTATTCCTGCTGAGTCCCTCTTCTAGGGAAGATATAACACAGTGGCATTCAAGCAGTTGGTAAAGGCCGGTCTAATGTGATACATGGCTCCAAAGCTTTGTGGCTTATGAAGATAAGGATGTTATATGTATTTTATAGTACTCTGGGGACTTGTTGAAAGTATTAGTCATGTGGCATACAAGACCACTAAAAATTATTAATTAAACTATAAAAAGCCAAGAGGCTTTTTTGTTTGTTTTTTAGTACAAAGGTCTCTTCAAACCAATTCAACATACTCGGGAGGATGGAATTATGTTAGAAAACGACATATCTCTCCTTATATATAATTGTCTCTTGGGTTTGTAAGATTCCATGCACTCCCATTGGCTGTAAAATGCCCTCCCTCAACCATTGGCCCATCAGCTGCCACTCAAGAGTACTCGCGTGTCATTGGCCAGGTGCTGGGTGTGCTCCTCTTCTCCACCCACTCCCCCTTCAGACAGATTTGCATGTCAGATTTTATTGGCAGACCAGCTCTCTCTCCTGAGGAAGACAGTTCTCTTGACTCCTGTGAGGGACTGTCCCCTCAGTGGCTGTTGATAGGCAAACAAGCTTGGTTCTGTGAGTAAAAAGACAAGGGACTTTCAGCATAATGCCCTCCCCTGCCCATAACCCCTTCCCCAATGGCCACTTTCCTGTCAGAATAAATAGAAAAAGGCTCTTTCTCCTGCTTAGCTTCAGCATGGTTGGCTGGCTAACGAGGTGGGCCAGCGACCATCAAACTATTTTCTTCAACTCCCCGCTGTGTGGCTGACTTTCCCCTAGGGTTGCCAATCTCCAGGTGGAGATCTTCCACTGTTACAATTGACCTCCAGATGACAGAGATCAGTTCCCCGGGAGAAAATGGTTGCTTTGGAGGATAGACTCTATGGCATTATACCCTGCTGAGTCTTTCCACACACACCCCAAATGCTGCCCTCCACAGGATCCACCCCCCCCCAAATCTCCAGGTATATCCCTAATCAGAGTTGGCACCTGTACTTTCTCCACTATCAGTAAAAGGCCCTTTCCACACCTATGTTTGCCTTTGGGAGAAAACTCATTGGGCCCAGTCCTGATCAGGTTGCCAACTCCAGGGGGGCAATTCCTGGAGATTTGAGGGATGGAGCCTGGAGAGGGTGAGGTTTGAGGAGGGGTGGCACCTCAGACAGGTACGATGCCATAGACTCCACCCTCCAATCCAGCCATTCCCTTTTTTTTTTTTAATTCCCCCTGAAGGGGTTTTTTATTGCATTTTCTAAACTACAGAAAAAGGGAGGGGTACTAACAAAACAAACTACAAGGAGAGGGAGATAGAAAAGAGAATTCCAAACGTGGTGATTTTAGATAGTGCTTACAAATATGGCATTGACAGATAGATACTTTCAGTTGTTAACCTCGAAGGTGACATTTGAGTACATCGCTTGTGAAGCTCTAAGCTCCTACAGACTGTTTGGAGTATACTTTGCAACATGCTAACATATCTTTTGTACAATCAGACAATCTCATCATCTCATTACAATAAATTCCGCTTATTACTTTCTGCCCCCTAGCTGTTAAAAGAAAAAAGAAACATCCGGGTCAGGCTTAAACATGATTCTCTTCAAAGAAAGAAACCTCTCCAATTATCCTCTCATTAAAAGGGAGAAAGAAAGAAAAAACAAGACAAGAAGATAGACGAACTGGAACACCCCTTTTCCCTCTTCCTTTTATGGAATTAACCTAAATTAATAAAAACCTTCTAAAATTAATTTAACCATTCATTATCAATTTCTGTAAAAACCCTTTCCCTTGACTTTTCCCATCATACCCCCTTAGCCAGCCATCTCATCTCTAAAAAGGGTACCTCACTATAGAATCTTCCTTAATCTTCTTTAACTCAAAATCCATTATTTATTAAAACATATCCCCCTTTCGCCCAACCTTCTGTTAGCTTTGCCCCCCATCAAAATATACAGTAACTTTATTTTTTAGGAGAAGAATTCCCCTCCCCGCTTATCGGGGGGGGACAGAGCTACTTTGCTGCCTCATTCAAACTTTCAGAGATTCAGTTTCATTTTAATTTTAAGGTGCGACACACAGACGCCATTTCCAAGGAAGATATCAAAGGAAGCACTCCAAAATCCACAGTCTGTTCCTCCTCTCCTTATCATCAAGCCGCCAAGGTCCCATAAATCCATCGGGTCTTTACACCGCCTCTAAAAGTTCTCTAAATTAATCAGCCTTATTTCCAGCTCGTTCCGAATTGCACTCTTTTCATTTTCTTTTCCTTCTTTAAGGTGGAGGGGGGTTCCCCCCTCCCCCAATCTTCCGTCTTTCCCAATCACCGCTTACAAGATATTCAAAGTTTCTCCAAGAAGAAAGAGGGTTCTCAAAGTCCCAAAAGATCACCTTCAGATATTTGCACAGTCAATCTTTCTAGAGAAGGAAACTCCCCCACTTCTGCCTGCCGAAGAATGAGCTTTGCCTCGTTTCCAGCCGTCACTCAAAAAACACTCCAAACTAGTGTACGTTTTTTCTTTTTTTTCATGCTCCCTCTTCTCTCCCCTTCCCTATTTTAAATTATTAATTGTTATATGTGGGGAGGGAATTCCCTTTCCCCCGCTTCTTTTCTGGGAGAGAAGGGGAGAACTACATTCCAGCTCAGTCTCTCACTATGATATTAACAGTCTTTAAAGGAGATTCTAATTCTTCTTTCTAGCCATTTCTAGCTAACCAGATACGCCGTTTTCAGTTGCTATTTTTAAAGTCCCAAATATTTGCTTGTGTGTTGCTCAATTCATGACTCTCAGTACTCCTCCATCACAGTCCCTTCATTTTCCATTTCTCCGATGTTAATTATCTTTATCTAGTTCTCCATGGGGGGGTCTACAATTGTCTCCCCCACCCATGCTTGAGAGGGTATATTTTTCTCTCTGATGCTTCGTTAAAGTTATACTCACACTTCTTCAGCCAAAAAGCCAATTCAGCCAGTCGCTTGATTACATCTTAATCACCATCCGCTTGGTTCCCGGTACGCAAAGACTTGGCCATTACTGGAACACAGCAGGGAGACCATCGGGGCAAAAGGACGCCCCCACCCCCCAGCTAGAAGCCGGGGGGGGTGAACCTCAGCGCCACCTGACTCAGGGCTCATACTGAACCCTAGGGGAGGACGTACGATCGCCCCCCCTCTCTACCTGCTGGTTTGCAGACCTTTCCCTCAGGAGAGGGGAGAAAGGCTGCCGTCAGCTTGCCAATCCGGGCAGAAGTCCCAATTCAGCCATTCCCTGATGGGGAACCATTGTTGCCAATCTCCCGGTGGGGGCTGGAGATCACTCAAAATTACAACTGCTCTCTAGGAGGGAGGGGGGAGGAGATGGAAAACTAAAGGTAGGTTGATTGTTGGCTGGGAGGGAGATAGGGTTGTCAACTCCAGGTTAGGAAATTCCTGGAGATTTGAGGGGTCGAACCTGGAGAGGGTGAGTGTTGAGGAGGGGTGGAACCTCAGACAGGTACAATGCCATAGACTCCACCCTCCAAACCAGCCACTCCCTCCTGGGGATCCACTGTTACCAATCTTGGGGGTGGGCTGGAGATCACTCAAAATTACTACTGCTCTTCAGGTAGCAAAGATCAGTTCCTCTGGAGAAAATGGTGGACTCTGTCATTATACCCTGCTGAGATTGCCACAGCAAATTGTCACTGAGCGCCCAAAGCCGGGGCACTCTCCCAGAGCCTCTTTCTAGAGCCCGTTGTATTTATTTCCACAACAGGCCTTATTCCTAGTATTTTATAAATGGAGAACTATATTGCTTACTTTGGCAAATTAGAATGTTTAGGATTAACTATGTTGATGGCTAAAATTGTGGCAAGGAATAACTATGTTGATAGGGGAACTAAATCAAATTTCTTAGTAGGTACATGTGTACAATTACACAAATACCACATTTCTTGAGGGAGAGAACTGTGCAGCTCCCAAGAGTGCTTCAGAACAGAAAAGGACAAAGTAAATAAAGAAAAGAAAGTTACAAGAAAGTTGATACGGACCCAGGCCAAGTGACTTCCTCACTTCCATGGCTATGTTTGCAGTTGGCATAATTGCATCATTTAGCTGTTGATACATTCTTATGCAGTAGATTACTAACTCAGATGTATTTGATAACAGGCTAAAATGTTAAAATGTTCTGGAAGATTAAATATATTTTGCCATGACCTGGATGGCCAAGGCTAGCCCGATCTTGTCAGATCTCAGAGGCTAAGCAGGGTTGGCCCTGGTTAGTACTTGGATGGGAGATCACCAAGGAAGTCCAGGGTTGCTATGCAGAGGCAGGCAATGGCAAACCACCTCTGTTAGTCTCTTGCCTTGAAAACCCTAGGGGGTCATCATAAGTCAGTTGCATCTTGATGGCACTTTCCACTGCCATCATTCAATATTTTTCCAGTTAAATAAGGGTATATTTAATAACATAGCCCTCTCCTCATTCTCTGGTTAGGTAATACCTTTATCGGTATGTAATATTGATGAATTCTGCATTACCTTTTCTGGAATATTGCTGCAAACTTTCTTTTATTATAATTGCAGCAACTACTGTTGTAATCGACTGGATTTTTTAAATGAACAATGAGAACAATAATGATGCTCCTCGGTATTACTATTGTGAATACTTATTTATGTTTGTAAAATGCCGTTAAACAGCAGCCAATTTATGGCAATCCCAGCTTTTGGCCCCTTACCTTTTTAACCTCTATATAAATGATACAGACAGTCAACTTTCTGGTGAACTTTTTCACCCACCCCACCTGTTTCGAATTTCTGTTTCTAATCTGTTTTATGCTGACAATGCCTTATTATTATCTCAGTCACATATTGGGCTAAGTAGCCCATTGACAGAGCCGGCCCGAGGTTTTTTTGCACCCTAGGCGGGGCTACCTTCTGGCGTGCCTCCCCGGTGTGTGCCCAATTACAGGGTTGCCAGCCTCCTGGAACGCGCTCCAGAGACCCCCTCTCTCCGCTGCTCACGCGCCCTCCCTCTCCCACTTTGGACGGTGGAGCTGAAGCAGAGGCGTAGCTGCCCCTGGCCGCTCTCCTTCACCAGCAGCTGCTTTGCCTCTCCACCACCAGGGCTCCCCAGTGCGAGGGAGGGCTCCTCTCCTCTTGGCCCCCTCACCCACTGCCGGGGCGCACCAGCAAGCCAGGGAAGGGATGGGGGTTTAACCCCCCGTCCCTTCCATCTGAGCGCCGGCTTGCCTGCGCGCCCCACAGTTGCAGGGCGCACCGGCAAGCCAGGGAAGGGGCGGGGGGTTGGCGGGGGGCAGGGGGCTTTTGGTGCCCCTAAGGGCCGGCGTGCTCTAGGCGAACGGCTAGTTTGCCTAGTGAGCGAGCCAGCCCTGCCTATTGAATGCTTTTGCTCTTTACTGTTTCCAGAAGTTCTTAGACATAAATTATCAAATGACAAATGTTACTTTCTTTTGTAAAGGTACACCATCATGCCAGTTACCTTGGTCTATGAGTGGCCATTCAATTTCCCAAGTGAACACCTTTCGTTATCTAGGTGTTATTTTCTCTTATAATTTGTCCTGTACAAAGCATATTTCTACTGCGAAGAAGCTAGTATCTTTTTGATACTAGCCCTGTTGAGATTTTTTCAGACCACAAGTTGTAATTATATACCTGCTGCTATCCATGCCTTTCAGGTGAAGGTAGTTCCTATATGGTGTGCCATTGTCTATAGCTAAGGTCAATGACAAGTATGATTCCTGCTTAATATCTCTCCTACGCTCATTGTCAAATCTTCCTGTGTGTGTCTCTGGTCCAGATATCTGTCTGAAATGTGTTGAACTTTCCCTGGAGGCCAAAACTTGGAGAGCAACCTTCATTTTTAGTCTAATTTTTTTTATTCTGCAGAGGAGAGCTACCTGTACCATCTAGCTAAGGATAGCTTCCAAAGTTCATGGCTAAAATTAGTTGATGATATACTACAGAGAATGGGCTTTCCCCCAGAGCTCTTTAATCAAATGGAATATCCTTTTGCACATTAACTGATCAAATCCAGTATCTTACATGTTGACAAATGGAGTACTGGCTGCAGAGTTTGAAGGGTATGTTCCCTGTATTATCTGGGTCTGTCAATTCCAAAGACTTGACCTGCCTATTGTAAGTTTCTAATGGTCTCCAAATATAGAATATTATTCTCTAAGGCAAGACTAAATGTTGTACTATTAGGGGAACTAGTAGGCAGGTTTTCAGGAATCCCTTTCTCTGAGTGGCTTTGTGATTGTAAATCCAGGATTTAGACACCATCTGGCACTTCTTTATTGATTATAACAAATATACTTTGGCTCGTGATAAACGGATTACAATTTATATCCAAAAATGGAGTTTTGTTGCTAAACAAGACGTTATAGCCAAGTTACTAGCAGACACTGATCCATATGTGACTCTTGCAGTAGTAAAATTCCTGTCTATGGCATTTAATGGTATTACCTTTTAATATGAAACTTTGTATTTTGATTATTTGCACTGTATATATATTTACATTGTTTGCTTATAATTTGTTGGTTTAATGGAATGGATGGAGTTGAGATGATTTAAATCAAGAAAATAGACCAGGGTGGATTATTAATTTAAACAGTATTTCCTGTTTGAAATCCATATGTTTACTGCATACTAACTGGTTGCTATAATCTATATAAATAATCCCAAGTGTGTCCCCCTGTCTGTGGATAGTTAAATCCACAGATAGGGAGCACACTTGCCCAAAACAGATGTTTCAGCGAACTTGGGGAACCCCCTAAGTTTACAGAAAAATCTGACAGGGAAAAAAAAAAACATTGGGGAGTTCAAATGCTCCCCAGAATAAAAAGTGTCTGCACACAAGCATACAACACACTTACCGTTAACAGCCCTGGCCAGGCAAGCCACTGGGGTTGGTGGGTCATCCGGAGCAGCTATGGCCAAGCCATAGAGAGCAGTGGGGAGAGAGAAGAGTCTGTGGTGAGGCGCAGAGAGTGTTGTGGGGAGCTCCAGGTGAGCCACAGAGAGTGGCAGGGAGAGGGAAGAGTCTGCTGGCTTGCCGGAGCTTCTCTGGGTGAGGTGCAGAGAGCGGTGTGTGTGGGGGGAATGGAAGAGTCTGCTGGCTCTCTTGGATCTGCTCCAAGCAAGCCACAGAGAGTGGGGGTGGGTGGGGAGACTGCTGGTTTACCTGGAGCCAGGGCCGGCTCACCCACTAGGTGAGCTAGGCGCTCGCCTAGAGCGCACCAGCCACACAGGCACCAAACTGTGCCCGCCCCCCCCCATGAAAAGCCCCCCTCCACCTTGCTGCCGCCACCATCAGTGAAGAGTGCCCTGCTGGGACGCAGGAGGCAGTGGCGGAGCTTGCCCCCCCTCGGGCTCAGAGAAGAGATGTGGATGTAAAACCCCGCCTCTTCTCTGGCTTGCCTGGGCGCCCCACAGCTGCAGGGCATGCAGGCAAGCTGCACTTAGAGGGAAGAGACGGGTGTAAAACCCCCGCCTCTTCCCTGGCTTGCCGGCATGCCCTTGGGGGGGAGAGGTGGTGGTGGCACAGGAGGCCATGGTGGAGCTTGCCCGCCCTCCCTCTCCCCCCTCGGGCTCAGGGGAGAGACGGGGGTGTAAAACCCTGCCTATTCCAGGAGTCTTCCCTGGCTTGCCTGGGTGCCCCGCAGCTGCGGGGCACGCAGGCAAGCCGTGCTTAGATGGAAGAGACAGGGGTTTAAACCCCTGCCTCTTCCCTGGCTTGCCAGCGCCGCCCCCTGTCTCCAGGCCCCACCGGGAGGTTGGCATCGCCGGGGGGGTGTGGTGCCACAAGCTGGCCTAGGGCACCCAGACACCATGGGCCGGCCCTGCCTGGAGCAGTTCAGAGCAAGCTATGAAGGGGTAGAAGACTGCTGGCTAACCCAAGCGAGCTGGTGAAAGTGGCTATGAGGGGAGCTGGGGAGGGACAGACAGAGAGAAAATGAGAGAGTGCTGGGGTAGGGGGGCAGAAAGAGAGAAAATGAGAGTGATGGCATATGGGCAGAGAGAGTGACAGGCATGGGGGAGAGAGTAAGAGATGGGGTGACAGGATATCAAAAGAGTGAGAGGTAGAAAAGTAAGGGGAAAGGGGAGGAAACAAATTTTCTTACAGGTCCCCAAAAGTTAAAATTTATTGATATGCTACTAGGTAGAACATTTATACAGCCTAAAAGCATACTACAAAATTATGTAGTAGTCCCATGTACTACAGAATTATGTCTGCTTAGAGAAGACAGACAGATTTATTTTTGTTGTCCTGCAAGAATACAAACAAAATCACATGCTTTAAGGCTATAGTCCTGTGCACACTTATTTGAAAGTAAGTGTCATTGAATAAAGTAGGAGTTAGTTTCAAGATTCATGCATACTATCAGGCTGCAAGTATCCAGAACTTTCCAGACACCAGAACTGGGAGTAATTGGGGAAAACACTGTTTCCCTATCAGATGGAAATTCCGTTCCATTTGGCTGGTAGAATTCTAAGAATTCACAATTTTGAGAACAGAATGCATTAGAGCTATTACATAATATAAAACAGGTGTATTGCATCCCTTGTAATCCTAGTGCCTCTAAGGATTTCCAGCATCCAAGGAAGCCTTCAATAACAAAAACCATGTCACACTATGTATAGCCTTATCACGCTCGGCCTGTGACCCTGGCCCCCCAGTGGCCATAGCGCCTGGCGACCCAGCACAAGAGGCAGTCCTGGCAGCAGAGGGTACTCAAAAAGGGGGGGAGTAATGAGGAGCCTCAGACCGGCAGGGGACGGAGTTAATGCCACTCCACAGGTCCTCCTGCCAGCATGCATAAGGATCTCCCTCCTTTCTCTCGTTGCTTGTCCATCTCTCTCTTCCAATAACTCCTCCTCGCACACTAATCCTCCCCGGCTCTTCTTCCTGCCTGCCTTTTATCTTCCCACCCCACTCCCAGCACCCCCGTCAGTCCCACCCCCCTGCCTCTTTATCAGTTGGGACACCGAATTGGCTTGTTGGGTGGGGTGGATGTTGCGCCAGCAGTGCCTCTGGTGGTCTCAGGGCCACACTGCTGGTGCCAACATGCAGCTGTGTCAGCCCAGGAGGGCCCATCCATGGCCTGCCCAAGGCCCTGCTCATGCCATCGGTCCTGGCCGTCTCTCGGGGGTCCCGGTTCTGCTGTCGTGCCTGGCTGGTGCCGGCCCCTCCTTGGGGGCTGGTGTCGGCCGCCTCCGCAGTCGCCGTGCCCTGCCTCAGCCGCCCTACCTGTCTTCGCCTCCCCTCGGACCAGAAGCTCTTCTGGTGAGCAGCAGGGTTGGGGGTGCTCTGTTGGGTCACTCGGGGGGAGTCGGCTCACATCTGGAGATTCTTCTCTCTTACGCTTGTTAGCAACTCTTATCTTCAAAACCTGATTTGTTTCCTCTCACCACTGAACGCCAGGTATGAGATGGCCTGGCTTATCTTAGTGTTTGAGATAGGTTGATTAATGGTTTCTTGACTTGTAGCCAGTAATTAGGATATGTTTGGTTTTAGCTATGCATCTTGTCTCGAGGTCTAGCTAAGTTTTGCTGTGTGTATGTGTTCAAGACCCAGCAGACGGGAGCTTAGCCTGCTATTTCTGTAAGCTTGATCATTGCTTATTAAAATCTCCTTGTAAGCAAACCTGGATCTTGCATATCATTTCCTTGGGATTTCTGCAAACTTGGAGCACCTGACACACTCATACTTTTAACTTCAGAAACTCATTTTTACATAGAAAATGGCTTTTAACAATGTATTTAATTCATGATTTAGTTCAATAAATTTTAATTGTTGGCTTTTACTATGTATGTTTTATTAAATGCAGATTTAAGTCTGAGATCATTTGGAATTTTAGTTAAAGATCATTTAGAATCCTTTGCAAAATGCAAGAGCATGAGAAAGGATTCAATAGGATTAACTGTATGAAATGGATAAGATATACTTACACAGGTAACATTCATTGAGAGAGATTTTGTTTTACAGTTACAACATTTCATAGAGTAGGAATTGTTAACAATTGTGAATGCTCTTTTAAGATCAATATTAAAGGAGAAAAAAGTCACATTCTGAATTATTTTCAATGTAACAAGGTAATAAGGTAAATATTTAATGGAAAAGGTTACCTATGGTTTTATGTCATATTATTGTGTTTTTATGTTTGTATATATGTCAGAGATATAAAGACCTGTCAGTCAAGGTTTTTTTCACAACCGACTACTATGATTGAATTGAATTGATATTTCTCCCTCTTGGCTATTTCTTGTCCCAGTTATTAAAGAACTATAGTTCCTGGAGAACTGAATGCCCAGAATTAAGTGCAGATCTACGGCCTTCCTCTGTTCTTGGTCTTCTGAATGCCGGTTACCATGCAGTTCTAAGAGAGAGAGATCCAGCAGGGAGTAGAATTATCATTTATAGAATTGGTAAGTAGCTTTTGTTATAGATCAAAATGGGTAGCTGTGTCTGTCTGTAGCAGTAGAAAAGAGCAAGAGTCCAGTAGCACCTTAAAAGCTAAGAAAATATGTGGCAGGGTATGATCTTTCATGAGTCACTGCTAACTTCTTCAGTTGTTATAGGCTGAACTGTTCACATCTTCAGTTGCTATAGGTTTCTCTCATGGAAAGATGCGTACTTTTTGTCAAGGCAACAGGATTCAGTCACACTTCTATAGTGGAATCATTGTGTTTTGGTCAATGTTTCAGGTATCTGCCCTAAGAAATTTACATCATGACTGTTCACTTTTAGACATAAAATTAGCTACCAATTTAGTAATCCACAAATCATAAAAAACACTTTATGAACATATGCTGTTCACATTCATTTCAGTATACAGTAAATCAAAGCAAAGTTCTACCCGTCTGAATCCATTAAAGTTCATGGGCTTAGAATGGTGTGATTATGGGGAATTTCACATTACCCTTTTAAAACGGTTATTGTACCATCATGGACTAAACCGGTACAGGGACAGCCATTTCACGCAGCCTTTCCCTTCTGGTAAGGAGCCGTCTCTGAAGCAGTTTATCATTTCAAACTGTGCCACTTTCTTTTCCCGCCATTTCCCCCCTGTGCACATGATCTCCCTGACAGGGGTTTGTTTTTTTAAAAAAACCGATTCTATTGGGAGCGCTATAGCGCTGAATCAGGACTACACATCAGCGCCATAGCGATCCCATTGAGATGCCTAGACTCCATTTAGTTACACTGATGTTTGCTATTGCTGTCCCCTGGAAACAAGGAGCTCACTTGCTGGCGCTCAGACAGAAGAGACGGGGGTTTAAAACCCTGCCTCTTCCCTGGCTTGCTGGCGCACCCCGCAGCTGTGGGGCACCCAGCAAGCCAGCGCTCAGATGGAAGGGAAGGGGGTTTAAACCTCCTTCCCTTCCTTGGCCCTTGCCAAGGAAAGAGTGCGGTGGGGGCGCCAGAAGGTGTCCTTGCCTAGTGTGCAAAAACACCTGGGGCCAGCCCTGCAGACATGATCAATACAATATCTGCTCCAAAGTTACCTTTTAAAATCTGTGCTGAGATAAAGTAGTGAACTTCAGTGTATTTAAATGAAGTCAAGAGATCTCAGCGGGGTCGCTATGGCACTGATATATAGTCCTGCTGCTGTGCCATAGCGCTCCCAATAGAACTTTTTTTTTTTTTTTTTTTAGGGAAGGACAATCGCACACGGGGAGAAAAAGGGTGCGAAAAGAACTGTAATCACAGGAAGCACTACAGGGACATTTTACACAGCACCCCATAGCACTTCAGAAGCGGTAGAAGGAAGTAAAGACTGGTTGGAAGCAGTTTGTAGTAAAAACGCTTCAGCTACCCTTCTCAAACGGGACAGAAGTGTTTCTGTATGAAAGGGTGAATATATTCCATCAGGGAACCCTTACTAAAATGGTTCTGTCTGAATTGACAGACAGAAACCGTTAGTGAACAGTTCCTGAAACGGAATATATAGGCTGTGTGAAATTCTGCTATGTTTAGGATTGCATAGTCAGAGCATATATAGTGATTGCATTTGGTGAGGACACCAAGGTGCATCTTTGGCTATTTGATGGGAAGTTATAGACAAGAAGTCAAAACTTTTGTTCCTCTTCTATATTGACAGACATAAGCCTTTTCAGCTGGAGTAAAGGCAGAGACTTTTATGATTCACAGTGAGGTGGCAGCAGCTGTTTGTGTACTGTTGGGGGGGGGGAACCCTGTTCTCCTACTTGAAGACTAAGAAGCAGTTACTGCTTGAAACAGAGGTACTTCATTAAGATAAATCAGCCAGGCTATCTGGAAGAAACAAACAGTGCTAGTAGATAAGTGTATGACATTAGCCAGAGATGATGTGTAGGGCTTTGGGATAGGACTGATTATAAAATACTTAAATAGCTGACTGGCATGAAATGTTTGTTTTGACAATTTAGAATAAGTTTGTGAAAGATAAAAAAATGTATTTAATATGAATGTGATTTTGAGATATATGAGGTTTTAAAGAAATAATTTATCTTCCATACTACTGTTTTATTGTGCACTTTATCCTCATAGCCAGTTCACATCCCAGGTAAGCTAAGCAACTAGGGTTTTCCCCTCACAGTTCATTCCTATTGCCATCAGTGGGGATGTGTGTTTATTTTATACATGCCTCTTCTTTTTGTTGTTTAGCACAATGGGACCCAAAAATGTTTACAGCATTTGATGTGTTTCGTGTAAGTCTTATCACATCTGAACTTATTGTGAGGGAAGTAGAGACACAACGGAATGGAGTCAAAGTTATCTTTGACCTCCAAGGATGGAGATTTGCTCATGCATTCCAGATCTCTCCAGGGGTGGCCAAGAGGATCGCTGCTGTGCTCACAGTGAGTTTTAATGGTTGGAAAAAAGCACTTACACACATTTTTGCAGAATGGAAGAGAAGCAGATGAATCCCAGGCTTTCAGTGACATTTGAATGGTGTTATTCTAGATGGGTTTGGCAGGGAAATCAACACAAGCAAGAATAGCAGGGGATGATGATGATGATGATGATGATGATGTCGATGTCTTTATACCTCACTTTTCTCCCCAATCAAACAACAACATTCTCCCCTTCTCCATTTCATCTCCACAGCAACAATCCTGTTGAGTGAATATGACTAGCACAAGTCATCCAGTGAACCTCCATGGCAGAGCAGGGACTCAAACCTGGGTCTCCCAGAACACTATAAACCCAACACTATAAGCAGTATACCACTATAACAATTTCGCCCTCCCTTGCAGAATTTCCCTTTATCTTCTTTTTGGCTAAAAAGACCCCTTTTCCTTTTTTTCATCCCCCCCCCCCCCGGCTGTTCTAACAAATCCAGCCTAGGGAACTCAGGGGAAAGACTAAAATCCTTCTTATGTCCTGTTTTGAAATTGACACTCAAGAGGCTGAAGGTAAATCGAAACTAACAAACTGTTTTATTTAACTTTGAGGAGAAATGGTCAGGTGGAATCAGGTGCAGGACTTATGAACAGACAACAGGAATGAGATAACTTTGTGTACAAATAAACACAAGATAATTTGTCACAAACAAGTAACTTTCTGTTATTCAGACAGGTCTTTAAAACTTGAGGAGAGAGATTTCTTGGCACTCACTGCTTAAATACACAAGTATAAGCTTCCTTGTCTCACAGACACTTAAGTTGGTGAAAGCAAGACCATTCAAACAAGTTCCAGTTTCCTTCCTTATCACCCCCATATTTTAGGAGCTATTTCCTTCAGACTTATTAGCAATGGGCTAAGCTTTACACTTCCCTAGCTCAGGATCCTTCTTGATCCTCTCCTTCAAGACTGCATAGGGATCACACACACCCCTTTTCTAGGAGATATTTCCCTTGAATGGGGATCCTTCTTCATCCTTCCTTGAATGGGGATCCTTCTTCTTCCTTTCCAGTCAACTGTCTGTTCTTAACTGCTGCTCTCAACTACCACTCCTAACTGACTCTCTCAACTGAAGAATTCCATTTAAATCCCCTCTCACTCAACCAGGTTCTCAGACGAGGTTACAGCATTAACCATTTATTGCCTATCACAACCACATTGACTCTCATCACTGGCATCATTGCCTTTTTGAAGCCAACCTATGTGAATGTGGTCATCAGAATTATGAGACTCTGTTCTTACACTATGCTTAATCTGTTTGTCTTGTTTTGTTTTTTCTTGGCAGGATTCCTTTCCACTAAAAGTTCGTGGCATCCACTTGATTAATGAGCCTTTATTCTTCCATTCAGTCTTCACTCTAATTAAGCCTTTTCTTTCTGAAAAAATCAAGGCACGGGTGAGTGAATGCAAATATTTATTCTGTAAAATTCTTATGTTATTATCTCAACTCCCCCCCCATTTCTAGACAAAAAGGACACACCATGCTTTTCTAATGATGTCTATGCATTGGATCTGAAAGTCATTTTCTTCCAGCCTAAGCCAGTGTCAACCACCAGTGGAAAACTGAGGCAGTTTTTGCCAATTCCTGCTTTCCACTGGAGCCCACTGAGCTTCCTGAAATGCCGCTGCTGGAGAACAGGGGACTCTCAGGAACAGCATGAATAATGAAGTAGGATCTGTAATTGGTGGAGGACTGGTAAAAATCTCTCTCCTTCTACTAATGTAAAATGACTTTCAGATCCAAACCCTAAGCTTTGTACTTTCGTGAAGGTGGATTCAGATACAAGTTCACAATTATTTTATCAATCAATTTTGTATTCTGCCCTTCCTCTAAATAGCTCATGGTAGTGTACGTGGTTCTCCCCCTTCTCTGCTTCATCCTAACATACTTATAATGTAAGTTGGGCTGCAAGAATGAGGGGTCAACCAGCTAATTTCATGGCTGAGTGGGTATTTGAACCTTCATCTTGGTGGTCATAAGCTGACACACTGACAACTACACCATCCAGAGGTGAACCTAGCCTATTTGGTGCCCAGGGTGGATAATTTTTTAACATCCCCCTCCTCTGTTTCCCCCCCCGTCAAGTCACAGCTGACTTATGGTGATCCTGTAGAGTTTTCAAGGCAAAAGACTTTCAGAGGTAATTTGCCATTGCCTGCTTCCATGTCAGCCCTGCTTAGCTTCTGAGATCTGATGAGATCAGGCTGTCCTGGGGCCATACAGGTCAGGGCTAGGCTGAGAGTACTGTGACTAGCCCAAGGTCATCCAGCAGGCTTCCATGGCATGAGTGGGGATTTGAACCTGTATTTCCCAGATCAAGTCCAACACTTTAAGCACTATATCATGCTGGTTCTCATCATGGAACAGCATGTTGGGATTTGATTTATTTATTTTTTACTGGCATGGTTACATATATGAAGTTAAATAAAAGAAAAATTTCACTCTTTTTTTCTTTCCTGGTCATTGAAACAAAGTTTGGGTCCAGTGGCACCTTTAAGACCAAACTTTGTTCTGCTGCTTCAGACCAACACAGCTACCCACCTGAATTTATTTTCTGGCCATTGTTATTATTTGTTTTATTTCATGATTATTACTGAAAGTAATTTTGTCATATAGAGGAAGGACCCTGACCTGGATAGCCCCAGCCTAGCCTGATCTTGTCAGATCTCAGAAGCTAAGCAGGGCCGACGTGGAGGTAGAAAATGGCAATCCACTTCTGAATGTCTCTTGCCTTAAAAACTCTACAGGATCACCAAAAGTCAGCTGTGACTTGATGGCAAAAAAAAAAAAACACCATCACACCACTCATGTTCTGAGCAGTTAGGAGGGTTTCAGTTCTCCATTTTTAAGCCCAAGAGCTGAGTGTCTGAAACATCTACAAGGCATTTTTGAGAGCTAGGAGTCTGCTTTTGTACTTATTTCTACTAACTAAGACTAACCAAAGTATCACAGAATAGTGATCACAAGTTTCAGCAGACTGGATGTTAAGAAACACACTACCCTCTCCAAAGAAGGTGCCCCCATCCTCCATTGTTTCCAAAGGACTGAAGTCAAGCCAGAGAATCTCTGCAGTAGAAACTAAAGGTGGAGGGGAGCATTTTTGCAAGCACAGCAGAAACAGTGCAGTGTACAGAGTACCCAGCACAGTACCAGTGCAATCACAAAGTGCCCAGCAGAACCCAGTGCCATTGTGGCAATGCCAACTGATGTCAAGCACAGAATTGCAGTCCAAGTGGGTGTGTGTGGAAACCCAGTAGAACCAGTGCAATGTACAGTGCCCAGCAAACCCAGTGCCGTCTGTTCATAATATTAACAAAGCTTTGCTACTATACTACTCTTAAATACATTCTGTTACCAAGCAGAACAGGGATGAAATAGGGTTACCATATTTTGAAAAGCAAAAAAAGAGGGCATATTTCCCAACTGACTACTTCAGACAACTGATAACTTTGACAAAAAGAGGACATTTTCATCAGTTTTTTTAAAAAGAGGGTGGACGCACAAAAAAGAGGACATCTGGTAACTGTAGATGAGAAGATCTTGAGACTAAGAAGTGACAATAATGAGGTGGGGAGGACACAGAAGAACTAGGTGAAGGGGGACAGAAATAAATGAGAAACGTGTGGAAAAGAGGGAGGGAAATCTAGAGAGGGAAAGGTTGTTGTTTCTTGCTGCAACACCCTAACTCCTGCATTGCAAGATCTGGCTGAGCTGGATGCAAGAAAAGGAAGTGAGAAAGGCTGGATTATTGGAGAAAATGACTTTTAGTCTGGCCATAGTCTGGCCATCAGTTGTTGTTAAGCAAGTTTGCTTCAATGGTGGAGAAAGCCAGGAAGTGTAGCCAATCCTAGCATGTTGTTTGCTGTGCTCAGACTTCCTTGCACCCCAGAGGCTGCAGCCAGAACTGCATTTTAAAGAATAAAAGGTAAGATGTTTAGCAGGATGCAGAATGACACTGGCTTTGAGGGCACCCTTCAAAGGTCTTCCTCAGACCTAAGTATTATCTGGATACATAGTGATGAAAGAAAAATGACTTTTAAGATACATGTGTTTTCATGAATAATATTACTTTCTAGGAACAGCTTGCAAGGGATATCAGCAAAAATGTCTTTATCTAAGAGGAACCTTCTGTAGGGAACTGTATCCAGAAAACAAGCACAGCAGGAGATAAAATTCTACCCTTCTCCTTTGCTTTCCCTATTGGTTTTGATTGCAGGCAGTCCAAAATGCGATCCTCCATAATAATGCCACCTGCAGTGCGAAGTACTAAACTTTATTGTAACATCCCTCAGGTCTCTGCCACCTTCATCCCCTTCACATGTAAATCAGACATAAGATATATTCCTGAAGGGTATTTGTAATACACTGAAGGGTTTTAGCATATATAGTTAGCTTCATAGAATTATTCATACTTTGATTCTATAGACTTGAACAATCCTACTCATTTCAATCAAACTTGCAATAGTCCTTGCAAAGTCCCTGTTCTCCATGAAGGGATGCAACCCAGATTTAAATGGTGTAAGACATTTCTTACAACTATTACAAACTCAGCCACAAGGAGCTGGACTGTAAACTCCTTCCATGAAGAATGTGATCCCATCCATTGCAGCAAAATCTCCTGTCCTGCAAGTTTGATTCCCTCCTGCACAACTCTCTCCTTATCTCCGAGTCTGACAATAACATAGTGTACCCAGTCTGGTATAGTGGTTAAGTGTGCAGACCTTAATCTGAGAGAACCAGGTTTGATTTCCCACTCCTCCACTCACAGCTGCTGGGTGACCTTGGACAAGCCATAGTTCTGTCAGAGCTGTTCTTGAAAAAGAGCAGTTTCTGTCAGAGCTCTCTCAGCCCCACCTACCTCACAGTGTGTCTGTTGTGAAAGAGGGAAGGGAAAGGAGATTGTAAGTCATTCTGAGACTCCAAGTGAAGGCTGGGGTATAAATCCAGTCTCTCCTCTCTTCTTCTCTTCTACCCAGCTAAAGATTTTAAATTATTTCACTTAAAGAGGGTAAGGTTTACCTATAGGTGTTTAGGGGCAATGTGATTCTAACACATGGTTCTGTGGCCATCATATCTAGTTTTCCCTTTAAATTTAGCATTATTTTGCCATTTATAATAGGGCTGCCTACAAAAGGTTTTAGTGAATTTGAGTGTATACTTTGGTTTTCATATATGACATATCTGATACTTGACTTTAACTGCTTCTGTTGCACAATGCAGAAACACATTTTGACATACAGAACAAACCGTGCAAAAAAAGGTAAACATTTCTTCTCATGGCAGGTCCACATGCATGGGAGTAACTATTTACAGACTCTCCAACAACACTTTCCCAGGATTCTCCCAAGCGAATATGGTGGTGAGGCAGCCTCTATGGAAGAGCTCTCCCAGGAGTGGATTGACTTCATAACAGAATCTGCAGGTTATCTTCAGAGCATTTCTCAGTGTCCATAGAAGCCAACCAGTTCTGGAGGGAATACAGTCATTTGATATTAACCTAAGAAAATGTGATAATGATTGTTAATTGTTCTGCATTACTGGACCTGATCTAAAGTTTAAGGTAGTTTCTGGCTGATAAAAATGTGAATTGGTACAGATTCTACAAAAGTTGGTGAAGCAAAAAAACTAAAACAGTAGACTCAGCAGCCACATATTAAACTGGTTTTGGACCAGTATCAGACATTTTGAGATCAGAATAATCTTGCTAGAGAAGAAATGCCCTGTTTACTGCATTCTTATCTTAATGTGAAGAAGACTACAAGTAAATCTGTATATTTTTACAGAAGTCTCTACGCAACTTGTAAAAGATTAATTATAACATCTACCAACATATAGGCTAAAAACTGCCAATGCTGGATCAGTCCAAAGGCCCATCTAACAATGGTAACTTGAAAGCTTACAAGCACAGCAGGACAGAGAGAATGGTTACCTGTTGCTTGCCCTTAGTACCCAGTATTTCGAGTATACTGCCTTTGAATATGAAGGTTGTATTTCTTTCTCATGAGTGATAGCCACTGATAAATCTATACTCCATGAAATTGTCTAATTCTTTTAAAAGCAATCTAGGGCTATAGATGATCTTAGTAACAAAGTCATTATGTGCCTTATGCACAGTACTTTCTTTTATCAGTCCTGAACTTACTGGATCAATGAGGAGTACTGGAAAGCAATTAAACTATGTCTACAATAATATCTAGTAATTTAGTGATCATGCAGTTAATTATTGTTTCATGGTGTTGGTTGACAAAGCACTAACAGAAACTAAAAAATATTGCAATTGCAGAACAATAATTTGTCTTGGAACTGTGCTTTTATGTTTATGTTTCTAAATATATTCTTATGCTTACTAGTTGCTGCAGGAAGATTACCTGCACTTGAAATGATTCTCAGCAATACTGAAATGATTCTCAAGTTAGTTAGGCTTGTTTCCTTTGGGTGGGATGGTTTAGCAGTAGTGAGACCCTTGTCACAGTTAAATATTTGGGCTACAAAGCTGCTAATGCCGCCTTAACAAGGGACACAGTATACGGTTTATGAAAACAATGTGAATCTGAAAGAAGACAGAGCTCAGAAACAATACTGATTTTAAAAGGAGGTGATACCTTCTCTAAACAGATGTTCTTCTCAGACAGTATTCAGGAAATATCCAGTAAGATGCTTTGTCTGCACTTTATAACTACTTATTCCAGAGCAGTTGTGGGATAATCTAATACACCAACTAAGCCAATACTTCTGCATTATAGTTTATAGTCTGCAGTGTTTGTTAGTGCTAGTCACTTCAATTATATGCATCTCAGACCTAGTACAAGTTAATAAGTCATGCCAATACAACATCACAGAACATGTAATTCTGATATTTCAGTGATGTCATTATGATATCATAGACAGATACAGAGGCACACATGCTTACAATCAGGATTCAGGACCATGGAGATTTGGAACTCCTGTGCAGTGAGTGAATTTAAGAATTGTATTTAGTTTGTACTAGTATCTGCAAGAATTAACATTGCTTACTATCTTAGGAGGCCAAAAGTTTCCATAAACATATGAAGCTGCCTTATATGGAGTAAGGCAATCGGGCTCTCTCCCCAAGACTGTCTTCTCCAACTGGTGGCAGCTGTCCAGAAACTTCATGAGAACTTTCTGTACACAAAATATGTTCTCAACCACTGCAGCTCCCCTTTTCTTTAAGCACTGGTTTCTCTGGAATTAATTCCAAGGCCCCTAGACCAATGGGCCTGACCTAAAAGGCACAGCCACGCACTGGGCAGTTTCTTTTCTTTCCATCATTATTAAAAAATAAGTTAGTTCTTCATAAATATATATGTTTTTTAAATTAAGCTATACCTTAACCATACGTGGTGCAAATAAATAAAAAGCATAATGTTCCCCTCATACACAATATCTTCTTAATGGGCAAAACACATGGAATTATCCTTCCCTCTCCTTCTCTGCTGCTGCCTCTGGATGAAGGGGACGAGGTTCCTTTCCACGAGTAGACAAGATAGGCAGCCACAGCAGTAGCTGGAGGGCAATTGTGGCATCCATTTACATCTTGCCTTGTTTTGCAAGAAGAGAGGAATGGCTGTTGCTGCCACTCACTCTGCACCCTGCCCCAAGCCCTTTTCAGCAGCTTGTAGCTTACTGGTCGTCCTTTTAGCAGACTGATTGGCAGATTGCCCTGCCTTCAAATACTTTCTAACAAGCTGAAAGCAGCAGGGATGTCTACTTAAAAAGGGGGGAATGTCTTCCAAGGCTGCCCCCCATCATTCTGTGAGAATCACTGAGGTTTTGCTGCTGAAACATAGCACTAATGGGGAAAAATACAGATGTGGGATTCTCTTTAAACATCATCTGGTAAAGTCTTGAATCTCTTATTCTTTGGGACCAACACAACAGAAACAGTTTTTGTGATGAACTAAGTAGGTGCTTCTTTCCACAAATTTAGAAGGAGATAAAAGGGTCCCAATCTGACCCCAAGGTTTTGCATACATGTCGTTGACAAATTATGTCCTGTATAAAACAAAAGGGGACAGCTTCTCCGTGTAGGCCATTCATCCTTTTCAGTACCATTACCAAGACTCTTGGGTATGATGAGGCAATGCTAATTGTTCTGCAGCTGCTGTAAGAAGGTGCACACTGAGCCTTTTCAAATTCCATTCATACTACTTCCCCTTCTCATCTACCCCTGAGCTCTGTGATTGCTTTCTGTAACAGCCCCACACTCTTGCTGCTCGATCAAGAGGCTGTTCTAAGTGCAGTCATGCTGAACTCCAGCTCCAACATGACAACTTCCCACAGTGGCTTGCAGAACAATGGGTTAGCATTTTGTACTGAAGATTAATCAGATATCCCATCCTATTGGGGTTTGTTTGGGGTTGGGTTTTTTGGGGGTCTTTTTGTTTTTTTAGAATGGACTGTAAGATTCAGTCCTAGTGCTCAGCATCAAAATTAAATTGAAGCGGTTCATGTAAAAATTATTCTATCCAATCTGAGGTGGTTTTTTAAATAAACAAACAACATGATCAGCACTTTAGGGAATTCACAGGGCAATCCTATTCATGTTTAAAATAAGTTCCACTTTACTCTGTGGGTCTTATGCCAAGGTAAGTGATGTAGTGGTTAAAAGTGGTGGACTCTAATCTGGAGAACCAGGTTTGATTCCCCGCTCCTCCACATGAAGCCTGCTGGGTGACCTTGGGCCAGTCACAGTTCTCGCAGAACTCTCTCAGCCCCACCTACCTCACAAGGCATCTGTTGTGGGGAGAGGAAGGGAAGGCGATTATAAGCCAATCTGAGACTCCGTAAAGATAGAAAAAAGTGGGTTATAAAAACCATCTCTTCTAAGTGTGCATTCAATAGCAAACTAAAGCCAAAACAGTCTTGATTCTGTCAGCTAAATAAGCTAGTGCTGACATTCACTTTCAGTTATCACTGTGACTTCAAATAGAATCAGAATTTTTTAAAAATATTCTGCTATGTAGTCAACAACTGTGCACTATAAAATCTTTGAGGTTATCACTTACTAATTCACTTGAGTTTTGGAGTCACATATTCTTTTCAGACTAAAGATTGACCATCTCTGTGAAGTACCAAAAGAAAGAATTTATCCCATAATATCACTATCTGCTAAGAGAGGCACGTCTGTAATATAAATCAGGGTTCAAGGAAATGAGGAACTAGTTCTGCAAGCACAATAGCCTTAGACTTTGCCAAACAGCAGCTTTCCCTTGTTGCATAACAGACTGCAGTGAAAATTAGGAGAGATTTGAAAACAGGTTGAAATATGGCATTGTATCCTGCTATTTAAGAAAAAAAGCAGAAATTTCACTGAGCTAGTGCAAACCCCTCAGTATGCCAACATTTGAGTCCTTTTTGAAACAATTCAGAAAAGGATTAGACACATTCTCCTAATTCCAATGCTCAAAGTGTGCCTCTGTGCTAAATTATATTCATAATATTGTAATGGGCAGTTTTCAATAGCCTTCCTTTCTGAAATTACTTTTTCTCCATGTCAGATTTCATAGCAGTAGCCATATTCATCTGTTGCACTGAAAACTACAGTGAGTATTGTGATACTTTTAGAAACTACCAAATTTGTTGTAGCATAAACTTCTATGGACTGCAGCAGCCCACTTAGTCAAAACTATAGATTGCTGACTTGGGGAATAATGGTCTATATGGTGGTAAGCATATCTATTCTGAGTGCACAGAAGATAAACCAGTTTTGTGGTTATTTCTAAAGTAGAGCCCAAAAGATCCAATAATATAAGACATATTTGTAGGAATATAAAAGTATTGAGCAGAGTGGAAATGAATATAGAATACAATCAAGTTAACAACAATTAGTCACACTGGGTGTAGTTAGTGAGCTTAAAAAGGTATAGTTCTTTTTAGGGTGGCACTGATTCTCTAACCCTAGACAGGGCCACCGAGAGGGGGGAACTGGGGGCGGACAAAATTCCTTGGGCCCAAGTCAGCTGGAATGTCCCTGAAGCTGGTGTCATGCTGCATTCCGAATGTATCTTGTTTTATTTTTAATGCAGTTCCACACTGTGGCCACTAGGGGGCAAGGAAGGTTGAACACAGTATAGAGCAGTAGTTGTGAATATCTTGCTGGCTGTACTGTTCTACAAAATTTACTGCAAATAGGCAAATATTTCTGTATCAAATCCTGCTAAACTCATCAACCAAGACCAGCAAGTGCAGCTACTGCCATTTTAGGCTGCAGCCTCCTAACAAGGTTGTTGTTTCCAACAGTCTTTTCCCCTCTTCCTTTCCTTCTGCATAACTCTATAGTTTTGTCTACTTAGCCAGTTCTTCCCTGTTAGTGTGTCGCAGAAAATAAAACAACCTGGCTTCTTAATTTTTCTTCCTGTTTTCCATATTTTTCTTCTTCATTTTGTTCTTTTTCTTCTGTAATCTGCCTTCATTTCTCTCCCCCCCTTCTAATCCCTTCTCTTATTTGTTAGTCTTGGTCTCAATTCCTCGTCATACCTGGCTGGCAACTTAGAATGTGCTTAATAATAGTACAGTAGCAAACTGTTGTAATATTACAAACAGAAGTAATGGGGAGTTAATATTTCCCAATGATTTATCAAGAAAAGGATGCTCCCCCACAACATTCATGATAATAGAAAGTGAATCTGTCTTAGTGCTTATATATGTAGAACAGAAGTTAAAACTCCTTCTCTCACCCCAATGAGATTTAATTACATTTTAAACACTGTTCAAGCAGTGGGTTGTTGTTACTGTACTGGTGGGAATCTAATATCCTTTTGTAAGTACTAGTTTGCCACTGTAGGCATTAAGTTTCATGTTATATGACAAAGTACATAATCTTTTTAGAAAATCTGTCAGCAAAATCAGTCCCAAAGATCCCAGTGCTTCTTATCCAGCACCACTATATAATCAATGTTCCCCTGCTTTTGTGCTAGGTAAAGTTACAAGGGCAAATTTAAACAGATAGTTTACTAACCTTATATTCTAAAAACCACCCATAGTCCCCATCTGCAGATAGCTAAATCCACAGACCAGGGCCATATGGACGCTAAAGAGATTTTCCAACAAACTTGGGAAATGTCCCAAGCTTGCAGAAAAATCTGAAAGTTATTTTTTTATTATTTTTTTTAAATACATGGGTGATTAACCCCCCCCCCCAAAAAAAAATAGTCATCATCTTTAGAGCGTGGGAACTTGGCCCATTGGTGGCAGTGGATGTGCTGGAGAGCCAAGCTGGGGCAAGCAGCAGTGGTGCAACTTGGTAGCTGCACTGGGTAGCCCAGCAGGGTATGCCGCCAGTAGCGGGAAAGCCCCTGGGTTGCACTGGGCTCAGCGCAAAAGTGGCTGGGGGGGGAAGTCTCTGCTAGCTCATTCGGAGTGGTTCCAGGCAAGTCAGCAGAGACTCCCACCACCAGCACCACTGCCCAGCTTGGGGGAGGGAGACTGTGCTGCTCACCCAGAGCTGTTCCAGATGAACTGCAGAAAGCTGCTGGGCAGCCCAGGGCTCCATGCTGGGCTCAGAGTGTGTGTGTGTCTGTGTGTGTGTGGGGGGAGATTCTGCCCCCCACAACTCTCATGGGCCCCCACCTGTTTACTTACTAAATATTTATTGTAATATTGAAGTTTTTGTGAACTAGAGCCCACTTTATCAGAGGTAACTGTATGCACAGAGTGTATCTTGTATTGGTAGATGTACGTAGATGTATACAAATATAAAATTACAAAATTTGACACATGGTTTGGATCAAGGAGCATTTGGGGGGCCAGGTGGAGTCTTTGTCTGAGGCCCCTGGTAGCTCCTGGCAGCTCTGACCCTGGGTATAGCAAGATGAATAGTATAAATCAACATCTAAAGAGGATTGATTATTTTATGTAGTAAGCTAGCACTCCCAAGGTTTGTTGAGATCAAATTTCATAGTATCTAATGTCTCCCAGGGGATTATGGAGTAGATCTTAAAGTTCCCACCTTCAAAGCGCCTTTGCTGTGCAGAATTTGGTGTCAATAAATCCTAGCTCAATATAGAAAGTACCCATCCATCTTTAGGTGTTTATTTGCACTATTGATCTCATTATGTTTGTTATCACCAGCTCTGGTAAGGAGCGAGTCACTGTCTCATTGATTGGGTCATGCTGATTTGACTGCATTTTGAATTTATTTTGTTCTCTGTATAGCTTTGTGTCATACCATGCTTGGTCTTTTGGCCCTACTTTGTTAAAAAAACAACACCAGTCTACTTTTCTTTATACTGTGTATAGCTTCCCGATTTAAGTTTATGCCACAGTAAATTGGTGCCAGACGACACACTGTTTTGCTTCCATGGTCTATGGAAGCTCCGCTTTTAAACATGTTATAATTTTATAATTATTGTGCTTCTATTCTTTGAGAAGAATGTCTTTCCGTTAATGGAACTTTTGAAGTATTACTTTATTACTGTAGTTGTTTACATTAAAACTGCAAATTAACAGCTGAGTGTATCACTTCTGAAATGAACAAACTTGGTAGCTTTACAGATGTATAGGTGACATTCATTTTATTGATGGGATAAATATTTAGTTTTCATAAGTTTACTTAATTTTATATATAGCTACCTTAGACTCCCATAGTTAGACAAAACACCATGAACTGCTGAGTGGGAAACAGATGCTGTTTAGAAATGAAAATGTATTCTTTCTCTGTTACTGTACCAACTGTGCCTTTAAAAAAACTTGTCATTAAACCTGTTATTGTACTAAATTTTATAATTTTGTACACTTTACCATTCAAAGGAAATTAAAAATTCTAAATGAAAAGTGGTCATGTGTTGCATTTTTAAACAAAATAATAAATAACTAATAGCTACTGTTAATTAAAACATTTCATCAAGCAGCCAACATCTGAGGACAACCAATATTTCTCAAGAATGTAATCTTATTTGTTAAGGAGTAATGGTATGCGCAGGCAAGGCGGGATAGAAATCTAAAATAAATAAATAAATAAATAAATAAAATGCACATGCTGTCAACCAGATGGTGTCTTTGAAAGAATACTGATACTTGAGAAAGTAAATTTGAAAATAATGCCTTTTTTACTGAGGTGAAGAAATGATGCTAAATATTCATAGTTGCTGGGTTTCCCCAACATTCATTCATTGTAACCAGAATTGTATCCAGATAAAGCCTTCTGACAGAACTGGGAATTGTTTCTGTTTGCAAGCCGGAGATAAATTGCAACCATTTCAAAGGATCTGTTTCATAATTGCTAGCTTGCTCAACGCTACTTATTTCAACAGTGCTTTTATTTGCTGTGTGAGGCTTTAAGATGGAACTGAACAGAAACCCTGAAGAACAATATGCCTTTCTCGCCTCCCGCTCCCGCAACACATTTTACAAACTGGCTTTAGATTATAGCTTTGTGTCATATATAAATACAACTTATGTACATTATAGAGAAACTGGAAGTAGGTAATAGTTGTACTGCAAAAATTAAACCATTCCAGCTTTCAAAAGTTTATGATACTCAGAAGCACCTGCAGGAATTCCCCCTTCTATGTAGCAATCAAATGCTGAATTTTAACTACTGTTTCTTCTGAAAGATGGTTCTGCTTCATCTGGAGTTGTTCAAAACAGGAAATAGATGTGAAATGTCTATATGTGTTTAATAGCATTACACTTGATGTGGTTAAACTTTAGTTTCTCTTGTGTAGGATCAGATCTGGATTTGTATATCTGAATCTGAAAAATGCTCAGATTCAGAAGTTTCATTTAGCTGCAATTTAAAATGTATGTTGTAGAATGTATTTATTTAGATATCTATACCCCACTTTTCTCCCTAGTGGGGACTCAGAGTACTTATGAGATCATTAGGCTGAGGGTGAAGCGGCTAAAGGTCACGCGTCCAGGGCATAGTGGGGATTCGAACCTGCGGCTCCCGAACCTTAGCGTGCCACTCTGAACATGACAGCACACGGCACAGGGAGATTATCACGAGGGACCTTAGACATACGGTCTTCCATCCAAATTTTGTTCTAATCCATTCTAAGGAATGTGATTGTTGTCCGTATTTGTGACGCAAAAGAAGAGGTCACGCTGCTGTAGCATTAATCGGTGTCAAAGGAAGCTGCTCGCTACGCTCTGCTTTCGTCTTGGAATCCTTCTCAAATTCTTCTCCGCTTACGCAGTAATTCCCACAGAGGTATTTTTGCTCTTCTCCGGTGTGTTAGAAAGAAAGAAAGAAAGAAAAAAGAGTGGCTTTAGGCTGAAGGAGAAGGAAACGCATTTCAAGAACACCGTTCTTACTAAGAACTTCATTTCCCAGCGTGCCGGCTGCGGGCGAGAAGCGTCGCGAGTGGGCGGGGTCACAACTCGGGCCGCCGCGTCTGTGCGCTTAGAGCGGAGGCGCGCGACACTGTGTGGCAGTGGACTGCTGGGAGCTTAATGGACATGCCGACCCGCACCAAAGTTGTCTACGTGCTGGCCGCTTGCTGCCTTGTCAGTCTCTACTGCAGCCCCGTAGCAATCTCTTTGCTGTTACGGAGCCTCCCGGAGGACATCGGGAATGAGAGACCCATTCTTGGTGAGTTAGTGCTTTGCGTCAGCGGAGGAGGCTCTCCTGTTGGATTGGTTGTATGGCAGGGCGGGGAAGGTGGAACGGGGGGAAAAGTTCAAAATGAAAACATACAACACCGCGCCTTTCACACAGACAGCGCAGTCTTTAGCTCCTTCTGGGTCGTCATGCTCAGAAGAACGACTGTCAGGCCTGTTGCCTAAGAAATAGGACCCGTTGACAAAAGTGGTATTTCCTCCCAAGGCGATGTGAAGACGTGTACAGGTTCTTTCTGCTCAGATTTGGCTCTGAGATCAGAGAATGGGCCAGTTGAGAGATGTTTTTGTTCATTTTTTAAAAAAACTAGACATCTATCGCATAGCTGTTGTGGATCCTGCTTTTGCTGATTTAGGCAGATCTGGGGGGGCGGGGGGGCATCAAAGACTAGTGCATGTTCATGGCGAACTGGTGTAATAATTGCTTTAGCCTGCTTATGAAAAATCAACACACACTTCTACATCTTAGTGGGAAAAGGTATGTCTGTGAAAGTCAGCCCTGAAATAATACCTACCACGCTACAGGCTACAGAGCTCCAGCATCTTTAATAGGTGTGTCCCAAATGTGGTCAAGGTAGCATAATAAATTCCTCTCTCTCTCTTTTAAAAAAAGCCCCAGAAATTTTTTGGGAAAGTGAAATGTATGTATTACTTTTTGTTAAAACAGCAAATATACCCAACGCTAGAGACCTGCAAACTGCTTGTTGTACCCTGTGATTCCGTAGCACATGTATCTTAGTTTTTGTGATCTGACAAGTAGGAAAAAATAAAAAATTGAAACAAATCATAAATTTGTGCTGACAAGGTTTATTGTTTGGATTTAGAAACACTCTTTATACAGTCACCATGTTAAGGACTGTCAGCAGGCTTGAATGTCAAGTTAAACTCTTTAAAAAAATTATTAAAATTTTCAGATGCTTAACAGAGCAATACAAACATTGTCAACTTGGTGATCTACATTAAGAAAAGCATTCTAAAAAACAAAACAGTTTAATAATACATTTTAATGTGCCCTTATACTATTTAGTTGAGTAGTGCTAATTACATAGATACATTGACTTCTTCAAGGGTGGATAAATAATTGTGGACAACATCAATCATAGCGGACACAGTAATTCACATTTTAAGCAGACATATTCCTGAAAACAGTGCTGTAAACCAGGGGTCTCCAACGTGGTGCCCATGGCCCCATAGCCCCTACTAACACCATTCCAGCTGCCCGCCAAGTATTTTTAGAAAGTGAGTGGGGCCAGGCGGGGCTTTTGCCCAGCACGGCTTCTCATTGGTCACTGGAGATGTGATTGGCTGTGCAGAATAAAAAAACAATTGCTTTGACAGCAGCTGCCACCACAGCACAAGGTATGACTGAAGATAAGCTGTGGGTATGCAAGGAAATATAGTTATCTTCATTTAAAAAGGTATCCTGAAGCAGAGCTTCTGCCTGAAATGTTGAAGAGTTACTATTAGAGTTGTATATAACATCACTGTCTGACATTATTTGATTAGCTCTGCCTTCTGCAGCAGCCATTTTGTGGTGGCAGCTACTACCCTGAGTCAGAATTCCAAAGGCACCTGCAGGCTCAAAAAGTTTGGGATCCCCTGCTCTAGATTATTTTACAAAGCATTTCACTGTTTTCACAAAAGAAAATATTTAATAGGAGGTTCCCCACCACCACTCTTCCCCTAAATGTCTAGATTTTTTGTTGCAAAAAAATGGGGGGGGGGAATCTTCTGTTGTAAAAAATTGGGAAAAGGTGCCCCCCATTTTGTCTTTGTCCATCACCAATGTCCATTGCCCCCCGCTTTCCTTGGTCCATTTCCAGTGTCCACCAAAACAAAGCTTTGGATCAGGCATCTTGCCAATGCAGGTCGTCAGGGACAGCTTCCTGATGCTATACACCTGAAATGCTGATCAAATTCTTGTTTCTTATTCCATATTCTGTTGTTGTTTCTAAGGTTTAACTTTTTAAAAACTTCTTATCACAGGTAAATTGAATGTTGCTAGTAACCATGTGTTTGTACATGGGTTACTTTTTAAAATATTTCCTCCTTCCAGCTATATCTCTATATTAAGGTCCTAGGATTCTAGGGAACCAGCTTTGGCCTTGTGTGCCATGAAACAAATGCAGACTGTTCTCTCTGCACACAAGATCATCTGGCACACCTTAAGGAATGCCTTCTTCCCCAAGAGCCCTGTTCCCATCAGGATCTCTGGGAGAGGCTTTGCTGCATGTAACCCCCCCCCCTTTAAAGGTTAGGAGCATCATATTTGTTCGGGCTGCCCATTTTATTGGGTTCTATGCCTGAGATATGCAGGCTTTTCCATCAGGGTGAAGGAACTTCTCAAATGAATAGCAGATTTCAGCCAAAGTATATGTCTTGCAAAGTCATAATTCTGCTATAATAATCTGCCCCTCCCCTTAGGTGTGGGGTTTTTTTGTGTGTGTGTGACTGCTGGTAACTTTAAAACCTTCTTGTTTTTAAGCATACTAGATGTTTTGTTTGCTATCATCCTTGTTATTATTCAGTCATGGGTGTCTCAAGACAGAAATGCTCAGTGAAATTTCACAACAATGCAAGCTGATGAGCTGGCATATGAGGATCTTGCTATAATTCTTCCAAAATTACACAATAGGTCACATGGCATAATTGCATGACTTAAAAGAAAGCATTATAGTATAGTGTTTTAGTGTGCACCCTAGGTAAAGACTACTTGGAAGGCGAGTTCTAAATCTCTTCATAAATATATATTCAGGCCCTTATAAAGGACAGAGTGAGAAAGTGAACAATTGCTAACTGGAAACTGTCCACTTGTACAGGTTAGACTGTAAAGCATCAGGGCAGTAAATGGAAGACTTTATGAGAACTTTTATAAAGACTGCATAATTCAGTGCATCAGATTAATCACTGTAATGGAGGGATTTTAATGTGAAGTGTATATTTTGAAGCATGTGAAGTGTATATTTTGAAGATGCTACTAAACAATTAAAGACAGCAAATTCTAACGTTGATTCAGTGACTTCACATAGTTCCCATTTTCTATCTGCAGGGCACTTTTATATAAAGAATAGGATTTTTAAAAATAAACTTTAGGGCATACAATTTGTAAGGCTGACCTCTTGAAATTTACTATTCCAGAGCATGATAAACAGAGACCGCTTCTCTATAAACTAGTTCACTTCAGTACTAAATCACAGTTTTGGATCTTGCACAATAAATTGTATCTCATTTATTTATTACTTCTAACTGTTTTTGCAACCAGAGTCATAAACAGCAAAATAAATTGTATCAAAACCATCTTCCAAATTCTCTGAAACTAATATGTAAGCAAAGGTGATACTGATTTTTTTCCAGTTAAGAACGATGCAAAGCTTCACTGCTTTAAACAGAGGCAAAAACATTTCTAACTCACTTTCCGCAACTAAGTAAAGGAAGTAGAATTTTTTTGTAAATTGTCAGATGCAGCAATAATGGATATGCATATCTCACAGTATGCACACTCCATATGTGCTGTAGCATAATATGCATGCTATGTAAATTTATATGCAGAAGAAATTGAGCAGACCTACATTTGTCTCATGGAAGGGTTGTGACTCAGTGGCAAAATACCTGCTTTGTATGCAGAAAGGTCCTTGATGTAGTCCCCAGCATCTCCAACTAAAAGCCTTTGCCAGTTAGTAGACAAAAAATGTGAACTCACGGTGTGTGGGGGGGAATCCCTCCCCCCACTGCTGCCAATTCCCTCCAGAGGATACCAGCTGCTGCTCCGGGCCTGGCAGCAGCAGAGAAGCACACCTGCAGCTGCTCCAGCCCAACTCCAGTGGGCCAACAGCCAGCATCCTCTGACACCGCTACTGGTGTCCTCTGCCATAGAAGGTTGGTTGAAGAAGCTGCTGGCAGGGCTCCTGGGCTGTGCTGTCACTGTCATACCCAGCATGACTTCTCTGTCCCACTGCTGACCGCCAAAGTAAGTGTGTCCTCTGTGCTTGCACAGAGAATGCCACTTGAATTTTCAGGGGATTTAAACCCTGCTTGGATATTTCCCCCCCAGAGTTTTCTGCAAACCTGGGGACTGTCCCAAGTGTACAGAAAAATCTCTTTAGCCTCCACATGGCCCTGATCCATAGATTTAGATATCCGAAGATGGTGGCTGTGGGTGGTCAGTATTATGTAGACCAGGATAAGGCAGCTTCATGTGTTCACATGTCTTTAACACTTGATGATCTGCCTCTTGTTTGCTCTTTCTAGAGGTGCTGTCTGATTAGGGAATGAGTATAGTGTCAAAACTGAATGTGATTATTCTGAATCAGTCACTTTTGAGATGGTTTATTATTCGTCAAGCACCACTTTCTTTTGTGGAATAAAATATTTATGGAAGAATATGAACATTATAAGTTAAGGTTTTGTTTTTGAATATAATTATTACAGTTCTCACTGCTGTTCTATTTAGCATATACATGTTGCTGATTTTATATATACATATATATATATGTATGTATATATGTATGTATGTATATATGTTATGATTATTAACATAATAATAGCTATTCTTTATTTTTCTGGGTCTCCTTAGGGATTTTGGCGCAGGAGACTGACTTCAAAAGCTTTCAAAAATATGGAAGTTCTTATATTGCTGCTTCATATGTAAAATTTATTGAATCTGCTGGAGCTCGCGTAGTACCAATCAGGCAAGTTCTTATGAATGGCGTACTCATATTATACACCACTTAAGACAAAACTGAATACCAGCCAGTGATTTGGAACCATTATGGGAGAATGGTTAGCCTCTATTGATTAGGACCAGGAAGATCCAGGCCCAAAATAGGGTTACCAGGTTGCTCTGTCCCACCAGTGGGGGGCTTTGGGGGGCATTCTGGGAGTGGGGGGCATCACGTGATGTGTTGACATCATCCAGAAGTGACATCAATGTGTCAGTGATGTGGGGGTGATACTCGGCTTTTTGGGCAAAACTCTATGGTAAAAGCAACCTCAAGCCATAGAATTTTGCCCCAAAAGTAGAGTGTCACCCTCCCCGACATCACTGATGCACTGGTGTCACTTCTGGATGACATGTTGCACATGACAATACTGCATGTTGCACAGGACAATGCTGTTGGGGGGGGGTTTCCTCCCACTGGCCAGCTGGTCCACGGCAGGCAGCAGCCCACAAAAGCAGGGTATTCCCCACCTGGACCTGGGGAATGGCAAGCCTAGCTCAGATCCCTGCTCAGCTCTGAGGTTTGCTGGGTGACCTTGGGCCTCCCACATTCTCTCTCAGCATAGCCCACCTTACAAGGTTGTTGTGAAGATAAAACAAGAGAACTACATGTGTCACCTTGAGTTCCTTGGATCAAGGACAGGATAAACAATGTAAATGAAAGATAAGTCTAACAGGTTGAGTCCACCCTGAGGACTTGCAATCAGATGTGAGTTATGAGGTTCCTGCTGGGAACTCATTTCCCAGGCTCTCAGGAGGCTGATTTGGATCAGCACCATGGGGAAATAGGGCTTATGCTTCCTTCTTGCACCATTTTCCTGACTTGAAAGTGTCCTGCAGGAGGGTACCATTTGCCCCATTGAATAAACTTGCATGTACCCCATTAGAACTATATGTTTATATTATACTTCTTTTGTTTTTTCAGACTAAATCGTTCAGATGAAGAATATAATAAGATTTTCCACTCTATTAATGGGTAAGTGTACCACGTCAGAACAGCTTCTTGATTATGGGAGTCTAATACAGCGGAATGATTGTTAGGTCATCCGAGGCCCAGGCTCCACCCAGGTAACTATTTTTAGCTTTTCTGTTAAAGGGAGGAGTTTCTTTCTTCCTGGTACTTCTCAGAAATATGAGGGCCCTGGATCTTATGAGCTTTGGTAATCGCTAAATGAATAATTCTTCAATAGTGGGAAAGCAGTAGCTACTCTTGTGTATTGAAATGTGGACTGAAACAAAGTAAGACCTTGCAGTCAAAGAAAGAGTTGCCTTTAATAGAAAAGAGAAAAGTGGAATATCATGACATCTCATCTGAATTTTTGGATTTACTTGAGTATTCATATGCGGATACATTAAGAAGTATGTACTGTATGAGAGTATCTGGTTGCTTCAGGGCCTAGCACAAACTTTTTGGGACTGTCTCTAATTGGCTGTGAGAGAGTCCTTTCTTCACTTTATTCCTGGGTCTGAAGGGTGGTAGTTGCACTGGACTCAATCCAGGTTTTGTTAAGTTGCTTGCTGGCAGCAGCTCCCACCAGAGTTCGGGTTGTTTGTCTGAAAATAAATGAATAAATAAAAACTTGTGCATTTGATTATTTTTAAAAGCTTTTAAAAAATAAATACAGTTTTTGGAAAAAATGCGATGGGCAGGAAAGCCTGGTAGTCACCTTGAGGCATCTGTTGGTGAAGGGAGTTTGACTAAGCCAGCCTCTTATCGGCTAAATGGCACGGGGAGGGCAGCTGGGCAGCATGCAACTGAACCCTCGTTGCTGTACAGTGGGGGGGGGCACCTCTCAGCACAATTCTGTGTGGGAAATTTAGATAAGGTGCCAGAAATGTTGTTGATGTCACTCTCACTTGCTAAATAATGAATAAATGGCTTTTCTTCTCTTTCAAAAAATTATAACCGGGGGAAAAAAATCTACTCCAGGTCCAGTTTGCTTGAACTGCTCCAGGTTCAATTTGAACTTGCTTGAACTGTCTGGATTTGTTTTTCTAAACTTGTTCTTTGAGAAGAGAAAAATAATATTGCCATGGCAAATATGGAGTATTGTCTAAATTTTGCAATGTTTGCTATTCTGTTTAGTTATTCTTAAGTGCCTGGTATGGCTATCCTCTGATGGTTCAGAAAATTTCACATTCTATGACTGCAAACTCACACTTTACATAGTCACAGTTTTAAAAAAATGTGGGTTTTGGTGCAGAACAAAACAATTCTTTTCAGAGTCTGGGCTACATTTTTTCCATTAGTTCTCTCACCTGGGGCACTGCAGGGATGGTTGTTGACCAGCTTGGTAAATGTCCTGTGCTGGGAGATGGATGGGGCACATGTGACCCTGTGGATTCTTTTGGACCTTTCAGAGGCTTTTGATATCAATCACAGCATTCTTCTGGACTGCCTTTTGGGTTATGACTGGGGAAGTACCGTCCAGCAGTGGTTTTGATCCTACCTGGAAAGCAGGTTCCAGAAGATGGTGCTGGGGGATTGCTGCTCAGCCTATTGGCCTCTGTCTTTCAGGATCCCACAAAGTTCCATGTTGCCCCTCCCCTGCTTTTTAACATCTGTAGGAAGCCACAGGGAGAGGTCATCTGGATATTGGAATGGGTTGTGACCAATATGCATTTGATAACTCAGCTCTATTTCAAGCAAATCTTAAGCAGTATTCCCTCTAAGCTGAGTTAGTGTGAGCTAGCTCACAGTTTTTTAGCCTCCGGCTCACACATTTTTGTCTCAGCTCAGGAAGGATGGTTCCAGACCAAACTAATTTATGCAATAGCCAGGTCGCCAGCTCACAACTTTAATGCCAGTAGCTCACCAAGTAGAACTTTTGCTCACAAAATTCCACAGCTTAGAGGGAGCATTGATCTTAAGTAAGCTATGAAAACTATGAACTGGTGCTTGGAAGCAGTTTTGGGATGGATGAGGGTTGACAAGCTGAAACTTAATCCCAATTAGGCCTGTAGCCAGAAAATTTTCTGTGGGGGGCACAGGGTGGCATGACATCACAAAAGTAATAAATCCCCATCCCTCTGCTGCCCCCATGAAGCAGCACTCTCTCACTCTCCCTCTTCAGGGGCCACTGATCTCCTCCTCCTTCTTACAGCTCTTTCTGTGCACTGCAGTGGCAGGGGTGGCATTTGAATGGGCTGAGTTGGGGGGCCAGCTGGCGTGGTGGCACCCCTGTGGCTCCTCTTATGTGCTGCAGCTGCTGTAGGGGCAGGGAGACATGGGGCAGGGAGATAAGGGAGGGGAGGTGGGTGGGAGGGGCAGGGCAAATTTGAGGTGGTGTATCTGCCCTGGGAGCCTCACCGTGGCTATGGGCCTGATCCCAATGGGAGGAAGTGGCTACTGGTAGGAGGGACGGCTGTTTCAGGAATTGAGGTGTTTCTGTTTGGGACAGAGTTGTACTCTCCCCTAAAAAAGTTGATTCATAGCTTGGGAGCACCTCTGGTTCTGGGCATCATGTTGGAAAAGCAAGTGGCAGTGCTGGCCAGGAGTACCTTTCATCAGTTTCAGCCTTTCCTGGGCAAAAAAAGATTTTGCTACTGTGATGCATGCCCTTGTAATATCTAGATCAGACCACTGCAGTGTGCTTTACATGGGGCTGCCCTTGAAGAGTATACAGATGCTACAGTTGGCACAGAATGCTGTGGCTAGAATTCTGACTGGAGTGGCTCATGGAAACTTTATCATTCCAGTCTTGTTCCATCTACACAGGCTCCCAATTTGCTTCTGGCCCAGTTCACCAGCAGGTGAAAACTCTGTTTTGTTTGGTGTTCTGTCACTGAGTCACTGGCCCTCCTTTCTGTTCATATGTCTGTGTGCTCTGTTTTGAGTGTGTGTGTGTTTTAGAGTTTGCTTTAATTTTGTTGTTGTTGGCTTTGGACCTTGACTTGGGTGGAGAGGTGGCTTAAAATGTTTTAAAGAAAGAAAAATACTAACACAAGAATAGAAGGCCAATGAGAGTGGAAACATAACTATGAAAGGGCTCAGTTGTGTAATACACCATATATATATATATATTTGGTGTCGTCCGCTTGTTAAAATGGGTGGCCATGTAATCCTGTTTAAAGTTACCCTACCATAAATCCATTGAAATAAAGTACTGTAACATGGTGGGAGAAGCATTTCATATATGAAGTGACTCCAGAAGTTTTACAATACACATTTCAGTGAGCAGAGAATGATGTCTTTGGGGGAATTTTTCCCTGTGAGAGTCCTAGACACCTGAAAGCTTTGCAGAAGGGTTTCTAGAAACCCTGGACAACTAGTTCTGAGATTAATATTGGTTGCTGTACTAGCAGTTAGTGTAGGATTATTAAGAACTTGGTACTTTCACATGGCTGTATTTGCTCCAGGTCAGCAACGGTGGTGTTCTTCTCCCAAAATATTTTTTCAGGAACTGCCCAGAGCCATATTCTTGTCTCCAGCGATAACTTCAGTGTCACATAAAAAGATGTGTGCTGAATAAATATTTCACAAGATTAATAGCATGTAATGCGCAGGGCTGATTGATCTGGCATGTTGAGAAGGTGAAGGGGGAGAGGAAGATAGAGGGTTCCATTAGAGATAGGGTTGCCAGGTCTGAACAACAAGCTGACAGGGGATGCTCCGGGAGACGGGAGGAAAGAAGCATGTCATGCCTATGTTACCTCCAGGTGACGTAGGCATGTTGCATTTGGGGTGGTAACTCTCTCCCACTGGCCAGCTGACTGGCACTGGAGGAAGCACCAGAAACCAGGGGATTCCCCCGCACACCAGGGGGACCTGGCAACCCTAGTTAGAGAGAATTTGATGACGCTGTTAGAATTAAATCCTGATTAGCAAGATTTTTTTAAAAATCATCGAAAGGTTTCTTCATACATTCCCTTACGCATTGTTCCTGCTAGTTTTCATGCTGATTGAATAACACATAGTAGTCTAAAAGAGGTAAGGAATGTTCAGTTGACTGGATAACTTGAATGTTCTTTTAATCTGTCATTTCTTTCACATTTGTTTTGCTTATGTCTCCATTGTTAGTATCCAATTTTAGCTGCTGGAAAAGTAATCCCAACTTTTTGTTTTTTTTTAGGCTACTTTATCCTGGAGGTGGTGTTGACCTTATGACTTCTGAATTTTCCAGGGTTGCGAAGATATTCTACAACAAAGCACTAGAGGTCAGCTTTCAAATGTTGCCTGTTTTGGCAGAGGTCAGAAATCAAGACCAGAGCTAATATTTGCACACTGTCCAGGTGGCAGATACTTTGCAGGGATACGTCTCTGCCTTATCTTTGTGTGCATGTACAGGGTTCTACTGCACCCACAGGATTGGCTTTGAGATATAAATGCTGTGGTGTCTGTCCTAAAAAGATAAAACATATTTTAGAGTTCCACACGTCTGCCGTGATGGACACATACGCTACAAAGTGACACTTAAAAAAAGAAAAGAAAAAGAAATAGTATGTATATGTTTGCAGGAATAGAGCCATGACTTCCTTTCTGATCTCCATTATATAAAAAGGTAAATAACAATCAATGCTACCATTTAGCAGCAGTTTAGTATATTACTTATGTCATAACTCTGTGGGCTAGAGCGTAATGTAGAGCCAAGCATGATGCAGTGGTTAAAGTGTCAGACTGGAATCTGGGAAACCCAGGTTCAAATCCCCCACTCTGTCATGGAAGCTTACTGGATGACTTTGGGCCACTCACACACTCTCAGCCCAACCTCTACCCTGCAGGGTTGTTATGCGGATAAAATGGAGCAGAGGAGAACAATGTAAGGTGCTTCAGGTCCCCATTAGAGAGAAAGGTGGGGTATGAATGAAGTAAATAAATAAGAGATCCAAACTCTCTGCCCATGCTATTCTTAGGGATCGCCTGACCCTCAGGGGTAGAGGTGTTTTTTTTTGGGGGGGGGGAAGGGGCAGTGGCTTTAGTGGAACAAGAAGCAGAAAAATTCCTTTCTATTCATGGTGCTTTGGATCTGGCTCAGCATGTGTGCGTGCGTGTGTGTACACCCCCCCCTCTACATTTTAAAATAAGTTTTCATTCACTGTTATTTTCTTCTTAATTACTAATGAGAATTGTGTTCTGTGGATTGCTTCTTTTGAGATTATGCTGGTTTGTTTTTACTATTTAAAATGAGCTATAAAATGCAAACATTTAAGGTTATTGGAATGGTACTATCAGATATGTAACAATGTCTCTTACTGCTGTATCTTGGCTTAGCTTGATTATTCAGAGGTCTTATTTTCTTCTCTCTCTTGCAAACTAATGATATCTGCCATTATTATTTAGTCTGTGAATTGACTTCTTGCTAAACTCCTAGACACCAAAGCAGAGCAGGGTTGCCAGCCTCCAGGTGGGGCCTGGAGATCCCCCACTTTTACAACTTATCTCCAGCTGACAGAGATCAGCTCTCCTGGAGAAAATGGCTGCTTTGAAGGGTGGGCTCTATGGCATTGTACCATGCTGAGGCCCCTCCCCTCCCCAAACCCCACCCTCTCCTGGATCCACCCCCAAAGTCTCCAGGTATTTTCCAGCCTAGACCTGGCAACCCTAAAGCAGAGGTGTGATTATAACTTAAGAAGCTTTTCAATCAGTTTAAGCAAAGGCTATACTGGTGTAAATGAAGTTGCCTTCCTCACCAGCACTTCTGTAGAACTAACCTGCATTCAGCAGTTATCCCTGGATCAACAATATAAGTACATGCAGCAATCAAAGACTGTATAAATGGTAGAGTCACAGAGATACCAGGCCCATGGCCAGAAATAGCCTGAAAGGCAGATAGTGGGATTGAAGTTATTCTAGTAGTGGGGGTTCACAAATTTGGTTAGTGTTGGCATCACTGGTACTGTCCCTCCTCCATACAGAGGAGTCAGCAGGAGGGGTGGGACTCCTTGCAACTTCTTAATGCTCCGGAAACCCAGAGCTAGGTCAAAGATGAGACTGTGGCCTCTGTTGCATTCTGTGCTGTGAGTGAGGCAGACACCAGACTGAAATAGAGGACTGCCATTTCGGATCTGGTGGCCATACTTGATGACCTCGGGGTGGAAGAGCCATTGTAACTTAATGCAAAACAGCAAAAACCTAAATGCAGACTTATTGATATATTTAATGTGGAATTTTAATACAATCTTTAATACAATCTAAAAATAGGGCAAATATGCAACAATTTTTCCAGTGTCTTTAAACACTTTGGCCAGAACGCTGAAGCAAAGACAAGATTAATTATTTCCTAGCAGTGGAGTAGAATTCTGCCTGAACATTTCTCCTTGTATTTCTATTAGCAAAAGAGCTGGAGAATTTCTTGATTTTTTTAAAATTGAAAGCTGAACATTGAGGGAAGGGACTTGCAAATATCCCTGTGGCTGCGAAGCCTGCACATGATTTCAGCTCCGTCAATGGTCCTCTTGTAAATGTCTGCTTGTAACCTTCTTGCTGTCTCTCTAGGTAGCTCCAGTGGGAAATATGGAAGTCTAAGGTCTGTATGTATTGTTCTGTTTGTTAATCTCTTTTCTATTGTTGCTGTCAAGGCTAATGAGAGAGGAGACTATTTTCCTATATGGGGAACATGCCTGGGACACCAACTGCTCAGCTATCTCACTAGCGGAGAGAACCTGCTTACTTGGACTAATACCGATAATTTTGCACTTCCACTGAATTTTACGAAAGGTAAAACACTTTTTTAAGGCTTTCATTTACTGTTTTAGCTTCTGAAACTCTCTCATGTTTGGAAGAGCATACAAAACTGGTATACATAATGAATCTAATGAGAAAAATGTGAAATAATGGCTTGAAGAAACCTGAAATTTGGCATCTGGGGGAGCTGTAGTCTTGGATCTAATATGTACCTGGTTTGAGATGTCCTTTGCTACAGGCCACCAGCAGCAACAGAAGTGAGGGTCAGGGCAAGAGTGCTTTCCTTGGTGGTGTGATTTGCCTCTGCAGGCTTTGCTAGAGTAGCAGTAGCTGCCACCAGCACTACTAGTCCCCCAGTGCTGCAAAAAGGGAGCACTGTGGATGTGGGGCTTGCTTGAGAAGTCAACAGAAAATCCCAGTTAGTTCAACAACAATCTGAATTTAATTTTTTTTAAATGTGTATCCTACCATACTATATCTAAATTTAAGGATCATATCCGTATGCTAAAATACATTCGAACTTTGCACTCTTGGTCGTGTGTGTATTATGTGCCATCAGGTTGCTTCCAACTTATGGCCACCCTATGAATTAATGACCTCAAAAACATCCTGTTGTTAACATCCTTGCTCAGGTCTTGCAAACTGAGGGCCCTCGTGTCTTCCTTGATTGACTCAATCCATGTCATGCTGGGTCTTCCTCATTTCCTGATGCCTTCAACTTTTCCTTGTCTTTTCTAGTGACTCTTGTCTTCCCATCATGTGACCAAAGTACGATAGCCTCAGTTTAGTCATTTTAGCTTCTAGGGGGAGAGTTCAGGTTTAATTTGATCCAGAACCCTCTTATTTGTCTTTTTGGTGGTCCATGGTATTCATAAAACTCTCCTCCAGCACCACATTTCAAATGAATCAGCTTTTTTTCCTGTCAGCTTTCTTCACTGTCCAACTTTCATGCTCATACATAGTAATTATCTTCATCTCCTGTGACACACTTAAGGGTCTTTTCTAGGTCCTTCATGGCTGGCCTTCTAAGTCTCAGTCTTCTTCTGATTTCTTGGTTGCATTCTCCCTTATGGTTGATGATTGAGCCAAATAATAGAAAATCTTTAACAGTTTCAGTTTCTTCATCACTAACCTTGAAATTGTATAATTCCTCAGCAGTAGTCATTACTTTTGTCTTCTTGATGTTCAGCTGTAATCCTGCTTGGACACTTTCTGCTTTTAACCTTCATCAGTAGTTGTTCCAAGTTTTCACAGTTTTCACCCAGTAATGTTGTGTCATCTGCATATCTCAAATTGTTAATGGGCCTTATACCAGTTTTCACTAAACCTGTATCTAAATCCAATCCAGCTTTCTGTATGTCATTGAACAGATAGAAAATAAAATACATCCTTTTCTGACAGCTTTGTCAATGGGAAACCACTGTGTTTCTTTATATTCTGTCCTAACAGCAGCCTCTTGTCTAGAGTACATTAAAACAATCACATGTTATGTGTGGGATGCTGAGGAGAGCTTGGGAGTCTCTCTGGTGTACCAACCACCTAGCACCCTACCAGACAGCCTACCGAGCCAGCTGGAGGCAGTACTGAGCTGGGCCCTGGAGTTCCTGAGACTGGTAATTTTGGGGGACTTCAGCATCCATGCTGATGGTGCCTCCACCTCACAGGCTTCGGATCTGGTGTCATCCATGGCAGCATTAGGACTCTCCCAGATTGTTTCAGGTCCCACACATCAAGCAGGCCACACACTGGACTTGATTTTTGGCATGGTGATGAATATTATCTAATTGCTATGGAGGAGGTGCCATGGTCAGATCATTTTGCCCTGAAGGCTTGGTTGAGTATCCCAGCCCCCTCCTGTCTAGGAGACTAGTCTCGTTTGTGGAGACTAATGGACCTAATTGGGTTTTAGAATGCTCTGCGGTATCTGATGCCCTCTGGTGACTCATTAAATGAGCTGATAGAAGACTGAAATTCCCGTCTCTCTGAAGCCATCAATGAGATTGCCCCCCGACATCCTCTCCGCTCCCAGTCTAGATTATCTCCTGGTACACCTTGGAACTCAGGGAGCTGAGATGACTAGAGCAAGTTTGGCAGTGAACTTGTGACAAAACTGCAAGAGTATCTCATGGGACATTTATGAACTCCTATGAGATGGCGGTGAACGCTGTGAAGAAAGAGTCCTATACAGCCTCCACTGTGTTTGCTAGCTGTCGCCCAGCACAATTGTTTAGGTTGATTAGGTCATTAACATCTCTCTCATAGAGAGAACCCAAAATACTTGGAATTTAGCTATTAGCTGTGAGGCTTTTGTGAGCTTTTTTGCTGAGAAAGTCTTGTCACTCCGCTGCAGCCTTTCTGCCAATATTGATACAGTAAATGAACTGGAGGCCCCTTGGCCACCTTTGGATTTGATCTTTGACAGCTTCAGCCATCTCTCCTGAGCCAATGTCAACAGGATCCTGGGTGCTGTTAAGCCAGCCACATGCCTCCTAGACCTGTGTCCCTCATGGCTGGTGAAAGCTGGCAGTGGTGAGAAGATACTGGTAGGCATTATCAATCTGTCCCTAGATTTGGGGGTCTACCCAGAGGGACTGAAGGAAACTGTGGTCATACTACTCTTGAAAAAGCCGTCTTTGGATCCTTTGGATCCCACTGATTACATCCCAGTTTTGAATCTTTCATTCCTGGGTAAGGTAATTGGTTGCACTTCAGCCCTGGATCCTTTCCAGTCCAGCTTCCGCCCCAGTCATGGAATGGAGACGGCTTTGGTCACCCTCACGGATGAGCTCCACAGGCAGCTGGACTCAGGCAGGTTGGCACTGCTGGTGTTATTGGATCTTACAGCAGTGTTCGATACAGTCAACCATGATCTCTTGACCCACTGCCTCACTCATATAGGAGTTTGGGGGGGGAGTCTTGCAGTGGCTTATCTCATTTCTCCAATGTTGGGGACAGAGGGTAGCGCTGGGAGAGATGGTATCGCCTAGGTACCCTTTAGTATGTGGGATCCCACAAGAGGCAATCCTCTTCCTGATGTTCTTTAACATCTGCATGCGCCCCCTTGCCCAGCTGGTGTGGAGGTTCAGGCTGGGGTGTCATCAGTATGCTGATGACATGCAGCTTTATCTGCTGATGGACAACTGGCCAGATACCACCCCAGAAAATCTGGCAAAGGGTTTGGAGGCTGTGGTGGGATGGCTAAAATAGAGCTGGCTGAGACTGAATCCTTCTAAGACAAAGGCTCTATAGCTGGGCCAGGGAGATTCTGGTTTTGGGTGCCAACTCCCAACCCTTGATGGTGTGCCCCTGAGACCAGCACCCTCCGCCAGGAGTCTGGGTGTGATCCTGGAAGCCTCCTTAACAGTGGAGGCCCAGGTCACAAATGTGGCCAAACTGGCATTTTTTTCATCTGTGCCAGGCTAGGCAACTGGCCCCCTACCTGATTCACCCAGCCTAGCCACTGTAATCAATGCAATGGTCACTGTTGGATTACTGTAACTTGCTCTACGTGGGTCTGCCCTTGAGGCTGACATGGAAACTCCAACTGGTACAAAATTTAGCAGCACAGGTCCTTACAGGGATGCTGTGCACAGCTTATGTCCATCCTGTGCCATGTGAACTGCATTGGCTTCTGGTAGAGTACTGGATCAGAGTCAGGGGTATGGTATTGACCTTTAAGGCCATTAATGGTCAGAGACACACTTTCAGGTATGTAGTGTGTGGAATGTGACTCCTATTGGTAAGTGTCTACAACATCATCAAAGATGATTGGTAACTCCTCTCCCACACAAGGTCATTATGAATGCCTAAGTACTTCTGTTGTGTTTCATTGGCTTTTTAAGAACATCTTTAAAGATAGAGCACTCACTTTTATGTACTGAAGTTTTGGAAGCACCATAAATCTCTTAAAGAAATGTGACTGAATAAGCAATGCTCCTTCCACTTAAATAAACATCCCATCATTGTTCAGATTCTTCATTTATATATTTGAAACCTGATGTTCTAGAACATTATGGTGGACATCTTTTCCTCTGCTCTGTTTCTTTTTTAAAAGAGCAATGTGTAGCTATCTCCCTGCAACAATAGTAGTTTATTTCTGTTAATTGTAGATGTAATATAGCTTCATTATTTCTGGATGTGTTTTAGAATGAGCATAGATACAAGGATGTGTGAACTTAGATCCAAGAGCATAGATTATAGGAAAAGTATGTGTATGAGAGAGAGACAAAGAGGGTTTAAAAGGTCTCGAATCCTGTTACTGCTGTTTCTCTAGGACAGCTGTATCTGTCCTCCACTGTGATCTCCTTGGCTTGGATCCAGTATGAAGTCTGTGCAAGGATCCCCTTTCTCCTCAGCTTCCCCCTCCTCATAGCAGCTCAAAGTTTCTTCTTGTGGTCATGGGACCTATAGCTGTGTGGGTCAGGAGGCTGCAGTGGGGCTGGGGCAAAATCCCCTCTTTCTTCCTCTTCCCTCTCTACCCATGCCAGAAAAAGCTCTACCCATGCCAGAAAGAGAGATTTCATTCCCTTCCCCCCTCCTCATTCCATCCTCCTGGCCCTCATGGCCTCTTGCAGGTCCTGTAATCTTGGTACTAAATTTTCCCAGGGTGCTGGGAGGGGAATGGGGGGAGGGGGGAAGAGTTGGAAAAACCAACAGCACCTTCTGCTAACAGATTGTGCGATCACATCCCTTTAGTAGATGTTAAATATATTCGTAATGAATTCCACTAGAATGTAAGAAGGAGGGTGCTCCTGTATATTCATTGCTTAACAGTGCAATATGCATTTAGCAAGAAATGTAAGGTTTGGTGTGGTTTCAGCTCTTTCTGATGTCACTTTCAGCCTTGGATAAGTTTAGTTTTCCATCCTGAGCAGATTACACAGCTAAATAAATGAAGGGATACCCTGCCAATGACAATTATTATCTTTTTTGATCTAAGTTGCCAAAGCCAGCAAGATGTTTGCCAATTTCCCTGATGACTTGCTGCAGGAGATGGCTTCTGAGCCTGTGACTTCAAACTTCCATTTCTGGAGCCTCTCGGTGCAGGTAATTGTGTGTGCTTAAGAGAGTGGTCAAGAATAAAATTGCATGGTTGAATGTGGATTTAAAATATATATACTTTCTTCTCTTGCAGAATTTTACAAGCAATGAAATTTTGCGCCATTTCTATAAGATCCTGACAACCAATGTCCATGGCAATGTAATGTTTGTATCCACCATGGAAGGTAATAGTTGTGTCGACACTTACGTTCTAACCATTACCAGATATTGCAGCCTATAGGTCAATATTTGATAACCCAAAACACATGACATCATTGCATCAGAACTGTCCTTATTCCTGACAGGAAGTGAATTGGAGGGCAGGGATGATGTCATGCCATGCATTTTTCATGACTCAGTTTTTCAGGGGAAGTAGGAGGCAGAGAAGAGTCAGGCCTGCTGCTTTCATTGGCCATCATGTGATTACCCCCGTCCTGCTGGGAAACATGCTGTAGAGCTTCTCTAAACCCCAGAGCCATGTGCAGGCAAAAGTGCAGGGAATTCCATGTTCAACACCCTAATCTAGGATCCTTCCTGCGGCTCTCTGAAGCCCCATTCACCCAGGCCATGATGAATGACTTGCAGGATAATAACTTGGCATTCCTTTCCACTCAAGGGCATCCTGCATAATGCAGATGTGCCCAGAACCTGATGCATCAGCATTCCCCTGGGAAGTCACGTCGATAATTTTAGTGGTACCAATTGGGAGTGACTATTGAGCAAAATCTGACCTGGAGCGTTAACACCATTGCTCTGGTGAAGAAGGCCCAGCAGAGGCTTTATTTTCTCAGACTTTTAAAGAAAAATAACTTGAGTGAGAAAATATTGATGTCTTTCTATCGTTGTTCAATAGAGAACATTTTAACATACTGTGTCTGTGCCTGGTTCACTAGTTGTACGATTGCAGCCAGGAAAGCACTCCAGAGAGTTATTACCACAGCCCAGAAGATCATTGGTTGCCCTCTCCCGTTCCTGGAGGAATTGTATAGTTCTCGATGTTTGAAAAAAGCAAAGAACATTTTGCAGGATTCATCACACCCTGAACATTCCTTGTTTGAATTGCTGCCTTCGGGCAGAAGATATAGGACAATTAAAGCAAGGACAAACAGATTAAAAAACAGTTTCTACTTGAGAACCATCATTGCCTTAAATGCTGTATGAAATCGGATTGGGTGACATCAGTGGTTCAGTTGTTATGTGAATTTTAAGTGTGAGTGTGTATGGTTATTGTTGTAGATCACCGAGAGGATTTACTATGTACAATGACAATAAAGTGTATATATATATATCCAAATACCCCTTAGAGTTTGTTTTTCTGGCACTAGCAGGAAAAGGGGTATAAAAGGAACTCCTGTGGCCCCAGCATTTTGAATTGGTTTTCTTCCCTGGACCATTTTCTGCCTCTGACATGAGATGATGCACCCTCCTCAGGACAGGCAGAGTATGACCTAGTAAGGTGTTTATAATATTCTGGTTATTTTGAGGGCGGAAGAACTTGATATTGGTTGGAGAGGATTTTGTTGCTAAACATAATTTTATGTTCACATTTTGCTGTATATCTTGAATATGCATATGCTTCCTGTATTAATTACCTCTGTGCACTTTTGAAGCAAGCAAAGACATTCTTTACTCCAAGGAGCTCACAGATCTAATGACTGAGCCCTAGGCAAGTTAAAGTTCATGCCACCAAGATATTAGATGGGACTGTTCAACTGTAACTAGGTGGCTTTCAGCAGCCGTTCTGTTTTAACTTCCATCTGCATCATAGAAATGGAATATGGACCTACTTTATAGGGCCGTTGTCAGAATTACAGCAAGATATTGTACAGAACTACTTTGAATTCTCTGTAGCACTATATAAAGTCTTCATCTTGTTTATATTCATGAAAAATATATTGTTTTTCTAGCTTATTCATACCCATTGTATGGTGTCCAGTGGCATCCAGAGAAAAATCCATTTGAATGGAAGAATGAAACAGGCATACCACGTTCTCGATCAGCTATGAAAGTAACATATTATATTGCTGACTTCTTAGTTAATGAAGGTATGGAGTTTTTGTAAAGACTAAGTATTTTAGGTTTGTAGATGAATGTAAAGAATTTCCATTTGATTTGGAAAGGAGAGATGTTTATAAGCTGTAAACCCATTGCTATGTGCTGAGCTAAAAGCAAAATCTAAATGAAATAGTTAAGGGACAAAATAACCACCTTAAAAGCTAACAAAATTATTCCAATATGACCTTTTGAGGGCCAGAGTCTGCTTCATCAGATGTATGATACATTCAGATTTTCTGAAAGAGGCAGTAGTAGGCCAGAGACTACTGTTTTATTTATAAGGTGCAGGGGACAATATTTTAAACTAAACTTTGAACAGATAGATCTGATGAATAAAACTGAAGAATTTTAAGCTGCTGTTGGCTGGCTGGTTATCTGAAGTTGCAGTCCCTGATTACTTGTGCTGTTGAAGTCAAGAGAACCAGTCTCTAGAAACTTCTGCCACAGTCTCAGACGTATTCTGGTACTGTTCCCTTTGATACTGTTACAATCTAAACTTCTGTATCAATGCTGAGGTCAGTAGAAATTTCCAAGGTAAGTCACTCTGTGTGCAGTTGTGTCGCAGAAGGTGCTCTTTAATAGGGATGGGCACGAACCGAACCACAAAGCAAAATTGGTCACAAATTTTCCCTGTTCATGGTTTGGAAACCAAAGTTCACGACAGGTCTACCATCACAAATTTCCACGAACTTTTAAAACAGTTTGTGGAGATTCATGGCAGTTCATGGATAGAGCACAAAGCAGGTGTTTAAAGGGACTCCAAGTTCCTTTAAACCTTTGCTTTCTGTTCCCCACCCAAGCTGCAAAAGCAGCTAAGCGGAGGGAGTAGCCTACTCCCCGTTGCTTAGCTGTTTGGGACTGTCTTGTGCCTGACAGCCTGAAAAACAGCTGAGCACCTGCTCCCTGGCACTCAGCTGTTTCTCAGACTTTCTCCAACCCGCCCTTTAAAGGTACTGTGGTTAGGGCTAGGTTAGGGACTGCATTTTTCTGGTTTGTGCCTGTCCATACTCTATATTTATTTATTTATTTATTTATTTTATTAAACTTATGAATCGCCCAGGCTGCAGAACAATTTACCCTGTGGGCAATTTACAATACTATAAACCCAAAGAAAGGAAGCTCTGTGTATGCAAAGCTACTTCCAGGGGTTCCTTTGAAGACGTGACCAGGAAGCCCTTTCATGGACAGGGCTTGGACTGTAGCAGCTTGTATCAGATCCGGGTTTTACCTTGAGGATGGAAGGTCTTAGAGTTTGGTCTTATACTTACAGTCTTATAGATTTGGTCTTATAGTTAATAGCACTGAAGTAACCTATATTTATCAAATGTTTTCCAGCCCGGAAGAGCAACCATTGCTTTTCCAGCAAAGAAGAAGAGACAAAGGCACTGATTTATAATTTTAACCCTGTTTCCACTGGGACATTTTCTTCATTTGAGCAAGCTTATTTTTTTGACTAAGTCCTCAGAGGTCCTCTGGCAGAGATCATTTTGAAATTCTTCAGCATCGGTATGTTTTGGAAAATGAATGCAAAGCATTGCAAATAGCAAGAATGTAGGTGGCTTATCATTCCTTCTAAAATTATTTTTCTCATGTTCTCTGTAGAATTGCACTTCTTGTTTTCGGTTTCTAGGAAGGATCTCTGTTGAAAGCCCCAGTAAAATAACTGGGAAGCTGTGCAAGTACATTGTGATCAATGAGACTTGTGTAGGAGAATTTCCCTGGGGACCGTATCCCAAATCCTTATTCACAAACAGAGAACAACACATGGTAGAGTCTCTTCTTGCACAAATCCCATGGATCAGAATGAGACACAAGCAGCACTTGGGTGTTTTGTGTTCATAGCCTATAACCGGCAAACCACACAGTTCCTGTATGCATTGCCGAAGTTTCCACCCTCCAAAGGGGGAAAGATCAGAGGAATCCACCTCATGGCCCTGCACACAGGGATCGGCGCTTCTTCTGCTCTGTGCTGGTGGTAAACAACAGAGCTGACCTTTATCCTGATTTAGTTCATGGTATACAGTTTGGTTTGTTCACTTTCAGCATCTCTCTGTAATTGCACTGTTAGCTTTCTCCCTTGCCCCCATTCATGTTACAGTGAAATGGAATTCTTTTTAGAGTGCAGTTCTGAATTCTTGTTTGTTATGAGTTTATACCTTGAGACTTGGCATCTGCAGAGGATCTTGTAATGTTTCTGTTCATGTAAAACTGTATGTTTAGTGACTTGATAAGAAAAATTCTCAGGTAATCACCCTTTTGACAAAGGACTTCTTTGGAAATACAAAAGGGAGACAGTTTTGCACACACTGAGCCATCTATTGGGAGTCTTGATATCGCTTCCTCTTGCTTTCTCTGCCTGCCCCACCAAATTTGTGTAGACTAATCTGTGGTTGAGTTTCTCCTCCCTCATGCGATCTGCACTTGTCCCCAGTTAGCAAGGTGCTGCTAAGTGGGATGCGTTTCTTTAGTAAAGCTTTCCCTGGATAGCACTGGCTTAATTTTTTTTATACTTACCCTGCTTTTCTGATAGAGACCTTCCAGTGCATGGCTGCTGTCCTCGGGCCCTCCCCCCGAAGTACTAATCAACCCCCCTGGACAGAGCTTCCTCATTGTTGAGCACTGGCCTTAGGAGTCTCTTTGCCTCTGTCTCCTCCACTTTGATCTGACCCTTTGGGACCAAGCTCATCGTTTCTGGACGCTGTCTCCAAATTTGTCTGGTCTGGTTCTCTGTCACTTCTGCACAATCTAGGGATTCTGATTTTAAATAGGTTGTTACACTTTGCAGTCTGATCCCATGTATGATTTCTCGGTTTCTGCTGTGTTCAGTGAGATGCAGATGTGCAGTGCTGGTCAATGTATCAAGCTTATTGCTTAGAAGCTTTTTGATTGCATTGAAATCACCTGCAGCAACTTAAGCAGTGGATTTTCTTGCTCAGCCCCCCCCCCCCCGTTACTACAAGTATTAACAAAAACTGCAGGGATCTCCTCTCTTCTGCTGTCACAGAAAAGAGCACCTCTTTTAAGATGGTGTTTGCTGTGGCAAGTGCATGATTTTTTGTGTGCATGTACAGATGTATGCACCTCCTGATTTATCAAACGAGACACATTCAGTTTAATTAATTAAAAGATATGATTCATTGACCAAGATTCTTTTAAACTGCTTAGTAGCTGTAATTTGTGATTTCATCTATCCATTATACAATCACCACTGTAATCAGAGAACATTCCAAGGTGATGTTTATTGAGTAATAATATCACATTTAAGGTTTTAATGCATCAGAAAGGATTTGCCAGTTTGGAAGGCTGGATTCCTATTGAAATGACATGCATATGCTTTTTCTTCCTTACGTCATCCTCAGTGTTATGCCTCTGGATGGTTTGTTGCAACCCATTTAGTTCTTTGGGATCGTTTGCTCTCTAAATTGGATTGGTTTGTTTCATAAAGGCAGGGGTTTTTTTCTGGGGGATGCACCAGAACTGAGTTTCAAAACCTCTTCAAAAAATTCCTTTAGAAATGTTTAAAAGTTCATGCATTTTCAGTGTACAGATTGAAAACTTCATTTCCCTCTTGAGAGTTCCAGCAGCTCTTTAAAAAAAACCAAAAAACACCCTGCATAAAGATGTTGGCAGCAACCCCATGTGTGCAGATTCATGTGCCTATGGGAATGGACATTCTGTGCTGGTTACATGATGGCACCTTTGTATGCTTCTGGGGCTATCAGGGATATGAAGTTCTGGATAAGGTTCAGGCTCAGCCCTTTAATACATAGGACTGTATATCTGTAGCCATGTTTTCTTAATAGCACTTTTTATATAGGTGTTTATTTTCAAATGCAGTAGTGATAAATGAAGAGATACAATCTAACTAAAAATTGAATGTAAAAAAATGTGGAATTGTTATTTATTTACCATGCTAATTTATTGTTGTCATTCTTTCTCTTTCTGCTTATGCTTCAGAACTGTTTACTAAAGTAAATCAGATGTTCTTCATATTTCGCTATAAAACCTTTAATAAAGGAAGTTTCAACAATACATTCAGTAGTACTTCCTTTTGATAATGCATCTTTATTCCCTTTCCCACCATTCAGCACAGCTGCCTCGAGATAATTTTAACAATGAAATGGAGGACCTTCCTCCGGGGTGTTCCAAGCACAGTACCCAGAAGTCTAAGCTAAGGCTCAGTTTGCACTTTTTAAAGAAAATTTTCTTCTCTTGTCTTATGTCGGCTCCTCTAATAGGATCCAGGTGCTGTAATATGAAATTTTTGACTAAATAATGAGACCATCAACCTAAGCATTAGGAGGACTGGAGAATTCTCTGTTAAAAACTTTTACTAGTACTTATAGAAAGTAGAGAATGATTTCATAAACCCGAGGCTTCACAAACTCAGGCTTCTGACTTCATGGTAGCCCAAATATGTATTAAGACACAGGCAATTTCACTAGGAATGGAGAACTACTTAGAGGAGCTGCTGCTACTACAAGACAGAATGTACCTCTCAACCCTAGTCAAAGCTGAAACTAGAACGCTGCTGGCTGTCAGGAAACCTACTGTAAATTCATAATTACTCTCTTAGCAAGGACAGGCACCATTGATAAGCACTGGATGAGTTAGTCTGAGCTAACTCTAGCTGGTCCCAGTTGGGGAGTTCAGTGGGACTGCTGCAGAGAATGGCTTGCATGTTCCCCTACTTCCACAGTGTCTACCTTTGTTGATTCAGACTCATCAGGAGAACTTATACTGAGGGCTTGAAGAGCTGAAATAGTTTCCTGCATCTCCACAGTCCACAGGCACAGAATGCTTTATTCAAGACGGTCACACAGCTGATTGAAAGGGATTTAGAAATAGTCCAGCTAGGGGTAGTATAACATGCCTGACTTTCCATCCATGCATTTTTCTCCTGCCCTTCCTCCAAGGAGTGCCTTTACCTGGGGTGCATTGCACACTGACATTTGTGTCAATCCCAGGGCAGGAAACCATTGTGTCAATGAACCCAAACAAATAATTTCCATCCCTATATGAGCAGCAGGTTTAACTCCCCCCCTTTCAATTGCACTGCTACATATTTGACACTAGGTGGCCTACATCAACCATCTTATCGAGTGAAGATTTAATATGCAATCAAAATCTAACCACAAAATTAGAATCTAAATATCTTCACAGGAAAAATGAAAGCAATGTCACTTTCATCTTTATGGGAACTGGAGTAGTGAAAATAGTCTTTTAACAGAAGAAAGCAAACATATTTGAAAATGGAGAATTTTCTTTCAGCATGTAAATATGTTTTATTGGATGGCAAAATCCTACAGTGGAGAGAGGATGACAGATTTCAGCTAGAAATATGGTAGTATTGCATGCTGTGTGATCTAATTCAGAATTACAAACAGCAGCCTATGCACAACCATGTGCAGAAGCTATTATTAAGCCATCATTATGCAACCATTCAATAGAAGCAGCTATTAATTTCAGTATCTGACAACGGGAGCTTTGACTCTCCAAAGTTTATACCCTAAAAATCTTGTTGGTCTCTCAGGGGCTACTGGTTTTGAATCTAGCTCTTCTACTGCAGACTGACAGTGGGTCTCATACATCTGAGTCTTGCACATGCTCACTCTGTGGTAAGCCCAACTATGTTAAATTGAGGCTAAATTTCAAGTAAGTCTTCATGGGACTGTAGCCTTAAACTAAATCAAACATCCAATCAATCCCACTGAAACCAATAGGCAGGTTTGACAGAAGTAGGAAGGTACTTTATACAGAGTCAGATCAGAGGTTCATTTAACTCAGTGTTGTCCTCTTCATCTGGCAGCAAAACAAACAGGAATTTTCCGGCCCATAAAAGACAAACTAAAATTTTACTCTAGCATAAACTTGGGTGGACTAGCTAGCATCCCTTTGAAGAAGCACTGTAGGATATTGGGCAGAGAAAAACTGTACATCCCTAATAGATTGCTAATTCCTAAATTCATGCCAAATACCCCAAGATGTCCTGATATAGGTACATATTTGTGATGAGTACATTACAAATGTAGATGTTACTGATGACAAGGAAGTTATAGCTTTAGGTGCATAGGCTGTGGAACTGAAGCAAATTCCCAATTCTGCCTCTGGCTCCTTTCAGATATTATAGTTAGATTTTTTCATGTGCATACATGTTGCTCATCATTTGACAGGATGAGCAATTTGAGGACAGTTATGACACAATTTTAAATTTTTCAATATTGTTGTTACTATATATGTTTAATATTAATCCTGGGGAAAAAACTATTCCTGTGCTAGATCAAAGTGGGCAACTGTGTTGGTCTGAAGCAATGGAACAAAGTTAGAGTCCAGTGGTATCTTTAAGACCGACAAAGTATTATTCACACTGTGAGCTTTTGTGTGCATGAACATGACTTCAGATACAATGAAATGGAATTACAGATCATAGTTATGCAAAATAGTGAAGATGTTTTTTAACAGATAAAAAGAATGACAACCTGTGCTAAGTAGTGACATGCAAACATTCCTCTGTTCAAATTGCAATTTAGTCACAAATTGCAAGCAGCATCCTAGCACTTCAACAAAGTTAACTTTTTCTTTCCCACTATTGCAATGTTTTGAGCATGTGTGCTCTTGTGCTACTTCCCTGGGCCAGTACCTTACCTTCTACGCAATGTACCCAGACTACCTGGCAGGGAAAAATACCAACTTACAAAAGGCAGGGCCTTCCTTTGTGGTCTTTACCGCACTAATGTGTGGTTCTAATATTCTACTTTTGTCCATTTCACATGGCTGGCTCCTATAGCCAAGCTTGTTGATGCTCAGACTTTATAAACTGGATCACAAATACTTGATGTTTTCTCATACTGTTGTTGCCTGGGAACTTTTAGTTTGACCCAATAGGATCTGAGTGTAAAGGCACCCAAGTTATTGCTTGTTTGCCGTGTGAACAGATCATCAATATGACCATATGGAGTGCTTGACAAAGAAAATGGATGTTGCAAGTGGAGCAATTTGATTTTGAAACAAGTGAAATAATCACTTGCATTACAGTTGCCAGCATCCTGGAGAAAATATGTCCTGCTCCTTTAATAAAGGCTTAATAGGATGCTATTTACTTCCATGGCAGAAAAGGCTTTACCCACCTCTTTTAACACATTAAACCTGCACTAGGGGTACAGAGCTTTATTTTTTCCAGGATGTTGGCTGCCCCACTAATGCAGCTTAGAAGAAGGAGGTATATCAATAACCTGACATTTCCTGAGGTGACAAAAACTGAGAAGTGATTCCCTTAACTTTCAATTTGTTGAGGATCTGGTGTGCAATCATGGTCATATCAGGAATCAGTTACAATGATTTCATTTGCAAGTTCGGAATTAGGGCAGAATTTCTTCCTTGCAAAATGCGCACATCACAGTTCTTTACTTAACACTCTTATAGACTTGATTATCATTTGCATACTATATTTAACATTCTTTAGACCTACAAACTATATATCTATATATCTAATTCCCAACAGGTCCCCTATGTGTGGATAGTTATTTCCACAGATAGGGGGCACATGGAGGATAAAGAGACTTTTCTGCACAGTTGGGGCACTCCCTAAGTGTGCAGAAAAAACTAACATGTTTTAAAAAGCATACGGGGGATACTTAACCCCCCCCCCCAAATTAAAACTGTTTTCTCTGCACATGTGCAGACAATGGACTTACTGAGGCCATGAGGGAAGCCACCACAGCAATAACTGTCCCTGCCACTGCTAGGACTGACATGGCAAGAATGGTACACACTGCCACTGGGGTCACCGGGAAAAGATGCTGGAGACACAAGGGAAGCTGTCACGCCAATAACTGCCCATGCGCTGCTGAAATTGCTGCCGCAAGACCCATCCCAGTCTCTGCCAGGTCTGCCAGCAACAATGAGTACACCTTCAGCTGCCAGCGGCAAGTTTGGGCACTGGCCTGTGGGTAGGGAGGGAGAATGGGCAAGGGGGCCAAATGTGTGGCAGTGGCAGCAGCACCTCTCTGGGAGCTTGTCTGCCCTCTGCTGCCTGATGCCCAAGCTGGCCCTGCATCATTGGCCCCCCTCCTTCCCACAACTAGATTGGTGCAGGAGATAATCGCTCTCAAATGGGGATGTTTGCTGGCCTGTGCAGCTGCAAAGGGAGAGAAACAGAAAGAAGTAGAGTTCTTTGAGAGGAGAGGGAGAGACAGAGAAAGAATAGGGGACTGTCTGTGGGGGGGAGGAGAAAGAGAACGGGAAATTGTCTGAGGGACGGGGAGTGAAAGAGAAGAGATTGTTGGGGGGTAGAGAAATAAGGAAGAGAAAGGGGCAGACTGAGAGGGGGTGGGGGAAAGAAGACATTGTCTGAGAAGGGCTAAGGTAAGAGATGGATGAGACATACAAGGTGTGAGAGAAGAAGGGGGATAAGAGAGGCTTGGTAGAGGAGTAGGGAGGAAAGCTGACATAGAAGGGATAAGAGGAGAAGGGAAGGCGAGGGAAGATTGGAAGATAAGGCGTGTGTTCAGAAAGACAGAGGATGGAACTTTGACAATGAAGGGGGAGAGGGAAGCAAGGGTGGGGGGATGCCCCCTCCCTACAAGTTTCTTGTGGGGACCACCAGCAATGAAGACTATGGTAGGGCCATGGCTTCTGAAATATACTGGGTTCAAACGCGTATAATGATCAGCTCATAGTTTATTAGTAATTTCAGCAGGTAGAAAGAGGACTGAGAATCCCTGACCGAAGCTAGGTATTTATGTATGCAAAAGGTTATACCCCAAACACACACCCACTCTCATGATAGGCTATTTATACTACATTGTTATTTCATTGGTTTACTCTAGGATCCCTGTCTCCCTACTGGTCCATTCTAGGTTCCTAGTCAGCTATTGTTATGGATCCTCAAGCTCTGTCCAAATTAAGCATCAGCCAAAGTATGGTCAAGGCTCAATATATTACAGCTTCCCAAGCTGCCACCCATGTCCACTGGCAACCAATAGACCAGCAGGACAGGGGCTTACAGAGCCAACACCTGGGAAACGGGGGGCGGGGATAGAAATGATGCGCTCCTAATGGGAACCCATGGAGACTGCCCTGGCTACCCCAATGGATATAGGCCCCAAAGCAGTAGCCATCCACAGACCTGGTGAGGGAATGAGGGAGGAGGGAAGGGAAAACAATGCAGACATTCAAAGAACTGTGAGATTTACAGTTAACACATCCAGAAACATACCAAGCCAACAAGGAAAAGTATTACTGCTTTGCATACATTCTGTATACTGTACTGAGTGGGGCTCATCATAAGGAGTATATACAGTTAGTGACTACCAGTCCTACTCTGCAATTACAAATTAAAACAAGCCACAACACATTGCACTACATTTTGTTGTGGGTCCCCTCTAGTTTATTCATAATATCTGGTGCACAGCTGAAAGCAACCTAAATGGATGATTAATTATGTGAACTGTAATTAAAAAGAGAAACAACCTTCTAGTTTAACCATCAACACCTTTCTGGATAGTTGTTTCCCCCTGTTTCTATTGTGGACTTTATTGGTAAATTATAATGTAGATACTAAGGCTTCCTAACGAAGGAAGAAAAATTAAAGCAGCTGATTGAGGCAATTTTGAATGAGACGGCTCTGCTCAAGAAAGCAAAGCAATTAAAATTGGGGGATGTCTCTTCTGACTAATTAAACATCTGACAAGATGTGCCTCATGTCACTTCTCTCCAATCTTCACTTATTTGTTTAATACTGTTTTGAAAAAGAGTACCTCCTCAAATGTACATAAGCCATCTGTTCTCGCTGACTCATTGTGTGCTGCAGTATTACGCATCTGCAAACCATTCTCACTCCATGTATCAAGCAAGGACATTCACTCCATAAAAAAAACTGGCTCCAGGTTTGAAATTTCCTATTAGAGATTGTTTCACACATCGTACAAAGGCATATGTGGAGCAACATCCACCTTACAGATCCTGGTAGTATGATCCTAGGGTTTTAAAAAATGCCTTTTATGTGAGGGAATCATTAATGCAGATTTAGTTCTGCTATGAAAAGCAGTATATACTGTATGTTTAGGTATGCCATAGATTGGGTCCATTTGCCATCACTTAGCCCTTGGTTTGTCAGATATGTTGAGGGATATGTCCAGGTGAAAATTCAACACATGCTGTTTCTCCACTCACGTCCTACACATCTAACCAATTTTTTTGTCTGGTGTTTCTAACACGCTAACCTAGTAAGCATTCAGGCAGAAAATCAACAGGTTCAACTTCTCCCATCACTAATTTAATTGACAGTGACTTTCATTCAGATACATTAATAAGAGACATATTGTTCCATCAAGGACAGCAAGTGTCTTGGAAAAGATTCAACAAAAATAAGGATAATTTTCTTTTTGTCATTGTTTTATATTTATTTGGGTTGGAAGAAGGATGTGACATCTCTTGTTTTTATATATACAGAGAGCCTCAATCATAGTAAATGCATGCCTGAAGATGCTTTCTGAAGTTCAAATTAACAGCTATTTATTTAAGAAAGGCATTTCTGTCTGACATCTGGGCTTATTTATTCAGAGAATTTGTAATCCGCATCGCCAGAACTTGCATGAGACGGTTCTTTCCACCCCTATGAGTACCGTATATACCTAGATGCTGTAGCTTTAGCGGGTCACTGAAGAATGAGTGGTCAGCTGAAAAGCTGGGGGAATCCTCCTTCAACAGCCCCAGGGTTTAAGGCTGCAGGACTTTCAAAAGAAGCCGGTAGCCGTCAGAGCCTGGGGCAAGTTCAGGGTGCAGTATAAGGACTTTGACGGGGTCTTGGACTTGCTCGTGGTCGAAGGACGCTGTCAGGTTTGAAATCAAGTAGATCCAGTCATTCTTGCACCAAGAAAGGTTTATTGGATTATCTTGCTAAAACCCACAGTAGGAGGTCATTGTCAGGAATGGGGGCGAAGCAAAGCAAGCTAACTTATAGTGTGATGCAATGAAGCGCCTAGCAAATAAAACTTGAGCACTCGCGCGGGAACTCCCGGCGGGAGAAATACTTCATGAGCGGGAGACTACTCCCCCCTCCCCTTGCCTTCCCAGGACTGGAAAATTCTCAGCAAAACAAGAATAGTCCAAAGCCTACATTCAAGGCCACCGTGATAAGGAAAAGCGGCAGGGAAGAAGCTCCCACGTTTCTGCCTGCATAGCTACGCAAGCGCAAAGCGGGGTAGGGAACATAAAACAATGGATTCAGTGAGAAACATCAAAGGCATTTTCTGACAGACGCCTCACAAGCCTGCTGGAACGGGGGTGGGCATGCAGGAATTTAATGCTGTATGTAATTAATTCCCCAAGGTTTTTGATGGCACACTCAGCCGGTACTCCGGTCCCCTGGTCACGTTATACCTAGACCCCACTGTAAGGCCCATCTGGATGAAGGCCCGGAAACCCCCACTGGCACTAAACCTCAAAACTGAGGCTGAGCTGGACCACTTGGTGGCACAGGGGGTGCTAGAACCCATGAATAATGTGGGATGGGGAACCCCTATAGTCACCCCAGTGAAAGCAAATAGGAATGTGCACATCTGTGTCAATTACAAATGTACTCTGAATAAGACCCTACAGGACCACGCGTACCTGGTACTGGTGGTCAGCCACGTGTTAGCGTAGTTGGCTGGGGCACGGGTTTTCGGCAACCTAGATTTAGCCCAAGTGTACCAACAACTCCCAGTGGACGATGCCACTGTGGAGGGTCAGAAGATAGTCATGCACCAGAGGGCTTTCAAAGTTATGCGGCTGCAGTTTGGGGTTAGTGTTGCCCTGCAACTTTTTCAGAACATGATGGACTGTCTCCTTAAAGGCATCCCCGGAGTCCAGCCATTCTTTAATGATGTTCTGATCGTGGCTCCGGACTCCGAGACCTTTGCAGTCCGGCTCAGGATGGTGCTTCAACGTTTTGACTCTGCGGGCCTCAAGGTGAAGCGGCAAAAGTGTCTCCTGGGGGTGCCATGGGTCAAATTCTTGGGGTTTGCTGTGGATGCCCAGGGAATCCACCCTACGGACGACAAGATCCAGGACATCATTCAGGCGCCAGCCCCCTCGTCTAAGGTGGAACAGCAGGCCTTCTTGGGTCTATTAAATTTTTATCACTCCTTTCTTCTGCACAAGGCCACTATGACAGAGCCACTCCACCATCTCCTGGATAATGCGGCCCCTGGGTTTGGGGCCCTAAGCATGCTGCCGCCTTCTGGGTGATGAAAGACTTGTTGACTTCGAACGCAGTCCTCTCTCACTTTGACAAGACCTTGCCTGTAGTGCTTGCATGTGATGCATCACCTTATGGGGGGGGGGGCAGTCCTGGGGCACAGGTTGGCGGATGGCCGTGAGGTCCCTGTTGCATATTATTCCTGGACCTTGTCTGCGGTGGAGTGCAACTACGCCCAAATCGACAAGGAGGCCCTCACCATTGTTGCGGGGGTTAAAAAGTTCCATGATTATCTGTATGGTCACACCTTTACAGTGGTCGTGGACCACAAGTCCCTCCTTGGCCTCCTCGCCCCTGACCACCAAACCCCTAATATGTTGTCTCCCAGGGTGCTGTGCTGGTCGATTTTCCTGGTGGGATATTCATACTTGCTGGCCCACCGCCCCAGGAAAGCAATGGGGCATGCAGATGCCTTGAGCCATCTCCCGCTGCCTGGTTCCAACCCCAACCCAGCTCCCACCCACCATGTTGCCCTGCTGGAGTCCCTGCCCAATCAGGAAGTGGCCTGTCACACTGCCCAGGATCACGTCCTTGCCCGGGTCTTGGACTGGGTGGGGAGGGGGTGGCCCACAGGTCCAGTGGGACTGGAGTTCATGGCATTCGGGTCCCACAGGGATGAGCTGTCCTCACATAAAGGGTGCATATTGTGGGATGGCCAGGTGGTGATTCCCCAACCCCTACGCGAACAGGTATTAGAGGCACTGCACAAAACACATCTAGGGATCGTCCGCATGAAGGCACTCGTGTGTGGCTATGTGTGGTGGCCGGGGTTGGACAGTGTGATAGAGGCCAACGTTAAACTCTGTCAGAAGTGCCAGGAGTTGAGGCCCGAGCCTCTGAAAGCCCCGGTTCAGCAATGGGAGTCCTCTCATAAACCCTGGGCCAGGCTACACTTTGTGGGGCCATTCCAGGGCCAAATATTCTTCATTTTAGTGGACACTTATACAAAACGGCTGGAGGTTGTGCCAGTGCCCTCCACCTCCTCCAGGTCTGCGCTCCATGCTATGTGATGGAACTTTAGTGCCCAGGGCATCGCCGACTCTCTGGTCACGGACAATGGGGCAGCTTTCATGTCCACAGAGTTCAAAGGGTTTGTCCAATACTATGTTATCAGGCACATTCCTTCGGTGCCATTCCACCCAGCAATGAACAGTCAGGCTGAGCTCATGGTCCACACCACAAAAAAGCCCTTCGGCATATGGACTCAGGGGACTGGGACTATAAGGTGGCGGCGTTGCTATTTGGGCAATGCACGACTCCACACACCACAATGGGGTGAAGCCCATCCAAATTCCTTCTGGGCCGGCACTTAATGATGAGGCTAGATCAGCTGCACCCAGATCAGGTGCTGGATTGCAAGCCGAGCAGGAGGCCCGCAAAGGTTTTTTCCAGGGAACCCCGTCTACTTGTGGAACTATGCCAGGGGTCCCACATGGATTCCAGCCAGAATAATCAGGGTGACCAGGCCCCAATCCTACGAGGTCTCCAGTGAGGATGGCCAAGTGCTCAAGTGGCACTTCGATCAGCTCCGTTGCTGTATGTTCCCGGCAGACCCAGACAACAGGGAAGACAAGAGCCTGGAACGCCAAGATGAGGAAGCACCAGTCCAAGCGCAACCCGGCGTAAGCCAGCTGCTCGAGGCCGAAGACACAATTCCCCCAGCAATACCCCACAGCCAGGAAGCAGATGACATGGCCAGACCAGAAGAGCTACCAGCAGAGGTATCGCTGCCCCCTACTCCAGCCCCGGCATCTTCCTGGGCACCTACAAGGGTGATAACAGAAGGACTAACCCCCGCTGCCGAATTGAGACGCTCCACGAGAGAGTGGAAAAAGCCCGCTTATCTGAGGGACTATGTTAGCTAGGGCTATCCGGACTAAGGGGGGAGGGGTGCTGTATACCAAGCGGAGACCACACACGTGGTCAGGGAACCACGCGGTCAGGAAAGGGACATGAGTTTCACCTCCAAAGACAATAGCTCAAACAGATCCTAGCCTGCAGCTATCAGACAGCTAGGATCCTAGGAGTAACCAAGGGTGCACTTTAAATAACCTATCACATGTATGTGTGTGTGTGTTGGGGGAGTGGGAAACACAGAAATATAAACTGGCCTGTGAGCTGGGTAGCCATCTCAAGTCTTAAGTATACCTAATAAAGTATGAGCTGTTATCACGCATCCACACATCAGTCTCAGTACTTTATACCCCACACTCAGCTAATCCCACTAATTCATCTCCCATATCTTTTAAAAATTTCTTTTGCACGTTATTTATCCTAAACCTATCCTGTAGGCTCCTGCATATGTTACATGAAAAATCAGTTTCATCTACTTGTGAAACATGATTATGTTTCTGGGGCTAGCTTAGTTTTTCAGGTTACAGTTTGAATCACTGGATAAATTTGCTGGACATTTGGACTAGAGAGCACAGTAGTACATGAAAGAGAATGTTTCAGTGGCCATTGTAATCACATCCTATGGCACTACAAAAGCCACACCATCAAGATTGTCACCTCTGATATATCTTCGTAACTGACAAACTTTTCAGAGAATACCTTTAGGACCAATTCCAAGATTTCAAATGCAGCTTTGGTTCATATTCCTGTTCACTTCCTATTTATTGGGGGCACGATTTGTCATAAGTTGAGCACTTGAAATTCCCAGTGATTTCTACATTAGAGTCTGATATCACTGCCATTAAATCAATTATGAAATTAAATCAGCTTCAACTGTATCATATGCTTGTTAATTTTGTTCATAAATACACAGTACACATGATGTGTGAGTGTGTGTATACATACGCACAATGAACCTGCAACAGGAATGCTGCATTCTAAAATAGGTCAAGGCTAATGTAGTATGACAGTCAGCTGCACTTCTACCTGAAAGTCTACTATATGGCCCAAATCTGCAAGCAGAAAAGGCCTTTGTATCTACTACCTCTTCTGGGTTTTTTTCATACCCTTGATAATTTCTGTAAAGATTTCACAAGCCCCTTTTCAAGCTGTCTTGAAAAACTACGTTTACTGCAGTTATACATTATGACTAAATCCCATTTACCTGAAATGCTATGAATACATTCAGGTTCAGCAAAAGAAACAAACATTTCAAAACATAGCATAAGGTGGATAATTTTCCTTCAGTGACTTTTGCATTTCAACTTAATTGGTTTTTATATAATAGTTTGGATCGGGAGGGAGAGTTGATCTTTCTTGCATTACATTTCAGGAGGAGTAGCTTTTAATTGCCTTTTCACTGAATATGAATTTTTATTATAGTTTGCAGAGTATTTGAAATGCACACCTTGGATATGTTTTTATATGTAGTATAAGGCTCCTTAGTCACAGTAAACAAATGCCTAAAGATACTCTTTAAAGTTTCAGCCCTGAGATGGTAATCCAGACATCAACATACAACTTCTTCTCTAATGTCAAAGTCATATCTAGGCAGATTTGAATACATCCTCTCATAGCATTCTCTTAAATTTAAAGCTGCCACATGCCAGAAACTGAAGGTTTCTTGAAAGCCAGTTTCATGCATTATAATTCCTCAATCACTGCCATTGTTCAGTCACCACTTATTTCAGAAGACCTTGCATGATAATTGGCCTCTTCAATGTACAGCAACCTTGGCAAGCCCCTGTGTCCAGAAATGTTTCACCTTGCATCCTTTGCTCTGACAGCTTCTAGTCTTCCACTGCTCAATTCTTCCCCTGTGCTATAAGTGCTTCCTCAGCTATCATCTGTCACTTTAAGCTGTTTCAGTCACAGGGCAACAGCTTCTGGCTTACAGGAGAGTGGGTTACCCCCTGCCTTGTAATGCAGGAAAAAGAAGCCCCCAGATTCATTCATTGACTGAGAGATACATTTGCTTTGCTTTTATCTTCCTCTCTTTTTGTAGCTGACATTTTTGAAGCCAGCAGGGCAGGTTATGTCCTTTCTGCCAGCTGCCACTAAGTTTTACTAAAAATGAAAACAGCCTTAACAGCCGCTATAATATTGTCTCTGTAATATAATGTTTTACAAGGTCTATATTTCTTATCATCATTACAGTGTTATTGGCACATTCCTCCAGACAAATGCTGGAGCAACAAATAGTGATTACAGAATAGCAAGTGGGGGACCCGCAAAGGACTTGCAGGGGGCATCTAATTTTTCTGTCTTCCACTACTTCCTCTTGCCCTTCCCTGAATGCCCTATATCCTCTTCACCATCAGCCAACCTCCCTTTATCTCCCTCCACCCCCAGCTTCAGCTTTCTCTCATACTAGGAACCTCTATCCAGAAAAAAACTATGGCTGCAGTCACACTGGAGGCTTGGCACGATCTGGCATCGCCTCTATTTGTGGTGGTTTAAATCATCACGGGAAGGGGTGACCAGGCAGCATGTCCTGAAGTGGCTTCTCTGCATGCCAGTCCCATGCTGAAGCATCCACATTACTGGTGTCTCAACCATGGAGCATGGCCCTTGCTGGCAATGGGAGGGGGTCACTTATGTTCATATGTGCTTATGCACACATCCCTACTGGGCAACCCCCCCTCCCCCATGACTGACACGGAAGTAACTGTTCACACTTCCCATCAGACATCCATTCATGCTAGGGGGTTCAGACACTGGAAAAGTGGAGTGGAAGCGCTAGCATCCATAAAACCAGACTTTTCTCAGTGTCAACAAACTCTGCTTCCAGGACTGACCGGACCTAGGTGCTGACAACTGGGGCATGGAAGGCAGGTGTAGTTGTCTGATTATGCTCTTTAAATCTGCAAAGCTAATGCAACTATATCAGCACGAACTGCTTGTGTGACCGCAGCCTATGGCTGATTTGTACAGCGCCAGCTGCCAGACTGGGCCCATTTACGTGGTGTTAGCAACTGGGTTGGGCCTAATTGTGTGGTGGGAAACCCTCAAGGACTTGTGGAAGGCACTTCACATTCCCTATATCCCCCTCCCCACTCTTTCCTGCCTCCTCCTGGCAACCTCTATACACTTACCTTTCCCTGGTTCCTTCTCTCCTTACTACCCACCAGCAAACCTACCTTTTATCTGCCCTCTCCCATGTTCAGCTATATTATTTATTTATTTACTTATTTACTTAGTTTATTTGATATATTATTATTTATTAATTTTTATTTGTACTCCACCTGTCTCCATAATGGCAACCCTAAACTGCATACATCATTCATCTCTCTTCCAATTTATATTCACAACAACCCTATCAGGTAGGTTAGAATGCAAATGTGTAATTGGCCCAAGGTCAGCCAGTGAATGTCCACAGCAGAGTGGAGATTAGGGCTATTAACCCAAGACTGGAAAATTCCTGCAGATTTGGGGGTGGAGCCTGGAGATGGTGGAGAATGGGGAGGGAACTCAGCAGGGATGTGCAGCCACAGAGTCCTCCATCCAAAGCTGCTATTTTCTCCAAGGGAACTGAATCCTGTAGTCTGGAAATTGGTTGTAATTCCAGGAGAACTCCAGGCCCCATGTGAAGGCTGGCAACCCTACTGGAACTTCAAACTTGGGTCTCCTGGATCCTAGTCTGAAACTCTAACCACTGGCTTGGGTGAGTCATGCAAGTCACATAGTATCAAGTCACCCAGTTGTTGCTGCCAGGCCTGGCCCCATTGAGTCCTCTCTCAAAGGTCAAAACAGCCCTGGAGAGGGCCCTACCCTCCTTAACTGACAGAAACTTAGGCTTTTGAAGACAATACTGTTATGGTTCCCTAGCAACAGTCACAATGACCACTGAGCAGCCACTGAGCAGGCATTCATTTCCAAAGATATTTTAGAAATGTGCATGTGGAGGTTTAACCCCCCTCCAACTTTTTTTTAAGAGTTCAGATTTTTCTGCAAACCTGGGCCTTTTCAGGTTTGTAGAAAGATCTGTCTTGTTTGTTCATGCTCTAGTCTCTGGATCTAAGTATCTAAAAATCAGTATCACCTTTACTAAGGCCTCAGATTGGCCACTGGCCCTTTCAGATTGAGCTCTCCCTTGGTGGTCTTTCTTGTGCTCCCACTCCCTCAACAAGCCCTGTTGTTGCTCCATGCAACACCTCCATCACCTGGACTTTCACCTGTGGAAGCTGTGACACCTGTTGGCATCACAGGATCCTTCTCAGCCAGGCTGTATTTTCCTCTGGCAGGGCTTCTCAGGACACCCTGACACTACTCATGCCCTGCATGGCCACTTTTGCAGCCACAAATCAGATACTAGATAAGATCAAACTGTGTTCCTTCAGTAGCTCAGTCATAAGACTGATTTCTTCTGCAAAGGACAGGGAAGGGGAGTGGCTGTGGCTTTGTGTTAGATCAACTGATTGGCATGCAGCAGGTCCCAGGTTCAATTCCCAGCATCTCCAGTGAAAAGGACCAAGGAACATGTGGTGTAAAAATCTCTGCCTCAAAACCTTGAGAGATGCTGCCTGGCCTTGATAGACTGATGGTCTGATTCAGGATAAGGCAGATCCCTGTGCTCACGTGACTCTAGACATCAAAATATATAAAACAAGAATATTCTGCTGCCACTATAAACTGTAAAGCTGATGCAAGTGTTTAAGGTTCAAAGGGACATCGGGGCAGGGGACAGAAAAAACACTGTCACTTTCTGTTCAAAGGATTTTTATGCTGGCAAAGAGTGCAAGTGGTCTTTCTGAGGGAGAATGTAGAAAAGTTTATGCACAGTGAATATTTTTGCAGGGTCAGGAGGTAATCTTTTTCTTCATTGCGTCTAACAGTTTAGGGCTTATAATTTATTATAATGCAATTTAAAAAGACTGAATTTAGGAGGAGGGAGGCCAATTAATTCAGCACATCAATTTTTGTTTGTTGCTGTCAAATGCTGCTATGGGAAATGGATAGATTGCAAATATGGATCATGTGATTCTGAAGCAAAAGGAAGAGAGATGTCCTGGTGTTATGTATTTACTTATATGTTATGCGAAGTAATCTAAACCGGAGCTTCAGGCACAAGCTCCATTGACTCTCAAGTATCCTAAACCCTGCAGTCGGATTGGTCGCTGTTGCATAACAGACCAATTTGGAAAGACTCTGACTGATGGCAGGAATGAATCCCATTGGTCCTAAGCTCTCTATTGTGATTGGATGTTATGTACTAAGGGGATTCAGCTCTGCCAGTTCAAAATGTATATATTGCATCGTTCTATGAAGGTTGTGTTGTGTGTTGTGTTCTGAGCTGAATAAAGAGTACTGATTCAAAATGGGTGACAGTAACAGAATAGAACTGATAACTGTCAGTTAAGTTTGTAAAGAATTTGCTCTAGAACATGAAATCCAGTCTGAAAATGTGATCAAGTTTGTGCACTGCTGTGACAATGTTGCCATATTATTGAAGTCCAAAGTTAGTCTACAAGATTCATCTTGGTCAGAAGAAGACTTTTGTAGTTGAAACGGGAAAAGTATTCCGGAGTTCACCGTCTCCTTGTTGGTCCTGTTAAATTCTGGACGATCATCTGAAACTACACAATATTGTATATTTTGCGTTGTTTATGTTTAGAAGTTATAACATATACAAATTGTGTAAGCGCTTTGTGTTTGACAGTTATTTTGATGTTATCTGAGCTGAATAAAGAAATCACTTGTTCAAAATGCTGCCTTGATTTCAGTATATAACACTGATGACGAGGATGGGATGCAGTGGGTAGGCAGCCCCACAGAACCATAGCTGATCACTACAGCGGGCAAAGAAGTGTCACCTTGGCCCTTGGAAGAAGCCAGAGAACACAAGCACCTGCCGCTCCAGCACAACACCACAATGGCCACCAAGGGCCACTTTGAACAATTCAATTCGACTGCAGAGGACTGGGACACCTACGTTGTTCGGTTTGAGTTCTACATTACAGCTCAACAGATTATGGATGCAAATATAAAGAAAGCCACCTTTCTCAGCGTCTGTGGCAAGAACGTCTTTGATGTGGCAAAAACATTAGTTGCACCTGTTGAACTCAAGGACACTGCATTTGTCGCAATCAAGGCCAAACTACATGATCATTTTTCACCTAAGCCTTCTGAGATCGCATGTCGGCATGCATTCCACAAATGGGACCAAGCTCAAGGTGAGTCAATTGCTGAGTATATGATGACACTTCAGAAAGGAGTGCAACAGTGCAACTTCTCAGACTTAAACAATAGACTCCGCAACAGACTAGTGTGCAGCCTGCAGGATGAAAAGTTACAATGATGGCTGTTCACCACAAGAGAACTTACATTCCAAACCGCATATGAAGAGGCAATAGTGGCAGAAACTGCTCACCATTCAACCAGAGATGTGCACAAGTCCAGAACGCCACCAATGCCCCAAAACTTGCAGCCGGTACATCAAGGAATCCTGGAAGAGTCTGACAGTGAGGACGACTCAGTCTACCAAACACAGACCGAGAGGCGCAAGCACTCCAGCCAGTGACCCACTCACACATCAGATTGTGCCAGTTGCAGTGGTGACCACGAGTGCCGTACGTGTTGGTTTTGCGAGGCCCACTGTCAGGATTGCAGGAAAACTGGACACCTCACCCAGGTCTGCCACTCATCTAAAGATAAGACATCACCCAACATGTCACCTAGAACATCGTGTAGTAGACTTTGATCATCATCAAGGGACACTACTGCAATTGCAGACTGCCACTCAACGAACAACTGCATCTACCACTCATCGGTGTACAGCAATAATCTCCAAACAAAAAACAAAATCAAGGTAACTGTAGTCCTTGACAATGCTCCCTGCGAGATGGAGGTTGATTCAGGATCAGCACTCACCATTATCTCAATGCAGACTCTACACTGGCTATACCCCAGATGGAGCAAGTGACGGCTCAAGCCTGGGGAGTTCCACCTCATTGATTTCCAGAGACAGCACATTCCCATTGCGGGAATCAATAAGTTCATGGTTCGATATAAGAAGTTTTATGGCCAATTGAGTGTTGTAGTGGTTGAAGAACATCGTCCCAGTCTCCTGGGATTGGTTTGGTGCTGTAGGCATCCGCCTTACAGGGGTCCAGCAGAGCAGGCCCCTCCAATTTGAGCACTGAGAACAATTCATTGGTAGGTCTTCAGGCCAGCATACTGCTACAAACTGTACAATGGGTCGGGAAACGCCATTAGTCATGCCGATGAAGGTAGATGCCTGCTGATCCAGGAACCAGACATCGACCAATTTCCTGTCTGCAGAAGCAGGCCCATCGAGGAATTTCCGCAGCCATTGTTTCATGCCTTTCATGTCACACTGCGAGAGCTCATGAATTCCCAGGTCTTCGACTGGGTGTGCCCATCTGCCTGGCAGACCTATGAGTTCCAGATTTTCAAGTTGTATCAAGATGAACTGTTGGTTCACACAGGATGCCTGTTTTGGGGAAATTGCATGGCCATTCCCCCTAACATCGCCACTGGGTGCTGGAGGCCCAATATGCCACCAACCCTGACAGGAGTGACCGCCTACAAATTGCAACGCTCCCCAGTCAACTATTGGGTTGGAGAAAACTTGCAATGCTCCCCAGTCTTGCAACGCCCCCCAGTCAACTATTGGGTCGGAGACAACTTGCAACACTCCCCAGTCTATGATCGGGGTTGGAGGCAGTAGTACACTGACAACCCGCGCTGAACTCATGCAGAACTAATACAGCTTACAGACCCTGAGAGTGTGAGTGCTACAGTTCCTGAAGGACTCCAACGGACCATTCCATCAAGTCAGGGGAGACCCTGGACTCTAATTTAGGGGGGAGGGGTGTTTTATATTTACTTATGTGTTAAGCAATGTAATCTAAAGCAGAGCTTCAGGCACAAGATCCATTGACTCTCAAATATCCTAAACCCTGCAGTCGAATTGGTCGCTGTTGTGTAACAGACCAATCCGGAAAGACTCTGACCAATGGTGGGAACAAATCCCATTGGTCCTAAGCTCTCTATTGTGATTGGACATTACATACTAAGGGTGTGTGGCCACACTAGTTCAAAATGTATCTATTGCATCATTCTATGAAGGTTGTGTCGTGTGTTGGGTTCTGAGCTGAATAAAGAAATCACTTGTTCAAAATGCTGCCTCGATCTCAGTATATAACACCTGGCTTAGCAATACTGGCAGTATCCTTATAGAGCAATTGCCAGTTGAAAGTACTGTGACCACAGATAACAATTTCTCTTACCTGCAGAGGTAAAAAACCCCAGGTGTTCATACAAAGCTGTTGTTCACAGAAATGCACATGACCAGACATTGCCCCAAACCTTTGCTCACAGAGGCCACGTCCATGTCATTGAACTTTAGAATACCAAGGCAACTAAGAATTTACAGATAATTGTGCATTAATTTAATTTGCATGTATTTGAAATATTATCTGTGGTATCTGTACTGTGCACAGCTAAAGAGTGCTGCAGTCTGTCAATTACTGCATAGAAAAAATCCCCCCAAATAGGGGACAAATTTAATTGCTACATCTTATGCTGTGCATCAAAATATATGATGATGAAAACCTCATTAGCAACTTATCCTCACTCCTGAGGTAAACAGTACAGCTGGTTGTGTCCTCTTCTACCCCTCCCTGATTACTGTTGATTACTCATTCATTCACATATTCAAATACAAACTGAAATACAAGGTCAACTGAGTATTTTAACTTGTTTTGCAGCCAGTGCTAAGTACTGAAGAAATGGATTACTGAAAGCAAATTATCTGTAAGTAGCATAAATGACAGAGTAATGAAATACAATGGAAAAGTATGGCAGTGTAAGCATACCTAAGTTGTGAATCATTGAGTACCCATTTAAATGCCATGAAAGTTCACAAGATAAGCAGTCTAGGTCAGGCTATGACAGAAAGAAATATATAAAGGAGCAGGGAGCTACTCATAGTGAAGTGAACATACTTTCCCTCTTTTTAATTGGACACAGGTCATCTTCCAACAACTGTTCCCATTTTGCATTCCTGAGCAACAGAATTGTGTTCATTCACTAGGCAACCCATAGACGATGAAATGAAGAACAGAAGAACATGTCTTTGGTCACTCTGAATAGCCTAAGTTTGCAAATCAGCTCCTCACCTCGGACAAGCAAAGTTGCTTTCAAAGGACACATGTTCCTGGGACAGGTTGTTAGTTTACAAACATCATGGTAGCATCATGGCTAACCGGTTCTTCAGAAACACTTTTGCTTGTGTAATTTATGGAAATTACAGAATGACCCATACTGTAAATGCAAAATGTTATATGGCACTCAGTTAAACATAAGAAGATGGATCAGATCAGAAATGAACATCATAAACAGGCACTCAAGAGTTCAAGGTTCATTCCTAGAGTTCAGGCACAACAACTGGGATCCAGATAAACTGATTAACTTGCACTGTGTTAAATGCTCAGCTGCAGAAGGGCAGGTAAAAGTCCCCAGAAATATTCATCATGAGAAATGTACAAAACATGAAAAGAAACAAGCAAATGTTTAATGATGCGTGTAAAATACCCAAAGGTAAACAACAACAACAACAGCAACATTTGGTTGTTTCACTTTTTATACCATTGAAAACTAAATAAAAAACAAAATGCCACATTGGTACATAGTCTCATTCTAGAGATATTTACAGGTAACTTTACAAATTTTTATACACATTTCTGTAACTAATGTCTTCTGGTAAGCTTTTAAATTAAGGGCCTCATGAATCTTCAGTATACTTCACGTTGCTTGGCTCCTTCCAAGAATAAAAACTAATATGTGCAAAATATAGATACTTGCCCTGAATTTCTGGAGAGTGGAACCAAGAATGCCCATCCATAGACAGCTAAATTAATGCACAGGGTCAAGAGAGGTGCAAAGCAGGAGAAAGAGCCGTGTATTAATTAGGCTGCAATCATATGTACCCTTTCATGAGAAAAAGCCCCAATGAATTCAGCTAGGCTTACATCCTAGTAAGCGCAGATAGACTTGGGCCATCAGAATATTTAGACATCATTGGTCATTACAAAAAATGGAAAAAACTCTTATTGGCCAGTTCCTAATTATACAGTAGGTGAAACATGAAATAAAGGAAGCAATTTTAACCAAGTCACCTCTGAAGTAAGTATCATTTATTTCCTGGAGTTTAATTACAGGAAAATGTATTCAGGATTGCAGCCATTGGTTAAATGTTGTGGCTCCTGTTCTTTCCCTCTCAAGGGAATCGTACACTTTTTGGGGTCAGTGTGTGTGTGTCATATTACCAACTAGCACATGCAGGCCCAGTATGATTGTATTAAGTCCCCAAACACTGTCTGAATTTCTGAAAAAAAGAAGGTATCTTTCATTGTTCTCACACATTCAATTTTTTCATGCCTTAAACACTAGGTATTTGTAGAAAAAAAAGGGAAAAGGTACAATTTACAAGTGTCCAAAAAAGTGAATAATGTGAAGAAAATTCATCTAACAAGGATCCACCTAACAACGATAATAAGAAAATTGAGGCTGCAACCGAAGGCTTCAGTCACACATTGGAAGAAGAATCCACAGTCCAGGTTAATTGCATGACGCCTCTCTTCTATGAGTCAGCCTCACAGAGATGGTGCTTCCTTTGAACCATCTGATTCCTCAGCAAAATACTGCTCAACACGACTGCTGCATCACTTCTTGTTACTTATTTCGACCTGAAACAAGAACATACAAACTATTGGGAGATGTAAAAGGAGACAATCCACTACTTTTTAAAAGTTCTATAATGATGTGTGTGTTGTAGCAAAGAACGAAACCCATTTCATACAGAATATTTTACAATGATCCTTGTTGTTCATAGGAACGTTTTATCATTAATTCAGTTTGTTTTTGAATTCTGACTACATTGGAGATTTCAACTGTTATTCCTAGCAGGTTTTGAAATTAATGATGCTATAGTTTTATACTTGTGATTAGGTGGGTTACCAGTCTGGTAAATGAAATATAAATACTCATATTAAAGGATGTGTGTGCATGCACAAGACAAATTATCATGGAATATGTCTCAAGCCCTGATAGTTTCGTTTCCCCCCTGAGGGACATGAGTATAAACAAACATTTATTCCCTGAAGGTTATAATTAACAGAGAAATTTGAGCACTACAAAGAATTCAGAATATACTACCCTTCACAGTAAATTTTAAATGGCTGGGCTGATATCCTTCCTCTTTTGATTACAGATTGTACCTAGAACAATATTTTTGGTAAAGAGGATTTTTCTCTGTAATATTGCAACTTCCTAATGCAAACCTGTAATTTTAAAACGCTTTGCCTAATAAACCATCCCATGACTTGTTAATTAAAAGCTTTAGATCACAACCTACCCCCTAGGGTTATTTCCATTAATAAACAGAGACAGTTTTCAATTAAACTGGCTTAAATCTGTCCAGAGCTGTATTGTTAGGATTGGCTTCTCCCCTCATTCTCTATCTTGTGGATATGATCAGGCCAAGCAGGGGTCTTTTGGGAGGGGAGCGCACCGGAGCCCAGCTCCGGGAGCTCAGGAGCCAAGCCCCGCCCCCAGCGGGGGCGTCTTTCAGGCAGCCGAATGTCAATTTCAGCTCCATTATATCCTATGGGCCATTGAAGTCAATGGTGAAAACATAGGGTATATTCTGGTGGCTGGAGGGGAGGGGGTTTGAGGGAGAGGCTCCAAACTCACAGGGTAGCTGATGGAGCCTCTCCCCAAGATACCCACCAAGTTTCAAGAACTTTGGACCAGGGGGTCCAATTCTATGAGCCCCCAAACAGGTTGCCCCTATTCCCTCCATTGTTCTCTATGGTGGGAAAAAAGTAACTATGGTGGGTACCTTGGGAAGAGGCTCCATCAGCTACCCTGTGAGTTTTGAGCCTCTCCCTCAAACCCCTCCCCTCCAGCCACCAGAATATACCCTATGTTTTCACCATTGACTTCAATGGCCCATAGGATATACTAGGGCCGAATTGCCGCCGAATTTCTTTCATCCCCTCCTTTCCTTCTCTCTTTTTCCTCTTTTCCTCCTTCTTCTCTTCTCTCTTTCTTTCCCACCTTCTTCTCCTCTCTTTTTTTCTCCTTTCCCTGTTTCCCTCCTTCTTCCCTCTCTTTCTTTCCCTCTTTCCTTCCTTCTTTCCTTCTCTCTACTCTCTCTCTCTCTCCTTCCCTCTTTCCTCCTTCTGTGGCCCAACTCTCATGAGAAGGAGTTTAAACTTTAAACCCCTTCTCTCTTAGCTCCCCAACCCAGACCAGCTGGGGAAGGGAAGGGGAGGCTTTTGAAGATGCCTCCCCCCCTTTTGCTTCCCCTTCTGACATCACTTCCGGTGATGTCAGGGGGTGTGGCATATTCTAATAGCATAATAGCTCATTAGCATACCATATGCTAATGAGCTCCTGCAGCTGTTTTTCTACGAAAAGACCCCTGAGGGCAAGAGACTAGTTAAACAAAGGACTGAGGACATAGAATGCCAATCTGATATTGCTAGCCTACAAAATGCTTATGCGTGGTCAAACTTTCAATATACTGTGAAGTCAGCAGTCTATTTAACATCCTTAGATAAAAATTGATTCAGAAGGGCATTTACCTTGGCAAGGTGTTTGGACCTCCCTCCGGGAGTACTAGAAGGCAGATATAGGAAAACTCCTTATATGGAAAGGCTTTGCTCATGTCTGCTGAGACAGATTGAAACTACAGAGCACATGTTTTTTAGCTGCCCATAGTATAAGGAAGCACAAGGTGAGATTATTACCCCGTTATTAGACAAAATCCTTGGTCTCACTGAAAAGATTAGACTTGATTATCTTCTATCTGATAAGAACTCCAAAATTACCTACCAGGTTGCTAGATTTTCTTTGGTAATATTTAAGTCTCGGAAAATATATTGTAATTAGATTTTAAATTTTAAATCGTTTTTATCTGGCATACTGTAAACTTCAGGGTTTTTTCCTGCAGTCCCTTTAAACCAGGCTGGTTTTAAGGGACTGCAAAAGATACTGGGGAAAACAATCTCCCTGCCTCACAGCTATTTTCCCTGATCTTCCCAGTTCCTGAAAATATCTGGGATTTTGGGGGATGGGGGGGGAATGGTGGTTTTCCTGAAAAATCCCGGATACTTTTGGGATGCCAAAATATACATGAAAAACACAGTGAAGGTATTTTTGGAATATATTTTTTGGCTCTGTATGATCCAAATGTGCACCCCTAATTCTTACTGCCCTGAACAATTTAGTGTCATCTGCAAACATAGGCACTTCACTGCTTACTCTCAATTCCAAATCATTAATGAACAAGTTAAAAAGCAGCAGACCTAGTACTGAGCCTTGAAGTATGCCACTGCTTCCACTGTGAAAACTGCCCATTTATACTTCCTCTTTGTTTCCTGTTAATTAACCAGTTTTTAATACACAAGAGGACTTGTTCTCTTGTCCCATGACTGTGCCATGGAGCATATGGTCACAGAACCTGCCAGGGGGGAGGCAATCCTGGACTTGGTCCTAAGTAAAGTTCAAGACCTGGTGAGGGATGTAAACATGATGGCATCAGTTGCCTCAGGATTTTTGTTTCAAAACTGCTCCCCAACTTTTTCATTTTAAGTGCCAGCAGCCTTGTTCCTTCTTGGGACAAGTGAAGCCCGTCTCTTTTGTACAGCTCCTGCTTGTTCCAAAAAACATCCCAGTGCCTAACAAACTTAAACCCTTCCTCCCTATACCATGGTTTCATCCATACATTTAGACTCCTAACTTGTGCCTGTCTGTCTGGATTTGCACATGGAATTGGCAGCAGTTCTGAGAAGGCTACCTTGGGGGTCCTGGCCTTGAGTTTCCTGCCTAGCGGCCTAATTTTTTCTTCCAGGACCACATGACTACATTCCTTCACATAGTTGGTACCAACATGTACCATGACCACTGGCTTCTCCCCAGCACTATCTAGACTATGTGTAATGTCTGCTATTGTCACACCAGGCAGGCAAGGCACTATGCAGTCAGTATGTGGGCTTGCAACCCATTTGTCTACAAGATCGAATAATCTGATAGCTCTGTATATATGAAGAGTCATCTTCACAGCTGACTTATGGAGACCCCAGCAAGTAAGAAGCAGAGGTGGTTTGCCATTGCCTTTCTCTGCAGAGTCTTCCTTGGTGATTTCCTTTCCAAATACTCCGAAGGGATCCTTTCTACAACTGGTGAACAGGTATCCTTTCATACCAAGGAACCATCCCTGGGTGGGTGGGGGAGGGATCTTGGTAGTTAGTGATTTAATCCTAGAACTTTGTCAAAAAAGGGGGGGATTTCACTGAATTCTGAATGAGATAGATTCAGGTGTTATATGGTATGGCCAGCTTAAATAGATGCTGTTACCTAGGCCAACAAATGACTTTACTGACCCTTCTGCTTTTTGCCTTCCAAATGTGTGAGCATGCTTCAACAGACACAATTTTCACAATGGTTTTTTTTTCCTGGGCATTGAATCAAATCTGTGGCATTATTATTTGTGTTAAGAGCTAGTTTGGCAGAAGATCAACCTTTCATAATTCAAACCAATAAACAATACATCTCTTCATTTTGGCTTGCTTGTTCAAAGTTGAAGAAAGGAAGAGTAACTTTTACTGGGAACCTGACAAAAATCTATAAGCAAGATGCATTCAAGCACTGCATATCAAACATATCTATAAATTCATATATGAAGTGTACAGCATATATAATATTACATTCCACCAAAGTGGGAGCAAACCTAAGAAGATCTACTTAGAAGTAAGTCCAATTTGATGAGTTTTGGAATTGTTTTCCTGCTCCTAGAGTTCCCCATCATGTAGATAAAATCATGACTTTTTTTCTCTTCTGCTTCTATTTATTATGACACCTAGATTACTAAAGGCTGTGGATAGCCATGCTTCATGCCATGGCTATGAGGTTCTGTTGTCACATGTGAAAAACTTAATCCTGGACTAGACTGAGTTTGGTATGGTGTGGCAAAGAAGCTGGTATGGTCTTAATATTACATTCAGTAAACATGATTAATACACAGTTAGATGTTTGTGACTACCCATCATTATGCTCAGGGCTCTTTTTGTAGCAGGAACTCCTTTGCATATTAGGCAACACACCCCTAACGTAGCCAATCCTCCAAGAGCTTACAGAGCTCTTCTTACAGGGGCTACTGTAAGCTCTTGGAGGATTGGCTGCCTTAGGGGAATGTCGCCTAATATGCAAAGGAGTTCCTGCTACAAAAAGAGCCCTGATTATGCTCATTGCCTAAGTGACATGGAAGGTCTAGAAAAAGGATTCACGTTTTGATCTTATGTTTAAGACCATATGTTATATAACTTCATTCATTTTTAATGGAACACTTTATATGTTCTTAATGGATTGTTGCCTGGTTTTAGGGCTTAGGGAGCACTGGAAACATAAATGAATAATTCACGAGGAAGACTGCTCAAAATCAAAAGATACCTAAATACTTCAGGGCCTTAATGAAAGTTAGCAAATATGATTATTTTTAATCTCCAGCCATCAGCTCAAAGGGAGTTTGAGTTTTTCACAGTATGAATAGTGAAAGGCCCATTATTCTGAACAAGTAGCTTTCCTGGCCCATTTGCAACAGATACTGATACCAATTATCTTATTGTGAAACCAAGTGGGCAGGCTGCCACACAGGAGACAGATAAGCATTGAGAAACTGGTAGATAGCACAGTTCACTGACTACCCAAATTGTTTTCTGCAGCTTGGCTTTTAATGGAAATTCACCTTGATCACTGAAATTCTCATTCTGTAGAGCTTATTTGCACTCTGTGACTGCACGGGCACACAAGGTCCTGCTTTCGTATTCTATGTCCCCAGAGGTAACCAGCAGTGATCTTCTTAGTCTTCACAAAATAAGCCACACACGGACTGGCCAAAAAGTATATGTGCACACAACAGGATAAGATGTGCTAAAAGATGTGCTTTTCAGATCTGTTTTACTGTCAGGGTTAACCCTTGGCCAAGACTAGATCATTATTTCTGGACGAGCTATATCATCATGGCTAGTTCAGACATAACACAAAAGTGACAGTTTAATTAAGCTATCACTAAAGTAACCATCTGAATACAGGCCACTCCACTAACAATGGTCAATGAAAGTCTGTCCAATCAGGATCAGAAATCAGTCTGAACTTGCTTCATTATTATGTGATATAAAAATGCAGATATCTCGGCTGAATCCTGACTTGTTCTTCAGTGCCTGCCTCCATTAGGGTTGCCACCTTCAGAATGGAAAATTCCTGGAGATTTGGGGGCAGAGAATAGAGGGTGCAGTGTTTGGGGAGGGGAGGGACCTCAGTGGCATATAATTACATAGAGTCCACCTTCCAAAGCAGCTCCTTTTGACAGGGGAATTAATCTCTATCATCTGGAGACCATTTGTAATTCCGGGAGATCTTCAGACCCCTCCTGGAGATTGGCAACGCTAACTGTCACCAAAGTGGAAGCTTGGATTCCAACCATATCTCTGGAAGGGAGGGAATATGGTTGAAGTAAGCATCTATTGAGAGTAGCCCAGATATGACTGATAGGTAAGTCCTAGTTTCATAAACAAATTATAGCTAAAATAAACCCTGGTTTTGTGTTATGTCTGAATGGAGATTCATGATTAAATTTAAAAACTGCCTGTACCAGAATTTTCAGTTTCTTATACCATCAAGGGTACACTACAGGTGTCTTGTATATATAAAGGTAATCTTGAGTATACATTTCTTTTTAAAAGTTCCAAACCTGATTTTGCTAAACAATGCATCTTGAAATAAAATCCTATTCCTTACAAGGCAAAAGTAACTCTTCATTTTTTTGTGTCAGGAAGGTTTCATATCTTTCTTTTACAGCTGATTTGACCAAAGCCAAAAACACACACAACAACTTTCTGTGCTCCCAAACTGGCACTGAATTATACAATAAAGAGCAAGGGATATAGCCCAGGAAAAGGCAGGTATTACTTTCTATGAACCATCACTCTATTTTTTTGTCCATATCCACTAAGTACCCATCAACAGGTCAATCCCTAACCCTAAGCCTAATAAAACTAAACCTAATAACCCTAACCTTAACCCTAATCACCCTAATGCTAACCATAACCCTGATAACCCTACCCCTAACCATAAAAACCCTAACCCTAATAACATTAATAAACCTAACTCTAACCCCTAACCCTAACCCCTAACCCTAACCTCTAACCCTAAAAACCCTAATAAATTTAACCCTAACCTTAACAAAATTTACCCTAATCCTAATAATCCCAACCGTAACATTAACCCTAACCCTAGCCCCTTACTCTAACCCCTAACCCTAATAACCCTAATCCTAACCTTACCTCTAATACCCCTAACCATAACTTTATCCCTAACCCTAATAACCCTAACCCTGACACTAACCCTAATATCCCTAACTCTAATTATCCTAACCATAACCCTAACACTCACCCTAAACCTATCCATAATAACCCTAATCCTAATAAACCGAACCCTAACCCTAACCCTAATAACCTTAACCCTAACTCTAACTCTAATAACCCTAACCCAATCCCTAATAATACTAACCCTAACCCTAATAACCCTAAACCTAATCTTAACCCTAACCTTGAACCCAATAACCCTAACCTTAACCATAACCAATCCTTCCTCTAAGCTTTGGAATTTTATAAGCAAAATCCCTAATAATGCTAACCCTAACCCTAATAACCCTAAACCTAATCTTAACCCTAACCTTGAACCCAATAACCCTAACCTTAACCAATCCTTCCTCTAAGATTTGGAATCTTATAAGCAAAATTATAAGCAACAATTTGACTTTACAAGCTACTGGCATTAAAGTTGTGAGCGAGCAATTTCACTACTGCATAAATTAGTTTGCTCTGGAGCGATCCTTCCTGAGCTAAGACAAAAATGTGTGAGCCAGAGGCCAAAAACCTATAAAATAGCTCAGTTAACTCAGCTTAGAGAGAACACTGATCCTAACCCTCATAATCCTAACACTAACCCTAATAACCCTAATCCTAATAACCCTAACAGCACTAATAACCCTAATACTAACCCCTAACCCTAATAACCCTAACCCTAACCCTAATAACCCTAATCCTTACTCTAGCCCTAATAACTCTAAACCTAACCCTAAGAACCCTAACCCTAATAACACTAATAACCTTAACTCTAATACTAACCCATAATCCCTAACAACCTTAACCCCTAACCCTAATAACTCTAACCCTAGTTCTAACCCTAACCCCTAACCTTAAACCTAACCCTAGTAACCCTAACCCTAATAAGACTAACTCTAATAACTCTAACCCTGACCCCTAACCTTAACCCTAATTACCTGAACCCTAATAAATCTTTCTAACCCTAGTAACACTAATAACCCTAACTCTAATACTAATTCATAACCCCTAACAACTAACCCTAATAACCCTAACCCTAATAACCCTAGCCCTAATCACTAATAGCCCTAATAACCCTAACTCTAATATTAATCCATAACCCCTAACAACTAACCCTTATCCTAACCCACATAACCCTAACCCTAATAACTCTAACCTTAATAACCCCTAACCCTAACCTTAATCCTAACCCAAATAACCCTAATCTTAATAACCCTAATAAACCTTACCCTAACCGTAATAACACTAATAACCCTAACTCTAATACTAACCCATAATCCCTAACAACTACCCCTAACCCACATAGCTCTAACTCCAACCCTGACCTTAAATCTAGCCCTAATAACCCTACCCCTAATAAGACTAACCCTAATAACCCTAACCTCTAACCTTAACCCTAACCCTAATAACCCTAACCCTAATAAACCTAACCCTAACAACACTAATAACCCTAACCCTAGGCCTAACCCTAACCCACATAACCCTAACTCCAACTCTAACCCTAAACCTAATCCCTAACCTTAATCCTAACCCTAATAACCCTAACAAACCTAACCCTAACCCTAATAACACTAATAACCCTAAGCCTAAGCCTAACCCACATAACCCTAACCCTAATCCTTACCCTAATCCACATTACCCTAATAACAGCCCTAATCCTGACCCTCACCCTAATAACCCTAATCCTAACCGTAACTCTGACCCTATCCCTAACCCTAATAACCCTAACACTAACCTCAACCCTAACCCTAATAACCCTAAACCTAACTCCAACCTTAATCCTAACCCTAATAACCCTAACCTTATCCCAAACCCTAATAATACTATCCCTAACCATAACCCTAATAGCCCTAATACTTTCCAATGTTTCAAGCCCCTTGTTTGCCACATGCAGCATCCAGCTATATTTGATCATAGCAAAAAAGGCACTTGCTCACATGAAAGTATTTTTTCCCTCCGTACCCATGAACAAAAAGAGCTTCATCTGTGAAGCAGCCATCAGTAGAAATGAAATGGGTTGTTGTCTGAAATGAAATTGTAAAAAATTAGACATTTCATTCTATAATCTGCCACGATACAAATAGTCTCTGGAAGGTGGGAAACCTTTATATAAAGCAAACCCATACAAGAGTGACAGGAACAGTAGGGCTGCTAGTTGCTAAAGGTTTCAGAAATCTGAAGCATTTTTTGAACCATTTAGAAATGTTTGTGCATTAGACATAACTGGTGCTCATCCACTCATCTTGCTCAAGGTATATCTGTGGCATTTTGTTGTTTATGCAGGGTGACCTGGTGATGCAAATGTTTTTCCCCTGCCATTTCACATGCACTGAGCTGACTCTTGGCTGACTATTACCAGTGCTGTGAATGGGTCACCAGTCTTCTCTTCTATACATTGTAGTCTGGCACAGAAATATCACAGATCTAATGAAGCCCAGCATTTCATGGCCTTTTGCCCCCACCACATACAATGTTTTATTTTTCCTTTGTGCTCAAGTACATATAATGTATCTGCAAACTGACAGTAACACTTCGTATATCTGACAACATGGGCTTCAACCAGTACTCAAGAGTTTATGCTATGGTAATCTGTTAGTCTTTAAAATCCCATAAAATCCTCTGATGTGGACGCCTTTCAAGTTCAGATGTAACCACAACAAGAAGAAAAATCTGCTTCTATCTCTCAGTGCACAGTGAATGGTGGGCATATGACTGATCAGAATGGAGGGATGAAAACAAAAAGATGCTACTGGCTCCAACAGTTGTGTGAATGAATCTTGAGGCTGGGTGAGATCTGTTAAAATCTCACATCTACCTACCTACCTACCTACCTACCTACCTACCTACCTACCTACCTATCTATCTATCTATCTATCTATCTATCTATCTATCTATCTATCTATCTATCTATCTATCTATCTATTTATCTATCTAAAAGAATGTCCCCTCACCGTAAAATCAACACCCAGGCCAAACCCCTGGACCAAGACATACCAAATTTGGGGAGAGCACTCCTACCATGACATAGATGCTCACTAAGAAGGGATTTTTAGAAATTCGACCCCTAAGGGGTCAAAAGGGATAAAATGTGCTCTCCCTATTGCTTCCTATGTGGCTGCTGGGCTGCTGCCTCCTTGCATCCCCCACTCTCTGATTGGTCAGCTGCAGAACTCAGTGTTCTGAGGTAAAAAAAAACAGTTACAGGAGACTCCAGAGAGCTAATGAAAGCTGAGGAAATCAGGAATGGCCAACAACCACCAGTGAGGTGCAGTAATGCTGCTGGCCCAGCCTCTCTGATGGTTTCCAACACACTCCCCCCCACCTCCTACCCCTAACAGGTGGTTGTCTGTCAGGTGCAGCAGTGGTTGCAAGGTGCTTAAAGCCACAAGTGAGCCTGCCCCAGCAGTAACGCCTTAGTGAACCTGCCAGCCCAGCCTCCACAGTGGCTTCTAATATTCCTCCCCCTCCCCCTCCTACACTGGACAGGCAGTTGCCTGTCAGGTGTAGGAGAGGAGGTGGGATGCTTACAGCTGTCAGGGGGGTTTGCTCAGCAGGATTGCCTTAGCCCTGCTGCTGGCTAAGCCTCCCTGATGCCTTTAAACATAATCCCCCCCAAACCAGACAGGAGGGTGTCTGTCAGGTGTAGGAGCAGGGCCAGGGCAATTTAATTCATCAGGGACACTGCCCCAGCAGGATCATCTTAGCGGTGCTGCTTGGCCCAGCTTAGCCACACTCCCACCCACTATGGAAATATACCCCAACTTTGTAGAAAACTGGTTTCCTTTATTAGGTTATTTAACTTCTCACAATGTGAGTTCTATAAAATTGGTTCATATGAACTTGCTTAATATCTGATTGCTCGGATGGTGTTTTGAATATGTAGTTATGTACCAGTTCTAAAATGTAACATAAATGAGAAGCATTTTTGTAAGAAAAAAGGGGGCAGTATGCTCCCCCCCCCACAAATTCAATGTCCAGGCCAAACCCCTGCACCAAGAAGCCCAAAATAAGCGGAGTGGATTCCTACCATGACGTCAACCCCCCACTTGAAATGATTTCTGAGAAACATGATGCCTAAGGGGGTAACCCTTCCCTTGATTGATCAATTGTGTATTCCAGAGTTCTGAGGTAAAACCTGCCTACTTGCACCTCCCTCCCTTTGACTGCTCAGCTGTGGATCTCAATGTTCTGAAGTAAAAACACAGTTAGAAGAGACTGCAGACAGTTGAGGACAGTTACAGAAATCAGCAACATTTTTCAAAAGAGCCAGCATAGCAATTGAGTTAATGAATGTTTATGGGGAGATAGTAAATGATATTTCTAGGAGCCATTTCAATGCATGCCTCCTTCATGAACCTGAAGAAATGTCCACCAAATCACCACTCTCTCACACCTACTCCCCCTCATACCTCTCACTTCTTACTGCCCCCAAGAAAGCTCCTGGCAAACGTCGAGCCAGATAAACCAACTCTACAAGGAGGAGGCAAATTAGGAATGTGGCAAAGACATTTGCACATAGTACTCCTGCAGTGCACTGCACTGCACAGGCCAAGTACCAGCAAGATCACTGTGAGGTTGCTCAGAACAACACAGTCTCCATATAAGCAAAACAATTCAGGAACACAAGTAGAGAGGCCATCAATTTTATGGAAGGTGGCAGGAGTTGACTTAACAGACGACTGCTTCTTAAATGGACAGTTCTATGTGGCCTGGTCCAGAGTGAACTCACCAAGCACCCTGGTGATCCTAGCACCTGAGGGCAGAACCACCAATGTGGTCTACAGAGAGGTCCTTCAGTAGAGAAAAAATATACGTATGTCTCATTTCATTTGGAAAGCTAGAAATATAATTATATGGGAACATGATTTTTATATCCTACATATTCAGGCAATTGATACATTAAGGAAACCATTTTGCAGCACTGATATTTACCTGTTAAAGAAAAAGCCCTGTATGGACTACCATCATTAACTCTTGTGGAGTTGAAGAGTGGAGTTTTCCCTCAAGCTGCGGGTCACTGCTGGTTGCTGAAGAAACTAGTTATTTTGACTGCTGTTGGCTACAAAATGTGATTGATTTTCCAAGGGCAACTGCTTTGTGGCTCTGCAGGATCCACAATGGCTGAAAACTACTTCAGCTGCTCATAATTGCAAAAGGAATACTTGAAGGAATTGATACCACATGGATGTAGGTTCAAGCAACACTTAACATAGACTGCCTGTTTTTACTTGTTCCTTTGCTGGCACCAGCTAGCTGAAATACCTGTCTTGGGATGGCGATTCTGGAAAAGAACTGGCTAGCATAACATAGCCTGTGTGTTTCTAGCAGTTTCCCAGCCATTATGGAGGCTGCCAAAACCAGAAGACTTTTCTTTGGCTAAACTCGCAGAGGTTCCCAAACTTATTTGGCCTACTGCCCCCTTTTCAGAAAAAAAAAATTACTCAGCACCCCTCTGGAAATCTACCTCCAAGAAGTGGACAAACAGATGCAGTTTGTGGATCTGCAACTGGATCGTTCCAGCCCACCTGTATGATTCCAGCACCCCCCAAGGGGTGGTATTGCCCACTTTGGGAACTAATGGGCTAGAGCAACACAGCTGAGTAGTAGATCCAGTGGTATTTGCCTGTGTTCAGATCTGATCCATAAATATCAGCTGCCTACCACTATATAATAGTACAGCTGGTAATCCTGCACGTTCTTCTACTAAAATTAATCCAGTATTTTCTTCTAATCTGTGATTTGGCTGGGTTGTTAAAAAATGCACTTAAAAGAAAATCGACTTTGGGCCTCTTTACATGTTACAAAGCCACAGAGACTTTGTTATCAGTAGTGTGATGGCTCTTATCTGCTTGTGAACACAAGTGGCTTCAGCCTCCGCCCCTCTGCCATTTTCATGTCCTCACTCTGCCCCATAGAGCCACTATTGTTTGCACTGAAAAATCATAGAATGTTAGAGTTGGAAGGGACCTTGCAGGTCATCTAGTCCAACCCCCTGCCCTCTGCAGGAGCATAGCCGAAAGATAGCCCTACATACCTACAACATACCCGAAAGATGGTTTCCGCTTGAAAACGTCTAGCGAAGGAGCATCCACCACCTCCCGAGGCAGTCTGTTCCACTGCTCAACCACTCTTACAGTTAGGAAGTTTCTCCTGATATTTAGCTGGTAACGACTCCCTTGTAATTTCCACCCATTAGATCTAGTCTTGCAATCCGGAGCAAGAGAGAATAGATCTGCTTCATCTTCTACATGATATCCCTTCAAATACTTGAAGACTGCAATCATGTCCCCTCTAAGCCTTCTCTTTCCTAGGCTAAACATACCCAACTCTTTCAGACTTTCCTCATAAGACTTGGATTCCAACCCTCTCACCAGCCTGGTCACCCTCTTCTCGACACGCTGGAGCTTGTCAACATCCTTCCTAAAATGTGATGCCCCAAACTGGACACAGTACTCCAGGTGAGGCCTGACCATAGCAGAATAGAGTGGAACCACCACCTCCCGTGATGTGGATACAATGCTTCTGTTAATGCATCCTCAGACTGCATTAGCTTTCTTCACAGCCACATCACACTGCAGGCTCATGTTTAGCTTGTGATCAACCATAACATCTAGATTTGTGCTGCTGTCAAGCCAAGTCCCTCTCATTCTACATCTGTGCCTTTGATTTTTTGTACCTAAGTGTAGAACTTTGCACTTATCTCTATTGAAATTCATTTTATTTGTCTCAGCCCACTGTTCCAGCCTATCTAGATCATTTTGAATCCTGACTGTTTTCTTCAGAACTAGCAATCCCACCCAACTTTGTGTCATCTGCAAATGTGATAAGCATCCCCTCTATGTCTTCCTCCAGGTCATTTATAAAAACATTAAACAACACCAGGCCTAGGACCGAGCCCTGTGGCACTCCACTCGAGACTTTCCTCCACGTAGCCGCAGAGCCATTTACAAGCACTCATTGGGTACGATTTTTCAACCAACCATGAATCCATCCAATGGTTGCACCATCCAGCCCACACTTAACCAGCTTATCCTCAAGGATATCATGAGAAACTTTGTCAAATGCTTTACTGAAATCTAGATACACTATATCCACAGCATTGCCAGAGTCAACCATTTTAGTAACTCTGTCAAAAAAGGAGATAAGGTTGGTCTGGCATGACTTATTCTTGATAAACCTGTGCTGGCTACTACCAAGTAACTCATTCCGTTCAAGGTGCTCACAAACAGAGCGTTTAATAATCTGCTCTAGAATTTTACCAGATATTGATGTCAAACTGACAGGCCTGTAATTTCCTAGGTCCGTCTTTTTTCCCTTCTTGAAGATCGGGACAACATTTGCTCTTCTCCAGTCTTCCGGCACAACATCAGTACTCCAGGACATCTCAAAGATTAGAGTCAGAGGTTCTGAAATAACATCTGCAATTTCTTTTAGCACCCTGGGATGCAAGGCATCTGGCCCTGGAGATGTGAAAGTATTTAAGGCAGCTAGATACTCTCTAACCATTTCCTTACTTATTCTGGACTGGCAGTTCCCCCTTCCTTCATATGCCCTGCATTCTTCAGTTTGTATACAGCTTGTCTTACGGTTAAAGACTGACGCAAAGTGAGAGTTGAGTAATTCCGCTTTGTCTTCATCCATTGTTAAGGCTTGACCATCTTCCCCTAGCAATGATTTTACCCCATCCCTGTTCTTCTTTTTGCTCCGAACATAGGCATAGAAATTTTTCTTGCTATTTTTAGCATCCCTTGCAAGCCTCAGCTCCATCTGCATTTTAGCCTTTCTGACACCATTCCTACAGTTTCGAGCCTGCCTCTTGTACTCACCTTCAGTAATCTGACCCTCCTTCCATTTCCTGTACATCTCCCTTTTTAGTCTCAGCTCTTCAGAGAGTTCCTTGTTCAGCCACCTTGGCTTCACTACCCATGTCCCACCTTTCTTTCTTACTGGAACAGTTTGCGATTGTGCCTTAAAGTACTTCATTTTTCAGCATAACCCATCCTTCCTGTGCAGATTTCCCCCTTGGCATTTCCAGCCATGGGATCCTACCTATTATTTATCTGAGTTTTTAAAAATCAGCTTTCCTGAAGTCCAGGATGCGAGTCCTACTATGTCCTGGTTTCACTTCCTTCTCTATGTCAAATTCCAAGCTGACATGGCCACTATTCTCCAAGGATCCCACAACATTCACTTCATCAATCAATCTTGTTAGTCAGAATTAAATCTAGGATAGCAGATCCTCTGGTTCCCACCTCCACCTTCTGAGAGATGAAGTTGTCCACAAGACCATTCAAGAATCTGTGGGATGCCTCATGTCTAGCAGAGCTAGATTTCCAGCAAATATCTGGATAATTGAAATCTCCCATAACCACAACATCCTGCCTCTGTGAAAGTTTAGCAAGCTGTTGTGCAAATGCATTATCCCGTTCCTCCGGTTGATTTGGAGGTCTGTAGTATACCCCCACAATAATTATTATTTTAAAAATAATTTTAAAATATTTTTTTAAATATCTGATAAGCACAGATGTTTGTAGCTACGAGGAAAGTACAAATAGCCTACGTCTTTTAAAAGTATACAAATGACAAGCTGTCAGGCCAGTTCTCTGAGAATCCATATTTCTTTCCCTTCAAAATGAAGGGTCTTGCAGTTTTCAGGTGCTCTAAGCAGCAAAAGGCCCAAGAGAAAAAACAACTACTGCCTGCTAATGTGCCCAGCATGAGATAATAATTCACTTGTGAGTCTCTCTCAAACAAAACAGATCTGTAAAGTATCAGTGAGAAAATATATCTGAACTGAATCCCAAAATAACAATATAAAACAAGTATAAGCTAATTTATGGTCAGTGCTCATCAAGTGTAGGGCCTGCTTAATTAACTCTCTAACCCATCCCATTCCATAAACAGCCTCAAAATATCCAGTTACCTCTCTGCTAAGCATGATCTACAAAAAGCAATGTTACTATTAAGTGCCTTTGTTAGTGGAATGGACCCAACCCATAAAATTGATCACTGACAACTAAAACAGAAGAAAAAGTAACATGATATTTATGCAATTAAAAACCGTGATAGGGAAAACAGCAATGTCCAAGACTATAAACAAGTCCAGGCCAAACTAGATGAGTGTCCGTAAGCTCTCTTTAAGCAAGGAAAAGACTGACCCCAAGCACTGTGGAAGATAAATATACCTAACCAGGAGCCACTGTTGAACATTGATTATGTATTGAAGTGGTTGAAGCTGTGAACTGTAGGTGACAACCAGTGGTGGTGTTCTGTTGATACCTTCATGGAGTCTATACACCTAGAACCAGCCTGCTATAAGACAGTTTCAGGGAAGCAGGGCTGACAGCTTTGGATTGGGAAGTACCTGGAGATTTCGGGGGTGAAGCCTGAGGAGGGTGGGGTTTAAGGACTGGAGAGACTTCAATGGGATATAGTGCCATACAGCCTACCTTCCAGAGTGGCCATTTTCTCCAGGTGAACTGATCCCTGTTGCCTGGAGATCAGTTGTAATCCCAGGAGATCTTCAGCCATCAACTAGAGGTTGGCAACCCTACAGGGAAGGTAACAACAGGCAGGGCCTCCCCACTTAAAACAGCTTCATACCTACAATGACCAGAGACACAGACTCATGCCTATGGCATCTCCAGAGCTCAGAGATGAGAGCTAAGCCATATTTCTAGTATTACTTAGTACTACTTCTATTCTACAGAGTAGAACTACTGGGCTAGATGGAACCATTGGTTTGACTCAATATAACAACGAAAGTGCAGCACGCAGTAAAAAGTTACAAATAACAAAACCACAACTGTGTGCTAAATTTCCCACAAAATATTCACAAAGGAGACTTCATTTAAAGTGAAATGCATCTATTGTCTGAAGTAAATCTATCCATATAATCCGTCATAGGAAAATGGAGAAGCCAAAAAAATAATATACAAGATAAATACAAATGATTCAATTTAGATCCATGAAATAGACTCAGTAGGCTGGATACTCTGAGGCAAATTTTGGTCCTGATACATTGAAGCAGCCCTTAGGGGTGCTGGTTAGAGCGAAGGAGACCTTGCTCAGTATAGGAATAAAAGAAAAGCATTATCTTATAAAGACATGGAATAAGACTCTCAGCAGTTGTTCTTTGTTCCTGAGGAAGGACCAGCGGTCTGAAACACTGGATAAATTACCTAGGAAAAGTTTTGGACTTTTTGTATATTAATTTTTTGGTTTCTGCATTTTCCTATGATGGATTATGTGGACAGATTTACTTCAGACAATAGATTCATTTGACTTTAAATGAAGTCTTCTTGTGAATATTTTGTGGGAAATTTAGCACACAGTCATGGTTTTGTTATTCTTTGACTCAATATAAGACAGCTCTGTGTCTGCAGCATAAATCCCTCCCGCATTAGGACATGCAGGGGTCTTTTCGTAGAAAAACAGCTGCAGGAGCTCATTAGCATATAGTATGCTAATGAGCTATTGGGCTATTAGCATATGCCACGCCCCCTGACAGCACCGGAAGTGACGTCAGAAGGGAAAGGAAAAGGGGGGGAGGCATCTTCAAAAGCCTCCCCTTCCCTTCCCCAGCTGGTCTGGGTGGGGGAGCTAAGAGAGAAGGGGTTTAAAGTTTAAACTCCTTCTCATGAGAGTTGGGCCACAGAAGGAGGAAAGAGGGAAGGAAAAAGAGAGAGTAGAGAGAAGGAAAGAAGGAAGGAAAGAGGGAAAGAAAGAGAAGGAAAGGGGAGGGAAAGAAAGAGGGAAACAGGGAAAGGAGGAAAAAAGAGAAGAGAAGAAGGTGGAAAGAAAGAGAGAAGAGAAGAAGGAGGGAAAGAGGAAAAGGAGAGAAGGAAAGGAGGGAATGAAAGAAATTCAGCGGCAATTCGGCCCCATTATATCCTATGGGCCATTGAAGTCAATGGTGAAAACATAGGGTATATTCTGGGGGCTGGAGGAGGGGTTTGAGGGAGAGGCTCCAAACTCACAGGGTAGCTTATGGAGCATCTCCCAAAGATACCCACCAAGTTTCAAGTACATTGGACCAGGGGTCCAATTCTATGGGGCCCCAAACAGGTTGCCCCTATTCCCTCCATTGTTCTCTATGGTGAGAAAAAAATTACTTTTTTCCCACTATAGAGAACAATCGAGGGAATAGGGGCAACCTGTTTGGGGGCCCATAAAATTGGACCCCCTGATCCAATGTTCTTGAAACTTGGTGGGTACCTTGGGGAGAGGCTCCATCAGCTACCCTGTGATTTTGGAGCTTCTCCCTCAAACCCCTCCCTCCAGCCCCCAGAATATACCCTATGTTTTTACCATTGACTTCAATGGCCCATGGAATATAATGGAGCTGAAATTGACATACGGCTGCCTGAAAGACTCCCCGGGACACCGGCTGGGGGCGGGGCTTGGCTCCTGAGCTCCCGGAGCTGTGCTCCGGTGCGCTTCCCCCCCAAAAGACCCCTGAGGACATGCATTAGGTATACTCAAGTGATTGGAATTTTAGTTCTTCAGTTGTGTCAGTCAATTAAGATGGACTAATCAGGGGAGAGGCCTTGACTAGAACATTAGTTACGCAAGCAGAAGACCACAGGTGCAATCCCCAGCATTTCCAGTTAAAAGGATAAGGCAGTAGGTGAAGTGAAAGACTTCTGCCTGAGACCCCAAAGAGCTGCTGCCAGTCTGAGTGGTCTGATTCAGTATAAGGCATCGTCATGTGTTCAAATGACTACCACCTCTTCCTATGTGAGCCTATGTACCACCTCTGTTTCACCCAGCAATTCCTGCCAGTATTGTGCCCTCTTTACAGGGGGTTTGCACCTCAGTTACCTGTTCTCAGGTATTTTCTATTGTACTCTTTCTTTGGAATGGGTTTTTCAAGGCCATGCAGAAGCTTCAATCTTTAGCATTTCTTTAGAAAGCTTGCAAAAGCTTTTTTTCTCTCCAAGGCTTTCATGCAGTTTTGTTTTGATGACTGGTCAATGTGTCATGGCCGATTCGCATTTAACTAGATCTTGAATATGATTTCACTAGGAATAAGGCCTGTTGCAGAAACAGATGCAACGGTCTCTAGAAAGAGGGTCCTGGAGAGTGCAGCAGCCTGCAGCAGTCACCCTTCCCCCCATCCCTCCCCATTCCCGGCAGCTCTGTCAGAGGGGCATGGGCAGACCACCGTAGGAGGGTGAATGAGGGAATGGTGCGCCTTTACTGTCATCCCTGTCCCCGGCCCCCGCACCATCGGCATTGACCAGGCAGGAATGGAGCAGGTGCCTGTTGGAGGTGGTGGTGGTGGCCAAGCAAGAACACCGGCAGTGGTGGTGGCGGCAGCAGCAGGACTCCCAGGACCGTTCTGATCTCCCCCTTGGCCTCCTCCTTCTCCGTTAGTATAGCGCCACAGCTCCCTGCTTTCCACTCACCTCCCCAGTAGGGCGCTCGGTGGCGGCGATGTGGAGTGTGGGCAGGTCTGGAAATGGGTGGGTCGAGGCCCCTCACCCAGGAATCCTGCGTGTTGCTGGTTGGTTCTGGGAATAAATATTAGGGCCAAATGTCCACAAACACTGGCTTGGCTTTTTCTGTGGCCTGCATGGAGACAGTCACCAGCCCTCGGGCCCGGTGGCACACTGCTGTCTCCCCTCTTCCCCAGACCCCACAAGGGAGGCGCAATGGAATGGGCCGCTGCCACCTCTCCACTCGGCCACCTCCGGTGCCTTTCCAGGTGGCTGGGTGGACCCAGTGCATGCCAGCCTGATCCTCCTCTGGGGGCCTGGAGTATTAGCAAGGGCACGGGGCCGGGCAGTGGCTCCTGGCTGCCGTGGCTTGGCAGCTCTGGTTGAGTGCTGTACCTTGTAGTGGAGCGGTAGCGAGCGAGGGGGTTGTTGTGGAGGCTGCCACCCGAGCAAGGTGGTGCTGCCTCCCATCGGGCGCAGCACTGCCATGCCCTCATATGGGGCCTGCAGGCCAAGCAAGGGCCCCCAGCCACTGGAGCACCCAGCCCGTCCAGTGGCTCAAAGCACGGTGAGGGCAAAAGGCTGGTCGCCACCTCTGTGGGCGGAAACACGCCCACGGAGGCAGCAATGCAGCCAGTGGAGAGAGACACTCTGTGAATAACACACCAGGGCGCCAACCAGTTCCAGAGCGTGTGGAATCTTCTAGAAAGTGCCACCACCATTTGGCTTTTATAATATAGGGAGATTGTGAAAATGTCCCAAATTAGCTGGAAGGGAGAAGGTGGTTAAATAAATGAAAGCACAGTGTTAATTAAACCTGTTTAGGACTGCATGTAAATAAAATGTGGCCAGTGGTAGCCTTATATGCAATAATCTATGGAAACTGTTCAGAAAGTTTCACAAACTTTTTAATTTTAGTAATGCTAAATTTGAGATCTATGCTACACTTGTATATTCAAAGAAATCTCTGCTGCTTTCAGTGATATTTATCCTTATATGGAAGCAAAATCTGTTGAAATCCCTACACTATTATAGCACTTTCACACACACTGAATCTACTTTCAATGCACTTTGCAATTGGATTTTACTGTGTGATATGGCAAAATCCATTAACAAACAATCTCTAAAGCGAGGTGTCAATCTCATTTGTTACAAGGGCCAGATCTGACATAAAAGTCACATTTTGGCACTGGGCCATGTGTGCCATAAAACATAATGCAAGGTACTGGACATAGAAACTGTATAAAGGACAGCAGCTGGTAAACTCTGAGTTGGTTTACTCACTGCAAGGCCACATGGGCTCGGAAGGGGGTGCAGAAGAAAATCCAAATAGGCAGACTGGAGAGGCAACAGTGCAGTGCTGGGCAGATGCTCCCGCAATGCTTGACTGCTGCAAATGAGGTCTGCTGTGATGAAGCTACAATGGAGTGGCTCAGCCCACTCCCCTCAAGCACTTCCTCCCTTGCATCGGTTGTTCGCGGGCCACATAAGAGTCCTGGTTCTGGCCCCTGGGCCTTATGTTTGGCACCCCTGCTCTAAAGTGCATTGAAAGTGGATTGAAAGTGCAAAATTCAGTGCATGCAAAAGTGCCCTTATTAGTAGTGCCACTTCACCCTGTGGGATACTGCAGTTGTTCTAAGTATTACCTCAGTTTTTGTGTGGAGACTCTCTTGTTTGAAAGCTCATTAAATCTACTTCATCTCATAACTTTTCATTACAGAGAGAAGGCTTAGAAAGTAGGTTTGTTTTTTTCCCCCAAGGTGGTCAGTTTGGCTTATTTTGGATTTTTAAGAACTGCCTTATTCTTATAACCCAAATGTGAAGCAAAGCACTGCCGGCTCCCCCTCAGGGGTTAATGTAAATGGTTATGGGCATGTTCCATCCTCTGTTACTAATTGGTCTCTCAGCCTACATGGCTCTTATTGGCTTCAAGGACAGAGCTGGAACTGTGAGAACTAGCTTCTCATGAGAACCTGCAGCCCACAAGTGGGAGGGGGGGGAATCAGAAGTGATGATGTAATTTTCTAGAGGGTTCCAGCCTCATTGGGTGTCATCATCATCTGATGCTGCTTGGTCAAAAAGCTATAACTGAGCTAAAGGTTTGGAGAAAGATGGCTAACTTGGATTCTGGTGGACTGAAGGCCTGTTTGTATTGCAAGAGATAGCATGTAGAGAATGCTGGAGCTGGAGCCTTTCATTTTGGGGCTTACGGTTTGTGCAATCTAATCTGTTAGATAGTTAAGTTAGCTTTCTTGTTTTTCTGCTGTATGATTTCAGAGTGGTGTATTGCTTTTAGATTAAATCTTATATTTTGACAGAAACTAAATAAAACGGTACTTTTTAAAAGAAGATTAAACGACGGTTTAGTTACATGTGTACAACAGCCCTGGGAACCCCTGGGGTTCAGCCTTGGACTCCTTGACACCAGGGCACCTTTAGAAGAAGCCAAAACACAGAAGGACACAAAACAATACATGAGTTATGAGTTCAAAGATAAACTAAAGTAACATACAAGTAAATACATTTTAAAATGTAGCTTTGGAGTCTTCAGGAATTCAGAAGTAAGACCTATAATCTATTTTCAGTTGACAAACATGAACATACAAAGGTTAACCTTTGGTCCATTTAATCTGCTCTGACTGGCAGTGAGTTTTTTCAGAGTCATCCCCAACATTTGCCACAAGATTTCATTTAACTGGGAATCATGACAGGGGCTGAGTTGAGACTGGCAGTTTGCTCCGGTAGCCAGTCGTAGCAAAAAAAACCCTGGATTAAACTATACTGGGTTTTCCCGTTCACACTGTGGGGGCCTCTGCCGGAAGATACGGGACGGAGGCGCGCCGGAGCGTTCAGACTGCCGCACCGGAGGCGTGCTATATTTGCCGTTTCCCCATTAATTCAGCTACAAAAGAAGGAATGAAAAAACAAAATAGACTTGGCCACTAATACTTAGGATGTGGAATGGTATGGTATAGCCTGATCTTGTCAGACCTTGGAAGCTAAACAGGGTCAATACTTGAAGGGAAGACCAAGGAAGACTCTGCAGAGAAAGGCAATGGCAAACCACCTCTGCTTCTCACTTGCCTTGAAAGCCCCTTGCTGGGGTTGGTTGTGAATTGATGGCACATATCTACATAAAAAGGAGCTGTGGTGGCTCAAGTGGTTAAGACACTGAACTGCAGGCTGTGGAAGGTCAGTAGTTCAGCAGTTCGAGACCCGGGTGCCGCAAGACAGAGTGAGCTCCCGTCTCTAGTTCCAGCTCCTGCCAACCTAGCAGTTCGAAAGCAAAAAATTGCAAGTAGATAAATAGGTACCACTTCGGTGGGAAGGAAACAGCATTCCGTGCACCTTGGTGTTTAGTCATGCCGGCCACATGACCACGGAAACGTCTTCGGACAGCGCTGGCTCTTCGGCTTTGAAACAGAGATGAGCACCGCAACCCTAGAGTCGGATTCGACTGGCTTTCGAGCAAGGGAACCTTTACCTTTACCTATCTACATAATAGAATTAGAGATGACATGTATTATTAAGCTCTTTCTCAAATAGTTCTTTAATATGTCTTTTTAATACTTACATTGAGATATAATAATCTTTATACCACTGCATTTTCATGAATCACTTCCACATTTGGAAGACTGTGGAGAAGCCAATGTTAGAATGTGGAACTCACTTTGTGAGAATACACATCTGGATAATATCAAGAATCAGGATGCAGCTTCATAGTTCATGGGTCTTTGCTAATTAAGTGCATTGATATTTGTTTGTACATGCTCCCCCCCAAACAGACATACACATTTGTGATAATACAAATGCAGGAGGACTGGCAGAGGAAGGAAAAAGTCCCTTTCCAGATCTCTATTTGCCCTCCATCCATGCCTCCTTAGAATGGTCCTTCCATAAGGTAATTCCACACAGTTGCATGTTTGTGCTGCTATTGCAAGGTGTTCAAGCCTTAGCATTTCTAAGAGTTAGTGGCCTTGTAGTATAATTGCAAGAAAGTCCTATGGAAATCAGCTTTATGAAGCTGAATCATGGAAGGACTCAGCAGTTGATGCCCCTGCTATATAAGCTGCACAGTCCTAGAAGACCCAAGGACCTAGTTGTCTTCTGGCAATGTTACAGAGAACTAACACATATATGGCTAGCAGAGAAACCCCAGTAGATTTATTCTATACAAGGCTATTCAGTTCCTAGAAAATCCATGGCTGAATGGTCGGGCTATGGAGGTTACAGGCAGACAAACTGAGAAGCTCTTTGGCTATGATCTCTCAACCAAGATGGCCAACCTAGTGACAACAACCATCTTATATGCCTGTTTCTCACCCAACCAAAGGGAAAACAATGACCTCACAACAATTGGTAGAGACGGTAGCAATATCATTGCTTGATGAGCATTAATTATTTGTTTAATTAAGACACTGAGCCATACTGTGAGGGAGAACAGGCATTCCTTGGGCTAGGTACAATACGAAAGGTACAATTTGAAACAGGATGTAACTAAGGAACTGCATTCTTATAAGGAACTGCCTTCGTCTGAGTTAGATCAGAGTTCTGTTCAATAAACTCCTGTCAACAATTATTCAGGATTTGAAGCAAAAGGCTTTCAGAATCTTGAAAGCCGTGATTCATTAATGACCAATGATGATCAATGAACTTGGGACTGCATAAGTACTGAACGTATGCTCTGACTGAGGAACAATGGCCCTTTTTGTATGGGAATGATTCATATTTGTGTAGTCTTTAAAATTAAAACATGTTGGCAAGTAAACTACAATGCGATATGAAAGTGAGAATTACAATGGATGTAAAGAACATTCGTCCATATATTGCCCTTTTGGATATGCTCCTCAGTTGAGCTTTGCCTGTATCCACTTAAGCCTTGCCAAGCAAAAAAAGAGGTTGCTGTTATTAATTTTAAAGCCTCTCAGACAGGCTTCATTCCAAGAACTTTTGTGAGCTGAACAATATAAGAATATTTCATTAAGAGCAGTCTTAAAGGCCAATAAGTCTGGGTGTACACCACATTAAATTAACTTTGCGTAGTTCTGGCAGTTTTCAAAGCAGACTGTGCTGTGTCTATTTTATATTTTAACAAATAGTGGTTAGAAACATTGGTTATGATTAGAGTCAAAATATGAACAAAGAGCCATATTATCCTTTCCCAAGAACTGGGCTCACTTGTACAGTAACTCCTAAACAGTGCACTCCTACCCTTCTAAGTCCATTGAAGCCAGTGGGTTTAGAAGAGTGGAACTCTGCTTAGGACTGCACTGTACATGCATTAAGAACATCAGAACATTCTTGCAAAAATCAGCGATCCAATTGTGATGTATACTGGATATTAGAACTGCTCTGATTGCTTAATATTATGTTAATTTGGGATTATCTGTCGTATTGTTCACCTTTTCAGAAATTACACAGTAAACAGTGGGTTGGATCCTACCAGCTTTCCACTCTCGAAAAGGGGGGGAAAGTGCCTGTTTTGACCATTGAAAAGGCAGGAACCCACATGGACAAAAGTCATGCAGGAAGGAAGCAGCAGCAAGGAGGGGAATTGGGCAAGATTGAGTAGAAAAGCTGGTAGGATCCAACACAGTGCCTTAAAAGTACAGACAAAAAGAGAAACTAGAGTGTGCACCACATATTTACAATATGTCATGATTAAATTGTACTGCAGGAAAAGACTTCCACATTGAAAAATGAGGCTGTTCCACTGTCAGTCAAACTGAGAAGCCTAATATCAATGACAATTTAAAGTTTTAAGTGTTTATGGGTATTGTTCACAGAGACTGCTTGTAACAGTTGAAAAATTTCCCCTTTAGTTTCATAAAGTTGGCTAGGAGTGTAATACTAAATCTCACCCCAGGATTGTGGCTCCAGAGATGGGTAGGTGTGAATCAGTACTTACAGCTGTCCTCTTCCTCCATGAAGACACTGATCACGTAACAGGCATAAACAAAACCAACCAACTGTGGGAAAACAAGAAAGGAAAAATAAACGATTAGTCTCTAAACACAGGAAATACTCAAATGTACAAACAAAGTGTGCTGTTCAAAACTCTTTTATTCTCTTAAATAAGACCAAATTTTAAACATAATAATCTAGTGCAAGATTGATTTAAATCACACAGAATGAGTAAAGGCACTTTCAAGAATCATTTAACTTAAACAATTCAGTATTTTGGTGCCATCTACAGAACAATGTGGAATGGCTAGAAACAAACTTCAATATAAATCACATTTTGTACAGTACTCTCTTGTTCCAGAACTAAGGTCATATGATCTTATGGCAACTCCTCACACTACCACTTCCCTAACACTATTAAATATAAGAAAATATATTCCCTCCCTCTCTCTCTCTCTCTCTCTCTCTCTCTCTATATATATATATATATATATATATATATATTCATTCACACCAAGTGAAAAAATACAAAGTTTACAGTATTTTGAAATAACCAGAACAATTCATCTCATTAGACGGTGTAACAGGTAAGGGTACTTAGCTGTTACACCATCTAATGAGATGAATTGTTCTGATTATTTCAAAATACTGTAAACTTTTGTATTTTTTCACTTGGTGTGAATGAATATATATATATAGAGAGAGATATATATTTTTGTAATTATATAAGCACATGTTATTGCAGCTTTCCTTGTATTTTTTCTTTCTGTTACCATCTTTGTGGCTGTGACCTTCTAGTTGGTGTTATCTTCAGGGAACCTGCCTGAGGATGGCATGGAAAATGAAACACCATAAAAACAGAAAGCCTCATAAAAGTTATTAAAACTCAGCCAGAGCATTAAAAAACACATATAAAGCATGGTGCAGCTAAAAGGTGTCTCAAACATGCTGAAAAAGAATGAAGCACAGTGCAAGCTTTTCAGTTCTGAAGAACTCTTCATTGTGCTGGATGTTTGGTGCAAACGCCTCCCTCCCCTTCCCCCAAAGAATTTGTGTTGTGTCATGACTGCAGCAAAATGACCCCTGGAAAGGTCCTTGTTCCTCCGGCCACCACTGAAGCTATCTTCCCAGAATAGTGGTATTTCTGAGGCTTGGATTAGTGGCTGTCTCCTCTCTGCCAGCTCTCTCTCTCCCCCTTCCTTCCTTCCTTTCTCTCTCTTCCTCTCCTTCTTTCTTTCTCTCTTTCTTCTTTCTTTCTTGCCTTCTGACATACTTCCAGCGATGTCAGTAGGTGTGGCATATGCAAATAAATTATCCTAATGAGTTATGCTAATGAGCTCCTGCACCTCTTTTTCTACGATATGACCCCTGGTTACACTAATAGACACTTAAGCTGTCAGCTACTTTCACAAACCTCTTATCCAATCAGCTACATATTGTGAACATAATGGCAACTTCATGGATTATGTTTTCCTACATGGAAACAACTCTATCCACAAAACAATGTATAACCCATGTGCAGATAATCATATGTGATGACCCAGGGGCATATATTTGGTGGCATATATGCAGGGGTCTTTTGGGGGGGGAGCGCACCGGAGCACAGTAACTTTTTCCCCCCACCATAGAGAACAATGGAGGGAATGGGGCAACCTGTTTGGGCAACTCATAGAATTGGACCCCCTGGTCCAAAGTTCTTGAAACTTGGTGGGTACCTTGGGAAGAGGCTCCATCAGCTATCCTGTGAGTTTGGAGCCTCTCCCTCAAACCCCCTCCCCTCCAGCCCCCAGAATATACCCCATGTTTTCACTATTGACTTCAATGGCCCATAGGATATAATGGGGCTGAATTGCCACCGAATTTCATTCATTCCCTCCTTTCCTTCTCTCTTTTTCCTCTTTCCCTCCTTCTTCTCTTCTCTCTTTCTTTCCACCTTCTTCTCTTCTATTTTTTCCTCCTTTCCCTGTTTCCCTCCTTCTTCCCTCTCCTTCTTTCCCTCCTTCTTCCCTCTCTTTCTTTCCCTCCCCTTTCCTTCTCTTTCTTTCCCTCTTTCCTTCTCTCTACTCTCTCTCTCTCCTTCCCTCTTTCCTCCTTCTGTGGCCCAACTCTCATGAGAAGGAGTTTAAACTTTAAACCCCTTCTCTCTTAGCTCCCCCACCCAGACTAGCTGGGGAAGGGAAGGGGAGGCTTTTGAAGATGCCCCCCCCCCCTTTTGCTTCCCCTTCTGACATCACTTCTGGTGATGTCAGGGGGCGTGGCATATGCTAATAGACTAATAACTCATTAGCATACCATATGCTAATGAGCTCCTGCAGCTCTTTTTCTATGAAAAGACCCCTGCATATATGTCCACTGGGAAAGCACAAAAATCCATGGCTTCTGTCAGGTAGCCCTGTCATTGGGATGGATTGTAAGGGAGTACTTTCCTCCCCTCAGCCTCTCATCAGTGCTCTTTTACTGCTTGCATGTTATCTGACCTTATGGTGTCTCCAGCTGCAGGACACTATGCTGGGGATCAACAGCTTTCAACTTGTTTTCTTGCTTTGCCTGCTTGCTTTGCCCATGCGTGCGAATTGTATTCATTGGCTTCAACTAGTCTAGGAGGTTGTTTGAATTCACTATAAGTCAGGGGTCTCCATTATCCACAGCCATTCCTGACACGAGCTGTATACGTGTCTTTCGTTATGATTCACCAATAAACAGATTCTTCTTCTGAAGTTCTGCATTGTGTGACCTGACTAAGGAACCTGACACTTCTTAGCTTTGTTCGCCTTGAACACATCACAAAATATTAGACTGAACATACCTCTATTCTAAAAATCCCCACTGTTTCAGTGATAAATGCACCACATGACAACTGCCACGAATACTTACTAGAGGAATGACATACTAGTAATTAACTTGGGTGACTGAAATCTGATTAATGTATATATATAAACAGCTGCAAATATTAAATTTTTATCTTTCTATATATTCACATACTAGAAGACAAAGTCTGAACATTATTATAAACCTTCTTGCTTTATTAATGACCAAGATAATAAAATATTTATTTCAACAAATTACTTTTGGTATCTTGATTAACCCTAACTGCTACTTAATTAAAAGGGCTGTACTCACAAAAGTCCATCTAACTATTAGGTTAATCACCAATTTACAGTGGGGTGACTGGTCTGTCCTGCTTGGTTTCTCAACATCTTAATAAAAATAGCCTTTGCTGGCAATTTCCCTGACCTCAGCCAGTAGAATGTAATCTGTATTCACTGATAACAAAGGAAAACTTGGTGCAACTGTATAATTGGATAGTTCTTCAGATCATTTGAGAAAGTTTAACCAGTTTTACTGAAGTTGGAGGATCTCGGTTGTGAATGTTTAAGGTTCTAAGATATGCCCCCAACTCTTTTTCCAAATGTATCTTCCTCCCAAAATGTATTTCTGCTTTTCATTAGACCCAAGAACGCAGGTACATTCAGAAATCACACAATTTGCTATGTTAGGGATGAAATAGATTCCCCTCAGTCTCATCACATGGTACTCAACTAAGATTTCTTGCCTTGAAATTAACTCTGGTTCCTCATGACATAGGTATGCAGTATTCAGATATGTGAATGTTTACTCTCTGCAAATTTGGGTCCTCAACCAGGATTAAATCCTGGTTTGGAAACCTGGTTTATGAAAGTAAATAATCTCAGCTTTATCCAAGCACCTGCCTTCATACATTACAAGGAATTGGAGTTAGTGTCTTACTAGGAATTAAAGCCCTTCACAGTCTGGGGCCATCATATTTCACCGACCACCTTTCCTATTATAGTCCTTTGCAGGTTCCCTAAGGCCTCCTCCTTACCCTGCACTCCTGCCCATCAGGCTGCTCTGCTTTGCCTCACACTAGGCTAGGCATTCTTGATCATAAGACATATGATCATAAGATTTATGAAATACTGTGCCAGAGCAGCAGCAGAGGGCACTGTTTTGTTTTTTTTGTAAGGGCCCTGTTCCAGAGAGGTAGAAATCTGCCTGATAGTTACAGGAGAGAGTGTTCTATAATTTTAGGCTGCCTTCCTTTTTGTGTATGTTTGTTGGGATGACTAGTATTGATTTTATTATACTATTGTTATCTGATATTGCATTTGTAAGCCATCTGGTGTCTTCAGAGGAAGTGTATCAATATTTAAATAAATAAAAAGATCTTGTGTGATAAGGGCAGAGCAGAGAAGTGGCAAAATAATCACACCTGTGGTGGCAAATTATGGCTTAGTGTGATGTCTGAATGCAGCCACACAATTTTTATTATCATAATTTGCTTCATTTACAGCTCACCTTCTTTTTGAGACTCAAGGGAAATTACCAAATTAGAAAACAATGCAATATAAATATTCAGGGTTGTACCCAGCACAGTTTCCTCTTCCACTAGAACTTTTATACCAGTGGAATCACTAGAAAAAGACCATGGTAGCTGCTTGCACTAAGTCAAGCTTATTGTATTTCCACTTGCATTTCTGCTTGTGCAAGATCTTGTGCAGGGCACCACGTTTCCATTTGCTTATTGCTGGACCCAAGCCTAAAACTACAACCCTATTCCCTTTATAAGAATGTTCTTCTGAGCAAATCTGTTTGACACATTCTGCAAAACAACAGAACTATGGGAGGCTTCCTGACACTCTCAGGCAGGCCATTCCACCAGGTGAGGGCACACCAGAAAATGGTAATAACAGGTGTTAATCTTACCTCCTTGCACCTTCAGGAGGTTTTGCTCAGATTAGCAAAGCTGTTGCCACAGGCAAGAGAGTTGTTTTTAAGAAATATAGGTCACAAATGTTTAATGTAGCTGGGAAAGATTGAAGGTCAAAGAAGAAGGGGACGGCAAAGGATGAGATGGTTAGACAGTGTCATCAATGCAACAAACATGAAATTGAGCAACCTTCAGAGGACAGCAGAAGATAGGAGGGCCTGGCGTGATCTGGTCCATGGGGTTGCGAAGAGTTGGACTCGACTGTGTGACTGAACAACAACAAATCAAGCCAGGTCCTTCTTTAGTTTTGAATACAGAATGGGAAAGCTTGATGTCTTTTCATCTAGCAGTTGTTCTGTACCACTATAAGTAGTATCCACTTTTCAACCTGACATGTTCACAGTTTGACATTTAGAGCCACTAGATACAATGATGGCCAGATACCAATACTCTTCTCCCATCACAGCTCTTCTTGGAATTGATGCTTTTTTTCTGTCAAGGTGAATAACTCCTAATTCATTCACCTCTCAGACGAAGGCCTATTATGCATGGATGTTTTGCCTTGCTTTCACTGTGCATGTCTGTCAGGTTTTCTTTTTTATTCTGCATTGATTTGCGTCCCTTCAGAGCTCAGTTTGCTTTCCATTTGCTGTTTCCCCAGGTTTTCTGAGAGTGCTTTTGGTCCAGGTTTTCCCTTGCTTTGCTTCCAAGCCAAAGGTAATTCAAAAACATACAGATTCCCTCAGATTCCCCCCCTGCCCTTTCACCTCCCCTCCAAGGCCACTCCACTGCCCACATTGAGGTTGTTCCTCCCACTCTGCACCTTCCACCATCCTCATCCCTTCATCAGTGTACAAGCTCCATTTTCCCTTCATTTTTTTTTTACAAGCGGCATGAGACTATCACTAGTCTTGGATTGCTGAATCCAAGTTTAAAAGGAACTGTATGAGGTTTAGTTCCCTGCTGGTATTGACTTGAAACAGGGATTGGAGAGGAGGCAAATGGCAGCGTCCCCAGTGCAAAAAAAAAAAAAGGATTTCAGTGCTGCATGCAAACAAATAAAGGGAGGGATCATCAGTGTGGAATACACATTGATGGGGTCCGAACTGGCAGAGACTGACCAAGAGAGAGATCTTGGAGTCATACTAGATAACTCACTGAAAATGTCAAGACAGTGTGCGACTGCAATAAAAAAGACCAAAGCTATGCTCAGGATTATTAGGAAGGGAATTGAAAACAAATCAGCCAGTATCATAATGCCCCTGTATAAATCAATGGCGCAACCTCATTTGGAGTACTGTGTACAGTTCTGGGGCTCATTAGCTTGGAGAAACGATAGCTGAGGGGTGACATGATAGAGATTTATAAGATTATGCATGGGATAGAGCAGGTAGAGAAAGAAGTAGTTTTCTCCCTTTCTCACAATACAAGAATTCGTGGGCACTCCATGAAATTGCTGAGCAATCAGGTTAGAATGGATAAAAGGAAGTACTTCTTCACCCAAAGAGTGATTAACATATGGAATTCACAAGGTGGCTGCTGTGAAGATAAAATGGGTGAACAGGAAAAGATGCTTTAAACTGCCTTGGTTTCCCAATAGGGAGAAAAGTGTGGTATAAATATCTTAAGATTTAAACAATCAAATGAGACACAGAGGGGGAGCTGAGGGGCACCTGAAACTTGAAGGTGGATGGATGGCAGAGAAAAACCAGCCACTCCTGGGGCAGATGGGAACTTTGTTGCAAGAGATCAGGTTTGGGAGAAAGAGGCCACTCAACTCACTTTGCCCCCTGAGGTTCCACCCACCTTTGGGGCCTCTCCCAGAATGCCTGAGTGAGGAACTGCAGCAGGAGCCAGCTCTACGCTTCCACTGGGCAGCCAATGCAGCCCCAGGTCACCACTCTGTCACTATCCTTGCCAGAGTGGTGTTACATTGGCACCCATTACTTGAGTACAAGGGTATTTGTTAATGGGTTTTTAATTGTGTTGGAAATTGCATCAGACTCTTGAAGAGAAAGGATGAAATGGTTTTAAATAAATACAGCAACATAAAAAAAACCTCTCCAGAGATTCTGCCAGAGGACTCCTACTGCATACAAATTGCAGCCCTGTGAAAAGTGTGGTGGAGTTGCAGCTGACTTTGTTTTATTTTAAGATTAAACCCAGCACAAACTGGGCCATTTTATTTTTTAGAAAGAAGAAAAGATGCTACACATCAAAACAACAAGACAAAGAAATAACAACACATTACTACAACAACACAAACCTACACTACAGTATTGGAGCTTGTACTTATTATCCAGTTGAATTTGTATATTCTGTTCACATCTTATCTAGTTTTAAGCATCTTTCTTTGATTATGTAATCTATTTTACATGATACAACATATTACTTAAATCTTCATAATTTCTGTATATAGTCCTCAATCCACCTATAGAATTCACGACAAGTATTTTTGGAAGATCCTTCTTTTTTGGCTTGTAACTGGAGAGTTAAATTGTCCATTTCTGCTGCTTCAAACAGTTTATTTATGATTTCTTCTTTTGTAGGCACTTCTTTTTTCCAATACTTTGCATATAAAATTCTTGCTGCAGTTACAACATGTACAATTACATATGTATGTATCTTTGTAAAAGAATCAGGAATAATGTTTACTAAAAATAATTCAGGATTAAATGGTATGGTTGTGTCTAACATTTTTTGTAAGATTCTATGTATCTATATCCAATATGTTTTAGCAATCTTACATGTCCACCACATATTCCAGTATTGCTTTTACATTTCCATCATGTATTTGACATATTCGGATACCATTTAGCTAAGTTTTCAGGAGTTACATGCCATCTATAAAACATTTTTTATACATTTTCTTTATAAGAACTTGCCTTTGTAAATTTTATGTTTAGTTTCCATACCTTAGACCATTCATCCATTTGGATATTATGACCTATATTTTGTGCCCATTTAATCATAGCTTCTTTTACCACTTCATTCTGCATTCTCTTTTTTTGACAAAACCCTCCTAAAAAGGAGAGGAGTTTATTCTTTTTATAAATGGAAAGAGGTAGGGTATATAGAGGGATTAAGAAAAGAGTAGAGTGAGTATTCTGTTAAAAAAGGTTAATTTTAGTCAGTATAAATACAGTTTTTGGCAATCAACGTGATTAGAGAGTCTTCTTTTCATCTAACAAAAATCCAAAATAGCTCTGTTAGTAAGGTTAGTAATGTCCTTTGGGGTTAGTTGTTAATCAACTCCTTTCAGACGCTTCCCGAACAATTATTTCTTAGGTTGTCTTCTTTTGGTATCCCTCAGGTTATAAGATGGGCCCTCTTTGACTTTCACGTCTCCTGCTCCGGCACCTCCCTCTTCTGGGCCGCTGTCGTCTTCACTGATCAAATCTGTCCAAGTTGCGAGTGCTGCCTCTTCCTCTGGACTGGCGTGTCTCTTCAGAAATTCTTGTGCTTTGAAGATGGAGTCAATCTTTTCTCTTTTATCCTTATACTTGAACACCAGGCCTTCAGGGAAAGTCCATCTGTAAATAGTCTGATGTCTTTGTAGAAAAGTGGTCAATCCTTTGTATGCCTTCCTTTTCATGAGGATTTCATAAGGCACATCTTTCAATATTCTGATAGTCTGCTCCCCAATCTTCAAGGGCACCGCTGAAACAGCACGCAGAATTTGATCTCTGGTACTCTGCTTAATAAACTTGACAACCACTTCTGCTGGCAGATTATTTTTCTTTGTAAAGGTGGAATAGGCTCTATAGACCTTATCCATCTCTTCTTTTAACTCTCGCTGTTCTCTGCCAGTTACGGGTGCCAAGGCATTCACTAGTATAGATCTGAGATCTTCTTTCTCTTCTTCTTTAATGCCCTGAAAACGGAGAGTCAGATTCGATTTCTCCATTTGCAACATCAAAATTATTTTTTCTTGCTCATCCTGGTGCTTTTCTAATTTATTGACCTTTTTCTTCACTTTTCCGATGTCTTCCGTCGAGACCAAACATTTCTGTGCGATCTCCTCCATCTTCTTTGACGTTTCTGTTAATTGTTTTTGTTGACTGTTGAGAACACCTTCCATGTTAGTTAAAGTTTCGCTGATTTTCTGTATTTGGACCAGCAGAGGGTGGAGTAGCTCGCTTTTCTATTGATTTACAGCAGGCTCTGGAGGGGGGTTACCCGGACCGGAAGTCCCGCCTCCCTTCTTTTCCGGTTTCAAAGGGACCTTTTTCATTGCCGACATTTCTTTTATTTGTTTACTTTATCAAAGTTCGTGTCGTGTCCCTCAGGAGACCCGCTAACTCTTTAGCTTCAGTAGCACCCCAAAGGTAATTTCACCAACCCTTTTTCCCTTTCGTCCCCCTTAGCTTTCTTTTATAAGTCCCGCTTCTCAGTGGGGGGGGATTCCCCCTCCTCCCAAATGCTTATTCGCTTACGGGGGAAGGGCTCGGGTTTTCGCTTCAAATTTAGACCTCCAACTCACGGTTCGATGCCATTTCTTCTTTTTATTTTAATTCATGTTGCTGTACCTCACTCCTGGAAGTCGGTGGCGCTGCTACGTCCCATACGGGCACTACGCAGCGGGGCCGATTGGGGCGGGGAGAAAGCCTCAATTTCCCGGCTGTGTGCCGGCAAAGAGGCTACTCCCCAAGCGCCCCCGGTTCGGAGCCTTTGTCTAAGGCTCACTAGGGTCTTTCGCACATGCGAAGACCCCCCCTAACTGCGCGTGGGCTAACCACCTCCGGGAGCGTCCCGAAAGGTGGCCACCATTCGCAACGCCGAAACCGAAACCGTTCATTCTGCATTCTCATATCTTTTAACACATTATAAATTCACTTTATATATTTACAATCCTTCTCAAACATAATTTTATCAAGCTCTGCAGGTGAATCATAACAACCAGTTACATTATCTTTAGTGAATCTAGAATCTAGTTGTGCTCTTTCCCACCAGTTCAACTGTGTACCTCTTCCTTTGAGTTCTTCTTGGGTCAAAAGTTGGTTTTGTTTATTCAAAAAATCTTCATATGTCCAGGCTAAAGCTTTTGAAAATATCTGGGGACGAACAAATACTTTTAGTGGTGAAACCCATTTAGGTATTTTAGTATAAAATAGGTTCTGTACTTCATCCCATTGTTTCAGTAATGCTGCTCTCAGAGCTGGCTTGCCTTGACCGTGCCGGCCCTCAGGGGTGCCAAATGGCACCCCCCCGAAAAGCCCCCCCACCGACCTAACCGAGTGCCCGCCTCCGCTGCCTCCCCGCCACCACTGCCAAGAGCGCCCGGTCAGGCTCAGGAGGCGGCGGCGCGGCTCACCTGCCCGCACGCTCACCCTGGGGGGGAGAGGCGGGGGGGTGTCCTGAGCACCTGGCCACCACCAGTGCCTGAGTGCCCGCCCGGCCTGGGCTGGTGAGCAGAAGGCGCCGGAGCCATGTCCTCTGCCTCCCCTTGCTCCTGAAGGGGGGGCGGCTGGGCGACCATTGGCCTCCTCCTCCTCCTCCTGCCCGGAAGAGGTGGGAGCGGCATGGCGGTGGGGACTCTCCCCGCTGCCACTGCTGCCAGTGCTGAGTGTGGGCGCAGTGGCCAGGGCTGGCAGGCAGAAGGCGCCAGAGCCACATCCTTTGCCCCCGGCCACCCCCCCACTCTGGTACAGGGCCTGCAGAGGGGGGGCATCTGGGCGACTATTGGCCTCCTCCTCCTCCCGCCAGGAAGAGGCAGGAGCGGCATGGCGGAGGGTGGCAGGGACTCTCCCCGCCGCTGCTGCCGCCAGTCCTGAGTGCCCATGTTATGCTAGCTGATTTATAATATAAATGCCAGTCTGGTAGGACAAACCCTCCTCTTTCTTTTTGACTTGCAATATTTTCAGTTTTATTCTGGGTTTTTCCGCTTGCCAGATAAACTGTCTTCTTAGCTTATCAAGTCCTTTAAAATATTGTAGATTTTTTATTATAGGTATCGTTTGAAATAAGATCACTCTTGGTAAGATGTTCATCTTCACTGTCGCTATTCTTCCCATAAATGATAGGTTTAACTGTTTCCAATTTTGTAAATCCTTCTTGATAGTTGCCATTAGTTTTACATAGTTTTCTTTGAATAGAGAGCTATATCTGTTCATTAAGTTTATTCCCAAATACTTTATTTTCTTCTTTACTTCTGTTCCTGAGCATTCCTGTATCTTTTGAGCTTGGTTTTTGGTACAGTTCTTTAATAGTATTTTAGTCTTTTTAAAGTTGATTTTTAATCCAGCATACCGACCATATTCTTTTATAGTCTGAAGGAAAGGGTCTATTGTTTGTGGCTCTTCCAGGATAAAAACCAGATCATCTGTAAAAGCTTGAAGTTTATATTCTTCCCCTTTAATTCTAAGTCCTCTAATGGAGTTAAGTCTCCTTATCCTTTCACATAGCACCTCTAAAGCAAAGATGAACAGAAGAGGAGATAAGGGGCACCCCTGTCTAGTTCCTTTTTGTATTTCTATATTTTGTGAAAGATTTCCATTCACCATTATTTTGGCAGACTGATGTGTATATATTGCCTTCACCATTGCAAAAAAGTAGTCTCCACATTTCCATGCAGCTGTCTTTGCATAGGCGCATGCACACAAAGAAACACATACACACGTTGTCAACAATCACAGCTTGCAATGCCAGTGTCAGTGGGTTATACCATGCATTCTGTATACTCAAGATGCTCCCCCATGAGCTTGTGTGACTCTTTCCCATTTTTTCATAGTGGTCAATAACACAGCAAAGAATCCCCTATTATGGCATTATGGAAAATATCCCTTATGACAATATGGAAAACAAGGCTTTCACAGCTGCTTGTCAGTTTCAGGGGAAATCTGCTCAATTTCAAAAGTGGGTTTCCCTCCTTTGCTTGTGTTCCCTTCTGTTCCCTTTCATTCAACAAACTAATGCTAAAATGCATGCACAAAACTTGAACCAGAAGGATTTAAATGGAAGGTGCTTGCTGGATGCTAGTGTGCAGCTGCAATAAGGCAGTTACATAATTTTGAAAAAAACTTTGGATGCCACCCCCCATATGTCACAAGTGACATTCCCACCCTGATTTAGAAAAATGCATTTTTAAAAAATTGTAGCTACAGAATAAATACACCAGAGGAAAAAGAATGCCGTGTAAGGTGGGGACAGAATCTGTAGTCAAGCTTAAAGGCTTACTGCTTGGAAAATCTGTGGTAAGATGTTAGTGCCTATGTTTAGTGAAGTTCATAGGGGAAAGCTTAATCCTCTAGAGAAAATCCCCGTCTCTAAAAATACCTATCTGGATGCGTTCATTAGTGCTGGTTAAGTGCTGTAACACAGAGTGAATCCAGCTTGTGTAAGAGCATAGATTGTACCTAAATTGGACATAATTAGATAGAAAACTTGCTGCAGTTGGGAGCTGCTTTGTTTGTTATTTTTTAAATAGATATACAGAAATTATTTTAAGGTGGATGGAAAGGTTATGTGGGAAGAGAAAGATCCATGCCTGTTTCCCAGAGAAGGTACTATGGGTTCTCTACAGCTTCCAGAACTCTGCCAAATGTATGTCTTCTCTGGAAAATGGAAGAGTATATTGCCTTCCCCTTATTTAGTTCATTTTTACCCCATTGTTCCATACCAAGGAGGTCAGGATAGCACATCTCCCATCCCTCATTTTATCCTCACAACAACCCTATCAGGTTGGTTAGAATGAGAGAGAATTATTGACCCATGGTCACCCAATAAGTTCTATACCAAGCAGGAATTTGAACCTTGGTCTCCCTGGCTGCACTTTAACCACTATACTTCCTAGCTTTACCTCCACATGTATTTCTAAATCCAGATGGTATATTGTTTTAAATAAAAGTACTATTGCTATACTATTTGGGATACAACACAGCAAATGCAGTAGGACTAAATAATTTACAGAACAACACATGCTGAACCTATCTTAGAATATGGCACAATCCACATTTCCATTTACCATGGGAAGGTCCCATTATATGTGTGAGCCTGTGAAAGGTTAGCAGCTGTGGGCATCGCCAAATTATTGCTGCCTTTGTTGTTGTTCATTCGCACAGTTGAGTCTGAGTCTTCGCGACCCCATGGACCAGATCACGCCAGGCCCTCCTGTCTTCCTCTGTCCTCTGAAGTTTGCTCAATTTCATGTTCGTTGCATCGATGACACTGTCTAACCATCTCATTCTTTGCCGTCCCCTTCTTCTTTGACCTTCAATCTTTCCCAGCATCAGGTTCTTTTCCAGTGAGTGCTCCCTTCTCATTTGGTGGCCAAAGTATTTGAGCTTCAACTTCAGGATCTGGCCTTCCAGGGAACAGTCAGGGTTGATTTCTTGTAGGATTGAATGATTTGATCTCCTTGCAGTCCAAAGGACTCTCAAGAGTCTTCTCCAGCACCACAGTTCAAAAGAATCTATTCTTCAGCACTCAGTCTTCCTTATAGTCCAACTCTCGCAGCCATACATTACTACTGGGAATACTATTGCTTTGACCATGCAGACTTTTGTTGGCAGGGTGATGTCTCTGCTTTTTATCATGCTGTTTAGGTTTGCCATTGCTTTCCTCCCAAGGAGCAGGCGTCTTTTAATTTCATGCTGCTTTTTTTTTTACTGCCTTTATCCCAGATTTAAAACTCCAGGCCTTACATTTTCAACTACCTTTAATGAAACTACAACTATTGTGTAAATGGACTCTGTGATGTACATGGTTCCATAGGCTGAGAGACCAACACTATAGAAAAAGAAAGAAATACCTTCCATTGAACAAAAAATAATGTATTTGTACTCACTTGTGTTGTAAAGACTACATCTGCCTGCCTCGCAGGTTACACCTCTGTAGTGGGGATACAGCATTTTTCTGAATGCCCAACATCCAATTTTCTCTTATTTGGGAAATGTACTACTTTTCTCCTATAATGTATTCATTGCTATCATGCTGTATGATATATGATTGTACAGTTTCATGGGCACCTTCTGGACATCTTTTCTACTACAATGACAGTTCTCAAGATTCTTGCTCCTCATGTCATAAGCACTGCCTGATGGGGCCTAACTACATGTTACTAAGTTCTCAGGTTGTGTGTGGGTCTGCCATGAGGACTTTCAATCAGATATACATTGTGAGTTCGCAGTGGGTTCGCAGGGGCCCACTTCAGATCAGGACAGTAAAATGGGGGGGGGGCTTATGCCTTCCTCTCTATTTCCCAGATCTGAAATGGCTTGGTAGGTGTTATTTGCCCACTGGGTAAGGTAAAGGTAAAGGTTCCTTTGTTCGAAAGCCAGTCAAATCTGACTCTAGGGTCGCGGTGCTCATCTCCATTTCAAAGCCGAAGAGCCAGCGCTGTCCGAAGATGTTTCCGTTGTCATGTGGCTGGCATGATTAAACACCAAGGCACACAGAATGCTTTTACCTTCCCACCGAAGTGGTACCTATTTATCTACTTGCAATTTCTTGCTTTCGAACTACTAGGTTGGCAGGAGCTGGAACTAGAAATGGGAGCTCACTCCGTCATGCGGCACTCTCGGGTCTCGAACTGCTGAACTACTGACCTTCCACAGCCTGCAGTTCAGCGTCTTAACCACTTGAGCCACCGCAGCTCCTCTTATTATTTAAAAACCTTCTGCAATTGTGCACTCCAGTGTAAAATCACCAAAGGACCAGCAATAATAATATACCGTTGATAACAGCAGTTCAAGAAGTGTATTTTATTGCAATGTAAGAGTTAGATTTGAGCCCGGTAGCACCTTAAAGACTAAGAAGATTTTTGGGGTATAATCTTTTGAAAGTCAAAGCTCCCTTTGTCTGAAGGGGAGCTTTAACTCTCAATAGCTAACGCCCTGAGAAACTTGTCGGTCTCTAAGGTACTACTGCACTTTCTACTGTAGACCAACATGGCTTCCCTCTTCAACGTATTGCAATGCTTTTCTCAAAAGACCATATTAGGTCTAATGCTATAGTCTATCTGTAGCCTGGGTCACAAAATTCCCTGAACCTATAATTTATTTTGGGCCTGAAAATCTACTAACCTGGAAACTTAGAATGAAGTTAGAGGCATCTAATCAGGCTACAAGTTGTATTTCAAGGTTGAGTTGATTCGGCCCAACATTGCCCCAAGCTCTTTAACAGAGACAGTGATTTTTAATACGATAGGCATTCTGGGGGTTGTCATGTTGACCCAATTAACTTAATGAACTCTCCCTAGTGTGGCAGGCAGATACCTGCTTCTTAGTTGTAAAAAGAACAAGACATGAAAGACATTTCTTCCTTCATATGCCTATGATGCTTTGCTACATTTCTTAACTGGTGATAAAGTCTATCCCTATGTAATACCACAGGAGATAAGTTAGTATCACTGGCCCATTATAGGACCCACTGGATGCATCCTGACTTAAACACACACACACACACACACACACACACACACACACACACCAGAATCATTTAAGATTCAAATTCATCAGCCCTACCAGCTTTCAACTGAATTATATGATCAAATTATCAAAACCTGCTGAGAAGTTTAATAGTGTCATGACTTTCTTTTGGCAAATCCCAGGAGCAGATCATTTGCCAGGTAATTACAGTTGTCTCATACCCATATTTCATAGGGTCAGAAGCCCTACCTCAGTAGGGTAGAGAATGTATGTATCACCAAGATGTGCACACATGCTTCTTATCTCTAAAATGGGTTTGAGAAGCATTGACTGATGCTCACCTAGCCTGTGAGACTGCAAAGGAGGAGTTGACCAAGCCCAACTCTTGTGCCTCTGCCACCCAGTCCCAAGGCAGGGTATAGAAGCATTGGCAGGGCAGCATAGAAGGAAGGCAGTTGGGGTGGCAAAATGCTTTCGGTTGCCCCTGGCTGCCTAGCACTTCTGTCTACTGTATTGATCAGCCACCACTTCCTCACAACCACCAAAGCACAGAGCTATCTCTAGCACTTTGATTAGGTAATATCTGACCATGACAAAATTTAATCTTCATAACTTCGGTCACCATGCTATCAGGAACCCAGTGCAAAACACAGAATACAGCACATGAACTTCCACAGCATGAAGCTCTAACAACAGGACAGCCCAGAACTTGTCATGGAGTCCATGAAGACCTCAGCTGTAGTGGCAAGGAGGCCTTAGTGTGAATGGTGAAAAACCTGAGGAATGTTTCTCCATACAAAAAAATTCTATCCACACAAAAATTAAATGTCAGAGACAAAGATTCTTACCTACCCTTATCCTTAATATTCAAGTTTTCCATGTATAGGAAATATCTTTTTCAGCCATGTGGTCTAACATCTGCAATCTCGAGCCCAAGCACAGAATCAATACTTTTATGGGAGCTGGGCCTGAACCTGCTCAATCTATGTGCTCTCTGGACTCAGTCCTGAAAGGTCCTGTTTGGCCTAAATTCCTTAGAGATGGAGGGAGAGGCTCCCCACTTTACAGTACCAGTTGGTTCCCTTACCTACAAACAGTCTGTAACTAAGAACAAGGCAACCAAAAACAACCAAACTATGGAGGCCATTTTTAATTATGTGCTGCGATGTTTGTGATGGCTTGGAGGAAAATGGCACAACTCCCATGGTTGCATACCAGCAGGTCACCACAATAGGAAAGCTTGTACCACAAGCTATTTACAGAACTCTCCATATTTCATGTGCATCAGTCAATTGCAGATTAATCTTCTCTCACTTCCTTCCCACAGATGAACACTGTTCACATATTCTTTGGTAAAAATTCTTTTGTAATAGAGGAGGGTGTGCCAATACTATCCAAATAACTCGACTTGGTTAGCTGCTACTCATCTTTCTCTTTTTAGACTCCAACTTGGTATTATCTTAAGGTCTATTCAAGCACAGTAGAATTTAATCACTGAAGGAAAACTATATTATATCAAAGAACATTAATTTACAAGCATGTTAGAAAAGACTGTAGAAAATAAACATTCAGCTAGCTTTGATATATCCACATCTCCCAATATGCCAAGGGTGGGGGATCACAAACAAAGAAAACCTAAGCCACCATCAAATCAACATTTTAAAGAAAATGTTCTATGATCTAATGAACTGTGAACAGTACCACTTCTCTCTGCATTCAGGCTGACTTTATTAGCCCCCCTTTAAATAGGATTTTCAGGAAAGTGGGCAGAGAAATGTACTTCAAAAGCAAGCTCCAGAACCTGAAAGACACCAGCTTAAGCACTGGCAGTAATTGAAATCACAGAACAACACATCCAGACAATTCCTGCCAGAAGATTAAAATTCATAACTACATAGAAAGCATCACTTCAGTACCTCCTCAACAGGAAAACAAGTTTAAATCCCAGATTTTTACCTTTGATGGATGCAAGTCTAATGATGATCTGCATTCAACTAGGTGCTTTATAAAACATAGTTTTATACAGCAACTAGAAGAATTTGTCCTCTAAAACTCTTGTTTTCCTCTCTCATATAACTGATCAATGGGAAGTTAAGGGTCAGCCTTCTTCAAGGAAAGGAGCTCTGGGATCTTTTGAGGTCCCTGAACATTTACAGGTCTAGAAGAAACAGTTGCAAACAACCAGTGAGCCTAGGTAGGGTTAAAACTGCATGCCTGGATCAATGCAAGTCACAGAGTTTAACAGGCTCAGAAGCCCCAAAGTTGTTTCTCCTCAATTTCTGCTTCTAGAATCTAGGCAGCCAAAGATCAACTATCTTCCTCTGTCTTCACTGTTCCCTGGATAGCTCTCCACATGGGGAAGGTTTGCTGAACAAACTGTGTTTTATCATTGCTCCTCTGTACAGGATTGTTCACTAGTTAATCCAAATACTCCAGTGAATTATTGGACCCCACCCTGATCAATACATTGCCACCCACAGGGTGCCCATCCGAAGACATCCACGAAGAACCAGCAATATGAGTCTACAATATGTAGAATCTACAATATGTAGATTTGATTATATGGGCCTATAAATCAAACCGGTGTACAAATTCCTGTTGCTGCACATCAGTTATATTGACCTTTATTAATCTCGCATGTTTGTCTTTAACAAATATATCATTTTCACATACTATAATGAAACTTCAAGGTAGGGAACAAAATGCCCGTGAATTATATGGTTCAGCCAGAGCCCCTTACACCTCCTGCACGATCCAGTGGTGCTGCTCACCTGGTGCGTCTGACAGAGTGGAAGGGCTGCCAATGGTCCCTTTCCTTCCCTCCTAAAGGTTATGGTTACAGGGTCAGGCTGAAGCCTCTGAAGAACACATTTCCCTGGAGTTTGCACATTCAAGAAATGGTATAGGATCAGACATTGCAGTGTGTTCACTAATCATTTGAGAATCACTGCATAACACAGTCTGCTCTTTTGGACTGTAAGCCTTTTCTGACACCATTTTTGCTTCAAAATGAAGTCCCATGAGAAGGCCCAATGTTATACATGCAGGATTTGCAAAATCTACCTATGAATACAATATAATTTGCATAATGCACAATATATATATATATATATAGAATATACAATGACTACTTATACAGGTGCATGCAAAAAGTCTCACAAAAGGAATAAAATATACATCAAGATAAAACACTCATTTGCCTTTATATATGCATGAAAATGCACAAAACATTCATTGCTTTCACACACACTAAATAACGCACTTTCAATCCATGTTCAGTGTACTTTCCAACTGGATTTAACTGTGTAAAAAGGCAAAATCTACTTGCAAAGAGTTGCTGAAGTGGATTGGAATGGCATTATTCAGCATGTGTGAAAGCGCCCATTATTACAAAGTAAAAATACCTGCACAACCAGCCTCCATGCCTTTTAAAAAATGAAAACTTGTGTGCAATTTTTGCAGCCTACAGTGACATCAGCCCTGAATTCTCACACTTTGAATGTACACAACACAGAGCATTCTATTCACTTCAGTAAATACAGAACAATGTTTTCAACACACACACACACACATTTTGTGCAATACTCTGTCATAAGGTAGGTGAAAAAAAAGTTACCATAAAAATAGCAGTGTTATCCATCTGCAAAGGTATTCCCAGTTCAAATTTGTGCTGGAAGGCTTTAGTGTTGTGTTCCCAGTGGGCAGGAAAACTATCAAGCGCTGCAATGAAGCAATGCTTTCTGTCAGGCTGCACTACCTAATGAGTTTCAGAAGCTGCCTTTGTAGGTCATATGTAACCCAGCGTGATCTTTTACACTACTTTAGAATGTCACAACTTATAAACTTAGATGATGCCATTCCCCCATGCTGGGTTTACAGCTGCGATTGCAGCCCCCTTGTCGTTCTCTCAACCGGAGCTGGACTGCACTACTCTGCAGCCTTATAATTCAAAGAAATGCTATATGTCACAGACAAACACCAAGGGTGATTCTGTTCTGTAGCAGAGGCTATTACAATGAATCAACAAAACCACTCATGGAGTCTCCTGGAATTCAAACTAATTTTGCTAGTAATACGTTCTGCAGAGAAGTTTACCACAAGGGATTTTGGCTGTCAGGATTTGCATCATACTCTCTTTCTTACCATTTGAAGATATTTCAGAAAAGCAAATTTGAACATCACTATCACTGTGGTGGAAATTTGCTCCTCCCTCTTGCCTAGATTATATTTAAATAGTGAATACATTTTGCTAACTTTCCTCAACTGCATCTCCCACTGAGCTATTATTTCTTTATCATATGTATAATTATAACTCTTTGTTGGGTTTTCTGAATAGCCATATAATTGATTACTGAGAAGCATTTTTAAAAAAGCATCACAGGTGTGTCTCATGGCCCTAAACCTTCCTCTGGATACCTCACCAGAGTTATAAACAAGACTGCTGGAATAGCTATATCATAAATCACTAAAGGTGGGACATCAGCAAAGCATTCCTGGGGTGTGTGTGTGTGGAATGACCAACCGCTGTGCCAGCATATCACCAAGGCATGCCAATATGCTGGTGTAGTGCCCTGCTGTTGCTGCACTGCAGCCACGTACCAGCAAGGCACCATTGTGCAGCTAATCAAAGTACCACTGGCGCAACCATCTGCACTGGCAGGGGAAGGGGCAGGCCCATGGGTGTGACACAAATTAGCCAGCTCCCTACACTTCCCCAGCCTGAAAATGCTCCCCAGAACTTTACTCCAGTAAAGTGATGCCAGCAAAACCCACAACATAGCTCATAAGTGCCCATGCAACCCAAAAGGTGACTTCCCTACAAAAGGTGTGTGTGTGTGGCTTGAGGCAAGGATGGTTGTGTGTGGGTCGCACTTTTGCTGCCAGTCAGACCCTTGCCAGGCGGAATTGGTGGGCATCCTGTCTGCCACATGGGCCCCTTCCCTTGTGGGCTATGGAAGGGATGCCCACTCCACTTGTCTCTGTTGGGGTTGTGTAAGTCACTGGGTCTTTCCTCCTTGTCCTTTGGTGCTCCATGGGGGTCGGTGGGGGTGGCATTAAGGCACACTGTCTGAATCAGTGGTTGGCTGAGCCTGTAAGTTCCACTCAGAGGGAAGTCACCAGGTGGGTGTTGGTGGGTGTTGCCAGGGTTGCTATGGGCACCAGCATGCTCATTCTGCATTCTGCACCATGCAAAAGGGTGCATGTTGCTTCCCCCTCCCCCCCCGAATGTTCGCAGGGAATGTGTAAGGTAACAGAAACAGTTTTCAACCATGTGTTTTCTCAAAGCTGTTATTATTCATTCTAAATGCTCTAGGTATTGGACAGATCTACAACTTGTGTTTTTTTTTACAATTTCAAGAAAAGTGTGGTATATACACATATAAGGTATACAAAGTCTACTTCATTCTGTTCCCATGCAATGGATACTGGCTGAAGAGAACACTAGAGAAGAGGAGGGCTCAGCCTAGGACTACACTATTATAGAATAAAAGCACACAAATCTCAGAAAAATACAAATGGCATTTTGAACTGTATTAAATGTACCTGTGTACATCTTCTCAGGAGAAACTATGGAGGGCTGACACCTGGCATGCTAGCTTGTGGGAAAGAACTGAGATTCTTTGCAAAAGATTTCGTGTGCAATAAACCAGTTGCTGAAAAGACCATAAGGGACATTTTGTTTCTTAACAGCCTATTTAAATGATGTTACTAGCCAGCAGAGGGAGTATAGCACTCCAGAGCACTGCAGGGGACAAAATAACAAAAATCAAACATGATTCTCTGGGCAGGCTAAAGATAAAAGTGGCCTTTGAAAGAATTAGTATTTGTGCATTAAAGTAGGGAATGTCATTGTGTAGAATTAGGGAATAAAAAGCATGAGAACAAAAAGGCAGACAAAAAGTAATTTCATAGGAAAACAACTAGTCTTTCAAAAGGAACTTCTGATCAGACATAGCATCACTGAAATGCTAATACAACATCACTGTGATGTGCTAATGAACAGCTTCAAGATCAAGGGAACCACAAAAAGGAGCACTAGAACAAGGATTTAGGAAGAGCAAGGTTATGTGGTTTGAATGAGGCGTTTAAAACCAAAATGGGAGAAACAGAGGAAAATAGCTGTTCAGAATGATGTCACCAAGACAGGAGGAAACTGATCCTTACCATCCTGCTACTGTCTGAACAAAATTATTTGTATTCCAGTTTTCTGCTGTTTTCAAGTACTCAGTACAGCATATAACATAAAAAATGAATTGCAATATAATCAGCCTAAGCTGTTACAAAACATTTGATCCTAAGCAATAGCAAATGATCTGTTACATTAATTCTGTATACTGTGCCCCCCAAAAAAACTGTTGTTCAAAACAAAAACTGCCCTTTAGCCTGCTTCTGGGTATAATGGAGCATACAAATTTTCCCTTGGCTTTGCACCATCATCTGTGAGTGAGCATTTTTTCAACATGGTCATTTCATCATTGAGTTATAAAGGTAATTTACACAACTACTTTGTGCCTTCTTTTTGATCCAAGCTTGCTATTTCTATCAGCCTGGACTGAACACATAAATGGCAATCTGAGTGCTGCGCTATTTACACAGGCAAAGGGTGGTCCCACCCCTACTAGAGAACCAACAAGTAATGGAGAAGATGGGATGATGAAAAAGAAGAGTTGGTTTTTAAACTCCGCTTTTCACTATCTGAAGGAGTCTCAGAGCAGCTTACCATGGCCTTCCCTTCCTCTCCCTACAACAGTCACCTTGTGAGGTAGGACGGGGCTGAGAGAGTTCTGAGTCACTTAACAGGCTTCATAGGAAGGAGTGAAACCCGGTCCTCCGGATTAGAGTCCACCACTCTAAACCACTACACCACGCTGGATGAGAGCCAAAGACAAGCAGTGAGGATTGGGGGGTCTACCCCCAATTACAATTTGACCAGACTTACGAAGTGCATCAGATCTTATTTATTTATTAAAAACAATTTTCTTCTGTGCTCTCACTCTCATGAGAGACGAAGCTTAAAACCCGGTTTACAAACTCTGACTTCAAATAAACTCCAAGCTACATTAGTTAAAAGATTTTAAAAGGGAAGCTGCAGGAGATCAAACCGGGTCAAAGCCATGGAGGGGTAGATGGAAAAAGAAACATCCATATAATATCTGGGAGAATAAAAATGTGTTCACTGGGTGCCTAAAGTTCAAAAAGCTCTGTGCAAGGGGAATAAAGGTGTGGGAACAGAATAAAAGGCCTTGTCACTGATGTGCACAAACCCCTGTTCCTGTACATTGTGAGTGCAGCTGTGTCAGTGGAGGGGGCACAGATCAAGTCAGCAGAAGCAGATCTTAATTGACAGGCTGGCTCGTTTTAGAATAAGTATCCCTTCAGGTAATCTGGTCTCAAGTTTTTCTGGTATATCATGCAGTGGCACAGAATTAGCTCTCTAGGAAAGCCTGATTCCTAGGATCTTAAGAATATTAGTCTTTGGTCCTGGGTTGGCTTGAACTACATCCTCTAACAGCAGTTCTGCTGGGAATAGAGAACGTGTTGCTGACAGGTTTCAGACCCTGGTTTCAGCCCCACAACAGGCTTCCCCATGTATAATTTTGAATTTAATACTAGACATTTCAAAGAGGGTCAATGTACTGTGCAATCCCAAACAATTATGACTGGTTGTTGAAGAAGATCTCTGAATATCAGTCCTGCCCTTAAGGTCAACTTTCCAAAATAAGCAGTTTCAAGATACTGCAGCCCAACCAATCTTGGGTCTGTCATTGTGTTTGTATGTAGGAATACCACCCAGCAGAGATATCTGGGAATGTGGAGTGGAAAGTGTAGCTTTGTCTCAGGGAGAGTCTCATCTCTGAGCACTAAGACATTAAGTCTTCTTCAGGCTTGGAAAGTTGGGTATCCCAGTCCCTGGCTTACACAGTCATACTCTAAGAAGAAGAAAAAAGATTGAAAAAGGGCTGATTTACCAGTGGCTGGTTATACATTCTCTCACATTATGCCTGACTTTGATTCACTCCTTAGATATTTAAACGTAAAATAAACTTCCGGAATGTATAAACATGCTCCTCAAGAATTGCAGAGAAAGAATTTGTGAAAAGGCACAACTTATGATGTTTGATTTCAGCCAGTCCAACTTGTCGATCTCTTCCTTGATAAAAGCTCATTTGGTCATTATCTGGGTTAGATCCCAGATGGCTGCTACATGTAGTCTGCTAATGAAAAGACAGTGACTTCATGTATTTAATGGCTATTTCTCTTTTCTCTGCACTGCCCACTAGCTCCTTAACAGCAATAATTAACACAAGCCTTATAGAAAACTAAAGACACCAAGTTGTTTAGACATAACTCTTGCAGTCATTAAAGAGGGACAGTCTGACTAGTTCCTTGACTGAAATCCAGCTTGAAAATTAATTTGCCTTTGATTCCCACTTCAATTAATTTTCCAGAGCTACTGCAGTTCCTCCCACGGAAGGGACTAATTGATAGTGGATGCTGGAAGCAGCCTGTGAAGCGATGCCACTGTTAGAGGATGCTTCTGTTGCATTTGGGGCATTTAAAGGAGGAACAATAAATGAAAGATCAGTACTACAAATTAATACTTTGTGCGCAATAATATACATCCAAACTAATTTAGGATGCACTATCAGAAACAGATTTAATCAAATTATACAAAGGAATAGATCCAAAGGTACCTTTCCGCTCAAGAAAGGAGTCCTTCTGAAAGTAACAATTTGGACCTAACCAAAATATTTGACTGTGATCTACTCCATTTTCATTCAATTAAAACAAGAGCCTCCACTTTCATTTAAAGGATTCCCTCATATAAATCTTACAAAGTGCCATGTGGATGTCAATAGCCACTGAGAAGTGCAAGGCCACAGCTGCTAGTAGCATAAGGACTGCCTTCACTAGAATACATCTTGACAGGACAAGCAGCCAGCAATGCAACAAAGTGCTCCAGCATGAAAGCTTTAAAAAAAGCTGCTAGCTGATGTTACCCGGGGAAAGTAGCTTTTCCAGTATTCGGATGTGGCAATTATCCTTTTTGATACATGGACTGAGAGGGCTTGTCTGTTTTGATTTGGTTGGTGTTAAAATATCTCTTGTACTCTCAGTATTGCTTCTTTTTATGGGGCCATTCCATGACTGGCACTCTTAAACAGAAATGTATTATAATAAACACAATAGTGTATTTTACCATTGCTTTCATCATTCATTTATATGCCACCAGCTGCCAGGGATTCACACAGCAAAGCAGGAATTAATGCTGCACAAGTAACACACTGACTTGCAGTTTGTTGATTAAAAGTAGAACATGCCTGACTACAGAAAGGCGGAGCAGAAGCTCAGTCTTCCCCCTCTGGCTGGCATGTCTTGCTCAAGGCATCATACTTAGTCCCTTTGATCTGGAGACATGTGTGTTCAAGGAGACAACAGAAGTACATTTATGTTTTAAGAGCTTAAAAAGAGCTGCCACACAGGACCTAGAGACTAACAGTGTACCATTAAGATCTTTGCTTTGGCAAGAGACAAGCCAGCCATTTCTGGTTACAATATCCTTCACCTGTTTCTTCTTAGTATTGTCCTCCACTCACTCCCACTCAGACTGTAGCAAGCAGCTGGGATGTACAGCAGGTAGGCAAGCTCGACATCAACAGGACCAAGGAGAAAATGAATACAACTGCTCCATCTCTTGTTTCAATAGGGTACTGACAGGGCTCTTTTTGTAGAAAAAGCTCAGCAGGAACTCATTAGCATAATAGGCCACACCCAACAACAGAAACTCAGTAGCATATTAGGCCACACCCCAAACAGTGCAGCTCATTAGCATATTAGCCCACAATGGAGACCCAAAGTAGCTTACAACATTCTTTTATCTCCATTTTTTTCTCCATTTAGGCAGAAACTGTGTGACTGGCCCAAGGTCACCCAGCAAGCTTCCATGACATAGTGGGAATTCAAACCTGGGTCTCCCAGATCCTAGTCTTCCAATCAGTACATCAGTGCTGGCTCTCCAGCTTTCCCTACTCCCCTCCTATAAAAGGATCTGACTTTCAAACAAGTGCCATAGCAGAGAGTTCTTAACAACCAATGGTGATCCAGATTGTTAATCAGAGCTGTTACATTATAATGGTGCCAAAAAGTGGCCTTCAGATCTATTGAGGCAGCAAATACACAACTGTTCAACAAATCCATACAAAATAACTCTCTAAACAACTCTCTAAAAAAATCCATACAAAATAAGTGTATATACACCATTTCCTCGCCTCTCTCCTAGTCCGAGCAAAACAAAATAGGACATAGCAGCAGCATAAGAGAATAACTATGTGTACATAATACTGATACAGATTAAAAGCAAACACTGAAACAAGCACAGTCTCCAAAAAGAGTGCCATAGTTTCCAATTACCTAAACACTGCAAATATCAGAACAATGTTAATAATTCCTAGGAGAGCTCCAAATAAAACTGGTGCTGTATACATGTTCACCGGAAGCTTAATGATTTTCCATGTGACTCCTTTTTCTCCAATGAGAGTAAAGAGGGTCTGTAAAACTAATATAAAAAAATAGAATTACTTAGAACAAGACTTAATCTGCATACTCAAAGACAAAATAGGCAAAGCCTTTGCTTTATTTGACTAACAGCCACGTTTCTGTAATGTGCCAAGTACTAGGGTACACAGAAAAAAACTGAAGTGTGAATGAGTGTGCATGTACACACACAAACAAATAAATGCAGAGTAATAATACCTGAATCCAAGCTTACAAATAAGGAAGTACCACCTGGCTGCACACCCAGAAGTGGTCTGTATTCTTTTAGCAGTCCATCTGGATGTACAGAGTGCTCATCTCTGGCTATTTTTCCTGCCTGGTATTGGAGAGCCCCTGACCTGGTCCGACATGTCTCCTTCCGCAGGTGCTGCCGCCGGTGAAGTGCCCAGCCAGGGCCGGTGCCAGGTTTTTTTGCAGGCTAGGTGAGGCTACCTTCTGGCGCCCCTCCCCCATGTGCCCACCAATTTTTAAACATAACTACATTTTAGGAAGAATGAAAAACACTACACTACACTACACTACACTACAATACAATAAAGTCTGACATGCCATTTTAAAAATCCCAGTACAGTCTACATACAATAAACTGTGCCATAAACTACCATCTTGTTCCTCATCTAGAACCTATCTGGACTGTTAAAATATGTGCATAAACATGGACCCTGAAATCCACATCTAATTGTACACTTTGATTCAAGTGCCACAGTTAGTGGCGCCAGATGGACACGAGCATGTTAGCATCAATGTGCACATTTATCCATTTAACCAGCAGAAATGCCCAGCTTTGTCACCTGAAGCTTCTTATGCAAAAAGGGATTCAGGATAAACTACTGAAAAGTTTGTTTTTTGGGCTCCCCCTCTCCTTTCCCTAAATCACTTCCTTCCAAAGTCAGCCTACCAGTCTGGGGAACCATGAATAAGTTGTATCTCCTCTCCAACATCTTAAGTCACTTCCAACTGTGTCCCTTATTATCTTGCAAAGCCGGGGTGCATCAAGGAATGAAAGCCAACCAGTGTCAAAGCGATTGCAACGAATTAAGAAATCATCCCAAAACAACCCTCCCCCCTTACTTAAAAATGAGAGGAGCACAGGCAGGGCCAGCCCCAGCTTATTTTGCACCCTAGGAGAGGATCCCTTCTGGTGCCCCCCCCCGTGCTCCCACTGAAATCTGCTGGCTGGCCCCTCCAGGTTCCTGGCACCCCACTGGGAAGATGCACCTCAGAGAGGGAACAATCAAGCCCCCCCCCCTGCCCCCAGCACAGCTCCATCCTGGCTGACCACTCGCCACCCTCACCTCCACAGAAGGCCAGCCAGACTGGACCGGAGGGGGGGGCAAGAAAGCAACTGAATCCGGGCTGAGGAGGGGGCAGAAATCTGAAGCCCGGAAGGGAAGGAGTCCAGCCCCAGCCTGGCGGAGGAGGAGGAGGAAAGGAGGGTGACACCTGGTGGAGGCCATGGCCACCTGCAGACCCTCCAGGTCTTGGTTATCCCCCCCCCTGCCCCAAGCCAGGCTCTTCCTCTGCCCTGGCAGGAACAGGACTTGCCTGCCAGGGGGGAGGGAGGCTGCTGAGGGGTAAACGAAGTGCCACTGGACCTGCCCTGGGGGGGAGGAGGCAGAGAAGGAGGCAGCAGCCAGGCATGGCGCCCGTCCCAGCCCATGGCAGTGGCTCCCTGGAGTGAGTCCCGCCGGCGGTGCCTCACAGGAAGTGGCCCCCTGTTTGCTTGGGGCTCAGCAGCTCCTGCTCCAGGCAGCCGCACTTCTGGGCAGGCAGTGGGCACTTGGCTTGCCACTCTACCCTCCATGCAGGTGACAAGTGGGGTGCTGCTGCTGCTGCCCCCTCCCGCCCACCATGCTCCACCCAGGGCCTTACCTCACTTCTGCCCCACACTCTTGGGAGGAGCTGGTGGGCTCTCTTTCCTGCCATGGCTTGCAGCTCCCACTGGCTGGCTCCATCCCACCACCCCAGTTTCTAGGCAGTGGCAGTCACCTGGTCAGGGCTTTTGGTGGGGTGGGTGGGTGCAGTTTGGTGCCCTAAGGGCTGGGCCACCCTAGGCGAATACCTAGTTCACCTAGTGAGTGAGCCGGCCCTGAGCACAGGAACTCAGGATTCTATGCAAAGTGGAAGCAAAATCCTTTGCTACTACCCAAATGTAACATTTTTTTTTGGGGGGGGAGAGAAGGCTTTCCAAAGCCCCGCTTTCCCCCTTTCCTCTACACGAAGAGGAAATCAGGTGGTGGCGGCGGTGTGTGTGTATTGCATTTCTTTGCAAATGTTTGCAATTAAACTTTATTGAATTCACTGAGTTTGAACTGGTCTCTGATCCAACACTGAATGGGCAGCTCTCTCCCCCCCCCATCCTTACAGGAGTTCCCTCCCTCCTTCCCCCTCCACATTGAAGGAGGAGGCAGAAAAGCGACAGCCAAGGAGAAGAAGGGAGGCAAGGGGGGAACAGAGTGGGGGGGAAGAGAAAAGATATATTGAAAATATTATCCAGCTGCTGTTCCGATTTGCTGAGGCCACCGCCGCTCTTGAGATAGAAGCTTCATTCGGCCCGGACCAAAGAAACTTTCCTACTGATGCAGCACCTCTCTTAACTTTCTTGCACCTTCAGCGGACACCCGGAGAATGCGCCCGGGGTCCTATTGTCTGCCACAAGCCTACCATTTACTATTCAGAAGGCAGTTTTAGGCAGCCAGGAGCTGGCCGTTTAGAGCCACTGGATCCCAGGTGTGGGGGGAAGGGGGCTCTCTTTGCATGGGTCCATTGGGTCCTTGCTCTGCCTGAGTCCTGCAGCCAGTGCCAGTTGATCTGTGGCTTTCATCGGCTAAGCAAAAGGAAGGGAGGGGTTTGGCTGGAGCCTACCAAGCCAGGAGGAGAGCCAGTTCCCATGGGGAACCTGGTTTTGCAGGAGGAAAGCAAGAGGTCCCACCCACCCATGCCAGAGGCTCCTCAGGGATGTAGTTGGCCAGGCAAGCCTTGGCTGGTGTGCAGCGAGAGAACTGCAGTCATGAAGGAAGAGCCTCGCAGGGGGGAGGAAGCACCACACAAGCAGCCCTGGGACATGCAAAGGGCTTTGGCTGGCGAGGTGCCCCCAGCCCCCTCCTCTCCCCCCCTTGGGCCCGTTGCAGAAGCGGAGCCCCTCAACCTCCCCAACTCACTCACGCAACCTGCCCCTGCCCAGCAGAGGGACAATGACTCCCCACAGCAGAAGCCTCTTGACGGCGCTCATTGCCAGAGTCTCGTTGCACCCTCGGTCACTCAGCAAGCCCACCTTGGCCCTGGGCCATGCTACGGGGAGAGTGCCAGGGCCTGCCCGCCCTGCCCATCCCCCTCAACAGCGCCAGCTGTGGCAGGCCCTCGAGGGCTGCTGGGCCATGCTACGGGGAGGGTGCCAGGGCCTTCCCACCCCCACTCGACTTCCTCGATAGCGCCAAATTACCTTGCCTAAGGAACCAGACTGGCGGGGAGGCATGGCAGAGCAGCAGCGGGCAGCAATGGGACAAACACATGCTCTGGAGCTTGTTGCCACTGCCGCTTCTTCTTCTGCCATGGGTGGGGTGGGGCAGAGATGGGCTTTTGGTGACAGCGGTGAGGGGCGGGGCGGGCTTGGAAGCCAGCCGGAATGCCATTTTGGGACGTTCCTACAGGAGATTATCAACAAGTCTGTAATGTATCCACTGGAGAACATGGGCCCTAGACAGCCATGTGCTTGGACTGGTTCTAACCGGTCCACCATGTGGCCAGGCGAAGGGCCTGAGCTTCGCCCCGAAGGACAATGGACTAGTGGATCCTGACTCCCCTCCAATGGAGGAGCAGGAGTTAATCCAATCAATGTAAATAGCGAATCACCGGGTGTGTGTGTGTTTGGGGTGTGGGTCACTTGGGAATAAAAGCCGGCCTGCGAGCCGGCTCAGTTGTCTTGTTCTTCATCTAATAAAGTATGTGAGAGCTGAAATCACTAGTAAGTCTCAGTACTTTTCACTGGCGACGAAGGTGGGATGCCAACTCCCTCCATGAACAACGACCACGAGACGAGCACCGCTGACCGCCCCAACGCCGAAAGCACCGAACGCCGCCGCCGAGCTTCGTGTCCGCCTCTTCAGTTCCTGGGCACCGCACCGCTCCCTAGCACCGCTGACCCCGAGAGCAGCTTCGCTTCCAACGCCGCCAACTCTACGCCTGAACCGCGACCTCCACGGGTGAGCACCATGGCCGCTAGCAACGAGAGCTTCCCCGCCTTCGACATCTCTCGTCCCGCACACTGGGAGACCTGGATCGAGACGCTGGAGCGTCACTTCGAGATCCATGGCATCACAGATGCGGGTACGAAGAAGGCCTATCTCTTGCGCTACTGCGGCATCGAGGCACACCTCCTCCTGAAGGACCTGGTGAACCCCCTCCTGCCGAAAGACGCGGCCACCACCTACGACATGCTGGTCAAGGCGTTTACTGACCACTTGGCACCAAAGCCCACCAAGTTCGCAGAACGAATGGAGTTCTTCGCGAGAACGCAGGGCCCCGACGAAACATCTCCGGAATTCCTGGCCGGACTACGCCGCGCAGCCACAAGGTGTGCCTTCCCCAACCTCGCAGATACCCTCCTAAACCAGTTCTTGGTGGGGCTGAAGGAGGCGAAGCTGCGCCGCAGGCTCGTCAGCCGGGACGACCTCACTCTGGAGGCCGCCATCCAAGAAGCGGCCGCCTACGAGAAGTCCCACGCAGATCGCCGGCCTAAGACGGTCCATCGCCTCCAGGACTCCGGCCCCTCGGATGACTCGAACGATGAGGAGGTCCTACAGGTGAACCGCCGATCACAGCCACGCACCCAATGCAACAGGGGATTCCCCGCACCACCAAACCAGCCCAACGCATCTGCCTGTGCCAGCTGTGGCGACGCTCACGAGCGCCGGACCTGCCGTTTCCGGGACGCCGTCTGCAGGACCTGCAACAAGGCCGGACACCTCGCCCGAGTCTGCCGCTCCAAGGGCAAGCGCCTGGGATCCACTGCCCAGCGGGACGCCACAAGCCTGCACACCGTGACGACACAGCGCCAGCAGACGATATGTAACTTGCCCCCTGAAAGCCCGGACAAGGTGCATGTGACTGTCCAAATAGAGGGGTCCCCCTGCCAAATGGAAATAGACTCAGGGTCCTCGTTCTCTATAATTTCTGCGGAGACCCTTAAAACACTATGCCCCAAGGGGGGACCCCGACTGCACAAGCCACGGGGGTTGAAACTGACGGACTTTAACAAAAACCCAGTGGCAGTCCGTGGCTGGGGCAAGTTTCAAGTCCGATTTAAAGGGTTCTCGGGCTTGCTGGACCTGCTGGTTGTGGAGGGGCGCCTCTCAAGCCTCCTAGGACTGTCGTGGTTTGGCCCTTTGGGACTCCAAATAGCAGGAGTAAACCACCTCGGGACTGCTGACTGGGAGGCAGTTTGCCGGGAGTTCCCCAAAGTATTCGATGGGACCCTGGGGAGGTACAATGGGACCCCGATTTCGCTAGATCTGGACCCTAACGTACGACCCATCCGCATAAAGGCACGGCCCCCTCCCCTAGCCATGCGGGAAAAATTAGAGGCCGAGCTCGACTGCCTGGTCACCCAAGGCGTGCTGGAACCGGTCGCGTCAGCGCGCTGGGAAACCCCCATTGTAACACCAATTAAACCGAATGGGGCTATACGCATTTGTGCAGATTACAAATGCACCAGAAATAAGGCTCTGCAGGACCACGCCTATCCGGTCCCGGTAGTGAGCCATGTCCTGGCCTCCCTGACGGGGGCCAAAGTTTTCGGCAAATTGGACCTGGCGCAGGCTTACCAGCAGCTGCCAGTGGACACGGCCGCGGCGGAAGCGCAAACCATCACCACCCACAAGGGGGCTTTCCGGGTCAATAGACTGCAGTTTGGGGTTTCAGTGGCGCCAGGGATTTTTCAATCTTTCATGGATTCCCTTCTGAAAGGAATTCCAGGGGTCCAGCCCTTTTTAGATGATGTCATCATCGCGGCACCGGACTCCACCGCCTTCACCGAACGGCTGCGTCAGGTCCTGCAGAGGTTCAACGAGGCTGGCCTCAAGGTGAAGAAGGAGAAATGCCTCCTGGGTGTGCCCCGCATCGAATTCCTGGGGTTCGCAGTCGATGCACAAGGCATCCACCCCACAGACGAGAAAATTAGAGCGATCACACAAGCCCCGGTCCCCACGTCCAAGCCGGAACTCCAGGCCTTCCTGGGCCTCTTGAATTTTTACCACGCGTTTCTGCCCCAAAAGGCAACGGTGGCTGAACCCCTCCACCGGCTGCTGGACAAGGAGGCGCCGTGGGCCTGGAAGCCAGAGCATGCGGCAGCTTTCCAGGCGGTAAAAGACTTGTTGGTCTCCAACGGGGTGCTGCACCACTTCTGCGAGGCTTTACCTGTGGTTCTGGCGTGTGATGCGTCGCCCTACGGGGTGGGGGCGGTGTTGGGGCATCGGTTGCCGGATGGCCGGGAGGTTCCGGTCGCCTACTATTCTCGGACCCTGTCTTCTGCGGAGCGTAATTACGCGCAGATAGACAAGGAGGCACTAGCGATAGTGGCGGGGGTTAAAAAATTCCACCATTATCTCTATGGCCGCCCGTTCGAGATCCTTACAGACCACAAGCCTCTCCTGGGCCTCCTTGCGCCCGATCGACAGACGCCGCAGATGGTCTCGCCCAGGGTTCTCCGCTGGTCCATATTCCTGGCGGGGTACTCTTACACCCTCACCCACCGCCCGGGAAAGGCCATGGGTCACGCGGACGCGCTCAGCCGCCTCCCACTGCCCGCAACGGACCCAGACCCGGCCCCCGCCCACGTCATCGCACTCCTAGAATCGCTGCCCGATCGCCCAGTACATGTCAAGGAGGTGGCCCGCCTCACGGGCCGCGACAGGGTTCTCTGTTGGGTTTTGAACTGGGTGGGGAGGGGATGGCCGACAGCTAGACAAGACCCGGAGTTTGCGCCTTTTGTCACAAGGCGCGATGAGCTGTCGACCTATAAGGGGTGCCTAATGTGGGGAGGCAGGGTGGTCATTCCGAAACCACTACAGGAACGGGTACTGAGGGACCTTCATGAGCACCACCCTGGGGTAGTCAGGATGAAGGCTCTGGCGCGGGGGTATGTCTGGTGGCCAGGGTTAGACCGGGATATTGAGGACATTGTAAAAAGGTGTCAACCCTGCCAGGCCTCCCGACCCGCACCCCCGACGGCCCCAGACAGGGCCTGGGAATCCTCTCACCGCCCCTGGTCGCGCCTGCACCTCGACTTTGCGGGCCCGTTCCAGGGGCAGCTGTTTTTTATACTTGTAGACGCCTACAGTAAATGGCTAGAAGTAGAGCCGGTACCATCCACCTCCTCCCGGGCGGCCATCCGAGCGATGTGGCGGATTTTCAGCTCGCACGGACTCCCCGACACCCTGGTCACCGACAACGGGACGGCCTTCACGTCCGGGGAGTTCCAGGAGTTCACCCGCCAGCACGGGATTCGCCACATCAGGTCGGCCCCGTTCCACCCCGCCACCAATGGCCAAGCCGAACGCATGGTGCGGACGGCCAAAGAGGCGCTCCGTCGGACTGAAGGAACGGACTGGGACTTCAGGCTGGCGCACTTCCTGTTCGGCCAGAGAACGACGCCCCATGTGACAACCGGCCGGAGCCCGGCGGAACTATTGATGGGCCGACGCCTCACCACCAGGCTGGACCGGTTACATCCCGATCGAGCGCCCGAGCGGGAGCCCTGCACGGAAACGCCAGCGGCGGCGCGAGGGTTCTTCCCAGAGGACCCGGTGTACGCACGGAACTACGCGAGAGGGCCCCCGTGGATTCCCGCCCGAGTAGTCCGGGTCCGTGGCCCCCGGTCCTACGAAGTCTCGGTGGAAGACGGCCAGATCCTGCATCGCCACATCGATCAGTTACGTCGCCGGGTGCTACCCCTGGAGCCGGATGAGGGGGAGGAGTGGGACGAGCCAGCTCAACCAGACGCGGGGGCGGACGCACCAGAAGAAATCCCGGGGGACTTCAACTCCGGACTGACAGCCACCGCAAATGACACACCGGCCGAGATGGTGAGCCCAGCCCCGCCAACACCAGAGCGGCCACCAGTCCCCACAGCAGCCCGGGAGGCTGTCAGTTCCCCCATGCCAGAGCCCCGTCGCTCCACGCGAGAGCGGCGGCCCCCCAGCTATTTGAAAGACTATGTGTGCGGGTGTTTATCGGACCAAGGGGGGAGGGGTGTAATGTATCCACTGGAGAACATGGGCCCTAGACAGCCATGTGCTTGGACTGGTTCTAACCGGTCCACCATGTGGCCAGGCGAAGGGCCTGAGCTTCGCCCCGAAGGACAATGGACTAGTGGATCCTGACTCCCCTCCAATGGAGGAGCAGGAGTTAATCCAATCAATGTAAATAGCGAATCACCGGGTGTGTGTGTGTTTGGGGTGTGGGTCACTTGGGAATAAAAGCCGGCCTGCGAGCCGGCTCAGTTGTCTTGTTCTTCATCTAATAAAGTATGTGAGAGCTGAAATCACTAGTAAGTCTCAGTACTTTTCAAAGTCCCTCTTATAGGGGCAGTTCCCTGGGGCACTCAAGGAAACAATGGCCTGCCCTCTCCTGAAAAAAACATCCTTAGACCCAGCCAAATTGGCCAATTACCAGCCAGTCTCCAATTTGCCCTATTTGATTGAGAGGGCGATGGCGATACAGCTGCAGGTTTTCTGGATGACGCTTCTGTGTTATATCCCTTCCAGACTGGCTTCTGTCCGGGTCATGGGATGGAGACAGTGCTGGTCGCTCTGACTGATGACCTCTGGAGACATCTGGATCGAGGCGGAATGGTGATACTGTTGTTGTTAGTTCTGTCGGCCGCGTTTGACATGGTCGACCACCAGTTACTAGTCCACTGCCTCGCCAATGTGGGGATTAGGGGGCTCACCTTGCAGTGGCTTGCCTCCTTTCTCCAGGGTTGGGGACAAAGGTTGGTGATAGGGAACAGCAGTCCAGGAGGCACCCATTTGAATATGGTGTGCCGCAGGGGGCTGTGCTGTCCCTGATGTTATTTAACATCTATATGCGCCTCGAGGGAGGCCAGATTAGCTGCTACTAGGGCCGGGGCCTTTTCGGTGGTGGTCCCTACCTGGTGGAGTGAGCTCCCAGAGGAGATCAGGGCCCTGCAAGACCTCTCACAGTTCTGCCAAGTATACAATTAGAGCCCGCTGCTGCCGTAGCGCATGGCCCGCAATGTCACCAACGTCACCATCGAGCAGCTGCCATAAGAGCTGATGAGTGAAATAATATCTAAGCACTTCCATGTTGGAAGTTGGAAATCCATTTGAAAGTATTCCATCTGATTGAATTTTTAACTGCTGCTAGCACTCTGTAATGTTTCACGTTATAATGTATGATTTTAACTGTGATGTTTTAATTATGTAAAGGTAAAGGTTCCCTTGCTTGAAAGCCAGTCGAATCCGACTCTAGGGTTGCGGTGCTCATCTCCGTTTCAAAGCCTGAAGAGCCAGCGCTGTCCGAAGACGTTTCCGTGGTCATGTGGCCGGCATGACTAAACACCAAGGTGCACGGAACGCTGTTACCTTCCCACCGAAGTGGTACCTATCTATCTACTTGCAATTTCTTGCTTTCGAACTGCTAGGTTGGCAGGAGCTGGAACTAGAGACGGAGCTCACCCCATCATGCGGCACCCAGGTCTCGAACTGCTGAACTACTGACCTTCCACAGCCTGCAGTTCAGCGTCTTAACCACTTGAGCCACCGGTGGCTCAAGTGGTTAAGACGCTGAACTGCAGGCTGTGGAAGGTCAGTAGTTCAGCAGTACAAGACCCGAGAGTGCCGCATGACGGAGTGAGCTCCCGTCTCTAGTTCCAGCTCCTGCCAACCTAGCAGTTCGAAAGCAAGAAATTGCAAGTAGATAGATAGGTACCACTTCGGTGGGAAGGTAACAGCGTTCCGTGCACCTTGGTGTTTAGTCATGCCGGCCACATGACCACGGAAACGTCTTTGGACAGCGCTGGCTCTTCGGCTTTGAAACGGAGATGAGCACCGCAACCCTAGAGTCGGATTCGACTGGCTTTCGAGCAAGGGAACCTTTACCTTTACCTTTAATTATGTACTATGTATGTTTTTATTTTGTATTCATTCTGTACTTATGTTATTGGAAGCCACCCTGAGCCTGCTTTGCGGGGAGGGCGGGGCATAAATTTGATAATAAATAAATAAATAAAAATAGCCCTGGGTACTGAAAAGCACAGTATTAGTATCTGGGCTGAAACTGGGCAAGCCTAGTAATGACTCTGGTGTGAACGACATTTTACTGGACATTAGGATGACATGTCATCAGTTCCAAGTGTTACAACAACCTATACCTCTTCTGTGATGGTAAAATATCCTTTAATGGTACTCAAAGTGCTTAAATCTGGGATGCAACAACTAAAGCTGCTTTCAGCATGAATTAGGCTAAATTCTACAACAGCAGGAAGAAGAAAGCCAGCTATGAGAATGCCATCTAAGCCCCAAATAACAAGGCAAAAAATATTTCCCCACAGAGGACTCAGTGCTTTCTTTCACTTAATAATGCAACTCATTTCTACTTTGTGTATCTTGCAAATTAATCTTCAGGTAACAGTGACCTTGTTGTGTCTAATCACTGCCTTCAAAACAGTCTGTGAAACCTAGATATCAAAAACTCTTAGAAAGCACTACCGTAAAAAATAAAAGTAATTAATAACAGAGGAACATTAAAGATTACAGTAGCAGCTAAACAATCCTCTTCTGCTCATCATAATGGTAAAATATACAATTGCTTCTCAAACATGACCACATGCGATCTGAAATATGATGGGAGCATTCTACTCACTCTTCCTAGATGGCATCACTGAACATAAATAATTTCTTAGCTTTCTTCTGTTATAGTGAAATCCTAAGCAGAGTTAAACCTTCTTAACACATTGACATCAATGGATTCAGAAAGATGTCAATATGTTTAGGATTGTAATGCTGCCATGTTTTTCCAGACTTGCCTTATATATTAATTTATTGTTCTGAACTCATTACAAGCACATGCATTTATATAAACAATAAAACCAATAATTTAAAAAGCATACATTCTGTCACATTTCTTGCAGTTCCACCAACTTTAATACAAGATATCATTTTGAAATGCTTTATAGCTCTCCTTTTGAAGATCCTGGCAGATATAGTAACATGAATAGACTTATGTCCCCTCTTCCACACTCCTATCCTGATATGGTTACCAGGAAAGTGCACTTGGATATTTCTAGTCTGAATATCTATATATATTAGTAGCAAAGCCTGTTGTAAAAGGAATACAATGAGCGCTAACAAGATGGAAAAGGCAGCAAAGTAACCGCCCCACCACATGAAGGGGGCACTCTTCTACCTGCCCGCCTCCCTCCTTCAACAGTGGCGGCCCTCTCTCCGTGGAGCCCTGGCCAGAGGGGGAGAAAGAGAGTGCACACTCAGCAGTGTCTCTGCGATAAGCAATGGGGAGGAGGAGCAGGTGTGGGGAGAAGATTTTGTGTCTGGCCTGCTGTTTCTGAATGAACAGAGGTGGCCGCTGAGTGACAGGCACCCTCCCCAAGCTGCTCAGATGCCTCAGTGAGGCAAGAGGGGGAGCTCCTCCAGCCACCCTGTCTGCCTGCCTGGCAGCCCCTTGGCAGGTCCTGGCAGGGCTTCATCCACCTCTCGCCTGCACTTCCTGCTCTGCCTGCAGTGCCGCCTGCCACTCCCGCGGCACTTAAGGCATGAGCTCCTTCCTGGTCCTCCCAGCATCTGGCTTTCCAGGAACTGTAGCTCCTTCCCTCTCGGCCAAACCCTCCCTGGTACTGCCGTTGCTGCTGAAGGAAGGCAGGGGGAGCATTTGAAAGGTGGCGACCAGCTTTCTCTGTGGTGTAGCCTGCTGAGCTATCTCCCTGACGGAGCACCAGCCTTGCAGCTGAGGGAGAGGGGCTGGGAGGGGCAGCAAAGGCGAGTGCTTCCTGCTTTTGCTGCTGCTTACTAGGACTGCCTCCTTCTCCCCCGCAGCCTTTCTGGCCAGTCGTCAGGGTTGCCTTATGAAGTGCCCCCCCCTCAGCATTCCTCCTGGCGGCCCCTCCTCTCTTTCCCTCTTGGGCCGTGGAGGACTTGCTGATCCCTCAAAGGAGCATCCATCCCCTTCTCCGGCTCCCTCCAGACTGAGGCCGAGATGTTGACCACTGGCTCTGTGGGTGGGATGGAGGCAATGCAGCAAGGCAATGCAGCCAAGGGATTGGCAGACCTTCAGAGTGGCAGCTGAGGGAGCCAAGGGCTGTGGGAGCATGTGGTATGTTCACACCAAAAGAGAATTATATATAAGGAGAGATATACTCCTGCAAAATTGTTTCAAGTCTCGCAGGGCCCAGATCTCATTGGGCAGAATGTTACACCAGGCTGGGGTCAGAGCTGAAAAGGCCCTGGCCCTGGTTATGGATAGCTGGACCCGGACAGTCTTCAGGATCACCAGCACGTTGTTAACAGCTGAGCGAAGTGCCCTTTGGGGGACATACCAGGAGAGGTGGTCCCTCAGAAACATTGGTCCCAGAGCATTTAGGGCTTTGAAGGTCAATACTATGACCTTGAATTTGATCCAGTATTCAAATTGGAGCCAGTGCAGCTGACAGAGCATAGGCTGAATATGTGCTTTCGTCGGTGTCCCCAAGACCTGCACCACTGCATTCTGGACCAGTTGAGGTTTCTGGGTCAGCCTCAAGGTCAGCCCTATGTAGACTAAACTGCAGTAATCTAGTCTGGAAGTGACCATTGCATGGATCACAGTGCCTAAGTCTTGGTGGGACAGGTAGGGAGCCAATTGTCTAGCCTGGCATAGGTGGAAAAAACCCTGTCTAGCTACATTGGTGACTGTGCCTCCATTGACCTTCACTGCCTTACTCAATCTGGAAAATATTGTTTTTAAAAAAAGGCAGTCATCCCAACAACTACTTTGCCAAAGAAGAGAATTTGTTATTTTCTGTTCCATTATTCCATTATTATAGCTACTCTGAAGAATCAAAACCATGTTAAAGTCCCTCTGGATCTTCCAACAGTAGTGTAACTCCAATGGTAAAATGCAAATCCAGCAGTAGATGGGGCAGATCAAGTAGCATTTTCTTCAGTCACATAGTTGCCAACCTCTAGGTGGGGCCTGGAGATCTCCAGATTTAGAACTGATTTCCAGATTACAGGGATCAGTTCTCCTGCAGAAAATGCCTGCTTTGGAAGGTGGATTCCATGGCATTATGCCCTGCTGAGGCCCCTGCCCTCCCCAGGCTCCACCCCCAAATATCCAGGAATTTCCCAACCCAGAGCTGGCAACCAGAGCTAGGCAGTCAGTAAAAATGCATTCTTATTCTGTGGGTTTATGGATTGAGACTTCTGAAAAACTGGAGAAAATAACAGCTTTGAAAACACCAAGCAAATGGTATTATTACATAGGAAGTGTTTGCAGTATCAAGTATTTATTTATGACAAATGGCTGATTTTAAGATTGACATTTACAGAACTACAAACATGCCAGCATTTGCAATCTGTTAATGAAACACCATTTTAATATTTCCAGAGATAAAATCAATTGCAGATGGATAATCTAAGATCCAGAATCTGGAATGTCAGATTTCCTGGAGGTTTAATTAAACTTCTCTAGATAAGGCATACCATGATGAATATTTTGAATTAAGAAGTATTTGGTATAAATAATGAAATGATTCATAGAACTATCTACTCAGTTGATGGCACAATTAATTTAAGCAAATAAGACTACAATCCTGTATTCTGTTACTTCTTGTGGTCAGAAATATCATTACCTCTGACATGTGTCTGTTTCTCAGTCACAGTCTAAACTAAAAGTAAAGAGCTAAGCATTAAGAAACTGTTTCCTTGTCATCAGTTTCCTTAATGTTTATCAGTTTTAGGCATTGGCCTAGTACTAAAGATTTGTCACCAGTGGATCATTGCCTAGAACTGAGGGTTTCTTTTTGCCACACTGAACCCAAGCCCACATGGAGGGATCAAGCTAAGGAGGGATTTGTTTACACTAGCTAGCTATGCACAGAGTTCTTATGCATCCAAGACACTGGAGAATTTCACATTACCCTTTTTAAGCCATTTTAAAACCGTTACTGTACCATCTTGGAGTAAACTGGCACAGGGCTGCCATTTCACACAGCCTTTCCCCACTGGTAAGGAGCTATCTCTGAAGCGGTTTGTCATTTCAGACTGCACCGCTTTGTTTTCCTGCCCTTTTTCTCCCACATGGGTGATCTCCATCCTCTTTTTTTAACATTTGCTTTAGAGCACTATAGCATTATACTGCTATAGCGCTATAACACAACACCAAAACAGTGCAATAGCAACCCCATTAGAATGCCTGGACTCCACTGGGATACATGAGATGGCTACGTCTGCCACCTGGAAACAAGTACCCCATTGGATACAGGCTTCAAGCGGGAAATCAGGGCATCAGTGATTGGTGAGACAGATGTTGCTAACCCAGCCTGATGTGCACCCATCCATGCCAAGAGGTGATTGGCTGGGAAGTGACTGGCACAGAGCTGGATCAGGTTAAAGGGCAGGGAGGCAAAGCCCTTATCTTTGTGGGTTGAAGTTGGTGAGTGGTAGGCTTGTCTGGTTAGAGTAGTTTTGTGTGACTGTGTGAGAGGCTACTGATCTATTAGTCATGGTCTCCATAACTACCTTGTTGCAACTGATCCTGGACCTGATCCTTACGCACTTCCCTCATCTGTCTGGGGGGGGGGAGATGAAGGAAATGTGTAAGCACGTCATTCAAAGCTGCTGTGATGCTGATCATTATCTGCAACACCTCCACAATATACCACTATAGTGGTATAGTGCTCTAAAGCAAACGTTAAAAAAAAAAAGGATGGCGATCGCTCGTGTGGGCAAAAAAGGGCAGGAAAACAAAGTGGTGCAGGAAGAAGTGCTATGGGGCATTTTACACAGTACCTCATAGTGCTTCAGAAATGGTATAGAAAAGTGAAGACCGCTTGGAAGCAGTTTGCAGGTAAAACGGCTCAGAAATGCTTCCCTAATGGGACAGAAGCGTTTCTGTCTGAAAGTGAAAATATATTCCAGTAGGGAACCATTACTGAAACAGTTCTGTCTGAAATGTCAGACCAGAAACCGTTAGGGAACAGTTCCTGAATTGGAATATATTGGCTGTCTGAAATTCCCCGTTATCAGATCAAGGGGCAAATGTTTAAGTCAGTGTGAAAACAAGTAATTAAAGTAGGTAGTTACCACCTCACACAACTTAGAATAATGCATTTAGCTCTGGTTACTTAAAGGTGAAACTGAAAGGATTACGGAAAGCAATACATCTATAGGCAAGTTCATAGCAGATAGATCCAGGGCTATTTTTGGGCAGGAACGCAGTTCCAGCTGGCTCCTGAGTTGGCTACACCCAGCAGGAACTCATTAGCATAATAGGCCACACCCAACAGCAGAAACTTATTAGGATTGGCTACATTAGGGGTGTGTGGACTGACATGCAAAGGAGTTCCTGCTACAAAAAAAGCCTTGGGTTTTGACAACAAACGAAGTAAACAGAATAAGAAGCAAAAGGTGGATGTGGCTGGATGGCCACACTTCTGGTAGCATGGGGGTGTGGCTTAATATGCTAATGAACTGTGCTGTCAAGGTGTGGCCTACTATTTAATGAGTTTCTGCTGTTGGGTTTGTGCCTATTATGCTAATGAGTTCCTGCTGGGCTTTTTCTACAAAAAAAAAGCCTTGGATAGATCTACCAAAGGACACTAGAAACATGAACTAAAGAAAGCCTCAGAAATTAGAGGCACTGTTTATGAAAACATTGCTTGCTACCAAGTCTCAAACTGGTTTAAACATTTTCAAAACCAAAACAATAACATCTATGTACAGTAAAGATAGAGGAGACAGGAGAATTTTAAAATAAAAAAACCAAGACAGCACAAACATTTTTAGTGCAGTTCCAGCTCAAAATGACAGCAAATATTCTGTGCAATAGCAGTAGTTTAATGCTCACTATGAAATGGTGAAACAAGCAAGCACTGTAAATAACACAGACCGAAGAGTTCCCAAGTAATAGACACAAACATGAAACTGTTTATATAACAGGATAACACAATACTAACAAGGAATAACAAGGAACCACATGTATCAGTAATAGCAAAATTACATCATATAATACACAGGTACATAAGTAGTACAGAGGAAACAGAAGACACAGGATGAAGACTCTGGATTTCAATCTTTGTTTTGATAGTTCTTCAAAAACTTCATCATACTTCATAAAGCACTCATAGTGTACAGAAGCCTACAAAACAGTATACACAGGCAAAAATCTAATAATTATATCAAAACAGTCAAAATTGGGCACCCAATCAGCAATAGAACATTTTCTTATATAGTTGGCAAGCCAGTATTCAAGGACAAACCTCCTTGGTGTGCCATTTTGGTGCAGGTGATAGAAAGACCTTGCCACTACCATCTTGAATGTAACACCCTAGGCTGGTGTTACATCTAATAACAAGAAAGGACTATCCTGCCTTGCTTATTAACCTGGTTAGTTACCTTGCAGAGAGATTTGCATTACCCTTGGTCTGATCCAGGACTAGTATATGTTCAAACCTTTAATCTGCCATGGAAGCTTAACAGAAGACTTTAGATCTCTCTCTCTCTCTCTCTCTCTCTCTCTCTCTCTCTCTCTCTCTCTCTCTCTCTCTCTCTCTCTCTCTCTCTCTGCCTAATCTGTCTCACAGGAGGGTGTTGTGATGATAAAATGGAGGTGGGGACAATGGTGTTGCAAGCTGCTCTGTGGTGGGAAAGTGAAGTATAAATACTGAGACATCTCATAGATTCCTGTGCATGAAGTGAGGAGTACCAAAGAGAAAGGGTCTCTCAAGGTGGGAATAAAATACAGCAGCTTATGTGATGGTTCTAGTAAGACAAATAAAGCAAAAAAACTGACATTTAATTGATTCTTCTATAGCTGTTCTCATAACAATTATAAACAGATATAACACTATGAGGGACTACCTTATAATGAATCATATTACAAGACCCTTTGTTAACTGTGACTAACACCACTGAAGACATCTGTATCAAGCCTATCACCAAAGCATTAAAAAAAATGCCAGGAGCTGAACATGGAAAGCTTGTGCTCTTATTTAATTTCACCAGGATTTATCTTGGAGCAGCAAGTGAACAGGGCCCGTGAAAGGGAAGAAGTTTGTGGAGATATGTGTTCCCCTCCCTGGATAGGCTTGAGGTGGGGGGAGCAGAGAAAGAAAGCAACTTTAACTTAAAATGTATTCTCAAAGCCCCCCCCCCCCGCCAGCCAGCTTGGAGAAGGCATTGTCTCCTTAAATCCCTTCTCCAAGCCACACTAGCCAGCAGGGGGAGCAAGGTGGTTTGGAGGACACATTTAGAGTTAAAGTTGCTGTCTTTCCACTTTTCCCTCCCTCTCCCATCTATTTCCTTCCTTCCTCCCTCCCTCCCTCTCTCCCCTCCCCCATCTTACATTAAATGTGTTCTCCAAGATCTTCCTCACCAACTGGCTGGCTTCACTCAGAGAAGCATTTGTCTCTTTAAATACCTTCTCCAAGCCAAGCTGGCATGATAGTGGGGGCGGGGGGCTTGGAGAATACATTTAAAGGTTTTCTCCAAGCCCCTGCCCTGCAGCCCCTCCCACCGGCTTGGAGAAGGCATTTGTCTCTTTAAATCCCTTCTCCAAGCCAAGTCGACTGGCGTGGGGTTGGGGAACACATTTAAGGTTAAAGTTGCTTTCTTTCCACCTTTACCTCCCTTCCCTCCATCCCATTTATTTACTTTCTTTACACCTCTCTCTCTCCCCCTTCCTCCTTCCCCCATTTATTTGCTTTCTTTCCAACTCTTTCTTTTCACCTTTATCTCTCTTTCTCCCTTCCTTCCTTTCTCTTTCCCATTCTTCATCCCCCTCCCTCATCTATTTTCAGGAGGAAGATCCTATTAACCAACATAACTAAACCTTTTTTTGCTGGAAGACTTGGGAATCAGGAAGGGGTTGCAAATTAGTATAATACAAGTGGGGGCCCACAAGAAATTTGTGGGAACAGCTATCCCATTTCCCCTACCTATGCTTCTTCCCCTCTACCCTTACTTCTCTCACACTCTTTCTCCTTCCTTTCACCCCTTTTCTTACTCTCTCTTTCCCCCTTCATGCCTATCACTTCCTTTCTGCCCCCACCTTATCACTCTTTTCTGCCCCTGTCACTCTCCTGGCCTCCCACCTACTTCCCCCCAGCAGCAGTGGCAGCAGCCGCTTTCCAGGAATCACAACAGGTTGCCCAAATACAGAGATCAGTTCCTCTTAGGGTTACCAGCTCCATGTTGGGAAATTTCTGGAGATTTGGGGGTGGAGCCTTGGGAGGATGACGTTTGAGCTTGGAAGTGACCTCAGCAGTGTATAATACCATAAACTCCACCCTTCAAAGCAGCCATGTTCTCCAGGGGAACTGATCTCTGTCACTCCTCAGACTTCACCACAGAATCCCCAGGAATTTCCCAACCTGGACCGGGCAATCCTAGTCCCAGTTCCAAAATAGGCCTGGAAAGTGCCCTGCCTCCTCCCCCTGCCTTTTTGCACCCCCCCCCCTGCTATTTAACCATTTATACTGCAGGAGAAATACTCCCCAATCGCAGCTCCAGTTCTGCTTTTGCTTCCAGCCCCCTCTCTCTCTGGCTATCAACAAGTCTATCTCTCTCCGTCGATGCAGTGGGGCTTGGAGTAGATCTCTGCAGTGGCCACTGGGGGGTGGTTTGGGAGGTATTGGGGGCGATTCAACCCTCCTTGAGGTTTTAAAAAAACTTTTTGGAGTTTTCTGCAGACTGTGGGTCCCATGACTCTGTAGAAAAACCTGCTGGGGGAGAGTATGCCCTCTATCTGAGAAAATAAGTATCCACACATAGGGAACTGTTGGGAATTAGATATATATGTGTGAGAGATGCATTGGCTGCTGATGGAGCTAGAAAGGCAATTCAAAGTCATGTCAGCAAAAATTCTATGGCTAAGGTAAGTGCTTTTACAATACAAATTACATATACAGAAAACAGAAAACAGACCAATGCATGATATACCAATGATACCCAATAAGTTTTATGGCCAGAGTTTACTTCAATATGAATAGGCTGTATCTTTGCCTATTTTTCATATCTAGGTTACTGATAATTGTTTTGATCCATTATTCACAGGTGAATCAGAACTCTTACAAGGAGGAACATGTAGATGACGTACAAATTTTAACATGTAAAATCTGGCTGTCAAAACTGGATATTCAAATTTTTTGTTCTGAATGAACTTTGATGGATAGCAGACATTTGGGGATGTATATTTTCATGTTCAAATGTTACATATATCTCATCTGAACTTAACAGATAAAAGTTTTTAATATTCAAATATTAAATCTGCCTGAGATATATATTTGCATAATATTTTGCATCATTCTTGTTAATAAGCTAAAACGAATCTACTTGTAAATAACTTACTATTTAAAATTTGAAAATTTCCCAATTGCAACACATAGAAAAATTCTATCCTTGCTTAACTGTGTCTTGTTCATCAAGTTTTGAAGTTTGGTTTTCTCAAAGCTGAAACTTTCCATTTATTTAGTCCAAATGAAGATGTCAGCCATTTAGTCAACCTGCTTTACATATTTCCATCTGTAAGTGGTAACAAAAAATTAAAGAAGTAACTTTCCACATCACAAAGAAAATGACACTTGTGCTGACAGAACAAAGTTAGAGTCAAGTGGCACCTTTAAGACCAACAAAGTTGCCACATGCTTGTGCTGACATTTACACATTACAAGTGCAAGAGCCATCATTCAAGAACTATCCGCAATAGAGTCATAAACCATTCTCAATCCATGCTATCACGTGGCCATTGCATAAAATTAGAATGACAGTTTTTTCATGTTAGGCACTACAATGCAGCAATCAGTGATCTGGAGATAGGAAAATAAAAGACTTGGCAATTTACAGAGGGGGGGAAAGATGCTCTTTTTAGAGACTACAGCATGGTCTTTGCATCATTTCATTTTACCCTTAATTTCCAAGAGCACATCTATGTGATCAGAAACTGGATTACTAAGAATACAGAAAACTGGCATAGCTAGATGAGATGCCAGTATTTCATCAGGATTTACTGGGGTGTCAGATAACAGATGGAGGGAGATAATTCCTTCAGTTGTGGGTAGCTAAAATTGCATCATCATCATCATCAACAACAATATTTATGTTTTGCTCTTCTGCCCAAACAGGGCCATCAAGGCAACTAAAAATTAAAACAGCACAATGAAATCTTTCCTTATATATAAAAGACATTTGGGGTGGCAAGATTCAATGTGCAGCAAAATCAGTTGTCTCCCTACTGTGTCACTCACCCTGAGTCTGTATCCATTGCCTGCCTTGCCTTGTAGCATTCCTCAGTCCCGCCCACAGAGCCCTTGGCCAGACTTTTGCTCTCACTCTCCAGGGAGCCGTCAGATGGCATGGATGCTCCAGCAGCCACTCTGGCGGGGAAGCAGGAGGACGGCCCTGGCTGGCCTCGCCACAGCCTGCACAATTCCTCCAGCCCCGAGCCAGCCTGGCCTGTGCTGCCAACATCACCTTCTCCCTTGCTGGCCTCTGTCCACGGCCTGCTCGCCCCTCCCTCTGCTACACTTGCCATTTCCACTTGCCCTGGCTATGACAGCGGCACCAGGAGGAGGAATCTGAAGTGAAGGAATGTGGGGAGGGGCACCAGGCAGGCAGGAAGGAGGGAGGCAGCCAGCAGCAGCCCTGCAGCCACCCCAGAAACAGGACAAGGGATGTGGATAGCAGTACAAGGCTGCTGGGACAGGCAGGCAGCACTGATGGGAGGGAAGAGGGTCGGGGCCTGTGGGGAGACAGTGGAGTGGACAGCATCAGGTCTCTGAGGGGAGACGGTGGACAGAAAAGGGACAGGAGGCTGAGGGGCGGACCGCCACGGAGATGGCCTGCAAGCCACTGGACACACCAGTGTCTCACCCACAGTCTCCATGGAGCTATTGGATGGCATGGATGCTCTGGTGGCCACTCTGGCAGGAAGGCAGGAGGATGGGTCCACCTGGCCTTGCTGCGGCCTGGTCGCTCCCTCCCACCACGGCCCGAGCCAGCCTGGCCTGCACCGCCAATGCCACCTTCTCCCTCAGCAGCCTCTGTCCGTGGCCTGTTCGCCCCTTCCTCCACCATGCTCGCTGCTTCCACTCTGCCTGGCCACGACACCAGCACCAGGAGGACGGCTCTGAGGTGAAGGACGGGATTCGGGTTTCGGTTTCGGCGTTGCGAATGGCGGCCGCGTCTCGGGACGCTCCCGGAGGAGGCTAGCCCACACGCAGTTAGGGGGGGTCTCCGCATGTGCGGAAGACCCTAGTGAGCCTTAGGCAAAGGCTCCGAACCGGGGGCGCTTGGGGAGTAGCCTCTTTGCCGGCAGACAGCCGGGAAATTGAGGCTTTCTCCCCACCCCAATCGGCCCCGCTGCGTCGTGCCCGTCATGGGACTTAGCAGCACCACCGACTTCCAGGAGTGAAGACAGCGAGATGATTTAATTTTAAAAGAAGAAGTGGCATCGAATCGTGAGTGGAAGGTCTATTTTGAAGCGTGAATTTAAACCCCCCGCAAGCGTTTAAGCGTATGGGAGGAGGGAGGAGTCCCCACCCCTTTTGAGAAGCAAGATCTACAAAGGGAGCGCGGAGGGGGAAGAGAGAAAGAACTGTTGGTGAAAGTACCATCGGGGTTGTATAAAAGAATACCGTATTAGCTTCCTGGGGATGCGGCACGAACTTTTTAAAAAGTAAATAATAAAACAAAATGTCGACTACGGGGAGAGTCCTGCAGAAACCGGAAAAGATGAGAGGTGGGACTTCCGGTCCGAGTAGCCTCCCCCCAGAGCTTGCTGTCAATCAACAGGATAATGAGATTCTGCGCCCTCTGCTGGAGCAAATGCAGAAAATCAATGAAACTTTGCTCAAAGTGGAATGTGTCTTCATCAGTCGACAGGAATTGATATCGGAAACATCAAGGAAGATGGCGGAATTCGAACAGAAAGCATGGATTTTAAGTTCTCAGGGAGTAAAAGAAGAAGAGAAAGAGGATCTCGGATTTAGTTTGACGAATGTATTGGCACCCCTGACTGGCAGTGAAGCGAAAGATTTAAAAGAAGAGGTGGATATGGCTGTCCAAGCCAATTCTGCTTTTATAAAAGAAATTACTCTGCCAGTAGAAGGGGGGGTCGAGCAAAGCAAACAAGACATCGGAGATCTAATTTTTTGCGAAGTGGTTATGGCGCCCGGGAAATCTGAAGCTCAGAAAAGAAAGAAGAAAGACTACATCCTTCAAATGCAAAGGCATCTGAAGAGACACACCGGCATGAGGGAAGACGCAGCACTCAAAATCATGAGAAGCAGCGAGGAAAACAGCAGCCCAGGGGAAGGAGGTGAAGGAGAGGAAGCCATCAAGGTTAAAAAGGACTTAGTCCATAACTGGAAGAGATTTAAAAAGAAGACACCTTGAGGACTGTTTGAGTCGCATCTGTAGGGAGCTGTTTAACTACTAACCCCAATGGACTTTACTAACTGTATTAACAGAGTATTATCTGGACTTTGCAAAGTTAAAAAGAAGACCTTCTAACCATGATAGATGCCGAAAGATGGTATTAATTACTAACTAAAACTAACCCATTTTAACAGAGAAAACTTCACTCCATCTTTTTTTCTTTCTCCATCTGTCTACCCCTTCCTTTTCTGATAAAAAGAATAAAATTCTCTCCTTTTTAGGAGAGTTTTACCAAAAAAAAAAAAAAGGACGGGATGGCGGGCAGCCAGGAGGGAGGGAGTTGGCCAGCGTTGCAGCTGCTCCAGACACAGCACACTCCAGCTGGGGACGCGGATGACAGGAAGAAGCTGCCAGGATAGCCAGGCACTGCTGATGGGAGGGGAGAGGGTCAGGGGCCTGGGGGAAGATGGTGGAGGGGAGACCGTCAGGTCCCTGAGCAGACAAAGTGGAGGAAAACAGGTCAGGGGCCTGAGGGGTGGACCGCAAGCCGCTCGACTTGCCAGGGGAGGGAAACACTGCTGGCCCAGCCTGTCGCCCCTCAACAACAGGCTCTTGGAAGGGAGCAGAAAGTGGGGGGGCTCTGTCTGCTCGGAGAAAGCCTGGCTAGGGAACTGCTGCCACCCGTCCCTTCGCCCCACCACTCACAGGGTCTGGGGAGCAGGAAGAAAGCATGGGGCCTTGGAGAGGAAAGGCCCCATGTCTATCTAGAGCTCATTGTTTCGGTTCCACAACAGGCTTTGTTCTTAGTATATAATAAAACCAACTAAAACACTTAAAAACATCAATACAAACAGTAAAGAGATAAAATGCACATATAAAACCAGCATATTAAGGGCAGCATATTAAAACACAAGACAGGAAGGATGGATCACTGAGGAAACACCAGATGAAACAAAAGAAGGCTTCACCTGTTGGTGGAAGATAATGATAGAAGGGGACAAAGAATGTCTTTGTAGAGTTCCATAATTTTGGTACCATGACCAAGAAGGCTGTCTCTTGGGCTGCTGCCTGTCTAGCCTCAGAAAGTGGGGTCACCCAAAGCAGGGCCTCAGGAGATGACCATAGCAGTGGGGTAGGTTTATATGGGAGAAGGTGGAGCTCATAAGGTATGCTGGTCCCAAACTGTATAGTGTCTTAAAGGTAACTACCAGTTCCTTGAATTGGGTCTGGAAATGAATTGAGAGAGAGCATAGATGGACCAACACTGGAGTGATATGGCCCCTACAATGCACTTTAGTCAACATCCTGGCTACATCATTCTGTATGAACTGAAGCTTCCAAACACTTTTCAAGGACGGCTCGATGCACAGCACATTGCAGTAATCTAATGTAGATCTTACCACAGCATGCACCACACTGCCAGAACTTTTCTGCTAAGAAAAGGATGCAGCTGGTTAACTAACTGAAGCTGTTAAAAGGTACCCCTGGACACCACCGCCACATGCTTACCCAGCAGCACCCCCAAACTATGTACCTGTTTCTTCAAGGGGCATGCAATACCATCCATCTGTAGGAGTCATGTGTAACTGGCAGTGAAATAAACCAGCCCACCCTCCAGGGCCCTTTTCTGCTAGCAAAAGTGGAGGGTGGTGGCAGGGAGGGAATGGTGAAGCTGACATCCCACAGAAGGGAGCAAATTTGCTCCCCCCCCCAATTTTAAGATGAGTCCCAGGACACATGTTAAATATTAGTTGCATGGGAGGGGTTTACCCCAACACAACTCAATTTTAATGTATTTAGTGAGACCCTAAGAAAACAACTAGAATTTCCTTTCTGTCAATATTTTTTGCACCAATAACTTTGCAAACTAAGCAATAGTACATCATGGTGCAATTATTAGCTTTCTTCCTGTTTTTAAACCACGTGTGGAAGATCTGAATATTGAAAAGTTTCTTATTTATCAAAGGATACAACTTCAGGTAAATATACCTAGTGTTCATTGTTTCAACAAGTGCCTTGGTGGTTTATTAGATGCTGAAACAAAGGGTTCTGTTGTTAGATATCCCCATATGCGCTGTCTTTTATAAATATCAATCTTCAGTAATTAGCAAAGTACACATCTTTCTGAATATTAAACAACAGGAGAGACATTTCTCTCATCTAATTAGAAAAATGAAGACCATGAAGAATACCCATTACCCATTTCAGAAGTCTTGTCCAGCATTCTTAAATGTAGACAGTAGAAAGAAATGATTTGTTAGGCTTCAGAGAATCCCTCCAAATTCTATTCATTTTTCCTTGCTACAGATTTCACCTTCTTTTTCAGTTCTTTTTGTTAATCTACCCCATATTCAATCAGCAATGTTTCAGTACTTCTGTGATCATTAAACTACTATAACAACTTATTTATATCAAACTCCTATCAACATTATATGCTGCTCTAAAACTTCTGAAGTTTGCTGACTCTTTTAATTTTATAGGTTATTCCAGGTGTGAATAGGGGCACTTCAGGCAGAATCATCTCAAGTAGGTTTGTATGCTACATAGTATCAATTAGTCATTATAACCATAGCCTGCAATCTGCGGCAACGAAATCCTACCTGACTGCTCCCTAGGACTGATACAAGCAAGTACTCTGATATCATATTACAGTATTCTTCAAATGAGTCTGATCCAAAGGTCATTGAAGTGAACGGGATGTAACGACCCAGCAAATTGCCTTTTCCTTGAATTGTTGACCATATGAGATAGTTAAATAGCTATTAACTGAAGAAAGGAACTCATAAAACTTGTTTGACTGGAATGCAAAGAGCCTGTCATGAGAGTCTCTCAACCATCAGCAAAGCAGAGCTGGAAAAAGCAGCTTGGGTTCTGGCTGGGTATGGTTAGAGAGATTTGAGACAGCATTCACCCATATTTACAATGAACTATTTTGCTTCTTGGGTTTGAAACTTGGAAATAAGGAGACCTTTACTGAAACCAAAATCTATAGTACCCTTCTCTCTAAAAACCCTGCTCATGCAAAGACTACTCTGTCTTTTCCATAAACTCAAGGCAGGATGAAGCAAATATCTGATTAATTACACAATATTATAACCCTACACTCAGATATTTTCTGATCTCATCTATGAAATTCCTACCAATATTACTAGCTAATTATTTTCTAATAGTTATTTTCTATTACACAAGTGGGATATTCTCTTATTTATGAGAAGTCATTGTTTATGTAGCAATCTGGATTTTATGTAGAACTAAATAAAGGATCATCATACCAAATTTGGTTATCTTTGAAGGATTCAATTACATCAAAATATTGTTCTATTATGTGATCCTGGAAGAGACTGATAGACACAATCTGAATTAGGAAGACTATGCTCCAAGGGAACCTTTACAGAATCAAGCCCTAAATTCCATTTATTGCCCAGTGACATAATTTACAGTAAGATTAACATAGTATGGGAAAGGAAGCATACTGAGCAGAAATAATTGGTCCCCACAATGGCTGTTTCTTCAGCAATGTACTTGAATTTACTGTTCTTCACTTCTTCAAAATACCACTGAATCCTTGTTTGAATAACTTGAGTGCTCAATATCGCTTCAGGCTTGCCCGCTGGGCAATTACTCAGACAACTCAGCATGAAAAGGGTTTCCACTGCTCAGACATCTGTTGGGGCTTAGTTTATTTTACATTCACTTTTATTAATTTATGTCCTGTACAGTAGTACGGTATGAAAGGACTACTGGCATTTTAAAATTGAGTTAACTTGGATTTTAAGACAATCTTTAAGCACCTGTAGTATTGTAATCCTCAAATCTGAATCTTTTGCAAGAGAAGTTAAAGTTTTATAAAACCTGAAGGTACTACAGGAACATTCCAAAAATCAAATATGAATAAGTCATATACCAGCTACTGTTTCTCGTTTCTGGTATACATGCACTCATCTTATGATGTACACACACAGTAGAGATGTCACAAACAGACATAGTTAAGGAAAAGAAGTCATGAACCCGTCCTAGTGCCCTTTTCCTTGGTCTTTCTCTTTTCTGCTGGCCAAGAATCATATTTAAATACTAACTTCAGTTATTGGTAATTTATGAATGCACATATCAGAGTTAATGGAAGCTTGCTGCCCCCCATTTAAATCTGAAGGCTCAGTTAAATAATTGTTTAGGGTCCTAGTTAGAGGGGGCAACTAACTCCATTTAACTGACATGCCTATATTCATGTGTCATGTGTAACCAGTGTTTAACCACAATTTCCAGTGCAAAAACAAAGATGGAAGAGCAAGCAGTGAGGTATGTGCAACAAGCTAGGTTCCATGCACATTTCCCCTTAACCATGACTATAAAGCCCTGTTTGCAGGTTATAATGGATGCATGTACAATCTATGTACAATTCTGTGAGGCTCCTCCCCTACTTGCCTGGACCTACCACCCTCTGCTGTCCTGGCTGGGGTCAGGCAAACCCTCCATTGCAGGTGTCAAAATGGGAAGGAGAGGGGGTTCCACTGCCCAGTTCTTCTTCCTTTCCAGGACTGGCTCACTCTTGTACTCCTTCTCTGTCTTGCCCCATGTGCTCAGTCCTTCCTTCCTCCCAGATCTGGTCTGAAAGCCTCCCTTTTATGAGACCCTGGGCCCACCCCCTTTTGGGCCTGGGCCCAATCCAGTCCTGGGGCCATCCACCTAAAGGTCATTTAAGGAAGAAAGTCAGATTCTGCCTTCCCCCGGGCTGCCCTCTCCTTCTGCCCCTTTACACATCAGCTCAGATTTTGAGGAACTGCTTCCCTCGACAGTGCTCACACATGGTACAATCCTGCTGCCTTACCAGTTGTGGTTGGGTTGACAAGACCACCTGCTTGCATCCCTGAAGCTGCTGCTATCTCCTGACCTGCTGGGTCCTGTGAAGTTGTCTTCCTGGTTGGTGCAGCCTTCATTGGGTCATCGGCCACTGATGACATCATCAGCAGACTACTTGTCTTGCTCCCAGCGGCTTCCACTTCCTGCTTCTTCCCCAAGGCTGCGGCTGCCTCTGACTCACCTGGACTTACTGCCGCTGCTGTCAGAGCCTCGCCACTTGGCCCCCACCAGTAAGTGCAGCGTGAGCGCCAGGACAGCTGACTTTCATCTGGTGGGGGTTGGGATAGTGTTGGACCAGACCGCAGCACCAGACAAGTGCAGACTTGATCTTTCTTTATATTTATGCATTGAGTAATTTTCATGTTACTCATACCACATTAAATGTGCAAATTTTCAACTTATTTCTTTGATAAATGTAGATGCTAAGATATCAATTGCCATTCTTGCTAACAGACTTTACATGTACAGCATGTAGAGCAGGTAAGACTTATACAACGTAGGAAAGGCTCTCTTAATCTTAAATTGGTCATTGATTTGATTGCTTTAAACAGTAAGAGATCTGATCAAGTTGTCATTCTTTCACTCAACGCAGAACAAACCTTTGACAAAATATATTGGAAATTCATTTTGCTACACTGACTAAATTTGTCTTTCCTCATAAAATTTGTGAAATGGATTAGAATTCTTTATATATCTCCCAGATCTAAGCTCCTGACTGACATCATCATTTTAATGGAATTTGTGCAACAGCCATTTTCAAAGGATCATATTCATAACTATGTATATTCTGTCTGAGGTAATCAGACATCTACCTCCTTTCTAAAGCAGTAAAGGTAAAGGTTCCCCTTGCTCAAAAGCCAGTTGAATCTGACTCTAGGGGTGTGATACTCATCTCTGTTTCCAAGCCAAAGAGCCAGCACTGTCCGAAGATATTTCTGTGGTCATGTGGCTGGCATGACTAGATGCCAAGGTACATGGAACACTGTTACCTTCCCACCAAAGCAGTACCTATTTATCTACTTGCAATTTCTTGCTTTTGAACTGCTAGGTTGGCAGGAGCTGGGACCAGAGATGGGAGCTCACTCCGTCATGTGGCACTCAGGTCTTGAACTGCTAAACTACCGAGCTTCCAGTCAGCAGTTCAGTGTCCTAACCACTGAGCCACCGCAGGAAAGGTCTTAATGAACACTGTGAGGAACTGAGTGTGTTGCAACAATTAGACCTGGTCTGGAATGTGGGATCCAGCTATAATTTGTGCAAATCACTTTCTTTCATCCTAACTTACCTGGATTGATTGGTATATATACAAAACTAGACTGTGCCATCCAGAACTTGCTGTGGAAGAACAGAATGTAAAAGTGACCATAAAGGATAGTCTCTGTACATGATAATCAAGAGAGACACCTAGTAGCAACTATACTGAAAACTGATAACACAAAAAAACAAAATTTACACCAAAAACTGACAATACAAAATTTTGTTAACCCAGAACCAAGGTAACCTTTCCAGAACCAGTGCCCAAGGGTTGGTTACCAAGGTAGCTGAATCAAGTGAAAACAATTCACTGCTCATTAAAGCACATAGTTCTTTTCTCCAAATCATGCTGCTTATCTATGTTAACCAGCACTTGCCCAAATCTATGTTTATCCCTGGAATCTATATTTTATCATTTAAGCAGGAGTCTATCTTGTCAATTCTGATCAAGAGCTTTGAGACTGTACTAATTACTTGTGTCACAGGATATAGATTGCCATTGTGATCAAGTCTAGCTGAGCAGACTTTCCCCCTTAAGAAATATACACTACGTATTTCAAAAGAGATTACATACAATTTAATGAAGTGCATAGCCATCACTCAGTGTGCCTTTTAGTAATTCCAGAACAATATGTCATAATGTCTCTGGGTAATGATGATTTCTTTTAGCAATTCAACAGCCTAAAGACTCAGTTTAAAATTGTCAACAGCTAAGATTGCTAGAATATTTATACTGATCCTGAAATACTACCAACCAGCTTTTGAAATCTCTGTTTAGAAACATCAACCACCAGTTCATTTGTCCATGTTGAAGAATAACAGTTGGTGTTTAGAGCTGACACTTTACATACAGCCTTTGTGAAAGACATGTGAAGACATTACTACCAAGCAAAGATACGTGATGGTAACAATTCTGCTGGGGAAAAGGCCCACTAATACACACAAAGCTTTCGGAAACACATCATAATGTTGGTGTTTAGTCATGCTGGCCACATGACCATGGAAGCATCTTCGGACAGCACTGGCTCTCTGGCTTTGAAACGGAGATGAGCACTGCAACCCTAGAGTTGGATTCGACTGGCTTTCGAGCAAGGGAATCTTTACCTTTACCTTTTACACAAGACAGAGCATGGTGCAGTGCAGAAATTCTCTGGACTGGGAGATACTATGTATCCTTTAGGAACACATTATAGAAGCAAGCTAATGCTTATTCACCCTAACATCTGAGAAACATTCATGCCTATTTTTTAAGCACAGACAAGCTGTATATACACTATTGGGGAGCTAAGATTGGTTCTGATCCGTACAGCATATATACATAATTAAAGACAGTTTTATTTTTGCTTTGTTGGTTTTTTTTTTAAAAAAAGCTCTAACAGTATGATCCTATGCAGTATTACAGCCATTTAAGTCCATTGAAATCAATGGTGTTAGAAAGGTGACCTCTGCTTAGAACTGTAATGTAAGTATGGCTTCTACACATTTTTTGAAAAAGTTTAAACAAACAGGTATGTAATCTACTGATTTCTATAATATGTCAAATACTTCTAATTGACACCAGATTACAAAATGTCAGTGAGATAGGCAAGGACTCTGAAGGATGTTGAGGGAGCTGTAAGTGAACTTGAGAATCAGTGTTTGTTTCAGAAACTGCTGAAGAATTCAAGAGAGAAATTTTAAGACAAATGATTATCAGTAGCTGCTTCAGAGAACCGATGAAGCCAGCTCCTATCTGCAAATTTGTGGCAAGATCTTTTTCTGCTTAAGTTTCCCGCAGTAACCTGGCTGTAATGATACTGCCATGTGGGCAAAACACAGAGATATCAAGTATCTCAGACGACCTACAGGAAGAATATGAGGTTAAGCCAAGCAATGTACAAAGAGGAAATTACATATCCATCATTTTATGAGTGGCCTCTTATTAATTTTTTTCTGTTTTTCATCTGAGTGAGTATCAAATCTCCCTTTATTTTCCTTTTTCTTTTTAAAAAAAGGTTCTTTACCTAGTATAGCAATTGGTAATCACTAAGCTCTACCCGGTCAAGTCCCTGTTTAAAATACTGCTGCGCTCAAAGAGTCCTGTCCTTTTGAATTGGTGCTCACAATTACTTGTGTCTGCAGGAATGGAAGCTAATTTCTGAAATGCTGGGACATTTATCTGTTCTATGCAGAGCACAGAGAACTAAGGCTCAAATGAATAAGCTGTCACAGGGCTTGCATGCAAATGAAACAAGAGCCTGGACATTAAAAATGCATGTTAATTCATTACAAGGAATGTTACTTACAAGGTCCCAGCACTTAAGAAACCTCCTGCTATTAACCAAGTTTTCTGCAAGAAACAAATACCCATTCTGCACTGAAGAGAGAAAAGAAGATCTCTCAGCTAAAAATACCGGTCACTAGGGGAGAATAATGCCTTGTATTCTCTCTTTCCTACTGGGAGTCATCACTAATTCTTCACTTGGGAAAAAGTTACCGATTGGCCTCTGGAACATTTTTTAACAAAGGCTGTGCTGTAAGTATAACATTAGAGGCAAAGCTAGGAATTAAACTAAAACTCCTACACCATACTTTGAACACTCAATAAATAGGGGGTAAAATCCCTGTCTCCTCCTGTATGGTCTAGCCTGCCAGTTAATACCCTCATCTTAAGCTATGGTCACTTTCTCCCTTCCTGTAGAAACAAGATGCCTGCTGACCACAGGCAGAGCTTTCTTGATAGTGGCACCTCACCTTTGAAATGCCTATCTCTTGAGCTTCATTTTCACACCTACCCTGTTTTACTATGTTTTATGTCCCCTTATGGTGGTTTTATTACTTATTTATTAAAATATTTGTACACTGTCAATCTTTTTGTTTCAACAGGGCTTACAGGTGATCATTAAAACATTACAGATTCAAACTAGTAAGAGAAAAACCCCTGTGATGGACTGCACTTTTAAGAAGCTTAGAAGTGCTGTGTAAATGGATAAAGGACTATAAAGAGTTAATTCTTCATGCAGCCAGAAATCCTTGAGTGACAGGCTGTTCCAAGAGATTTGATTGGTTGTAATCAGCTGCACAAAGAATGTCTGGAGAGAGCTGCATGTGGAGGAGAGATTCAGTCAGATTTCTGCCCTGAGTGAGTTGAATACTGACTGATTTCAGCCCTAGCTGAGAAGAGTTGGGTACTGACAGTTTCGGAATTCAGCCTTGACTGGGAGCAGTTTAACACACACAGGAGAACTGGGAGAAAGTTGGTGAAGAAGTTTGGGAGATAGACAAAGACTCCCATTTGGGCCAAGGAAAGGGGATAGATTTTCTAGAGAGAAGAAGAAAATTTCCTACCCAGTCAAACAGAGAGTTAGCCCTGAAAAGTGCAAAGATCCCTGGTCTGGTGTAGCTAGAAATTGCCTTTGGAAATCTTAACAGTCATTTAAAAACTCAAGACGAGTACTGGTGTTTCAATACAAGGGGTTTTGGTACTGGAAAGAATGTACCAGCCTTCTGGAAACCAAAAAGCCAGAGAATGCTCAAAGAAAGTGTACTGAAGTGTTTGGGGAAAACACTGGAACAAATGCAAGCCCCAACTCCCACTGAGCCCACGCTGGTGGGAGGGGGGTGATTTGCTTCCTCGTGAGGCAGGAAGACAAGGACACTGGCACTGTGAGAAATGCAGTGCCAGGCAGGGGGCAGAGCAAGACTATTAGGTTCGGCTCCCGCCTCCTGCCTCAGCAGTTCTTCCACGTGCTCGGCTAAGGAAGAACTGTGAGTATGAGGGGAGAGCTCTTGGCTACCTTCGAAGCCTTGACTTCCCCGGCGGCAGCCGAATTGGCAATGGCATCAAGAGGTAGCAGCAGGGCCCCAGTGGGCTGCATTGACAGTCAGAGCACTGGGGCTGCATCGGCACCAGATCAGCTGGGCTGCGTGGCATTGGCCTGAACAGCAGGGCTGCTTAGGCGGCCAGAGAACCAAGGCTGAGTGGCGAGCAAGAGCTCCTGGGCATGTGAGCAGCCAGAACAGCGGGGTTCTATCCGCTGTCGGACTTCCAGGGCCTGTTGAAGGTGGGGGCAGTGGGCTGCGTCGGTGGGCCTCCTGCAGCTCTGTGGGGTCTCCTGCAGTTGGCGGCGGTGAGAAGGAGGCAGTGGCGATTTGGGCAGCTGTTCGGGGCTGCTCCAGAGTGCCTGTCATAAAGAGAGAGAGAGAGAGAGAGAGAGAGAGAGAGAGAGAGAGAGAGAGAGAGAGAGAGAGAGAGAGAATCGCTCTCTATATGGTGTAGGTGGTGGTGGGGAATCAAGTATGACCCTGTGGGTATAGGCACAGCTGCATTTGGTGAGTCTGCTTAGTCTGCCGCTCCCCAACTCAACTGATTTTGTTCTTTCACTCCCCCAATATTGGGATGCCCCCCACTCTGTACAGAGGATTTTGGGAGCAAGTCTAGCCTGGCTATAAGGGGCAGGGCTTGTGAGGAGCCTACCCTTCCTCTGTGGCCATAGGTTGGCTTGGGTGGGCATTGCCTAGTGATCCAACCACTTTCCTTTTTCCTTTCACTCACCCCCCCACCAGTGTAGGCTTTTATGGGCCTCTTCAGGCTGGTCTGGTGGGGTGGGAATCTTTAAGGGGCTTTTGGTCTTGGAAGGGGCCAACAGTTGGTAGGGCTGCTCCCCCCTCCCTATTTATTCTGTACCTTCCCCAAACGTGGTGGTGGTGGGTACTTTGAAAACTGGCCCATATCTACCCCCCCACCTGTTGATCACATTGGCCTATAGGGGGCCTAGGCATTCTGGAGGCCTGCTTTATCAACAGCGGCCATTTCATGGAAGAGAGCCTTTTGAAAGCATGTCTCTCTGGTTGGCAGCCATTTTGTGGAAGGGAGTCATTTTAAAATGGTGGCCATTTTGTGTATGGGGGTCATGGCAGTGTGGGGGTAAGGGAGTTAGTGCATTTTGTGGCCAGTACAGCTAAATATGATATAAATTGAGAACCCAATTTAAAATAGGTATAGGGCAGCCATTTTAGGACTGTTCTTTGGGAGGTCATTATTTGATGGAAGTTCAGGTGGCCAATTTGTTTTCAAAATAATACTCCCTTTTAATTAATTTTATTCTACATTTTCATGCTGGCTTTCCACATTATTTTATGCTCAAGGGGTGACTAATTATCGGCTTGCAGGCCAGCACTATCAACTCCTCTCTCTCTTTTATGTAAGGGGAAGACCTCTGAGCTGATGCAACACATGGGTGCCAGAAGAACTTGTATGTACCCAGGTCCCCCACCCATTTGATTGCTCTCGCACCACTCCACTGACTCTAGATGGCTATAAATCTTTGTGTGGGTGTGGTGGGGAAGTGCATCCCATTATGAGCAGTTCCTCTTGTATGAAAGATGCTTGAGAGAAATCATCTGAAGAGGAAGGGAGTCTCTACTACTAGATTATTGTTTCTAGAGACCACTGTTGTTGGAATTAATTTAGGCTAGGCTATAAGGGACCTAATCTCTGTATTGCATACAGTGCTTTAGATGGGGCAAAAATCCTTATGAGGAATAATAATGGATTATCAACTGATTGTGGGGGCCTTATCTATATTTGGGACTGTATTTTTATAGGGTTCTATTAGGAGTAGCGATCATGTAATTTGCTAGTCTTCAGATTAAATATTTGGCCCTAATGCAAAGGGATGTATTTCTGCTGTAGTGGCTGAGGCTAGTGGACTCTAAACTGGAGAACCCGGTTTGATTCCACATTCCTCTACATAAAGCCAGTGGGGTGACCTCGAGTCCAGCCAGTCTATTAGAGCTATTCTCTTGGGAGCGGTTTTCTCTCAGCCCCACCTATCTCACAAGGTGTCTGTGGGAGGAAGGAAAGGGAAGGAGATTGTAAGACACTCTGAGTGATGAGTGGGGTGTAAATCCGGTCTCTTCTCTTTCTTTTTCTTCTCTAGAATACTATCGAAGCCTTTACTGGTATCTCACTGTAAACTACAAATTGAAGCAGAATTTGAGATGAGGGAGTGCAGCCAATAGGAACAGCTACTTGAAACTACTTGATTGAGCACTTAGTGTGTGGGGGTGAAATCAAGTGTAATCTGAATGGAAAACAACTGTATTTCTAAGGGTTTCCTTCTGTGAAGGAATCCTTGTCAGCAACATGTGAATTCGATAGTGTGAAGGCACACTGAGTTGACTAATTGGCTTAGTCTTTGTTATGTGTTAGGATTCAACAATATCCATTGCAGTATGTTATTTGTACCTTCTGTTTTCTGTTTTTGCAGGGATACAGTGTGACTTCCAACCCGACACTGTGATTTGGGGAATTTGGAAGCCGGCACATCATTATATGTCTTTGGTTTGGTCCTAATGAGTGTTTTACACAGGTTTATTAGACATTTGTCTTTAAAGGGAGGTCCAGTGTATTGACACGGCCTGGAAGAGTGGCGTTGATACAACAAACTGTGGAGGGTGCCGGCTAGTATGCGGTGGCACTGCCACAGCAACAAGGAAGGAGGCAGGTGGCTTCCAGAGAGGTTCCGGTGGGGGCGAGGGTTAAGCAAGATCCATCGGAGGACCAGCAGGGCTTTGGGGGCCAGGAGGCCAGACACCATTCTGCCCACTCACTTGGCCAGGAAAGAATCTACTGTCAGGCATGGCAGCCCAGCCTACTCATGTATATATGGAACAGGGTCCACTGAGGACATGTTCCCATTACGGTGAATGAACATACAGCCTGCATGTATGTGCATACACCTGCTTGTAAAAAGGAGCCAGTGCACATTTACTGGGTGCTTGTCCATGGTCTTTAGGATAGGAACCCAGTTTCTATAAGAAATTATGGGTATTGCGCACTCTTCAGGGTACGGTGTTTTTTTGAAACAAATGAATAGATACAAAAAAATTATACAGGTTTTTTAAAGTGACAACACATTGTAGATTGGCACTTATCATGTTTTAAAAACCAAACCAACTTTTTGTTATGAGGGGTCTCCGTTGTTCGTAGAACTGGGGAAGATTAAACACCAGGAAGTGTTTCAGAATGCCTTATGGGGGCAGTCTCTTGAGTTCTAAACAATGAATGCCTGCAAAAAGTTCTTTAAGGAACTCCAAGGCTGAGAGAATGTTTCCACAGTCTGCCAATCCAGTGACTTTGGAATTGAATCAGAGACGCTCTCTTCTGGTATAGACCTTAGACAATGATAATTCTAGGCCTCAATTTCCTATCTTGCAGGGTGCAGGATTGCCAAACAATCCAAAGAATTAAGTCTTGTCTGTCTTATAGAGACTTAATGTATGGAAATGCAGAGCTGTAGTTTTTCATGGCATGGAGGTAAAGAATGTCACCAGACAATTAACATCCCTTTAAAGGGGGTGGGCTTCCTTTGCTACCCAGGATTTCACTTGATCAGTGCAAACATAAGCCCTATGAACATTGGGCAGTGCCTTGCAAATCACAATGACTGTGCAATGGTAAACATTGCTGTGTAAATTCCTTTGCTACCCAGGAATATCATAAGTTAATTCACTTGATCAGTGCAAACATAAGCCTTATGAATATTGGGCAGTGCCTTGCAAATCACAATGACTGTGCAAAAGCAAACATTGCTGTGTACATGTAGTGGAATTTATCCAGCATTCTTGAAGGTCTTGGGAAACGGGAGCTCTAGAGGACCAGAGGCAACCCATTTTCCTGGCAGTGGGAAAAGGGACATTTTTGCAACCTGGGATGTTACTGCACTTCACGTTATGAAGACAGTTACTGCTTTAGGCATGCAGATGGAACTCTGATGACCAGGCACCAGTTTGCAGTGGTAGTGCCTGCGCTTTGGGCAAGTTGGGCCTTTCCCGGGGTGAAGTTTGGAACTCACTCTTCTCAGTTCAGTGCCGCTTCCACTACAGCTGCCCTGGGCTATGCATTCCCTTGCCATGTGGTAGTGTCAGTGGGACCCAGTTTAGGTCAGGACCTTTGTCCAGTCACTGCACTCCTTTTTGGGGGGATGGCACTGTGGATCAGTGAGCTGTGGCGGGCTTTTGCTTAGCGTTCGAAGAATGGAATTGCAAAGATTTAAGTTATTAATGAGGTTTTTCCTTCAGGTGCCGCTGGCTGCAGGACGAGTTGAAGAATCAATGTCTGTAGCCACAGCATGGCTTTTTGGAACACCCCTGGGCCAAGACCCCAGGTCAGGATGGCCCTTGTGTTACACTCTGAGGCAGACCTTGCAAAGATAAGAGCAAGATGGCCAGAGTGCGGATAGTCTGACCGGCTATTCTGCTTCGCCATGAAGAACAAGGCCCTTGTGTTAAAGCAGTGGCTGGCCTTGTGATGATAAGAGCAAGGTAGCCCAGAGTGCAGATGGTCTGGTGGCTATTCTGCCTCACCATGAAGGGCAAGGCCTTGATGTTACAAGCAGACAAGTTGCCTGGGGTGCAGCCTCACCATGATGGGCAAGGTGGTCTGGAGTGCAGATGGTCTGGCCGGCTATTCTGCATTGTCCTGAAGGGCAAGGCCCTTGTGTTAAAGCAGAGACTGACCTTGTGAGTAAGGTAGCCCGGAGTGTGGATAGTCTGGTTGGCTGTTCTGCTTCACCATGACAGGCAAAGCCCTGGTGTTACAAGCGGAGGCTGGCCTTGTGATGATAAGAGCAAGGTGGCCTGGAGTGCAGATAGGCTGGTGACTAGTCTGCCTCACCATGAAGGGCAAGGCCCTGGTGTTACAAGTGGATCAGTTGCCTGGGGTGCAGCCTCACCATGATGGGCAAGGTAGTCTGGAGTGTAGATGGTCTGGCTGGCTATTCTGCATTGTCCTGAAGGGCAAGGCCCTTGTGTTAAAGCAGAGACTGACCTTGTGAGTTGCCTGGGGTGCAGCTGGTCTTGTCTGCAATGTTACCACGCCAGGTGTGGCGTAGCCTGGGGGATCCTAGGTGCTTGGACCAGGTGAGACAAAAAGCCAATCAGCAGCTTAGAAATGCCACGGAAGCTTGGGCCTCTTCTTGTTGCACCCTGATATACGGGTCAACTTAATGGACCTGTATAGGGGGACGGGGTGCACCTCTCTAACAAGGGCAATGATATTTCTTGCAGATTTGAGGCAAGGGATGCTGTTGGTGCTGGATCATTTGGTGGAGGCAAAGGCCTAAGCAGAGGCTTGGCCTTTGCTATGGCAGGGTAGCGTGATCAGCAAGTTGAAAACAGTAAGCACCTGGGCATTGTTATAAAGGAATTAGGGTCCTCCAAGAATGGCTTTTGGGCCTTTGCAGCTCAAGGCTGGGAAAGGATGATCTTACTTAGAACAATCTGGCCCAGCCTAACTTAGCAGGCGTTGCGGCTTCTGGGGTGGTGGGCCAGGGGGTTCTCCTAAACATGCCAAGCTGCTGGTCGAGAGCCACATTGGTGGCTCGAGATTGGGGAAGGTGCATCGCCCAAAAGGAGATGAAGGTGGTCAGGAGTTTGACACCTGTCATATTCCTCAGTATATTTTAACAGCCCCCCGCCAGTTGTTCGATTATAAATAATTAATAAAGTGGCCCTTGTTAAATCCGTATTGGTGTCTGTCTCTTCATTCCGATTGTGGTGGCAAAGCCTCTCAACATAACGATTTAAGTAACTGTGAATAGCTTAAGAAACTCTCAATAGCCTAATACTTAAGACCTAAAATCTTTGCATGTACTGGTTTTACCTCAGAAATTTCAACCCCTGATTTCACCTGACGTTCCCCTTCTGTGTTTTGTTATTTCTGAATTTCAAAATGCCTTGAGTGCCATTTAAATTGTTGAAGTGAAAGTGGGCTCCTGATGCTTCCCTCAGGTTCCTGGACTGAGCCAATAGTCAAAATATTTGGGGGCATTACTCAAAACACAGCAATCACTATGACTGGAAAAACAGCGGAGATTGTACTTTTCAAGTCCAGTTGTACCTGATTATTCTACATGATCTCCCACATGTTGTCTGCCCATGAGGTTTCTCATATGTGGGGCTACACAAAACTCCAATGAAGAATATCAACAGCTGCAGCTCTTTCTGCAGGATTTTGCAAGTCACCCTATCTAAACATTATGAGCAGTTCTTCTATCTTGTACCCCCAAGGGCAAATCAGCACCAGGTAATATTTAATCATGGCTTCCCCATGTTTATACTGTTTGCAAGAGGTACTTTTTTAACTTAAAAAAAAAACCTAGTCAAAGCAGCATGCTGTTTTATATTACTAACTAGAGGGTAAAGGTAAAGAATGTGACTGGTTTTTAATTTCAGCAACCTAATATATGGATAAAAGGACAACAAGATTGTATGTGTAGATCTTTATCTGATCCTACTACACAGTCTCAGGCTAACAGATACAAAGAGTGGCATAACTGCAAACATCTGGCCCTAAAATGGATATAACAAACAATCCTCCCTCAAATTATATAAATGGGACAAATGAAGAACAGCCTTTAAAATACAGCTATGACCGCTGTATGATCAGAGGAGAGCTACCATATTTGCTACCCTTCTGCAAATTTAATAAGCATTCCCTCTATCCCTTCATCCAAAACACTGATAAAGATGTTAAACAAAACAGGTCCCAGAACACATCATTGAACCACTCCACTTGTCACACCTCTCCAAGAAGATGAGGAACCATTCACAAGCACTCTTTGGGTGCAATCTGTCAACTAATTACAGATCCACCTAAGAGTCATAGGATCCAAACCATATTGTTCCAATTTGTCAACAAGACTATTAGCTTATCAAAAGCCTTACTGAAATCAAGACAAACTTTGTCCACAGCATTCCCCGGATCCAGCAAGGTAGTAATTTTCTCAAAAAAAAGAGATAAGGTTAATCTGACATGACTTGTTCTTAAGAAACCCACGCTGGCTTTTAGTAATTACAGCTGTCCTTCCTAAAACCTCAAGGACTGTCTGTTTGATGGTTTATTCTAAAACTTTCCCAGGTATAGACATCAACATTTGCCTGCCTCCAATCTTCTGGCACCTCATCTGTTCTCCAAGAATCCTAAAAAATAATGGACAGCGGCTCAGAAATTACATCTGTGAGTTCTTTTAGCTCCCTTGGATGCAGCTCATCTGGCCCATAGGACTTAGTTTCATTTAAACAAACTAGATGTTTATGAACTACCCCTCTGCTGATCCTAGGCTGCAACTCCCTTCCCTCATCGTGTGTTCTGTTTTTGCCATATTGAGCACCGTTTCCCTGACAAGAGGAGACTGAGGAAAAGTAGGGATTGAGCAATTCTACACTCTCTTCATCACCTGTTACAATTTCACTTTCCTGTCCCTGCAATGGGCCTATCATGTCCTTGCTATTTTTCTTACTTGGAACATAAGAAAAGAACCCTTTTTAATTTTGTTTTTAGCATCTTGCTAGCCTATGTTCACACGGAGCTTTAGCTTTCCTAACTGTCTTTACAAGCACTGGTTATTTGTTTATATTCATCTTTAGTTATAAGACCCTCCTTCCACTTTCTGAATGAGTCTTTTTTATTTCTTGGGTCTTTAGAAAGCTGTTTATGGAGCCACCCTGGCTTCTTTAGGCTTCTCCCATTTTCCCTTCTCATAGGAATTGTTTGTGATTGTGCCTTCAGTATTTCACTTTTAAGAAACTCCCATCCTTCTTGAACTCCTTTCTACTTAATTATTTCTGACTATAGGATTCTACCCAGCACAACTTTAAGTTTGTCAAAATTTGCTTTCCTGAAGTCCAACCTGTATGTCTGACTATGTACAGCTTTTACCTTCCCTAAGACTGTAAATTCCAAAATTACATGGTCACTACTGCCCAGGGTGTCCACTACTTTCACCTCATCAACCAGTTCTTCCATGTTGGTAAGAATCAAGTCCAAGATAGCAGTTCCCCTTGTTTCCCTCTCCACTTTCTGGAAAATGAAGTTGTCAGCAAGACAAGTCAGGAATTTATTAGACCTTTCATTTTTTGCAGAGTTGGACTTCCAGCAGATATCCAGGTAATTGAAATCTCCCATGACCACCATGTTCCATCTCTTTGAGAACTTTGTAATCTGTTCTCGGAATGTCTCATCCAAATCTTCTGCCTCGCTGGTGGTCTATAGCAGACCCCACTATGATATCAGTATTATTTCTTACTCCTTTTATTTTTACCCAGAGACTCTCAACTGGACTTTTCATGCTCAGATTTACATATTTCCTCATGAGTATATACCTCCCTCCTCTGGGGTGGAGGGTCTGGCTCCTACTTCCCACAGGGGAGGTTCTTTTTCCACTGGGAGTTGCTGCTGCCGAAGTTGATCCACATGTTTCTTGAGGCGCTGGCCATCCTCCATAAACACCTCATATGACATTGGGCCAGTCGCTCGGATGACTCTGCTTGCCAGCCACGTGAGACCCTTCTCAAAGTTTCTTATGTACACTGGGTCACCTGGAAAGAACCCTTGGGCGACATCCCTCTGCTCCGTCAGCTTCTTTGAGTCCGGTGCCCAGTCGGGATGCAGGTGGTCCAACAGGATGGTGGGGCAGTGGACCATCAAAAGTTCTGTGGGGCAGTGGCCAGTGATTGGGCTTGGCGTGGTCCACCGCATCAGGAGGAAGCAGGCTAGCCATAACTCCCAGTTGCCATCTGTGATACAGCTGATGGTTTCCTTCACGGTGCACACCATGTGCTCTGCTTGCGCGTTTGTTGCGGGGTGGAAGGGTGCGGATCGAATGTGCCGGATCAGGTTCTGTTGGAGGAAGTCCTGGAATTCCACTGACGTGAAGGCTGCCCCGTTGTCGGAGACAATTGTGTCCAGCAGGCCATGGGTGGCGAAGATCCTGCGGAGCGCACGGACTATGGCTTTCATGAATGTGGTGGTCACGGGGCTTATCTTCAGCCATTTGGAGTAAGAGTCTATGGTTACCACGAATAGTAGTCCTTGGAAGGGGCCAGCAAAGTCTCTATGTAGCCAGGACCACGGCTTGTGTGTGGACTCCCAGGGTTGTGTGGGTGCACTTGGCGGGTTCGGGTGGACCACCTGGCAGGTCTGGCACTCCTGCACCCAGGACTCGATCTCAGCATTGATCCCTGGCCACCAGACGTAGCTCCTGGCCATAGCCTTCATCCTAACTATCCCTCAGTGTGCCTCATGGAGTACGTTCAGGACCTGCTGTCTCAGGGCATTGGGGACGACCACCCTATCCCCCCACAAGAGACACCCCTTAAGGCTGAGAGCTCATCCTTGTGAGAGGTGGACAGTGAACTCTGGGCCCATGGCAGCCATGGGCCACCTCACCACCCAGCCCAAGACCAGGGAGATGACGGGGTTGCTTGCCAAGCAGGCAACAATGTCAGCTGCCTGCAGGGGAGTTTCTGGGAGGCCCTCTAGGAGGAGTACCTTGGGGGCGGGAGCAGGGTCAGCATCCATGGATGGAAGTGGTAGGTGGCTGAGGGCATCGGTGTGCGCCATCACCTTACCTGGGCAATGCTCCAGGCAGTAGTTGTAACCCACCAGGAAAAGGGACCAATGGAGAACCTGGGGCAAGAGTACCTGGGGGGTTTGCCTGTCTGCTGCAAACAGGCCGAGGAGTGGCTTATGGTCCATCACACTATTTGTGAATTTTTTTTACTCCCACCACTATCGCCAAGCCCTCATGGTTGATTTGGGCACAGGCATGCTCAGCGGCTGACAAGGTCCAGGAGTAGTAGACAACCCGGATCTCATGGCTGTCAGGAAGAAGATGACCCATAACAGTGCCCATGCCATAGAGGGAGGTGTTGCAAGCAAGGATGACTGGCAGTGACTCGTCAAAGTGGGCCAGCACTTCATTCGCTATCAGGAGCACCTTGACCTCCAGGAATGCCGCGGACTCTCTAGAGCCCCAAGACCACTGCACTGACTTGTCCAAGAGTCTGTGCAAGGGCTCTGCCACAGCTGCCTTGTGGGGCAGGAAGGCGTGATAGAAGTTCCGGAGGCCCAGAAACGCCTGGAGTTCCGCCTTGGAACTGGGTGGAGGGGCCTCCACAATGGCCTTCACTTTTTCCCTCACCAGGTAGTGGCTCAAAGCATCAAACTGGAACCCCAAGAAGTCCACCTCCAGGATGCCAAGGAGGCATTTTTCCCTCTTGACCTTAAGGTCCGCATCGTCGAACCGGCAGAGGACGGCAAGGATTCAGGCAGTGAATGTCATCTGGGGTGGCTGCAGCGATAAGGACGTCGTAAAAAAAGGCGTCACTCCTGGGATCCCTTTTAAGAGAGAATCCATTAATTGCTGGAACAACCCCAGGGCCACACTAATGCCAAACTGCAAGCGCTTCACCTTAAACGCATCCCTGTGGGTGACAATGGTCTGTGCGGTGGCGGTAGCATCATCCACCAGCAGGGTGCTGGTACGCTTGTATGAGGTCCAGCTTGCTGAAAATTTTAGCCCCTGCCAGTGTGGCCAACACATGGCTAACAACCGGGACCGGGTAAGAGTAGTCATGGAGGGCCTTGTTTAAAGTGCACTTATAGTCTGCACAGATGTGGACATCTCTGTTTGGCTTCACTGGGGTCACTATAGGAGTCTCCCACAGCACATGCAAGATGGGTTCTAGGACACCTTGCACCACCAAGAGGTCTAGTTTCACATCTATTTTTGGCCATAACGTGATTGGGGCACTGCAGAATTGCATGCGGATGGGGACAACCTGGGGGTTGAGCTGTAATGAAACCAGGGGCCCTTTGTAGCAACCCAGAACCCCATCAAAGACCTCAGGGAATTCCCCGCAAACATCTGCATAGTCCCACGGTGCACATTTATTCACCCCCCCCTATGGTGATGCCCAATGGCACAAACCACGCCCAGCTCAACAGACTAAATTTCCCTCCATGACTATCAAGTCCAGGAAACCCTCAATCCCCTGGTACTTCACCCGGAAGGTCCCCACACCCAGTACTGGAACTGGGTTTTTCTGGAAGTCCACCAGGCTCAAAGGTGAGGGGCGCAGGTGAGGCCCGCCATTTGGGCAAAGTCGGTCCAGCGTTTCCACCGATATGATGGAAGCTGCTGACCCGGAGTCTACTTCCATTGAGGAGGGGGATCCCTCTATCTGGACCTGGACCTGGATCTTCAGGGCCGCAGGCAGGTTGGGAAGACGTAGTATCTGTAGGGAGGGCCAGCTGGTCAGGAGGTAGAGGGGGGAGTGGTCATCAGCAGTGTCCTCATAGTGCGTGAAGGGTTGGCGGCGTGGCTGTGGCGGGTGGTTCTGATTGCCCTTGGATCTGGAGACATGGGCAAGGTGACCCTGTTTACCACGTGTGGCAGGCATCATTGTGGAAATGGCATGACTTTCGCTTGTGCGCCTCTCCACAGCTGGCGCACATGGTCCACCCAGCTGGCTTCCTGGAGTGTCCACAGGCTCCAGGGGTTCCAGGAGGTCGTGTGGGCTGATGAGAGAGACATCATCCTTGTCAGAGTTTTTGCACGCCAAGTCGGGGAGCACTAGATGGAACGCAGCCAGTGGTCGGTCACAGTGAGAGGCCTCGTGAGCGATGGCAAGCTGAAGGGCCTCATCGAGGTCGGTGGTGCTGATCATCTTTCAGTGGAGCTTCACAACACTGATTCCCCAGATGAACTGGGTCAAGATGTTGTCCTCCAACTTGGTCAATATGCACTCCATTGCATGTTGGCGCAGTGTGGCCATGAAGGCTGCGGCTGTCTCACCAGGGTTCTGGATGCACCCCTGGAATTCCATCAGCTTTGCCAGCATCATGGGCTTGGGCGTGAGTTACCTGGTCAGGGCGTCGATAATCTCCTCGTACATGCATTTGAGGTTTGCCTTGGGTGCCAGGAGGCTCTTCGCAAGCCAGATGGTATTCACGCCACAAGAGCTGAGGAGGAGGGCCCTCCTCTTGCCCGTGTCGGTCACCTCATGGAAGGCAAGGAAGCAGTTCTATTGGTCCGTCCACGAATCCCAGAGCTCGGGATGAGTGGGGTCAAAAGCTTCAAGGTGTCCTGGAGCGGAGGCCATGACTCTAGCACAGAGCGGGGAGTGGTGTTTGGGATTGCCGGGCACGGTGCAGTGCTGCTCAGGAGTGGTGCGGGGCGTGGTGGCTTCCTCTGGATCGTTGCTTGGTGCTGCACTGGTTGGCGAGTCAGGCCCGCTCATCAGGATCCCATCCTCATTGCTATTGTTCGCCACATGTAGGACTTGTACAATGACATGCGTTCAGACACATTTATTGTACTTCACACAAAAACTGGAAAACGGCCCCACAAGGGCCAACTATATACAGCCAGCACATCCACAGTCCCATTGGAGGGTTTGAAGTTCCCACCATAGGTGCTATTGGTGGACACTAGGTGGTCTAGGATCCTAGGTCCCTTTGTGTTCAGGGACCAAGCTCCTTACTTTAGCTGTGGACCCCTGGAGGCAGTCCGCGTAAGTAACAGTACTATTATTGGAAACCAAAGAAAACATCCTGTTGTTTGTTGCCACCCAAAAAGTTTGATGACTTTCAGAGGAAGTCTCTTCGAAACAGAATTTGAACTCCGGAGATTTTCATCAGCAACTTATATAACTGTTATGGTTTTACTTACCTATTACAACGTCTAATGAGACAAATTGTTATAATTATTTCAAAATATTGTAAACTTTGTATTTCTTCACTTGGCTTTGGATGAATATATCTATTTTTGTAATTACATATTCTGAATACTTTACATATTTACACATTATATAAGCGCATGTTATTGCAGCTTTCCTTGTGTGTTTTTCTTTCTGTTACCATCTTTGTGGCTGTGACTTTCTATTTGGTATTTCCACTATAGCATGAGAACACTCACGTTACCTTGCAGTTTGACTGTTTAATGTGAACTTGCAGAGAAATTGGCTTTCCTGGGGTTTTCCCCATGATCTTGCAGAGCTAGAAAAATAAAAGGATGACATTGTCTGTTGATGACATTTCAAAAATAAACTTTCTTTCATGATTTATGATATTAGTATGTATGCAATGGAAACATAAGGGACCCATTACAACTTTATTCCATGTCCAGATCCACGATGCCCGGGCCCAGTGGGTGAGTCAGCACAATGCAGCAGCGTCAAGCCATGCCGGTCTATGAAGCCTTTGCAAACTGGACACAAATGGTAGATGTTTGAGTGCCTACTCAATTTCATAATCAGGATTGCCGACTCTGGCCTGGAAAAGTCCTGGAGACTTTGTGGGGGTGCTTGTGGTAGAGGAGGAAACCTGGTGGGGGATTTCATGATTTTGTATGCGCTCAAGTCTCTAAATTTTTTTCCAGCTTCTACAGTTACTGACCAAAAATCTGTAAAATTACATGCACTATATAAAAATTACTTTGGATTCTTTATCTTTTAAGAAACAAATTCAAACTTAGGAAACTGCAAGGGAATAGTAACTCATTTCTTGTACTGGATTTTTCTTCTTTAATAGCACTTAGTGATAAAGTTTTTAAGTGTTGGGGGGAGGAGGAATTCTGCTAGACACAATGATTTTATGAAACTGACCAGTGAATGGATATGGAAGCCCACAAAAAGAAGAAAATGTGTTTGTTATTTACATCACTGAGAACAATAGGTTGATGCTATAAAATAATTGTATTTTATATAGGTCAGTGCTATAAAATCATTGTATTTTATCTGCAGAAGGTAGAGTGGAAACTGGAGAAAAAGAATATTCTTTAAGAGTTGGTTTTGCCATGTTGTAAACTTACCAGTAAAAACAGGATTTACTGGGTTTTAACCAGTTTGGGGCAGTGATCAATATCCTATAATAAATAATTTATCCTATAAATAAATATCAACATTATTTAAAGTGCGTCAGCCCTTGTTCATGACTTTAGAACTGCATAAGAAGCGGAGGGGTGCACTTATCACTGTTTGAATTCATATGCTGCATTTAACAGCATAATGGCTTCCGGCCATCAAGTATTCATCGGATTCCCTGCACCTGTAAAACCATTTGCAAAGTAGATAGCAGGGTGAAGAAAACACTGATGTGGGAATAGGATGCCAGCCAAGGATGTGCTCATGAAACTATGATGACATCACTGAAAGGAAATTAGTTCAAACTGGGATCATTTCCCACTCTCATTTTAGGCTGAAGGTCTTCTTCAGATCTTAGTCCCTATGGAGTCATTAGAGAAACATGGCTGTACAATTAGATGTTTTAGAGATGTCTATTAAATTGAACAAGGTGGTATGTGCCTGTAAGACATTAATTAGCACTGTGTTATAATGGCAAGTTGACTTGTTTGCCATAGTAGAAGGTAAGCAACTCTTCTGCATTTTCTGAATGAAAGTGATTTTAATTGCCAAGTAAATGTCACATTGTTGTAATCTCTAGTTGCAGTACACAGCATCAAAGGCATTGCCAGGTGTAATTCCATTTTCATCATTTTTCCCATCAGTTACTCATGTTTAAAACAGTTTTAAACCAGGATTTTCCACCTCTGAATCACAGAACAGTGTACCAAATTTACTAAGTGCAGGGTCCACATACTAATGATGGTCAATTTGAATATTAATAGCCATATTCCTAACCAGGGCTATTTTTGGGCAGGAACGCACAGGAACGGAGTTCCGGCTGGCTCTCAAGTTGGCCACGCCCAGCAGGAACTCATTAGCATAATAGGCCACACCCAACAGCAGGAACTCATTGGGATTGGCTACATTAGGGGTGTGTGGCCTACCATGCAAAGGAATTCCTGCTACCAAAAAAGCCCTGGGTTTTGACAACAAACTAGGTAAACAGAATAAGAAGCAAAAGGTGGGTGTGGCTGGATGACCACACTTCTTGTAACACGGGGGTGTGGCCTAATATGCTAATGAGCTGTGTTGTCAGGGGAGTGGCCTAATATGCCAATATGTTTCTGCTGATGGGTGTGGCCTATTATGCTAATGAGTTCCTGCTGGGCTTTTTCTACAAAAAAAAAAAAGCCCTGTTCTTAACTGTTCCATTTTTCATTATTTCACTGGTTGGACTGGTCTCCTGATAGTGGTACCCTTAGAGTAGTGCAGTGGGATCCACTTTTCTGAGGTTTCTGCTGGAAGTGGTTTGTGGCAGGAGCATAGGGAGACCCTCCCCAAAAAAGCTGTAATATTTCTGGGTCCACACATAAGACTATCAGAATGTGGAATGGCTTAAAACAACTGTAATATGAAAAGCAATTAAAGTATTTCAAAGAGTAGTGTTTAAGCCTTGTTCTAGAAATGAGGCTGTGTTATCTTATGGTAAGACCTCCAACTACCAGCTCCCTAACACTATTTACTAAAAAAGAATTTCTCTAAATTATAAATTTCACCACCACACTAGTGTTGCCTAATGTCTGATTCTACATATTCCAGCAAGCCCCATTCCTGGTAAGGGGCCAACCAATATACCAGAAGATTAGGAGAAACATGGTAAGGGGACTAATCCAAAGAAAACTGGCAGGGACCTGATAGCAGAAATCAGAGATGCCAAGAGAACTGGGAGCAGTGCAACTCAGCTATGTGGGACTTTCTACCATTACTATGACAACAATACTGCATCCCTCTGATAGGGAAGGTCCATTTGTCATGGAGAAAAATCCCACAATGCAAATAACATATCATAGCTTACAGCAACTTATGTAAACTGTTAGAACTGCAAAGGAAGAATTATCTGCAAGAGGAGCAACTGGCTTGAGTTGAGTTCAAAAGGATACTGGATAATAAGAATGCCTTCAGTTTTGGTATCAGGCAGGTAAGCAGACTGGGAAAGACACATTAGGATCAAGGTAACAAGTACTTTTGAAAGGCTTTGCGGGGAGTCAGGATGGTTGCAGACCATGGGTTTAAGTCAAACAGCTTTTCTACTGGTGAAAAAGGACTGTACAAAAGCCATGTGGGATGGGAGTCATGGTGAGGAGACAAACTGGTGGATCCAACCCTATGAATGTGGGACAAGGGATGGTGAGAGTTACAGGAAAGTAGTGCAAGAATATGCATGCATTGTTGCATTACAATATAGAACTATTTTGAGAATTTGGGAAAAAGTGAATGTGTTTGAGCATTTAAGGATGCTGCTCATAATTTGCAATTTCATCAAAGGACTGTGTATTGCATTACAAGCACATGGAGTAAATAATGCCTCCCTCCACAGTTCCCAAGCCATTTCAGCCTCGAAAACAGCACAGGAGAGAAGGCAAGAACTCCACTTACTCCTGCATATTGGCCCATATCCAAATTTGGCCCTGCTAAGAGTTTACTCATGAGTTGCCACTGGGAACTAGCAGCTACAGTATAGCCACAAGTCCCCATAGTGAACCCATACAGTGTGTAACTTCTAATTAGTTAGGTGTAGTGGTTAAGTGTGGTTAAGTGTGTGGACTCTAATCTGGGAGAACCGGGTTTGATTCTCCACTCCTCCACTTGCAACTGCTGGATGACCTTGGGCAAGCCATAGTTCTGACAAGAGCTGTCCTGGAAAGGGCAGTTCTTGAAAGAGCTCTCTCAGCCCCACCTACCAAACAGGGAGTCTGTTATGGGGAGGGAAAGGGAAAGGAATTTGTAAACCACTCTGAGACTCCAAGGCTGCTGTCACACCTCCCTTTGCCCCATTTCCATTGGTCAATTTCCCACAAGAAGCTGCGTGGCCGCATTTTGACCCATGGCTTTGTTGGTTGTTAATATCCAGCAGCTAGATCAGCATGATCTAACTGACAGCTGGCAAGCTGCTTGGAACAAGTCCTGACCTGTTCAGACCGGCCCAGGTATGAGGTCAGTGGGCAATGACTCAGCATGATGCTGATTGGTTGTCATATGTATAAATGTAAATGTCTTGTACTGTACAGTTCTTCTTCTCTCAAAGTGTGTGTCTGGCGGAGCAGTTTGTTGAAGTATCTTGTGAATAAACACTGTATATAGTTTTCCACAGCTCTGACTCTGTGTGGTGCTATATAGCAGTTACTTTGCTAAAGTGCTGGAGTTGCTGCACAATCCTGGTGGCTCTAGGTGGCTACACCTTGCTTACGCAGTCTGCGCGTCAGGCTTCGCCTGATTTTCCCCTCAGTTTCATGATCCTCAAAAAACCGGATCACGAAACCATGGGGAAAATCGGGCGAAGCCGCGAGTCAAAATGCAGCCACACGACTTTGAATGGGAAATTGACCCAAGTGAAGGGCGGAGTATTCAATCTTCTCTTCTCTTCTCTTCTCTTCTCTTCTCTTCTCTTCTCTTCTCTTCTTCTTCTCTTCTCTTCTCTTCTCTTCTCTGTGATTATCATCTCATTGCTGCTTGAAAAGTAGTTTGACACCTCTGTGCACATTCAGGGAAGCTACCCTTAGAAAAACTGTATGTATAAAGATGACAATAAAATATGCATATGACTTGGGGAGTCACACACCATCCAATTTACTAAGTAATAACCAAATACTAGTTTTATGTTGTAGCATCACTGCTGTTGCCATAAAATCTACTCATGTATATGTGTACAGCAAATGCCATTATTTCCTGTCTCTGTACGTATATATAATTACTGGATTTAAGATTTTTGCCACTTATCTTAGTAGTATAGATGAAAATAATAAAATAAGGCAAGATTGAAATGCATATTTACTGTATCTACAATTATAATCCAATGAATGTATGTCAAGAGATTTTTTTATCGTGTTTCTCCTCAGGAGGAATTTTTATGCAAATTAAATCCAACTGCAATCAACAGGCTATACAGAAGTGAAAAAAATATATTAGGTTATTATGGCTTTTTTATAACATTAGAAAAGAAAGTGGAGATAAAGAGATCTGATAGAAGATGTATGGTTTCCATGAATTTAATTCAACCCAGCCATGGCTGTAACATTTGGAAACCTCAATTATTTCTGACAGGTGTAAATGCTCTGACTGTGCTAGAGATGCAGACCTTCTTGGTGTGTTTTATTCAGCTTCCCATGCAACCATTGTTCAATTACTAGAGAAAGGTGTTCCTCATTATCAGAAAAAAAAATCATTGTCTACGGAAAAGCCTCAAATTTCAGCTACAAATTGGAAGCAGAGAAAGATGAGATGAAAGGCAGAGAGAGCCACAAAGAGCACAGAGGGATTGGTACTCCTATTCTCAAGTATCTCCTTTTCCTCAAGTAAAAGATTTAGTTCTGCATAGAAACAGGCACCATTTTGCAATGGGAATGCTTTGCAGAGGCTAAAGGCTTCAATTAAAGCACAACTTTTATCTTTTTGTTTTGAGTGATGCTCGACCATAAGCAGACAGCCAGCAAGTTGGATGGGTCTTGCTACTTGCATTTCAGTTGTTGGTGGAAACTGGAATCCAAAGCTCATCTTCTTAAAACCCAAAATAAAATTCAGTTCCCAGGATCTGTATTTACCTAATACTATAACTTCCTCTTTATTTTTTAAAAAAATATCTTGTTATTCCTTTTATCCTCCTTAAACCATTTAATTTCATTCAGGATTAGAACAACACCATCTAAATACTCTCTTTGTCATGCACACAACCTCTGAAATATAGACTGTGAGGCACAAACCTGAAACTGCTGAGGATGCAAATTTTGATTTAAAAAATGTGTAGATCAGTGGGCATAGATCAGAGGACAGGGGCTAGTGAGATCCCTTTGTGTTGCCTCCTGGGGATGCTACTGTCCTGACCCTGCACCTTTTCCTAGTGCACAGTGAAGGAGATGTGCAGGGAAGCAGGAATGACAGTAAACCAAATTAGTTGCTGTGACTTCAGAGCTGCTATGTTGTTTTGGCACCACCTACCCTGCCCATCTCAGTTTAACTGGGCTTGTAAAGGGCAGACAGATATGTGGCTATACGTGCACATGCACGTTTCCCACAGTCTGTATGTAGCACATTACATGGTAAGCCAGTGCTGAGTCTGGCAACAGAGCATGTGCCTACATTATACTTGGTATGTACTCGGTGTAAATGCTGCCACTGACTCAATAGATCTAAAATCAGCCCCATATTCTGGCTTTTACACAAAACATTCTGGCAACTTGCCCAGAGAACTAACAAACCCTCCCCTTTCAAACCAGACAACAAATTTATCTTGGCTTATGTTTGGTTAGCTGGCAACCAAGCCTGCTCTCAGGTTTTCATTAACTGTACTACTTGGAGTAACATCTGTCTTTTACTTGTGAAAAATCATCTTTATTGATTAGTGATGGGCAAAACATTGCAGAAAGGGACAAAATAAGAATTAATATATTTTAAGCAATGAATGTTCTGATCTCCCAGTATTCTTGTTAGGCTTACAAGATTCTCAGTGTGCATCTTCACCACAACTATGTGAATTTTACATGTACAGTCATTCATTTTTTCTATGACTTTGCATATTTAATATATATGTAACTTGTTCAACAGTTAAGGGTAATAATGCATAAAGTATTTAATATTTCAAAAAGTCTATCCTCATTTTATTTGCAAATTCCATATCACTCATTTATAAATAAAGCTTCCCTGTTGAAGTATGTACTGTTCTATAATTATGACAATGATTTTCAAGGATAGCCCCAAGTACAGCACATCGCAGTAGTCCAATCCTCTGCTTGATGCACATAAATCCAAAGCTAGAGAATTCTTGACAGATGGTTTTTCAACATCTGATTGAAGATCTCCAGCAAGAAAGACCCCTTTTCTCTGTTAACTGGCTCCATCGTCCAAATGTTCACACTGCTAGGAAGTTTTTCCTGAAGTTCAACTAAAATCTATCCTCCTGTAACTTAAGCTCACTAGATATACTGCTACCTTCTGGAGCAGTGGAAAATATCACGGAGATTTACCATACTGGTGCCCAAGACCCGTGAGTGGAAAATAGCTACCAACCCTGTTCTGCAAATACTTGGGTGAGTACCCAGCAGAAGAGTCTGTGCCATGCTACACTAGGCGAATTCTTCAGCTGTTATGATGAATGCACAAGCAAAAGATCACCTGTAGATTTAATTGGTCAAGGTGGTATAGAGCCCAGGCAGACTAGGACTTGCAAGCTCTCTTCCATGATGCCCAAGATATGTGAGGCTAGTTCAGTGGCCTGACAGTCTCTATTTGTCAGCTCAGACAATTCTTTGGCTCCAAACCACTGTTTGACCACGCTGCTGAAACAATCAAGATTGTGACCAGCAAGACCCCATGTAGTTTCTTACAGAAAAATAACTATGACAAAGCTTTACACATCTCAGTTGTGAAATGGCAATCCAGTTTGAGCTTTTAATCTTTCCATGGTAAAATAAATAATGAGCACTGGAAACTCACCTGAGACCTCACAGACTAGAGAAAAGATTCCTTTCATTGTAGTGAGGTCACATTCATTCTCAAACCTGAGCAAACCTAAGAAGTCAGTGCATTATTAAAAGGGAAAAAAAAGTTTTATCTGCACAGGATCAGTTAGAGCATCTTTAAAGAGTAAGTTTCCTTTCATTATGTTCATTACTTGGGCCTGTTCTGACTTAGTCCCCACACCCCTCACATCTTCATACAGTGGCATCAAAAGAAGTCTGATTCACAGGCTCTTCCCTCTTTCTCCCACTATACAAAAAAAGACAATAGATGCACTTGCAAGTTCAGTGGTTATTTGAGCACAGGACTTCCTTGCTCTGCCATTGAACCTGCTGTCTCATATTTAACTTAAGAAAATAAGAAGAACCCTGCTGAATCAGACCGATAGTCCATCTAGTTAGTCCAGCATGCTGTCTCACACAGGGGCCAAGAGAAAGGCTGTTAAACCCTGATGAAGAGACAGGCAGATGATTTTAATTGAAGACACCCTCTGCTGTCTGTCATCTGTGTGCTGAATTTGTGACCCAAAATAAAACTAAATTGTGATTTATGTGAGAACAAAATAAGGCAATAAAAAAGGATTATAACACCTCATAATCCAGCTAGAACTCTAGAACTACTGAGTCTTCTTCTCTGTTATGCTACAGGATTTTTAAAATTAGCCTTTAATTCCAGCTGAATAACAGAAACTGCATGTAACAGAAGTTGCATTTGCCATGTAACAAAACTGAAGATAAAAATAGCCTAATTCTTCTTTGTTTCAGACCAAACAGAGACGTAGAACTTTACTGGTCATGTAGAAGCTCTTTTAAAAAATCAGCCATTTTAATTCCACATATTCCTATATTGCTAATAGATTTTTAAGAAACTTATCAATTAAATTGAACCATTATTCATGTGATTGGCAGTCTTTTCTTTTTCACCACACTGATTACAAAACAGGATTTTATTTCTGTGTCCTTTTACTCTGTGATTCAAGAGTCCTGCATTTGTTCAGTATGGTAGTCCTTTTTTGTGCTCCTCTACGGCCTAACTGTTGTTCTAGCCAATTAATGAGACAAAAGTAGTAAAACTGAAAATCAAAAGGTAAAGGGAAGAATATTCTATTTATGTACAAATTCCCCAACATCAAATTATCCCATGCACTGTAACAGAGAGAAGAAGTTAGCCATCCATCATGAGGAATTTTATGACTCAGACTGGTCCCACTGGTTTTGCATCTTGCCATTTTATTGCAGCTTAGGACTCAGGGAGCAGTTGCCACATCCTACCTTAAGGCTTCACTTGTTACTTCAGCCTAGTCTCAAGAGTAATCGATTGTTCTTTCAAAATAATATTTAATGGTATGCTTTCAAAATTAGAAACATAACTGGAAGGATAAAGGAAGAGCAACAGAAATTATTGGACATTTATTCCATTGGAAAAATGTGTACCAACAATGATTTCTGATTCTTGGGGAGAAACCATACCTATTCCCTACAGTCTTCTCTCCGGTTATAATTTTGGTCTGGGTGCCATGATTCTCCTTACTATAGTGACTCCACCCTGGACAAACAAATGCTGCTAAAACCCCATGAATACTGATCGTTGTAAGGATTCTTAAGACGACAATTCTTAAGTCGTTGAAATCAATGGGCTTAGACTGTATTAACTCTGCCAAGTAGCTGTGCAGCAGAGTTTATTCTAAAATTGTTTCATGCTGGGTTGCCAACTGCAGCTTGGGAAATTCATGGAGATTTGGGGGTGATGCCTGGGGACAGTGGAGTTTGGGGAGGAGAGTGCACCCTCCAAAGCTGCTGTTTTATCCAGGGCAGCTGATCTATGTAGTCTATAAATAACTGTGATCCTGAAAGAACTCCAGGTTCCACTTGGGGGTTGACAAGCCTGTCTCTGCACATGCAGGCAGTACACAGTAACACCCCCCCTTTGCCCCAAAAACTTTTGTAACCAAAAGAGAATAGGAAAGAGGGAAGGGAAAATGAGAATACATGGTGGTGGTGAAAAATGTCATCAAGTCGCAGCCAGCTCAGGGCAACCCCTTGGGGTTTTCAAGGCTAGAGATGAACAGCCATTGTCTATCTCTGCATAGCATGACCCTGGTCTTCCTTGGTGGTTTCCCATCCAACTACTAACCAGGACTGACCCTGCTTAGCTTCTGAGATATGATGAAACTGGGCTAGCTTGGGCCGTCCAGGTAAGGGACAGTAAAATAACAGAGAAAAAACAGGGAAGTAGGAAGGTTGGAAAAATGAGGGGGGGGGCAGGGGGAGCAATACAAAAGGAATCCCCTTGAACATAAGGGAGAAGGGGCCCTCACTTCCCAATCTGGGGAATGAGAATCTCTATCCCCTTCCCTAACCCATAGCTGTATACTGAGCCCCCACTATAATAGTTTTGTTCCTGTGAAAAATGGGAAAGATCTGTTTCTATTTACAGTGGCTGAGTTCAGACTGGCAGTTTGAAGCGGGAGCCAGTTCTGACAAAAAAGCCCCGGAACAAACTGTTCCAGGTTTTCCTGGTCACACTGCGCCGACTGATGTGGAAGCATATCAGGAGGAGGTGCGCGGGAGCGTTCAGACTGCTGGCCTGGAGGCGCGGCTGTAAACGGCTTTTTCCTGGTAAATCGGGTGGATGCCTATGTGTCCATGAGTGCATGAGTGCATACGCGCTCATGTGCTCATGCACTCATAGGCATCCAGCCAATTTGGGGATGATCCCATTGTGCCAGCACTGCATTGGACAGTAGAGTGGAGCACAGCCAATCATATCGCTGCTGCCTTATGCGCAATGTGGGTTGCTCCCAGCTTTTTGGCTGAACATTCACACTTCTGGGAAATGGAATGCAGCGGGATAAACAGGCTCTCCAGGATTTGCTACCACTTTCAACAGATATCTTTTAATCCTGGGAGCGAAGCGGAACAGCACGGGTTGCCTACAGGTGGGGAATGCCAGGCAGATGTGCCTATGTGAACGCCCCCTTTAATCTGCTTGGGAAACGTGGCTGAAAGGTGGCTATAGTGGGGCAATTTGCCAGTCTGAACTCAGCCAGTGATGCCACAATAGAGGTTAATGGAGGCCTCTTCACAAAGTGACTGCTCCTAAACTACATAGTTGTTGTAATAAGGAGATTATCTGTAGCATTGTCTGGAATAAAGTCTAGGGCCAGAACTTCCTATTGTCAATATAGCTGATGACCTTTTGTGTCCTTTAGGCCTACCTGTTTCAGTCTTTCAAGCAACAGGTACCCAGCCAAGCACTGTCAACAGGACACTTGGGGGTGCAGGGAAATGCAAACTGGCAGCGCTCCAATGGAGTGACAACACTTAGAGCATGAACTCAGAAGTGACATCATCAAGATGGGGTGATTCTCTAGGTTTCTACTAAATCTCTATTGAGTGGCTACGACAGTGGGGACTGCCAGCGGGGAAGCCAGCTATAATGGGAGACCTGACAGCCCTAAGTCTTACCATCTGCTGGGCCCAGCTGAGGCCTTGTCCTCACATAAGAGCTTGAAATGCTGTTTCCTGCTAGGATTACCAGGTCTCCTGATATGGCAAGAGCCTCCTTCAGGCAATCGTTTCCCACCACCACTCTGTCAGTGATTCCTAGAGTAGTGTGATGTCACTTCCAGGTTTTCCTGGCAGTGACATCACATCATTGCAGTGATGGCACTCTCCCATGTCCCCACACACCCCATTGGATGGCAACACTGCCTCTTGCAGAACCTGAGTCAACTGGACCTTCCAGAAGTGTACTCAGGGGATAGGAATCTCCTTCAAGGACTGGTGAAAGACAAAATCAACCTTAGCAAGTGGGAACAAAGCACCAAATGTGTCCTCTGCTGTTAGAAGTTACAGAAGGAGAGAGAAAGACTGAAGAAGGAAGACCAAGTAACTTGCACAAGAGTTGACAGCATAGCCACTGAGTTTCTAGCCCTGCACTGACAACGCCCAAGAGTTTTTGGTGTGCAGAGCATAGGGATGAGGGGTGTTGCTGATACACTCCATGACATCACCCCCACCCTAGAAGTTCCCACAATCTCTATGGTAAATACCACAGAGACTGGGGAAATTCCTAAAGTGTCACAGTGACCAGAGGTGATGTTGCAATTACCACACCATCACCGACCCCTTGGTTCTCTCCCACAGTGACAGCAGGGGAAAGCTAATGGGGGATGGGAGGCTGGTTAACCTACCTGTAACTAGGGTAGCCATTAGCCCTGGAGAAATATCTCTTGTCCTTTTAATAAAGGCTTAATGTGTGCAAAGGAGCAGCTGAAGCTTTAGGGGCTAAGAAGAACCAGGAGTTGCTGCAGACCAATTTTTGACTTGACTTTTGACTTGACTTGCATTAACATGTCATCTTATTTTGTTTTGTTATACTATATAGCAGTTGTATATCTACAGATATTATCTGAGTTTGGTATAAGTCAATAAATGCCTTTGATTAAGTAATTAGTTCCAAAATATACTATTAGCATAAGGGTATGAATATTGAAAGGAAATAGTATTGACCTTCATTTTTGATTTCTTTCTGTCTTTTTTCGTCCTTATTAAGTTCCATATGCCCAACTGCCCCCAAATTTGCTTCACATTGCACAAAATGTGTCTAGGTCTATGTCAGAATAAATTATGCTATGCAGGCATTCTTCATGTCACCTCAACCTGGGATTTTCTTTTGTTTTGTCCTAAGATTAGATGTGCATTGCCCTGCAGTGGGGAAGCTCTCAGCCAGTAAAATGGTCAACCACTTAAAACACAATGAAGTCCTCAAAGTTATGTGGCATGGTATACTATGGAAATGTGCAACACATTGTTCACAATATCATCAGACCTAATAGATGCTCATGCAAAAGAGATGAAAATTTCCCCAGTGGAAAAAAATATTGGGTCAGATCCTACATATCTACTGCACCAACAATGGTATTTTTTCTTGGCTTAAGGAACTTTTGCCAATGCAAGAGGCTGTTTTGGTGGCCAAAGCTCCCTGTGCTAGAAGAAGGTGCCTCTGTTAATGGAATGGATCTGTAAGATCCAACCCTCTGGAAAAGTTGCTTCCTTGGAAAACATATCTACTGAAAAACAACTTTTCATTATTTTTTAACAGAATCATTTAGAAAGGTCATAAGCCTATCCTGAACCCAGAAGTCACAGCATTTGATAATTAACATGTTCCTCACATTTTCCATTTCAATGGCTGCTGTACTAGCTTGCTAATTAAATGGTTGCTAATTAAATTATTTTTCCTTTGATGAAATAGTATTTAAGATCACAAAATGTCATTACTCTTCCTCACAATAAATAATCCATGCAAGGCAGAAACTTTGAACACAGTGGGACAGAAATCATTAACAAAATCAAGGAGACAACATGATGCCCTGACAGAGAATGAACAATTAATAAGATGTTTAAAAGGGCAAATTATTTATGTAAAAACTCTTGAGGAGGGTGAAATATTTTACTTGGCAATTTGAAGCAATGGAAAATAAAGAGAAATAAAGTTAATTTTGTCATGATGCATGACAATTTTCCCTCTGCAGTCTTAAAATGATTAACAGTTTTTCAATGCCACCCTTCTAAATCTACTGAAGTGAATTAACTTAAGTAAATATAAAGGTTTTCCTTGCTCAAAAGCCAGTTGAATCTGACTCCAGGGGGTGGTGCTCATCTCCGTTTCGAAGCCAAAGAGCCAGCGCTGCCCAAAGACTTCTCCGTGGTCATGTGGCCAGCATGGCTAGACACCGAGGTGCACAGAACGCTGTTACCTTCCCACCGAAGCAGTACCTATTTATCTACTTGCAATTTTTTGCTTCCGAACTGCTAGATTGGCAGGATCTGGGACCAGAGGCGGGAGCTCACTCCATCACGCAGCACTTAGGTTTCAAAATGCCAAACTACCAACCTTCCAGACTGCAGTTCTCTGCTCGAGATTGCAGTGATAGTTTATCTTAGGTTTCATTTTTTACTCAAGAAGTATCTTTCAGAGTTTTAAAAATGGAAGTGGACTTCTTATGGATGTACTAGCATGATTTAAAAAAAATTTTTTTTTTAAATGTGATCAGTTTACAGGATCTGAAATTTAGAAGAGCCACACTTTCCATATAGTGCAGCCCTAAACAGAGCTGTGCCCTTCTAAGCCGATTTACTTCAGTGGGCTTAGAAGGTTGTAACTAGGGTTGTCAGGCACGGCCAGAAAACCAGCAGGAGTCTGGGGAGAGACATGGGGAAGGCACTGGCAAGACTTCACTTCTATGGGAAAACCAAAAGTGCCATCACTTCTGTATAGGAATCACTAGAAATTCTATGGTAAAAAGCAGAGTTTCCAGCAATTTCTATAGCAAATGGATTTCACTTCCAGGGTTGACCTGGAAATAATGTCACACTGTCACTAACAGCTCCCCACCTTTATATTATATTATATTATATTATATTATATTATATTATATTATATTATTTATTATTTCAATTTTTACTCCGCCCTCCCCACCAAAGCAGGCTCAGGGCGGCTCACATAAAACCAGTAGAACAATATATATTCAATACAAAAATATCTAAAACACTGCATAATACAATTTAAAACAATTATTATCGATGGCGGTTCACCGAATAAAGTGTGTTCACATGCTGTCAACTGTACTACCACTCTGGAAGGCTTCCGCTTTAGGTCGGCCCAGAGGTTACCAGAAGGCCTGCTGGAAAAGCTCTGTTTTCACAGCCCTGCAGAACTGTGAGGTCTCGCAGGGCCCTGATCTCCCCAGGGAGCTTGTTCCAGTAAGCTGGCGCTACTAAAGAAAATGCCCTGGTCCTAGTTGATGTCAACCAGGCGTCCCTAGGACCAAAGAGGGCCAGGTGGTTTTGTGTTACTGATCGCAGTGCTCTCTGGGGAACATGTGGGGAAAGGCGGCCCCTCATATAGACAGGTCCCTGACCATAAAGGGCTTTAAAGGTCAAAAACAGCACCTTGAAGTGAATCTGGAACGCTATTGGCAGCCAGTACAATGCCTTTAGCACAGGCTGGATGTGTTCCCGCATAGTGAGACCCACAACAACCTGGCCGCCGCATTTTGCACCAGCTGCAGCTTCCAGAGTTGCACCAAGGGCAGCCCCATGTAGAGAGTGTTGCAGTAGTCCAATCTTGTGGTGACCATAGCATGGATCACTGACACCATCATTGTGTTCGAGGAAGGGTTTTTTCCTGTCAGCCATGTTAACCACATTACTCTATTATTTAATAAAGATGGGGAATTATAATTATTAATATGCAATTAGCTTATCTATAGGATCTGACCTGTACATACCGAGTTAGAATTCCCAAGAACCCAGGAACAGACACAGAAAGTGGGTGGCTAAAATAATTATTTCTTTACTAAATATTCTCAAGCATACAAACAATATTCATGCAATATAGAACTAAGGAAGCAGAGGTGATTGATGGCTTATAGAGGGATGATATAACCTGTCCAGATGTGCACAGGTCCATGGAGAAAGGATTGTGGTCTAAACTCACTGAGAGTTTAGGGGTGGGCTGCCATTTTTGCATCATGGCAGAAAACACACAATCTAAGGCCACGTGTGTGCTGGGATATAGGGATTGGCAAAGAATGCAGACCAATGGGCAGCCCTGTGGGCTGGTCTCAGGTGAGAACAGTAAATTATCTGGACCAATGATGAGTCCCAGGGGTGTGTGATGCCAGTAGGGGCAGACCTTAGGTATGACCAATGAGCTTCCAGAGAGGCAGGGTCTGGATTTAACAATAGAAGCCAGGTGTTGGGTAGCTAGCTAAATGGATTATCTGACTTACTAATGGTCCTGGCCAGGGTAGACAAAAGGTGGGAGACATCCCTGATTAGAGTCAGGAAGGATTGCTAAACATTTGAATGATTGATTGGTTTATCCCAGTATTCTTGAGGAACAGAACAGGAAAGACAAAGAATTACTGGAGACAGAGTTATCTGCCAGATGGCATCTAAACAGACTTTAGAAATATAGCTACTTTACCTGGTAGAACCCATTGTCATTCCATAAGCATAATCTCTGCTGGGTGGAGGGGGAAGACTGGAGACTTGCTCTGAGGTCACCTTATGAAACCTGAATATGTAATCCCTTTTTGCAGAGCACTTGCAGCCTGACTCTGTGGTTCGAGCTGAGAGTGCTTGACTTTTGGGGACTTTGGTTCAGGTTAAAAAATAGGGCACCCCTACTTTGGGGCTACCCAAGAGTAAAAGGCAGTGCCTCTGGCAACAGCCACAGAAGCAGTGTGAAATTATATCTGAGGCAGGGGATCCTGGGAACTCTAGATGTAACTTGTAATTTGTTGTTTAGTCACACTGTCGAGGCTGACTCTTTGCAACCCCATGGACCACATCATGCCAGGCCCTCCTGTTTTCCACCATCCTCTGGAGTTTGGTCAATTTGATGTTCATTGTATCAGTAATGCTATCTAACCATCTCATCCTTTGCCATCCCTTTCTTCTGTTACCTTCAGTCTTTCCCAGCATCAGGGTCTTCTCCAGTGAGTGCTCCCTTCTCATTTGGTGGCCAAAGTATTTGAGCTTCAGCTTCAGTATCTGGCCTTCCAGGGAACAGTCAGGGTTGATTTCCTTTAGGATTGCCTGATTTGATCTCCTTGCATTCCAAAGGACTCTCAAGAGTCTTCTCCAGCACCATAGTTCAAAAGCATCTATACTTTAGTGCTCAGCCTTCCTTATGGTCCAACTCTCACAGCCATACATTACTACCGGGAACACCATTGCTTTGACCATACAGACTTTTCTTGGCAGGGTGACATCTCTACTTTTCATTAAGCTGTCTAGTTTTGCCGTAGCTTTCCTCCCAAGGAGCAGGCATCTTTTATTTCTTGGATGTAGTCACTGTCTGCAGTGATCTTGGATCCCAGGAATGTGAATTCTGTCACTGTTTCCATGATTCCCCTTCTATTTGCCAAGGAGTGATGGGGCCAGATGCCATGATCTTAGTTTTTTTTATGTTGAGTTTCAAGCCAACTTTTGTGCTCTCCTCTTTCATTCTGAGCAAGAGGCTCTTCAGGTCCTCTTCACTTTCTGCCATTAGAGTGGTATCGTCTGCATATCTGAGGTTGTTGATGTTTATCCTGACAATCTTAATTCCAGTTTGTGATTCATCCAGGCCAGCATTTCGCATGATGTACTCTGCACATAAATTAAATAAGCAGGGTGACAATATACATTCCTGTTGTACTCCTTTTCCTATTCTAAACCAATCAGTTGTTCCATATCCAGTTCTAACTGTCACTTCTTGACCTTTATACCAGTTTCTCAGGAAACATGTGAGATGGTCTGGTACTCCCATTTCTTTAAGTACTTGACACAGTTTGTTATTGTCCACATAATCAAAGGCTTTAGTGTAGTCAGTGAAGCAGAAGTAGATGTTTTTCTGGTACTTCCTTGATTTCTCCATATTCCAGCGAATGTTGGCAATTTGATCTAAAGTTCCTCTACTTCTTCGAAACCCAGCTTGTACTTCTGGCAGTTTTCTATTCATGTACTGCTGACGTCTAGCTTGTAGGATCTTAAGCATGACCTTGCTAACATGTGAAATGAGTGCAATTGTGTGATAGCTTGAACATTCCTTGGCATTGACCTTCTTTGGGATTGGAATGTAAACTTATCTTTTCCAATCCTGTGGCCACTTTTCCAAATTTGGTGGCATATACAGTGCAGCACTTTTAACAGCATCATCTTTTAAGACTGAATAGCTCAGCTGGGATACTGTCATCTCCACTAGCTTTGTTGTTAGCAATGCTTTCTAAGGTCCATTTGACTTTGCACTCCAGGATGTCTGGCTCGAGGTCAGTGATCACACCGTCAAGGTTGTCAAGGACATTGAGATCCTTTTTGTATAGTTCTCCTGTGTATTCTTGCCACTTCTTCCTAATCTTTTCTGCTTCTGTTAGGTCCCTACTGTTTTTGTCCTTTATCATGGCCAGCTTTGCACAGAATTTTCCCTTGATTTCTCCAATTTTCTTGACGAGATCTGTAGTCCTTCCCATTCTATTGTTTTCCTCTATTACTTTGCATTGCTCATTCCGGAAGGCCTCCTTATCTCTCCTTGTTGTTCTCTGGAAATCTGCATTCAGTAGGATAAATCTTTCCTTTTCACCTTTGCCTTTTGCTTTCCTTCTTTCCTGAGCTATTTGTAAAGCCTCATCAGACAGCCACTTTGCTTTCTTGCATTTCTTTTTCTTTGGGATGGTGCTGATTGCTACCTCTTGTACAACCTTTGTCCATAGTTCTTCAGACACTCTGTCTATAAAATCTAGTCCCTTAAACCTATTCTTCACCTCCACTGTATATTCATAAGGGATGTAATCTAGGTCAAACCTGAATGGCCTACCGGTTTTCCCAATTTTCTTCATCTGAAGCCTGAATTTTGCAATGGATAGCTCATGATTTGAGCCACAGTCAGCTCCAGGTCTTGTTTTTACTGACTGTATGGGGCTTTTCCATCTTTGACACCAAATTATATAATCAATCTGATTTTGGTGTTACCCATCTGGTGATGTCCATGTGTAGAGTTGCCTCTTAGGTTGTTGGAAGAGAATGTTCACTATGACCAGCGTGTTCTCTTGACAAAACTCTGTTAGCCTTTGCCCGGCTTCATTTTGTTCTCCAAGGCCAAACTTGTCCATTATTCCAGTTACCTTTTGACTTCCTACTTTAGCATTCCAGTCCCCTATTATGATAAGGACATCTTTTTTTGGTGTTAGTTCTAGGAGATGTTTTAGGTCTTCATAGAGCCAGTTGGTTTTAGCCTCTTCTGCATCAGTGGTCGGGGCATAGACTTGGATTACTGTGATATTGAACGGTTTGCCTTGGATTTGGACTGAGATCATTCTGTCATTTTTGAGATTGTATCCCATTACTACCTTTTGCACTCTCTTGTTGACTATAAAGGCCACACCATTTTTTCTATGGGATTCTTGGCCACAGTAGTAGATGTAATGGTCCCCTGAGTTAAATTCGCCTATTCCCATCCACTTTAATTCACTGATTCCCAAGATATTGATGTTCAGTCTTGCCATCTCCAGCTTACCTTGATTCATAGATCTTACATTCCAAGTTCCTATGCAGTATCATTCTTTGTAGCATCGGAATTTCCTTTTACCATCAGACACATCCACAGCTGAGCATCCTTTTGGCTTTGGCCCAGCTGCTTCATTCTTTCTAGGGTTACTTGTACTTGCCCTCTGCTCTTCCCCAGTAGAATACTGGATGCCTTCCGACCTGAGGGGTTCATCTTCCAGCATCATATCTTTTACCCTTTTGTTACTGTCCATGGGATTTTCTTGGCAAAGATACTGGAGTGGGTTGCCATTTCCTTCTCCAGTGGATCATGTTTTGTCTGAGTTCCCTGCTGTGGCCTGTCCATCCTGGGTGTCCCTCCACAGTATAGTCTGCAGCCTCACTGAACCATGCAAGCCCCCTTGCCGCATCAAGGCAGTGATCCATGAAAGAGTAACGGTGCACTATAATTCAACTTTTCTGTCCAACTTGTTTCTGCCTTTTTTGTCTGCAGTCTCTGAACCACCACCACTTTATTAAGGTACAGACTTAAATTCACTTTAAAAGGAGTGTATGCATTTTATTAACTACACTTGGTACCCTTTCCCATAATTTAGTTATTCTATATGTGATGGTCCTTCCTTCCTTCCTTCCTTCAATATGGAGCCAATCTTATGCTTTTCATTAATGAGAGCAATGAAACTTATGAGGTGATATCTCCCAGATTTCAGATACAAAAATTACAGGAAGGATGTGAATTAGAAGATAGTTTACACAGCTCTGGATGGTGGCTTGTTTTTAATAATTTACTTTTGGGCAATTGGCTTTTGTGTTGAATATTGTATTCCCTACTGGTATGCCAAGTTTCTTGCTTATCCTAACCAATTTAAAACAAAGATCAAGTAATGGCTTTAATAGCCTCAGATTGATACTTGCTGGACCCAGATAGGCCCCAAATATGTTTGGAACAGAAAAGAATGCAGGCAAAGGGGGGGAAACCCACTGTTGAAATTGACCAGACTTTTTCTGAAACTGACAAGCAGCTGCAAAGCCCTCTTTTCCATATTGCCGAACACTAGGGGATTCTCTGCTGTGTTATCAGCCACTGTGAAAAATGGTAAAGAGGCACACAATCTCATAAGATGGGGGAACATATTGAGTGTACAGAATGCACAGTAGAACCCACTGGCACTGTGATTGTTGGCAACATATGTGCATGTGTGTGTGTGCGTATGCCTGTGCAAAGTCAGCTGCAGCTCCACTACGCTTTGCACAGGGCTGCAATTTGTATGAGGGAGGAGTCCTCTGGCAGAAGCTCTAGAGAGCTGTTTTTAAAACTTGGTTTTTAAAATCCAGTTTCTATACATTGTTCTGAGCAACTTTGCAAAGGCAGCTTATATACTTTATAAAATTGTTTGGCATACAGTAATACAGTAATACCCTGCTAGTTTCTGGGGCAGTCATTCCAGCAAGGGTCAGACAATCCTTTATGGGATTCATTGTTCCCCACAGGTGCAGCTCTGCACTGCCTTCTCCTGCTGCCCAGTTTAAACCAGACATCAGGACAGGGCAGCCCAGCTGGAATGTCTGTAGGGAGCCAATCACTCCCTGAAGGCGCAGCTCTGTGCTGCCTTCTCCTGCCACCTGGTTTCAGTGAGGGCAGCCCAGCTGGGATCGCTGTGCCTCTGGGGAGCCAATGAATGATGATTGGTACAGAGTGGGCAGAACAACCTCAATGTGGGCAAGGGAGTGACCTTTGCAGGGCAGCAAAGGGGTGGGGGGGGAATCCAAGTGAATCTGTATTTTTAAAATTACCTTTGGCTTGAACATGAAAGAAAGGGAAAATCAGCAGAAAACCAGTTTCAGAACACCCAAAGAAACAGCAACCAGGAAGCAAACTGAGCACTGAAGGGAGGAAAATCAATGCAGAATAAAAAAGAAAACCCAACAGAGATGCACAGTAAAAGCAAGGGAAAACACCCATGCATAACAGGCCATAGACTTTCAATACATGCCTCTATGTTGGAATAACCAAAGTATTTTATAGTCATTGTATTGTAAAAATATAAAGCAAATTGTTTAAAAATAACTTCTAAAAGAAGCATATAATAAGAAATTATATACAGCAGGTCTTCAAAGAATACTAAAGTTCCTTACTCAGTAAACTCACTGTTTTGCTATTTCACTTGTACAGCTTTAAATGTACAAGGAGGATAATTATATTTTTAGAATTAGCTGCAAGCAAAATAGTATGTATGCAGGTGTAAGATTTTTAAAAAATCTGTGAATGTTTGGCTATAGTTCAACTATATTTTATAGTTCAAATATCATTTTAGGGAAGAATTTTTACCCAGGAGAGTATTAACAGAATCTTAATTACAAAGATGTGTTTTAGGTTAATAAGAGAAACCCGACCCGCTTGAACACAAATATATTCATGAATTAGCTATCTAGTTAACTGAAAAGGGGGGAGGGATCTAGCTTCTCTTGATACATCTGTTGCTAAACTTCAACTTTATGCCTTCTGCATTGTAATTCAAACAATATAATATAAAATACCTTAAAGCAATAGTCTATTACCTGCATTATGCTATATATAGCAACTATATAATCAAGGTAAAGTTACTGCTGTCAGAATGAAGGTCATTGTGGTGTTCTCTGGTTGGTGAATCATGCAGGAATCTTTATCCTATAGTTAACAATGCTTTATTAACATTATTAACCAGAGGGCTCCATTTGCAGAGTCTTTCTGCTTGCTCTCTAGACATTCCACTGCCTGATACCACACACTTCCATTAGTCTCTGGTTGTTTCTTCATGCTCAGCTCCTTATCCTTACTGTCTTGTTATCCAAGGAAGTATAAGACTGACACTATGGTATTAATGATCCCTCATAGCATTGGCTGCATATGTATTTTGTTTGCTTCGTATGTGGTACACCATGAATTACATAAAAAATCAAACATGCTATCATTTCACCTTCCATTGATTTCCTAACATATCTGCTAAATTCTTCCCTTCTGGCAAATGAGGAAGTTAGGAAGAGATTGTTAGCTTTTTACCAACAAATTCATGACACGATCATGTGACTCTGATACAATGTCCACAGAATTTAAAGCTTCACACCTTTAAATGATATATGCTATGGGATCAGTTGTGCTGCACTATACGATAAAAGTTAATAAAACTAAGTACATGGATATAGGGATACTCTTTTCACAACCCCCATGCTCACATGCAAAGCTGCTATCTTTACTGTTCAAGTTTTAAAAATTCTGTACACTAGAGAAAAAGCAGTAGTTAATTCAGAAAGTGAGCCTCTCTGGATCACAGACAAGGAAAGGCAAAGCGGCCTTTGATTGCATCAGTGCAATCAAACACTTTTAACATTTTAATGGGCATTTAACATTTTAATGGGTATCTGAAAATCCTATATAAGATGACTTCATACTGGGAAATCCAGTTCCCTTCAATATTTTAAAGCTTCTGCCCTGGCAAATAATTTTACTTTGACTAACTGAGGCAAATACTGAATTGTCTTTACCATTCTTGCTCCTATGATTTCTTTGGCAGTGAAAACTGCAAGAAATGATTCTGTTGCTCCCAAATATTAGACATATATTTGGAGGTTATTATCACCAGGGTAGATGCAGATGCCTGTAATATAGAAGTTTTGTATGTACAGAACATTTATACAGAATCTGTGTGAAACCTTGATAACTGCCAAAAACGAATCATTACTTGTGGAGGCATGATTCAGTTTTAATCACAAAACATTGGTCGGATTTTTTAAAACACATTTTCAAAGCATGCATCCCTTGGCATATTTAATGCTATTTCATAGTACAAAGTTTGGGATGGTGGTGGCTTTTTGGCCTTGAGTTGTCTAAAGTAATGCAACAAACAGCAGTTGACAAAACGTGTAACTTTTATAAGAAGGCAGCACAAGAATGGCATAATATGATTTTAGTGGTGAATGAACACTTACAGAGAGTAATATTTGGATGGCACTGTGAATGACCTCTAGGTACTGGAAGTCAATGATGCAGCCTGTCACAGAGACATAGGAAAAATCATCTAAAATCCCAGGAGCTGAAGGACGCACCACTCTTCGTATGCAGCCTGGCCCATGTTCTCGCCACCAGGATCGATGCATTGAGATGTTAAAGGTCATGAGGTCAGTTTCCTAGTAAACAAAAGGAAAAGAGGATAAAATCCTTTGTTAGAATCTCTGTCCTGCTTACAAGAAACAGTGCTGTGTAAATAAGCATCTCTCAGGGAGTCTGACATGTTGGTAGTGTTCCAGGTGCCACGGGCAGAAGATATATACTGGAAAGCCTCCAGAGAGACATCAGTGCTGCCTCTTCCAGCAGGCAAATAGGAAAGTAACAGAAGAGATAGAACAGGGAATGCTAAGGGACTATGAGAGGGACAAGGAGTTCCCAAGGTATTGGAAGAAGGTATTGATACCCTGCCATGCTCCCAAAGATGTCAGGGTAAAGAGTGCAATTTGGAACTGAGCTCAGAAGAAAGAGAGGGTAATAGTTTGGTTTGCTGATTCCAATTCATACCAAAGCCAGGGATATTTTCCTCCTCCTTAGAAGGGACACATGAGCCCCATCTCTTTGCCATCATTAAGAGAAAGGGAAATTTTGCAGCTATATAATGCCAATAACAAAATTAACCTCTTCAAAATATAGATAGAACATGCAAAATTTCCTTCTCCCACTACTTTAGTTTCTCCATATGCAAGGAATATTCTTCTTGTTGATACTAACTAGCTATTGTTTCTTTGAAAATGTTTCACATAAAACCTTTTCCATTGGGCCTTTTCCCCTCAAGCATTTGTTTCTTCTCACTCAGGTAGTTTTGTATGTACATTTTTTGTATGCCTGTGTATTGTTACTCCTTATTTTCTTCCATGTTTATGTTATTTTGACATTGGTGCCTAGGAGTGTAACATCAACATGATGATGGCAATGAACTGCTGGAATAAGTCCCTTTGGAGAAAATTAATCCTTCAAAAGCAAAATGTTCAGATCAGATCATTCATGATTAAAATGACAGATGAACTCATTAGATTCTCATCAATAGTGTGCTGCAATGCCTTCCTCACACATACTGCCATAGTGCAGAAGAGTTTGACACTCAGAAGATATGAAACTACTTTTAACTGTTCTCTGGAACTATCTAAACAGCCAGCAGAAATGGTTAGTTGTTTTTTTTTTAATCAGCCAGCAGAAATAGCAGTGCAGAAAGACAATGGGTGTAAGAAATCAAAAATATGCCAACATTGCAGTAGCAATGGATATACCATCTGGTGCTGTTATCACAATTACAAAATACAGAGCTGGGGAAAGTTGTGATATCCCTACAGAAGCACACCCTCAAGAGATGACATCTGGATGAACAAATGGGAACAACTGCAGTTTGCACAAAAATGTATGTTTTGGGGAGACCCTGACTGTTATATGTCATCTTTGTAACAGTCCTGGCTATGATCGCACACCAGAAATACAAATTTTTCCGCAGTTCCCAAGTCTGTAACACATAAGGCACTAGTTCCGAAGCACAAATAAATATGAAGTATATTCATGAGTAAAGCATTGTTCTGCTGACAATCTGAAAACAAGCAGTTAGAAATGTCTGCATTCTGGCTTTTGGATAAAAGTAGACACAGTCCTTCTCTTAACACTTTCCCTGGTGGAGTATGTTGTGGGAACACTCTTCAGAACTAAAAATTTTAATGGAGGCACAAGAAAATTCTATCCCACACTCTTGCAAAAAACAAAAAAATAATCTCCATTAGTGTCCTGATAATAAACATGGCCACACACATGCACAAATACAGAACAAGTAGTCCAATTAGAATCGATCTGACCATGTAATCTGCCTTGAGTTCCCATGAGAAAGCTGGACTATAAACAAACAAATAAATACACCTGTTGTGATTAACAACTATTAAAATTATTAGCCTCCCACATATAACCCTTGGCAAACTATTTAGGAATACTGTCTTTACACCTTAGTGAAAACAAAACCTCATGTGTGAAATGGAAGCACTGCAAGTGCAAAACATTCACACTTTTGGATGAATCCAATAGCACATGTAGTCCCTCTTTTGGTGATTCTTTTGCTCAAAAAAATGTTTAACACTCCTCTTGTTAAAGCTAATCAAAATATTGATTAAAGGTACCAGAGTATCATTTCTCTTAAGTCAAATGTATTTCTATTTATTTATTTATTGTATTTGGATTTATATCTTGCCCTCCCCGCAGGCAGGCTCAGTGTTCAATGGAAGGAGGGTCATTAAATGACACATGGACAAAGAATAATGCCAAAATCTTTGTTAACTATTCTTGTCAGTATGTTTTAATATATAGGTGGCCACTATAATTTTTTTTAAAGAAAAGCACACAGAAATCTAATGACTGTAAGCGGCTTTGAGACTCCTTTGGATAGTGAAGAGTGGGATATAAAACCAACTCTTCTCCTTCTTCTTTAATGAGAAACTAATCTGAAAGCCCTCAAGAAGAATAAATCTTACTGAAGATGCTTTGGCAGTAAGTACTATTGATGCGAACACAATATATGTCTGAATTAATATGTTGAGAACTGAAGTGTAACATAGCAAACTTTAAAGTAAATTTTCTGCCAATCTCATAAGACAGAGACATTTTTAAATTCAATAAAATGTAACTGCCATCACTTGAATAGTGGCAAACGTGTATTTGGGTGTGATATATTATGAGCAAAAGTGTATGGGTGCACTAAAATACACATGTACTTCCTGCCCTGAAAAAATAAAAACATAAAAATGATAACATTTTAATGCAGAGTACAATATAATGATCATATAAATTATGCCTGAAGAATCTAATCATTGGAATTGCTTAACTATACAACAAAGTGAGGTCACCTCAGAAGTGTCAGTGCTTCCACGTCCCAATGTCACTTGGAGAACATTAAATTTGCTATAAATACTAGTTAATGATTATGAGATGGATTTTAGGCATAGGGCCTTTCAGTTAGCAAGAACAATTTATTATTCATGTCACCATGACTTGAACTGTGTAGCTTTAAGCACCCTTGAATACGGCTTCCCTGTAAAAAGAGATTCAGTAAAGATTCTCTTCTTCCATTCTGCCATGGAATGGAAGAGGGGGAAATGGATAAGGTCCACTAGGAAATAACCAGCAGAACTGGAAACTGACAAAATGAAATGGAGAAAATGAAACCATCTGGGGGAAATCAATGAGACAGAAATTTACTTTTATTTGACTAATAGTCCATATAACATAGTTCTTTACTAGTTATTGACCAATATGTGCATGCCTCTCCTCTGTTCATTCTCCTGATCAAACCTGGGTACATTTCTGTGATACCCTGTGCTATACCACACTAAGCTACATTGCCATGCATGCATAGAGTGGTGTCAGAGAAGGTGGTATTTTGTGGCCTATGCCACTGGGAAGGTACAAAAGCCCCACCTTGGTATTGGTTGTGGTGGTTGATGGGTTCTACAAGCCAGCTTCCTAACTATTAGGCTTTGGAAGTTCTAAAAGAAGTGGTGCTGTGGGCAGTTCTTGGAGGAATGCTTATGCACTGTGTGAGAAGGGATGCAGGGTCATTTATGAAACATCACCATAACATCCTGACCATTGCCATTTCTTCTATGAATGTGGGAGCACTACTAACAAGGATCATTGTGACTAATGGCTGCCCACGTTGGAACCGGAAGCTCAGTGAGATTAGCAGCTTTGATATCTTGATTTATGTTTCTACTGCATTGACTGTGTTTCTCTTTTGCTACTGTAACTATACTATACTGTAACTATATTGTAACTATACTAGGCTAACAATATCACTACCACAATCCCCACCTTTTTTCTCTAGTTGGGATGGAACAAGTATTAGACCACAAAGGTAGAGAAATCAGTCCAGATCTTAAATGTTACATTACTTCATGCTTCTCTTCTTCTCACCCTTTGTGCTTATGTCACAAGGACACTGAGCCTTTCTAAAACAACACTTATTTCCCTATATAGGTCTTATGGAGTGGGGAAATTATGAGAGGTTCAAATAAAGGTAGTCGTATCTGGGACATTACTATCAAAGTTTTCATGCATTATGATGTTGAACAGGACAATTCAGCGTAGCATATTCTCTAGAAAATGTGACCACCCCAGAAATATTCATGGGAAAAGAGAGATGAAAGCTTGAAACACTGCTAATATTCATTATGATGTCAACACCACTTAATTTTAAATAAGGTAAAGCAAGCCCCATTTGGTCCAATACTGGTAATGTTTGTTGGATGGTTTTTGGTTGATGTATATCCTATGAAGACATTTCAGCCACACAAAAACATTAGTGGATAAATGATGGCTAAACGATGAAGTTAATTTGAAGGTGCGAAAGATTGTTCCTTTGAATATTGCTAGGAAGCAGCAAGGCATGAAGGATGAATGACTCAGGCTCCCCCTCCCTTGCATCTTGGGTGTCAGGTACCCCTGCCATAGGGGTGAAGGGAGGGGAGGAGGTGCCAACGAATGTATCTGTGTTTTCTCTGGTATGTGGGGAGGTGACGGGGTTGCCTGGGAGACGGCGCAATTTCCATCTCGGGCTATCGCGCACCAGGCCATATGGCCTTGAGAGCCAGGCTGTTTGTCTCCTTTCTGTTTCTTAAGACAATAGCTAGGCATGGGAATTTATTGCTTTGTGGGAATGTAGTTTGTAACACCTTTTTGCTGTTTCCCACGCGCGGGCTATGTAACCATTGGTAGTGGGTAGGGAGGGGCCCCCTCCATAGGGTATAACCAGTGATGCTTCTTCTTTGTGGGTCATTCCTAACAATGCCTATGTACTAGTGCTTTGGCTTTGCAGTATAATAAACACTATCCTTCTTCATGAGGCCTGGTGTTGACTGACTATCTAAGGCGCCTGACATTGGGTGTATCTGAAGAGGAGAGAAAGAGACAAGTCTCAGAAGTGCAGGGCAAAGAAAGCACAAGTCATTCATGTTCCCTTTTCTCATGTCCAAATTAGCTGTTTGTTTTTGTGTACTTATTTCAAAACTAAAACTTACATAACAGATAATGCATGTCTGTATAGTGTTCTGTGACTAGATGGTCCTCCATCCTTTCACCTCCTTTCAGGCTTGAAGAAAGCAGTGCCTGAACACCACTTTTGTTCTTATGCACACTATTGCTTCCTATTTTAGTGGAACAAGCTTGATGACTGTCAACTTGCCAAGGAATATATATGGCATAAAGCTTATGCAGAGACTTCTGTGCCAGCCTCCAATTATTACCAAATAACATGTCTTACTTTAACACACTAAGAACATATTTAAAATTATCCTACTAGGTAAATTCATTTGCACCCAAGAATAATTTGAGATGCTCTTGAAGAGCCAAGAAATACTTTGAACACTTTGGTGTCTTTCAAAGTGCCTTTTGTAAACAGTCCCTATTCCCCAAATCCCACAGAAGGCATCAGCTTTCATTTGCAGTCTTGCTGTTTGTATCTTCACTTATTGGGTTCATTGCTGTAGAAAAGAGCAAGAGTCCAGTAGCAACTTAAAGACTAAAAAAATGGTGGCAGGGTATGAGCTTCCATTAGTCACTGAAGAAGTGAGCAGTAACTCACAAAAGCTCATATGCTACCACAAAAGTTGTTAGTCTTTTAAGGCGCTGCTGGACTCCGACTCTTTTCTACTGCTACAAACAGACTAAGGCCGAATCTGCATTTGTCTTTCCCACCAGTGTCCAGTGTTCTCTCTAAGCTTAGTCAGTGTGAGCTAGCTCACAGTTTTCTAGCCTCTGGCTCACACATTTTTGTCTTAGCTCAGGAAGGATGGCTCTAGAGCAAACTAATTTATGCACCAGCCAAATTGCTCGCTCACAACTTTAATGCCAGGAGCTCACAAAGTGGAATTTTTGCTCACAGAACTCCACAGCTTAGAGGGAACATTGCTGGTGTCCCCACCTTTTGACTCCAAAGCTGTCCACATTTGGTGTCGTTTTCACACCTTAACAGTGCTAGCATACTTTCACACCTCCATATATCTCTATTGTCCTTTCCAGGCGGCTCCACTGTCATTGCACCTCCGCAATGCTTTAAAAGAATCTTCTCCAAACCACATTCAAACAAGCATAGAGAAAGACAGCATCACAGCAGCATGCAACTGATTAAAAAATGCAAATGCAGATTTAACCTAACATGGCTACCCATCTTGGGGTCACTGCTGAACTAAGATAGAGGAGTTCTGAAATTAAGATAGAGTAGTTCAAGTCTCCTGAAACTAAGATAGATTAGTTCAAGTCTCTATGTCATCTTTATGCCTCTTTAGCATGTGCATTTTAGAGGAATGCCTATTCTATCATTTAGAACAAAACTTGTAAGAAGATCCAGAGCCCAGGGAGGCAACAAGCAAGCGTGCTGTTTCAGATATCCTCCCATGAATTGCTATGTGCTGTGTTCCTTGTTTAAGGAAACTCTGTGTTGCCAAACTGAGGTTGTGCTGATCTGTAATAGCCAAAGAAAAGGTTTAAAAGAAGAATGAACAATAATCCAAAATTACTCTGAATGGATATACTATAAATTGACAATATTCCTTGACAACTTTTTCTTAAAGAAGCAGAACAGATGAACACCACAGCTGGCAGACGGTAGCACAAGAAAAGGTAAAGGTAATGGACCAATAACATGAAGACTGGGTACGTTTACCTATTGAAAGTAGGCTTTCCCAGGTCAAATGCAAAAGATTTTCTAAAAGTTTTGCAGCAGTGAAATACGATGAAACTGTATCCTTCTGGTGGACCCATTGCTCATTTTCTCCTCTTGCTATTTGGGGAGGGGGGCTAGTCAGTCCAAGAGCGTTGTAGCAACAAGGAAAGGAGGATGACATAAAGGACTGAAGGATCACAGAGTGGAAGAAGCCTGGCCACATAACTTTGAAATTAAAGGTGTAACTCTAAATTTCTGTTCCACTTACATCCAGTGGGGCCGGAGTTGCCTTAGGTTTCTGTCAATATTTTTGTTTTGCACATGATTCTTGCACATACAAATATATATGAAGCTAGCACACATATACTGAATCAGACCATGGGTCTATCAAGGTCAGTATTGTCTATTCAGACTGGCAGTGGCTCTCAGGTGAATGTCTTTCACATCACCAGGAGATGCCAGGGATTGAAGCTGGGACCTTCTGCATGCCAAGCCAACACTCTGCCACTGAGCCACCATCCTTCCCTTCCCCTCAGCATTAAATTGCAGAAAAGCAGTACTAGAAATAGCAACTAGTACTAGGCAACCAAGCAGTAAAAATTTATTAGCCCTCCACCTCCTTGGCTCAGAAGGTTGAATTGTGAACCCATACATGAACTTTGCCAAAATGGACCCAGATCCAAGATATAGGGGAATTTCAGACAGATGATATAATCCGGAAGAGGAACGGTTCCCAAACGGTTTCTGGTCTGGCATTTCAGACAGAACCGTTTTAGAACCGGTTCCCTACAGGAATATATTTGTAATTTCATACAGAATCGCTTCTGTCCCGTTCAGGAAACGGGGCTGAAGCGTTTTACCTGTCGACCGCTTCCAAGTAGTCATCAGTTTCTTCTCCCGGATCCGATACGCTTTTTTCCCGCCTTTTTTCGCCCACGCGGGCGATCTCCGGCTTTTTTTTTTTTAATGTTCGCTTTAGAGCGCTATAGTACAATAGCACAATAGCACAATAGCATCATAGCAACCCCATTGGAATGCCTGCAGTGTTGTTTATAGCGCTATAGCGCTCTAAAGCGAACATTTTTTAAAAAAAGGCGTGGCGGGAACTGGCGGGAAAACAAAGCAGTGCAATCTGAATTGCCAAACCGCTTCTGATTCGGCTCTTTTCCGGTCAGGGAAAGCCATGTGTGAAATGGCAGCCCTGTACCAGTTTACTTCAAGATGAATCAGAAACGGCTTCAAACCGACAGAGTCTCGGTAATGTGAAATTCCCTATTGTCTCTGTAAATCATTACAGCCAGGGGGGTCTCATGTATGCTTCTACGATAAGACAGATGATACACTTTTTTAAGCAATGGGAACCAACTTTTCCTTTAGTCTTCTTCTTGTCATACATAAGAACATAAGAGAAGCCAATATTGGATCAGGCCAATGGCCCATCCAGTCCAACACTCTGTCATACAGCGGCCAAAAATACCAGGTGCCATCAAGAGGTCCACCAGTGGGGCCAGGACACTAGAAGCCCTCCCACTGTTGACCCCCACAAGCACCAAGAATACAGAGCATCACTTGCCCCAGAGTCCCTATCTATACCTTGTGACTAATAGCCACTGATGGACCTCTGCTCCATATACTTATCTAATTCCCTCTTGAAGCTGTCCATGCTTGTAGCCGCCACCACCTCCTGTGGCAGTGAATTCCATATGTTAATCACTCTTTGGGTGAAGTAGTACTTTATCTGTTCTAACCCGACTGTTCAGCAATTTCATGGAGTGCCCACGAGTTCTTGTATTGTGAGAAAGGGAGAAAAGTACCTCTTTCTCATCCTGTTCTATCTCATGCATTATCTTGTAAACCTCGATCATGTCACCCCTCAGTCAGCGTTTCGCCAAACTAAAGAGTCCCAAGCGCCTCAACTTTTTCTCATAGGGAAAGTTCTCCAACCCTTTTATCATTCTAGTTGCCCTTTTCTGCACTTTTTCCAAAGCTATAATATGCTTTTTAAGGTGTGGTGAACAGAACTGTACACAGTATTCCAAATGAGGTCGCACCATTGATTTATATAGGGGTATTATAATATTGGCTGATCTGTTTTCAATACCCTTCCTAATAATCCACAGCATAGCATTGGCCTTTTTTATTGCAGTTACACACTGTCTCAACATTTTCAGTGAGTTTATCTACTACGACTCCCAGATCTCTATCTTGTTCAGTCTCTGCCAGTTTGGACCCCATCAATGTATATTTATAGTTAGGATTTTTGGCTCCAATGTGCATCACCTTGCCCATTGTTTATCACCTTGCCCATTTGCCACATTGATGCCCACTCGCCCATCCTCAAAAGATCCCTTTGGAGTGCCTCACAATCCTCCCTGGTTTTCACCACCCTGGACAACTTCGTATCATCTGCAAATTTAGCCACTTCACTGCTTACTCCCAACTCCAAATCAGTAATAAACAATACGTGAAGTCATGGCTACTGTCCAGATGTTGCTGTGGCATCTTTTTACATCCAGCAGTCTCAATGGCAGGAAATCATTACTGGAAGGAGAACTGCATTTTGAGAACTGACTCCTTACAAAAACAAACATCTCTGTCCCACAACATAAAAGTTTCAAAAATGCAGTCACTTTTGGAAAATGAAACTATTTATACAAATCCTTATTAGCTGATGTTGCACTATTTCTTTATTCACTTTGTTTATATCCTGCTTTTCTTGCCAAGATTCAAGGTGGATAACAGAATATAAAAATTGGTGCAATCAGATAGTATAAAATCTCCAAGGAACAATGCAGTAGAACGAGGATTACAGAATTAGAAAAAATGAGAACATTCTCATCAGCGGCAGAGCGAGAAACAGGGAGCGAGAGCATTAGCAAGTTAATACTGTTTCCTCTCAGGACCCACCAGCCCGCCTGCTCGCCTTGCAGCCTCCCTTACTCATCTCGTGTCAACTTCATTCTGTGCTGACGATACCCCCTGTATTTTGTTCGCATGCAGCACTAAAATCCTCTTCTTCTTCTTTTTTGTACGGGGGATGTTGCCATTTGCCTCCTTTTTTTTTTTTTTGAAACAAAATTTTTATTGGGATATATTCAACATTTCCAATCACGTTACCAATACAGTTTCCAAAAAAGTAAGATCCCAATCCCCCCACCCCCCTAATAGGCTTCCAACACTGCTAATAACAAACAGAAAAAATTATAAGGCAATCAAGTTTAGACTTAAATACCTCGACAAACCAGGTAACACATTTAAATTATATATAACCTCTACAATTTCAGCATATTATGTATAACAGTACATACAGTTCAAAATTCATTTCACTTCTCATTCAATATCCGTACGTATCCAAATTATATATTCTCCCCTTCATTCTATATTCAGTTTCTAGATACAATTTCAATCCTTCCCAGTCTTTTAAGTACTGTTCTGCAATTTGTCCATTTAATTTCTTTGTCATTTTGTCCATTTCTGCTAAAAATAACAATTTTCTCAACCAGTCATGTATATCTGGTACCTTCTCCATTTTCCAATGCTGAGCAAAGGCCATTCTCGCCGACGTAATCATGTACCATAACAGTGTCCTTTTCTCTTGTGGAATTTTTTCCATTGTCAAACCGAGGAGAAAAAGTTCAGGCTTTCTCTCAATTGGGGTTTTCAATATTTTCTGCATCACACAATGTATACTAGACCAGTATGCTTTCGCTTTATCACATGACCACCACATATGGTAAAAAGAACCCTCTACTTTTTTACATTTCCAACATTTATTACTCAAGTTCTTATCCATGCTAATATTAGCAATCTTTTTTGGTGTCATATACCATCTATACATCATCTTATAGCAATTTTCTTTTACGTTAATACAAGTGGACATTTTAAAAGATCTTTTCCACAAAAATTCCCATGATTCCATAGAAATTTCTTTGTTCATATTTATGGCCCACTTTATCATTTGTTCTTTAACGGTTTCATCCAAAGTATATACAGTCAACAAAGTTTTATACATTTTTGATATCATTTTCCGTTCTTTTTTCAACCATATATTCTCAAAATCATCATTCATAGCCCTAAAACCAAACTCTTTACAATCTTTTTATAAATGTCCCTTATTTGACAATATTGTAGCCAACCATACTCAAATTCTAATTCATTATTTGGTTTTAAAACATATTTTTTCCCTTCTCTTTGCAACAATTCCTGATACTTCAACCAATCATTGCCTCTATATTCTGAAAACAAATGTATAACTGCAGCTGGAACAATCCACAGAGGCCTTTCATCCGATATTGTATCCTTATACCTGGTCCATGCATCAAACAATGTCCTCCTTACATAATGATGCTTAAACATAGAGTCAGCTTTGTTTTTCCCATACCAAAGATAGGCATGCCAGCCAAATCTGCAATCGTGCCCCTCAAGAGCTAAAAGTTTTCTATTTTCCAAATTTACCCATTCAGATAACCAAGACATACATACTGCTTCATGATACAAACGCAAATTCGGGACTTGGAAGCCACCTCTGTCCTTAGTATCATACATTATCTTCATTTTAATTCTTGGCTTCTTCCCTGCCCAGATAAACTTAAAGATTTCTCTTTGCCATTTTACCAACACTTTTCCATCTTTCACAATTGGTATTGTCTGAAACAAAAACATTAACCTGGGCAGTACATTCATTTTAATAACGGCAATTTTTCCAAGAAGAGATAACCTTAGTTTTTCCCATTTTTCTAAATCACTCTTTATCGAACCCCACAATTTTTCATAATTATTCTTGAACAAATCTATATTTTTCATTGTAATTTCAACTCCCAGATACTTAACCCTTTTAACCACTTCACATTCTGTCACATTTTGTAACATTTGTTGCTTTGTACCAATCATATTTTTACACAGTATCTTAGATTTATTTTTGTTGACATAAAACCCTGCAAGATCACCAAACTCTCTTACTTTTTCAAATACCTTAGGCATATTATTAACAGGATCTTCAACAATAAACATAATATCATCCGCAAATGCTCTTAATTTAAATGAAAACCTCCAATATTCAACCCTTTTATATTAACATCATCTCTGACCGCTTGTAGCAAAATCTCCAAAATCCAGATAAATAACAATGGTGACAGGGGACAACCTTGTCTAGTACCTTTTCTTACCCGGAACATATCTGTTGATTCTGCATTAACAATCACCGAAGCTTTTTGTTCTTTATATATCGATTGGATCATTCTTGTAAATTCTACGCCCATCATAGATTTCTCAAGCACTTTAAACATAAATTCCCAATTTAAATTATCAAAGGCCTTCTCTGCGTCCAAAAATAAAAAGCGACTTCTTTTTCAGGATGTTTGTCATAATACTCAATTGCGTCCAATACAACCCTCATATTGTCTTTAATTTGTCTATTTGGTAAAAAACCAGCTTGATCTTCCACAATAGTATCTTTCAAAAACTTTTTAAGGCGCTCTGCCAATATTTTTGCAAATATTTTATAATCGTTGTTCAATAATGAAATGGGCCGATAGTTTTTAACATTTGTTAAATCTTGCATTTCTTTAGGAATTAAGGTGATTGCAGCTTCATTCCAGGAGTCAGGATCTTTCCTGTCTTTCTAATTTCATTTAAAAGAATCTCCAGCACCGGAACCAAATCTTCATGAAATTTTTTATAAAATTTAGCTGAAAAGCCATCCGGGCCTGGGACTTTGGAGATTTTTGCCTCGGCTATTGCTTTACTAATTTCGTCCTTAGTTATTGCAGCATTTAGGAGTGTTTTCATTTCTGGATTTGGTTGTATCAAATTAACTTTGGATAGGTAATCCAACATTTTTTGAGGATCTGCTTGTTTCGATTGAAAGAGAGTCGCATAGTATTTGAAAAATTCCCTTTTAATTCCTCCTGGGTCCAAAATCTCTTTATTTCCATCTTTCAAACAAGTGATTGTTTTATTCTCTCTTCTTTTCTTTAATTGCCATGCTAAATATTTGCCAGGTTTATTTGCACCTTCAAAGGATTTCTGTTGCAATTTTTTCAAGTTCCAAAATACTTCTTTGTTCAACCTTGCCGCATATTGCTCCCTTAGGATCCTCAATTCTCTCAAAATCTTCTTTTACCAGGCCTTTTCTTAAGTTCTGTTTCTTTTTTCCGAATATTTTCCATAATTTCTTTGTCTATTTTCATTTGTTGTTTCCTTTCATTATTATTAATTGCAATCAGATGTCCTCTCATCACAGCCTTGTAGGCTTCCCATACCGTCTGCGTCTGTACACTTTTATTTAAGTTCAGTTGAAAGTATGTTTGGGTTTCTGTCCTTATTTTATCCACAATATTTTGCTTGTCCAGCAAATCTTCGTTGAGTCGCCATCGAAATTTTTTTCTCTTAACATACGTTGACCATTTTATCGGACTGTGGTCAGAAAGAGTCCTAGGTAGTATCTCAATTTTGCGTGTTTGCAAGATTAGGTTCTCTGTCATCCACATCATATCTATCCTGGAAAAGACTCGTGTCTTGATGAATAAAAAGAGTACTCACTGTCTCTGGGATGTTTAGTTCTCCAAACGTCTGCCAAATGTTCATGTTTAATCAATTGGAAAAAGACTTTAGGAAGTTTGCCCATGGCCTCAATTCCTTTTTTTGATTTTCTATCAACAACATTGTCAACAGTACCATTAAAATCGCCCATTAAAATCATTTGCTCATAGGTCAACTGTCGTAGTTGTTCCCACAAATTCTGAAAAAAGTTTTCTTTTGCCCCATTGGGAGCATAGAGATTAACAATTAATGTCTTTTTATTCTGCAGCACAACTTCTACCGCCAAAAATTTCCCTTCATTGTCTTTGAAAATTTCTTTTGGTTCCAACTCTTTTTTAATATATGTAACTACTCCTTTTTTCTTTTGAGAGGAGAGTGAATAAAATTCCTCTCCTAATCTTTTTTGAATCAAAAATTTGGCATCTGATTTTTTAATATGTGTTTCTTGCAAGCAAACAATATCGCATTTCTGTTTTTCCAACCAGAGTCTGACATTTTTCCTTTTTTGGGGTGAGTTCAGTCCATTAACATTCCATGAAATTATTTGACTCTCCATGTTGATTCTGTAATTATTTATCAGAGTCTATAAAATTATCATTGATGAATCTGGTCATTTGGTCAACTGACTTGATGGTGACTCTCTTCTGTTTGAATGAAAAACTGACACCTTTAGGAATTTCCCATCTATATCTTATGCCCTCTGATTTCAGCTTGTCAATCAGGTCTTTAAAAAGTCGTCTGTCCTGAAGCATCGCTCTGGGTAGTTCCTTTAGGACCATGATTTTCTTGTTGCCAATTGTGAAGTCGTCCTGAAATTGTTGCTTAAACAAATCCTCCTTCAACTTCTTAGATATAAACTGGACAATTACATCTCTAGGTAATTTTTTCCTTTGCGCAATCGCAGAATTGACTCTGTATACCACATCAATCTGTGCCGCCACTCTCTCCTCTTCCATTTTCAAAAAATCTGCAACAGCATCTACCATGACTGAATGGATGTCCTCATTCTTATCTTCAGGGATCCCCCTGAATCTCATATGATTAATCATTGCATTGTATTGGACCATCACATTCACTTTATCTGTTTCTAAAGTGACCTCAGCTATATTAGATGCTACTCCCTTCACCCTTACATCCATCTCATCTGCTCTTTTGGTCAGCGTCTGTATCTCTTTTGTAATTCCAGACATTTCTTTTTTCAGCTCTGTTACCTCTGATATAACGGTCTTTTCAAGCTTCAGAATCGCGTCCATCACTCGTTTTTCCATAGCTTCCATCATGCCCTGTAGCTTTTTTTCCTCTTTTCCAGCCATTTTCGGGGAGGACCAGGTATTTGCCCTCTGTCGTTGCCGCAGGTCGTAAGCCGTTGTTCACAATCTTCCCTCCAACACACTCTAAATCAAAGTCCTTCTTGTGCCCACCTAAATCGCACTGGTTTCACTTTTTTATATTAAGTCTTTCGTTTAAAATCAAAGAAAATTTTTCTGACCTTCCCAAAATGGCGGGCGCAATTTCTCTATGGTAAATGGTTCTTCCGGGTACTCACTTCCTGTCCGGCAATCTTAATGGTCCCCCTTGTTCCTGATTTCTTCCCTTCTTCCGGCCTCCTTGGTCTTCTCTAGGATGATTACTTGTCTGTTCTGAAGTCACTTCCTGTTTTGCCGATTTCTGCTGCAGCAGCTCCAGTACTTTTCCACTGCAATTCTCACGGAGTTACTGTTAGTTTCTATTTTAAAGTCAATAATTTAACCGCAGGAATGATCAACAATTCGGCTTTTTGGCCTTTTTAGCTGTTTAACTGCACTTTTTCCGCTCCAATGTTAGTACAACAGATAGTGCACGATCATGCGCTTCATCGGATGTTGTTTATTTTCGGCCGAAACGCGTCTCCGGTGAGCAATTTTAAAAAGTTACCTTCAAAGTCAGTGTCTTGTTATAGCAGTGTTTCCTTGATATCAGTTTCTGTAGAATGTCTTGGAGGTCTGGGTCATGCGTTCTTATGTTGAGAATCCAACTCGGTGGGGTCTTGTAGAGATTTTCCGAAGTGCCTTCTCTGGGGAGGGGATCAAGGCTGGTCGCGGCGCTCTTTAAAGCCCCGCTATCAGCCGATCTCAACTCCTCTCTCGGGCCAGGCTCTCTGCCAGTCACCCCCCTGCCTGGGGGATCTGCGGTGGGCTATTGGAAGCCCACCCTGTTGTCAAGACCCTCCGTTTGCTCTGGGAGCTCTACGAGCAAGCCAGAGCACGTCAGGACGCCATGAATCCCAGAACGGAAGCCATTTGCCTCCTTTTTGATTCCCCTTTCAAGTCAACACCAGTGGGGAACTAAACCTCACATATTGCCTTTTAAACTTTCCCTGTTTTATTTTTTTAATTCAGCTATCTGAGACTAGTGATAGTCTCATGCCACTTGTAAAAAATGTTTTAAAAATTTAAAATGGGAAAAAGGTGTGTGGGGGATCCTAGGGAATCCATATGCTTTTGAATTACCGTTGGCTTGGAAGCTAAGCAAGGGGAAAACTGGCAAAAAAGCACTCTCAGAAAACCCGGGGAAACAGCAGCCTGCAAGCAAACTGAGCACTGAAAGGAGGCAAATCAATGAAGAATGAAAAAGAAAACCCAACAGATATGCACAGCAAAAGCGAGGCAAAACACCTATGCATAATAAGCCTGGGTTAGTTTTCACATTGGGATAGGAAACAGGAAAGTGCTCACTGTATTGTTAAGTCCTAGGTTGTAACCATCAACTGTTGCTAACATAGGGTAATAGAAATATTGGTTTCAGTAGTGAGATTTGCATGTTCTGAAACAAAATTATGGTTTGTCTGCTTACACAGACTTCATTCTCACTTTAAGTAAAGCCTTGTGGAGGGTCACCCAAATATTGCTGAAACCATACCATTGTTTTTAAAATCTATTTTAATTTTGGCAAAAGGGCTCCCATTCATTTAAAGAATAAAATGTTCCTTAACTAACTTTGATAAAAAGCAAGTGTTACTGTAGTAAGGAAAGAGGGACAGTATCTTTCCTTGCTAGAGTTCCTTGGAAAACACTCTGGTAACCAGCTGTCACCCTTCAATACATCCTGAGAATATCTAGACTGACCTGCTGAGAAGGTTTCCTTCTATAACAGTACTAGAAAAATAATATAGTGACTGGACAGCAACCTTAGAAAATACCTTTTACTCAACTACATAGCACCCATGCATTCTAGCACAGAGGGAAGAGATCCAGAGATATATCACAGAAGAGTAAATTGCACTAAGTGATGCCCAAAAAGTGTCTTTATAACAAAAAAAATCATAAAAGATGGGGGGGTGCAGTTGGGTCCGAAAAGTTGGCAAAAAGAAAAACAAGCAAAATACAAGGAAAATGCACACAGCAACAATTTTTGGCCACTGTGTGACAGAGTGTTGGATTAGATGGGCCATTGGCCTGATTCAACATTGGCTTCTCTTATGTTCTTATGTTCTTAATAGCACAAAGATGTTAAAATGAAAAGCAATACAGTTGAACTACCTAAGTTTAACATATTACCTAGGAGATAGCAAGTTCTTTAGAGCACATGCAGAGTTCCTTGCATTAACCTGTACTCAACCTCCTACTGACTCAGTTTCCACTGAAGACAGAAAACTGAAGACAAGGAAAATCTCAAATGTCCAGATATTAATGGTCAATAGAACTGGACCTAAGCCAGCCTCCTTTCTAAGATTGACAGGCTGGTGTAGGGAATGCCAAACAAAGCCCCATCTCTGATGTCAGAGGCTACTGTTACTGATCAAAGACATATAAAATGTAGTCCTACCTCCATCAAGCATCTAGTAATGGCTCTGAACTAGTCTCCCCCAAACTGCATTGTCCTTTGCCCTAAAGGGATTAAGTCTGGCAAGGATTAAGTCTGGCAGGATACTCCAATGTGGAATGGAAATGAATGGGTATAAACCCCCAGGGGTCCAAGATTCCAGACACTCTAGATGGCACTCCTGCCCTAGTAAGGGTTTAGGGTTTCTGTCACAGCAAGCCTACTAGCTGGGGTGCATGATAACAAAGAATGATTATTTATTAAATATCATAAGAGAGTGTTTTTCTGTGGAAAGGCAGCAGAAGAGAATTAGAATGTATTAAATCTGTATCACTTTCTGATGAGCACTGGAAAGATAATGAAATTAAATACAACAGAAGGTATTATTCAACTCAATGGCCTGACAATAAGGCCTATGCCATTTCTAATTTATCTTGTCATGGTAATAATCAGAAGATATAAAACATTAGCCTACTTTAAATGAAGAGTTACTCCCGAATATAAGGATTAATGACACCATACAAGCGATTTCTGATTTTACTCTAAACAATCTAGTAGAAACTCCTGTCTTCCAATTACCTTACATCAAACAAATAGCCTCTGCCCACAAAGGCTAATTAATATTGAAGTTAGAAAAGGTAAGATGATGCAGTTTTCTAGCACAGTCCTTTGAAAGTAACTGAGAGATACACATATTTTATTTTTGAGTAAAAAAGGAGTTATTTAGACAATGACAATGGATCTCAGAGTCAGGACTAAATCATTATTAGAACAAAAAAACTTGAAGATTGTAAGAAAAGGGTTATTCAGTTAATTATTTCAACATTACTTAATTTTACAAATCTGGAGTGTTTTTTACTTTAATTGAAAGAAAATGTATGCTGTGTTACCTAGGATGTATTCAGCCATCGCAAAATAGAGTTTGTTCACACTGGGCACAAACCTGGTTTATTGTTGGGTTCACGTGTTCCCTCTCCTTTCTCCTAAAATGGCACACTGAAGTTAAAGATGGAAATGTTCACCTAGCATCAATTTGCTTTTATATCAGAATGTGGGCACTTTTTACAAGTTGAGGTTTTGTTTCTTTCCCCATAACTGAGATTCTTAACAACACCAAGAATCCCTGTTAAAAGAGAATAAATACACTTCTGTTTGTTAATATGGTCTGCATTTGGACATCACCACAAGTCAGATTAAGTCAGAGTCTTCTGTTGTTAAACTTAGTGTGCTCTGCACAGGGAGGATGGAGAGAAGAAGAGTTTTCCCCTGACATCTGGATTAAGTCTTAATACAATGATACTCCTTCAGTGGCTCAGAAGCCACGTGTGGCTGTTTGGCATGACATTTGTAGCTCTTTTGAGCACCATGTCCCAGAGTGGAACCCAGGCTCATAGCTACCGTGGGGCCTGTGGGGCCTGCCCCCCTCATGGTTTTTATGGCCCCCTCCCCAAACCTTGGCTCCCTCCCCCACTGTTGCTGCCCTCAACCCAGCAGCCGGTGGGGCTGCCTGCTGCTGTCCTGACCATCCTTGCTGCTGCCGCCCGCCACACTTCCCTCCTTGGTGCCTGCCTACCTCCCTCCCTGCCACAGCCAGCTGGGCTCCCACGAAGAGGAGGAGGCACCCTGCTCTCTCCCCTGCCTTGCCTCTGCCACTGAAGACCAGCTGGGGGGCTCTTCTCTGCCTCCGGGGTAGGTCGTGCTGGGACGGGCTTGGCGCTGGCCTTTCTCACCTCACTCCACTGCCCTTCTGAGGTGAAGGACCTTGCCCTCTCAGCCTCAATGGTCACAGAAGGGCCAGCACCATGGAGCGGCACTGGAAGTCTGTCCTGGCCAGTCTTCACCCCGCTCCCGGTCACTTTTCCCCTTTGGGCTGCTTCTCTTCTCCCCCAGCTGCCCCTCCATCATTTTGCACCTGCTTTCCCTGCCTGATGGCCTTTTCCACACACCATCACGACTCTCTATGGAGGCAGCAGTGAGGGCAGGTGCAGGGCCTCGATGTGGAGCTGCCTGTTTGCATTGAGGGCGCAGGCCATGGCCTCCAGGTCGGTGCTGGGGAAGAGATGTCCATTGCTGAGTTCAGACTGGTGGGAGCTGGGTTGAAGACGAGGCAATGCTGGGGGGTGGTCTGGCTGGTGAATCGTCTGTGAACCAGCCGCCCCAGCCCAGAGCCATGCCACCACTTCCAGGCTCCGGCTCCCCCCCTTGCAGCTGGTCTGATCCTCCGTCACCCGACTGGTTGCTTGGGATCCACAGGTCCTTAGCATGGGGAGGAAAGGGGGGGAGGGTGGCATGGGTGGTGATGGGGCTGCTTCCCAGTCCCCCCACTTCTCTGAAAGCAGAATTGGTTATCTGTTTCTGTGTTGTTAAAGCAACTGAACTCCGTATATGCCCATCTTTTTTTTTTTAAGGGGTATAATATTTTGCAGAAGATTAAATGTTACTGTGGCAAGAGCCTGTAACATCCAGCACAAGGATTTGTAAAGAGGAATGCCCAGAGATTAACAGAGGCAAAGAACTGTCTTCCTAAGAACAGTTCTGGAAAGGTGCAGGGCCTAACAGCTCATCTGTCAGTATTCCCTCCCCCTTCCCATGGTAGCCTCTTGCCTCTCAAACCCACATGCTCTTCTGAGTTGTTCAAAGAGCTGCGTCCTGGTATAAAGCAATAAATATGTCAAACTAGCAGAGAAATGTCTAAAGGTGTCTTTTCTAATTGTGGGAAGGGACTGGGAATCTTCATTCTCTCCTGTCAGGTGTGGAGGGTACTTAGCCCCCCTTCAAAGAATGCTATGTCAGCAGACATCCTAATATCCCTTGCATACATTCAGCATTCTAATATACTATTCTGAAAAAGAAATACACTAAAATACATTAAAATACAGAGGATTTATAGTCCTTCTTGTTGAGAATACATGTGTGAGAACTATAATATGCAATAAACCACTTGTATTTATTATTTAGTTATTATTTAGAAGTATGGGTATGGCAGTACCGCACAAACATATAATGGCAGGCCCCCCGAGCAAAACATTGGCCCCCAAGCAAAAAGCTGTTAGCTACAGGGCTGGTAGCACCTTCCCCATGTTCCAGGTAGGCCAGGTATTCTGATACCCTCAATGGTAGGTTGTAGTAAGCAATATAAGTAACTAGTGAGAAGGCCCGTTGTGGGACTGAAGACAATGGGTGCTAGCTTGGCTGTCTGGGAGTGGGCTGCCATCTCCATCCCTGCCCTCCCCGGTGAAGCTCCCTGCCCCCCCCGTGCAGTTGAGGCCCTGGTGGGCCAAGGCTCCTGGCCTCATCCTTCCCCTCATCATCCCCACCCGATCGAGCGCTCAGGTCCCTCCACAATGGGCTCCAGGCTGGCTGGCCAGCCAGGTGCAGGCCACTATCTCCTTCCTGCCAGCCTTCCTGCTGGCCTCACCCTTGTCCCTTGCACAATCCCTCCTCCCCACCCCTGCATGGGCTCATCCCTCTCCCCACAATGGATGCCAGCCTGGCAGGTCGGCTGCAGGCCTTCGTCTCCTTCCCAGCCTCCTACCCCAGAGGGCCAAGGCGCCTGGCCTCATCCCTCCCCCCACTACCCCTGGCCAATCGAGGGCCTGGCAGGCCAAGGTGGCCGGGCTCATCCCTCTTCCCACAATGGGCACCAGCTTGGCAGGCCCAGCCACAGGCCCATTTCCTTCCCTGCCTCCTTCTCGGTGAAGCTGCCCGGCCTCGTCCCTCCCCCCGGATGGTTGAGGCCTCAGTGGGGCAAGCCGCCTGGGCTTGTCTGTCCCCGCCATGGCCATCCTGGTGGGCCAAGGCCTGCAACCTTGCCCCCTGCTTTCCAGAGGGGCAACAGGACAGGCCGGGCCTGGCTCCCCACCCAGTCTTGGGTCCAGTGGCATGGCGTTGTCTCCCCTCATCCCCAGGCCGTACGAGGGAGGCGCGAGGGAATGGGCTGCTGCTGCCTCCCCACTCGGCCACCTCTGGGGCCTTTCCAGGCAGCCAGGCGGAGCCAGTGCATGTCGGCCTGCCGCCGCCATGGTCCCGTCTGGGGCCTGCAGGCCAAGCAAGGGCCCCCAGCCGCTGGAGCAACTGACCTGTCTGGCAGGTCGAAGGGAAGTGAAGCCAAAACGCTGGTTGCGGCCTCCATGGGCAGGACCATGCCAACAGAGGCAGCAATGCAACCAATGGAAACAGGCACCCTGTGAGTGGCACACCAAGACGCCAACCAATTCTGGAGTGTGTGGAATGTTCTAGAGAAGTGCCACCACCATTCATCTTTTATAATATAGGGAGATGATAGCAGATAGTTTTAGTTAGTACTAAATGAAGGGTTCCTGCCTGCAACAGGCTAAGCAAACTCTAGAAAAAGGAAAAACTTTTCTCTGCTTCCCAGTAATCCAAATGCGAGGTAAAAATAAAAAGTTTCAAAACATTGCCTGCACTATTCTTAAAAGCTTCTGAGTAAACTCAGCACACACACATGGTCAGCTCTGCAATACTGAGACGCAGAAAGGAACGTTGCTGGGCACCCATAACCTTTGTTAGTTGATTCTTAAAGAAAGTTTGTATTTAAGCAGAGTAAAATCATTATAGCCAGCAGAGCAAGTATTGAGAGACTGAGTCCATGTGAATATAAAAAGTATAAAAGTTTACTTTAACACTAACATGGGAAAAGGCAGTCCAACTGCTGAAGTTATATCTGGTCTGCAGATTGTGCTCCACTATAAGAGCTTTCCAATTGTGGATCTGTATTCATGGTTGTCTTCAAGTAGTTTTCCATCTGTATTCTTTAGATAGTCCTTTTCAAGTGGAGTGCTTACTGGTTTGGAATGTTTCATTCCCACATAATCAATATAGTCCATGATCTTTTGTTTTTGGCTCAAAAGAAAACTTCCATCCTCAGTTCTTTCCATTTGTATTCCAAGATAGTACTTTATGGTTCCTAATTGTTTCACTTCGACTTCTTTATTCAGTTCATCTGCTATTTCTTGTACATCTCCTTGGTCTTGACAACAAATAACCAAGTCTTCAACGTAAATGGAGCTGTGGTGGCTCAAGTGGTTAAGACGCTGAACTGCAGTAGTTCAGCAGTTCAAGACCTGAGAGTGTCACATGACGGAGTGAGCTCCCGTCTCTAGTTCTAGCTTCTGCCAACATAGCAGTTTGAAAGCAAGAAACTGCAAGTAGATAAATAGGCACCACTTTGGTGGGAAGGTAACAGTATTCCGTGCACCTTGGTATTTAGCCATGCCGGCCACATGACCATGGAAACGTCTTCGGACAGCGCTGGCTCTTCGGCTTTGAAACGGAGATGAGCACCGCAACCCTAGAATTGGATTTGACTGGCTTTCGAGCAAGGGAACCTTTACCTTTACAACGTAAATGAGTATGTATTGATATTGTCCATTTTTAAGTCTTGAGAACAAGCAAGGTTCTGCTATTCCTTGTTGAAAGTTCTGTTTTTGTAACAGCTCAGTCAGTTTGTCATTCCATGCTTTCGCTGCTTGTTTTAATCCATAAACACTTTTGTTGAGTTTGCACACTAGGCCTTCTTGTCCTTCCGTTGTAAATCCTTCAGGTTGTTCTATGTAGATCTCTTCAGTCAGGTCTCCATTGAGAAAAGTTGTTTTGACGTCCAAATGTTCAATGTGCATGCCCCTTGAGGCTGCTATGCTTAGAAGTGTTCTGAAAGATGTGTAGCATACAAGGGTTAATTCACACATGGATATGTTTTATTTTGTTTCTCATCATTTGATGAGTCACCATGTGATGACTTGCATCTAAATGTGTGAAAAGGTCCCAAGGAAGAGCTTTAGTTTTAGGTTATGTTGGCTGATATACAAGTTCCTGTTTTATTTGGCAACCAATTGCATGTACAAGACAAGGCCTACCTAGTTTGAAAGCAGGCAGTTTTTACTGTGAAATCCTAATTGGTCTGAAACAGCTAGTCTAATTCTATTTTTTAAAAACTCTGATAGTTTCTATGCAATGTACTGTTCTCTTATATTGCAAGTTCTTAATATTTAAATGGCAACAAAAATGACTGGCAGAGCATTCTATGTGAAGTGTGAGAGAATGTTAGCACAACAAATTGTCCTTAATTCTGCCAGCAATGGTAGAGCCAATATAAAAAAATTGACTGGAAGCTGTTCATGTCAATAAGAGAGAAAAATAGTCCCAAGAATGATTAGGAAAACTCAGAAAGGGTATGAAAAGCAAGGGTATGAAAAGCAAACAAACATTTTGATAGTGAGACTTTCAATGATGTGCACAAAGAAAAGCATTTGCTGGTAAAATCCTGCAACATTTGCTACTGCCATTCTTTACATCATAACTGTTCTATATATATCCATTAAACTAGCATTTAACCAATAATAATTTAATCAGCTCACAGTACTATTCTAAGCAAAGCTATATTTTCTGAAGCACATTAGATGGATGGCAATGCCAGTGCTGAGGTCTAACTAGATTTTTTAAACTGAATCTTTCGCTTACATGAAAGACGGACACTTTACAAAGCCTCCCTGAAACACAGTTCCAGGGGTGACTCTTTTGAGATCAATAGGTCTTGCTTGCCATCTCACCCAGCATTTTCACCATTCGTACCACACAATGTAACCCATGTCATTTTCTCACTAACATTTTATTTCTATTGAAAAGGTTTGGCATGGCCTAGGGAGCAATTAGAAAAGTTGCTCCTGCATAACCCACTGCAAGAACCCCACCCCCTCAGTCACCCTGGCCTGCAGCAACAGAACAGAGGTTTAGAGCTTGACTGAGAGAACTGCTACTTTCTTTGAGAACCAGTTTGGTGTGAGAGCCAGTTTGGTGTAGTGGTTAAGTGCGCAGACTCTAATCTGGGAGAACCAGGTTTGATTCCCCACTCCTCCACTTGCACCTGGCTGGATGACCTTGGGCAAGCCATAGTTCTGACAAGAACTGTCCTTGAAAGGGCAGTTCTTGAAAGAGCTCTCTCAGCCCCACCTACCAAACAGGGTGTCTGTTGTGGGGAGGGAAAGGGAAAGGAGTTTGTAATCCACTCTTGAGACTCCGAGTGAAGGGTGGAGCATAAATCCAATCTCCTCCTCCTCCACTTCTTCTTCATTCTGTGATGGGCTCAATGAGGGAGAAATCACATATTAGAATTTCCCTTTTAGGGAATATGTGGGGACCTCTGAGACTTGGAGGGGGGATTCCTAAAAACCAAGGGCCCAGTTTGCACCAACTCCAATTTTTTGTGGGGCTTAAACAGGAGATCTTATCAGTACATGGATCCCTGGGTATGAGTGGCCAATGGGCAACTACCCCCCCTTCCCTGCTTCCTTGTGTTTCCCTCCAACCTACTCCCATCTCTGTTGGTCAGGGGGCTGCCACTTGAACTGGTACCTATTGTTCAGGTCTGCATAGTACCTGAAACACAGTGGGGAGAAACTCAGCCTGGCCAGAGACCTTCCCTCAGCGTTGCTTGATCCCAGCCATTTGGATTGGCAGTGGTCATTGACAATTGTGCAGCCTGAGTTGAGTAGAACAGCCTCCACCAGGATGTGCCAGCCAGCCATTGTTGTGTGCTGCCAGCCAAAGCATGAAGGCACCACACAGTGGGACTCATCAGAGGAGGACACCTGCCACTGCTATGCAAGCAAAGCAGCACCAGGTCAAAGGTAGCAGGCAGACTATGCAGAGAGGGGTGCTGGAGAGAGCACTGTGTCAGGTATCCCTGCCATAAGGTTGGGGGGGGGCGGATGAGACCGTAATTGATGTATCTGTGTTGTTGGTGTGGAATGTGGGGAGGTGCCTGGGAAACCGGGCCATATCTCACCTCGGTAGGCCAGAGATGGCCTTGGGAGCCAGGCTGTTCGTCTCCTTTCGATTTCTAAAGACAACAGCTAGGCCTGGGAAATCTTGGGGTGGCGGGGGTGTAGTGATTTAGTGCTTTTTAGTTTTCCCGCGCGCACGCTAAACAACTATTGGTAGAATCGTAGGGGGGCTCTTCTCTCCCTTAGAGTATAACCCCAATGCTTCATGTATTCAAGCTATTCTTAACAATGCTCCTGTTCTAGTGACCTAGTATTGCAGCCTAATAAACACTATCCTTGTTTCAATGAATGAGGCCTGGTGTTTGACTGACTAACTGAGGACTCTGACACACTGATTGGGCTGCTGCCTCTAGCTGGGACACTCCTCCTGCCCAGACCTTTGTCCTCAAAAGAAGCCTCCTCCCCTTCACCTCAAATTCCAATGGTGGGGGAGGATGGGTCCTGCTCACCCACCTACCCACAGCCAATGCTGCTGCCTCTGTGGATGTTTCAATGGCTTTGAGGAAAATGGAGCTTTCCCTGCCAGTCCGTGTGCCTGCAGTGAGGCCACTTCAGTCCTGGGCAGGAAAAAGGCCCCTGTGGGATCCCAGGAGCTCTGTGCAGCCATCTCCTGACCTTCTCCCAGCTTCGGCTGCACAACTGATGGAAGAAGCTATACCTTCCTTCCCCTGACACCATCAGCCATGCTTCCAGGTCCACCACAGTTCCCAGCCACCACCCCCAACAGCAATGCAGTAGAGCCCAATGCTGCTCCAGCCACAACCTCACCAACAGCAGTGCAGTTGGGCCTGCTGTGGCTCCTGGCCACACCTCCAACAGGGATGTCACTGGCCTACCAAAAGAGGAGGCAGCCCATGCATTGGCAACACTTTTGTTTTTAGGGGGGATTTAGCACCCCTGTGTGATTTTTTTTACCAGTTTCAGATTTTGCTGCAAATCTGGAGGTTTCCCCAAAGTTTGGAGAAAAATCTCCTTTGTCTCAGTGTGCGCCCAATCTGTGGATTTAGGTATCTGCATATCTGCCCACAACTGAGAAACAGATATCTCTCCTTATATATAATTGTGTTTTGGGGTGACACTTCGTGAACATTCTACACGCTCCTAAATCAGTTGGCTCCATGATGTGTCACTCAGAAGCTGTCCCTATCCACTGGCTGCATTGCCTGAGTCTCGCCTTCAATATTCTAAACATTTTGCTGTTCCTCTTCCCCCAATAGCCAGTCGGAACACAGAGGTTATTTGCATATGTGGCCTGATTGGCCTTTGCCTCTAACATTCTAAATAGTTTGCTGTTGCTGTTGGGAGTCATTGAATGCATCCTGAGGTAAAATACATACCCCAATCTTCCCTTAAACAGTCACTGGAGTTGCCAAAATACATATCCCAATCTTCCCTTAAACGTTCACTGGAGTTGACAATCTCCCTGTGGGGCCTGGAGATCTCCCAGAAATCACCATGTTCCCCAGCCACAGCACATCATTTCCTCTACAGAAAATTCCCCAGATATTACAATGGCTGCTTTGGGCAGTGGACCCTATGGCATTATACCCTGCTGAAGTCCCTCCGCACCCCAAACCCTGCCCTCCCCAAGCTCTGCCCCTCAAATCTACAGGTATTTCCCAACCCAGAGTTGGCAACCCTGTAACTAGCTATGGAACCACTTTCCAGACCCTTGGAACCCAGAAGACATGGCATAGGAGGAGGTGCTTTTCTATCTTAGCTGCCACTGCATAGCTCCAAGTCAACATAAGTCAGGGGTGGAGGGAACCATGCCTGTTACCATAAGGCTGTCCTCCCACACTACCCACTTGGGGCAGCAAAATGACTTGAGACAGCCCTGCCTTATAGCTAAGCAGAAGGAAATAAACATGGCTTGCCTCCCTCTATTTTCCCCTTCCCTCTGCCGCCCAACCAGCCACTGCCTGGGCACTCACCTGGAGCTTCCTTCTAGAGCTCATTGTATTTCTTCCCACAACGGGCCTTACTCCTACTATAGATTATAAAGAAAAGGTTTTTCAAGCTAATTGAGTTGCTGTCAAGATACTGTTTAAAATTCTTTCCCCTGAGTCAGTCTGGCCTGCAGCAGGAGAGAGAAGGCCTAGAGTTTGACTGAGGGAACTGCTCAAGCCAGAGAAATAAAGGAGGAGGAGGAGCAGCAGCAGCAGCAGCAGGAGCCCCTGAAGAGCATACAGGGAAGAAGCCCTGCACTGAGTTTCTTTGGACTTGCTATTTTCTTTGTGATACCAGGCATCATCTGTCAGGACTTGCCTTCGGTTGAGAGTGCCTGAACACTGAAGATCCTTGCAAATGTTGCTATGTTCATAACAATTATGATTCAGTTATTCATACTGTTGTTGGGTTTATGATAAATGTTACCTTGAAAACTATAATATCTTGAATGTTGTCTTTCTCAAGCAATTTCATAATTGCTTGAAAGCCACAAGGGTACTGGCATTTATTGACTGGAATTCCCCCCCCCCCATCTTGCTTCAGGTCTCCAACTGGAAAAGATAATTGAGGAGAGGACCAGGGCTCTTTTTGTAGAAAGAACTCCTTTGCATATTAGGCAACACACCCCTAATGTAGCCAATCCTCCAAGAGTTTACAGAGCTCTTCTTACAGGGGCTACTGTCAGCTCTTGAAGGACTGGCTACATTAGGGGTGTGTCACCTAATATGCAAAGGAGTTCCTGCAACAAAAAGAGCCCTGGAGAGGACTATATGTAGCCAGGGGTCTGCTGGGTTACACTAGTACAAATGGTTTTGTTTGTGGTGAAGTATATAGAACTGATGCATCAAATTTGTATTGCGGCCTATTATATTTTAGCTCTAAAACAACACACAGACAGTAGCAGTGTAAAACAGAGATATGGCAAGTAGCCACCTACTGTAAAGGGGGGTGGGACTAGCTATTGTCTAAATAACTCATGAGTTTCAGCAACATTGCGGGCATTTTTAATTTAATGATAGGAACAACAGCAAGCATCTTTCCTACTCAGAGAATTGCAATGGCATTTTAAAAGATACAATAAGATACATCAAAATTCAGAGTGAAAATCTCTTTGAAGAAACTGATTTCATTACAGATTATGCTAGTCAAAATAAGTCAAGAACAATTTTTTTAAAAAAAACACAACAAATTGAGATGGATAAAAAATTCTCCATAGTAGAAGCTGCAGACTGTCTTTAGCTGGTGTTTGGAGAGATCTGATACGTGTGCATTATCGGTTTTGGATGTGCATAAATAAGGTTGTTTCAGCATGGAAGAAGCAAATGTCTGTTAAGTGCAGGATATGACATCATAGACATTAATGCATTAGAGAAATAGCTTAAATAATAGGAAAATAGATCACTGCCATGAGTAATCATTACTTATCAATTGCTATACAATGACAGATTGATTAGAACACTTTTGTAGTTCAAAAGACTGTAAGCAATGACTGTAAAGTAATTTGCCCTCATAAAACAGTCAGTATCTTAGGGGGTAGCTGTACTTTTGGAATGACTTACTGTCTTTTAACCAATATCTCACATTACATTGATCTGACTGCAAAGATCCTTGGGGGTCCATAACTCTTGTTGTAGCTTGAATTATAATGAAGAATTTCTAACCCTGTCTTTCACTTCTGCAAAAAATTATTCTAGGCTATTATATATAAGGTCAGCCTACATTTGTAGTGATATCGTTTTGACTTGCTCTGCTGAGAAATGGTTGTATAGCTAAGAAAAACAAGGGCTTAAAGAGTTACTGAAGTTGTTTGTTTGTGGTCATAAGTCCTTGCCATTGCAGCAACCCCACCTGGTATTCTAATATATTTCCCCAGTATTACCATTCCTGGACCAAGCCTTGTCATTATGTCAGGTACAAAATGACAGTTCAGTATTGAAAGGAAAATCGGGAGAAAGAACCAGGGGTCTCTGAGAGCATTATCTGCTGTGGCTCCCACTTTGTGGAATGGCAAGTTTGAGGAAGTCAGGAAGTGTCCCATACTGTTATCATTCCACAGATGTATAAAATAGAATTGTTCAGGATAGCATTTTTATAAAGGGAATAGGGACATCATAAAATGGAACTGTCTTGGACAACAATTTTAAAAAGGAATAAGGGCTGGCACTAGGGTGGTCAATTTCCAGGTGGAGCCTGGAGATCTCCTGGAATTACTACTGATCTCTAGATATCAGCTCCCCCGGGGGAGATATCAGCTCCCCCGGAGAAAAATGGCAGATCTGGAGGGTTGACTCTATGGCATTATACCTCACTGAGGTCCCTCCCATCCCCAGTTGCCCAAATCACCAGGAACTTTCCCAACCTGGGGCTGGCAAGCCTAACTGGCACTATTGTATGGATCAGTTTATTTTTACTGCAGTGTTTTCTAATTTCTGTAGTCTAGTTTTGCATTTCTTGTATGTCATGTCTTATAAAGTTTTACTACATTATTTTCAAATTTTATAATACAGTTTTATTAGAATTTTTATTATATGTCTTATACTGTTCCTATTGCATTGTTTCAAATTTCATAATCAGCCTTCATGCTCAGTGAGAAAGGCTGACTATAAACAAACAAACAAAGGGTGTGTGCAGAGCCAATAATGTGCCTAGTCGGAAGTTCTGAATTACTGAAGAACTATCTACAATAATATAGTTTATTTCTCAAATACAAGCACTGTATGAAATACCACCAGCTATGTTGGTAAAGCAATTTCACCAGCTCCTTTCCAGTCATTCCCAAGGACTGTCTGCAAGAGACATCCAAATCCTGTATTATCACATGCACAACTTGGCTCTTGTAAGTAGAAGAAAATGCTCCTTCACTTGGAAAACTGAAGCACTAGGCACAAATCTCCATTTACAAGAGTCAATAATTTGTTTCACTCTGGCTTACCTGTCTAAGAGTGTCAGATGCTGTCAGTTTTGAAGGGTTAATGGAAGGTTATAATGACAAACTTAAGCTGCCCTTGCTGGATTTTTTCACACTGACTTCAAAATACCTGCTTTAATACTATGTAAGTATTTAGCTTAAATTTGGTACTAAAAATGGGCAATGATGAGTATGCATTTTAAAGGACTAAACAAAAGTAGCATATGTCAAATTAAGAATGGTCTGGAAGAACTCCAACTTTAAAAGGACCTTCCCAAACACCTTTCCCCCTTTATCTCAAGGAGACTACACATGTTCTAAACCTGTATGGTGAATACATGAGTGGGGGGCAAGGGGGGTGTATAATCATGGAAATAATTTTGTTGGAAAGGTATGTGAGTCTAATAGTTGGATCCAGTTAGTCTGTCCACTCACTCTCACTTGATCCCCCTCCCTACTACCTCCCCCTTCCCACATAGCTTTTGTCCATGCAAGTCCTATGAATACCAGCATTGCCTTTTTCATGGTCAAAAGGAACCCTTTCCTCCCTTTTTCACCCACAGAAAAGCTGGTTGGATTCAACCCTACAAATGAAGGTATGCACAACTCTCTTCCCAGGGTTGAGAAACTGGATTCTTGATTGTATGGACAGTGCTCATTATTGTGAAATAACACACACAAGCTGGTTTTACAACCCTTGCAGCCTCAGATCATACAGAAACTTCACAATAAAAGTCTCTTCTTATTGACAGGAAGGAAAGCATCCATGTTTATGGCGACAGAAGGAGGGACCATTTACCTATTTGACCACTTTTGATTTCCTGATTGGAGGGGCCAGGGGATCACCATGAACCAGACTGGTTAGATGCCAGCTGCTGGGAAACCTGTGGATTCAACCCCACACTCCAGGATGTGTCAAACAGAACCCCTCCCAATTGGACGAGGGTTAAAAGAGTCAGCTCACTCACTGCAAGCTGCACAAGCTGAGGGGCTGGGAACCGATGGGAAAGTCTACAATAACTACCCTCTGTTTTTATATGTTCAAGCTGTTTTGTGTGTTTTTCAGGGAGAAATACCAAGGCAAAATCAGTGACCAGGGTTAGTGCTTGTTTTTGGTCCTTTTCTTCAGTGTCTGTAACACTCATAGCTTTGGTCTGCTATGTATGGCTACTGCCTCTGTGTTCTTTAGTTGTTAGGAGCCTTTTCTAATTAAATAAAGATCTTTTTGCTTTGTAAAGATCTCACACTGTGCCTAAACTGCTGGCCCAGGGCCTAGCCATTGCTTCACACAGAGATCAAACACCTTGCCAAACGAGAGGGTTAGAGAAGGCAGGAAAGGAAGGGCATAATTACTCCAAATGCCCACATATATACATAAGATTCCACTGTCAGTGAACTGGGCCTCTTGCAGAGAGATTTGGGGAAGGAGTAATCTGGATGTTGGCAGCAAGTTTATGGGGGTAAACAGGCAAGGGGCTTGAAGTATGCTCCAACCCCTCACATGCTCACTGATCCACTACCCTCCTGGAGGCTTGTAGGCAGGCATGGAAGGGAGGTGGATCAGGATACCCATAACTTCCAGGTTGACAGTAGACCTTCAAACTGCATATGATCACGGTATGTGCTTAAAACATATGAAATGGGCTTGAGTTACCCCATGAGGAATACATCGAAAGACTGACAGACATCTTTTGGAATACTGTGTACAGTTCTGGTCACCACACCTCAAAAAGGATATTATAGCATTGGAAAAAGTGCAGAAAAGGGCAACTAGAATGATAAAAGGGGTGGAAACAGTGTTCCCTCTAACCTGAGTTAGTGTGAGCTAGCTCAGTTTTTTAACCTCTGGCTCACAGATTTTTGTCTTAGCTCAGGAAGGGAGGGCTCCAGAGCAAATTAATTTATGCAGCAGTCAAATCCCTTGCTCACAGCTTTAATGCCAGCAGCTCACAAAGTAGAATTTTTGGTCACAAGACTCCACCACTTAGAGGGAGCATTGCTTGGAATACTTTCCCTATGAAGAAAGGTTAAAGCACTTGGGGCTCTTTTGCTTGGAGAAACGCTGACTGAGGGGTGACATGATCGAGGTTTATAAGCTTACGCATTGGACAGAGCAGGTAGAGAAAGAAGGACTTTTCTCCCTTTCTCACAATACAAGAACTTGTGGGCACTCAATGAAATTGCTGAGCAGTCGGGTTAGAACAGATAAAAGTACTACTTCACCCAAAGAGTGATTAACATATGGAATTCACTGCCACAGGAGGTGGTGGTGGCTACAAGCATGGACAGCTTCAAGAGGGAATTAGATAAGTATATGGAGCAGAGGTCCATCAGTGGCTATTAGTCACAAGGTATAGATAGGGACTCGGGGGAAGTGATGCTCTGTATTCTTGGTACTTGTGGGGGTCAACAGTGGGAGGGCTTCTAGTGTCCTGGCCCCACTCGTGGACCTCCTGATGGCACGTGGTATTTTTGGCCACTGTGTGACAGAGTGTTGGACTGGATGGGCCATTGGCCTGATCCAACATTGGCTTCTCTTATGGTCTTATGTTCTCCTTGAACGTTAGTTTAAAAAACTGTGAAAAATGGCTGAACAAACTAGGTAAAATGACCATTAAATCAAGTGACTAAGCTTAAACTACCAATTGTGGCTATTATTACTATTAATTTCAATTTATATCCCACCCTCCCTGCAAATAGGCTTAGGACAGGTTACAGGTCACAGTAAAATACTGTTTACAAAGTTAGAAATCTTGCCATAAATTAATGGAAAGGTAGTCAAAAAAGGAAGAAGCTACTATTCTAAAAAAGTTCCAAAAATAATTCAAATGAAGTTAAAAATTTTCAGGGAAACAAAAGAGATCCCAGAATGCCCAGTTAGTTTCAGGTCTAGTTCAAAATCTCTACATAAATACTTGAAAATGACATACATAATTCCTGAAATCAATTTCATGAAGTAATCAAGTTAATTAAATACATTATTCAGTTAGTGTGTTTAGCCAGATATAATTAAGACTCAAGTGAAGGATATAGAATGGGATGGGGACATAATATTAGCTCGTTTCCAATTATTTTCTCTGCTGTTGCACTAATGTACAATAAAGTCATTCCAGAGACTTGTATCACACTCTTCTACATACTTCTTCTGTGTAAATTAATGTTAATTCTGCTACAGCAGGGCTTTTGTTTTTGCTTTCGTATACCACCTACACATCTAAATCTAGTATATGACTTTGTACCCTATGTGAGTTTGGTGCCTGTGAAAGCCAATAACTGCCATGGGGGCCACAAAGTTCTGTGCTATACTTGTCAAGGTGCCTTCACTATAGATAGTGAATTTGTTCAGGATCAGTAACTTGGGAAACCTCAACACTGACAGTTCTCTGAGGGAGTCAATTAAGACTGTGGGAGGACAGTATACTTAGAATTCTAATTTACCTTCCCTGGTCTCTAAACAGAAAGTACCTATACTTTAATCTACACCATTCTAACAAACTATTTGTTATTTTTGTGTAGCTCTATTTCTTCAATGATTGATTACCATCTAACCTACAATTTTTATGACCATGTTGGTTTACAGAACACTGAGAATAAGAGTTAATTACCTACATGTAAAAGTATAATTTCATCAATTTGTATACTGTAATTACTAAGACATTGAATTGTTAAATTGAAGAAATATGATTCGACAGGCAGTATTATTATGGAAATTTGTGTTCTAGACTCAGAAGGATTGGGACTTCCTATGACCCTCAGAATAAATCACCATCCTCACAATTCATTTCTAGCAAAATAAATAACAGAAAATCAGTATTACTGAACACTATCATCAGATGTAATACAAACATTATACTTTGTGCTTATGAACTAGGAGAGTTCTGCTAAATTCAGAACTTAGTTGCTGTGAATACTGATCTGTGGCTTGAAACCTTGAAAAATAACCTTTACAAAATAAGCAAATCTTGCAATTTCTAAAAAAATGCATAGAACCATGAAGAAGTGTGCTTGCACACGAAAGCTTTTACCTTGAATAAAATTTTGTTGGTCTTAAAGGTAGCACTGGACTCAAACTTTGTTCTACGGCAATAATCTTCTGTAAATTGCACTCCTCCTAAGATTCTACTTTTGACAATCACTGAGATAAAGTATGTATGTAAAATGAGTATGAACCTTGATTTACCAGCTCTTAATTCCTGTCCAACAAAACCTGTGATCTCTTTCTCTCTGATACTTTCTTGCTATCAGCTTTATTGTAGCAGAAAGTTCAAAATTTTCCCTAGGGTAATTGTCAATGCTATTATTTTCAGGTCATTAATATGAGATCAAACTCTTGAAAATATACACCAGAGAAATCACAGTAATAGGACAGGAACTAAATTAGTGAAGAAAAAGGGGGCTGCACCAAGGCAAAACGAAGATGAAGAAATAAAGTGGTGTAGAGGGAAACAGAATCTTTAACAGGTACATAACCCCTACACATTTTGCATGCAGCTTTGTCAGATGGAATCTAATGGAATGATAAAAATTAGGATATATTTGATACATAATTTTAAAAACTGATAAAACACAGGACATTTTCACAGACCATGTACAGAGTGCAATTCATAAGAAGTTGTTGTTATTAAGAAAATCAAAACAACATTAACATATACTACATATTACATATTTATAAAGAATCCATAATTTAGATAGTTTGTTAATTTGGACATTAAAAAAATCATACCGAGTTTCAGAATCTCTTTAGTTCCATTCCCATATATATACTAGAACTTGTTCTGCCCCTTATCTACATAAGCATCTGCCAGGAGATGTTTTCATTTAGCCCATTAGGGTGCAGGGTTTTTAACTTCAAAATCCATTCAGCTTCTTTTCTCAAAAGGATTCTTTCATCCTGTCTAACAGATTCAAATATAACCCAACACAAGAAGTCTGTGGATTTGTACTTATGTTCTAAGAAAGGTTCTACCAGAGGAGGTCCAATTCTTTCATGAGATATATTGCCTTTGTTTTCAGAGAGTCTTAACTTAAGGGGTCTACTAGTCTTACCAATATACACTTTTCCACAGCCACATGATATTACATGAGCCATATGTTCACTAATATTGTTTTATTGTCAACAGGATTAGTGAAAGATTTCATGGATTTTGTGCTTTTGCAAACACACACACACACACTCCCTTCATGGCAACTAATCCCCCCTACCCGTATGCAATATTTGAGGAAATCCACTTCTATGTATCTGAAGGAGTGTGCATCTACACATGCTAAATCTCTCAGTTCTCCCTTATACCTAGAATTGAACTTAGTTGGTGTTGGAGGTACCACTGGGCTCAAACTTTGTTCTCACATCTGCTTGTTAAGTCTTGTATTCATATGCTAATTTACTGCCATTCACAGATCTTCTCAATCATCTTAATCCAATCTCAACTATAATTGCCCAGTTTCTTATGCACCTTGACTCTAACTAGCCCTCCCTGGCAGCTAATCCTCACCCTTTCTCTTTCTATAAGTAATGGTTGAGGAAATGCTGTTTCATTGGATTTGAAGAAGTATACTTGAACACAAAAGCTTATAGCTTGAGTAAAACCTTGTTGGTCTTAAAGGTGCCACTGGACTCAAGCTTTGTTCTATTGTCACTGTATGTCCACCTTATTGAGGTACGTACAACAATACAGATCACACTTTCATGGAGTAAAGCCATGGGATCTAGCTCCAAATTTCCCAACAGTGATTAGTTGCTTAGCAATACAGACCTATTTATGATTGCCAGGTCCCAACAATGTGCCAGTAGGGGTGGGAGGGAACTTTCTAGGAGCAGGGAAGAGCACCACAACATGCCTATATCACTAGGAAGTTATGTAGGCACGTCAAGGACATCAGGTGCTGCCACTCTGGTTTTGGGGCTAAACTCTATGGTAGAATTAGCTACAAATCATAGAGTTTTGCTCCAAAACCAGAGCATTGCCACTTGACATCCCCGACATGCCTAAGTCACTTCCAGGTTATGTATACATGTTATGATTATTTTCAGCTTCTCGGAGCTAAGATAGGGTATTGGGGGGGGAGAGGAGCACCCGAAAGCAGGAGACCCCTGCCCGGACCAGGGGGTCTGGGAATCTTACCTATTATTCACCCTTCATGTGGCTGTTCATGCCACATTTTCATTCCTCCAATCTGTTACTCCATGAACGTTCACTTCTATAAACATTCTTCTCAAAATAACTATAAACATGTTACAGACATGAATAATACTGTACTGCTGCTGGAGTTTCAGGAATGACAAACAAAGAATTTCCATTGCAGACTGATGTAGTTCCAGGAGACTAAAAAGATTCCCCACTATTGAACTTAAAATTATTTCTGCTATTATTTTTTCTCAATAATTACATTGTGTAGGAATACACAATAACTAATCATTCTAAACACAGTTATACCCTTCTAATTCTATTGAACCTGGCAGGTTTAGAAGGTTGTGACTCTACTTAGGATCTAGTGTCTACTTACAAATAATGTTATTTTGTTAATTTTTTAGAAATTATTTCTCTTTATAAATACTTTAAAAAGTGCCCAGGCCCCAAAATGATAGCCTGTTCCCTATACAATGGTTTAAAATTAGTAATTCCTAATGATGGTCAAAACTGTTTTCTTAGCACGAATATAGCAGAAGTGTAAAATAAAATATTATAAACAGTGCATTTATATAATATCTGCATAGACTATGGAACAACAAGAAGTCCTATTGCTACATCAAGATATTTATTCTATCACATGTGATCCCATGACGGGGCACCAAAACAGAAGTTCAAGAAGCAGAAGTGTTGGTGGTGCCAGCAGGAGCTATTTGGAATCTGGGACCATGGGCTAGATTTTCTGGATGACAACCTACTAGCATGCAATGGACATCACCTGTCAAAGTCAGGGAAGAATGTGTTTGGTAGAAACCTGGAGCGATTCATCAAGAGAGCTTGAAACTGACACCACAAGGGGAAGGAGACGACCAACATAGGGATTTAAATGAAGGAGAGCAAACAACCAAGGCGCACCTGGGAGGACCAGGCCCAATGGAACCAAAGGTGCGACGCTTCAGATGTCTATGCAACATAAGAATATAAGAAAAGCCAATGTTGGATCAGGCCAGTGGCCCATCCAGTCCAACATTCTGACACACAGTGGCCAAAAATGCCACGTGCCATCAGGAGGTCCACCAGTGGGGCCAGGACACTAGAAGCCCTCCCACTGTTGCCCCCCCAAGCATCAAGAATACAGTGCATCACTAGCCCCAGACTGAGAATTCCTATCTATACCTTGTGGCTAATAGCCACTGATGGGACCTCTGCTCCATATACTTATCTAATTCCCTCTTGAAGCTGTCCATGCTTGTAGCTGCCACCAGCTCCTGGGCAGGGCCGGCCCTAGGGTTTTCTGCACCCTAGGCAGGGCTACCTCCTGGCGCCCCCCGTGAGCCCCCCAATCATGGGGTTGCCAACCTCCAGGCAGGGCCTGGAGAAAAGAAAGTCCAGCCAGTCCCCCCCCCCGCTAAACCACCGCAGCCTGCAAGGCGCCCAGTGGGGATCCCCCCACATGCCACCGACTTCCCAGCAGCCCCTGGCCTCCCCCGGCCCCTGTAGGGTGCCAGCCTCCCAGGCCCAGGCTCCATGCACCCCGGCCCGACGCTCCCTCCCTCACCCCGTGACTCACCTGGGTCAGAAGGGGCAGCGGCTGGGGCTGCTCGGAGTCCCCCGCACTGCCCCACCGCGACCCCCGCTGCAGCCTCCAACTGGCGGGCGGGGAAGGGAGCTTTGCCCACCCGGCCTCATGCCTCCGCCTCCGCCACCTGCTGGGTTCCTCCCAGAGAGTCCCGGGCCCACTCCTTGAGGGGGGGCGGGGAAAGCTCCACCACTGCCTCCTGCGCCGCCCCCTGCCTCCTCTCCCCCCCCAGGGCACCGAGGAAAGGCAAGGCAGGGAAGAGGCGGGGTTTTACACCCTCGCCTCTTCCCTCTCCTGAGCCCAAGGGGGGAGGGGGAGGGCGGGAAAACACCGCCGCCGCCTCCTGCACTGCTGCCGCCTCCTCTCTCCCCCACAGGGCACCCCGCCAGGCACTCTTCACTGTGGATGGCCGCGGAAGGGAGGTGGCAGGGGGCTTTTGGGGGGGGGGTGGGCGCAGTTTGGCGCACCTGCGGCCGGCGCGCTCTAGGCAAGCGCCTAGCTCACCTAGTGGGCGAGCCGGCCATGCTCCTGGGGCAGTGAATTCCATATGTTAATCACTCTTTGGATGAAGAAGTACTTCCTTTTATCTGTTCTAACCTGACTGCTCAGCAATTTCATTGAGTGCCCACAAGTTCTTGTATTGTGAGAAAGGGAGAAAAGTCCTTCTTTCTCTACCTGCTCTGTCCAATGAGCTTATAAACCTCGATCATATCACCCCTCAGTCAGCGTTTCTCCAAGCTAAAGAGCCCCAAGTGCTTTAACCTTTCTTCATCGGGAAAGTATTCCAAGCAATGCTCCCTCTAAGTGGTGGAGTCTTGTGAGCAAAAATTCTACTTTGTGAGCTGCTGGCATTAAAACTGTGAGCGAGCGATTTGGCTGCTCCACAAATTAGTTTGCTCTGGAGCCCACCCTTCCTGAGCTAAGACAAAAATCTGTGAGCCAGAGGTTAAAAAACTGAGCTAGCTCACACTAACTCAGGTTAGAGGGAACACTGATTCCAAACCCTTTATCATTCTAGTTGCCCTTTTCTGTACTTTTCCCAATGCTATAATATCCTTTTTGAGGTGTGGTGACCAGAACTGTACACAGTACTCCAAATGAGGTTGCACCATTGATTTATAAAGGGGCATGATGATACTGGATGATTTGTTGCCAATTCCCTTTTTAATAATCCCCAGCATAGCATTGGCCTTTTTTATTGCAGTTGCACACTGTCTAGACATTTTCATTTAGTTATCCACTACGACTCCAAGATCTCTCTCTTGGTCAGTCTCTGCCAGTTTGGACCCCATTAACGTATATTTATATTTAGGATTTTTGGCTCCAATGTGCATCACTTTGCACTTGGCCACATTGAACCCCATTTGCCATGTTGACGCCCACTCACCCATTCTTGACAGATCTTTTTGGAGCACCTCAGAATCCTCCCTGGTTCTCACCACCCTGAATAACTTTGTGTCATCTGCAAATTTAGCCACTTCACTGCTTACTCCCAACTCCAAATCATTAATAAACAAGTTAAAAAGCATCGGACCCAGTACTGATCCCTTTGGTACCCCACTGCTTACCACCTTCCACTGAGAAAATTGCCCATTTATACTCACTCTCTGTTTCCTATTAATTAGCCAGTTTTTGATCTACAAACGCACTTGTCCTTTTATCCTGAGACTATTGAGCTTACTCACAATGCTCAAAGTTTGGGCAATAAGAAGTAAGAGCTTGAGCTTCTAATGCAGATGGAGGGATATGATTTAGTAGGCATTACAGAGACTTGGTGGGATGATTCTCAGGACTGGAATGTAGTAGTGGATGGATACATGTTTTTTCAAGAAAAAATGGAAGGGTCAAAGAGGAAGTGGAGTGGTGTTATATGTGAGGAGAGGGTTTGTTTGTCAGGAAATACTGGAGCGGGGGGAGGGGCGAAGCCCAGTGGAAAGTATCTGGGTGAGGATAAGGGAAGGAAGGACAAACAGTATTGTGGTTGGAGTCTGCTACAGATTTCTTGACCAGGATGAGGAGGTGGGTGCTGCCCTCCTTGAACAGCTTGACAGGGTATCCAAACAGCATGACCTGGTAGTTATGGGTGACTTCAACTTCTGTGATGTGTGCTGGGAGACAAACTCTGCAAGGTGTCCACAGTCACGCAACTTCCTGACCTGTCTGGACAACAACTTCCTTCATCAAATGGCGGAGAAAGCCACAAGGGGCTTGGCCATACTTGATTTAATATTGACCAACAGGCAAGAGATGGTAGATGGGGTGAAGGTGGTGGAGACCTTAGTGGGAAGTGACCATGTTCTGATAGAATTCCTTTTGCTGTGGGGGACCAAGGAAGTTCTTAGCCACATTTGTATGTTAAATTTCAGTAAGGCAGACTTTAATAAACTCAGAGGCATGATAAGAATCATTCCATGGACAAGACTGTTGGAAGGGAAAGGAGCAAGTGAAGGATGGGCTCTCCTAAAACAAGAGGTCTTGCAAGCTCAAACAGTCACTGTTCCAACAAGAAGGAAACATGGAAGAGGATCTAAGAAGCCAATGTGGATGAACAGAAAACTCTGTGATGTGCTAAGGGAGAATAAGGAAATCTTCAAGTGGAGCTAAGGACATAACTTTAAAGAAGAGTATCTGAGGGTTGCTAGGCACTGTAGTCAGCCATCAGAGAGGCCAAAGCTTACAGTGAGGTAAAACTGGCCAGGGAGGCCCGCTACAACAAGAAAATCTTCTTCAGATATGAGAGGAACAAATGCAAGGTAAAAGAGGCAATGGGCCGATTGTTGGGTGAAAATGAAGAAACTCTGGCAGAGGACAGAGAGAAAGCAGAAAGGCTCAGTGCCTATTTTGTGTCAGTTTTTTCCCCTGAAGAAGAGAACAGGCTCATCTAGAGACATGGCCGGCTCGCCCACTAGGCGAGCTAGGCGCTTGCCTAGGGCGCGCCGGCTGCAGGGGCGCCAAACCGCTCCCCGGCCCCTCCCGGGAAAAGCCCCCCCGCTGCTCCCACTGCCTCTCCGAGCGCCCCGCCAGGGCTCAGGAGGCGGCAGCGGAGCTTGCCCGCCCTCTCCCCAAAGCCAGTAAAGAGCGCCCTAGCCAGCTTCTCCCCCCCCTCCCCCACGGGGCTGGGGTTGCTGGGCTGGGCTGTGGGGCGGGCAGGCGGCGGCAGAGCAGCTTCTCTCTCCCCCCCCCGACGGCCCTCCCAAGCCCAGCGCTGGATCGCAGGGCTGGGGTTGCTGGGCTGGGCCGCGGGGCGGGCAGGCGGGGGGCATTCACCCCGCCCCTTCCCCAGGTCTCTCTGGCGCCTCGCAGCTGCGAGGGGCCCGAGAGAGCTGCGCCGCCGCTGGGAGGGAAGGGGCGGGCATTCCAAGCCCACCCGTTCCCGGCTCTCCCCGGGCAGCTCGCAGCTGCGAGGGGCCTGGGAGAGCTGCGCCGCTGCTGGGAGGGAAGGGGCGGGCGTTGCAAGCCCGCCCCTTCCCCGGCTCTCCCAGGCGCCTCGCAGCTGCGAAGGGCCCGGGAGAGCTGCGCCTCACCTTCCCCGGCTCTCCCCGGCGTCTCACAGCTGTGAGGGGCCCGGGAGAGTCGTGCCACCCCTTCACTGGCCCTCCCCGGCCCCTTGCAGCTGCGAGCCACCCAAGACAAAGCTGGGCCCTCTCCAGGCCCCACCGGGAGGTTGGCATCCCCGGTGGGGTGGGCGCCCCAGGCTGTCCTGCCTAGGGCACCCAGACACCTGGGGCCGGCCCTGTCTAGAGATGGCAGTAAGCAAATCATGGTGTCCATGGACAGAGAGGTAGTTGAGAAGCACCTGGCTGCACTGAATGAGTATAAGTCCCACGGGCCAGATGGTACGCACCCAAGAGCGCTCAAAGAACTTCCTGGAGAGCTTGCAGAGCCTTTGTCCATCATCTTCCAGACATCCTGGAGGACAGGAGACATGCCACAAAACTAGAGGAAGGCAGATATTATCCCAGTTTTCAAAAAAGGAGGAAGAAATGAGCCAGGAAACTACAGGCCAATTAGTCTGACCTCTGTCCCAGGGAAGATACTAGAGCAGATTTTAAAGGGATCGATCTGCAACATCTAAAGGACAACTTGGTGATCTGGGGAAGTCAGCACAGATTTGTCCCCAACAGGTCCTGCCAGATCAACCTCATTTCCTTCTTTGATCAAGTCACAAGCTGACTGGATCGAGGGAACGTTGCTGATGTTGTTTACCTGGATTTCAGTAAAGCTTTTGACAGGGTTACCCATGATGGTCTGATGGGTAAACTAAAGGACTCTGGACTGGACTGTAGGATAGTTAGGTGGATAGGAGAACTGGCTGGAGAACCACACTCAAAGAGTAGTTGTCAATGGCATTTCACCTGAATGGAGGAAGGTGTCCAGTAGGGTGCCACAGAACTCGGTTCTGGGCCCAGTACTTTTCAATATTTTATAAATAATCTGGATGAAGCTGTGGAGGGGCTACTCATTAAATTTGCAGATGACACCAAATTGGGAGGAGTAGCAAACACACCAGAAGATAAAGACTGGATTCAACAAGATCTGAACACACTTGAAAAGTGGGTGGATGTGAACAAGATGCAATTTAACAAGGTTAAGTGCCAAGTTCTACATCTGGTTAACAAAAATGAGGAACACACATACTGGATGGGGATACACTTGGCTGAACAAGACCTTGGGGTATGGGTGGACCGTAAGTTAAATATGAGCAGACAGTGTGATGCGACAACAAGATGCAATCTTGGGGTTTATCAACGGAAGCATAACATCCAAATCACAAGATGTCATAGCCCCGCTGTACACTGCACTGGTCAGGCCACAGCTGGAGTATTGTACGCAGTTCTGGAGGCCTCATTTCAAAAAGGATGTGGATAGAATGGAGTAGTTGCAGAGGAGAGCGACAAGGATGATCAGGGGCCTGGAAACCAAACCCTATGAGGAAAGGCTGAGGGACTTGGGAATGTTTAGTCTGGAGAAGAGGAGGTTGACGGGGGACATGATTGCTCTCTTTAAGTATTTGAAGGGCTGTCACTTAGAGGGGGGCAGGGAGCTGTTCCTGTTGGCAGCACAGGATAGGACTGGCAAGAATGGGTATAAATTAAGGGAGGGAAGGTACAAACTGGATATTAGAAAAAACTGTTCAATAGTGGATTCAGCTGCCTAGGGAGGTGGTGAGCTCCCCCTCACCGGCTGTCTTTAAACAACAGCTGGACAAACACTTCTCAGGGATTCTCTAGGCTGATCCCACATTGAGCAGAGGGCTGGGCTAGATGGCTTGTATGACCCCTTTCAACTCTTGTGATTCTATGATTCTATGAATACTAAAGACTAATGTTTGGCAACAATTATTTAGTAAGTTGCCATTTATACTGGAATATCCATTGTGGCCCCACTAATCTCCTAGTTTTCCCATGTGGAACACCAGGCATCAGCAAAGGCATGGCCTCAGTCCCCAAGTAGCTTATAGATGACAAAAAGATACAAAAATCCTCAGCCTGAAGATAGTGTAATACTTAATAACAGAAAATGACTTAAATACGAAGTGTTACCTTTTCTATTTCTCATTTCCTTTCAAGAAGTTTCTCAAAGAGCTCATTGAGGGAAGAAGTAGACTAAGTGGTACTAATCTATATATTTTATCTTCCTCTTCCTTATAATCAGGGGTTGTTTGGGGCCGGAGCAGGCCGGAGCACCACTCTGGCAGTCCAGGAGCAGGGGAAATGGCAGCAGCAGCAAGCCCTGCTCCCAGCGGGCTGGCGAGGGAAGTGGGCTGGCACCCATCCAGCAGAGAGGGGCCAGCCGAACTCCCAGCCTGCCTGCCTTTGGCCTGGGCTCCCCAGTGGAGGCGGCACCTCGCTGGGGAGGGGCTACGCTTGGCATTGCTCCCCTACCCGGGACACCTGCACAAGAGGAGATATCTCTCCCTCCTCATGTTAGGCAGGAAGCGCAGTTACAGGTGCGTTGTGGCAGGGAGCCTTGTGCACAGTATGGGCAGCTGCGACCTGGAGTGGCAGCCACTGCCCTTTCACTGCTGGCTCTCCTTGTGTGCAGGCAGCTGCAGGAAACGGGGAGCCCAGCAGCACCAGATCCTCTGCGGGAGCCTCCGGTGAGTGGTGCAAAGGCAGCCGGGGCTCCCCTGGGACTGGTCACCAGGGCCGTGGTGGGGCAGCTGGCATCCATGTGGCCCTCCTCCTCGCACCTTGGTTGCTGCGAGGGAGTAGTCCTGAGGCAGTGGGAGCCCAGCGGCTACAGCAGAACATGCTATGGGTTCCCACCCACGTGGCTCACATCTGAGGCACTCCTGGGGACTTATTTCCTGCACTTGGTCGGGACTGCGGCGGAGTGGCCAGTGCCAGCAATGCCCCTTTCCCCTCACTCTGGGGGCTCTGAAGGAGTCACAAGGCCGGCTGGGCGGAGCGGATGCCTGGCCCAGCTGGTAGCTTACTCAGCGGGCACAGTGGAAGGGCGAGGGGCGCAGATGCAACCTCCACACACATGCACACACAAAGAGCTTTGCTCTATAGGGCGCACGCAGGCCATCAGTTTGATCGGACCTTCAGTAAGGTGCCATGGGGCAGCAACAGAGCACAGAGCATCTGATGGGCATACAGAAAGTCCCGGCTTCACTCCACAGCCTCTTCTAAATATGGGATGCAGGCAGTAGGTGATGTGAAAGACCTCTGCCTGAGACCCAAGAGAGCTGCTGCTGGTCAGAGCAGATGATCCTGATATTGGTGGACCAAGGGCCCGATTTAGAATAAGGCAGCTCCATGTATGCTGCAGTAGAAGTGGCTTAACCCTTTCCTTGAGAAGCTCCCAGATTTTATAAAAAAAAACAACCCTTGAGAGATCTACAGCCAAGGTAATGGGAGCAGGGCTTTGCAGTAGGATCTCTGATGGCTAGTTAGACAGGAAGGGAGGCTTTTGGGGTGGTATGCAGAGGGTCCACAGTTCAAACTCTGGCACCTCCAATTTAAAAGGTTCAGGAGGGGGCATTACTGTTTCTAAGTGGTGGAGCCTTGGGAGCAAAAATTTCATTTTGTGAGCTACTGGCATTAAGGTTGCAAGTGATCAATTTGGCTACTGCACACTTAGGATGCTCTGCAGCCACCCTTCCTGAACTAAGACAAAAATGTGTGTGCCAGAGGCTAATTAATTAAAACAAACAAAAAAACCACCTGAACTCAGCTTAGAGGGAACACTGGGTGGATATTCAGGAGAGTGGCTGCTGGTCTGGAGAGATGATCTGACTTGATGGTCTGATTTAAGGCAGCTACATGTGTTCATGGGGTGTACCACGGGTCACTGCATTAGATGCTCCTTTCAGGGGGAATGCTTTTATTTCAAGTCCCTGTTTCTTCACAAGAGGAAACTCAACGGACAGCCATGTGATGTTTTATTGCCCCCCCTTACATTAGCAGCCTGGTCACCATCTGATTTGGGCACTGGTGAGTGGCTGATATTGCCTTCCAGCAAAGTGGGGCCATAGCAACTGGGTCAAAGACTTCGGTGCCATGCCAGAATTCAGCTCAGCAGGTGTCAGGTCCCAGGCTCACTCCCCCACACTTCAGGTTAGGCTGAAGGTCCTAAGTTCCTGTCATTATACCTTTAGTCAAGACTGATTCAGTATAATACTGCTTCGGGGGTCCCCCTCTGCTACCTTGCTGAGGGGTGGGAAGGGGGACATTGAGATCACTTCAGGATTAATGTTGGTGGGGCATTTGAGTACCATAATGCCCCTGTAGAAATCAATGGTGCGACTTCATTTGGAAGCATTGTAACTTGTGCTAGTTTAGTGGCATTTCAGTTTAAGAAACTGGTTTGTAATCATGCACATCATCAGCCAAGAAGAGTATGGGGATCCTTGACTGTAGTAGGGTGCAGTTCAGACACAGTACATGGTAATGGAATGAGTATGGTATCGGGGAATGATGAGTAAGATGTTTGGTTAAGAACAAGGAGACATTACTGACTGTTTTCAAATTATTAAAATCAGGTGAAGGGGTTTACTTCAATTGTGGCTTCTACCTACAATAGAAGGGCCAAATTTATAAACTGTACAACATTTATTAAGTTAGCAACATGAATTGCCTTCCAACCAAGCTGGTCAATGGTGCACAGAACAACTAAGACCACCACTCTAAAACAAACAGGAAACTTTAACACAAAATTCAGGGGGGGGGACAAGAACAACAACACAGCCTAATACACCGCTATGGCTGGAAGGTACCAATGGTCTGATGTGGACAGGGCAGCACCATGGGCTTAGGAGCAGTTGTTAGAAGAAGGTGGCTGTTCAGGCAACGGCCACGTCACAGGGATGGGATGGCTGACGGCCATGACAGAAGAGAAGAGGAGATTGGATTTGTACCCTGCCCTTCACTCGGAGTCTCAGAGCAGCTTGCAGGCTCCTTCCCCTCTGCACAGCAGACACCTTGTGGGGTGGGTAGGGCTGAATAAGCTCTTTCCAGAACTGTCCTTGTGAGAGCCGCTCTGACGGGGCTGTGGCTTGCTCAGGGTCAACCAGCGGCTGCGGGTGGAGGGGTGGGGAGTTGGACCCGGTTCTTCCGGATTGGAGTCCGTGCACTTAACCATTACACCACATTGCTAGAGGTCCTAGGTGCCATTCCCAACTTACCTAGTTCAAGGGAGCACTGAGGGATACTGTGAGAGACTTCTGCTGGAGGCTGGGGAGAGATGAGGTAGGTGCCAATAGTCTGTGATGTGACAATCTGGACGCACTGCTACTGGACTTGAAGGTTCCTTCCTTCTAGGTTCTGCCTACCAGTCTATCACCCTCAATTTATCACAGCCACAGTCTCCGTTCTGCTGCCTGGTGCTTCTCACACTAGTGCCCCGCGGAAGGGCCCGGGACTGATTTGCTGCCCGAACTTCCTTTTCCACAAGGGCCAATTCCTCTTCCATTTTCATGCTGGGGGCTCCCTCCTCGCCAACTGCAGCGCTGAGCCTCTCTTTGGCACAGGACCTGGGTTGGGCTTTTCCTTATGCCTCTCTGCTTTCCAGGTGCAGACTTATCAGGCGGAGAGAGGCTGCCAGCCAGCCACAAGGTATAGATAGGAACTCTGGGGCAAGTGATGCTCTGTATTCTTGGTGCCTGGGGAGGGGCAACCATGGGAGGACCTCTTGATGGCACTTGGCATTTTTGGCCACTGTGTGACAGAGTGTTGGACTGGATGGGCCATTGGCCTGATCGAACAGCTGCAAATACCTTCTGAACAGGTCTACATCAGGTTTTTGCAAAACTGCACACATACAAAGATTGGCCAATTCAAATTGATTGGCAGCCATTAGCATTACTGGGGACTACTTAGATGAATACCCAGGGGTAGGCATTTTATTAAAACACAGCATTTATTTGTAACCAATTTTTTAATGGCAATTTTTGACTGATTTTAATTGTCTGTTTAAATACTTGCCTGCTGAGTAGAGCAGTTGCACAGTAAGGATGGGAGGAGTGGGGGTAGAACTCAGGCTGTGAGAATGTGCATACATGAAAAATCAGTTGCATTGTATGGCATGGTTGGAAAGGAATACAACAAAGCAACCTGCTGAACAGCTGTGAACAGACAAACATATCAATGGAAAATAAGCTCCTTGTTTGCAACTGATGAACAGGATATCAACCAAACTGGCAGCTGTTCAAGCATTCCTACATAAGAGTAGGGATGAACCAACAGAATTAATGTATCTAGCCTTCTGACACACTTCCCGTGATGTCAGGGGGTGTGACATATGCAAAAGAGTTATGCTAAAGAGTTATGCTAATGAGCTCCTGCACCTCTTTTTCTATGAAATGATCCCTGCTTATAACATCCAGTTGAACACATGTGATGTAACACCAATGCACTGCATGTTTCCCTGTCCCATATCACAAGTGAAGAATTGTACAATATAGTGATATCACATCCTGCATCCTGTTACACTATTTATATATATATACTTCATGCGATCAGGAAGCTGGAAGAAAGAGACAAGGAACAGCTCTGTGTTTTTTGTAATGTTTTTCTTCTTACTCTTGCCCACAAGTCTGAAATTTTCATTCCCAGTCAAAATGCTAAGCAACCCAGGTTTGGGGTTTTTTAACAGAATTCATGGGAAAGATTTCTAACACAGAAGGCCAAACATTTAATCACTAAGGCAATTCTAATTCTGTTAAAAAAGAAATTACAGACTCACAGTGAAACATTGCCTTGAAACTGCTCAAGCATTATTTATTCATGCACTTTCCAAAAGACAACAGTGGGATCCCTTAAAATGGTGGATATTAGAAGATTATGTTAATTTTTGAGATATATTTATTTTATTCTTCCTTTGCTCGGGAACAATTCAGACTTTCAAGAGGGGACTTTTAAAAAGACATGGCAGTCTTTTATCATGCAAATATGAATGAAAATGTGAATAAGTATTAAACCACAGGTTATGCAAAAAAAGAAAAGAAAAACATATCAAAGTTGCTCTGAAAAGCCTACTACTCCTCTGGGAAATTAAACTTGCAAATATATTCTCTTTTCTTCTTAAACAGGCTTTTTTTTTTTTTTTTTGCAGGTGCTGGTGGGAAACCAAGGGGGGGGTATTCAAATGCAGATTCAGTTCAGAAATATACATCCTACTGGAAACTATATGCAGCAGGCAAGCTTTTAATGTAGCTCAAAGGCTCAATTAAGACACTGCAGAGAAACAAAAGAAGAGCTCCTTTAAGAGAAGCTTCTCCTGGGGCAGAGCTCAATGAAGACAGTCCCCGTTTGAAAGGTAAGACAAAGTGCAGTCTCCCTATCTGCTTCCTGTAACAAAACCATCTTTATTTTAAAGCACCCTTGTGTGAATAATGAGGACAGGGACACTCAGCTGTCTCCAAATATTTTAAAATATACCAGACTCCTTTTCTGTCTTCCTGATGACACATCTCACTCCTCCTTAAATCAATGCCGTAATGGAGCACAGCAATGACAAGTACCAGGTTTATTGATGATCAACACAGAAAAATCAATATTTTCAGATACTAAGCATGTTAGGTATTTCTCCCCACGCTCAATTAGAGCCAGAAGCCTTTTGCTCAGAGAATAGTACACCAGTAGTAGAGGGTACATACATATATAAATGCAAAAATCTTCAAAGTAAATTCTCCAAATGGAGGAAAGACATCAATCCTTTCTCTTTTGGAAATCTTGGAGAGTGTGTGTGTGTGTTGGTGGCTGTCTGGCTTTCACAAGGATAGGGGCTCCTGATTCATGTCTCCAGGGGTTATACTATACAGGAACAGACATATAAGACAATTTCAGACAGATGATATAATTCCGGAAGAGGAACGGTTCCCAAACGGTTTCTGGTCTGGCATTTCAGTCGTCAGTTTCTTCTCCCGGATCGGATACGCTTTTTTCCCGCCTTTTTTCGCCCGCGCGGGCGATCTCCGGCTTTTTTTTTTTGAACGTTCGCTTTAGAGCGCTATAGTACAATAGCACAATAGCACAATAGCATCATAGCAACCCCATTGGAATGCCTGCAGTGTTGTTTTTATAGCACTATAGCGCTATAGCGCTCTAAAGCGAACATTTTTTTTAAAAAAAGGCGTGGCGGGAACCGGCGGGAAAACAAAGTGGTGCAATCTGAATTGCCAAACCGCTTCTGATTCGGCTCTTTTCCGGTCAGGGAAAGCCATGTGTGAAATGGCAGCCCTGTACCGGTTTACTTCAAGACGAATCAGAAACGGCTTCAATCCGGCAGAGTCTCAGTAATGTGAAATTCCCTATAGAGACAAAGATGGACAAGGGGCCCACAAGTACAGGTGTGTGTGGATGGAGTAAAAGGTTCAGCTTCTTCAAGTACAGGAGTTTTCCTCTAGTGGAACATGTTGTCCCACCAAAGGAATGTTCCTTATGTCACAGGAAGGCTCTGCTGCTAGCAGAGTGGCAGTTTTGGCTTCAGCTCATCTGATGGGCCATAAGGACCAGAAAATCTATACATTCGTCAACAGAATACTTGAAGGCAACAAATTATCATCTTGTGTTTTTTTGTCATCAGCAAGAGCCTGGCAAATAGTGGGAGACTCACTGCTGGGGGGGGGTCTCACTTTACGCAACCTGAAGTGACATCAACATATTTCTGGGAATGTTCTTGCTTTAGGCCAAAACTCTGTGATTCAACCATCAAGTTTTGAATGAATGCTAGAGAGTCACCAGCAATGCACTGGTGTAATTTCCAGTTGTGCCGGGAGTGACATCAGGTTGTTGGGATGATGGCTGTCACTTCCCACCATTTGCCTCTCATTTTTCTCCTCCCACTTAGCTTAATGGCAGTGGGAAAGGTCTGCTGGGAGCAAAAGTTCCTCTGCCCCTGCAGGAATTTGGCAATCCTACCATACAGAGAGATACTGCTCTATACGGCACACAGCAAAGCAGGTGTCTTTCTAAGAATATCTCTTTTGGGTATTTCTTTCTGCTTCAGCAGACAATTATGCTTCTTCCTTAGATGTTATGTGTTATGAGAAAGTGTTACAAAAAATGTGGGTATAAATCATGATTATCTGAAGGTTGTGTATATCCGTTGAAATACAATGTTTTCTGAAAAATTCATTTCTGGAACAGATGCTCAGAGCTGGGCAGAACTTCTGTTGAATCACTTACTGGGCTTTGCTAATTATACCATCATGGGCTCCACATAAGAGTGTGATGTGCTGGCTAAAGTTTTTGACTAGGACTGGAAGGAGAAAGTTCAATTCAGCGATGAAACTCTCTCAACCAGTCTCTTCTTTGCAGGCAAACTTACATCACAGGATAGTTGCAAGGATAAAATTGAAGAGTGCAGAACCTTGTTCATTCTCCTAAGCTTCACAGACAAATGGCAGGATAAAAATGTGAACAATTACATGGCACACCTCCACTACATCTGTTGTTGTTGTTGTTCATTTGCACATTCGAGTCTGATGCTTTGCGACCCCATGGACTACATCACGCCAGGCCCTCCTGTCTTCTGTCGTGCTCCGGCGTTTGCTTAATTTCATGTTCGTTGCATCAATAACACTGTCTAACCATCTCATCCTTTGCTATCCCCTTCTTCTTTGACCTTCAACCTTTCCCAGCATCAGGGTCTTCTCCAGTGAGTGCTCCCTTTTCATTTGGTGGCCAAAATATTTGAGCTTCGGTTTCAGTATCTGGCCTTCCCGGGAACACTCAAGGTTGATTTCTTTTAGGATTGACTGATCTGATCTCCTTGCAGGCCAAGGGACTCTCAAGAGTTTTCTCCAGCACCATAATTCAAAAGCATCTGTTTTTCGGCACCCGGCCTTTCTTATGGTCCAACTCTCACAGCCATACATTACTACTGGGAATACCATTGCTTTGACTTTTGTTGGCAGGGTGATGTCTCTACTTTTTATTATGCTATCTAGGTTTGCCATTAATTTATTTATTTAGTACGATTTATTTATGTATTTATTCTATCTATACTCCACCTTTCTCTTCTGTGGGAATCCAAGGGGCTTACATCATTCTCTTTTCCATTTACCATTACAACAACCCTGTGAAGTGACTGGCTGAAGGTCACCCAGAAAGCTTCCATGGCAGAGTTGGGATCGCTGAATCCAGATTCTAGGCTGACACTCTAATCACCACTGCATGCTGGTTCTCAATAAAACTCCATATATCAGCAGAGTTGTGGTAAATTACTTTTGAACAAACCACATTTAGAAGCAAAAAGGTAGTAAGGAACTCTTCATAGATTACACAGCAATTGTACTACATTAAGTATACTTGGCAACCATATATCTTTAAATGCCAAATGTGTACATGTTGGGGAGTATAGTACAGTCAAGAACCCCCACTTTCCAACAGGGCACTCAGAGCACGAAACTGGTTATAGGTTTTTTTTTTAACCTTTCCTTTGTTACATGTTCAGAAACAAAAACAGACCAGAGAGAGATCATAGATCTCATCAGTCTATAAAAGGTAAATGACACACACAGCTGCATGTTTGATTGGAGTTGTGTACGAAGGGGAAAAGAGGATTTGACTCTTTAAGCCCTGCACAATTTCAAAAAACTTACAGATGGGTGTCGTTTACAAGATTTTTGCTGGCAGTTTTAATAGTTTGATTTTTATTTTTTTTTAATCTGTTGCCCACCTGTGTCCCAGTTGTCTGCAAGAACAGGAAGTTTATAAATAATTTTAAGAAATAAACAGTCAAAACTGGGCTATTACTGCTGTTTTAAAAGGAAGAACACATCTTGTGAAAGGATACATCTTTGTTTTACTTTATAACAACTATAAAAGGACATGACTTTTCAAAAGGCTTTATTTACACCTGTTTTGGAGGCCTTAGGCACAACTGCAATGAATGTGCAGAACATTTCCAAGTCATTCATTCATACCATGGGAAGGGGCCCCAATATGCTTACCACTGTTGCATTGTTGGAAATCCCTGTCCCTTCTTCCTATTTGGTCACATTATTCTATCTGCTGCTTTAATGCTTACTAAATACAGGCTAATTATGATGCTTCTCAGCTGATTTAGATTTTCTGATTGGTGTCACTGCAGTGGAGTAAAGATGATTGAAAACACAGAGAAAATATTTTGTCTATTACCTGTAACAGGCTCCAAAACTAAGCTACATTTGCTTGTAATAAGTCATCTTCCTGACACATCACTGGTAAGCTAATTATTTCTTTTTGTTGCTGTTCATCACGCCAGGCCCTCCTGTCTTCCGTAGTGCTCCGGAGTTTGCTTAATTTTATGTTTGTTGCATCAATAACACTGTCTAACCATCTCATCTTTTGCCGTCCCCTTCTTCTTTGACCTTCAATCTTTCCCAGCATCAGGGTCTTCTCCAGTGAGTGCTCCCTTCTCATTTGGTGGCCGAAGTATTTGAGATTCAGCTTCAGTATCTGGCCTTCCAGGTAACAGTTAGGTTTAATTTCTTTTAGGATTGATTGATTTGATCTCCTTGCAGGCCAAGGGACTCTCAAGAATCTTCCCCAGCACCATAATTTAAAAGCACCTATTCTTCAGAGCTCGGCCTTCCTTATGGTCCCACTCTCACAGCCATACATTACTATTAGGAATACCATTGCTTTGACCATACAGAATTTTGTTGGCAGGGTGATGTCTCTACTTTTTATTATGTTGTCTAGGTTTGCCATAGCTTTCCTCCCATGGAACAGGTGTCTTTCAATCTCATGGTTACAGTCACTGTCTGCAGTAATCTTGGATCCCAGGAATGTGAAGTCTGTCACTGCTTCCACGACTTCCCCTTCTATTTGCCAAGGAGTGATGGGGCTGGATGCCATGATCTTAGTTTTTTTGATATTGAGTTTCAAACCAACTCTGTGATATCTCCCAGAGCTGAATCAACGCAACAGGCACACAGACGCTTCTCTTATTTCTGATTTACATTTCTATCTATACCTTTTACAATGTAACATTAAACTCCTGCCAAACATAGTCTTGTAAAATCAGTTTTGGGATTCATAATTTTCATCTTGCTTCATTATCACCTAATTTTACAAACCTTAACATGACTTTAGTGCTGGAAACCAAGAGAGATGAAAAACATGGCAATAAGAGGTTTCCTGTAACATTCAAAGTTCTGATATTACAAAATGAGCCACTCTTTGTTGCTAAACAGCAGAGCTGTTTAGGACCAATTCTGTAATGTAGTAATAGAATATGTTACTTTATGGAACCTGGTAAAATATATTCACACATTACAGAAACAAAGTGAAGGTTTTCTTCATTATACACATTTTTTTTGTATTTGATGGTGCTTGACTAAATAGTTGTGGAAGATGTGATGTTTTCCATTTTTTAAATGTCATGGGGGAGGGTCAGGGCCAAGGCCTGTTTCCTGGAATAAACTACCACCTCCAATGGGTAAAGATAATATTTTCCATACTGAGGTTAACAGCAGACAGTGTGGGAGTTTTGTCTTGGTAAACATATTTAGAATTAGGCTATTAGTGTAGTTAGATTTGAGTGCAGTAGCACCTTAGAGACCAACCAAAAGTTTCAGGGTATAAGCTTTCAAAAGTCAAAGCAGTATGCTGGCTCTTAATATGCTGCTCTATTGCCTTTGTATTTGCAAAGGAATATATACTCACAAAGCATCCTACGGATTTGTCATTTTTTTATGAATATATTACATGCAAGTCTGGGAAGTTGGCCTTGGAAGAATATGTGACCTTGTTGTGACCCTCTAGGTGCAAGGAGCAGTCCACTCACAATTTTTAAAAAAGCTGTGGGGGTAAACTGGGGCCTGAGAATGTGACTTTGCTGAGATGAATTCTTCCCTTTGATAGGTTGAAGAAAATCTATCAGCAAGCCTAATTCCCAATCCCATCTCCTTGCTGCTGACTTTCCTAAACAGTATGGGGACAAGGTGTAATCCACTGGAGAAGGAAATGGCAACCCACCCCAGTATCTTTGCCAAGAAAACCCCATGGACAGTAACAAAAGGCTAAAAGATATGACGCCAGAAGATGAGCCCTTCAGATTGGAAGGTGTCCACTATGATATTGGGGAAGAGCAGAGGGCAAGTACAAGTAACCCCAGAAAGAATGAAGCGGCTGGGCCAAAGCTGAAAGGACGCTCAGCTGTGGATGTATCTGATGGTGAAAGGAAAGACCAATGCTGCAAAGAACAATACTGCATAGGAACCTGGAATGTAAGATCTATGAATCAAGATAAGCTGGATGTGGTAAAAAATGAGATGGAAAGACTTTAATATAGACATCTTGGGAATCAGTGAACTAAAGTGGATGGGAATGGGCGAATTTAACTCAGAGGACCATTGTATCCACTACTGTGGCCAATAATCCCAAGAAAAAATGATGTGGCCTTTATAGTCAACAAGAGAGTGCAAAAGGCAGTAATGGGATACAATCTTAAAAACAACAGAATGTTCTTGGTCCGAATCCAAGGCAAACCATTCAACATCACAGTAATCAAAGTCTATGCCTCGACCACTGATGCAGAAGAGGGTGAAGTGGACCGGTTCTATGAAGACCTACAACACCTCCTAGAACTAATACACACAAAAAAGATGTCCTTATCATCATAGGGGACTGCAATGCTAAAATAGGAAGTCAAAAGATAACTGAACAAAAGATAATGGACAAGTTTGGCCTTGGAGAACAAAATGAAGCCGGGCAAAGACTAACAGAGTTCTGTCAAGAGAACACACTGATCATAGCAAACACCCTCTTTCAATAACCTAAGAGGGCCTTAGAAGGCATTACTAACAACAAAGCTAGTGGTGATGACGGTATTCCAACTGAGCTATTCGAAGTCCTAAAAGATTATGCTGTTAAGATGCTGCACTCCATATACCAGCAAATTTGGAAAACGCAACAGTAGCCATAGGGTTAGAAAAGGTCAGTTTACATTCCAATCCCAAAGAAGGGCAATGCCAAGGAATGTTCAAGCTATCAGACAATTGAACTCATTTCACATGCTAGCAAGGTCATGCTCAAGATCCTACAAGCTAGGCTTCAGCAGTACGTGGATAGAGAACTAGCAGAAGTACAAGCTGGGTTTCGAAGAGGTAGTGGAACCAGAGATCAAATTGCCAACATTTGCTGGATTATGGAGAAATCAAGGAAGTACTAGAAAAACATCTACTTCTGCTTCATTGACTACACTAAAGCTTTTGATTGTGCGGATCTCAACAAACTATGGCAAGTCCTTAAGGAGATAGGCGTACCAGACCACCTCACATGTCTCCTGAGAAACCTGTATAAGGGTCAAGAAGCGAAAGTTAGAACCGGATATGGAACAACTGATTGGTTTAGAATAGGAAAAGGTGTGCAACAATGATTTATATTGTCATCCTGCTTATTTAATTTATATGCAGAGTACATCATGCGAAATGCCAGTCTGGATGAATCACAAGCCGGAATTAAGATTGCTGGGGTAAACATCAACAACCTCAGATATGCAGACAATACCACTCTAATGACAGAAAGTGAAGAGGACCTAAAGAGCCTCTTGCTCACTGTGAAAGAGGAGAATGCAAAAGCTGGCTTGAAACTCAATATAAAAAAACCTAAGATCATGGCATCCAGCCCAATCGCTCCTTGGCAAATAGAAGGGGAAGTCATGGAAGCAGTGACAGACTTCACGTTCCTGGGATCCAAGATCACTGCAGACTGTGATTGCAGCCATGAAAATAAAAGATGCCTGCTCCTTGGGAGGAAAGCTATGGCAAATCTAGACAGCATAATAAAAAGTAGAAACATCACCCTGCCAACAAAATTCTGTATGGTCAAAGCAATGGTATTCCCAATAGAAATGTATGGCTGTGAGAGTTGGACCATAAGGAAGGCCGAGCGCTGAAGAATAGGTGCTTTTAATTTATGGTGCTGGGGAAGACTCTTGAGAGTCCCTTGGCCTGCAAGGAGATCAGATCAATCAATCCTAAAAGAAATCAACCCTGACTGTTCCCTGGAAGGCCAGATACTGAAATTGAAGCTCAAATACTTTGGCCACCAAATGAGAAGGGAGCACTCACTGGAGAAGACCTTGATGGTAGGAAAGACTGAAGGCAAAAGAAGAAGGGGACGGCAAATGATGAGAGGATTAGACAGTGTTATTGATGCAATGAACATGAAGTTGAACACACTCCAGGGAACAGTGGAGGACAGGAGGGTCTGGTGTGATATGCTCGTTGGGGTCGTGAAGAGTCAGACTCAACCATGCAACTGAACCACAACATCATGAAGGTTAATGGCGTAACAAGGGCAGTTGCTCTCCCCGAGGCTTGGGAGAGCGATTTGCACACCAGCGGTTTGGAGGGGAGCTACTGACGTGGCTCTCCCACAGAACCCTTGGTGAGGGTTCCAAGCCATAGGGCTTTTGAGGGGTGGCCTTTTCAACAGTGCAATGCCGGAGAATTGAGGCGCTCCTCCGCCCTGATGGTCCCACTGCTGCATGGCCGCATGGCACAAGCTGGGCTGGCTGAAACAAGCGCCAGAGATCAAGTGATTTGCGGACTGTAAGCGAGGTCGGAGTGACTGGCAATGAACGTGAGTTGGATACATCAAATTTGGAGATAACTGAATGATCCCTTAACACCCCCCTACATCCGTAAATGGAGAATGGTGGGATACCCCCCCGTTCGTGAGCAAAAGAAGTTACAGAAAAAGAGAGGGGGGGAAGGGAAAAACTGAATATTTGGCTTGTTTGGCGAGACTTACCAGAACGGATAAAAAGCATAAGCGATTTTCAGAGGAGATGAAATAGCGGTTGGCTTTTGTAAACAATCGATCAAAATGTCGGGCACAGGGAGGAAAGGAGTGAAACCGAAACCTCTGGGTGGGCAAAGTCCGAGGCTGGAAGAAGAGGGAGTGGATGTCGCGAGACTTCTAGCGGAGACACTCAAGCCGGTTATGGAACAGCTTGCTGGTATTAACCAGCAGTTAACTGCCCTAAACCAGACTCTCGCAGTGCAACAGCTCCAGCTGGCTAAAAATGTTAAACAGACAGAGCAAACGATAGAGGTGGTGAAAGAGATGCACACCGAAAGCAAGACTTTGAGAGTTGACCCAGCTGAACTCTGAGAAGGAGCAAGGTGTTTGAGCTGCCAGAGGGGTGAGTGGTATTTTTATTTATTTACTTTCAGCTGAGGTGCTTTAGCTGAGAAGGTACTGTGTCAGGGACTGTATTTGGGAGTGTGTGGGTGAGTTGTAACAGACTCCTGACTACTGGAGTTAGGGTGTGAAAGGGTCATTGTTTGACTGTAATTAAGTGCTTGGGTGAAATTGAATAGCAGACTCCTGCCTGCTGGAGTTGTGGTGTGAAACGGTCATTGTTTGACTGTCATTAAGTGCCTTGGGTGATTTTGAGTAGCTGCTGGCCACACCCTCTCCTGGGAGACAATTCTATTTAAGGCAGGAAGTTTGCAAGAGGCACGAGCCTCTGGCACGAGCCGAAGGGCGAGAGCAAAAGGGCGAGAGCAAAAGGGCGAGAGCAAAAGGGCGAGGCTCTTTGCCTGTGGCTCTTTGCCTGTGGCTCTTTGCCTAGGGGCTCTGTAAGAAGCACAGGAAGAGCCAGAAGGCCAGGGACCTTGGCTCCTTGGTAAGGTAAGGTAAGTAGACTCCTACAACAGGAGTCATATAAATACAAAGTGTTTTAAAAGGGGGTTATAGAAAAGTATTTGTTTAAAAACAATTATGAAGCCAGAATGCCAGCAGGGGGTTGGGGGCTATCCAGTGTTTTGCTTGGAGTGTCACATGTATGACTATCTGACCACTGGTCAGAAGTCTTGGGTGTGTGCTCGGTGCAAGGAGCTCCTGGTTCTCAGGGAGCAAGTTTGCTCCCTTGAGGCCAAGGTGGCTGACCTGGAGAAGCAGGGACAGTCAGTTAGGTGCACGGGGAAGACTCTCGGGGACTTGTTAGATATGTCCCACTCTGGATCTGGCAGCCCGGCTGCTGCCAGGGAGCATGAGGGTCAAGGGGAAAAGGGGCACCGTGCTGAGGATAAGGGGAATGTGCCCTCAGAAGGGACCTCTTCTTCAGCTGGTGAACGGGTATCCTTTCGTACCAAGGAACTGTCCCTGGGAAGGGTGGGAGGGGGGCTCTTGGTAGTTGGTGATTCGATCCTTAGGCAGGTAGACAGCTGGGTGGCGAACCCACGTACTGACCGTATGGTGACTTGCCTGCCTGTTGCGAAGGTAGCGGACATTACGCGTGTTTTAGATAGGCTGGTAGATAGTGCTGGGGAGGAGCCAGTGGTCGTGGTGCACGATGTGGGGAAATGCAGTCGTGAGGTCCTGGAGGAGAAATTTAGGCTGCTGGGCAGGAAGCTCAAGGCCAGGACCTCCAAGATAGCCTTCTTGGAAGTGCTACCTGTTCCATGCGCAGGGCTGGAGAAACAGGCACAGATCAGGAGTCTCAATGCGTGGATGAGACGGTGGTGTAGGGGGGAAGGGTTCAAGTTTGTTAGGCACTGGGATGCTTTTTGGGACAAGAGGGAGCTGTACAAAAGGGACGGTCTCCACTTGTCCCGAGAAAGAACCAGGCTGCTGGCGCTCAAAATCAAAAAGGTGGCAGAGCAGTTTTTAAACTGAATAATGGGGGAAAGCCGACAGGAAATGAAAAGTCTCTGGTTCGGGATGGCTCATCTCAAAGAGATGAAAGGGTAGCTATTACTTTTGTACAAGGAAATGGATTACAATTGTCCACTGAGACTGTGGCTAATGATAGGAACTGCCTGGCAAGGTCTTGAGGCAGCAAGAGGAAGGCTGTGGGCTTAACAAACCTGGGAAACTATAAGTGTTTATACACAAATGCTAGAAGTCTCCGAGGTAAAATCGGGGAGTTGGAATGCTTGGTGTTGGGGGGGGGAATAGACATTGTGGGTATTTCAGAAACTTGGTGGGATGAGGAAAATCAGTGGGATACAGTGATTCCTGGTTATAAATTATATCGGAAGGATAGGGGGGAAGGGTTGGAGGTGGGGTGGCTCTGTATGTCAGAGAGGGTATACCATCCAGTAAGATTGAGAGGGTAAGAGAATTGGATTCGCTTCTGGAAATGCTATGGGTTGAAATAGTGGGTCCAAAAGGAGGCTTAACAGTGGGAGTTTGTTATCGCCCACCAGATCAAAAGATAGAGGAGGATTATAAAATGATGAATGAATTAAAGATAGCGGCTAGACGAAATAACTGTGTTGTAATAGGCGACTTTAACTACCCACACATTGATTGGGTCAATATGAGTTCTAGTCGGGAAAAAGAGATTGCGTTCTTAGACACTCTCAATGACTGTGCTGTGGAACAGATGGTCACAGATCCTACCAGGGGAGAGGCGATCCTGGATTTGGTCCTAAGTAACACCCAAGACCTGGTGAGAGATGTAAAAGTGATTGCACCACTTGGGAACAGTGACCATAATGTCATTGAGTTTAACATTAGTACAGATAGGGAGTTGCCCAAAAAGACTGACGCAACCACTTTTAACTTTAAAAGGGGTAACTTCTCTGGTATGAGGGGACATGTGAGGAAGAAATTGAAATGAAGAGTGGAGAAGGTCAAAACCATTGGGGAAGCTTGGAGACTATTTAAAAAGACAATCCTAGAAGCTCAGAAAAAATATATACCGCAGGTTAGGAAAGGTACAAATAGGTATAGAAAAAAGCCTGCATGGTTAACAAATAAAGTAATGGAAGCTGTAAAAAGTAAGAAGGATTCCTTTAAGCAGTGGAAAGCTAGTCTTAGTGAGGTTGATAAAAGGGAACACAGACTATGGCAAATAAAATGCAAGTCTGTGAGCAGGCAAGCAAAAAGGGAATATGAGGAGCATATCGCAAAAAACATAAAGACCAACAATAAAACTTTCTTCAAATACATTAGAAGTAGGAAGCCAGCCAGGGAGGCAGTGGGGCCCTTGGATGACCAAGGGGTAAAAGGAGTAGTGAAGGATGATAGGGAAATGGCTGAGAAGCTGAATGCATTTTTTGCCTTTGTCTTCACTGTGGAAGAGGAGAAGTGTTGCCCACTCCAGAAGCACCGATTTCGGGAGGGGATTTGAAAGACCTGAATCAGATTGCGGTAACAAGAGAGGAAGTCCTCCGACTGATGGACAATTTAAAAACTAATAAATCACCAGGCCCGGATGGCATTCATCCGAGAGTTCTGAAAGAAGTCAAATGTGAACTTGTGGATCTCCTGACAAAAATATGTAATCTTTCTTTAAAATCTGCCTCCATTCCTGAGGACTGGAAGGTAGCTAATGTCACTCCCATCTTTAAAAAGGGCTCCAGGGGAGATCTGGGAAATTACAGGCAAGTCAGTCTGACATCGATACCGGGTAAGTTGGTGGAAACTGTTATTAAGGAAAGAATTAGTAGGCACATTGATGAACAAAAACTATTGAGGCAGACTCAGCATGGGTTCTGTAAGGGAAGATCTTGTCTCACTAACCTGTTAGTGTTTTTTGAGGGAGTGAACAAACGTGGACAAGGGGGACCCAATAGATATTATTTACCTTGACTTCCGGAAAGCTTTTGATACAGTTCCTCATCAAAGGCTCCTAAGTAAGCTCAATAGTCATGGGATAAAAGGACAAGTCCTCTTGTGGATCAAAAACTGGCTTATTAATAGGAAACAGAGAGTGAGTATAAATGGGAAACTTTCTCAGTAGAGGGTGGTCAGCAGTGGGGTACCACAGGGATCAGTACTCGGTCCGATGCTTTTTAACTTGTTTATTAATGATTTGGAATTGGGAGTAAGCAGTGATGTGGCTAAATTTGCAGATGACACGAAGTTGTTCAGGGTGGTGAAAACCAGGGAGGAGTGTGAGGCACTCCAAAGGGATCTGTTGAGGTTGGGTGAGTGGGCGTCAACGTGGCAAATGGGGTTCAATGTGGCCAAGTGCAAAGTGATGCACATTGGAGCCAAAAATCCTAAATATAAATACATGTTGATGGGGTCTGAACTGGCAGAGACAGACCAAGAGAGAGATCTTGGAGTCGTAGTGGATAACTCGATGAAAATGTCTAGACAGTGTGTAGCTGCAATAAAGAAGGCCAACGCTATGCTGGGGATTATTAGGAAGGGAATTGATAACAAATCAGCCAGTATCATCATGCCCCTGTATAAATCATTGGTGCGACCTCATTTGGAATACTGTGTACAGTTCTGGTCACCACATCTCAAAAAGGATATTATAGCATTGGAAAAAGTGCAGAGAAGGGCAACTAGAATGATAAAAGGGTTGGAACACCTTCCCTATGAAGAAAGGTTAAAATGCTTGGGGCTCTTTAGCTTGGAGAAACGACGGCTGAGAGGTGACATGATCGAGGTTTATAAGATTATGAATGGGATTGAGCAGGTTGAGAAAGAAGTACTTTTCTCCCTTTCTCACAATACAAGAACTCGTGGGCACTCCATGAAATTGCTGAGCAGTCGGGTTAGAACAGATAAAAGGAAATACTTCTTCACCCAAAGAGTGATTAACGTATGGAATTCACTGCCACAGGAGGTGGTGGCAGCTTCAAGCATGGACAGTTTCAAGAGGGAATTAGATAAACATATGGAGCAGAAGTCCATCCGTGGCTATTAGCCACAGGGTATAGATGGGAACTCTCAGTCTGGGGCAGGTGATGCACTCTATTCTTGGTGCTGGAGGGGGCAGCAGTGGGAGGGCTTCTGGTGCCCTGGCCCCACTGCTGGACCTCCTGATGGCACCTGGTATATTTTGGCCGCTGTGTGACAGAGTGTTGGACTAGATGGGCCATTGGCCAGATTCAACATTGGCTTCTCTTATGTTCTTATGTTCTCTTATGAAGAAAAGGGTGGAACAAATAACAAATAAGCAGAATCATTAGGAAAACAGACTCTTGTTTTTACAAATGGAGAAAGCAAACATGGTTCTCAGGTTCCAGGGAGTTCCTGAATCACCGAAAGAAGATTTGAAGAGGCTCCTTAGTGATCTCATCGCACCAGCTGTAGGCTTGAAAGTGGAAGAAATAATGCATGATATAGAAACAGCATATAGGGTGTATTCAAACTACACCAAAAAGAATAGCCTACCTGGAGAAATCTCAGTTAAATTTTCAAGAAGACAAACTAGGGATGCAATTTTAAAATCTACATCAGCAACTCCATTGAAACTTGGGAATGCTACTATCCTCTAAAAGACATTCCATTTGAAATTCGACAAAAACGGAAGAATTATAAGGACTTAATCCTTTTTCTCCAAACTAATCAAATCACATATAAATGGGCAGTTCCAGAAGGGGTCATCTTTAAGCTACATGATAAGAGACAGAAGATTGACTCCATGCACAAGGCTAAAGAATTCCTGAAATGCCATCTGGGAACCAAAGAAGATGGTGAAACTGGTTCGAGTGGCTCCACACCCTCGGAGATGGATGAAGACTTGGCCACGGAAGAAGGCGCTGCAGCCCGCAGACCAACTTATGCTTTTAGAGATAGAAAACCTAAGTAAAGGCAGATGGACTCTGAAAATTGCCTTTATGAAGCGAGTTTGGGAGATGCTCTGAAATTCTCCCATAACAAGTAACCAACTAACTATATAGCAGAGATAGATTGTAACTCACAGCATGCATTGTCTACTAACAATATTGTATTAACATAGATTTTAACTGGGGAAATGATCTCCGTCTCTTGGAGTTTTAGTTTAGTGTGGGTTTTCTTTACTTTCTCCCTAGATGTAGTCCCATCCCTTTTTTTCCATTGCAGTTTTAGTTGTCAATTATAAAAATGCAATAAAAAATCCCCTTCGGGGGGCCCAACCCGCCCAAAAAACATGAAGGCAATATGCATGCACAACCATGGCTGATAGAGACAGAGTGGCATTTTGACCCCCCCCCATATTTAGGCTGAAACCTCCCCCTCAGGCTCTTTCATCCCCACTTGTAGGGGGCTCTTTTACTAATATAAGGAGTAATGACATTGCTGTTCTGTTTGCCTAGATTTTTTATCATACTTTCTAGATTTAGTGTAATTTTCAGCTGTTTTTGCCAAGGAAATAACTGCCTAAACTGTTTCAGTGGTAATGACTGCTAAGTTGTATCATCAACACCAGAACAACTATAGTTTCTGTTTTCCAACCAAGTTAAGATGTGCAACTTATGATTCCGATATTCTCAAACAAACAATGACCTTGTGTCATGATCTGTGTAGGATTGGGACACAAGGCCTAGAGGCCTAGGCCTTTAAAGACCTGTGTGGGAGTGGAAAGCAGGTAGCCTACAATCCCCATAATGCTTAGCAATGGGAGTAACCAATGGGAGTTCAGGGATTGTGTGAGGAGATGTAACTTAAGCTTTCTGAACTGTGAAACTGTGTTCTTTTCTCTTCTGCAATCTTGCCTCACACAGAGAAAACTGAGGGGACTGGTCTGAGAGAAAGATCCCTCACTTGGGACAGAGTGAGTACAAGCAGGAGGCCTGGTATAAGAGGGCTGTGGGCCTTGAAATAGTAACTAGTTAAGTGAAATAGGTAGTCACGTTAGATTTGTTTATTTTGCCTTTAAACACTGTTAAATATTTTAAAGCACCTTGTCTGTTTTCCTTGCCCCATTACTGTATTAATAAACCATTTGTTTAATTGTTCTCTGCCTGGCCATCATGCCTATAGTTCTCAGCTTAAAAAGGGGTATTTTGGATGGGCTTGGGAGGGTACTCTGGGCCTTCTCAAGGGAACCAAAGTCCAGAGTGGTGGCAGCTGAAGGTGGCAACCCACTGGGGTCATGACATGGTGGCTTTTAGTGGTGGGATGTGCCAGATGTTGACCTGGAGAGGCAGAGCATACTCGGTTTATTTTTTTTGGGGGGGGGGAATTCTCCTTCCCTTTGTCTGGCTGCAGGAAGCCACATTTTTTTTAAGGTGCCCGTAAGACCAAGAGGTCTTATAACAGTGTTGTAAAGGGGTTTTCAGGGCTGCCACTAAAATTTTATTTTTCATTTCTGTGACTTACCCTGACCAACATTTGTCAATTTCCCTGACCACCATTCAAATATAACCACAAATTTAAAAATGAATAGGCCGTGTTGCATTAATGCAAGGCTTAATGAAATGTTCCACTCTACAACTACACAAGTCTCAACTGCAAAAATAGTTGTCAAAGTAAGAGATTTAATATCAGCTTCTTTCAACATTAACTGCAGCAACATCTGTTTTGCAATTGCACCAAAAATTACACCAAGATACAAAGTTCTATTCAAGTAAACTCTAAATGCTAACAAATGACATAACATTTTTGTTATTGTTTTAAAGTTACACTAAAAATTATATAAACGTTCTATCTAACATGGTTTCTCTGATGCCACATTATGAAACTTATAGTTTTGAAATTGCAATAATAATCAAGTTATAAATTAGAATACAAGCAATCTGTTTTATAGAATGAATATTTAAGATATAAAACTATCACTTCTACAGTTTTCTCTTTTTATTTTGTAACTCTTTTAGTTTCTCATCAATTGTTTCCTCTTCCATTTTGGCTTCCTCTCTCAGTCTTTTTTTAGCATTTTCGAGATGTTTAATTTGTCCCTCAAGTTTCTTCTTTTCTTCTTTCTTCTGAATTTCTTCTTGTTGCTTATGGTGCTTAGCCTCCAAGTGCTCTGTGTAGCGTGCATGAGCATGCCTGACTGACTGCAACAGATTCCTATCAATTACAACAGATTCAAGTCTTCCACAGTTCGAGACAGCATCGTAAACCTGACATTGACAGACAACAATTTCTTCATGCAAGTTCTCAATTAACATTAACTTATTAACTGAAAATCCACTTTCAACAGAAGCATTACTATGAGGCAGGATGAGGCACATTTTGACAACAGTCCACAGGTCTGAGAAACTTTTGTTGGACATCAAAATATCACTGTAAAATGTATCCAGTTCAACTTCATCATTTTGTTTTGCAACATATGCTTGAAATTGAGCCTTGAACTCATTGTGGGCAGCTGCGGTTAAAGTAGTGTATTGTTGCTTTGATTTTTCCACTATTGTGTCATTGATCTGATTTGCTGCATGTAGAGCTTCAAAAACAGCCCCTATTCTGGTGATTCCAAGATTTGGCTTGTATAAAATGATAGTAGGATCTAATGCTGATAGGCCATGCACCATCTTGAACTTCAAAAGACTTATCTCAATCAACTTTTCAACAACAGCTATTACCATGTTTCGACACCCTAGGCAAAACTCGACCACTTGACGTTCATTCAGTTTAATTTCTTTCAACAGCTTCTTTGCTACAAAGCCAATGTCAACCTTGCTTCTGTCAAGCAAGTTCTCAGACAATTTCATGTCAATTGTTAACAACTGGGAACCAGAAGACACATTTTGCAGCATTTCCAATTTTATGCGATGACTTATAAGCTTCTTTATTAGCTTACAAAGTTCTTCATACAAAAAAGGTGCCAATGGTTTTTGGTTTTGAATCTTTGTAGAAATGGCTCACAATCTCCACCAATCATTTTCATGAAAGCCATTTTGCACTTCATGAGTGGATCTTGCATTGCAGCTTTTATACAAACTGCAGGTTTACTGTGGGGGAGTTTTGCTTCTTCCACATATTTCTTGGATGTTGTCAAAAACAGTCATAACTCTATCAAGGCACTTAACATTCTCCAACCACCTAGTGGAGCAAAACTTCAGGGAAAATAGTGTGCTTCCAGTCATAGCAGTGTATAATGTCCTCCTAGCTGGGGAATCTTTGAACAGATAATACATGTTGCACAAGACTGAATTCAGATCCCATTTCACTGCTTGCAATCCTGTTTTAAAAGACCCATGTACAACATGAAGGCTACAAGTTCCAAAGTCAATCAATTCTTTTCCTTCTTCTTTACAGTCAAGATTGGTTTTAATTTCCTCTTTTAGTTTTCTCAGACTAAGGTGATTTACATTTAGCCCATTCATAGATACTTGTAATAATTTTGCAACTGGTAAAAAAGACATGCCTTCTTGAAACTTCTGAAGGTCTTCAGCAGTAGCAGTTTGAAGAAAAACACTGGTTAGATACCATGTGGAAACTTTATGACAGTAATCATCCCAAAAACAAAACACTAAATCCATCTGTCCCTTTTGAACCACCTTATTCAACACTTCATCAAAACAGATAACAAATGTTTGGCATTGTTTCAGCTGTTTCAGTAAAAGATCAGAGAAATATGGTGCCAAGCCAAAAGCAACAACATACACTGCTTTTGTTTTTCCAAGATGAAACTGTTGGGCTATCTGGCTATCTGAGAACATTCACTTGAATAACTCACTGATGTTGTTATAAGAGTTAAATGACATCTTCTTCATCATCAGCTGCAAAGCCCACAGGCACTCTGCTGGCCTGACACAGTCCTTGATTACATAGGCAGCCATACTAGTTTGTGTGGTGGGTAATTCTTTGCCATTTTTATCATGCTGATCATGTTTTCCAGTTTTCACAGGGGCTGTCTCTTCACCCTCTTTGGTTTTACCGTCTGAACTTGTACTTGGCTTTGAACCTAAATATATTGTGATGGACTGTTGACTTGATTTAATTTTCAGGTTCTTCTGATGTAATGGTCCTTGTGCATGAGACTCTACAGCTCTAATTCCCATATTACTTAGTTCAAAAGTTTTGTAGCACACTTTACAATAACCTTTGCATTTGTCTCCAGCAACTGGTGATAGTCATGGAACAAAGTCAGGATGAAGTTTGAAATCCAGCCACTGCATATTAAAAACTGTCCTCTTAGAAGCCATTTTCAAAATGTGGTTTCAGATACAGCTGTACACAAAACCACCTGCCTAACACCAAGATGTTAGCAGATTTGTTTTCTGGCAAGTAGGAACTTTCCAAAGCGGTGAAAGTTTCACTTTCACTTTCTGATTCCAGAAAGTATAATGAGCAGATCAGCAGCAAGAAAAGAAGTGGAGTTTCTGCAATCTAGAGAAGCAGACAACCCTGACATTTGCATCCTTTATGCATGGGAGAAGTCAGGAAAGAGGATGAGAGAGCTGGTACTCTGTAAACTCCAGCAGGAACAAGCAATCACATTTGCAAAATTTAGTTTGCATGGTGCAGGGTAGAAAGTGCTAATTGTCTGTGAAATCCAACAGCAGCAAAACTCATTTGCAACTCTGTGCTGAGTTTAGCAGGAGACAAAATGCCCATTCCATACACAAGTATGACCCAAAAAACATACTTATCTTTATATGTAAGTTAAATGCAGTACTAGCAGGTAGGGATGAAAACAGTTAGAAGTTTAAAGATTGTATATTGCTAAACATTTAAACTAGCCTTGCTTTGCAAATGCTACAGGCAGACCTTGGAAATCATGCAGGGACAGAGCTCAACGAACACATTAGGCTGGTTGCTGGGGGTGGAGTTGAGATAAAGGTGGAGCTGGGGAAGGGCATCATTGAGGCCCAGGACAGACTGGCAATTTGCCACGGGATGGGACCCGGGCTGACAACGACTCAATATCGGGGTAAATGGGATGTTCACACAGGCACATCTGCCTGGCGTCCCCCACCCGTAGCCTACCGGTGCTCTCGCGCTTCACTGCCGGATTAAAAAAACACCTGATAAAAGCCGGCGCAAAGCTTGAAAGCCTGCGTTCGTCGCGCGTTTCTCCGCTTCCGGGGAGTCTGAACGCGCAGCCGAAAAGCCAGGAGCAACCCGCGTTGGGCATGAGGCAGCAGCAGTGTGATTGGCTGTGCTCCGCTCCACTGCCCAATGCGGTGCTGGCGTTGCAGGGCAAAAAAAAAAAATCGCCAAAATGCGCTTATGCGCATGAGCGCATGAGCGCTCAAGCGCTCATGCGCACATACGCCCACAGCCGAAATAATGGGGAAACAGCTAATATAGCGCGCCTCCGGCGCGGCAGTCTGAACGCTCCCGCGCTCCTCCGTCCAGTATCTTCCGGCAGAGGCCCCCGCTGTGTGGACGGGAAAACCCGGTATCGTTTACTCCGGGTTTTTTTTGCCGCGACTGGATACCGGGGCAAATTGTCAGTCTGTCCTGGGCCTAAGTTTTACTTGTATTCTCGCTACTTCTCTATTCAAGTTGCCACAAGAACAGATCATGCTCTTGCAGCAGCAGGTCAAAAATCCATTGCTTGAATATATTTCAATCACAATTTCTCTGACTTTCCCTGACTTCAGACCAATTTCCTGGATTTTCCCTGATCAATTTCCATTTCCCTGACTTTCCAGAAAGTGGCAACCCTGGTTTTATTTATTTCTAGGTGTCGGGTCAACTGGACAGAGAGGCTAGAGTTAAGCAGTGTATGTTCCTCCATTCTGGGAGACAGAAGCCAGAGGACACATCTGTGCCTAGAAGCAAGACCAGAGCAGGGGCTGCTGATCAGATGTCTCAGGAGAAAGCAGACAGGGAGATGGCAACCCTGAGTGAAGAGATCTTGCATCTCCAGCTATAAATTACAAAGATGGAACTTGAGAAAGAGGACAAGGCAGCCCAGAGAGAGCTGGAAAGGGAGAAAATGCTGAAGAAAGAGACAGAGAGAGATAGGGCAGCCCAAACAGAGCTGGAGCGAAAGAGGATGGTACATAAACTTGAAATGGCAAAGTTGGGAAAAGGCCCACCTTCACTTCCTCCAGATGCTGATGTACAAGGAGATAGAAGGAAATATCCTCTGTGTAAGGAAGGGGAAGACATCAAGGCCTTCCTTCAGAACTTTGAACAGGTCTGCATAGACTACAAGGTTCCTGAAGAACCGTATATGGAAAAGTTGAGACTGCAGCTGTGTGGAGTCCTGGCTTCAGTGTCTGGCCAGATGGAAGGTGAAGCAAGGACCAATTATCAGCTCTTCAAACAAAGAGTGTGTGAGAGAGTGGGGTTCACCAAAGAAGGGGCCTGAAAGCACTTTAGGGAGATCAGGCTGGAAGGTAAAGAGCCCTACTCACGGTTGTTGTATAGGCTGGGAAGAGCCTATGATTTATGGGTAGAGGTTACTGAGGCCAAGACCATGGATGACATCAAGGCCCTGATATGCATTGACAGGTTCCTGACTCTTCTTCCAGAGCATATCAGGCGCCCCCTTGTGGACAAGAGCCCTTCCACTCTCCAGGAAGTAAGACAGTGGGCCGAGCGACTGGCTGAAGCCTATGGAGGGCAGGGATACAACACCCCTTGTGACTGGGGTCAGAGGGAGTCTCCTAAGTCCCCACCTCGGTCCGGTAAGCCATCAGAGGTGAAAGAGCCACCACAACAGCAGCAGAATGTTCCCTCAAGTACCAGGGTGAAGTCACCATGTGAGCCAAGGAAAGTGCCCTGGTGTTTTGCGTGCAACCAACTAGGTCACATCCGGAAGCAGTGCCCGAAGGATGGAACTAGTGTGCACCACATGATGCCAGAAACCAACCAGGCCATTCCTCCTGTATTCAATCCGGAGTATATTCCCCAGTGCCACCGGAAGAAGGTCCAGGTGGATGGCCAAGAAGTAGCAGCCTGGCAAGATACGGGTTCCCTCCTAACTACAGTGCATCGCTCGCTAATCAATCCCAAGTACCTCCTCCCAGGAGAAGAGAGGTGGGTAAGGCATCTGCACGAAGCAGAATGGATTGTGCTCCCTATGGCCCAGCTACCGATCAGCTACAGAGGCTGGAGTAGATCATGGAAGGTAGCTATGCACAATTATACCCTGGTAGCTATGTTTGTGGAGGAAGATTTAGCAGAGCATATGACTGTGGAACCCAGAGTCCATGAACCTGAGTTGGCAGAAAAGGAGGCCAATCCAGACGAAGATGTCTACCTGAAGTTCTTAAAGGACTTTGAAGATGTTCCTGAGCAACTCAGCCAGCAAACTGATGTCTACCTGCAGTTCTTAAAGGACTCTGAAGATGTTCCTGAGCAACCCAGCCAGCAAACTGATGTCTACCAGCAGTTCTTAAAGGGCTTTGAAAATGTTCCTAAGGAACCCAGCTGGCAAACTGATCTCTACATAGGGGTGTTAACTCGTCAGTCTGAGAAGCAGCAGCAAAGTGAGCACACCCTAGCAACTTCTTCAGACCCTACTGCAGAGATGGCGGTGGCAGAGTCTCCTCTAGTGACTCTGACTGCATTCCAGAAGGATCAAGAGGAAGATGCCAGCCTGGAACAACAGCATCAGCAACCACCCCTGGAACATAACACTACTGGGAAAACTGAATATATGGCATTTCCAAAGCCCTTTGAAAGTAGTTCCACTGATGGAGCAGAAAAGCCAAGAGTTTTGAAGCAGCCTGAAGAGGAAGTGGAGAGCAGTAGACTGACTTGGGTAAATGACCATCAGAATGGAGAAACAGAGAGCCAGTTGTTCCTCAAGACTGAGTTTACAGTGCCAGTACAAAATTCTATTAGTGGTAATCCCAAAAGTCAACCTGACACCACAAAAGCAGAATGTCCAAAACCTCTGGACTCAACGGCGTGGTCAGAATCCAATTCAGAACTTACTCCCAGCAAAAGCCTTGCTACTATTGATGATGAGACATTGGAGAAGAACTTTGACCCAGGAGGACCTACAATGAATTAACCTGACGTTGTATTCTCTTTAATGTTGATCAGAATAATGTTTTATTATTGTTTGTTTATGGCAGAACCAGCATAGATCACTGTTATGCAGCCCTCATCAATGGGGTTCCTGATGGCTGGACCCCATCATTTGGTCTGGTGGGTGTGCGTGTCATGATCTGTGTAGGACTGGGAGACCAGGCCTAGAGGTCTAGGCCTAGAGACTTTGTGGGAGTGGAAAGCAGACAGCCTACAATCCCCATAATGCTTAGCGATGATAGTAACCAATGGGAGTTCAGGGATTGTGTGAGGAGATGTAACTTAAGCTTTCTGAACTGTGAAACTGTTTTTTTCTCTTCTGCGGTCTTGTCTCACACAGAGAAAACTGAGGGGACTGGTCTGAGAGAAAGATCTCTCACTTGGGACAGAGTGAGTACAGGCAGGAGGCCTGGTATAAGAGGGCTGTGGGCCTTGAAACAGTAGCTAGTTAAATGAAATAGGTAGTCACGTTAGATTTATTTTTCCTTTAAACACTGTTATATATTTTAAAGCACCTTGTCTGGTTTTCCTTGCCCCATTACTATATTAATAAATAATACAGAATACATAAATAAAATAAATAAAAGAAAACTGAGGGGACTGGTCTGAGAGAAAGATCCCTCACTTGGGACAGAGCGAGTACAGGCAGGAGGCCTGGTACAAAAGGGCTGTGGGCCTTGAAACAGTAGCTAGTTAAGTGAAATAGGTAGTCACATTAGATTTGTTTATTTTGCCTTTTAAACACTGTTATATCTTTTAAAGCATCTTGTCTTGTTTTCCTTGCCTCAGCACTGTATTAATAAACCATTTGTTTAATTGTTCTCTGCCTGGTCATCACGCCTATAGTTCTTGGCTTAAAAGGGGGCATTTTGGATGGGCTTGGGAGGGTACTCTGGGCCTTCTCAAGGGGCCTGAAGTCCAGAGAGGTGGCAGCTGAAAGTGGCAACCCACTGGGGTTATGACACCTTGTAAGGCAGATCTATGTTATTCCAGTTTTGCAAACAGAAAACCACCAATAACTCAATAAATGACATGGATATGGACTTGAAGCAAAGACTTCTAAGTGCACACAGTGTTAAATCCCATTAGTTCTGTATGACTCCAGTACTAGATGCAACACTAGAGCAACACAAACAATTCCAGCAGTGCCATATTCTTGTTAGCCCTATATGTAGAGGGGTTTGGATAGACAGCGTGATGTAGTAGTTAGAGTATCTATGACAAAGGAGACCAGATTCAAATCCTCACTCTTGTCATGAAGCCATTCTTTCTGAGCCTTAACTGCCTCACAGAATTGTGGCAGAATACTGCCCTGGGCTGTTTGGAGGAAAGGTAGAATGGAAATAAATAAACCTGTTCCGAGAGGTTATTGTTAGGGTTGCCAGGTCCCCTTGCCATCATGGCGGGGGAATTTGGGGGGTGTTCTGGGGGTGGGTGGGATATCACCATGATGATGTTACCCGGAAATGACATCATCATGTTAGTGACATTGCATGCAGTGCTCTGGTTTTTGGGCAAAACTCTATGATTCTTTGCCTTCAAAACCATAGAGTTTCCCCCAAAACCAGTGATACCACATGACATTCCTGGTACAATGACATCACCTGGAAGTGATGTCATCACATCAGGTTGGGGGTGGGATTTCTCCTGCCAGCCAGTTGGCCTGCAGATCAAAGCTCCCAAAAGTGGGGGAACCCCCAATGGGACCTGGAAGCTTGCAATCCTAGTTCAAGTGGGAAGACCTATAATTTCTGTTGATATTTTCTACCAGCTGCACTTCTCACATCACCCCGAGGGCTCCCTGACATCATGAGCAGCTTTTGACGGATTGCAGGGAATCCAAAAGGAGATACAAAGCCCCCATTTCATGAGAAGAACTTCCCTAGATCTATTATCCGCCCCCCCCTCCAAAGAGTACAATTCATTTCCCACTTGTGCTGGGCAGATGAGCCAGCACAGGAAATTGAGCCCTCACAAATTGGAACCATGTCAGGTCTGAGAAATCTCTGGAGCATCACATAGCTGTGATGGAAACATACTGAGGAATCAAAGATGTTTCAAAATATGTGGCATTTACCCCCCTGGTCTTTGTATTTTCTCCTGTATTACCTTATGTCTATTACAGGGGCAACTTGAGGGATGCCATCACCCTTGACCTTGTGGTTAGAGGGAGAGGACATAGCATACCTCCCTCGAGCATTAAAGAAGGCTTGGCTAGGAGAAGCATGAACTGTACCCATGTGAGATCTCAGGACTCCGAGCCAGAGTGGTTTCTTTCATAAGATCAGGGATGCACAAACAGATGAGGCCTGACTGTTCTACATCCTACCAATCTCCCAAACTGCAGTTAGGTTTAGTATGGAGTTTGGCCAGTGATTGCCACAGAACCTCTTTCAATCAGTGTAAAGTTGGCCATTTTGCTATCCCACCTTATAGTGTCAGCTGTCCTTATTCCATGCCTGATTATTAATGGTAACTTCCCATTTCTTCATGCTGCAGTTGTCCTACCCCCCCCCGATATTTGCATCTGTAGGTCACTGGTGCCCCAGGTCAAGTAATCAGTAGATTTGATTTGATTTATTAAATTTCTACCTTGCCCCCCAGTAGCAACAAATACATTACATGTAACTATTTACATTATTCATATGTGAAACACACGTTTCTAGGATGTAGAAAAAAATGGATTGCAAATAACTTGCCATTTTGTATGGACAAGGGAGGTTAAATAATGCCAAAACTGTTGGAAGCAGCTAGTTTCTTTACAGTAGCTGAAATCTGTTGGAGCTAAATATAATGGATAGTTTGTGACAGTTTATGTATCACAAAGTAGCAGTCTATCCATAGCTCAGCTTCTTTAATTATTCGCTCTTATTTTCATTTTGACTTTGAGATAAAAAGAATAAAAAGGTCTCTTATTCCTTATAATTTTTTAAAAGCACTGTAGGTTTTTGGATCTTTTCCAGGAGGCTGACAATTTTAGAAAGTATGTCTGGCAGTTATTATTCTAATGTTCAGGTATTTTCCTTTAAATTATCTATATATAGCTCAGTTTAATGATCCCTTCTTTCTCTTATTACTACATTCTACAAAGTCAGTTATTATAGATTTGACAAATCCAATGACATTTCTCATCTGTTAACATGGGAACAACTTTTCCACTACGTTAGTATGGCAGGGCAGAGCAGACAGTTCCAGTAATCGGTTCTGGCACTTACAAAAGAGCTTCACTACAGGCTGTTTCAGGCTGCCTTCTCGGATGACATGAATGCTCCTTTAGCTTTAAATTTAATGTTGCGCTACAGATCACTGGAGCTTTTGAAATTTATTTTATGCTCTCTATAGGTCAATTTTTCAGATATTTCCCCAACAATCTGTTTCTCACATACAGCTAACATAGGATGAATTCCCTCATTGGGCTGAAAAGGAATGGTTACTGGAACATTTTGCAACCAGCTTCAGAATGAACTGAGTCATAATTTTTCCTACTGTCACTAAGTTGCTGGTCAGGAAGAGTTTATTATTATGTCAAGGCTGGATCTTCTTCCAGACTTACCATGGTTGCAGCAGATGGCCATGACCCTGGTCCCAAACTTCAGACTCCCAACAGCTTCTGTGGCTGGCCTGATGGCAAGAGTGCTGGAAACTCCGGGCCAGGCAATGCATAGTTCTTATACAGCACCAACTGGCTCCTTTAGGAGCTGCCAACAGCAGCTGCAACTGGGCCAGATCTGCAAGGCTGTCAGGCCCATGGGAAACAGGTATGAGAGACTAGGGAAGGCTGTTGGGCATGTACACAATTAGAGCTGGCCCATATAAGGGGCCAAATGGCAAGCCAGGGATGTGGAGGAGTGTGGTTAACTATCTCCCCTCATCTGAGACTTTGCTGGAACCACAGAGGTGGACAGGGAGGACCAGGCAATACCAAACCCCCTGAATCTCCACATTATTATTGTTATTGCTATTTAGTTATTTTACCAAAAATTATAGAAATAAGATTCATGGCTATGAGCAATTATACTACCATGAAAAATTTACTAAGTCTTCTTATGCACCTAATATCTCACAACAAAGAGCTGATCCCAACTTTTAGTGGCCTATCAATGAACAATTCCATGATTTTATAACAAAAAAGCAAAAAGGCAAAGAGATAAAATTGGCACTAGCTATTGAGATAGGGCTAAATATGAAACTTTATGAAGCTTTATTGGCAGAACCTAAATACTTTAGGGGGGGCAATGTAATTTTCAGATTACATTTGTTCAAAATAGGTGCATTGCCTATTTTCACTTTAGCCAGAGATGATGATCTGAATTTGTGCCTAATGCTTGCAGTCTGCCTGTTCACTGGGCCAGTTTTGTTCTCATTCTCTTGAGAATGGGATCATAACAATTTATTATGCATGGACTGAGAACTCTAAAATAATTTACCATTTGGGGAAGGAATTGCATGACAATGAAATAAAATATATGACATCTCTAAATGTGAGACATCATTCTCTTGGCTGTGAGGATATGTATATCATGAAATTAGCATTTCAAAATTTCATTGGTGTGACATACTACTATGGGCCTGCTGAAGAGAGTAACTTAATTGGCCCTGGCTGCAATCCTTTGTTTCCAAAATATTTCTCAAGTGTACTTATTTTTCTGTCAAAACGTTGAATGTGTTCTAGCCAACACACATTCAAAATGGAATTTTCTTTTCTGAGAAATGGGCAAAAACAAAACAATTGGCAGCAATTGCTAAACACACAAAATGCACACACACCCCGGCAAAATGTCCCCACTGGGAGAGGAGTCCCATGCTCCCATTTATAGTTCCTTTTTTTAGATAAGAAGGAAACTGAGCAAGTTAACTGGGCTCTAAGGCTACAGCAGAAGAGCTTATCTGGAACCAAAGCAGAAGACAGGGAGAGGAGCTGTCACTTGGTCTAGATTCCAGCATTCTGCTCCCTGGAATACTACACTTATTTGCTCAAAAAGCAAGTTATGGTTTATTTAATTGGGAGCTATTTTCATGTAAGTGTGCAAGCAAATAATGCAAACCTTTCACAATTTTACGATTCAAATAATTGAATATAAACATTGCTGCTTATTCTAGATTTCTCTGTACCTTGGTCCACATATTCATGGACTTCTAGGACTTTTATCTAGTTTGCATCTCTTTTGCAAAAGTATAATGCCTTTCTTTGAAATCTCAGCCTTCAGGTAACCCAAGTTCTAGGAATCAGTTCTAGTTACTAGACCTTTCTTATACACTAGACTAGCACAACTTAAGCACCTCACCACACTGAAGACAGCACACAGCATTTTTAATAAGCTTGCTGTTCTTGCTAGCTGACTGGGACTGAAAAAAATAAAAGAGAAAGGAGGATATCAAGTTTCCTGGAGCATCCAATTCTTGCTTGGTAGCGTACATTCTGTTTGGTTAGCCATGTTCTTCCTGTATTCAATAATGTTACCCCCTATACTCCTGCAGCTAAAGGTGTAGGCAGATTCCATCTTGTATTAAACCAAGGAATCATGGCAAGAGCAATAAAATGCCATCTTATGGTGAGACAGTCTGGTTCCTGTGGGTAACTGTCACACTCCTCCCTAAGTCTAGAGCACCTCTTATTACCCCATGTGATCTCCTCCACACCAAACCAAATAAAGCAAAAATAATAATCAATAAGTAAGGATAAACCCATATCCTGTTACCATTAGCATCTCCCTTGGAGAAACTCAAGGAAAAGCAACCTTGTTCCTGTTACTGGAGGGAAAGGGTGAGAATTTTAGGTGCAGAAATGCTTGTTCTCTGAAATTTCAGTTTGCAAATGGCAAATCATATGTCCAACAGTTTACAGGAACAGAATTTCTTCAACAAATCCTATTAGTTAGATCAAGAGCCTAAAACATTAGCTACCTCCAGGAATCTAATGAAGGCTGTATAGTGCAGCTGCAACTTCTTGATTCAGCCAAGAGTCGAGTTAGGGCTGTTTTTCTTCCAGTTGTAGACCCAGATTCAGGATGGCGCCTGTGGCTGGGAAAGCCTAGTTTCCAATCCCATTAATAATTAACTTTATCACCAGCTGCCACTTCCTATTTTTTGACAAACAAGTCTGTAAAATGTCATTCTTTATCAGCTTCAGATGACAAATGTTCTCTACAGCCAAAGAGGAATGAGTATTCACATTTTTCAAAATTGCAATGGTGTCTCAAAAGAAATCCGCAAGATGTCATGTGAACTGCATTTACAAGAAGACAACTCAAACAAATACTGTTTCCCCCTTTTTAAATGCTCCTGTTATTATTTACTCATGGTGACACACAAAGGGGAGAGTAAAGGTATTTAATAAATCAAAACCTGCTTAGAAAACAATATTTACAGCTGTAGATATATTACCCCACAATTATTTTTCTCATGAGGACTATTATCCCTGCTTTTATAAACAGTTCAGAATCTGGTTACTAAAAATATGTATCACAATTAGACTTAAATACATAGTGTTGTAAAAGTAATTAGTAATTTGCTAGGATCTTTTTAAATAAAAGTAGTTTGAAGAATTCTCATTATTGTTTCAAGCCCCCTTCAAAATGTCCTGCATTAAGTATCAATCCAGGTCTCTAAAGCAAACTTACTTACCTTGAAGATACCTACCTTGGTTTCTGTTGTATAGTGGGTTAGACGCATAAAGAAACCACAGACAGCGATGTAGTGATCAGCATGGTTCGCTATTATACAACACGAGACACTGATAACCGGCCCGGAGGCCAACTATATACATTGGGGAGGGGCCGCCCCCCTGGTACCATTGGCGGGTTTGAATTCCCGCCGCCGTTCCCATTGGTCCCCCTACGCGGGAGCCAGGAACCTCAGTCCCATTGTTCTCAGGTACTCAAGCTCTGGCTCTTCGTTGATGGCACGATGTTGACTGCATACACAACACCCCTCCCCCCATAGTCCCGATCCTGTCTAGGTGACATAGTCCTTCAGGTATGCGGGGGCTCTGCGTTCCCTGGTGGACCGTCGTGGTGTAGGCGTTGGGGTTTCTCCGCAGCCAAGTCTTGGTGGTGTGGCGGGGCCTGCCCCCTCACCTCCTTCCGCTGGGGAAGGGTGCGCCGTCTGGCCCTCGGCTGATGAGGCCTCGGGCATACTGAGCTGCCCGTCGCTGGGGTCCGCCTCTCTGCGGTCTCGTTCCGCCTCGGGCTCTCCCTCAGCTTCTCGTGGGGCCTGCTCCACCTCCCCTTGGTTACCCCGGTCTCCTACCGTTGGAAGTAGGCGCCGCCTCAGCTGGTCCACGTGGCGCCGCAGGACCTGCTGTTAGCCCAATTGCTCTATTTTAAAATATAGCAATTGGTTTATTATTATTATTATTGGATTCTCGCCTGTATATACAGAGAATGCTGCTGCTTTGTAATGGTTCCCAGTAAAAGACACAGAGTCCAGGTATAATTAATAAAATATTATTTTACTGAATATAATCCTTATTTATCCATTCACAAACACACAAACAGTATTCAAGCATTCACACACATAAAATAGAACTAAGAAAGCAGAGGGGATTGATGGCTTATGGAGAGGTGATACTACCTGTCAGATGTGCAGAAGTCCATGAAGAAGGATTGTGGCCTAAACCCAGAGGGTTCAGGGGTAGGCTGCCATTTTGGCTCATGGCAGAGACACACAGTCTGAGGCCATGTGTATGCTGGGATATACCCACTGTAAGACAATGCAGCCCAATGGGTGGCCCTGGGGGCTGGTCTCAGGTGAGAACAAAAGATTACCTGGACCAATGATGAGTCCCAGGGGTATGTGATGTCAGTAGAGGCAGACCTTAGGTTTGACCAATGGGCTTCCAGAGAGGCAGGGTCTAGTTGAATGGATTATAGGGACTTGCTGGCCAGGTAAACAAAAGGTGGGAGACTTCCCTGATTGTTCCTGATTAGCATCAGGAAGGGTCGTTAACAATTTGAATGCTTGACTGGGTAATCCCTTCATGCACTGGCAGAGGAAAAGTCCTTTGTCTGCTGTATGGCCCTTAATCCGTGTATGTGACATGCAGCAGGTATGTAATGGAGTCCCTCAGAGTAAAAAGACAGCTTTTTCCTTTCTCTATGGGCTTCTACCTTGGCATCCATTTTACAGTCTAGACAGACCATGTGGCAACAGCAAACAGTCCATAGCAAAGCCCCATAATGGCGTCGGGGCTAACATATCCCCCCTTGCAGACGTGGCAGCGTCAGATGACATCGTCTGCACATACACACTTCGATGGAGACTTCCCGGTATCTTGAGGGACAGAGGCAAGAAAGACAAAGAAACACAAAAGGCTGGGTAAGGTGCTGAAGAGTGCCAGGTGGCTTTTAAATACTTACCTCTGGAACTCATTGTTATTCCATGAGCATAATCTCTGCTGGGTGGAGGGGGAAGACTTGCTCTGAGGTCACCTTATGAAACCTGAATATGAAATCCCTTTTGCAGACCACTTGCAGCCCAACTCTGTGGTCAAGCTGAGAGTGCCTGGCTTTTGGGGACTTTGGTTCAGGTTAGAAAGTAGGGCACCCCTGTTTTGGGGCTACCCAAGAATAAAAGGCAGTGCCTCTGGTAACAATTCCCCCCTTGAAGCCGTCTTTAGGCGTGAGCCAAGATGGCTTCACTTCAAATGATGTTTTACTGCCATTGGAGTTCCATATGACCAGAAAAGAAAGGACAGCCGAACAAGTTAGAGAAAGAATTTACAGGGGAAGGCTCGGTGAGGGAGTCAGGCATACCGGCTATAAAAATATATCTCTGGGAACCAAAAGGAAAAATTTAAAAAAAAAATGTTTTAAAATAAGGAAGGGTGAGTGCCTCTGTGTATGTGTTTGCAGGGACCTTCTGCACATCTTCCAGAGAGACATGACTACTGTACATAATGCTACCTATAGCAAATCTAATGAAGGCTTCTAATTATTATAAAGCAACAAAAGGAAATGCAAGACATCCTAATAATTCTAAAAACTTATAAGCTAAAAACATATCTAACTCAAAGGTTATCAAAATTCCTAAACAATTAGACAAATACAGAAAGCAAAAATTGGTGGGTTAAGCAAACTTAAAAGCAGAAAGATAACTAAAAGCAATGCAAATGCTATGCTGGAAGAATTGAGAATGAATGTGTGTAAAAGCATGATTACAAAACATTTAGAACATGTGAGCAACAACATGAAAATGACATGGACCAATGAATAAATACAGTCAGTGATACAAATCAATTTGAGTTTCAGTTGAACATTACAGATAAATGTGGGTAAGGAACATTGATACATTTTTGAAACCACCCCCCAGGTACCCAAGTTGCCAGAAGGCACAGGCAATCTGAGCCTTAGTGTCATGCTTTCAGGGACCAAAAAGCAATTCTTGGGTCCCAAAGTAATAACTGGGTGGGTGCCATGAGGTATTTGCAGCTGGTTGTGAGAGTTGCCTGCCCTTGAGGTGGCATCCAATGTCCATGAGATGGTTTGCAAGCAATCTGGAGGACCAGAGAAGGCAACTGGTAAGTTGGCAGGTCCTTTGCTGAAACTGGAGCAAAGGCAAATTAGGAGGCGACTTGGGTGCGTAGCAAATAGGGAGCAATGGCTTTCGCAAGACTGAGGTCTTGTAGGCTGAACAGGAATCTTGGAAAGTCTTTGATGCATATGCATAGCAAGAGTATTCTCCAGGTACAATTGGAAATAGCTGAACGTTCAGTTTTTATTATGGTGACCAGAGCAGAGTTCCAGGTAAAGATGTGCACAGTTTGGAGGCGCCAAGAAGTTATAAAAAAAATGGCCAAACAAAGAACGTTTCAAAAAAAAAAGGAAGTTAGATTGCCATGGCTGTTGTAGAAAAAGTTGGGGGCCCCCAGGGAAAACTGCCGGCTTATGGGGGTGGGTCATACCCCAAAAACAAAGCTAACAAAAAGCTGGAAAGCAATAATTATTAACACACATATAAAACAAACAATTCCTAAAATAACTTATAAGGTGTGCGTTTACTATCAGGCATAAGACTTCAATTGCAGGTTCAGATTTTCAGTTCCTGCAGATATGAAAGAACTTGAGAGACAGATTAACAGGTTTGCATGGATAGAAAGATGCTCTAGCCATGCAGGGATAAAACTTAAATAGGAGAATAAACTTAGAGCATCAGGTACTGATTGTGTACCTCAAAGAGGAAGCCCTTAAACAAAATAAAGATGAAAGAATCAAGTAGCTAAATTACAGACAGGATTGAAAATCCAAGAGAAGAGAAGAGGCAGTAGCCCTTGATAATTCTGCATGATTTAAGAAGTCGGCCAAAGATCACACCACAAGAGAAGAGGAAAGAAAAAAAGTTGTCTCTGGCACAGGCTTTGTGCCAGCAAATAGTTCTTCTGAGCATGTACAGAGTTTCTTTCCTTGCTAGTGGAAGCTGGGCTGAAGGGGGCCTGGGCATATAGATTACTAGAACAAAATCAGAAGGGATGTGCTGCCAGACTTAAACCCTTTAAAATATTCTATGGTAGCTATATATAAACTGATATCAAAACTAAAGAAACGTTAGCCCTAAAGGTGGGGCTTTAAGAGAACAGCTAATTCCAAAACCAAAAGAGTATTTATAAAACCTTAAAGAGATGAAATAGTTCTAGATCACACAAATTTACCAAGAAATTTTAAAAAAGAGATTCCCTTCTATAAGAATGGGAAGATAAGACAAAGCTTAAAATCGAGATGCTGTAATAAATTAATGGAACAGAAACAAATCTATTTTAAAATCTATTTTTAAATGTACCATTTTGAAAGTAAGGGATCTCTAATCATGAGAAATTCCAAGGAAGAGGATGCAAATAAATGTATTTTTAACTTTAAAACGGACCTTTTAAAAAAACAAAAACTAAACTTTGGAATGGGGGGGGAAGGAAGATGACCTTCCTGTAATAGACAAGGAATTACAAATTCAAAAGGGAAGAAAAGATCAGTCTTCTCTATGCATTTTCATTCCCCATCTATGCTTTAAAAACCAAAGGAGAAAACATTTTTTTCTTTTCTGTGCTCCCCCCCTAGTTCCTTTACAGAGGGAGATTTCTCTTAACAAAAGAAGGAGGTGCAATTGTTACCCTCCAGAAGGGCCATTAATCCAGCTAGGAGCCTTATCTTGTCCTCCTTTGGGTTTTCCCCTGGAAGGTGGCAAGTCAGCGGGTTCATTTGAATTTTAAATGGAGAGTGAGAGTCTTACATTTTCCTCTTCAATTTGAGACAGAAAAGTCAGAAGAAAATTAGTACACGTTAATCATTAGTACATTCCCTACATATTAATACCTTTAGTAGTAATTAGTTAGAAGGACAAATCTTGATCAGTAAATGCTCTCTCTCTCTCTCTTGAAGCTGTATTCCTACGCTGACAGTCACGGAGACAAAGTTGGGCTCCCCTCGAGGGGCATCTGGCTCTCTTTTGTCTTCCTGTGCTGATCACAGTGAAGAAGGGGGGGCTGCTAAAGTTTCCTGATTAGGCAAGTGTTAAATTTCCACTCTTTTGGCTGTTTTAAACATGACTGAAATGGATCCAATTCTCTCCCAAAGGCATTTGGGAAGAGAATGGGATTTCTTGAATTCTATATTTTAAAAGGTAAAACCAGAGGTACAGAATTTTCTCAATTTCTCTCAATTATGCCAGTAATTATAGAAAGACTATTTCTGATGCTACATCTGTATTGGACTTCATCTCTCAAGCACTTAAGCATGTTTTGGGAATTTTGGTGACATAACTGCACTGTCCACTGAATTCAGGTTCTTTCTGGGGCCTGAGTTCTGCAGCTAAGGTTCCTTACTTACATAAAAGTTACAGATTTTTGGACCTGTTGGTCTTGCTAAGCGCTGAGCAAGGCTGCCAGGTCCAGGCAGGAGATTCCTGGAGATCTAGGCTTGGGTCGGAAGAAGGATGAAGACTCCAGTGGGGCAAAAGCCATAGTCTTCCCTCTCCTCCAAACACTCATTTTCTGCAGAGGAACTGGACTCTGCAGCCTGGAGATTTGCTAACTCCGGGAGAGCTCCAGGTCTTGCCTGGAGGCTGGCACTACCAAAGGGAGATGCTATTCTCTGGGCAATAAGCTAAGGGGTGAGGTTTTTCCTTTCTTTCTCAGTTCTTTCCACAGGGAAGTCCTGTGTGCACTCCATTCCTTGCCCAGTTTGGAGTTGGAATGGGGGAGGTTTTACTTTAGGCATTCACTGTCTTATTTATTTTGCTCCAGCCATTAAGTGGCTGTACTTAATGACTGCTTCTGTTTCTATACTGAGAGTTGGCCTGGTCATTCCCAGAAGTTTCATTCTAGCAGCATCACATGGGGTGCAAATGCAACCAGGGTCTCAAGCTGCTGTTTCAGGGGAATTTAATCTCAGCATGGCAAGACTGGTGACTTACTTCTGCCTGCTGGGTTTTACTTAAAAGGCTAGGGAGCAAGGCAGTTTGATTTCTAAAAAGACTGCCTGGCATTTTGTATATTCTGTTACAATTCTATCACCCTTTCCAGGTCTCCTTCCATTTGGGAAAAGGAGAATTTGAGAGAGGATCTTGATTACAAGGTCAGACTTCCTCTTGTTTTTAACTTAGCATTTTTGCCTAACTTCAGATTCTCGGATCTGAGGAACAAACTTACTTTACAAACCAAAAAGGCCAATGGCCACCAAAGGGAAAAAGACCCTGATTCCTGGGGTCTCAAAGTCCATGTGGGATGCTGGTGTGCAGCTACCCACACACAAACACACATTCAGCTTCTGGTTTCCAAGTGTTCTAAAACTTGGATGTTTCTAACCAGTAAGGATTCTACAGCTCACTGGCAGGTTCTCTGGCTTATGGTTCCCAAGTGCTCTAAGACTTGGATTATAGAAGGTTTTAAGGCGTTCCACCCGTGACCAGGAAAACCAACTTAACCCGGGAGAATTTCAGGATATTCCCATCCACTATATAGAAGGTTTTAAGGCATTCCACCCGTGACCAGGAAAACCAACTTAACCCGGGAGAATTTCAGGATATTCCCATCCACTATTCCATCTGGTTTTTCTAGGCTAGACCTCTGTCCCCGCCGGGCTTACCATTAACCCTTTTAATTCGGAGTTTTGAGCGTGGGCTTGGCCTGGGCCTCACGTCCCTTGCCGGATTACTCCTTTAAACCGGTCTTTGGGTTTTGGACACCCTGTCCTGCCGGGATAACCTCTATAAACCCGGGAAGGCTTCAGGAAAACCTCCGACCTAGGGTCCTCGGAATAATATACTCCAGCGAGCGGACCTCTTTGCTCACTTTAATTCTACGCTCTGCTAGCTAGTCAAAGCTGAAAGGGACAGGGAAGTGGGCTTCCAGAGACTCTGGAGGACGGTTGGAACCTTGCTGCGGCTCCTCTTAGTTTACAGTTATGGCTGCCTGCGCAGTGTGGTGTGGTGTAGTGTGGTGCAATTCCTAACACCCTACACTATCGGTCTTGGTTCCCACCCCACAAAATAGACCAGGAGTTGCTGAAGGAGACAAAGGGGAAAAACAGCCTCCCATAACAGAAAATGCTCTCTAGCCAATCACACAGACAGCAACCTTTCACACAGGTCTTCACTGAAACCACACAAACAGCTTCTTCTCCACGTCTGGCCATCTGAAGGACACGTGTCGACTAGCGTGCACGTTCAGACAGTCAGGGCGAATCCCAGTGGTGCCTCCATTTCCTGTTAGCCCAATTGCTCTATTTTAAAATATAGCAATTGGTTTATTATTATTATTATTGGATTCTCGCCTGTATATACAGAGAATGCTGCTGCTTTGTAATGGTTCCCAGTAAAAGACACAGAGTCCAGGTATAATTAATAAAATATTATTTTACTGAATATAATCCTTATTTATCCATTCACAAACACACAAACAGTATTCAAGCATTCACACACATAAAATAGAACTAAGAAAGCAGAGGGGATTGATGGCTTATGGAGAGGTGATACTACCTGTCAGATGTGCAGAAGTCCATGAAGAAGGATTGTGGCCTAAACCCAGAGGGTTCAGGGGTGGGCTGCCATTTTGGCTCATGGCAGAGACACACAGTCTGAGGCCATGTGTATGCTGGGATATACCCACTGTAAGACAATGCAGCCCAATGGGTGGCCCTGGGGGCTGGTCTCAGGTGAGAACAAAAGATTACCTGGACCAATGATGAGTCCCAGGGGTATGTGATGTCAGTAGAGGCAGACCTTAGGTTTGACCAATGGGCTTCCAGAGAGGCAGGGTCTAGTTGAATGGATTATAGGGACTTGCTGGCCAGGTAAACAAAAGGTGGGAGACTTCCCTGATTGTTCCTGATTAGCATCAGGAAGGGTCGTTAACAATTTGAATGCTTGACTGGGTAATCCCTTCATGCACTGGCAGAGGAAAAGTCCTTTGTCTGCTGTATGGCCCTTAATCCGTGTATGTGACATGCAGCAGGTATGTAATGGAGTCCCTCAGAGTAAAAAGACAGCTTTTTCCTTTCTCTATGGGCTTCTACCTTGGCATCCATTTTACAGTCTAGACAGACCATGTGGCAACAGCAAACAGTCCATAGCAAAGCCCCATAATGGCGTCGGGGCTAACACTGCCCGTCATTTGTCGACACCTCATAGGAGACAGGGCCGGTGGGGCGGATTACCTTTCCTGCTATCCACTCCGGGCCTCGGCCGTAGTTCCTTGCGAACACCGGGTCCTCTGGGAAGAAGCCCCGTGGTGCCTCCCGGTCCTCGACCCAGTTCCGTCCTGTTGGAGCCCTGTCGGGGTGCAGGCGGTCCAGGAGGATGGCGGGTCACCGGCCCATGAGAAGCTCCGCGGGGCAGTGGCCACTGACCGGGTTGGGTGTTGTCTGGTTCGCCAGCAAGAACCGGGCTATGCGTGACTCCCAGTCCCCCTCGGTCAGGCGGCTTAAAGCTTCCTTAGCCGTGCGGACCATGCGTTCCGCTTGGCCGTTCGTGGCAGGGTGGAAGGGTGCTGACCTGATATGCCGGATCAAGTTGTCCCGCAGGAACCGCTGGAATTCCTCGGATGTGAACGCCGGGCCGTTGTCGGAGATGATGGTGTCCGGCAAGCCATGCGTGGCAAATATCTTCCGGAGGGCTCGGATGGTGGCGCTTGCGGAGGTGGAGGAGACTGGACTCACCTCCAGCCACTTGGAGTACGCGTCCACGGTGACCAGGAATGTTAACCCGTGGAAGGGCCCGGCGAAGTCGATGTGGAGCCGGGACCACGGGGTCCTTGTTGATTCCCATGCCTGGGTGGGTGCACATGGTGGGCTTGGCCGGACCTCTTGACAGATCTGGCAACGCTTCACCCAGGCCTCTATTTCCCCATCGATGCCTGGCCACCAGACATAGCTCCGGGCGAGGGCTTTCATCCGCACGATGCCGGGGTGTGCCTCGTGCAGAGCCTGCAGGACCTGTTGCTGGAGTGCGCTGGGGACTACGACCCGGTCCCCCCACAGCAGGCAGCCCTTGTGTGCCGATAGTTCCTCGCGCTGCGTTGTAAATGCGCTGAACTCAGGGCCCGCCGAGGCCGTAGGCCACCCCCTCACCACCCAGCCGAGAACCCGGGATATGATGGGGTCACGGGCTGAGCGGCGGGCGATGTCCGTGGCCTGGAGAGGGGCGTCTGGAAGACCCTCCAACTGGAGGACATGATGAGCTGGGGCCGGGTCCACCCCTTCGTCTGGCAGGGGGAGGCGGCTCAGCGCGTCTGCATGTCCCATTGCCTTGCCTGGCCGGTGCTGGAGCGTGTAGTTGTAGCCCGCCAAGAAGATGGACCACCGCAAGACCCGAGGGGAGAGTACCTGTGGCGTCCGGCGGTCCGCCGCTAAGAGGCCCAGCAGCGGCCGGTGGTCTGTGACGACTGTGAAGGGACGGCCATAGACGAAGTCGTGGAACTTCTTCACCCCGGCCACGACTGCCAGTCCCTCGCGGTCTATCTGGGCGTAGTTCCACTCGGCCGCAGACAGGGTCCGCGAGTAGTACGCGACCGGGACCTCCCGGCCGTCCGGGAGACGGTGCGCCAGCACGGCTCCCACCCCATATGGAGACGCATCGCAAGCCAAGACCACGGGCAGGGTCTCGTCGAAATGTGCCAGGACCGCGTTCGAGATGAGCAGGGCCTTGACGGCCCGGAACGCTGCAGCCTGATGCGGGCCCCAGACCCAGGGTGCCTTTTTGTCGAGCAACCTGTGGAGGGGCTCGGCTACCGCCGCCTTGTGGGGGAGAAAGGCGTGGTAAAAGTTCAAGAGTCCGAGAAAAGCCTGGAGCTCGGCTTTGGAGGTCGGGGGCGGCGCTTCCACGATGGCCTTCACCTTGTCCCGGGCCAGGTGGAGTCCCTCTGCGTTCACCGTGAAGCCCAAGAAGTCGACGGATGATACCCCGAGCTGGCACTTCTCGCGCTTGACCTTGAGGCCGGCGTCCCGGAAACGGCTGAGGACCATGCGGAGGCGGGAGGCGAACTCATCAGGCGTGGCGGCGGCGATCATCACATCATCGAAGAATGGTGTGACGCCGGGGATCCCTTTGAGGAGAGAGTCCATCAGTTGCTGGAAAATTCCGGGTGCCACGCTCACCCCGAATTGCAGGCGATTGACCCTGAAGGCCCCCCGGTGCGTTACAATTGTTTGGGCCTCTGCTGTCGGCCCATCGACAGGCAGCTGCTGGTACGCTTGGGCCAGATCTAGTTTGCCGAAGATCTTGGCCCCTGCCAAGGTGGCCAGAACATGGCTCACCACCGGGACCGGGTAGGCATGGTCCTGCAATGCCCGATTTATCGTGCATTTATAATCCGCGCAGATGCGGACATCCCCGTTAGGTTTAATGGGGGTCACGATCGGGGTTTCCCACACTGCGTGAGAGACTGGCTCCAAAACCCCTTGCGCCACCAGTCGGTCCAGTTCCACGTCTATTTTGGGTTTTAAGGCAAACGGAACGGACCTGGCACGCTTGCGGATAGGGGCCACTGTGGGGTTGAGTTGTAGCGAAACCGGGGGGCCCGTATATCGGCCCAGGGACCCGTCGAAAACAGATGGGAACTCGCGGCACACTTCCTGGAAGTCGCGGGTTGCGCAATGCTGGACCCCCTCGATCGCGATTCCTAGGGGTCCAAACCAGGCCCTCCCCAGGAGGCTAACTAGGTCGCCCTCGACTACGAGCAAGTCCAAATGACCCTTGAAGCCCCGGTACTGCACCCTGAAACTCCCGACCCCCTTCACTGGCACTCGGTTTCTCTGAAAGTCCATGAGCGTCACGGGTGATGGCCGCAAGCGGGGGCCCCCTTTGGGCAAATCTGTCTTAATGTGGCCTCCGAAATGATGGAACAGGCGGAGCCCGAGTCGAGTTCCATTTGTAAGGGGGCCCCTCTACTTTGATCCGGACGTATATTTTTGGGGTAGAGGCCTGACTGGGGAGTTTCAGTACCTGTGTTCGGGCGGCCGGGGCGTTGGTCAGTTGGTATAGGTCTGCCTCCGGGGCCGCGCAGTCCTCGAAGTGCGCCTCAGACCTGCGGCGGGGCGGTTTTTGTGCTGCGCGTGATGGCTTGGACCGGCAAACCCTTGCGATGTGGCCCGTGCGGCCGCAGTCCCGACATGTGGCGTCCCGGAACCGGCACGATCTCCTCTCATGCTGCCCTCCGCAGCTGGCACACTCCTGCGCCGCCGAGCCGGGTTGCTTGCGTGCGGAGCTAGCGGACGGTGCTGGCGGGCGATGCGGGGCTAGTGTGCGGTGTACCTCGGGGTCGTCGATGTCGCTGTTCCCGGGGGAGGCCACACGATGCGTCGCGGTGGTGGTGGTCGGGTGTGACCTCTCCCATGCAGTGGCGGTGGCTAACGCTGAGGTGATGGTCACCTTCTCGCCCTCCATTATTCGGCGCCGGAGTTTCTCCTCCCTGAGGCCTGCGACGAAACGGTCGCGGAGAGCCATCTCCAAGTGCTCTCCGAAGGCGCAGTCGGCCGCCAGGCGGCGGAGCTCTCCGAGGAACTCCGCGGCGGTTTCTTTGCCCTGCTGGTTCCTATGCTGGAAAACCACGTGGCAGGTCATCTCCAACGGCTTTGGGGAGTAGTAGTTCTGCACGGCCTTCACAATCTCATCGACCGTGCACTCCTCCACCTTCTTGGGAGAGAGAAGGTATTGGGCCAGATCCACGATCACGGGGCCGCAAGAGCAGAGCAGCAGTCCTCTCTTTCGGTCTTCGTCCGTGATCTGATAGAACACGAAGGCTTGCCGCAAACCCGTGACCCAGGCTCCCCATCGTTGGGGCTGGGAAGCGTCGAACGGCGGTATCAGCCCGGATCCTGGAGCGATGGCCATTGTGCTAGTCGGCGGCAGCGACACGGCTCTGGATTCACCCTCGGAGGCGCTCATGGAGGATGCCCGTGGAGCGGTGGAGCGAGTCTTCGGTAGCGTTGTCCGACAGCCCGGCTGGAGCGCTCAACAGAATCCCACCTTCGTCGCCATTGTTGTATAGTGGGTTAGACGCATAAAGAAACCACAGACAGCGATGTAGTGATCAGCATGGTTCGCTATTATACAACACGAGACACTGATAACCGGCCCGGAGGCCAACTATATACATTGGGGAGGGGCCGCCCCCCTGGTACCATTGGCGGGTTTGAATTCCCGCCGCCATTCCCATTGGTCCCCCTACGCGGGAGCCAGGAACCTCAGTCCCATTGTTCTCAGGTACTCAAGCTCTGGCTCTTCGTTGATGGCACGATGTTGACTGCATACACAACAGTTTCCCTAGTGCAAGACTTTAGTTAATGGGAAAGAAACACACGTTTCTCTTATTAATAATGTTGAAAGATCAGCATCCTGCTATTCCATTATGAAAGTACTATAAGTAAATTGGATCCCACCAGTGTGATGAACAGCTATTGAAGTATGACCCCATCAATAATTATTTGGCTGCTTAACCGCCTTTCAGGGAAGAATCATCCCTCAAGAAAACAGGGTTCAAAGTGCCAAATGTCCTGATAAAGAGAAGTGAAAGAACGAAAACTACCTAAGACTACAAAATGATAGATCCAACGCCACTTGAAGGAGAAAACACAATCTGCTTCTTCAGGAATATCTGTACAAGTGCTCTGCTGCATCCTTTGAGTTTTATGACTCTGCCACTATATTCCTCTCTTTCTCCAGCAGGGTATGCAAGGTAGAAAGACCTCAGGGTTGTGATCCTGAAACTCATTTATCCAGAAGCTCCACTGAAATCCTTCTCTGTTCCCCAAGGGTAGTGTACATTCCATCACACTTTATACGTGCACCGTTTATTCAGATCCTATATAGATGAATAAATAACTGAAATAATTACCTACATTTAGTTTTTATTTTTTTCCAGCAATGCAGACCTCCAAATGTGCCCAGTTTGGGGATGCCGATCTGCAAAATTTGCTTTGCATGAATTAAACTTCTAAAACATTGATTACGTCTTAAAAACCAAATTAATAGTCCATCCAGTGAAATTCCAAGCTAAAACCATACATGGTTTAAAAAATATATATACAAGCAACAGTAAAAGGGAACAGAGATTGTGTTCACTCTCCATCATAAACATATTTTTCAGCTAAGAGAATGGTTGTAAGATACATAACTGCCATTGCCCAAAGATATTAGTAATACACTAGGGGGTTGTTGTCTTCTATAAGAGTCAGTTGTTTAAGAGTCAGTTGTTCCATAAAGCAAGTGATGTTAAAAGAGAGATGCACTCCTCTTCTTCTGTAATGCAATGTAATTGTTCAAATATAGAACTGTATAAATGATTCACAGACCATATATGCATCAATTGAATTTCAGCTGGCCTACCTCAGTCTAAATGGTTTCTAATTCCTTAGGCACCGGGGGGAAAAGAGACCCAATGTAAATATTTAGTTCAAGGAAAACCCTTGATGAAAAAAATGAGATATCATCCTGGATCTGAGACATCTAAGATCACGAATGCTGGAAATACAATAAAGAACATAATCAACATGCACATTTACCTTGTTTAAAATGCCTTTAAAATACCTCGTTTAAAATTTACCTTGTTTAAAATGTTTTTGTATTGTTGCTGTTGAGTCAATCTTTCTTTTGATTGCCTTGAAGGTTTGCATGTGCACAGTGGCAGCATTTTGTGTGGTGGCCAGGTGGCCAGGCCTGATTACGGTGCCCCTGAACATCATAGCATATCTCTTAAAAGCAGCTAAACCAGGTTGCATGGCTGCTTATTGCATCTACGCAGTTGACTGTCTTCCTCCTTCCCTTGATTTTCACAGCTTTTAGGGTTTGTTTGTTTTGAGTTCTATGTTTCCCAAAGGTGCTCACTTCTATGGCTAAGAAGAAAGTTTCTATGTTCAGTTATGCTTTTCCAAACAAATACACTACTTAGAGTGCTGACCTAGTATATTGCAAATAAAATCGATTGCACATGGAGGATTGGGGAATTGAACTCGGTTCTCCCAGATTAGGGTCCACACTCCTAACCACTACACCAAACTGACTCTGAAGAAGAAGTAGCAGCAAAAGCTTGTGTGGTTCTGAACCAGACACACAGGTCAGTAGAGAAGCAAATAACCCCCAGTTTTCTTGCCCCTTCTTACTATTTGCCAGACAAAAAGCTGCAGTTTCTAAAGCTAGTCAGCAAGTCCACACAAAGCCGGCCAAGTGAACCTGGAAGACCGCTCCTGTGAGGGCATCCTCTCGTGAGGGGAGGCAGGCCTGTAGGTCATCTGAAGAGAATGCCATTCAGTACTGCAGGGGTTCTTCTACACCATGCTCAGGGAGCATTGGCAGTACTGTGAGTCAGAAGAATTCATGTCAGAGCCCCCGCCCTAAGTCCGGGGGTTGGGGTGGCTCAGGCCCATCAACAAGTTCTCGAGAGGAGATGGAGAGTGAGGACTTGTCAGGTGAGTCATCCTACAAGGATGACAGCAGGCTGCCTCCGAGCGATTATTGGGTGGTAGCAGCCCATGAACTGGGGTTGCCGGCTTGGGCGATTCACCACAGGGTGCTGGCAGCTCAGGACAAGAGGGACCCCAGGGCAGTTTGGGGCGAAGTGGATGTTTCTGATCTGGCATCCATTCTGTCCACATATGTGAATGGGGAGAAACCTCCAAGGCTCCACCTATCAGAAAAGGTCAGGGAAAGCATTTTGGATGGGTATTATGTTAACATATTCACCCTACTGAAGAAAAGGGGAGAGGAGAGGTGCGCACTGAAGTCTGGGAAGAAAGAGAGAAAAGACAGGAAGCACAAGGAGGCAGAACACACCTTCCTCAATTGGTTATCGGGCTACTTGGTTTATGCAGGGGTGGTGTCAATGGACCCACAATGCGCCCAGCCAACAGCTCCTTCTGGAGTTTAGCCTTTGAGGCTTTCAACCCCTTCCTTGAATTGGCTGCAAAGGTGCAGGCATGCACCACATGCATCACCCATTATCTTGATGATTTTTTCTTTGTCAGCCCCACGGGGGACACCGCATGCATGGAGCACCTGTGAGAGTTTCAAAGCCTTGCCAGGGAGCTAGGCATACCTCTGGCAGAGGACAAGACCAAGGGGCTGACTTATCTTGGAATTCAATTGGATTCCATTGCAGGCGTTACCGGAAGGTTACCAGAAGACAAACTCTTGGCCCTGCAGGCACCTTGTCACAAGCTAATGTGGCTGAAATGCTGCATACTGGGATGGTCATAAGGACACGTTCTTAGACACATAGTTATCAGAAACAGTATTACTTTGCTAGATGAGATAATTCTTTCTAGGAAACAGGCTTTCAAATAGTATAGTTCATGGCTAAGTGAATAAAATGAGCACTTAGCTGTTCAGAATTATTGCCACTTGAATATATCCTTTTTAAGGCACACAATAAGTTATCTTAGCACTATGGAATAGTGGGGAAACAATTGCTCAACTGAGAGATATTGCTAACATAAACCTTTCTTCCTAGTCTCTACCAGGACAGAATCTGTCAAATCTTCTGTTTGTCAAATCATCACCTTTTCTGGGAACAGGTATGGATTTTCATAAGCAACATTTACTTCTATTTATTACACCCCATGTGATGAGGCTTACTCATGGTACCCCAAAAGGAATAATGTAGCTAAAATAAGCCAAGTTTATTCCCTTAGCTAGCCAATACTAGTTCAAAATATTTGAAACTGCCTCTGGAAGAGGCCCAATCTCTAGGGTTCAAAATGCTTCAAGAGGAAGGGAATTTCAGAGCTGAGGAGCAACAACATATGTTGGGATTATTTCTGCCACTGACAATTTGTAGCTGATAAATAAATGGCAGTCCTTTGCACTATGCAGTATTTTACTGATTAGACCAAAATGCAATTTTATTTTATGAGTATTTATTTATTGATACTTTATTTATTGTTATTGGCATTTATTTTATTAATAGAAAAACAGCCAAAGAACTGTAATAACAAGGCTTCAAAAAAGTTTGTCTGTATATTGACCTCATGATTCAAATTCATTTGGAAAAAATTTGTGTTTCTTTCCGCAGAGTTTCCACTAGTTTCGAAGATAGATAAACTTATGGACTTAATGCCTCTTTAGATCTGAACTGTTTTGTCTAGGATCCATAAGTAGTTGCAGAGGTCAGATTGCTGCAGGCTTTTTGCATTATAAATACGTTCCACCAGCTCACTTTTAAAAGACTGATTCATTGATGTGAGGAAGTTTCTTTCCTGTTATAACTGGTTAAATGGAATATTGGTAAGTTGTACTTCAAATTTCAATAGGAGAAAAATTGTGATGTATTTTAAAGATCTTTGTATCTGTTTCCATGAATTGTAGTTATGCCTATTTATTATGTGTTTTAGAAACTGCTCAGAATGGCCTTAAAGGGTTGAGGTTTGAAATGATTTGACTCATCCACACAACTTGTAAGATATCTATTTAAAACTTATCAATGAATATTGGGTACATTTGCACATGTATAATGATATTGATGGCATTTATCATATGAATTGTAGAACTTTGGGTTGGAAGAAGACTCCTTTAGAGTCGAAACGGAATCTTCATTCCAGAGACCACCGTTCCTGTCACCTTTTGTCATCTTCAACTTATGTAAACGAAGTGAAAGTGTTTGTTATTATTGTAATTGTTGTTATTTAAAGATAGACAAACTTTTTTGAAGCCTTGTTATTACAGTTCTTTGGCTGTTTTTCTATTACATGAGAGCTGTGACCATTTAGCTTTTTGACTGACTATTTATTTTATTAAACCAAAATTCCATCCCCACTAAGCATGTCACTCCCTTGTATGCACACATATACATCTCTCCTAGAGAAATGGTTGGAGAATGACTTTTTCACATTCCTTTATTTACAAAATGTATATCCCACCTTTCTGCCCCCACAAGGGCCAAGAAGGTGGCTAACAAATTAAAAACATACATAATAAAATCACATTTTAAAACCATTTTAACACACACAAAAACACACATCATTAAAACGATTAAAAACAGAGCTTCTATCCCGCCCTCCCTGCCACAGCAGGCTTACAGCAGCTCACATCATTACAAAGATATAACAATAATTAAAACACTGGACAGGACAGAGATATCACTGAGGGAATGCCAAATTAATCAAAAATGTCTTCACCCACTGGCAGAAGACAGCAACAGAAGGGGGCAGACGAATCTCCTTGGCAAGAAAGTTCCAGAGTTTTGGTGGCATTACTGAGAAGGCCCTCTCCCAGGTACTACCTGCCTAGTCTCAGACGCTGGGCCTGCCAAGATGACTGTAGTTGTTGGTCAGATTCATAAGGGAGTAGGCAGTCCTTTGAGCTCCATAAGAATAGGCAAATCTAAAAGGTATTGTGGTCTGTTTCCCTACAGGTACCTCTTTAACTAGGGATGAGCATGAACCAGAAAAACACAGTACAGTTCATGGTGGCCTCATGAACTGAACCCTGAGCTGAATTATAATGGCCTTGTACAAATTGAACCAGTTTGGGAAGTTCAGGAAACAGCAAAACATCCCCCCAGAGTGCTAGAGACTCCAAACATACCGGGGATCTCCAGATGACTCTCTTCTACCTGCCTACCAAGTTTGGTGAGAATTGGACTTCAGGGGTTTGAGTTATAGCCCCCCCCCAAAGGTGCCCCAGTGAAGTACTTTTGGGGAAATGTCAGGAAAAGCTTCAGCAGTGTATGGAATGGACACTATCCAAGATAGAGGCATCAAACTCACCGCAGACTTCCCTGGGATGCTCCCCTACATGCCCCCCAAGTTATGTGCAGATTGGACTTGGGGGGTCCAAGTTATACCTCCCCAAACAAGGTGCCCCCAGGAAAGTGTTTTGGGAGAATGGGTACAGCTTCAGCAGTGTATGGAATGGCCCCTTTGCAAGCTAGAGGCATGAAACTCACAGCGGACCTCCCCAGGATGCTGACCATACTGGATGGGCACTCCTGTCAAACAATCACACTTATAAGGTCTTAGATTTTCCCTCCAACTTCCTTATGAATTTTCAGTTCCCTATCTGATAACTGGGTAGCCTTTAGGTAGTGTTACACTCTTCTTATGTGGTAAATAAACTTTTATTATAATGCTCTTGTCCTGCCTTATTATTGTTTGATACTTTGTCAGCTTACACCCTAAATAAGGAACTGTGACTGAGGAGGGTCTGTACCTCTATAAATTCTCCCTCAGAAATAGGCACCTAGGCATACTGCAAGTTGAAACAGAAATAACATTTATTGGAATAAACAGGCAGGGGGTGGGAAAGTACATTTACAAGTGAATTCTGGGTAGGTTTGGTAAAGAGATGTTCCAATATATATCCAAAGATATGTTCAAATATATATTCAGAACTGCTTTTAGTCGATCCTAAAATATATATCCAAATATATATCCAAATATATATATCCTGTCCTATTAAATAAAAGGGTAGTAGTCTGGCAAGGTTCTAAGCTTGGCAAAATCAATTCGCTCCCTGGTATGTAGCTCAGAATCTGTCCCTATCTACTAGCTGCGCTGCCTGAGTTCTCTCCCACCCACTGCAGTCTAGGCCACGCTTTTCTGATTGGGCCAGCATTTCAAACTCATTTGCATACAGAAGCTGATTGGACTTAACTCCATTTCGCACCTCAAACTCCCCCCCCACCGCAAGACAGTTGGAATTGTCCGTTGTTTATGCAACCTGTTGTATTCTGAGGTGAAATATGTCCTCACTCACAACACTTCCCCTTCAAAAGAAACAAACCCAATAACATAACCATGCCACACCACAAAAAAGACAGGTCACACCACAAGCAAAATACCACAAGGCAAAAAAAGCTCTGGTACTAATTCTGGCAGGGGACACTGTGAGTGTAGAAAATGATTTATCGACACAGTGGAAAATCTTTAGGAATTGTTTGGTGCATTTACCATGGGGCACCCACCCAGAGCCTCTGGCATTTTCTCACTCTGCTGGCATCAAAACCAATTGAAGGCAAAATAGAGATATGGAGACTTTTCCATCCTGCTTTGCATCAATTTGTCTTTGTTGGCAATGGCAACCCTAGGCCTGGCTGGTTGCTCCTGTTCAGCAGGAGCATCCCTATGGAAACTGCTGGGTGATTTTGGACCAGCCGGAGACTTTCTGCCTAACCTGCCTTACAGGGTTGCTGTACAGATTACAAAGCCGAAAAGAATGAAGTAAACTGCTTTGCTCCCCGCTAATGAGAAAGACAGAATTTTGCCTAGGAAGAGGCTTCTGAGAGGGGATGAGATAAAGTTGCCAACTATAGGTATGGAAATTCCTGGAGATTTGAGAAGTGGAGCCCAGAGAGGGTGAGGTTTGAGGAGGGGTGGGACCTCAGACAGGTACAGTGCCATAGACTCCACCCTCCAAACCAGCCATTTTCTCCTGGCGAACTATTGTTGCCAATCTTGGCCCAGTGGCCATCAAACCATTCTCTTCCACCCCCAGCTGTGCAGCTGTCTTTCCCCTAGGGTTGCCAATCTCCAGGTGGGACCTGGAGATCTCCTGCTGTTACAATTAATCTCCAGATGACCAAGATCAGTTCCCCTGGAGAAAATGGCTGCTTTGGAGGGTAGACCCCATGGCATTATACCCTGCTGAGTCCTTCCGCCCCCCTTCCCAATACTGCCCTCCACAGGATCCACCCCCCAAATCTCCAGGTATTTCCCTACTTAGAGCTGGTAACCCTACTTTCCCCTCAGTGCCTGTTGGTAGGCAACCAAGCTTGGCCCTGTCACCTGTTTTGGCCTTTGGGAGAAAACTCATTGGGGCCAGTCCTGATAGGGTTGCCAACTCCAGATGGGAAATTTCTGGAGATTTGAAGGATGGAGCCTGAAGTGGGTGAGGTTTCAGGAGGGGTGGGACCTCAGACAGGTACAATGCCACAGACTCCACCCATCAAACTAGCCATTCCATCCTGAGGAACCATTGTTGCCAATCTCCAGGTGGGGGCTGGAAATCAATCAGAATTACAACTGCTCTCCAGGAGGGAGGGGGGAGGAGATGGAGAGCTGAAGTCAGGGGGCAGATAACGGTAGGTTGACAATTGGCTGGGAGGGAGATACGGTTGCCAACTCCAGATTGGGAAATTTCTGGAGATTTGAGGGGTAGAGCCTGGAGATGGTGAGGTTTGAAGAGGGGTGGGGTCTCAGACTGGTACAATGCCATAGAACTCCACCCTCCAAACCAGCCAGTCCCTCATGGGGAACCATTGTTGCCAATCTCCAGGTGAGGGCTGGAGACCACTCAGAATTACAACTGCTCTGCAGGAGAGAGGGCAGAAGTCAGCTGAAGTCAGAGGGGAAGATAACAGTAGGTTGATGGTTAGCTGGGAAGGAGATGGGGTTGCCAACTCCAGGTTGGCAAATTCCTGGGGATTTGAGGGGTGGAACCTGGAGAGGGTGGGGTTTGAGGAGGGGTTGGACCTCAGGCAGGTAGAATGCCATAGACTCCACCCTCCAAACCAGCCATTTCCTCATGGGTAACAATTGTTGCCGATCTCCAGGTGAGGGCTGGAGATCACTCAAAACTACAACTACTCTTCAGGTAGCAGAGATCAGTTCCTCTGGAGAAAATGGTGGTTTCTATCATTATACCCTGCTGAGGTCACCACAGCAAATTCACACTGTGTGCCCAGAGCCAGGGCACTCTCCCAGAGCCTCTTTCTAGAGCCCGTTGTATTTATTTCCACAACGGGTCTTACATATATATATATATATATATCCAAAATCCTAAAAGAAATCAACCCTGACTGTTCCTGGAAGGCCAGATACTGAAGCTGAAGCGCAAATACTTTGGCCACCAAATGAGAAGGAAGCACTCACTGGAGAAGACCCTGACGCTGGGAAAGATTGAAGGTCAAAGAAGAAGGGGACGGCAAAGGATGAGATGTTTAGACAGTGTCATCGTTGCAACAAACATGAAATTGAGCAAACTTTGGAGGACGGCAGAAGACAGGAGGGCCTGGCATGATCTGGTCCATGGGGTTGTGAAGAGTCGGACTCGACTGTGCAACTCAACAACAACAACAGAAATGTTTAATTTGGCTTGATGCTGTTAGAGATGTTTCACTGCTTTTACTGTGATGCAGAGCTTACTAGAATCCCTTATACCTTCTTTTGAACTTGTTTCTGATGGTCACACAGACACAAGATTTTATTGTAACCCTATGTTTATAGACCAGAGATTTTCCTATCTGCCCCCTCTTTCTCTGGCCAGATTGTTATTCTCTTCTCTGTAATAGCAATAATCGCTTTTGACCTGCTTGAGGGAACTCTGTGCCTCTCAAACATTTTTGTCAAATCCCTATCTTACAGAACAATCACTGTAAACGGCTCAATCCCCCCCTTTAAACCAGAGTATTTTGTTACCAGTTCCCTCTCTGGTGTTTTCCTGATTCTCCGGTTTCAAGCCACAGTTTCCAATGTCTGCTCGCTCCTGTGGTGTTGAGTCACTTCCAGGTGCTTCAACCCCCTCCTTTCTGGAAAGCTGCTGCAGAAGCCTGAGGCTTCCACTTTTTGCCCACCATTTTTTTTAGCGTTGGCAATATGCACACAGGCGGAGCTCCGCTCCTGCGTTAATAAAACCATAGTTTAAATGGTGACTCGTTTTAGCATTTAGACAAGTTCGGGATCTAACGGAGGCCAGTTTTAGGTCAAAGTTCAAAGGGAAGTGTTCTGTTACAGCAGTTGGAGACACCTCAGGGCATGCTTTTGGTGAGAAACTAGTTATTCTGCGCATGCACGAAGATTCCAATTCTACGGATGACTGCCTATGCGCATGCACAAACTGAGGAAATTTAAAGAAAAACACTGACACACCCTCCCGCGAGTCGGTAATGTAGATGGCGGGGAGCAATGTGACTGTGCAGTGAGCCAGGGTAAGGAGGTGTGTGTGATCGCGATTATCCAGATTTTTAAAAAACTCATCAGAACCAGACCAATTTAAACCGCTCCCAGCATGCCATCTGAACGCACCCTGAGAATGTCTAATTCTCCACTCAAGTAGTGTTTCTGTGTTTCACACAAGAAGATTTCTCTCCACTCCTTGAATAGGACCCTTTTTTGCCAGACTCACTGCCTCTAACCTGTTATTTGCAGAGCTACTTGCTCTGCTCCAGACAAGGCATATCAGACCTCTTTTCTCTTCAGAGTCTCTCACTAGGAGTCTTCAGTTAACTCTCCACCCTAGCTCCACCCAGCTCCACCCCAACTCCACCCTAGCTCCACCCTAACCCTAGCTCCACTCCAACTGATCCATTCCAACTCCTTCTCAGTTGAAATTTTTAAACAGCTCAGTGTTCCATTCTACAGTAAGCTGCCTTCACCCAATCAGAATGAGCTCCGTGAGCTGTCAATCATTTTTTCAGCTTGCTCACCCTTTCCCCAGCAGCACTGCTTAAAAGTCTGCAATTACTTGCTGTCCATCACACCAACCTTTCTTCTTCAGGCCCAGAAATCACCCATACTGTTGCAATCTCCTTGCCAGTGGTACAAGTGATAGAGGATAGCCATGGCACAAATGGAATGCCCTTCAGACTCCTGAACAAAGCCCTGGGAAAGGCCATGCAGAGCATCACTAGTGATGTGAGCGAAATGCTGGCTTCAGGGTCCTGTGACCAATGGGAGGCCCCCCAACTTCCACACATTCAAACACAACTCACTAGATGTGGTGGCAAATCAGACTTGCTGCCAAACATCCTACTCCCAGAAAGGATCAGCCAAGCATGGGAATAAACCTAATTATGGGGTGAGAGACAAGTCACCGCAAAGTCAAAGCCCAGTGCAACAAACACCCAAACATCAAACAGCAGTGAGAGAGCGAGAGAGCAGATCACATTCAGAAGGGGTGGCTCAAACCTGCTGCCATGCCACTGTCCTGTTCCCAGAAAGGGTCATGCACAGCAATCATCTTGACAGCAGGGCGAGTGAATGGGAATGACTCTGGAGGACTCTGGAGTTTTATTTTACCCTTTTTCTTCCTTGGCCCAAAGAACATTATGGGTTATGAGGCTTTTTATTCATTTTACAAGGTATGGATCTTTTTAATTAAATATAAATTCTCAGGAAATTACCACTAAAAAGTGAGATATCCAGTTTCCATCTAGCCTAGAGGCCAACATCAAAAGAGCCCTGACTCATAATCCCTTCTGTGTGACATAAAAACGACAACTTCAGTACCATCTGCACCATAAAAAATCCTTGCTTCAGAAATGCTAGTAAAATAATAAAAACCTAACATTACATATCTTCATAAATCAAGGGTGCACCATGTACTACTAGAGAAAGAAGTATATTGTAAGGGTCATAACCTATACAGATTCTTATTGTCAGTAATATGAATGAAGCTAGCTGTATTTGACACCAGTTTATAAGAGAATTCCATGAAGACAGGAACATACATTGAAAAGCTTGTTATCTACAATCTAAGAAACTTTATCAAACAGAGAATATGAAGTGTCAAAACAGTTTACTGTATCACTTCCCTGGACTTTACAGAAGTGTTCCTGGTATCAGGTGGGACTTGTCGATAAAGCACAGACATTTCATTTACCAGGTCTAACTGGTACAATTAATACTATTTCTCTACAATCTACAAATTTTGAGTTTTGTAGATACAGGAAAAATTAAATCTGGGGGGAAATATTTGTAGCCTCTTTGCAATCTACTTCTATATTAGAAGTATTCACGCCACTTGATTCTTGTTATTAAGCTCCAGTATTTCTTAGGTTATGTCCAAGGAAATTAGAAAATAACAATAACAATAATAATATTTACATATTATTATTTAGTATCCTCATCTCTTTCCCTGCAGTGTTTTCACATTTGAAAGCGTGAGGCAAGAAATGCTCAAAGACTAGATTAGAGGAGATTTATTTTTAAAGTATAGACTTTGGGCAGAGTAATGGGTTGACCTATTGAATTCCTTTATTTAGCCATGAAATTGCATTTATACAAATGTCATGTCAAATTTTGACCCCTTACAGAGACTTTGGTTAAAATTATAAGAAAAGTCATATTAGATGAGGCCAAAGGTCTATCTGGTCAAGCACACTGTTTTCCACAGTAAGTAATCAAATACCTCTACAAAGCATACACAGAGTTCTCCCTGGAAAGCTTTCTGTCCTTGTTTCCCAGCAACTGATATGGATATACATGGAGGATCCATTGAATCATTATGGCTAAAAAAGCTGAAATTTAAGTAACTGAAGTTAGTTTTATTGGAACCATGACATGCCATTTCATGAATACATGTGTGACAATTAGCCTTCTGGAATTCTTGAGTTGCTGTTGTGCCATTTTATGCTGTGGTTCTCAACCTTTCGTATCTTATGACTCTCTGACAACTTTATTAAAGAACCTGGGTCCAACTATGATAGAAACAAAGGACCACTTTTTCCAAGAAAGCATTCTGTTATTATATTTATCATTTACAGCTAATTTTAAGGACATAACAGGTGCATTATTATTGCTGGGTGTAAATTTTATTGCTATGGCTTCAAACACAACAAAAATAATTCCATTATAGATGAAAACTGTAATAATATTGTTGAGTATTGTTGGTCCAGATACTTCATAGGAACCACTTGCAAAGCCTAAATTTACACATACCATTTCCTTTTGTGCCTGAAAGAAATTTTAAGCACATCATGTCCATTAGGCTTGGTCCCACTGGCATTCTAAAATGACATCAGAGGAAGCTAAGGCAGCCTTGCTGCACTGCCTTGAGGAGCCTGGAACAGTAATTTAATTTATTAAAATATACCCAGCTTTCCCATTGGTAAATGGTGACTCAAGACAGCTTACATATGCTAGTGTAAATCACACTGCACAAACATATTCAGACAATATTAAATACTGCAAAGACAGAAAATGGTCATTTCCAATATATGCACTCAACTGCACCAATATCAATTGTCAAGACGAAGGCTTAAATGAGATGGCTTTAGAACTGTGCCAAAGTGAGAATCCTCCTGATGTCCTCAAGGGCTGTTTCAAAGAACAGGTGCCGTAGCCAAGAAAGAATGTGTTTATGCTGTGGGAGATCTAATAAACTTCATGGATGGGACATTCAAGGGAAAGTCCCAAGAAGATCTAAGCCGGCTCAAGAGTTCTTAATAAAAGGAGAAGAGGGATGCACGAACATGGAGTAAATGAACAAAAAAATGGTGTAGTGAAAAAAGAAATGTTTTATTAAGTTATACTGACCCTATGAATTTCACCTACACTTCTTCAAGGGGATCTGTATAATTGTATCAACAATTATACACAATTTCAGACAAATTATGCGGACCCCCCTGAAGGATCATAGGTGAAACACAGAGGGGCAGCATAACTGAATAAAACAATTCTTTTTACACTGCACTGTTTTTTGTTGTTGTTCTTTTGGTCATTAAAAGGCAACGCTTTCTGAGGTTTCCTGAATGCCAACAGAGAAGGGTGACCTTACTAGCTCTTTTGTAAGGCCATTCCATAGGACTACTATGCAGAAAACCTATGAATGGGCCAAGGCAGGTCTCACAAGCCTACATAATTCCACATTCTAGTGTCCTAGCCCCACTGCTGGACCTCCTGATGGCACCTGGTATTTTTGGCCACTGTGTGACAGAGTGTTGGACTAGATGGGCCACTGGCCTGATTCCCCATTGGCTTCTCTTATGTTCTTATGTTCTTATGTCGGTAAGATACATATTCTATTTGCACAGTGAAACCTACAAGCAGGCTTTTTGAGCATGTAGGGTCTCTTTTACTCCATACTTTGCAAGTATAGCAGCTCACATTTGCAGGTGGACACAGGAACCAAGAGAGGGGGATTTTTAGTAACTGGTACGAAAAGCCTGCATGCCACCTAGACCATTTCTGTGTCTTACTCATGGTATACATACCAATGGCTGAGAATCACTGGCGTAATGAACATCCAATGCCAAAAGGAACATGTTGTGTTACCAGAGTGTGCAAAGATCTATGTGAGCCACATAAGGCAAGTTAAGCAAATCCTTCAAAGCATTAGCAGGTGCTTTGGTGGCAGGACTTCATCCACAGAATGCCCATCTTGCTACTATTCTATTGGCACCCTTTTTTTGGAATCAAGGTGTGACGGACTGCAAAGGAAAGCAGGCTTTTTGAAATGCTGTTAGGTACAGAGAGTCAGGGAGGTTAGGAGTTAATCTTCCCCGGAGGGAGAGCTTAGGTGATTTGACTGCTCTGCTCACTCTCTGATTGGCCAGCATCAGCTGAGAGAGAGAGAGAGAGAGAGAGAGAGAGAGAGAGAGAGAGAGAGAGAGAGAGAGAGAGTGAAACAGCTGATCTGGAGGGAAAAGGGGTCTTTAGCCTTTAGATCTAGCACAAAGAGGTCTTTCAAAATTTGGTCTTTCGCCTTTTGAAACACTTTTGGTCTGGGTCTGAAAGCCAGGGTGAGGATCAGTAGCCAGAGGGTGGCTTCTGAGGGAAGAGACATTTGGGGAGTCAGTGTTTTCAGACAGGCAATAGTCAGAAAAGTACTTCTACATTAAGAAGAAAAAAATCCACTGTCTAAATATATTAACACTGCTCTAAGGGAGAACTTAGATTCTCAGTAATCAAAGTTACAGAACAACCTTATACAGACAAGGATACTGGAGAAGGATTTGGCAGAAGGTCTGGGATGTTAATGAGAACTCCCAGACAAGCCAAATAGTAACAGGGGTTATTGCTTCTTAGGGACAAGGAGAATAACTTCCTGCCAGTGAAAGGGGCTAGGAAGAGAACCCTGGAAAGGAGAGTGGCTTAGACACCTCAGGAGTTAATGAAAAGCTGTATTATCCAAAGGGAAAACCTGTAATATCTGAAGGAAGAAATCTAGAAACATCAATAAGAACTGTATTGTGCTGAAATATACAGAAAGAAAGAAAGAAAGAAAGAAAGAAAGAAAGAAAGAAAGAAAGAAAGAAAGAAAGAAAGAAAGAAAGAAAGAAAGAAAGAAAGAAAGAAAGAAAGAAAGAAAGAAAGAAAGAAAGAAAGAAAGAAAGAAAGAAAGAAAGAGGGAGGGAGGGAGGGAGGGAGGGAGGGAGGGGAGAAAGCCTTGAAAAAACCACAAATATATTCTCTTGAATGTTCTATGAATTCAACTCTGTAAATATTAGAAAGTTTTTACCTCAGCATTCTGAAAACCTTGACTATTCCATTTATACATATATTCCCTGCCTGTTTAATAAAATCTTTATTCTATTTTGAAAGTTGCCTCTAGTGTCATTTCTCAATATTTTAAAGAAAACTGGATAGCTCCTGTATTTTCAGTAGAGTTCCTGAGCTGAGTAAAAGCCTAAACTAAAAATCTTAAACATAAGATGGGATGGTCAAATATTTTATGACAATATATATATATACACACTACTGTAAGGCTACTCTGTCACTGAGGGGAACTGAAGGTTTGGCGGCAAAAATCTGCCAGGCATTTGGGGAGATACAGGGGTTTGTCATACCAAGCATTTGACAGTTACTAGAAGCTTTTATGGTAGCTTGTTCTCAATTTTGTTTATTCTGCTTTCATTTTCTTCGAACACTATTGCTAGATACTTTATAATTACAGTATTTGTGTGTACTTACTGCTCCATTTAACTTATAATAGTTGTAAACTGCCTTGAGAGCCATAAAAATGACTGCAACAGGAGGTAGAGTCAAACACATAGTGGCTGCCATAGAAGGTGAAGTAGGGTTGCCAGGTACTCACCACATGCCGGTGGGGGGTGGACGAGAGCATTCAGGGAGTGGGGTGGGGCTCTGCCCCAAACAGCGAAGTCACCACAAAATGTCATCATGCAGAAGTGATGTCATTGTGTCAAGGGCATTGTGTAGTGACACTCTAGTTTGGGGGCAAAACTCTATGGTAAAATTGCCTACAAGCCACAGAGTTTTGCCCTTAAACCAGAGCATCGCCACATGATGTCCCCGATATCATCATGTTGATGACATTGCTGTGTGAGGGTGGGGTTTTCCCATCAGCCAGCTGGCTGGTGGTGGGCAGAAGCCTCCCAAACCTGGGGATTCCCTGCCTCAGCATGAAAGATGCCAGGCCAGCCACAACCAGGGCCTGTGCCTTTTCTGTGGCAGCTCCATTTTGGTGGAACGAGCTCCCTGAGGACATCTGGGCCCTGTGGGATTTATCAAAATTCTGCAGGGCCTGCAAGACAGAACTCTTCTGCCAAGTGTTTGAGGTGCCACACTAAATGACTTACCATCTGGTTGAATATTGTGCCCTAGTATCCAATCTTGGCCACTGGCTTAACACCTATATCCACACCAAAGAATCCAAACGCTACAGAGCCTGACTCCAGCCGCTGTTTCCCTGTGGTGGATGTGAAGACAGCTCTGCTATCTTATGAGAATTGTATTTTAAATGGTTTGTTGATTTTAAATTGTTAAAGTATTAATTTGTTTTATTGTTTATAATGCCTATGGCCTTGTTAGCCACCCTGAGCCTGCCCTAGCGGGGAGGGCAAGATATAAACCTAATAAATAAATTAAATAAATTAGTCTTGCTCACCACAAAACCTACATCACAAAGTGAATCCAATATCCAATCCATATGCAAAAGAACCTCTTCAGGAAAGCTCCTCCCTTAGCATGTCACAGCCTGGGGATCTCCTACAAGATAATGACTCAGCCCTACCCCACGTTCCTGAGTAGATATAAATTACCTGCCTACCATTTTTCTTCTCACCTTGACACAGAGAGTACTCCATCTTTCTGTGTTATACCTCTGAGGATGCCAGTTACAGCTGCTGGCGAAACATCAGGTACTACAATGCCAAGACCATGGCCATACAGCCCGGAAAATCTACAACAACTAATGAACTCTGGCCGTGAAAGCCTTTGACAACATATTGAATCAAAAGCCTTTATACCTGCTACTATAAGAACATCTTGCAACTGAGGACAAGGTTTATAGTTCAAAACAAACTCAGTTTCCCAAAACCATAAGAGACTGAGTTGGTCCCCTCAGTTCTGAGAAATGGCCTGTCACTGGAGAAAACATTTCAATGAAAAGATAAGAGGCACTGAAAGTACACTACTGTATTACTCTGACCTTCACCATGCAGTCCATCATCTAATCTTGTATTTTGAACTGTAGATAAGAAAGTTCAGAAGTATGTGACTGGTCCTTCTTTTAATGAATGGTGACAGATATTGGATGCTCAGTCATGTCAACTGAATTGGTCGCAACAACTTATATTGGATGCATGCAGTGCTGTTGAAATGTGCTTCAAAAGGAAAATACACAACTAAACCCAAGGCAAGGCAATTAAGACTATGTTCTACTGTATTAGATACTTCATCTATCTCTTCTTTATAAATATAAATCATAATTAAAAATTTAGATAAGGTAATTCTTTGGATGTCTATTGTTTTAAAATTGCTATTTCACTCCGTGGGTAAATACCTTTACCTACAACTATTTTCCTACAACTGGTCTTCATGACTAAGCTCCTTTCTTAGGAATCACTGGCCCTTTAAGACCCAAGGATACATTACATTACACCTAATTATAAAGTACAGACAATTCTATCTCATCTACCTCATAGCTCAAGGTGGAATTTGAAAAACCCTGTAGAAATTATGTTATCATGGTTTCTTTCTTTTTATCACTCTAGTTTGAATTACAAACATTTGTATGTTCCTTCCACTTTGGAAACAACAATTGTTGTGGTCTTGGAAGCTGTTATAAATTTTTTTGAAGGAGAATCTGCATGACTATGTATTTCATTTTAACTCTGTATAAAGTTTTATCTTCTAATTGTTCATTTTTAATTATTATGTTTTATGTTGTATTTTTATAACAGATCCCCTGAAGAAGCTTTACTGCGAAACACGTAGGGATCTATAAAGCTCTAATAAATACTTTCACCTTGCACCTGCTTCTTTTTTCCCACCTTAAACTGAGAAAAAGAAACAAATTGGTATTTAATGTAAGTATTTAATGTAAGAGTATTTAGAAAGTTTCTGTCACCTATTCAAAAAATCTGCTTGGGGCTACCCTTTCCTGAAACAAACAAGTTAAACTGTAGCTGTAGAGATGCAGAAGGCATCAACTAAGAAGGAAAACTTTGGGATAAGCTGTAAGGCATTATTTAGGATATAAACTTTATGAAAACACCACTGGAAATGGAGGATGGAAAGCAAGAAAGGAAATTTGTACAGTTATTGTTGTTCCCTTGCCCCTTTTCCAGACAGCCATTATACCTTTCCATATATGATGTAATATATAATTTTTCCACATAAATATTTGTTAGCTTTCCACTCTGAGGTAGTTACATTATTACGATATCAGAAAGCTGTTGCGAAGGGTAGAGGAGTGGCACAACATACTCCTACATAAAATAATTTAAATTTATTAATGTAAATTCATTAATGTAAAGCCAATGAGAAAATAGCTGGGGAAGTTTAGAAGGAGTTGTTTCTAACTATCTAAAAACAAAATTCCAGCCCATTATCTGGAGAAAGACATCATCAGACAAAATCATTGTATACTTTTTTGGTGACAGCTGCCTGAAACACTTATCAATAGAAAAGAGCAAGAATCCAGTAGCACCTTAAAGACTAACAAAATTTGTGGGAGGGCAGGAGCTTTTGCTAGTCACTGGAAGTGAGCAGGGATGCACAAAAGCTCATACCCTGCCACAAATTTTCTTAGTCTTTAAGGTGCCACTGGACTCTTGCTCTTCTCAACAGACTAATGTGACTACACATCTTGATTTATGATCAGATTTCTGGCATATCTTTACAACAGTAGTGATGTTTAAGAAATATACTGCTGTGCTTATGAGATGCAAAATGTCAGCACTGTAGCATACGCCGCCACATCACATGAATGCCAAAAATAGATCATGTAACATTTCTTTGAAAATGCAATTCTGTATGCAAACAATGCTTCAGTACCAGTCGCAACAGGCTGGGATCTTAACAAGCAAAAAATAGAGTTCAATTTCAGTGGGTTTTTTTTTTTTTTTTTAAAAGCCCTCTACTAAACTTTATATCCTCACTCCAACTCTAGATCTCGGCTAACAGCTTTTCAGAATGACAGTTTAAATCAAGAAAATGTCACACATTGTATAGTAACAGCCCTAATCTTTCCTGTAAATTGCTGCCTGTGGTTTTCACAAACATAGGAAATTGCTGGCAATTGACAATGTGTCGCACTGCAAGGATAACTTGACTTTTGCACATTTAAACAAAACAGTCTTAAATAATTCATGCATATCATTCAACACTTAGGCAATTCTCAGAAACATAGATTTCAGAAACCAGGAGTCTTCCTTTCGCACTAGACTAAAATTTCTCTTTTGCTTTCACATTTTACCCTCATCTCCACAAGGGTAAGATTAATATTGTAGTCATTAAATAAAAATCTCTAAACATCACAGGGCTCCCTCATCATGCTTAAGTGGTCAATTCTGACAACAAACCTAGCAATTATAAGAAGCACCATAAGCTGGCTTTTGTTTAAAATGAAAGAGAAGAGTTATGAAGCAAATATCATACAATGGGCAAGAGATAACTTGTTTTTCAAGAGCACAAAGATCCAAATAATTCCATTGTAGTGTTTGAAATACTAGAGAAAAGGATTCAAATAATTTGCAACTAAAAATGGATAGGCATTTACTTTATTTTTAAGTTGCCTCTCTGCCAATTTTTCTAGAGCAGAGCAAAGTTACCCAAGTAAGACTGAGACTAGTTTCTTTACACTGGGGTAGATCTTATTGCTGTCCTACCCCTCCACTGAACAAAGTTTGTTTATTTATTTAATAAGGACCAACAATAAAAATTTCTTCAGATACATTAGAAGCAAAAAAAATCCAGCCAGGGATGCAGTGGAGGCCTTGGATGACCAGGGGATAAAAGGATTACTAAAGGATGATAGAGAAACGGCAGAGAACCTGAATGCCTTTTTTGCTCTGTCTTCACTGTGGAAGATGGTAGGTGCTTACCCACTCCAGAACTGCCGATTTCAGGAGGGATGTTGAAGGACCTAAGTGGGATTAAGATGAGGAGAGAGGCGGTCCTATGACTGATGGACAAATAAAAAATTGTCGAGTCACCAAGCCCAGAGGGCATACATCCAACTCCAAAAGTTCTGAAAGAATGTGCAGTTGTAAATTTCCTGACGAAGATATGCAATCAATCACTAGAATCTGCCTCCATTCTCAAGGACTGGAGGGTAGCTAATGTAACACCCATCTTTAAAAAAGGTTCCAGAGGAGATCTGGGAAATTACAGGCCAGTCAGCCTAATGCTGGTACCAAGTAAGTTGGTGGAATCCATATGAAAGACAGAATTAGTAAGCACATTGATGAACAAAAGCTATTGAGGAAGAATCAGCATGGATTCTGTAAGGGAAGATTTTGCCTCACTAACCTTTTAGAGTTCCTTGAGGGGGTGAACAAACATGTGAACAAAGGTGACCCTGTAGATGTTGCTTATCTGAACTTCTAGAAAGTTTTTGATAAAGTTCCTTATCAAAGGCTCCTAAGTAAACTCAGCAGTCATGGGATAAGAGGACAAGTCTATTTAATTAACAGGAAACAGAGAGTATAAATGGCCAGTTTTCACAGTGGGGTACTACAGGGCTTGGTACTAGGTTTGGTGGTTTTAAACTTGTTCATTAATGATTTGGAGTAGGAGTAAGCAATGAAGTGGCTAAGTTTCCAGATGACACTAAGTTGTTCAAAGAGGTGAGAACCAGGGAGGATTGTAAGGAACACCAGAGGGATCTGTCGAGTCTGGGCGAGTGGGTGTCAGCGAGGCAAATGGGGTTCAATGTGGCCAAGTGCAAAGTAATGTACATTGGAGGGGGGAACCTAATTTTAAATATACATGGATGGGGTCCAAACTGGCAGTAACTGACCAGGAGAGAGATCTTGGAGTCATGGTAGATAACTCACTGAAGATATCAACTAAGTGCATGACTACAATAAAAAAGGCAAATGCTACGCTGGGGATTACTAGGAAGGGAATTAAAAACAAATCAGTCTGCATTATAATGTCCCTGTACAAATCTATGGTGCAGCCTTCATTCAGGATACTGTGTACAGTTTTGGTTACTGCACCCCAAAAAAGGTATTATAGCATTGGAAAAGGTGCAGAAAACGGAAACTGAAATGATTAAGGGGATGGAACACCTTCCCTGTGAAGAAAGGTTAAAACAGTTAGGGCTCTTTAGCATGGAGAAATGACGACTGTGGAGTGACATGAAGTTTACAGAATTGTGCATGGGATAGAGAAGACAAAGAAAGAAATACTTTTCTCCCTTTCTCACAATACAAGAACTTGTGGGCACTCAATGAAACTGCTGAGCAGTCAGGTTAGAACAGATAAAAGGAAGTACTTCTTCACCCAAAGAGTAATTAACACATGTAATTCACTGCTGCAGGAAGTGGTGGTGGCTGCAAGCATAGACAGCTTGAAGTGTGGACTGGATAAGGAGCAGAGGTCCATCCGTGGCTTTTAGCCACAATGTATAGATGGAACACTATATCTGGGGCAGTGATGCTCTGTATTCTTGGTGCTTGAGGGGCAACAGTGGGAGGGCTTCTGGAGTTTTGACCCTGCTGGTGGGTCTCCTGATGGCACCTGGTTTTTGGCCACTGTGACACAGAGTATTAGACTGGATGGGCCAACATGGCTTCTCTTATGTTCTTAAAAGATTTCTATCCTAACTTTCCTTTAGGCTCAAGTTTGATGTCTTTCTCCAGTCTAAGGAGATTGTTCCAGCAGTGTGAACTAAACTATATACAAAATGTACAGGGGAGATGCACATGGTGAGATAAATGCCACAGGGCACAGCCTGGAAGAGAACATATACTCTGCTCCCTTGGAAAAGTGCCAGTACCCTCACAGAAGAGACAATTTGCTGGAAAGGGGTACACAATGAGGTGCCATTTCAGACAAGCCAACAGTGATGATGGGCAACTGATATCACAACACAAGGGGCCTGACCAATGGGGTCACACTTCCCAAAAGCTTTCCAAAGGTGCAAAAATAGCCAATTACACATCTCCAAATATGCAAAAGATATGTGCCAGGGACTTCCCTCTGCCCTTCATTTATAAGAATCACTATACTTTCCCTCCAGCTGCACAGAAACTATTAGAAGAGTTTCCTCATGGCAACAGCCCCATATGGGCTCCACATACTTCTTGGCCAGAATTATCCTTGAATCATATGGAGTCTCAGTAATGGCTGACCTAGCCTTGGTGTGTATGTAGAAAGATTTCAGGAACAATACATATGTTTTAATGTATTGCAGCTATTGTGGAGCCACTACCCTTGGGAATATATGTTAATTAGAAAGTGTGTAGCATGCTTTTACAGTCATATGAATACACAAAATATTTTCAAAGGGTTTTCTAGAATAAATAAGTGTTCAGGGTTCTCTAGAAGTTTTGCAAGGAGTGATAAATACACCTCTGCAGAAGGATTGCCACAGTTCAGGGGCAGCAACCAAGAAAGCCCTTCCATGGATCCCCACAAACCAAAACCTCTGAATGTGTGGGTTCCCTCAATAAGGCACCTGCAGAGACCATCAGGAGGACCCAGACTAGTTTATATGGGTGAAACTTTTCCCATGTCATTCCAGGCTTTAAGGGTCAAAAAATGGCACTTTGCATTGGATCTAGAAACAGACTAAAAGCCAGTGTAAATGGGAAAGAAGTGGAGTGCTGTGTTAGCCACAACACCGGGTAACTATTTTAAGTTATGATGGGGGAAATTAGCTAAGAGACCATTTGCTTCATAGGTGTGCAAGCTAGGGATCGTACTCCAACTATACCAGAGTCAGAACTTTCTCAGAGCATCATAGACAACAGATAGGAAATCTTTTATGAAATCTATTAAGAAAATAAACATTCAGCTAATCAATGGAATATCACACACACACACCAGAGAGCTAGGAAATAAAGAGGTGAAGAGATCCTAAAGAGATCAGTGACAAAAGAGGGCAAAGTGTTGAGGGGGGGTATAGCTACCTGTTCAAATGCCCAGAAGTCCATGGAGAAGGGATTATGGCCCAAACAGAGTTTGGGGGTGCACTGCCAGTTGGCATCAGAGCAGAGACATACTCTGATGCCATGTGCTTTGGAGGATATGGACACTGGAAAACAATGTGGACCAATGGGAAGCCTTGAGGTGCTTGGCTCAGGTGAAGATAAAAGATTACTCGGATCAGTAAGGAGTCCCAGGGGGTATGACACCAAGAGGTTGGCCCAATAAAGTCCCAGAGGCACAGAATCTGGCTTCACAATAGTGTTGATGAGATTAGCCAGGTGCTGGATGGCTCTACTGGTGCTGGCTGAATGAGTTTGATGACCACTAATAGTCCTGCCAATGCAGGTTGAATAGGTTCTCAGGTTTGGACAAAAAGTAGGAAATGGGTCCCTGATAGATGTCAGGAAGGATAGTTAATAATTTGAATATTTGATTGGTTTATCTTGGTATCCTGCAGGAGGGAGCAAGAAGGACAGGTGTGGAGACAAAGGATGTCCACGTAGACATAGGTATTACACAAAAGGGTTATGTGAAGTTCTGGAAACAGAAGGGCTATTTGCCAGGTGGCTACTGAGCAGCTTTAGAAATGCAGATATTGTATCTGGTAGAACCCATGGTTGTTCTATATGCATGCCTCTACTGGGTGGAGGGGGATATTGGAGATTGTCTTGGAGGGCTGCCTTGTGCTACCTGAACTGGAAACCCTTTTGCAGAGCTGTGGCTAGCTCTGTGTTTCAGGCCAAGAGTGCCTTCCTTAGTCTGAGTTTGTGGGTTTCTGGTTCAGGTCAGAATTGGGGTGTCCCACTATTTAAGGCTACCTGTGAGTAAGGCAGCGCCTCTGGGTAACAGTTGCATGTTCATTGTTGTGACTCCCTGTTAAGAAATAAGTTGTCATATTTTGGACTAGCTGAAGCTTCTCGCCTACCTTCAGGTACAGCCTCTTATAGATCATTTTGTACACCATTTTGTCTGGATTATACAACCAGCATTTCTTGGTGACAGCTATACAAATGGAGTTGCCACCAGCTGCCACCAATAGGTACATCAGAGAAAGAGAAGGAACCACCCAGGTATCTCTTCACTGTTCTTCGATCTGGCTCAGCTGAATAGAACACCTGTATTTAATATAATGTGTTTTGTTTTCCTTCTAGAACACCAACCTTCACTAATAAGGAGGATAAAATATAATATATCAACAATGATCCAATCCCAAGACAGAACATGATACAAACGTGTCAGTCCTGGCCTCAGTTTTGAGTTACAGGACAAGCAGATCAAGCAAAACAGGATGGGCAGAACAGCAAAAAGCTACTATCTTGTCTGAAGACCTCAGGGGAGTTGTATCATGAAATTTTAATAAAATAAAGGCTAAAACTTACTGTGTAGCAACTTGACCTGCAAGGTTAGCCCACCTACAGGCTGATTCATTCAAGGACCTCTGAGGTTATAAAGTCCTTGTGAACAAATAGTAGTGCTTACATTGGAAGTGAGAGATGGGGGAGGGAGGCACTTTAAATGTTTGATTGTTTTAATCTGTTTTAAAATGTTTAAAATGTTTAATGTAGCCTAGAGACTTGTAGCAATCACTGTAAGCCGCTCTGAGCCTGTTCACAAGGAGGGCGGGGTATAAATACAATAAATAAATAAATAAATATAAGGCAAATTCCATGATTTTTACATGGAGGCAATTTCAGGCAATGCAGCACTCCATACTTTGCAATGCACAAATCCATGCCCAGAGGCTGACCACCTCAGAAACTCCATTCTGATAACATCAGTGGCAAGAGTCAGGGAGATGCTGAAGCAACTATCGACACCCCCTTCAGGGAAACTCATTTCTGCTACTTTAACTGAGTGTGCTCTAAAGCAGGCTGGTGATTTCCTCTGCTCTCTGGCTGAAGAAGTAACAGCTGTGCCAGTTCCAGTAGTTTTCTTTGACAGCCAGCCTAAATTTTGAAGGAAACCACATTCATTTCTTTTCTATCACACAAATGCCACAATTAGCACAAAGGCTTGTGGTTGTTCTCATTTTTGTTCTACCACATTCATTTATGCCAGAAAGATAATCCAGAAAGGCTGTCAGTTATAGAATATCATAGGGTAATAAAAAGAAAAATGAATTTTCTACTTAAAGGAAATATTGCTGTTTTATCACTCTGTTTTTATGCAATGCCATGAAATCATTGTAAATGTCACCTAGGAAGAAACAAAACTCTTATTTTTGACACCATCTGCAAAGTGTTTCTAATTAAGTCCTCTGAAATGTAGCGGCATAAGTGAAGCACACCTATTAACACTCCAATAGCATATTCTAAAGGGAAGCTATGAGGGAAGAGACGTATAAGGCCTTCTTTGAAATCATACTGTAGGAATAGTCTGGTATGGTATGGCACTGTGTCAGTCAACAGATTTGGAAGGAGGAACCTTCTGCTGAGTATGCTGTGCTTCTGGTGAGAACAGAGGCAGGAAGGGGAAGCATGCTCACCTACTCAAGTAAAAGTAAAAAGTCTGAAGCAGGGACTTTCTGACTCAGACCTTGTAGAGTCAAATTATGACAATGTTTGCAGTTTTGCACTAGGTCTGGTGTATATGCAGAAAGATCTGAGGAATGTATGTGTTTTTATATGTTCCATTCAATATGGAGCCATTTGTATGCATGTTTATTCAATAATAAGGAGTGCACAAGTGAGAGGAGCTAAAGCTTGCCACTTCCACCATACCTTGAAGTTCATCATTGCTTTCAGCCTGGCTCATCTGTGCTATCTGAGTTAGGCTGGAAGAAAGGTACTAAAAGCTATGGAACCCAGTGGAGCATGTAGGAGAGGCAGGTGTGGGGCGGGCAGCATTAATCTAATTTTACCAGCATATTACATTTTTTTTTTATTTTTAAAGGCATGTACCTTGCTATGTCAATTCATGTGTGTTTTCCAGCTGTACTTCAGGCTGGTAAGATTTATTTACACAACATATATCAAGAGATACTAAAGGAGAGAGAAACTTTAGTTTCACCAGTCAGCAATGAGCAGAAGCAAAAGAAGCACACATGTACCATTACTATTTCCCTTTTGTGAAAGTGCAACTACTTAATGATAACTTCTGCAAAACCACCTCTGAGAAAGTACTGTATGTGTGCATACATACCTTTGTATCCATTCTGCCTAATAAACTAAATTCATGCAAAATCCAGAGCATCAATCAGCTCAGCCAACAATAGAATGTAATAAAATGGTCCTCAGCTGGTACTAAAACATACATACTGAAAGCACCAGGCAAATCTTATGGAGAGCTAAGTGTTGCAAAGGCATGGGACCTCAACATGTCGCTCCATCTCTGGTCATCACCCACCTCTCCTCATTTGGTAAGAAGATATAGAAAAAGATAATTTTTGCCTGACAAATGGTTGAGTCTGCATTATGCAGCTGAAGAAGTATAGCTGTGATCAGGTAACAGGCTCAGAGTGGTCTGGTGCTGCCTCTGTTTTATCCAGGTTTCTTTGTAATGGAGAGTTTTAATCAGACATTCCCCCCTTTAACCCTCTGCACCACACGTTCACCCCGTGGTTGATCAATCAGACACAGCAGCCATTGAGTGGGATGGTCAGGCAGCTTTTAAAATTATTTTTCTTCTGAGCATGTGCATAAGTGCTTATGGGAAGCAGTGCTTCAAACTCCTGGCAGGATGGCAGCAGCTGGTGGCCAATGGGATTGCTGGAGGAGGCTGCTGGGATATGCCATGCAGTGTGGGGAAAGTGCTTTTGAAAAATTCAGTGTTTCAACTGTTTCAAAGCCATGGGGCAAGAATAGAGAAGACTTGTCTTGTGTCCTGTGTGCTGATGGCGTTTTTATTTAAAAGCTTGAAGTGAAGCTGGAGTCACAGGCATCATTCTCAGACTGCCTCCCTCCCTTACATTTTCAAGTAATCCCTTCCCCATCCCACATGCTACAAAGCATAGAAAAAGGCTGAAATGCACAGGCATAAGAACATAAGAGAAGCCAATGTTGGATCAGGCCAATGGCCCATCCAGTCCATTTCTTCAGCTGCATAATGCAGACTCAACCATTCTTCAGGCAAAAATGAGAGCCAGTTTGGTGTAGTGGTTAAGTGTGCGGACTCTTATCTGGGAGAACTGGGTTTGATTCCCCACTCCTCCACTTGCACCTGCTGATGTGACCTTGGGTCAGTCACAAGCTCTGGCACAGCTGTTCTCTCAAGGACAGTTTGTGTTAGAGTTCTCTCAGCCCCACCTACCTCACAGAGTGTCTGTTGTGGGGAGGGGAAGGGAAAGGAGTTTGTAAGTCGCTCTGAGACGCCTTTGGGCAGTGAAGGGCGGGGTACAAATCCAATCTCTTCTTCGTCTTCTTCTCTTCAGTCCAACACTCTGTCACACAGTAGCCAAAAATACCAGGCGCCATCAGGAGGTCCAGCATCTTTCTTTGGAAGTTTTTTTAATGGAAAACACAGTTTTGAGAAGCTCCTGTGAGAGTGAGTGAGAGAGGAAGGTGCAAATATGCAGTTATGTGCACCTTACTAACTGCCTCAAAAAAATCCCCAAACTGGAAGGAAACATTCAGACTTCCCAAACAGCTTGAGAGTATGATGGATTGGTCACACTTCTGGAGATGTGGGGCAAGACCACTGACATCAGGAAAGACCGGACTTTCCCCCTTGCCTTGTGCAGGGGGTTGGACTAGATGATCCTGGAGGTCCCTTCCAACTCTATGATTCTATGAAATAACTCCGGCTCAAAGACAGGTGAGAACGGGGTGCCCACAACTGGGGAATGGAAGGCAGATGTTGCTGTCTGGACATGCATTTTACTAGAATAAAGTAATTTCAATTATTGTTGTGCATTTTCCCCTCTTACGATTTGTTTAATTGTTATAAAACACAAATGCAACAAAACCAGTAACATGGTGAAAGAAAAATGCAAGGATATAATGTTATTCCTATTATTAACAATAAGTAAGCAGCAAATGGAAAATGAAGTTAATCTGGTAGGCCAGGGCCACCCCAACTGCATCTGAACTTAAGAGGCTATCTACCACTAAAAATTCCTCCCATGCTGAACAAAAAGCCATAGTTGATTAATCTAAGAAGTACATCCTTACCTGAAGAATAGATAAAGCTGTAGGAATCATTTTAACTCCCTTCATTACCTACTCTGTACCATGTATGTTCACCCCCTGCACCAACAAAACCAGTAGATAAGGCAGACCATACATAAATGGACAAACTGCTGCACCACCAGTTAAAGAACACTGTATCACTAATGGTATGTTACCAAATAATTAGTTCTCCCATAACATTGTTATCCAAACAACACTACTTCCCCCAAGTTAGGAATTGATATGAACCTACCTTTGAAAGCCCGCCTACTTCCAAATAGAAGCAGATAATGAAAACATTCCATGTGACCCAGAGAGCAGTCCATACTGAGTACTAGGGCGAAAAGAAGAGAAAATGTGAAGATGAAAATACTGTATATGGTGTCGATCAATAATATAAAAAGATCGATAAGTACAGCACTTCTGGGAACCATCAAGCAGAGAGTAGCTGGAGAGATTTCTCTTGGCTGAAAGCCCCTAGAACTGTAGCCAATTGCAAATCCAATACTCTCTACTGCTCTAACTACACTCCAGGAAAAGTTAGATTTATTATTTATGGCTTGGTATTAGCCTACTGACACTGGTAAATTCCAAAACATTGACCCAATTACAGATTTTGTGCTTTCCCTTTTCCTCCTCATGATATATCTTTATGCACAAATTTAAAGAAACAATCACAGTATAACCTCATTTAGCTGAAGAGCCTGAGGGAAGTCCAAAGATGTTTTGTAACCAGATAAAGAAGAGAACTCCAAGCATTTGCTTATGCCAAAAAGAGATTTTGTGAAAGACTCAGTAAATGTACAGAAATAAGAAATTCAGATAACCAAAGTATGAGCATTTTTTCTGAAGGTTTAGAAGGAGTATACCAAAAGAACACAAAGAATGTGTGCCTGTCTGCATGTGAACACACACACACACGAGAATTAACATACATCAATCCATGTTCGATTTAAGCTGACAGATGATACTAGGTGACACAGAAGCCACCCTAGGGAAAGGCAGGTTGCATTCAGATGTCTGGATTTAAATAGTCTATAGCCATAAAGCACTGTACAGAAACTATCTGCATTTAATACTGATTCACATGGAAGCACTGTCCAAAGACAAATCGTAGGTATAATACAGAACAGAAAGCTTGAGCACTACCAATTAATTATCCAATGGTACCAAAGTATTTACATGTGATGCAAGGGAGGACCACTACACAACTCCATAAGGTATATGGATGCCAATCTGTACATTTACACATTTGTAGTATTCACAGTAGAGAACTGTGGCTAAGGTCAAATTAGATATGATACAGTGCCTTTTTCCACTGACAGGTTTTGAGGTTTTTTTAATTAAAAGAGTCAGAGGAGAGGAAATGTGAATGGAGAGGCCACTGACAAACCTTTTCCCTCTACATGTTGGTTCATTCAAAGCCGCTAGTCAAGCTGCTTTCCCATCCAGTGGGAAAAGATGCGGGCTCCCAAATAATGTTTACATACAAAGGACAGAAATAGAGGATACATGCAAATACAGCACTGTTTCAATAAGAGAACAGCAGCTTTGGGAGGAGATGATTTGGAGCAGATTGGATTGACAAGTAGGAGTGGGAAAAGGGGAATGGACCATCCGATAGTAATGGAGATGCATGCAAATTGAAGCTTAAGTGCTCAGGAAAGGATGCTCTGGCATTCTACTGGGAATATCTAACAGATACGTATTTTAAATATTTGTTAACTAATGGGTTTGTTAACTAATCAGTAAGAGCCATCAATTAAAAACCTTTTGATCAACCTGCCAATGGCAGTCACAATCTTAGAAAAGAAATTGTCATTGAATGCCATCAAAATTCTAAAACGAACAGCACAAAAAACTCAAAGACATGGGTTGTTTGTGGAAATTATGTTTGGGCTTTGGCAGTGAGATTAACAGTGCCCACTGGTATTGATGGGTTTAGACTAGTATCTCTGCATAGGATTGCACTGTAAGTGCCAAATAACAGAGGAGGAGGAGGAAATGAATGAACTGTAGCTGTGATGGCAGGGTGCTGCCACAGTGTTCCCCCATCTGTCACACCCGGCGACCAAACAGTTTTGGTTATTGCATGTTTGCAAGTCATCAATAAAGCTAATATTAAAAACAACAACAATACCATGCTGCAATTACAGATGGGACATCGGGTGGGTAGTACAAACATCTGACATTATTACTCCTTTATCCACCTCCCCTTTCCTGGAGTGATTCACACTGACATCTTCTTTCAACAACCCAAGAATAAACCTGTTCTTTTCTTTATAAGATTTTATGAAGAGTGATTCGGTAGGCAAGAAAAGAGGGGTCCCAATGTAGCAACTGTTTACAGCTAAGGAGAGTTGCAGCTCTACTGTAGAATAGTTACAGTATCACACACTCAAGGTTACAGAAATGACAGGCTGTCTTTGCTAGAGAGAGAGAGATGGATGGATTTTATTTGGAACAGCTCACTAAACCCAGGAATCTCAAGCTCGTGAAATAGTGTTAGCTTCTCTCTCAGGATTTTCCCCTCAATCCCCTCACAAGTCACTAACATACTATTTTTCTGAAGTAACCTCAGGTGACACCAAATTATTGAGGGTGGTTAAGACAAAAATGGGATTGTGAAGAGCTCCAAAAGCATCTCTTCAGACTGGGGGAACAGGCATTAAAATGGCAAGTGAGATTCAATGGGAGCAAATGTGAAGTGATGCATATTGGGGTAAATAATCTCAGCTTCACATATACACTGATGGGATCTGAGCTGGCAGCAACAGACCAAGAAAGGGACTTTGGAGTGGTAGTGGATAGCTTGATGAAAATGATGCTATGAAAAAACAGCATGGCTGCTATGAAAAAGGCGAATTCCACGCTGGCCATAATTAGAACAGGAATAGAGAATGTAAAGTATTACGTTTGGATGCATGGAGTAGTGATCAGCTCATGCTTTATTAGCTAAGTGAAACTAAAAGACAAACTAGCGAGGTCTGAGCCCCGCTTAAATCCCTGCAGAACCCCACACCCCAATACCAGTGATATGTTATTGACAGTGGAGGAGTCTGTCATAGGTCTACTCTAGGATCCGGCCAATCCTAGGACCCGAATTGGCTATTGTTTGAAAACCCGAAGGTGTGCTTGACCACATGGTCTCACTAGCGCTGATGAGTTTATATCAGTACACAACAGATAAGAAAACTGCTGCTATCACATTGCCCTTATGTTCAGACCATACTTGGAATATTGTTTACCATTCAGTCATTGCACTTGAAAAAGGGTACAGTAGAACTTGAAAGGGGAGTGGACAAATTCATGGAGGACTGGGCTATCAATGGCTACTAATCATGATGGTATCCACTCCCTACAGTACCAGAGGGAGCCTCTTCAAATCAATTGCTGGTGAGCTCAGGCAGGATAATGCTGCAATCTTCCTGTTTGGGGACTTCCTAGAGGTAGCTGGTTGGCCACTGTATGAACAGGATGCTGGACTAGATGGACCTTGGTTTGATCTAGCATGGCTCTTCTTACATTCTTAACTTAACCTGCCTATCACAGGATAGCTAACCTAATCTTGCCTCTCTATAGGCACCTGAGTCCTAACCACCTAGTTCTATCAATGTTTGAGCTCTATCTACTTAGCACTATGTCTGAGCCCTATCTGAGGAACAGGAATTTTGCCATTATGGTCCACTTTCCCACTAACTTTCCCCAACCTTCTCTCTGTTTCTCTCTCTTTCTCTCTGACAAATCCATAGCCTCCCACTGGATGGAAACTCTAGAGAGCTGCATACACAGTAGGGAATCGAGATTAGGTGTGATGCCTGGAGGGTGGGAGTAGAAGCCTCCATCACAGTACCCCTTAAATGCAGCCATAGGGGTCACAGGATTTGATAAAAGTAACAGTGCACTATTTGCAAGCAAGCAAATAATAATGTAGGAAAGCATCTGTTTGCCCCCTGTGGGGAGGATAGCAGAAGAAATAAAGCCTGCAATCCTCCCTTCCTTCCATCCCTGCTTTGATCAAATGTGCAATGTCCCCTAAGAACATAAGAACATAAGAGAAGCCAATGTTGAATCAGGCCAATGGCCCATCTAGTCCAACACTCTGTCACACAGCAGCCAAAATATACCAGGTGCCATCAGGAGGTCCAGCAGTGGGGCCAGGGCACCAGAAGCCCTCCCACTGCTGCCCCTCCAGCACCAAGGATAGAGTGCATCACCTGCCCCAGACGGAGAGTTCCCATCTATACCCTGTGGCTAATAGCCACTGATGGACTTCTGCTCCATATGTTTATCTAATTCCCTCTTGAAACTGTCCATGCTTGCAGCTGCCACCACCCCCTGAACTGCTCCAACATCTTTTGCACTTTCTCTGGTCCTTACAAACTTGGTTCCAGAACATTAATTGGTATGGATAGAAAACCAAGAAATCTTTTTTTTTTTTTTTAATCAAAACCCTCCTAAAAAGGAGAGGAATTTATTCTTTTTATAAATAGAAAAAGGTAGGGTATATAGAGGGATAAAGAAAAGAGCGGAGTGAGTATTCTGTTAATAAAGGTTAGTTTAAATCAATATAGATACAGTTTTTGGCAATCTCCGTGATTTGAGAGTCTTCTTTTCATCTAACAAAAATTCAAAATAACTCTGTTAATAAGGTTAGTAATGTCCTTTGGGGTTAATTATTAGTCATCTCCTTTTGACGTTTCCCGAACAGTTATTTCTTGGGTTGTCTTCCTTTGGTATCCCTCAAGTTATAGGATGGGCCACCTTTGGTTTTCACTTCTCCCGCTCCGGCACCTCCCTCCTCTGGGCCGCTGTCATCTTCACTACTCAAATCTGTCCACGTTGCGAGTGCTGCCTCTTCCTCTGGACTGGCGTGTCTCTTCAGAAATTCCTGCGCCTTGAAGATGGAGTCAATCTTCTCTCTTTTATCCTTGTACTTGAACAAAAGGCCTTCAGGGAAGGTCCATCTGTATATGACCTGTCTTCTTTGTAGAAAAGTGGTCAATCCTTTATAAGCTTTCGTTTTCATCCGGATTTCATAAGGCACATCTTTCAATATTCTGATGGTCTGCTCCCCAATTTTCAAGGGCACCGCTGCAACTGCACGCAAGATTTGATCTCTGGTACTTTGCTTGACAAACTTGACAACCACTTCTGCTGGCAGATTATTTTTTTTGTAAATGTGGAGTAGGCCCTATAGACCTTATCCATTTCTTCTTTTAACTCATGCTGATCTCTGCCAGTTACGGGTGCCAAGGCATTTGCAAGTATAGATCTGAGATCTTCCTTTTCTTCTTCTTTAATGCCCTGAAATCGAAGAGTCAGATTCGATTTTTCCATTTGCAACATCAAAATTCTTTTTTCTTGCACATCCTGATGCTTTTCTAACTTGTTGACCCTTTTCTTCACTTTTCCGATGTCTTCCGACGAGACCAAACATTTCTGTGCAATCTCCTCCATCTTCTTTGACGTCTCTGTTAATTGCCTCTGTTGACTGTTGAGAACACCTTCCATATTAGTTAAGGTTTCGCTGATTTTCTGTATTTGGACCAGCAGAGGGTGCAGTAGCTCGCTTGTCTGTTGACTGACAGTCGGCTCTGGAGGGGGATTACCCGGACCGGAAGTCCCGCCTCCCTTCTTCTCAGTTTTCAAAGGGACCTTCTTCATGGCAGACATTTCTTGTATTTGTTTACTTTATAAAAGTTCGTGACGCGTCGCTCAGGAGTCCCGCTAACTCATTCGCTTCAATGGCACCCCAAAGGTAATTTCACCAACCCTTCTTCCCTTTCATCCCCCTTAGCTTTCTTATGCAAGTCCCGCTTCTCAGTGGGGGGGGATTCCCCCTCCTCCCAGCCGCTTATTTGCTTACGGGGGAAGGGCTCGGGTTTCGCTTCAGATTCAGACCTCCAACTCACGGTTCCTGCCATTTCTTCTTTTTGCTTTAATTCATCGCTGTTCCTCACTCCTGTTGGAAATCGGTGGCGTTGCTAAGTCCCATTACGGGCACACCGCAGCGGGGCCGATTGGGGCGGGGAGAAAGCCTCAATTTCCCGGCTGACTGCCGGCAAAGAGGCTACTCCCCAAGCGCCCCCGGTTTGGAGCCTTTGCCTAAGGCTCACTAGGGTCTTGCAAACCTGCAAAGACCCCCCAAACTGCGTGTGGGCTAACCACCTCTGGGGACTTCCCGAAAGGTGGCCGCCATTCGCAACGCCGGAAAACCGAAAACCAAGAAATCTTGTCTGTTACTTAAGGATGCAAGTTGCAAAGAATAGAAAGCACGGCCGGATCGCCCATTGGGCGAACTAGGCACTTGCCTAGGGTGCGCCAGCCTCAGGGGCGCCAAATGGCGCCCGCTCCCCCCCGAAAAGCCCCCCGTCGCCCTAACCGGGTGCCCGCCGCTGTTGCAAAGCGCCCAGCTAGGGCGCAAGTCGCCCTCCCCCTCCTCCCTGGGGGGGAGGAGGAGGAGGCGGCTGGCAGAAACCAGCAGGATCTCCCTGCTGCCGCCACCGCCGAAAAGCGCCCATCTAGGCGCAAGTTGCCCTCCCCTCCTCCTTGGGGGGAGGAGGAGGAGGAGGAGGCCGGCGGCGACCAGCAGGATCTTCCTGCTGCCGCCACCGCCAAAAAGCGCCCAGCCGGGGCACAGCTTGCCCACCCTCCCCCTCCTCCCTGGGGGGAGAGGAGGGGGGGCAGCATGGCTGGGTCTCCAGGCCCAACCGGGAGGTTGGGATCTGCGCCTGCCTAGGGCGCAGAAATACCTGGAGCCGGCCCTGATAGAAAGAGCAGATCAGAGCAAATTTGAGGAACAGCAAATTTAAAATTGGCAAGAAATATTTTAACTACCCTGCCTTTGTAGGCAGACAGTAAACTAGTACCTTGATGCTTACCAAAGGAACCTGGTGACAGCCTCCTATAACATGGAAGTAAGTGAATTTTACAATCATCCTTGACCCAGTCTAACTCAGCATCTGAGTGACAAGGGAAATTACAGACCAAGCAATATGACAGAAAATGAAAGTGATCAGCTAAAAAATTACCAAAATTAGTTCCAGAGAAAAACCTTAGCCTTATCAAACATTTTACAGTATTTTTGAAGTCTGTGTGGAATTGCCTTCCTTGCTGCTCTTCCCTGTCTATGCTGGCTTAAATCCAAGTAACCTGATTTTACTCCTTGTGGATATTGCATTTACTACTCTGAAAAGATTTGATTTCTTCCCTCTTCTAATCTAACTCTCTCTCACTGTAGGTATTTTTATTACATACATTCCAGTGCTGTAAGTGCACACAAGGTAAAATACAGAACAAAGTTTGAGTCCAGAGGCATCTTTAAGACCAACAAAGTTCTATTCAAGGTATAAGCTTTTGTGTGCAAGCACACTTCTTCTTTTGTGTGCAAGCACACCTCATTCTCTCCTTCTCAGCCATTCACCAATCTACCTTTTATCTGCCTCTCATCTTCAGCTATATTTATTCTTTATTTACCTCATTTATAGCCCACCTTTCTCGACAGTGTAACCAAAGCAGCCTACATCATTCTCGTTGTCTCCTCCTTTTTATCCACACAACAACCCTGTGAGGTAGATTAGGTTGAAAGTATGTGACTGGTCCAAAATCACCCAGTCAGCTTCCACAGAAAGATGGGGATCTGAACCTGGGTCTTGCAGACCCTAATCTGAAGCTCTAATTGTTATTCCACACTTGCTTTCATAGAGTGACTCCTGTTGAAAAGCAGCAAGCAGCCAGGCCTACTGGAGTCATGCAAGTTAGGTTGCTACCAGCCTAGGCTTGACAAACTCCAGGTGGGACCTGGAGATCCCTCAGAAGTACAACTGAACTCTAACCACTACACAACCTTGGCTTTGAAAACATATGCTTGAAAACTCATGTACTGGGTTTGCAGAGAAATGTATACAGGTTCAGAACCTGCAACTGGTCAGAATTTTCCACAATGTATCAATATCAATATATCTAATCTCAATCTAGCTAAATATGGACACTGGAGTGGCTGCATGGCAACATACACATTTCTCTGATACATGAAAATAGGACATGTTTTCCTTCCAGGAAAGCACAGAGGATTTCTTATTTGCATAGGTAATTGTATTTTACCTCAATTCAGGTGGCTAGCCATGTTGGTCTGAAGCAGCAAAACAAAGTCTGTTGGGTCCCCATTGTGGAAAAAGGTGGGATATAAATGAAGTAAGTAAATAATAAATATAGCTTAAGTTAGGGGGAGATAAAATGAAGGTAGAGGAGAACAAGAGAAGGAAGTAGGGAATGATGAGGATTGGGGGCTGCCAGGAGGGGGGAAAGCAAAAATAATGTGGAGAAGGGGATTCAGGGGACGAATGAGGCCCCTCCAAAGGTCATAAATGACTGTGCACTGGAACAGTTAAGTCACATAACCAACCAGAGGGGTAGTGATCTGGACTTTGTTCTTAGTGAAACTTAAGACCTGATGAGGGATACAGATGTCATCACCCCAATTGGGGGCAATAATCACACTGCTATAAGGTTCAGCATTCTATTGTTAATAGAAAGTTACAAGTGGAGACCCGCAAGAAACTTGTGGGATGGTTATCTCATTCGTCACACCTTTGCTTCCTCTGCTCACCCCCTACCTCTCTCACACTATTTCTCCCCTCTGCCCCCCTTTTCTTACTCTATTTCTGCTCCATGCATGTGCCTTCCTCTCTCTTTCTGATCTGTCATCTTTCTCTTTGTTTTTCTACCTCCTCACTTCATCACTCTTTCTCTCTCTTTCTGCCCCCCACCCCATCATTCTTTCTTTCTGCCCCCATCACTCTCCCAGCCTCCTGCCTGCTTCCTCCCCCCACTCCACAGAGCAGCAGCAACAGTGGTGGCAGTGCTCTCAGTCACCCACCTGTTTCCTGTCCCCCCACAGCAGCAGTGGCAGCACTCTGGGAATCACAACGGATCTCCCAGCTACAGAGATCAATTCACCTTAGGGCTGCCAGCTCCAGGTTGGGAAATTCCTGGAAATTTGGGGGTGGAGCCTTGGGACAGTGTGGCTTGGGGAGGCAAGCAGCCTCAGCAGGATATGATGCCATAGACTCAACCCTCCAAAACAGTCATTTTATCCAGGGGAACTGATCTCTGTCTCCTGGACAACAGTTGTAATTCTGGGTGATCTCCAGTCCTCACCCAGAGGCTAGCAATGGTGGTTCCTGTGGAGGAAATGGCTAGAGGGTAGAGTCTATGGCATTATATCAGTCCAAAGTTCCTCCCCTCCTCAAATCCCACCCTCTCCAGGTTTCACCCCTCAAATGTCCAGGGATTTCCCAACCTGGAGTTGGCAATCCTATTTCCTTCCCAACCAACAGCCAACCTACCTTTATCTGCCTCTCTGTCTTCTGCTTTCCATCTCCACCCCCCAGCCTCTACCTAGGAAAATTACAGTCTTTCTCCACAGTGAGGGCCAAAGCAGCTTTCATTATTCCCTCCTCCTTTTTATCTGCACAACAACCCTGTGAGGTTGGTTAGGCTGAAATATGTGACTGGTCCAAAATCACACAGTCACCTTCCACTGCAAAATGGGGGTCTGAACCTGGGTCTTGCAGACCCTACTTTGAAGCTCTAACTGCTGCACCTCACTGGCTTTCATAGGGTGGCTGCTGATGAATGGTAGCAAGCAGCCGAGGCTAGGTGAGGCATGCAAATCAGGGGGACCTGGCAACCCTAGACTACTGCCAGGCCTAGAGTTGCCAACCTACAAATGGGAACTGGAGAGCCCCCAGAATCAAAACTGGACTCTAGACAGCAGAGGTCTGTCTCCCTGCAGAAAATGGCTGCTTTGGAGGGTGGACTCTGTGGCATTATACCCAGCTGAGGCCTCTCCCTTCCCAAACCCAGCCCTCCTCCTTAGAGTTCACCACAAAATCTCTAGAAATCCTCCAGCCTGGCACTGGCAACTCTAGTGAGGCCTGGCCCCCTCTCTCCCTTCCTGAAAGGCCAGAATAGACCTGGAAAGGGCTCTCCCCCACCCTTTTACTGACAAAGCCAGTTAGAAGCCTCCCCCCTCGAACATTCTAATCTCTCACCGTTGATGCCTGGAGTTAGGTCCCTGCAAAGGCCATTACAAAAGGTTTTGGGGGAATTCAACCATTCCTGAAGGGATTTTTTCACTTTTTGGATTTTTCTACAAACCCAGGAAGTCTACTGACTATATAGAAAAAGCTGTTGGAGGAGAGTGAGCCCCCTGTTGGTGGGAATAGGTATCCACACATTTTGGCAATTAGAATAAGGATTCCTAAAGTCCAAAGCAGTAACATTTGATATTATATTTCTTTAACAATTCAGTCTTACCCTAAAGCCAAATTAATTGTCCTTCTGAGTTCTGAACATGAACTAAATATTTCTGCTAAATGGATTATTTAGCATTAGTACAAATTACCTCTGAAACAATGACTAGGATACATGAGAAATTTAAATAGAAAGGCTTTCCGTTTTTATTTCACCTGCTTCATCTTATTTATTTACTTTTATAGGAGAGAGTAGTAGGGGATATCAAAACAAGATATCTAAGTCTCTGGAACAGCACTGAATGGCTACACTTGGGCCTGATTGCAACATTCATTAGTTGAGCCGCTAAAGCCCTCTCACAACAATGTAGTATCTCGATTTTCACATAAAAAGATGCTTATTTCAAGACAACCCACTTGGAAATTATGCCCCAACAGTAAAATATAAGATTCTTTAAAAGGTCAGTTTTCAAGGGTTCGCTTATGGGTTTCATCTGCCATATATTTATCAGTACAGAAATAAACGTTAAGAGCAAGTTTCAGAAGTTTCCCAATAGATATCCTTTTTTCCAAAAAAAGAAATCTTTACACCCCAAAAGCCAATGTGAATAAAACTGCAAAGGAATCCTGAATGCTGGCATTTTGTGAGAAAAAAGCAATAAATGTTCAGTCTTTCCAGACAGCCAAGGGTTAGCAATGTGTGAAGTTTTTCAAATGGTTTTAGAATTTTTGATTTCTGGATGGGTTAAGTAATACAGAGCCCCTGTTTTTAGGTGGAACTGAGTGACTGGAAGCTATATATCAGAGGTATTGAACTCATTTGTTATGAGGGTCAGATCTGACATAAATATCACTTTGTCGTGCCAGGCCATGTGTGCCATAAAATGTAACACAAGGTACCAGAGATATAAACTTCATAAAGGTTTCAGATGCCGAATGGCAATAGCAGGCATGATTGGATTAGATGTGATATGCAGTGGTGTGGAGATATCAGCATTTGTATGATATACAGAAGCATGGAAATATCAGCATTGGTAATGAGAGAGGAAACCTACATCTCAATTTGGTACAGAAGGATTCAGTCCAGAAGGATGCAAAGAATAAATGGAAATAAGCACGGCTCTTTGTAGCAGGGTTAGAAGAGCTCTGTAAGTTCTTGGAGGATTGGCTACATTAGGGGTGTGTCACCTAATATGCAAAGGAGTTCCTGCTACAAAAAGAGCCCTGGAAATAAGTCTGAAGAAGTGAGCAGTGACTCGCAAAAGCACATACCCTACCACAATTTTGTTAGTCTTTAAAGGAGCTACTTGACTCTTACTCTGTCTACCACTATTAGAAACCACAACATTCAAAAACCAGTGGGGGAACATTGTAACCTTCCAGGGCATTCAGTTCCTGACCTAAGAGTAGCAGTTCTCTTACAAGGGAATTTGAAAGGGACATTAGAAAGGGAGACTGCTGAATTACAACTGATCATGAAGCTCAAGACAATGCAAACTCCTGGACTGAATTGAGACCTAGGTTTCTTCTCTCATTACCAGGGGTTGTTTCCTGCCAGAGAGCCCAGAGCAGCGCTCTGGCAGAAAGGAGCCTAGGCCCCACCTCCCACCCACAGAAACACACAGGGAGGTGGGGATTTAAATGCCTGGGTTCCGTGCCCAATCTCCAGGGGCACCTGGAGAAGATCAAGCAGGGAAGCCAGGCATGACTGCCTCTATGCCCTCCCCATCTCCAGCCAGCCTGCTGCGACGGGTTGGCCGGAGACACGGGGGGTATGGGGATAGACATGCCTGCCTTCCCCCCTGAGCCTCTCTGCTTTTGTGGAGAGACTGGGGGGGGGGATTTAAAACCCTGGCTTCCCTGCCTGACCTTCTCCAGGCGCCCCACAGGTGTCACTTGAGAAGATTGGGCAGGGAAGCCAGGCATGATTACCTCCATGTCCTCCCCATCTCCAGCCAGCCTGCCGGCAGGTTGGCTAAACATAGGGAGAGCATGGAGGCAGACATGCCTGCCTTCCCCCCAAGCCTTTCCGCTTTTGTGGAGAGTCTAGGGGGGATTTAAACTCATTTGCATAACCCATTGCATAACTTTGTCAGGGGTGTGTGTCATATGCAAATAAGTTATGCAAATGAGCTCCTGCACCTCTTTTTATAGGAAATGACCCCTACCCATTACCAATGACTGCTCTGAAATCACTTCACTCTCCAAGATATAAGGACAGATAGACTCACATTCCAGCTGTATCAGAGTAAGTAAACAGTGATTCATGAAAGCTCATGCCCTGCCACAAATTTGTTAGTCATTAAGGTGCTGCTGTACTCTTCCTCCCTTTCACTAAAAGAAATGCAAGCTGTGCTGTTAGGTTTCTCCCCCCAAGATGTTAGAAATGGAAAGGGGGATCTCTCCAAGTGCCATGGGATGGTCTCTCTCTTTCTCTTTCTCTCTTTCTCTCTCTCTCTCTCTCTCTCACACACACATGTACACATGTTTTTTGCTCTTAAACACAGGACTCTTCCCCCCATACATGGAATAAAATGTTTTTTGGGTGTAAACACAGGACTCCTTCCTCCATACCTGGAATAAAATGTTTTTGGATCTAAACACAGAACTCTTCTCCCCCCATATTTGGAATAAAACATTTTTGGGTCTAAACACAGGACACTTCCCCCCCCATACCTTGGAAAAAAAACGTTTTTGAGTCTAAACAAAGGATTTTTCTTCCCCCCAAACCTGGAATAAAACATTTTTTGGGTCTAAACAAAGGACTCTCCCACCAATACCTGGAATAAAACATTTTTGGGTCTAAACACAGGCTACTCCCCGCCCACCTGAAATAAAACATTTTTTGGGTCTAAACAAAGGACTCTCCCACCAATACCTGGAATAAAACATTTTGGGGTCTAAACACAGGATACTCCTCGCCCACCTGAAAAAAAAACATTTTTGGGTCTAAACACAGGACTCTCCCCCCCCCCCAACCTGGAAAGAAATGTTTTTGGTTCTACAAACAGAAGTCCCTCCCCATACCTGGAATAATCTTTTTTGGCTCTAAACACAGGACTCTTCCCACCCCCGATACCTGGAATAAAACCTTTTTGGGTCTAAACACAGCACTCTCTCTCTTTTTCTGGCTGGCTGGCTAGCTCCCTCCCTGGTCTTCTGAAAAGTCCCAAGAGATGCCATTTCCCCACCTCTCTGTGTGTCTGTTCCTCCCCCTCCCTCCCCAGAGGGAGGGAAGGCTTTCTTTCTCTCAAATCAGGAAATAGGAGAGACTGGGGAAAAGGAGCTGTGATGTTACAAACAGGAACCAGGAAGCAACACAGTTCATATCGCTTTCAAAAGCAACAGCTAGGCTGGGAAAGTAGGGGTGCCGGGAACTCTATTAATCAATGCTGTCTTTAGTTCCCGCGCGCGCGCTGAGCTTCTATTGGCGGAGGAGGGGGTGTCTTAATTCCCCTTGATGGTATAACTGTCTGCTTCATGTAACCAAGGTATTCTTAACAATGCTTCTGTTCCAGTAACCTAATCTTGCAGCTTTAAATAAATACTATTCTTGCTTCAATGAACAAGGCCTGGTATTTTGCTGACTAAGTTAAGGACTCTGACACTTGCCCAAGGTCATTCAGCAACTGCAAGTGGAGGAGTGGGGAATCAAACCTGTTTTTCCAAGATTAGAGTCTGCACACTTAACCACTACACCAAACTGGCTCACTTGTACAGGTTTGACTGCCCTGTCCACTTCCCTCCCTCAAAGGCAAGATTTTCCCTCTGTTTTTCTTTCCATTTACTGACTGAGCCACCCTAGCACTTAACTACTACATCAAACTGACAAAAAAGCCACTAGCCATTCTAGAATGAGATTTATTGATACCCCAGTTTTCTCCCAAAAGGACCTAATGGGGCTTACAACATTCACTCCATTTTATCCTCAAAACAACTCTATGAGGTGAGGTAGGCTGAGATTGTGTAAATGGGCCACAGTTACCCAAGCAAGTGTACATTGCAGTAAATGGAATTTGAACCTGGGTCTCCTGGGACCTAGTATAGCTCTAAACATTGCAACACACAGTAAACACTGCACCACAGTGGTGCTCTTATTATAATAAGAATGTGCATTTTGATATATCTGAGCCAAAATTACACCTTAAAGCTGCTGTTTCATTTTAGCTTGCAGATAAGGGAGGCAGGGGAGAAGATCTGAACAGATGGAATGTACAGGTTAGCTGGCTCTGCAACATCAACCAGTTATTAGCAGCAATTGTAATATTAATTGGATATTATTTGGAATGGGGATTCTAGGTGTTGCATGCAGGGACTATGGTGGTCATTTCTGCAGTCATCTGCAATAAATTCTCTTTCTGGTAGGCTTCATCAGGGAATGAGGATACAAGTGAGTACATCTGGCCACCTCCCCAGATAAAACAGTAGCTTCCTTCTTAGAGTGCTCAGAATTTTGGACAATGCCCACATCTGCTTCCTAACACTGGAGATGTAACAAACCTTATGCAAATCCACACTGAAGAAAGCCAAGCCCTTTGCAAGCTTCTCCTTGAAGTCTGCCAGGTGGAAGGGAAGCTAGGGGGGACAGTTGTTTGCTGCCTTTCAATTTGGTGCTCAGAGGAGGAAGGATTAAAAGGATGGAAGGGCAAGTTGGACTCAGATGATATGAGCTCCCTGCTGCAATCCTCTGAGTGCTTTTCCTAACATCAGAAAGATGCTGTAAATCTGTGAAGGGGAAGATTGACCTGGCCTTTGAGGATGTGCTCCTTTCAAGGGCAGTTACCCCCCTAACTGTAAACTGTTCACAGATCCCAGTTTGTACAATATATTTATACCTTGCATGTATTTTGGGACTGTTTTAATCTGCAATCTTTTCATTCTCTTATTACGGTTCAATTGATACAACATGCAGTGAAAAGCAACATGGGAAGGACTGCCCCTTACTTCTTTGTCCACCCAGCATGTCACCTCTGATGCCAGTGGGCATAACTGCAATGGTGTAATGTATGAATGAAGCCAAAGCCAACATGAATAGGTCTCCCTACATTTAATCTAGGAATTTAAGAATGCATACAGAAATCACACATGTTGAACCTGGCCAAGACTGGACATTGTGTCACTGTGCATTAGAGGTAGGGGCAGCATGCCAGGCGGGCAGGGCACATTCTCCCCTCACCTCATGTAGGGCCAGGATATTGTCCAAATCAGTTCATTTTATTTACATCTCAACTTCCTTTCAGCCGTGTACAAGAGCCAACAATTAATTAAAACATTATAGCACATTAAAATTTTATTAAACCAGTTCAACAACAAAAAACACATACCTCTGATATAAATAATGTATTTCCAGAATTTTATGCAATTTTCTATGTTCATGAAAGAACAGATTTCTTATATAAAAAGCTATAAATAAAATGAACACACTGGAGAGATACACATTATGATTCTAAACAGTGTTACACCCTTCTAAGCACATTGATGCTAGTGGAATTAGAAGAGTGTAACTCTGTTTAGGATTGCACTGTGTAACAGATTGTACAAAAGAAACAATCATTCTAATGTTTTTTAAAAGGTAGGATTATATATTATAAAGCTACTCTACAGGACAAAGCAATGAAAATTAAAACAAAAACTTACCACAACTATATATCGAGGTCTGTATTGTATGGTCCCAAACAAACCCAAAATGACAGCTATTATGTGCAGAAAATTACCAAGGATGGGGGCCCACTGGAATCCAAGGAAGTCAAAGATCTGTCTCTCCAGGGCAGCTAACTGTTAAGAAAACAAAAGATGAGAGAAAATGCTGTAATTAGGATTAAATCAGACTATTATTCATAGCTATACCATGATTCTTAAGACCCTGTGCTGATCCTTTTTAATAAAACTGACAATTATCTATTATGGTTTCACAAAGGATTTATCCATTTGTTATTCACTGCTGCAAAAAGGACTTTAAAACGGATCTTGTTTGTTATTTGATACTGAAAAGAGATCACATCAGATAAACATAGCCAGTCATTTTGGGTTTTTTAGTTTGGGTTCTCCTTAAGGAATTTGCCAGCCCTCATGATCTCATACCAATCTTTCTCATGCCAATCTTTCCCAAAGATAGTTTTCCCCTCCTATAACCTACTATTTGGACTGCATCCAGTGGTATACATGGTTCCCTCTTTTATCCTCACAAAAATCATCTGAAATAGGTTAGGTAGAAGGAATATGACTTGATTTGAACCTTGGTGTCCTTGACTCAATAGTGTCAGGTAGCATGAGATGAACCCAAAATCATGGCCAGCAGCTCCACAGCCTTGCTCTGTCTGCTCTCTGAGCTGCCTGCCAGCAGGAAAAGTTTCTGGCTCAGTCTCCATTACTACACTTTTCTTAAAAAGGAACTGCACCCTCCCAAGAAGAATCCAATAAAAGCTTCTGAGATCAGTTGACTAGAGGGTTCAATGACTTTTGCCTTCTAGATATAAAGTTGGTTCCTCTGCGGGCAGGGGTGCCCCTAAGTCTGATTCATAGTTTAAGACTGTGGTTTTCATACTTGATCCTGCAATGTGCAATCTGCTTGTATTTGTCTTGCCTTCTCCTTGGACTGCCTTAATAATAGATGCTTCACTTAATCTTGACCACATTTCTGCTCTCAAACTGCCTGCCATGGATTCTGAACTCTGGCTTGACTCAGCATTGTTCCTGTCCTATCCTATGAATTTGTCATCTGTTCCTGATGCTCATTTCACCTGACTTCTGATCTGACATTGACTATCTGAACTGCCTTTATACCTATGTCATCTGGCAAACAGGAACTTAATGTTATGCTGCATTTTCTCTCATGTCCAACCTAAGGGAAACAATAGCAGATGATCACTTTCTTTGCCTATTAATTCCCATTGTGCAACTTCTGCATAACCTCATAATTAAGAAACAACCTTAGGATAAGTGTCAGACCAATTGGTACACCATAACCACTAACAACTGCAAGATTATTCTTTTGTCCCCCATGATACCACACCTCAACACATGCCAAAATATCCTATTGGCTTTGTGCTCAGCTTGTGCACTTCCCAGAAGAACATAATAGCCTCTGCTTGGCCACAGTAGACTAGATGACCTGTGATGTGATCCAGCAGAGCGCTTACTTTCTTAACTACTTAGAAGACAAGCAATTCTAGTTCCTTCTGTTCATGTGCTTTTCTGTGCCTTGTATTTATTTCCTCTTAATATAGCTTCCTCCATCCATCACCACATAAGTACCTTACCAGAGAGACAGACACTATCACAGTCACCAAGAAACTGATGCTGGTGGTATCTGAAGAGAGCCATTATATGATAGGTAGGTCCTGTTGATATCACATTTTGTCTAACACACACAGTCCGTGGCTTGCAGAGAGCACATTCAAAATTATCATCAACCAAAACAGCTACGTTTACTTCCATCCCATCATGAGGCCTGGACTTCGGGGATGCTCACCTGCATTTCTCTAGCAGTGGCTGTTTCTAGCTGGGAACCACCTGACTACCATAAGCCCCACCAGGCAAGGCCCATGCCCACTCTCCTGAAACATGAAGCAGGTGCCACATTGGAGAACAATGCTAAGAAGAGCCACAAGTGCTATGTCAAATAGCTACATGTGGCTCCTGACACACTGAGTGAATATCACTGATACAACAGTTTACTGAAACCTAGGAAGCAGTACAGTAAAATTAAAGATCTCTTCAGAGACCCATTTCTACTTGAGACACCCCCCCCCCCAGTGTCACCAGTGTTTACCCCTGACTCCAATTATATTCCTCTCTCTCTGCCAATCTGTTGACTATAACTTTAGCTCTTCTTTAAGCTGACTGCAGATCCAACTATAGCTTTTCTTAGAAATAACTCATGCTATTTTTGCCTTGGGCTCCTGTTCATCACCATCATATCACCCTCAGGCATGCTCCATAGCTGGGATTCTCACAGCTACAAATAGAAAACACTCAATTTACTGTTGGCTTGAAAGAGACCTGGAAACAGTAAACGTTAAAAGGAAGCAAATCTCAGGAGCATTGTTTATTCTCCCATTGTCTACCCTAGAGTGAATTTGTACCTACAGGGGTAGGTATTTTAAAAAAAGAACTTGTCACTTAATCCAAAATTGAATACTTAGATGAGTGCAATAACATGGGAAATGTACATGTGCTTATGACAGAACTGAAGAAAAATTCCAGTGAAAATATGATATTATTACTGGAAAAGAAAATGTCAAAAATTGCAACACTTTTAAAACTTTATACACTTTTTATTGTCAACATGTGGGCTACAATTCTATAAGCATGGTATGTACACGACCACAGTAAGGAGCTTGGTCCCAAAACACAATACGGACCAGGATCCTAGACCACCCTGTGTCCACCAGTAGGACCTCTGGCAGGAAATTCAAACCCTCCAATGGGACTGTGGGTGTGCCAGGTGGAGTGTATATAGTAGGCCCTTGCCTTGTGTGTGAAGTGCAATAAATGCGTCTGAACGCATGCTGTAGTCCAAGTCTCCATGTGATGAACCCGGTACTTTACAAAGCATTCTTGGTTTTCTAGGTTTCTATAAGCATTCTTGGTGTTGCTGTGCTTTGCAGGGTTACCTAATCACAATTCATAGCCTCAGTGCCTCCTGCTAAGCCAAATGAACTTACGAGGTCATATAATATCATAAGCAGGGATGAGTGCAAATTCCTGTTACAGTGAATTTCACAACTGAATCTTGGTCTAACCTGTTCCTTTCCAAAATGCTTTTCAGATCAAAACCCAATTTATGGCAGTTCTAATGAACATTCTGAAGGGGTTGGCAAAAATTTTAAAGGGGTTCCCAATTAACCCCTCCTTGTATCTTTACAGACCATAACACCAGGGAATATCTGGAAATTCAGGGATATTAGGACACGTGGATCTGTGTACTGCAACACAGAAACATCAGTAAGAACATAAACTAGAGGACTGTTGACTGGACTCTAGGATAGCTAAATACATAGGGAACTGACTGGAAAACCACACTCAAAGAGTAGTTGTCAATGTAATTTCAGCTGAATGGAGGGAGGTGCCTAGTGGGGTGCCACAGGGCTCGGTTCTGGGCCTGGCATTTTTCAATATTTTTATAAATGATCTGGATGAGGGCCAGGCAAGCTTGATCTCTTCAGATCTTGGAAGCTAAGCAGGGTTGACTGTGGTTAGCACTTGGATGGGAGACTTCCTTGGAATACCACATCGGGAAGATGAGGCAGGCTTTATTCAGCCACCTCTCTGAATATCCTCCATGCCCCCAGTAGGGGTGAGTCACCAAATGGCGACAAGACTTCCAGGTTCAGACAGACAAACAGACCAGGCCTATAGCTACACTGGAACATTTTGGAGCCAGGCCCCCCGACTTACTGTCAAGGCCCCCTGACTTCCTATTTACCCCAGTGAAATTTGCACCAGGGGGCACAGGCTATCCAGGGTCCAAAGCAGCTCCCACACTCCTTTGCCAAGAAAGCACCCAGTTAGCTCCAGCTCTGAGGGCATGTTCCTGGAGCCCCCAGGCCTGTGAAGGCTGGTGCCCTCAAGCGCCTCCCCTGCTGGAGGGACTGGCTTCTGCCGGGGACGGGGGAGGAGCAATCCTTTGTCAGTCACCGAGGAGGAAGGGAAGCCAGGCCCAGATGTGAGGTGAGTGGGGAGCTGTGCTAGACACGGGCCTCAGGGGGCCATTGTGGATACAGCCTCATCTCGCTTTCCAGCTTTGTGCTGAGTGTTCCCTGCAGGATCTTCTTGAAATGGTATGGGGGGGCAGGTTGGAAGACACTGGCAGAGGGAGCCCCACCACAAGCCGAGGGGGGGCACTTTCCTCTGAGGGGCTGTCTGCAGATGGATGACAGGAGCCGTGGCACTGGCAAGGGCACAAAGTGGAGACAGCATTCCACTGGCCCATGCCAGCAGGGGCAGAGAAGCACAGTAAGTCCCCATGGTTTCACAGACTGCCCGGGGGGGGCATCTCCATGTTCAGGCTGCAGACAGGGTGGAGGAGAGAAACCCCCCCCAAGCCCAGTGACCCTGGTGCTTTCAGGAGGGACTCTCTGCCCCCTTCCACAGCTCCTTGCTTCAGCAGAGGGGGTGGCGGTTATGGTGGAGGGAAGAAAAGGCGAGATGTGCTTTAGTCCCACTGGATCCTGGTGTGCCCTTCCCTCCAGCCAGCACATGGGAAGACCAGCTGGGGCAGGGGCCAGCCAGGCAACCTACATAAGTTTTTTTTTAAATTATTTTAACTTTAGTGCCCCCAACTCTTTAAAAGGCCCCCCAAACTGAAAAATCCTGGCTACGGGCCTGAAACAGACACACACACAAATACAAAAAAAAAATGCAGATGACACTGAATTGGGAGGAGCAGAAGACAGAGATAGAATTCAATGAGATCTGAACACATTGGGAAAGTGGGCAGATGTGAACAAAATGCAATTTAGCAAGGATAAGTGCCAAGTTCTACATCTGGGTAACAAAAATGAGGAACACGCATACTGGATCGGGGATAGACTTCTGGGTAGCACTGTGTGTGAACAAGGTCTTGGGGTAGGGATGGACCGTAAGTTAAATATGAGCAACCAGTGTGATGCAGCAACAAAAAAGGCTAATGCGATCCTGGAGTGTATCAACAGAGGCATAACATCCAAATCGCGAAATGTCATAGTGCCACTGTACACTGCATTGGTCAGGCCACATCGGAAGTATAATGTGCAGTTCTGGAGGCCTCACTTTCAAAAGAATGTAGACAGAATGGAGCCAATGCAGAGGAGAGTGGTGAGAGTGATCGGGGGTTTGGAAACCAAGTCCTATGAGGAAAGGCTGAGGGACTTGGGACTGTTCAGTCTGGAGGAGGTTGAGGGGGGCCATGATTGCTCTTATTAAGTATTTGAAGGGCTGTCACTCAGAGGAGGTCAGGGAGCTGTTCCTGTTGACAGCAGAGGATAGGACTTGCAATAATGGGTTTAAATTAAGGGCGGGAAGGTACCAGCCGGATATTAGGAAAACTTTTTGACAGTAAGAGTTGTTCAACAGTGGAATCAGCTACTTAGGGAGGTGGTGAGCTCCCCCTCACTGGCAGTCTTTAAGCAACAGCTGGACAAACTTGTCATGGGTGCTCTAGGCTGATCCTGCATTGAGCAGGGGGGTGGGCTAGATGGCCTGTATGGCCCCTTCCAACTCTGTGATTCTATGATACTATGAACATAAAGATGTCTCTCAAGATTAGCTCTTTGTGCACAGAAATTTTTATTTGGGGGGGGGGTTGCAGTATTTTAGCACACAAATGGCTAATTTTGAACTCATTCCATTATTATCTATTGCCTCTATGTTGCAGAAGGTGCAGTTGCTTTAGTCTGCTGAAAAGCCTTTTTATTTTATTTTTTACTGTTTTGACACACCAGTGACTAGTTTTCAGGGAGATCCTTGTTTGTTCCTTTAGCTATACAACACAGGGGCTTTCTGTATATTGTTATACAAAGGGCTAGTTTTGAAGAGAATTTAGTTTATTTTTGTTTTGATGATGTTACAAAAGGATATAACTTTTCCAAATATTCCTGAAGCTTAGGTTGAGAAATACACAGGGAACTTTAAAACACACATACACACATTTCTGTTGGCTATGGTCTTTCAGACAATTGGAAAACTCATGCTCTCTTTACTCCACATGTTCCACTCCTTGAGACGCCATCAAATTCAATGGAAGAAAATTAGAATAAAATTCCAGCATAAATCCTTGTCAGGATGGAATTTATCACTAATAAAGGCATTAACTTACAGTTTTATAAAATGTAAATGTGACACCTGAATTAGGATAAAGGATTATCCCAGAAATTGGAATTCCCAATATTGTCTTGAAATGCAGATTTATGTTCTTCCCTTTTTCTTTCCTGAACCTATAATCTTCTGAATCTCAACTTTAAGACAATATTCTTGATAAACCCACAGTGGTATCTTATGGTCACTGAAGTCAATGGACTTATGCCACTGTTAGTTGTGGACTAAAACTTTCGGGACTGTGAGTGCAAAAGATAGATTTCCCTGTCACAAAATATGAAGTGCCCAGTGCTATACATAATAATGAATGAGAGTGTGAGCATATTCACATTTGTGCAACTCTAGGGCTGCAGTAAAATGCACCTCTCAGTTAAACGCTCAGGATGCTGCACAAGACGAGGCAGATGATCACAATCACCTAAGAAGTATGGTTCCATCATCTGTCAACATACTCAAAGGCAAGCTATAATTTTACATTAAGGACAGGTATTTGTTACTGCTAAAGGCCTGAATATTTGATATGATCTGGAAGAAATTCTAAGCAAGTGGTCCTGCAGGACTTTCTTGCTGGTTTCTCTTACTTACAGTCTCCCATCACTATCCAATAATATACGTAACTTTTGCAGTGATAATAAATTATGTAAATTAAGCAAACAAATGCAAATTTTATGGCCTAATTAATTCTGACTATAGTATTTGTGCTGATTATATTTATACACAGTATACACTAAAGGTTAACAGGTCTAGATGAGTATTCTGACAAACAGGTAGCTCATAGTGGAGAAAGGCCATTTGAAAAACATTTGCTGTTTTTAAAAGTGAACACATCTAAGGGTGTGTTCAGACGGATCTTTTGATCTGCCATAGGAACGACTCCCTTGCGGATCAAAAATGCACGACCAGACAGAAACATCTGCGAAATATTCCGGTCCCATAGGCATCCCGTTCTGCTGCGCCTCCAATCCTGATTTAAAAAGTAGCAGTTTCAATGTAGGGTTTTCGCTTACCCGCGCAACAACTGCAGACTTTCTTCCGTCTGGTCACTCCATTAGCGCGCGATGCTCCCGTCGGCTCGGTCTGACGTCAGACCGAGCCGACGGGGGCGCGATTTTTAAAAATTGAAACCCCATGTGTGCTTTAACGAGGAAACGCATTCAGCGATAAGCGCTGTGAGGAATGTAATATTCATGCTTATTTCTTTTAGGGACAAGATGTTACCGCAATGGGAGATGGAGGGGGGAAGGACTGTTCTAACTTGCAAAATAGTCCCTCCATTGATCATGATGGCAAGGGGGAGGACCGGGACTTTGCTGAAAACCCTCCGCGATCACCTCAGTTCTCCAAGGAGGCGCAGCCTTGCCTATGCGAATGTACAAAACTTTTTTAAAAAAAATCCTCGGTGGATGCCGTGTAGACAAATCACGGTGGGAACAATGCGCGGTGAGGCTATTTCATGGGGGGGCATCTGGTCGTGCTAGGCTGGATTTAAAAAATTGGGATAAAATTTTAGGAGGGCTCATGGCGCGATTGACTGGCCGTCTGAACGCAGCCTAAGTTGCTTTTTTAGAAATTCCAAATAAAACAACATAATTGAAGTTTGCCAGGTTCTTCCTGTTGAATACCTTTCAAATCTTATTACACTAAAGCCAAAACCCTGTTTTCCAAGATAATGTCTTGCTCTGCCTTTTTTGTCACATTGGAAGTTCACTATTTTTCAATCTGGCCATCCTTTGTACTCCAAACCAAACATCTTCTAAGGCCCCATTTTTTTGGCCTTAGAATGGAATTAGAAAGTAGACAAGTGGGAACCTGCCAGGGCTTGTGGGATTGATCTCACCTCTCCCTCCTCCACTATTTCCTCTTTCCCATTCCTGCAATCCCCCATAGACATGCCACTTCTCCTCCTTTGAGGGTTGCCAACCTCCAGGTGGGGCCTGGAGATCTACTGGAATCACAATGGCTCTCCAAACTAAGGTTCCTCTTAGGGTTGCCAGCTTTAGGTTGGGAAATTCCTGGAGATTTGGGGGTGGAGCCTTGGGAGGGTGAGGTTTGTGGAGGGAAGCAACTTCAGCAGGGTATAATGCCATAGAGTCCACCATCCAAAGCAGCCATTTTCCCCTGGAGAACTGATCTCTGTCAACTGGAGAGCAGTTGGGTGATTGCAAGCCCCCACCTGGAAGTTGGCATCTCTAATACCCCTGAAGGAAATGGTTGCTTTGGAGGGTGGAGTCTATGGCATTATACTTCTTTGATATTGTCTCCCATCCTCAAACCTCACCCTCTCCAAGTTCCACCTCCCAAATCTCTAAGAATTTCCTAACCTGGAGTTGGCAGTTCTATCTCCTTCCAACACAACAGCCAACCTACCTTTATCTGCCCCTCTGTCAAGCTTTCCCCCTCCCCCACTGGAAAACTCCCCCATACATAGGAAAACTGTTGCTCAGTTGTGTGGTTCCAGTCACTGGGCCAGGCCCCTTTGCATGGTAGGAACTCTTGGGGTAGCATCTTACTTTCTCCTCTATCCTGCAACCCACACTATTTTCTCTTTCCTTCCTTCTGGCCACCCCATATCCTCTTCCTGTCCTGTCTCCTTCTCTTCTTCTTAGACATTCACCAACCTAACGTTTATCTGCCTCCCATCTTCAGTTATATTTATTTCATTTTTGCCTCACCTTTCTTCTCAGTGGGCACCAAAGCAGCTTACATTATCCTACTCTCCTCCTTTTTATCAGCACAACAACCTTGTGAGATGGGTTAGGTCAAAAGTATGGGACTGGTCCAAAATCACCCTGTGAGCTTCCACAGCCAGATGAGAATTTGAACTTGGATCTCCCAGATAGGGAAGGGTATGAACAGGCTAACAAACCAAAGTTCCTCATGAATTCTGGCCAATTCGGAGTTCACAAACTGCGGTTTGTGAACTGACAAACCATAACAAACTCCAACATTTTGGGGGGGCAGTTCATGGTGGTTTGGACCCTTCATAGAGAACAGAATGCTACCCCTAAATCTTGCTCTTCATGACAAACAGCTGAAGGGCCAGGAGCTCCCTGCTGCTCAGCTGTTTGGTTTAAATGATTTGGAGCCAGAGCCTTCTCTGCACTGGCCCAGCTGTCTTGGGCTCGCTGGCGCAGCCTGTTTAAATGGGCTATGCCAGGAAGCTGGCAGCTGCCTCTGGCTCCATGACAGCCCCTTTAAATGGGCTGTGCCAGCCATGAAAAAAGGAGACAGGATCACCAGAGAAGAGGCATACCATCTCCTTCTCTCTTGGCCGTGTGACCAGGAGAAGGGGGAGCTGTCTGACAGAAAGTGGGAGTGGTCTCCCCTCCACTTTTCTCCTGGCTACAGCAAGCAGTGGACAGGAAAAAGTCTGCAGGGGATTTCCTGGGAGAAAGTGGTGGGGAGAACCTTCTCTGAACAGGCCCAGCTGTTTTGGGTTTACTGGCGAAGTCTGAATAAAGGGGTTATGCCAGGGGCCCAGAGGCAGTTGCTGGCTCCCTGTCATAGCCCCTTTAAACAGGCTGCATGAGCAAACCTGAGACAGCTCAGCCTGTGCAGAGAAGGCTTTCCATGCCAGCTCAGCCGCCTCTGGCCCCCTCTTGCAGTCCAGTTTTAAGAGACTGCAGGAGGAAGCCCAAGACTGCTGAGCTGGCAGGAAGAGCTACACAGTCATGAGAGTGGGAGATGGGACGCCTCTTCCCCAGCGATCTCATCTCCCTCTCTCCTGGCTGGTGCAGCCTATTTAAAGGTGTATGCCAGAAAGCCAGAGGCAGCTCCCAGCTTCCTGGCGTAGCTCTTTTAAATGGGTGTTGTGTGTGAGCCCAAAACAGTTGGACCAGTGCAGAGAAGGCTCTCCATGCCAGCTCAGCTGCTTCTGGCTCTGATCGAGGCTAGGCAGATGTCTTTTGGGCCAGGGATCACTAGCAGCTGTTGGTCTGCCAAGTGTAAAGCTCTTTGAGGGACATACTGGGGGAGACGGTCCTGAAGATACATTGGTCCCAGACCACACAGGGCTTTAATGTCAGAACCTTGAAGACACCTGGAGACAAAGTACTCAACTGGAACCCAATGCAGCTGACAGAACACTGGTTGTATGTGTGCTCTTATGGGCATCCCAGTAAGGACGCAGCTGCATTTTGAACTAGCTGACATTTCCATATCAATCTAAAGGGCAGCCCTGTATAGAGTGAGTTATGATAGTCCAGCCTGGAGGTGACTGTTGTGTGGATCACTGTAGCTAGGTTGTGAGGGGAGAGGTAGAGAATCAATTGCCTGACCAGCTGAAGATGATAAAAAGCTGATCTGGCAACATTAGTGACTTGGGCCACCATTGAAAGTGAGGCATCCAAGATCATGCCCAAGTTCTTCACCATTGGCATTGATATTAATAATGCCACACCAAGGACTGGGAGCTGGATCCCCAATTCTGTCACCTCGCAGCCCAGACACAGGACCTCTATCTTTGATGGATTCAATTTCCATCAACTCTGCTTCAACCGACCAGCCACAATCTCCAAAGCCCTGGCCAGGACCTCTGGGGTGGAGTCTGGTCAGCCATGCATCAACAGATACAGCTGGGTGTCATCAGCATACTTGTGAGAACCCAGTCCAAACCTCCGGACCAGCTGGGCAAGGGAGCGCATATAGATGTTAAATAACATGGGGGAGAGAATAGTTCCCTGAGGGATGCTATACCACATATCTGAGGATAATGTGGTGAAACACACTCCCCTATCACCAGCCTCTGTCCCCAACCATGGAGAAAAGAGCCAAACCACTGCAAGGCAGTCATTTGTATCTCCATGTCGGTGAGGTGGTGAGCCATAAGATTGTAATCAACTGTGTCAAATGCTGCTATTAGATCAAGAAACAACAGCAGCGCTGATACGCCTTGGTCCAGGTGTCTCCAAACATCATCTGTGAGAGTGATCAGTGCCATCTCCATCCCATAGTCGGGGAAGAAGCCAGACTGGAATGGATCCAGGATAGAGGAATCATTCAGGAAAGCCTGGAGCTGTTCCACCACCACCCTCTCAGCTACCTTACCCAGGAATGGAAGATTCAACACTGGACAGTAGTTGGCTGGATCCAAAGGATCCAGGGATGGTTTTTTCAAGTGCGGTTTCACCACTACCTCCTACGAACAGACCACACATAAACACTCAGAATTTATTTTCTGATCCACAACCTAAAGTCAGCTACAGGCTATGACTAAGTGAGGTTATGTTTACATGATAATACAACAGCTGTAATTACACAGGCCAATGTTAAAACAGATCCATGACTCCAGAGAAAAACTGTCAAGGTCACATAAAACTGGCAGAACATAGAAACCCCACATTAACTGAGAACTGAAACAAAGGAACTCTTCAAAAGTTAAATTTCAGTGTGGGCAAGTATGATGATTACACATGATCACTTATTTCACTGTGTGCATGTGCCATGCCTATTTTGGCTTTCTGATTACCACCACATATCAGAATCTATATAGGTCTCATGCTTTTTCCTTTATGGAAGCAGACCTACACTATGTATAAAATCTGGTTCTCATGTGACCAGTGGACCAGTCTTTGTCCAAAGGTTTCCATTTGTTCCTCCAAAATGAATACACAGCATGAACTCCATCAGCACAAAACACATTATGGTATGCAATTATCATTACTAGACCTGAGGCTGAATGTAAACACATACATACAATTTTGGAGTCACTAGGCCAGAAAAAATTGGCATCTACCTGCAAGTTCCAAACCCCAAATCCAATGCTCCATCTTTCATGCTCTACACTCTATAAAACACAACGTACCTTTGCTGAGGTATAACATCACCTGTCTACCTATCCTGTAATAGACAACCCCTACTGGAACAGCCAAACATCCTACAAAAGTTTATTGTATATACCATAATGTACTCTGTAGAAATACTTTTAAATCTTCTGGAAAGGCTGCTTACATCCAACTGATAAAATGAAGCTTTACCAAACAAGCATTATGGGGAAAGCTGAAAAAGAAATCTATATAGTTTCTGTAAAATATCTGCATTACAGATGCCAAGTTAACAACAAGAAGAACTAGGGTGTTCTCTCTAGCTGCACCGAAACTATGGAATGAGCTCCCAGCTCAGATCCCAGCACTACGGGATTTGCAACAATTCCGTAGAGCAGTAAAGACTGAGCTCTTCTATCAAGCATTTTGATAGGCTTGCCACACTGGCAGTACTGCAGCAGCACCAGCACTTTATACAGCACTTTATACAGAATGCCGCCATATTTAAATGTAATTTAGTATTTATTGTATTGTTTTTAGATGTAGTAATATTGTGTTTTAAATTGTATACTGGTTTTAACTGCTTGTAAGCCGCCCTGAGCCGCTTCAGCGGGAGGGTGGGATAAAAGTCCAACAAATAAATAAATTAATAAAATAATAAATAAATTTTACAAAGGCCCAAGAGTTATGGTGGGATCATCTATCTGATGCAGAGAACTTCATGTTGCTGCATCCAGACAAAACAAAAAGCATTGAAGCACAACTCTGGAGAGAGACAATATGTCCTGACACTACTGACTAATTTGAGATATACAAGCAGACAAGTTTGTTTCACACATAACCTTCATTAGCTCCATCCACCTCTCCATGCCCTATTATCTCTGGGAAGAAGATACCATATGAGACACCACAATACTAGTTTCACCTCTACTGGAATCTCCCTGGATCCATTATGAGAAGTCTTCTTTCAGAATGGGTGGAAATACTGTTCTGAGCTCTTTTGAGGAATGCCAGGATATGTCTGAATGTATATAACTACCTTTCATGCCACATCCAAGAATTCGTATCTGAGCAGGGTCAACTGGAATGAAGAAAAAATCCACACTCTCATACCTCACTTTTCCTGCACATTACGGGGCAGTTCACTTCATGACTGCTGAAGTCCCACAAGCTTTGAAAAAATGAAACTCTTAGTGACCTTTCATTTTACAGAGCAGAAATAAAGCTGTGCACAAGGAGTGATCTGTGCAGTATGCTCTTTGTACCACAATATTTTTCATTTTCATTTATGGACTTGGGTTATAAAATATTTGTTCTTTCTGCTTGCTGAAAATCCAGCATATTCTATGAGTGCTCTTATTGCAGGTCACTGACAGGGTTTTTCAGGATGAAGGAGAAGATTCCTTTTTATTATTATTATTCTGTGATATACATTTATGAGTGTGATTTCAGTAAAGCTGGTAACATTCTTATGAGCAATATAGGATAAAATCTCAATGGACTAGAACCTTCGATTCACGGTAATGGCTGTAAACATTATGTATTAACATTTTTGTTTGTTTACATTCACTATCAAACCTTAAGTATGTGGGATTTACTAGATTAGTTGCCCCCCTGCTTGGGCACCCTGATTTTACACTCAGTAACTCAGATAACTGAGATATTAGGGAATCTATACTCTGCAGCAGAGCCAGATTTTAAAAAATTGTAGAGTTTTCCATTCTGTACAATCATTCCAGGATATTCTGGGCAGTGAATCAATCTTGGGGAATTGCAAAATCGAGTTACAGGGAGGATCGGAATGAAGACTAACTTGAAGAGTCAAAATAAGGGGAAGATGGTCACTAATAGTGAAGTCACCCACTGTGAAATCTTTAACATAAGGCTTCAATGATGGGGAAATTAAGACATAATCGATTACATGGCAGCCCATCCTGGAAACAAAAGTAAACTCTCCAGAATATGGAAAGTCAATCAAACCATTTAACCAAATTCTATTATATTGCATACAAAATTTAGCAAAACAAATACCTGCTGGGTTTAGGAGACTGTCCTTGGATTGACTTGCATAGGAAAAAGTGAGTGGAAGAGTGTCTTCTGGATTGATTTCAAGAACATTGAAAAGTATACTACAATCCTTACATTCTGTTGTGTTAAACTGGAACAATGGCCATGCATTCAAATGAGCATCTGAATGTGTATATAATGCAATGCAATACAGTCAGAAAGATTGCATCATCATTCAGATGCACGGGTAAATGTGCACTGACTCCTTACTAAATTTAGACATGGAATACTCTCTCCCTCTGGCTAAAACAGAGATTCAGGTTTCCTTACTCAGCAGGACTCACCCTTTAGAAATATTAATTGGTTCTTCTCGTCATGTTGTAATCCCACAATCATGTCGTATTATACTGTAATCCTTTACAAATGTTAGTTTTTCTTATGCTTAGCACAGTACTCTCCATGATTACAAGTTAATGTTTTCCCTACAATGGCCATCTTCTAGACCAACTCTGAATGGATTCATTGCATTTAAGTTGTATCTTCACCTCACAAGAGGCTGAAACCTCAGACCTTTCTCATCATTCATCATTTGTAACTACCACATCATTTTCTCACAACTGAATCACTTAAAACAGAATTTACAAAAAGTCTCTCTTTGCTACAACTCCATCTGTTCCTCCTTCCTCTTGTAAACTGGGTTATAAGGGTGCCTGTAAAATGGTTATGTTTTCCATACATCTGCGAAAGTTAGGTCTGATACATGAAGTTTGTGCTGGAATAAATTTCCCTAAAGCCCTAGTCTTTAGGCTGTACCTAAACCTCAGTTCTCCCAATGGACCTTAAAGAAACATGCATGGTGTTTTCAAGTTTATACCATTGTCTAATATGGTTTCAGGCTTGTTTGTGTGACTAAAACAGCCCTGGTCGCCTTGGTAGATGACTTGCACTGAAAGATTGAAGAGGAGATCCAACCCTGATGAGTCTCCTGGGTTGAGTCTCATCTTCAGGGGCCCTACTTCAGGTGCTCCCCATGATCTGAGGCAAAGCAGGCGGAAACCTGAGAAATAATTTTCTCAGTCAGGGCATTAAAATCCATCTGTCCCTATTCATCATCTTCTACTAGTGGGTGAAGACTTTTCTGTTCCCTCTAGCATACCACAATTCTTCTCATTGTTTCTTTTTAATTTTTGGTTTTAGATATGTATTGTTTTTAAAAGTTGATTAAGGTTAGGCTGGAAAATAGTGTCTGGCCCAACTTCTTCTAGTGAGTTTCACAGTAGAATAGGATTTGGAACTGGATTTCTTCTCACTCCTAGCTCAACATTCAATCCACGAGACTATAGTAGCTGTCTGCAGTATATGCTGTCCCACCTATTACTCCCAACTAGCCAATTAACTGGACTGGAGAAAAAATATTTAGCACAAATTACTTTATGAATTAGAAATGGAACCTGCAGGCAAGTTGAAGCTAAATTCCAATAGAAGTATATCATAGAACTATTAGCAAACTAAGAGGAGAATAGTCTTACATTAATATGGAACTAAGTGTCAATGACCTAGCACATTAATCTTGTTACTTCACTACTTTACAGACATTAAACATGAAGAGGATTTCAACAGTAAATGCAGTAGGCAAAATTTTACCACATCTTAGAATTAGAATAATAGTGCTATGCTTAAACTTTCATACTGCAGACATTATCGTTTATAAACAGTGCCTTAATTTTTTCAATGAATAGGATGTGGCTGCTTCAAGGAAATTTAAGACTGCCTCTTTGAATTTAAAATACATCCTGACATCTCATTGAAATAATGGAAGCACTCTAGAGAAATGGAGAAACTTATGGGGAGGGGGAGACATGACAGAGTAGTCCTGCAGAAGCCACAATATTTCCATCTTAACCTATTGTCCTGCCACCAGAACTCTCAAAGCCAGCCTCCCGACACCACTGCCTCCCAAGCCAGCTTCAAGAGGTTCCATCCAGGCGACCCCTGCACTTACCTGGGAGACTGGGGAGGTTGGGGTGAAAACTAGGGGCCTGGAGAATGGTGTGGCTGAAGAAGGGGTGGCAGGAACCTGCGGCGCCCCCCAGTTGCTGCAGCTGGGCTGGGGCCTGGCAGAAGAGTTGCCCTATGCAGCTGGGGAGTTGGCCATGCCAAGCCCATGGTCCGGCATGACAGCTCACCCATATCTGAGAGGCTGCTGGCCTGCAGTCAGTGACAGCTGTGGGGCCAACAAGCACAAGGCTGCATGGCACAATGGAGACACTCAGTGTCTCCCTGTAAATAGGGGGCAGGGCAATGGGAAGGAGGGCTCAGGGGAACTACAGGGGGAGGGACTGGGAACAGGGAAGGATAAAAGAATGCAGCAATGATGGGTTGAGGAGGACTGCCCTGAGAAGCCAGCTGAGAGAGAAAGAGACGGCAAGGGACCCAGGAGGAGCACTGTGGACAGCACTGTGGTGAGGTAACCCCCTTCCCCGCTCAACAAATTGAGACCCCAGATGCCAGGAGGGAGGAAGGTGACATGATGGCCAGGTGAACAGCAGGGTGGAGTCTAGGAGGGATGAGGAGTGGTCTGACAATTCATGCAACACCTGTGAACCCATGAACGTTGGATCCAGTGATCCATCAGCAGAAGGCACAAATGTGGATCTTTCCCTGTTCCCCCTTCCCCCAGCAATTCATTCTAACTCCAGAAAAGTTGATTCCCAATATTCTGAGACCCACATGGATGAACAATCAAGAGAATAGGAAGAATACACTGGGGAGGGGGCAAAATAATTCAACCCCACTATTTTGTCAGTGAGGCAAACAGAAAATATCTGCAGTTCCTGAATTCATGATTCACTAAATCCAACCCAGTGAAATCCATAGCAGTCCTCCTGTTGTTGTTGTTCTTCAGTCACACAGTCGAGTCTGACTCTTTGCAACCCCATAATCTACATCACACCAGGCCCTCCTGTCTTCTGTTGTCCTCCAGAGTTTGCTTAATTTCATGTTCGTTGCATCGATAACACTGTCTAACCATCTCATCCTTTGCCATCCCCTTCTTCGTTTACCTTCAATCTTTCCCAGCATCAGGGTCTTCTCCAATGGCTTATCTCTCCCTTCTCATTTGGTGGCCAAAGTATTTGAGCTTCAGTATATGGCCTTCCAAGGAACAGTCAAGGTTGAATTCTTTTAGGCTTGACTAATTTGATCTCCTTGCAGTCCAAGGGACTCTCAAGAGTCTTCTCCAGCACCATAATTCAAAAGCAGCTATTCTTTGGCGCTTGGCCTTCCTAATGGTCCAACTCTCACAGCCATACATTACTACTGGGAATATCATTGCTTTGACCATATGGACTTTTGTTGGCAGGGAGATGAGTCTACTTTTTATTATGCTGTCTATGTTTGACATAACTTTCCTCCTAAGGAGCAAGCATCTTTTAATTTCATGGCTGCAGTCACCGTCTGCAGTGATCTTGAATCCCAGGAATGTGAAGTCTGTCACTGCTTCCATGACTTCCCCTTCTATTTGCCAAGGAGTGATGGGGCCGGATGCCATGATCTTAGGGTTTTTTTATGTTCAGTTTCAAGCCAACTTTTGGGCTCTCCTCTTGCACAGTCAACAAGAGGCTCTTTAGGTCCTCTTCACTTTCTGCCATTAGAGTGGTATTGTCTGCATATCTGAGGTTGCTGCTGTTTTTCTCGGCAATCTTAATTCCAGCTTGTGATTCATCCAGGCTGGCATTTCACATGATGTAGTCTGCATATAAATTAAATAAGCAAGGGGACAATATAAATCATTGTTGTACACCTTTTCCTATTCTAAACCAATCTGTTGTTCCATATCCAGTTCTGTCACTTCTTCACCTTTATGCAGATTTCTCAGCAGACATATGAGGTGGTCTGATATTCTCATCTCTTTAAAGAATTGCCACAGTTTGTTGTGATCCACTGCCACAGCTCCTGCTGAGTCTGAGCACATGGCTCCAGTAGAGGAGCTAAGTGCTGCTGGGGATGAGCTGAGGCTGATTCCCGCCTAGTCAGCACTCCCCCCGCCTCCACCAGTTTCCCACTTGAGAGAACAGTGCCGACGGGACACAGCAGCCCGGTGGCGAGAGGCACACATGCACCACAGATGCTCATTCAGCCCTGAGTACTAGCAGGAGCCAGGATGTGCTTGGGGCACGCTAAATGCCAGCAGCTTAGTAAGCTATTTATCCCTCGCATTCACGTCGGCAAGTTGTGCCACCAACTAGTCACTTTGATGAAGCTCTGCACCTCCTTGCTCGTGTTCTTGATCCCCAGTTCCTGTCTCAATGTTCTTGGCTCCCTGACCTCGGCTTGCATGACTACACTTAGACCTGCACTTTGAACCTTTGACTCCTGGACTCTTGACTTTCAGCAACTCTGGCTTATGGACAACTCTGACAGTTTGTGTTTTGGACTTGGTTTCTCTGGTTGGTTTGTCTGCCTGGCTCTTGACCCCGGACTGTACCTTGACCACCCCACATTGCCTTGTGCTTTGAACCTGGTTTTTCCTGGCTCTTGACCCCGGACTGTGCCTTGACTCCCTCGCTCTTGCCTGGCCCTACACCCCGACCTGTGACATCCACACAATCAAAGGCTTTAGTGTGGTCAATAAAGCAGAAGTAGATGCTTTTCTGGTACTCCCTTGCTTTCTCCATAATCCAGCGAATGTTGGCAATTTGATCTCTAGCTCCTCTACCTCTTCGAAACCCAGCTTGTACTTCTGGCAGTTCTCTATCTACGTACTATTGAACCCTAGCTTGTAGGATCTTGAGCATGACTATGCTAGCATGTGAAATGAGTGCAACTGTGCAATAGTTTGAACATTCCTTGGCATTGCCCTTCTTTAGGATTAGAATGTAAACTGACCTTTTCCAATCCTGTGGCCACTGTTGCATTTTCCAAATTTGCAGACATATTGAGTGTAGCACTTTAACAGCATCATATTTTAAGACTTTGAATAGCTCAGCTGGGATACCATCACCTCCACTAGCTTTGCTGTTAGTAATGCTTTTGACAGCCCATTTGACTTTGCACTCTAGGATGTCTGGCTCGAGGTCAGCAATCACACCATCGTGGCTGTCAAGGACATTGAGGTCCTTCTTGTATAGTTCTTCTGTGTATTCTTGCCACTTCTTTCTAATCTCTTCTGTTTTTGTCCTTTATCATGGCCAGCTTTGCATGGAATGTTCCCTTGATTTCTCCAGTTTTCTTGAGGTGATCTCTAGTCCTTCCCATTCTATTGTTTTCCTCTATTATTTTGCATTGTTCATTCAGGAAGGCCTGGTTATCTCTCTTTGCTGTTCTCTGGAAATCTGCATTCAGTTGGGTAAATCTTTCCTTTTCACCTTTGCCTTTCACTTTCCTTCTTTCTTCAGCTATTTATAAAGCCCCAGGAACAACAATACACAAACAGACCCTGCGATATGAGTAACATTTAGTACGATTTATATTGCTTTTTAAAACTTTATAAGAATACAAAAATTTGTCCAACATTCTCAACTCTACATAGTTATTCCATTCAGCTTCATGTTGATTTTCATTGACCATGGTTTTTTCCAGGACACTATGAAGGAAATAAGAAATTATAATACTGAGCAGGATTAAGAAGCTGACACCTCCTTACAATATAGGATTACTCCTGAGAAAGACTGCAAAGTTGAAATGAGTTTATAACTGGGTGCTCATTGAGAATGTTGGACTTTTTTTACTATACTATACAGTTGAGAATGTTGTACAAATATCTGCATTCTTATAAGGTTTTAAAAAGCAATATAAATCTTACTAAATGTTACTCACATCACAGGGTTTGTTTGTGTATTGTTCCTGTAGGATACCTGTGATCCCTTTTGGTTTGTACTATTTGTAAAGCCTCATCAGACAGCCACTTTGCTTTCTTGCATTTCTTTTTCTTTGGGATGGTGCTGATTGCTGCCTCCGTCCATAGTTCTTCAGGCACTCTATCAAATCTAGTCCCTTAAACCTACTCTTCACCTCTACTGTATATTCATAAGGGATGCGATTTAGGTCAAACCTGAATGGTCAAGTGGTTTTCCCAACTTTCTTCAGTTTAAGCCTGGATTTTACAATGAGTAACTCATGATCTGAGCCACAGTCAACTCCAGGTCTTGTTTTTACTGACTGTATAGAACTTCTCCATCTTTGACTGCAAATGACATAATCAATCTCATTTCAGTATTGTCCATATGGTGATGTCCATGTATAGAGTCGCCTTTTAGGTTGTTGGAAGAGGGTGTTCGCTATGACCAGCGTGTTCTCTTGACAAAACTCTGTTAGCCTTTGCCCGGCTTCATTTTGTTCTCCAAGGCCAAACTTGTCCGTTATTTCGGTTACCTTCTGACTTCCTACTTAGCATTCCAGTCCCCTATGATGATAAGGACATCTTTTTTATGGTGTTAGTTCTTGGAGGTGTTGTAGGTCTTCATAGAGCCAGTCCATTTCATGCTCTTCACCCTCTTGGCTGCTACCAGAGCCAGGGCCTTTTCAGTGGTGGCTCCATACTGGTGGAATGAGCTCCTGGATAACATCAGGGCCCTGCGGGACCTTTTGCTGTTCCACAGGGCCTGTAAAATGGAGCTCTTCCACCAGACTTTCAACTAGGAGCCGCCACTGACTAATGTACCACCAAAACATGCTATGGCCTACATGAATATCATGTGGATACCGCCGCTGGTGAGGGGGCTGTATACTGATGCCGCCATCAGTTTGCTTTGTACTGTTAGATTTTATGATGTTAGGGATCTGTTTATGTATATTTTATTGTATTTTATCAAACTGTTTGTTTTACTGTTTTAATGTTGTTCGCTGCCTTGAGCCAACTCCCGGCAAGGCGGGATATAAATTGAAAATAATAAATAAATAATAAATAATATTCTGTGTCAGTGGTTAGGGCATAGACTTGGATTACTGCGATGTTGAATGGTTTGCCTTGGATTTGAGATCATTCTGTCTTTTTCAGACTGTATCTCATTACTGCCTTTTTCACTCTCTTGTTGACTATAAGGCCACACCACTTTTTCTATGGGGTTCTTGACCAGAGTAGTAGATATAATGGTCTTCTGAGTTAAATTCACCCATTCCCATCCAGTTTAGTTCACTGATTCCCAAGATGTCAATGTTCAGTCTTGCCATCTCAGTTTTGACCACATCCAACTTTACTTTGATTCATAGATCTTACGTTCCAGGTTCCTATACAGTACTGCCATTTCCTTCTCCACTGTAAACAAACCAGCCAAATGCTCCTCTCTTCATAAAAAAATTAGGGCCAAACCAAACACAGAGGGACGCTTCTCCCCCTCTCAAATAAGCTACCCCCCAATACTGAAAACTCATATCCATTAAAATAATTTTCAGACCCTAGGCTTTATGTTCTGAGAAAGTACAGATAACGGATTGAGGCTCATTTACCACTCTTATTTACCACTCCTAGATACCTGATAATTATTTCTTTTGTGCCCTGTATTCGACTTATGCTCTAATCATGATAATGTACCTTTTCTGTACTATCACCTAGCTAAACCTCTGGTTTGTGTTCTGGTAAGCTCTTGCATTGATTACTGCCGCCTTCTCCCCTTATCACATCTCTGTCCCCTCACCAAAACTTGCACTGCCAAAATATTAACCTCATCTCTCCTACTGCCCAATTTTTCCTCACTAACACCCCTCCCCAAATCCTTAAACTGGATTCCCAATAGCTTCTTCATTAAGCACCAATTCTCTGCCTTCAGCCATATATTTTCTTCTAAATGCACCCTGTTCATTCATCCTTTTTTCACATTATATCTCTACCCATGTATTTTGCAGTTCTGGCACCCAGCCCTCTTAAAGATAACTCCTTGCAATATCCCATGTTACAGCATACTTTATGATGGGCATCCTGTTTCCAGTTCTTAAACTTTAAGGCCTAGAGCCCACTTTGTTCAGGTGTGCTTTCTTGTTTGCACTGTACTCTTTAACTAAGGTTGCCAGGTCCCCCCAGCCACTGGTGGGGGATGGGGGGTAGGGTGGCCAGGTCCTGGTTGGGAAACTCCTGGACCTGGGAGGACACAAGGACCTCAGTGGCCATAGAGTCCACCCTCCAGAACATCCATTTTCTCCAGGGGAACTGATCTCTGTAATCTGGAGATGAGATGTAATTCCGGAGGATCCCCAGGTCCCACCTGGAGGCTGGCATCCCTATAATGGGGACAACTGACTGTTCTGGTCCTTCTGATGTTGTGATTTTAAGATTCTCTACAGGTGCAATTCAGGATTCCCTATTGTAGATTATTATTTAGGAAACCTTCCTAGGAAAGGACTGAACTGATGGGGTGGCTCCCCCCATTAGATAATACTACCCAGTTCAGAATTATTTGACTCTTTATCCAGTGCATCAACTGAAGTTAATCCGCAGTATTACTAATATAAGGACAATCACTTTTTTCCTGCTCTCAGTCTTTTAAGGAGCCTGTTTGTTCTGTCTGGTGTTAAGAGGACGTTTGATTCAACACTGTTTTTTTTTTAAATTTATTGTAGTAGGCTTATAGCCCACCCTACCCTGCACAGGGCTCATGGAGGGTAACAATGAGAGCCAACAATACATTAAAACAGTAATAAATTAATTATTGTATAATAAAATCGAATTCATAACAACAATTTTTAAATTATGGAATCAGAGGACGATCAAAAGTTTGACACAGCAAGTATGTCTTCTCTCAGAAGAGACTGTGTTTCATGTGTGACTGTGGGTGTTAGGATGGACTACCAGAGCAAGGGGAGGGCAATGCAGATTTATATTTTGAGGCAGCTGTTTCCATACCTTCTCCCTCCCAGAAGGCAAAAGTACAACCTGATACTTCTTCCACCCATTGCCTATTTAGTCCACAGGGGATGCAGAAGAAAAGCCTCAGGATTATGGCCTGAAACACTGCTTTTTCTCTCTCCCTCCCTTATGCATTAAAATTCCAGCCTAATGAAAAGTTTTGAAGAATATAAAGGCTTGCATACAGATTTGTGTCATTTGGGCAGGTTGTAATAAAAAGTATTACATGGCTTTTGTTTTAGGATATTTCTATGAAGGTCTGCATTTTCCTCACACACATTCTTTACCAGCATTTATTCCTTTCCTACAGCAGCTTTTGCAGCATTGAGCTCTGTTGATTTAGGGATGTTTCTCTGCAATGCTATTATGAACCTCCTCTACATCCTACTCCATTCAACATGGATCTAGCAATTATCACCCTGTTCCTTCCCATTACCAGCCGCACTCAATTAGCCCCACTGCTGCACTTTATACCATTCCCCGTATAGAGGGGAGAGGTGGTGCTATTTAGAAGAATAATGTTCAATAGAATTCTCCATGATGTATCCCAGCAGTGTTCTCAGAGCCATAGCATACTCCAGCTGTTCTTTTGCCTGTTTCAATGTCTAGATGACAAACAAATACACCCATTGTTGTCAACTGTTATTTCCTAAGCAATGTTCTGAATGTGACAAGCAGGTTGAGGCAAGCAGATGGAGTTGGCTCAATCAGTAAAAACAATGTTTTGTTTAAATGATACATGTCAGGGTTTTTTTTACAAAAAAATAATAGTGATAAGGACTGTTTTCAAAACTGTCAGACTACTTATGAAATAAGCTCTCACTTTTTAAAGTTTATTTTCAATTGTAACTTCAGTACTGAAGAAGGCTTGGCAACAGTGACTCCCTTCTGCTCCTTTAGCTGACAAAATGGCTAACAAGAAGAGAATGAGACAATGCAGGAAAGTAAGTAGAGGAAGTGGTGAAGGAATAGAACTGGGGATAGGAGAGATAAGCCACAGATGTTGAAATGCAGGAATTGATCCTATCCAGGCATTCCAGGGTGGAGAATTAGTCTTCAGTTCAACTGAAAGGGAAAGACACCTCCCTGGCCCATTGATTTAGCTTCCATGCCATACCCAAGAACTATTAGGCAGTTGATGCTACTATTCCTTTTACCAATGGCTGGTAGTTACTGTCACAATAGCAAACTTGTTCTTCCACAGGAGCAACTCATTCACTGCTAGAAAAAAGGAAATCTTTAGTATTTAGTGTTTCATCCATTAATTAGAAGCACACCTTCTTGAGAGCAGCAGCACAGAGATTTGGTCAAGCAAGGCAGTCCCCATCTATTGCTTACTGACACTGAATCCCTGCATAGCAGATCCACCATACTGTTATAAACAGACAGTCCAAGTTAATGGGTATCTACCCATGGATGGAACAATTCCTATTTTTAGCATAGATCCTATCACACTTGATGGTTTAAATATGCACCAGAGCCAATAGGACAATTTTAGTTTAGAAGGAAAATGAAGCATTCTTCAACTTGTCCTGATGTCATTGTTTATTAACAAGGGGAAGTTTGCATTTTCTAGCTGATGGCTGCTGGGAAATCTTAAATCTTAATCTGGAAAAACTGGGTTTGATTCCCCACTCCTCCACATGCAGCTGGGTCAGTTACAAGTTGCTTTGGAGCTGTTCTCTCAGGAGCAGTTCTTGAAAGAGCTCTCTCAACCCCACCTAGTTCACAGGGTGTCTGTTGTGGGGAGAGGAAGGGAAAGGAAATTATAAGCTGCTCTGAGACTCCTTCAAGTAGTGAAGGGCAGGGTATAAATCCAATCTCTCCTCCTCCTCTTCTTCAACTACCCTTCAAACATAGCAGTTTTATCCATTCTGTTATCTTCCTCTTCAGAAATCTGATTTTCCCCCGTCGTTTCAGTCATTACAGACACACGGCGCCAACAAAAGGTGAGGCATGTAACATAAACCCAGTTAGCAATTGCAGAGCAAGAACTAACCAATAAACATGTTTACCATGTGCTCTAATTCATTACATTTTTACTGACTGAAAAGGAGGATTTAATTATCTGGCGGGGCAGGGTGCTTCATTAGTTACTCTTGTTAAATATCTTTGTTTCCCTTAGCAAAATCCATTTTCTGTAGTTTTTAATGGTTTTTGTTTACACTGCATACAATTCTGAATACACATAAACATTAATAAATACACAAACATGGTCCATAGGACCTATTTCTCCATCGCTTTAGCAATACTACTACTAAAAAACAATAGGATGCCAACTACCTTACCCAAGGACATGTGGGACACTGGCAGTGAAACTCAGAATAGTTTGGTATGTCAAATCAGTTGTTCATGGGACAGGGCAGACGAATCATAGAGGTGCACGAGACATTCATCTAGGGAGCCAGACTTTAAGGAGCACAAGGCCTTGTGAGCAGGGCCGGCCCGTGGTATCTGGGCACCCTAGGCCAGTTTGTGGCCCTGCGCCCCCCTGCATTGCCAATCTCCCGGTGGGGCCTGAAGATGGGGGGGCGGCGCCAGCAAGCCAGGGAAGAGGTGGGGGGTTAAACCCCCATCTCTTCCCTCTAAGCGCCAGTGGCAAGAGGGGTTGCCTGAGTTGCCGGACTGCGTGTTCACCTGTGGAAAGTTAGAGCAGCTCTACGGAGGGGGCGAGCACCTGAAAGGCCGAGTCTGGGGCGCGTTCTTCTCTGCAGGAGCGAGTAGCTCCTCGGAAGAAGCCTAGGTGATGCGGCTTCCCCCATGCAGGTGGGCGGGCAGGCTGCAGGATGGACTGAGGGCGCTCAGAGCCCAGTCAGCCAGCAGGTGGGTGAGAGCGCGTGGCACAGCACCTTTTCCCGGCCTCGAGGAGCTGCCCCCCGCAACTCCTCGCTTGGGCACAGCGCCCACCAGCCTGGAGAAGTGGCACTGGCAGCCGCGGGGGCGGGGCAGTCTCCTGATCCCTCGCTGGCCCATGAGGGTCTTTGAAGAGAGAGTGGCTGCGATCTTTGACTGCCTCCTCCGGCGGACCCCAGGGCAGATGGCACCACTGCCGCACGCAATTCATCCTCCACACTGCTTTGCTGCGGCAGGGTGGAAATCCACCAGGGAAGAGGCGGGGAAGAGCTCTGGCCACCCTGCCTCCTGAGCCCCTCTGGGGCGTTCTTTGCTGGAAGTGGGGGGTGGAGAGGAGGCAGGGCGGCAGCTGGATTAATTTTGTACTTTTTGTCTCCGATGTGGCTAGCACTTCACTTCACTGAAAAAGAACTGTATTTCTTATGTTGATTGCTGAGAGTCTTTGCTGGACTAACTTTGTATTTTCTGGAAATGTATTTATGAAGAGTTGTGTTTTCTATGTGGCTAGCACTTTACTATTGAAGAAGGAACTGATGAGGACTTTTTCCTTATAAGAAATTTCTCTAGAGAATGGATTGGTGAGCCCCATGAATTACATGCTTTATTTGTAAATTTTCTGTAATAGTGTTTTGATTTTGGGTTGCTTACTCTATGATTATATTTCTTAGATAAACTTTTTCCTGGCAATGATGATGTAAGATCTTAAAATAACTAGGAAGCTGTGCTAGTAAGTTTTTTGTTATTATATGATTAATGTTTATGAATTGCACATATGATGAGGTATGTATATTGAATTTTTATATGAACTTTATAGAGTCTTCAGGCTGGAGAAAGACCACTGTATTGGTTGAAACGGATTTAATCATTCCGGAGGACACCGTTGCGACTCTGCATGTGACTCTGCATTTTTAGTCAGCTGTTTTTCAGTTTAAAACTGTTTGTTGTTACTAAAATAACATATACATTGTTAAAAGCACAATTTGTATTGGAATTCTGTAGCCTTTTCACAGTTCTTTTTGTCCTTTGAGTTTGTGGGCAGCCATAGCGTGGATCTACATGTGTTTTTCCCCCACACAGGAAACACACACACACATATGCATACACCACACACAGAGCGAAGCCACTGTTACCCAGGTAACATTTCAGCTCAGACCCCAAGTTTTCTGATTCAGGTCCTGGAGTCCCTGACAGAGTAATCCCAATATAGGCACTTCCTTCCTGGAAGGGTTGGTTACATGAACAGATTAGTTAAAAGGTCATTTACATAAAGGAGCCTACATAAACACAATAAGGAATTTATTGTTAATTTGGTTATTTAACTGCACAGCTGCTTGAAAATTTCATTAAACAGGAAGAACAGCCAAACTAGACTCAGTCTTGAAACAAAGGCTTTCCACCTTAGAAAAATATGGCTCAAGAAATTCATTCAGTAATTCTGAAAAATTACTCTACTAGTCCATGAGCTTGGTGTGTGTGTGTGTGTGTAAAGGGAAAAATTCAAATGAGTTTTTTTAAAATATAAAAACAATTTCTCTGACATTTTAATAGTATTTTATGAAGACAACTGCATTTGTTCAAGTATAATTTCCTTTCCCTGTACTATTTGTTCCTTTCAAATGTAAGTGTTAGGATGATTATAATTCACACTTTGGTATGATTTCCCTAATAAGCACTTTTTAATGCAATCAGCTCTCATTAGGAGGCCTTCTGGCAGAAATCTCCCTACAAGATTCTCTATTAAAGCTAGGGTTGACTACTTGATGGCTCACAGCCAAAACCATTATGCTAATGTTGATTAAGGAAGTTTACATAAGTCCACTCACCAGTCCCCCTCCCTTCAACATCACTCATTGCAGTCTAAGCCAAGGTGATATTAATGGATTGCTACTGAGTGGCCTCTATTTTTCAGTGCTCTTCAGTCAGCGTTAATCATGAACTGCAGTTAATACATTTTTAATACATCTGTATACATAGCTAGATTACACACCTGCTAGATGCATATGCGTCACCCACCCTCTGGAGAACTATGTTCATTTTCAAAATGTCAAGATGTGCTTGGAGGCAAGCATGGAGCAGGCTGTGCTCCAGACAGAATGGATGGAATGCTCTTTAGAATAAAAGTGTATAAATATCACTCTTGCTATGTTTTAAGGGAAAGCCAAACAACTAGAAAATCCCGATGGCTTCAGTATGGCACACTGGATAAATGCAGTACTATCTTCACAGTTTTAAATAGTTACAACTGAGTGACACTACGGTGGTTAATTAATGTTTTGCAGAGTGAAAACCAAGAGTCTCAATGTATTCCGAAGGTTAATTTGTTCATTTTGGCCTCGTTTCCTAAGTGAAACCCTCATTCCCCATCCTCTCTGGCTAGCAATGCAAAAGACAAATTTGTAATTGGTGTCCATCTCCTTTGAGACATTTTTTCCTTTTGTCTCAGTTATTCATCAACTCAATCAATAATTAAACCAAAGACTAACAGAATGCCAGCACAAAACTTTACAAAGGGATTGTCTCAAAGAATGGCAAGCAATTAAGAAATCCCTAATTAATCCAATGTGTTTGTTTTCAAGATTCTTCTTCCTATTTGTCTGAAATAATACAATCATAATATATGCAAGGAAACAGCTAGAAGCAATCAGAATCATTTATTTGCTTGGTAATTTATAACCACTAGATACAACCCAGTAATGAGGGTTAAGGTGCTCCTTAGCCTCACAGCTGAAACAGAAATTTATGTGGCTTTTATAATATACTCTGGTTTTCATAATTATTCTGAAATTGTAACTAGTTATATTAGTTAAATTTGTAATTAGTACTTTTTGCCCAAGCACCATATCACCTGCCATTATACTGAACTGCCATTGTATCAAATATGTAAATACACGTGTGAACACACATCATACTGTGAAGGCATATTTCTTCAAGAACAAGGCCAGTCACCCTAGGGGTTGAAGCCTTGTGGCACTGAGATTCAGAGGCTGACTGCCTCTGGAGGTTCCCATAGACCTATCCTCTATGAATCTCTCTAATCCCCTTTTAAAGCCGTGTCTGCCTGTGGCCATCATTACATCCTCTGGCAGTGAATTCCAGATTTTAGTCACTCGCTATGTAAATAAGTATTTCCTTTTGTCTGTCCTGAATCTACTGCCCATCAGCTTGATTGAATGCCCTTGAGCTCTAGCATTTTGGGACAAAGAGACAATTTTCTCTTTGTCAGTTCCCTGAACCCTACGCATAATTTTATAAACCTCTATTATGTCTCCCCTTAGTCATCTCTTTTCTAAACTAAAAAGTCCCAGACTTTTCAGCCTTTCCTCACAGGGAAGGTGCTCCAACCCTCTAATCATCTTGGTTGCCCTTTTCTGTACTTTTTCCAGCTCTGAGATGTTCAGAACAGTACACTGTATTCCAAATGAGGCCATATCATAGATCTATATGGAGGCATTATAATATCAGCCGTTTTATTTTCAATCCCTTTCCTAATAATCCCAAACACAGAGGTTGGCTTTTTCACTGCTGCAGCACACTGGATTGACACTTTCATTGACCTAGCCACTACAACTTCAATATCTTTTCCCCTCCCAGTCTCAGCAAGGTCAGACCCCATTAGCCTATACTTGAAGTTGAGATTCTTTGTCCCAATGTACATCACTTTACACTCACCAATACTGACTGTCATTTGCAACATTGTTGCCCACTCACCCAATTTGTGGAGATCCTCTTAGAGCTCTTCACAGTCAGCTTTAGTTTTCACTATCCTGAATAATTTGTGTCATCTGCAAACCTGGCCACTGTATTACTCACCCCTAGTTCCAGATCATTTATGAATAAATTAAACAGTATTGTCCCCAGTACTGGTCCTTGTGGGACTCCACTGCTTACTTCCCTCCATTATGAGAACTGTCCATTAATTCCTACACATTGCTTCCTGTCATTTAACCAATTTTTAATACATAAGAGTACCCATCCTGTTATCCCAGGAGTCTTTGGTGAGGTACCTTGTCAAAAGCCTTTTGAAGTCCAAGTATATAATGCCTACCAGGTCACCATTGTCTACACACTTGTTCACTTTTTCAAAAAACTCCAAAAGGTTGATGAGGAAGGACTTCCCTTTGCAGAAGCCATGCTGATTTTCCCTCAGCAGACTTTTCCTCTCTGTGTGCCTAACAATTCCATGTTAGATTACAATCTCTATTAATTTGCCAGGGACAGATGACTGACCTGTAGGGTTGTGCAAAAAAAATAATTCGGCCTATTCATATTTGGCCGAATTGGGCAGAATCAATTTTGGCAGGCAGAAAGACTCCGGCATGTCAATTTCGGCAGTACCAGCAGATTTGGGAGTCTTTTGGCCAGCCAAATGTCAATTTCAGCCCCATTATATCCTATGGGCTATTGAAGTCAAAGGCAAAAACATAAGGTATATTCTGGAGGCCAGAGGAGATGGGGTTTGACGGAGAGGCTCCAAACTCGCAGAATAGCTGCTGGAGCATCTCCCCAAGATACCCACCAAGTTTCAAGAACATTGGATCAGGGGTCCAATTCTACGGGCCCAAACAGCTTGCCCAATCCCCTCAATTGTTCTCTATGGTGGAGGAGAAGTTACTTTTTCCCTACAGTGCTGTTAGTGGCTCGGGGGGAGGGGGTTGAGGGAGAGGCTCCAAATTTTCAGCTTCAGGAGCCTCTCCCCACATAAACCCCCATGTTCTAAAGAAATTGGACCAGTAGTCTAATTCTATGGGCACCCAAACAGGTTACCCCCATTACTTCCATTATTTCCAATGGGGAAACCCAGCCAGCAGCACTTAAGGCAGGCAAGCAGCTAGCACCCAGCAGTCAGACTCTCCCAGAGAATCTCAGGGAAAGTGAACTGTCTTGGGAGTTGCTTGTTTGCCATGAGAACAAGTGGCACACTCCAGAACAAGTCGCACTGTGGCAGTGCAAGCATGCCACAGTGCCACACAGAAACCCCAAAACACAAACAGGAACAACATTTATACAGGCCCTGCCCTGTATAAATTCATGGTGCAACCTCATTGGACCACTCACACCACACACTCCTCAAACATAATATTTATAAGCACTGGAAAAATTATTGACTTACTTTTTTTTTTTTTTTGCTTCTGCAATGGCCCCATGCTCTGAGTTTTTCCCTGTCTGTCAAGTGTTCTTTTGTTCCTGTGGTTTTTCAGATTCACAGGTGCACTACCCTCTACTAGTAAAATGGACAGATGTTTGTTTTTTTAAAGGCCCCATTGCAGAACATTTTAAAATGACCATAATTATTTTGCTCCTAATATATGAGATGCAATATACAATATTATATTGGCATGCTTTACTTAAAAAGTGTGTGCGCGCAAACTTCTGTTTTTGCATGTGAATGGTTAACTTACATTCCAGTTTAGGTGTTTGCAAACAGAAGTGGATTCAAAACATCATCTTCTTCCCTCCTGAGCTGCTCACCTGCTAGTGCTGGGCAATTCTGCATCATTTCAAGCCAAATGTCATAAGAAAATCATAGAAAGAAGAGTGCAAACCAGATGATTTCAGCAGAAAGAAAAAAAGGTTGGCTTTCTGAGGCAGAAAGGACAGTCACTGAACTGTTGAAATCTTGTGCCTCTTCTGTATGATCAACCAGTAACCATATCAACAAAAAGTCAATGTGTTGTACTCCCTTTCCATAGCTCTAACTGCACGAAAGTGAGAGGAATAATAAATCCCTGTGTCTGTGGCCAGAATACTTATTTGCAGCTTGCAGTGGCTTGGACTTTTTCTATGGCCTTATACACAGTTACCATGTATTAAGAGCCTGCAGCATCCTACACCCTATTCAAACCAAAACCTAAGATATTAAATGCTGTAATACTAAAAGCTCTAATTCTAATCCATTGGGGACTGTAAAAGTATGGTTGCTTTGCCAGTCCAGGACTGGCAGCCAGTAGGAAACTGGGAGAGCATGTGGGGGCAGCTGTTCAATGGTGTGACATCACAGCAGTGTGATAGGACATTAGTTTTTATGGTTTTACCAGTGATTTCTATAGAGGCATGACAACACTTCTGGGCTTTCTTGGAATTGATGTTACCCTGTCCCAAAGGGATTTTTTTATTACAAAAAAAGTTAGTACAGTCACATTAAACAAAAAAAAAGATACATCAAATCAGGCTACATGATATCTGGTGAAAATAAGTCTTAATATACCATGGCCCCGGTCATACGGGCCAGAAAACGAAGGGGAGAGGCGTGGCAGTTCGCCCCGGAGCTAAATAAGGTGTGGTAGCCCAATCACAGGGGCCACCGGGTTGCCATGCTCCAGCTCTGCGCCCCGATCACACTGCACTGCTGCAGCGCAGCAAAAAAACAGCGCAGCAGACCATGAAAATGTGAAGTGTTGCAAAGTGCACATGCGCCATTGGGGGGCGGGCCGCTGTCGGTGTCTTGTGCGTGCGCATGCACTGTTCAGCGTTGGTGCACATCCCATGGAAACTTACAACATCCGGAAACCCCAGGGACATGGGCGGCGTCGGAAGCTGCAGGATACTGGCGCTCCCACAATCAGATGCCAGCCTTTGCCCCGGGGTTTCCGGAAACTAGTACTTCGGACCTAGTAGTTTTTTACTCCGCATTTTCCATGGGAAGCCGCGGGTTGCCCACAGGAGCACTACGCCTCCCAGATGTGCTTGTATGATCGCACATGGAAAGTCCGCAGGGCTCCCATGCCTTCAGCGGAGCAAATGCTCAGTGTGAACGGGGCCCATATGTCATATATTACTAATGTAAGCTGTGAATTTCACCCTGTTTGTTCCTTATAGCATAGGGCTTCCTGCCATACTACATCAGTCTTATTCCTATCTTTTTTTTTTTAAGAGCTGAAAATTTTATGTCCACATAAAAAGCTCTGATCTTACCTAGAAAGTCTCCTTGTTGGTATTCTCTTCAATTTCCACAGTTTACCTAATGTTAATCTAGTGGCACCATCAAAATCTTAACAAGAATATGCCAACAAATATAGAAAACAAAACAATGGCCCATAGATTGGAAATGGTTAAGTTACATTCCAATTCTGAAAAAAACCCAGACATCAAAGATTTCAGCAGCTATCAGACCATTGTATTAATTTCTCATATGAGTAAAGTTCTGCTCAAAATCTTACAGCAAAGACTGGTACCTTATATGGAATGAGAAATGCCAGATGTTCAAGCTGGATTCAAAAAAGGAAGAGGCACTAGAGTTCATATTGCAAATTTCTGATGGTTACTGGAGCATATGAGAGAATTTTGGAAGAAAATCAGTTTGTGTTTCATAGATTACAGCAGAACTTTTGACTGTGGATCATGAAAAGCTATAGTTGGTTTTTAAAGACATGGGTATGTCACAACATCTGATTGTTTGATGTACAACCTATACTCCAGACAAGAGGCTACTGTTAGGACAGAATATTGAGAAACAGAGTGGTTTCCAGTTGGCAAAGGTGTCCAACAAGGATGTATTTTATCTCCTTCTCTCTTAAAACTATATATCATATGGAAAACTGGATTAGATTTAGATGAAGGTGGAGTGAAAACTGCTGGAAGAAACATTAACAATTTGAAATATGCAGATGATACCAGGTTATTGGCAGAAAATAGTGAATTCTTGAAATAACTACTGATGAAGATTAAATCAGGATTAAAGCAGGATAAAGTGCTAAAGCAGGATTAAAGCTGAACAGCAAAAAAACAAAGCTAATGTCTACTGGGGAATTACATAACTTAAAGGCTGATGAAGAAGAAACTGAAATTGTTCAAGATTTCCTATTCCTTGGCTCCATCATCAACTGAAAGGGAGACTGCAACCAAGAAATCAGAAGGAGATACTGGCCCTTTCTGCATGCACAGTTTACTGTAGCTTACTGCAGAGAATCCAAGCAGTCAAGACTTTAAGCTGACTTTGGATTTGTGTTCCTGCCATACACACCATTCTTTTTTCTCCTGTGCATTTATTCCATTCCATTTATTTCATTCTCCTGTGTTCAACAACACAGCACAACAAACTTTTATTGGCATAATAGCAGCAGCCTTAGGTATAGAAATGGCAAACAAGCAAAACAGTTAATTCACTACCCCTTCTGCCAAAAAAGAACTTCTCCTGCTATGCGCTCTGTAAAGGAAGTTTGCCATCAGTTTGATGGTATCAGCCCTGTTTGAGGCTAGAAGGTTCATTATCTTACTTTCCTCAGATTTGCCCTGCAAGGATCGCAGTATAGGGACGAAGTGATAATCAGGTAAATCCTGGTAGAATCTACAAGTCAGTAGTATATGGTCTGTTCCTTCAATCTCCTTTAGCCCACAGGGACATAGCCTATCCAGAAATGGTATTTTTAAAAATCTCCCATATGACACAGCTGAGGGGAGCACGTTAAAATGGGCCAGCATGAATAACCTTCTAATGTGGGGATCAATCAGGCAGGAAAAATACTCTGGAAGTGGCCCATTAAGAGAAATCCCCCAGTAAATGGGAGAGCAATGTCCAGTAGCAAGACTTCTAAGTTCTTGTATTTCTATATCGACCAATCTCTGTTTAATCATGCCAAAAGCATATTTCTCTGAAAGAAGAATCAAATCATCCATGCTGAGCCCCATCGGTGTAATTTCCCCCATTCTCCTGTGTATTTATTCTGTATTCTGTGTATTGATTCTGCAGTTACAACCCAAATCTACAGTTTTTCTTAATTGGGGTGGGAATGTCAGTTGTGATGTGTGGGGGGGCGGTGTTCAAAGTTTTTGAAACAACGAGGCAGCATTTTAATTTCAGGCTTCCAGAGACTGCCAAAATGGTTCCTCCCTCGCAGGTGAGGCAGCAATGGGAGGAGCAGCAGGGCCCAGTGGGAGCCTGAGTGGAAGCATGCCAGTGGAACCCAGGGTTGGCATCCCTTTGCCCTGCACAATGAAGGACTACCAAACCTACGTTCTATTCTGCCGAGTTGTCATCCTAAACACACTCAAAAGGCAGGAAGCGGCTTTTGTGCTCAGCTTATACACAGGGCTTGCTTCTGAAGTTCTGGGTGAAGATGCTGAGGCTCATATTACATCCAACTCAGATTCTCGGGAGGGTGGTAAATACTGGTATGGAAGGCAGCAGCACGGTAGGAGGACTGGCAGGGCTCGGTGGGAGCCTAAGCAGAAGCCCAGGCAGGTGCTGGAGGCAGTGCTGCAAGCCTCTGCACATGCATGAGACTGCTCTGGGGAGAAGTTGGGCAGCAGGTCTGGGGAAGAAAGAGAATGCACTGCCACTGCACCCATCTCCCTGCCTTTTCCCCTAGCGGTCCAAGTTTAGCGTTAAACTGATAACACTAGACTCATGCAGCTTAAGAAAAAATTCAAATGTAACACATCCAGCAGAAGGTGCAGAATGGTGGAATGACCTCAGTGTGGGTGGAGGAGTGGCTTCTGAGGGGCAGGAAAAGTCACCACATCTCAAAAAGGATATTATAGCATTGGAAAAAGTGCAGAGAAGGGCAACTAGAATGATAAAAGGGTTGGAACACCTTCCCTATGAAGAAAGGTTAAAATGCTTGGGGCTCTTTAGCTTGGAGAAACGACGGCTGAGGGGTGACATGATCGAGGTTTATAAGATTATGAATGGGATTGAGCAGGTTGAGAAAGAAGTACTTTTCTCCCTTTCTCACAATACAAGAACTCGTGGGCACTCTATGAAATTGCTGAGCAGTCGGGTTAAAACAGATAAAAGGAAATACTTCTTCACCCAAAGAGTGATTAACATATGGAATTCACTGCCACAGGAGGTCGTGGCAGCTGCAAGCATGGACAGTTTCAAGAGGAAATTAGATAAACATATGGAGCAGAAGTCCACCAGTGGCTATTAGCCACAGCGGTATGGATGGGAACTCTCAGTCTGGGGCAGGTGATGCACTCTATTCTTGGTGCTGGAGGGGGCAGCAGTGGGAGGGCTTCTGGTGCCCTGGCCCCACTGCTGGACCTCCGGATGGCACCTGGTATATTTTGGCCGCTGTGTGACAGAGTGTTGGACTAGATGGGCCATTGGCCTGATTCAACATTGGCTTCTCTTATGTTCTTATGTTCTTATGTAAAAGGGAGGAGGAAAAAATCTGAAGGACTCTGCTTTTTAATTTTACCTATGGCTTTGAAGTGAAGCGAGGGGAAAGACTGCCATAAAACCACTCTGAGAAACCCCAGAAAACTGTGAGTGGAAAGCAAACTGAGCGCTGAAGGGGAATGTTAAATAGTGGGCAGAGGCAAAGGCAGAGTGATTTCAACAAGCAGCAGTTTATTGCATCTCAACAGGAATGCTTTACATGGGGCAACTGCCCTAACTAGATACAGCTAAGCAGGGCTTTTTTTGCAGAAAAAGCCCAGCAGGAACTCATTAGCATAATAGGCCACACCCAACAGCAGAAACTCATTAGCATATTAGGCCACACCCCCATGTTACCAGAAGTGTGGTTGTCCAGCCACACCCATCTTTTGCTTCTTATTCTGTTGCCCTTGTTTGTTGTCAAAACCCAGGGCTTTTTTGGGGGCAGGAACTCCTTTGCATGTTAGGCCACACAGCCCTAATGTAGCCAATCCTAATGAGTTTCTGCTGTTGGGTGTGGCCTATTATGCTAATGAGTTCCTGCTGGGCATCGCCAACTCGGGAGCCAGCCGGAACTCTGTTCCTATGCGTTCCTGCCCAAAAATAGCCCTGCACCTAAGCCACTCACAGCCCCCATGCAATTGGTGAATTCAAATGGCCTCCAGGCTCCAGATTGGCTGACTGCCCTCATGGGCCAATCTGCAGGCAGGTTCTAAGAGCCTGCCTGCCTTTGTTCTGGGCTTCAAGCTCCAACTAGGTGGCCTGCCCAGACAAACCCAGACATGCCTCCCCACTCTCCATCTAGGTGGCCTGCTAGACAAGTCCAGGCGTGCCTCCTTATGCTGGCTACTAGCAACCCACAACAGTTAAGCCTGAGTGGAAGATTGCACATGTCCAGATATAACAGGGAGGGAACACTGCAGAATGAAAAAGAAAACCCGACAGACATGCATGGTGACAACAGGATGAAATGCAGAACAACAACAACCCCCCTCCCAAGGGTGATGTGTGGTGAAAGCAAGGGAAAGGACCAGTACATGATATGCCTGAGACTGGGAAGGGCAGCCATGAAGGAGCTACAAAAGATTTTAAAGTGTAAGGATGTGTTGCTAGTGACCAAAATCAAGATAATTCATGCAGTGATATTCCCCATTACAGTGAAGAAAAGTGGACAGGAAAAAAGTTGATGCCTTTGAAATGTGTTGGACAAGCATTTTGTGGATACTGTGCACTACTAAAAAGACCAATAAATGGGTTCTAGATTAAATCAAGCCTGAACTCTCCCTAGAAGCTAAAATGACTAAACTGAGACTATTGTATTATAAACTGAGACTATTGTACTTTGGTCATATTATAAGATGATAAGACTCGCTAGGAAAAGCTGAAGGCTGCAAGAAAAGAGGAAGACTCAACATGAGATGAATTGATTCAATCAAGAAAGCCACAGCCCTCAGTTTGCAAGACCTGAGCAAGGCTCTAGTAACAGGACATTTTGGAAGTTATTAATTCATAGACTCACCATAACTTGGAAGTGACTTGATGGCACTTAACAACAACAGTCTAGTCGCTATGATATTATCTCATGAACTTTCCTTACAATAGTGGCTACCTAATGTAACTGTAGTAATTTGGGCGTACTTTTTAAATGAAGCCCAATTTCTTTTGATAGCATTATAACTACAATTTCCCAATATTTAACAGCTCTTGTACACGTCCACTACACATATATAAAGTCAGCATGTGGTTCACTGCACTACCAATAATGACTGCTAATACTGCCATATATATTCTTGCCAATATAGCTGGGGAGAGGTGTCAGTGGTGTAATATATTGATCGCAGTCACCCTTAAGCTAAGACCAATTGACAAAGATAGCTCTATGGACATCAGGTACTCCATACTCTATTATCAGTATCATATCTAAGTGCACATTGTAATTTTCTCATACATTCCAACCCCAGTCCCCAAATACAAGTACACAGCGTGTTATATAAAACAAGCAAGAAGACTTTGGCATTAGATCAGTCTGCACTGACTGCCTTTTGTGACCACAGTTATGATCCAGTAACTTGCAGAAACATCAGCATCATCTTGGACTTGCATGCTTTGTTGGACGACAATGCAGCTGTCAACAGCTTACTTCTCAGAGTTCAATTCTCTTTATTTCTACATTTCTGTTCCTTTTACACTTCCCTTAATTGGTCTTTTTCTGATCATCAGCATAATGATTCTCACCTTCTCATTTTGCTCTGGAGTGATAAAACAAATTTAACTTCTTTCTAGCACCTAACAGCTGTACAGACAATTTCTAACCACTCTGCTAAATTATGCTTCCTAAAGACCCTCTCAAATACAGTGACTACTAATCCTGAAAACACCTGCATGAGCAAATCTTTTGGTTATAAAATTCTGTTTGGTACAATGCTAACAGTATATGAGTCAGCAACATCATTCATGCCATATGTTTGACCATGGATGAACAGCTCACATATAAGACTTTCATCTTCCATTCTCATAATCAGGAGACAGGTTTCTGGATCAAGGATCCCAAGACCCAGGATCAAATCGTACTTGTCAAACAATAGCAATGCTTTTTAAACACATGCAAATTAAATCATCATTTTCAGAAAAGCAGAAGTCTTCTGAAAAAAAGAATCCTCCAATTTTTATTTTGTTTGTGTAAAGTACCATCAAGTTATACCTGACTTATTTTGACCCCAGAAAGGAGCTTTTAAGGCAAATGAGAAGTAGAGGTGGTTTACCACTGCTATCCTCTGCAGTCTTCTTTGGTGGTTTCCCTTCTAAGTACCAATCCTGCTTAGCTTCTGTGAAATTATGAGACTGGACTATAGCATTCCACCTTCTCTTTCCCAGATTTTATTATATTCAGTTATTTCCTGTTCACAGCTCTTGCTCTTAACAAGCAGCTTATATAGTTTACTTCTCTCTTTTTTAACCTTCAAAATATATCTTTCCTATTGAAACTTGTTTCAGAAATTGTTATGTAAACAGCCTCAGGCCATATTTAATGTATCTTTTTTCCTTCCTCCATCCCCCAACATCATTACTCCTGAAATTCAAGGTTCATTGCCTATATAAAACAATGTCTTTCAGTATAAAGATTTTATTTTAGACTTGCAAGACTCTACTTTAGTACTTGGAATAATCAAAGAGTCTGGCATAACTAACCCAAACAATTACCACCATTTGCTTCTGGCACAGCGTAGACCTTTTTCATGTGTGATGAACTGTGACTTTAACACTAACTGGAATATTGCAACATTATGAGCAATTTAATTGATAATAACCATTGCAAAACAAGGCAAGAGCTCTGTTGGAAGTCCGTCTTGTCCTTTTACACAATAGCAAAGTTTCACTAATACAAGCCAGAAAGTTCAGATTTTCTTATATACAGCCACAAAAACTATGTGAGATGGGAATGGAATCAGACTTGTGTACTGATATACTAGGATGAAGCTGGTCAAGAAACATTCCAGATGGTTGCTTTTAACCATTTGAAGTGCCAATGGTTCAGTAATGTCAGTGATATCAGCATGGCCATAAATTCTGGCTTTACCGTTAGAATAAATAAATTACTCTCCTTCTTGATGCTATCAGTCATTTGGAGACACTTCAGTCATGACAATAAATGATAAATTAATTAAATTGTTAACCTTATAAGCCTCTGTGTAGATCAGAATGTAGGAATGTAGGCCATGCTCTCATTAAGCTGTCTATTTTTGTCTCAAAAATGCTCAGGCCATTGAATTCGCTATATACTCTATTATTTCAGCCAAAACAATTATGTGGCTTGCGAAGAGTTTAGACTGCTGTATGCACATCTGTACTCTGCGGCCAAGGAAGTTTTACAAGCTTCATAACTGCATGGCAAAAGTGAACAGTCTCAAGGCAGCTGATGAGCTGAAAGTGTTTGGGACCCAGAAGCAATTTGTATGCTCTGGTTGAATATGATGTGGTACCACTGGTGATGAACCATGAACAAAACTTGCAGTACAATCCTATTGAACGGGGACCTTTTCATCAGCAAGGTATAGAAACTGTCTGTTACAGAAAAGAGTTTCCACTTCTATAGGCTCAAACACTGATCACCTCTCCAGGTAGTTTATTGACTCTGCCTGGCCTAGCCAGGCTGGAACTTCATCCTTCCATCTCTGTGCACCTGACTTCTAGTGTCCTTGGAAGGACCCCTGGCAAACAAAGAAAAAACAACTCTGATATACACACAAGTCATTTTTCAAAAAAGGAAAATAGGAAATAAATTAAAATATTATCATTGCTGTTACCAGTTGTAGAAAGACTGAACATCCCATTGTTTTAATATTACAAACAAAATTGCATAGTTTTGAACATGAGCACTTCATTAAATTCAGTTAAGATTGGTGCTTTACAACCTAAAAGATTAAAGATGCACTTAATGATTGATGGTCTGGATCTTAATGAAGTTTGTATCTATTATACCGAATGCCATGATTTGGTGAATATTGGCAATCACATAGGAATGCCTACAAATAAACATAAATTTGTGAATGTCCAAAAAGAGATATTTATTTCCCTGCACTTGAAGACATACCAGTAAACTGTTGACTTTGCACTGGCATATCTCTGAGCATTTGGACAGTCACAGAAGTTGTTTGGCATTTTCAGCCTTCACAAAAATATTGACATTCACCAGATTTCAGACATTCATTGTAATATATCTACTACTTCAGTCAGGTCTCTGGGTGGATTTATCATGCAGCCCTTTGTCACATAAAAAGCAAAAGGAACTATGTTGTGGAAAGAATTGAGCATATTCAAGATTTTTTTAAAAAAGCAAGATACACTCTGGAAACTTAAGAAGACGGGTTTGTCAAACTGAAATTCCAGTGCATTGTCTTAGCCTAATTCCACACGAAACTATATTGGGAGGCAAGGACAAAGTACAGCTACTGCCACCTCCTGCAGATATTAGTCGCATACAGAATTCTTAAGCCCTCTTGTATACTCAAATGGGTGTAGTTTGTCATGCTTGCGTACATTGGTACATATTGTACCATCCACAGATTCTTGTGCATAGATCTGAGATTTTTCATGAAAACCTACAACGAGTACTTTCAGATTTGTTCTGATCTATTGAGGAAAGACAGTGGAACAGAGTCTGGATTCAGTGTCTCCAGATCAGATCACGGCCCCAACAGTTGAAAAGCAAGGGCAGCCTGATACATCAAACTTCCCATTGGGCTGGGCACTCAATACAGGGATTTTACTTCAAGAACGCACCTTTAATCCATTTGAAGATATGTACAACAAATGTCCCTATTATACTTTCTAGATTAAGATGAGATCCACGGGGAGGGTGGGATATAAATAAATAAATAAATAAATTACAAATGAGCACATTTTTATCAGCTGTTGGTCACAAAATTTTTAAGCGGCTACTGAAAGTATCGCTTGCCATCGCTTTCCTCCCAAGGAGCAGGCGTCTTTTAATTTCATGGCTGCAGTCACCATCTGCAGTGATCTGGGATCCTAGGAACATGAAGTCTGTCACTACTTCTACGACTTCCCCGTCTATTTGCCAAGGAGTGATGGGGCCAGATGCCATGATCTTAGTTTTTTTGATGTTGAGCTTCAAGCCCACTTTTGCACTCTCCTCTTTCACCCTGAGCAAGAGGCTCTTTAGGTCCTCTTCACTTTCTGCCATCAGAGTGGTATCGTCTGCATATCTGAGGTTATTGATCTTTTCCCCAGCAATCTTAACTCCAGCTTGTGATTCATCCAGGCCAGCATTTCGCATGATGTACTCGGCATATAAATTAAATAAGCAAGGTGACAATATACATCCTTGTCGTACTCCTTTTCCTATGCTAAACCAATCAGTTGTTCCATATCCGGTTCTAACTGTTGCTTCTTGACCCTTATACAGGTTTCTCAGGAGACAGGTGAGGTGGTCTGGTACTCCCATCTCTTTAAGAATCTGCCATAATTTATTGTGATCCACACAATCAAAGGCTTTAGCATAGTCAATGAAGCAGAAGTAGATGTTTTTCTGGTATTCTCTTGCTTTCTCCATAATCCAGCGAATGTTGGCAATTTGATCTCTAGTTCCTCTACCTCTTCGAAACCCAGCTTGTACTTCTGGCAGTTCTCTATCCACGTACTGTCGGAGCCTAGCTTGTAGGATTTTGAGCATGACCTTGCTAGCGTGTGAAATGAGTGCAATTGTGCGATAGTTTGAACATTCCTTGACGTTGCCCTTCTTTGGGATTGGAATGTAAACTGACCTTTTCCAATCCTGTGGCCACTGTTGTGTTTTCCAAATTTGTTGGCAAATTGAGTGCAGCACTTTAACAGCATCTTCTTTTAAGACTTTGAATAACTCAGCTGGGATACCATCACCTCCACTAGCTTTGTTGTTAGTAATGCTTTCTAAGGCCCATTTAACTTCGCTTTCCAGGATGTCTGGCTCGAGGTCAGTGATTATACCATCGTGGTTGTCAAGGACATCGAGGTCCTTCTTGTATAGTTCTTCTGTGTATTCTTGCCATCTTTTCCTAATCTCTTCTGCTTCTGTTAGGTCCCTACCGTTTTTGTCCTTTATCATGGCCAGCTTTGCATGGAACGTTCCCTTGATTTCTCCAATTTTCTTGAAGAGATCTCTAGTCCTTCCCAATCTATTGTTTTCCTCTATTACTCTGCATTGTTCATTCAGGAAAGCCTCCTTATCTCTCCTTGCTGTTCTCTGGAAATCTGCATTCAGTTGGGCAAATCTTTCCTTTTCCCCATTGCCTTTAGCTTTCCTTCTTTCCTCTGCTATGTGTAAAGCCTCATCAGACAGCCACTTTGCTTTTTTGCATTTCTTTTTCTTTGGGATGGCGGTGAGTGCTGCCTCCTTTACAATGTCACGGACCTCTGTCCATAGTTCTTCAGGCACTCTGTCTATCAAATCTAGTCCCTTAAACCTATTCTTCACCTCTACTGTATATTCATCGGGGATGCGATCTAGGTCAAATCTGAATGGCCTTGTGGTTTTCCCAACTTTCTTCAATTTAAGTCTGAATTTTGCAATGAGTAGCTCATGATCTGAGCCACAGTCTGCTCCAGGTCTTGTTTTTACTGACTGGATAGAGCTTCTCCATCTTTGACTGCAAATTATATAGTCAATCTGATTTCGGTGTTGCCCATCTGGTGATGTCCATGTGTAGAGACGCCTCTTAGGTTGTTGGAAAAGGGTGTTCGCTATGACCAGCGTGTTCTCTTGACAAAACTCTGTTAGCCTTTGCCCTGCTTCATTTTGTTCTCCGAGGCCAAACTTGTCTGTTATTCCGGTTACCTTTTGATTTCCTACTTTAGCATTCCAGTCCCCTATGATGATGAGGACATCATTTTTTGGTGTTAGTTCTACGAGCTGTTGTAGGTCTTCGTAGAACTGGTCCACTTCAGCCTCTTCTGCAGCAGTGGTTGGGGCATAGACTTGGATTACTGTGATATTGAATGGTTTGCCTTGGATTCGGACCGAGATCATTCTGTCATTTTTGAGATTGTATCCCAATACTGCCTTTCTCACTCTCTTGTTGACTATAAAGGCCACACCATTTTTTCTACGGGATTCCTGGCCACAGTAGTAGATATAATGGTCTTCTGAGTTAAATTCGCCCATTCCTGTCCACTTTAGTTCACTGATTCCCAAGATGTCAATGTTCATTCTTGCCATCTCATTTTTGACCACGTCAAGCTTACCTTGATTCATAGATCTTACATTCCAGGTTCCTATGCAGTATTGTTCTTTGCAGCATCGAACTTTCCTTTCACCGTCAGACACATCCACAACTGAGCGTCCTTTCAGCTTTGGCCCAGCCGCTTCACTCTTTCTGGGGTTACTCGTACTTGCCCTCTGCTCTTCCTCAGTAGCATATTGGACACCTTCCGACCTGAGGGGCTCATCTTCCGGCGTCATATCTTTTAGCCTTTTGTTACTGTCCATGGGGTTTTCTTGGCAAAGATACTGGAGTGGGTTGCCATTTCCTTCTCCAGGGGATCACGCTTGGTCTGAGTTCTCTGCTGTGGCCTGTCCGTCCTGGGTGGCCCTCCACGGCATAGCCCACAGCCTCATCGAACCACGCAAGCCCCCTCGCCACGACAAGGCAGTGATCCATGAGGGAGATGGCAAACCTAAACAGCATGATAAAAAGCAGAGACATCACCTTGCCAACAAAGGTCCGCATGGTCAAAGCAATGATATTCCCCGTAGTAATGTATGGCTGCGAGAGTTGGACTATAAGGAAGTCTGAGCGCCGAAGAATAGATTATTTTGAACTATGGTGCTGGAGAAGACTCTTGAGAGTCCCTTGGACTGCAAGGAGATCAAATCAGTCAATCCTAAAAGAAATCAACCCTGATTGTTCCCTGGAAGGCCAGATCCTGCAGCTGAAGCTCAAATACTTTGGCCACCAAATGAGAAGGGAGCGTTCACTGGAGAAGACCCTGATGCTGGGAAAGATTGAAGGTCAAAGAAGAAGGGGACACCAAAGGATGAGATGGTTAGACAGTGTCATCGATGCAACAAACATGAAATTGAGCAAACTTCAGCGGACAGCGGAAGACAGGAGGGCCTGGCGTAAACTGGTCCATGGGGTCGCGAAGAGTCGGACTCGACTGTGCGACTGAACAACAACAACAACTGAAAGTATGTGCTATTTATTTGCTTACAGAGGCAGACTGAAGGACAGACCAACATTTTTCAGACAAGTTATGAGATTTGGGACTGCCAGGATATGCACATAAATGCTCCTTATTTTTTAAAGGCTTCAGATTCACCAATGTTCCAAAGCACAGGAATTCACTGGGGAAATGTTTAATCTACAAAGAAGACTTTGAATTCTTAATTATGAAATGTGTTGACCATTTTCAGAAATGACATGATTCTTTAATGCCTCTGTATATTAATAAAGCATACTCATTATTTGTATTATGGTGGCAAATTATTGTCCAAATGGGGAAGAACAAAGGAAAATTGAAATATTCCCTGCTATGAAACTAATTGCATTAAAATAATGTGACTCTTAAGGGGAATGTAAGCCTGAATTTAGTTCACATAATTGTAATGGAATTGTATGACAATACACACTTCAGCACAAATATTTATGCCTGTCAGAATACACCATATTGACAGTCTTTCAAAAAACTTAGGTTGCAATTCTCTGCCGATTCAGACCCATTTAACAAGATGAAACCTACTTCCAAGTAATCAAAAGATCAAGCTTTAAGTGTTTTCTTTGAGGAAATTGACAGTTATCCATCAGTTTGAAAGTTTTAAAAAAGCCTCCTTCCTAAGCCAACATTTTCTGAAGCACACAGCCTTGTGCTGCTGGTATACAGTCCTGACTAGCAAACATATCTCATATCTGATATGGGAATAAAAAACTCTGATGTGATGATAGCCATACTAGTTTAGAGAGGGACTATGGCTCCGTGAGAGAACATCTGGTCCCAGTGTCAATCCCCAACATGTCCAGTTGAAAGTAATAAGTGATGTGAAAGATCTCTAAAGGAGACCCTTCAGAGCCACCAGCAAAGTTGACAGTGTTGATTATGACAGGCCAAAGGTCTGACAATATAAAGCAACTTAATACTGTGCCACAGTTTTCCTTGGTAAAGGCTGCTGGGGGAGGGAGCTTAACACAGAAGGCAGACAAAGGTAGGTTGGCTGTTGATGGGAAGGAGATAAGGTTGCTGACTCCAGGTTAGGAAACCCTTAGAGATTTGGGGAGTGGAGCCTGGGGAGCATGTTGTTTGAGAAGGGAAGGTACCTCAGAGGGCTTTAATACCATAGATGCCACCCTCCAAAGCAGCCGTTTCCTCCATGGGAATTAGGATTGCCAACCTCCAGATGGGGACTGGAGATCACCCAAAATTACAACTGCTCTCCAGGTGACAGAGATCAGTTCCCTGGAGAAAATGGCTGTTTTGGAAGGTGGATTTTATGGCATTACACCATGCTGAGGTCAGTTCCCTCCCCAAACCTCACTGTCCCAGGGCTCCACCCCAAAATTGCCAGGAATTTCCCACCCTGGAATGGACAACCCTAATGGAGGAACTGATTTCTGTAGTTGGGAATTCTTTGTGATTCCAGGATATCTCCAGGCCCTAACTGAGGGTTGACAACCCTATAGGGACATAAGGAAGCAGGAAAGGGAGAGAGGCTATGGGACTTTCAGGAAAAGGAAAGAGGAAATAATGGGGGAAGGGAAAACAAAATGCCTCTTGCAAGTCCTTGTGAGTTCCTGCTTATATTCATGTCTGTTGGTCAGGCATACCAAAATGTTTTCAGGATTAGAGAAAAATATATGCACAGACTCCTCCATAAAAACCCACCCTCCATTTAAAAAATTATTTTTCAAACAACATTTTTATTTATGGTAGGAGGAATATTCTGCCTATTAGATTAGAATATGCTACTTGCTAAGTGAATCAAAGATAACATTACTAGGTGGTATGATACATTCAATAACATTAAAGAACAGGTTTTCATGCATTTGTTCAATGAGATTCTATATTGCTGGCAGAAGGAATGGGGAAAATTTGAGCATGACAGGACACATGGTGGATAAGTTTAGAAGTAGGAACTATAGCATAAAAGATATTTTCAAATATCATGCTTTTAAGTAGCTTATATCATTAACATATTACTTACTATGCCACACCCAGGTTGTGCAAATTCCTGGTTCTAGGAGTCACAGGCTAGGGAACAGCCAATGTGAAACATTGGCTATTTGATATTACATGCATCCAATAGAACATAGAATCATAGAATCACAGGGTTGGAAAGGGCCATATAGGCCATCTAGTCCAATTACCTGCTCAATGCAGGATCAGCCTAGAGCACCCCTGACAAATGTTTGTTCAATGGGGTACCACAGGGATCAGTCCGATGCTTTTTAACTTGTTTATTAATGATTTGGAATTGGGAGTAAGCAGTGAAGTGGCTAAATTTGCAGATGACACGAAGTTGTTCCGGGTGGTGAAAACCAGGGAGGAGTGTGAGGCACTCCAAAGGGATCTGTCGAGGATGGGTGAGTGGGCGTCAACGTGGCAAATGGGGTTCAATGTGGCCAAGTGCAAAGTGATGCACATTGGAGCCAAAAATCCTAAATATAAATACACATTGATGGGGTCTGAACTGGCAGAGACGGACCAAGAGAGAGATCTTGGAGTCGTAGTGGATAACTCAATGAAAATGTCTAGACAGTATGTAGCTGCAATAAAGAAGGCCAATGCTATGCTGGGGGTTATTAGGAAGGGAATTGAAAACAAATCAGCCAGTATCATCATGCCCCTGTATAAATCATTGGTGCGACCTCATTTGGAATACTGTGTACAGTTCTGGTCACCACATCTCAAAAAGGATATTATAGCATTGGAAAAAGTGCAGAGAAGGGCAACTAGAATGATAAAAGGGTTGGAACACCTTCCCTATGAAGAAAGGTTAAAATGCTTGGGGCTCTTTAGCTTGGAGAAACGATGGCTGAGGGGTGACATGATTGAGGTTTATAAGATTATGAATGGGATTGAGCAGGTTGAGAAAGAAGTACTTTTCTCCCTTTCTCACAATACAAGAACTCGTGGGCACTCCATGAAATTGCTGAGCAGTCGTGTTAGAACAGATAAAAGGAAATACTTCTTCACCCAAAGAGTGATTAACATATGGAATTCACTGCCACAGGAAGTGGTGGCAGCTACAAGCATGGACAGTTTCAAGAGGGAATTAGATAAACATATGGAGCAGAAGTCCATCCGTGGCTATTAGCCACAGGGTATAGATGGGAACTCTCAGTCTGGGGCAGGTGATGCACTCTATTCTTGGTGCTAGAGGGGGCAGCAGTGGGAGGGCTTCTAGTGTCCTGGCCCCACTGCTGGACCTCCTGATGGCACCTGGTATATTTTGGCCGCTGTGTGACAGAGTGTTGGACTAGATGGGCCATTGGCCTGATTCAACATTGGCTTCTCTTATGTTCTTATGTTATGTTCACTGCTTAAAGACTGCCAATGAGGGGGAGCTCACCACCTCCCTAGGTAGCTGATTCGACTGTTGAACAACTCTTACTGTCAAAAAGTTTTTCCTAATGTCCAGCCGGTACCTTCCTGCCCTTAATTTAAACCCATTATTCCTATCCTCTGCTGCCAACAGGAACAGCTCCCTGCCCTCCTCTAAGTGACAGCCCTTCAAATACTTAATAAGAGCAATCATGTCCCCTGTCAACCTCCTCTTCTCCAGACTAAACATCCCCAAGTCCCTCAGCCTTTACTCATAGGGCTTGGTCTCCAGGGCCCCCATCACCTTTGTCGCACTCCTTTGCATGTGCTCCATTCTGTCCACATCCTTTTAAAGTAAGACCTCCAGAACTGCACACAGTACTTCAGGTACAGCCTGACCACAGTGGGACTATGACATCTTGCAATTTGAATGTTATGGCTCCGTTGATACACCCCAACATTGCATTAGCCTTTTTTGTCACCACATAATACTGGCTGCTCATGTTTAACTTTCAGTCCACTCCTACCCCAAGTTCTTGTTCATACACACTGCTACCCAGAAGTGTACCCCCCATCCAGTATGGATGCTCCTCATTTTTGTTACCCAGATGTAGAACTTGAAGACTTATCCTTGCTAAATTGTATCTTGTTCACATCCGCCCACTTTTCCAGCATGTTCAGATCTTGTTGAATTCTATATCTTCTGGTATGTTCGCTGCTCCTCCCAATTTAGTGTCATCTGCAAATTTAATGAGTAGCCCCTCCACACCCTTATACATATTGCTTATAAAAATATTGAAAAGTACTGAGCCCAGAACCGAGCCCTGTGGCACCCCACCGGACACCTCCCTCCATTCAGATGAAATGCCATTGACAACTACTCTCTGAGTGCAGTTCTCCAACCACTTCCCTATCTGCCTAACTATCCTACAATCCAGTCCAAAGTCTTTTAGTTTACCCATCAGAACTTCAGGTGGAAACCTGTCAAAAGCTTTACTGAAATCCAGGTAAACAACATCAACAGCGTTCCCTTGATCCAGTAAGTTTGTCACTCGATCAAAGAAGCAAATGAGGTTGGATTGGCAGGACTTGTTGGGGATAAAACCGTGCTGACTTCCCTGGATCATCAAGTTGTCCTTTAGATGCTCACAGATCGATCCCTTTAAAATCTGCTCCAGTATCTTCCCTGGGACAGACTGATTGGCCTGTAGGTTTCTGGGTCGTCACTCCTACCTTTTTTGAAAAGTGGGATAACATCTGCCCTCCTCCAGTCTTGTAGCACGTCTCCTGTCCTCCAAGAGGTCTGGAAGATGATGGACAAAGGCTCTGCAAGCTCTTTAGAAAGTTCTTTGAGCACTCTTGAGTGCATATACCATCTGGCCCTGGGGATCTGTAGTCATTCAATGCAGTCAGGTCTTCTCAACTACCTCTCTGTCCATGTCGACCAGCAGCTCAGATGCTGTCACTTGCCTACTACCATCTCTTCTTCAGGGGAAAAAAAATGAGGCAAAATAGGCATTGAGCCTTTCTGCTTTCTCTCTGTCCTCTGTCAGGGTTTCTCCATTTTCACTCAGCAGTGAGTCCATCCCCTCTTTTTGCTTGTATTTGCTCCTCACATATCTGAAGAAGAGTTTCTTGTTGTAGCGGGCCTCCCTGGCCAGCTTCAGCTCACTGTGAGCTTTGGCATTTCTGATGGCTGACCTACAGTGCCTAGCAACCCACAGATACTCCTCTTGAGAGGTTATGTCCTTGCCTCCATTACTTGAACATGTTCTTATTCTCCCTTGGCACATCACACAGTTGTCTGTTCATCCACATTGGCTTCTTGGACCCCCTATCATGTTTCCTTCTTGTTGGAATAGTGACAGTTTGAACTCCACAATCTTCACAAGATCACCTTAGAAAGTTATGTCTGGAAAATCATACAAACTACTTAAATACAATTCAAAGCCCTGTTTTTATCTGCAACAAGTATCATAGGGAAATGGGATGGGGAAACTTTCCCAAGCCAAAAGTGTCCATGCTGGTTAGACAGTCTACATCATGATGATTCAAAGTGATGTAGTCTAGTCAAGACAATGTTGATCCTAAATGTCAGTGTCCAGAAACCTTGGACAATAATTCTGAGGCAGTAGTACATCCTCTTTAAAAAAAGATCCCAAATATGTCACTCTTTCACTTCCCCAACTTTCCAAGGCACCTCACTGTCTTGTATAGTCCAGAGGGACAGTTACATTAGTCACAAAAGAAAGGATCAACTCTTGTGATATCTTAAAGACAAACCAATGTACCGTAATTTCCTTACATGGCTTTGAGCATACTTCACCAGATGCATGAAGTGAATTATCAGGGAAAAATTAAATTAAAAATTGAACAATCCGTTAAAAATGTCTAGTTGTTAAATGTCACAAAATAGGCCTTTTAACTCAGTCTTTGCAGTCTCCCCTTTAGTTTCACTTTCATCCATCTGTGTATAAAAATCTCAAAAACTTGAAGGTCGCTTCATACATTTGATGAAATGGGTGCAAACCCATGGTTTCATGATACAAAAAACCCTTAAGTCTTTGAACTCCAACCTGAGAAGACTATCAGGTTCTGAGCACTGGGCAGATAGTGGAGAGCGCAGAACTAAGATCTGGAACACAGCATGGGAAGGAAGACAGATGTAAAATTTTAAGTGGTATGTATGAAGGAGTGCTCTGAACTTAAATTGACTGCATCATCAAGTGCCTGTTTCCAGGGACACAAATGTATATCCAGGCGACAAACTTTGTAGAAAGTTTAGGCACTAATGCAGACATTTTGTTCATCCAGAGTCTGCTAGTTCTCAGTGGAGTTTTATATACCTTCCAAGTATAGCCCAGTATTAAAGCATTGGATCCTACTTGCTTTTCTGCTTCATGTCTCCCAGTTCCCTCCTTAGTCAGCCCTGTATTAACCATTAAGCAAAATAAACATGTGTTTAGAGCATCAAGGGAAGGGGGGCACCTTCTGTTATGGCTATTTATAAGAAATGATAGGCAGGGAACCACTAGCACCGGGGGGGGCAACAGGGGCAATTATGCGACAAGACAGGCCAGTTTGGTGTAGTGGTTAAGTGTGCGGAACCTAATCTGAGAGAACACTACTGTAGGGCTACTCTGTCACTGAGGGGAAAAATCTGCCAGGCATTTGGGGAGATACAGGGGTTTGTCATACCAAGCATTTGACAATTACTAGAAGCTTTTACGGTAGCTTGTTCTCAGTTTTGTTTATTCTGCTTTCATTTTCTTCAAACACTATTGCTAGATATTTTATAATTATAGTATTTGTATGTGCTTGCTGCTCCATTTAACTTACAATAGTTGTAAACTGCCTTGAGAGCCATTAAAAACAGCTGCGACAGGAGGTAGAGTCAAACACATAATGGCTGCCATAGAAGGTGAAGTAGGGTTGCCAGGTACTCACCAGATGCCGTTGAGGGTGGGCAAGAGCCTTCTGGGAGTGGGGTGGGGCTCTGCCCCAAACAGCGAAGTCACCACAAAATGTCATCGTGCAGAAGTGATGTCATCATGTCAAGGGCATTGTGCAGCAACACTCTAGTTTGAGGGGGAAACTCTATGGTAAAATTGCCCACAAGCCATAGAGTTTTGCCCTTAAACCAGAGCATCGCCACATGACGTCCCCGACATCATCATGTTGGTGATATTGCTGTTTGAGGGTGGGGTTTTCCCATCAGCCAGCTGGCTGGTGGTGGGCAGAAGCCTCCCAAACCTGGGGATTCCCTGCCTGGACCTGGGGAATGGCAACTCTGAAATGAAGGTACACACACACACACACAAAAGAGTGGGTGGGGAAACAAAATCACACACATACACATAAACATACAGAAATAGCCAAAGGATCAAACACACACAGAAGAAAGAACACACTGAAGAAAAGGGAAGTTAAAACACATCAAGAGATAAGTGGGGGGAATGGGCTTCACTGCTCTGTTGCTTCCCAGCCTCACAGCTTATGTGGTGTCCTCTTTAATGAGCCAGTTTGGTGTAGTGGTTAACTGTGCAGACTCTAATCTGGGAGAACTGGGTTTGATTCCCCACTCCTCTACTTGCAGCTGCTGGACGACCTTGGGCAAGCCATAGTTCTGTTAGAGCTGTCCTTGAAAGGGCAGTTCTCTCAGAGCTCTCTCAGCCCCACTTACCTCACAGGGTGTATGTTGTGAGGAGGGAAAGGAGTTTGTAAGACACTCTGAGACTCCAAGTGAAGGGCGGGGTATAAATCCAATCTCTTCTTCTTCTAAGTACAGAAGCAGATTTGACACTCCAGATTCGTTCTGAGGACTTGATTAAAGACTTTGCAATTAAAAAAAACTTTTTAAAGTATAAATAAAGTTATAAGTAGACAGCGATTAGCATTATTTTGCATCTTTTGATCCATGTATATCTATCTTCACGGTTAGAAAGTAATGGAACAAAAGAAGTTTGATATTTTTTGTACAAATAATGATATTTCTCTAGCTCAGGCAAGCCTGATCTCATCAGATCTCAGAACCTGAGCAGGGCTAGGGTTGCCAGGTCCTCACCTTGCACCGACAGGGCATGGGAGGGAGCTTTCTGAGAGTGGGGGGGTGACGTCACAATGAGATGATGTCATGTGGAAGTGATGTCATCACATCAAGGATATTGCACAGTGACACTCTGGTTTGGGGGCAAACTCTGTGGTAAAATTGATGTCACACGGGGTCATAGCTGTTGGGCCCCTGTTGGGAGTGAGGCTTCCTCCCACCAGCCAGCTGGCCAGTGGCAGGTAGGAGCCTGTGAAATTGGGTGATCCCCCACTCCCACCTGGGGACTGACAACTCTAAGCAGGGCCAACCTTGGCAAGTAATTGGAGAGGAGACTTCAAAGGAATACCAGGGCTTGGGATGCAGAGGCAGGCTCTCAAAGCCACCTCTAGGGAAAACGTCCAAGTCCACAGTAGGGGTCTCCAGAAGTCACCATGACTTCCAGGCATGCAAGCACAAACACATACATGCACACACACAAATACTTCCCAAAGAATATATTTTTACAAAAATTGTCTGCCAACATTGATTTCTGTAGGAACAGGATTTTCAAGATTGAAAAGCAAGTTTTTGAGATCACATTATTTCTGTAGAGATAATATCAGATCATATTTTGCCTTATAATCTTTGGGAGGGTGATTAAAAATAGTTTTCAATACATTTTTGTATTTGCATTTTTCCCTTGTGACAATTTTATTTAAAAATGCATTTAAAAGTATTGAAAATCTGCATTTTTTCCTGTTGTGCTAGTTACAATTATTGCTGACTGCTATTTAGTGTTAAATAATTTTTTAAAAAGCTTGTATTTGCTACAGTTGTGGGGTCTGGCCTGGAAGAAAACTGAATTTTTAATCTCTTATTTCACTTTCAGCACTTCTTGATTCCTAATGCCTTGTCAGTTAAGCAATGAAAGGCCAAGGGGCACCATTGTTGGGCTGTGGTGGCCTTAATCAGGTCCTATCCTCAGTACAATGTCCTTGATGGCTTTTGTCCACCTGGCTCTTATGATCCCTTTTATTGCTGTTTGAAAGGGGCCCAGTCTATTTCTTTGTTCTGGAAACATTCCAGGACTAGTGGAAAATGTCAGCTTTTTTAAAGGAAGATTCCACATGCTGAAGGGCACTGTGTTTGAACTACTTCTGACCTGACTTTTTAGAGGCAATGATGGGTCAAGGGACAACCTTATGGAAGAGCCCCTATTTATACTTCCTCAGCTGCAGAAATAGGACTTGAATCTGGATTAAATGGATGTTTCTTTGGAAACATTGCCTTAGGCCTGAGACCAGTGGCTGTCCATCATCTGAGACAGCCTTATAACCATCCTAACTGGACTTGTTTGTCCCACGCTACAGCCCTGAAGCATATTCTGTACTGCACTTCTTCAATCCAAGTCTCTGCTTTTTCAATTCCTTCTAGCTTTCATCAGCAGGATGGGATATTTTGGACATCCAACAAAACTGCTGCACTATTTAGAAGTCAGATGAATCATGACCATTCTCACAGGGTTTGACATGGTAGATATCAATAATAACTTGGAATACCACTTCCATAAAAGAACTTGGAATACCACTTCCATAAAAGATTTTTTTAAAAAAATAAATGTTGCATTATTTGAAAAAAATTATAATGCTTAATATTTATATAGCACTTCCAAATGTTTAAAGCTTAACATACATTATATCTTTTGGCAACTGTATTTGGAAACCCTGTTTCTACATCACCCTGCAATCTTGATCAAATGATGGTCATTAACGACCTCTTGGCACCTTCCTTTTCTAACAGCCAAATGACATCAAAAGAGGAGCAATCAAACGAAGTGAAACAGAAATAATTCTAAAGCCAAAGTGACTCTAAATGTGCCATAATAAGTCAGGTAGAATATTTCTGTGCATTATCTGCTTTGTTTTTCAGACAACTCGAGAACTGCAATGTGTATATTTTTTTTAAAAAAAATGTTTTATGCCACCAATGTTGCTGCAAAGCCTTTTGTGCTGTCAGCTTAATTATCTGTCACTATTGTTGTGGTACAATAAAATTTTGCATTAACAGGCAGCCTGTACTGTAGATACAGAATGGATTTAGAAAATGAAGTATTTAACAAGGAAAAAACTCAGCTTTAGGGTATTGGTAGTCATCAGCAATTGTACAGTGTCCATTTTTATAAATGTTCAAATTATGGATTCATGTATTTCTTGTATAATCTACTACTTAATCTATCTCCAATTTATTCCATGAAAAAGTAATAAATAAATAACATTGAACATTTCTTAGTGAAGAATATTTCTACATAATGCAAACAGTGGGTTTGGGAAGCAGTGCCAAACCAGGGGCTGATATGCAGCTCTATAGTACCTAAGACCATCTTGTGCTTGGAACAAACCACTTAAAATATATGTAATGATGTGGGTTGGAATATTTTTTTAAAAAAAAATCCAGTGCCTCAAACACAGCATGTTCACTTTATCATATATTTACTAACTTAGGAAGAAAAAAAAAAAGACCTGGAAGTGGTTGTCCAGCAATCTATGTCAACAGAATTTAACTCTCTTCCATGGAGGTCACTGGGGCACCAGTTTCACTGTCACTCTCTAAAGCAGGGGCCCACAACGTTTTTGAGCCTGTTAGTACCTTTGGAATTCTGACAAAGGGTGATGTGGTCAACCACAAAATGGCTGCCATATGAGGTGAAACCAACCACAACATGTCAGAAAGTGAACATAACTTTAATAGTAACACTTCAATTCAGGCAGAAGCTCTGTTTAACAGGATGTTTCTTAAAAATGAACATTTTGTTAAAAAATATATAATAAATGTGCATATGCACAGAATGAGTATACATATTGAGCTAACTAAGAAACCTTCATCTGGCAGTACCTGTTCTCATTTTGCAGGCATCTAACTTGCTTTTTCAAAAGGAAAAAGGAAAAAATAAAAGCTTCTCCCAGTGGTCCCTCTGCACCAGCCCTTCTCTCATGAGCCCAATCCTTTTAACCAGCACTATTTCTTCTATCAATTACAGTAGGGCCTGAGGGGCTGGGAGAGCTTCTTGCACATGTGTACAGTAAGGATTCTGGCTAGATTTTGATAGAAACATAAATGATTTTTGAAGCATGAGCATTAGATGTAGTGATGCTATTATCAATTTCCATCTGAATAATAAAAATATGTTGAAACTGGGAAGATGATAACTTCAACAGAAGTTCCAGTCAGGTGCATTAAATATTTTACCCTTGTAGCCCAATTGTGTATGGTCAGAATCATGTCCCACTCCGAATATCATTCTGCTATCTGCACCGGTAAAGTACTTTACATAAAGCCACTGTCTGCATTGTACCATAAACATCAAAATCCTAAACAGCCCCATCTGGCCTTGCCCCCTTTCTGAAACTTGGTGGGCACCAAGAAAGGTGCCTGTGGGTGCCATGACACCTACCAATACCACATTGGGGACACTTTCATTATATGATGGAGTATAGGTCTATCAGTGGCTACTAGCCATGGTGACTGAGGAGAACCTCCACACTCATAAGAACATAAGAGAAGCCAACATTGGATCAGGCCAATGGCCCATCCACTCCAACACTCTGTCACACAGTGGCCAAAAAAAGTAGGTGCCATCAGGAGGTCCAGCAGTGGGGCCAGGACACTAGAAGCCCTCCCACTGTTGCTCCCTCCAAGCACCAAAAATACAATGCATCACTTGCCCTAGACTGAGAGTTCCTATCTTGTGGCCAGTAGCCACTGATGGACCTCTGTTCCATATCTATATATCTAATTCCCAAGTGGCCCCCTGTGTGCGGATATCTAAATCCGCACATTGGGGGCACCTGGGGGGCAGGGAGATTTTCCTGCGCACGTGGGGCAGTCCCCACGTGTGCAGAAAAATCTAAAAAGTGTTTAAAAGTCTAGGGGGGATATCAGAATCCCAAAAAGTAAGAGCATTCCCTGCGCATGCGCAGGGAACGCTCTGGGAACTCTGCGGCGGCTGGCGGCTAAAAGCCGCTCAGTCCTCGCCACTGGAGCCGGGGGGGAGAGGAGAGAGCTGAAGGGGGGAGGAGATCGGCGGGCCCGGCGGCTGCCAGCCGCTTGGGCCTCGCCTCCGGAGCCAGGGGGTGGGGGGAGGAGGAGGATCGCTGGGGGGGGGAGATCAGTGGGCCTGGCGGCTGGAAGCCGCTCGGGCCTCGCCTCCGGAGCCGAGGGGGTGGGGGGAAGGAGGAGGATCGCCAGAGCCGGGGGGGGAGAATCTGCTGGGGAGGGGGAATCTCGGCGGGCCAGCTGGCCTTGCCACTGCCGCCGCCGTTGCTGGGGGAGAGGGGGAGGCTTGAGGGGCCGGCCAGCCTCGCCGCCCCTCCACTGCTGCTGGGGAGGGGGAATCTCGGCGGGCCGGCTGGCCTCGCCGCTGCTGCCGCCGCCGCTGCTGGGGGGGAGGGGGAAGCTTGGCGGCCGGAATACTCCCTCCCTCCGCGAGTATCGCGGGTCCCGCCTCTTGTGTTTATCTAATTCCCTCTTGAAGTCGTCCATGCTTGTAGCCACCACCACCTCCTGTGGCAGTGAATTCCATGTGTTAATCACTCCTTTTATCTGTTCTAACCCGACCGCTCAGCAATTTCTTTGAGTGCCCACGAGTTCTTGTATTGCGAGAACGGCAGAAAAGTACCTGTTTCTCTACCTGCTCCATGCATAATCTTATAAACTTCGATCATGTCACCCCTCAGCCGTTGTTTCTCCAAGCTAAAGAGCCCCAAGCGTTTTAACCTTTCTTCATAGGGAAAGTGTTCCAACCCTTTTTATCATTCTAGTTGCCCTTTTCTGCCCTTTTTCTAATGCTATAATATCCTTTTTGAGGTGTGGTGACCAGAACTGTACATGGTACTCCAAATGATGTCACACCATCGATTTATACAGGGGCATTACAATATTGGCTGATTTGTTTTCAATTCCCTTCCTATTAATTCCGAGCATAGCGTTGGCCTTTTTTTTTATTGCAGTCACACACTGTTTTCATTGAGTTAACTACTACAACTCCAAGATCTCTCTCTTGGTTAGTCTCTGCAAGTGCAGACCCCATCAACGTTTATTTATAGTTAGGATTTTTGTCTCCAGTGTGCATCACTTTGCACTTGGCCACATTGAACTCCATTTGACACGTTGACACCCACTCGCCCATCCTTGACAGATCCCTTTGGAGTGCCTCACAATCCTCCCTGGTTCTTGCCACCTTGAACAACTTTGTGTCATCTGCAAATTTAGCCACTTCATTACTTACTCTCAACTCCAAATCATTAATAAACAAGTTAAAAAGCATCAGACCAAGTACTGCTCCCTGTGGTACCCCACTGCTTACCACCCTCCACTGAGAAAATTACCCATTTATACTCACTCTATGTTTCCTATTAATTAGCCAGTTTTTGATCCACAAAAGGACTTGTCCTTTTATCTCAAGACTATTGAGCTTACTTAGGAGCCTTTGATGAGGAATTTTATCAAAAGCTTTCCGGAAGTCAAGGTAAACAACATCTATTGGATCCCCCTTGTCCACATGTTTGTTCACTCCCTCAAAGAACACTAACAGGTTAGTGAGACAAGATCTTCCCTTACAGAACCCATGAGTCTGCCTCAATAGTTTTTGTTCATCAATGTGCGTACTAAGCACTAAACTCCTGCAATATCAGGGGAAGGTCTCAGCCTCTATGCCATGTTGTTGGCCCTCAAGAGGAATTGGTTGACCATTGTGTGAGACAGGATGCTAGACTAGATGGACCACTGGTCTGATCCATCAGGGGTCTTTTTATGTTCTTACAATTACAGTATCTGTTCTGCAATGTCAAAAATGACATATTATATGAATTTCACCTTTGATTTTAATATGTCTTGCACCAGAGGGAGAATTCGATATTTTATCTGGATTACAACATGTATTTGTGGTTATATCTAGAAATCAATAAAGCATACATGTATTCTCTCACATAATTCCTAAAGCTACTCACTTAAAAATATCAATGGCACATTTGAAACCACCAAGTTTAAGCAAGATTGTATTTGCAATGGCATCCACTCATTGTTGTTCTCAGTCTATCTACCTAGTACTGCTCATATGACTATCACCTTAAACAGAAATTAGAACAAAAAAATTAAAAGACCTTACTCGGTATTATTTTATATTTGATTATTGCCCCTATGAATTTTGCCACTGAGAGGGTGACACAATCATTGGTATCCAATAGTAGCCATGACACCTGGACAACTCATTGTTGTTAATGTTATGAATTCTCCAAGGAAAAATTAACCTCTCAAAAATGTTCTGCCCACATCTGTGATTATATGTACAGAAAGCCTAATCCAACAGCTGCTAAAATCACTAAATGTCTCCCAAGATCCCACTGGATAAGATTTGGTTCGTAAGCACTAGACCAAGTAAACACATCCTCCCATACATTCATACCTATGTACAAATAGTTTGATTCTAACAAGTCTCTCTAAATTGCCATTAACAAAATATGGAAGTTTTTCTACTCTCTATGGATATCACAATACAACCAGAAGAGGTCATCAAAGCAGCCTTCAATCAGATGTGGCCTTTTGATTAACTTAAACTTGTGAGTCAGTAGAGGGAAAAGAAATTAACCAACATTTAAGCCAGTCATTCATAAGAAACATGAATTATGCTTTGCCATTATACTTGTCAAGCATCAGGAATGATTCTAGCATTTCAGTTTTGCATGTTTCTAAATGATAAAAGTAGACATCTTCAAGACAAGTTGCTGATAGCTGGGAGCAAGTCCCAAAGGGTTCTGATTTAGGATTGCCTGCAACTGCATTGGCCAAATCATCTTCCACCCTCTGAATCAGGCCCCTGAAAGCACTTCTAAATGGAGTTACTACAAGCAACCCTCACCTGTTTTATGGCTGCAAATCCATACGGTGATCACATGATAGATGCAATGTGTACTTTCCACAATATCAGCAGTGCATAACTTCGCAGCCAGGGCTTCTGGTGATAAATATTCCCTGCTGGAAGCTGCTAAAAGCAACTGTAGATGATACTCGGTAGCCAAGCAATCACTAAAGCTGCTCTTAAACACAACCGTGCAAAGTAAATATGAAGGCCTCACCCCGATATTTGGCTTCAAGCTAGCCTACCATTTGAAACATTTTCCACCAGCTACTTGTCTCATATTTTAGAAGAAGAGATTGGATTTATACCCCACCCTTCACTTGGAGTCTCAGAGCGGCTTACAATCTCCTTTCCCTTTCCCACCCCACAACAGACACACTGTGAGGTAGGTGGGGCTGAGAGAGCTCTATTCTTTCAAGGACAGCTCTGACAGAACTATGGCTTGCCCAAGGTCATCCAGCAGCTGCAAGTGGAGGTTCTCCCAGATTAGAGTCCGCACACTGAATCACTATGCCGAACTGGCTCACTTTTACAGTTTTAATTGTCCCGTTCACTTCCCTCCCTCAGAGGCAAGATTTTCCTTTCCCTTTACTGACTGAGCCACCCTAGTAATGCGTTTTCTTCTTTGCTGAAGAACTTTGGCTGTCCCACCCTGTCATAGTATAATATTTTGGCTGTTTGCTCAGCCCAGGAACCTGAAGGAAGGATTGGGAGCCCCCTTTAACTTTAATGGCACTCAAGACATTTTTATCTTCCAAATTAACAAAATATTTTATTTGATATAGAGGGGAAAGGTCAGGTTGAAATCAAGGTTTGAAATTTCTGAGGTAAAACCAGTATATGCACAGACTTTAGTTCATATGTTTCAAGCTAGTGAGAGTTTCTTAAGCTATTCACACTTAAAATCTTTATGTTGAGAGGCTTTTGTTCCAGTGTTTTCCCAAACATTCTAGTATACCTGGCCAATTTCACACAAGGAGCTGTGCTGACCTCATGCCTCCCTTTGCCCTGTTTCCATTGGTCAATTTCCCACTCGAAGCTGCCTGGCCGCATTTTGACCCGCGGCTTTGCCCGATTTCCCCCGTGGTTTCGTGATCCTGTTTTTTGGGGATCACGAAACTGTGGGGAAATTCAGGCGAAGCTGTGGGTCAAAATGTGTCCATGCGGCTTCGAGTGGGAAATTGACCAACGGAAACAGGGCAAAAGGAGGTGTGATGGTAGCGCAGCTCCTTGTGCGAAATTGGCCTCTGGGTATTCTCTGACTCTTTTGGTTTCCAGAAGGCTGGTACACTCTTTCCAGTACCCAAACCCCTTCTCTTGAAACACCAGTACTCGTCTTGAGTTTTTAACTGACTCTTAAGGTCTCTAAAGGCAGTTTGTAACCACCAGACCAAGGGTCTCTTCATTTTTCAGAGCTAACTCTCTGTTTGACTGGGTAGGGAAATTCCTATCAGTAGGAGATCTATCCCTTTTCTTCAGCCCAAATGGAAGTCTTCATCTAACTATCCACTTGTCCTTGCCAACTTTTCCCAGTTCTTCTGTCTGTGTTAAACTGCTTTCCATCAGGGCTGAATTCCAAATGACTTCTCCTCAGCATTCAATTCTAAAGTTTCTCTCTGTTCAGCTGATGCTAACCAATCAGATTGCTTGGAGCAGCTTATCACTCAAGACTCTCTGTTTCTGTGAAGAACTAACCCTTCACAATTCTTCAGCTGTTTGTACAGCACTTCTAAGCTTTTAAAAAGTGCAGTCCATCAGACCCACATTCTAAGTTATTCCTTTGTTTTTGCAGTCTAATATTTTACAGTTTTCCTAAGGTCAGGTATGTTAGCGAGCCCACTATTATTCCTGAATGTAAAACAAATAATTTCCCTAAATTCTAAGTTGGGTTTTTTTAAAAACAACTCCAGCAATTGTGTACCCTTACTCTCTTTTAAGTGCCTCTTCTTCAGTGAACAATTACAAATCATTCTTGCAATCTCTTTAGACACTCAGGCATGCCAAGAGCTAATTAACTAGGATGACAACGGCAAGAAGTGGAAACATAATTCAGAGGGTTTTTTTTTAATAACTGGGAGGTGTTTAATTTGAATAAAAGAAGAATTAAGCATTAGCAGTAACAAATGGTATCAGCAGGAAGTATGCTTATATCTGAAAGGGTTTTACAAATAGTGCAGGTAGTCTAAAAGCTGCAGATTGAAACTGGAAATTAGATTTAATTGGTGGGAACTGTTTTAAAGGCATTTTCATATACCCCAATGTCTGGTACTCTATTACAGAGCTCAGCCATGTATAAAGAACAAGTTTCAAATTGATTCCTTTATTAAGTCAAGTACAACAGGCATTGCATGTTCAGTATTGTATGATTTGGCATAGAAATCTTGTGTAATAAGAACTCTGGTGTCCCCCTCCCCCCAAAAAAACCAAGACAGAGAGTGAAGCAATGAAGTCTTGTTAGTTGGTCTAAAAACAGACACCAAACTAGAGTTAGTACAGCTCATTTAACTGCCATGCTTTGAAACAATGGGAGACTATATCTACATATACTTCAAAATCTTGGACCTGTCAGTGGCATTCAACACAGTCAACTACCAACTACTGACCCAGTGCCTCACTGACACTGGGATTCAGGGGTTTGCCTTGAAATGGCTCACCTTGTTCCTTCAGGATCGGGGACAAAGGGTGGCCATTGGGGAACAGCTCTCCCGAAGGCACCTGCTAATGTGTGGTGTGCCCCAAGGAGTGGTGCTCCCCCAGATGCTCTTTAACAACTATATATGCCCCCTTGCCCAGATGGCCCAGAGGCATGGGCTGGGTTGCCACCAATATGTGGATGACACCCAGCTCTATCTGTTGTTGGACGGCCAGTCTGACTCTAACCCGGAAGATCTGGACCTGGCATCACAAGCTGTGGCTGGTTGGCTTAGACTGAGTCAATTGAAATTGAATCCAACAAAGACAGAGGTCCTGTGCCTGAGTCGAAGAAGCTCAAGGGAAGGGATCCCACTCCCAACCTTAGTTGGGCACCGTCGGTGCCAGCACTGGAGGTTAGGAGCTTGGGAGTGCTCCTGGATGCCTCCTTAATGATGGAGGCCCAGGTAGCAGCCACTGCGAAGTCAGCTTTTTACCATCTTTGGCTGATCAGGCAGCTGGTTCCCTTCCTTGAATGCAATGACCTGGCAACAGTGACCCATGCAATGGTCACCTCAAGACTGGATAACTGTAATGCTCTCTACATGGGGCTGCCCTTGTCCCAAATCCAGAAGCTGCAGCTGGTGCAGAATGTGGCAGCTAGGTTGTTGTTGAGCCTCTCTATGTGAGAGCACATTTGGCTTGTGCTAAAAGCACTGCACTGGCTGCCTATAGCATACTGAATTCAGTTCAAGATGCTGGTTCTTACCTTTAAAGCCCTATATGGTCAGGTGCCTACATACCTAAGGGACCGCCTTTCCCCACATGTACCCCAGAGAGCATTACGATCAGGGTCCCAAAACTGTTGGGCCCTTCCGGGCCCCAAAGAAACTAGACTGACTGTGACAAGGGCCAGGGCCTTCTTGGTGGCAGCTCTGTACTGGTGGAATGAGTTCCCGGAGGACATCAGGGCCCTGTGGGACCTTTTACAGTTCCGCAGGGCCTGCAAGACAGAGCTCTTCCATCAGGCTTTTGATTAGGGGGCTGCACCCAAGAAATTGAGGCCCTGACCCTGATATTAACATCATCATCAACAACCTAATACAACGCAGACTATGATGTTAGCTGGATGTTGCCTGTGGATGCAGCTAATGCCCGCCATCATGATATAAACTGCACTAGTACTTTATATTATACTCGGAATAAGGCCCGTTGTGGAAATAAATACAACGAGCACTACAAAGAGACTCTGGGAGAGTGCCTTGGCTTTGGGCACTCAGCGTCAATTTGCTGTGGCAACCTCAGCAGGGTATAATGACACAGAGTCCACCATTTTCTCCAGGGGAACTGATCTCTGTCATCTGAAGAGCAGTTGTAATTCTGCGTGATCTCCATCCCTCCCCTGGAGACTGGCAACAATGAGGGAATGGCTGGTTTGGAGGGTGGAGTCTATGGCACTGTACCTGTCTGAGGTCCCACCCCTCCTCAAACCTCACCCTCTCCAGACTCCAGTCCTCCAATCTCCAGGAATTTCCCTCCTGGAGTTGGCAACCCTATCAGGAATGGCCCCAATGAATTTTCTCCCAAAGGCCAAAATAGGTGTGGAAAGGGCCTTTTTCTGAAAGAACTTGGTTGCCTAACAACAGGCACTGAGGAGAAAGTACAGTTGGCAGCTCTGATTAGGGAAATACCTGGAGATTTGGGGGGTGGATCCTGTGGAGGGCAGCATTGGAGGGGATGGAAGGACTCAACAGGGGATAATGTCATAGGGTCTACCCTCCAAAGCAGCCATTTTCTCGAGGGGAACTGATCTCTGTCAACTGGATATCAATTGTAACAGCGGTAGATCTCCAGGTCCCACCTGGAGATTGGCAACGATAGGGGAAAGTCAGCCGCATGGCGGGGGTTGAAGAAAATGGTCTGATGGCCCCTGGCCCACCTCATTAGCCAGCCAGCCATGGTGGAGCCAAAAAGGAGAGAGAGCCATTTTAAATTTATTCTGACAGGAAAGTGGTCAGGTTGGCAGTGGGTGGGGGAGGGGGTTATGCTGAAAGTCCTTTGTTTTCTTACTCACAGATGAAAGTTTGGTTGCCTACCAACAGCCACTGAGGAGACAGTTAGTCACAGTTAGTCCCACATAGGAGCCTAGAGAAGTGTCTTCCTCAGGAGAGAGTCCAGCTTTCCAGGAGCCGTAGCTTGTTTCTTCTAGGCCAGACCCTCCTTGGTGCTGCTGCCACTGCTGAAGGAAGGCGGGGGACCTTTTGAAAAGCCTTGGGCAGCCTTCTCTGTGGTGCAGCCCGCTGAGCTATCACCCTGATGAAGCACCGGCCTTGTGGCCGAGAGAGACAATGAGGGGCAGCGAAGGTGAGTGCTTCCCCTGCTTGCCGCTGCTTGCTAGGTCTGCCTCCTTCTCTCCCATGGAGGGGTTGCCACTCTCTTGGCAGAGCATCCATCCCCTTTGCCAGCTCCCTCCAGACTGAGGGAGAGATGCCAGCTGCCGGCTCTGTAAGCGGGGCTGAGGCAACACAGTGAGGCAATGCAGCCAGGAGATTGGCAGACCTTTAAAGTGGCAGCTGAGGAAGCCAAAGGGTGTGGGAGTGTGTGGAGTGTTCACACCAAAATAGAATTATTATAGAAAGAGATTATGCTATGTTTATAATTGTATTGTTATGATTTTATTCAAATTCTGTTTTAGCTGTTTTGTATACTTCATGTAAGCTGCCCTGAGCCTGCTCTGGCAGGGAGGGCGGGATATAAATTTAAATAAATAAATAAAATCTACTTTAGAAATTCTAATCCAGATGCCCCTCAACACATTCAAAATTCAGGCAGGAGTTGCCTGCATGCTTTCCCCTGTTAACACTAATCCTTCAGGGGATGGGTTACAGCTGTTTCATTTACCTGTAAATCTTGACAGTGGACTGCAGGGAAGGAGGCTGATGCTGGATTGTTCTTTTGTGTCCTTCTGTGTTTTATTTTTTTAATTGCTCTATTGTGTTGTTATTTAACAATTTGTTTTTGAAACGTAAGCCATGTCAAAGATCAGTTAATACAAAGGCTTAAAATAAATATCCTCCTTGAAGAAAATATTTAAAACACATTTCATTGTGCTTGATTCATAACAATCTGTAGTTATGTAAACCCATTAACAGGTTTCCTATCATGTACAGTTCAATGTTATGAAGTTCAGCCTGCCTGTGCTTAGGAAAGGGGCAGGGTCTGCACATGCAGGTGAGTGAGATGGAAATGGGGTAGAAAACTATATTTCTGAATGCTTCATTTGCAAAAATTTCCCTTCAAGTACAAAAAAGCATAGGAAAGACTGGATAAGATTTTGTCTCTGATATACTAATTGTCTACATTCAGGGACATTACTATGGAAGAACATTCAAAAATAGGATCTCTGCCCAGAGTCTGAACTACTACCATTTTATGTAGTAATTAATTTTATAATAGTGTTTTTATCTGTTTTACTCTGCTTCTGAATGACCTAAACCAGTACTGCTGTTCCATTCTGTTGCACATGGAAACAAAGCAAATCAGACTACATGGCACAATGAAAACTGTGGTAGCAGATTTATGAAATAAGAAATATGTACACAGAATTAACTGTGTGATGGTTGCCATTTATCACAGAAGAAAATAATTTCTACCATATTAAACTGATAGTGCAAATGTACCCAAAGAATGCCTATTTCATACAAGGTTTCTCTTTCCTATAAGGAATTAACATTTTACAGCTTTAATGCTAATAGTAGGAAAGCTTTAATAGCAGCACTTTCATAAAACATCTTGAAATGGATTTTTTTTTTTAAAAAAAGCAGCTATGAAAAGATTGCCTTTAATATTTCTATGTAGTGAAGATTGGATTGCTGAGATAAGGACTGTGTCAAGAGCTATTTCAGTTTCTCATAGGTCTACCTTGCTTTGATTTCATAAAGCATACAACAATAATATAAAAACACATACAAATAGAAGAGCACAGAAAGTTAATCATGTGGTGACACAATTGTTCAGGTCTTGAATTATGAGGTAAAATATGTAAATTCATGGAGCAAAAGGAATGTCACTGACTCAAACCAATGCAAGTCCTGCTATATTAAGGATGAACTTTTATCCTAAATCATTTCACATTTAGAAGCAAAAAGTCAAAACACTGCAAGATACAGTTTCAAGCACTATTGTCTAACAAATAAGACTTAAATTACAATTGATAACTTTGGGCATATGGTCAATGAGAGAGAAAGGAGTTACTTGGTTATTCTGTTTGTTGTATATTTAACTATGTGTTTGTATTGTATTTTCACTGCCTTCTTACTGTTGTAAACTGCTGCTGGTGCCTTTGGGGAGAAAAGTGCCAAATATTCTGACTAAGTAATCTATAAATGAATATTTCATCTGTTTTTAATATTAAATGGTATATCATAGAGTGGAAGGGACCTCCAGGATCATCTAGTCCAACCGCTGCACAATGCAGGAAATTGACAAATACCTCCACCCCACACCCCCAGTGACCCCTGCTCCATGCCCAAAAGATGGCAAAAATCCTCCAGGATCACTGGCCAAACTGGCCTGGAGAACAATTGCTTCCTGACCCCAAAGTGGTTATCAGCATTTCCCTAGGCATGTAAGAAAGGGCCACAAGAACTAAGCACTGAGGCCATGGGTTAATACAGCCCTACTCCGTCTCATGGTCTCCAGGCTAAACATACCGAGGTCCTTCAACTTTTCCTCATAGGACCTGGCCTCCAGACCCCTCACCATCTTTGTTGCCCTCTTCTGGACATGTTCCAGCTTGTCTATATTCTTCTTAAATTGTGGTGCCCAAAACTGAACACAATATTCTAGGTGAGGTCTAACCAGAGCAGAGTAAAGTGATAGTGTCCAGATCACTTTGCATGATCTGGACACTATACTGGTGTGTGTGTGGGGGGGGTTTGCATGTGTATGGGTGCATGTGTGCCTGTGCCTGGAAGTCACAGTGACCTCTGGTGACTCCTACTGGGGCACAGAGGACATTCAGAGAAGTGGCTTGATAGCCTGACTGTGGCCTCCCGGCCCTGGTATTCTCTGGAGGTTTCCCATCCAAATACTTGCCAGTGTCAGTCCTGCTTAGCTTCGCAGATCTGATGAGATCGGGCTTGCCTAGGCTATCCAGGTCAGGGCCTGGACACTATACTTCTGTTGATACAGCCCAAAAATGCATTTGCCTTTTTAGCTACTGCATCACACTGCAGACTCATGTTCAGTGTATGGTCTACTTAGGACCCCTAGATCCTTTTGGCACATACTCTGCAAAGACAAGTTTCCCCCATCCCATATTTATGTATTTGATTTTTCCTACCTAAATGCAGAGCTTTACATTTATCTGCATTGAAATTCATTTTATTTGTTTGAGCCCAGTTTTCCAGCCTGTCAAGATCATCCTGTATCCTGACTCTGCCTTCTACCATATTTGCTACCCTTCCCAATTTAGTATCACCTGCAAATTTAATAAGCATTCCCTCTACTCCTTCATCCAAATCATTTAGAGAGATGTTGAACAAAACAAGTCCCGGGACAGATCCTTGAGGCACTCTACTTGTCACTCCAAGAGGATGAGGAACCATTAACAAGTATTCTTTGGGCGTGATCTGTCAACCAGTTACAAATCCACCTCAAAGTAATAGGATCCAAACAAAATTTTACCAATTTTTCAGCAAGAGATCCCGGGGTCAGTTGCAGTGTGGTTTAAAGCACATGGCTGAGAGAGCCCTCCCCACCACACACAGATCCATTTCACACCAAACAGCAGGTCTGGTGCACCTATCAGTTGTTAGGTTTAAATGCATGCCAGCCATTAAACCCCCCATTTCAGTCCCCCCACTTGGAAGGGGGAGGAGTGAGAGGGGTTGGTAAAATGACTTGCATCTATTTCAGCTTAACAGCTGATGGGTGCATCAGCCCCACTGTTAAGTTGAAATGGATTGCAGGCATTTCAGCAATCCCTCTCACTCCACCCACTTCCCACATTAACGTTTTAAAAAATGTGAAGGGTCGTGGGAAGGTCGTTGATAGGGATGAGCATAAACCTCGGTTCATGAACCATGGTCCAGAGATTTTCATTAGGAATGTAGGTTTGTAATGAAGTTTATGCCCAACTCTAGTCTCTAGTAACATGTGCTTTCTCCTAAGCTTGGGACCCAGACAGCCCCGTAGCTAACAACTTTTTCCTTGGGGGGGCAATGTTTTGCCGGGGGTCCTGCCATTATATGTTTGTGTGGTACTGCCATGCCATGCTCATACTTCTAAAGAATAACTAAATAATAAACACAAGTGGTTTTTTGCATATTATAGTTCTCACACATGTAATCTCAACAAGAAGGGCTATAAATCCTCTGTATTTTAATGTATTTTAGTTTATTTCTTTTTCAGAATAGTATATTAGAATACTGAATGTATGCAAGGTTATATCAGGATGTCTGCTGACATAGCAGCATTCTTTGGAGGGGGATATAGTGTTAAGTACCCTCCACTCCTGACAGGAGAGAATGAAGATTCCCAGTCACTTCCCACAATAAGAAAAGACATCTTTAGACATTTCTCTGCTAGTTTGACATATTTATTGCTTTACACCAGGACTCACCTCTTTGAACAACTCAGAAGAGCATGTGGGTTTGAGAGGCAAGAGGCTACCATTTTGGGAAGGGTGGGAATACTGACAGATGAGCTGTTAGGCCCTGCACCTTTCCATAACTGTTCTTAGGAAGACACTCCTTCGCCTCTGTTAATCTCTGGACATTCCTCTCCACAAATCCTTGTGCTGGATATTACCGGTTCTTGCCACAGTAACATTTAATCTTCTGCAGAATATTATACCCCCCCTTTTTTCAAAAAGATGGGCATATATGGAGCCCAGTTGCTTTATCAACACAGAAACAGATAACTGATTCTGCTTTCAGAAAGGCGGGGGGGGGACTGGGAAGCAGCCCCCAAACCACCACCCGCCCTCCCTCCCTGAGCAACCAGGCGGCCGGGGCATACGAACCCTCTTTCTCCTCCTTTGCTTTCCTCCCCATGCTAAGGACCTGTAGCTTCTGAGCAAGCAGTCAGGTGGCGGAGGATCACACCAACTGGGGGGGAGCCAGAGCCCAAGTGTGGTGGTGCAGCTCCAGGTTGGGGTGGCTGGTTCACGGGGCGATCGCCAGCGAGACCGCCTCCAGCATTGCCTTATTTTCAGCCTAGCCACCCCTTCCTCTCGCCAGTCTGAATTCAGCAATGGGAGTCTCTTCCCAGTGCGGCATCAGAGATCTTCCTTGGGGAGGGGGAGTTTCTTCCTTATGTGGCAGAGCCTCGGAGGGGATTACCCACTGCTGGCCATGGAAGGGCAGTGGGAGGGAGAGTCGAGAAATGCCAGTGCCAAGCCCACCCTGTATGATCTGTCCCCGAGTCAGCAAGGAGAGGTGAGCCCCCTGGCTAGTCTTCAGTGGCAGAGGCCAGGCAAGGGGATAGAGCAGGGTGCCTCCTCCTTCTCCTTGCAGGACCCCATGGCCATGGCATGGAGGGAGGCAGGCAGGCACTCAGGAGGGAGGCGCAGTGGGCAGCAGTTGTCACCGCTCAGCAGCCCTCCCCTCTGACCTCCTGGCAGTAGCAGGTGGTGTGCAGTGATTGGATGCTGGCTAAGGGTAGCAAGGATGGGGGGAGGGAAGGGTAGCCGAGGATTGGTGAGGGGCCCATAGGAACCATGGGGGGTGGGCCCCATGGTAGCTATGGGCCTGGACCCAGACCCTGTATCCTGCACCTGTTCCCAAGCCCTGGAACCAGACCCCTGAACCCCTGACCCTTCTTGCCCTTGGATTGGACTTTCAATCTCTGACTCCAGACTGGTTTGTAGATCTTGCTTGTGTAACTATAGTTACTTTATTTCTGTATCCCAGAAATCCCAGGTAGAGCAACAACACCAGGCTTGTCCTTGAATGTGACAGTACTCATAGTCTCTTCTTAATATTTCTGGTGATACTGGCAACTACATATGGCACCAATCAGATATTGCCTGAATGACTTATTTGTGACTGTATTGTACATTAGAAATAGATATACTGATCTATATCCAATCATACTGGATATTTTGAATCTCTATGAGATTATTTGTATTTACAGGTAACACAGCAATTTAGTCTCAATGTATGGGCAGAAATAGAATTATTGCATTCCAACTTGACAGATTGACAACACCAACACCGTATATGTCCTACAACTAGGGTTACCAACCTCCAGGTAGCATCTGGGGATCTCCCACGACAAGATTAGCTGTCCTGGAGAAAAGGGCTCCTTTAAAGGGTGGACTCTATGGCATTATACCCTGCCGAGGCCTCTCCCCTCCCCAAACCCCAGCCTCCCCCAGCCTCCACTCCCAAAATCTCCAGGTATTTCTCAACTCAAAACTCTCCCTACTGGCACTCTCCCTACAATCCACTCCCCACAAAACTCAACTGGCACTCTCCCTACAATCCACTCCCCACAAAACTCAACTGGCACTCTCCCTACAATCCACTCCCCACAAAACTCAACTGGCACTCTCTCTACAATCCACACATAACTTGGAAACTACTTGAACATTTAAGTTCAGCTGCTCACAAGGCAGCTTTGTTCTGAGGAGCTGACACACAAATATGATGAATTATAACAAATCAAGAGTATTTCATCACACTCATTATCTCCTTGGGAAACATCCGGTTGGCCTGTGGACCCATGGCATACATTTACTGGGGAACCTAACTTGATAATACATTAGATCCAAGGAATGAGTCTCACTATGGCAGAAGAAGTCTTGTTCCATCTGAGGAAGGCTTCCACCATTAGGGCTGTTGGAACTCACTCAATGGGTTCAGGGAGATTCCTTGCCACTGAGTCAGAAATAGGTTTGGGGAGCCATGTTAGTCTGTAGTAGCAGAACAAAATTCAAGCCCACTAGCACCTCAGAGACCAACAAAAATTTTCCAGGGTATAAGCTTTCATGAGTCAGAGCTTATTTCTACAACCTTGCCCAGGGATAAGATTGCTGTGATTGTTAAGCTTGTGTTGTTATAACTTATAGGTGTCACATTATAGGTCGGGGCTTTGTTTACCAGCATGTTATCTTGATAAGGGATACATATAGATTTCAAACTGAAGACATTAGTGTAAGGAAATGTAAATGAGCAAGGAGACTTAATCACAATAACAGATAAGCATAAAAAGAGACTGAAAATAATAATTGCTCATTTCATGATCATCATTTTCTGCTTCTTAAAAACTGATGCAACTAGCAATTGCGAGGAAGCAGGCTATCATGATCTCCACTAACCTCCAAAGATTCCCTGAAGTCACAATCTATATATACAATTAAAAAACTTTTGAAAATCAACAATAAATTTATTAATGTAACTCCAGTGATTTTTGACCACATGGCCAATCCACAAAAACATTATAATTAATATAAATAGCACATAAGCAGAAACTACCTGAACATTAAGCAACTCCTAATGATAATGATGCAAGAAAACAATTTGCAAGATATGGCAGGTTATTAACAGCAGCTGTCTCTGATGGTACCTCACTTCAGGTGTAAATTAAAACTGGTGATAAATTCTTCACTCAGTTGGATTATTCTTTTCTGCAAAGAAAACAGCAAATTGCTGCAAAGAAATGACATTATAGTATAAAAAGAATGCTTTCAGGTATGTTGGTAACACATTGGCTTTGCACTAAGAGGGTGGTAAAGAATCTGAAGGAACAAGAGTGGAAAATAAGGAGACTTTAAGAAAATGGCAGAGGATAAAGAAAAGTGAGGAAAGAGAATGATGAGAGATCTTTGAGAAAGTTAAGATCAGAGAGAAGAGATGCAGGAGTGCAAGAGAAGCTTAGAGAGGCTGTCTAAAAGGAAGCAAGGCAGTAGGATTTATTGGTAGAAACATGAAGTCAAAAAGAAGGGGGCAAAGAGGTATAAAAGTGACACAAAACTTCTCATAAGTCATAGGATCAGAAAGAGACTATAGGAAAGAAGCAGACAGAAAGACAACTTAAGAGCACTGGGTGCCAATGGCGAGATCTCTGTGTTGGAAACAGTGTGGTAGCCTGAGAACATATACGCATTACTGGCTGGAATGTCCTATTTTGATACTTTTGGGGGAAGAGATAATTTTAACCATAGAGCAAATAACTGGTATAAAACTGCAAAATACTGTGGAACATCTTCTTTTGCATCAATGGAGTATAGACATATCAGTAGACAGTACTACACATCAAATTGCCATTCTTTTAGCAGCGACTAAAAATGCTGTTGCACTACACTGGAAAAGTAAACAGAGACCAATTAAACAGAACAGGCATGCCAAATTATGGAATATGTACATAATGGCAAGAATTACAGAGAGTGTTAATGATTCTTATTCTCAAAAAACAATCCAATTTTTCTGTGACGTGGTTTCCTATATTACAGTATTTGATACAACAGAAAGAAATTCCTGATATTATAGATTTGTTATGATTTATGGTGAGACAATTAATAGTGTGCCAATGATTATTAAGATTAACAGATGTATAAGATGCATATGATCTATGTGGTGATCTGATATAGTTGGAATTGTATTTTTTATTAAGATTGATGTTTATGCAAATTTGATTGGAAAATTTTGTATTTACTGTTCATTGTAAATCTTTTATTTTAATAATAATAATTTTTTAAAAAGGGCACTAAGTCCTTGGAGCCAGGCAGTGAAAGGAATGTAACATTGCTTCTAGAGTCTAGAATGGCTATGTATATACACCTCTGTAGGATCACATTACATGGTTCAAAAACCTTGATTCCAGTAAATCAAGGTTGATTCCAGTAAAAAGATGAACCAAGGTTTAATTATAATGTATTCTTGATATAGTGATACTTGGTTCAAAAATAATGTTCTTTTTCAGATCCATACAACACCAAAAATGCAGAATGTGTACATGAGCCACTAGAGGCTCCATTCTATTTATTTTCAATAATTCAATAATTCATTTCAATAATATTTATTTTAAATAATTCACTATCAATCTGGGCTCATAATTTCTCTCCCACACATACTTTTATCATCTTACTGACTGAAACAAAAATGCTTTAAAAAAAACAGGCAGCTTTTATGTTTGCTTGTTTTCAGTTTACAGAGAAGAAGAAGAGATTGGATTTATACCCCGCCCTTCACTACCCAAGGGAGTCTCAGAGCGGCTTACAAACCCCTTTCCCTTCCCCTCCCCACAACAGACACCCTGTGAGGTAGGTGGGGCTGAGAGAGCTCTAACACAAACTGCTCTTTTTCAAGAACAGCTGTGCCAGAGCTTGTGACTGACCCAAGGTCAAATCAGTAGGTGCAAGTGGAGGATGACAGAGTGCGCGTAATAAAGCAGAAGACACTGCGCTGGTGAAAACTATTTACAGATTTATTGTACAATATTTACACAGTCCAAGTAGCCACTCCAAACAGGCTGTCAGTCCAAGAGAGTGCTACGCCAGGCACCAGTAACCATGAAGGCACAGCAATGTACAGAACAGTACAGAATATATACAGCAGTTAGCCAATCAGGACATACTTGCTAAGTCACAGTGACTCCTTGCAAGGCTGATGCAATCCAGTTGCCATACGGCACATCACGTGATCATACATCTGTCAACCTAGATTACTTTCATCTGCGAACCTGACCAGCTGTCATCTTGATGGCATACCTATTCAGATGCCGTGGGGAATCAAACCGGTTCTCCCAGATTAAAGTCCGCGCACTTAACCACTACACCAAACTGGCTCTCTGAGACTCTCTGTGACATCTCAGTGACGAGAAGAAACAACACTGCCCCAGCTCAGAATTGCCTTTTCTTGTTCTTAAGTTATATGTTTAAGGGTTGAGACTTGGCACTACAAGCAGATCCATCTATTCAGTCAATTTCAACCAGGGATTAACTCTGAATAAATCAATTATTTGCGCAAGTGCAGAATGCTCATGACTGTGTGAGTGCAACATTTCATCACGTATGGCAGTCAATTTATATTGTAGCAATGAAGCACTGCCTATACCTGTAGGGGTCTCAGTACAGAACTGATCATTGGCTTTCTTTGTCCTTGGGGTTCAGCTGACAATAACCAAATCATGCCTATTCTGAGGTCCTCTCACAGGCTGCTAATTAATTTCCATCTCCAATTTGAAGTGTTGGTGCTGAGCTTTAAAGCCCTTTATGGACTGGGGTCTGCACACCTGCTTGTCCTTGTACATTCTCATGCAGTAGCTCCATTCTTCCCAGCAAGAACTGCCATGGTCCAGGCTCAGGATTTGTCAGCAACTGCCCAATGTCTCTGGAAAAACCTCCCAGAATATGTCAGAGGGCTCCTACCCTCCTGGCATTCTAGTGTGGCTGAGAAGCAGTTATTCTGAAGAGCTTGGTGGGCAACCTTAGCCTAGGCAAAGTGAAAGTACCCAGCTGGTGGGGGCATAAGGTTTTATAAATGTCTTTGTATCTGTTGTTTTAATGTTTATTGTTTTATTAAATTGCTTCTATATTGAGATTACCTGCTTTAGGTCCTGGGATGCCTGGGAAAAAACAGGTTTACAAATATTTTAAATAAATCCATAAATAGTCTTCCATATGATCACCATCAGAGTCTCTTCACTGCGTGTTTTTACCACTTGGAGAACATTGGGTGGTCACAAAGAGAAGGCCTGCTCAGTAAGCAACATCAAATTTCTGAAATGCCCACCTTACAGAATTTTGACCAGAAACATCCATAAGAATATTCCATTGGGAGACTGTTCTTTAATTTCTAAATGTCTTATGACCTTTTGCTACTGAGCCAAGAACTACTGGTCTTGGTTAATGGCTTATGATGCTGGTGATTGCTTTGATATGCTGCAGTCTGCTAATTTTAAAGTCAGTTCTGTTGAACAGATATTGTATGATGTACTGTGGATTGTACAGTTTCCATACTTATGTGGGCATAGAAAAGACACAGTTCAGGAGATAAAAGCCATATAATTCTGTGAGCCTGTATGAAAATATACCTTTGAAGAGAAATTCTCTTTGTTCTCTCTTCTCAGGGTTCCTGCAGAGAAATAACCTTTAGCGCCCTGTGCTTGGATATCCATTCTGGTCACCATATCTGGGCTAATAACATTGCTTGACCAATTTATGTTCAAAATCAAGCTGTTGCTCTAGTCATGAACCCCAAGGAGACAAATATTTATCCTTTCACCTTTTGTATCAAAGCAGGTAATAGGAAAAGAACAAAGCAAAATGAAGGGGGTGAAACCAAGGCCCTTTTAAAAAAAATTCCACAATTGCTTAAGTTTATTCAGAAACCTTGAACATTACCCATGAAACTACTGGCAACAACACCATTATTTAACTCACACACAAAAAAATCCCAACAGCTGCAAAGAGCTTCCTGCTTTAATAATACTTTTCCACAGCAAAGACATTTCTTTCAGTTAAAGAGAAGGTTTTCTATCTGAGGGCTGCCACATTATTCAGACACTGACTGCATAATCCTATGTGTCTTTGCTCAGAAGCAAGTCTTACTGTATTCAATGAGGCTTACTCCCAGGTAAGTATGTGTTGGATTAACCTGTGATTAACTTTATATTTTGAGGATGTTACCTAAATTCTATTCCAATCCTTCAAGAGTGCTATGACAAGATTTTGTCTTCTTTAAGGAGAGTATTAAAATAAAAATCTAACATACAAATAACAGGATGCAATATGAACAGAAACAGCCAAGAAAAAAGAAAGAAAGAGTTATCCTGAAGAAAATGCATTTAACTGCCCTGGAAAATATGAAGGTATATGTAAATGCCTCTAGTTTCTACCCAAGATATTATATTCTTTCTGAACACTGCTATTAAACTCTGCTAACAAAAGGCAAGCAATCCTAACATGAAGGGGCCATATACAGAGAGTATTAATGAATTTCCTTTAGGGCCAAAGAGAAGTTTCCTAACTATTACATGACTTATTTTTCTCTGAAATTTGATACTATCTAGACCATGCTGACTTATTAGCAACATAAAGATAATGGAGGATTTGCTTTTATAAAAAACAAAAACAGGAACAAAGGTCAGCTCATCTGGCGATCCCAGTTAATTTCTGTTTCAAAATTATGACTATATGCAGTGATCGCTTTGAGCAATCTCATTTTTTATATTTATGGTGAAGTCCCCTGAAAATAAAACAAACAGTGATTCTAGCTATGATGGCTGTAAACTGCATAGCCAATCATTAAACATATAGGCTAGTGATGCATGTACAGAATGGATCACTAACAATTTACCATGTTTCATGAACTTTAAATATTTTATATCTTCACCATTTATTAATGCCCCCAATGAAATGTGGAAAGAAATCAGGATGCAGTCATCTGAATGGAGCAGCCATTTATGAAGCCAAATTGCATGCAGAATGTTTTAGTGAATGCTGTGTTTGTTTTTTAATAAATACACAAGCCCAGACAAAGCTATGGCTTTATAAATTCAGGAACTCTGTCTCAAGAGGGGACTTGGTGCATAATTCCCAGGAATACCCTGAACCCATTACACCATAATTTCCAGTTAATGCCAGGGCACCACCACTTAAACACATGCACAGTTTTTCAATATTTTAAGCAACTGAATTGATCATTATTTTGTTTTAGGATAAAAGCTTCCATTGTTCACTCTCCCTTCCCATCCAAATATGTCAAGTAATCTGCTGGAGGTCCTTCTCAGTTACTCTACCAGTATAGACATATTTTTAAGTTAAATTTTTATTTATTATAAATAACTAGATCCTGCAGATGCTGCATGTTTTTGTGCATGAGTATACATAAGCATGTTTGTATACACATACCTGTACACAAAACCATTTACTTTCTGGCAGCATAGGTGTATCCCTGTCAAGCTCCCTCTTCCAAGGATTGTGGAAATGTGAAAATCCAGTTTGGTGTAGGGATTAAGTGTGCGGACTCTAATCTGGGTGAACTGGGTTTGATTCCCTACTCCTCCACTTGCACCTGGCTGGATGACCTTGGGCAAGCCAAAGTTCTGATAAGAGCTGTTCTTGAAAAAGAGCAGTTTCTGTCAAGAGCTCTCTCAGCCCCACGTACCTCACAGAGTGTCCATTGTGGGGAGGGGAAGGGAAAGGAGTTTGTAAGCCGCTCTGAGACACCTTTGGGTAGTGAAGGACGGGGTATAAATCCAATCTCCTCCTCCTCCTCCTCCTCCTCCTCCTCCTCCTCTTCTTCTTCTTCTTCTTCTTCTTCTTCTTCTTCTTCTGCAATGATATTAATGGCTGCCACTTCTGCAATGATATTAATGGCTGCCACTTTGCATTACCTTTCCCTATTCTGAAGCATCTTTAAATATGTGATGCTCACATACCAGCACTAGTTTCATGTATGGCTGCCGACCCGGGCCTCCCTTTACAATACAACCCACATGTGTACCGAATTTGGAAGCACCCAACTACTTTTCATCTCTCTTTATCACACACACAAACATAAGAAATATTGATTTTAAGGGTGTCTTAATCATTTTGCCAGTTTCTGCAGCTTGGCAGGATAATTCTACATGCTGCTTGCTCCTGATTTCTGCCACCCTTAGAAGCTTTTGTAATTATTAATTACAGGTAAACTTCAATGGTAATTTGACAAAATGAACCCTTCTTTTCATTCGGCAGCTGTTTCCAGTTCCATTTTCAGTGCCACTTCATTACTTAATATTATAGTAAATACCGCATAAAAATTAATTTTCCCTGACCACATATAAAGAAAAAAAATCAAAACATCAAAATTGAATCCAATTTATGTGCATCATTTATAATGGAGGTTTACTACAGGCCTCCTGTTCAACTACACATGAGCTTGTATTTACTGTTGAGATCAGTACACTTGCTTAATACACTTGCTTAAGATGTTTGGCACATTCCAGGTGTGTATGGGAAATGCACTGCCCCACTTCATTCTCATGCATTTGTTGTCATCTGATTGCTTGTCTTTTAAACTAATACTCCACTCCTGCCCAAAGGTGAAGCAGTTGAAAATTGTGCTTAAGTTCTTCAACCCAATCTTCCAACACAGTAGATTTCAAATAAAACAATAAGAATTCATTTTGTTATTCATGTCCTACAGCTATAAAGGTAAAGGTTCCCTTGCTCGAAAGCCAGTCGAATCCGACTCTAGGGTTGCGGTGCTCATCTCCGTTTCAAAGCCGAAGAGCCAACGTTGTCCGAAGACGTTTCCGTGGTCATGTGGCCAGCATGACTAGACACCAAGGTGCATGGAACGCTGTTTACCTTCCCACCGAAGTGGTACCTATTTATCTACTTGCAATTTCTTGCTTTCGAACTGCTAGGTTGGCAGGAGCTGGAACTAGAGACAGGAGCTCACCCAGTCATGCGGCACCCAGGACTCGAACTGCTGAACTACTGACCTTCCACAGCCTGCAGTTCAGCGTCTTAACCACTTGAGCCACCGCAGCTCCTCCTACAGCTATAAAACAGTATAATTCTTCCATGGCCTATTAATCCTACTGCTGATTTTCATCAGCAGAAAAATATGATCCTAGTAGGTAAGGGAATATGATACGCAGAGTTCAGTCCTAAGCAAGTCAGATCAGCATCCTGCTCACACCTATTCAGTGGGGCTTATTCCCAGGAAAATGTTTTTAGGATTCCATTGCTAGTTAACAAAATCATAGTTCCCCCCCCCTTCTTTCTCAATGGATATATGAAGGTTTTGAAAATACAGTCCTGACACTATCTTCTTGTGTTGTACATCTATTTGTGCCCTAGAAACGATCTCTTATCTAATTGTGGCAAAAGACCTTTTGAAGAGCACTACCCCAACACCACCAGACTTTTAGCATAGTTCTGAATTCTGATACATGTGGATTAAGTATAGCTGAACCACTCCACCATTAGTACAGTAAACACGGACAATCTTCTGAACGTGCTTCACATTTCCTGAGTTTCTACGAGCATATGATATGAAAAAGCAACTGTAAGATGAACTTTCCCTGTTACTTTCCTTTGAGGAAGCCTTCCTATAATGGTACTCCGTCAGGGCTCTTTCTGTAGCAGGAACTCCTTTACGTATTAGGTGACACACCCCTAATGTAGCCAATCCTCCAAGAGCTCACAGAGCTCTTCTTACAGGGGCTACTGTAAGCTCTTGGAGGATTGGCTACATTAGGGGTGTGTCGCCTAATATGCAAAGGAGTTCCTGCTACAAAAAGAGCCCTCAGATTTAACCAAATTCTGAAGAATAATACAACCTTCTCCAATGCATATCTAAATATAAAAATGTGATTTTATAGCTGGAGATTCACAAGAAACCTTCATTATGAGAAGCATAAAGAGAAAAGTCAACGTTTTTATTTTTCCACTGATATAGATTACCACATAAAAACAAAACACGGAAGTCTATTAAAAACAGGAAAGTTTCACAGGGTTACTGGGTTTTGTGGGTACCATCAGACAAGAATAGGAATATATAGCTCACTCAGCTCACAATACCTGCCTGCATATACATCTGTTTGTGGAAAACACTGCCTCCTGAAGAAGTGAGCAGTGACTCATGAAAGCTCTCCCCTTAGCAACTGCCAGTGCTTCATTAACGGAGGCCTGTCTGGTATTTGGAGAACTGAGATCTTAAAAGAGTACTAGAATAGCACCTGTTGTGGATATATAAATACATCATAGTTCTACAAATCTATCCCATGAGATTTTATTAATTAATTAAAATATTTATTGCCACCACCAAACTTCTACCATCTCCAGTGGGTCAGGATGGTACACAAAAGACAGCGAAGCAAGTAACAAAGACCTTAAAAACACAACCAGTGGTTTGTTGCATTAGCTCCGTTTCTTTTTTTTCAAATTTTACTTCAGTTTCTAAAACACACCTAGGATCAGCCTAAATGTTCAGAGGGAGTGAATTTCTGAACAGTGATAAAACTAAGGAGGGAATCATGTCTGGCTGGAGATGAAAACTGTTCACCTCTCAGGATTATTAATTTTTTTGTTCTATCTACAAAATGGTATAGTTAAAATGAAACAAACAGCACAAACTTACCCAATCTTGTCTTTTTTTCAGAAGTAAAAAACCACACCATTTTAATTCTCTGGCATCTTCTTGTATCATTCCTGTATTTTCCTGCCTTGAGGAAATTTATTCTGGAAGGTAAATCTCATTTTTCTTTTCTAAATTATTCAGGTTACATTACTGCTTTCTCCCACCCCTTTCAAGGAAAGAGCACAAGAACATCTATACTTTGTTTCATAATTTTTCCCTGAAGACAGAGATAAGCTCCACTCTTATCTGTTTTTCTGTTGTTCTTGGAATGATTGTACTGTTCATTATACAGTTTGATGTTATCATCCCAGCTTCCCAGTATTCTCTATGGTCTGCTCACTCACTGCTGTAAGTTATTAAACCCTCAGCCTTCAAATGAGGTGATCCTCATTCATAAGCTTTGGGTGCTGAAAATTTACATTTGCAGCAGTGATGATTAAAACAACTTTATCAGGGATAACTTATTAAGACAAGCCTCACATGACTGGGAAGCAGCACTGGGTGTTCTGGTGGGCTCTGCTGAAATGAGTAAAAATAAGAGCTTAAGTAGAGTTTTTGAAGTCAAAATGTCTGACTTGTTATGATGACACCCATTATTCAGTACTGTGGGCTTCATTCAGAAATCAACTTTGCGGGCCGGGAACAGTTAGGATAGGGGGGAAATGTGTTCTGTGATAGAGACAGCATACTTCTGAACTGTATATTATTATTATTTTTTGCCATCTCGAATGCAGAAGTAATTCTTGGTCTGCCAGAGCTGTATAAAGTCAAAAAGTAAAAAAAAAATCCAGATTCTTTTATTCTGCTCTCATTATCTTGATTGACAACAACATCAAAAGTCCTGAAAATATACTTAAACTTGTGAATTGGCATTCATTTATCCACTTTCCTTCCAGGTTCCTGCCCTGTGTTTCATCTCTGTGTTAACTAGAGCACTTGAAACAAAAGCTTGTGATTAATCCTACCCCAAAGGGATCAGTCATCCAAGTACTACTTGTATTAATAGGGAAACAGGTTCTATGTGTGTTATATTTGTGTGTTTCTAAACTGCACTGAATTACTGTATGCGTCTCTCCATCCATCTAAGATAGAGAAGAAAAAGATATATTCTTTCATGGACTAGACAATCTGAATTTTTCATAAACTGAATAATTTCATGTTGTCTTTCAGTATTTAATATCTTGTTAGGTCACAGATGCTATTGTATATTTTAAACTTCTATATGCCTGATTTTTTGTTTTGCTTCTCTAAACATGCCATTCTTTCATTTTTTGATGCAAATGTTCAGAAGCCTACACACAGAACAGCCTCCAACCACTTGAAAATATCATACTGTATGTGTTACTGATAAAAACACAGAGGAGACCTAAACCACAGAGTGAGAACAACATGAACTTTGAGAATTATTTGTCTGAAATATGATGCATAGCCATTAAAATAATAAGAAAATAAACCTTCTATGTTAAATAAAAAAAGTGTGCAAAGATCAGTGTCCGTTTGTCTCCTGACAATTCTAAGCCTCTATCTGGTGTTCTGCTTGTGTTCACTTGGATTCTGAAATGAAGCAAGCTCTCCGCAAACAGATTTTCAGAAGGCTAGAAAGCAGACAACTACATCTAAAATGTCCGGGATCTATTTCCCCAAATCATTTTTCTGTTGTATGCTCTAAATAAATTCTTGGGGATTAAATTCATTAGAGGCAGAACACCAGCCAGAGAAGCAGTGGGGCCCTTGGATGACCAAGGGGTGGAAGGATTACTAAAGGATGATAGGGAAATGGTAGAGAAGCTGAATGTTTTTTTTCCCTCTGTCTTCACTGTGAAAGATGGAAGGTGTTTGCCTACTCCAGAACTGCCAGTTTCAGGAGTGGTGTCGAAAGACCTGAATCAGAGGTTATAAGAGAGGGGGTCCTATGACTGATGGGCAAATTAAAAACTGACAAAACACCAGGCCCAGATGGCATGCATCCAAGAGTTCTGAAAGAACTCAAATGTGAACTTGTGGATTGCCTGCTAAAAATAAGCAATCTATCACTAAAATCTGTCTCTATTCCTGAGGAGTGGAAGGTAACTAATGTAACCCCCATCTTTTAGAAAGCTTCCATAAGAGATCTGGATAATTACAGGCCAGTAGGTCTAACATCAACAAGGGTAAGTTGGTGGGATCCATTATGAAGACAGAATTAGTAGGCACATTGATGAACAAAAGCAATTGAGGAAAAATCAGCATGGATTTTGTAAGGGAAGATCTTGTCTCACTAACCTTTTAGAGTTCTTTGAGAGGGTGAACAAACATGTGAACAAGGCTGGCCCAGTAGATGTTGTTTACCTAGACTTCCAGAAAGCATCTAATATTCTCATCAGAGGCTCCTAAGTACACCCAGCAGTCATGAGATAAGAGGACAAGTTCTCTTGTGGATTAAAAACTGGTTAATTAACAAGAAACAGAGAGTTAGTATAAATTGGCAGTTTTCACAGTGGAAGGTGGTAAGCAGTGGGGTACCACAGGGCTCAGTACTAAGTCCAGTGTTCTTTAACTTGCTCATTAATGATTTGGAGTTGGGAGTAAGCAGTGAAGTGGCTAAGCTTGCAGATGACACTAAATTGTTGGGGGTGGTAAGAACCAGGGAGGACTGTGAGGAGCTCCAGAGGGATTTGTCAAAGCTGGGTGAGTGGGCGTCAGTGCAGGCAAGTGCAAAGCAATGCACATTGGAGCCAAAGATCCTGACTATAAATACACAACGGGGTTTAAACTCACCAGGAGAGAGATATTGGAGTTGTATTAGATAACTCACTGAAGATGTCAACTCAGTGTGCAACTGTAATAAAAAAGGCAAATGCTATGCTAGGGATTATTAGGAAGGGGACTGAGAACAAAGCCAATACCATAATGCCCCTTTATAAATCTATGGTGCAGTCTCATTTGGAATACTGTGTACAGTTCTGGTCACCACATCTCAAATAGATATTATAGCATTGGAAATGATGTCGAAAAGGGCAACTAAAATGATTAAGGGGATGGAACACCTTCCCTATGAACAAACTTTAAAGAAGCTGGAGTTCTTTAGCTTGGAGAAACAATGACTGAGGGGTGACATGATAGAGGACTGCATGGGATAGAGAAGGTAGAGAAAGAAGTACTTTTCTCCCTTTCTCACGATACAAGAACTGGTGGCTTGTATTTCTCACAATACAAGAAGAAATTAATCAGCAGCAGGTTTAGAACAAATAAAAGGAAGTACTTCACCCAAGGTGTAATTAACACGTGGAATTCCCTGCTGCAGGAAGTGGTGGTGGCTACTAGCACAGACAGCTTAAAAAGGGGATTAAATAAACATATGGAGCAGAGGTCTATTAATGGCTATTAGCCACAACATATAGATGAAACACTATGTCTGTGGTAGTGATGCTCTGTATTTTTGGTGCTGGGGGGGCAACAGTAGGAGGGCTTCTGGAGTTCTGGCCCTGTTGGTGGATCTCCGATGGCACCTGGGTTTTGGCCACCGTGTGGTACAGATTATTGGACTGGATGGGCCATTGGCCTGATCCAACATGGCTTCTCTTAAATTCTTATGTATATATTTTCTCTTCTATTGCAAAGGATAACATCATATTTCATTAATAGGTCACCTACATATAAACGTTGCTTCTTTCTTTATATTGTCTTTGCCTTACCTTTCCTACACTTTAAAATCAGTACAATGGCAAGAAATCAATGTATAAACCAAATGGAAACAAAGCTAACTCCAATAAATCCAAAGTCCCCAAAGGAAATACAACGTACCTGCTTTAGCTTCTAAATAATTTTCTGACAAAACTGAGAAGGTGCACAACATTTGCAAGCTTAAAGGGAACTATGTAGCCAAACGTATATCCTAGAAGTAATGCTACTCTCTTGAGGCAACAACAGAATAACACACTTGTCTCTGTTGCTGATCAAACTCTTTGGACAGTAGATAATAATATTTAATGACAACCTACATACAGTTGACATTTCAGAAACCTAGTGGGACAGGGAAAGTCATCGAGATACTCCATTTATTTATGGATAAATGCTAGTGAAGAACACATCAGTGGGTGAGTGGCTCTTTATGTTAGAAAGAGCAAAGGAGAGCTGATGGCAGCAACAGACCATTGTGCATGTGACAGAAGGGTTTGTGAATGGGCATGGCAGCCAAAATAAAAGAGAAGGAGAGAGATCCTAGTACAAAATGAGACAGACCAATTATTTCAGGCTCAGGTTCCATTATAGAACCATTAGCACAATGTGTTAATTCGTTTTTGGAACGTTTTGTTAGAAATTCCATCTCTTTCATTCAGAATACCACTCATTTTATTCAACAAATTGCAGGATTGCAGATTCAAGATCACACATGTTTTCTTACTATGGATGTTAAATCCTTATATACATCCATTGCTCATGATGAAGTAAGGATTCTAATTGAAAGGTTTCTTGATACCAGGGTGAAGCTGGCACCACCTACGCATTTTCTATTGGAAATCATATAAGAATTATTTTTGTTTTGATAGGAATTTTTATTTCCAAATAAAAGGTGAAGTTATGGGTAGCTCAGTGTTACCCGCCATTGCTAATTTATATATGGTTAAATTGGAAACTAATTGTTTATTAAATCCATTTATTAATCCTTTTATCACATTAATTAGTATGCCCATTACACAGATGATATTTTTATTATATTTTTGGATATTCAGACTATATCACAATTCTATGCATGATCAAATGGTATAAATCCTCATATTCAATTCTCTCATCAATTTAGTACCACCAACATTCCTTTTTTAGAAGAGATGGTTTATAAATTTAATTCCACCATACATGTTAGAGGATATTCAAAACGTACTAATAGGAAGTCCAGTCTTCATTATAACAGCTGCCATCCTAAACATCTCAAGGCAAATCTCCCTCATGGACAATTGTTACATTTAAAGAGAAATTGTATACTCCAGAGCTCCAATTTGATGAATTTATTCATTATTTATTAATTCAATTTATACCCTGCCCTCCATAGCTGAAAATTCATCTGAAAGAGGTTTCTCTAATCAGGTCATATGATCCTCTAGAATAAGAACAGAACAAGTTCAAAGAGCCACCCTTTTCACTAAAGTATCATGTGTATCAGCCAGTTTTCCAGTAAGTTCTCTTAGTAGGGTTTCTTTAAGTTTATTAATTGAAATACTGTTGCATGTAAGAGTGGCAAGTCATTAGTAACAATACTTTATCTAGTCATAGGATTGTTTTCACACATGATCATCTTATCCATTGAGGGCTACAGTTCTCAGCAAAGGTTACCATTTTTAAATGTTGAAGTTTCTTGTTACTTATATAACTTGTATGCATTCATTGTAATGTTATTGTACAACATCTGTCATCACAACTCTCTGATTACTACAACTAAATGTTTTCGATTAATTCTTGTCCAAGATAATTATTCATATTGTTCTTTATATTAATTCTGTATAGATATTTGATAATACTGGATTGTATCTATTGGAATTTTAAAGTTTTAGTTATCATCATACACAATATGTTAGCTCCTTCTTAGATTTATGTGACAAAACAGGACCAATTAATGGGAGGTTTAGAACTAACTGAAAAAGATCATTTTCTAAATGAGTAATACCTGGGACCTCATCCTTGGATTTTGTATTTTTCACACGGAAATCATATATACACATATATTTATACATGTTATCTATTTATGTTTTATAGAGGTGTTTACATGCCAAAAAGTAAAATTTTATGAGTTGGATGTAGACTGTTTTATAATCCAACCCCTCTTATTCCTTCTGCCATGTAACATTTATACGTACAAGTCTCAGCATAGCCCTTTTTAAAAAAAAAAATGGTTCAAACAGCAGGAATGCTGGCTGGATCCAACTCTATATTCTAACAAATTAAGAATGATGCATTTTATGAGTTTTTTAAATTAAATTTATTTGTAGACTTTTATGTTACAAAAGCAAAAACAAAAATACAGTACATAACTAATTTTTTGGAGTTTACCTTAAACATTCTTTCCGAACCATTTGTTAACTTTATACCATCTTTTCTGAAAAGCTTTTCCATCTTTTCCTGAAAGCATCATATTCAATTTATCCATTTCTGCAGGTTCAGATATTTTAGTAACCAACTCTTCTCTAGTGGGTACTTTCTCTGCCTTCCAACATTTAGCAACAAGAATTCTGGCTGCGGTAAGGATATATGACAAAATACATGTATCATCACGCCCAAACTTTTCTGGTATTATATTTAGCAAATAAATTTCTGGTAACAGATGTAGATCTATATCCATAATCTCTAGTATTAGCTGTTTAATATCTTTCCAAAATTTATAAATCTTCTCACACCACCACCACATGTGAAAAAATGTACCTAAGTTATTTTTGCACTTCCAACGGTTTCTTGATACCTCCTTATAACATTTGGCCATTCTATCCAGTGACCAGTGCCACCTATGAAACATTTTAAATATATTTTCTTTATACAGCATTGATCTTAGTAATTTAGCTGCTTTCAAGACTTTTGACCAGCCATCTATGTTCAGGCTATATCCTATATCCTGCATCCATACAACTATTGAAGATTTAACTACTTCCTCTTGCATTACATCATGTAGTAAAAATTATACAACTTTTGAATCAGCTTATCTGAGGTTGATAGCCATATTTTGTCTAAATCTGTTTTTGAACTATAGAATCTCATTGTTTTGTCTTTAGTAAATCTTGATTGCAGTTGTGAAATCTCCCACCATGTAAGGTTTATATTCATTGCTTGTAGTGCCTCAATCGATTTTAACTCATTGTTCTCATTCAGTAACATTTCAAAGGTTGCCCTTTTATTTTCATACATCAAAGTTGGTTTTATAAAGGCCTCAAGAGGTGAGATCCTGATGGGTATTTTAGGATAAAACCTTTCTTTCATTTTCCTCCAGATCTTTATTAATGCCCCTCTGATTGCATGATTATGAAAATTCGAATGGATTTTATCTTTATCACACCATATATAGGCATGCCAGCCCATATACAGATCATGACCCTCTAATTGTAGCAATATTTTATCTTCCAACATTAACCAATCCCTAATCCATCCCAAAGCTGATGCCTGGTAATATAGAGACCAATTTGGTAGGCCAAGACCGCCTCTCTCTTTTTTTGTCTTGAAGAAGCTTCCATTTAATACGAGTTTTTTTGGATTGCCAAATTTTCATGCTATCTTAACCAAATCAATAAAGAAATTATTATTTTTCAAGATTGGTATGTACTGTGCCAGAAATAGAAAACGTGGGAGAATATTTTAAAAGTGGCGATTCTACCCATAAATTATAAGTGTAAATCCTGCCATTTATGTAGATCTTTCTTAATATCTTCTAGTAATTTCTTATAGTTGTATTCAAATAACGTGGTATTTCTGTCTGACAAGATTATGCCTAAATATTTGATTTTATTAGCTACCTCTATATTAGTATGGATCTGAATCTTAGTTATTAAGTCCTGAGAACAGTTTTTCATCAATATCTTAGTTTTTCTAAGATTTATTTTGAGTCCTGATACAGAACCATAGTCTTGTATTATATTAAACAGATGTGAAGTAGATAAGAACATAAGAACATAAGAGAAGCCAATGTTGAATCAGGCCAATGGCCCATCTAGTCCAACACTATGTTACACAGTGGCTAAAAATACCAGGTAATACACTTTAAAAAATGAGATTGCTCAAAGCGATCACTGCATATAGTCATAATTTTTAAACAGAAATTAACTGGGATGGCCAGATGAGCTGACCTTTGTTTCTGTTTTTGTTTTTTATAAAAGCAAATCCTCCATTATATTTATGTTGTTAATAAGTCAGCATGGTCTAGATAGTATCAAATTTCAGAGAAAAATAAGTCATATAATAGTTAGGAAACTTCTCTTTGGTCCTAAAGGAAATTAAGAACATAAGAGAAGCCAATGTTGAATCAGGCCAATGGCCCATCTAGTCCAACACTCTGTCACACAGCGGCCAAAAATACCACGTGCTATCAGGAGGTCCAGCAGTGGGGCTAGGACACTAGAAGCCCTCCCACTGCTGCCCCCCCCCAGCACCAAGAATAGAGTGCATCACCTGCCCCAGACTGAGAGTTCCTAGCTATACCTTGTGGCTAATAGCCACTGATGGACTTCTGCTCCATATGTTTATCTAATTCCCTCTTGAAACTGTCCATGCTTGTAGCTGCCACCACCTCCTGTGGCAGTGAATTCCATATGTTAATCACTCTTTGAGTGAAGAAGTACTTCCTTTTATCTGTTCTAACCTGACTGCTCAGCAGTTTCATGCAGTGCCCATGAGTTCTTGTATTGTGAGAAAGGGAGAAAAGTACTTCTTTCTCAATCTGCTCAATCCCATGCATAATCTTATAAACCTCGATCATGTCACCCCTCAGCCATCGTTTCTCCAAGCTAAAGAGCCCCAAGCGTTTTAACCTTTCTTCAGAGGGAAAATGTTCCAACCCTTTTATCATTCTAGTTGACCTTCTCTGCACTTTTTCCAATGCTATAATATCCTTTTTGAGGTGTGGTGACCAGAACCGTACACAGTATTCCAAATGAGGTCACACCAATGATTTATACAGGAGCATGATGATACTGGCTGATTTGTTTTCAATTCCCTTCCTAATAATCCCCAGCATAGCGTTGGCCTTCTTTATTGCAGTTACACACTGTCTAGACATTTTCATTGAGTTATCTACTACAACTCCAAGATCTCTCTCTTGGTCAGTCTCTGCCAGTTCAGATCCCATCAATGTGTATTTATATTTAGGATTTTTTGCTCCAATGTGCATCACTTTGCACTTGGCCACATTGAACCCCATTTGCCACGTTGACACCCAGTCACCCATCCTCGACAGATCCCTTTGGAGTGCCTCACAATCCTCCCTGGTTGTCACCACCCTGAACAACTTCGTGTCATCTGCAAATTTAACCACTTCACTGCTTACTTCCAATTCCAAATCCATAATAAACAAGTTAAAAAGCATCGGACTGAGTACTGATCCCTGTGGTACCCCACTGCTTACCTCCCTCCATTGAAAAAGTTTCCCATTTATACTCACTCTATGTTTCCTATTCATAAGCCAGTTTTTGATCCACAAGAGGACTTGTCCTTTTATCCCATGACTATTGAGCTTACTAAGGAGCCTTTGATGAGGAGCTTTATCAAAAGCTTTCTGGAAGTCAAGGTAAACAACGTCTATTGGGTCCCCCTTGTCCACATATTTGTTCACTCCCTCGAAAAACACTAACAGTTTAGTGAGACAAGATACTGTTGGGTCTTCCAGAATGAATACTAAGTCATTGGCAAAGGCTTGAAGTTTATAATCTTCTCCTTTTATTTTGAGACCTTTTATGTCCAATTTTTCTCTTATTATATCATTTAATGTTTCCATTACAAAAATAAATAATAATGGTGACAACAGACAGCCTTGACATGTTCCTTTCTGAATAGCTATATTATGTGTTAAATCTTCATTAACTATTATTTTTGCAAATTGTTCCTTGTATATAGACATTACCATCGTCTTGAAATTATTGCCACAATCCCAGGTCCCCAATTTGTATCTTAAAAAGTCCCAAGTTACATTATCGAAGGCTTTCTCTGCATCTAAAAAGACCAGGGCCAATTGTCTTTCAGGATGTTGTTCATAATAGTCTAAGATATTTAGTATTGTCCTTATGTTATTCTTTATATGCCTCTTTGGTCTCGATGTATAACTTGAAGCAATATCTTTTTGAAACGGGTGGCAATAATGGTTAAAAAGATCTTGTAGTCAATATTCAAAAGCAAGATGGGTCTATAATTTTGTATTTCTTTTTCCTCAGTATTGGCTTTATGTATTAATGTAATCAAGGCATCATTCCATGTAGTTGGTAAATTTCCCGTCTCTGTAATCTTGTGGAGTAATTCTTTAAATGGGAGAAGAATTTTGTCACCAAATTTTTGGTATACTTCAGCCAGAATGCCATCAGGACCTGGGGATTTTTTTTCTTTTGTTTTTTAAGTGCTTCTACAATTTCGCTGGAGGTGATTGGGTCGTTTAATATTTTTTTCTGATCAGTAGTAAATTTCTTTTTATTATGTTTCAATAGAAAATCTTGATTTTTTTGCCAATTTGGTGGAATTTGTTCATATAGGTTTTTGTAGAAGTTTTCTACAATGATTTTCAAATCCTGAGTTCTATACTTTGTTTCTTGGTTTTCATTTTTTAGAGCATGGATTGCCCTTTTCTCTTTTTCCTTTCTAAGCTTATACGCCAGCCAACGTGTAGGTTTATTCGCATTTTCGAAATAATACAGTTTAGTGTACTCTATCTTGTTGGCTATTTCTTGCATTAACAATATATTTATTTGATGTTGAATCATTTTTATCCTAAATTTAATCCCATCCACCTCCACCTTCTCTTTCATTTTGTCTTCTATTTTTAATTCTCCTATCAGTTTTTTTAAATGTTGGCCTCTTCTGTTTCTTTTTCCAGGCCTCTTGATTAATAAATAGTCCTCTAAAAAAAGCCTTAAACACATCCCATATGATATTTATTGGGGTATGTACTGTCTTATTCCCCTTGAAAAATTCTTGAATTTCCAGAATGGTATTTTCCACAAACTTTATATCTCTTAGTAAACCAGTATTCAGTCTCCATCTTGTTGTTTTATGTGATTCTTGGAATGATAATAAGATAGTGTTATGGTTGGCATAGGTGTTGGGAAGTATTTCCACCTCTATTAGGTCTTTCACCAAACTAGTATTTGTCCAGGCCATATCAATTCTCAACCAAGATTTATGTCTGAAGGAATAATAAATATAATCTTTCTTAGTTGGATTTCGTGTTCTCTACGTGTCCATCATATTAAATTCCTCTGCTAATGATAGGAATCTTTTAGGCAGAGTGGCACTAGATCTTATGTTTCTTTTCAATTTTTTCCTATCAAGACTGGGATCGAGAGAGAAGGTGAGGATTTGGGATGGCAGAAAGGAGGAAAAGAAGATGAGGAAGAAGAAGAAGGGGAAGAAGATGAAGATCAGGAAGGCTCAAACCCTCAGGGAGACTCTAAAGCCCATTATAATGATGATAACAAAGAGAAAAAGAAGCAAAAACTGAAACTTAAGACAGAATCACAAATACTCACAAGACTTAGACTTAAAAATATAGTTACAGCAAAGAAAGACAAGAAAAATGGGAAACTAAGGAAATTTGTGATTTTTAGCTTAGTGACCAGATGACTAAAAATAGGTCATGACAAAAGTTTATAAAAACATGCATGATGTTCAGAAAACTGATAAAGAAAGCTGTTGCTCCCTCTTTCATAACACTAGAACTTGTAGACAGCCAATGAAATTGATGGGCAGGGACTAAAGACAGACAAAAGGAAGAAATTACTTTAAGATTAATTAATTTGGATGATTCACTGTTACGTGATGTTGTGATGAATACTACTTTAGTTGGCTTTAAAGGAAGACCAAACCTTCTGGAGTCCTCTGGCTGACCATTGTGGGATACAGGATACTGAACTAGATGGACCATTAGTCAGATTCCATGTGGTTTTTCTTTCATGCCCATTCTAGTAACGTTTCAACCCATCATATTGTGATCCTTCTACAAGAAAGTTATTCCACCATTCAGATTAGTTTCCCATCTTCAGGGCCTTGGTAGTGTGATGTCCTCAAGGTGTATCAAGGAAAAACTGAACACAGTTTTGATTAATTCCTTATTATTTTCAGAAAGGCCCAGCTTTTTAATTCATATATTTCTTGAAGGAATAATGAACAGAATGCAAGAAAGCCTCAAGTAATGTAAGTTGTCTGTATTCCATAACTCTTCAGAAATGAAATGATGCCTTCACTGTATTTGAAGAAACTTCACTCTCATAGCAATGGAAAAAAAGAAACAGAATTTCTGTGTTTGAACAATTTATGCCAAAAATTTCCATTTTCTTCACAGGATGTTATTCCTAGCACTGAACTCTGCCCTCCCAAAAAAGGATCAAAGTCAGCATGAAAAATGTAGACCATGAGCCCAATATGGCAGGGCATCAAATATCATGCTAATACACACTGTCTGCCACAGATTAATTTTAATGCATATACCCTTGGGTCACACCAACACCACAGAGAATTTTCTGGGTCACTAAATTAAAAGCGAGGACAGCCTTCTCTTCTGATGCAGAGGTAGTTCACTTTTCTTTCTTCTATCAGTACCTTATCATGGTCAGAACAGATGCTTCCAAGAATATTTATTCAATTTTTTTCAGACCTAAAACAGATGGCTGTTACACTCAGACTACTTTAGCTGCAGTCTGAGTAGAGAAAGAATTTATAATTTGGATATTTTCCTCTTATATTTAATAGTTTTAGAGAACCGGTAGTTTGAGAACTTGTTCGGTATAAAGTTATTTCAAAGGCATTCCTCCGTCTCTTAAGTCCGTCTGCAGACCCAGAAATAGTATAGGACAGACAAGAAGCATATTGGGAAATTAGACTAAATGAGAAATGTTAAACTTAAGGAAGCGACAGAAGGCACTGGACACAAATTATTTGTGAAGGAGCAACTTCTAGATGATAATATACCAGTCTGTTTTCAACAATTTCTTTAATCCAGCTGAGTTCCCCCCCTGAAAAATATGACCCTGGAAGAGCCCAGATGTATCATGAACAAAATATCTGTGGCTTATTTTGGATGATTAAGCTGTCCTTGCAAATAGCATTCTGTTTCAGGTAGCAGGTATGATGAATGGCCTGTCAAGTGGAGATACACTTACAGGACTACTATAAACTCTCATCATGTGCTGCTGCTTGCCAGATTTTACATTTTCCTGCTCACTTCAATCAAGCAGCACTATTAGAATTTGAGTTGTTAAACACCTGTTATATTGTATTGTATTTGGGGGGATATGAAATCCTCTCAAAGCCCAAATAATTTCCATCTTTAAAACAATTGTTACACCTATCCTTTGGATACCCTAAAATCAAGTGGAATTTTACTTCGGGATTGAACATCTTGTGTTAGTGATCAATTTCCAACAACAGGGGAGGAGTCATATTTGCCTGAATCCACTTTTAAAACATTTTATTAGAGAAAAATTGTTTTGCCTTAGTGTAACAAGATAATTACTTTTTAATTCATTTCAGCTGAGGGAAGAAAGGCACTCAAGATATTAGTAAAGTAGTTATCATAGTGCTTGGAACTGCAGTCTAATGCTTGCATTGTAAAGCTATCAGAACTCACCTAATAAAATGCACAATTCATAAATTTAATATTGAATTTATCATTAATCCTAGACATTTTAATGGAATTGTCTTCAAATAAGATTGGAAAGTCAAGAAGACTGTACTACATAAGATACTGCATGCTACTTTACCCAATAATCAAAATGATGGCTCATGCCTATCAGAAAAGCATCCTGAATAAGACATCTGCATACAAGGCAGGAATTTCTACACGTTTTTAATGTTGCCTCGAGTTTGTAAATTGTAAAGAAAATAATAATAAAGTGAAGCTTCATTACGAATGGACATGCTCTAGAAGGCATGGTATGCTGAATGCAGGTGACTCAGTTAAAGGGGAGTAACCGAAAGGAGATGGGGAAATTATTCTGATCCATCCCCTGAAAGCTTAATAAATCCTAATTACGAAGATGTGAACATGTGTGAAAGTGTGTGTCTGTTTATCCTCTCCTGTACTACCCCACCACATACACACACACAAAAACACTGGAGGGAATGATTTGAGTCAAGGGTGGATCTTGCCTACTTGTTTATTCTCATCCTCTTGCAATTCCTCCCAGCCCCCTGCTTCTGTCAAGTTAATTATGAAATGTGTGACAGCTGACAAAAAGGAAACACTGATTGGCAGTTCTTATTTCTATTGCATATGGAATGCCATTACATTGTACATTACTTTTAAATGTAGGGCATAGTTGTGCCATCTTTAAAAAAAAAATGAATGTATGTTGTTGACCAGTATAAAGGTATAACTATGAGATCTTTCTGCTAGCTACATTAAATATTTCTGGGAAACTGAAAATTCCTCTTCAAAATGAGATTAGCATATAGAAAATATAAAAAACTGTCCTGACAACTCAGCATTTGGGCCCAAATAAGAGATATCATGGGACTCAAAGACAATATAACAGTTTGACGGAAGAACATTTGCGAGTAAACTTCACAGTAGAACTAGATGGGGAGGGGACTCATATAGCCTTAGAATTCAAATATATCACAAAAGAAGATATGCTCACAGTGCTAAATTTCTATTTGTAAATAAATGTGCTGGGCTCTATTAAACACTGTAATAACTGCTGATATCTCTCCCATATAAAACCTACACATAAAAGATAGGATTTTCCCCATAGGTCAGTAAAATAAATGGAGAATGCTGTTCTCAGTATTTTATTTAAGGAACTCTGTTTTCCTGACTCTGTTTATTTGAGCTGCTGTAGTCAATATGAATGAGATGACAAACTGATATTACTTCTATTTGCTCCTCAGCTCACACTAATGGACATTAATAGGCAAAAACAGTTTCACTGCCTGTAAACTCCCATTTGATTTTGCCACCAAGTGGCAGGCAGATAGAGCTGACACAGACAGCCTGTCCCATTATATTTATTAACACTGTAAAATAAATACACACACTGGAGGAAACTTACAACCCTGTGAAATAGTACAGTTGTGAAATATCAAAATACAAACCCAATGAGCCATTGAAGCCCTTTCTGGAGACTCTACCTACCTCTTCCTGTTCTTATCTGCACCACCTCATTTCTTTCTCTTTCCCATTAGTATTGTGAGCCATTTGGGAATGACCGGATGCTGCTTCAGCAGTCACAGGTTTTCACACCTGTGAACATGTACTCAAATACTATGTACAGCAGCGACACTTTACATATTTGTTACAAGAAACCCTTACATATAACTAATTTTACAACTACCATTACTAATTGTACAATTACCATTAGTTTGTAACTACCAATAGCTTGCAAAATCTGGCTGCTTCCTCTACCCAGGCACCTCAAGCAGCCCAGGTGAATGGAAAATAAGAGGAAGTGTAAACCCAACCATAATTTACATAAATTGTCCATGCTCACTATGGGTTGTACTGAACCATGCTTTTCGGCCTATAGAAGGGCACATCTCACAATGGGAAAGGGGACTAGGTTCTAATTTCTACTAATTCCCCCAGTTCATGTTCCATGCTGTTCTTGTGGGTCTACCAATCTCCAAAGCAGCATTTGCTGGACTGAAGTTTGAAGAGGGAAGTGGGAGAGTCCCACAAGCTTTGCTCTGCTTATTGTTTGCTGGATACAATCAATGTTCCTATCTGCCCCTACACTGGCGGCTGAAGGAAGGGAAAGTATACCTAAATATGTTACATTCATTGAGAAATCCCCAACACTGAACTACACAAAAGCCATCTGACTAGAACAAAGCAGCTGTTTTATTGTGTTGGGTCTTTGGTCTCTCTTAAGTAACCACATTGGCTTTCAAGCTGAACAACCCACAGACCTCTAGTGATCCTTTTCTACAAAGATGCAAATATGCTAAGATTTCAGTTCACAGTCTGACACTCTTGAAAACATTTTAGTCAGATGTTTATATATCTTAAAATGCATGAAAACAGTGCAAAAAAGTGTTAACCCTTCTCTTCATTTGCAGGCACTGCAGCAGTTTAAAACTGTATCTCCAGTCACACAACCAGTTATTCCCCAAACCAGAAATCTGGAAGATGCCCACTGGTATTCTCCTAGAAGGAATACTTCTGTTCATATTCATATTTTGAGATAATAACTAAAATACCTCAGAGGCAGCTGTGGAGCAGAATGACAAATGAGGAAAAAAACCTGGTTGGTGTTGTGAGATCAGTAATTAGGGTTACTTTAGCAATACCAGTAGCTGATACAAAATAGAAAATAGGAACTGATGTTTTACCCATGATACTTTAGAGCAGTTAAATCTCTGAAGGGCATCATTGAGAAACTTACATGTGTGTTCAGGAAATGCTATAATCCGCACACAATATATCAAAATATATATCTACATGTGGGTATCTTCAAAATGCAAACCCATGATACCCAAACTACTGTTTCAGAAACTCAGAGGCTGTATTTAGTTTCTTCTTCTATTTATATTTTGATTCTCTAAAGTGTTTTAAGAAAAATACAGGAAACAATTATATTTCCTATAATTTATTAACCATAGCCTTATAATTATCACAAATTTAAAACAGTCTCTAATGAAGTAGGCTCTTATAGTATTTCTAGCTTGGAGTTGCATTGGTATCAACATATGGGGAAAAAACAGGCAAAATATCTAAGATGCTTACATTGTTTTCCAGTGAAAAACGGACACCTAAGAAATACTAGACTGTCATTCATATTTTGTCGAAGGCTTTCACAGCCGGAGTTCATTAGTTGCTGTAGATTTTCTGGGTTGTGTGGCCATGGTCTTGGCATTGTAGGATTTTCCAGGTTCTATAATTCCAAGACCATAGCCACACAACCCGGAAAATCTACAGCAACTAATGTCACTCATATTGATAACTTACCCTGAGGCATTGATCTGATTTACAAAAAACCAGCAGACTTTGTCATTCTGACCCCAAGATGACAACAACTGTCTCTTGTATTCTTTTTAACCCCCTTGCCCTGTCCACATTCACATATTACATCAGCTGGGAATCAACCAACATTAGCTGGACACTTAAATCTATAGATCAGGGCCAGGTGGAGAGAAGGGAGATTCTCCTGAAAACGTGTGGGACCCTCTCCCAGATTTGCAGAATCTAAAATCTAAAACCTTACCCAAAAAGGATAGGAGTTAATCCCCCCAAAGCAAGTTCTCCCAGCTTACATAAAACTGCCACTTCTGCCAGCCTTGCCATTGCTGTCTCTGAGGCAGCAGTGAGGCAGCAATATTGTGGGTGGGGAAGGCCCCACCAGCCTCTGAGGCACTGAGATAACAATACTGAGGCAGGGCCGACAGAGTGATGCTGGCAGCAGTTAAGGCAGTTGAAGGGGAATTGGCAACAGCACCAGGCCTGCCATTACTGCCTCTTTTCAGCAGCCTCTGAGGCAGTAGTGCTTCATGCAGAAGAGGAGGAGCAGGTGGCAGTGCGGCAGGGGAGAAGGAATCACCACCTACCATCCCATAAGAAGAGGAGCTGCCCCCCACTGTGGCACCTGTGCCCACCTCCCATCATAGTACCTGCTGTCCCCCTCCCCCCAGCTACAGCAGTGCTGCTAGCAGATGGAATCCAAAAAAGTGATGGCAGGCAGAGAGAGAGGGTGGGGGGAAGCGGCAGTAGATGTAGGGAGAGGGAGAAAAAAAGACACACAGACAGAGAAGGTAAAGTAAGAGAAGGGGTGGGGATGGGGGGAGAGAGTGTGTGAGGGAAGGGGTGGGATAGAGGGGAGAAAATGAAGACTGGGTGAATGGGATGGTTGATACCACAAGTTTCTCGCAAGTCCTTGCTGGTATATTCATCTTGTTAATATCAAGAAGGAAGATGCTGTGTATTTTATACTAAGAATTTCTTCTATTATCCTCTTCATATCCTGAAATAACAATGAGTTCTGTACCCAATTTCCAATTATTGCTTATTTTTAAATTAGTCTTCATCTTCTGGCAGAACCAGAAAGTAGGATAAAGATCACTATTACTTTCAGAGAGCTCATTTCACCTTCTCTTTTTATCCCATACACAGCAATTAGAAAAAAAGAAAATGACAGTAAATTTAAACAATCATCTGAAAATTCAAATGCCAGCTCTTCTCAAATCAGCTTAAGCACTGCCTACACATATTACAGTTTTTATATGTGATATGGCCTTCCTCTTCGAATGATGATCACAAAATGTAGGGTGGCATAACTTTTAAACATGCATAAGTTGTGGCCCACCTTTGTCATATTTCAAGAACACCAACTGTAGTTAATGAAAATTTTTCAGTATCATACCAAGTTTAGTATAAATAAATATCTCTTCAATTAACAAGATAATTTTAATTATGGTAGCTACATTTCAAGTCTGTTTCTTTTTAGTTCTTTTTATGTTAAGCTCATTGATATGGTTTTCCATACCAGTGCCATTGGGTTTTTCTCATTTCAGCCTCATTTGCAACCCCATTACAGAGCTAGAGTGGTGCAGTAATTGAAGTGTCGGAATAGGGTCTTGGAGGCCCAGATACAAATCTTCACTCTAGCTTAGAAACTTGCTTGGTGACTATGGGACAATCACACACTCTTGGCATAACCCATCTCACAAGGTTGTTGTAAGGTTAAAATGGAAGATGGGGAGAATATTGTACAGCACCTTGGATACACTGGCAAGAAAAGTAACTGAAATAAATATATAAATAAAATTTATAACTGAAATAAATATATAAATAAAATTTCCAGCCCTGTGTCTTAAAAATATATCCTCCCTTTCATTCTGGAGCCTCGAATTATCAGTTGGATAAGAGTACAACTACAGCTACCACACAGTCACAAAGCAGTTTATTATGATGTCCAAGTCAGATGGTAGTTAACTAATGAGATTTGAAGTTCAGTTCATAAGTTACTTGGTTGTTGCATATATGGTATATATATGTTGCATATACTTGTTGTGTATGCCTGCTGAACATGTTTGCTGAAACATACTCAACATCCCTAGCTGGCGCAGGGGCTAGCTAGAATTTTGTCAAGAACCTGTGCTAAACCTTGGGCAAATAAATAGCTCAAATATAGTACCCTGCAAAGATGACAGCAAGTTGGTTTTGTTGCATTCCACTGCAATCACCAATTCTCAACCTAACTAGCATCATAGGGTTGTTTTGTCATTCCCAAAGCAGCAAAAAATATGGTGGCTTGTCAGGGGTTCATGACTCAACAGGTTTAGCTCTGTGACCTAGCTGACAGTCCAATCCATGGATTGAAGACCACTGTTTTAAGAAGTGGAATAGGTTATGAGGAGTACAACCATACAGCTGCAAGACAGAACACCTGGCCCAGCTAGAAAATATGCTGGGAGTTACTGCCGCCCTCTTTTAACAGGTAGTGCCTTTTTAAACAAGCCAATTTGCCAAGCCAAAGTGCAAGTGCCAAAGGACTATAGTAGCAGAAACATCACTGTGGTGGCAGGGACACAAGGTATACTCACTGGTATTGTAGCTCAGCAATTCCTGTTTTCCTCTTCTTGGATATATCAGCATAAGAATGATAGTTACAGATGAGAGGACTGAGAGCAGACTACAAAGTGCCCAAGAGTGATTGTGTTCATCTGGTAGATGGCACTGCCATGCCTTCCAGACAGATTTTTAGCATCTTGAATTCTGCTGCTGGTTGTGTATATTTTATCATGTGCCTGATATCCCTTTGAGGGCTGAGAGGTACCACTATTGATACCTTGTTGAACCTGTTGGAGGCTGAAGCAGACTGGTCCTTGGAGTTCCCCAGACTTTTAGTTCCAGGGGTCTTCAATGTCCATGCTGACAAAGCCGTCTCCTTACAGGCTATGGACCTAGTGCATTCCATGGCAGTAGTGGGACTCTCTCATATTGCATCAGCTCCCATGCCACAAGTGGGCCACACACTAGATTTGATTGTTGGAATTTAGATAAATGTGGATCTGGATACCATAGAAGCAGTGCCATGGTCAGATCACTTTGTTCTGAAGGCTCATCTGAGTGTCCCAGCCCATCCCTGCTTAGGTGGAGAGCTGATTTATGCTTGCCAGCAGAAACTGATGGATCCAATTGGTTTCCAGAATGCTCTGTGGGATCCGATGCCCCCTGGTGACTCACTCGATGCACTGGTAGAGGACTGGAATGCCTGTCTCTGAAGCCATCAATGAAATTGCCCTCTTCACTCCCATGCCAGACTAGCCCTGCTGAGGACACTGAGATTTGTTGTCCTTGGGAACGTCAATGGTCATGCTGAGGCCGCCTTAACAGGAACAGCTTAGGACTTCATGGCTGCCATGACAACCATGGGATTGCTCCAGAACATTCTGATACCTGCACATACAGCAGGTCATACACTTGATTTGGTGTTCTCTGGGGATGAGGTATATGGTTTGATAACAGGGTATTTTCCACTCCATTCTTGCTATGGACCATTATCTGGTGAGATTAGCCCCATGGACAATTGAAATTTATATAAAAGTGGAGGGACAATTAAAATGGTCCATCCCATTGCATTTATGTTACGAGGTCCCACAGGGTTCTATCTTATGCCCCAAGCTATTTAATATCTACATGAAACTGCTGGGAGAAGTCATCCAGGGCTTTGGAGTGAGGTGCCACCAATATGCAGATGACACCCAGCTCTATTTCTCCCTATCAGCGAAAGCAAGTGGGAAGCCCTGAATAGATGGAGAAGGTAACAGGGTAGATGAGGGCCAATAAACTGAAGCTCAATCCAGACAATACTGTTGGTCAATGTAGAAGCTGCTCAGGGACTATGGAGCCAGCCTATCTTTGAGGGGGTTGCACTCCCTCTGAAGGAGCAGGTTCATAGCTTGGAAGTGCTCCTAGATAATGGCCCATGGTTAGAGGCTCAAGTCTCCTCCATGGTACTTGGTGCCTTTTATCAGCTGTGGTTCACCAGCTATGGCCATTCCTTGAAAAGCACAATCTGGCCACATCCTCGAAAAGCATAATCTGATCACATCCAAGTAGATTACTGTAATGTGCTCTTTGTGGGGCTGCCTTTGAAAATGGTTCAGAAATTTCAACTGGACCAAAACATGGTGGTCAGGCTGTTGTCAGGAGTCCATTACAGGGATTAAATCAACCCTGTCCTGAAAGATCTGCACTGGCTACCCATCTGTTTCTGGGCCCAATTCAGAGTGCTGGTTCTTACTTTGAAAGCCCTAAATGGTTTGGGGCCAGGGTACCTGAAGGACCATATTCTCCCATCCTATCCAGCCTGCCAATTAAGTTGTGACTCTCAAGCCCTGCCTTCTGTGCTCTTCAGAGACAGGGCACGTGGCAACTAGAGACAGGTCATTTTCTGTGGTGGCACCTAACCTTTGGAATGCTCTCACCCTTGAGGCTTGCCTGGCACCTGCTTTACTTTCTTATAGATGCCAGGTTGAAACACAATTTTTACCCAGGCATTTTATCAGCTTTTTAAAGTTCTGCTTTATGGACAGTTTTTATGTTGCTTATGTCTAAAGGCTTGTGTTTTTATCACTTGTGGGTTTCATTGTGAACTGCATCAAGCAGAACTCTGAACAGGAAGCATAGAAAATATTCCAAATGAATAAATTTCTACTTCTCTACATAATGTTCCTTTAACAAAACAAAAATAATAAACCTTTTTCAGAACCAAATCTGAACTAAATGAATTAAACCAAATCTGAAAAAAAACATCAATTTGGTGTTGTATTAAGCAAACCTCTAAGATTATGCAAGAGCCATAATTGAACACAACAAGAAAAGTGTGTTTTAAAGCTTGATTTGCAATTTAGTGGCATTTCTACAAAAGATGAGTCGTGTCTCCACACAACAGATACACCCTAGAAATCCTAATTGGCTTCTGCAGTCTGTAAGCTAAATGCATTTCCCACTCAGGCAAATTTTTGAAAAATAAGGTAGTCAATTCTTTATAAAAGTTAGAAATATGGCAGTAAATAAATACACTGTGGGAGGGAGGAATTACTGTCACAAGCTATAGAGCTGATTCTTTAAACATTTCAGTTGTAATTGAGGGTCAAATTAGATGGCACACAATGAAATTTATGAATGAATCCTCCCACACTTTTCATTTGTAAATAGCAGATACTGGGTTGGGATCCAGTGACAGTGTAAATTTTTCAGTGGTAGAATGCAACTTTCCTGCGTCCTCTTTCCCACACAGCTCACTGATATCCATGAAATGCTGCTCCTGGGGGATGGGAGACCCTGATGAATGACATGAAGGGGAAGGCTGCCTTAGGAAGGGGAAATCAGTGGAAACTGTCAAATTAGTTACATTGACACCGATATTGTGTTATATTGACACCGATATTGACACTCTATTGCCCTCAAGCTGGCCACATAGGATAAATATGTTAATTCGAAGGAGATACAAGGAATTCTAGCACCACAGCTCATCACGTTAAGAAACCTCAGGCTGGCACAAGAATCCAGAGTTTTGCAGATGTTGCAATGGCAGCCATGTTCTTGTAGCATGCCATGGATTCTGGTGTGGTGAGATTTAACCAAGGAGGAAACTATTCACACAGTCTTGTGCAAGAGCTATATACAATTTATTTACAAAAGAAGATACTGGTACACACTGTCAAGGTGCTTCGCCATACACACATCCATATGCAGAGAGAGAGTATAGTACATGAACACTTATATACAATTTTACAACAACCATCCACCAATCAGCTATCAGTGCTGAGTCATTATGACTTAGTCTGCCAGCACTGGACAGAACCAGTTTAGTCCAGATAAGGTGACTCTCAGAAGCTGTCAGGTAGATGACTTAAATCACCACCTGATGTCTTATTTGCAGCAACCACATGCTGACAAGCCGGGGTAGACTGGGAAGGGAAAACGGCCCTGGGAAAAAGCCCTATCCTGGGCCTGCCTCAGGCTTTTAGCCCCACCACCCCCAAAGCAGAGAGAAAGAGCCTACTTGCCTGCCCATCAAAACAGCCTTCCTTCACTTAGCCAGGTGCCTCCTTTGCCCTACAGGCCTTGGCCAAACCAAGCATCTCCTTCCCCACTCTATGAAGGGGTTGGGCTAGGCTGAGTGCGTTCTCCTCTGCCCTCAAGCTGGAAGCTCATGAGTGGCCAACTACCATCTGCCTCACATGGGGAGATCCTTTGCACAGAATCAATGAATCGGGGAACAATCCTGACCAAGTATACTCAGAAGCAAGTTCCACCTTATTAAGTGGAGACTACTCTTCCCCCCCCCACACACACACACAAAGAAAATGTCCTTAGGATTTAGCTTTAGTGTTTTACTGGCAGGACATTACTAAAGAATTACTGCAGATTCAAAGTAAGCAATGACTCATGAACCATACCCTGCCACAAATTTTGTTAGTCTTTCAGGTGCTACTGGACTATTACACTTTTTTACTGCTGCAGATTCTCTAACAACTCTGGCAAAAAATGTCAACTACGTAAATAGCTCAGGCTAGCCTGATCTTGTCAGATCTCACAAGCTAAGCAGGGTCAGACCTCGCTAGTATTTGGATGGGAGACCTCCAAGGAGTACCAGGGTTGTGACGCAGAGGTGGGCAATGGTAAACCACCTCTGAACATCTCTTGCCCTGAAAATCCAATGAGGTCACCATAAGTCAGCTATGACTTGATGGCAAATAAACAAACAAACCAGGGTAGATACAGAGAACTTATAAACAGTAATGGGGGCTTTGTGTGGATGGCTGCAACTTTCTGCAGTGACAACTTACTCTGTGATGCAACTTTAGCAACATTACAGCTGCAAAATCATTACCTGAATAATGTGGCTGCCTAAAGCCAACCCTGATTTCATCCTCACACTTCTATTCTTTTCTGAGTTAATCAAGCTTGGAATACACAGCCCATTCTAGATTCTTGGTCTTTTTAAAGGGCTTCAAAGAATCAACCATAATCTTTTCAAATATTTTTTGTCTTCTAGCTAGTGTCCTCTTTTTTTCATTTCTTCCAATATTCCTATGGATTCCATCCTAAGCAATTTTTCCAGGAACTAGTACTCCATAACTAGACTATTTAATAAAGTTAGCAGCCTCATAAAATGGAATCTAATTTCACTAACATGATTAACTGAAGTGTGGGCATTCAGCCTGCTGTAATTACTCTTGTAGCCAGACTGCTAACCAAATCAATTACCAATTTCAATTATCTCAATTATTGATGTTACTGGAGTAAGGGCAAATGGTATAATGTCAGAGTGCACTTTGAAAATCACTGTTTGTTTCTATTATTAAGACCCGCAAATAAGATTCCAACTTTCCTGCTAGTTACAACAGCCATTAAGTAAACGAAACTGGAAATCAGAATGTGGGTGGTGGGAAACCGTATCCAAATATTAACATAATTATTATCAAAACAGCTGCTACGCCTTTTAAAAAGTATTTTTTCAGTAATGAAATAACAAAACTTATTTCTACAAAACTCACAATCATGTCCACTGTTTGACTGCAATATAATTTGTCTCAACAAAATATTTTCTAGGTATACAGAGGTGTTTGTCAATACCTGAGAACAGTTAATAAGAAGCAAAAAGAAACTGTGATACTGAAAAATTAAACAAAATTAAACAAAATTTATGAATATTATATACAATATATAACAGAAACACAAAGTGTGAAGTCTGTGAAGTCTGATGGCGGTCTCCGGAAAGCATGGTTAGTTTAAAGCTGCAGTTAGACCAGTCAGTTGGAGAATGTTCAATTTCAAAAAATAAAAACATACACTACCACCATTCCTCTAATTGTTTATACTCATTATACACATCTGAATGCCTTAACAATTGTGAAATATTGACCAGCCTTATGATGCTGTTTTCCTCAAAAGAGAGTCTAGTCCTTACAAAACTTAGAAACAGAGTTGTCAACTAACCTCTTACATTCCAATATTTATACCTCTATATTTTTATCACAGAAAGCAAGACAGGTCTAAAGATGCATTTAAGCCAGTTGGTTGAAGGGTGTTCAATTTGAAAATCCAAAATGCTTCCCTTTGTAGAAGAATTCTATCCACATTTTGTCTATTATACATATTGGGCTTAATAACCTCCAAGACAACAACTTTAAAATCATCATATCTGTGGCCTTTACTAATAAACTGATCTGTCAATGGTGCCTCCAGATATTTATGTTTTATTTTAGATTTATGTTCTAATATCCGAGTTCTTATAGACCTTAGAGATTTCCCAATGTACCTCAAATTACATGGGCACACCACCATGTAGACTGTTCGTGTACTTGCACATGAGGAATAGGACATCAATTCCATATTGAAATTAATATCTGGGAAGTCTACATTTTTGGTTTCCCAACTTAATGGACATGCTGAACAGTGCAAACATTTGAAATGCCCAATAGGTAAATTCTGTTCCCTGGCTTCTGATTTTAAATCAGCATGGACTAATAAGTCCCGAATGGTAGCTGTTTTTCTAAAACCTATAGAGGGTCTTTGCTTACATCCTGGCAAATCATTGACAATGTGCCAGTGTCTGTATATTATTTTCTTAATAGGTAGTGCCAATGATGTGTAATCAATTGCCCAAAAAATCTTGTTTTGGCTGGAACGTGTGTGTACTTCAAACAAGTCTAATCTGTTCCTTTTATCTGCTTTCCAACGTGCAGATTTAATTACATGTAGTGGATAGCCTCTGTTTGTAAAGTCTACTTGTAATTTATCTGCTGCACTGTGATAATCCTGTTCTAGAGTAGAATTTCTCTTGAGTCTTAAGAATTGGCCATAAGGAATATTATTTTTAATGTGCATGGCATGAGAAGAGGTATAGTGTAAATAAGAATTCTAGTCCACTTCTTTTTTGAAAGGCCGTACTGCCAACCTCCCTTCATGTATAAATACTGTTGTATCTAAGAAGTGTATCTGTTGTTTATCTGACACTGCAGTAAATTTAATGGAGCTATGTATTCCGGAGACCGCCGTCAGACTTCACAGACTTCACACTTTGTATTTCTGTTATATATTGTATATAATACTCATAAATTTTGTTAAATTTTGTTTAATTTTTCAGTATCACAGTTTCTTTTTGCTTCTTATTAACTATATATACTGTGTACACAGAACCATCTTGTTACTTCCTTCTGAATACCTGAGAACAGGACAATCTTTGTAAGAAGATGATACAAATCATGTACAATTTGAAAAGCATTTTGATTGTTAATGCATCCATGTATTTTAAAGCATCTGAAAGCAATTTGTACATCCTTCTAGATCTATTAAGGATACACTGCAACACCTGGACAGAAAAGAAGTCTATCAGAGCTTTCTGATAGATTCATGTGGGTAGCTGTGTTGGTCTAAAGCAATGCAACGAAGTTTGAGTCCAGTAGAACCTTTAAGACCAACAAAGTTTATACACAGAATGAAACTTTGTTGCTCTTAAAGGTGCCATTGGACTCAAACTTTGTTCTAAAGCTTCCTGATATAGCTCTTAAAAACTCTAAAGTTAACATGGATGGGAGGTTTTATGATGAAAGTGCATCCAGTCTTAAAAGAACAGTGAAAAATTTCCATATTGGCTGACTAGGATCTACAAAATCCCAATATTTATCTGCTGTAGCATTGCTGCAGTGAACCAAAGAGTCTTTATGACTTCTAGGCATTTGTGGATTTTCTTTAGCCCAGAGATCACCTTCATTATTCATTATTTATTTGTTTAGAAAATGTCTGTCCTGACTCTTTAGAGAACCTGACTGTGGCCCTGAAGATCACACAAAGGAATCAGAATGAGATATCTCCCTCCCCATTGTCACTGAAAGGAGGGGAGAAGGGGGGAAGTCCCTTTAGGATTTTGCATCCAACATAGTCCCCCAACTTTCACTCCTTGTGGGGGGTTCCTTACTGATCCCTGGCAGACCAGGACTTCAGCTGAACTTGGTCATAAAGAAAAGATAATTTTGGTTGCAATATTCTTTCAAGGTACAGGACATAGGAGACAGAAGAGTCTTGGGTGCATTTTTGGTTTTCACCTAGTTGCAATAGGAAAGTGGACATCAACTTTCCAACAGTTCTTTTGAATGAAGAGCTTATTCACATTTTAATGAATGAAAGGTGAAAAATTAGTTTACATGTGGTAGGGACAATGGCATGTAATATTCATAACTCCGTTGATTATCCATTATATCAGAATTTGGTATTTTGAGGTTGTCATTGATATTCGAACTTTTTAATTCTTAGCTATATTTTGTATCACATGACAGCATCTCTTTCTGTAGGCACATTAATCCACTTTCATTCCCATTTAAAAGTCATTCCCCTGTGTCAATATTCATCCATTTGTTTGCATGTAAATAATTTATGCACATCTTGGTCTACCTACTAATTTTACTGACATCTAAATGAAGACTGGTCCCAATCACATGGTCATTAATATTAAAGGAAAGTAAAACTAGGTCATAAATCCAAAGTGCTTCAAGGAAATTCCTATTAGACTAGGCTATGGACTATTTCCATTGTCAGATTACCAGTACGGGAATGAAACTAGGGCTACCCAATGATTACAGTAACACATTTCAATTTATTCAGTGTTTGACAGAAGAATTGCTCTTTAGACATCAAGCTAGCAAATGTACTACCTACAGTTATATATTAATAGGGAAATTGAAAAATGTTAAAACACAATGGAGAACAACTAAAACACCACAAATGCATTTTATCCGTGAAAAAAAAAATTGTGTAATAAATCCTATTTTTTTCAAAGAAAGTAACCTACTCAGTTGAGTCAAAGAAGTATAATTTTGCACTTGAATGTCTCTTTACCATGGAACGGTCCTTTTGCTTTTTAACTTTCAGTATCTAATACTTCTGATGACTGAGTCACATGTTATTCTCATAATCAGGGAATCTTTTTTGTATTTTTTTTTTTTTTGCCTTTACATGTGTGTGTGTGCCTGTGCCTGGGAGTCATGGTGACCTATGGCGACTCCTACTGGGGCTTGGAGGATGTTAAGAGAAGTAGCTTCATAGCCTGGCTCTGCCTCCCAGCTCTGGTATTCTTTGGAGGTCACCCATCCAAATACTTGCCAGGGTCGGCCCTGCTTAGCTTCCGAGATTTGATGAGATCAGGCTTTCCTGGGCTATCCATGTCAGGGCACAATCAGGGAATCCTAAAGAAGAAGAAAGCAACCTTATACTTGAGGCCAGTGAATGTGGTAAGTCAGAAGACTTTCTGTATAGTGGTGGAAATTGCTGTCAAGTTGCAACTATTTTATGGCAAACCCACAGTGTTTTCAAGGCAGAGATGAACAAAGGTGGGTTGGCATGGCCTGCCTCTGCCATACCCTTTCTGTATCTTTGTGGAGTTATAGAGAAAAAAGAGGGAAAAGAGCTACCACATCTTCAGCCTTGTCAGCAACTAACTTTTTTATTTTTCCACAAAGGACAGATTAGGGTAGGAAAATGGTGATTCCTTCTCCTTTCTCCTCAGGAAAAAGTAAAAATCCACATCACAATTGTTTTTTGGTCACAACAACAACTAGACTACTTTCCACTATGCTAAGTCTATAGCTGATTCACAATGCCTCACTGCAGCTAGCAGTATTTAACAACAAAGAGCATAAAAATGCTCATTTAGAATTGTTTAGTGTCAGGGATCTTATGACGTCTTGCCTATTGATGCCCAAACGTTTTCTATATTTTTGAAATTATTTTTGACATGATCAACAGACAACATCTTTTCAAACTTCTGCACGCAGACAAAGTGAACAGACTTAAACAAGGAGCTGCCTTATACTGAATCAGACCACTGGCCTATCCAGGTCAGTATTGTCTATTCAGACTGGCAGCAGTTTGAGAGCCAGTTTGGTGTAGTGGTTAAGTGCAGGGACTCTAATCTGGGAGAACTGGGTTTGATTCCCCACTCCTCCACTTGAAGCTGCTGGATGACCTTGGGCAAGCCATAGCTCTGTCAGAGCTGTTCTTGAAAGAGCAGTTCTCAAAAGAGCTCACTCAGTCCCATCTACCTCACAGGGTGTCTGTTGTGGAGAAGGGAAGGGAAAGGAGTCTGCAAGCCACTCTGAGACTCTAAGTGAAGGGTGGGGTATAAATTCAATCTCCTCTTCTTCTCTTCTTCAGTTATTCAGAGTCTCAGGAAGACATCTTTTACATCAGCAACTACCTGATGCTTTTAACTGGAGATACGGGGATTGAATCTGGGACCTTCTGCATACCAAGCCGATGCTCTACCACTGAGCTATGGCCCCTCCCCAATGTGCAGCAATATAGACATGGATTTCTATCCTATTGCATATGTGCAGATAATCCAGATCAGTCCCTTTCATATCACTTTCATTTGAGGCAATATGTAAAACAAGAGAAAGTATTTGGTATCTTAATTATGCTTCATTAACGTTCAGGCTCAATTCCAATGCTCTCATTTAAAAAAAAATCTTGTAAGGTTTACAAGCCAGTTAAAGAGTTTTTTGTTTAAAAATAAAGTTGAAAGGGAGAAAAGTAACAGAAAAAATAAAACCTTCTAAAATATGATGCAAGGGGATTAAATAGAAATTGAATTTTTTTCCTCTTAATTTGTTATACCAAATGGACTACCAGCAGTCCTACCACAAAATGTCTGGGAATATGCATGAACAAAACATGATTGTTTCTTGTCTTTGAGGATAATTTTGAAGCTTGCCTTGCACAATATATCTTGCAATACGGTACAATATATCTTCAGCATACCATTCACAGAATGTGTGCATCACAGTGGGTGTCATGAAAGAAAAGCAGAAATAAGGACTGATAAGAAATATCAACTGCAGCAGCATGGCAAGTCAGCCTTTCCCTTGATATTCAGCATGTATCTTCCTATTCTAGTGGTCAGAACAAAAAAGTATTTATTAATGCACCTTTTAGATCTTGCCCTTGGCTAACCAACTACATTCTGGATGATATTTGTTCAGCAGTAACATCAAAGAGTTGCAGGTGACCTCATTTCTCAGTTATCATTAAAAAGGCACATGTTTAAAGGATTGATCTGCAATTGTTGTATAGATTCTCAACCTTTTAACATTTGGAAATCCCCTATCAAAACTGGATTTATTCTAAACCTCCTGGAAATTACAGTTTTAACTTATTGTAGAAGACAAGCAATGCTGTAATTCTCTCCTTGATGAAGGAAACAAAACTTGTATCTTATTTCTACACAACTCACAATCTTGTTCACTGTTTCACTGCAACATAATTTGTCTAAATCTAGGTATACAAAACTATTTGTTAACATCTGAGCACAGGACCAACCTTGTTCTTCATTTGAAGGATGTATTCTGGAATGTGCTGACATCAATCAACTATGAACAAACCTGACTTTCCAACAATAACTGTATTTCAAGAACCGTTCCAGAAGCAACCACTCAAATCACAGGTATCTATATATTTTAAGTAAGCATCTTCCAGATCTGATGCCCCATAGATACAACATTAGATCACAAATAGGAAGAATGGGGCATTTGTATGACAAGGAGAGTAGGACAGGGTTGTGGTATTCCTGGAATGGAAGAGAAAAGTCCTTGAGCATCTTTATAGTATAGAAAAAAAGTATCATTATATATAGTTCTGAACTTGGTCACAGATTGTGGATCAAAAAACCTACACAATGTGGTCATGGATAGACAAGGGGTAATGTTTTACAAGCTTGGGGGAAGCCCCAAGTTTGTAGAAAAGTATGAAATGTAAATATATATATATTGGGAGATAGAAAAAAACCTAAATCATAGAAGAAATGTTTGTTTCTTTAAGAAAAGTGTGCTATTGAGATCTTATAAGATTGTTTTGTGAGATCTTGGGAGCCATTTGGGAGGATGCTAGTCAATATGCAATCAGCATCGCTGAGTCAGAGTTAGAGTGGGGGAGGGTGAAGAGACAGAAAAAGTAAAACATATGAAGGAGGAAAGGTAAAGCCGGAGGGGGGAAGGAAGAGAAAAAGTGTAAGTGGGCAGCTGAAGATGGGGCAAACAAAACTGAGAGTGACTGAATAAGTGGGGACAGAGGTTGCTGGGGAAAAAACAGAAAAAGAGGTAGGTGTGGGAATAGGGAGATAGTGTAAGCACTACAAGAGAGACAAAAAAGAAAAACAAGGAGAAAGGGAATGGAAACATAAGACCCGCTCAACATGGGTTCTCATGGTTTCCTCACTTGAAATGATGTAACTTGGTCAATTTGGATCCTATTTAATAATCATCACCATTACATTAGACGTGCAATTTTGAGAGTACAGATTAAGTAGAAATCTAACTTCTGCCTGAAAATACCATTGCGGTTATCACCACAAAAAGCACATTTTAGAAATTAGTTAGAATTGTGATGTGTTAGAATTGTTACAAGGTGAATACAAACAAAAATCTACTTAATAATCAAAGGATTGCCACTGGTTTACACATATACAAACCTTGGAAAGGTTCAAAGCTGATAAAAGGTATCATGATCGGAGTCAGAACTGTGTACAAATTATGAGCATCCTATTGCTAAAATGCATAAATTCTTATTGAAATTTGAAACTGAGGAAGAACAAATTAAAGAATGTATGGTAAAATGGGCTAAAAACTTTGGACAAGTCATGACATACATACTGAACAATGGGAACATATGTGGACAAAGGGTTTAACATTTATTTTAAGCTCTAAAAGTGAACTTTTATAAAGTGACGTATCACTGGTATATGTCTCCAGAGAAATTGTCTAGAATGTACAAAGGTACTTCTGGTTTATGTTGGAAATGTAATCATCCTGAAGGGACATTATATCACATGTGGAAGACTTGTAAGAAAGCCAAAAAACTTGGACACAAATACAAATATTAATACAAAAGATTTTAAAGGCTAATATACAATTGATACCAAAGTCCCCCTTGTTAGGATTAATGGACAACTGGTCAGAAAGAAGCTACAGAACTTTATTTCTATATAGAATCATGACAGCAAGAATATTATATGTACAGAAATGGAAGTGTCCAACAATACCTACAATACAAAAGTGGTTGGAGAAGATGTTGGATCTTGCAGCAATGGCTAAACTTACTGTGTTGGTTAGGGAAAAGACAATTAGTTCATTTAATATAGATTGGAAACCCCTTATAAGCTTTTTGCAGGAAAAAGACAATAATGACTTGATGATTTGTGGTTTTGATTATTAAGATATTAAAAAAGAAAAAAAGAGAGAGCGTTCTTGTGTGCCCCTGGCAGAATATAGTAAGTAGTCTGTATTGGATCAGAAATTAAGTTCTTTACTTTTAAGATGAAGCATCATGAGGAATGTAGTTTAAGTAGTCTTTAGGTCACATGCTCTAGGGTAGCTCATTCTATCAGTTTAGATAAGCTCCTTTTTCCAAGGGAAAATGAAGCCCATGAAAAAGGTTTCTTGCTCTTTTCCGTTCATTATTAGAAAGATCTCCAGCAACTAGAGATGGGCAAGACCATCTCTCTTACACTATGAGACAAACAAGGGACTTTTATCACTAAGATGAACTCTCTCACCCATTCAACAGTCATTTTAAAGGTAAAGAATTTAATTTCTGATCTAATATAGACTACTTGTTATACTCTGCTAGGCAGGGGCAGATTAAGGCTCACTGGTGCCCTAAGCACTGACCAATCGTGGCGCCCCCCTCTTTCCCACACTGACCCAGTCCATTTTAGTTGTTGACCTGTCTGTCCAGATATACCATGCAGGTTCCAGCAATACAAAAATTTATTCATATGATAACAAAATATACTATACAAAATATTTGTGTGTTTTTTTCACCCTTTTCCCAACTTTGTGGTGCCCCCTTTGGCCGTGGTGCCCTAAACACATGCTTAGTCTGCTTAATGGTTAATCTGCCACTGCTGCTAGGGGCAGCACAGTTCTTTAATCTATATATAGAGCAAGGGGAAACTTTGTAAACAAACGTATATTTGTTGCAGAGAAAATCAGAAGCCTTGTTCTATTTATGTATGTTTTTTATTCCTTCCCCTTTTATTTTCTCAATAAAAACTTAAAATTCTAAAATAAATAAATATATAAAGACGACACTTATGAGCAAAAAAACCCACCCTTCTCTAGGCTGCACGTTAAGCAAAATTAAAGGAGGAAGCAGAGAAAGAAACGATGATGCAAGTCATAAGAACATAAGAACATAAGAACATAAGAGAAGCCAATGTTGGATCAGGCCAATGGCCCATCTAGTCCAACACTCTGTCACACAGCGGCCAAAATATACCAGGTGCCATCAGGAGGTCCAGCAGTGGGGCCAGGGCACCAGAAGCCCTCCCACTGCTGCCCCCTCCAGCACCAAGAATAGAGTGCATCACCTGCCCCAGACTGAGAGTTCCCATCTATACCCTGTGACTAATAGCCACTGGTGGACTTCTGCTCCATATGTTTAATTTCCTCTTGAAACTGTCCATGCTTGCAGCTGCCACGACCTCCTGTGGCAGTGAATTCCATATGTTAATCTCTCTTTGGGTGAAGAAGTATTTCCTTTTATCTGTTCTAACCCGACTGCTCAGCAATTTCATAGAGTGCCCACGAGTTCTTGTATTGTGAGAAAGGGAGAAAAGTACTTCTTTCTCAACCTGCTCAGTCCCATTCATAATCTTATAAACCTCGATCATGTCACCTCTCAGCCATCGTTTCTCCAAGCTAAAGAGCCCCAAGCATTTTAACCTTTCTTCATAGGGAAGGTGTTCCAACCCTTTTATCATTCTAGTTGCCCTTCTCTGCACTTTTTCCAATGCTATAATATCCTTTTTGAGATGTGGTGACCAGAACTGTACACAGTATTCCAAATGAGGTCGCACCAATGATTTATACAGGGGCATGATGATACTGGCTGATTTGTTATCAATTCCCTTCCTAATAATCCCCAGCATAGCGTTGACCTTCATTATTGCAGCTACACATTGTGTAGACATTTTCAGTGAGTTATGCACTACGACTCCAAGATCTCTCTCTTGGTCCATCTCTGCCAGATCAGACCCCATCAACGTGTATTTATATTTAGGATTTTTGGCTCCAATGTGCATCACTTTGCACTTGGCCACATTGAACCCCATTTGCCACGTTGAGGCCCACTCACCCATCCTCAACAGATCCCTTTGGAGTGCCTCACAATCCTCCCTGGTTTTCACCACCCTGAACAACTTTGTGTCATCTGCAAATTTAGCCACATCACTGCTTACTCCCAATTCCAAATCGTTAATAAACAAGTTAAAAAGCATCGGACCAAGTACTGATCCTTGTGGTACCCCACTGCTTACCACCCTCCACTGAGAAAGTTTCCCATTTATACTCACTCTCTGTTTCCTATTTATAAGCCAGCTTTTGATCCACAAGAGGACTTGTCCTTTTATCCCATGATTATTGAGCTTACTTAGGAGCCTTTGATGAGGAAATGTATCAAAAGCTTTCCGGAAGTCAAGGTAAATAATATCTATTGCGTCCCCCTTGTCCACATGTTTGTTCACTCCCTCAAAAAACACTAACAGGTTAGTGAGACAAGATCTTCCCTTACAGAACCCATGCTGAGTCTGCCTCAATAGTTTTTGTTCATCAATGTGCCTACTAATTCTCTCCTTAATAACAGTTTCCACCAACTTACCCGGTATCGATGTCAGACTGACTGGCCTGTAATTTCCCGGATCTCCCCTGGAGCCCTTTTTAAAGATGGGAGTGACATTAGCTACCTTCCAGTCCTCAGGAATGGAGGCAGATTTTAAAGAAAGATTACATATTTTTGTCAGGAGATCCACAAGTTCACATTTGAGTTCTTTCAGAACTCTCGGATGAATGCCATCCGGGCCTGGTGATTTATTAGTTTTTAAATTGTCCATCAGTCGGAGGACTTCCTCTCTTGTTACCGCAATCTGATTCAGGTCTTTCAAACCCCCTCCCGAAATCGGTGCTTCTGGAGTGGGCAAACACTTCTCCTCTTCCACAGTGAAGACAGAGGCAAAAAATGCATTCAGCTTCTCAGCCATTTCCCTATCATCCTTCACTACTCCTTTTACCCCTTGGTCATCCAAGGGCCCCACTGCCTCCCTGGCTGGCTTCCTACTTCTAATGTATTTGAAGAAAGTTTTATTGTTGGTCTTTATGTTTTTTGCGATATGCTCCTCATATTCCCTTTTTGCTTGCCTGATCACAGACTTGCATTTTATTTGCCATAGTCTGTGTTTCCTTTTATCAACCTCACTAAGACTAGCTTTCCACCGCTTAAAGGAATCCTTCTTACCTTTTACAGCTTCCATTACTTTATTTGTTAACCATGCAGGCTTTTTTCTATACCTATTTGTACCTTTCCTAACCTGCGGTATATATTTTTTCTGAGCTTCTAGGATTGTCTTTTTAAATAGTCTCCAAGCTTCCCCAATGGTTTTGACCTTCTCCACTCTTCCTTTCAATTTCTTCCTCACATGTCCCCTCATACCAGAGAAGTTACCCCTTTTAAAGTTAAAAGTGGTTGCGTCAGTCTTTTTGGGCAACTCCCTATCTGTACAAATGTTAAACTCAATGACATTATGGTCACTGTTCCCATGTGGTGCAATCACTTTTACATCTCTCACCAGGTCTTGGGTGTTACTTAGGACCAAATCCAGGATCACCTCTCCCCTGGTAGGATCTGTGACCATCTGTTCCACAGCACAGTCATTGAGAGTGTCTAAGAACACAATCTCTTTTTCCCGACTAGAACTCATATTGACCCAATCAATGTGTGGGTAGTTAAAGTCGCCTATTACAACACAGTTATTTCGTCTAGCCGCTATCTTTAATTCATTCATCATTTTATAATCCTCCTCTATCTTTTGATCTGGTGGGCGATAACAAACTCCCACTGTTAAGCCTCCTTTTGGACCCACTATTTCAACCCATAGCATTTCCAGAAGTGAATCCAATTCTCTTACCCTCTCAATCTTACTGGACGGTATACCCTCTCTGACATACAGAGCCACCCCACCTCCAACCCTTTCCCCCTATCCTTCCGATATAATTTATAACCAGGAATCACCGTATCCCACTGATTTTCCTCATCCCACCAAGTTTCTGAAATACCCACAATGTCTATTTCCCCCCCCAACACCAAGCATTCCAACTCCCCGATTTTACCACGGAGACTTCTAGCATTTGTGTATAAACACTTATAGTTTCCCAGGTTTGTTAAGCCCACAGCCTTCCTCTTGCTGCCTCAAGACCTTGCCAGGCAGTTCCTATCATTAGCCACAGTCTCAGTGGACAATTGTAATCCATTTCCTTGTACAAAAGTAATAGCTACCCCTTCATCTCTTTGAGATGAACCATCCCGAACCAGAGATTTTTCATCTCCTGTCGGCTTTCCCCCATTATTCAGTTTAAAAACTGCTCTGCCACCTTTTTGATTTTGAGCACCAGCAGCCTGGTTCCTTCTCGGGACAAGTGGAGACCGTCCCTTTTGTACAGCTCCCTCTTGTCCCAGAAAGCATCCCAGTGCCTAACAAACTTGAACCCTTCCCCCTACACCACCGTCTCATCCACGCATTGAGACTCCTGATCTGTGCCTGTCTCTCCGGCCCTGCGCGTGGAACAGGTAGCACTTCCGAGAAGGCTACCTTGGAGGTCCTGGCCTTGAGTTTCCTGCCCAGCAGCCTAAATTTCTCCTCCAGGACCTCACGACTGCATTTCCCCACATCGTTGGTGCCGACGTGCACCACGACCACTGGCTCCTCCCCAGCACTATCTACCAGCCTATCTAAAACACGCGTAATGTCCGCTACCTTCGCACCAGGCAGGCAAGTCACCATACGGTCAGTACGCGGGTTCGCCACCCAGCTGTCTACCTGCCTAAGGATTGAATCACCAACTACCAAGAGCCCCCTCCCACCCTTCCCAGGGATGGTTCCTTGGTACGAAAGGATACCCGTTCACCAGCTGAAGAAGAGGTCCCTTCTGAGGGCACATTCCCCTTATCCTCAGCATGGTGCCCCTTTTCCCCTTGACCCTCATGCTCCCTGGCAGCAGCCGGGCTGCCAGATCCAGAGTGGGACATATCTAACAAGTCCCCGAGAGTCTTCCCCGTGCACCTAACTGACTGTCCCTGCTTCTTCAGGTCAGCCACCTTGGCCTCAAGGGAGCAAACTCGCTCCCTGAGAACCAGGAGCTCCTTGCACCGAGCACACACCCAAGACTTCTGACCAGTGGGCAGATAGTCATACATGTGACACTCCAAGCAAAACACTGGATAGCCCCCAACCCCCTGCTGGCATTCTGGCTTCATAATTGTTTTTAAACAAATACTTTTCTATAACCCCCTTTTAAAACCCTTTGTATTTATATGGCTCCTGTTGTAGGAGTCTACTTACCTTACCAAGGAGCCAAGGTCCTGGCTTTCTGTCTCTTCCTGGGCTTCTTACAGAGCCCCTAGGCAAAGAGCCACAGGCAAAGAGCCTCGCCCTTTGCTCTCGCTGGCTCGTGCCAGAGGCTCGTGCCTCTTGCAAACTTCCTGCCTTAAATGGAATTGTCTCCCAGGAGAGGGTGTGGCCAGCAGCTACTCCAAATCACCCAAGGCACTTAATGACGGTCAAACAAAGCCCCTTTCACACCCCAACTCCAGCAGCCAGGAGTCTGCTATTCAATTTCACCCAAGCACTTAATTACAGGCAAACAATGACCCTTTCACACCCTAACTCCAGCAGTCAGGAGTCTGTTACAACTCACCCACACACTCCCAAATACAGTCCCTGACACAGTACCTTCTCAGCTAAAGCACCTCAGCTGAAAGTAAATAAATAAAAATACCACTCACCCCTCTGGCAGCTCAAACACCTTGCTCCTTCTCAGAGCTCAGCTGGGTCAGCCTGTTCCCACACTGCAGAGTTGCCTGCTCCTTATCTCATTAAATTAATGGCAACACCTTATCAAGTCAAGATATGTGTGTGCAAGAGCATGTATGTACTGCCCAAATTTTCCCATACAGAGTCACACAGTGCAATCTTTAAAAAGTCTACTCAGTCTACTCAGAATCACCAAAGTAAAATCAAAGGAGCTTACTCCCAGGAAAGCATTCTCAGAGTTGCACTGACAGTCATGGTGTTCTAAGCCACATCCACATACCATTGGAAACTGGAATATAATATTCACTCATTTCCTGGATCATCTTCCACAGAAGAAGATCCAATTGTGAAAGATTTCTATAGTACACTATACAATTTTGTGTAGGTACAGCCTTAAATGACACTTGCAAATACTTTGCATTTATAGCACATTATAGAAAAGGGTTGATGTTTTATGATAGGAATGCAAACACTTCCGCACATGTTCTCCAGTGCATTCACTCTCATCATACCTCATATATTTTACAGAGATGGAATTTCTTTGCAACCAACCTAAGAGGAAATACAAATCAGATAGTGACTCATCCCCTGTCCCTACTGAATTTCCTTCTGCTAATGCCAACACTTATTTCCATTAAAGTTATGCAAATTAACATCCTGGCAAGCTGCAAGATCTTGTGTTAAGAGACCAAATGCTGATTCATTGATTATTGGCTTGCCATAATTAGTTTTCTAACATTAGAGAGGCATCAAATGCAGGAAACAGTTCACACTCCAACCTTTATTAACGAATGTAACAAAATACCAGACTCCCAATCGTTTATCTGCTAGCAAAATTTGAAGCAAAATTATTTCAACAAATACATTTGAGATACAACATTATATAGACACAATCAAAGCTCTTACCATATGATTGTATTTGAATCACAGAATCACAGAGTTGGAAGGAGCCATACAGACCACCTACTCCAACCCCCTGCTTAAAGACTGCCAGTGAGGGGGAGCTTACCACTCCCTACGCAGCTGATTCCACTGTTGAGCAACTCTTACTGTAAGAAAGTTTCCCCTAATATCCAGCCAGTACCTTCCCACCCTTAATTTAAACCCATTATTGTGAGTCCTACCCTCTGCTGCCAACAGGAACAGCTCTCTGCCCTCCTCTAAGTGACAGCCCTTCAAATACTTAAAAAGAGGAACTTCCAGTTTAAGGTGGCTATGATGGCGGCAGCAGTCTCATGAGTCTCCAGGAGCCGCATGCCAGCACCTGCGGCTGGGAGGGGGTGTGATTGTCCGCACCACCCCCAGAGCCCTTGGGTTGGGCTCCCAGCCATGGGGCTCTAGGAGAGCTCTTCCTCCAGCGACTGGCTGGCAAAGGGGGGCTTTCCCATGCCCCAAAGGTCCCACTGCAGAGCGTCCAAGAATGGAACGAAGCACGCATACTGAGACAAGCATTTGGTGGTCAAGCATATGAGTTTTTAAAGTGATGACAATATTAGTCAAAGTTTAAGTGAGAAATGCTGAAGATAGCAGAAACTCCCCCTTAAAAGGCGAGGGGGAGAGGGAACTCTCCCCCACTAAGAGGAAAACAATCGAACTTCTTACTATGTACTTGAGGGGGGGTGAGATATAGAGGCATGATGGACTAAAATAAGGAACTAATAAGAACTTACCAGGCTTTGCAAAGAGTATTGGAGGCTGTAACAACTTTTTAAAAAAGTAAATAACTTCTCGTCAGCTTCTGGTTTATGCTGACTCGCAATCAGAGGTGCCTCCCGGTTGCTCCAGGGGCACGATCTGTGTGCTAGCAGTCTGGAGGAGGGGCGATCATCCGCCACCCCCCTGGAGCCTTTTGCGTAAGGCTCCTAGCCATGGGGCTTTTGAGGGGTGGCACTCCTCCGTCTCGACAGTCCTGCTGCTATGCAACCATATGGTACCAGAGCTGCTGACCAGGACAAGTGTTTGGAGGTTTAGTGATTTTCTCTGCTTGGCGTGATCCCAGGGGCTGTTTCAGGACCTGTTGGATCGATTCAAGGACTGATGAGTGAGTTTTCGTTGAAACAAGACACCAAAGCCTGGATGTGAAGTCCCCCTATTATAAGCGGAGGGAGGGAGGGGATGCCCTTTCTCCTGACGCTTAAGCGAATGCAAAAGCATGATTGGAGGGACTGATCAAATTGCAGTGATGGACTGTAGCAGAGAGTTTTTCTGAAAGGAAATTGAGCATTTAAACAGACCTTAGAGACTTTGGCATTCTTTCTCGGCTAATGTAAACATCCCCAAAATATAGTGTTGAGAGGCGAAGAGGGAGGTGGGACCAATGCTTTCCTTCAGGAAGGAGAACAGTGGAAAGCCAGGTCATGTGACCTAACCATAGACTCTGTCCTTAAAGTAAATCGTGGGCCCCCTGGTGGCTAAAGTGGAGTAGCGACCTGGATCTGTACTAAAAGTGGCTATACTTTTAAAGGGACAGTGTTCAGTGTGCATTTTTTATCATAGAGACTTACGGACAGTAAAGAGATTCTAAAGTTTAGTTGTTTTTTTGCGGGTGGACTGACAAGCGGATCATAAAGCTTTTTTTTTTTTTAAGTAAAGGGTTTGCTACCCCAACTTCACAAGATCTGCTTGCTAAGAGAAAGGCTGGATTCTCCAATGAGTGTGCTTTTAATGCAACAAAAGGAAGACCTCTTATGATTCAAGATGTTTAAGGAAGCGAAGATGTCCCTGGGAAAAGGAACTTGGTTTACATCATGAATGGACAGATCTGGATTTATAAAAGCTAAATGGAAAAAGAAGATACATCTAAGACAGAGGAAGATAAATTGTTGTAATGTTCTTGATGAGGGAACATTGGTTTTAAATATTTTGCCTATGGAGGGGAACAAAGCGTAAAAGCGTAAACGAAGAGGCCAATTTTTCTTAATGGCTGTGTTTATGTGTGTTTTAGCTTTGGAATTACTTTTTGTCTATTCTGATAAGCAGGTTTTGTCAACAGAAGTGATGACTGGCGGGCACTCTTCATGTTTCAAAGTAACTGAATAAGAGTAACAACTGTTTTATAAGCATTGTACAACCTCCATACTTGGGTTTTTAGTTAGGTTCTTTTTACTTTCTCCTTTAGATTGTAGAATTTGCCTCCCCATTTTCTGTTGTAGTTTTATAGAAATGCAAATAAAAAATTCCCTTTTGGGGGGCCAAAAAAAAAAAGTAAATAACTTCTCAATATGGCGCCTCCACAGAGGGATGAGAAAGAGAAACAAATGAAACCTAAGCTTCTTGCTGGAAATGCCAAAAGCCCAGCAAGTCCGCCCCTAGATAGGACACAACAGCAGAGCTTCAAAGGATGCTGACAGAAGTGTTGCGACCCCTGCTGGAACAAGTTACCACATTACATCATAAGCTTGATGCGCAGCAGACCCAGCTGACCAAGACAGCTAAAAAAGCAGAAAAAATGGAACAGGAGCTTAAAGTAGTCGATGCCAATTCTAAGAAGCTTCAAAAACAACTATGCGTGACAGAGAAAAAGAGACAAACCAATGAATCCCATCTGCTACAGCTGGAAATGGAAAGGGCAAGCTATGTCTTAAGATTCCAAGGGATTCCGGAAGCGAAGGGAGAGAATCTGAGACAGATTATGTGTGATGCTTTGGCTCCGCTGGAAGATTTAAAAATAGATATAATACAAAGCGAAATTGATACGGACTTTAGATTGTATTCAGGATTTACAAGAAAAAATAATCTGCCCGGGGAAGTGATTGTGAGATTCTCTAGAAGACAAGTGAGAGACCAAATATTAAAAGCATCAAGTGGGGCTTCCTTGAAAATCAAAGACAAAGAAATAAAAGTGTTGAAGGACATTCTGTTTGAAATAAGAAGAAAAAGAAGGAAATACAGGGACTTGGCTTTATTTTTACAGGAAAACAACATTGCTTACAGATGGATTGTACCTGAAAGCTTAATTTTTAAATTTATGGATAAAAAAGAAAAAGTTGACTCTGTTGAAACGGCGCAAGAATTTTTGCATCTTCATAGCCATCCAGCAAAAGGAGAAGAAGAGCTAGAAGACAACAGCACCAAAGAAAGTGAAGAAGAGGGCACAGTGGCATCGTCTGACAAGAACTCAGATTCAGTATTGGGGGCAGCAGCCCCCAAAACAAGTTGTCAATTGAGAAAGAAAAAGGGCAAAAGAGTAGTTGTTACACTCTGAATCTCTTGAAACTCTTGTTATGTTTTATAATGGTTTTTTTCCTTACTTGGCTCCTTATTCATGTTAAAATGGGAGATGTTTCAATTTATGGTTTTTAAACAGACTATTAGATGACCACATTCAATGGATTATATTTGTAATCTTCAGCTCATAAGCAGAATCTTTTTTTTTTTGGTTAAGCATTTTGTATGACCACCATCTCTTGGGTTTTTAGTGACTTTTCTTTACTTTCACCCATAGTATGTAGTTACCCTTCCCTTTTTTCATTTGTAGTTTATAGAAAATCCAATAAAAAATACCCTATGGGGGGCAAAAAAGTACTTAAAAAGAGCAATCTGTCCCCCCTCAACCTGCTCTTCTCCAGACTGAACATTCCCAAGTCCCTCAGCCTTTTCTCATAGGGCTTGGTCTCCAGGCCCCGATCATCCTCATTGCTTTCCTCTGCCCCGCTCCATTCTGTCCACATCCTAAGGGAGGCCTCCTGAACTCCAGGTGCAGCCTGACCAGTGCAGTGTACAGTGAGACTATGACATCTTGCGATTTGGATGTTATGCCTCTGTTGATACACCCCAAGATCGCATTAGCCTTTTTTGTCACCACATCACACTGGCTGCTCATATTTAACTTTCAGTCCACCCATACCACAAGATCTCGTTCACACACACTGCTACCCAGAAGTATATCCCCCATCTACTATGCGTATTCCTCATTTTTGTTACCCAGATGAAGAACTGGGCACTTATTCTTGCTAAATTGCATCTTGTTCACATCTACCCACTTTTCCAGTGTGTTTCGATCTCGTTGAATTCTATCTTTGTCTTCTCATATGTTCGCTACTCCTTCCAGTTTTGTGTCATCTGCAGATTTAATGAGTAGCCCCTCCACACTCTCATCCAGATCATTTATAAAAATATTGAAAAGTACCAGGCCCAGCCCTGTAACACCCCCGCTGGACACCTCCCTCTATTCAGATGAAATGCCATTGACAACTACTCTTTGAGTGTGGTTCTCCAACCAGTTCCCTATCCACCTAACTATTCTACAGTCCAGTCCACAGTCCTTTAATTTACCCATCAGAACATCATGGGGAACCCTGTCAAAAGCTTTACTGAAATCCAGATGAACAACATCAAAGCATACCCAAGATCTCATAAGCTCATCACCGGACCAAAGGAGGAAATGAGGTTGGTCTGGCAGGACCTGTTGGAGACAAATCCATGCTGAGTTCCCTGGATCACCGAGTTGTCTTTTAGATGCTCACAGATCGATCACTTTAAAATCTGCTCTGGTATCTTTCCTGGGACAGAAGTCAGACTGACTGGCTTGTAGTTTCCTAGGTCGTCCCTCCTCCCTTTTTTGAAAATTGGGATAACATCTGCCAGTTTTATGGCATGTCTCCTGTCCTCCAAGAGGTCTGGAAGTTGATGGACAAAGGCTCTGCAAGCTCTCTAGAAAGTTCTTTGAGCACTCTTGGGCAATGCTCCCTCTAAGCTGTGGAGGCTTGTAAGCAAAAATTCTACTTCATGAGCTACTGACATTAAAGTTGTAAGTGAGCTATTTGGCTACTGTATAAATTAGTTTGCTCTGGAACCATCCTTCCAGAGGTAAGACAAAAATGTATGAACCAGAGGCTAAAAACCTGTGAGCTAGCTCACACTAACTCAGCTTAGAGGGAACACTGGTCTTGGGTGTATACCATCTGGCCCTGGGGATTTGTACTCATTCAGTGCAGCCAGGTGCTTCTCAACTACCTCTCTCTCCATGTCAACCAGCAGCTTGGATGCCATGCCTTGCCTACTACCATCTCTGGATGAGCCTATTCTCTTCTTCAGGGGAAAAACTAACACAAAATAGGCATTAAGCCTTTCTACTTTCTCTCTGTCCTCTGTCAGAATTTCTCCATTTTCACCCAACAGTGGGCCCCATCACCTCTTTTATTTTGCATTTGCTCTTGTTGTAGCGAGTCTCACTTGCCAGCTTTAGCTCACTGTGAGCTGTGGCCTCTCTGACGACTGACCTACAGTGCCTAACAACCTGCAGATACTCTTCTTTAGAGGTATGTCCTCATCTCCATTTCTTGAATACTTCCTGTTTTTCCCTTAGCACTTCACACAGTTCTCCATTCATCCACACTGGCTTCTTGGATCCCCTACCATGTTTCTTTCTTGTTGGAATAGCAACGGCTTGAACTTGCAAGAGCTCTTGTTTTCGGAGAGCCCACCCTTCACTTACTCCTTTCCCTTCCAGCAGTCTTGCCCATAGAATGATTCTCATCATGACCCTGAGTTTACTAAAATCTGCCATACTTAATTCTTACACGTGTGGCTACAAACTTCCTTGGTCCCCCATAGCAAAAGGAATTCTAGCAGAATGTGGTCACTTCCCCCTAAGGTCCCCACCACCTTCACCCCATCTACCATCTCTTTCCTGTTGGTCAATATTAAGTTGAGTAGTATCTTCCCATATGCAATCTGGTAACTTCCCATATGCAATCCTATAACTGTGGGACTGAGGATATTGGAAGAGAAGAGACAAAAGGAATATGAATGTAGGAATTGCACAGTGTCATGACTCAGGATTCTAACCCTTCTCTGTTTTGGGAGCTATCCAAAAAATGGAGAAAGTGGAGGCCCAGATTCCATCGCCACCTTAGAACAAAGCTACTGAAGCAGCCACCTGTTCTAGAGACTACACCAGAAGAGCTGGTAAAACTTAAGGGATGCCTCTACCTTTTGCTCCTAGGAAAGCAGCAGTGACTTCCACAGAGTTCTCTGCATTTAAAACTACTGTACCATGTCCCAACATAGCAGAGACATCCCAGCACACCTTTAGAATAGCTGACAGCTTCTTTAGTTCTAATTAATTCCCCGAGAGAAGAAAGGTATGAGTGTATACCTCCCTGCAGGATTGCTTGAGCTCTCATTTTTGCTCTAGCCCAGTAATGAACTAACATTCCAAGATCTATGCTTGTTATACATCCATCCTCAAAAATGATCACCAGCCCAAAAGATGTCCAGCTGTCCTCAACCAGAGCCAGGGCCTTTTCTACCCTGGCTAACACCTGGTGGAGCTCTCTGCCATATAACATCCGCACCCTGTGGGTCTTAGTGGAGTTCCGCAGGGCTTGCAAGGCAGAGATGTTTTACCAGGTTTTTGGTTGAGGACAATGATGGCTACCATCTCACTGGCACTCCCTCTTTCCCCTAATTTTCCCTGCTTCTCTACCCCCCTCCATGAGGCAGACACACAATTAGAACGTTGCACAATCTGAGACTGTTTTATCTGCTTAACCTATTTATTATTTATGTATCATTTAAATTATTATTATTTATGATTCTTTTTATTCTTTGTTGTCCAACGCCCTGAGCCCTGTGTACTCAAGGGAGGGTGGTTTATAAATTCAAATTATAAATAAATAAATAAGACTATCAAGATCCTCACTGCCTGCTTACTACCGGACTTTCTTGCAATGCCTTGCCAGTAATCCCATGTGGATATTGGCTAAGAACAGGTGAGTGAGCAGCAGATTCAGAGAGGCATGGAATCACATCAAATTTGTATAAAATAAGGCATACCTATACATAGGTAAAGCATGTTTTTGGAAAATTCTAAAGCGAATACTTTCAATTTGGACATATTTTCCCTTTTTCTAGCAGGTTAATGCTTATTCAGAAAATTTAATTGCTAGAGATTGCTCACAAAGTAGAAACTAAAATGCAACAAAATCATTAAAATAGCCATCTTAAAACTGTTGATAAATAAACTGCATCCAACAGACAAAAATGATATTCATAAAATAGTCCTCAAGCTAGAAGCAGAGCATAAAAGCAGCTTTAAAAGACGGAACCCCTCAGTCAGAAGCTTGGAGGAGAAAAAAGAAGAAGAAGAGGAGACTGGATCTATACCCGCCCTTCACTATCCAAAGGAGTCTCAGAGCGGCTTACAAACTCCTTCCTCTCCCTCTCCCCACAACAGACACCCTGTGAGTTAGGTGGGGCTGAGAGAGATCTTGACAGAAACTGCTCTTTTTCAAGAACAGCTGTGCCAGAACTATGGCTTGCCCAAGGTCATCCAGCAGGTGCAAGTGGAGGAGTGGGGAATCAAACCCAGTTCTCCCAGATTAGAGTCCACGCACTTAACCACTACACCAAACTGCTGGCAATCTGATCAGAAAAAGGTTTTGGCCTGCCCTCTCAAGGGGTAATGAATCCTAAAGACAAGGTACCACCACAGAAAAATAAAAAATCTACTTTGATTTCTTTCAGTCTGTCTTCAGCTGCTTGACCTTTTGAGATCCAGAAGTAACCAAAAACCAGTTCAGTGAATACTTCCCATCCCATCCTATGTAGCTACTGTCTTCATAAACCAACCTGAATCCACAAGTCTTTCAGACTGTCCAAGAAAGATGGGCATTCTTGGGTTTGAGAAAGAATCCACAGAAAGGCAGTTTCAGAGACGTAGGTAGCAAAGGTAGCTGCGAAGTAAACCTCTGCACTTGCATCTAACACCTTGAATATGTGCAGACATATTCATAAGTGGTCACGCTTGGATATGTGATCAAATCACAATAGGACATCCAGCAAGAGATGCTGCATTCTCCCTAGAGAATGATTGCCTATAGAATTCCATAGGACAACACTGGGGTGAGGTGGGAGAAGAGCACAAGTTTGTCCTTGGCTGTTTTACTCTGTCTGGCTTTCTTGTTTGTTTCTAGCTCTTGCAACTGGTGAACAGGGGCTCAGCTGTATTCTCTGTGATAGCTGATTAATGATGATGTGATGATTGCATCCTCTCTGGACAGCTGTATAATGGACCTGTCAGTGCAGGCCCTGTCTTAGAACACAGGCTCACTTGAGGCCACTTGAGCTCTTCTGCTTTTCTTGACTCAAGCCTCCTAGCAACTCTTCTAAAAGGCTGCTGGCAATCTGGTCAATAGCTCCCATTAGAGCACCTTGGGTGTACATCAACCCTGTTGTATTTTTGCAGTTCCTCATCTTGCTCTGCTTTTATTTTACCTGAACCCCTAACTCTGTATCCTACCTGACTTCTGTCTGTTTCCTGCCCATGTTAATTTGCCCTGCTGCTCTTATCCAGTTATGCTGTTTATGTTCTCATTTGCCCCCTGACATACAAATTCCATGGAAAGGTTAATGACTTCAGAGTAAGTCAACTGGGATCAATATGGGAGGTTCTAGGTAGGATGCTTTCCAAATATGGATATACACTTCAAAAAGACCACTGAAAGAATTTCAGCAGAAATGACAAGCTTACTACTTGTATCTGCGGAATAGCTATTTTTTAATTTTTGGAATTATGTGAATATCATATTAAAGGTGATGAAGATATTATCATTTTAATCTTTTTATTTAATACTAGAAGTAAGGCCCGTTGTGGAAATAAATACAACGGGCTCTAGAAAGAGGCTCTGGGAGAGTGCCCTGGCTCTGGGCACACAGTGTGAATTTGCTGTGGTGACCTCAGCAGGGTATAATGACAGAGACCACCATTTTCTCCAGAGGAACTGATCTCTGCTACCTGAAGAGCAGTTGTAGTTTTGAGTGATCTCCAGCCCTCACCTGGAGATCAGCAACAATTGTTACCCAGGAGGAAATGGCTGGTTTGGAGGGTGGAGTCTATGGCATTCTACCTGCCTGAGGTCCAACCCCTCCTCAAACCTCACCATCTCCAGGCTCTACCCCTCAAATCTCCAGAAATTTCCCAACCTGGAGTTGGCAACCGTATCTCCCTCCCAGCCAATTGTCAACCTACTCTTATCTGCCCCCTGACTTCAGCTTTCCATCTCCTCCCCCCACACACACACGCCTGGAGAGCAGTTGTAATTCTGATTGATTTCCAGCCCCCACCTGGAGATTGGCAATAATGGTTCCCCAGGATGGAATGGCTAGTTTGATGGGTGGAGTCTATGGCATTGTACCTGTCTGAGGTCCCACCCCTCCTGAAACCTCACCCACTTCAGGCTCCATCCATCAAATCTCCAGGAATTTCCCATCTGGAGTTGGCAATCCTATCAGGACTGGCCCCAATGAGTTTTCTCCCAAAGGCCAAAACAGGTGACAGGACCAAGCTTGGTTGCCTACCAACAGGCACTGAGGGGAAAGTAGGGTTACCAGCTCTAAGTAGGGAAATACCTGGAGATTTGGGGGGTGGATCCTGTGGAGGGCAGCATTGGAGGGGGACAGAAGGACTCAGCAGGGTATAATGCCATGGGGTCTACCCTCCAAAGCAGCCATTTTCTCCAGAGGAACTGATCTTGGTCATCTGGAGATCAATTGTAACAGCAGGAGATCTCCAGGTCCCACCTGGAGATTGGCAACCCTAGGGGAAAGACAGCTGCACAGCAGGGGGTGGAAGAGAATGGTTTGATGGCCACTGGGCCAAGATTGGCAACAATAGTTCCCCAGGAGAAAATGGCTGGTTTGGAGGGTGGAATCTATGGCACTGTACCTGTCTGAGGTCCCACCCCTCAAATCTCCAGGAATTTCCATACCTATAGTTGGCAACTTTATCTCATCCCCTCTCAGCAGCCTCTTCCTAGGCAAAATTCTGTCTTTCTCATTAGCGGGGAGCAAAGCAGTTTACTTCATTCTTTTCGGCTTTGTGATCTATACAGCAACCCTGTAAGGCAGGTTAGGCAGAAAGTCTCCGGCTGGTCCAAAATCACCCAGGCAGTTTCCATAGGGATGCTCCTGCTGAACAGGAGCAAGCAGCCAGGCCTAGGGTTGCCATTGCCAACAAAGACAAATTGATGCAAAGCAGGATGGAAAAGTCTCGATATCTCTATTTTGCCTTCAATTGGTTTTGATGCCAGCAGAGGGAGAAAATGCCAGAGGCTCTGGGTGGGTACCCCATGATAAATGCACCAAACAATTCCTAAAGATTTTCCACTGTGTCGATAAATCATTTTCTACACTCACAGTGTCCCCTGCCAGAATTAGTACCAGAGCTTTTTTTGCCTTGTGGTGTTTTACTTGTGGTGTGACCTGTCTTTTTTGTGGTGTGGTATGGTTATGTTCTCCCTCATGGATCACTGCCTTGTCGTGGCAAGGGGGCTTGTGTGGTTCGATGAGGCTGTGGGCTATGCCGTGGAGGGCCACCCAGGACGGACAGGCCACAGCAGAGAACTCAGACCAAGCGTGATCCCCTGGAGAAGGAAATGGCAACCCACTCCAGTTTCTTTGCCAAGAAAACCCCATGGACAGTAACAAAAGGCTACAAGATATGACGCCGGAAGATGAGCCCCTCAGGTCGGAAGGTGTCCAATATGTTACTGGGGAAGAGCAGAGGGCAAGTACGAGTAACCCCAGAAAGAGTGAAGCGGCTGGGCCAAAGCCGAAAGGACGCTCAGTTGTGGATGTGTCTGACGGTGAAAGGAAAGTCCGATGCTGCAAAGAACAATACTGCATAGGAACCTGGAATGTAAGATCTATGAATCAAGGTAAGCTTGACGTGGTCAAAAATGAGATGGCAAGAATGAACATCGACATCTTGGGAATCAGTGAACTAAAGTGGACAGGAATGGGCGAATTTAACTCAGAAGACCATTATATCTACTACTGTGGCCAGGAATCCCGTAGAAAAAATGGTGTGGCCTTTATAGTCAACAAGAGAGTGAGAAAGACAGTATTGGGATACAATCTCAAAAATGACAGAATGATCTCGGTCCGAATCCAAGGCAAACCATTCAATATCACAGTAATCCAAGTCTATGCCCCAACCACTGCTGCAGAAGAGGCTGAAGTGGACCAGTTCTACGAAGACCTACAACAGCTCGTAGAACTAACACCAAAAAATGATGTCCTCATCATCATAGGGGACTGGAATGCTAAAGTAGGAAATCAAAAGGTAACCGGAATAACAGACAAGTTTGGCCTTGGAGAACAAAATGAAGCAGGGCAAAGGCTAACAGAGTTTTGTCAAGAGAACACGCTGGTCATAGCGAACACCCTTTTCCAACAACCTAAGAGGTGTCTCTACACATGGACATCACCAGATGGGCAACACCGAAATCAGACTGACTATATAATTTGCAGTCAAAGATGGAGAAGCTCTATCCAGTCAGTAAAAACAAGACCTGGAGCTGACTGTGGCTCAGATCATGAACTACTCATTGCAAAATTCAGACTTAAATTGAAGAAAGTTGGGAAAACCACAAGGCCATTCAGATATGACCTAGATCGCATCCCCGATGAATATACAGTAGAGGTGAAGAATAGGTTTAAGGGACTAGATTTGATAGACAGAGTGCCTGAAGAACTATGGACAGAGGTCCGTGACATTGTAAAGGAGGCAGCAATCACCGCCATCTCAAAGAAAAAGAAATGCAAGAAAGCAAAGTGGCTGTCTGATGAGGCTTTACAAATAGCAGAGGAAAGAAGGAAAGCTAAATGCAACAGTGAAAAGGAAAGATTTGCCCAACTGAATGCAGATTTCCAGAGAACAGCAAGGAGAGATAAGGAGGCTTTCCTGAATGAACAATGCAAAGTAATAGAGGAAAACAATAGATTGGGAAGGACTAGAGATCTCTTCAAGAAAATTGGAGAAATCAAGGGAACGTTCCATGCAAAGCTGGCCATGATAAAGGACAAAAGCGGTAGGGACCTAACAGAAGCAGAAGAGATTAGGAAAAGATGGCAAGAATACACAGAAGAACTATACAAGGACCTCGATGTCCTTGACAACCATGACGGTATAATCACTGACCTCGAGCCAGACATCCTGGAAAGCGAAGTTAAATGGGCCTTAGAAAGCATTACTAACAACAAAGCTAGTGGAGGTGATGGTATCCCAGCTGAGTTATTCAAAGTCTTAAAAGAAGATGCTGTTAAAGTGCTGCACTCAATTTGCCAACAAATTTGGAAAAAACAACAGTGGCCACAGGATTGGAAAAGGTCAATGTACATTCCAATCCCAAAGAAGGGCAATGTCAAGGAATGTTCAAACTATCACACAATTGCACTCATTTCACACGCTAGCAAGGTCATGCTCAAAATCCTACAAGCTAGGCTCCAACAGTACGTGGATAGAGAACTGCCAGAAGTACAAGCTGGGTTTCGAAGAGGTAGAGGAACTAGAGATCAAATTGCCAACATTCGCTGGATTATGGAGAAAGCAAGAGAATACCAGAAAAACATCTACTTCTGCTTCATTGACTATGCTAAAGCCTTTGATTGTGTGGATCACAATAAATTATGGCAGGTTCTTAAAGAGATGGGAGTACCGGACCACCTCACACGTCTCCTGAGAAACCCGTATAAGGGTCAAGAAGCAACAGTTAGAACCGGATATGGAACAACTGATTGGTTTAGCATAGGAAAAGGAGTACGACAAGGATATATATTGTCACCTTGCTTATTTAATTTATATGCCGAGTACATCATGCGAAATGCTGGCCTGGATGAATCACAAGCTGGAGTTAAGATTGCTGGGGAAAAGATCAATAACCTCAGATATGCAGACGATACCACTCTGATGGCAGAAAGTGAAGAGGACCTAAAGAGCCTCTTGCTCAGTGTGAAAGAGGAGAGCGCAAAAGTGGGCTTGAAGCTCAACATCAAAAAAACTAAGATCATGGCATCTGGCCCCATCACTCCATGGCAAATAGAAGGGGAAGTCGTAGAAGTAGTGACAGACTTCACGTTCCTAGGATCCCAGATCACTGCAGATGGTGACTGCAGCCATGAAATTAAAAGACGCCTGCTCCTTGGGAGGAAAGTGATGGCAAACCTAAACAGCATGATAAAAAGCAGAGACATCACCTTGCCAACAAAAGTCCGCATGGTCAAAGCAATGGTATTCCCCATAGTAATGTATGGCTGTGAGAGTTGGACTATAAGGAAGGCCGAGCGCCAAAGAATAGATTCTTTTGAACTATGGTGCTGGAGAAGACTCTTGAGAGTCCCTTGGACTGCAAGGAAATCAAATCAGTCAATCCTACAAGAAATCAACCCTGACTGTTCCCTGGAAGGCCAGATCCTGAAGTTGAAGCTCAAATACTTTGGCCACCAAATGAGAAGGGAGCATTCACTGGAGAAGACCCTGATGCTGGGAAAGATTGAAGGTCAAAGAAGAAGGGGACGGCAAAGGATGAGATGGTTAGACAGTGTCATCGATGCAACGAACATGAAATTGAGCAAACTTAAGAGGACAGCGGAAGACAGGAGGGCCTGGCGTAATCTGGTCCATGGGGTCGCGAAGAGTCGGACTCGACTGTGCGACTGAACAACAACAACAACAAAAATGGTTATGTTATTGGGTTTATTTCTTTTGAAGGGGAAGTGTTGTGAGTGAGGACATATTTCACCTCAGAATACAACAGGTTGCATAAACAATGGACAATTCCAACTGTCTTGCAGTGTGGGGGGTTTTTGAGGTGCGAAATGGAGTGAAGGCCAATCAGCTTCTGTATGCAAATGAGCTTGAAATGCTGGCCCAATCAGAGAAGAGTGGCCTAGGCTGCAGTGGGTGGGAGAGAACTCAGGCAACGCAGCTAGTAGATAGGGACAGATTCTGAGCGACATACAAGGGAGCGAATTGATTTTGCCAAGCATAGAACCTTGCCAGACCACTACCCTTTTATTTAATAGGACAGGATTCCACAAGTATTTCAATATTTAGTAAGAATAAAACTTTTTGACAAATGATTAGGACAATATTCAGGTTTTAATGATGATTTAATCTTAATGCAGAAGTTTGTTCAACTGTTAAAGATATAATCTTTCTTAATGTTCATAGATTATTGCTAACATTAGGAAATGCATAGATAAAGAAAATGAGAAGAACATCCTGCAGGGGGCAGCAGATGGGACAACTAGTTAGCATATTGAGATTAAGAATTTTCTATATTTTCAAATAGTCTCCTTCCTGTCTCCTGATTGGCTCAGGGCTCTTTCCCACTCCTGCTGAGAACAGTTTGTTATTGACTCCCTCCCAGCTAGTCAGACTTCTTTTTGTCTCTCTTCTTTCTTACAAAGTTTGTTCTCTCCTTAATAAACCAACGTTATTCTTTAAACAGCTTGTACTCTGCTTTACTGCATATCTACACTCTGCCAACATTCTGCAGGCCATGTCTACTGTCACAGATCCAATGGAAGCCGAAATAACATCTTAGGATATTAATTTTAAGAATATCAAAATTTCAGGAGTGCCTTTATGCCATTTTAGATATGCCTGGATTGAAAAGAAACAGTTGGGCATTTGCTAATATATATGATTTTAGAATTACGATTTTTATCTTGAGTAAGTGATACTATACCCTTGGGATACATCTTTGCATTTATCTTCAGAAATGCATTATAAAAAAGAATGTAATCATCTGAACCTGTTGAGTGTGATTTGGAAACTGCCACTGTGCCCAAACTGCCACTGAAGATTATAAAAAAGCACAACAATTTGAAATATCTAAAAATGGTTGCTTAAAATATTGTACTAAGTTATATCTGGAATTAGAATGTCTGTGTTTATAACTTTCCATGTGTTTTGATAAACATTTTTTTCCAAAAATCAACCATACAGTAAACATGAGATTATTGTTAATGCTTTTGATACAAATAATCTAGAACAATGAACTGAGGTACTGAAGATCTCAGGAAATCATTTCTCTCTCCATAGCAACAACATAGACATACATAGAATTCCCAAAGCTATGATGAGAAGGGAGTGAAAAGGTTTTTGTCAATGATGCAGCTTTTCAATATTTAATCAAATATGGGAACTGTAAATAGAACCAATGAAACAGATATCACTGCTGTGCTATATCAATTAATTTATAATGCACTAAAGTCTGTACTGATTACCAACTGCAATGCTAAGAGCAGCAATTCATAACATAATTGCTATCTTTTTCATCACTGCTGATTTCTCTGCCCTATCTTTTGCTGGTGCTGTAACTTGCCAATTAGGGGAGAGTCCTGGATGTAAGTTAACTGTCCCATTCAACTTAATTTGCATTTTAAACCCAGTCTTTTTCACAGATTTGCACTGGGTAGGCTGCAGTTTTCTTCAGTCCAAGCTTGCAGGCAATAACCCCACTGTGCTTATAATAAACAGGCAGTGACTGAACTATCAAGAAGCCTTAGTTCACCTTCACAAAAACATGCCATGCAGGCTTCTTTTGCCAAAACTACATAAGCCGCTAGCCACATAGATCTGGCACAGCTGTTCTTGAAAAAGAGCAGTTTCTGTCAGAGCTCTCTCAGTCTCATCTACCTCACAGGGTGTCTGTTGTGGGGAGGGGAAGGGAAAGGAGTTTGTAAGCCACTCTGAGACGCCTTTGGGCAGTGAAGGGCAAGGTATAAATCCAATCTCCTCCTCTTCTTCTTCTTCTTCTTCTTCTTCTTCTTCTTCTTCTTCTTCTTCTTCTTCTTCTTCTTCTTCTTCTTGGCCTATATTCTGTCAGTCATTTGACCCTTTTTATTTACAAACAAAACAAATATGAATATGATCAAAGGGAATAATGTGATCTGAAATGCACAGCTGATTTATAGCACATCTGAAAATTCAAACACTTCCAGAGGCAGACACACACAGCAAGAAGGATGGAAAATTATAATATGAAAATTGATCTGTGGGTAGAAATCATGGTACTTTCTGAAAGAAATACTGAAAGTGATAATGTGTTTGGTGTGCTAGACAAATATTCAGGCGTTTCCACAATGATGTTGTCCCCATATTTTAGCAACCTGAGTTGTACAGTTTTGTTGTTTCCACACAATGCCATCCCCTACTTGTACATGAATTATATGCTGCCCAATATTTCCACTGAAAACTCTACTTCTTTTTAAAACAGCATCACGATTAGAGGATTCTGGTACTGTAGGAAATGAGGGAAAATGCATTAGCCTGTGCTGAGTAGAATCTCTGTTGCAAATATGAATAGACCAACAATCACATCAGCAACATGATCACCACAGAAAATCCCTTCCACATGGAAGCACCCCAGGTTTAAAGAGATGGAACACAAGAAAGCACTATGTAAAAGTAAAAGCTGACAGTTCTTGTAGGTGTTGAATCAGTAAAGGTTCATGAGTAAAGTTTATATACTGAGTCACTGTGACTGCAATCCTAAGAATGCTCTCTGAGAAGAAAGCCCTATTGAATTAAATGGTGCTTGCTTCTGACTAGGCCTTTTTATTGCTTCCTATCTTTTTTAAAAAGAAGAGAAGTGTTATGTATCTGCATACATGACTGAGCTAGGATCTAAAGTCCTATTCAAGCCTGGTATCCTAAACCATTACAGCTGATTGGACACTCTGCGCAGCAGTCCAATCAGGATTAAGGAAGGTACTGGAGGGAGATAACTTGATTGGTCTTTATGTACATAGTTTGATTGGGTCTTATTGTAAATAGGTGCATGGCTTTGCCAGCCCGGACAGTTTAAAAAGAGGGCCTGGAGTTCCGGATTAAGTGTCTCACTGCTCGGCTGCACCCTGTCTTGCTCTGATGGGGGGGAGCCGAGACTCAGCTGACAGGAAGAGTCTGAGTTCATCTTGGACTCTGTAGGAGATCCTCAGCCTGGGGAGCTGAGGAGAGCCTCTTCCAAGGTGACGGCCAAGGAACTGAGGCTCATCTTCTTCCCTGAAAGGTTCCATTGCCGCAGAGCCAGCATGGCGCCGAGAGATGACTGCCGGATGAGCAGACACAGTCAAAAGTTTTGAAATGCTTCTAAAAGACTTCCAAGGCTTCAAAGCATGAGTTAAGCAAAGCTCAGGTGATTAAAAACGTCTACAATAACCTTCATAGCAATTAGAAGCGCCTAAGTGCAAAGCGGCGTGCGTGGGAGGAAACTCCCCCTCCCCATTTAAAGTAAGGCGGTTTTAAAATGGGATTTAAAAACTTTCTGAACTAAGCTAAATGCATCAGAATATCAGCAAAATTGTAAACTGCATAATAAAGCTAAGCGGATAAAATTTACTTGACATTTAATTTGTTTTGGGAAACTTACTTCTTGTTGATATTATGGCTGGGAGAGGGCGGAAGGTGGGTCTGGAGAAAAAAATGCAAACCGGAAATAGCCAACCAGCAACTCCCTCCCACATCCAGGAAGTAACAGCAGATATGCCTACACTACTGGCGAGCGCATTGTGCCCTCTAATGGAACAGATGACTAACCTCAGCCTTAAAATGGATAATTTGCAGAAGCAAATGTCCCAAATAGATAAAAGGACGTCCATGACTGAAAAGACATTAGAAAAGATGGAAAAACAGAGTGAGAGTATTAATAAAAGAGCAGTTGAAGCGGAGAAAGAGAGATCCCCCAATAAAACTCAGTTAATACAGCTCCAGCTGGAAAGATCCATGTACATTTTACACTTCCAAGGGATCCCAGAAGAAAAGAATGAAGATTTGAAGGCTCTCTTAGCAGAGACTTTGGCTCCAATAATGGATTACAAACAGGAAGACTTAATGAAGGAGATGGACTGGGCCTACAGGACTTATCCAGACTTTATATAAAAAAAATAAACTCCCGGGAGATATATGTTTGAAATTCACGAGACGGTCTACCAGAGATCTGGTGCTGAAATCTACACACCCTTGAAAATCAAAAATGAGGAGATAAAAATCTTGAAGGACCCTTTGAAATCAGAAAGCGGAGGAGACTTTACAGGGATCTTACTCTCTCTCTTCAGAAGGAATGAATTCCTTATAGATGGTCATTTCCCAAAGGACTGAGTTTCAAATTTAAAGATTAAAAATTGAACATTGACACTGTTCCTAAGGCGAAGAAGTTTGTAGACTGATACTTTAATCCCAAGCAATGCAACAAAGACAAGAAATCTAAAACAGAAGAGGAGGAAGAAGAAGATGAAGAAGAATCCTACTCACAGGATTCATCAAGCGACAGTTACAAACCTAATAGTTCTTCAGATACATCGGAATCAGAGAAAGGAGCAGCCGCTCCCAAACCCCGAGGAAAAAAGAAACGCAAGAAGAAAAGACTCTAAAACCAAGATAATTGTTGATAATGCAGTTCTTGTTATCCAGCTAATTAATGCAACTCTTTATTATTTTTTGTTAAATTTTTACAAGCAATAACAGCACCGTATCACTAGGTGACAGGGATATATACCTATGTAACCAGATCGTGTCACCTTGTTAGTCTTCCCTTCCCCATAACCATTAGCTGGCTTAGAGTTAGGGTGGTAGTCTCCTTCCCCCATTCCAGTAGTTTGTGTTGTATTAGTTTTCCCTTCCCTGTTTCCTATAGAATTTAGAGGTAGGGATTTAGTAACCTTTCCCCAAATCTCGTAGTATTGCAAAATCAATAATATATATATATATATATAAAAAGAGGACCTGTTGCCCTTCTGTTTTTGTGTCATTCTTACCTGTTGAATAAAGGTGAATCACTGTTGAGACCTGCTGCTTCGAGTGTCATATCTAACAAGAAGAAGAGAAGAGTTTGGATTTATACCCCGCTCTTCATTCAGAGTCTCAGAGCGGCCTACAAACTCCTTTCACTTCACCTCCCCACAACAGATACCCTCTGAGGTAGGTGGGGCTGAGATAGCTCTTTCCAGAACTGTCCTTGAGAGAACCACCCTGACAGAACTATGGCTTGCCCAAGGTCATCCAGCAGCTGCAAGAGGAGGACTGGGGAATCAAACCTGGTTCTCCCAGATTAGAGTCCACGCACTTAACCACTACACTAAACTGGCTCTCCAGTTTGTCCACAGAAACCCAGTATCAATCCATTTTTTTAAAATGCTCAATTATATTTTAGAAAGGTTTTTAAGCACCTCTGAGACTCCCACCTACAGACTTCCCAACTCTTGGCCAGGACCATGCCCACCTGTGTGTTACTTTAACAGCATTAGGAATATGATAGAGGGGCAGGAGCTTGTGCCATGGCACACTCCAGATGACAAGAAGTCTGGACACTTTACATCATACTGCAAGGAACCAGATTTAGTTTTGTGTCTCACTATTATCAGGTCTCATTTTCATTCTGCACAACCAGAAAAGTCTGACAACATGTCTCATTTCATTCTGCAATATATTCCAAATCTTGCGAGTCAGTAACCACGTGACCAATAACTTCACACGCTGTTTAGTAATATATGTGATCTTGCCTACAATCCTGCCGGCAAGGAGATGAGGAGCGCTGCATACAAAACCAATTTTACCATTTGAGATTATATTATTATTCCTACTATTGTTACAAAGGATGGGCATACCATTTCCATTTAATTCTGATCTTCTACTTTTTAAAGGTGAAAGGTACACAGGAATTATAACAAAGAAAAATAGATAGACCATTACAGAAAAGTTTGGCTATGCCATTCATCTTGACAAACAGAGGCGATATTCTGACAGCTAATCACCACGGGTTTTATTTTCTTTTGCATCCACCCCAGTTCCAAGCAGCCCTATTAATTTTAATAGGCTGGTGCACTCCTATTTAATGGTTCAATGATTATAATATACTGGTGCTTTCCTTCGCATAATCAAGAGGTTCAGGAAGCAAAATAACTTTTTAAACTTAATATATCAAAATGGGTTCTGAACGCCTTACAAGCATTTCAACTTTTCTTTAGGATTATTGAAGTCTTATCTAAATTCTTCTCAGAATAATTATATACTTTCAGACCTACGAATACACTTTTACTTCTTTCCACTAACCCTTATCTGAAGTCACAGATGTTATTAAAGATGCATATCCATAATAAAAACTATACAGTCTCATCATGTTGGCTGCTGAATCTTTCAACCCAACTGGCATTTCCCAATGCCATGCCCCCTTTCCAGAAGGTCTACAATCATTTACAAGGTCAAGTTTTCCACTCAGTGAATGTCTGCTCAATTCCAAGAATACAAGTAATACTCTTACATGTTAGGATCAGATATTAATGCACTTCTGAGGCCTAGAAAACATAGAAGCCTATGGCCACAATCTTTAATTTTCCTGCCATAAAATCACTAGAATCACTGCAAGTAGCTTCAGGCAGGGCTTTTTTGGTAGAAAAAGCCCAGCAGGAACTCATTAGCATAATAGGCCACACCCAACAGCAGAAACTCATTAGCATATCAGGCCACACACCCCATGTTACCAGAAGTGTTGTCATCCAGCCACACCCACCTTTTGCTTCTTATTCTGTTTACCTTGGCTGATTTCCCACTACAGCTGCCTCGAGGTTGCACCGCCGTTTGCCCCGATACTATTCGTCAATTTCACACCCGAAGCTGCAGGGCTGCATTTGACCCACGGCTTCACACGATTTCCCCTGCAATTTCGTGATCCTGTTTTTTGAGGATTACGAAACTGCGGGGAAAATCGGGCAAAGCCGCGGGTCAAAATGCAGCCCCCTGGCTTCGGGTGTGAAATTGACGAATAGTATCGGGGCAAATGGCGGCGCAACCCCGAGGCAGCTGTAGTGGGAAATCAGCCCTAGTTGTCAAAACCCAGGGCTTTTTTGGTAGCAGGAACTCCTTTGCATGTTAGGCCACATACCCCAAATGTAGCCAATCCTAATTAGTTTCTGCTGTTGGGTGTGGCCTGTTATGCTAATGAGTTCCTGCTGGGCGTGGCCAACTTGGGAGCCAGCCAGAACTCCGTTCCTGTGCATTCCTGCCCCAAAATATACTTCAGGAATACAACTCCAAACTTCATAGAGGTCAGTAACATTTCTTTGTACGTGTCTCTTTGGGGAAAAGGACACATATGTTTGAACAAAAGTAAGGTTTATGGACTAATCCCAAGTCAATCATACCAAGTATTGATGTTATGACCTTTGGGCAAGGCAGGAGATTGATGAGTTTGGGTTTTACACAAAAGAAGAAAAGAATCACAGATATTAGAAAGTAAAGACACCTGGTAAATTAAAAGGGCAGAATATTTTGGTTAGGATTACAGTACATCCAGGATTGATCTCGACAGTACAAAAATTGAATGTCATGTTCAGTCTCCAGTCCATTTCTCATCCTGGACATACCATTGCTTTGTATAGTTCTGCAGCTTGTGGGTCCTCAGCCCAGCCTGCTAGTTCTTGCTTATGTGCCAATGATGCCACTATTAACCCAGAATATCAGCTTTTTCTGTTTTCCAGAGCTTTGCTGAATCCTCTTTTCTTAACACAAACAACCATACAGGATGCTCAAAGCTGGACTGGAAGTATACTGTGCACCACAAAAATGCATGAATCATAGAAATGTATGGTATTTTAATCCTGAGCTAAGGTATGCACTGGTAGTAAAATAATCTAAAATTTCTGTAGCAATTTGGAAGGCAGGTTCAGATTGGATCTGATATATTTTCTGTGACAACATTAGCTCTGTAGACAAATTTTCCAGTTCCCCCCCCCAAAAAAAGGCCTTTGTAATAAATGATGACATTATAACTTCCTTTAATACTGCACTTGCACCCTCTGACTAAGGAGTAAAGATAATCTGGTATCAGAGAAGAGGAAAATTCATGCTCGGGGATGCTTTCTTGAGAGGGGGATTCAAGCATACAACAAGCCATTTCCCACCTCCGAGTTGTCCGCTTCCTTAGGATTAGAACTACTTCTCACAAAGGGGATGGGAGTGAGCAATGACTAGCCCAGAATATTCAACCTAATTTTGGAGTTTATTCAGCACAGACGAGACATAGGGAAGTGAACAACACAGAGAACACAGTTTTCAAAGAAATAAATTTCCAGCTAAGCAACACTTTCCCAACCATCTATACTCCATTTCCAAGGAGATAGGCCAGAGTTTTATTTCTATTCCACAGGCAAACAAATTCCATCATTTTCTTAGCACTTTCTGGGGGAGTTCAGGACAGAAGAGGGAGCAGAGTTTGATCAGTGCAAAAGAGAAGGGAATTAGCTTTTTGTGCCTCAGATGGTCAAAGACAACAAGAAGTTTTCACCAGAACTGGATGAGTTTTGCACTTTCCTTTCTGAATGGTGAGCAAAACCTTATCTCATCTCAGAGACGTGTCCAAAGCTGCTGGTTTGAATCAGCAACATTTAGTTTGCCACTCAAATATTAGGAGTACTTGTTTGAAGAGAGATAGTGGAATCTCCTTGGCTGTATAAGAAACATGCTGTGTAGAACAAAGATGGCAATAAAACATAAAGGAGCAATGATATGTATGACATGTAGGCAGTTCTCAACAAAAGTGATTCAGCTTTTAATAGTGATTCAGCAACTCAGAACAGCTCAGAACAGACAATGAAAACATAGAGCAACAGGCTCTTATTTAAACTGTGTGGGCTAGCATAGCTACGCCCATAGTCAGGTTAACAACCAATCGTAATTCAGAGATAACATCCAATCATTTTGCTTCCCTCCAGCACAATTCTTGTTCCCTGATTGGCCTGCTACACAGAATAGCCAATCAGGCATTGCCATTGAGGATACCAGCATGTCAATGGGGATGCAATCCAAGCTCAGGACATAACAAGCAAGAAAGGGAGACATCTGTATTACAAGCCTAGAGTTACTTCCAGACTTGGAGTCATTCCGTAACAGAATATATAAACTTACTTTGACAGTGCCAGTCAGTGTTCCCTCTGAGCAGAGTTAGTGTGAGCTAGCTCACAGTTTTTAGTCTCTGGCTCACACATTTTCATCTTAGCTCAGGAAGGATGGCTCCAGAGAAACGAATTTATACAGTAGCCAAATTGTTTGCTCACAACTTTAAGGCCAGTAGCTCACAAAGTAGAATTTTTGCTCAGAAGACTCCACAGCTTAGCGGGAACATTGGTGCCAGTGCTTACATTTCACCTGCTATAATCCACTGTGGTCAAAGAAAATATCTCTTATGTCTCAGGTTCAGTGATTTTTTTCCAATTATTATAATTGTCTAGGCATATCAAAGGTCATAAGAACATAAGAGAAGCCAATGTTGAATCAGGCCAATGGCCCATCTAGTCCAACACTCTGTCACACAGTGGCCAAAATATACCAGGTGACATCAGGAGGTCCAGCAGTCAAAATAGCTCAAGTGTTTCAGACTCATTTAAAACCCACTATCTTGATCATTTGTTCAGCAGCTAAATGGGTTGCACTCAGAACATCTAATTGTCTCCTGCATTTTAGCTCTTGGGGATTATTTGTACCTTCCTTGCTTCAAGCAACCTGCTGTGCTTTCTATGAAAAACGGCTTCCTCCTCTCTGCCTCTCCCCTCCATGCCACCTGAACAGCAAAAGTCTTTGAAAGTGTCATGGTGCATTGCGTAATCTGTCAGCACAGTTACCTGAATAGAGCATAACATGTTTTGGGGCATCATTCTGCTATCTTGTATATACAGCTTTGTCCCAGTAAGATCAACATGAAATGCTCAAATGTCACTTTTGGACATAGTTTCCTTACATCTATAGCCTTAGGTTGCCTATGACAATTGTTATTAAAGTTTTGAAGGAGTACACTTGGTTAATTCAAATAAAAATCAATGCTTCTAAAAGACTTCCTAACTCTCTCAAGTCTCTAAATTGAAGTTACTTTCTTAAAGGTGTAGAGATTCTCTCTCCAGAGATGAGTAATGTGAGATTATCCACCAGACTTTGACCCAGAACTTAATTCAAGGGACCTTGAGTTCTCATTTAAGTAGATGTGTTTTCAACAACAGCAAAAAAAAAAAAATAGCTGGCAGTTGGATAGTGGTGATAGTACTCTTGTTCAAGATTTCATAGACCATAATGTAAGATCCCTCCACAGCAGGAAGAATGTTTCTACATCCCAAATATGCTACAGTGGTATTGGTTACTGGGATAGGTGACCTTTTTTGAGCCTGAATGTTGGGGAAAATGCAGCACCTACCCGTTAAAAATTTTGTGTCTATAAGCCTTCATCTCATTTGTGTCTGTAAGCCTTCATTTTTTTCTACAAGCTACTACATCCATATCACACTTACAGAATGTGACCTTTTTCAACTTTTCACAAAACCACTGAAGTAACTGTTTTCCCTTTCCACTCTTGGGTTCCATTCTGAGATACAGAATAAGCATCTGCAAAAGAGGGGTAGGCAGATGTAACATGTTCATACCAACTTAGAGAGCTGCATCCAATTATCTTTCAATTTTCCAGGAAGATCTCATCCAATATATCAAAACGTAATGGAAGCTTCTCTTGGATAACATTTGTAAAAGAGGGATTCACTATTGAAATGGGAGCAATTTTTTGTGAGAAGAAAATGTTAAATGAAGTGCTGAAATTTAAACCAAGCAATTTCCAGTAGTAACACATAGCAAATGAATACATGCCACCTTATACTGGTCTACCCATCATCTACTCTGACTGGTAGAGCTCTCTAGAGCAGGGGTCGCCAAGCTTTTTGAGCCTGTGGGTACCTTTGGAATTCTGGCACAGGATGTTGGGCACAACCACAAAATGACTGCCACAAGAGGCACAGCCCCCCCCCCCAACAAACAGTCCAAGTACAGGGGAGAAGAGGAGTAATAAAAAAAAAAAACTGGGAAAGAGGAGTGAAAGAGAATAAAACAACAATCTGGTATCAACCACCACCAAAGCAACATTATTTTAATCTGCACAGCCAATTAGATCTCTGGCCCCAACCACTTTCTAAAAACATTGTGCAGACACCAGGAAAGGTGTAGTGCAGGGGTGTCAAACATATGTGGGCAGGAATCAGTCCATCCAGGGCTCTTATCTGGCCCACAAGCAACTGGTCATTACCTTTATTGTCAGATGACAGAGGCTGTACATTTTGTCCCTACATACTGTCCCAGTGTTCATTCTGTTCCATCCTTGAGAAAGATAATGTATGAATTAATGGCTTTATGCCCAAAACTAAATCTTGCACTATGAAGAACAAACAGATCACAGGTTTGCCACAACTATTTCAATGGGAAATTCATTTTGAGCTCAATGGTGTGTTCTCACCTTCCAAGGGAACAAATTACAAGGGTTTTTTTTAGTCACGTGAGTTTCATGTAATTAAGCCTACATAAGGCAGCACTATGGTGCTGGAGAAGACTCTTGAGAGTCCCTTGGACTGCAAGGAGATCAAATCAGTCAATCCTAAAAGAAATCAACCCTGATTGTTCCCTGGAAGGCCAGATCCTGAAGCTGAAGCTCAAATACTTTGGCCCCCAAATGAGAAGGGATCATTCACTGGAGAAGACCCTGATGCTGGGAAAGATTGAAGGTCAAAGAAGAAGGGGACAACGAAGGATGAGATGGTTAGACAGTGTCATTGATGCAACGAACATGAAATTGAGCAAACTTCAGCGGACAGCGGAAGACAGGAGGGTCTGGCGTAATCTGGTCCATGGGGTCGCGAAGAGTCGGACTCGACTGTGCGACTGAACAACAACAAGGTAGCCACACCCAAAACACCCCTGAATCTCTCAGATGTATGTTAGGTGAGATTGTCTAATCTTTCTGAAAGCATTTTGGTGAGAATCTCAGGAATTCTATTTTATCTTTTTTAATTTAAGGTAGATAAGAGATATGTATGCTGATTTCATTGGCATATACAAGTGTTTTCTGTATCACGGTAATGCTTTCATATTTAATTACATAAAGAGTGATCAGATTGTGAGCCCCAACTCCTGCCAAGTCCGCACTGGTGGGAGGGGGCTGATTTGCCTCCTCGTGAGGCAGGAAGACAAGGACACCGGCGCTGTGAGAAATGCAGCACCAGGCAGGGGGCAGAGCCAGCCTGTTAGGCTCGGCTCCCGCTTCCTACTTCAGCAGTTCTTTGGTGTGCTCGGTCTGAGTAGCAGGTCCAAGCCTGAAGGGAGAGTTGGTCAGTCGATATGAGCAGAATTGTTGAGGCCTGACTGGTCGCGGACCTTCAGAGCATGGCTTGATTGCAGCAGCAGTGGTCCTGACTCAGCCCAATTACAGTGGCGGACCAATTGAGGTGCTGCCGGTGGCCCAGGTGTGGCGGCAGTGGTCCAGGCTTGGTGGCAATGGCCTGGGTGTGGCGGTGGTGGCAGCCCGATTGCAGCTTGCAGGCGGGTCTGTGGGTGGTGGTGGCTCCTTTGTGCAGCAGTGGTGCTTGGGCCAGTGCAAGTGGCTCACGGCGATGGGGTTGCTCATGGCAGCCCCTTGTCATCTGTTGTAAAAAAAACCCACATACACATACATGCATAGATTAGGTGGCCGCAGTTGGTGAGGCTGCTTTGGCCACATAACCCCCTTCAGATGACCAATTTGGGAGGGATCCTTCCAGCAGGCCATTCTGTGAGCCTTTTAGTACTATCCATACAGATGGTGGCATTTGTAGCCAGCAAAGGCCCCATAAGGGCAATGGATGGGACAGTTAGGTGGCAGCGTGGAGGAGTAGTTTTAAATGGTGCACACAGAGCAAACAGCCTGCGGAGGTCAACGGGGCAATAAAAACAAACAAACAAATAACAAAGTTCATATCACCCTGTATTAATACGCTGTGAGCCTGTCTTCAGAGGTGCCAGTCCAAAACGTAGCAGATTTTAACTGGGGGTTCCTCAGTAATCCCAAAGCCTGTGTAACAGGAATCTATGAGAGGCACAATGGTCAGAGAGAGCCTTATTTTAAACCTAATTTTAGAAAACTGAGCAGTGAAAAAGTATACATAAACGTTCATACAAAAATAGTTCACCTGCTTCTTCCAGGCACTAGGCCTTGTTATCTAGGTCTGCAGGGCTACTTAACTTCACCCTATGCATCTTTCACCTCCTGCCCCAGGATGTTAATGTGTTCTTTTCCTTGAGGTGTTTTGTTTTGAGATTGCTGCGCACATACAACCTAGGGGAGGTATATTTGGTAGGAAAGTTGGACATAAACTCAAATGACTGGAAATGGTCTTTCTTTGTTGGGGAAAACCTGGAATTCAGCAGCAGTACACTTGAAGATGCACAACCATTCTCAGCTCACCACAGATAAGGATCAGTTTCCATGGTGGTGAATCTAGTTTTTTTCCTTTAAAAATACATCTCTACATGTTACATAATAATTGTACCTCCTTCCTTCAACCACTGTTGCTGGCATGGTTTTTTAAGCCAGGACTTATAGGGGAACTAACCTCTATAATAGCTGCCTTGAGGGCATTTTAGGAGGGGATGTGTCTCATCAGCTTGGCACACAGAGGGTCCCAGGTTCAATCTGCAGCATTTTTAGTTGTAGGATTTGGCAGTAGGTGATATGAAAGACCTCTGCTTATGATCTGGAGACCCTTTGCCTGTCTGAGTAGACTATAATCAGTTCAGCAAGCTTGAAGGTGTAGAGTGCTATCAAAGGGGCTATTCCTTATTTCAAATACATAAACATAAAATAAATACATAAAAATGGATTACCTACTTAATGCGGCAAGGCTTATTTATATTTGAGATTGTAGACAGGGTTTATATTCCATAGCATTTTGACATGGTTTTATGCAGAGAAAAATATTATAAATTGCCAGTTCTTCAGATTATAATATTTGGCCCTAAAGTACAGGGATGTATTTCTGGTGTAGTGATTAAGAGTAGTGAACTCTAATCTGGGGAACCAGGTTTGATTCCACATTCCTCCACTTGAAGACAGCTAGGTGACCTTGGGTGAGTTACAGATCTCTTGAAGCTGTTCTCTCAGAGCTCTCTTAGCCCCACCTACCTTTTGTGGGGAGAGAAAGGGAAGGAGACTGTAAACCACTCTGAGTGAAAAGCAGGGTATAATCCAGCCTCCTCCTCTTCTCTGAATACTATAGAAGCCTTTAATGGTATCTAACTGTGAACTATTAATAGAAACAGAATTTGAGGTGTAGGAGTGCAGCCAATGGAACAGCTACTTGAAACTGGGTAGCTCAATTGGGCATTTAGTGTGTGGGGGTGAAATCAAGTGTAATCTGAATGGAAAACAACTGAACTTCTACTGGTTTCCTTCTGTGAAGGAATCCTTATCAGCAACATGTGACTTTGACAGTGTGAATGCACACTGAGTTGGCAAATTGGGTTAGTCTTTGTCGTGTGTCAGGATTCATAATATTAATTGCAATACACCATTAGTACCTTATGTTTTCTGTTTTAGCAGGGATACAGTGTGACTTCCAATCTGATTCTGTGATCTGGGAATCTGACAGCTGGCATGTTGTTACATGTCATTGGTTTGGTCCTAATGAGCATTCTTCATAGGTTTAATAGTGCATTTGTCATTAAGGAGAGGTCCAGTGAGTTGCCAGGGCCTAGATGAGTGGTGTTGCTTGTGACAGGCTGTGGGAGGTGCTGGCTAGGATGCGGCGGTGCAGCCACGGCAATAGGAAATGAGGCAGATGGTTTCCAGGGAGGTTCCAGCTGGGGCAAGGGTTAAGCAGGACCCATCAGTGGATCGGCATGGCTTGGGAGGCCAGATGGCTGTTCTGCACATGCACTTGGGGGGAATGAAACTATTCTTAGATCCAGCAGCCCAGCCTTACTTACATATAGGTAAATAGGTGCCACTGCAGCCATCTTCAAATTATGGTGAGTGAGCATACAGCCTGCATGTATGTGCATACATTGGATGGTAAGAAGGAGCCAAAGCACATTTCTGTGTGCTTGTCCTGGTCTTTAAGATAGGAACCTGGTTTCTATTGAGAATTGATAAGTACTGTGCACTCTTCAGGGTAAGGTTTTTAGAATAAATAAATAAATAAAATATCAAGCAAACAAACAAAATTAAATTATATAGGTTTTTAAGTGACACCACATTGTAAATTGGGAATATCACATTTTTAAAGCCGAACTCACCACTTGGCTTTGATGATTCTTAGTGGTTATTGAAGAGCTAGATAAATTAAATACCTAGAAGCATTTCAAAATGCCTTATTGGGGCAGTCCCTTGACTTTTAAAACAATGAATGCCTCCCTGTTCAGGTCTGCTTGCAGTCATTGGAAAGTTCTTTAAGAATGCCAAGGCACTAAGAGAATTGATCAAGATCTCCTCTAGTGTTGTTTCCACAGTTTGACAATCCAGGGGATCTGGGACTAGATCAGAGACACTTTCTTCTGATATAGATTTTAGACAGTGACAATTCTAAGCCTCAGTTTCCTATCTTTCAGGGTGCAGGGTTGCCAGATGATCCAAAGAAAAAAGTCTTGTCTGTTTAATAGAGACTTACTGCGTGGAAATGCGCAGCTGTAGTTTTTCATGGCATGGAGGTAAATAACAGCATGGGATAAGTAACATCCCTTTAAAGGGAGTGGGGCTTCCTTTGCTACCCAGGAATATCAATGTTATTTCATTTGATCAGTGCAAACATAAGCCCTATGAGCATGGGGCAGTGCCTTGCAAATTGCAATGACTGTGCAAAAGCAAACATTGCTCTGTACATGTAGTGGAATTTTACAGCATTCTATGGAAATGGGAGCTTTAGAGGACCAGAGGCAACCCATTTCCCTGGCAGTGGGAAAAGGGACATTTTTGCAATGTGGGGTATTACTGCAATTCACGTTATGAAGCCAGTTACTGCTTTAGGCATGTGGATGGAACTCTGATGACCAGGCACCAGTTTGCAGCGGTAGTGCCTGGGCTTTGGGCAAGTTGGGCCTTTCCCGGGGTGAAGTTTGGAACTCACTGTTCTAGGTTCAGTGTCACTTCTACTACAGCTGCCCTGGGCTATGCATTCTCTTGCCATGTGGTAGTGTCAGTGGGACCTTGTTCAGGTCAGGACCTTTGTCCAGTCACTGCACTCTTTTTTGGGGGGTGATGCTGTGGATCAGTGAGCTGTGGCGGGTTTTTGCCTAGTGTTCGAAGATTGGAATTGCAAAGTTTTAAGTTATTAACAAGGTTTTTCCTTCAGGTGCTGCTGGCTGCATGGCGAGATGAAGAATCAATGTCTGCAGCCACAGCATGGTCTTTTGGGCCACTCACTGGGCCAAGAGGACTCCTGGCCAGGAAGGCTCTTGTGTTACAAACTGAGGCACACCTTGTAAAAATGAAAGCAAGATGGCCCAGAGTGCAGACAGTCTGGCTGGCAAGGCCCCTGTGTGAGAAACTGAGGCTGACCTTGCAATGAAAGGAGCAAGGTGGCCCAGAGTGCAGATGGTCTGGTCAGCTATTCTGCTTCACCAAGAAGTACAAGGCCCTTGTGTTAAAGTGGAAGCTGGCCTTGTAATGATAACAGCAAGGTGGCCCGGAGTGTAGATAGGGTGGTGGCTTTTCTGCCTCACCATGAAGGGCAAGGCCCTGGTGTTACAGGTGGACCGGTTGCCTGGGGTGCAGCCTCACCATGATGTGCAAGTTGGCCCAGAGTGCAGATGGTCTGGTGGCTATTCTGCCTCACTTGAAGGGCAGGGCCCTGGTGTTACAAGCAGATCGGTTGCCTGGGGTGCAGCTTCACCATGATGGGCAAGGTGGCCCGGAGTGCAGATGGTCTGGTGGCTATTCTGCCTCACCTGAAGGGCAAGGCCTTGGTCTTACAAGCAGAGGCTGAGCTTACGATGATAGACATGTAAGGTGGCCCAGAGTGCAGGAAATCTGGTGGCTATTCTGCCCTGCCAGGTTTGTGCAATTTTGGGGACCCCACTAGGTGTAAAGACAGCCAGTTGCCTGGGGTGCAGCTGGTCTGGTCTGCAATTTGGCTGTGCCAGGTGTGGCGTAGCCTAGGGGTTCCTAGGTGCTTGGACCAGGTGAGATGAAACACCAGTTGGCAGTTTAGAAATGCCATGTAAGGCGGCTTGGGCCTCTTCTTGTTGCACCCTGATATACGGGTTGAGTTAAAGGACCTGTATAGGGAGGACAGGGTGCACATCCCTAACTAGGGCAATGACATTTCTTGCAGATTTGAGGCAAGGGGTGCTGTTGGTGCTGGATCACTTGGTGGAGGTGAAGACCTAAGCAGAGGCTTGGCCTTTGCTATGGCGGGGTAGCGCGATCAGCAAGTTGAAAACGGTGAGCACCTGGACATTGTTATAAAGGAATTAAAGGGTCCTCCAAAAATGGCTTTCGGGCCTTTGCAGCTCAAGGCTGGGAAGGGGTGATCTTCCTTAGAAAAATCTGGCCCAGTCTATCTCAGCAGGCCTTGTGGCTTCTGGGGTGGTAGGCCAGGGGGTTCTCCTAAACATGCCAAGCTGCTGGTCGAGAGCCACATTGGTGGCTTGAGACTAGGGCAGGTGCATTGCCCAGGAGGAGATGAAGGTGGTCAGGAGTTTGACACCTGTCATATTAGCAGCCCCTTGCCAGTTGTTTGATTATAAATAATTAATAAAGTGGCCCTTGTTAAATCCATATCGGTGTCCGTCTCTTCATTCCGATTGTGGTGGATATAATTTTAAATAAAAAATCTAAAAGATAACATGAGTGATCTTTGCCTGGAATTTCATTTGATACCTGGAATAAATAAATCTGACTCCTTTTCCATCAGAGATCTTGTAGAGATGGTTATAGGAGGGAATAATCATCTCAATCTGTCATGTGGTTAAGAGGTTAAGGAGTTGCTTTAGAATAGACAAAGAGACTCTTAGTTTTCACATGTCTATTTTAACAAGGAATACTTCCCCCACCTTAAAGGCTTAAAAACCTCTGCTTGACCTTGACCCATTTCAACTTCAGGCCTGGTTTTGAGATAGAGGTGGCTTTAGTTGCATGTATGGATGATTTCAGTGGACAGTTAGATAAGGATATATCTTCCTTACTGATTTTGTTAGACTTCTGGCTGCTTTTGACACTGGGTAACATAGCACCTTGGATTATGCTATTTTATTGCATTTGGCTGGAAAATTGGGAAGGGGTTACAGACTGAACATTCTTAGAGTTTCATCATTTTCTGTCCAGTAGGACACAGAGTTCCCATCAGTTATGATGAAAGAATGCCTGTCCCCTGAACTGGAGGGACCCTTAGAGCTCCATAGTTTCCCCCATATTGTTTAGAATCTGTATTAGGCCATGCAGTGAGATCATCTGGAACTCTGGGGCTGGGATCTATCAATACACTGTTGACACCCCGCCCTATATTTCTTTAATTAAGGCCCACAAATATAGCTCTCTCCATTTCTGGATGCAATATTCAAGAGAATGGGGAAGAAAAAAGCAGAAATGCAGGGGTCTTTTGGGGGGGAGCGCACCTGAGCACAGCTCCGGGAGCTCAGGAGCCAAGCCCTGCCCCCAGCCGGCATCCCGGAGAGTCTTTCAGGCAGCCGAATGTCAATTTCAGCTCCATTATATCCTATGGGCCATTGAAGTCAATGGTGAAAACATAGGGTATATTCTGGGGGCTGAAGGGGAGGGGGTTTGAGGGAGAGGCTCCAAACTCACAGGGTAGCTGATGGAGCCTCTCCCCAAGATACCCAACAAGTTTCAAGAACATTGGATCAGGGGGTCCAATTCTATGGGCCCCTAAACAGGTTGCCCCTATTCCCTCCATTGTTCTCTATAGTGGGGGAAAAGTAACTTTCCTCCTTCTGTGGCCCAACTCTCATGAGAAGGAGTTTAAACTTTAAACACCTTCTCTCTTAGCTCCCCCACCCAGACCAGCTGGGGAAGGGAAGGGGAGGCTTTTGAAGATGCCTCCCCCCCTTTTGCTTCCCCTTCTGACATCACTTCCGGTGATGTCAGGGGGTGTGGCATATGCTAATAGCCTAATAGCTCATTAGCATACCATATGCTAATGAGCTCCTGCAGCTCTTCTTCTACGAAAAGACCCCTGCAGAAATGTAATCAGACAAGATGGGGAGGCTGCTGCCTGGTAGAGCTGATGTTCTGTAGGGACTAATCTCCCAGTTTTTAGTTTGGGATACAGTTATTTCTGTCTGAGCAGAGTAATGAGACTTGGGGCACTCTTGGATCCATGCTTCTCTTTGAGAAACAACTACATTCTGTCACCAACAGCACAACTTCCATTACTTCTTATTAGAAAACTGTCCTCCTTCCTAGATGCGGCTATTTGGACATGTTGATCCATGCTCCCATTTCTATGTAATTTGTTCTGCTTCTGTTGTTTATAGGGAAAGAAAAGATGAACATGAGCCCCATTAAAAGGGCATCACCTCTTGAGATTTCACAAGACACTGCCTTTCTTTGTAGCTTAAAGAAGGAAAGGTTGAGGGACAATTCAGTTATTTGGCATCTTCTTCCCTCCCTGCTTTATGAATGAGTTTCTCTTGCCACCTACATCCTCTCCTGATGGTCACTTCCAAGATATGGAGGACTATGTTTATATGAGGAATACATCTCCAGGCAAGTATTGGGAGATGAGGAAAATCTCATCCTGAGACCCTGGAGAGCTGATGTCAGTACTTGCAAGACCTGGTCTGATTCAGTATAAGGCAGTTTCACATGCTCATGTGCAAAATGCTGTATATGATTTGTAGCTTTGTTTTGTGTTTAATTCATCGTCTCTGGATACTGAACATTATATGCCAATTTCCGAGCTTGTGAACTGCAATTTCATAACCAGGTCTCAATTGTGAAACAAGTGAAATACTAACTTCATTTTGCATATACTTTAATAATCATGTGCTGAGGTGAAGAAAAGTGGCAGTGACTTGCCTATGCCCATCCACTCATCTTCCTGGCTGAGCATGCATTGGGAACTAAGATATTATATCCTAGTCAGTGAATTACACTGGACCATTAAAAAAAGGGAAAACAGTATGCAGCAAGCCTTCTCAATATTATAACCATGGACAGCCTCAATATCTTTCAGGACAAGCCCGAACTAGGGAAGATACTGACTCATTCATGAACGTACTTTTCCAAAGTTTTTTAAAGATTTGAAATAGCCGCTGCATGGGTCCCTCTTCAGAGGAGGTTTATCCCTTCTTGCTATACATCCTTAAAGATTGAATCCAATCTGTGAGGCACCCTGCCCAGCTAGAGCGCCAGATCAAGTGATTGATATGGGCCTTCCAGTTTCTCATCCCCATTCCATCTGCAGCTGACTGACTCCAAAATTAAACCCCCAGAAGGACTAAAACTGCACATTTCCCTTTTGTTTGTGTGACACAAAAGGAGGAAGGCAGATTCACACAAACATTAAAAACTGGTTAAGAACAATTCATACTTTATGCATTCTTCTATGTACCTAGTGGGATAGGTCCATCCACTTTCCCACTCAATATCCCCCAACTCCTCTTCCTCCTCTTCTTTCTCCAGCCCCTGTCTCACATGCCTTTTGTCCATGCAGGTCCCATGATACCCAGAATAACACTTTTTGGTGGTCAAAGGGGACTCTTCTTCCCCTTTTTATCAGCAAAAAAGCTGGCTAGATCCACTCCAGTGTTTGTATCAACAAACACCATAAAATGTCTGCAAATGGTCAGTGGATATATCTGGAGGGACCTGCAGCCAGTGCCCATACTTTTAGATTTCTCCATGTATTCACAGAAAGACACTGATGGACATGCAGCAACACACTTGGCAGTGTGAAATATGAACTGGCCCTCAGTAAACAGTTTTCAGCCCTCTTTAATCCACAGCTACTACTATAAGCTTCCATTAACAGTGCTCTCCTCTGAGATTTCTGGTCATCATTAATTCCCTCTTCTTTAGATGCACATTTAATAATGCACCTTATCTGTTCATCCTGCTTATATGTTCTTTTCCCATTCACAGTCAATAGCCAACATCCACTACTATTAGTTTTAATGGATTTTACTATATGTTTATCTTTTTTTAAAAAAAAATAAAGACCAGAGATCCCATTAATTAGTTAAAAGGATACAGAGAGTCATTAGATATAGCAGCTGAAAGCTCTCCCTTTGCAGGCAGAAATTAAATGTCTCTATAGCAAATATTCCAATGGAACATTGCTGATGTCTGTTCAGTCTTACACACGTATATAGTTGATTGGGAAAACACCTTGTATACCAGGAAAAAGTAACCACACTAAATACCTAAAAGCTAAAGAACAGATAAGCAAACCAAGCTGTATTACAGCTGTCATTCTTAATATGGAGTGGAGATTCAGCAAAAAAATGGGGCAGAGGTATAAGGAAAGTTCAAGCAGGATGGAGGGCTGCTAACCTAGGCACATGTACTAACTATTCACTGATTACATTATTATCCTGTCCTTCCTCCAAGGATCTCAGGATGGCATTATTTTGCATCAATTTTTTTTCTAATAACAACCTTGGGAGATTTTCTTGATCAACATATTATTCATAGCAACATACAAGCTCTTATTGGGGTATAATTCCCACTAAACTCAATGAGTACACATTGGACTGAAGAAGTAATTAACAAGGCAGCAGGAATTGTATTGGGAGTAAGAAACTGAATGAATGTAGCAATACAAAATTGGAATTGAAAAAAAAGACATGAATTCTTATCAGCAGCAAGAAAACATTTCCATTCATTTTATTGAGCTGTCTGTTTGGCATTCTACCAAAGACCTGCATATTTGTCTAGACCAAACTGGGAAAAGATAATTAGGAAACAGAAGCAACATGGTATATTTCTATATCAGGATCAACTGCTGGAAGATAAACACTATATTATCTCTTTGAAGGTGAAAGCTGCCACCTAAGAAAAGACTCCACATTTCTCTTATCTTGACCAGATGCTACCCTACCTGGACACACTGAAAACATGGACACCAGCTGTGTCTGCTTCCCTTCTTTATGTTGCAGCAATTCCACAATAGTTGTTTCTCTCAGGAGAATACCAATAAAATATTTTATTTTACCCAAGACTTGGTCAGACTTACGGAGGAAGGTTGTGTGTTTTTACAGAGAGGATCTTTGTATGCCCAGAGGGGAGTAAACTATTCGACACATCATGATTATGACCAGAGCCAAAGGTGCACACCGACAAGATTATCTACCTTTCACATTTTCATCATGTTCCTTCTCCAAGAAGTCTAGGAGCAGTTCTCCCCTCCTTATAAGTTCAAAACAGCCTCATACCCTAGTTAAGCAGAGAAAGTGTGACTGGTCAAAGGACATCTAATGCCACATTTTCAGATACTTGCTCCTATAAAACTCCCATTTGCACCTCCACACTTCTTTTAATGCCTCTTTCAAACATAAAAAGCAGTTTGGGAAAATATCAGGATTTACTGTTGGAAAATCAGCCCCCACCAAAAGCCAGATATACAAAAACATAGGTTTGAGAATCATTTTGTGTATGGCCAAAAAAAAAACCCAGAGCTATAGTTCATGGTCACATGAGAGAGTTAAATAGCTTTTAATATTTATAGGGAAATTGCTTCAGTCTCCAGTACAAATGTTGACATGTCAGCATGTTTTTATGCTCTTATAAATGGAAACAGCCAATGCAATGTGGTGGTTAATACTAGTATCCAGAAGTCCCAGATTTGAATTCCCCACTCATGCCATGGAAGCTTGCTGGGTGATCTTGGGTCAGTCACACTCTCTGAGCCTAAACTTCCTCACAGGGTTGTTGTGAGGATAAAATGGAGGAGAGGAGAATAATATAAACCACTTTGGGTCCCCACTGGGGAGCAAGGTGGAGTACAAATAAATTAGATATATAAATAGAACAAAATAACTAAACTATAAACACCACCACCTTATGCCCATGAACCAGATGCTCTATTCCTTTATAGTAAAAATGACAATCATGAACTAGAGAAGAAGAAGAAGAAGAAGAAGAAGAAGAAGAAGAAGAAGAAGAAGAAGAAGAAGAAGAAGAAGGAGGAGGAAGAGAGGAGGAGGAGGAGGAGGAGGAGGAGGAGGAGGAGGAGGAGGAGGAGGAGGAGGAGTTTGGATTTATACCCCACCCTTCACTTGGAGTCTCAGAGCTGCTTACAAACTCCTTTCCCTTCCCACAACAAACACCCTGTGAGGTAGGTGGGGCTGAGAGAACTCTAACACATACTGCTCTTTCAGGAACAGCTGTGCCAGAGCTAGTGACTGACCCAAGGTCACATCAGCAGGTGCAAGTGGAGGAGTGGGGAATCCAACCCGGTTCTCCCAGATTAGAGTTCGCGCACTTAACCACTACACCAAACTGTTTTAATGCCTACCTGTTCACAGCAGAGCAAATTCATGCCTCAGTTCAATCAAATTAAATAGCCACATTTTTAGAGACTCTTTCAAATTAAGAATGCCTGTTTCTAGCATTACATCAAGAAATCATCAAATAAAAATGATTTTAAAAATTCATAGAGAGTGAAACAGAAAGAGCTATAACCTTAACAATTTTTAAAATAAAACCATCAGTTACTGACAGTTACCTCTGACTTACAGTTATCTAACTCACTCATCTTTCATGGGTTGTATCTAGTGAATCATTGAGCCTTAGAAGGAATGTCATTAGCCTGCCACTTTCTAGTCAGGACGGGCTTCATGGGAGTTACAGGAAAAAAGCATTGCCAATCTCCAGTGGTGACTAGAGATCTCAGGATTACAACTGACCTCTAGGTGACAGAGATTAATTCACCTGGAGAAAATGGCCACAATGGAAGATGGACTCTATGGCATTATACCCACTGATGTCCCTCCCCTCCCCATACCCCAACCTCCCCAGACTCAATCCCCCAAATCTTCAGGTATTTCCCAATCCGGAGCTGGTAACCCTTACAGAAAGATACCTGCAGGAAATGGAACATTTTCAAAAGTAATAACAGATCTCTGGAATAAAATAACCCACAAATTCCCTAGTTCTTTTCTTTAGGTTTGAAACTCTCTTAAAGAAGAGAGAATTTTATTCTTTTTATAAGAAAGGGAAGGGTAGACAGATGGAGAAAGAAAAGAGTGGAGTGAAATTTTTTTCTGTTAGTGAGGGTTAGTTTAGGTTAATAACCAATACCAAGTTTTGGCATCAATCATGGTTAGAAGATCTTCTTTTTAACTAATTCAAAGTCCAAAGTCACTCTGTTAATACAGTTAGTAAAGTCCATTGGGGTTAGTAATTAAACAGCTCCTTCCAGATGCAACACGAACAATCCTCAAAGTATCTTCTTCTTAATTTTCTTCCAGTTATGGATTAAGTCCATTTTAACTTTGAAGTCTTCCGTTCCATCACCCTCCCCCAGTCTGCTGTCTTCTGCACTCCCAATTTTAGGTGCTGCATGTTTCCTGCTGGTGTGTCTCTTCAGGCGTTTCCGTGTTTTAAAAATGGAATCCGTCTTCTTTCTTTTCTTTTTTTCTTAATCATCTGGCCTTCAAGCTTCCAGGGCTCCACAAACTCTTCAGATGAAATTAGATCTCTCGTCTGTCGCCTGCTATGTTCGACATCCCCTTCTACTGGCAGAGTACTTCTTTTTATAAAGGCGGAGTAGGCTTTGGGAGCCTTATCCCCCTCTTCTTTTAACTTTATCGCTTCACTGCCAGTTAGGGGTGCCAAGACATTTGTCAAGGTAAATCCGAGATCTTCTTTCTCTTCCTCTTTAGCGCCCTGGAAACCTGGAATCAAATTCGATTTCTGTTCAATCTCCTTCAACCTACTAGTTGTTTCCAGTATCTGTTTCTGTCGGCTGATGAGAACACTTTCCATTTTAAACAAAGTTTGGTTGATCTTCTGCAATTGTTCCAGCAGGGGGCACAGCATCTCCTTTTTCTGTTGGTTGACAGCAAGCTCTTGGGGGGGGCTGTCTGGACCGGAAGTCCCTCCTCTCTTCTCTTCCGGTAGCAGCAGGGCTTTTTCCATTATCGACATTTTGTTTTTTTATTTACTTTTAAAAAGTTCGTGCCGCATCCCCCAGGAAGCTAAGATGGTCACATTCTTCTATGCAGCCCCAACGGTACTTTCACCAACACTTTGTTTTCTTTCTGCCCCCCTTCGCGCTCCCTTTATATAACTTGCTTCTCGAGGGGGTGGGGACTCCTCCTCCTCCCAACGCTTATCCGCATATAGGGGGCTCCGATTTACGCTTCAAAATAGATCTTCAACTCACGATTCGATGCTACTTCTTCTTTTTATGTTGAACCATAGCGCTGTTTTCACTCCTGGAATTCGGTGGCGCCGCTAAGTCCCATTACGGGCACGCCGCAGCGGGGCCGATTGGGGCAGGGGGAAAGCCTCAATTTCCCGGCTGTCTGCCGGTAAAGAGGCTACTCCCCAAGCGCCCCCGGTTCGGAGCCTTAACCTAAGGCTCACTAGGGTCTTTCGCATAAGCGAAGACCCCCTGACTGCGCGTGGGCTAACCGCCTCCGGGAGCGTCCCGAGAAGCGGCCGCCATTCGCGACGCCAAAAACGAAACCCCCCTAGTTCTTTTCTAACTAAATTCTAGAGTTGCATACTTTTCCCCAGTTACACCATAAAGGAAAACAATCAGTACCTTTCTGACTATTTCCAGCAGTTTTCTGAGCCCTTAAGAAAAAGTGTTTCCACATGGCACTAAATGTCTTTGAATAACAACATTTTGAAAACATATTTAAAAGGTTTTGTAATCCAAATACATTTCCAATAACTAGGCATGTAGCCTACCATTCCACTAAATAGTTTACACCATTCCTCTGGTCTAAAGAGCCATTTAAATTGCAAGGATGCTCCTTGCCATGCCATCCTAAGCAAAGGCATACTCTTTGAAGCCCTTTGACTTCAATGGACTGAGAAGACTATAACTTTGTTCAGGATTGCACTGTTAGGCCAGAGGAACTTCTTTCAGCCTCTGGGATGTTGCCTGTTCTCTTTTTCTGTGTTTGTTTCCCAGCCTCAGTAATCATGCCTCACCGAACACAAGTCTGGATTAAATGGTTATATAACTTATTTATACAAAATATGTTTCTGTGTGTAAAAAAATTACATATAGTAAAATAATCCACTACCATTACTACATCAGATACTGCCTCTGCAGCCTAGGAAAACAATAATCAATCTGATTTATCAGATAGGACTGCTGAAACATTGTGACTGGTGGCTCAGTTTTCATGCATTTTACAGGAGTATCAGTATGACAAATTGACTTACTAAGTTAGCTGATACAGTGGCCCATTCAATCAGGAGCTTCAGACAAAACCATCTGGGAAAGAAGCAGCACCTCAAAGAACACTATATCACATCATACTCAGGAAGTGCATTCTCAATAGATTACTTTTCTATATTCTTTCCCAATCACATTCTGATGCAGACTCAACAGGGAGGTTATTTAGACTCATAATTTAAATAACAATGCACATTATCCTTACAACTAGCTTCCTGTTCCCACTAGGGCTGATTTCCACTAACTGTCAGCACAGTGAAAGTTATGCCATCATACAGGAAAGCTTATATGATGAGGAAGCATTTCATTTGCTTGTTCAAAGGATAAAATGTTACTATGTTAAAAAAATCAATGAAAACAGGATCTGCCAAGTAGAAGGAAAATGCCACCTAATACTAAAAACTCTTATTTCATTTGTATCTTTAAAAGGATACAAGTTGCTTTTGTTAATCTACATGTCTTCTTGTTACTTCTAGATGTCTTAAAATTAAATATAAAAATAGGCCAAACCTGATATACTCTGAATCTATCTTTTGCCTTTGTCTGGTCAATATATAACTACTTTCTACTTCAAGTTTCAAGTTAGCCTTTATTGGCATGAATTGTTGATACACATATACAATTTAAGAGCAAAGTAAAAACATGACCCACAGGTACATCTAGGAAAGAATTATGTCTCTAGGTTCCTTTGGTGTAGCTTTAGAGCAGAGTAGAGAAACTTGGCCACCTTCGAGACTTTCGGGTTATGGAGCAGCAGAGTGGACAATCTCTCGGGGAGCTTCCAAGAATCGCCGACTCTTTGTGGTTTTTAGGGGATCTTCGGGGGCTCCCGAGGGAGGGGTGGGACCTCGGGAGCCCCTGAAGATCCCCTAAAAACCACAAAGAGTCATCAGAGGGAGGGGTCTGGAGGGGTGGTTGCAGGGGAATTGATCCTGCACCCTGTGAGCGGCAGCAAATGGCTGGCAGCACAGGAACATCCCAAAGCCGAACCACAAAGGTATGCAGTCATGGAGCCATGACTGCAGAAGCTGGTTTACACCCGTGTAAGAGAGTCCAGAAACTCATCTTAACATTGATGAAGACATCACTCTCACCATGAGTAAATGAACCCGCAACAACCAAAACTCTATAATCTACAGCTTTTAAACCCCCTTTCATTCTCCCAAACAAGGAAAGACTGAGGAGCGGAATCTCCCCCCCTTTCCTCCCACAAGCGGCAGCGATGAGACTGGGGAAAATCTATACAATAATATTAAGGGCAAAAGGAAAATACTTAAACTATTTATTGGGAAACTCAAGACGCTGATTTTATTGCTTTGAATTTAAAATAAATTGTACTTCTTGCATTGTAAGGGCTCTAAAAGGAAACTGTGTATTGTTTGGTTTACACTGCAGCCCTCCGGAATTACTATGGCTACAAAGATTGTGTTTGGGAACAGTGGCGAGGCTTAATGAAAACAAAGCTCAGAGATTGTTGTTTTTACTGGATATAATTAAAACTCTGCGACGTGAAGAAAAAGATGGATTCCCAAACTACGTGTACTGCCTTGGACAGTGGGATGCCTTTGATGCTATGCAAGAGACACAATTTTCTAGGGAGTAAAGAGAGGAACTTTCAGTAATAATTCAAGTTGCTGTCAAAAAAGCAGTCGAAGAGGCATTTCAGAAATTTTTTGATAAGGAATAAAAAGATTTTGTAACTGAACAAGAAGGCCTACACCAGCAACAGACTACACTAGAAGAGCAAACTTTTAATCAAAAACTGACTTTTGCAGCTAAAGAGAAGACAAGAAATCTTACAGGACAACCCAATACTATTACTGACAACCTGACAAATCTTTCAGCTCTTGAGATGGTAAAGAAGATTCTCCCTTTGGAAGATGAACCAGATCTTAAATATAGATGGAATGAAATAAAGCAACCTTTCTCCTTATATAAAGAGAAAAGGCCCAAAATTATGTTAGTTCTAAAAAAAAAAGTGCAAAGAAAAAAGAAAAAGATTAAATACAATAAATGAATTGTTTTGTGTGCAATTGTGCCTGCCTTATGAGTAACTGATCAGTGTGAACTATAACTTAACCCAATTCATAATTAAATGGTAAAAAATAAGAAAGATTAATGATAGTATAAAGTAATTATTTGATGTTAGAATTTGCGGAAAGAAAACATAGGTATGGTACAAAGTGATTTAACTGAATAATATCCAAAGATATTTGGAAGAAGATTTTAATTGAAAATGCAGCAAAAATTTTGATAGTATTTTATTTAGTAATGGTTAAATGGAAATTTCTTAAGATTTATTTTATTGGAAATGTATGTAATTGCTTTATGTGTAACTGTTTCTGGCTTATGAGTAACTGATTATATAACTAAGTTTTTAATAGAAAATGCAGAAAACCACTTGATAGAAATGTTTGAAATGTCCAAACTGAAATCTTTCAAGATCTACATTATCAGAAATGTATTTAGATGAAGTTGTCAATAATAATATAATGATTATGTTCAAAAGCAGTAAGAGCTAGTATATTGGACAGGTACATGGATTGAAATTTCATGGACTGAAATTTCTAACAAATATGTTTGAAAAACTATAATTTTTTCTTCTTTTTTCTTTTCTCCCTCTTTTTAATTTCACATAGTGCTTACAGATATTGTTAGTCATATATATGCATATATTATATAAATATATATATATATATATAGAGAGAAATGCTTAAAACTAGAAATATATTAAATAGAAAACATGTACTCTTTATAAAATAAGGTAACAAGGAAACATCTTGGTTCTCTCCATTCTTAACCAGGTATTATTTGTTTTTTCTTTTAGTTAAAGATGCTAAGTATGAAGTTATGTAACTTGGCTTTTTGATGACTTTTAGTAAAAAGGAAATGATAGCAGAATGTATAAGCATTTGTTAGATGAAAGGAAGCATATAACTTTCTATACTGTTTTACTATATAGTGTTGCTAAGTAGCTAATTTGTGCGAAGGTAAAACTGTATGAAACTCAATTTTTATGTTATGTACGAGAAATCCAAACAGATATTGTGAAAATGTAAGAATCTCCCCTTTCTCTTTTTCTGAAAACCAATTTTATATATATATATATATATATACATATATATATATATATATATATATATATATATATATATATATATATATATATATATATATATGGCCACCTTTGAGGTGATGTCAAAGGAGAAGTCATTCAGAAGTCTGTGTACCTTAAGTGCATCTGAGCTTGCTGCTTAAAGTAGAATGTGCATGCTGTTTAAAGTAGAATGTAAATATATATACCTTAGATCCATGTACAGGTGACAATGCAAAAGGATATGAGTAACTGACTCAACATATTTTTGACTCAACAACAATACTACACATAATATTAGAATTTCAACAGCCAAGCCAATTCAACAGCCAAACCAATCTACATCTTACAACAGCACTACAGATAAGATTAGAATTTCAACAGCCAATCCATATGCAAGAGAACCTCCTCAGGAAAGCTCCACTATTATCATGTCACAGTCTGGGGAACTCCTACAAGATAATGACTCAACCCTATCTCACCTTCCTGAGTCGATATAAATTACCTGCCTACCATTTTTCTTCTCACATTGACACAGAGAGTATTCCATCTTTCTATGTTATACCTCTGAGGATGCCAGTCACAGCTGCTGGCGAAACCTCAGGTACTACAATGCCAAGACCACAGCCATACAGCCTGGAAAATCTACAACTAATAAACATTCTGTGTTCCTGTGGAACCTGCAGGGAAGATAAATATGAGGCCATCTTCCCTGTGGTAAGAGGTATTTCAAAACTCAAAGGGGAGCAAGTTTTATTGTCTGAAATGTATAACCTCTGGGACTCAATGTCTAGCATCCTGTTTTTAATCTGTAGAAATGCAGCAACAAAGGACTGCATAGACAATGATTCTATAGACAGACCAAGTATTTTGATTTTTTTCTTCAATGTATGCTGACCAATTTGACACATTGAGCTCAGATAGCATGTGATATGTGAGGCTCCCAGATCTGAAGTTATACTATAGGCATATCCAGTATTTGAATGTCATAAGCCATGAACAAGTTTCAATTAAAGACAAGCCTGTTTCTAAATATATAACTGCATTTGAAACACATTTCAGCAAGCCTACAATTTTCCACAGGAATTTAGACTGGACACGCTCAACGGCACAGTCAAAAGACCTAATCCAAATTGGAATATCATAAAGTAATTGTGAAGTCACTTTGAACTTATTTTTTTTATTGCAGCTGGCATGAATTGGTTGCCTCTGTGGTAAAAGAAATGTGCTATAGCCGATGCACTAATGCTAGCTGCCTTCGCTGAGTGTTTGCAGTGGATAGACCAGGTTACATTGTTGTTGCTGTTCAGCCACACAGTTGAGTCAGACTCTTTGCTACCCCATAGATCACATCATGCCAGGCCCTCCTGTTTTCCGTCGTCCACCTGAGTTTGCTTAATTTCATGTTCGTTGCATCGATAATGCTGTCTAACCATCTTATCCTTTGTCACCCCCTTCTTCTTTTACCTTCAATCTTTCCCAGCATCAGAGTCTTCTTCAGTGAGAGCTCCCTTCTCATTTGGTGGTCAAAGTATTTGAGCTTCAGCTTCAGTATCTGGCCTTCCTGGGAACACTCAGGGTTGATTTCTTTTAGGATTGACTGATTTGATCTCTTTGCAGTTCAAGGGACTCTCAAGAGTCTTCCCCAGCACCATAATTCAAAAGCATCTATTCTTCATCGCTCAGCCTTCCTTATGGTCCAGCTCTCGCAGCCATACATTACTACTGGGAATACCATTGCTTTGACTTTTGTTGGCAGGGTGATGCCTCTACTTTTTATTATGCTGTCTAAATTTGCTATAGCTTTCCTCCCAAGGAGCTGGCATCTTTTAATTTCATGACTGCAGTCACTGTCTGCAATGATCTTGGATCCCAGGAAAGTGAATTCTGTCACTGCTTCCATGACTTCCCCTTCTATTTGCCAAAGAGTGATGGGGCTGGATGCCATGATCTTAGTTTTTTTTATGCTGAATTTCAAGCTAACTTTTGTGCTCTCCTCTTTCACCCTCAGCAAAAGGCTCTTCAGGTCCTCTTCACTTTCTGCCATTAGAGTGGTATTGTCTGCATATCTGAGGTTATTGATGTTTTTCCCAGCAATCTTAAGTCCGGCTTGTGATTCATCCAGGCCAGCATTTTGCATGATGTACTCTGCATATAAATTAAATAAGCAGGCTGAAAATATACATCCTTGTCGTACTCCTTGTCCTATGTTAAACCAATCAGTTCTTCTATATTTGGTTCTAACTGTCACTTCTTGACCCTTATACAGGTTTCTAAGGAGACATGTGAGGTGGTCTAGTACTCCCATCTCTTTAAGGAATTGCCACAGTTTGTTGTGATCCACACAATCAAAGGCTTCAGCATAGTCAATGAAGCAGAAGTAGATGTTTTTCTGGTATTCCCTTGCTTTCTCCATAATCCAGCAAATGTTGGCAATTTGATCTCCAGTTCCTCTACCTTTTCTAAACCCAGCTTGTACTTTTGGCATTCTCTATCCATGTACTGCTGAAGCCTAGCTTGTAGGATCTTGAGCATGACCTTGCTAGCATGTGAAAAGAGTGCAATTGTACAATAGTTTGAACATTCCTTGGCATTGCCCTTCTTTGGGATTGGAATGTAAACTGACCTTTTCCAATCCTGTGGCCACTGTTGCATTTTCAAATTTGCTGGCATATTGAGTACAGCACTTTAACAGCATCATCTTCTAAGATTTTGAATATCTCAGCTGGAATACCATCACCTCCGCTAACTTTGTTGTTAGTAATGCTTTCTAAGGCTCATTTGACTTCACAGTCCAGGATGTCTGACTCGAGGTCAGTGATCACACTGTCAAGGTTGTCAAGGACACTGAGGTCCTTCTTGTATAGTTACTCAGTGTATTCTTGTCCTCTCTCCTAATCTCTTCTGCTTCTGTTAGGTCCCTACTGTTTTTGTCCTTTATCATGGCCAGCTTTGCACGGAACATTCCTTTGATTTTTCCAATTTTCTTGAAGAGATCTCTAGTCCTTCCCATTCTATTGTTTTCCTCTATTACTTTGCATTTTTCATTCAGTAAGGCCTCCTTATCACTCCTTGCTGTTCTCTGGAAATCTGCATTCAGTTCGGTAAATCTTTCCTTTTCACCTTTGCCTTTCACTTTCCTTCTTTCCTCTGCTATTTGTAAAGCCTCATCAGACGGCCACTTTGCTTTCTTGCATTTCTTTTTCTTTGGGATGGTGCTGATTGCTGCCTCCTGTACAATGTCATGAACCTCCATCCATAGTTCTTCAGGCACTCTATCAAATCTAGTCCCTATTCTTCACCTCCACTGTATATTCATAAGGGATGTGACCTTGGTCAAACCTGAGTGGCCTAGTGGTTTTCCCAACTTTCTTCAGTTTAAGTCTGAATTTTGCAATGAGTAGCTCATGATTTGAGCCACAGTCAGCTCCAGGTCGTTTTTACTGACTGTATAGAGCTTCTCCATCTTTGACTGCAAATTATATAATCAATCTGATTTTGGTGTTGCCCATCTGGTGATGTCCATGGTGATGTCTCTTAGGTTGTTGGAAGAGAGTGTTCGCTATGACCAGCATGTTCTCTTGACAAAATGTTAGGCTTTGCCTGGCTTCATTTTGTTCTCCAAGGCCAAACTTGTCCATTATTCCAGTTACCTTCTGACTTCCTACTTTAGCATTCCAGTCCCCTATGATGATAATTGTGATGTCCTTGCTTACTGGGGAGACAGTTTTACCTTTAAACACTCTCTGTGTATATAAAAAAGTTGGTAGTTTTTTTGCTGCCACCAGGAATTAAAAATTCCAAATCTCTCTCTTTTGGCAGTATGACCTACGGTCTGGGCACTTCAGAAGACTATGTGGCCCTGAGGAAGTACTGTACTGAATTCTGGGATAAGTTTAAACAAAAATTGATTTATTTAATAAAGAACAAAATAAGTTTCTGGTTATTTTGAACAATTGCTGACGAAAGGAACTTGTAAATATGGCAAAGCTTGGTGTTACACAAACAGTCTCTCAAACTCCAAACTTTACTCTATCTCATATATATAGATATAGCCACACAGGCTAGTCTCTTTGTTTTATTCACACAGAACAGAATCAACTCTCTTAGTCACACAGACTAAACTGTTGGTCTAATTCACACAGAATTATACTCAAATTTCCATAGTCACACAGACTATGCTCATTCTTCCAACTTCACACACAGAATCCTTCATAACTCTCAGAGTCATACAGACTCTCTTCAAAACTCTTCCATACTTGTCTCTTTCATATCACAGAATCTCCTCATAGACAAAAACACAGAGAGAATCCTCTCAGACACCCCTCATCCCACACTCTCAGTCGGCAGCCAATCAAATCACACTTGTGTCCCTCTATCACTCTCCTTACATTACTTCATTCAAACTAAACATTTAAAGGAACACACACACCAAAACATGGAATCATTACAGACATTTTTTGTGTGTGTTAGTTCTTGGAGGTGTTGTAGGTCTTCATAGAACCAGTCCATTTCAGCCTCCTCTGGGTCCATGGGCATAGACTTGGATTACTGTGATGCTGAGTGGTTTGCCTTGGATTCGGACTGAGATCATTCTGTCGTTTTTGAGACTTTATTCCATTACTGCCTTTTATCCCATTACTGTCCAACTTACCTTGATGCATAGATTTTACATTCCAGGTTCCTATGCAGTATTGTTCTTTGCAGCATCAGACTTTCCTTTCACCATCAGACATAGCCACAGCTGAGCATCCTCTCAGCTTTGGCCCAGCCACTTCATTCTTTCTGGGGTTACTTGTACTTGCCCTCTGCTCTTCCTCAATAGCATATTGGACACCTTCTGACCTGAGGGGCTCATCTTCTGGTGTCATATCTTTTAGCCTTTTGTTACTGTCCATGGGACTTTCTTGGCAAAGATACTGGAGTGGGTTGCCATTTCCTTCTCCAGTGGATCACGTTTTGTCTGAATTCTCCGCTGTGGCCTGTCCATCCTGGGTGGCCCTCCATGGCATAGCCCACAGCCTCATCAAACCACACAAGCCCCCTCACCATGTAACAGCAGTGATCCATGAGAGAGGGTTACATTGTACTGAAAATAAATACCTAGATATTTGAAATGTTTAACTTTTTCTATTTCTTTGCCATCAATAGCCCATTAGTATGATCTCAACTTTCTAGAGGACACTAGGATTTTTGACTTGTCATAGTCCAGCTGGAGCTTATTATTAGTGAAAAAAGCAATACAGCAGGTCAACAGACACCTTAACCCGACTCTGGAGCAAGATAGCAGCACTGTATCATCAGCATAAAGTAGTAGAAGTATATGTGTTGTACCAAGTTTTGGACTTTCTACTTTAGGCTTCAGCTTGCATCTCAAGCAGTTAATCCAATATATGGGGGAGGGAATTTGAGGGCAACATTCTTCAACCCTGAAACACATGATACCCCACCTCTGAATTCTCACCTTTTATTTTTTTAAAAAAATAATTCTTTTCGTTATGGAGACATCAGGGTAAATGTATAAGCAGTTTTGTTTAAATTGCCTGGGAAGGAACTGGGGAGAGAAAGTTGAATCAGTTAACTCCTTGCTGACCAAATGCATTGTCTCATTACCTTTTATTCCTCTAGATGGGTAACCATGTTAGTCTGTCTGTAGCAGTGGGGGGGAGGAGTGGAATCCAGCAGCACTTTAAAGACTAACAAAATTTGTGGCAGAGTATTGCGCACTTCTTGCTGTATGCTAATTTGCTGCCCACTTTCGACCTATATGTATGGATTGGTAACTTCCATTTCATTGTATCTGAAGAAGTGTGCATGCATACAAAGTTTACACCTTGAATAAAACTTTATTTATTTATTTATTACATTTTTACCCCGCCCTCCCCGCGAACGGGCTCAGGGCGGCTTACATAGGGGCAACCATGTGCCAAGACAAAACAACTTAAAACCATATAACAAATAACATACTAAAAAGTAACCATCCAAGGTGCTCGACAGTTCTTCACAACCTCAATACAATGGCGGTGTTAGTCCCAGCGATGTTGGTCGCAGCGATGTTGCACACAGCGGGTATAGCTAGATCTCCCTCGGCTGTCCCCTCCCTCCACCACATAAGATAGTCACATTGGCAGAGGGGAATGGAGTGGCGGCTCCTACTCAAAGGCCTGGCGGAAGAGCTCCGTTTTGCAGGCCCTGCGGAACTGTAAAAGGTCCCGCAGGGCCCTGATCTCCTCCTGGAGCTCATTCCACCAGGTAGGAGCCGCCACTGAAAAGGACCTAGCCCTCGTGGCCACCAACCTGGCCTCCTTCGGGCCAGGGACCGGCAGGCGATGTTGGGACTCGGACCGCAGTGCTCTTTGGGGCATATACAGGGAAAGGCGGTCCCTCAGGTATGCCGGACCCAGGCCATATAGGGCTTTAAAGGTAAGCACCAGCACTTTGAAGCGAATCCGGTATGCTATAGGCAGCCAGTGCAGCGCTTTCAGCACAGGCCGGATGTGCTCCCGCCTGGGGATGCCCACCAACAGCCTGGCTGCAGCATTCTGCACTAGCTGCAGCCTTCGGATTTGCCCCAAAGGCAGCCCCATGTAGAGGGTGTTACAGTGGTCTAGCCTTGAGGTGACCATTGCGTGGATCACCGTGGCCAGGTCCTCGCGGTCAAGGAACGGGACCAGCTGCCGAATCAGGTGAAGATGGTAAAAAGCCGATTTGGCAGTGGCTGCCACCTGGGCCCCCATAGTTAGCGCAGGGTCCAGGAGCACTCCCAAACTCCTAACCTCCGGCGCTGGCACCAACGGTGCCCCATCGAAGGTCGGGAGTGGGAGCCCCAGCCCCAGACCAGTCCGACCCAGGCACAGGACTTCCGTCTTCGCAGGGTTTAGCTTCAACCGGCTCAACCTGAGCCACCCAGCCACAGCCTGCAAGGCCTGGTGGAGATCTTCGGGGTCAGATTCAGACCGGCCGCCCAACATCAGATAGAGCTGGGTGTCATCCGCATATTGGTGACAACCCAGCCCATACCTCCGGGCAATCTGGGCGAGGGGCGCATGTAGATGTTAAACAGCATCGAGGAGAGCACCGCCCCCTGGGGCACCCCGCATTCCAGCGAGTGCCTCCGGGACTGCTGCCCCCTAAAACCACCCTCTGTCCCCGACCTTGGAGCAAAGAGGCAAACCACTGAAGGGCAAGCCCCTGAATCCCCACGTCGGCGAGGCGGTGGATCAGCAACTGGTGGTCGACTGTATCAAATGCAGCCGACAGGTCTAACAACAACAGTGCCGCCACACCACCTCGATCCAGGTGCCTCCGGAGGTCGTCAGTTAGGGCAACCAGTACTGCCTCCGTCCCATGCCCCAGGCGAAAGCCGGACTGGAATGGATCGAGGACGGAAGCGTCATCCAGAAAGCCCTGTAGCTGAGTCGCCACCGCTCTCTCGATCAGTTTGCCCAAATAGGGCAAGTTGGACACCGGGTCCATAGTTGTTTTTTTCAAGAGAGGGCGGACCATCGCTTCCTTGAGTGCCTCGGGGAACCGTCCCTCCAATAGGGACTTGTTTACAATCTCCCCCAAGGCACTTCGAAACCCCTCGTGGCCCACCTTAATGAGCCAGGAGGGGCACGGGTCAAGGTCGCATGTGGTTGGGCGCACAGATACTAGCAGTCTGTCGACTTCCTCCAGACTGAGCCGGTCAAAGCATACTAAACCCGAACTCGAGAACGTGCAAGGGGCCTCAAGTTCACTCACTGTTTCAAGTGTGGTGGAGAGGTCGCGGCGGAGCGCCGAGACCTTATCTGCAAAATAGCTCGCAAATGCCTCGCAGCCAATATCCAATTCCCTACGATTTTGTCTGCCCTGCGGCAGAGTTGTCAAAGACCGAATTGTTCTAAACAATTGGGCTGGGCGTGAGCTTGCAGATGCAATCGTAGCTGCGTAGAATTCCCTCTTCGCAGCCTTGACTGCCATCTCGTAGGATCTCATAAACGTCCTATAAGATGCTCTCGTTGCCTCGTCGCGAGCACGGCGCCACCGCCTCTCTAGCCGTCTGAGCTCTTGCTTCATCAGTCGCAACCCCTGGGAGTACCAAGGGGCTAGCCTGGAGCGAGGGCGCAGAGGGCGCCTGGGAGCGATCTCGTCGATGGCTGTGGAAAGTCGGCTATGCCAGTCTTCCACAAGTTCCTCCAACGAGCCGCCAGGGGGCATCGGATCCCGCAGAGCCATTTGAAGCCGCACCGGGTCCATTTGGCTCTGCGGGCGAGCCAAAATCCGCTCGCCGCCTATACAGGGTCGGGGTGGGACATTCACACGGGCCTTCAGGGCATAGTGATCTGACCATGGTACTGCGATGGCAGTCATCCGGTCCACTGTAATCCCCATCATGAAGATCAGGTCGAGCATGTGCCCGGCCTGGTGCGTGGGGGTCGATACACATTGGGAGAGTCCTAGTGACGCCATGGACACCACCAGGTCCGTTGCCCGGCTAGAGGCCGCGTCATCGGCATGGACGTTGAAGTCACCCAAGACCATAAGCCTGGGGTACTCCAGCGCCCAGCCTGCTACGGCCTCCAGCAGGGACAGCAGGCTACTGTCCGGTGTGTTAGGCGGTCGGTACACCAGGCAGATCGCCAAACTCTCCTCGGCCTCCAGCACCAGGCCGACACATTCCATGCCCGCGATCTCCAGTGAGGGGAGTGCCCTAAAGGAGTAAGCCTCCCGCACGAATATCGCCACACCTCCCCCCGGTCCCCTCATCCGTGATTGGAGAAGGACCGAGAATCCAGGTGGGGCAAGCTGGTTGAGAGCTATTGTCTCTCCATCCCGCACCCATGTCTCGGTCACGCACGCCAGGTCTACCTGTTGTTCCATAATAAAGTCCCGAAGGACCATGGTCTTATTATTTATGGACCTGGCGTTACACAACGCCAATGACGGAGGGGGTTTACTCATCCGAGCCCCACTGCTGGCAACCTTTGGGATGGGTCGCAGGCTGGAAGGGCACCGAGCCCTTTTGTTTCTCCGCGCCCTTCCTTTACCACATTGCCTGGACCCACCGCTATACCTTCCCCTCCCCAAGAGCACCGGGATCAGCTGCCGTTAGTCTTAAAGGTTCCTCTGGACTCTGACTTTGTTCTGCTGCTTCAGACCAACACAGCTACCCACCTGACTCTGTTCTTCTGAAGAAGCGAGCAGTGACTCACAAAAGCTCATACCCTGCCACAATTTGTTTTAGTCTTTAAAGTGCTACTGGAGTGTACTGCTTTTATTAGTCTGTTTGTTTGATGCTGTCCTCTTTGATGCCCACAGTGATAAGTGAGAACACTGGAAACAATATTTGACTGAGGCATATAATATTTAGGAGATGTCTCCTCTGTTTGTAGTGTGTATTTTGCCTCAGGAGTAGGGGGATCATGGGGAGGCAGAAGGAGAAAATGAATGCCCAGTTTCATATAGCCTCATCTAGTTTTAATCATCCATGGCAAGCCACCTTATTGTAACTTGCTTGTGTAATGGTTTCAAGCATGGGCAGCATACCTTTTACTCACCAATGAATAACCACTGTCAAGCTCACACACACCCCTTGCAGGTCTTCCAGTTTTGGCATTCGCCATAGCAGTCACGTTCTCCCAAGGCTCCAGGAGATGTGTACCAGAGCCCGCGATTGGGAGGAGGCGTGATTGTCCATGCCACTCCTGGAGCCCTTGCGTTGGGCTCCCAGCCATGGGGCACTAGAGAGCTCTTTGTTTGGCAACTTCGCTGACGAAGGGGGGCTACTCCATGCCCCGAAGGTTCCAGTGCAGAGTGTCCTGGATGGGAACTAGAATCGCACAGTGGAGCAAATGGTGGGTGGCCAAGCAAACTGAAATCTGAAAGCGGCTACACCATTGAAATGTGAGTTTAAGTGAAAGTGAGAAGCACCAAAGATCTAGCTGAAAACCTCCCTTAAAAAGTGAGGGAGGGAGGGAACTCTCCCCCGATAAGAAGAAAACAAACGTATTTTTAAACCACGGACTTAAGGGGGGGGGCTATAGAAGCAAGATGGACTAAAATATAAAACTTGTAAAAACTTACCAGGCTTTTCAAAGAGTTCTAGAGACTGTGATAACTTTTACAAAAAGTAAACAATTTCTCAGCATGGCCCCTTCACAGAGGGACGAGAAAGATAAACAAATGGAAATGCCAGCCCAAGCAAGTTCTGTCCTTAGACAGAGCTTCAAAGGATGCTGAATGAAGCGTTGCGACCCCTGCTGGAACAAGTTACAGCATTACACCATAAGTTCGATGCATAGCAAACTCAATTGAACGAGACAGTTAAAAAAACAGAAAAAATGGAGCAAGAGCTTAAAGAGGTGGGTGCCAATACTAAGAAGCTTCAAAAACAACTGCAGACAATGGAGAAAAAGAGACAAACCAATGAATCCCATTTGTTACAGCTGCAAATGGAAAGGACAAGCTATGCCCTAAGATTTCAAGGTTCCAGAAGAGAACAGAGAGGATCTCAAGCAGATTATGTGCGATGCTTTGGATCTGATTGCAGATGTTAAAATGGATACATTACAAAGCAAAATTGATATGATCTTTAGATCGTATTCAAAATTCATAAGAAAAAATAATCTGCCCAGGGAAGTTACAGTGAGATTCTCCAGAAGACAAGTGAGGGATCAAATACATAAAGCGACAAACAGAGCTACCTTGAAAATCAAGGACAAAGAAATAAAAGTGTTGAAGGATATTCCATTTGAAATAAGAAGGAAAAGAAGGAAATATAGGGACTTGGTTCTATTTTTACACAAAAACGTCGCCTACAGAAATGACTGTCCCTAAAGGCATAATCTTCAAATTTATGGACAAAAAAGAAAAAATTGACTCTGTTGAAAAGGCACATGAGTAGTATTGGGGATCGATTAAAAAAATTATATTAGAGATTTTGGGTATAGAATTACAACTTGCCCCAGAAACTTATTTGCTCAATATAACATTAGATGGAATTAAAAAGGAGGATCTATTTATTATATTATATATCCTTAATGCATCTAGAATCCTTATTGCAAAATGCTGGAAAACAGATATAATACCTACTAGAGATGAATTAATTGTGAAAATGTGTGTGTTGTGCCCCACGTCCAGCCTGCGGGGCTGGCGCACTTTTCCTAGGAGGTGACGGCCGAAGGGGAGTCCGGAGGGGTTCAGCCAGGAGCCTCAGATGTAAGAGAGGGCCCAGGGTTACGTCACCACTGGGATCTGCTCTCTTGGAGTACAGTCAAAGAAAAGGGGGTTAGCCTCTGTCTCTCTCTCTCAGCGCGCAGGCTACTCCCTTCAGCCTCCAATGTCTCTCCTCCCTGGCTCTGGCTTCCACCACTCTTTTATTCCCTTCCATCAACACCTGTCCCCTCCCTTTCCCCTGTTGTGTGCTCCTGTTGGTTCTTCTGGCTGTCCTTTCCCCCGTGCCTGCTTTCTCACTGACTGGGGTGGTTTCTCTTTTAGAGTAGGCTTTAGGTCCCACCCCTCCTGAGACTCAGGGCTGGGCATCGGCTGTAGATCAGTGTGGTTTGGTGAGTTGCTTCCCCATTGCAGCATCTCCTGATAGAGGTAGCGGGGGCTGCGGGGAAGGAATTGGGGTGTGGTGTCCCCTGGGGAACTCCTCTCTGGCTTTTCTCAGGAGCTTTGGGGTAGCCTCCCCTTTCTTGCCGTCCCTGGCGCTCCCCCCCACCCCTCCGCAGCCCGGGCTTGTTCCCACTTCTGAGCCTTGGGTGGCGGAGGTGCTGGGGCTGGGCCGTCGCTCAGCGGCAGGATGGGTGGGGCTCCTCAGGCAGTTTCCCCTCGACCCCTTCCCCTCTGCATCTCGTCCGGGCCTCCCTGGGCCGACAGGGGTCTGGGCTGGGGCTTCTCTGGCTCGCAGCAGGGTCGTCCATCGCTCCAGCTCCCCGAGGTGACATCGGATCCGCTGGGAGTTGGCTGGGCCATCGGCCCGCTGCTGTGGCCGTTGTGCTCTCTGGGGGGGGTTCTTGCATGGAGTGCCCCCTTCGCCATTCTGCCCGCGCGTCGGGGCGGTGCCAAGGCGAGGGACTCCAGTTCCTAGGCCTCTTCCTTTGGCCGGTTCCCCCATCACACACCCCCCGGAGAGGTTCATCCCGCTGCCACCAGAGGGGGAGGCGGGACAGTGTGAAATAGCTGAAATGGATAAAATAAATATGATTTTGTCAGGGAAAGACGATAAGGTGTATCAAAAAAGATGGTGTAAATTTAACAAAGCGATAAGAGAAAACATGTAACGTAATGTAAACTCCAAAGATGATTGTATATGATTGTATATGTAAAATTTGTCGTTCTGTGGTGGAAAATCGATAAATAAAATATTTTAAAAAAGGGGGGGGGGGAGAAAAGGCACATGAGTTTTTGCACCTTCATAGTCATCCAGCAAAAGGAGAAGAAGAGGAGAAAGACAACAGCACCAAAGAAAGTGATGAAGAGGGAGCAGTGGCATCTTCTGACGAGAACTCTGACTCAGTATTGGGGGCGGCAGCCCTAAAAACAAGCTATCATTTGATGAACTTCAGTTCTAGTATTTTGGAAGAAGGAGAAAAATTTCCCTTTGTCAGTCAGTCAGTCAACCTTTATTGGCATAGATAAAATACAACCTGGATCACATTTTAAGATGCGTATAAAATATATATATATAAATGTAATATAAAACAGTCAACCCGCTGGGACCTTATATTCTCTTACCCTTATAGCGATAGAAAGAAATCACGCTACTGAGAAGGTAATGTGAGGATGAATATCTGATAAAAGGAAAAATATAAATCTCTCTTCAGATAGACTATGCTTGTTGTGCAGGAGGGGGCTGATTAAAATCCTATTATAAAATTCACAGCTGAGCAAGATATGAGTAATTGATTCTGGGTTCCTGCTGTTACATGGGCAGGTCCTTTCAGGGCAGGGGGTGTTACTAAATCTGCCATAAAGGACCTCTGATAGTAGGGCATCGAAACATACTAACATAAAAGCTTGTCTTAGTGATGGAGCAGTAAGCTGTAAGAAGTAATCAGCTATAAGCCCATTTCTCAGGGTTATGTTAAACTTCAAAGGGGAAGGGGTAAGTCTAAAACAGAGAGTTTCCTTTTCAATATTGAGCATTCCTCTGCCTCAAAGGCCTGAAAATTTGAGATTCTCCTAACAGAAGCAGGGAGTCAAGGGAAATGCCAATTGATGGTATTTTTTTCTGAACTGAGTTTGTCCAGTTGGATGTAAATATGTCTGATAGTAGTAGGTGAACATAAATATTAAATTTTGTTCTAAAATGGAGATGTAACCAAAATTTTAAAGTTGATAGCCAAGCTCTGGTCTCAAGGAGATGTTATCCTGTCTCCAGGCACATGGCTGCATAACTTACACAATTTGGCACTCCTAGGATATGCCTCAAGAACATTGCCTGGATCTGCTCAACATGTTGATTAAAGGAGCAGATCCAAATGGGAATCCCATACAGAATTTGGGACACAACCTTGGTGTTGAAGACTCGTACAGGAGCAGGAATGAATTGGTTGCCCTTCACATAAAAAAATCTAGCAATTACAGATAGGCTGCATTTAGCCAGGTTTATCACTTGTTTCCTCTGGCCTGTCCAACTGTTGTTGTACTGGAAGAGGACATCCAGGTATTTGAATTGTTTGACCTGTTCTATGATGTTACCATTTATGTGCCAGTTAAAGCATTTCCAAGATTTTGAAAACATCAAGATTTTTGATTTTTCAAAGTTTACTGATAGGAAGTTGTTCTCACACTAAGATGTAAATGCAGTTAGAAGTCGCTTAAGGCCCTTCTGGGTACAAGGTAATATTACAGCATCGTCTGCATACAGTAATAGAGGGACATGTTGGTAACCTAGTTTGGGGCAGTTGTTAGCCAAATTGCCTTGACTTGTTATTCAAAATGGGGAATTATGATCTTACACCAGGCAATAGGCAAGTAAGCGGGCACACATCTATGTATACAGGGGTTAGTTTCTTCCAAACACACCAAATAGACACTAAGACTGACGTCAGTATAAGATGATTCTGTTACTGAATATATTTCAAGCATACAACAACACAAGCACACACAATTGTACAGTATCTAGGAAATATAGATAGAAGAAAACAGCATTCGCATTAGCAGGGTGTTTTGTTGATTGGCGATACTTTACCTGTTCCATAGCGAATCTCAGGAAAATGAGGGGACTATGGGATGCTGGGGTAAGGGTCGTGTCCTGAACTGGCAGGCCCACGAAAAGACTCTGGCTGCACAGCCAAGAGTCGGAGACTAAGGGTAGGAGGGGTTCAGGTAAGGAACAAAAGTGCAAATAAGCAAGAGAGAGAGCTAGTGCTGGGCACTCTCTTTTATTAGGAAGTTGAGGCATGGGCTAAGCTTGGCCACCTCTCTTGGTTAGTCCGTCCCCGAAAAATATGCTGACTGGTGCTTGGGTCGAAGGTCTGGGGAGTGGGCAATGTTAGACCTAATAGCAAACTAGGTTGGACAATGGCACCTGATGGGATTATGTCCTGTGCTGGCCACAGTCATTGTTCTCTTGTCTGCTGTCTGCAGTTTCAACTAGGTGATGTATTAGGTTGGGAGAGAACCTATTGCTTACCTGTAAGAATGGAGACTCTGTATGGAGTTTGAGCCCCCTGTCTTTTGGCCTGGCACAGCCACTGCCTGACTTCTTTATGCTATACATGGCTAGGGAGCTGGTCCACCTCATTGCAGGAAAGTGGAATGGTGACAATCATAGACACACTCTTTCTTCTCCTGGATGTGTGCTGTAACTGGCATCACTTGAAGTCACTTTACAGTTCAGTCCCTGTTGCACAAGGCTAGCAAAATTCAGGTTTTCATCATAAGAGCACACACTAGGTACCTAGTAGGGCAACACAGTGGCCATTGATTGCACACAGGGAGGAGTCCAAGTAATTAAAAAAAAAAAGGTTGAATAGAAAGGGTGCCAAAATGCAGCCTTGTTTAACCCCTTGGTTTGTAAAGATCTTAGGTGTTAAGGAACCTGAGTTTCTGTATCTTACATGGCAGCTAGTAGAAGAATATAATTTCTGGATAGGGAAGAGTAGTTGTTTGTCTATTCCCATCTTATTCAATTTGTCCCATAGAAGGTTCCTAGGAATTGAATCAAAGGCCCCTTTTAAATTAAGGAAAGCACAGAATAGTGGGGTTTTTTTTTTGGGGGGGGGGGCTTTCCAGAATATTTCTCCACCTAGTGTGCAAGAGTTATGCAGTGGTCTAGTGTTGTGCTGCCTGTGCAGAACCCAGCCTGCTCACCTCCCAGAAGGTTTTGATCTGCAATCCAGCAGGTCAGTTTATCTGACAGATGTCTTGCATAAAGCTTGCCCACTATTGAGAGCAGGCTTATTGGATGATAGTTTCCTGGGTGTTTTGGATCCCCCTTTTTGAAGATTGGGACTACAATAGTGTTTGTCCATAGAGCACGCATGGTCTCTATTTTGTCTATTAGAGTAAAAAGGGTAGCCAGTGGTAAAGCCCACCAGTCTAGGTGGTCTTTAAGCAACTCAGGTGGAAGTCCATCTGGGACTGGGGACTTTCTAGCCTTTAATTTATTTATTAAGTTTTTAATTTCAATTGGACTAACTGGGGCCCATTTGGGCAACTCAGAGGGAGGGTGGACTTCTTGTTGCTCAGATAGATCTGTGGACAAGTCAAAAAAGATGTTTAAGAAATAATCTGTCCAAGTTTGAGAAGGTATAGGGTAGATAAGGGATGAAGGTTTACCCCTAAATTCTCCAGCTACTATAGCCCAGAATTGTTTGCTATTCTTAGATAAAGATGCTTTAATTAATAAGTCCCATTTCTTAGTATATAACAGCCTTTTCTTGTAGGCTATGGTGGTTTGTAGTTGTTTCTTTAATTTAAAATATCTAGTGGGAATATTGACACCTTCATTTTTCCGGTAAGCATGATAGATGGCATGAAGCTGGGTCTTTAAGCACCAGCATTCATTGTCAAACCACTCATCAGTATTATTTCTACAAGAGGAGTGGAAAGGCTTTGAATGCTGTCTGAATACATGATTAATGGTGTCCTCTAAGCTGTCATAGGAAGAAAAAACAGCAGGGAGGTTGTTAAGGTTAGTAAGTTGTTGCATTGGGTCATTGGCCCTAACTGATTGTAGAAACTGGCTAACACCCAACTTTATTTCTGCAGACCATCTGACCCTTTGATAAACAGGTGCATTTCCATTTGGCAAAGATGACATGCTGGGTGGAGGCATCAGGTCCTCACCTTGCAGAACGGTTATCAGTGGAAAGTGGTCACTATCATCACTACTCCCCACAAAAAAGTCTAAGACCCAGCTTTTCAAATTTGAAGAGATAATGACAGTCTATTATGCTACAACCTGAACTGGAACCAAAGGTGTATTCCTCAGGCATTTCATAGGGATGTCCCGTTTAAGATTAATCCATTGGTCAACATACAAAATTTAGCAAACAAGGGGCCCTGCCATATTAATATGAATATCTTTAGATTGTCTTGTGGGTAAAATGGGTTGGGAATCATTAATTGTCATAGCTAGCAGCCTCATACAAAATTTGATTGTCCCTCCCTATCCTGGCATTAAAATCACCAGCAATTATAGATCCTGCTGATGGATAGTCCTGCTCAAGATCCTCGGCATATCTACTCAAACTATCCCATTGGGCCAAAAGTTCAGTATTATTAGACAATGGGGGTAAGTATACATTGAAAATGAGCAGGGTAAGGTGTGGTAGCTTGAGGAGGATTGCTTGGGCCAGAGGTGGGCAGGAGGGCAGGGAGGCAGGGGTTTCCCTTTGTCGACTCTCTCCACCCCATGCATAATTTTATAAACTTTTTTCATGTCTCCCCTTAGTCATCTCTTTTCTAAACTGAAAAGTCCCAGATCCTTCAGCTTTTCCTCATAGGAGAGATGCTCCAATCCCCTAATCGTGTTGGTTGTCCTCTTCTGTACTTTTTCGAGCTCTGCAATGTCTTTTTTGAGATACGGTGACCACAAGTGTACACAGTATTCCAAATGAGGCCACACCATGGATCTATACAGGGGCATAATACTATCAGCTGTTTTATGTTCAATCCCTTTCCTAATAATCCCTAACACAGAGTTTGTCTTTTTCACTGCTACATCACTCTGGGTTGACACTTTTATTGAGCTATCTACTATGACCCCCGGATCATTTTCCCTCTCAGTCTCAGCAGGTTCAGAACCCATTAGCCTATATTTGAAGTTGGGATTTTTTTTTCTCCCAGTGTGCATCACCTTATACTTACCAACACTGAACTTCATTTGCCACATGTCACCCACTCACCCAGTTTGTGAAGAACTTCTTGAAGCTCTTCATAGGCAGCCTTCCCTTTTCACCATCCTGAATAATTTTGTGTCATCTGCAAACTTGGTCTACACTACACTACTCTCCCCTTGTTCCAGATCAGAGATGAATAAATTAAATAGTACTGGCCCCAATACCGATCCTTGTGGGACCCCAGTGCTTACTTCCCTCCATTGTGAGAACTGTCCATTGATTCCTCCTCTTTGCTTCTCGTCATTCAACCAGTTTTTAATCCATAAGAGAACTTGTCCTCTTACACCATGACTACTAAGTTTACTCAGGAGTCTCTGGTGTGGGTGAGGTACCTTGTCAAAAGCCTTTTGAAAGTCCAAGTATATAATTGCTTACCTGGTCACCACTGACTACATGCTTGTTCACTTTCTCAAAGAACTTCCAAAGGTTGGTAAGGCAGGACTTTCCTATGCAGAAGCTGTGCTGATTTTCCCTCAGCAGGCCTCATTCCCCTATATACTTAATAGTTCTGTCTTTGCTTACAGTTTCTACTAATTTGCCTGGGACAGAGATTAGGAAGACTAGCTTGTAATTTTCTGGTTTCCTTCTGGACTCCCTTTTAAAAACTAATGTACCATTTGCTACTATTCTGGTACAGCTGCTAAATTTAATGATAGGTAACGTATATGGGTTAGTAGATCAACTATCTTACCTTTGAGTTCCCTAAGAACTCTAGAGTGTATGCCATCAGGACCCAAAAACTTAACAGTTTTTAATTTCCCTAAAAGTCACAGAACTTCAACTCCGAATGGGGGTGGAGTTTCCCCTGATTTTGGCGGGGGGGCCCAATCCACTGCCAGCCAGCTGTCTGGCAGGGGAGGCCTTGTCCCTGAAGAACCCTGCCACACCTGATGTGCCTGGCTTGATGACTCCCCAGAGGTGACATAATCATGCTGGACATGTCATGTGGGAGATGCTCTAGCATTTGACTAAAAACTCTATGATGACCATAGAGTTTTTAGCCAAATGCTGGAGTGTCCCCTTCAAAAGACCCAGGAGAGCAGGCTAGAGCCCCCCACTGGCAGAAGGTAAGGACTGGCAACCCTACCAGAGCCTGTGATCACTTCTGTTCAATTCATTGGGACAGATCTTCCACTTTTAAAAAGAAGCCTCTTTACTTTCTATAGCTTTCTTGACTTGTGTTGTTAATCAGGCAGGCATTCTTTTAGACTTGGCAGTGCCTTTCCTAACCTGGGGAATGCATTCTATCTGGGCTTCAATTAGTGTGGCTTTAAATAGCTTCCAAGCATCCTCTAAGGACTCTCTTGTATTTCTCTTTCAGCTTCCTTTTAACTATTACTCTCTTTTTTGTAAAGTTCCCTCTTTTGAAATCAAATGTTACACTTTTGGACTTTAAGAGTAACTTTCCATAGACCTGAATGCTGAACTTAATAGTACTGTGGTCACTGTTCCCAACTGGAACAACAACCTCTATATCTCTCACCAGGTCTTGAGACCCACTCAGAGCCAAGTCCAAGATCAACAGCCCTCTGGTTGGCTCTGTGACCAACTGTTCCAATGCACAGTCATTTCTAGGAATCTCATTTCTACAGCATGACTTGAGCATACATTTATCCAGTCACTGTGAGGGTAGCTGAAGTCTCCTAGTATAATAACATTATTTGCTTTAGTGACCTCCCTTATTTCCTTCTCCATTTCAAGATCAGCCTCAAGGGTTTGATCAGGTGGGTGATAGTATACTGCCACCTTTAAGTAACTCTTAAAGCCCTGTATTTTTACCCATATCACTTTTGTTGGGGAGTGTGAAAAAATACTTTTTTTCTTTGGAGGTTTGAACTGAGCAAAACCTTCACTTTGTGTTTTAAAAGTTTTTATCTCTGGGCAGAGAATAGGCGGGGGGGGAGTTCAATGGCTTTCTGACTTACCTCAGCCACCTTTTTAGAAATGCTAATAGGTCTAGCAAAAGACAGTGGGAGGCAATCACCCTGCCCAGCAGGGAACAGAGATTTGGAGGTATTAAGTACTACAAGGACTTGGGGAAGAAACTTCTGGAGACTCCAGGAAAAGCTTCTTTGACCCAGCTTGACCTGGGTAGAGCAAAGAGAGGTGATAAAAGTGGAGGAAGGGCTCTTTGGTGCTGATTCCACTGAAGCAGACAGAACTCTTAACTGAGGTCTGGAGGAGGAGGCCATTGCCATGTGCTGGTCTGCACACATGAAGGAGGCTTGTGTCATGGTTTTTCTTCTCTCACCCCAGTCTAGGGATGAGAGTTAAAAACCAAGCATTTCTTAACCATTAAACAAACCCCTAGGAGAATGTCTGTACACACTCCAGGGTACCAGTAGTCACTGCCACCAGGATTTCTCATACAAAGGTCCCCCACCAACTATCAGGAGCAGAGATCCCAACTCCTGCCTGGTCTATAGGACTTAACAACTTACCAGCTCTGTATCAGAGCTGCAAACAATTAATTAACACAATGGTAGCCTCATCAGCAAAGACAGCCTAGGCACAAGATTTAGTCTTAGAGATCAAGTTGCAACAGAGGAAAGAAGTCCAGATAATATTGATTATATATTATCTTTATTCAGTGCAAAAGCATGCATATAATATGAGACTAGTAAAAGGTGAGAAAACAAATGATATCTATAGCTTGTTCAGCTCTAACTACACAATAGAGGTATTCCATAGTTACCAGGCATTCAGAGTTATCAGATGATTCAGTGTGCAAATCGTCCAAGGTCTCACCAGGGAATCTTGAGAAGGAACCACATGGTGCTGTGGCAGCTTAAGTCCAGCTTGGCTGCCTAACAATCAAGCTCCATGGCAAGCAAACCACCAGGCCAAAAAGAACTCTTTGTTCCCAGAGAGGAACTAACTTTTCCCAGGAACTCACTTTCCCCATAGGGTCATTACAAATTATACCCCCTTCTCCATCACCACCAGGTATGGCCATTACCCAATAGTGAGAGAGTGGGTGGGTGGGCCCATTGCCAGGGTCTACGTGCCACATGTCATGTCAGGGAATGCTTTTGATGTGTTAATGTATTGGGCATAGCTCTTTCCATGTTTGGGAAGGTGCCTGCATGTCTCTCTGCCCCAGCAATGGTGTCAAAGTATCTTGCATATGAATATGAGGCTTGGCCATCTGGTAGGCCATCTGGTAGGCCATCTGGTAGGCCATCTGCTCAAGTGACAAAAGTCACACAGAAGTGTTACCAGCTGCAGCCATTTGGCCCAGGCAGGGAGAATTTCAGAAAAGACTTTTTCTGTACAGCTTGAAAGTAATGGCACTCCTGTAAAAGATCTGTAACTTTCTAAGCTAAGGAACCTGCCTTATAGTTAACATCTGACAGGGCATGTATAGAGGGAGGGACAGAGGAATTACGTTGTACCCTTTTCTTTTGAATCCCTTACTCAAATTGGTGCGGTGCTAAAAGTATGCTGGTAAACACTCTTTTTAATAAATGCTTTATAATTTTTGATCTTGGTAGTGGTTCTCTGGGCCACATAGACCTCCACTGTCTTGGACATGCTATTTTAAAAAGCACGCCAGGAGGAAGGGGAGGGCAGTCAGCAAATGGCTACTCCCCTAGTGGTGCAAAAGGCAGTAAACTGTACCCATGGTAACTAGGTGTTGGGTAGCGGGAGACACAGAGGCAAGGCCTCAGGACTTGGAAGGGAAACTGGGAGTCCTGACCCTCCTAGTGGGCAATTCCTACAGAAGTCAGGTGGCAGTGGCGGTTGGACAGGTGTTGGGAAAACCCAGGAGGACAGGGTGGAACAGGCGGTTGGACAGGTGTTGGGAAAACCCGGGAGGACAGGGTGGAACAGGGTCTGCAGGCCAGAGCAGGGCTGTTCCACCATAGGGAGTTAATTCCCCTAATATTTTATAACTTATTTGATTCTATGACTTCTTTGTTGTTAAATGCAGCACTTCCACCAATGCAGCACTTCTACCAACCTGTCCCTCTCTGTCCTGCCTATAGAGCTTAATGCACGTTGTCAGGCTTTGCCCAATGAGTCTCAGGGTCTGGGGAGGTAAGGACTTGGCAACTTTAGCCCCCCTTGGGGTACTCATGCACCTCACAAAATTCCTACTCATGGAACTGAACTGACTGTGATGACCCTGATGTGGAGAATACACTCCCCAGGTTTAGAATTAAGTATAGGCACCTATTTATCCCAGCCTGGCTCTGGCAGGATCCAGTTGATGAAGTATAGTTCAAACATACTATTGTTTAATGAATAATGAATATTAACAAATGGTATGACTTTAAACAGTCCACATTTCTGTACTGATTAAAAACCAGGACAATATTATACACAAGTATTGTCTTTTGTGCAGTGAATCCTTCCTCACTTCCCCTACCCACTGCATTGCAATATAGTTGCCAGGTCTGGGGTGGGAAAAACCTGGAGATTTTGGGAGTGGAGTCTGGGAAAGGTGGAGTTCGGGGAGGGATTTTAGCGGGGTATAATGCCACAGAGTCCGCCTTCCAAAGCAGCCATTTTCTCTAGAGGCACTGTGACCTGGAAACCAATTGTAATTCCAGAAGATCTCCAGCCACCACCTGGAGACTGGCAACTCTATGTGGTATTCAAATTTCTTCTGTATTTTGTGGATGACAGTGCAAATGTTACATAAAAACATGACAAAAAATGACAGAAAAATGACAGAAAAAATGATGCAAAACATTGTACAAGCTTTTGAGCTCACATTCCATCAGGTAAGGTGTTAACAAAATTTTAAATATAGAGGGGGGAATGCAGATCTTTCAGTTAATGAATTTAAAACCTAGTCTTCCCAGCATTTGGTGTGTGAGACTCTGGCAGACCTGTCATTTAACTGTTGCTGTTATTAGATTACAGCACTTGCATAGGCAAAGGAGTAAACAAGAAGATATAATCCTCTCACAGGAACAATAAAGGCCAGCCAAATATAAACATCATTCAAGATCCATGTGAGAAACACAGTTCTCTATGAAGAAAGTAAAAATGAAAAAAACTGTAACAACTAGGGCAACTTAATAATTCTTGGAAGTATAGGCAGAAAGAAAGTAAGTGTTATTTGAAGGATCTTCCTAGGAATGAGATATCCAAAAAGTGGGTGCCATCATGCAAAGGGTCTCATTCTGCACCCAGGCAGATAGTTGAGAAAAGTTTCTTCCTCTAGTATGAGGAAAAGGGATAATGTGTTAAAAGGCATTTCCATAAAATGCCCATGGCTTCCTAAGAGCAGAAATATGAAATATAACCACAAATTACTCACATTGCCTAAATCTTTTTTTGTAAAAATATAGGCAGCAATGTTTGCATTCGCTAAGGAAGGCATTAACTACATACGCATATCACAGGACAAGAGGCAACACTCAGAATAGCCAGATCACACAAGATGGAGCATCACTTTATGTTCAGCATTTCGCAGTTTACAGTCTGTTAAATGCCAGTCTTAAAAAGTTATGACTGACATTGCATTCTACCTCTGAAGGACTGAGAATTGCTTCTGTACCTTTAGATATGACCCATTCAACATTCTAAGAGGAATAAACTGATGGAGGATGCCAAAGAAACAGAAGGCAGAAAATATGGGTGGCATCCCACCAATGAAATTTCACAAGGCTTTCACTTGTGCTGTTATAAGGGTGCCATATTGATCCTGAAATTGCTTTGGATTCTGAGGGAAAACTTGGCACATCTGATTTTCTGCAACATTTCTTTAATAAACTGTTGTAGTTCACCTTTAAGGCATTACTGCAAATTTTATCTTGTTAATTGACTTTCCATATGCTAATTCATTTTACACCACATTAAGTAAAATTGGTTTTAATGTTCTCTCTTAATGGGAACAAAATGTAGCATATATAGTAACTTATTGACACATTTGTACGAGCATCATTTTTTTCCCTCTACAACACATAATAATTTGAGTTGCCTGTGGCAGGAGGATGAGAAGAAATACGAATTGCCATGTTAGATAAAATAAAAGTTGAGCAGACATTAGTTGTGTACTATTATACACACTGCTGGATTCTTTTAGTTCTTTCACTCATGCTGAAAAACGAATGGTAGAGTTAAAACCTCAATTAGACATTGGACAGAATACACTGGGTATGTCAGAGGAGTAATTACTGTTTCAATTTAGACAAGGTAATCATCTTTCAGTTGTGCTACTACTAGATGGGCACTTCGTGAAGTGCAATAAAATGAAGCAGTCATGCTACAACTCAGAATTGGTTGCAGAGAGTGGTGATTATCCAAAACACAGGCAAGTGGGGCACTTTTCTCTGTCTGGTTTCCAGTTTGTATCTGTTGCAGCCCCTCCCAAAGTTGAAAGGAAAAGTAGTACAATAGCAAAGAGCTCAGGAAGCCATTTCCATTTTTCCCTAAGTGTCAGTCAATTCATCTCTCCTAGGACCTATATAAACACAGGTCATTTCAAGAATTATGAATTTTACCCTTTAAATGTTGAAGTCCAATCCCAGCACAGCAAATGCCATGGTTTGAAGCCAGCAGCTAGCAATCAGGGTTGTTTTCATTATTCTGACTGTGGATCAGGAACTGTGAGCGCAGAAAATGACAGCCAGGATGCAAAATTGCAGATGCACACCCAGTACCCAAGATCATAATCATGTCTGCACAGGGTAGATAAATGATGCATCTTTCCATCTGTCTTATGAAGCATATGGGATTTTCATTCCATCTGGTATGGTTTCTCAATTTTAGGTCAGGTGCCTGCACCATGCAGTGGCATGCACATATCTATGGATCAGAATCATATCTGAACTAAAAGAGAATTCAGTGGACTTACAGTGTTATATATTTTGGCCCATTGTTAGATAGATTTATTAGAGACTTTCATGGAGCCCTAAAAATCAGCTTTTGGCAGCTTTGTCTGAACTGTCATTAATGTCTAAGACATGATTAATCAACCTTTCTTTCTGAGCACCAAATCCCCCATGACATCTATTTACAACTGTGGTGGTGTGCCAACCAGCCACGAGGATTGAGAGAGGAAAGGACTGTCCTTGAACAGGCACACTAGAAGAAGCTGAGCCCCTGGGGTTTGCCTCAGTCTTTTGGGCAAAGGATACTGAATGCTGATCAAAATGGCTTGGTCTGCTGCTGATCAGCACACGTGCCAGTGGCTGCCTACCTACACTACAGGTGTTTCCACATTGTGCTATTTATATGGCATTATTCCCCTAGCTGTAGAAGCCCTATGTGAATCATGATCCAGGGCTGGGAGAACTCAGCAGCAACCTCAAAGGCTTCACAAAGCACAGAGGACAGAACACTGCTGCCTCTCCTGCATCATACTATTTCTTTTCCATAAAGCTTGCATCACTGAATTGTAACATCTTCTGTTGTCCTGCATGGTAGAAGGAGTTCCTGCTACAAAAAGAGCCCTGGAACAGCTAAAGTTTTATTCCATTTATAACCTGCCTTCCCCCCCCCCCCGTAGGGTCCCAAAGCAGCTCTCATCATTCTCCTCTTCTCCATTTTATCTTCTCAACAACACTGTGAGGTACATTAGGCTGAGTGTGCGTGATTGGCGCAAAATCACCCAGAGAGCCTCCACACAAGAGTGAGGATTCTAACTTAGGTCTCCCAGATCCTAGTCTGAAACGCTAATCACTACACCACAAGCGTTCCAACACCACAGGGCCTCCAGCGTTGCAATGTGTGGGGTGCATTCATATCAAATGCACCTATAATATGAAATGAACAACATCAAAAAAACCTTTAATTTGAGTAGCAGCCTTCAACAAATAAGATGAAAACACTTTCCCCACTTTACTTCACTGTATGAACATGGTATCAATTGGTCTTGCATAAATGTAAGTTACCTAAACCTTAAGGGCTGCTGGCATCAACAGAAGTAACATCCCAAAGAATTACTCTGTCACCTTCATGTGAGAACAAGCCCTGGTACTGCAATTCAAATGATAAAAAATGCTAATGTGGATCTATTTGTGCCTGCACATTTAATGTATAATAGAATAAAATACCTACTTTTGGCTTACATAGCACTTTGCACTTTATCAGCTGCTATTAAAATGCATTAAACAGCACTAATGACGGTGCACAATTGACCTGCGTGGTGCTGCAGCATTTCTAATCATCTCCACTTTCTCTCTAAATATGAAGAACAGTAATTATCAAACTACCACCTTCAGGTCTTCAGGGTACTGAGAACAAGAAACACATTAATTAGTTTCAACTACATGTTTCACAAACTAGTGACTTCTGTAAGATATATTAGCCCTTATTTAAAATGGACTGTCTACAGTTAATTCCAAGTGCAAGTGATTAAAGAGAAGAAGAAAAAAGAAAGAAGGGAGGGAGGGACAGCTTTGTTCCTGCAAGTGGTTTATAATTTATACAGGTCATATATTGACAACACAGACCCAGTTGCCTCTGTAAAATGTGTTTTTGAAAATCTCTCCATAGTATCTAAAAGATGCAACAACTTCCATGTTAAGTGACAAATAATGTTCTATTTTCCTATTTTGTTCAGCTCTCCCTTTAAAGAGAAGCTAGAAAACAAAACGGATAAACCACCATTCTGATATTTGGCTATGGTGCCACAATTGTATTCCCAGTCAGGAGAGTCTGGCTGCCTTTCCTTCTAGCTGCCAAGAACAGGCATGTGCCAGGCCAAGTTCAACAAGTCCCAAGATACACTTAAAAAATAATAATGTAAAAGTTTAAAAAAATTGTTTGTGGATGTGGGGTGGGAGCTACAATTCTCATAAGTCTCTGCCCAAACAAAGATGTACAAATTCATCCAGAAAACTTGACAGCCACTGACAAACAATGAGAAAATATAGGCTTATATCCTGCACTAATTTCTGCTGGTGAAAGGGATTTCTGTCCATGGACCGGGACTTCCTTGCCTCCCCCTCTCCCCCTTTCAAAATGCCCCCCAAAAGTCTTCTTCTGAGGGATAGGGGTCCCTCATGAACACCATGAAGGGCAGCTGAAAGTCTGCAGTGGAGGGACTGGCAAAACTCACCTCCTTCCACTAGGAGAAAGTTTCTGCAGTATCAAACTCCTTGTCATAAAGCAGACAATGATACCAAAGTAGTAAGCCTAAATTTTAAAATATCAGTTTTCCTAAATGTACCTTTAAATTGGAAGCAGCAGTGGCAGTTATGACAAAACAGTTACATATTTGCATATATGCAGTTATATTTTTCTGTAAACATATATAGATGCTAATGAACAATATGCTCCCATTCCATCACCTATGAATAGAACATGAACTAAACCCACACCTCTGAAATCTTCCATTCCCTTATACCATTCAAAGTATTCAAATTACCATACAAAATAATCCATACAACATGCGCACATTATGAAGTATTCTTTAACACCTATAGCAATAGAAATTCTAATTTTCACACAGAACACTCAATACTCATTGAGAAGTAATTCATTTTTGTGTGAAAAAAGTGGCTTCAAATAATACAAGTGGTGACTAGAAACAAGGGTCTGAGCTATTCCCACATTTATCATGTAAAGATAAAAAAGGAACATGTTAGGCAGAGAGCTCCTAAAAGAAATCAACCCTGACTGTTCCCTGGAAGGCCAGATCCTGAAGCTGAAGCTCAAATACTTTGGCCATCAAATGAGAAGGGAGCATTCACTGGAGAAGACCCTGATGCTGGGAAAGATTGAAGGTCAAAGAAGAAGGGGATGGCAAAGGATGAGATGGTTAGACAGTGTCATCGATGCAACGAACATGAAATTGAGCAAACTTCAGCGGACAGCGGAAGACAGGAGGGCCTGGCGTAATCTGGTCCATGGGGTCGCGAAGAGTCGGAGTCGACTGTGCGACTGAACAACAACAAGGCAGAGAGCTGGATGGAGGCACCATTGCTTTATGTGGAAACATCTTGCATGCTTGTGCTTTTAGGCTTTAAAGGAAAGCTTCTGCATTTCTTCCTATGAACTGCTTTCCCATTTAAAGAAATCAGCAGCATGGTAAAATGACTGACAGCCCACATATTCTTTGTGTAGAACTTCTTGAACACCTGAAGCAACTCTTAAGGCAGCTCCATACTTGATGTGGCAAACATAACTGCTTCATGTACACTGTTGTACATGTACACATCAGCAAGCCTGCAGATAACCTACATGTATTTTTGACAGCAGTGTAAAAACTTGGTGGGGGGGAGTACATTCCTGACCCCAAGCTAAATCACAATGTATCTTGGGGTAGTAAAATGTTAGCCTTCCACCTATAAAAAAATGTTTGTAGTAACAGAAATTAGTTTGGCAACATCCAGAGCCCACATACACACTCACAAATGAAGTGGAATATTTGAGTAGATATCCCTGTTGCACAATGAGTAATTTATACTATTATTTTCCTTTATAAACCTATTGTTTTTATTTTACACTGTACATTAGTCTCCCCTCAAAATGAACTCGGAACCTTCAACTGGTCCAGAATGCTGCAGCTTGGCTATTAGTGGGAACTAAACACAGCGTGCATAGGACTCCCATTCTGCAGATGTTCCACTGGCTGCCCATTTGTTACCAGGATCAGCTTAAGGTATCACCTATCATTCATATACATATATATATATATATATATATATATATATATATATATATATGAATGATAGGCTGCTTTGCAGGGTGCAGGGTATATATATACATACATATATATACACACATACACACACATATATAAAAAAGCTCAATGTGTTCGCACTTTCTGGCTCTCCCACTGGCTGTGCTATGCGTTCCATCAGCCATTGGCCCATCAACCACCACTCAAGAGTACTCATGTGCCATTGGCTGGGTGCTCCTCTCCCACGCTCACTGCCAGGCTGGCCACTTCCCTGACAGAATAAACTTCCAAAACAGCTGCCTCTCCTGACAAAAATGCTTCTCCTGCTTGGCTCCTGTGGGGCTAACTTTCCCTTATGGCTGTTGCTAAACAACCAAGCTTGGTTCTGTCAGTAAAAAGGGAAAGGCAGGAGGCCCATTCCAGGCCTACTTTGGCCTTGGTGGGGGACTCACTGGGGCCAGTCCTAACTTAGGGTTGCCAGCTCCAGGTTGGGAAATTCCTGAGGATTTTGTGGTGGAGTCTACAGAAGCCAAAATTTGGGGAGGGGTAGGACGTTAGACAGGTACAATGCCATAGACTCCACCCTCCAAACCAGCCATTTCCTCCTGAGGACCCATTGCTGCCAATCTCCAGGCGAGGGCTGGAGATCACTCAGAATTGGCAGAGATTAATTCTCCTGGAGAAAATGGCTGCTTTGCAGGGTGCAGGGTGGACTCTGTATCATCATATCCTGCTGAGGTCACTTACCTCCTGCTTGGGTCCCCACTGTGGAGAAAGATTGTACTTTTCCTAGGTAGAGGCTGCAGGTGGGAGGGGATGACAAGCTGATGTCAGAGGGTTGCCAACTCCAGATTGGGAAATTCCTGAAGATTTGAGGGGTGGAGCCTGGAGGGGGTGGGGTTTGAGGAGGGTTAGGACCTCAGATAGGTACAATACCATAGACTCTACCTTCCAAACCAGCCATTTCCTCCTGTGGAACCTTTGTTGCCAATCTCCAGGTGAGGCCTGGAGATCACTCAGAATTACAACTGCTGTTCAGGTGGCAGAGATCAGTCCCCCTGGAGAAAATGGTGGACTCTGTGTCATTATATCCTGCTGAGGTTACCACAGCAAATTGACGCTGAGTGCCTGAGGCCAGAGCACCCACTCAGAGCCTCTTTCTAGAGCCCGTTGTATTTATTTCCACAACAGGCCTTATTCCTAGTTGCATACAAAGCCCTTAATGGCCTTAGCCCCTCATATCTGTTTGACCGCCTCTCTTTCTATGCTCCACCACAACAACTTCACTCACGCCAGCAGGGGCTTCTACAGGTGCCAATCTGAAAATGGGCAAAATCAACTACTGCCCGTACATGTGCTTTCACCTTTGTGGCTCCTGCTTTGTGGAATGGTCTGCCGGAGGAGGTCAGGAAAGTTCCATGTCTCCTGGCCTTCTGCAAACTCTGCAAAATTTAACTATTCAAGAGTGTCTTTCTGTGCAGGTAATAGGGTTGCATTGTACAAAATGGATCACAAACTTACCTGGATAAATGATTAAGTACTGTGGTCTATGCTGCTGTGTATGGATTAATGTAGTAGGATCTTATTATGTAATTTCTGTACTGCTTAATGTGTCTTGTGAATACTTATGCTATGCTTCAGTTCTTTCTGGTGGTTCCAGATTTCTAAACCCCTAATGCATTGGTTACTGAATGTCCCATTTTGTTGATTGTTACTGCCTCACTATGTGTAATCCACCTCCAGTTTCTGTGAGAAAGGAGAGCTATCAGTAATGTAAATAATACATAAATTATAATTTCCTCACTTCTGTTGCTCAATTATTGTACACTTTGAAATATTCCGATCCTGTAAAAAAAAAAAAATGAGCCCTGCTTTGCAAAGCAATACATTTGCCAGGATCTACTACAGTCAGTTTGGTGCAGTGGGTAAGTGTGCAGACTCTAATGTGGGAGAACCAGATTTGATTCCCCACTCCTCCACTTGCAGCTGCTGGATGACCCTGGGCAAACCATAGTTCTGTCAGAGCTGTTCTTGAAAAAGCAGTTTCTCTCAGAGGTCTCTCAGCCTCACCTACCTCACAGGGTATCTGTTGTGGGGACGGGAAGGGAAAGGAGTTTGTAAGCCACTCTGAGACTCCCAGTGAAGGGCGGGGTATAAATCCAATCTCCTCCTCCTCCTCCTCTTCTACTATTATATTATTTTTCTAAAAGTTTGGTCTAATTGGGTAATTATGGTCATCTTTTATAAACAATTGTTTATGTAATATTTTAATAATCGAACAGATAAGCCTTTATTGCATATACATGTAGATACAGTAATCTAAATACTAAATCCGTGCAGAGTAAAATTCGAATTGCAGAATAAAACAGAGTAACATCATAGTAAAACCTAATTTATTGCATCATTTATCAGGCCATGTGACCATGGCACTGCAAAGAAACTTTGCTACTGTTTCAGTTATTTCTGTATCTGGATTATTTAGCAAGAATAGGCCCTTAAAATCATACAGGGAAAGTTGGGTTAATATGGGATATAGAAGGTCCCAACAGGACACTAGACTGTGAGCCCCAACTGCCACTGAGCTTGTGCTGGCGGGAGGGGGCTGATTTGCCTCTTCGTGAGGAGGAGTGCCAGGCAAGAAGTGCAGTGCCAGGCAGGGAGCGAAGCCAGCCTATTTAGACTCGGCTCCTGCCCTCTGCCTCAGCACTCCTTCAGCATGCTTGGCCCACCCTCCCACCCTATTTTAGTGCAGGTTTCAACCGGTTGCCTTTTAATGGGGCCTGGGAGGAATTTTTCACCCCTTTTTCAATTTGACTTCAGAAGGAGGGGTGTTTTTTGCCTACCTTGCACTGATGATGGTGGTGTTGGGATGGCTTGGGGGGGCATCGTTTGCTAAATAGAATGGTCACTTTGTGGTTAGGCAGGGTAGCGCAATCAGGAAGTTGAAAACGGTGAGCACCTGGGCATTGTTATAAAGGAATTAAAGGGTCCTCCAAGAACGGCTTTCAGGCCTTTGCAGCTCAAGGCTGGGAAGAGGTGATCTTCCTTAGAACAATCTGGCCCAGCCTATCTTAGCAGGCCTTGCAGCTTCTGGGGTGGTGAGCCAAGGAGTTCTCCTAAATATGCCAAGCCACTGGTTGAGAGCTATATTGGGTGGCTTGAGACCAGGGAAGGTGCATCGCCCAGAAAGAGATGAAGGTGGTCACAAGTTTGACACCAGTCATATTCCTCGGTACATTTTAGCAGCCCCTCGCCAGTTATTTGATTATAAATAATTAATAAAGTGGCCCTTATTAAACCCATATTGATGTCCATCTCTTCATTCCAACTGTGGTGGCAAAGAGAGGGCACTGGAGGAGAACATGGGTGACAGTTTCAACACAGTCCTTCATACAAGGACAGCACCTGCTAGGATAGGGAATCCCTTGGAATCTGCCAGATAAAATAGCTGAAGGAAGAACATTAAATCTAGCCAAGGATATGGCTCTATGCAAATCTGGAATATTTTAAAAATGAATATTACTCTCCCTCTTATTTTTGTCTATTAACTGTGCTCTTAATTGTCTTGGTTCTCTTTTAGCAACAGTATCTTACCTGAGCTAAGGGTTTTATTTTTATATATATATATATTTTTTTTTTCTGGACACATTTCACTATATTACACTGACATAATAGATTACATATACTTTATTATTCTCTTTCAAGTTTTGTATTTTGTAATCATTTCAATTATCAATGAAATACATTCATTTTTAAGTGGAAAAAATTATCCCTAAACTATATTTTGTTATGCTTGTTCTTTGCAATAAATCAATTTTAAAGAGTGTCTCTTATAAACTAGGATTTGTCCCTTATAAAGAAATTCCATGGATTTTAATGTATTATTTTTATACATCATAAAAAATATAAGAATTTATAAACCAGGTAATGAAAATGAGCAGTCACTCAACAGACCTGTCCAGTCCCAAGATTCCTCACCCAGGGTGATGGTGGGAACACACTTACTTCCTCCCTGCTTCCTATACCATATGAAATATGGATGAGAGGCAATCAAGTCCCGTCCCAGAAGATATGCCATAACCATGTAATTTTTTCCCCTCAGTCACAAGTTTGGCTCTAACTTGACTTTGCAAATTTGCATAGTAAGTCTGCATCACCAAATCACACCAATGCAACTTTACTTGCTAGTTCTTTGTGTAGTTGACATTGGTATTCACAGCACACTACCTTGAGGCCATACACAACAAGCCAGTCATGCTCAGTGGCGAAGATGCTCAATTGCCCCCATGGCTTTGCAGAGCAAACAAACAGGACTCATCAAGTGCTGGTGAACTGCAAATGCCTGGCTGTCAAGCCACATTCTACCCAGAGGACTGCACATCATGCAGACTGACCTACAGGGTAATGTTTACAGAGCACAAAACTGGCTGAGGTTTCTAAGCACATGGCTGCTGGAGCAGCAAGTTGCATTCACTGCAGAAAAATGTGGAGCAGTGGTCAGGTTGTTGCTAAGCAGAAGCTGTGTATTTAATTCTATTACTATTCTATGCCTTTAAAAAAACTTATATCCTGCTCACTCCATTTTAAAAGGTATATTCAGGGAGCACAAAACCACTCTGAAAGTAATTCAAGTATTCATCTAATATTACACTGCCTAAAAGAGTGTCAAATGGGGAAAATGCTACCAAAGGTATTTCATAATTATTTTAAATTGTCAGTTTTTCCTCTACATGCACTTTCTACACAGAGACAGCCGCATGTTTTGATTTAATTTTTATTGTCTGTTTAACTTTATAATATCTTAATAGAGAATTAATGATATTCCAATATAGTAAAAGCTGCAGGAATTAAGAAAATGGTTTATTAAATCCATTGCTGCTGTGCAACATAGAAGTGACATAATTCAGAACATCACAATTGCCCAACAATAGATAGTCCAAGATATGCCATAACCATTAGCTAGAAAAAGCTTAATAATGTAATAAACTAGTTCTCTTATTTTTCAAATGTATATGGTATGTGCTCCTTATTACTAGTAATTTCTTGTCATAAAAAACAGGAAATACAACATTGATGTGCAGTGACCATCTGACTTTTATGTGCAGTACAATGTTTAGCATGCTGATGGTAACAAACTCTATCATACATGAAATAGGCAGTGTAGCTTCCACGATCTCCCATTCATCCTGTTCCTGTATTTGCTCCTTAATATGTACAGACTGCTCTGCTGATCATACTAGCGTGGTGTAGTGGTTAGAGTGAACAAGGATCTGGGAGACCCAGGTTTGAACCTCCATTCTGCCATGGATGCTTCCCGAGTGAACTTGGGCCAGTCATACACTCCCAGCCTAACCTACCTCATAGTGTTGTTGTGAGGATAAAATCAAGAGGGGAGAACAAAGTAAGCCACTTTGGGTCCCAAATGGAGAGAAAGTCAGGGTACAAATGAAGTAAATAAAGTCCATCTGAACCAACATCCAGTTGCCAAAGTGGTCAGAATGATAACCATGGACACTCACAGACAGGGCAAAAAAATAAAAATAAAATCTGGGGTTCAGAGGTATATTGCTTCAATTAGTTATCACAGCTAGTTGACATGAAGACTTTTAAAACCAACTGTCTAAGTGTTATTCAGATGGGTAGCCATGTTGGTCTGAAGCAGAAGAACAAAGGTTGAGTCCACTGGCACCTTTAAGACCAACTAAGTTTTATTTAAGCTATTTGTGAAGAAGTGTGAATGCACACAAAAGCTCATACCTTGAATAAAACTCTGCTGATCTTAAAGGTGCAACTGGACTCAAACTTTGTTCTGTCTAAGTGTGGTTATCACCAAGTCTTGTGGTAGTGAGTTCCATAGATAATTTATGTACTAGGATGGGAGATGTTGATGGAACATGAGTAATTTTCACTAGTTTTGAGACTATGTGTAACATCTTGATTTTCCCCTGTCTGGTGCTGTCCCTGCAGAGGATAGAGGGGCCACAGAGTCTCCATTACTGCTGCTGTAAAAAAAAAAAGGCACATGAATCAAACTGACTACATATGGCCATTAGCCAGCCTCTTATCTTACTGGTCTCCAGTAAGGTAAAGAAAGGTTTCCACCTTCCAATCTATCTCCCTATTGGAAAAATACTAAGACCACTCAGACTTTGCTATCTATGTTGCCTGTATTCTCCCTCCTCTTCCTAGGGGAGACAGCATGTCAATAGGTTAATAGCAACTTACTATGGAGAGATGGCCCTAACCTGGATAGCCCAGGCTAGACCAAACTCATTAGATCTCAGAAGCTGTAGGCTCGATCCTGGTTACTATTTGGATGAGAGACCACCAAGGAATACCAGGATTATTAAGCAGAGGCAGGCAATGGCAAGCCACTTCTGAACATCTCTTGGCTTGACTATGGGGTCACCAAAAAAAAAAAACAAATTGGCAAGATTGGACTATTTTTATGGCCAAAAATGGAGAGATTGTACTATTTGGCTCTTCACTACAAAAGATGAATCTTTAATTGGCTACCAGCCAACCTAGTCATTCATCACATTGCTAAATTTTAATTTTAAAAATGGAAATGGTTTTCGTTCTAGTCTATATGCAATGCTTTATTCACAAGCAAAACTCATCTAGTGCATATGTTAATTAATCTCAAAGCAATTGAGCTCTGCCCTAGAAGCCCAGCTTTTCTCAAGGTTATTGAGCATGTTCTGCAGTCAGAAGTAATGTTTCTGAAACTATGGGGAGGATTTAAAAAAAACATAATGAAAGCAAACTGTACAAACTGAGATGTAAAGAATGAAGTGATAGGGAGCTTGGTCTTATAAAGTGACCATCTACCAGCCACAGACTGAGCTGCTGATTAATATTTTATGCCTGGTGGTAGTTAATGAAGAGACAGGATTTCTAACAAGATCAAGGGTATAAACTGACAGACTATACAAAAGGATGGTACTGCTAATAAAGACTTAATGTTTAGGGGAGAGGCCATCTGCCTCCTGGCAGAGTCTGGGAGGAAGAACCAGGAGTAGTAGTAGATGTAACATGGCTACTAGAGTGGTTCAGCTTACAGTAAATGAGTTCCTTCATAAGAGGCTTGGATTAGTTCTTTGGTGGACTTAGAGGATCCTTTTAAGTCTTCATCATAATATAAACCACATTGGCTCCTGAAGGATTTTTGACACTTACTTCAATACAAATTCCATGTGATTGCTGCATACACTGGAGGTGGCCTTTAAGTGCTTGGGATTCAGAGGAGACCACTTCTCATTCACTGAAGTGGAGTCACTTCACCAACAGGCATCACAATTGAGAGGTGTTCACAATCTGGCTCCTCACCTTGGATAGCTTTGATCTATCCAAGTCAGTTGTCTATAGATAGGAACTCTCAGTCTGGGGCAAGTGATACACTGTATTCTTGGTGCTTGGGGGGCAGCAGTGGGAGGGCTTCTAGTGTCCTGGCCCCACTGCTGGACCTCCTGATGGCACCTGGTACTTTTGGCCACTGTGTGACAAGTTTGTTGGACTGGATGGGCCATTGGCCTGATTCAACACTGGCTTCTCTTATGTTCTGACACTGACAGTGCAATCCTGTATGTAGATACTCCACTTTAAGCCCATTTAAATCAATGGACTTAGACTGAAATAACTCTGAACAGGAATCCACTCTGAGTTATCTCCAGCTGAAGATACGCTAAGCTATAGGCTAGTCAGTCAGTCTGACCTCTGTCCCAGGGAAGATATTGGAGCAGATTTTAAAGGGGACAGTCTGCAAGTATCTGAAGGACAACCTCGTGAGAGTCATGATCTGGGGAAGACAGCACAAATTTGTCCCCAAAAGGTCCTGCCTGACCAACTTCATTTCCTTTTTTGATCAAGTGATGGGCTTACTGGATCATGGGACTGCTGTTGACAATTTTTACCTACTTTTCAGTAAAGCTTTTGACAGGGTTCCCAATGATGTTCTGATGGAAAAACTGGAGGACTGTGGACTGAACTATATGATAGTTAGGTGGATAGGGAACTGGTTGGAGAACTGCACCCAAAGAGTAGTTCTCAATGGCATTTCATCTGATTGGAGGGAAGTGACCAGTGGGGTGCAGTGCTCCCTGGACGCTATGGAGTCCTGTGAGCAAAAATTCTACTTTGTGAGCTACTGGCGTTAAAGTTGTGAGCAAGCGATTTGGTTACTGCATAAATTAGTTTGCTCTGGAGCCATCCTTCCTGAGCAAAGACAAAAATGTTTGAGCTGGAGGCTAAAAAACTGTGAGCTAGCTCACACTTACTCAGCTTAGAGGGAACACTGGTGGAGTGCCACAGAGCTCAGTTTTGGACCCAGTACTTTTCAATATTTTTATAAATGATCTAGATAAGGGGGGGTGGAAGAATTATTCATTAAATCAATAAATGACATCAAATTGGCAGGAGCTTTCATGATCTTTGAACACATCCACCCCCACCAACATACACACACAGAAGATGGGTGTTTCCTCCAGATTCTAGTGATATCTTTACTGCTCGATTGGTTTGTTTATGACTATCTTAAAACATTTAAGCTGAGTTGGAAATGAAGGAAAACAACGTCTGAATCTGTAGGCCTATTAAGCAAACAAATCAGAAATGTACACAATTCAGGAGGTATTTAACTGTCAATGAGTTTGAAAATCCTTTGGAAGATAATGCTGAGCTTAGTGTTGTGCAGTTCAAAAACTCCATTAGTATAATAATAGGTTTGTCTGCTGGCACTGTTTCCAAGATCCAGTGCATTAAATGTCATTTAACTGTTCCACTAAATCCAGGCTCATAAGTGTAATTGATAAGCATTCTCCCCACCCCTGCATAAGAATGGAAGACCCATTCATAATAGATGGATCAATACACAATGAAAGGAGATAATGAGCAGTTAATGTGTCACCAATGAGAAAAATCATTATTAACTTAATTATCTTCAAATTATAACATTTAGGAAAAATATTTGAATTAATAGCTAATTTATTATGTACAGTTATATTAGTCCTCTGTTAGAATTTCAAGGGAACAATTATCAAGACTCAGTTTGCAAATAGGAAAAAAATAGCTCTCTCTAAACCCAAACAAATGTGTTCCTGTGACAGATATGAACTTATAAACAAAGCTGTTGGTGCTGTATTTTAAAAGGAAAAGCAATGTTTCCAGTGTTTTTTTCCAAGTTATTGTAAAAGACATGAGTGCATTAAGAGGCTCTCAGGGGGATCATAACTTTTGGTTATGGTAGGGTGAGTTTTCAAAGGGATTGATGCTTTCACAGCTCGGCTGCCTTGAACTAAACATTTCTGAGTTTAATTTACTTTCTACAGCTTTGGTTAAGTACAAGCATTTCTGTTAACTTCCATCTCAGCAACTTAAGCACACTCAGCTAACACATGCAGGATAGAGCTCTTTTTCTCTTCTGCAAGATAATGGGCATATATCAAATAATTAAGCTATGTGATAATGAGAGGATCATATCTCCTGCGATCAACTGGATATGGACCATTTTAACCATTCCAGGAAGAAAGGAAAGATGTAAGCAAACTATTCACTTTTGCTCTCCACCAAAATACATATCAGCATTTAATGTGACTCACTCAGCCTCTTTCCAGGCAGGATTTCACCCACAGGGCTATCAAGACCAGGAAAAGGATCTGGAAAGTGCAGGCAACATGTATTAACAATGAAAGACATTCCGTTCCATCTCCAGAACCTCCTTTTAACCATAATGACATCAGTAGTGCTTTCTTGAGGTAACAGACAGTGTGTTGAACTCAGACCAGGGAGACTTTGTCCCATATCCTTGGTAAATTCAGTCATGAAGTTTTCTGGATGGCCTTAGGGAAATCACTGTGATCTCAGTCTTGGCATTCCTCATATGGCTGTCATGGAAATGGAATGTAATAAGCTCTTTCTATGACATTCAGAATTTCTGGTGAGTTTTAACTCTCTTAAATATCAAATTTCTAAGACAGATAGCCCAATCTTTGACGGATCCTTAATGTGAAGGGAGAAAAAATCACTGGGTGAGACATGGGCTACACATAGTACTTTGCTTTTGTTAAAAATGCATATGATTAACAATAAATGCTTGTATTACACTGATGCAAGACGATTTTATGACTGGAAAACCCCACTACTGATATAAGCCACCATGCTTCCATAATATGGAGAATTGCCAGCCTGGTAGATTCTCCATCTTCTTCCACTATTTAGTTCAATATCTTTCTGGCATCAGTTGTTTTTCCAGCAGAGTCAAAAAACTGCATCTTCAGCGTTCAAAAATGACATCTTCCAGAAATTGTTTCACAGTACAAATGTCACTTCTTTGTTAATTGACCCTCACTGATTTTTGCCTCAGACAAAAATCAGTCTATGTCTGATTCTTTAAAAAAAAAAAAAAAGTTGGTTGTTCAACTCCAAAAAGACACTTTTTCTACACCAATTCTATTATTGCTGTTCCTTTCTTATATACTGAAATAGATTCAGTGTGAATAAGCATGTGGTAAACTACTGCTGAATAAGCAAGTCTCCTTTTCCACAAAATATTTTTTTAACTTTCTCCCCTCCTTCTTTTTGCATCAATCGTCTGCTTCCCTTCTCTCTTGCGCTTCCCCCCCCAGATTATTCTTCCAGTTCAGGGAATCCCTATTCTTTTACCTCCTGCTGACTCATTTGAAATTCAATGCGTCTTTCCTTGTGCTAGTGAGCCAATTTCTCTTTTTGAAAAGCTTCCTTTACTGTTGCTTAAAATTTACTCACAGTATATAATTTTCCAATACTGTGCATTAAGGAAGCCATTTGAAATTAAAATATATTCTTTTCTGCTTGTAGAAATCTTAATCTGAATCATCAAGCAGACATAAATATCAATCAGCTTCATACTGGGGGGGAATCATTTTATTAGTTAAAATAATTTTCTTGCAAAAATGAGGGTAAATATAGAATTCAACACTTGGTTCAGTACCAAAGAACCAAAACTAAGGCTACACGTAAAACAAAGCATACTGTGTGCATTTCAGCAATTGTATTCTTGTCCTATTTTTAGTCTCTGGCCTTTTGCCAATTACTTGTTGCCTTCCTAATCAGCAAGGATAAATGCAGTGATTAAAAGGTAACAAAATCACCTCTTTTTCTCTACTTTCTGATATCAAACATATGTACCTTAATGTTATTTTATGCTAAAAGCAATATAAATTAAACAATGTGCATCCATCCCACACAGGAACAGTAAGTGACCTGAGCACAAATAATTGACACTGTTCTCTGCAACTAACACGCTATGCATAAGAGGTCAAAAACATTAGTCGGGCATTGTTCTAGCTATTTGTGCTTTAGAAACAACACACATAATTCTTGGCACTCATCAGCATTTCTCCAGTAAAGACTTAAGACCCTGTAATTTATATCGTACACACCACACTTAACACCTGTGTGCCGCCACGCAGCTTCATATAGACACTGGCAGTCTACCATCCTGAAGCAGGCATGTCAGCAAGGGCTTGGTCTCCCTGTTCCATCCAGGCTGCTCCTCCTTCTTGCCATCATGGTGCCCCCCCATCCACCGCCATCAGGACAGGGCAGGCTGGATGGGCATCAAGTGATGCTCCTTGCCACCAGCTATTTACCCAGAAGTGAGCGGCATCACTGGGAGATGCAAGCCAGAAACAGAGGACAAGACAGGGCCTGTTGCTGTTCCCAGCCATGGCCCACCACACAGGTAACTGAGGCCTGATTTAAGCATTATTTATTTTTATTTATTCATTTAAAACATTTATAAGCCACCCTTCTCTCTTGTGGAACTCCAGGCAGCTTACAACATAACTAAAGCAATTATTCAAAAAATACAATACAAGAAATAAAATAATAAAACCCCTTAAAAAGTCACAATTTAACTGGATGACAAGAAGAATTTACCTACATGACCTTTGCACATGCCCAGTATCTTATTTAAACAGCATTCTTACAATACTTCTATATGCTGAAGTTGCAAAATAAGCAGCTGGAAGCCTGGGTGAGTGAAAGATGAGAGAGATGACAGTCTTACCTGTGAGTCTTACCAGTGAGAACCATGTTTCAATTAGACTCTTGCAGTAAATTGTAAGGCACAGCACCCAGTACCTGCCCCAGACAGGAAACACTCCTGTAAGAACACATGGGACTCCGGAACAAATTCTCAATGCTAGATAGCAGATCACAACTCTTGCAGCCTCCTTTTAGCCATGTTGGCCCAAACAAGGCTTAAAGAACCATGAAAGAGTTGGGTTCCATTTGCTTCTCAAGAGAAAAGTACAATAGATGCTTGTAGTTTCCTACCATGAGGTAGCATACTTATCTTAGCTAAGCAGATGTCTCTGGACATTAACAAGCATAGCAAAAAAGTGTTTCTACTTACCACCACTATGTGCTGGATCCAAATCTCACCCAAACCTTGGTGAGGATATATTTATGTCCATTTCCTCCTCCTATTGCAAACCTTGACATGACACCTAGGTCTGAGGATTCCCTGAGACAAGGGTAACACTCTGGAGGTTTGTGGGAGGAAGCACAGAATGGGAAGAAGTTGGAATGTTCTGTTCCTTAAGCTTTACCAGGTGATCATGATGTCCCAGAACTTATTTCCTTATTTCCTTACTTCATTTACTTTACTTCAGTAGGGACCCAAAGTGCCTTACAACATTCTCCCCTTCTCCATTTTACCTCACAACATCTCTGAGAGGAGCTTAACCTGAAAGGTTACCTGGCACGATCTGTGTCAGAGCAGTGATTCAAACCTGGGTCTCCCACATCCTAGTCCAATACTCTAACTACTATACCACAAATCAGCCAACAAGGTATTTGGGATCCTTTTTTCAGGGTTGGACTAGGCAGGGGATTGCATTTTTGTTCTGACCCTGGTTTTCCACAAAACAAAATCTACACTTTGAAAGAACAATCAGCAGCATAAAATGCAAGATTGTGTATTTGGTTCTATAATTTTTTTCAGGGTTCCGTGACATGTTAACCTACAAATCCTGAAAAATAGCCATAATTTTGAGGCAATCTCTCCTGCAATTAAACACAATGATCCTTGCTGTGAAAGAACCCCACGGTTCTTTGAAATATAGTTAGTTTTCTCCAAAAACCTAATTTCATTTTTTGTTTGGGTCATATTAAAAATGCATGAAGTCAGGGCTGAGCAAGCTAGAAATTAGATCTGCAGGAAAAGAGACTATATTTCATGGGTCTTGTGATAACTTCAGCAAATTAAAATGGAAAGGTCTACTCCTCACTAGAAATTGTGGGCAATTTTATTCTGTTGCTTCAGAGATAATTCGGCAGTTTCTCACATTTCATCTTAATTGTCACAGAATTAGTCATTACAGACTACAGCTGCTTTCCTAGGAAACATTAACTCAACTACTGGTTAACATATATTTGAGCACATTTACTCAAACAGATAACATTTCATCTAGTGACTAACACATATTTGTACACATTTGCTCCACAGCTAGTATTTCATTTTAAAATATTTCCATTCTAGGATCCAAGAAGTATTACTTATAACAAAAGTCATCATAACAAATTACCACATCTACATAGGCTTTGTGTTTGCCCTTTTCCTGTGACAAAAATCACGGATACAAAATATTAAGTAGGTGGTGGTGGAAAGTGCCATCAAGTCACAGCCGATTTATGACAACACCACAGGGTTTTCAAGGCAAGAGATGTTCAGAGGTAGTTTGCAATTGCATGCCTCTGTGTAACAACCCTGGACTTCCTCCGTGGTCTCCCATTCAAATACTAACTAGGGCCAAACCTGCTTACCTTCCGAAATCTGATGATATCAGGTTAGCCTGAGCCATCCAGGTCAGGGCTATTAAGAATGTGCTAAACTGGAAAATCACATAATTAATTAGGAATACAGATAAACTGTAAAAGTCACTGTGGTATAAATGGATCATGTGAAGCTAGAACTAAGAGGAGCTAGAATCACATCCCTGCTAAGCTGTGAAGTTCACTGGATGACCAATCACCATTTTTCAGACTAACCCACCTAACAGAGCTGCTGAGTGTATAAAATGAAGAAATAAGGTGGCGACAACAGAGAGGCTTTTTCAGTGGTGGTACTTTACCTATTCAATGTCCTTGCCCTTGAGGTTCACTTGTCACCCTATACTCCCCTAGGCACCAGGCCAAACATTTGTTTTTACCCAGGTTTTTAACTAGGGGGGTTGGTCATAATATTTTTTACAGACTGCTTCTACCCTAAAGACAGTTTTACAAAAATCATTCTAGGCTGCCAAGAATACAAGACACGGGTCTTGTACATTGGCAAACAAAGACATAATGGGAGAAGGGGACATGGCTTTGTAGAGTTTTACAAGGTAAACCCTTTTGAAGGACTTTCTATTGAATTTGGTTGAGAAGCTAATGTACGATTCTGACAAGGTGTTCAAATGGTCCAGATAATAAAAGAGGTGAGTGATTTTGACAGCAGATTATTGGATACGGGTTCACAGTCAGGTAAGATAACTGAAGGTAGCCACTGGTGTGACTGAGGATATGGATTTTAGGATCTAGACAGTAGGGATATGCAACATGCAAGAAGTGCCTTTCAAAATCTATGAAGTTTATATTTATTCACCACAATTACATTCTCTGTTGAATGGAGTGTCAGAGAATGAGATGCAGAACAATAATGTTCTTTATGAGAAATATATTTGACACAGATACAGAGAGTATTACATCTTTCTATGTTACACCTCTGAGGATGCCAGTCACAGCTACTGGCGAAACGTCAGGTCCTACAGTGCCAAGACCACGGCCACACAACCTGGAAAATCTACAGCAACTAATATATTATGAGCTTTATCACAATATCATACCTCAAAGCATAGTAGATCATCACAGCGCAACAAGATTTTAAACATAAAGGAGATTCTCTACAAAGAATTACCACCAAGTTGATCCCAGAGAACAAGAAATGTAATGCATTCAATGCTCTGTTCAGCTGAAAAATCCTATAACTGAATTTGTTGAATTAGTGCCTTATAAGGATGAAGAAATGAAAACTTAATCCAGACATGACAGAGATTGACTCAAACTGACTGGTGGTTCAGGTGCTCTGGGTTGTACTATTCAACCTGTTTTGGATGGGATTATACTCACCCTGAAGACTCACATTTACAGTTTGACTCGATAGTCATGTTCCTAAATTGGCAGATGTCGTCAGTGCCAGTGATCAGAATGTGTTTGACAAGGGGAAGTTGGATGCCATCTGGGACTTCTTTTTAACCTGGTTTTCTTTAATTTGTCATTGTTGTTATATTTGAATTTTTAATGTTTTTTACATTCGTTTTATAGCTTTGTGCCTCTGCTGTACATTGCCCAGAGCCCGGTGCAAGCTGGGATGGGGTGATTGATAAATCAAATAAATAATAATAATATAACAACAGCAACCCTTCCTGGAGAAATCTATGACAGTCACTTCATATTAAAATAGGCATGTCAGCCTCCAGGTGGGGCCTGGAGATCTCCCACTTTTACAACTGATCTCCAGCTGATAGAGATCAGCTCCCCTGGAGAAAATGGCTGCTTTGAAAGATGAACTCTATGGCATTGTACCATACTGAGGTACAATGCCCTCCCCAAACCCTGCCCTCTCATCGATCTACCCCCAAAGTCTCCAGATATTTTCCAACCTAGACCTGGCAACCCTATATTAAAACTACTGTAACATACTTTACATAAGACTGCCAGAAATTCCAAAAAGCAACCATATTTTTATTTATTTATTTGTTGGGCTTGTATCCCGCCCTCCCGCCGAGGCGGCTCAGGGCGGCTTACAACAGTAAACTAATATACAATACAGCCACAATACAATCCCCTCTAAAACAAATCAGCGCAATCTAGTAACATAATACTAGATTGCCTTACAATACATTAAAATACATTGGAATACATTAAAATACATTAAAATATGGTGGCGTTCCTTATAAAGTGCTGCGTGAGATGTTGGTGCCAGTGGACAAGCATGTCAAGTGCCTGTGCTGGTGCTATTGCGGCGGTGCCAATGTGGCTGCATCTCAAAATGCTTGTCGGAAGAGCTCGGTCTTTACCGCTCTACAGAATTGTTGTAGATCACGTAGTGCCCGGATCTCAGCTGGGAGCTCGTTCCATAACTTCGGCGCAGCTAAAGAGAACGCCCTGGTTCTTGTCGTTACTAGCCTGGCATCTCGAGGGCCAGGAGGGACCAAGCAGTTTTGGGACAGATATGATTAGGGACAGAAGCACAGAATAGTATCTGTACTACATCTATGGTGTTTTAACTTCACTGGCTACTAATTTTGTTTCTAGGACCAATTTAAAGTGCTAGTTTTAAATTTTAAATCCCTAAATGGTTTGGGACCCAAAATAACACCTTGTCTGTTGTATGCCTATGCAGAGGCAGCACCTTCGTTACTGTGAAATATACTTGGGACCTTCTCTTTTAGTGTTGAGGAGAATAATTTAAAACTTTCTTTTTCCAACAAACAACTTGGGTTAAATTGATATTTCTAGATGATGGTTTGGTGTTTTCCCTGCTAAAATAGCTTGCTCTGGAGTTTTTAAAATCTGTTACTAGCTAATTTTAGTATTTATGGTTATTTATTTTGGGTTACCATGCATTTTATTAAATGTATTGCCAATACAGATTTACGCAAAAATCCATATCCATATGCAGGTGACAATAAGCAGAAAATAAATACTGTAATAAATGAATAAACCAATAATAAAAGAAACTCACATACTTTATATATCAAAGTAAATGAACACATCCATGAGTTACAGGAAGATGATAGTTTGTCTATAGAAGCTTCTGCCATCAAGCACTGATTAGTAAGAATTTTCAGCCTGAGACCCCACCCCCTGCCATCTCTCCTTATAAATATTTATCTTTTGGTTTCGCAAGATTCCATGCACTCCCATTGGCTGTAAAATGCCCTCCCTCAGCCATTGGCCCATCAGCCGCCACTCAAGAGTACTCGCGTGCCATTGGCCGGGTGCTGGGTCTGCTCCTCTTCCCCACCCACTCCCCCTGGCAGACAGCTCTGTCTCCTGAGGAAGACAGTTCTCTTGACTCCTGTGAGGGACTGTCCCCTCAGTGGCTGTTGGTAGGCAGCCAAGCTTGGTTCTGTGAGTAAAAAAACAAAGGACTTTCAGCTTAACTCCCTCCCCCACCCATAACCCCCTCCCCAATGGCCATTTTCCTGTCAGAATAAATGGGAAAAGGCTCTTTCTCCTGCTTAGCTTCAGCATGGCTGGCTGGCTAACGAGGTGGGCCAGCGACCATCAGACCATTTTCTTCAACTCCCCGCTGTGCGGCTGACTTTCCCCTAGGGCTGCCAATCTCCAGGTGGGACCTGGAGATCTCCCACTGTTACAATTGACCTCCAGATGACAGAGATCAGTTCCCCGGGAGAAAATGGTTGCTTTGGAGGGTAGACTCTATGGCATTATACCCCGCTGAGTCCTTCCACCCCCCCCAAATGCTGCCCTCCACAGGATCCACCCCCCAAATCTCCAGGTATTTCCCTAATCAAAGTTGGCACCTGTACTTTCTCCTCTGTCAGTAAAAGGCCCTTTCCACACCTATGTTGGCCTTTGAAGAAAACTCATTCGGCCCAGTCCTGATCAGGTTGCCAACTCCAGGTGGGCAATTCCTGGAGAGTTGAGGGATGGAGCCTGGAGAGGGTGAGGTTTGAGGAGGGGTGGCACCTCAGACAGGTACGATGCCATAGACTCCACCCTCCAATCCAGCCATTCCCTGATGTGGAACCATTGCTGCCAATCTCCAGGTGGTGGCTGGAGATCACTCAAAATTACAACTGCTCTGTAGGAGGGATGGGGGAGGAGATGGAAAACTAAAGGTAGGTTGATGGTTGGCTGGGAGGGAGATAGGGTTGTCAACTCCAGGTTGGGAAATTCCTGGAGATTTGAGGATCGAACCTGGAGAAGGTGAGTGTTGAGGAGGGGTGGGACCTCAGACAGGTACAATGCCATAGACTCCACCCTCCAAACCAGCCACTCCCTCCTGGGGAACCACTGTTACCAATCTTGGGGGTGGGCTGGAGATCACTCAAAATTACTACTGCTCTTCAGGTAGCAAAGATCAGTTCCTCTGGAGAAAATGGTGGACTCTGTCATTATACTCTGCTGAGATTGCCACAGCAAATTGTCACTGAGTGCCCAAAGCCGGGGCACTCTCCCAGAGCCTCTTTCTAGAGCCCGTTGTATTTATTTCCACAACAGGCCTTATTCCTAGTTCTATATATTACAAAGATATATTGTCATACAACAATGAACTTGTCCTGATGTAAACTTTGTTTAATGACTATGAAATTCTTCACATTTAGTTGATAGAACATGACTAAGAACATTACTGTGGGACAAACCTGACATCATTTAACCTACATAGGATCTGAAAACAAACAAACAAACAAACAAACAAACCAAAGCACTGTAAGACTAAGACATCATTAACATTTATATCCTACCTCTAAAATTGTAGTTTTCCATCTCAAACTTTAAAAAAAATTCAAACTGTGCAAGGTTTGCTCATCACCAGAGACAGGCCTCACAATCAGGTGTTCTGTCCTTTCCCAGAGGCAGAGTTAACCCAACACCACACTACCAGGCAAAGCTACCCTTCAAACTGCTCCCCTGCTAAGGCAGACCCAAACTATCACTACACTCTCCCTGAGGCAGACCTGAACTAACTCCTCTTGTGTTTCTTTCTAATGTTCCATCCTCCCCTCAGAAAGGTGAGTGGATGCTGAAGTCGCACTTCCATAGACTAAGGGATGAAACAGATGAGCAGCTGTTTTTCCCTTCAAGGGCAGGACAGCCTCCTGTCCATCACAGTATCCTAACTGAATTATGCAGTCTAGAGGTTCTAGTGACATGTCCTGCTAAATAATGTTGAAATAACAGCTTTATAATATAGGCCAGCATCCAAAGCTGCCCATTAATTTAAAATAATTTTATGTGACTACAATGAACATGTACAACCCATTGCTCTTATATTTTCCTTTCTTAGTAACAACTACTCATTCTTCATGGGGAATAAAGAAACTTCAGAAGATTTCCCCCCGCCCCTGACTCTAGGAAAAAGGGAATCAGTGAATCATCACACAACTAAGGGTGTGGTCACACAGCAAGCTTACCATGATTTGTTCCCGCTGTAGATTTGATCAGGGATATTTTTAGTGGGTTCAGATGATCACACATCCCTTGCCCAACTGCTTGCATTGCACGATGAGGCTCCAGGCACTACCCTGACAGCTGTGCTGCCCAAGTGGCAGCACGGCACAATGTTTTAAAAAGAAATTCTTTGTGCATGCATATATGCACATGAACAAAGATTTTTTTAAAAAAAAAAAATTGTGCCACAGCGAACAAAATTAACTACCGACATGTAACCGAGCGCTGTTTTATGTGCACTTGAGTGTGCATGCATTTAATATATTCAGCTCAGGATTGGTCATACACACAACGGTGAAAGCTGGGGGGGGGAACTACCGCAAGAATGACATACAGATGACCTAATCGCATTCATAGAGAGAGATGGCTGTCCAGATAGGAGAAATTGTGGATTCACAGTGCAAGTAGTAGGAAAGTACTTGATTTTCCCAGTGTTGGAAAACGCGCTAGAAAACCAGGAGGATTGCAGGGGTGAGTCCACTTCGATATGGGAGACAGATTGGCTGTCTGATCAGCCCTTTTAAATGCGATAGGGAACAGTTGTGAAACCTGATCAAAATGACCGTGTGACCACGACCTAAGCCTCAAAAGCTACTGATGCATTTACAACATATGATACACAGATCCTTGGATCTTTCCCACAATTTTTTTTCTGAAAGTATATTTTTGCATGTAGATTTCTATATCACTTCATTACCAAACATGTCATAAATGAAATACTAAACCATTCAGAATATTGACATTTTGGGACTAGAGTCCCCAAAACAGACAGTATTGTGTCAACCATATAACTATAATTAGCATGTAAACTCCAATGTTAAACACATTAGAATTGAATACAATATATGTTGATACTTTCCCCTCCTTTACCATCCTTGCTAATTTCAGCAGCTCTGGATTACTGGCTAGGATACAGGGGTTTATGCTTGCTTATACTGCCTGACAAATTACATTCAGATTACATAGTTTATATCACTACTGCAAAGTATGCACCATCATTGTTTTTAGATTGGTGCATGGCTAACATTATTTCATACCTTGTGTTTCTGGTTTCGTAAACCACAACATAAATATATTCTGTGCACATTTTGAGGAGAAGATCAGCTTTTGGGGAAGAGCAGCTTACATTTTTACATACTGGATAAAATTACATCTAGTGACCATGTGCATGCAAGAATCACAGTTTTTCCTCCCAGATTCCATTCTGTTCAGAAAGTATAACAAGGAGCCTTACAAACAGCTTTTTAAACACACTATGAAAGAATGCAGCATCAGCTTTGAAATGTTACTATTCTAAAAGATAAAAGGGAAAAGAAAATGCAAAGCAGATTGATCTAGATCACTAGACCCACCGCAAACCAAAACATAAATTCTTAGTCTTAAAGAGAAAGGTTCATTCACTCCAGATCATTGTCAGCCACATCTCCTTAATTAGACACTGATAAGCAGGGGATCTGCAAGGATTTGCAGGGAGCAACTTATTTTCGCCTCCCATACTATTTCCTTTTCTTCTCCTGGCAGTCCCCATATCCTGACCTTTCCCTGCTCTCCATCCCACTCACCGACCTGCCTGCCTTTTATATGCTATATTTGTTATTTACTTAATGTATACCATACCTTTCTCCACAATGGAGAAGCAAAACAGCTTACTTCATTCTCTTCTCTTTCATTTTATCCTCACAACAACCCTGTTACATAGATTAGGCTGAAAATGTATAACTGGCCCAAGGTCACACAGTGAGCTTCCACAGCAGAGTGGGGATTCGAAATTGGGTCTCCCAGATCCAAGGCTGAAACTCTACATCACTCTTGCATTCATGGGGTGGCTGCTGATGAACAGCAAGAAGCAGCTGCACTGGTGTGAGTCATGCAAGTTGTTTGGTATCAGGTCAGGCCTGGCCTGGCCCCTGTGAGTCCTCCCTCAAAGGCTCAAATAGCCCTGGAAAGAGTCCTGCCCCTTCCCCTGCCTTTTACTTATTGAAACCAATGCTTGAAAGCTAGCATTACTGTTGTGTTTGCCTAGCAATGCCCACTGTTTGTTTCTAAAAGCTACAGGTGCTGTTTCTATTATTTTGGGGGATTTTAACACACCAATGTATTTTTTTTTTAAATTTCAGTTTTTTCTGCAAGCCTAGTGGGTTAGAAAGATCCGTCTTGTCTGTTCATGGCTCCTGTTATGTCCTGACTGGTGAACTGACTGTATTCTTTTCTATGTTAAGCTTAAAGTCAGGACCGGGATTGTAAGCCTCGACAATCCTATTGGTTGTTGTAAGCCTGCTCTATTTGTAACCAATCAGAACTGTATAAATTGTTATGGAGGGAACAAACTTCATTGGTCTTTATCACTCTAATGTTATTGGCTGTTAACTTATGAAGGGGTGTGGTTTTGTTAGCCTGCACTGTTTAAAAAGGGAGCTGTGCTCCACTGTTTTGTGTGTGTTGTCTGATCGTCTTGTTGAGTTGAATAAAGCTGAAATCACTGTTGAAATCACTCTCTTCGTTAAGTCTCATACTTAACAGCTCCAATCTCTGGATTTAAGCATCCACATACTGGGCTACACTGAGAATTAGATATATTGATTAGTATGTTCCCTTTATATAAGCAAACAATAAATCCTAGTTTCCAACTATGCTGTCCGCATCAAATGCAGCTTTAAGAAATACACATCTCTATCTCAATCTTCTCATCTATAAAGAGGATAGTTATGCTTACTTGCCAGATAGAGAGATGAGAGGATTAATTCATTAATATTTATAAAGCAGTGAAGTTAAGGCTGCATAAATGCAAAACCATAGCAATCATGTATCTTAAGTAGATGGCCTTTTCAATTACCATAATACAAATGTGCTATCTCAGGAAACTCAGCAGCCAATAGTTCCCTCCTTATCAATCATCTGCATGCATATGAAGGCTTCTTGAAATTTTCTCCCTGTAGTAGGATTTTTAAATTATTATTATTATTGTTTGGTTAAGCAAGGCAGTCAATGATACAATCAATCAAGCCCAAACTATTCATTTCAGGGCCTCTTTGGGGGCAAAATCTGGGTTTTAGTAAAGGTAATATCAAAATGTGCACTATGAATTCCTTATTAATCATATGATACATAAAATGCTTAAAGTGTGTCCCCTACCTCACAGTGAAGCCAAACTCTTTCATTCTTGTTTCCTTGATACTGGAAATGGGTTGGATCCAAAGGTCCATTTCAGCAACAGTAAAACTTTCCTCCAATGTAAGGAGGCTTCCGCAAGTACAAAAAACTTTGCTTAGGCAGAAGAGGCTCTTTGATGGAAAGCTCTACCATTATCATAACAGAAGCTTTGGATATAGCTCATTGTGTTTGTAAGGCATTTGTGGCATGTATTTTTATTCTTATGTTTTATGAATTAGCTTTACATTTTAAAGAATTACCAGAGACCCAAGATGATTAGGGGGTTGGAGCACCTTCCCTATGAGAAAAAAGATGACTAAGGGAGGATATGATAGAAGTTTATAAAATTATGCATGGGGTGGAAAGAGTTGACAAAGATAATTTTCTCTCTCTCTCCCAAAATACTAGAACTCAAGGGCATCCAATCAAGCTGATGGGCAGTAGGTTTAGGACAGACAAAAGGAAATACTACTTACACAGAAAGTGATTCAAATGTGGAACCCACTGCCACAGGATGCAGTGATGGCCACAAGAATAAACAGCTTAAAAAGAGGATTAGATTCATGGATGATAAGTTTATCCTACTGGACATGGTGACTGAGGGGAACCTCCGTGTTCAGAGGTACTAAGCCTCTGAATCCCTGAACCAGGAGGCAACATCAAGGCAAGGCCTCGACTGACCTTTCCAGAGGAACTGGTTGGCCACTGTGTGAAACAGGATGCTGGACTAGATGGACCACTGGCCCAATCCAACAAGGCTCTTCTTATTTAATTAATTAATTAATTTCATTTATACCCGCCCTACCCCACAATTAGGCTCAAAGCGACTCACAACATAGTAAAATAATAAATAATAATTCATAAAAACACCACAGACTCATCAATTAAAATCCCAGATGGCAGCATAACAGTTCTATCTACAGTGACTGCTGCACTAATGTCGGGGAAGGCACATTTCTCTCAAAGCCAGAATCAGCTGGTGGTGGTACACGTTGTTATCAGAAGTGCCTTAGGCGGATGGTACAAATGAAGCAGACAGGATGAGCAGGGAAGGCCGGTGTCATTTGGATGTTCTTATTGCCAGTATTATCTAAAAAAAAGTTCTGGGCCAGATATCATGCCCTGTTTCATTCTGTCATCTCATTTCTTAGAGATCTGATATATGACAGCAAATTAGGAAAGCTGTATTTCTCAGAGATTGTTGTAGACATCATTGCTTAAAATACAATAATGCTCCTAATGATAATGATCAATAAATTTGAATTTCCATAGGAACGCAAACATATACCATATTAACTTGTATTTTTTAACTATTACATGAAAAAAATGCCAAATAATGGGTATGGGTCGTTGAAAAGTACAGCACTGTAAAGTTGAAAGACACCTCAAAGGAAATTTTATGGAAAATCTCCAAAATGAAATCATCAACAATTCCTCACATGCCTAGGCAATGTCCAAAAACATGAAGACAGACCCCTGAGAGGGGCAATCATATTGATCTTTACAGAGCTAGCTAAAACTGTTATTCCCAAGTGTGTGTGTGTGGGAGGGGATTAACCCAATGATTTTAAGCTGTAGCAGTGTTTTGATTCTGTTGTCCTTATGATGCTCTCCCAGCATTATTCCCTGGGCTTTTTGTCTTTAATAATTTTAATTGTTAGCTATCTTAGGGATTCAGTGAGTCAAGTGGAATGTTATAAAAGCCTAATTAATAAATAATTGATATAACTTGAACAAATATCAGGGTTACTTGCACTATTGAAGGGAGAATACTAATCAATGGAGGAATACTTCATGCCATTAGAACCAAGATGTGAGCTGGTGATGTGTTCCCACACACACACACACACACACAAATTCACCCCATGGCTTCATTTTAATTTGCAGATAGGATGTTTTTACTCATATTAATTTCATTTTAATATATCACCAGATAATCATAAGGTTTTACTGTTGACTTCCCCCAGTCCACTTGAAATGGAGAAGCAGAAACAATACGCAGAGACCTTAGTTGTACAAAACATCGATTGATTGACTTCATTTATACCCTGCCTTTCTCCCCAGTCCCCAAAGCAATTTACATAATTCTCGTCTCCATTTTATCCCCTCAACAACCAGATTGAGAGTATGTGACAGACCAATGTCATCCATCAGACTTTCATGACAAAGTAGAGATTTAAACCTGTGTATACTACAGCGGATCATATTTTTTAAAGAACTTTTTACTGTTTCCCTTGACTTCTAGTTTTCACAGATACTAGATTCCACACCTAAACCCCTCACAAAGAAGTGGAGGATCCAGAAGGCCAGAATAAAGATGTGGCTGAAGATGGAGAAAATACTGGGAAGGAAATGGATTGGCCAAGGCAGAAGAATCTCTCTTCCTCCTGAAGTCAGATCTGTAAGTTAGTAACACATTCAAGCCCTGTGACCTCTGAGCAGGGTGGGGGGAAAGTGACAGAGAAGAAGAGGGAGTTTCTGGTGTTGAAATCTTTCCCTTTCTTGCCTTCTCCCATCACAGTCTGTATTCCTTTTGTATCAAGATCGCTGCTCCCACAACTGGGTTTCATGACCTCATGCTCTACCACACAGGAAGGAGAAACGTGGATCATGCCTAAAATTTTTAGTATCCATGGATTTTTTAAAAGTCCCAACCTGGCTGGCCTGGGCCAGCCTGATCTCATCAGATCTTGGAAGCAAAGCAGAATCAACCCTGGTTAGTACTCAGATGGGAGACCACCAAGGAAGTTCAGAGTTGCTACACAAAGGCAAGCAACAGCAAGCCACCTCTGTTTGTCTAGTGCCATAAAAATACAGGGTCGCCATAAATCATCTGCAACATGACGGTACTTTCCACCACCAATTTTTAAAATAAAATACAATCATGTGCCAAGTTAGACAAGTTTAAACACTGTGTTCGATGATACTTTTGTCTGATTTTTAATTTTCATTTTTTGTTTGCTTGTTTGATGAAGCTGCTTTAAAACAACTCCCCTTTCAGACCAAGTAATCATGAAGTTACCACAAGACATATGAAAATTTAATTTTGTCCTAGCACAAATTACTGCCTTTACAATATCAACATTTGTCAAAATATTGCCTCTTATGGAATCACACACTCCATAAACACTGATACCGTATACTGTACAACCCTGACAAGTTTGGTACCGAAACAATTCAGCATTCTTCAAGCAGTAAATTCTTCCACCCACCTTCACATGCATTTTCAGTTGTGACTACCATAGACATGGTTTTCTTTTCAGAAGCAAGCTCTGATTACAACACCTCCCACAAGACATTTGTTTCACTTTCATCACTGCCAAGAAGTGGCTTATTCTCAGGGCAAAAAGTCAAATTCTGCAGAGAAACTCTTACAACACAGATTATACATGGGAAGTGAAGCTGCTGGTGATTTCTTTGGGGGCAGGGTAGACTTTGGGGAGCAGGGATGGGAGTCCATGGGCCGAGAAAACCTACTATATATATCTTTATACAAGTATTAGACTAATTAATGGAACACAGACCAATTTCCCACAAGCCACTGCTCCACCCTTGCGGTTCCCTTTGCCCTGACTACATTAGTCAATTTCCCACTACTTGCAGCGTGGCCGCTTTTTGCCCTGCAGCTTCGTCCGATTTCCCCCATGTCTACTCGATCCTGTTTTTTGAGGATCGAGTAGATGCAGGGAAAATTGGGCAAAGCTGCAGGGCAAAATGCAGCCGCGCAGCAAGCAGTGGGAAATTGACTAATATAATCAGGGCAAAGGGAACTGTGAGGGCAGAGCTGCGGCTTGTGGGAAATCGGTCACAGTCTCTTAACCACTATTACCTGCAACTGTTAAATGGAACCTCCAAATCCAGAAGCATAAATCTCTGAATAGCAGATGCTGGTCATAAACAAGAGGGTAAGTCTGTTGCTTTCCTGCATTGCCTGTAAGCTTCCCAGAAGTATTAGTTTGGCCACAACTGTAAACAGAATTCTTGACTAGATGGGACTCCCTGTATGAGCGAACAGGGCTCATGTTTATACTCTTAGCCTGCAGCTGGCCCTGGAAAAGACAGACATGGATCTCCCCTTGCTGTTGTCACATGACTCACCCCAGGATGTACAGTCATGGTTCATCTTTCTATGACCACAAACTAAGAATCCCAAACAGAGTTATATGAGCAAGAATCTTGGGTAAGCCAAATAGCAATAAGGAGGGACCAAAATGAAAACATAGTGCCTTAACCTATATATGTCCTTTCTCTAATTTTTCTCTCTGAATTTGATTCAGACTTCCTTCCTCCCTCTCTGACCGCAGCCCGGATCTCCACAAAATGCTTCTCCTAGGGGGTAGAGGACTCTAAGGAATGACATGAGGGAAGACTGCAGCAGGAAGGGGGAATCTGTGGAATATACCAATTCAGTCTGAATCCAACCTTCTCTCCTTTGAGTTGGGGATAAACAGTAGGAGTATTAACCCCTTTGGAGCAGAGAAGGGAGAGTAGTTCAAGTAACAGCAGAGGAGGGCTGGGTAGAAAGTGAAAAAAGCATCATAACCAGTTCCATCCCTTCCCTAGTGAGTTATCTGTCTGAATGTACAACATCCTAAACTGCATGGAAATCTTCAGTTCCCATACCATTCAGGTGAAATACATAGAGAATACAGAAACCTTTAACAAACCTGTGCTTTTTTGCTATTCTCTAGCATGCTTCAGTTGCAGTTCTGAATGGCAAGTTTACTTAGAACATTCCTAATTAAAGGCCGATTATACACACAAAGCTTACTACAGAGAATCCAAGCAATCAAGCCTTTAAGCTTGACTTTGGATTCTCTATGCTTGCAGTTTGCACCATTCTTTTATCCAATGTATTTATTCTGCAGCCCAGAATCAATATACTGAGCTCTGTGATGCCTATTTGAACCAGGCGGCATGAGAAGACAGGCCAGCAGGTCACACTATACATGTGGGGAGCCAATGGCTCCTGGCAGCCACACCTCAGAGCTGCCTTCTCATACTGCCCAGCTGAAACTGGGCAGCGGGAGAGAGCAGCCCAGCCAGGCTCGCTGTGCTTGTGGGGAGCCAAAAGTCACAGCTTGGCACTGCCTCCTCTTGCCACCCAGTTGAAATTGGATGATGGGAGAGGACAATCCAGCTGGGATCATTATGTGTGCAGGGAGCCAATGGCTCCCGGCAGCCACAGCTCAGCACTGCCTTCAAACCAAGTGGCAAGAGAGGGCAGCCCACTGGAGAGTCATTTAAAAAAAACAACAAGTGGCATGAGACTAGTGATTGTCTCCTATTGATAGATTCATGCCACTTGAAAACAAAATTAAAATGCAGGCAGGGGAGTGGCATACAAGGGGTGGGGACAGGGCAGGGGGAAATCCAAGGGAATCTGTATGCTCTTGACTTACCTTCGGCTTGGAAGCAAAGCAAAGGGAAAACCACCACAAAACCACTTTCATAAAACTCGGGGAAACAGTGAAGAGAAAGCAAACTGAGCACCAAAGGGAAGAAATGAAATGCAGAATGGAAAAGAAAACCCCACGGACATGCACAGTGAAAGCAAGGCAAAACACCCATGCATAATGGGTCAGAGTTAAATATCCATAACGAACAGTACCTAATGCTTCTGAAAGAGGACTTTAGAGAATTATCCCAGACTACAGACCTCCATCCTTCTTGTGGAGTAAGAAGACTAGCTGCAAAAATCCCTCTTGTTACTTTAAAATTATATTTTGGATTCTGTCTAGATTAAAAAAAAAATACCCTTAAACTGTACTTCTTGGAAAATAGTCCCCTAATACAAACACTGTGTTAGAACTTTACAGCAAAACTCTAATATGCTTATAATGTGAATCTTCTGTCTTCTTCAATGTGAAATAAACCCGAGGAAAAAGATTACGAGTAAAAGGGAAATTTCAGGGCACAAGAAACTCTCACCAACATACACTTCATTTTTAGCTTTAATTATCAAAGCTATAAAGCAGAACTTTTGACATTTCAGGCTAACAAACTGTTGAACGATGGTCAAACGCCAAATGTTTTTACTTGGTCTACTGGAAATTTCTACAGTAATGTCGTTCTCATAAAACAAATTTAGAGTCCAGTGGCACCTTTAAGATCAACAAAGTTTTATTCAAAGTATGAACTTTCGTGTGCACAGACACTTTTCAAATATACATGAACGTTCATACCTTGAACAAAACTTTGTTGGTCTTAAAGGTGCCACTGGACTCTAAATTTGTTCCTGTAAGTTAGGCTGGGAGGTAACAACATCAGAAGAACAAGACAGTTGAAAAGACCACTTTGTCTACCACAAAGCTGACAGGTGCAGAGATATTTTTAGAAACAAAAGCCTTCTCGTTGCTCCGCCGCGACCTCCCGGCCACACTTGAGACAGTGAGTGAACTCGAGGCTCCATGCACGTCTTCTGGTCCCATTCCTGATTATTTCAATCCACTCACCCTAGGGGAACCTGACAGACTGATCTCAACCATATGCCCAACCACATGAAGCCTTGATCCGTGCCCCTCCTGGCTAATTAAAGCAGGCCACGAGGGGTTTTGAGGCACCCTTAGGGACATTATCAACAAGTCCCTCTCTGAAGGGCTGTTCCCAGGGGCTCTCAAGGAAGTGATGGTCCACCCTCTCCTAAAAAAACCCATCTCTGGACCCGGCCAAATCAGCCAGTTTCCAATTTACCCTATATGGGCAAATTAATAGAGAGGGTGGTGGTGATACAGTTGCAGAGCTTTCTGGATGACACTTCCATGCTTGATCCCTTAAAGTTCGGCTTCTGCCCGGGTCACAGGACGGAAACAGCACTGGTCGCCCTCACAGATGATCTCCGGAGGCATCTGGATCGGGGTGGGATGGCAGTGCTGCTGTTGTTGGACCTGTTGGTGGCGTTCAACACAGTCGATCATCAGTTGCTCGCCCACCACCTCACTGACGTGGGAATTCGGGGACTTGCCTTGCAATGGCTTGTCTCCTTTCTCCAGGGTCGGGGACAAAGGGTGGCACTTGGGGAGAAGCTGTCCTGAAGGCACCCACTAACCTCTGGAGTGCCACAAGGAGCGGTACTCTCCCCGATGCTATTCAACATCTATATGCACCCCCTTGCCCAGATTGCCCAGAGGCATGGGCTAAGGTGTCACCAATATGCGGATGACACCCCGCTCTATCTGTTGTTGGGTGGTCAGTCTGGCTCTACCCCAGAAGATCTGGATCGGGCGTTGTAGGACGTGGTGGGATAGCTTAACCTGTGCTCTTGGACGCTTCCTTGTCAATGAAGGCCCAGGTAGCAGCCGCTGCCAAAACTGCCTTTTACCATGTTTGGCTGATTAGGCAGTTGGTCCCCTTCTTCAAACGCAATGATCTGGCTTCAATGATCCACGCTATGGTCACCTTGAGGTTGGACTACTGCAATGCCTTCTACATGGGGCTGCCCTTGGGGCAACTCCAGAAGCTGCAGCTGGTGTAAAATGTGGTGGCCAGGCTCTTGATGGGCCTTCCTATGCGGGAGCACATCCAGCCTGTGCTAAAGTCACTGCACTGGCTTCCAATAGCATTCCGGATCTGCTTCAAGGTGCTGGTGTTGACCTTTAAAGCCCTTTATGGTCAGAGGCCTGCCTACCTAAGGGACCGCCTTTCCATGCATGTTTCCCAGAGAGCACTGCGATCCGGAACACAAACCGCCTGGCCCCCCCTGGGTCTAGGGATGCCAGGTTGGCGTTGACTAGGACCAGGACGTTCTCCCTGGTGGTGCCAAGACTCTGGAATGAGCTCCCCAGCAAGATAAGGGCCCTGTGGGACCTCCAGTAATTCCGCAGGGCTGTGAAAATGGAGCTTTTTCACTGGCCGTTTCAGTAGGAATGACATTATATCAGCTGAGCTGCACTTGCACTTTATTATATGACACCACCACACCCAAATGGTTTTAACTGTATTTATTTGGAACTGAGTCTAGTTATTTTATGTATGTACTTACATTGGTTTTATAGTTGTATGTAAGCCACCCTGAGCCACTTTGGCGGAAGGGCAGGATAGAAGTCAAACAAACAAACAAATAAATAAATAAATAAATATGCATGCATGCATGCACATGCATGCATGCATAAACAGAAACTACAGGAGGAAGCTGCTATCAGAGAAGACACATTTATCTTTCTCTCTCACTAACCAGGGAATGCATCAAAAGGGGCTGCTTCCTATGACATATTCATCGTATAAAAATGAGTATTCTGTTTTTAAAATAAGCATTTTTAAAATAAGCAAATTAATTTACTACAACTCATACTGTCAATAAACTAAGGTGTCTTGAATGAGGTGACTGTCCTAAACAGTAGACCCAGCTATCAAAATCCAAGTTCCTTAGATGTATAGAATGACCAGAAACAGAAATACAACTGCATATTCATTATGCAGCCAAACATTCACCTCAACACACCTTTAGAGATTCACTCACAATTTATTTCATGCCAACTCTCCAGGCCAAACTGTACAAAATGATACAAGCTCCAGTGGTTCAATAAGGAATTGTCCCAATCACATTCTTAAAAAGCAATGAAACATCTAATTTTAATAAGCAGCATGGGTTTCCAAACAGTCACAGGAGAAATCTTGCTGAAACACTTAACTTAGTTATGGCTTCAAGTTGTAATTTGAATTCCCTTTAATGCTGGCAGTTACCAGCAGGCTTTCCCTGCCTAGCCACACAAGGTTGTATCCTTTCACACATACACAGGATGCCACCCAAATCAGCCTGACCTTTCCCAAGAGTCATACTAAATAGTATCAAGTCTACTCATCACTAGAGACAGGCTTCACAACTGGGTATTCTGTCCTCTCCCACAGGTAAAGTTAAACCACTCTGCCACTCCATCAGACACAACTACCCTTTAAACTGCCTGCTCTCCTACTGAGGCAGGCATAAACTGACTGCTGCTGTGCTTCCCTGACTTTGCCATAAGTTATTTCATCACTTGTGTGCCCATATTGTATCTTTTTCTCCTTACAATATGTGTTTTGCTCCCTCTAGTGGTCACTTTGATATTTCATTGCTGTATTACCAGTTTATTCCCAAGCACTTTAAAAGTGCATGGAATAAACCCAGGGATACAGTGATGAAATATCAAAGTGACCACTGGAGGGAGAAAAAACATGTGGAAGGGGGGGTGACATAGTATGGGCACACAAGCAACAAACATAAGAAGGCTTAGGAACAAAACAGCTGGTTGGCAGTTTTATTTATTTATTTATTTATTTAATTTATAGCCTGCCCTCCCCGCCCAAGCAGACTTAGGGCAGCTTACAAAGGATAAAACGTAAGAACAATTATAACATAGATAAAACTATATAAAAACAATCTGATGTCATAAAGGCTCCTGTTCATTGACACAAGCCTTTCCCCAGGCGTTTTTCTTTTAGCCATCTGGTATTGTCAGCCTGGCTATGGGAATCACCTGGAAAGAGGTATTGTGCAGAGAAAATCTGTGGGTAGGGTTCTATTCTCCCTACCTGCATGGCCCTTTGATTTTAAAATCAGGCAACTTTTTCTTCTTTTTATGGGCCAAGCCAGATATGTTACCAAGAGATCTGTGAAGGGGGGAAAATAGCTGTATGAAGTCCTCATTCAGATTAGGGCCAAGGCACAGGGAAAGAGAACACTTAATCCTTGTACCTGCAGGGTGTCACTGATCAACACTGTCCACATTGTTAGTCTTAGAAGTGGAAAAAAGATAGGCAGAGGGTTTGGAGGCAGCATGAGGTTTGCCTTTCTTCTTCTATGCTTCAGGGATACTGAAAGGCACTATCTCATTTAACTGTGTAATTAGTGTTTACTCACAAGTTAGATATGGAACAGTCCAGAGGAAGTCGAGGTTCAAATCCTAGCTTACCAGGAATCATACCAGTTGACTTTGAGGACATGACACTCTCCCAGCAGAATGTATTTCACACGGTTGTTACACGAATCAAATGCAGTACAGAAGGACCACGTATGCTACCCCTGAGGTCTTTGCATTTTGAAGATTTATTAACACTACTTGGACATCATGACTATGTGCCAAACTAAAATACTTGAACGGATACAAAAAGCTCTGAACTGTAAAACTGCCAAGAGCAGCAGCTCTATGGGCTCCCACTGTATAAAATAAATAAAACAATTTGCTCATTAAAATAAATGTAGTGTTACTTACTGCACTCCATAAGTTTTTATGATCCCGTCCTCCCTTATAGGATTTTACTAACCATTCATGGTGAGTGTGTTGGGGGGGAAGACAAGTTAATATGAAGGCTTTTGTTACATAAACTATCCAGATTTGTTCAGTGCAATTTAAAGATGAATATTGGGTATTCTAAAACAAAGGGCCAGGTTCTAAACTGCCTTATAAACAGAACTCTATGGATTTTCATTATAGCAGAAAATCAAACATGGTTTGATTGGATAAGCACAGGGGAGAAAATGGTAAGGAAAGCCACACAGTTTCTCATGTTCCTTCAGGCTGTAAACAAGTAGGCATAATATTGCTGCTAGATTCTTCCAAAAGGCAACTCATTGTGCTAATGGAGCATGACCATGTTAGCCTAAGGGCTAACTTTCATCAACATTTTAGAAGCACTTAGAAAGAGATGCTTAAAAGAATGAAAAAATATCTCATGGTTAACATAAGACTTTGGTGTCAGAAATCCAGCTTGATTCTGACCAGTACATGTAAATACCTATCATAGAAAGACTGGTCTGTAGAAAAGAAGCTGTCTTAATTGAAAAGTAAGCCACTGTGATGGAGAATTGATTTTATTTACCAAGGATGTTTAATCATCTGGTGATTCACTGATGTCCTGCTTGAAAGTAGCAGTCATAAGAGCTGAACATTCAATACACCAATCATCTGCCCCAACAACTAAAACCTATCTGCCTGCGGGGGGGCGGGGGGGAGACAACTATACACATGCACCATTATTCCACAGCTGCTGCCACCACCTCTTAATTAAAAGAACGTTTTTACAGGAAAGAGAACAACATTTGACATTTCTCAGTTGAGGTCTATTATGTTGGTGTCTCTGTGTGCTTCATTACAGCACTATTCAGTGTCCATTAATAACTGCTGAGTTGTCTAAATCAGTTTGTACACATGCATTCTTACATAGTCTCATAAGACTACAGAATCCACCACAAATCCACAAAACCTCTTTGTTTTAAAAAGGTCTCCATCACTAAAGAGAGCCAGTTTGGTGTAGTGGTAAGGAACGCAGACTCTAATCTGGGAGAACCAGGTTTGATTCCCCACTCCTCCACATGCAGCTGCTGGTGTGACTTTGGATCTTTCAGAGCTGTTCTGTCAAGAGCAGTTCTCAAACGAGCAGTTCAGCCTCACCTACTTCACAGGGTATTTGTTGTGGGGAGGGGAAGGGAAAGGAGATTGTAAGTGAAGGTAATGAAGGGCAGGATTTAGATCCAATGGCCTCCTCCTCCTCCTTCTTCTAAAGATAGCTGGATCTCAAGGTGTGTTGCACTTGCAGTGCAGTATATTCCAGCACTGCACACACTGACAACTAAAAAGAATGGCAGCTGAAATGACCCAATCAAAGATAAACTTGTGGCAGTATATCCAAAATTTGCAGATTCAAAGAGACTACAAACTGTAAAACAAAGTTTGAGTCCAGTGGCACCTTTAAGAACAACAAAATTTAATTCTGAGTACAAGCTTCCATATGCATGCACACTTCATCAGATAATAGGGCACCGTTGGAGCCAGGGCTAGAGGTTAGGAGCTTGGGAGTGCTCCTGGATGCCTCCTTAACAATGGGGGCCCAGGTAGCAGCCACTGCGAAGTCAGCCTTCTATCACCTTCAGCTGATCAGGCAGTTGGTTTCCTTCCTCAAATACAATGACCTGGCAACAGTGATTCATGCAATGGTCACCTCGAGATTGGATTACTGTAATGCTCTCTACATGGGGCTTACCTTGTCCCAAATCAGGAAGCTGCAACTAGCGCAGAATGTGGCAGTCAGGCTGCTGTTGGGCTTCCCTATGCGGGAGCACATCCAACCTGCACTAAAAGCACTGCACTGGCTGCCTATAGCATACCGAATTCGGTTCAAGGTGCTGGTTCTTACCTTTAAAGCCCTATATGGTCAGGGGCCTATATACCTAAGGGACCGCCTTTCCCCACAAATTCCCCAGGGAGCATTACAATCAGGGTCCCAAAACCATCTGGCCCTTCCAGGCCCCAGGAAGCCAGGCTGGCTGTGACAAGGGCCAGGGCCTTCTCAGTGGTGGCTCCATACTGGTGGAATGAGCTCCTGGAGGACATCAGGGCCCTGCAGGACCTTTTACAGTTCTGCAGGGCTTGTAAAATGGAGCTCTTCCACCAGGCCTTTGATTAGGGAGCCGCACTACATAAAGTGAAGCCCTGGCCCCAACATTAACATCAACATTAATACCACTATTAACAGCCTGCCAAAACCCAGGCTATGACTTCTCACTGACTGCATACTGTGAATGCTGCTCATGTCTGCCATCGTAATATTAGCTGTACTAGCACTTTATATCCTATGTTTATGATTATACTGTTGTGATTTTATGAATTCCCTGTTTTAGTTGTTTTATACAGTTTTTGTAAGCCGCCCTAAGATTGCCTTGCAGAGAGGGTGGGATACAAGTCAAATAAATAAATAAAATATAAAATACCCAGCTGAATCTACAAATTGTGATTCTGTGGTCAAGAAGTAGGTCATGTCCATCCATGATCTGAGAAGGGGGTTGTTCCTTGTTCCCTGGTGACTGAAATTTAGTTTTCTGATTGCACAGGCTCTAAAGCAGCAGCAATTTATAAGTATAGCTCATTTATAAAGGCCCAACCTGGCCATGGCCCTTGACCTCAGGCAGTGACTACACAGCCACAAAGCCAATAGAACAGCATTCAAAACGATGAACATCAACCAACAGCAGTAAGGCAATCTGGTCTGGGGGCTCAACTTGTGTATAAACAAGGAGTCTGAACAAGGTAAGTCTGGCTAGCGATCTTATCCATATCAAAGATCTCAGTATCTATGCTATTTATACGTTACTGTGAGGCCCAAACCATAGAAAGTGAGTTCTATTTATTTTAGCCAAAACATGTTTTTCTTTTAATAGTAGATATATGAAGAGCAGATTTGTATGTGGACCTTGACATGGGGAACGTGAGTTTAAGCCATTTTTCCAAGGTGACATTTTTCCACCAGGCTACCCCAAATCCAGATCAGGGTCATGTTTACCTCAAACAAAATGCAGCTCCACGGGACTGTTTCAGGTCTGGAAGCTGGTGCAAGGAAAGGTTTAAAGCATCCTCTGCCCATATTTCAGTCCTCAATCTGAACTGATACGGAAAAGTAACCGGGAGCTCATTCAACGAACTCCAATCATCACACCTTTTAAAATTCTATGCAGTTTTAATTCTGTGTGCCTTTTAATCTATAATCTGTGCATTTAATATGTGCTTTTTTAAATCTTGTTAATTGGATTGGTAGGTACACTTTCTGTCCCCACAACATGGTTGATGCAATGAGCCTGAAGTAATAACCTTGGCACAGTTTTTCATGATGCTGAGAGAGAGCAAGGATATAGGAATAGATTCTTATGCCATAGCCATGTATGGAAAGGCCTCTGGAAATGCTTTTGCAAAGTAGTAATTCCTTGTGACAGATATAATGTGTATGATCACTCTAATTACCTGGAGAATTGCCTCTCATGGATACTGACAATTGAGTTTCCAAGCAGTCAATATAGTCACCACCATCCTCCATGCAGTGAAATCACTGACATGGAGATTCCTATAGAAGAATATCCAGGAGCCTCACAAATACCTTTAATTAAACAAGAACGGAGTCTAATATTCTTCAGTGCAAATGCTGGATAGAAGTGTTCTGACCCATGGCTGCTATGGACTTGGTGACACCAGAAGAATAAACTTCTCTCCACTTTTCTTTTATTGTGCAGCAGTACAATTTCCACAGCTGGGTGCAGAATTTTTTTAAAAAGAATGTAAAATTTCAACAACCAGTTAGAAGCACTTGTGATTACTTGAAAGAATAGTCTCAAGATCTGAAGGTGTTTTTAGGACATTGATAGCTAGCTTGCCTTGGATACATCTTGAAAGGCAGCCTGCAGGTTTTGACATTTGCTCTAGCTGCAAAGAAACAAAAAACACAGCAAAGCCAGATCTAGGGGTGTGCACAAAAAATGGTATTTTTTGGGTTCAGGTGCATTGAATCTGAAAAATATTAGGATTTCCTGATATTCCTGAATCCCAATACCATCCCAGGATTGCCAATTTTTTCAGCTCCAGTATAGCTTATAGGAACCATTCTAGTCGACGGTTCCCCTAAGCTGTAAATGGAGAATCAATGCAGGGGTATCTGGGACACCAGGGGGCTTCTGTTTTTTGAGGTAGAGGCACCAAATTTGCAGCATAACTGCTGGTACATCTCCCAAGTTTCAAAAAGTTTGGACCGGGGGGTCCAATTCTATGGGCCTCAGAAGAAGGTGCCCCCATCCTCCATTGTTTCCAATGGAAAGGAAAAAAGGTGTTTAAAGGGACACAGTCCCTTTAAGTGCCTTCTCCAAACCATAGCACAACTCCATGCCGTGGCAAGTGAACTCTGAAGATATTTAAACTTTAAATGCCTTCTCCAAGCCATGGCATGGAGTGAACTCTGAATGCATTTAAAGTTCCAATGACTTCTTCAAGCTGAGTGTTCGCTCCTGTAATTGTGGCTGTCCAGTGGCCTCAAAAAGTCCCAAATATTTTGGGGGGTTTTCAGGGTGGCCAGTTTCAGATAGCCGAATCACTAACTCCCTCAGTGACTGGCTGAGAAAATATACTGAGCACACACCCCTAGCCAGATCTGCAAGTATCTGTCAGAAGCTGAAGGGTTAAAAGAAGTATCAATAATGAGAACACAATTTTAGTCTTACAAAATTGCTTACCTATTAATAATAGATGACCCAAGATACTCAGTATGATGTCAATACTTGTACAACATTACAAAGTGAAACTGCCATAGCAGTGAAATGTTAGAAAATAGGGCTGGCAGATTCATGTGTGAAAGAAAAATTCCCCTGAGGATGCCTCTGTGTGTATATTCTCAACCGCAATATTTTTAGATTAGAAAAAAGTACTTTTTTCTCCTTGGCTTCCTAATGGTTCAATGAAGTCATCCAATAGTCATATCTGATAGTGTGCATACTTATATAACACATTCAGCGGCATGGTTCCAGTTGTTATAGACTCATCCTAAAAGGTTCAAGCAGCTTCTGAAAGATACTGGATATCATCTTCTGCTATTTCAGTAAGTAAAGAATTGAACATGTATCAGGAAGTACTCAGTTCTTCTGAACCTGTTTTATGCTCTTTAAAAACATGAGTTCCCCTTGGATCAAGGGTGGGCAGAAGCTCACTCAGGAGTGATCATTCACTCTCCAAGCAATTAAAATTAGCTCTCTGCCCCTCCTCCAGTGCTACAGTAACCACTCTCTTAATCTTCCTTTTAAAGCTTCTACAGCAGCTTCTCTCCTCTTTCCCTTTCATGCAAAGAAGAGGCATACAGCTTTGCCCTGAATGGGAAAATGACAGTATGGGAAAATGGTCCTCTCGAAGCCTCATCCCTGTCCAGTGGGAGTTCAAAAGCTCCATGACTGTCCTAAGTCACAGCCAGAGAATGCCTTTCACTTCTTTATTCTCCTGTATCCACTATTCACTCAGTATTTTCACACACACCCTAATTTTAAGTGCATCTCTTGCAGGAGACTTGAGACTCCAGCACTCTTTCTTGCACTCTTGGGAATGGAAGGATCGACCTGCCCCCTTCCCTTACTTCCCCTTTGATAAAAGTGACTAATCAAGGCATGGTATGGATACAGAAATCACACTTCAAGTATTCAAATTATAAAGGTTTAACAAAAGAATAAAACAAACACAATTTCTCTATGCCACAGAACTGAGCAAAGATTAGAAGCAAAACAAATAAATACAATCCTTCTAACCTTGTTCTATATTTGTCACTAACAGATGTTGAAATAAGGACAGGCACTTTCCCCTTGGAGGTACAAGGCAATATAAAAGTTCCATTACCTCAGTTTTCAGAGTCGGGACTTTTCCTGGTCAAGATGGAGTTCCTAGGTAAGACTAGGTAAACCAGATTAGAGCGGAGTACTCTAATCTGGAGAACCAGCTCTGATTCCCCACCTCTCCACATGCAACTACTGAGTGACCTTGGGTCAATCACAAGTTCTCTCAGAGCTGTTATCTCAAGAGCAGTTCACTCAGAGCACTCTCAGCCCCACCTACCTCAAAGGATATCTGTTGTGGGGAAAGGATATTGTAAATCACTCTGAAACTCTGAGTGAAGGGTGGGATATAAATCCAATCCCCCCCCCCTCCTCCTCCTCCTTCTTCCTCTTCCTCCTCCTCCTCCAATGGCCAACAGAAACTCTCCACCGCTTCCTCATGGTCAGGGAATATATTATCTCCCCTTGCCCACCCTCTTGTGGGTCATCCCTTTTGTGGGTCATTTATATGAGCTCACTTCCAGGTGGGGCTGTGGCCTCATGAACTTCCTGAAGCATGAACCAATTTGAAAACCCAAACCACAAACCTCCACTTTTCCGGTTCATGCTCATCCCTAGTTGGCACCAAATTACTCCATGCTGGTAAAATGTGTCAAGCTGCTTTTCCCTGGTGTATCAACTAATCTTGAGAGATTCTATGGCTTGTTGCCGTAATAAATGCCTGACTGACTGACTGACTAATCCCGAGAGATGTTCACTGTTTCCTCACCACAATCCTGTAGTGTAGACCTAATTACAGAGAATCTGAGTGGACATTCTGGGGTACATAGCACTCACAGCAGTAGCAGCCTTTTCAATCCACCCCTCTCACTTCATGCTTATATACATGCACCCTTGCTCTGGAAGAGAATATACTATCAACTCTTTCTTCTATGTGCCTCTTCCAGGTGTATATTTTTAGTCTGTGGGGCAAGTCAAAATAGAGGGAATACTTTTGGAAAGCAGCAGATGAAAGATTTACCCATCCAAGCTCTGAAACACTGTAATCTTTATACAAGCTATTCATGGGGGATAAGTCTATAAATGGCTACTAACCATGGTGAGTGCTGGAGAAGACTCTTGAGAGTCCCTTGGACTGCAAGGAGATCAAATCATTCAATCCTAAAAGAAATCAACCCTGACTGTTCCCTGGGAGGCCAGATCCTGAAGCTGAAGCTCAAATACTTTGGCCCCCAAATGAGAAGGGAGCACTCACTGGAGAAGACCCTGATGCTGGGAAAGATTGAAGGTCAAAGAAGAAGGGGACAGCAAAGGATGAGATGGTTAGACAGTGTCATCGATGCAACGAACATGAAATTGAGCAAACTTCAGAGGACAGCGGAAGACAGGAGGGCCTGGCATGATCTGGTCCATGGGGTCATGAAGAGTCGGACTTGACTGTGTGACTTAACAACAACAACCATGGTGACTGAGGGGAATCTCCACATTCAGAGGCACTAAGCCTCTGAATCCCAGAGCCAGGAGGCAACATCAGGGGAAGGCCTTGGGCCTCTATGCCCTGTTGTTGCCCAGCCAAAGGAACTGGTTGGCCACTGTGTGAGAGAGGATGCTGGACTAGATGAACCACTGGTCTGATCCATCAGGGCTCTTCTTATGTTCTTATTGTTTTGTGACTGGCCTACCAAGCGGCTGTTCTGCTACTGGTTACTGCCACTAAGACAGCCTTCTGTGACTGGGAACTTCCACAGCTCTTGAAAAAAATTAAGTAGTTCCTAGAACCATTAGGTCTGCCTTAGATGCAGGAAATAATTTATTACTGCAAACACAACTACTTACATGCATGCTTCCACTGAAGAAGGTGGTATAGCTGGATTTCTGGTGGTTCAGTGCATTTTTGGAAATCCACTTACACTCAAATCATTCACCGAATCTTTTGTCTAGGTTCTCTAAAATCTACTGAAAACCAAAGCAGATGGAAGGCAAGAAATGACACCATGGCAATGAACCAATTTTAAACAGAAACAGTGCTTTTATTTGGGCTTGAAGAACTATATTATTATTCTTCATCATCCCAAAGAGAACTGCTTTCTCAGATACAAATACTATCATACTGTGCATTGTTTAAATGAAAACCATCTTTCATGCTGTACTCTCAGATTCCTAAAAAAGAGCCATTTCCAATCTGCCAGAGTTCTTTCTATAAGGCATGGTGGATACCTAAAGAATTTATATGAAAACTGGTGAATTTATATAGAACTCTGAAGGTCATGCTCAGGTGAAATGAACTCTATAAAAAGAAATGTAAAGAGGCAGCTTAACGTCAGCACCAAACTTATTCTGTAAGAAAAGTAGTAACATACAGGGGTCATTTCCTGCCAGATCGCAGCAGAGCAGTGCTCCAGCAGTAAGGAGCCCAGGGCACCACCCCCTTGCTGCCATTCCTGGAGCCCCCCTGCTGCCATTCCTGGCCCACCTGTGCAGGTGGATGGGCTAGGGAAGGCCTGAAGAGCCCCTGCTGGCTGGGGGGATTTAAATGCCTTTCTTTCCCTTCCCCAGATGGGAAGACATCTGGAGAACATCAGGTAGGGAACCCAGGCATGTCTGCCTCCCTGCCCTCCCCTCCTCCAGGAGGGGAGGGGAGGCGGGCAGACATGCCCCCCTTCCCCTGAGATTCCACTTCTGCGGACAAACTCAGGGGAGTGGGGGGGGATTTAAATGGCTTTCTTTCCCTTCCCCATCTGGGAAGGGAAAGCATGCCATTCTAAATATGCCTGAGTTCCCTGATCGATCTTCTCCAGGTGCTCCACAGTTGCGGGGCACCTGGAGAAGATCAGGCAGGAAACCCAGGCATGCTTGCATGCCTGCCCTTTGTCAGGGGGTGTGGTATATGCAAATGAGTTAAGCAGATGAGCTCATGTACCTCGTTTTTATGAAATGACCCATTATATAACTTCATTTGAGCATGTAATGCACTGAAGTCATAAACTGAACCCTACAACCATATTTTGTAGTGTTTAAGAAGTATTTGAATCTGCCTAAATCTTAATCATACTAAAGTAATCCTGTGTAAGGCAAAGCACCCCTGACTGCCTCTCAAGGGTTAATGTGAAATGGAACAGACCTAGTTCTTCCTGCAAGTGTTACTAATTGGTCTTTCAGCCTGTACAGTTTTTACCATCTTCAAGGTCGGGGATGAAGGTGGCATGACTAGCATCTCATGAGAACCTGCCACCCATAGAAGGGAGGGGGGAGAAGCGCTGGAGGTGATGAGGTAATCTTCTAGAGGCTTCTTCAGCAAGTATGCTCTGATTGGATGTCACCCTTACCAGATGTCACTGGGCCAAAAACTAATTCAGCTAAGACCCAGAGGAGAGAGCGACTAGCTGAGATCCTGATGGACTGAAGGCCTAAACTATGACCTGCTTGAATTGCAATTGCTAGCAACATAGGGAATTCCTGAACTTTGGCCTGGGATTTTGTTAGAAAAGTGTTAGACAGCTGAGCTAGTCTTTCTTGTTTTCTTGCGGCATGATGTTAAAGTATTGACTGTTTAGTACTGAGACTGATGCATGAAGAGTGATTTCAGTTCATACTTTATTAGTACACAGGAGAACTTAAGATAACTGGTGTGGCCCATGGCCTGCTTATATTCCAGTTCTAAACACACCCAACACACATCCGTGACTGGCTTATTTACAAACAGCTCCCCCTATTGGTTCTCAGTTAGGATCTGGGCTGGCCAATAGGCAAGTTCTTGCATCCTTCTCTTCTATTGTCTTTGGGATGCGACGTTCGGCTTGTCCGCATGGCCACATGTGAGCCCGACCGCATGCGTGGTCTTCCTTGGTACATAACACTGTGTAACTAGCCAATTGACCTTGCCAACTTTCCCCAGTTCTCCTGCATGCGTTAAACTGCTCTCATTCAGGGCTGAATTCCAAAACTGTCAGTACTCGATTCTTGTCAGCTAGGACTGAAATCAGACTGCATCTCTCCTCAGCATCCAGGTCAGAAGTCTTTCTCTGCTCAGCTGATGCTAACCAATCAGATTTCTTGGAACAGCCTTTCATTCAAGGCTCTCTGACTCTATGAGGAATTGACCCTTCACATCCTTCATCTTCTGTTACTGCTGTTTACACAGCAGTTCTAAGCTTTTAAAAAATGCAGTCCATCACAGATGCCATTTGAGAGCCAGTGTGGCATAGTGATTAGACTAATACTAAGGAAAACTGGGTTCAAAACTCCACTCAGCCATGATGTTCCCTGGGCAATCTTAGACCAATTGCTCTTTTCAGCCTAATTGCCCTAACAGAAGTATTGTAAAGATAACATTAAGAAAGGGAAAAACACAGACTGCCTGAAACTTCTTGGCACAAGAGCCAGTTAAAATGTGAAAGATAGGGATGAATAGATCATTGAGCAAATGAGACTATCCTACTTTACCTTGTAGATTTTTAAGGTGTCAAAGTATTATTAATAAATCAGCTAATTTGTTCAAGTAACAAGGCTTATCAGAGACAGCATTCTCCATGCATTCTTAGTGTCAGGCTGATTCCCAAGGGACAGAGCCCAGGGCTGCCATGCCCTCCAGCAACCTTTAGTGGTGGATCACAAGGCATCAGTTGTTGGAGCGGGGGGGGGGTTGCATCTCACCCTAGCTCCCTCTCTCTTGCTCCACTCCTCTCCGATGACTGAAAGGTGTAGAGATGTGGTCCATCCTCCTTGGCTACTCTGCTTCCTGCCTTCTAGAGGATTTCCTGTGAGCAGGGCAACCCTGGCTTTGTTTAAAGCCCCATGAAAGAAGGTGTGGTCCTGGTGGGTATGGGTAACAGAAGCAATTCGGTTCCCAGCCCAAACCTTACCTTCTTGCACCCCTACCTTCCCTGCTACCTTAGTGGGCCTCTTCTCTGGCCCATGATGGCCTGAGAGGGATGGGGATGCTGCTGGCCTCATCTGTGGGATTCCCGCGTGCATGGCTTGGTGGCAGAGCCCCTCCTCATCGTACAGCCATCCTGGGCAGCATCCCATCTAAGCCTCCCTGTGCTGCAGCCCACCCAGCCCTTCCTCACCTGCACAGATGGCGCTTGCTGTAGTTGCTCCAGCCATCAGCAGGACCTGCAGCACCCACCCGGGAGACACCAGTCCTGGTAAATTCAGGAGCAGAGCTCTTGACCTTGAACACTTACCTTAATGCTGGCATTTACCTAATGAAAGACAAAAAGTCTTTAAATTATGCTTTTCCAAGACTTTGCACTGTAACATGATGTGCTGTTCTTTTCTCAATAAAAATAAGTAGTCCCCTCAGCAAACATTACTTAGAATATGTTCAGCTTCTGAGATGGACAATGCTATCAATGATGAGTAATGTTTCAGGGATGTTATCTTGGGCAAAAAGGGTTTGGGGTTTTTTTGCCCTTTTCAAATTTTCTTTAGCAGCAGTATATTTATGTAGCAAATGACTACTTTCAATGTGGATAAACCAGAACTGCAATATGTATACTCAGCCTTACTAATACATATTTTAAAAATGGCTTAATAGGAGCTGACAAAGTAAGCAATTCTGTGTTAAATAAAAATTAGAATGAGAAAAATCAGGGTGAGAATGAGCAACACAGTTTTGGAATGAAAGGTGCTCAGAGCTGTGTTTCAACTCTACCATCAGCAGGATAGCGAACATTCAGAATATTTGAATCTGATTAAAAACAGCATTGATTTCCAGGTGATTACTTGATACAGCAAAGTTCCATATGGTTAACAACTGGGATGAGTGCTTTTAAGGCCCAACTGTGCAATACAATTAAATTTGTTGAATGATTATAAAATATGTGCCTAACACCAGAAAGTACTCATTTTTACGTATATCACACCCATTCTAGATTCAGATGTAGCAAGCCTCCAAATCCTTTTTATGTAGATTTGGTGACCTTGGACTGTTCAGGTAGAATTCTCTGGAGTAATTTTGTTCCTATAATATTACTTCAAGTATGCAATACTAAAGCTACCTTTTGAAATTGCCTTCACCATTGGTGTTCTCTCAGTTTGATCTTCTCATTGCATGTGACATTAGTGGTATTCAAGAACCCTGCAGATCACATACCAGCTCAGTGCAATAAAATATAAACAAATTATCAATAAAATAAAAACAAATATAAGATAAATAAAATATAAAAATATAAACAAATTATTAATTAAGACAAATTACTGTCTTCAGGCTCATGGGTAAATATGAGCACTCACACACTTACAATGCAATGGCCATTCATAAGCAGAGAAAACAATAGGAAAATTACCATCTCTAACTAGCTTTTGTGTAACTGTGGTTTTGAGATTAAGTATGTCCTATTAAAAAAAACTAGCTATAGATTCTAGTTCATATCTACATATTAGAGGTTCTAATGGTTCTTTGTAGAAGGTTTGTACTCTTTGATAGAAACTGCTATAAGGTATAGATTCTTAGAGAGCTCAGAAAGATTTAACTGCACACACAGAAAGGAGAAAAAAGAAAAAGAGATTATACTAAATACTGTGATAACTGCCTCCAGCACTGCACTGTTAGCGAACTGCAATTCATATAACAGGAGGAACACATAATTCTAAACATCCTGTTACCTCCCTGAAAATGGTGCACTTTAATTAATTACACCTAAAATTCATCTGAAGGCTCACTCATAAAGTATCTTAATATGACAAAGATTCTTAGGATTTCTTTTCCTCTGAACTTTAGACGCAAATACTTCTAAAGTAATAGGCTCTTCTTCCACATCATTGACTCCTGCTAGCAAATGGAGGACTGATGTCAGGCTAGCAACAATGGACTGATGTCAGGCTATAAGGTAAAAGTTACAGAGAGGAGGAGAAGAATTCAAAATGGGGCTGTCAGAGAAGTTTTGGATTGGCTTGGATATACTCACCTGAGAATGCCACTAGTACTTAATCTCATTTCCTCTTTTAATCTGCCTGATGTCTTAACAAAGCTCAAAGTATATAGATGATGGACTAATACAACTATTATACTCCCGACAGAGCCTAAGCAGCAGTTCAAGAGAACATGAAGCCCGACAACTTGTCTACAAGGTTCTTGACCAGATCTTGATTCATGAGAATCAGATAATACAGTCACAAGATTAACAGGAAACAGTTATGCACTTCAACAGTACCTAAACAATCTTCTTCTGGCCAAATCTTTTGTAGACTTCACCTGAATCTTTCACATCCTCCCTTTAGTTTCTTCATTGGCTTCATCTCAAAACTCTCACCCTATCATTCAGGAAGACAATAAACTGGAATTTTCTATTAGGCAGACAAGCCTGGAAATTATTTAGAACAGTTATATTTGCCCAGAATCAAGATGATGTGTTCAAAGATGTTTTCAGTTATGTCAGATGATGATTAGGAGAACAAAGAATATCTTCATGTTATAGTTCTATTCTACTTGGAATTTGATATGAAGTATGTTGTAGTAGTCACAGCAGGATCTGGGAGACTCAGTTTTGAACACCCAGTCTGCCATAGAAGCTTATTGGGTAACCTTGGGCCAAGTCTCACATTCTTAGCCTAACCTGCCTCAAAGGGTTCTTGTGAGGATATAATGGAGGACTGGAGGTTGGAAAACTATGTAAGCCACTTTAGGTCCTCACCAGGAGAAAGGAAGGATGTAAATGAAGTACAATAAATAACACTGAGTATTATTGGGAAGAATGACAGTCACAGATGTCAGACTGCTTCATAAAAATGAAAAGCACAAATAACTTGACCATACCACACAACAACAGTTCAAACCAAGGACTATGCTACCAACAATATATGCTTCAATAACTAGTCTGACAACTCTGGTTCTGATATCTCACATCTCTCATAAGAATCTATCACTATAATTATTAAATTATTCACAATTACAAAAAATCTGAACTTTTGACTCTGTACAAATGTAGTTGAACTGGCATTCATCTTTGAATGATGCTACTAGTTTGGGTCTACACTGACCTTTAAGTAAGCTAATTAAAATGCCACACACCCCTATAATTGATCAAGTTACAATGAAGAGAAAAACCTACCCTGGAAAAAAAAATGTGGGTGGAGAGGTCACTTCACTAAGAAGTGCTCCTATGAAAATGCATCTGCTTCAGTGAAACTGAGCTCATACTGAACCAGAGCACCTGCTTCCCTTAATTAAAACAACAGACTAATTCCTGTAATCATTACATTTGTCAGTACTATTAATCAATTCACCCTTTACACCAATGTTTGTGTTTCTTTTCTCTACCCATAGGGAAATTCTTCTTATCTAGTCTTGTGATTCATTGGCCCATAGCAAATATCTGCTCTATTTATCAGGTTTTCACGTAACTGGATTCATGAAGTCTTTCCTATCAGTATATTCTTAATGCACTGACATTTGTCCAGTGCAACACATAGAAGCAAAACACAAACTTTTTGTAGAATGCACTGTAGCTTTAAAGCTAATTTTCTATTGCGTAATGTATGCCACACTGAGATACTATGATTTGGCGCCCCATAAAATTTATGGACACAGTGAAATAATAGGAAAGATTTTGAAAAAAGACACTCTAAAATTTTGAGGGAAACTGAAATATATGCAAAACTTACTTTCCTCCCAGGCCTAAAAATATTACTGAACAAACAAAATAAAACATGATTCATAACTTAGTTTTATTTTTAAATTTCATACATGCCTAATAGTACAATTCTGTACACTATCTTCATTTTATTAAAAAACAAAGAAACGACAAGGGTACCCAATACTTGAGAAAGCTGCAAACTGCTGCATCCTATGCTACCATAGCCTACTGCAATAGTTATACTTAACTTTTCACCATCTGAGAGGTAACAAAAATAAAAGTTGAAGTCAGAAAACAAATTCTGTAGTACTATTTACTTATTTCTTACTGTTTTCACAACCAGAGCCATAAACAGCAAATTCTGTAGTATTTCAACAGAGAGAATCATAGAGTCATGGTGGGCAGAACTGCCAATGTAAAAACTTTACCTTAAGAGGCATTTTATTCATTCTATTACAGAAATGTTTCATGGGATTTTTTCCCCAACACCCCTCCAACTTTTCATTAGAAAAATTGGGGGGGGGTAATTCTTGGGGGAAATAGGGGGGTCAGTTTTCTCCAGGGTTCCTACCCCCCAAGCCTTCACACCCCATGCATGGACAGACTCCAGTATGACGAAGCTTTGTGGCTGCTTGAAGAACTTACTTCTGCTGGAGCTAACACTAGACAAGCACCACTAATAACCTGAACATTCAGTTATATGGGATAACTGAAGGTTTGGTTCATGCAGCAGTCTGAGAACCAGTCTACGTGTCTTGAAATGCATCTAAGTGACTGTAGCAAGCATCTGTATTTCTCCCCCAACACCCAACTATGGCTTGGGAGCAACTTCAATATGAAAAACAGTAAAGGGAAAAGGGTTAGCATCGAAGGTGGAATACTGACACCCGAGGCCCACTGGAAGGAGACAAAACCCTGCTGCCTGGGTGCTGGTAGGACGTCACTCCCCTCTATAATCGTGGCCCTAGATAGGAATTGAATTGAATTGTGTAAACCACTCAGAGACCCCTCGGGGTTAGAGCGGTATATAAATTGAAAGTATTTTTTTTTTCCGCCTATCACACTTTTTACTGCAGGTTTTCAGAGCTGTAAGCCTGTCTTACACACCATTCTTTTTCCTCCAGTGTATTTATTCTGCAGCTACAGTTTTAAAAATGTACTTTCCTAAACTGGAGTGGAACGTCACTTGTAACATGTGGAGGGTGGTGTCCAATATTTGTTTGTTTGTTTTCATTTACGCAATTGCCCTATCACAGCTGTGCAGTGGCGTCCAGCAAACACATTCCATTTAAACCCTCATGGTTCAGGTTTATCGTTAGTTCCCTGAATGAAAGGGAACAAAAAGGAATGCAGGCAAAGGGAGAAAACCCACTGTTGAAACTGATTAGACTTTTTCTGAAACTGATAAGCAGCTGCAAAGCCCCATTTTCCATACTGCTGAGCACTAGGGGATTCTCTGCTGGGCTAGAAGCCACCGTGAAAAATGGAAAAGAGTCACACAATCTCATAATATGGGGGAACACACTGAGTGTGCAGAATGCACAGTAGAACCCACTGGCACTGTAAGCTGTGGTTGTTGGCAATGTGTGTCTGTGTGTGCACACGTGCACCTGTGTAAAGTCGGCTGCAACTCCACCATGCTTTGCACAGGGCTGCAATTTGTATGGGGAGAAGTCCTCTGGAAGAAGCTCTGGAGAGCTTTTTTAGTCTTGTGCTACTAAATTGGGGGGGGGGGGAGGTATTTTTACTGATGCCCTAGTGCAGCTGCATAGTAATGCTAATTTCCTGCCCTTGCAAATTTGCACAGATTTCTCTTTGTGATTCTCTAATTAGATCCTGTACACTGTCATGATCTTGGCAGTTTTTTTAAGCCTATCCTCTTCCTCCAAATGGACTGATCCCAAGCAGTTCACAGTTCGGCGGTTCTCAGAATATCCATGTAGCTCAGCTGACATTTTAATGGTAGGCTGCCAGAGACTGCCAAAATGGTTTCCCCCTTAACTTTGTTCACTAAAGTATTAAAGGGAAAAATGCTTTCAAAGCTTTAGGCTTCCTATCCAAGTATCTTTCTCTCTTTACATCTCATGTCAATTTTATTCCATGCTGACAATCCCCCCCCCTTTATTTTGTTTGTATGCAGCAGTGAAATCGTGGGGGGGGGTTGCACTGGGGGACGCTGCCATTTTCCTCCTCTCTGATCCCCCTTTCAAGTCAATACCAGCAGGGAACTAAACCTCATGCAGTTCCTTTTAAACTTTCCCCCCATTGTTTTAATTTTTTGTTCAGCGATCTGAGACTAGCGATAGTCTGATATCATTAGACCCATGTCGCTTGTAAAAAAAAATAAACATTTTAAAATGAGGGGAAAATGAATGTTGTACACTGATAAAGGGTAGAGGATGGTGGAAGGTGAAAAGTGGGTGGAACAACCTTGATGTGGGTGGGGAGTGACCTTCAAGGGGCAGCAAAAGGGTAGGGGGAAATTCGAGGGAATCCTTCAGCTTGAAAGTGAAACAAGGCAAAAATCAGCACAAAAGCACTCTCAGAAAACCTGGAGAAATGTGACCAGAAAGTGAACTGAGCACTGAAGGGAGGGAAATCAATGCAGAATGACAAGGAAAGCCCAATGGACATGCATGTTGAAAGTGAGGGAAAACACCCATGCATACTAGGCCACTGTCTCTGTGAGCAAATTCCTAGACACCCAAGGAAACTGGCCCAGTGAGACTTGTTAGTTGTAACTTACTTGTTCCACAGTTTTAGTGAGACTTACTCATTACTAACATTAGCTAGATTGAGACTAAGAACTTTTAAAAAATCTTAAATGAGTTGAAAAATTTAATATTAAAACTAGTCTTATAATGGAGAAATGTATGAATACTCACATGCATACATGCACACACAGAGTTCCAGGCTGAGATTCCTGAAACAACTGAACTTAAAGTATTTAGGCAATCTTCAATCATTATTCCTTACATTGCTTTGAAAATCTCTGTGCATTGTTGCAAAGTATTTATATTTTCATTGTGTTGGGTGGGGGACACACTGATATTTCCTTGATGCTTACAGATGTGAATGCATACAAGTACTGTGTGACTGTGTGAATTCTTCAATGACAATTCATTTTTAAAGAAATTATGGTTTTGCCTTTGCCACAATATGTTTTCTTCTGTGGTACTCATGGCAGCAGTTGTTGTTGTTCAGTTGCACAGTCGAGTCCGACTCTTCGCGACCCCATGGACCAGATTACGCCAGGCCCTCCTGTCTTCCACTCTCCGCTGAAGTTTGCTGAAGTTTGCTCAATTTCATCACGGCAGCAGAGGCAACCCCATTTCTCAGCTACACCATATCAGGTGGAAGTTCAGATTAAGTGCTTTTCCATTGGGCCCCAAAAGGTGCTCCCATGGTGAGTATCCCAATCCCATCAAGTAAGTGTGATAAAGCCCTAGTTCTCCTCTGGAGTTTGGAGATAGGGAAGATGAGGGGTCATTTCAAGTCCGAACACACAGGAGCAGCGCTCCGGCAGTTAGAAGCTGCTGCCCCACCCCTTCTTTGCCAAAAGCCCTGCTCAACTCACCACCAGTCCAGGAGCTCCTGGGCCACTCAGTAGTGCCTGTCTGCAGCCAAGCACGTGTGGCTCCTTTAAAGCTGCCAGTCCTTTCTGCCGCCTCTTCACCATCTGGGACCAGGCGAGCAAACAGGCGCTCTTGGACTCTTCTCTCACTGCTCCAGATGCTCTCAGCCACTTTCTGCAGCTCCTAACTGCTGACTTGAATAGGCAACCACTTTCCCTCCTGCCCCCAAGACGCTTCTAACTGCTTCTAACAGGGCTTTTGGTGAGGAAGGGGTGGGGAGGCGGCTTTAAGATGGTGCTCGAGAATGGTGCTTCTAATTGGGCCAGGACAGGAGGGTTGGCGGTGGGGCTGCCAAGTGGACAAAATGTGTATGAGGGCGGAGGTACAGATGATCCCGCACAGGAAGGCTGTGGCGTGCAGGGCCAGCTCAATGAGGAGCAGCCCCAACAGCTGTGCCATCTTCCAACCAAGGGCAGGAAGATCAGGCAAATGAGTGAGGAGAGGGCCACCAGCCTGAACATGAAGCCAGCTGGGTGACCTTGGGCCAGTCACAGTTCTTTCAGAGCACTCTCAGCCCCTAAAAACAAGTCTAGTTTGCAAATAGCATAATTTGTTGTTGTTCAGTCACACAGTCGAGTCTGTCAGGCTGCTGGGAGGAGTTGCCAGCGCCCAGCCCAGTGCCTTTAAGATGATAGGCAGGCAGCCGTCCAACAAGGGCAGCCTCCCTCTGAATAGAGAAGCAAGCCACCTTGGGAAGTCTCCCTTTCACACTATTAATTTAAATGTTCTTTAGAAAGGTGTGGAAGTGCTAGCTCCTTGGGAAGGTAGTGCTGGGTAGTGCTTACAGTAGTTGCCTTAGTTTTTTAAACTTTATTTTGTTTATACCCCACCTTTTCCCCCCAGTGGAGACTCAAGCTGGCTTGCACAATTTGCCTCTCCTCCATTTCGTTCTCACAACAAACCTGCAAGGTAGGTTAGGCTGAGATTGTGTGACTGGCCCCAGGTCACCCAGCAAAGGTCTTAGTCTAACACTCTAACCACTACATCACACTGGCATTTACAGCCTGGGATCAAGCTATAGGACAGGCATACCTCTTCCTAGAGGTAACATCTAGACTACAAACTTTATTGGGTGTATTGGGGGCTAAATTGTTTTGCAATAGATTGAGCTCAGCAGAAATTTAGGAGAGTGAGTGAGCAGGTTTTCTATGAAACACAGGTTGCTGCTGGTCAAACCCGCCCCCTGCCCCTCCCTGCCCCTGCCCCCCCCTTTAGGCAGATATTATTTAGCAGCTCTGGTTGAATTTTCACATCGTTGGCTGTTGGTGAAACTATAGCAATCATTTGCAACTGGATTTCTCTGTGTGGGACAAGCCAGGTGTGGCTGCAGGTTTTCAGGAAGACAATGGATGGTGCTGACAGGCAGCATCCTGGGAGAGGGCTACATAAAGCCCTTCCTGCTTTTCTCAGCCAGAGACTGTTTGACATTTGCCCTTGGAGAAAGAAGGTGTTCAGCAGCAACCTGTGTGTTTTAATTGATGCATGCCACAATCCAGTGTTGTTCCCCTCTCTCACACAAAAGATCAGGCCTAGAACAAGGAGTAAGAGAGGTTTCAAAGGAGGAGAAGTGGAAGTGAATGGAAAAGCATGACTGAGTGGATGACAGCACAAGGGAACATCTGAACTATGAGATCAAGGGGGTTTGGGAAGAAGCAGCTGGGTGTTGTAGTCTTGAAGGTGATCCACAGGAGAGTACCAAGGTGCCTTTGTAAGACCTGAGTGAAACAGAGACACGGGCACCTCCACACATTACAAGAAAATGATGTTTTCCAGAAAGTTCTGCATTGCCTTGATTTAATACTTCAGTTAATACAAAAACCTGCAGCCCAATTACTAGTGGGTACAAGGCAGGAAATACATGTCACACCTGTGGAGGGGTGGTGGCTCATTGGAAAAACTTCTGCTTGGGGTTCAATCCCTGACATCCCCAGTTAAAAGGACCAGGCAGTAGTAGGTGTTGTGGAAGACCTCAACCTGAGACTCTAGAGAGCTGCTGCTAGTCTGAGTTCACAGTACTGACCTTGAGGGACCAAGGGTCTGATTCATTATAAGGCAGCTTCATTTGTGTTCATTCTAGAATAACCCATCCTGCAGCCACTCCATCAGTTGCTGGGTCCTCAAGGTACTGGTTGCCATGTATAAGACCCTTCATTAGAGGCTGCATCTTCTACTATGTTACAGCAGCTTTGGTCTTCTGAAGAGCTCGCCAGGAAACACCTGGAGATTTTTGGGGTAGAGCCTGATTGATGGGTGTTGCCTTCTGACACACTTCTGGTGATGTCAGGGGGTGTGGCATATGCAAAAAAGTTATGCTAATCAGTTATGCTAATGAGCTCCTGCACCTCTTTTTCTACAAAATGACCCCCGGACATCCCTGTAATTGTGTTGCCCTTCTGACAAGTTTGAAATATGACACAGATAACCTCAGCCCTTTTTATAAGGTTCGTGGAAGTATTTGCTGATACTACTTTTTCCAGGTCCCCAACCTGGATGGCCCAGGCTAGCCTGATTGCAACACATCTCAGAAGCTAAGTAGGGTACTTGGGAGGGAGGCCATCAAGAAAGTCTGGGGTTGTTATGCAGAGAGAGGCTTGTTTCTTGCCTCAGAAACTCTATGACATTGCCATAAGCCAACTATGACTTTATGGCATTCTTCCTAGGAATTTAGGAGGGCTGTGGTTTCATCAGAAATCATTCAGTTGGTAAAATGGTTTTCCAGGGGAAATTTGTGATAGAGTATTGGGTATATTTTTTTCTTGAAAATCATTCCCCAAGAACTGGAATTCACGGGACTCTAGACCCACAAGAAACCCAAGTGTCTTTCAATCTTTGTTCAGCAAATTAGCCATAACTCCATTATGAATAGTCATATAGCAACCATTCATGGCAAAAATTAATTTTAATGTGTTTAATGTTCATACAAGATGTGAGTTGATCAGAAATTATTTAAGGTGTTATATGCAAACAAAATTAAAGTCTTTATGCATGTTGAGACACTTTAAATATTTTTGTTAACATACTTGAAAATATATTCCATCAAAACAGGTGCAAATAATTCAAAAGGACTTTGACCATATAGGACTTCAACCAGAAAACTGCATATAACAATGATCATGTTGAGGTACATAGGTTGGTAATCCCATGCCAAATCAATATTTTTGGCACAAAAAGAATACATCAGAATCATGCATTTTGTTGAAATATTTCACTTATTACACATGTTGAAAATTACAGTCTATTATTAATTATTATTATTATTATTATTCGTCACTGAGGGAATGGTCATAGTTTATTCAAGCTCACATTTCCTGTTAAATGTATGCTTACTTTTGTTGACATGGAATAGAATATATGTTGCCTACAACTATCATTAAGGCCTTATTCTAAAGCTCAGAAGCTTCTTAAAAATGTGGAGTGTGGTATGTCAAAAGCAGAAGCAATACACCAATAATAGATAGCCAAAAGGGGGGGGGGGAGAGATTCCTAATTTTCCAGGAATTTCTATGCCCATTACTTCCTCTGTACAACAGATCAAATAGAGATGTTAGTTAATTCACCTACCAGTGACCAGCTCATCGGGAACATTTAATGGCAATATTTTTTAGACATTCTGGGCTGCTGAATTTCTGAAAAATGCAAAAATCCCACAGTCCCTCCCCCCAAATCAGCATGTGTGTAAGGTACTACAGTGTTCAAAACCCATTTGTTTAGTAGTTTAGGAACTCCAAGAAAGAAAAAAATCTTTGATATTCCAGCCTGCTATATTTTTCAACAGACTTTTTTTAAATGTCTGTCATAATTTGTATATGTATCCTACTTTAGGCAGAGGGAAGGTCCTCCAGCCTATAGAGACTTCCCCCATCTCAAGCAGCTCATTCTTTGGAGGAAGAACCACTTCAGCTGAAAGATGGCTCTTTAGGCTAGAAGAGGGTTTCAAGGTTTGCTCAGTGAAGTGGTAGGATACATGCCATCGTATCTGTATGCATTATAGCTGAATGAGTACATTTCAAGACACTTTCTTTTAAAATTCTGCACCCATTTCTGCATGCTTAGAAAAAATACAGCAGAACAGTTGTTGGTATTCGTACAACAGTAGCAGCCAGTAACCAGTGTACAAAGTTCTCAGCTCACAGTCAGCTCTCCGAGTTCACTTGGAATGTCCTTGCAGGGCTTGCTGTTCTTTTAGGCTGTTGATGGCAATTTCCAGAATCCAGGGCCCTCTCACTTTCAACCAACCAATGTTCTTCATTGGTGGTGGCGGCTCCCAAAAGCCCAGTGGAAGAGCTCTGTTTTACAGAACTGTAAAAGGTCCCATAGGGCCCTGATCTCCTCCAGGAGCTCATTCCACCAGGATGGGGCTGTCACCAAAAAGGCGCTGGCCCTGGTTGTCGACAGCCTAGCCTCCTCAAGACCCAAAAGGGACAGCCAATTCTGGGCCCCTGACCACAGTGCTCTCTGGGGAACATGTGGGGAAAGGCTGTCCCTTAGGTGTGTATGTGTGTATATCCTTCCCTATTATATAAAAGAGTAGTGGTCTGGCAAGGTTCGATGCGCGGCAAAATCAGTTGGCCGCATGAACTGCCACTCCAAACCTCTGCCAATTGCTGGGTGGCCCTGTAGCCTCAGTCCCACCCACACAGCTGGCAGCCAGCCTGTTGTCCTCAGTTCACACACAGCTGCCAAGGACAATGGACACCCCGCGGCCAGGATGCTTGGGACACCGAGGACGACCATGGCACCACCGCAACACTCATCCACAGCCATGGCAGGACCCGGCTGAGTTGCAAGAGGAGGAAAGGGCCGCCCACCCTCTCACCCTTGGTGTCCTCTCAGCCAACATCCAGGCCCAATGATCTGGAGGGCCCATGGTATCTCTCCCTGACTTCTTAGGCCCTGCGCCACCTTTCCCAACCCCGCACCACCTTCCCCGCTTGCCCACTGTGACGGACGTGTTGGGAAAGGCCTACTGAGGACCCCACATCACCTTTCCCCACTCGTCCGCTGTGGCAGACGGGCAGAGAAAGGCCTACTGAAGACCCCGCACCAGCCTGGAGAGGCCCCTCCTCCCTCGCCCTCCCTCCCTCTGTCTCTTCCCCGCAGCTCTCCCTCTTTCCCTTCCTCCCTTTGCTTTCTCTCTCTCCCTCCCCTTTCTCTTCTTTCCTTCCTTCCTCACTTTCTTTGCATTCTTCCCCTCCCCTCCTTCCTTCCTCCCCATCTCTTCGCATTCTTCCCCTCCCTCTCTCCTTCCCCCCTCTTTCTTTTCCTCCCTCCCTCTTTGCATTCTTTTCTTCCCACCCTTCCTCCCTTCCTTACACCCCATCTCTTTGACCTCTTTCCCTCCCTCTTTCATCCTCTTCCCCTCCCTCTTTCTTTTTCTCTCTCTCCTTCCTTCCTTCCTTCCTTCTACGAGCTTGTTGTATTGTGTCTACAACAGGCCTTGCTGCTAAGATATATACATACATACATACATACATATATATATATATATATATTAGCCTGATACTTGTGTTTTGCTATGGTATTTAAGTTCTGTAAATCCTGTTATAATACTAATGATGTGAAGTTTAAAAGGTAACATTTGCTGTAGGAATTCTAATGGAAAAAATTGTAGTGTAAAGGATGAAGTGAGACATACGTACTGTTGTGTTTTTTCTCTACTGAAGGACCTCTCTATAGACCACAGTGGTCATTCTGCCCTCAGGTGCTAGGATTACCAGGCTGCTTGGTGAGCTCACTCTGGAGCAGACTCCTAGAAAGAGCCTTTACTGTCTCCCCATGAACATTCATAAACTCACTTGCCATGCTGGCTGTTATTTTTATTTATTTGACTTCTATCCCACCCACCCTCCGAAGCGGCTCAGGGAGGCTTACAAACAGTTATAAAACCAACATCAGTCCACACATAAAATACAAGTCAATAAAATTCCAATTACTACAATTAAAATCATTTAAAAGTAGTGGTGTCATATAATAAAGTGCAAGTGCAGCACGGCTGATAGAATCATACCTCCTGAAACGCCCTGTGGAAAAGCTCCATTTTCATGGCCCTGCAGAATTGCTGGAGGTCCCGCAGTGCTCTGATTCATTGGGGAGCTCATTCCAGATCATCGGCGCTGCCAGGGAATATGCCCTGGTCCTAGTCGCCACCAACCTGGCATCCCTAGGCCCAGGACGGGCCAGGCGGTTTTGTGTGCCAGATCACAGTGCTCTCTGGGGAACATGCGGGGAAAGGCAGTCCCTCAGGTAGGCAGGCCCCTGACCATAAAGGGATTTAAAGGTCAAAACCAGCACCTTGAAGCAAATCCAGAATGCTATTGGTAGCCAGTGCAACACCTTAAGACCAGGCCAGATGTGCTCCCACATAGAGAGGCCCACCAACAGCCTGGCTGCTGCATTTTGCACCAGCTGCAGCTTCTGGAGATGCCTGAAGGGCAGCGCCATGTAGAGAGCATTACAATAGTCCAACCTCAAGGTGACCATAACGTGGATCACTGAAGCCAAATCACTGCATTCGAGGAAGGGGACCAACTGCCTAATCAGCCAAAGGTGGAAAAAAGCTGTTTTGGCAGTGGCTGCTACCTGGGCCTCCATTGTCAAGGAAGCATCCAGGAGAATTCCCAAACTCCTGACCCTCAGTGCTGGCACGAATGGCACCCCATTGAAGGCTGGTAGAGGGATCCCTAACCCCAAACCGCTCCCATTCAAGCATAGGACCTCCGTCTTCATTGGATTCAATTTCAATCGGCTCAGCCTAGGCCATCCTGCCACATCCTGCAGTGTCCAGATCTTCTGGTCCAGATCTTCTGGGCAGAGCCAGACTGACTGCCCAAGAGCAGATAGAGCTGGGTGTAATTCGCATATTGGTGATACCCTAGCCCATGCCTCCGGGCAATCTGGGCAAGAGGATGCATATAGATGCTGAATAGCATCGGGGAGAGCACTGTCCCTTGTGGCACTCCACAAACTGGTGGGTGCCTTCGGGACAGCTTCTCCCCAAGCGCCATCCTTTGTCCCTGACCTTGGAGAAAGGAGACAAGCCATTGCAAGGCAAGCCACTAAATTCCCATGTTGGCAAGGTGGTGGGCAAGCAACTGGTGATCAACCATGTCGAACACCACTGACAGGTCCAACAACAGCAGCACTGCCATCCCACCCCGATCCAGATGCCTCCGGAGATCGTCTGTGAGGGCAACCAGTACTGTCTCCGTCCTGTGACCTGGGCGGAAGCTGGACTGGTAGGGATCCAGCGTGGAAGTGTCATCCAGAAAGCTCTGCAGCTGTATCACCACCGCCCTCTCTATTAATTTGCCCACATAGGGCAAATTGGAGACCGGCCAATAGTTGGCCAATTTGGTGGGGTCTAAAGATAGTTTTTTTAGGAGAGGGCAGACCATCACATCCTTGAGAGTCCCTGGGAACAGCCCCGCAGAGAGGGACTTATTGAGAATGTCCCTAAGGGTGCCTCGAAACCCCTCGCGGCCTGCTTTAATTAGCCAGGAGGGGCACGGATCAAGGCTGCATGTCGTTGGGCGTACCATTGAGATCAGTCTGTCAACTTCCTCTAGGCTGAGTGGACTGAAATAATCCAGAATGGGACCAGAAGACGTGCATGGAGCCTCGAGTTCACTCACTGTCTCAACTGTGGCCGGGAGGTTGTGGCGGAGTGACAAGACTTTGTCTGCAAAATAGCTTGCAAAAGCCTCACAGCCTATATCCAATTCCCTAGTATTTTGTCTGCCCTCTGGCAGAGTTGTCAAGGACTGAATCATTCTATGAAACTGTGCCGGGCATGAGCTTGCAGACGCAATCATGGTTGCATAGAACTCCCTCTTCTCAGCCTTGACTGCCATCTCATACAACCTCATAAATGTTCAATAGAATGCTCTTGTTGCCTCATCGCAAACACGCTGCCACTGTCTCTCTAGCTGTCTTTTTTGGTAAATACATTTTATTGGTAAATACATTTTATTATTGGATATATTTTCATGTTCATACAATTTAAACAGACCAATACATATCCATTTTCTTTCACCCTCTCCCCCCCAAACAAGGCTTCCCGCAATGCTTCAACCCCATAATGACTCTCTATTTAGTTACATTTACTACTAAACTTATTTTCTTTTACTAATGGTAACAATTCAAAGCTCTAAATCTCTTTCAACTTCTCCTCAATAGCTGTCAAAACAAATCAAACCACGTTTGACATCCCAATTTTTCAACAAGTATTCTTGAAAGTCTTTCCAATCTTCGAAAAAGGTTTTGTCTTCTTCGTTGTTTAGTTTTCTTGTTATTTTGTCCATTTCTGCCATAAACAAAGTCTTTTTAATCCATTCCCATGTTTCAGGTATCTTATCTTGTTTCCAACATTGAGCAAAAGTCAATCTAGCTGCTATAATCAAGTACCATAATAATGTTCTCTTGGTTACATTTACTTCTTCCATTTTAAGACCTAGCAATAACATCTGTGGGTCTTTCTTAAAAGTACATTTCAGAATTTTTTGTATCTCATTGTGGATCTTAGTCCAATAACATACTGCTTTATCACATGTCCACCACATATGGTAAAAAGACCCTTCATTTTTCTTACATTTCCAACATTTGTTAGACATACTTTCATTTATAATAGCAATTTTTTTGGGCGTCATATACCATCTATACATCATTTTATAACAGTTCTCTTTAACATTTACACAAGTTGAAATTTTCATTGACTTTTTCCACAAATATTCCCAAGATGTCATAAGTATCTCGTTATTAATATTTACTGCCCACTTTATCATTTGCTCTTTTACTATTTCATCCTCAGTATACCATTTCAATAAAACCTTATACAGTTTTGAAATCATTTTTTACTCTTTTCAATCCATACAGTTTCAATTTCAGTATAATTTTCTCTAAAACCATGTTCTCTTTTGTCTGTTTTAAATAAATCATAAATCTGTCTATACTTCAATCAATCATATTCAAATTCAACATCAATTCTATCTTTTAGTACAAAGTTTTTCCCTTCCAATTTTAAGAGACTTTTGTAGGGTAACCAATCTAAACCCTGGTTTCTTGAATATGGATTAATCACTTCTGCTGGTACTATCCGAAGTGGTCTTTCTTCCGAGAAGAATTTTCTATATCTCATCCAAGTCTCGAACAGTGATCGTCTTATGAAGTGGTGTTTGAAAAACTTATCCATTTTCACTTTTCCATACCATAAATATGCATGCCATCCAAACTTATTGTCATGACCTTCTAAAGCCAATAACTTTTTATTCTCAAGGTTAATCCACTGCTCCAGCCATGTTAAGCAGACGGCATCATAATACAGTTTTAGGTTTGGTAATTGTAGTCCTCCTCTTTCCTTTGCGTCACATAAAATTTTCATTTTAATCCTTGGCTTTCTTCCTGCCCATACAAACTTCGATAGTTCTGTCTCTCTAGCTGTCTGAGCCTTCATTTCGTCAGCCTCAGCTCCTGGGTGTACCATGGAGCCAGCCTAGAACGAGGGCGCAGAGGGCATCTGGGAGCAATCTCATCTATGGCCGTCAAGAGTTGGCCTTGCCAATCCTCGACTAGCTCATCTAATGAGCCACCAGGGGGCAATGGATCCCGGAGAGCCATCTGAAGCCACAATGGGACCATTTGGCTCCGCGGGCGAGCCAAAATACGCTCACCACCCAAACAGGGCTGGGGTGACATATTCACTCGGGCCCTCAGGGCATGGTGGTTCGACCATGGAACTGCCATGGCAGTAATCCAGTCCACTGTAACCCCTGCTGTGAAGATCAAATCAAGTGTGTGACCAGCTCGGTGAGTAGGGGCTGTTACATATTGGGAGAGCCCCAGCGTCACCATGGACGATGCCAGGTCCACCGCCTTTGAGGAAGCCATCGAAGTCACCCAAGACCAACAGCCTAGGGTGCTCCAACACCCAGCTCGACACAGCCTCCACCAAAGATGGCAGATTGTCCGCTGGCACGTTGGGTGGACAGAACACTAGCCAGACAGCCAAACTCTTCCCGACCTCCCACACAAAGCCAGCACACTCCATGCCTGAGAGCCTCATCGCCGGGAATGCCCTGAAGGAGTAAGCCTCCCGAATGAACAAAGCCACTCCTCCCCTCCACCCCATAGTTTGGGAATGGTGAAGGACCGAGAACCCGGGAGGAGCCAGCTGGGAGAGGGCAACTGAATTTCTATTCAGAAGTCTTGAATCGCTGATTTCTGTAACTGTCCTCAACTGACTGCAGTCTCTTAACTGTGTTTTCACTTCAGAACATTGAGATCCACATCTGAGCAATCAGAGGGAGGTGGGTGCAAGCAGGCAGGTTTTACCTCAGATTTTTGAGCTACACAGTTGACCAATCCGGGGGCGGGGGGCAGCAGCCTGTCAGGCACATGAAAAACAATTGGGGGGACACATTTTGCCCCCTTTTACCCCCTTAGGGGTCATGTTTTTCAGAAATCTCTTCATAGTGGGGGTTGATAGGAATGCACTCCCCTTATTTTGGGTTTCTTGGTGCAGGGATCTGGCCTGGACATTGGAGGGGTGGGGTTTGCAGGGCATGCTTTTTTTCTTTTTTTTTCTTTTACAAAAATGCTTCTCATTTATGTTACATTTAAGACGTGGGACATAACTACATAGTCAAAACAACATCCGAGCAGTCAGATATTGAACAAGTTCATATGAACCTATTTTCTAGAACTGACATTGTGAGAAGTTAAATAACCTAATACAGGAAACCACTTTTCTACAAGTCTGGGGTATATTTCCATAGTGGATGGGAGTGTGGCTAAGCTGGGCTAGTAGCATCAATAAGGTGATCCTGATGGGGTGGTCTCCCTCATGAATTAAAGTATCCTGGCCCTGCTCCTGCACCTGAGAAACATCCATCTGTCTGGTGTAAGGGGGGGGGATTGTGTGGTTGGCTATTTCTGATGGTGGTTGGCCATTTCTGATTTCCTGAACTGTCATTAGCTCTCTGCAGTCTCCTGTAACTGTCTTTTCTTTGCCTCAGAACACTAAGCTCTGCAGCTGACCAATCAGAGAGTGGGGGGTGCAAGGAGGCAGCAGCCTGGCAGCCACATAGGAAGCAATGGGGGGAGCACATTCTACCCCTTTTGACCCTCTTAGGGGTCACATTTCTAAAAATCCCTTCTTAGTGAGCATCTACATCATGGTAGGAGTGCTCTCCCCAAATTTCATGTTTCTAGGTGCAGGGGTTTGGCCTGGGTGTTGATTTTACAGTGAGGGAACTTTCTTTTATATATATAGAAGACTAGTGAGCAAAGCCCTTGTGGCAGTAGACAACGGGCCCTAGATAGGAAGGAAGGGCGGGTGGAAGGGAGGAAGGGAGAAGTGGAGGTACAGAAAGAGAGAGAGAGAGAGTTAGAGTGAGGGGGGAGGGAGGAAAGGGGGAGAGGGAAAGAGGGGACAGTCAGAGACAGGGGAGGTGATGATAGTAAGTTTGCAAGGAAGGAAGGAAGGGAGGTAGGAAGGAAAAGAGAAAGAATGGAAGTCAGGAAGGAAGAAAGAAGGGTAGAAAGAGATTGAGAGAGAGAGAGAGAGAGTGGAAGGAAGGAAAGAAGGGAGGGAGGGAAGAACAAGAGAAAAGAAAGAGGGGGGAACAGAGTGAGAGAGAGAGATAAAGTGGGGAGGGAGAGAGAGATAGGAAGAAAAAAAGGAGGGAGGGAGAGGCGTGGGGTGGGAGAAGGGCGGGGGGCCTGGGTGACCTTCTCCTGTCTGGCCGGATTGGCGGGCAGTGGGAGAAGTGAAGGGGGGTGCGTGGTGGCTCTCCTGGGGGGGTGGGGGGAGGGCCTGAGCCTGGCGCACAGTGGCTGTCTCGCCGCTGTCGCCAGCTCTCTCGTGGCCGGTTTTGGGGGGAGGGCCTGATTCGGGTGCGGGGCAGCTCCCTGGCCACTGCTGGCTTTCGCGTGGGTGGGTGAGTGGGTGGGATGGGCCTGCAGCCAGTGTGCAGTGGCTGCACCACCGCCACTGGCTTTCTTGTGGGTGGGCGGGCGGGAAGGGCCTGCAGCCGGCGTAGGGTGGCTGCGCGGCTGCCACTGGCTTTCTCATGGGTGGGTGGATGGGCAGGTGGGGAGGGCCTGCATCCGGTGTGTGGTAGCTGCGTGGCCGACGCTGCCAGCTTTCTCATCCGTGCGTACGTGCATGGAGAGCCTGCAGCTGGCATGCAGCTTTCTCCTGGGCGGGTGGGGGGGAGAAGTCCTGAGGCCGGCGGGCAGAGGCTCTGGGTGCTGCCGTTGGTTTTCCTGGGCTCTCCCGGGGCTTCCTCAGGGGGTCTGGGTCTTGGGGGGGGCCCAACTCCACACTCACTCTGTTGATGGTCCTCTCTTGTCAGAGGTCCAGAACAGAGTGAGCGGAAGACACTGGCCAGGGCTGACGTGGGCGGAACTGCACAAAGCAGCCACCCAACCTGGCCAGCGTCTTCTGAGTGACAGTTCATGCCGCCAACCTATTTTGGCGTGCATAGAACATTCTGGAGCAAAAATTCAATTATATATAAGGACAGATAGCTGTCAGTGGTGTTCAAATTACTTGGGTAAACTAAGCATTTTTTAAATTCACATCTCATTTATATACAATATTGTAAATGAGAATATGGAGAATTAGCCACTGACTCATCTCTTCCTAGCCTGGGTAATCCATATACCAGCAGGGTTATCCCACATTTGCAGAGGTAGGTAAGGTGCAAAGTTCACTACCAGCTTGTGAGCATGAGGAGCTGGCACACCCCAGGTATCCTTAATCTCATCCACACCAGATAATTCCACAAGCTAACTACTCTAAGCCAACTATCTCCATATGAAACTTCTGAACTCGAGCTCTTGATTGTGCAAAAAGATCAATATCTGAATACTTTCTAATATCCTTACCTAGAGGTTTATATTTTAAGGAAAAACTGAACATGTGTTAATATTGACCATGAAACATCCCTGAGATGTTAGGTGTGATCCATAATATTGGCCAGCAATTAGATGAGGACTGAAATGTATTTATATCAGGACATGGTGTGGAACAGACAAATTGGTTTTCAGTGTTCTTACATACCTAATATGAATATACTAAGCGGTTTTGCACCAGACTGGACCATTCATACATCTAGCTCAGTAATGTCTAATAGTGACTGACAGGGGCTTCCCAGGGTTCCAGGCAAATCACTCAGTATCAGAGATCCCTTGATGGTAATGACTGAAGCTGGACATTCTGCATGCAAAGTATATGGTTTACCATTGAGTCCCATCCTTAACTCTCTCCTACAGTGTCATTAGCCAGTACAACACAGTTAAGAGCCAGTACAACTTATGTTTGACACCCGACAGGAAACAGGACATGTCCTTCTGACAGGCTATGGGCAGAGAACAGGAAGACCAAGCATCTACAGATCCATCTGCCATATTGCCTAGGGAAATCATAGTGCTGGCCCTTTGGTGATTAGATCCCCTCTTCAGAAGTCACATTTGCACAAAAGTTGTGGAGGAAGGACAAAACAGCTAGAGCCTCTTCTAAGGAGCAGAAAAGACTTCTGCTGCTTTTCAGGTCCAAGAACAATAAGTAAGACCTCACCTATTCATCTGCCAAAGAATTCATAGTAAGAGAAACTAAAGGCACTGGCTATGTATAATAGCAGGCTAGTAAGACCAAATGACAGCTGTGCAGCCATGGGAAATGCCTCTATATTCTACCCAGTGTTATTGATAAGTCAGGCTGTAGGACACATCCCTTCTGTTTGCCTCTGTTTGAACCCTCTAGTCTGTTATATGATTATAGTTTCTTTTTCCAGCTGCATTCCACTTACTCTTGCACTTTTTACTTCTATTAGCATCCATCATCATTCCAGTTGTGCCTAAAACTGTCACCTGGCTTACAGCTGGCACCAGCTGGCAACTTCATTCTTTTGCTCTAGGTCTGGAATTCACCATTCTTCCTCTGAGTCTTGATTTCTGATCTAGCTTCTTCAAAGTCACAATATGGATGTTGACTCTTAGATTAACACCAGCTCTGAGCCAGAAAAATCAAACCAGATTCTGACATGCTATACAAGACATGTACATCTAAACTAAGATGATAAAGAGTAATAGTTTCATTCATACAAAATATTAAATTTCTATGACATATAAAAGATTTTTTTTAAAGACATGGTTCCAGGAAGTTTCCAAATCCCAATGCCACCTCCCAACATCGTTGAACTTTTTTCCACATGCATATATAAATCATCACAATGGGATACAGACCCAAGATAACAGATATGAATGTGGCAAGGAAATTAGTAGGCCATTGTATATTAACATAATGATTGTTTTCCACTTTAAAGCACTCCAATCACAGAAACTATAAATGACATGTCCCAAGAGGGAAATGAAACTTCTTAAACTTGGTGTGAAAGATGTTCAATTCCAGACAACGAACAAACCTATACAGCACTGACTACCATATATTTCTGAAACACACATTTATCCAGCGAGCTGCAATTGGCACAAAACCATATGGCACAAATTACAAGTAGCAGTTTGTCAGAATGGACGACATTAAAGAGAATGGACAACCACCTATCTATTTATTTACTTCATTTATACCCCACCTTTCTCCCTAATGAGGATCAAAGTGACTAACATCGTTCTCTTCTCCTCCATTTTATTCTCGCAACAACCATGTCAGGTATATTAGGCTGAGAGTGTGTGACTGACCCAAGGTCACCCAGCAAGCTTGCACAGTAGAGAGGGAATTCAAAACTGGGTCTCCCAGATCCCTATCCAACACTCTAACCACTACACCACACTGGCTCCTAAACATTATGCTGGTGACTACACTTTCCATAATCATACAAAAGTCTAGAGTTTTCAGAGAGTTCTCCTATCATCGCCCAAATGTTTTGTTCCGTTTATATTAGGGAAGCATACTTTGTAATGTAAGAGGATTAAACTAGTAGCTGTTACACTAAATATAATGCTGGCACAGAAAAGAGCAACTGTGCACAATCCACCCTCTGTCTACATATATAAAGTTGCTTTAGCTTGAATATATGAAACTGCCTTATACCAAGCCAGACCACTGGTCTATCAAGGTCAGTTCTCTCTGCTCTGTCTATCAATAACTCTCAGGCAAGGTATTTCACATCACCTGTTACCCAATCCTTTTAACTGGAGAAGTCAGGACTTGAACCTGGGACCTTCCTCATACAAAGCAAATGCCCAACACTGAACCAATGGCCATGTGCCTTATCAAGTCCCACCTCCGCCCCATGGCAGCCAGCAATATGGAATAAGAATGGGAAAGCACAACTATGTTGTAATGTCATAACACAAGATAGCTCTTATGGAGGGAAAATGTTTTAATGTTTTAAATGTTTTAACTGTATATGAACCTTGGCACATTTGGGCCAGGCAATGTGAGCCGCCCTGAGCCCGCGTGCGGGGAGGGTGGGTTATAAATACAACAAACAAACAAACAAGTAATTGCATGGTTGCTGTTTTTGGCAGCAGTCACTCAGCAAATTCCCACTTTTGCCCTATGACTACAGCATTAAGCACATTTCCTAGAACTAAGTGCCACTCAATTCAGTGGGCTTACTTCAAAAGCAAACTTGCACAGGATTAGGCTGCAACTATTTTTCAAAGTTCTGATGATTTCCTGGTAGACTGGGGCTATCTTTCCTCAAGCACAAATAAATAATTTGCTCACAAATATCATTTGTTTGTGGCATCAAAATAGGATAGCAAAGAAAGTGATTTGGGTTTTGTTACCAAGTAGTTTGGTGATTTTACGAAGTCAGTGATGGGACAAATGCTAGTAATGTCTGTGTATGCCACTGAGGAAGAAGTGTTTTATGCTCATGAATTCTGGGCTGCTCAGATCCCCAACACACATACCCAGTGGTGACAATTTAAGCAAACATCAATTCAACACCACAAGTACTTTCTTATATGGAAATATCTTGAGCTTTTTCACAGTTGGTGACTACTAGGTTAGAATTTAGTTCCAGAATATATGGCTACTATAGTTTTAGTTTTAGTTTTTAAGGAAAGCATATTCCTCTAAAAGCATTTGTCTTGATTGGAATTTATCAGTCACTAAAATGATGTGGAATTAGACAGTGGGCTATAAATAACACAAATATTATTATAACAGAGGGAAGTCATTATGTTGGCACCAGTTTTGAAAGCTGTTTGATCATTTGATGGACTTGGTATAAAATACAGTATGTTTCTGAAGCATTTTATATGCAACCTTCTACATATTATGGGGGCTGTTCACATTCAATACTACTTACAGTCTTTACAGCTACCAAGAAATCCAACAGAATAGTAAATACTTCCACTGTAACCTTCAGAGCTGAGTTATCATTTTTTTTTAATGGCCTGCTTCACTCTTTGTTCTCCCTGTTATACCAGTGAGATGAATAAAATCAGAACTGAATGTTGTAATTAGTTGAGAGTTCTTCAGCCAGGTAAAAATCAGTGGGCAAGAAAGTTTTTATTCAATGGAAAGCACAAACCAGCCCCATAGTAGCCAGGAATTTTATTGTGGGGGGGCAGGGTGCTAATTACATTAAAATTAAATTTGCTTAAATTAATAGAGCAGGGGAAGGAGAGGGGAAGGGACAGGAGCAGTAGGCTGGCATAGAAGGCTGGCGCAGCACGGCTTAAGCTTTTCCTCCCCTCCACTGCGCCTGTGTTGCTAGCATCATGTTACCCATCATGTGGCCCAGGTTTTAACTGTTGATTTGCTGTATTGTGAAGTTTATGATGGAAACCACCCTGAGTCCACTTGCAGGGTGGGCAGGATATAAATAGGAATGAATAAATAAATAAATAAATACAATTATGACACTAGCAGTGAGATCCTCCCACCCCCACCCCCCAGAGCAGGTGCAATGGAGGGGAGAACTTAAGCTGCGCTGTACTGCCACCCCAGGCCAAAGCAATTCTCAAACCCTCCTGCCTTCCACTCACCTCTCTCTGGCTCTTCCCACTGCTTCCACCTGCTGCCAGGGTAAGGGGTGAGCGGAAAGAAGGAAAGTTACAGAAATCACTTTGGACTGGCAAGGTGGCATGGCTTAAGGCAAACCATAATTGAAAAGATGGGGAAGATTGGGTGGGGTATACAGATTCGATAGGGGGCACTGTAAATTTAATAGGGGACACTGCTCCCACCATTCCACTGCTGCCTATGGGCCCAACACAAACTATCCCCATGTTCCTCATTAGGCTATCGTATCACCTTTTTATGCTCAATTTATTACTCTGCCAACTGAACATGATATCTGAAGAGGAACTCAGTGTAGCTAAGGCAATCGATAAGGCAATTAAATATGAATTACTAGTTTATGATATCAGATGATAGCTCCTAACATACTCAGGTATCTATTTGAAGGTTTTCCAGTCTTCCTGACTGGCACTTCAGTGACAAACCACAAGTTTATGAAGTACCACCTTTGGAGAAGGTACAATTGCATGGGTTTTGAGCACTTACAGTGCAACTTCTACCCTCCAAACTGCACCACCTTCAAATGGATCTGCAAGGATTTCATTTGGTTTTTGAATCCCAAGCATGATCTGCTGCAGGGAAACCCACCAGTGCAGAAGTGTTTGAGCAATGTTTTGAAAATCATGTAACTAGCGATGTGTTAGTTTCACTCTCCAGAAACACAAAAAGAATAAAACTAGCTTGACCAGCATTAAAAATACAGATCACTTTATGATAAAGGTAAGTCTTGTAAGTTGGGATCCCATCCTCTAGGTGGGGCCTGGGGATCTTCCAGGATTACAGCTCATTTCCAGACTACAGAGATCAGTTCCCCTCGAGAAAATGGATGTTTTGGAGGGTAGACTCTGTGGCATGGTACCCCAGTGAGGTCCCTGTTCTCCCCAGGCTCCACTATCAAATCTCCAGGAGTTTCCCAACCTGGAGCTGGCAACCCTACTGCCCGCCAGTGGCCAGGGGGAACTTGGCAAACCTACTGGCAGGCCAAGCTGAGGCTAGGGCTTTGTTACCAGGTTTTTAGGTTTATCTCTGGCAACATCTTGCTAATTTTAAGAAGAGTTGCAATACAAAAAGCCAGGGAGCAGGAGCTCAAAAACTATAAATTCACACCAGCCCTAACATACTATTAAATTCCATGTTATATTATCACTGCGCCAAACTCCAAAGCAGGTCTTCTGTGGTTCTGATCAGTCAGCCCCTCAAGTCAAAGGCTATGAATGGAATTGTAAAAATAATCCTAAATGGTAAGAATCAGAAAAGGCATAGTGTTTATTCCAGGGTCTCCTTCCCCTTGGATTGAAGGAATGATTGGATTCAACTCATAATATTTTATAAGAGGTCATGATGGAAAAGTTTCTAAGGGCTAGTGAATTCATCACACTTTTATTGCATGCCCTTGGGAGATGTCACCTGTTCCTTACATTTTGGCATATCTGCTATAAACAGCTCCAGCCACTGCTTTTTTGGCAATTTAATCCCAAATATCTCCAAGACTAAGCCTTTCCCCCTTCCTGTCCCTGCAACCAACAGATAAAGCAGATCATGGGTCAAGCCATGAATCCACAGAAATGATAATGGTCTAAATGACATATGTCTGACACTTTGATGCACTGCCTCTAATTTTTTGTAATCCTAGTCCTATTGCATTGTTTATTAGATGTCCTGTGCTGTTTGACTGTATTGTTTTATACTGTGTGATCCCCCTTTGGTCTCAATGAGAAAGGCAAGTTAGGGAGAAAGGTAGGTTATAAATGAAATAAATAAATAAAGACATCCCCCTGAAGGAATAATGCTCTTTTTAAATCTGCTCTCAGGAATTAAATTATCCAACAATTATTTTCATGGAAAAAATTACACTAACTTCAGAAAACAATGAAAACCCAATAATAAATAGAAATAAAATGAGACACACACACACATACATATTTATTCAAAGAAGGAGTTGATCTGGTAACCCACAACACCACAACCATTTAGCCATGCAGACACAATGAAGATTTACTTAGAACCAACAACAAAAAAGTGTTTTCTCCCCAAGGGAATACCCAGAAAGATGTCTTGATTTTGCTTTTTTTGCAATTCAATTTCCCCACCCCTCCCACACCTTGCATTTGAAGGAAACAAGCCAGTGACTCTCAATGACAAGAAAATAAAAAAACAGAGTCCCAACCAATGTGAGGCAAAAATGCCATTTTTAAAAATTTATGCTATAAAATGTAACTCTGCCAGGAAAAGCAATTGTCTGAGTAGAGTTAAGATTTCACCTTGTAATCCTGAACTCATTTTTAAAAGGCATGCATTACCCTCATTATCAGACTCTCAGTGCTGTCTGAACACTTTGACCTCATATTGATCATGAAGCAGTTATAACACCCAGCTGTCAAGCAAAGACAATGCAAATAAAAGAGGTTTCCATAGAACTGTGTAAAATTTAAATATCTGATTTAAGCACATTGAGGGGAACCCAGGAAACATCTTTCTCACACCACAAGATACTTTAAGCTGCCTTGAACTAAAACCCAGAACAGAAGTCTACCTTCAAAGTCCAAGAGAACTGGCAGGCATAGAGAACTGTCAACCACACACAAGAGACCAAAGAGAAAAACCAAGCATCACCTCAGAGCCCTTTTATTCCCTGGGCGCACATAATCATCCAGAAAAAGAGCACACTTTGTATCAGATGCCATGAGTTTTATATTTAAATGCACACACATTCTCTACTTTAAACAGAATAAGAACCTAACCTGCCATTTCTCTAAGTCTGAAATGATAACATGTTGTTTTCCTGGGAAACATGCGGTGACTTTTCCGGTACTATTATTTTCTACAGCTAAGCTTGTGCTCCACACTGGGTAGCCAAAAAGAAAAGGCACTAGATCATCACATTTCTGGATCCTAAGAGCAAAAGGCGATGCCAGCTGCTAAACAGACTCCCTATTGGGGGATTAATCCTTAGAGAGCTGTGACAAAATCAAGCATCAATCCACTTGAGACTCCACTAGTCCCTCTTGCATGGGAGGGTCTCTGTTCTCCACATCCTCTGCAGCTGCTCTCCTGGAGATGGGAGCTTTCACACAGCAGACAGACCGTACAGGACCTAAGTAAAGGCGACAGGTTGCCAGCAGCTTCACTCCTTCCTGGGCTAACCTATGCCCAGGGGCAGCTGGTCATGCCGAAAGGGCAAGAGAGACCCTCTGTTCTTAGAGAGCACCGTAACCATTCCGTGGAGGTTGTTCTAGGGAGTGAGAAGGGAACAACTGCAGAAGAGTTGACAATGCCTAACGGGCGCCAGGTGGGAGGGAAAGGAGCAGGACCGCGGCATGGTTCGACCCGAAGAAGGTGCACGGGGAGTGGGGGGGGGTCAGTAGACAGCGGACGATTAAGATGGGGGCCGGCCCGGGCGGGGAGTCCCTTTCTTGTCCACGGCAACGGGGCACTTTGCAAAGGGCAGCAACTCACCAACTGCAGCGTGCAGAGAAAGATCAGAGTGCAGCGCCCGGTGCAGCAGCCCATGGTGGACGCGCCGCGCTCCCTTCCGCTTTACCCTCCTCGCTCAGGCAGCCGCTCGCCACATCCGGACAGACCCCGCTACCTGCCGGCCGGCCGCCCCCTCGCCTCGTGCGCTCGCCACCAGCCCCTTCCCTTTGTTCGAGGGTCCCCCAGCCCCGGGAAGGCAAGGCAGGCGGCGGCGACGGGGAGGAGGAGGAGGAGGAGGGCAGGCGGGACGCCGAGCGAAGCCTCCGCCGCCCACCCGCCTGCGCCCCTGTGTTCGGGGAGGGCTCGGGCGGAGGTGGGCGTGGAGCCGGGAGGGGAGGGCGGCGCGCGTGTCTCGCCGAGGAGAGCCTATGAATGGGACTTGTGAATGGTTAAGAAGACCGGGCTGGGGGGAGTCGGCATCACTCGGCGGGGAAGACGAGAGAGGGGAGCTGTGAGTGGCTGCGCGGGGACAGCGGAGGGGGAAGCGGCTGGAAATGGCAGGCAGGTGTGCCCAGAAGCGGAGGGAACCGCCAGGGGCGCTGAGGGAGTGCGCGGGACGCCCTCAGGGGCAGCTGGCAAACGCCGGGACTTCTGCGCGGGGGGGCTATTGTTAGAGGCTGAGAGGGCGCGAAGGCGGGGCGGGCAGGAGGAGCTTCTTTCGTCGAGGGGGCCGATTTGGCTGGACTCCGAGACGGCGCGTGGCTGATTGTCCACGGGCGTCCGGAGTCCCAAGTTGCCAACCCGAGTTGGCAGGTGTGAGCCAAAAGCAGGGGGAAGCAAAGTAGGCTTACCATGATCAAGGACCCGCCTGGTCAGCCCAGCCTTGTCACTGTTAAGGATGAGATGTGCCTGCCCAGCTTCTTGACTGTGACTAATGGAGTGAGATGTGCCCACCCAGCCATGGCAACGGGCAAGCCCAACTTGGCTTGCCATGCCCAGCCAGGCAGGGGCCTGGGAATGCCAGCCTCCAGGTGGGTCCTGGGGATCTCCCAGAATTACAGCATCTCCAGACTACAGAGATCAGTTCCCTTGGAGAAAATGGGTGCCTTAGAGGGTGGCCACTGAGGTCCCTGTCCTCCACAACATCCATCACCAAATCTCCAGGAGTTTCCCTTCCTGGATCTGGCAACCCTACTCTCCCATCCCCCAGGAGTGGCCAGGGAGGACATGGCAACCCTAGAGTGGCCCAGTCTGGCCTCACCGCACTTGGAGAAGAATGAACCTGCCTGACCTCTCCCCCCCTCCAGCTTGGCCTAGAGCCTCCTGCTCAGGGATGGCCAAGTAGGTTCCCCTCCATTTTTTTTCTCTTTAATTTATATCCCCCGCACCCCAGGAATGGGCTCAGGGTGGGTAACAAGGCCATATAAAAGTTGTGGCAATGACGTATAAAAATTCAGATGTTAAAATTTTATACCTGAAGACCAAAGAGCCAGAGTGAAAGTAGTCTTGTAGTGACACTCAGATGGAGCCTTCTAGGCAGCGGTGTTGGATGGCAGGCCACTGACCATAAGGCCAGGGCTGTCTGCATGGGAGGCCAAGAGATAGGAAATTTGGATGCCTGCTGTCTCAACTGAGGTAGGACTTGGGTGGAATGCAGCTGTTTTCCAGAGCCATTTTTTCACCCCAATCCACCCCTGCCTGCCTCACATCTGCACAGAGAGCAAAACTGGTGAGGGGAATTTTATCTGGTGGACTGGACAATATGGGAGGAAGCGGCCCTTCAAATGCTGTGGCCCCAGACAATTTAGGGCCTTAAAGGCAAGAACCTATCACTTTGAATCATGCCTGGCAATTGGGCAGCTAGTGCAGTACAAGGTGATAAAATCCCTGTCTCATTCCCTGAGAGTAGTCTAGCACTTCCATTTTGGATAGATTGAAATTTGCAGACAGCATTGTTCCAGTTACATAAATACAGATTTGATAGGTCAAGATGAGCTGATGAAATAATCCATATATTATTTCTGCACGTCCAGGCATTCCTCTTGTTCTCACTTGCTGCAAACCAAAGAGGAGCAATAATGCAGCCATGTAATATGGAAGATATGTGACAGTAAGATAGTCCCCCAAACAGAGCAAAATCTCCAGAATAATCAGACAGCAAATGGGACTTCCCATAAAAAATAATAATAATGACCAGAGGCAGATTTATCCTGGGACAAGAGTGGCCAGCTGGTGTTAGTCTTGCACTACATCACAGTATCAGAATAAGTCATATTTTAAATATAATTCTTTCCTTCTTTTAAGGAAGTTAGAGCAGCACATGTTTTCACACAGCCCTTTGATGAGGCTGAAAAACAGTGGCTGGTCTGTGGACGTACAGGAAGTGTCATGGCCAAACAATAATTTGAATATGGGTCTCCCTGGTACAAGCCGAACACTTCCCTCAGTCACATTAGCTCACAATCACAGAGCAGTCAAATTCTGGCCCTGGAAGCTATCAGCAATTGGCTGAGATAACACTACTCCTTCCTTGTCTGATATCTCATACATCTTTGGGGAAAGTTTGTCTACACCATCTCAGATGAAGAAATTATCTCTGAGCTGATAGAAGGCCAACTTCCTATAATTGCTTTTTGCCCTCAGAAACAATAAGGGGAATTCTCTGCAACTAGCAATAAATACAAAAGGGCCTGATGCTGACCTGGGGTGGTGTTCTCCATCATTCCAATAGCTCCCTTGTGCTAATTCAGCCACAGTGAGGTGGGCATCTCTGGGATTATTTGGTCATGCTTTCCACTTGTAGAAACCTGTCTAGAGACAGATTGATGTGTACTAGGCCCATAGTTCCAATCCCTTGATGCATCTGCATTTCTGAATAATCCAGGACAGAGGTAGGTAGCCCTGGCAGACATGCCAACAGCATTTTGTTTGGCACCCAGGGTCAGATCTCTGCTCAAGCAACAGAGACATGAATAGCACTGCTGAGGGCAGTGATGTGAGAGAAGTCAACGGCCATAGCTTATGACCGTCATCACCTTCCAGACATGCACATCCACCAGTCAAGTTGAAGTCAAATCTCTGAGATGCCAGCTGCACCACTAGAACTTTGATTGCTCTGAGCATATCTGCAATCACAACCCTTGGAAATCCTCATCTGCATTTAGTTTGCATTTTTTTGACACTTGGACCAAAAAAGGGTCACCAACCCATGATTTGGGAGGTTGTGGTTCTATTCCTATCCTGTTGTTCTCTGGTTTCCCATTGCATAAGATATATGTCACAATATTCTTTCTCTCCCAGTAATTGTCTCTGAATTAATTATTCTGTGGTTATTCCCATCTGGATGCTCTGGACTGGTGCTCAAATTCTTTGCTTCTTTTCTGCAGCCAATTAGGAGAGGGGAGTGAGATGGGAGGTTGGGATTTTTTCCATGGCAACGCCTTTGTGCCATCACAAGCAAAGGGATTAATTCAGTCACAGGTTCCCGTGTTCAGTTATGAAAAGACCCCCAGGGAGAAAGATTTAGCCCAATGAATAATTTAATTTGGCAAAGGTGAAATGAATCGGAATGCTGCCAAGTTGAATGCGTACAAGAAAGGACAAGAGGGAACAACCTCTTTTGCTTCTTTTGAGGGCCTGACCCACAGTCCTTTCAAATTATTATTAGGAGCTTTTCCACTGCATGCAAGCAATTTTGGATGAGGAGTTGCAAATTTTGCTAGAGTGGAGGGGATTCAGTGGTTGCAGCATCTGTGTATCAGCTTGTCTTTTGGGTAGCAAGTTTCAGGATCATCACCAAAGGAAAAATGTTATGAGAGGTAAGGAATGATACAACATATTATAATTGGAAAGAGGAAATCTTTATAAGTTAAATGCTCCTACTTCCCCTCCCTATCATGGGGGCAGTGAAGGCTCTTTTTGAGTAAGAGGAGGGAGAAACACTTCATTCTCCTTCCCCAATATAAATGGCATGCACATGAGCAGATAAATATAATCCATCTAATCTGCACAAACCAAAATGACAAGTTTGAGTCTACTGTACTTTGGTCACTTCATGAGAAGACAAGACGCACTGAAAAAAGACAATGATGCTATAAAAAGTTGAAGGCAGCAGGGAAAGAGGAAAATCCAGCTTGAGATGGATTGACTCAGCAAAAGAAGTTACAACCTTCAGTTTGCAAGACCTGAACAAGGCTGTTAATGATTGGATGTTTTGGAGGACATTAATTTCCACAAGTTGGATGGCACATAACACACACACACAGGTTGACTTTCCATTCTTTTTTCACATAGAAAGAGAAATTTACCTTGTATACATAGTGCTGCCTCGATATTGTCTACTCTAACTGGAAGTGGCTCTCCAGAGACTCATGAAAAGAAAGGTGTTTCTCACAGTAGTTATCCAAGATGCCAGTGATTGAACGTGGGCACTCTGTATGCAAGCAGATGCACTCATCTTTAAGACCTGGCCCCTCTTCCCAGGGAAAATTTACAGCCTGTCAGGTAGAGTTACCAGCTCTGGGTTGGGAAATACTTGGCAAATTTGGGGATGGAGCCTGGGGAGGATGGGGTTTGGGGAGGGTAGGTACCTTAGTGCAGGGTGCAGTGCCATAGAGTTCTCCCTCCAAAGCAACCATTTTCTCCAGGAGAGCTGATCTCTGTAGTCTGGAGATCAACTATAATACCAGATCTCCAGGTCCAACCTGGAGGTTGGCATCCCTGCAGTGGTAGGTGTAAAATGCAGTAAATTTTGGCCTGAACTGCTGGCTTTGCTCAGGGTTGCATTCTGCTGTGTGTGAAACCTGTGTGTGGATTACTATGAAATCCTGGATACACCCTGTTTATACAGAAACATCCAAGGCTTCCTCGGGAGCTGTAGCCTACAAATATGGATTAGGCTCTTCCCCCTCCCCCTTTTAAATGGTAGTTTGGGATGCCAGGAGTGGTGGAAGAACTTGATTCATGCACCATTGTTGTGTCCACTGACCACTTTGTGCCGTCAGCGACAGAGCCTGAGCTTGAATCCCGGTGAACAATGGGACTGGGGCTCCTGGCTCCAGCTTAGGGGAACCAATGGGAATGGCAGCAGGAATTCAAACCCGCCAATGGCACCAGGGGGTGTTCCCCTTCACTGGTATATAGTTGGCCACCTGGCCAGGTAACCTTGTCTTGTTGTGTAATAGCAAACCATGCTGATCACTACGTCTGTGTCTGTGGTTTCATTATGCGTCCAACCCACTACACAATAACCATAAACCTAGGGGTTCCTGGACAAGTTCTATTAAGTTTTGAGTGAAAGAACTTGTTGTTGTTCAGTCGCACAGTCGAGTCCGACTCTTCGCGACCCCATGGACCAGATTACGCCAGGCCCTCCTGTCTTCTGCTGTCCTCTGAAGTTTGCTCAATTTCATGTTCGTTGCATCGATGGCACTGTCTAACCACCTCATCCTTTGTCGTCCCCTTCTTCTTTGACCTTCAATCTTTCCCAGCATCAGGGTCTTCTCCAGTGAATGCTCCCTTCTCATTTGGGGGCCAAAGTATTTGAGCTTCAGCTTCAGGATCTGGCCTTCCAGGGAACAATCAGGGTTGATTTCTTTTAGGATTGACTGATTTGATCTCCTTGCAGTCCAAGGGACTCTCAAGAGTCTTCTCCAGCACCATAGTTCAAAAGAATCTATTCTTCGGCGCTCGGCCTTCCTTATAGTCCAACTCTCGCAGCCATACATTACTACGGGGAATACCATTACTTTGACCATGCGGACTTTTGTTGGTAAGGTGATGTCTCTGCTTTTTATCATGCTGTTTAGGTTTGCCATCACTTTCCTCCCAAGGAGCAGGCGTCTTTTAATTTCATGGCTGCAGTCACCATCTGCTGTGATCTGGGATCCCAGGAACGTGAAGTCTGTCACTAGTTCTACGACTTCCCCTTCTATTTGCCAAGGAGTGATGGGGCCAGATGCCATGATCTTAGTTTTTTTGATGTTGAGCTTCAAGCCCACTTTTGCGCTCTCCTCTTTCACCCTGAGCAAGAGGCTCTTTAGGTCCTCTTCACTTTCTGTCATCAGAGTGGTATCGTCTGCATATCTGAGGTTATTGATCTTTTCCCCAGCAATCTTAACTCCAGCTTGTGATTCATCCAGGCCAGCATTTCGCATGATGTACTCTGCATATAAATTAAATAAGCAAGGGGACAATATACATCCTTGTCGTACTCCTTTTCCTATGCTAAACCAATCAGTTGTTCCATATCCGGTTCTAACTGTTGCTTCTTGACCCTTATACAGATTTCTCAGGAGACATGTGAGGTGGTCCGGTACTCCCAACTCTTTAAGAACCTGCCATAGTTTATTGTGATCCACACAATCAAAGGCTTTAGCATAGTCAATGAAGCAGAAGTAGATGTTTTTCTGGTATTCTCTTGCTTTCTCCATAATCCAGCGAATGTTGGCAATTTGATCTCTAGTTCCTCTACCTCTTCGAAACCCAGCTTGTACTTCTGGCAGTTCTCTATCCACGTACTGTTGGAGCCTAGCTTGTAGGATTTTGAGCATGACCTTGCTAGCATGTGAAATGAGTGCAATTGTGCGATAGTTTGAACATTCCTTGACATTGCCTTTCTTTGGGATTGGAATGTACACTGACCTTGTCCAATCCTGTGGCCACTGTTGTGTTTTCCAAATTTGTTGGCAAATTGAGTGCAGCACTTTAACAGCATCTTCTCTTAAGACTTTGAGTAACTCAGCTGGGATACCATCACCTCCACTAGCTTTGTTGTTAGCAATGCTTTCTAAGGCCCATTTAACTTCGCTTTCCAGGATGTCTGGCTCGAGGTCAGTGATTATACCATCGTGGTTGTCAAGGATATTGAGGTCCTTCTTGTATAGTTGTGAAAGAACTACCGACAGCCAAATTTGCTGGCTACCTAGATTCTGTTGTGGGTTCTGCCCAAATAAATCCCCAAATCCAATGTTGACTTTTCTTTTCTAGGTATTAATCTTAGCAATTTTTTTGGCTCAAGGAAGGCATTTTTGTTTGCTTCATTAATTACTCGACCAAAAAACGCCACCCCACCCACTTGCATTCTCGCTTCATGTAAAGCAATCATGTTGCAAATCCCTTAAACCACAGCCTGAAAACTCATTAGCTAAACGGTGCATATGCAGAACAGTTTGTGCCTTTCACTCATTAGCCAACAAGACTAACAAAAATTCAGTCCAACTGCAACCCACAACTTTTTATTTGTGCAGCTTTTGGATATTGTGCATTTTTGTATTATTATATCACTATTTTCTGAGGTAGACTGATATGTGATAAACAGATGAATGTACACCTCTTTACTTTCCCTGAATAAAATAAATGTGTTCAGAAGCATCTACAAATCATCATTAAGAATGGAAGTTAGTGTAATTACGTATACATAAGATAATTTCACTTCTACTCTCTGTATAATCCTTGAAAATTAGATTTGCATAAAGTAATTTAAAACAGGGCAAACCAGAAGTACATAATTACATGTCACTTTGAAATAAACACATTTTCAGCTTTCAGTTTCTGTAACTCATCACATGCAAAACAAATATATAGCATTTTTTTAAAAAATCTACATTTCTCTTCTCTCTAACCTTGGTGTATACTTACACCAAGGAAATACCTTTCTAAGATAAAATGCCAGAGAGTAAAAAGCCCCCACTTTTGAAGAAATTTTCTTGTGGAAATGTACTGAGAAATTCACCATCCAAGCTCTACTATCTCTCTGTGTTCCCAGAGCAGCCATTCTAGAGGGGCTTAATGCATACATCAGCCTGATGCTAGTCGCATTACAATCAAAGGGAACTTTAATGGGACAGGATTTGTTGGACAAAAAATATAGTATCTTCAAAAGCCTATATCCACTAATGTATCTGTGAATTGTCTGGAGCTCAAAAGACAAATGGAAATTATTTCATTTATATACGTATTCAGAAAAGTTTTATAATGAGAAAAGCTCCTCTAATAAATTCCCTAGAAAAACTTGCTGGGCAAAGTCTACAAGGAACTGACTCTGGAGCAGAGGGCAAGCAGTGAGATATACCAGCAAAGAATGGGGAACAGATTAAGGTTGTGCTGCAAGAAAAAAAAAAATCTGTATCCTTTTAAATGTAATCTTACAGTGACTGGCTGACAATATAATATATATTTTTTACCTTTCAAAGAAAACTCTGCATTTATCATTCTTCCTTGTTGTGATCTGTTGTCTCCTTTCATAAAGTACGGAAGGCTTCCTTTGCAGAAAACCTCCCCCCCCCACACACACACACACCATCCCTGTAATATTTGAAAATAGCTCAAATTTGAATAACCTCAAATTGTATGCTTTGCCTTCTCCAACACTGACCAACATAGCCATAGCCATTTACTGAGGGTACCTGCACCACCAGAGATATTTCACACCTCTTTCCTGAATATTCAGTTTTCACTGAAATAAAATACTAAGTTTTCTTCCATTTTCCTTACAGTGGTATAAGGGAAAATACACAAGTAATATTTTGTCCAACTGCCTAGTGAGAAGAAAATCTGCATCTGTTCTCTTGTGGTCTGTCCAGTAAGTACAAAGGTGCCTTTGACTACCATAAAGCACCTTTTCATTGTAGGAATATGTAATTCAGTTAAATAATTTTATTCCTACAATCCTCAGAACACTTTCCTGAGTGGAAGCCCATTGAATAAAATTATACTTTCTTCTGAGGTGACCTGCTTATGATTGCTCCCTGTATCTACTAACGAAGTACATATACCTCTTTAAACATGTTATTGTTTGTATTTAGGTTCTAGCTGTAAGCGGTGACAGTGGCCTGCCCTCTGACCTCACCCCCGGACCTTCTCAGCTCCACATTTCTGGCTACAGTTTTCATCAATTCTTGCTAGGCAATGGCCTAAGAATTTTGCAATGGTCTCAGCCATACTACCAAAGAGCATTCAGTATAATGAAGAATTTAATGAGAAAATATAAATTGCATGAAGACATCTATGAAAAATACAGACTTTTTCAAGTCAGCCTATTTAGTAGAAACATGCAGCATTCATTGAACAAATTTGTTTCTAGTGCAAACAATTTGTTCTACCTAATTATGAGCATTGGTCTTCTCTAAAAGTCAAATGAGCCAGAGAGGAAATAGGGCCATTTGCAAACTGCAAATGCTTTCAGAATCATAGTTTGCACATCACATAAAAGTTTCATCTTCAGAGTAATTCAAAGTGATCTTATATCCTGAGAAATTTGGGTGTACCCAAAGTACAATGATATAGACTCACTTGATTAAAACTGGTGGTGGTGATAGTGGCAGTTGTTTAAGAAAAAGTAACTCTATCATATTGAAATTTCTACTGGTATTACACAGATTGAGCTAGTGCCTTCACAGTCACTGAAGCAGTATTCATTTTGACTCAAATTATTTCAATTGAATATTTGCCTAGCTAGAATTCTGATGTTACTGTAACATGGTCTCAATACCTGCACCAGTCCCTACTCGTAAAAAATGTTTCCCCAAGATTCTCTGGCCTTATGAAATCAGAGGCTTAGATGAAGCCATATTTTGATATGAAGGCAGGATATCTCAATTAAGCCATGTATTTCCCCAGAATCTTTCAAGAGGAAGTAGCTTGGCTGCCTGAAATCTCGAGGGGCACATTGATTAAGGCTCTTTTGTGTGGTCCTCCAAATTTCTTCGCATCCTGCCCTTGAGTAATGACCCAAGTTGCTGAGACAATATCTGGAGCTAATATCCCTAACAATGTAGACTTCTCTGGAGCAGGATGGCCATTAGCCCATCTGTTGGTCTTGTCCGTAGGTCTAAGTCATGCCTGCTATTCTCCCCTCTCTTGAGGCAGATTTTTCCCACCAAAATTCTTAGGTCCCTTCAAATCCTTAGCTGGCCTCAGTAGCATGATATTTGCAGCTTTATAAATCTAAATGTCACCCTATGACAGAATCTAATTTGGCTTTTGCCCAGCCCAGGAACTTGTCAGGAGAAAATAGGAGCCCTCTTTTTCAGATCCCTTGAAATGGCACTGGAGACTGTGCATCACTGAACAATAATTAATATTTTATTTAATAAGCACAGATAGTATGGGGTAGTCAGGAATTGGAATAGCTGAGTTAAACATTGTTGGTAAAACAGTATATATTTCAGTTGACAGACAAGATGGTGTAGCAGCTTATTTCCACAGATTCTTGGCTCTTATCAGTGAGAGATGGTTGACCAAGTACTTTGGCTTCAGTTACAATGTATCTGCATATAGTTTTCTAATAACTGTTCAGGTTTTCTGGAAAGGTCTCTCTTTTGGTGTATCAAATGCTTTCCCCTTTTCTGAAATCACAATGTATCTTCTTTACCCTGAGTGTCTATAACCATTTCCTTTCACTACATACCAGAGACTGTCTCAGTACCAATTCCCTGTATAACTGGACAGGAGGACTTATATTTCTTCCCTGAGAATATAATTCTATTCCTTTTGGCCTGATTGGGAGCTTCAGTCTGCTACCCAATCACTGTTTGCCAAAATCTCAAACCCCAGTTCTTGGTGTCTGTGTGAAAACGTACTTCAGCGTAAGCTGACACTAGACTGAATTCTTAGATGAAATTCTTTCTCAGGTTATGTTTAACACAGCTAAGACCAGGAGTCTCTCCCTTTATTCAAAAGGTGAACCGTCTGACAGACTTTTTAGTCAGACCCTTCAGATATCCACTACCGTAGCTGCACTTTTACTTTACTGGACAGTAGCTGCCACTGAATTCAAAATGAACTTCCTTTCCCCTCAGCACACAGTTGATCTTATATTTTCCTCAGCTGGCACTGGCCTGTCAGGGAAAAGGAACAGCCTGTCACTCATGCTCAACATCCTAGAGCAGAGTTAACTATTCCCCTCATTTCTCTGATTTTACTGCATTAGGAAAACAGCATTTTAAACGTACTCTGTCACATCTTCTATTCAAGTTAACTCAGTCACCAGCAAACAGAACATTTCCATTCTCCATTAGATCACCTAGGTATCCCTTACTCATATCCCCTTGCAATAAAAGGTTTGAATTATACAATGACTGCTCAATGGGGTTTCAGATTCATAAATTTCACCAGAGTACAACCCAAATTCCACCAACAGGCAGCTGGATCCTGAAGTTTTGGGCCCATTCCAACACACACTAGCTCTGCATTGATATCAAAGCATAGCACTCCTTCCCATATTTGCATCTATCTAAATCCAGGTGCTTTGATTAGTTCTGCTCCCGAACCTTCTTACATCACCACTAAAACTAAACTCATTAGTCTTCCTCTTCTAAACAGAGTCTTTTCTCTCTCTTCCATTCTGCTTGGTGAGCCAGTTTGGTATAGAGGTTAAGTGTGTGGACTCTAATCTTTTTTCTCTCTTCCATTCTGCTTGGTGAGCCAGTTTGGTATAGTGGTTAAGTGTGCAGACTCTAATCTGGGAGAACCGGGTTTGATTCCCCACTCCTCCACTTGCACCTGGCTGGATGACCTTGGGCAAGCCGTAGTTCTGATAAGAGCTGTTCTTGAAAAAGAGCAGTTTCTGTCAAGAGCTCTCTCAGCCCCACCTACCTCACAGGGTGTCTGTTGTGGGGAGGGGATGGAAAGGGAGTTTGTAAGCTGCTCTGAGACACCTTTGGGTAGTGAAGGGCGGGGTATAAATCCAATCTCCTCCTCCTCCTCCTCCTCTTCTTCTTGAACTGACCCTCCATGCCTTTATACATACATGTCTCTTAGGTTCTCTGTTTCCCATTCTCATCCATCCAGCTTTACAGCTAACCAGATTTGCCCCTTAGCATCCCATAGCCATAGCTGTGGTGGCTTAGAGGTTAAGATGCTGAGCTGCAAACCAAGAGGTCTGTAGCTCGACAGTTCAAGACCCTAGTGCCGCATGACAGAGTGACAGAGAAAATGGTAGTTTGCCATTTCCTGCCTCCATGCCACGACCCTGGTATTCCTTGGTGACTCCTATCCAGATACTGACCTGGACCAACCCTGCTTAGCTTCTGAGATCTGACAAGATCAGCAATTAATAATACACCAGTCTCACTATGTTGTACTGCCACCATTTTGCTGTCTTTTTTGTATTCTGTATCTTGGAAGGTCAATAAAAATGTACTTTCTGCTGAAGTATCTGTCTCCTTCTTCTTTCCTTCACTGGAAGACTTATTGTATCAGACTGGGAACTCTGTATATACTGGACTCAAATTATCCCTACCCTGAATTCCAAGTTCTGGATTTTAATGTGCCTGTTCTGACACAGGAACTAATTTGGGTAACACAATGGAGTCTTTTGAAGATTCAGTTTAAAGAATCCCTTCACCTGAATGGCTTAGTATCATCTCTCATGTTTCTGCACATTGGTCAGCCACAGGAAACACAAACAGAGATTACGCCAATTCCAAGGACAACTTGGAGTGTGCTGTTCCTTTCATTACTGCTCTGGAATCTGCAGCTGATAAGGCTCCAGTTTCTTGGAAGCCATTTTGTCTTCGGAAAGTAGACTTCATCTCCTTTAGCAATCTTGGTTCCCCAAACAGCTCGTGGTCAAGATTCATAGTCTTTCCTTGTCTTAAAAAGCAGAACAGAGGATACTAGTGCTCTATAAAAAACTGGGGCAATCTCCTAGTGCTCTATTACACAAAATACCATTTTGACCTCTTTTTTTCATTTCAAAGGCACAAGACAGTATCAATCCTGATAACAGAACATTAACCAGAACTTCCTCCCTTCTCTTTTTCTTATGAATATATCCTTTAAGGTCAGGAAACATCCACACTTCATATCAGTGATCCTCCATATGATGAGACAAAGTAATATATATTCCTATTTTTGCCTTTTACAGAACAAGTAATGAACTGAAAGCCACTTAAATACAAATATGCAGATTAGTTCCCTTCATCCTCAGCAGGTTGCTTTCTCCTGGGTCTCTATAAGCATTATTAATGTACTGCATGTGGTGGCATTCTTAAAAGACCTAATCTATAAAAGTAAAACAAGCAGAGCAATATTGTTTATATTTCCAGCCACACTGTGTTATTTAAACATGTTTATGATACCCCATAACACGTTTATGACACTTTATGTGGTAGCTCATAGGTAAAACACAAATAAAATGAAAAAAGTACAAATCCAGATCTGATCAATACCATAAACCCAACAGCGTGCAATAAGATCAATAATAGCAGCAAACGCAAAAATACTAAAGCAACAAAGCTAAAAATAACACCACAGTGATAATGAATCAATCATTCAGCGCCAATCAAGAGTGAGAGAGAAAAAAACTTAGCTATCACAAAAGGCCACAGGGAAAAAAGGAGTGTATCTGAGACTCAGGGAAGTAGGTGCAAGGAGACCAGCTGAGAGGAGGGAGTTCATGGGAGGTAGTTTAAACATGGTGTTAAATACTGGGATCTAGACGCATTGCAGTGATCAGCTCTAGTTTATTTAGTGATTTCAGGAACACAACAAGGACACCCAGAAGGGTTTGAGCCCTGCCTACAAAGAATGCAAACACCACACCCCACACACACACAAATTCCCAAGGATAGGCTATTTACATTACACTGCTTATCTATAGGTCAGTTCCAGGATCCTGGTCAGTTATCGTTCTTGGGGAGCAAGCTCACCCAGTTCAAGGTCCACATTCAGGGATGGCTTAGGCTCAATACATAACACCCCTCCCCCCTAAGTTCCAAAACACCTTAACAGACTCAACAGAATCCCACCTTTGTTGCCAGTGTTAAATACTGGGGTCTGGGCGCATTGTAGCAATCAGCTTTAGTTTATTTAGTGATTTCAGGAACACAACAAGGCATGCAAACACCACACCCCACACATATCCAATCCCAGGGATAGGCTATTTACATTATACTGTTTATCTATAGGTCAGTTCCAGGATCCTGGTCAGCTATTGTTCTTGGGGAGCAAGCTCACCTAGTACAAGGTCCATATTCAGGGATGGCTTAGGCTCAATACATAACATATGGGAATGGGAAGGCAGAGGGGCAGAGTCACTCTGAACTAGTGTTGCCAGCCACAGCTGGCAACCTGTCTGGAGGAACTGGGGGAGACAGGTGTATCAGCATCATGCCAGCATGCAGTGTCACTTCTGGTGAAAAACAGGATGTGACATTCTCACCTGTGAAGCACCATCGGTGCATGGGGAAAACAGCCACAGGAGACTTGGCTGCCCCCCCAGCTCCTTGGTGGAATAAAAATGTGACACACTTTTGACCAATGAAGAGCAAGATTTTCATCCAGTAGCACCTTGAAGATCCACAAGATTTCCAGGGTATAAGCTTTCAAGAGTCAAAGCTCCCTTTGCCAGGTTTGCCATTGCCTGCCCTTCCATAGCAATGCTGGTATTCCTTGGTGGTCTCTAATCTAAATATTGACCACAGCCAATCCTGTTCAGCTTTCCTATTTGTGTGTGTTCATAAAGTGACATCAAGTCACAGTTAACTTATTATGACCCCATAGGGTTTTCAGGGCAAGAGAAGTTCAGAGGTAGTGTGCCATTGCCTGCCTCTGCATAGCAAACCTAGACTTCCTTGGTGGTCTCCCATCCAAATACGAACCAGGGCCAACCCTGCTTTGCTTCCATGACCTGACTAGCCTGGCCATCGAGGTCAGGGCATATTAACATATAGTGATGAGTGGGCTTCCGGCCGGAGTTAAAATGGCGAATTGACACACTTTGCGATTTGAGCAGAGTGGACAGCAGTATCTGGTGACAGTTTGGGCTTTACCTGGCCCAACGCAGCACTCCCCAGGCGGGGGAGTGGCAAGCAAGCAGCCAAGCCTGAGGGGGGGTTGAGATCGGTGTGGATAAGCCTCGGAGGAGGCTTGTTTACACCTTGATCTCCCTCCGCGAAGAGGGCAGTTGCAAATCAGCACTACAGATACCAGCTGGGCTGAGAATTCAGCATAAATCCGTCATCTACCGGCCTCTTTAACATCAAGCTTAACATCGGTTACAGAAGAAGCACTGCAAAACCCCGAGATTACAAGCAAGGTAACAAATGAACAATTGCTTACCGGTTTAAAGAAGAAGGCAAAATCTAAACATTCGGATAAGTGTAAAAAGCTTCAATGAACTAATCCGCTTGATTTAAAAGTAAAAAGAAAGCTTTCCTTTAGAGAAAACAGCTGAAAAGTAACTTTGTTTTGCATTCCTGTGGTCAGCTAAGACTAAACTTTGCGTAGCAGAAACGAAACTGACTGTGATTCTATGATACAGGAAGTAGGCTAGAGTGGATGTTTTTGATGTTGCTGTGCAGGAAGTAGACGGACATTTTAGAGTGTGGCACCGGAAGTTGGATTACAGTGACGGACAGATAAACAGGAAGTTCTGAAGGAGCCTACTCTAGCCAGAAAATCATAGAGAAATTGCGCCCGCCATTTTGAGGAGGACTAAATTTTAAAAAGTTATTTTTAAGCTGAAAAAGCACTGGAAGAAGTTATAAAGGTGGCGATTTGGCTTGAGGATTGCTAATATAAAGATTGATTAGCCCTGAACTCGCTTTCAAGACGGATTTGAGGTCAAGACCAAGGGCTGCCTCATCACCTAGTCCAAGAATGACTGCAAAGGAAAAAAAGAGTGGCAGGCTGCCATGGAAGCGATGGAGAAACGGATGACTGAAGTGGTGCAGAGTTTGGGAAAGCAAATAGAATCACAGCTGCAACAACAGTTGCAACAACAGCTGCAAATACAACTGGAGCAAATAGAACAAGTACAAGTCCAAGTACAGAAAAAAAATATGGAAGAGTTAAAAGAACTGGTACTAACAGAAGTGGCAGGGATAAAAAAAGATACAGAAGAAGTTAAAAAAGAGGTTAAAAGTCTGGTGACAAAATCAGAAGAAATGGAACAGAAAGTTAAAAGAACCCTGTTAGAAAATACAAGACTGGAGTCCATGATGGAATATAGGGCCACTCAGAATCACTTGAGATTGAGAGGAATCGAAGAGGAGGAAGATCAAGATTTACGGGCCCTAGTAATTAACACCTTGACAACTTACATAGGGGAAGATGTTGGAGACTTGGATCCAGACTTTGACCTGATTTACAGAGTAAATTCAGCGTATGCCAAGAGAAAGCAATTACCCAGAGATGTGATTGTTCAATTTGTGACTACTAAAATGAAGGAAGACGTTTTCAAGAAGCAATTTACACAACCGTTGGAAATTAATGGGAAAAAAATAATAATTTTGAGAGAAATTCCGAGATCGATCTTACAAGACAGAAAGAAATTCAAGAAACTAACAGATAGGTTAAAAGAAATGAGTATCAGGTTTAGATGGGAGATTCCATATGGATTATAATTTACATACAATTCGGTGAGATTTACTCTTAAAACGGAAGGAGACATCTACAGATTCAAAGAGAACAACTTTGATGATTTCAAAGATATTTAATTCAAAACAACTATGGATTACAAATTTTTATCTTGGAACGTAAATGGACTAAATTCACCAAGCAAAAGAAGATTAGTGAATCATTGGCTAGAGAAACAAAAATGTAACATAATTTGTTTGCAAGAAACACATATCAGAAAACAAGATAATAAATATTTGGTTAAAAAAAATTGGGAGAAGAATTTCATTCATCAGCAGTTAATAAGAAAAAAGGAACAGTGATATACATTACCAAAGAATTGGAACCTAAACAAATCTTCTCAGACAAAGAAGGAAGATATGTTGGCGTGGAATTAATGATGAATAGAAAAAAGACATTGCTTGTAAATATATAATCACCCAATGGGGCAAAAGAGACTTTTTTTAATGATTTGACTAAAGAGTTGGACTGTTTAAATTATGATCAAATAGTCCTTGCTGGAGACTTCAATGGCACAGTGAACAATGTATTGGACAGAAAATCCAAAGCAAGTGGAGAGGCGGTTGGAAAGCTGCCAAAAAATTTTTTCCAGCTAATGAAGCAAGAGAAACTAGAAGACGTTTGGAGGAAGTGGAACCCTAAGACAAATGATTATACATTTTATTCTAACAGACATAACTCCTTTTCTAGAATCGATATGATTTGGATGTCAGAGGAGATGGCGCAAAAAACCTACAAAATAGAAATTTTACCAAAAACCAACTCAGATCACAACCCTTTACTTTGGATATCTAAAGAAAAACCTAAACAATTATATTGGAGAATTAATGAGGACTTATTGGACCAAAAATTAATTAATGAAACTTTAAAAAAAGAAACGAAAAGTTTTTTTGAACTGAATTTAAATAAAGGTACTGATATACAAGTCGTATGGGACACGTACAAAGCAGTAATGAGAGGTTTGCTTATCTCTTTGAATTCTAAAGATAAAAAACAAAGGATGCAACAACAAAACGACCTTCATGAAAAAATTAGACAAAAAGAAAAGGAATTAAAGAAAAGGCCAGGGAAGAAAAAGATTATTAAAGAGATCCACTTTCTGCAGGATCAATTGAATGTTCTACTAAATAGAGAATTATATTGGAATCTGAAGAAATTACAGCAAAAAGCATTTGAGGGTGCAAATAAACCAGGAAAATTTTTAGCGTGGCAATTGAAAAATAGAAAAGAAAGGAATTTTATAAGTAAAATTACTGAAGACGGAAAGGATGTTTTGAATTTGAAAGGTATAAAAAGAGTCTTCTTCAAATACTACGCCAAACTGTTCAAAAAGAAAGGAATTGACCAACAGAAAATTAAGAAATATTTGGAGACTATTGAAGTTCCAGAGCTGGGAAAACAAATTAAAGAGTTATTAAATGGTTTAGTAACAAAGGAAGAGGTGACAATGGCAATAGAAGACGCAAAGTTGGGCAAAGCTCCAGGTCCAGATGGCTTTACAGCAAAGTTTTATAAGAGATTTAAGGAGGAGCTAACCCCTATCTTAGTACTTCTGTCGAACGAGATAAGAAAGACTAAACGGATCCCAGATTCATGGAAAGAAGCAAATATTTCATTGATACCCAAAGAAGGTTTGGATTTAACTGAAGTAAAGAATTATAGACCAATATCGCTATTAAATAATGATTACAAATTATTTGCGAAAATTATTTCGGAAAGATTGAAAAAATATTTGAAAGATACTATAGCGGAAGAACAAGCTGGTTTTTTACCAAATAGACAGATTAGAGACAATTTAAGAGTGGTGATTGATGCAGTCGAATACTATGACAAACATCCAGAAAAAGAAGTTGGATTCCTCTTTTTAGATGCGGAAAAAGCTTTTGACAATTTAAATTGGGAGTTTATGCTGCAAGTTATTGAAAAAATGGATATAGGACAGTCTTTTCTAAACATGATTGTGGCAATTTACTCAGAACAGAGAGCAGCTTTGAATATAAATAAAGAAAGAACAGATTTCTTTCAAGTTCAAAAGGGAACACGTCAAGGCTGCCCGTTATCCCCGTTGTTGTTTATTTGGATATTGGAAATATTATTGACAGCGATAAGAAAAGATAACAGCATTGAAGGACTCACAGTGAAAGGTTTTGCATATAAATACAGGGCATTTGCAGACGATGTAATGTTTATGATTCAAGATCCAATCGACAAAATACCACAATTGATGGAAAAAATTGAAGAATTTGGATCAGTTGCGGGATTCTACGTTAATAAAAGTAAAACCAAAGTGATGTGCAAAAATATGACGAAACAAAGACAAACAGAACTTCAAGAGAAAATTCAATGTGAAGTAGTTACAAAGACTAAATATTTAGGAATTGAATTGACCATGAAAAACATTGATTTGTTCAAAAATAACTATGAAAAGGTTTGGTACAGGATTCAACAAGACATGAAGAAATGGGATACCTTGAATCTATCGTTATTGGGAAGAATTGCAACTGTAAAAATGAATGTTTTGCCGCGTTTGATGTTTTTATTTCAAGCTATTCCAATATTAAAACAAAGGAAAATACTGGATACGTGGCAGAAAGAACTATCGAAATTTGTATGGGCAGGAAGAAAGCCAAGGATTAAAATGAAAATTTTATGTGATGCAAAGGAAAGAGGAGGTCTACAACTACCAAATTTAAGACTGTATTATGATGCCGTCTGTTTAACATGGTTGGAACAGTGGATTAATTTAGAAAATAAAAAGTTATTGGCTCTAGAAGGGCATGATAACAAGTTTGGATGGCATGCATATTTATGGTATGGAAAAGTAAAAATGGATAAATTTTTCAAACACCACTTCATAAGACGATCACTGTTCGAGACTTGGATGAGATATAGAAAATTCTTCTCAGAAGAAAGACCACTTTGGATAGTACCAGCAGAAGTGATTAATCCATATTCAAGAAATCAAGGGTTAGATTGGCTACCTTATAAAAGTCTTTTAAAATTAGAAGGGAAAAACTTTGTGTTAAAAGACAGATTTGATGTGGAATTTGAATATGATTGGTTGAAGTATAGACAGATTTATGACTTATTTAAGACCGATAAAAGAGAATATGGTTTTAGAGAAAATAACACTGAAATTGAAACTGTATGGCTTGAGAAAGGTAAAAAAATGATTTCTAAACTGTACAAGGTTTTATTGAAATGGTATACTGAGGACGAAATTGTAAAAGAGCAAATGATAAAATGGGCGGTAAATATTAATAATGAGATATTAATGACATCTTGGGAATATTTGTGGAAAAAGTCAATGAAAATTTCAACTTGTGTAAATGTTAAAGAGAATTGTTATAAAATGATGTACAGATGGTATATGACGCCTAAAAAAATTGCTATTATAAATGAAAGTATGTCTAACAAATGTTGGAAATGTAAGAAACATGAAGGGTCTTTTTACCATATGTGGTGGACATGTGATAAAGCAGTAAAGTATTGGACTGAGATCCACAATGAGATACAAAAATTTTTGAAATGTACTTTTAAGAAAGACCCACAGATGTTATTGTTAGGTCTTAAAATGGAAGAAATAAATGTAGCCAAGAGAACACTACTATGGTACTTGATTACAGCAGCTAGACTGACTTTTGCTCAATGTTGGAAACAAGATAAAGTACCTGAAACATGGGAATGGATTAAAAAGACGTTGTTTATGGCAGAAATGGACAAATTAACAAGAAAATTAAACGATGAAGAAGACAAAACCTTTTTCGGAGACTGGAAAGACTTTCAAGAATACTTGTTGAAGAATTGGGATGTAAAACGTGGTTTGATTTGTTTTGACAGCTATTGAGGAGAAGTGGAAAGAGACTCAGATCTTTGAATTGTTACCATTAGTAAAAGAAATATGTTTAGTAGTAAATGTAATTGTATAAGAGAAATATCAAGGGGGTTGGAGCAGTGCGGGAAGCCTTGTTTGGGGGGAGAGGGAGAAAGAAAAATGGATATGTATTGGTTTGTTTAAATTGTATGAACATGTGATATATCCAATAATAAATTGTATTTAAAAAAAAAAAACATATAGTGATGAGTTTATAAAGCAAGGAAATTGTGTGGTTAAATTCCTGTAGTTAAATTCCCCTGTAAATTCCCCTTTATGACACTCTACTACAGACTTCATTAATTCACTGAAATGAATGAACATTTTAAAGCAGCACTGCTTGGCCACTTGCTTTAATTAACTCATGGCCAGCTTGGTGGAGTGGTTCAGAGCGGCAGACTCTAATTTGGAGAATGGGGTTACTTTTTTCCCACCATAGAAAACAATGGTGGGAATAGGGGCAACCTGTTTGGGGGCCCATAGAATTGGACCCCCTGGTTCAATGCTCTTAAAACTTGGTGGGTATCTTGGGTATTTAAACTTTAAACCCCTTCTCTCTTAGCTCCCCCACCCAGACCAGCTGGGGAAGGGAAGGGGAGGCTTTTGAAGATGCCTCCCCCCTTTTGCATCCCCTTCTGACATCACTTCCGGTGATGTCAGGGGGCGTGGCATATGCTAATAGCCTAATAGCTCATTAGCATACCATATGCTAATGAGCTCCTGCAGCTGTTTTTCTGCAAAAAGACTTCATTATTATAAGAGCCTGTGCAGTCAGCAGCAATTCACTATGATTTTTTGGAAAGTACTTTGCAGATAGAATTGCTGGCATCCAGTCTTAGATGGCCCTTTCATTGTTAATTCTGTATCTGAGAAGTCTGGGTCAACCATCAGTCACCATTGCTTAAATGAGTTTGGGCTGATTTCACTTCAGGATGCAGTCAAGGCATTTGGGCAGGTTTGTGCTATGAATTGCCCCCAGGATCCTTCATGGGTAACTACATTTAAACACTTTAAACTGGCTAGCTGTGTCAACTTAATGATAAATTGTTCATTCTCAAAGGATATCCTGAAAGAACTGTGTCAGCCTCTCTTTTAAAAAACTTTAGATCTGGCTGACCTAAATAACTGTAGGTCTGTTACAGTGGCAGCAAAATTATCAAGGTGGTGTTGGCTGACCAGTTCCAAGTGTTCATGGATTAAGCTGCTTATCTTGGGGAAGGATGGCTTAATGGTAGCTTAATGGTAGAACATCTGCTCTGCATACAGAACATCCTAGGTTCAGTCCCTGGCATTTCTAGTTAAAAGAATTAGGTAGTAGGTGCTGTGAAAGACCCTACCTGAGATACTGGAGAGCTATTCTGGTCAGAGCTGACAATACCAACCTTGATAAACCAATGTTCTGAGTCGTAAGGTGGCTTCATGCATTTCAGCTGAGTTTTCAGTTCAGTTTTCAGATGGAGGCCACCCTGGTAGATAACCAGTATCACAAGAGAGAAAGAGAACGCATCACAGATTTGGGGATTATTTTGCACGGGTTGTTAATCATTGGTGAGGGGATGGTCAGATTCCAGGAGTGGTTACTGGAAATAATTCTGTAAGTTTTTCACAAGTATGGTTAGAGATTTTAAAATGGCCCAGAAGTATGCTGAGCTACTCAGCCTCTAGGGCCCTCTCACCTTCAACATAGCAAACAGTGGCAATAGGCCTAGATTTGTCTGCCACCTCCCTCTGTAATACAGCTGGCCAAGTCTGAGTCCTGCACCCTCTATACAGAAGCCACTTGACGGACCTGGCCAATGGTAGTGCAGGATGAAGCAATAGATGAGCGTGTCCCTAGTTACCATCGCTGTTGTGATGAACTCAGGCTGTGATGATGCAAATGCTGCCGAGCTCCTGTCAGCTTGCTCCTGGCCACCAGCTGCCTTTCAGATCAATAGCTAACTGGATACTTACCCAGCAGTAGATAAAAGGACCTGTCCACCCCAAGTTTTCCTGTGATCCATTTTATCACTGATGCTTTCCCACATATACAAGAAATTACTGCAGGAGGACAGCCAGAGTTATGGGGTGCACTCTCATTGATGTGCAGATAACATCCACTGTATTTCTCCTTTTCATTTTCTCAGGTGAGGCAGTGACAATGCTGAACATGTGCAATTCAATAATGGGTTGGTAAGAGTGAATAATCATTGGGAAAATAGAAGCTATGTTGGTGGAAGTCTCAGTCTATCAGCTGTAAGTGGAAAGGCCTACCTTAGATAGAATCACATTTTCCATGAAATATCAGATGAGGATATAGAGAGCGGGGCGTGGCCTGAAAACTCTTATAGTGCTTCATTAATCCAATGGTATTTGGTATCCATTTGAGGAGGCATTTCTTCTCTGCCTACCAAAATCAAACTGACAGTGCATCTAAGTCAATGGTTTAGAAGGGTGTAACACTGCTTAGGACCACTGTAGATTGACTGAACTCACTCTGGAACTCTATAACTGTGTATAATGTACTAGTCAGGAAACCAGTCAATGTAGTTTCCTAAAAGTAAAGCTGAATATTAGGAAACACAAAAACACCATTCTCCCACCAGTCCTGTATCATTTTTACTTACTTACTTATGCTATTGTCCTAGAACCTTATGTAGTCAGTATAGTTCAGAACTATGTCTACCTTGGAAAAATGTGGATTGCTGCTGGAAGAACCTCAGTGTTTCCAAATTAGGCATTAGGTAACTACAATTAACTCATTCACAGACCTTTACTGGCATATATTGGATTACAGGTAGAAACAGTAAACAGATCAGGAGGTAACAAGGGAAAATGAGTCAATCATATGCATCTAGACATTACGCAATCAATCCTTAATCACCAAACTTAGAAATAAGGCTAGCTTTTCAGTTATTTTGGGTGACAAATCGTTCAGAAGATGGCACACCTTCAAAGTATCCAGGCAGCCTATCATTTTAAATAAAATTGGGTCTAAAAGAGTAGAATGTATATCATCATATTGGGAACAGTACAGAAGAATATGGAGGACCATGTCAACTTGATTTAGATTACATGCACAAAGTCTTGTTGAATATGGAATCCTATTATATCTACCATAAGTGACTGCAGATGGAATAGTATTGCATCTAGCAAGTGCAAATGCTCTGCACAATTGTGGGGCATGGAGGGCTGATAAATAAGAAAGCAGATGGCCAATAATTGGAAGGATTCCAAAATTTAAAGGGGAGCAGGATTTATTTGCATCACTGACTAGTTTTTGCATCTCAGTATCTAGGATTCTATGTTTATTTAACTGATATTCATTTGTAAAAGGGAGCATATATAGAGAATCCATGGATAAGCCCATTGTAATTATTTTCTTCTCTATGTTGGCAATCCATTTGGATGAGATGGATTCAGACAGCATTTGGTGTAAATAGCTCCCACAGTCAGCAGTGCAATGCACTCATAGCCAGTCTTTGATTGATATAAGCCATGCTCTTGTTTCGATCATGTAAAGGCCTGTTTCTAAACAGAGAGCTGTGTATGGAATGCAGCATGGCAGACCCATAATTTTTCTTACAAATTTGGATTGAACTCTTTCAATACCAGTCTCGAGGGCACTTATCCATGTTGGACTACCATAAAATAACTGTGTGATCACTTTGACCTTAAAAACTTTTAAAGAAGCTGGAACAAACTGGTTGCCTCTATTAAAGAAGAAATGTGAGATAGCTGATGTATCGATGGTAGCTAAGTTAATCATAGATTTGTGATGGCAAGACTAGGACATGTTATAACTGAAATAGAAACCTAGATATTTAAAATGCTTAACCTGCTCTATTTCTTTTTGATCAAATTTCCATTTTTGGATTTTACAGGACTTAGCAAATACTAATATCTTGGATTTCTCATCATTCAGGAGTAGTTTATTCTGAAGAAAATAACTAAGACACATGTTCAACAGATGTCTGAGTCCTACCCTCATGCAAGAGAGTAGTACTGTATCATTCGCATATAACAGGATAGGTACATGAAGGTTGTCCAGTTTAGGATGATAATAATCTTCTTCTGCTAAAAGCACTGCTCTTTGCCTAAGGACAATTCTGCTGAGGGCACTTTGGCTAAACAATCATAGGAAGGCACTTTCTGGACCAGAAATTATTACCAGTGAAATACTACTTGGCATGTGATTGTATCTTTGGAGGCCACATTTGTACTTTTATTCTGTGCCTAGTGGTTTCATTTTGGAACAATATTCATCTGGTCCTTCTTGTATTTATATTTTATATCTGTATGATTGTACTGTACTATTATATAAGCCAATATGTTCCTCACTGTGTTTGACCTCTGAAGAAGGCCTATGCAGGCCAAAATGCGCCAGGTCAAGTCCATTAGCCCTTGTGTGTTAGATTCTATTATTTTTACATGAGGTGTGATTGGGCCCTTATATATTTTTAATTCTTTGTAAATAAATACATGTATCTTTTTATATACTATAGATATATTAAGCTTTTATTGTTGGCCCTCTTTTCTATTTGACTAACCTTTTCAGGTTCTGGACCCCAGGTTTCTAGGGTCAGTCCCCCCCCTTTGCCCTTTTGTAGATTTGCTCTTGCAGAACCCAAGTTGTTCAGGGCCTAAAACACTTAGCTGACACATCCAGAAGGTTTGTTTGGTTAATAGTTGCTTGCAGGGCTCTTTTTGTAGCAGGAACTCCTTTGCATATTAGGCGACACACCCCTAATGTAGCCAATCCTCCAAGAGCTTATGGTAGCCCCTGTAAGAAGAGCTCTGTAAGCTCTTGGAGGATTGGCTACATTAGGGGTGTGTTGCCTAATATGCAAAGGAGTTCCTGCTACAAAAAGAGCCCTGGTTGCTTGGCATACCATTTGCCTATGATGGAAAGGAGGCTAATTGGCCTATAATTATTTTTTTAATAAAAGTTTTTATTGCTTTTCTTCTATAAACTACACATATTACAACACTACAAAGACTAACACTCTACATACAAACACTAAAACACTAACGAGAGTAACAAGGCTCTATTGTACATTAACTATGTAATTTCAGCCTTTTCTACCTAGTACACAGTGAGGTTCCTTTCTACACTACTTAAAAAAAACGTCCAAAAAGCCTTAACTAATACTACTACAAAACTTAATGTTTAATTGTACAAATGGAGAATCTGAGAACTTTATTTAGAAGACTTCTTAAACTTATGCTTCTTCTTCTTTTGCCATGGCAGTTTGACCTTCATAGTTTTGAGCGCAGCAGCACCTAAATCAGAATCAAAGTCAGAGTCAAAAATTTCTCCCAGAGATACTGAAGTATCTGAGGTATCTGAGGAAGAAGAGTTATCTGAGCCAGTCTTTTGGTAGCTGCTGATATCCTCTGTTGTCTCCGGTGCTTCTGCTCCATCTTTTTTCTTTGTTGACAATTTATGATGCTTCTGCTTTTGTTAAAGAGTCAATCTTTTCTTTCTTTCCCTGGAAATTAAAAATGAGTCCTTCTGGAATTAGCCATTTGTATTGGACATTGTTCTTTTGTAGAAATTCTGTAATGTTTTTATATTGGCATCTTGTTTTTTGAATTTCATATGGAATATCTTTCAGAACTTTTATCTCCTCCTCTTGGATTTTAATCTTTATCACCCTTGATACTTTAAGAATTAAGTCCCTTGTGCTTCTTTTTGTGAATTTTACATAAATTTCTCCTGGGAGGTTTTTGGGTTTTTTTTACAAACTCTGAGTATGTCCTGTATATCATGTCAATGTCTGCTTTTAAAGTCTCAGGTTTGGTCTTAATCAAGGGGGCCAGTGCTGCACTCAAAATTTCTCTTAAGTTTTCATCCTTATTCTCACGGACCCCTTGAAATCTTAAAACATATAAAGATCTTTCCATTTGAAGTTAAAGTAAATTTTGTTTTGCAGATGCTCTTTCCTTGTCAGCAATGTCCATCCTTTGATCCATCTCTTTATTCTTCATCTCCATTTTTCCAATCTTTTTTCTCATCTTCTTAGATTTTGCTGCTGTCTCTTTAAGGTCTTTTTGTAAATTGTCAGACTTCTGATTGAGGTTCATCATCTGATCCATCAGGAGGTGCAGGGCTTCAGAAATTTTGCTAGCCAAATCACTGTTATCTTCCTGTCTTGTGACTGGTGACACTGTACTGGCATTTCCGGTGTTACCTCTGCCCCTACGTGCCATTTTCCTGGCTCGCTGGGTCATTGTTTATAGTTAGATAAGAGTTCCCAAAGAAAGTTCAAAGAAATCCCAAATGCATGGAATTCAGTCCTGAAGTTCTATCGCTAAGATAAGGTGAGGTTTAACAGCTCGCTTTCGGCTATCACTATGATTCAGCTACAGGGGAGGGCTTATCCTCCTCGGGTTTCCCTCCTCCCCTCGCTCCGTGCCATTTCATTTGTAATGCTTTGCCGGTTCGTTGTACCTTCACCCTCTTTATAGTTATGTTTCTCTTTGGAACATCACTCACTTTTACTTGCTTTGTTGTCTCACACAGTCATCAGGTAGAAAAATCGCTTTCTTAGTTCCTTGCACGCTCTGGTCCGGTAACGTCTCTGGCCGCCATTACTGGCCTCGGGCAGCAGGTCCTTACGGAGCTAAAGAAGCTCACTTCCCCAAGCAGCAACTTTGGGAGTGGCTCCTCAGTGCTCCATGCTAGAAGCTCTCTCCAAGAGCTTCATGGGGGGGATGGAACCAGCTGAACCCCTCCCCACTGCTCCAATCCAAGCCGCCCCCATCGGAGCTCAACGGGGACCATCTTGTCGTGAGTTAGAGGGGATTGTGTAGTCACCTTTCTTATAGATTGGAACTACAATTGTGTTCCACCAGGCATCAGGGATAAGTCCTGTTTGATTAATCATAGTAAAAACAGAAGCAAGAGGGGCAGCCCACCATTCTGGGTCCATATTTAAAAGTTCTGGGGGAATCAAATCAGGGCCAGTCTTCAATTGATTAATTTTATTATTTCTTCAGGGGTCACAGGTGGCCAATCTGGTAAGTCCTCATCACAAAAATATATGAATTACCAGTACAGTCTTGGTTCTGCTGAAACAGAGCAGAAAAGTACTGTAACCATGCATGAGGTGAAATCACAGACATGCGAGAAGGTCCCACATGTAAAGAACCTGAAACTATGGCCCAAAACTTCTTGGATTTATTTAGAACAGTAGCTTGGTATAATTGTTGCCATTGGTTGTTGAAAAATTCTAATTTCTTCTTTTTTGTGCTCTCCTGGAGCTGTTTTTTTTACCTGAAAATACTTTGAGAGGAGGGCAGGATCATTAGAAGTTCAAAACTGGCTATAGATGTTATGTAATTGGGATTTTAGTGCTCTGCACTTTGCAGCATACCAAGATTTGGCACCCCTATTACTCATTTTTGTGGAATGATTAAAGTTTATACAAAGTGCCTGAGAAAAGTGAGAAATCAAGGTGTTGTATGCTGAAATCTTTAGAGTAGGTTCCATATTATCAATTAGAGAGGCTCTTAAGTCAAAAGTAGGTCTGAGTTTAAATAGACTGGAGGTTACCTGGGTGCAGTGGTCATTCCACAAAATTTTTGATAAAATTTCTGGCTCAGAAGTCAGGGGACTAGATGGGTAGGAAAAGTCAGCAAAAGAGCTAATTTGAAGGGTCAAAATCAGGGGAAGATGATCACTAGTGATGAAATCCCCTACCTCAAAATTCAGAACATGAGGTTCCAGAACAGGGGACACTAGAAAGTAATCAATTATGCTACTTCCTTTTGTATTTTTGTTGTTGTTCAGTCGCACAGTCAAGTCTGACTCTTCACGACCCCATGGACCAGATCACGCCAGGCCCTCCTGTCTTCCGCTGTCCGCTGAAGTTTGCTCAATTTCATGTTCGTTGCATTGATGACACTGCCTAACCATCTCATCCTTTGCTGTCCCCTTCTTCTTTGACCTTCAATCTTTTGTATATTTTTTGTATATTTGTATAAATTGTATAAATAAATGTAAATTCACTGGCTTTAGGAAATCAGATAAGTCAATTCAACCATAATCTATTAAATTGAAGACAAAACTTAGTAAGATTAAACCAGCTTTGGACAGCCTGTCCAGGGAAAGAAAAGGGGGAAGGGTATCATTCTGATTAAAGAGCTCTGGAAAAAAAATGAGTGATCTTTTCCCACTCTCACATTAAAATCCCCAGCCAAAATAATTTCAGCTAAGGGAAATTTCCTTTCTAATGTTTCCATAAGAGGGGATAAACATTCCCAATGTTGTGAAAAGGCATAACTATCTAGGGAGGAGGGCACATATAAATTCATAATAATCAAGATAGAACTTTCAAAAACAAATTTGACAGTTGGTTCTGTAGAATTATCCAATGGTAGCATAGTAATAGCACATTTTAGGGACAAGGAAACAAAAACAGATAATCCAACTTGGAGACAACCTTTGGGTTTAACTCTATAGGCTGGAAGAGAGAAGGATTTAAACCCTTCTAAATGAATCATATCATAAGACCACATTTCCTGGAGGAGTACAATATCAAAGCCTTTTATATAACAGAGGAAGTCAACATCATTGGCTTTACTCCTCCACCCTGCAATGTTCCAAGAAATAATTTTTACTGCAGTAGGAGGAGGAGCAGTAACTACAACACTTGAGATTAATGTATGGGCAGGATGACCACTAGGTCTTCTCTGGCTCTTTGAATATGTCCTAGAAAAGTGCTGTTTATTGAGATCTTATTGCTTAATTATGCTAGCATTCATGCAAAGGAAATGCAAGCACTCCATCTGGAACACTGTAGAGTGCAAGGGAATGGTTAAACAGTATGTTTAATCCTCTTTTAACTATCTGGCTCCAACAGAATAAAGACAAGTTATAATCAGTGATTTGTTGTTTTGAGAAGTTTTACCATCAAGGCCGTGCATACAAACAATGTAGCAAAATGAAAAGCTGTATAATCACAATTCCTTCTTGAGTGTCTCTTCAGTCTGTATATCATGAGCCATGTAAATTATGCTTGGTTTTTCAAACAAAAGAAAATACATTTATTCAGTTTGAATGCTTCTCCCTTGTCAAAAATGTTTCATTTCAGAGCCAGTCATGTGCTACAGATACATCTTAGCAACACTATTCAGTGCAGGATCAAAGTGTCAACAGTTTTAGAAAACTTGTGTACCAGTATGCACAAGTGTGTAATTGCAGCACAGTTACAAATAATGCATGGCTATTTTGAGTTATTAGTGACTGATCCCTTTATTGCTCTGTCCTACAAAGGCTCTGAACTTGACCCTCTTCAAGAACGTGTCCAGAGGAGGACAATGAAGATGGCGAGGGGTTTGGAGACCAAGTCCTGTAAGGAAAGTCTGAAGGACCTCGGTATGTATAGCCTGGGAAAGGAGACGACTGAGAGATGATATGATAACCATCTTCAAGTAGTTAAAGGGCTGTCAGAGAAAGCATGATGCGGAGTTGTTTTCTGTTGCCCCAGAAGGTCGGACCAGAACCAACGGATTGAAATTAAATCAAAAGAGTTTTCAGCTAAATATTAGGAAGAACTTTCTGACGGTTAGAGTGGTTCCTCAGTGGAACATACTTCCTTGGAAAGCGGTGGGCTCTTCTTCTTTGGAGGTTTTCAAACAGAGCCTAGATGGCCATCTGACAGCAATGCTGATTCTGTGAATTTAGGCAGATCATGAGAGAGAGGGCAGGAAGGGTTGCATCAGTAGTTAGTTCTTGTGGCCCTTTCTTACAAACCCAGGGAAATGCTGATCGCAACTTTGGGGTCAGGAGCAATTTTCCCCAGGCCAAATAGGCCGTGGATCCTGGAGGTATTTTTCCTCTCTTCTGGGCATAGAGCAGTGGTCACTAGGGGTGTGGGGGGAGGTATTTGTGGATTTCCAGCATTGTGCAGGGGGTGGATTAGATGACCCTGCAGGTCCCCTCCATGATTCTGTGATTCTAAGAGTTTCTTCAATTATTAGTACTTTTAAAAAATAAAAGGGAGCTATATAAACAGCCTTATGAGAATGTATCATGCTTCCTATGTCACCAATTTTTAGTTTAGTTGCACGGAAAACATGGGCTTCTTAACTGTTGTTAAATTTTGGTGACAGCACTGAAAACACTAGAGTAGTAATACTAACATATGCACTTTCTCTTTTTAGAATTAAAATTTATTTACCCTTGGAACAAGAATAGTATTACCAACTCGGTTTCTCTCTGGAACATCTATCAGATGTTTGACATATGTTTGCCTTCTGAACCAAAAGAAAAATATATTCTGAACATCATAGGTATATGTCCTATGCTAATATTCAAGCTAAAATAATAGTTGTGATGTGATACCATAATAATTTTGTGATGAAGTAGTCAGATTATCAGTGGTTGCTCAAAGGTTTGATGGAAAATTATCTTTAGGTTGACTTGATAAATTGCAAAGATGAAATGCATGGATTATTTCCACAGCTTCCACCCCCTATAGCTTTGAACAAAAGGTACACTAATTCCAATTTTCCCCAATTCCAAGAATGCACAGGATTTTAATTTTTGAAAAAAGAAATCTCTATTGGTTATGCTTTTTATTGTTTTACCTGTGCTTCTGTTACAGGAGGTATTCCAAAACCAGATTCTTAGTCTCTTGGCTTGAAAACCCTATGGGTTCACCGTGAATTGGCTATGACTTGATGGGACTTCTCTCTCTCTCTCTCTTTCTCACACAGACACACATCCTGGCATGACTTCCACCTCAGGATGGGTACAGTGGTAGTTTTCCAGAACATGATGTGGCAATATCATCACACATTCATATAATCTTTCATAAAAAGTTATTACAGGTTTCTGTAAAAAGCTGTTTGGTGAGAGTCTGTAGTGAAAGAGAAAAGCAAATATGTGAATCCCTTGAAATGAAACCATTGCCCTATCTCCTTCAAGTCTCTAAAATAATTTTTAATGGACCAGAAGTGACTGAGTTAAGCTCTGAAGAAAAGTGTAGTAGTGCAGGTTTTAAAGACATGAGGCTGCCTCAGAATAATTCCTCGAGGGGACAGCTTGGAGGATGAAAGGGCATGCTGTCATGGCTGAGATTTCAATAGGCAAGGCTATCTATGACAATCCTTCTTTCTCTGGTCACAAAGGAATTCATACACATCCTCTGTCCAAGCATGTGGTTGTGATGGAAAGTGCCATCAAGTTGCAGCTGATTTACGGTTATCCTGTAGATTTCTCAAGGCAAGAGATGTTCAGTGGTGGTTTGCCATTGCCTGCCTCTGCATAGCAACCCTGAACTTCCTGATCTCCCATTCAAGCACTAACCAGGGCTGATCCTCCTTAGCCAGTTTTGTGGGGATACCTATCAAGCAACTGCATGGGGTACCTATTGCCTTTATTCCTGGCTGGTGGGATTCCCAGAAACATCTGGCTGGCCAACATGAGAAATAGGACATTGGACTACTGGATCTTACTGGATTGTGGGAACTCTGTTGATGTGATTTACCTGGATTTCAGTAAAGCTTTTGATAAGGTTCCCCATGACATTCTGATGGGCAAACTGGAAGACTGTGGACTATAGGACAATTCAGTGGATAGGGAACTGGTTAGAGGACCTCACCCAAAGAGTGGTGGTCAATGGCATTTCATCAGATTGGAGGGAGGTGTCCAGTGGGGTGCCGCAGGGCTCAGTTTTGGCCTGGTACTTTTCAATATTTTTATCAAGGATCTGGATGAAGGGGTAGAAGGGCTCATTAAATTTGCTGATGAAACCAAATTGGGAGGAGTAGCAAACACCCAAAAAGATAGAGTTAAAATTCAACAAGACCTGAATACTCTGGAGAAGAGGGCAGTTGCAAATGGGATGCTATTAAACAAAGATAAATGCACAGTATTACATCTGGGCGACAAAAATGTCAAGCACAAATATTGAATGGGGGATCCGTTTCTGGGGAGTAGCATATGCAAAAGAGATCTTCAGGTGGACTTTCGGTTTCGGCGGAGCGAATGGCGGCCACCTCTCGGGATGCTCCCGGAGATGGTTAGCCCACACGCAGTTTGGGGGGGGTCTTTGCATATGCGGAAGACCCTAGTGAGCCTTAGTTAAAGGCTCCGAACCGGGGGCGCTTGGGGAGTAGCCTCTTTGCCGGCAAACAGCCGGGAAATTGAGGCTTTCTCCCCACCCCAATCGGCCCCGCTGCGTTGTGCCCGTAATGGGACTTAGCAACACCACCGACTTCCAGGAGTGAATAAAGTGATTGAATTAAAGATAAACGGAAAGATCTGGCATCGAACCGTGAGTTGGAGATCTATTTTGAAGCGAAAATTTGAAACCCCCCGCAAGTGTATAAGCGGATGGGAGGAGGGAGGAATCCCCACCCCCTTTGAGAAACTGGACTTATAAAAGAAAAGCGGAGAGGGGTAAAGGGAAAAAAGAGTTGGTGAAGATACCTTTGGGGAAGCATTGAAGATTAAGAGTTTGTTGGTCTCCTGAGTGACGCAGCATGAACTTTGATAAAGTAAACAATTAAAAAGTTGTCGGCATTTAAAAAGGTCCCGCAGAAGCCGGAAAAGAAGGGGGGAGGGACTTCCGGACTGGGCACCCCCCCACCGGAGCTAGCTGTCAATCAACAGAAAAGCGAGTCACTGCGCCCTCTGCTGGATCAAATGCAGAAAATCAGCGAAACTCTGTGTAACATGGAAAGTGTTCTCAACAGTCAACAAAAACAATTAACAGAAACAACAAAGAAGATGGAGGAGATTGCGCAAAAATGTTTGGTCTCAACGGAAGACACCAAGAAAATAAAGAGAAAGGTCAATAAATTAGAAAAACATCAGGATATGCAAGAAAAAAGAATTTTAATGTTACAGATGGAAAAATCAAATCGGACTCTCCGCTTCCAGGGCATTAAAGAAGAAGAAAAAGAGGATCTCAGAACTACATTGGCGAATGCCTTGGCACCCCTAACTGGCAGAGAAGCGTTGGAATTGAAAGAAGAGATGGATATAGAGCCTATTCAGCCTTTACAAAGAAAAATAATCTGCCAGCAGAAGTGGTTGTCAAGTTTACTAAGCAGCGTACTAGAGATCAAATTCTGCGTTCAGTTTCAGCGGTGCCCTTGAAAATTGGGGAGCAGACCATCAGAACTTTGAAAGATGTTCCCTATGAAATCCGTATGAAAAGAAAAGCATATAAAGGATTGACCACGTTCTTACAAAGACATCAGACAATTTACAGATGGTGCATTCCCGAAGGACTAATTTTTAAATATAATGATAAAAGAGAGAAGATAGACTCCGTCTTCAAAGCACAAGAATTTCTGAAGAGACACGCCAGTACAGAGGAAGATGCAGCACTTGCAATTTGGACTGATTCAAGCAGCGAAGAAGACAGCGAGCCGGAGGAGGGAGGTGCTGGAGCGGGAGACAAGAAGCCTAAAGAGGGTCCATCTTACAACTTGAGAGATATAAAAGGAAGACATCCAAAGAAGTAGTTCGTGGAACGTCAGAAAGGAGCTGATTAATAACTAACCCCAATGGACTTTACTAACTTTATTAACAGAGTTATTTTGGACTTTTGAAAGATGAAAAGAAGATCTTCCCAGCGTGGTGGTTGCCAAAATCTGTAATTATACTAACTAAAACTAATCTCTTAACAGAAAAAAATTCACTCCACTCTTTTTCTTAATCCAACTATATACCTTCCCCTTTTCTTTTTATAAAAAGCAATAAAATTCTCTCCTCTTTAGGAGAGTTTATTCTAAAAAAAAAAAAAAGAGAGATCTTCAGGTAAGGGTGGACTGTGAACTAAATATGAGCAGTCAGTGTGATGCAGTGGCAAAAAAGGCAAATTCAGCCTTGGGTTGTATTAAAAGGGCCATACCATCGAAATTGCAGGAGGTCATAGCCCCTCTGTATACTGCCTTGGTCAGGCCACACCTGGAGTACTGTGTGCAGTTCTGGAGGCTTCACTTCAAAAAGGATGTGGACAAAATCGAGAGGGTGCAGAAGAGAGCCATGAGGATGATCAGGGGCCTGGAGTCTGAGTCCTAAGAGGAAAGGCTAAGGGCCTTGGGAATGTTTAGTTTGGAGAAGAGGAGATTGAGGGGGGACAAGATTGCTCTCTTTAAATATTTGAAAGGCTGTCATTTGGAGTAGGGCAAGGAGCTGTTCCAGTTGGCAGCAGAGGATAGGACCCGAAGCAACGGGTTTAAATTACATGCAGAAAGGTATCACTTCCTCACTACATTATGGCCTGCCCCTTATATGTAGAACCCAGGGCCAAATTTTTAGCAAAGATATTGACAGCCCTATACTCCCTGTCCAATTATGAAAAGATGGCCTTTTTGCTCTCAGATGAGGCCCCTTCATTTCTTCAAGATGGCTCTCTTTGCCCTGGCTGCTGGAAAAATTAGAGCAAAGAAATCAAATAGTCCCACTGCAACAAAGTGTGATTTTAAAAAGTCTTACTGGTTTTAAAGACCAGAGGCTGAGATAATTTTAACAGGTGTTTTATACATTTTAATAGAAGTTGAAACATTCTATCATATGTTAATGTATAAACTTTCTGAGATTGTTTTGATATTGTGAAGGTTTATAGCCATATACAATAAAACCGTACCTATCTACCAGAAAGGTATCAGCTGGATATTAGGGAAAACTTTTTCAGTTTGGTGTAGTGGTTTGGTGTAATGGTTAGTGCCTGGACTCTAATCTGGGAGAACTGGGTTTGATTCCCCACTCCTCCACTTGCACCTGGCTGGATGACCTTGGGCAAGCCATAGTTCTGATAAGAGCTGTTCTTGAAAAAAGAGCAGTTTCTGTCAAGAGCTCTCTCAGCCCCACCTACCTCACAGGGTGTCTGTTGTGGGGAGGGGAAGGGAAGGGAGATTGTGAGACACCTTTGGGTAGTGAATGGCAGGGTATAAATCCAATCTCTTCTTCTTCTTCACGGTCAGAGTGGTTCAAAGGTGGAATCAACTGACTAGGGAGGTAGTTAGCTCCCCTTCACTGACAGCTTTCAAGAAGAGGCTGGATGAATATTTGTCAGAGATGCTTTAGGCTGGTCCTGCATTGGGCTGGGGGTTGGACTAGATGGTCTGTATGCAGGGCCAGATTTAGATGAAGAGAGGCCCTAGGCTACACCACTTGTGAGGCCCCTCCCAATCCCCAACCCTCACGACTAGAAGAAAATGGAAGAGTGTTATAAACAAAATTGAGTGAAGCCAAGGACGATGATGGGTATTTAAAATTCTGCACTTCACAATTTCTCCTCAAAAGGAGATAAGATGTTATTGTTCAATACCATAGTGATTGAAAAAAATGCATAAATGTTAAAATTAACACTGAAAAACTTTTGCAGTAACTGAACTTTGTAAACCTTTTGTGAAATAAGCATTAATTTTTAGAAAAATTAAGTTGCTATTCTTAAAAAAACACTTTGAGTTTACAAATTTTATTGCCTGGGAAGTGTAAATAATATGATCATGCATCAGGGGTCTTTTCGTAGAAAAAGAGGTTCAGGAGCTCATTAGCATAACTCATTAGGATATGTCACACCCCTTGACATCACTGGAAGTGTGTCACAAGGCCACACCCCGACATCACCGGAAGTGTGTCAGAAGGCCACACCCCCTGATATCACCGGAAGTGTGTCAGAAGGCTAAGAAGGTATGGCTGGCTAGTGCAGGATGCAGCAAGGCAAGGCAACCATCCAGCCAGCTGCTGTTTGGAGAGGTGTGATAGATTTTTGACAGGGCGCTGTCCCATTTGCCTCCTCTCCCAGACCAAGCCATGGCCTTCTGCCCCCATCAAAAAATCGCATAATTAGAAGATGTCCCCCCTCCCATACTTACAAAGCCACGGTAAGTGTAGGCTGTGATGCAAGATGCACATTCAAACAAGTAGACAATCAGGATCAGGACCAGATACTGAGGACATAAATGACAAAGTGAGACTCCAGCAGGGGCAGGATAGCAAGTCAACCTTCTCTGTTGGTCCTTTTACCTGGAGATGCCAGGGATTGAACCTGGGACCTTCTGCATGCCAAGCAGATGTTCTACCAGTGAGCCACAGCCTCTCTCCTATAAACACACAGGGCCCAAGCATCATTTCTGTGAGCTTGGTACAAACATAATGGTTAACACCCCTTGCATCAAGGAAAGGCCTACTGTGCTGGAGGAGGGTGATACCATGCAAAGGATTCAGCCCTATCCATCTGCGCAGTACCACCTGCTCCTACTGACAGTGGCCCACCAAGGTCTCATACAGAAAGGGTTTCAAATTTTCATCTCTGCTGTTTTGATCTAGAAATACTTTTTTTCCATTTCTTTTTTCTTTGCATTGATTTTTCCCTTTAAAATGTATACAATATGTACACATGTACACAATACAAACCAATCTTCAAAAGTAACAGCCAAATGCAGAGAACAAAAACCACTGACAGAAATATAAACAAACATAACAAGAAATGAAACAGAGAACATTTGCTAATTCCTAATCTCAGGCAGAGAGAAGTCTTTCCCAACATCAGCTGTCTAAGATCCTTTTAACTGGAAATTCCACAAACTGAACCTGGAGCCCAGTACCTATGAAGCAGGTGCCACTCTTAACCAGGGCACAAAACTGGCTCTGACTCTCTCGTATTGTGAGGATAAAATGGAGGAGGGTAGAATGATGCTGTAAGCCTTCTGGAGGGGTCCCTATTTGGAAGAAAAGCAGGGTTATCAATGTGCACACTAGATAGACAGAGATAGAGAGAGAGGAAGAGACAAGGGGCTGTTGTTTGCAGTAAAAGCCAGAAGCCTCCTTTAAATGAAATCTAGCTCTGAGCCTCTGGCCTAAGACAACTGCATATCTGCTTTCCAGATATCAATGTCAGTAGCAACAAATCAATCATTTGGCACCCAGATATGTAGAAGCTATGAAATAGCTGACTGATATTGCCTCTTTTTTTCTAGCACCATGGTCAAAGGATCTGTGTAACAGTTTAAGTAGGATCAACTTTTGTTCAGCATTTCTAGGCTAGATGTTACAACAGAAAGATTAGAAGAGCACAGCAGATCTGATAGTTCTGAATAGATTACTGGGTAGGCTACGGGAGAATTTAAAATCTGGAATACTCAGGTTCAGATCCCCACTCAGGCCATAGAAGCTTGCTGTGTGACCTTGGGCCTGTTACATTCTCTCAGCCTAACCTATCTCACAGGATTTTTGTGAGAATCAACTGTGGGGAAGAAGAATGATGTAAGCCACTCTGGGGCCCCATTGGGGAGAAAACTGGGGTATAAATGAATTAAATAAATCAATAATAAATATAACAAAAATAAGCTACTGGGGTCCCTACTGGGGAGAAGAGAACAGATGTTTATAGTCAATATATACTAATTATATTCATACAAATATAAAAGAAGTAGCTTCCTTCATTCCTTTCCTTGTTGTGCTACTGCAGAAATTAGTTTGCTCTGGAGGCATCTTTCCTGAACTAAGACAAAAATGTATGAGCCGGAGGCTAAAAAACTGTTAGCTAGCTTGCACTTGAATACTGGACAAAACCCAGGGGCCATCAGAAGGTCCACCAGCAGGGCCAGAACTCCAGGAGTCCTCCCACTCTTGCCCCCAAGCACCAAGAAGTCACAGCATCACTGCCCCAGACATAAGAACATAAGAGAAGCCATGTTCAATCAGGTCAGTGGCCCATCCAGCCTGGTCTCCCCCTTCCTATTAACGTCAGAGTACAAATGACTGAGGGCATCAGTTCCAAAACAACTTCTGTGGCTTTTTTGTGTACGTCCCACCTAGTGTCTGACAAATATTTAGGTACTTTAGACTGAGGTGACAAAAATGATTTTAGAACTGCCCATCTCTTTGTGGAGGATGAAAAGAAGGTATAAATTTCATTGATAATGCCAAAACAGTTCACTGCATCAAGGGAGCAATCCGCAGCTGAATGGCCCACCAGATTTAAAGAGTGATCTGCGAATGGAATAAATCTTGCAAATTGTTTTTTTTTCCGATGATTTTTTTGCTGCATACCGTTGTACTTACCAGCCATGTTGGCAGCGTTGTCATAAGACTGCCCACGGCATTTTCTAAAGTCAATTTCAAGCTCAGTAGTGAAATAGTTGAACACTAAATCAGCCATGCTTTCTCCTGAGTGGTCTTTTAGCTCAAGGAAAGTTAAAAATCTCTCAGTTGGCAAACCATCTTCAGGTGATACATATCTGATAATTAAAGTCAACTGATCAGTATGTGAAATGTCAGGAGTGGAATCTACTGAAAAGCTGAAATATCCAGCCTTTCTCAAATCAGCCAGAATTGCATCCTTAACTTTTTTTGCCATGAGTTGAATCATTTCCTCACATATATTTTTTGACAAATAGAAGGGATTGCCTGATCCAGAATGTCCATACCGATTGATTTGAGCAAGTAAAAATGGATCAAATTTTGCCACTAGTTCTAAAAGACCAAGATAATTGCCATTATTTGGAGATCCAAAGTGTTAATTGTCTCTGCTGAATGGTAAGCCTCGTTCTACAAGAGTGCATATTACAGCAATAATTCTCTCCATGACGTGCCGCCAGTACTGCTGTTCTGCTTTTATTTGTTCCTCTAGCTTGGAAGATAATGTTTCCCCTAGCTTCCTTGTTAGGTAGGCCAACATGGCATTCTCATGCTTCTCTGAGTTTTCATGAGTTTGGATAAGATGGGGGGTTTGCCAGTTGCTGGGCCCGAGTTGCCCTGCCCTCGCATGAAGTCTTGGGTTTGCAATTTTGTGAGAGGGGAGACTGCCCACGGGGGGGCAGGGGGCAGGGCTGGGGAGGCCCCCTAGACTTAGAGGCCCTAGGCTTCAGCCTACTTAGCCTATACATAAATCCATCACTGTCTGTATGGCCCCTTCCAACTCTATGATTCTATGACTACAGAGATCTCTAGCGAGATCCAGCATGCCTCTTATGAAAGGTACAGGGCATGTCATTATCCTATCCTCATTTTTATAGAGGTATGCTACTGAATTGGGAACAATAATTAAAGTGTGTGCATTTTTAAATTTTGGAGCAAAGGCATTCTGTGCATGCCCAGAAGTATTTTTCTTCCAGAACTCAGCTGGTGCAGAAAACAAACTCTTGGGCTAAGTCCTTGTGCAGTCTTGGCACAAACTTAGTAAGTAGAAGAGACAAATTCTAGAATAGCCATATTAGTCTGTTGAGGCAAAATTCAAAAAGGAATCTTATTCCACCATAATAAAGATGTATTAAGTTCCATCTTTCATGCTTAAAATCCATTTCATCAGATGCATGAATTGTCAACCTACAGACACAGCTACATACATGGAAAAAATGTCATTTAAATTGCTAAATCTGACCCTGAATTCCTGCTTTCTTTTTTTCTCTCTAAGGAGGCAGGAGGAGAAGGGAAAAGAGACCTGGAGCTGGTTGAATTATAGCATCCAGGGACTAGAGTCACTCTCTAAAGTTAGCACAGGTGCAGGAAGACACCACCATCTGGAGGCCCAGCTCATCTACTTTCTTTCCCTAGATGATAAAATTGACTTTTCATCTGCTCAGTTTTCTTTGTCCCACTAAGTACCTTCATGTTGCTTAGAGGGGTTTTTTAGGGAGAGGGGAGTAAAAGGAAAAAATGTGAAGTTTTTTTTTCAAATTTAGTACTTTTTGAGAGAGACTGATGTCTCACTTTACTCAATAGGGCTTATTCCCAGGTAATTTATGTCTCGTCTATATTTAATTGATAGTGTGCTTTTGTGTTCTGGCTAGGTCCCCTGGCTAAACAGTCTTCCTGCTTCTGCTTGCTCCAAGTTTGTTATTGGTTTTTGTTTTGGCATGTGGGTGCGGGGGGGGGCGTTTGCACCATATCCTATTGCAATGTGCACAATATCCTATGAGACCAGAACTTGTCTAGCTCAATGTATGGGAGTGGATAGATGTGCTGTCAGGAAAGATCGCATTTCTTATATGTTGGTGGCAGCTAAGACTTTAGTGGCTAGGGATTGGAAAAATAGTAAACAACCCTCATCGATTATGTGGTTTAATAAGTTATGGGAATACCTGGTCATGGACAACACATCAGAAGTTATATCCTTGGCAGAGAATCCAGAGTTTCATTCAGATTTTTTGGAACATTGCTTCCCTTTTCTTGAATATATGGAAAGACATAGTAAGCTGAAAAAGGCACTTCCCAATAATTGGAAGGTTATAGCTATATATTGAGTAGCTGTTTGGTTTTATTGTTTTGGTTTTTTGTGTGTTTTTAATTATGCTTTTATTGTAGTGGTTTCCTAATATTATGTGCTACTGTAAATCATTGCTATCTCTCCTTATAATAATTGAGTTTTCGCTTCCAATGTTCCAAATGAAAAATGCACACCCTCAGCCATTGGCCCACCAGCTGCCACTCAAGACTACTGGTGTGCCATTGGCTGGGTGGGAGGAACGAGGCTAACTGCCTTGGTCCACGCGTGCCTGGAACTGGCAGCGAGTGGCCGAGTGGGAGATGGACGAGGCCAATGGCCCCTCAATATCTCTCATGAGCCACGGTCTCGACCATGTAGGCACCAGCCCCTTCTTCACCAGGGGGCAGTGTTCCCTCTAAGCTGAGTTAGTGTGAGCTAGCTCACAGTTTTTTAGCCTCCGGCTCACAGATTGTTGTCTTAGCTCAGGAAAGATGGCCCCAGAGCAAGGTAATTTATGCAGTAGCCAAATTGCTCACTCACAGCTTTAATGCCAGTAGCTCACAAACTAGAATTTTTGCTCACAAGACTCCACAGCTGAGAGGGAATATTGCCAGGGGGGCGCACCATGCTTCCCTCGCTTGGCGCGGCCTGAGCTACCCAGGCTGCGGGACCTGCTTTGGTGTCGGGGTTCCCTCCACTGGCCCTGGCTGGCCTAGGTGGGGCGGCTGCACCACACTTCCTTCGTGCAGCTCGGCCTGAGGCAGCCCGGCAATGGGCCCTGCTTTGCAGTGGGGGTTCCCGCTGCAAGCCCTGGCACCACCCCTCCAAGGAACCATTAGGCTGCCCAGGAGGCCACCTCACCCAGCAGAGCCCCAGGGTCTGGGGACGGGGGGAAGTGGGTCCTGGGGGGGGGGCCATGAAGCCAGTGCCAACCCTTGCTGGCCTAGCGGGTCCTGAATGGAGGGGGAGGCAAGGGGGCTCGGAAGCCCACACCTGGCCTTGCTTGCCCAGAGACGCTGCCGCTGCCACATTCGATGGGCTGCTGGGCCATGGATCGGGGAGGGAAGGGCAAGGGGGGACGGGGACATGCACCTGGCCCTGCTCCCACCACAAATGGCCAGCAGGAGAAGACCAAGAGAGCCCCCCCACCGCCTTCCTTCCTTTCTAAATTCATATCTTTCTCCCTCCCTTTCTCTCTCTCCCTCCCTTTCTCACTTCCTCCCTTCCTTCCACCCACCTTTTCTCCCTTTCTAGGGCCCGTTGTCTTGCACCACAACAGGCTTTGCTCCCTAGTATTATATAAATAAAAGTTATTTAATTAAAAAAAGAATTCTTGCAACCCTGGGGGGGGAAAAGTAAAATCTATTTTGTAATCCTTCTGCTTTAATGTTTCTTACCTAATGAACAATTACTATTCTGCTCACAGTAACAGAAAGCCAAGTGAATTGTCTTGTTATGACATTTGGTTTGGATCAGGGTCACACAGGGTTGGGGGGTCAGATGTAGTTCTTGGCAGTCCTCAGCCGTGTTTGGGACCTCAGAATATACTCCAGCCTGAGCTTTCAGTTCTTCAATCCGTCATATTCCTACCATAACAAAGATGTTTTTACCTTGCGGATTCTCCCATCAGCAATGCTAGTCACTGTTTTGAAAGGTGAATCATGCACTTAGTGGGTCATGTTAAAGATCTAAGATCAGTTGCACAAAGACTCTTGTGACTGAACAGTGTTCAGCTGGAGCTGTTTTGTATACTACAAATGCCAAAAGAGCAACATAACACTTAACATAAACCTGGTGTATTTTCTGATTTATTTGACAGAGGACTAAACAGCCATTACACAGGATACAAATCTGCAGCAGAAACTCTGTGTGTGTGGGGGGAGAGCCTGCTCTTTTAAAAAATAATAAAAGTGTGAAGATAATGAGAATACACTATATCTTGTTGTTTAATATGGGCAGACAATGGAATTAAAATGTGCTAAGGTAGCAACTTTTATGACAGTCTAAAGATTTGATTGATAATATAATGGTATGTGACCAACTTTGTTCAAGGGATATTTTAATGTACCTTTAAAGTTTGATTGTAAAAGTTCAAGCTTTATTTTGTTTGTTTAGCTTTTAGGGGGTTCTTTTGGTTTACATTTATTGATTTGTATGAAAATTCTAAATGAAATTATTAATTTTTAAAAGCAGTATATCAAACGATAATTTACACATCCATTATAACCTTAAATAATTGAACCAACTTGATCGAACCAACCTGATGTTTTCAGGGATTGTTCTGATTAGTGATGGTAGCATGGAAAAGGAAGCATCTCAATAATACTTCAATTTAGGGGATTTAGAGCTACATGCAGTTTTGACAGCAGCTTTTCTATCCCTGTGGATAGAATCATAGAATGTTAGAGTAGGAAGGGACCTTGCAGGTCATCTAGTCCAACCCCCTGCACTCTGCAGGAGCATAGCCAAAAGATAGCCCTACACAGGGCTCTTCTTGTAGCAGGAACTCCTTTACATATTAGGCAACACACCCCTAATGTAGCCAATCCTCCAAGAGCTTACAGAGCTCTTCTTACAGGGGCAACTGTAAGCTCTTGGAGGACTGGCTACATCAGAGGTGTGTGGCCTAATATGCAAAGGAGTTCCTGCTACAAAAAGAGCCCTGGCCCTACATACCTACAACATACCCAAAAGATGGTCATCCAGCCTCCGCTTGAAAACGTCCAGGGAAGGAGCATCCACTACCTCCTGAGGCAGACTGTTCCACTGCTCAACCACTCTTACAGTTAGGAAGTTTCTCCTGATATCTAGCCAGTAACGACTCCCTAGACCCATTAGATCTAGTCTTGCAATCTGGAGCAAGAGAGAATAGATCTGCTCCATCTTTTACATGACAGCACTTCAAATACTTGAAGACTGCAATCAAGTCCCCTCTAAGTCTTCTCTTTCCCAGGCTAAACATATCCAACTCTTTCAGCTTTTCCTCAAACCCTCTCACCATCCTGGTTGCCCTCTTCTGGACACGCTTGAGCTTGTCAACATCCTTCCTAAAGTGTGGTGCCCAAAACTGGACACAGTACTGCAGGTGAGGCCTGACCATAGCAGAATAGAGTGGAACTACCACCTCCCGTGATCTGGACACAATGCTTCTGTTAATGCATCCTAAGATTCAGGGGTCTTTTCATAGAAAAAGAGTTGCAGGAGCTCATTAGCATATGGCATGCTAATGAGCTACTAGGCTATTAGCATATGCCACACCCCCTGACATCACCAGAAGTGATGTCAGAAGGGGAAGCAAAAGGGGGGGAGGCATCTTCAAAAGCCTCCCCTTCCCTTCCCCAGCTGGCTTGGGTGGGGGAGTGAAGAAAGAAGGGGTTTAAAGTTTAAAGCCCTTCTCACTAGAGTTGGGCCACAGAAGGAGGAAAGAGGGAAGGAAAGAGAGAGAGTAGAGAGAAGGAAAGACGGAAAGAAAGAGAAGGAAGGAAGGAGGGAAAGAAAGAGAGAGAAGGGAAGAAGGAGGGGAACAGGGAAAGGAGGAAAAAAGGGAAGAGAAGAAGGCGGGAAAGAGGAAAAGGAGAGAAGGAAAGAAGGGAATGAAAGAAATTTGGCGGCAATTCGGCCCCATTATATCCTATGGGCCATTGAAGTCAATGGTGAAAACATAGGGTATATTCTGGGGGCTGGAGGGGAGGGGATTTGAGGGAGAGGCTCCAAACTCACAGGGTAGCTGTTGGAGCCTCTCCCCAAGATACCCACCAAGTTTCAAGAACATTGGACCAGGTTGCCCCCATCCCCTCCATTGTTCTCTATGGTGGGGAAAAAGTTACTTTTTTCCCACGGTGCTGTTAGTAGCTCTGGGGGGGAGGGGGTTTGAGGGAGAAGCAACCTCATTAGACCACACACACCACACACACCTCAAAAAGAATATTTATAGCACTGGGGAAAATGCAGAAAAGGGCAACTGCAGATGAAAGGAAGTACTTCTTCACCCAAACAGTGATTAACACATGGAATTCACTGCTACAGGAGGTGGTGGTGGTGGTGGTGGTGACTGGCATGAACAGCTTCCAGATGGAATTTGACAAAGGTATGGAGGCTGGAGCAGACAGGAAAAAAACAAACCAACCCCCCCCCACCGCCAAGCAACAGCAACCAGAAGAACATTCTAAAGTTGTAAACCTGTAAGAACCAAAAAACCTTTCATCTTTTCTAACTTCTAACCTGACTGCTCAGCAATTTCATCGAGTGCCCACGAGTTCTTGTCTTGTGAGAAAGGGTGAAAAGTACTTCTTTCTCTACCTGCTCTATCCCATGCATAGTCTTGTAAACCTCTTATCATGTCACCCCTCAGTCATTGTTTCTCAAAGCTAAGATCCCCAAACATGATAACCTTTCTTCATAGGGAAAGTGTCCTCCTCTTATTATTGCAGTAGCCCTTTTCTGCATTTTCCCAGTGTTATAAATATTCTTTTTGAGGTGTGTGTGGTGTGAATGGTCCAATGAGGTTGCACCATCAATTTAGACATGTATAAATGTTGTTCCTTTTGGTCTTTTGGGGTTTCTGTGTGGCACTGTGGCATGCTTGCACTGCCACAATGCCACTTGTTCTGGAGTGTGCCACTTGTTCTCATGGCAAACAAGCACCTCCCAAGACAGTTCACTTTCCCTGAGATTCTCTGGGATAGTCTGACTGCTGGGTGGCTGTCTGCTTGCCTGCCTTAAGTGCTGCTGGCTGGGTTTCCCCATTGGAAACAATGGAGGTAATGGGGGTAACCTGTTTGAGTGCCCATAGAATTAGGCCCATTGGTCGAATTGCTTTGAGACGTGGGGGTGTATGTGGGGACAGGCTCCCAAAGCTACCGTGAAAATTTGGAGCCTCTCCCTCAAACCCCCTCCCCCCCAGAGCTACTAACAGCACCATGGGGAAAAAGTAATTTTTTTCTCACCATAGAGAACAATGGAGGGAATGGGGGCAACCTGTTTGGGGGCCCATAGAATTGGACCCCCTGGTCCAATGTTCTTGAAACTTGGTGGGTATCTTGGGGAGAGGCTCCAACAGCTACCCTGTGAGTTTGGAGCCTTTTCCACAAACCCCCTCCCTTCCAGCCCCCAGAATATACCCTATATTTTCACCATTGACTTCAATAGCCCATAGGATATAATGGGGCTGAAATTGACATTCGGCTGGCTGAAAGACTCCTGAATCAGCTTGTACAGCCAAAACTGACATGTGGGGCCTTGCTGCCCTTGGAAGCTGCCGGTGTGCTCCACCCCAAAAGACCCCTGCTAAGATTGCATTAGCTTTCTTCACAGCCGCATCGCACTGCAGGCTCATGCTGCGCTTGTGATCAATCAGAACACCTAGATCCCTCTTACATGCGCTGCTGTCAAGCCAAGTCCTTACCATTCTACATCTGTGCCTTTGATTTCTTGTGCCTAGGTGTAGGACTTTGCACTAATCTCTATTGAAATTCATTTTATTTGCCTCAGCCCATTGTTCCAGCCTATTTTGAATCCTGACTCTGTCTTCCTCAGAATTAGCAATCCCACCCAGTTTTGTGTTATCTGCAAATTTGATAAGCATCCTCTCTATGTCTTCCCCCAGGTCATTTATAAAAACATTGAACAACACTGGGCCCAGGACAGAGCCCTGTGGCACTCCACTCGAGACTTCCCTCCACGTAGACGCAGAGCCATTTACAAGCACTTGTTGGATATGATTTTTCAACCAACCATGAATCCATCCAACGGTTGCTCCATCCAGCCCAAACTTAATCAGCTTATCCTCAAGGATATCATGAGAAACTTTGTCAAATGCTTTACTGAAATCTAAATACACTATATCCACAGCATTGCCAGAGTCAACCATTTTAGTAATTCTGACAAAAAAGGAGATAAGGTTGTTCTGGCATGACTTATTCTTGATAAACCCATGCTGGCTACTACCAATTAACTCATTCCATTCAAGGTGCTCACAGACAGAGCATTTGATAATCTGCTCCAGAATTTTTCCAAGTATTGATATCAAGCTGACAGGCCTGTAATTTCCTGGGTCCATCTTTTTTCCCTTCTTGAAGATCGGGACAACATTTGCTCTTCTCCAGTCTTCTGGCACAACACCAGTACTCCAGGAAATCTCAAAGATTAGAGCCAGAGGCTCTGAAATAACATCTGCAATTTCTTTTAGCACCCTGGGATGCAAGCCATCTGGCCCTGGAGATTTGAAAGTATTTAAGGCAGCCAGATGCTCTCTAACATTTCCTTACTTACTCTGGACTGACAGTTCCTCCTTCCTTCATATGTCCTGCAATATGATCCTGACAATCTTAATGCAGAAGCCAAAATCAGTGTGAACATGTGGATCACAAGGGACCAGTTCTTAGAATGTCAATCATGAATATCAGTCATGAAGTTTGAAACTGTCCTTATAAGAGTGATATAACTGACATAAAATGGAATAAGCCAATACCTTGGTATAGATTTACCTCTGCTGCTTTTAGAATGGAGCACAATTAAAAGTTAAGCAGGACTTCATATAAGAGGCATAATGTATTTGAAAGTCTCACACTTTTGGTGCCCTGTGTGAATATTGTTAATGTGGGAGTGAATGTAGATGATGATTTGATTGTATATAACTTTTACAATCAAATTACAGGAAATGCCTGTGCAAAAAAAACCCAGACACCACTGGATAACCTTCTGAGGACTAATATATAAACAAGTGCTTTTTTCTTCTTGTGAGATTAACTGAAGGGATATCTATATAATGCTTAGTTCAAGGTTCAGATGTGCTTATACAGTACAGATTAGATCTTACTAGTTTTTCCGCTGGTAGAAAAAAAAAGAAGGTAGAATTCTTCTGATCACCAAAAATGCTATTCTGGGGTTCACTGGACCTGTCTGTACTAAAGCCATGTGAGACTGGGGCTGAATGTGCAAGGCTGAGTGAAAAAGATTTGTCTGTTTGCATCAGAGGACTAAACCCCACCCCTGCTGCCCTGGAATATCCATGCACCTGATTATGGCAACATTTGTAAGAGTATATGAAGGTTTCATGCTGAGTAGGAAGAGACTTGGAAGTACCATTGCTTGCTTATTAATTATTTAATACATTTTTATTATTCCATATTTCTCCTAAGGAGCACAAGTCTGGTAACCAGTGGGAGGCTCTTCCAGTTGGGGAGGGGGGTCAATGGCACTGTAGTGACATCACTGACAATACGATGACATCATTGCTGGGGTGACCAGAAGTGATGTCATCACATCCCTGATGGCCACCCCCTTTACTCCTGCTGCCTAGCTAAGCAGCAGTGAAAACAGGCAGCAGAGGGCAGGAGGTCTCCTGCTGAAGTGGGAGATGTGGCAATCCTGAGCTAAGGGCAGCATAGATGGGTCTTCCATCTTCCATTTTATATCCATAATAATTATCTGAGATTAGTCTAGAAAAAAAGAAAGAACAACAGGCCCAGTTTGACCCAGTGAGTTTCATAGTAAGCAAGGATATAAACCTGGGGCTTGCCAGGCATAGAACAACATTCTTCACAGCTACACCCAGGGCTCGTTCTGTAGCAGGAACTCCTTTGCATATTAGGCAATACACCCCTAATGTAGCCAATCCTCCAAGAGCTTACAGAGCTCTTCTTACAGCAGCTACTGTAAGCTCTTGGAGGATTGGCTACATTAGGATGTGTCACCTAATATGCTACAAAAAGAGCCCTGGCCTACACCAAAGTGGCTGCATCTTTCCTCTGTGTCTTCAAGCATTTACTGATGCAGGCACTGACTCCAGGACAAGGTCTGGAAATCCAGTCTCAAGAAACAATGGAATATTTTGAAGTTCTGTCTTTAATAAGAGATGTACCACAGCCCTGGAAATGAGAAAAGAATATAACTCAAGGTTACTCAAAATTTGCAGTGATTAAATATGCATGCATTTGGTTCTTTTGCATGATTAATCCAGTTTCTGCTACTCAGAAAGGAAGAGAAAAAGGCTATGTAGAGCACTAGAGCCTTACCTCCTGATTACTAGAAAACTTGCTGAAACAACTACCCATTAACCAATTTTAAAAAGTAACTATAGATTCTCAAGATATGTTACCAGAGGCACTGCCTTTTATTCTTGGGTAGCCCCAAAACAGGGGTGCCCTACTTTCTAACCTGAACCAAAGTCCCCAAAAGCCAGGCACTCTCAGCTTGACCACAGAGTTGGGCTGCAAGTGGTCTGCAAAAGGGATTTCATATTCAGGTTTCATAAGGTGACCTCAGAGCAAGTCTTCCCCTCCACCCAGCAGAGATTATGCTCATGGAATAACAATGAGTTCCAGAGGTAAGTCTTTAGAAGCCACCTGGCACTCTTCAGCACCTTACCCAGCCTTTTGTGTTTCTTTGTCTTTCTTGCCTCTGTCCCTCAAGATACCGGGAAGTCTCCATCGAAGTGTGTATGTGCAGACGATGTCATCTGACGCTGCCACGTCTGCAAGGGGGGATATGTAAGCCCTGACGCCATTATGGGGCTTTGCTATGGACTGTTTGCTGTTGCCACATGGTCTGTCTAGACTGTAAAATGGATGCCAAGGTAGAAGCCCATAGAGAAAGGAAAAAGCTGTCTTTTTTACTCTGAGGGACTCCATTACATACCTGCTGCATGTCACCTACACGGATTAAGGGCCATACAGCAGACAAAGGACTTTTCCTCTGCCAGTGCATGAAGGGATTAACCAGTCAAGCATTCAAATTGTTAACGACCCTTCCTGATGCTAATCAGGGACAATCAGGGAAGTCTCCCACCTTTTGTTTACCTGGCCAGCAAGTCCTATAATCCATTCAACTAGACACCCAACACCTGGCTTCTATTGTTAAATCCAGACCCTGCCTCTCTGGAAGCCCATTGGTCAAACCTAAGGTCTGCCTCTACTGACATCACACACCCCTGGGACTCATCATTGGTCCAGGAAATCTTTTGTTCTCACCTGAGACCAGCCCCCAGGGTCACCCATTGGGCTGCATTGTCTTACAGTGGGTATATCCCAGAACTCACATGGCCTTAGTGTGTGTGTCTCTGCCATGAGCCAAAATGGCAGCCCACCCCTGAACCCTCTGGGTTTAGGCCACAATCCTTCTTCATGGACTTCTGCACATCTGACAGGTAGTATCACCTCTCCATAAGCCATCAATCCCCTCTGCTTTCTTAGTTCTATTTTATGTGTGTGAATGCTTGAATACTGTTTGTGTGTTTGTGAATGAATAAATAAGGATTATATTCAGTAAAATAATATTTTATTAATTATACCTGGTCTCTGTGTCTTTTACTGGGAACCATTACAGACTAGCAGCATTCTCTGTATATACAGGCGAGAATCCAATAATAATAATAATAATAATAATAAACCAATTGCTATATTTAAAATAGAGCAATTTGGCTAACAGATATTTTCAAGATTATCTTTGCAATAATAGGGACTAGACAATTGCTTCTCAGAAAATGAAAGCTGAGCTTTCTTTTAAAGTGGAAGTCAAGATTTTCCTGCTTTTCTAGGGATAATATCAAAGTGGGGAAGGAGTCTGTATGCAAGCAGAAATATTGAGGGTCTTAAATAAACTTTTGGCTATCTTTAACAGTTTCATTTATTTACTAACTTTATATGTCACTTTCCTCCCCAACAGGGACCCAAGGCAGCTCACAACATTCTCCTCTTCTCCACTTTATCTTCACAACAACCCTGTAAAATAGGATAGGCTGAAAGTACGTGACTGGCCCCAAGCCACCCACCAAGCATCCATGGCAAGAGTGGGGATGTGGACTTATCCAGGCTTAATGTTTTGTCAACTGAGGTGACCTAAATGAAAACCAAAACTGTGAAGTGTAAGGATGTAACCTGAGAAAGAATTGCTGTACAACCACCATTCACTTCACTAGGGCTTCTGCAGGGTTATCATATGGGCCCTATTGAAATGAATGGAGGCTGTGTAGGAGCAATACTTGGTGGATTGCACCTAAGCTGGTGATCTGATTCTCAGGGCCTTTCTAATTATTTTTAAACATTATTTTGACACAAGTCACTGCATTCTTCATATAATTGTTTAAAAATAAAACAAGAACTCCTTTCCTTCTAAAATGAAACTGGCTTTTTATATGTGCGGGGCAAAGCCTTCATTATTTATTTATTCATGCATTCAATTCCACTTCTCTTTGCTCATGCAGGGACTTGAATAGTGTCCAACCATTTTCTTTTGTGCAGGAAACAAAATTCTTCTGCAGGTTATGGCGGCAATGATAATCATGATAAGCGTGAGGAATTATGGGAGAATTTTTTCTTCTCTGCCTGATGGGAGTGTTACTCACAGTACAAGACGATTTGGAACTAATAAAATGGGTGGAAATTTCTCCATTTAGGGAAATTAGTTTGACAGAAATAGGCTGCTACTTAAATAATAGAGCAGCCCCATCAATAAGAATTCTGTTCTGCCAGGCAATAGGTTCATTATACACTTCTATTTTCTGCTAGATAACAAGAGAGAGAGAGAGAGAGAGAGAGAGAGAGAGAGAGAGAGCGCGCGCCATGGATCTGAGCTTCTTATCAAAGTAAGTCTCACAGATTTGGTAGGCGGGAGTTGCTCTCAATGAATATATGAGGTTAAAAGTAGCTAGAATCAGGGCCGGCCTGCTCAGTAGGTGAACTAGACTTTTGCCTAGAGCAGGCCGATCATGAGGGCGCCGAACTGCTCCCCCCGCCAAAAGCCCCCTGACCCCGCCAAAAGCCCAGTGTAACCCCCTGACCCCAGCTGCCACTGGCTCTTTCTCCCCCCCCCCCCGGCGGCCTTCATCCTGAACTGCCCTGCCGGCTGCTGCCCTCCCCTTCTATGGTGCTTCATAAAACTTGTCACATGTAGTTTTGTCACAATGTAGCCCTTTGCTGGAGCAGCTGAGCAAGGAACCGGCCTGCTGTGCCTGACCCCTCCCCCAGGGCCAGAGGGGCCGGAGGGCAGTTTGGGTGGCAGAGGCTGACGGGGTGGGTGCTTCTGTCCAGTGCCTCGGCTCAGAGAGCGCACATTTGGCAGCATGGGCTCTGCGGGGGGGGGGCAGGCGTCATTGGCCTCTGCCCAGAGGCTCCCGGGGCTATTGCGACCAATGGCCCTGTCAAGGAAGGAACCGGGCCTCATTGATGGATCTCCTTTCTCCTGCCCCCTGCACAGCCTCAGGAGAGAGGCATCCCTGCTTCTTGTCAAAGAACAGAGGAATGTCTTTTTCTTTCTTTCTTTCTTTCTTTCTTTCTTTCTTTCTTTCTTTCTTTCTTTCTTTCTTTCTTTCTTTCTTTCTTTCTTCCTTCCTTCCTTCCTTCCTTCCTTCCTTCCTTCCTTCCTTCCTTCCTTCCTTCCTTCCTTCCTTCCTTCCTTCCTTCCTTCCTTCCTCTTTCTTTCTTTTCCTTCCTTCCTTCTTTCCTTCCTTCCTGTCCTCCTCTTCCTCTCTCTTGCGGGGGGGGGCACCAGAAGGTAGCCTCGCCTAGTGTGCAAAAAACCCTGAAGCCGGCCCTGGCTAGAATGATAGGCAAAGTAATGGACATTGAAGTGATTTAATAGCTGTTTTGTGGTGTTATTGGAGTGGATCCCCCAAAAGATTTCCATGCACACTTTACACAAATGAAAGTACTAAAACTACTCTTCATTATCTACTTGTGCTAAATGAAAGGGATTATATTGTTATTACCTTTTCCATGTGCACCAGTATTTCTTTTGACAACAAATTAAATGAAACCATGCAAACTGTCTGTTGTACATTCCATTGTTCCAAATGTATGTGGTTATTTTGTTAAAAATTATATTAAAGCGCTGTGTTGCTGCAGCTATGTATTGTCCTACTTCTTGCTCAAGAGGAACTGTGCTAAGTGCATTTTCCCTTCTGTTCACACATCACTGACCCAACTTGGTGATTCCCTTTTGTAAACTTCTTTGGTTGATTGGTGGGGGGGGGAGAAGCATAATGGTGCTGGTTCCCTCTGGCTTCCTACCAGGTGTGAGGCAAAGCACTTTAATTTCCCGTATAAGTTAACATGCAGGTACCATCCTTAGCTCTTTCAAGGTTGGATTCAAGAATGTGGTAATTGGTTAATGATGGGAACCTGTGCTCAGTTGTATAACCAGATGGGAAGGAGGAATTAGAAGCAGTTGACATCCTCTGGAAAATTCCATCGAAGAAGAACTCTGATTGGACCCAAGAGACCACCTGATGCCAGAGGGTAAAAAGCTGTAATAGGGGCATAAGAAGTCATGCTAACATTATGCTAATGCCTTGCCAGTATGCATGGAGATGTTATGCTTCATCATGATGGACTGCAACATATAGAATGCTTTTATCCTAACCGCTTGAATTTTATGCTGCAAGAAGAGCTTCCATCTAGGTATGCAGTATATTAGATAGAAAAGTTAGCTTTGTTTTTTTGTTACTAAACTGTTGAGATGGTACTGTGTAGTGAATTTTTTTTACCATTTAATAAACCTTTATATATTTTAAAGGCCTGGTTTTCTTGTGTGCATCCAATCTTTTTTTTTTGGAAAATTTTTTATTGCTTTTCACTATACCCTAACAACTACAAACTACAAACTAAACTCTAAAAGCACAGAGTAGGCAAGGATCTTAAAAGGTCTACATTCAAATTTAGGAATTCCCTTTAGATATGATTGCAAAGTAGTTATAGTAAAATAACGCTAGCTTGAAATACAATTTAAGGTAACATAATAGTGCATTATCTCAAGTAAAAAAACAAAGGAGGTTCTCTGATCTTCACTTTGACGTTTTCTTCTGGTTACGTTTCTTCTTCTTCTCGAAGGGGATTTTGACCTTAAATGATCTAGGAGCAGCTGCCCCTAGTTCAGATTCAGAGTCAGAGTCTATAAAGTCACCTAAAGACACCAATATAGATGAGGAACTGCCACTGCTTGACCCATCTTGTTTGCTTGTTTCTGTAGAATTATTGTCCTTTACTTCTCCTTTGGTTTCGCTGGGGTTTGTTGCTGTTCCAGAAATATTTTAGCTTTAGCCAAAGAGTCAATCTTTTCTTTTTCCCCCCTTATAATTGAAAGTCAGTCCTTCTGGCATGAGCCATCGATATGGAGTTGAATTTCCTTGCAGTAGTGTTGTAACATTTTTATATTGTTTTCTCTTTTTCTGTATTTCAAATGGAATGTCTTTCAAAGTCTTTATTTCTTCTCCTTGGATTTTTAAGGTTGTCCCATTAGGTGCTTCCAAAACAAATTTCTTGTTGATCTTCTTGAAAATTGCACAAAAATTTCCCCTGGAAGATTATTTTTCTTAACAAACTCAGGGTAGATACGATAGACCATGTCTATATCCGATTGTAATGTTTCCGGTTCACAGTTTATCAGGGGAGCCAATGCTTCACTTTTGTCTGAGATTTTCTTCTTTTTTTTCTGAGACCCCTTGAAATCTAAGGACGTATGAGGAACTTTCCACTTGAAGTGGTAATAGTTGTTGTTTTGCTGAGGCTCTTTCCTTTTCTGCTGATTCCATTTTTTGATTCAAAGTTTTTGTATTGTGTTCAACTTTTTGGAGTTTTTTGGCTGTCTTCTCTGATGTGGACTTGACTTCCTTAATCTGTTTTTGGAGAGTTTCAGAGTTTTTGTTGAGGTTTGTCATCTGGTCCAGCAGAGAGCGTAATGCTTCAGAAATCATGCTTGCAGTGTCTATGGTCATTTCTGGTCTGTGACTCGGTGATGATGAACTGGTAGTTCCTGTAGTAGGTTTCAGTTTGGTTGCCATTTTTCCCATGTGCTGAGACATTGTTTACATTAAAGGTAAAAGTTCTTTGACGTTCTGAAATCTTTCTCTGGAGTGCTAAAAACCGTTCTTGGCACTAGTGGGTTTGGATGTATATGCTTAAAGTCAGTTTCCGCCTTAATCTTTTATTCAGTTGTTTAGGCTTGGCAAGGGCTACTCCTCCCCCCTCCAGAAGGGTTCCCCCCCTTCTTCTTCAGACTTAAGTCTTACATTTAAATCCACTCTTACAGCACTTCTAAGTATTTCGGCACTCACATTTAATATCAATTAACCGCTGCATGACAGGGTAGATTCTTCTTCCACTTCATTTAGATCCTTTGCTCGCTCTGGACTTGGTGTACGCCTCTGAGCGCTATTGCTGGCCCTGGTGTAGTAGAACCTTTGGGGACAAAAGGAAGCCTCAATCCCTCAGCCACAGCTTCGGGAGCGGCTCACTTCACATCCCAGGCTAGAATCCTCCTACAGGGGCTCTAGCAGAGGCTGAAATTGTCCGGTCTCCCTTCTCGCACCCCAGTACAGAACACATCCATCAGAGCTCGATGGGATGCAACCATCTAGCAAGTCAGCGAAACCAAAAACCCCTTGTGTGCATCCAAACTCAAGGACCCACAGGCCTGGGAAATTGTTCAGGGGTTCCATGCAGGGGACCAGGAGCAATAACTCAGGGGGAACCTTGGCTCAGGTCTCTGACACCAAGCTACTTTGGTAAAGCTATAGGAGATCATGCAGGTCATGTGGGACTGCACAAAATCTTCTCTGAACATTTTTTCTCTGGGACAGTAAAAGTGATATGTTAATATTTTGTTTGTGACCAGAAGTTATTAAAAACACAGACCCAGGAAAAGAAGGCAACTCTGCTAGATCTGTAATTTAACATTGCTTCTTTCATGATCTGCAGCTCTTTATAGATGTGTTTACTGCATGGTATACATAGATGCATTGTCACATTTCTGTCATCAAGATACCCTTCCAATGATCTACTTCAGATTTTTCTAACTAGAACTCCTCTCTTCTCTTATTTATTTATTTTTTTTAATTTATAGTCCACCTTTCTTTTTTTGGCCCCCCGAAGGGGATTTTTTATTGCTTTTTTGTAATATACACTAAAACTACAACGAAAAAGAGGGAAGGGGACTAACAGCTAGGGAGAAAGGAAAGTAAACCCACACTAAACTAAAACCCGAAGAGTAGATAATTAACCCCATTAAAATCTATGTTAGTACCATGTTGTTAATAAACAATGCATGCTGTGAGTGCTATCTATCCCTGATCAGAAGTTAGCTGGTTACTTGTTATGGGAGAGTTCCAGAGCATCTCCCAGACTCGCTTCATAAAGGCAATTTTCAGAGTCCTTCTGCCTTTACTTAGGCTTTCTGTCTCTAAAATCATAGGTTGGTTTGTGGGCAGCAGCACCTTCTTCCACAGCTAAGTCTTCGTCCATCTCCGAGGGTGTGGAGCCACTCAAACCAGTTTCACTGTCTTCTTTGGTTCCCAGATGGCATTTCAGGAATTCTTTAGCCTTGTATACGGAGTCAATCTTCTCTCTCTTATTGTGTAGCTTAAAGATGACCCCTTCTGGAACTGCCCATTTATATGCAATTTGATTAGTTTGAAGAAAGAGAATTAAATCTTTGTAGCTCTTTCGTTTTTGTCGAATTTCAAATGGAATGTCTTTTAAAGTCTTGATAGTAGCATTCCCCAGTTTCAGTGGAGTTGCTGATGTGGCTTTTAAAATTGCATCTCTGGTTTGTCTTCTTGAGAATCTGACTGATATTTCTCCAGGTAGGCTATTCTTTTTGGTGTAATTGGAATACACCCTATACGCTGCCTCCATATCATGCGTTATTTCTTTTGCTTTCAAGCCTACTACTGGCACAATAAGATCACTTAAAAGTTTCTTCAAATCCTTTCGGTTGTTCAGGAACTCCCTGGAATCTGAGTATCATATTCGCTCTTTCCATTTGTAGAAACAACAATCTGTTTTCCTGGTAACTCTGTTTATTCGTTATTTGGTCCACTCTTTTCTTCAAAGTCTTGTTTTGGGTGTGCATCTCTTTCACTACTTCCACCATTGCTCCGTCTGCTTAACTGTTTCGGCTAGCTGGAGCTGTTGCGCTGCAAAAGTCTGGTTGAGAACGGTTAACTGCTGCTTAATACCAGTGAGTTGGTCCATAACAGGCTTGAGTGTATCCGCTAGTAGTCTCATGACATCCGTTCCCTCTTCTTCCGGCCTCGGACTTTGACCGCCGTAAGTTTCGGTTTTGTTCCTTTCCTCCCTGCACCCAACATCTTGGTTGATTGTTTACAAAAGCCAACCACTGTTTCACCACCTCTGAAAATCACTTATGCTTGGAATCCTCTCTGGTAAGTCTCACCAAACAAGCCAAACAGTCAGTTTTTCCCTTCCCCCCTCTCTTTTTCTGCTACTCTTCTCACTCGCGGGGGCGATTTTCCCTGCTCTCCATTTGCCAATATTGGGGGGCTAAGGGATTTTCCAGTTATTTTAGAATTCGGTTATATCCAACTCATGTTCATTGTTGAACACTTTCGGTCTTGCTTGTAATTCCGCTGATTGCTCAATCTTCGGCACTTGTCCCAGCCAGCCTAGATAGTGCCATGCGGCCACATAGCGGTAGGACCATCAGGGCAGGTGGGCGCCTCAATTCACTGGCATTCTGCCATTGAAGAGGCTACCCACCCCAAGCCAAGTAGAAAATAATGTAATGAGAGCAGGATAATACATACAGCAAAACAAATAATACAGACTATAAGAACATAAGAACAAAATAACCTGAGAATCAAAACATGTAAATTACATTCATCTTGATGCATTTCCTTTATCTCCTTGGAGCCTGGGTATTATTCAGCACCTTCAGAAAAGATCAGAGGGAGGCTAAAAGAATCATAAAAGATTATGCTGACATGGAATCTTTCCATCCATCATAGTTAATATATCTAGCAATTTTTTTAAAAAATTGGAAAAGAAGTCTGAGAATGGAGGCAGACAATGTTACATATTACTCTGTATTACCTAAACAGTATTCATGTATAATAGTCTCTGCATGTGGGGTGCCCCTCTTGTGTGCAAGAAACAAGCACATGAACCTTCTGGGTAAATTTCATATTGGGACTGCTGTCTGGTATAAACCATGGTTCAGATCTGAGTGTAGTGTTTATACCAAAGGAAATACCATTTGACAGGAAGTGACTTAAATTAAATGGTTTATTAGAAAACAGAGATTACAGGGAAATAAACTTGAGGCAGATGGAAATCACACAAACACACAAAACCTATTTAATACCTAAATAAAGGCCTAAGGGAGGTACTAGAATGAAGAAGACATACAAACCTGATGCTGAAAAGTTGAGTCTGGTGAACCTTGGGGAAAGAGGTTAGAAAAGAAATGCAGAGATGAGGCTAATGTTCCCTTTCCCTCTAAGCTCCACAGTGTTGTGAGCAAAAATTCTACCTCTTGAGTGAAAAAAGCTAGTAGCATTAAAGCTGTAAGCAAGTCTACATTTGACTAATGTATAAATTATTATTATTATATTATTTCTTTATTAATATGAAATATTTATTTGGTTTGCAGAAATACAGTATATGAATATCATAAACACAAATCTAGTCAAATTACACAACACAATTACACAACACAGTGTCAAATGTATAAATGTATAAAATTAATCAGTTATAAATCAAATTCAATTTAGTGCACTACAGTTCATTCCTAAGTAAAATTATACGGTATGACTCAGAATAGTAAGGGTTTCAGCTATTATTTATAGTATCCTCAAGTTATGTTAAAAATAGATGAAATCAATCTGGGGTATCTGGGACTCAGGGGGGGCTGTTTTTTTTAGGTAGAGCCCCCCAAATTTGCAGCATAGCTGCTGGTGCCTCTCCTCAAAAAACTCCCCAAGTTTCAAAAAGATTGGACTAGGGAGTCCAATTCTATGGGCCCCAGAAGGAGGTGCCCTCATCCTCCATGGTTTGTGAGCTGAAGCAGAAATCCTCTGAGCTGGCCTCTGAAATATTGTGCACCAGCACCTCCTAGTGCACCTTAGGGGGGACTGTGGATGAGACCTGCCTGAAGTCTCTGTAAGGATTCCTATGTAGCATCACAACGACAGCAGAAAAAGGGAACCTTCTACTACAAAATTATTGTGGTATCAGGGGCTGTAATTGGATGTCAGGAACAGCTAATCCCCTCCCCCCTTTTCCATGGCCAGTAAGGGATAATAGTTAGAACTTGCATTTTTATTGAACAGTAGTGATAATGCCTGTGGGCCTTTAGACATGTCTTATCTCTATGCAAGGTCAGCTCGATTTTGAGAAGCAGTGAGAAGTTGGATTCAGGTGGGAGATTTTATATTAACAAAAATGTCAAGTGCTAATTAATGGACTGCTCTGATTGGCTGTAGTTGTGAAGTGATGATGTCTTTGGCTCCTATAACCTGAAGAAGGTGTTAGGCAATGGGACCACCACCTTTCACTTGGATCTTTGCCTGTTGGAATGCCAGGACAATGGATGTCTGGAGATGATAATTAAGAAACGATATTTTGTCTAGGTCTAAAAGTTATCCATTAGCAGGCTAAAGAGGAGAACTTTAAAGTATTAGGTGCTTTGTGGGGGTTTATTTGTTTTTTTGAGCAAAGAGCCTGACAACTGTATCCTGACTGAATTTTTATTTTTTTATTTGTCTTAATAAATATTAGTTGTATTTTTACAACATGTATTGTTTGTGTGTCTAACAGATGCTTATTACCCATGAGATGAATCAGCCTTGGAGAAGCATGTTTGTGTAAATCTTAGGGAGCTCTCATGCCTGTGGTTCAGGATTAAGGGGTCTCCCTGTGAGATTGGACTGTCCTGGCTCTTATATTTTTAAAAATTTAATGTAGCTGACAATGGGAGGTGATTAAAATGTAGGTTGGTACAGGGCCAAATCACCCATAGAGGAATTTAGGCTTTTGTCTAGGGTGCAGCTTCATGGATGGAGCACCGTGCTGGCCTGCCACCCAGCCCCTGCCAAAAGCCCTGCTCTGTTGTAACCAGCCAGCAAGCAGGGCAACCACCCCGCAGTCTCCTGCCTCTGGCTGCAGAGAATCTCATCCGGGTCTTCTCCACCAAAATGGGACTGAGAGCAGCGACCCTCCCTCCCTCATTCTCCCGCTGGCCATCTCGGATCTTTTCTTTCTCACTTGGCTGGCACATTGTGTGCCTGGCCTGGTCCAGCCCAGGGGTCATGGGGAAGGATCTCTCACCCACCACTATGGGGATGTATTCCAGCTTCACCCCAGGCTACTGGGGCGGGGGGCACCCACCCACCAATCCCTCCCTACATCTCAGAGCACTGCGGCGGTGGCCCCATGGGGTGGACAGCAACCAAGCAGGAGATCAAAGCCAAGCAGAAAGCCAACCAGAAGCAGAGCAAAGGCAGAAAGCCAAGAGGCGGGAGTACAAGCAGACCCACCACCACCTGTTCTTGCTGCGTGAGTGGCTGAGGCGGGTCATGTGCCCAGGGTGTGGGGTGCAGGCAGTTTGGCTGGGCCGGTGAGCAACGCCACCAGCAGTAGCAGCAGCAGCAGCCCACTCACCCTGACTGGAGAGAATCACTGCCTTGTTTCCCCGGCCAGAGGATTAGCAATCTCTGCCAATGCTGGCTTTTGCAGCTGGTGGTGGCAGATGGGAGACGGGCTGGAGTGTTTGAAAACAAAGTTGTCTCTCCATCACCACCCTGCACCTTTTTGCAACAGGCTCAAAGGGGGGGGAGGCTTCCCATTGGCTCTCCCGGTAACAAGTGGTAAGTGCATCGGAAGCGCACCTCGCTGCAGAGGACTGGGAGATGCCAGGCGATGCAGTCTGCTTTATTTTCAAAAATTTGCTCAGTAGCTCCACTTCCAGTGACTTCTTAAGAATTGGCCCAAAGAGGCCAGTCCTAAAATAATTGCATGTTATCTTTAAAATTTTGCTCTTCTCCCCCCTTCTGAAAATCTGTTTCTGCTCTGATGGCTAGAAATCTATGTGTGATTGAGGGGCTTTTCAATGTCTATTTTTGCAGGTCGTTGCTAATTTTATTAAAATTAACTTTGGATAGGTAATCCAACATTTTTTGAGGATCCGCTTGCTTCACTTGAAAGAGAGTCGCGTAGTATTTATAAAATTCCCTCTTGATTCCTCCTGGGTCTGAGATCTCTTTATTTCCATCTTTCAAGCAAGTGATTGTTTTATTCTCTCTTCTTTTCTTCAATTGCCATGCTAAATATTTGCCAGGTTTATTTGCACCTTCAAAGGATTTCTGTTGCAATTTTTTCAAGTTCCAAAATACTTCTTTGTTCAACCTTGCCTCATATTGCTCCCTTAAAATCCTCAATTCTCTCAAAATCTTCTTTTTGCCAGGCCTTTTCTTGAGTTCTGTTTCTTTTTTCCGAATATTTTCCATAATTTCTTTGTCTATTTTCATTTGTTGTTTCCTTTCATTGTTATTAATTGCAATCAGATGTCCTCTCATCACAGCCTTGTAGGCTTCCCATACCGTTTGCGTCTGTACACTCTTATTTAAGTTCAATTGAAAGTATGTTTGGGTTTCTGTCCTTATTTTATCCACAATATTTTGCTTGTCCAGCAAATCTTCATTAAGTCGCCATCGAAATTTTTTCCTCTTAACATACGATGACCATTTTATCGGACTGTGGTCAGAAAGAATCCTAGGTAATATCTCAATTTTGCGTGTTTGCAAGATTAAATTCTCTGTCATCCACATCATATCTATCCTTGAAAAAGATTCATGTCTTGATGAATAAAAAGAGTACTCTCTATCTCTGGGGTTTTTAACTCTCCAAACATCTGCCAAGTGTTCATGTTTAGTCAATTGAAAAAAGACTTTAGGAAGTTTGCCCATGGCATCAATTCCTTTTTTTGATTTTCTATCAACAACATTATCAACAGTACCATTAAAATCGCCCATCAAGATCGTTTGCTCATAGGTCAACTGTCGTAGCTGTTCCCACAAATCCTGAAAGAAGTTTTCCTTCGCACCATTGGGAGCATAGAGATTAACAATTAATGTCTTTTTATTCTGCAACACAACTTCAACCGCCAAAAATTTCCCTTCATTGTCTTTAAAAATTTCTTTTGGTTCCAACTCCTTTTTAATATATGTAACAACTCCTTTTTTCTTTTGGGAGGAGAGTGAATAAAATTCCTCTCCTAATCTTTTTTGAATCAAAAATTTGGCATCTGATTTTTTAATATGTGTTTCTTGCAAGCAAACAATATCGCATTTCTGTTTTTCCAACCAGAGTCTAACATTTTTCCTTTTTGGGGGTGAATTCAGTCCATTAACATTCCATGAAATTATTTGACTCTCCATGTTGGTTTAATGATTATTTATCAGAGTCTTTAAAATTATCATTGATGAATCTGGTCATTTGCTCAACTGACTTGATGGTGACTCTCTTCTGCTTGAACGAAAAACTGACGCCTTTAGGAATTTCCCATCTATATCTTATGCCCTCTGTTTTCAGCTTGTCAATCAGATCTTTGAAAAGTCGTCTATCCTGAAGCATCGCTCTGGGTAGTTCCTTTAGGACCATAATTTTCTTGTTGTCAATTGTGAAGTCTTCCTGAAATTGTTGCTTAAACAAATCCTCCTTCAGCTTCTTAGATATAAACTGGACAATTACATCTCTAGGTAATTTTTTCCTTTGCGCAATCGCAGAGTTGACTCTGTATACCACATCAATCTGTGCCGCCACCTTCTCCTCTTCCATTTTCAAAAAGTCTGCAACAGCATCTACCATAACTGAATGGATGTCCTCATTCTTATCTTCAGGGATCCCCCTGAATCTCATGTAGTTAATCATTGCATTGTATTGGACCATCACATTCACTTTATCTGTTTCTATAGTGACCTCAGCTATATTGGATGCTACTCCCTTCACCCTTACATCCATCTCATCTGCTCTTTTAGTCAACGTCTGTATCTCTTTTGTAATTCCAGACATTTCTTTTTTCAGCTCTGTTACTTCTGTTATTACAGTCTTTTCCAGCTTCAGAATCGCGTCCATCACCCGTTTCTCCATAGCTTCCATCATGCCCTGTAGCTTTTTTTCCTCTTTCCCAGCCATTTTCGGGGAGGACCAGGTATTTGCCCTCTGTCGTTGCCGCAGGTCGTAAGCCGTTGTTCAAAGTTTTCCCTCCAATCCACTCTAAGTCAAAGTCCTTCTTGTGCCCACCTAAATCGCACTAGTTTCACTTTTTTCTATTGAGTCTTTCGTTTAAAATCAAAGAAAATTTTTCTGACCTTCCCAAAATGGCGGGCGCAATTTCTCTATGGTAAATAGTTCTTCCGGGTACTCACTTCCTGTCCGGCAGTCTTGATGGTCCCCCTTATTCCTGATTTCCTCCCTTCTTCCGGCCTCCTTGGTCTTCTCTAGGACGATTACTTGTCTGGTCTGAAGTCACTTCCTGTTTTGCCGATTTCTGCTGCCGCAGCTACAGTACTTTTCCACTGTAATTCTCGCGGAGTTGCTGTTAGTTTCTATTTTAAAGTCAATAATCTAACCGCAGGAATGATCAACAATTCGGCTTTTTGGCCTTTTTAAGCTGTTTAACTGCACTTTTTCCGCTCCAATGTTAGTACGACAGATACAGCACGATCATGCGCTTCATCGGATGTTGTTTATTTTCGGCCAAGACGCGTCTCCGGTGAGCAATTTTAAAAAGTTACCTTCAAAGTCCGTGTCCTGTTATAGCAGTGTTTCCTTGATGTCAGTTTCCGTAGAATGTCTTGGAGGTCTGGGTCATGCGTTCTTATGTTGAGAATCCAACTCGGTGGGGTCTTGTAGAAATTTTCCGAAGTGCCTTCTCTGGGGGAGGGGATCAAGGCTGGTCGCGACGCTCTTTAAAGCCCCACTATCAGCCGATCTCAACTCCTCTCTCGGGCCAGGCTCGCTGCCAGTCACCCCCCTGCCTGGGGGGATCTGCGGTGGGCTATATGAAGCCCACCCTGTCGTCAAGACCCTCCGTATGCTCTGGGAGCTCTGAGAGCAAGCCAGAACACGTTAGGACGCCATGAATCCCAGACCGGAAGCCGTTGCTAATTTTATTAATCTGTGAAACAATTAATTAATCCCCCATGCACTAATTTTGCTTTCAGGATATATGTCCTATGTTGTATTATTTGCCTACATGTCACTATTTGTCACTCTGTTATTTGCCTACATGTCACTCTCTTCTGTTTATTGCTATCCACTGTAGTCTCCCTCCCCCTTTTGTTCATGAATGGAATTAACTGATGTGGGGCAGATGTGTTTCCCACTGTACATAAGAACATAAGAAGAGCCCTGCTGGATCAGACCAATGGTCCATCTAGTCCAGCATCCTGTCTCACATGGGGCCGACCAGTTCCTCTGGAGGGCATAGAGGCCTTCCCCTCCTTCCCTTCCTCTCCCCACAACAGACACCCTGTGGGACTGAGAGGCCTCTGAGAGAACTGCTCTGACAGAGCTGTGACTGGCTTAAGGCCGCCTAGCTGGGTGCATATGGAGGAGTGTGGAATCAAACCCAGTTCTCAGATTAGAGTTCACCACTCTTAACCACTGCACGATTAATCTGACAACATCCTTTTTGAAATTAATCTGACAAGCAAGCTACTACAAAACAAGGAAGCTGATTTAAATTTCGCTACAAGCCAATTACAAGTAACCAAGAACTACCTTGTGGGATGTAGGTGTGATTTGTGTTTTTCTGTTTGAGAGAGAAAATCAGAGCTTGTATTACTTGTTCTCACAATTTAAAAAAATAGCAATTTCAAATTTTGTGTTTTTCATTCTTCCTAAAATGCATTTATGTTTGAAAATTGGTGGGTGCATGGTGCGGGGGGGGGGGTGAGCACCAGAATGTAGCCTTGCCTAGTGTGCAAAAAAACTGGCACTGGCCCTGGGTTGGTGAATGGCTGAGAAGGAGAAATTGAAGAAGGTAAAGGGGGGATGATATGGGGGGTTGGCAAGGGGGAGAGGAAATAGTGTGGGGAGGGGGATACAGAAGAAGGTGAGGCATCCCCCACAAGTCCTTGAGGGTTTTGTACCATACAAGTGGGCCTGGCCCAGTGGCTGGTACCACACAACTGGGCAATGGTTTTCCTAGGCAGAGGCTGTGGCGGGGGGGAGCTTAAGAAAGAGGGGCCTATAAAAGTAGGTTGGCTGTTTGGTGGGTAGGAGATAGGGTTGTCCACTCCACAAGGAATTCCTAAAGAGTTGGGGGGTGGGGGTTAAACTCCACCCTCCAAAGCAGCCATTTTCTCCAGGGGGACTAGCATTGCCAATCTCCAGGTGAGGGCTGGACATTACCTGGAATTACAACTGAACTCCAGATGACAGAGATCAGTTCCCCTGGCGAAAACGGCTGCTTTGGAGGGTGGAGTGAGTCTGTGTCATTATACCCTGCTGAGGTTGCTTAACTCCCCAAACCTCACCCTCCCAAAGCTTCAGCCACAAGTCTTCAGGAATTTCCCAACCTGGCACTGGCAATCCTAAGGGGAACTGATCTCTGTAGTTGGGAGATCTGCTGTGATTCCTGGAGAGCTGCTATTGCTGGCAGGAGTCTGGGAGAGTAATGGGGACAGAAAGAGAGAGTGATGGGATATGGAACAGAAAGAGAGAGAAAGAATGATGAGATGGGGAGGCAGAAAAAGAGAGTGATGGGGTACAGAGAAAGAAAGAAAGAAAGAAAGAAAGAAAGAAAGAAAGGAAGAAAGAAAGAAAGAAAGAAAGAAAGAAAGAAAGAAAGAAAGAAAGAAAGAAAGAAAGAAAGAAAGAAAGAAAGAAAGAAAGAAAGAAAGAAAGAAAGAAAGAAAGAGACAGACAGACAGACAGACTGGCATGGAGGGGGAGAGAGAGTAAGAAAGGGGTGGCAGGAGGGAGAAAGAGTGTGAGAGAAGTAGAGGGAACAGGGGAGGAAGCAAAAGTGGAGAGAACAAGTTTCTTGCAGGTCCCAACTTGTTCCCTTCTTAAGGCTGTCCATGCCTGCAGCCATCACTATATCCTCTGCCAGTGAATTCCACATTTTAATAATTCATTGAATAAAATTCATACAGTATTTACCACACAGAACTATTTTCTTGCTCCCACAGCAACCCAAAATGCCCACCAAACTTACCAAAATAGTAGGTTTCCTGAAGTAGTTTCAAAAAAGCAGTTTCCAGCAGAGGCTTGTTTGTATTTTACAGGCCTGTTACAGCTTAATGGTCTCTCCCAAAACCTGACAATGTAGAAGTGCCGAAAAATACAAATATGCTGAAAAAGCCTATTGGAAAATACTGTATTTCTAAAGTTGCTACAGTGTCTGGTCCTATGCAGATATGAAATCAGGGGAACTTATTTCTGGGTAAACACATTTAGGAAACAGGCTGTCAAGCTTAGAACAATGTCTAACTTTCAGAATCATGAATCTTTGTCAAGTTTAGCAGCTCTAAAGCAAGTTCAGCTCTAATACCAAACAGATACCCAATAAATGGTATCTACTTCCATATTATAGCAATATTGCAAGTATTGTTTTTATATAAACGTTCCAGATTGGTGAGATGTTTATTACCTCTTAGATCAGACTTTTGCAGATTCCGACTTTGGCGAATCATAGTGTTTACGGACAATCCTATGTAGTTTTTCAGAGTTGGGCAGAGGACCCATTCTCATAAATTGTGTCTTTGCAGAATGGAATGGAAACAATTTTGAGACATTCATAGTTGTCTATTTATCACACAGGGAGGCAGCCCAAGTGAGCATCTGAAATACTAAGTTTCAAGGTCAGAGACACAAAAAAGTTAGAGTCTATACCTCATCAGGGCAGCAACAGAACTCTCTTACACTAACTGAAAAAGCAAAACTACCCAACACTGATGTTACAACTCAGATTCTGAACAGAATGTGTTGTAGGAAGGTATCTGTAGAAAGAACAATGGCCAAAGGAGCTCCCCCCACCAAATGCTTGTAGAATAATGCTGAACTCAAGATAACACAGTGTTTTAACAGAGCAGGCCAGTGGGGGTGACACTGGAGAAGGACAGATGGCAGTTTGCCATATACTAGGTAGGACATATAAATGTCATGTTCTGTGATTGAGTTTGGGTATTCTGTAGGGTTTTAAAAATTTTATGGGCACTTAGCTGCCTAATTAAAAAGATCATGGAGCAGACCAAATTGGGAGTGCACACTGAAAGCATGCCCGAGGGGAAAATCAGAAATGTGGATACTAGTGGCTGCCGTGAGTGACAGTTTGAGGACTGTAAATCATGGTGCAATATGCTACCATACTCGAATATTCTGGTCTCATATGGGTTTCCCAAAAACTAGCACAGGAAGACGTTAATGGCAAATGCAATAAACTGTTGCCTTCTGTTCATGTGCTAAATTCTTTAAATGGAGCAACCGATTCTGCAAAAGCAGTTGTTCCACCCTTGGTCTCCCATTTCCACAAGTTGTACTGCTGCATGGCTGCATTTTGACCCACATCTCCCCCCAATTCCCCCTGCATCTTCTTGATCTTTATTTTTTAGGATCAAGAAGACGCAGGGGAAATTGGGGGAGATGTGGGTCAAAATGCGGCCGTGCAGCAAATAGTGGGGAATGGAGCAGTACAACCGGGGAAAACAGGAGACCAAGGGTGGAACAACTGCTATTGCAGAATTGGTCACACTATCCCAACTGATTAGGAAGTAGGGAACTCAACTGTAACTGGAAGAATATACTGTATTGGGGAGATTGGCTTCTAACTAGAAATTATTTCCATTTTTCAAAATGAGGAGCACACCCCACAACACTTTTGACTGAAAGTGGTTAAAAGTCCGTTGTCTCAACAAAGCCCTGAAGACCAGACTAGCTATCATGGCATCAGTTAATTGTGTTCAGATTTGGAACAGCATCAATCAGAAAGAAGATGCAGGGGTGGGATTCAATTTTAGAAGTAAAAGGAAAGTGTTTGGAAAAAACCTCTTTTCACCCATGCGCCCTTCCTGAAGTTAATCTCTCATAAGAACATAAGAACATAAGAGAAGCCAATGTGGGATCAGGCCAATGGTCAATCCAGTCCAACACTGTCACACAGTGGCCAAAAATACCAGGTGCCATCAGGAGGTCCAGCAGTGGGGCCAGGACACTAGCAGACCTCCCACGGTTGACCACCCCCAAGCACCAAGAATACAGAGCCTCACTTGCCCCCAAAGTCCCTATCTATACCTTGTGGCTAATAGCCACTGATGGACCTCTGCTCCATATGTTTATCTAATTTCCTCTCGAAGCTGTCCATGCTCGTTGTCACCACCACCTCCTGTGGCAGTGAATTCCATGTGTTAATCACTTTTTGGGTGAAGAAGTACTTCCTTTTATCCATTCTAACCTGACTGCTCAGCAATTTCATTGAGTGCCCATGAGGTCGTGTATTGTGAGAAAGGGAGAAAAGTACCTCTTTCTCTACCTGTTCTATCCCATGCATAATCTTATAAACCTCAGTCATGTCACCCCTCAGCCGTTGTTTCTCCAAGCTAAAGAGCCCCAAGCGCCTCAACCTTTCTTCATAGGGAAAGTGTTCCAACCCTTTTATCATTCTAGTTGCCCTTTTCTGCACTTTTTCCAAAGCTATAATATCCTTTTCAAGGTGTGGTGACCAGAACTGTACACAGTACTCCAAATGAGGTCGCACCATTGATTTATATAGGGACATTTATATAGGAGCATCTCCAACTACTTTTCTGCCAGCTAAACATCATGCCTGGTATTGTGCAGGTCTGTTGAAGAAAAAAGCACTCAGGGAATGAAACTGTGGGGAGGGAAGTGAGGGGAAAGTGTATGTATGTGAGGGGAAAGACTTTGCATTCTTTACTCCCTATGCCTCTTTTGTTTTGAAAAATACATATAACAACTCTGCCTTTCTGTATGGGACAAATCTAGATTTAAGTATCATTGTATCTAGTTTGGCCTTTGATTCCTTAGAATCAAAGAGTGGTTCCACACAAATGACCCTTTTGGACTTTCGGTTTCGGCGGAGTGAATGGCGGCCACCTTTCGGGACGCTCCCGAAGGAGGCTAGCCCGCGCGCGGTTGGGGGGGTCCTTGCCTATGCGATGGACCCTAGTGAGCCTTAGTTAAAGGCTCCGAACCGGGGGCGCTTTGGGGAGTAGCCTCTTTGCCGGCAGATAGCCGGGAAATTGAGGCTTTCTCCCCGCCCCAATCGGCCCCGCTGCGTAGTGTGTCCCGCATGGGATTTAGCAACGCCACCGATTTCCAGGAGTGAGGCAAAGCGTCATGGAACAACATAAAAAGAAGAATTGACATCAAACCGTGAGTTGGAAGTCTGAATCAAAGCGCATAATCGATTCCCCCGATAAGCGAACAAGCGGAGGGAGGAGGGGCGATTCCCCCCCCCCATCGAGAAGCGAGATTTATAAAAGGAAAGTAGAGGGGGCGAAAAGGAAGAAAGGCTAGTGACTGTACCGTTGGGGTTTTATTGAAACTGAAAATCAGCGAGTTTCCTGAGGGACGCGACGTGAACTTGAGAAAAGTAAACAAACGGGAAATATGTCAGCCATGAAAAAGGTCCCACTTAAACCGGAAAAGAAGGGAGGAGAGACTTCCGGTCCGAGCAATCCTTCCTCAGAGCCTGCTGTCAATCAACAGAAAGGCGAGCTACTGCACCCCCTGCTGGATCAAATGCAAAAAATCAATGAAACTTTAATAAGCATGCAAGGTGTTCTCAACAGTCAACAGAAACAGTTAACAGAAACCTCTAAGAAGATGGAGGAGATCGCACAAAAATGTCTGGTCTCGACGGAAGATACTAGAAAAATAAAGAAAAGGGTCAACAAACTAGAAAAGTATCAGGATGAACAAGAAAAAAGAATCTTAAGGTTGCAGATGGAAAAATCGAATCTGACCCTCCGCTTCCAGGGCATTAAAGAAGAAGAGAGAAGATCTCAGATCGACACTAGCGAATGCCTTGGCACCCGTAACTGGCAGAGAAGAGCGAGATTTAAAAGAAGAGATGGATTTGGCTTACAGAGCCTATTCCACCTTTACAAAGAAAAATAATCTGCCAGCAGAGGTTGTTGTCAAGTTCACTAAGCAGCGTACGAGAGATCAGATTTTGCGTGCAGTTTCAGCGGTGCCCTTGAAGATTGGAGAGCAGACTGTAAGAACACTCAAAGATGTGCCTTATGAAATTCGTATGAAAAGGAAAGAATACAAAGGACTGACCACTTTTCTGCAAAGAAATCAGGTAATTTACAAATGGAGATTTCCTGAAGGACTGGAATTTAAGTATAAGGATAAAAGAGAGAAGATTGACTCCATCTTCAAAGCACAAGAATTTCTGAAGAGACACGCCAGCACGGAGGAAGAGGCAGCACTTGCAACTTGGACAGAATCAAGTAGCGAGGACGACAGCGGTCCGGAGGATGGAGGTGCCGGAGCGGGAGCCGCGAAAGCCAAAGTGGGCCCATCATATAACTTAAGGGACACTAAGAAAAGACTGCCTAAGAAGTAACTGTTCACAGAACGCCAGAATGGAACTGAATAATCATTAACCCCAATGGACATTACTAACCATATTAACAGAGACTTCTTTTTGAATTTTGTTAAACTGAAAAAAGACTCTTCAACCGCGGTGAATGTCAAAAATGCATTTATATTAACTAAAACTAACCCTCTTTAACAGAATACTCACTCACATCTTTTTCTTAATCCATCTATATACCCTCCCTCTTTCTCTATATGAAAAGAATAAATTTCTCTCCTTTTTAGGAGAGTTTTATAAAAAAAAAAAATGACCCTTTTGGTTGACTGGATCATCCCATTACAATATTAAGGTGCAAGCTCAATTGAAATGAGGATTCTACACAGCATTTAATATTGATCCGTATTCTCCATATCTCCCAGGAGCAAGTTGCAATGATAAGGCTACATGGAAGTAATTCTCTTTTAACAAACATTTTCTTCTCTCTGCATTTTTCTTTTATTTGTTTTTAGCCTATTTACTTACTTCCTGTTCTTTCCCCAGGAACAGGTTAATTATCAGTTTATGTGTGAGGGAGAGAATTTAAGTAGTTGTTTTTACTTTGTAGCAAGCCAAAATCACTGCTCATCATTTTTATTGTACTTAGTTTTGTTTTCCACAACATAATTACAAAATAACAGTGACAAAATAATGAAAATAATGGAAGGGGACACAGAACCATGGTTATAGAAAAGAAGGAGGTCCTAGTCTCCTTCTTTTCTATAACCATGGTTCTGTGTCCCCTTCCTCAAGCTTTTCTGCTTGTCCCGACTCTCCAAAGTCAGAGCAGTTTGGCCAGTGGCAACCCAAAATATATCTGCCTGTCCAGAAAGTTCAACTAAATACCACTAGAGGTTTTGTCACCACTGCTACATCACTTAATGCATGGCAATAGAGGTTCATGTTCAAACTATAATGATGTTTTAATTTGTGAAGAACGGTTTTCTTTGGTCACATCAGCTGGTGCTATTTTTTCTGTAAACTCCTCTTCCATCACAATGGACTCTCCTCACATGTTCTCTCTCAATCCTCTCTTTATCCCACCCTTCCTCCAATCTCCCTTCCCTTATATGGACCTCACAACAATGGCAATATCACCCAGCCTGACAAAGGGAGCTTTGACTCTTGGAAACTTATTCCGTGAAACTCTTGTTGGTCTCTAATCTGCCACTAGACTCAAATCTAACTGTCCCAGTATCACTGAGTAAGCATTATACAAAATGTAGAACTGAACATGGGTCTCCTCAGTCCACACTGGTCTTCATGCCAATGGTCCATCTACTTCAGCATTGTCTACTCTGATGCAGGTGATCTCTAGAGAGACAGACAGAGAAAGATCCTTCCCAACACCTGTTCTCTTAGACCTCCTGGGTTTAAACCTTTATCCTTTGGCCCACAAAGCATGGTCTCTCTACCATCAGTCCATCAATGTCAGCCTTGTCTACTCAGACTGGCAGTAGTTCTCCAGGGTTTTATGTAGAGGATTTTGCCCATGATGTACTTTGTTTCTGAGCCGTGGGGCCTGGGGGCGAGGGGAAGGATGTAGGCGGGCTGCTTTTGTTTATAATGCAAAAGCATATTGCCTCTTTCTAACAACATGTGTCCATTCAAGATGTATATATGTCCACTGTAATTTGTAAAACAGGCTTCTGTTTCCCTGGATGGTGAGCAGGAAGAGAGGGAAACGGCAACAGATATGTTCTTGATATGTACATGATCCAGCCAGAATACTTAACACTTTACTCATGTTTGTGCCACACAGCATTATCCTGGTTGGGAAGTGATATATGACAGTGTATTTAAATTTGAATTTTGAAAGAAGGTTATTTCAGAGGGACAGGTGTGGTTTGGTGCAGTGTGCTGGAAGTGAACATCATCAGAAAGGGTGGAGCTTGAGAAGTGACATCACCTGCCATTTGACCTGGAAGTGACATCACAGAAAGTGACATCACAAAAGTCTCCCAGCTCCACCCCCAAAGTCTCCTGGCTCCAAGTCCTCAGATATTTCCAAAGTTAGCTGGATGGTTGCCTTGCCTTCTGCGTCCTGCACCAGCCAGCCATACCTTCCGGTGATGTGAGGGGGTGTGGCCTTCTGACACACTTCCAGTGATGTCAGGGGGTGTGACATATGCTAATGAGTTATGCTAACGAGCTCCTGCAGCTCTTTTTCTATGAAAAGACCCTTGCTCAAGTGATATGACGTGCTGAAGGACTCTTCTTCCAAAGGCCACATGAGTGGATGCTACAGTGTTGAGCTTGTAATGATACACAAATGTGGATATAGATGACCATGCAGCTGCTTTGCAGACCTCCTCTACCGATGCTCTGCTGGTGAACGCAGCATTGGTAGCGGCACTCCTCAGGGAATGGGCTGTAACCCCCTTTGGGGCATCCTGTCCCATGGCCTTATACACCTCAATAATACAGGATTTGAGAATGGTGCTGATTGAGGTTTTGGACATTCTGTCCCCTTTCCATGGGGAAAAAATGTTGACAAACATTCTGCCAGGATTCTGTCCTCATGATGTAAATCTTGAGTGCCCTTCTGAAAACTAGGGTGTGCCAAATGTGCTCCTTAGGATGCTTGGGTTGAAGAAAGAAGGTAGGTAAGTAGATCTCCTGTGACACATGGAAGGCAGAAGAGACCTTTGGTTGAAAGGCTGGGTCATTACGGAGCATGACCTTGTCCTTGTGGAAGACGTATAGAGTCGATTTAACTGACAGCGCACTGATCGCAGAAACCCTCCAGGCAGAGGTGATGGCCACTAAGAACAGAGTTTTCATTCTCAGCTACCGGATTCCTACCTCTTGAAGAGGTTCAAATGGTGCTCTCGTGAATGCCACCAATACTGTGTTTAGCCTTTACGTTGGAAAATGATGAATTTGCAGTGGTAATTTCACCATCACTCCCTGCAGAAAAAGTTGTATATGAGGGTGCTTGGTTACCTTAAACCTCCCAGAGGATGGTAGTACTGTGGACAAGGCTACAGTCTGTCTTTATAAGGTGGAAGGCTTGAGACCAGAGTCCATACCCTCCTGCAAGAAGGAAAGCACCAAGGCTACAGAGGGTGACAGTGGTTTAAGCTTTTTATGCCTACACCACTAAACGAAAGCTTTCCAGGTTGTATTGTAAATATGAATAGTAGACTTCTAGAAGCCAACATGGTGCCCATGATCTTGCCAGAATAGCCTAGACTGGAGTGGTTGTGCTGCTCAACCTCCACACAGTCAAATACAGTCAGTCTGGATAGGGGTGCGAAATGGGACCCTGAGACAACATGTCTGGGTTCACTGGGAGAATCAGTGGTGGAAAGACGGCCAACTCTTCCAGTGCTGAGAACCAAGGATGACATGCCCACCTGGGTGCCACTAGGATGACCTCCACCCTGAGTTCTCTTATCCTGTGGAGGGTCCTGGCTATTAGCACAAATGGAGGAAATGTGAAGAGCAGACCCCTGGGCCAGGGAGTTGTGAGCACATCTGTCACCTCTGCCTCTGGGTGGTAATACCATGTGAAGAACCTTGGTAGCTGATGGTTTGTTGGATATGTGAAGAGGTCTACTGATGGTTGTCCAAAGTGGTCTGCTATCATGTTGAAGAGGCTTGGGTGAAGAGCCCATTCCCCCCTCTTGAATGATCTCTCTGTTGAGTCAATCTGCCTGGATGTTTTTGACCCCTTTGATGTGCTCCGCCCTTAGGGATGATGATGAAGATGTCACGTCAATGCTGTGGTCCGTGTTCTGCTCCCACGGTGGCCATGGCATTCGGAGGCACAACGGGAGCAGCAGTCCTGGCAGCGGGATACTCGCAGGAAGGAGAGGAGTGGTGAGGAGCCTCAGACCAGCAGGGAACGGGGTTAACATCACCCCGCAGGTCCCTCTGCTAGTGTGTGAAAGGTCCACCCTTGGCCCTTTTCTCTCTCTGCTGTCTGTCTCTCTCTCTGACATGGTCTCTTTCCACGCTGCTCCTCCCCAGCTCCTCAGTTCCCCTGCCTTTTATTGCTTCATCCCACTCCCAGCATCCCCGTCCATCCCGCTGTGCCTACCTCTTCCCTTGGCCCCACCCCCCTTTATCTCCTACAATGCCCAGGCAGTCAGCTGGGTGGGGCAGAGGCTGCACTGGCGGCGGCCTGGGCAGCCTTGGGGCTGCGCCACTGGTGCCGCACTGCAGCTTTGCCGGCCCACAGGGGCCCATTGGGGGCCCTCCTGGAGCTCCTGTCATCCTGTCATTCTCGCCAGCCCCTTGGGGAGCCCGGTGCTGTTGTCGAGCCCAGACGGTGCTGCCCCCTCCCTGAGGGCCAGCGCTGGGTGCCTTCACCGTGGCTTGCTCGCTGCGCCTCGCTCCCAGCTTCGCTTTTCCTTGGGTAGGCGGCTCTTCGGGTGAGTGGGGCAGCGTGGGTCACTCCGGCAGGTCGTTTGGGGGTGGGGGCCTTTGTCCTGAACCCGCAGAGACAGGACAGAAGAAGAGGAGGAGGAGGAGGAGGAGGAGGAGGAGGAAGAGATTGGATTTATACCCTGCCCTTCACTCAGAGTCTCAGAGCAACTTACAAACTACTTTCCCTATGAGTTGCCCAAGGTTATCCAAGCAGCTGCAAGTGGAGGAGTGGGGAATCAAACCCAGTTCTCCCAGATTAGAGTCTGTGCGCTTAACCACTATATCAGTGAGAGCCAGTTTGGTGTAGTGGTTAAGTGCGCGGACTCTTATCTGGGAGAACCGGGTTTGATTCCCCACTCCTCCACTTGCACCTGCTGATGTGACCTTGGGTCAATCACAAGCTCTGGCACAGCTGTTCTCTCAAGGAGAGTTTCTGTCAGAAGTTCTCTCAGCCCCACCTACCTCACAGGGTGTCTGTTGTGGGGAGGGGAAGGGGAAGGAGTTTGCAAGTCACTCTGAGACGCCTTTGGGCAGTGAAGGGTGGGGTATAAATCCAAACCTTCTTCTTCTTTTTTTTGAATAAACTCTCCTAAAAAGGAGAGAATTTTATTACTTTTTATAAAAAGAAAAGGGGAAGGTATATAGATGGATCAAGAAAAAGAATGGAGTGAATTTTTTCCTGTTAAAAGATTAGTTTTAGTTAGTATAATTACAAATTTTGGCAACCACCACGGTTGGAAGATCTTCTTTTCATCTTACAAAAGTCCAAAATAACTCTGTTAGTAAAGTTAGTAAAGTCCATTGGGGTTAGTTATTAATCAGCTCCTTTCTGGCGTTCCACGAACTACTTCTTTGGATGTCTTCCTTTTACGTCTCTCAAGTTGTAAGATGGGCCCTCTTTAGGCTTCTTGTCTCCCATTCCAGCACCTCCCTCTTCCGGATCGCTGTCTTCTTCGCTGCTTGAATCGGTCCAAATTGCGAGTGCTGCATCTTCCTCTGTACTGCCGTGTCTCTTCAGAAATTCTTGTGCTTTGAAGACGGAGTCTATCTTCTCTCTTTTATCGTTATATTTAAAAATTAGTCCTTCGGGAATGCACCATCTGTAAATTGTCTGATGTCTTTGTAAGAACGTGATCAATCCTTTATATGCTTTTCTTTTCATATGGATTTCATAGGGAACATCTTTCAAAGTTCTAATGGTCTGTTCCCCAATTTTCAAGGGCACCGCTGAAACTGAACGCAGAATTTGATCTCTGGTACGCTGCTTTGTAAACTTGACAACCACTTCTGCTGGCAGATTATTTTTCTTTGTAAAGGCTGAATAGGCTCTATATCCATCTCTTCTTTCAATTCCAACGCTTCTCTGCCAGTTAGGGGTGCCAAGGCATTGGCCAATGTAGTTCTGAGATCCTCTTTTTCTTCTTCTTTAATGCCCTGGAAGCGGAGAGTCCGATTTGATTTTTCCATCTGTAACATTAAAATTCTTTTTTCTTGCATATCCTGATGTTTTTCTAATTTATTGACCTTTCTCTTTATTTTCTTGGTGTCTTCCGTTGAGACCAAACATTTTTGCGCAATCTCCTCCATCTTCTTTGTTGTTTCTGTTAATTGTTTTTGTTGACTGTTGAGAACACTTTCCATGTTACACAGAGTTTCGCTGATTTTCTGCATTTGATCCAGCAGAGGGCGCAGTGACTCGCTTTTCTGTTGATTGACAGCTAGCTCCAGTGGGGGGGTGCTCAGACCGGAAGTCCCTCCCCCCTTCTTTTCCGGCTTCTGCGGGACCTTTTTCAATGCGGACATCTTTTTAATTGTTTACTTTATCAAAGTTCGTGCCGCGCCACTCAGGAGACTAACAAACTCTTAATCTTCAGTGTTTCCCCAAAGGTATTTTCACCAACTCTTTTTCCCCCTTTACCCCCCCTCCGCTTTTCTTTTATAAGTCCCATTTCTCAAGGGGGGTGGGGATTCCTCCCTCCTCCCATCCGCTTATACGCTTGCGGGGGGTTTCGGATTTTCGCTTCAAAATAGATCTCCAACTCACGGTTCGATGCCAGATCTTTCCATTTAACTTTAATTCAATCGCTTTGTTCACTCCTGGAAGTCAGTGGCGTTGCTAAGTCCCATTACGGGCACAACGCAGCGGGGCCGATTGGGGCGGGGAGAAAGCCTCAATTTCCCGGCTGTTTGCCGGCAAAGAGGCTACTCCCCAAGCACCCCCGGTTCGGAGCCTTTGCCTAAGGCTCACTAGGGTCTTTCGCATAAGCGAAGACTCCCCCAAACTGCGCGTGGGCTAACCATCTCCGGGAGCGTCTCGAGAGGTGGCCGCCATTCGCTCCGCCGAAACCGGAAAACAAACAAACTCTTCTTCTTCTTCTTCTTCATCAAACACTACACCAAACCTTACACCAAACTGACATTTCTCTCTGCCCAGGAAAGTATATTCATTGCCTCCTGATGCAGCTGTGAGGACCGGGAGCTGCCCTGCTTGTTGATGTATGCCTTCGCTGAAATATTGTCTTTCTGCACCAAAACATGCTGTTTGCAAAGATGGGGTTCAAAGTGGTTCAAGGCAAGAAAAATCACTCTGAGTTCCAACAGGCTGATGGGTAGCAACACCTCGATCGGTAGCCATTTCCCCTGCACTGGAGAGGTCTCCAGGGTTGCTCCCCAACCGTGTAGACTTGCATCTGTGAAGATTTCCTTGGTCTGTCATGCATAATACTCTTTGCCCCCTAGCAGTTTGCTCAGGTTTGACCACCAACGTAGACTGTTCTTGACTTTGCCCAGAACTCGAAGATTAAGACTCTTCTTTTCCACGATGAGATGTTGGTAGGGTTGAAGAAAGCTTTGCAGAGGTCTGGCGTGTAAGCATGCCCATTGTACCATGTGCATGCTGGAAATCACGAGGCCCAATAGCCTGGCCAGATCCATCAGAGAAGAATTAGAGCTGCAGTACACAAATGAAGCCATCTCTCTGATTTTCTTGGCCTTGGACAACAGCAGAAAGAGAGCATTGTGAGTCATGTCTAGTACTGCTCCCAAATAGTCTATCTTCTGAGTCGGTTGAAGAGAACTCTTGCCTACGTTGATCAGGAACCCATGGTTCTGGAGACATTTCAGCATTGTTTCTGTGTCCTTGATGGAGTCTGCATGACTGCCAGCTTGAACCAACAAGTCATGCAAATATGGATGAATGTGGATCCCCTGGCCCCTGAGGTGCACAACTGGGTTGATGACCAATGTGGAGAATAGCCTTGGTGCCATGGAGAGACCTAATTGGAGGGCTCTGTACTGGAAATGCCGGTTGTGCACACAAAACTGGAGAAAACGTTTGTGAGCAAGATGAACTGGTATGTGAAGATAATCTTCTGTGAGACCTATGGAGGTCAGGAACTCATCTGGCAACAGATAGTCTGTAATTGTCCTCAAGGTTTCCATACAGAAATGATGCAGTCTGATATTTGTTTAGAAACTTGAGATCCAACATGGCTCTCCAATCGCTGTTCTTCTTGGGTACCATGAACAGTAGCGAGTAAATTCCCTGGCCCTGTTTGTGGATGGGGACTGGTTCTATGGCCTTGGGCCTTGAAGTCCAACAGATGTTGTAAGGCCTTGTTGACAATGGCTGTCTTGCCCATGGACTTGCTGACTGTGGAACCTTCCGGTGGATGACATAGAAATTCTATGGTATAGCCCTGGGAAACCGTCTTCATCACCCAGGCATCTGCCTGGGATTCTGCCCATGCAGTTGAAAAATGGAGGAGATGTGCCCCCACCGGGAGTGACTTGTAGTCATGCTTGTTTGGGTTTAACATCACATTCTCCTCTATCATTCTTGTTGAAGGGTGGCTTATGAAACCTGGATCCAAAGGAGCCTTGCTTTCCAGAGTGTTTGGTTGAATCCCATTGAGTCTTCTTGGTGTCTTGGCAAAACCATGCCAGAGAGTGTTGTGTGCAAAAGGAATGGTTGCCCTGCCTCTCGGTTCATCTTATGGATCTGGGCAAACAGTTGATCACCCTGGAATGGATAAGCTGTAACTATGGACTTACCCCGAGCATCCACTTGCCATGCCCACAACCAGAGAAGCTTTCTAGCCACTGCTGTAGAAGCCATAGCCCATGAGCAGCGTTCCCTCTAAGCTGAGTTAGCATGAGCTAGCTCACCATTTTTTAGCCTCCAGCTCACACATTTTTCTCTTAGCTCAGGAAGGATGGCTCCAGAGCAAACTAATTTATGCAGCAGCCAAATCACTGGCTCACAGCTTTAACGTCAATAGCTCACAAAGTAGGATTTTCGCTCACAAGATTCCACAGCTTAGAGGGAACATTGCCCATGAGGAGAAGGTGTCACGGCTCCTGCTGAGCCCGAGCCCGTGGCTCTGGCAGAGGAGCTAAGTGCCACTGGGGATGAGCTCCCAGGGCCAGAAAGCCCCACACCTGATGGCACGATGAGTTCGGAGGTTGCCCAGCAACAGCTGAGGCGGATTCCCGCTGGGTCGGCACTTTCCCTGACTCACCCCCACCAGTTTCCCATCTACTAGAGCAATGCCGACAAGACATGGCAGCCCAGCGGTGAGAGGCACGCATATGTGGAAGGTGCTCCTTCAGCCCTGAGTACTAACAGGAGCTGGGACGTACTTGGGACATATTAATTATTGGTAGCTTGGAGGGCTATTTAGTCATTGCTGGCATGCTGACAAATTGTGCCAGCAACCAGTCAGTTTGACGACACTCTGCACCACCCTCCTTGTATTCCTGCCTCCTGTCTTGTTTTCCTTGGCTCCTCGACCTCAGCTCATTTGACTCCACTTAACTCTGCACCTTGAACCTTCGCCTCCCGGACTCCTGATTCTCGGAACTCTGCCCCCAACTACGCTAACAGTTTGTGATTTGGACTTGGTTTCTCCAGTTATTTGACTTGTCTGGTTCCTGACTCTGGACTGCACCTCGACTACCCTGTCTGTCTTGCACCTTGAACTTGTTCTTCCTGGTGGTTGTTGGGTTACCCGGTTCTGACCTCAGACTGTGTTTTGACTGCCCCCATGCTTGCCTGGCCCCACAGCCCGGCCCATGACAGAAGGTAAGGATGTCCAAGGTGGTATCTGCTGTAAAGGAGTTTGCCTTGAGGATGCAAGTAGCCCCTTCCAACAACCCATGGTTATCTTCTGGAAGAAGTTGGATCAGCTTGCATATCCGCAGTATAGTGGCTCTGGAAGTGATAGAAGCTGTGGATGCTGCCCTTACCATCATGGCGATGGCCTCATGGATCCTTCTCAGAGTCGCTTCGGTCTTTTTATCAGTGGGATTCCTTACAGTGCCCTGTCCATCCTCTGACAGCAATCTTGAGGACTGGATCACTGCTACTGGACTGTCTACAGGAGACACCTGTAATAACTCGTTAGCATAGTTAGGCAATGCGTACTATTTTTTAACAAATGCTGGAAACTGTTTGTTAGCCATAGGCTTCTCCCATTCTGACCTCAGCTGACACTCAAAATACTCTGGGAAGGGAAAAACCTTTTCTATGTATTCCTCTGGAGGGAAAAATCCTGAGTTTCCCCAGGATTGGGATTTAAATTTAGCTCTAGAGACTTTTTGGTACTCTGAGGGAGGAAAGTCCTGGATTTCCAGTGCTTTAATTGCTTTGGATAAAAAATACTGGTTGTCCTCAGCCTTGAAGAACCAGCTGGACTGTTCTGGTAACTTAATTTCTTCCTTCTCTTCCCCAGATAGGAATTCCCCTTCTTCCCTGTCATCAACTGAGGGAGTTGTAGATTCCTCCTCCTCCCAGTGTTCCCCCCTGGATCTCCCCTGATACGCAGGAGAAGCCTTTTGTACAGCTTAGGTAGGCCAGGAGGATGAAAGGGGGACTGGAGTGTTCTGAAGGGAAAGGGCACCTTGGGCAGGGTTCCCCATTTGGTTATGGAGGGAGGACATCTCCTGCTGGATGGTCTGCCTAATAAACGCCATGAAGTCTGCAGGATGAATTAGGGTCCCTGCCTCGGGTACTTTACCGCCCCACATTGCCTGTCCCTGACCTCCATCCAGCTCCTATTGGCCCACAAAGGAGACATGGCGCATTCCTTCTGCCCCTGTAGGCCCTTGGGATGGCTCCTGAAAGGTCCCCAAGCCCAAAAGTGGACCTTCAAAATGGCCACCGGTGGCCCAAAGGCGGCCAAAGTAATGGTGGGCTCCTCCTCAGATGGCTAACGGCAGCGCTTCTGGGCACACTGCACCACCACTGGGTCAGCCATGGCCGTCGGGGTGGCTTGATCTAGCCTGAGAGGCAAGTCGGCATCACTGGCACTCTTTGCGATCACCACCTCCATCGCATATCTCCTTCACCGCCATTCGGCAGCCAACAACAGCGACTTTAGGTCTGAGTACCCCTTGGAGCTCTTTGCTTCAAAGATGAAGCAACTAGAGGCGAGGAGAGAGGAAAGAGAAGGGCAAGGCAAGAAAAGAGAGAGAAATTCAGACTAGAAGAAAGGTAGAGCTGAAGCCTAGCCTGATCTATGCTGCTGCTAAAGGCATGGTGGGAGGCAGGAACAGAACTGGGGATGGGCTATTCTGGAGGCACCAACAGGAAGAGGAAAAACTATTTCCTGCATCCCTAAAGGCATGGTGGGAATATCCCATAGAGATGTCCTCCATATCAGAGAGAGAACAGGAGAACGAGAGAGAGAGAACACTTGGAAGGAGAAGGATTTTAAGTAACAGCTATGGGATACCTCAAAAGCACTTTGGCTGTCTACATGGAGCAGCCTGGGGCTACAAAAACTCCCATTCCCACTGCAACAAATCAGATCTGAAAAATACATAGAAAAATCCCCATAGGAAATAATGGAGTACAATGGTTTGAACAGGACATCATCATCTTTTTGTGGATTGTCCCTAAAACTTGAGCAAACAAATCCTGGTGGATCTTGATTAAATTAAATGAATGGAACCAGGCTGACTTCATGAGCTTTTCTTCGTAATGACTTGCATGAGCTGCCATTTATACAATATGTTTAAGACACATGACATGACTACCACATCTAGAAACCTTTACACAGAAAGCTGTTCTTCTAATTTTACCAGAATATACAAGATGGTCCTACACAGCTCTTGGTCTCTTTCTATTTATTTTAAATTTGAGTGATTCCTGACAGTTTGAAGCACTTCCAATGGGAAAGTTTAAAATCAGATAAAATATTTTCCATTGAAATGAGTATACCTTGAAAGTGCTTAGCTTTGACTAATGTTTCATATTATTTCTCCTGCATTGTCAGTACTTAAGAGTAGCCTGTTCCATAATTCTACTGGTTTGTTAGAGGTTAGGTTCATTAATAGACACTAATGTTGCCTTCAGCCTCACTTATATGGCATAGCAGAGACTGGGCACAAGTATTCACACAGTGGCAACAGGGACAAGTGTGACTTACCTATTCTCCTGGTGCCAATACGCCTGCATGATTTGGTGATAGGGTTGCCAAATCTGGGTTGGAAAATACATGGAGACTTTGGGGGTGGATCTAGGAGAGGGTGGAGTTTGGGGGGGGGGGACCTTAGCACGGTACAATGCCATAGAGTCCACCCTTCAAAGCAGCCATTTTCTCCAGAGGAGCTGATCTCTGTCAGCTGGAGATCAGTTGTAAAAGTGGGAGATCTCCAGGCCACACCTGGAGGCTGGCAACCCTATTTGGTGATTTTAAAGCCTGATTTATCTACTGGCAAAACATAGGATCCGCTTCTACTAACTACTATAGTACTTCACTGTGTGCCTGCCTCCAAGAAAAAACAGCAAGGCAAGGAATATCCCACTCACTATGGTAACTAGGACTCAGCTGGAATGGTTTTCCCAACTTTGCAGTCCTGTTTGCACATTGTCAAACTGGGAGATCATTTGCTTGATGTCTGGAGTAGTGACTAGTGGGGAAGTGTTCATCTCTGCTGGGTCCTCTTCTTTTCCTCCAAGACAGCACAGCTACCTACCCTCACTTGGGTGCAGCTTCCTGATGAGCCCATCTAGCCAATGAGATATGAGTATATTAATCCTAGTTAGCAAGAGCTGGAAGCAAAGCTTCCTGCCTTCACACTGGCATCTTGTGAGTAAAGGAAAAGGAGAAAGGAAAGGAAAGGAGAAAGGAAAAAATGGGCAGCAGCAAGAAATGATCACTGTTACCACCAGGACCATATGAACAGGTAGCAGCAGAGAAAAAGGTAAATGGCTGTGTGTTTTATTATTTGTTTATTTGCATCACTTATATTCCACCAATGGGCACCCAAAGAGGCTTACATAATTCTCCTCTCCCCCATTTTCTCATCAAAACAACACTGCGAAGTAGGTTAGGCTGAAAGGGTGACTGGCCAGAGGTCACACAAGATGCTTCTACTCACTGTATCACACTGGCTTTCAGCGTGGCTCTCAGTTTTTACAATTGTACATTGATCAGCACTGGTTTTACGAAACCTCTTGCATTCTCCCCTTTTGGAATGGAAAAGTTCTGAGTGTTTTGCTCAGCTCTGATTTTAACAATTGGAAAATATTCATGGATCTAAGACTAGAAAATGCCAGTGCAAGTTCACTGAAACCAAGGAATCAAAAATAATTCAAAAACAAATCCTGTTCTCCCATCTAAGCAAACATCAAGGCATAGCACATCTTGTAAAATTACTCTTTTCTCTAAAACTCTGGAAACTGAGGTGAGGATCATCATCATCAATGTCGTCGTCACCGCCACCACTGTCTAGCAAACGTATGGATCGCCCAATCCCTACTACCGCAGGGCTCTGGGCGATGTACAACACATAGTAAAACAACCACACACACATAAAATAAGCACATAAATAATGTTAATCCAGCAATCTAAAAAAATCAACTGGTGAAAAGCTGCTGCATAAGCTGAATAATGTACCACACATGTGCGCATTCCCCTTAAGGATTTTATCAAGAGGGCCTGATTCATGCGGCTTCCTATTAATTCTGTAGAGCTAGTTAAGGGTCTGGAAACTAAAAAGCAAACCCAGTCATTTGGAAATGGTCATTCTTGCTCTTGCCAGCCAAGTACAGTGCTCATTAGGACTTCCTAGAACAGTGGGAAAAGTGGGAATGAAGCTTCTATTTCCCGCTGCCAAAAGCACATGCAGGCAAAGCCCTTTGACCCTGCTTAAAAATTACAGCCCAAGAGAATAAAACAGCTGAAGCAAATCACCCCAAGTCCTCCAAAAGTAATGAGAATAGAGTAAAAAAAACTGCACAAACACACAAACTGAAGAATCTTTTTTAGTAGGAAGACAGGCTAACTGTTCTGGTTGGATGATGCCTGTATTGAGCATATATCTGTCACTGCTCCTTTACTGTCCCATTGCTGGGAACCCAAAAACACACGAATAAATAATTCTGGTTGGATTCCAAGCATTTACAGTATTTATGAATGGACATTGTTTGGATTGTATATTCAAAACTCCCAGCTCAGATAGATTAACTTTAAGCCTCCAAAACTCATCCTTACACTATCCAAAACCCTCCCCATATTCCTTCCCCAACTGATATCCAGCATGGCTGTTTTGATGACACTTAATTTCATTACCTCCCTCCTAGAAATAAGGAGGATTTAATACTTGAGAGCACTTTCTAAAACTAAAAGGCAGGCAGATCAATCATAGGTAGCATTTGACTGCATTTAGCAGCTCTGCCTGGGGCTCCTGTTCCTACACTCTAAGTTGTTATAATGACATGCACTGCCTTTCATGCTGTCTTTTGCAGATGTTGAAAGGGAACAGTTAGCAAAAGCAGGGCAAATGAAGTATTAGGTGTATCAATTTGTTAATGGAGATAAAGCTCTAGAGTGAAATGCAGGAGTGGATCATGTTTAAATGCATTGATCACAACAGTTTCATTGTTTCTGACACTCAGTTGCCTGAAGGTGTGTGTAGAATGAAGTTTAATGCAGCAGGAAATAGTATGGCTGTGCTATAAAGCTGATCACAGCCTGCCACAGATTGCTTGTGTGCTTGTAAGACAAATGTTGGCCCAACAAAAAACTAGGGGTTGGATCAACAGGATGATAAAAGGCCGAGGAGATTTTTGCTAATTCCACTCCCCTCATTCCCAATTTCTACTCATGCTGTTCCTGAGGGACCCCTGACCCCAAGGTCCAGTTGGGGAGCTTAGTGGGCTGGGGGAGGACACAACAGGTAAGAAAACTCTGTTCCATGGGTGGAAGTACCTTCCATCTTGCACTCTCTGTCACCTTAAACTCACATTAAAAAGCACTTGTTCATTCAGTGCTCTAAGGGGTGGAGAATGAGGATCTGGTTTCCTTTCCACCCCACTTTCAGGGGGGCTTTTCCACTCCTCTTTTTGGGCTCCACATGTCCTAGAGACTTGGGAAACCTTGCCTCAAACTCTTATATGCCATGATGTCTGAATTAGTATGTTTGGACAAGTTGGAGCTGGCCTGCAGCCACTGGGGGAAGGGCTGATGAGGGCAATGCCCCCTCACGAATATTCCCTGCCTTCTCACTAACTAGCTGTGCCTTCCCCCCACCCCCGCTTCCCAGCAAGCATGAGCCATGAGTGTGGGGGAGACGCAGGGGAAGTAGGCTAGAGGTGGCTGCCGGCAGCCATGTGCTGGCACAGATGCAGCTACCGTGGAGGGAGGACAAAGGCTGGCCTGGCCTGGGTCTCCTGCATGAGTGGGAGGCACTTGATGATCAGCCTGCCTGGCTTGCCTGGGCAGGGGAAGTGCATTTCAGCCCACGCTCCACTTGCTGCCGGTCGGCTGGGACTCTGGGGAATACAGGTGATGGATAGCGTGTGCCCTTCCCTCCACAACCAGAGGCAGCTGAGACCTTCCTGACTGGGTCGCTGGTACGTGGCCTCACAACCTGCAGAGGCAGTTGGATTCCCCCAGGCTGACAGGTAGTCCTCGGGGATCATCCTCCTCCCTGGGGGACTGTGCTGGTGCCAGAGAGAGTGCTGGGCAGGGGCTGGCAGAGCATGTGTAGGGGTGCCTCGGGGCCTCACCTGGCTTGGAGTGGCCACCAAGGGGAGTGGACCAAGGGTGCACTGCAGTGCTTGCACCCTCTGCAGAAGTAGCTGAGCAGGAGACAGTACAGGGCATGCCCCTACTCCAGGAGCAGCCCCGGGGCCATGGCCAGAGCAAGGGCCTGAGCACCCGTGGAGAGGATGTCACTGCTGCAATGGAGCCCTTCTTTGTCGAGGTGAGCAGGAGTGGGGAAGGGGGTCTGAGCTGGCTTCCTCAGGAGTCAGCTCCACTGTAGTAACATGCCCCCTTGTTGCCCCTCTAACGAAAAATTTCTGGCAATGGGCCTGACTTGAAGTTTGTTTCCTCCCCATTTATGCAGAGCGGAGAAAGGAGGAGCACATGAGCACAGCAATGAGTCTTATTCATAGTCGTCATGAACAAACAGCCCGATGCTCATGGAGTTTGAACTGGCTGAGACAAAAGGGAATTTCACATTACCGAGACTCTGCCGGATTGAAGCCGTTTCTGATTCGTCTTGAAGTAAACCGGTACAGGGCTGCCATTTCACACATGGCTTTCCCTGACCGGAAAAGAGCCGAATCAGAAGCGGTTTGGCATTTCAGATTGCACCGCTTTGTTTTCCCGCCGGTTCCCGCCACGCCTTTTTTAAAAAAAATGTTCGCTTTAGAGCGCTATAGCGCTATAGTGCTATAAAAACAACACTGCAGGCATTCCAATGGGGTTGCTATGATGCTATTGCGCTATAGCGCTATAGCGCTATAACGCTCTAAAGCGAACGTTAAAAAAAAAAAAAAGCCGGAGATCGCCCGCGCAGGCGAAAAAAGGCGGGAAAAAAGCGTATCGGATCCGGGAGAAGAAACTGATGACTACTTGGAAGCGGTTGACAGGTAAAACGCTTCAGCCCCGTTTCCTGAACGGGACAGAAGCGAATCTGTGTGAAATTACAAATATATTCCGGTAGGGAACCGGTTCTAAAACGGTTCTGTCTGAAATGCCAGACCAGAAACCGTTTGGGAACCGTTCCTCTTCCGGATTATATCATCTGTCTGAAATTCCCCATAGACTGAGAGTTATGGGAACCTACATATACAGGGACAGCAGATCTCTAAATACCAGTGATGGGAGGCAGCATCAGAGGAAGGACTCTATGCTATGTTTGTTGGCCCTCCATGGTAACTGGTTGGACACTGTGTGAAAAAAGGATGCTGGACTTGATGGGCCACAGGTCTGATCCAGCAGGGCTCTTCTTATGTTCTTATGGCATACAAAAAGTCAGCTCCCTGCTTGCAACAGGTGAGCAGAACATGAGCCAAGCAGTTGCTCAAGCATCCCAGTAACAGTGCAGTTGTTGATGTTGTTTTAGCTCCAGCACTGGGCAGCTGACAAATCAGGGAAAGTGCTCCCATACACTCACCTAGGAGACTTATGTGTACCCTCTCAATTTGAGTGAAAACACACAATTTAACGTGGTCCAGCATATTTTCTATGGATTTCAGTGATTCCATAGTCAGTGAGGCAATGCAGAATCAGACCTTGAGCTTATAAACTGACACTTCTGCACAATTTAAAATAAAACTCAATGTTTTTACTCTCTGAGTGCTCATAAACAAGTTTTATAGTGCCTTCAACTAGAGTCTATTGTATATTGCTGGTGAATTACAAGTAGTTTGGGTGTAAACCTCTCTGCTAAGCCATCAAATGGAAAGAAAAATATATTTTTATCTTTACTAAAATGCTTCTTGAACTCATATAATTTCGGCTCTTCAGTGTGGAAGAATACATGTGTGTATGTGTGTACACACAGTATGTTATAATATTCAATTGTTTGTAACTTATTTCTCTCCTTGCATTCCAATTAGAACTCAAATAAGCCTATCAATCTGATTTTAGAGTTTTAATACTTTCAGTTTAAATTTATTTTCTATAATGCAGACTTTGAAATCAACATCTCATGGAATGTTGTACTTTGTACTGTTCCTTTGGTATTTGTTTTATCTATAAATAGGTCTGTACTTAGTTTAAAGAATATGTATACTTTGACTTCAAGCACTACATAAAATTACTTTTAGATTTGTTTCGAGAAAATAAATTTGAATTCAGATTTCTACACTTTGGGAGCTGCCATACATACTTACATTTTCAAGTAAAGAAATGGGCGTGTTTGATTCACAGGCACAGAAGTAACATTTCTTAGATCTGTCCTGACTTAAATCTTCTCTTGTCCAGAGCCATTTTCTGCCACATTTGTGAAAACTTGGCAGACAGTGGAAGTATGGAAAGTATGTATAATAATCTGAAGACTATGTTGGTTAGACATCTTCAAATTCCTCCTCAAGAGCCGCTGTTTTTTGGCAAAGCCTTTGGCCTGATGTTTTAGTCCTCAACCTGATAAAAGCAAAGTGCATGCACAAATGATTCCTATGAGAAGGAACAATGGGAGGAGCCTAAAGAAGCTAAGGTGGCTCCATAAACAGCTTTCTAAAGATTTGAGAAAAAGACTCATTTAGGAAATGGAAGGAGGTCCTTAAAACCAGGGGTCTTTTTGTAGAAAAACAGCTGCAGGAGCTCATTAGCATATGCTAATGAGCTATTAGGCTATTTGCATATGCTATGCCCCCTGACATCACCGGAAGTGATGTCAGAAGGGGAAGCAAAAGTGGGGGAGGCATCTTCAAAAGCCTCCCCTTCCCTTCCCCAGCTGGCCTGGGTGGGGGAGCTAAGAGAGAAGGGGTTTAAAGTTTAAACTCCTTCTCACGAGAGTTGGGCCACAGAAGGAGGAAAGAGGGAAGGAAAGAGAGAGAGTTGAGAGAAGGAAAGAGGGAAAGAAAGAGAAGGAAAGGAGGAGGGAAAGAAAGAGAGGGAAGAAGGAGGGAAACAGGGAAAGGAGGAAAAAAGAAAAGAGAAGGAGGGAAAGAGGAAAAGGAGAGAAGGAAAGGAGGGAATGAAAGAAATTTGGCTGCAGTTCGGCCTCATTATATCCTATGGGCCATTGAAGCCCATAATTACTTTTTTCCACTATAGAGAACAATGGAGGGAATAGGGGCAACCTGTTTGGGGGCCCATAGAATTGGCCCCCTTGGTCCAATGTACTTGAAACTTGGTGGGTATCTTGGGGAGATGCTCCAACAGCTACCCTGTGAGTTTGGAGCCTCTCCCTCAAACCCCCTCCCCTCCAGCCCCCAGAATATACCCTATGTTTTCACCATTGACTTCAATGGTCCATAGGACATAATGGAGCTGAAATTGACATTCGCCTGCCTGAAAGACTCCCCTGGAAAAGTTTTAGAACAAATAATCAAACAGTCAGTCCTTGAACATTTAGAAAGGATGGCTGTGATTACTAAGAGGCAGCATGGGTTTTTCAAGAACAAGTCATGTCAGACTAACCTTATCTCTTTTTTTGAGACAGTTACTACTTTGCTGGATCAGGGGAATGCTGTAGACATAGTTTATCTTGCTTTTAGTAAGGTTTTTGATAAAGTTCCACATAATATTCTTGTTGGCAAATTGATAAAATGTGGTTTGGATCCTATTACTGTTACGTGGATCTGTAATTGGTTGACAGATCATACCCAAAGAGTGCTTGTGAATGGTTCCTCATCCTCTAGGAGAGGAGTGACAAGTGGAGTGCCTCAATGATCTGTCCTGGGACCTGTTTTGTTCAACATCTTTATAAATGATTTGGATGAAGGAATAGAGGGAGTGCTTATTAAATTTGCAGATGATACTAAATTGGGAGGGGTAGTAAATACAATAGCAGACAAAGTCAGGATACAGGATGATCTTGACAGGCTGGAAAACTGGGCTAAAACAAATAAAATGAATTTTAACAGGGATAACTGTAAAGTTCTGCATTTAGGTGGGTAAAATTAGATGCATAATTATAGGATGGGGGAGATTTGTTTTGGCAGTAGTGTATGCGAATAGGATCTAGGGGTCTTAGTGGATCATACACTGAACATGAGTCAGCAGTGTGAAGCGATAGCTAAAAAGGCAAATGTGATTTTGGGCTTTATCAACAGAAGTATAGTGTCCAGATCACACAAAATGATCACTTTGCTCTGGTTAGACCTCACCTTGAGTATCGTGTTCAGTTTTGGGCACCACAATTTAAGAAGGATACAGAAAAGCTGGAACATGTCCAGAGGAGAGCAACGAAGATTGTGAGGGGTCTGGAGACCAAGTCCTATGAGGAAAGGTTGAAGGAGTTGGTTATGTTTAGCCTAGAGAGGAGATGACTGAGAGGTGATATGATAACCATCTTCAAGTACTTGAAGGGCTGTCATATAGAGAATGGTACAGAGTTGTTTTCTGTTGCCCCAAAACGTCGGACCAGAACCAACAGGTTGAAATTAAATCAGAAGAGTTTTCGGCTAAATATTAGGAAGAAATTCTTGATAGAGTGGTTCCTCAGTGAAACTGTCTTCCTCAGGAGGTGGTGGGCTCTCCTTCTTTGGAGGTTTTCAAACAGAGGCCCCTGTCCCTGGGCACCAAACCCATCCTGCCAGGCCAATGGAGCCCAGCACTAGCAAGGCATCACTAGGGGTCTCAGAGCTTCCTTCCCCTGATCTATTCCTGGGGATCTCCACAGAGGCAGAAGAGTTGTTAGCACTGCCCAGAGACACTAGCAGTTCCTAACACTCTTTGGAGAGGAGGACTCTGACAGCAGAGATTCAGAGGATGGGGGGAAGCCCACAGTTTGGAAACATTTCTGCACCCTCCCCAGTGGCCCCTGTGTGGCAGAGTGCCAGGTGTGCCATACCCATGTCTGGAGTGGCACAAACTCCCAACACTTGTCCTCCATCCTCTGCAGGCACCTACAAAGGGTATACTGTGACCCAACTATGTTGCTGCCAGAGGGAAGAATGGAAGCCAGTGTGACGAAGAAGAGGTCCATTCCCTCTCAGCAAGGAGAAGCAGAAGGGGAGCAAGAGGCCCCTACAAGAAAGGCTTCCACGCTCGGACTGCTGTGGGTGGGAAATCAAGACAGACCACCCTTCAAGTGATCAAAAGAGTTATGTGGAGGGCTCAGGGAGCAGTCACTCACTTTTTCAGTAAGATGATTGCTGCAATCATTAATGCACAAAACAATTACCATGGCCAACAGAGACAACTGGACTCAGTTTTTTCCCTTAAAAAAAAGGATCCCAGGGTGTAATGTATTCATCTATGACCATGTGCAAGGTGAAGTCTCCACACGGTCAGGCGAAGTGCCCAAGCTTCGCTCCCAGAGACAATGGCCAAGCGGCTCCTAGCCCCTAGCCACTCAGAGGGCTAGGCTCCCGGCCGTAAGCCTATAGAATTCTCAGCCACAGTTATAGCCTATCATGAGTGTGGGGTGTGTTTGGGGTGTGGGGCTTAATGCACATATAAGCTGGCCTGTGAGCCAGGAAGTTTGTCTTGTTCTACACCAGAAATAAAGTATGAGAGCTGAAATAACTAGTAAGTCTCAGTACTTCTCACAGGATATATAAAATATGTAGTTCTGCCATAATGAAAATGAAAGGATGAAGAACTTACACATCACTGTGACAGAGTGGACAGCAGAGTTGGTTGGTGATGCTTGATGTTGCAGCCTCACCCAGTCCTATGTGTGCTACAGAGATGGTCCCGTTTTCCTGCTAAACATTGTGCAAATCCAATGACATTATTTATTTTTGTTTACCACTACCACTATCACCACATTATTTCTGTCTGTGCTGCTTGCCACCTGTTTTCTTCCTTAACTTCTTCCAGCATCTCTGCTTATAAAAGGAAGTTACAGGTGAGAATGTACTTCCCATTGAAACCAATGGAAATAAAAAATGAATGGAATAACTAATAAGCTCTACAGAACAATTTGAAGCAAAGCTCCATCCTTCTAAGCTCATTGTCTTCAGTGTAACTCTGCTTAATGACAAGCACAATGAAACCAAATCAAGTTTTTTTAAAAAAGAAAATCAAAAGCAAATAACTGTTGCCCTGACCTAGAGAGTCCAGGGAAGCCTGATCTCATCAGATTGTGGAAGCTAAGCACAGCTGACCCTGGCAAGTACTTAGAAGACCTCCAAGGAATACCAGGTCTGGGACACAGAGGCAGGCAATAGTAAGCCACCTTTCTGAAATGTCCAAGCCCCACTAGGGGTCACCTCCATGACCTCCAGGCATACACACATGCAAAATACTCACCCCCCAAAGCAAAATAACTGTTTTGTAAACATCACTATTGTGACTTTTATGAGCACCTAGGGGTGTCAAGGGTGCATGACATATTTGTGCATACCTCCTCCAAATCCAAGGGTTCTCCTGAGGTTGCCGTGGCCAACACCCCTACCCCTCTCCAGAATGCTGGAGTGGCTGTTGCTTATTGGAGATCTGAAAGAAATCAATAAAACGTTTGTTTCCTGTATGCAATGTATTTATAGGTCATTGCAGTGGCTGAATGGAAGTAACTCGCTTTTAATTATAGTTGAGACAGATTTATTTTGCAACATCATTGAGTGATAAGTCTGCCTTTGCCTTTTAGACTGTGAAACAATTTTATTGTTCACAATCAAATCACAGAGCACAAAAGCAGGAATGAAAATGGATTTGCATGTTGTTTTACCCAGAACTTGGTTGTGCGCCTTATGAAATTAAAAACTCATGCTAACTTCACAAAGTTTCTGTCTTGTCTAGGGATGGGCATGAACCAGCTCATGAACTAAAATTTGTGATGAATTTTGGTCAGTTTGTGGTTCATGAACTGAAGTTTGTGGCAGGTCAACCAGTTTCCATGAACTTTTAAGGAGTTTGTGGAGGCTTGTGCGGGTTCATGAATGGATACATTTCCAGACAATCTCTACTCAAACAAAATATTTACCAAATTTCAAAACAACTGGGGAGGGGGCTGGACTTCTCCAGCCTTGGAAACACTCTTTATCAGTTTTAAACTAATCATGTCAGTCCCCCCTTTGCCAGTGTTCCTTTATGTTCACTTACCATTTTCTTGCACAGAGCTTGCAAAATCCTACCCCACCCCAGTTTAGATTTGTGATTTTGTGCTTTGAAATTAGTCCTTTTAAGCTTGCAACAAGCGTGGCAGTGGGTTCTGCCAGGTACTCTGTGATCACACTGGTACTGTTGGGTGCTCTGTACATTGTATTGGTTCTGCTGGGCTTGCAAAAATGCCCTCTCTTGCTTGGATTGTGATTGAACTGGCCCTGGATTCTGCTGGGCACTAGCACATTGCACTGGTTCTGCTGGGCTTCCAACCCGCATCCCTTTGCCTCAAGTGTTATTCTGTGCTTGACATCAGTCCTGTTGAGCTGGCATTGTCACAGTGGCACTGGGTTTCGCTGGGTACATTAAACTGATTCTGCTGGGCTTGCAAAAATGCCCCCCCCCTTTCAGGTTCCACTGCAGAGATTCTCTGGTTTGACCTTAGTCCTGTTGTGTTTGTACAGCCACAGTAGCACTGGTTCCGCTGGGCACATTCTGCTGGTTCTGCTGGGCTTACAAAAATGTCCTCCACCTTCAGTTTCTACTGCAGAGACTCTCATGTATTCTGGGGCTAAGGTACACCATTTCATCTGAAGGGTTCAACATGGCCACTGACCCAAGATTAGGTTTGTTATACTGATCTTGTTTTAATGATACATTGAGCCAAAATAAATTTCCAGCTACCATGTTCATAAGGACCCACAACAAAGTAATATTTTGGGGGGAGGAAATAAAATTGCCCAAACCTAACACTGCCTAAGGGCCAAACTAGATGAGTCCATGTCACTGAATCTGCTCTAGGGTTGTGGTAGCATTTCAGAACTTTCTTAATTTTTGAAAACACCATGGAAATTGGGATGTGAGGGTTTCTGCTCCCTCCCTTCATTTTCAAGAGCCAAAACAAGTCATCTGTTTCAACCCTTGAATGGGGGGGCAGGAACAAGAGTCTTGAATTCTCTTGCAATCCAGTCCCTAGTAGGATCAGGGTTCTGTGGTGTTTTCAATTTTTTTTTAAACCCTCTAAAATGGAACTGCATCCCTACGGTGAACTTGAGGATGTAGTATCATCTAGTTTGGTCCGAAGATTAATAGTAGCAAAGGGTCAAATCAGATAAGACTCTGCAAGATCAACAGTCAGATCTCTGGCACCTTTTTCTTAATAAATAGCTCCTGAGGAAAGCCTTAATTTGAACTGGGGCTCTGGCACAAGGGTTATGGGGATTTCACACTTTTCTTGGGACCTCACACTCTGCCCCCCCCCCCAGTTTCTGTTTTACTCATTGGTGGAAGGTGTTGTGTCCTGGGATCAGAAGGCAGAGCTGGCGAAATACAGCCAAGCTTCGCTCTCTGAGAACAATAGGGACTAGGTTCCTGAGCTCGCCAGTAGTGAACCAATGGCAGCATTGGCGGGCGATTCAAACCCGCCAATAGGAATATAGGGCCGTCCCCCCTAACTGTATATAGTTGGCCTCCGGCCGTTACTGTGCGTTCTTGTCTTATGTGAAGTACGAATAAACGCGTCTTCTCTTATGTCGTCGTCCGAGTCATGAGGCCCGAAACCCAGTACTTTACAGTGGCGACGAGGGTGGGATCTCAACGCCTTCCATGACTCCATGAGCGACGAAAAGGACACCGCCGAGCATCGCATCGCTGACCCCGAGAGCAGCACCGCACCGCTCGCCGAGCATCGCATCGCTGACCCCGAGAGCAGCACCGCACCGCTCGCCCCGGCGCTCGCCTTACCAGACAGAACCATGGCCGCTTCTCATGTAACCCTGGAGCACTTCGATCAGTCGCAGCCAGAAACCTGGGACGCATGGGTCGACCAGCTCATCAGCTATTTGGAGCTCAACGAAATCCGCCACCCCGACCAGAAACGAGCGATCCTGCTGAACGCCTGCGGCACCCAAACCGTCCGCCTCGCCAAGAGCCTCTTGGTGCCACGCACGGCCTTGGAGAGCTCGTTTGGGGAGATCCTGGATGTCCTCAACGCTTACTTCAGCCCCCGGCCGACCTTCCTGGCCGCGCTAAGGGCGCTCGCGGTGGACTGCGGATTCCCGAAGGTGGAGGACAACCTGTTGACGCAGTTCGTGTGGGGCCTGGCGGACTCCAAGCTGCGGCGCAAGTTGGTTGGGCACCGGAAGCTCTCCTTGGACGAGGCCCTAGACGCCGCAACAGCCCACGAGGCCGCGGAAGGGGAACGCCCGGCCGCGGCCGCCCATGTGGTCGGAAGGAGTCCAAGCCCCGGGAATGTGGACACAGAAGAGGTCTTCGCCCTCAGACCTCAACAACGCCGGCCGGCGCCGTTCCAGCAGGCCAACAGAGAGCCAGCCAAGCCTTCCGGCAACCGGGTCGTCTGTGCCAGCTGCGGGGAAGGCCACGCAAGGAAATCCTGCAAGTTCCGGGATGCTGTCTGTCACGGGTGCGGAAAGCAGGGACACCTCGCACGGGTCTGCCGATCCAAGGGCCCCCGGAATTCGAGATCGTCGGCCCCACCGCATCGCGCATCGTCCACCGCCTACGAGACGACGGAAGAGGTCGCCGAGTTGAACCACCTCACCGACCAACCGCTGCAGGTACTTCGCCTCCCCAACCCCAACCTCTCCTCCACCCCGAAGATCCAAGTAACCATGCGGATCGAGGGGTCCCCTTGCTGCATGGAGGTGGACTCGGGATCGGCGGCGTCCATCATTTCCATGGACACTTTAAAAAGACTTTGCCCGTCAGGGGGACCCCCTCTACGTCCATCGCCACTAAGCTTGGTGGACTTTCAAAAGAACCCTGTCCCCATCCGGGGAGTCGGCACTTTCCGAGTGCAATACCGAGACTTTGAGGGGAACTTGGACTTGGTGGTGGTGGAGGGAAATCTCGTGAGTCTCCTGGGGCGGGCATGGTTTGAGGCCCTAGGCATCACAATTGGGGGAGTGAATAAGTGCGGGATGCGCGACTGGGGGGCGGTGTGCAAGGAATTTCCCGAAGTCTTTGACGGGAAACTGTGGTGTTATAAAGGGCCCCCGGTGTCGCTCCACTTAGACCCCACAGTGACGCCCATCCGACGGTGCTTCCGCACCGTGCCCCTGGCCCTCCGCCCTAAAATAGAGGCCGAACTGGACCGGCTAGTGGCCCAGGGAGTCCTAGAGCCTGTCCCGAACGCTCGATGGGAGACCCCGATTGTGACACCCGTTAAGCCAAACGGGGAAATCCGCATCTGCGCGGATTATAAGTGCACCATTAACCAGGCACTTCAGGCGCACGCATACCCCGTACCCGTGGTCAGCCACGTCTTAGCAACACTGGCGGGGGCGCGCATATTTGGAAAGCTGGATCTCGCGCAGGCGTACCAGCAACTCCCGGTGGATGCAGCCACGGCCGAGGCGCAAACCATTGTAACCCACCGGGGCGCCTTCAGGGTGAAGCGGCTGCAGTTCGGGGTCAGTGTGGCCCCAGGGATCTTCCAAAATCTCATGGACGACTTGTTAAAAGGGATCCCTGGAGTGACGCCGTTCTTCGACGACGTCCTCATCGCCGCGACCACCCCGGAAAGCTTCGCCGCCCGCCTCCGAACTGTACTGGGACGCTTCCAAGCCGCAGGGCTGAAAGTGAAGCGGGAAAAGTGCCTCCTCGGGGTGCCGGAGGTGGAGTTCTTGGGGTACCGGGTAGACGCAACAGGCCTGCATCCGGCGAGGGACAAGGTGAAGGCCATCGTGGAGGCCCCCGCCCCGAAGTCCAAGGCGGAGCTCCAGGCGTTCTTAGGCCTCCTGAACTTTTACCACGCCTTTCTCCCCCACAAAGCCGCCGTGGCATTGTAAGAATGAAAGCTCTGGCACGGAGCTACGTGTGGTGGCCCGGGATGGACGCCGAAATTGAAACCTGGGTCCGAGGGTGCACACGGTGTCAGGAAGTCCGCCCCAATCCCCCGAGAGCGCCAACCCAAAGCTGGGAGTCTACCCACAAGCCATGGTCACGCCTACACATAGACTTTGCGGGGCCGTTTCAGGGGCTCCAGTTCATGGTAACGGTAGACTCCTACTCGAAATGGGTGGAAATAAGCCCAGTGTCTACCACCTCTGCCAAAGCGGCAATACGGGCCCTGCGGAAAATATTCGCGACGCACGGGTTACCCGACACAATCGTGTCGGACAACGGGGCAGTGTTCACATCTGCTGAGTTTCAAGCGTTCCTCGAAAGGAACCTCATCAGGCACATACGATCAGCGCCCTTCCACCCGGCAACCAATGGACAGGCGGAGAGGACGGTACGCACCACCAAAGAGGCCCTGAGCCGCATAACGGAGGGGGACTGGGAGTTTCGGCTGGCCCGCTTCCTTCTCACATACCGCACCACCCCAAACCCCATCTCCGGGCATTGCCCCGCAGAACTATTAATGGGCCGCCGCCCTACCACCTTATTAGACAGACTCCACCCGGACCGAGCCCCAGAGAGAAAGCTGGTCGAGAACAGGGAGGCGCCCCGAAGCTTCCTACCGGGAGACCCTGTCTACTTCCGGAACTACGGGGCGGGGCCGCAGTGGGTGGCCGGGCGCATCCTAAAACCCACCGGGCCAGTGTCATACGAAGTCCTAACAGATGGGGACCGGGTCCTCCGTAAACACATCGACCAGCTCCGGAGGCGGCAAGACCCCGACACAGAGATCCAGTTACCGGGAAATGCCGCCGCCGCCCCATCATCCGATCGACCGCAAGCACCGACAGCGGAGCCAGTGCCAGAAAGTCCACGGAATCCGGAGGGGGCCCCGGTGACAGCTGAACCGCCGCCGCTGCCGTTACAGCCGCCACCGTCACCGCCTCGGCTACTACCAGAGGTCCAAGCTCCTTGTGCTGGCGGACCACCCGATAGGGGCCCCGCCAGCCCGGTACCGGCCCCCGACGTTCGCTAAGAGAACGGAGGGCACCAACATACTTAAAAGACTACGTCACCTGATAGGAGACGAACTATGGGGGAGGGGTGTTGTGTCCTGGGATCAGAAGGCAGAGCTGGCGAAATACAGCCAAGCTTCGCTCTCTGAGAACAATAGGGACTAGGTTCCTGAGCTCGCCAGTAGTGAACCAATGGCAGCATTGGCGGGCGATTCAAACCCAATAGGAATATAGGGCCGTCCCCCCTAACTGTATATAGTTGGCCTCCGGCCGTTACTGTGCGTTCTTGTCTTATGTGAAGTACGAATAAACGCGTCTTCTCTTATGTCGTCGTCCGAGTCATGAGGCCCGAAACCCAGTACTTTACAGAAACATAAAATAATAATTCAGGTACTCTGCATGTTTCCCACAATAAGACAAATAGCAGTTTCAGGAGACCATCTGGTGTTTTCCTGCACCGCAGCCCCAGTCTGAATCAGGGCTCTCCTTCCATGGTGTCTACTGTGGGGGAGGAAAGAGTAAATTTTGGGAGCAACTCATCATAGTAAACTCATTACAGGGAAATCTTGGTGGACTCTCATACTGGAAATCTCTTTGTCTGCCAAGAGAAAAACAGTTTTTGCTTGCTGAACCAGGCATAGACTTTGTAGCCTGCTTGAAAACTTAGCATGTGATTAGCTCACAGCTTGTTCTGTAACACCTGCAGTACCTTTTTCGTTGAAAAGGGGAAACTTTAGCTGAAAGAAGATGTTGTGGTCCACCTACACAGAACAAGGGTTGAGGTGGAAAATAGTTCACAGTCAACATCAAGAAAAACCACAGTTTCTGCTTAGTAACAGAAAAGGTCAAGTAGTTTGTTGGTACCATGCAGGCATAATTACCTGGTGAATATTTACTGACATACCTCTGCATAGCTAATGCCTTATTAGTAGGAACATCTAATCTATGTAAGGGGGAGGGGGAACATGTTAAGGAGGTCTGAGGTAGGCGGTAATCGGAAAGAATGTGACTTCATTCACCTAAGCCTATGGGGAGATGAAGTGGGGCTTTGCGGTTGGGTGAAGGATGTTTGTGTTTAAAATGCCGTGTAACCCATTGCTCGGGGAACTTCTGGTTTGAGAGAGGTTCCACTTGCTTTTGCTGCAGATAAAGCTTGTTATATCTTGACTCAGGTTGTCTGCCTCTAATCATTTCAATTATTGGGGTGTCAAAAATTGTGCCCTACATCTACCAGGAAATACAAAAACAAAACAGTGGACATCTAATCACAAATCTTCCAATGTATCATTTAGTTTATCCATTATATTTACATACCAGACAAAATTTTGTAAATAGTACTTTTGCAGAATCCTGCCCCTAGACCAAGCAAATTGGCTCCAGAAAGGAAGGATGGGTTAGACACAACACTGGTACCTAAGCATGCAAAACAAACAAACACACTTTAGTTTTCCTTTCCAAGGCAGGACTATGCCCATTTTGTACTCTGACTCACCAAGTACCTTTGGCTGCAATAATCGCAGGCAAAGGAAAACAGAGCACATGTTGCTTATGAGGTCTGCTGAAGTTAATGGTGCAATGGGTCATTAGTGTGACTAATGGTAATGGCCTCCTACTGATGAATTATTTGTTCCAAAGACTCCAGCTGCTTCAGCTTGGTGTGAGCCTATGAGGTATGAGACAGAAACATAGAGCTGGAAGGGCCTCATGGGTCATCTAGTCCAACCTCCTGCCCAGCATGGGAAATTCACCACTACTTCCCTTGCCACTTCCCCAGTGATCCCTGCTGTTTGCTCAGAGGAAGGCAAAAACCCTCCAGGATTCCTGGCCAATTTGGGCTAGAGGAAAATTCCTTCCTGATCCCAAAGTGGCAATCAGCATTACCCTGGGCATTTAAGAAAGGACCATTAGAGTTAAGTGCTGACTCATCTCTTCCTGCCCTCCTGCTCATGGTCTGCCTAAATTCACAGCTAGCCTCTACTTAAAAACAAAAGGAGAGCTCACCACCTCCCAAGGAAGCCTGTTCCACTGAGGAACTGCTCTGTCAAGAAGTTCTTCCTGATATTTAGTTGAAATTTTTTTAATCTCAATCCATTGCTTTTAGTCCGACCTTCTGGAACAACAGAAAACAACTCATCCTCTATATGACCCTTCAAGTACTTAAAGACGGCTACCATATCACATCTCCTCTCCAAACTAAACACACCCAGCTCCTTCAAACTTTCCTCATAGGACTTGGTCTCCATCTTTGTTGCCCTCCCCTGGACACATTCCAGCTTGTTAACATCCTTCTTTAATTGCACGGTGCCCAAAACTAAACACAATACTCCAAATGTACCTGATTGCTGGATGTTTTAGTAAGTAAGCTTTGTGGCACTGAATACATATGTAAGTTATGTGAGCCCTGAAATCCGCCAGTCAGTGTAGTAGTTTTATAGACAGGCAGGTAGGTGGTGCTGTTTAGCTCCAATAGCAAAGGAATAATATCTACAACAGGGAAGCCCAGGGAGTAAGGAGAGAGGAGAGGAAGTCTCCTGTTTCTTATCAATTCTGGTTGACTTCGCACCTGTGTTCCATTCTTCCTTACTGTCTGTTTACTTAGAAGTTCTAAGTTTAATTCATGAATTCGCGCACACATTGCTGCCCACAACTTTTGTTTAATTTGTATTCCCCCATGTTATTGGTGTGCATATGTATATTGTTACAACACTAAAAAAATATTCCTGATATCTCTGCACATACGGCAGAATTCAAATTCTTGTTTAGAGGTGTTTTACTGATGCACACATGCACGCTTATACATTAGTAAAAGCATGAACAATAATTTTGTGTCCCTCTGTCTCTTCCGTAGAAACAGCATGGTTTTTCGTTTTCAAAGAGCTGAAGACAAGCTGTAAGAAGAATTGCTACTTTTCAGGTGAACACAGATTCCACTTTCATTTCTGATGAACAGGTTTGTGCCAGAGGCAACAAGAGAAATATGGAGGTACACCATGGGAAGGGACATCTCTCCCCTGCTTCTCTTCCAAATTGCTTGTCTTCACTCTGATGTGGGTGGCTCAACACTAGCACATTGCAGTTGATTTTTTTTCTTGCTTGTATCACCTAGGGGAAGGAAGAGTAGATATTGCTGTAGAATACAGGTAGCAGGGTCTAGGAGAAGGCGCCAATAAGCATTAAAAGACCTTTTTTTTTTCTTTAGCAAGATCTGTTTACTCAGGTTCTACCATTTACCACTTTACATCTGCTGGAAGTTTTCTTGGGTGCTGAAAACAGTCTAGAGGGCTATGCCTGAATGTCATTACTCCATTTTTCATTAGTTTTGCGTTTGTATCAGCCAATCCTTAGTACACCTGTCAAAAGCAAATCTTGGTATATTCGAATAGGATTATAAGAACATATACTCTAGTAAAACTGCTTAAGAATACAGTGCCATGTGCCCCCTTTTTAAATTTGCTAATTTTTCAGAGACTTCCTGGCAAAAGTAGAAACAAAGACCATAAATTTGGCTCATGGTTTTCTGCACTGCTTTTAAACCTAGAACATAAGAACATAAGAAAAGCCATGTTGGATCAGGCCATTGGTCCATCCAGTCCAACACTGTCACACAATCACCAAAACCCAGGTGCCACCAGGAGGTCCACCAGTGGTGATATTAACAATTTTACAGTTCTTGATTAGTGCCAGAGGAATGTTCTTCCAGGAGTCATAACACAGGGGTGGGGGGAAGAGTTTATAGTCTTGAAATTTCATAATAGTAAAACTGCCAATCTGGATGGCTTTCCCATAGGCTGTAATACTCCCCCACACACACACTGTTGTCCCAGTCTTGAAATCTTCAGAGCAGTTTTTGCAAGAAGTTTTGGTACTATTCATGAAGTTTTTGTTTCCATTATTCTGAAGATAGAAAGAGACTCATGGAATGTGAATAAATTAAGCTTATTGATCAATATTGGTACAAAGATGCTGTTTAATTTGGAGACTGACATAGGCCCTTCCAGCTTTCTAGGCAGAAACCAGGAAAGGTTCAGTGAATTACCTGGGCATGGATTTTTAATAATTTTACTTTATAAACATAATAACTGCCTCTGAGAATGTTCTTCCTGTGTGGTTTTAGTGTTAATGCAAAGGATGGCAACAATAAATGCTCAATTTGCTGAGCTCAATTTTATTTACAAAGGAAAAATCAACAGCCCCCCCCCTCCTTTATTTCCATTTTGTCTTGGGGCCTCTTGCATGTGACATTTGAGAAGTGGGTATTTAGACGGCAACCTCAATAGCTGAAATGTTAAAGGATTAAAGTTTCCATAAAATGAAAGATAAGAACATAAATAGAGCTCTGTTGTATCAGACCAGTGGTCCATCTAGTTCAGCATCCTGTCTCACAGAGTGGCCAAACAGTTCCTCTGGAGGGCCAACAACAGAGCATGGAGGCTGAGACCTTCCCATGATGTTGCCTCTTGGCACTGGGATTGAGAGGCTGACTGCCTCTGAACGTGGAGGTTCTCCTCAGTCACCACAGCTAGTGGCCACTGATAGACCTATTGCTACCCAAATGGGTCTGTCTCCATTTTAGAATGAGGAATTAGCAAGGAGCTTGAACTGAAAAAATGGGTGTAACAGCCAGGATCTATACCTGTGTATACCAGGGTTAGTTTCAAAGAGGAAAACTCTCAAAATGATGGGGACAAAGTTAAAAGGAAAATTGTTTTATTGGTGAAAATACTGGTTAAATGTAAATCACACAACCCAAAGCAATCAAATAACACACATAAATAAGACTACAGAGAAAAGGAGGAGCTTAGATACATAAAGAGAGTTGTAGGGTGATAGTTACCATCTGGATATGCAAAAGTCTGTAGGAGAGAGATCGTGAATGGCCAATGTATCACTATCAAAAGGGGACCCTAATTGTGAGTTTGGAGGTGCTACTCTGTTAGGTGCCCTAGAGTGACACACAGAGCTGTGGCTGGGCAGCTGTTTTTATACGCTTGAGAAGGTGTCCTGCAGGGCAGGATTATGGGTTGGATCAAAGGACTCAGAGGTTTCCCAAACTCTGATCAAAAAGGTGTGATGGCACTCTAGTGGGTACATCCTGGAGTGTGCTTGTGTGGCTGATACTATCTTATACTTCAAAATTAAATATGCTTTTGGTAACCCAGAGAATAGCCCAGGAAGAGGACCATAAATCTTCTTTACATAGAAATGTTTACACTTTAAAGGAAATTTGTCCCAGGAAAGGGATCATAAAGGACAGAATAAGTGTTTTTGCAGAGAGATATACACATCAAAAAGACAGATGATCTTATCAGAGGAAGATGATTTCCATACTGGGACACGCTGGAATGCTGAGAACTCTGATACTTATAGGGGGGCAGATTGTATGTAGAAGAGACAGATGGTTTTCAGCAGCTTCCTCCAGGGTCCATATGTTTGGCAACCTCCCCTTTCAGGACTACCCACATACTTTGAAGCAATGCATTTGGGGGACCCTGGGGAACTCTTAAAGGTGAGGGTGCCTGTGAATGCTGATATACCAGGCTTCCCTCTGATGCAGGGCATACCAGTGGCATCACACGATCCTCCATGAATCTCTCTAATCCCCTTTTAAAGCTGTCTATGCCTGTAGCCATCACTACATCCTCTGGCAGTGAATTCCACATTTTAATAACTCTCTGTGTAAAGAAATATTTCCTTTTGTCTGTCCTGAATCTACTGCCCATCAGCTTAATTGGATGCCCTTGAATTCTAGTACTTTCGGTGAAGAAGAAAAACTTCTCTTTGTCGAATCTCTCCACTCCATGTATAATTTGTAAAAATCTCTCTCACCCCCCCCCCCCAATTATCGCTTTTCTTCAGCCTTTCCTCATAGGGAAGGTGCTCCAACCCCTTAATCATTTTGGTTGCCCTCTTCTGTATTTTTTCTGGCTCTGTAATGTCATTTTTGGATACAGTGACCAGAACTGTACACAGTATTCCAAATGAGGCCACACCACAGATCTATACAGGGGCATTATAATATCGGCCATTTTATTTTCAGTCCTTTTCCTAATAATCCCTAACATAGAGTTTGCTGTTTTTACTGCTGCAGCACACTGGACTGACACTTTCATTGAGCTATCCATTACAACCCCAAGCTCTTTTTCCGTCTCAGCAAGTTCAGACTCCATTAGCACATATCTGAAGTTGAGATTTTTTGTCCCATCCTCTAATCCCATGACTGCTAAATTTACTCAGGATTCTTTGATGAGGTACCTTGTCAAAATGTTTTGAAATTCCAAGTATATAACATCTCCCATGTCACCGTTGTCTATATGCTTGTTCATTTTTTCAAAGAACTTCCAACAGGTTGCTGAGGCGGGACTTTCCTTTGCAGAAGCTGTGCTGATTTTCCCTAAGCAGGCTTTGTTCCGCTATGTGCCTAATAATTCTATCTTTGATTACAGTTTCTACTAAATTGTCTGGGACGGACATCAGACTGACTGGCCTATAATTTTCTGGTTCCCCTCTGAATTCCTTTTTAAAAATTGGGGTAACATATTCTACTCTCCAGTCTTCTGGTACAATCTCTGAATTTAGTGATAGGTTACATATACAGGTTAGTAAATCAACTATCTCACATACACCATAAGAACACTTGGGTGTATGCTAACAGGACCTGAATATTTATTGGTCTTTAATGTCCACAATAAGCATAGAACTTCAACTCTCATCATCACAATTTGACTCAGTTCTTCAGACTCCCTTCCTGAAAATAGTGGCTGTGGCATGGGTTCCACAGTGAACATAGAAGCAAAAAATTTACTGAGCTTCTCTGCCTTCTCCCCATCTTCCTTTAGCAATCCCTTAATTCCTTTGCAATCCAAAGGCCCAACTGTTTCTCTGACTGGTTTCCTGTTCTGGTTATATTTAAAGAAGTGCTAATTGTTTGTCTTTATGCTTTCAGCAACCTACTTCTCAAATCTCTTTTTGCTTGCCTAGTTATTGACTTACATTTATTTTGCCAGAGCCTATGGTCCCTCCTGCTTGATTCATTGGGGCAGACCTTCAACTTTTAAGAAGAAGCCACTTTACTTTTTATAGCTTCCTTGGCTTGCACTGTTAACCATGCAGGTATTCTTTTAGACATTGCAATGCCTTTTAGACTTACCTGTGGAATGTATTCTATCTGGGTTTCAATTAGTGGGGTTTTAAATAGCTTCCAAGCATCCTCCAGGGATTTGACTCTCTTGTGTTTCCCCTTCAGCTTCCTTTTTACTATCCCCCCCCATTTTTGTGATGTTCCTTCTTTTGAAATTAAATGTTATAGTTTTGGACTTTAGGGATAACTTTCCATTGACATGAATGCTGAACTGAAAGCACTGTGGTCACTGTTCCCAACTGGTACAACAACCTCTACATCTCTCACCAGGTCTTAAGGCCCACTCAGAACCAAGTCCAAGATCACTACCCCTCTGGTTGGTTCTGTGACCAACTGATACAGTGAACAGTCATTTATGATGTCTAGGAATCTCATTTCTACAGCATGACTTGAGCATATGTTTACCCAGTCAATGTGCAAGTAGTTAAGATCTCCCAGTATGATAACATTATCTGCTTTAATAACCTCCTTATTTCCTTCTCTGTCTCAAGATCAGCCTTCAGGGTTTGATCGGATGGGTGACAGTAAACCTCCACTTTTAAGTAACCCTTAAGGCCCAGTATTTCAACCCATATTGCTTTAGTTGGGGAGTTAATTCCTCTTATTTCTAACATAGCCATGGGGAGGCCCTTAGGGCAATACCCCCCCACAAATATGCCCTACTCCTTCAGGAGGGGAGGGAGCCAGAGGTGCGGCCTCACTAAGTCTTCCTGCTTCTGCAGTCAAGTGCTGTGAGGCAAGGCCGTGCCTCTCTCCCCCTCCCCTCCTGAGAGGGCTGGGTTGCTGCCAAACAGGATGGGAGGGAGAGGCAGAATTCTGAAGAGCAGGGAGGAGGGGGAATTTAAAAGGGAGGAGTTTTGCAGGAAGGGATGCGAAGCTGGAGTGCACACCCACCAGATCAGCTGGCCTGCTGGCGGCCTCCCAAAGTGGCTGGCTAACCAATGACTGAGCTGCTTTATTTATTATTCGACTTTATTATTCGACTTTCTATCCCGCTCACCCCCTAAGGGCTCTGAGCGGCTTACATATATATATTAGGTCCAACATTCCTAGCCTAGGGCCACATATGTGCAGGGGGAGGTGGATATCCTACCAGGCACCCCTATTCTGTAGCAGATCTTCTGTTGCGAAGGGGACAGTCCAGCGGCGATCTCTCTCTACGGCGCTGGTCTTTGTTATGAAGTTCCACCTTCCTGGCCCTTGCGAATCCACCTCCAGGCTGGATCCACTCTGCACTTTCGCGCCTGCTTCGCAGCGGCCTCTGTCCATGTCAGGCTCCGGCCTGCTGTGTTGCTCCGCCTCTGCGCCTCGTCGGTCTGGCCTCCTTCCTACGCTTCCTCACCTCGCCAGCCGCCATGTCTCCTCCACCGTCCATTGCCTCTGCCGTCCATTGCTCTCCACCGTCGCTGCTACAGGGGTGGGTGCCCCCCTGCTCTAATAGCAGGTACCCCTTTTATCTAATCACCCTTTAATGGGCTTTTGAACCGCTGGGTGGGCAGGAGCTGAGACAACGGCTAGGAGCTCACCCTGACCGTGGCAGGATTCGAACAGCCAAAGCTGTTCAAACAGATGTTAAGGCAGGCATTCCTTTACTGCCTGCGCCACCGCTCCCTGACAGGAACTAGGATGGCAGGCTCCAGTTTTTCCCCTAAGTGTAGCTGAGGAGGTAGGGAAAGCGCTCCATGCACACCACTCCTCCGAGTTGCAAAGACCGTGAATGGGGCTGAGCCCAAGCAGTGCCCATTGAGAAGAAAGAGGTGGCTGTAGCGTGTGCAAGTGGGAAGATGGGGCCAGCCAGCCAACATTTGCAAGTAACTGCCTCAGTTTAGTGACAACCTCGTCCCTTTGTCGGGTGTTTCCAGGATGGCACGGCTAGGCTGCTGCTTCGTTTTGTGTTTTGGCCTTGCCAGCCTTCCTGTGCTGGCCGCTTTCGTGTTCCGGACCCTGCGGCTGCCCGAGCCTCTGCTGTGGCTGGCACTGAGGTGAGTGAGAGTGAGGGGAAGAAAGTAGAAACTGCCTGCCTTTCAGCTCAGCCGCTCCTGTTTGGACACCTGCTGCCTTGTCTCTCCAGCCCCTTGCATGCTTGACTAGGGAAATAAAAAGGGAGTCTTGCAGCACCGGCTTTTCCAAAGCAGAGCTCTCTCTGGAGGCATAAACTCAGTATGTGGGTCCTTATAAATGTACACAGGATGAATTTGTGAACAGTGTTCTTACAGTCGCCATTCACAACATGGGAGTAGACTGTAGCATCCCCCCCTTACTTTACAGTGAACACAAGATGCTCCCTTCTGCCGAGTTAGGCCATTGGTCTAATCACTTTAACAATATTGCCTGACAAGCAGCAGCTCTTCAGGGTTGGGTTGCTCAGAAGGATCTGGTAGCAGGTGGGATGGAAGACCTCTGTGGTGCAGGCCATGCTAGGTATTGAGCCTGGGATCTTCTGCATGCAAAGCAGATTCTCTACCTGTGAGCTACAATTAATTTATTACATTTTCAAGGTGCTGTAAAACTCCTTTTTGTTTTATTGCAACTGAGATATCAGTGCTGGAACATTATGCCCCCATAGCTTAGAGGGAGCATTGGTGAAAACAGCAAGCTCCATCCAATGAGCTGCTGTACCTTACTGGCCCCTACTAATGTAAATGAAAGAAAAATCAGCAGTGTACTCCATGCAATTGCGTTTGAAGAAGCCCAAATCCCTCATCATGTTACATACTGCAAGGGAACAATTACTGAGTCACAATGAGGATCCAGCCTATTTCATAGGTGCACAATTGCATATTCTCTTACAAGGACTCCAGTTGCAATAGAAGCATAGTTTGTACCCCTTTGTTATATGCCAGGCTCAAGCCCAACGGGTTATGTGCTTCTAAATAACACTTGGCTGGCTCAAGGTCACCAAGCAAGCTGCATGGCTCTGTGAGGATTTGCACCTGAAAGCAGGACTCTAACCATAAGGCCGCACTGCTGTCTCCTCCTCTCAGTATTCCACCTCCACTCCATCTAGATTGGGAAGAAGACACTCCCCACCTTTTGCCTATGCCAGATGGTGATCCCTCCCTGCTGCTTTGTGGTTATCAGCCCCAATCCCATCTGAAGTGGAGGTTATCAGTCTGAAAGCATCTAACTCCCCTTTCTGAATTTATCTCCTCTTTCCCTTCCCCGTCTTGGTGGAGGTTGCTGTGAATAAAACCTTGTCAGTTTGATCAGCATGGATTTCTCCCTCCTTGCCAAGTGATCACCAGCATCCGTACACATACCTAGATTGCTGGATGTTCTGTTCTTTGGGGTTTTAATGGCTAGTTTTTATTATTTTATCTTGTTTTATTTTGTGAGCTACTTGAAGAGATGGTATATAAATGTTTAAAATAATTCTCAAATTTAGGATTGGAAATGGAAGGCAAGAAGAGGACGAATCTTCTCTTTCCTCATCTTCTTCCCCTTCCCCTCAGCATTTCTTCACAAATTTCTACAATTAAGCCAGAAGATGGGTACACCCAACGCAGGGAGATGACTGTACTGGTCACGCAGGTTTGTAAGGGAGTAGACACTCCTTTTAGAGGTCAAGAAATAAATGATAACTTGGTTTTCTCTGGTTAGGGAATAACAGTTTGTTCTATCGCCTTTCTCGGTCTTGATATGTGAACATAGAACTGGTTTAGTTGATTCCAGGTTAAGGGTGATGATGGTCACATTAAAAGGAAGCTGGATCTTGCTTTGTATGATACCTGACGATACATGTTGCCAGTAATTCTCAAAAACAGTCCTGTAAAGTAGCTTAATATTGTCCTGTTCCCCATTGCAGTTGCAGGGCTGAGGCCAAATGCCCCTAGCTTGTCGAAGGACACATACTCAATTCATTGCAAGCTGAAACCCATCTTCTGGGTGTGGAACAGCAGTCACTGGGGGTGTGCATAATTCATGGAGGCCCAGCTGCTTGCTACTGCTCAACAGCCGCTGCCCCATGAAGTGTTGTGTAGTGGTTAGTGTTCCAGACAAGGATTTGGGAGACCCCAGGTTTGAATATGAGTTGGGAAATACCTGGAGATTTTGGGGGTGGCGCCTGAGCAGCGGTTTTGCCTTCTGACACACTTCCGGTGATGTCAGGGGGTGTGGCATATGTAAATAAGTTATGCCAATGAATTATGCTAATGAGCTCCTGCACCTCTTTTTCTACAAAATGACCCGTCTATATCTAAATTGTCACTGAGCACTAAGCACTTCAGCTTCCCCAACCTGGCTCAGAGATTTCTAGCACTGGCATATAGACACCTATAATGTGTTTCCCTTTCCAGCAGCCCTTGCCTCCCTCAGCCCCTTAGTCACCACACATGGCCCTCATTTGTCATCCTACCCTTACTCCCAAGTTCTATTATGCTCCTGTCAATACTATTGAGAGTGCTTATGCAATCATCCCTTTGGACTGACTTGTCCCAAACTGGAAGTTCCCCAGCTCCTGTCAGCATCCCCCCTGGAATTAGTTTAAAAGTGGTTCTGCCACCTTTTTGATATTGGTTGCCAGCAGCCTGGTTCCCTTTTGGTTCAAATGAAGCCCGTTTCTTTTGTACAGGTTTAGCTTGTCCCAGAAAGTTTCCCATTGCCTAACAAATTAAAACCCTTTCTCCTGGCACCACTTCTTATCCATGCATTGAGATCCCTGATCTGTGCCTGTCTTAGCTGACCCTGTGTGTGAATGCACAGCCCAGGGGTCTTAATGTGTGGATGAGAAAATGGGTTTAGATTTGTTAGGCACCGGCAATCTTTCTGGGATAACCCGAACCTGTACAAAAGAGACCAGCTTCACTTGAACCACAAGGGAATCAGGCTGCTGGTGATTAACATCAAAACATAATCAGTGCCGGAGTTGACCTACTTTCATAGGCCATCAAAATAAGGGACACCTGCCTGTCCAGTGTAGGAGGGGGAGGGGGAGGAGTATTAGAAGCCACTGTAGTGGCTGGGCTGCCAGAATCACTACGGTGTTACTGCTGGGGCAGGCTCCCTGATGGCTTTAAGCACCCTGCAGCCACTGCTGCACCTGACAGACAACCGCCTGTCAGGTGCAGGAGGTGGGGGGGAGTGTGTTGAAAGCTATCTGGGAGGCTGGGCCAGCAGCACTGCTGTGCCTCACAGTTGGCTGGCCATTCATGATTTCCTCAACTGTCATTAGCTCTCTGCAGTCCCCTGTAACTGTTTTTTTTTTAACCTCAGAATACTGAGCTTTGCAGCTGACCAATCAAAGAGTGGGGGGTGCAAGGAGGCAACAGCCTGACAGCCACATAGGAAGCAATGGGGGGAGCACATTTTACCCCTTTTGACCCCCTTAGGGGTCGAAATTTCTAAAAATCCCTTCCTGGTGAGCATCTATATCATGGTAGGAATGCTCTCCCCAAATTTCGTGTTTCTAGGTCCAAGGTTTTGGCCTGGGCGTTGATTTTATGGTGAGGGGACTTACTTTTATATATATAGATGAAATGAAAAAAGAAGGGTGTAACTCTGTTTAGGATTGCACATTGCCTTTGGCGGGGAGGGTGGGGTATAAAATAAATAAATAAAAAAGGCAGAAATTTAACAGGCAAGTTTCCAGTGGGCTGGTGGCCTAGAAGGCCACTGGCAACCAGGAACAAGCTGAACCAAGGGGCCCTTCGGTGGAGTCCACGGCCCAAGCCCACTAGGCTTCGTATTGAGCAATGGTGACTATGAGAAGAATACAAGTTACAGCCTCAGCTCAAGCTTCCAGTACCAGTTCCCCTTTATGGATGTATCAGTGACAGCAATTTGAGGAAAAGTTACATTATATTACTGAAGAAATACAGTGTTCTGTCTATTTTAATATCTGTGCATTGTTCAAATCTTACCTGAAGAAGTACCCACTAGGATACTGGAGTACTAATTGTTCACTATAATATGACAACTGAAACACTGTTGTTAAAGCCTTACTGAATCTAAACTGTAGATTAACTACTCTTCAGGACACTGAAAAGTATTTTTTATTCTGATGCTCTTTTTATCATTTAAAGGCTTGTTCTGAAGTGAAAGATATTCAGATTTTGCTTTAACTTTTATACCGTCTCTCTCTCTCTCTGCATAATTTTCATTTTTCTCTTACAGTAGTGCGAAGCATTGTTATCTTTCCTTTTCTGCTATGCTACACTACTGACCTCTGCTGAGTAGTTATGGTACACCTTTCTTTTAAAATCTAGGACTTCTCAAACAGAAAATTATTACAATAGCCAACCTGCTATATTATATTAACTGCCCTTTTCAACTCAATGACAATCAAAATTTTTCCTCCTAATAAGAAGATGCCAACAAAAATTCCCATGGAGTGAAATCAGAGTGGATCAACTTAGAACCATAAGAACATAAGAGAAGCCAATGTTGGATCAGACCAACACTGTCACGCAGTGGCCAAAAATACCAGGTGCCATCAGGAGATCCACCAGTGGGGCCAGGACACTAGAAGCCCTCCCACTGCTGCCCCCCAAGCACCAAGAATACAGAGCATCACTTGCCCCAGACTGAAAGTTCCTATTATACCTTGTGGCTAATAGGCACTGATGGACCTCTGCTCCATATGTTTATCCAATTCCCTCTTGAAGCCATCCATGCTTGTAGCCACCACTGCCTCCTGTGGCAGTGAATTCCATGTGTTAATCACTCTTTGGGTGAAGAGGTACTTACTTTTATCTGTTCTAACCTGACTGCTCAGCAATTTCATTGAGTGTCCATGAGTTCTTGTATTGTGAGAAAGGGAGAAAAGTACTTCTTTCTCTACCTGCTCTATCCCATGCATAATCTTGTAAATCTCAATCATGTCACCCCTCAGTCATCATTTCTTCAAGTTAAAGATCCCCAAGAACTTTAACCTTTCTTCATAGGGAAAGTGTTCCAACACATATTTTGGACTTTGTGTTATCTGTCCACATTTCCACACAGGCAGGACCATTTATGTGTAAATCTCATTTAAAAGCATTGTTGTTGTTTTTTTGGAGCGGGGGGTTCCTGGGTTCTTGATGCTACTAGCATATTTCCCCTGCAACTGGGAAAATGTCTGCTAGATTTTGATGAAATGATACATGAGTACAAAGGAGCTATAAAGCCTTAAAGGAGCCCAGGTCAGGAAGAAGGTTGTCTGCTTCTGTACGGTTGTTCTGCAGCAGATGTCACAGTGTGGATGCGACTAGTCTGGTAACTTCCCTAGCGGAGTCTCTAATCTAACCTTGACTGTAACACATGACACAAAAGTGTGATAAGCAATGCTTTGTTATCGTAAGAAAGAAAAAAATAAAAGACTATAATTTTATGTTATTAGGGCCTGATCCTATAAACATGTATAAGTAATTCTCCGACACTGAGAACTTGCACCAGAGCCATAAATTTATGGGTATGCTGTGCGCATTTTATCTTCAAAACTGGATTATTTTGGTTGAAATTGTTGATTCTTTTCTTTTTACAAAAGTCAGACAAAGTGCCTGCACTCAAGCAGAAGATTTGGAATAGGGAGGGGGGAGAGTCTCACTTCCCCAGGGTTCCCCTATCATAGGATTAGCATATTAGCAGGGTTCCCCTATCATAGGATTAGCATATTAGACAAACAGTTTTTTAAATGGCACAAGGGGCAGTACTTGCAAGGAGAAGGAAGGAAATTTTCATTGCAAGAACTGAACACTCTTTTCTTAATTCAACCTATAGCTGAACACAAGCAGTAGACTGTTGCTGATCTTTTGTGCTCCATGTACAGCAAAATTCCTACTACAGGACAAATTTCCTACTACTTATTTTATTTTTATTTTTGGATTTGTATTCTGCCCTCCCCATGAAAGGGCTCAGAGCACATCACATCATAAATAGATAAAAATATACACTGATAAATACAACAATATTTTAAACAACCAGGGCTCTTTTTGTAGCAGGAACTCCTTTGCATATTAGACGACACACCCCTAATGTAGCCAATCCTCCAAGAGCGTACAGTATCCCTTGTAAAGAGCTCTGTAAGCTCTTGGAGGATTTGGCTACATTAGAGGTGTGTCACCTAATATGCAAAGGAGTTCCTGCTACAAAAAGAGCCCTGAAAACAATTAAGTAATACAGTTTAAAACAGTTGTATATAAACACAAACAGAGTTTCAACTGGAGTAGGTCCAGAGATCTCTTAATCTGGGCCAAATAATGATGACAAACTTCAGTGAGGGAGGCCAACTTCATTAGATGCCCTTTGCCTTAACCAAAGGCCTAGTGGAACAGCTCCTTTTACAGGCCCTGCGGAACAATAATAAGTCCCACAGGGCCCTGATCTCAAATGGGAGCTTGTTCCAGCAGGCCGGGGCCAGGGCCGAAAACCCCCTGGGCCCTGGTCGAGGCTAGATGGACATCCCTCAGGCTGGGGACTACCAGCAGATGCTGATCCATTGAGCGCAAGGCTCTCTGGGGTATGTAGCCTTATTAGTCAGTTGCAATCGGATTAGATAATTGCAGCCCCCTCCCCAAAACTCTCAATACAACTCCAATAAAAAGTCAGGTGGTACTTTTACCAAATTACCAGATTTATTGTGGGTGGCATAAGCTTTTGTGGGCTAGAGGCTACTTCATCAGATTCCCTACGTATGTGATAGCTGCAGCCCACAAAAGCTTATGCTGTGACAAATGTGTTAATCTTTATAGAGCTACTGAACTTTTTGTTGTTTTTACTACCAGAACAATCACCAGACATGATTAGCAGTTTTAAGTATTGACAGGCAGGAGACAATGATCAATAACGAGGCTTTTATTCATAACATTGCTCAGCTCTGAACTGCTCTGACAAGAGCAGCACCCAAATTTATACCATTCCAATACTGAACTAGTAATGTATGGCTGTGAGAGTTGGACTATAAGGAAGGCCGAGCGCCGAAGAATAGATTCTTTTGAACTGTGGTGCTGGAGAAGACTCTTGAGAGTCCCTTGGACTGCAAGGAGATCGAATCAGTCAATCCTAAAAGAAATCAACCCTGACTGTTCCCTGGAAGGCCAGATCCTGAAGCTGAAGCTCAAATACTTTGGCCACCAAATGAGAAGGGAGCACTCACTGGAGAAGACCCTGATGCTGGGAAAGATTGAAGGTCAAAGAAGAAGGGGACGGCAAAGGATGAGATGGTTAGACAGTGTCATCGATGCAACGAACATGAAATTGAGCAAACTTCAGCGGACAGCGGAAGACAGGAGGGCCTGGCGTGTTCTGGTCCATGGGGTCGCGAAGAGTCGGACTCGACTGTGCGACTGAACAACAACAATACTGAACTATATACAATGTTGCTATTTTCCTGAGGTTTGATTGGGCCTAAGCGGAGTCTCCTGATAGGGTACTCTGTATGGCTTCAGGACCACTAGAAGGTCTTTATTAGCCAATCACGATAAAGGAAACTAGGATACCATACTACAACCCATAACTAAACAGCATAGAATAAACTCAGAATGTAACACCCCTTTGGTTTAAATAATATAGTCTCTCAGGTAGGTAGGAGCACGCCTCGTTCGGGTGGACCTTCGCGGTCGCAGCGTACCTTCTGGAGAGTTCATGCATGCCAGGGGCCTGTCAGTTCCAGCAAAGTCCTGAATGGATCCTGAGTCTGGTTGGCAAGGTGCTGGTTTGACCAGTGGACTGAACGCCCCGGTGCCCCGAGCAGGAGACAGTTCACCGTGAAGAGCAGGCACAGCAGGCAAGGGCGACTGAATGGGCATGGCTGTTCGGATGGGAAATGGTTCCCTATGTTGAACGTCAGCCTCCCGGGCGGGAGGTGACAGTCGCAGATCCTCAGAAGGACGCATCTCCTGGGCACTGTCAGTGCTCTCCAATGGGAGAACATCGGGACAGGGAACAGAAACTGGCGTGCGTTGCTAAGTCTCACCAGGAACTGGGGTGTGTTACAACGTCTCTGTGCTGGCCAGCCAACAATGTCTGAGTTGGGCCAGGTGATGGTGGTGGACCTGCCCTGCATCGTCCTGCACCTCGTATGATATGGGTCCTGTAGAATGGATGATGACAGCTGGGACCCAATGCAGACCTTCCTTGTAGTTCCGGGCGTAGACAGTGTCATCTGGAGCAAAGGACTTGGTGCTCCCGGAGGCGATGGGGTCGCGGTTGGTGTCTGGCGCAAGGTCCGGGTGGACGTGGCTCAACCTGGTAGACAGCTGGCATACCATGAGGAGTTCTGCTGGGGTCTTCCCTGTAGCTGAGTGCGGCGTAAAGTGCTGGTGGAGCAGAAAGTCTGTGAGGTTGGACAGGAAGTTCCCTCTGCTGAGCCTGCAGAGTGAGTCCTTCATGGTCCTTACCATGCACTCCACCTGGCCATTTGTCTCCGGATGGAAAGGAGCCGAGGTGATGTGTCTGATGCCCCATTTGTCCACGAACCTCTGGAACTTGGTGGAGGTGAATTGAGCCCCGTTGTCCGAGATAAGGAGGTCTGGTAGGCCAAAAGTGGTGAACATGCGGTCCAGGCAGCAGGTGACGATGGCCATAGTCATGGAGGTAATGGGAAACACCTCCAGCCACTTGGAATATGTGTCCATGACCAGCAGGAGTGTTCTGCCCTGAAATGGGCCAGCAAAGTCAATGTGGATGCAGGACCAGGGACCCTGTGGCCTCTCCCACGGGTAAACAGGGACTGAGGCAGCTTCTGGCCTCAGCTCCTGGCAGGGCTGGCACGTTCAGACCCAGTGCTCAATTCGTTGGTCGAGCCCCAGCCACCACATATAGCTCCTTGCTATTGCCTTCATCTTCAAGATGCCAGGGTGCTCCACATGTAGAGTGTCCAAGACTCACTGTTTCAGTTGGGGGGGGAACCACGACCCTGCTCCCCCAAAGGAGGCATCCCTTGCTTACCGATAATTCCACTGAACGTGACTGGAACAGCTGGAACTCGGCCTTGAGATTCCCAGGTGGCCACCCCTTCACACATAGTGAAAAATGTGGCTGAGCATACAGTCCCTGGTGGTGTAGAAGGCGATATCAGCCACCGTGAGTGGAGGCTGAGGGAACTCTTCAATAAGGAGCATTTCCTGGATCGGGGTCACGTGTTGTTCAGGCAGAGGCAGGCGGCTGAGGACATCAGCTTGCCTGATGGCTTTTCTGGGCCTGTGGACGAGTTTGAAGTCATAGGCAGAGAGGAGGACGGCCCAACGCATCTTCCATGGTGATAGGATCTATGGTGTCTGTTGATCCTTTGTGAAGATGCCCAGCAGTGGTTTGTGGTCTGTGATGATCTTGAACTCATGGCTGTAGATGAAATCATGAAATTTCTTCTCCACTGCAATGATCCACAACACCTCCCAGTATATCTGGGCATAATTCCTCTCTGCTGTGGATAGAATCCTGGAATAGAACGTTATGGGGGCCTCCCAGCCGGTTGGCACCTTGTGGCTTATGACTGCCCCGATCCCATAGGGCAATGCGTCACAGGCTAAAACAAGGGGCTTCTTCTTGTCATAGTGGATGAGCACTCTGTCGGAGACCAGAAGAGCTTTGATGGCTTGGAACGCTGCTTGCTCCTTGTGACCCCAAGCCCACGGAGCTGATTTATCTAAGAGCTGATGAAGAGGCTCAGCAATGGCTGCTTTCTCAGGTAGGAAAGAGTAATAGAAATTAAGGAGTCCCAAAAAGGACTGCAGCTCTTTCTTCGATTTTTGTGGAGGTGCTTTGCAGATCGCAATCACCTTCTCTAGTACAGGATGGATGCCATCTTGATCCAGGAGAAATCCCAAGAATTTGACTGCAGGGACATAGAATTCACACTTCTCCTTTTTTACTCAAAGGTCAGCCTTCTGTAGATGGCTGAATACAAGCAGTTCTAGTTCTGAAACTCCCGCTATCAGCACATCATCAAAATAGAGAATGACGCTTGACAAGTCCTTAAGAAGGCGCTCCACCAGTTCTTGGAATATTCCAGGGGCGATGCTTACACTGAACTGCAATCGGTTTACTTTGAAGGCGCCACGATGCGTCACGATTGTCTGAGCCTCGGCTGTGGCTGTGTCGACAGGCAGTTGCTGGTATGCCTGTGCTAAATCAATTTTGGTGAACACCCGGCCCCCGGAGATGGATGCTAGGAGGTGGCTCACCACAGAAACCGGGTATGCATGTGTCTGCAGGGCCTTGTTGAGAGTGCACTTGTAATCCACGCACAAGCAAATCGAACCATCTGGCTTTATTGGAGAGATGATTGGGGTTTCCCATTTGGCATTGGGAACTGGTTCCAGTATGCCCTGAGCTAACAGCTTGTCGATTTGTTTGTCGATGCGTGGCTTGAGAGCGAAGGGTACTCGCTGCGGTTTGAGGCGTATGGGTTGAACTGCAGGATTCAAATCAAAAGAGACTGGTGGACTTTTGTAATAGCCGAGTTCTGAACTGAAGACATCAGGGAACTTTTCTACAAAACTGACAACTCTCGACGGTTGATGACGACAGTGTCAATACTGAGGGCGGCGAACCAACCCAGACCAATAAGACTTGTGTGGCGACCCTCAACGACAAGCAAATTAAGATGACTGTGGAATTTCTTGTACTTGACTTGGACAGAGGCGATACCGATGACAGGAACTTGGTTCCTTTGGAAATCAAAAAGCTGCAGACTGCACTTCTGGAGACAGCACACAGAGAACCTGGCAGACTTGTTGAAAAGTGTTCCATGAGGCAATTGACAGTGCGAAACCAGAACAGTAACCTTGATCTTGGGACACATGTGAAGACTTTGGTGATGTATACGCGATTGGTGTAGTCTTCTGACACTCTTGTTTCATTACTGTATTTAAACCGTCGATTGAATGAACAAGAAGACAAGAAATGAGATGAGTGGCGGGACTTACTAGAAGATCTTTCTGGACAATGGAAGACCTCAGGTGCAGAATGACCTAGCGACGAGTGGCAGACCTTGTGGCCCGTTTTGCCACAAGATGACAACCATCATTGCAGAATTGACAGTCTCTATTAGCATGTGCATCACTGCAACTGGCACACACTCCTCTTCTAGGGGTTTTTTGAGAATGGCGTGGCTTCTGATTGGCTCCCATCCTGTGGACTCCGTCATCAGATGATTCCAACTGGTCGTCTCTAGAATCAGACGAGTCTGTGGTAATACTGTGGTGAACAGTATCGGTGCGGCATGACGTGTGATTCTGAGCACCCAATCGAAGTTCGCAAAGAAAAATGTTGGCGGCCTCCACTCTCAGCACTTCTTTGAGTGCCAATTCGTAAGTGAGATCTTTTTTTAAAAGAAGTGCTCGCCGAATGCTGTCATCTCTAAGGCCACAGAGCAAATGATCCATCAGGACTGAATCTAGATTCAGGAACTGGCAGTCCTGAGCAGCCCTTCTTAGTGCAGCAATGTATTCCATGACAGACTTGCCCTCCTTCTGGCTTTGTTGGTGGAAGACACAATGGTGTACAGCAGCAGACGTCTTACGTGTAAAATAGCTGTTAAGTTGTGCCTTAATGATGCCGTGAGGTGTCTCCAGTAATTTAGACGGAGCTACTAAGTCCTGAGCAATGTCGAATACAGCCTGGCCACAGGTACTCAAGAAAGTGGCATGGCAGACATCGTCTCCTTCAATACTGTTTGCTATATGGAAGTTTGCTATATGGAAGCATTCAAAACAGTCGAGGAAGGATTCCCAGTTCCCGACCCTGAGGTCGAATGGTTTGACATGGCCCCTGGATACCATGCCCATAGTGATTTAGGTCTAGGTGCACTCAGTGATTTGGTTTGGTTAGGCCTGGGATCCCATCCTCATAGCCAGTTTTAAGTATTGACAGGCAGGAGACGATGAGCAATAATGAGGCTTTTATTCATAACATTGCTCAGCTCTGAACGGCACCCATACCATTCCAATATTGAACTATATACAATGTTGCTATTTTCCTGAGGTTTGATTGGACCTAAGCGGAGTCTCCTGATAGAGTAAAGAAGGTCTTTATTAGATAGCTAATCACAATAAAGGAAACTAGGATACCATAGTACAACCCGTAACTAAACAGCATAGAATAAACTCAGAATGTGACAAGCAGGTACAAGCAACTGCTCCTTTGCCCATAGTACTAGTAAAATAATGTAATAGAATTCTTTTCAACATGTTCACTACAAGTTGTATAGCCCTCTAGTAAAGAAACAAGAGCCAAGGTAAAGGGAAACGTAAACAAGGATGGAGAAAAAGAACAAGATTAATTTTTTTCTGTGAATGTAAATGGTCTAAATAGCCCACAAAAAAGAAAGAGAATATTCCACCAAATAAAGAAGCTACAATCAGATATTACATGTATACAAGAGACTCGTATAAGGAAGGAAGACATGAAGTACTTAACAGTTAACAAACTAGGTAAAGTATCTTTTATGGCAGATTTAAAGAAAAAAAGGGGCGTTGCTATATATGCAAAAGAATACTTATGTCCAGAATTAATACACTCATCAAATGATGGAAGAATGATTGCAATTACCATTTCAAGACAGAACAAAAAAAATTAGTGGTAAATATTTATGCTCCTAATGAAAATCAGGAAAAAAATGTCAAAGCAATCCAAGAAACCCTGGCAACATTAAATTTTGAACAGATATGTATGATAGGAGACAATAACGCTGTATTTGGTAGAAAAATAGATAGAAAAAATCAGGCAAAAACAAGAAATCAGGAAATATACTCCCAAACTCTTTTTATGCAATAGCAGAAGAACAAAATATAGTTGATGCTTGGAGAATCAGGAGTATAGATAAAAAAGACTACACATACTATTCAGCTAGACACAATTCATGGTCACGAATAGATATGGCTTGGGTATCAACATCTATGGTGAAAGAGATAATAGATATTGAAATCTTTCCAAACATCAAATGAAATTATTGATGCAATTGCAAAAAGAATATGCCAAATACTACTTCTTTGAAAATGCAAACAAACCAATTAGATGGTTGTCTTACAAGTAAAAGCTTCCCTCGCTCGAAAGCCAGTCGAATCCGACTCTAGGGTTGCAGTGCTCATCTCCGTTTCAAAGCCGAAGAGCCAGCGCTGTCCGAAGACGTTTCCGTGGTCATGTGGCCGGCATGACTAAACACCAAGGCGCACGGAACGCTGTTACCTTCCCACCAAAGTGGTACCTATTTATCTACTTGCAATTTCTTGCTTTCGAACTGCTAGGTTGGCAGGAGCTGGAACTAGAGATGGGAGCTCACCCCATCATGCGGCACTCTCAGGTCTTGAACTGCTGAACTACTGACCTTCCACAGCCTGCAGTTCAGCGTCTTAACCACTTGAGCCACCGCAGCTCCTATCTGTCTTACAAACAGAGGAAAGAAAAAGGAAAAAAGATTAAGCTTTAAGAAATGAGAAAGGAGAAGATAAACATAATTTATAAGATTTGAAAATTAAAAAGAACTACTCACAAAATAAACAAGACAAATAATAAAAGAACCTCTTCAAAAATGGAATACGAAAAAATTTAATGAGAAACAGAAACTAATACTAAATGAAAGTATTTCAATTTGTGAAATTACAGAAGCTATCAAAAAACAAAAACAAAACAAAACACCAGGACCGGATGGACTACCTGCAGAGATATATCAGAACTTGGAAGACCAAATAATACTACCATTTAAAGAAGTTCTACATAATATAACAACAACTGGAAAACTCCCAGGCTCATGGAATCAGGCATTGATCATGTTAATCCATAAGCAAAACTCTGATGAAAAAGAAATTAAGAATTATAGGCCAATTTTGTTACTAAATGCAGATTATAAGATATTTGCAGCAATAATAGCCACAAGACTGAAAAAAGTGTTAGCACAAAGTATACACCAGGATCAGGCAGGTTTTCTACTGAAAAGACAAACTAAAAATAATGTACAGACCATCCTTAATGTTTCAGAATATTATGAGATGCATCCTGAAAAACAATTGGCTTTAATATTTTTGGATGCTGAAAAAGCATTTGATAACATTAGCTGGGACTTTATGTTACAAAAGTTGGAGACCTGGGACTGTGGCATTAAATTTTTTACAGTCATAAAAGCAATATACACCACTCAGTCGGCAAAAGTTATAATAAATGGCGACATAACCCAAAATGTTACTATACAAAAAGGTACGAGACAAGGCTGTCCACTATCTCCACGACTGTTTATATTTACGCTAGAAACGATAGATGATTTAATACGTGAAAATAAGCAGATAAGAAGTCTTAAGATAAAAGAAGAAGAATTTAAAATGCAAGCATTCGCTGATGATCTGGTCTTCATAGTGGAGGAACCATTAATATCCTTATCGCATCTTATAGAAACAATCCAAGAATATGGACAAATAGAGGGTCTTAAAATAAATTATAAAAAGACAAATATATTAACAAAAAATTGTACACAAATACAAAAAATATAATCTATGTAAATATCTAAAAAACTTAAGTATTTAGGTATAATAATATCTAACAGAAACAATACATTGAAAGAGGATAATTATACACAAATTACTGATGGAGATGAAGAAAGATCTACAAAAGTGGAAAGATTTAAACCTGTCCTTTATGGGAAAATTGCAATACTAAAGATGAACATACTTCCTAGATTTCTCTTTCTTGCACAGAATATACCAATCTTAAGGAATAAACAAATCCTTACAGACATGGAAAAAATTGTAAACAATTTATACAGCACAATGAAAAAGCACGGATTAAACTGAAAATGCTACAAGAGAAGAAAGATAGAGGAGATTTTGGCCTATTAAAATGGAATATATACTATAAAGTGGCAGCATTGGGGTGGACTCCCTCATGGATCACTGCCTTGTCGTGGCGAGGGGGCTTGCGTGGTTCAATGAGGCTGTGGGCTATGCCGTGGAGGGCCACCCAGGACGGACAGGCCACAGCAGAGAACTCAGACCAAGCGTGATCCCCTGGAGAAGGAAATGGCAACCCACTCCAGTATCTTTGCCAAGAAAACCCCATGGACAGTAACAAAAGGCTAAAAGATATGACGCCGGAAGATGAGCCCCTCAGGTCGGAAGGTGTCCAATATGCTACTGAGGAAGAGCAGAGGGCAAGTACGAGTAACCCCAGAAAGAGTGAAGCGGCTGGGCCAAAGCCGAAAGGACGCTCAGTTGTGGATGTGTCTGACGGTGAAAGGAAAGTTCGATGCTGCAAAGAACAATACTGCATAGGAACCTGGAATGTAAGATCTATGAATCAAGGTAAGCTTGACGTGGTCAAAAATGAGATGGCAAGAATGAACATCGACATCTTGGGAATCAGTGAACTAAAGTGGACAGGAATGGGCGAATTTAACTCAGAAGACCATTATATCTACTACTGTGGCCAGGAATCCCGTAGAAAAAATGGTGTGGCCTTTATAGTCAACAAGAGAGTGAGAAAGGCAGTATTGGGATACAATCTCAAAAATGACAGAATGATCTCGGTCCGAATCCAAGGCAAACCATTCAATATCACAGTAATCCAAGTCTATGCCCCAACCACTGCTGCAGAAGAGGCTGAAGTGGACCAGTTCTACGAAGACCTACAACAGCTCGTAGAACTAACACCAAAAAATGATGTCCTCATCATCATAGGGGACTGGAATGCTAAAGTAGGAAATCAAAAGGTAACCGGAATAACAGACAAGTTTGGCCTTGGAGAACAAAATGAAGCAGGGCAAAGGCTAACAGAGTTTTGTCAAGAGAACACGCTGGTCATAGCGAACACCCTTTTCCAACAACCTAAGAGGCGTCTCTACACATGGACATCACCAGATGGGCAACACCGAAATCAGATTGACTATATAATTTGCAGTCAAAGATGGAGAAGCTCTATCCAGTCAGTAAAAACAAGACCTGGAGCTGACTGTGGCTCAGATCATGAGCTACTCATTGCAAAATTCAGACTTAAATTGAAGAAAGTTGGGAAAACCACAAGGCCATTCAGATTTGACCTAGATCGCATCCCCGATGAACATACAGTAGAGGTGAAGAATAGGTTTAAGGGACTAGATTTGATAGACAGAGTGCCTGAAGAACTATGGACAGAGGTCCGTGACATTGTAAAGGAGGCAGCACTCACCGCCATCCCAAAGAAAAAGAAATGCAAAAAAGCAAAGTGGCTGTCTGATGAGGCTTTACACATAGCAGAGGAAAGAAGGAAAGCTAAAGGCAATGGGGAAAAGGAAAGATTTGCCCAACTGAATGCAGATTTCCAGAGAACAGCAAGGAGAGATAAGGAGGCTTTCCTGAATGAACAATGCAAAGTAATAGAGGAAAACAATAGATTGGGAAGGACTAGAGATCTCTTCAAGAAAATTGGAGAAATCAAGGGAACGTTCCATGCAAAGCTGGCCATGATAAAGGACAAAACCGGTAGGGACCTAACAGAAGCAGAAGAGATTAGGAAAAGATGGCAAGAATACACAGAAGAACTATACAAGAAGGACCTCGATGTCCTTGACAACCACGATGGTATAATCACTGACCTCGAGCCAGACATCCTGGAAAGCGAAGTTAAATGGGCCTTAGAAAGCATTACTAACAACAAAGCTAGTGGAGGTGATGGTATCCCAGCTGAGTTATTCAAAGTCTTAAAAGAAGATGCTGTTAAAGTGCTGCACTCAATTTGCCAACAAATTTGGAAAACACAACAGTGGCCACAGGATTGGAAAAGGTCAGTTTACATTCCAATCCCAAAGAAGGGCAACGTCAAGGAATGTTCAAACTATCGCACAATTGCACACATTTCACACGCTAGCAAGGTCATGCTCAAAATCCTACAAGCTAGGCTCCAACAGTACGTGGATAGAGAACTGCCAGAAGTACAAGCTGGGTTTCGAAGAGGTAGAGGAACTAGAGATCAAATTGCCAACATTCGCTGGATTATGGAGAAAGCAAGAGAGTACCAGAAAAACATCTATTTCTGCTTCATTGACTATGCTAAAGCCTTTGATTGTGTGGATCACAATAAATTATGGCAGGTTCTTAAAGAGATGGGAGTACCAGACCACCTCATATGTCTCCTGAGAAACCTGTATAAGGGTCAAGAAGCAACAGTTAGAACCGGATATGGAACAACTGATTGGTTTAGCATAGGAAAAGGAGTTCGACAAGGATGTATATTGTCACCTTGCTTATTTAATTTATATGCAGAGTACATCATGCGAAATGCTGGCCTGGATGAATCACAAGCTGGAGTTAAGATTGCTGGGGAAAAGATCAATAACCTCAGATATGCAGACGATACCACTCTGATGGCAGAAAGTGAAGAGGACCTAAAGAGTCTCTTGCTCAGGGTGAAAGAGGAGAGTGCAAAAGTGGGCTTGAAGCTCAACATCAAAAAAACTAAGATCATGGCATCTGGCCCCATCACTCCTTGGCAAATAGAAGGGGAAGTCGTAGAAGTAGTGACAGACTTCACGTTCCTAGGATCCCAGATCACCGCAGATGGTGACTGCAGCCATGAAATTAAAAGACGCCTGCTCCTTGGGAGGAAAGCGATGGCAAACCTAAACAGCATGATAAAAAGCAGAGACATCACCTTGCCAACAAAAGTCCGCATGGTCAAAGCAATGGTATTCCCCGTAGTAATGTATGGCTGTGAGAGTTGGACTATAAGGAAGGCTGAGCGCCGAAGAATAGATTCTTTTGAACTATGGTGCTGGAGAAGACTCTTGAGAGTCCCTTGGACTGCAAGGAGATCAAATCAGTCAATCCTAAAAGAAATCATCCCTGACTGTTCCCTGGAAGGCCAGATCCTGAACCTGAAGCTCAAATACTTTGGCCACCAAATGAGAAGGGAGCATTCACTGGAGAAGACCCTGATGCTGGGAAAGATTGAAGGTCAAAGAAGAAAGGGACGGCAAAGGATGAGATGGTTAGACAGTGTCATCGATGCAACGAACATGAAATTGAGCAAACTTCAGCGGACAGCGGAAGACAGGAGGGCCTGGCGTAATCTGGTCCATGGGGTCGCGAAGAGTCGGACTCGACTGTGCGACTGAACAACAACAACAACATTGGGGTGGATAAAAGAGTAGTTACTTTTGGAAAATACTAGAATACTGAAATTAGAAGGCCACAACTTGTCTATGGGATGGCATACGTATGTCTGGTATGGAAAGGAAAAAGTTCATACAAACTTTCAGAAACATACAATTAGAGGTGCGTTAATGAAAACTTGGAAAGAAATAAAAGAACATTTTTACGAGAAAACTCTCAAATGGGTTTTACCTTTTGAAGCCTTTATAAAGCCCACGCTGATCACCACAGACAAACAAGAGAGTTACGATACATTAACAGAGAAACATAATAAATTGAAATCAGAGGAGAAACTTTGCGCACAAAATATAAAATTAACATGGTGGGAAACGGTACAACTGACTAATAGATTTAACAAAGACATAAAAATGGCCTTTTATGAAACTAAAAATGACTTGGATAGGATTTGGCTGTCATCAAACGATAAAATGATCCACAAACTATACAACTTTTTGTTAGAGGAACATATGCAAGATGAAATTGTAAAAACAACAATGATTAACTGGAAGCAGGATATGGGTTATAATACAGAACTTGATGAATGGTCAAAAATTTGGAAAGTAGCTAAATTTATGAGAGCTATACCATGTAAAGAAAACTTATACAAGATTTTCCATAGATGGCACTGGTCACCTGATTGCAAAATGTTATCCAAATGCATCAAAGAATTGCTGGAAAATAAACATAGTGTTGGAACCTTTTACTATTTGTGGTGGAGGTGTGAAATGACCCATAACTTCTGGTTGAAAATACATAAAATGTTAATGGAAATGGTAAATGTAGATCTACCCTTTACACCAGAAATTTTTCTGTTAAATATTACTCCTGATACCTGTAAGAAAGAAGACTGGTATTTAATAACCTATATCCTAACAACTGCTAGAATATTATTTGCAAAAAACTGGAAATTAGATAGGCTCCCTGTATAGAAAAAATATTTCTCTGATTCATTGATTAAACTCAAATGGTTCAGCTGGGAACAGATCCCTGTGACTTTCACACCTGACCAGATGGCAGGCATAAATGGCAAGCCTCGTTCTATATTTCAAAGGACACTTTGAAACCTCACGGGGTAAGAGCAGACATTCAGACTTTTTCCCAAACTTCAAAGCCTAGCCTACGTGAACCACCACACGTAAGCGATGGAGGAGCTTACAGAGTAGACACGCCTTTCTGCTCTGGCGTAATTGGGTACTGGCCATACTCAATTATGACAGAGGTAGGAGGAGAGTTGTCTTTGGCCTATCAAAAGGCACCCAGAACTCTCTTGGAAAGAGGGCCCCTTTCAAAGAGTTAGTCTCTGTTTGGATTACATTCTGGCAAGACTGAATTTTGCAAGGGGGGCAACAAGCTGACCTTTATTGCCCATTGCAAGCATGGCTTTCATCTAAAATCCCTTGGAGAAGGGACTTCGCTTGAACTGTTATCTGCACCAAGGATTGGTAACTATGATGCTTTTGTATGTTTTAGTTAGAGCTCTATAGCTGTAGGACTGTTTATTATTTTGTATCCTAAGTAGTCTCATGTCTTATATCTGCTGTATTTAATAAAGATCTTATATAGATTAACCTGATCTGGTTTGGATCAATATTGTACATGAACTCTAGGGCTAATTCCAGAGCCTTACCTGCTCGCCTGAAAGCTACTAGTGTGTGTTAAATCATTTGCAGCTCTACCCCAGAGCTGATAAATTGCTAAGTTCCAAGAACCAGGAAGGAGGTGGGACCTATTCTCCTGTCTGGTTGGGAATGTTCTTAAAATAGGTCCTGGTGGCAGAACACTGATTTCAGTGCTCTTAAAAAGCATGAGGAGTTGGCTCGCTCTCTCACTCCTGGAGGGGGGTGTAAGAGGCAAGAACCCAGTGCTTGTTGGCAGAGTCAGGGTCTTATACTTGTTGGCAGTGTACAAAGAAACCTGTGCATGGTGCCTGTGTGTATGGATCCTGTGCATGGAGGCAGTATCTGGATTCTCTGGACCTGTGGGCAGAGTCTAGATCCTGTACACTCCCCTCAAGAGAAGAATTGGTATCGAAACTGTTGGAAATGGCTGAAATGGATAGATTATCTATAATAACACAAGTAAAAGATGAAGAGCTGTACATTAAAAGGTGAGTGAGAATGTATACACGGATAAAAAATAAGACGTGTTAATAGACTCACAACATACTGTAAATAACATTGTTTTGTATGTAATAACGTGAAAACCCAATAAATAAATAAGGGGGGGGAGAAACAAGAGTGACTAGTGAAAGCAAAATCTGAATATCTTCCACTTCAGAGTAAGTCTTTAAATGATTAAAAAAAACATCAAAATAGAAAATACTTTTCAGTCTCTTTAAGAGTAGTTAGTCTACAGTTTAAGTTCAGTAAGGCTTTAATTACCGTGCTTTAGTTGTCGTATTATAGTGAATGCAACAGTTAGCCTGTTCTAGGCAGTCCCTTCTTTCTACATAGAGTCAACTGACTGCTTTATACCAAAACGGCAATCTCTAACAGTAGTCTCTGATAGACTGACTTTATTGCTAGGTGAATAGCTCCAATCAGGACTATCCAGATCAAAACCTGATGTCAGCTAAACCAAGACATTAACAAACAAAGCTGAAGAAGGAAGCCAGGGCAAGACTGATTTACCTATTCTATGTTAAAGTAAACAAATATTGACACAATACAAAGATTGCCAAAGGGTACTCCTCTGACAAACAGGGACTAACTTCATTTTTTATGAACTTTTGTAAAGAAAATTCTATGCCTGCCTTTTATCCAAAGGCAGCATCGATATAAGATCAACAATTAAAGCAATTAAATAGTCAACAAAACAAAAATAAAAGCAATTTAAAAAGTTTATTACTTGAATTAAGTAATTCAAGGTTTCATAAGGATAATGCTGTTGGGCTTTATGAGCAAGCAAATGATTTAGATAAGATCTGGTTGATTACTGATCAGAAATTAACTAAAAAGCACTATACTTTCCTGTTAGAGGATTACATGCAAGATGAAATTGTAAAAGTTTTGATGGTTAAATGGATGCAGGATATAGGGCACAATATAGATTTGGATAATTGGTCTAAGATGTGGAAGGTGGCAAAATTTATTAGAGCGGTTGCCTATAAAGAAAACATATATAAAATGTTTCATAGGTAGCATTGAGCGCCTGAGAGAATAGCCAAGTGGTATCTAAATTTAAACAATCTCTCTTGGAAATGTAAGAATAATATTGGGACATACTTCCTTATGTGGTGGAGATATGAGAAATTACATAAATTTTGGTTTAAAACTCAGAAGATAATTCAAGAGATATTTGATGTTAAACTTCCTTTAGAACTGGAAATTTATCTACTAAATATATTGCCAGATGGTTATAAAAAGAGTGATCTTTATGCTATAGTGTATATATTAACATCTGCCAGAATTATGCTTGCTAAGCTGTGGAAAATGGAAAAAAATCCATCAAGGTAAGAGCTAAAACAAAGACTTTTGGAGATGGTGGAGATGAACAGACTGAACATTATACTTCAAGGAAAAGATGAAGAAATCTTCTTACAACAATGGTCAATAGTTAAAAAAGGTTTAGAAATATAATTAGGTACATCTGTCTCTTGGTTTCAATATTACCAATTAAGTCATATGAGTAAAACTATACAATTAGAGACACTGATGAGACATCCTCTAACAAAATTTGAAATGATACTTAAATTAGCAGAAGAAAATAAGAAAGGAGTTATCTCTAAATTAATTCAGATACTAACACAATTTAGAGAGGAAGTAACTATGTCTTATCAATCAAAATGGGAAAAGATAACTTCTAAACAAATCAACAGAAATTCTTGGGAGCGCATATGGAACTCAATAGAATATACATCTTCCATTATCAATATTTGATTACAGACGCTCAAAATTATGTTATTTGGGTATCTTACCCCGGCACAACTAGCTCATATTAATGGCTTAAATCCCACATGCTGGAGACAATGTAAGGAAAAAGGAACTTACCTACATTGCTGGATGTTTTGCCCCAAAATCTCAAGCTTCTGGGCAAAGGTTTTAGATCAAATAAAAAATATTACTGAAATCAGCATTCCTTTTACGCCTGAAATGATAGAGAAGAATGCAATACATATTATATAAACACAATATGTATAGCTTTACTTTTATATGCTGCAAAAGCTGTTGTTGCTACATATTGGAAGTCTGAGAAAACACCATCTTTAGATGTATGGCATAGTAAACGGTGGTATTTATACTTAATGAAGAAAATAATATGGTCAGTTAAAATTTCTAGTTATAAAAAGAGCAAACTGATATTTGCAATTTGGTTTCCTATTTTAGAAAATGTGCAACTCAAAGGTGAGATTCCAATCGATATAGACTTCATATTGTTTAAGAGAAATTTTGATGTAAAGGATAATAGCACTTCTTGTTGTAGTTAAATTTATAAAATATTAATGTTCTGAAAAATTATTGTATTATTTTAATGTTTTGTTTTTGTTACATTTAAAACAATAAAAATATATTTTAAAAACAACACAATGATGGTCAATAGTGTATAAATTGCTACACAATTTTATGGACCTGTAATGCTCTCACAAAGTGTAGTTTATATTTGAACAGCAATATTGCCTTAATTATGAAATATGAATAAAATATTGTTTTTAAAAAGGTTTATTACTAAAACCAGCAACCAAAAAGGAAACTAAACAAGAGGTAAGAAAGCTGTTCAAACAAATGCACATGCACAAAGTCAACCACAAGCCTAAGTAACCAAAAAGGCCAAAATGTGGTTCGTGAAACTAAAAAAAACTAGGCACTCAATAGGCAACTATGTCAAGGACATTCTCAAATTCTGGTGTTTTCAAGGAAAAGAACCTATCCCTGTTAGTTACCCATCTGTCCTCTAAAAATGGCAGCTTCTGTAGAAGAGCCTCTGCAAAATATCTTAATTTTGGGCAGCCTCATAAAGGATGTTTTTTAATTAGTAAAGAAAATCCCTGATTTCTCTATTTCTCATTTTGCACCTCCCCCCCTCCTGTAACATATTTTCTTATCTCCCTAAAGGTAAATTAAAATGCTTCCTACAAAATTTTAAGGGCCCACATACCTACCACAAATCAAGAGGAAACATTCTTATGTGCTATAGTACTAACAGGGGTCTTTTCGTAGAAAAACAGCTGCAGGAGCTCATTAGCATATGGTATGCTAATGAGCTATTAGGCTATTAGCATATGTCACACCCCCTGACATCACCAGAAGTGATGTCAGAAGGGGAAGCAAAAGGGGGGAGGCATCTTCAAAAGCCTCCCTTTCCCTTCCCCAGCTGGTCTAGGTGGGGAGCTAAGAGAGAAGGGGTTTAAACATGGCCGGATCGCCCATTGGGCGAACTAGGCGCTTGCCTAGGGCACGCCGACCTCAGGGGCGCCAAATGGTGCCCTGCTCCCTCCCCCAAAAGCACCCCCCGCCGCCCTAACCGGGCGCCCACCGCTGCCGCCGCTGCCGAAAAGCACCCGGCTAGGGTGCAAGTTGCCCTCCCCGTCCTCCCTGGTGGGGGGAGGAGGAGGAGGTGACCGGTGGCAGCCAGCAGGATTTCCCCGCCACCACTGCCAAACGCCTGGGTAGGGTGCAAGTCGCCCTCCCCTTCCTCCCTGGGGGGGGGAGGAGGAGGCGGCCGGTGGCAGCCAGCAGGATTTCCCCGCCGCCGCCACCAAGCGCCCAGGTAGGGTGCAAGTCGCCCTCCCCCTCCTCCCTGCGGGGGGGAGGCGGCGGTGGCCAGTGACTACCAGCTGGAACTCCCGGCTGCCGCTGCCACCACCAAACGCCCAGATAGGGTGCAAGTCTCTCGGGGGGGGAGGAGGAGGCGGCGGTGGCCAGCGGCTACCAGCTGGAACTCCCGGCTGCCGCTGCCACCGCCAAACGCCCAGATAGGGTGCAAGTCTCTCTGGGGGGGAGGAGGAGGCGGCCAGCGGCGGCCAGCGGGATTTCCCCACTGCCGCTGCCGCCGCCAAGCACCCAGCTAGGGCACAAGTTGCCCTCCCCCTCCTCCCTCGGGGGGAGGGAGGAGGAGGAGGTGGCCGGCGGCGGCCAGCGGGATCTCCCTGCTGCCGCTGCAGCCGTCGAAAAGTGCCCGGCTAGGGCGCAAGTCGCCCTCCCCCTCCTCTCTGGAGGGGGAGGCAGCGGCGGCCAGCGGGTACTCCCTGCCACCACCGCCGCGCGCCCAGCTGGGGCACAGCTTGCCTGCCCTCCCCTCCTCCCTGGGGGGGGAGGAGGGGGGCGGCATGGCTGGGTTTCCAGGCCCAACCGGGAGGTTGGGATTTACGCCCACCTAGGGCATAGAAATTCCTGGAGCCGGCCCTGGGTTTAAAGTTTAAACTCCTTCTCGTGAGAGTTGGGCCACAGAAGGAGGAAAGAGGGAAGGAAAGAGAGAGTAGAGAGAAGGAAAGAAGGAAGGAAAGAGGGAAAGAAAGAGAAGGAAAGGGGAGGGAAAGAAAGAGAGGGAAGAAGGAGGGAAACAGGGAAAGGAGGGAAAAAGAGAAGAGAAGAAGGTGGGAAAGAAAGAGAGAAGAGAAGGAGGAGGGAAAGAGGAAAAAGAGAGAAAGAAAGGAGGGAATGAAAGAAATTCGGCAGCAATTCAGCCCCATTATATCCTATGGGCCATTGAAGTCAATGGTGAAAGCATAGGGTATATTCTGGGGGCTGGAGGGGAGGGGGTGTGAGGAAGAGGCTCCAAACTCACAGGGTAGCTGGTGGAGCCTCTCCCCAAGATACCCACCAAGTTTCAAGAACATTGGACCAGGGGCTTCAATTCTATGGGCCCCCAAACAGGTTGCCCCTATTCCCTCCATTGTTCTCTTTGGTGGGAAAAAGGTTACAAAAATTCTAACAGGACAATCCCCAAAGCATTTTTCCCACAGGGCTTTGCTGGTTTGTACTTGATTTAAGCCAGGGGCTCCCAATATGGTGCCCATGAGTGCCATGGTATCTTTCCTAGTGACATCTTTCCTGCTAACATCTTTCCTAGTGCCCACCAAGTATTTCCAGAAACAGGGCCACGTAGGGCTTTTGCCCAGCAAGGCTTCTGATTGGCCACTGGAGATTTGATTGGCTGCTCAGATTGTTAAAAATGATCCTTTGGCAGCAGCTGACATCACAGCACACAAATCTTCATTGTGTAACTGAAGGTAAGCTGCAGCAGCCATTTTGTGCCTGCACCCACCATGCTGGGTCAGAACTCCAGATGTGACTGTAGGACAAAGGAGCAGTGAATGTGATTTATGATTGTGGTTTTTTATATTTTCCTTGACATGTAGAATGACAGCTGTTACTGTACCTTATTAGGAAACTGATTTAAGTGAACTTAGATTTTAATATTTAGTCCAGATAGAAGAGCTGTAGAGCAGGATTAGAGTATTATTTTAATGGTTAAAGGTCTTTTTCTTAGAGTCAGAAAATAATGGAGTGGAATGTACATTTGAAATTATAGGCTCCCTGGTTAAAGGACATCCTGAAAGTATAGCTACAAGGTGGAAAGCTTCTGAGTGTTTTCAAAACAAATATCTTTCTGTGTAGAGCTGAGCATCTGGCCCCAGAATGTCTGCCAAGAGCTAAGTTGTATGCATCTTATCAGGAAATTCCATAGTTTCAGACTGAAGCAAATAAGCCCAGAATGATGTCAAAAGAAGGCCCCTCTATTCCTAGATGTTTCCCACCCTTCTGGGACTAGATAAGTAGATGCAATTACTGACATCTGAGATCCTGATAGGGGTTTCCCAATAGAGAAGTGCCAGCTCAAATGATGCTCTGATGATGACATCTGTTGAACATCAATTAAGGATTTCTTTCTGTGTAAACTGTCATGATGTCATTTGGGGTATAAGATATACTGCCCTTCCTGGTTGGGGCAGAATACAGCTTGGTGTTTCTTGGTGCCAAGGTATCCAGTCCTGTATTTTTCCGATTATTGCAATAAACAGATGTTTATCCTCTCTCTGGACTCCAATCGTGCATTTCTTATTCGGCCCCGGGAGCTGACGGGGCACAGATTTGTGCATCATGACTGCAGGTTCAAAAAGGTTAAGGACCCCTGATTTAAGCAACATGGGACATTTGTTCAACTAGGATGCTGGCCTTTAAGGAATCATATCTACTGTTATTTTCTAAACCATTTCTCTTAGGATAAGCACTTCCAGTTTTTGTGCTTCTTTTTAAATTTACACTCCACCAACTTGATCCATTAAGAAGTTAAAGCTGGGAACTTTGATTTAAGTCAGCTTAACCCTCCTACAATTGATCGTAAGAGTCAATACAGGTGAACTGGCTTATAGTCAAATACTCTGGTTGATGATCTATAACAGAGAAATTTGCAATGTTGTTTTTTTTAAAAGACCCAAATCCCTCTTTTGCTGTGGCAAAACATGCCTACCCTGGCCTACAAGCCCCGTTCTGTCCTGCCCTCCTCAGGGGCTCCCAAATCCCTGGAGGGCTTTATCTTTTACTTTCCAGTAGCCAATACCATGACCTGATCAATGTAGGGTTTCCCACTGAAGGGATCTGGACCCTCAGCTCTCCTTCCAAGCTCAGAGGCCTTGCCTCAGTGTCTCTTGCTAGCCCAGCACCTGGCTACCACAGGTGTAGTTTAATGCTTTGTGCACCCCTGGGGGAATAGCCAGTTGCCAACTGCTTGCCTTTCCCCCTCCTGGGGCTTCCTTTTAAAATAGTGTGTCCGAAACAGTGGGGGTCTATGTGGTACAGAGAGCCAGCCCTTATATCCATTGTTTAAGATATTTATTAAAAGAAAATGTTTACAAGCATTTTTTTTTTTAGCATGGCAAGAGACTGAAGCAAATCCTCTGTCACTTCCTCTATACACACCCTATCTGATGGTAAAATATCTTTATCTTAGGTGCTGTAGTTCTCTAAAGATCTCCTATTACCTTGTAACTTGCTTCCAGCTCTTTAGGCCAGCTGCATGGTCCAAAATGGCTGCCTGCTCCCAACAGACAAGAGGTCTGTTCAGCTCAGCATCCCACAGGAAAAAGAAAGCAACCTCCCCTTCCAAGGAAGTTTTATTATCTCTCTGTCTCCACTTCTTGACCAGGTCATGCCAGGTTGAAGGAGAGTTTCCTCCAACGCATTCCTGGAGATTGTATCTGAGGCTGGTCTAGTCTAAAGCCCTCCAAACTCTGTTTCCTGCCTGAGGAAGGGGAGGGGAGCTTATCCATCCCATTACCTTTCCTGCTGGAGATATTAGCATTTGTAAGAAGGTGGGCTGATGTGCCAATGAATAGACTTACTACTCTGACTAGAGGGGCAAAAAAGACTGGTAAAACACACAGGGAAGGCTTTTGCTACCTGCCAACCCACCAGGAGACAATGCATTTCTTCACAGCTGAAATGCAGCTCTGCCTACTGCAAGGAGGGGCTTCCTAGAGAAGCATGGGGAAAAGAAGGTCCTGGTGTTGATGGAAAACCCCAGTCTGTATTTTTTTTTTTTTGTAAATACAATTTATTATTGGATATATCACATGTTCACACAATTTAAACAAACCAATACATATCCATTTTTTTTTCTCCCTCTCCCCCCAAACAAGGCTTCCCGCACTGCACCAACCCCATTATTATTTCTCTAATGCAATTACATTTACTACTAAACATATTTTCTTTTACTAATGGTAACAATTCAAAGATCTAAGTCTCTTTCCACTTCTCCTCAGTAGCTGTCAAAGCAAATCAAACCACGCTTAACATCCCAATTCTTCAACAAGTATTCTTGAAAGTCTTTCCAGTCTCCGAAAAAGGTTTCGTCTTCTTCATTGTTTAATTTTCTTGTTAATTTGTCCATTTCTGCCATAAACAACGTCTTTTTAATCCATTCCCATGTTTCAGGTACTTTATCTTGTTTCCAACATTGAGCAAAAGTCAGTCTAGCTGCTGTAATCAAGTACCATAATAGTGTTCTCTTGGCTACATTTATTCCCAGTCTGTAATTTTTGAGATACTTTAGATGAAGTGCAGTAAGTGTTCCTTGCTCAACATCCAGCCTGAGGAATAACTATGGCAAGCTCAAAAGTTTACCTCCTATCTTGTGATTGTATTCCTGAGTGTACTAAAGCACCATCCTTCTGTTTCCTATTTTTTCTAGTGGACCAACATGGCAACCTATGAGTTCTTTCTGAAAAAAACATGTTACCTGTCTGTTGAATTCTTACATTTTCTCTACAATGTACCAAGGAGAATAAGCATTTCATCTGCATAGAGACACGTAAATGCGACACACTTTTAGAACTTGTGGGTTTCCCTCAATACAGATGACAGGAACAGACTTCTCCTTCACATGTTTGAGAGACAGCAGGAGGAAGATATGTCTGAGATTTGAACATGCTGGTTTTTTTTACCAGACATAAAATAACAAATCTTATACATGCCGTTGTTACATTTTGAAACTTGGAACCTTTGTACAGCCCCTGTTTGAGCAATAGAACAAAGTCTGAGTCCAGTGGTACCCTTAAGACCAATAAAGTTTTATTCAAGGTATAAGCTTTCACACACAAACTGCAATTATTATAATTACATTTACATTATCCATAGCACATCCAATTTGTTATCTATAATTTATTTTCATGATTTCATATGCAGATTGCAAGGAAACAAGTATTTTCCGTACAATAAAACTGTTAAGTTCCAAACATAAGTCCAACTGGAATTAACATAATCTATGTGCTTCACACAAATTTTTACAAAACACAGGTACAAAGAATGAGCAAGATGGAAGCAGAGAAGAGAAAGGGAGATTAGAATATGCAACACTAATGCATTATGTATGAAGTAGTATCTGTATAAAAGTGGAAATTATTGTTACAAGCAGATGGATTTTTCCACCTCCCCTTTTTTTGTAAAGAGAAGGTGGTGGTGGTGGAGGGAAGATGATAAATGTTAAGGTAGGAAAAGCAAGGGGGAAGGTAAGCCTTTTTAAAAAGGAAAGAAGTATGGCAGACATCAGGAAAAAGAGAATCCCATGAGTATGAAAAAAAAAATAAACACACACACACGAAATGGGATGGCAAACTAAAAAAGAACAATAAAGTAAGAATAAAGGTGGAGGTTCCAGCCTGACATGACAGCAGCTTATTATTGAACCCCAGACTCTCTCATCCAAGCCCCAAGAGTGACACCAAAGTGTTCCCTTTGACATTCCACTATAAATGAATACAGTCGAACGTCCAGATCTCTGCTTCCAAGGAGGGGAGCCCAGCAAGCTGCCACTGAACTAAGATGCTGGCTGATATCCAGCATCAGTGAGAGGGAGCAGGCCATTCATCAACAGTTCTCTTATGACCATTAGAAGTGGAGATTCTAGGCTCCTTCCTCCAAAGACTTAGTTATAATAAAAAAAAAAAAATAGGCAGCTATAATTTCTATAACGAATAGCCATAGAGTGATCAACAAGCAGATCTGCAAAATACAATCAGCAACGGCTACAATTTAGGGTTCTGCAAACTCAAAAAATGCACTGGGCTTCAGAAAAACTAGGAAGGTAATCTGGGAGTAACCTCCCCCAAGTTAATAGCAGCCCCCCAGTTGAGTTCAGATGGGAGTCACCATTTGTAACCCAAAAAGGAATTCAAACACTGGTGGCAGAAGGTGCAGGGGAAAGCAAGTTAGAGTTACTGCAGAGCATAGTCAACAACAGTGGTGGAGGTACGGGGTGGGAAAGAAAACCAGTGGTGGGGTGATAGGGAATTCAACCCCTGACTCTACCAGGGTCCCTCCTTTCAACATTATTACTATATATTGCTACTCTGTCAACCACTTCAGAATTCTTATTTCATTAATCCTCACAACATCTTTGTTGGTTATCAAACTTGTCAGAACAAAAAACAACATAACATGGCAAAATCCTAGGTGAAGGGTTTAGGTGGTAACATGCTGCATGGCCTGCAAATATGATGAGCTGCTGTGGCCCTATCTCTGTAGCCTGGGGGAAGGAGACAGATGTGGTAGGGATGCCTACAAAGAATTCTCCTACATCAGCCCTACAGATAAGGGTGATAAAAGGAAGTATCAACAAGTAGACATGAAGTGCAACAAACTACTAATGGACTAGAAAAGCAAAAAAAAAACCAAAGCCCATTCCTAAGGAAGTACTAGAATTAGAATAGCAGTGAGGGCTACATCCTTCCCTAAATAGTCATTCTCTAAGACACACTGAAGACTTTGCTTTGGCCTAACTAACCATGCATGCAGGACCCTTATGGTAAGTGGATTCATCTCTAGTCTCAAATAATTCTGAGCAATTTTGTCAGTTCCAGACAGTTCCTGATTGATGAAAACGATAATAAAAATTAACCATTACTTAAGTCAATTTTGTTTAATCTTCAGAAACACTTGTGGCACAACTAATAATAATGTAATATTAGCCACAATATTGGCTTTGCTATGTTTAGAGCTGCCAACAGGTCTGAAGAGGAATTACTGTCTTTTTCATTAAGATTTAATGTGTGGAAATAGGTAGATGTAGCTGTTTATGGCAATGGGAAACTTTCTCAGTGGAGGGTGGTAAGCAGTGGGGTACCACAGGGATCAGTACTCGGTCCGATGCTTTTTAACTTGTTTATTAACGATTTGGAATTGGGAGTAAGCAGTGATGTGGCTAAATTTGCAGATGACACGAAGTTGTTCAGGGTGGTGAAAACCAGGGAGGAGTGTGAGGCACTCCAAAGGGATCTGTTGAGGATGGGAGAGTGGGCGTCAACGTGGCAAATGGGGTTCAATGTGGCCAAGTGCAAAGTGATGCACATTGGAGCCAAAAATCCTAAATATAAATACACGTTGATGGGGTCTGAACTGGCAGAGACGGACCAAGAGAGAGATCTTGGAGTCGTAGTGGATAACTCGATGAAAATGTCTAGACAGTGTGTAGCTGCAATAAAAAAGGCCAACACTATGCTGGGGATTATTAGGAAGGGAATTGATAACAAATCAGCCAGTATCATCATGCCCCTGTATAAATCATTGGTGCGACCTCATTTGGAATACTGTGTACAGTTCTGGTCACCACATCTCAAAAAGGATATTATAGCATTGGAAAAAGTGCAGAGAAGGGCAACTAGAATGATAAACGGGTTGGAACACCTTCCCTATGAAGAAAGGTTAAAATGCTTGGGGCTCTTTAGCTTGGAGAAACGACGGCTGAGAGGTGACATGATCGAGGTTTATAAGATTATGAATGGGATTGAGCAGGTTGAGAAAGAAGTACTTTTCTCCCTTTCTCACAATACAAGAACTCGTGGGCACTCTATGGAATTGCTGAGCATTCGGGTTAGAACAGATAAAAGGAAATACTTCTTCACCCAAAGAGTGATTAACGTATGGAATTCACTGCCACAGGAGGTCGTGGCAGTTGCAAGCATGGACAGTTTCAAGAGGAAATTAGATAAACATATGGAGCAGAAGTCCATCAGTGGCTATTAGCCACAGGGTATAGATGGGAACTCTCAGTCTGGGGCAGGTGATGCACTCTATTCTTGGTGCTGGAGGGGGCAGCAGTGGGAGGGCTTCTGGTGCCCTGGCCCCACTGCTGGACCTCCTGATGGCACCTGGTATATTTTGGCCGCTGTGTGACAGAGTGTTGGACTAGATGGGCCATTGGCCTGATTCAACATTGGCTTCTCTTATGTTCTTATGGCATGGAGGTAAACAGCATCTGGTAAACAGGATGCCATTAAGCCTCTACAGGAACGGGACAGGTTTTCCCCCCACCCCCAGGTAATTGGCAACCCTAGCTACATCTCAAACTTTCACTTGAATGAAAACTAGAGGGTTTTTATCAGTGTTTCTCATCCTGACCTTAAAGAACTGGAATTTTATATGAGGAAAGGTACTTGAGCCATAAAAGGCTTTCTAGGTCAGAACACTTGAATTCATCGCTAGGAAAACTTATGGAGAGGGCAAATAGACTTTCTTGAGTATATTCTGATAAAAGACATCTGATAAGAAAAAGGCAGCCACATTCTGCATCTGCAGAACACCAACTATGTTCAAATACAGTATCACACAAAGCCCATAGCTATAACTGATTCTAGAGGCTATAATTGTATGGATGATGGTTGCCAGGTTGCTTTCCTTTGCCTCGATTCAGGAAAGATTCCAGTTTATGAATAAGATATAAATGACTTTTTTAAAACCCCACATTACTGATATAGATACTGCATTAGTGTTTGAACAACAGGGGAGAGCATAGCTCAGCAGTCTGACATATACTTTACATGCAGAGGATCCCAAAATCAATTTTTCTCCCTCTCCCAAAATACTAGAACTCGAAGGCATCCAGTGAAGCTGATGGACAGTAGGTTCAGGGTGGACAAAAGAAATACTCAGGGCTTTTTTTGTAGAAAAAGCCCAGCAGGAACTCATTAGCATATTAGGCCACACCCCATGTTACCAGAAGTGTGGTCATCCAGTCACACCCACCTTTTGCTTCTTATTCTGTTTACCTTGTTTGTTGTCAGGAGGGCTTTTTTGTAGCAGGAACTCCTTTGCATGTTAGGCCACACAATCCTAATGTAGCCAATCCTAATGAGTTTCTGCTGCTGGGTGTGGCCTATTATGCAAATGAGTTCCTTCTGGGTGTGGCCAAGCCAGGAGCCAGCCGGAACTCCGTTCCCGTGCGTTCCTGCCCAAAAATAGCCCTGGAAATACTACTTTAGAGTGATTCAAATGTGGAATTTTCTGCCAAAGGGTATAGTGATGGCTACAGGAATAAACAGCTTTAAAAGGGGATTAGATAGATTCATGGAGGATAAGTCTGTCAACGGCTACTAGCCATGGTGACTGAGAGGAACCTCCATATGCAAAGGCACTAAGCTGAAAGAATATGAGATAGTAGAGTTGGGAGAGACCTCTGCCTAAGACCTTGGAGTACGGCTGTCCTTACAATAAAACCAACTCAGGCTGTGTAGATCACAGTGCAAAAAAACCCAAAACAAAACAAAACTAAAAAATGAGACTTGAGATAGGAAACTTTCACTCAACATAATGCAACTAAGAGAATACCCTTAAGCATGTCTACTGAAAAGTAATTCCGTTTTATTCAGTGAAGTGTACTCTCAGGAAAGTGCTCTTAGGATTGTAGCCTAAGCCAGTTTAAGCACCAGAATAGCATTCAGAATTGTCATAGATGGAAGGATTCATGATCTTTTTATATTATTATTTTTGCTGCAAAAATGGCCGTTTAACAATAAAATGCAATTAAGGAATATTTGCAATACGTTAAACTTAGACAAGATAGTCTTTAATAGCCAAGAAAAATGGTACCTAACTAAACCAGTAATGTCTGATTATCTCATATATCTTTTAATCACAAGTGTCCAGATAGTCTTACTATAGTTATCCTGTTAAGTCTGGGATGCATTTTTAAAAAAATTCTGCCATCTCACAAATCATGCAAATATACTTCACACATTACTGCTAATGGACTTTGATAGGTGTTACTCTTTGAAATTATAGTTATATTCCTCTATAGGCATTGAAGTTTCATTACCATTGTGTGGGAATGTATTCCCACAACACATGAATGTGATAAAAAAGAAAAATACAGCCAAATTAAGTTAGATGGAATTTTTCCATTGCCTTTCCCATTAATTCTTAGGTTTTCATTTTCATATTATTAGTAATAAAGGGGTCAGTTAATAAGATCAAGGAAAAAGAGAAAATATGGATAGAGGAACCGATAGAAGAACTATACAAAGGGATGCAAAAATCAAAACAAGGATTAGCAGGGAAAATCTATAGGAAAATGATATCAAATACAGACACGACAATATCTTACCTACAGAACACTTGGACCAAAGAAGGTCAGGTATCAGAAAACTTGGCAAGCAAAATAATGGAAGGAATAGAGGGAATTAAAGTGATCAAATTTAATGAAATGGAGCATAAATTCTTTACAAAATGGTACAAAACACCAGCGCAAATAGCAAACATGATCCCAGGAATGAGCCCCATGTGCTGGCATTGCAAACTGGCTAAAGGATGGTTTTCCCATATGTGGTGGGAATGCCCAGAGGTCAGTGTCTTTTGGACAAAAATATTGCAAATTATAAGGAGAACATGCAAAGTTTCACTGTCCATTAACTTTAATTTAATGTTAATGGGCATAATAGGGAACCCAGGAGTAAGTAAAGAGAACCAAGCTATATTCAAAGCAATGATACTAGCAGGAAAAGCAGTGATTGCTCTGGGTTGGAAGGACAAGAGTAAATGGACAGTAGAAATCCGGCATAATTATTTGTTTGATTTCATACAGTCAGACATAATAGAGAAACTGAACTGGAAGACCAAATGGGCAGACAGGACTACAGCAATCAGCACAAAATGGAAGACCTACCTGGAGTGGCTACCAACAGAAGGAAGAAAGGACATTCAGTGCAAGATTCGGACCTTGTGCCCGTGGCTGGGATCAAAGGACTAAAGCATTGGAAAAGCAGAGGGGGGAGGAGGGAGGGAGAAGGTATAAAAAACCGTTACGAAATGTACGGGATAAAAGATAATATGTAATACTTACCAAAAACTATATAAAAACTATATTAAAAAAAAATAATAATAATGAATGACAAAAAAAAAAAGTAATAAAGGGGTCAACTGAGGAGAAAATATATGGTTTCTGCAACATGTATGGAGATTTTATCAAAGTTAACAGTGATTTATATACCTAGTTTTTCTGAATTGCCTTGTATAAAATAGTTTATTGTCCAAAAATTAAAGAATATTGTTTATATTGTACAGAGAGAATATTTTACAGCTTTAACAATCTAATAAAACCTCATTGGTGATTGACTGAAGAATGTTGTTATTTCAGATAAGACTAGAATCTCAATTCAACTAGGACTACCAATTCCACAAATAAAGCATCTTGAACAGAAAGAAACAGAACCCAGGAATGGAATAATTTCAAAATCAATACACTGTTAAAGTAACAGATTGTATTAAATTCATGAATGCTGAACCACCAATGCATTCATATGAAATAAGGCTCATTAGATACCAGCTTGTAATTTTATTATCAGACTCCCACAGCAGGCCACTAGCAAAGTGGTTTCAGTAGATCTAATAAACTATAACTGCTGAGTTTTCACCCACTCTTATCCTTCAGTATTTCTTTTTAAAGAATTTTATTTTTCATGGGGGGGGTTTGGGCTGTGACAAACCCCTACCCAACTGTTGTGCTGACACTGAAGGCACTGCAGAATTTCAGTAACCTGATCCAAGTATCAGATACAACAAATCCAATATGATGGATCTCCATGAACTTTAGAACATGCTCTTTCAATATTTAAATCAATATTAAGCAAGTTTTCATTAATGTCCAAAATTTATCAAGACTTAATTAACTGAGCAGCATCAGGCATGCCTACGTATTTGTCAGCATAATGACCGCAAATGGATCACTGAATAGACTCTGGTCAATATGTTGTTGAAGGCTCTAGTCAACTTTTTATCAATCACTGAATGAACTAAAATTCATAAAGTTGCCAACAACATGGGGGGGGAATGTCCCATCCACTTAATAGAGGCTTGATAAGATGGGTTAGCTTGTTTTTACCTCTATGACATAAAAAACCTTCAGCCATCCATTTTCATGCATTAAGCCCCTATTAAAGGGGCAGGACATTTTTTCTCCATGCTGTTGGCAACCCTGAAAACAGCATACAATTCATGTACAGGCTGAACCCAAAGTTTGCTCTCTAGTAAATGATTAACATTTTTTCTTGTTAAATTTTACTTTTCTATATGTCACTTATCAAACCCTTTTTAAAAGAGGCTGTTCCATTTTCTTCAAACAGATTTGCTTTAACAACTTGTGTTTATTAATGCTAGTTTTACTAGAGTCTTCTACACCCTCTTGGATTTCCTAGTATGGGGTGGGATGTGAAAGAAGGGTTAAATTTATTCAAGAACTTGCAGACATATAGAACATTATTGAGCTTTTTGTCATTTATTCAAACAATTTTAAAACATATAGTTCAATTTTGAGCATCATTAAATAATGCTGTTTTTCCTTTAGTTCTTCAGTGATCTATTCTTTCAGAACTACTTTGGTAATGCTTCTGTCCCAGTGCCTGACAGGCCATCAGCCCTCGAGCAAGTGAGTCAGGCCCATGCCTTCTCAGAAGCTGGGGGGTGGGGGGAACTGTTTTGGTTGAGGGAAACCCACTCTTCCTCACGGGGATCCCTCGCTGCTCCTCAGCACTCTCTCTCTTTCCCTCCTCCTGGATCTTTGCCCCCTCACCAGTTTGGTGCCAGGAGGAGCATCAGGCTGGGGTTGCTTCAAAAATATTAGACACAGTGAGGCATCCAGGTAGGAATGAAGGCAATCCTTTATCTCTTAAACAAATACAAGCTTTATTCTCTAGAAAGTATACTGGCTATGGAATTATGGTGCAGACTAAGAAAAGAAACTGAGAAAGACTGCCAATAATACTTGAACATCTGTGCTTCCCTCCCTGTTAGAAGATTCAAATAGGTGTATGTGAACAGAAGATGCTGTCATTTGCATGACTGTGCTCCCCTCAGTCACACACTCCCACATAATCAGAGAGAGAGAGAGAGAGAATGAGAGCAGCTTCTTTTCAACTCTCGCTCCCACATGCACAAAAAGGTCTTAGCCAACTGACAGGATGAAAATTGATTCATTTGAAATATGGTGTTGGAGGAGAGTTTTACAGATACTACGGGCTGTTAATAAGACACGTATTTTAGATCAAATCAAGCTGGAAATCTCCGTAAAAGCTAAAAGACTGAACTGAGGCTATCATACTTTGGTTACATTATGAGAGGAGAAGGGTCACTGGAGAAGACAACAATGCTAGGAAAAGCTGAAGGCACCAGGAAAAGAAGAACCAACCTGAGATGGATTGACTCAATTAAGAAAGCCATGACCTTCAGTTTGCAAAACCTGAGCAAGGCTGTTAACAACAGGACATTTTGGAGGTCATTAATTTACCCTCTTTATATATAAGAGTGCCTTAGGGAGTTTTTATTAAAGTGTAACCAAACAGAATGGCTTGTTTTGATGAGAAATCAACTGAGGGAAGTGAAATTGTAAAGAGAGGTGAAAATGTAAGGATTTTTAGTAAAACAGTAGATGAGATAGATTTGTAGGTGAATCACAAAGAAGGAGCATTTATTTTTATGTGTTTTAAATAAGGCAACAATTCAGAAGAAGAACTGATAGATTTGTTTTATAGGGAAACTTGAAATAAGAGAAAACAGGAGGGGAATGACATTATTAAAGATAAGAATTAAGAAAATCTGGAATTTTATATTAAAAGCCTTTGAATATATATTACTAAAATATATTAATATTAGAATGTTTAGATAATTTTAAATGAAAGCATTTATGTATTCTTGATATTGGTAGTGGTAACTATTATTATGTTATTAGATAAATTTTCTGTTGTAAGACAAGTAGGAGAGACTTAATCAGAATGTACCACAAGATATTACTCTCATTTTATTTGTATTTCTGGAAAACTAATAAAAACCTATTACAAAAAAAAGAGATATCTAGGTTGCCACAAACACTGCTCAGTCTCAATAAATGTCAGGTACTTCTGCTCTCATCCATGACAACTTCCACATGGCAAGGATTCTTTACTTCATTTTTATTGTCACTGTGAATGCAGAGGTACGTGTTCTGGTGACATGTCAACTTTTCTCTTCCACATATGCTCCATATCACCTCTGCATTGGTTACTTTTTGTATGATCATTACAGTCACCATGGCAACTCACCACCCTTTCCCTCCTCATTCATGCACAATGCCAATATACAAATAGTATCTCTTTGCCTGAAGTGCTGCCCTGCACTTTTGTTTCTTTTACCTGGTACATGGAGAAACCACTATTCCATCCCAGGTAATCTGGACGAATACTACCTGCATCTTTCCCCTTGTATCCCCACAGCAAGAAGGGCTGGACACAGCTTTTTTACTTAAAAAAATTAAGCTAGGAATTCAGTGGAGCTAAAATTTGAAATGTAAATAGATAAGTGGCAATAAAGTATTACATCTATAATGCTATTATGCACTACAGAACAGTAGCAATAGCCCATTAAAAACAGCACAGTAGCAATAGCCTGTTAAAATATACATCCTGCACTTGAAACAATATAACAGGAAAATGATACTTGTGAGGGGCAGACAGTGGGAAAATGGTGCCGATGTGGCTGTGACCTTTGCAGGACAGGAGGATGCATACCATCTATATACTAATAGTGAATTTGGCCAAATCTTTGGATACTTAAATCTGGTGACTGGAGCTGTAAATGAACAAGACAAATCTTTCTACAAACCTGAAAAAGGGCTCCAGGTTTGCAGAATTTTTTTTTTAATGGCTTTAAAAAAAAAAAAACCTCCCAAAAATGATAAAAGGAGTGCCTGTAGCGTAAAAATACAGATTCCCGCAGTGGCTGTTGCTAGGCAACCATAGCATTCCAGGCTTAAGCTTCTGTGAGTAAAAGGCAAAGGAAAGCAGCAGGACCCCTTCCAGGCCTATTTCGAAGGACGACTCATTGGGGACAGGCCTGGCCAGGGTTGCCAGCCCTAGGTCATGAAATTCCTGGAGATTTTGTGGTGAAGTCTGAGGACTGCAGGTTTTTGGAAAGGAAGAGGCCTCAGCATGGTAAAATGCCACAGAATCCACCCTCCTAAGCAGCCATTTTCTCCAGGGGGACAGATCTCTGTTGTCTGGAGCTCAGTTGTAACTCTGGGAGACCTCCAGGTGGAGGAAGAAATTGAAAGGAAGAGTGGAAAAGGTCAAAACCATTGGGGAAGTTTGGAGACTATTTAAAAATACAATCCTAGAAGCTCAGAAAAAATATATACCGCAGGTTAGGAAAGGCACAAATAGGTATAGAAAAAAGCCTGCATGGTTAACAAATAAACAAATAAAGTAATGGATGCTGTAAAAGGTAAGAAGGATTCCTTTAAGCGGTGGAAAGCTAGTCTCAGTGAGGTTGATAAAAGGGAACACAGGCTGTGGCAAATAAAATGCAAGTCTGTGATCAGGCAAGCAAAAAGGGAATATGAGGAGCATATCGCAAAAAACATAAAGGCCAACAATAAAACTTTCTTCAAATACATTAGAAGTAGGAAGCCAGCCAGGGAGGCAGTGGGGCCCTTGGATGACCAAGAGGGAAAAGGAGTAGTGAAGGATGATAGGGAAATGGCTGAGAAGTTGAATGCATTTTTTGCCTCTGTCTTCACTGTGGAAGAGGAGAAGTGCTTGCCCACTCCAGAAGCACCGGTTTCGGGAGGGGGTTTGAAAGACCTGAATCAGATTGAGGTGAGAAGAAAGGAAGTCCTACGACTAATGGACAATTTAAAAACTAATAAATCACCAGGCCCGGATGACATTCATCCGAGAGTTCTGAAGGAACTCAAATGTGAACAAATGTGAACCTTACAAAAATATGTAATCTTTCTTTAAAATCTGCCTCCATTCCTGAGGACTGGAAGGTAGCTAATGTCACTCCCATCTTTAAAAAGGGCTCCAGGGGAGATCCAGGAAATTACAGGCCAGTCAGTCTGTCGTCGATACCGGGTAAGTTGGTGGAAACTGTTATTAAGGAAAGAATTAGTAGGCACATTGATGAACAAAAACTATTGAGGCAGACTTAGCATGTGTTCTGTAAGGGAAGATCTTGTCTCACTAACCTGTTAGTGTTTTTTGAGGGAGTGAACAAACATGTGGACAAGAGGGATCCAATAGATATTATTTACCTTGACTTCCAGAAAGCTTTTGATACAGTTCCTCATCAAAGGCTCCTAAGTAAGCTGAATAGTAATGGGATAAAAGGACAAGTCTTTTTGTGGATCAAAAACTGGCTTATAAATAGGAAACAGAGAGTGAGTATAAATGGGAAACTTTCTCAGTGGAGGGTGGTAAGCAGTGTGGTACCACAGGGATCGGTACTGGGTCCGATGCTTTTTAACTTGTTTATTAATGATTTGGAATTGGGAGTAAGCAGTGAAGCGGCTAGGACCGATGCTTTTTAACTTGTTTATTAACGATTTGGAATTGGGAGTAAGCAGTGAAGTGGCTAGGCCACCCTGAGCCCTTGTGGAAGGGCGGGGTATAAATCTAATAATAAATAAATAAATAAAATCTAATAAATAAATATAAATCTAATAATAAATAAATAAACTAAAAATAAATAAATAAATAAATTTGCAGATGACACGAAGTTGTTCAGGGTGGTGAAAACCAAGGAGGATTGTGAGGCACTCCAAAGGGATCTGTCAAGGATGGGTGAGTGGGCATCAACGTAGCAAATGGGATTCAGTGTGGCCAAGTGCAAAGTGATGCACATTGGAGCCGAAAATCCTAAATATAAATACACGTTGATGGGGTCTGAACTGGCAGAGACGGACCAAGAGAGAGATCTTGGAGTCATAGTAGATAACTCAATGAAAATGTCTAGACAGTGTGTAACTGCAATAAAGAAGGCCAACGCTATGCTGGGGATTATTAGGAAGGGAATTGAAAACAAATCAGCCAGTTTCATAATGCCCCTGTATAAATCATTGGTGCAACCTCATTTGGAATACTGTGTACAGTTCTGGTCACCACATCTCAAAAAGGATATTATAGCTTTGGAAAACGTGCAGAGAAGGGCAACTAGAATGATAAAAGGGTTGGAACACCTTCCCTATGAAGAAATGTTAAAACACGTGGGGCTCTTTAGCTTGGAGAAACGACGGCTGAGGGGTGACATGATCGAGGTTTATAAAATTATGCATGGGAATGAGCAGGTTGAGAAAGAAGTACTTTTCTCCCTTTCTCACAATACAAGAACTCGTGGGCACTCTATGGAATTGCTGAGCAGTCGGGTTAGAACAGATAAAAGGAAGTACTACTTCACCCAAAGAGTGATTAACATATGGAATTCACTGCCACAGGAGGTGGTGGCAGCTACAAGCATGGACAGTTTCAAGAGGGAATTAGATAAACATATGGAGCAGAAGTCCATCAGTGACTATTAGTCACAAGGTATAAATAGGTAATCTCAGTCTGGGGCAGGTGATGCACTCTATTCTTCGTGCTGGGGGGGGAGCAGTGGGAGGGCTTCTAGTGTCCTGGCCCCACTGCTGGACCTCCTGATGGCACGAGGTATTTTTGGCCGCTGTGTGACAGAGTGTTGGACTAGATGGGCCATTGGCCTGATTCAACATTAGTTTCTCTTATGTTCTTATGTTATGTAACCAGCTGGCAACCCTAGGCCTCGCAGCAACCTCTGGATGACTTGATACCACCTGACTTGCATGATTCAACTATGCTTGGTTGATTGCTATTGTTCAACAGCAGCCACCCTATGAAGGCTACTGTGATGTAGCGGTTTGAGCTTCAGAGTAAGATCTACAAGACCCAGGTTCAGATCTCCATCTTGCTGTGGAAACTGACTGGGTGATTTTGGACCAGTCACATACTTTCAGCCTAACCTACCTCATAGGGTTCTTGGGCAGATAAAAAGGAGGACAGAATAATATAGGCTGCTTTGGTCCCTGCAGTGGAGAAACACTGTAGTTTTTCTAGGTAGAGTATGCAGGAGGGGAGGACACAGAAAGATAGTGGGGCAGATAAAGGTAGGCTGGCTATTGAGAGGGAAGGAGATAGGGTTGCCAAGTCTACATTGGGAGATTCCTGGAGATTCCATCCTCCCAACCAGACATTTCCTCCTGAGTAACAATTGTTGCCGATCTCCAGGTGAGGGCTGAAGATCACTCAAAATTACAACTGCTCTTCAGGTAGCAGAGATCAGTTCCTCTGGAGAAAATGGTGGACTCTGTGTCATTATACCCTGCTGAGGTCACCACAGCACATTGATGCTGAGTGCCCAAGGCCTTGGCACTCTCCCAGAGTCTCTTTTTAGAGCTCGTATTTATTTCCACAACGGGCCTTATTCCTAGTTGTTTATAACTGTAATTAGAACTGTATAAGAAGACAGAAGTCTCTAGTGTAATTTGTACAGTATGCCAGATTATTCTGTTTGTTTGTATCACCTGAAGGTTGGCAATACTAGTTCCCTTGGAGGAAATGGCTATTTTGGAGGGTGGAGTCCATGGCATTATACTTGTCTGAGGTCTCCCCTCCTCAAACCGCAGCCTCCCCAGGCTCCACTCCTCAAATCCCCAGGAATTTCCCAACCTGGAGCTGGCCACCTCATTTCCTTCCTAGCTAACCATCAACCTACCGTTATTTCCTTTGCTAATATTTGTTTGGGACAAAGCTAACAGTAACTTGAGATTGTGTTGATATCCCAATGAACAAAACAATGGTTTAGTATTTGCTTACAGATGTGTTGTGACTCAGGAAATAAGTTTTTGCCATTATAATTATCTCAGGAAGGAGACCAGTTTGGAGTGTTAAGACATTGCCTAAAGAATCCCTTTAAGTCTTCAGTAATAGCATCCTGTGTTGTCACAGACACTGACCATTGTTTGTGCCTAGAATCTGAAATAATCTTGGCAAGAGTGTTAGCTTTATGATGATCTTTTTTACAAACAATACTTGGAAACTTCACTTTGCATTTTGATAATTATTTCTGAGTTTGATCAAGCTTCTTTCCCTTCCTTGGCATTTTGGCATATCTTCTCTGGGTATGGGGGGGAGGGCGTTCTAGCTGCTGCTTTTTCTATTTTCTGGAGTCGCCTGAAGCCCTAGATTACTATACGGTGCTGGCATAACACCAGTTGGTTCAGCAACCCCTACAGCTTTCATCAGATTCTTGGTACCATACAGGATTCCCTCTTGTCAGTTCCATGACTGCTCCAAGGTAAAATCATATACATTTAGGAATTTTGTCATGAACATGCATTTACCAGTCCATTTGAGGAGAGTGGAAGTCACCCTTTACTACAAGACTTTCTGCTTTGCTCACCTCTGTTATTTCCAACTAAGATCATTCTCAGAGTTCAGCTCAGGTGTCCTCCTAGTTTTAAGTTATCTGAAATAACACCCGAAACCATTTCTCTTTCTTACAAAACATGAATGCATGTAAAAGCCAAACTACATGTGACATTTGAGATTTGAGGTGTAATTACAGGTGGGGGATCTGCAGAAGATGGGGTTAACTCCCCCCTCCTTATTGCACCAGTTGAAAATGCTCTTTCCTCAAGCTACTTTTAGCATTGCTGAGGGGAAAAAGTGGAACCTGATAAGGGTGGGGAGGGAGTTTGACTAGGGAAATAGCTGGTTTTGGACACTATATTATATGGTAAGAGAATACAATAATGGTTTTCCAACTTCATATGTAGTTTGGCCCTAAATTCAAAATGAAATAGACGAAGCTTTAGTTGCATCAAATGTCTTTAAGACTGCAGCACTATCTAGTAACATGAATCTTTGCAAGATCAGACTTTATTACATTACTAGGTATAAGGCCCGTTGTGGAAATAAATACAACGAGTTCTAGAAAGAGGTTCTGGGAGAGTGCCCTGGCTTCAGGCACTCAATGACAATTTGCTGCGGCGATCTCAGCAGGGTATAATGACACAGTCCACCATTTTCTCCAGAGGAACTGATCTCTGCTACCTGAAGAGCAGTTGTTTATATCTTTGGCTATGAAATAATCTTATCAAAAGAGCATTTTTATTTAGCTCATTTATACCACACATTTTTTCTAAACGGGAACCCAAAGCAGCATGCATCTTTCTTCTCTCCTCCATTTTAGCCTTGCTGTAACCCTGCGAGGTTAGTTAGTTCATGTGACTGGCCCAAGGGATTCAAGCCTGGGTCTCTCAGATCCTAGTCTGACACTCAACTATACCATCCCACTAGCTCAGGATATTTTCTGGATAGCAGAGGGAAGATGACATGCCAACCTCCCCAGTGATGTACTGGCAAGATACACTGTCCTGGCTCCTGCTTATTCCTTTCTCTTCTTTGCACCTGAGTTGTAACTGTAGGAAGGGATTTTACATCCCTTCCAGAGGGCAGTTTGATGGGCTGCTGGTTTATACTGTACCTTTAAGAGCAGACTGAAAACTTGCAACATCACTGTTGTAAAGTCACTTGGCACCCTGTCAATCATTAAGTTAGCAAAATGGATTAACCCACAGATAAGCCGGGGAGGGCGGGGTATAAATTGAATAAATAATAATGATAATGATGATGATGATGATACGGTAGGGGATCTCTACAAACTCAGGGAACTCACTAAGTATGCCAAAAAGTGCCATTTTGTAGCTTAATCACTACCCCACTGGCTTGATGAGAACTGAATATGATCCATTAGCACAGAATATTAACAGCAGCAGAGAGTTAAGGCGGGGAGGGGGGATCCCCTGCTCAAATCCTGAGCAAACGTATAGACTCTGCCAGGGGAGATTTTAAGGGAAACTGTTTGCCCTATCTTGCAATTCTTTGTTGGCTCTCAGCTTGTTTAGGCAAAAGTTAATTAAAAAATTGCAACACTTGTGCTGCAACTCTGACATTCAGCAGTACTGACCTATCTGATCCTTAAATTAGTAGCCAATATTGTATTGGGCAATTTAATGCAGGAGCACATCAAGCCTGTGCTAAAGTTGTTGCACTGGCTACCAATAGCGTTCCGGATTCACTTCAAGGTGCTGCTTTTGACCTTTAAAGCCCTTTATGGTCAGGGGCCTGCCTACCTGAAGGACCGCCTTTCCCCCTCATGTTTCCCAGAGAGCACCGCGATCTGGAACACAAAACCACCTGGCCCTCCCTGGGCCTAGGGACGCCAGGTTGATGGTGACTAGGACCAGGGCATTCTCCCTGGTGGCACTGATGCTCTGGAATGAGCTCCCTAGCGAGATCAGAGCACTGCGGGACCTCTAACAATTCCACAGGGCCGTGAAAACAGAGCTTTTTTGCGAAGCGTTTCAGCAGAAATGACTATATCGGCCGTGCTGCACTTGCACTTTATTTTATGACATTGCCACTTTAAATGGGTTTTTACTGTATTTATTTGTACTTTTATTGAGTTGTATTTTAAATGTATTTATACTGGTTTTCAGAACTATTGTAAGCCACCCTAAGCCGCTCTGCAGGAGGGCAGGATAGAAATTAAATAAATAAATAAATAAATAAATGTCTGTTTGCCCTGACAAGTTTGATAGCTACAAAATAGAAGTGATTGCTTTTATTGGTCCAGTTACCATCTTGATAAACACATATCCAAGTTTTGATACTTTGTTGGGAAATCTTCACTGCGCGTAATTAAACTTTCTTCACATCACTCAGGAATTGGAACTTAATACTAGCCCAGGCTGCTAATATTTTAGCTGAATGATACTTAAAGATACATCAATTGTTTCCAAAGGACTTTTTAAAAGGAAGGTTCAACAGGATCTTCATGGTGAAACCCCACTTCTCCTTCTGACTCAGGCAACCACCAATCTGATGTACTCTGCTGCCCATACTTTTGTTTTAAAAGGCATGAATGTCACTAGCTCTGAATGTTGACTCTTCCCTCTTGCTCCAGATGATGACATTTAAGAATTAAGAGCAGCATTTCGAGAGCCTTGTTTACTGAGGCATTTTAAAAGGTTTTTTTTAAAATAAATAAATAAATAAAAACAATTATGCTGTAGAGTAATCACAGCCTTTCCCGTGTGGGAAACACTGTCCCACTTCTCAGTAAGCATGGAAAGGTCAGTACTTACTCACAGGGAAGTTTGCAAGCATCGCAGCCACAGTGATCTAGCTGGGATTTGGAAATGTTGCTCGATGGTTTGTACCTCGTGGCCTGTTTTGAAAAAAGTAGTACTAGAAAGCACGTGCCATTATCTCACTATCACCATGAGGAACGACAGCCTGCATCCTGCACTGTATCCTCACAACAACTATCCTGTCCTGTGAGGTACGGAAGATTCAACCAGACTCAATCTTTCATAGCAGCGGGACGGCTGGATTACCACAGTGGCTCTTCAGAGTGAAGCAAGACAGTCACGGGCACACCATTCAGCGCAATCTTAAATTCACTGACTACCTGCTATAGCCGCCAACGTGATTACAGATTAGACAAACGTGACTAATGAGTCACAATTTTACCGCCGCACTGAGGCAGCGGCCTCTCAGCGGATCTGAGGCAAACCCAAGGAGACGCCTCGCCCCCTTCCATGTTGCCACGTTCCAATCGATCACTTCAGCACGGCGATCATCATGATTGCAGGCAGACGCCGCGTCAAAGGTGGTTCCTCCTTCCCGTGACCAAGGAGGTCCCTCTGTGCGCCTCTTCTCTCCCGTACGATTGGTGGGTATAGCTGCCATTCGGTTGTCGTAACAGGAGCTGGGAGAGCGCGCACGCCCAGTCGTGCTGGCCGAGTCGAGGAGGCTTCAGCGACGAGGACGTCGCCGGTGTCGCGCCAGCCCCTCCCCTTGCCCTCGTGAACGCGCCCAGCCGCTCGCCTCTCTCCCTCGGCTGTCTTTTCCTCCACGGTGCTGCCTGACAGGAGGCGACATGGCTCCGCGCAAGAACCCTAAAAGCGGCAGCCCCGCACCGGGAGCCCGGAGAGGTCGGTAACGGCCGCATGGTGCCCACCGAGGCCTATATGGGAGGGAGCGGGGAGAGACACGTATCCCGCCTTTTCCGCTCTGTGGTGCCGCGGGGCGAGAAACGTGGGGGGTCCCTCAGTGCTGCATGTGGAGGAGACTCGTAGAGGGGAGGAAAGTGGAGGTTGGGGGACTTTGCCTGCCCCCGTCGTCGTGCTTTTGAAATCTGGCGCTGCGGAGTTCAGTTTTCTCCTACCCAATCTCAGCGCGCCTCTTCACTCCTTTTCTCTCGGCTTCGGTCTGGTCCCCTCTAGTTGTGGAGTTTAGAGAGGAGAGAATAGAACCCGAGATTCCGTCTCCCGGCCTTGCAGAGCTCCAGCTGCAAGCTCTCTCTAATCCCTCTACCTCTGACCTCCTCCCTGAAAACACACAGGCGTACACCACGAGCCCTGCTTGGTCTCTTTCTCCTCCCACTCTGTACATAGTCCACATCTCTCTCAGCTGAAGGGCAAGAGCTGCTTGGAACACGTTCCGCACTTGCTGGAGGGAGACGTTAGAGACCCATGCTGAGTGATGTACGTGCATATGTGAACTGCATCCTTTCTCTCCCCCCCCCCCGTTAGATTCCTAAGTCATAACAGTGTGAATCCATTCCCAACCCAGCTGGGGTCACCTCCAGGATAGTGCAGGAGAACTAATGCAACCTTTTCATGGGGGCTTGTCACCCTGCAAATCTGTAACGCTTTATGCCCCATGGGGTGTTTGATCAGAATAAAAATCTAATTCTCTGTCAAAACTCTCCAGAGGTACTTGTTCAGAAATCTGGTTATTAGATGCTCTTTGGTGATCACTACTTTGCTATGCAATTGTTTGTTTGATGCATCCTGAACTAAATAGTTAACTGCTGGGAAAGATCTGTATAGAACAACAAATGCTGTTGTGCCATCCCATCTTTCTCCCTTGTGCCCCCCCCCCATTGTACATGATAGAAGCCTTTTTTGTGGGCTGATGGGGCCTTAGTTACCAACTTCACAGAATCATGGCGTCTCCTCCAAGTGGCGGATCTAGAATCCTTTTTCTTGTTAGGTATGGTATTTTTGGTATGCTATTTAAAGAGCATTAGAGATAGGAAAATACTTTATTTTCGGTTTTCTTACAGTGCTGGTAAAATTAAGGTTTTCTGCTTCCAGGATTGGATTAATGATTTAATATGACCTTCCCCTAACACAACCAGGCTCAGAAAGAAAACCTGGCCCAATGAAATAAAAAAATATATTGCATTGTATCATGGCAGTCCTTCAGCCAAAATCATGCCCAGTTGTGCTTTTATGCCAGATGTTTGTAACTGCTGTGTGATTTAGCAATAGTAAAATAAGACTTGACAGGTATTGCTACTTGTACTTCACAACAGGTAAATCTGTTGTGAAGGAACATGCATAGAAAACTGGTATCTCACAGCTCATCCACTGACACAATAGTTTGGAAGTATAATTTCTTTTTGTGAAGCTAGTGTCTAGGTGTGTGTGTGTTAGCCATTTTAGACCTCAAGACAGGGTACTGTTCAGCTAGTCTGGTTTGCTCTCTATAAGAATTTGTAGAAGATTAACTTGCTGCCTATTTAGAATCTTTTTGTTTGCTCTGTTGGTCTGACATGAACATCTTTTGTTTGCTGTTCTGCTGGTCGGAGAATTGTGAATTACAGGGTGTAGTTCAGTTATATAAGTTGTGAAATGGGAGTAGTAGAGGCTATGTGGATACCACTTTGTGAGGAGGCAGTGTTGAGAGGATTAAATATTTTAGGATTGTGTAATGAGGGTGGTTGGCTGGCAGAACATTTAACAGTTTGTGATGTGAACTGATACATGGTGGCTTCACTCTAAAAATGGTATAGATGTATTTAGAAATACTGGCTTTTCATCACGCTGTGCTGCTCTGGCCAACAAAGAAGTTAAACTATCAGAAAAGAAAACTACAACTTTGTGGTCTGGCAGCATCAGATTTCATGTAAAACTTTTAAAGTATCTTCACTAGATTTTCCAGCAAGAATTGTAACTGTTGCCTTGACAATAAGGTACTGTCTTTGTACTTGGTCACTCTCTCATCTTCCCTAAAATGTTTACGTGTCAGACAATGAGAAGAGAGTGAGGTAGAACCAGATGGTTTACATCTGCGGGTTGCATTTGAGTCAACCCCCCTCCCTTTTCTTCCTCTCTACTGGCATTTTCTAGTAGTAATGTGTGTCCCTCTTGAAACTTGCAAAATGCTTGCAGAATAAATAGAAAATTCTTTACGTAAGAGGAGGCCACACCTGATAAAAAGTGATAAGTAGATCTTGTAAGTATTTGGCTCATTTTAGCTTGAATGGTCTCACAGTTTTTCCCCAAACCATGTATTTGAATAGTTGAAAAAAGTGGCTTTAAAAAAAGGGCTCCAAAACATCATGATAGTGTAAACAAGTCTTTTATGAAAATGTTATTTCAACTGAATATTCTTGATTGGTGTATAAGTCCCATACATCACAAGGGAGTTTAATTTATGAGTAATCATGTGTTATACTAAAAAATACACCTATTGATGAACAGGGCAAGCCCAAGCAGAGTTGCACCCTTCACCCTTCTAAGCGCATTGATTTCAGTGGACTTATAATGGTATAACTCTCCATAGAATTGCACTGGAAATGGTGTATGTTAGCTATTTTATTTTATCTTGCAGTGTGGAAAATGTACTCCCCCCCCCTTTGAAAATGCTTGTCAGTTTCCAATATGTTAGCATGTAAATTCTTATGGGACAACAGAAAGTACTATCTGCTTTAAGGAAATGTAGAGCCCAGTCCTAGTGGTTCAGAAGTAAACCCTATAGACTTCAGTGCTGCTGTGTCCAACATAGCATCTTAAGAATGACAGTCTTGCAGCACATTTATTTGAAAGCAGGTTCCTCAAAGAATAGCTGGGCTTATCCAAGTAAGAATTGTTGCCTGGATATATGTTTATCACAAGGTGAAGAATAATCTTCCTTTCTTTCACTTGCAATGGAAAACTGCATATTCATGCTTATATTACCTCTCGTTTCACCTTAGCCAGGTTTGTGCTTGCTCTGAGAGTCTGTTTGAATGCTAACAATGGAATGTGTCCAAATAGCTATGTAACTGTAAAGTTTTAGAATGTGATTCAGTACAGTGCCTCAGCCCTTTTACTAGTTTAATTAATAGTGATTAGGGTGTAGGTAAACAGTTACTGTTTGACTTTTTACTTATTTGATAGTGTGGGGAGAATGATGACTTTTCCCAACTGAGTAAACTTAGGCGTTCTTTGTGGATGACTGCCAGAATGGGGTAGTGAATGTTATTCAAAATAGGAAACATTGTTCACAACAGTCAGAGAGATGGGATTTCTCATTTCTGTGGTGGTGATGATGATGGAAATGTAGTCTTCAGGCTTCTTTATGCATCCATATTATTAAAAATCTAAACTAGAAATATTAAAAGCATAAATATGACAGTACAGACATTTGAAAATGTACATGTGGGTATGCTCATTATACAGTCAGGACCAGCTGTTGTGTGAAAAGTTAATCCTAAAATTTGTGCTAGTATAATGAGGATCAAAAAGGAAATTAAATTTGGGTATACCTCCTAACTTAATTGCATTCAGTTTCTAATTCTTATTTGTTTTTAATAGCTTCTTCATTTTAAAGTGCCCAGTAATGACTCATGTATCTGATATATTTTACTTGGATCTGAAATATAGTGGCTTTTGTATAGCTATCAGCTTAATCTAATAATAATCCTCATCATGAGGCTGCTGAAGGTGTTCATTTGTAGTGAAGCAATTTTGCTCTCAAGGCATTAATATTTCATAATTATGCCAGCAGCTTTCAGGGGTTGATGGCTTTTAATAATAAAGACCCAATCTGTCCTATCTCTTGTAGCATCACAATTTTTGTAAGGTTCTTCAGATTCCTCAGTGATTCCTCCTTCCTGTCCTGTTTTAATTGATGTTTATATTTTATTTTATGTGTATTTTAACTTTGGTTTTAATTATGTGCTTTTATTTTGTTCTAATAGATTTTAAGATTTTTTTTATATGATAACTGCCTTGATGACACCGATGAGGGCAGAAAGGCTGGGTATGAATTTAGTAAATAAACAATAAATATCAAGAAAACAATGCAAAGTGGCCAAGAGAGCAATCCTAAGCAGGTCTACTCAGAATGTAGTCCCATGTTATTCAGTGGGACTTATTCCCAGGAAACTGTCCTTAGGCTTTCAGCCCAAATCAATCATATTTGTGTCATACCCTCTTATTATATATTCAAGCAGAGCAATGTAGAGTGCATATGCAACCTGAAAGATTCTGTGCATTTCTAGTTTCATTAGATTATGCAGAATTCTTGTAAGGCTATGCTAAACCCTATCCATTAACTCTCTGGACAAACATTGATGCTTACCTCATTCTCTCACTGTTGTCAGAGAAATCCTCTAAAATGATCTGTCTGCCAAAAAGGACATTCCTATCCCTTTGGGTGTCCTTTGATTTCTACATCTCACATCTTCCATATCTTGAAAAGATTTAAGGTACTTTTAAAAGTTTAATGGAAAATTGTTTAAAATCAGTAAAGACCCTTACCACAATTATGCAAAATAACCCTAAGCGTCCAGTGAATTAGACAAAAGGGGGGATTGCACCTGTTTCTTTATCTGCTCGGTATAAGGAAGGCGGCATTCAGGTGAAATATAAAAAGAGGCATCAGAACAGATCAGTGGACTGTGAACATGTAAGATTGATTCAGATGTCTTCCTTTAGAAATATGTATATTATCATCAATTTCTCTGGAAACATACTTTTTATAGCTGTGTCACTTGAGTATTACACAGATTTTTATGATGCCTACAAGTTTGCCAGATGGTTTCAATATAGACATCATAAGTCAACTGAAATCATGATACAAATTATTGTTTTCGATTTATATCCCACCTTGCCCGCACATTATGAAGTAGTACTTCGACATTATGAAGTAGTACTACCATAATTTGATTCCTGGTTCTAATGGTGCTAGTGCATCATTTGCAGAGGTAAAAAGGAAATTGAGGTAAAGGTGGGCAATCTGAATATGTTTAGTTTGTTGGTGTGATCAGTGTGAGAAAAGCATATTTGAAGTCACTGTGATGTATTAATTAGTGTATCAGATGGAGCAGGGAGATACAGATTTGATTCCCCATTCTGCCATGGAAGCTTTGTTGGTGACCTTGGGCTAATCATTGGGGTGGATCCAACTAATTTTTCCGCTCAGTCTCACCTAACTTCCCTCTTTACTGCAGCCCCTGATTTCATATGGCTTTTATCCATGGAAGTCCCGTGACCTCTGTGTCCATTTTAGAACGGATATATTGTGACAGTTTACAGAGATTTTCAGGTCTGGAAAAAAAGTTACTTGTTTTTTCTTATTTCTAAGCATTCAAAATACAAAAGATGCCATGCTTTAAACTTAATGGCTAATTGGATTCTTCATTATAGGGCATTTATGCAAAGAAGTTTTGCTTGCACCAAGGTGATTGTTTCCTGATGTACATCATAAACTGGTAAAGTGATTGGTTTAAAAACAACAACTGCAGTGACTGATAAACCTGTGTATTTTCTAACAATACTCACTAACTTGCATGGAGAGTTTTTGTTTGTTTTTGATTTGCAGTGGATTGAGAGAACTAAGGCTGGAAAGTACTTCCATTTAATGAGTGCCATCATCAGAGTTCTAGACTCCAGCTTCATAAGATCTTTTAAACATATTTTTCAGTACTTGGAATATGCATTGAAAACTTGCAATGGTAAAAATTTGTTCAGCTTCTTAAGTGCTTTTGGTTAAAGATAAATCCGTGGTGTGATGTCGAAATGGTGTGTCTATCTTTGACAAAGATCATCTCTCAAATTCTGAAATTGTTCTCTAAATAAGCATTATTTGGTTAAGGTAGTAAATGCAATAGGAGAAGAATCTGTGAATGATTAAAGAGTTATGTGTATCAGAGGATTTGTATTTTAGCATCACTATCTAAAAGAACAGATCCAAAAAGTTCTGTGTAATGGTAACTGGGCTGAGTTTTGACAGCACTGCAGAAGAACTGGGCTACTAATCTCTGGTTCTAGCAGGGCTTTTGAAAGCTGCATGAAAAACTGTAACAGGTATTGCTTCCTACTTCAGAGGCATAGAAGCCTTGCTAGAACAAAAGCATGGCAATCACTCATAAGAACAGTTTGTCCAGTTGGTGGTGGTTTTGTTGAAGACCTTGGTGGTAGTCTGCATGTCACAGGATTAGGAGGGAGATAGATATGTAAGACAATGCACAGTATTAGATAATTCGTATGTATACTGTGAACATAAACTTTTTCAAGATTATTTTTCTTTAAATATAAATAACCTTGACAATAGTTTATATGCTGTGTTTTAATAATTATACCTTATTAATTATTAAACAAATGCTTATATGTATACAAACTATAATTATACATATACAGTGATTTCAATATTATGAAGTTTAACTTAATATCTAAATATGCTGGTTGTCCTACCTACTCTGACTATATGAGAGGAAAATAAGTATTGCATACTTTTTAGTTTCTCCCCAAATTTCTGTTCTTTTTTTTTTTTTAAATCATCCCTCCCCAGCCCCTGTAGTTCTGAAATTATCAGAAAGTTTACATCTCTGGTAGTGTAGAGAGGGTGCCACTGCATAGCCCAGTGGTCCCCAGCATGTTGTCCTTGAACACCATGGTACTAGCTGACACTGTTCCTGGTGTCTGCCAATTGTTTTTAAAATGTGGGTGGGGCCAGGTAGGACTTGTGCCCAGCAAGGCTTCTCATTGACCATTTGAGTTTTGACTGGCTGTACAGATTTTTAAAACGTTGCTTTGGCAACAGCTGCCACCAGAGCACAAAAATCTCCAATGTGACTGAAAGTAAGCTGTGGCAGACGTTCTGTGGCTGGCTCGGCCTCCTGTGGCCAGCAGCCATTTTATGGCTGCTCCCACCACACTGTGCCAGAATTCGAGAGATGCCTGCAGGCTCAAAAGGTTTGGGGAACCCTGGCATAGCCTTTTTCTCTTAGGTTTGGGTCAAGACAGTATTCACCTAGCAATCAGAAGTAGCAAGCATTTCCTCAGCAGTTCCTTCTTGTTCCACTTACCTGTCTCCTATTGTTTATCTTGTAAGGAGTATATGGCAGAAGTGGCTGTTTAACCAGCAGTACCAATACTTGGTGTAGAGTGCATGATGTTTTTTAACAAAATGTACTCTATGATTTTTTTATAGGGCATGGTGGAAGTTTATTTTCAGGTGGAGTTTGTAATCAACAGTTATTATGTGATAACAGCATATTTAACTAATTGAGTAAGGAGGATTATTAAGATTGTATATAAGATTATATAGTTTCTTATAATTGCAGGCATTGGTGAGTAACAGGAGACATTCTGGCCTTTTGTTTGAGTACTTTCTATGCTTTTTTTCTTAAAGATTTGTATCTAGAGTCTTGAGGCTGAGTACCAAGAGTTCTGTGAAGACAAGTGATACTCCTCTGTACCTTCTGTATTCATTGTTATCCTTTGTGGTTTGGTGCTTATGCAAAGTCCCTAAACTAAAGACCATAAAGAGTGTGTCTTTTGGAGTGTTGAATCCTGGGATATGGAGATACTGATTAGTTCAAGATAGAAAAAGGAGTACAACAAGGTTGCATTCTTTCACTTTTCCTATTCAACCTGTATGCCAAAACAATCATGAGGAAGTTAGAGCTGGAAGAATCAAAAATTGAGGTAAAGATTGGAGGAAGGAATATCAACAGTCTTTGATATGCTGATGACACAACCCTCCTCTCAGAAACTAAAGAAAACCTGGAATACCAGATCAAGAAAATCAAGTGAGAAGTTTGGCCTCTTCCTAAACATCAAAAAGACCAAGTTCATGACCACCGAGAAGAAGAGAAGCATCAAAATAACAGTTGACACTGAAGAAATCGAGTGTGTGGAAGAATTAACTTTCTTAGGATCACAGATCAACCAAAATGGTGAATGCAATCCAGAAATAAAACGTTGAATCATGAATCGAATATGTAAGAGCAAGCACATCAGCCTAGCAACCAAATGCAGATTAGTCTGTGCTATTGTGTTCCCCATAGTAACCTATGGCTGTGAAAGTTGGACCATGACGAAGCAAGACAGGAGGAAAATCGACTCATTTGGCTGTGATGCTGGAGAAGGCTCCTGCGCATTCCTTGGACATCAAAAGTGACAAACAAGCAAGTATTGAAGTGCATAAAACCAGACATGTAATTGGAAGGAAAAATCATAAAACTGTGACTTAGTTTGGCCATGTCATGCAGAAGAACTCACTAGAAAAAGCAATTATGCTTGGATTAGTTAGCAGCAAAAGGAAACCGGGCTGCCAAAGAACACGATGGCTAGACCCCATAAAAGTTGACACCGGCCTGAGCATGGAACAACTCAAAGAAACAGTACAAGATTTGGAAAACGTGGAGAGAGGTGGCCTATAGAATTGCCAAGAGTCTAACATGACTGAATGGCTAACAACGACAACAACAAATACTGGGGTTTATGTCCTGATGTGCAAAGATAGGATCTTGAATTAGTATCCTATTCTCTGATGTGGTGGGTAGAGAAGGAACTGTGTGGAATTATAATGGCTTCCCTCTCTTCACCAATTTAGTCGTTTACCTAGGACAGCTGTTTTGCTTTCTTTTGTGTCAAGAGAGGCAGGGCCTAGCCACAGGAAGGACAATATTCCGGAAACTGGACATTCCTTTGAATCCTTACTACCACAGCTCTGCTGTTTTTTCACATTATGCCTTTGCAGCTATGACAGCACAATGCTTTCACTGACTCAGTTCCATCAGCATAGTGACATCACTACACTATCATAACTGGGAGTTATATCAGCACAAAAAATGTGGCTGCAATCCTATTCTAATCCAGTTGTCATAACTCAGTGATATGTTTGTATCACTAGTTTTTTGTGCTCTCAAGTCACAGCTGACACTGTGGGGTTTTAAAGGCAAGAGACGTTCAGAGGTGGTTTGCCATTGCCTGCCTCTGCATCATGACCCTGGCATTCCTGGATGGTCTCCCTTCCAAATAACAGGGCTTCCGAGAGCTGACAAGATCAGGCTACCATGGGCTACGTAGGTCAGGGGAAACATTAGGCTTGCAGAAAAACCTAATTTTGAGGAGAAATAACTTAAGGGTAAACCCACCAAATTGTTTAATGTGCTGTCTGTTTGCATGCAGATGTTGTATTTGTTAAAAGGCCAAGAATTTTGGGGCAAAAACTGTCAGCTGATGTAGGTCAGATTGCCTCTGCTGCTCATCTACGGTCCATTCCTTTACTTATTCTGATGCCTACCCCCGCACACCTACTTCCCTGTTTATTATACAATGTGGTGGTGGAAAGGTGGTTAGTGAACAAATTATTGGTTGGCTAGAAAGGAAGCAAACTGAGGAGGTAGGGGGGAAAAAAGGAATATGGCAAAGGGGGGGAACGGGGGAACAGGAGAGGAGACCAAGATGGAGGACAAGCTAGTGGTGGCAGTGAGGAAGGGGTAAGAGCGCATGGGTTTTCCCTTTCTCCATGATTCTTTCTTGTATTGGAATAGCTAAAGATCTGGTCAACCAGATATAAATTTAACAATAATAAACATAACCTCTTGTATTGTCTTTTTTCCCCCTGTCAAGTCATCTTTCCCTCTTTCACTCATGATTCTTTCTTCAAAACTTGTATGTCTCATTTTCCCCCCCAGGAAGGTTGTGAGTGATTTTTATTCAGCTAGAGTAAAAAATCATTATTAAATTACACAGTATATTAAATTTATTTATATTAAATTTGGAATATTCAGAATAGTATTTGGTTCAGTCTTCGTTTTCTTGTTCCTCTGTATGATTTCTGAACAGAGAGTTTTCACATTCTCTATGTATCAGAAAGCAGCAAGGCACAAATAATGTTACTCAAATGATGTCACAAACTGATCTTCCTTTCCTTCCATAGGCCCTCATCTCTATCACTGCCCCTTCATACCTCAGTGTCCACTCTTCTTGTAGGTTCCTTTGTGTTAGGCAAGCTTTAGACGTGTTCTCCAAGCATGTATATAATGATTTTTTTTTGTCATTTTCAAATACTTTCAAATACTGCTGAAAGCACCTAGGAGATATAACTAGACTATGCTTTCTCCTCAGAGTGTCTTGTTCCTCAGTCATGGAAATATTTGGGGCAGGAAGGTATTTGTATATAAACTTGTATACCTTCTTTTTCTGCAACATTGGACCTAAAGCATTTTACAGATTTATGCATATATTTTTCTTCTGCCAGCTAAAAATTACAGGAAATGTATTCATCTACTTGAGTAGCTTTACATTTTTTAATAGTCCACTGTATTTATGTTATTTCTATTCTGCCTTTCTCACTGGTGGTTTATATACTGGTGAATTACACAAGAGTGAGGCAATACAATCAGCAGGGTGGAACATGCAGTAAACAATGAAATAGGATTTGGGTTATAGAACCAACCAGAAATCTAAAAGACAGAACTGAAGCAAAGCATAAATTGTGAAATACTAGGCGATTACTTACACTGATGCATTTGAAATAGGGCACTAAAGGTGTGACTGGAATGAGCAGACTTTAAGCTTGCTGAAAATCAAAGCAAAGGCTTACCCCATTCTTCCTGGTGTCTGAAGGCTACATTGGGAAATACCTTTTACTTATGTGATTTTGTGTTGAGTTATTTGAAAGTGAGGCTCTTGCTTGCAGAAATTAATGATGTATAAGTTAAAAAAAAAGAAAATAGATGATAATTGCAAAAGTCTCAGTGTAATGAGAAAATGGTGACTGCAGAAATCTGATTGTTTACCATTTATTTATTTGTGCACTTTGAACCTGCTTTTCTTCACTCAGTGTCAGAAACAAAAACCTATTAAATGCCTTGATTGTTTAAACCCAGGTTATTTAGCAACAGTTCCACCTGCTATTAATAAACTAAGCCACATGGTGTGGAGGGGGGAATCCAGGCAGTAACTGCTCTGCAATTGATGACAGTAGCTATCCAGGTCACTTCCTTCTTTCCAAGAAACAGCTTCCTTCTACACTTCCAGGGGCTGGATGGGAAGGGACAGAGCAAGTGGTAACCATTTTGCCCATGATGTCAACAGTCTTTCCTCAGGGATCCTATCCTTTAAATAGACTAACTGTGGCACAGAGGAATGAATAGCTGTCTTTTGCATGGTGAGACATTATACATTAGCAATAGAGAACACAACTATACATTCATGGAAGTAACTTATTGGGGGAAAGGGCTTATGTGGGAAATGGGAAGGAATTACTTTAATCTGATTAAGGGAGAAGTTGGCGTTGTCTTCCTCCTTCAGCAGTTCTTTTCCTGCCTCTACAAGGAGTACAGGGATATTTGAGATGTCCTCCTTTGCTGAACTTATAGGATAGCTTTGGCCTCACCACTGACCTCGGCTTTTTGCTTTCTACAATCCTTTCTGCCTTCTTCACTCTGTGATATTTTTATTTGTAAAAAATTCTCTTTAGCTGAGCTATTTGCACCTCAGTTGAGACTATGGCTGAAACTCTTCTGAAGAAGCCTTTGATTTCTCAGCAGAGGAGCTCATGGAAATTTTGCTGGAGCCTAAACCTTCAGACATAATGCACTTGTCACTTGGTCTTTGATGCAGTCTTCCTGAGAGCATTCTGAAAGGATGCTAATGGCCACTTTCATTGCCAAATCAGTGGTGCAACTGGAGTGCCCTGAATGGGATCTGTAATCAGTTCAGTACAGGGTAGCTGTTATTGCCACAGAACAGGAGAGTAAATTACCCTCTATCTCCAAAATACAGGGAATGACTTTTCCCTGCAGGCAATATAATGGTTGTGTCATTTTGTGGCCCAATAACTGGCCCCTAGAGGCACGGAGGAATAGGCATCTGTCTCCAGAGGAGTGGGGGAGACTCCACCAAAGTCTCTCTCAGTCTTTTATCTGGCCAAATCCTTCATAAGCGTATTTAGTTCAGTTTGCCCCTTAAAGGATGCAGATATCAATGGCTGCAGAATCCTTGATGATCAGCAGGGAGCAGCAAAGATAGCCTAGCCAACCAGGCAGTCAGAAAATTCTATTGACCCAGTACTTTGTCTACTTTATGCTGTATCAGGAATCAGTGGAGGCACTCAGGATTCTGTGATACATACCAAGTTGGCCTCCTTATCCAGTATTAAATCCTGAATGAGGGATATATTTATTTGAAACTGAGCTGGATATATGCTCATCTTGTAGAGAAAGCAGCCACAGTTGTTTCAGTAAATTTGGCTGTTGGACAGAGAGGGTGTTCTTGTGATGGGATAAAAAGCTTTGCTGCTGGGCGTGGGGGGAGGGGAATTGTTTAGCTAGCTTAGTCAGGGGCCAAGGGGCTTTGCTTTGCCCTGGGTTTCTCTGTTGCGATATGGTTTTTGTTTGTTTGTTTGCTGCGAAGGGTGGAAAAATTGGGATTGAATTCCTCTTTCACATAGCATATTTGTTTAGCAGAATTTTCTTGGTGTCTGCTTTTTTGGTGGTTTCCCTTCCATTTTTTTCATTTTATTTCAAACCCCTTCCCCCTTTGGGTTGCAGTAAAACAAGGCTTTGTTCTTTTGGAGGGTTGGGCTGCTTTTGGAGGGGCTTCAATTTAGTTCTCTGCCATTTTATCCCCCCTCCATGCACTGTGGGCTGCTTTTCATTTTGGGGTGCTCTGTGTTTGTCTTTACTGCCCATTGACTTGACTTTACTGCCCACCGCTCTCTAATTGAACCCCCCCTACTAACCTGCTTCTCTGTGAGGGGTGGTCTGTGTTTGTCAGCCTGCTTCCTGGTACCCACCCGGCCTTGAGGGACTTGTTCCAGAGTAACTGGGGTGTGTACTATAGTGTTCAGCTCTCCACTAGAACCATCGCCACCACTGAGCTGCTTCTCCCTTGGGGGTGATTTGTCTTTGTCAGCCTGCCTCCTTTCCTCCTCCACCCACCCTGCCTTGGGGGAAATGTTCCCAACCAGTGTAACTGGGGTGACCACTGAACTGTCCAACTCTTCATTAGAACCCCCACCCCTCACTGACCTGCTTCTCTTTGGGGATGATTTGTCTTTTGGTAGCCTCCTCCATCCACTCTGCTTCGTTCTGGAAGAGGAGTGACTCAGGGAGTGACTCAGGGTGATTGTAGTGCCCAGTCTCCACTCCTAGCTTGAAACTTCCCCGCAACTGACCTGCTTCTCCTCTGGGGGGCCTATCTATCTGTGCCTGTCTCCCTGCTATCCTGCTTGCCTGGCTGCCTGCCTGTTTCTCTCTCTGGAACTTGTCAAGACCCACTTGCTCAACTGTCCTAGATTGCAGTTGGGTTGGGTGCTTGCTTGGTCAGGTCATCGATGTCATGAGAGAGGGTGGGAGGGGTCGCACTTGTGACTATGGGAGGATGTCATCACTTTCCCCTGTGCCAAGTGGTTGTGGGCAATGAGCACAGCCCCCCCCAGTGGAGGATGCCCCCAGCACATCATTGGGGGTCTCAGCGTCCACTTTCCCTGCTCCATCCATATCCATGGGGCTCTCAACTGCACTCAAGAGGTTTTGGCATTGCCTCCAAAGCTGTAGCACAAAACTGTTTGGAAGGGAAGATAGTGATGGCCAAGATTCCCAACTCCCTGCTGCCCCTACTTCCATCGGTATGCCCCCATCTAGCACTCCCCTACCCATTGACAGGAAGCAGCTGCGCCTCTCACCTGCTCCAACCATGGGCATGGGGACAGGGTTCCACTCTGCTGTGTGAAAGTACTTCCACACCCTGGAGAGTAACCCATGTGTGGCAGAGTGCCAGGAGTGCTGCACCCATGTCCAGAGGGGCCAGGACCCACAACACTTGGCCATTACTGTTTTCCAGAGGCACCTGCAAAGGGCACACCCCAGTTTGTTGTTGCTGGAGGCAGGAGTGTAGGCCACTAGTGGGAAGTGAAAGAGGCCTACTCCCACTCAGCAGAGAGAGGCGAAGGGAAAAGGAGGCTACTCAAGGAAAGGCTCTGAGCGCTGTGGTTGGGACTACAAGGCAAGCCAGTCTCTAAGAGGACATGCTCACAAGGACGCTGCCAGTGCTGGCAAAAAGGGCAAGGAGGAGGGCTCAGGAAACAATCACTCACCTCAGTAGTGAGATTTGCCATGGATGTCCAACCATTTGTCCTCGTGGCTGCCTGGTACACCATTACCTCCAGGAGGACCATGAGATGGTGAATGTTGCCCTCCGTGCATTGCACCACTGTGGAGCTGGTCGAGGCCAAGCTCTCCAAAGTGCGAGGCTGAACTGTCCACCAGATGATGGAGCTCTGAAGTGGCTGGCACCGTGGCTACTGCACCCTCACCGCCCACTGGTAGGAACCAGAGGAACTACAAGATGGTTTTTCTGCTCTGCACTCATTTTATCCACAGAGGGAGGGTGGGCCTGGGGAGACACAGCCACCTGCGGGTTGCTCCTGGGGCTCATGCAAGGGGGGCTGGCCCTGCCCTGTAATCATGTTGTCTGTATGCAAAGGGAGGATGGACCCAGGGAAATGCAACCACCCACAACTGTGTGGGTAGCTCTTGGGCTCTGACAGGGCAGACCCTGCCCTGCAGTCCTGTTGGGGGGTGGGGGGGCTAGGGCGTAAGCCTCCTACTGTGCAGGTGAATCCTAGGCCCTGGCAGGGCATTGTAGTTGCCTTGCCTGTGGAGGAAGTGTGGGCCCAGAGAGTCAGCCACCTGCTGTGGTGGTGACTCCCTGGCGAAGGTGGAGAGGGTTTGCACTGCATTCATCTGGTCATTGGAAAGAGGATGGGCCCAGCCAGGGATGTGTCCATCTGCAACAGTGCCAGCAACAGTTCTCTCTTACATGCTTCTGTGGGAAGGTGGGTATCCATCCTGGAGAGGACTGCTGCAAGCTTGATGCTCCCCCTCTACTAGGTTGCATAGAGTCTGTCCTGTCCATTCTGTGGTCCAGAACCCACACTTGACAACATTTCCCCAGAAAACACTTTCATGGAGGCACCTTCTTTGGTGGGCTGTAAGTCTGACCCCCCCCCCCAAAAGCCAGGCATGTAGGGGGGTATCCCAGGGAGGTCTGCCACGAGTTTGATACCTCTAGCCCTCACAGGGCCTGTTGTATAAACTCCTGAACCCGCACTTGTCATCTCCCAAAAAGCACTTTCCTGGGGGCTCCATGTTTGAGGTTCTGTAACTTGGACCTCCCCCAACTCCAATCCACACATAACATGTTGGGCATGTAGGGGGGCATCCTGGGGATGTCCACTGCAAGTTTGATGCCTGTCGCTCAAATAGGGTCTATTCTGTACACTCCAGAACCTGACATCTCCCCCCAAAGCACTTTCCTGCGGGAAACTTGTTTGGGGGTCTGTAACTTTGACCCCAATCCCAATCTGCACATAACTTGTAGGGCATGTAGGGGGCATCCCAGGGAGGTCCACTGTAAATTTGATACCTCTAGCTCACACAGAGTCCATTCTGTACACTCCAGAACCCATGCCTGACATCTCCCCAAAAAGCACTTTTCTGGGGGCACCTTGTTTGGGGGTCCATAACTAGGACCCCCCAAGATCAATCTTCACAAACTTGGTGGGTGGTTAGAGGTGAGTCAGCTGGAGATGCCCTGTGATTTTGGAGTCTCTAGGAGCCTGGGGGGCTTCCCCACCATGTCCTGAACTTTCCAAACTGGTTCGGTTTGGCAGAGCAGCCGGGTTTGGGACATGTCCTGGACCAGGTTTTTTCAGTTTGTTCCCATCCCTAATCAGTAGTGCTACTGTGAAAGGCAATTCGGGCATCTTAAAATAAAAAATTGATGTAAACTGCCCTGAGCCCGCTCATGGAAAGGGTGGTATATACATCAAATAAATAAATAAATATTGTTGACTGATATTAGCAGCACTATTACTATCAACCCACAGTACAATTGGCTGGGTTGTAAATATACGAATATATGAATGCAAACCATCTTTTAAGTGCAGCTATATCAATGGTATCTGTATCAACATTTGTGAAAAAGAGAAGATTGCAGTAGTTGCAGGAAGTTTTGATTTTTCCCTACCTCCTGTTATGATAGGAGGGATTGCCCATCAAGGATGTCTTCCATATCTCTAAACAGAAGAAACAATATCAGTCAGTTCAGTGTTTTGTTTTCTCTGAGCTGTGGAGAAGTTTAATGATGTAGGCACCTAACCTTGATCCTTTTACTTGGTTTACATTCTAATATTTTCAGGTAGGTTTGTTGGTATTTTTGGGAGGGGACAGGCACACTTACTCCCTCACAGGATTCTAGTAGTCTGCATGTGACTCAGCTTCTGATTCCAGGATCAATATCGGTCTCAAGGTATGAGCTTGATTCCTGCAACCTGACTTGCAGGACCATGGAGTCCCACAGACGTCTCTGGTGCATCCTCTTCTGTGCTCAGTTTCTCAAATTAGAACACAGCCATATTCAGTAACAGCAGTAATAATTCTATCTTCTCTTTTCTTTAATTTTGGGTCTCACTATAATGTATCTGAACCATGAGTTTTGCATGTAAAGTCTAGTCTTGTCATTGAATAGAAATCTTGAATAAATGTAGTTATATCTTACCTCTTAATGCATTCACTTTATGAACTGGAATATATCCTGGCATTTGAAATCAAAAGGAATTTACAGCATCATGATTCATTAATTTTACAGCCTGTTGCCAAAATTACCTTGTCCATTTAGTAAAACTAATGAACCCTGTAGGAAAATAATGTAGTGAATAAATGACCTGAGAATGCCATACGGGTGGTTCTTTGATAGTTGGGGTAAAGTTTAATCTTTTTGCTCAACTGCTCTGGTTAGGAAATAAAATGTGGTAGTGTGTTTAACAAAAATGTTGACCAATACAGTACATAGTGTTGGATTGACAGACATTTTAGAAGCTGATGTTTGGTTAATAATCAATTGCATATTTTTTGCCATATAAATGGCAAACACTGATACCTAGAATTCAGTCTACCTTGAATAGCTTTAACACTTTGTTTCTGTAAAGGTGTACTGTTGCCTTTCACATTATAGAGGGAAGTATGCATATATATGTTTGGATAAAGATCATTCTGTTATCTTTATTAATAACTCTGAGTGAAATGCAAAGTGGAGGAAACAAATGAGGGGCCTGCAAGAACCTGCAGGGGTACTTTATTTCCCCTTACATCCCTCCCCCACTATTTCCTCTTTCCCTCCTCGTGACAGTCCCTATACCAGGGGTGTCAAACATGTGGCCTGGGGGCTGAATCAGGCCCCTGGGGGATTCTATCAGGCCCACAGTGGAACTGGCTGTCTTCTGCTTCTTCTTCCAGGTCTGCTGCTGCTGTGTTATTGTAGGTTTGCAGCTTACACATACACACCTGAAGAGCAGACTCAAAATTGCAACAGCAGAGACATTTTGATACAATTAAACAGAGCAAGAGGTGTCAGTTATCAGACACTGTTAAATAAACAAAACATTGCAAGAGTGCTAATGTTTTAAGCATGTTTTTATTTTAAGTAAAAAAATCCCTTTGTGTTTGTGTCCTTTATAAAATTTATATCTCCGCTACCTGGCATTACTTTTTATGATATACATGGTTCGGCCAAACAAGGTCTCATTTATGTCCAATCCGGCCCTCATAACAAATGAGTTCGACACCTCTGCCCTATATCCTCTCTCCTTTCCCTGCTTTCTTCTGTTCTTCTCTTCCAGTAAGCAGCCTACCTTTTATCTGCCTCCCCATCTTCAGCTATATTATTTACTTCATTTATACCCCACCTTTCTCCTCAATGGGGATCCAGAACAGCTTACGTCAGTCACTTCTCCATTTTACCTTCATCAACCCTTTGAGGTAGGTTCAGCTGGGACTCTATGATTCACCCAAGGTTACCCAGTGAGTTTCCATGGCAGTGTAGTGATTCAAACCTCTGTCTCCTGGATTCTAGACTGAAACTCTTAACCACTGCACTGTACTGGCTTCTGTGCAGTGGCCGCTTTTGAACTGTAGTGAGCATCTGGGCCTGCCATTGTTTGCTGCTCAACCTGGCCCCAATGACTCCACCCTGAAACACTAAAACAGTCCTAGAAAGGACCCTGCCCCCTCCTGCTGCATTCTACTGACAGAAACCAAGACTTGAGAGATATCAATGTTGTGGTTGCCTAGTGACTCCCACGATGGCTACTGTAGAAGGCATTTGTTTCTTAAAGGTACAGATACTACTTCTATTTTAAAGGGCTTAACCCTTTAATGTATTTTCTTTTCCAAATTTCAAATATTTTTGCAAACCTGCAACTGTTTTCAGGTTTGTAGAAAGATCTGTCTTGTCTGTTCATCACTCCAGTTTTTGGATTTAAGTATCCACAAATGGGGCCATGTTGAGAATTAGATATATTGGCACACTGAAAATAAATGCATTCTGCATAAAATTGCAAGTGATAGAATAAGTGATTCAGTAGTCAGGTACTCAGGAGATTCTTTTGTGGTGTGGCAAAGGCTCCTTTCTGTTCCAGCTGTATTTGGAGAACTGTGTTTACCAGTGAATCATCTAAAAAGTAAAGAAGAAATAACAGGTGAGATAGACAGAACCTAGAGCTGTTCAGCATCAAGGCCTCTCTGTATGGGGTATTTGTAAAATAAAGCTAGAAGTTTTTTGTGTTTTGGCACTGAAGTAGCTTTTCTTTCCTGCGATTCTATCATATCTAAACAGCATAAGTTTCTTTTTCTTTTTGTTAAGTTTTTAGGTCTTCTTGAAATAAACAGAACTCTTAGGAACTGAGGGTTATGAGATATGACGGGAGAAAAGGGAGTTAAATTCAAGAAGTGGGGTAAGATGGTTAGTTGCTTTAATTTGATTAATACAGCAGTTGCTCTGATAATTTGCCTTGAAGTTTTTAATTATTTTTACTGCTTTCCCTCACAAAGCCAGTTCTTGTCAGTGTGGATTATAGTGTCAAGTCAACTAAAGTAAGTATAGTCTTTTCATTAGATAAAATTAAAGTTATGACTGTAGCTACGCTGTTATCTGAGTAATAGTGAGGTACAAGTGTAGGCCCGCCATACTCACAGGGAGGTTTCCTCACACAGATCGCCTTTCTTGCTGGGTCTGCACCCAGTGTGGCTGCCAGCCCTGTGCCTCTGCTGCCTGCAGGCCTGTCATGATTCCCGGGCTGTGCCATCAGCAGCTGCATTTCCAATGTGGCTCCTAGGCTGCAGTGACGATGGCATGGCTGACATGGCTGCCAGGCTCCAGCTGCATGCCTGATGCATCTTCTGGGCTGTGGCATGCCCAGCATGGCTCCTAGGATGCACAGCCACTTCTGGGCCCAGCACGGAGCCCCAGGCTGTCGAGCCACCTCCTCTGCCACTGGACCCAGGATGGAGCTCTTGGCTGTGCAGCTGCTGCTGAACCTAGCACAGCTCCATGATGCCACCACTGCCAAAGTTAAGTGTGTTCCCTGTGCTTGCGGAGAGAAGGCTCCTGTATCTTTTGGGGGATTTAACACCCTCTGTATTTTGCTTGTTTGTTTAATTTTCAGATTTTTCTGCAAACTTGGGGAGTGCCCTGGTTTTACTAAAAATCTGCTTAGCCTCTGCCTGGCCCCGATCTGTGTATTTAGCTATCTGCAGATGGGGGCCGTGGGTGGCTATTAGAATATAAGATTGGGAAAGGAGTGCTGTAGCCTCCCTGTGGGGGGAAATGCTGAAGCTTTTATCAGATGATTTTGGCTGTACGAGCATTGAGCCCAGCCTGCAGAGAGATGGGGTGGATCCCCTGGATCTGTCAAGTTTCAACTACTCAGCTGTGTATATTGTTTGCAGATCATTGGAGTGAAACATTTAAGCAGGCATCATTTTGCCTTTTCTTGACCACTAGCATCTGAAGAATTCTTAAGTGGCTGTTGCATAATTGTGAAGGACTGTTGGCCCCTCAAAATCCAAGCCTGATGACTTTTCAGGATTGTCAGTATGGCCTGGGGAAAAAAGTTAAGCAGGTGAATTCATCCAATCTCTGTATTTTTAAAATTATTTAATATATAATTTGCACATATGTAGGTGGATGTTCTATTTGTATTGTAAATTTAGTCTTAACCTCTTGCTACCCACCCCAAGCCTTTTGGAAAAAGCTGAGCAGGGAGAAAAGGGGGTGACTTACAAAAAATCCCATTCCAGGAGTTTAAACATGAAGGGGGTTGAAACTGTACTCTTGCAAGAAGGGGGACCTGTGATCACTTCCAGAGGAGGGAAATCCCTTTTCCCTCTCTGCCAGCCACTGCTCTCTGCTCTCTTGCTGTGGGTCTTCAGAAATTTGTTTTAGGTTGAGTAAGCAATTCAGGATAGCGCCAGTGTCTTGTGCGATAGTCTTACGAGCTCTCACTATTTGGAATTCTATCCTACTTTTTCCTTTTCCTATGAACTTGTGGGTTATCCTAAGTTGCTAAAATCAATGTCTTAACTGCTCCAAACCAGTTTTTGATTCCCTGGAAATGGGTTGGATATATAAATACCTGGAGCTTTTGATACTGTTGTTTATGTATTGACAGCTTAACAGTCCTGGCATCTAGTGCTGTCATTGATGCAACAGCCTTAAGAGGCTTCGATGTCAGTGTAATGCCATTCTGTGGTTGTGGTATATCTTGTGCTAATTGTAGATGAGTTTCTAGATATGCACTCCAAAAAGTGTTCAGTAGCTGCGTGTCAGCATTATGTAAATGCACTTGACTGATGCCCAGATTGTACAGACAAGCTTTGTGCCCTGACTTTTGTTTGAGTTTGTTCAGAAGGTTTAATGCTCTTAGAATTTAGTCATCGAGGCATGCTTTCCTGCAATCTTTTTTTTAATCTGTTTGGTTTTGCTTCCCTGGTACGTTGGTTTTAGAGATTAAATGAGATGGAAAAGACCTACTACCCAGGATGCTTTGTTAGTAGGAGGGGGCAAATTTGATTGCTGTCAGCACTGGGTTACCATATGGGTGCTTAAAAGCATTTGGCTTGCAGATGATGACACTAAAAATAGCTTCTGAACATAGTTGCAGCTGGGTCCGATTTCGGGCTTTAGCTGAGTTGGCTGTAAGAAACTTTCTTTGCTGCTGTTGCAAGGCTTATGTGAGGGTGAATTTTTGCTGATTCTATCTTGGACACTGGTTTTATAATCAGGTTTACTTTATTCATGGATAAAAGACCCTGATGCCATGGCTGAAGACTCAGGTATGTTCTCTCAGCTTGGAAAAACAAGTCTGTAATGTGGTGGTTGCTGTGTAACTTTAATCTGAATATTTTGTAAAAAGTTTAACTTCTGTTACTGGTTTTAGGTAACTACATAGAACTGATGACTTAGCATCATATTTGATCTTGTGACTCATAAACAAATGGAATTATCTTAGCAAATTATCTCAGATCCTTTATAGCAAATAGGACATGTTAACATTGTAAGTAATTTAATACACAGTTTGTAAGCTGTCCTTTAAAATATTGTATGGGTTTTTGAAGGTGCATAATGATGTTGCGAGAGGTTTGCGGTATCTTTGTAAACATAGCAAAAGTAAAGGTTTACCAGATTTGGAAAGTAATGTACTTTCTACATTGCTGGCAGTACTTAAGGGCTTCAACTTTGATTTAGCTCTCTAGAATGAATTAAAATTGGTAACTAAATCTATATGTTATTAATATTGGCTCATGATTGAGACTCTTATTGTTAAATGTCACAGATAAGTTAATGACCCCTTCCATCTCCAACAGAAAGAGATACAGTTGTAATTAACTAGTAAAGAGGACTCAGTGAGTTGGCAGTAAAAGTTTCCAATAAATCACTTTTTCAGTAAATGTTTGGATTTTTTTCACTGATTTGCATATTTATAGAAGTAATGGTTTCATAATTTAAAAACAGTTGTTCAGAAAATTATATAATGGCATATTTGCAGTGAATAGCATTTTGGTTGCTGCTCAGTGAAAGTGATCGAACATTAACTTTGAGAGCATGTATCCATTATATCACTTGCTAAATATTATATGTATCATTGACTTTCCTGTCTGTGAAGTCACTGGGCCTCCTAATTTTATCTCCATGACTTTGAGTTATGCTAGTATTTTAGTAGTAATTGATTATACATCTTATTTTCTTTGTGCAATTCCTGTGTGCGTTATATGAGCACCTCTATTAATGTCAAGCATTTTGTGCCAGTAGCTGATGAACAGTTAAGGCCAGGCAAAGTGTTCTCTATGCTCTTGATGGCCTTTAAACTGATTTAGAGCCTAAATGACAGACAGTAGTGAGCTCTTATATTATCTTATTTTGGTAGATTTAAAAATTCATGATACTACATTTACATTTAAGCTGAAAATTTTATTATAAGAAGTATTACATATATCATGTGTCTGTAACTCTCCTTTATCTTTTAAAACATTTCTTGAGGAACACCATTGCCCGAGGGGCGGGGGGGGGTCAGTGAACACAGCAAAATTCAGTTGTGAGGCAGAAGCTGAAAGCTCTACTACTACAAACTGGATCCTGAATGGAATTTCTTAAAAACAGCTTGTGTACAAGGAATTTTTAGTGGCAGCTGGATAATAGAAGTTCCATGGAAGAATGTGGGAGTAACTGTTTTGCTGGAGGAGGGGAAAGTAAAGATTTTTCATTGTGATGGTGTTCAAGCAGATTCAGTAATGTAAAGTGAAATAATTCTGGCACATAACATGTAGTGAGGCTTAGTAAAATGTCTATCAGTTCAGATGAAAGGCACACATGCTGTTCTGTATCTAGAACTTTTGCAACTATTAAAATTTAGCATTTAGCTTTGGCTTTTAATTGTTCTAGAATATGGCATATAAATTCCATTAGCGTTGCATGTGGGGCTCCCATTGAAAAATGTTCGTAAACATGTACTGGCGAAGAATACAGCAGCTAGATGACTATATTTTTACATATAAGTAATCAGGAGACAACTTATAACAAAATAAAAACAACAGAAGTGCTTGACATAAATTAAAATAGCAATAAACAAGATAAAGGAGATAAAAGAACACCATTAACCTAGCATCATAGTAAAAAAAAGGGTAATTTTTTAAAGACTTTAACACAGTGTAAAAGCAGAAAGTGAACTTTTAAAAGCAATGGTATAAAAGCAGGGTAACAAATTTCCATTAAATAGAGGAAATTTTCTGAAACAACAGTGACATAAAAGCAGGGTAGTAATAGAACCACATCTGGGAAGTGAAGATTTCCAAGACATCCAGAAGAGTAAATAGGTCTTTGGCACAAACCAAATATAATCTAACAACAGTTATTGCATAAGTATAATATACAGGTCATTTTCATCAGGTAATACAAATATATCCTTGTAATGGCTTCCAGTCTGGATCTCAGTTCCTCCTTCCCCAGCTCTCAAGCAGATATAGATGTTGAACTCCCTTCTGTAATTTATTCAGGGTTGGATGGGGGAGCAGATTAAACAGTGGACTTCTTTGGTAACAACATTTTGTTGAAACTGAGGTATAGTCTGATGCTTTAGTTTTGAGAGCACAGCTGTTGACATAGTGGCATCAAAAAGATCTTTCCCATGTAAATTGTTGAAACTACTATGTTGAGGGGCTAAGCTCAGTACCAGAGCATCTGTTTGGCATGTGGAAAGTCCCAGGTTTAATCCCTGGCATCTCCAGTTAAAAAGATCTAGTAGTAGGTGATACAAAAGACTCTATGCCTTGGATCCTGAAGAACTGCTGCAGTTTGAGTAGACAGTAGTGTCTCTCCACTAGGCACCTTGGGAAATCAGAGTTTTCCTTTCAGTTTCCCTTGGATTCTAAAAAAAATGTGTCAGCATTGAGACATCATGGCAAGCTGAAACTTAATCAAATCAGGACATTTTGGATAACTCTGCAAATTGTTGAGATGAGAGAGCAGTATGCAAAAGCACAGCAAGCATACTGTCTTTGCACATGACATGTAAATGTTGCCAGAAAATACTTCAATAGCTTTTTGAGTGCTAATTTCCAGTTTAATAAGCAAAAGCTTTTCCTTGCTTCCTTCAAGAACCAAAAAGGATAAGATTAGCAGTACGTAGACTTAAAAGATTAATCCACTACAACTTTAATTAAAATAAATACCAGTTATTAATCAACTAAAATATTAGGGTTGCCAGACCCCCGCCTTTGTGGGGCACTTCCCCACCACTGGCCAATAGGAAATCCTGCCCCCAGCTGACCCAAAAGTTGACATTATGAAGTCACCTGGAAATGACATCATCACATTGCCGATGTTGCGTAGCGACACTAGTTTTTGAGCAAAACTCTGTGGTAAAATTGGCTACGAACCATAGAGGCAAAAAACTAGAGTGTAACTCCCGATATCAGCGATGTGATGATGTCACTTCTGGGTGAAGGCATCACACCACACAAGTTTTATGCACGTGGCAGAAGATCCTGGAAAGGACCAAGGATCCTCCTGACAGGTAGGACCTGACCCTATCAAATTATATCTAGTGTAAACTAAATCTGAGTCATTCTATGTATACAGTCTTGATTGAATCCATGATGATAATAAACCAAGTAAAGATTCTATAGTACAGAAAGGATTATGAGGAAAATTTTCAGATTTGAATACATATTATAGTAAATTATCAGTATTTATGTACCTATCAAACAGTACGGACATCTGCTCTCCATTGTCACTGAAAAAATGTTCTGCCCTGTAGCTATTACCCACTGCTTATGGAATTTCTGGGCATTTAGCCCACAATCCAGTATACTTAATTTTGTATTCAGGCAGAGCTCTTGCCAGTTTGGTGTAGTGGTTAAAAGTAGCAGGATTCTGATCTGGAGAACCAAGTTTGATTCCCCACTTCTCCACATGAAGCCAGCTGGGTGACCTAGGGCCCTTGAAGTGGTTATATAGGTTCATATGAGAATAGGCAGTCCTTAAGATATAGGGCTTTAAATGTCAATACCACCCTCTTGGATCAGGCTTGGGAGCAAGTTGACAGTAGGTATAGATAGAACTACACTGGAATAATATGGTCCCTATGACCCACTCCAGTTAACATTCTTCTTCAGCATTCTATATGAACTGTAGTTTCTGGATACTTTTCAAGGCAACCTCACATAGCATGTATTTCCAGTAATCTAATCTAGATGTAACCAAGACATGAACTAAGTGGCAAGATTTTTTACACAGGAAGGGCTGCGGTTAGCTCACCAGCTGAAGGGCTGTGGTTAGCTCACCAATGGTCATATCCACTGCTACTACCTGCTTATCCAACAGTTGTCTGGATTAATCAGTAGATAACCTTAATAATTGCTGCATATATGTAATGGAACATATTATGCTTTATTTTGTAATAAAATTACCTGTTTAAAAATTTGTAACTATAGCTATGCCTTCCAATAGTAATTAAATTGCTTTATATTACAGAAACAAAACATGGAAACAAGAATGGCAAGAAAGAGGGCGTTTCTGGAAGTTCATTTTTTACATGGTTTATGGTAATTGCACTGCTGGGAGTATGGACATCAGTTGCAGTGGTTTGGTTTGAACTTGTAGATTACGAGGAAGTCCTAGGTAAGAGTTCCATAAACTGCAAACTGTAAAATAGAGTGATTAAGAGAATGTGTTCAATGTTTGCAAGCATCATGCATTTATTGTTTTACAATTTTGGTTCAAAACTTCAACAATAATGGCTGCTTGTTCATTATTCATATATTTGTTGCCACACATTACAGATTTTTATTTAATTAAGGCTTATTTGTTAGGTTCTAAGAATGATCAAAGTTATATATACATTCCCAATATCAAAGAATTATAAGGGTAGGAGGGTCATTTACTTTATTTATTTAGTTAGTTAGTTAGTTCAATTTATATCCCACCCTTCCTGCAAGTGGGTTCAAGGCAGTAAACAACAACAGAACACATCAACAATTATGAAGAGAAGAAGAAGAGACTCGATTTATACTCCGCCCTTCACTCAGAGTCTCAGAGCTGCTTAAGACAAGTTAAATAAACAAATTAAAACAAGTTATATAAGCAATAATAGTTAAAAACAGTTAAAACAGTCTAGTTAGCAGCAGTTCTTGGATCATTGTGTTCGGGGTGTCGTGATGTGAATAATGCTTTCTATATTTTTACCATGCATGCAGCCAAAGCAAAGGACTTCCGTTATAACTTGTCAGAGGTACTCCAAGGTAGGATTATAGAATATAAACTGTGCTTACACTTCATGGGCATGAACTGTATAAACTTTTAAAAATGTGTACCTATATATATTAAATTATTTCTTCTACAGCTTGTTTTGACTGACTCTGGTGGAGTTACCATTTATATCTGAAAATTAGTTGCTGTAGATTTTCCGGGTTGAATGGCCATGGTCTTGGCATTGTAGGGCCTGAAGTTTCACTGGTAGCTGTGACTGGCATCCTCAGAGGTATAACACAGAGGTATAATCCTTTCTATGTTATGCCTCTGAGGATGCTAGTCACAGCTACCGGCGAAATGTCAGGTCCTACAATGCCAAGACCACGGCCACACAACCCGGAAAATCTACAGCAACTAATGAACTCCGTCCGTGAAAGCCTTCGACAACATATTATGTCTGAAAAGCTAATGTAACCATCATTTTTTTTGTTTTTGAAGAATACTCGTGTAGACTTTATTGTTGTTCCTTGTGCCTTCTCCCTATATTATACATTATATTTCCCCATGGTTTTAAAAACTTTTTCAACAACTGCTGCTGCTTAATTTGGAACTGAATTGCAGAAAACTAAAATGGCAGATGATGAATGCAGAGTGGGACCCTGTTCACCTGAGCTATGCATTCCTCCCTTTCTCCTTTGGGGGAAATCATGTTGGCTAGGGTACTTCCTCATATAATCAGGAGAATGGGAGGAAGTACCCTAGCCTGCTTTTGGACATCTTGTTTCTCTTTATCTGCTTCTAAAGACTTAAAGGCTCCAGGTAGATGGGATTAATCTACTGAATCATATACCAATGCCAAGACCACAGAATTTATCTGGGATTTGGGGATGTGAGAAGTGGAGGTAGGAAAATGTAGTTACCTCACTTTACCACACCAACTAAAGATCTGATTGAAGTCAATGTGTGGCTGTGAGTTAAGAGGCAGAGGATCAGGTTTTATTGAAAGCATAACAAATTTGTATTCAAGATAAAACTGTTACATAAGCCATTACCTTCAACCATAGGGACAGACAGAATTTGTGAAAGTTGCTATGGTATTTTTCATAGCAGTTAATTATAGATACATATTTTAACTAATTTAGTAAAATATTTTATATTACCTGCAAATAAATACATTTTAGTAATAAAGCACAATTATTTAGTTATTTAAGTTACCTTATATTTCTTTTGGGTTGACTGTCAAGGTGGCTTATAACTTCTTTTAAATCATTTGTGAAAATAAACACAGAAGCACTGTTAAGTGACTAATCACTCCGAGAGAGAAACGATACGATTTTTGTCACCAAAAGCTGAAGTGAAAAAAAGCCTTAACTGATACTGAAAATCTGACACTATGGGTGCTTTCAAATAAAGTTGAGAAAAGAGCTCCTCCATGATCTGAGCACTGCTGCACATCAATGCTCCCTCTATGCTGTGGAGTCCTGTGAGCAAAAATTCTACTTTGTGAGCTACCAGCATTAAAGTTGTGAACAGGCAGGTGATTTGGCTACTGCATAAATTAGTTTGCTCTGGACTAGCCATCCTTCCTCCTGAGCTAAGACAAAAATGTGTGAGCCAGAGCGTAGAAAACTCACTAGGTCAACTTAGAGGGAACACTGCCGCACATACCTCTTTGCAGTGGTCTGCAACCTGAGCTTTTAAGACGGGTATGTGTGGAGTCCTAATCTGATCATTACACCACACCCACTACACTCTACTGACACTCCTTTTTGCCTTGTTCAGTTATCCAAGGCAGAAAAAATAATTCAACTCAAACAATTTTCCTCAATATGAAGAGCTTCTCAATCTATAATAGCCCATAATTCCTGCTAGGTAGCATGCATTTCTCTTCTCCATTTGAACTTGCTTTGAGTGTCTAGGGCTATGGCTTTGTCATTGTCACAAATACAGGTTTGCAGTTTTCTATAGGAGCATTGCATGCATCTGCTTTATTTCTGAATGCTCTAGTTTCCTTTTTGAAAGAGATGACTTCAAGGTTGTGCTTGATTTGTTACATACAGAGTATTGGGCCCTTTTTATAAGTTATACAAGTGTGTTAATAAGTAAATATGAATTGATAACCAATAATTTTTTGTAGGAGCTGTTGGGTGTGATTCTACTGCAAAGTTTCCATTTGACTCTGAAGAAGCAGGATTACAGCCATTTTGACATTTGACTTGTGCAGTATTTTAGATACAAGCTTTCTGTAGTTTCTGAAATACCAGGCAATACTGAAGTACTAATTATCAAATTATGTGAAAGGAATTCATATTTGCGTATGATACATAGGGTTGGATCTAACCAGATTTTCTGCTAGTGAAAAGCAAGGGGGGGGCCTCATTGACCACTAAAAAAGCTGTGCTGGGGACCATGGGACCTTCATGGACAAAACCATATGGAATGTGGGATGTACTAAGGAGAGGGAGATTAGGTGAGATTGGGCGATAAAGCTGGCAGGATCCAACCCTTTGCCTTTTAAATGCAGAGATTTATTCAGAAACATTTTCTCAAAATGATTGTTTTACATTTGTGTTTTGGAATAGCACCTTTTATAAAACTTGACAGTTATTATTTTTGTTACATTCCAACACAGACTTAATTTAATGTTGGAATGATGCTGAATTTATTTCTACCCCTCTATTGTAGGAAAACTTGGAATCTATGATGCTGATGGGGATGGGGATTTTGATGTGGAAGATGCCAAGATTTTGCTAGGCAAGTACATACTTGTAAAATTATATCCTCAATATATATTTAGTCTAATGTTTATATATCATGCTACTGTATCGGTTTGTGCTGTACAATTAAAAGGGCAAATTGAATGCAATTTGAACTCTCTCCTAATATATTTTATTAGTAGATTGTGCTGCAATATTATAGAATGAAATGTTATTGAAAAACCCTTTAGAGTGTGCATGCACTAGAACAGAGAAGATCTAAATCAGAACACCATGTTCCTACAATTCTGTCTTTAAGAATTCTGTATAGTGTTAGGGAAAAGGCATGGTATTTATGTTGCTGGCAAACTGGCATCCAGTTGAAATGATTCAAAATAGTTACTTTAGCTGATGTACAACTGAATTACTACTGCTGTTATCATTTCATCCTTGCTTTTACTGCTAACACTTGACAATAAGTATTTGAAGGTGAACTATTCCTTGGAGTTGACTTCTTTGACCCGCCTTCTGAATACTGCAGTCCTGTCATCCTTATATTTAAAGGGAATATTCCTCCTCCCATGCGATTTTACAGTACAAAATACTGATCCCATCAGTTACCACCAATAAATCCTTTATTAAGAACTTCAGCCAGTCTTTGGCTGCTATCAGGCAGGTAGCCAGAATGGAACTCTGCCATGGCTTCCAAAAGGGTGCCCTGAAGTCTCAACCTATAGATGATTCCAGCCACTGGAATACCTTTTTTGTTCAGGAAAATCTGAGAATTATTCATTCTTAAAAAGGCATGAGCTGACACATGCATGGTAGGGAACTTGCTTGGGCCTGATGTATGATGAAACTGACATGTTATCAGAAGTTACAATCACTGACCAATAACACTCTCTGAAAAAGAAATTTGCAAAAATATACTTCTGAGTACAGCACTTTTCTGATGTATAGTATAGACATGAGGAAATAGCAGAAAGGACGCTGGAGAAGTTGCAAATGTCCTGGTGAAGAATATGTAAAATGAGCTGATTAGGAAGGAAAACTACTGAAGAAATATTAGTTAGAATGGGCATGAATGAGAACTGGTGCAAAATCTGAAGAAGAGTGTTGAGGGATGATGGGATACTACTCCACAATATAATTGAGGGGAAACTGGACAGAGAGGTAACAAGAGGAGGACCCCGGTACAGTCTCTTGAACCAAGTTAAAGAGGAATAAAAATGAAGACTTGCAGACTGAAAAGACTTGTACAATTTTTAAAAATGTGAAAAGTTGTTGAACAACCTGTAGATAAAACATGTGCGGGAGGGGATTAAAACAGGCAGGCTCATTAAGTGGCTTAAGAAAATGAACAAGGTTAGTAGTAAGAGAATGATAGAGAAGCTGCACAGGGAAAGGTAAAAAAGAATATAAGAGTTCAGAAATTGAAGGAACTTTAAAGAGGAGGGAAACAGAGAGATCTTGGGATCCAGTCTCTCTCTTGCAGATAAGTTAAATTGGCAGTAGTGTTGTCATCCTCCTCCCACACTAACATGCAGTGTAAGAGTCCAATACTTAATTAATTTTTTCATTCACAGTAAGGAAACTAATGTGACTAATTCATACATTTTGTAGAGAGCCTTTAATTCATTTGTGACACTGTACTTGCCACACATTTTCCAGTGTCTTCAGTCCTCTTTATTTGACAATGTCCAGATAGTGAATTTCTTTTCTGTATTCTACAAGTTTAAATTTTTAAGTCACAGTAAATGTTAATAGAAATAGCAAAGATATTATTTTTTTCACACATATCCCAGATCTCTTTACTTCCATGGAACAGGAATATGAACAAAAAATGAAGAAACCCCAGGTTCGCAGAAAAATCTGAAATTTGAAGAATTTTTTTTTTTTAAAGATAGGGGGACTTTTAGCCCCCAGACTTCCAGAGAAAATTGTTGGCCATTGTGACAGGCCCTTTCTATCAATTGAAGGGACCTATACAGCCTCTTATAATTTTGGGGAACCTGTACACCTGTTTGTTTGGACCTGTACACCTGTAAACCTTCTCCTCAGTTACTTACTTACTTTATTAAAGAATCACAAACAGCAAGCCCTCATCCCACAAAAGGAGAATCTAAAAGTCATACTATGAAAGTTATCATGTAACTTAACAACAGCTGCCAGTAATTTTGCTACACACAAAGTGGTTTGTTTATCTTTTTCTCTGAGTAATCAGGATAATTTCACTTCTGAAGAGCCAAAGTCCTGATTAAATAATGGGGAGGTCAATTCAGCTCTTAGATTGGAAAATCTGGGCAGTCCAAAAAAAAAAAAGAGAGAGAGATCCTCAGAAGCAATTTTGTTGTTGCCACAATTGCAGAGTTTGTCTGAATATGGAATTCCATTGAAATCTTGCTAACGTCACCGCTAAAGGTAGGGCATTCAGGCGAGCAAGCATGAATACCCTTCTATACTTTGGAAGAGTTAGCTCAGATAAATAGTTTGGCATTTTCGTTGGTGGGAGAATGCCTTCTGAGAAAGATGAACACACTCTGTGGGCTCTAATCAACGTATTCTCATAATCAAAATCCCTCAGACTTCTTTTAATTAACTGGGTCAATTCTTGTCTATGCATGGTTTCTGTCACATCATGGGTAATTCCCAAACATACCGTATTTTTCGCTCCATAAGATGCACTTCCCCCCAAAAAAAAAGTGTGTGGGGGGAAGTGTGTGCGTCTTACGGAGCGAATACTACAAATGCCAGCAGCCAAAGATGCCTAGGCTTGCCAAGCCCCCCGATTTTGACCCCCCCTTACTTGCTTTTTTGAAACCTGGCACCGGGGGACAAAATGGCGACCGGAAGAGGGATGCTCTGGGATTTTAGTCCTCCAAGTCTCTATGGCAATGAAAGCCATAGAGAGGATGGCTAGAGCATCAGTTCCACTTCCCTCTAGTGTGCGCTGCTGAGTGATTTTCCTCCCTCCAGTCCCGCCCCTGTTGTTTGCAGCAGGAGCAGCCTGAGCAGTTCTCAAAGCCCAGAAGAGTCAAGGGTCCAGGAAAGTAAGGTTTGGGCTGGCCCAGGGCTCTGCCTCATGGTCTTGTTTGTTTTTCCTTCCATTTTCCTCCGTTTTAAAAGCGCAGGCAGTCATTTCAGAGCTCCGTCCCCCCGCCTAAAAGTGGGAAGGAGCAAAGGGAGGCTTGCAGTGGCTGCCTGCTCTTTACAGCCGGCAGTCCAGGTCCACCTGCCAGCTGATCATTTTAAAAGCACAGGCAGTCATTTCAGAGCTCCGTCCCCCCCCCCCAAAAAAAGCAGGAAGGAGTGAAAGGGAGGCTTCTAATGGCTTCTTTCTGTCTTCCTTCCTATCATTTTTCTGCCTGCATGTCTTTCTATCTTCCTTCTTTCCTTCCTTTCATTTTTATTTCTCTCTTTCACTCCTCTCTTCCCATCTTTTTTCTACCTCTCCCTTCCTTTCTCTTTCTCTCTCTTTCTCTCTCTGTTTTTCTGTCTTGCTTGCTTTCTATCTCTCTCTCTATCTTTCTCTCTCAGTCCATTTTTTTTCTTTTGGTGCAAAATGCCTTCAGCTCATACACACAGTGCCACTTCTGTCACCTCTTCCAGATGATTCCTTAAAGTCCGTCTTTTCTATGAATTGTTTGGAACTGCCCAGTCCCCATTTTCTGCTGAAATTGATCATTCCTACTAAAGACTAAACTGCCTATTTATCCTCCCTAACTTTGTCTGGTCAGTCTTTCTTTCTTAAGGGAAGAGAGATTATATTTGAATAATTTATATAATTAATTAAAAAAAAAACAAAGTCTGTCTGCTCACAATTTTAAAACTAGCTCCATAGCAAACACATGGTAACCCTGTAGGGTTTTCAAGGCAAGAGACATTCAAAGGTGGATTACCATTGCCTGCCTCTGCATAGCAACTCTGGGCTTCTTTTATGGTCTCCCATCCAACTACAGACCAGAGCTGACCCTGATTAGCTTCCAAAATCTGATGAGATCAGACTAACCTGAGCCATCTGAGTCCATGACATGGTGTTATGTAGGCAGGGCTGCTGTGTGGGTGCCTCCCAGGCTGTCATCTCCAACCTGGAAGCAAGCCATGCCCTGGGAGGATGCCGTCGGAGCTGCAGCCGGGTTCCACCCCAGAAGGAGCCGGGCGGACCCAATTGCGGGCAGCGACGCCTGAGGGGCGGGCAGGAGACCCAATGGGAGCAGGGGAGAGGGTAAACGGGGATGGAGCAGGGAGAGGGTAAACGGGGCAGAATAGTTTTTTTCCTGTTTTCCTCCTGTAAAAACTAGGTGCGTCTTATGGTCAGATGCGTCTTATGGAGCGAAAAATATGGTAATTTGTGATCCAGTAATCTGTCCCAATCACTGGTGTGATGGTCCAACTTGACTAGTCCCAGGAGGCTATATTCTGGTTAGATTTTAGGATTCTAATATCTAGACTGAATGCTGGCAGGCCTTTGTTTCAAAGGATGTCTCCCCAACTTCGGCTCTCAGAGCTATTCCAGACACACATTGAGGAATTCCCAAAATATTGTGTAGGAATCTTAATAGTTGTCTGTCGATACTGTCTGTTACTGCTCTGATCCAAACCCCAGCAGCATATAGCATCTGCTCAGTGACTTTAGCATTAAATACTTTAATTGCAAGAGGAACATATTTGCCACCAGAGGAGTAATAAAATCTTGAGATGGCCTTCCCAACACTCAAAGCAACTCTTATTCATAGCAACTCCTCAGTTACAAGATGTTATTAAAGTAGCAAAAGTAAGGGCTTTGGGTTCAGTACCATGAGCTAGCTTTGTGGAAAGAACACAGATCACTGAGACAACAGTTGTATGCAAATACCAAAAAAGGTTTATTTATTTACAGGTGGGTTTTAAAGAACAGATCAGCAGCACATGTCTCCAGACAAAGAAGAAACCTGGCTGAGGCACTTAAGTTTAAGCTAGCCCTGGCTTCAGAGTGTGGTTTGAATTCCATGATCTGTTCATCACCAGAGACAGGCCTAACTATTGAGTACTCTGTTATCTCCCAGAAGTAGAGTTGAACAGCAGCCTGCCCATTCCCAAGACTCATACTAAATGGTATGAGGTCACCAGAGACCGGCCTAACACTCAGGTACTCTGTTCTCTCTTACAGATAGAGTTAAACAACCCTGCCATGCTACCAGGCAGAGCTACCCTGCAAACTGTCTACTCTTTTGCTTAGGCAGACACAAAACTATGACTGCACTCTCCCTGAGTCAGAACTGAACTGCTGTGCTTTCCTCCAGCATTCCATCCCCCCTCTGTAAGGTGAATGGATGCAGGAGCAGCCCCCCATAGGCTTAGGGATGAAATGGCTGAGTGACTGTTTTTCCTTTTAGAGGCAGGACAGCCTCTTGTATCTCACAGCCTCCATACAGAGGGCAATTGACAGCAGGAGGAGTGGTGGGGAGGCATGAAGATATCACCACTGCCAAGTGGGCAGAGAATAGATGAGCTTGGGGAACATGGGCAGGCAACCAGTTTACCAACCAAGGTAGCAATGAAAGGAAGAGAAGGGCTGACTGAGCAAACAGAACATGGCAGCTGTGGAGGCCACAGCAGAGAAGAGAGGTGCTGATGGGGACACTGGTGGGCTGAGCAAGCTAGTGACTGAGGAAGCAGGAAATGGGAGGAAGAGGCCAGGGGAATAATGGAGCCAATGACACTTCAGCCAGTGGGGAGGAGAGGACTGGGCAGTGGTGCAGGCAAGTAAGTGAGAAGGAGAAGGAGGTGGCAGCATCAGCAGAAGGGCAGCTGGGAAACAGGCAGTGTGTTGGGCTCATTGCTCATTAATTCTAGGTTGTGATGTAGGAATATTTTATTGCTTAACTACATAGCATGTACACTATTATCCAATTTCCCCCCCAAGCACTCCCTGTATATGTGACTATGAAGACGTAGTATTCAGATTTAGATAGAGTTATAAATAGTATGTGTATCATATGGGGTCTGTGGCTGTATAAATAATACTGTGGTTTATAAACAAACAATATGAATAAGACTTGCATGCTTCAATTTCTGTTTTGTGATAACCTTAAGGAATACTCTGTGCCATTTGTGATGCACACTTGTTTTGTTTTAATCCTGTTTTTCAATCAAAAAATGATTTCCATTTGATTCTTGTCCTCTCTTCTGATGTTCTGATCACAGCCAGCAGGAGGGGGTGGGACTTCTGCTAGATCTGGATCCAGGCGCTATGGAGAGGTGCCTTGGCTGCTCTCTGGCCTTCATCTGGCCTCACTGATGGCAGTTAGAAACTGGAATATATTGTTACTTTTAATATGCCAGCCGTTCTTGTTTCAAAAGGGATACACCCATTCTGGCAATAGTGAAATAAAATTATACTGTTCTACAGGGAAGGGCGGTTTGAAAATTTAATTTAATAATAATAAATAAATAATAAGTACTAACATCAGTTCCCCCTTTGGGTAGGGGGTGGAGCCTTAGGAGGTCAAGGTCTGAGGAGAGAAGCAACCTCAACAGGCTATAATGCCACAGAGTTCATCTTCCAAAGCAAGTATTTTCTCCAGAGGAACTGATCTGTGTCATCTGGAGGTCAGTTGTAATTTTGGGTGATCTCCAGCTCCCACCTGGAGGTTCACAACCCTAGTTCCCCTGGAGGAAATGGCTGCTTTGGGGTGGAATCTACAGTATTATACCCTTTGGAGGTCTCTCCCTCCCTAACGCGACCTCCCCCCCCCGGTTCCACCTCCCAAATCTCTAGGATTTCCTAAACTGGCATTCCAATTTCCTTCCTACCCAACAGCCAACCTACCATTATCTGCCCCTCTGCCTTAAGGTTTCTCTCTCCCTATCCCTGCAGCCTCTGCCTAGGAAAACTGTGGCCCAGTTGAGTGGTGCCAGCTACTGGGCCACTTGCAGGTAACCCTCGAGGACTTGTGGGGATGCACCACAGTTTCCCCTGTATCTGTCTCCCCACACTATTTCCTCTTTCCCTCATCCTGACAACCCTCATATCCTCTGCCCTTCCCTGTCTTATTCTTTCCTTCACAGCCATTCACCAACCTGCCTTTTATCTGCCAACCATCTTCATCTAAATTTATTCTCAGATCAGTATAATGTATCTGTAGTTAGCCTTCTGTCACCGCAGCTCATCAGAAAAAGGGAAATTTGTCACATCCTTTGTATGACAGCAAATCTTTGGTGACATATGAGTACCTGATACTTTTCTGGAGCAGAGCAGGAACCAGAAACAGAAAGAAGTCTGTGGAGATATGGCACCAACCAAAAAGCAGTTATTAGTCTTCTTGGCCAGATGACTAATCAGCTAAAGAATTTTAAACTTTTGGTAAACTAACTTAAGTCCAACTTGCTTGAGGGAAAAGTGGCATATAAGTATTTTAATAAATATATAAATCTTTTTTTTTAAGAAGATGTGTGATGGTCTGCCTATGGAAGGTTCTCTTTTCATTTCAGCGCTTGACTATTTGTTATAAAAGGTTTGACTTGGTATAAGCAGCTTCATATAGATCACGTACTTGAGCATGTCCCAGAGTAATTAAGGTGGCTAAGGCAAAAAGTGTATGGCAGCTGCCCAGTGGTCACACTTAATATGAAACATCCATATATGTTACTGTAAATCACAATGCAATGTAACTGTTGTAATGGTTTGGGGAGGTAACATTCTGTTTTTAGGATCAGCAACCAATTAGACATATTAACTTGTCATTGGATGTGGTGAATAAGGCTTTCTTAGAAATTTTGTAGTGTCTTTATTCTTGTGTTTATTACAATTATACTAAGATTTTTTTTTCCAAGAAAGATCATATGTAGAGCTAAAACTGGAAGCCTCTGGTACAAGTAAAATTGTTTATTTCATGGGAAAGCTACAAATATTTCAGAAAAATACTTTTATACTTTTATTGTTCTGAAGTGGTTAATGCTTCAAGAGTTAAATGATAATAGCCTCCAAGAAAATGGTTTCAAGTTAACATGATTATACATAGTTGTGAACAGCTTTAGTGAAGATGAAACTCTTAACTGATCTCTGTCTTTGACATTTAAGGATAAATTATCAAAAAGTCACATACTCAGCTAAGTAAATAGTCTTTAATAACAGTAGTCACAATTTTATTTTGCAAGATCTGTCAACTGGCATCCCTTGGATTCTGCAGCTGCATAAATTGTCTTCTAAAATGGTCTTTGTGTGAAACAGATGGTTAAAGGCACATCTTCCTTTGGTGCCAGTTTGGTGTAGTGGTTAAGTGCGCGGACTCTAATCTGGGAGAACTGGGTTTGATTCCCCACTCCTCCACTTGCACCTGGCTGGATGACCTTGGGCAAGCTGTAGTTCTGATAAGAGCTGTTCTTGAAAAAGAGCAGTTCCAGTCAAGAACTCTCTCAGCCCCACCTACCTCACAGGGTGTCTGTTGTGGGGAGGGGAAGGGAGTTTGTAAGCCGCTCTGAGACACCTTTGGGTAGTGAAGGGCGGGGTATAAATCCAATCTCTTCTCTTCTTCCAGCCTCCTTATCTCTCTGGTATTTCCTTGGTGTTGGTACACAGAATATCTTTGGATATTGATTCTAAATTCTGGTAGGGAATCTTGTATGACTGTTCTGGTGCTTGCCTTACTAGTTAATTTTTGATTAGTCTGAGGGTTGGAAGCAGACACTGTCCATGAACAATGCAGATTGAGAGCTAAATAGTTTTTGAGAAGCAAGCAGGTTTTGGCAATGCTGGTATCCAAAAGATACAAATTACACAGATATAGTAAGGGCCACCTTGACCTAGATAGCCCAGACTATTATGATTTCATCTGCTCTCCGAAGCTAAGCAGGGTCAGCTGTGGTTAGTACTTGGATGGGAGACCACCAAGAAAGTCTAGGGCTGCTGTGCAGAGGCTGGCGATGACAAACCACCTCTGGAAGTCTCTTACCTTGAAACCCCTATGGGGTTGCCATAAGTCAACTGTGACTTGACAGCAAAAAAGGGTGGGAGAAGCCACCAGGGTAGCCAGAAACTGGGTGAGGAGTAGATTGAAACTTCTTGTTTTAAGACTAATTTATTGTGCAATTAATACAAGCTATGAGTTGTCATACTAGTGAACAAAGATCTAATCTTGCATCCGTTCACCCTGATATTGTAGATGATCAAGCCTTGAAGATGAGGTGAGCAGTGCCTCTTTTGGAGTACCTATTGTTAAATTTACAGTATAGCCACATAAGTGGCTGAGGCTTGTGTCAAGATGTGAAGAATGTGGAAAGCTTATCATAAGGCAAGTTCCTCTTGCTGGAGGATTTGAACCTCCGTTTTTATGAGGTCTTTAAACTGCATCTAACAGATGAGGACATTACTTCCCCAGGTCTGGGATCCCCAGACTTTTTGAACCTGCAAGCACCTTTGGAGAGAACCGGGTTTGATTCCCCACTCCTCCACTTGCAGCTGCTTGGATGACCTTGGGCAAGCTATAGTTCTGTCAGAATTGTTCTCTCAAGGACAGTTCTGGAAAGGGTTCTCTAAGCCCCACCTACCTCACAGGGTGTCTGTTGTGGGGTGGTGAAGTGAAAGGAGTTTGTAAGCCGCTCTGAGACTCTGAGTGAAGGGCGGGGTATAAATCTACTCTTCCTCCTCCTCCTCCTCCTCTCCTCCTCCTCCTCCTCCTCCTCCTCTCTTCTTCTTCTTCTTCTCTCTTCTTCTTCTTCTTCTTCTTGTAGTAATGCTGTGGAAAAAGTGGATGGAGAACTCTTATATTAGAACTTCGGGGCCAATTAACTAAGTTGGACAGTAGAAGTTGCTTCTGCAAGATGCAATGGCCAGTGTCTTAGATGGCTTTAAAAGTGGACTGGACTAATTCATGGAGTTAAGATAGCTAAATGATACCTCCATGTTTAGAATCAGTATGCCTTCGATTACCACTTGCTGGAGGCAGACAGCAGTAGAAGGCTTTCAGAAGGATAGTTGTGTAGTTTCTATTAATGTGGCATATACTTTCATGAGCCCACTGCCTACTTTATTAAATGCATGAACTGCTCATCTAAGTATAGGAGAGAGAGATTATATACTTTATATGCATAGAGAAAAAAGAAAACAGTTTCCAGTGATGTCAGAAGGGGAAGCAAAAGGGGGGAGGCATCTTCAAAAGCCTCCCCTTCCTTTCCCCAGCTGGTCTGGATGGGGGAGCTAAGAGAGAAGGGGTTTAAAGTTTAAACTCCTTCTCATGAGAGTTGGGCTACAGAAGGAGGAAAGAGGGAAGGAAAGAGAGAGAGTAGAGAGAAGGAAAGAGGGAAAGAAAGAGAAGGAAAGGGGAGGGAAAGAAAGAGAGGGAAGAAGGAGGGAAACAGGGAAAGGAGGAAAAAAGAGAAGAGAAGAAGATGGGAATGAAAGAAAGAGAGAAGGGAAGAAGGAGGGAAAGAGGAAAAAGAGAGAAGGAAAGGAGGGAATGAAAGAAATTCTGTAGCAATTTGGCCCCATTGTATCCTATGAGCCATTGAAGTCAATGGTGAAAACATAGGGTATATTCTGGGGGCTGGAGGGGAGGGGTTTGAGGGAGAGGCTCCAAACTCACAGGGTAGCTGATGGAGCCTCTTCCCAAGATACCAACCAAGTTTCAAGAACATTGGACCAGGGGGTCCAATTCTATGGGCCCCTAAACAGGTTGCCCCTATTCCCTCCATTGTTCTCTATGGTGGGAAAAAGTTACTATTTTCCCACTATAGAGAACAATGGAGGGAATAGGGGCAACCTGTTTGAGGGCCCATAGAATTGGACCCCCTGGTCCAATGCTCTTGAAACTTGGTGGGTATCTTGGGGAGAGGCTCCTTCAGCTACCCTGTGAGTTTGGAGCCTCTCCCTCAAACCACCTCCCCTCCAGCCCCCAGAATATACCCTATGTTGTCACCATTGACTTCAATGGCCCATAGGATATAATGGAGCTGAAATTGACATTCGGCTGCCTGAAAGACTCCCCGGGACGCCAGCTGGGGGCGGGGCTTGGCTCCTGAGCTCCCGGAGCTGTGCTCCGGTGCGCTCCTCCCCCAAAAGACCCCTGCCTATGTCTTTTATTAAAGCAAAGCTCATTGCCTTGAACAATGAAAGATGATCAAATGATGAAAGAAAGAATTGTAGACACAGCACTGATAGCACCAGAATCTATTTAGTGCAGGCACAACACATGCCAAGCTAGTTGTCATTGGAGATTTTGCAGTTCCTGGCCCTTAGAAAGCAGCTGTTACCTGAAGAACTCTAGGGGGATGAAGGATACAATGAAAAGAGCTGATAGGAGAAAGGGACAAACCAACAGGTTAGGACTCAAGATATAAACAAGGAGAGGAAGAGACATTTCAAGGGGAAGAGCCAAACAGGAAGAAAGGAGCTGGTCAACAGGAGGAGCCAAACAGAGAACAAGGAATGAATGTCTGCTTTTTCTTTATTACTTGATTGGCAGGCAGAAGTGGATATTAAGTCAAGCACAGAAGAGCCCAACAGCTAAGAATGGGGAAACATGGGCAGGAACAGCTGCATCTGAGTTTGGGGCTGTGTCTTAGTGATATAGTTTAGGACCCTGACCTTGAACAAGGGGCTGTTGTTCAGATGTGGGGCTGCCCACTAAGTGATCTTGGGTTTCTAACTTCAGGACCTACTCAAGGGCAAAAATCACCATGAGGTGGGCCCCATTGAGACTTCTGGTTACCCACTATTCAACAGGTAGCCTTCCAGAAGCACTTCATATATCCTGGGGACTGTGAACAGTGATGTTATAGGCATGGTTAAGGTCAATATTTTAAATATTTTAATTTTTTTTAGCTTCTTTGTAATTTGGAAATTTATACTTATTGGGTCTTTTAAGTACCTTCTGATTTCTTTTCATTAATTTGCTCAAACTTACTGTACAAATCTGTCTTTGTTAGACTGGATCATGAAACAACTTCTCTTAAATCATTTTTCTTCCATTTCCTTTTTCCACCTAACTGCTGCCTCTCTCTCTTTCTCTCTCTCTCTCCTTTATTCTTGTGTAGGCCTGACCAAAGATGGCAATAATGAAAATATTGATTCACTTGAGGAAGTCCTTAATATTTTAGCAGAGGAAAGTTCTGATTGGTTTTATGGCTTCCTCTCATTTCTCTATGATGTAATGACTCCTTTTGAAATAATAGAAGAAGAAGAGAGCGAAACAGCAGATGATGTTGATGGTACGTCACAGAATGAAGGGGTTCAGGGAAAAAAGACCTGTGTTATTGTGGATTTACAGAACCAATAACTTTGGTTCAGGCCTCCCATTCCATTGACTTGTGGAGATGTCCATGCAGTTACAACAGGGTTCTTTGACAGTGGGATGAGATCTCCCAGTGGACTTCAGCCATACGATACAGATTGATTTGTCCAAAAGTCTTTCAGAAACTTACAGTTGAGACACAGACTGATGTGAGACAAAAGTGTCTGGAGTGGTGTGGTTGGCTTTTGTACGGCTTTGCTTCAGTTTGTGCAATCTTGGCACTAACCTGCACAAACGCTATGATAGTAAGCTTTACTATTAACTTTTAAATGATTTGTCCTTCTAACAACTGTTAAATGACCATCGAATATTCTGACATGATTGACAAGTTATGTAAATATTTATATTTTACAATGTAAGATGGTTATTATAGCATTACATAAGAAAATGGTTATATAAATTATTTGAATTTGCTCCTTGTGATTATTCCTTAATTCACTGATTTCCTAGATACGTTTACAAACTAAGAGAACAGAATACTAAAAAACTTCCTTGGGCTTATTAACCCACTTCCTGTGTAAAAGAAATAGCATGTTACTGTTTGTTTCTATTGTATAGTTTGAAACAGAGCCTTCAGTCTTTAAACGCTAACGTTTCAAAGGCTGTTTTAATTAATTTATAAGAGTTTAGTCGACATTTTATGGCAGTGAGAAACTGTAAATAATGTATGTCTCCTGTAATGTTGAACTTATTAAAAGAAAATCAGTACAAAATGTCTGCTATTTCTTGCTAAACTGGACTTGGGTTTAGGTTTTTGGTCCCCAGCCTGTCCTCCTAAGTCAGGTAACTAATTATACATACACCTCGGTATAACAAAGCTGAATCGTATATGTGCAATTAGGTTCCCATGTACAGATTTACTTTCAGACATACAGAAGACAGTTCTGTTGGGGAGGGGGCAGGGATCCAGTGTCTATACACCATGTATGCCACTGAATAAATGTTCACCCCTTGTTTGACCTGAGCCTGCTGACTGACTAGTTGCCACAAATGTTAGATATGGGTGCTAGCATATTTCTGGACTAGCATTTCAATCATAAATTCAATCATAGTTGCAGTCTGAACATTTCTCCATTTGAAAAAAAATCCCTGCACTTAGCGAACTAGCAAGTCAAGGAACACCAAGTATGCCAGTTTCCTATGTGTAAGGAAAATATTTTTGTATGAAGCAGCATTCAGTCACATGACTTACCTACCCCACAGCCTGTAGTAATACAGTTCAAAATCCCAGGGCTTTTTCTTATAATGGTACTCACCAGTACTGAGTACTGGGCCTTTTTTAAGGGCTTTCCCAAGTCCTGACCCTTGTGTGCCATCCTGCCTGACTCAGCCAGAGAAAGAGAGAATGCACTGTCAGGGACAGCCCAGTGGGGGATCTGCAGAGGGAGGAGGTAATTGGTAGAAATCAGCAGAATCTCATATGGGAGTACTGGCACCTTAGTTTTTACAAACAAACAAACAAAAAATCACTGCAGAAATGCCATTTTTTTATATACAAGAACCAGGCCTAAATTTTGGGTAGGTGGAATTGTTCTGTATAGTTTTTCTTCTTTTTCCCAGTTCAAAGGGAATATCCTTGTATGTAGTAGTAAAGCTCACTATTTGTTAGAAAATTACTGAATTTGGTCCAGAGTTTATTTATTTATTTATTTGGTATTTTATGAAACTGTCCCCATTTGTAGAATGTTTTCACATAAGGACTTTATTTTGAAACCCTAAGTTCTAAAGAACAAAAAATGTGTATTAAATAAACAAGAAAGATTTGTTACACAAAACAATTTAAAATCGACATCATATAAGCATATCACTTGTACTGTTTCTCTTCAGACAATATAAGTATTAAATTAATATTAGTTTAAAACTTGTATCCTAATTTCTATAAAGTTCAAATATTCAATAATTTTAAAAATAAATGAATATTTTGTGTTTAAATAGATGCAATTTCCTTTAACTTTATGTTGCTTTCAGCGTTGCTATGGTGGACTCAGAAAATGGGTGATGTGATGGAAAACTTGTATTTGGTGGGCTTGTATTTGTCTGATACTTAAATCCCTTCTTCAGGCTGCAAAGTTTGCCTAACATGATAATACTGAATGGATATTGCTGAAAAGCAGCTGCTGCTTGCTGTGATATGATGCTAATGCATAAATAACTTGCAGAAAATGACGCTTGTTAAGTATCAAAATGGTTAAATGAACCCCGGATTTCTGTGACCACCTTCAACAGTATCTAAAGCAAAATGTGCACCCTGTTAAGATTTCACTTTTTCAACATAGTTAATTCTAAACATATTTTAAAAGACAATCATTTTGCTGATGTTTAAGATATGCTTTCATATTTAACTGAAATAAAGTGCATTGGTTTTTGGAAACTATAGTAACCTGGGATGTAGAATATGGTAGCATAGAATAATTTTGCACAAGACAGATTTGAATACCTGGTAATATGTTTTAAATTTTTAATCAATTGCACAGTAATATATTCTCATTTGAAAAAGGAAGATAGTCATAAGTAGTCATAGGATTGCCAGGTGGGAGCAAGGGATCCCACAGTTTTTTGGCCAGCTGGCTGGTGGAAAAAGGCTCCCCCCCTCCTGCAGCCAGGAGTCTGCCGGACATCCCCAATGTGACCATAGAGTTTTGTCCCAAATATCAGATCATCACCATGAAGTGTCCCCAGCTTGATAACATCACTTCTGCATGACAGCATCATTACGCACATGGTGATGTTGCCCCATGCCCCGATGCCTGGAGAGCTCCCACCCACCCATCATGCACCGGCGCCAGGTTAACGACCTGGCAACTCTAAGTAGTCATGTAAGCATTTGATGACTTCCAGGTCCATATGTTGGTTTTTGGGTTGCCTGAGAATACTTGTATTTTTTCCCATGAGAGTAAAATCTATTTAGGAGAAGTGGGGTTTTTTTTTAAGTGTAAAAACATGATAGGAAAAGATTAAAAAGACTCTTTCCTCCTGCACCATACAGCCTCTTGAAATAACAGCCACAAGCAGTTAACATTGTTTTGGCCATTTGTCAGTCTGTGGAAGTATGGTGAACTGGTGGCCCTCCTCTAGGGTGTTGTCTCAAGTTGACCTTCGCTATTGCTTTCAGTTACCAAAAATTAAACAGTTTTCTTTTCCTGTTTTGCTTCTCCTGTTTATAAGAGATTCTAATCTGAAGCTTTACATTACATCTGTTTCTTGGCTACAGGGAAAATTGCTGATTAAGTTTAGAATACCAAGGTATTTCATCAGTTATATAATGCTACTAACCATCTGAAGATAAATAGGTTTGTTTCTGCTGAACAAAGTGCCATACTTGTTAATACAAGGCTTTGATTATTAAGGGTTATGATTGATTTATTTATTAGACTTTTATACCACCCTCCCTGCAAGTGGGTTCAGAGCAGTTCACAACACAACTATAAAAACGTATAAATCAGAATAAATTGTCTCAAATACAGATCTAATTAAATGTAACCACTGATAAGGTTCCTCCCTTGGGTAGACTCCTCAATGCCAAAGGAGAGGATATAATGACAAACTCATTCCTGTCGAGCATGTATAATATACTATATTGAACCAGATAAACATGAGACAAGATTCATGCCTATTATCTATAAATGGTAATGGCTTAATTGTAGAGCTTTCTCCAATATGAGAATGGCATCTTTATATCAGTGTATATTTTAAGTTGGTAAAACTTGATAAAGTTTGAATAATTATGTTAAGAATGGTATTTTAGAACTACAGATGTTTTTCAAAGTTGTTGTTTATTTCTTGACCTTAATAGTACTACTCTTTGGTGATGAATCTGTAAAACTCCAATCAGGCCTGAGGTAATTTTTTTCCAATTTTTTTTTACTCAGTGTTACTTTTATTTAAAAGGAAATATAGGGAAAAAGTGTTGCACTGTTGCTTAAAGGAATACCTAATGTATTCCATTTGTCCATATGTTTGCATAGAAGTTGACTAAAGCATGTGAAAAAGCATTATGCTGGTATCCTTTTAAATATTAGACTGAGATCCAAAAACCTAGTTTAGGTATGTCAAGGGTATGATCTAGCCAGTTGGTTCAATTGGTTTTTCTTTTATCAGACTCTTATACCATAAGAAACTGATTTTCAAGCTCTCCCTAATTTCTAGGTTCCTTATTATATATGCATCAGAAGATTGCTTTTTCAAGAAATACTTTAGGCACATAGAATTGGTTTTACAGTTGTAGATGTCTTAATTTTGAACAACATACTCTTAAGTTTTAAAATATTTTAAATTTATTTTATAATAGTGTGCACCTGCAGATTATAAAAGGAGTTTAAACTATGTCATGTATAGTATATATAACATTTTCTATAGTTACCTTCACTGTCTCTCTGTAGTCTGGTTGATTACCATGGAAATGATATGTGAATCTGATAGCAGGACAAGTTATTTCTATCAAGTATCATCAACAATAAGCCAGATTACATAAAGATATTTTGAAAACATTGGTTAACATGGGCATTAGAGAAAATCATGTATACGTGGTGCCTTATGTCCAATAGAGTAGCCAAAATGACGACAGGTGCCTTTAACAAACGTTGGTGATATAATAAAAGATTTGGTACTGTCTTTCACATCTGGTGGCAGTGTCCACGGGCACACAAATACTGGAAAGGTATACTCAAAGAAATAAATAGAACTGTAGGTTGTAAGATAGCTTTTAAGCCTAAGGTAGTCCTTTTAAGTATCTTACCTCAAGATATACTGCAGAAAACAAAGTACATGCTCAAAAATCTTTTAGCAGCAGCAAGACAATGATTACTGCAAACTTGGAAAAAGCGGAGCCTGCCTGATATTGATGAATGGACTTATAAAGTGTGGTACATTGTACTGGTCGATAAAAGTGCTCTTTATAAGAAAATGTGAGAAGGAAAAAGTAAGGATCAGGAGATGGTTATTTAGACATGTTATCTTTTTATTTTGTACTAGAAGTACAAAATAAGTAAACCCAATTATTGGGTTAAATAGAATATTCTGAGATATATTTGAACAAAGGACTGTCAGATAACAGGTAGCTCTATACTGTAATACAAGGATCCACAACTTTTGTGAGCATATAGGCACCTTTGAAAATTTTATTTATTTATTTATTTTATTAATTTTCACTCCACCCTCCCAGACAAGGCCGGCTTACACAAAATCAGCATATAATTACAATAGACATAAAATATAAATAAATTAAAACAATTCTAAAACCCTTTAAAGTGCTAGTAAGCATTAATTCATCATGTCTGCTGTTATTCAGTTCTCTTGTCTCACAGCTGGTTTTTCAATCTTCTTTAATTCTCCTTCCGGCGACTTGCTCAGGCTGTTGTTGGAGTTCCAAGGGGAAACAGGGTGCTTTAACCTCTGCTATCAGTTCTTAATGGTAGTGGCGGCTCCAAAGGCCTGGTGGAAGAGCTCCATCTTATAGGCCCTGTGGAACTGCAAGAGATCCCGCAGGGCCCTGATCTCCTCTGGGAGCTCATTCCACCAGAGAGCAGCCACCACCAAGAAAGCCCTGGCCCTGGTTACTTTCAGCCTGGCCTCCTCAAGACTCCAGAGGGCCAGTCGGTTCTGGGCCCCTGATCGCAGTGGTCTCTGTGGTACATGTGGGGAAAGGCGGTCCCTCAGGTATGTAGGACCTGACCAATATAGGGCTTTAAAGGTAAGAACCAGCACCTTGAAGTGAACCTGGTATGCTATCAGCAGCCAGTGCAGTGCCTTTAGCAATTCTGATACAGAATGGTGGGTGCAACCACAAAATGGCTGCCACAAGAAGAATCACAAGAAGATAAATAGGTTTGCGTCTCTCGCAAGAAGAACCACAAAATGTCAGGGAATGAGGTCAGGCATAACTCTAATATTATTACTGTTATTAAATTTATATGCTGCCTTTTGCCACCAAGCGGTATTGAGATGGATATGAACAGCTAAACCATGAACAGATACCAATTAAAACATAATACAAAACTAAAAGGCAGCCCACATTAATAGACCCGACTAATGAAAAGATAAATGGAAGAGCTCTGCTTTGCAGGCTCTGCAGAACTTGGTATGCAGGCCCTGTGGGACTTATCTGTCTGACAGCTGGTTCCAGCAGGACATTGCCACCACAAAGAAGACCCTCATCCTGGTGGGTGCCAGGTGAACATCCCAGGGGCCAGGCACCACAAGCAGGTTGTGGATTGAATTGTAACTTTCAACATTTTAGGCAGAAGATCTCTTTAACAGAATGACTGGTTTAAAAATATTTTCTGTGTGACTGTGGTGGCAGCTGCTGCCAAAACAACTTTTAAAAGATCTGCACAGCCAATCAGATCTCCAATGGCCAGTCAGAAACCCTCCTGGGCAAAAGCCTCATTTGACGCTGCATACTTTTTAAAAACACTTAGTGTGCCTGTAATGCTTCTTAAATCTCTGTAGGTATTTTCTTGGAAACAGAGCACTGTGTGAAACTGCAATTTGTATTAAACTACTGTTCCTTAGAATCTGTTAGTTCACATTGTGTCCTGATTTACCTTCTAATGGTGTTCTGCATACCTTGGTTCTCTTCTTCTAGGTCATGTCTTCTCCTTTTCTCTTAGTGCCCGAGTAAGCAAGCCATGATTTGTATAGAAAATACTACTTGCACTCATCAGTGTGGGAAGATGACTTTTTTTTGTTTTTATGAATTTTAAGCACTGTGTATCTTTTTCCAAAGTAAAGTTACTAAAATGGGTGACTCTGGTCCTTACTTCAAGCGGGGAGGGCGGGGTATAAATTTGATAAATAAATAAATGTAGCAATAAGCAGGCTCTAAAACCTGCATCTGGTGTGATTCTGTTCATAAGAATCTCCCATCTATATTCTACAATCTTTGGAAAGCATACGATATTAAAACTTTTGAACAGATTTTCTCTATATATGCTTGTCTCTGCTTTCTTGTATATACAACATAGTGCTGCACTCCTCAACTGATAACCTCTGAGTGAAAGATGTATGAATAATTCTTAGTTTTCCAGTCAACTACTTCCCCTAAATACTGCTTCTGTGTGGCTACCACCATAGTTTTTCACAACAAACTTGGCTGTCTGTTTTGTAGAAGGAACAAACCAGTATGGTTGTTCCCATATTTTTATCTTGGGGGGGGGGGGGTTATACTTTTTTCTGTGTAAAGCTTGATTTAGTAAAGCACAATGGAGGGGGAGGTGTGATACAACTACGTCTAGTGAAATTGTGTAAGGTACCACCGGGAAGCCTTGGTCTTGTTTAGTATGTATAGCCTCTAAACGACAATGCTTGTAACCTGTTTCTATCTTAACGAAAATCAGGACAGCCACCTGGAGGGGTAGTCAAGAGGAAAGCTAAAGCTGGAGGTACTTTGCCAATGGAGCTGTAGTGACTTTTACTGAATGCTGTTTTTTAATGTTTCAAATGCATGGGTTTTTGTAAGTGTGTCTACTAAAACTGGATGCTGTTTGCACCAGACAGGAATGTGGCATATCTTACTTGGAATTTACATGTGCTTGTAACCCTATTGGGAATTACATATGCAACCAAATCCTGTGCTTGTAGTTTTCTGGTCTAGCACAGCACCCTGTACTATGTGCCCAACCTATTTATTTAAATTTTTTAAATTAATTCTTGATAATCAGCTGGCTTGGAGGGGAGAGCAGGAGACTCAATTGAATCTTCTGGCCTGCTGTTCCCTGCCAAGTAGGTGTCTGGCAAAATGCTAGTGTTTTCTTCAGTTATATCCCTACAGCCTCAGCTGCTGAGTGCATGCTTGATTGCCAGGGCCTTTGTGCAGACATGAAAAATGACTATGATCTTGACCATTTTAGCTAATTTGCTAATACTAGTTTTTAATGGCCACTGATATTTTATTTTTCACATGTCTCCATAAAGATCAGTTCTCTTTTATTGTAATGCTATAATACCCTTGCCAATTCCCTGATACTTAGTAGTGTTCTTTGTTAGGTGTTTACAATGTTTAACCAACTGATTTATGAGTTGAAATAATTTCTTATATGCCCTACTGCCTGAGTCAAGCAAAGCCATCATTGAATTTATTTTAATATCTTCTAGATTACTGTAATCCCGACAGGGATTTCACTCTAACCAGCCTTCACAAATTTGCATCCAGTTATTGTTAAAAGTAGCATACATAAAAATCACTGGGAGGTGGGCCAAAATTTGTCTAGGATTGGAATGAGACGTTACAACTGATGCTCCCTCTAAGCTGTTGAGTCTTGTGAGCAAAAATTCTACTTTGTGAACTGCTGGCCTTAAAGTTGTGAGCGAGCGATTTGGCTACTGCATAAATTATTTTGCTCTGGAGCCATCTTTCCTGAGGTAAGACAAAAAATTGTGAGCTGGAGTTTAAAAAACTCTGAGCTAGCTCACACTAACTCACTTCAGAGGGAACACTGGATGCAACCTACAGTTATCAAGCAAAGAGGAATGTGCGAAGGGAGGGGATGGACGTTAGTAGGACAGAACCCCTTTCTGCTCCTCTTGGTTCTTTTCTGAAAATATCTGCACTTCATATATACTGTTGTTCCTTGGAAGGAAGATTTCCAACAGGGAGATGTCCAGGTATGGGAAAGGTTAAAAACTTGTGTGCTGGTATTTATTTATTTGTTAAATTGGATTTACTAGGCCACCCTTCCCTACAAGAGGTCTCAGGGCAGCTTACAACACAATAGTATACAAAATCTCAATTAAAATTAAACTAAAACAAACCAATAAATATCAGTAGATAAAACAGTATATATACAATATAAAAGATGGTGGAAAAAATTCCAGCTCCACAGCCTCTGCGGGGGGGAGGGGTTACGAGGGACGGGGAAATGTATGAGAGTGCTAAAGGGTGCCCGCCGCTGTCCTCAACCAAAGGCCTAGTGGAACATCTCTTTCTTACATGCCCTGTGGAAAGGTAATAACTTCCGCAGGGCACGGATGTCTTCCAGCAGAGTGTTCCACTAGGCGGGGGCCAGGGCCAAGAAAACCCTGGCCCTGGTCGAGGACAGCCAGAATTCTCTCGGGCTGGGGACCACCAGGAAGTTCTTATTCCCCGAGTGTAATGCTCTTCCAGGGGCATACTGGGAGAGGCAGTCCCAAAGGTATGTAGGTCTCTGACATACTTGTTTGCAAATGTTCTGTTTCCATTGTAACATCTACTATATCCATGAATCTTGAAATCTGCAATGAGTGCATGTGTGAACTTCAACATCTTTGCATGGAAGCTAATAAATGGTTGGATTTAGATTTATTTGAGCTATTCTTTGATCATAGTGAGAAAGTCCATGTTACTAAACACGTAATTAAGGGCTGCCATAGTCTAGTTCCTCAAATCCAGCAGGCTGGTTAATGCACCTATAGCAAATTAATTGCCACATGGATCTGGTTAATGCACCTATAGCTGTAAGTCACCTCCAGTTTATATAGAAGACATTAACTTGGCCTGTATTTTCATTACAGAAAACAGAAACTTAGCCACAGATACACTAGTTCTTTGGTTAGTCCGTCAGTAAGATTTTGAGAGTATCCTTCTCAGGGAACATCAAACAACACAGGTTCTAATAAATCCAAGCAGACTTGTACATATAATCTGTACTGGAATGTATGTGAACCAATGTTTCAATCAGGTTAGCAGAGCAAGGACAGAAACTATGGTGAGATGGAGTGTTATTGTATCTTCCTGTCAAGAGTTCCCACTGGATATGTTCTCTGAGTTTTTAAACTTAATAGAGAAGTACATCTCCTTTCCTCCCCTCTCCAAAGTAATTTTATTAAGTTTATGTGTTTACAAGAACTTTTTGCCATTTTATATATTCACACTATATCTAACTTGCAAGAAAAATATGTCCAGGTGGGAATTAAGATCACTCTTCTGTATATTCTGCTGGTAAGATATGATATCTTCAACAGGGTTCTTGTATTTGCAGAAGGGGCTTCTTTTACAATAGAAAAAACAAATGAAATAGTCTGTTCAGTTCATTAATGGGGCCAGTTGCTCACTGTTTGTTTATTTATTTCCATTATAGTCTGCCTTTTTCACTGGAACACAAGGCAGATCACACAGAGTGGGTCAATACAGTCAACAGGATGGGGCAGTCAGTAAATCATGCAATAGAGTTACGGTTGTAGAGCCAACTAGAAATCTAAAAACAGAGTTGAAGCAAAGTGTAAATATGAACATGACATATTAAATGTCGCAAAATTACATAGTTGTTGTTGTTCAGTCGCACAGTCGAGTCCGACTCTTCGCGACCCCATGGACCAGAACACGCCAGGCCCTCCTGTCTTCCGCTGTCCGCTGAAGTTTGCTCAATTTCATGTTCGTTGCATCGATGACACTGTCTAACCATCTCATCCTTTGCCGTCCCCTTCTTCTTTGACCTTCAATCTTTCCCAGCATCAGGGTCTTCTCCAGTGAGTGCTCCCTTCTCATTTGGTGGCCAAAGTATTTGAGCTTCAGCTTCAGGATCTGGCCTTCCAGGGAACAGTCAGGGTTGATTTCTTTTAGGATTGACTGATTCGATCTCCTTGCAGTCCAAGGGACTCTCAAGAGTCTTCTCCAGCACCACAGTTCAAAAGAATCTATTCTTCGGCGCTCGGCCTTCCTTATAGTCCAACTCTCACAGCCATACATTACTACAGGGAATACCATTGCTTTGACCATGCGGACTTTTGTTGGCAAGGTGATGTCTCTGCTTTTTATCATGCTGTTTAGGTTTGCCATCGCTTTCCTACCAAGGAGCAGGCGTCTTTTAATTTCATGGCTGCAATCACCATCTGCAGTGATCTGGGATCCTAGGAATGTGAAGTCTGTCACTACTTCTATGACTTCCCCTTCTATTTGCCAAGGAGTGATGGGGCCAGATGCCATGATCTTAGTTTTTTTGATGTTGAGCTTCAAGCCCACTTTTGCACTCTCCTCTTTCACACTGAGCAAGAGGCTCTTTAGGTCCTCTTCACTTTCTGCCATCAGAGTGGTATCGTCTGCATATCTGAGGTTATTGATCTTTTCCCCAGCAATCTTAACTCCAGCTTGTGATTCATCCAGGCCAGCATTTCGCATGATGTACTCTGCATATAAATTAAATAAGCAAGGTGACAATATACATCCTTGTCGTACTCCTTTTCCTATGCTAAACCAATCAGTTGTTCCATATCCGGTTCTAACTGTTGCTTCTTGACCCTTATACAGGTTTCTCAGGAGACATGTGAGGTGGACCAGTACTCCCATCTCTTTAAGAACCTGCCATAATTTATTGTGATCCACACAATCAAAGGCTTTAGCATAGTCAATGAAGCAGAAGTAGATGTTTTTCTGGTACTCTCTTGCTTTCTCCATAATCCAGCGAATGTTGGCAATTTGATCTCTAGTTCCTCTACCTCTTCGAAACCCAGCTTGTACTTCTGGCAGTTCTCTATCCACGTACTGTTGGAGCCTAGCTTGTAGGATTTTGAGCATGACCTTGCTAGCGTGTGAAATGAGTGCAATTGTGCGATAGTTTGAACATTCCTTGACGTTGCCCTTCTTTGGGATTGGAATGTAAACTGACCTTTTCCAATCCTGTGGCCACTGTTGTGTTTTCCAAATTTGTTGGCAAATTGAGTGCAGCACTTTAACAGCATCTTCTTTTAAGACTTTGAATAACTCAGCTGGGATACCATCACCTCCACTAGCTTTGTTGTTAGTAATGCTTTCTAAGGCCCATTTAACTTCGCTTTCCAGGATGTCTGGCTCGAGGTCAGTGATTATACCATCGTGGTTGTCAAGGACATCGAGGTCCTTCTTGTATAGTTCTTCTGTGTATTCTTGCCATCTTTTCCTAAATTACATAGTAGGATCCTGCTATTTCTTATTTCATTAAACTTAACGAACAGCAAGTGATGCACAGTAGTATAGACCACAGTGCTGAATTACTTATCCAAGTAACTTTGTGAATCATTTTGTCCTTATATCTTACAAATTATGCTTCAAAAGTGTATAAGTTAGATCCAGGCTGCTTCAACATGGTGGGTGAAAAAAGCATAAGACTGACAGAAGATTTGAGACTTTATGAGTGAGCAAAGTGAAAGGGGCAGGGATGAGGTCCAGATGCTCTATCCACACACACTTGCTTCTGTATTGCCCCCCCTTCTGTTGTGCTGTTGCAGAAGTACTGATGTAATGCATATCTTTCTGGGCTTTTCTGCAGACCAGCAGTCTCCGCCTTCACAGTTGAGCCAGCATTCAGAGGTGAATGGACAGGGGAAGCCTGCTAAGGGACTGGAGTGCAAAATCAGCACTTAACTCTATCATTTTGAAGGCAGAGGTTAGATCCTTCCCCTTCCCAGATTGGCTGTGAGCACTACTTCTACATGGAGCCTCTGCCTGCAGCCACCCCAACGTTCATGCAAAGGAATTTTATCCTTTGATCCATCCAGAGGGGGAAAGCTGTGACAGCCTCACATGTCATGCTCAAAAAGAGCATGGCATTGTTGGAAGCTCCCCCAAAATATAGGGGGATACTGTATTCAATCTGAGGAAAAATCTATCTGTGGAAGCAGCCATTGTGGATGATTTTGCTTAGTACTCTCTTAATTTCGCTCTACTCAAAAATCTAGAACATTCTAAAAATATCTGAAAGAGTAGCACAGATGTCAGGAGATGAAATAAAGCTATTTTGGGGTGATAGAGAAAGCTAGACAGAAAGGGAAACTTTTTCATGTCTACCAAATTCTCACCCAACAGCCTCTGGATTTTGAGTTGGTCTTAGAGTCTTTTCTTATCAGTGTACTTCCTATTTTATTGCATTCATATAGCCTGTGATCTTACTTGTTCAGCCATGGATAATGATATTACAGAGATCCTGGAAGAGCTTTGTTTCATGTCGCTGGCTGGAACCTTTTCCATGTATGGGCTATGCTTATAAGTATATGCCTGTGGTGCTTGCTTATGAGTAATATGCTTCTGTTCTTTGCAAGTGTATACCTGCAGTTTACATGAACAGAACATTCCAAGAGGATGGGGGAGAAAAATAGGATTGGCGTACTTTTGTCTCCTAATGAAGCTCCTAAGACACTCAATAAAGCCATCAAATTCTGTGGAGTACAATACATTAGTATTATGCCTGTTCATTAGATCTATTTCTAAGAATAAAATGTCTTCTAATTTTTAGATACCTCAATTTCTGTTCAACAATTTCTAATGAAAGATCATGAGAACAAAACTTTTCAACCAAGTATTTTATCAAACTGCATGTGGCATTTTTAAATAGGTTTATTTTTTGATCAGGTGCTTGCCGGGTAACTTTACAAACCTGTGCTTACAGTTTGAAAAGTTTCAAGTGGCATCAAAACAATCTGAGATCTATCTTCATAATTTTTTTTAACACTTCAAAGTATGCAAGTATTTAACACCGTTCTCCAAGCATTATTAATACTGTGTGGCCAGGTTCTTTGGAAATGAAAATATGAGTTTGATCTGGAGTTTGGAGTGGTGATATGCATTTGGCTTGCTAAACGTTTGTCTCTTAATACATGTTCCTTAACAAACATTTTCCCCTTTTTTAATGGGAAAAAATGAAAAGCAAAAGAGATCAAAGAACCAGCAAGGAAAGAGAAGCAAGAATTAAAGAAGGAAAGCAAAGATGAAGAAAAGAAGAAATTGAAGAGGAAAGCTGATGACTTGGACAAAAAAGATAAAAAAGCTGCTGACAAAGCCAAGAGAGATAAAAAGGCTGAAAAGGAGAGATCAGGGCTAGACAAAACTGTCAAAAATAAAGGAACAGCAAAGGAATTAGATAGTGGCAAAGATAAAGATACAAAAAAGATAGCTAAGAACCTTTCTAAAGTGTCTGAGAGTTCAGCAAAGGGAGAAGAGAAGAGAAAAAGAGTAAAGGGGTAATATTTTCCATAACTGAATGATAGCAAGAGAACTATTGGTTGTGAGAAAATAATACACCACAGGGGAAGTTTTTATGAGTTTGTTGGAATAAACAAAAATTACAAAGCTTTTGCAGAAATAGCCTTAGTATATTGTATGTGTTGACTACTATGAAATTCCACTTTGTACATAGTGTATTTGATCATTAACTCTTCTACATTCTTATTGTACTGAGATCAGTTATCTATTCTTGTTTTTGGTACCTTATCTCACACTTAAGGCTAATAAAGGAAAAGTTTGAAATGCTTGAGAGTAATATTTGTTTCACACTGAATTACTAGGATTGGGGGGGGGAATCAAATAGAACATGGGACCAGTTCTTTTTGTGCTAAACTCATAGTGATGACATCTTTCATTAAGTGCATAGCATTTTTCAAAGTAAACCAGATCTCTGCTAATTATTGAAAAATTCAATGCATGGAATCACAAGATGATAAAGGTATAAGTGGACCAGTAAATAGAACAATTATAGTTATAAAGCTAATTGTGATATTGACTTGGAGTTATACTTCTAGGAAATTATTTTCCTAAAAGCATGGTTTTTGCTTCCTGCTCTGTGGGAAATGGGATGCGCTATTACATTTATCCATGTTTTAAATCAACGGTTGACATTTAATAATTTCTAGAAAAGGCTTAAAATACAATTAAATGACCACTTGGCTATTTAATAAAGAAAATCGCTTAAATGAAAAAAGTATTATGAAACAGTAACCTGGAAGATATAAGCAAGAATAGGTGGGACTGCAATCAGTGTAAGCATTGAAGATGCTAAAATGATATGTACTGCGTGGGTAGTAGGTACAGCTTTTGACAGATAAAAGTAAAACACAGCTTCCAATGTGATCCTGAGAAACATTTCTGTCACAAGGTATGACAGTTTGTATAGTTGCAAATCGGTGACAGAGAAATGAAGGATGGAGTAAAATGTAGAATGATTGGAACAACATATGTCCTCCTAGCATTAATATCAAGCACTACATTTTTTTCATTCAGTTAAAATCAGTCTTTAAGTCCAAAATGACATTTCACTGTATGCGGAAATGAGTCAAAGAGACTGGGGTTGGGGGTGGATTTCCTAGCAATATACAGAGACTCACTCTTGGATACATTCAGTATTAAACTGCACAACAACAGTAAGTATTGATAAGTTAATGGTTATTTTTAATAACTCACAATAGCATTAGCAACATTAATCTAAAAATCCACATTTTCTTTAAGCAAAAGTGAGTTGTGCTTTTGGTATGCATCCTTATACACTGGCCTAATCCATGTTCATAAAAAAGTCATTCATTAGGTGGAACCAGTAAGAGAAAAAGGTATTCCTGAAAAGCAGTCACATCTGTCATGGTCTTCCACCCAATCCTGCCCCTTATAAGAATCACGAACTTATTTGTATATTTGAATGAACTTTATGTGCTGTGAGGCTCACCTGCTTACCTTAGCCTTCACACATTAGATGTAACGTCGTGCAATATAACAATCCAACTTTATCTATCTTTGTATTTTATATTTCATTTCAATGTTTGTTTTAATAACTTTTACCTCTAGACATGATAGATCACAGTCATACATACTAGGTTTCCATACCATTTAGATGTTACATTCAGCACATGAAACTTTTTTATGTTGTTTTTGCATTTAATACATTTTTGTGAAATTATGTATACTCTTAGAATTAGACTTGTTCTGAAAACCAGTGTGCATTTATTTTGCAGCTGAGTATACAGAGATTGTATCAGTTTATCACTGAAATCAAGCAGTTGCACCCATTTTTTTATTAAGTAGGACACTGAAGAAAATATCAAATTCTATTTCTTGACAGTTCCTGAGAATCCTAATTGTTATCACATTTTCTTTAACTGTGCCTATTCTAGAAGAAGAATGGAAAGATGAGTGAAAATCACAGCATACCATACTTTATTTTCTATGGCACAAGCAATCAGAAAATTCTGGAAATACTTTTCTGTACCTCTCGTTTGCTTCAGTAAATAAAAGAAGTTTCTAATAGCTTTTACAGCAAGATTGTAAATATGTATCTGCTGCTCCTTGAAAATGCTTCTCGCTACTTGATTTATGGTGGAGGGCAGACAGGAATGAGAAAAAAGGGAGGGAAGAGAGAGAGTAAATTGGCATGTACTATGGAAACAATAACAGGAAATGTTGAATCTTCTGTTTCTCACAACAGCCCAATAGATATTAAAGTGGCTTTTTATAGTAATAGTACTACATATTTCTCCAGAAGCAACCCTCTACCAATCTAATGAGCTGTATTTTGAATTCCTCTGGTTTGTGCAGCCATTACTTTAAAAATAAAACAAAATACATATACAAAATCAGTGTACACCTTTTAAAGAGACAGTTTCTCTTTTAACTATTTCTATAAACTGATTTTTAAATTTGGGAATTTAAATATAGTTTCGGGTGTTAGTAGGCATGGACCATTACCTCACCAAAAAGATCCAGTATCTGAATAGACAGTGTATACCATCCTCCTAAGGGGCTTTATTCTCTTACTGATATCTAGCCAAATCAAAATGATGTACCCAAAAGGCTGAACTTAACTTTATAACTGAACAATGCAGGACTCAAAGAAAGATCTGTCCTTGAACAGCCAACACCAAGAGATGCTGAAGAAGTGATTCAGCAGCCTGCAGAGCAGCCGCACATTAGAGCAGGTAAGTCCTCCAACAAAATCACAGAAAAATAAATCACATTGTCTCATTTGCTTCTTCTGGGTGCAGACCATTATTATGTCTGATCTATAGTAACATAATTCCCCGCTACACTATATCATTGGTTTGCTCTAATCTAAATGAGGCATTCCCAAATGTGTGAGAAAACAATGTAGGCCTCTTCTAGTGTGGTCTTTACCCCCATAAGAATGCTTTTAAAATTATTCCAGTCATCCACAGATGTACACAGTATCATATGTGAAGTTGAACATGTGTAGGTGTTTCATGAAAGATCAGTGAATGGAAAGAATCTAGGCGCTGTTCAAATATCATGAACAAAACACACAATTTGTTCATTAGGTAAATGAGCTTCAACTCATTCAACATGCATGCTTCTTTTCCCTTGCACATGGATCCCCAATTGAAGAATTTTAAGGAAGTTTTTGATCTAATTCCAGAGTGGTGTGACAACAAATTGAAGAGTCTTAACAAATTGAAAACAGTTTCTTTCCCAGTAATTGAAATTCTAAGCCATGCTTTAATCTTTGTTTAGTGTCCAGGTTACTGCAGAAGAAACAGCTGCCAGTTTGTTCAGGAACCCACATTCAGATTTCACAATAATTTTGACTTAGAGTGAAAACTTCCTAAACCAGGAAGTCTTCAGTTGTAGCTCTGTGCTTGTGTGAGGAAAGGAGGGCTAATGCAAGGCCAAGGATTAGAGCCTGCTTCATGACACAAACTAACTGTGGTCTGTTTTGCAGCTATCTGTTTCTGATTCATATATTCTTGTAATTCTTGTAATATGCATGAATATACAAGAGTGTCTGTGAAGAGCCCATCCTCTTCCCTCCCTCAGGCATGATTTTTCCTCCATTTTTCTTTCCCTTCTATCAGTGAGTCACCCTACCTAGTAATGTGTTTTCTTCTTTGCTGAAGAACTCTGGCTGTCCCACCTTGTCACAGTATGATATTTTACTGCTAGTTTAGCCCAGGAACCTGGGAGAAGCATTGGGATTGCCCTTTAACTTAGACCACTGAAAATGACACTTAAGATGTTTTAAAATATAAAATTAGCAAAATATTTTATTCAACATAGAAGGGAAAGGTCAGGTGAAAGCAGGGGTTGAAATTTCTGAAGTAAGTAAATATATATAACTCTGAGGTAAAACTAGTACATTGATAGACTTTAGTTCTTATGTTTCAGGCTAATGAGACTTTCTTAAGCTATTCACAGTTACTTACATCTTTATATTGAGAGACTTTTGTTCCAGTGGTTTCCAAAACATTCTAGTACACTTTCTTTGCGTATTCTCTGACTTTTTTGGTTTCCAGAAGGCTGGTGCACTCTTTCCAGTACCCATACCCCTTCTCTTGAAACACCAGTACTTGTCTTGAGTTTTTAACGGACTCTTAAGGTTTCTACACCAGCCCAAAGGTCTCTTCACTTTTCAGAGCAAACTCTGTTTGACTGGGTAGGGAAATTCTCCCTTTACTAGAAGATCTATCCCCTTTCTTTGGCCCGAATGGGAGTCTTCACCTACTTCCCAAACTTCCTTGCCAGTTTCCCCCCAATTCTTCTGTCTGTGTTAAACTGCTCTCAGTCAGGGCTGAATTCCAAAACAGTACTCAACTCTTCTCAGCTAGGGCTGAAATCAGACTGAATTCAGTCAAGGCAGAAATCTGACTGCCTCCTCAGCATGCAACACTCAAGCCTTTCTCTGCTCAACTGATAAATCAGATTGCTTGGTGCAGCCTATCACTCAAGGTTCTCTGTTTCTGTGAAGAATTAACCCTTCACAGTCCTGCAGCTGTTTGTACATGTACAGCACTGTTTGTACAGTGCTGTTTGTACAGCACTTCTAAGCTTCTTAAAAGTTCAGTCTGTCACAGTGTCATTTCCAATATATCATCCATAGAGTCAGATAACGTAAAAGTGAATCATGTCAAAGGTTTAAAAAACCACTGTGTCAGTTCAGATGTAAAATTTCTGCATTATTGGATGGCTGTTATAATCTTACTTGGATGCATATATATTAAAATGTTATTATAAACAGTTCTCCATTCACTATTTTGTAACATAGGCTGAATCTGTCCAGTAACTCCATCTAAGACACTATGAAGTACCTTCAATAGATGTGTTTTATAATATCAGACTTAACAATTCCCTTATCTTTACCATAGTAACACACTGAATTCTTTTCTGTACTTTCAGAGCTGGAATACTGTAAAAAGAAGGGGGCATTTTCAGTAATGAAGTGGGCTCAGTTTTCAAACTGTAGGTGTGTGATGCTTAAAACAGCTGTACCTTTAACAAGTTCCCTGATGCTTGATGTCTTCCTACTATTTATGCATGCAACTGATTAATTACCATGTTCAGTATGCCCTAATGTATTAGTTCACTGTTATGTAGAAATCTTCTGTTGTCCACAAAGATATATACAAATCCTTTGAGACATCTGAGTTCACCAATACTCAGAACTCACTCTTTTCAACCACATTGTGTACATTGCACTCCCTTTTTTGCATTATGGAAACTTTGGGCATCTATTAGGATTGTCATCAAATTGATTGATTACTGTATTTTTTGCTCCGTAAGACGCACCTGACCATAAGACGCACCTAGTTTTTAGAGGAGGAAAACAGGAAAAAAAATATTCTGAACCAAATAGTGTAATAAAATATTTAATAAATTATAACAGTATAACATTTGAACCATGTAAAGTGAACAGCAGTCAAATTCGGCCCCATTATACCCTATGGGCCATTGAAGTCAATGGTGAAAACATAGGGTATATTCTGGGGGCTGGAGGGGATGGGGTTTGAGGGAGAGGCTCCAAACTCACAGGGCAGCTTATGGAGCCTCTCCCCAAGATACCCACCAAGTTTCAAGAACATTGGACCAGGGGTCCAATTCTATGGGCCCCCAAACAGGTTGCCCCCACTTTTTTCCCACCATAGAGAACAATGGAGGGAATGGGGGCAGCCTGTTTGGGGGCCCATAGAATTGGACCCCTGGTCCAATGTTCTTGAAACTTGGTGGGTATCTTGGGGAGAGGCTCTATCAGCTATCTGGTGAGTTTGGAGCCTCTCCCTCAAACCCCTCCCTCCAGCCCCCAGAATATACCCTATGTTTTCACCATTGACTTCAATGGCCCATAGGGTATAATGGAGCTGAAATTGACCATGCGGCTGCCTGAAAGACTCCCCAGGACACCAGCTGGGGGCGGGGCTTGGCTCCTGAGCTCCCGCGCTCCGGTGCCAGCTTGCTCAGGAAAGCCAGCACTCCACCCCCACCCAGTATTCGCTCCATAAGACGCACACACTTTCTCCAGTGGTTCTACGTGGGACATTCCTCATGTCTGGGATAAGCTCCTCCCTCTTTCCTCAGGGTCGGCTCCAAACTTTGATCCAGGCGGGGAGGGGCTTATCCCCTTGGAGGCGAACCAGTTCCTTTGCCGACCCTGCTTCAGCAGGACGTGCTCCGGAGGTGCGGAGATGCGCCTATTGAAAGAAGAAACGAAACCACAAGGAAGATTTACAGCCTGACGAGGCTGTATTTGATTTACGACGGGCTTTGTCTAGGGAGTGCTGACACTTCCTTAGCCCTGCGACATTCTCTCCTCTGCCGGTCTGACCCGTCCCTGGGACGGAGGACCTGCTCCTATTGCAGAGAGTGCAGAGAGAGAGAGAGAGAGAGAGAGAGAGAGAGAGAGAAACAAATGGCGTGCGAGTGCACACACACAGCTTCTACCTTCCCGCCTGAATCGCGGTAAGCAGAAGCAGGCAGACAGTTTCTACCCTCTCCAGTATTCCTGGAAGAGGCTGAGACATTGCCTAAGGAATGCAGGAGTCCATTCCTTATACCCCCGGGAAGCAGAACGGGAAAAGAAAAAAACCTCCGTGGCGTTTTTCTTCCTCAAAACCCCCACGAGTGCAAGCGGGGGAGGGGGGGAGACTTCCAAGCCTTACTCCATCCCGGGGAGGGAAATCTCAGCGGGAAATGCTGGGAGCAGCCATTTTAGGCCCACAAATGGATGGGCCTGTCGTGCATGATCAACACTCTCCATGGATCTGGATGAGTTATGATCATGGTAGATAGGCTAGACCAACCTGTGGAGAACTAAACAGTTGAAAAATAGCTATTGCGGAGAATGAACCCCAGAACCTCATTCGGTTGGGGGGGGTCTTCATTATCTATCATCGATCTGATTCCAGATTCATTTACACCCCGCAGGTTCTGATAATGGCTGAGAAGGCATCCCAAGATTGGGGCTGTTCCTCTGAAGACAAAGCACAGATGGGGCTATCCACTTCTCAGGTCTGCCAAGACTTTAGGGATACCCCAGGTCTGGAATCCAGGGAGCCCATTTCGGCTGATATGCTAAATTGGTTCAGAGGAGAAATGAGAAGGGAGTTTAAAGAACTGATCAAGGAAACCATTCATGGCTCCACACCACACGATTCCTTAATGGAAAGAGGTAGATCCCTCAAGAGGAACAGAGACAGGGTGACCAGTGTGTCTAGGTCCCCTGTAAGATCAAAACATAGCAGACATAAGTCTAGAGAACAAAGTCCCCTTCTGGGGCATGTGGACTCTGAACCAGATTCTTCCACCTCCTCTTCTGGTAAAGAAGAAGGGGAGCTTTCAGCGGAAGAGGATGAGGTGGTTGTGCCTTCGGTGCAATCTAGACTTTTTCCGCAAGAATTATACTCCCGCCTCTTGCCTAAAGTTTTAAGGACCCTCGATCTCTCATCCAGACCTCAGGAGGAGATGGTACAGGAGCCAGAATTTCAAAAAGGGGCTGGAAAATTAATGCCTAAGGTCTCAGTTTCACAAACAGGGCTGCCTTTCCCCGCTTCTTTCTACAATATTATGAAGGCGGAATGGGAACAACCAGCTAAACCCAAGGCTAATCACCCCATGTTCTCTGAATTCTATTCTGTAATGCCAGAAGCCACAAAGAAGCTGAAGCTTCCCATGGTAGATGATCCCGTGACCAGTTTGTATTCCAGCTCGGTGCTCCCAATGGACGCTGATGGGATGCCTAAAGATCATACAGATAGAAGGGTGGAGCAGGCTTTGCGAAAAAATTTTGAAGCCTCCTCTTCCGCTATCAAGGCCTCTACTGCTGGCTCTCTCTTTGCCAGGGCTGCGTATGACTGGGCAGACAAATTGGCTTCGGCAGACAGTGAGGTGCCAAAGGAGTTCAAAGATGAACTGAAGAAAATAGCTCTGGCAATTGCCTTCACGGCAGATGCCACACTAGATGCTATGCAGCTGTCAGCAAGGGCATTAGCATGCAGTGTGACAGCAAGACGCAATAACTGGCTCCGTCACTGGGATGTGGACTCCTCTGCACAGGCGAAAGTGGCAGCGGTCCCTTTCAAAGGTACTAACCTATTCGGAGATGGTCTGGATAGGTACCTAGTGGAGGATAAGGACAAGAAAAAGGTCCTCCCCTCCAAAAGACGGGACAACAGACAGAGAAAACGTTTTCAGCCATTTCGCGACCAGAAAAGAGGACAAAAACCCTCATATACAAGGTCGTTCAAAGGAAAATGGCAACCTAGACATCAAGGGGGGAAATCCTTCCCCCCCACGAAAAATGAACATACAGCTGCCAAAGGTCCCAAGAAAGGATCTTCGGCATGACTATATGGCCTCCCCGGGAAAACAGAAGATAGGGGGAAGGCTACAGGCATTCTCTCAAATGTGGCATACAACAATCTCAGATCTATGGGTATTAGAGACAGTGTCCCAGGGGTACAAACTGGAATTTTGTTCCATCCCCCATCGAAGGTACATAAGAATACCAAAGTACAGAAACCGGTTGAAACACCTCCAAATCAAGGAGGCGATACTTCACCTCCTGGACATAGGGGCGATAGAGAAAGTACCTGCGTCCCAACAGGGACAGGGCGTTTACTCTATATTTTTCGTGGTTCCAAAGAAAAACGGGTCCAGAAGAGCCATTTTAGATCTGAAATGGCTCAACAAACTCATTCGAAACAGAAAATTCAGGATGGAAACTCTGAAGTCCATCCTTATATCCATCCAGGAGGGCGATTTTCTGACATCTTTGGATTTGTCAGAAGCTTACCTCCATATACCCATTCACAATTCGCACCGAAAATTTCTACGATTCAATTATGCAAATCTTCACTTCCAATACAAAGCTCTCCCCTTTGGCCTCAAGTCTTCACCCAGGGTCTTTACAAAGGTACTGGTGACCTTGGTAGCAGATCTGAGATTGAAAGGGGTGAGTCTTTTTCCATATCTGGACGACATCCTAATCAAGGCCCCTTCAGAGGTGGAATGCTCACAGGCCCTAAATCTGACTATTCAGACATTAGAAGCCCACGGCTTCATTGTGAATCTGGAGAAAAGTCACATGATACCCACTCAGAGATTGCTCCACCTGGGGGTGGAGATAGACACGAAACTAGACAAGGTGTTCCTGTCCCAGGAAAGGGAATTCAAGATCAAGTCTCTGATGGACCAAGTTCTTCAAAATTCAGAGACACAGCTAATGACCTTGGTCAAACTGCTAGGAATGCTCGTCTCCTGTCAGGAGGTAGTGCAGTGGGCTCGATTTCATGTCAGGCCCTTGCAATTGTTGTTACTGCCCCACCAAAGAGTGATATCGCACAAGAGAGTAAAACAGATCAGTCTTTCTTCACCGGTCCGGAATATGATGGCCTGGTGGCAAGATCCAATGAGATTCAAACTAGGAGTTCCTCTCTGAGACCCCGCACGGTCAGTAATGACGACGGATGCCAGTCTCTCAGGATGGGGTGCACATTCGGGAGACCAGATGGTCCAGGGAGAATGGTCGGTTGCGGAGACGACAGAAAGCATCAATCTGCTGGAACTGAGGGCGATCCGCCTCGGGCTTCTGAACCTTGTAGATATTCTGTCAGGAACCCATGTTCTGGTACAGATGGACAACACTACAGCAAAAGCGTATGTGAATCGTCAAGGGGGGACCAAGGTTCGCTCCCTTCATGCGGAAGCATCTCTGATAATGGCATGGGCAGAGAAACATCTATTGTCGATAAAAGCCACTCACGTAGCAGGAAAGGACAACGACTTAGCGGACTGGCTCAGTCGGAAACGAATAGACCAATCGGAATGGATGCTGAACACGGAAGTCTTCGAACAGATCTGCAACAAGTTCGGCAGAATGGTCATGGATCATCAAGTACCAGAGTTTGTATCTCGTCAACGAAACGCTCTGGCAAAAGGGACAGATGCTCTAAGCTATACATGGCCTCCAGGTCTCCTCTATGCCTTTCCGCCCCTACCAATCATGCACAAAGTCCTACAAAAGATTCGCATACAGAAAGCAGAAGTGGTACTGATTGCCCCTTTCTGGCCACGTCAAACCTGGTTTCAGGAACTGCAGTCTCTGTCAATATCAAAACCATGGCACCTGCCTCTTCGGGTGGACCTACTCACGCAGGGTCCGACAAGGCACCCACGGCCGGAACTTCTTCGGCTGGCAGCATGGAGATTGAGCGGAAAATGCTAGAGGGAGCGGGGTATCAAGATAAGGTGATTGATACCATGTTGGCAGCCAGAAAGGTCTCTACCAACAAATCCTATGATCACACATGGAAGGTTTTTCACTCATGGAGCTTGGATCGGGGACACAACCTGGTTAAGGCTTCAGTTAAAGTAGTCCTGGCTTTCCTACAAGATGGGCTTGATAAAGGCCTAAGCACTAGCACTCTCCGTAGACAGGTATCCGCCATTTCAGCCATCCAAGGGGCAAAACATGGAAGGTCTCTGCTTAGGCATCCTCATATTAAGAGATTTTTGAAAGGGGCAATGTCCATTAATCCTCCACAGGTTCACAGGTTTCCCACCTGGAATCTTAACGTGGTGCTTAGGGCCCTGTGTAAATACCCATTTGAGCCAATGGCTGCGTGTCCTCTGAAGGAACTCACCTTCAAGACTTTTTTTGGTAGGCATCACCTCAGCTAGGAGGGTTTCGGAATTGAGGGCCTTGTCTATTAACAAGGAGCTCTGTATTTTCCACCAGGACAAGGTAGTTCTTCGCTTAGACCCAGCATTTATTCCAAAGGTGAATTCAGTTTTTCATAGGTCAGAAGAGATTGTTCTTCCCTCCTTTTGTCCCAATCCTAAACATGAAAAAGAAAGGGAATGGCATTGTTTAGACGTTCGGAGGGCCCTTAGTTTCTATATTGACAGAACTAAAGGCTGGAGACAATCGGAGACGCTGTTTGTATCATTCAGAAAGTCCTCATTGGGAAAGCAAGTCTCCACTTCCACGCTGAGTTGGTGTATTAAGGGGTGCATTATCTTAGCGTATAAAGCCAAAGGGTTAGAGATCCCGGCTGGGATTGTTGCACACTCCCTTAGGGGGACGGCTACCTCGGTGGCGTATCGTTCTTTTCCCTCATTAGAAACCATATGCCGAGCGGCAACATGGCAGTCGGTCCATTCTTTTACTAAACATTATAGAGTGGACACACTAGCTTCAGCTGAAGCGGCCTTTGGTTGTAGGGTGCTTCAACACACTCTGTAAAGCTGGGAATGCAAACCCACCCTGTAACATAGCTTTTGTACTTCCCAGACGTGAGGAATGTCCCACGTAGAACCACTGGAGAATGGAAGGTTTCTTTCACTTACCGTGAATCTTCCTTTCTCTGTGGTTCTGAAGTGGGACATTCCTGCCCACCCGTTTTTTTGGAGTGCTTCCCCTCTTTACAGAGTTTGATACGGGGGGCCGTGGCTTCGAGAAGCCACGCTGTTGCTGTTATGTTTTGTGGGTTAATTTCCTTGCCCTATTGTAGTGTTTGGGCAGTTGGTACCCCTTTGTTGGGGGGGGAAATGTTGTGTTTTCTTCTAGTTCCTTTCCAGCGGGAAAGTGCGTCTTATGGAGCGAAAAATACGGTAAATTGGCATATAAGTAAAAACCAATAGATTTGAAATGGAAGGCATACTTAGTTTTTAGATGACCATGTATGTAGCAGATCATCTCAGAGGAGACATGTATTCCTGTGTGTGGTAACAGGAGGAATATCTTCCCCAAGATGGTCCTTGCCATCTGCAGTTTTTAGATGTGTATTTTAATTATATATATTTTTTAAGTCCAATGTTTGTTGGAAGCATTTTCTTCATCGAAAGGCTTTTAAAGTACCTAACAACTTAATTAGTTTTGCAGCCCTAGTTATCTCTTCAAACTAAATCAAAGTTAAAAGAATTAATAAATTATTATTTTTGTTTTTAAATTTAAGCAGTGCATTTAAAGACAATTATTAAAGATTGGGAACAGCATAGATTACTTTAACAAAGTTATTTTTTAACATTTAAACAGTCACGTTTCAAACCCCACATTCTTCACTATGAAAACTTAAATCAATCAATAAATAAAAACTTAGAATAAATTAAATAAAAATAAAAACTTTATGTTAGAATTATGGGAATCAGTACAGTATATTAAAGTATGCTCAATTTGCATATTTTTCCTGAGCTTGGTTTTTGGATCTTTGCAAGAGCTGACTTGTAATTTTAGCTTTGTTACTGCAGAAAAAGGTGCAGAGACATATGAACAAATGACTATCAGTGAAGGTAATATTGGTAGCGAACTGACAAAAGACCGTGAGGAAAGTGTACATAGTCTGCAAGAGAACAGAAGTTCTTTCCTTCCAGCAAACTGATAAATTCACATGTCTGTTCCTCATATTTTCAAATATAGCTCTGTGCACATGAGGGCTATAACTATACTTTTTCCCAATGCTTATAGGATTGTAAGGAACATTGTGCATGAAAAGGTGTATGGAAAGCTGCCGGTACTGCATCGAATTTAACGAAATTTTCTGTGGATTGGTGTAGTGCTAGAATTTGAAACCTAGGCTGCTATGTGAAGAGCCCAGTTATGCCTATGAAAGGCCTTTGTGCATGAAATGGGCTTTGGCACTTTTTTCTTACAAGTAATAGGCACCATCCTGCATTACAATCTGCCTCTGAAAATCCCCATTGTTTCAAAACTGCCTCTTATCTGACATGCAGGACTTCTGCTTTTTATTGTCAGTTTTTAAAGTTACATGATCTGTTGTATATTTAGAACTACGTTATTCACTTCTCTAGATCTTATAGGAAAAGGCTAGTAGAAAAAGAATGAGAAGCTCATCCCTTGGTATTAGAATCTGATATAGTCTTGTGTTTTTAAACAATGTGGAGTCTGTTAGCTAAGAGGTGAAGAACTATGAATAACTCCAGTAAAAGGGGCTGGAGTGTGGAATATGAGTGGAATACATTCTGAGCCATGTTGATGCCCAGGAAAAGTTCTGCCTCTTTGTGCTTTTTACAGACAACGCCTGCTCATTTTCAGGCCTATTGTTTCAGTAAAAAGTAAAACAAAGGCCCTAAGGAATCCAAATAGTTCAACAGATAATTGATCCTGTGCAAGTTATGAACAAAACATGAGAGATGGACTCCAGTCAGTCCTCTAGACCAGGGGTCCCCAGTTTGGTGCCAATGAGTGCCATGGCGGCTGCTGACACCTTTCCTGATGATCACCAAGTAGTTTTATAAAGTGGGAAGGGTTCGGTGGGGCAATGGCCCAGCAGGACCTTAAAGGTCAACGAAGTTTAATTCTGGGTATAAGCTTTCGTGTTCATGCACACTTCATGCTTCTACTAGGTTTGTAAAATGAATATTTTAAAAAGTCCTTTGGTTATTGCAGTCTGATCCTTGACTGAATAAAAGTTAGGATGAATTGGGCCTTTAACTTACCAGGAAAGTTCCCAGTAAGCCACTGCCCTGCAGTGCTGTTGATGGCCAGGAGCAGCCTAGCTGAGCCCCACAGAGCTGTTCACTCTAACCTAGTCAGCTGAGATGCAGGAGGAGGTAGATAAACCATTGTTACTGGCTGGAGCCAAGCCAAGCAGGCCTAATGATTGGCTCAACTTGGGCCTTTTCAACATTTTAATCCTCCCTGATGACTGTTTTGTACATCACTTTTAGAAGAAACATGTCCAGGTATGGTAAACATAACTAAATATGCTCATTTTTGTTTATAGGTAACTATTTTAATTTTTTCCCTGGTTTTCAGTTATTCCAGTTCAGCCTTTTTTTCCCTTTTACTTTTTGTTGAATTCTGTAAATTAATGTAGAACACATGCGTGCTGAAGAAGAACCTGAAGATGAAATCCAGTCTCTGCTGCGTGAAGCTCTCAACTCACAACTTGGTATGGATTTATAGTTTGCAGTCATTCATGTAATTTCTGTTTTCTGAGTTACAAAATAACTGTATTTGCCTCTAATTAGAGAGCAACAAGTTATTTTGATTACTTAAAGATAGTGAACAGTTAGTTACAGATCTTTTTGAGTATTCTACTGTTGCTGTAGGTAAAGTAGAATGGTAATAGTGGTTAATGACTGGTTTTTCTTACCCGTTTGGCCAATAATAACAATAGACGTAAATATCTCCTGATATTTATATTTATATACACCATCCAACTGATGTTAAGCACTTTTCCCACTGTAGATGTAAGGGCATGCTTTACTTCTCTCCCTCTGACATCAAAAGGACTAAAAGTGGTTAACTTTGGCTGGATTGCATGTATGTTTGTTTTTAATAGAGATAACTGAGACAAACAGTTGAGGTGTTTAGCTTTCTGTTCAGATGCTGCTTATATATATTCAATGTTTTTGTTAAAAAGGAGAAACAGATGAACATGAAGGAACACAATTTCAGCAGGAGGAAATGATTGAAATACCAGAAGATACTGTTGAAGATACTGTTGAAGATACTGTGGTAGAAGAGGACTATGATAGGGAATTGGAAGATAAAATGCCGGAAGTATTAGCAACCCCAGAATCCTTCCAGGAAGGTATCTGAAACATTGAGAGTATCAAGCATATTTTTCATGCATCTGTGTGACACTGGGCATTATTTTCTGATCTGTATCAGAGAAATGATGAATTTTTAATATGTTGTGTATCCTGCATTTCCTAGGATGTTTGATGTACTATGTTTACTAGATTTCAGATGAAAAAGTAATATGCACAACAAAATAACGTATAATTTAAATGTTTGTAATTGCCCTGTTTGGAGTGCTGTGTACGTTTAAAGCAATAAGTGGTAAAACACTAGCATTTAGAACTTTTGCAATGGCTAATTGTATGTTAGTATTTAGAATATTGATAGGTGTCTAGATTAGTTCACATCCCATGCACAAATGATTTAGCACACATTAAGGACCTGTTCCGTATGTGCACATTTGGAGTAGGTTCTGTGCATAGGTGCTAGTTTCTTAATTGTTATTAACCTATATGTCATTGTTCAACCATGAAGCATTTTTAAAATACCAAAGCAGCCTGTTTAAAGAGGTTGCAATAATGCCCAGTTTCAGTGCAATCAGAGCTAGAGCTTAGTGATTAGGTAAGGATAGTGGCATCATACATCTCATTTATTCCTGCTTCCTCCTCCCACACTTCTATATGTTCCTAAATGCACTCTGAAAGTCTGGTTTTAGCCAGTATGTTCCAGGTGAGTTTAGAATAATATTTGTGATGATCACATATAACTCTGGTCAGGATAGACAAAATCAGGAAGAATTGTATGTGAGAAGCAAGGAATAGGGAAAGGCACATCAATCCCATGACCTGCTTCCCAGTCTTTAAATTCTGGTCCTTGTGTTTAAGGTAGACAAGGCCTGTAACGTTTTTGAAAATTTAGAAACCATAGAAAAATACTTTCCAATCAAACCTAAATTTGTTTTACAACATAAAATGCATCATTTATAACTCAGAATATAAAATTGTCCTATTTGGCATACGTATGGAATTTAAAACTATAAATATCTTCATTTTCTATAAGAAAAATTGCAAGTGTACCCAATACTTGAAAAGAATTGCAAACTCTGCACCCTATGGTACTATAGGGCATGTGTCTTTAATTCTTTGTTATCCAGCAGGACAGACGAAAGAAGATAGAAAGCAAATTCTGTTGTAAACAAAAGAAGGTATATTATATGGACAGAAACTTTCTTACAGAGCTACAATAGATAGGACTACCAGCATGTTTGGATATTAAGCTAAACTTTATAGCATTGAAAACACTGAACTCTTTAATAATGTATTATCATTAAAACAGTATAGCATATTAATTGTTGCTAAAATTATTTATATTTAAACAAAAAATAATGAAGATATTGTATATGTCTACAGAGTTCTATTTCAGTGCTCCCCAAAAGAAAGTCCTCAGACTATTTCTTGATGTACAGTTGGAATGAGTTTTTTTAATAAGATTTTAAATTTTTATTGAAAGAAAGAATAACAAATAACAGAAAATAACAAGGGAAAGGAAAGGCTATATAAAATAAAGGAGGCTTCCAATTTTCTCTGCAACAAATATGATTACCAAACTTTCTCTTACTCTGTGGTTACAAAGAAAACCTCTCTTTTTTCTATTATCTAAATTTTTCCTAATTCATCAAAACCACAGATCATCAAGTCCTTTTTATATGTTTCATGCAAAAAGTCTATAAGGAGTTTCCAATCAGCAATAAAAGTACTTATTGTCCTTTCTCTAATCAATGAAGTAAGTTTAGGCATCTGCAAGTTCCAGCATCTTCATCCACCATTCCTGTGTTGAGGGCAATGTCGGATTCTTCCAGTTTTGCACATATAATAATCTTGCTGCCATTGTCATGTATAAAAACAAAGTTCCATGACTTCTTTCCAGATGAGTGTCCATTAACCCCAAAATAAAAGACTCTTGTTTCAGTGAATCTTTAAAGTCTTCTGAGTTAATAAATGTATATTCAGAATGTTTTGGCTTCCTTACACATCCACCACATATGGTAAAATGTTCTTTCATGTTGTTCACATTTCCAACATAGACTCAAAGTCCCTTTATACATTTTGGTCAATTTCTCTGGAGTCATATACCAGCGATACACCATCTTATATTTTCTGTTATTTGTTCTTCTTTCTCTCAATAAAATTTTAAAATCTCATTAAAAATACAGTTGGAATGAGTGAAATGCTTTGTAAGACAAGATTTTCTGAATCAAAAAGAGCAAATATTTCATATGAGGTCATTTTCACTCCTCACCAACATTTTTTCAGAGTTTTTCATGCTGTACATTTTGAATGTGAAAAACCTTGTCATTGCAGTCATTCTAAAGATAAAATATTTTATAGGAGTTTCTCATCACCATTCCCCACAAATCTTCCAATCTTTCCAAAAGGCCTTGAGGGGAAGAACACACCCCATTTCTTTCTTTCTTTTTTCCTGGACTTTCTCATCTCTAAGTGTATGTTATGTCTGTAAACTGGTAAGTTGGTTTGTTGCTTGTCTTAAACTTTTTGGTGTTTTCAGCTAGAATTTTTTTAATGTATTCAAAAACAATTTTTTCCTGTATGTAGAACTTACCAGTGACCGTGAAGTACGAGAGCCAGAACTAGATGAACCTCATGGTATGTCTTTCTGCAGTATGTTGAATATGGAAGTTTTCACTTGAAGAACACTCTGAGATGTTTGGGTACTCTCCTTTTCATGATCCCTGCAGGCAGGGGTCTGTGGGCTGTGGTGCAGAGAAGACATCCTCTCCCCCACTCAGCACAGTTGCAGGGTTCTGAGCAGACAAAAAATGGAGAGAAGAGCTTTTTTGATAGCTTAGAGGTAGAACATAGGAGAGAGAGAGAGAGAGAGAGAGAGAGAGAGAGAGAGAGAGAGAGAGAGCCCTAAGAGCTCAACAGGGAAAACAAAAACAGAGAGCTCCTTAGAAGGCAAGGAGAAAATACTGAAAGTGGGGGGCACTCCCCCCCCACTGGAAACAGAAAAGAGCAGTCTACTTGCTGCCGTCAGGGATCATGGGTAGGAGAGTACCCAAATGCTCAGAGTGTCCTGCTCTGCTTTAAGTAAAATGAACCTTCATGGATAGTCCAATGCTTTGTTCTGAATGATGAACTTGCATGTATGAAATGGCTCCTAAATATCTGGAACCTGTATGTAACATCTTCACCAGTAAATTTCATATAAAGAGGACATGAGATATGAATTGTTTAAATTACTGACTTTCAACTAACAGATCAGTCTGCTCCAAGATAGATTCATCAATGGTTCTACCTTAGTGTCTCATGTAATTTTCATTTTATCTTATTTTGAAGTAAAGTCTCTGCTCCCTGAGGAGTGGAGAAATGCTTGGTGGAACAGCAGTGAGCCATAGAAGCAATCTATGCCCAAGCTTTTTGGGGTGCAGAGTGACTCATATACACCCCATAATGAAGTGGTACCCAATATTTTTGGGGCAAACATTCCCTTGTTTCCATAAACTCAACCCCAGTGCCCCCTACCCAATAAAACTGGGCAGTTTAGTCCATCCAAGACCAGGGACGAGAGGGAAGCAGAGTTCAAAGTTGGAGGGAGCTCGAGTGACAGAGTGCCTTTGGCACTTCAAACAACAACAAAGAGAGGTGGCGAGATTTCACACACACACACCCAGATGTGTGGAACTGGAGGAGATTTAAGATCATCTGGATGGCAAGCAGGAATTTATATTATCAACACAGTTGGTAGCTGCTGGTTCAAAGGATGTAGTGCAATAGCCCTAGTTAAGTTTAGCTGTCAGCAATTGTTTAGTTGGCTATAATAATTAGAATATTTAATTAATTAGGAGCTAAGTGAATAAACTGAATAGCTGGATTTGATTGATGTAATTAATTGATGTAATCATAGGACCATCCAACCAATTGGAAATAGTTATTGTGATTACTATTATTGATTAGACCTAGACTAGATTGATAGGAAAATTGGAAAGAAAGGGAACCTTTTGTATGGCCTTTGTTTAATTTACTGGTCAGACAATATGACTATTAGTGGCAATCAAAATTGGATTGTATTTGTGGTAGGATAGGTGGTTTAATTGTATAATCAGTACTGTATGTTGCACCCCACCATCAGTACCTACTATATTGAGTGCTGCTCTGCTATCTGCTCTGCTAGTGGTCCAAAGGTTTGCGGAGACCACTAGGGGCAGCGGTGCTGGGCCAAGGGATTCAGTGCTCCTGGGGAGGGGAAAGTATAGCGGTGAGGGCAGCAGAGTACTAAGGGAAGGCGGTGGAGAAATAGGAAAGCTCAGCCCTCTTCCAGCCTGCGTCCCATCCTAAGCAATATTGGTAGGGGGGCTAGGAAGAAGAACCCCCTCCAACATTGTTGTTGTGTAATACCAGGTCTATAAATAATAAGACCATGGTCCTTAGGGACTTCCTGTAAGAGCAGAATGTAGACCTGGTGTGCAGGACCGAGACCTGGGTGCAGGAAGAGGAGACAGTAGCTCTCTCCTAACTTACCCCCCCCGGGTTCTCAGTCCTCCACCAATCGTGGACTAAGGGGAGGGGGAGGAGGGGTATTATTCATCTGGGAGGCTTACTCCTTCAGGGTGCTACCACCTCCAAGGATCACGGGCATTGAGTGTGCCAGACTGGTATGGGAGGCCAGGGAGACTTTGGCGAATTGGCTGGTGTACCGACTGCGTAATGCACTGGCTAATAGCTTGCCATCCCTGATGGAGGCTGTAGCAGGCTGGGCATTGGAACATCGTAGACTGATAGTCTTGAGTGATTTCAATGTCCACGCTGATGATGTGACCTCTATGCAGGCAGCAGATCTGGTGTCGTCCATGGCAGCACTGGGACTCTCACAATATATAACGACCCCCACTCACTAGGTTGGGCACGGCACATGCTCGATTTGATCTTAGATGGTGGGGGTTACAGTGGACCGAGTTACTGCTTCGACAGTTCCATGGTCAGACCACCATGCCCTGAGGGCCTACCTGAATATCCCCCAACCTTGTTTAGGTGGCAAGCATACTTTAGCTCGCCCATGGAGCCAGATGGACCCAATGCGGCTCCAGATGGCTCTGCGGGATCCGATGCCCCCTTGTGGCTCATTAGATGAGCTTGTGGGGGACTGGCATAGCTGGCTTTCCGCAGCTATTGACGAGATTGCTCCCCAGCATCCTCTGTGCCCTCGCTCTAGGCTTGCTCCCAGGGGTTTGCGGCTTATGAAACGAGTGCTGAGATGGCTAGAGAGATGGTGGCACTGCACTTGAGATGAAGCTACAAGAGCATCTTGTAGGACGTTTATGAGATCCTATGAGATGGCAGTCAAAGCCACGAAGTGAGAGCACTACGTGGCCACGATTGTGTCCGCAAGCTCACACCCAGCCCAGTTATTTAGAACAATTCAGTTTATAACCACTCTGCCACAGGGCAGAGCAAATGCTAGGGAATTGGACATAGGCTGTGAGGCATTTGCGAGCTATTTCACGGATAAGGTCTTGTCCCTCCGCCGCAACCTCCCCGCCACAGTTGATACTGTGAGCGAACTCGAGGCCCCATGCACGTCTTCGATTTTAGTTCTGGATCATGTCGACCCACTCAGCCTAGAGGAAGTTGACCAACTGCTCCTAGCTGTTCATTTTACCACATGCTGCCTTGATCTTTGCCCATCATGGCTAATTAAAGCTGGCCGAGATGGGTTGCAAGGTACCTTGAGGGAGATTATCAACAAATCCCTGGGGTGCTTAAGGAAGCAGTGATCTGCCCTCTGTTGAAAAAATCATCTTTGGACCCAGCTGAATTGGCCAACTATCGGCTGGTTTCCAATTTGCCCTAATTGGGCAAATTAATAGAGAGGGCTGTAGAGTGTCAGCTACAGAGCTTTTTGGATGACACTTCCATCTTAGATCCCTTCCAGTCCGGTTTTTGCCCTGGTCATGGGATGGAGACGGCACTTGTCTCCCTCACAGATGGCCTTCAAAGGCATCTGGATCGAGGCAGATTGGCAGTGCTGATGTTGTTGGCGGCGTTCAACACGGTTGACCATCAATTACTGGTCTGCCACCTCGCCGACATAGGAATTGAGGGGCTTGCCTTACAATTGCTTGCTTCTTTTCTCCAAGGTCAGGAACAAAGGGTGGCACTAGGGGAACAGCAGTCCAAGAGGTACCCACTGGATTGTGAAGTGCCTCAAGGGACAGTGTTATTTAACATCTGTATGCACCCCTTTGTCCAGATAGCCTGGAGGCATGGGCTGGGATGTCACCAGTATGCTGATGAAATCCAGCTCTATCTGATGCTGGGTGGCTGGTCCGACTCAAGACCGGAAGACCTGGACCGGGTGTTACAAACCATGACTGGTTGGCTTAGTCTGAGCTGGCTGAAACTGTATCCAACGAAGATGGAGGTCCTGTGGTTGAGTCCGGGTGGTTCGGACGTGAGGATCCCACTCCCGAACTTCGATGGGGCACCATTGGTGCCACCACCAGAGGCTAGGAGTCTAGGAGTGCTCCTGGATGCCTCCTTAACAATGGAGGCCCAGGTAGCGGCCACTGCCACGTCGGCCTTTTACCATCTTTGGCTGATTAGGCAGTTGGTTCCCTTCCCCGACTGCGCCGACCTAGCAACAGTGATCCATGTGATGGTCACCTCGAGATTGGACTACTGTAACACTCTCTACATGGGGCTGCCCTTGTCGCAGATTTGGAAGTTGCAGCTACTGCAGAATGCCGCTGCCAGGCTTTTGATGGGTCTCCCCAGTTGGGAGCACATCCAGCCTGTGCTGAGGACACTGCACTGGCTGCCAATAGCATACTGAATCCGCTTCAAGGTGCTGGTTCTTACCTTTAAAGCCCTATATGGCCAGGGTCTGGCATACTTGCGGGACCACCTTTCACCATATATACCCCAGAGAGCACTACGGTCGGGGTCTCAAATCGATTGACCCTTCTGGGCCCCAAATATGCCAGGCTTGCTACTACTAGGGCCAGGGCTTTTTCAGTGGCAGCCTCATCTTGGTGGAATGAGCTCCCGGAGGAGATCAGGCCCTGTGAGACCTTTTACAGTTCCGCAGGGCCTGCAAGATGGAGCTCTTCTGCCAGGCTTTCAGCTAGGGTGCCGCCACCACTATAGAGCCCTGCCCCTTGGTTTTTGACACCCAGACTTGGCTTTGACAACTAGCCTATGCTGCAGGAAGATCTTGAGCAGAATGATATCTTAGCTTTGTAAACATACTCTGAAAGTAAGCCACCTGAGCTTTGTATGCATACTTGAAAATAAGCCATCTTGTATAACTAACCATCTTTAGCACTTTATGAACTTGTATTGTTATAATGGTATTGTTTTAGATGATTTTATGTTTTTTTTAATTGTATTTATGAGCCTGCAGTGCGAGGAGGGCGGGGTATAAATGGAATAAATAAATAAAAAGTATTATTCAGAATAGTGTTTTGTATGACCCACTGAGGTAATAACACTAAAATTCAAAGCAGTAACAATTAATTGTCCATTTATTCAAAATCCAATTAAAACTTTTCAGTTTCCCCTCTCAATTACCCACATTTTTTCCTTCTACCCCCCCTAAATTTTCCCTTTAAAATGTTTTTCCCCATTTTGAAAACAGTTATTTAGAAATTTTAAATCCTCATGTAACCTAAAAATATTAATATAGGGTGGCTGCAACAGATACATTTATACAGCTAATCTTAATCAGGCTCAGTATCCCAGAGCACAGAAAAATAAGTATCATGCTCAATACTATTATGTTAAGGACTTACCCACAAAAACTTGAAAAATGACAGACAAAAACTCTGCTGGTATTATTTACTAAAAATTCTGATAGTTCCCATCAGATTTCAGCACTATGCAGAGGCAGAGACTTGGAGTGCCATCTGCCAGTATGGTGCCATAGCCTGGTCAATTCTAAATAAGCAAACAACGTGTTTGAAGAGTCCCACCTCCTATGCCCCCTCTGCTGCTCCCTTGCTTCTTAGAGCCCCCTAGGTAATCTCACCCCTTCAAGGGGTGATACTGCTCACTTTGGGATCCACTGCCATAAGCCTCATGGCTTTCTTGAATCTATGAAAAATTGAATTATTCAAAAAGACTTTTCTATGCAGGCCAGAGTTGCAGTGTACTAAATGATTCACAAAGTTACTTGGAAAAAAGTATTAGGGACTGTGGTCTATACTAGTGTGTACAGCTATTAAAAGAAATGTTATATTCTTTTCATGGCTTCATTTAAATAGAATGGTATTCCAGGGAGAGCAGTTGTGAGATTATTATAGTTCTCTTTCAAATAAAATTGCTTCAGTGGGCACGTTGGCTTTGATGTTAGTCAAATCAATGTAACCATTCTTGCCTTCATGATGGTGATGGAGATAGTGGTGTGTCTTGTGGCTTAATATGAACAGTTTCTTAATTTTCAGGTATGCATGAATATGACACAGATGTAGAAGAAAATACATATGAACCAGTAGAAGCAGGTATGTCTGATCATGATTTAATTTAGGAATAATCTATATTGTGTAGATTATGTATCTTTCTTTTTGTGTTTCAGCCAGTTGTGGTGTGCAGTAAGTATACATATAGAGAGCTAGTAAGGGAGGGCATCATTTGCTTTTGTTCCAGTAGTACATTCCCGTTACATTATTTCAAAATAAATTTACAGTGTGTACACTGGGTTGCATCCCATGGAAGATCTCTGCACATTCAGCAGTCTTAGTGAAAGTGCTAAAGTTAATCCTTGCTGTCTGCTTGCTCAAAGTGAAAGTGATTGTATTTGTGCAAGACAGAGCGCAAGAATTTTTTTTCTGATACTATTTCAAGAGCAAATTAAATAAAATCATACAAACAGTCTGTACCTTTCATTACTCCATATGCATATTGTTATTTTGTTACCTTATTGTTTGCTCAAGTGGAATTATGCTGAGTATTTTCCTTTCCATGTTTGCATCTCTGGATCCAACCCCTTGTTTTCATTTCAGTTTGTCAGGCTTTGTATGTATGGTCCTGATGACAACTAATTTTTTAACAGTACCATATTTTCAGTTGTGCCTGAAGACCAGCAACAGTTGCTGTATCCACTGATTCAGTCCCACACAAACTGAGTCATGGGCAAAAGGCTAACAACTTTTCTCCAATATGAACAACAAGCAAGGTTTGACAGAGTACATCCTTGACAGCTGAGCTGTCCCTTGATTTCCCTTGATTGCCATTTGAAGGGAGTAAACAGCTGTGTTAGACAATAAGAGGAAAGCTCTGCCAAATTCTCTTATGAAGTGGGATAAAGATTCCTTTCCCTTTGTTTCCCCTTGGGATGGGGCCTGGTTTTGCAAGCTGGATTTGATCCCCTGGCCTTCACTTAACCTATCCCTAATGTATGTTCTTATATATAAAATACAAATCTTTTCTCATACAAATATTTTCTCTTCTGTGTAAGAATTTACACATAGCAATCAGGTTTTCCCTTAACCAAAGAGCAGTTAAGTTCAGGTCTCAGACAGAGAGGTCATGTACCTGTGAGGAATCCTGAGAATGAGGAACAACTCAGAGATTCCACCCCTCTCCAATAGATTCTATAAATTCTCAGGTTGAAATAGGCTAATCTGCCACCTCTTTCTACTTTAACTGACTCTCAACATTTTACTCTTGAGGATACTCCTTATCAGGTTAGATTTTTCTTTTTCTTTTGGTTAATTTAGTCTTACATTTTTCTACATTCCTATGGAGTCTGCAGGTTTATAGAGACCTCAGTACCTCATATCAGAATGGTCTAATTTTGCTGCTTTCAGATTGAACAGACAATTACTAGATATAATGATGTATCACCATTCCAAAATACATTCTTTCTGCATTATAATGACATTAGAGTGGCCACAGTTGGATCTGCTAGCATCAATCACAGTGTAATGATTTACTACTAAACAGTGTTATGTAATACCTCTCAGCATGGCTCCTGATTGGGATATCTATTGGAGGGCGCTGAGAAACAATGATCTGTGCCAACTGATACTAGAAGTTCCACAAATTCAGCAAATAAGAGCCACAGTTTTAACATACTTTGTGGTTTCATTGCTAGGATAACAGAACTACTTCTATAGCTCTTAATAGAAGCACTACAGCAGCAATGGGTTTTAGTTTTATTTAGAAACCACTGTAGTGTTCTAATACTGTGATTTTGCATATAAGTATTTTTTGTAACCAAAATGCCTTTATTTAGGTTAATGATGATACATTATACTTGAGTGAATTTGTGTTATCCCATACGGGAGAGGAAAAATAAAAATGAGAAGGCTTAACTATGTAAATGTGTTTTAGTGCAACAAAAATTCTGTAGAGATGCAAAGTTGAGATTATTTTAGCAATGTAACACTTTACCTAATTGCTTGAATATGAAGCAAGGGCAAAGGAGGTGATTATTTTTTGAAAATGCTTGGTGTACTTGAATTCCCTAATCTTTTTTTAAAATTAGTTTTTAATTAGAGTTAATGACAAAAGGAAATGACTTCTAAATCTCAGGTGGTGTAAAAATGTGCTTGGATTAAGTAACAGGTGACAGGCAAAGGCTGATTTATATTGCTCATTTCTGTTTCACCATAGAATAGTTTTTTAAATACACGTAATGCAGGTGTGTCAAATCCAGCAACACCCCGCCTTACTTCAGTAAGGTACAATGGATAGAAAACTGGAATGGGGCCAGAAAGGCTAAGCTTCAGATTTCTCCTAAGCTATTGATTTAGTGAGTCAAATAGTTAACTTTAGTTAATATTTTACAAAGTACGAAATTTTTATGTACTATAGTGCGGACAAATACAAAAAGCATTATACCATAAAAACCATGTATGCATCCTTATGTTATTATTAGTAGTATATGTATCACATTTATTATCCTACCCTTTCTCTTGAGGAACTCAGGGTGGCCTACATAGGATTTTTAAAGAGTGGCCTATGTAGGATTTTTATTCTTAAAATAACTCTACTAAACTGAAACATTGTGTCTTGCCTAAAGCTGCTCCAGAAGCTTCAAGGGCAAATAGAGAGCTTAAGCCTGTTCTCCAGTGCTCAGAGTCTTATACCAGGGCTCCTCAACCTTTTCCAGCCTGTGGGCACCTTTGGAATTCTGACACAGGATGATGGCACAGCCACAAAATGGCTACCATGGAAGGTGGACACACACACAAAAGAAGCCTAAGCACAGGGTACACAAGGAGTAATTTTGAATAATACACTGGGAAAGAAGAGTGAGAGATAGGAAAAACCAACACTGTAATGGCAGCTGCCACCAAAACCATGTGATTTTAATCTGCATGGCTAATGAAATTTTCGGTAGCCCTGCTGAGGCCCACCTAGCCCCACCTACTTTCTAAAAACACTTGATGGGTGCCAGGAAAGATGTTGGTGGGCTCCATGGCTCCCAAAGACGCCACATTGGGGGGCCATATTGTATTCAGTACCCCACACAGACTGTCAGGATTAAGCCATAACTGGTGAAAAACATAAAGTTACCCTTAGTTCTCTTAATGTATGAAATGTGATTAAATAAAGGATGCTGAATTTGGGTCTAGTTTTGTTTTAAACTGCTCAGAGCTCAGTAGTATTCAGTCCTCAAAATAAGTTGTCTGTTTTGTGCATATTAGGATGCCTGGCATTTGATATCTGAAAGGAGCCTCCACATACAGAGACAACAAACTTCAGAATGCCATTTTCGGAGGTGGTATCATAGGAGGGCCTTGGCCTCTATGACCTGTTGGTTTGGCATTCCAAGGCAATTCTTTGTCCCCTGTATGAGACAGGATGCTGGACTAGATGGACCACTGGCCTGATCAAGCAGGCTGTACTTATGTTAAAAACATAAGTAGAGCCCTGCTGGATCAGACCAGTGGTCTATCTAGTCCAGCATCCTGTCTCACACAATGGCCAACCAGTTCCTCTGGAGGGCTACCAACAGGTCATAGAGGCCAAGGCCTTCCGCTGATGTCGCCTTCTGGTTCTGGGACTCAGAGGTTTAGTGTCTCTGAATGTGGAGGTTCCCCTTAGTAACCATGGCTAATAGCCATTGATAGACTTATTCTCCATGAATTTATCTAATCTCCTTTTAAACCTGTTTATTCCTGTGGCCATCACTACATCCTCTGGCAGTGAATTCCACATTTTAATCACTCTCTGTGTAAAGTAGTATTTCCATTTGTCCATCCTGAAGCTACTGTCCATCAGCTTCATTGGATTATCCTCGAGTTCTAGTATTTTGGGAGAGGGAGAAAAATGTCTCTTTGTCAACCCTCTCCATCCCGAGCATAATTTTATAAACGTCTATCATGTTCCCCCTTAGTCTTTTCTTTGCTAAACTGAAAAGTCTCAGACTCTTCAGCCTTTCCTCATAGGGAAAGTACTCTAACCCCTAATCATTTTGTTTGCCCTCCTCTGTACTTTTTCCAGCTCTGCAATGTCCTTTTGGAGATACAGTGATGAGAACTGTACACAGTATTCAAAATGAGGCTGCACCATAGATCTATACAGAGGCATTACAATATCAGCCATTTTATTCTTAATCCCCTTCCTAATAATCCCTAACATAGAGTTTGCCTTTTTCACCACTGCAGCAAACTGTGTTGATACTTTCATTGAGCTGTCGAGTACGACCCCAAGATCTTTTTCCTTCTGTCTCAACAAGTTGAGACCCCAATAGCCTACACTTGAAAATGGGATTTTTTGTCCCAATGTGCATCACCTTACACCTATCAGAACTGAACATTTGCCACATTGTTACCCACTCACCCAGTTTGTGGAGATCCTCTTGGAGGTCTTCACAGTCAGCCTTGGTTTTCACCATCCTCATTAATTTTGTGTTGTCTGCCAGCTTGGCCACTACACTACTCACTCCTAGTTCCAGATCAATGATGAACAAATTAAATAGTGCCCACCCCAGTACCGATCCTTGTGGGACCCCAGTGCTTATTTCTGTTTATTGTGAGAACTGTCCGTTGATTCCTACTCTTTGCTTCCTGTCATTCAACCAGTCTTTAGTCCATAAGAGAACCCGTCCTCTTATCCCATGACTGCTAAGTTTACTCAGGAGTCTTTGGTGAAGTACCTTGTCAAAAGCCTTTTGAAATTCCAAGTATATAATGTCTACTGGGTCACTGTCATCTACATACTTGTTCACTCTCTCAAAGAACTTTCACTGGTTGGTGAGGCAGGACTTTCCTTTGCAGAAGTCATGCTGATTTTCCCTTAGCAGGCTTTGTCTCTCTATGTGCCTAACAATTCTATTTTTGATTACAGTTTCTACTAATTTGCCTGGGACAGATGTTAGGTTGACTAGCCTGGAATTTCTTGGTTCCCCTCCAGATCCCTTTTTAAAAATCAGGTTAACATTTGCTGCTCTCCAGTCTTCTGATACAGCAGCTGAATTTAGTGATAGGTTACATATATAGGAGCTGTGGTGGCTCAAGTGGTTAAGACGCTGAACTGCAGGCTGTAGAAGGTCAGTAGTGCAACAGTTTGAGACCCAAGTGCCGCATGACGGAGTGAGCTCCTGTCTCTAGTTCCAGCTCCTGCCAACCTAGCAATTCAAAAGCAAGATAGATAAATAGGTACCACTTCAGTGGGAAGGTAACAGCTCTGTTGGGCAGCCTTGGTGTTTAGTCATGCCGGCCACATGACCACAGAAACGTCTTTGGACAGCGCTGGCTCTTCAGCTTTGAAACAGAGATGAGCACCACAATCCTAGAGTCGGATTCGACTGGCTTTCAAGCAAGGGAACCTTTACCTTTACCTTACATATACGGGTTAGTAGATCAACTATCTCACACCTGAGTTCCTTAAGAATTATTGGCTGTATGTCATCAGGACATGGAGACTTATCGCTTTTTAATTACCCCAATAGGTATAGAACTTTATCTCTGGTCACCTCAATTTAACTTGGTTCTTAGACTCCCTTCCTGGAAATAGTGGCTGTAGCATGGGTACATGTCCCACACTTTCCACACTGAACACAGATGCAAAAGTAATTGAGCATCTTTGCCATCTTTCCATTTTCCTTTATTCCTTTGTCATCCAAAAAGGGCCCACTGCTTCTCTGGCTGGTTTCCTGCTTCGAATATATTTTTAAAAATGCTTATTGTTTGTCTTGATGCTTTTAGCAATCCACTGCTCAAAATCTCTTCTTATTATTGACTTACGTTTCAGTCTTTAATTAAAATTTTTGGGCTTGTAAGCCACGTTCATTGATTTTTTAAAAAATAATGAAATATTGTTATGACACCAGCCATAAAAACTTTAAGCTAAAGACTTACATTTTTTTTGCCAGAGTCTGTGGTCCCTCCTATTAATACACGGGGGCAGACCTTCCACTTTTAAAAACTAGCCTCTTTTTATAGTTTCCTTAACTTGCATTGTTAACCACACAGGCCTTGTTTTAGACTTAGCAGTGCCTTTCCTAACCTGTGGAGTACTTTCTATTTGGGCATAAATTAGTGTGGTTTTAAATAGCTTCCAACTTAGCATCCTCTAGGGGTTTGACACTTCAGCTCCCTTTTTAATATTCCCCTCATTTTTGTGAAGTTCCCTCTTTTGAAATCCAGTGTTACAGTTTTGGACCTTAGGGGTAACTTTCCATAGACCTGAATGCTAAGATTAATAGCATTGTAGTCACTGTTCCCTATTGGTGTAACAATCTGTACATCTCTCACCAGGTCTTGAGACCCGCTCAGAATCAAGTCCAAGATCACTGCCCCTCTGGTTGGCTCTGTGACCAACTATTCCAGTGCTTTGTCTGCTTTAGTGACCTCCTTATTTCCTTCTCCATCTCAAGATCAACCTCAAGGGTTTGATCAGGTGGGCGATAGTACACCCCCACTTTTAAGGCCCAGTATTTCTACCCATATTGCTTCTGTTGAGGAGTTGATTTCCCTGAAGTTTCCTAACTTATTTGATTCTATGCCTCCTTTGATGTACAACACAACACCTTCCCCAATTTGTCCCTCCCTGTGCTGCCTATAGAGTTTATATCCAGGAATGACTGTATCCCATCAATTTTCCTCATTTCACCATCCTTCTGAGGTATGTACTGTATCTAAATTGTCATTGAATACCAAGCACTTCAGCTCTCCCATCTTGGCTCAGAGATGTGTAACATTGGCAGATAGACACCTATAATGTTTCCCTCTCCAGTAACTGTGGCCTTCCTTGGCCTCTTATTTGCCACACATGCTTGTCAGTTGCCACCCTACCCTCACTCCCAAGTTATGTTACACTCCTATCAGTATTACCCGGAGTGTTTACACAATCATCCCTTTGGACTGACTTGTCCTAAACTGGAAGCTCTCCAGCTTCTGTTGGCTTTCCCCCTAGGATTAGTTTAAAAGCTTCTCTGCTACCTTTTTGATATCTGTTGCCAGCAGCCTAGTTCCATTTTGGTTCAAGTGAAGCCTGTCTCTTTTGTATAGGTTCAGCTTGTCCCAGAAAGTTCCTCAGTGCCTAACGGATCTTAACCCTTCCTCCTGACACCACTTTCACATCCACGCATTGAGGCCCCTGATCTATGCCATCTAATTTGCCCTGCATGTGGAACTGGCTGCACTTCTGAGAATCCTACCTACGGTCTTATGTATAGAGAATACTTTGTAATTGGTATGATGTAGGGGTGTGCTCGCGATATAAACTGAACTGAAAAAATACCTGATAAATACCTTATTGATATTTATTATGTGTTTACTCAGCTGGTTACCAAGTGCCAAGTTGATTTGGCTATCCAAAAATGGCTGCCCCCAAAAATCCTGAAAATGTTTGGAAACAATGGAGGACAGGGGCAGCTCTGTTGGGCAGTCCAGTTTAAACCAGGCTGCCCAGCAGAGGCCCAGCCAAGTCTGCAGGGAGAACTCTCCCCACAGGATCAGCTCCTTGGCAGGTTTTGTTGGGCAGTCTGGTCTAAACTGGGGTACCCAGCATAGGTCCAGCCAAGTCTGCAGGGAGAACTCTCCATGCAGGATTGGCTCCTTGGCAGGCTCTGTTGGGCAGTCTAGTTTAAACCAGGGTGCCCATTAGAGCCCCAGCTGAGCCTGCGGGGTGAACTCTGTGGAGAGTTTTCAGCTGAGCTGCAAAGAGGAGCCAGACCAGGATTGGCTGAGTCTCCTTGGAGCTCTCAGCTCCTGCTGCCCCAGCTGATTGTCGGTTTTTTACTTCTTGGTTCCATTCAGGAATCCTCAATATTTCCCGAATCCAAATAGCATACCAGTATTGAGATTCGGGAATATTGGGAATTACCAATATTTTTCAAGTTCAAATGCTGTGTTGGTTTGTTTGCATGCCTGTAGTGTGATGTTTAACTCTAGACTGCCAAATAGTAGAACACTGGGAGAGGGGGAGATAGTAGGAATATACTGTGGATTGTTGTTATTAACAATCTTGGTTTGTTGTTATTATTGACTTTCTCACTAAGACTCAAAGCAGATTACAAAATATGAAAAGCAACTTGATTACACCGCAAGGGCCTCCAATAAATGGCACAACAGAAGTAGGATTGCAAAGCTGGATTCCATTTACACCTACACATTGGAAGTAAAGCATGTATAAGGATGAATTCACTTTGACGCTAAGGCACATAGACGAAAACTGTGGGAGTAGTAGACCACGAAATCAGAGGGTACAGACTGCTTTGCTTGAACCTGGAGAAGTTGGACTGTATATATATAGACTGCTGTGTAACTCTAATGGTTAGCATGTGCATGTTGGAGGGCCCAAAAAGGGAAAACTGGTATAGTTTTGACCCTCCCCCATTGTGTTGATTGTAATTTGAATAAAACAGGACACTGAGTTTGTCTGTCTTTTATAGATGCTAGCGAACTAACTCTAGAAGATGCTCTTGTGCACGAAACAGGTACTGAACAAAAGTCTTGAGTTCTTTCTGTTTTTGTATTGTGTTCTAATCTGGATTCTGTATAATTTAAAATCCAACCTGTGTCCTACTTTTCATTTTGCATGGGTATTTCTGTAGCATGTGCTTGTGATAAAGTGAGCCAAATGAACATCTTTCAGTTATCCAGGGGTGGACATAATCAAACCAAGGGGCTTTTCTAACAAAGGTCTGGTCCTGTTAGAAGGGCCTTCTGTTTGGGGAGAGGGGCTGCAAGCAAAACAGCATCAGTCATTCCTATCTTTCTCCAGTGAGAAGGATGGAGAGCGTATGAGAGAGTGAAAAGCAGATTTGTATCACCAGGCACTTACTTCCGACTCTCTGAAGATGGTTTTTATTTACAAGCTGATGAGAGGGGGGAATGGACTGAACACCTCTCTACTGAATCACTGCAGTCAACCTTCATGCAGTAACTCAATGAAAAGTACTCTTAAGTATGTGAAGAAGGCTTAGGCATGTACTGATGGGAATTGCTTGTCCTTTTCATTTTTAGTGAAGGGAGTAGAATGGCCTGCATAGTACAGATAGTGCAGCATGCCGTCTGGCCAATGTGTAAAAGGAACTGGCTGTGTCATGAACAATCTCATCAGACTGCAATAGTTACTAATGAATATTAGGAAGTTATTTAGTACATTCTGGTCTTGCATTGTGTCTTCAGTCCACATCTGTTCACTCATCACAAGATTTGCTAGTGCAAGCTTATATCCATCACCATTACACAAAAACACAGCTTGGTTAAAGTGCAGGGATTCCAGTGCTTCTTGGTCTCTGGGGCATTCTTAACTGTGCATTGCTCTAGCCAGCTGATTACTACTTTAACAGGATTGTCTGTGGAAATATCTGGCATCTGAACAGCAAATAAGATGTGAATTTTAAGACAATGTATAGTAGCAGATGTATTGTGTACTTTTATGACTTAGACTGAACATTTTTTTTATTTACAGAAACATTTTCAGAACCTGAAGAACAGCAAGATTATGTGGATGAACATGGTAAATTTTTATGGCTTTATGACAAATCTATAAGTAACTGTGCCTATGAATTATTCATAAATTAGTTGTAGTAAACTCATTTTGCATAGCACATTTTTATTAGATCTTAGATCCCTTCCAGTCTGGCTTTCGCCTGGGCCATGGGATGGAGACGGCACTGGTCGCCCTCACAGATGACCTCCAGAGGCACCTGGATCAGGGCGGAATAGTAGTGCTGTTGTTGCGAGATCTGTTGGCTGCGTTTGACACGGTCGACCACCAGCTACTGGCCCATTGCCTTGCCAACATTGGAGTGCAGGGACTAGCGTTGCAGTGGCTTGTTTCCTTTCTCCGAGACCGGGGACAAAGAGTGGCACTAGGGGACCAGCTGTCCAGAAGGCACCCACTGGAATGTGGAGTGCCTCAAGGGGTGGTACTGTCCCCGATGCTTTTTAACATCTATATGTGCCCTCTTGCCCAGATTTCCCGGAGGTATGGGCTGGGTTGTCACCAATATGCGAATGACACCCAGCTCTATCTGTTGTTGGACGGCCAGTCCGACTCCAAACTGGAAGATCTTGGCTGGGTGTTAGAAGCTGTGGCTGGTTGGCTTAGGCTGAGCTGACTGAAATTGAATCTGATGAAGACGGAGGTCCTGTGCCTGATCCATGGTGATCTGAGGATAGGTATCCTACTCCCGATCTTCGATAGGGCATCATCAGTGCCTGCGCCAGAGGTTAGGAGTCTGGGAGTGCTCCTGGTTGCCTCTCTAACAATGGAGGCCCAGGTAGCAGCCACTGCCAAGTCAGCCTTTTATCACCTCTGACTGATTAGGCAGTTGGTTCCCTTCCTCGAATGCTGTGACCAGGCAACAGTGATCCATGAGACGGTCACCTCAAGATTGGATTACTGTAATGCCCTCGACACAGGGCTGCCCTTGTCACAAATTTGGAAGCTGCAGCTCGTGCAAAATGCCGTGGCCAGGCTGTTGATGAGGCTCCCTACTTGGGAGCACATCCAGCCTGTGCTACAGGCATTACACTGGCTGCCTATAGCATATGGATCTGCTTCAAGGTGCTGGTTCTTACCTTTAAAACCCTTTATGGCCAGGGACCTGCATACCTGAAGGACCACCTTTTCCCATATGTACCCCAGACAGCACTGCGATCAGGGATGCAGAGCCGGCTGGTCCTCCCAGGTATTAAGGAGGCCAGGCTGGCAACGACCAGGGCCAGAGCTTTTTCAGTGGTGGCTCCAGTCTGGTGGAATGAGCTCCCAGAGGAGATCAGGGCCCTGAGGGACCTTCTACAGTTCCGCAGGGCCTGTAAAACGGAGCTCTTCTGCCAGGCTTTTGGAGCCGCCGCCGCCACTGCTATTACCACCACAACCACCGTGGTTATTAATAATAACAACATCTTATAGTGAAGAGCCCTTACCCACGAGACCCTCAACTACTGCCCGAGCTAATCTCCTTCTTATGATCCATGATGATTTATAACATCTGAAGCACTTCTCATGACATCTGAGCAGACCAATGTGGTTGTTGTTAAAGAGTCTAGCACTTTATTATTATATCTGATTTTAATATTGTATTTATATTAATTGTTGTGTTTTGTATGTATTGTTGGTATTTTATCTGCTTGTAAGCCACCCTGAACCGGTGTAGGCCGGGAGGATGGGATAAAAATTTGAATAAATAAATAAATAAATATTTATTTAATTCATACCCTGCCTTTCTTCCCAAAGGGGGAACCAAAGTAGCTTATGTCATTCTCCTCCACGTTATCCGTAAAACAACCTTGTGAAGTAGGTTAGGCTGAGAAAGTGTGATGGGTCCATTTTTACCCTGGGAGCTTCCGTGGCAAAAGAGGGGATTTGAGCCTGGGTCTTCCTGATGGTAGTCCAAAACTGTTAACCACTACACCCTACTGACTCTTTGAATTAAAACTGGTAATTAAGCATCTAAAATAATTTTGTAGATGCCTTTTGTATGTCACACACTGCACTGTGTGATAGCTGCATGTCCAAAGTGAAAGTCCACCAGACTGGAGTATTCGTATAGACTGCTGTCATATGGGTGGGACCAGCAGCATGGCTCTTTTCAAACCAGCTAGCTCCCCCCGGGGGATGTGGTTGAAAAGACCCAGATGGTGTTTGATACTGCAACCACATAGGAATTACCATAGAAAATCACTACGTGGTTTGGTGCGTATTTCATGATAACTTATTTCCTAACCATAGTAAGGGGAAAGCCAAGGGATTTAAGTTTATTGAGCTCAGACCTCTCCCTTAGGCCAATTGCTAGAACTGTTTTTGTACTTCTCATTCTCCTCTGGCAGCTGAGCCAAAGGCTAGGCCTATAGCAGCTCCCATGAATGAATGCATGCGTGCCCCTCCTCCTCCTGTTTGAAAAAAAAATTAACAACTTTGTTGGAACACCATCCTCTTAATCTGTCACGTAGTTTCCCACATCACCATAATTAAATCCAACAAATTCCGTGTGCCAGCTTTAACTAATGAATTGGCACTGCTCTTTAGATGTGACAAGAGCAGTTGCTGCCATCTCAAGTATTTATTGCTTCGTCTTAAGTAAATGGAAATTATTACTCTGATCCTTTTTCTTTATCCAGTCATAACAGTTGTGACACTCTCAAGCTTTTAATTGTAAATTCATTATTTTTCTAGAAATGGAAAATGATGATTATGTTGAAACTCAGGATACAGGTAATCAGCTTTCACCCATATATCCAGAAGACTGAAAAATACTGACTCTATGTAAATGGTTTTACTAACTGTTCCTTTTGCTGTTGTGTCCACATAAGTCTGCTGTTAACATTTTTTGTGCATAGATCATCCAAAGAAAAAGCTTCAAAGTTTCAGAAATGGGTGGTTGCCATTGATATGTCTCTTATGTTCAGTTTCTCTGCACTCAGATGATGAAGCTGGTTCTCTGCAGACCCAAAAGAATTTGCAATTACAGTAAAAAAAGAATGAATATTGTTGGCTTGCTTCCAGCTAAGGATAGGCTTTGATATATTTACATCTCTTGTAATTATATCCTTTGAGAACCTAAGTACACATTGTATGTAAATGCGTGCAAAGGAATGACTGTATTTTTAGCAGGAAAATGCAGATTGGGAGGAGGCAAATTGGAATAAAATAGTGGCATTAGATTCCCACCCTTTACCCAGTAGAGTTCAGAACTAGAGATACCTCTCCCCATTTTGCCCTCCTCCTCCTCCTCCTCCTTTTCACTTCCCCCATGCCTGGGATACTTGGGCAGCATCCAAGATGCACCCTGTAAAATGTAGTACTCAGGTGGTCTGATATCTTAATATAGAAACATCACCCTGTCAGATAAGTAGGGAGAAAGACAGGGAACAAGCAGGGAGAGGTAGCTGTCTTATTTGTTGGTTGGCTAGCTAGTGGATGCCAATCTGTTTGTCCATGTAGGGCTCACAGCTGTTTCTGCAAGGTAGGGAGGTAATGTAGGAGTGTGGGAGGCTGGGCTTTCTTAGGATGGCCTTTTATGAGCAGTGTTATAGTTCTTGGAGGAGGAAAACTCCCCTACCCCATGAATGGGAAATTCTCCAATGTAGTATTCTGGTCCCTTTCATGTTTGAACCTGGGGATGTAGGATTGGGGACAGGGGGCAGGGGCATTACTGTTCCAAATGCATGTTAGCAAGAACTTCACTCTTTCACAGACTCAGCTTCTCTCTCCTTATTTGTGCCATGCATAATTGTAAGGTCTACTCTAGTTTTTTTTTCCTTATAGATTTGAGATTATAATGCTGTTCTCCTTTCAGATGGAGAACCTGTAACTGAACTTTATTATGAAGTCTTAGAAGAGGAAACCTTACAAGGTAAAAATATAATACTTATTTCAAGTAGAAGAGTGAATTACACTACAGCATTCAAGATTACTATGCCCTCTGCTCAGCAGCTACTATGGTAGCACCTCAAGTCCATATCAACATGTAAAGAAGCCTGTATGGAAAGCACTACTTCATACGCAGCATAAAAACTCCACATTATTGCATGTGATGATTGCATGGGTGTTGGGAGGCCAGAATCATTATACCCCATGCAGATACACAAAGAAAAATATCTATGTGCAGCTACTGCATAGTGTGATCCATACAGATTCCCTAAATAGCCAAACTTTCAATGTAGGACTATCGGTTTGGATCCTAAGCCTTGCTGCCCTTTGTCTGTTATGGAGGCATTCCTTTGCTGCACAGTGTTTTCTTCTGGCACTAGTGCTTTTCAGCTCGTTGAAAGCTCCTTGGTCTTGCATGAGCAGAATCTCCTAGCACCAGCGTAACATGCTTCATGGGAGAGACTTTCCCCAGAAAGTGCAAGTGAATCCAAGCCATTATCACATTTCAGATGGCCTTCACTTATGTTGCTTGAATAGATGAGTAAGTGTTCTGTTGATCTCATTAGCTTTCTTTTTTCAAAGCCTAAGAGATTTCTTTCACATATGCTCTACAGCAGAACCAGTTGACAGTGCTGAGCAAAGAAATGAACGTGAGTATAAAAAGCTGTTCCTTTGCTGTTACCAGGGATCTTTGAACAACAAAGAAACATTAAAATAATCATACCCATTTCTCCCCATCTTCTGATAATTGTCTCAAAGACACACCCTGTTGGTCTGTGATAGAGCCCGGGTCAGGGCAGTGACACGGGCAGCAAGACATTGCTGCAAACAGGGCCCTGAGCCTTGACAGAGGTAATTGATCCTGTTAACTTTTAAAGCATAGGTTCTATCACTAGAAGACAACTCCAGTAGAATAATACTACTGAAGATAAAGTATTTGGACAAGGTGCCTGCGGTGCAGGTCCCTGCCACCGGCAAACCAATGAGTTTACAGAGTAAATTCTTGTCCACTAATCTCTCCCCCATTTATAAATCAGTTTTTCCTTAGCACAGTAAAATGAGGAGTTGGGAAGAATGAGGGTGGAAGATGGGTTGGGAGTGGAGGAGAAAATAACGGTAACAAAAAATAAGGAACATGATGGAAACATTTGGGGGAATGAAAAAAGCTGGAAAACAGAAATAGCAAGGAATTGTTCGTTTTTTAATCATTTACAGATATCCTACCTGAGGTTGATAAAGTAATAATGTTAACATCAGTGCATGCTTTCATGTTTTTTTTATTTGAGAGCTTACTGCAGTTGGTTAATGACTATCTGATATTGACTGAGTGTGCTGGTTGTTGACTGTAACAATAACATTTGATTTGATTTGACTATTTAATGCATGAAAATAAATGTTAAAATTAGGCATGTTTCCTGAGGTATGTTAAGGTTTGTTAAACTCAGTAGAACTTGTTCTTGAGTACAGAAGATCAGGATACATGGATGACAAAGACACTTACAGTGTCGTCTTTATCAGGTGTACTTGGAATCCTGCTTTGATCTAGTTATTGGGATTATGCCCAGGCAAGTGGTGTTAGGATTGCACTGTTAAAGAAAGGGTAAAAGCTCAGTGAAAACAGTAATACACATGCCTCCAGAGGCCAAAGGCAAGAATGAGTGGGAAAAGAAATGCCCAGATGGACTGCTAAACTTATTGCTTTTTAGTTGCAGAAAATAAGCTATTAAACCCTGCCACCTCTTAGTTAGATAATTGAGACAGGCTATTTTAGTATATGCTACTGGACTCAAGTGGATCCATGTGCAGCCAGGAATTTTGCTAGGTTGATTGTATTGATTCTGTAAAGGGGAAGGAGGAGAAGCACAGGGAGAATTCATGTAGACAAATTAGTGCTGGCTTCAAGATGTAAGGAGGCAGGACTCTTGAAGCAAAGCACCAGCAGAAAAAAAACTTGGAAGAGGTGATGCTTCCAAACTCTAAACTGACTTATTCCTGTGCTATGTGCAAAGGGGAGAGGGTGAATACTTAGTCTCACATTGTTCAAAGCTGTTCCTGAGAAAAAAATCCCGCTTTAATGTTATCCCTGTTTTTCATACTCCCTAAAGACTGAATGCATGTAGTTTCATGCTATAAATGTTATATTTGCCGTAGATGAAGTAGATGCTCCAGAGACTGTTAGTGAACATACTGGGTCAGGTACGTATGGATGAATTGTTCAGAGATATGAAAATACTGCAATGAAGATGTAAGTTCATGAACTTGTAGTTATTATCTCTAATAAGTATAAGTAGTTTTAGCTGTTGGCCGTATATGTGACTCTGGTGTTAGAGGAATGCTCACAAGTGATACATGAAGAACATGGAACCTTTGTAACTGCAGGAATGTCATCTATTAAACAAGAGTCATCTGGATTTAGTAATATCTTCTATCAAGTGCAGATACTCTAAATTTGTTCGCATGTTTATTTCTGTTTTTCTGTTCAGATAACCATAGATCAATAAATAAAATTAAGTATAATGTGAGGCACATTGAAAGATGAGGGATACTACATCATGTTGCACTTTTTATGCATCTGTATCACAATGAACTGGTTCCGGAAGATGCTTTAATAAAGGGAAAGGGACTGTGACTATACCACTGTATATGAAAGTATTTGAAAAGCTGTCACTTAGAGAAGATCAGGGAGCTGTTCCTGTCAGCGGCAGAGGATAGGACTCACAATAATGGGTTTAAACTACAGGCAGAAAGGTACCATTTGGATAGTAGGACCTTTTTTTTACAGTAGTAAGAGCAGCAGTGGAATTAGCTGCCTAGGGAGGTGGTGAACTCCCTCTCACTGGCAGTCTTCATGCAGCAGCTGGATGAACACTTGTCAGAGATGCTTTAGGTTGATCCTGCTTTGAGCAGTGGGTTGGACTTGATAGCCTGTATGGCCTCTTCCAACTCTTATGATTCTATTATTCTACTGCATAAAGTATGTACCATCTGTTTCTGTATGTAGCATCCTACTATGTAGCTTCCTACTATGTAGTTTCTGCATTATTTGGCATACTTATGCTTTGTTTCAGATTTCTGCTTGCTTTCAGATTTTTGCTATCCTAACTCTATTAGACTGCTTATTGGATGTCCCATCCTGTTGATTGTATTGATTTATGCTGTTTTATTTGCCTCAAATCTCAGTGAGAAAGGCGGGCTATAAATAAGATAAATGAAAATAAATAAATATTGGCCTACATATTGGATTAAAGATAATAGTTATTGTTGAACTCTTATAACCTAAGGTGTAATTTAAATAAAATGCCAGTCTTTTTTGACAAAATGAAATGCTAATATAATCTGTAATATACATTAAACATTTGTTTGTTTAGCTGAAGTTATTGAAAATACAAATAAGCATAAGCGCCTCTAACTAGGATAATAACACTTCTCCAACTTTTGTTCACTGTAGATGAGGGAGAACATGGAAAAGATCACATGGATGGTCAACCTCGTGAGACAGGTTTGTAAAATATTTTCTGTGTGTGTGCCTGGAAGTCACGGTTGACTTCTGGTAACCCGTCGTTGGGCTTGGATGTTTCAGAGAGGTAGCTTACTATTGTCTGCATCTGCATTCCAGCCGTGGTATTTCATGGAGGTCTCCCTTCCAAGTACTTGCCAGGGTTGGCCCTGCTTAGCTTCTGAGATTTGGTGAGATCAGGCTTGCCTGGGCTATCTAGGTCAGGGCTGCTGTAAAATATTTTCTTATGCTAATCCTGTACAGTTTAATTTAATGGGTGTGCACTTGGGTGTGACCAAATTTGGTCTATTAAACCATGCAAATAATTTTTTCTGTTTCCTCTGTGTTACAATATGCTTTGACAGGACTCCTTTTATAAACAAGTTTTCTGAGAAATTGGAATGCATACAGCAGTCCATTGGATATTCAAAGATTTCTGATCTTTTAAGGAGTCAGTTCTGCAGCATAGCATAGCACAGTGGGCAGATAATGTCTCTTGAAGTTAAGAATGCAGGAATCCACCCATGAACAGGAACCCAATTTTCTGTCTTAAAGAAGGTGATAATATCAAAGAAAATGCTTATAGTAGACCCTTGCCATTATCTGGGGTTCCGTTCCTGGGATCACTGTGAGTAATGAAATCCATTAGTATGGGGAGGCAGGGGAAAGGCCCTGGTCCCTTCACCCACCACATTCCTCTCATGGAGGGCAGTCAGCCCTGGCTGCAGCATTGTTGTGCAAGTAATGCAGAATTGGCTGCCTCATCTGCCCAGCTTGGGCAAGTCACATGGCAATGCTGCAACCAGGTGCTTAAGGCCACTTGACCTGGTACCCACCACACAAGTCACCCAGCATGCCACATTATATTTTTGGGCTGTGGACCACAAATACTACTTCTTCGGGTAGTGAAGGTTGGGGTATAAATTCAATCTCTGCTTCTTCTTAACTGAAACTGTGAATCTTCAAAGGGTGAGGGTCTACTGTAATTACTGATGGTATTACTTTTTATCTTTTATATTTATATAACACATATATTAAACACATAAAATAACCAGACACTCTATATTAAGAGCAAAGGGTGGGAAACAGTTTTTCCAGTAATGAACATTTGAAATTTGCTCAATATTCAATCTGACCATTTGTCCATTTAGTTTTATTATTGTCTACTGTCTGCAGGCTCGTAGCCAGGAATTTCTAAGTTGGGGGGGCATTTGAATTTCTCGGGGGGCACTTTAGAAAATTTAATTATTTAATTATTTCTCCTGTGCACCCCCCTCCTTACATCACCAAAGGAAAAAAAGCCAGGCCCTGCACGAGTCCCGCGCTCTCCCTTCTGCTGCAGCCGCGTCTCCTCCAGGCACCTCCACTTGCTCCACCGCAGCCTCGGCCAGTTGCCTGTATGCCATGGGCCCCACGCTGGGGGCCTCCTCCTCATCTCCACTGCCAGGCCCGGAAAGCAGCAGCTGCTGTCAGGCGCACAGCGTGCCTCGTTTTCCCATGGCTTCAGCGGCTCTCCCCCGGCCAGCCACCTTCCTGCCCTGAGCCCCACAGGGGGAGCCTCCTCCCCCACTGCTAGGCTTGGGAAGCACCAGCTGCTGTTGGGTGCACAGTGCACTACGCTTTCCTCTAGCCTGCAGTGATCTTGGCTGCTCTCCCCTGGTCAGCCACCTTTGTGCTGTGGGCCCTGTGCAGGGGCCTCCTTGTCTCCACCGCCGGGCCCAGGAAGTAGTAGCTACTGCTGGGTGCGCAGCACGCATCGCTTTCCCCCAGCCTGCGGCAGCCTTGGCAACTCTCCCCCGACCTGCCACCTTTGTGCCATGGGCCCTGTGAGTGGTGCCTCCTCCTCCTCCTCCCCACTGCTGGGCCTGGGAAGCATCAAATGCTGTCCGATGCATAGCATGCCTTGCTTCTTGGATTTTTTTTGAAGTGACAGAGTTACTACATAAAATACTTCTGTGTGGAAACTAGTATTCAGCCTCAGTGTAAGTAGTGACACTTGGTAATTATGCACGTTTACTGTTAAGTGTGTGGATCCTACTTATGGATTGTCCAGTGATTACTACACAGACATACTTCTCTTGTAGGGACTTCGTCACATTTGAAGAAAATTCCTTTTTCAGTTGATTTGGAATTACATTAATAGTCTCCCCCCCTTCACCCCATAGTTAGGAATTTAATTTTTTTTGTCCCATTCAGAAACTTGAAACAGTCTTGGATTTTTCCCCCCAGTGAAGAAGAGGTCATATCTTGTCAGATAAATTAAAAAATGGTAAAAATAACTGTAAACTTAATTCTTACTAAATGATGACTTTTTTCAATTATAGAAATTCCTTTTCACACTGAGGTTCATTCGAAGGATGATCTAGTGGGTAAGTCAATTTACAGAGGCCCTATTCTTCTATTAAAATTCATTGTCTCAGGCTGTTTGCACAAGAAGTGTTGATATTTCTAAGAAGTTACGAAGAAATTGTGTACTAAGTAGGTTCTTAACATTATAGCAAAAGGTTGACAAGTACTGGTTGTTCCTTATGGAACAGAAATTAAAAGATTTTTGGACATCCTCTCTTCGATATAGTTAAGAAAGCATGTTTATGCAGGTTCCTGCAGTGTCTTTCGTATATCTAAAGCAAGAACAAACAAACATACTTTTATGCCATTTGTCCTTAAACTTAGAAGCAGAAAATAGAACAAGGACAGTTTAGGGAGACAGATGCCATTTTTGGTTGGTGACTTCATATGCTGTAAAATATTTTTTCTTTCTAAGCCTTCCACTCCTAAGTAAAAAAACAGGAGTCCAGTGGCAGTTGAAAGACTAACAGTATTCATTCCAGCATAAGATTTTGTGAGTTACAGAACAGATGAAGTGAAAGCTACCTCACAATAGCTTATGCTGAAATAAAATTGTTTAGTCTGTAAGGTACCACTGGACTCCTGTTTCATTTTGCTGTTACCAACATGCCCTGCCCATCTGGAATTATTGCCACAGAACACACACCTAAGTAGGCTTCTGTGTTCCACTTGCCAGTCATCTGTTGTGCTTCTGAACTCAAATAGGAGTTCGTTTTGCTAACAAGAACAGTGTATCATCAATTCACCTTCAATAATAGTTATAGTGCACTTCTGTAAATAACCCCACTGCAGTATTATCGGGCTAAATGGGAGGGGTGGGGCAAGTTCATTGAATGCACAGTACTGCTGAGAGTGAGTTTCTTGGAGTTAACTAGCATGTCATCACAAAGACTAAGACTTGCCAAGCCTGTTGCCCAATGAAATTTGATAAACAATATATTCAGAACAGATAAAAGGAAGTAGTTCTTCACACAATATAACTAACTTAAGGAAATTCACTACTGGATCAAGTAGATGATAGGTCTAGCAAGTGCAATTAACCATACTGGCTCAATGAAGTATACTTAAGAACATAAGAACATAAGAGAATCCAATGTTGAATCAGGCCAATGACCCATCTAGTCCAACACTCTGTTACACAGTGGTCAAAAATACCAGGTGCCATCAGGAGGTCCAGCAGTGGGGCCAGGACACTAGAAGCCCTCCCACTGCTGCTTCTGAGTACCAGTCACTGGGGGGAGGGGAACAGTTCACCAGAACAGTTGTTGACTTTGGGGCATCCTAAAAACATTGCCATACCTCCATGTTGTTGAAGATCCATTAAGGCAGACCCCTAATCCACAGGTCTATGTTCTAGCACAGCTGTTTACAGAGCCTGACTTTAATAGGCAGGAAGTTCCACCCCTCTAGATCACATGTGTTAATCATCCATCCACACCTGTCCCAAATGTTAGCTTTGAAAAGTTGGTGTTCAAAACTGTAAAGCTGAGAAGTCATTTTTGTTTCACTTGTGCACAAGAATGTTCTCTTGTCAGTGCTTTTCATATGAACAGCTCTTGGGCAGTATTCTAGACACTGTTCCTTGCCAAAGCTTTCATGGCACTTTGGTCAATCATTATTTCAAGCTCTGGAAAATACCTCCTGGGCCAGATCATCAAGACAACTAAATGATCCTCTAGCAAACTGTGCACAAGGCATTGAACTCTACAGTTCCGTGTCCAGTGCAGCTACAGTCCATCACACCAGCCTGACCCAATCTCATTAACATACATGTTCTTGGGACAAAGTCATAGAGCCTCCTCTGCATACTGACGATGGCTTCTGAGGAAAGAAACTAACTTCTTCATGTGGTATTTCAGTCACTGTTCAAGTGTCTAGGGAAACAGTAATCTTGTGACAGTAGACACCAAAACCCAGCTGGCAGAAGGCAGGCTCTTGTAAGAGCCTGAGCCCAGTCCTTCCCTTGAGCTTCATTTCGGAGATCTGTACTCTAGAATGGATTGTGGGTCTCTGGCTGAGCCTTACAAAAATATGTCCTGTGTACAGAAAGGATGCTTTACAGTTCTCACATCTGTGACAAATGATATCATTACAGAGCTCATCTTTGGCATCCTGAATCAGAATAACCTGTCCACCTTCCCTCTGTCACAGGGAGTTTATTCTTAGCCAAATATTGAATGGTGAGAGACACCAATGATAATATAGTTCATTTGTCAGGATTCTGGTCAGAGGAGGAATTTGCAGAGTAACCAGACAGAGAAGCAAAGAAACCCCTGGAACTGTGGAGCATAACCCTTATAAAAACTTCCAGATCAAGTTAGTTTTCTCAGCAACATGCTGCTGCCCTTCTTTACCAGATTCCTGCCTTATCCTCACTAAATTGCACCTAGCATTGTTTCACATTTAGAAGCTTGCATCTCAGTGTATAGATATTGTCTCATTTAGACTCCAGGTAAAGACATTTTATTCTTAGCAGCTGCATTCAGATGTCTATCTTAACTGTGGATTAGGATTTTGGTGCGGGAACAGCTTTTGGTTAGCCTGTGCATCTGCATTTGTTTTGTCACAAACAACTGGAAGTAGTATTTGGCTGTGATTCTCCATGTAGGAGGTAGAAGTGAGCAATATTTGCAAGCCTGGCAACAAGTTGGATTTATGCGTCTCTTTACTTAACTGAGATTAAGTAAAGTGTCTGAAGGCAGCCTTAAACTTCTTCTCGTTGCTTTTTTCTGTTTTTGCTGACATTTTAAAAGTATTTGCTGCTATGAAACTTAAATATTGCTTTATTATTGCATTATTAATAGAAGGCAAGATAGAAATATCTTAAACTTATATAGACTGCTGCATAAATAAAGGCCAAATAAAGAGGTGGGTGAATGATAGAGGGGTAGTCAGGAAGTTTAGTCATGTATCAAAACAAAGAGAAAGATGACCATTAGGAGAGGAAAAAGCCAACCAGAGTAACTTTTTAAAAGAGTTTTTCTTAGAGTTTATGATTTCAAGTGTGTAAAGACAGGTGGGGGGCATTAAGCAGTTGAATGGTATTAGGTAGCAGGTCTCAGTTTAGCCTCTGTGCTCCATAACAATCAACAGTTTGAGTTATATTGAGTTTGAGCCTCTAGAGAGTGAGGTTTGCAAGGATCCTTTCTCAGGAGATTGCATTGTCTCAGAGCATGGCTTTGGGAGAAAGCAGACTAATATAGTGAGTGCTTTAGGAGACAGGGTTTGTGTGTCCAGGCTGGGGGAGGAAATCCTTTTTCAGGTGACTGTATAAGTATCCAAGCCTGGCTTTCAGGGAAAGCAGGTTAATTTAGTGAATGCTTTATGAGGAGATGGTAACTGTCTCAGAACCTAGTTGCTTAGGAAAGCTGACTAAAGACTTGGCGTTTCTAGGAGGAGCTCAACAGTTATACTATGGGATTCCTGAAATTGTGGAAAAGCCAAATATTTACCACCTCAAGAGTTTAAAAAGTGTGGCTGGTAACTGCTCTCTGCACCTGGTAATTGTTAACTAAAACATTATAATTAAACAAGGCCACCAAATGATGCATGTTACACATAAATAGTTTCAAGCCTTTTTTCTGATCATCCTTACATCCTTCTGAACAGCCTTATCCCAGTACAAGAACAAAAGTTTTTTCTTGTTTTCTTCATGACTTATGTGAAGAAGCCTAAGGGAGGGCAGGAACATAACTCAGGCAGTACCAGAGGGAACAACTCTAGTGCCATCATAACTGTAGCTGGCAGCAACACTAAATAAGTTTTGGTAAATTCCCTCACATGTACTTAACTAACTGCATTTAGAAGTCACTCAAATTCAGTCTGTCAGGTGGAGGCTGGGCTAGAAACCATGCTGGTCAAACTTCTTATCATGCTACCTCTACTGTAGCGTCACTTAAAACCCCAGCCTTCACAGAAGTTGACTCCAAAGGAGAGATCTATCTAGTGTTTTGGTTGTTGGTGCTCCCTGCCAGTTACTCAGCACATTAACAGTGCTGTTTGGATTTGTATTGGCAAAAAGCCTTGGTCTTATGATGGTCTCAGCTGCTGCATTTGCAGAAAAATTTCTGGAGCCAGAAGAGAGAACACAATGAAAAAAAGGGATTACCGAACATGCACGGAGTCAGAAACAAGAGTAGCCTGACATGAGCATGTAGAAGTAGAAAAGATCAAGAGTCAAGTAGCACCTTCTTAAAGACTAACAAAATTCATTGCAGGGCATGAGCTTTTGGAGTAGTGACTCATGAAAGCTCATACCCTGCCACATATTTTGTTAGTCTTTAAGGAGCTATTGGACTCTTGCTCTTTGCTTCTGCTACAGACTAACATGGCTACCCATCTTAATATATGAACATGTAGAGACTTTTAGGGTGGTATAAGAGGACTTGGATTCAGAAATAGCTAAATAAGTAGTTATGCATCTTGGTTTGGGAGCAAGCACAAATAGGTGTAGAGCCAGACAGGCTGTTAGTCATGCATAAGCAATGTGGATGCTACAATATATACACATCTCTAGACATGAAGTAGAGTGGACAGGAGCTAACAAATATTATTTTAAAGACAGCTAGGGGAAATTACTGACTTTGAATTTTAAAACAAATGAGGAATGTGGATGATTTTCTCCTAGGCAGGCTTGTTGGAGGACACCTATGTCCTTTGAGAGCCAGTGTTGTGTAGTGGTTAAGAGTGGTGGACTCTGATCTGGAGAACTGGGTTTGATTCCCCACTACCCACACAAAGCCAGCTGCGTGACCTGGGGTCATTCACAGTTCTCCCAGAGCACTCTAAGCCCCACCTACCTCACAGGGTGTCCATTGTGGGGACAGGAAGGGAAGGCTCCTTTGGGTAGCGAAGAACGGGGTATAAAAACCAACTTCTACTACTACTACTACTACTACTTCTTCTTCTTCTTCTTCTATTGGCCTTCTATAACAGGCTTATTACAGCACTCGTTCAATACATCAATACTAGAATCTAAGTGAGACTTTAGCCATATGTAAAGTGGCTGCTCACATCTGAAAATGGCTGAGTGTTATAAGGAAATCAGGCAATAAGGACACTGCAATGAGGATCTCCGTTGTTTATTTAGTTATTTGCCTTATTTAGTTATTTACTCTCTTAGTTAGATGATCTCAATTATTTACTCTTAGCCTTCGACAATTAAGAAGAATACATTTACACATTGGTCTCCTATTCTGACATATTTATGTGATCCACTCTGTTTTCCCTGTAATTAAATCCAAACAAATGGTGACCATGTAAACTTAGCTTGTAATTCCTGTTTGGTCTTTGCTTCTTTTAAAACATTTTCATTATGTTGTATGCTAATGGGGACGTGGTATCGGATCATTCCAGTATGGATGCCTAAACTCAGTGCTTCGTTGTTGGTGGCCATTTTTCCCTTTCAGAACCTTGGAACCAAGCGAAACCTCACTTCTCAATGCAGAGATATACCTGGTAAGCCAGTGCAGAAGTGGGTGGCTGGCATTTAACTGATAAAAATTGTCGGAGGAAGCCAACTACCCAACAGAATGGCCACTGACAGTAAAAATCAGAGGCGAGACCAGCTAGACAAGCCAGTGACACTGAAAACTCTCCAAGCAACGTTAAAAACTTCATTACAGTCTTTTGGACACTCAATACTGGATAAATTCACCACCAAAATAGAAGACTTTATACAGCTGGTGATGGAGCAGCTGAATCAACTGGTGATGACTCTGGAGACTACCAAGACTACAGCTGAAACAGCAATCACTCTGGGACACATTCTTCAGAAGGAGAGCCAAAACATGCAACAGGACCAACAACAGCTGAAGGACAGAGTATTTCTACTGCAAGCTGAAGCTAGAAACCAACATTTAAAACTGAGAGGCTTCAAAGAATCTGCAGATGATGACCCTGCACTTTTCAAAAGTATTCAAGACTGGATAGCATCTATACTACAACTTCAGGAAGACAAACAGCCCTCTATTTTAAAGATGTATAGACTCGGAGCGCCAATAAAACCAAGCAGATGCTACCCAAGAGACATACTAATAGAATTTGCAGATCTCAGAGAAAAGGTAGCCGTTTTAAATGTAGTAAGGGAGCTTGGCTTCCTTAAATAGCAAGAGAAAAAAAATCACTGTATTCCCAGATCTTCCACCAGAAGCTTTAAAGATTCAACAACAGCTTAGAGAAACTACATCAAGACTCTGCGAGCAGAAAATAAAATACAGATGGCTAATGCTGGGAAAAACCAGAATGGCACACCAAGGTTGCTTCCTGTATGCCCAAGATGAAGACAGCGGGAGGCTGCTTCTCATTACATTGCAGCTAGACACACCTATGGACATGTCCAGACAAACAAGCAAGAGGAAACTGGAATTCGAACTTTCTCCTTTGAAGGCAACCAAGATACCAATTCTGAACGTGACATCTAAGTAACGATGTAGAAACAAATTTGAAATATGAATATATAACTTGTAAGCTAAGCTAAATATGCTAAATGAAGAGGGGGGAGAGAGTAAACATGGAGAGAGGGATGGGGAAGCCAACATAAAGAGAGCTATTAAGAGCTAAAGCTCCAGAAAGTAGTTAAACAAGAAGTAGTAGTGTATAGATAGAACTCTAATTACGAGTTCTTTAGTTAATTAGGTTAAGATGAGTTATAGTTAAGTATAGCTAGATTAGAGCAGGATAGTTTCATACGCAATATAGTTTCTAATTAGGAGATAAGAACCGTAAGCAGCGTGATATTTTTATGTAAACTTAAATACTGGTAATATTTATCTGGGTGTTAGAATTAGGATAGAAGGATGCAAGGGCTTAAAATTATATCTCAGAATGTGCGGGGGTTGAACAATTGTATAAAACAGCAACAAATTTCAGCACAAATAACAAAATTAAAACCAGACATTCTCCTATTACAAGAGACACATCTGAAAAACAGCTCTAATCAAATAATTAAATCAGCATGGTATAAAGAACAATACATGTCACATTGTTCCTCTAAAGCACGGGGCACAACGATTGTTTTAGCAAAAACGGTACAAATCAAAATAACAAGTCAACTAACAGACACCTTGGGGAGGTACAATTTTATTAAAGGACACTTAGATGGCAAAATGATAACCATTGGTTTGGTGTATGTACCTAATACTGACCAAATACGATTTATCAAGTAGACCTTGGAGCAATTAAAAGAGTTCCAAGAAGAAGAGGTAATAATAGGGGGGAATGGAACTTTATTATGAATCCACAATTAGACAAATCAAAACCAAAGATGTCAAAGAGGAAGAATGATAATGCATCTGAACTACAATCTCTATTTAGAAGCTATGGGTTATGTGACATTTGGAGGATCATGAATCCACTGGAGAGGGACTACACATTTTACTCTCCTAGATTTGAGTTTTATACCCGTATTGGTTTTATTGTAATTTCTCATGCACTAATAAACAAAATTGACTCTGCAGGTATTGATATCAAGATATGGTCCGACCATCACCCGACAAATTGCATTATAAAATGGGCAGAAAATAGAAAAACTGACAAAAAGTGGGTTTTGAACAAATACATTTTATTAAATCCAGAATTGAGACTGTAACTAGCTCAAAACTTTAAAAATTACTGGCTTGAAAATAATCCAGAAGACACATCACACCAAGTAACATGGGATGCAATGATAGCAATCCTGAGAGGGCAATTTATTTCAATTTCCACGCACCTAAAGAAAGAAAAAACCAAACATATTAATATATTGCAAGACAACATTAAGAGACTTGAAACATTGCATAAACAAACGGGCCATAAAAATATTTTAAAACAACTAATAGCAGAGAGGAAAATCTTAGAAACAACCACGACCAACCATTTACAAAAAGATTTAATTTACACTAAGCAAAGATATTGGGGGAAAAAACCCTAAAGCCCTGAAACTGCTTTAATGGAAAGTTAAGGAAATGAGAGAGGTGAGACAGATACACACAATTAGAAACACAAAGGGCAAAATTTGTACAATCAGGAAAATTTAAAAAATGGACATTTTTTATCAATCATTGTATGAGACAAAACAAATAGAGAATGACTCTATTGCTAAATATCTAAAACACAATAATTTAGTCAAAAATATCTCCAAGACTCATCAGAAATACTTGGATAGTCCTATCATCAAAATGGAAATCTTAGAGGTGATAAACCAACTGAACAACAATACAGCTGTGGGACCTGATGGTTACCCTTCGGAGTGTTTTAAAGCTTTTAAAGAGGAACTAGTGGAACCAATAGGAAATTTATGCAAGAGTATCTTTGAAACTGGAAAGATTCCTGAGACATGGTGTAATTCTGAAATGGTTTTAATTTTGAAGCCTGAGAAAGACCCAACCCTACCTAAATCATACAGGCCTATTTCACTACTAAACACATACAATAAAAATTTTACGAAAATTGTTGTGAACAGACTTAAAATAATTCTCCCAAACTATGTAAGTTTAGTTCACTCAGGTTTTCTTCCAAAACACAATATCATAGACAACATGAGACACACTCTGTTTAATTTCATATTGTGAGAATTACTCCATTGAGACACTGATTGTGTCTCTCAATGTCGAAAAAGCATGCGACAGTTTAGAAATAAATTACCTCTAGGAAGTTATAAAGGGAATGGGCTTTGGCAGCAACCTACAATGGGTAGTTCAGGCCTTCTATCAAGCATCCTCTACTAAAATTAAAATAAACCAAGAGTTCACAAACAGAATCTTAATGAAGGGAGGCACTAGACAAGGCTGCCCTCTTTCCCCACTTTTATTTATTTTAGCATTGGAACCTTTAGCAGAAATTATAAGGCAAAATAGTATCATTAAAGGAATTCAGATTGGCACAGTTGAACGTAAACTAAGTTTATATGCTGTCGATATATTACTGTACTTTACTTCCCCATACGACACCCTTGCAGAGGTTTTACAGGTACTCGATTTTGAACAAATATCAGGCCTTAATTTTAGCAAGGAAAAAACTTCAATGCATTCAGTAAACTTAACAGAAGAAACAAAGGAAAAATATGGAAGGATTTTAAGCTAAAGGAAATTACCAAAGCATGGTGATACTTGGGAATTCAGATCCCAGTGCAACTACATCAGTTAGTACAGTCAAACTTTTACAAACTACATACAGAAATCAAAGTCACTTTGAAACACTGGAACACAAAACCACTAACTTGGATGAAAAGGATTAACTTAATAAAATGTTTTGTCTTACCTAAATAGACCTATCTGTTTAGAACAATACCTGGTTATATAGAAAAGAAAAAAAACTACAGGAATGGCAATTAGAACTGAATAAATTTTATCTGGGCAGGAAAGAAACCCAGAATTAAAGCAACTACATTACACAGAACACAAGATTGAGGAGGCTTAGATATACCCAACCTATAATGGTATTATGAAGCTATTATCATTAGCACTTTGACCCTTGCTGTGACTGCAGAAAGAACCCTGGTGTGGTCCCAAATTGAAGTGGAATCTTTAGCACCATCTACTTTATACGAACTATTATGGGACCACAAGTTATTAAAAACTTGTAGTAGTACAAAAAATCCTTTCTTATATAATACCCTTAAAATCTGGTATAAATTGAAAGAAAAATTTGCCTCAGGCATTTCAAGACAGTCAACCTATATAAGGCAAGATTGGTTTGGACCAGGCCTAGAATGAAAAGAGTGTAATACTTGGCAAAACTCATTTTCTAGACAAACAAGAAATTATCACAAAAGCCCAGTTAGAAGACAAAATCAAACAAAGTATTCACTGGTTTAAATACTTACAAATTAAACTTTTTATTGGAATCTCCCTTACTGATGATCACCAGACATAGACCAATGACTCCAACTGAATAATTATTAGACCAAACTATCAAGAAAAAGAAAAATATTACTTCCACAATAAATAGACAAATTAATCGAAGCAAAGAAGAAGTTGAAACAATTTATCAAAAACAATGGAAAAATGATTTGAACAGAATTTTAATGGATGACGAGTGGTAGCAAATTTGGGAAGCACCTAGCAGAAAATCAAAAATTACGTCAATAAACCTTCAAATGATAAAAATGATTACAAGATGGTATATTCCACCTACTAGAATGTACAGAATTAATTCTTCATATAGCTCTCTGTGTAAAAAGCAGTGTGGAGTAATAGCAGATTTCATGCATTGTTGGTGGCAATGCCGATGTATTGAACAATTTTGGTTAGAGATAATTATAAAAATTAAAGAAATCACAACTGTAGACTTACCTTACCTTATTAGCCAGAACTTCTTTTGCTGGAAAAATGGCAAAGTCCTAAAATAAATATAAAAAAACAAGAATTAATAGATTTATTAGCAATGGCACACGTCTTAATTGCTTCTAGATGGATGGACAAAAAAAACCCATCACTTTCACAGTGGTATAATAAGATTTGGGAACATTTTATTTTTCAAAAGATTTCATTTAACCTGACTAATGCATCGCCAGATAAATATTATGAAAATGTAGTTGTTATATGGTACCCAGTTATTAGTTTTATGTTGGAAAAAGAAATTATCCCAGATAACTCACAATATAAAAAAATGATTTATTTTTGAATATGCTGTTGTTTAAGGTTAGAGTGATGTTCTTACTTTAGAGATGTATGGATAGGAAAATGATTGTTAATATGAGTGTTATGTAAGTCTCTTTTACTGTGTACTTAAAAAATTGTTAATAATTTTTTAAAAATGTATGCTAATTTGCTGTTCACCATCTGCCTATGGTACCTTGAATAAAACTTTTTTGGTCTTAAAAGTGCCACTGGACTCAAACTTTGTTCTAATGCAATGCGTTGTTAGGTTATGGCCAGTTGTCTGTGTAGTATTAATTATTTTAAATGAACCAATGTTATTCACATGGTAAACCTACATCCTTAGTTAATGAGAATTATATTCACTAAATTTGTGTATGTATGTGTTTTAAATTTTTCACAGTACAATAGGCAAGTAGTTCAAATCACCCTGTAGGAGTTGGTAATGCATTTTGCTTTTTATGTGTGAATAATGCTAATACTTATAGTGCCCTCAGGACAGTTTTACATTTTTCAGCAAAGCAGGGGAAGAAAAAAGAAGGTTGCAGTCACACGTGCCAGAAAAAATGGGGGGGGGAGCGAGGCTATTTCTTCTGGAGGAATTTGACCCAAATTTGCATGATCACACCTCCCGTTGCACGATCACACCTCCTTTTGCAGTCCGTCAGTGCATGATCAGATGCAATTGCGGGTGAGTCATTTTTTTGTGTGCCATTTTTTCCCCATGTGCTTAACCAAGGGGTTGATGAATCGCACCTCCATACTGAGGTCTTCCTATGGAGTTTGCAATGATGCGCATACTGCAAAGGGGGAAAAAACAATGGCACGAAGTTGGGATGGCCTGATCAGACCATCCCGATGCCATGAGAGCGTGCTGATCTGACACTGGAAAGTTCATTCATGGCCCATTGCAACCTGTTAACTACTGGATTTCCCCCAGTGTCTTTTAACGCTGCTTCTGCAGTGGAACAGAATGGGTTGCTGACAGCTGCGGGTTGCTTCGCAGATGTTGTTGTCTGATTGCACCCTTTAAATCCGCCTGGCATTCGCACCTATGTTGGATCTAATTGTGTGTATGATTGCAGCCGAAATGAGGCAAACAATATCCACTTGTTGTTTGTAATAATATTTTTACATAGTAATATAAGCAGAAGACATGTTCCACTCTCACATTTTAATCGTCATGGCAGAGAAGTAAGCTTGACTCTGAATGGTAGTCAGCTGAAAATGCTTCAGATTATATTTAAATATATGGAGGGTTTTTTAAAAAAGAAAAGGATGTGAAAAATCTTGCAGCACGCAGACTGTGGAGCACAGAATCATGCTCATATAATTTAATGATTCCTAGACAAACTATTTGCTAAAATTATGCAAGGGAGAGGGAGAGTGACAGCCAGAATTGTGTATATATCTTGAGGGTGGTTTGCCATTGCAAACTGCTACATATGGTATATGGAGGGCCTGTCTATAGGTCTTGGAAACTCTTCCTTCCAAGCTTGTGTTGCAACTAGGTGTGTTCCAGTAAGGGTCAGCTGGTGCATGCCACTCTGAGTGACATAAGAAAGCTGAATGCCTCCAAGTCATTCTGTGACACAGTTTATACTGTCCTCTTTATGGCTCCAGCAGTTGTGGACGTGTCTGATTTTTGATGTGGGTTGCTGTAGGCCACATGTTAATAAAGTACATTTTCCTTTGACCCTTGATTGGCACATGGAATTCTAGGTTTCATTCCTTTCTTTTTCACAGCCCAGGGAATTGGAGTTGTTCCTATTCTCATTGTTTCTGTTGTTAAAGCTTGGTACAATCTCTAAAGTCCAGTCCTGGAAAACAGGAGCTATTGTTCCAGGTCTGCTGTTTCCAGTTAGCATCAGCCTCTTCCCTGCTTTTATGCTTACAGACTGATGGATCACATATGTTGTAATGACAGTTGAGGCTTGATCAGTCTACTGTTTGGTTCTGTTTTGGTCTCTATTCTTTCACTATTTCCATTGTTTGTTTAATAGTCACCACTTTCTCAGAGACAAAATTGAATATAATTAAACAGGAATCCAGTAGTACTTTAAAGACTAACAATTTATTCCAGCATGTTTTCATGAGTCAGAGCTCGTTTCCTGAGATGCAGGAAGAGAAGAAGTGAGATGCATTCAGTGTTCCCTGTAAGCTGAGTTAGTATGTGTCTTAGCTCCAGAATGGCTCCAGAGCAAACAAATCACTCACTCACAACTTTAATGCCAGTAGCTCACTAAGGAGAATTTTTGCTCACAAGGCTCCACGGCTTAGAGGGAGCATTGCATCTGAGTGAGCTTTGACTCACAAAACTTTTGTGCTGCAATTGTTAGTCTTCAATAAGGTACTCCTGTTTCCTGTTTAATTTTGCTACAGCAGTCTAACACAGTTGGCTCTCTGGAAATTGTTTACATGGTGGGGGAAAGGGAGACAATGCTAATAGCACTTATTAATTAGCATTTTTAATTAGTTGGCCATAATTATTTCCCAAGCTTAGTTTTTAAAGTATACCAGTATATTGTTGATAAATGGTTGGTAGTGGCTCATTATTTAATTTTCAGTGTAACTTTTCCCTTCTTTATTTTATGCTTATAATTTTATACACACACATATGCAAACACAGGCATCCTTTTCTCTAACCATTTCCTTATACTATAGCATGTCCAAGAAACAGAATCTAATATGGGGGTATGTGAATGAAGTGTCAGATCTGGGGAGACAGACAAGGCTCCATTCTCAAAAGCAGGTTTACCTCTGCTTACCATGAGCACTCATTTTTTTCCCAAATATATGAATGGGTGCCATTTTCTTCTGTAGGGGAACATTGGACACATTGCACTTGGGCACTGTTACAATGAAGGGAAAACCTGTCCTTCACCCTAGTCACTGGGTGGTTTAACCTTCGCTGATATGGATATTCTTCCTCCACACATACCAGCCATTATAACAGTTGGCTTTTATTTAGCGTGTGTATTGTCCATATGTATGTCTATGAATAAATTTCAATTTCTTGTTCAAGTTTAACACAAAAAAGCCTGTCCTCTTTCCTTCTTCCATAGATAGCAACTTTGTGATTAATTATTCTGGTTCTGATAAAAGATTTCTACCCAATTAAATACTGTTACAAAGTTGCATAATATTCTTAGAGATTACTTCTAAAATAATTTGTATCTTGGTTGGTCCTCTAATTTAGATTTCCCCTTATTTTTTCAGATACTTAAAGCTTCAAAAAGACTGTCCCTACAGCAAGAGGACCAGCCTAAACCATACTCCACAAAAGGGGAGCAGATGTTTGTTAGAGACCTTTTATGATGTAATTAACCAAGCAATTCAGAAACCTGGGGAACAAACACTAAAGGCATTTTCACAAGTGATGCAAACAAAGCTTTTTGTCTGGAATGTATCTCTTGTGAATGTTGTTAGTATGGTATACAAAGCAATATAAAACCATTTTTGAATTGAATGGATATTCTTGTCAATGTAGATTTTACCTCCTTTCCATAGATACAATAAATTTTTTAAAGTCATTTGTGAAACAGCCTAAGAAACGAGAATGTGTAGCACTCGTGACATATTAGTATACCTTTAGCATTCTTATTTTTGTCATATTTAGTATACAAGATGATTTTATTTTCTCCCTAGATCAAGCAGTTTGTTAAATATTTTATATGTCATAATTGTTGATACTCTATTTATAATGTAGCAGTAAATGATTTGAGAATTTTTAATATATATATATATGTGGATACATTAAAATTTGGATGCAATTAAGTTAGCAAAGCTTAAAAACAGGATAAAGTAACTTCTGGAAATATTTTCATTTATTGTGGTGAACACTAACTAGGTAAATAGAGCTGTGAAATTTTGACTTGGACCTATTCATATACTTGTTTGTAGGTGATTTATCTGTTTGAGCTTCAACTCACTTTAAACTATGTGCAGTGCAACAAATACAGGAAAAAGCAAATAGTTAATAATGGCTGTATAATAGATTACAATTTTTATGGCTCATTCTCATAATGACGGTTGAATATTAAAGTAAATTTTGATGATTTCACTAGCATTCTGAAGCTGGGCCATGTTTAAGCTGAAATCTCCCTAAAACCCATAACGTCTCAATGGCAGGTTTTTCTTTTTTGCCCATGGGCCTGCTGATGTCATAGACACAGTTTCAGTGAACTGTTCATCAACAAAGCTCTGCAATTAAATCGGCATATATATGTCTTCCTGCAACCACTTGCTCAAAAGTGGTCCTTCTCTCAAATGTGATACTCTAGAACTGGTGATTTCAGGTTGCAGCTGATCTCAGAATTTGATTGGGAGAAAAGTGGGATATAGGTATTTTAAATAAGTTAATGTTAACTTACATGCTTGACCAAAAAGAATAGTTATAAATTGAAGTCAGTATTGGTTACTGAAGCCCTTATTTTGATCATCAATGAAAATGAACTTTAACAAAGGTGGTGTGTTAGTTAACTGTTGCATGGTGCTTTTCCATTGATTTGTGCCCTCTAGTTCAGGCCACATTAATTAATTTTGTTCTCCTTCAGCTCAGGAATAGTCTGTGTGATAATACTTGTAGAAACAAAAATACAGCTTCAGCTTCAATTCAGAAAGTAATGGAAACACTAACATAGTATACAGTCCCCAAAAAACTTAAGAGCAGTTTGACGTACCATTGAAGTCAATTGGGTTGTTCTAGAACTTTGTAGAATGTTTCTCTTGATAATTGAAGCCAGTGCTTAAAGGATTTTTTAAAAACCCTAAAATTAGAAACATTAAAAAAGAAATTCTGTTCTATTAATTTTTGTGTGTGGGAATCCAAGGTATTAATAAGAGTTCAAGGAAACTGTGAGTGTGTGTATCTCATACTTATGTGGGATGATTCTTCCTTGCATTGGTGTGCATCTATGCATAAAAAGATTTCCATAGGGCGTAAAAAAAAGCCATGTTTCCCCTTTTTCCTTCAGTACATAGGCACTACTTAAGACTGATATTGGAAATGGGAAGCGTCTATGTATTCTGTATCCCTGTTCAGCCTTCTCTTGCTGCTTAATCCTTAGGCTGGGGAGGGGGATATGAAAGGTATGCACATTCGATATGATACCTATCATATGATAGGTATTAGGCAGGGCCATAGTTCATAGGTATAGCACTTACTTTGCATGTTGCAGGTACTAGGTTCAATCTCTGACAATCTTTTGGTTCAGGAATAGTTTGTGTGATAATGCTTGTTCTGTTGTGTTGTGCAAATCCTTTCTCTCCTTGAGAGATCTCAAGAATTGCTGATAGTACTGTCTGCTCTAACTGAGTAGGATTGCCAGCCAGTCCTGATAATGCACCTAAAGAGTTTGGGGGGCAAGGACTATCTTCTTGCTTTCAGCAAAAAATGAAAGCAACATCATTGTGCCTGGGTCATGCTCTATGGTTAAACCTGTCTCCCCTAGTACTGAGTTAGATGGATCAATGGCTTGACTTTATATAAGGTAGCTTCATGTGTTCACAGGCCTCTTATTCCCTGTATTGGCCTGGCCTGGTGCCTGAATGGGTGCACCAACAGAGAAACAGTGCTCAGTTTTCCTCATGGGAGTCACTCCACTCTTGGGCACAGCATGTGTGCAGGGAAGGGTCATCCCATATGAATTTACACTATCAGGAAGCAATACTCCTCTAAATCTGTTGATGCAAGTATAGGCAAAGTATTATTATTCATGGAAAATTGTGTGTTTCTGAATGACAGAGCAATACTTTTTTATAAGGCCATCCTTTTAAGGACACTTGTGTGAAAAATAAGATTGTGTTTGGCTAAATGAACTGTTTTGTACACTGATAATCTATTTTTAAAATACTGTAATAAAAGTTTCTATGCTGTGATCAAATTTTAAAAATGCTTATAATTATAGGATTTTATGATATTCATGTTTACACAAGTGTGCCATGGTGGGCCGGGTTCAGGGGACCTGATGTACCTTTCTTCTGTCTTAATGTTTGGCTGCAATAAAAATACAGAAGAAGATTTTCACTGACTGAGTAATTATTTTCCTGATATACAGACCTGTATCTCCTTTTTACCTTTAAAAAAATGTTATTTATTTTATAGAGAATGTGGATGCAGAAAGCTAGCTTGTTGGTTTTGTGTTCTTTTTTGTGCGTTTGTCATCAATTGGTCAAATTTTAGGGGTTTTTGTTTTTTTAGTATGAAGAGTTTTATCCTATGATCTTGGGATCTATTCTAACATCAAACATTTTTACTATGAAGAGTTTTATCCTATGATCTTGGGATCTATTGTAAGATCAAACAAGACAGACAAATCTCTTCCTTGTGGGCAATATCCTAAGGTGACTTACAACTTTTAGTGCAGCAACTTAGTTAAGAAATGGCATCAATAATAGCATACAGTGTGAGCAGTGATTTACAAACTTCAGAAACTGTTATTAGGCCCAGAGACAGAGAGAAGGAAAAGCTTATGTAAGAAGGAGAAAGGCAGAAGTGGAGACAGCTCATGCGCTGTCCTTAATGCCATTGAGACCAGTGGAGTAGCAAGTATATTGTTTACAGAATATGGCCAAGCTGTATTAAGGTTGAGTTGTGATGGATATATTTAACATAGCTGGAGAACTTGCTTCATGTGAACACAAAGAATCTAGTGACACTTTGGAATAAGGGTGCCACAGGGCTCCTTGGGGTTTTTCTGTACACAAACAAAAGAGCTACTTACTGGAATTTGCTTTGAATAGTATGTTTGATATGTGGCTGTGATGGTACAAGTAGCTCTATATGGTGGAATTTTGGCACACCTATAAAAATGGGTTACCAACCTGCTACCAGGCAATGAGACAACCACAGGTTAAATGTATTTACCCTGAAGCTAAAGGTTGCTGACTAACGATTATAATAATTGTGTGAGAAATGACATTGGTGAAGGAATGTAAAATATCTTATTCATTACTCTGATTTTCCAAAATTTCTTTCCCTGGGCCACTTAAAGGGTAATTTGACCATATGAAACCTCCATTCCTCCTAGCTGATTTCCATGTCTGCTGTTACTGTGTTCTAAAATCTCAGAAGACAAACTAAATCTAACCAAACATAACACAGATAATGCAAAAACTACTCACACTAGATTCCGTATATTTTCCACTATGGAGCAAATAGCATTTGCATCAGGAACAGGGTATAACCTCTGGTGCCAGTCCAATTTGCCATTCCCCCAACTGCTCTAACTAAAAAACAAAAGCCCTGCAGGGAGCTCCATTCCTGTATCTTCTTACATTTTGTTTAGTTTGATGCTAACACAAAATGCACGCAAACTGCTTGGCTGACAATGCTCATTTTCATTTTGGATTAAAGAAAATAAATCTAATACAAAAGAAGAGAGCTGGTCCACATTTTGTGCTTTGAGTTCCCTACTAGCTGTATTTGAGGACAGACTGTGTGTGGAGTTCTGCACTTCTTTTTCCAGGTGGCTTTTTTAAACAGTGCAGCAGCAGGAATGGTGATTTAAAGGGGGAAGCCAACTGGGGGAGGAGCTATTAACTCCCCTCATACCTTTATACTGCTGACACCTCCCCACTCACACTTTTATCTCTGTTAGAGGAAATGGCATCTCTACATTTTTCCCATCCAGCAAGGATAAAAGCATTTTGGGATGGTAACTTCCAGTGGGCAAATAGTGGTGATGGGGAAGGGCTTAAATTATACTTCTGTCCTGCCCTAGTCTCCCTCTTTAAACTGCAGCTTAAATAGCTATACTCTGTTAAAACCAGTTGTTGGGGTAAAGAATCATGAACCTTCTTGAAGTTCTGCCCGTACAGAAGTCAAAACTTGTGAAGGTCACAGATGACTTCTATATTCTGATTGCAGTGACCAAAATGTTGATTAGACTTCAAAATCATTCTGAGCTAGAACACTTACTTGAGCAAGTTGTTATTGTTTAGCCAATCCTAATTCACAGAATTATTGTGAGACTAAACTTCTTCCCTGAGTTTAAGGGTAGGTAAAATACAGATCTACTTAAATAAAGATGGGTCCACAGCACACAAGGGTGGGGGTATGTCACCACATGGAAAGCACTGAAAGGGTATACAGAGCTCTGAGGAGTAGTGACAGGTGGCAGCTCCTTCATGAACTGTCCATGCTTTTTGCTGAGCAACTTGTTTCTTGTATACAGTTCAGCTACCTAAATGAAGTTTCTTTGCATTATAGCAGGACTCAAGATGGTCACATACTGGAAGTAATGGCATTGTGCATTGTGCAATTTCTGATTCAGCTTTAGAATGTGCAGCAAGAGGCCAGTTCCTTCAGCCAGTGACTACCATGCAATGTCTTCCAAGGTTGCACTAGGCTTACCAGAAGGCTGGCATCTTGGCCAGGAGTAGATCAAGACAGGGATTTGTATAACCCCAATATCCACATGGGGCTTTATATGAACCCATGAGGTTTACTCAAGAAAGAACCACAGTGATGATCATACAAACTATAGTCATGGAAGCATTTGTCTGTAGGTTCTGTGTGATTATTGTGGTTTGTGCAGATGGTTCCTACACTTGATCCCAACTGATTCTCTCGTCCATGGTCTGAAACACTTGAATAGGAAAGTATATTGCTGAAGTTTTTTTAAAAAATCACTGTGGGCTGACAATTCTGTATTTAATCCAGTCTATTGCGGGGTGGGGGGTGTTAATCTGTAAGCACAAATACATAATTGGTGTGGTACTTTAGAATAAATTGAGGTTATGATTGCAGGCAAAAACTTCTTTAATCAAATACAGGTAATGGACTGAGACTATGATAAATAATGGTCTTGAAGGGTATATAGAAAATCAACATACTTTACAAATACCCTTCAGCATGAGTCCCCATTTGTAATATGAGGATAATCCTGCTCTCTTCTTTAGAGAGCCAGTATTATCATCCCCATATTGTAAGTATTTTAGTGATAAGAATATAAGAAGAGTCTTATATAATAGTCTGTTGGACTGTTTCCAGTAGAAGGCCCACAGAAGGAGGTACAATGCCTCCCACTGTTGCTACCATCTACAAATGGATATTCTGAGGTATGTTGCTTTCAGACATGGAAGTCCCATTCAGCCATCATAACTAACAACTATTAACAGACGTTTCAGATTTGCCAGTTCCATCCCACATAATATGACTTATGTGCTTTGAACACTGAAAGCAATACATAAATACCAGTAATCATTACCATATAGACATTAAAACGGAACTATACCATATTTGGACACAGGCTATTTAAAGATAAGATACCATGAACTTGTAAAAAAAGCAAGGGAAAGATACTTTAAAAAGTTGCTTTGTATATTTTCCAGGGCAAGGTGAAAAAGAAACTCAGCAGAAGGAGAAAGGTAAGGTACTGCAAATACGTGCTGCACAAAATCTGGAGTTTCTACATTACGATCAGGACCAAGTGGAAATGGAACAAAAGGCCTCATGCCCCATTATGTTGCCACATTTCACAGCCTCATCTTAAGCCAGATAGCTTCAGAACCTTGGCATTTGAGGCAAGAGTCCCACTGTGCTTCAAAATGCTCCATATATTTTAGAATGTTAAAAGTCAAAAATCTAGAAAGCTTGTAATAAATTTACTTAAATCAGACATAGCAGGAACTCAGTCTGCGTTCTGTAGTGCAGCAGCTAGACTGAATTGATCAATGATCAATGTTTTTATTTCATAGAATCCACTTTTATTGTACTGAGTCCGCAGTCATTTTATTGGATGATTTTATTGGCATGGATGAAGAGAACCATGAACTGAGGCAGACCTAGGGGGGAGGGGGGCAGTTTCTGTTGATTCCTTCTAACTGCAGATTCAACAGACATCCCACACTGTTCTCTGAAGTCTCCCATCCTCGGGGGCAGCAAAGGAGCTGTAGTAGGAGGGAACTGGCAGAGTTCCCTTTTCAAGCTCCACTCCAGGTTCTCTGGATCCAAGCTATTAATTTTCATTCAAATAACTTGAGTTTTGTTTTAAAAGTAAAGGTATAGAAATACTGCCTGCAAAGAAAAATTCTCTCAAAACAAGATTCCCACCCACGCCCCTAAATGTAAGCTGCAAGATTTCCTGTTAATCTCATGCTGGGTGAATGGAAGCCTTTTATTTTCTGCTGACTATTCTTCTAAAAATTATCTTAACATGTGAAGTAATTATTTCACTGAAAATTAGCAGTACATAATTTAGTGCAAAGAGACTGAAGAACTGGAATACATTTCAAGTTAGATTTGGGTGAACTGCAGGAACTGCAGATGAGAAATAATTGTATAATTTATGCCTGTGTTAACCTTCCTGGTCTTGGAAGATTTCAGTCAAACTCCACTTTGCTATGATGTCCTAATGTGAACTCCTGAGACATTGGTTTCATCCCTGCAAACCAGGATTCTGAACCATGTTTTAATCCTTGTTTAGATTCCCAGTTTGTGGGGAAGAAAATAACTTAGGCATCTATATTTGGACACCATAGCTCATAGTAAACTAAAAGTGGAAAAAATTAATCTGCATTGCACAGCAGGAGTGAGTAGATGAGCCCATATGTGCCAGGTCCATACCTATCACAAACAATACTCCAGACATCTGAAGAGGGCCTCAGTGTCCCCGATAAATACTGCTTAGGGGTTCATGATTAGTTTTGCATGTTCTCTTCTTGCTCCCCCCCCCCGAGCCTTGTTAATTAGATACTATGGTAGCCACTTGTCTATGGTTGAAAACAGCAGCCTGTATCTTCTCTGATAATATATAATACTACAAAACATATAATACCATTATCATCATCGTTCTTGAGTTTTTCTGCACTCAGTTCTCAGTAGTTGGGAAATTTGAGGTGCAATGAGATTTTGTAAATTTCGCAGAAAAAAAGGAAGGGAGGTTGCAGGGCTTCTGATTTTGGCTGCCACTGCACAGCTCTCTGAGTGTCTCATGGCCTGGCTTTCATTATAAATTGAATGAAACACCTTCAGTGCAGCATTAGGGGAGAGAGAAGTGGTTTTATTTTGTTTTAATTATCCATGTTATGCTCCAGGAAAATGCATGGATTATATCCTGCTCTCTTAAGGATAATATGCATCTCAGTGGTTTCTTGCTACATGTTGCTGCCCTATTAATATTGGCAGAGGCAGAAGCCTGTCCTTTCTCTTAGCCCAAGAACACACACCCATATGGTGGACTGCCAGCACAATATCCTGAAGCATATGGGTTCTTGGAAGCAATCCCATAAAAACATGCCTTCAAAATCTTGGGAACTGTGATCAACTCATCTTCATTTTCTGCTTTGCAGATTTATTGTCCTTTCATGATAATACTCCTAACTCTACCATGCTCACATATTTAGCTAAAAAGTTTTGACTTCTCTCTATGTTACTGTGCTGCTCAGCTCCTCCACCCTCCATTGATGCACTCACACAGGGAGCTGATGAGCCTTTAACAAACCCCAGAGATGCCCGAGATATCACATCTCTTGATGGCTTGCAGCAGACTCAAACGGCAGTGACTTGTCAGACTGGCTACAATAGCTCCTGATTAGGAAGTGGGGACCTGGCCTTTCAGTTCCTGGCCAGAAGCTGTTGCATATGTTCTGACCTGTCACTGGACCACTGTAACTGCAAAAAATTTATAAGCTACTAATTTGACTGTATCATCAATATAAAAACCTTGGGGATCCCCATGCACTTCTCTTCCTAGCATTTTAATTAATTTATTTTTTTGCTTTATCATAATTGGATCCTATGTTTCTTCAAAGGAAATCCCTCCATGGTCAATACTGAATTCTTGAGGCAAATCTTTACTGTTTCTTTTTAATATACTTCTAGCTAAGAAGAAGAAACCTAAATTATTCAACAAATTTGATAAAGGCATTAAAGCAGAGCTTGAAGCTGCAGAGAAGCTGCGTAAAAAGGTAAGTATGAAAGTAATCTGAGCTCAAGTTTCTGGAGCACCAGAGATTAGAAGACAGTCAACAACAAAATTCTGGTCATATAAAATCTCAAGGGGCATGCTGCCATTGTCCCAAAAGACACTGAACTGTAGTCCCATCTAGAGGCATACTGGCATAAGGCAAGCCATGTCAGTTGTAAGAGATACACAGATGTGTAACAAGGGTAGTAGTGAGTAAGTGCAATGGACTACAGACAAAAGATACCATCTCTCCTACCAATGCTTCAAATCAATCCCCTATACACGCACACACACATTTAATCTCCGTCTTCCTTCCTCCTAGCTTGGTTCAGATTCAATGGCAAACACAGATTGTCTTTACATGAACAAGCCTGGAAGATTCCATAGTTTGCTATTAATCTGAGCCTGCTAACTATAGTTTATGCTCAATTTGAAGCCAAGGCAGAACAAAACATCTGTGTGGCTTCCTCAGCAGCACTGTTTAGAGAAACGTTCGCAAGATGTCATCCTCTATTTGTCTTGTTTTCATGCTTTCCGTCACTTGCTGCAGTCTTTCCTTAACATGGTTTGACATGATCTTTTTGGAAAACTGTGGTCAAAATGACTTTGGCATACTCTGTGTATAGAAACATAAGCATTTCTTCAAGTTCTTCCGACATCATTGTCATTTTCCTTATTTCAACCCTTGCAATGAACATCCCCCCGTAGTGGTAAGTTTTCTTCAGGCTTTAAAAAAAAAATCAGTAATAGCTATATTCCTATAACATAATGTCATAACTAGATTCTGATGCAATAGCATACTATTTACAGCTTTAATTTCAAAAACTCTCTAGCCCTTTTTGATACAGAGTTTTAAGGGGCTGACTGCACATTTCTCCATATAACTTTGCAACCAAAAAGTCTAGATTTACTTTTTTATAAATGAAATGGCAAATTAGTATATTGGCATGATAGATTGTTACAGCTATTATTGATTTTTTTTAAAAAACTGAAGAAGCCCTCTGATGGTGGAGGGACAAATAGTAATCATGGAGGATTGAGGCAAGGATGAAGAGAACCATGAATCCATTGCCACAAGGAAAGTGTGTGGAAAACTTCCATGTGGTTGTACTGTCACCACATGAATGCAGAAGGTTTCCAAATTGTGGTTTGTTTCTGGTTTAGGGATTTTAGTTTGTAGGGAAAGTATTAATCATAGCTAAGTGACCCACAGTACAATCTTAAGCAAGTGTATGGGCTCTAAGTCCACTACAGGGTGGACTTCAGAAGGGTATAGCTCTGTTTAGGATTGCATTGCCAATGATCTGGAGCATTGTTTAATACTTTTGAAAACTCTGGTTTAGCTGACAATGATGCTAATAGTTTCCCTTCTCAATGTATTCAGCAAATGCCTCCCTGTCAAAGGACAAATTATTTCAGATTAAAAATATATTTCAGGGGAAAGCTGAAGAGGCTCTGAAGGCATTTGAAACATTAGTAAACAAATATCCTCAAAGTCCACGGGCAAGATACGGCAAAGCACAGGTAAAAAGTGAACAAACCAAATGGAAAGACACATTGTCTGGTTATATATGTCTCTGTTTATATTCTGTACTTGAGATTTATTTCACTTTTCAAGTACAGTTCTGAAGAAAGGATGGCAGTGAAAACAGCTTTTGATTCTGGACTAGTGTAGTGATTATATTTACCTCTAGATCACTTTTGGGACTTCTTTGCAGTGATTTCACTATGTTTTCCAAAACAGAAGCTTAAATTGTACTTCATTTATTCTCACAGGTTTACCTTAGTTGCATGTGGTGGAAATATATTCAGAATTGGACCTCTAATTTTCAAATGCTTAGAGAGATCTGTGGCAGTGATATGCCCTTTGTTCAGGCCAGGGCAGCAGTGATATTTTAGCGTAGACTGGCAGGGTTTTGTTGTTGTTGTTTTTGAGTGCATACAATGAAACACCAAAGGCCTATCCAGGCTCAAATCTGTGAGTGGGCTGCAGTAAGATATATACATACAATTGGTTCAGTACAGCACAGATGAAAATTGCCCATCATGTGCCTGAAAGCTGCAGGAGATAAGACCTCAGGGAGGAGCCCCATAATATCTTGCTATTCTGAGTCTGCAAAAGGGTTCTCTTACTTATTATGGCCAGGATACTTCCCTCTGAGCCGTGAATTGCAGACAGTTAGCTATGTCTTACTTAAGGTCATCACTGATTTAATCCCGTTCCCTTAACAGGCTCTCTGTTTTGAGAGAAGGGAGCAGGTGACATTAATATTACACTTCCTTTCTCCAGATACCTCCTCCCTTCCTGTAGCTTCTCCTGTTACATGTGATTAAGCACAGCATACCTGGTGTTATATTCTAACATGCTGCAGCATACGTAGCCCCAAAATAACATCAGTACACACCCTGTTCAGCTTGCTTGAAATGACAGGATGGAAATATGAAGGTTTAACTGTGTAATTGCTTTGATAACAGCCATCTAACAAACAAAAAGCCAGCAGTCTTCGCTATATAATCCCTTAAACCATTATAAACCATTGTACTAAAATTTGAAACAGAAAAAGATTATACTGCTTTTGAACTAGTTAGTCTGTAGAAGACCTCATCTTATTTCCTTAATGGAGTTCCTAATTAAAAAAGCATAATGGGTCATCTTTGACATTTATTTATGTACTTTATTATCCAGTGGGGCCCCAAAGCTGCTTACAGCATTCTCCTCCTTTCCATTGTATACTCTCACAACAACCCTGTGAGGTAGGTTAGGTTGAGAGTGTGTGTGACTGGCCCAAAAGCACCCAGCAAGATTCCGAGGCAGAGTGGGAATTCAAACCTGGGCCTTCCAGATCCTAACCCCACACTCTAAATAAGCATGCAACTGATCTGACAACATACTTTTTCTGTTAGCTATTGTGGCTAGTTGTAAAGGTGCTTCACCAACTGTTAAAATATTCTTCCTAATCATACTTTTTAATAAGTTAGCCAAATTATAGCTTGGACTGATTTTAAATTTGGACTGTCAGGGATGCTATACATCTTCCATCATCTTGAACTTCTAGTTATTTAAAATTTGTCCACTTGCCTTTCCAAAACTCAAAAGTGCTTACAGTCAAATAGCAGAATTGCAACAACCAATGTATTAAATATGTTTAAGGAAAGTGAACTATTTGGTGATCATTTGGGTACTGATGAATGCTTTATGATCATAGAGTGAGGATGACTTGGCTGAGAAGATGAGAAGCAATGAAATACTGCAGAGAGCCATCAGCACCTATGGAGAGGTTGCTAGTCTACCCAGTGTCCCTGATGATTTGATCAAACTGACTCTGAAACGACGGGCAGACAGGCAGCAGTTTCTTGGTAAGGTTCAGGAACCTGTTCTGACCCAGGAGACAAATACTCAAAAGAGTCCAAAGGTTTTTATTGGAACTGAAATGTTCACTCCCAGAAATTCAACCCAAACTTTTGTTCTGCAAATGCTGGTGCTGGATTGTCTCCAGATGCTGCATTAATGTGTTTCAGCTCCAGATGTCGTCCATCTGTCAGGGTGCAGATGTGGGTGGGGGGTGGGTATATTTTAACAGGGCCTGAGAGTCCATAGAGGGCAGCCAACCTTGCAAATCCATTGCCACAATATGGTGTTAGAGCAGGTTCTGCTAGTGAAGGTGCTTTCCTGCAGTAGAAGCTGTCCTCTGTCACAAAATGCCCTTTTGAGAATCTGGCTTCTGGGGTGAATCCTCCCACTGGAGGAAAGTCTTCAGTCCCCTGATTCATTTGTGTAATGTCAAAAATAAAATAGAACTATTCAGAGGTGCAGGAGCTCATTAGCATACAACTCATTAGCATATGCCACGCCCCCTGACATCACCAGAAGTGTATTAGAAGGGGAAGCAAAAAAAGGGGGGGAGGCATCTTCAAAAGCCTCCCCTTCCCTTCCCCAACAGGCCTGCCAAGGCGGGGTGGGGGGGAAGTGAAGAGAAAAGGGGAGGCTTTAAACCCCCACTCTAGAGTCACCCCTCGGGGCGGCATGATCTTTCCATTGTATTCTATGAACCCATAGAATACAATGGAAAGATTGTGATGCCGCTGCAGTGTGACTCGAGAGAGAAGGGGTTTAAACCCCTTCTTGCTTCGCTTCCCCCCTCCCCCAGCCCGCCTTGGCAGGCCGACTGTGGAAGGGAAGGGGAGGCTTTTGAAGATGCTTCCCCCCCTTTTTTGCTTCGCCAGGCGGTCTGCCAAGGTAGGCTGGGGGAGAAGCGAAGAAAGAATGGGTTTAAAGTTTAAACCCCTTCTCTCTAGAGTTGCGCCGCAGGGGCGGCACGATCTTTCCATTGTATCCAATGGGGCCATAGAATATAAAGGAAAGATTGTGCTCCCCCTGTCAGGCATTTAAATCCCCCCCCAGTCTCTCCACAAAAGCGGAGAGGCTTGGGGGCAAAGGAGGGCATGCCTGGCTGGCTTCCCTGCCTGATCTTCTCTTGGTGCCCCACAGCTGGAGAAGATGGGGCTAGGAAGCCATTTAATTCCCCCTCAAGTCTCTCCACAAAAGTGGAGAGACTCGGAGGGAAAGGAGGACATGTCTACCCGGCTCCCCTTCCTTCTCCAGCCAGCCCACCTGGCTGGCTTCCCTGCCTGATCTTCTCCAGGTGTCCCACGGCTGCATGGCACCTGGAGAAAATCAGACTGGGAAGCCAGGCAGTATTTCCCCCCGGGGGGAGGGGCTGGGCTCCTTACTGCCGGAGCTATTTCTGTCATGTCCCGACAATGCAGTTCCTCAGGGCCTGTAAGGCAGAGATGTTCCACCAGGCTTTTGGTTGAGGACAGCGAAAGGTACCATCTCATCTGGTACTCCCTCCCCTTCCCCTCTGTTTCTTCTCTACCTTGCCCATGAGATAGTGGCATAATCTGGATTCTTGAAGTTTAGCACCCCTTGAGAATGTTTTAATTCTGTACTATTCAAATTGTTTGCATTGTTTTGTGAGTGTTTTTAATGTTGTTCACCCCCCCGAGCCTTGTGTACTCAGGGGAGGGCAGTTCATAATTTTAATTTATAAATAAACAAATATCCCAGGCTAGTCCAATCTCATCAGCTCTTGGAAGCTAAGCAGGGTTGGCTCTGGATAGTATTTGGATGGGAGACCTCCCAGGAATGCTAGAGTCCTGACGTGGAGGCAGGCAATGGCAAACCACCTCTGAATGTCTCTTATCTTGAAAACCCCATGGGTCACCATCAGTTGGCTGTGAGCTGACAGCACTTTCCACCACCATTTCCCTCATGTATGAGGTTGGTGCATATGTTGGGAGGGGTCTCTGTTATCCATTTATACTGGAGTCAGAGAAATGATACTTAGGCTCTGTTTTCTATATTTGGCAACCAATGGTATTTCAGCGTTCAACATACAACAGTTGATATTTTACAATATTGAATAGTTGGTGTACAAAGTTATTTAGTGTTGGGCAATACTGATAACTTGATGTAAAATGGTTAGCCACAATGTTTTTCTGACTTCTTGCTTTTAGTGAACCCTTTTCATATCAGCATCTGCCAAGAAATCTCTTTGTGCCTGTCACCAAATCCCTGTACATTGCAGAGAATTTGTACTTTTGAGACCAAGTGTGGAGTAGTGGTTAAGAGTGTTGAATTAGTATCTGGAAGACCCAGGTTCAGATGTGCACTTGTGCCATGGAAGCTTGCTGGGTGACCTTGGGCCAGTCACATTCTCCCAGCCTGACCTACCTTACGAGATTGTTGTGAGGATAAAATGGAGGAGAGAAGAATGATGTAATTGCTTCAGAGGGTAGCTGTGTTGGTCTGCAGTAGAACAGCTAGATTTCAGTCTGGTAGCTCCTTAGAGGCTAACAAGTTTGTCAGGGTATAAGCTTTCAAGAATCAAAGCTTGCTTCATCAGATACAAACTGGAATTAAGGGTGGATTAAGCGCAAATGAAGGAAGAGAAAAAGCAGCACAGAGCTGAAGGTTGCAGCTGATTCTGGTCATAAGGAGAAAAAGGGAAGGCACAAAACTCCCTCCTTCAAAGCATTTGAATGTGAGGTTAAAAGTTTTGCATTCAATATGCAAATGTGAATGTTGATTCAAAATTTCTGACTCAAAAACAGTGCTTGATGAAAACTGTTGAAAGTTGGAAAACTCAGCGTTAGTATTTGTGAATATTTATTTCTGATCTAGTGGAGATACCTCTCGAAACCCTCAAACTAGTGCCATATATTATCACCTTTTTTTTCAACTCCCAATCTGTGTCCCATGAAAAAAGATCATTACGTAAATATATACCTGCCCAGGCAGAAGGCTGCCCACTGCATCTTCGCTTAAGTTATTGTTCTGGTTTTCCTTTCTTCGGTTTAGCTTCAGCCTCTGATTGATAATTCTGATCACATTTGATTAGACTATTCAAACACTGCTGTTAAAGGATGTCATCAGAATTACTGTGTACAGAGGAGAATGTAGGCAGCCACTGAGGTTTGGGCATGGCATAATCAGAAGGCACACTAGGAATAACAATACTCAAAGGAAAACAGTTAAGTGAGCTCTTTTGTAGACTTGTGACTCTGGCTTATATACACTCCAGATCTTTTGGTTTTTACTAATAAAATGTGCCTCCAGTTATAGTTTTAAAAATGTGTGTTCAGGCTCTCAAAAAATGTGGGAAATACTACAACAAACAATACAAAATTCATGCTTAAGATGCACCATCCTTTTAAAAATGAGAGAATGCTTTGAACATAATTAAGGAGTACAAGTGGGGACCCACAAGGACTTGTGGGGGCATCTAGTTTCCTCTCCCCAACTATTTCCAATTTCTCTTCCCTTGCAGCCCCCACAGCCTCTTTCCTTTTCCTGCTTCCTTCTCTTCTTTCCACCAACAGCCAAACTTACCTTTATCTGCCCCCCTGTCTTCCGCTGCCTTGCTTCACAATCTCTACCTAGGAAAACCAGCCCCATAGCCAGAAAATTTTCAGTGTGGGTGGAGGGGTGTCTGGCCCTGATGTGGTGATGTCACTTGTGATGCCACCCCGAAGTGACTTTCCTCCGTCTCCATTTGTGGAAGAGCCTCCTGCACACTGGGAATCGAGAGGGAGAAGGAGAGCTGAGGAGGCAGGCAGGCAGATGCCTCTTTCTGCTCACCACCCATGGCCCTGCCTGCCTGCCTGCCTCCCTCCCTCCTTGGCTCTCCCAGCAGCAGCATGGTGGCTGGGCTGCCATGCTTCTGCTGAGGGATAGGGAGACCTAGGGTAGTCTATTCTCTGTATCTCATGCAACAGGGAGGTGAGCTAGTGGTGCCACTTGCTCCTCTCACTCTTGAGGAGTAAGAGGAGTGGAACCACTAGCTTGCTGCTGCAAAAGGTGTAGAGAATGGCCCACCCTGGCACCTCACTGTGCCTGTGCCTCACTGCTCCTTGCTGGCTCTTCTTGCTGCTTCCTGCTGCAACCGAGCAGGAAGCAACAGGAAGAGCTGGTGAGGCCATGGCAGGCCGGAAAAGGAGTGCGGCACACTGGGGGTGGGTGTCCAGCATCCTCCCGGGGGGGGGCAGAGCTCATCTGTGGGGGGCACAGAAACCAAATAACCCCCGTGGCTACAGGCCTGAGGAAAACTATATCCCAATTATGTTGTGCTGGCTGCTGGGCCAGCCCACTTGCATAGTAGGGAACCCTCAAGGACTTGTGAAGGGGCACATCACTTTTCCCTGTATCCCCCCCCCCACTATTTCCTTTTCCCCTCCTCCTGGCAACCCCCATATCCTCTCCCATTTCCCTGCCTCATTCTCTTCTTCGTTTCCATTCACCAACCTACCTTTTATCTCCCTCCCATCTTCAACTACACTTTTCTTTATTTTCTTCATTTATACCCCACCTTTCTCCACAGTGGGGACCAAAGCACCTTACATCATTCTCTTCTTCTCTTTTTTTATCCTCACAACCCTGTGAGGTAGGTTAGGCTGAAAGTATGTGACTGGCACTACCTCACCTAGTGAGCTTCCATGATAAACTGGTGATTTAAACCTGGATTTTCCAGGCCCTACTCTGAAGCTCTAAGCACTACAACACACTGGCTTTCATATGATGGCTGCTCCTGAACAGTAGCAAGCAGCTAGGCCTAGTTGAGTCATGCAAGTTAGGTAGTAGTAGGTAATCTGGTGGTTGCTGCCAGGCCTGGCCCAATGAGTCCTTCCTCACAGGCCAAAGCAGCCCTAGAAAGGGCCCTGCCCCCATCTCCTGCATTTTAATGATGAAAAGGTAGCCTAGTATGCTGTGGTTGCCTAGCAGCAGTAACTGAAGGCTTCCATTTCTTAAAGCTGCAAGCACTCCTTTTCTTATTTCGTTTTTTTTTTTAATGCACACAATGGGGTTGGGATTTTTTATTTGTTTGTTTGGGGTTTTTTGGATTTCACACTTTTCTGCAAACCTGGGGCATTTTTCACTTCTTGTCTTTTCATGGCTCCAGTCACCAGATTTAAGCATCCTTAAGCCAAGTTGCCTTGGCTATTAGAATATCCAAGTAAGGACCCATGATACTTGCAGGTGGGAGGAATTCTCAATATCCTTTATTTCTCCTCCCACTGCAGGACCCACTGAGCCCCCACACATACACCAGCTTTGGATGCTGAGACCTGCACAGCTCCTGACCTATGAGGCTCAACCCCCTCCTCTGACACCAGCACTGGAAGCCAAGAGCCGCATGGCTTCCAGCCTATGAGGCTCACCCCCAATACTGGCATCAGAGGCCAAGAACTGTGTGGCTTCTGACCTCTGAAGCTTCTGCTGGGCTCCTGACCTCCATGGCTTCCCCCCCGCACACAGACTGACACTGGCATTGGAGGCCAAGCCCTCTCCTTTCACTGACGTTGGAGGCTGAGAGCTGCATGACTCTGGACCTCTGAGGCTTTTTTCCCCTCCACACTGTCACCAATGATGTGAGTCAGCCCTGCATGGCTCCTGGCCTCCATCAGGGGGTCACCAAGGCTTCCCCTCCATGACAATGTTGGTGAGACTTGTGCAGCTCCAGTGCTGCCAGTTTTTAGATATCCAGAAAAATTATAAATGGGACCACGGTGTGTGCTACGTACATACAAAAAATAAACACCATGTATTGTTATAATAAAATATTATTTGCAAATATTCAATCTTCTAATTGCATTATTTTCCAATAACTATAATTGTTACATCACTAAATATAGTACATCCAAAGAAATTCATCCACAGAAATTGTTCACACAGAATTTCATCTGATTAAATTTTGCGGTCGCTTTTTGAACTTCTTGATACATTCCATGTAGAATTGATTTATGAATATAGGGAAGTGTTTTAATTGTATATGAATATTGAATTGTTCAGAATGTACTATATTGGTATTGTTCTATAACAATTATATAGTTATTAGAACATATTACAATTAGAAGATTGATCATTTCCAAATAAAAAAATTATTATAACAATACATGATGTTTCTTTATTTTTTATATGATACTTAGATATGTGCAGATGGGAGCCACACAGCTATTAGATATATAGATGATGTCAGTAGAAGCCTACCCAAAAGTCAATGGATTCAATTCAAAGGTGGGCTTATCTTGACAGATGAATCTTCTGTATGCGGAAGGAGTTTACACCAGTGTTCCCTCTAAGCTGAGTTAGTGTGAGCTAGCTCACAGGTTTTTAGCCTCCAGCTCACACATTTTTGTCTTAGCTCAGGAAGAATGGCTCCAGAGCAAACTGATTTATGCAGTAGCCAAATTGCTTGCTCACAACTTTAATGCCAGTAGCTCACAAAGTAGAATTTTTGCTCACAAGACTCCACAGCTTAGAGGGAGCATTGGTTTCCACCAATGTAAAGGTCCTGTGAATGGAAGACCCCTTCTACAAAAAGAAGATTCCTCCATCAAGTGAAATACTGAAGTGTACCTTGGCACCCAACCAAGTGTGTGTACATTGGTAATAGAGAGAGAGAAAGGAATTACAGGAAATAAACTCCAACAAAGATCCTGTACTGTATGCTGAAATTTAGAATAGAACATTTTATAAATTAAATTTATTCAATAGTATGTTACAAATGACTGCATGTAGCAAGCACCAGGCCAGGTTTAAATTGACAAACTGTAACCAGTCTTGCAGGAAAGTAGCAAGGTGCAGTCTTGTCAATTGCAAATTCATACCAATGATATTGTGACAGTCCCACAGATGAAATTTGATTATAATTAAGGATATTCTGGTATGGGGGGGGGGATAATGCAAAATATAGTTGCCAGATACATTTCTACTTGCTGGTCTTTTTTCCCCAACGGTGTTATGTTGCAACTATAAATTGGAATTTATCCATCTAGATAAAATTATCCATCTTCCAGGCTTATGGGGAAATTAATTTGGCATTAATTCAAAGGCTTTCTAGAGAGATACAATAATAACAAGAGATAGAATGTCATCAAGTGAGCTAATGTCTTCCTCGTGAGCCTAGCCTATTTATAATTTTTCTACTCGAATTTAACTCTCTTTATGTCTTAATGAAACTGGAAAAGTTTCAGGCATATACTGTAAAGAACTGGGGATTAAATGGAGACTTACCAGATATTTATGAATTCACATCACTTTCTTAAAGTGCTGTGATGTGAACGATATTATAATTGTCCACAAGAGGTCCCCCAAAGACTGGTTGATGTATTGCATCACTTGTTTTGCTAAATAGTACCTTTTTATTATCAGTTGTAAAAGTGTTATGCTAAATTCATGTGAGCTATATCCATTTTCATGCCCTGTATTATGACTGGTAAGTAACATAGGAAATGTACACTTAACATGTATTTTACTAAGTTTAGCTTATATATGTGGTAAACATTCCATATTCTAACCACTGTCACTTGTAAACTAAGTTGTTGTCTGATCAAATTAGGTCGCATGAGAGGTTCACTCGTAACTCTACAAAAACTAGTCAGTCTATTTCCTAATGATACTTCATTCAAGAACAACCTTGGAGTGGGTTACCTTTTGATTGGAGACAACAGCAATGCCAAAAAGATTTATGAGGAGGTGAGTTTAAATGTATGTAAGTTTTCACAGTGAGGAAGAGCTCTCTGCTGGGTCAGTTGTAGATCATGAAGATGGGGGGAGGAGGCCTAATTCACCTCTTCTCTCATGCTGTGTCCCTGATTGAAATTGGTGGCCCACATGCTGGTAAGATACTTTAAAAAAATTAAAATGCTGGAAATGACTGACAGAGAATTCCCCTCAGTGACATCTAGATAGGCCCTAGATAGAACTGGGCACAGTAGTGTATCTCTTGGAGACATAAGAGAAGTGGAGTGTATAATTCACTAGCATGTAGTAATCCAGGTTTCAGTCTACTTTCTGTCATTACTGAGTCAAATGATGTAAATTGTACATAGATTGTCACCATGGCTTAGATCTTGTGGTAAATCTCTGCTAAAAGAAGGCATTTCTAATACCAGAGTAGAACTTCCTCACTTTCCCTCTCTGCTGCAGCCCAAAATGCTCTTCTTAGGTGACAAGAAACCTACCAAGAATGCCATGAGATGGGAGATAGTCTGCAGCAACCAGGGGCAATTATCAAACATCTTACGCCCTTCTATTCGCATAAATTTACCATAAGATCCAAGTCCATGTATGTTAATAAAATAGGAATAAGCAGATTCCCTCAGTTCCTCTGTTATATCCTTGGGTTCTGCTAAGCGTGGGGTTCCATTCTGGTTGTTTTTCAACAACAGATAAGAATTTAAGATTTTTGATAATGGATTTTTTGTAAAGGGTTTTAGAAAGAAAAAAATGTTAAAATAGAACTTTTTAATGATTTTTTTAGCCTTTCCCTGCAAATATTCATATTACCGTTCCAAAATATAAATAAATGGGGAAACCCCTTCCAGGAGTACAAAACACTGCTTTAGTGTTTGTAAACAGTTTTTCGAAATCAGAAAGAGTTTTAGAAGGCACATTCAGGTACTTCCTAAATCCAGTGCAGTAATATTGGTTAACTGGATGTGCAAGGATCAGTTTAATTTTTCTAAGGTATGTGTGGGAAACACGGCGGGATCTGTTGGGATCTGTGCCACTGCAGTGTCTGAAGGCCCCTGAGGTGTTTCCTGGTGCAGCTGGCCACTGAGGTGCAGGGAATCCCTTCTCTCACCCTTTCTCTCCTCTGAGCTGCTTGTGTAGGAGAAGTTCTGGACCAGCAGCCCAGATAACTTTTGAGAAAACACTTTTCGCAGGTGACCTAATTTTTTTTCATACCCTCTTCAGCTGTTCAGTCATGTTGTGAATGCTTTTTTATATTTTGCCCCCCTTCAGTGAGGAACCTAAAAACTGAACCTTAAATCAAAGAACTGTAATGTCTATAGCCAGAATTTAACCTGATGGGAAACATGCCCTCTTTTCAAGAGCTATTTTATCAGCCCCTTCATTGCACCGCAGCTTGAAGGCAATGTCAAGGAGTGAATAGCATTTCATTTTTTCCCATTAGATGTTTTCCCTTTGAATCACATAGTCCAGAACTGACACACAATACATTAAATACAGTCTTTGTAAAAATCAAAGTGTCTTTTGTATTCAAAGAGCAATAGATCTTGGTTTTACTTCTTCAGGGGGTTCCTCTGTAGTGTAAGAAATCTGAAGGCAAATTTTCCTTCTCTTGCACCTTGTGCCATAGACAAACAAGTGTTCTGAATTAGTTTAAGGTTTAGCCTTGAAATCTAGATTAATTACTGTTTAATTGGATGAAGAAGACATGGTAGCACAGCAGCATTCCCCCCTTCTGTGTATTAGCTGGGGTTTTCATAAAGTAAATGTTGCATATATAAAACCTGACATTTGGAACACTGTTTGAAAACAAGAGTTGAGCAGTAGATATTGGCACAATTAAGGGTATTCTTTTTCACAACAGAGGCTGCAACTGCATCATGTGTGCTACTGAAAGAAGCACCTCCTATGTTGAATTCACCTCACTTTCCTTGTATTATTTAGAACCACTGGCCACATATAAGAACATGAATAGATCTAGAGTAAGGGTGTTGAACTCATTTGTTATGAGGGCCGGATTGGACATAAATGAGATCTTGTTGGGCTGGGCCATGTGTGTCATAAAATGTAATGCCAGGTAGCGGAGATATAAACTTTATAAAGGACACAAACACAAAGGGGTTTTTTTTTACTTAAAATAAAAACATGCTTAAAACATTAGCACTCTTGCAATATTTGGTTTGCTTAACAGTGTCTGATAACTGACACCTCTTGCTCAGAATTATTGCATCAAAATGTTTGTTCTGTTGCAATCTTGAGTATGCTGTTCATGTGTGTATCTGTAAGCTGCAGACCTACGATGTCGCAGCAGCAGCAGAACTGGAAGCAGCAGCAGACGACAGCCAGTTCCACTGTGGGCCTGATAGAAGCCCTCCGGAGGCCTGATCCGGCCCCTGGGCTGCATGTTTGACACCCTTGATCTAGAGTTTGCCTGTCTCTACCAGCTAAGGCAGGGGACTATACAAAACAGTGCAGGGTTAACTTTCCTAAGGGTTATGGACAAGAGGAAGAGGGGTTGACATGGAATGCCATTTTTGAAAGTGTGAGTCAGTCTGAAAGAGTTCACTGAATTAGACTGTTTCTTCCATTTCTGAGGTGCCATATGTAACCAAATGTGTATATAAAGGGAGCCCTTAACAATACGAAGCTGTTAAATGTAAAATAACGTTATAAGTAACTTGACATCACTGAATGGAGAGGCAAAATAAGGCCAGTTCGAAATTTATTTGCTTCATTTATTCACCACCTTTCTTTCAGAGACCTAGAGAACAATCCTAAGCAGGTCTACTCAGAATCCTACTCAGGTCTATTCAGTGGGGCTTACTCATGGGAAAGTGTTGCACTGTCAGTGTTCTCTTCAGGCAAGTGGTAACAAGTGTGTCTCTCTGCGTGGGGCTTACATTTCTGGACAACACATTCTCAATAGATATGAGATTCAGAATGGGTGTGAGATGAACAGGTTTCAGGTGCTGGGAAACATGCTGCACTGTGCTGCAGAGCACAGAGGAAAAGATAAAGGGTTGCTGGCTTTCAGTGGCATCCAGGCATTCCAGTGGCAAATAGCAAGTAGTCGTGTCTGTGGGTAACTAATGGAGTAATAGGTTTCTCTCAACCGCTGATCCAGTGGGCCTGGACATTTCTAGTCCATTTTGAACATTATAAATTAATATTCTAAACCCTTTCAGAGGTTAAAATTCTCATGATAATTTGTTTTGCTTTCCATATAGGTCTTGAACCTTGATCCTAACGATGGCTTTGCTAAAGTGCATTATGGCTTCATCCTGAAAGCAGAGAACAAGATTGCAGAAAGCATTCCTTATTTGAAAGTAATATTTATATTGCATAGATATTATGTGTATATATATTGTGGGATATCATGAAGCCAACAAACCTGCACAATTGTTACAGTATTTAATACTAGAGACCCTTAAAAATGAGCATAAATCCACATCCAAATCCCATTCATAAATAGGCCACTTCCTTTCTCCCCTCCCTTCCTTATAACACATGGCTTCTGGTTAGTTATTGCCACTGCATCTTACTTTCTGTCTCTTCTGCTACTGACGGCCAGTTTATACTTATGAAAGTAACCTACCCCATGTAGTACAATAGCAAGTTACTCTTTCACAAGACCATTTCACCATGTAAAAATGGAGGAAGAAAAGCTTCTCAGGTTAATTTTTTCCAGGTGAAATGTTTGTGTGAGTTGGACCTCAGTAGCAAAGAAGGCAGAGCACAGGGAAATGGTGATCCATAATGAACTAGAATGTGAGAAAAGGAACATGAAAGAGTACTTGCAAAAGTTACCAAGATAAACTAGGGTTGCCAGCTCTGGAAGGGGAAATACCTGAAGATTTGGGGGGGTGGAGCCTGGAGAGGGTGGGGTTTGGGGAGGGACCTTTGCAGGGTATGATGCCATAATTTTACCCTCCAAAGCAGACATTTTCTCCAGGGAAACTGATGTCTGTCATCTGGAGATCAATTGTAATTGCAGGAGATTTTCATGCTCCACCTGGAAGTTGGCAGCTCTAATAGACACTTGGGATAATAACTGTATAAATACTGTAGCTAATGTTACACTCTCTGCTGGATGGAAACTTTTTCTTCATAAGACTACTGACACTATAACCTTTGACTTTCTCTAGGAAGGTCTAGAATCAGGAGACCCTGGCACAGATGATGGGCGCTTTTACTTTCATCTGGGGGATGCCATGCAGCGAGTTGGAAACAAAGAGGTAGAGTTTGATCTGTTTGAAGTTTATCTGAAAAAGAAAACAGTATGTGGGAAGGAACCTGGTGCTAATAGACAGAGAACTAGATGCTACACCTTGTTACCACTTGCACTCCTTTTCATCTGCTGTAGGGATGATCATTCCTCTATTACATGCCCTTTCAAAGAGATGAACAATCTCTAGTGCCAGGAGAAAGTGCTCTCATGAACACATTAAACCACCTTACACTGAGTCAGACCACTGGTCTATCAAAGTAAGTATTTTTTACTCGGACTCACAGCAGCTGTCCAGGTAGGATTGCCAAGCATGGCCTGGCAATCGGCAGGAGATGGGGAGAAGCAGGTATTTGCTGGGGACAGGGGTCATCGCTGTCACATGATGACATCATGTCCAGCATGACCTGGAATGCCAGCATCATGCTAGGGTGATGCTTGAGCACTCACCCCAAAACTATAGAAACCACAGAGTTTTTTCTGGGTAAGTGCTAGAGCATTGCCCTGGCATGATGTTGATGCTTCTGCGTTGTGCCATCTGCTGAGACACTGGCAGGCTGTGGCCAAAATTGCTAGGAGTTTTCCCACCAGAAGTGGGCACCTGGCAAGGCTGTCTCCAGGTCTCAGGCAGAGGACTTTCACATCACCTACCACATTACCTTTTTAACTAGAGATGCCAGGGATTGAATCTGGGACCCTGGGCATGCCAAGCAGATGCTCTAACACTGAGCCACAGCCCCCCTGCAGCAGAGGGCTGCTTCCTCAATTTACAAATAGGACTGCAAACAAAACAAAGTAATGTGGAATCAATATGGGGAAAGTAGGAGAGGCTATTTGCAGCAGCAACGGCAGCTTCTCTTTGGAGTTGCCCTCTTCAACTTGCGCTTGTGAGGAAATTGCAGAGAGCAGAGGAAGTCTGGGTTTATTGCATAGACAGCAACAGAGAGTATGGTTTGATGTACTAGCTAACTTTCAGTGTGGCTGAAAATGTTTATGAAGTTGATGCTTCCTTTAGTTTGTGTGGACAAAAAAATGGGGTTCGTGAAAAATGAACTTCTTGGGGCAAAACGTACTGTTAAATTTGTCACTTACTTTTTAAATTAAAAAAATGTTGCTGGATCTGCTGAAATTCAAAATTTAATCAAGGAAGGAAATCGATACATAAGCATTTGTAATCAGTCACTGACAGTGAGCATTCATCACCAGAGGCTACAGTGAGAACTGAGAACTCAGCTTTTGAATGTTTTAATGATGGTGCAGCATCGGGAAGAGTACCTTCATGCAGCCAGCTTGCTTGTAGAACACAGTGCGCTGAACTGGTAATCTTTAAAAATGACACTGTGACCTGCAGTGTATTGAGTTGGTGACATCAGGTTGCTAATGGGTGAGGCAATGCCAAGTCCACATATCAGCTTCCCAAACTCCTGATTGAGTGTGGACTGCAGAGGACAAATGTACACTGAATGCAGACCCTCCCCCCTGTATTGTTCCTCACAGCACCTTGTCTCCCCAGAGCAGCATTTCATGGAGATCAGTAGGCTACTGTGCAAAGGTGGAGCTTTGAAAGTTCTGTTCAAGAGTTGGAAAATTTAGTCTGAATCTAACACATCATCTGGAAAACTGCCTTTTCCCCAGTAGCTGCAATGAGTTTCCCATTATTTTAAAAAAGATAGTAGAAGAATTTGATACATATTTTTAACAAGGGTGCAATTAAGGAGGCAACATCAGGGCCTTTTTAAAAATAGTTGCCTGGCAGGGAGAAATTAAATTGGTGTATATTCTCACACAGCACATTACTGGGAAAAGCCATGTTCTTAAAAATACCCAGAAACAATCAAGAATTGGCAACCTAGATCTCAATAGTCTTTAATTCTGCTGCCATTATTTACTTTGCCACATATACTAGTCCAAGTCATCCCTAATGTGCTGCCTGTAGGCTCAAGAAGACTGGGGACTCCTGTAGTATTCAAAACAGGCTATAATGTTTCTTTTCTTCTTTTAGCAGCAAACCTGGAAAGTCTTCAGCTAGGGACCATCAGAAATCCCTGATACAGGACCAAAAACTTCTGTAAAGTTGCATTTTTTCTTTGGAGGTTTGAGCAAAACCTTCACTCTGAATTTTAAAAGTTTTTTTCCCCTCTCTTGGGCAGAGAACAGGTAGGAAGGGGGGAAGTCAGTTCAATTGCTTTCCAGACTTACCTCAGCCCACCTTCGTACAAATGCTAATAGGTCTAGACAATGGGATGGTCAAGCTCCCTCCTCTTCAAGCAGGGAACAGAGACTTAGAGCTGTTAATTACTAGAGAGACTTCAGGAAAGAATTCCTGAAGAAACTCCAGGAAAGGCTTCTTGACCCTGCCTGACCTGCTTAGTGGGGGGGGGAAGAGAGGTGATAAAACTCCTGGAAGCAAGGAGGAAGCTCTCTTTTGTGCTGAGTCCATCAGAGCAGACAGAACACTTAACTGAGGTCTGAAGGAGGCAGCCATTAACCATGTTTGGGCCTGAAGAGCTGGAGGAAACCTCAAGGGCGTTGAAACTCTGTAAAGATCTGTAACTTCCTAAGCTAAGGAGCCTGTCCTATATTTTAACATCTGATATGGCATGTATAGAGAGAGGGACAGAGGAATTGCATTTTACCCATTTCTTTAAAATCTCATGCTCAATTTGGTGCTATGCTAAAAATATGCTTGTGAACATTTTCTTTTTAATAAATACTTTATAATTTTTGATGCTGTCAATGGTTCTCTGTACCACATAGACCTCCACCATCTTGGACACACTATTTTAAAAGAAGCACCAAAGGGAAGGCAGTTGGCAAGTGGCTATTCCTCCAGGTGCACACAAGACAGTAAACAGTCTCCATGGTGACCAGATGCTGGGTGGCAGGAGACACAGAGGCAAGGCCTCAGAACTTGGAAAGGAAGCTGGGAGTCCTGACCCTCCCAGTGGGCAATTCTTTACAAATGTCAGGTGGTGGCAATGGTTACCCAAGAGAGAAAGAAAAGCCTCTTCAGTTGTTGGGAAAACCTTGGAGGGCAAGGTGGAACAGGGCCTACAGGCCAGAGCAGGCCTGTTCCGCCACAAAAGTTATCATGCTTCTAGTTCAGAGGTTAATTCCTGGAGATCATAACTTGTAATGATATATTGTAAATTACATAGCTTATGTTATAACCAATGTTCCCTCTATTTTTTTTTTCCTACTGAGCGGAGCTGTTCATATCCTGGGCAGAATATAACTGCTGTAATCTTAAAATGGGCTATAGGGAGATTACTGCTGAGCGGGGCTTCCTGTGTTCATGAGTGTCCGTTCACGCGCACAGGTTAGAAGGATCACTGGTATAACACCCAGACCCTGGCGGACACAATTTAGGACCATCTCCAGTGAGAAGCTTGAGCTTGTTTATAGCAATCTTAAAGAAGAGCTCAACGAACCTGTCCACTATTACTAAAAACACAATTCCTTAGAGTTTTAGATGTTTACAGCATTCAAAGGCATCTCTTTCCTTTCATGGATCATTAAGAGTTATACAAGCTGGACTAAAACAATATATTACAAGCATGAAGAGAATGGGAACATAGATCTCTCCACACATAATTTTTTCTAGCTTTGCTATGTGGTATACAGGCTATTTTTACATGTGTACCTTGGAGCTGCCAACCATCCAATGAATGTGAGAGAGACTTTTGGTGCATAGCTTACACAAAAAATAGAAACTGGTCATTAGTGTGATGCTTGAGACTACTTGGGATTTTGTTTGGGTGGAGAGATCCACCTTTATCCATAGCAAACTGGCTTAGAATAAAATGCTTTCCAGTTGATGGTGTGCAAATAGGATTCCCCCACCCTGGTGGGGGTTTTTTGGAAGGAAAGGAATATGTGGAAATGGATGTTGGGTGTGAACATATTTAATTGCCTCTCTATTTCTTTCTAGGAGCCAGACTACAAAATCAAATAAGACAGATTCCCCTATAACTCAATATATTTAGAAGCTTGTATATTGAGTCCTTTCTTTGTGCTGTGGGCGTGATGTTTAGCAAATAACACTTGCTTCTGTATGCAACCATGGATTTATTGCAGCAGAGAGAAATCTTTACAAAAACATATTTATTTATGCATTTATATCCCACCTTTCTGTTCAAAAAGAACATGCAGCTAACAGATACGAAGCATCCTAATATAATACAAACACCAAATATTTATTTATTTATTTATTTATTTATTTAGATTTCTACCCCGCCCTTCCCGCGAATAGGCTCAGGGTGGCTAACAGACTGGGGCACCATGTACCAATGCATAAAACCAGATAAAACAAGATTAAACAGAATAAATACCAAGAATTACATAAAGTGCTCAATGCTGTTACTCTTAAATTAAAACAAGATGGTGTCCAATAGATGTTGCCTCCATCCCCGTACCACAGTACTGATCCACTGTGCCACTGGAGTACGATTGTCATAAGGCTGCTCCATTGGTGGTGGTGGCAGTGGCGGCTCCTAGTCAAAAGCCTGGCAGAAGAGCTCCGTCTTACAGGCCTTGCGGAACTGTACAATGGCCATGGACGATACTAGGTCCGCTGCCTGACTGGAGGCTGCGTCATCGGTATGGACGTTGAATCACCCAGGACCAACAGTTTAAGGTGCTCCAGCGCCCAGCCTGATATGGTCTCCATCAGGGACAGCAGGCTACTGGCTGGTGCGTTAGGTGATCGGTACACCAGCCAGATCGCCAAACTCTCCTCGTCCTCGAGCACCAAGCCAACACATGGAGGGGGGTTATCAATCCTAGCCCCACTGCCGACAAATATTAGCAAAACAGTACCAGGTTTCAAGTTCTTGCCTTATTCTTTTTTTACTAGCTCAGTGTTTGTGTTAGGTAAATTGCAGTTTTCTATAATGCACATCATTATATTGTATACTATAATGCAAGGGTGGCTCTCCCCCAGCCCCAGTGGCCCCGCTGTGTGGTGCCCGGATGGGACTCAGCAACGCCACCGACTTCTCGGAGTGAAGCAGCGGAAGATGATTTAAAAAAGAAAGAATCGGCAGCAAACCGTGAGTTGAAGATCTGCTTGGAAGCGGTTTAAATGCATTCCCCCCCCCTAATCGTACAAGCGCACGGGAGGAGGGAGGAATCCCCCCCCCCCAGAAAGCGGAGTGTACAAACAAGAAAGGGAAGGGGGGGAGAGAAAAAGCGGATTAGTGAAGTTACCTTTTGGGGCCCTATCGAAGGAGAAGAAAGTAGCTTGTCTCCTGAGGTGCGCAGCACGGACTTCTTTAAAATAAACAATAAAAATGTCGGGGCAAAAAAGAATTCCAGACAAGCCGATGAAGAAGCTGGGAACTTCCGGTCCTAGCAACCTCCCCCTGGAGCCAGCTGTCAATCAGCAGAAAAGTGAGTCACTGCGCCCTCTGCTGGATCAAATGCAGAAGATCAGCGAAACCCTTTGTAACATGGAAAGTATGCTCAATAGTCAGCAGAAGCAGTTAACAGACACTACTAAGAAGATGGAGGAGATTGCGGAGAAATGTTTGGTCTCGATGGAAGACACCAAGAAAATTAAGAAAAAGGTCAATAAAATAGAAAAACATCAAGAGATGCAGGAAAAAAGAATTTTAATGCTTCAGATGGAAAAATCAAATTTGACTCTCCGCTCTCAGGGCATAAAGGAAGAAGAGAAAGAAGATCTCAGAAGTATGTTGGCGAATGCCTTGGCACCTCTAACTGGCAGAGAAGCGCAACAATTAAGCGAGGAAATGGATGTGGCCTACAGAGCCTACTCCAACTTTACCAAGAAAAATAATCTGCCAGCAGAAGTGGTTGTCAAGTTTACTAAGCAGCGTATTAGAGATCAAATTTTAAGAGTGACTTCAGCAATGCCCTTGAAGATTGGGGAGCAGAATATCAGGATCTTAAAAGATGTTCCATATGAAATTCGAATGAAAATGAAAGCATACATAGGATTGACCTTGTTTCTACAAAAGCATCAAATTGGTTATAAATGGGCGATCCCCGAAGGACTATTGTTTAAATACAACGATAGGAGAGAGAAGCTCGACTCCGTTTTCAAAGCCCAAGAATTTCTGAAGAGACACGCCAGTTCAGAGGAAGATGCAGAGCTTGCTAAATGGACAATGTTAAGCAGCGAAGAAGACAGTGGCCCGGAAGAGGGAGGTGCAGAATCGGAAGATGGAGGAGCGAAGAAAGGGCCATCTTATAATCTGAGAGATTTGAAAGGAAGACACCCCAAGATATAACATTGGTTCGTGAGGCGACATGAAGGAGCAGTTTAATAATTAACCCCAAAGGACTTTACTAACCTATTTAACAGGCTGATTTTGGACTTTCGATAAGATGAAAAGAAGATCTTTTAACCACGGTGGAAGCCAGGACCTTACTTGTACTAACAAAAAGATTAATGTACTAACAGAGAATTCACTCAACTCTTTTCTTTATCCCTCTATATACCCGTCCCCCTTTCTATATATAAAAGCAATAAAATTCTCTCCTTTTTAGGGGAGTTAAAATAAAAAAATATATATAATGCAAGGGTGGCTGAACTGCAACTTGGGAGCCACATGTGGCTCTTTCACACAGTCTAATTTAATGTTAAAAAGCAAATTTGCATATTTTCCAATAAAAATGTATGTGTAATATTTGTTCATGTCTTGCGACTCTCAGACACCTAATGTTTATTCTGTGTGGCTGTTATGTTAAGCAAGTTTGGCCACCCCTGGTATAATGTGTACTATAATGTCAGTTTTGTTTTCTACCAGATATTGAGATGAAATTGGTGAAGAGGGGTGGAAGATAATTTTTATCTTATTTATTTATTTGACACATAGGCATGCCTCCTTTTGACCCAATCTAGGGTCCCTCATATATCATCCTGCACAAATATATAGCCACTTGTTCAGATTAACACTTATCTTACAGATGACAGTAATTTAAAATATTTTTGATAATTGTCACACTCGGCCTGCGACCTTGGCCCTGGTCCCCCGATAGCCGTGGTGCCTGGCGACCCAGCAGGAGATGCGGTCTCGGCAGCATATGATACTCAAAAAGTGGGGGGAGGAATGAGGAGCCTCAGACCAGCAGGGGACGGGGTTAACGCCACCCCACAGGTCCCTCTGCCAGCGTGCGTAAGAATCTCCCTCGCTCTTCTCTCTCAGCTTGTCTATCTCTCTCTTTCGATAATTCTTTCCCGCACGCTAATCCTCCCTGGCCCCTCTTCCTCCCTGCCTTTTATCTTCCCTGCCCCACTCCCGGCATCCCCATCACTCCCGCTGTGTCTGCCTCCACCTTGGCCCCGCCTCCCTTTATCACCTGGGATGCCGAATCGGCATGTCAGGTAGGGCGGATGTTGCACCACCAGCAGCTCTGGCGGCCTCAGGGCCACACTGTTGGCCCCGACATGCAGCTGTGCCAGCCTGGGAAGCCCCTCTGCGGCCTGCCTGAGGATCTGTTCGCGCCGCCGATCCCAGCTGTCTCTCGGGAGCCCGGTCCCGCCGTCATGCCCAGCCGTCACCATCCCCTCCTTGGGGGCTGGTGTTGGCTGCCTCCGCTTCGGCCTGGCCGCTGCACCTCATCTCAGCTGCCCGACCTGTCTTTGCATCCCCTTGGACTGGAGGCTCTGCTGGTGAGCAGGAGGGTTGTGGGTGCCCTGGCGAGTCGCTCGGGGGGTGGGGGGTGGCCCACGTCCCGAGACTGCTGGGCCGGGACAATAATTGATTGGGGAATACTATGACCCAGAAGCATTGATACTTGGACAACATTTATTTGGGGATTAAATGACAATAGTGTACAAATTCATGGTTTCCCCAAGTGGCTTTGTTTTTAATAGTCCTCCTTCAAAACACAAACCATTAGTTTAAAGCAACTGAACAAAGGATAAACCTTGCAGTTTTCCTTTCCTATGTGGAGTTACCTTTTCTAAGTCCACTGCAGTCAATGTTTAGGACTGCACTGTGGATGAGCATGAAAGGACCTGGAACTAGGTCTCCCTTTCAGAATTCTTACCCAAATGGACTTGCTCATTTAGGGTGGGAAGGATAGAGTCATGTAAACAAGCATCGAGTGTCTTCTCTTTTCACTCTCCAACTGTGTTTTCCTTTACTGCTGATTGTTCAAAGAAAAGACATACATGTTAGAGGAAAGGAAGCTCATAAGGAACCAGTAGCAGGGCTAGGACCTTGTCCTGTTGGCACCTTTTCAGACTGAGTATACTGGCATATCCAGTAGGATGGCACTAAAGGAGGAAGGATTCACAAGGACTGTATGCAGGGGCAGAGAGAGGGCACAGCTGACACAGGGCAATGAAGTACAAAACCTCAGCAACTTAATTATTTTCCCCTGCCCTGCAACTGCATTCACACACCTTCAGCAATGACTCTGGACAAATAATACAGGTTGAGCTTATGTTTATTAATTTATAAATAGCTGAACTGCAATTTACTACAAGTTCCCTTGGTGTTAGTGTGAGTTCCCAGCATTTGGGCAGAACAATTTAGTTTCAAAGTTTGGAGAATAACAGCACTTTTCTTGGACTTGCACACCAAAATGTGCTGAAAGATGCAGTTCATCAGTATTGCTCCGCTGCACTAGTCAGCATGTCAGTTCAGATGATGATATTCAACACTGAGAGATTTACCTCCCCAGGTCCTTGAGCCAATCAGCCCACACTATCTTGTGGACTAGCTCCCCCATTCACAGATGCCTCAGAGGCAGTTTGGTGTAGCGGTTAAGAGCACAGACTCTAATCTGGGAGAACCGGGTTTGATTCCCCGCTCCTCCACATGAAGCCAGCTGGGTGACCTTGGGTCAGTCATAAAGTTCTTTCAGAGCTGTTTTCTCAAGGGCAGTTCTTGAGAGAGCTCTCCCAGCCCCACCTACCTCACAGGGTATCTGTTGTGGGGAGGGGAAGGGAAAGGAGATTGTAAGCTGCTCTGAGACTCCTTCAAGTAGTGAAGGGTGGTGTATAAATCCAATCTCTTCTTCTTCTTTATTTACCAATCTAATTAAGTTGAAGCACCAAAGTCTATAGTCCATGCATAAGGTAGGCATCTTTCTCAACCATGTTGTTATAGCTTAACTTTTTTTTGCCATCAAGTCACAGCTGACTTATGGGATTTTCAAGGCAAGAGACATTCAGAGGCGGTTTGTCATCGTCTGCCTTCATGTCACGACCCTGGTATTCCATGGAAGTCTCCCATCCAAATACTAGCCAGGGTTGACCCTACTTAGCTTTTGAGATCTGATGACATTGGGCTAGCCTAACTACTTGTGTTAAAGAAAATCCTCTTGGATAGTTCAGTTTTATTAAGTTTTAATTGGTAATTTATGACAGTGTTGAGTTATACGAAACTAGTCATTAAATTCTGAGCCCTCGCCCTTAGGATGCACAGAAGAATTGCCTGAATATTGTATTTATTATTGATTTATCCTTTTCTGCTGAACTGTAACTAATGTAAATGAGTTAACAAATCCCAATCTTCTAGGCATACAAATGGTATGAACTTGGCCACCAACGGGGTCACTTTGCATCCGTCTGGCAGCGTTCTCTATACAATGTCAAGGGCATAAAGGCTCAGCCATGGTGGACAGCAAAAGAAACAGGTTATACAGAACTGGTCAAGGTAAGTCATAGTACTTTCTTTACTATGTATCATTATCCTAAGCAGATACTAAGGATGTGATCTTTTGAATGCTTACATGGAAGAAAGCTGTAGTTAATGTGCATAAGATTGTGGTGGTGGAAAGTACCATCAAGTTGTAGCTGACTTACAGCAATGCTGTAGGGTTTTCAAGGCAAGAGACATTTGGAGGTGGTTTGCCATTGCCTGCCTCCATGTCACAAGTATGATATTCCTTGGGGGTCTCCCATCCAAATACTAGCCAGTGCCAACCCCGCTTAGCTTCTGAGATCTGGTGAGATCAGGCTAGCCTGCACTATATGTCTTTTCATTCCTTAAGGCTAGTACCTGGAATTCATTATGCAAAATTCTCCTTATTCATTCTAGAAATCATCACTGGAGGTTAAACTGATAACTGTTCAGGCCTTGTTCATATTATTTTACAACTGTATATTAGAAGGAATGGATTGCAGAGTAGCGAACACAAAAAATTACATGCTAGCCCACTTGAGTTCATCAGATGAAGATGACCTTAGTAACTCAGTAATTCACACTAATTACTGGGGGGAGCCTTAAATTGCTGGATGTTGTAATTAGTAGAAGCAGGCTGATCCATTTTCCTTTGTGCTCTCCTAATTCTCAGAGGCTTCAATGGGAGGTTTAATTGCATGAGGTAGCCAACATCAGGCCAGCTGAATAAATATAAAAATCAAACTACAGCTGAAGTAACTCCTCAGCATTTCTATAGCACTTGAGATAGACAGGTAAATTATTTATAATCACCACATGATATTCTTAAGGAACAATGTTGTGAAGTGCAGGATCTGTTATTAAGTTATGCATTTGAAGGAAATGCAAAGCTGCTTTTCAGAATGTGGATTGGTGGGATTTCAAGTTTAAATCATGAATATTTACTTCAAGGTCCTTTGGAATCTGTTTTATTTATTCACTGTTAGTATACCTTCATTTTCGTTCAGGCTTTAAAAACAAACATTATACATTTTCTAAGTAAAATATATTTAAATGTTAATGCAGTTAATATTGCCATGTCAGAAATCTTGATGCAAAGGTTATTTTGGTGGCAGCCATCAACACACTGTCTTGTAAGAAAGCTCTTTTTAAAAAAATACATGAGACTTAAAGACTTATTCCATGTATGGGAGAGTTCTCCCTCAATCCTGTCTCAGTTTGCTTTGGTTTATCAAACAAGATGGGATTCATACATAGTTGCTGTAGAATGCTCATTCTTCTACACACAACTAGAAAGAGTGCAGACTTATTGGGACAAAATAGGAACCTCTGTCTTTCAAGATGCTAATGCTTGTGTTCTTTCTAGGCTTGCAGTGGTGGGGATTTGGGGGGGCTTTCTGGGAGTGGGCAGGATGCCATGTGTGATGTCCCCGGCGCGATGACATCACTTCTGGGTGACATCATTACATTGGCGATGTTGTGCGCAGTGCTCTGGTTTTGGGGCAAAACTCTGGTTTTTTTGCTGTCAAAACCAAAGAGCTTGCCCAAAAATCGGAGTGTCACCATACAACATCCCCAGCGTGATGACATCATCCAGAAGTGACGTCATCACATCGGGGACGTTGTGCAGCAACATCCCTGTTTGGGGGTGGGGTTGACCTGCCGGCAAGCCCGCCCAAAGTGGGGGAATCCCTTCTAGGACCTGGGGGCTGGCAACCCTAGCTCTGTCACTAGTATGCAAGAAACATCAACGGTCACTCTATACTCCCATGCAGCAAGAAATCCTGTAATACAGTTTTGTTCTTCCAGGGCTGACCCTGCTTAGCTTCCAAGATCTGACAAGATCAGGCTAGCCTTCGCTATCCAGGTCAGGGGATATGCTTATTACATTTATATCTAGCCTTTCTTCAGTTGTTGAACTAAGACAATGAACATAAGGGCTTCTATCCAAACACTGAGCTAATTCATGTACTTCTATTTGAAAGTAAAAGTGAGGTGTATATGTTATGTAATATCAGATATATATAATTAAGAAGCTCTGACCTGGATAGGTCAGGCTAGCCCAGTCTCATCAGATTGGAAGCTAAGCAGGGTCAGCCCCAGTTAGTATTTGAATGGGAGACCTCCAAGGAAGTCCGTGGTCACTATACAGAGTCAGGCAAGGGCCAACCACTCTGTTAGTCTCTTGCTTTGGAAACCCTACAAGTGTGAGTTGATGGCACTTTACACACACGTATGAACAGATGAGGCTGCCTTGTAGTGTGCCAGACCATTGGTCTATTAAGGGCAATATTTTTATTTATTTATCAAATTTATAGTCCATTCCCTCTCTACCAAATGGGACTCAGGGCAGCTAACAGCATATAAAATACACCTGATATAAACAATACAAAAAATACAATAAATAAACTTAAAAAATATAAAACTATTCAAATCTATCCCCATTAAAATCTATCCACTATCAAGCAGAGTAGGATGATGAAGACACAGCTCAAGCATACCAACTGCCTGGTGGATCACAACCACCCAAAGGCCACTACAAAAAGAGCAGCCTTGCATGCCCTGAAGAACCTAGGGAGGTCCTGCAAGGCACGCACCTCTTCAGGCAGCTTCCATGAGATGGGGGCCACTACCGAAAAGGCCCTCACTCTTGTTGACACAAAGCAGACAGTTGATGGACCAGGGACCTTCAATAAATACCAAGATGAAGACCAGAGAAAACAGGGAGCATCATGTTGGGAGAGGCAGTCCTGAAGGTATGAGGGTCCCAGAACTTTAAAAGTAAGTACCAACACTTTGAATTGGCACTGAAAACTACTTGGGAGCTGTAGGATATGTTTTATATGTGCTAACCAGGACACTTCTGTCAGCAATCTGGCAGCTGTGTTCTGTACCACTTGCAGTTTCTGAAGCATCTTCAAAGGAAGCCCTGCATAGAACGAGTTACAGTAGTCCAGTCTCAAGGTGACTGTTGCATAAATTACTGTGGCAAGGTCCTCCCAAGATAGATAGGAAACCAGTTGGTGGGCCAGGCATAGATGGTAAAATGCAATCTTTGTCACTGAGGATGCATATTTGTCCATGGAAAGCAAAGAATCAAGCCATACCCCTAAACTCATGACAGAGTCGACTGTAGAAAATCAGATCCCATCAAGGGTTGGTAGAAGTAGCCACCCCAACAGTTCAGGCTTCCCCAGCCACATGATCTCTGTCTTAGATAGATTTAGCTTTAACCAATTCTCACCTAGCCATTTCACCACTCCATCCAGGCTGGAGGCCAAGACCGGAATTCCAGCTACCGGTCACTCCTTAAATAAGAAAAGAAGATTGAATTTATACCCCGTCCTTCACTCAGAGTCTCAGAGCAACTTACAATCTCCTTTCCTTCTTCCCCCCACAACAGAAACCCTGTGAGGTAGGTGGAGAGAGCTCTGAGAGAACTGCTCTTGAGAGACCAGCTCTGAGAGAACTTTTGACTGACCCAAAGTCATCCAGAAACTGCATGTGGCGGAATGGGGAACCAAACCCAGTTCTCCAGAATAGAATCTACCACTCTTAACTGCTACACCAAACAAACTGGCTCTAGAGCTGAGTGATCTTTATATTGATGGCACCCTTATCCAAATTTCTTGACAGTCTCTGCCAGAGGGCACATATAGATGTTAAATAATACTGGGGAGAGAATCGACCCCTGTGGAATTCCACAGGTTAGATCTCACAGTAACTACCTGTCTCCACCCATGATTACCCTCTGGGACTGTCCCTAGGCAAATGAGGAAAACAAGCTCATGACCATGTTCCTCACACCTAAGAAGGGTAGATGGTTGACCAGGACCAAATGGTCTACTGGGTCAAAAGCAGCTGACAGATCCAACAGTATCGGTAGCACCACCCTGCCTGAATCAAGGTGTAACCAGAGATCATCAACTAGAGCGATCAGAGCTGTCTCAGTCCTGAACCCCAGCCAGAAGCTGGATTGGAAGGGATCTAGAGCAGATGTCTCATCCAAGAATTCCTGGAGCTGTTCAGCCGCCACTCACTCGATCACATTCCTCCAAAATGGAAGATTAGATACTAGGCGGTAATTGGCTAGATCTCTCTCATCGAATGATGACTTTTTCAAGAGGGGTGTCACCACTTCCTCCTTGAGGTACCTAGAGAAGGAGCCTTAGAACATAAAAACATAAGAGAAGCCAATGTTGGATCAGGCTGATGGCCCATCTAGTCCAACGCTCTGTCACACAGTGGCCAAAAATACCAGGTGCCATCAGGAGGTCCACCAGTGGGGCCAGGACACTAGAAGCTCTCCCACTATTGGCCCCCCCAAGCACCAAGGATACAGAGCATCATTTGCCCCAGCCTGAGAGTTCCTATCTATACCTTGTGGCTAATAGCCACTGATGGACTTCTGCTCCACATGCTTATCTAATTCCCTCTTGAAGCTGTCCATGCTTGTAGCTGCCACCACCTCCTGTGGCAGTGAATTCCATGTGTTAATCACCCTTTGGGTGAAGAAGTACTTCCTTTTATCCATTCTAGCCCGACTGCTCAGCAATTTCATTGAGTGTCCATGAGTTCTTGTATTGTGAGAAAGGGAGAAAAGTACTTCTTTCTCAACCTGCTTTATCCCATGCATAATTTTATAAACCTTATAAGCCGTCATTTCTCCAGGCTAAAGAGCCCCAAGTGTTTTAACCTTTCTTCATAGGGAAAGTGTTCCAACTCTTTTATCATTCTAGTTGTCCTTTTCTGCACTTTTTCCAATGCTATAATATCCTTTTTGAGGTGTGGTGACCAGAACTGTACACAGTACTCCAAATGAGGTTGCACCATTGATTTATACAGGGGCATGATGATACTGGCTGATTTGTTTTCAATTCCCTTCCTAATAATCCCCAGCATAGCGTTGGCCTTTTTTATTGCTGTTGCACACTGTCTAGACATTTTCATTGAGTTATCTACTATGACTCCAAGATCTCTTTCTTAGTCTCTGCCAGTTCAGACCACATCAGTGTGTATTTATATTTAGGATTTTTGGCTCCAATGTGCATCACTTTGCACTTGGCCAAATTGAACCCCATTTGCCACATTGACGCCCATTCGCCCATCCTCAAAAGATCCCTTTGGAGTGTCTCACAATCCTCCCTGGTTCTCACCACCCTGAACAACTTCGTGTCATCTGCAAATTTAGCCACTTCACTGCTTACTCCCAACTCCAAATCAGTCATGAACAAGTTAAAAAGCATTGAACTGAGTACTGATCCCTGTGGTACCCCACTGCTTACCACCCTCCATTGAGAAAATTGCCCATTTACACTCACTGTCTGTTTCCTGTTAATTAGCCAGTTTTTGATCCACAAGAGGACTTGTCCTTTTATCCTGTGACTATTGAGCTTACTTAGGAGCCTTTGATGAGGAACTTTTATCAAAAGCTTTCTGGAAGTCAAGGTAAACAACATCCATCCCCCCCCGTCCAAATGTTTGTTCACTGCCTCAAAGAACACTAACAGGTTAGTGAGACAAGATCTTCCCTTACAGAACCCATGCTGAGTCTGCCTCAGTAGTTTTTGTTCATCAGTGTGCCTACTAATTCTTTCCTTAATAACAGTTTCCACCAACTTACCCGGTATCGATGTCAGACTGACTGGCCTGTAATTTCCTGGATCTCCTCTGGAACCCTTTTTAAAGCTGGGAGTGACATTAGCTACCTTCCAGTCCTCGGGAATGGAGGCAGATTTTAATGAAAAATTATATATTTTTGTCAGGAGATCCACAAGTTCACATTTGAGTTCTTTCAGAACTCTTGGATGTATGCCATCCGGGCCTGGTGATTTATCAGTTGGGAGAGTGAGAGATTTATAATGTCTCCCAAGGCTCTTCCTACCACTTCCCTAGGGGCTTTCACCAACCAGGAAGGGCAAAGATCCAAGGAGCAGGTAGTAGTCCGAACAGCTGACAGAAGTGCCTACTCTGGCAGCAGCTCTCCAGATTCTCAGGGGGAGGTCCCTTGCATCACCTCTTACCTGATCCTTTGACTAGAGATACCAGTAACTGAACCTACATGTCAAGCAGGTACTCTACCACTGATCCATAGGCCATTTCTATTTTCAGCATAGATCTTTAATGTATTCTGTTTTTTTCTTAATTGTTAAATATTACAATAAATCTGATTTTTAAAAATCAAATGTTTCACAAAAGTTCTCTGATAATAAAGCATGAAAGTTCATAACACCAAATGTGCCTTTCCATATGCAGTGGTAGCCTTGTAATTAGCCTGATAATATTTGCTAACTACAAAAGAGGAGCTTAAGTGAGATTTATGGAACACCGTGATGAAACAATACAGTGATATAGTACTAGAGGGGACGGAAGAATGTGTTCCTTGAGCAATACTGGCAACTGATTCTATCCATGCTGGTTTGTATTCATAACAGCATATGCTGCTGCTGATGCACATATATATTTTGTTTTAATTGGTGCAATGTTTTGGATCTCTAAAGTAACTAACCCAGTTGGAAGCTTGCCTCAAGAATTAGAATTCTAACTTGATAAAACATTTCGGGGGGGGGGATGTTTGCAGTCTGTGTATATTTTGTGTTAATGTTCTATAAAATTATTTCAATATTTGAAAGTAATTCCAATAATGAACTGTGTTTTGCTGCAAGCAAAATGTACCATAACATTCTCTTGAGAGTGGTAACAAGCTCAATAAGGACAGCTGTTTCATTAATTTCCAAGACATTTGTGCTCCTACTCATATTGTTTATTAAAACTGGGGGATTTGGGCAAAGTTCTTTTTTCACACAGTTCAAGTTGTGATTGGTTCGCTGCACAGTTTGCTTAAAAGGATCAGTAACCAATCCAGTTTGGCAGTGTTGAACTTTAGTTTGTAACTTGAATTGCAGAAGATATATTCTTACTCAGATCCTCTCCATTTATTGTTGAAACCAGGTCAGCTTAGAAGTTATCCAAAATCACCTAAGATCAGGTCAAAGCTGCACCTGTGGGTATAACCCATTCATATGTAACGCAGAGCACTTAACAATACAAAAGTTTTAATTAAGTGGACAAAGAGCTGCACAAGTCAAGGCACTGAACCATCCCTGCAACTCCCTTCTGCTTTTAGAGCCAAGCCAGGAGAGCCGTACCAGGGAGATAGACTGTAGGAATAAGAGTGGTGGGCATGGGGAAGGCTTGGTGTCTTTTGCCAGTGTGCTCCTTGGGCCTTTAAATCTCACCCCCAACTTGACCATATGTTAACAGAGAAGACCCATGTGTACAGACTCAGATATGCCACTGTGATGGGTAAAGTGGCTCTCAGTTCCATCTTCTGGAAATTAATGGTGCTTGTTGTGGACTTAATGGGGACTTTCTTTGACAGACTAGAAGCCAGATCATTGTATAAGAGTTTTTTTCCCCTTGTTACAACAGACCAGTGTCTGTAATGTGCTGATCCTCTTCGTGGTCTCTGTGCATCACGCCCATGGGATTATGCGCCTGCGCTGATCCGAATCTATGGTATACAAAGCTCACAATGGGATTTTCGCGCCTCCATCCCAGGAATGCGCAGGAACCCCACTGCGCATGCTCAAGGGGGTGGGGCGCAGACATCCCGCCAGTTCTCTTCTGACCGCCGCGCTGTTAACAGCTTATTTCTGCCGGTCAGTGATGAAGTATTGTTTCTCTCACAAGGGATTTTGTGTATTAGTTTTCTTTCTTATTTTTTCCTTCTTTCTACTAAAAAGACTTTTAAAAAAGGGATTATTTCCTTTTTGATGGTCGCCACTGCCTCTGGCAGCTTCCTGCCCCCCCTCCTCTGAGGTAATTTTTTATTCACCTCGCCCGAGGGATTTTTTCTTTTTGTGCCATTGTGGTTTTTTATGGCCAAAGAGTGGGGGTGTTTTAAAAGGTGTGTTGGCTGTGGCAACAAACTCGCCCTCAGTGACGGCCACACACTCTGTATTCTCTGCCTTGGAGAAACCCATCGTCCAGAGACTTGCCGCCATTGCTCGAAGTTTTCCCGCAAAAACAGGGCCGCGAGGCTTCGAGTGGCACTTCGGGAGTCCGCATTGGCTCCTTTGCCTCAGGGGAAGATGGCTGCTCAGACCCCTTCAGACTCTCAACCGATGGCGCTTCCATTGACATCAGAAGACACCCTGACTCCGATTCCACTTCTCCGTCCTAGGTCGGCATCGGATGCGGGAACGTCTTCTTCTAAACGTTCAGCACCGAATGAGGCTTCCTCTGCCTCTACTCTGGCTAAGAAGAAAAGGGATCAGCACGAGAAAGAGAAATCTTCTCTTATAAAACCCACACTTAAATCTCACACTCAGAGCGGCATTGGCGTGCAAAAGGGCTCTACATTGCCCCCTTCTCAGTGGGCGCAACCCAATATCAATGACCCTTCTGCACTGGAGCTGCTTGTGATGCAACAATTACCTCCAATTGAGTTATTGGACTCGCCCATTCAGCAGCTGAACCCCCCAGTATCGGAGGTCTCTTTGGATGCTGGACCCATCTCGATTTCACCGTCGGAGGTTGATGTCCCACGCAGATCTCGTAGAGATCGTTCTCCATCGACTTCTTCTTGGGCAAGCGATTGATCTAGACTTGACTCTCAGTATCCTCGGTCTAGATCCCCTAGGTGTGGGGAGCATCAATATCAATCAGAGGAGTGCCCTGAGTACTGTTATTCTAGACCCAGGCTCTCCTATTCACCCAGAGGGGAGTTGAGACCGCACTCCCCGACCTACTTTGATCCATCTGTGCCACCTCCATGGAACCATCAGCAGCACATGCCTTATTGGTTCAGCTCCTATCCAATGTCGACATCGATGCCATGGCTGATGCCTAGGCCACAGTTGGACTGGGACCATGGGTCACATCATTCATGTTCTCCTGAACATAAATCCAAACCTTCCGCATCTGTCTCTAAACCTTCAGAAGAACCTCGTCACCTGCCTCGCCTCTCTGTCCCACCCCTGCTTTACCATCGCAAACCGCTCCGATATCAGATACTCCTGCCCGAATGGTTGACCTACCCTTGTTACCAGCACCGGGGTCACCTTCAAGATCTTCCAACTCCGATTCTGGCACTGACAATTCGGAAAGACCCAGTTCACCTGAGGACCCTTCCCCCAAGCCTACGGTGTCTGACAGCCTTCCAATTTCTCCTTCGGAAGACCTTTCTTCATACAGAGATTTAGGCAAGAGGATGGCACATTCCCTGGGACTGTCAATCATCCAACCCCAACCCTTGGTATCGGACGCTGTCTTCGATGTTGTACAACTTGATACCTCCACATCAGTTGCCCTCCCGATGTCAACCATCCTCCTCCAAGCAGCAAGGGCACCATGGGATAAACCATCCTCTTCCCCAGTGTCTTCCAGGCGCCTGGATCATATGTATAAGGTCCAAGAGACGGAGGCTGAATTCCTCCATATCCATCCTAAACCCAATTCCATGGTCATATTGTCCTCCTCAAAAAGTAAACATACCCTTGCTACACCTTCTGCTAAGGAGAGCAAGAAGTTGGATTCATTTGGCCGACGTTTTTATTCGGCTGGAGCTCTGGGAATTAAAACGTCAAATTCTATAGCTTGCATGGGCTGTTATCAGTATTCGCTCTGGGAGCGCTTTACTGATCTTTTGACCTCGGTGCCTGAGGACAAACATCAAGAAGCTAGAAAGCTGCAAAAGGAAGGTTTGTTACTTTCTAAGCAGATCATCAATTCTTCCAAACATGCTTTGGACACGGTCTCCAAAATGATGTCTTCTGCAGTTGCCCTCTGTAGGCATTCCTGACTTAGGACCACCTCACTCCCTGCTGATACTAGGGCATACATAGAGGATTTACCTTTTGATGGTCAGGGTCTCTTTCACGCTTCCACAGATTCAGCCCTGAAAGACATAGATAAAAGCATCAAAGCGTTTAGGTCGTTGGGGGTCTGTGCCCCTTCTAAGCCTTTTAGACCTTGCTCTTGGTCACATGACAGCTCCAGGCACCAGTATACTAAACCGTCACCAGAAGGAGGCTATAGGCCACATCAGTCCCCATCTGGGAATAGACAGCAATATCAAGACAGGCAAAGGTATGGCTCTGGACAACAAGTCAGACCGAAACAACCCAAACCCAACAAACAGGTCCTTTGACTTCCCACCGTCTACTTCTTCTGACCCTACCCACCTCTATCCCTATCTACATGCCTGGACCACCATTATGTCGGACCAATGGGTCCTTTCATCTTGACCAGTGGCTATTCCATTGAATTTCTGGAGCTCCCTCCTCTTCCTGTAGTCGTTACCACCCCCTCATTGTCATTCCTCCTCAAAGAAGTAGCCACACTTCTATTGAAAGGTGCCATAGAACCTATGCCTCTAGACTACCAGGGCCTCGGTTTTTATTCCCAGTACTTCGTAATCCCCAAAAGGGATGACGGGCAGAGGCCAATCTTAGACCTTTACGGCCTCAACACCTATATACAATACCAGAAATTCAAGATGACATCTCTACGGGTCATTCTACCTCTCCTGTCCAAGGGTTGCTGGATGGCCACTCTCGACCTCAAAGATGCCTACTTCCATTTAACCATCCACCCCTCCCAGCGACAATATCTCCGCTTTGCGATAGGAGGCGGCCACTACCAATACAGGAGTCTACCGTTTAGCCTCAGTACGGCACCACGTGTCTTCACCAAAACGATGGTGGTCGTTATGGCACATCTCTGCCTCTGTGGCCTGATGGTATTCCCATATCTGGACGACTGGCTTCTGGTCGCGCCTTCCAGGGACCTTCTCATATGTCAGGTATCCCAACCCCTCAGTATCCTTCGTTGCCTTGGTCTCCGGGTCAACCACAAGAAGTTCCAGCTGATTCCTTCTCAGAGAGTGCAGTTCATAGGGGCAATACTCGACTCCACAGAAGACAAAGCTTTCCTGCTCTGGGACAGAGCCCTCACTCTAGTAGTTCTTGCACAACAGATTCGGCTCCAGGACATGTTGTCTGCTTTTCAAATTCAACACCTTCTGGGTCTGATGGCAACTACGACTGCAGTCTTTCACTTCACCAGAATGCGAATGTATCCACTTCAGCTCTGGTTCCTACGGCACTTCAAGCCCCTATGAATGGCCCATTCGGTTCATCTCTCTCCATCACAGGAAGCACATGACTCCCTTCTCTAGTGGACACTGGCAGACAACCTGATACAGGGTGTCCCCTTCCATCCTCTCACTCCTGGTCTCACCCTCACAACCAATGCCTCCCTGTGGGGATGGGCTGCCCACCTCAACAGCCTCTCCATAGGTCACAGGTGGGATGCCTTGACCTCAAAAAAATCACATAAATTTTTTGGAACTTCTGGCAATCAAACTGGCCCTCTGATGTTTCCAGCCTCTTCTCACGGGGAACTGCGTGGCTGTATTGACCGACAATATGACAGCCCTCAGTTATATCAACAGACAGGGAGGGACAGTCTCCCGCAGTCTCTGTTACCTGGCTCTGGACCTTTGGGCCTGGTGTATACCTTGGCACATTTTCCCCATTGCTTCACACATCGTTGGCAGTGCCAATGTGCATGCAGATTTGCTCAGCAGGGGTCTGTCTCAGCGCCACGACTGGGAGATGAACTGGACCTACCTACGTCCCATATTCAAAAAGTGGGGTACGCCTCACAGAGACATGTTCGCCAGCCAATACAATGCAAAGTGCAGCCTGTTCTGCTGCAGGGGGGCATGAGATCCCGAGGCCTTGGGAGATGGGCTTGTTTACCCTTGAAACAACAGCTTCCTTTACATGTTTCCTCCTCTGCCACCTTTGCTAAAGACAGTCCAAAAGCTCATGAGGGTTCACACGAGATGCATTCTGATTGCCCCCTGGTAGCTGAGACAACCTTGGTTTGCCAACCTCCTTTCGCTGACCAAGGATCGCCATCTGCTCCCACCGGTGCCAGATCTGCTGCTAGCGGAGGATGGAGCTCTTCTGTACCATGAGGCCCACAAGCTTAAGTTAACAGCCTATCTCGTGGACATCTAACCTTTTCAGATAGAGTCACTATGGTGTTACTCAATACCAGGAAGGACTCTACGAGATGTTCCTACAGTTGGAAGTGGTCTCGTTTCTTGGCCTTCTTACAGCCCTCGAACGTGTCTCCGGCTTCTGTCATGTCTGACCGGATCCTAGAATTTTTGCTGTTGCTAGCTGAGAAGGGCCACTCACACTCCTCAGTAAGAGTCTACTTGTTGGCCATTTCTGCCTACCATTCTGGTTTCGAGGGCTTCTCTGTCTTCTCCCACCCGGTCTCAAAGAAATTTCTGAAGGGTCTCCTCCACTTATATCTGCCAATCCATTCGCCGGTACCCTTGTGGGACATGCCACTGGTGCTGTGCCATCTGACGGGGAAACCTTTTGAGCCCATAGCGACTTGTGAACTGAAACGTGCAGCATGGAAAACTGCCTTTCTCTTTGCCATTACCTCAGCCAGGAAGGTGGGCAAACTCGTAGTCCTTCATCATGACCCACCTTTCCTTGTCTTCCTACCTGATGATGTGAGAATGGTACCTGACTTCTCTTTCCTCCCTAAAGTAGTCTCTGAGTTCCACCTCAGCTTGGAGATCTTCTTGCCAAACTTCTTGCCTAACCCAAAAGATGGACAGCAACATCTCCTCCATGCACTAGATGTTAAGAGAGTGCTGCTTTTTTACCTGGACAGGACACGTTCGAGTGGGAGGGACAATCACTTATTTGTCTCCTACTCCGGTCACTCCGCAGGACACAAGATCTCAGCACAATGTCTCTCTAAATGGATTGTTGAGACTATTAAGCTGTGCTACCTGTTGGCTAAATGCCTGTTGCCTTTGCCTGTGCGAGTGCATTCCACAAGATCCATGGCTATGTCTACAGCCTTCTTGAAGGGTGCTTCTCTGTCAGCAATCTGCGAGGCTGTGACATGGTCTACTCTGAATACTTTCATCAAGCACTATGCTGTCAATGTTTGTGAATGCCACAGAGTGGACCTTGGTCGTTTAGTCCTTTCGTTGGCAGAGCACTGAATTTACGACAGCACCCACCTCCAGGTGAGCCACTGCTTTTCAATCTTCCATGGGTGTGATGCACAGAGACCATGAAGAAGATAAACAGGTTGCTTACCTGTAACTGATGATCTTCGAGTGGTCATCTGTGCAGTCACACCACCCGCCTGTCCTTCTCCACTGCTGTCGCTTCAGTACTTTTTCTCCTGTTATTGACATGATAGTGGTCAGAAGGAACTGGCAGGATGTTTGTGTCCCACCCCCTTGGGCATGCACAGTGGGGTTCCTGAGCATGCCTGGGATGGAGGCGCGAAAATCCTGTTGTGAGCTTTGTATACCACTGATTCAGATCAGCGGAGGTGCATAATCCCATGGGTGTGACTGCACAGATGATGACTCGAAGATCATCAGTTACAGGTAAGCAACCTGTTTTTAACAACCAGGGCCAACAACACATCCAGCCACTTTGGAGTACTTCTCAGCCGTCACATGTGTTTAGATGTGCCTAGTGGTAGATTCTAGGGGCTGCAGTGGTTCAGAGTTTAAGACACTGAGCTGCAGATTGGAAGATCTGTAATTCAGCAGTTCAAGACCCTAGTGCCATGTGATGGAGTGAGCTTGTTGCCCTACTAGGCACCTAGTGTACTCTTATGAACTCATAAGTTATGAAAACCTGGACTTTGCTAGCTATGTGCAACAGGGACTGAAATGCAAGGTGATTTCAAGTGATGCCAGTTACAGCACACATCCAGGAGAAGAAAGGAGAAGAAAGAGTGTGTCTATGATTGTCACAATTCCACTTTCCTGCAACGAGGTGGACCAGCTCCCTAGCCATGTATAGCATAAAGAAGTCAGGCAGTGGCCATGCCAGGCCAAAAGACAGGGGGCTCAAACTCCATACAGAGTCTCCTTTCTTACACATAAGCAACAGGTTCTCTCCCAACCTAATACATCACCTAGTTGAAACTGCGGACATCAGACATCAAGAGAACAATGACTATGGCCAGCACAGGACATAATCCCATCAGATGCCATTGTCCAACCTAGTTTGCTATTAGGTCTAACATTGCCCACTCCCCAGACCTTCGACCCCAGCACCAGTCAGCATATTTTTGGGGACAGACGACAGGAGGTGGGCCAAGAGAGATGGCCAAGCTTAGCCCACCCTTCAACCTCCTAATAAAGGAGAGTGCTCAGTACCAGCTCTCTCTCTCTTTCTCACTGGACCCTCTTTTCCAGATCTTGGTTGCGCAGCCAAGAGTCTCATCGTGCACCTGCCGGCTCAGGGCACGATCCTCTTCCCAGCATCCCATACTCCCTCATTTTTCCAGCGATCTGCTCCTCCCAGCTATGGACAGGCACAATATTGCCTATCAACAAAAAATGCTGCTAATGCAAATATGCTATTTCCTTCTATCTATATTTCCTATGACTTGTATAACTGTGTGTGTGCTTGTGTTATTGTATGCTTGCAAATATCTCCAGTAAACAAAATCAATTTATACTGATGTCAGTCTCAGTGTCTATTTGGTGGGTCTGGAGGGAACTGCTCCCCTGTATACATAGATGCTTGGCTCGCATTGCCTATTGCCTGATTTAAGATCATAACTCCCCATATTAAATAACAATTTAAGGCAATTTGGCTAACAAGCTCCCATCTATTTTTTGTGCCACCACCACAAGTTATAAGTCCAGCCTCCCATGTTATCAGTGACTTGGAGGACACTAGTAATGGTTGCCTCTGAGCAAGTACAAAGGGCAGAGTTTCCCGGTTACTTCATCCCTTCTCCTGTTTGTGTGTATTTAAGTGTGAGAGAATGATCTAGGGCACACAAGAAGGAACTGAATCATCGTCTGCTCTCTTAAAAAGGAAAATACTATTGCTATGGGTTAAGCTAGAGCACAAAACAAGGAAAGTGCTATCATGCCTACTGGGTTACAGATCTGATGAAAAATAACATAAAAGTATAACACTAACCTTATTTACTTATTTCTCCATTTGTATCCTGCTCTCCCCCACTATCGTGGGGCTCAGAGTGGGTCACAACATATATTAAGCATAATCTCTCCTTATAATATTTGCCTTTTCGCTCCGCAACGTTCGATGCGCGCCAACAGTGTTTGGTCGCTCAAATTATCAATTAGGCTGCCCTCACTCCCGCCCCGCCCCCCGCCCAGGAGAAAGCTGGCCGCGCCAGCCAGGGAGCCGCCGCGCTCCAGGATCAGGCTCTCCTCCCCTCCACCCACCCAGGAGACAGCCGGTGGTGGCGGCGAGGGAGCTGCAGTGTGCCCAGAGCCCCCCTTCGCTTCTCCCCCTCCCCGCCAATTCAGGCAGGCGGGAGAAGCTCCCACAGGCCCCCCCACACCCCTTCTATCACCCTGCGTCTCCCCCCTCCCCCTCTTCTTTCTTCCTTTCTCTCTCTCTCCCCTCCCCACTTTCTCTCTCTCACTCTGTTTCCCCCCCTCTTTCTTCCCTCCTCTGCTACCCTCCCTTCTTTCCTTCCTTCTACTCTCTCTCAATCTCTCTCTTTCTGCCCTTCTTTCTTCCTTCCTGGCTTTCAATCTTCCCCCTTCCTTCCTACCTCCCTTCCTTTCTTTCTTTCAAACTTACGGCCATGACCCCCCACACTCTGTCTCTGACTCCCCCCTCTTTTCCTCTCTCTCCCCCCCTTTTCTTCCCTCCCCCCCAACTCACTCTCACTCTTCCTTCCACCCACCCTTCCGTCCTATCTAGGGCCCGTTGTCTACTGCCACAACGGGCTTTCCTCACTAGTTATAATATAATTAAAACATGCCATTAAACACACTTTATCAGATGGCACATAATAACCCTATAACACTGTCCCAGGGGAAGAAAGAGACAGGAGAATCTGCTTAAGTGGAAATTCTCCTGGCCTTAACCATATGCCTGGCGGTATGTTTCCATTTTACAGGCCCTGTGGAACTGTACCAAGATCCACAGTCCCTAAACTTAACAATACAGAAGATTTACCTCCAATATCCCTTCCCCCAGATGTCTATGGAACAAATGCATGGCCTGACTCCCTCCTCCCCACTCCATGCAGGGAAATCCAACCTCTTTTACTTATTTATTTATTTTTCAACTTATACCCCTCCCTCCCCGCAAAGTAGGCTCAGGGCGGCTTACATTCATTAAAACATATTCCATAATATATAAATAGCAATTAAAAATTGAGCAAAGACTAACAAATGTATCAGACTTTTAACCCTTCCTGCCTTTGTTGACAAGAAGCCTCTTCCAATCCAGTTTTAGGGAAGAACCCCAATCACCCCTGTGAGCTAGAGCATACATCCCACACATCTCAATACCCAGATCATATTTTACAACAGCTATCCATCTTGCCCTTCCTGGCAGAGAGGCAAAAGGTTATCTCTCTGAAGAACTAAATCTCTGTTTTGTCTGACCTCTTTGTGAATTTTATGGCTCTCTTACCTGGGAAATCAAACAGCTGTCAGGATCCCTGGAATTCCCTGATATGCTTCAAACACTTTACATCTACAAATCACAACAATAACTAAGTGTAGATTTCTTGGAAAGCAAAAGAAGCAGTCAAGAGATGCATCTTACTAATTAGTGTAGAATATCCATCCACAGAAGGAAGAGAATATAAAGACAGCATTATCAAGGATACTCCTATCTGTATAGTAGATAGGGTTGCTAACCTCCAGGTGGGGCCTGGAGTGTTGTTGATATTACAACTGACTTCTGGAATACAGAGATCAGCTACCCTGGAGGAAATGGCAGCTTTGGCAGGTGGATTATGTGGCATCATATTCCTGTTAAGCTCCCTTCCCTCAACAAGGTCCACCCTCCCCAGGCACTACTTCCAAATCTCCAGGAATTTCCCAGGCTGGAATTGGCAACCTGAAATTTTAAGAGGAAAACTTTCAGAATGGCAGTCTTCACTCACTTTAGTAAATGGTTGTAGATGGGCAGCTTGTTTGCTGTGTTCAATGTTCTTGCAGGCTTTGGTGGACTGGGTAACCTAACAAAGAGATTTTATTATTTACAGATGTAACTAGGTAGATAGATTTTTGTAGTCCTAGTTACTAAATGCCCTTATTTTAAAAAAACTCATAAAAATGAAGATGCATTTAATTTGTGCACATGGGGGCTCCAAGCACTTTTACCAAACTACCCTGTACCAATACCGGTTCCTGTAACAATCTTCACTAAACCAGCCTATGGCAGGTGACACAGTTCATGCCAAATGAAGTTTCACAAATTCACATGCAACAAATTTGTATGCACAAATTCACACTCCAGTTGAGTACCGGATCACCTTCAAGGTTATGCTATTAACCTTTAAAGCCCTATGCAGTCTGGGACCAACATATCTGCAGGACTGTCTCTTCCAGTATGTCCCCTGAAGAGCTGTACGCTCATCAGAACAATGTCTTCTGGTGACCCCCCACCCAAAAGGCATCCATTTAGCCCCAACCAGAGCCAGAGCCTTTTTGGCTCAGGCTCTGGCCTGGTGGAATATTCTCCCAAGAGAGATCAGGGCCCTGTGGGACCTAATGCAGTTCTGCAGGGCCTGTAAATGGAGTTGTTCCACCAGGTCTTCGGCTGAAGGGGCGGGTGTCCAATTACACTGGCCTCCTCTGCTCCACCCTGTTTGCACTATGTCAACTTGGGCCATTGGTGGTGGCTTCTGCCCACTTGCCCAGTACTTTGATCCATCTTGGGCACACATACAGGGAGCATCTGGGAGCATTTGTTAAACTGTCTGTTCGCCACCTTATGACCTATGTCATCTGGGTTTTGATAGGTCTTAGTTGTAATTATACTTTAACTGTTTAAAACTGTTTTACTTGTCTGCTGTAACCCACCCTGAGCCATGTGTGCAGGGGAGGACAGGATAGAAGTTAAAGAAAGAAATAATAAACATGGCATCTCATTTTTGTGAGTGCTGTTTCCCACATTTTTGCTTTACTGATTTAGAATTTATAGTTACCAGTCCGAAAGGCACTTAAAACACTCAACTAGTAATGTGGTAAGTTCCCATGTGGACTTTCCTGTAAATAACAGCTAGCATTGTAGAATGGGTGTTTCCTGAGCATTGTGGTTGCCTGTTTGGCTCTTAAGGTCATGGAACCTTCTTGAGCAAGATAGTATAAGGGGCAGGGAAGCAAGCACCTGTGAGGTACTCCCAGCAGCTTGACAGGAGGCATGGAATGATTAACTCCAAGATGGAATCTGTAGAAATATATGTTTCAGAAGCAAGTCGCAACTGGGTCCAGAAACACTAGGACCGGCAAGTAAACTGACTGGACAACAATAATGGAGGGTAAGCAGCAGACTCAATGAAAGGTAATGAGAAGCAAAGATCTAAGAGAGGCTGCCAGCCAAGTTAGAAGGGGACATTCTGATCGACCTGCTGACACCCTTTTCATGCTTCTTTGCCCAGGGAGGCTGAGGCTAGTAAAACCCAGGAAACAGTAGTCTCTGCTGTGCTTCATTCTGGGGCATCTGATGATATTGGGGATGAATCCTGATAATAGGAACAGGTGGCCTTGCCCCCTCTTTGCCCTTCCCCTATGCAATTGGTACTGCATGGCTATAATCCAATTAAATTACAGTGCATCACAATCCTTAAGAAAACTGGCATTTCTTTGTGACATTTCAGGGAAGGCAATACTTTCCCCTAAACACAACTGTTTCCTAAAAAGGCAAATTGACATTCTGTTACTTGGTTCCACAGCCTGTGGTAGATGATTATTGATGCAAGTAGATAATTGGCATTCTTTGTATGCCTCATTAGGGATTTAGGGATCAGAATAATATCTTTTTAAATTTTATTTTAATTCCCTTGAAATTGCTACATATTTCTTTTCCTAACAATGTTGGTTTGATATTTAGAAAGGATCCAAGTAGCATCATGCTAATATGATAACAAGTCATTGGAAGTGATTGATTAATCTACATCCTCTTTTTTCAGTTCCTAGTGGCAGTCTGGAGGTTAATTAGGTAGTGCGAGTCAACTTATTAACATGCAACAGATATCATTGTACACTTCTGGTAATTCATGGAAAGGATGGTACGCATGCTTTCAGTGAATGGTAGAACTTGTACAAGCCTATGTCCAAATTCAAGAAGAACTAGAATTCTGATATATTGTCCATTAGAGTTCAGCACAGAGAAGATAATAGTTCTGTAATAGTTAAAGTAGCGGTTGGACTAGGATTTCAGAGACCTGGGTTCAGATTCCCACACTGCCATGAAGCTTGCTGGGTGAACTTGTGTCGATCACATTTCCTCAGCCTAACCTACCTCACAGAGTTGTTGTGGGGATAAAATGGGGAAAGGAAAAGCATATACCGTATAGTGAACTCCCTGGAGGAAGGATTGGGCTAAAAATGTACTGGATAGATCTCCATTTTCTTGACCATTTCTTCCTTTGGATGCTGTCAGATGTTGGAATGTTAGGTCTATATTCAAGTAACACATATGTATTACTTGGGGGAAATCATTGTGAAATGAAAGAAGTTTCTCATTAATTGTATGACTGTAGCCCATAAATACAAGCTTTGAAAAAGATGTCTGTGTTGGGAAAAAAATTCAAGAGACAATGATAAGGGTGCTGATAAAATTTAGTTGTAAAATTAAGAGGATTAAATCAGCTTAACAGAAGTAATTGGATGAAGATCCCCCATGTTAAGCCATCACTAATAAAACATGAAGATAGCAAATGCAACTTCTTCTTGTATTAGCTGCGGCTGTGGGGGTGTGCCCCTCAGGGGGAAGTGGGACATCATAATTGACTTCCATAGTCTTCAGAGACTCACCAAACACAATGTTGTTCCTTAATTGCCTCTTTACTGGATGTAGCAAAGTCCACCCAGGCTTCCTTACAAGTGCAGTTCACTTCACCTCCCCATTTCTGCCCCTTCAAACCTCAGGGGGCTGAGCTGTGCCTCTGCCTTGGGTCAGTTCTACCAGCCCTGTCCCAGTCTGGTAGCCTTATCTTGCCCCAGGCCCCAGCTCCTCCTTCAGACTCTCCTTCCTTCCTTCCTTCCTTCCTTCCTTCCTTCCTTCCTTCCTTCCTTCCTTCCTTCCTTCCTTCCTTCCTTCCTTCCTCTCTCTTCACTTCCTCAGCTTTACCTAGCCAGCTTGCATTCCTGACCCCCATTGCCCCTTCTGACACTGCCCTTTTAATCCATGGGGCTCTGCCCATGGTGGTCAAGCCCAGCACCACCCCTCCCGTCTCAGAGTCTTGTTGCTCTCTTAACCCTTGCCTTGCCTTGTCCCACTCCAGATGGGTTTGCATAAGGCTGCTACTCCTCTTCTTGTGAGGTGCCCTCCCTACCCTGGAGCATCTGTTGCCTTTTGCCCAGTAAGTGGAGTCTCCTCTGGCCTCCACTGCTGCCTTTGTGCCACAGGGGGAAATCATTGTTTTTCTTTAAGGAAGTCCAGTAATGCCAGTATAGGCCATTAAATGCTGCAAAACATGAAACATAAGTGCAAAAAGATTTTACAGAAGTTTCTTCCAGTTTCAGTTTGATGCTTTAGCACCTAACTGGATGTTTGGGCAAATGTCCTAGAACATGAGCTATGCAGGGCAGCCCAGGACAGTGAGAACAGTGCAGTTTACATTAGTTGGTTTCACTATTGTCCTTAACTGCTGGGCAGGAAGATGGGAAGCCAGCATGGGATAAAGACCTACAGACCTATGACCTGGGGAGATCTGATGAGCATGTCTGTAAAACTCCACCACAATCAATGGAACTCTGCTTCCAATTTGACCTCACAGGACAGTCCAATTCAATGACCTTTGAAGTTATTCCAGCTTGGACTTTTATAACCTCAATAATCTCAGCAGGTCATGGCTTATTTCCTGCCCTTGTGACCCATCACTTCTAAACTATTTCTGGCCAGTGCAGATATTTGCATTTGAAAGAGCCTGGGTGACAGTACCCACCAGCACTGTGCTTCAATGGATGCACAGATACTACATAGCTGATACTACTGAGCTGGAAAGAGGTGATTTGTATTTGGACTTCTCCAGGTAGGAACTGAGCACCTTCCCTAAATAATCACCCTTGTCACTGTGCTAGCTTGCCAAAGACACACATTTTTTTTTTTGCTTGGATGCCTTTGGATATCACTAGTGTCACTGAACAATCAATGTAATCTGCTATGCAGACTAATTCAATTGCATAAACATCAGTTTGGCTGTAGCTTTCTGGGGAAGAAACCCTTCCAGTGAGGATGGATAAACCTGTTTCTGGCTTTGTTCCAGCAGTTTCACTGACAAACCTCTCAAATGTGTTAGGTATAGATGTGAATGGATGCCAGGAAAGTCATAAGCTTCTCCCTTCTCCCCTTCTGATCCAGCATGACAGTACTAGGCAGTTTGCTTCTTGAAAAATCAATTAGTTTGGTGAACTGGTTAGAGCTTTGGTCTAAGATTGGGAAGAAATCCCTACTCAGCCTGGGTGCTCATTTGCTGACCTTGAAATCACTGTCTCTCAGCCTAATCTAATAGGGTTGTTGTAAGGATAAAAGAGGAGCAGAACTGTGTATACCACCGTAGGCTCCTTGGAGAGAGGGGGAATGTGGTAGATTCATAGAAGTACAAAACTGAAGGTGTTCCCTACTCCCTGCCTGCTGCTTGAGATGCCTGTGGGAGCAGCTTTTCCTAGTCTCGGTCTTCAGGTGCTGCCATGTAGACAAGCAAGGCCATGTTATAATGGGCCCCTGATGGAACACCCTCCCCAGAGGGACCCACCAAGCCATTGTTCAGCTTTAGGAAAATCATGAAGGATGCTTTATTATTATTTCGTTATTATTAATGAAGTCTTTTGATATGGAACTACTTTTGGAAGCTGGACTTTTCAAATCTACTAGCTGCTATTATTGCACCATTTGATTGTTTTAAAGGCTCTTTTGTATATCACTTTGTACAGGAAAGTCAATTTATGTAATTACATAGTCAGGGTAAATAATGCCATTACTTTCTGCAACACACAGTCTTTGTAGAAAATGAATCTGGAGTATGCACCTGATTTGAATTCTCATAGCCATCTTGGTGTGTCCTTGAAGCATGCATAACCTTCAGTGTACAGGAAAATCAGGAAAATCATCTTCTTCAACACCAACTAAAAGGCTGGACTGGGTGGGCTGGAAAAAATCTGAAGGTTTCATACATATCTTCAGAGTTTAAATATATCCACACATTGTGCTTGTTTGAACTCTGAAATGTTAAGTGTAAAAAGAGCCTTGTTGGATCAGGTGCATCTAGCCCAGCAGGCCCAGTATACCACATGCCCTGGGGAAAAGCCTCCAAGAAAGGCACAAAGGCCAAAGCGTCACATTGATGTTGTGCCCCATAACTAGCAGTCAGAGTTTTGCTGCCATTTAAACTGAGCTGCAAGAGGAGTCATCCCCAGCCAAGGCAGTGTGGAGCTCTCAGCTCCTCTCGCCCCAGGTGATCCTCTCTTGCTGTTCTGAGCTTTCTTGCAGCTCTGGGGTGGCAGGAGCTGCAGCAGGAGCCAGCCCCAGCCAATGCAGTGTGGAGTGCTCAGCTCCCACCGCCCTGGCTGATCCTGCGCTAGTTCCTCTGGCAGCTCGATTCTCCATTATACCCAATGCTCCCCACAGGGCATAAGGGAGTTGAACAGGTTCTGGTTTCTTGAATATTTCCTGAATCCCAATACTGGTATGGATTCAGGAATATCAGAAAATATCATTATTTCTCAGGTTCAATCGATACCAATATTTTTGGGGTTCAGTGTACCCGTAACAAAAAAATATTGGTCTTTTTCCTGCATACCCCCTAGTTAATAGCTATTGATAAATCTTTCATCCTAGAAAGTCGTAGTTCCCTTTTAAAGCAGTCTAAGCTAGTAGCCTTCACTATATCTTGTGGCAGTGAATTATAAATGGTGAGAAGCAGGTTTGTTTGCTTCTTTGTCTGTCATAAATCTACTGCCCATCAACTTCCCTGGGTGCCCCTGGATTTTAGCAGTAGGGGAGGAGGAGCAAAAATATTTCGTGTGCACTCTCTCCACCCCATGCATCATTTTATAAACCCCCAATTGAACTATTGTGGAGATCTGCTTGTTTTTGAGCATGCTGGTGTGCTATGACTGAAAAGATCAATACTCTTGTTAGCTCATGGCATGAAATGATTGGGCTGAGCACTCCTTTGGCTAATCAACAGCAAATTAAAGTGGAGGCCAATCTGGCAGGTGGCTAGGGGATGATTGGAATGTTTGTGTTTCAAAGGTAATTGAAGCTGAGAAACTGCATGGAGTTGATTTTCATGCTTGTTTTTTAAAGCCCCAAATGGGTGGAAATGGAAAATGCAGAACCTTGTTAATCATGATGAATGCTTTTGATACTGCTGTTGAGCTTGTTAAAAGGCAGAACCACGAAAATGTACCACAAGAATGCCTTTGAATTCTTTGCTTCTTCAGTCCTTAGAAAGAAACTGGAAAATGATTCGGGATGAAGGGCTTGCTGTGATGGATAAGGGGAAAGGACTCTTCCTCCCTGAAGATGAAAACTTGCGGGAGAAAGGTGACTGGAGCCAGTTCACCCTGTGGCAGCAAGGTACATAAGCTCACATGTTCCCTTTTCTCCTGCCACCAGGTTGCCATACTGCAATTGCAACAAAGGGAAATAACTGTGATTTTAATGAGGGTTGGACAAATATTTCTTTTTGTTTCCATATGTTGTCCTCCAGTTTTCAGTGCCAGTATTAAAAATGTGTTTGTTTCTGTTGCAATTATACAATATTTATATGTAAAAAAAAAAATACTCGGTAAGAGTTGAGCAAAAACTTGAAATAATAAAACATTGCCATGAAAAGACATTTAAAATCATGAAGTGGTAGAAAACTAGCTCCCAATATAATATATAGAAATCATAATTACAACTAACTCCCCAGTATCCTGAATATATGATAGAACAATAGCGTAACTTATATGGCAAACCACTTTCTCAAAGCTGGAGAGAATGATGACATGCTTATCTGCAAGACAGAAGACTCCCTATCCCTAATCCCAGATGAAACAGACTGCAAAATATAACATGGTAATCTAGGTGGAGGACTGATTGGCCCCCAAAAGCTTGTATGAGAGTGTGAAATAATTCTTTCTGTATTACACCTGCTGTCTGCTTGTGATCTAGATTCAGTCTCCATGGAGGTGGTAGTTGGGATTTCCTGCATCATGGCAAGAGGAGGCAAGCAGAAGTAAATGGCCATTTAGTAACTCCCACTCCTGTGATTTTTGAATGATACTGTGTTCAAAATGTAATTTACATGCTTTATAGAATGGTATTTCACTTGTGGACTCGTGCGCTTCTCCTTGCAAGGCTTGTAACTTGCTTTATATTTAGCAAAGTTAATGATAAGGTGGCCTAAGGAAAAATGAGCTGGCAAAAAAAGAGATATCTTCATATCACTAACCAGGTGCAATTATGTAATTCAGAATTAATATGGGCCACAGTGTTAGTAATATTGTGAAATAGGGCCAGCTGGCTGAGGGCTAGCTATGAAATGGGAGGCCTAAATGCTTGAATTGCTTTGCAATAGTATAGAAGTGGGAGCACCAAAACACTGGAAAAGATTCAATTTGCTTAGTGGCAGTGAGGTAAATCTCACTAATCTCCATTTGTTATCACAGCTACCAGGGGTCTTTTCGTAGAAAAACAGCTGCAGGAGCTCATTAGCATATGGTATGCTAATGAGCTATTAGGCTATTAGCATATGCCACGCCCCATGACATCACCGGAAGTGATGTCAGAAGGGGAAGCAAAAGGGGGGGAGGTATCTTCAAAAGCCTCCCCTTCCCTTCCCCAGCTGGTCTGGGTGGGGGAGCTAAGAGAGAAGGGGTTTAAAGTTTAAACTCCTTCTCATGAGAGTTGGGCCACAGAAGGAGGAAGAAGCAAAGGAAAGAGAGAGAGTAGAGAGAAGGAAAGAAGGAAGGAAAGAGGGAAAGAAAGAGAAGGAAGGGAAGGGAAAGAAAGAGAGGGAAGAAGGAGGGAAACAGGGAAAGGAGGAAAAAAGAGAAGAGAAGAAGGTAGGAAAGAAAGAAAGAGAGAAGAGAAGAAGGAGGGAAAGAGGGAAAAGAGAGAAGGAAAGGAGGGAATGAAAGAAATTTGGCAGTCATTTGGCCCCATTATGTCCTATGGGCCATTGAAGTCAATGGTGAAAACATAGGACATATTCTGGGAGCTGGAAGGGAGGGGGAGAGGCTCCAAACTCATAGGATAGCTGATGGAGCCTCTCCCCCAAGATACCCACCAAGTTTCAAGAACATTGGACCCCCAAACATTGAACATTCTATGGGCCCCCAAACAGGTTGCCCCTATTCCCTCCATTGTTCTCTATGATGGGGAAAAGTTACTTTTGGACCCCCTGATCTAATGTTCTTGAAACTTGGTGGGTATCTTGGGGAGAGGCTCCAACAGCTACCCTGTGAATTTGGAGCCTCTCCCTCAAACTCCCTCCCCTCCAGCCCCCAGAATATACCCTATGTTTTCACTATTGACTTCAATGGCCCATAGGATATAATGGAGCTGAAATTGACATTTGGCTGCCTGAAAGACTCCCTGGGATGCCGGCTGGGGGCAGGGCTTGGCTCTGGTGTGCTCCCCCAAAAAAAGACCCCTGACAGCTACAATTTGCATAGGCAGTTGTACTCTGAATCAACACCAGAGCTCTTTTCAAGGTTTTCATGGAGTGGGAAGAGCATGGTGGCAAGTTCCTCCTCCAGCCTCTTTGAGATGCCTCCACATGGGTGTGTAGAAACATGCCCCTGCCATGGCAGCAGCCAGAAGCACAGGAGAGGGGAGGGAATGGCAGTTTGGTGTAGTGGTTAAGTGCGTGAACTTTAATCTGGGAGAACCAGGTTTGATTCCCCACTCCTTCACTTGCACCAGCTGGATGACCTTGGGCAAGCCATAGTTCTGGCTGTTTTTGAAAAAAGATCAGTTTCTGTCAGAGCTCTCTCAGCCCCACCTACCTCACAGGGTGTCTGTTGTGGGGAGGGGAAGGGAAAGGAGTTTGTAAGCCACTCTGAGACTCCTTTGCGTAGTGAAGGGCGGGGTATAAATCAGATTTCTTCTTCTTCTTCTTCTTCTTCTTCTTCTTCTTCTTCTTCTTCTTCTTCTTCTTCTTCTTCTTCTTCTTCTTCTTCTTCTTCTTCTTCTTCTTCTCATACCATCTGTTTTTACCCTGTGCCACTGTTCCTACTCCCTGCTCCTCCCCCTTTTCCCATCATGCCTGCACAAAACATCAGGCATGACATCAATCACATGCCACTGCCAGTCTCTTTCCCCCTCACTTTCCCTTTCCTTAGCCCTGATCTGGATAACCCAGGCTAGTCTGATCCTGTCAGATTACAGAAGCTAAACAGGGTCGGCCCTGGCTAGATTTGGAAGAGCAACCTCCAAGGAATACCAGGGTTGTGATGCGGAGGCAGGCAATGGCAAACTACCTCTGAAATGTCTTTTGTCTTAAAAACAAGTCTAGTTTGCCACCTAGTGGTGCATAATACTGAAGAGCTAGAACTTCTGGCTGCCAGACAATCTTAGGATCTCTTGGCTATACTACACACACTGCGATATAATTATTATTATTCCCTTTCTTTGGTGAGACACACTATAATACTACAGCACAGATTAAAGGGAAGAAAGCCCTTTAAAGAGCTGGTGTGTGTGTGTGTGTGTAGCCAGCCCTGTGCTAGGTAGGAGTTGAGGAGGTAGGCAGGTTCCACCTATAGTAACACCAAGAGGAGAAGACAAAATTGCTTCTTGCCTTTTCTGACTACTTAGACACCAGAACCAATTTTTTTTAAGGTGCTGAGGAAGCTGGGCATGTGTCAGCTAGCTGCCATGGACAGGAATATGGGGGGATGCTTCTGCCTCTTGCTTTTTCCTCTGTGCTTCTGCCGCCATCTTATCTGCCCAGTGGCCTTGAAGTTGCTTTCTGCCTGTCTCGGATTTCCTGCCAAGAACGCAATGGCTGCTGTCTCCCCGCGCTCCCAGGTGCTTGCTTATTGGTTTAAAGGAATCGGGGGGGGGGTTCATTTGAAAGGGGTATAACTGGGGTTCCCGGGGTTTTTTTGTTATTCCTGACACAAGAGTTCATGGTGTCTGTTACCTCAATGAACTGAACTTCATGAAGAATTGTTGCTGAGCATTTTGACTGGGAACCCTGACAGAGTGTCAGGAATCTACTACTGCCTCTACCCGCCTCTCTACCACGATGAGTGGAGACAAGGAACCTGTGGTACCGGTAACTACAGAAGATCTGGTACCTACCACCACCACACCCCCTGACAACTACACCGATCTCCATGGCCCCCCCTGTGACTGTTGTACTGGGAGCAGAAGGGGGGGGTGATCCTGAGATTCATGGGGGATGTGTCCAGGTCCCATCGGTGGGGTTGATTCTGTGGGGACACCCAAGAGATATGGATGATGACCCCTGGACCACTCACTGGGAGATGGTACGAATCCCGGCCCTCGCAATCTGTGACCCGGAGGGAACATGGTGATGATGGCAACTGGGAAGAACGGTTCGCCCGGATGTAAGCAGCCCAGGCTAGAGTGTTCCGAGCGATGGAGGAATCACTGTTGAACCTCCCTCAACTGCTGGCACAGATGGTCCAAGGGGAACTACGCCAGCAGCCACTGCTGCAACCAGCCGTGCCGCAGCCACCACCTTCCCAGCCAGCAGCCCCTGCAGGACTAGCGCCAGGTCCAGTGGCCCTGCCTCAAGAGCACAAGCCAATAGAGCTTCTGGAGGCTATGTTCGATGGCACCCCTGAGAGGCTGGCCTATTCCTTAGTTCAAGTGGAGAAGTTTGTGGAATATTGGGGCCACCTGTTCCCAAATGATGAACGCTGGGTAGCATTCATTGCCACCAAGCTGAGAGAAGGGGCAACCGACTGGTATGTCAGTCTCCACAAAGCGCAGAGTCCCAAACTACAAGATACGGATGCCTTTATGTAGGCCCTATGAGCACAGTATGAGGACCCCATGGAGGAGCTGCAGGCACGCAACTACCTGAGCATCCTGAAGCAGAGCTATCGCTCTGTGAGAGAGTACTTGGAAGAATTTAAGCGACATGCCGCCAAGATTCAGGGATGGCCGGATGGGGTGCTGGCTGAGGAATACCGACTGGGGTTGCACCATGACATCAGGGAGACCATCCTGTGCACAGTGCATCCAGTATCGCTTCTGGCCTAGATGCGGGAAGCAGCCAACACGGAGAGCCAACTGCAGATGATCCAAATCGATAATGCGGCTGCCAGCCTGAGGGGGGTGGCCAGTGCCCCAAAGGTGAAAACCCCTGCACTCAAGCCTAAAGAGGGGGTGAGAGACCAGTGGTTGAAGCAGGGGCTCTGCCTGAAATGTGGTGAAAGTGGCCACTTCACCACCATCTGCCTAGGGCCTGGGATCCCCAAGATGGGGGAGAAGAAGCACCCCTAAACTGACCTTCCAGCAGGCCCTACAAGTTGGCATTCCAGAGGGAGGGTCCAACTCTAGCAGCAAGGGGGAACCCAAGCGAGTGGGGAAAGGCCAGGATCTGCTGTAAGCAGCGCAGAGCAGCAGGTCCCAATCCAAATGGCACTTCAGATGGTGAGCAACCACCCCTCCCTTTTTTTTGTGACTGTGACTGTAATGAACCCTGAGCTAGGGACCCATGTTCAGGTGAGGGCATTAATAGACTCAGGGTCTGCTAGAGACCTCATTAGCCCAACGCTGGTTACCAGGTTGGGACCTCTGGTAGTCAAACTAGCCGACCCCATTGTTTTTACCCAGATGGACAGTTCCTCCATAAAGGAGTCGTGTAAGTTTGAGACTGTTCCGCTGCGGATGGGGGTGGGGACCCATTGGGAACAACGGTCCTTCATCATCACGCCTATGTCCCGGTTCCCATTAGTCCTGGGGAGTCCCTGGTTGTACAATCACAACCCGTATATCCTCTGTGGTTGTACTCTGAGGGTGCAGTTCATAGCACCGAAGTGCCAGAGCCACTCATGGGATGAGAATTGGGGGTGGCCCCTCCTGAGGAGACTGTTTAGGCATGCCTGGCACAGGAGGAGCTTTCGGTCATCCCCCCCGGAGTATAGAGACCTTGCCTGGGTGTTCGAGGAGGAAGAGGTGGATGAACTCCCACCTCATCGCAACTCAGACTGTACTATTAAGCTGCTCCCTGGTCAAAAGCTGCCTAAAGGCAAGTTATATGCCATGAGCCCAGGGGAAAAGGAGGAGCTGCATAAGTTCATCAACAAGAATCTGGCCTGTGGCTTCATTCGCCCAGTCTCCTCTCCCTTTGCCGCTCCCATCCTCTTTCAGAAAAAGAAGGAGGGGGGTCTAAGGCTGTGTACGAATTACAGGGGCTTGAATGCAGTGTCAGCCATGAATGCTTATTCCCCTGCCTTTGATTAAAGACCCCTTGGTTGAAGTGGCTAAGGGAAGAATTTACAAACTTGGACTTGCAAGACCTGTATTTCCAGGTGTGCATAAAGGAAGGGGATGAGTACAAGATGGCGTTAAACACCCCCCTGGAGCAGTTTGAACACAGAGTGGGCTTCAAGGGGCTCCGGGGGTCTTCATGAACCTTATCAACGGAAGTGTTGCACAAGCACCTCTTCAGGGGGGCCCTCGCTTACCTAGATGACATTTTATTGTACTTCCCCGACAAAGAATCACATGTCATACTGGTATGGGAAGTGTTATAGACATTGTATGAGCACAAACTATTTACCAAACTGTCCAAGTGCAAATTCCATCAGTCTGAGGTAGATTTCTTGGGCTACCGCATTCCCCCCCCGCAGCTTAGAGATGGATCCTGCCAAGGTGCAAGCAGTCCTGGGTGGGAAGCCCCCTGCACCTGGTGTCAGCTCCAATCCTTCTTAGGATTTGCCAATTTTTACAGAGCATTTTTGGCCAACTTTGCCAGGTTAGCCTACCCCTGACTGACTTACTGAAAACCAAAGGGAAGGGGCCAGAGAGCACCAAGCCTAGGGCACAATTAATGTAGATGTTGGACTGCCAAACTGAGTTTGATAGCCTCAAGAGGCTGTTTACATCCGAGCCCTGCTGACCCACCCTGATGAAAATCGAAAGTTTGTAGTACAAGTAGATGCCTCAGACGTGGCCATGGGTGGGGCTATTCTGCAGGAGGGACCAGATGGGAAGTTGCACCCATTGGGATATGAGTCCAGGAAGTTCAATGCCACCAAGCAGAACTGGTTGGTGTGGAACAAGGAGCCGGGTGCCATCCAGCTGGCATTGTCCATCTGGAGACATTGGCTGGAGGGTGCCAGGGTGCCGTTTGAGGTATGGACTGATCATAAAAACCTTGAGGTCATGCGGACGCCCCAAAGCCTAAATGCCAAGCAGTTGCAGTGGGCTGATTTCTTCTCCAAATTCACCCTACACCACCTCCCGGGCAAATCTAACTTCCTGGCTGATGCACTCTCCTGCCTCCCGCAGCATGATAGCCAGAGGGAAGGGGTGCTTGACTCCATGTTCACTCCATCCCAGTTGGGAGGGGCAGTTACTACTCGGAGCCAGGCAGCTGCCTACAAGGCAGCGTCTATCACCCCGAAACTGATGGTCAGACCGAGCGGGCCAATCAAACTTTGGAACAGTTGCTGAGGTGTTTCTCCAACTACCAACAAGACAACTGGGTGGACTTGTTGCCCTTCACAGAATACTGCTACAGCAACACTCTCCACTCCTCCACTGGGGTTTCCCCTTTCAAAGCGGTGTTCAGCTATGAAGGGGCTCCTCTACCATTCCTGAACAATGAGGGGGAGGTTGGAGATGAAGTACACGAGTGGTGTGAGAGGGTGCAAGCTATCTGGCCAATGGTGGGGAAAACCCTAGACAAGGCCAAAGCTGCCTACAAGGCACAGGCCGATAAGAAATGGACTGAAGGGTGGGATCTGCAACCTGGTGATACTGTATATGTGTCCACTAAGAACATTAAGGGCTTGCAGCTGAGTTGAAAACTGGAAATATGTAGGTCCCTTTACAATAGTGCGAAAGATCAATGACATCACAATGCAGCTGGACCTCCCCAAGACTCTTAAACATTTGCACCCTGTTTTTCATTGTAGTCTATTAAAAAAAGAACCCGGGACCAAACGTGTGGCACCCACAATAACCCCAGCTGCCCCCCCCCCCCGATGGTGAATGGCGAGCAGCATTTTGAAGTCTCCCAGATCCTGGATTCGAAATGAAGGAGGGGCCGCCTGTACTACCTAATTAAATGGGTGGACTTTGGGCCGGAACATCGGGAGTGGGTGGAGGCGCGTCATGTTAATGCCCCTCAGCTTCTCCATGCTTTCCATGCCACCTGGCCTGACAAAGCGGGGGGGGAGTCTTGGGGGGAGGATGTCAGCTAGCTGCCATGGATTGGAATGAGGGGGGATGCTTCTGCCTCTTGCTTTTTCCTCTGTGCTTCTGCCACCGTCTTATCTGCCCAGCGTCCTTGAAGTTGCTTACTGCCTGTCTTGGCTTTCCCGCTGAGAACGCAACGGCTGCTGTCTCCCCACGCTCCCAGGTGCTTGCTTATTGGTTTAAAGGAATCAGGGGGGTTTCGTTTGAAAGGAGTATAACTGGGGTTCCCCGGGGGTTTTTTCCGTTATTCCTGACACAGGAGTTCATGGTGTCTAGTACTAACCTCAATAAACTGAACTTCATGAAGAGTCGTTGTTGAGCATTTTTACTGGGACCCCTGACAGCATGTAGCTTTTTTATTAGTTGTTATATTACGTATCTAACCATTTCTGAATTTTCAAAGAGTCTGAATAGAGAACTTTATGTTTCCTGTTTGTGTGTTTGGTCTTTTGTGGTTGTGCTTGGAATATACATGACCGATGCCTATGCTGTCATTCCCCCGCTCCCCTCCCCTTCTAGGAAGAAAAAATGACAATGCCTGTAAGAGTGTTCCCAAAATATGTGGATTATTGGAACGGTTTCCAGAGGCCACTGGATGCAGAAGAGGACAGGTATTTACTGATCTATAGTACACACAGCTTAAGCTTTCCAAACATACAATGGGAAAAAGAATGATCTCCTGGTTTGTTGTGAAGATGCCTGTGCAAAGGGTTCTAAAGCTCTTCATATGGGCTATCAAAATGATTAATAATGTATACCATAAATAGAAGGTGAGCAATTAAATCTGAACCGATAGATTTTTTCCCTGGAAAATGCTGATATGAATGAACCATGAGCTTGGTCATTCCCATTTTGCCTTTGCTGAGAGTTTATGAATGGTTCTGAGTAGGATTTACTGTGTAATAGTGCAGTAGTAATGTAAGTCTTTAAATGCAGTTCAGGCTATCAAAAATAAGCAAGATCTCATCAGATCTTGGAAGCTAAGCAGGGTTGACTCTGGCAAGTACTTGGATGGGAGACCTCCTTGAAATACCAGCAGACCAGAGGAAGGGGCAAAGCTTTACTCATCCACCTCTCTGAATATCCTCCAGGCCCCCAGTAAGAGTCAGTCACCAGCGATCGCCATGACTTCCAGGTGTGCACACACACACACACACACACATAAAAAATACCAAAAACGTTATTTATTTATTTATTTGACTTATATCCAGCTCCTTTTCTCACAAGCAGGGATCAGGGTGGCTTAGTTAATGCTGATTGTGTCTGCTCAAAGAGTGCTTGAGTTCATGCACATGTTTCCTTCAAGCCTTTGAACTTTTATTTACAAATGTGGGATAATGTGAATAATATCTTTCGGTATGGAGATACATAATTTATTCAGATGACTGAAAACATGCCAAAAAAACAATCCCAGCCCCACTTACCTTTAAATGTGACTTATTTGTTTGGGTGCTGAAATCAGTTGTAAGCAATGGGAGGGAGCGTGTCTGTTATCATTCACCAGAGAAAATATAAATTGCTTTTAGCTGAATCTCATCAGATCTCAGAAGCTAAGCAGGGTCAGCCCTGGTTAGTACTTGGATGGAAGACCACCAAGGAATTCCAGGGTCACTACACTGAGGCAGGCAAGGGCAAACCACCTCTGAACCTCTTTTGCCTGGGAAACCCTACAGGATTGCAGACAGACAGACAGACAGACAGATTTAGAAGTTCAGGAAATGCACCTGTAAATAAGACGGTCATTGTCTATTCTGGAATAGTTCAGACACCAGTGACATTTGCTTGAAGTCTGTAACTAAGAACCACTGATACAAAACAACATTAAAAGACTGGTTTGCAATCTGAGATGGTTCTAACGTAATCTTCTATTCTCTTCTGAAGGCTAGAAAAGTGATTTGGTTCTAAAACAAACTGATACTTCTCTTTGCAGATCAAATATTCTGTCATGCATCCAGGGACTCATGTCTGGCCTCACACAGGGCCTACTAACTGTAGGCTGAGGATGCATTTAGGTCTGGTGATTCCAAAAGAAGGCTGCAGAATTCGGTGTGCTGACAAAACCAGGTAACTTTTCCCTACCTTTCTTCCAAGATTTAGCATTAGCATGTTTAAAGTACAGTGAGTGCCAAGGGGAAAAGCACAGCAAGTAGAACTGGGACAGATCTTCTGATGTATCTGGTATGCTAGTTCGAGAAATGGGATGCTAGATTAGATGGACTTTTTGTCTGATTCAGGAAAGCTCTTATGTCCTTACGGTGGGTGAAGGGTAGAGACAGGATTTTTTTTGTCTATGAGTGGTGTTGGAAGTTCCAGGTGCAATGTCCCTGTGTCTCAAACCTCGAGACTTCGTGGCAAGAGAGACTAGATAGCTGTATAGGCACACTGGCCTTTCTTCCTGTGTTAACTCTTCTGCCACTGTCCCCTTTGAAATGCAGATTGTGTTCTCAGGAAGAATTTCCTTTCCTTCCATTCTCTCTCAGATGAAGATGAACTCTCTCCCTGCACGCACCAAGAAGGGCAACATGCTGTCCTCTCTTGGCACTGTGAGGCAGATGGGCCTCTTGCCATCTGCTTCCATCCTTTAGCTAGTAAATTAGTACTCTATCCAAAGTGTACTTCTCAAATAGAGAAGTATTTCTCTTCTAACCTTGCAATGTGGATCTATGTAGCTTTCAGGGCCGGCCTGAGGTTTTTATGTGCCCTAGGCGGGGGTAACCTTCTGGCATCCCCCCCCCGCACGCCCACCAATTACGGGGTTGCCAACCTCCAGGTGGCCCTGGAGAGAAGGAAGTCACCCAGGCTCCATCCCTTCACGCCAGCCCACCCCGGGCTGTCCCTCCGAGCACTCTGAACACACAGTGTGTGTGGGTGTAACGTGCTGCCCAGTCCGAGCCTCCACGGCCTCCAGTCCAGCCCAGTGCCTCAGCGGCTTGCCAAGGACTGGCCCTGGCAGCCGCAAAGGCCAAGCGCTGCCCACTCCCATCACCGTGGCGTCCCTGGCCGCCAGAGTGGGGAGGCCACAGAGGGGTGCTTCTGCCCTGGGAAAGGCTGCTGCCAGGGCCCCCCTCCAGCTGTCTCTTCATCCCGCCCTGCTACTCCACTCCGCACTGCACTGCCTCCGAGTGCCCTCCTCCAACTCAGCCAGCGCTCCCGGGGCAGGGCTACTGGTCAGCCGCCAGTTGGTGCCCCAATCGGTGGGCCGAGGAGGCCTCTGAGCACACTCAGAGCGCCTGCACGATCCCATGAGGGAGCGCATGGCTGAGAGCCAGGCAGAGGGCAGCTGGGATCCTGGCCCTGTCCCACCTGATGCCCCACCACCCACCTGCACCACTCACCTGCGGGACGCGCAGCACCCCAATGCCACCACATGCACAGCAGCACAGCCTCAGGGAGGAAGCCCCTCCCCGTTGCGGGGCTGGGTGGGGGCTGCACCGGGCAAAGGGGGCGGGCGGCGGCAGGGGGGAAAGAGGAGAATGGGTCAGCCACTGAGGGTCCTCCTTCTCTGCTGCCACATGGAGAGCGGCTCTGCGCTGGGCCACCCGTGGGGGCCACATTCCCACCTGCTGGTGCTGCTCCTGCACCCCCCCCGGTGCTACTGTCAGGCCCCGGGAGAGCCGCCTTCCTTCCTCCCGCGAGACACCGTGTGACCCGCCGGCCCCTGGCCAGGGAAGGAGGGGACCCAGCAGCAGGACACCACTCTTGTGTCCCCCTGCCTTCCTCACCCCCCCCCGGAGGTGCAGCTGAGGGAGGCGGGCGGCCAGGTGCGGCTGGGCATTCCAGGCAGGCAAAGGAGGAGGCCATAGGCTTTTGGCAGGGGCTGGGGGGCTGGGTTCACTTTGGTGCCCTAAGGACCGGCCCACGCTCTAGGCAAATGCCTAGTTCATCTAGCGGGTAAGCTGGTCCTGGTAGCTTTGAAAGCTGGTTGACCAGGTAAAGTAACGTCTGCTGCATTTGTAGTAGTAACTGGACTAACCACACCAGTTAACCCCAATAGGTGGTACTTATCCAGCTGGCTTACAGGATCAGGAGTCTCTCTGTACCATCTGGGTATGCCAATAACATACATAGCTGAGAAACCCAATTCTGTTAAAGGCCTTTCCCAGAAGTGTAAGGAAAATAACTCTGCAGGCCATGATTCAGTTTAATTAAAAAGTGCCATCATGAAAACAGATATCCTGGACCAGTTCAAGAGATACTACCACTGAGGGTTTTTTGGTGGGGGGGGGAGAGGTGCTGGAACTCTCAAGAGGGAAATGAAGTTTTCAATCTGTATACTGAAAACTCATGAAATTTAAACATTTTAAAAAGAATTTTGTCAAAGAGGTTCTGGAACTCCATTCCAGTGTGCTTCCCCAGAAAAAAAGCCCTGCAGCCTCCCCAAGTGAGCAGAAGGACAGGGGCTCAGCTTGGACATGGTAGTGATGAAGTTCCAGGATGCACTGACAGGTTTAACCCATGCCCATCACCTCTTCCTGTACTGCCTCTGGTTGCTAGCAAGCTGAGCCCCCATGACAGTGGAATTTCCTCAGGGTCTTTCTTTGAATCTGACAGTGGAGGTCTTGGTCTTAAGGAGGCAACAATGTGGGTAACTGTCACTTCTTCATACTCACCACCACCAGCTGCAACCAAGTCAAGCCTCAGCATGCTGTCAGCACATCAAAACTTACTTCAAACCTTCTGGCAGAACCAGTGTCCATCTGGAAGGCTTAGGATGGGCGTAAACTGTGCCCAAGCAGAGTGTTGGTGTCCTCACATCATTACAGAGTCCCAAGCAAGTGCTTGGATCACTTGGGTGGAAAACTGGCCTCAGTGCTAGATTCTTCCCATAACCTTGTCTATGTGTCTGAAGGATGGCTGTTAGCTGAAGTCTTTCAGAGATTCTGTCAATAAATGCACTCTAGAACTAGTAGACGGAAGCCCAGTTTTGGCCATAACATTAAGCAAGCTTAAAGAAGATGAAGAAGGGGCTGTGTCTTGGTGGTAGAGCATGTGCCCCAGGTTCAGTACCAGACATCTCTTCAAAGGGCCAGATAAGAGATGGTGCAAAAGACCTCTACCTGAGACCCTGGAGATCTGCTACTAGTCTGAGTAGACAATATTGGCCTTAAAATTTTAGTAGTAGGAGGTACTACATTCCATCTTTGGGCATAAGCAATACATTAAAATCACATGTGCAGATCCAGAAACTTTGTTAGTTTTAATATGCTGTCGAAGGTTTTCACAGCCGGAGTTCATTAGCTGCTGTAGATTTTCCGGGTTATGTGGCTGTGGTCTTGGCATTGTAGGACTTGATGTTTCACCAGTAGCTGTGACTGGCATCCTCACCTTGACACAGAGAGTTCTCCATCTTTCTGTGTTATACCTCTGAGGATGCCAGTCACAGCTACTGGCGAAGCGTCAGGTACTACAATGCCAAGACCACGGCCACATAACCCGGAAAATCTACAGCAACTAATTTGTTAGTTTTGTTACTGCCTAATGCCTTTTCCCTGGAACAATCTACTGAGATAATTAAAACTCAACAGAAAATCCACCTGTTACCAAAGACATAACCCTCTTAGTTGTGTTGTTGTTCATAGCAAATGGTTGTTGTTTAAAATGTTTTTAGTATATGTCCTAAACCAGTTTGTGCAAGTGAGCTCATGACCAATAATTCATTTCACTTTATTGATCAACCAGATAAGGTTCAACCACTCTGAAGACCATACCCATCAATGTATAAGAATATGGAGGAAGATTACTCTGTATAATCTCTTATGCAAAAATATGGCAGCATTTTGAGACCCTAACTATAGCTTTCAGAATAAATTAAGCAAATTTTATAAAGTTCTTGTGCAGACTATAATCTGTGTTAATTTGTTATGCTGCAGCTGGAGAGGGGGAATATTAGTGTAAGATTCTAGATTTTGTGGGGGAGCAGTGTAAATGCCTTCTGCCCCATGTGGACACAGTTGGTGTGTCAAGTACAATGGGTGCAAAACCAAACTATCCACCCAGCAGAGACTCAGGTGGTGTCCAGAACTTTTCATCCTCTTCCCCTCCACCCCCAAATCAGTAGTTTTGACAAATATGATGCCAGAAGCAGAACCAGTGGTAAAACTACCCCTCACTTATCCATCTTCAAGGCTGTCTTACACAACTTCTCTGCCAAAATTTCTTTACCAGCACCATCATTGCACCCAGTCATCAGCTCTACCTTTGCTTGAACATTAACCTCCTTCTTCCAAATTCCACCTTCTAATCCCCTTTTTGATGGGTTACTGCTCATCCTTCAAAATGATCTCACAATGCCAAATAGCTGCTTTGTTTTTGTCACATTTTTTTTTAGTTGTGTGTGCGTCCGTGCATGTCTGGAATTCATGGCTGACTTCTGGCGACTCCTAGTGGGGCTGGGAGGCAAGGACGTTCAGAGAGGTGGCTTGCTGCCTGCCTTTGTATTACAGCCCTGGTATTCCTTGGAGGTCTCCCATCCAAGTACTTGCCAGGGTCCGCCCTGCTTAGCTTCCGAGATCTTACAAGATCAGGCCTGCCTGGCTATCCAGGTCAGGGCCGTTTCCTCACAAATCTTTCTTTCTTTCTTTCTTTCTTTCTTTCTTTCTTTCTTTCTTTCTTTCTTTCTTTCTTTCTTTCTTTCTGTCTGTCTGTCTGTCTGTCTGTCTGTCTGTCTGTCTGTCTGTCTGTCTGTCTGTCTCTGTCTCTGTCTCTGTCTCTGTCTCCCCCCTTTGGATTTATATCCCGCCTTTCCCTTAACAGGCTCAGGGTGGGTTCCAACAGTATAAATATAATACAACAATGTAAGATACAATATAATTAAAACCACATTAAAACACAATATAAAATAAGATAAGATATCTTGACAACCTAAACAATCATTTCCATATATGTCTCCTTTTATTTGAGCCAAAGGCAGTCACCTCCCTTGGCTGTGGATGCTAATATATTGCAAATTCCATACTTCTTGACACCTGCACTGCTTATTTAGAAAGAACAGGGGAGAGGCCGGCCTTGATGAAACCCTTTGCTGTTCTAGCAAAATTGCTTCCTAGCCTCCAAGACTGTTCAGTAATTGGTGTGGAGCGTGGCAAGGGTGCCTTATAAGCTCTTACGTTCAACAGTTGAGCTCGACCCGTTCAAGCCCCCTGTTCACAGGTAGTTTTTAAGTAATGCTGCATCACCTTATTAGTTGCAAATCAAGAGTAAAATATTCAGCTCATAAAATAAGTTGCCCTGAAAAACTAAATCTAGTCTGACAGGTACTTTGAATGCACTTGTGAATTAACCAACAAATCTATTCAATTTGCCCTGACACATTTGAACAATTTTATTAATTTAGGCTTTTAGAAACCTGACGTCCCTTTCCTGATCTTTTATGTTCTGAGCTGGAAATCTCATCCTGGACATCTAACACTGTCATATGTATCCCCTCCCCCACAATATTTCCAGGCAAGCCTTTATATCGCTTCCAACTTGCAAATCCTACGGAGGCTATTAAAATTGTATGCTTATAGAAACATAGAGGTGGTTGGGAAAAAATAACAAATCTGCCAATCATCTTCTGCTCATGTCATAAAAAGAAATTTTCAGGGGAAATGGAAAAACCATCATAGTTGATAACTTTGCAGTATTTTGAGGACAGGCATTTTTCAGAGATTAATAATGAGGCAGTTTTGGGACACCTGCTAGTGCGTGCTTCATTTAACTACTGCAGCACACGCATCAATGCTGTAAATAAAGGTAAAGTTTTCCCTTGCACGAAAGCCATTTGAATCCAACTCGTGTGGTGCTCATCTCTGATTCCAAGCCGAAAAGCCAGCGCTGTCCAAAGATGCTTTTGTCGTCATGTGGCTGGCATGACTAGACATCAAGGCGCACGGAACGCTGTTACCTTCCCACAGAAGCGGTACTTATTTATCTACTTGCAATTTCTTGCTTTCGAACTGTTAAGTTGGCAGGAGCTGGGACCAGAGACAGGAGCTCACTCTGTCATGTGGCACTTGGGTCTCAAACTGCTGAACTACCGTTGTTGTTGTTCAGTCTCACAGTCGAATCCAACTCTTTGCGACCCTATGGACCACATCATGCCAGGCCCTCCTGTCTTCCGTCGTGCTCCAGAGTTTGCTTAATTTCATGTTTGTTGCCTCGATAACACTGTCTAACCATCTCATCGTTTTCCATCCCCTTCTTCTTTGATCTTCAGTCTTTCCCAGCATCAGGGTCTTCTCCAGTGAGTGCTCCCTTCTCATCTGGCGGCCAAAGTATTTGAGCTTCAGCTTCAGGATCTGGCCTTCCAGGGAACAGTCATGGTTGATTTCTTTTAGGATTGGCTGATTTGATCTCCTTGCAGTCCAAGGGACTCTTGAGAGTCTTCTCCAGCATCATAACTCAAAAGAATCTATTCTTTGGCGCTTAGCCTTCCTTATAGTCCAACTCTCGCAGCCATACAGTACTACTGAGAATACCACTGCATTGACCATATGGACTTTTGTTGGCAGGGTGATGTCTCTACTTTTTATTATGCCATCTAGCTTTCCCATAGCTTTCCTACCAAGGAGCAGAAATCTTTTAATTTCATGGCTGCATTCACTGTCTGCAGTGATCTTGGATCCCAGGAATGTGAAGTCTGTCACTGCTTCCAAGACTTTGCCTTCTATTTGCCAAGGAGTGATGGGGCCGGATGCCATGATCTTCATTTTTTTTATGTTGAGTTTCAAGCCAACCTTTGCACTCTCCTCTTTCACTCTGAGCAAGAGGCTCTTTAGGTCCTCTTCACTTTCTGCCATTAGAGTGGTATCGTCTGCATATCTGAAGTTGTTGATGTTTTCCCCAGCAATCTTAATTCCAGCTTCTGAATCATCCAGGTTGGCATTTTGCATGATGTTCTCTGCATATAAATTAAATAAGCAAGGGGACAATATACATCCTTGTTGTACTCCTATTCCTATGCTAAACCAATCAGTTGTTCCATATCCTGTTCTAACTGTCGCTTCTGTGAGGTGGTCTGGTACTCCCATCTCTTTAAGGGCTTGCTATAGTTTGTTGTGATCCACACAATCAAAGGCTTTAGCATAGTCAATGAAGCAGAAGTAGATCTTTTTCTGGTACTCTCGTGCTTTCTCCATAATCCAGCAAATGTTGGCAATTTGATCTCTAGTTCCTCCACCTCTTCGAAACCCAGCTTGTGCTTCTGGCAGTTCTCTATTCACATACTGCTGAAGCCTAGCTTGTAGGACCTTTAGCATGACCTTCCTAGTGTGTGAAATGAATGCAATTGTGCAATAGTTTGAACATTCCTTGGCATTGCCCTTCTTTGGGATTGGAATGTAAACTGACTGACCTTTTCCAACCCTGTGGCCACTGTTGCATTTTCCAAATTTGCTGGCAAATGGAGTGCAGCACTTTAACAGCATCATCTTTTAAGACTTTGAATAGCTCAGCTGGGATATCATCACCTCCGCTAGCTTTGTTGTTTGTAATGCTTTCTAAGGCCCATTTGACTTCACATTCCAGGGTGTCTGGCTCAAGTGATTACACTGTCATGGTTGTCAAGGACATTGAGCTCCTTCTTGTATAGTTCTGTGTATTCTTGCCATCTTTTCCTAATCTGTTCTGCTTCTGTTAGGTCCCTACCATTTTTGTCCTTTATCATGGCCAGCTTTGCATGGAACGATCCCTTGATTTCTCCAATTTTCTTGAAGAACTACCGAAGCCATTAGCTAATCACAGCCAAGAATGTATGCACCTCATCTTATCAGATACGTACAGCTTAATAGCTGGGTGGGAGAGCAGGTGCTGGAGGGGAGACTATGTTGCTTCAAGAGCTGCTAAGGAGTTGGGAAGCTTTTTTCCTTCCCAGTCGCTATGATTACTTTAGGGTTGTTGTTGTTGTTGTTCAGTTGCACAGTCGAGTCCGACTCTTCATGACCCCATGGACCATATTACCCCAGGCCCTCCTGTCTTCCGCTGTCCGCTGAAGTTTGCTCAATTTCATGTTTGTTGCATTGATAACACTGTCTAACCATCTCATCCTTTTCCGTCCCCTTCTTCTTTGACCTTCAATCTTTCCCAGCATCAGGGTCTTCTCTAGTGAATGCTCCCTTCTCATTTGGTGGCCAAAGTATTTGAGCTTCAACTTCAGAATCTGGCCTTCCAGGGAACAGTCAGGGTTGATTTCTTTTAGGACTGAATGATTTAATCTCCTTGCAGTCCAAGGGACTCTCAAGAGTCTTCTTCAGCACCATAGTTCAAAAGAATCTATTCTTCAGCGCTCGGCCTTCCTTATAGTCCAACTCTCGCAGCCCATACATTACTACGGGGAATACCATTGCTTTGACCATTCACACTTTTGTTGGCAGGGTGATGTCTCTGCTTTTTATCATGCTGTTTAGGCTTGCCATCACTTTCCTCCCAAGGAGCAGGCATCTTTTAATTTCATGGCTGCAGTCACCATCTGCAGTGATCCGGGATCCCAGGAACGTGAAGTCTGTCGCTACTTCTACGACTTCCCCTTCTACCCCTTCTACCCTTCTTTAGGGTAGATGGTGGTAAATGAAAGGTGATACCATTAGCTGTTCTGACCACCTACATGGCAGTGCTACATTAGTGCAAAGTGAACAGATTTTTGCCACTCTTGGTTCATCACTATATCCTGTCTCCCTAATGTGTCCTAATTGGAACTGATAGCTTTGTGAAACAAATGATCACTGCAGAAGTAAACCTGCTGGTTGCTTAACCATGGGACTGCAGGATCACATAGTCCCTCCCTCTCCTTCCTGGAGTACAACCCCCTCCCCCAGTGGGCCTAGAAATTGTTTTTGACTGCACAGGCAGCTAGGTTTGCCAGGTCTGACTCAGGAAATATCTGGGGACTTTGGGGGTGGAGCCAGGAGCAAGGATGTGACATCACTTTTGTGATGTCACTAGGATTGCCAGGTGAGGCCAACGAGCTGGAAGGGAGTTCTGCCGGTCACATTTAAGCATTCCTTTTAAAAGCATTCCTTTTAAATTCTTTCCCTCCATTGGAAATAATGGAGGAGGGGGAACCTTCTTTGGGGGTTCATAGAATTGGACCATGTGGTCCAATCTTTTTGAAACTTGGTTTGTTGTTTTTCAGGAGAGGCATCCCCAGCTATGCTGAAAATTTGGTGCCTCTACCTCAAAAAACAGCTTCCCCAGAGCCCCACATACCCATGGACTGATTCTCCATTATACCCTATGGGAACCAGTCTTCATAGAGTATAATGGAGCACCCACTGGCCGTCCCCCTCCCCTTTCTGACAGCCCCGAAGCAGGGGGAGGGGCTCCAAACCAGGGGATCCCCTTCCCCCAGCTGGGGATTGGCAACCCTACAGGCAGTGGTGTTAATCTCTGTTAGGGCTAATAAAGAGCATTCTGTCAGACTCCTGGTCAAGAGACTCCGAACAACACTCTCTTTGGCAGTGATTTGTTTATTGAGATATCACCATGATCCAGGTCAGAACAGTACTGTGTCAGAACTGAGTTTTTTGGTGGTAACCTCCACAGATACAGACAATTCAAATGTAGGGGGCCCCTTTGGTTCATCCAACTGTTTCATTCAGCCATCCCGCCTAAGCTGTTAACATCTACACCCCCCTATAAGTTCCCAGTCTCGTTATCTAAGACAGCGAGGCTAGCACAGAGTTTGCTTCAAGGTTATCATAGAATCATAGAATGTTAGAGTTGGAAGGGACCTTGCAGGCCATCTAGTCCAACCCCCTGCACTCTGCAGGAACACAGCCGAAACCCCTACATACCTACAACATACCCAAAAGATGGTTGTCCAGTCTCCTCTTGAAAACGTCCAGCGAAGGAGCATCCACCACCTCCCGAGGCAGTCTGTTCCACTGCTCAACCACTCTTACAGTCAGGAAGTTTCTCCTGATATTAAGCCGGTAACGACTCCCTTGTAATTTCCACCCATTAGATCTAGTCTTGCAATCCGGAGCAAGAGAGAATAGATCCACTCCATGTTCTACATGACAGCCCTTCAAATACTTGAAGACTGCAATCATGTCCCCTCCAAACCTTCTCTTTCCCAGGCTAAACATACCCAACTCCCTCAGCCTTTCCTCATAAGACTTGGACTCCACCATCCTGGTCGCCCTCCTCTGGACCCGCTCGAGTTTGTCAACATCCTTCCGAAAATGTGGTGCCCAAAACTGGACACAGTACTCCAGGTGGGGTCTGACCATAGCAGAATACAGCGGAACTACCACCTCCCGTGATCTGGACACAATGCTTCTGCTAATGCATCCTAAGATTGCATTAGCTTTCTTCACAGCCGCATCACACTGCAGGCTCATGTTTAGCTTGTGATCAACCAGAACACCTAGATCCCTTTCACATGTGCTGCTGTCAAGCCAAGTCCCTCCCATTCTATATCTGTGCCTTTGATTTTTTGTACCTAAGTGTAGGACTTTGCACTTATCTCTATTGAAATTCATTTTATTTGTCTCAGCCCACTGTTCCGGCCTATCAAGATCCTTCTGAATCCTGACTCTGTCTTTTTCAGAATTAGCAATCCCACCCAGCTTCGTGTCATCTGCAAATTTGATAAGCATCCCCTCTATGTCTTCATCCAGGTCATTTATAAACACATTGAATAACACCGGGCCCAGGACCGAGCCCTGTGGTACTCCACTCGAGACTTCCCTCCACGTAGACGCAGAGCCATTTACGAGCACTTGTTGGGTATGATTTTTCAACCAACCATGAATCCACCCAATGGTTGCACCATCCAGCCCACACTTAACCAGCTTATCCTCCAGGATATCATAAAAAACTTTGTCAAATGCTTTACTGAAATCTAGATACACTATATCCACGGCATTGCCAGAGTCAACCATTTTAGTAACTCTGTCAAAAAAGGTTGTCTCCGTGGAGAGGATTGTCTTGGGAAGAGTTATGATAGCCGCTACAATGGTGCCACTCTGACACTCGCACGCACACCCCTCAGGAATTTCCCTTCCCCCCATAACTATGGCAAATGATGCAGTGTTTGACACACTCTTGCTTTGGATCCTGGGTTACAATGGAATCTCTGTATCCTCACCGTAGTGAATGTTAGGCTGAGCCCTGGGGAATTTCCACCTTAGAAGGAAAAGGATGGGAGAAGGGAGTGTGTGAATTGTGCAACCTGCTCCCACTTGTTTAAGAAATTGGTAGTGTTGCACTGATCTGAGCAGGTGAGCAGCAATCACTCTGCAGCAGATAAATCAGCCCAGTGCTATGTACAAGCTAGACTCTGAAGGCCTCGGTCTACACCTAATCCGAGGTGTATGTAAACCACTGAATTTGCTTTTAGAACTTGTCACCCAGTGTGCATTAGCATGATTTCAGCATGTATTTGGAATGAAAAATATGTACACTCACCAGGAGTAGAAGTATTACCTGTTCAAGGCTGTGCTAAAAGAGATGTTCTTATATGGATAAAGCTTACAGCTGTTAGGTTGGGGATCATAATCAGGCTGTGCTTTTCCTTGAATTCTTAACATGTTGCATGAAGCTGCACAGATCCATCATCACATTTTTATCCCACCCTTCCTCCAAGAAGTTCAGGGTAGCAGACGAGTCTCTCTCCTCTTCCATTTTGTCCTCAAACCAATTCTATAAGATAGGTTGTACTTACCCAGTGAGCTCCGTGGATAGAATTGCCAGAAATGGCCTAGCAGCCAGCAGAGCATGGGGAAGGCAGGGACGGGCCTGTAGGTACGGTGGGGCCTCCCAGGGCCTGCCCCCCCAACTTCCTCCCAAAGCCCCATGACTCCCTATCCACCCCAGGTCCCCCAACTTGCTGGAACTGGAACTGGTGGTGGCACTGGGCTCCCTAGCAGAAGACAGAGGCAGGGCTCTCCTTCCTGTGGGAGAAGCCAGTGAGTGGGTCCCTTCGCATAATCTTTGCAGGTGTGCGCTCTTTCCTTCCTCCCCCTCCATACCCCATGCGCACTGAGGTGAGGTGCTCGGTGGGCTGATACTGCCTGCCTACAGTTATGTTGAGGGACTTTCTGGAGGCACTTGCTGCCCTCCTCCTGTAGCTCCTTGTGGCCCAAGAGAAGGACAGCTCCTCACTCGCTCTCTGTCAGGTCTCCTCCCCAGATGAAGAGAGAGACAGGACTCGCCTGCCCACCCACCGGCCTGCTTTCTCTGGGCTCTGCTCTGGGCATTGGTTGGGACTCCTTCAGGCCCAGGGGGGTGGGCTCCCACCCCCTTAGCAGCCTTGGCCCTTTCCCGGGTGGGGACAGGATGGAGTAAGACAGAGAAGGTATCCAAGAGAACAAGTAAGGAGCCATCCTTGTTTTGGGCCGCAAGGAGCCACGGAAGGAGGGTGGTGAGTGCCTCCGGAAAGTCTCTCAATGCTGCTGCAGGCAGGCAGTGTCAGCCTGCCTAGTGCCTCACCTCCACACACGTGGGGCGCGGGGGGGGGGAGGAAAGAGTGTGCACCTGCAAAGGATATTGCCCTCCCCCCAAAGGGAACTGCTTGCTGGCTTCTCCACTAGGAAGGAGAGTCCTGCCTCTGTCTTCCACTCAGGAGCCTGGCACCACCACTAGCTCCAACAAGTCAGGGGGCCTGGGGTGGATAGGGAGTCATGAGGCCTTGAGAAGACGGAGAAGGCACCCAAGTCTGCCACACACAGGCATGTCTTTCCTCTCCCCCAGCCAGGTCTGGCTGGCCAAAGGGCAAAGAGCCTTTCCTTCAAGGCAGCCAAGCTGCTGCCTTCCCAATCCCTCCCAGCTGATGTAGCAGTGGACCCTGTGGTGCAGGCAGCCCAGCCAGCCCTTTGGCTCCCCGGCAGCGCCATCAGGTAGAGGCCAGGCATTGCCCTTCCCTCCAGCCACCATATGGGAAGAACAGCTGGGGCAGAGACCAGCCAGCCTACGTGAGTTTTTAAATTTTATTCTTATTTCCGTTCCCCCCAAATTAAAAAATCTTGGCTACGGGCCTGGGCAGGGACATGGGGAGCTGCCATCGGTGACAGTGACATTACTTCTGGGGAAAACCTGGAAATGACTCAGTCCACTCTTGAAATTGCTGGAAACTCTATGGTAAAGCCTTAGAGTTTGAGGTGATTTCTAGAGAGGGCTGATGTCACGTCCAGGCTTTCCCAGGAAGTGGTGTAGGACCAACTGCTGTTTTTTAATCTCCTGCTGCTGCTCTGGTGGCAGGAAGCGGGAGCTGGGGACAGAGGATGACCTTTACAGCCCACCAGGACCTTTACAGCCCTATCAATGGATGAGTGGGCATTTGAATTTCTGTCTCCATAGTCCTGCTCCAGCAACTTTAACCATGACAGCACAGTGGTAGATAATAAAAGCCTGCATGACATACTGGCTACAGTGTCAGACTAAGATCTGGGGGACCCAGGTTCAAATCCCCATTCTGCCATGGAAACTTGTTGGGTGACTTTGGGCTAGTCACGTGCTCTCAGCCACACCAATCTCACAGGGTTGTTGTGAAGATAAAATGGAAAAGGGGGAAATGGTGTAAGTAACTTTGGATCCCCATTGGGGAGAAAAGTAAGGTATAGATGAAGTTCATAAATAATAATATATTATTATTAACAACAACCGTGATGATAATGGCATAGTTAGCAATTTGTAAGTCTCATTGTTCAGGCCGCACAGTCGCTAAAATATTTTGGGGGCATGTATTATACAAAATCAGACAGTTATCGTGATCTAGTTTCATACTTGTTAACAGTGAAAACAACTGATGATAAGCAAAGATAACTCTCCATGCCTGTGGATGTGCAAACATAAACACTGGCTGCAAACCAGCATGGTATAGGCTTGATATCTTTCTAGTGTCTATTTTAGCACATTGAGATGCTTTTTCTTGTACAGTATTGTCTGGAGCAAAACTATTTATTTGCATTTGTTGACCAATACATCCCAGAGGCCAGTTAATAGCCCTGGCAACACTGCTCTTTTGCTTTGTTGTATATTTAAAGATATCTCTCTCTTTGGTATGCAAATAGAAGAATCCTGTTAACATTCTCATTAACAGCACTCCATGGGAATCCTTTGAAATTTTATTGTTGGCTAGTTGATGAAATATTTCCATCAAGTCCATATCAATTAAAACAAGTCATTGTGCCCCACTTTATTTCAGTAGCTTGACTCCTGCCCACCACCAGTATTTATTCACCATTATAAAACTGATATAATGACAGCAACAATACTGTGTAATTTGGGTTTTGTGATCTGAGGTTGTACTGCAGAAGCGTTGAATACTTCTTTACATAGAGAGTGATAAAAATATGGAATTCACTGCCAGAGGATGTAGTGATGGTCACAGGAAGAATGCTTTAAAAGGGGATTAGATAGATTCATGGAGGATAGGTCTAACAGTGGCTACTAGCCATGGCCTGAGGGGAGGCACTAAACCTCTGAATCCCAGAGCCGGGAGGCAACATAAGGGGAAGGTTTCGGCCTCTATGCCCTGTTGTTGGCTCTCCAGAGAAACTGGTTGGCCACTGTGAGAGACAGGATGCTGGACTAGATCGATCACTGGTCTAGTCCAGCAGGGCTCTTCTTATGTTCTTATCGGGAACCTCTCATACATACCCATTACTGTGGGGATTGCAGTAATGTAGTATGAGCACATGCTACAGGGCACATGGGGCAGAATGTGTGGCAGAATGGCTTTCAGAGCTGATGCAGAGCCCACTGGTTTCTTATGGTTCTGAGCCCTTTCAGGAAAAGTAAGAGGTGGGTGTAGCGTGGCTGTGCTATTCCCACCTATCATGTGTGGAGGCCTCCAGTGTGCCAAGGAGGTGGCAGAGACATCATAGAAAAATAACAAATGCCAATAAATGCAAAAGGTGATGAAACATTCAAAACCATAGCCAATCAATAATAGTGTCAAAGATGACAATCAGAAAACTAGAAGTTAAAATAAATTCTTATCAAATTGAAAAGTATTCCAGTATCTGGTTAAGACATTTTATCAATCTAACACTCTCTGATTCTGATCTGTGATCTTTCCTGCATATACCCCCACGTTCAGGGGACTCTCCCCTTCAAGAAGATATATCCTGTTTCCTGGTCCAATGCACGGGTCTTGTGCCAGCTGCTCCAAAGTGCAGTGCCCCCAGGACAACCACACAAGCAGACACTGGGGCCAGGGTGCAAGCCCCCAGAATCTTTAGACTACCCCAAATGACACATCAATATACTCTGGGAACTGTCCTCTGCAAGGAGACATAGAACACTGCCTGGTCCAAACACTGGTTCTGGCCCCACACCTTTCTATTTGGAGTGCATCCATGATGACCCTATTTCTGAAGAGATTTCAGTAAGGAACTGCTTGCCCTTTACAACTCAAAATAAGGTTTGGACCAGCACACTCCATACACCCTCATGGTTCGCAGCCTCTGTCCTTCAAGGGGACATATTTTGTGTCTGGGTCCAAACTGTGGTTCTTGTGCCAGCCTCTCCAAAGTACGGTGCCCCCAGGACAATCACACAGGCAGACACTAGTGTCTCCTTGCAGGGGAGAGCCCCCAGAGCATGTGGATGTGTCATTTGGGGTGGTCCACAGATTGTTTTGTGGGTACAGCCGGGCCCCATTGTCTGCCTGTGTGTTTGTCCTGGGGGCACTGCAGTTCGGAGCTGCTGGCACAAGAACCGGACTTTGGACCAGGACCCAGCACATGTCCCCTCGAAGAGGAGAGTCCCCTAAACATGGGGGGGTATGAAGTGTGGGGGTCCCAACCTTATTTTGGCTGCAGAGGACACTTCCTTATTCAAATCTCATTTGAAATCCAGGCCTCCTGGAGCCCTCCCCCCATAGAAGGGTGTGGGGCCAGAATCAGTGTTTGGACTGGGCAGTGCTTTATGTCTCCTTGCAGGGGAGAGTCCCCAGAGCATGGGAATGTGTCATTTGGGGTGGTCCACAGATTGTTCTGTGGGTGCGGCCGGGCCCCATTGTCTGCCTGTGCGATTGTCCGGGGGGCACTGCAGTTTGGAGCGGGTGGCACAAGAATCGGGTTGTGGACCGGGACCCAGCACATGTCCTCTCAAAGGGGAGAGCCCGCTGAAGATGGGGGTGAACAAGGGTTTGGAGCCAGAACCGGTGTCTGGACTGGGCAGTGCTGAATGTCTCCTTGCAGGGCACAGTCTCCAGAGTGGGGATGTGTCATTTGGGGTGGTGCAAATATTTTTTTGGGTGCAGCTTGGCCCCAGTGTCTGCCTTTGTGTTTGTCCTGGGGGCAGTGCTCTTTGGAGCAGCTGGCACCGTAACCGCGCTTTGGACCAGCACACAGGATATGTCCCCTTGAAGGGGAGACTGTGCTGAAGACGGGGGTGTATGAAGTGTGGGAGTCCCGAGCTTATCTGGGGTGCAGAGGGCACTTCCTTATTCAAATCTCCTTTGAAATACAGGCCTCGGGGAAGCCCTGCGAATAGAAGCTCGTGGCATCAGAACCGGTGTTTGAACCGGGCATCACTGCATGTCACCTTGCAGGGCACAGTCTCCAGAGAGCGGGGATGTGTCATTTGGGGTGGTCCAAATATTTTTGGGGGGTGTAGCTTGGCCCCAGTGTCTGCCTGTGTGTTTGTCCTGGGGGCACCGCACTCTGGAGCAGCTGGCACCAGAACCATGCTTTGGACAAACAGACAGAATATGTCTCCTCGCAGGGGAGAGTCCTGTGAACGTGAGGGTATATGATATGTGGTGGTCCAAACCTTATTTTGGGGTTCAGAGCTTTCCAACTCTCCTCAGTGTTTCTGAATGACTACACGAATAAAGAATGAATAAGGGAGTGCAAATAAAGAACCAACTTCAGCCTCCTCCTGCAATGTTTCTTTCAGCACTAGTATGATACTGTGTTTTGTGAGAAAGCGCTATTGTTCTTCTCTACTGCATACTGAAGTAGCTATAGATCAGGTGTAATTTTTTTGTCTGTTTTTAATTCCATCTTCTTCTGAGTAGCCATCAGTTTATATCAATTTACATAACTGTTATCCTTTATGATGATATTTTGCTGTATTTTCATTCAGTCAAAGTATAGCCAAACTCAGCTGTTCAGGGCTGATTTTGGGATTTACTTGAAACCAGGGCCCCAAAAGCATCTTAACTAGGGCATCAAAAACAGAGCTATTCAAAAGATCTTTGCTATTGTTTAAGTAAATCCCTTCCCCTAATTGCTTCCTCTGTTTTATTGCTCTCCCCTGGATTTCTTTCTCTTGTCTAAATCTTTATGGTAATGCAATGTCCAGGACTGTTTGCAGTATTTAAAACTTAATCTTCTCATCAGAAATTAATTATAAAGACTATTACTTCCTATCACGACAGATTTAGGGTAACATCAAGACAAGGGGAGTGATGCATTGAGTCAGTTATGGCCCTGTGCTTCAATAGGTAATCTGTGACTTGGGAGCTGGGGTGAAGGAAGGGAGGGAATTACTTCCAAAGTAACTGCTAATCCTTTGGAGAGAAGAGGAAATCCTCAGGATACACTGGCCATTTCACCTGTAAGGAGGCATGGGGAAAGGAGGTGATAGTAGTATATATTGACACTCAGTATGATGGATTCACAAAAGCCTTGTATCAAATTTTGGATAAATGATATTTAAATAATTCAGATTAATATATTTATCCCTATATACATTCTTACCAGCTAAAGGTTATCATGAGACTAGCTCCTGAAGAATGGCGTAGCAGTTTTGCCTAATTCTTAAGCCTGCTGCTTTGGCTGGGAAAAATTAGCACTGCTCTGGTATTGTCTGATATTACCTACGTCTGTGAGTTCCGTTTGGACAGTATCTGCTTCTGCACAGAAGTCTTTGTCAGGACACGAGAGTTGTTCTGGAAATAGTCCCAATCAATGCTCCCTCTAAGCTGTAGAGTCTTGTGAACAAAAATTCTACTTTGTCAGCTACTGGCATTAAAGTTGTGAGCGAGTGATTGGGCTACTGCATAAATTAGTTTGCTCTGGAGCCACCCTTCCTGAGCTAAGACAAAAATGTGTGAGCCGGAGGCTAAAAAACTGTGAGCTAGCTCACACTAACTCAGCTTAGAGGGAACACTGGTCCCAATCCAGGACATCCTGAAGAGATACATGACACCAGACTCTCATGAAATTCAGGGAGATGACAGGCTTTAAAGGAGGTATGGCTATATTCTATCAGTGAATTGAGTGCTGTTATATGCTATGGCCACTGGCTGTCACTGATGCTACCTTTTTCTTATAGGAATGGAGCATCCTGCGGGTGGTTGCCTGAGATGCACATCTCAGACAAAATGGGGTCAAAGTTTTCTTTGGCAACAACAGTTATAGCAGGTGGTGGAAATGGTAGGGAAGCATGTGGAGATAAAAAGAAAACGTTCCCTGGGCCCTTTCTTTTCCTCCTTCATTGCCTCCTTCTCCTTTTAATAATACACATATCACCACTCTTTCTTCCTCCTCTTCCTTCTGGGAAAGAAATTGTCTAATAGCTGAGTACCTGATGAAGGCAGCCTGCCCTAGGCAATCAGCTTCAGGAACTTTATTTTTCTCTGCAGAATGTGGAGAATGGAAGCAGTAGGGATGGAACTACCAGCTAATGGTTGTCCCATCCTCTGGTGTTTGGCTTGCTAATGTGCTGCATATACATGACAAAGACAGATCAAAACATGTTCATAGTGCTGTGAGCCCCTCTTTTGGTATATGTTTATGTGACCTTTACTTGAGCCAATCAGAAGCAGTGTTAAAATAGAAGCTATATTTCCATTTGACCTGGTCCAGTAGGGGTTCGGAAGGTTTGAGGCCAGGGATAGGAAGCCTGAAATGTACTTGCCATTAGTGTTTGTGATTAAAGAGACAAAAATTGCACCAGCTGGATTTCCAACTTTTCCAAAGAGTTGAGGCCTCTCAGCACCCTAATTTGTGGAAGATACATGCTGCTGATGTACAGCACTCACAAAAACCACAAGGTGAAGGAGATTTCTGTACAGAGACTGGAAAGCTGATAAAGAAAATCAACTGAATGAAACATGACATTTATATGAATGTCTTTCCAAAACAGTTCAGCAATACCAACATGAATGCCACCAGAGTCGGATGGCTGAAGAAGCTGGCTTTCACAAAGTCATACATGCATTGCAGGTTCAGTTTGCTGCAGGAGTGTAAGCATGTGTGAAGTCAGTGCCAAGCTGGAGAAGAGTAGTTTTCTTTAATCACTTTCCTGTTAAATAACTTCCAGCAAAAAATGAAACAATTAAAATGGAGAGAATTGTTTGGAGTGGTAAATTTAACTAAGGGGAAAGACACACTGAATACTGCTAAAATTTTACAAATGGGAAAATGCAATGCAAACTATGTAAAGAACTTTCTGAACATGAAAAGAGTGTATGAAGTATAGGGTCTGCTGTGCCTAAGTTAGAGTTGCCAGCTCCAGGTTGGGAAATTCCTGAAGATTTGGGAGTGGAGCCTGGGTAAGATAATTTGCAGAGATATGATGCCATAAAGTCCATGTTCCGCAGCAGGCATTTTCTTCAGGGGAATGGATGTCTGAAGCCTGGAGATCAGTTGCAAATCCAGGAGATCTCCTGGCCCTACTTGGGATTGCCAATCCTATGCTCAATGTAGGCAGTCAAATTAGTTGTTGGATCAGAGAGCTAAAGTAAATTGTTAAGTGATGCAACTAGATAAAAATCAACATTTACTTTGAGAGCTTTAACATGCCCAAGAGCAATATGGTTAGTGAGCTACACAGTGCCAATTTTCTTGAAGTTTTTGGCTCATTAAAACAGTACAAGAATTTGGCATAGGTCAAAAAGAGCAGAGAAAGTATAAAATTATGCAAGGATAACTGTACTGTTTCACATAAAAGTGCCCAAACAAGACCAGGTTATAGCCTGAAGGCATGAGATACTGCAACCTTGCAGAAGCTAAACAGATCTTGGTTTGGTCACTATTTGGGAAGTATTCCACCTTGGATTCAATCATGGGGAATAACTATGATCAATAAATATAATGTAATTATCTGGCAATTTGCAGAAGGACCTTCATGTAGAGAGCAGAAAGACCATCATGTATTACGCCTCTTGCTATGGCATGTGTTATGAGTTGTATCCAGGTCAGCATTTTTTCAGGTGTAAGAACTTCCATCCATGGAGAATAATATTCTTGCCCTTCTCCCTGAAGCAATCTGTATTGCCCATCAAAATCCCTTCCTCTGGAACAAAACGGAGAGCGAGGATTTGCGGCTTGCATGGGAGGGTGAAGGTAGGAAAATTGCATTCTGTGCAGAAGTTCTTGTATCCATAAAAATGTTAATCTAGATCCAAACCAACTTCTTGTGGTGAAATATTTTACACTTCAGGATTAGTGTGAGTTTACAGCCCAAAGGGATAATAATTGGGTCTATGTTCTGTACAGGCTCAGTTTATAAAGTACCTTTTTCTGGCAAGCAGAATTGAAACAGTATGAGTCATTTCTCAAGCACAGACATTCAGTGGTTTAGAAATGCAGATAACTGTAGCAGAGAAGGATAATAGGCAGTCAGGTCCCACCTAAAATACAGTTGCACCTGGACTATAAAGCTGCAGGAGGCCAAAGTGAAGATCTTTATGTGAACAGGGGATGGGGAGAAAGGGAGATTATATCATCCCTGAGCATGAGGACAAAAGGGTATTTTGTCTACTTCACCATTTGCTGTGAGGTCTTAGCTATTTTGTTGTGTGCCAGTTTACACAGACTCCCTCTTAAGTACATGTTGCTGATACCACATGGGAGGGGGCCCCAAACACAGAAACCAAGATAATGAATGATTTCTAAATGTGTGATGCTCCAATAATTATATTCTCTATCTCTAATTACCTTCTATTTTAATATGTAGGTTAGGAGCAGTGTTTCCTCTAAGCTGAGTTAGTGTGAGCTAGCTCATAGTTTTTTAGCCTCTAGCTCACAGATTTTTGTCTTAGCTCAGGAAGGATGACTCCAGAACAAATTAATTTATGCAAGAGCCAAATCACTAGCTCACAGCTTTAATGCCAGTAGCTCACAAAGTAGAATTTTTGCTCACAAGACTTCACAGCTTAGAGGGAGCATTGGTTAGGAGGGATCTGAGAGTTGCTTTTTTCACCTTTTCTTTTGTCCCTTGCTCAGTCCTTTGTGTTTATATGTGCTATTTGTTCTTTTTATTATCTTAGTAAGTCTCTTTTCATCCTTAATGCAATCAGTTTGATCTTTGTGACCCACATTAAGCCTGCTTGATCCACAAGTATTGGGAGAAGAGATGAAAGGGCAGCAGTTAACCCTATTTGCCTAGAGAGCATTCAGTCAGACATATCACTCCCATTGGCAAGGAATAGAGAAGTGAGGGAGATGTGAGCTGAGCCTTTAAATAGCAATGCAGCAGAGGGAACATACCTTAATAACTGGCTTGAAGGTAGCAGTGATACCCAGAGAGAGAGAATTAGGGAATGGAGAAAGCACAGTTTCACTGGTAGGGTTGCCATTCCCCAGCTGGGGGTGGGGAATTGCCTGGTTTTGCAGGTTCTTGCCCCCCAACGACCAACTGGCTGGTGGGAGGAAATTCCCCCCCAACAGCAACATCACACCATGTGCCTACATCATCCAGAAGTGACATAGGCACGTCGGTGACATTAGGGGGTGACACTTTGGTTTTTGGACAAAAGTCTATTGTTTGAGGGAAATTTTACCACAGAGTCTTGCCCAAAAAGTAAATCATTACCCCCAACATGCCTATGTCACCTCCAGGTGATGCTGATATGTTGGGGGCGATGCTTCCAGCTCTTGGAACATCCCCCCATCAGTGTCTCCAACGGGCCTGGCAACCCTATTCACTGGACAGGAGACCAGGGACAGCTGTATGACTTTCTAACTCTTACAAGGCAGAAATAAGTGCTTGGAAGCCCTGTTTTCCAGCACTCCTCACCACAGGTTGATAAATGTGACATTTAGCATTAGGAAAATTTTCTTGACTTGGGTGAGAAGAAAACAGTGGAGAAACAGTGGAGAAATGCTAATTGCTGGCATGAAACACCTTGGTATTTTATTTGATGAAGAGGAATCGGATGATAATGGATCTAATATGTCCTACAAATATGAGCCTTGTGGATGAGGAAGCATGGTGTGTAGGGGTTGCATATATATATAAGCTATACAATATTGGTTTTTATTCAATGAAGCATCAACACAAGGTATGCAGAGCTGTCCTCCATTCCTCTTTACACCTGCATTCCCTTTCACCCCCCCCCTGAAATACTATTCCTGGGTAAATAGCCACATCCTCTCTCTTCCCTAGCAAAGCTATGCTGATACAAGAGGGAAAGAAGGATGATCTCACCTCTTTCCTCCCTCTTCACAGCAGCTCACTGATCCAGCCATGTGTGTCCTATGACCCCAGAAACAATCTTTCTGATGGTCAAAAGGGGCTGCAAGAACAGAGAGGAACTTGGAAAATCAGGCTTCCATTTATGCTTCATTGGAGAAAAGTCATTATCTAGGAATGGGAAGTTATACAACAATTTATTTTTGAACGAAGTTGCATTAGATTCCTTTTTAAATGCTTGTATTCTGGTGGCCAATTCAACTTCAACTCCTGTTTGTAAAATGATAGTGGACAAATTGTCTTGCTCCATTAAAACATCTGGGACAATACAACTGAAAATATGTCATATACTTCATCCTATAATAACCCTTGAAGTGGGACTTCTGGGAAAATGGCGCGGCATCACAGGTGATTCTCGGGACACTCCTGAGTATCCCCAGCTTTTTTTTGCTTTGTTTGGGGCCCCGGGGTGGCGCAACCGTTCTTGGGAGCTCCCCCAAGCCTCTTGGAGGGAGGACGGGTTTGCAGGGGACTTGTGCGGTAACCCCCCAAATGGTGGTTTGGTGGGGAGGAGTCCATTTTTGTCCCAAAGCAGGAGCGGGGAAGGTGTAAAACATGGCTGACATGTATTTGCAAAGCCGCGACCTCCCGTTTTTAAAGACCATTGGATTTCAATGTAACATATCCTAAATAAGCAGGATTTGTGCCAAATAAGCAAAGAAAAAAAAGGAAATTTAGATATATACCCCCATTTGAAATCACCAACTTTGAGAAGAAAACGGCTGTGAAGAGGGAAGGAGCAACTCTTAGCAGAAAGACAAGACGGGGGTAAGAAAAGTTACTTTACTTATTGGAGTTGCCGGTTGTTAAGAGTGTAATCACAAACTTACAGATATTTGAAAGTTGAGGAATACTTAAGAAGAAACAACGTAAAGCAGTTAAAAGTGTGTTAAGGATGGAAGCGGAAGAGACAGAAGATTGGGAAAACACCCAAGTACGGACTCTTACACGGGAGCAATTTCGAAGGATTTTAGTAGAGGAAGTGCAACAGGCAGTTAGAACAGCTTGCTCTAACCTTATTGAAAAAAACCAGAATGTACCTGTGGACATTGAAAACAAAAAAGAAATTTCAAATTCAGCTAAACCAGGAGGAAGATCAAGAATGCTGGCAAGGCAAAATGGAGCAAGATATACTCCACATAGTTGGGAAGGAGGAAAAGGAGGACAGTAAGCAAATGAGTGGTCAGGAGGAAATTGCAAGCAAAGTGCTGGTAATGGGAAAGGCAAAAGAAAGCATTCAAAACCTCTTAAGGAAAAAAAGAAGGACTAAATGGACAAAAAGGAGAATATGGCACCAAATAAAGAAAACTCCTAAGGACAATAAAAGCTTGATGACAGGCACTTTGGAACATAGCTGAGGAAAATTGGAAACCGGGTTTTACTTGTACAAAAACTTGAGACATTTAAGCGTGATTCTGGAAAGAAGAAATAAGATCTGTGACTATAATGTTTATAATAGAAGGAGAAGTAACTATATATAAATGTAAAATGATGTATTTCTGATTTACTCCTGTAATGAACTGTGGATTACTAAATCTGTACTGGAGAAATTATGATTTAATATATAAGTGTTATATGGGGGGGGGAATTGAGGAGGATATAGTATGGACAAATGATATTTTTGTGATTTGCTGATTTAACGAATTTCTGAATTCCAAATTTGTATTGGAGAAAGTATGACATTGTTATTATGTGATATAAATTAGGTAATAATGTCTGTTTTTTGTTGTTATAAATTTAATTCAAGAGAAGGTACCTAGGTAATTGGATAATAATTTTCCTTTTCATAATTTTAAGTTGGCAGTATTCTTTCTTTAACTTATGCTAACTATCAATTTTAAAAGTGAAAGGGAGTTGTTAGGATGTTAGGACATACAAAATTATATGAACAGTATCTAAATGAAAACACATTGTGAATAAGTTTGGAGTAGTAAGTGAAGCTAGGGGAAGAGAAAATAGAGATAGAGGGCTGTTGCTGAGGTGTTCTTTATATAAGTGTAAAATGATGTTTTGCTGATTCGCTGCCATAATGAACTTCTGATTACTAAATTTGTACTGGAGAAATCATGATTTAATATAAGATAAGTGTTATGTAGGGGGAATTGAGGAGGACATTGCATGTACAGATGATATCTTCGTGATTTCCTGATTTAATGATATTCTGAATTTCGAACTTATAGTGGAGAAAGTATGATTCTGTTATTAATGGTTATAAACTAGGTAGCAATGTGTGTTTTTTCTTGCTATAAATTCAATTCTGATTAAGAGAGGGTACACAGGTAATTGGATAAAAATTTTCCTTTTCATAATTTCAAGTTGGTAGTATTATTTCTTTAACTTATGCTAACTATTAATTCTAAAAGTGAAAGTGAGGTGCTAGGGGGGTAGGATATAGAAAATAATATGCATAGTATCCAAATCTCTCCTTATAATAATTATCTTTTGGTTTCGTACAATTCCATGCGCTCCCATTGGCTGTAAAATGCCCTCCCTCAGCCATTGGCCCATCAGCCGCCACTCAAGAGTACTCGCGTGCCATTGGCTGGGTGCTGGGTCTGCTCCTCTTCCCCACCCACTCCCCCTTCAGACAGGACAGCTCTCTCTCCTGAGGAAGACAGTTCTCTTGACTCCTGTGAGGGACTGTCCCCTCAGTGGCTGTTGGTAGGCAGTCAAGCTTGGTTCTGTGAGTAAAAAAACAAAGGACTTTCAGCATAACCCCCTCCCCTGCCCATAACCCCCTCCCCAATGGCCATTTTCCTGTCAGAATAAATGGAAAAAGGCTCTCTCTCCTGCTTAGCTTCAGCATGGCTGGCTGGCTGGCTAACGAGGTGGGCCAGTGACCATCAAACCATTTTCTTCAACTGCCCGCTGTGTGGCTGACTTTCCCCTAGGGTTGCCAATCTCCAGGTGGGACCTGGAGATCTCCCACTGTTACAATTGACCTCCAGATGACAGAGATCAGTTCCCCGGGAGAAAATGGTTGCTTTGGAGGGTAGACTCTATGGCACTATACCCTGCTGAGTCCTTCCACACACCCCAAATGCTGCCCACCACAGGATCCACCCCCCCAAATCTCCAGGTATTTCCCTAATCAGAGTTGGCACCTGTACTTTCTCCTCTGTCAGTAAAAGGCCCTTTCCACACCTATGGTGGCCTTTGGGAGAAAACACATTGGGGCCAGTCCTGATCAGGTTGCCAACTCCAGGTGGGCAATTCCTGGAGATTTGAGGGATGGAGCCTGGAGAGGGTGAGGTTTGAAGTGGGGTGGCACCTCAGACAGGTACGATGTCATAGACTCCACCCTCCAATCCAGCCATTCCCTGATGGGGAACCATTGTTGCCAATCTCCAGGTGGGGGCTGGAGATCACTCAAAATTACAACTGCTCTGTAGGAGGGATGGGGGAGGAGATGGAAAATTAAAGGTAGGTTGATGGTTGGCTGGGAGGGAGATAGGGTTATCAACTCCAGGTTGGGAAATTCCTGGAGATTTGAGGGGTTGAACCTGGAGAGGGTGAGTGTTGAGGAGGGGTGGGACCTCAGACAGGTACAATGCCATAGACTCCACTCTCCAAACCAGCCACTCCCTCCTGGGGAACCACTGTTACCAATCTTGGGGGTGGGCTGGAGATCACTCAAAATTACTACTGCTCTTCAGGTACCAAAGATCAGTTCCTCTGGAGAAAATGGTGGACTCTGTCATTATACCATGCTGAGATTGCCACAGCAAATTGTCACTGAGTGCCCAAAGCCGGGGCACTCTCCCAGAGCCTCTTTCTAGAGCCCGTTGTATTTATTTCCACAACGGGCCTTATTCCTAGTGAAAATATATTGTGGATAAGTTTGGAGTAACAAGTAAAACCAGGGGAAGATAAATAAGATAAAGATTGAAGATTGTTGTTGATGTAATGGGATATACCTGTTTTCTGTTTTGGATAGGAATTATTACAAGAAATTAGGTGGTGAAACAGTAATAAGAGGAAAAATGATGACCAGGTAATGATGGGATTCATTAGTGGATCGGTGACTCTGATGTTGCTAGGTATTAGATTATTTGAATAAATGCGACTGTTAGGTTAAATGGTAGCTTTGGAGATCAGTACTATAATGGATTATGTTATGTTATATTAATTTGTTTTGAATAATTATTTCTGTCTTTTTATATGTTGGAAAATCAATAAAAAGAATTATAAAAAAAAATAACCCTTGAAGTGTAGTAAAATTCTCCTTCCCTTCTAGCAGGATGATGTGAGATGATCAAGCCACCCCCAAGAGTGAGGGAGCTTAACTTGGGATAGTACAGTTATCTGCCCAGGGTCTCCTTCTGGAATGGAACCATGGTCAGAGAATGTCCCCTTGTCAAGCATTTACAGGCAGTAAATCAAGGATGTCCTGTTTTTCTTTTACAGGAGCTGGGAAGAAGGGAAGGTCCTCATCTTTGATGACTCCTTCGAACATGAAGTTTGGCAGGATGCCAGTACTTATCGTCTAATATTTATTGTGGATGTCTGGCATCCAGAGTTAACAGCACAGCAACGACGTACCCTTCCAGCCATTTAGAGGTGCTTTTTCCAATGTGCTAAATGCGTTCCTCTTTGAGGTCTATATTTTGCATTGGGAAATGCTATCCTTATAAAGACTGGACTATAGGAAGGCTTCAAAGCAAACCACCGTGTGTATTAAACCATTTTACAGCACTGATCTGATAGCTCTGTAATCATGCTGCAAGAACAGATACCTTAAACTGTATCAGCCAAAGAACTGCCTGTGCCAGTGTTTTGTTGTGCCTGTATTATGTGTAACAGTGCTTTGGCATACACTTGTACTTGGCACTCAACTACTAAAACTTATGTGCAGATGCAACCAGAGCCTGTTAATGTGCAATTTCTGTTTCTTTAAAGGAAGCTTGTGCTGCAGGAATACTTGGATTGCATCCTACATTACAGTCTACATATCCGTCCTAGAAAGGTCTCTCATAAGCACTTACATGCAGGCAATTTGGAAATTTGTCACAGTGGATTGTAACTCCTTTGGATCTACTTTGATACATTTTGTGTGAGGTGTTGATAATGTGAGTGGGTGGATCTATTTTGTATTTTTAATAGATAAATGTATTTTTCTACCACAAATGTATGGACATGTTTTTGCTCTTTATGAACCACTTTGTTCTTAACTTTCTTTTAACTTGTTTTGCAAGAACAACACCTCATAGCCATTTAGCTACAACAAAGCCTTATCTGACCAGTGCTTTGTTTCCTCACATATGGCTTTCTTCTTCTAACTGGGAAGACAAAAAATCTTTTGCCCATGTTCCATTCATGCTTAAGGGTGTTTATTTTTGCTATTGAAAAATACTTAACGCCTTAAGTGCATTGAATTTCCAGCTGTATGTAGCTTCTGCCTCCAGGTTTGCTGGGCATCCATTAAAAAACCAAATAAAAACAAAAGACACAGCCCTTCACTTAAATGGGAGTTGCACAAACTCTCTTCAGATACGCCATTGTCCCTTTTCTTTCCTGCACTGTGATGAAACATCTGTGTTCTTCCACATTTTCAGAGGCTGATGCTAAATTAATTTTGGGAGACACTCTGCATGACAAAGTAAACACCTTAAGCTGGGAACAGTTACAGTGAGACAGATTGTGTTATGGTATGTGTGCCTTCTACAGTGGAGAAATAGTTTGTGGGGAAGGAATCACACTTGAAGCCATATGCTTCCAGTGTTGTTGTACCACCTTTATGTTCTCAGCTCTGGCCAGTTCTCCTTGTTCCAGTGACCCATGGTTAAGAAAGTAAACCATATTGTTGTGGCATGATTGCAGCGATCTCAACCACACTAGCTCATCTGTCTAAAACAGTAAGAGAGGACTGACATTTTAATTCTTATTCAGCAGAAGTTAGTTAGATCTATATTTTCTGTTTGAATTCACTGTGAGTACGAAGCACTGCCCACACCAACCATTGCTGCTATCAGTTCCCTTTGTATTTTATTTCCTTTTTGAATTAGTGAAATGAGATGATTGTCTTGTGACTAAGATCAGCAAGCCTTTGGTTAGATTCTGTAAATCAGCGGTCCCCAATCTTTAGGAGCCTGCAGACACCTTTGGAATTCTGATACAGTGTGGTGGGTTGAGTGCAGGCAAAAAATGGCTGCCACAAAATGGATGCTGTGGGAGGTGGCGCCAGCCACAAAATAACTGCAGAGCTCACCTTAAGTCACACAGTGAAGATCCCTGTCCTGTGATGGCAGCTGCCACCAAAGCAACATTTTTAAAAGTCTGTACAGCCAGTCAGAATCCTTGCTGGGGAAAAAGCCCTATTTGGCCTCGCCCACATCCTAAAAACACTTGATGGACATGAGAAAAGGTGTCGGCGGGCACCGTGGTGGGAACCCTGTCATGAATTGTGGCCAACAGTATGACATGTTCTTGTGAGTAATTCATGGTTCATGACCCAAACATATGATCAGATTTAATGCATTAGAGCAATATATGTTGGATAAATTTTGAAGAACTGTATATTTGAAATGTTTAGAAATAAACTACTGAGATACTCTTAAGCCAAGGAAAGCTGTTTGGTCTCAGCTTGCCTAAATAGTATTTTCTAATGAAATAATATAGTCAGTATTTTATAAAGATTGAATCCAGGGGCTTTTTAATTTGTGTGAATGAAAGAAGTCCTTTGAAGAATGTTTTCTAAACAGTTTCTTTAAACTTTTCAAAGTGCAAGTTTAAGACATAAAATGAAAAGAGATGTGGAGTTGTATTTTAGGAAACAAAGCCTCTTGTTTTTTTCAGTAGCACTGAAGATTTGGGCATTCTTCATCATTGCTTTCTCTCAATTTTGACTATAAGCAAGTACCAGGATTATGTGACTGGCAAAAAGAATGAATCAATCTTCTCCCCAAGTGTTCACATACATATATATTGTTGCCCACTATGTGTCGTGGTATATTGTACTGTTGTGTATTAAACTTAAGTGCCTTCAATGAACCAGTGTGGATTATTATTTTGCAGTAACAGTTTCATTACTAAAATTATTTCCGGGGTTCGCAGTGGTAATAGGAATCAAAGTGCTATTTTCTATGTTCTGGAGCTGATAAAAGCTGATAAAATAAAAGACGCATATATAAAACTTTGCAAACAAATATAAAAATATTTTACATGCCTTGACCTTGACCTTCCATAGGCTCCATATAGTTCTCACAGTTCTGTACTCAAAATGCTAATATAAGAAGTACGTTGAAAAGTGACAAGTCCCTTTAATTATACAGTTGGAAGGAATCTCAAGCATTATTTGAGGCCAAACCTCAGCTGCATCAGGATTCTCAAAGAATTTCCCTTTTACACTGTGACTCTATGTGGATTGTAATCTTTATCCCCAAAGACTAAAGTGCTATTTATTTTTCTCTAATGTCAGGTTTATTATATGAGCTGAAAATATTAACTAACTTAGATGGCCATAAATGTGTTTCCACACAGCTTTTTAATAAGCTTGAGCTCTGGAAATCGATTTTACATATCCTTAGCTAAAATTTTAATACTTGAAACCTTTCTTCAAGATTTTACAATGCATTTAGGTGTTGTTTTGTGAGGATATAAAGCCCCAGGTAGTAGTGGTTAAATGCAATATACATTTCTTGGAAAGGGGCATTAGTGCAAGCTGATTTTCTGTGTTATGAATTATAGGTTGTTTTAGTTGTTGGCCCCTATGGCAAAAGGCAGATCAGCGGGCAAATTTGGTTATGGCCAACATAAGCAACTAGATAGCCAGCTAAACCCAAAATTACACATGCATTGTAAAGTGGCAGAAGTTGAAATGCAATTGTAAATCAACCTTCCTCCATAGGCAACAGTTAATTCACAAACCTGCTTACAAGCACACATTTTCAACTGCCTTTTTTTTTTGTCCATGTACATCAACAGCAGAAGAAGAGCTGAGAAGTACTCTAAGTGATGCCTAAGGCTGTTGTCTAAGTAAGAGTCTCTATCATTTCACTGGGGGAAAGATAAATTCTTTGATTTTTCAGTTGAGTATCACTGATTTTACAAGAGCAGTAAGTTTCCAAGAGAAATCAAATCCAATATCTATTTGGCTCTTGGGGATAACATAAATTATAGCTAAAATACACATAAAAGGAAAACATGATAGCAATTAGAAGGAACACATCATACTTTCATTTGTTACCATGGACCAGACACAAATGTGTGATGTCACTGAGCTACACATCATCTTTAAGACAGTGAGTGATTCCTCTCTGGCATATGGCTTAAATGTGGTGCTTGGTAACAGATTGCTAATGGCCATTACTTATAGTTTTAAAAGATTTATAGTAATCTCAGAAAATAAAGCCACAGCCAAAAAAACCCCAAAACCCTTCATAACAGTGGAATTTTTAAAATCTATTTTAATTTTGATGTAAGGATGGGATTTTTTGATTTTTTTTTTTTTTGCAAGTAGAGCAAAGATAAGAAAAGCAAGTTGATCTTTGGCATTTCAGTTCCACATTTTTCTGTTTTTCCATAGTTTCCTTCTAATGGAGGCATACTGAATAATTCATTCTAAGTTTTCCCCCTTTCCATTATTAAGCATAGCCTATATCTGCAGTCAGCCAGGCCCTCTGGCTACACTTTTAACTGATTGCAGGAGGGAAGATGGTTAAACAGCTCTGCTGAGCTTTCATTTGCAGGAGTGACCTAAATGAAAGGACCTGAAGTGGAACATTAATCACTAATAAGCATTTCCATTGAGTTCAGACACTTCCTTTCCCTCTTTCTCAGCCACCACATCTACCCCACATACTGCCACTGCTTGTGGAAAAAAAAGAAACCCACATTGTTAAGATTAAATAATTGCTTTTCAAATTGCCAGTGTCTGTTTCCCACTCAGCTCATTACACTGAGCTGACAGGTTTATAGGGACTTTCACAAGTTAGGAATAATTTTTTTTCAGGGGGCTGAAATAAACGGTCCCTGCAAGTAGCTGGGGGTGACAAGATCACTTACTGCAGAGCTGAACAATTTTTCTGCTGGTGATTGCTTAACAATTTGAAGGGGAAAAAAGATGGGGCTCTTAAGGGTTTAGAGGCATTCTGCCTGGTCTGCAAGCATTAAGCCTGTTACTAAAGTATTTAAACTCAAGACACCTTTACTTTAACATCTGTTACTTGATCTAAATTTTATTTTAACAAAACTGGAGTGCATCTTTGCTTAGATAATCTCAACAATCTTTTGAGTGTGTGAACACAGAAAGTAGTCCCTCTTGTTTCAGTCTCAGTTCATATTTATACATCATAAAAGGAAGAAAAAAACATTCTCTGTTTTACAATCAGACTCTTCTCTCTAGCTTAGTATTCTTGGCCATAAGGAATGTCCCCTTTGGCTTTGGCCACACAGACAGATGGCTGGTGATGATCATTACTTGCTCAGCAAAGATGGAGAACCTGACTTCAAGCTGAATGTGTATTAATATGTGTGAAACCTGTCTCTTGCTTCCTAGATTTCTGGCACTATTGAAGTCTGGTGATGCATTGGCATGTCTCGGTGAATTCAAACTCAGTCTAGAGCCAGCAGTGGCTGGGTGTTCTCGTTTTCATTTTGATCTTCATGTTTCAGCATCCCAGGCTCCACCACCGACTGAGACCTAAAATGGAAGTACAGCTGTTAATTTTTCTTAAGCAAAACATGTTTGCTGATCATTTCACTTCTCTAGAGGTATCTTGTTCATAAATCTAAGTACATATTCATGAAGTCCAGAAATTTTGAACCCATGGCAGGGAAACAATTTTTTTTAGCAGTTTCTCCCCAAAACTAAAAATGTCGGGGGAAATTGAAATATATACAATATTTACTTTACAACCCCAAATTTATGTTACTGCTTTTACAACATTTACAACAGCACATAATGTATTATTTGACAGGTTTATGAAATTTAAAAGGGTAAATTATGTTGGTTTCTACCATTTAAATTGTTAATATATCCAATATTACAGAGTGAAGGTTGTGAGCTACTGTGCCCTATGCTACTTGAGCACATACATCTTAGCTTTTAACATCTGAGAGATATGAAAAAATTAAAATTGAAAATAGCAAACACTCATTTTGTAATAAAAGAATGTATAATACAGAAGTAAAATCATATAGTCACTGTATGACTCCAGTGAACAATGAATTCATGTATGTCCTAAGAATAGCAACTGCAGACTTCATCACACTTTGGACCCTTCACCCTAGTTCATCTTGAGTCCCACCACACCTCAAAAGTCAATGACCTTTAGGCACAAAACCAGCCGGAAGAATGAACCCTGGGAAGGCAGTCTTGCAGTTACAACTTCTAACTGGATTGAAACAACATCCTCATGGTTTCTTCCCTACAACTTTTTTGTGATGGATACCACTGTTTGTCTGTTGGTTCTTCTAGACTGCATTGAGAATTTCCAAATCCAAGATTTCAACAATCTGGAAGAGTCATATGATAAACCATACTGCCTGTTACATCCACAGCATACAAAGGCCAGAACCTAGATGCTATGTCAAGCTAGCTATGCTCCTCAGAGTTTGTTTCAAAAAAAATTCTTTTGGGCTGGTGACTAGTTCTATTTTGAGAGGAGTCCCCATGGTTTCAAGACCCTTATAGAGAAAGAAGCCTACATATGTTGTGTCACCTACTATAGTAATACACCTGCAACCTCACCTTTGGAGCATATCAGTCTTGCTTTCACAGATCACAATAGTAGTGTGCCCGCTTAGATGCCCAGGAATTTTTGGGGGAGGAGAGGTGGTTGTTGGCAACTGGCAGTCCTAAGTACTCAAAGTATAACTGCACCCAGATGCTACAACTGAAGGTTCTAGTAGAGCCAATACTGGGCCAGGTGCTACCACATGCCAAAACTGGCATATCTTCCTTAAGGCCTGCTATGTTACTATATTACTACTTTGCTAATTAAATAATTTAGGAAGCCTGGAGTACATTTTACTTAACAATAACCTTCATGAAATATTTATCAATTTTTGGAGCACCTTTCTACTCAAGACTGCTGCAATTGATGTTGCTAGACCAGGACTGTGATTTCTGTTCCCTGTCATTTTCTGCTAGTCACGGAAATAATTTATTGTAGTTTTTCTACAGAAGTACAATTTTTGAAGATGGCTTTTAGGAACATAAAGGAATTGCTGTACTAGATCATCAAATCAAATTCAGACCAGAGTCCATAGCTTCACTGAGCAATCTGATTTCTAACAGTTTCCAGCTAGATATCCCTGAAAGTTTACAAGCAAGGCATAAAGATATCCTTGTTGTTTGGTGTCACATCTGGAACTTGAGGTATCCTGTCTAACACAGTTATTCAATTTAATTATAATGATTAATAGTCATTGACTGACATATTCTGTATGTACTTGTTTGATCCCAACAGACATCTTCATCCCTTCTTTCATTCTCTTTGCACAGGGTATCTGGTAGAGTGATCTGTGATGGTGTACTTGGTTGCATTTAGGAAGCACAGTGGCCTAAGCATCTCCTTTCTTAACCTATGTAGGTAATGTATTACAGCACAGCCGGAAACCTTGGCATCTTAAAATGCCATAAAAGGCTGCATTTTATGATTAACAAGACTGATAAAGGGGTGAGGTGCGGAGCAAGAGATTAGGAGCCAGGAGAAGAAACCTAATAGGCTGGAGCTGAGAAAGTACACTATATTTATGCTTTTCTCCCAGAGTATTTTTTAAAAAGAAGTTACCCCCAGAGCCTCCAAACTGTTTTAGAAATCACTTTCAAAAGGAAAATGCCACTGCCACTCCACTCTTCAGATCATGCCATTTGAAGCAACTATTACATACACTCCCATTCTTGATGCTTGAATCAACCATTAGCTAGTAGCATGAAAATCATGTTAAATGATTGTTCAGCTTCAACACTGTAATATTCGAAATGTGTCCCTTTGGGTTTCAAGTAATGTCTGTATTAATAACTGAACACTGTGTTCCAAATCTATTGTACAATCTACCACACACATTTGAGTCAGTTAGTGATTCATTCACACTGAATGCCTTCTAAACAATAGCTAGATTTAGAAAGTACAAATTATGTTCCTCATAAAAATCACCAGCAGTTACTCAACAACACTGCTGTGTAAAAATAGCACAGCTAAACAGAACATTGGTGGGGAGCAATGTTATGCCTCCTTGAAAAACACTAATCTAAAGGAGTTTAGAATTAGGGATTGAGTTCTAGTTGGCCACAATCTCTTTAGCTATGTCCCCACCTCCCAGTTAGAAAACAGAAGGCACCTCTTTCTGTCCCACCAGGTAACTCTCCACACATTTGTTCTTAACTGAGGGGGGTGGTTAGAGAAGCTATCCTGGAACAGTTTATAAAATATTAAGTCTAAATTTCAGAGTGCTACATATGAATCATTTAAACACAGCAGGGAATAAGAAAAGATTTAAAGACATTATTAGCTTGATCATTAGAGACCCAGAAAAAGTGTCTTTATGTTACTGATAAGCAAGCAAATACTAGATGGCATCTATGCTAACAAGAAAGAAGCCTTAATATACTACTTGTTAAGGGCTGCCATTTTGTAATCCTACATGTGGCCACTCATTTGATTAGAAGCCATAGCAAAATATCAGAAACTATACCACTCTCTCTCATACACACCCAGCCACTATACCTACGTTCAGTCCTGTCAGTTTCAAAATGCCACATGGCATGAATTTGCAGATTTAGGCATTGTGAGGCTAAAAATAGAACTAGACACTACTTTCCTTTGTGTACAATAAAAATCTGATGGCGGCTTTTTCTAGGCAAATGTACTTCAGGAAGGGCAGTCTGAGCTGTGAAGGAACAGGGTTGCTAACCACCAGGTGGGGCCTGGAGATCTCTTGGAATTACAACAGATTTCCAGAATACAGAGATCAGTTCCCCTGGATAAAATGGCTGCTTTGGAGGCTGGACTCTATGGGATTATACCCTGAAATCCCTCTCCAGGCTCTGCCACCAAATCTCCGGGAATTTACTAATCCAGAGTCGGTAACCCTAAAAAATGGCAGAGGAAGCAGAATCTTAATTCACCCTTACCGCTTGCTGTCTTTCTCCTGCAAATGCCTCCATTGGGGGGGGGGTCTGACAACCTTATCCATTCCCCTACCACTGCAACTGCAAATCAACCCTTCAGAAGCACATTTGCGTGACTGAGAAAGTGGGATATAAATATTTTAAGCAAACTAGTTATCAAGATGGTTTTCAATATTCTATAGTTAAAACATTTTTAGACTGTATCATGAGAGTTGCCAGGTCTGCAGCATTTCAAACTGCAAGAGTTATAGGTAGGGTTGCCAATCTCAAGGTGGTAGCTGGAGATCTCCTGGCCACTTTGGAAGGTGGACTGTATGGCATTATACCCCCATTGAAGTCCCTCCCCTACCCAAACCCAATCGTCCTCAGGCTCCATCTGGACCTGGAGCTCGCAGCCATACTTACAGGGTGGAGCCTTCTGATATCATAAGACAGGAGCTGGTGGTATCACACTGAATAGAGGCACTAAAGGTGCACACCGCTAGAAATGTACCATAGCGTGTCTGTTGGTGTGTCAGGGTTCTGGCAAGTGGCGGGGAGGTTGGGGAGGGACACAACATCATGTGCAGCCCTAATATATGTAAACACAACAAATGTAGCTTTGAAGAAGAGAGAGCTAGTGACATTTCACCACACAAATGAAAAAAAAATGCAGTAAACATGAAATGTAGTCGAGCTCTTTGTGCCAGAGTATTGCCACCAATCTCCAGTTTACATATACAGTAGTCATCACAAGCAGGCATGCTTAGAAGTCTTTAAAGAAGCTGTTAAATATGTGGGCCAGCTGACAGCCCTGAGGTTTCAACCTTCTGCCCTGAGAATGTGCCCCAAAGCCTGAGTTTCAAGGCCTGAGGCAGAGAACTGACAACTCTAAGAATCAATCTAATAAAACATTTAAAGGACCAACAATAAAATGAAGAAATGGAGTTGAATACTTAAAAGGACAAAAGCATGGTCAACATGGATGCTAGTACAAGAGGAAATCAACAAGGCAGAAATGCAAGAGTGTGGGGCCTCCACAACTTGACAAAAGGCCTGAGAGAAAAGAAACATTTTTATCTGGCAGCAAAAGGATAATAAGCTCACCAGGCACATGATTCTGGAAGGGGAGTTGCAAGGCCAAGGCACTGCCACAGAAAAGGAGAGCGCTCTATTGATCAAAGCAGTGTATATTTTATTTTTGTTCTGTAAATAAAATGTTCTCCTTTATTGGGTCCCAACTGAAGGCATATTGGCATGTAGATATATTATCATACACTGGATACTGAGTCTTCTGCCCACTCTTGGTAATGACTCCACCACAACATAACAGCTACCCTTCTTCTGCTTGTATCTTTGTGCATATATCTCTGTTGCCAACTGAATGTGACACTTCATGCATCTGATGAAGTGTGTTGCATGCAAGCCTTCAGAAAGGCTGCAGACCACCAGATATGGGGGGACAATGCTAAAGAATCCTAGCTACCTTGGCTATATCTGGTGGTCTCTGGCTCACAAAAGGTGCCACAATTAATTCATTGGTCTTTAAGGTGCCAAAAAATTCTTTGCTTTCATGGATCATTTGTTTTAGTTTATTGCAAAATTTTCATTTTCCCTTGTTGTCTTGGGGCACTTAAAGTGCTTACAAACAGTCATAAAAACAAGATAAACTCATATAATACAAGAAACACATTTCCCTCCCCCCAACATACAACTTCAACAGCAGAAAACTACCACTTTCATGCCCACTGACATATTAAAAAGCTTTTTCAGCTTTTTTAGAACTATGAAGTCATGGGTCTTGCCACTTGAGTAAGTTTTATATAACTGCGGTGTCATAACAGAATATTCTTACACTTGCGGATTTAGCTTCTGTTTCCCGTCTTCAGAAGGCACAAATCTGGCAAGGGGTAGGGCCCACCACTCCATGGGCAGAGGGATCAAAGGTCCCTCTGGAAGGGTCAGGGGGGCAGGACTGAGAGCTGGAGGAGTGAAGCAAACAGGGAATGTGTTAAGTATGGAGACTCAACAACAACTAATCTAAAAGATTAGTCTTTTAACAGCTCCTTCTTTTAAACTCTCCCCGGCTGTCAAAGCCACTCCCAAATAAGTTAAGGTCCAATCAGATTACAGGGATGAAGCCCAATCAGCTTTGTTCCCTCCATACAACATATTTACACTGTCATTGGTTGTTTTAAACACTTCCACAGGAAGGGCCAATAGGAATGTTACATCTTATGATCCTGTACATAAACTCAAGCTTTACATGGTAAAGAATAGGCAGCATTCCTCCCCCCTAAGATGGAACATTACCTTGCCACACATAATCTTAAGTAGGGGGGTGCACAACGATTTCAGCTTGACCGGCACAGCAGTCTCTGCTCCGTTGTTGGTGGTGTGGCACACAATTCAGGAACCTCTCTCGCAGGAGAGACTGGAGGAACAGGGACATGGGTCTCAGGACTTGGAGTTGGGGTCTGCCCAGCCTCCGGTTCCCCATCGGGTGCGCTCACCTCCTCTCCGGGAGGCCCCTCCTGCCCGATGGGAACCAGCTCAGGGTCGGGCTGGGACACAGCGCTTGAGTCAGCCCACCACTCCCTGAGCTGGGCTATGTGGCGGCGTATCTCCCGGCCATTGGGTAGCTGAACCACATACGACCTGGACCCCGCAACCTTGATGACTACAGCTGGTAGCCACCGATGACCCTCCGTGTAGTTGCGGGCAAACACTCTGTCCCCCTCAGAGAAGACTCTCCCCTGGACCGGGGTCTCTGAACGCTGCCTGGACTGGTCGAGATCTGGGTGTAAGCAGTCGAGCAGTGAAGCCAGTTTACAGCCCATTAAGAGCTCTGCAGGGCTCCTCCCTGTCACAGAGCTAGGTGTAATATGCTGCCTCAAGAGATAGGAGACAATCTTTTCCCCCAGTCCCCGCACGTCAGGTGCCCAAGTGACTCCTTGGCCAACTGAACCATCTGTTCCGCCTGTCCGTTGGTGGCCAGATGGAATGAGGCAGAAGTCACATGGCATATGAGGTTGTCGTTGAGGAACCCCTCAAACTCGGCCGATATGAACTGTGGCCCGTTGTCGGAGATGACACAGTCCAGCAGCCCGTGCGTTGCAAAGAGCTTCCTGAGTGCATTAATCACAGCCCCAGACCCAGTCGACCTTAAATGAACAACCTCTAACCATTTAGAGAAAGAATCAACACATTTGCCCATGGTAATGGCCAGCCAAATCAACATGGAGGCGGGACCATGGCCTCCGTGCCTTTTCCCAGGGCTGAGTGGGTGCCTGAGGAGGTTCTGGGCGTGATTGTTGACAGGCCATGCAGTTCTTGACCCACACCTCAATGTCCACGTCAAGGTTTGGCCACCACACGTACCCTCTGGCGAGGGCTTTCATATGTACAATCCCTGGAAGCCCAGCATGCTGGGCCTCCAGGACTCTCTCCCTCAGCCGAGAGGGAATCACCACTCGACTCCCCCAAAACAAGCAACCTTTAGATACCAACAGTTCGTTTCAGTGGGAAGTATACGGTTTAAACTCCGGCCCTTGTTTTTCCACCGGCCACCCCCTCCACACCCAATTTAGCACACAGGCGAGCACCGGGTCCTTTGACGATGCAGCGGCAATGTCTGCGGAGGTGACCAGTGCCTCTGGGAGTTCCTCCAGGGCCAACACGTCTGAGTCTTGGTCAATGTCAATGGTCGAAGCAGGAGCGGGACAACGGCTAATGGCATCCACATGCCCAATCGCCTTCTCTGGACAATGCTCCAGCTCGTAGTCATAGGAGGACAAGAACACTGCCCACCATAACATCCTTGGCGAAAGGATGTTGGGAGTCTGTCTATCTGGAGAGAAGATGCCCAGAAGCGGCTTATGATCTGTCACAAGGAGGAACTGTCGCCCGTACACAAAGTCATGGAATTTCTTAACTCCCGCAATAAAGGCAAGGCCCTCCTTATCGATCTGGGCATAGTTTTTCTCTGCCGCGGTGAGGGATCGTGAATAGAAAGCGATTGGTGCCTCAGTGCCGTCCGGCATCAAATGACTGAGAACGGTGCCCACCCCGTAAGGGGACACGTTTGCTGCCAAAACCAATAGTTGGTTTTTGTCATAGTGCATGAGCACAGTGTTTGACAAGAGAAGGTCCTTTACCACCTCGAAAGCTCGTCTCTGTCGCTTGCCCCACTCCCATTTGGCATCCTTATGAAGGAAGGCGTGCAGGGGCTCTGCCACCAATGCCTTGGGTGGCAGAAAGGAGTGATAAAAGTTTAAGATGCCCAAGAAGGATTGAAGGTCCTTCTTGGACTTAGGTGGGGGTGCTCCCTTAATGGCGGCGACCTTATCCAGCGTAACCCAGCTTCCTTAAAACCACTGAGCACTGCTCGCAATCAAGCCATTAACTCATTTTGATCCATACCCGCTATAAGAACATCGTCAAAGTAGGGTACAACACCAGGTAGCCCACGCAGGAGCCCCTCCATTAATCCCTGAAAGATACCAGGGGCCACATTCACCCCAAATTGCAGGTGTTTAACTCGGAAAGCCCCTTTATGGGTGACGATGGTCTGTGCATCTGCAGTGGCGTCGTCCACAGGCAACTGTTGGTAAGCCTGTGCCAGGTCTAACTTCGCAAAGACTTTACCACCCCCCAGTGATGCCAAGACATGGCTGATGACTGGCACTGGGTATGAGTGCTGCTGTAAGTCTCTATTAACTGTACACTTATAGTCGGCACATATGTGTACCGACCCGTCAGCCTTAACTGGCGTTACGATGGGGGTTTCCCATCGACCATAGGGAACTGGCTCCAAGATCCCTTGTTGAACCAACTTATCCAACTCTGCCTCTATCTTCGCCCTCAAGGCGAGAGGCACCTTGCAATACTTCAGCCGGATTGGCCGTACTGAAGGATCTAGGTCAAAGGACACTGGAGGACCAGTGTATTTACCAAGCCCTTCCCCAAAAACCTAAGGAAACTCGCTATACAATGAGTTCCTTTTATTTTCAAATATTTATTATATTTGGTTGACCCCTGTAATAGCAATTTCCAGTGCCTCAAACCAATCAAGGCCCAACAAGCTCACCCGCTTGCCCTCTGCAACCAGGAGACAGCTCAGCCTTCCGGTCCTTGAATTCAACCTGGAACGTCGCTTTTCCTGCCAAAGGAATGCGTCGTCCTTGGAAGTCAGTCAGACGGGTCAACACTGGTGACAGACAGTGGCGGCTTCGTCTCGGGAACAAGCGCTGCCACATCTCTGTGGAGATGACAGTGACGGACGATCTGGAGTTCACCTCCACGACACAGGGAACACCATCCAGATGAACCGTCACATGGAACTTTTTGCGGGGCTTGCCTCCGGTGGCCAGGACCATTGAGGGACAGCAGCAGGAGTCGGTCTGATGACAGTCGGATGCCTTGTTGCTGTTTCGAGCACGAACCCTGGGGTCTGTACATCGTGTAGATGGTGGAGACTTCTTGGCTGCTCGACAGACGCGGCCCAGATGACCTCGCTTGCCACAGGAGTGACAGATCAGCTCTTTTGCCCAGCAGAGGTCTCTCTCATGTTTGCCCCCACAGCCGGCACAGGAACGCGTTGCTGTAGTCCTCAGTCTGGTCCGCGGTGGGTGTGCCTCCTTAGTTCTGCATACGCCGTCAGTCTCGCCGTCAGACTCACTGGTGGACTGCTGGTGGACTGCAGGCTCTTTACCCACCGGTGGCTGTCGCTGGCGAACCTCCTGGGTTGACTTGTCGGCGGCCTCTGCAGCAATGGCCTCGGCATAGGCCACTGCGTACGTAAGTTCCGTGCGGGCAAAAAGACACTGCTGGAGGCATTTGTCCTGTAGGCCACACACCAGGCGGTCGAGGAGAGCCTCTTCAAGGCTGGTGAACCCGCAAGGCCGGGCTGCCTTCCGCAAGGCGGTGACGAATTCGGCTATTGTTTCCGACGGCCCCTGGCACCGCTTATAGAAAGCGTGCCTGCATGCGATTTTCTGACGGCTGTGGTGAGAAATGGCCCTTGAGTTTGGCCATGATGTCAGCCCACGTAGCTGCACTAAGTTCGGTGGGGGCGACCAAGGATCGGGCGACGTCGAAGACTGCCTTGCCGCAGGAACTCAGGAGCATCACCTTCTTCCTCGCCTCGTCAGTAATCTGGTTTGCCTGGAGGTGGAACTCAAACCGTGCCAGGTAAGAGTCCCAGTCCTCCGTTGCCAGGTCGAATGCTTCGAACGCCGGGTTGATGGCCATTTCGACTGGCGGTGCCACCACACTGCTCGTGGAGCTTCAGTCGGCTCGGCCGGGTGAGTGTTCTCATTCGCTGTTACTGCGTCAGTTCAGCGGGGCTGCCTACCTGCACTAGTATCCCATCCTCGTCGCCAATTGTTAAGTATGGAGACTCAACAACGACTTGATTTCAGCAAGTGATTTCAGCTTTATTTGTAACAGCAAACACCAACTAGAACACGCCAACAAACACCCACAAAACAGTGGAGCACAGCTCCTTCTTTTAAACTCTCCCCGGCTGTCAAAGCCACTCTCAAATAAGTTAAGGTCCAATCAGATTACAGGGATGAAGCCCAATCAGCTTTGTTCCCTCCATACAACATATTTACACTGTCATTGGTTGTTTTAAACACTTCCACAGGAAGGGCCAATAGGAATGTTGCATCTTATGATCCTGTACATAAACTCAAGCTTTACATGGTAAAGAACAGGCAGCATTCACTGTTAAGAACATAACAGAATGCTTTCTTTATCCAAGGTGCACAACGATCTCAGCTGCTTATAAACCCTTCTAAATAGTATACCGATATGCTTATTTGTTTATTTATTCACTTCTTTTATGCCCTAATTATCTCCCCAATAGGGACCCTAAGAGGTTTACAACCTTCTCCCTTTTCCATTTTTACCCAGCAAGTTTCCATGGCAGACTGGCAATTTGAACATGGGTCTTTCATATCATAGCTGAACACTCTAACCACTACACTATGCTGATGCTCAATATGGCTCTTGTAATAATAGGCCAGCACAGATAAAACTAATACAGTCTGGGCTCCTGTTCTGCCACAAGGACAAAGCAAGAGCTGAAAGGACATAAGTCACACAGATTAGAGCACCTAAGTTATATATAGAACATATGCAACATATTAATGAGGCTTTAAGCATTTAGAACACATTCTGGATAACAAAACTCAAACTCATGAAGATCAGATCTCTCAAGAACATGGACCATGCTGCACACAACCATTCAGTCCATGACAGAGTATTTAAAAAGCCTGCAAAGCAGTTCATTCAAGAAACTGAGCCAGCCATAGAATAAGACAATGCATATCACAGAGTATGCAAAACCCATGTAGGTGCACATGTGCATACAGATACACATAGAGTATCTCCCCCTGCCCTGGACCCTCTTGGCTGACTTGCTCTGCTGGCTGCTTCTAGTGACAGACTACTTCTTTCATTTTGGTGGCCAGCCTTCACAATTTGCCTTGGCAATGCTGGCAGCAGTCTTGGGTGGCGGGCAGGAAGACTACCTGCGCACTATCAACCACCCCATCCAGGAAGCGTATGGGGGGGGGGGGAATAGAGGAAGAAAACTTACAAAAGAAAACCCCAGCTGATCTCCCTGTATTTTACCACCATTATCCAAATCTCCAAAGATCTACTCTACTCCCATGCTGCTTTCATCAGTGGATTGTATGAGGCCAAAGCGTCTAATTTATGCAAGCTACATGCTTCTCTGTAGGCAAAATATAGAGGCTGTGATCAGACAGAAAGCCTATGCATGTAGAAGCTGAATGCTTCTGCTTAACTGCAGTTTAGAACTATATGCTATGCTTTTCTTCTGTGGTAACTGAAAAAGTTTCCATTAAACATGGAAAGTCCAAATTCTGTTATGACCAGGTTTCATTTAATAAATGCAATTCTTGCAACCTGCATACGCCTGTTCTCAGTCTTTTACTTCTCCCCTGTTATTTTTTTCCTTTGTATTATTAACAACCTTATTTGCTAAAGCCCATATGAAAAAAACCATGACAGTCCTGCTGGGCTTTCCCCCTCGAGCTGAGCATTGTGCCTTTCAAACCACTACACTGTAACCAATCAATCAGACCACACTGCAAAGATCTATTCACTTGGCCCTCACCGCCCATCTGCTCATTTCCCTCTAATTCTTTGCCCATTACACCAACTCCTCCAGGCTATTATTGTTCAATGATTCATTCCTTCTGCAGAAAATAATAATGAGGGGAAATGTTTCCTTCTAACATGCACATATTGATTTTCTTATTGATGAAGTGTGAAGGATTTGATATTTCCAATAGCATTTAAGGCTTCTTTATATTTGGTTCTTGGGCAGCACTGACTCTTATGTCTCAAAAAACTTGATCCCTCAGGTAGAAAGGAAAAATCCTTCTGTTGTATCTCTAAGCAGGAAAAGAATCAGTAGTGGAGCCAGTAGTGAACACAAGAAGGGTGTTTATTGGGACACAACAACTAAGTAATTGAACAGGCCACAACTTAGCCTCAGTAATTCTAACTGAGTCAGGACCTCTAACTCAGGGGTGTAATGAGGGTGAGGAAAGTGAGGCATCTGCCTAAGGTGCATAAAGCCAGTGGGTGCATAAACATATATAAAATATGCATCTACTATCCCAAGCCACTGTGCCATTAGGAAAGGGCACATTTCTATAAATTCAAACTGAACCAACCAAGCAGGAGCGGCTGATCTATTGGAGCAAAAGAGGCAGTGCCCCACAAAGCTCACCTCCTTGCTGCTTGCCTCCTTTATAGTAAGTAAAGTAAAACAAGACCCTTACTGAACTTAGGTGTGCGAAAAGAGAATTTGAGGGATAGATTGCTTCTCAAGGAGCAGGAAACCAGCCAGAGAAGCAGTTGGGCCTTTGGATGACCAAGGATAGAAGGATTGCTAAAGGAAATGGCAAGATGGCAGAGAAGCTCAATGAATTCTTTGCATATGTGTTCACTGTGGAAAGTGTGGAGACATGTACCTACTAGGACATAGCTACTTTTTTCAGGAAGAGTGTCTGAAGAATTGAGTCAAACTGAGGTAGGGATGCCAGCCCCAAGAGAGACCTAGGGATCCTCTGTAATTGCAGCTCATCTCCAGACTACAAAGATCAGTTCCCCTGGGAAAAAATGGATGCTTTGGAGGGTGGACTCTATGGCATTGTATCCCACTGAGGTCTCTGTCCTCCCCAGGGTCTATCACCAGGAGTCTCCCAACATGGGTTGGCAGATATACCGCCCCCAGCCTCCAGGGAGAACTTGGCAACCCTAAACTGAGGTGATAAGAGATGAAGTTCTAGACCTACTGAGGAAATTAAAAACCAGTAAGTCTCCAGGTCCAGATATACTGAGGATTCTTAGTGAACTCAAATGTGAGATTGTTGATCTGCTAACACAATACATAACTTATCACTAAAATCAGCTACTGTACCAGAAGACTGGAAAGCAGTAAATGTTACACGGATTTTGTAGAGGGGTCCAGAGGGAAACCAGGAAATTCCAGGCCAGTTAGTCTAATGTCTGTCCAAAGCAAATGAGTAGAAACTGTAATCAAAGACACAGTTATTAGCATGGCTATTTTTTGGCAGGAATGCACAGGAACGGAGTTCCAGCTGATTTCTGAGTTCGCCACTCCTACAGGCTCCCCCCTCCTTGGGTTCCCCAGGTGCCTCCCAAGCCACAGGGCACTAGGGGAAGCCAAGCTGATCCAGGGAGGGAAGGCAGTTTAAACTGCCTCCCCTCCTCAGGTTCCCCAGGTGCCCTGCAGCTGCAGGCACCTGGGGAAGCCGATCCAGAAACTACCTTCCTTCCCTAGAGTTCCCCATGCACCCCACAAGCCACAGGGCACCTGGGGAAACCAATCCCCATGCACTGTCATGCCATTCACTGTCAGGAGTATGGCCTAATAGCTAATAAGTTTCTGCTGCTGGGTGTGGCCTATTATGCTAATGAGTTCCTGCTGGGCTTTTTCTACAAAAAAAGCCCTGGTTATTAGGCTGATAGAGGAACAAAGCCTGTTGAGCATAGCTTCTGCAAGGGGAAGTCCTACTTCACCAACCTTTTGGAGTTTTGAGAAAATGAACACATATGTAGATAACAGTGACTGTGTAGACATTATATGCTTGAACTTTCACAAGGCTTTTGACAAGATACCTCACCAAAGACTCCTGAGTAAGGTAAGTAGTCATCAGATAAGAGGATGGGTCTTTTATGGATTAAAAACTGATTAAATGACAGGAAGCAAAGAGGAAGAATAAATAGACAATTCACACAACGGTGGGAAGTAAGCAGTGGGGTCCCACAAGGTTTGGTACTGGGGCTGGCGGGGTTTAATTTGTACCTAAATTATCTGGAACTGGGTGTGAGTGGCGTAGTGTCCAGTTCTGCAGACAGCAGAATTATTCAGGATGGTAAAAACTAAGGCTGACTGCAAAGGGCTCCAAGGGGATCTCCACAAATTGGGGGAGTGGGCCACAATGTGGCAAATGAACTTCAGGGTAGGTAAATGTAAGCTGATGCACAATGGGGGTGGGGAATCCCAGCTTCAAGTATATACTAATGGGGACTGGGAGAAACCTTGTTATTGTAGTGGATAGCTCAATGAAAGTGTCAGTCCAGTGTGCTGCAGCACTGAAAAATGCAAACTCTATGTTATTAGGATAGGGACTGAAAATAAAATGACTGATATTATAATGCCCCTGTATAGATCTATGATATGGCCTCATTTGGAATACTGTGTGCAGTTCTGGTGGTCATTGTATCTCAAGAAGGATATTGCAGAGCTGGAAAAAGTACAGAAGAGGGCAAGCAACATGATTAAGGGGTTAGGACACCTTTCGTATGAGGAAAGGCTGAAGAGGCTGGGACTTCACTTTGAAAAAAAGATGACTAAGGAGGGACATGATAGAGGTTTATAAAATTATGTATGGCATGGAGAGAGTTGACAAACAGAATTTTTTCTCCCTCTCCCAAAATACTAGAACTCAAGGGCATTCAATGAAGCTGATGGGCAGTAGATTCAGGACAGGCAAAAGGAAATACCTCTTCATACAGGGGGTGATTAAAATGTGGAATTCATTGCCAGAGTAATGGCCACAGGCATAAACAGCTTTAAAAGGGGATTAGACAGATTCATGGAGAAGTATTTATTTATTTATTTGATTTATACCCCGCCCTCCCCGCAGAGAAGTAGCCAGATGCCTCTGACTAGGTATGGCTCAGCTGCAGGTGGTGCCAGAACCCTGCTGGGACCACCTGAAGCAAAGCAAGGGGGCCTGGCCTCATCTGCCAGACTCTCCTTCTTCCTCTGACTCCTAGCAGGTCAGCAGGTGAGCTCAGGTACAGAGAAGGCAGGCAGGGCAGCGGGCCATGTCCACATGGTGAAGAGAATGGCAGAGGAGGCAGGTGTCAGGTTCCTCAGTCAGCTCACACAACACAGGGCTTCTTCAGAAGACAATGTTTAATGGTGAAACAGAACTAAAGACACGTGTACAGCTTGTGTCTGTAATGGCCACACACAATAGGGCCGGTTAAGATATACTACATTCAAGCATCCCCCCAGTACAGCAGAAGCCAATGAATAATGTTCACACGCGTGGGCAATAGCAGCAGCAAGCAAGCAAAATAATCTAGAAACCGTTAGGTTCCCAGCCAAACTCCAGGAGCTGGAGAAGCAAGGTCGGAGACCTGATAAGAGACAGTGAATGAAAGTTCAAAGGATCGGAGTACTCCCTCTGCATACCATACAAATGACAGGATTACCCAGGCCTGTAGCTACAGTGGGGCATTTCAGGGCCTGGCCCCCTGACTTCCATCCAGGCCCCCTGGCTTTTTGGGCCACCCGGAGGACTCCCAACTCTCTGGGCCACCTGGAGGACTCCCCAAGCGTGGCTTGCTTCCCCATGTAGGCAAGCAGAGTGCAAATGCTGCAAAAGTGAGTTTTTAAAATTTGATTTTTATTTTATTTTTTATTTTGTGACATCAGTGCCCCCTGACTTAATTTAAAGGCCCCCTGAATTATAAAATCCTGGCTACAGGCCTGGGACTACCTGACAGCAGGTAGGGCAGAATGGCCTGCCCCAGCGCCTCAGTGTACCTGTGCCAGGTCAGTGGGGGAGGAGCTTGCTGCCAGTGTCATGTGACCTGGTTGGCTTCTGCTGAGCAGGGAAGGTGAGGGGGGTTGTTGCGCAAGTGCAACTTTTCTTTCTGGCTTTCTGTGGCTGGCCGGGCGCTGGAGTGACCGGGCAGCCTCCATCGATGGATTATCCTCCTTTCTATTTGATGCTGTCTTGCTTGGTTCTTCTCCAAAGCAGAATTCTTTATTTTAGAGCAGGGCTCTTCTTATGTTCTTATTATATGTATTAAAGAAATTAAGCACAAAATAGAGAGAGTGGTATTATCAAGCGGTTGGAGATCTGGTTGTGGACACCGGTGGTTTGAAGGGGTGGTGAAGACCACAACATTTTCCCTTTAAGAAAAGCAAGTATGACAGCTCACAAGCCTAGTGAACCAAGGTAAGAAACTTTTCTTAAATTCATTTACATGTTATCTGTTTAAAAACTGATTACTGTGATTGAGTGTTCTTAGTGCACAAGGAACAAAGATGGGGACAAAATCAATTTGCCCTAGCTATGCCCACCATTTTTTGCCCTCCACCCTTGTTGTCCCACTGGACAACAGCCCCCATTGCAACCAAGTGCTGCAAATTTCAAATTTTGTGTGCTGTCCTGTATGTTCATAGATCCATGCTGCCCCCCTCCCCCGCTCTCCACTCTTTTTGAGAATAGTGGTTGGTAGATTTGTGGATCAGAGAAAGTTTGAAATAGAAATGGTTATGATAGTTCAAGTCATCAGTGCTAGGTGGTTCGTGTTTTAATGTTCCTCAGTAGACTTTTGTCACATCTGACATAGTTTAATTTTGTACTTTTTAAAAGTAGTATGTTAAATATCCACTTGCTTATGCATTAGTTAGATTGTGTATGCAGATCTCATGACTAAAATGAACATTATATTATTATTATGCTTGTTATTGTTTATGTATTTACATTTTTACCAAAACAACCTACAGGTGGGCACAATTTTGTATTCTTGCCTTGGGCACAAAATTAGCTAGTTACAGCTCTGCTCGAACTCTTTCTCCAGTAATGGTCACAAAACTTGAGCCTCTCCTTTCTAGAGTCTCTGGGAGTTGGCTTTAAAGTTACAGCACCAATATACCACACTTTCCTTCTCTTACAGAAGAAAGGAAGATGTAACTAAGATCACTGCAGAAGACAGAAAAGCCAAAGCAGAGGAGTAAGGATGACTTGGTTACTGTACATGATCTCTCAAATAGTTTTACATGTTCCAGTGCTACCAATGCTACTCTTCAGTTGGAAATATTTTATTGACTTGGTAGAAAATAGGTGACTACACTGAAAGAGCACAATTTGTAACAACGAACTGCCGGCTTCCTGCGGGTTTGGGGGTGGAGCCTGGTGACAGCAGGGGTTGGGGAGAGGAGGGGCCCCAGCAAGGTATAATGCCACAGAGTCCACCCACCAAAGCAGCCATTCCCCCCTCCCCCAGGAAACTGATCTCTGTAGTCTGGAGATCAGTTGCAATTCTGGGAGATCACCAGTGCTCACTTGGAGGTTGGCAACCTTAATGGTGAGGTGATTTTAATTTTTATTTGGGTGGCATCTCTAACTATTTGATATGGAAATCATTTTCATATTCACCTACATGAAACATGAGATGTCTGTGTAAAGGCTCTACCATGCCATTTCAGTATGTTTGAACTGGTCCTCAGACTGGGGAAAATTGTATGTTGTTGCTAAGCAACCATCCATTTGCACAGGTTATTCCTTGCTGAAGTGATGAGAAGGTCTGCAGGCCTGATCTTCCTTTTTCCCTTCCTGGCACACACAGAGGCTGACAGGAAGCTGTTACAAAGCTATAGTTAAGGAGGAAAACAAAGACTATGGTTGGAGGATTCAGAGCTGGAAAATGGGGCAGAGAACTGAAGAGTAACATTTGACTCTTTAAATGACGTGCAGAATTGAAAAATGTTGCTGCCAGCCAGGAATATTCATCTCTCTTTCATTTCAAATTACTTAGATGTCTTCTCATCTCTTATAACTGGTCACACAGTATATAGAGACGTATACAATGGAATTTAGAGCGATAATATAGACTCTGGAAATCATTCAAAACTCCTTCCTTCCACAGCTATTTTTGCCTTGATTTCATCCACTGAGGTAGTTCTGTCATTTGGCTTGGTCCTGTCATGTCTTTCACATATTTTTTTCTTTTTGCTGTACATTGTTCCCCTGGCCTCCTGAATGTATGTGCCACACACAGAGGAAATAGAGTCGTCATAGTAACTTGAGGTGGAAATGATATCCTCAAGGCTGAGTAGAAATGCAAGAGGGCCTTCTTTCTCTCATCGCCACAGAATGTATTTTGCACATTCGATGACAAACTTCACTGACTGAATCCGCATAGGCTTAACATACTGTCAAAGTATTGTTACTGTCAGATCTCTGTTTCTGTGGTTAGGGATTCACCATATTTACAGTTTCATACATCTCCAACAATATGGAACAATACAGACTTTGGTAAGAATATCAAAAGACTGCAGACCTATCACTAAATACATAATAGTGGCTGTAAACACTTTCTATTGGGCCAGGTTTTTAGTTTATAACAAAGAAAGGCAGAGAGCTGCTGTCGAGCACATGCAACATAAAATATAGAATAATGTATACTGTATGATTATACAAAAATAATAGTGCAGTGGTTCCCAATCTGTGGGCTGGGGACCCCTGAGGGGCGGAGTTATTGCAAGGGGTCTGTAAATCCATCCAGCTTGGAAGGTTTCTGCCTTCCCCTACTTGTACCTTCCACCCAGGCTTGCCTCCATGGCTGCCATGACCCCCCCCCGCCCGACTCTGGGTCACTGTGGCCGGCAGCTGAGCATCACCTGCCAGCTGGATTGCTGTAGTGTAGCCCACCTCCCCAACTGGGTCTTCCTGCTCTGTGGCCCATTCCAGGCAGGCAGCACTGAGACATTCTCAGCTAGAGGCCTCCAGGTGTGCACTGCCCCAGTCAGGGCTGCTTTCCTGCTCACAAGGAGAACCGCTCTTCATGGGAGGCTTGAGTGGGACGTATTAACTACCATCAACCACCCCCTCCCATCCCCAGTGACAGGTGGAAATGCCAAAGACTTGAATGGTGTTTCATTGGTGGCTTTCTTAAGGACCCATCAATTGACTTCCCTAGGGCCCCCCCAGCCCCCAGGTGGGATTCCTAAGGCAGCCCCGGTTGCAACCAAGGGGGAAAAAACTCTAAATGAGTCCCCCGGGGTCCTGGCTGATTCAGATCTGTCTTTTGGGTTTTGGACTGATCATTATATCTGTCTCGGAGAGTTCTTGCCATCATGTTTCTGGCTAACCTTTCCAGGAGGGACAGAGTGCCGTAAAGGCTGCGGGAGAGAGGCCAGAGGAAAAGGGCTAGGGGGGGCAGACTGCCGTGCGGTGACATTCAGGCACCCCCAAGGCAATGTGCCCACTGCCCCCTTCAGGCACTTGGGGCAGAAGCATGTGTGGCACTCCATCACCTTTGTGTGTTGCTGGCTTTCAGGAACGCTACCTGCTGCTGCTGCGGATCCTCCGGGCTCCTTCCTTCCATCAGGCTGAGAAAGAGCAGTTCTACCCTTCCCCTCCAGCTCTGGCAAAGGGGCTGGGGAGTGGGCAGCGGCGGGGGGAGTAAACTTCCAGTCTGGCCCAGCAGAGCAGCCTGGCTTGCTCCATGGATCGGATGTGATCTCTCTCTTTTTATCATCGCCTAGGCTGGGGCTCCTGCTTAGATGGGTGTTAGGGCTGGCCATGGAGGGCCCCCCATAAAAACCATGGGGGGCAGCCCCTGCCGTAGCTATGGGCCTGCCCCCCTCATGTCTGGCAGCCTGGGGAGGCTCAGACAGCATTTTATTCATTTTGATTTTATTTCAGTTTATATACTGCTAGGGTTGCCATCCCCCCAGTGGGGCTAGGGGATCCCCCAATTTTGGGAGCCCCAATCCACTGCCAGCCAGATGGCCAGCAGGGGAAGTCCCACCCCAAACACCAGTGTCCCACAGAGACACCACCTATGCAATGACATCACTGGTAGTGATGTCAATATCTGGGGGGGAACTCTATAGTTATCATACAAGGAGCTGGGAGACCCCCACTGCAGCAAAGGTGAGATTTGGCAACTCTATATACTGCTCAAAGTGCTTCACAACAATATTAAAACAGAGATAATAAATATAGTTAAAACAATATAAAATACCACAGAGTATTAAAAGCAAACAATTTACAACTGATAGCAATGGATCCAGCATTAAGCCCCCCAAATACACTTAACTGGGAAGAGCCTGATGGAAAAGCTCAGCCTTTCAGCCCCTATGTGTTGGTGTGAGCGACTCGGCATGCCTGGAGACTGTGAGGTGCTACATCACTCTAAGAGTGTATAGGCATTATCTCCTTGATTGGGGTACCTCTCTTTGTCTTAACCTGTCTGTGCAGGTCTCTACTGTAGATACAATGCCCTCAAAGTCCCACATACATGATGTTGTATTAGCTGGCCATTTATGATAGGGGGAGTACTCTCTCCTTTTGTCTGCAACCTGAATGTGAACTGGATCTACTTGAATAAATGTAAGTTTACTTTTGGGGGGCAATATACTTCTTGGGAGATTTATTTATTGCACTCTCCTTCTTGACCACATCTGGGTAGCCTGGTAAGTGTGGGGAAGAAGGGGTCACCCCAAATAGTTCATGCATCTAAAGCGAGCTCTGATTGAAGAAAACTCATGTTGGAATAAGTTTTATTTCTTGTTAAGGTGTCACTGGACTTCCCATTTATTTTGCCACCTACATTTGCAGTTGTGGAAAAGACCTGCAGCTCAGCATCTGTGCCCAGGGATGTGACAGTGTATTCTGGAGATGAGGTCCCCTTTCCTTCAGCCCAAGTGCCATTGCTAAAGCCATGCAGATAGGGCAGCCAGGCTTTCCTTGATGATGCCTGGATCCAGCACTACTGAGAATTCTCTCCACTAGGAACATTGCATATTGCACTTTAATCTTTATTATGATATCTGTGAGCTTCTTTAGCAGCCAACTTACCACTGAAAGGCAAGATTAAAATTGCAGGGCCTGCAAAATGGAGCCGCCAGGCTTTTGGAGCTGCCACCTCCACTACCACCACCACCCCTACCATCACTGCTATTACAACTGCAACTATTGGTGGTACTATTAGTAACAACTGATTGGTGGAAGCCTTGAGCCATAAGTCCCTGTGACCACCAACTGGCCCAGCCGTTCCCCCTCCTTCTACAACTGAAGTGGACTAATAGAACTTAAGGCAACATTGGAATGCTAGCACTTTAATATTGCTGATTTTAATACTGTTTTATGTCACTGCATTATTTATTAATGTGACAAACTGTGTTTTATGTATTACAGAATTTTTTATGCTGTTGTGAGCTGCCCTGAGCCAGCCTAGGCTGGAATGGATGGGACAGAAATTGATAAAATAAATAAATAAAAATATTTCCACCAATTGTTCTGTCAAAGAGTGAAAGCTTATTGTGTATCCAAGTGAATTCCCATGAGTACAGACTAACTGCTGTGTTAGGAAAGAGGTCATTTTAGGCAGTAATTCCAAATTATACAAACAAGCAAAAAATGTGCATCCACCCATTTCAGTTTTATCAGTAGACCTAGCTGCCTGGGAGAAGGCTTCTGGCCTTGAAAATGTCTTAATCATGCTGGTGAGACTCAGAAGGAATGCAGCTCTATTGATTCTCCTGTATCTCTCATAGCTTTCAATACCATTCACCCTTCCAGATTGCAAGTATGACATCTGTGCAAACTGCTGAGAGCGGTCAGCCAGGTCTTCAGCAAGAACTCTGCATTATGCTATCATCATCATCATCATCAAAATATTTCATTCTCAACATGGCCAAATCTATGGATACATAAATCTAGAGACTGGAGCTATGAACAGATAAGACAGATCTTTCTACAAACTTAAAAAATAACCCAGGTTTACAAAGAAAAGAAAAGCTGAAACCTAAAAACAAAACAAAACAAAAACTGTAGGGACTTGGGTTAATATGGTGGTTAAAATGGAAATTGCTGTTTTGTGTCATTACTGTTATTCTCTGGAACAGTAACACAAATCCAAGATTCTTAGGTATTATGAAAACCCACTCCTAGAATCATAGAATCACAGAGCTGGAAGGGGCCATACAGGCCATCTAGTCCAATCCCCTACTCAATGCAGGATGAGCCTAAAATATCCCTGACAAGTGTTTGTCCAGCTGCTGCTTAAAGACTGCCAGCGAGGGGGAGCTCACCACCTCCCTAGGCAGCTGATTCCATGGTTGCACAACTCTTACTGTAAAAAAACATTTTCCTAAGATCCAGGTGGTACCTTCCCACCCTTAATTTAAACCCTATCCTCTGCTGCCATCAGGTACCTGCCCTCCTCTGAGTGACAGCCCTTCAAATAATTAAAGAGAGCAATCGTGTCCCCTCTTCTCCAGACTAAACATTGCCAAGTCCCTTAGCCTTCCCTCATGGGGCTAGGTCTCCACGCCCTCAATCATCCTTATCATTCTCCTCTGCATCTCTTCCATTCTGTCCACATCCTTTTTGAAGTGAGGCCTCCAGAATTGCACACAATACTCCAGGTGCTGTCTGACCAATGCAGTGTACAGCAGGACTATGACATCTTGTGATTTGGATGTTATGCCTCTGTTGATACACCTCAATATCACATTAGCCTTTTTTGTCACTGCATCACAGTGGCTGCTCATATTTAACTAATGGTCCACCTGTATCCCAAGATCTTGTTCACACACAGTGCTACCCAGAAGTCAATACCCGATCCAGTATGTGTGTTGCTCATTTTTGTTACCCAGATGAAGAACTCAGCACTTATCCTTGTTAAAATGCATCTTCTTCACTTCCGTTCATTTTTCCAGTGTGTTCAGATCTCGTTGAATTCTATCTCTATCTTCTGGTGTGTTTGCTGCTCCCTCCCATTTGGTGTCATCTGCAAATTTAATGAGTAGCCCTCCATGCCCTCTTCCAGATCATTTATAAAAATATTGAATAGTACTGGACCTAGAACTGAGCCCTGTGGCACCCAACTGGACACCTCCCTCCATTCAGATGAAATGCCATTGACAACTACTCTTTGAGTGTGGTTCTCCAACCAGTTCCCTATCCACCTAACTATCCTAGAGTTCCATCCACAGTCCTCCAGTTTACCCATCAGAATATCATGGGGAACCTTGTCAGAAGCTTTAATGAAATCCAGGTAAACAACATCAACAGCATTCCCTCCATCAAGTAAGCTCATAACTTGATGAGAGAAGGAAATGAGTTTGGTCTGGCAGGACCTGTTAGGGACAAATCTGTACTGACTTCTGTGGATCACCAAGTCATCCTTCAGATACTCGCAGACTGATCCCTTTAAAATCTGTTCCAGTATCTTGCCTGGGACAGAGGTCAGACTGACTAGCCTGTAGTTTCCCAGGTCACCCTTCCTCCCTTTTATGAAAATGGGGATGACATCTACCCTCCTCCAGTCTTGTGGCACATTTCCCATTCTCCAACAGGTCTGGAAGATGATGGAAAACATTCTGCATTGTTTTTCATCTGGAACATTTTGTATTGTTTTTTTGTCTTTTGTGCTGTTTGCAGCTACAGCATGTGCTTGTGTTTTTTCTTTGATTCTACTGATTTCCCAAACAATAGAATTTCTCCTTTCCAATCAGATCCTTGAAAAGAAAGATCACAGACTGCTTGCAGTGAATTGCCCTTGAAGACAAGATGCAGAGAGCTGCAGTTCTCTTTCCCTCCCTCCTGGGGGAGGGAATGAAGTTCTTTTGTTCTTTGCAAGTAATATGGCTTGGAAAATAGACAGCTGGGTGCACCTTGTTCTGAGGCCTGTAGAACCTGACCCCTTGGTCCAATTTGCTTGAAACTTGGAGGTTTCTTAGTTGACTAGCAGTGCTCACTTTCCCACACTTTTGGTGTCATTTGATTGAAAACTTCCACTCCAGCCCCTCTGAAAAGTCCTTCATAGGTGCATGAGAATGCAATTAAGATAGGTGGGGGCAGCTTGTTCAGAGGCTGGTAGAATTCGACCCTGTTGCCCAATTCAGTTGAAATTTGGGGGTTCTTTAGTGGACAGCAGCTTGCACTCTGTTGCAATTTTTATGTTGTTTCATTGAAAAAAACACTCTAGCCCCCCTGAAAAGTTCCCCTATGCGAAAAAATAATGGCAAATCAATACAAAGGGATGGGGGAAGTTTGTAAAGGAAGCCACTTTCACTTAGTGATTGGAGGGGGAAGACCACAACAAAGAAAGATGGCAAATTCGGAGTTTTAAGTGGAAAGGTAAAAAAATATTGTTAGCCACTCACTGTATGAGGAGGAAAATGCTAACAGTTTTTTATTCCTATAATGCTATGGCCATCCAGAGCTCTCTTGCTATGGTGCTGCTTGACTGCCATTTTAGAAATCTGTAGAGAGAAGTGCAGCTGCACGGAGAGGCACCTATTTTGGGGTCTGTAAAACTGGACCCCTTTATTCAATCTTCTTGAAAATTAGGGGGACTTCATGTTACAGGGAGGACTGTGCCTTGTGCAAACTTTATGCTATTATCTTTACAAATAGCAGTTCCAGATCCTCAAATAATTCCCCATTGAAAATAATGGTCCAGGACTCTGGAACCACAAGGATTTGAATCCTAAACTGGTAATGTACTACCCAAAAATAAGAAAACATGGTAAAAAAATCCCCTGAAGCCATTTTTCTCAGTACACACCCCTACTTGCTACTATGCAACTTGCATGACCTACCCAGACCCACCTGATAGCTACCATTCTGCAGCAGCCACTCCATGAAAGCCAGTGCTGCATAGTGGATAGAGTTTCAGACTAGGATCTTGGAGACCCAGGTCTGAATCCCCGCTCTGACAGAGAAGTATGCTGGGTGACCTTGGGCCAGTCACACACACCCTCTCAGTCGGAGCTACCTCACAGGGCTGTTGCCAGGATGAAAAGAAGTGGAGAATATTGTAAGTGACTTGGTGTCATGAAAGTGATTCCCCAGTGTATGTAAGTGTTTGCATTTATCTTTGAATTGCCATCCTGTAAAAAGCAGAACCCCATGTATAAGTGTTTCCTGGATTGTTATCTAAGACATTAAAGAGCTTTACCTACCAAGCACCTGTATGTAGTTAGCTTATAATGTAATAGCTAGCAGCTGGGAAGTGTCAGGGTAATTGTTTGACAGTTTGTCATCTACAGCTCAGATGTCAGTTTTGACAGCTAGTGATCTAGATCTCATCTTAGATCAACTAGATTAAGTGACTGATCATGCTGATTGGTTGCTTAATTAGCAAGTGACAGCTGGCCTAGCATGTAAGGCAAGGATGAGAAAACAAGGGTGTAGACTTTCCAGGGGGAGGGACTGGGCCAGGGCCATTGCTAGATCCTTAAAAGAACTGAGGCCCAGTGACATCATAGGGAGGAGCCAGTGACATCACAGGCCATTGTCATTATCTATGGAGGCGGAGCCATGTGGGATTTAGGAAGGGACTTATTGATTTTGACACCAAATGTTGCGTTTAAAACACTCTTAAATCCAGGGTCAGAACTCCCTGTTTATATGGTTTATCTGTGGCATATGAACTCAAGAAAAATGAACTCAGGCTGCTTTCATACAAGGGGTGTTTTAAATTTCAGGGACTGTAATTCCACTCTGGGGGCTGTCAGTCTAGTCCCAGAGCATAGATTCTATTCCTAGGGACTGTCTTTCTACTCTGGGAGCTGTTGTTCCAGTCCCAGAGTAGCCTATCTGGGCCCAAAGACCTTAATGGTCTTTCCACTTTTTCTTTGCAACTTATTTTGTCCTGCAATGTATTTCAATGGAGCCCATGCAAGTCAATTGGCATTCCTGGCTCCCATTATCTCCAATGGGCCTTCAAGCCTCTCCCATGGTTTCCAATGGACAATCCTGTCATTCCTTTTATGCATCCCAGTTAGCTGTCCCTTTGAAACTGTACAACACCATTTTGAGTAACAGCAAAATGAACAGCATGAACATGTACAGAGTGCACATTTCTTGCCAATGTTCTTTCTGGGCTGCACATAGGACAAAAGGAAATTTTAAAAGGCATGCCCCCCTCCCAATCTTATTTATGCAGATGGGTTTACCATTTAAAAAAGAAATGGAAATTGAAAGAAGAGCTTAGGAATGGTTGAAGTAGCCCCCCCCCCATGGAAAAAAACCAACTGTTCTCAATCAAGGATATACAGACCCAAGTAAAATAAAATAGAGACACATTTTCCCTCAAAATGTAAATTGGAGCCCAGCATTGGGCCCAACAGATGCTTTGCAGTCTGACTATTGCTACATTGAAGGTGGGTGGGGACAGCCAGGGTTAAGGACTATACTTTCTTTTCTGACAGATGCCAAACATATTCAAGGACTGATATGTTCTGGATATCAAAAACCTTAGTTATTAACCTAGAGTGTGCAAAGATACAATCAAAAACCTGATGGATCCAGCTGCAAGAGACCTCTTCCTGTTGCAAGGAATGTTATCAAATCTCTTTCCCCACTCAGCTTTTCCTTTCTCCAGAGATCTGTCTTCCTAAAGACTCTCTAGCACAGAGGTATCAAACTCGTTTGTTATGAGGACAGATCTGACATAAATGTCACTTTGTCGGGCTGGGCCATGTGTGCCATAAAATGTAATACAAAGTACCGGAGTTATAAACTTTATAAAGATGATTTCAGATGCTGAATGGCAATAGCCAGCTTGATTGGATTGGGTGTGATATGCAGAGCAGTAGTAGGAGTAGAGATATCAGCACTGATAATGAAACAAAAAACCTAGGTCTCAATTTGGTACAAGAGGATTCAGTCCAGAAGGGTGCAAAGAATAAATGGAAATAAGTCTGAAGTGAGCAGTGACTCATAAAAGCACATACCCTACCACAATTTTGTTAGTCTTTAAAGGTGCTACTAGACTCTTACTTTTTCTACTGCTATTACAAACCACAACATTCAAAAACCAGTGGGGGGACACTGAGTCAAAATCTTCATTGAGTTATCTACCACTGCTACAAGTGGGTGGCTGCTGATCTTACCAATTTACAAAGAACCACCTTTAGAAGGCTCTGTTCAGATGACCAGAAATGTGGGTACTCTAAGCCATGAAGAGAGAAGAGAAGAGAGAGAAGAGATTGGATTTATACCCCGCCCTTCACTGCCCAAAGGCGTCTCAGAGCGGCTTACAAACTCCTTTCCCTTCCCCTCCCCACAACAGACGCCCTGTGAGGTAGGTGGGGTTGAGAGAACTTCTGATAGAAACTGTCCTTGAGAGAACAGCTGTGCCAGAGCTTGTGACTGACCCAAGGTCACATCAGCAGGTGCAAGTGGAGGAGTGAGGAATCAAACCCGGTTCTCCCGGATAAGAGTCTGCACACTTAACCACTATACCAAACTGGCTCTCTTCCAAACTGGCTCTCTTGTAGGGCCTTGTACATGGTAACCAGCACCTTGAATGGAGCCCAGTGACTGCAGGAAAGTTTTTTCTAGCACAAACACATATGAAGCTGCCTTATACAGAATCAGACCCTTGGTCTGTCAAAGTCGTTACCATTAACTCAGACTAGTAGCAGCTCTCCAGGGTCTCAGGTTGAGGTATTTCATATCATTTACTGCCTGGTCCTTTAAACTGGAGATGCCACAGCAAAATATAGAGCCCTGAACAATTTTTGGATATTGTAAAGAGGTGCCCAAATAACAACAGCCAAATAACATCACAAGACTGGGGTAGGGAAGAGGTGGCACACTCCCCAACAGCTTTAATTTGAACAGCAAGTTCTAAAGGGAGAGCAGAGGGAATTGATCACAGAGAAGGTTCAGGATTGTGAAATGTTTTCCAGAATATTTCAGCACCAGCCAAAAGGTATAGTAAGCCATCATACCATCTACATATTGATGCATGGAGATTTTCTGCAAGCTTACCCTTCCCCAGACCCATTGCATTCAGGCTATAAAACATGATCAAGGAATGCACCCAAATACAGAGAGGAAAATTATATTCTGCATCAGTAATTCATGGTCTGATGTGGGAACCGATCCCAGCTCAGGATATTTCCAGAGGAGTCTACACTTTATTTATTTTTATCTGCAGCTTAACATCACAGGATCAAATGCCTTTGTCTCTTGTAAACATATTTCCATCTCCTACACTGGGATCCAGTAAAAAGTCTAAGCCCTGCATTTATTTGGGTTATGAATTGCTGTAATTAATGCAGCCATTGATTGCTTCCCCCAACTTTCCCCTAAAGACCATTTCCATTTTTAATTCATAGAAAAAGCAAACAAAATTAGAATCCAGACTTCTGGGCCACCTTTTAAGACCAACAAAGTTGTATTAAAGGCTGGAGTGCACACTTCCTCAGATATTAGTTCCTTGGCTGACCCACACATACTGAGAACAAGAACACAGAGTGAATTGCCCAACCCCTGCCACAGCAGTCCTGGTGGTGGTGAGAGGGGCCCGTGGCTCCATCCTCATCCAGAGACTCCAGTGCCACCTTTTAAGACCAACAAAGTTTTGTGCAAGGCTGGAATGCACAAAGGGGCTCCTGGCTGCATCCTTCCCTTCTCCCATGGCTCCTTTGAAGGCAGAGGTATGGCCCGGGGATGGGGGTGAAAATCCATGCACCCACCCCCACCCAGCCATCCACTTCTCCCGGGAGCAAACAGGTTATAGCATGCAAGGCAAGAAAGCTGGAGTCTAGAGACTCCAGTGCCATCTTAAGACCAACAAAGTTTTGTGCAAGGAAGGGTCAGCATGGCCCTTGAGGCGCTCCTGCTGGCCCTGGGAAATGGAGAGTCGGAAGAAAAGGGCTCCAATGTCAGTGGCACTTTTAAAGACATTGTGGGTGTGTTCAGACGGATCTTTTGATCTGCCATAGGAACGACTCCCTTGCGGATCAAAAATGCACGACCAGACAGAAACATCTGGGAAATATTCCGGTCCCATAGGCATCCCGTTCTGCTGCACCTCCAATCCTGATTTAAAAAGTAGCAGTTTCAATGTAGGGTTTTCGCTTACCCACGCAACAACTGCAGACTTTCTTCCGTCTGGTCACTCCATTAGCATGCGATGCTCCCGTCGGCTCGGTCTGACGTCAGACCGAGCCGACGGGGGCGCGATTTTTAAAAAAATTGAAACCCCATGTGCGCTTTAACGAGGAAACGCATTCAGCGATAAGCGCTACGAGGAATGTAATATTCATGCTTATTTCTTTTAGGGACAAGATGTTACCGCGATGGGAGATGGAGGGGGGGAAGGACTGTTCTAACTTGCAAAATAGTCCCTCCATTGATCATGATGGCAATGGCAAGGGGGAGGACTGGGACTTTGCTGAAAACCCTCCGCGATCGCCTCAGTTCTCCAAGGAGGCGCAGCCTTGCCTATGCGAATGTACAAAACTTTTTTTAAAAAAATCCTCGGTGGATGCCGTGTAGACAAATCACGGTGGGAACAACGCACGGTGAGGCTATTTCATGGGGGGGCGTCTGGTCGTGCTAGGCTGGATTAAAAAAATCGGGATAAAATTTTAGGAGGGCTCATGGCGCGATTGACTGGCCGTCTGAACGCAGCCACAGACAGTTTTCTTCTGGGTGTAAGTTTTCCTGGGCAAGCATACTTTCTCTGTGCGCACACGGGAAACCAGCAAAGCCAGCCTCCACGTGCAGCCCTCCAAGCTCCTCTCCAGGTTGAACTGAGGGCTGCTGGGGGTGGGGCTTAGCCCTGACTTCTGTCCCATTCCTGCTGGGGGAAGGGAGAAGCCCCGGCTCAAAAAGACATTCCTGCCCCTGACAAACACAAGCACACACACATCGCTTCCCCCTTCTCTCTCCCCCACCCCGTGGTCACACATACACACAGGTCAATATACATGTGAACTTTCTCTTCTTTTTACAAGTGCAAAACGACCCTCCAGCTCCTCCTCCCCAAAAATCACCCGGCTTTCCCTCACAGCAGATCCCCAGCCAGCCTCTCTCTCGCCCAGTTCCCTGGGACTTACTCACTCCCCATGAAGTGTGCCTTGGAGGGCAGCCTCCATGCCAACTTGTCCCTCTGGCTCGCCTCCCTCCCTCCAGACACATTCCAGGCTCCTGTCTCACAACCACATTTTTACACTCCTTGACCTCCCCCCGGTTCCATCCCCCCTTGCTCTTTAGCGCACACTCTTTTGCCAGCCAAGCCCCACCCATGACATAAAAAATGGCATCCTGGCAGTGGGGACTTCGCTGGGCTGGCCCTTCCTCAGACTCGGAGGCCAGGTAGAGTTTCAAAGGCACCTCTGGAGGGACTTGCTCAGCTCGATGCAAATACAAACGATTTGTACTACGAGCGCAGCCCGCCCTTGCTCCAGTTGGTAGGTGGGGATGTTTTGGGGGGAGACAGAGGGGGCAGGGCAGGTGGAGGAGGGTCAATTTTGCAGCAATGGTGGGCAGCTGCAGGAAGAGGAGGAGGAGCTGGCGGTGCCTGAAGCCAGGCATATCCCCCTGCCCCTCACCTACACTGCATGCAAGCGCAGTGCACTGCTGGAGCTGGGGCAGCCTCCTTGCCTTCTGCCCAGCTGTGGCTGCTGCTGCTCCTTAGCCAGGGCCTGGGGTCAAGAAGGCATGGGGGCGCGATGGCGGTCAGCACATGGCGCTGCAGGGGGGAGGGTTGCTCTCGGGGGGCACTCAGTACCTTCAGGGGTGGTGCAAGCTCTTCCCCCCCTGAAGATTATGCCTATGTGAGGAAGCCAGAACACTCAACGCATATGATGCAGAGAGAAGCTAATATCATGCTGGTGGATGCAGGCTTTTGAAGAGCGCGTGAAGCTGGAAGAAGGGCCTTCACACTCTTCAGAACTTCCACTCTTGCATCATTGGTGTTAGGAGGACTGCTAATCTTTTGTAAATAAATTTCTAAAATTCTGTTTTTAAACACTGGAGTGAGTTACTAGCCCAGAACCCAAATTTAGTTTATTTCAGTGCTAAAAACTTAAAGCTACCAAAAAGATGTTTTTAATAGGGATTGATTAATTCCTATTTTTTACAAAATCTTGTCCAGTTGACATTGTTGGGGCACTTGGTATACTCATAGAGGAGATAAAGTAGAGTATGGATTAAATAATGTATCTGAAGATGGGGGTCAGTTAAAAGGTAGGTTGGTGGGTGGGTGGGAATAAGAGAAGGAAGTAGAGAAAGGTGAGCATTTGAGGGCCGTCAAGTGGAGGGAAAAAGAAAATAGTGTGAGGAAGGAGATACAGAGGGAAATGAGGTGTCCCGCTACAAGTCCACTCAACTGGGCCTGGCCTGGCAGTCAGCACCTTGCATAATTTTCCTGGGTAGAGGCTGACAGAGAGTGGAAAGGACAGAAAACCGAAGCTAGAGGGGTAGATATAGGTAGGTTGGATGGTGGGTGGGAATGAAGTAGGAAAAGGGAAGAGGCTATGGGGGCTTTCAGGAAATGGAAAGAGGAAATAACAGGAGAGAGGAAAATGAGATGCCCCCTGCAGGTGCTTGTGGGTCCCCTGCATGTTCTCAACATGCCCAGAGAAACTACATGCTTTGCGAAAGGAGTTCTGAATATCTTTGCAGAGACTCCATAAGCAAACTTCTCCTTCAGCACGCAGGCATCTTCTCCCCCCCACTTCTACTAGATGCTGCATTTATGCTCTCCAGCATAACAAAAGAACTGCTTCCATGAAGGGATTAGGCGGCTGACATGTACCAGATAAGCCCATCACTGAGACGATTGTTGGACTATCAACACTAATAAACATAAGAACATAAGAGAAGCCAATGTTGGATCAGGCCAATGGCCCATCTAGTTCAACACTCTGTCACACAGTGGCCAAAAATACCAGGTGCCATCAGGAGGTGCAGTAGTGGGGCCAGGACACTAGAAGCCCTCCCACTGTTGCCCCCCCAAGCACCAAGAATACAGTGCATCACTTGTCCCAGCCTGAGAGTTCCCATCTATACCTTGTGGCTAATAGCCACTGATGGACTTCTGCTCCATATGTTTATCTAATTCTAATCTAATTCTAATGACCCTAGCCGTTCCAGCTATTGTCTCCCAAAGGTGGCACTGTTAGTATGTATAGAAGTAATATTGCCCAACCATTAAGTCCCCTTCCTCCTGAAACCAGTTTTTGTGTTGAAACTTCCTGGGGACTATGTGACTAAAGACACCCACCCCTAATCAAGCCAAGGTATAAAAAGAGAGACTCCCCATTGGTCTCTTTCTCACTTCCTCTCTACCTGACCCCACCCTACCTTGCTGACTCTCAGTTTAAGCACTGCCCAGAGTCTACCATTTATATTGCTGGTCAATATATGGCCCTTTCCCCTTTTAGCCTCCCTTTATTTTTCGCTGCAGGATCGCTTCATATTGTTGGACAGGTAATTATTGCCCAACCAACGAATTTCTCCTGCTAATGCAAACATCTCAGTACCTTTTTGTCTAATTTTCTTAGTTTTGTATTGTTGTGTGTATGCTTGGATTTTATTGTATGTGTGTGCAGACTCCCTAGTAAAGAAACTATTTCATTAAGATCTGGTCTCTGTGTCTATTTCTGGAAATCTGGACTAAGTGGGACTCCTGTATACATAGATTAATGCTCCCTTATATGCCTATTACCATTTAATATTCATATTCCCCACATTTATTAATAAATTAAGGCAATTTGGCTAACAAAAGCTGACAGCCAGTGTGGTGCAATGGTTAAGATGGTCAAGGGTCTGGGTGACCCAGGTTCAAATCCTCACCCTGCCATAGAAGCTTGCTGGATGACTTTGGGCCAAGCATATTATCTCAGCCTCACCTACCTCATGGGGTTGATGTAAGGATAAAAAGGAAGATATATAATCTGGTTTGGATCCCCAGTGGGGAGAAAAATGTGGTACAAATGAAATAAATAATAAAGCTGAAGAAAGCTTTCATTGGCTGATGGGTGGGTGGGATGGAGAAAAGGAAGCAGAGAAAGGGCAGAGGATATGGGGGTTGCCAGAAGAAGGAAAAGGAGGAAGAGACGGGAAAATGAGCCCCACCACAAGTTATTGCTGGTTCCCTGTTTGTTGTATCTAATTCTCAACATGACCCCAGCCGATTTCAATTGACTAAAACTATGGTGAAGTTATTAATTGCATATCAAACCTGGCAATATGGTAAGATTGTGCATCTGGGATTAAGTAAACCTGATCTAGATGGGATTGCACTCACCCTGAAAAAGTAAATTAGAATAAGGGGAATTTATACAGGAAAAGTTGAGAAAAAGCCACATAATCCTAATTCCCAGTCTTTATCTATGAAACTTGGGGGGAAATTACCCTATCATATCTGCATTGGCCCTCTAGAAAATTTTGTTTCAGAACTCAACCAGCAGTGGATTCAACAACATATACAGTTCAAAGTTTTTATACTCTACTTTAGAGAACAATTATAGTAGTTAGAGCTTATTTTACCTCTCATTATGGGGAGATATTTTTTCCCTTGGTTTAACAAACATGGTCAGATGCTCTACAATCAACAATCGTTCATGAGACCCAAAACAGTAAGAAGCAAGTATGATGCCTCATGAAAGAGCTTTCCACTGTGAGCCATTTAATACCAAATTATTTAATACATCCTTGCTTATCTCTTTACTGTCAACCCATTTGCATCACAATGAATAGTAATAAGGCTCTAAATGCTGTTCGTTCATGGCCAGACAACACTCTTTCGTCAAGGTGACATGCCCTGTCTTTTCCACTTCAACAAAATGACCACTTTTAGGCTGGAAAAAATGATTACAATACATTTTTCAATAGGATCCTGTTTCTTCATTCTTACCTCTTCATAAGTTTCGGTGAGCATTCCCTTTCCAAGTTGGACGATGCATGCTTCACGTGCATGGCATTGTAGGATGTGTGAGTGTACTCATTTTCATCACTGTAGTCAGGGCCAAGCAATGTCCGAGCCCAAGTACCCATGTCATAAGGAGGAAGTGTCCCTCCAAACTCCGAAGGCAGGCAGTCAGGGTGTATTAGCTGGTGAAGGCTGTTCAAATTGTTACCATGAAGGAAGATCTTTAAAAAAAATACAGACAGCAGGCAAAAGACACTGTTAGTTCACTGTGATCAGTGGTTTCATGGACATTAACAAAACATTAAGGACTAATTGCAAGGGTGGACTATTCTCTTGTCTCTATCTGTCTCTTGAAACACACATGACTTGTGGTATCCTAAATGTTATTCCAGCATAAGCTTTAGGTGAACTAAAGCTAACATCTTCAGATGCAATGAATTGTCCACTATTGTCCACTATGTACTTTTCAGCTTCCTCCATGTAAAAAGGCATAATACAAATCTATATTGCACAAAGATATACAGTAAAAATAAGCAAAACAGATGGAGCAACTGCACTGCCCTCTAGAGAGTGGAATGTGTGGTCAAGTCACAGCTGACTTATGGAAACCCCATAGGGTTTTCAAGGCAAGAGACATTCCGAAATGGTTTGCCATTGCCTGCCTCTGTGTCACAACCTTCACATTCCTTGGTGTCCCTTCCAAATACTGACCAGGGCTGACCCTACTTAGCTTTCAAGATCTGATTAGATTGGACTAACCTGGGCTATTCAGATCAGAGTCCTGAAGAGAGGGTCAAGGACAAATTTGAGCTATGGTTCTGAGTGATTCTTATTCCTGCCTAGGGGACCAGCTTTTCTCATGGTGGGCCCATCCTTGTAATGAAACCCCACATCACCCCACATTAAAATTGGGAAGAGTGAGCTCTGCTGAAGAGCCTGTCCTTGAATACTGAGATAAGTGCTCCAAGGTACTACAAGGCCTTTTGAGAAGTTGCCCCAAGGCTGTGGAACTGGCTTCCTGCTGAGGTCAGAAAGTGCAGCCCACTGCTAACTTCTCAAGAGCCAGTTTGGTGTAGTGGTTAAGTGCGTGGACTCTTATCTGGGAGAACCAGGTTTGATTCCCCACTCCTCCACTTGCACCTGCTGATGTGACCTTGGGTCAGTCACAAGCTCTGGCACAGCTGTTCTCTCAAGGACAGTTTGTGTTAGAGTTCTCTCAACCCCACCTACCTCTGTTGTGGGGAGGGGAAGGGAAAGGAGTTTGTAAGCCGCTCTGAGACGCCTTTGGGCAGTGAAGGGTGGGGTATAAATCCAAACTCTTCTTCTTCTTCTTCTTCTTCTTTTTCTCATAAAAATGCAGTTTGCTGGTTTCAGCAGGCTGATTCTTGCTTGTATTTTTAGGTGAATAATTTTAATCTAATATGTTCTTGTTGGAAGTCTCTTTGAATTTTATGAATAAGGCCTGACGTTTTTTAGATATAAACAACTTAGGAAAGACTTAAATAACATACAAAAGGACAAGTTTATACAAACAAGGGAAGCCAATATAGCTTTTTTTCTTTCTTTTTTTTGCTGTCAGGTCATAGCTGACTTATGGGGACCATCCTTGGCGTTTCAAGGCAAGAGATGTTCAGAAGTGGTTTGCCATTGTTTGTCTCTTTGTAATGACCCTGGTATTCCTTGGTGGTCTGGTCTCCCATCCAAATACCAAGGCAGCAATGTTCCCTCTAAGCTATGGAGTCCTATGAGCAAAAATTCTACTTTGTGAAATACTGGCATTGTGAGGGACAAGTTGGCTACTGCATCAATTAATTTGCTCTGGAGCCATCCTTCTTGAGCTGAGACAAAAATCTGTGAGCTGGAGGCTAAAAAACTGTGAGCCAGCTCACACTAACTCAGCTTAAAGGGAACACTGCAAGGCAGATCCTGCTTAGCAACCAAGATCTGATGAGATCAGGCTAACCAGGTCAGTGGCTAAAAAAAAATGAGCTGTATGATTCAGAGGGATGCCAAATCAAACCTCGCTGCAGTCACAAACACATTAGGCTGCCTTAGCCCAGTCACTGTCAGTCTCAACCTCCCATTCTGCAATATGGTCTACCTTATACAGCTGTTGTGATGTTATTGTGATGATAAGACATATAAAGCACTTTGAACATCAAAAGTTCTCCTGGTGTTCAAAGTGCTTCGTCTGTATCAGCTGCAGTCCTACCTTGACACCAGCCCTGATAAAAATCATATACAATAGAAAGCAATACTTGCAGGCTCTTTGCCACAACTGAGTCCTGTTTTCACTCTAATTGCATTTGAAATTTGTATGCTTCAGGCAACATTATTCTTTCCCCTTTACAAGGAGGTGAATCAACAAAAGAAGTAAAGTGGGAAATTTCTTTCAAGGGTAAAATGACTGCAATGGGCAGAAAGCATACAGTCAAACAGTTCCTGTTGGACATTTCTCCTGGTCCTTATCTACCACAACTCTGAAAATGCTACATCTTCACTTAATCTATGAGTGTTTATAATATAAAATGGTGTCCTTTGTTTGTACATGATGAAAGGGTTGTTTTTGCTGCCTGGCCGTGATTCTGAAAATAACTCTCTCCTGCTGAAATATTGATTAAATGTTGGCTTTCGGCAAACTCCAGCTGAGGCATCAGGCCTTGCTGCTGTTCTGCGGCCACACAAAGCACACCACAAAGAGACTAGAGGAGGAGGCAGAGAAAAAACAGTATCACTACAGGCACTGCAGATGGGTTTCATTCTCTTAATTACCCTTTTCCTTGTCTTGTCTTTGAGAAAGGGCTTGATTAGTGTGTACAGGGCATGGATGTACCAAGGCTGGTTCACAAAATGGACGCCTCCAAAGCGAGCTGGAAAGCTGTCCTGTGGAGAAGAAAAGAATGGAAGCCAATTAATAGAGGCACCCAGTTAGATGGGCAAGCAGCAGGGCTCTAGTCAGGAGAACGTTTGCATGTTAATTGGTGTATTATGATCCAGTGTCTCCTTTACGATAAACACAGACACATAGCTTCTGTTTTAACAAGTTCTTGCCACTTCTTTATACAATTACAGGGGTTGTGTGTGTTTGAAACCAGCCAGATCTCAACCTGCCTTTCCTCATACTCATCCAGGCTGTCTGTGTGCATCTTGCTTTTCAAAAAGCACAGCATGAATGTGAGAGGGAACGTGTTTTCTAATTCCCCATTGTGTCACAGAGCCAAGTTCCCATATACCTCTGTGAACACAGCTCACCTCTTCACCCTCATGCCTTCTTCCCTCCCCCAAGCCATCATTACAATAGCTGAACTTTCTGGGTGAATGAACAGCACATTATGCAGAAGAGGACGGGTGGAAAATGTTGATAAGTGAAGCTGTCGAGGGAGAACAGCGTGACAACACCATGGAAACTGACACAGACAAGAGCTTGCTTTGGAGGTTTGTACAGATACTAAGCAAATTAGCATGCAGGTAGAGTAGCCTCTGTCAGTGATGGTTGCAGTCGCATGCAATCCCAGGTAAGCAGAATGGCATGTTTAGGAAAATGGCAGGCTTCTGGAGTGCCTTTACAAGTAATTCACTATCGCTAATGACGTCTGTACTCAGAGTCATAGGAATGTTAGAGAACAGTCTGGCTCCTCTGTCATTTTTTGAGCAGCAAGGCAGAAAAGCAAATTGTCTTGCTCCCTAAGAATGTGACATTCCTATCCTCCCTCAAGGGGAGGAGAGAAGGGGAAATGTTTACACAATATCAATTTCTACTACTTTTATTACCAGCTTATACTGGACTACCCTTAGTTTCCTGGTACACATGTCAGCATCATTTTGCAAAGAGTCAGCTTTAAGATACCATCACATTCAGAAAACTGCAACACTTTAATCACCTTAATTTCCAAATGGCTAGCTATTGGCCCTATGGGCAATATCATCTGGCAATTTTTAAATTGTGGTACAGTAAATAGTTTTCCCATAGTTCATTCATATGACAAATAATCATCATGGTTTTAAGTTGTACAAAAAAGAGGTATTCCCACACTTCAATGTTATATCCATTTCTTCATTTTCTGTGCTAACATGCACACAATGTGTCTCATTTACCTTTTCTTAATGGCACACAAGGGGAGAAAAACTAGTCTTCATTTCTGGTAAATAGGGTAAATTTGTGTGAAATATTATGAAAGCATGTGTTCCATAAGTGACCAGCCCTTACTAGTTCATAGTATCAGCTTTATTGTTGCAAATGGGCTCAGTTTGTACAGCAAAACACCCATCTGGTCCTTGGGCCACTATAAAGAGAACAGAATAATACAAAATTTATTTTTTTGCATCCTCCTGGACTGAATCCTCCTGAACCAAATTGAGAAGTAGGTTTCCTGTCTCATTATCAGTGCTGGTATCTCCACACCTATTACCCCTCTGCATATCACACGTAATCCAATCAAGCCTGCTTTTGTCATTCACCTGCTATTGCCATTCAGCATCTGAAATCACCTTTATAAAGCTTATATTTCCAGTACTTTGTGTTACATTTTATGGTACACATGACCCAGCCCAACAAAGTAACATTTATGGTACACATGGCCCAGCCCTTGTAACAAATGAGTTCAGCATCTCTGGTCTAGGATCTGTGGAGATTTCCATTTCAAAATAGTTCACCTCCTCCATTTTCCTAAGGATTTTTTTAAAACTAGGAAAGGGGAGACGTTAGGTCAATCTTTCTTCAGGAATGACCACCTCCTTCACCACCACATTATTTTTCCATGTAGAAGCAACAATAAACATATTTTTTGTTCCCAAATGCTAACTATTAAGACATACAAAAATATTTTCTTTAAAACACTCTGTATTTACCACATCTGGAAACAGCCTGAACAGGATCTCAAATTCTGAATTGCAAGAGCACAGGTAGAGTAAAGATAGTTCAAAACAGAGCTCCGGTTTAAGTGTCTCGCTGCTCAGCTGCACCCCGTCTTGCTCTGATGGGGGGGAGCTGAGACTTGGCTGACGGGAAGGTGAGCCTCTTCCAAGGCGACGGACAAGGAATTGAGGCTCACCTTCTTCCCCGAAAGGTCCCGTTGCCGCAGAGGCAGCATGGAGCCGAGAGATGACTGCCGGACAAGCGGACACGGTCAAAAGTTTTGAAATGCTTCTAAAAGACTTCCAAGGCTTCAAAGTGTGAGTTAAGCAAAGCTCAGGTGATTAAAAGCATCTACAAGAACCTTGGTAGCAATTAGAAATGCCTAAGTGCAAAGTGGCTTGGGAGGGAGGAAACGCAAGAATCCCGCCCCAACTTAAAGTAAGGTGGTTTTAAAATGGAATTTAAAAACTTTCTGAACTAAGCTAAATGCATCAGAATATCAGCGAAATTGAAAACCGCATAATAACGCGAAGCAGTTAAAATTTACTCAATGTTTACTTTGTTTTGGGAAACTTACTTCTTGTTGATATTATGCCTGGGAGAGGGCCGAAGGTGGGTCTGGAGAAAAAAGCGCAAACTGGAAATAGCCAACCAGCAACTTCCTCCCACAACCAGGAAGTAACAGCAGATATGCCTACACTACTGGTGAGCGCATTGCACCCTCTAATGGAACAGATGACTAACCTCAGCCTTAAAATGGATAATTTGCAGAAGCAAATGTCCCAAATAGATAAAAAGATATCCATGACTGAAAAGATGGAAAAACAGACTGAGAGTATTAATAAAAGAGCAGTTGAAGCGGAGAAAGAGAGATCCTCCAATAAAACTCAGTTAATACAGCTCCAGCTGGAAAGAGCCATGTACATTTTACGCTTCCAAGGGATCCCAGAAGAAAAGAACGAAGATTTGAAGGGTCTCTTAGCAGAGATTTTGGCTCCAATAATGGATTACAAACAGGAAGACTTAATGAAGGAGGTGGACTGGGTCTACAGAACTTATCCAGACTTTATATATATAAAAAAACTCCCGGGAGAAATATGTTTGAATTCACGAGACGATCTACCAGAGATCTGGTGCTGAAATCTACACAGGGGAAACCCTTGAAAGTCAAAAATGAGGAGATAAAAATCTTGAAGGATATCCCCTTTGAAATCAGAAAGTGGAGGAGACTTTACAGGGATCTTACTCTCTCTCTTCAGAAGGAAGGAATTCCTTATAGATGGTCATTTCCCGAAGGACTGAGTTTCAAATTTAAAGCTAAAAAATTCAACATTGACACTGTTCCTAAGGCGAAGAAGTTTGTAGACCGATACTTTAATCCCAAGCAATGCAACAAAGACAAGAAATCTAAAACAGAAGAGGAGGAAGATGATGAGGAAGAATCCTACTCACAGGATTCATCAAGCGAGAGTTACAAACCTAATAGTTCTTCAGATACATCGGAATCAGAGAAAGGAGCAGCCACTCCCAAACCCTGAGGAAAAAGGAAATGCAAGAAGAAAAGACTCTAAAACCAAGATAATTGTTGATAATGCAGTTTTTGTTATCCAGCTAGTTAATGCAACTCTTTATTTTTTTGGTTAAATTTTTACAAGCAATAACAGCACTGTATCACTAGGTGATAGGGATATATACCTATGTAACCAGATTGTGTCACCTTGTTAGTCTTCCCTTCCCCATAACCATTAGCTGGCTTAGAGTTAGGGTGGTAGTCTCCCTCCCCCATTCCAGTAGTTTGTGTTGTATTAGTTTTCCCTTCCCCGTTTCCTATAGTATTTAGAGGTAGGGATTTAGTAACCTTTCCCCATATCCTATAGTATTGCAAAATCAATAAAATACTTATAAAAAAAAATAGTTCAAAACTAGGAAAACTTCAAAACACAAATTTAATTGGTAAGTTTTGAGCATACTTCTAATGATACTTGCATTAATATAAATATGAAAGGACTAACCAAACTCAAAGATCCAATGTAATCTACAGGGTAACTCTGGAAACTGAAAATTTTGTCTGTATTTAGGAAGGATTTTTTAAATACAAATTAAAGTATTTAATTTCTGCTTTGAGTGATTTTGTTTGTTTTAACTGTAGCTTAGTTTATATTCGAATTTTTCTTTTCTTTTTGTGCTTTGTGGTGTGGCATAGTTTGTTGCAGCCTAGGAGAGTAGTTAGAATCAGGTGGGTAGCCATGTTGGTTTGAAGCATCACAACAAAGTCTGAGTCCAGTGGCATCTTTAAGACCAACAAAGTTTTATTCAAGGTATAAGCTTTCCTGTGCATGCACACTTCTTCAGATACAATGAAATGGAAGTTACCAGTCCATACATATAGGTAAAGGTTGGGCAGCAAATTAGCATACAGCATAATTAAGATATTTAACAGATACAAGGCCCAAACAGGAATAACAAGCTTAGGTTACCATTTGTTTGGGTTTAATTCGGGGGGGGAAGGAACATAGTGATGGAAATAAATATATCAAAATTGGAGATTGATGAGCTGATGTCTCCTTAACTGTGGAATGCTGAGAGTAATTAGCTGAGACCCTGCAGAGTCAAGATGCATCAGTAACTGAGCAGTAAATACAGTGAAGACTGAAATAACAAATAATTGACTCTAATTAGCTCTTCCTGGCAACTAACCTCTCTCACCTATATGTAATATTTGAGGAAATCTGTTTCAACATTTCTGTAGGCATGTGCATCTACATATGCTAAGTCTCTCAATTCTCACTTATACCCAGAATTGAACTTTGTTGGTCTTGAAAGTGCCACTGGACTCAAAACTTCATTCTCACATCTGTTTGTATTTTCATTTACTGCCATTCACAGATCTTAGGTAAAAGGTAAAGGTTCCCTTGCTCGAAAGCCAGTCGAATCCGACTCTAGGGTTGCGGTGCTCATCTCCGTTTCAAAGCCGAAGAGCCAGCGCTGTCCGAAGACGTTTCCGTGGTCATGTGGCCGGCATGACTAAACACCAAGGCGCACGGAACGCTGTTACCTTCCCACTGAAGTGGTACCTATTTATCTACTTGCAATTTCTTGCTTTCGAACTGCTAGGTTGGCAGGAGCTGGAACTAGAGACGGGAGCTCACTCTGTCATGCGGCACTCTCGGGTCTCGAACTGCTGAACTACCGACCTTCCACAGCCTGCAGTTCAGCGTCTTAACCACTTGAGCCACCGCAGCTCCTCACAGATCTTAACAACTGCCTTAATCCAATCTCAGCTATAATCACCCAGTTACTTATGTGTCTTCTCATTAGCCCTCATTAACCCTCCCCCTTCCTATATATAATGGTTGAGAAAATTCTGTTTCACTGTTATCTGAAGAAGTGCGCTTGCATATGAACGCTTATCTCTCCTTATATATATTTGAGCTTTGGTGTCTCTCCTAGATATGCTTCCACAGCCTTTGGCCTGCTCAGCTGCCACTCTCACAGTCTCCCAATCCCGTGGCTGCATTGGCTTGCTGCGTTGGCTCGGCCCCACCTACCAAGCCAGTGGGCAGTGTTTCACCCTCAGTCTGGAGGGAGCTGGCGAAGGGGATGGACTTTCCACTGAGAGAGTGGCAACCCCTCCACGGGGGAGAAGGAGGCAGACCTAGCAAGCAGCAGCAAGCAGGGGAAGCACTCACCTTCACCTCACGGCTCCTCTCCCTCGGTCGCAAAGCCTGCACCACAGAGAAGGCTACCCAGCACCTTTCAAAGGCTCCCCTGCCTTTCTTTGGCAATGGCAGCAGCACCAGGGAGGGTCTGGCCTAGAGGAAACAAGCTGCGGCTCCTAGAAAGCTGGACTCTGTCCTGAGGAAGGCACTTCTCTTGACTCCTGTGTGGGACTAACTGTGACTAACTGTCTCCTCAGTGGCTGTTGGTAGGCAACCAAACAACCAAGCTTGCTTCTGTGAGTAAAAAAACAAAGGACTTTCAGCATAACCCCCTCCCCCGCTTGGCCACTTTCCTCTCAGAATAAATTTAACATACCTCTCACTCCTTTTTGGCTCCAGCATGACTGGCTGGCTAATGAGGTTGGCTAGCGACCATCAAACCATTCTCTTCAAGCCCCTGCTGTGAGACTGACTTTCCCTTAGGGTTGCCAATCTCCAGGTGAGATCTGGAGATCTCCCACTGTTACAATTGATCTCCAGATGTCAGAGATCAATTTCCCTGGAGAAAATGGCTGCTTTGGAGGATAGACCCTATGGCATTATCCCCTGCTGAGTCCTTCAATCCCCCCCCAATGCTGCCCTCCACAGGATCCACCCCTCAAATCCCCAGGTATTTCCCTAATCAGAGGTGGCAACTGTGCTTTCTCCTCAGTGCCTGTTGCTAAGCAACCAGGTTCTGTCACTAAAAGGCCCTTCCCACACCTATTTTGGCCTTTGGGAGAACACTCATTGGGGCCAGTCCTGATAGGGTTGCCAACTCCAGGGGGGAAATTCCTGGAGATTTGAGGGATGGAGCCTTAGAGGGTGAGGTTTGAGGAGGGGTGGGACCTCAGACCGGTACAATGCCATAGACTCCACCCTCCAAGCCAGCCATTCCCTCATGGGGAACCATTGTTGCCAATCTCCAGGTGGGGCTGGAGATCACTCAGAATTACAACTGCTCTCTAGGAGAGAGGGGGAGGAGATGGAAAGCTGAAGCCAGGGGGCAGATAACGGTAGGTTAACAGTTGGCTGGGAGGGAGACTGGGTTGCCAACTCCAGGTTGGGAAATTCCTGGAGATTTGAGGGGTGGAGCCTGGAGAGGGTGAGGTTTGAGGAGGGGTGGGACCTCAGACAGGTACAATGCCATAGACTCCAACCTCCAAACCAGCCATTCCCTCATGGGGAACCATTGTTGCCAGTCTCCAGGGGAGGAATGGAGATCACGTAGAATTACAACTGCTCTTCAGATGGCAGAGAAAATGGTGGACTCTGTGCCATTATACCCTGCTGAGGTCACCACAGCAAATTGGCACTGAATGCCCAAGGCAGGGGCACTCTCCCAGAGCCTCTTTCTAGAGCTCATTGTATTTATTTCCACAATGGTCCTTATTCCTAGTACCTTGAATAAAACTTTGTTGGTCTTAAAAGAGCCACCAGACTCAAACTTTGTTCTGCTGCTTCAGACAACATAGCTACCCACCTGAATCATTCTGGAAAATATTAGGAGACAGAAAACTCAGGACAATGAAAGGAATCCAACTTGGTGGGCAGAAGATTTGGCACCAGTTTTTACACAAGTTAATGATACAGGCATAATGCCTAGGATTTGGTATCATGCTATCATTGTGCCAATGCACAAGAAAGGAGACCCATCAGACACTTATAATTTCCACCCTATCAGCCTGTTGTCAGTTGTGGGTAAATGATATGCATCCCTGCCTTATGGCAGGTTGGTAAGTTGGTCAGAAAATGAGACAATTTGGAGAAAGAACAACCTGTCTTCCAAAGGGGAGCAAGTGCAATCGATCACTGCCATGTTCTTCAGTTTATTATGGATAAATATATCGGTAATAAGAAAGGATCACTAAATGTGGCCTTCATGGATCTCAGAAATGCTTTTGATAGTATACCTAGAGATAAACTATGGGCAAAAATGGGAAAGCTATTTATGGATGAATGTCTGTTTCTTATGCATCAGCTTTATGGCCATCCAACAACCCAAGTTATGTGTGGCTCTTCACAAGTACTGATAGATCCTGTTTCACTAGATTAAAGTATTAAGTAAGGATGCATTTTGGTCCCCCTGTTATTTATGTATTAACAATCTGAATTCTTTTTTGTTACAAGAGGATCATCACTTGCCTTATCGCATATTGGTGAAGCTGCTAGTTCTCTTGTATGTGGATGACACTGTCTTAGTGTCTAGATCCACAATGGGCCTGTATAAGCTTATATGTCTATTTTCTAAAAACTGCTGAAGGGAAGCTTTTGTAATTTATGTAGCAAAGTCTAAGCTTGTCATTTTTAGTAGAAAACAGAAAGTAAGGAATTATAAATGGACTGTGGCTGGTCTGCCTATGCAATAAGTCACTCAGTTTAAATACTTGGAAGTACTGTTCAGTGCTAATCTTTCATGGAGAACTCATGTGACATCGGTAATAAAAGCTGTGAACACCATTGGGAAAGCAATCACTAGATTCTTTTATACTTCAGTGGGACAATATGTACCTTCAGCATTCAGAGTATTTAACTCTTAAGGTAGCTGGTCACTTGTTATATGCAGCTGGTGAGTCGATAGAAGCAGTTACTGAGGATATTGATTGACCACTAATTATGTTTCTTTGTAGTATACTGAGGGGCCCCAAATGTGTAGCTGGTGTTGTTCTAAGAGCTGAAGTGGGTGATATCTCTTACAAAACTGGGGCATGGAGGAGGGCACTTAATTTAGATCCGGAGTTAAGTTTGCTCGGTCTTATTAAATTAGATAAGAGCAGCTGGGATAAATTGGTGAATTATAAGCTAATGTGCCTAGGGATTTCAATAGAACTGATGGGGAGAGTAAATGTTGATGAGCTAAGACATCTGATTGAAATTCATTTGAAGTATCTGGATTATAAAAGTACATCAAGAAGATCAAGAAGAATTTGCTCAAGCTTCACAGTTTGCATTCCCCTACAGTACATATCCCAACATATTTTTGTGATTTAACATATCCCAAATATAGATGCTCCTTCATGTTGCTTTGTTTTAACACTTTATCATCTGCAGACTTGTCAGGTAGATATGCTGGTATTCCATACTCAGAAAGAGCATGCAATTGCAACCTTAATCACATTGAATCCATTGACAACATACTTTTAAGCTGCCCTGAATTTTAAAAACTCAGTCAGGAGCTGATTCCCATTAATTAGTAAGGATTCTGCTTCTCCAGCTGTTGAGACTTCTAGACTACTAAGCAATGAAGGTGGATGGGTTACATATAGTGTTGCTAGATTTCTGGCTGCCATTGTAGCAGGCCTGTAGGTATGGTAATGCAGAAAGGGGCAGTACCCCATCAATCATTTGTCAATCAGCATTACAGGTTGGTGTGAAATCTGTCACACATCTTTCAGGTGTAAATTTTCTTTGTAAAAAAGAAATGAGTTGAGGTAAAAAGTGTGAATCTTGTCATAAATTTTCCAAGGGTGAATTTTCTATGCAATTGGCTAGAACAGAATTAGCAGTTAGCAGGGCTGAAGGGTCCTCATTTTAAAAGCCTGCAGGGGTGTTGGGTGGCACCATTAGAAGCCTTGAGCTAGTGATTTACAGAGAAAAGAAAGTTGGATTTACAGTTTCAGGTTTCAGTAACTGGAAGAAGGCTCTCACACTTCTTTAAACTGCAAACTATGTAGAACAGTTGCTTGGGACGGCATTTTTATAAAGCTTATATAGAATAGAACTGTAGTCTATACCATAATGTACGCTATATATTATTGATTTGTTGTATCTTCTTTTGTGTTCTTACAGCATTGTTTTCATTTTTTCTAAGTCCATTTTCTGCATTGCTTGACATAGCACGTTAGATATTTTTTTTTGCATTTTTTGTAATTTTTGTACGCCTAGTCCTATTGCATCTTTATTAGATCTCTCATGCCATTTGATTACAATGTTCTATACCATGTAATCCACTTTGAGCTGCAAGTAGAAAATTGGTTGATAAATAAGTATAAGTAATAAATAAGCTGACCACCACTGTACTCATTTGCCCCCCCCCCAATTTTTTCCCTATTTTCCCAATTTTCATTGTAGAAATATGGAAACATTCTAAAGCAACTGCATAATCCTTATCATTATGTAGGTAGTTTTCCATTAAACATAAACTCTCTGTGGCTGTTCGAGACCATTGCGTTGAATGAACAGTAATAGAAACGAATAGAAAAGAAAGTATTTAAATTCAAAAAGAACCTTGTTCCATACTAAAAAAGGAAAAGTAAAGCTTCTCACCTCCTAGCACATGTAATCTTTTTGTTTTAAGGATTTAAAGCTTCCAAAAACTGGCAGTATTACTCCCTAACAATTTCTCAAAAAGGGATTCTGAATGGTTGTGGATTCAGAAGGAAAGGAAATCTCTCTGCTCAGTTTGGTGTAGTGGTTAAGTGTGCAGACTCTAATCTGGGAGAACCGGGTTTGATTCCCCACTCCTCTACTTGCACCTGCTGGATGACCTTGGGCAAGCCATAGTTCTGTCAAAGCTGTTCTTGAAAAAAAGCAGTTTCTGTCAGAGCTCTCTCAGCCCCACCTACCTCACAGGGTGTCTGTTGTGGTGAGGGGAAGGGAAAGGAGATTGTAAGCCACTCTGAGACTCCCTTGGGTAGTGAAGGGAGGGGTATAAATCCAATCTCTTCTTCTTCTTCTTCTTTTTCTTCAAGAGTTCCAGGGCATTCTGGCTAGTTTTAGCCCCAGCTAATTCCTTTTCAAGACAGGAAAGATAAATGTTCCCAGCTTGTCACTCCTTGGCCCAGAACATAATATTGTTCTTAGTATGGGATATCTATATGTCCAAAGATCAGTACAGGAATTACTTTGAAGTAAGAACCCCAGACTGGAGATGCATTCTTATTGCTGCTTTGGAGAGAAAAAAAGTGTGGCATATCTCTGATTAAAGAATATTAGGATTGGGCAGCCCAATAACTGCCTGTTTCAGGTACTCAATATGGGTAGAATGAATATATACATGTTCACAATGGCAAGCTCTGTCTAGGCTGTACAATATGTGCCAATGAACACGCAGAGGTTGGGGCATAGCATGTAAGGTTGTCAAGTCTTCCATGGTCACTGGGAGGGGATGGGAGGTTGGGTTACCAAATTCAGGTTGGGAAACTCCTGGAGATCTTGGGATAAAGCCTGGGGAGGACAGGGACCTCAGTGAGGTATCATGTCATAGAGTCCACCCTCCAACGCATCTATTTTCTCCAGCAGAACTTACTTCTGTAGTCTGGAGATGAGCTGTAATTCCATGGAATCTCCAGGTGGAACCTAGAGGCTGGCATCCCTATTCCACTGCAGTCCCACTCCCCACAGGACAATACATGCTCGTTCTACTCACCATCAAGATTTGAAGAGGGTTCTTCTCTGTCAGCAGATCTGCTTACAAGAGAAAGGCTCCAGCTTTCTGCTTCACACAATAGAATGGAGCCTTCCTCTGCTTAATATCTTGTTGTTGTTGTTATTCAGTTGCACAGTCGAGTCCGACTCTTTGCAACCCCATGGACCACATCATACCATGTCCTCCTGTCCTCTGTTGTCCTCTGTGGTTTGCTCAACTTCATGTTCATTGCATCGGTAACAGTGTCTAACCATATCCTTTGTTGTCCCCTTCTTCTTTGTGACCTTCAGTCTTTCCCAGCATCAGAGTCTTCTCCAGTGAGTGCTCCCTTCTCATTTGGTGGCCAAAGTATTTGAGCTTCAGCTTCAGTATCTGGCCTTCCAGGGAACAATCAGGGTTGATTTCTTTTAGGATTGACTGATTTGATTGCCTTGCAGTCCAAGGGACTCTCAAGAGTCTTCTCCATCCTTGACATGGCAAGGGGGCTTGTGTGGTTTGATAAGGCTGTGGGCTATGCCATGGAGGGCCATCCAGGATGGACAGGCCACAGCAGAAAACTCAGACAAAACGTGTTCCCCTGGATAGGAAATGGCAACCCATTCCAGTATCTTTGCCAAGAAAACCCCATGGACAGTAACAAAAGGCTTAATACTTTAACACCTCCTTAATACCATTCTTACATATAAAAAGACAAGTTGAAGAACTTTCTTGCAAGTGGATTTTCTTAAAAATAGGTACAGCAGATTTCCATCTGAAGTAAAAAGTGGAGGTGACAACTCATGAGCAAGTGTACTAACTTATCTATTGCAATGTGAAGCATGAGTAAGCAGAACTACTCTCAAATAAGTGTTCCCAACTTGCCAATTCAAGTAGTAAGTTTGGACAGGCCAGTGTTTTTCATAAAATCAGTATTCTGAGGATCCAAAAGAGAAAAACCCAGAAATGGAGTACTAATTAGTGATTCCGCCCATGACTGCACCAGCAGCATTGCAAAAAACTCAATCTGATCAGCAGTAATTTCTGAAAGTATTATAGTAAATTAGCATAGGAGAGGGTTAGTATATGTGTTTGCCAATAAAATTTAATGTAGTATTTGATTGGGTTAAGTTGCCACTGGATTCTTTTTTGCGGCAACAAATTAGTTTGATTATTCTTCTGGCATGCATCTCAAACTGGCCGAGGATCCTACAGCAACATATAAGTAGACAGTCTACCTATATCTGAAAAATGCTGAGGGTTTTTTCAGACTGCAGCCACCTTTCACATTTTTGCGTGTGTTGCCACTTCTGATGCTTGTAAAATTGGTGGGATCAGTTCAGACTTCCCCTCATAGGTTTCTCTCTGTTCTGGTAGGGGTTTTTTTTTGTTTTTTTTCATTGCACAGGTGCTGAAATATTGAGCATTTCAGCAGCCTCGTTCACTTTGCCTCTCTTCCTTGGATTACAAGGAGAAAGTAGAAAATCCTTACATGCAGATTTACACGAGAGTAGCTCTATTGGCTTCAGTGAATTTACTCTTGTGTAAATCATGGGAGGCTCTCAAACAGCCTCTGAAGCAGAAAGGATTATTTATTTGCTCAGTCACTTGGCCCCTGACATTTTTTAAACTGACAAAAAGAACGGTTTTTCCCAGTGGGGAGAAAGATGCCAAGGGTCAAGAGAAAATCTGGCAGATCTTACATGAGAATGTAAAGCAAAAGGATGACATGATCCCGACTTTCTCAGGCTGCAGAGGAGGAGAAAGAGAGACAGAGAGAAGAGAACAGATGTGCGTACACATATGCACACAGAGAGAAGGTGCCCCTAATGTGAATGATTGTTTGTTTCAAAGCAGGCACCTTCCATTGTTGAAACATTTCTCCGCTGGAATGCAAATTTAAAAAAAACCCACCCAAACCCGCCCAACCCTTTCTGGGTGGGGTTTGGTGTGCAGGTTGTGCCAGAAGTCACCAATATGAAAAATTTAGTGAGAATACATTTCACTTTGAAAAAAACAGTGTAGGTGCCCTGACCTGGATAGCCCAGGCAAGTCTGATCTTGTTAGACCTCGGAAGCTAAGCAGAGCTGGCTCTGGCAAGTAGTTGGATAGGAGACCTTCAGAGAATACCAGAGCTAGGAGGCCAGAGGCAGGCCATCAAGCAACTTCTCTGAATGTCCTCCCTTCCCCAGTAGGGGTCACCAGAGGATACCATGACTTCCAGGCACTGTTCCCCAAATCTCCAGGAATTTCCTAACCCGGAGTTGATAATTCTTCTATCAAATTATGCTTTTAGAGAAACCTACAGTTCTTTTTTCCTATGTTATTTGTATTCTCTGGGCAGTTAGATGACTTTCGAGTTAAAATGGTATACTTGGACTGAAGGCAATTTCAGTGATACTTTCTTCTAGGTAAGTGTATTTACAACCAAAGTCGTTTTCACATGGAAAGCAACATATTCAATGCAGTACAACTTTACTAGCCCAGGCAAAGGTGGTACACTGCACTTTCTGCCCATAATGAATGAAGGAGCTGTACAGAAACAGAAATATCATGTACCCAGCAACAGATAACAGTACATTACATCAGTAGCTTACACAGGCTGCAATAAACCTGTGTAAAATATCAATGCTGCTGCACTTAGACAATGAGATTTCATTATCTCTTTGGCTATTACTAAAAGCCTAACTACATGATGCATTGTCCCTGGGCCAACCCCGGGGATTGTCAAGTAGACGTGCACTGGGAATTCCTAAGTCAAACTTGATTCCCAGGTGCATGGAGCCCCAGTTTGTATCACAACCATGGCATGTGAACAGAAAGGGCAAATGTTTCCCCCGTACCATTTTCAGGACCTGAAATGCCCCCTGGGAGCTTCTAGTTCCCTGGGGCCATTTCAGGTTGGGAAAATTGGAGGGAGCTTAAGGCACACCCCTTCCTATATGTTGCAGTCATGATCTGAATTGGACCCCCACATGCCTGGGAACATAAGTTTTACAAGGGATTTCCCAGCATACATCTGTTTGACAGACTCTGGGGAGACCTGGGAACAAACTTGGGAATGATGTATTGTGTGGTTAGGCCCTCAGAAAAAAGTGGGACACCCCCCCACACACACAACATTGTAAAGTCCATAGTTGTGATCAATCTGTCTTATATCCAGGGACTCCTGTATGAACTAGTGTGTGGATTTGATTGGAAGACTTCCAGTTAGTCAAAGCAAACAATCTGAAATCATTCTGAAGATGGCTTAATTTCTAATACTTAGAAACAGAGGCAATCACAGGTGTCATAATTCAGTGCTGACAATCTGTAAGCATCTGGACTTTTTTTAAAAAAAAAAAAACAAATTTAGAAAGCTTTCTGCCAGAACTCGTTAATTTTCACTTTGCTAGACTCCAAACATAACAAACATCTTAACTTTTCAATCTGTTTTTGAAGGAAGGATTTAATAATAATGTTTTTGTTTTGGTTTTTAAAACACTTTACAAGGTACTCTTAGCTAGGATATGTTGGCTCATACTGGGGAATGATTGTACTTGATTCTCCAGCAATAAATATTCTGTATATTTTCATAGTGTTTGTATTCTTGTCTTGCTCACTAAGCTCAGCAATTCACAATGGTTTTCCATAAGGATAATCACAATATAGTGAAGCCTTCTGTACCTTCTGTTTACTTTCCACTTGGCAGATGGTGTTAATAAAACAAGTTACATAGCAAAGGATTCACCTGAGACACTTCGATCTGTCTTTACAAAATGATATAGAATCATAGAATGAACTAAAATAAACTGTAGCTTTGTGGTTTACAGCTGCCTTTTCATTAGGCCGAAAAACCTTGATGTGCTGAAGGTGTGTCTTCAATATTATACAGTTGCAAGCTTGGATTCTGGCTATTGTCATGACCTGGCTCTGGACAGTCACTGAGCTGGCTTTGGACTCTGACTCAGAAGCCTCAGAGGAGGAGCCAGAACATAAGAGAGCCCTGCTGGATCAGACCAATGGTCCACCTAGTCCAGCATCCTGTCCCACAAAGTGGCCAACCAGTTCCTCTGGAGAGCCAACAACAAGGCATGGAGCAGGGCTCTTATCCAGACTGCAAGCAACTGGTGTGAGGGAGAAAGGCAGGAGGCTGCTGGAGGGGGCATATAATTAAATACATTTATTGTGGCTTTTGTGGATTCCCCAGTAAATCAATTGCTTCCACTCCTAGGAATCAATTGCTTTTGTTTGAATTTTGAGTAAAAAATAATACCATTAATTGGGTTTCCCTATGTCATTTATAAAGTTTATTTCTCCGATACCTGGCATTATATTTTATGGCATACATGGCCTGGCTCAACAAAGTGACATTTATGTCAGATCCAGCCCTCATATCAAATGAGTTCAACACCTCTGGATAGAGCATGAGGCCTTCCCCTGAAGTTGCCTCCTGGCTCTGGGATTCAGAAGCTTAGTGCCTCTGAATGTGGAGGCTCCCCTCAGTCTCCATGTCAAGTAGCCATTGCTAGACTCCATGAAGGATAGGTCATGGGGCATGGGGGAGAGCAGGGAACTCCAGGAGACCCCTGCATGGCAGATACCCCTGGGCCCACTGGTTTCAGAGGCTGCCCCTAAGGAGCCTACAGCTGGAGCTCCTCCATCAGAAGTTTCCTCTGTCCCCTCCCAGGTCCTGGAGCAACGAAGCCTCAGCCCTCAAGACCACCAGGACCTGCCTCCATGCAGCAAGAGCACAGAGGCAGTGGGTTTGTGCCAAGACAGCCCAGGGGAGACACAGCACCAGGCTGGCAGCCCATGCGCCACCTTCTAGGCCAGATCATGATCCCAGTTAGGACTGACAGCTCCAAACTAGGAAATTACTGGAGATTTGGGGGGTGGAGTCTGGGAATGGCAGGATTTGGGGAGGGGAGGAAGCTTAGCCAGGATGTCATGCCATAGAGTTTGCCCTCCAAAGCAGCCATATTCTCCAGGGGAATTGATCTCTATGGTCTGGATATCTGGTGTAATTCCAGGAGATCTCCAGGCTCCACCTGGAAGTTGGCAAATCTAGTCCCAATGTATGTAATCCTTTGGAGGATTCTGGCCTCAGTTAAATGTGGACAAGATGAGTCCCAAGGTGCTGCTTCCCTCTCAGCATACTTAAGCCTTGGGCTGGGAGGGGATGCTTGCTAGATCACCTGGTCTACCAGGCATAAGCCTAGAGTTTCCAAGTTCCTGCTCTCCAAGCCTGGTCAGCCCCAGGGCTAAGGGTCTGGTACCACTCAAAGAGACTTGACTGGCCCTGTGGGCAGAATGCAGGACAGCTAGTGTGGATCACTTTATTCAGTGGGCTTGGCTTAGGAATCAGAGCCTGTGGCAAAGGGAATGGTAATATTTATTAACTAGCATAGGGCTCAAGTGGTTAAGATGGTGAACTGCAAGCTGGAAGGCCGGTAGTTCAGCAATTCAAGATCCGAATGCCGCAAGACAGAGTGAGCTCCCGTCTCTGGTTCCAGCTCCTGCCAACCTAGCAGTTCGAAAGCAAGAAATTGCAAGTATATAAATAGGTACCACTTCTGTGGGAAGGTAACTGTGTTCCATGTGCCTCGGCATTTAGTCATGCCGGCCACATGACCATGGAAACATCTTTGGACAGCGATAGCTCTTCGGCTTGGAAACAGAGATGAGCACCACAACCCTAGAGTTGGATACGACTGGCTTTCAAGCAAGGGAAACCTTTACCTTTACCTATAGGGATCACTGCTTAGAGAAGTGAGGGAGTGAGTGGCAATACTGTTTAATACCCCAAAATGTAAACTTGACATTATTTCCAAGTTATGTGCTTTCAACCAAAGTATAAGGGTGGAAATATCAGCACATGTCCCTTCCACACACACTTTTTAATACTATGTGTCTTTAGATATGCTCTCCAGTCAACAGAATTTACACACAAATTGGTTTCAACATTTATTTCACTTTGTTAAACATAGCCTGCTCCATGCCAAGTGTTCAAGGAGGTAACAAAGCTCTGATCCCGAAAGCAAAATTCCCATAAAACACCTGTGAGAGAAAAATGAATAAAAATGGTGGGAGAGCTTCTGTGGTTCAATGATTAGAGGGCTGGATCACAATGGGGGAGACCAGGGTTCAAATCCTTATTTAGGGCCAAACTACGCATTTGGGCTTTTAACGAGTTGGGTCCAGGTCCGGTTCCCCACAGCCATGCAGGAGCAGCAGGGAATGGCTTTCAAATGATAAAGGAGAACCCAAATGGTCTTGGAATGCCACAGTGGGAGGGTAGAGCAGCAAAAACTCCTTCCAGCACCGTTTCTGCACAAGAAAACAGCTTGGGGTGAAGGCAAAAGCCCTTCCTCTCTCCATGGTGGCATTCCAAGCCTATTTGGGCTTTATTTCTTATAAACTACATATGTAGCACCAAACAGATGGCAGACACAATCAGCTTGGATAGTGCTGATCACAGAACATAGCCCACCCTATTAGGAATATAATAAACGTATTACAACACGGTCAAAAAAAAAAGTTAGGTCTTTTGAAATTGGATGTCTATAAAGCCTTTGACACCCTATCTCAGGAATACTTGTGGCAGATTATGAAAAAGCATGAGATAGGAGATAATTATATAAGAGCAATTAAGGAGATAGTATATAGAGAGGGAACAGCAGTGGTAAAGGTCAATAATGCCAAATCACAAACTTTTCAGATCCAGAGAGGGGTCCGACAGGGGTGCCCGCTCTCACCGGTCTTATTCATTATAGCAATAGAACAACTAGCTGAAAGGATAAGAAACTGTGTAAGGATAGAAGGTTATAAGGTAAAGAAGGAAGAAATAAAAATTAATTTATTTGCAGATGATATTATAGTAGTTATGACAAATCCCAAAGAAGCGATAAAAGAAGTAAAAATTATCTTAGAGGACTTCGAATGCTGTTCAGGGTTAAAGGTTAATATGGCTAAATCAGAAATCATGTACCTCAATGTGAACAAAGAGGAAAGAAAAGAAATAAACAAAATTACAAATATTGGAATGGGCACCAAAAAGTTCAAATACTTAGGTATAGTGTTACAAAAGAAGATCGATAGAATATCGGAGGTGAATTATAGCACGATATGGAAGAAAATAAAGAATGAAATGAGAAAGTGGAAAAATAAAACTCTTGGTATATCTACTAGAATTAGGAGTGTTAAAATGTTCTGGTTACCTAAACTAACATACTTATTCCAGACGATACCATTAGAGGCCCATAACAAAAGGTTAGAACAATGGAATAGGGCAATTAGAGAGGAGTGGATATTTGGCAGTAAAAAGTGTAGAATTCAAAAAAGGTTGATACACGGTCTCAAGGAGGAGTTGGGTTGGGGAGTCCCAGAGCTGAATAGATATTATGAAGCCTTTCAAATAAAGTCGCTATTAGAGATAGGTGAAGGAGAGGAGCAAAAATGGGTTAGATTTGAAAATGAGATAAACAACAATATAGGAAGATTCGGGATTTTCTCTAAAGCCACAAAAAAAGATCTCAAATTGATTAAAGGCCCCAGACATTCAGCATTAGAATCTTGGAGCAAGTGGCAAGCGAAATGGCTAAGAAGAAACTCAAGATGGACACCACTAGAATTAATATACAGCGAAATAAAAGAGAATAAATGGTGGGAATATCTTAAAACTAAAGGGTATTATAGGTTGGAAGACATGTTTAGAGGACGTAACTTAAAACCGGTGCACGAGATAGTGGAAGAGGTAGGTAACCAACACTGGTTAAAAATAACAGGCCTATATAGTATGGTTAATAAGATCAAGGAAAAAAGAGAAAATATGGATAGAGGAACCGATAGAAGAACTATACAAAGGGATGCAAAAATCAAAACAAGGATTAGCAGGATAGTGCTGATCACCAGCTGGGGGGGAGGGCTGAACCCAGGATCCCCTTGGCCTTCTAACAAGTCATCTCTGCCAAAGTAGAAAGATCCAGTAGCTTGTGAGATGGCGACTCAGATCTTTCAGCACACTAGCATGTTACTTGCTTCTGCTATATGCATGGGCTTATGGATCAGAATCATAGTTCGTTATGTGGGAATGACATTCTCGTAGAGGCCAGCACTCTTCAGGAGAGGCCCAAAGAAATGAAATGTGGTGTAATCAGAAGTGCCCCTTCACCGATTCATTGCAGGTCCCATGTGGGGTCTTGCATGAAGGGTAGAGCCAGCAGGACGACAGGAGGCCGTAGTGGCCATGTCTTGCAAAGCAGGATGGGCTGCAAGGGCAGCTTGGGGGCCAGATGGCAGCAATGGTGGGAAGACATGGCCTGCCCCTCTCAGGTGGGCCTATGACAGGGTCTGAACTGGGCCTGGGGGAGGGGAAAGGGGAGGGACCACCAGGGGGAAGAGCGTCGCACTGCTCAGCCACCTCACCTGGCCACGTGAGATGGCTTGCCTGCCCATCCCTCTTTACGTTTTAGTGCTTGAGGGGAAGGTTTGTGGGGTCTGCAGGTTATGTTCCTGTTCACAATGCTTTCTGCTTCATTTATCTGTCACAGCCTTAGGGTGGTATCAGCATGGGGCAGGATCCATTTTAGGAAAACTGGCCTGTGTTCCTGTTTTCCCTGCACATGGGGATCCCCTTAAAGGATCTTGGGCTGAGGGCTTTCAGAGGCATGCCCAGCTCAGAGGCTGCCAATGGGTTACCCTCACGCTCAGATGGCAGGGGAGAGCATTTAGGGGCAACCGTCCTTGTGGAATCTGGCAACCTGCCATCCCATGGTTCTCCCCACCCCAGCAGGCAGGCTGGGTGGGACGGGGAACATTGACTGGCAGGCGGGTCAGTCAATGCCAGGATCCAGTGGACCCATGCTGTGCCAAGGCTTCTTACAGCTTTAGCCAATAAAAGTTGTGGCCATTTTATTCTACATTTATCCCAAAACTCTCTGTGTGATTGTGTTATTGGTGTGTTGTTGTAAAGGGGTCTTCACCTTTGCTGCCCTCTCCCCTCCTCTAGGCCCTGGGACTCCAATTATAGCAGAGATTATCAGATCTGAGAGTCAGAATCTGAAGCCAAGTCGTCTTAGGATAATGATTATGCATATCCTCCTCTGACATGCTGGGCTATATAATGAATGCTACTGCTAGACTCAGGATCTCTGGTCTTCTTTTAATTTTCACAGCACAGCGTCTACAGGCTAGAAAGCTTCAGGGTCATTGTGACCCATTAGTCTATCATTGCTCATTTAAAGTCATCAGGCCAGCAGCAGATAATTGTCTCAGAGAAGCTACAATTCTAAGCCAAATCAGACTGTCTAGGGAATAGTAACAAGCCTGGAGGCTGATGCTATTTCACTCTAATTTACTGCATGTTTGGTCTGTTGTCCTGTATTGTGCAAAGTATAGCATAGAGGAACACTAGTATGAAAAGAAAGAGCCAGTAGGAGTTACAATACTATGTCTATAGAGGAAAATAAGTATGCTTGATTTCTGTTAATGGATGTTGCTTGCTTATTTGGATTACTGATTACAGTCCCTCTCATGTGGTGTACCAACAAAGACGTTTTGATACACCACCTTTCCTTACAATCCATAATGAATGATTACACATTGATTTGGGTTCATTTCTGTTGTCATGAAGCATCATACTCCTAATACATTAATATATTTAAAATGTAGTATTTTGAACACATTTGTTTCTGGGCACAGTTGACAGTACTGGTTCTTACATTTATAAGGGCCTAAAATGCATGGACCCATAACAGCAGAAGGACCACTTCCTCTTGTACTGTCTACTCTCCAGTTAGATCATCTTCTTAAGACGCTCTCTGTGTCTCTGCCTGCAGAGGTGAGGCAAGTGGCAGCCAGAGACAAGAGATTTTTCAGTGGTGGTATAACTCCGAGTCCACTAGGAGGAGCTAAAGAGTTGGGGTATTCCTCATAAGGGAAAAAAGGAGCAATTTCCCCTGAGACACTGGAGGGCCTGAAGCTGCAAATAGAAGCACTCTCACCTATAAAACTACATATTAATATTTTAACTATGAGCATTTCTTATACTGATTACTGAAAGGGAGGATTGTGTTTATATTAATTAACTGTTAGTCTGTATGTTGATTGTTGTTGTTGGGAGGGGCTATGGTTCAGTGATAGAGCATTTGCTTGACATGCAGAAGGCCCCAAGTTCAATTCTCAGCATCTCCAGTAAAAACGACTAGGCAGTAGGTGATGTGAAAGACCTCTGCCTGAGACCCTGGAGAGCTGCCACCAGTCTGAGTAGACAGTTCTGACTTTGATGGACCCACGGTCTGACTCAGTATAAGGCAGCTTCATGTGTTCAATATTTGAAATGTATGTGATATGAATTTTCCCTGAGGGACTGGAGAGCCTGATTTCTGTTAATGGATGTGGCTTGCTTATTTGGATTACTGATTATAGTCCCTTTCATGTGGTGCACCAACAAAAAAAAAGTTGGTACATCCACCTTTCCTTACAATCCATACTGAATGATTACACATTTAGATGCACTCTCACATCAGAAGTACTCCCTTCTATAAAACTACATATTAATATTTTAGGGATACTGTCAAAGGTCCCCAGTCCAACCTGGGCTAAGGACCTTTGGCTGGAAGGTCGACAGCACAACAAAATTACAAAATCCTAGTTTGTGGCTCGCCACACACTAGTCTGGTAGGCTACTACTGGCCCTTTTTAACTGTCCCACAGGCTTAGAAGTGAAAGAGCAAGCTCTTAGCCTTTCTGGGATTTAACCAGAAAGTCGACCCTGTGGGGTAGACCGGCAGAACGAGTTCCTAAACAAAAGACAAGTTACCTGGTAGGTGGTCACTGGGCCTAAAACATTGGAATTAGATTGAGGTCAGTTGAAGGCAAAACCCACGTACAAGTAAAATATAATTATTTTTATTAAGGTGCAAGAATATTTTTAAAAGAACAAGACTGTGAGGGAAAACAAGAAGTCTAAGAAGTAAAATGCTAACTAACACAGTAATACAATGATTCCAAGTTACCTGATGTTTCTTTATCTGAAGCTGAAGGCCCTCAGCATCAAAGTGGTTCCCTCCAGAGTCAGCCAGGGCCAGCAAGTTGTTTGGCCCTCTCAGGACTTGTTTTGTACAAAAAGCCCAGCAGGAATCCATTAGCATAATAGGCCACACCCATCAGCAGAAACTCATTAGCCTATTAGGCCACACCCCAGGTTACCAGAAGTGTGGTCATCCACACCCACCTTTTGCTTCTTATTCTGTTTACCTTGTTTGTTGTCATAACCCAGGGCTTTTTTTGTAGCAGGAATTCCTTTGCATGTTAGGCCACACACCCCTAACGTAGCCAATCCTAATGAGTTTCTGCTGTTGGGTGTGGCTTATTATGCTAATGAGTTCCTGCTGGGTGTGGCCAACTCGGGAGCCAGCCGGAATTCCGTTCCTGTCCGTTCCTGCCCCAAAATAGCCCTGGGCCCTCTCAAGCAAGCAATCAAAATGGCTGTCAGGAGCATAACAGCGACTGCATGGTACGGTAGCATACAGTCACCATCAAGCACACACTAATTTGGAAACCTAGTTTTTTAATGAGTAAGGGTCCAATGCAGTCCCAGGCCTGAAGGACCAATAGTAACCCTTAGAGATGATGTAACTCCCTGTTGCTGGGCAAATGACATATAGGGTGACTTAACCAGGATGAAAGGAATCGAAACTTACTGCAGATTGTCTCGGCCCCTTTCCCACAGGTGAAACCCCTAGACCTCAATTGATTGGTATGTGTTAATTGGAAGTTGGCGCTAGGCACTCAGCTCCTCTGCACAGCATTTGAGTCCTGAACGAATGATTTCAAAATGGCCAAAGTTTCTAGGAAACCATTTTTTTCACAGATACCAGAAACTTCTGTAAAGAATAGACGACATCCCAGCATAGCACAGAGCAGAGCTGCAAGCTGATGCATCTTCAAGGGACTGGCTAGACAGAAGTCAGAAAGATTGACACCCTGCATACCTGAGGGACCGCCTTTCCCCATATGTCCCCCAGAGAGTGTTGTGATTGGGGACCCAGAATCGGCTGGCCCTCCCAACTATCAAGAAGGCCAGGCTTGTGTCAACGAGGGCAAGGGCTTTCTCGATGGCGGCTCCACTCTGGTAGAATGAGCTCCCAGAGGACCTGTTACAGTTCCGCAGGGCCTGTAAAACGGAGCTCTTCTGCCAGACTTTTGGAGCCGCCGCCACCGCTGCTACCATCAACATCTGACAGCTTACGGAGAGTGAGCCCGACCCCCTGGGTCCCCCTCCCTCCCAGGGATAGCCTGACCCGAGTGCCGGGACATCTGAAGTAGATCATGATGCTGACTGTACACTAAGGAATTAATGCTAGCACTTTACTATGTTGTATAGTTACGGTTTTGTATTCGTGTATAATTGGGTTTTATTATTTATTGTATTCTTTTATATTACTGTAAGCCGCACTGAGCTGCCTTGCTGGGAGGGTGGGGTAAAAATCTAATGAAATAAATAAATAAATAGAAAAGGCTTGAATTGTTACATGTTGATTGTTGTTGTATATGCTTAATTATTGTTCCAAGTACTATGTCCTTTGAAGCTTGTTTATTGTTATTTTGATAAATGCAAGTGTCATGAGGTGGGATCACACTGTCATAGAGGTGAACTCTCTCAGTTCTTTAATTTAAAGAATTTATTTGATATTGCTCCTTGAATTAAATGGAATTTATAGTGGCACCCTGCCTGTGTGGAATGCCCTTCAGGGCCTCCATGTAGTCAAATAAATGGTGCAGATTAGTCCGGACTATTCTCATTATTTCCCGTGGGACTTACACACTGCTATCATGAAATGAAAATGCGGTGGTTCAGAGGTTAAGATGCTGAGCTGCAGACCAGAAAGTCTATAGTTTGGCAGTTCGAAACCCTAGTGCTGTCTGACAGAGTGAGCTCCTGTCTCTGGCCCCAGCTCCTGCCAACCTAGCAGTTCAAAAGCAAGAGATTGCAAGTAGATAAATAGGTACCACTTTGGTGGGAAGGTAACAGTGTTTTCCATGTGCCTTGGCATTTAGTCATGCCAGCCACATGACCACGGAAACATCTTCGGACAGCGCTGGCTCTTCGGCTTGAAAACAGAGATGAGCACCGCCCCCTAGAGTCGGATTCGACTAGCTTTTGAGCAAGGGAAACCTTTACCTTTACCTATCATGAAATGGATTGGAAACCAAATAAAAACAAAATAGTCTTATCAGCACATAGTGTTTATCACTGCTGCAAATGCAGAGGTGTGCACATATACTGCGAAGCATTCACATAGGAGTTTGTTGTAAATTTCCCTCTGTCATTTTCCCTGCTACTGTTTCATCACCATGGCACTGGCCGGCTTTCTGCATGTTTTTCTTTTGAAAAAATGTCTGTGGTGTAGCACTATAGTCAGGGCTGGCCCATTATTATTAAATTTTAGACTGTCACCTAGGGCGATGGCTTGATGAGGGCGCCATTCTGGCCGGCCTCGGCCCCTCCTTGCCCTGCACATGAAGCCTCCCTTGCTGGCTTCTTGCTCCATCCCCGGCAAGAGACTCCCCTCTTTGCAGCCCCCCAGATAGAAAGAGAAGGAGGTGGAGGGACAGGCGTGGGGAACAGCCCAGGATGATGGGAAAGTGCCACTCACCCTCTGCTGCCCCCATGATCTCTTTGGAGCTCCTTCTGCAGCCTGGCACAGGCCCTCTCCCCCTCTCCTTGAGCGATCCCGCCCCCACTTGCATTTGCAGCTTGCCCCCCATGGCCTGCCCACTGCAGCTCTGGCGCCCACCCCACATGGAGTGCCACCAGAATGTCTCCTCACCTAGTAGGCAAAAAATCCTGGGGCTGTCACTGACTATAGTGCCATAAAAACTACTGTTTTTAAAATAAGAAAAAGCCCTTTGGTGGCACTGTGGGGAAAATGGCACTCGGGTGGGTGGGACCTTTCCTCGTCTTCCAAAAAAGACATATATATGAATATTTATATAATAAGGCTTCAACAACATATTTATATAATGGTAAAAAAGGGATATCACAGATATATGCGTGAATGAGTTAATTACCTATGCAAATTTGAAACTAGCATTGTAAAGAAAAATTCTCTTAATTCCTTTTTACCCAGTTCCTCCCTGAAATGCAACGATCTATTTCTTTTCCTCTTTTAAGGAATCTGGAGTCTGTTTTGAATCATTTCCATTTTGATCAAAAGAGAAACTGGAAGAGAACGGGGGGGGGGGGAGAGGCAGTAAGGGAGGTTTTGCAAAATTTCAGGATTTGGGTCTGCAGAGGTTCAGAGGCAGGCAGTGTTTCTCCAGACCTTCCTATCCTTCTGCCAGAGCACCACCCTGTAGTATATAACCTCAAGAAAATACAGGGGCTAAGAGCCAGCATGGTACAGTGGTTACAGTGATGGATTGGGATCTGGGAGACCCAGAACTGAATCCCCACTATGTTATGGAAGAAGGGCCAAAACTGCAAAAGGGTCCACAGAAGTATAACAGAATACTACAATGGAAAATCAAAGAGAAATTCCTTTTAAAAAAGAGAGAACAAGAGAATAAGAGGACTCAATGGCTATATAAAAGAGAATTTTGGAAAAAGAAATCCCACTCCTTATAACAACACTATTTCAAACTAGACAAAAAATAGAGATTGGTTATCATGAGGGAGAGGGAAAAGATAACTTTGCTCTCATATAGATCCTAGCGACACCATCAGTGGACCCAGCAACATCAGCCATACCGTCTCAGGTTCATGCTCCTGCTCATCCTCTAATGTGATTTATGCCATCACTTCTCAGCAATGCCCTTCCACCCTTTACACTGAACAAACAGGCCAGTCCCTTTGACAAAGAATTAATGGACATAAGTCTGACATTAGGAACCACAACATTCAAAAACCAGTGCAGGAACATTTTACCCTTCCAGGACATTCAGTTGCTGACCTAAGAGTAGCAGTTCTCTTACAAAGGAATTTCAAAGAGAGATTAGAAAGAGAGACTGCTGAATTGCTTAAGATAATGCTGTACAGAAAAAGCCTTTTCTGAATTTCTCCCTGCCTAGGCTAGATGGCCTTAGCTGCTGACACTTCCGTGTGACTTTGTCACATGCACAGATGGCCTACCAGATGGCCAAGCCTCATATCCATATGCAAGACACTTTGACACCTTTGCTGAAGCAGAGAGACACCCAGGCGTCTTCCCAAGCATGAAAGAGCTAGGCCCAGTATGATTAGCACATCAAAAGCATTTCTTGACATGCCATGTGGCATGTAGACCCAGAGATTTGGGCACACCCCTTCACTCCCTCACGATTGGATAATGGCCATATTCGATAGTGACGGAGAAGGGGGTTTAATTGTGATACCCCGTATGGGAAGAGTGAGTTCTTTGTTCTTTAGTTTGTGGGTTAGTTCCTCTCTGGAAACAAAGAGTTCCTTTTGGGACTTAGCTGCCCACAACAACCATGTGGGTCCTTCTCAAGATTCCCTGGTAAGACCTTGGACAATTTGCACATTGAATCATCAGATACCTCTGAAAACCTGGTAACTATGGAATACCTCTATTGTGTAGTTAGAGCTGAACCAGCTATAGATATCTTTTGTTTTCTCACCTTTTGTTAGTCTCATATTATATGCATGCTTTTGCACTGAATAAAGATAATATATAATCAATATTATCTGGACTTGTTTTCCTCTGTTGCAACTTGATCTCTAAGCCTAGATCTTGTGCCTAAGCTGTCTTTGCTGATGCAGCTACCATTGTGTGTTAATCAATTGTTTGCAGCCCTGATACAGAGCTGGTAAAATTGTTAAGTCCTATAGACCAGGAAGGAGTTGGGATCTCTACTCCTGATCGTTGGTGGGGGACCTTTTGTAAGAGATCCTGGTGGTAGTGACTACTGGTAACCCTGGAGTGTGTACAGACATTCCCCTGGGGGTTCGTTTAATTGTTACTGAAGTCTGGGTTTTTAACTCTCACCCCTGGATTGGGGTGAGAGAATAAATCCATGACAAATGCATCCACCTGTATTTAATCAAGACCTAGGTTTCCTGTCTCATTACCAGTGCTGATTTCTCCATGCCTACTACCCCTCTGCATGCCTCCTACCCCTCTACCTAATCCAATCACGCTGCTTTGTCATTCACCTGCTATTGTCATTTGCCTGATGAAGTCATTCAGCATCTGAAATCACTCTACTTTGCAATATATAGGACAGATGGACTCACATTCTAGCTGTATCTGAAGAATTGAGTAGTGACTCACCCTGCCACAGTTTTTTAGTCTTTAAAGTGCTACTGGTCTCTTGCTCTTTTCTGCTGCTACAGACAGACTAACACAGCGACCCATCTTCCTCTATCTTGGTAAACAACAAGATATTGATGAATATAAAAAAAATTATAGGCTGAAAGTTCTAAGAAGCCTGACATTATCAAGAATGGCTCTGCTCTGAGCAAGCATGCCACTAGCATTAATACGTGAAATAAGCAACTTAAATGTCAGTGATTCAGTTATGATCTTTGATTACTATATGGGGGGAAGAAGAACAGTTGGTTGAATGTTGAGGGAGGCAGGTACTCCAAGGCAGATACAGGCAACAGCAAGATGTAAAGGGCAGCAGAAGGGTTGGTTGGGAAGAATACGAAGGTCAGCAAGCAGAGGCTCAAATGTCTCATGCAAGTGGAACTATCAAATCATAAAAACTAAAGCCTCTCCCTTTCTTTTTGGTTGGTTCACACACATTACACAGTATAGATTAATGGATGGAAGCAGGAGTCGTGATCTGTGGCATTCAGAATGAACTCAGCTACATACTCAGGAACAAGTGTATTAAAACAAAATAGAAATTCATCCAAATAATACCTTACATACATAATAAACAAAACTGTTGCAATACATTCTGGATTTAGAGCAAACAGGTATTTGCATGTCACATACACACACATATATAAAATATCTTTAAATATTCATGTACACTCACCAGGAAATACTGGCTTAAGCAGGTTTCCCACATGTGCATATAATGGTAAAAGATGATGTTCACATGTTAAGTGTTTGCTGGGGCAACAGTCTTTCCCACAGAAATTACAACCTGTAGATCTGCTCTTACTTGTATGGAATCTTTTCACTTCTTTCCTCCCCTTGCCCAAAAGAGACCAATTACATGGAATAGATTCCTACCCCAAAGCAGGAGATTTACAAAATGAGTGTGATGATTCTTGCATCTGACATCATAGGCCAAGTTTGAGGGTCCTGAAGTTTGGACACACTTTATAAATTATGTGAATGTTGATGCATTACATTCATTATTGTTTTTATCATCCATGTAGATTTTAGCTTTCAAGTTACTTTGCTGATCATTGATGCTTTTGATTTATGTTGTCTCCCTTTCATCTGTAGGTAGGGAAGCACTGGAAAACTTCCCTATTTCCTATGCATTTGTTAACTGGAACTCTTGTGCGATTGGAGAATACAGAGACTTCTTCTAGAACTCTTCCTTGATTCTAATAAAATGATTTGCAGGATGTTGTTGAAATCATAAATGATTATGGACTTCTGGTTTATGGCGACTCGCTAGCAGACATGCCTCCTGGTTGATCCGGGGGGACCATCTTTGTGCTAGCATTTTGGAGGGGGGCGATGGTTCGCTAACCCCCCCAAAGCCTTACGTGAAAGGCTCCTAGCCATGGGGCTTTTGAGGGGTTGCCTCTTTGCCAGCGCGATGCTGGGGAATTGAGACGCTCCTCTGCCCCGATGGTCTGATCACTATGCGTCCATATGGATCCAGAGCAGCTGACCAGGACAAGCGTCCAGAGCAGCTGACCAGGACAAGCGTCAGCAGCAGTGGGAGGGCTTCTAGTGTCCTGGCCCCACTGCTGGACCTCCTGATGGCACCTGGTATTTTTGGCCACTGTGTGACAGAGTGTTGGACTAGATGGGCCATTGGCCTGATTCAACATTGGTTTCTCTTATGTTCTTATGTAGATCGAGCGGTTAAAACGAACTGAAGTGAGGTCGGAAGACAAACAATGAGCAGTGAGTTGAATAAAGGTGAGAAAATGGCACTTTAAAAAGAAAGCACCCCCCTTGGAATCAGCGTGGGAAGCAAGCGGGGGAGGGAACCCTCCCAGACTCAAGGACTCAAAAGTATTTTTACAAGAAGGGAGTGGAGGTGAAAGCTGAGAAATCTGTTTTAAGAACCTTACCAGAGCATGACCAGGTGTTTGGGTGACTTTCAGAGACTTTAGCAACTTTCGGTTAAAGTAAACAAGGAAAGATGGCAGGGAGAAAGCTGAAGAAAGGATCAAAATTGAAACCAGCAGGCGGCATGAGTCTGAGAGCGGAAGAGACCACAGAGTTTTCCAAGCTCCTAGAAGATTCTTTGCGCCCTCTACTGGACCAGATGACTAATATCAGCCAGCAATTAGTAACTTCAAATCAGAACTTTGCAGCACAGTAGCTCCAACTGTCTGAAACTTCAAAAAAGACAGAGCTGAGAAAGTTTTGGAAATGGATGCCAACTCAAAAAAAGCAAGGAAAAAGATGCAAGTGCTGGTAAGGAAGCAAGCTTTGGAGGAATTTCAGCTGTTGCAACTGCAAATGGAGAGAGCCAATCTTGTACTCCGGTTCCAAGGAGTTACTGAAACCAAAAATGAGAATCTAAAGCAACTTTTGAGTGAAGCATTAGCCCCAGTGACGGATTTAAAAGCGGAATACCTTGTAAGCGAAATGGACGTGGTCTATAGGGCTTACTCTATGTACATTAAGAAGAAGAATCTGCCTGGGGAGATTGTGGTTAGATTCTCGTAGAGGCATGTGATGGATTTAATCCTGAAAATGACAACAAGTACACCCTTGAAAATCGGAGGTCACACTATCAGAATCTTAAAAGATATCCCATTTGAAGTAAGGAAAAAGAGGAAGAAGTACAAGGACCTAATTCTCTTCTTACAAACAAACAGCATTGTGTACAGGTGGGTGATTCCCGAAGGCATCACCTTCAAACTGAAGGATAAAAGGGAAAAATGGGGTTCAATGTGGTTAAGTGCAAAGTGATGCACATTGGAGCCAAAAATCCTAAATATAAATACATGTTGATGGGGTCTGAACTGGCAGAGACTGATCAAGAGAGAGATCTTGGAGTCATAGTGGATAACTCAATGAAAATGTCTAGACAGTGTGTAACTGCAATAAAGAAGACCAACACTATGCTGGGGATTATTAGGAAGGGAATTGAAAACAAATCTGCCAGTATCATAACGCCCCTGTATAAATCATCGCTGTGACCTTATTTGGAATACTGCGTACAGTTCTGGTCGCCACATCTCAAAAAGGATATTATAGCATTGGAAAAAGTGCAGAGAAGGGCAACTAGAATGATAAAAGGGTTGGAACACCTTCCCTATGAAGAAAGGTTAAAACGCTTGGGGCTCTTTAGCTTGGAGAAACGACGGCTGAGGGGTGACATGATCAAGGTTTATAAGATTATGAATGGGACTGAGCAGGTTGAGAAAGAAGTCCTTTTCTCCCTTTCTCACAATACAAGAACTTGTGAGCACTCCATGAAATTGCTGAGCAGTCGGGTTAGAACAGATAAAAGGAAGTACTTCTTCACCCAAAGAGTGATTAACATATGGAATTCACTGCCACAGGAGGTGGTGGCAGCTACAAGCATGGACAGTTTCAAGAGGGAATTAGATAAACATATGGAGCAGAAGTCCATCAGTGGCTATTAGCCACAGGGTATAGATGGGAACTCTCAGTCTGGGGCAAGTGATGCACTCTATTCTTGGTGCTGGGGGGGGGCAGCAGTGGGAGGACTTCTAGTGTCCTGGCCCCACTGCTGGACCTCCTGATGGCATATTTTGGCCGCTGTGTGACAGAGTGTTGGACTAGATGGGCCATTGGCCTGATTCAACATTGGCTTCTCTTATGTTCTTAAAAAATTGACTCTGTTTCTAAGGCACGTGAGTTCCTGAGGCTGCAATTGGGTGAGCCAGAAGAGGATGTGAAAGAAGAAGAGGACAGCAAATCTAATGGTAAATTGGACTCTGTGTCTTCTGACGAGGACTCTGACTCAGACAAGGGGTCAGCCCCAAACGAGGCTATCAACTGAGAGACCGAAAAGATAAAACAAAATGAAGATTGAAACTCTTAAGGCTGTTAAGCATTGGGTTTTGATGATGCTCTGGGGAGGGTTGTTGAACAGTTAAAGTGGTTAAAAAGATGTATAACTTAGCTTAATTGACTATGCTCACTGTTATATAAGCATTGCAGACTAATATATTTTTAAGCTAATATGATGATCTCCTATTCTTGGGTTTTTAGCTAGTTATGGTTATCTTTACTTTCTCCTTAGATGTAGACGTCCCCCCTTTTTTTCATTGTAGACATTCCCCCCTCCTTTTTTTTTCGTTGTAGTTTGTAGTGTTCAGAAAAATGCAATTAAAAAATCCCCTTAGGGGTTAAAAAAAAATCATAAATGATTACAGTTTTATCTGGTTAGTGACTGGAGCTTAGTAAACCTGACAGTGAACAATTAGCATCCCATCTTTATGCAGCTTTGATCCAATACATCAATTTTGTTTTGGGGTTTCACTGTGGAACCACCTGATCAGCATCCTGTATAGCAACAGGAGATCATTAAGAATAAGCTATCAGAACAAAATACTACATAAAGGTCTAAACTTCCACACAACACAACAGAGAGCCTCATGGAGCCATAAAGATAAATGAATTTATTAGGGTATTTCTTGAGCCACAGCCCTCTCGGCAGCACTTTTCAAAACTAAGGCAAGTCATATGCAGCACACACTTTGCTTCTCTGTGGGAAAATGACACAAAACAGATGAGGTCCCACCAGCCTTACTGTTAATCTATCCTGCCACAAGCTGAGCCAGATAGAGGCAAGACCTATCTCAGGTCTTCCCTACATCACTTCTGCAAGCATGATGCAGTTCTGTGGAGACCTGCTGTCTCATTTCTATCAGCTACAAATCAAAGCATACACATTTGAACAGTGTGCCAATACACAGTAATGATTATCTATGCACTTCAAAAGTATTCTTCATGGACCCCCTCCTCACAGCCATAATTCCAGTCCAGAGTTCATACAGAGTGCATCCATCATCATGCTCAGGGGGAGATCGGAAGTCACACAAACTGCTGTGACTTCCCTTACTCTTCACTAGGCAGAACCTGACTTCAGGGACAGCTTCAAAAACAATTCTGACATCATAATCACACACACTGACAAAGAGGCTCCTCTAAAGATCATAAACAGGAGGGATTACACAAGAGAAACTCTTTATCACTGCATTTTATGGGCCACTATCGTTGGTCCCCACTAAGGAATCACAAAAGTAATTACACATCCTGCTGAGAAGACTTTACTATAGAACTGCAGGAACAAATTTATACAGACATACGCTAGGAAGCTCAGCCTTGAATATATTCTGTTTTCTGTCCAAATTCACAAACTAAATAATCTTTATTTTTAAGCAACAGGCAGTCTCACAGAAGGTTGCCTGGCTGAGTCTATCCTCAGGACTTGTGTACCACTTGTCCTGGTTATCCATGAAGGACCACATTCTCCCCAAGGGCACCACAGCCCAGTGATGATCTTTCAGCAAATGCCATTCTGACGACCTGTAAGGCATCAGGGCAGGACTTAAATTTGGGTCTAGTCCGGGCTTATTGCAGTCTTTACTGTAGGTTAGCTGCTGAAGCCTGCAGTACACAACAGTGCTTCTTGGCACATTTTCCCTCCCAGGACTGAGACAACCTGATTGGGTTCTGACAGGTGACCCAGGGAGCCAATCACACAGTCTCCAGGTGCTGCCTGGAGATCTCCCCAAAGTACAACTGCTGTCCAGATGCTGGAGATCAGTTCTCCCAGAAAAAATGCTGCTTTGGAGGATGGTCTCTATGGCATAATGCCTCACTAAGGTCCCTCCTCTCCCAAACTCTTTCTTCCCCAGGCTCCACCCCTAATTTCCAGGAATTTTCCAACCCAGAATTAACAACTCTATGTAGGCCTGCAGGATGCCTCCTCCGTCTGGATTCCTTATCAGCAAGTGAAGACCTGACCCAGACTCAATCTAAAGACCTTCTTTCTTTGTTTAGCCAGCCTGAATTTGGGGGACTCAGCTCTGCTTGTCTTCAGTTGTGCTCCATGCCCTAGCCTTTATAATTCTGGCTGGTCACGCAGGATCCTGACGCTTGGCCTGACCTTAGCCCTGCTTGTGATCCCTGGCCCTGCTTCAACCAAGCACCTGAACTGATAAGCACTACATACCAACAACTCACACAAAGATGGACAACAATCCACCAGGAACTTTATACCTGACAACCTGACATTAACCTGGCAACTGAGCTTTACTAATTTGTCCTTAATATTCTGAAATTCCTTTTTGCCTGTAAATTAGAAATAAGTTACTGTTCTTGGATTCATGCAGCAGATATAGACGTGTCCAAAACAACATCCATTCATCAGCAAAAAGATATAGGGATGGAAGTGAGTGGCTTCAGGAAAAGGGAGCTCATGCAGTCTACAGTTATAAGAGAACTAAGGAGCAGGGACTCTACTCCATGAGACTAAAGCAACATATAAATATCAGAGGGAGGAAAGAGACTGTTCCATATTAATGTGTGCAATAAATAAACCACAAGTATGTTTCAGATTTTTGGGTCAACATATCTTCAGATGTGGCAAGAATACACAGAAGAACTATACAAAAAGGATCTCAATGACCTTGATAACCACAATGATGTGACCACTGACCTCGAGCCAGACATCCTGGAGTGCGAAGTCAAATGGGCCTTAGAAAGCATTACTAATAACAAAGCTACCGGAGATGACGGTATCCCAGCTGAGCTACTCAAAGTCCTAAAAGATGATGCTGTTAAGGTGCTGCACTCCATATGCCAGCAAATTTGGAAAATGCAACAGTGGCCACAGAATTGGAAAAGGTCAGTTTACATCCCAATCCCAAAGAAGGGCAATGCCAAGGAATGTTCAAACTATTGTACAATTGCACTCATTTCACATGCTAGCAAGGTCAAGCTCAAGATTTTACAAGGTAGGCTACTTTGTACTACCAGAAGTACAAATTGGGTTTCGAAGAGGTAGAGGAACTAGAGATCAAACTGCCAATATTTGCTGGATTATGGAGAAAGCAAGGGAGTACCAGAAAAACATTTTCTTCTGCTTCATTGACTACGCTAAAGCCTTTGATTGTGCGGATCACAACAAACTGTAACAAGTCTTAAAAGAGATGGGAGTACCAGACCACCTCATGTATCTCCTGAGAAACCTGTATAAGGGTCAAGAAGCAACAGTTAGAACCAGACATGGAACAACTGATTGGTTTAGAATAGGAAAAGGTGTACAACAATGATTTATATTGTCACCTGCTTATTTAATTTATATGCAGAGTACATCATGTGAAATGCTAGCCTGGTTGAACCACAAGCTGGAATTAAGATTGCCAGGATAAACATCAACAACCTCATGCAGACAATACCACTCTAATGGTGGAAAGTGAAGAGGACCTAAAGTGCCTCTCGATGAGGGTGAAGGAGAGTGCAAAAGTTGACTTGAAACTCAACGTCAAAAAAACTAAGATCATGGCATCTGACCCCATCACTCCTTGGCAAACAGAAGGGGAAGTCATGGAAGCAGTGACAGACTTCACATTCCTGGGATTCAAGATCACTGCAGACAGTGAACGCAGCCATGAAATTAAAGGACTTCTGCTCCTTGGTAGGAAAACTATGGCAAAGCTAGACAGCATAATAAAAAGTAGAGATATCACCCTGCCAACAAAAGTCCGTATAGTCAAAGTGATGTAATCCCCAATAGTAATGTATGGCTGTGAGAGATGGACCATAAGAAAGGTCGAGTGCCGAAGAATAGATGCTTTTGCATTATGTTGCTGGAGAAGACTCTTGAGAGTCCCTTGGACTGCAAGGAGATCAAATCAATCAATCCTAAAGGAAATCAACCCTGACTGTTCCCTGGAAGGCTAGATACTGAAGCTGAAGCTCAAATACTTTGGCCACCAAATGAGAAGGGAGCATTTACTGGAGAAGACCCTGATGCTGGGAAAGATTGAAGGTCAAAGAAGAAGGGGACGGCAAAGGAAGAGATGGTTAGACACTGTTATCAATGCAACGAACATGAAGTTAAGCACACTCCGGGGGACAGCAGAGGACAGGAGGGCCTGGAGTGATGTGGTCCATGAGGTTGCAAAGAGTCAGACTTGACTGTGTGACTGAGCAACAAAATCTTCAGATCAGTGTGCTGCTGTGGGTATCTATATGGCTTCACAATATTGCAACATATTTACGACTTCCATAGAATAATGATGCCTCAGCCCCTACCCCCTCAGGCCATCTTCTTTGCTCAAGACAAGCGGATAACAACAGATGCTGCCAGAACTCATATGCCCTGTGCTCAAAATGTGGCGGCTCACATTACTCAGCTTCACCATTACAGCACTGATCTCTTCTCTAACATTTCTGTGATACTGTGATAACCTGCAGCTCTGCCTTGCATTGTCTGTCTTTGTGATCACACTTCTTTCCGCAGTTGCTCCCATGCATCACATGAAGTGGGGTCTGGCCCATGAAAGATGATGCCAAAATAACTTTGTTAGTTGTTGATGGGGTAAACTGGTCATTTAACTTACAGGGAGGTTTCCTGGTGGGCCATGGTCCTACGGGGTCCTACGGGGCCCCTGGTGACCGGAACAAGCATCACTTCTGCCATCGCCTCAGAGGTCTTCCCCAGCAATGGCAGTTAGTGTCGGCAATGGCAGTTGGTGTCAAATTACATTATTTCTTGTTTATTACAAAATTTGTATTTGCTGTCTTCAGCTTTTATTCCCCCTCATCTCTCAGATGGAAGAAAAAAAAAACTAAGACACATATGCTAAGGTGGCAGAGGGCACTGCAGTTCACATTCCTCTCTCTGTAGTATTGAATGCTTTCACAATTGTGGTTGTAGAAAACAAAGGCACTTATATTTTTTACATTTTATAAATATGCCATCCTATATATTTCCTGCATTTCAAAACCTTTGTGAAGACATTCACCTTTGATCCTGCTGTTTACAAAAACGTTGCTCCTTCATCCTCTTGTCTATATGTCTGCCTAGAGGAGACCCACTATGAGCACTGGTCAACTTCAGCTCTAGTTCATGAAAGCTTATGCTAGAATAAGATCTAGTCAGTCTTTAAGGGACCACAAGATTCCTCTTAATTTTTGCTGCAACAGAGTAACACAGCAGAGTAGTTGGAATTAATGGAGGATATGACTACATCAGGTCTCATGAGGGCTGCTGTGTGGACTCTTTGTCTAAAAGGGCACGGCGGCAAGTCTCAGGCTCACATAAGTCCCTCCACACACATACATAGAACTCAACATGTGAAAAATGTTAGTTATATATCAGTCTTTTGTATAAGCATATATCTTGCCCATATGAACTATGCTTTTTATGGTAGACAAATGTACGGCACAGGACATAGGTGACACTCCCTACCGGCTAACAAGGTTCACATGAACCTCACTCCAGCATCTCTCTTGCATGAGGAGTGTAAGTACCAGGGAAAGCGTGAACTGGGATTAACTGATCCACTTGTTCACATTTCCTGTTGTAGCACTAGTTTATAGAAGATACGTCCTGGGCTTTGCATTGTCAGTCTCATTTCTTCTCTGGCTCACCTCTCCAGTGCCTCTGTTTTCTCTCCTCTATGGCAAGCTAAAACTTATTTTATACAGTTGTGGTTATTTTAATCACCAAAATGGCATCCAGGAAAAATAGATCAATTTGCTTTGATCCAACATACTCTCTCTCTCATTTTGTTAAAGCTACCATGCCCTTCTTTTAAGAACCCAGCAGCAAGTGAATGTCCTCACTATACATTCTGAGCTTAATGTAATTCCATGAATACCAACAATTCATGGCAAATATAATAAATCACATAGAAAACTTGACATTGCAATGATGGCTAACATTGTGAGCTTTATTAATTTTGTTTTTCTAAGCAATGCATTGAAATTGCCCATGGAGGGCATTCAGGAATAAAAAGCATTCTTCTTTAAGGGGGAATGAGAGCATATGGTTCTTTGTGTCATTTCCAATGCGATTGATTATTTTGAGCACTTCAGAATGGATATTACATAAACACATGCAGTTTATAAATACAGAAGAAGAGGCATTGCACTCACATTAATCTAGACATTTCCTGAGACAAGGTTCACAGAGCCACTATAAATATTTTATTTATTTATTTATTCTGATGTTTTACTAACATTTAAAACATGCATAGCTTGTGGCATCTTATACATGTATCAGTCACAACAGAAACAGGTGTAAATGAGGTATTTCTGCAGGATAAGAAAATCCTCACTGTGAATTGCTTACATGTATTGTATAACATCCCGGTCAGTTTGGGCATGTCTATCCATCTGCCCATCTTCTGCTCCTGAACTGCATTGCCTTTGTGGGAGGAGAACCAGCAGGATGAAAAGTTAATAACCTGCTGTTGATAAAACAGTCACCTTCCATTTTCAATATAGTCCCAACAACATCTGAACACATGAAAGCTGCCCTATACTGAATCAGACCATTGGCCCATCAAGGTCAGTATTGTCTGTTTTGGTTGATGGTGACTCTGGGTTCTCAGGTCTTTCAAATCAGCTACTACCTGATCTTTTTAACTAAAAACATTGTGGATTGAAACTGGGACCTTCTGCAGGCCAAGCAGATGCTTTCCTAGTGAGCTATGGTCCTTTCCCTACAGAATTAGAGTTCCCTTGTTCTCACTTCCAGTGGGGGATTCCTCACTTTGAGTCCCCAACTCCTGCCACTTCTCATTAGGTTGGAGGAAGAAGAACAAGACAAAAAATCATTGCCACACTGCAGCCATAATGTCATTTTTAGGGTGAGCTCAGAAGTGACATCATGCTGGCCTAGGATTCAGCAGATCCTCTATGGCAAAACTTTCAGGTTCTCCCTGAATATCATGTCATATCATCAACATGATGATGCCCCCTCAAGTCCCAGCCCCCACTCTCTCATTTTATGCTAGACACTGGCTGACAACCCTATATAGAATCTACATAAGAAAAAAAAGCAAATATTTCAGCATGTACTATCCTAGGCACATTTATTCAGAAGCCAGCCCAAACACACTCAATAAGGCTTACTCTCTAGTAAGACTAGTTAGGGTGGCAGATTTACAGTGCAATCCTAAACAGAGTTACAGGGGCTTAGAAATGTGTGTCTTTACTTTGGATTGCATTGTTAGTGTCTTTGTGACATCAGGATCCATTTCTCTCTCCCTTCTCATGCTTCTTTGCATGACTAACTGACAGTACTAACTGACAAGCAATTGCATTCCATGCTGCTCAATCTATAGTTTCTCAAGCTCTCATCTCAGATTAGACCACTCATGCTACTGCCTTCAATAATACTTTACCAGTGCTTCATCAATGCTTGGAAGAGAATAACAACAACAAATCTGATTGTATTAGCAAGAAACTGTTGTGAATCAATATGCCAAGAGAAAGAAATAGGAGGCAAACACATAGTTGTAGAGGGCCAGAGCAACAACTGGTAGACAACACAGACAGGGAAACAAGAATAAATGTGGGCACACAGAAATGAATAATAGTTCATTACAATTAATATGAATTAACCCTACAAAAACCCTGAAAGAGGACAGGAAATACATAAAAAGTACAGTTGTTCCCAGCTATGGAGACTGTGTAATCACTATATCTAATTCCAAAGTTCTAGTCCACATGTGAATACAGGGCACAGCTGGATGTGATGGTGTCTCTGGGTCAGACCCAGGGATGCTGCTGCCATTTTAGAGTCTAATATCGGCAATTTTAAAATGCCACAAGGGCCCGATCTTGATTTGGCCCACAATATGGAGGGACCTGGTGCTCTTGTTTGTCCTATGCATTTTCAAGTGCCTTCCCCTCATGTGTCCGTTTTGCAGACAGGACCTGCAGCACAACAGAAGCTGCATATGTTGGCATCTGTCAGGTTGCTATGACTACACAAAACAGCATCCAAAGTCTCGTGAGATCATCTTATATTGTGGGTGCTGTTTGGGTTGCTATACCAACCCATTCATGAAAGGACAAGAGGAAGGGGGACAGGAGGTGATGGAGGAAGGAGAGATGAAGGGGGAAGGGAAGGCAAGGAGCAAGCCTCTCACAACTCCTCATAGATCACACACTATAATCATAATTGGTTTGGATTTTGCCGAAGTTTAGTTTAATGTGATTTAGCTTCCATTGCTGTCTATCTTTGATTCCCCAATTGTTGTTTTTTTATCTGTCTCAGTATTACTGGGCATACAACTTGTGACAATATATGTGTGACGATCTTTAGTTCTGAACAAATAAACATGGCAGACTGTCTGACAAATTAAATTGATCTGATATCCATATCCTTATACCCATTCAAAATTCTAACCAGCATTCATTTCATCACTATATTATTCCCAACCTTTTTAAAAAGACTCTTAAAAAGACATCTTTAAAAAGGTGAATAATCAAATTCTTATTAGCATTATGGATGATAGGCAGGATTGTAGGTTGAAGGAGTTCAGCACTTTCCCCTTTGCTTAAATTCTGAAGGAAAAAATACAATGAATTAAATGAATCTGATAAGCATGAGATGAATGCTTTCTAGTTGTTTGCTCTGTGAATCATCTTGAAGTAGGTGGCAGCCATATGAGGTGACTCTAATCTTTTACCAGAGTAGCTGTACATGGACAAAGAAGCATGATGCTGATATAACTGAACACTGGGAACCATTCTTTTTTTCTGGCTCAGATGCAAATAGTTGAACTTTTTAAAAACAACAACAGATGCTGACTACAATGAAAAACTATTACACGTATATAGAGTGCTTGACGACCAACACATCCTCTTTCTGAGATCGCTCAGGTGGGATTGGCTGTGTTAGGGCTCAGTCAGGCGGTCAAGGTTCAGGGTCCTCTGTGATGAGGCACCTCACATTAGACTCTATCAGACCATGCCTGGCCGGTATCGGTTTTACCTTTAGAATAATTGCATACACACCTGCTTTTCAGCTGTTGGGGAAGGAGAATAGATCTGGATTCTAACACAGCTACTGTGCAAGCTTAAGCCCACACAGCCTGAACAGAGGTGTGCCACTTCTTCCAGTGCAATTTGGCTCCTAGAATGGAATTGTGGAAGTTGGGGTAAACTTCCTGAACCTTGCACCCACCGTGACCTGCATTCCAGGAATGATCACAGGCAGAACCAGGTTCTGGCAGGGACAGGATCCGCTGAGCTCATTAGGCACAGTTTGTGGAAGCCCCAGGCCTGCTGCCCTGCAGTTACCATTACCATGGGGACTGTGGCAAGCACATCAGAGTGAAGGCTGATGCTCAGGTGTCCCACTTGTGTGCTCATCTGCCCATTCTCCATTTACTTACTTGCTTGCTTCCCTGGCTGGGCATTGATTGTTTGGCCATAGAATAGGAGGAGCAGCCAGCCCTAAACAACAGGTAAGACATAAGGTTGCAAATGTATGTGTGCATGAGCATACATGCACATGTAAAAATGTGTGTGTGTGTGTGTGTGTGTGTGTGATGAGAGAGAGAGAGAGAGAGAGAGAGAGAGAGAGAGAGAGAGAGAGAGAGAGAGAGAGAGAGAGAGAGAATGCCTCTATGGGTTGCATCCAAGCTAAACTTCCCACCAATGGACTGGAACTTTGCTGCCTCTCCCACTGCAGCCCACAGACTTCCACAATATGTTGCTTCTGGGGACCCTGAGGAACAACGTGAGAGAGTTATGCCTCAAGTTGGGGCAGTTGGTAGAAACTAACCATTTAATCTACATCCAATCCTGTATGAGGAGGGAGCATTTTCTGTTTGCACTGTCACAGATCCACTCATTAATCATATTGTTACAAATAGCTAACATAGGTAAGTGTGGGTAGGAAGGCCAGTAAAATGTTGTAATCTGATAACTCTGTGACTTTTTTTGCATGTTTGTGTTTTCCATTATGTAAAGCATACTAAAAAACCATTTCAGCTTAAATTCATCACATTCAATTATTTATCACATCACATTCTTTATTTTCTGTTGCCATCACTGAGTTTGTGATCTTTGTCACTCACTACACAGCTATTACTTTATTTTTTATGTTTTAAACTGAATCAATCTAATATAGAGAAGTTACTGACAAAGAACACTTAACACTTTTCAAGGCATCTTCCGAACAACTGCAGACTGTTCACCTCTACACTGCAACCCATTCTCTGACACATCTTTAAAAAGAGGGATCATTCCTTTTTTGTATGTAAAATAATGCAACATTAGAGGGCTCCAGCAGCAAGACTAGAAAAGCAAAGGCAGCTGAAGAACCTCTCCATTTCCTTTTTGATCTTTATCTCTGGGGAAACAATGTAATATCAAGAAAGTGTATTATATATGCCACCTACACTCTTATTCCAGTTTAGGAGGAATGAAACAATTTCCCATTGAAATGGAAATAATGTTGAGAACTGATCTTATATCCCTGAAGTACAGATAGAGAGGACTTGTGCTGGCAGTGAGGAGGTGAGGCCACCCAAATCAGATTCGGCATGTAGTGTCACAGAGCGCCATAACAGTGGCTGAAGCCCACAATGCAGGTGCTGTAAAGGAGTCTGGGTGACTGCCTCCCCCAAAGTGAGGAGCCTTGCTGTGGTGAAGGAAGAGATTCACAGGAGCCAACCCTATATATGTACTTCCATTAAAATCATATTTCTGATTTACTACTGCAGCACACAACCAAGTGTACACCATCCACATTTTCTGTTGGTGGAACAAACTTCCAACAATAGAAAAGGGGGAAGTTTTTCACAGATTCCAGTTTCCTACTGCATATCAAACCCATCCCAGACAGTTCCCAAAAGGCCACTGTGAAAGGGCCACAATTTGGAGCTGGTTCAGGCAAGAGAGTTCACTTCTGCAAGCACTGTTCATGCTAAATAGGATGCACCATCTTGGTTGCTTCTGGAAGACAGTGGTAGCTTATAAGCATCCATAAGAATGCGGCTCCTCTTAATAGCCTGAGTCATCCAGGACTATTTTTCTCTGGGGCACGTTCTGTGATGTGCCTGGTCCTTGCTGGTGGCAGGAGAAGTGGGGCAAAGCTAAAGGGTGAATGGTCCTGCTTTATGGCAGAGGCAGTTAGCTTTTTGGTTCATTCCAGCTTTGAATAATTAAAGCCTAAGACAACTCAATGACTTACCCAGGCAATAATTTGCAAAGATGTATTTGGAGTGTCAATTCTCCCAAGGAACCTCAGTAACAGTGTGAGTGTGTATAATGTTAAAATAAATCTACATAATAAATACAAAATAAAATAAATATATATAAAATGTTAAAATAAATCTAAATATATATATAAAATGTTAAAATAAATCTACAATTCAGATTTTGTATTTGTAATATTTATTTTGAAGAACATCATTCCAAATTAAGAAAATGTCCTGCCTCTGGATTTTCTTTAGATGGCAAGTGTCATATTGCCTCTTTCATGTTTATGTTTTTTGTAAAGCACACTGGCCTATATAATTAACAAAAATAAAGGACAGTGTGAGCAAGACACTACTAAAAAACCTGACCCATGGCTCTTCAAACAGACTTGTACTTGCTAGATCAATGACAAAGCAGATCATTATCCATTTAGAACAAACAGCGGAGCTAAGCAATAATAATTATATGGAGGGTACACAAACTCCTGCAACTAGCAGGCAAGACCACGAAAAGTAGTTTATCCCAAGCAACCCCGAGTGAGGTGGGAAAAGTTTCAGAGAAGCCTGATGAGAACCTCCAGCTTCAGCTGCTTTGGATGGATACGCCTATGGAGCTCTTACAAAAGGAGTACCTTTGTTAGTCTTTAAAATCAATTTCAATTCAATTCAAAACCTTTATTGGCATAGAACAATCGCCATTCAGTTCATAGGTTTAAATCTTTAAAGTAATCCTGGGATGCTGTTAATTTTTGCTACAAGACTAACAAGGCAAATCCTCTGCAACTTTGTCAGGAATTTTACCTTCAAGAAATTATCCACTGTGACCCCAATCTAGTCACTGAACAACAGAATCATCTGCACACAATGCAAGGAAAGCATGTGTACAACTGCATGCACACTGACAAACAGCATACATACTGACTATGTGCAATGAATAGACAATCATACTCCTGCTCCTCCACAGATCCACCAGCATTTCCACAAATGTGGCATCTGGTATGTAGGAACATGATGGCTCTATCACATGGCTGTTTTAGATACAACCCTAACCTTACTTTGCTAAGCCCCTGGCTATATTATGATCCTGCAAACATCCTTTGACAGATAGCCCTGTGGATGCTCATATCCAACAGCATCTAGGACACTAGTGGCAACTTCAACGAGGAGTCAGAATGATGGCCTATGCTAGAGAGGCTTCCACTAGGATGCATTGTGGGATTCCACAGAGGGGCAGATGGAGGGGTTCAGAGTTGAAATTAAATGATGCTGGCAAGCCTGATGGAGGCATTCAGTAAGATAAAATTGAATAACAATGCATAAAACGAATCCAGTAGCACCTCAGAGACCAACAAGAGTCTCAGGGTATAATCTTTCCAGAGGGAAAGGGAACTTTGACTCTCGAAAGATTATACCCTGAAACTCTTGGTCTCTAAGGTGCCACTGGACTCAAATCTGTTTTACTGCAGACTAATACTACTACCCTCCAAAAGTAATTAACATAAAAACTATGAAAGTTTGTACTTTTAGCAGGGCCAAAGGCTATTTTCATTGGGGAATTAATATTCTCAGTTTGAGTTATGAGTGAGCAGAAAGGAAACTCGAATGATGTAGGGTACAGTATGCTCCTTTAATGGGTAATGTTATGCAAAACCCAGTGGATTCTAAAAGCCAACAGACCAAAGGATCTGTAATCAACTTGACCTGAATCATGACAAAGATTCAGGAAAACATTGCAGAGCCTAATTCTTGACATGTCAACTCTACCCAAAATCCAGAGGTTATTTTTGGGTCAAAAATTAGGCAGTAATCCCCATTCCTGATAGTTAAGAACATAAGAGAAGCCAATGTTGGATCAGGCCTGGCCCAGAGGCAGGATTTTTTTAGTTGGGGGGGCATTTAAATTTCTTAGGGGGCACTGACTAATTGAATTAAAGGAATACCCAGCTCCTTCCCCACACCTGGCACCACTTGGGGACCCTGGGCTGGATGGGAAGTCGGGGGGCCTAGCCCCGAGATGCCCCACTGTAGCTACAGGCCAGTGGCCCATCCAGTCCAACACTGTCACACAGTGGCATCAGGAGGTCCACCAGTGGGGCCAGGACTCTAGAAGCCCTCCCACTGTTGACCCCACAAGCACCAAGAATACAGAGCATCACCTGCCTGAGAGTCCCTATCCATACCTTGTGGCAAACAGCCATTGATGGACCTCTGCTCCCTATGTTTATCTAATTCCCTCTTGAAGCTCTCCATGCTTGTAGCCGCCATCACCTCCTGTGGCAGTGAATTCCATGTGTTAATCACTCTTCGGGTGAAGAAGTACCTCCCTTTATCCATTCTAACCTGACCACTCAGCAATTTCATTGAGTGCCCACGAGTTCTTGTATTATGAGAAAGGGAGTAAATTACCTCTTTCTCTACCTGCTCTGTCCCATGCATAATCTTATAAACCTGGATCATGTCACCCCTCAGCCATCATTTCTCCAAGCTAAAAGGCCCCAAGCATTTTAATCTTTCTTCATAGGTAAAGTGTAGTTGCCCTTTTTTTGCACTTTTTCCAAAGCTGTAATATTCTTTTTAAGGTGCAGTGACCAGAACAGTACACAGTATTCCAAATGAGGTCGCACCATTGATTTATATAGGGGCATTATCTGTGTCTGTTTTTCCTTGCATGAGCTACCTGCACATAAGCCCTTCCTTGGCCTTCCTTAGTAGCCTCCTTTCCTTGCAGTCCTTCCTCTCCTCTTGCAGCTGGGGCTGTCTTTTTGTCAGGGAAATGATGGGAAATGTTTGAAGTATGATGGGAATTGCAGAAAATTAACCCTAGGCAGCTCAAGAATTTAGAAATCAACAAAACAAATGACACATGCCCTGGAGACAAACTGAGATTTGAGTGTAATCCTTAGTTTTAACAGCCATACAAATATAAAGCAGTTCTTATTCAATGACAATAACATTGACTAAACTGAAACAGATTAAAGTAACATTTGGGAACTATTATGCAAATATCTGCCACAAGAATCCCATTAGAGCTTCAGCTCATCCGAGTCACATAATTCTACCATTCTTATTCAATCAAAACTTCCGTTAGTTATAAGGGAGATGTAGAATGAGGAAAAATCAGGAAATGGCCAACTGTGCTGCATTTGCATCTGGCCAGGGCCTGTTAGGATTGAAGAGTATAGTGGCCACTTCACTGTGCCAATATCCAAACGTATGCAGGTGGGGCATTCAAAGACTGCGCATACAGAACCCTCTTTAAAAATCAGTAATTGTGCCAATCAGCTCTTTTGCATGGAAGAGGCAGACAAAATTCATGATCATCCCTTTTTGAACCACTAATAGGTACAACTGGTTTCTTAAAAGGCCCTATAGTTAAATGCCACAGGCACACGCCAGAGGCAGGGGCACCTGCTACACCGCAAGTGTTCCCCTTTCTGCACACCCTCATCATCAGCTATCATGAGCCCTTTATCTATTTGTCCTTACACACACAGATAAAGAGTGCTGTCCATTTAACTTGCATCTGTAGTCTTTTCCCTAGGTTTGGGACCTTTCTGCTGGTCCTGCCCCACTCAGGGAGCAGGTCTTTCTTCCTTTTTCTTTATGAGATGGTTAACATACAAAATTTAAACTGGAGTTAAACATAAAGACTCTACTTAGCATTATTGGTTTCCATGTTAGTTCAATCTGTTGTATGTCTTTTCTGTTCCTTGAAGTCATTAATTTAATCAGCTGGTAAATCTCCATTCTTCTATTTTCAGAGTTGATTCTTGTTCCAATGCCTTGCAAAAATGATTCTGGCTGCCCTGATGAGGTGTATGTAGATTTCAGCATGTAGATTTCAGGGAACCTTTGGTACATAACTTAGCAAAAGAGCTTCAATTGAGAAAGAAAAATCAATTCCAAAACCAACATCCATAGCATCTAAACAGGATTGCCAATATTTTTAGCGTTTGTGTAAATGTCCACCACATATGGTAGAAATCAGCATTAGGTAATTTACAGTATCAACATGAGTCATGTTTTTGTTGTTCAGTCTCACAGTTGTCTGATTCTTCACGACCCCATGGACCACATCACGTCAGGCCCTCCTGTCTTCCGTCGTGCTCTGGAGTTTGCTTAATTTCATGTTCGTTGCATCGATAACACTGTCTAACCATCTCTTCCTTTGCCGTCCCCTTCTTCTTTGACCTTCATTCTTTCCCAGCATCAGTGTCTTCTCCAGTGAGTGCTCCCTTCTCATTTGGTGGCCAAAGTATTTGAGCTTCAGCTTCAGTATCTAGCCTTCCAGGGAACAGTCAGGGTTGATTTCCTTTAGGGTTGACTGATTTGATCTCCTTGCAGTCCAAGGGACTCTCAAGAGTTTTCTCCAGCTATGAGTCACATAAGTTCCTATAAATTTTAGCTAGTTTATAAAGAGACATATACCATAAATTTAGATCTATTTCTTAGTGTGCTCTCAGCTGCCTAGTCCTCTTGGTCTCCAGGGCCTTTCTGCTCATTGAGATCTGTGTCTGTTTTTCCTTGCATGAGCTACCTGCACATAAGCCCTTCCTTGGCCTTCCTTAGCAGCCTCCTTTCCTTGCAGTCCTTCCTCTCCTCTTGCAGCTGGGGATGTCTTTTTGTCAGGTTCCAGCCTGGGGAAGAGAAAGCGGAAGCTGCCTCCTCACTAGAGTCCTGCCCCCTAACTCTAAAGCCCAGCTAGGCTGGCAGCAACGCAGGACTCATGCATGACTCTTGTGGCCTGCCTCCATCGCACAGGATTCTTGGTCTAGCTAGGGATGTATACATGAAAACTTATGTTCATGTAGTTGGGTTTCATATGCTAGATCACAGAAACGGTGTGGTGGAAACTATGTGTACACGTGGTGGGGAGCTGATACCTATCTCCATATGATACATACTCTTACATGACACATGTGATTGAGAACATGCACATCACACACACAATTATATTTTAGGTGTATATATTATAAGGATACTCCTTAAAAACATAAATGTATGAAATGTGGCTGTCAACCACGGCATGAATATAACTTATGAATGATCTGTTGCTTAACTGATTACTAATTTTGTTCTCATTCCGTTATAGTAATGCAAAGGTTAAAAGCTGCAAAAAACAAATTGTCACTGCTCACAGCGCCACTGATTAAACTTGCCCCAACCAACTAATCACTCAATTTCTGCATTAGATGATGGATCTACTGCCTAAATTGGTTTAGTGTGAAGTGGTCCTAGGTCTGCATGGATACACTGACATCTGAAGCTACTAATTGTAGTTATATGTATTCCATGATGCATAAAATTTGCTAAGTAGGAGGTACACTGGCACTTCAGCCATGGAATGACAAACAAACCAAGACACAACTAGATGAGACACTGGAGATGTACAATTCGATCTCCCACTTCTTTACATTTCCTGTAAAGGAGGAGTGATTTGGATTATTTGCTGAAGGGAGTTATACCTCCCCCACAAGCACACTGTTATCCAGATGAAAATGTCTCCCAACTCCTCAGAACTATTTGCTGGATACAGAAAGTTATGCGAACCTGGGGTGTCTCAGAATATCAACAAGTCACAAGACACACTCAACTAAGAAATATTGGATCTGGTTATTGACCCAGTGGTAAGCATCTTAAGAACTCTGTGCATGCCATCTTGAGTTCCATGATGGAAGAAAGGTGGAATCTACACAAGTAAATGCATACTAAACAAATCTCAATCCTCTGAGTTCTACATGAGGTCTGAATACATTTGAATCCCTTCCATAGTGTAAGTGGATCCTATTCACTTCAACAAAGGATTCAGCCACTTCATACCAAGAAATGCATATGACAATTGCCTCTTGCAATTAATAGGGAAGACTTTGGAATGGAGTGGGATTCCGTTCCTTATGCTCCCCCATCCGTTCACAACTTCGGGGCTGCAATACCTGAAGAACTGTATAGGCTCTTCAGGGATAACCATTGTACAAAGTTTGCAGTTTATGAGCATCGGTTCAGAATTACTGGTTATCCATCATTATCACCATTTATTAAAGTTATTAATCATTTATTACTTACAGAATATACTAGGTGCTTCTGTTTTATTTAGGACTCACATTTTATTTAGGTGCTGTACAGTATAAAAATAAATAGATTTGTGCCTAAGGGCTCCATAAGTCTTTCTTATGTCCTAGAAGGCTTCCAGAGAGTGATTATACAGAGCATGTTGAACAATATTAATATTGTAAAGAGAACAGCAGCCAACATTTTGATAAATGATAAAACACACTCCTCCCCTTGCAACACACCCTTAATCAGCACACTGACAGACAGCTCTCGCTCTCCTCCTCCTCCATGCCTAATGCATTCATCCTGATGGTGTCACTCATCTTTTTCTTGCCCTGCATCCTTCTCTCCCCTCTCTCTGCCTCACACATCCATCCTCTGTTTTTCTCTTTCTTTCACTCTCACAGACTAGTATTAACTATCCCTCTCGACAGGAGACTTGCAGTTTTAAAACTAGAGCCCATTACAATTTGTATGCACTTTGATAATTTCAGAAGAAACAAAAAATGTCCTGTTTTGTCTTGACAGTTATATGAAGAAAAACTATTTGAAGGCAACAACAACCAGTCTGCACTTGAGATCATGCTAGGAATGTGACAGTTACAACATGAAAACAAGTGAAACAGCATGTTTTCTGTGCCTTTGGCAATCCAAACTAACATACATTTCATTTAAGTAGGGGCTCCTAATGGGAAGCTTATACATATTTAATACACTGCTATAAATAATATTTGCATAATTCTGGAGCTGAACAAGGCGTAGAACGCCAGCTCTTGTGTTTCAAGAAGCTTTGCCTTCATTAAATTCATTGACTGGTGGTGAGAGCACAACAGCTAAGGGAATAAACAGTGACCTGGGAGGTACCCAATCGAAATTTTGCTGGTACTTTGAACTTACTAGGTGAGTGAGGCAAACTAGTCCATCTCATCTTTGATTCCATCATCTACAGTGAGGATAATAATGCTAACCTACCTTACTAGGCGGCTGCAAAGATGACACCAAGGTACTGTATGTGAAGCCCTTTGAACACTGTAGATACAACAGACTACCAAGTCTTATTCATATAACCACATCATATTAGGAAAAGGGCTATGGCTCAATGGTATTATTTTTTTTTAGAAAAAGCCCCTCACACACACAGCAAGGGGGGATGGCCACAACAGGGGCAGGGAAGACGGCTTCCATGGGGGTGGGAAAATCCCGATTTCCCCACTTACACAGCGGTCATCCAGGCTTCACTGCAATCCTTCCCCAATCTTCAGCAGCAATGCAGGTTAGAGAAAAGTCAGGGGAGACCCAGGCAATGAATGAATGTACAACAATGCTGAGAGGAAGTAGGGGAAAAAGTTGTTTCCAGACAGCATTGAATTGGGGCAGAGCAGCTTACAATCCCTTTTCCTTCCCCTCCCCACAACAGACACCCTGTGAGGTAGGTGGGGCTGAGAGAGCTCTTTTGAGAACTGTTCCTGAGAGAGCAGCTCTGAAACGACTTGTAACTGACCCAAGGTCACACCAGCAGCTGCAGGTAGAGAAGTGGGGAATCAAACCCGGTTCTGCCAGATTAGAGTCTGCACTCTTAACCACTACACCAAACTGGACTCCACTACTACATCAAACCATACCACTACACTAAACCAAACCACTACACCAAACATAGCAGCTTTATTTCCACCTTGCTTCTCAGGAATCACAGGCCTGTGAAGATACTGTGAATGCTATGCTTGGAGGGAACAAAGTGGCAAACAGAGTGAAAAGGACACACAAAGGGGGTGGATTTTGTGTTAACCGATAGGGGACAGGATGGTTAAAATGGCCTGAGGAACAAAGGGACCCAAAGTTCTCAACTTAAGGACATAATGAAAATGGCTGTTTACTGGTCTATGTCTAGAGGGGGGATTCCCAACTAATGTATGTGTTTAAAAATACCCAGGAATAGGAAGTATTTTTCAAGAACACCCTGCCTCTTAAAATGAGACCTTGCCTAGTGAAAATCAAGCCACATGAACCTCCCAATTTAGTATTAGCTACTTCACATAAAAATTGGCATAAATTACAGATTTGTGTGAAGACCCTGCTTCAAATCAAGGTCTTGGTCAGAAATATACTTAATCAAAGAGAATCTCCATTTATTTATTTAGATTTTTAGGCTGCCCTTCTGAGCAAGCAGGTCTCAGGGCAGCTTACAACAAAGGTAAATACAATAAATAAAGTTAAAACCAGCAGTAAAATACACATACATATATCAACAAATAAAACAATCCATTCCAAGACAGTGGAAAAATTTCAGCTTCCATAAGCCTTTTAGGGGGGTTGCAGAGAATGGAGGGTGTGAGAGTACCAGACTACATGCTGTGCTGTTGCTGTCCTCAACCAAATGCCTGATGGAGTATCTCTGCTTTACATGCCCTGCAGAAAGGTAATAAATCCCTCAGGGCATGGATGTTCTCCGGCAGAAATCCCTGGCCCTGGTTGAGGACAGCCGGCCCCCTCTCAGGCCAGGGACCAACAGGAGGGTCTTATTTTCTGAGCGTAGCACTCTCCTGGGGGCATACTGAGAGAGGTAGTCCCAAAGGTATGTCAAAGCCCTAACTGCTAACGGCTTTGAAGGTCAACACCAGCACTGTGAACCTGATCTGGTGCTCCACTGGAAGCGAGTGCAGGTCGTGCAGCACAGGTTAAATATGTGCTGTCTGAGGGGTCCCTGTAAGGACCCATGCAACTGCATTCTGGATGAGTTGGAGCTTCTGGGTCAGCCTCAAGAATAGGCTCGCACAGAGCGAGTTACAAGTCTGTGTTCCTTAATATTTTCCAGGGATTATCCCTGAATGAGTTGGCCTACTTCAAGAAAATATTTCCAAATAGTTGCATTAATTTGTAATTTATTACATTTTAAAACTTCCTTTTTAGGATAGTTGCAGCCCCGCCCCCCCACAAAAGATGTCTCCCATCCCTTCTTTAGAACTTGGTCCAACCTAAGGTGCCCATAGAGCAAATATCTCATTATAAATTACTATTTAGATTCAGCTGTTCATGATAAGAAGAGAGCCCAAGTTTTTTGCCCTTCTGAAGATGGACATAGACTTTTGGAGGGCATAAAGAGGTCATTAATAAATTCCTTAGGAAAGCCAGCCAAATTATACCTTGCTGTTTCTTGCAAACCACAGTAATTTTTTATTGTCCTTGCAGTTCAAAGCACCTCTGTATCTCATTTACATGCAAAAAGGAACTTATAATAGCCAGGAAGCATTAGATTTATATAATAATTAAATCTGTTTGAGCCATGGATATTAAATTGGATTGAGCCACACTATTTGCAAGTCATTCATTTATATTAGCTGTCTCTTCCACTTATTTATGCCATTTAATTTTTCCAAATATGGTTTGTATGGTACTCCAATGTCATAAGTTAGATAGAAGAGTCCAAACAGACTAAAAGTAAATTGGCATCAGTGAACACGGAATTAAAAAAATTAGGCAGACCAAGCCGGGGGGTTAGATCTTTTACCTTTGGAAATCTCATGAGTATCCCCTACACATTAGTATCCCCTACCCTAAACACCCTGTTCTAGTACCATTAACCCTACTGGAAGTGCTGTCTGAAAATCACAGTCCAAAGTAATGACTATCATTCCAAGATTGCTTCTTGTGCATTAAGTCTCCTGAAATGTATCTTCTTCCCATGTCATTTACACTCTAATCTAGTTTGCCTTTTGGTATTTCTAACCAAATGCTGAAACTACAATCTCAATGATGTAAACTCCCCTTTCTCACAGGTAAGATTTTAGAGGATTCTGTCAAACAGAAGGAAGACTGTGAGAGTTCTAAAGACATGCATTTTGTTTGAAGCTGCTTTCACTATATTAATGCCAGCTCCAACCTGAAGGCTTGGGTAAAAGCTCATACATTAATTAGATGATTTTTTTAAAATAGTTGCTCAAATACTGTTTAATTATGCTCTTTGCAATTCATATCATGTTTATCTGACGCAAATAATTTGTAACAGAAAAGCTGGACATAGTTGGACTAGTACATATATATATTCATGACTGAAAAACAAGTAATGACTGATAGCTGGAGCAGGCTGTAACAGATAGACATTTTAGGGAATCACAAAGCTTTTCACATACTCAAATGACAGCCGTCAAGTGTTCAATAATTATCAAGTGAACAGAGATTAAATTATGTACCATCATAGGTGCAACAACCATTTACGTCCTACTTCAAAGGGCACTGTCCAAACACAAACAGTATTTATTTGCAGTAATTGTGCAAAGCATGTGGACTCCAGCTCATCACTGCCATGGATGAGTGCACATCCATTATCTATATGAAATATTAAAAATACTTTTAAGTGGACAATCATGAGCCTGTAGACATGATGCTCCCTCTAAGCTGTGGGGTCTTGTGAGCAAAAATTCTACTTTGTGAGCTACTGGCATTAAAGTTGTGAGTGAGCAATTTGGCTAGTGCATAAATTAGCTTGCTCTGGAGCCCTCCTTCCTGAGCTATCTGTGAGCAGGAGGCTAAAAACTGAGCTAGTTCACACTAACTCAGCTTAGAGGGAACATTGGACATGACTAAACTTTTTATTATCCCATCAAAGGATCAAGCAGAGTTTTACCATACATTGGCTGGAAATGAGCAGTAAATTGGTCACCTGTTTCTATACAATGTTGTTTCTTGAGTAAACAGGTACCCCTTCTTGCTCCCTGCAACTGAGCACTGAAAAGCAACATGTAGAAACAAATTGCTATACGTGGGTCAGATCCATCATCAGTATCAAGCAGATGATCAGTGTTGCCACTTTTAATATTATCTCAGGTGGCTGAATGGGAAAGCAAGCACCATTCTTGCCCCAGACACATCCTTCCCCTTGGCAAACAATCAGCACTCTTGACTTTTGCATCTCACATCTCACATAAAGAGGGGTCCTACTAGCACAGTGGTAGCCACACATCCTTCCCCAGTCTGAGATCACTCTATTTATACTGCCCTGTCCCCAGAACCAGTACTGAGACAAGCAAAACATCCTGAACAGATGTGTGAATCTAACAACAGGTAACAGCTATCTAAATTCCATCAGGTAGATACAGCTGAGTCGTGGGACATAGTACCCCTCCCAATGAAAACTCTTCACAGTAATGTGTGATGGTTTGGAGCAAATAAACAGAAATGTCTCAACTAAATGACCAAGTCCTGTCCTTCTCTGGGACTTAGAACTGAATTGAAGAATTGAAACCTGGATACTCTACTGTTACCAGGTAGCCACCAGTTGCATTCTCAGATAACAAGAGAGTAAGAGGCCCAGACTGACTGAAAATGTGATGAACTTTAGTTTCCAACTTCTTATTTGAAAAGACTGAACCACTAACCTGGACTTCTACCCCCAATCCAAAATGTCTTAGAAAATACCATTCTCATTCCAGACTCCCAAAAGCAAGGGACCTGGCTTTGACAAGAGTGCTGTTGATCAAATTAGATAAACCACTTTGTGGTCTGTGAGATTCCTGAGTCAGCATTCCCTCAAACCACCTCCACAGAAATGTCCTGTGAATTAGGCTGTGGTCAGATGAGCCGTTAGATCCAACTTTGTTGCTGTTGCCCTGCAGATTTAAAATACAGGTACAGACAGCATCATCTGCCTTCCGTCCCCCAGTCGATGGCACCCTGTACTCACCCATCTTCAAGCCAGAGTTCTCAGGCATCGGGGAAAAGTCCAGAATCACCATGCATTTCCAGATGGATGATCACTCTACTGCAAAATGAAGCCATGCGCACAGTTGTCCAGCCGCTATTTTTTTACTTCAGTTAGTGATGTGTTCTTATTTGCCCCAAGCTATTCTGTTGATATGGGAGCCCCTAGGGGAAGTTGTGTTTGGGTAACGACTCCCCACAAGGAATCCCTCTCTCCTGCTTTTGGGGTGGGACAGTGTTGGAAATACTCCATTAAGGCTCCCATATCAGCAGCCTAAACTTCCTGGTTTGCTTCTGCACATGCACAATTTTCTGAAAATGTCAAAAAAAATGGCATGGGCTGCCCACTCCACAGGTGCTTCACAGCAGGCATCTGGACAGTCACCAGCCAGGGTGAGCATGCAGTGAAGAGGGCATGTCTGATTGGAAATCCCCAGGACTAAAAAAACTGGATCAAAAAAGAGGCATAGTCACAACACGATAGCACGCTGTCTGACCGCAGCCTTAGAATCATGGTCTGAAGCATCTGAAGTGTGGGATATAATGATGTATTCTTTTAACATCTCAAAACACCTTATGAATTATTTCATTAAATGTTTATTAAACTAGAATGAAGACAATCCAACACAACATTAAGTATTGTTAAGGTAATCAGTCGGCTTAAGTGCTCTCAATATTGTGTTGGACCATAGCCATTATGTATTGTTAGAAATACTGGATGAATCACAAGCTGGAGTTAAGATTGCTGGGGGAAAGATCAATAACCTCAGATATGCAGACGATACCACTCTGATGGCAGAAAGTGAAGAGGACCTAAAGAGCCTCTTGCTCAGGATGAAAGAGGAGAACGCAAAAGTGGGCTTGAAGCTCAACATCAAAAAAACTAAGATCATGGCATCCGGCCCCATCACTCCTTGGCAAATAGAAGGGGAAATCGTAGAAGTAGTGACAGACTTCACGTTCCTAGGATCCCAGATCACTGCAGATGGTGACTGCAGCCATGAAATTAAAAGACACCTGCTCCTTGGGAGGAAAGCGATGGCAAACCTAAACAGCATGATAAAAAGCAGAGACATCACCCTGCCAACAAAAGTCCGCATGGTCAAAGCAATGGTATTCCCTGTAGTAATGTATGGCTGCGAGAGTTGGACTATAAGGAAGGCCGAGCGCCGAAGAATAGATTCTTTTGAACTATGGTGCTGGAGAAGACTCTTGAGAGTCCCTTGGACTGCAAGGAGATCAAATCATTCAGTCCTAAAAGAAATCAACCCTGATTGTTCCCTGGAAGGCCAGATCCTGAAGCTGAAGCTCAAATACTTTGGCCACCAAATGAGAAGGGAGCATTCACTGGAGAAGACCCTGATGCTGGGAAAGATTGAAGGTCAAAGAAGAAGGGGACGGCAAAGGATGAGATGGTTAGACAGTGTCATTGATGTGATGAACATGAAATTGAGCAAACTTCAGCGGACAGCAGAAGACAGGAGGGCCTGGCGTAATCTGGTCCATGGGGTCGCGAAGAGTCGGACTCGACTGTGCGACTGAACAACAACAACAACCATCTAGATTCTATGAACCAGTTAGCAGCTAAACAAAATGATCCTTTATTTACTGTAAGCAAAGTCTTCTTCTCTTTTTCAGAAAGAGTAGGAATCCTTACAAAGGTCTCCTTTACTGACAACTCAGAGAGAGCTCCCCAGTCTACCTTGCATTACCAGCTGTTTGAAAGGCTCAAAATGTTTGGGAAATATGTCAAGCTGGCCTTATTTCAGTCAGTATCAAAGTGTTATCCACCACCACTTTAACTAGCTGTTCAGTGGGGTTGGCTTCAAAAAGACATATAAAGGCCCTGGTCACACGGGCCAGATAACATAGGGGGGAGGCGTGGCTATTTGCGCCATCACAATCTGATCCGCCATTAGGTGATCAGACACGACGACAGCACACTGGGGCTTCCTCCATTGGTGCACGCAGCAAAGAGGACGACCCGGGGGAATAGCCACGCACCGTAGGCAGCCTGTGGCAAAACATTTGCCAGTGGGTTGATCCAGGTACCTTTTAAATGCACATCTTTGGCGGCATGCCACAGGTTGGCCACGGGTGTGCTACACCTCCCAGGTGTTCTGGTGTGATTGCACCCGGAAAATCTGCAGGACTATCGTGCCTTCTGCGGGGCAAATGCTCCGTGTGACTGGGGCCAAAGAATGGTAGCTTAAAGAGCAAATGTCTCAAAACACTTTCAAATATATTTTTCAAGGCTAAAGCTACCTTTAAACAATGCCCTCAGAAAATGCAAAATAGCATTCACATAAGCATTATTGCAGTTTCTGATCAAACAAATTAACCAAGTGGCTCTAATATGATTGAATGTAGTGATGAAGGTGGTCAACATAACAATGATCCTGCATTGAGCAGGGGGTTGGACTAGATGGCTTGTATGGCCCCTTCCAACTCTGTGATTCTATGATTACAATTCTGTGAATCCCAACTAGTGTTTCTGTGGGATCAAGGACTTCTGCTTGCAGAACACAATTTTCCTGCATCCCCCTTCCTGTGGAAACCCAAAATGGAGACCTCCAGGAACAGGATTTCCGGGGGGCCTTTCAGACGCTTGTGAGAAAGAAGAAAACCATACTCTGTGGAAAGTCCTTGTGTCTCCAGAAAAGGTAGACTGGATCTAACCCAGTGACCTGATGCAAAGGGCATAGTGTATTTCAGATTACCTTACCTCACACCAACACAGTGATGGCTTCTGTTTTGTATTAGAAACAAGAATTGGAAGGAATGGATGGCCACGTATCAATATAGATACTGCAGTCTGTTAAAATGAACATGCCCGTGCACAGTCCCTTGTGTCAATAAAAATGGCTGCCTACAGTAGCTTGTTATTCAGATTAGTGTAAGTTAAGATGTCTATTTGCAAGCAAAGGTATAAAAATTAGATGAGCTGCTTCAATAATGCACAATCAGCAGGAGGCAGTTATTTTGCTGGAGCTGAAGAATGCCGTTCTGTAAGGAGACCACGATTCATAACTTCAAATGACACTGCATGTCCAAGTAAAGGTCTTTTGCTGTAGCTTTTTCAAATCCAGCCAATTTATTTATTTATTTATTGTTTCAACTTTTACCCCACCCTCTCTGCTGAAGTTTATGAGATCCTGTGAGGTGGCAGTCAAAGCTGCAAAGAAGGAGTTCTACGCAGCCATGATTGCGTCTGCAAGCTCTCGCCCAGCACAGGCTCTTTTAACTGGTCTTACTATACTGCTTTTGGAACGGCACCATTCCTTGTCCTGCTCCCATTTCCACTTATTTTGTCATATGTTGACTTCTGGCACCTGCAAGGCCTCAACACTCTCCAATGCAATATGTTCAAGAATGAAATATAGCTTTTAAAGATATATATATATATAGTAGATAGCTCTTTGTGACTGATGACAGACCACATTAGGTCTATCTAGCTTAGGTTTGCCATTACAGTTGCCAGCCTCAAGGTGGGGCCTGGAGATCTCCCGGTATTACAGTTGATCCCCAGTCAACAAGTTCCCTTGGAGGAAATGGCTGCTTTGGAGGACAGACTCTATGGCATTGTACCCTACAGAGGTCCCTCCCCTCCCCAAACCCTGCCCCCCCCAGCCTCCACCCCCAAATCTCCCAGTATTTCCTAACCTAGAGATGGCAACTCTATTTGCCATCCTCTAGGTGGGGCCTGGACTTCTCCCAGAATTATTTATTTAATTAATTTATACCCCACCCTCCCCACCAAAGCAGGCTCAGGGTGGCTTACAGGCCCAGTGGCATCATAAAAACATTAAAACAGTAAAACAAATTAAAATCATGAAACAATTCATAAGATACTACATTTATACGATGGCAGAATAACGGTCCTTAATGATCAGCCCCAATGGGGAATCCAACCATTGATTGATCTCCAGACTACAGAGATCTGTTCTCCTGGGGGAAATCGCAGCTTCAGGGAGTAGACCCTGTGGAATCACATTCCCCACTGAGCTCCCCCCTCCCCAAGTCCCGCCTTCTTCAGTCTCCATCCCCAAATCTCCAGGAATTTCCCAAGCCAGAATTGGCAACTGGAATCTTAAACTGTACAATGACAAAGCTATATTTGCACAGTGCAGATATATCCTTAGCTGCTCTGGTTCTAATTGTTCACATTTTTAAAAACAAAAATGGTCTTTTGGCAATACAAACACATTAAGAAACTGAGGTTCAACGGTGCCTCCAGACACCATACAGCACATATGCAGAGATACCTCATGTGTGTGGCATGTGCTTCTATCAGGCAGATGTCACAGATTTTTAATCCTCAGAAAGTCTCTTGTGGATTAAACCTCAAATCTCTACACATTATTCTTAATGGCTGTAGTAAGTAGTACATCCCTGTTTTAAGAACAGCTCAGAATCTAAATGCAAGTAATAAGCAAACAAATGTCTGGTGTTTTGAACAAATTGCAGCTGTATAATATTCAAAGGATTTTCAGATTGATTTTCTCTTCTTTGCATAATGAGAATGAAATGTTATTCTTCCATTAAGCATTAAAATGATATGATTCAGGGTAGCATATGCGTGCTTCTCCCAGTCCACATACCTGTAAACCTTCAATGGCCAGTTTGAGGATAGAAGGTGTTAATTTGGAGGCTTGCTTGAAGGAGAAGTTGCTCCAGTCTATAATTAGAATGAAGCCATTTATCTGAAGCTCTTGGTCTTCAATGAGAACTTCTAAGGATAACAGAATAGCCCGTAAAATGTCTATGAAAGAATTCCTGGGGATGGAATAAGAAAGAGAAAGAAAAGGCTTACAGTTATCTACAGATAGGAAGAAAATGCTGTGGCCTTTTAAAAATATGAACATGAAAAGTGCTCATTAATTTCAGTATAGTCCTTCAGAAACTGCAAATATTTCAAAGGTTTATATGACCGCTCTGTAAGAAAATCCATTATGTTATTTGATCGCATATAAGTCAATAAGTGTGCAATAAATCTTCTACTTCTTGTTTCACTAATTGTAGCAGATATTTAACTCAGCTGCATTTGAAAAACATTTGTCTTTGTTGCCTGGGATTGGGACCTCCCCAAGACTTACCCAAGGGCACCTGAACAATTAGGATGAGGCCCACCTGGGCAGCTATGGCACAGTTTGAGCTCTTTAAGGCTCCAGTGCTGCTGCCGCTGTTGCAGCAAGCGGACACTGACAGCCTGATGCAGTGGCCAAGAGGAGAGTGGGGCTCTTGCCTACGAATGCTTGTGCCAAATAAATCTGTTGACCTTTGAGCTCATGTTTTAGATGCAACAGACAAACATTGGTACTCTTCTGGAATCAAACAGATGTGGAGACTAACTGGTCAACTTGCTTAGTTTCCCTCAAATCTCACAAATGTTTATGCACTGTTTGGGTTTTTCCTTTGACTTTGAACCATTACTAAATGTAACCCAGAAAGAAAACTGTAATGAAGTCAACTCTACAGCCAGAGTCACCAAAGGCAAGAAATCAGAGCTATCAGAAGCAAATCTGAAAATTCATTTTCATCCAATTGATACATTCAATCATAACAATGAAACAGCTTGAATAAAAAACATTAAGGAATCCCAGTAGTATTTCTTGACTGAGGAAGAAAGTGCTGACGACAAACTATAGAATAAATTAAACAAGCAATGGAAAGTGAAAGTTTTCAAATGAAAGCTGATATACAAGCAGAATAAAAATTCTCCCAGTGGGCTGACCGATGAAGAGAAAATTTAATGGATTGTTATTTTTCTTGTAATAAATATACAGGATCAGACCAAAGATCCATTGTCCTGTTTCCAACAGTAGCTAAGTACAACAGGCATTCTTGTTGTTTGTCCCCATCATCTGGTATTGAGTGGGTCTCAGCTGCAGTACGTTTTTCTCTGGCATCAAAGTTACTTGGCTGAAGCCATTTAGGTTTAGACTGGCATCTTACTGTTTTGTATAGTGGTCTTTTTAGTGTATGTAACTTTGACTTGGGCTGTGGTCACATGAGCAGTTTGCACAGATATCGTTGTGGTACCTTAGCAGATTTAAAAAGCATGATCAGACAGCAACATCTGCCTTCTGTGCTTCAGTCGTCACCACCCCATTCTGCCCTGCTTTGGAAGTGGAGTAATCAGGCACTGGGGAAAGTCCAGTGTTTACAGATAATCAGTGCTTTCATCCCCCATTTCCAAATGTCTGAAATCCCCTGAAGCGAGCTCAACCTGGTTGGAAATTCTGATTGCTCTGTTCCATTTTCGCGCCTTGGGAGTTTTTTTAGTCAATTTGCAATGTGTGCATAACCGCATCTTTGTGCACACCAGCAAGCTTATAGCTGTCTTCTGAGGCAAGAAGGAGGGAGGAGGGAAGGACAGGCTGAGAAGCCTCCTTTGTCTTTTTTCCTCTGCCCACACCTCTGCAGCACACAGGGTGGGGAAGGGGTTAACTGAAAAGATGAGTTTTTTTTCAAAGAGAAAGGCAGCCTCTTCCAGCTGTCAAAACAGAGTGGCGCTTCGAATAAGCAGTTATGCATATATGCAAAAGACAAATTTAAAAAAAGAAGCCATCTGATCACCCACTCCGTGGTTGCGCCGCAGCAATAATCTGAACAGTCGACCATGGAGCAGGCATCCAGTGAGGCACAGTGAGGCCACTTCAGGGTATGCTGTCTGGTCACCCCTTCTTGTGACGATTTCAGCCACTGTAAATAGAGGTGCTGCCAGATCGTGCCAAGCCTTCAGTGTGACCACAGTCATGGTTGAGAAGAAGAAAACAAGTCAGATTCAGAAACTTTACAGCTTTCGTAACCTTTGTGGCAAACTTTGTCTTTCTAGTGTTAGAAAGCGGAAGGCATCCATGAAGAATTTTTCCTAGACTACAAACACATTATAAAGTTAGTACAGTTAAGGATGAGGTGTAATGTATTTATTTACGAAACTGAAAGAGGCTTCCTTCATAAAACCTTTCCCACAGACTGGGTCACATGACTGCAGTGAGGCCTACCTGCCTCATCTGCCCGCTTGGTCAACCTGGGGGAGAGAGAGAGCCAGCAAGCTGGTGCAATTAATGAGGCAGCTAACGAGCAGTCCGCCCTTGGTCCAAGCTGCGCAGCCTCTGCCTCCATGCCCATTGCAAGCCAGCAGGTAAGTGCATGGCTGGGGGCAGCAGGAATTGTGGGGCCTGGGCCATGAGTGATAGGACACATGCCCCTAAGTGCCCCACCGTGGCTATGTGCCTGCCTTTGCCCCTAAGCATCTGGTTGGCTGGCCTCTACTCTTGGCCACACTTTCTGACCTAGCTGGACTTCATTAAGCCTGGCCTAGAATACTAGGAACATGCCTAATTATAAATGTCAAAAACTTGAACTTTAAATTGGGCTAGAAAGTTTTTTGCAGTTGGTGAAATGACTGCAATATGAATTTTTATTTATAATTTATTTATTGGTTTCGATTTATATCCTGCCTTGCCTGATCCTTGGCATGGACATTAGCTAGTATGAATGAAACTGATGGGATTTGTTAATGTCTGCAAGGGTAAGGAATTGATTTAAAAAGACAACTGATCCCTATGAACTTCTAAAAGCCATTGAGGAGATACCAATTGATAGATTCGGCTGAGGTCTTGGTCAGGTCCTGAAATAAGACGTTGGCCTGGGCTATTGACACAATTACTCCTAGATGTCCTCTCCCATTCTATAGATCTGAAGTTGCTTTCTGAGGAATTATTGAACTTGTTAGGATGACAAGTAGAGAACAAATGGTAGACTATTCAGACCAAATTCCATTTGAAGAGGCAGTGCTGGTTGCATTGAAATTTTAGCTCTCCATAAATATCACATCCAGCAGACCTATTCCAGATGGTTAAAGAGGGTCTGGCTATCCGGGCTTTCCTGACAACATTCTGCTCACCACAGTTATAGAATTCCTATACTTCAACATTCCGCATAATAATAGGCTACAAACCATCAAGAATGCCACAGAAAAGCCAGTTGTTGAGCTGTATGACTTTATTTTCATCTACAGCTATTTCAGATGTGGCCATGCCCTGTGTTTTCAAGTCAATGGGACTGTGGTAGGTATCCTTATAGTTCCACAGCATACCAGCATAGTTACAGCAGAATTACAATAAGGCTTCCCCAGAAGCAGACCACAAGCACTTCTCCTATAGCTGAGGTTCACTGATGACATCATTATCATCTAGATCCAAAGGATGGAGACCCTTGAGAAATTCCACCAAGGTTTTTCACCTTAGGGTTGCCAGCGAATTGCTGTGAGGAAATCAATCCCACACACCATGGCCCCTACCCAGCTTGCAAAAAGACTCTTTAAAGGGTCTTTTTGCGAGTGGATCTGTGGCTGGCAACAGCCCCTCTCCCTCCCTGCTGAAAGATTTCAAGGGTCCTCAAGTGGATCAGCAGGCCATATGCTCCCCACTGATCAGCTGAAGCCCTTTAAATCTCTGCAAGAGGAGAGGGGTGGCCGTGACTTGGGGCTGGGGCTTGGGGGCATCCCCACTCACACCCGCAACAACCCTCAAATCCCCCTGCAGGAGCAACAAGGGGATCTGACAACCCTGTTCCACCCTATCATCAAGGTAAACCTGGATCACTCCATATATCAGCAGGACGCCAATATCTAATGACACGATGAATAAGAACACTACTTTGTACTGGAAAACCACTGAATCCTGCCCTTACCTACATGCTTCAAGCTACCATCCACAAGATCAATTGACTATAGACAAGCCCTTTAGACATGAGCCATGGTGGCTCAGAGGCTAAGATGCTCAGCTGCAGACCAGAAGGTCTGTAGTTCAGCAGTTCGAGACCCTAGTGCTGCGTGACAGGGTGAGCTCCCATCTCTGGCCCCAGCTCCTGCCAACCTAGCAGTTCAAAAGCAAGAAACTGCAAGTTGGTGGGAAGGTATCAGTGTTCCGTGTGCCTCGGCGTTTAGTCATGCCAGCCACATGACCACAGAAATGTCTTTGGACAGCGCTGGCTCTTCAACTTGGAAACAGAGAAAAGCACTGCTCCTAGAGTTGGATTTGACTGGCTTTTGAGCAAGGGAAACCTTTACCTTTACTTATAGACATGACCACATCTGCACCAGTCCTTCTAGCAGGGACAGATACCTCCAAAGTTTACACTAAGCATTCCTAGAATTACAGTACCCAGTTGCAGACAGATGGACAAGGTTACTCAGACATGTCCTACTCATGAGGCTGAAGTCACCCCAGGCCACACCAGATCTTTTAGCAACAGTTCTAGGGTCCCAGTTCAAAGTTAAAGTCCAGTAGCACATTCCAGAATCACAGTCCAAAATGACTCCAAGGCTAGGCAGCAAGGTTCCAAGAACTTAAGCAAGGCAAGCAACTGATAATCTCATCATCAGGAGTGCAAACAAATTAAATCCACACTGGCTACAGCCTTTCTTCAGTCTCATATATGGAGCTCTGTACAGGTGTTGCTGGGTCCCACGTTAGGCTTCTCCTCACAAAGAAAGTCAGTGTCCCTACTCATGAGGAATACTGAGGCCAGATCCTAGGGTGACTTATCTGTCTTTCCAGGTAGAGGGAGGCCTTGGGCTGCCAGACACGTGGCAGCCCAAGGCCTCCGCTCTATACTTGGTCCATGCCTCAGCCCTAGCCCTTCACAGGATAACTCAGGAGAAAAAAAATACTGAAGAAAAATACTGTAGAGAGATATACCATCATGACACATAGAGAGACTGAAACTTGTGAGCACTTTATTTTGTTAAACTGACTGTGTCTCAACTGGTTATATTGTTTTATATGTAGGCACTTGATGCCCTTTGTAAGCCGCCCTGAGCCTGTTCGTGGGGAGGGTGAGGTAGAAATACAATAATTAATAAATGAATGAATAAATAAATAAATAAATAAATAAATAAATAAAATAAACACTGGTTGTCCCCTATATTTAGATATTCTAGCACATCATCAAGGATATATGACTTCTAGAAGATGTTTGTTCTCTCCCACAGTCCTTGGGGGATTGACAAGTCCTTACTTGAGGACCTCCATCTTGAAACTACTACTCACCAGCAACAACAGTTTACCCAATACCAAGAGTACCCTTATAACAACTGCAAGAGTGCCCTTGTAAATTCCAGTACCAACTCACTCCAAATACACTTAACTCAAATGATACTATCACAGGACCCAGCATCAACCATACCATCAAGGGTGCATTCCCCTCTAATGTCATATATTTGCTACCATGAACTAGCAAGGCTCTTATTATATTTGCCAAACTGGAATTTTGCTTTGCTAATCCATCAACAGTTGGTGATAATCTATACACACTTATTTACCTTTTGATTGGATCTTGTTCATCTGTGCAACATTATGCAACACATCTAATGTAATGTGCAGTAGTATAGTAACTATATCCCCTTCCATAGCTTGTAATACTGCCTACTGAATATTCCTGACAAAGTGCACTCTGGCTCATGAAAGTTTATGACACACAATAAATACATTAGTTGTTAAGAATCCCCACAGGCTCTTTGCTGTTATTCCTTAGGAAAATGACTTTAAAATGGTTCATCTTACTCTCCTTTTCCCGCACACATTCACTCAACTATAAAACCATTTCCTGAACAATATCACAAGAAACTTCCTTTTGTTTACCTTGGTTCCTGTCACTCCTTTCTCATTCCCACCAGCACTAAGATATGAAACTATTTCCTCAACAATTTACCAAGAATTCCATTTGTCTAGTAAAGATTCTTATTCAATAATCAGAACCACACTGCTAATAGTGGAACCCCTTCTATGTGGTGATTATCCAGTTCTGATTGACCTCTCTTATCTGGCAAATTTAGCTTCATCCTATAGCTTCTAAGAATCAGTACTTGTAAACCTGAAGCAAAATTCAAACCTTCTCTCATGGTGTCTTTCTTTCAAAATAAAATATGTCACACACAATACCAAAATGTTCCCCCAGAGCACTCACACTGTGTACAGTTGTTATATAAATTGGTGCGATGCCAAACTAATAATAAAAATATATATATTTAATGAAGAAACGTAATCTATGTTTAGCATCTGCCTCTGAGAAAATTCTTGCCTCCCTATTGACTATAGGATGAAGCAGCAAGTAAAGAAACTTCATTTGGCCATGAGCCAATGGGCAACAAGAGGCAAACCCTTCCCTAGCCTTGAAGGAGAGCAGGAGCTGGGCAGCTCTTGAAATCGCTATTGTGGGAAGTAAAGGACTATGGTGTCTCTTAGCCTCAGACTCCAGAGGGGGGCTACAGAGAGTCAGAGTGATAGATAAGTCAGGGCCTGTGCATCCCTTCCTTTCTTCTGCTCTGATGCTACCCTCCTCTCTCCATCTAGCTACCATGAGAGCAGGACATGTGTGACAGACTGTCAAGGGTTAATGCCTAACAGAGAATTTTGTGGAGAGAGTGAGGCCCCGGTCACATGAGAGGATTTGCCACGCAAGAGGGACGGATCAGGGGCTCATCAAGCGGGCGTGATCATACCTCAACATCTGGGAAGTGAAGCGCCTCTGTCCTCAATCCGTCCTGTCCCAGCAAAACCGCAAATCAAAAAGGTAGCACCAAAACAGTGCTACCAACTGGTTGATGCGCAGCAGGGGCGGGCATCTGATCGCCGCCACGCCCCTCTCCGCGTAGGTTCCCGGGCCCTGTTGAACTGTGCATGCCCGGGCATGCGCAGCAGGCTCGCCTCTATCCCCTGTCCGTGGCTTCCCCCTGGCATCTGATCACACTGGGGAGCAACTGCGTGGCGGCTCAGGGAATCCGTCTGATCCCGCCGCTGCGCATCTCTTTTGATGCGGCTATGAAAAGCTGCACTTCAGCCTTGCCTTTCCCTCCAGTGTGACCGGGGCCTCAGTAAAGAAATGACAGTTGGGAACTGACAGCTGAAGTAGAGACAGTTAAGCACTGACTGTGGACTGGGAAGGAGGCAAAAGGAGTGAAAGGATCCTAGAGGATCCCAATTCAAGCTGAAAAGGGTAATTCTTTCAGTTAAGAGAAGTAATCCATGCCCAATGAAAATGGAGATAGCTCTTAAAAGAGGAGTGATCCCCGGTCTGTGAATATAGAAGGATTTTAAGAACTTGGTTGTATGTTCCTGCCTTCCAGACTTTAAGAGTCTGTGAAACTCAGAAACTTATGCTTGAGTTTGTAAGCAGAAACTGAAAAGAAAACCTCTCTCCTCAAAGTTTTAAAAGACCTTTTTGAATAGCAGGAACACTTATTTGTTGGCAACAAATTATCTGGAGTTATTATGATCACAAAGTTACCTCAGTTTTATTATCAGTTCACCTCATACATCTTACCCCTGATTCCACCTGACCTTTCCTCCTCTAAATTAAATAAAACATTTTATTTATTTTGAACTTTCAAAAGCCTCTTTTATACCATTTCAGAAGCTGAATATAAGATGGCAATTGTGTCTCTTCTCTCAGTTCTGTGGGTTGGGCCAGCATCTCTCTCTCTCTCCTAGGAAATAAGGCCCGTTAAGAAAAGAAATGCAATGGGCCCTAGAAAGAGCAAGCAAGTAGGAGAAAAGCAAGGCCATATTGAGGTTTGTGGAGGCCCCAGGCAGTATATAAGGAGATACACACACACATATATATACTCTCTTGGTATGTCATCATGTGTGTAATTTAAAAACAATTCAGTATCAGAAAAACAGTGATATGATTTCTTTCTTGGAGGCATAACAGTTGATTGAGACATTGTTTACTGAACCCAATAAATAGTACAATGAAAAAGAAAGAATTGCAATGAGCTCTGATCTAGGAAGCTCCCAGTTCAAATACCAGTTCAATATCATCTTGGCCATAAAGTCACTAGGTGGCCTGTTAATTTGGCATTTTGTTCCCCTCCCTTCCTTGTGTCACAACCCACCTGTGAGAGAGTCACATCCTGCTTTTGGGTCCTGAGCACAGTTGGAGAACCACTGAACTAGGAGAACTTCTACTAAACATGTGTCCGTTTATATACTTGGAGCAGAGAATCAATTTCCCCATGTTATTTTGGTTCATGAACCTTGGTATTTTCTACTTTGTCTGTTGCATGCTAAAGGCACCTGGTTGTGCTTTGCTAACAGTGCAGTCTTAAGCAGAGTTACACCCTTCCAAGCTCATTAACTTCAGTGCAGTTAGAAGTGCTGTGGATTGCCCTGTAAGTTTATTCTTTGTATTAAGACCTTTCTAGTCTTAATGGTTTTATGTGCTCATTTAAGTACAAGAAACTGGAAAACTGTAGCTGTAAACTTAATTATCAGATAGCCCAATCCATACTGCCCCAGCAGAAATAATTTCTGTTTTACAATATATCTGAGAAAAGAATAGTAAAATGCACAATTAGCTAAATAAGATTAATGCAGAGTATTAAGAAGAAAGGACAGGATCTTCAGAATAATGTGGAAAACACAACGATTTATGAAACAGGATACTACAATGATCAACCAAACTCAATCATGCCCTGAATATGGAAAATGGTTTTTCCAGTTCCTGTAAGCTTTCCTGAAGCCTGCATTGCTTGTAGCTGTTTAAAAAACAAACACTAGACAGGGATCAGACAACTAAGAAAATCAGTTCAACAAACAGAGATGGCTAGAGCAGTTAGTGGCTCTAACATAGCTAACAAAGAGCAACACAGGACATGAAAAAGTAAAATACACATTCAGTTATGCATACTGATATTTGTATTACTAGCCTTAATACTTCCTTTTTATCATCAGATCTGGTCAAGATGCAAGCTAAGCAGACATGGAAATATCCAAAGAAGGAGCTCAAATGACCTAATTAATATCCAATGGAGGGGAATATAAACAAACAAATGTGGCAAAGGAAAGAACTGAGATAGGCTTAACTTAGATCAGTGATTCTTAATTGGCCCCAGCTGGTGTGTTACACTTTGGAGGAAGAGACTTGGGCTGCGTTCAGACGGCCAGTCAATCGCGCCATGAGCCCTCCTAAAATTTTATCCCGATTTTTTTAATCCAGCCTAGCACGACCAGACGCCCCCCTATGAAATAGCCTCACCGCGCGTTGTTCCCGCCGTGATTTGTCTACACGGCATCCACCGAGGATTTAAAATAAAAAAGTTTTGTACATTCGCATAGGCAAGGCTGCGCCTCCTTGGAGAACTGAGGCGATCGCGGAGGGTTTTCAGCAAAGTCCCGGTCCTCCCCCTTGCCATTGCCATCAATGGAGGGACTATTTTGCAAGTTAGAACAGTCCTTCCCCCTCCATCTCCCATCGCGGTAACATCTTGTCCCTAAAAGAAATAAGCATGAATATTACATTCCTCGTAGCGCTTATCGCTGAATGCGTTTCTTCTCGTTAAAGCGCACATGGGGTTTCAATTTTTTAAAAATCGCGCCCCCGTCGGCTCGGTCTGACGTCAGACCGAGCCGACGGGAGCATCGCGCGCTAATGGAGTGACCAGACGGAAGAAAGTCTGCAGTTGTTGCGCGGGTAAGCGAAAACCCTACATTGAAACTACTACTTTTTAAATCAGGATTGGAGGCGCAGCAGAACGGGATGCCTATGGGACCGGAATATTTCGCAGATGTTTCTGTCTGGTCGTGCATTTTTGATCCGCAAGGGAGTCGTTCCTATGGCAGATCAAAAGATCCGTCTGAACACACCCTTGGAGAACTTTTAATGGCAGATGGAAAATGCATAGAAAATAAGGCAGTCCCTTCCCTCCAACTTTCAATGACTTCTGATAGCCAGTAGAGAAGGTTGCTTCTATAACAGTGGTTTTTCTCCAGTTATGCATCCAGGATGGTAGCTTTTTTTCTTTGTTTGTTTTTAGTATCCACATGTCACCATCCCTTAATAATCCAGTTTTTGGAATTTCCTCTGATTTGCTTTCCCAAAAAGAATTTGATATGAGTTTTTTTGAAAGATCACAGCCAAAATGCCATTGCATGCCATATGGACAGAGCATGTTTGGAAATGCTGCCCACATTGGTGCCTTTTTCCTTGCCTCAGTCGCAGCTGCCACCCAGTCCCCACTGCATTTTAAAAGAAAATTATATATCTGTGAGAGAACTTTGGTTTCCCTCCTATTTCTGATGCTGCATGTGGCTCTGTTCCACATTTTTGTGGCTGCATGTCATCTTTACTGAAAGTGTGCCATAATGCAGATGGTTCTTGGCTCAGTTGCTCTCCTAGCTCAACAGGCCAAAACTAATGGAATATTAGATTAGCAGAATGCTCAAGGCACATAGCACAGTGGAATTACCAGGGAGGTGGGGTGCACACTTGGAGAATAAAGTCACGCATGGATCCTTTTTTATCTTAGCAAACTAACATGAATCCTTTATTATAATGAATTCCATTCTAGACAGAATAGAGTAGAGATAGGGTTCTAATCTAGTCTAACTACCTAGAATGGATAGAGAAGCAGAAAGCATGTCATGGCAATCTCACTTTTCTCCCCCTCATGCACAGGATTTCCCTTTTTTTCTTCCTTTTTGCTGAGCAGCCCCTATATCTATTTTCTTCTTATTTGTTTGGTGATATCATAGAGTTTCTGGTGATTCCTAGAATGGACTTACATCACATCCAGATTATCTCTGAAAGTGCTGTAATACCATTATGTCAACAGCAAATTTTAAACTTATTTTTCTTCTGCCAGCCATTGAGGCAGAGAGGGATGCTGGTGGGAGATCTCCCACCATACAGGGATACCTTGCAACCCTAGACTAGAGGGCTTGCTAATTTACCAGAGGTTATGGTAAAGGAGCAAGGCAAGTAGGCTGGCCTTTATATTCCTCAGACTCCAGTGTGGCCAGGTTGGCTTGGGGACTTTTGGGATCAGCTTCTGAAGGCAACGCCCTGAAGTCGCTAAGGTTTGTTGACTTGTGTGGCTAGCCAATACACCACACAGTGAGACAGACAATTTCAAGCAGTAAAGGGATTTTGGGAGTGGAGCTTGAGAAGGGTAGGTTTTAGGGAGGAGAGGGGCTTCAGTGGGGTATAATGCTATAGAGTCCACCTTCTAAAGCCGCCATTTTCTCCAGGTGAACCAATCTCTGTTGCCTGAAGATCAGATATAATCCCAGGAAACTCCTGGAGGTTTGGAGATGGAGTCCAGGGAGGGTAGGGATCTCAATGGGGTACAGTGCCATAGAGTCCACCCTCCAAAGCAGCCATTTTCTCAAGGGGGACTGATCTCAGTAGTCTGGAGATGACCTGAAGGCTGGCATCCCTAATGGTATACCATAGATACTAAGTGAAACATCTTCAAATTCCCCTCTTCATAGGAACCACCTCCAAATCTCCAGGAATTTCCCAAGCCAGAGTTGGCAACCTTACTAGAAACATTTGGTGGGCTGGATCCAGGCTAAATTTTGTAGTGGCAACATGGAACTTTTCTGCCTTCCCCTTCTAACTCTCATCTACTCATCTCCATGAAATGCTCGGTAAGGGGCTCAGGGTCTGCTGCAGGAAGGAGAAAGGATGGAAACTACCAAGTTAGTCTGGATCCAACCCACTATCAAATTCAAGGAAATTCCGAAAAAGTGCTTTTGTATTAAATTTGCTCCTTTTATTTCATTTTTCAAGGTTTTTTTTACTATTGTTGTACTATTGTTTAAAATAATTTTTAAAACTCTCAAACAATAAACTTAAATTAGATATTAGATCATTCTTAATAGTAAAAAAGCCTCCTGCCAATGGTGAAAGCAATGCATTAATTACATCAGCTCTCTAAAAACATAGTCTGAACCCTGCAGACTGAACCAAGGACAGAGTTACTGAGGATCAGAGGAAACCCTCTCTCCAACACCAAAGGTGCCATCTGGGAACATAAGTTCTGCTATTTGTTACTCTGTTCTGATGGCCAGTTGGTAAACCGGGTTTGATTCCCCACTCCTCCGCATGCAGCTGCTGGATGACCTTGGGCAAACCATAGTTCTCTCAGAGCTGTTCTTGAAAGAGCAGTTCTCAAAAGAGCTCTCTCAGCCCCACCTACCTCACAGGGTGTCTGCTGTGGAGAGGGGAAGGGAAAGGCATTTGGAAGCTGCTCTGAGACGCTGAGTGATGGGTGGGATATAAATCCAAATTCTTCCTCTTCTTCATATAGGAGGAATACATTCATCACAAGATCAGGAAATAGTCTAGAGCCAAGCAAGAGTTGAATGCAGGCATAATGTGGACTACAAGGATTAAGAAAATACCCTGGAAATACCTTTGTCCCCTATCCACTGACCAATAACCAGCACAGGAATGTCCTTCAGAAGGGCTGTTCCTTACCTTTGAGAGACTCATGGCTCTCACAGGGGAACAGGATCTAAACCAGGAATGTGTTCTACTGCACATAAATCGCTATCCTCCTTTCTAGGTGTATGTTTTAATTGCCTGGAATACACTGGAGGGAAGGTGGCCTGGTATAGCCTGATCTTGTCAGATCTTGGAAGCTAAGCAGGATTAGCACTTGGAAGTGAGACCACTAAGGAAGACTCTGCAGAGGAAGGCAATGGCAGACCACCTCTGCTTTTCAGTTCCCTTGAAAGTCCCTTGCTGGGGTCACCATAAATTGGCTGCAATTTGACAGTACTTTACACACACACAAAACAAACAAAAACCAAACACAAAAGACAGACTAGAACAGTATCATATGTTTGGAAATGCTGGTCCTGAAGAAACAAATGGTAGTCTACACCTAACTCCAGTTGGCTGACCAACAGCACCATCACTGCCAACTGCCCAAGCAACCTAAATCCAGGACTGAAGTCCCCATTCCTCAGACAGGACCAGCTCATGATATTTTGCTGTACAATCTGAGATGTGTCACCACAGGATCTGTTGCAATGACACAGGATGCTGGTGTGTGCACGTATCACACAGTGACTTCACTGGCACCTCTAAGTAACTTCTTGGCTACCATGTTTCTTCCTAAAGTGTGTGTATTCCTCATGTAGTTCTCATGCATTCTGTTAAACATACTGTACTGAGGACATGAATACATGAGAGTTAGGTCTCCTCTGGATTTAATCTGGTTTTTTAATATAACCTTTCTTGGCTTCTTTTAAGACTGTGTTACAATCAATAAGTGGATAGTTCTTTGGATTGCAGCTTACACCCCATCAATAAACGACATTTGGGTCTTCCTGTACCAATGTTTTTCGAAAGCCAGTGATCATGATTGTGGGAATGGTTATCAACACCAGAGATTAAGGTTTTACAGTTCCTTTTCCTTTGGAAGTGAAACTTTAAAATGGGAACTTTAATCAAGACAATTAAGAAATGGTCTAGTCTGGATCATGCCTTGTCTCATTTCTATGTGCTACAAAAGATGCCTAAATTAATTTTTACACAGAGTAATAATAAATAATTTTCAAGTTTCTCCTCTTACTAACAACAACACAAGAAACACTCCTGTAGCAGGGTGAGCATTCCTTTATGTATTTTGAAAGACTTTCCCCTAACACATTTAATATTGCTGAGCAATCTAATTTTATTGGTACCCAATTGATACACCAATCTCCTAAAGGGTAAGATGCATGGTTCAGGTAGTTAATATAGTGGGTATAGCTCTATGCATATATATAAAACTGTTGGTGTTTCAATCAATTTCCTTTCCCCGCACTCTAAGTATACTACCCCGTTGAAAACATTTTCAAGAGAATCCAATAGAGTACAATGCAATGGGAAAAGAAAACAACATTGCATGTGTATCCCATAGCAAGTGGTTTGCCTTCTCGCCTGAGCCATCTAGAGTGGTACTCTCCGTTCAGACTTTAGAAGTTTGTTCCTATGCTTTATAGGACTAGATTGGGTGAGTTAGCCTTCAAGGCATCTGGTTACACAGGAATCCTCATGCCAGCTTTGCTCAAGTCCATGTAATCTATCCTTCCACGCTTCTGCTGTCTCCTGTTCTAGAGGGATATGTTCCTGTCACGGCTGTTTGGCAGGTGAAGCACAAAGGGCCACCCGTCTACTGACTGTGCTATTAAAGACTGTACAAAGGTAGGACTGAAAGGCCTGTCTTAAGGACTGAAAGATCATCATCAACTATTTCAATCCTGGCCAGTGCATGATGTAAAAAGAAAAGGACAGCAGTTGTTGGAGCCTTGTATGCCTCCACCATAACTGCCTTGTCAATATGCTTCTGCTTCTGTCTCCCGTTTTAGTTACAACTCCCTTTGATCCAAAGGAAAAGACAAGCAACAGGATTAAGCTCAGCAGAATTAATAAACACACCATTTCATATCCCTTAAAATATCCATTTGCATCCCTTTCTTCTTTCACATGTCATTGCATCATTCTGTTTAAACCTCTCTTTTCCCACCCACAAGAATGATATTAATACCACAGGCTGCAAAATATGTAATTGTTCTAACTAAACTGTAATTGCTCTGAACTAATGGCTGCAATCTGTCACATATAACTTCTCTGCCGATGTCATAGACAGCAATTTTGGCTGCTCTGTGTCTAACAGTAAATGCAGAAGTAAAACAAAAATGGAATTTGAGGGTTTGCAGAAGCCTTTCCCATTAATTGTGTAACAAGCCCAAAGAATAAAGTGGCACAAAAGTTTGAAATGATGGCAATTATTTCTCGGATGTCTATTAAGTTCCTCTAGCCAGTCATTTACTGTTTTGTATGATATACCAGAGATTATCACAGGCATCTAAAAATAGCTTTCCATTATAACAACATGTGCTGATGATGGCATCCCTAGATCATGGAGGAGTATTCTTGGTAAGTTTGCTACTTGGATTTGATTGATAACTTTTACAACCATTAGTGTGTTTGTGGGTGTTGGGTTTTTTTGTCCCCCTCCCAAATGCCACATATCAGTAATGCTTTTCTCTTTAAAACCAAGTCTCTGTCCTCTTTCCTGCAGAGCAGTGAAGTGTCTGATGTTTACAACTGTTGGGTTAATAAAACAGAATTTATGGGCACCAGCTGGTATGGAAGAACTAGCTGCTGTGAGCAAAAGTTTATCTCCCCCTCCTTGACTATTCAGATTGTTCATTTAGAAATCAAAGAGCTCTCATAGTTGTCTGGCACCTACCAGTACAATTAAATTTGGTTTGTTCTTTCTCATGTTTAAAACACAGGTTTGTAACTGTGGCCACAACTACTGTATCATATATCTTAACATTTAACTGTGTACAAATAAGCACTGAAGTAATTATTTTGTATCATGACTACTGTATGTATGAGGAAATGTGAGCTATTTGTCTGAAGCAAGTACATTCTTCAAGAGCAATGATGACTATCAGATTTCACAAATATGCATGATTTGGACATAGTAGAGATGGATATAAGGATTCCCTTCTGCTGAATGGGGAATGTTGTACAGAAAAAGAAAGCTTTTTCCATGTAATGGAAAGGAGGACTTAGATTCTACCCACAGTATTAACATGTAGTAACAGTTGTAGATAAAAAGAGAAGTACACTATCTACATTTACCTACTCTGATCCCAGTTGGCTGCAAAAAGCAAAAGTATCTTCCGACCATAGTGATCTCTGTTTTCCAGGACTCCAGGAAATCCATCAATCAGAGCCCGTTTGATCCCTGGATCATCAGCCTTGAAATTTTTGAACATATCCAGGTTCATTTGACGGTACTGAAAGTACTGAGCCAGTAACCTGAAGGCATCTGTTTGGTGAAACTTTCTGGCTCGGAGAAACCTCAAGATGAAGGCATCATCTGTACGTAAAAATCCAATGTCAGGCCTTGTGATGATCATATCCCTGACTTGTTGGATGTCCTGGTGCAAAACATCTGGGTTTTCATTGAGCTCCAGGCGGGCTTTCTCTATAGTCTCTGGACTGAGTCCAGCATGTAAATGAGTCATCTTTGTAAAAGTCTTGATTCCAAATACTTCAGATGTATGATTAGCAGATAAACTGGTCCCATTCAACTAGTAGTCTGTGAGAAGTATGATCCATTCATCTGCTTAAATTATATTGAAGGGCACAACTGGTAGTTGTTTTGCACGTCCATGCAAAGCGGTCTCACATTCAGTCCATATTCAGTGGAAGCCATCCAGCAAAGTAGCCACTTGTGGAATCATTCACTGTAAAACAAACACAAAAAGCACAGATTATTTGTGTGCAAATGGTGCGTGTATTAAGTCATCTTCCACTGTAGGTGCTTTCTTCTTTATTGTTACTGCCAATCTGATTAAAATTTAAAAACCCCAATCTCAACTGTTTTAGAATGGGATAGTTAGTGCAATTATATCATTATAATCTTGCATACATAATATAAAGGCATTATGAACACAACCTGATGAATTTATAATTGGACAGAGCCTTTAGCACTGCTGAAATTGCATTGATTTCATGTTATATTACAATTCCTTATTTAATTGAATGCAGATAATCATGGAAGGCATTGAGAGATCCATCCAGATAGGGTGGTGCTAGTTTCACAGCAGAAGGTCACATCCAGTGCCAGCCTGAAGAAGCAGTGCCAAAAAACTTTTTTGTTTATTAGTTCAGAACTCCATTACAGATGAGACCACAATTTTTGAAGAGTCACACCCACAGCATTAAAAATAATCACTAGTTAAATAGGATGTTGTTCACATATTAGGCTACTAATACTGCTTGGATCAAATATAAATTCACCTTAAAGTTACATGCGGGCTGTGTGAACATCTATAGTCTTCAAGTGCCCTTTGTACTAGTTATCTTTCAGATGATACAAAGAAGTGCTACCCGCTGGTACAAATCTCACATCCATAGCAATTCTTACAAAAGGAACCTGCAAAAAGACAGCCAGAGTAACGTCATAACTGCACTGCTGGAGCTGAACACTGGAAACATAGTTGCAAATTCCTAGTTAGCTAAGCCTATTGAATGGCCTGTTCTGAACTGGATGGTCCAGACTACCCCAGTCTCAACAGATCTCACAAACTACAAGTTACACAGATCCATTTTCCACAGCCCTGCCGGGCCTTCCTTGCAGCCACGCAGCTTGCTGCACACAATGGCATTTTAAAGATTTGGATGGGAGACCAGCAGGAAAGTCCAGGGTTGCTCTGCAGAGGCCAGCAATGGCAAACCACTTCTGCTCATCTCTCGCCTTGAAAACCCTACAGATTTGTTGTAAGTTGCTTGCAGCTTCATGGCACTTTCCACCATCACTGAATGGCCTTCCACAAGTCAAACTTTCAGCCAAGTTCACCTTAGAAGCTTGTTCTAAGGCTAAAATTACATAATGTACAGTAACCAATGAGAGTCTGAATCCAATACACCCTATTCCTCAATATCATTTTTATAACTCATCCTAACTGGGATACAAACAATAGATGGTAATATTAGAAAGTGTTAGGATCTCTCCATTATTTTGGTACCTCTCTGATTCAGAGTTCAAAGTGATTGATTCAGAGGTCAAAGTGAGAAGGTGAGGGAGGAGAGAGACTGAGGCTCCATCTACACATTGCAAGCCCTTGTGTTCACTGGGAAATAACATGAGGACTTTGTGTCATACATGTTTGGAAGTTTTGTGCCTCCCAAAGGCACACCAGCTCTTTTCTGTTTGTGACCAAAATGTGCAGGGAGAAGCAACTGCAGTCTCCAACCCCTCCCCCCCTGAGGTATTTTCATATCTGCAGACTGGTCCATGGAGCCACTATTATTTCTATGGTAAAAATCACATTAATTACATGGCTACATGTAAGTTTCATGACAAAGCTAATAGTGGCTCAATGGGGTGGTTTGTGGATGTGAAAATGGCATGGGGGGAGAGGCTAAAGCTACTTCTCCCTGCATGTTGCAGTCACAAACAAACAAAAAAGCCTGTGCACAAAACTGCCATCCCTTGTGTAATCCACAGTCCTCATATTGTTCCCCCAACAAACACCAGGATTTGTAATGTGAAGATGGAACCTAACTTGGCAGATTTGTAAGTGACAGGGACATCCCCTATTCAACAGAATCACACACAGACCTTGCCACCAAAAAGATTGCACTGATAGTTCTGTCCTTCCAACGTGCTGTCTAGTTTGGGGTTAGGACTTTGATTTAGTCCTATAGAAACACAAATTATAATGTGCATTTATTGATATTTTTGTCTGCTAGGCAAATGTTTTGGCATATAGGCAGGCAGTGTTATAGACTGATGGGGGAGTGGAGGCACATGCCACACTTGTCCACTCCAGTGACAGGCAGCAACTGCTGTTAGACAAACATAGGAAAAAATTTTGCTTACATATGTTGGCCATTCAGCTCAACAGGGCTGAAGGCTATTCCCACCCCCACCCCAGGTTACTGGTAGCATCTGCTGTGCTGACTTAATTTGTGTGCACTGCAATCAGTAACACAGAGAAAAAAAGGCAGAGGCTAAGGCCAAACCAGATAAGGTGCAAGAAAACCACTGATGAGGATGTTTGTGATATCTTCTTTAATTTCATTTAAAAGCAGTTGCATTGTTTCCCTGAGTAAAACTGCTCTATTAAGCCTCTGTAAGGAACAGAGACAGGCAAACCCCAGTGTACAGAAAGTGTGTGGGGGGGCAAGGTTTCCTCTAAGCTGAGTTAGTGTGTGCTAGCTCACAGTTTTTGAGCCCCCAGCTCACACATTTTTGTCTTAGCTCAGGAAGGATAGCTCCAGGGCAAACTAATTTATTCAGTAGCCATATTGCTCACTCACAATTTAATGCCAGTAGCTCACAAAGTAGAATTTTTGCTCAGAAAACTCCACAGCTTAGAGGGGGCATTGGTGTGTGTGGGGGGGTGTTTGATCAATTTTCAAACTGGAATGAACAGATGAGGGCAGCTAAACCCTGACCCTTCCTATACCTCACTATGCACGATTTCATTTCAGCATTTTTCTCCTATTCTGGCTGGGCTGGAGAAAAATGCAGCTGAACTGTAAGAAAAATGTTCCAAGTGTTACAGGGCACGAAGATAAAGCCTGGAAAGTGGAGAGATTTAGCGTTCCTCACCTGCTCTTTTGTCTAAAATTAGATCTATCACCTCCATACACATGAATAGTTGTACTCAGGGGTCTTTTCGTAGAAAAACAGCTGCAGGAGCTCATTAGCATATGGTATGCTAATGAGCTATTAGGCTATTAGCATATGCCACGCCCCCTGACATCACCGGAAGTGATGTCAGAAGGGGAAGCAAAAGGGGGGGAGGCATCTTCAAAAGCCTCCCCTTCCCTTCCCCAACTAGTCTGGGTGGGGGAGCTAAGAGAGAAGGGGTTTCCCACTTTAGAGAACAATGGAGGGAATAGGGGCAACCTGTTTGGGGGCCCATAGAATTGGACCCCCTGGTCCAATGTTTTTGAAACTAGGTGGCTATCTTGGGGAGAGGCTCCATCAGCTACCCTGTGAGTTTGGAGCCTCTCCCTCAAACCCCCTCCCCTCCACCCCCCAGAATATACCCTATGTTTTCACCATTGACTTCAATGGCCCATAGGATATAATGGAGCTGAAACTGACATTCGGCTGCCTGAAAGACTCCCCGGGAGGCCGGCTGGGGATGGGGCTTGGCTCCTGAGCTCCCGGAGCTGTGCTCCGGTGAGCTCCCCCAAAAAAAGACCCCTGGTTGTACTCATTCATGAGGATTACTGTAGTATCTGTTATTTTGAGCTGGGTTGATCTGAGTTCTGTCTACTCCTGCTGTGCAAGTGTGAATGCTAACTTTAGAATCTGCACCCTATAAACCTACAGTCTGATTCTGGTATGTAGATGATACCTTTATCACTTGGAGCCATGGAGAGTTACAGTTGATGGCGTTTTTAGACCACCTCAACAACATCCACCCAAACATACAATTCACCATGGAAAAAGAAATTGAGGGTAAACTCCCATTTCTAGATATCATGGTCATCTGCAAAGCTAACCTTCAATTAGGTCACGAGGTCTACAGAAAACCAACTCACATGGATTGTTATGTACACAAAAACTCCAATCAGCACCCTCAGCAAAAAAGAGGCATAATCAAAACATTAGTAGATCATGCAAAATGGATATGTGAACTGTACTTTCTCAGCGATGAAATAAATCATCTAAACCACACACTTCAAGCAAATGGCTACTCCAAGAATGAAATCAGAAGGGCGATTAAACCAAAGGTAAAACAAACAACTGAGGAAAAACAGTCTCCCACAGGAAAAGTGTTTTTGCCATATATCAAGGGAATCACTGATCAGATGGGAAAACTTATGAAAAAACACAACCTACAAACAGTATTCAGACCCACCAGAAAAATACAACAGATGCTATGATCAGCAAAAGACAGAAGAGACTCCCTCACTTCTGCAGGAGTATACTGCATACCCAGCAGTTGTGAACAGGCTTACATTGGGACCATACAACATAGCATCCAGAGAAGAATAAAAGAAGATGAAAAACACCACAGACTTGGCCAACCTGAAAAATCAGCAGTGACTTAACATCACCTATCTCAAACAGGACATCATATCTTAAGAACATAAGAGAAGCCAATGTTGGATCAGGCCAATGGCCCATCCAGGTCAACACTCTGTCACACAGTGGTCAAGAATACCAGGTGCCATCAGGAGGTCCACCAGGTCCAAGACACTGAAATGCTGGACAACACATCCAATTACCATGTCAGATTACACAGGGAAGCCATTGAAATTCATAAACATTAAACACAATTTCAACAGGAAAGAAGAGAGTTTAAAAATAAATAGGGCATGGTTTCCAATCCTGAAAAACACAAAATACTCTACATCTTACAGCAGCACTACAGATAAGATTAGCATTTCAACAGCCAATCCATATGCAAAAGAACCTCCTCGGGAAAGCTCCTCTATTAGCATGTCACAGCCTGGGGAACTCCTACAAGACAATGACTCAGCCCTACCCCACCTTCCTGAGTAGATATAAATTACCTGCTTACCATTTTTCTTCTCACCTTGACACAGAGAGTACTCCATCTTTCTGTGTTATACCTCTGAGGATTCCAGTCACAGCTGCTGGCAAAATGTCAGTTACTACAATGCCAAGACCACAGCCATACAGCCCAGAAAATCTACAACAACTAATGGATGCTAACTGTCAAAAAACCCACAGAGATCCTTTCTCCTATCTGGCAGGGAAGACCTCTTGGGCAAGGGATGCAGTCACTGAGAAGTGAATCCTAGTTGGGTGGGAAACAGAAAGTTATGGGCAGAAACGTATTTCCCATTGAAAACTCTGGAAATTAATAGACTAACCAAATCAAGAATATGAACAAGAAAAAAAGAAAAAAATATTTTTGAAAACATGAACTTAAATTGAAAACAAACATACTCCTATTAAACATGTAACATTCTTTGCAGTTTCTGCAATACACAGATGCACATCTTTCATTAAGGTTCTGGATTTTATGATAAGCAATATTTTTGCAAGTTTTTATTTGATTGTTAATAATTATTTACAGGCTCTTCAGAATGTACATTTCAGTGGCATTGGTAGTATTCTAATTTTCTTTGTTTAAGTAATTATTCCACCTCAGGAAATATTTTTCACTGAGGATGTAAAATTCATATAATGGCTTTATTCATCCAAAGTTACAATATGGTTGTTCTATTCAGTCATCATACTAAGCTGGAATTAAACTTTAATTTGCCATGGCAGGCAAATAATTTCCTCACACCAGCTGAAAATAAACCCCTCTTATCCTAGATGACTGAAAACAGGTACCTGGATAAAATGGGATTTGTTTGTCCCTCACATGCCAGGATGCTAAACCAAAGCTAAATCCTAGTTTATATCCATAATGCATTGTCTCCTCTGTTTTCTTTTTAATATTTGAATTTCAGCACATCAGGGTGCATCTGTATGAAGCAATTTTCTACACTTATATGCACTCATTCATCTGCTCCCATTACTGCAAGCCATAGATACAAGGAATTGGAAGAATTTCCATGAAAATATGCAACAGTTCCATGTTCCAGCTTTGTAAACATGTATAAGAGCTCCAGTTTGCTTATGGAGTTCTACCACTCACATGAGTTTTTCATTTTCCTAAAAAGAGTATAGGAACCTATAATGTATAAACAGTTATCAATTTTCTCTGCTGAAATAAATGGTCATGCATTCCTACATGTACATTCATGCCTCTTCATACAGAAGCTGTAGATGTGCACTAGACTGCTCATGGAAATGTGAACCAAGATTGTCTGTTTTAAAAAGGCTACAAATTTTCATCCATTATTCAGAATATCAAAAAAATGTTCACTGCACATATATTGATGTTTGCTGTGGTAAGTATGCACAGTGTGAAAGGAAGTTATCTCCAAACACCAAGTGGGCACGCACCACAAACCATGGCCAATCAGCTTCTTGGAGCATGTTCACTACAGATTTGGAGATATGTATTTCCTTTTCACAATGTTATGTGTTTCTTCCTTTAAACACCATTATAATATTAGGGAAACCACGTCAGACATGATTGCTTCTTAATGTGTGAAATGGCTGTCCAGTTACCGACACAGAATCATCTCTGTACTGAATATGCAGAAAATGAGTGAAGAGAGTCAACACCTAACCCCTATCATGTTAAGTGAAATTGGCATGTGAGTGTTTCTTCCCTCCCTTCTCTGTAAATACATAAAAATAAATAAGGGCAAAACTATATGTTACATGTAGCTGTATGCTCCAAAGTGAGGCAGCTTTTGTCTTTTGACTTAAGGGAGCCAGCCTAGGCTCATTGTTGAGAAAAGACTGCACAGATGGCCTGGCATTATTTCCCTCAGGGATATAAGCAAAACCTTTCCCTGTCTGTCTATCCCAACAGCAGTGCTGCCTACTGCTGCAGACAAGTGAAATGATCACCCCTCTGCCTAGTAGGCACAACTCTAGAGAATCTAACAGCTCATGCAACAGAGGAGTCACTGCTTATGGAACCTTCACAAGCCCAGGGAGCCAGAAATAAGACTGGGCAAAACTTTTGGGGAAAACAGACCTATGGTGCAATCCTGGCTGTTTCCACATGGAGATCTGCCCTCCCCCAGTAGAACTTAGCATGCCCCCCATTTGAGAGAGCTTCCACATGATGCTGTGCTTTTTGTGAAGCTGAACACGACTTGTGCTACTCTAGGACTTTCCCTTTTAAGCTAAAGCAAAGACTTGGATGAAAGGAGAAACAGCTCCCTGGGGTGCAGGCAGAGCCTTCTTGTGTACCTCTACCCCCAGCCAATCCAGGGAAGCGGAGGTTAGCACTGCCTTCAAACTTGTGATGCTCAGCTCTGATATTGCCCCCACCTTTTTAGGAGATGGGAAGGCAAGAGACATGAAGGGGTGTGTTGGTGCTGTCCTAATGTGCCACTGTCTTGCTTGCTGTTGCTTTCATGGGGGGGGGTGCCTCTTTGATAGCAGAATCTGTTCAACTCTGCTGTTTGGTAAATGAATTAATTTAAAATATTTATACTCTGCACTCTACAGAATATGCCCAAGGAGGCTAATTTCATAAAAAAATGTGATTTTAAAAAATCATAATTAAAACAATAAAACTAAAACAGCAGTAATAAAACCTACCACCAATCATGTAAAACAGCAACCAGTAAGATCAAAGTAAAGGCAGGCAGAAAACAGGGCAGGGAGATACAGCCTGAGTCAACAAAAACATTTTGGCATGATGCCTAAATGCCAAGAGTGCAGGTAATAAGCTAAAAGGTGGGGAGGCATTCCACAGGTGGGAAACACCACTGAGAAAGTCCCTCTAGTCATCCCTGGCTGGTGAGCTATATGTTCCCATCTGTTACCCTCCCCACTCACTTTGACATCCATGAATTTTAAGCTGCCTCAAGCAGGATTATGATAAATGGGCACAGAAAGCTCTTAAATAAACAAAGTATGGTTGCCAACCTCCAGGTAGTGCCTGGCTTTCTCCTGGAATGTAAGCAATTTCCAGACTACAGAAATCAGAGAAAATGGCAGCTTCAAGGAATGGACTCTATAGCTTCACATTCTTGTTGAACTCCCTTCCCTCAGCAAACTCCACCCTTCTCAGATTCCATCCCCAAATTTCCAGGAATTTCACAGTCTAGGGCTGGCAACTCTGTAATATTTTCATTTGGTTTGGTTATAACAATTATGTTGAATAGATGGGTTTGGAGCTTGGGTTCTAATTACGCAAATATACATCTCTACACTGTAGCTTCCTTCTATTTAGGAACCACCCTGATGGTACAGTACCTACCCTCACAAAGTAAAATGTCAGAAGAGTGACTATACAGAGCTGTTCTCGAGAATAACAACTTGAGATTTTATTATGCACTATTCCCAAAGCAATGAAGTCATGACCAATGTTCCCTCTAAGCTGTAGAGTCTTGTGAGCAAAAATTCTATTTTCTGAGCTACTGGCTTTAAAGTTGTGAGCAAGCAATTTGGCTACTGCATGTATTAGTTTGCCACCCTTCCTGAGCTAAAATAAAAATGTGTGAGCTGGAGGCTAAACAACTGTGAGCTACTCAGCTTAGAAGGAACACTGATCATGACCTAGTAGCACGATATGTTATAATGCATATAAGAGGAGACAGACTTACTGCAGTGAGAACAATTTACCACTTTTTAAAAATAAGCTGATAAGCAAACAGAAAAAGCAAAGGTTCACAAAATGGCAGACCATTTCTATGGAGTGCCACAGGTTTTATTGTTAGCAGATTCAAATGTGATGCCGTCAGGGCAGATAGGACACCCCCAGAACCTCATTTAAAGTAGGCTGCTATGTGTGCAATTCTGCTTATATGTGCATTGTTATCAGGGCAACAGAACATCTACTCAGGCTACAGCTCTCTGGTGTGCTAACATTCATTGCATGAGCAATGGGTGAGAGCTCAGTGTTAGGAGACAAAGGTGTTAGCAAACATATGCCAACATGTAGGCCTACATCTCATTGACTTCAATGAACCTTATTTCATAGTCACATGAAAGTAGTTCAGATTTGCAGTTCCTATAAAATATCTCAAATTACACATATACTATAATGCTTTTCCCCCAAAAAATGTGTACCTAAGTCCATCATTCTTACAAAACTTTTTGTGTTACCATCTGATTTTAAGCCAATACACAGGAATCTGGTTTGAGAAGGAAGGCAGAACACTGTCTTCATCAGTGTTTTCATGCACAGTGGACTGTTTCTCACACATTGTCCCCCCCCAAGGAATCTTTACCCTTCAATTACATATTTAATGTACTGAAATCCAGTTTGTCATGGGCACAGCACAGGCATGGATGGGTTCCGATATTTTATTTAAGACATTTATGTCCACTTTTTATCCATATGGTGTCATAGAATGGTGTCTCTTCTCCCATTTCCTTTCTTTTTGATGCATGGGTTCATGTGCACTCATTGTTATGGGGATATGAAGTTTGTGAATGCCTCCCATATCTGAAGCATTATAACATTAATGCTCTATTGCCATAGATTACTAGTTCCTCTGAATTCCCAGCTTTTATTTTTAAAAGAGACCTTTTCATTGTGGACTTAGAAGGGGCAAAGTTTATCTCCATGACACAATAATTACTGATTTGTTAGGATGGTCCCCCCCCCCACTGCCAAAAGTGCCATCGTTTGGTAGCCAAAATAGAGATAAACATCCATGGGAAGCAGCCCTGTACTCTGATAGTATGTAACAGAAACTTTGCTATGAGTTCATAAGCATTGTTAATATGTTTTGATAGCACTGTCAACCGATTGGCCATTATAGCTGATTAATTCCTTGCCTTTTAACAGATCAGTTAATTAATGTTTTATGTGAACTGGAATATCATCCAAAAGTTCACCATAAATTATTGTTTAAAATATTGAACGAAGTGTGAGATATCATTTATTTGATGTGAGGATTGTTGGCGATGAAGAATGTTCCGCAAGAGCTTCTAGTTCTAAAGCTCTGCAGCCTCCACTCAGATGATACACAGAAAATGGAAGATCACACAGTCAGCAAAGGGAATCAAGACAGAAATCAGATGATTCCAGCATTTTTCTCCCACCCAGTTCCAATACTGGAAGTCAGCAGGGCTGGAAGAAACATTTTGAAAACAACCAAGCAAGAATAGGTTGGGAAGAGGCAAGAAGGAGCAGGGGTTAGCTTCTCTCTATTTTTGTTTACAAACAGACCCCTTACCCACTTCCCTGCTCTATTTACTTTGTTCATAAGTATACCAGACTTGCCTGTCTCTTCCCTGGTGCAACACCCCCAAGCCAAATCACCCCAATGGCTACTTTTAAATAATAAACTCATTGAGGGACATCAGAAGGATCTTCATAACTTATCTGTTTCCTTATCGACAACCTCTTGCATCTTATCTAGCTTGGGCCTAAATTTCTGTCAGCCTGTGCCCCCCACCCCGGGTGGGGTGTGGCCACCTGCCTTTCAAGCAGAATGTTTGCTCCTCTATGCCTGCCTTAGGCAGAGCAGAGCAGACAATGCCATAACAAGCTCACAGGATTCACTGCTTACACAGAATCAAAGAAGTCTTCCCTAAGCTACTAACCATGCAAGGACTGGTGAATAGCAGAAATGTTATATATCAAAATTTCTTTTGAGACAATTGTTTTTGGTGGGAATATCTGCTAATGTATCTGGTTGGAAGAAGCCTCTGTTGCCTTATCTACTCAATGGCTACCCCCTAACTTCTCCTTCTGCTGCTTTTGCTAATGCAACTGTGGAAGGACAGAAAGGTGCCAGCACAGCTCAGAATTATGGTAATTTCAAATATTATCCACTGTCATTATTTTTAGCAATTGAATTTAGCATATTAAATATAGTAAACACAGTTGGCAATTTGGTTCAGATTTTAATCATTTCTGAATGCATATTTATAAGATCTCAGTCAGATATTAAAATGTTCACTAAAATATCTGCTATTAAGTCAGATGCAGCAGTGGAAGTAAGCTGGAATGGCAAACTATGGGGAAGGACTGTGGCTCAGTGGAAGGGCCTCTGCTTTGCATGAAGAAGGTCCTGGGTCCAATCCCTGGGAAGTCCAATCCCCAGATAAAAGGACTAGGCAGTAGGTGATGTGAAAAATCCCTACCAGAGACCCTGGAGATCCACTGCCAGTCTGAGCAGACAATACTAACCTTGATGAACCAGTGGTCTGATTCAATATAAGGCAGCTTCATGTATGACCATGTATGCATCTACAGAGTTCATTGGTGATGTGAGAGTTATAAAATTTATAAAAATAATACTTTAATTGCCTTAGGAAAGCCTTGGTGGCACCATTTTACAGGTTTCCCCAGAAGAGACTGTTCTCACTACTTGCTTCCCTTTGGATTATATTTCCGTCTTTTTCTCTTCTCACATATGCACTGCCATTCATTCACTGGCTTCTTCTGCCTTCTCTGATAGAGTTGCTACATGGCACACTGGTTGCCATTTTCTCTATGGGCAAAGCATTGGGAAATTACGTTTCTGTTGTGGAATGCTAAATGTGATAATACTTTCATTTTATTATAAGAACTGGGAGCTTTTTAATTGCTTGATGGAGGCATTTAAAGGAGGAGGAATTTTTAAAAAGACAGAAGATAACACACTTGCTCCACGAGTGGTAGAATGCATATATGTGTATCATTTGTTGGTTATTTGCTCACATGTATTTTAAAGGTAATGTCTAGTCAGGCATTCTTGTATATGGACTCTGGCATCGTACTGATAGAAAAAATACTTTGCATGAAGTGACCTTCAGCAATGATTCACAACTATTATAAGATTATGTGGCTCTAAATAATGTAACAAAAATGTATCACCTAGGCTGCACCAACTAAGGCTCCAGCACATGGGTGACTGTTCAACAAGACATTGCAATGATGCCAGAAGGGAAGTGTGTGGGCTGGGAAGGAAACCAGATGCTACTGCAGAATGAGTCAATCTAGTACAGTACAATCACTAGCTTAATGAATACTTTAAAGCCATTTCCATTTTGATGGTATGACGTATCGGTGTGGCTAGTGTTTTTATGGGAGAAAGTCTAAAAAAGAAGATCTATTAATTGTTTCCCCAAGGAACAGGAACTTTTTTAGGGGAGGTGTTTGTTATATAAGAAGACTTTATGCCAGCACAAATATGTCAATCCTTCAGGAAAAGGTACTTTCCCCTATAACTTTGTGTCAAATTTGGCCTTTAGGGATATGAAACTCCACCACCTTCCCAGAAGGCTCAGCCAAAATGGCACACTGATGGACCAGCATGACACAGTAGTTAGAGTGTTGAATAAGCATCCCTGCCATGGAGCATCCCTGCCATGAAACTTTCTGGGTGACCTTTGCCTAGTCACTGTCTCTCAAGCTAACTTGGCTCAAGGGTTATTGCAAAGAGAGTGGGGGGGGCAGGGAACAGAGACCTCCTAAACTTCACTGAGCTGCTTGAAGAAAGAAGATAAAAATATAGATAAATGTGTGCATGGCAAATGTTAGAAAATCAGGCTGCAATTCTAAGAACACTTTCCTGGACTGCTTAGGATCACTCCATCAGGGAACTTTCACTGGTAGACATCTGTGAGATTTACCTTCCTGTAAATCTCAAAGTGGACCATCTGACCAGTGGCTAGATTTTATTTCCAGTTTCATGAATTACTAGAAAATGATAGCATATATCATATGGTGGTAGAAAATGCCATCAAGTTGCAGCTGACTCAGGGCCGGCTCGCTCACTAGGCGTGCTAGGCGCTCGCCTGGGGCACCGGCCCTGCAGGGGCGCCAAAATGCCCCCGCCCCTCGTGAAAAGCCCCCCTTCGCGCCCGGCACCAGCAGTGCCAGCTTTCCTGGGCGCCTCGCAGCTGTGAGGTGCCCAGAAAAACGGGTGCTGCCGGCACTGGGAGGGAAGGTGTGCGCGTTCTAACCCGCCCCTTCCCTGGCTTTTCTGGGCACCTCGCAGCTGCAGGCCCCACCAGAAGGTTGGCATCCCCAGTGGGGTGGGCGCCCCAGGCTGTCCTGCCTAGGACGCCCAGACAACTGGGGCCGGCCCTGAGCTGACTTATAGTGACCCCATAGGGTTTTCAAAGCAAGAGGTGACCAAGTAAATGTGGTTTGTCATTGCCTTCCTCTGCATAGCAACCTTTGACTCCCTTAGAGGTCTCCCATCCAAGTATTCTCCAGGGCTGATCCTGCTTAGCTTCCAAGATCTGACAAGATCGAGCTAGCCTGGGCCATCCAGGTCAGGGCTATATACTGTATACTGGTTGGTAAACATCTAGAACAAACTTTGAGCCAAATATTTCTTACTGGCAAATCTCAAGGCCAGTGATGAACATTTGTATTAATTCCTGTTATTAATTGATAGAGTCTAATGGTTACTATGACATACTGGTAAATATGCAAACAAAACATGTGATACCATCACTTCTGACTTTTAACAGTGAATATCAAGAACCACAAAGTGATTTTAGAAAATGACCTAATTTCACCCTGATTTTCTCAGTTGTCCCTTATTCTTCATTGTGTGCTTGTATTTTGTATTGCTCTTAAATGATCTCATACATATACATTGTCAGACTCCAGCACTGGGCTGGAATCCAGGGCTTTCTCCTTTTCCAGAGTTCCTTTAGCAGGGCTTGCCCTGGGGGAAGAACCCCAGAAAAGAGCAAGGAGGGGTTTTTTTTTACAGCATCCTCTTCTTGCTCCCACCAGTAATCTCTCCCTGGTTGTCTAAGATGAGGTTTGGCCCTTCCCTCCCTGGTTGTCCCAGGGTGCACCTAGGGGTGGGATAACTCTAGCCTCACCCAATCCCTCTATCCTGGGGGGATCCGCCTATGGGAGTGGCAGGTCCTAGGCCCAATGGGCAGCTGCTTGTCTGAAATCCTATTACTACTGCCTCTGTCCCATGAAAAGCTTTATAGGCTCCTCCTGCTGGCCTAAATTGGTCACTGCAGCCTGTTTCCTGCCCTGCCTTTCCAAGGAAGCCTTTCTGGCTCCCACAACAGATGAGGAACAGCCCATCACTTGTGGCAGGTTCTGCTACTTCTCTGCCACCCTTGTGGCCTTGTGCTTCTGCTGCTGGCCCTTGGGGGTTGGCTGCTCCTCGGCCCTTGCCTGCCTGGCATCTCTGAGCATTGTGGTGAGCTGGGAAGTTGCTTCTGTGGCATCCCATTGGGCTTCTGTGGTCCTTCCCTTGGCACTGTCTGGAGGCCTCTGTCTCCTTGGAGGTAAGTGTGGAGGTGGGAGTTCTGACCCCGAACACACATAAATACACTGCAGTATCTGACAAGGAATACTTCCGTTATTATACACTTGGAAGCTTGACCTACTGATAACTTTAAAGAAACTTTGATTTTGGTTGCTTTAGTTTTTGGGGAGATGCAAAGCTACTTAAGGAGCTGTGGTGGCTCAAGTGGTTAAGACACTGAACTGCAGGCTGTGGAAGGTCAGTAGTTCAGCAGTTCGAGACCCGGGTGCCGCATGATGGGGTGAGCTCCTGTCTCTAGTTCCAGCTCCTGCCAACCTAGCAGTTCGAAAGCAAGAAATTGCAAGTAGATAAATAGGTACCACTTCGGTGGGAAGGTAACAGCGTTCCGTGCGCCTTGGTGTTTAGTCATACCGGCCACATGACCACGGAAATGTCTTTGGACAGCGCTGGCTCTTCGGCTTGGAAACGGAGATGAGCACCGCAACCCTAGAGTTGGATTCGACTGGCTTTCGAGCAAGGGAACCTTTACCTTTACCTAAAGCTACTTACCCACAAAGCAAACAAAGATTTCTGACTAGAGGGTTTCACATTACAAATTGATATGATGGTGAGCATGCATCTCAATGTGAACAATTGCTTTACAGGCCCAGTTCTGCTAATTCTGATCATGAAACCCAAACTCAGATTAAACAGATGGGCTGTTGCTATTCTACATAAATAACTGGCAATCAAAGGATCTGTTTGGAATTAAAAAAAAATCCTTTCCTTTGAATGACTTGGTTTCTATGTATTCCCAGAGATTTTCAAAGCAGGGATGAGTCAACAAAAATATGACAATTCAGAACCATACTTCCAAAATGAGCAATTGTGCAAAAATAAAAAGAACTCCATAATCTCAGAGAAAGATCTTTCCAGATTAAAGTTATTTGAAAGGATATCCATCCTACAACCAGCACAGAGAGAGAGGGAGAGAGAGAAGCCATACCTTTGCTGTTTAGGACATGACATCATGCTGTTATATAACGTCATTTACTTGTTGGCACTGCACTAACTTTTAATGTACCGGGAAAATCTGTGCTATCATCTGCTTATACCCTGAAAGCTCAGGAAATCTCAGTCTCTCTCTCTCTCTGATCTTGCCTTCCAAATATAAACCAATCACTGACTACTGATGAACAAAGACCAGCCATCTGTTCTTTAATTTTCATATTATTTTGTCTCCCCCCCATACCACCCCGCCCAAGGCAGCCATTGGCACCAGTCACCAGAAAAGATCTTCAGGACTGGAATTGAATGTGAAGTAATGCCAGTTAAAATACTTAGGTGCATTTGGAGGGGGGAGGGAGGTTACTTCCTTGACCTTAACTCAGTTAAACACACAAGAAACAGATATACATATATTTTTACTTTCTGCAGTAAATAATACCAGGAGAAATGTCTCTTTCTTTCCCCACACCCTCCTCATATTAATAGTTATGAATTCCCATTGAGAAAGCTGAAAATTCAATTGACCCTGTTTGTTTTTCCCAGCACATCCTCTCACCCCGTGATTAATTTGCCTGATGGAAGCAGGCAGCAATTTGCTTAGAAGAAGTAGATACCTCCTGATCTGTACATCTGCCCCATTTCCCTTTTCCTGCCTGCCCCAGAGACTCAGCCTTGCCCTTATCCCCAACTCTCCCAGGCTTTCCCTCCTGTTTTCAATTTATGTCACCTTCACTTGAACTTTCCCCCTCTCAACTTGTGCCTTCTCCAGTGATCTGGCATTTGTATGGATGTTTTTCATGTTTCACTGACCTCTTGGGAAATGCAAAATATGCTCAGTTTGAGCAGAAAGGGCGGGTGAATAAAAAGACAGAAAAGGTTAGACTTGAGGCAGGGAGGAGAGATGGGGGGGAGTGCAGATGGATTGCAGAAAAGAGCTATCCACATAGGGTAGTGCTGAAACGCCGCAGCCATGGCATTGCAACAAAAAGAGGAGAAATGGGGGAAAGAGATACTACTGCAAACATAGAAAAGAACAGCCCAAATACCTTGAAATGTTGCACAGCCTCTCTTTGGCTTGTGTTTTCTCCCGGAGTCCTTGCTGCTGAGATGGATGGGTAGGAAGGTTTCTTTCTGTTAGCATCAGCCTAAGCTCTCTCTAAAGAACTGTGAAAGAGTGAGCCCTGGCTCCACCGGGCTATGAAAATTTTGGTAGGATGCGTGTGTGCCTTCTCCACACAGCGGCTGTTCTCCCCCTGGGTCCTAAATACCTTCTGTCTTCATCCCATTCCTGTAACAGGAGAGCACAATGTGAGAACGCTTGATGAGATCCCGCCTGTGACAGATGCTACCCTAAGCGTTATTCATGATACACTGAAAATGATATAGGAATATGTGACAAAAGAATAGACTCCCTATGCAAAATACCCTCCTGCTGCATTGCTGAGGGCAAAGCATCTGAAATTCATCCTTTGCAGATGTTTGGCATTAAACATCTAGGATAGTGGAAAATACGATAATGGGAGAAAGAAATTGCAGCTCTGTTTTGCTAGACTTTCATGGTAGAAATGGCACCTCTTAAACCATGACTATGAAAAGCAGAGAACTGCAGCCTACAGCAGAAGATGCAAATCCCCCCCCCCCGCCCTAGACACAATGTACACTTCTCAGCACCAAGCAATTTACTAATAAACATAGCGTCCTGAAAAACAAGGCAATCTTCATTAAATGTCTGCATTTCCTACCTTCTTGCTTCCAGTTGTATTTGCTGCTTGCACATGGACTGGGGAATTGCAGCATATGTCAGTTTCCTAATCTGAGAATATGCAGCCAAAAAGGGACTTGTGCAGTTCATGCATATTTTTTTCTGACATAAATATTTGAAATGTATACACACACACAAGGAATACTAATTGAAATGTAAGTTGCTCATGTGTAACTGTACAGAGGCTACAATGCTACTCCTTTGTCTGCTTCTAATTTGATACCCTAAATGAATACTTAATTTGAATCAGGGCTGTGCCTCAGGACTTGCCCTCACTGGGGTTCTGTAACATGTGCAGCAATAACAATAAAAGAGAGAATCTTTATCCATGTGCAGAATGCCTTTTGAGTATAAGGAATAATTGCAACCAATTTGGGATCAAAGAAAAGGGCTTCCAAGATAGAATACTGACTGCAAGAGTGCAACCAGATGAATTATACCTCGTAAACCCATTGACTTCAACAGAAGGGTGTAACTCTCCTTAAGATTGCACTGTTATGAGGAGCTGAACACTGGCAACTGTTATTTTAGAAACGGAGCATGTGCATATCAAGTCTCACATAACCTTTGTCTTCTGTATAACACTGAGCTATCTGTCCCAATGGCTTTTAGCACCTATGTATGCTACTGGATGAAAGATACACTTTCCTTGGCCATTTAAAAAAATCTGTATCCCAGTCCTTCTGCTTTGACATAGTAGGAAGCTGAGGAAGGGTTGTGAAGTACAATTTTGGGAAATATATATTTCCCCTAAAAGAAGAATTTCTACAGGTGGTAAAAACTGATGATCATCACAATTATTCAAAATGTTTTATTGTAAATTACATTGTTAATGGTCTCTGGAAATGGGCAGAATTGTAGGAGAGATCGGTCTTTGCACTCAATACTCTGAGACTGAGATGACTCTCCTGTGATGTACACTAATATAAGATTATTATTATTATTATTGTTATTATTATTTATTTATTTAATTCATTTGTACTCCAACTTTCTCCCCAATGGGGACCCCAAAGCAGCTTCCATCATTCTCCTCTCCATTTTTGCATCACAACAACCCTGTGAGGTAGGTTAGGCTGAGAGAGTGTGTGGCTGGCCCAAGGTCACCCAGAGAGCTTCCATGGCATGAGAGGGGATTCAAACATGGGACTTCCAGATCCTGGTCCAACATTCATAATGACTGGCTCTCATTATTTGCAGAAGTGGTTATTTGTTTATTTCTTTTTCCCATTTCTATCCCATATCTCCAAAAAAGCTCAAAATAGGTTGCCATCATTAAAATCCCAGTACAAGTTTCACACACTGTAGTGAAGCTGCCCTTCTGTCCCTCCACATTCTGTCTCCACAAACTGCTTCTCCATGGCCATCTGACAGCAATGCTGATTCTGTAAACTTAGGCAGATCATGAGAGGGAGGAAGGGTTGCATCAGTGTTTGGTTCTTGTGGCCCTTTCTTACATGCCCAGGGAAATGCTGATCACCACTTTGGGATCACGAAGCAATTTTTCTCCAGGCCAGTTCAGCTAGAGATCCTGGAGGTCTTCTGTTATCTTCTGGGCATGGAGCAGGGGTCACTGTGGGTGTGTGTGAGGGAGGTATTTGTGAATGTCCTGCATTGTGCAGGGGGTTGGGCTATATGAACCTGGAGGTCCCTTCTAACTCTGTGTTTCTATGATTCTATGTTATCATTTTGGTTTTCTGTGAACAGAGCTGACTCCAATCCATGTTGTGCATGCTAAAATGATCTATTAATGTAAATGTAATAACAACAAAAACTCTACCCAACCAAATCCTACTCAACTGCCCTGCGAAGATTTATGCTAATCCTAAATGCAAATACAATATTTAAATCCAAATTTAATACAATGTTTATTGCTTGTCATATTAATATTGGTTAGTGGGTGGCTTCATAGGTACTGAAGTACTTTTGACCTCTACTACAACAGCAACAAGAGACTGTTACAAATAGGGATGGGCATGAACCAGTTCACCAGCCAAAATTCAGAATGAGCTTGGGCTGGTTCAGAGTTTGGGAACCAATGTTTATGGAAGATGCATTCCCCAAACATTTTGGCCAGTTTGACTGTTTGGGGCCTGCTGTTTAAACCTAACAGCTGAGCAGGGTGGGGTCCAATGATCAGCTATTAGGTTTAAATGGCTGACAGCTGTTTAATCCTTCAGTTTTTCTTTCCCCCATCGAAGGGGCAGGGAGCAAAACCAAAGGGTAAAATGAAGCGCCTTTCCAAGCAATCCCCACCCCTATCTCCCAGCAGTGGTGAGCTGAGGCCAACAGAAAAAGGAAATAAAGACCTTTCCTGGGCAATCCCCATCCCCTTTCTCCCAGAGGCTGCAAGAAAGGGGGAAAGGAAATCCTTTCCTGGGTGACCCCCCTCACTTTCTCCTGGCCGTGGCAAGCCACCACTGGAAAAAAGGTGGAAGGGAAGTCCCTTCTCAGGCATTCCCCCCCCCTTTCTCCAGGCTGCAGTGAGCCACCATCAAGAGAAGGGTGGAAGGGAAATCCCTTCCCACAGGATTCCCCTCTTTCTCCTGGCCATGGCAAGCCACTACTGGAAGAAAGGTGAAAGAGAAGTCCCTTCCCAGGTGATCCCTGCCCCATTTCTCCTTGCAGTGGCAAGCCATGGCCAGCAGAAAGGGGGTAAGGAAGTCCTTTCCTGGGTGATTCCCCCCTTTTCTCCTAGTGACTCAGCCAGGAGAGAGGTAGATGGGAAGCCTCTTCCCTGGTGATATCATCTCCCTTTATCGTGGCTGTGCAGCCAGGAGAGGGGGAGATGCAAAGCCTCTTCCCAGGTGATCCTGTCTCTCTTTCTCCCGGCCATGGCTCACCCTAGCCAGGAGAAAGGTGGAAGGGAGTCCCTTTCAGGGTGATTCCCCCTTTTCTCCTGGCCAGGGCGAGCCTCAGCCGGGAGAAAGGTCCCTTCAAGGGTGATTCTTCTCCTCCTTTCTCCTGGCCAGGGCGAGCCGCAGCTGGGAGAAAGGTGAAAGGGTGTCTCTTCCAAGGTGAACCCTGCCCCCTTCTCATTCTGGCTTTATTGTTTACAGTTTCTCCCCCAATGGGAAATAAATAATTTGATAATTATTTATTTGATAATTATTTATTAATTTGCCACTGTGTGACAGAGTGTTAGACCAGATGGGCCATTGGCCTGATCCAACATTGGCTTCTCTTATGTTCTTAGTGCACTCTGCATCTAAAATTCATCACCTTTGGTACTATGGTCTTGAAGTAAATAGAAACAATGGCATTCCTTCTATGTCTAAAGAAGTGTGCTTTGCACATGAAAGCTTACACTTTGAATAAAACTTTGTTGGTCTTAAAGGTGCCACTGGACTCAAACTTTGTTCTGCTGCTTCCCACCAACGTGGCCACCGACCTGAATTTTTCTTCTATGACAAGAAATTTCTATGGCTTCAGTAACAGAAACATCAGTTGTTTGGATGGACATATAGTGCAGCATACGGAATCTGTCAAAATGTATATTTATTTCTGCTTCACTTCTCTCCCCTATAGTGACTCAAAGTGGCTCACAGTGTCATTCTCACCTTCTCAGTTTTCACCATAATGGTAACAGCTAAGAGAGTGAAAGGCCCAAAGTCACCCATCAAATATAAATGGCAGAGTGGGGATTTTAATATGGGCGAATGTGGGAGTCCCAGATAATAGTCCCACACATTAACCCACTATAGGGCAATTAGAATGGTTTCAGGGTGGAGGTGCAGTTACAGAACAAGTGACTACTATCCTGTATACAGCAAAGCTGACAGGAGACTTTGCCACCACCTTTATTTTCCTTTAGCAAAGTGATTATGAGACCTAGCTTTAAAAAAATAGCATGACCACAAAGCTAAGAAAAATATATATAGTAATTGTCCACTGTCCTGGAACTTTAAATGTTCGTTTATGAATCATTTGCTTTGAGCATCTGAAACTGATGACTGAGTTTTACTGACTAACTAGGGCATTTTTCTTCCCTAATCTACAGGTGTCTCTTGGAATTATTTCCTCTCCAATTAACTCCTTAGTTTCAGATTAGAAGAAGACTCACAAACATCTAGAAATCAATAACTTGTTATTCTTCAGTGAAGCTACGTGTTTTGTCACATTTGACAATATCTTCCAAACACCTGCTTTTTTCACAATTGTAACAACTTTGTTATTATACAATGAAAAAGATATATTGAGGATATGATGTGAGGACTGGATTTAAAAACCCAGATTATTTAATTTTTTATTCAAGATGAGTAATCATGTGCCATTGCTCTTTGCTGAATGCTTGTATAAAGCCTATTCCGGTAACAAGCTTCAATTAAATCCTCACAATAGTCTTTAGGCAAGACATAAACAATGTCTTAGTGTGATGTGAATCCTCTCTGCTTCTGTGTATATTTTACCTGAGAGGCCCTTTAGTATGTATGGAAACCTTTCTGCTAACTATGGTATGTTGTTCTAAAATTATATGATGACCTTCTTCTATGAAATTGTTGTTCGCATTTACTTCCTAGTAAACTTGCAGAATACAGGAACAACTGCAAAAAAAGATAGACCTGAAGTTGACATTTCATAGATACATTCCCAAGAAGTCCATTCCACCCACAAATTCTGCATTACAGATTATAGGCAATCATATATGGGTCAGTCATAGTTCTCTCAGAACTCTTTAAGCCCCACCTACCTCACAGGGTGTCTATCATGGGGAGAGGAAGGGAAGGCAATTGTAAGCTGCTCCAAGACTCCTTTGGGTAGTGAAGAGCAGGGCATAAAACAAACTCTTCCTCCTCCTCTTCCTGCTGTGGGTACTGATGATTCCAGGTAGGCAGTATGTGACATTTTTTCCTCTGCTTTCTGGACCCTTCATATATACCTGTTTTCATTTTGGATTAAATATAGCTTGTTTTCTGTCCTGCAAACACAAAAGGAAACAAGGCACAGAAAAATACAGATGTTCCCAAAAGAAGAAGGAAAATCCAAATGTAGGCAGGCATGCCCCCAAAGGGAGGCAATCAATAAGAATGCTGTCTAAGTAATTCATCCCTCACATACAAGGCAGAAGAAAGTGAAGCTGGTTATAAACTACAGTTTAGTGCACCGTTTTATTATGTTTTAGTGCCTTTGTTTTTCTGATTTTTGTAATCCAATTTTTGTATTGTACTGTATCATTTTCTAATTTTGTAATCCGTCTGGAGTCTCAGTGAGAAAGGAGGACTACAAATAAAGCAAATAGAATAACTGGGTGATATCCTTCCTTGTTTTGCTTCACTTTGCAAGGATCCATTTCCAGTCTTAAGCATCTGCATGTTTGGGAGATTTTTTAGGTTACATCTGTTTAAAATGTTTTGAACCTTGTAAATTTCATGAATCTTTGGCTAGAAGTGTCACAAGTGTATGATGCTTATTATGCCAAGATTTTAAATATATGGAAGGATAACTTCATTTTATCTGATTGGCACCAGAGGTACAAAATGATTTCTAGTATTTGAGGAGCTCCACTGTACAGGGAACTCATGCCCCGAAATAAACAGATGGAGGACATGACCCTATTTGGAACTGAGGCAGTTTGTACAATTGATGTTGAACAGCCACTGTGCTGAATACAATCAGTGTGGCACCAGTTCTTAATGTGTGAATGATAGAAAATCAATAGAGTTACAGTGATCTACCCTCCTGAGGGCTGATTTATTTTATTTACCCACCCCTGGGGAGAAATAGACTCACCAATACCACAAGGTATGTTAACACTACATAGGAGAGGAAGTGAAGGCAACATAAAGCATTTGAAACGGCTTCCTATTTTTATACTCCAAATATACAAAAGGCTTAGGGGGCACTATACAATATTCTTGCATCTGGATGCCTTTCAGGAACCTGCATGTTCCCTTCTGTGAACAGTATGGAGGATAAGCACCCTGATCCTAGACAAGTCCTATTGCTTTCAACTGCTTTCAGTGCAAATGTACTTAGGATCATGGCCCTAGGGACCAACAAAACATCAATGGCTATTTTATACTCCCTGATGTGCAAGAGATTTTCCATGTTTTACAAGGAAAACCTGGCAAGTCCCTGCAGACCTCAGACTGCTGCCATCCTCATTTCAAGCACATGCTGATTCATTCATTAAAATGTGCATTCATCTTCCTTTCCCCAGACATAATGTTGCACAGTGGGTTTAACTAAATTGCCAAAAAGAAACTGACATAAATCATCTGGAGCTGAGACTGGCAGCATCAGCAAGCCACATGGCGGATAGATCCCTGGTCCATATGGGGGAGAATGTTCTGTGACACAGGCATCTCTATGTCTTTTGCAAAACTGACAGGTTTTCATTAGAGATAAACAAACAAGTAAACAAAGAGTTAGTGGCTAGAAATGCCAAAAAGAACCAGGTGCTATAATCGCATTAGAAATCTGCAACAAAAGATTGTGGCTGTTCAGGTCTGCTCCTTATATAAAATTCCTCCTCTTAAACTCTCTTTCTTTTGCTTTCTCGGATCACGTCCTGTCACAATTCCATCAGGTCTCTCCCCCCCACACTCCACATGCTGTCACTCCTCTGTGACAGCCACTGAAAGAGAGAAAGAGAGGCCTGGAGGGAGCTGTGGTGTTTTCTGCCTTAGAATCCCACCCTGCCTTGATCAAATACTTTCATTCTCCTCCAGGACTTTGACTGAGCCTCTGGAGTTCTTCAGTAGATACTTTTACCTCCGAGGCAATCCCTTATCATGTCCTTGTGGTGTCAAGGGGGGCACCTGAAAGGGAACTTTGGAGAGCAGAACAGTGGTCTAGGCTGTGGTTAAGAATATGTGTATAGGGAGGCCAGGTCTCTCACTATGGAGAAAGGCCTGTTCCCAGGCTTCCACCGCTGTTCAGTGAAACAGCAGAAGCAAAATGAGAAAAAAAGCAGCTTCATTATAACATTACTTCTAGTTATGCACCTGATGTAATGCCACAACAGCACAGAAACACTCTATGAATTTCCAAAATCTCTTTCCTCCCCATAGAGATATGGAAAATTCCTAGAGTGACACCATGACACCACGTCCCGGTATGTAAGTTGCATTCTACAGAGTATCAGTTCAGAGGAATAGAAAGCTACACAATACAAGAATAAGTACAGCATCTTAGAAAAATAAAGTAAAGCAAAAATAACAAGCCTACAATTGGTGTACCTGGCATTCCTCTTTCTGAGGAGTGGGGGTGGAACTGACAGAAGCTGTGATAGAGAAGTTATTGATGCATTGCTCCTTCCTCATGAGCTGCTGCACTCACTCCTTGACTCACATGTCCCTTCACTAGCAGACTGAGAGGATGTATTTAACCATCACCTTCTTGGTTACATGGAAGGTGGAATAGCCAATCCCCATTCTGGGGGACTGGCTTTCTGTAACCTGCCAAACCCCATTAGCCAATCCTATGAGATTTGTGCATCAGAGAGTTCTAGTGTCATAAACTGAGGACATGAAATCCCATCAATCTTGGCTTCATGTAACACCCAGATTGCTGTTCCCAACCCATCAATCAACAGGTAACCTTCCTGAGTGAACAAATGGCATTTGATGGCAGGGGCTCACATAGATGTATATGTCTTCTTCTTCTTCTTCTTTTTTGCCCCCCGTAGGAGATTTTTTTATTGCTTTTTCTATAAACTACAATGAAGACTACAAACTAATGGTGAAAGTAAAGAAAACCCACTAAAAACCCAAGAGATGGTGGTCATACATAATGCTTATAAAATCAGTTTATTAGCTCAAAGTTACAGTTACAGTTCATTGAATATGTTCATCTAATAGTCTATTTAAACTGAGAAATACAAAAATTAAAGGTTCCTCCATATCTGCCTCCATAAAGAGCAAAGTAAGAAATAGTTATACAAAACAGAAAACTTTAAGACATTCCAGAGTGCAATAACTACTCATTTTTTGTCCTTTTTCTTTCTCAAATGATAGCTTATTTTTGGGGCTGCCACCTCCAAAGCTGGGTCTGAGTTCTCATCAGAAGATGCCACTGCTCCCTCTTCATCACTTTCTTTGGTGCTGTTGTCTTCCTCCTCTTCTTCTCCTTTTGCTGGACAACTATGAAGGTGCAAAAACTCACGTGCCTTTTCAACAGAGTCAATTTTTTTTCTTTTTTGTCCATAAATTTGAAAGTTATGTCTTTGGGGACAGTCCATCTGTAGGCGATATTGTTTTTCTGTAAAAATAGAACCAAGTCCTTATATTTCCTTCTTTTCCTTCTTATTTCAAATGGGATATCCTTCAACACTTTTATTTCTTTGTCCTTGATTTTCAAGGTAGCTCTATTTGTTGCTTTAAGTATTTGATCCCTCAGTTGTTTTCTGGAGAATCTCACCGTAACTTCCCTGAGCAGATTATTTTTCCTTATGAATTCTGAATACGACCTAAAGAGCATATCAATTTCGCTTTGTAGTGTATCCATTTTAACATCTGCAATTGGGCCCAAAGCATTGCACATAATCTGCTTCAGATCCTCTCCCTTCTCTTCCGGGACACCTTGAAATCTTAGGACATAGCTTGCCCTTTCCATTTGCAGCTGTAACAAAAGGGATTCACTGGTTTGTCTCTTTTTCTCCGTCATCTGCAGTTGTTTTTGAAGCTTCTTAGTATTGGCACCCACCTCTTTAAGCTCTTGCCCCATTTTTTCTGTTTTTTTTAACTGTCTCATTCAATTGAGTTTGCTGTGCATCAAATTTATGGTGTAATGCCATAACTTGTTCCAGCAGGGGTCGCAACACTTCAGTCAGCACCCTTTGAAGCTCCGTTGTTGTGTCCTGTCTAGGGACAGAACTTGCTGGACTGGCATTTCCGGACGACAGCTTAGGTTTCGTTTGTTTGTCTTTCTCGTCCCTCCGTGGAGGTGCCATGTTGAGAAATTGTTTACTTTTTGTAAAAGATCACAGTCTCTAGAACTCTTTGCAAAGCCTGGTAAGTTCTTACAAGTTCTTTATTTTAGTCCACCTTGCTTCTATAGCCCACCCTCCTTAAGTCTGTGGTTAAAAATACGTTTGTTTTCTTCTTATCAGGGGAGAGTTCCCTCTTCCCCTTGCTTTTTAAGGGGAGGTTTTTGGCTAAATCTTTGATGCTTCTCGCTTTCACTTAAACTCACATTTCAATGGTGTAGCTGCTTTCAGATTTTGGTTCACTTGGCCACCGACTGCTTGCTCCAGTGTGCGATTCTAGTTCCCATTCAGGACACTCCGCAGCGGGACCTTTGGGGCATGGAGTAACCCTCCTTCGTCGGCAAGGCTGCTGGAGGAAGAGCTCTCTAGCGCCCCATGCCTGGGAGCCCAATACAAGGGCTCTGGGGGTGGTGTGGACAATTGTGCCCCCTCCCAACTGTGGGCTCTGGCGAGTGTCTCCCGGAGCCTCAGGAGAACGCAACTGCCATGGTGAATGCCAAAACCGGAAGAGATGTATATGTCTTCTAAGGGCAAGTGGCAATGCAGACCACAGCTTTCCTCCCACTCTTATGAGAGTACTTATCAGTTCTTTTGCAATGGTCTTCTCTATTCCACACCTTTGTTATCATTTACACCCTTCTTTCCCCTCCCACTATCCTTTATTGTCTGCCCAATGCCCACATGGGCCTTCTTCCACCCTGAGCCTGAGGTCTTACCATCCCTCTGGGTGTGACTCAAACTTTTATTCTGGCTATTTCAAATTCATTTTGTTCTATAATACTGTTTATACATTTGCTTATTTATATATTTATTTACGCTTGGAAGTTTTAATCCTTTATCCATTTCCTTTGGATTCATTGGGAAACTCACTTCCACTGTAAAAAATTTTCTACCCATCCAAGTAAAATTTCCAGGAACTTCTGCTTCAGTACCTGAGCTAGGTAAGTTGTCTACTTCTCAGGTCTACTGAAATTGAAATCTCATTTGACCTGTCACACTTCTTCTTTCTTCCCCTTACACAGTAAAAGCACAGATGGAGATTTTGCTCTTCCATTGTACTTCTTTGGAACAAATACAACTGCTTCAGCAGTTATTTTACTGACTAATTTGCCTTCTGGATCAAGTTGCTTCCCAACATGTATGAACTAACGCAAAATGAGATAGAATGCAGTAACAGCATATTTCTGGTAAATCTTCATTTACATGAGACTCTAGACTCATATTCCTCACCAGTATGTAGTGGTGTGGCAAGATTCAATGCATGGCAAAATCAGTTCACCTCATGAACTGCCAGTCAAAAATGGGTCCCTGGCCACTGGCTGACTTGCCTTGCTGTGTTGGCTCAGTCCCACCCATAGAGCCAGCAGACAGCCTCTCACCTGCAATGTGTTGGCAGCTGACAGACAGGATGGATGCTCCAGCAGCTGAACATTTAAGACCCCAAGCCCATTCCTGCCACTGTTGTCGTCATCAACCCCCTGCGACACCCCCCGTGAAGTGCAGGTAGCCGCTCGCCCTGTGACCCGACTGGCCAGGGAGATGGTGGTGGAGTGTTCCTTTGACCCTGGGATCTGGGGAGGGGGGAGAAAGCAGGGGACTGGCCCTCACCATGCTCAGAGGTGGCGGGTGCCCTGGCCTGTTCAGTGGCCACAGGGTCCAAGGCTGGTTCTGCTGCTGCCACCATGGCCATTGGGGGCCGGCGAGGCCCCAGGCACATTGGTGGCCAGCCTGTGAGTGGACGCAGGCTGATGTGCTGCTGGGGCAAAGACCGTGGAGGTGGCCCAGAGGCTGCCAGACACACTAGGGCCCCGGGGTCTGGGGGGATTGGTGCGCCTGGCCTCCATTGGCTCTGAGGTGATGGCCGCTCCACCCCCTTCACCTCCCACAGTGTCATTGGCCCGAGGCTGGCTCTGCTGCCACTGCTGCCTGTTCAATGTGCCTGAAGCACATCAGTGCCCAGCCTGCGAGTGGCCATGGGCTGGTGCACCACTGAGGCAAAGAGCCATGGAGGCTGCCCATGGCCCACTGGACACAGAAGAGTCCCAGGGTCTGGGGAGGGGAGAGAGACTGGGGGCCCTAGCCTCAGTTTACTACGACATGACAGCTGTCCCAGCCCCTTCACCAGCCACAGGCTCATCGAGCCAAGGCTGGCCTGGATGCTGCTGAGGCCCAAGGCACGCTGAGCAGAGGGGGACTGGTGCACCACTGGGGCGCACACTGTCAAGGTGGCCCAGAGGCTGCCAGCCGTGGCCACCCAAGACACCAGTCACCACCCAGTCACCCTGGGGTCTGTGGAGGAGGGACAAACAGCAGGGCAGGGGAAAGTCTCCTCTCTTTGTAGTGACCGTTGTATTGTCCCTACAACGGGCTTTGCTCCTAGTTATTTAATAAACAGCTACCTTCACTGTTGGCTTGTTCTTGTGGCTGTGATTTCCCCTTAAGATTACTTTATCAGAGCCCACCTGTTTGGTCTGCAATTGGCGTAAGAGACCAAAGTCACTGGGGAGTATTAAGTGTCTTTGGCTGTGTATTCATCTGTCATCTTTAGTAAGTCTCCCAGATGGAGATGGGTTTTTATTCACAAAGGAGACACAGAGCAATTAGTGTGGGGAAATGAAGTGATTAATAATAGAACTATAGATCAAAGCCCTTTAAAACTGGAGTGGGGGGATATTAATTTCTGCAAGTCACCACCACATCGTTGGGCAACATGCCTGTACCTGTGCAGAACTACTGGTTGGACCACTGGATTGCAGCCCATGTGGGCTACTGGACAGTTCTTACAATGGAGGGAAGTGAGCAATGGGGTACCACAAGGATTGGTACTGGGACCAGTGCTGTTTAACCTAATCATAAATGATTTGGAATTGGGGGTGGAAAGTTTGCAGATGATACCAACTTATTTAGGAAGGTGGATTGTGAAGAGCTACAAGATGATCTATCAAATTTAGGTGAGTGGGAAAAAATGTGGCAAATCTTGGTAAGTATAAGGCAATACACATTGGAGCAAAAAATCCAAACTTTAAATATACGTTGAAGGATTCTGAAGTGGGTAAGACCGCAACTGAAAACATCAACTCAGTGTGAAAAAGGAAAAATCAGTGCTGATTTTTAGGAAAGGGGTTAAGAACAAAGCAGCAAATATTGTAATGCCCGTGTACAGAGCTACGGCGCAGCTTCATCTGGAATACTATATACAGTTCTGGTTACCATATTTCAAGAAGGATATTGCAGAGCTGGAAAAGTACAGAAGAAGACAATCAAGATAATCAAGGAGTTGGAACACCTTTCCTGTGAGGAAACGTTGAAGAATCTGGGACACTTTAGTTTAGAAAAAAGAGGGCTAATGAGGACACAGTAGAGGTTTATATAATTATGCATGTGGTGGAGACAGTTGACAAAGAGAATTTTTTCTCCCTCTCCCAAAATACTAGAACTCCAGGGCATCCAATGAAGCTGATGGGCAGTAGACTAACAAAAGAAAATACTTCTTTGCAAAGAAAGTGATTAAAATGTGGAATTTGCTGCCAGAGGATTTAGTGATGGCCACAGGCATAGACAGATTTAAAGGGGCATTAGACAGATCCATGGTCGGAGGATAGGTCTGTCGGTGACTCTACCAGCTATGGTGACTAATGGGAACTGCAGTGTTCAGAGGCCGTAAACCTCTGAATACCAGTGCCAGGAGGCAACATCAGGGGAAGGCCTCAGCCTCTAAACCCTGTAGTTGGACCTCCAAAGGAACTGGTTGGTCACTGTGTGAGACAGGTTGCTGGACAAGATGGACTACTGCTCTGAGCCAGCAGAGCTTTTCTTATGTTTTTATAGAACAAGGTATAGAATAATAGGTATTTTGTCTGCGCATGATACCATCACTTCTGGTACAGCTGAACAGTAGGTACAGCATTTTGGCAGTCTTTAATCTGTATTATTTTTATGGGCTAATGATGGGTCTGGCAGTCAGCACCGACTCGCCCGCTAGGCGAACTAGGTGCTCACCTAGGGCACGCCGGCCCTCAGGGGTGCCAAACTGCCCCCTGCCCCACCACCAAAAGCCCTCTGCCACCCTAACTGGGTGCCCGCTGTCACCGGGCACCCGCCGCTGCCATTGCCGCTGGGTGCCCACCGCTGCCATGGGACAGGGATGGGGAGGGGAGCAGGGCCGGGCTGCCACCAAAAGCCCTGCAGAAGAAGCAGGAGGATACCTGGCCGGGGCGCAGGAGGCGGCACTGCAGCTTGCCAGCCCTCCCCCCTCGGCGCTGCCAGTAGAAGGACGCCCGGCTGGAGCACAGGAGGCAGAGCCGCAGCTCGCCTGCCCTCGCCCACTCCCCTCGGGGGGGGGGATGAGGCGGTGGCATGGCAGTGGCCAGCCAGGACTTGCTGCCACTACCAGTAGAAGGATGCCTGGCTGGGGCGCAGGAGGCGGCACTGCAGCTCACCCAGCCCTCCCCCTCCCCCCTCAGGGAGAACAATGGAAGGAATAGGGGCAACCTGTTTGGGGGCCCATAGAATTGGACCCCCTGGTCCAATGTTCTTGAAACGTGGTGGGTATCTTGGGGAGAGGCTCCATAAGCTACCCTGTGAGTTTGGAGCCTCTCCCTCAAACCCCTTCCCCTCCAGCCCCCAGAATATACCCTATGTTTTCACCATTGACTTCAATAGCCCATAGGATATAATGGGGCCAAATTGCTGCCGAATTTCTTTCATTCCCTCCTTTCCTTCTTTCTTTTTCCTCTTTCCTGCCTTCTTCTCTTCTCTCTTTCTTTCTTTTCCACCTTCTTCTCTTCTCTTTTTTCCTCCTTTCCTTTCCTTCTTCCTTGTCTTTCTTTCCCTCCTCCTTTCCTTCTCTTTCTTTCCCTCTTTCCTTCTCTCTACCCTCTCTCTTTCCTTCCCTCCTTCCTCCTTCTATGGCCCAACTCTCATGAGAAGGAGTTTAAACTTTAAACCCCTTCTCTCTTAGCTCCCCCACCCAGACCAGCTGGGGAAGGGAAGGAGAGGCTTTTGAAGATACCTCCCCCCCTTTTGCTTCCCCTTCTGACATCACTTCCGGTGATGTCAGGGGGCGTGGCATATGCTAATAGCCTAATAGCTCATTAGCATACTATATGCTAATGAGCTCCTGCAGCTGTTTTTCTACGAAAAGACCCCTGCCCCTGGGTACACATAAATCAGTCTGTTAATTCTATTTTAACCTTGAATTAGTTCCTGACATGTTTGTAATCCTACATCTGGTTAAAAAGAGGTATTTCTGTGACCAAAGACTATTGGTTGATCTACAACTATTTATTCAGTTCAGAAAAAAATTCTAGTCTGAATCCCCATGATGAAATTCTCATTTATTTTTTAAATCAGCATTCCATAATGCAACGTTCTACCATTCCCAAAACATTGATAGTATCAAAAATGTATGTATATTCCAAGATATCTTGAGTAAATTTTCTAAGCTGGACATAACTTGCTAGAAACTGGTGTTTGTTCATATGTTCCTGCATGTGTGTTGGTGGGAAATTTTGAGATGAATTGGAAAGTAGCTTGGCTGGGACTGTGAAGTATTAGAGAAAATTCAATTATGCTACAGTATTAGCATAAATGTACCATCCCCTCCATATTAAAAAGCTGTGATAGTGATGGAGCAAAATGTTGCAATTTCCTGCTTCTGGAAATGGAAAATTGGCTCAATATAAATTTTAATTAAAAAAAAAAGTTTTGGTGGTACATTTTAGGGGCTAGAATCCACTGGATTATGGCAGGTTCTTAAAGAGATGGGAGTACCGGACCACCTCACATTTCCCCTGAGAAACCTGTATAAGGGTCAAGAAGCAACAGTTAGAACCGGATATGGAACAACTGATTGGTTTAGCATAGGAAAAGGAGTACGACAAGGATGTATATTGTCACCTTGCTTATTTAATTTATATGCAGAGTACATCATGCGAAATGCTGGCCTGGATGAATCACAAGCTGGAGTTAAGATTGCTGGGGAAAAGATCAATAACCTCAGATATGCAGATGATACCACTCTGATGGCAGAAAGTGAAGAGGACCTAAAGAGCCTCTTGCTCAGGGTGAAAGAGGAGAGCGCAAAAGTGGGCTTGAAGCTCAACATCAAAAAAACTAATATCATGGCATCTGGCCCCATCACTCCTTGGCAAATAGAAGGGGAAATTGTAGAAGCAGCGACAGACTTCATGTTCCTAGGATCCCAGATCACGGCAGATGGTGACTGCAGCCATGAAATTAAAAGACGCCTGCTCCTTGGGAGGAAAGCGATGGCAAACCTAAACAGCATGATAAAAACCAGAGACATCACCTTGCCAACAAAAGTCCGCATGGCCAAAGCAATGATATTCCCCGTAGTAATGTATGGCTGCGAGAGTTGGACTATAAGGAAGGCCGAGCGCCGAAGAATAGATGCTTTTGAACTATGGTGCTGGAGAAGACTCTTGAGAGTCCCTTGGACTGCCAGGAGATCAAATCAGTCAATCCTAAAAGAAATCAACCCTGATTGTTCCCTGGAAGGCCAGATCCTGAAGCTGAAGCTCAAATACTTTGGCCACCAAATGAGAAGGGAGCATTCACTGGAGAAGACCCTGATGCTGGGAAAGACTGAAGGTCAAAGAAGAAGGGGATGGCAAAGAATGAGATGGTTAGACAGTGTCATTGTTGTGATGAACATGAAATTGAGCAAACTTCAGCGAACAGCGGAAGACAGGAGGGCCTGGCGTAATCTGGTCCATGGGGTCGCGAAAAGTCGGACTCGACTGTGCGACTGAACAACAACATCCACTGGATACTGTACCTAAATCAAATAACAGTGGTAAATTGTTGGTTTTGGAGTTATTTAATATAACTCTAGTCTAGATATATCTTCTGCTGAAATAACAATTAATTGTTCATAAGAAAGGATAGTTTTGTGGAATTAAAACTCATTGGTTATTTAACTACAAAGCACCTAAGTGCCAAATGACAAGTTATAGTTTTTAAGGTGTTGTGTCTTTGAATCCGTCAGTAACACATCACCTTGGTGGGAACTCATCTCAAGCAAGTGGGCCAATCAGACCACAGTATATGGGGAGAAAAGGCTTCATTTTCTCCTCATGCCATTTTTTCAACCTCAAATGACTCTGAGGGATGTTATTTGCCCTATTGGAGCATACGTAAGCTGCTAATATATGAGCAACCCCCATGGGGCAAATAGCACCCCTAGGACCATTTGGTACAAGAAAATGGGATGGGGAAGGCTGAAGCCCCTTTGCAGCACACACTGCAGTTCTGATGCAAATCAGGGCTCTGTGCACTTGCAAAGTGACTTCCTGGCAGGGTAACCTGTGACTGACCGATTCAAAGTTAGACTGGAGAACCTGGACATGTGTAAAAAAAAGCATAACATGTCGTTTGACCCTAATTTCAAACCAAACATAACATCATCATGAAATATTGCAAATTAAAACAAGATAAGAAGCAGTGAAAACACAAGTGAGTTGCCAAGACTATGTGTGAAGTACACACATAAGGTTGCCAGCTCTGGGTTGGGAAATACCTGGAGATTTTGGGGGTGGAACCTGGGGAGGGCAGGGTTTGGGGAGGGAAGGGACCCCATCAAGGTACAGTGCCATAGAGTCCACCCTCCAGAGCAGTCATTTTCTCCAGGGGAACTGGTCTTGGTCGCCTGGAGATCAACTGTAATAGTGGGAGATCTCCAGGTGCCACCTGGAGGCTGACAACCCTATACACATATCATGGTAACAATCAGGGTGAGGGAGAGAGGACACACAGGCTTAGCATGGAATGTTTCAAGCAAATATGGGGAGGAGTGATGCTCACACATTTTCCCTCTCCCCAACTTTTTTAGAACACCCCAAGTCCCTCTGTTTTTCAGGATTAATGGATGCCTAGGAGGAGTTGAAGACTCAAGAGGCAACTTGAGACCATTAATCTCAGCCATTACAAATCTGTAGGAAATGTCCCACACCACATTAACAGTTAGAATTTTAATTTTAGTTTAACAATCAGCTTTTCAGAGACAATGGCTCAATATATGGTACCACAAGCTCAGCAGAAGGATGTGCATTCACTGCTACATTTGCAGAGCCCTTGCCAAAGATATAATAAATATTGCCAGAGAAGGATTTCATAACAGTGTTGCTCAAATATCCATTTAAATATATGGTTATTGTACTATGTGTAACAATGTCCAGGTGTAATGATGTAGAAACAATTCATTGCCCAAACTAGCAATATGGTCGTCATCATTATTGTCATTACAGGTGACAAGAAGGGCCATATAATTCAAGGACTGTTGGCATTATAATATATCTCCATGAACTCTGTGACCAGGTATATGTTGTATCCTACACATGCCACAATCATATTCCCACTTGAAAATTACTGGTTTTGTTCCATAGAACTAAATGGGACTAGCTGCATAGTCTTGCCTTTTCACCAACATAATCCTTCCTGAATGTATATGTGTGAACATATGTATGACTACAGTGTAATGAAATGGTACAGAATGAACATCTTGCATCCTAATCCTCACTTCCATTTATACTCTTGTTAGTCCATAATGGAGGCAGTCCACTGTGCAGCGCTTTCCATTGGCATTGGTTGCTTTGGAGTTCACTGACAGACACTAGTCTAGAATGAGTGGAAGCCACAGAATACCAGTGAAAAACACCCTGAAGTGGAGAGCTGCCTCTGGAAAACAAGGCATAGGATTTGTAGTATCCTCTGGGGTGTGGTGGGTAGAAATAAGCTTACCTATCCAAATAGCACACAGGAGACTCTGGCAACTCCAACAGTATGCTTCTTTATTGCTTCACACACACACACTTGGATCTACCACCTACACACACAGAACTAGAACTAAGTGAGGCCCCTCCCATACGGGCCTAGAGGAGGGAAACAGAAATTAGTTTGCAGGGGCTCACTTCAAGGCATACATATATACATCACATCCCCCTTCTTCAAGCTAACACTGTCATCAATTAATTGTCAACATATCAACCACTTCAGAACTCAGAGTCAGAGGGCACTAGCACTGGACTAGCTGTTGGGGATTATTAGTCTTTATCACTGTCCCATAACATAGTCCCTGAATTTTGAAGGCAACTTCACCTCACACCCACTCTGTGTTTGCCTAATCACAGTAATTGTTTCTGCCACTGCAGGGGGAGCATCCATCTCTTGCTCAGGTCATTTTTCTGATGGGAGTGATGCCTGAGCAACAGGCTCTTCACCTACTGACTCCTGAGTTTCTGAGACCAGGTGCCTGTCGGGAAAACAGTCTCTCCAGAGGTACTTCCTGTTCCTCTGGCAGATGTGGTCTTGAGGAGCCATGACCACATATGAGCATGGTTCACTTCCTTTTTTTTAGTTTCTGATTCTGGCATCTATCCTATGGTTGTTTGTAATCCTTATCTTGTCCCCTTCTTGAAAAGCAGGCACAGGCACTGCGTATCTGTCATACTGGGCCTTCTGATGCATTTGCTGCTTGTGCATGCACCCCTTGTGGTATTCTGTGCCTTAGGACAGGAGTTGTACCTGGTAATTGGCTCCTCAACAGTCTTCCCAATACCAACTGGGCTGGAGCAACATCCAGTCCAGTGATGGGAGTATTCCTCAGACTAAGTAGTGCAAGTCTACAACTACCAGGTTGTTGTGCCCTTATGGCTCAGTTATGTCAGCAGCTACCTTCAGCCATGGCAGGTCTGGAATCAAATGCAGAATCACTGGTTTTCTGTGATTGGCTGGAGTTTTTGGCATGGCTGGCAGTTGCAAACCCAGTTCTCTATCTCTGCATTCATATTTAGCCATTTCATGAGTGCTGTAGTTCTTTGGACCTGTTGATTCCTTGGTGTGGTACATTCAGCAGTTTCAACATGCTTTCTCTAGCCCCCTGTGGAATGACGATTTTGGGTCCTATCATCAACAGTTTATTTTCAAGTCTGGTATCTGGGGATCTGCCCTGTCCTGCTTTTGCACTTCCTGGCCAGCTATTGATGCGTTGGGTCTTTAGGGCTAATAAAAGCAATGGCTTATGCATGTGATCACTGAGCAGAGTTGTGCTGCACAGGCCATAAAACACCCATTGCTCCATCAAGGGTTCCACATCAGCAGGCTCAGTGTCTATAGTGGCTCTTGAGACCATGTCAGTTATAAACATGTCCTTGCCTTTTTTGTATTGGATCTGAATGACACACTTCTGCAGCTATAACAACGCCCTCTGCAATCTTGTTCCAATAGGTTTTAATGGCTTATGGCCAGATTGGACTGTCACTTGGGCACCAAAGACTTGGACATTGGCAAGGCAATTGACAGAAGCAATTGGACTTTTCTATTTGTACATAATTTTGTTCTGTCTTGGACAGGGACTGGGATGCATATACTATTGGTCCCCCTTCTGGAGCAGACATGTCCTCAGGACTACTTTGGATGCATCAGGATGGACCTTTAGTTGTTCCCTAGGATTAAGATATTGCAAAAATAGTGTAGTTGTGATGTACCTCTTCAGTTTATCAAGAGCTGCTTGGTGTTTGGGCCCCCATTGCCAAATGTTATTATTGCACAAAAGAGTCTTGACTGAGAGCCGTTGTCAGACTGGATTCAGTGGGTATATATTGTGCCAGATATTGAATGGTGCCAAAAAATCCTTTGGAGATTCTTTTTGTCAGGGGAGGTGGGTTATTTGGCTATTGCTTCTGTTTTGCTGTCATCCTGTCGCATGCCATTCTTACAGAAGATGTGCCCCATGAACTTATGCAGATCATGAGAGGAAAGGCAGGAAGGCTTGCATCAGTGCTTAGTTCTTATTGCCCTTTCTTATACACCCAGGGAAATGCTGATCGCCACTTTCGGGTCAGGAAGCAATTTTTCTGCAGGCCAGTTTGGCTGGAGATCCTGAAGTTTTTTGTCATCTTCTGGGCATGGAACAGGGGTCACTGGGGGTGTGGGGGGAGGTATTTGTGAATTTCCTGCATTGTGCATGGGGTTGGACTAGATGACCCTGGAGGATCCTTCCAACTCTATGATTCTATGTATCCACATGTATCCATCAGGAACTGAATTTTGTCTTTGTTGAACTTGACTCCCTTTGTGCTCTCTCAAGGACCTGCCAGAACCTTTCTTTGGAACTGGTACAATAATATTGCAGCATAGCATTAAACAGTATTAGAAGAAAATAATCATCTTGGCACATCTTAAGGTAGTTGACGTTTTCTGATGCCATAGTACAAATTTAAAATTTAGCCTCTGTTTGGAACTAGTATAATAATATTGCAGCATAGCATTAATCATTGTAACTTTGAAATAATACTTAGTCAACTTGACACTGCTAGAAGCAGTTAACATTTTCTGATGCCATAGTACAGATTTAAACTTAAACCTGTTTTGGGAGCTAATCCAGTAGTATTGTAGTAAAGTTTTAAACATTATAACTTCAAAATATAATTTAGTCAACTTAGCACACCTAGTAGCAGAGGACTGATCACCTCCCATGCTTTTCAGGTTTAAACATTCCAGAGAAAGGCTCAACTCCAAATTCATACTAAGGCACCTGAAAATGTTAATAATTTTAAGCTGTGTCAAAATGATAAAATATCATCTTCGACCTATACAGCTTAATACAAAGCTGCAACGATTCTGTACTGGTTCCAACAAGAGGCATAATTTTAAATTTCCACGATGACATCAGAAAGTATCAAAATCTTAACTCTCAACTGCAGAGGCTTAAATAATAAAATCAAGGCCAAATGCATTGCTGCAGATCTTAAAAAACAGAGAATCGATCTGGCTTTCTTGCAAGAAACCTACATTAAAAAATATACTAAAGTGCTACCGTCCAACTGGTTTGCTCTTCAGTACAGTGCAAGTGGCTCGAATAAATCACGGGGGGTGGCTATTTTAATGTCCAAGAATCTTAGGTTCAAACATGAAGCAAGTGTAAAAGACATCCAAGGTAGATACCTTTTCATACGTGGTAAGCTAAATAACACTGATATCACCCTTGCATCTATTTATGCACCAAACCAGAGCCAATTGATGTTTTTGAAAGAAACGCTGAGCAAACTCCACCAGTTCCATCAAGGCCCAATAATAATAGGAGATGCAAGGGCCATGCTAATCTTCTCTGTATCATTCCAATTTTAGTATATGTGCTGCCGAAGATGGCGGAAGGGCTTTCCGATGGTGGACGTGTGTGCTGGTAGCTCTGCATGTCTAGCCCTACCTTTAGCTTCCTAGGCTATTCTAATGCTTGCTAGTTCTCTCCTGTAGAGAGCGACAGTGTAAGGAACATGTTGTTCGAGTCTGGGGAGGGGTGGCAAACCTTCTCGGGTATTTGGACCAGTTCTGAGACAGGGAGCTACAAGGAGCCCGGTGGGATGACAGTCAAGCCGAGCAACAGAGGAGCCTGGGAGCAGTCAGAGTCTGGAACATGACTTGACTCAAAGAAACCCAAAAGCTAAGTATACTTAAAAAAATTAAAAACCAAAGCTGCTAAATTGTGGTGTGGGTGATACATGGGGGGGGGGATATTAGTGACTGTAAACTAATAACCATGCCCAAAGCGGGGGAATAGCAACACTGTAAATGTAATTTCTTCCAGGACAGCTACTCGAAATAATAATAATAATAATAATAATAATAATAATAGAGGGGGAAGGGAAAAGATCTTAAATGGGGCAAGTAAATTGCTAAAATGCCAAAGTTGATACCTGGTGCTGCAAAATTTTTTCCTTTTTTCTTTATTTCATGCTGGAGTACGACTTTAAGAACACCGCCATAAGTTTCAGAGTGATGGGGCTTTCTTGAGAGCTGATTTGGAGTGCAGCATGGTGATGTGGGAGTTGAGCGATGGTGGAGAGAGGTGGTAGCAAACAAGTGCAGGAGGAGGAGACCAGCAGGAGGGAAATAAAAGAATTCAAGAGAATTAAAAAGACAGTAGCAGATAAACTGGAATAACTTCAGATTTAAAGGGACTACGGAGACAGAGAGCGACAGAGAAAAATCTTTGAGATTTAAAGAGATGGAATCAGAGAAACTGGAAAGAGTTGAGAGCCAATAAAGTCAGAAGTAGAGAGGCTGGAAGGGGTTGAAAATTAATAGAAGAAGGGAATATAAAGGGGACTAGAGAATAAAGGGGAAGTATAAAGGAAGATTATAAAAGAAATAACTTAATAATCCAAGCAGTTTCAATATAGTTAAAAGGAGATATAGTGACTTATAAAAAAATAACAAATTGATAGTAAAGCATTATTAAATAAGAAATACAGGATTTTTCTATGGCCTTGGGCTATAGCGGAGTGAGGAAATCGTCATTATCATCCCCAAGCCAACTAGGTACCCTGACCCACCAAAAATCAGGTACAACATCAAATCCCAATTAACTATTAAAGATGTAAAAGCTATGATCCTAGAATCAGTAGCACAAGTAATAGAACCTTTCAAACAAAAAATGGATGAGATATCTAACCAACTGACAACTGAAACTGAAGAGATTAAAAAGTAAATAATAGAAAACAAACAAGAAATCTTAAAAAGTGCTACTAGTAATGAAACAATAAAAGAAAAGATAAAAGAGCTGGATGAAGAAATTCAGAAAATAAAGAATAAAGAAGATAAAATGGAAGAAACTTTAATTTCATTAGAAATGGATATGGCAGCCTTTATTTTAAGGTGTCAAAATATGCTGGAAAATTTAGTAAAAAGCTTAAGAGAAGAAATTTGCCAAAACCTGGCAGACCAATTAGAGTTAGGAACTAAAGAAGAGATAGCTGCAGAAATTGATACGATCTATAGAAGAAACTCTGCTTATGCAAGAAAACATAAAGTGCCAAGGGAAGTACATATAAAATTCTATTAAAAAGAACTGAAGGAAAGGCTGCAAATCAGAAAAGAGTTTTGATACAGAATGAGGAGGTTAGATTCTTAAAAAAAATTCCCTGGAGAGTCAGGGAAAAAAGACAAAAATATTATGTTTTGACAGATCTTCTAAGAGTCAATGAGATCCAGTATAGATGGTTAGTTCCAGAAGGAGTCTAATTTGAATATGGTGGAAGAAGATATAACTTAAATTCAATTTTTAGGGCAGAAAATTTTCTTGAGAAGAATGGAGATTCACAAAGTAGAATTTTTGCTCACAGGACTCCACAGCTTAGAGGGAACATTGGTGGCAATGCACGTACATACAACATTTCTGGTCTACGATCCTAAAACACATCAAAGAAATAACAGATTTCAACTTACCACTGGATCCAATGACACTTCTGCTGGGCCATTGGCTAGAAGACAAATTAGAGAACTAACTAGTATACTATTGACAGCAGCCAAAGCCACAATTGCTCGTTCCTGGAAAAAAACTAAACCACCCACAACCGCCTCTTGGTATGCCATAATTTGGGATTACTTTTTACTAGAGAAATGTACAGTCTTCTTTGACGAGATAGGGAACTGTACAATCCATCAGAAAAAATGGTCATGTTTTTAGAGAGAAAAGTCCTCTTGATATAAAGTTAAAAAGCAGTTACCATTCCTTTCATAGTCAAAGATCGGTACTTAGTCAGCTCAGTCCTTTTCTTTAAATTGCCTCCCGAAACAAAATATCTATGGAATTAGCACTACGCAACTAAATAGTATAAGGGCACATTAAAATGTATTATTAAACTGAGTTTTTTTAGAATGTTTTTCTTAATGTAGTTCACCAAGTTGACAATGTTTGTATTGCTCTGTTGAACATTTGAAAATTTTAATAAAAATAATTTTTAAAAAAGGACCTGGCAGAACACCTCATCATGTTCCTCTTTGGTGGATGCTGCAATAATCATGTCATCTGCAATTATATGAACATCTGAGATATCACCAAAACTCTCATGATTTTTCTGCTGAAAGACCTCACTGGCAGACTTGAAGCTAAGGAGGCAGCCAGTTGAAATGATATCTCCCCCATGGGGTCTTGAAGGTGCATAACTCTGCAAACTGTTTGTCTAGGGCCACTTGCCAGCAGCCATCTTTTTCATTCAGGATGGTGAATAGCTGTTTGCCAGCCGGGTCCCTCCACACATTTTCTACTGTAGGAATTGAGAAATGTTGTTTCTTAACTGCCTGGCTGAGATCCCTGGGATCTAGGCATAACTTGAGTGATCCATTTTTTTTTAGTTATCACCAAGCTGTTAACTCATGCTGTTGGCTGGGTCACCCTTGTGATGGCCCCTTTAACCTCAAGATCTTCCAAGACTGATTTGAGGGGGGCAAGGACAGCATATGAGATCATTCTGCACCCATGCACCACTGATGGTAATGGTGGATCTACATAAATATGATGCACACCTGGAAAGCACCCAAGACTTTCAAAAACATCAGGATACTATTTGGAGAGGTCCTCCTTCATGGTTGAAGAATGCAGTGCTAGTCCATGGATGTATCAGATCAAGTCAAGGGCTGTGCAGGCTCACCTGCCCAATACTGGTGGATTCCTCATTTTCTGTGACCTAGAATATAAGATTGTATGTGGTAGACCCACTCTTGCAGTAAGCCTTTTGATTCTTGCACCCCCAAAAGGCAGTTCATGTCACAGCTGTCACTTTACTGCCTTGCATTGCAGGTGTTCTGCAATGTCCTGGGGAATTGTGTTGACCTCAGCTCCAGTACCTAACTTGAAACAAACTGGTAAGCCAGCAACAGTGACCATGTCATACTAAGCATCATCTGGACTCCTCATATGCTTAGCTTGCTCATGTGCATTACACATTTTTGCAAAATGATTTCTCCCTGCACATTTATAGGAAGTTTCTCCAAAAGCTGGGCATTGCTGTGGCTTATGGACACACCCATGTCTCTTGCAAGAATTACCTTTTGAAGTTGCAAATTCCTCTCCTGGAAAACAGAGCCCTAGTGGCTGGCTTGCTTTGTGGGGCTTTCTGGATGGTTTTTTCCTGCGTTGAACTGCTGAAATTCTGGGTTCCATATTCTTTGCAAATTCTTGAACCTTGGTAAGGTCCTTTGCTCTGCAAATATCAATTGTTTAACCCAGAGTTAAATTGGAATTTTCCAGGAGCCGTTCCTTGACCTGGAGAGCCACTACCAGAGTAGACAAGACTGACTCAGATGGATCAAGGGTCCAATTCAGTATAAGGCAGCTTTGTGTGTTCATGCATTCATTCAAAAGATCCTGCTATCTGAAATGCTGAAGACAATCTTGTCTGTCATCATTGTAACAAAGGACTCTGTGCTGGCTATCTCATCATATTGAGACTGTCAGAACAGAAACTGTTCAAAACCAAAGTTTTTATGGGCTCACAATAGTTTTTGAATGTAGCAATGGCTTCAGCAAATGTTCTGTTTGCAGGGTCTGAATAAATATTGAGCAGAATATTATATATTCCCAGTGCCTTGTCTCCTATGTAGTGCAACATTACAGCAGTTTTATAACCCTCTGACTCATCCTCACCTTTGGTAACTTATAGATGTAGTTTTAATTTCTCCTCCAATTTTCTCCAGTTTTCTCCTAAATTCCCAACAAAGCTTAGGTCAGGGGCTTGAACTGTTCAGTTCTTTCTGTTGTATACAGAATTCCCAACTATGGTCCTGGTCACACCAGCGGGATACTGCGCCACTGAAGGGAGGCAAATTAGAGCTGGAGCAAAAAGATGTGCGGTAGTGCGATCAGACGGATCCCCAAGATGCTGCGCAGATGCCAATAACCGGCGATCACACTGCGATGTTGAAGTTCATCAAAGGGTCTTGTGCATGCACACTCCTACATTTCTTCGCATACTGTGGAGCCTTGGAAAAAACACATCCGGTGTGATGGGACACATGCGCATGCTGGATACGCTGGATTAACTCCGCCTCCGTGATCCGATGCTCGCCTGTGACCCATGTTTTCCGGTTGCTACTACCCTTTTGCTGGTACTTTTTAAATCCACTTCTTCGGGTCAATGGTACGGGTTGGTGACAGGTATGCTACGCTTCCCAGATGTTGCTGTATGATCACACCCATTTGATGAGCCCTCAACCCATTCCTTTCACGGGGCAAATTCTCCCGTGTGACCGGGGCCTATAAAGCCCTTTTGCAAACTCTAACTTCAGACACCATGTAGTATCCTCTGGGTTTTGGTTTGTAGGAGTAACCTTACCTATGCAGCTAGTAGGCAGGAGGCTGGCAGCTTCAACAATATGCTTCTTTATTGCTTCACACACTCTTGGAACAAGAAGAAGAAGAAGAAGAAGAAGAAGAAGAAGAAGAAGAAGAAGAAGAAGAAGAAGAAGAAGAAGAAGAAGAAGAAGAAGAAGAAGAAGAGGAGGAGGAGGAGGAGGAGGAGGAGGAGGAGGAGGAGATTGGATTTATACCCCGCCCTTCACTATTCAAAGGAATCTCAAAGCGGCTTACAAACTCCTTTCCCTTCCCCTCCCCACAACAGACACCCTGTAAGATAGGTGGGGCTGAGAGAACTCTAATACAAACTGCTCTTTTTCAAGAACAGCTGTGTCAGAGCTTGTGACTGACCAAGGTCACATCAGCAGGTTGCAAGTGGAGAAGTGGGGAATCAAACCTGGTTCTCCCAGATTAGAGTCTGCACACTTAACCACTACACCAAACTGGCTCTCTACCAAACTACAACCTACACACACAGAACTAGAATTAAGTGAGGACCTACCATATAGGCCTTGATGAGGGAAAAAGAAACTCATTTGCAGGAGCTCACTTAAAGGTGATGTATGTACATCACAGAATCAATGCCAATGATAACCAAAAGGTTGCAAAATAGTCAAGGTCCTTTTTCTTTCTCCCTAAGGAAGAACAGAATATTATTTGGAAGATAACCGAATCCATGTGTGAACCCCCCTCTGCAGGTTGCCCCACACCGTTTTTAGAATTCCCCTTGTGCAAAATTTGGAGGCGGGTTTGGCAACTTTGGAAGGATTCCAGAGGAGGTCTGGGAGTCAGATCTGAGGGGCTGCGAAGAGGCAAGTGGCAGGGGGGCAGGGAGGACTGGGAAACAAGAGAAAGGGCGCGCTCCGTTGCCACTCCGGCGAATAAAGAGGAAATAATCAGTGAAGGGTTATTTTCTGTGGCCATTCGTTTCCCCCACCTCCGTGTCTTTCGCCAAAGAAATTCATTGGCCAGGCCAGCATGGCTCCATCCCCCCCACATGCCTCATGTCCCCTCTGTGCCCTCATGGGCCCTTTCCCACCCCTCACTCACCTCGTGCGGCAACGTGCATTGCTCTGCACAGCCCTCCTCCACCTCGCCTCCCTGCCGCTCCCCGGCAGCCCAGCTCACAAGCAGCAGCAGCATCCATTCCTCCTCCTCTTCTGCGCCACAGCCACTGTTGTGCCCCTGCTCGCTGAAGGCAGGGCCAGTGGCATCTTGCAGCAGCGGCATCCTCCTGGGCTCCATCCCCTGGCGGCGAGGAGGAACCGGGCCTGTCCTGGCACTCCAGGGGTGGTGCTGGAGCTGGAGGGCTTTGGGGGGGTGGGGGGTCCTGTTTTGTGTCTCAGGGCCGGCCCACGCTCTAGGCGAATGCCTAGTTCACCTAGCAGGTGAGCTAGCCCTGGTTAAATGTCAGTGCTTTGTTTTAATATGCTACACATTTTAATATGTTTTAATATGCTACACATCTAATACCAGTTTCTGCATAGTAGTTGTTAAAGGACAAGAGATGGGCTAGAGAAGCCTTCTATATTGGGTTGATACTTCCTCCCAATCACTGTTATTGTCAGATCGGGAGCTATCAGCAGATGAATGTCAGTGACTGGTTGATATTTGGGGATGGTAATAGCTATTTTGCTTTTATTGAACTAAATATTGTTATTATATGCTTCTGTTAAGCTATGTTATAATTTTGTCCATTATCCACACTTCTGGAGAATTAATATCCTTTCCTTTGTGGCAAGTTGAACTAGAATGACTTATTTCGTGCACAGGAAATCTTTGACAAATATCTTGTCAGCATCACTTGCTTCAGGGAAGGGAAGACATAGATTTCAGTATTCAAAAAGGCTTTTGAAATTGTTATTAAGACCTTGAGAAAACATTCAGTGAGAACAAATATTTCAAAAGCCAGTCTAATGACAGAGTTTTATAGTACTGCTATATACCACAGATTAGGGAATGTACTGTCAAAATGGAGACTAGACTACACTAGGCCAGCATGGTTACCCAGTAAAGTCAAAGAAACCATAAAAGCAAAAACTGATTCCTTTAAAAAGTGGAAGCATTAGCAAAACAAATGTAATTTTAGGATGGCAAACCAAAATAAGAATTTGATAGCCATGCTGCTACACATTTGCACAAATTTCCTTCCTTCCTTCCTTCCTTCCTTCCTTCCTTCCTTCCTTCCTTCCTTCCTTCCTTCCTTCCTTCCTTCCTTCCTATGCCACATCTCCATAGATCTACTTGAATCAGCTTACAACTAATAAAATAAAACCAATTAAAACACAGCATTAAAAAAATCAAGACATTAAAGCACAGCATTTGGGGGGAGGAAAGTAATTAAACATAAGTATTTAAAAACAAGCCAACTCTTTCAAAGCACAAACAATAAAAGATAAGCCAATGCTATTAAAACAAGCTGGGGGTATAACAACAGCATAAACTCAGCAATGAGCAGCCCAGAATGATGTAGCTAAAATAATCATCAGGCCAGATGCAGACAAGAAAATATGTAAAAAATAAAAGCCCTTCGTTAAAGCTGGGTAAAAGGGAAAGTTTTAGCCTAGTGGCTAAAAGAAAGTAAAGTAGGTGCCAGGTGAATCTCACAGGGAAAGATATTCCAAAGGTGAGGCACCACTACTGAAGAAACTCTGTGTCTGGTCACCACTTATCTCACCTCTGAAGGTGAGGGTACAGACAGCAGGACTTCAGAAGAGATAACTTACGCATTCTTTAAAGGGTCTTTTTGTGAGCCAAGCATGCAGCCCATGACTGCCCCCTCCCCCCTCCTGCTAGAAGTAAAGGGCCCTCCAGCTAATTGACAGCCCACATGGTTCCCGTCGATCAGCTGAAGATCTTTAAATCTGCCAGGAGTGGAGGGATAGGGATGTCCTGGTGGATCCTCATACTTGGGGTTGGGCTTGGGAGCATCCCCGTCCATCCCTGGAATGCCCCCCAAATCTTCCCACTGGAGTGACTAGGGAACCTAGCAACCCTGGCAAAGAGTTTCACAACTGCTATTTCCAGGGAAGATTTCTGAAGAACTACTTCAAGCAGAGGTGATAAAAGTTGATCTTGAAGTTTTCCAGATCCAGGAGCCACCTTTAACTGCCTGCAGCAGCATGGCACTCACTGAGCAGGAAGCACATGACAGGAAGTCAGATGATATCATAGTCACATGACAAGAGGAGAAAGGGCTAGAGTCTGAAACTCTCAGGCTATAAAGGAATGCTCTCCACTGCTGAACGAGCTTGTCTTTCTGTTCTGTTGTTCTTCTCAAAAGGGGGTTTGGCACTATTCTCTATGCATGCTTGTTTATCAACAGCTCCTTTCAGAAAGCAGCAAGAAATAGCTATCAGTTACAGAGACATAATACAGAAGATATGTCTGGCTTTCACTCTTCTGGAGTAAAAGTAATAACTCTATATTCAAGGAAATTCCTTTACCTATACTGGTGTACATCTTTGAAACTTGCTGGATTCAGCTTTCCAAAGATACTGGTACTTCTGCCTTGTCTAGTCTTGTTTAACTTTCCCCCCATAGGTAATACCATTGAGTTCCTCCAATGCTTCTTCTCAATCTATTGACTGAACATGTATATTGATGTATTTAGTGATCTTCTACATACCCAATTAATTAATGTAGTCACCTAAAACAGACTCCTTGCAAATTATTTATTGATTTCATCTTTTCTAGCTTTACTGTACCTACAGCAGAGTTGCTGCTCCAGTCTCTTTTTTAGTTATTGATCCTTCTTCTTATATCAATACATTCACCAGCCGTGGCTTCACAACTGTTCCTACTTTGCAGCTTTCATACTGAGTTTCACCTAATTGCAGAAGAAAACAAATTAAGAAGCAGATCTTCAACAGGCCACAGCTTTATTGAAGGAAAATGGCATAAAAATGCAACAGCATGGAGTGTATGGTTCTAACCTCTCCTATTGAAACAACATTTTGTGAAAAAATAAAGATGCATTAAGCCAGCAAAAAACTCCTATTATCCACTTTTCCCTGGATAGTTGATGGTACTCCACATTGCAGATATATGGCTTCTTCTTGCACTTTTATACATGCCTTCTTTCGGCAACATGTAAACTGGAGATGGGGGAAACTGATTGGCACAAAATGTTCAGTTGCCTTTTACATTCAGCACATAGTTATTTTTTTAGTATGGTATATCGTCCATTTCTCCAAAAACCCATAATCATAACTGTGCATGGATACCACATGAAATGCATCTAGTGGTGTATGGAAGTAATACTATTATTACAGCCATTCACTGACATCACCAGCTCCCACTCTATGACACCTCTGGGGACCACTCATAAAGCCATCAGGTCCTGTCCAATTGATTTGGAATGATGAGATCTTGGAAACCTATATCCCCCTCAGTGTACTCACATCCCCCCACCATAAAATTTCTGGCTTGTGATGATCATTCTAGCAACAACCACAAAAAGTGGTGTGTGTGTGTGTGAGAGAGCACATCTGGAAACCTACGCATGGTGGTGCTGTAGCATTAAGTTTACAGTTTGCCCCATGCCAAGAGCAATGCCAATGCGAAGCTGTTCATGTCACATCATTATGGTTTTGGGTTTGGAGGGAATCTACTACTTCAAGGTATGGCTACTGCTGTAAGGCACAAGTAGTATTCTTCTGGGCATTTGCATCTCAGGGCAAAATCTTGCATTGATTCACTGGGTGGGATATAAATTTAATAAATGAATGAACACTAGTGAGGAGGGGAAGTTTACTCTCTGCATGTTGGGTCAGCTAAGCATACAACATAATGCTAAGTTTGGTGTGCTTGGGCCCATTGTGACAGAAATGTTTTTATAATAAGGCAAGTAGTTGATCCATCCAGCAGTGTATTGTGTATTTGGTCTGCAGCTCTTTAAGATCTTAGGGAGATGTCATGCCACCCAAGATCCTTTTAATGAGTTATGCTGGGGACTGAACATTGGGACATTCAGCATAAAAAGCATGTGATTTGCCACTGCATATGGACTCCATCCTTCCAAATCCATTGAAATTAGAATGGATTTTGTTGCTAAAGCAATGACAGAATCAGGCCATGTATTTTGGGACTATATGAGATCACAACAGGGACAGAAAAGACCTTCCATTTTCTTCACTTAGGGCTGCAAATTCTTATTCGAAAAGAATCTACTGGCGCTCACCAGATATGTAGCTAAATGTGGTGTTACACTGATATAAGAAACTGCCTAGGCCGAGGGCATATAATCTTCCCCTAGCCATTTCCCCCTCTTCAATGATGGATTGCTAATCCAAAGAGATCTGCTGTGCTTTTAATGACTTTCTGTACCCAGCCCACCATGACCTTTACTTCGCCATCTGCCCTACTATGTTCCACTTCAACATAGTAGGAACACCAGCTGGAGGTGTGAAAACCACAATACAAAAAGTAGGAAAAACAACACTACCAGTGTAATGAACACCCATGCAGCTGTTGCTTTCCAAAAGCCTAGCTTGAACTGAAAAGGTGGATGGCATGCAGAGTAAATTATCCATTCAATAGATAGGGTTTTAAATATATAATGAAGGAAAAAAGCCTTTAATGATCAAATCAACACTAATATGAAATGTTTGTTTTTTTAAAAAAAAAATTAAGGTAAGGTTGAAGTAAGAAGTCAGGTCAGATATAAAGAATTCTTGTTACTCATGCAGATATATTCTGAGATCTAATCCTACTGAAAATATAATTTATAGATGTACAAGAGAAGAGTCAGATTTAGCTCATCTGTCATCTGAAAAATGAAAGTTGCTGTCTTAAATATAGGAAGTACAGTTTATGTAAACTATTTCCACAGTTTTGATGGCAAAGGATTTCTGGGTTTAGCTTAGTTTCTAGTCCCCCTATTACAAATTGTATTTTCAGGGGCTGTACCTCAGAGATTTCAGTGGAAATGTGGGTCAGCAGAAATGTGTTCCAGTGGAAATGTGGGGCAGCAACAGAGCCATGACTGGACGTAGTGACGTGGGTGTTACACTGTAAAAGGCCGGGCTCTGTTCCCACCCAGGACAGTTGCTCCTCATGCTTGCCCACTCTCCCGCCCTGTTCTTAGTGTAGGCTTTTGTTGCTGGTCACCTGTTGGGACCAGGTAGGAATTTTTTTGCATCTACCCAGTATTGGCTGAATGGGTGGAGGTGTTTTTGCCTATCTTGCACTGAGGGCAGTGGATTGAATAGTTGGTTGCGGTGGTCGACATCTAAATAGGTTGGTCACTTAGCAGGTTTTGCACAGGCAAGAAAGCAGAACTGGTGAGCACCTTACGGCATATTCCCATTAGGGAGCAGGGGGTCACCAGGAACTGCCTTCGGATTTTCGGGTCCAGGATGGGAAATGATGATCACCTCTGGGAACCTCTTAGGGCAGGCTCCTCCCTGCAAGTTGTACAGCTTCAGGGGAAGGTGCTCCTAGGTGGCAACCAATTTTGCTGGGCTGCCTGTCATGAGCCAAACCATTGGCTCAAGACCAGAGCTGGGTGACCTGCCCATGAAGAGCAAGGAGATTGGTCAGGGAGTGACACCTGCCTTGCCTGTAATGTGCTCGCTTAGTTGATCCCTTGCCTCACTGTTATGTTAAATAGTTAATAAAGTGGCCCTTGTTTACTTCCAAATTGATGTCTGTCTCGTTATTCTGACTGGGGGAGGGCAAATGAGCAAGCCCATTATTTTCTTATTTGCTGCATCCCTGGTCCTAAATCAAATTGGCTAGATTATATGCTGGTTGTTGTCTTTTGATTATATGTGATTGTACTCAGTGTGCTGTTGTTGTTGTTGTTCAGTCGCACAGTTGAGTCTGACTCTTCGCGACCCCATGGACCAGTTTACGCCAGGCCCTCCTGTCTTCCGCTGTCCGCTGAAGTCTGCTCAATTTCATGTTTGTTGCATCGATGACACTGTCTAACCATCTCATCCTTTGCCGTCCCCTTCTTCTTTGACCTTCAATCTTTCCCAGCATCAGGGTCTTCTCCAGTGAATGCTCCCTTCTCATTTGGTGGCCAAAGTATTTGAGCTTCAACTTCAGGATCTGGCCTTCCAGGGAGCAATCAGGGTTGATTTCTTTTAGGATTGACTGATTTGATCTCCTGGCAGTCCAAGGGACTCTCAAGAGTCTTCTCCAGCACCATAGTTCAAAAGAATCTATTCTTCGGCGCTCAGCCTTCCTTATAGTCCAACTCTCGCAGCCATACATTACTACGGGGAATACCATTGCTTTGACCATGCGGACTTTTGTTGGCAAGGTGATGTCTCTGCTTTTTATCATGCTGTTTAGGTTTGCCATCGCTTTCCTCCCAAGGAGCAGGCGTCTTTTAATTTCATGGCTGCAGTCACCATCTGCAGTGATCTGGGATCCTAGGAACGTGAAGTCTGTCACTACTTCTACGACTTCCCCTTCTATTTGCCAAGGAGTGATGGGGCCAGATGCCATGATCTTAGTTTTTTTGATGTTGAGCTTCAAGCCCACTTTTGCGCTCTCCTCTTTCACCCTGAGCAAGAGGCTCTTTAGGTCCTCTTCACTTTCTGCCATCAGAGTGGTATCGTCTGCATATCTGAGGTTATTGATCTTTTCCCCAGCAATCTTAACTCCGGCTTGTGATTCATCCAGGCCAGCATTTCGCATGATGTACTCTGCATATAAGTTAAATAAGCAAGGTGACAATATACATCCTTGTCGTACTCCTTTTCCTATGCTAAACCAATCAGTTGTTCCATATCCGGTTCTAACTGTTGCTTCTTGACCCTTATACAGGTTTCTCAGGAGACATGTGAGGTGGTCCGGTATTCCCATCTCTTTAAGAACCTGCCATAATTTATTGTGATCCACACAATCAAAGGCTTTAGCATAGTCAATGAAGCAGAAGTAGATGTTTTTCTGGTACTCTCTTGTTTTCTCCATAATCCAGCGAATGTTGGCAATTTGATCTCTAGTTCCTCTACCTCTTCGAAACCCAGCTTGTACTTCTGGCAGTTCTCTATCCACGTACTGTTGGAGCCTAGCTTGTAGGATCTTGAGCATGACCTTGCTAGCGTGTGAAATGAGTGCAATTGTGCGATAGTTTGAACACTCCTTGACATTGCCCTTCTTTGGGATTGGAATGTACACTGACCTTTTCCAATCCTGTGGCCACTGTTGTGTTTTCCAAATTTGTTGGCAAATTGAGTGCAGCACTTTAACAGCATCTTCTTTTAAGACTTTGAATAACTCAGCTGGGATACCATCACCTCCACTAGCTTTGTTGTTAGTAATGCTTTCTAAGGCCCATTTAACTTCGCTTTCCAGGATGTCTGGCTCGAGGTCAGTGATTGTACCATCGTGGTTGTCAAGGACATCGAGGTCCTTCTTGTATAGTTCTTCTGTGTATTCTTGCCATCTTTTCCTAATCTCTTCTGCTTCTGTTAGGTCCCTACCATTTTTGTCCTTTATCATGGCCAGCTTTGCATGGAACGTCCCCTTGATTTCTCCAATTTTCTTGAAGAGATCTCTAGTCCTTCCCAATCTATTGTTTTCCTCTATTACTTTGCATTGGTCATTCAGGAAAGCCTCCTTATCTCTCCTTGCTGTTCTCTGGAAATCTGCATTCAGTTGGGCAAATCTTTCCTTTTCACCGTTGCCTTTAGCTTTCCTTCTTTCCTCTGCTATGTGTAAAGCCTCATCAGACAGCCACTTTGCTTTTTTGCATTTCTTTTTCTTTGGGATGGCAGTGATTGCTGCCTCCTTTACAATGTCACCGACCTCTGTCCATAGTTCTTCAGGCACTCTGTCTATCAAATCTAGTCCCTTAAACCTATTCTTCACCTCTACTGTATATTCATCGGGGATGCGATCTAGGTCAAATCTGAATGGCCTAGTGGTTTTCCCAACTTTCTTCAATTTAAGTCTGAATTTTGCAATGAGTAGCTCATGATCTGAGCCACAGTCAGCTCCAGGTCTTGTTTTTACTGACTGGATAGAGCTTCTCCATCTTTGACTGCAAATTATATAATCAATCTGATTTCAGTGTTGCCCATCTGGTGATGTCCATGTGTAGAGACGCCTCTTAGGTTGTTGGAAAAGGGTGTTCGCTATGACCAGCGTGTTCTCTTGACAAAACTCTGTTAGCCTTTGCCCTGCTTCATTTTGTTCTCCAAGGCCAAACTTGTCTGTTATTCCGGTTACCTTTTGATTTCCTACTTTAGCATTCCAGTCCCCTATGATGATGAGGACATCATTTTTTGGTGTTAGTTCTATGAGCTGTTGTAGGTCTTCATAGAACTGGTCCACTTCAGCCTCTTCTGCAGCAGTGGTTGGGGCATAGACTTGGATTACTGTGATATTGAATGGTTTTCCTTGGATTCGGACCAAGATCATTCTGTCATTTTTGAGGCTGTATCCCAATACTGCCTTTCTCACTCTCTTGTTGACTATAAAGGCCACACCATTTTTTCTACGGGATTCCTGGCCACAGTAGTAGATATAATGGTCTTCTGAGTTAAATTCGCCCATTCCTGTCCACTTTAGTTCACTGATTCCCAAGATGTCGATGTTCATTCTTGCCATCTCTTTTTTGACCTCATCAAGCTTACCTTGATTCATAGATCTTACATTCCAGGTTCCTATGCAGTATTGTTCTTTGCAGCATCGGACTTTCCTTTCACCGTCAGACACATCCACAACTGAGCGTCCTTTCGGCTTTGGCCCAGCCGCTTCACTCTTTCTGGGGTTACTCGTACTTGCCCTCTGCTCTTCCCCAGTAGCATATTGGACACCTTCTGACCTGAGGGGCTCATCTTCCGGCGTCATATCTTTTAGCCTTTTGTTACTGTCCATGGGGTTTTCTTGGCAAAGATACTGGAGTGGGTTGCCATTTCCTTCTCCAGGGGGATCACGCTTGGTCTGAGTTCTCTGCTGTGGCCTGTCCGTCCTGGGTGGCCCTCCACGGCATAGCCCACAGCCTCATCGAACCACGCAAGCCCCCTCGCCACGACAAGGCAGTGATCCATGAGGGAGCAGTGTGCTGTACACTGCTTTAACTGTTGTATCTTTGCTAGAGGATAGAGACTGAAACATTTTAAAATAAATACTCAGTAGAATTTTTCTGCTAAATGCATGAAAACAAAAGCCCTGCATTTTATAAAGCAAAGCTTAATTGTACAGGGTTGAGCTAATCCTGATATAAGATCCTAGAAAAAAAAAAAGATGAAAATGAAATCAGTACAGAATAATCTAAATTTTAGGAAAGAATGAGAGGATCTGATTTGACATTTAATACCCTAGAGGTCTTCTTTCAGAAATATGTGATTTTCTTTCTTTTGTATCCTTGAATAGGTCTCTGGGGGTGAAATGGAGGGCACTGTCCCATGAATTATATATATGCAAATTTTCTTGTTTTTAAACTGTTGGTTAAAAATAGCTGTTGTGCTGGTGTTTGTTCTCCTTGGGGAGGTATACATTTTTGGGGTTGACATAAGTATTAAACTTCTTTTCCCTCTCTGAAGATTTCTTCCCTCCCTTTTCAGAGAACTACTGGCTTTCAAAAAGGAGAGTTTCACTTCATATGGCTGATTGTGTCTCATGATGCTGGAGTTAGCCAAGGATGCAGTATCTCCACTTGGGCCTTGGTCCATCCTGAGTATAAGCTGATTCCATATTTGGCAGTAACTGGAAATGTAATGGGGGAGATTGTTTACATCTTACAACGACATTTTTGCACATCATGTCCTTTCATTTTGCTGCACTGGAAGGAGCAGTTTTAACTGTTTCTCAGGCAGAATTCCTGCATATCCTTTGCCTGGCTAGGTTCTCCTTGCCAGAGTAGTTGTAGAATCCTCCAGCCATAGAGCTAGACCCCCATGGCGTTGCATGTTCTGCCTAGGTGGTCTTGAAAATGCTCCTCCTGGACACAGCAGTCTCCATTAAGAGAGCTGGGCAATTTCTGAACTTCTGGTACTGCTGAAGTTTGTAGATGCTGAGAAGCATCTGCATACTGCCTTTCAATATTACACAGTTTGTTTTAGTTATAAATTTGGCTCAAAGTCCCTCTGCCCAGTTTTTTCTCAAGACAGCACAGGACTAAACCTTATCTTTAATGTGTGAAGCTGCTCACTGGAATGGAGCTCACAATCAGACTGACATGCCTTGTTGAACTGTGATGGTTAAATTAATTAGGTTTTTCAAAAATGGCTGCAATGCATATCATTAGAACCCCAATGATTTCAATGGGACTTCAGCTAGATTCCAGTCCAGTAGCACCATACACGCCAGTAAGATTTTGGGGGATATGAACTCTTGAGAATCAAAACTCCCATTGTCAGATAATAGGCTTGCAATGAATGTACACTGAATTATGACTAGCATACTTGATAACCTATGAAAGCACAGCAACAGCAGCAAAGAAACCATTGCAGTGTCTAGTTTACAACTGTCGCAGTTGTTTAAGATGCCTCAGCAACTGCTGACTCCTAAATCTGGACCTTTGTTATCTTGAAAACGGGCAGTTAGCTATGATACTTATGCAAAGCTTTTTGCTGGTAAAATATCACAAATACGCTCTGATTTGTATGTCACTTGTAACGTATGCCAGTTTGAATAAACATTTAATACATTGTCTTGTCTGTTTATAGACAATTTTGACACAGTTACCATGATGGATGTTGACAGGATCCTGTGATATGTGAAGGCCACTTCTTGTGCTCTGGATCCTTGCCCATCTTGGCTGCTAAAGTCATGTAAGGACCACATCAACAAGCCTTTGGCGTCTATCATATATCAGTCACTACCTCAGGGCATCTAACCTCACCCACTCAAAGAGGCCGTAATTAAAAAAACATCTCTACAGAAAAACTATGAAGCCAATTATCACCTAGTCTCTAACCTGCCCTTTCTGGGCAAAGTGGTTGAGACAACAGTAGCAGACAAACTTCATGCCTTCTTGGATAACTCATCTACTTTGTACTGAACATTAATTAATTCATTCGCTGATGATATCACAAGTAATTGGCTCAGGGATTGATCCTTCTGATGTATAGCCACATGACAGTGTGTTGCTAATTAGTGATATGATTTTGCAATCAGTATTGAACAGGTAGGTAGTCTAAACCATCCTGGGAGCCACTCAAGACCAAACAACTGTAGCACGTCAGAAATTTGTGGTGTGCACATTAATTTAGTTAGTTAATTTGTATCCTCCTGACCGCATCTTCTTTCTCTGAACAGCAACACAAAAGACACTTGGTTTCAAGACAGTGCCCTTGGAGGGACATAGCTGCCAATGTCAAATTCCTTGATAGTTTCCTCTTTCACCTTAAACAGTAGCTCACTCAGTCCTTTATGACTAAAGTAGTTTGCAACCACACTCAAGAGGTTTTTACAGCTTTCTGCCTCTGTGCTAGTGACAGAATTTTTAATATCTCCTTACCTTCCTGTCATTGCATTCAAAACTGCTTACAGTTCTTATTAACTGCCTATAACATAATGCACACACACACCACAAAAGGAAAAAGGGACTGTAAGGGAAGAAAACAAGCAAAAAAGGACTGACCCTTAGATGTCTTCTATAACTGCTCCATAATGACTAGATAACCAGTAAGAAATCTAATTATATGCTTACTAGTAGCAAAGCCCATTGTAAAAGGAATTCAACGGGTGCTAGCGAGATGGAAAGGGCAGCAAAGTAAACCCCCCACCACATGAAGGGGGCACTCAGTCTGTTCTACCCGCCTCTCTCCCTTTAGAGTGGCAGCCCTCTCTTCGTGGAGCCCTGGCCAAAGGGGGACAAAGAGACCACACATTCAGCAGCCTTTCTGTGATAAGTGATGGGGGGAGCAGGGGTCAGAAGAAGGCTTTGTGCCCGGCCCGCTGTTTCTGAATGAACGGAGGTAACTGCTGAGTGACAGGCAGCCCTGGACCCTCCCCAAGGTGCTCAGCCACCTCAGTGAGGTGAGAGTGGAAGCTCCTCCAGCCACCCTGCCTGCCTGCCTGGCAGCCCCTTGGTGGGTCCTGGCAGGGCTTCCTCTGCCTCTTGCCTGCACTTCCTGCCCTGCCCGCAGTGCCACCTGCCACTTCCATGGCACTTTAGGCGCCAGCTCCTTTCTGGTCCTCCTCCCAGCGTCCAGCTTTCCAGGAGCCACAGCTCCTTTCCACTGCTGCTGAAGGAAGGCGGGGGGAGCCTTTGTAAGGTGGTGGCCAGCTTTCTCTGCAGTGCAGCCTGCTGAGCTATCTCCCTGGAAGCACTCGCCTTGCAGCTGAGGGAGAGAGGCTGCAAGGGGCAGTGAAGGTGAGTGCTTCCCATGCTTGCCACCGCTCACTAGGTCTGCCTCCTTCTCCCCTGCAACCTTTCTGGCCAGTCATCAGGGTTATCTTATCAAGCACCCCAACCCCAGCATCCCTCTTGGCGGCCCCTCCTCTCTTTCCCTTTTGGGCCATGGAGGGGTTGCTGCTCCCTCGATGGAGTGTCCATCCCCTTCACTGGCTCCTTCCAGACTGAGGCCGAGACACTGGCTTCTGGCTCTGTGGACAGGACCAAGGCAACGCAGCGAGGCAATGCAGCCGGGGGATTGGCAGACCTTCAGAGTGGCAGCTGAGGGAGCCAAAGGCTGTGGGAGCATGTGGAACACTCACACCAAAATAGAATTATATATAAGGAGAGCTTTAGGTCTCTTCAAAGGCAAAGGGACTATCTGTCAAATACTGATTTATTTTAGACCATATGTCACAATCCTATGTAGAAATACAATTAGGGGAGTACTTCCTTAACAATCCATTTTCAAAATGCATTTGTTTTGCCTAAATCCTAGTCTTAGAAGAAGATGCTGTTAAAGTGCTGCACTCAATTTGCCAACAAATTTGGAAAACACAACAGTGGCCACAGGATTGGAAAAGGTCAGTTTACATCCCAATCCCAAAGAAGGGCAACGTCAAAGAATGTTCAAACTATCGCACAATTGCACTCATTTCACACGCTAGCAAGGTCATGCTCAAAATCCTACAAGCTAGGCTCCAACAGTACGTGGATAGAGAACTGCCAGAAGTACAAGCTGGGTTTCGAAGAGGTAGAGGAACTAGAGATCAAATTGCCAACATTCGCTGGATTATGGAGAAAGCAAGAGAGTACCAGAAAAACATCTACTTCTGCTTCATTGACTATGCTAAAGCCTTTGATTGTGTGGATCACAATAAATTATGGCAGGTTCTTAAAGAGATGGGAGTACCAGACCACCTCACCTGTCTCCTGAGAAACCTGTATAAGGGTCAAGAAGCAACAGTTAGAACCGGATATGGAACAACTGATTGGTTTAGCATAGGAAAAGGAGTACGACAAGGATGTATATTGTCACCTTGCTTATTTAATTTATATGCAGAGTACATCATGCGAAATGCTGGCCTGGATGAATCACAAGCTGGAGTTAAGATTGCTGGGGAAAAGATCAATAACCTCAGATATGCAGACGATACCACTCTGATGGCAGAAAGTGAAGAGGACCTAAAGAGCCTCTTGCTCAGGGTGAAAGAGGAGAGTGCAAAAGTGGGCTTGAAGCTCAACATCAAAAAAACTAAGATCATGGCATCTGGCCCCATTACTCCTTGGCAAATAGAAGGGGAAGTCGTAGAAGTAGTGACAGACTTCACGTTCCTAGGATCCCAGATCACTGCAGATGGTGACTGCAGCCATGAAATTAAAAGACGCCTGCTCCTTGGGAGGAAAGCGATGGCAAACCTAAACAGCATGATAAAAAGCAGAGACATCACCTTGCCAACAAAAGTCCGCATGGTCAAAGCAATGGTATTCCCCGTAGTAATGTATGGCTGCGAGAGTTGGACTATAAGGAAGGCTGAGCGCCGAAGAATAGATTCTTTTGAACTATGGTGCTGGAGAAGACTCTTGAGAGTCCCTTGGACTGCAAGGAGATCAAATCAGTCAATCCTAAAAGAAATCAACCCTGACTGTTCCCTTGAAGGCCAGATCCTGAAGCTGAAGCTCAAATACTTTGGCCACCAAATGAGAAGGGAGCATTCACTGGAGAAGACCCTGATGCTGGGAAAGATTGAAGGTCAAAGAAGAAGGGGACGGCAAAGGATGAGATGGTTAGACAGTGTCATCGATGCAACGAACATGAAATTGAGCAGACTTCAGCGGACAGCGGAAGACAGGAGGGCCTGGCGTAATCTGGTCCATGGGGTCACGAAGAGTCGGACTCGACTGTGCGACTGAACAACAACAACAACAAATCCTAGGGACTTAAAATAAGCTGCACTGTTTAACTATTTAATATGCCTTTCCTGCATTATTTATTTGCTTTCTTGTTTCCCGCTATTCTACTTCTGGATTAATTAAGTCAACTTACAAACATAGAGCATCTATGAATCTCAGTATATATTAGATCTCAAGAACTGGCAGCCCTGCTTGCTAAAAATTAGATCTTTTCAGCCTCAGGAACTGCTGCTACATACTACTTGGAGAGCAGCAAAAGATATATTATTGTACATGATGTACTCAGACACCGTCCAACATTATCATAGCTTCCATCTATCCTAGGCTGCAACTCTCTGTTTCTATTTCTTTCACATTTCCTCTGTGAAAGGCCTGGCCTCTTAAAGATACAATTTCTAAAGTATATTTGTTTATAGGTTACTGTATCCAACAAAAAATTTTTTTTTAAATATATATATATATAAACAGCCCTATAATACTCTCTCAAGAACTTTGATGAATGCAGGAGCAATCCTAAGCAGGTCTACTCAGAGGTAAGTCCCACCTTAATAGGCTTACTCCCAGGAAAGCATAATTAGGATTGCAGTCCATCTCTCTGATACTTGAGGTTGATTGTTAAGGGCTTCTAACACTGCATTTTTGGTCCCTTATTTTTTCATCACCTGGTATTTTCAACTGATTATTTGTTTTGTCCTTAATGAATAGTTGCTGAATTATCTTGAAATGAAATACATTTATGCTTATTGCATAATCTCCTCTATGTACTCTGACTATTGGTATTTTAACTTCTGTTACAGTTATTGGATTTGCACTGAAAAGAGTAAATGATTTTCATTCCTCCTTTTACTTTGTAAGACTAGAATCAATTCTCAGTGAGGTAGACAACTTGTGTTCAATTTGTTCCACTTATTATTTTATATTTAGCTTATTTACAACCTGCCATTCTCACTGGGACTCAAGGAGGATTACAGTATAGGACATCAAATGAATAAAACAATAGGATGAGGAATACAAAATTAGATGGCAATTTGAATGGCAAACTGCCCAGGCTGCAATTGAGCAATGCAGAATGTGGGAATACAAAGATACAGGCATTAGAGATCAATTCAGTTACAAGAATGCTTTCCAAACAATTTTCGTTTGAGTATTTTGTAGAATGTTTGTACTGTGGCAGACTACAGAGTGACTGTTTCTCCATACCAAAAAAAATCCTGAAAAGTACTGAGTCAGACGCATCATTGAGAGATTTCAGCTCATACTTTTACTCAGTGATTTCAGAAGGTACAGACAAGCAGGGCAAGCCCGCGGGCTACTTAAATGCACAAGAACAACTCCACCCACACACACCCACACACACGTGATTGGCTATTTACATAATCCCATCTCTGATAGGGTTCCTTTAGGATCCTGGACAGCCGATAGGCAATTACCAGGATCCTATATGTCCATTGTTTTCTAGATCAAAGCTCTGGTCACCTCGCTGACCGCTTGTACAGGAAAAGCCACGTGCTTGGTCTAAGTTGGTACACAACACTCCTCCCCCCTTAGTTTTTTTTTTCCGCTTGCCCACAATGGGCAAGGTTTATTATTTTTAAAGATTACATTAAAAAAGAGCAATACATTTTAACATATCTAGCCAAGTGTCTTGCTCACAACATCATGTTTTCATACATATTGCCATTTCCCCCCTTGTTTTAATTTGTATTCCACTACATACATCATTAAACCAAAGATCTAATTCCTGTAAACAACTAATTTTTCTATATCCTATCTGCTATATTTCATTTTATCTATCATGTGCATCTTAAAAATAGAGAACAAAAGAAACAGGTGTTTCTTAGCAGTTTGACAATTCTAAATTAGGCACATATTTCTTGTATGTTAACACTCTAGAGCCTTTAAATTATTCTTACATATTTTTAGCAATGTTAGCTTTCAAAATTCCTTTTACTTGCACGCCTAAACATAGTAGATTGTATTTTCTCCACAGGCTCTCAACCTAACAATGCCCTAAAGCCACAGGCTCTCAACCTAACAATGCCCCAAAGCTTTTACCTTACACTGTATCATCCCATCTTTTCTCTTGAGTCATTACACATTCTCTAGATAAGCACCCATTACTTGTAATTTTTCCCTGCAATACACAGTCTAAGATTCAAACTACCCTATATCTTTTGTCATCCATCAGTTAGAACATTACATGTAAAGAAAATATATTGTTTCAGATTACACAGCCATTATTTATAACTTTCACTAATCAGTTAAAACAATACAGATAGTCAAGGTATATAGCTTCAGGTTATGTTCTTAGTCAATTGTATATCAAGTATCAACATAAGTCGAGAAAACAGAACAAAAAAAAGAAAAAAATATAAACAAATATTTTGCAACAGTTTAACAGTTCCAGTTTGGGTAATCCTTTATCTCAGTCAATTAGAACAATACAGGCAATCAGAGTATGGCACTTCAGATTACTTATAAAGTTTCAGTTTCTTTTGCTTTCTTTGTAACGTTTCTTCAGAATTGTTTTCCATATGTGTCTTTGATCTTTGAAAATCTCATCCCCTTCAAGCTTGCTTGTGTGACAAAACAGACAGTTCTGTCTCTCCAGCTCTGCAAACACTGTATTATATCCAACTGTCTCAAAAGCCAAGGACTCTAAAAAATCATCATAGTGACAGGTGAATAAATCTCTCATTATGGGTATCGAGTGTTGAAACAAGCCATGTTGCTTGTCGATTTGTGTCATATGTAGCGTCCTCTGTACTTGGCAATCTTGCACTTCCAGAAATACAATCTCCTCTCTCAGAGCCAGTCAAGATCCCTCCCAGTGCTTGAAAAACAGCAGCTGTAATCTTAGTCTCCATCTGTAGTTTTATGAGATCCCAAAAGTCATCTGACAACTGCAATATATCTCTGTTCCCTGGAAATCCTTCTTTTCAATTGCAATTAGAGAAGCAATCTCGCTCCTGAGCAGGCAGTTTGTAAACAGCAGTCAGTATGTAACTACACAGGCAGAGAGCTCACAGTCCAATGCCATTTTAAATCCATAAACATGTTTTCTTTTCCATAAGTCAAATAAGACACTTTAAAAGTAAGATAAGTCACTGTGAAAATATTTTTCCAGCTAACAGATAGAAAATTTCAGTATGTTATTTTGCCCCTATATTTTTGATGTGATAACTTCCCTAATCTCTGCTGAGCTGCTGGCCGTGGGAATCTCCACCTCCCTTTGCCTCTGGGGAAGATTTATGGGGGCAATCAAATGCTCTTTTCTGAGTTTGAAGGTTGAAAAAAAGAGGAAAATACTCACTAAGTCTTCACCAAAATGATTGTGACAAGGTAGAGGGCCCTTATATGGGGTTGTTACAGCTTTCCAGCCTTGCTCCCAAGGCTGGTCTTTCGGAGCTCCTTGCTCAAGACACTCTGACTCCTGCTCCCGCTGTTGCCACAAGCAGGGGGCTCAGATTTAAAGTCTTCTGCTGCCAATTCCTGCACATGAGGAACTGGAGGGACTCTTGTCCTATAAAAAAAAAGAACAGAAAGGTCAATAAAGTCCCCTAAAAAGGCTCTGAAAGCTAGTGAGACTCAGAGACTCCTGAGTACTCAACTAGTTCACTGCACAGAAGCCCCACCTCTCCCCCTCCCCCCTTAGTCTTGATCTTACCCTAGCACGCATAGTCCCATAAATATTCGGGTTGGTGCCACATCCTTGCCGAGCGTCGCAACCCTGGACCTTGAGGGGGTGTTTCTGGGTTCTCCTGGAGTGGTTGGAGTTTCCAGGATGGTGGGCACACTCTGCATGTCCGGGGCTGGCTCCTGGGGTGAACCGCTGATGCCTGATTTTGCTGTTGGGGTGTCCATGTGCGGTGGTGGTGGGACGGGTTCCTCCGGCTCCTCTGGGATGCAGTCCCCGATTCCATAGTTCTCAGTGGTCTTGGGATCAGCATTTAGGAGGTGGTGGCGCAGTTGGTCAATATGTCTCTTGCACAGCTGCCTGTTCTCACAAGACACTTCATATGAATGTGGTCCTGTGACCTGGACTATTTTTGCAGGGATCCATGCGGGACCCCAAGTGTAGTTTCTTGCATACACTGGGTCCCCAGGGAAGAACCCTCTGGCAGCTGCCTGGTCCTGTTGCATTGTGTTCCGGGGCTCAGTTGGGGTGGAGGCTGTCTAACCAGTCCACACGTGTTCCAGAACCGCCCCGACCCTGTACAGGGAAGCTTCACACGGTAACAGCACTGGCAATGACTCATCAAAGTGTGCAAAAACAGCATTAGACACCAAGAGCTCTTTTATGGCTGTGAATGTGGCTGTGTGTCTGGTGCCCCAGGACCAAGGGGTGTGCTTGTCTAAAAGTCTGTGAAGTGGTTTTGCTACCGCTGCCTTGTGGGGCAAGAAGGCATGGTAGAAATTCAGCAGTCCAAGAAACACCTATAGCTCTTCTCGGGAGTGGGATGGATGCCCTGAGTGTCCACGGTGAACCCCAGGAACTCCACTTGTGGGATCCCCAGCAGACATTTCTCCCTCTTCATTTTCAACCCCGCTTCACTGAAACACTTCACCACTGACCTGAGCCGCTCTGTGAAAGAGTCTGAATTTGGGGCAACGATTAACACATCATCAAAAAAGGGTTGGACTCCGGGGATTCCTTTAAGAAGGCTGTCCATTAAATTCTGAAAAATCCCCGGAGCCACACTCACACTGAATTGCAATCACGTCACCTTGAAAGCCCCCCTGTGCATGACAATGGTCTGTGCTTCTGCAGTGGCATCGTCCACCAGAAGTTGCTGGTAGGCCTGGGCCAAATCTAACTTTCCCAAGATCCAGGCTCCCATCAATGATGCCAACACCTGGCTGACCATCGGTACCGGATACGCATGGTCTTGTAAAGCTTTGTTGAGCATGCATTCGTAATCCGCGCAGATGCGGACGTCCCCATTTGGTTTGATTGGGGTGACTATTGGTGTTTCCCATTTGGCATAGGGTACCAGTTCTAGAACCCCTTGCTCCACCAAGCGATCAAGCTCTGCCTCAATTTTTGATCATAACGTGAGGGAGGTGCCTGGCCTTCATGCGGATGGCCTCACCAGGGGGTCCAGGGAAACTGAGGGACCTATATACCACCCTAGCGTCCCATTGAAGACCTCCAGGAATTCATTGCACACCACATTGAAGACCCTGGACCACACCTGGTTTAAGCCTGTCACACCCAACTCCAGGGGGCCAAACCATGAAAGACCCAGGAGGCTCATGTGCTTTCCCTCAGCCACCAACAGTTCTAGGAGCCCCTTAAAACCCTTGTATTGTACTCAAAATTTGCCTCACCCCTTGATGGTGACTGGGTTCTTTTGAAAGTCCTGTAAAGAGAGACCCAGCGGCTTTTTTAAGAGGCCCCCCCCTGGGGGCAGAGTTTCTGTGAAGTATCCGCGGAGATTATCGAAAAAGACAACCCCATGTCAAATTCCATCTCGCAAGGGGACCCCTCTTTTAAAACTATGACATGAAGTTTGTTCGGGGCATCAAGGGGCAAATTCAGTACCTGATTGTGCTGGTGGTTGACAGTTAGGGAGTTCAGGTCTGAGGATGCCATGTTTGTTGCCTTCCGCCTCTGCAATCCCTTGGAGCAGCAGACTCATGCTATGTGGTCGGTCTTTCCACACATCCAGCAGATTGCATCGCAGAACTTGCAGGAATGGTGCTCATGGTCGTCCCCACAGCTGGCACATGCTGCGGTCAAGCTAGCATGTTGGTGTATTGGTCTGGATGCGCAGTGAGCCTGGGGTGCTGGTCTGGGCAGGTTGCTGCAACTGATGGACGTCCTCATTGTCAGAGTCTCTGGAGTCTGGAACAGTAGCGGCCTGGTGGGCTGTGGCAGCTTGCCGATCCCATTGGAATGCCTCGAATGCGGTGGCTGTCTGGAGGGCTTTCTCCAGTTTCCGTTCCTCAAGGTTGACCAACTTGTGCTGGACTTCGGCTCCCGGATTCCCCACACGAATTGGGTCAGCAGCGCGTCCTCCATGTCAGGGAACTCACAGTCTATGGCCAGTCATCGGATGTCAGCCAGGAAGTCAGGGGTGGTCTTGCCAGGTTTCTGAGTGTGGGCAATGAAGTCCATCCTCATGGCCATAACTGTCATGGCTCCTGCCGAGCCCGAGTCCTTGGCACCCATGGAAGAGCTAAGTGCCAACAACAGGGATGAGCTCTCCACACCAGGAACCCCTGCACCTGACAGTGCAGCAAGCTCTGAGGCCGGCCCAGCAACAGCTGGGGCAGATCGCTGGTCAAGTGACATGCCTCCTGACTCACTGCCACTGGTGTCTCATTTACGCGAGCAGCGCCGGTGGGACTTGGCAGCCCGGTGGCGCGATGCATGCATGCACACCCAGCGCTTGTGGAGCCCTGAGTATTAGTGGAAGCTGGGACATGGCTGAGGCATGCTAATTACCAGCCACTTGGATTCCTATTTAGTCCCTGCTGGCATGACAGCAAACTCGTGCCAGCAACTAGTTGCATCCACGAAGCTCTGTGCCACACCACTCCGGTTCCTGACGCCTCATTCTTGGTTTGATCCCTCCGGCTCCTCAACCTTGGCTTGTTTCGACCTCGTTACTCTGCACCTCACACTCTCAGGCTCTTGACCCTTGGCTCTCGGACTCTTGACCCTCAGCTCCCGTACTCTTAACCCTCGGCTCCCAGATCTCCTGACCATGCTTACGGTTGGTGATTTGGACTTGGCTCCCCGGTTTTCTTGGCTTGCTTGGCTCCTGACCCTGAACTGTCTCCCAACCACCCCACTCATCTTACCCCTTGAACTTGGTTACTTGGTCTTGCCCAGCTCTGAGCTCGGACTGTGCTCTGACCACCCCATGCTTGCCTGGTCCTGCACCCCAGCCCATGACAATAACCAAAGATTTTGGTGCACAGTACCTGTTCAGGGCCTTGATCAGGTTGTCATAGGTAGCTGCCTCCATTTTCTTCAGGACAACAAGATTCCTGGCCAGCCTTATCGTGGTGACACTGCATGTGCTCAGGAGCCATGATTTTTTCAGGTCCTCATCCATGGTTTTTTGAATTTTGAAGAAATAGGTTAGCTGTTCAACCCAGGATTCCCAGAGCTTGGGGTGACCTGGGTCGAAGGCAGAGATCTGTCCTGGAGCGGTTGCCATGACTTCCTGGTCTAAGTGGGAGCAGTGTCCTGTGGAGCATTGCATGGTGCAGTGCTGCTTGTGAGCGGTGCGGGTCGTGGTGGCATCCTATGGATCGGTGCTTGGTGCTTGTCGGGAAGCAGGGTCTGGTCTGCTCATCGGGATCCCATCCCGATGTACTGAGTCACACGAATCGTTGAGAGATTTCAGCTCATACTTTTACTCAGTGATTTCAGAAGGTACAGACATGCAGGGCAAGCCTGCGGGCTGCTTAAATACACAACAACAACTCCACCCACACACCCATGATTGGCTATTTACATAATCCCATCTCTGATAAGGTTCCTTTAGGATCCTGGACAGCCGATAGGCAGTTACCAGGATCCTATGTGTCCACTGTTTTCTAGATTGACGCTCTGGTCACCTCGCTGACCATGTATACAGGAAAAGCCACGTGCTTTGTCTAAGTTGGTACACAACAAACCCCCAAACCATTCTTCACATAGAAAGCTAGATGATAAGGAGATGCTAGATTGGAAGAATCCTATTCCTGTCATCTAGTTTTTTATGTACAGCCAATTTTTGCTAGAGCTGCCAACCCTCGAGGTTCCATTGCCCACTGTCACTTATAGTGGTGGGAGAAAAATCAGAAGAGGAAGAAGAAGGCCTCATCTATTTACAGAAAATCTTACAGGTTCCTGGCATTTCCTAGTGTTACCCCAAAGTGACAAAAGGTAGCTCTAGAAATCACTGGAATCCCTGTGGTAAGAACTTCCAGTTTACTATAGAGCTTCCAGAAATTGCTAGAGCTATGCTTTGTAGCTCCAGAAATTACCAGGAACTCTATGATAAGAACAACCTTATTTTTTTGTTTTAATTTTTCTCCTAGGATGCTGGCCTCTCCACCCTCCCATTGGTTGCAGGCATTTTTGCTCACACCTGTACCCTGAACTGATACAGTATACTACAATGAAAAGAAGCCATGTATCTCCCTGTTTTATCATAGTTTCTTGGATTGTGGCATAACAAGCAATGACGGGAGGAAAATGATCTGACAAATACTAAGCTAATAGTAGGGTTGCCACATTGTCCTGTTGGCCAGTTTTACCTTAAAACTGGGCATGGCATACAGTGTCCGTTTGATCTATTATCTGGCCTAGTTTCACATAAGAGCAATCCTAAGCAATCTTTTTTTTTTTAAGAGTACAAGAGCAAGTTTACCAAGAATCCTACAGAAGTCTATTCAATGAGACTTACTACATGTTCTTAAAATTATACTACAATTATACTACAACTTGGAAGACAGGAGGGCCTGGCGTAATCTGGTCCATGGGGTCGCGAAGAGTCAGACTCGACTGTGCGACTGAACAGCAACAACAAGTTTCTAGGCCTTTTGACACATGGCATATTTATGTAGTGGAAGCTGGCTCATATACCCTTTTTTGTTCTACCCAATTAGGGATATTGTAGCTGGGATTGGTAGATGTGAGAAGCAAGAGAGAATGCTTTGCTTGGCACTGAATAGCTTCTTTTCAGTTTGCTTTAGGTCCTTTCCTCATTTGCCTGCCACTCCAGATTTTCTTACTGTTCGAGCTAAGACAATTTAAGTCCATGGCAAAACAGTGGGCAATTCTGCATCTAGTATTCACTCCACATTTTCTCAGCTGGGGGGGGGAGTACAGCTCAAAACCACATCCAAAAACTTCAGGGCAACACCATACTGACTGCAAAATCACCCTTGAACAGCCATAAATCTATGCAGAAGATACGATAAAACCCGATGATCAAAGGAAGCAAAACTGGTGTGCGGTGTGGAGGGTACTATAAAATTCAATGATCAAAGAAAGTGAATGCAGCATGCAATGCAGAGGGGAATTTCTGTTCCAATGTGGGTTTCGTAAAACAACAGAGGGAAAAGCCAATGCAGAATCACCCAGCATCTAAATAACCCCAGGGCAACAGTAGTCTGAAACCAGGCTGACCACTGAAGGGAGGTAATGTAATCCAGAATGGGGGGAATAAAAAGAAAGTGGAACTCGATTTTAGTGCAGAATGGGAGGAAAAACTGGATTAAAAAGAAGGTTGAATTCAATTTTAGTGCAGAATTGTCTGGAGGACACCCCGGTGAACATGGATTAAAAAGGAGTGTGTAGAAAGGACTTTAGCTGAGGGTCTGCAGTGGCAATTTACTGGTAGCTCTGCCTGTGTTTTCTGCTTTTCTGGATTTGACTGGTTTCTAAAAGTGTCTCATGGTTGTTGGTGGGGTTTTTTTTGAATTTCCAAAGTAGTTCACCCCCACCTCCAATAATGCAATAAAAATTCAGTCTCTTTATAAATTACAGTGTTTATAAGTCCCTTCCCCTGTTCAATCTGTTAAATTGACAGCAGCATAAAAAATCAATTTGGTACACAGTTGGTACCAAGTGGTTTGCTTTTGGCTTAAATTCAACTTGAACCCCCTCAGTATATACAAAGGACCTCATTATGTACAAAGGAAAGGGAATGGACATGCAATAGTGAAGATATCTTACAGTTAACACTCACATTTATCCCCCTTCATATAATGTATCCACCCATCCATTTACTGAATGCTTCCAAAGGTGGGACAGCTCACCATCGTTACTTACTAAGGACAAGAGCTAACACATTAGTTGTGAGGAATGGAACACTACAGGCCTCTGCATGATCAAAGCCAGTTTGGTGTAGTGGTTAAGTGCGTAGACTCTAATCTGGGAAAATTGGGTTTGATTCTCCACTCCTCCACTTGCAGCTGCTGGATGACCTTGGGCAAGCCATAGCTTTATCAGAGCTGTTCTCTCAAGGAAAGAGCTCTCTCAGCCCCGTCTACCTCACAGGGTGTCTGTTGTAGGGAGGGGAAGGGAGAGGAGTTTGTAAGCCCCTCTGAGACTCCGAGTGAAGGGCGGGTTATAAATCCAATCTCTTCTTCTTCTTAGATTAGACCACTTAATTCTTAAATAAATTTCATTCAGGCTGAGTGGAAGCCATTAAGAACAAAGTACAATCTTATGGACTTACTCCTCCAGCTCTATGCCATTTATTTATTTATTTATTGAATTTATATCCTGCCCTCCCTGCCAGGGCAGGCTCAGGGCAGTTTACATAAAATGTACTGAACAACTAAAACAGAGAATTTGAATAATATCACAACAATATATTTATAAAACGCAGCATAAGTGCTAGTGCAATTTATAAATGATGGTGGGCATTAGCAGCATCTAACATAGGCATGCAGTCAGCTAGCATCATAGTCTGAAATTATATCAGGCTGTTAATAATGATGTTAATATTGATGTTAATATTGGGGCAATGGCCTCAGTTCATTGAGTGACGCTCCCTAATCAAAGGCCTGGTGGAAGAGCTCCAGCTTGCGGGCCCTGTGAAACTGTAATAGGTCCTGCAGGGCCCTGATGTTGTCCAGGTTGGGTTCTTGGGAGCTACAGAAACAATCAGGCAAAGAATTTGGGATATATCCCTTCAAGTTGATAAAGCCTGGGTCCATTCTTATCCAGCAGTAGGGAATCATGGCCAAAATTTTGTTCCAGTGAATTACCTCTGTGCCTTAGAATTTCCTAAACACTGCAGAGCATTTATTTTCAACACTACCTTCACCTCATCTGCAAGTCAAATACTTAAGTATACCTTATTCCCATCATTTGAGTCTATGCCAACTGAACACCATTGAAACAGCTGAACATATGTTACTTCTTGTTTGTTTTATAAGGATATTCATTCCCTGTATATTACTCCTATTCTAACTAAGTTTCTAAGTATATCTGATAAATTTTCTGTATCTGTTCTCATTGAGGATTGTCTTAATGAAACCACTCTTAAGGTGGCCACATTTTGTGCTTTGCCCCAGTCAATAAGAAAGCAGATGCTTCAATCCTTTTATTAACTGTCTTGTATTACTAAAATTAGTACTTAAATTAAGAAATTTTATTGTTTTATTTGTTTTTAGCTTTGTACCCTTATGTTGACTGATCTTTGTTTGTAATAAATTAAATGAATGAAAGATGGGGAAAAGAGTGGGGGGCAAGGTCTACATACCTACTTTCTGTGTGCCAAGGACCTGATCGAAATCAGGCCTGTGCATGTCTTAGAAGCATGGAACTTCAAAATTCATCTCTACACCTAGCCCTAGAATGTCCCCAAACACAATAAAACATATAGTTAGGCCACTGTTTCCAGATCATTTCCCCATGTCCTTTTGAAGAAGAAGAGGAAGAGATTGGATTTATATCTCACCTTTCACTACCCAAAGGAGTCTCAGAGCAGTTTACAATCTTCTTTCCCCTCTCCTCCCCACAACAGACACCCTGTGAGGTAGGTGGGGCTAAGAGAGCTAACCCGAGAACTGCTCATGAGAGAACAGCTCTTAAAGAACTTGTAACTGACCCAAGGTCACACCAACAGCTACATGTGAAGGAATGGGGAATCAAGCTCAGTTTTCCCAGATTAGAGTCTGCACTCCTAACCATTACACTAAACTGGCTTTGATCATGCAGAGGCCCGTAGATTTCCGTTCCTCACAACTAATGCATTAGCTCTTGTCCTTAGTAAGTAATGATGGTGGGCTCTCCCACCTTTGGAAACATTCAGTAAATGGATGGGTGGATAAATTATATGAAGGGGGATAAATGTATTAACTGTAAGATATCTTCACTATTGCATGTCCATTCCCCTTCCTTTGTATATACTGAGGTCCATGTACTCTATTACCAAGCATTTCTATAAAATTTAGTGCCCCCCCAGCGTGTCTCAAGGCACTTATTCTGTTGTACTTTTCCTTCCTATTCTCCTGTTGGTATGTTAATATAACTGAGATTAGATGAACACCAGGATTCAGTATGCGTATTCAATAAAAGGGAGGAGGCATGCTGAGAATGGGAATGCATGCATGCAGTGATGGAGAAATATATCATTATAAATTGCTGCATTAGGAAAACCAACCAAATGCACCTCATTTTACCAAGAAAAAATGCCACCCAGTCCCATTCTTCTAAACTTTACAATGAAGCAGCCCAATTTCACATATAATTACATATCAGGAGAATTTATTCCTATTCATCATGACACAATTGTGCATGCATTACTTTCAAGGAGAAAAATAGCTACATAATACACCATAAAGAACCCTTCTTGCCTCAGAAGAAAACCTCCACAATCCTTCTTGTATGTTTTTAAACTAAGCATTCCATGTGCCACTTTGACAATCCTAAGCAGGTCTACTCAGAATGCTAGTCAGGGCCTATTATGCATGCACATCTCATTGCGGTTTTTCTTGACTTCAGATTGTATGCCCACCTTATGCACTATTCTTTTTCCTCCAGTATATTTATTCTGCAGCTACAATTTTTAAAATGCACTTTTCTAAATTGGGGTGGAACATCACTTGTGACGTGGCGGTGGCATCCAAAGTTTTCTTTAAAAATTAGGAAATTGTCATATCTCAGCTGTGCAGTAGAGTCCAGTAAGCACCTTCCATTTAAATCCTTGTGGTTCAGGTTATGCGCATGTATTTTAATGTTACTTCACTGAATGAAAGGGAACAGAAAAGAATGCAAGCAAAGGGGAGATCCCACTGCTCATTTATTTATTTATTTATTGCTTTAACTTTTACCCCGCCCTCTCCGCCAAGGCAGGCTCAGGGCGGCTTCCACAAAACTGATGGACAATATATATTTTACACATGATAAAGTAACTGACCAGGCTTTTTCTAAAACTGACAAGCAGCTTCAAAGCCTCCTTTTCCATATTTCCGAACACTAGCTCTGCTGTGTTATCAGCCACTGTCACAGAATCTCATAATATGGGGGAATATGTTGAGTACACAGAATGCACAGTAAAAGCAACTGACACTGGCATTACAAGCTGTGATTGTTGGCAACATATGTGCGTGTGCATGCACGTGCCTGTACAAAGTCAGCTGCAACTCCACCACACTTTACACAGGGCTACATTTTGTATGGGGGAATTCCTCTGGCAGAAGCTCAGGAGAGCTTTTTTAGTCTTGTGCCACTAAATTGAAATTTCACTGATGCCCTTTGTGATTCTCTAATTAGATCCTGCATAATGGTCATGATCTTGGCAGTTTTTAAAAGCCTATTCTGTGTGGATTGCACTTTTTCTCCAAATAGATCAATCCCAAGTGATTCTTAAATTTGGTAGTTCACAGAAGGTGGCTCAGCTGCCATTTTAATGTTAGGCTTCCAGAGACTGCCAAAATGATTCCTCCCCCCCCCCCAATTTTGTTCACTAAAGCATTATTAAAGGGGGAAATGTTTTCAAAGATTTAGGCTTCCCATCCCAGTGTCTCTCTATCTTTACATCTCATGTCAATTTCATTCTGCACTGATGATTCCCCCCCCTGCTTTATTTTGTTTGCATGCAGCACTGAAATCCTTTTTTTTTTTTTTTTTTTGCACTGGGGACACTGCTGTTTGCCTCCTCTCCAATCCCCCTTTCAAGTCAATACCAACAGGGAACTAAACCTCATGCAGCTGCTTTTCAACTCCTCTCCATTGTTTAAATTTTTAAATTCAGCAATCTGAGACGATAATCTCATATCACTAGACTCGTGCTGCTTGTCAAAAAAATTAAAAATTTAAAAACTTGGGGGAAATGGAGCTTGTACACTGATGAAGGGGGAGGAAGGCAGGTGTAGAGTGGGTGGAATGACCTCAATGTGGGCAGGGAATGACTTTTGAAGGGCAGAATCTGAGGGAATCTGTACACTTGTTGAATTACCTTCAGCTTGAAAGTGAAACAAAGGGAAAATCAGCACAAAAGCACTCTCAGCAAACCTGGGGAACAGTGATCAGAAAGTGAAATGAGCTGAAGGGAGGAAAATCAATGCAGAATGACAAAGTAAACCCAATGGACATTCACAGTGAAAGTGAGGGGAAATATCTGTACATGTTGTAAGAAAAATTTTAGTTTGGGCCAGCAAATTGTATCTGGAAACACAGTAGTTTTGTTATATAAAATAGAAATCATAGTAGAGTCAAACTCCCAGAAGGCATTTCTGTTTCTCACAGCATCACTCTCACTGCCTGTCATGTAGGCAGGAACAGCTCACATTCTTTCCCAGGGGAACCGACTTACCAAATGACCATTAGGTGTCAAAATTAGGGGCCATTCAGGTGATTTACATTTACAGAGGGTCAGGCATTTGACTGGAGAAGGCCAATTCATTTGCAAAGAAATAACATCTAAGGATGCCAGTTGTTTTTACTTCTGTCCTTACACTGAGATAATTGTTGTGGTCTGGCTTGTCTTATGAAGCTCTAACAAAGGAACACTTTGCACATCAAGCAAAGAAACCATGCCTATAGCTGAAACATAAGACTTTAAGTGTAATCTAATGTTGTTTGTAATTGAAATATGGTGGCATTGTAAACTGTGGAATGCCAGGGAACATCCTTTGCGGGGAAAAGCCTGACCAGAATCAAAGCAAAGTTGTCAATATATGTAATTTACAAATGTAATACTCTTTTGAAACGATTGATCTCTTATATAAATGTGTGTCCTTTGCCAGAGTTCAGAGCAGATCTTCGAAACTCTGAGAGGGTTAGTTTGTTCCTGAGTCTTCATCTATCTGCCTGAGAATTCTTGATCTTTGGGGAGGGAAACTCTATTTGTGTGTATGCTTTACCTTTATCTTAGTTAATAGAAGTGTTTAGTGTATTGTTTGAAATTCCAGCCAGGTGCCTAGCTGGCCCACAGCCCAGTGTATTTTAGCCTCGATAGCGTTAATAAAGGAAACTTTTATTTAAGGAATTTAGCCTTGCAGTCAATTTAACAGCAGATTCTGGCAGCACACATTCTCCTTGGTAAGGGGCATCACCATAACAACAACGAACTGAGGGTGGGGTGGGTCCCAGGAGAAATTCACCCCACAAGGCCCAGGTCTATTCAGTGGGGCTTACTCCTAAGAATATGTTCGTAGGATAACATGTCTTAAACCATAGCACAGCACAACAAAGAGTGTGAATAAGTCAGCCTGTAGAATGTGCTCCTAAGGTAGGCTTGCCAGCCTCCATGTGGGGCCTGGATCTCCTAGAATTTCACTGATCTCCAGATAATAGAGATCAGTTCCCATGGAGAAAATGGCTGCTTTGGAGGGTGGACTCTATGGCACCACATTTCTGCTAAGCTCCCTCTCCTCCTTAAACTCCATCATCCCCAGGTTCTACCCAAATCCTCTATGAATTTCCCAACCAGTAATATTATCCTAGAATGACTTTTTTTTGACCAAGCAATAAAAATGCAGATTCTTCTGCAAGAACCTTTTGACTGTGTACAGCACCATGGCTGGAATTATTAACATGAAATGTCAGGAAACAATTGGATTTTGTCTGCAGAACTTGGGATTATTTTAGGAAGGGACTTCTTTCTAAAACAAGCATTGCATAAAGATATACTAGATGTCACAAATTATGATTGTGCAAGTGTTTGTTTTTAAGAGGCAGCTCATAAAGTTGGGCTGAGAGCTCACAAATGAGGCTGGGGGTTGCACAGGAACATAGCAAAGCAATCACACAGTGACTTTCCATGTGCAGATATCTGCACCCCAGTATGCTTTCTCCTGGCCACCCATTATTTTCAGGAGTCAAACAATCCAGAAGAAAACTGCAGAAATAAATAGAATGCAATGACATATAGAACATGTGGAAATAGGGCTTCATTCCCCTTGCCCAGGGAGTTCATTTATGTAAAAAACAATAACAACCCAAAACCGTAAAAGTTCCATCCTCTACTCCACTTGAAGGTCCTAGAAAAAAAGGGAAATACTCTCAGGCCAATTTGTGCATCCTTGTTTCTGGCTGCAAGTGTGAATTTTAATTGCCTATAGAATGGGGACACTTTCTCCTGTCTGCCTGAAATGTTGTTGGAGAATCCACTGCATTTATTTACTGCTTTTTGTTTATTTGAGTCATAGGCTACCTTTCTCATTGAAAGGCAAGGTGTAACACACAATTAATAACAATGAAATAAAGACCAATAACAAGCAGTATAGTGAAAATAGATAGTAAGGTTGCCAAAAATACTCATTCCAAACAGTATATAATATACAATGAATAATGCCATGAACTGCCTAAAATTTCACAGGCAGTTTGCATGATGTGTATAACCCCTGAGAATTTCATCACAAGTTGGGGGGAGGGATTTATAGCAGGTAACAAGTTTCTCACAGTGCTGTCCTAAGAATACTTTCCTGGGAGTAAGCCCCATTGCCTAGACAACAATAGGATTCTAAGTAGCTTTCTTATTGAAACAAATGCAAATCAGTATTTGATTTGTGTCTTAATATCTTTAATTTTGATATTCAAGAACTCACATTTTTGAAACCAATGCAAGAACCCAATCAAATTCCAGCTTTCATTTTGTATTTGATTAGTAAAAACCCACAATATTCTTAAAATGTATATTTTAACTAAAACAACTGCCATGATAGAATGGAAGAAAGGCAGTCTCCTTTTCATTAATATACTACGATAAGTGGGATTATCTCAGTGATGGATGAAAGACCCAGATCACTCAGATACATGCAGCCCCTGTAGCCAGCAAAGAGAAAATACATGTATTATGGGGTATTAATTGCTGAGATTGTAAACTGTGTATACGGAAGTGGAGAAACAGTCTAACACTTAAAAGAAATGAAGGGGAATAAGCATTTAAGAAAATAAATTTATTAAATTAACAGAAAGAGAATCAAATAAAGTCAGGTTAATAATAAAAAAATAGAGGCACTACAGAAAGGAATGTGGAAGGGATGAGAAGTCCATCTCTCCAGAGATGAGCTAATTTGAAAAGGGTTTTCTTGTGTGTGTGCATTGTGGAAGATAGTTTTTCTTCTTTTGCATTACAGGTAAAAGTATCAAAGAGAAGAGACTGAGAATTTAGATAGGCAAGTAGATGGCTGAGGACTTTACCTGATGGAGTAGGAGGAGAAAGCTTCCTGTCTAGCACTTAAGATAAGGAGAAAATGGCTGGGGCTGGCCTGTTGCTCATTGTCTTGATTATCTAGGTCATTATTAAGGCCAGATTATTGGGGAAGGAAACCCTTAGGTGCATGGAGGAAAGGCCTTTCAGTTGACTCCCACCAGATATGACTTTCTCATGATTAATGGAGGAGTTGCTTCACATTCCTTGCATGCCCTCAGCGTGACTCACTGTCATTAGTTTGATCCAGACTCCATTTTTCATTGCTAGGCTCATGCTAAGATGTGCAAGTGTACAGGGATCCAAAATGGAGGTCCCCTGTGAGGGGGAGTCCCATGACATCAAAACTTCAAAGGTACAGGATTGTTCGTGATTCCTAGAAGAACAGCTTCTCATGTGCTATGTCAGCACTTTCGCCTCCAACCCTTTTTGTAAGCAAGAAGCAAAAAAGGACAAGAATATTTTATATGAACTAAACACACACACAGAGAGACAGATGTTTTTTCAACCCATAAAATGAGGTGTTTCCAACTGCTTTGCAAATGTAGATGAGAATGGGGCATCTGCTTTGTTCACCTTTTTATCTAACTGGACCATCCCTATGGTCTCTTTTTTCCTCCTTCTGTGTGAAATGATGCGGAAGGTTTCTTTTTCCTAGATATCAGCAGAAACATGAGGCAGCTTTTCTTTGGTGTAAAGCACGCCTGCCTCTCCCTGAGGTTAAATGATTTATTATACCAGGCATACTTTCTACAAAATGATGCATGAGGCCAAGTTTTCTTAATGAAAAGTGATGCCTAAAGCAATGTGTCCCTAGTGTAAAGGCTACAGGATGCTACTGGGGCTTTTGCTATCTACAATGATGCATGAGGCACAGTTCTTCTGATATCTAATGATGCATGGAGCTCTGCTTTCCTAATGTAAAGGGTTTTCCCCTACACTTTCCTATCAATAACATGAGACAATTTGTCTTCTACAAAAAGATTTTTTTAAAAAACGTATATAGACTTCCTTGATAAAGCAGCAATATGTGATACTATGGTATTTCTGTAACTTAACTATCTGTATTCTATTTCCTAAGCAGGCCTAGAAGACACAAAGAAAAGGAGCAATGAGCTTTGAGTCATAAATTGAAGACAAATTGAAGTTTGTTTACCCCTGTAAACTGGCGTTCTAAACTGGGATTTAACAAAGGTTTAGAAATCCAGTTTGTGTGGGGACTGGGGAAACAAGCACATATTTGCTTGAATTTGAACATAATGGTGAATTGGAGCTTGACCAAAAGGAAAAGTCTTCAGTCAGTCTCCTTGCATGACATGGGGTTTGAAGGAGCAAAAGGAATGGGTGAACACAGCAGTTAACAAGTTGTATTTGTGTATGACACTGACAACCCTCTGTTAAATTTGAGCTTGTTATGCTATCTGAGTGCAACTTTGGTCTTGGAACATGTCCCTGACTCTTCAGTAGTTTCAGTACAGATATGGATTGTCCTGCTACCAATGGATGTGGTAGGAGAAGGAAAACCTGTGATTCTTTTTTTTGCCATCCAGACAATACAGGTAAAGGATCCCTCATTGTTCTGGAACAAACAAGTAGATTGTACCTTAAGAGAGCAACCTAAACTCAGAAACAGTTCTCATTGAGTTCAGTGGGATATGGATCCGGTGCGGCAGTTCTATGGGTGCCACAAATGTCTTCCCAGGGAATGGGACCCTGTCAGCTACTCCATCCTGTGGCAGCCCAAAATGCTTCCCGAAATCCTGATCCTGGGGGAGAGGACTGGGGGGACATTTTGGAAAGGGGGAGCCAAGAAATGCATGCTCTGCTATGTGACTTCACCATGTGTGCCACTGCGCAGCATGTCACTGACCAGGATGTCCATGTGCTAAATGAAGCTTCATGTATCTTTTTGCACTGCAAGAGTTCAGTGCCATAAACACCAGTGGTTAACTAACATAATTTACATCATAAATATAAGAATCTGACCTGCACTCATTGTTCCTTTTAAGGTGGGTGATGAAATTGAAGCTTACATGCACTGTGTTCAATCCTACTTCCCTACTGTCTGTATGTATCAAACAAAGTATCCTCGCTTATTAGTGAAATCACAGAATCCTAGTGATTCCCATAACTTTGAATCATGACCAGTTAATATTGTTCACCCTTCTTTTGAATGAACTGTTCCTCCTGCAATGTTACAGTTTCATCACCTAGCTATACACATAATTATGATGTTCCTTGCATTCCCTTTACCCAACTGTTCACCAGAGTTCTCTGGAGTTGCTCTCAGCTTGTGGAATGATCTGCCTGAGGAGATCAGGAAGGCTTCTGCCATTTTAATCATTCTCAGAACGTGAGAAAGTAAATAAAAATAAAGTAAATAAAAATAAATTTGTCTACTAATAAACAATAACCAAGTTTTACACAGCATTTTACATATGATGGATTTTTAAAAAAAGTTTCACACACCTTGAGGATAAAACACTGTCCTTCCACAGTAAATGAAGTCTTCATCTATGTTTTCCAAAACCTGTTTTAATCTGTTTTTCCCCCTTTTTGTTATTGTAATGTGCTTTATCCTTAAGGTATGTGAAACCTTTAAAAATCTGTTTGCCTACAGAAGCAAAAGTGAGTTTAAAGGAGCCCATATAAAAGGCACCATGGTTAGAAGAGGATTAATGAAAGTGTATGGTACAGTTCTTTGCACACTATTAAGACAAGTTATATCTTTACTGGGAAAAAAGATGTGGCTGTTTGGGTTGTTTTGTTTTTTGTTTTTTACACAAAAAGGAATCAGTGAGCCACAGTCCATCTCATATAGTTTTATTTACTGCAAAAACACTTTTGTTAGAACAAAAGGCAATGAGTTTTTCTAGTCTCTTACAAACCCTGCATGGTTCGACTTTCCAAGACTAGACACATGAGCATCCTGTTTTTCAGAGTTTTTCCTCACCTTGTTTTAAAATAACTGGACAATGTAAAAAACAGAACAGCCAACTGGGAGCTCATACAAGAGGCTGAATGAATGGCTTGTAGAGAGATGCATCTCTTAACCCCTTGGTCTGAAACACACTGACCTCTGGTGGTTCTTAGCAAGCTAGATTTCTTAAATCCACCAAAGAAGCAGGGACAAAAAAGTGGGGTATTGCCTTTTGTAGCTAGTTTGCATTAGCCATTTGTTTATTTGCATGAACATAAGCATAGTAATAAAAAGTAACGGAAAACTGCAACTTTTCCCAGTGTTTTAAATGCTTCCCCATGTCAAAAACTCTTTGTTCAGATGCCAGTGGAACTGGGAAGACTAGGACTGGGTTAGATTTTTTTTTCTTTTATGCAGTGAGCTTGTGACCTGGGAGAACATGCAACATCACATCCACATTCTGCAATGGCACAGTCATCTCAACATGGCTGTATTCTGAGTGTTTTGAAATTGGCCTCTGATGTTTCCACACAGTAATATTAATGTACCACTCTGTGCTCTGTTGCTGGCATATAGTGCAAATAGAAATAAAATTACATTGAGTAACTGATTGATGGGGGATGTGGAATGGTATAGTATAGCATAGCCAAATTTCATCTGGGTTGGTACATGGAAGACTTTGCAGAGGAAGGCAATGCCAAACTACCTTTCCTTAATCACTTGCCTTAAAAACCCTGTGGGGTTGCCATAAGTCAGCTGTGACTTGAAGACACTTTACACACACACATATTATTGAGAATAAGTTCTTAGAAAGGTAAAAGTACCTTCCTAAGCAGAATTATACCCTTCTAAGTCATAGATCAGTGCCATCCATTAGCTATGGCAGATGTTCTCAAATGTCATCTCTTATCAAGAAGACATGTTCTTCCTGAAGGAAAGCTATATAGAAAATTGATAGTGGCTAATTCTGTTCTAGGTCCAACAGCAGGATAATGAGACAGATTATCGGTGTGATTTCCTCCTGCATAAAACTCCAGCCCCAAACCACCTTAAAACATAAAGAATTGCTATGTTAATTCTCTCAGTATCATTAGTCCATGCTCTGGTAAGTGAGAGTATTTGTTTATTTGAAGGGTATTAGTCTTAATGATGCTAACCAGATAATTCAGGGTTAACTATGTTACAGCACTGAAATATTTACCCAGATTTCTGGTAACAACTGGGACTTATTATAAAGGAGTGAAAGGTCAAAATGTAGGATTTTGGGGTGTGTATATGTGGCAATAAACACCAAGAAGGCCAGTGCTGAACTAAGTGAAGGACAAGTTCCTCCTTTCCTTGGCAACTGCCTGCACCTTCCTATAACTTCTTGATATGGCTCAGTGTAACATATAATGAGAGAGGTGCTATTTTAATTTGAAGTATTTACCACAAAATGTAGCCATTAAGTTATATGCTTATTTAATTTATATGCAGAGTACATCATACAAAATGCCGGCCTGGATGAATCACAAGCCAGAATTAAGAGTGCTGGGGAAAACATCAGCAACCTCAGATATGCAGACGATACCACTCGAATGGCAGAAAGTGAAGAGGATCTAAAGATCCTCTTGATAAGAATGAAAGAGGAGAGTGCAAAAGCTGGCTTGAAACTCAACATTAAAAAAACTAAGATCATGGCATCTGGCCCCATTGCCCCTTGGCAAATAGAAGGGGAAGTCATGGAAGCAGTGACAGACTTTATGTTCCTGGGATCCAAGATCACTGCAGACGGTGACTGCAGTCATGAAATTAAGATGCCTGATCCTTAGGAAGAAAGCGAGGGCAAACCTAGACAGCATAATAAAAAGTGCAGCTGTAAGCGGCTTTTTCCTCACTCTGCAAGGAAGTGGCATGGGCACATAGGCGCATAGGCACAGCAGCACATAGGGCAGGATCCCATTTCCCAGGAGGCTGCCTGGCTGGAGCTTTAACTCCATGAGGTGGAAGTATCCTGCGGATGCAGTTGTGCACATGGGTGCTTATGCGCATCCCTGTGGGAACAGCCAGCACACATTATCAACTTGGGTTGTTCCCAGCTTTTAGCGTTTAGCATTCACACTTCTGGGAAGTGGGATGAATGCGCTCTCCAGGGTTTGCTATCACTTTCACCAGGTACTTTTAAACTCGGGAGGGAAGCACTACAAAACGGGTTGAGTACGGCTGGGGAATGCCTGACAGCTGTGCCTGTGTGAACCGGCCCCTTTAATCCATTTGTGAAACATTCCTAAAACATGCCTATATCGGGCCAAACTGCCAGTCTGAACTCAGCTGAAATTAAACAAACTCCAGAGGATGGAGGAGGACTGGAGGGCCTGGTGCGATTTGGTCCATGGGGTCACAAAAAGTCAGACTCGACTTTGTGACTGAACAACAACAAAAGTTATATGTACTGATAGCGTGCATTTTCCCGAACCTTTCAATGGATGTTGGCTTTCCGCAGAACTGGATGTTATCTAGGGTTGCCAACCTCTAGGTGGTGCAGGAATAAAATGAACCCCATGCACAAAATGTTCAACACTGAACCTTAGTGATACTGCTGGCCCAGCCTCTCTGATGGCTTCCAACACACTCCCCTACCTCCTACACCTAACAGGCGGTTGTCTGTCAGGTGCAGCAGTGGTTGCAGGGTGCTTAAAGCCATGAGGGAGCCTGCCCCAGCAGTAACACCTTAGTGATTCTGCCAGCCCTGCCACCACAGTGGCTTCTAATACTCTTCCCCCCTCCCTGTGCTACACTGGACAGGCAGCTGCCTCTCAGGTGTAGGAGAGGAGGTGGGATGCTTACAGCTGCTGGGGAGGTTTGCTTAGCAGGATTGCCTTAGCATTGCTGCTGGCCCAGCCTCCCCGATGCCTTTAAATACAATCCCCCCCAACACCAGACAGGCTGGTGTCTGTCAGGTGTAGGATCAGGGCCAAGGTATGAATGTTTATGGGGAGATAGTAAAGGACATTTCGATGCATGCCTCCTTCATGAACCTGAAAAAATGTCCACCACATCACCACTCCTTCACACCAACTCCCCCTCACACCTCTCACCTCTTTCTGCCCCCAAGGAAGCTCCTGGCAAACATCGAGCCAGATATACCAACGCTACAAGGAGGAGGCAACTTAGAAATGCAGTAAAGACATTTGCACATAGTACTCCTGCAGTGCACTGAGCTGCACAGGCCAAGTACCAGCAAGATCATCTTGAGGTGCTCAGAACAACAGTCTCCATATGAACAAAACAATCCAGGTACACAAGTAGAGAAGCCATCACTTTCATGGAAGGTAGCAAGAGTTGATTTAACAGATGACTGCTTCTTAAATGGATGGTTCTATGTGGCCTGCTCCAGAGTGAGCTCATCAAGCAACCTGGTGATCCTAGCACCTGGGAGCAGAACCACCAATGTGGTCTAGAGAGAGTTCCTTCAGTAGAGAAAAAAAAAGTACTGACTTCATTTCTTACTCTACAATATTCTCCATTAGAATTCCTACAACAAATGTCACATTTCAAATTTCACATCATCAGTATTATAACTGGATTTATGGAACTTAAATCTCGTAGCGAAGCACGGGTATCAAGCTAGTATGTGTGTCTGTGTGTGTATTGCTGAAATTGATTGTGCATGGTATAGTATGATTGTTGGTATTATTTAATTGATAAAAATTATGGTTAAAAATTTATAATAGATGCAGTATTGAACATTTTGTGCACGGTGTTCATTTCACTCCTGCATCATAGTATTTCACCATGGTCCCTTCAGTTATTTTGTTATTAAACCTCCAGGTGGTGGCTGTAGATTACATCTCTTGGGATTACAATTGATCAATTATAATCTGATCAATCCCCTTGGAGTAAATGGCCGCAGAAAGTGGACTCTATGCCTTTATATCCCACTGAAGTCCCTCTGCTTCCCAAACCCCTTCCTCTCCAGACTCCACCCCTGAAATCTCCAGGAATTTCCCAGCCTGGAGCTAGCAACCCTAATTTATCTGTAATTTCATTACTTGTTTTACAGATGTTAAAATTTTGTACAAGGTAGCTGCTGGCATTTGGAGTTTAGAGGGACAGATTTTTATGAGGTGGGAGGGGTTTTTTAACTCTTTCCTCTCATGACATTTCCTTCCAAAAACTATTCTCCAGGGTGCTTTTATACCTACTGAGGAAAAAATTGCACAAGTCTTCTTTGAAGCCACACAAAAAACAAACATACTGGAAAGGCACTGTCTGTAATGGTCTCTGCATTTTAGGTAAAAGGCTGTCAGTGGGGATAGGGCCATGGCTCAGTGACAGAGCATCTGCTATGCATGCAGGAAGTTCTGGGTTCAGTCCCTGGCATGTCCAGTTAAAAGGTTCAGTACCAGGTGAAAAAAAAAAATCTTCTGCCTGAGGCCCTGGAAACCTGCTGCTAGTCAGAGTAGATGATATTGACCTTAATGGATCAGTTGTCTGACTCAGCATCGCGTAGTTTCATCTCTTTGTATGTTCAGACAAGGAAAGACTACCTCCCAAGACCTGTGTGAGAGACATTTAGTTATCTCTGACAGAATATAGATCATTTATGATGCAATGGACTGGTGTGAACCGGGAGCTGTAGGCGACAATGATGTTCTGTTGTTATCTGTCAGATCTGCCTTGGAGTAGACTTTTTTCAGTCTAACCTTGCTGATTTTTAAAAAACTTTATTAAGTGGGTATTGTTATCCTAAGAATGCCGTTGTAAATACTTTAGGTGTGGGATCCTGTTCAAGCAGTTGGAGTAAATACCCATGACTTTGCCTCTGATAGAAAAGTACAGGTTGTTGCCAAATCTGGAGTAATTATGGGTGATGACAAAGTAAGGAAGTTTAGTAGCAAGGTGTGCTGTCATATTTTCAATGATAATGTTCCAGATAGTTTTTAGTATTTGTGGCAGATGTTGGTATATAAAACCTTAACATCTATAATGACCAAGACAGTATTGTTTGGGAGACTGTCAGTGGATTATAGTTTTCTGTACTGTCTTGCAAATAACTGAGGGTGATGTTGGCATAAGGCCTGAGGAAAGAGTTATCTTAGGCAGGTAGACAGCTGGGTGGCGAACCCGCGTACTGACCGTATGGTGACTTGCCTGCCTGGTGCGAAGGTAGTGGACATTACGGGTGTTTTAGATAGGCTGGTAGATAGTGCTGGGGAGGAGCCAGTGGTCATGGTGCACGTCGGCACCAATGATGTGGGGAAATGCAGTCGTGAGGTCCTGGAGGAGAAATTTAGGCTGCTGGGCAGGAAACTCAAGGCCAGGACCTCCAAGATAGCCTTCTCAGAAGTGCTACCTGTTCCACGCGCAGGGCCGGAGAGGCAGGCACAGATCAGGAGTCTCAATGTGTGGATGAGACGGTGGTGTAGGGGGGAAGGGTTCAAGTTTGTTAGGCACTGGGATGTTTTTTGGGACAAGAGGGAGCTGTACAAAAGGGACGGTCTCCACTTGTCCCGAGAAGGAACCAGGCTGCTGGCGCTCATAATCAAAAAGGTGGCAGTGCAGTTTTTAAACAGAATAATGGGGGAAAGCCGACAGGAGATGAAAAGTCTCTGGTTCGGGATGGCTCATCTCAAAGAGATGAAGGGGTTGCTATTACTTTTGTACAAGGAAATGGATTACAATTGTCCACTGAGACTTTGGCTAATGATAGGAACTGCCTGCAAGGTCTCGAGGCAGCAAGAGGAAGGCTGTGGGCTTAACAAACATGGGAAACTATAAGTGTTTATACACAAATGCTAGAAGTCTCCGAGGTAAAATTGGGGAGTTGGAATGCTTGGTGTTGGGGGGGGAAATAGTAGGATCTGTGACCATGTGTTCCACAGCACAGTCATTGAGAGTGTCTAAAAACTCAATCTCTTTTTCCTGACTAGAACTCATATTGACCCAATCAATGTGTGGGTAGTTAAAGTCGCCTATTACAACACAGTTATTTCGCTGGGTTGGCATTTTCAGCTGGCAACTTAGGTTTTGCTTGTTTGTCTTTCTTGTCCCTCCATGGAGGTGCCATGTAGAGAGATTGTTTACTTTTTGTGAAAGTTATCACAATCTCTAGAACTCTTTACAATGCCTAGTAAGTTCTTATAGGTTCTTTATTTTAGTCAATCTTGCTCCTATAGCTGACCCCCTTAAGTCCATAGCTAAAAACCTTTTGTTTTCTTCTTATTGGGGGAGAGTTCCCTCCCCCCTCACTTTTTAAGGAAAGGTTTTCCAGCTTGATTTGGTGCTTCTCGCTTTCCCTTAGACTCATGTTTCAATGATGTAGTCGCTTAAAAGGTTCATATCGCTTGGCCACCCATCGCTTGTTCTGGTATGCAATTCTAGTTCCCATCCAGGATGTTCCACAGCGGGACCTTTTGGGCATGGAGTAGCCCCCCTTCACCAGCAAGGTCGCCGGGGGAAGGGCTCTCTAGCACCCCATGGCTGAGAGCCCAACGCAAGGGCTCTGGGGGTGGTGCAGACAATCATGCCCCCTCCCAATCACGGGCTCTGGCGTGCGTCTCCTGGAGCCTTGAGAGAATACGACCACCATGGCGAACGCCGAAACTGGAAGCCCGGATAATCCTTAATTATTTATTTGGTATTCCTCTGTGGGTTCTGAGTATAGTGGCTTGTAAAATGTAGTATTGGAGAATTGTCACACAGCCTCTTCTGTGTAGTCATGATGACAACTGCCCTTCCTTTGTCAGCTCTTTGACTAAGAGGTCAGAGTTGTTCTTGAGGCTGTTTATAGTGTCTTATACTGAACAACTGAGATTGTGTTGTAAGCTATGTGGTTTGCTAATTACTTGAGCCAGGGCACAGTGCTGAAAGCGTTCCATGTAAAAATCCAGTATGGCACTGAATTGCCCATGATTACTTTTCATGAATACTTCCAGCATTTCATGCCCCCTTTGACCTGCCTCTTTTGTATTTTTTCATACCTCCTGTCAACGTAGTGCAGATATCTCATTGTATCTGAGGATGTATGAAAGCTTATGCTAGAATACAGTTTTGTTAGTCTTTAAAAGGGCCCCTGTTTATAATGCAGAGTGACATTCTTTGGAGGAAAAAAAAAGAACAAAGTTTGAGTCCAGTGGCACCTTTAAGACCAACAAAGTTTAATTCTGTGTATAAGCTTTTGCATGCACATGAAAGCTTATACCCAGAATTAAACTTTGTTGGTCTTAAAGGTGCCACTGGACTCAGATTTCGTTCCCACTGCTTCAGACCAACATGGCTACCTACCTACCTACCAGAATTTTTTTTTTTTTTTTAGGGATTCACATAGTATGATTGCAGCCTTTTGTCTCTGTTTATAGCTAGGAGAATGAATTTAAGAACAGGCAATAAGAAACACACATTACAGTAACTCTTGTAACAAGTGTTGAATGCATGAAAGCACATTGGATGATGCATATCTTATACTGGAAGAACTGCTTCCAAGATGGTTTTATGGTGGCAAGAGGAGGAGAAACAGATTGGAATGATGTCCTGCAGACATACTATAAGATGCAGGCAAAGAGGCCATAATGCCATGGCCTGAAAGATGGCACTCCCTCCCCCTTTGGTTTTTAACATCCAGCCTGATGAAGAGTTCTGCTGAACTCTAAAGCTTACATATCGCTTAGTGCCATTTTAGTTAGTCCTAGTGAAAGATATTGCAAATTTTTGTGCATTACCCTTCACTTCTCAAGAACTACAACAGATTCCTAACATTTGTATTATTTCCAGTCAGTTCTTGCCTAAAGTGTACTTCTTTCCTGAAATTTCCTGACCCCTTTGCCTACTATGAAATGACGAAATGGCAAGCCAATCCCTTATGATGATTAATGAACCTTTTCAAAAGAAACCTATTACTTGATTCAAAGTTTAAAAAAATAATTCACCATTAATCATTAACAAGAAATAGCCTTACTGGCTCATAACTCTAAAGTGAGCCCATTTCATTAAAGGCACTTATTCTTGCATAGGTCTGCAGAGTCCTTCTATTTGCTGTTGCTTCCTGATCAGTTTTCTGGCATCCAGTTCACAGAGATTCCTGCATTTCAAAAACAAACAAATCTTAAAAGATTTTAAGGTACAAACATCTGCTCAGGTTTGGAAGGTTTCAGGTTTCATAAGAAAAATGCCAGTTTATCAAATATGAGACAACATTGGCACCCAGTGGCTGAACATATAAATCACAGATGATGTTCCCTGGAGGTTCGTGTGGCCATTTTTGAAAGACTATATTTGCCATATAGACCCACAAGACATTTTTCACCAGTTCTTCCCAGTCCACATGACACAGGTCACTGTGATTACTTGTCTGTAATAAATAAATAAATAAGCCTACTTGTGTCCTGGTTTTAATTTGGTACATCTTAGTTTAATCACAGTTTGGGCAAATTGTCATAATTCTTTAAATTCCATCTGAAAACTAACACAGAGAAGGCATGAAGAAAAAAGATACACCAAGCACCAATCAGAAGCTTTAAAAAAAATTGAAGTAGTGCAGAAAACCAAAGTGAAACAATTTTAGATCTCAGTTGTTTTAATGGAATGCAAACACATTTATCAAAATCAGTGGCACTTAACAGTGCAATCCTAAACAGTGTTATAGCTGTCTAAACCTGTTATCCCACTGTTAAATATAATTATAAATGCATTAGTTTTAAGTGTACATAACTTTAGTAGGTGGGATGTAAATGTTTTAATGTTTACTTTTCTGGAGTACATGCACATTGCTCTGGCACCATGGAATATTGCCAACAGAAGGAAAATGTCAGGGTAGAGTCCTGCAAGCCTTCTGGTAGGGTCTCCAGAAATTTCCCAGCGTAGAGTTGCCAAATCCTAGTTCTGATTGAGTGGCCACTTTCAATTCCTACATGAGCAGCATTGATAGAAAGGGGCATTGGCATTAGAATCCACAAATGTGGAGCTACACATTACATGGCTGCCTTCTTCTTCTGATCTGCCTGGCATCCCCCACCCATAGCCTACCGGTGCTGTTGCGCTTCACTGCCGGATTAAAAAAACACCTGATAAAAGCCGTCGCAAATCCAAAAGCCTGCGTTCGTCGCGCGTTTCTCCGCTTCCGGGGAGTCTGAATGCGCAGGCGAAAAGCCGGGCGGAAGCCGCGTTGGGCACGAGGCAGCAGCACTGTGATTGGCTGCGCTCCGCTCCACTGCCCAATGTGGTGCCGGCATTGCAGGACAAAAAAAAAATCGGCAAAATGCGCTTATGCGCATGAGCACTCATGCGCACATACACCCATATACCCACAGCCGAATTAATGGAGAAACGGCGAATATAGCACGCCTCTGGCGCGGCAGTCTGAACGCTCCCGCGCGCCTCCGTCCCGTATCTTCCGGCAGCGGCCCCCACTGTGTGGACGGGAAAACCCGGTATAGTTTAATCCGGGGGTTTTTTGCCGCAACTGGCTACCGGGGCAAATTGCCAGTCTATCCTCGGCCAACGAGTGTTCCCTCTAAGAGTTGTATCAAACAAAATCAGAGGCAACTGAAAGCAAAACATCTGAAGACATCTAAAGCAGTATGTATGTGTGTATGTGTGTGTATGTATGTACATGACATAATACAGTTCTGCAACCTTTACTTCCTCTTTTCTTCTCTCCAGAGCCTGTGTTGTTTGCCAGTGCAGACTCTTGAGATGAGGAAAAATTCTAACTTGGGTGTCTCCTATCTTGTAGTCCCAACATAAAATGCTGTTGTATCACACACAAAAATATAATAATAATATATCTCAACATAGCCACAATATTCAAAACTTAAACTCTAAAAATCATTTTTACTGCACACTGATAATACTGTAAAATGTAATAAGTCAGAGTGTACAGAATCTTGAAAGTATTCTAATGATCTGTCACCTGATTTCAGTGGCTTCCCAGGCTTTCCTCAGAAGCCAGAGTCTTTGGATTACATACCACTCTGCTCCATTCCCTCCTCCTACCTTTAAGTCTCAGGGCAACATGCTCTTCAGGTTCCCATGAAGAGTTAGGCAAACTTCAGCCAGTGAAATGAAACAGGGACAGGGAGGCCTGAAGTGTCAAGATACCACAGCACAAATTCTGTAGCATTGGAAAGGGAAAGAAAGATGATTTTCAATTACATCCAACAGAAGCTACGGGAGCACATCTTAACCCAAGAATTCCTTTCGGTGGTAAGTGAGCAAAGAGTTGTTGATACCGATTTCCCACAAGCGCTGCTCCGTGCTCACCCTTCCCTTTTGCCCCAATGGTGTGTGTCAATTTCACACAAGCTGCTGCGTGGCCACATTTTGCCTCGCAGTTTCGCATGATTTTCCCCACATCTACTCAATCCTGTTTTTTGAGGATTGAGTAGACACAGGGGAAATCACGTGAAGCTGCGGGGCAAAATGCGGCCGCGCAGCAGCTTGTGTGAAATTGACATGTACCATCAGGGCAAAAGGGAAGGGCGAGTGCGGAGCAGCGCTTGTGGGAAATCGGCTTGAGCCACTTCTTCTGGGATAAATCATAGTATCTACATGGTTGGTACCACCCCCCAAATATCCCAAACCTCAGAGTGACGTCACTATTTCAGCTGGTTGTTTGAAACTATCCTACCTTGTTCTCCTTTAAATTTTTTCTTGCTCAGTCTGGAGTATGAAATGAACACCCAGGAGAGAATATGGGGTGAAACTCATTGGCAGTCTGATGCTGTGGAGGGATGACCTAATAGTCTCCCTCAGCACAATGTCCTAGACTAAGGATTCCCAACCTTGTGGAACTTGTAGGCTCTTTTGGAATTTTGAGAACAGGTAGTTGACACCACAACAAAATGGCTGTTGGGCAGGGTGGGACCATTCATAAAATTGCCGTCATAGGGGTTGAGTCTAATCACAAAATTTTAATAGGTTCCAAACCAAGCTTTCTCCTATGATAGAAGCTGGTATTCCCAAATGGGTACTTCCTGTAGGCACAAAGGTTCTCTTCTGTTCTCTTCTATTCCAATGAAGTGGAGGATAGCCAGGATTGCTTTGATTAATAGATGCTTTGGGAAAGTAGCAGGTAGGCATCCTGAAACACATTGGTGGGCACCATGGTGCCAATAGCCTACATGTTAGGGGTCATGATTGCACAAAAACAGCAGCTCTGGCAATCTTTATATCTGGCCTACTAATGTCACCTGACTTCACAGTTCATCAGGATTATAGACTGCTGAATTAGTGACCCAGTGGGAACAACCAACGATTCTCTGTTCTGACTTGGGTTGTTCAAAGAGAAGGAAACTCTGCAGTACTGGAAGCCCTACAGTACTGAATGTGTTTCTTTCCAGACAGACAGGCTTGCTGCCCTGTCTCCAGTCATGCTTCCTTCTTTCTGCCCTTCTGCAAGACCTGCTTCTTCTCCTTAACTAACTTTTCTGGCCCCTCTAGTCCTGTGCCTTTACGTCTCATGATTCTTTCAGATCTATTGTACTACCTCTTGTTTATCAGTCTCTAGCCTCCTCTCTCAATCCTGGCTTGTTCAAATGATGTACATTAGAGTCTCCAAACTTTTTGAGCCTGCAGGCACCTCTGGAGTTCTGACATAGTATGGTGGGCACAGCCACAAAATGGTTGCCACAGGAAGCAGAGCCAGCCACAAAATGGCTGCCACAGCTAACCTTCAGTCACACTATGAAGATCCTTGTGCTGTTGTGGCAGTTGCTGCCAAAGCAATTTTTTAAATCTGCACAATTAAATCTCCAATGGTCAATCAGAAGCCTTGCTGGGCAAAAGACCCACCTTTCCCCCACACACTTTCTAGAAACTTGGTGTAGGGTTGCCAGCCTCCAGGTGGGGCCTGGGGATCTCCCACTTTTACAACTGATCTCCAGCTGACAGAGATAAGCTCCCCTGAAGAAAATGGCTGCTTTGAATGGTGGACTCTACGGCATTGTATTATGCTGAGGCCCCTCCCCTCCCCAAATCATGCCCTCTCCTGGATCCACCCCCAAAGTCTCCAGATATTTTCCAACCCAGATCTAGCAACCCTAGCTTGGTGGGTGCCAGGAAAGGTGTTGGTGGGCACCATAGCACATAGGCATTATGTCGGGGATCCCTGATGTAGATAGTAAGGTCAGAGGTCTCACTATAGCTATATTCTGTTCTATCTTGATGGTAAATATGCCATGTTTTTCTGCCACTAGGTTCTGTATGTATAGATGGGTTAGTGTTAAATAAGTGGATACAATCAGTAGTGTGGTGACCTAACTCCTTCAATTTATTTATACCTTTTAGGATAAAGCATTACATTCAGCACTATCTAAACAGAGAACTTTACAAGAAACTATTTTTTGTTCCTGGTTTGGATGTTTTTCTCTCTATAGAGATGTGTGCTTTGTAACCTTTGACCTTCTCTGTTTGTTTTCCATGCTATGATAGGAAACTCTCAGCATAAGACAGTACACTCACACGACGTGAAGACGGATGTACCTCCTGTAAGATTCAGGTGCATTTGTTTCCTGCTGTTGAGATTTTCACTGCTCTCCTGCATGCTTCAAACAGAGCTTTTTTGGTACACTGAAATATTTTTGGAAACATCATTTGGGCATGTTCATCCAGTTAAACATTCTTTGGTATTTTTTTTCTTGAAAAAACTCCCCTTTTTAAAATTTGAAGCATGGCTGTAGGTGGGGAGGCAATGGATAGTACTGCTACAAGGGTCTGGCAGTTAGCATGCTGCACTGTTTCTCTTGCAAGTGGGAAGAATCAATTGCTTCTCATGCTGACTGAATTTGGAAATTTACAAGACTGCTACATAGGACCCAGTTATTGGATGCAGAAGAGAGTGGACAACATGTAATTAGTCCTGGGGGTCCAAGGGCGGCCAGCTGGGGCTTCCAACCTATTTATGCCATTCCAGAAGTAAAATAGATTTATTTTCTCTCACGACATGAGGTTGTATATATGAGTCAGGATGTGGGCTCAGCAAAAGGTTTTGGGTTGTGAACTGTGGAAAGTGTCAGGTCAGGACTCAGAGGGTATGTTCAGACAGTGTGCTGGGAGCGGTGTAAATTGCTCCAGTCCTGATGCGTTTTTTTTAACCCGGAGAATCGCGATCACACTCACTTCCTTGTTCCGGATCACTGCGCAGCTACATCACTCCCTGCTGTCCACATGCGGGACCGTGCGTCGGTGGGTATTTTTTCTCTCTCAGTTTGAGCATGCGAACAGGCAGCCATCTGTAGAACTAAAATTTTCACACTTCCCTTTAAACTTTAAATGAACACTTCCCTTTAAACTTTTACCCTGAAACTGGCCTCCATGAGATCCTGAACTCGTCTAAATGCTAAAACTAGGCACCGTTTAAACTTTGGTTTTTATTAACTTAGGAGCAGAGCTCTGCCTATGCGCACACCACCAAGGCATAAAAAAAAATGGCTGACAGAAAGCAGAAGCCTGAGGCTTCTGTGGCAGCTTTCCAGAGGGGAGGGGTTGAAGCACCTGGAAGTGGCTCAACACCACAGGAGCAATCAGACGTCAGAAAAGTGCGGCTAGAACCGGACAATCAGGAAAACACCACCTGGGTAAGTGGTATCAAAATACTCCATTTTAAAGGGGGGTTGATCCGGAAAGCAATGGTGCAGATGTTGCACAGACAGTGCACAGATGTTGGATGTGTGAACATGCACATAAAATCCATTCCTGAAGCATGCCGAAAGCGGTTCAAAACAGACCATCTGAACGCACCCAGAGAGAGACTCTGGCTCTGTGGTAGAGCATGTGCTTGGTATGCAGAAAGTGCCAGGTTCAATCCCTGGCCTTGCCAATGTAAATGATCGGGGTGTGTGTGTGTGTGATAGGAAAGACCTCAGTGTCAGGCCCTAGAGAGCCACTGCCCGTTAGAGAACACAATACTGATCCTGATGGACAGATGGTCCCATTCAGTATAAGGTAGCTTCGTGTTACAACTTCCATGATCCAGCAAGGAGGCCTGCTGCAAAGTGGTGAAAATGAAAGAATCTGAGCGGGTGCTGCATTTCAAAATCTTGAGATACTGCAATGCTGCAAAATCTTGAGATACTGTGATACTGAGATACTGCATTTAAAAATCATGAGATACTGCAAGCCCCATTTGCCAAAGGTACAGGAAGTTGAAAGAACAAGACAGTGACTCACTGCATTACAGAAGTGATGTTCAGGAGCCAAGCCTCTGGAAGAGAAGATGAATACAGACAGGGTTGGGTAAGCTAAGATGAATCACAGGGACCCCTCTAACGTATGTACCAAGTGATGTTACGGCCAAGTGAGGTAATCAGCTGTTGATTTCACCCAATGGTGAAAGTAGGAAGAGGTGTCCTACTGGCAGGCCTGTAGCTAATGTGGGGCCCACTGGGCCTGCCCCTCACTGTTTTTGTGGACCCCTCCCCCGATCCTCAGCTCCCCCTCTCTCCTTATGGCCCCCTCACCCCCTGATCGAGCTGAGCCAGCATCTCCCTGTTTGAGCTCATCTGCAATAGGCTGAGTCTCTTTAGGACCCAGCAGCAACCGGTGGTTGACTGAGTCACACACACATTGGTCAGATTGTAGCAGTTAGCTCCTCCTGTTGGATTTTCTGCTCCAGGCTTCAGAAAAGATCGTGGGCTCAGGGGAGGAGGGAGGAGTAATGCCAATAAAGATCTCTCTTTGTGTATGAGGGAGGGAGGAAGCTTGATCCCCGCTCTCCTTTTTAAAAAAAAAAAACACAGCAGCTTTCCTAGACCTTTTAGTGTCTATTAACATTGGGATTCTGGCTCATCTCAGAGGAAGGCTCTAGTGGGGGCTGTGAAGGTGCACACCAAGCAGACCCCCCTTGCCCTGGAGCCTTTAATGTAATTAGATGGTGGCCCCCCCAAGGCCCCCTCCCCCCAAAATCCCTAGCTACGGGGCTGCCTGCGGGAATCAAGAGGAGTGTGTGAAGACAAAGAACAGCCAGGGCAAGACATAGGTTTCACAGATGGACATGAGGAGTAAGCCATTTAACCCATCAGATAAATAGGCAAAATTAACCTTTTTTTTGCTCTGGAAGTGTGTAAACATATTAAGGGTCATCTGGGGCCAATTATCTGCATCAAGGTGCAGCCATGCAATCTGGCAGTGTTCTTGTGTCAGAGCTTGTGCAAAGTAAACCCTGTAGCAGCTTATCAAGATAAAGTTTCTGTGAAGCCACAGACTCCATGATCATTATGACTGTCAATCAGACAACAAATTCAAATCTTCAAGTCTTTGAGGTCATTGCCAGATCTTGTGCAAACAGCTTCTTCCTTACCATGCTATGAACACTCATCCATCCAGTATTAAAGGAATTTATTTTCTATTTATTATTTATTTATTATTTGGGTTTATATCCTGCCCTCCCCGAAGGCTCAGGGCAGCTTACAACGGGGCACGCATGCCGACTTTAAAACACATTAAAACAGTATAAAACCCAATGGAACATATAGACCAACATACAAGATTTAAACAGCATATTAAAATAAAATGGGGCAGATCGTAATCCCCGGCAGCCAAACAATAGATTGTCATCCCCACTCCTTCCAGGGCCACCCCGCACCGAAGGTGGCAGTGGTGCGATGGCGCATGGCTAACAGTGATGGAATAGTAATGGCGGCAGCTCCTAATCATAGGCCTAGCAGAAGACCTCCGTCTTACAGGCCCTGTAGAATTGAGCAAGGTCCCACAGGGCCTGAATCTCCTCCGGAAGCTCCTTCCACCAGGTAGGAGCCGCCACCAAAAAAGCCCTGGCTCTACTGGCAGCAAATTTCATGTCCCTGGGGCCTGGAATTTCCAGGAGGTGTTGGCTCCCCAACCAAGGTGCCCTTGGGGGAACATATAAGGAAAGGCGGTCCCTCAGGTATAAATAAATAAATAAATTTATTTTCTGTTGGCAAATGTTAACAAGTACGCATATGCCTCAACTGGCACCTCTACCTGGCTACCATCCTAGACTGTAGTGCATTTACTGCATAACAACCACTAACTGTGTGCTGGCCTGTGGTAGGGGAGACAAATGCCTGGGAAGTCAGTACCCGTTTTTTAAAGAATAGGAGTAATGCAGTAACACAAATATGGACAGTGCAAAAAACAGAGGGAACATTCTGCTAGTGATTTTCCTTCTTTCCTTTAGGTGGCAGTATGAGTTTACTGCTCTTCTGAGAGGAGCTGGAATTGGCAGGACAATAGCACTCACATGCTTTCTCATCTAGGAGTTTTAGTTTCCTGCATAAGTAATAAAATATTTTTAGGGGAAACGCATCTGTGACTGATGCAAATGTGCTCTTACTAAAGAGGCTGCAGTCTATTAATTCTGAACAAGGGTAGCTGATCGGAAGTTGAAACCTAACTGAGGAAGTGTGCATGCACACAAAAGCCTATACCTTGAGTAAAACTTTGTTGGTCTTAAAGGTGCCACTGGACTCAAACTTTGTTCTGTTCCCCCTTCAACACTCCTGGCCTCCCCTCCCCCCAAAAACTTCTCTATTACATTGGCCTTCAGCATTCACAGCTAACTGTGCAGTCATTTTAAATAATTAATGTACGGACACAAACACTTGTTCTTACCTTTCACTGCCTTGGAGAGGTGGCTTCAACTGGGCACTTCCATGAAAGCACCCTGCATGAGATGACGCTAAGAGGGATTGGGCTGTGCTGTGCCTGAGACCAAAATGAATGAGATCTAACTAACTGGGCTGTTTCCAGCATTTCCCTGCACTCAAAGGAGGCTCCCAATACCCTAGAAAAGAATTGACAACGATACAGCTGTTTAAACATTCAAGTACTGCAACAACAAAATTTAAGACAACATAAATGAAAAGGCAAAACAAAATTCCCATTATCCAATACCCTCAGATGAAACCACATACATTTACTCTAAAAGGCCCTGCAGAAATCTACTGTTTTGCTGGCTTTGTAAAAGCCTGCCAACAATGACAGCAGCCTCCGTACTTCTGCCAACACGCCTTTTCGCAGCATCAGAACCACCTTGGAGGAGGCAGAAGACTTCACCAGTGGGGGATACCTTATCTACACATAACTAAGTCCTCGTGCTCGTTGGGGAAGAAGAGGAGGACATCGCATGAGGTGTGCAATGGGAGTTTTCTGTTGGCTCCACTGTTAAAATCACATTACATGGCTACACATAAGTTTCACAATGAAGCCACCAGCAACTCCACCCGACAGTTTACAAATGCAAGAACAGCAAAGGGGAGAGGCTACCACTGCTTTCTGCCTCCTGAGCTGGCTGCAAGCAGAAAGAACCCAGTGTGTGTTTGGGGGGGGGGAGAAAACCCCCATTGCACATCTGAGGCAAAGTCCCTGTGTTTATCACCAACAAATTCGAGGACTTTTTCATGTGAAAAAAACCAGGCAAGCATATAGGTTCACATAGGGAGAGGCAGTCTTCAGGTACCTTTGGGTATCAGGTTTTGAAAGCCTTTAAAGACAAGGGCCAGCTCCTTGACTTGAGCTTGGAAACAAATAGGCAGTCTCTGAAGCAGGTTCAAAACTGGCCTCATACAGTCATGCCACCCAGCCTCCTAAATATGCAAGCAGCTGCATTTTTCACCTACCAAAGCATCCTAGTTGTCTTCAAGGGAAGCCTCATATGCAACATGATAAAATAATCCAGACTGGAGGTTAAAGTTGTAATTTAAGTTCCGTGTTTGTTGCCACCTAGTTATAAAGATCCAGATTTATTAAGGCGTACTTCCTCAGAGACGCTGGCTTTAGGTGGTTTATGCCATAGTTTTATATGTACGCATTTGTTCCAGTTTCCATAACTATTTCTGTTTACCATAGAAACCATTAAATCTGGTACTGGCAGGATAGTTCAAACCCAGTCCTCTGTGTCATGAAATGACTACACTGACCCATGAGGCTGATTCCATTTTGGTCATCTGAGGTGTCTAGGCAGGAGGAGGAGGAGGAGGAGATTGGATTTATACCCTGCCCTTCACTATCTGAAGGAGTCTTAAAGTGGCTTACAATCCCTTTTCCTTCCCCTCCTCAAAACAGACACCCTGTGAGGTAGGTGGGGCTGAGAGAGCTCTCTCCCTTGAAAGAACAGCTCTGAGAGAACTTATGACTGACCCAAGGTTACACCAGCAGCTGCATGGGGAGGAGTGGGGAATCAAACCGAGTTTGCCAAAATTAGAGTCTGTGCTCTTAATCACTACATTGAACTTAGTAGTCATTCAAAATCTTTGCCAGGTGAACATGCCACTTTCCTGGTCCCTCCAACTATTGGACAGTATTTTCTTACATTTCTCCTTTGGGACACTGCCACAAGCCTGTCAGTTTCAGAAATTCCTGCTAAGAAAGCTAGTACTCTTGGTTTCCCTTCCATGTTGACGTTGAAAGGCTCTGCCTAGTGTCTACATCTCTTACTACCCAATGATTGATTACCACAGTGACAGCTTGCTACGCTTGCACACTTCTGCAGAAACAGTGATCTCCCTTCCTGAGAACTCTTTCTAAACAGAATGGTATTTGTTATTGGCCCATCATCTTGTAAAGCGATACAGGCAGGGCTATTTTTGGGCAGGAACGCACAGGAACAGAGTTCTGGCTGGCTTCTGAGTTGGTCACGCCTACAGCCTCCCCCCCTCAGATTCCCCAGGTGCCTTGCAAGCCGTGGGCCGCCTGGGGAAGCCGATTCATGGAGGAAGGCAGTTCAAACTGCCTCGCCTCCTTGGGTTCCCCAGGTGCCCTGCAGCTGATCCAGAAGCTGATCTAGAAACTGCCTTCCTTCCCTCGGGTTCCCCATCCGCCCTGCAAGCCACGGGGCACCTGGGGAAACTGATCCTGGGAGGGAGCTGCGCTGTCAGGGGTGTGGCCTAATATGCTAAAGAGTTCCTGCTGGGCTTTTTCTACAAAAAAAAGCCCTGGATACAGGAATGGGTGTTTCACACAGTGATTTTCTTCCCGTTAATGAGCCATCACTGAAGTGTTATGGCCATTTCAAACTGTGCCGCTTTTCCTCCTGCCCTTTCTTGCCCAATATTCCTTGGAGGTTTGTTTTTTTAAAAAAATTCTATTGGGAGCGCTATGTTGCTGAAACAGGACTGCAAATCAGCACAATAGCAACCCCATTGAGATGACTGGACTCCACTGAGGTAGACTGTGATACATGCAATTGCAACTGCTGTCACCTGGAAACAAGTAGGACAGAAGTAATTCCTTAGACAGCGGGTTTAAGTGGGAGCTTTAGGCTTCAGTGATTGGTGTAACAGATGTTTCCAGGTGACAAGAATCGCGATCACATGTATCTCATTGTGTCTCAACAGAGCCCAGGCATCTCAATGGTGCTGCTATAGCGCTGATTTGAGATCCTGTTTCAGCACCATAGTGTTCCCAATAGAACATTTAAAAAACCCTCTGAGGAAGATAGCGTGGTGAAAAAGGGTGGGGAAAATCAGCAAAGCAGGAAGCGCTGGCAGGCATTTCATACAGCACACCATAGTGATTCAGAAATGCAAGACAGGGTCAAAAACAGGAAGAAAGCAACAACTCCTCAGGCATGCTTCACCAATAGGAGACAACCGGAATCATGAAAAGATAATAAATTCCACTAGCAGCTGGTTACTAAAATGGGTCTGTCAGAAATGACAGGAGGAAAAGTTAGTAACCAGTTACTGAAAAGGAATACATAGGCAGTCTGAAAAGGGCCAGCATAATCCTAAACAGAGATGTGCCCTAAGCCCAAGGAAGTGGATGGGTTTAGAAGAGTAACTGTGTTTATGGTGTTGCACTGTTGGTCAACTAAAACCTTTCAGTCCCTGACACAATTTAGCATGATCTACAGCCCTGTTCTCAACAAGATTACTGACAATCCAGAAAAAAATAGGGCCTGGCTTTGTCAAAATGCAAAACCTTTATAAACTCCTCTAAAATATAGCCTAAACAAAAGACAGAACTGAAGATGGATTTTATTTTCCATTTTAAGGAACATAACATAAGAACATAAGAGAATCCAATGCTGGATCAGGCCAACGGCTCATTCAGTCCAACACTCTGTCACACAGTGGCCAAAAATACCACATGCCATCAGGAGTCCATCAGTGGGGACAGAACAGTAGAAGCTCTCTCACTGTTGCCCGCCCCCAAGCACCGAGAATACAGAGCATCACTTGCCCCAGGGTTCCTATCTATACCCTGTGACTAATAGCCACTGATGGTCCTCTGTTCCATATGTCTAGCTAATTCCCTCTTGAAGCCATCCATGATTGTAGCTGCCACCACCTCCTGTGGCAGTGAATTCCATGTGTTAATCACTCTTTGGGTGAAGAAGTACTTCCTTTCATCTGTTCTAACCCGACTGCTCAGCAATTTCATTGAGTGCCCACAAGTTCTTGTACTGTGAGAAAGAGAGAAAAGTACTTCTTTCTCTACCTGCTCTATTCCATGCATAATTTTATAAACCTTGATCATGTCACCCCTCAGCTATCATTTCTCCAAGCTAAAGAGCCCCAAGCATTTTAACCTTTCTTCATAGGGAAAGTGTTCCAATCCTTTTATCATTCTAGTTTCCCTTTTCTGTACTTTTCCCAATGCCTTCCTAATAATCTGGAGCATAGCATTGGCCTTTTTTATTGCAGTCACACACTGTCTCAACATTTTCATTGCGTTATCTACTATGACTCCAAGATCTCTCTCTTGGTCAGTCTCCGCCAGTTCGGACCCCATCAACATGTATTTATAGTTAGGATTTTTGGCTCCAAAGTGCATCACTTTGCACTTGGCCACACTGAACCCCTTTGCCACATTAACGTCCACTCACCCATCCTTGACAGATCCCTTTGGAGTGCCTCAAAATCCTCCCTGGTTTTCACCACCCTGAACAACTTTGTGTCATCCCCAAATTTAGCCATTTCACTGCTTACTCCCAATGCCAATTCATTAATGAACCAGTTAAAAAGCATTGAACCCAGTATTGAGCCCTGCGGTACCTCATTGCTTAACACCCTCCACTGAGAAAATTGCCCATTTATATTCACTCTCTGTTTCCTATTAATTAGCCAGTTTTTGATCCACAAGAGGTCCTTTTATCCCATGACTATTGAGCTTACTTAGGAGTCTTTGATGAGGAACTTTATCAAAAGCTTTCTGGAAGTCAAGGTAAACAACATCTATTGGGTCCCCCTTGTCCACATGTTTGTTCACTCCCTCAAAAAACACTAACAGGTTAGTGAGACAAGATCTGCCCTTACAGAACCCATGCTGAGTCTGCCGCAATAGTTTTTGTTCATCAATGTGCCTACTAATTCTTTCCTTAATAACAATTTCCACCAACTTACCAGGTATTGTCGTCAAACTGACTGGTCTGTAATTTCCCAGATCTCCTCTAGAACCCTTTTTTAGGTGGGAGTGACATTACCTACCTTCCAGTCCTCAGGAATGGAGGCAGATTTTAAAGAAAGATTACATATTTTTGTCAGGAGAACCACAAGTTCACATTTGAGTTCTTTCAGAACTCTTGGATGTATGCCATCCGGGCCTGGTGATTTATCAGTTTTTAAGTTGTCTATCAGTCGTAGGACCTCCTCTCTCACCACCTCAATCTGACTCAGGTCTTTCAACACCTCTCCCGAAATCAGTGGTTCTGGAGTGGGCAAGCACTTCTCATCTTCCACAGTGAAGACAGAGGGAAAAAATACATTCAGCTTCTCAGCCATTTCCCTATCAGCCTTCAGTACTCCCTTTACCCCTTGGGTCATCCAAGGGCCCCACTGCCTCCCTGGCTGATTTCCTGCTTCTAATGTATTTGAAGAAAGTTTTATTGTTGGTCTTTATGTTTTTAGCGATATGCTCCTCATATTCCCTTTTTGCCTGCCTGATCACAGACTTGCATTTTATTTGCCACAGTCTGTGTTCCCTTCTATCAACCACGCCGAGACTAGCCTTCCACTGCTTAAAGGAATCCTTCTTACCTTTTACAGCTTCCATTACTTTGTTCGTTAACTATGCAGGCTTTTTTCTATACCTATTTGTGCCTTTCCTGACTTGCAGTATATATTTTTTCTGAGCTTCTAGGATTGTAGTTTCCAAGCTTCCCCAATGTTTTTGACCCTTTCTACTTTTCCTTTCAGTTTCTTCCTCACATGTCCCCTCACATCAGAGAAGTTACCCCTTTTAAAGTTAAAAGTGGTTGTATCAGTCTTTTTGGGCAATTCCCCATTTATACAAATGTTGGACTCAATAACATTATGGTCACTGTTCCCAAGCAGTGCAATCACTTTGACATCTCTCACCAGGTCCTGGGCATTACTTAGGACCAAATCCAGGATCGCCTCTCCCGTGGTAGGTTCTGTGACCATCTGTTCCATAGCACAGTCACTGAGAGTGTCTAGAAACTCAATCTCTTTTTCCTGACTTGAACACATATTGACCCAATCAGTGTGTGGGTAGTTTAAAATCACCTATTATGATATAGTTTTTCATCTAGCCACTGTCTTTAATTCATTCATCATTTTATAATCCTCCTCTATTTTTTTGATCTGGTGGGTGATAACAAACTCCCAGTGTTCAGCTTCCTTTTGGGTCCACTATTTCAACCCATAGCATTTCCAGAAGCGAATCCAATTCTCTTACCCTCTCAATCTTACTGTACTGTATACTCTCTCTGACATACAGAGCCACCCCACCTCCAATCCTTCCCCTCATCCTTCTGATATGATTTATAACCAGGAATCACCGTATCCCAGTGATTTTCCTCATCCCACCAAGTTTCTGAAATATCTACAGTGTCTGTTCCCCCCACACACACACCAAGCATTCCAATTCCCTGATTCTACCTAGGAAACTTCTAGCATTTGTATATAGACATCTATAATTTCCTATACATGTTAAGCCCACAACCTTCCTCTTGCTGCCTCGAGACCTTGCCAGGCAGTCCATGTCATTAGCCACAGTCTCAGTGGACAATTCTAATCTATTTCCTTGTATAAAAGTAACACCTATGCCTTCATCTCTTTGAGATGAGCCATCCCAAACCAGAGACTTTTCATCTCCTGTTGGCTTTCCCCCAATATTCAGTTTAAAAACTGCTCTGCCACCATTTGATTTTAAGCCCAGCAGCCTGGTTCCTTCTTGGGACAAGTGGAGACGGTCTCTTTTGTGCAGCTCCCCCTTGTTCCAAACTTGAACCATTCCTTCCTACATCATTGTCTCATCCACGCATTGAGATCTGATCTGTGCCTGTCTCTCCGGCCCTGCATGTGAAACAGGTAGCACTTCTGAGAAGGCTACCTTGGAGGTCCTGGCCTTGAGTTTCCTGCCTAGCAGCCTAAATTTTTCCTCCAGGAAAATAACTGCTAGCTCTTCTGATTGCATAGCTCTTAGTGGCCTCATCAGAATATGTGTGCCCAAGTAAAAGGATTGCCCAGTTTGTATACGGAACGGTTACAAAGGTACACTCTTGGGTAAATTTGTGACCAGGCAGGAAAGCGAGAATAGAATTGGATGGAGATTATTTGTATGAATAATTTTCCTAGCAATTATTTGTGAAAACAAGGCTCATAAAAAGAACACAGAGTTTTAAGTACAAAGTACAAAACAGAGAGAGTAGCATCCTTTACTCTGCATAGGAATATCTGTTAGAGAGCAAATATGTGGCTATAAGTATACTACTAGGCCTTGATATGAAATATTTGGCATTGCATCTCATTTTGAGACAAGGATATGCCATTTCTTGAGATGGTCACAGATCATGTGAAGCAGGTTCAATGCGAAATATATCTGAAAAGATTAATTGTGAAGCTGCAATACCGCAGTGTGTTTAGTTTCGATGTAGCTAATACAAACTGCCTTTTCAAAAGAGAAGACAAAGTCCAGCCTGTTTCTTCTAGTATACCAGCCAAAGACAGAACTGTGTGCAACTTAAACAGTTCACTGTTAGCAATGAAAGATGCTCACACATCTTTAGACCACAGCAGCAACAGCTGCATTGCTGTGCAAACATGAATATAAAATGGAAGTCCAGCCTCCGTGGGACTACATTTGGGACTTACCCTCTCACTAAAGACAGAGGAGAGTTTTTCAGTAGAAATGTTAAAGAAAGGAGCCAAAACTGTACGGAATAGATGCAAGCTGAGATCTGTTTAATCTTTTAGCAAAGTGCTGTACTATCTAGTAATTTGAATTTATGACTCCATCAATTCCTAAAGGGACTTAACAGTGACATTTAACTCCTGCACTACTCCTTTGAATCCCATTTATTCTACATTTCTTCTGAATAACATAAAATAATGATTCAATTTCATTAATGACTATGCTATAATGAGATACTTTTTCTCCACCATTCAGGAAATGCCCAAATTAGCTGAGACTATTTGAGCATTAGCCTGGAAATAAACTGTAAAAATAAACTGCTATGTCTTTCACTGTTTATACAGCGACCTATATGCCCATGTGGATGACCTTCTCCTAGGCTGGACAGCTTCAGAGTTCCACGAGAGTGCCCTCAGCAATTCTGCTGGGCTGGACAGTCCATAAAGGAATTAGGCAAAAAAAAATTCAAGTGACAGGCATATCAGGATACTTACAAATAAAATCTTACACTTTCACTCCCAGCTAGGCTTACCAGGCCCCTGCTGGGAGCAGGGTATCCCCCACTGCCACTCAGCTGGCCAACAGAAGCAAAATAGTGGGAAACCGGGGGAGATAGTGGTAGGGTCCCAACGTGCTGATGCCACTCTTTGTACACCCAGAAGTGACCTCAGTATGTCACTGGGGGATGTTCTGGCATTTAGGCAAAACTCTATAGTTAAACCATAATGTTTTACCCAAATGCCTGAGAGTGTCCACTGTCCCCCAGCAATGTGCTGATGACACTTCCGGATACACAGGGAGTTACATCAGTGCACTGCCAATGTCATTATGCTGCCAGGAAGTCCCCTTGCCAATTGCCAGGCCTCACCCAGCAACCCTACACCCATACCACAGTATTTGTCACAAGCAGGGCCCCCATGGTGGGGAAAGAGAACACTTTACTGGAGCATGGAGGTCCAGAGGGTGCCTTGTGGTGGCCCAGGCAGTAATCTCATTACCATAAGGAAAGCTGAAGATAAACTGCAAATCATGCCTAAAGATAGTTATAAAAACTTATGTCCTTCTGTTGTCCAGTTGTTTTGTGAGATCTGTGGGAGCCAATCAGGAGCAGTGTTGGCAGCAATCTCAAGCTATACTTTGAACTGTTCTGCCTAAGGCCCTTCTCTAGAATAGAGAGAGTGTACTTGTACACTTAAACTAAGACTGTGTGAAATGAAGTTTGAGTTCAGTGGCACCTTTAAGACCAACAAAGTTTTACTGAAGGCATGAGTTTTTGTGTGCACACACACTTCCTCAGAGACACTGAAATGGAAGGTAACAGTTCATTGATATATGTAGAGGGTGAACAGCAAATCAGTACGCAACACAATGTCGATGTTTTGACAGATACAAAAGCTAAACAATAAGTTATAATAAGAATAATAAGTTAAGTTTACATGCTCACCATTTGTTCGGATTCAGTTATGGGGGAAACACAGTAAATATGTCAAAATGGGAGACTGATTGTGTAAAAGTATCCTTCTTAATTGTGGAGTGCTAAGAACAATCAACTGAGACCACGCCTCCATGCTCCTTTCATCTACACCCAAGCATGGAGGTAATTAAGAGCATCCTTTTCTTTGAGGTGGGGTAAAACAAAGAATGGTTGTGCAGTGTATGACTCCTCTGTCACCAGATCAGAGAAATATATTCCAATATTCATTACATTATATTACAATCTCTATTCCGATATACTATTAAAAAAGAAATTAACCAAAATAAAAAAGGATGTATAGCCCTACTTGGTAAGAATACATATGTAAGGACTGAATGAGTTTAACATATATAGTGAGATAAGAAACCAATATCCTTGTTAAGTCCTAGGGAGGTTTTTGTTCTGAGTGTTATAATAACCTGCAACTCAGCAATTTGCCTTTCTAGTCTGTTCCTGAAGTTCCTTTGCAATAAAACAGCTACTTCGAGGTCACCCATTGAATGTCCTGGAAGATTCTCCTACAGGTTTCTCAATCTTGTGATTCTTGATGTCAGATTTATGTCCATTTATCCTTTGGTGTAGGATTTGACCTGCTTGCCCTAAGTGTGCATAGGCCTAGGGATTTTTTGCACACTGCTGATGACTAAGGTTTCCAGCTCTGGGTTGGGAAACTCCTGGAGATCTGTGGGGTGGAAACTGAGGATGATGGAATTTGGGGAGGGGCAGGACCTCACTCAGCAGGGTATAATGCCATAGAGGCCACCATCCAAAGCAGCCATTTTCTCCAGGGGAACTGATCTCTGTCTTCTGGAGAGCAGATGTCATTCTGTAATATTGTAAGGGCCCACCTGGAGGCTGGCAACCCTTCTGGCAAAAGCTGAAAGAAGTTTCAGTGGGCTAACACTTGTCCAAAACTGCAGGTGTTCTACAATGGGACAAGAATCTTTAGTCACTTAGCCATCTTGTCTATTTAATGTGAACTTTCAAGACCAACAGATGAGGTAATTCATGATTTTGCAGTTTAAAAGGCCACAGAAATAAAGCTTTACAGTTAATTGACCTAAAGCTTGCAGCCTTGTTGATTCTTTAGAATGAAAAAATCAAGACATTTACAGGGTTATCCCTATTTAAGTACCAAAAAGTTACAAAATAGTTAGCAGAGTTATAGGGTGTTATTTATAAACATTATTAAACAAAAGGCAAAAAGGTGAGCATTTTTCAGAAATGTAGAATATATAACAGTAATTTCAGCATTAAAACAAACTTTCATGGGTTTTGAGATTACATGTCAGGGATGGTATCAGTGTGTGGGTGGGGGACCCATATTACAAGTTTTTAATAGGCCCGAAAAAATAATGCTTGGGCCCTGGCCACAAGAGGGGTACAGCCTAGTTTAACACCCCTTCACCTTCAAGTCCTGCAGGCCTTGCTGTAGAACAGTTAAGAACATATTACAACCTATCTGAAAGAGATGTACATCATCATTTCTCTAAAGATGCGGCAGTGTGAATTTGATGCTCTAGTGGTGAATTACAGCCCCCCTATTTACCTTACACCTGATTTTATCCATGAGACTGGTTTGAGAGCCCCATTCCTTTCCACCATAACATTATCAACCTTGGAGACATGCATTTAATTGATTTAAAATCCTTGTGTTTCTTAAAGCTCTGTGAATAAGCAGGACATGAGACTCTAAACCATCTCCAGAACATTGGTACAGATAAGGTGGTAGTTAGTTCCACAGCAGCACTTCCCATACCACTCAGTATTGGAAAACTTGCTGATGCCCAACTTGACGCTGGAGCTGCTTGCCCTCCTTTGTGACCAGAAAAGTGTGGCTGCAAATAAGAATTTCTTGGTGGTTACCCCTACTGCCAGCACCTGTAACTGAAAACCATGAAAATGTCAGGCGCACACGATAGCCTCCAACAGGGAAAGTTAAACCAACTGGTCAAACTGTGTAGCTGAAATTAAGGATTGCAGTCCGACATAACTTTTATCAGGCCTAGATCCACCCCACCTGCCCACACCTCTTATTTATTGAGCGCTACAACCTAGGCTGAAAGCTGTGCATGCAGCCACAATTCAGAAGGTTTGAATCCTCACATTGGGAGGCCATATGATCTTCCCAACTGCAGCCCTGATCACTACTCCAAATAGGTAATATGTGACACACCCTGATGTTAGAACAATATACTGGGAGCCCTCCGTTCTTGCTCAAACAAGCTCTTTATCAGGCCCCGTTCTATTCCTCCAGCCAGGTGTAATTCAACTGTACGTTTTTGCACCTTCTGATCAGTCTTACATCCTTGCTGCCTGATCAAAACCTCACTCTTAAAGATGCCACTGGACTCACACTTCGTTCTGTTGCTTCAGACCAACACAGCTACCCCTCCTGAATCTATGACCAAAACCTTGTTCCTCGTAAATTGAACAGGCCTGAAGTAATAGGCCTCCTGAAATCCTACCTTGCTGGGGTCTCCCTAGTCCACCCTTCCATCAATTTCTTAATTCTAAAGTCACTAGAGGCATCTTCAAAGCTCTCTGCGTTGAATGAAAAGCTAAGGTGGCTAAGGTACATCCTGACTCCACTTATTTATTTTTCATTTCTTTTTATTGATGTCAATTGGAACTATGCTGTACCCCAACTTTTTTCCGCTTAGCTTGTATGCTGGTTTAATCCAGTCACAACTTGCCTTGCAAAGAACGTATTATGTTACTTGGGGTGAATCTTATCCAAAGTATATGCATAAGGACATAGGGATGCCAGCCTCCGGGTGAGACCTGGGGATCCCCAGAATTACAGCTCATCCCCGGACTACAGAGATCAGTCCCCCTTGAGAAAAGGGATACTTTGGAGGGTGGACTCTATGGACTTGTACCCCATTGAGGTTTCTGTCCTCCTCAAGCTCCATTCCCAAATCCCCAGGAGTTCCTCAACTTGGATCTGGCAACCCTTACTCCCCCATCACCTCCTGGTAGCCAGCAGAGACCTTGCAACCCTACTTTTATAAGATTACTTCACCATTTGGTAGCTTGGTGATATGAAATGAAAACTAGATGTGTGTGCATGTGTATGTATATATATATATATATATATATATATATATATATATATATCCTTATAATATTTATCTTTTGGTTTCATAAGATTCCATGCGCTCCCGTTGGCTGTAAAATGCCCTCCCTCAGCCATTGGCCCATCAGCCGCCACTCAAGAGTACTCGCGTGCCATTGGCCGGGTGCTGGGTCTGCTCCTCTTCCCCACCCATTCCCCCTTTTGCATGTCAGATTTACTGGCAGACCAGCTCTCTCTCCTGAGGAAGACAGTTCTCTTGACTCCTGTGAGGGACTGTCCCCTCAGTGGCTGTTGGTAGGCAGCCAAGCTTGGTTCTGTGAGTAAAAAAACAAAGGACTTTCAGCATAACCCCCTCCCCCGCCCATAACGCCCTCCTCAACGGCCACTTTCCTGTCAGAATAAATGGAAAAAAGCTCTTTCTCCTGCTTAGCTTCAGCATGGCTGGCTGGCTAACGAGGTGGGCCAGTGACCATCAAACCATTTTCTTCAACTCCCCGCTGTGTGGCTGACTTTCCCCTAGGGTTGCCAATCTCCAGGTAGGACCTGGAGATCTCCCACTGTTACAATTGACCTCCAGATGACAGAGATCAGTTCCCCGGGAGAAAATGGTTGCTTTGGAGGGTAGACTCTATGGCATTATACCCTGCTGAGTCCTTCCACACACACCCCAAATGCTGCCCTCCACAGGATCCACCCCCCCAAATCTCCAGGAATTTCCCTAATCAGAGTTGGCACCTGTACTTTCTCCTCTGTCAGTAAAAGGCCCTATGTTGGCCTTTGGGAGAAAACTCATTGGCCCCAGTCCTGATCAGGTTGCCAACTCCAGGTGGGCAATTCCTGGAGATTTGAGGGATGGAGCCTGGAGCCTGAAGAGGGGTGGCACCTCAGACAGGTACGATGCCATAGACTCCACCCTCCAATCCAGCCATTCCCTGATGGGGAACCATTGTTGCCAATCTCAAGGTGGGGGCTGGAGATCACTCAAAATTACAACTGCTCTGTAGGAGGGATGGGGGAGGAGATGGAAAACTAAAGGTAGGTTGATGGTTGGCTGGGAGGGAGATAGGGTTATCACCTCCAGGTTGGGAAATTCCTGGAGATTTGAGGGGTCAAACCTGGATAGGGTAAGTGTTGAGGAGGGGTGGGATCTCAGACAGGTACAATGCCATAGACTCCACCCTCCAAACCAGCCACTCCCTCCTGGGGAACCACTGTTACCAATCTTGGGGGTGGGCTGGAGATCACTCAAAATTACTACTGCTCTTCAGGTAGCAAAGATCAGTTCCTCTGGAGAAAATGATGGACTCTGTCATTATACCCTGCTGAGATTGCCACAGCAAATTGTCACTGAGTGCCCAAAGCCGGGGCACTCTCCCAGAGCCTCTTTCTAGAGCCTGTTGTATTTATTTCCACAACAGGCCTTATTCCTAGTATATATATATAAAAATAGAAAGGATAATTTCATGATGTCATTTGGTAAACTTAAATGTAAAACCAAAGGTCAGCGCTAAAATGCCATTTGAAATAAGAACACAAGAAGAGCCCTGCTAGATCATATCAGTGGTCCATCTAGTTCAGCATAGAAATAGACCAGAGATTTCAAGATGTACCACATCAGTGGGACGATATTCCATTTAAACTAGGCTTAGATGTAAATTATAGTAAATGGCCTCTGCGGCAGAGAACAATCAGTCAGACACATTTATAGTTAATCTTACAGATTGCCACAGAAAATAGAGACCCTATAAATAACATTTATTCAGATCATGGAGCAAAAGTCATCTGTATCCTTCAGTCCAAGTAGCTACCAAAGATATTCTCCAGAGGTAATGAATAGGGCTTAATATATGATATAATATACAATGTCATACATTTTCTTTTGACCTCAGGTACATAAATTTTGTTTCAGCTAGAATATTAAGTGTATTTTACTTCAAGGTAAACTGAAAGCATGGTCTGAACTCTAAGCCCTGTAAAAGCTTTTTTTGGAAAGTAAAATGTTGAACCTTGCAGAAATGTGTTTTGGGTATGATCAGTCTTAATAACGCGATACCATACAGAAGAATCAGCCCTGATCTGGATGGCCCAGGATTGCCCAGTCTTGTCAGATCTTGGAAGTTAAGCAGGGTTAGACATGGTAAGTACTTGGATGGGAAACCACCAAGCAAGTCGATGGTCGATACACAGAGGCAGGCAATGGCAAACCACCATAATCTCTTGCCTTGAAAACCCTACAGGGTTGCCAGCCATAAGTCAGCTGTGACTTGACAGCACTTTCCACCACCATCATGTAGAAGAGTTCCATTCTTACTAGCCTGCAAATCAAAATACAAGACCCTAATAAACTTGGTTTTTATTCTCGGAGACAGAGTCTAAATGTGCTATTTTCTATAGATACACTGTAAAAGGTAACAAATAGGGGTGTGCGTTCAGTATAAACTGAGCTGAATAAATACCTGAAAAATACTTTATCGGTATTTTGGGGGTATTTACTAAACCAAATACAGATTAGAAAATCTGATTTGGCTGCCAATATAGATGATATCAAAATATTTGGCTTTTATTGGGCTTTACAGAATAGCTGCTGTTGGAGAGGTTTAAACTTTAAAGAGCTACAAAGTTACCTCTCACTTCTCTCCACTCCTCTAGGACTCTTTCCCACCTTTTGCTCTGGTTTCCAAGGCAACAGAAGGAAGCGGGAAGAGGCATCTCAGCAGCCCAATGGCTCAAAGGGGGAGCTGTAGTGCCTTAGAGCCACTCACTGCAATGCATTTGCATTGCAGGTTTGCAACTTTGCAAGGTTGTTGCTGGCTTCTAACTATCTTGCCAGAGAATAGGAGGGAGGGGGAAGGAGCAGAGGCAATATGGCAAATAGGATTTCAGATTAGGGGGAAACACTGTTCCTTAGCCAATCATAGAACTTTTTTGAAATTCTTCTGTACATGGGCAAAGAGCATAAAAGCAAGGGTCTGGCTAAGCTAGAATCAATTGCTGAGAGAGGTTTGGAGAGTGTGCGGCTGGCTTTGGCTTTAGCTGCTGCTCTGAGCCTGACTCCTGCTGCCTGAGAGACTGCTGTGGATTTGGGTTCAGATCCTGCCTGCCTGCCTGGAGAAGACTGAAGACAGTGACTGATTTGACTTAACAGCATTGTTTTAAAAGTGTCTTATTTTACTGTTAGTTGTTCTTTAAACTTTGTGAGTGGTAAGTTGTGGATGGGGGGTCAGGTCAAGGGCCTCAGGCCTTTTTTGGTTCCCTTTGATTTTATTCTTAGGTTTTAGTTCCTTCTGGTTTAGTGCTTAAGTTTGGAGGTTTTTTCTTGTTGTTTTAGCCTGGTGGTTGTGTGGGGGAGGTGAGGCCAAGGCAAGTAGATTGTGCTGGGCAATACTGCACTGGTTCTGTTGTCCTTGCAACCCCCTTTCTCCTTGCTTGGATTGTGATTCTGTGTTTGACATCAGCCCTGTTGAGCTGATATTTGCCACAATGGCACTGAGTTCTACTGCTGGGCACTATTAGGTTGGCACTGGGTTCTGTTGCTGGGCACTAGTACATTGCACTGGTTCTGCTGTCCTTGCAGAGATGCCCCCCCATTTGTACTTCAGAGATTTTCAGATCTTAGTCCTGTTAGATTTTGGCACTGCCACAGTGGCACTGGTTCTGCTGAACAAATTGCACTGGTTCTGCTGCTGCTGGCCTTGCAAAAATGCCCTCATACATTTCACTTTCTACTGCAGAGATTCTCTGGGACATTCTGCTGGGCTTGTATTGCTTTGCTATTCCCCCCCATTGGAAACAATGGTGGGTGGGGCACCTTCTTTGGGTTCCCATAGAATTGGACCCCCTGGTCCAATCTTTTTGAAACTTGGTGGTTCTTGTGAGGACAGGCTCCAGCAGCTATGCTGCAAATTTGGTGCCTCTACCTAATGCCCCCCCCCAAGACCACTGAATATACCCCAGGAGAAGTTGTTCAGGGTGGTGAAAATGTTTTTAATTTGTTTGGTAATTTGTTTGGTAATTTGTGTATTTTTAAAAATTTCAGTTTTGTTAATTGGACTACTATTTATGTCCTTGCAACTTGGGTGCTACATATTTGATGCCTTGAATACAAGGCAATAAGGTGGGATTTAAATGTTTTAAGTTAATTACAGTATATGAAAGTTATAACCAAGAGTTATAAAGAAGAGGCAATGATAGGAAAGTGGGCTATTTTTTTCTTTTTCATCGTGTACTTTTCCAGGTCACAGAATCAATCCCAGCAGCCTCTATTTTGGATTGACTCTGCGATACGTGGCATGAAACACTGGCAATGATTCCTATGCCACACAGTGGCCGAGAGGGAGCAGCTTTTGGATAGGGCCCCAGCACACACTGTCTCCCCACTTCCCATAGAACATGATGAAGGATGCTCTGCTGATCATTAGTGACAGTCTGAGCTGGCTGTCAGGATCAGAAAAAAAACAGCTGGGCACCCAATACGGAAGAAGTGTAGTTGAGGGATGGGAGAAGATTAATGACAGGGCTGGATCAGGCAGCAAGAAAGAGAGTTTAAATATAACTAAAGACTTCCAGCTGGAGTCCCCCTCAGCAGATAACAGGTTGTGTATACAATGAATCTTCAGCAGAAGCTTCGCATTTCCCATCCATTCATCACTCTTCTCTCCCCTGCCCTGTGAACTGCTCACTGCTGAACTATCATGCAGACTGCTGTGAAGGCAGAACAAGGCCAGAAGGAGTGGACCGTGGCCACTGTAGAGGAATATCCAGTGCCTGGTGGCTGTACTGGCAGCGAGTGAAGTACTCTGCCTAAAGACAGACATGATCCATGACCTTTAATCTGTCCCTGTGACATTTATTTCATCTTGCTCATTGAGGATGCAAATAATAATTACTGAGCTTCAGTTTAACCAACCACCAAATCTACCATCAGTGATACCTTCTTGTTAATATCTTTCCCATTTCAGGCATCTTTGGATACAACATTATAAACAATTCCACATCACTTCTTCCAACAAACTAGACAGAAGTGTTGTAATACGGAACACAATAAATGTCTGTTTGCCCTAGAAGACCCTGGACAGCCCTTTAGATCCATTTTCTACAAACAGCATTATCTTCAAAGCAGTTATAAACCTGGAAGAGGAAGGAAATAGCCATGACCTTTAGCATCTTAAAAGAAGCCAAGGCCCACAGTTAAAATATCCATAACTTCCCAGAAGTGGAAAGAAGTTAAGCATTATTACCAGCTGTCAGCACCTGAAAAAACTAAACAGAATAGCTAGAGGAATGAGATATGGAAACTAATGGGGGGAATTATATGTGCCTGCATACTTAATTGCTGAAGTGTCATGGGTTATATGTTCTACCAAATTAACCACCTCTAAGGAAATAAGTGCTTTGGGATGAAATGTACCTGTCTGCATGTGAACAAGGGCATTTAAAAGAAAGTAAGCAAGAAAGTAAGATTCCTACAGATATGAAGTGTAAGAATAATTAACTCACAGATTACTTAATCTGCTTTTACAGTTTTGTAAAACACCACAGTGGTTCAGTATAACCATCCAAATAAAGGGCCATGTCACACACTATGAAGTCCTCATGTCTGCCTTGGGTTTTGTCCATAGATTTGCCCTGGGAGTTCAGTGCTTGAAATTTAATTCCTAGGTGTGTCAAGGCCCCATTTACTTTGGGATTGTAGTGTGCAGTGATAAGGGGCTTCTACCTCCCTCCACATACCATTTTCCTAATATAAAATGGCCCCAAGGACCTAATGTTTGCCCCACCAGAGTATCTTGCATGTAGTCTATCAAGTAAAAAAATGGCACACGGGGGAAGGCTTAAGTCCCCTCTCCCCATGCACCATGCTGCCAATCCAAAAAGCAGGCTTGTACATGCAGAATTAAGTTCTAAACAAAGAACTCCAAGAGTATGTCTGTTAACAGTATCCAAAGTGAACACAAGGAGTATATGAAGACTTTGTAACCTATGAATCATCATCAGTTTCTTCTAGAAGGCCTTCAGAAGAGAAGGCTTCAAAACTATGGTTGGAGGCAAGGAGACCAAGCAGGGACTTGTGGTCGGTTGCGATGGTGAAGGGGCGGCTGTACAGGTAATCGTGGAACTTCTTTACTCCCACCACAATCGCATGGGCCTCTTTGTTGATCTGGGAGTAGTTCCACTTAGCTGACGACAGGGTCCTTGAGTAGTAGGCCACTGGTACCTCTCTCCCATCTGGCAGCTGATGGCCCAGGACTGCACCAACACCGTAGGGAGAAGTATTGCACGCCAAGACAACTGGCAGCATCCCGTTGAAATGGGCAAGGACGTTGTTCGAGGTAAGTAGCTCCTTTATAGCCCGGAAAACAGTGGTCTGCCACTGGCCCCACACCTATGGGGCCTTCTTGTCAAGCAGGCAGTGGAGTGGCTCCACGAGCATGTCTTTAGGGGGCAGAAAGGAGTGGTAGAAATTCAGAAGCCCCAAGAAAGCCTGCAGCTCAGCCTTGGAAGTGGGAGCGGGTGCGTTTGTGATGGTGCAAACCTTGTCGGGGGCGGATGGATGCCATCAGCATCCACGGAGGACCCCAGGAACTCTACAAGGGGAACCCCCAGGAGGCATTTCTCTCAGTTCACTTTCAGCCCAGTGGAGTCAAATCGCTGCAGCACAGCACATAGGTGGATGGCAAAGTCCTCTTCTGTGGGGGCAGTGATCAATACATCATTGAAGAATGGTTGGACCCTAGGGCAGTATTCCCTCCAAGCTGAGTCAGTGTGAGCTAGCTCAGAAATTTTTAGCCCCCGGATGACACATTTTTGCCTTTTCTCAGGAACGATGGGTCCAGAGCAAACTGATTTTTGCAGCAGCCAAATCACTCACTCACAACTTTAATGCCAGGAGCTCACAAAGCAGAATTTTTGCTCACAAGACTCCACAACTTAGAGGGAGGATTGCCCCAGGGATGCCTTTCAAAAGAGAGTCCATCAAGTTCTGGAAGATCCCTGGGTCCATGCTCATCCCAAACTGCAACTGCTTGACTCTCAAAGCACCCCGGTGTGTGACAATGGTTTGTGCCTCAGCGACTGGCTTGTCCACTGGGAGTTGCTGTTATGGTTGGGCCAAGTCCAATTTACCGAAGACCTTGGTCCCCACCAATGTCGCTAGGACAAGGCTGACCACAGGCACTGGATAACTGTGGTCCCTCAGCACCTTGTTGATAGTACATTTGTAGTCCGTGCAGATGCAGATGTCCCCATTTGGCTTAATTGGGGTTATGATGGAGGTCTCCCAGGCGGCATGGGAAACCAGCTCCTTGCATCACCAAGCGGTGCAGGTCCACCTCAGTTTTGGGCTTGAGCGCAAATGGAACTCTCTGGGCCTTGAGGTGGATGGGCTGCACCTCGGGGCTAAGTTGGAACAATACAGGGGGCCCTGTATTTTGGCCGAGGATCCCATTGAAGATGGCAGGAAACTTGTCATACACATTATTGAAGCCTGAAGGCTGCATGTAGTGTACCCCTGTTACTCTGAACCCCAAGGGTGCAAACCAGGTCAGTCCAAGCAAGCTTGTGAGCTATCCTTCAACCACCAACAAGTCCAAAATTCCCTCAAACTCTCTGTATTTCACATGGAATTTGCGCCACCCTTTAATGGCCACCTCGTTCTTTTGAAAGTCCCAGAGAGTGAAACCAGCAGGTCGAAGGCAGGGACCCCCCATGGACAGAGCCTCCGGAGAGTCTCTTCTGAGATTATATAGATGGACCCCATTCCCAGTTCCATCTTGCAAGGTACCCCCTCTATCAGCACAGTTACTTTAATTTTATCAGGGGTGTTCTGGAGCAAATTCAGTACCTGATATTGATGGACAGCGGTGGTGTGCAGATCCGCTGATTCCTGATGCATGGCAGCGTGTCTCTGGGCTCCCTTGGAGTGGCAGGCATGGACAATGTGGCCTGTCTTGCCGCAGGCCCTGCAGGCAGTATATTGGAAACAGCAGGACCAATGCTCATGGGCCTCTCTGCAGCTGGCGCAGGATGTCGATGTAATGGTCTTTGCTGGATGAGCGGTGGCAGCAGAAGGTCACAAGTCGCAGTGAGCTGGGTGGCAAATCTGATGGGTCTCTTCTTTATCTGATGCCTCAGAAGCCACTGGGATGGAAGCCTGATGTACAGCAGTGGTCTGGCCATCTCACCAGGATTTCTCGAAGGCGGTGGCCTTGTGTAGTGCCTTTGCTAGTGTGAGGTCCTCATGGCCGATGAGCTTTTGGCATAGTTTTTCCTCTCGGATGTCCATCACAAACTGGTCTAGGAGGTCGTTGTCGAGATTCAGGAACTCTCATGTGAGGGCCAACACGAAGTTGGCGGCCGTCTTGTTGGACTTTTGCTGGTGCATGTAGGAGTCCACATGGTGTGCCATCTTCATGGGCTGAGGTGTGAAATGGCCAGCGAGTGCTGCAATGAGGGCGTCATAAATGGCCGCCTCAAGCGTGGTGGGCATGATGAGGCCCTGGATTAGCCCCAAGATTGTGATCCTGCAGGAACTGAGCAGGAGAGCCTTCTTCATCTCTTCAACCTTGATGTCCTGGAACAATAGAAAGTACTTAGGCCACTCCACCCAGGTTTCCCAAAACTCTGTGTGAACAGGGTCAAATTCCAGCAGATGTCCTGGAGCAGCAGCCATGGTCCCAGTTGCAATGCAATGCATGTGGCACTGAAGCTGATGCGTGGTGTGGTGCAGATGGGCACTGGGCTGGCTCAACAGGATCCCATCCTCATCACCACTGTTAAATAGTGAGTTCCATGGATGAGCAGACCCCAAGTCTAGTGATTAGCTCTACTTTATTAGTGATTTCAGCAAGAGCAAGATAGAACTCCAGGGCTGCAGCCCTGTTTAAACAGCATGCAGTTGCCACACCCAAACACACCCCACTCCCAATGATAGGCTATTTACATAACATTATTTCTTGACTGGTTACTTCCAGAGTCCTGGTGGACTATTGTTCTTGGGCTCCAAGTTCAGCCCATCTCTGATAGAACAGTCCTGGAATATTTTAGTCCCAATATATAACAAGAACCTTGCTTGCAAACACCCCAGCCCTTCTCCCATCTGTCACCTATAGCTGCAAAAGCAGCATTTGCAGAGATTGCTAATCCTCTGGGCACATGCATGGTGGCAGAAAAATAATAACAAACCCCAACAACACGTTGCAACTGCCAGACCATATGGCTCTAATCTTCAGCCCCCAAAACAGTCACCTTTTTCCAGATCTCGGTCTGTATTTTCTAACAACTCTAACAAAGCAAAGCACACACCTGGAGTGGGTGGGGGGGGGAGAAGGACAGTGAGGAATACCCTTGACTTTTCACACAAATCTCCAAAGTTGAAGACTTTTCTTTTTCCCCACTTGCAGACATAATTGTAACCGGAGGGTGCAGCGGGTGTGCTATGAAGTAGATTCCAAAAGTGTGAATGCCAATGCAGACCACAGAGAGCGAGTGAGCGAGCACTCTGGTGGGTGGTCAAGGCACCCTTGGCTGCTCCATGGCTAGGGAAGCAAGAAGGCAATTCTAAAGTGAGCACAAGTGGGCTGCTGCCGCCAGTGGTGCCACTTGCCAGCCTGGCCAAGCTGCAAGCCCACCATGCCCTGGCCACCACTGCCTGGATGCATGACCCTTGGCCACTCACCCAGCAAGAACAGGCAGTGGGTCTCCCGCTTCTTGGCTTTCCATGACTTGTCAGTACTTTTGCTCTGCTTCTGCTCAGCTTTGATCTCATGCTCCAAGACCTCCACATCTCCTGGCACGTAGGGAGGGATTGGCAGATGGGCACAGCCAGGCAGCCTGAAGTGGAAGGAGTGGCTTTTTGCCCTATCCACTTCATTCATGGGGGAAGAAGAAAGCCCCTCAGCAGTCAAAAGGATGGTTCCCTCCACTTCTCTCCCTTTCGCCACTTGTTTGCAGGCCGAATTAAAGCTCCGGGCAGGCTGGTTCTGGCCCATGGGCGATAGGTTTGACACCCCTGATATAGAGATTCATGAAATGTGTAGGATTCTATAATTCTTTGGAAGATTTCCCCCCAGTGATCTCAATAGTCAATTGACTTCTGGAATAGGAGGCTAATTATAGCCAAAGGCTTCAAGTTCTAGGTGCCCTTTTACTTTATTTCAATGTCATCCTGCCAACTGTTTCACTGGTGAACCAGGGTTTCCAAAATGGGACAGAAGACTGCAAGTGGAAGAAAATTTGCACAAAATTTGACTGCACACAATGTTGAGTTCTTCTCTGCCATGACTGCATATGTGGAATGTTGTCCAAGCAGAGGTATTTAGTATAATCAGACTCATACAACTCTGATATTCATTTAGCTCACTGTAATAATTTTCTGATAAAAATTGGTGATATCCATCTTTATTTGGATGCTGAAATGGTGAGAAGAGTGCTTAACTCAGAGAGAAGGAAAAGGGGATGAGAAATACTTCGGTGTAATAGAAATGCTTACCCTCCACAGTATTACTATGAAATAATAAGGTTTGCTGCAATAAAGCTGGAAACTTATACTTACCAGTTTGCATATACTTAAACTGAGTCTGAGAGAACAAGGCCTAGGTACATGACAGAGTTTCAGTCCCTTATCCTAACTCAGACACATTCAAGAACCAGTGTGGAGTGGTGGCTAGACTGTTGGACTAGCGTCTCAGACGCACAGGTCTGAATCCCTACTCTGTCATGGAAGCTTTCTGGGTGATACACTCTCAGCATATGCCTGCCAGGGTTATTGTGAGGATAAAACGAAGGAGAGGTAAATTATGTAAGCTGCCTTAGGTTCCCACTGGAGAGAGAGGCAGGGTATAAATGAAATGAATAAATATACATTCCCATTATGAAGTTTTGGTTCCAAGTAGTTAGCTCAGTACCATTTGATTTGGCTGGTGGTATCTCTCAAAGTCATCAGACTGATGTATTTCCAAGTTCTAAGACTCCGTCTGTTCTCAGCCCTGTTACCTAAGCTGAACTGAGTCACCAAACTCACTGAAACACCTGTGTAGGATTCTGACTAGACCTGTGTAGGGCTGCACTGCTAATTGCCTTTTAGCTCATGGTATCACACCACCTGCAATAGAGGAATTAAATACACACCCTGGCATATGTTTACATTCCACTGTTTTTCCGTTCACAGATTGTTCAGATAAAATATTTATTGTTTGCATGAAAGTTTCCTTTGAAGTCATGGTTGCCCAACGTGCTTCTTTCTCACACAATGCCCCAGGCCCTTTCCTGTATTTTAGTTCTCCTGACCCAGCAGAATTCAAACTTGTCCTCTTGCTAGCACAACCCCATACATACTCTGATTCCTGCCTATAAAATTAAATTGGGGGGACGGATGGAACATACCTCATTTATGCCACTTTCCCACAGTTGGGCCATATTAATCTTCATCATGTTTTTCACTGGATTTCTACCAGGGTGGCAATTGACCCTGTAGAGTCACAGGAAGGACTTAGAACACAGAACATCTTGTGTCTGTGTAACTGCTGATATACAAAAAAGGCATTTATCCTCTCATCACACCTAACTTGCCTCCTCCCTATTACTCACTTTTGGAGTGTGAAACCACAAAAGAGTGTAGAGTCACACCAGAGAAGGGGATTTTCTGTGTCCCAGATTCTCACAGATTTTTCAACGGTCAGCTAGTTCATTTAAAAAGCCATGCTGACATTAGAACGAAAAGCACCGCTGACCCTGCCTAACACCACCTGCGGATCCTGTACAGATCATATGTAAAATCTGTTTTCTCTGCATGAATGCACAAGGTATTTTAAAATACTTTTTAGTTTTAAGTCCTTTTGTTCAACTGAATGAAAACACACATGCATTTTCTCCCCATTTTACCGTGCCACCATTTTACACTCTTGTTGGAACTTAAAGACACCTGCAAGGAGAAACAGAGGTATAGAATGAAATCAGAGTGGGCAAAGGACTCTTTTGGATCTATCAATCCTGTCGCTTCTTTGGAGTCAGCCCAGGCTCATGATGGGTCATGTTGTGGGGGTAGAGATACCATTGCTAAGTGGAAATCAGGATTCTTGAATGAGCCAGTATATGCTACTAAATAAAAAGTGCAGATTTTTACTCACTGTTGGACCCAGATATCTGATTTAATTTATGTATCCCAGTATTTATGGGGTTGCCAACCTCAAGGTGGTAGCGGCTGATCTGCAGGCAACAGACATCAGTTCATCTGGAGAAAATGGCTGCTTTGGAAGGTGGACTCTGTGGCATTAAACCTGATTGAAGTCCCTCTTCCTTCCCAAACCCCGCCCTCCTTGTGCTCCACCTTCCAAAACTCCAAGTATTTCCTGATCCAGAGCTTGCAACCCTGAGTATTTATTAGGCTGCATTCAGTACGTGTTTTCTCAGCATATATAATACAACAGTTGTTAATGTTTGACAAATTTCACCAAATACTGGAGGATATTATCCAGCTGTAGTAATTCAGGTTTGGGAAGCTTAATTTTTATAATGCCTTGGAAAATATGCAGAATTATAGTATCTGTATGTTATATATCCATGTAATAAAGTAATACAAAATTAAATTTAGGATTTCAAAAATTCTTTAATAGGTTTTTGAAGGAAAAAAACAAAGCAGTTAGCATTTGGTGAAAAGTGTAAATAAACATCATCTTCCTTCCAACAGCAAGTTACTCACTCACTGTAAGGCCAGCTGTTTTATAAGATCTATTTCCATCTGCTTAACCTCTGAGGCTGTTTTAATTTGCAAAACCTGGTAAGCTTTTGGGGGAAGGCCTTTAGATTCAGTATGATTTCTCTATAACAGACTGTTTTCACACACAAAATGCAGAAAAAGAGTTACTGTTCTTTTTCCTTTTTGCAGTTTTCACTTTGCATTGTTCATGAAAAAATATAGTGAGAGATGACAAGAGGAAATCACAACCCCCTTGCCCCATAAATAGGTTGCTGCTGCCCATCTATAAACTCCACCTGCTGACACACAGTCATGGGTAGACACACTAATATCACCCTAGGGAGGAAGAGGGAAACCAACAGTGAGACAGGAAGAGGTTTGGCAAGATACAAGTGAGTGTGCAGGAAGCAATAAAAGTCTGTAGAGAAGGCGGCAATTGAGTGTGTGAGTTAGTGAATCCACTAGGGTGTGATCTGTTGGTGGGGGAAGAAAAGATTGCTGGTCACTTCTGTAAGTTTATCCAGATTCACTTCAGTTTTCACTGTGCACTCATTTCCATTTCAGTCAGCATACAAGTCAAAGCCTTGGGCAAGTAGGAAAGGAAGACATTTCCATGGCCTGTTTTTAGTTGTGGTTTCATAAAATTGAATTAGGCCTAATTTGTTCTTTGAGTTCTTGCCTACAGCTAGCTTTAGCAGACAGGTGGCATGTTGCAGGAGGGCTGGGCTGGGCTGACAATTTGGGCGAGGCCCCAAAGCTGTCTGGACATGTAGGATTTGTCTGTGCAAAACTAAATCCAAGTTGTTAAAGTTTAAGTAGGGCAGGCAGCAAAAATAGGATTTTTTTTCTTTAAAATTGCCTTTATTGGGAGACCAGTCCCCCAAATTGATAAAAGGAATAAGGCCACTCTCAACTTTAATGTGCCATGTTCTGTAAAGCAGGTCCAAAAAGTCAACCTGAAGCATATGTGATCAATAGCAGCCGACTCATGTTCATGATCAAGGAAATATGAAATTAACTTTACTGGCCAACGATCATGGCTTCTGTTGCAGGTAGAACACCTTGGTGGTTCTGAGAAAGATGTTTGCTTATTCAGCCTTCCCCCAAAGTTTATGAAGTCTTCACAAACTGTGTGACCATTTCCACAGTGTGAAATTCTCCACACTGACATTTAAAAACAGCACATTATGTGAAATTTTCCACAGTGGACTTTTCCTCACCAGGTGCAAACTGAAGTTTTTTCCTTATTACGCTGCATTTTCGGAACTCGCTAAAACTGGGAATTCTGAAAATGCAGGGTAAGAAGGAGAAAATGTTGGGTTTGCAGCTGGTGAGGAAAATCTACTGCAGAAAATTTCATACAACATGCAGTCTGAAAAATATCAATGTGGGGAATTTCACTGCTGTGGAAATGATCTGGGGGTGGGGGTGGAGATGCACATCAGCACTGCTGCCTCTATTCTTCTCTGTCCATAAACTGAAAGAACAAAAACTGGGGCAGCTCCTCGATGAGAAACTTGCAGACTACAATATGCATCCCTAGAATCATAGGAATTTCTAGGGATGGCTTTAAACAAAATATAACAGCAACTTTCCCAGCATTTTTAACTCTGGATATTCCTATTCTTTTGCTGTCATTTTCATGAGTCAGGGAGACCTACATTATATCTAGAGATTTTTTGTTTTGTCTCACATAAAAATAAATTACTTTCTTCATATCCAAGATTGTTCCTTTGGTTCTGTATTATTCCACTGCACAAATTGTAGCACCTCATTTCAGCCTTTTTAATACTTCCCAATCACTGACAAACCTTTTAAGATCTTACCTCTCTACTACCATCGCAATTCTGCCCGTGTCCTGCCATGAACCTTGTCTGCTTCTCCTCCCCACTCAGAAGGAGACAAATCTGCCTGTTTCTTTCCTGAGGGAAAAGCAGCCACAGACTGGGTGTGTGTGTTTGGCTGCTGCTATCAAAGCTAGGCTTGTGGTGGATGATGCATTGTGCTGGGAACACCCAGGGATTGCCTTGCCAGGAGCTGAGGGCAGGGCAGGGAATAGGAAAATGCTCTAAAGGGATTCTCTACATGCTACACTCTAGAGTAGGGCTTCTGCCTGCTTTTTCCAGAGATTGCATAGAGACATACCTCCCTACAGCAGTAAGCATGGGTTTTGCAGGAGTTCTGCTTCCACCTCTGTTTCTCTACTGCCATGTGTATCAGGCTCCAAGTCCAGTGCAGATTTTTGCTCCCATCCCCCTCCAATTCAATCAGCCTTTTTAAAAAAGCTTTTTATTTATTAATTAATTTGTTTATTTTAGGTGTTCATCATGTTTATCCTGCTAAACATTTATTTGGCACTTTGAGGTGGGGCTGCAGCTCAGTGGCAGAGCATCTGCTTTGCATGTAGAGGGTCCCAGATTCAAACACTGACATATCTAGTTTAAAAGGTTCCTGCAGTAGGTGATGAAACCAGAGATCCTGAAGAGTTGCTGCCAGTGAGAGTAGGAAATACTTTTTTTTTTTTTATCAAAACCCTCCTAAAAAGGAGAGGAATTTATTCTTTTTATAAATAGAAAAAGGTAGGGTATATAGAGGGATAAAGAAAAGAGCGGAGTGAGTATTCTGTTAATAAAGGTTAGTTTAAATCAATATAGATACAGTTTTTGGCAATCTCCGTGATTTGAGAGTCTTCTTTTCATCTAACAAAAATTCAAAATAACTCTGTTAATGAGGTTAGTAATGTCCTTTGGGGTTAATTATTAGTCATCTCCTTTTTGACGTTTCCCGAACAGTTATTTCTTAGGTTGTCTTCCTTTGGTATCCCTCAAGTTATAGGATGGGCCACCTTTGGTTTTCACTTCTCCCGCTCCGGCACCTCCCTCCTCTGGGCCGCTGTCATCTTCACTACTCAAATCTGTCCACGTTGCGAGTGCTGCCTCTTCCTCTGGACTGGCGTGTCTCTTCAGAAATTCCTGCGCCTTGAAGATGGAGTCAATCTTCTCTCTTTTAACCTTGTACTTGAACAAAAGGCCTTCAGGATAGGTCCATCTGTATATGACCTGTCTTCTTTGTAGAAAAGTGGTCAATCCTTTATAAGCTTTCCTTTTCATCCGGATTTCATAAGGCACATCTTTCAATATTCTGATGGTCTGCTCCCCAATTTTCAAGGGCACCGCTGCAACTGCACGCAAGATTTGATCTCTGGTACTTTGCTTGACAAACTTGACAACCACTTCTGCTGGCAGATTATTTTTTTTTGTAAATGTGGAGTAGGCCCTATAGACCTTATCCATTTCTTCTTTTAACTCACGCTGATCTCTGCCAGTTACGGGTGCCAAGGCATTCGCAAGTATAGATCTGAGATCTTCCTTCTCTTCTTCTTTAATGCCCTGAAATCGAAGAGTCAGATTCGATTTTTCCATTTGCAACATCAAAATTCTTTTTTCTTGCACATCCTGATGCTTTTCTAACTTGTTGACCCTTTTCTTCACTTTTCCGATGTCTTCCGACGAGACCAAACATTTCTGTGCGATCTCCTCCATCTTCTTTGACGTCTCTGTTAGTTGCCTCTGTTGACTGTTGAGAACACCTTCCATATTAGTTAAGGTTTCGCTGATTTTCTGTATTTGGACCAGCAGAGGGTGCAGTAGCTCGCTTGTCTGTTGACTGACAGTCGGCTCTGGAGGGGGATTACCCGGACCGGAAGTCCCACCTCCCTTCTTCTCAGTTTTCAAAGGGACCTTCTTCATGGCAGACATTTCTTGTATTTGTTTACTTTATAAAAGTTCGTGACGCGTCGCTCAGGAGTCCCGCTAACTCATTCGCTTCAATGGCACCCCAAAGGTAATTTCACCAACCCTTCTTCCCTTTCATCCCCCTTAGCTTTCTTATGCAAGTCCCGCTTCTCAGTGGGGGGGGGATTCCCCTCCTCCCAGCCGCTTATTCGCTTACGGGGGAAGGGCTCGGGTTTCGCTTCAGATTCAGACCTCCAACTCACGGTTCCTGCCGTTTCTTCTTTTTGCTTTAATTCATCGCTGTTCCTCACTCCTGTTGGAAATTGGTGGCGTTGCTAAGTCCCATTACAGGCACACCGCAGCGGGGCCGATTGGGGTGGGGAGAAAGCCTCAATTTCCCGGCTGTCTGCCGGCAAAGAGGCTACTCCCCAAGCGCCCCCGGTTTGGAGCCTTTGCCTAAGGCTCACTAGGGTCTTGCAAACCTGCAAAGACCCCCCCAAACTGCGTGTGGGCTAACCACCTCCGGGGGCTTCCCGAAAGGTGGCTGCCATTCGCAACGCCGGAAACCGAAACCGAGAGTAGGAAATACTGAGTAATGGTCTGCGCAGTATAAGGCAGGTTCAGGTTCTTGTTTTTAATAAACCAAACCAAACATTGCTTCCAGCGCAGGATGGTGTGCCTTTACAGTTGCTAAAAAAGCCAGCTAATCAAGTTTTTTTCATAGTAGGCTGGACAGAAGGAAGGGACACTGCCCTTCCTGAACAAGCCAATCATCTTGTGCCAAAAAGACAAAAAACCAATTGCTTGTGAATTTAGTTTTTGGAAGTTTGTGCACCTGTCCAAATAGGGCTGTGGATACACAGCAGCCTCACAGCTATGAAGTCAGTAGGAAGCCTAATGCAAGTAGTATTTTGAGTAACCGACAATTAGATGAGTTTATCAGTCCAGGAAGAAAAAAATGTATACAGGTTCCTCAAATTCAAAGAATCCATCTGCCTGTTTTCAGACAATCCCTTGGTTTACTTGGGTATTGAGAACATTCTCCATTGAGAGCTAAGAACATGCAATCTGGTGAGGTACCATTAATAATTTGAACCTGTGTCCACCCAAGAACTCCTTGCTCTTGCTATATGGCCTCACTTACAAAATGAAGAGTAGTGGTGGTGATGGAATTAAACTATGCTGGGTTGTTGTTGCTCAGTCACACGAGTCTAACTCTTTGCAACCCCCAGGCCTTTTTTTAGGAAAAGCCCAGCAGGAACTCATTAGCATAATAGGCCATACCCCTGACAGCACGGCTTATTAGCATATTAGGCCACACCCCCATATTATCAGAAGTGTGGTCATCCAGCCACACCCACCTTTTGCTTCTTATTCTGTTTACTTTGTTGTCAAAACCCAGGGCTTTTTTTGTAGCAAGAACTCCTTTGCATGTTAGGCCACAAAGCCCTAATGTAGCCAATCCTAATGAGTTTCTGCTGTTGGGTGTGGCCTATTATGATAATGAGTTCCTGCTGGGCATGGTCAACTTGGGAGCCAGCCAGAACTCCATTCCTGTGCATTCCTGCCCAAAAATAGCCCTGGCAACCCCCATGGACCACTTCACACCAGGCCCTCCTGTCTTCCACCGTCCTCCAGAGTTTGTTCAATTTCATGTTCATTGCACTGATAACACTGTCTAACAATCTCATCCTTTGCCATCTCCAGTACCGTCTCTGTCCCATGGCCTGGTTGGAAACCAGAGTGGAAGGGGTCTAAAGCGGAGGTGTCATCCAAAAAGCCCTGCAGCTGACTCGCCACTACCCTCTAGATTAGTTTGCCCAGATAGGGCAAACTGGATGCCAGCCAGTAGTTAGCCAATTCAGCTGGATCCAAAGATGACATTTTTAGGAGAGGCAGACCACAGCCTCCTTTAGTGCATGAAGGAACAGTTGAAAATCTCCCTTAGTGCAACCTGTTGTGACTAGCTTTAATTAGCCATGACAGGCATGGATCCACGCTACAAGTGGTTGGGTGAACAGATGAGAGCAATTTGTCAACCTCCTCTACGCTGAGTGGACTGAAATAATCCAAAACTTGACAAGAAGATGCGCATGGAGCCTCGAGTTCCCTTACCATCTCAACTGTGGTGGGGAGGTGATAGTGGAGCAACAAGACTTTGTCTGCGAAATAACTCACAAAAGCCTCACAGCCAATCTCCAATTCCTTATCATATGATCTGCCCTGTGGCAGAGTAGTAATAGACCGGATTGTTCTAAATAATTGGGCTGGGTGAGAGCTCGCAGATGCAATTGTGGCCGTGTAGTATTGTCTTTTTGCAGCTTTGACTGCCATCTTATAGGATCTCATAAATGTCCTATAGGATGCTCTTATAGCTTCATCCTGAACCAGCTGCCACTGTCTCTCTAGTGTGTATTGCAAGGTCTAAAGTCAGTCATTATAGGGTTAATGTGCTTACCTTGTGTGCTATTGTTTAGACTGACCTGGAAGGGAACCTAGCAGAAAGCCAATAGAAAGAAAGCCCAGGATACTGAAGCCTATTTACTAACAATCATTGGTTAATGCATTCAGGTGATTTCCTTCTAGGGGTCAAGAAGAAAGAAAGAATCTCCATTACTATCTGTGCGTCTGTTGTTGCAAGCACGTAGTTTTAAGGGTTTTTGTTGTTTTGTAGATTTCCTGTGCACCCTTTCCCTTTAGAAATAAAGATTTTTACATAGAAAAAAATGCCTCCTCTCCAGTGAACAAAGATCCATTGCAAACTCTGAATATTTAACTATTTTTACCAATTTCCCAACAACCTTGAGGTTGGCAGCCCTAACAGAGAGGGGGGAAATGCTGTACGTTGGTAGAAAGATGGAGCACCTTGGGGCTCTAGCTCTCTTTGGCTCAAGAGATGATGTGGGGTTGCTGATTAACTGCAGGTCGGAAGGTTGGTAGTTCAGCAGTTCAAGACCTGAGTGCTGCATGACAGAGTGAGCTCCCGTCTCTGGTCCCAGCTCCTGCCAACCTAGCAATTCGAAAGCAAGAAATTGCAAGTAGATAAATAGGTACAGCTTTGGTGGGAAGGTAACAGTGTTCTGTGTGCCTCGGCGTCTAGTCTTGCCAGCCTCATGACCATGGAAATGTCTTTGGATAGCGCTGGCTCTTTGGCTTGGAAGCAGAGATGAGCAACCACACCCTAGAATTGGATTTGACTGGCTTTCGAGCAAGGGAAACCTTTACCTATACCTTGTATCCACCTATGCGTTGCTTGTATTTTTGCAACAAATACAACATAAATCTCTTGTGTTCTCTCATACACAGGAAATCAAACTGAGGCAGCACGTCACTAGTCACTGTTCAGAGAAATAAGGGGTGTGTAATAATACTGTAATTGACTTGTGTCCATAAATCAAAAAGAGCCTTTTATTCAGCACCTCTTTCGGCACTTTACTGAAGGTAATCTTAGCATTATTCTTTGTTAGTGATGGGTGAACACTCCCATGCTCCCTGAAGATACTAACATTTTTGCAAGTGTTCTTGTCAAGTACTCAGAAATTTCTGACAGGCATTTGTGAGTATTCAAGGGGGTACATGCAAAGTACACGCACAAGAGGTGAAATGTCACCTCTTCTCTGTCCCCAAAAGAGCTCAGCTCATGTCCAGGTCTACCACGAGCTGCCTTGAACCACGAGAAAAGGTGGGATATAAATGCTTTAGTAAATAAATACATTTTAATCAGACATAAATTGCAAGTTCCCCACAAAGAACTCTGATTCCTAGTGCATGGGAGGCCCAATTAACATTGGGATCTTGCTGCATGAGGAGAGGATTCTTAAGCCTTTCCCGCCATTTTTCCAACCCGAAATGGTCCTTGAAATTGCTGTTCGCCCCACCATGGGATCAACATATACTGAAGGGTTACATGCTGATTTCTTCAGAGGCTGTTTTAGGTCAGGAAAATTGAATGAGTCAGGTTTATTGCACCCTCTCTCGGTGTGCCACTGTCCCTGTCTGAATTGTGCCCCCCACACCCAATAATCGAGTTTCCAGTGGAGAACATCTGACTGAAAGTTCTCATGATGGACCCAGATGTGACCCAAGGACTTTTTAAATGTATTGTTAGGTCCCTGGCTGTAAAGCTTGCCTTTCCAGTGGGGGAGAGTAACCTGCTGAGGGGAGGGCTCTTTAAACAGGGGACAGGCTCTAACCAAGGTTTATCTTTCCTATAAATTATCTTCCCACACCTTCACAGCATGACTTACTGCCAGGGTTGATAGAAGCTGCAGTTTCTGTGGTCTCCTGAGTCGAATCAGAATGCTGAGAACACTGAAGCTCTCCTCGATCCCATCAATTGGCTGTGTTTTGAGCATGCACCAGCAGCAGCTTCTGGATGGCTGCCTATGTGATGATGAGTGCTGTCAACTGTGCAAATATATTTGAAAGGCTGTTTGTTTTAAACTGCAAGCAAATCAGCAATGGAGCATATGGGCTGCTTGACTTGAGAGAAAACACAGTGAGCGGAATAAATTCAGTTCTCAAACACATTTGTGAAGCTTGCAGCAGCACTACTAGTTATTGGCAGAAATACATTTTTCCAAATAATTTGATAACTTGCTTGAATTACTAGCATAAAGAAGGAAAGGAATTATACCCCCCCCAAAAAAGGGGAAGGGAGGGAGGATTCAGGATATGAATTCAAGCACATTTGTTTTATCAAAAACTTGCATAGAGTCCAAAAGTCAAAGGCTGTGATCCTGTATTCAGTTACATTGCTTAAATCCTGTTTCATTTCCAGGATTCGGGATTTAAGCAATGTAACTGTATACAGGATCACAACTTTCAACTTTTGGACTCTATTTGGATTTTCAGTTTCCCCCCCATTCTTTTTCCAAAAAAGGAAGGAAGGAAGGAAGCCACTGCTTAAATCCTCTTCAATTTAAGCAGCATTGCTGTGTATAGGACTGCATCCAAAGCCTTTCTGGAGGCTATACAGGCCGGACATGACCATTGAGACTGTCTAGAAACACACAGTAAAATGCTTCATTTATAAGGCTGCATTTTTAAATTTCTTAAAGGAACAGAAAATGCAGAAGGAGAAAACCACCTAACAATGTTGGAAGGGAGAATAGAGAAAGGTGAAACTGGGGGGTGGAGAGGAGGCTGCAGGAGGATGTTGGGGGGGGGGCAAGAAAGGGAATGCATGCCTTAGGAAGTACCCAATAGGAATTCTGGAGCAAGATTAACGGTGGCAGCAATAGACTAGAAGACAAAAGATTTGATTTCAATTGATGCAAGTTGGTTTCAAGACAGAAAGAAGAGACAGATGGCCGGACTCTGCTCTCTGTCTCACTTTTGTAAATTTGGGATGCCTTAACTGACTTTGGGCAGAATTACTCTGCACTTGCTTTCATCTAAGAAAAGTAGCTAGTTTCAAAACCCAAACCACAGGTCTTCCAACAACTGGAATCCACACTGGAGCAAACAGAAATAACAGAAATTAAATCCACATATAGCTCCTAATAATTATCTCCTGAAAATTTAAAACCGGTGTTGTTGTTTTTTTAATTGGTTTGAGTAGAAAATTGGTCTTTCAAAAATGCTGGATTAAAGTTAATTTACATATGCATGAATTTACTATAAATAATCATTTGTTGTTGTTCAGTCACACAGTCGAGTCCAACTCTTCGCGACCCCATGGACCACATCACGCCAGGCCATCACGCCAGGCCATCACAAATAATCATTACCAATGCAATTTATTTGCTAACAGTTGAAAACCGAGGAATCAGGTTTAACCCCTCTATTTTCAGTTGCCTCTCCTCACTTCAGCTGGCCTGTTAAAGAGAAAGATGGCCCCAAGCATGGCTGGGCTGCTTCAGTAGGCCTCTCTCTTCCCCAGAATGCACTGTGACAGCTTCCCAAGCGCAGGTTATACAGGTTGGTTTCAAATCAGTAGGAATGTTAGGCTAAACATTAAAAACACAGATACATAAGAAAACAAAGAAAACTCTGTCAAGAGGGAAAAGGAGAATGAATAGAGTGGTATTACATACTCGCCAATATTTGACAAAGAAAAATAGGCACATTTGTTTCTGTGTCAAGTGAACAAGGGACTCATGGTATGGTAGTAAGAAAGCTGCTTCCATAGGGTCTGGTGACATGCTTTACCAATGAATCTGTGGAATATTAACTTTAAAATATACTTTTCCCTACAACTCTGAAAGCTCATTTTCATGTTTTGGTACCATAAATCTACACTTTTTTATTGCTACTCAGCATCCTACTCCCATAATACTAAGGCATTCAGAAGTTTCAAATTATGTATACACAGCAAAGTTGTGTATCTGGATCCCAGGCAAAGCAAATGGCATCCAAGTAGCCAAACAGGTAATCTCTGTGGGTAACCTCCCATATTAGGGACATATTCAGCACACAGTAGCCAGGGTAAATATAACGAGTAGAGATAGATGGAATGTCAGAAAGAGGCCAACTTAGGGTATAGCTGCACTATATGTTTAAGCCAGTTTTACCTTCAGGATTTTTGTACCAAGTGGGGATGCCTGCTCTGGGTTGGGAAATGTGGTGTTGTGACCAGTAATCCAGGCCAGTGTTTTAGACTGCCTTACTCCATTCCAGGATTTGCTGTGGGCAGGAACAGGGAGAAAGGAAGTTGTGTTCCGTACTGTAGCTCCAGACAGAGAAAGCATTGGAGTTATTAAACTGAGCTCCTGTCTGAAACCGTGCTGTCTCCTCATTTTGATACCAAGCATTAAGAACGCAACAGGAAATACCTGGAGATTTGGAGGCAAAGCCTGGGGAGGGCAGGGTTTGGGGAAGGAGAGGACCTCAGTGAAGTATAATGCCACACAGCCTACACTCCAAAGCAACCACTTTCTCAAAGGGAACTGACCTCTGCAGTCCGTTGGAAGATCAATTGTAATTCTGGGAGATATTCAGGCCCTATTTGGATGTTGGCGAACCTATACCAAAGACCTCTGGGAATCAAAGTTTCATGACAGCACTATGAAAACCCTACCTAACTCACAGAAGTACATCCATAAAGGAATTCATGAAAGTTAGATTGGTTGTCAGCATATAGGTGATCAAGTACAGCCTCTTCAGAAACATGATATATTATAGTTTATTTATTTATTTTATCGATTTCTATCCCGCCCATTCCAGGCTAGGCTGGCTAGTTCCATCTCATCACAGTAGTACTAATGGATAAGCTTACCAAATGGAAGTGGGCAATGTCCCAATGCCATGCTCATATTCCTGCTATCACTGATTTCAGGGCAGGAGAAAAAAAGGGGGAAACGGTATCTGACCTAGAAATGATGTAACTTCAAGGTTACACTCTAGAAATCCTCTCAGTCTCCAAGTTTTTTTTTAGCATAGAGATGTTGGGGGATTCCCAGAGTGTCACTCAGAAATGACTGTGCTTTGGGGTCAGACGTAGCCCTCCCCATGTCTCATCCCAGAAATCTCCCAGGGTTTGCAGTCAGAGGCCTGGAAACCGTACCCTTGAATAATGTCCAATTTAATTTATATAATGCCATCATTGTACATGGCACATAACAGAATACAAGATCATCTGAACAGGGCCTTCTTCAGGTGCAACCCTGCAAATGGGTCAGATCAACTACTGCCCATACTCATGAATTTTCTGTTATCCCCTACCCCCACACTATGGAATGGCCTGCCTGATGAGGCCAGGAAGGTTCCCACTTATGGTTCTCAGGTTCTCACTGGGAGCAGACAATCCCCTGCCCCTGGCTCCTGTTTCTTGCCACCACTTCTGTGGCCAATGGGAGAAAAACAGTATTTAAAAATTAGCCATTGGTGATAGCATGATGTCACTTTGGAGGTCTGCTGCTCTAGGAATCAAAGGAAACTCTATGGTTTATGTGATGTCATGCTGTGATGTTCTAGAGAGGAGTGACATCATGTCTGAGTTTTCGCCAGATGTGATATCATGCTGTCTGCTGACAGTGCCTTCTCCCTCTGGATTCCTGTTGGTTGTTTGGGTTGCCAAACGCCCCCCCCCGGTTTGGCAGGGGTCCCCCATTTTTTGTGGGGTTCTACCCAATGCCAGTCAGCTGACTGGCGGGGGAAGCCCCACTCCCAAGCCCCAACACCCACAGCCACCCCTCTCCCTTCTCTCTTGAGGGGTGGTTGTGGGCCACGCGCCCGATCTCCACAAGGCGATTGGGCATGCAAAGCCTTCCAGCTCCCTGCATTTAAAGGGGCTCTTTAAGTGCAGGGAGGCGGCAGAGATCGGGTGGGCAGGTGGATGTCCCCAACGTGATGTCATCACGTTGGGGATGCCCCACCCCCTCCGGGAATGCCCCCCAAAATCCCCCACTGGGGGGCACAGATGGACTTGGCAACCCTATGGTTGCTAAGCCATGCCACTCTCTTGGCATTCCACAAGCTATGCAAAACTGTATTAATCAGGAGGGCATTTTTATAAAGGTAATAGGGCTCTATTATAATATAATGGTTCAGGAAGATGTTTTAATAAAAGGAAAGAGATTGTGGACTATACTACTGTGTACAGTATGCACTATTTGTCGCTGTATATATTGTCCTATTGTGTAATTTCTGCATTAATTAATACACCATTTTAATACTTATGCTCTCTTTCAGCTTTGTTCTAGATTTTTACTTGATTTAATTTCTGGAATCCTAATCATATTACATTGCTTATTGGATGTTCTATCTTATTGACTGCATTGACTTATCCTACATAATCTGCCTTGAGTCTCATCGATGAAGGTAAAGGTTTCCCTTGCTTGAAAGCCAGTTGCATCTGACTCTAGGGATGTGGTGCTCATCTCCATTTCCAAGCTGAAGAGCCAGCACTGTCCAAAGACATTTTCGTGGTCATGTGGCCAGCATGACTAGACGCCGACACACACAGAATGCTGTTACCTTCCCACTGAAGTGGTACCTATTTATCTACTTGCAATTTCTTGCTTTTGAACTGCTAAGTTAGCAGGAGCTGGGACCAGAGACGGGAGCTCACTCTGTCATGCTTGGATCTCGAACTGCTGAACTACTGACCTTCCAGTCTGCAGCTCCATGTCTTAACCACTTGAGCCACCATAGCCCCCAATGGCCACCTGTCCCCCATCCCGTCTCCCACAGGCAGGTACAAGCCAGGGGACCCACAGCCTGAGGAAGCCAGCCCCTCCGCCGATGCCCCTGGTAAAGGCATTGGGACTGTTAGGTGCCAGGGTGGGCCTGGAGGCACTGGTGCACCCTTCCTCCATGGTGGCCCAGGGTTCTGGGCCAGGGCCTGACCCGCACTTCTGACACCCACTCTGGCAGGCGGAGGATGGCAGTGTGCAGCCCTCCAGCCCATGAGGCCCAAGACCTGGTGCCAGGCCCAGCGGCTGCCCCCCATGGGTGCACCACCTGACAGCCACATGGCTTGGGCTCCTCTGCTGACCTCCCTCTGGACTGGTGCCGTCCATGCCCTGGTCCCCCCCTCTGCTCCCTGGTCCCCACCCCTTAATGAAAATGAACTATAAATCATGCCAATAAAGAAATTAGGTACCTGCCCTGTGGAGCTTACAGTCTAAACATCTGACAGATGAGGGACAATGAAGGAAGGAAAGGAAATAAATAAAGAATATCCATTCATTATGGTTACATGGTGCTTAGGCTAAGTTTTGATAGGAAAAGGGGTGGTCAAATGCTTTATGGGAAAGGGTGAATTTTGAGGCAGGATATAGACAAAAATTAGTTACATTATATCATTTTTCCTGATAAAATGGGTACCAAGGGGAAAAGGAAGAGGAGGACAGCTGGACCTCTGCGGGGGGTGGAGCTGGTAGACCAGCAGGCGCAAACAGAGGTGTTTTTCTATGTGTTCCATCATATTAATATGCCAGATTGTCAAGGGGTACCTTGCCTTATTTCTTACCTCAGGTATGTGACTTCTGCACTCTGCTGCAGCCACATCCATATTTTGGTTGGGACCTTTCTTAGTAACATAAAGATAACTAAAGGAAATTTATTGAAAAGGAGAAAATGTCCCTTGTCCCCCAGAGCAGTATTTTGAAGATCGTTTTGGGTTGCCGAGAAAAGCAGGAGGCAAGGAAGTCCTTTTGATGGAAATCCTTTCCAAAAGTGGCAATTTACTGTGGGGCCCAAGCTGATATGAGTAAATGATGCTGTAGTGGGAACATACAGCCTGAGTTAAATATATTCCTTTTAAAGTTTTCACCTGTGTTGGCCAGTTGCCTTGCTCAGGCTGCATGTCACTACAGCTTCTTCTTGGCTGGTGTTTTCTGATACTCCAGGGCAAATCCACCACAAACATATATTGTCTGTTGCTAGGACAAGCCCAAATCTAGCCCGGTCTATAGTTGTACCTTGCTGGTTCACATTGGGAGTTGGGCTAAAGGAAGATGATGCCAAGTTGTAAGGTTTTGTGAACATTTTGGGAGTAAAAGCCTCACTTGGGTTAGAATAATCAAATTCATAGGTATCCAGTTTTAGACAACCAGCAGATCTGTTCATATGAAACACTCATGTGGTATAGAATGATACTATGATAAACAACTAGCAAATTGGTTATTCTATGGTATTTGTGTGCATGGAATGCTAAATGCTCTGTCATTATTAATTCATTAGGCATTCATTGTAATTATCCCTCTTGTAATGAATTCATTTAGTATTAATTTGGATGTCGTATGTACAGAGCTGCCATAGGAACTGCCATGCAATTCAGCATTAATTAATCTATCTTTAAAATGAAATGTTAATAATCAATTCACATTATCAGGATGCTTAAACTTCTGGCAGCATTTTTATTATGATTATTATTATTTATGAACTGTAGGAAGTAGAATATTATGCAGTTGCTGTTATCTCTCTTCCTCTCCCTGCATGACAGTATACTTGGTCTGTGCTCCCATATATCAACACAGCCTTGCCTACCTGATTTGTGTAATCAATACACAATGTCCTTATCTCTAAGGAAGTCACCTTGTATTTACAGTCATTGGCAGATCATTATACATACAGCATATGTACTAGTGTTTCAACCAGTGCTTTCTCTGTGGTACACATATACATATATATGAGCAACAAATTATAAAAATTTGCCAGTTGCTGGAGTTACTCCAGAATCTGAAGAAATACTGAGTGATTGGGACAATGTCCTAACATATTTAAACACTGATTTGCAATTATTGGATTTATTCAGCTAATAAAATGAGATTTCATATAGTAGGGATTCATTGATAAAAGATTTTTGGCTGTCACCAATAAGCATGGGATTTGTATCTTCAAAAGAGAAAGTTCTACATCTCCATTTTATTACTTACTTGTATTGCTTGCTGTGTAGTCTGCTTTTTGAAGCTGAAGAAGCAGGTTGTAGCCTAGAATATGACATCAAATGGTCACCGTATTTAGTACTATTGGACCTGTGGCGGGACAATTGAATTCCAAAAACACAACAAGAACTTATCTCTCTTGTACTAACAGCAGCGAAAACTGGAAGGATTCTAATCCAATTCCAATTTCACAATGGTACTTAAAAATCTAGGGATATTATGCAATGGACAAAATCTCAGACTATTTACTGTGCTGAAAATCCTGTTGCACAGTCTACCTTGATCTCTAAATAGTTTCCATTCCTGGAATATGCCTTTGGAAACACTTCATCTTTGTGGCAGTCTATACCACAGAAGTTTCACAAACTACTCCTGATGGATGGCTAATTCTTTAGGAGCTTCACGTTATATAAATGCGTCATGATCTGTGCAGGGCTAGGAGACAAGACCTAAAGGCCTAGGCATCTAGAGACCTGTGTGGGAGTGGAAAGCAGACAGCCTACAATCCCCATAATTCTTAGCAACGGTTGTAACCAATGGGAGTTCAGGGATTGTGTGAGGAGATGTAACTTAAGCTTTGTGAACTGTGAAACTGTGTTCTTTTCTCTTCTGCAGTCTTGCCTCACACAAAGAAAACTGAAGGGACTGGTCTGAGAGAAAGATTCCTCACTTGGGACAGAGTGAGTACAGGCAGGAGGCCTGGTATAAGAGGGCTGTGGGCCTTGAAATAGTAAACAATTAAGAGTAATAGGTGACCTATGCTCAATTTTGGAAGCAAGAAAAAGTGCTGGAAAAATGGGACTGGATAAAGAAAATGCTTTTTATGGCAGAAATGGATAAACTGACAAAGAAACTTAATGAGAAAGAAGATGAAGAATTTTTTGCAGAATGGAAGGATTTTAAAGACTATGTTGAAACGAACTGGGATGTAAAAAATAATTTACTTTGCTTTGACAACTATTGAGAATAGAATATAGAAAATATTGACTGAATAGTAGCCAAATTGTTACCTAAAAGTGAGACAGAGAAAATGAATATGTTAGAAACGAAGAATTGAAAAATTGAGGTTTTATTGTAAATGAAAATTGAATTAATAAATAACGGGGGTGGGAGCATTGCTGGAAGCCATGAGGGGGGATGGAGGGGATGTTAGAAAAGGATGTATTTAAAAGTATTTTGAAATATGGAACGTGTTATTATATCCTATTAATAATTTTTTTTTCAAAAAAAAACCCAGTTAAGCGTAATAGGTAGTCATGTTAGATTTGTTTATTTTGCCTTTAAACACTGTTAAATATTTTAAAGCACCTTGTGTTGTTTTCCTTGCCCCATTACTGTATTAATAAACCATTTGTTTAATTGTTCTCTGCCTGGTCATCATGCCTATAGTTCTCAGCTTAAAAGGGGCACTTTAGATGGGTTTGGGAGGGTATTCTGGGCCTTCTCAAGGGAACCTTAGTCCAGAGTGGTGGCAGCTGAAGGTGGCAACCCACTGGGGTCATGACATGGTGGCTTTTAGCAGTGGGATGTGCCAGATGTTGACCTGGAGAGGCAGAGAATATTCAGTTTATTTTTAAAAAAATTCTCCTCCCCTTGGCTGGCTGCAGGAAGCCACTTTTTTTTTATGGTGCCTGTGAGACCAAGTGTTATAAAGGGGTTTTATTTATTTCTAGCTGTCGGGTCAACTGGACATAGAGGCTAGAGTTAGGCAGTGAATGTTCCTCTGTTCTGGGAGACAGAAGCCAGAGGACACACCTGTGCCTAGAAGCAAGACCAGAGCAGGGGCAGCTGATCAGATGTCTCAGGAGAAAGCAGAGGGAGAGATGGCAACCCCAAGTGAAGAGGTCTTGCATCTCCAGCTGCAAATTAAGCAGATGGAACTTGAGGACAAGGCAGCCCAGAGAAAGCTGGAAAGGGAGAGAATGCTGAAGGAAGAGAAAGAGAGAGACAGAGCAGCCCAAATAGAGTTGGAGCGAATGAGGATGGTGCACAAACTTTTAATGGCAAAGTTGGGAAAGGCCCACCTTCACTTCCTCCAGATGCTGATATACAAGGGGATAGAAGGAAATATCCTCTGTATAAGGAAGGGGATGACATTGAGGCCTTCCTTCAGAACTTTGAACAAGTCTGTATAGACTACAAGGTTCCCAAAGAACAGTATATGGAAAAGATGTGACCGCAGCTGTGTGGAGTCCTGGCTTCAGTGTCTGGCCAGATGGAAAGCAAAGCGAGGACCAATTACAAGCTCTTCAGACAAAGAGTGTGTGAGAGAGTGGGGTTAAGAACATAAGAACATAAGAAAAGCCAATGTTGGATCAGGCCAAGGACCCATCCAGTCCAACACTCTTGTCACACAGTGGCCAAAAATACCAGGTGTCATCAGGAGGTCCACCAGTGGAGCTAGGACACAAGAAGCCCTCCCACTGTTGACCCTCCCAAGCACCAAGAATACAGAGCATCACTTGCCCCAGAGTCCCTATCTATACCTTGTGACTAATAGCCACTGATGGATCTCTGCTCCATATGTTTATCTAATTCCCTCTTGAAGCCATCCATGCTTGTAGCCGCCGCCACCTCCTGTGGCAGTGAATTCCATGTGTTAATTACTCTTTGGGTGAAGAAATACTTCCTTTTATCCATTCTAACCCGACCACTCAGCAATTTCATGGAGTTCTTGTATTGTGAGAAAGGGAGAAAAGTACCTCTTTCTCAACCTGCTCTATCCCATGCATAATCTTATAAACCTTTATCATGTCACCCCTCAGCCGTTGTTTCTCCAAGCTAAAGAGCCCCAAGTACTTTAACTTTTCTTCATAGGGAAAGTGTTGCAACCCTTTTATCATTCTACTTGCCCTTTTCTGCACTTTTTCCAAAGCTATAATATCCTTTTAAAGGTGTGGTGACCAAATGAGGCCACACCAAATGAGGCCACACCATTGATTTACATAGGGGCATTTTGATATTGGCTGATCTGTTTTCAATACCCTTCCTAATAATCCGCAGCATAGCGTTGGCCTTTTTTATTGCAGTCACACACTGTCTCAACATTTTCAGTGAGTCATCTACTACAACTCCAAGATCTCTCTTTTTTGTTCAGTCTCTGCCAGTTCAAACCCCATCAACGTGTATGTATAGTTAGGATTTTTGGCTCCAAATGTGCATCACCTTGGCCACATTGAATGCCCACTCACCTATCCTCGATAGATCCCTTTGGAGTGCCTCACAATCTTCCCTGGTTTTCACCACCCTGAACAACTTTGTATCATCTGCAAATTTAGCCACTTCACTGCTTACTCCCAACTCCAAATCATTAATGAACAAGTTAAAAAGCATCGGACTGAGTATTGATCCCTGCGGTACCCCTCTGCTTACCACCCTCCACTGGGAAAATTGTCCATTTATACTCACTCTCTGTTTCCTATTAATTAGTTCCTTTGATGAGGAACTTTATTGAAAGCTTTCTGGAAGTCATGGTAAACAATATCTATTGGATCACCCTTGTCCACATGTTTGTTCACCCCCTCAAAGAACACTAACAGGTTAGTGAGACAAGATCTTCCCTTACAGAACCCATGCTGAGTCAGCCTCAATAGCTTTTGTTCATCAGTGTGCTTACTATTCTTTCCTTAATAACAGTTTCCACCAATTTACCCGGTATCGATGTCAGACTGACTGACCTGCAATTTCCTAAATCTCCTCTGGAACCCTTTTTAAAGATGGGAGTGACATTAACTACCTTCCAGTCCTCAGGAATGGAGGCAAATTTTAATGAAAGATTATTTATTTTTGTCAGGAGATCCACAAGTTCATATTTGAGTTTTTTCAGAACTCTCAGATATATGCCATCCAGGCCTGGTGATTTATCAGTTTTTAAGTTGTCTATCAGTAGTAGGACCTCCTCTCTCATCACCTCAATCTGACTCAGGTCTTTCAACACCCCTCCCGAAATCAGCTGTTCTGGAGTGGGCAAGCACTTCTCATCTTCCACAGTGAAGACAGAGGAGAAAAATGCATTCAGCTTCTCAGCCATTTCCCTATCATCCTTCACTACTCCAATAGTCATCCTTCTAGAGCCCCCCCTGCCCTCTCCTGGCTCACCTGCATCAGCAAGCAAGGCAGGAAGGGCTGGGGAGAGAGTGGGGAGACATTTAAATGCCTCCCCGTGTCTTCCTTGGCTCCTCCACTTGGGTGGGGGAGCCAAGGAAGGTTTCTAGAGGCCCTCCCCTCTCCTGGCTCACCTGCCTTGGTGGGCAAGCCAGGAAAGGCTGGGGAGAGAGCAGGGAGACATTTAAATGTCTCCCCATGTCTTCTTTGGCTCCTCCACTTGGGCAGGGGAGCCAAGGAAGGTTTCTAAAGCCCCCCCACGCTCTCCTGGCTCACCTGGCTCACAGGCAAGCCAGGACGGGCTGGGGAGAGAGCTGGGAGATGTTTAAATGCCTCTCCATGCCTTCCTTGGCCCCTCTGCTTGGGCAGGGGGGCCAAGGAAGGCTTCTAGAGCCCCCGCCCTCTCCTGGCTTGCCTGCCTCATGAGCAAGCCAGGACAGGCTGGGAAGAGAGCAGGGAGACATTTAAATCCTTCCCCATGCCTTCCTTGGCTCCTTCACTTGGGTGGGGGAGCTGAGGAAGGCTTCTAGAGCCCCCCTGCCCTCTCCTGGCTCGCCTGCCTTGTGGGCAAGCCAGGACAGGCCGGGGAGAGAGCGGGGAGACATTTAAATGCCTTCTTGTGCCTTCCTTGGTTTGCCTGCCCAAGCGGGCAAGTTGAGGAAGGCTTCTAGAGACCCCGCATCCTCTACTGGCTTGCCTGCCTCAGCGGGTGAGCCAGGAAGGCCCAAGGAGAGAGCGAGGAGACATTTAAATGCCTCCCCATGCCTTCATCAGAGCACAGGGGTGGGACTGCGGGGGCAGGACTGCCGGAGCGGCGCTCCAGCACCCTCCAACCCCCAAATGACCCCTGAGGAGAAGTATAAGAAAAAGACTGTGGTAGCTGCTTACACCAAGTCAGACATATATTTTTGTTTTTAATTTTTTTTATTTTCCAAAACTACAAGAAAATAAGGAGGGGGAACTATAAACTACTGGAAAAAGTAAAGATAACCACTAAAAACCCAAGAGGTGGTGGTCATATAATGGTTACAATATACATGCTTTAAATGAGGGGGGGAAAGTAGTTTCTTACATTAAAAATGATCATTAAGACTGCCTATATGCTTCAAGTCTAGATAATCTGATTTAACATAAGGACATAAGAACATAAGAGAAGTCAATGTTGAATCAGGCCAATGGCCCATCTAGCCCAACACTCTGTCACACAGTGGCCAAAAATACCAGGTGCCATCAGGAGGTTCAGCAGTGGAAACAATACAAAATAAAGAACAATACAAAAGAATGGTTAAGAACAATACAAAAGAATGGTTAAGCCAGGTCAGACTTATTATATCCCCACTTGTATTACAGCTTGTGCAGGATCTTGGGCAACCAATTTCTGGACACTTAAATATAGAGGGAAGAAAGTGCTAGGTGTTGCACAAGATCTTGTGCAAAGAAACAGCACTAAGCTTTGTTTCTGTTTGTGCTTCTAAGACAGTGTTTGTGAACAATTCCTAGCATATCACAGAAGCATCTCATTGGTGTTATACAGCTCTCAAAACACAACAGATGCTATTAGAGTAAAATGTGAATTCAACCAAAGTTGGTACAAAAAGATATTACCGTGAATTGCAATATAGGCCCCAGTCCAGACATGCAAGTCCCCCTGAAATCAACAAGACGTGTTGGTATTAATCAGCTTAAATCCCATTGATTCAAATGGGACTTAAATGTCTCAAAGTTTCTGCAGATCAGTATCACAGGCTGTATGTTATGCCTATCCCAGAACTGAATTGTTGCCTCTACTTTTTTATTTAATTCTTGAGTTCTGAACCCTAGGAACAGATTTCTGACTCTTGAGTTTTTTTGCATTTAGAATTTTCCTTCATAGTATTACTGCATGGGGGGACAGAAAGATATTAATGCACATTCTTAGTAGTTTTTATCAGGAATACAGTGTGAGCCGCCTTGGGAAAAAGTGCCCTATTCTTGGGATATGACAGCATGATGTATATGACCTATCATGCTCATTTCCTTCATGAATTCTTAGCTCTACAGGAGCAGCCTCAGACTGATGGTTATCTTATGAAAACACCAAATGATTTGTTTATTACTAAGGGTTTATTTAAGACTGTCACCATGACCTATATCCATTAGTAACCTCAGGAATTCTTAAAGGGACACTGGTCCCATTACCTGCTGTTTTCAGCTCTGCTCCATCATTGTATAGAGCTAAGGCAAATGCCTCTAAGAGCCTTTTATAAATTATATATATGGAACCCACCCTCTCCATCAACCTTCCTTCCTATATGAGAAATCTTGTCTGTACAAAGAGCAAGCTCATTCAGACACCCACCACACATGCATCTAAAGTAAGCTCCCCGCCCCTCCATTGCTAAATACATCACACTTAAACTTTCCTTCCTACTCTTCTTCTGCCCACAAAAGTAAATCTTTTGGTTCAGTTTGTTCAAGAGGCTTCAGTGAACAGAAGGATGTATCTGGGAACTGCTGGCTCATCCTAGCCAGGAATTAAGGAGACCCTTTGTGAGCAGGAGTGTGCATAGAAATGGTTTTGATTCGTTTCTTATTACTATTCATTTTCATGTTTTACATTTTCCCTTATTTATCCATTCATTAGGAAAATGTATATGCTGCTTCTCCAAAGATGTGCTTGAGGCCACACATAAGGTAAAAACAACTCATAGAACTAACAGCATAAAAACAAGCCAGGGCATAAAAAACAGCAAGAATCACCACTCAGCTGCCTAAGATGAGAGTTATAAAATGGCCCTCAGACTAGAAGCAGACTTTTGATGCAGCTGAAAAAAAACCCTTCACTTAAAAGCCTGGGTCAAAAGAAATGTTCTGACTTGACACCTAAAGGACAGTGAGGGAGGTGTTGGATGAGCCTCAAGGGAAAGGGCATTCCAAAAGCAAATTGCCACTACTGAGAGAGCTCTTTCTCTGGTTGGCCTTTGCCTCCTCTCTGCAAGTGGGAGCGTAGAGAACAGGGACTGAGATCTTAACTGGTGAGATAGACAGCATGGGAGGAAGGGTGGTCCTTCAAGAACCCCAGCCCCAAAGCATTTGAGGTCTTAAGTATAAAAACCAGCACTTTGAATTGTGCCCAGAAATAGATAGGTAGCCAGTGCAGACTGTTTAGCACAGAGGTGATATTATCCCTGTATCCTCTGACAATAGCTTGGGTGCTATATTTTGAACAAAATTTCAAAGGTAGCCCCATGTAGAGCTCATTATAATAATCTAACCTGGATATTAACAGACCATGGATCTCTGGGTCCAAATCATGCTCTCTGAGGAATAGCTGTAGCTCACATAACTGACAAAGCTATAAAAATGGCTGGAGGAGATCTGAGCATCCAACTATAGCCTAGGATCCAGGAACACCACCAAGTTTTATTTATTTATTTATTTGATTTGTACCCTGCCCTCCCTGCCAAGGCAGGCTCAGGGTGGTTACCAACCAATGGAGTCCAGCACCCTCCAGGACAAGCTGACTTTTCAATTCTCAAATGGCTGTGTCATTGACTGACAGTACATCAATCTTGTCTGGACTGAGCTTCAGTTTATTGACCTTTATCCAGCCCATTGCCTTCTCAAGATATCTGCTCTGGACTTCTGCAGACCCATCTGACTCAGCTATTAAGGAAAAATAGAACTGGGTGACATCTCCATATTGGGAGTACTTCCCAACAAACTCCTGGACAATCTCAGTTTCCCTGTGGGGGGGAGCTATTTAGATTGTTCGGGGCTCGGGATTGCAGACAGACAGGGAAAAAGTAGTTTAAAGCAAAACATATTTTTTATTTTTCATCTAATCCCAGAGATGGTGTCACTTACCCAAGGGATCTAACCTGCCAAATCCTAGGCAGGTAACAAATAGCAAGCAAGCTATGCAGTAGGAACTTAATGCACACATTCTCAATGGGAGAAACATATGCATATATTCGGCAAAATGATGAGTCTTGCTAGTTTACCCAGAATCTAGAGCCTTTCCCTAAACCACTGAAACAGTGCAATAAGCAGGGGTCATTTCGAGCAGAAATGCACAGGAATGGCATTCTGGGAGTAACAAGCCTAGCCTAGCCCCTCGACTTCCTGCTAAGGCCCCCCGACTTCCTTGGCAGTGCAGGCCCCCTGACACTCTGGGCTGCCCAGAGGACTCTCTGCTTGCTGCCCTTTCCCTGCTTGCCAGCCAGCAGCCCCATAGGCTTCTCCTTGCCTCCCTCCACAGCCTCATTGTCTGACTCAGCAGCACAGAGCAGTGGAGAGGGGCTTGAATCAGGGCCGGGCTGGAAGCCCCGCTGGCTGCGCTGGCCTGCTGGCCTGCCTGGAGGAGGAGGAGGAGGAGCTGCGAGAGGGTTCTCCCCAGGTTCATAGCCAGGATTTATTTGGGGGGGGGCATTTAAATTTTTCGGGGGACATAATTTCCTGGGACTGAATGGGAGTAGGGATGCCAGGCTCTAGGCGGAGTAATAAATTACTTGTCTTTATGGTAGATGGCAAACATGGGCAGCACTGTGTACATGGCTGATGGTGTGATGTCTGTTTGGGATTATACCTTGTCTGGTCTTAATGTGTGTGAAGGTGCAATAGATTGCATGCTCCTCAAGACTACTATAAACATTACCCTTTTAATTAATATCTCTCCCAGCCTTCAGGCATTTGTTTCTGTCAGTAAAATGTAGAGGGAGAGAGGACGTCAGGCCTGACAGCAGCCACCATGCAACCTGCATAACTCATGGAAGCCCAGCTGTTTGTACTGCTCAACAGCTGCTGCCCCATGAAGTGTTGTGTTGTGGTTAGTGTTCCAGACAAGGATTTGGGAGACCCAGGTTTGAATCTGAGTTGGGAAATACCTGGGGATTTTTGGGGTGGAGCCTAAGTGGTGGGTGTTGCCTTTTGACACACTTCTGGTGATGTCAGGGGGTGTGGCATATGCAAAAAAGTTATGCTAATGAGCTCCTGTACCTCTTTTTCTACAAAATGACTCCTGACAATAAGTTATGGGATGCTGTGCAGAGACAGCCCTATCACTGCAATATTCTTCAGCGGGAGTATTTGCTAGCTCTTCTCATTGAATAAAATGCCTGTCATTTAAATTACTCCCATTGAAGCTCACTGATTTCAATCAAACTTCTACATAGGATTGTGCTGTTAGTCCCTATGCACCGTCTCCTGTCCTATTGAATCCCTACTCTACCTCCCTCCCTCCCCGCTATCTCTTCATACAACTGGGTACCACAGGAACCAGAACTTGCAATGAACATTTCTGAAAATTTCTGGGGATTACACATTGTCAACATTTTGAGCAACTGGATGAGATATACTACCAAAAGTAACAAAAATAGCTTTTATTTTGCTTGCTAATATCCACATGTACACACTTATTTGTGACTGTGCCCTTCCTTTCCAAAGAGAATCCTGACCCTCCATCTATGTCCCCAATATAATATGCCACCCCATACACAAGAGTACAAGCAAAAGTGTGACTATGACAATGCTTTGTGTGGTGCCATCAGAGCTATCTCAAGGTATTTTGTTGCTTTAGGCAAATAAAAGATTTGCCCCTTCCTAGGATGTTGTCATGTACTGGGCAGTGGAGCATCTATTTACTTTAATGTACACTTGTGCCACATGCGATATCACAACAAGGGAGGGGTTTTTATTTTAATGGTTTTATAATGTAATTTTTATCATGTTTGTTTTAAATTGTTAGCTGCCTTGGCTGCCCTTGTAAGGGCAGAAAGTAGCATATGAATTTTTAAAATAAATGAAATAAACAAACAAGCAGGACATAATCAATCTATTCCAAGCAATTGCACACCCTTTCCTCCTCAAAAATGTGCATAGGGTAGTTCACTTACAGTAAAACTATAAACACAAACAGATAAAACAATCCTACAACTGACCAGCAATACCATAAAATTAGTTCCAAAACAATTAAAACAGCAACAACAAATTAAACAGCATTCTTAATTCAGAGCTGTTGGAGCTGATGTTTGTTGTTAAAGGATTAGCCTGATATGATTTGAAGTTCTAGTTGGTCTGAGGCTCACAGGTGGTTGAAGCTGGTGTAGGCAGAATGACAACTGGGCAAGGAATTCCAGTGCTCCTGGGGAGGGGGAAGTATAGCGGTGGACCAGGCATGGAGTTAAGGGAAGGGGATGGAGAAGTAGAGTAGCTCGGCCTCCTTCCAACCTGCATCCCATCCCAAGGATCGTAGGCAGTGGGGCTAGGATGATTGAACCCCTCCCCGACACTGGTGTTGTGTAATGCCAGGTTTATAAATAATAAGACCACAGTCCTCTGGGACTTTCTGCAGGAGCAGAGTGTAGACTTGGCATGTGTGACTAAGACCTGGGTGAGAGAGGAGGAGGCAGTACCTCTCTCCCAGTTGGCTCCTCCCAAGTTCTCGGTCTTTCACCAATCACAAACTAGTGGGTGGGAGGAGGAGTGGCTTTATTCATTTGGGAGGCTTACTCCTTCAGAGCTCTCCTGCCACCAAGGATCATAGGCATAGAGCACGTCAACCTGGTCTGGGAAGCCGGGAGAGTGTGATGATTTGGCGGGTGTACTGACAGCCCAGCATACCAGCCAATAGCCTACCATCCCTGGTGGAGGCCATATCGGGCTGGGCACTGGAACACCTTAGACTGATAGTCCTGGGTGATTTCAATGTCCAAGCTGATGATGCGGCCTCTACTCAGGCTACAGACCTGGTGTTGTCCATGACAGCACTAGGACTCTCCCAATTTGTATTGACTCCCACTCGCCAGGCTGGACACATACTTGATGTGGTCTTCGCAGCAGGGGTTACAGTGGACCGGATTACTGCTTTGGCAGTACCATGTTTGAACCACTTTGCCCTGAAGGCCCATCTGAATATTTCACCCTGACCCGGTTTGGGCAGCAAGCCTATTTTGGCTTGCCTGTGGAACCAAATGGAGCCAATGCAGCTTTAGATGGCTCTCCAGGATCTGGTGCCCCCTGGCGGCTCATTAGATGGAATTGTAGAGGAGTGGTATAACCAACTCTTGACAGCCACTAATGAGATTGCTCCCTGATGCCCTCTGTGCCCTCGCTCTAGGTTCATTCCATGGTTTACCCAGGAGTTGCAGCTGATGAAGTGAGGGCTAAGACAACTAGAGAGACAGTGGCGGCGTGCTCGCAACAAAGCTACAAGAGGATCTTATAGGACGTTTATGAGATCCTATGAGGTGGCAGTCAAAGCTGCAAAGAGAGAGTATTACACGGCTGCGATTGCATATGCAAGCTCACGCCCAGCCCAATTGTTTAGAACAATTTGGTCCATTACTGCTCTGCTGCACGGCAGACCATAGAATCATAGAATCATAGAATCATAGAATGTTAGAGTTGGAAGGGACCTTGCAGGCCATCTAGTCCAACCCCCTGCACTCTGCAGGAACACAGCCGAAACCGCTACATACCTACAACATACCCAAAAGATGGTTGTCCAGTCTCCTCTTGAAAACGTCCAGCGAAGGAGCATCCACCACCTCCCGAGGCAGTCTATTCCACTGCTCAACCACTCTTACAGTCAGGAAGTTTCTCCTGATATTAAGCCCTTGTAATTTCCACCCATTAGATCTAGTCTTGCAATCCGGAGCAAGAGAGAATAGATCCACTCCATCTTCTACATGACAGCCCTTCAAATACTTGAAGACTGCAATCATGTCCCCTCTAAACCTTCTCTTTCCCAGGCTAAACATACCCAACTCCCTCAGCCTTTCCTCATAAGACTTGGACTCCAACCCTCTCACCATCCTGGTTGCCTTCCTCTGGACCCGCTCGAGTTTGTCAACATCCTTCCGAAAATGTGGTGCCCAAAACTGGACACAGTACTCCAGGTGGGGCCTGACCATAGCAGAATACAGCGGAACTACCACCTCCCGTGATCTGGACACAGTGCTTCTGCTAATGCATCCTAAGATTGCATTAGCTTTCTTCACAGCCGTATCACACTGCAGGCTCATGTTTAGCTTGTGATCAACCATAACACCTAGATCCCTTTCACATGTGCTGCTGTCAAGCCAAGTCCCTCCCATTCTATATCTGTGCCTTTGATTTTTTGTACCTAAGTGTAGGACTTTGCACTTATCTCTATTTAAATTCATTTTATTTGTCTCAGCCCACTGTTCCAGCCTATCAAGATCCTTCTGAATCCTGACTCTGTCTTTTTCAGAATTAGCAATCCCACCCAGCTTCGTGTCATCTGCAAATTTGATAAGCATCCCCTCTATGTCTTCATCCAGGTCATTTATAAACACATTGAATAACACTGGGCCTAGGACAGAGCCCTGTGGTACTCCACTCGAGACTTCCCTCCACGTAGATGCAGAGCCATTTACGAGCACTCGTTGGGTACGATTTTTCAACCAACCATGAATCCACCCAACGGTTGCGCCATCCAGCCCACACTTAACCAGCTTATCCTCAAGGATGTCATGAGAAACTTTGTCAAATGCTTTACTGAAATCTAGATACACTATATCCACGGCATTGCCAGAGTCAACCATTTTAGTAACTCTGTCAAAAAAGGAGATAAGGTTAGTCTGGCATGACTTATTCTTCATAAACCCATGCTGGCTATTACCAATTAACTCATTTTGTTCAAGGTGTTCACAGACAGAGCGTTTAATAATCTGCTCCAGAATTTTCCCAGGTATTGATGTCAAACTGACAGGCCTATAATTTCCCGGGTCCGTCCTTTTCCCCTTCTTGAAGATTGGGACAACATTCGCTCTTCTCCAGTCTTCCGGCACAACACCCGTACTCCAGGACCTCTCAAAGATTATAGCCAGAGGCTCTGAAATAACATCTGCAATTTCTTTTAGCATCCTCGGATGCAAGCTATCCGGCCCTGGAGATTTGAAAGTATTTAAGGCAGCTAGATGTTCTCTAACCATTTCCTTACTTATTCTGAACTGGCAGTTCCCCTTTCCTTCATATGCCCTGCATTCTTCAGTTTGTATACAGCTCACTTTACGGTTAAAGACCAACGCAAAGTGAGAGTTGAGTAATTCCGCTTTGTCTTCATCCCTTGTTAAGGCTTGACCATCTTCCCCTAGCAATGAGCTTACTCCATCCCTGTTCCTCTTTTTGCTCCAAACATAGGCATAGAAATTTTTCTTGTTATTTTTTGCATCCCTTGCAAGCCTCAGCTCCATCTGTGCTTTAGCCTTTCTGACACCATTCCTACAGATTTGTGCTCGTGTCTTGTATTCACCCTCAGTAATCTGACCCTCCTTCCATTTCCTGTACATTTCCCTTTTTAGTTTCAGCTCCTCAGAGAGTTCCTTGTTCAGCCACCTTGGCTTCATTACCCGTCTCCCACCTTTCTTTCTTACCAGAACAGTTTGAGATTGTGCCTTAAGCACTTCATTTTTCAGCATCACCCATCCTTCCTGTGCAGATTTTCCCTTCAGCATTTCCAGCCATGGGATCCTACCTATTAGATCTCTGAGTTTATTGAAATCAGCTTTCCTGAAGTTCAGGATATGAGTTCTGCTACGTCCTGGTTTCACAGTCTTCTCTATGCCAAATTCCAAACTGACATGGTCACTATTCCCCAAGGAACCCACCACCTTCACTTCATCAACCAGTTCTTCCCTGTTAGTCAGAATTAAATCTAGGATAGCAGATCCTCTGGTTCCCACCTCCACCTTCTGAAAGATGAAGTTGTCCTCAAGACTATTCAAGAATCTGCGGGATGTTCCATGTCTAGCAGAGTTAGATTCCCAGCAAATATCTGGATAGTTAAAATCTCCCATAACCACTACATCCTGTCTCTGTGAAAGTTTAGCAAGCTGCTGTACAAATACATTATCCTGTTCCTCCGGTTGATTTAGAGGTCTGTAGTATACCCCCACAACAATATCCCCTTCTTTTCCCTCCTCTATCCTTACCCACACACTTTCAACAGGGCAACTCTCAAAATCCTGAATTTCAGTGCAAGCATATTCATTCTTGACATATAGTGCCACCCCACCCCCTTTCTTGTTTATTCTGTTCCATTTGAACAAGGTATATCCTTCAAGGTATATCCATATATGAGAGTCATCCCACCAAGTCTCAGTGACACCTATCAGATCATACCTATTTTCCAATATTTGGAGTTCAAGTTCCTCCTGTTTATTTCCCATACTCTGTGCATTAGTATAAAGAGACCTCAGGTTACAGACATCCTTTCCTACCGTAGGTCCCTTCAAATTTACCTGAAGATTACTAAACTCACCTCTCTCTCGTTCATTTATTCTCTGGTCATTCCCCTTCCTGAACTTAGTGTTGGGGATGCCGCTTTTTCTTCCCACCCCCGATGTCTTTAGTTTAAAGCCCTCCTGATCAGGTTCGCAAGTCTTCCAGCGAAGACATTCCTCCCATTCTTTGTCAAATGCTAGGGAATTGGCTATTGGCTGTGAGGCCTTTGTGAGCTATTTTGCAGATAAAGTCTTGTTGCTCTGCCCCAACCTTCATGCTACAGTTGACAGAGTGAGTGAGCTCGAGGCTCCATGCACATCTTCTAGTCAAGTTATGGATCATTTCAGTCCACTCAGCCTAGAGGAAGTTGACAAACTACTCCTAACTGTGCGTCATACCACTTGCTCCCTTGATCCGTGCCCTTTGTGGCTAATTAAAGCTGGCCATGTGGGGTTTTGAGGTGCCTTATGAGAGATTATCAACAAGTCCCTCTTGGAGGGACTGTTCCCTGAGGCACTTAAGGAAGCAGTGGTTCGTCCTCTCTTGAAAAAGCCATCTCTGGACCCAGCCATTTTGGCTAACTGTTGACTGGTTTCCTATTTGGGCAAGATAATAGAGAGGGCAGTGGCAATTCAGTTACATGGCTTTTTGGATGATGCTTCCATTTTAGCCCCCTTCCAGTCCAGTTTTCGCCCAGGCCATGGGATGGAGATGGCACTGGTCACCCTCACAGACAACCTCCAGAGGCATCTGGATTGAGGTGGATCAGCAGTGCTGTTGTTGTTGGACGTGTTGGCAGCGTTCAACGTGGTCGACCATCAGCTACTGATCCACCACCTTGCTGACACTGGAATCCAGGGGCTGGCCTTGCAGTGGTTTTGTCTCCTTTCTTCAAGGTTGGAGACAAAGGGTGGCACTGGGGGAACAGCTATCCTGGAGGCACCCACTGGATTGTGGTATGCCTGAAGGGGCAGTGCTGTCCCCGATGCTTTTTAATATCTACATGTCCCTCCTTGCCCAGATTGCCCAGAGGCATGCCACCAGTATGCAGATGACACCCAGCTCTATCTGTTGTTGGGCAGTCAGTCTGACTCCAAACTGGAAGAACTGGACCAGGTGTTACAAGTCGTGGCTGGTTGGCTTAGGCTGAGTCAACTGAAATTGAATCCGACAGAGACGGAGGTCCTGTACCTGAGCCAGGGTGGTCTGAGGGTAGGGATCCCGCTCCTGACCTTTGATGGGGCACCATTGGTACCAGCACTGGAGCTTAAGAGTCTGGGAGTGCTCCTGGATGCCTCCTTAACTATGGAGGCCCAGGTAGCAGCCACTGCCAAATTGGCCTTTTACCATCTGATCAGGCAGTTGGTTCCTTTCCTTGAATGCAGCAACTTGGCAACAGTGATCCATGCAATGGTCACTTTGAGACTGGACTACTGTAATACTCTCTATATGGGGCTGCCCTTGTCTCAAATCTAGAAGCTGCAGTTTGTGCAAAATGCCATGGCCAGGGTTTTGATGGGGCTGTCTATATGGGAGCACATACAGCCTGTGCTAAAGGCATTGCACTAGCTGTCGATAGTATACTGGATTTGTTTCAAGGTGCTAGTTCTTACCTTTAAAGCCCTTTATGGTCAGGGACCTACATACCTGAGGGACTATCTTTCCCCACATGTTCCCCAGAGACCACTGCAATCAGGGGCCCAGAATCAACTGGCCCTCCCAGGTCTTAAGGCTGTCAACAACCAGGACCAGAGCTTTCTCAGTGGTGGCTCTGTTCTAGTGGAATGAGTTCCCGGAAAAGATCAGGGCCCTGCGGGGCCTTTTACAGTTCTTCAGGTCCTATAAGATGGAGCTCTTCCACCACGCTTTTGGGAGCCACTGCCACCATCGATAATTAACAACTAACAGCAGAATAAGAGAGGGATTCCTGGAATTTCCACCAACAGCCTAAAGGACAACAACTTCCTCAAGGACAATCGGAAAGGAAGATTGCAAGTTGAGAGCAGTGAATAATGGCTGCCACCATCAAATTAATAATGGCTACTAGCACTTTATTACGCTAGATGGTTTTAGAACTATTTTAATTGTAATTTATGTTTTAATGTAACTTATCTGTTTTTATGTAAGCTGCCCTGAGCTGGCTCTGGCTGGGAGGGCGGGGTAGAAATTCAATAAATTAATTAATTAAAAGCAAACAAGACAACAACTAAAAGCAAACAAGAAAAAAACTAAAGGGAGCAACAGACAACCAAGTTAACTAAATGTCAGCTGATTTAAAAAATATATATTTTTTTTAATTTTAATTTTTTTAAAAAAAAATACCTTAGCCCAGAGGCAAGAGATATTCAGTGATGATGCTAGGGGTTTTCTAAAGCCAGGGGGCAGAAAATGAGGAGAAACCTTCAGAAGATGGAAGACATGAAGAAGGGCTTGAGATGCTAACCACAGTGCCTAGGCTGGACAGAACACACAGAGTCATACATGTTGTTGTTGTTGTTCAGTCGCACAGTCAAGTCCAACTCTTCACGACCCCATTAACCACATCACGCCAGGCCCTCCTGTCTTCTGTCGTCCTTTGGAGTTTGCTTAATTTCATGTTCGTTGCATCGATAACACTGTCTAACCATCTCATCCTTTGCTGTCCCATTCTTCTTTTCCTTCAATCTTTCCCAGCATCAGGGTCTTCTCCAGTGAGTGTTCCCTTCTCATTTGGTGGCCAAAGTATTTGAGCTTCAGCTTCAGTATTTGGCCTTCCAGGGAACAATCTTTTAGGATTGGCTGATTTGATCTCCTTGCAGTTCAAGGGATTCTCAAGAGTCTTCTCCAGCACCATAATTCAAAAGAATCTATTCTTCAGTGCTTGGCCTTCCTTATGCTCCAACTCTCACAGCCGTACGTTACTACTGGGAGTACCATTGCTTTGACCATATGGACTTTCCTTGGCAGGGTGATTTTTTATTATGCTGTCTAGGTTTGCCATCACTTTCCTACCAAGGAGCAGACATCTTTTAATTTCATGGCTGCAGTCACCGTCTACAGTGATCTTGGATCCCAGGAACATGAAGTCTGTCACTGCTTCCATGACTTCCCTGTTATGTCTCGAGATCAGGGGCTGGCGCTAGCCAGAGGCAGCCAAGCTTCAATCTCAAAGACAATAGGGACTAGGCTCCTGAACTCCCAAGTAAGGAGCCAATTGGGACCTTGGTGGGAAGTTTGAACCCGCCAATAGAACAACGGGGCGTCCCCCCCTAAATGTATACAGTTGGCCACCCGGCCATTAGTCTGTGTTCATTATGTGAAGTACCAATAAATGCGTCTTCATCTATATGGTGGTCCAAGTCATGTTGTACAGAACCCAGTACTTTACAGTGGTGACGAGGATGGATTCTGCTGAGTCGGGCCTGAATCGCAGCACTGAGCCACGCTCCAACCGACGCCGTGCCGCAATGCTCCCGATCACCGCCGAGTGCCTGCATCCTGGACACCACTCTCGCAACGCGATCAAGTCATGGTCGTCGCTCACGGAAGCCTAGATAAGTTCGATCCATCATGCCCCGAAGTATGGGACTCATGGACGGACCAGTTGATGTGCTACATCAAGCTAAATGGGTTCACCGATGTGGGAAAAAGAAGAGCCGTTCTCCTGCGTTCCTGTGGGGCCGACACCATTCGGCTCACCAAGAGTCTCCTGGTCCCCCGGGCCATCCTGGAGTGTTCGTTTGAGGAGATACTGGAAGCCCTCAACAACTACTTCAGTCTGAAGCCGACCTTCCTAGCTAGACGGATGGGGTTCCAAGGGCGTGTGCAGGCCCAAGGAGAAATGGCCATATAGCTGCCCTGCGCACCCTCGCAGTGAACTGCACCTTCCCAAAGGTGGTCGATAACCTCTTAACTCAATTCATGTGGGGTTTGTCAGATGCCAAACTGTGGAGGAAGATGATCAGCAACCACCAGATCAGCCTGGACAAGGCCATGTAGCTCACCCTAGCGTACAAGGCATCACACGAGGAGCACCCATCAGCCGCCGCACACCAGGTCAGGACAGGATACAGCCTGGAAAACTCTGACGGAGAGGACATCTGCATTGTCCGGCAACCATGACGCTGCCCACAGCTGGGGCCGTCAACCAGAAGTCATGCCGGTAAGGCCCCCAATCGCTCCCAATGTGTCAGCTGCGGAGAGGCCCACGAAAGGAAGACATGCCGTTTCCGGGACATGACCTGCCACACTTGCGGGAAACAAGGCCATCTCGTTAAGGTCTGCTGCTCAAAGGGCCCCTGGAACACGCAGGCTTCCATGCAGCCCTGCCATTATGCCACTGCCACACATGAGTTTGCCACCGAGACAGCTGACCTCTACCACCTCATTGACCAGCCACTCAGGTACTGCACCTCCCCAACATGTCTGCTACCCTGAAGAGCCAAGTGCAAGTCCGGATAGAGGGGTCCCCTGGATCGAGGGGCAGCAAGCAACCTCCCACACCTGTTCTTATTTCCCTGCCACTTGATAATTTTAGTGGCAGGAGAAAAAATGGGGGGGATGATATAGTCAATGGTGATGATCTAGGAATTTTCCCCAATCTCTATGACAAAACACCATAGAGATTGGGAAAATTCACAGACCATCTGTGATGGACAACAATTAAAATACTCTTTTCTTAATGCATTAAAATCAGAGAAGGGAGGTGAATAGTTAACTCTGCTCTAGAATGCTGAGCTTGAGTGACAAGCTGTTCCTTTTCTCTGATTGGCCAGCAGCTGAGGGAAGTATAAAATCAACTATGTGCTGAGGGGAGAGTGAGTTGATTTTGAGTTCAGCGGGAGTTATTGTTCAGTAAAGTAAAAGTTCAACTACAGGAGTGGATGTCTGAAGAGCCTGACTAAAAAAGTCTGTCAGACAGGTTCACCTTTTGAATAAAGGGAGAGACTCCTGGTCTTAGCTGTATTAAACATAACCTGAAAAAGAATTCCATCTAAGAATCTATATATCTAATAGCCAAGTTGCCCCCTCCATGTGGATATTTAAATCCGCACATCAGGGGCACTTGGGGAACAGAGAGATTTTCCTGAACACTTGGAGCAATCCCCAGGTGTGCAGAAAAATCTTTAAAAGTTGAAAAAAATATATGGGGATACTTAAATCCTCCCAAAAGTAAAAGTGTTCCCTGCACAGAGAATGCTCTGGCCATTGTGGGGGAGGCTCAGTGGGCCCAGCAGCTGGGAGCTGCTTGGGCCTGGCCACTGGTGTTGGGGGGAGTGGGAGAAGGCTTGGTGGGCCCAGCAGCTGGGATCCACTCAGACCTCACTGCCAGTGCCAGGGGGAGTGGGAGAAGGCTCAGCAGGACCGTGCGGCTCACCACCAGTGTGTGTGGGGGAGAAGGATGGCAGGCCCAGTGGCTCGGAGCCACACAGGCCTCGCCGTCAGTGCTGGGGGGTTGGGTTGGGAGAAGAATTGGTGGGCCTGGGCCTCACCACCAGTGTGGGGGCGTGGGGGAGAAGGATTGGCGGGCCCAGCAGCTGGGAGCCACACAGGCCTCGCCGTCGGTGCAGGGGGTGGAGGAGAAGGCTCACCTGCAGCTGCTTCATCCTCCTCCTCCTCCTCTATGTGGAGCTCCTTCTCCCCCCCCCACAAGTATCGCGGGTCCCCTCTTCTTGTTCAGAGTCTAATGTCAACTAAAGCTGAAGTGCATATTCACACAGATGCCACAAACTGGGAGTTGAGATTTTGGCAAAAAGTGACTGGGTAGCAGCCTGAAGCTCCTAATCTGGCCAAAAGGAATAGGATTATATTTTCAGGGAAGAAATAGAAGTCCTGCCCAGTTATACAGGGAATTGGCACTGAGGCAGTACCTGGTCTGTTGTGAGAGGAATGGTTATAGACTACTCAGGGGGGAAAAGACACATTGTGGTTTCAGAAAAGGGGAAAGAATTTGATACACTAAAAAAGTGACCTTTCCAGAAAACCTGAACAGTTATTAGGAAACTATATGCAGAAACATTGTAACTGAAACCAAAGGACTCAACCATCTCTCAGTGATGAGAACCAAGAAATTGTAAAAATATGCTGCTACAACACCATCTTCTCTGACAACTGAAAAATATACTGTTTTACCAACAACATTTACCCCAGCCTTTCCAATTCCTGACTACCCCATACCATCCCTGCCTGTTACAAAGTCTTCTGTGTCATTTCAAGGGTTCCAAAAAGATGGCTCCTGTTTTCTCCTGACAAGTTCCTGGGCTGGGCAAAAGCCAAATCAGATTCTGTCACAGGATGGGACATTCTGATTTAGAAAGCTGCAAATATTATCACGCTACTGGGGACCAGCTCAGCAACTGAAAGGAACAAAGAATTTTGGTGGGAAAATCTGCCTCACAGTAAAGAACAAGCAGGGATCCATCATATCATCACTTGGAAGTGATGTCATGGCCAGCAGGCCCCTCCAACAGGGACTGATATCACAGGTCCCTCCACCAGGTAGTCTTGTCACTTCTGAGTGTCACTGTAAGAATTCCTCCAATCTCTCTGGTAAAGACATAGAGACTGAGAGAATTCCTAGAAGGGCATGGAGGAAGTGATGTCATTCCAAGTACTGCTCCCCCCAAATTTTCTAGCATTTGCAGGAGCAGGGTTGGCCATCCTATCTGTGTCTCCTTGCTGTCAAAGGCCTCAACTACTCTTCTCTCTCTGGCAAGCCTATTTTCTGATGAGGGAGACCCATGACTGTGTTGTACTATACTACTACTTCTTCTTTGGATTACTGGCCCCTTTATCACTCCTGATTTTTAAAAATCTTTTGCTATGGCAGTCATGATCGCTGAGCCTGGCCAATAGGGGGAGTGGTGGTAGTTGCGTACTGGCATACATCAAAAAATATTGTCCTGAATCTAGCATTCAAATGCAGTGCCTGTCTGTGCTTAGCTAGTATTCACTAATGTTATTTCGTAGCTGGTGTGTCTTCAGTGCCAGGTTCTTGTGCTTCCCTCTCACTTCTCATTTATGTGGTGAGAAAACTTGAGCCATAACCCTGTTCACAGCTTTCCTTGAATTTTGGTATGTTTATATAGCCTACATTGAAGAGGCAGTTCGAAGTGGGAAGATATAGTAGGGCTTCCAATTATCCAGGAGAATATATTTGCTTTCATATTAAAACAGCATTAGAGCATATTAGAGACAGCATTAGTGAGTGGATGGAGCTTTGTTGATGGATGAACTCTGCTTCTCCCCACTAATTCCAAATCCAGTGAGAAGGCTATTTTTTAAAAACAGCAAAGTTATTTCTCTGTGTGTATGTGTGTTTACAAGTCCTGTTCACTCTAAGGAGCTAGATGTATATTTTACTTTTTTAAAAAACCAACATTTTAGTGACTATGCTTTTTAGTGGCAGGGAAAGACACACCCAATTTGTTTCCTAAAATCTTTAGCCCGACTCAGTTGTGCCTCCATTTCAGGCACAGCAAAAGGCCTGCAAAGGCCATCTGTTGCTCTGTTGAAATCTTTGAATAAGAGGGAGAAAGAGGAGGAGATGACTGATAAATCAGAGCTCTCCTGAAACATTTATATGCATAAATATTACATCTGAAATGGCTCCATGTGACAGATGAGAACAAGGAGTTCTTTTCATGCCTCAGAAAGAACCAGTAGAATGCCCCCTATCTCCAAAACAATAGGGGATCCTGGGTGTGAAATAACACTGATAATCATTATATTTCTAAAAGAAACAGACTTGAATATCCTGTCTGAGGAAGGGTAACATAGTACTCTGGACAGAATACGGACTTTGACTGTGGGAGTCATGGGTTCCAATCGTCACCAAGTCATGAAAGTCATTAAATAGCACTAGACTTATCACTGTTGTTCCTCACAGGGTTTTGTAAGGATTCCTGCAATGAGAATTTAAAAACACTTTGCATATCTGGCACTCAAAGATATACTGTATCAGAGTTTTAATAATCATAATGAACAGCTTTTCTATACAATTTTGCCTAAAATTACTTTTTAAAAATGCCATCTAAAGGAGTGGGCATCACCACACCTGGTAGTAATTAATTCCTTATGTTAAGAGCAAATACTATGAATTGGCTCACTCCATTTGGATACACGCACACACACAATTCACATACCTTAAGAACATAAGAGAAGCCAATATTGGATCAGGCCAATGGCCCATCCTGTCCAACACTCTGTCACACAGCGGCCAAAAATACCAGGTGCCATCAGGAGGTCCAGCAGTGGAGCCAGGACACTAGAAGCCCTCCCACTGTTGCCCCCCAATCACCAAGAATACAGAGCATCACTTGCCCCAGACTGAGAGTTCCTATCTATACCTTGTGGCTAATAGCCACTGATGGACCTCTACTCCATATGTTTATCTAATTCCCTCTTGAAGCCAGCCATGCTTGTAGCCGCCGCCAACTCCTGTGGCAGTGAATTCCATGTGCTAATCATTTTTTGGGTGAAGAAGAACTTCCTTTTATCTGTTCTAACCCGATTGCTGAGCAATTTCATTGAGTGCTCATGGGTTCTTGTATTGTGAGAAAGGGAGAAAAGTACCTCTCTCTCAACCTGCTCTATCTCATGGATAATCTTCTAAACCTCGATCATGTCACCCCTCAGCCATCATTTCTCCAAGCTAAAGAGCCCCAAGTGCTTTAACCTTTCTTCATAGGGAAAGTGTTCCAACCCTTTTATCATTCTAGTTGCTCTTTTCTGCACCTTGTTCACCTCTGCTGCAGCAATCTGATGCCACAAGGCAAACTGCATCTACGGAGGTGGGCTATGGTGGGCTTGAGAAATGGCACAATGGACTGTCAGTAGTTTTGCCTTCCCATTTTGGGGAGGGAGAATACCCTTGTCCAGTGGTGGAGTGCTGGCTCAAGGGGGCTGTTTTTGCTGCCTTTTCATAGGTCTGGGTTGCGGCGCTGGACCAAGAAGATGAGCTGTCCCCTTGCTACTGCACAGCAGAGCAAAACAATGGATGGAGAGGTATTGATTTCCTCAGCATAAAATAAATGAATATAGATTAAACAGACAACGCAACAACAATTCCATTAGTTCCAAGTATAAAAAGTCAACTTTTTAAAAAAGTGTAACATTTGTTTTATCTACCCAAAGATAGACAATTTCCTTGTGATGTTAAAAAAATGTATTTTCACTAGTAATGCATAAACCGCATTGTCACAGAGACCTTTTCAAACTTGCAGCCTCTGTCTCTAAAATAAATGGCCTTTCACCAACTCACAGGAAAGATTGGCACCTGGTAATGAAAGTATTGCTTCCTGGATATGTTGGGTAAACATCATTTTGATTAAATCGTTTGGGGTTTAATAAAGAAGAATTGAGGCTACAGCTACACAACAAGATTGGTTTGCCATGTGTCAGGAGCAAAGTAGATCTTTCCTTTTGTGAATTTTTGCCAGCCATCTCAGTGTTTGTGTATTCTAGGATAATTTTTGAAAACAGCTTCCAGAGATGCTACCATGAAGTTGATCCAGGACAAATTTAAGACTCATACAAGTTGCTGAAATGAATGTACATCTCAGGCTATATTGGTTCCTTAAAATAGTTTCTCCATTCCATGTCATGTGACTCATTCCACTATTGTAGAGCTGGGAATTCAGTGACAAGTCAAAATTTTTCTCTAGTTCGACCTACCAGCCCCTCAACAGCCCCAGTGCCAGCACTAACTCCAGGGCTGGATTAGGAAGTTAAGGCTGCCTAGGTGCAACCTGTGCAGCAGCTGTGGCTGGGTCTCAGTTGATGGGCCCTTGCAGGGCAGCACCAAAGTCTCCACTTAGCTCAGACCCGCTGTTGGAGTTGGAAGAGGAGGTAACCCATAGGCTCACCATCATTGTTATCTGGGTCCAAGCCAAGAAGTCCCTGCCTCACCCCCAGTGCTGCTGAGGCTTGCTTTTGGTTACCTGCAGCTCTCCAGGGCACTGGCTCATTGGGAACTTTCTCAGTAGGTTTAAGGACCAGCCTCTTCCTGCTCAAACCAACACACAGGATTGGAGAGGGAAGCTTAGGGACTAAGCCATGTGGACTCAGGGCTCTTTTTGTAGCAGGAACTCCTTTGCATATTAGACACACCCCTAATGTAGCCAATCCTCCAAGAGCTTACAGAGCTCTTCTTACAGGGGCTACTGTAAGCTCTTGGAGGATTGGCTACATTAGAAGTGTGTAACCTAATATGCAAAGAAGTTCCTGCTACAAAAAGAGCCCTGCATGTGGTCACTCAGAGAACTCTATTTGGAATGCCACCAAACAAGTCCCTCTCACACAGTCTCCTATGTTGTGCACACAGCCCAAGCTGTGGTGGTATTCCCATGTGTTTGTTAGATCCTCCTCTTCCTCTTGTAAAGACAAACACAGCTTGTTATGTATTGGTATACATAACGCCTGAGCTTGAAATCTATCTCCTATTTAAGTCTGGTATCCTAACTCATGCAAGCTGATTGGATACTCTGCACAGCAATCCAATCAGGATACAAGAAAGGTTCTAAAGGGAGATGACTTGATTGCTTGTTATGTTCATATTTTGATTGGCTCTTATCTCAACTAAGGGTGTGGCCTACCAAGCCCGGATAGTTTAAAAGAGAGCCTGTTGCTCTCCTGTTTTGTGTTCATTCCTACTGCTTTAAGTCTCATACTTAACACTGGCGATGAGGATGGGATCATAGCGGGTAGGCAGCCTCACTGAACCACCGCCACCACAACAGACGAAGCTGACCAATCCGGGGCTCTGGAAGAAGGATGACACCCTGCCATCCCACTGGCAGAACCGGCAAGAGTGATGGCAGCTAGCGTGAAGTTCGAGGTGTTCGAACCTGAGCTGGAGGACTGGGACTCCTACATCACCCGGTTCGAGTTTCACTTACACACCCATCAGATCGAGGAGGACACCACAAAGATGGAAATGATGCTCAGCTCCTGTGGTCGAACCGTGTTCGACGTGGCCAGGTCTTTGGTCACTCTGGCCAATATTCTAACCGTCTCCCTAGCTGATATCAAGAGCAAGCTGTAAAATCACTTTGCACCCAAGCCCTCACAGATTGCCTGCAGACATGCGTTCTATAAGTGAAATCAGGGGGTGAGCGAGTTGATTGCTGAATACGTCACGGCTCTGCAGAAGGCAGCCAGGACCTGCAACTTCCCCGACCTAGAGGTGGCGTTGCTCGATCGGTTGGTGTGTGGCCTGAGGAACGAAAAGCTCCAGCAGAGGCTTTTTGTTAAATTAGAGCTGACACGCTACAGCCTATGCCAAAGCCATCGTTGCAGAAGCCACGGAGAGGTCTACCAAGGAGGTTAGACAAGTTGGCAGTTCGCCCCATCAGACCCTGGAGAAGTCGGTACATCACGACTCAGCCAGTGAATCCGAGGGTGAGGACAATGATGTCAACAAAACTTGAGTGAGAAGGCCCCAGTGGACCCCAGTGAAAGCTGCACCAAGGCACTCCTGTGCAGGTTGCGGCAGAGCACATGACCGGGACTGGTGTTGGGCACATGACATCAGATGCTGGATGTGTGACAAGTGGAGCCACTTGGCCAGAGTGTGCCAAGCCAAGGGGAAGAAGAAATCACCACCCTCTTCACCATGGCAAAACCGCAAGGCGTGAGACGTCAGAACAGTGAGGCCAGCTGACTGCAACGAGACCACCTGCTGCTCCTGCCCCACAACCATCATGAGCACCGGACCGAGGGCCAGGAAGAAGATCCATGTAACCATGATGCTGGACAGGGAGCCGTGTGAAATGGAGGTTGACTCGGGATCGGCAATGACTGTCATTTCCATGGAGACACTGCAGCACCTGTTTCCACAGAGGAGCCGCTGCCGGTTGGCACCCAGCCGGGTGCACCTGTCTGATTTTCAGGGATGGCATATTCCTGTGGCCAGGGAGGCCGAGTTTGAGGTACAGTTTAAGGGTCACAAGGAGGCACTGAGCCTCCTGGTTGCCGAAGGGCGTAGGGCCAGTCTGTTAGGCTTAGACTGGTTTGATGCCCTCAGTATTGCTGTGACAGGGGTAAACCAGGTTTCTGATAATATATTGAGTTCAATCTACTCAGAGTTCTCTGAGGTGTTTGATGGGTCATTGGGACGGTATACGGGCCCACCAATAACTTTTGACTTGGACCCATCTGTGGCGCCCATCAGACTAAAATATTGGTGGGTACCCATCGCGCTCAGACCATGAATCGAAGCAGAACTGGACAAACTGGTTGCTCAGGGCATACTCAAACCCGTACCACATGCTTGGTGGGAGACCCCTATTGTGACACCAATTAAGCCTGATGGGTCTATTCGGATTTGCTCCGATTATAAATGTACTATTAATAGGGCATTACAACAACATCCGTACCCAGTGCCTATCATAAGCCATGTGTTAGTGTCTCTGGCAGGAAGGGAGATCTTTGCAAAATTAGATCTTGCCCAGGCCTACCAGCGATTGCCTGTCGATCAAAGTGCAGCTGAGGCACAAACTATTGTCACACACAGAGGGGCATTCAAGGTTAACTGCCTGCTATTCGGTGTGAATGTGGCCCCAGGAATCTTCCAGGAATTAATGGAAGGGTTGTTGCAGGATCTGCCAGGAGTGGTACCGTATTTCGATGATGTGCTAATTGCTGGGGCTAATGACGCAGAGTTGGCTGATCGCATCAGGGCAGAATTGGGTCGGTTCCAAGTGGTCGGCCTTAAGGTCAAGAGAAACAAATGCCAATTTGGGATACCCACAGTAGAATTCTTAGGTGAACGTGGAATTCACCCTATGGAGGGCAAGATTGCTGCAATTCAGAATGCACCTTAACCACAGAACAAAAAAGAGCTGCAATCATTCCTAGGCATATTGAATTTTTATCATGCCTTTTTGCCTCATAAGGCATCAATAGTGGAGCCTCTGCATAAATTATTGGTGAAGGGGGTGAAATGGGAATGGGGGTCATGGCACAACCGAGCTTTTGGGGCTATTAAGAACTTGTTGGCATTGAATAATGTTCTAATGCATTTTGACGAAAACAAACCATTGGTCCTTGCTGTGGACGCCTCCCCCTTTGGGGGAGCCCATTGCTCTCCTGTTTTGTGTTCATTCCTACCTTGTAAATAAAGCTGAATCACTTGGTATGAGCTGCTGCCTTAAGTCTCATACTTAACACAGCTGCTGCTACTAACAGAGAGGAAAAAAGCCCATTGGCTGTATGATGGAGCTGACTGTGTGGGTGACTCCCCTGCAGGCTGAATTAGAACTGCATCAGAGTGTTTCAGCTAATTAGTCTTTGATATTTAAACTGCAGCCTTATCCATTTTAACTCTCACTTTTTTATATAATATTTTTTATTTTTAAAAACATAACAAAGATACATACATGGGGGGATATTTCTTTTCCCTTTGTATCTTTAACAAACTCGTGCCTAATTGATCATACAATTAGGTAATTCACCTTATGCCATTAAAAATATCATCTGTAAATATATCAAACTTATGCTTTATATGTCCTCAGCAAGTTTTAAATGTCTATACTGTTTACTTAATATAATCTTCAAACCAGCTGTAAAATCTTGACCATGTATTTTCAGATGTAGTTTCTGGTTGTCCTTTCAAAATTAAAGTTAGTTTGTCCATTTCCACTGTTTCTAAAATTTTATTTATAATTTCTTCTCTCGAAGGTGTTTCTGTTCTTCTCCAGTATTTAGCATAGAGTATTCTGGCAGTTGTAACCAAATACAGTAAGAGATAAGAGTCATTTTTTTTTTTTTTTTTTAGTTTTCAGGTAAGATGCTCAACAAAAATATTTCTGGAACAAAAGGTACAGGACATTTTAAGATTTTTTGTAAAATTTCATGAATCCAAGCCCAATATTTTTTTGCTTTACCACATACCCATCACATATGATAAAAGGATCCAACCTTATTTTGACACTTCCAACAGACATTTGAGCATTTAGAATAAAACTTAGCCAGTTTATCAGGCGTAATATACCATCTATAAAACATCTTATATATATTTTCCTTATATGAAATTGCTTTTGTAATTTTTATATTTTTTCCACATCTGTGACCATTGGTCTAACTCAATGTTATATCCCAAGTTTTGTGCCCATTTTATCATAACGTTTTTAACCATTTCATCTTGAGAATTATTTTCTAAAAGCAATACATACATTTTCTTAATAAGTCTCTGATCAACATGCATCAATATCTTATCTATTTCTAGTATTTTGTCATAAAAGCCTGTCAGCTTATCTTTACTATATCTAAATTCAATTTGAATTTTTTGCCACCAAGTTAAAGTTTCTATTGGTTTCAGTTCATTTCTATTGTCCAATATGTCTTCATATCTTAGAATTGTTTCTTCCTGGAATAGATTGGGATTTGTAAGGGCTTCTAATGGAGTAAGCCATCTTGGAGTCTTAGGGTAAAAGTTATTTTTAGTTTGTTCCCATACTTTCAATAAAAAGGTTCTAATAAAATGTTGTTTAAAATATTTATGGGGATCTGCTCTCCCATACTATGTGAAGGCATGCCATCCTAACAAAAGATCGTGTCCTTCTATTTTCAAAAGCCTTGTATTTTCTAAAGTAATCCAGTCTTTTATCCATGTCAAAGCCACTGCTCTATTAGAAAGCAACCAGTCTACTAATGCAAAGGCAGCCCTCTCTTTGGCATCTTGTAATGCTTTAAGCTTTATTTTTGGTTTTTTGCCTTGCCAAACAAATTGTATCATCATTTTGTCAAGTTCCTTAACATTTTCATTCTCACTTTTTATGTGAACGTGGAGGGGGTAGTGTCTTACCAGATTACTTTAAAAATTAGGAAATTGACATGACCATCAGGTGGGGGTAACAGACTCAGCTGTAGTATCTCCAAAGTTCTTGTGGTTCTGTTTGAGGGACTAATTGACTATCCTGGAATTTTTAAATAAAAATGTAAGACTGACATATAATCTCCTCACACTTGGAAAATATTCTGCCTCATTCAGATACATGGGGATTAGTAATGATTACTCATAGCAGCACTCTGCAGATGATCAGAGGATATTATTTTACTTTTCCAGAGTTGAGCCAAGGGACAGAGAACAACTTCTGATGCAAGTTCTGGGGAGCTGCAGCTCAATTTAAATTATAAACTTAGCTTTATCCTAATAACCAAAATAATGGGATCCAGACTATATGTGATTGGCAGCTCCATTGTAGGTCTTATTCCCAATTGTTCATTGCATGAAAAAGTAGTCAGGTGAAAATAAGGAATAGATTGAAAATGAGTTGAGTTGACAAACAAAAGGAACAGAAAGGGTTCATAGGGCCCTTTCTCCCACACCCCACCATGGCCTCCTGCAACTGCATTTTGGTTTGGGTTTTTTTTGTTTTGTTTATGAAAAAGACATTGAGAAGAAGAATTACAGAACATTAATTTGAGTTTTCATTTAAATTTGGCAAAGAAAATGGGGTTTTAAAAAGTTGATTTAAATAAAACAACCTCCATGTAAACAGAAGCAAGTAGATTCATCTTTTTAAAAAGTCATGAATTCCAAGCAATTCTGCCCTTTAGTCTGGCATAATTTCTAAAAGAGAAGTGCCAAGGCTTATGGAAATCATTTGCCCTCCTTTAGCCAATTCACACATTATGAAGTCCTTACGGCCACCCAGAGATGCACAACAACTTTGCATAAGACCTGCCATCGGAGCTTTTTACCTGACAGATGGACCCGGATTCAATTCTAATCTAATGTGGCTAGGAGAAAGTTTGCAGCAGAGCAAATAATGGCTTCACTGGGTGGTTTAAGGTTGCAAAAAGGGTGTGGGCTGAAGCCCATTCTTCTCCCATGCCTCAGGCATGGTCAGAATTTGGCTTGGGTGTGCCTGAGAGGTATAAAACTACTATCATAAGTCTGATACAAAGTCCTTGCAATGGCCGCATGCAATCATGAGGATTTTGAACCATGTGAATTAGCCTCTATAGGTGTGTCAAAAGTAGTGGTTGTTTCCTACTGAGGAGACCATGACACTGCATATGTCTAAAAGGCACTGCAGTAACAATAAGGGCTGTACAGATCCCTTAGTGCAATCCTACTCAGAAGTAAAAGCCACTTTGTTCAGTGGAGACTACTCCCAGTTAAGTTTGCATCGGATTGCATCCCCATTGTGGAAAAGGGGGGAGGGTTAAAATTGCAATCCTTGTAACTCAAAAAACCACTAGCAACACTGTGACCACCTGTTCTAGATTTTATCAGTAGATGGTGCTGAAGTCTACAAACTTAGCTGGCAAGCTATACACATATTGGTTGGCTCACAAGAATATGGCATGTGGTCTCATAAAGAGCCTACTGGAGGATTAATAACAGGAAAATGATTGCTCCATTTCTCACCCGCGCACGCGCATAACATTTGCACAGAAGATGTTGCAGGTAGTATACTTGTTTAGTCTGGTTTACATGATTGAAGTGTGTTCCATATATGATTTTTTCACTTTTCCCTATTTAGATAGTACCATTTCTGAGGACTTTGGTTTAACATGAACTTTATTGCCATGAGTGTTTATTGTTCATACCTTGTTGTTTTGATGGTACACATTATAAATGAAATTAAATATTATATAAGGTGACAGTATGGCTGGAGATGAAAATATTAAGACAAGAAGGAGCAAAGTAATTTTTAGGTGGGTTAACTCATCCGTATGAATAAACAATGGTCTTGTATCACTTCAAAGACTAACAAAATTTCCATCTGAGTGACCAGAAGTAGATGGAAGTGTCACTTACACAGGTTATGTGTCTACAAAATTCACTTTTATGACATTCTTTTCTTAGCTTAATGATTTTTTTTAAGTTGCCCTTGTATAGCAATGTTGTTTCTCCGTAAACTGAACACAGTACAACAAAGGGGAGTGCAGGTGCAACACAGTTTTTAAAAAGAGAATATATTCAATAATAGCCAGAAAGAAATTCAGTATGCTCCTGTTTAAAGGTACTATTAGCTATGCATATTTACTGAGGAGTAAGTGCCAGTGCATTCAACAGGGTTTGCTCCAAAGGGAGCGCAGAACGGCAGCTCTGGTCTCCTTTGGTCAGGTTAGAATCTGAATGTAGCTCAACGTGGAAGAGCTCAAATGTATGCACCCATTAGGTTCATTTCCAGTGTACTCCAGTATACAGAAATATGTCCAACTTTTTGTTCACACTCCTCTTGCCCCTTAAAGGAAGGGACAAAAATCCTATTTGTAAGGGCTTCTTCCCTGCACATAGGGGCAAACACTCCCTCCCTCTCTCTCACACATACGCTTGCACGCACACACACACTGGATTGGCTGTCTGTACACCACTCCCCTATTGTTTTCACTATAACTGATTTTGGCAACAGCTCTTTAGCACTTTGGAAGGGCCTTCATTAGCACTGGGACACTGTCCAAAAGGAATCTGGGAGAAAAAAATCAACACATGGCTGCTCTTGTTCTCATGATAAATGACAGCTTTGGCTGAAAAACAACAACACTAAGAAATCAAAATACAACCTAAAAAGCAACAAGGGTAGCCATCATGTGAATAGAGGAAGTCAGACATGACTAACTCAGCTGAGATGGAGAATGGGCCGAGGAGGAGCTGGAGTGGGCAGGAGAGTCTCAGATGGGCACTGTGGCTTTTTGTGAAAAGGGTATTTTAATACTGATATGGTGGGTTATCTATGGAGAGGGGAGCTAGATGTATGGATAAACGGAATGCATTCCTCCTCTTGAAAGAATGGGAATTAGGTCGCTTTATATAAAGACAAAAAATTAAAAACTGAAAAGGAGTAAGCTTCTCCGTCCAGTGTACACAAAGGGGGGGGGGAATCTAGACATTATTCAGCTGACCAGGCCAATCCCAAAATTAATTGTGCAACTCATTGTAAAGGAGATGCATTTGGCTACACACCAAGGTGCAAACAGTGACAACATAGTGATGTCACAATTGTATCACAAACAGATAAACTACCAGATAAGACTGGAGGCATTTTAACCATTTCCCAATACAGGTTTTTATTTTAAAAGGTATAATTCAACTATTTGAAGAACTGCACATGTTTTAATAATATCTAGATGGTTGTTATGAGCTTGTAATTACTCTGGAATATATATTTAGGGATTTTTTAAGGAATTTGGTCAGAACATTCGATCAGATGTATGTTAATATTTACTCATTATTACTAATTTAGAAATAATTAACTAGACATTGTAAAAACCACATCTTCCTATAGGAACTTTTCTGAACATCACAATCTACCTCAGATGCCTTGTTTAGCACATCCCCATTTTCCACTGAGTTTGTTGGTCATGAGGGTATAAATATGCCATTCGATGCTACAGTACAGTTAGCTGGCTGGAGAGGCATCTCATCCCTGCTGTATCTTCAAGGGATGCTGGTGTTGGGGACTCCATGCAGAGTAACTTCACAGAAACTGTTCTGTAATATTATGCTGGAACCAGAGCAGGAGGCCCATGGTGTGGCTCTCTCCATATGCTTCCTGGTGAATATAGAGTTTTGAACTAAACACACAGATCCTCATTCTAGACAACTAGCAGGATTGGCACAAGAGGCAAAGCCATTGCTCTAATAAAACAATGGTGGTAGCTCTAAACTCCAGAACAGGAAGAGTCTGTTTTACAGTTACCTTCACTGATTAGAGTGACATACAACACAACGTATCAGATCTTCAGACATTTGTGGTGTTATGGCATGTGCTCTACATCACTAGATTCATAAACACATACCAAAAATTGTAGTGGGACTGAAGGATTATAACGGAAAAATAAACACCTCTTTTTACCCCCTAGGTACTCTAGCTCCTATAAAATTACAACTGAGTTTGATTTTCCACTAAACATAAAACTAGAAAGTTGTTGACTTGAAATGTCTTTCATTTCAGGCCCTGAGTTTGTCAAGATTCAGAATGGGCCTAGTTAAAAACAAAACAATACAAAGGTGAGCATATAGACCAAGGCAAAGAAATTCCCCACTGCTGCCTCCTGAAATACTAAATTGCTCACAATAACCCGTCAATATATACTTCTAGTTTCCCCTTCACATTCAACCAATTAAATTTTCATCAAATTGGTACGTCCAGTGATATGAAACAGAAGTCTTCCCTAATGCAATCTGAAGTTGCGGGCTGCCTCCTGGGAGAAGGACAGATGCCTGATGTGCGTTAACGCAAAAGAAATGGTTGCTGTTTTCCCTGCGTTGTGCCATTAGTACACTTGTTCACCGACTCTCCCACCACTGTGCCATCAGGAAGGGTTATGTTTGGCAGCGGACAAGATCCCTGCCTCTAAGCTGAAAGAGGTTTCAGCTATTTGCAGAAATAATGCTTTCCAGACTCACTAAACAGCCCTCTTCTTTCCAGATGGAGCTGCATCAGTGTTCCTTACAGCCATTTAGCTACCTTCTGTTCTAACTCATTCCTCTCCCCTCTCACCCCCGCGTGGTCCACTTGCCTGGTGATTGGGAGACTCTTTGTACATTCAGAAATTCTCAGAGTTCTGTTTGAATCACACCCATCGGAAGATGCTGCAGATTGTTGGGAGAGGGCAGCCCCCACTCTGACAACACAACAGATTGCAAGCCAAGGGAAGTGGGAGGGATGAATAGAGCAATACACTGAGGAACCCCTTCGTCCTTTTTCACTTGATATTCTTCTACCTAAAGTAATGGAGGACAAACAGGATTTGGCACATAGAGTGGCTGCTAAAAGAGAATTCTGGTGGGAGCCAACTTCCAGGGAGGGAAAGAAAATGAAAAGTAACCAGGCGTCACGGTGCTGCAACTTTTAACTGTCCCATGAGGCCTGCAGACTGTCTTGTCCAATGAGTAAGGACTAAGAGCCAGGCCTTGAACTTGATGGTCTTGTATATGTAGCACAGCATGCTATATCAAGTGTGACTGGGTCAGCTGAGTCACATGAATGCTTAAAGTCAACCTGCCAATTTTTATCATTTTCATTATGGAGGGGAAATGAACTAAACGTGCACTTTGATTCAAGCACAAGAGCACACTGTGACTCTGAGCCAGAAGTGAGCTGACAGGTGTAAATTCAAAGCTTCCCATTTCAGTTAATGAAATATTTAGGATCGTGTCTGAAGATATTTATGTATGACCCAGAAGAGAGAAGAAGGGATATGTGGATAGTATTTGGAGGACCACTGAGGACTGATGTACATGAACCGCAAAACTCAGGGGAGCTGCTTTATTGCAGCTAGGCCAAGTACAATCTTAAATCACCATTCACAAAATTGTGGCACCACAACTGTGCTGATCCTTCATCTGATATTGGCTCCTTTCACACAAACAGCCACAAGCCAAGAGCTGCTGATCAATCCAAACTGAAAACAGACATCACGTGCAAGGTTTATATAAATCAACTGATACACCAGGTTTGGGTAGGTTTTTTAATTTTAATATAGAATTTTTTTTTTTGGAAGTTATGGTGGATTAAGTGGATTACCTAATGAACCGCATGGCAGAAAGGAGAATGAAATTCAATTGCATTAAGTGCACATATCTGAGAACAAAAAAAATATTTGTGTAATCAGCAGGAGCTCACCAGCTGAAGATTAGAGACCTCTGGATGCTGGTGTTCACAACATGATCAGGAGGGTAAATCCGTCCTTATAAAATCAGATGAGGCATTTACTTTCTACCAGGAATAGGGAAGAACTGGCAGCATTGTATGGGGGCACCGGTAGAAGGGGATTGTTGAAAGGCCATGTCCAGTTTTTGCCAGGCGTACACCAGGAGGCAGTGTTCCCTCTAAGCTGAGTTAGTGTGAGCTAGCTCACAGTTTTTTAGCCTCTGACTCACACATTTTTGTCTTCACTCAGAAAGCATGGCTCCTGAGGAAACTAACTGATGCAGTAGGCAAATCGCTTGCTCACAACTTTAACGCTAGTAGCTCATAAGGTAGAATTTTTGCTCACAGGACTCCACAGCTTAGAGGGAGCATTGCCAGGAGGTGAAAGTCAAACATCAGTATATACAAAGAAGTGTATCAAAGCTACCACTGGAAGTGGAAACTCACCTTATCAAAAGTGATTAAGAGCTCAGCCCAGCCAGTAGTCTCCTAAATGTGCCTTCTATGTTGCTGCTACCTGCTAATGACTCCCAGGTTCTTATGATGTTAAGCATTATTATGTGAGCAGGTCTTGGTCATGTTTTGTGTCCCTTAATCCTGACAATGACAAAATGCTGCTGGCCCCACCCATTCCTCTAGCCTTTAGTCCTTTAAGCCCCTTTATGTCACCTGTACTAGTGGAAGCAGGATGGAACTCTGAATGGAGAGTAAGCAAAACTGACTGAATGTCTTGCTCCGTGTCCATCTTTCATTCTATCACTTGACAAAATTAGGCTTCATTGGCACCAAAACATTCTGTTACCCCAGTGCCAAGTTGAACAGTTGATGCTGAGTTGTAGTTAAATGCTAAGAGTATAGTTTCTTCTGCAATGAAGGACATCTATAGAGGTCCAGTGTGATACAGTGGTTAGAAGGTCACTCTCGGACAGGAGTGGCCAAACTTGTTTAACATAAGAGCCACGTAGAATAAACATCAGACGTTTGAGAGCCACAAGACATCTCTCCTTATATATAATCCTGTTTTCGTGTGATTCTTTTCTGAACATTCCACACACTCCCAAATTAATTGGTTCAGTTATCTGGCACTCAGAACGTCTCCCTATCCAGTGGCTGCATTGCCTCAGTCCTGCCCACAGAACCAGCACCTGTGAAAGTTTACCTCAGAGTGTGCCGGCTCCCTCAGAACATAGACACTCTGGCCGTGCTGCTGCGCCTGGCACCCTCAGAAGAGCTGGCGCCTATGGGCAGTGCACGCCACTGCCTACCCCCATTCGCCGCCCACTGCTCCTTTGAAAAGAGAAGCCAAGCTTGACCCGCCCCGCTCCAGACCCGCCGATGCTTCTGGTTGCCGCCGCCAAGAGGCCTACCTGGGACAAGCACCTGCTGTGTGCCTGGGAGGCAGGGACCTGCGGCGCACTAATTAAGGAGAAGGAGCAGGAGGATGTGGGGGTTACCTCCTGCTGCCACTGCCGCCGCCCCATAAGTTTTCACCTGGCCTGGGGCAGCTGCTCCTGTCGTGCCTGGTGTCTGCCAGTGGCAGTGGGGGGGGGACAGAGGGAGTGCGATCCAGCCAGCCCTCCATGCTGGCACCATGCCACTCACTTGGTCTCTTACTGTCTGCCTGGCAGGAGTGACTCCGCGGCGGCTCTGAGCCCCGCATGCAGCAGTAAGGGGTGCGGAAGGCCAGTGAACCGACGGGGCAGAGGGTGCACTTCAGCCCAGCAGGCAAGCTGAGCGGCGTCCAGAAGACCTGGGGCCACGGGGCCAATGTCCCGCCCACAGTGAGGCCTGGCCTCCCTGGCACAGCAGCACTTGCCTCACCGCAGCTCCTATCCTCCAGGGCTCTGGAGACGGCACTCAGGCGGATCTGCAGGGGGGTGGGGGAGGAGGTGGAGAGGGGTGAGGATCGCTCGCTCACTCAGCCTGCACAGCCCAGCCATCGCCACTCACCTTTTCTGTGGGGGGGAGGAGGAGGAGAGGAACGATCGCTTGGTCACCCAGTCCATGCAGCCCAGCCGTCGCTGCTCGCCTTCCCTGAGTCCCACGCTTTCTCAACATATCACAGTCTCCTTGCCCAATGGCAGCCAATGTGACGTGCCAGTCAGGGCTTGAGAGCATTGATGAGACTGCAGGTCAGGGGGTGGAATGCCAACCAGAGGACTAGAGGGGAAATAAGCATTAGTTGATGCTTTGCTGGGGAGGAGATGGAGTTGACAACTCCAGGTGGGAAATTCCTGGAGATTTCAGGAATGGGGCCTTGAGAGGGTGGGGTTTTAGGATGGGTGGGACCTCAGACAAGCAGACAAAGAGGATGGGATGAGACACACAGATACAGTCACAGACAGATCTATGTAGCTACGCAGAAACAAGATGGGTGCTGGAACAATTGCCTGAGGTTGACAATGACATATACATTAAAACCTGCGAGGGGGGGACCTCCAACTATCAAGGTTTCACAACACTTATTTGCCTATACTCCTCCTTCTCATTCCCACATAACCTACTGAGACTTTCATCACAAGTACTCACTTTCAACCCAACTTCCCTTGAACAACAGGGTGGACAGTGCAACCACGACCACATTGAATGACATTGACATCCAACATAACATGACTTTGCAGCCTGCCCAGTTGTTGACATTACTCCACAGAGCCCTGTGTACTGTGTTTCCTGGCCCACATTGTGTGACCTTGGACAACACCTCTTCTGCGACATAAGGTCTGTGAGACTTTACTTGCACATTCGTGCCTTTCCATTATACACTGCTAATATGTATTTTTCCTGCTTCCAGCCTATGTATTCATTACACATCACATCTTTCTAGAGCTCATTGTATTGCCTTCACAACAGGCTTCATTGCTAGTGAACAAATACCACACAAGTGTGTTTATTGAAAAATATGCAAAATTGCTTTTTATTTAACATTAAATGAGACTGCCAAAAATAAAAACAAAAGGGGTAAAAACAGATATTGATAATGATATTCATTTATCCAGGGCTCATTTCCCACAGGAGCTCACAGGAGCAAAGCTCCAGCAGTAAGGAGCCCAGGGGGCAGGTACTTGCAGCAAGCCCCACCCCTGCTCCCAGCAGCCCCCCTCGCCTTTCTTGGCCTGCTGTCTGACCCAGCAGAGTGCTGCCGCGAGCTGGCCCTCAAGCTGCTCTGCTACTACCTGGGCCATGGCACCCAGCTTGCCCAGACTCTGCCCATCCTCATGCCAGCCCTGGCATGGTGCCTCTGCAAGGTTGGCCCCGGCAACTCCTGCAAGGCCTGCTAGGAGCTCTGCCCCGGCCTCCTGCACCTCCTGAGCCTCCTCCTGTGCCTCTGCCCTGCCACTGCCCTGGCCCCCTACCAACTTGAGGCCATGTGCATCCTCTGCACCGCACTCATAGACCCACGAGCAGCCCCTTTCCTGTGCTTGACAGCCATCCAAAAGAGTCCAGTGGCACCCAGGTTTATTCAGGTACAAGCTCTCCCTCCCCTGTGAAGGCAGATCTGCACGCTTCCCCCCCATGGCTAGCAATCCAAAACAGTCCAGTGGAGCCTGAGCAGTGGGTGTTGCCTTCTGACACACTACCGGTGATGTCAGGGTGTGTGGCATATGCAAATAAGTTATGCTAATGAGTTATGCTAATTAGCTCCTGCACCTCTTTTTCTACAAAATGACCCCTGCATTTATCTAATGATATTTGTAGGCTTTGGTGGGAGCTTTGAGAATGCATTTAAAGTTGCTTTCTTTCTCTGTTCCCCCCTGCCTCAAGCCTACCCAGGGAAGGGAGCACTGGCTGGGGAAGGGAAGACTGATCGGGGAGGCATGCTTCCCCTTCACTTCCCCCCAGCTGCCCTGCTGGAAGCCACACAATATGTGTGAAAGAGCCACATGTGACTCCTGAGCCACAATTTAGCCACCCCTGCTCTAGGATCTTGGAGACCCAGATTCAAATCCCCACCTTCCCTGGGAAACTTGATGGGTGATTTTGGGAGTCAGTCTCCCTCGGCCTAACTTTTCTCATAGGTTTATTCAGGGCTCTTTTTGTAGCAGGAACTCCTTTGCATATTAGGTGACACCCCCCCCTAATGTAGCCAATCCTCCGAGAGCTTACAGAACTCTTCTTACAGGGGCTACTGTAAGCTCTTGGAGGATCGGCTATATTAGGGGTGTGTCACCTAATATGCAAAGAGTTCCTGCTACAAAAAGAGCCCTGTGTTTATTGTTGTGAAAATAAAATGGAGCAGGAGAGAATGATGTCATAAGCTGTTTTGGGTCCCTGTTAAGGTGAAAACTGGATATAAATACTTAAATAAATAAATAGTTTTCCAAGTTATCATAGAATAATAGTTTTTTCATAGTTATCATAGAACTATATCCTTGAAGCAGTGAGTACCCTTCAAAGGGCATGTCATAAACTCTGAATGTGTCTAATTTATATACTGATTAAAATAAAGAGAACTGTTTTTTGTTTTGTTTGGGGTTAGGTTTTGATCATGCAAACAGGTAGGTTCTTCAAGTCTAATTTACACAAGTAAGCATATCACTTGATATCAGTTGATTACTCCGCATTCTGTGATTTGCAGAACAAAGTGTGAATTGTCTGATCTTGTGGTCACGTGAGCTGATATGAAAACTCTATTTGATTTGTTACTGACCAGATTGTAGATGCAGGGATCAAGGAATTCATATGCATGAGCTCATCTTGGGAAGAACAAGAGTCTGTGCTTCTAAAGTCCAAATCTTGGTCAAGAGAAATAAGGTGCAAGGACCAAGAGTTCAGGCATGTCTTTGATCTTTTTTGCACATGTGGAAAAACACACCGATTCAAGCTCTGACTGGTTTATTTAAAAGCTTTCAGAGCCTCACTGAATATGGTGAGGTCCTCTCACCCCTCCTTCTGAATTCCAGCAATACTATTCCTGATATTCAAGGTATTTAAGGAAAATAGAACATTTTGCTGCAGGCAAAAACCTCCTGCCTCCCTAACCCAGTCCGGTGCTTGATGAGTTGCCTGCTATCCTGCTATAGAAATGTGCAGTCAAAATCTGAAATGACATGTTCTGCTTGGAGGGTTTGAAGATTCCTCCTAATAGACCTTTTACTAGTAAACAAAAAGTTATCCATACTGCGAGGACGCTTGCTCTGACCTGCAAGTTTGCAGACAATAAATCTTAATTACGGTTAAATGTCCGAATCTGCAAAGACGGAGGAAGCATTAGTCAACTGTGAATTGGTCCTGACTCCTGCCTCTACTTTGCCTGGAGATGCAGCTGCAGGAATACATAAATTACAGGGTTTTTTTTATTTGTTTGTGTCTGTACAATCAGTCGTAGCTGTTTCTTAAGAGCATTTCCAGTATTAGTGGGCTTACTGGCATTCATCCTATTAGCATTTCAGATGCAGGTGGCATCTGGAAAGTTTTATTTTAAAGGACTTTTAGCATTGTGCTTAGGTTAATGAGAAAGCGCTACTTTAAAATATCTCGGCAGTTTTCCAAAGTGCAGCTCAGTCTCACGACATCTGCTCAGTGGATACTTGTTACCTTTGGGTTTATTCAAGCAACCTTCTGAATAACCTTTTTGTTAGCAGCCTTCTTTATAGGCTCTGCCACAGGATAGCACTGGAGAGCAAACAGAGTTGCTGGTGGAGGACATTTTCTGTGCTCTCTTGAAAGTACAAGCTCTTTAGAACTAACACACTGTAAAGCTAACACACTGTACTTACCTGTGCCACCTTCTTTCTCTGTACATGGGGAATATCACCTCCTTCATTAGGGTGACCACAGGAAAGAAGGGCACGGTTGCTACAACGCCATTGTTTTGGGAAGAGCTGCTTTTTCTCCTCCGGTATGAAAATATCCCCTCATTTACACCATTATCGAGCCCTGTCCTTGAATCTTATTATTCTCTACATTTTATTTAAATAATAAAATTTACTGTAAAAGCTCTGGATAGTGGATTTATTCCTTGTACCCTTTGAAAAAATATTATTTTAAATGATGGGTTGTTAAGAATTCCGTATGCTTCACTGGCTCTCAGTAACCACTTTTGCAAAACAATTTTTATAAAACCGTCTTTGTGTGTAGAAGAAGGTGGCATCTGGTACAGACAGAATAACACAAAGCCCCCTAGTAGTCTCACATCTATCACCCTTGTTCCAAAAACTTCAGGGCATAATCCTGTCATCAGAGCATAATGTTAAACCACAGCATCAACCACGTTAGAGTAAGGTCAGAGATACTACTTTTTCACACATGAGCTTCTGACATATGCAGGAAAGGGACCACTGACTACAATTTAGTAGCAATGGCACAATGAAAAGATTCTTTCTTGAAGGTTAAAATGTAACCTTTTATGCAATTCTCCTTTATGCATCATCACAAATAACCCTGCATCTCATAAATAAGAACAGGTATTGCAAGACTGTTCATAAATTAAATGAAAAGTATAGCCTGTCTTTACTAGAGGCTCAGACAGAGATTGGATTATTTGGAGTTGTTCCTCTCAAAACACTAATCCATACAGTACAGATTAAGCTGCTATAGAGCCATAAACATAAACTAAATCAAGGCTGCTGAAAAGGTCATTTCTCAACACGATGCTGCAGAAACTGGGTTAGGAAACCTCATGTTGCTCTAGAGACATAGCCGCAGAGCTAATCCTCAGCTGTTAAAAATGGCGTATCACCTTTACAATGGTAATAGAGTGAAACAGGGAATCCCAAAGCAAGGTCTCCAAATGGCTATATGGGGGCAGTCACTCACATGCCAGATGACTGCAGGGGATGTATCTCTTTACTAGGCTAAAAGGTGGAGTGCCCATACAGCTGAGAACCAAATGAGACATTGTGTGAACATATGTCTATAAGGGACAGTTGGAGCACTGTAGCAGGGTAGGGCACCCTCAGCCTGTTCCCTGCTTTGCATGGTATGGCAGGAGGGGTTACCTGCACACGAAGCAAGTTTCAGTGTGTACTAAGTTGTCAGAACACACGGAAAAGAAACCCTTCAGGCTACAACTATGTATACATTACTTGAATACACACAGCTGAACTCAATGGGACTCTTTTCTTCCTAAATATTTATAGGATCAAGTGGCACTTCTCACCTTTATTAGAAGTGGTATTAGGTCTGTGGGGGGGGGACTATTAAAGGAATACATGCTACTCCAAGTGATTCATAGCACCAACATCTGTTTAGGATGGGAACTATGTCTATTGTATTGAGTTTCTGCACTCTAGCCAAAGAAGAGAAGGAAAGTGGAGGAAGGGTGGAGGTGTTTGGGGCTTCCATATGCATCTTGAACACTTCCCCCCAGCGCAGACCTTTGACTGGCTAGATATCTTGGAGAGGAGGAAAAAATGGCTTCACAAAGGCAGATCAGCATCAGGCTCATCTACTTTGTCCCTTTGAAAGGCCCAGCTGGGGACTGATGGCCTTGCTTTCTTCCTTTTTTTGTAGATGTTTCCAGGCCAAAGTTCAAAAATAAGGAATGTGGCAGAATTGTCAGGTTGGGTACAATGAAATCTGAAGAACTGCCATATTCTCAGAGAAGGCATGTCTGTTACATCCTGTGAAAAATCTGAGAATTTGTCAGTTAAAACAAAAGTTATACTCCAATGAAGGGTGATCAGCTAAAACTCCATCTATCCACTGAGGGAAGAATCAATTGTCTTCTGCTGTTAATTTGATGGTTTTCAAGATTTCAGTTACCTTGTACTTAAAACTGCCTATCTGGTCCCCTTGTGCGATTTTTGGTACAAGATTATAATAGTTCTGAATGCTAAATCACATTGACCTTGGCACAGCATAAATAGTAAACTTTTCCTATGCCATACAAAAGAACCAAACTGTGCTTGTTTTTGAATTTCTCCTGGGAAAAGACACCCAATTAACCTCTACAGAGCCTGGTGTTGGCAAGTTCCTGCTCTTCAGGAAATCAAGCCAGCCATCTGTGTATTTGGGGGACATATTGTTAAGGCCTCTTTAGAAACAGACAAGTGATCTAGACCTAGATCCAAAGGCTACCAAAATTTTTTTGCAAGTGACACCCGGTAGGATATTGCAGAGTCCTGTTCCATGACCATATATTTGCCGCCAGGAAATATTCAGCATGTGCTGAGTTTCAACCACAACAGCATATGCTTAGCGGGTTGTGTGACTGCTGCTGTGGCATGTGTACCTCTGTGTGGATTGGCTTTTTGAATACTGCTGCAATCAAATGGCATTGGATTCTGCATTTGTATACTAGCTAATCAACCCAGAGCTTGACACATTCTGGCTGTAGTCACACAGCCCCCTCAGTGTTTATTTTGCAACAGCCTCCGCACTCTAAGATGGTTGTGTTAAAATGCTGGGCACTAAAATCTGATGAATTTAAAACCACAACATTCTTCCCAATGCTGGCTATTTACAGTGGGTTGCATCTAACCCTTGCTTGACAGGCCCCCTCCCACCCCCAGTGGGCACTTCCCTACTGCTGCTTAGGTAGCTGGCAGGGAGAAAATATGTCAGGACACCGAGGACATCCTGATGCACTGGTGATACTTCCTGTGCACCTGGAAATGATGTCAGCATGTTTTAATTAATTTGATTTCATTTTAATTTCATTTATTGGATTTATAACCCACTCTCCCCAGAAACCGGGCTCAGAGCAGATAACACCATTTATTAAAACATTCAACTATCTAAAACATCATAATACATAATTACACTTAATACAGTAAAATATATAATGAACAAAATACATAAACAGCTATGCAACTAAAAGATGGCATAAAATCTCATGGGGGAGTAATGTATGACTGTCTGATAAGAAGATAAGATTATGCATGGGATAGAGAAGGTCAAGAAAGAGGTACTTTTCTCCCTTTCTCACAATACAAGAACTTGTGGGCACTCAATGAAATTGCTGAGCAGTCGGGTTAGAATGGATAAAAGGAAGTACTTCTTCACCCAAAGAGTGATTAACACATGGAATTCACTGCCACAGGAGGTGGTGGCAGCTACAAGCATGGACAGTTTCAAGAGGGAATTAGATAAACATATGGAACAGAGGTCCATCAGTGGCTATTAGCCACAAGGTATGGCTAGGGACTCTGGGGCAGGTGATGCTCTGTATTCTTGGTGCTTGGGGGGGGCAACAGTTGGGAAGGCTTCTAGTGTCCTGGCCCCACTGCTAGACCTCCTGATGGCACCTGGTATTTTTGGCCACTGTGTGACAGAGTGTTGGACTGGATGGGCCATTGGCCTGATCCAACATTGGCTTATCTTATGTTCTTAAGAAAAGGGGAGGGGAAGGGGAGAAAGGGAGAAAAGGGGGAGGTCTTGAGCTTGCAGGCACCCCTGGAATCCTGACTCTGGGTGGTAAGTGCACCCACAAAATGGCTGCTGCAGGAAGCAGAGCCAACCACAAAATGTCTGCGAGTGAGGTTATACATAACTCTAAGAGTAAATCTACAACATTTCAGGCAGAGGTTCTGTTTAATAGCATGCTTTTTAATATGAAGATATTATTTTAAAATATTTTCTTGCATATACACATAGTAATGCAGTGAAGATTCTTGTGCTCTGAAACAACTTTGAAAAAACAGCTGGGCAAAAGCTCCACCTGGCCCAGCCCACATTCTAAAATCATTTATCAGGTAACAGGAAATGTGTCCGTGGGTACCATGGTGCCCATGGGTACCATATTGGGGTCCCCATCCTATGCTATGTACTGTTTTACAAATGTATACTGAAGGTTACTAAATCAGAACAAACCGGAGGAAACTGGAATGTAATGTGGAGACCAACTGAACAGTGAACCCTGCATTCCTGCCACATACACCAATAAAGGCCATTTTGCATGATCTGCAGCATCCATCTTATTTTATTCTTTCAGTAAGCAATATATCGTTGACTTCAGTATAGGGCTGCTTGGAACAGATGGAGCACATACAACACCGTGGCCTGTATTCCTCCTTTGATTTGACTTTAATCAGCACAGACGGAACAAATGCACTTTGGGGACAGAATTTTTTGTTTTCCTTCACTTTCAGGCTCATGCTGCTGTATTTGACCGCTCTGCTAGTGCTCAACAGAATGAAGTATTACATGCAAGGATGTCCTACAATTGCCTCATAGATGCTAATTACTAAACTTCCCAAGATGCCTTGCCTTGCCTGTATCCCAAGACTCTTTCAGAGCTTCTAATCATTAGAATTCCCTGGGTTTCTAACTCCATTCCTTGCAAGCCATCTGGTCTCTCTGAACTGCAGCTGTAGCCAGTCCTCCTCCCACCAGTCACACCTGATCTTTTGACATGTGCACCTGAAACAACCATAGCTCTATCTATCAAGCATCATAACCTTAGATAATTAGCTGGGCTTTTCCAAAAGCTTGTGTTGGCGTTTGGGGAACAAAAGAATATGCTGGGGGGAAACGGCTTTCTCCCTTTATAACCTGTTCTTTGTGGAAAGGGAAAAAATTGTTTTTTGTAAGCGAAGGCTTCTCAGGTTTTTTTGTGTTGTTTTTTTTTTTAAATCCTTAAGGGGCAAATAAAATGTTCAGTGTTGTGGGAAGAAACCACTCGACACGGCTGGATATTTTTTAAGGGACTGTTCTCTTTCATGCTGGCGGGTGGGTGCTTTGGCTGATGTTGGTATTCTCCTCCTGCATTCAATGGTGGCATCGAAAGGACTGGGCAAGGAGGAGAGGGGGATGCTGACTCAGTGGTGTTCAAACAGCAGCAGAGGAGGGTGCTCAGTGGGAGTGTGACTAAATGAAGGCACGAGGTAGGACCAAGGGGAGAGGAAGGAGCCACTATCATCCTTCCTTTATTTTGTCTCTGAGCTTTTGATTGATGATCTTTACAATGCAGCTGTTTTGGCACTCATTTTGTTTCTTGCTTCCCACATTATGGGACAAAATGGAGACATGGGTTGTTCTTAACAGTTAATGTTTGCAGGAATGAAGGAAGTCATTTTATTCTCTCTGTCTCTGTGGGCTTGGGGCCCACACATGTCAGTTTAGATGAAGATATTACTGACCACTGGAACTTTACCCCGGCCAAATCCAGAGTATGCATACATTATCAGAGGCATGCTGAGGTGGAAAGGAGACAGGTATACCTGTAAAGCTACAGGCTTGAATTAGTAGGTATGTCATCTGGGTGCCATTCCTCTACTGTGTACATAATGCCTAATGAGAGTGCACCATGGAAGCACCTGATTCTCACAGTCATTTTGTGAGGAGGAATTATGCAAATTAGGAAGCTGCATTAGCTTTCTTTCCTCCATCTGAGTTGTAATTTGATTGCAAATTCAAAGAAACACCCTTGAATACCCAAGAAAGCACTAGATTTTTATAGTGTGCTTTAAATTGGATTGCAAATACTTTGTGCATTGGCAATGGCTTTGGTCCTACATGGAGCAGAGGTCTCAAGATGTGGTGCTTGGAGACGTCTGCTCTGCCCTACAGCACGCGGTAAGGTTCCATCCTGTCTCCCATGCTTTTTAACCTCTACAAGTAACTGTTGGGAGAGTCATCCAGTGTCTCAGTATCATGATGAAACATAACTGTATCTCGCCCTTCCACCTAAATCCAAAGCAGCAACAGACAGCCTAAACCAGGGTCTGCAAGCAGTCAAGGGCTAGATGCAGGTGAAGAAACTGAAACTTAATACTAGTAATACAGAAGTATTGTTAAGGGGGGGACTGAAGAAGGTTCATCATCTGCTCTGGATGAAGTTGCAATCTTCTTGAGGGAGCATGGCTTGGATCCACTGGTAATTTCCATGGATGGAAAGGACATCCATCCATTGAGTGCAGCTTCCTCATCTCCTCCCTCCTGTTGCAACCCAAAATGCCCCTGAAATGCTGCTCCTTGGGGTCAGGGGACTTCCAGGAATAGCACTGGAGAAGATAAAGGTCTGCAACAGGAGTTTGCAGAAATCCTCCATTTGATCTGAATCCATTTTTGCTTCTTTGTAGTTCTGCATCCTGCCCTGCTACTTGAGAACATATAGCAGTGGTAGCCAGGGGTCACTTTTTCTGGCTAAGCAGCTATAGATGCTCCTGGAATTGATGTAGCTAGAGGCCTAATACTTTGCTTTGCAACCTGAAATCATGTGGATCCAGTTCAATAGCATAGAAACATTGCAAAGTTAATTGTCCCCATTTCGATCCTAATCCTTTTCTTGGAGTTCCATCTTTCAACATTGTATAAGGCTATTATCCCTGGCAAAAGTTTTCTTAAGGAGATGATCTTGCCATACCTCTAGGGGAGAATGTGGAGCAAGGGAGAGAAAGCAGCCAGTGAGCAACTATGCAGAGGTTGGTTGTTTAAAACTAAATGTAGTTACTGCACTCCATTTTCTATCAAGGCATAGATTGAGAAAAGCTTTGTTGCTCTAGAACTGAGTCAGGACTTACAAATACTTTATCATAGTCTTGGGGATTTGCTCTGGTTTTTGAACTAAACCTTTAAAGAGATTTCCTTCAGTGATGATGAAAGCCTTGTGCTTGATACTAATGGACAGCATGCAACCAATTTAGTTTGTAGAAAATAACCTATAACCCAATTTCAGCTACTCTCGATATTGGTTTAGGCAATCCAGACTGTTTCTCATTGGGGAAGACCCTATCTCTAGAGCTCTAGATTGTAAAAAAAAAAAATGTAGGCCAAGAGAAGCAGAATTCTGTGATGGTTAAAAATAATCCACCGTGCATACAATACTGTAATACATATCACTTATTCTATGACTTTTAGTCATGGAAGAAACAATAATTATGTGGAGTATGGAAGCTCTGTCCTTCCAAACATGGGAATTCTGTTAAGCTCTGCACCCAGCCCTGCTTGCTGCGTTCCCTTTCCCTAGCTGGCACTTGGGCAAACCACATTCCTTTGACCTGACTTGATGTTTTCACAAGTCTTCCATCATTTGGGATGCCTTTCTTATAAGGAAATTATTATCAGTTTCTCATACACTTGAACTTTACTGCTTTGAACGTAATCTTTAAAAGGAAACCTTTCCAGGGTTGCCAGGTCCCCCCGGCCACTTGTGGGGGATGGGGAGTAGGGTTGCCAGATCCAGGTTGGGATGCTCCTAGAGATTTCGGAATGGAGTCTGGGGAGGCCAGGAACCTCAGTGGGGTACTATGCCACCCTCTAAAGCATCCATTTCCTCCAGGGAAACTGATCTCTGTAGTCTGGAGATGAGGTGTAATTTTGAGGGATCCCCAGGTCCCACCTGGAGGCTGGCATCCCTATCTGCTGGGGTTTTCATACATCTCAGACTCACACACTATCCTAGTTGCCCTGTCATTTGAAAGGATGAGTGGCTGAGGGAAACAAAGGCAAAGGGGAGGAAGACCCCCTCCAGCTTCATCCAGACTAATATCTCTCCAGTTATCTGGAATAATAGTAGAGGGGGTGACAGGGATTTTGCTTGTCCAGAGGTTAATGGGGGAGGGTGGAAACGACCGTGGGTGAGAGGGGCAGGGCAATTTGCTGCCCAAGATGCTGCCCACTCCAGCTGCATCCATGAACCCCGTTCTAACAAACCTCCTAGCTGCTTAATCTCTGGGGAAAGTGGTGGCACAAACAAAGGGAGACGTTAGTTTCTATGGGAATGCATATTCCACAAGAACTCCTCATCCAAATGGCCATGGTGTTCCTTCCACAGCCTCAGGCTTAGAATCTGCAAATGTGTCAATTGCCCTGCATGGTCCAGAACACAAGAATTCCATTCTGACAGTAAAATAATCACAGGAAGGGAGATCTCATTGATGATGGACCCTCTTGTTTATTTGAAGTGACACCAACAAAAATCAGCACTTGGACTCATCCATGGATGATCGTCCAGATGCATCTATTTTAATGTTACAAGGAGTTGCTGGAAATAGCCCCAAATTTAGTTGCTATCTTTGGAATTTTTGAAATTATCATATTTTATACCATTTTATATTTGAAAGTATAAAAGAGCTGAAATATTGAGAACAGGTTTTCTAAAGAAGGGTTGTTCACTTATGAATTTATGTTAGCATGAAGGTACTAAAATGAGTGTAATTACAATACAGTAGCCAAATGGAGCAAAGGGAAATTAATTCTAATAGGTGACTGAGGTCCATTTCCAACTCTGCAGCCTTCCAGGAGTGGCACTCTGTGCAAAGCTGTAATGTTTCAAAACGGATCATCACCTGAAGAGTATCCACTCAAGTGCATGGGACATAACCACTCCATAACCTCTCCTGGGCCATGGCTTCTTCCAATATGCAGTGCTCATATGCAACTGGAGCACATGCGGTGAACCATTTTCCAGTGCTGGGGAATTGCAGTACCTGAAATAATTGTATTTCTATGGCTCTCACATGGCAACCATAGCATTTGAACAAGCTGCAAAATACACTAAATGGATTTTGACATAGATTTTATTCCATTTCAATTTACACATTCTTCAAATTGTAACTCCTTTTTATTTTTCTTAGAAATTAATGTGCATAAATATTATAGTATGCCATGCACCAGTCTTTTTAAAATTAGCATGTTTCTCAGCTTGTTTATCATCACAATTTGCATCCCTTTGCATTATATTGTACATTCCAAACACACAAACTGTGAAATTACTATGCAAAGGCAGATTACGATCAACTGTCTTTCAGAATAGAATTCAGTATATGTTCTAGAGATTTTTCATATACTCACAGGGATTTTTTATATATCTTTAGAATCTGCGTTGTAATTTCTTGCAGTTCAGATGACGCTGACAACTCTGCGGGTTCTGCCCTTTTATGGCCAAGGGAATTTTAGAAGATTGGTTGTCCAGAGGAAAAAATTCCTCTGATAAATGAGGAAGGACCGTTTCTTCTTGTCACATATGATTCTGCCTCTTTTTATGCAACTTGCATTCTGGGCACTAGCGGAGTTGGAGTCTCCAACTGTGTGCACGATTCAGTTCAGCAAACAGAGCCACAGATACACTCAATGTGCAGCATTATGGTTTCTAAAGTAATTCACACAAAGAAACCTGAATAATATTAATTCCCATAAAGCTACAGTGTCTCTCTTTGGGAGACATTAGTCAATAACAAAATGGAAAAGTCACAAAACAAGCCATGCAAAACATTCCTTTCCACTACCATAAAGTCAGAAATCCGTGGGTTTCACATTGTATTGCATGTAAAGCTTTAGGGAACAATAGTTTTACTTTTCGTGTTGCTTAGCATATTATCATTTTTTAGAATCCTCAGGATTTCAGGGAGGGGTAGCATTTTGAGCTGCCCATGGGAGAAGAGAGGCGTAAAAATCACAATCCATTGCTGGAAATCCTTGCACCCACGGAAATGTTAGTCTGAGTCCAACCATGTAACGACAGTCACTTTAACTATGATTTCCCCACTATTCTCTCTGTAGACTGAAGATGTTATATATCGAGCAGTGGTCAGAGTCTGATACACTGTGATTACCTGCCAGATGCACATCCGGTTGGGGGGGGGGCTCCTGACCCCCCCCAATGCCATTTTCAAGAGCCATCCTCCCTATGACATTGTCCCTGGTAGGACTGGGCCCTTGCAGTGATTTTAAAATTTAAAAAACAGTCTGTAATATGCACCACGTCCCCAGGGTGGACTTGGGGGTGTGGTATTTTCTAATTTGGCCTTGAAACGCTATGCTCGAAGTTAGGGCTGTCCCTGTACCTCATCATCAGAGGAGCATCATTCTCTCTCCCATGAATAGAACGTATGAGGTGTAAAGTACTGGGTTTCAGGCCTCATGACTCGGACGACGACATAAGAGAAGACGCGTTTATTCGTACTTCACATAAGACAAAGAACACACAGTAACGGCCGGAGGCCAACTATATACAGTTAGGGGGGACGGCCCTATATTCCTATTGGCGGGTTTGAATCGCCCGCCAATGCTGCCATTGGTTCACTACTGGCGAGCTCAGGAACCTAGTCCCTATTGTTCTCAGAGAGCGAAGCTTGGCAGTGTTTCGCCAGCTCAGCCCTCTGATCTCAGGACACAACACCCCTCCCCCATGGTTCGTCCCCTATCAGGTGACGTAGTCTTTTAAGTATGCTGGTGGCCTCCTTTCTCTTAGCGAACGTCGGGGGCCGGTACCGGACTGGCGGGGCCCCTATCGGTTGTTCCGCCCGCACACGGAGCTTGGGCCTCTGGAAGTCGCCGAGGCGGTGACGGTGGCGGCTGTAACGGTGGCGGCAGCGGCGGCGGCGACTCGGCTGCTACCGGGGCCAACGGTGGCGGCAGCGGCGGCGGCGGCTCAGCTGCTACCGGGGCCCCCTCCGGATTCCGTGGACTCTCTGGCGCTGGCTCCGCTGTCGGTGCTTGCGGTTGATCGGATGATGGGGCAGGGGCGGCATTTCCCGGTAACTCGATCTCTCTATCGGGGTCTTGACGCCTCCGTAGCTGGTCGATGTGTTTGCGGAGGACCCGGTCCCCATCGGTTAGGACCTCGTATGACACTGGCCCGGTGGGTTTTAGGATGCGCCCTGCCACCCACTGCGGCCCCGCTCCGTAGTTCCGGAAGTAGACAGGGTCTCCCGGTAGGAAGCTCCGGGGCGCCTCCCTGTTCTCGACCAGCTTTCTCTCGGGGGCTCGGTCCGGGTGGAGTCTGTCTAATAAAGTGGTAGGGCGGCGGCCCATTAATAGTTCTGCGGGGCAGTGTCCGGAGATGGGGTTTGGGGTGGTGCGGTATGTGAGAAGGAAGCGGGCCAGCCGGAACTCCCAGTCCCCCCCGTTATGCGGCTCAGGGCCTCTTTGGCGGTGCGTACCGTCCTCTCCGCCTGTCCATTAGTTGCCGGGTGGAAAGGCGCGGATCGTATGTGCCTGATGAGGTTTCTTTCGAGGAACGCTTGAAACTCCGCAGATGTGAATGTTGCCCCGTTGTCCGACACGATTGTGTCGGGTAACCCGTGCGTTGCAAATATCTTCCGCAGGGCCCTTATTGCCGCCTTGGTAGAGGGGGTAGACACTGGGCTTATTTCCACCCATTTTGAATAAGAGTCTACCGTTACCATGAACTGGAGCCCCTGGAACGGCCCCGCAAAGTCTATGTGCAGGCGTGACCACGGCTTGTGGGTAGACTCCCAGCTTTGGGTTGGCGCTCTCGGTGGATTGGGGCGGACCTCCTGACATCGTGTGCACCCTCTGACCCAAGATTCAATTTCTGCGTCCACCCCGGGCCACCACACGTAGCTCCTTGCCAGAGCTTTCATTCGTACGATGCCCGGGTGGGCCTCGTGCAGCGTTTCTAGCACCCCTTGTCTCATGGGCCCCGGAATGATCACCCTGTCTCCCCATAGTAAACACCCTTTCAATGCGGACAGCTCTTCCCGCCTGGCCTTGTACGCTGTGAACTCTGGCCCTGTCTGTTCCGCTGGCCACCCCCTCACCACCCAGTTTAGGACCCGGGAGAGAATGGGATCTCGGGACGTGCGGGCGGCCACATCTGCAGCCTGAAGGGGGGTTTGGCAGTTCCTCCATCAGCAAGACAGCGGGGGCTGGGGCCGGATCTTCCCCTGTCTGCGGCAGCGGTAGGCGGCTCAAGGCGTCGGCATGACTCAGCGCCTTGCCCGGCCGATGCTCCAGTCGGTATTGGTAACCCGCTAAAAATAAGGACCAGCGCAACACCCGGGGCGACAAAACTTGCGGCGTTTGTTTGTCCGCCGCGAACAGTCCCAGGAGCGGCTTATGATCTGTTACGAGCGTGAAGGGCCGCCCGTACACAAAATTGTGGAATTTTTTTACCCCCGCCACCAGTGCCAAGCCCTCCCTGTCGATTTGGGCGTAGTTCCGCTCCGCGGGGGACAGCGTACGGGAGTAGTAAGCCACCGGGACCTCCCTCCCATCCGGTAGCTTGTGTGCCAAGACTGCCCCGACCCCATACGGTGATGCGTCGCACGCCAGGATGACCGGGAGCTTTTCATCAAAGTGCGCGAGTACTGCGTTTGAAATCAAGAGGACTTTCACCCCCCGAAACGCCGCCTCCTCCCTCGCTCCCCATGCCCAAGGTGTCGCCTTATCCAGCAGCCTGTGTAGGGGTTCGGCCACGGCGGCTTTGTGTGGGAGAAAGGAATGGTAAAAGTTCAGGAGGCCTAAGAACGCCTGGAGCTCGGCCTTGGACTTCGGGGCGGGGGCCTCCACGATGGCCTTCACTTTGTCCCTCGCCGGATGCAGGCCTGATGCGTCTACCCGGTATCCCAAGAACTCTACTTCCGGCACCCCGAGGAGGCACTTTTCCCGCTTCACTTTCAGCCCCGCGGCTTGGAAGCGTTCCAATACAGTTCGGAGGCGGGCGGCAAAGCTTTCCGGGGTGGTCGCGGCGATGAGGACGTCGTCGAAGAACAGCGTCACTCCAGGGATCCCTTTTAACAAATCGTCCATTAGATTTTGGAAGATCCCTGTGGCCACACTGACCCCGAACTGCAGCCTCTTCACCCGGAAAGCTCCCCGGTGGGTCACTATGGTCTGTGCCTCGGCCGTGGCCTCATCTACCGGGAGTTGCTGGTACGCCTGTGCGAGATCCAGCTTTCCAAATATGCGCGCCCCTGCCAGTGTTGCTAGGACATGGCTGACCACTGGTATGGGGTATGCGTGCGCCTGGAGTGCCTGGTTAATAGTGCACTTATAATCCGCGCAGATGCGGATCTCCCCGTTTGGCTTGACGGGTGTCACTATCGGTGTCTCCCATCTAGCGTTCGGGACGGGCTCTAAGACTCCCTGGGCCACCAGCCGGTCTAATTCGGTCTCTATTTTAGGGCGGAGGGCCAGGGGCACGGTGCGGAAGCGCTGACGGATGGGCGTCACGGTGGGGTCTAAGTGGAGCGACACCGGGGGCCCTTTGTAACATCCCAGTTTCCCGTCAAAGACCTCTGGGAATTCCTTGCACACCGCCCCCAGTCCCGCACCCCACATTTATTTACTCCCCCAATCGATATGCCTAGGGCCTCGAACCACGCCCGCCCCAGGAGACTCGCGAGATTTCCCTCTACCACCACCAAGTCCAACTTCCCCTCAAAGTCTCGGTACTGCACTCGGAAAGTGCCGACTCCCCGGATGGGGACAGGGTTCTTTTGAAAGTCCACCAAGCTTAGTGGCGATGGACGTAGAGGGGGTCCCCCTAGTGGGCAAAGTCTTTTCAAAGTGTCCAGGGAAATGATGGACGCCGCCGATCCCGAGTCCACTTCCATGCAACAGGGGGACCCCTCGATCCGCACGGTTACTTGGATCTTCGGGGCAGAGGAAAGGTTGGGGTTGGGGAGGCGAAGTACCTGTAGTGGTTGGTCGGTGAGGTGGTACAACTCGGCGACCTCTTCCGTTGTCTCGTGTGCGGTGGACGATGCGCGGTACTGGGGGACCGACGATCTCGAATTCCGGGAGCCCTTGGACCGGCAGACCCGGGCGAGGTGTCCCTGCTTTCCGCACCCGGGACAGACAGCGTCCCGGAACCTGCAGGATTTCCGACCGTGGCCCTCCCCGCAGCTGGCACAGACGACTCGGTTGCCGGAGTACTTGGCTTGCTCCCTGTTGGCCTGCTGGAACGGCGCCGGCCGGCGTTGTTGGGGTTTGAGGGCGCAGACCTCGTCCGTCTCTTCGTTTCCGGGGCTTGGGCTCCTTCCAACCACCTGCGCGGCCGCGACCGGCCGATCCCCTTCTGCGGCCTCGTGGGCAGTGGCGGCGTCGAGGGCCTCGTCCAAGGTGAGCTTCCGGTGTCCCACCAGCTTGCGCCGCAGCTTGGAGTCCGCCAGGCCCCACACGAACTGTGTCAGCAGGTTGTCCTCCACCTTCGGAAACCCGCAGTCCACGGCTAGCGCCCTTAGCGCGGCTAGGAAGTTGGCAATGGATTCCCCTCGGGTCTGGACTCGCCTCTGGAAATCCATCCTCTTGGCCAGGAAGGTCGGCCGGGGGCTGAAGTAGCCATTTAGGACGTCCAGGATTTCCCCAAACGAGCTCTCCAAGGCCGTGCGGGGCACCAAGAGGCTCTTGGCGAGGCGGACGGTTTGGGTGCCGCAGGCGTTCAGGAGGATCGCTCGTTTCTGGTCGGGGTGGCGGATTTCGTTGAGCTCCAAGTAGCTGATGAGCTGGTCGACCCAGGCGTCCCAGGTTTCTGGCTGCGACTGGTCGAAGTGCTCCAGTGTTACGTGGGAAGCGGCCATGGTTCTGTCAGGAACGGCGCGCGCCGGGGCGAGCGGTGCGGTGCTGCTCTCGGGGTCAGCGATGCGATGCTCGGCGAGCGGTGCGGTGCTGCTCTCGGGGTCAGCGATGCGTTGCTCGGCGGTGTCCGTTTCGTCGTTCATGGAGTCACAGAAGGCGTTAGAATCCCACCTTCGTCGCCACTGTAAAGTACTGGGTTTCAGGCCTCATGACTCGGACGACGACGTAAGAGAAGACGCGTTTATTCGTACTTCACATAAGACAAAGAACACACAGTAACGGCCGGAGGCCAACTATATACAGTTAGGGGGGACGGCCCTATATTCCTATTGGCGGGTTTGAATCGCCCGCCAATGCTGCCATTGGTTCACTACTGGCGAGCTCAGGAACCTAGTCCCTATTGTTCTCAGAGAGCGAAGCTTGGCAGTGTTTCGCCAGCTCAGCCCTCTGATCTCAGGACACAACATGAGGTACTACTGAAAGTAACTCAGTGGAATAAGTTCCTGATATAAAAATCTGTAACAGTCATGAATGGCTAGATATTTAAAATTTTATTTCCACCATTATCTCAATGGAGGTTCTTTCTATGAAATTCTAAACATCTGAAATTTTGTAGAAATATTTGCCAGAATTGTTGCTTGCTGCTCTGTGCTATTTCTTATGCTTTCCCTGCTTCTTGAGGTGTTATTTCCCCAAGGCAATAATACTTAAGAAACTGCACAGAAATAATCCCATAAGAGCCAGAATTTGTATGATTTATTTATTTACTTCATTCATACCCCATCTTTCTCTGCAATGGGGACCCAAAGCAGCTTATTTTGTTCTCCTTTGTTCCATTTTGTCCTCACAACAATCCTGTGAGACAGGTTAGTCTGTCAGTGTGTGACTGGCCCACAGTCACCCAACAAGCTTTCATAGCAGAGAGGGAATTTGAACCTGTGTCTCCCAGATCCTAGTCAGACACTCTAATGACTACACTGCACTTATTAGGGATATAGCTATAGCACAGGGGTGTCAAACATGTGGCCCATGGGCCAGATCTGCCCCTGCAGGGCTGGTATATGGCTCCTGACCAAGTGCTTGCATCTCCCAGCCATTACCGCTAATGCATCGCCAAAGCCTCTCTTCCTCCTTAGAGAAGTGAGGGGAAAGAAAAAAGAGAGTGCACATGTGCGCAGCGGAAAAAAACCTCCCTCCTGCTTCCTCCTCTGAGGCTGCTGCTGTGATGCCTAGGCCCTCTTCCTCTGTTAGGGAAGTGAGAGGGAAGGAAAGAGAGAGTGCACACGCATGCACAGAAAACAGATCCTTCCTGTTTCCTCCTCTGAGGCTGCTGCTGCATTACCTAGCCTCTCTTCCCTCCTAAGATTTCCTGTACATGCATACTGAGAGAGAGAGGGAGAGGAGGAGGGAAAGGGAAGGAGTGGGGGGGACAGAGAGACAGAGAGATTTTCTTCTGACCTGATCTGCTGTTTACTGTGAGACCTGATCACACACCCACACAAAAGTTAGAAAAGGAAGGGGGACAGAAAAGAGATCCATCTGGAATAATGGGAATTAAGGGGGAATTATTTTGGCTTATTCTGAAAAGTTTTAATTTTTTTTTTTTTTTTTTAAAGATTAGGTTTCTCTTTTCCTATCTGGGATTTTCTTTACAAAAAAGACCCTGGTTAGGAGTTACAACACTTGGATTGGATTCCATGCTTTAATGATTGGAAGTAGATGCCTAAGTTTTTAAAAATACATTTATAGTTCCATAAATTCCAGAGCAGGGTCTGCCAGACCCGGATTCTTGCTGTGGAAGCTGAGTGTGTGATTGCAGACCAGTCACAGATTTTCAGCCTAACCTACCTCACAGGGTTGTTGTGCAGCTCAAAAGGGGGGGGGGAGAATGATGTGAGCTGCTTTGGACCGCACTGTGGAGGAAGACTGTACTTTTCCTAGGTAGAGGCTGCAGAGAGTGGGGAGGAGATGGAAACCTGAAGTCAGAGGGGCAGATAAAGGTAGGTTGATGGTTGGCTGGGAAGGAGACAGGGATGCCAACTCCAGGTTGGGAAAATCCTGGATATTTGAGGGGTGGAGCCTGCAGAGGGTGGGGTTTGAGAAGAGGTGGGACTTCAGACAGGTACAGTGCCATAGACTTCACCCTCCAACCCAGCCATTTCCTCCTGGTAAACCATTGTTGCCAATATCCAAGTGAGGACTGGAGATCACTCAGAATTACAACTGCTCTTCAAGTGGCAGAGATCAGTTCCCCTGGAGAAAACAGTGGACTCCGTGTTGTTATACCGTGCTGAGGTCACCACAGCAAATTGATGCTGAGTGCCCGAGGCTGGGGCACTCACCCAGATCCTCTTTAGAGCTTGTTGTATTTATTTCCACAATGGGCCTTATTCCTAGTAAATAAATAATTATGTCACTTATGTTTAAAATGAAAAGTGCCATAGCAGATGCTCTAGCTTTGTGCAAAAAGTCATTGGTAGAACTATAAGTCATTGTGATATGCTAGAGTGCCCCATGTGCCAATTCTTTTTTACTGGAAGTGATGCAAGTGTGTTGGTGCAATGTCAGCATGCCAGGCCCCATCCCTAATTCCTCCCAGGGGTTGTTGACTGCTGCTTAGTAAGTCCAACACATAGGGATACACTATGAGCATGACTGAAAACTAAATACAAGTCCAATATATTTGAAGTGACTTAATTTTTGGATGGGCAGAATGTGGCAGAATGTCTGCCTTGCATGGCTGAGGGTCCCACTTTCAATCCCTGGCATCTCCAGCTAAAGGATCAGGTATTATGTTATGTGAAAGACCTTGACCTGAGTCATTGGAGAGCTGCTGTCAGTCAGAGGAGATGACACTAACCGTGATAGACCAGTAGTGTACCTCAGTTATAAGGCAGCTTCAATTTAAATTCATCTAGATTTAAGTGTCAGGTGCCCAGGTGCTGGATATAGGGTGACCATGGATGAATATTCCATTTGAAACTGAAAGGTAATGTGTCCAGTATGTAGCAGTACCTGCTTAATTTTTATCTATTTCACCCACATAAAACTACAACCACATTAGTGTCAGTAATTATATTTTATCCAGCTATGGTGGTAGGTAATTGAAAGGTAAGTAATTGAAATTGATGGAGCAGAGACATAATGAAGATCTGGAAATGTGTCATTCTGGGTGGGGGGAACTGAATTCAGGTTTTCAGGTTTAATCTCAGGCCCTGTTATTCTCCCTCTTTCCTCACAACAAGGCCAGAGATTAACACAGAACAACATATCTTGCTGTATGCTTTCTTAAGAAATTTACGGTTTTACTAGTGAATTCTTAATTTTTTTAAAAAAAACCAAGAAAGGTTACCACTGTAACCTCCAGTACCATGAAACCACAAACTGTATAAACTGTAGACACCTAAAATGTAAGTTCATGCCTTCGGGAACAGGGCTGTCATTTTAACATCCATGAAAAATTTGCAAGCGGTTCACCTCCCCTCAGTGCTCTGTTTATTATTGTATATCCAGTTCTGTTCTTATTCCATTGTTTTCTAATTTTGCAGTCCAGTTTTACTTCATTGTTCTATGTATTAGAATGTGTTATTTTGTTTTTTTTTTTAATTGTAATCTGCTTTGAGTCTCAGCAAGAAAAGCAGAACAGAAATGAAGAAAATAAATAAACAAACTTTCTTGTAGTCATGTTCTGAATTCTTTGGTGATTGGCATAGTGAACCTATATCCTTTTCTCAAGAAATGCTGCAGGGTGCAATCCTGGGCTGGTGTGATGGATAGAATTCAAAACTATATTGAGAAGCAGTTGGAGGGAGCATTTATTTATTTACTGCCTTTCTCACCAACAGGGACCCAACATGGCATATGTTGTTCTGCTCTCCTGTAGTTTATCCCCACAACAACCCTGTGAGGTAGGTTGGGCTGAGAGTGTATAACTGGCCCATGGTCACACTGCAAACTTCATGGGAGAGTGGAGACTTGAACCTGGGCTCTAGTCTGACACTGTATACCACACCCACTCTCATGGACACACTATTAACCTGTGCTTACCTACTGAAATGAGAGATGCCAAAATTGCACTTGCCTTCAATTCACTCCATCCAAACCACAAACTCATCTCTTAATACCAGATAGTGAGTGAGTGAGTGAGTGAGTGAGTTTGTAGGGGGGAGAAGGTACTCTGCCCATAACATGATGGAATGCTCTTGTCGCCTGTTTGTATTGGCATAGAGAACAGGGGTTATCCTCAGCTCAAATTCATTTAGAATATGACACTTTTTTTCTCTACAGAGACGTGGTGGGGCAGAAGACTAGATTTCATGCCCTCTCAGTCCTTTGATACTGTGCGATGCTGTTTTTCTTTTTCTGTAGCAAGATATTTTTAGAGTGCCCAAGGCTGGGGATTATACTGCCTGAGGATTATACTCTCTTTTCAGTTATATGTCCATAAGGAAAAGGGCTAAAGATATGCTTTAAAAAAAAAAGCCAGAAATTCAGAGAGATGTCATGACACTATTTTAAACTGTTATTACATTTCTGTTACATCTTTTATTCCATCCTTCTTCCTAGTTCAGATTGGTGTAACAGGTTCTCCCTTTTACTATAGTACCCTCACAACAATCCTGTGAAGCAGACTAGATTGAGAGTGACTGACCTATATGTCAGCTAGTGGATTACAGGGCAGAAAGAGGATTTGAAGACTGGGGAGCCTGGTCCTAGCCCAACACCTGAATACACTATACTGGTACTTGAAGAGGATTATGCCTCTAAATACATGCTGCAATGAGCCAACGACCAAAAACAAGGCTCCAGGTGTTGACATCATCTCCACAGAATTGCTGAGGCCTGTACCACCCGCAATCATGAGAACCCTGTGTCAGAAAATTTGGGAAACCAACACATGGCAAAGGGATTGAAAATGCTCAGTGTTCATTCCACTAACAAAAAAGGGAGATTCCAAAGACTGCTGCAATTATCACACAATCGCTCATCCCTCACATTAGCAAAATTCTGCTTAAAATTATACAACAACACCTGGCACCAGCCATTGAAAGGGAATTACCAGATGTCCAAGCCGGCTTTTGAAGGGGGTGTGGCATTTGTGACCACATAGCCAATCTGTGCAGGATCATGGAGAAATCTCACAAATATCAAAATATTATCTACTAATTCTTCATCGATTACAAGAAAGCCTTTGACTATGTTGATCATGACAAACTGTGGAGTGCCTTACTAGACCTGGGGGTGCCAGAACATCTGGTCAAATTGACACAATCGTACACAAACCAGGAAGCCACTGTACGAACACCGTATGGAGATACTGATTGGTTCAAGATAGAGAAAGGAGTACAACAAGGTTGCATTCTTTCACCTTTCCTATTCAACATGTATGCTGAAACAATCATGAGGAAGTTAGAGCTGGAAGAGTCAAAAATCAGGGTAAAGATTGGAGGAAGTAATATAAACAATCTTTGATATGCTGATGACACAACCCTCCTCTTGGAAGGCCTGGAATACTTGGTCAAGAAAATCAAAGAAGAAAGTGAGAAGTTTGGATTCTTCTTAAACATCAAAAAGACGCAAGTTCATGACCACCGAGAAGAATAGAAACATCAAAATAACAGTTGACAATGAAGAAATTGAATGTGTGGAAGAATTCACTTTCTTAGGATCACAGATCAACCAAAATGGTGAATGCAGTCCAGAAATAAAACATCGGATCACTCTGGATCGCACAGCAATGATGAGCATGAATCAAATATGGAAGAGCAAGGACATCAGCCTAGCAACCAGATGCAGATTAGTCTGTGCTATTTTACACCCATGGCTGTAAAAGTTGGACCTTGAAGAAGCAAAACAGGAGGAAAATCAACTCATTTGAGCTGTGGTGCTGGAGAAGGCTCCCATGCATTCCTTGGACAACAAAAGTAACAAACAAGCAAGTACTGGAGTGCATAAAACCAGACATGCCAATGGAAGGAAAAATCACAAAACTGTGACTGACTTATTTCAGCCATGTCATGCAGAAGAACTCACTAGAAAAAGCAATTATGCCTGGATTGGTTAGTGGCAAAAGGAAACTGGACCACCAAAGAACACGGTGGCTAGACACCTTAAAAGTCAACACCACCCTCAGCATGGAACAGCTCAAAGAAACAGTATAAGATTGGAAAATGTGAAGAGAGTTGGCTCATAGAATTGCCAAGAGTTGAACATGACTGAATGGCTAACAACAACAACAGAAAGCAGAAGATTTCAGGAGCTGCTGTAACCTGGCGTGAAATGCAGATGGGACAGAATCATTGTCCATGATGGACTCTAGGAAAAGGAGTTACCCCTGTCTTTGCAAAGTGCCATCCTATTGGCAGAAGCCAGAACGGCAAAATAAATTCCAGAGTCACAAGCCAACTTGGCTTGAAGGATTTTTTTTTTTTACCCAACTGCAGAAGTGCCATTCTAACCAGAGCTGGTGGGGGAAAGTGCTACCAACTTGCAGCTGATTTATGGCAACCCCATAGGGGTCTTCAAGGCAAGAGACTAACGGAGGTGGTTTGCCATTGCTTGCCCTGCCTAGCAACCATAGACTTCCTTGGTGGTCTCCCATCCAAGTACTAACCAGGGACAACCCTGCTTAGCCTCTGAGATCAGAAGAGACTGGGCTAGCCTGGGTCATTCTGGTCAGGGCAAGCAGAGTTACCACTAAATCCACTGAGTGATTTTTTAAATAATCCCAAATTGGCAGATCCAGACTATGTGGAGAATATATCTAAATATAAATAAACTATACAGTTACACCAAATAGGTAGCTGCACTGCAGACTTGGCCTCACTTTAACCTTATGCCTGACTAAGGCCATAAAGTTCAAAGAACTCCCGTTGAACACGGTGGGATTTACTGCCAAGTAAATGTGTTTAGGATCTGACTGTCAGTCACACTCCCTGTCATTATAGTCATTTATAACCCAGCCCAAATACTACACAGACAGCTTGCTGATAATATAATGCTCCACTAGTACTTCAAAAATTAAATAATTGTTAATTGTAATTCAATTAGTTTGATCTAATTGCTTTGCTCGGTAATGGGGCATTTTATTGTTATTGTGACATCTTCACTGTTCTTCACAGGATGAGCCTGACTACAGATTTTCTAATTGCTGTTTCTATCCTTTACCATCTTTCTATTTGTATTTGGGAATCTGCCAGCAGAGGTGTATCTAAATTTTGCAGTTTATTACAGATCAGTATGATCACAAATTATACATATCATCGACCAGCCTGATAACTTCCCAGTTAAGAGTCTGGAAGCAGACTTGGCTGTGTCGTACTCTATAGGTGGCCTCACACGCAGGCTTTTCCCCAAGGATGAGGATGCAACACCCAGAAGAAACAGACTGAAGTACTCTCTCCTTGCAAAGTTTTTGCCTGCCACCTTCTTGCAAAATGCAAGAAAGTTTCTCACAAGAATAGTTTTGTTGCTTAATTTTTTTAAAAAAGTTTTGGTCTCTAAGCAACAAAACAATTAAGCAATTGATTTTTAATGCTGCCATAAAGATTCATTCCTAACCATGGGTTTGGTAAATGTCTTAGGGATTATTCAAACAAGATTGGTAAAGGAACGGTTTTCTGACTACACTTTCACAAGCAACAGTCTGAGCTAGCAAGTTTATAGCCAGATCATCTGCTTGTTTGCATAGAAGTAAATCCCAGAGTTCAACTGGGCTTGTTCCCACAGGACTGCAGATTTATAGGCCTCCTTTACTAATCCTGGCAGAAGGAAGAGAGATCTGCTGGTGACCATGTCATCAAAAAATTCTGTCATTAATTTTCTGTTCAGAGATCAGGACCAAGAGAGAAAGGCATCTGCAGAATAAAGCACCAGGTAACAACTAAAGGAGAACCCAAACAAGCAATGGGAAAGAGCAAGTATTGCTCCATTTTGCAGCAACAGAGGAAACAAGATGAAGGAAGCTTCAACTCACAACAGCTTATACCCTGGAAAAGTTTGTTGGCCTTTAAGGTGCAACTGGATTCAAACTGGGTTCTTCTACTACAGACTAACACATGAAACTGTCTTAGTGGAAACAAAAATCACACATTTGTAATTTAAAGACTTACCATGAGTGTAACCATGTGAAGAAGCCCAGTCTGCCTTTTCAGAGTTATGAGCAGCTCCTGGAGGACTGGACCTCAGACTGGCCATTAAACTCGCTGGGAAATTTCCCGATGGGCAGCTGCCCTGAAGGGCCAGTGGAGACAGAAGCCTCTCTTGTGCATCCCCAGGTATATTCAGGGTTTGGCTATCAGGAACTCACATGCTCCTGCCCCTTTTGCCACACTGGCACAGCCCCTCCCTGTTCTCCACCTCCCAGATGTGAGGAACTGCTTGGTGGCAGCAGTAGCAACTGGGCATATTCCAGGGCAGTGTCTAGCATCAGCTCCAGTGGAACAGAAGCTGGAAGGCCAAACTAGATGTAATGGAACCCATGGGTCTGACCTGTGGATGCTACCGCCATTTTAAAGGGATTTTAAAATACCTTAAAGGCCCAATCCCGATCATGCCCACAGCACCAAGAAGCCAAAGGGAGGTTGGAGACAGAGCATTTGCTTAGAGCCTGTGCAGTGCCTAGCACACCCCCTAGCCTTGTGACACCTAGGAAGGGCTGATATAGGCTCCCTCAAAGCACATCCAAAAACTTACCCAGCCCTCTTTGAGGAAATCTTCACCTAAGACATGCAGAGCTTTTCAATGTCTTCAAGGCTGCAATCCCACTGACCATGGCAGGACTTACTTCAGAGCAGTCATGCATGCAATGCAACTGCAAGCTGCTGCATGAACCCCATCTTGGGCTCAGAAGCAGAGTACAAATACAGAGGTGGGCACTGTGATGCTTAATTTGAGGGCCACTGTAGCTTCCCAGTCCACCCTTCTAGACTCACATAGGCAGACCAGTTCTTTAACTTATCATGAATGGTGTGGCTTGCATCCCAGGAAGACTGCTGCCATTGGCCAGGAGTTAATTAAGCTTAGATTCAGTGACAGTAATGATCCTTTTGGGCTGCTCAGTGTGGACTCACCCAATGGCAGAACATCGTACACACCACCCCTTGCTGAGTCCCAACTTGGATGTGGTCAGCAGCAGTGCAAGAGGAGGTGACGACGGGCAATCTTCTGCCCATTGTTGCCACCACTGGTCAGGTTGAGTGACCTTTGCAGGCTGCTAATGCTGCAGGGGCCTCTCAGCTCACTCCAGGGCCATTTTAAACTTCCCAATCACTTCTGTGGACTTAACAGATGACCACATCTCTGTGTTGTAAGAGGCTAATATATGGATCTTCACTGGTTTCCAGCCAGCATACTGTAGAGTGTCAGACCAGGATCTGGGAGACCTGCGATGAATCCCCACTCTTGCCATAGAAGCTTGCTGGGTGCCTTGGGGCCAGTCATTCTCTCTCAGCCTAACCTATTTCACAAGGTGGTTGTGAGGATAAAGTGGTGAAGAGAAGAATAACGTTGCAAGTGGCTTCAGGTCCTTATTGGGGAGAAAAGCAGAGTATAAATGCCTAGTAAACAAGACAAATAAATCCTTCATGTACGCTGGCACATGGAGGATACTTGAAGGCTACAAGCCAATGCACTTTTCCGTGATAATATCCCATTGAGTCCAAGAGTCTTAACCTCTGAGTGAATATGCATGGGACTGAGCTATAAATCATTCCCTGTGCCAGTTCTTTCCACCTGGCAAGCCATTCACAGGCACTTAATCACTATGTGGATCAAATGATTATCTTCATGCTGCTTGAGGACACCCAAAACATTTGTTCCATACAAAGGAACTTCATATATACTCTAAAGAAGGGGGCAGTTTTCCTTCTTCCCTGCTAAGATGCTAAGGTATCCGACTTGGGAGCTAACCTTCCAAATAAAGTGTGGCTGTTCATTCATTGGCCAATAGAGACTTTGACTTGTATAGAATTATGATAATTTGGGCTGAGCTACTGTTAACAAGCATGCCTACATTCCAGAGTAATTTTAAGGCACTTTGTGTGCTTGTGTGGGTGACGATGATGACCTCTGGCATTGTCTGAGTAATGCCGGTTGGGGAGGGAGGCTGGGGCCTTTGTTTTGTTAGAAAGGAACTTGGAGAATGCCATAGATTTATTTATATTTCTCACACTTCTGGTCTAGCAGCATCCCAAATCTAGGGACACACAATTTTTCAAAACTTATACTTGTACCCACAATATCCATAAATAAAAATAATCTTTAATTTCCAGCAGAAACCATACCGCAATCCTTGGAAGGGAACCTTTAGACTGCCTCTGAACAGGCAGATTCCTGGCCATTTTCTTGTGTGCAGAGCATATGATTACAGTCTGAGCTCAACTTTGCGGTGGTGAGAGCTGCTGCTTGGCTTTTCCCAGAACCAAATTTGTTTTCAAGTTCTCTGGCCACTTGGAGTTGAAAATGAGCTCAGTATAAATCTTGCCTCAATATCTGTTCCAAGTAGAGCACATAAGTCCTGAATAGGAGGATTTCCCCCCCCCTCAATGAATCTATTTATGTTCTGATTATTAACCACAGTCAATCTTTTTTCATTCTGAGCTTAAAGTCTCCACCATTTACTGGCTGTCACGATACATGACAGTAAAAAATTCAGGCAATATTCAAAAGGCAAAGATCAATGCAAGTAAAACACAAAGCTTCTGATATGGCACCTACTTTTAGAGTTCATGTACACAATATTACAGAAATGGAAAAAACATATCTGTGCACAGAACCTGGCAGGAGAGGGCTTTATTATGTAGTTTTCAGTTAGCAGCTTACAGAAAGTATCCCTTTCAGCCACACTGGGATGGTATAGAAATAATAATAACACTTCCAATACCAATATGGATCTTATTTCAAGACAAGGAACAACTTGCATTGATGCAGTCCAATGTAGACATTTTAGCATTTCCCAGGTTTAAAATATTCCACCCTTGTGTTTCCTTCTTACAGCTCCCAAGGAGAATGAAACATCCCATTGCTGTCTTCCAGAGGGCTGAAAACCTCCTCACACATCATCTGCTGCCTGTGCTGCCCTTCCCATCTCCAGGCCTCAGGAGTTGGCTCAGTTGCGCAAGGTAGCTCCTAATTATCTCTCTCCTGGTTTCTCCCCCACCCCTGAGGACAGTCTTTCCAAGAAATAACACACATGAACACCTGGCACTGTGAGATAGGGAGACTCACCATGGATACCAGGCTCCCATTCCCAGTCTGGCTGGTGCTCCTGGGACCCCAATAACTATCTCTAGAATGCTGCAAAACTCCAGATGTGCATTAGTTACTGCCATGAGACACTGTACTTCATGCCATTCAGAAACAGCTACCCGTATCATCAAGCCCTGAGAAAGCACAGGAGGAGGGGGAATAGTCTTTATAATCTTCCTTTTACTATGCTGCCCCATGCCAGATAAGGACAGCTGTTCACGCACGATGTGTTCAAACCAGAAGTGATAAATAACCTGAAACAAATGTATGATACATAAATGTTTTTCAGGCATTCATTTGCAAAGAAAGGAGGCTCTGGCAACCTCGTTCCCACCCCCACCCCCTGCCTCACCCAGCATGTTCTTAAAAGGCTGCCTGAAATAAACAGAACCTTCCGGAGCTGGGATTGGAAAGGAAATGTGAGGACACAAATCTGCCCTGTCCACCCAAGGGTTAATGCAGAGAAACACACAAACACAGGAGATCCTCTTGTAACATTATAAGTGCTGATTGGAAGGAAGAGACCACTCTAGGTCAGCATGTCCTTTACGTTGTGAATAGCTTGACGGGCTAATAAACCCAGCCGCCTATGGCAGAGATAATTGACTTCATATGCCTAGACATCACATGCAATATTTTTAAAGGAGGGGTTAGGACAGGAAACGGGGAGCCAAGGGGACGCGAGACTTCTGAGCCCCAATAAATGGCTGTGCTCCATCTGCACTGGACTGTAGCATGCAGCGTGCCACCGTGTCTGAGCCCTCCCTCCATCCTTCCCTTTATTTTCTTAAAGAGGGGTAATTGTACTTCCTAGGCTGGTGTGCAGCATGCTGCTCAGGAGTCTTCCAGAGGGTAAATGTAAATCCCCTGAGATGGGAGCCTCCCAGACACCAAGAATACACTCCTATCCCTGTCATAAAATAAACCCAGTTGATTTATGAAGAGCCCCTTGAGTAAGGGTAATTATAAGACTAACAGATCTCAAGTTTATTTCCTGAGTGGTCCAGTCGAGGACAGCTCCTCTGCAGCCTCCTAATGAGGAAGCCATACCCTGGAGAGCTCTGCGCTTTGCTCCCCGTCTTGCACTTGCTACATTTCACATGGATGAGGTAATTTGACTGCAGATGAGGTAACCGTGTGACTTGCCCATGAGCTGGAAGAGGTTACCATATGATCATTCATGTAAACATACAGACTGATCCCTTGGGAGGCTGACTGACAGCTGCGTTCTGATGTTGTGCTGCACTCAGAGATGGGGGAACCGGTGGGAGTAACACGGCAGCCACAGAGCCTGTCTGCTCTCTTAAAGGAGACAGATTGCTGACAGAGGAGCTGTCGCATACAGTGGGCACCAGGGTGGCCTGCAGTTTCAAATCCAGGAACAGCACTGGCAAGAGAGGCCTCCTCGGTGCCTGCTGTGTTGGAAACCAGCATGTGGCCCACACAGCAAGCAATAGGAGCCGCTCAGTGGGATGGCTTGCCTGCTCAGATTGGTTGTGCTGGGTGAATCCAGAGACGTTACCATGCAAGTACAGGACCTGTTACTCATCCATTTTCATTTGTCCCTCATTTGTTGCCCTGTCTGGCATTTTGAACGTGCTTGCCAGGCGAGGTAATGTGCTTTGTTTCCAACAGCCAGTATTCCATGGAGGCTCTTAGAACTCAAAGCAACTATTGGGTTCTACTAAATGCAAGATTAAAGAGTTCATCCCTGGCATTTCCTTGTGCTCTCACACCCCAGCTCATGAGTGATTCTCAACTCACCTTCCTTTTTTATGGCTGCCTTCAATTTTTACCTGCCTCAGGGTTCCTCTGTCATCCCCTCCAAGGCAACTTTAAAAGCATATGGAATGGATGTATTGTTATGCCATAGCAATATCAATGATAATTACACACAGAAAGACATTTCAAAGAGTTGCTGCACTGGTGTAGAACTCACACTCTCCAGTGCTGGAACAAGCATTGTTATCTAGCATAGTAAGTCCCTTTCCCTCACTGCCTCAAACTGATAAAATTTGCAGTCCTAAGCAGTTACACCCTCTAAGGCCACTGTGTTTAGAAGGATGTGACTCCGCTTAGGATTACACAGTAAAAGATATGACAGAAGTGTTTTCCAGTCCATGGAGAATGTCCAGAGAGGCCTATACAGGTCCATTCCTGGAAGCCTGTTCAATACCTGGATGCAAAGTATCCTAAGCAACCATGCACTGTTCTGATGATGAAGAAGGACAAGATACAAAAGTAGAAAATAAACACATGTTTTTCACCAGAATTCTGTTGCTGAATTACAGCAAAGTCTGATATCTACAATATTTCACACTTGCTTCTACTCCATGTACCTCCCACGCATTTTGGTGTTAGCCTGTGAATTAAAGAACACTGATGTCTATGATTTCTTTAAATGCATTCTCATTTGATCTTGTTCTGGTCATTTTAATCTAAACCAATGGTTTTTAAATGGGAAGACTGATCAAAGCGCCTGAATGACCAGTCATCCAGCATCACTGGTCTTTCCATCCAATGCATGGGCATTGAGAACTGTGAAATGCATTCTAAAATGTCCTTTCTGTTCACTTATGGAGATGGCCAGGGCATCCCAAACTGTAGCCACTGTGAACTAGCAATGCACCCCCTAAAATGTACCCAACAATCCTCTGTGATGACCAGGGGTTTACATTTATTGATACAGGGACCAAAAGCAGCTCATGGCTCTCACCCCTTCTTCGTTTTGTACTCACACCAACCCTGTGAGGTGGGTTAGGTTGGGAATTTGTTACTGGCACAAGATCAGCCAGTGAGCTTCCATGGCAGAGTGGAGATTCAACCCTGATCCACCCAGATCCCAGTCCAGCACTCTAACCAACCCACCATGCAGGATCATTCCATGGCAGATGCTGAAGAAAGGATTTCCTAACTGTTAGAACTTTGCTTCTGCTGTTCTAAAGCATCAAAGTTAATATGTTTCGATGCAAATTTAGAATGGATTAATTGAAGCTGTACTTCTCTATGCCCTCCTGGACTGTAGCTGTTGCAGTGCAAGCCTCTGCCTACACTACAGTTAGGGTTGTCAATCTCCAGGTGGGGCCTGGAGTTCTCCCAGAATTACAACTGACTACAGAGATCAGTTACCCTGGAGGAAATGGCAGCATCAGAGGATGCAGTCTCTGGCAACACATCCATGTGCGCTCACTCTGCTCTCCAAATCCTGCCTTCCTCAGACTCCACCCCCAGATCTCCAGGAATTCCCCAACCTGGAGCTGGCAGCCCTAACTATGAGAGCAACAGCAGTCAGTGATTCCTAGTCCTGTTTGCTTGTGCCCAGTTGAAGCAATCCTTTTCAGGTACTGTCTTCATAGAGCAGGAGAAAGGGGATAATGCATCACACTGGAGGCTTGGGACCAGATCCTGTGCTGTTGGCACTGCAGAAAGGAGCATAAAGAGTTTCTGTCTCTTTAGAGTGATATCACAGGCATCTCCAGAAAGTTCTAAACAACATCATCTGTATCTCATGCAGTACTCTATTGTGCACGTAAACCTGGCAGGGAGAAAAAACAGGTGGGGAAAGGAACTGGCAGACAATGGGTTAACCAGAGTGAGGCCATTGTTAGCTCAGTAGGGTTGGCACTGACTCCCCTCAGAGAATAGAATGCCACAAACTCCATGCTCAGCTGTTTTTGGTGCATGGTATTGTCTGGAAACCACCTGTTACTGGGATGAGATTAAAAAAATTAAGCCATAATTAAACAATAATGGAGTTAAAAACATATTGTTATGCAGCTATCAAACCCCCTGACAGATGTGGCGTTTAAGTCTCCTCATGACTGGTGCTGTTAATTTTACACAACATATGATCAAAGATCATCTCTGGCTCTCTGTGTTGTTGTTTTTTCCCCTTTTGGGTTCTGGCTTGTGCCAGACAGTTGTGGTTTGTGTCATATGGCACAAAGAGCTTATTTTACATGGCACTTAAAACATTACTTCCGCCGTGCCTCAAAATGTCTCAGTCAGCCCATCAGAATGAACGTATCATTTCACTCAGAAAAGCAAAACAAGTTGCACATAAAGGGAAAAAGGGCACAACAGCAGGCAAGAGATGTGCAAGGTTTTTGCATTCCAATGTACCTTCAGAACTAAATGGCATCCATTTGAAACCATGAAAGCAGCTGAAGCAGAAATGTGCTTATCCCCTCACTGTATAAAAAAAGAAACCCAACAAGGTAATACAAGTGCTCAGTAGCTCTTCACAAATTACATCTTTTCAGAATCAGAGTGTACTTGCATCCAGGGCAGGGAAGGCTTACCAATTGCTACTTGCCTATTCAAATGGGGCAAGTAACATTTCACTGACAATCTGTACCTATCCTACCTAAGGTGCACCTCTTCTCCCGTCTGCTTCGATACTGAAAGAACCAGCAGACATTTAAAAGAAGGAGAAGCAAAGCCATGCGGAACACCAAGGCAATGGCACTGGGTGACAAGAACAGCAGCAATTCAAGAAAAGTATGCTGCCACACTCTAAAACATTGGTACTCATTCCATGGTTATTATATGCCCTACATGCCACCCCCTAAATGCACACACAAAATGGTGTGACTTTTTAATATATAACCATAACTATAATATATAAACATAACTATAATCTTTTTAAATTGCCAGATCACTTCTGAGCATGTAGGGTTGTCTCTTCCCACCACAGTAGAACCTTAGCCACCTTTGTCTCTGGGGCTTCTTTCTCTGACTTCCTGCGCTCTCCACAGGATGAGGGACATCAGGTAAGGCAAGAGAGTGAGATGGCCAAGGCAGCCTTGTAGAGATAAAGCTGAACATGGAGAAAGGGGAGTAAAACCACTGCCACCCTGCTGTGACCAGCTTGCTGTTTTAGACTCTTTGTGGCTGGTTTCCTCTCCTCCTAGCAGGCACCCATGTGCTGGGATGAGAGTGCAGAGTGTGTGGAGAATAAGAGGGGCATGAACTGGGAAAATGTGGTTCATTTTGGTTCATTGTTCATGGCATGCCCAGTTCATGAGCCACGAACCGTCACAAACTTTTAGGTATCAAATGAACCATTTATTTATTTATTTGTTTGTTTATTTGGATTTATAGCCCACCCTCCCCGGAGGCTCAATTAATGATAATTGTGATGCAGTACAGTGCCCCCCAGTGTGCTAGAGCCACCAAACTCCCAGAGGATCTCTGGCTGACTCTCCTCTACCTGCCCTCCAAGTTTGGTGATGATTGGATTTACAGGGTCCCAGTTACAACCCCTCCAAGTAGGTGCCCCCAAGAAAGTGCTTTCTGGGGAAATGACAGGTGCAGGTTCAGGAGTGCATAGAACAAACCATGTGGAAGCTAGAGATATTAAACTCACAGGGGTTCTCCCCCTGATGTTTCTCTTAACCCCCTCCATGTTATGTGTGGATTGGATTTAGAGCATCTGACTTATGGCCCCCCAAAGAAGATGTCATCAGAAAAGTGCTTTTGGGGAAAATGTCAGGCACAGGTTCAAAAGTGCATAGAATGGACCCCCTGCAAGCTACACACACCAAATGCACAGGGAACCTCACCCTGCCATCCGCTCCTCTACAGTCTCTCCAAGTTGGGGGCAGATTACATTTCTGGGGTCTCACTTACAGAACCCAAAAAGGTCTCTCCAGTGCTTTCTCTGGAAAAGACAGCTGCAGTTACAGGAGTCTATGGAACAGCTCAGGAACAAGCCAGTGACACTAAACTCACAGGGAAACGTCATCTGGGAAGATGCCCCTCCCCCAATCCAGACACTGGAAATAAGACAAGCATCCCCCCTACACTCACAGCCCCCCCAAGTCATCAAAGGCAGGTTCTGAAGGACAGAAAGGCAGACATCACAAGAGTTTTGACAGGGACTCCGCAAAGGAACCCCATGGCAGCTTGGCAGACCCCTGGCAAGCACTGGAACCCAACAAAGTGTGCCCATAGCGCTCCTAGGCCCCCTCAAGCCCAAACACATAGATCTTCTGGTCACAGCCCACCTCTAGGTGAATTTTTGGTTATTCACCATTAGCAGAACACATTGTACAGATAAGAGATCACCTGTTGTGAATTGTTCAAATACAATAGAAAGGGGTAGTCAAACGGGGGCTTGCTTATACAGAAAGATGGTTGTTGAGGTAGTTGTTGTTCCATGAGATGGGTGATGTGTAATGAGGTAGATGTTCTTTCATGAAGTTGGTGTTGGGTGAGGAAGATTTTCTTTGGAGGGTAAAAGTAAGGGGGGGTATCCAGGGGTTTTCTCAGTGGGGGAATTTCAGTGAGAAAGGGTTGGGTGTGGGGTCAGCCCACCCACATCTGGCAGAGATGGCCATCCTTCCACTCAAGCACCAAGGACACAACCCACAGGCCAGAACACCCAAAAGGAGGAGAAGGGGGGACATACAAGGGGACAACAGGAGGCCTGGATCAGACTTTGTGAGGTCCAGAAAGCGGTAGCTCAGCAGGGGGAGTTTGACCTTCAGGAAGGTCCACCGTGACCAGGGCTAGGTGGGAGCAGTGGGGGCTGAGAATGTCTCCCAAGTGGGAGAACACCCACTCACTCTGGGCACTGGCAGGAGGGCAGGAGTGGAGACTCATGGCCACGCAAGACAGCAGGCCAGATGACAGCCTTGCATGACCAGTACTCCAATAGACTGGTATCGGTGGGCTAAGGGGACTCAGCAAGGTACTCCTTCACCATCACCTCTGCCAAATCCTCCACCATTGCACACCTGGCGTCCCTATGATTGCTGATCTCACCACTGACAACCAGTAGTGGGACTCTTTCCTGGTTGGGCTCTTTGAAGTAGAGGTGTGAGGCTGCAGTTCCTCCTCCTCCTCCCCAGCCTCTTCCACCTGCCGTTCCTTCTGGCCATGTCCGTTGGCCTGCAGCCTCCACACTTCTTTGCAGAATTCACGCTTCCATTGCCTGAGCTCTGGATTCTGGAGAACAATGGTGCCTTTTATCTGGGGGTCACAGATAAGTCCACCTTGTACTCCCCTCCTTGCCGAGAGGATGCAACCTGGTGGTGATGCCCACCTACAACCTTTCTGCCAAGGTCCTGACCCTTGGGAGAACAGCCATCCCTTCAGGGCCCAGCTCCAGTGTGGAGGCCAGCACCTGGTCTAGCCTTTGAATCAGGGGGATGACTTGCCCCAGGCTGGCCGTATGGGTGCAGAGCCCATCAGTGTGCCAAGCTCATGCCTAAATTTCATTTCTTTAAGTTTTGCTTTCCCTTCCCTTCACTTGTCATGTTGGATTCCTGAGGGGGGTGTATGTTGTATGAGTGCATGGGGTAGTAGCCGTAACCATTTCTCAAAGTGTGCCCCAAGAGTTGGTTTTCAAGAGATCGACCTTGGAGACTCTTTTCGTCTGGCTAGGTTAGATAGGGCACAATATATCTGTCCATGTTGCCATAGAAACGCTCAGGGGTAGGTGTGACATATGAATGTGTGGACAGAGAGGTCCTGTGGTTGTCACCAGTGGGCAGTAAGGGGGAGGTAGCCATGCTGCTGGCTGCTCCAGAGATCTGCCATGAAGTACACGGTTCTGCCTTGCACTCTGGAGATCTGAGCCTGACCATCGTCACTGCGGAGTGGTGCACTGCAGGTGTTCCAAGGCTGGAGAATTCCGCCCCCTTGTTGGGATGTGGAACATTTTGATTGAGTGGAGACAGTCTGTCTGGAAATGTATCCATTCATGAACCAGCATGAACCCCTTGAAAGTCTGTGGAAAGTTTGCGCTGGTTGACCCACCACAAGCTTCAGTTTGTGAACCACAAACTGGCGAAAATTTGTCATGAACTTTTGTTTGTCAGCTGGTTCATGCCCATCCCTAGTGGATAAGGGGGTGGTGATGGAAGGGACAACCCCCGGATACCCCCCCTTACTTTACCCTTCCATCCTTGGCACAAAGCCCGCAGCTCAGGGTGGCTCACAGCTCACCAGTCCTTGTGGCTGTTTCAATAAGGGAATTACTTGCCAAGCACAAATCCTACCAGGCAATAATCTTGCTCACTTTCCAGGAACATGGAGAGTGTGCCACACTGTGGAACAGTGCTCAGAAGAGGCAGAAGTGGTTCCCAAGCCACCAAGTACCATTGCTCAGTCTAAAGTAATTATCTGTATGACCAGTGTAAGGAAATGACTATAGCTAGGGTAGTAAGGTTACCACACTGTAAATCTCTGGCCTCTCCTGATGCACTCTTGAGATTAAATAAATACCAAATAAATACAAGAGTAGCAGCAGGCTGTTGTTAAGCAGGAACACACCAGCCAGTATCCTAACACCCTGCTGAAGTCTATTTCCAGTCCAAGGAGCCTTCTTCCAACTTAAGAGCCTCTTACACTGGAGGAACGTCCCTACACTTCAGATGCCAGATCCCTTCTTTGGGCTATAACATTCTTGCTATTTTATCTTTGAGATGCTTTCTTTTTAAGTGCTGCTGCTTTCAGTAGGAAATTGTATCTAATTCTATCATATATTCTAATAGTCACATATAAGCTCATCTGTGGATATAAATATCCATGGACTGGGCCCACATGGAGAGAAGAGAGTTTTTTCTCCAAACTTGGGGGAACCTCCAGGTTTCCTGAAAAACCTTACATTTACAGTAAAAAGGTTCAGGGATGTAAAAACTGCCCCAAATGCAGCTCCGCTGCCCTGGAGGAGGGGAAGATAACAGGGAGCAGCAGCACTGGAAATGTGTGGCTAAGTGAAAAGAATCCTCCCCCTCCACAGCAGCAGCACTGCTTCTCCAGGCCTGTAGCCAGGATTTTTTAAGTTGGGGGGCATTTACATTTCTTAGAGCGCACTGGCTAATCAAATTAAAGGAATACCCAACTCCTTACCCTCACCTGCCACCGCTCAGGGGCACTGGGCTGGATGGGAAGTTGTGGGGCCTTGCCAGTAAGTCAGGGGGCCTAGCCCCGAGATGCCTCACTGTAGCTACAAGCCTGTGCTTCTCCCCAAAGTTTCCCCAGTTAGAAGCTGGCAGGAAAGTTTAAACAGAGCAGCATTATGGAGGCATGGGTGTGAGTGAGGAGTGGGTTGAGGAGGGAAGACCTCAGCTGCCCTCTTTAAACTTTTGCTGCCACCTTAAGGCCTGGAAGACTGCAAGAAGAAGTCGTGCTGACGTGGGAGGGGGTACCGAGGAGGAATGTTTCCTCCCACTCGCTGGTTAGAAGCCAGCAGAAAAGTTTAGGCAACAGCTATGGAGTTGAGGCAACAGCTATGGAGCCTCCCCTCCCCTTTATGCCTCCATAGGCACAGTACACAACATTTGTTGTGGGTGACCACTTGTATATGAGAAGTGTGGACCAATCTGCAGATATCTAAATCAGAGGATCAAATCCATACTGACATAATGGAGCTTTTTGTCCAAAGTTGGCGGACCCTCCCCCAGGTTTGCAGAAAAATCTTAAAACTTACCAAATTATATTGAAAGAGTTAAAGCCACCCGAAAACAACAACATTGCATGTGCCTGAGCAGCTGACACAGTGGCTCTCAGGGACCCTTCCATTGACACAGCTGCTCTCTGAGCTCATTCCCCACTACTAGCCCAGTGCCTGTGCCTCAGGCAGGTTCACTCCTACCCCCTCCCCACCATTGCCACCCCACAGCCCTGCAAGTTTCTTGCTAATTTTTGTTTTCATATTTTTTAATGATTGTATGCAAGTCTCCTTGGGCACTTTTAAAGGTGAGAACAGATTATGAATATTTTAAATAAAGAAAGAGCTATTTGCATAGTGAACAAGGTAAGATCCTCTTTGGGAAATATCATCTTAATAGAATTCATGCAAATAAACATCACACAATGAGTTCAGTGTTCTGAGCACTGCTGCCACTTGGTTCTTGTGCAGGAGCCATGGTTTCAAACACAGGGAAGGGCAGGTTTTCAGCTAGTAAATACCACCCTACTCTCACCTGCCTGTCATATCAATGCTGCAGTTTCACCTGGACATAGGTAAATGCTCCCCCTACCCCATCTCAATCCTACTATATAGAAAACAAGGTCATCTTGCTTCACATGCTGGGAAGATTGCCAGAATTTTAAATTTCCAGAAGCCTGGGAATACTACTGCTGCTTTCTTGACATTGTTACAGCCAATGGCCTGCCTCGTTATTAGGCGAAATTAGCAGGGGAGGCCAGAGGGGTATCAGAGATTACACACCAGTTTATACCAAGGGCTGGTACAGTAGGAAGACTCCAATTTGATGACTAAATTAAATAGTTTGTATTAAAGAATTTCCCTAATTACAAGCACACTGAGCATTCAAAAAGAGCAAGCAATATAGAACTAAGAAAGCACAGGTGATTGATAACAAAAAGAGGGGTCAGTTATGGGATAATACTACCTGTCCAGATATGCAGAGGTCCTTGAAGAGAATAGCACCAATGGCCAGAGTTATGCGCTATGGGAAGGCCCAAAGAAGAGACTCTGGGGTGTATTCAAAGTATAGGTGCACCCTGAGTGCACATCTTGATGGCCATGTGTGTGGATGGATATAGACCTTGGAACACAATGCAGACCAATGAGAGGTCTTGAGGGGCTTGTCCCAGGTGAAGACAAAAGATTACCTGGACCAATGGGGGGTCCCAGGGGTACGGCATCAGGCGAAGCAAGACCTAGGTGTGACCAATGAGGTTTCAGAAGGACAGAGTCTGGATTCACTACAGCGCTGACAGGATTAGCCAGGTGCTAGGTGGCGGTACTGGGGCTAGCTGAATGGGTTTAATGACCACTGATGGTCCTGCCAGGACAGGTTGAATAGGTTCCCAGGTTTAGACAAAAGGTGGGAAATGGGTTCCTGATTAGTGTCAGGAAGGATCACTAAACATTTGAATGTATGATTGGTTTATTTCGGTATCCTGAGGGATGGAGCAGGAAAGACAGTTTGTGGAGACAAAGGATTCTCACACAGACATAGGTGTACACAAACAGGCTAGGTGAAGTTCTGGAGACAGAAGGGCTATTTGCCAAGTGGCCTCTGAATAGCCTTTAGAAATGTAGGTACTTTACCTGGTGCAGCCCATTGCTATTCTATAAGTATATCTCTGCTGGGTGGAGGGGGGGGGTTGGAGATTGCCTTGGAGGGTTGCTTTGTGTCACCTGAGATTAACCCCTTTTCAGAGCTTTTGTTTAGCTCTGTGTTTCAGGCCAGGAGTGCCTTCCTTGGCATGACTTTGTGGGTCTCTGGTTCAGATTAGAAGTGGGGTGCCCTGCTATTTAGGGCAACCCATGAGTAAGGCAGCGCCTCTGGGCTACAGACATGCACAGAACTATGAGAAAATTTAAAAGTGACCAGGGCAGGATTCTCTCCAAATATATTACAATGGGGGAATCACAATTTAATTGGAGCCCCAGCCTCTAGTATATTTAGCAGAACTTATCATTTAGCCTGGCATATTAGGAAACCAACTAAGAGGGTTGTATAAAAATTATCTGTATCAATCCCCTTAAGAAAAAAAAAATTACAGAAATCGTTCTGGCCCTTTATATCTACTAAAAGATTAATTTTCATGACAGCACAGTTTAGTGACCTTCCAACAAACCTCATTCCAATGTAAAAGTCATCCCTGAATTTGAAGCAGAAGCAAGTTAAAGGGTTGTAATCTCAGAATTAGAGGTAACCTGATTCTGTCCCTGCTGCTGTGGTGCAAACAGCTAACAGCCACAAACATTCACAGTCTTCCCTAGGGAGGTGGCGCAGAAGTACCATTGGCAGCTGCTACAGCAGCACAGGATGTGAAATGGACTTGGAACAGCATAGCAAGGAGAAAAGGTGACTCTCTGCATTGGCAAGGCAAATGTATCACATGATTTAATGCTCTACAACCACCACACAGCAGAGCATGGGTTCAAGCTACTAACAGCTGCCAGAAACTAGAGAGTTAATTCCCCAGTATGACTTTTTTATTTCTGTCTCTTTTAACAATAGATTTCTTTCTGCTCCATATTTCATTGCAAACTGTGCAGGAATGCCTTTAAAATTTTTAAAGCTTAAAAAATGTTTTTCAAATATCAAAATCATCAGTCGGTATGTGGCATTAATTACATAGTTCGTTGCATTATGGTCCATGCAAGCAAGCATTCCTGTGGTAAATAAATAAATAAATAACTGAAGCAAATTAAAAGAGATGAAAAGACTATTCCCAAGATTTCTCACTCATCTACAAAGGCAAAGGTCAAGGTTTGCAGGTGATAACTCCAGATCATCTTACCTGACAATGAAAGGTGACCTAATGGTGACAATTTATAGCAACAAATCAACTGTCATCATCAGGCAGCAGAGAATATTATTTTTTAAGACAAAAAACACTGCCCCTTGTCTTTTCTAAATGGGATGGCATCTCCAATACTAAGCCATCCTATATGTGTCCTTGCCCCAGGGCTGCAGACACTGTAAAGCTTTAGATTTCTATCTCACTCATGAACATGGTACTTGGGGACAGGGAAATCAATTAATTTCAAAGGAAAACTTCTGAGTAAGAAACTTTTAGATTTTAGGGAGTTAGCACCATGTTGCCAACAACTGGATGCTCATTTGAGATCTAGCAGGTACAGCCTGAAGCAAAGATAAAAGTGATCTTCTACTGCTGAATTTGTGCATGGTGCCTCCCATGGCTGGGGGACCAGATTAGCAAAGATTTCTGGAAGCCTGAACTGAAGCATGAATTATGTACAGAATCACATGCCAAAATTCTAGAATTCAACCCACACACAGTGGCAAGATGGGGAACCAGCCACAACACTGGAGTGATTCCTTTTTGTCTCAAGTGAAATGGCTTCAAAGGGATTAAGAACCCAGACTCATCATGCTGTACAGGAACAGCAGCAAGGTTAACAGGATCCATTTTCCTGGTCTTTGGTGATAGTGGGGCAGAAAATACACCAATCTGTACATAGCTTCTGCAATATGGAAACTTGTAAACTGAGTGGGGAGGTCATGAATTTATTCTATATGCATCTATAATACATACAGTTTAATTTACAACTTGAATCAAGCTACTTTAGCACGGATTGGCATGGCTGGAATAGGAGTGAACTTCAGATACAACAAAAACATCTCAGAATGTCTAGACACATCAAACATTGAAAACCGAAGATAACTAGAGGTTGGGGGCATGTCAAAGTAGCAGTGGAAACCCATCACTACACTGCAGTGCATTCAAGACATCAAGCCAGGATTTGTTAAAGGCCTGTGTCCTCTGTATCTTTGTTCTCATAGGCCACATTCTTTCATTAAATTTTGTGGTGCCACAGAAAGACCATACAACTGTTATTACCCATATGCCAGACTTCCTGTGCCTTGGATTACTGATTCCCCCCTCCCCAACAGCTGCCTGATGAGCAGAAAGTGAAGCTTTTCTTAGAATGGAAGTGCAGTGATGGAAAAGGCTCTGCTTGTGTAAATTTCTGCATATCACGCAGCTGTTAAAAGCCAGGGAACCATCCAGAAAATAATGCTGGTAATTGTGATAACCCAGAACCATGTGTAAAATCCCTATCCCAAATTTCAGTTCATTCTTGTTTTACAAATCTTGATTTGGTTTTGTTAATTATTGAAGGTATTTTTTGTAGTTAGTGGTCAGTTTTCATTAAGGGGAAAGGCACTTCCACCTGCAATTCAGGCCTCTAGCTACAGTGGGGCATTTGGGGGCCTGGCCCCCTGACTTCCATCCAGCCCCCAGGTCCCCCGGCTCTCTGGGCCACCCGGAGGACTCCCCACCGCCACCCCTTCCCCAGGTGTGGCTTGCTTCCCTGTGTAGGCAAGCATAGTATAAATGCTGCAAAACTGAGTTTTTTAAATGTTATTTTAAAAAAAATATTTTGTGATGTCAGTGCCCCCTGACTTATTTAAAGGCCCCCTGAATTACAAAATTCTGGCTACAGGACTGCTGCAATTCCTCCTGATTCCCACCCCTCATCAATGTAATTTGTCAGAAATTCCCAAGGATGGTTCATAGAATCACAGAGTTGGAAGGAGCCATACAGACAACCTAGCCCAACCCCCTGCTCAATGCAGGATCATCCTAGCACATCCCTGACAAGTGTTCCTCCAGCTGAAGACTGCCAGTGAGGGGGAGCTCACCACCTCTGTAGGCAGCTGATTCTACAGTGATTGCACAACTCTTACTGTAAAAACTTTTTCCTAATAACCAGGCAGTATCTTTACACCCATAATATAAACCCATTATTGTGAGTCCCAGGAACAGCTCCCTGCTTTTCTGTAAGTGACAGCCTTTCAAACATGTACAGTAGGCAATTATGTCCCCCTCAACCTCCTCTTCTACAGACTGAACATTCTCAAGTCCCTCAGCTTTTCCTCATCAGCAAGGGTGTAGACTTTCCAATTTCTCCGGGGGGGGCGGGCTGGGGCTGGGCCAGAGGCATTGCTATGCTAGGTCCTTAAAAGAACTGAGGCCCAGTGACATCACAAGGAGGAACCAGTGACATCACAGGCCATTGTCACTATCAATGGAGGTGGAGCCATGTGGGATTTAGGAAGGGGCTCCCCAGAAATTTAGGGGGACCTGGGAACCCTTGGGAACCTCCCTAGCCATGCCCCTGTGCTGGGGTAAACCCAGGAAAAGGTGGGAGTTGGCTAGTGGTTATAGTGGTATCTCAGCAGTCTCCTGCTGTGTCCTTTATTTAAATTCACTTTTAGAATAGTCTCTTTAAGATCTGCAAATATGCATACCATGTGCATAAGACAAACAAATGGTCACAAATTCGAAAGTAAGGAGGGCAACACAGAAAAGCCTGTAGGGGAACATTTTAAATGTTTTCCTGGACATTCATTTACAGGAGTCTTGTTTCTGCCTTATTCATAAAGTCACTTTGTACTGAAATTTACTAAATTATGGCATCACAGGTGCCTTCGTTTGGTAAATGCAAGGCTACAGTCTCTGAGCCAGAATACCAAACAGTTGCTGTGCACTCAATTTCTGAGCAATGTACAGAGTTCAGAGTAGCAGAGTAGCAGCAATCTTCTCATTTATTCTCACAGACAAAAGGAAATACTACTTTACACAGAGAGTGATTAAAATGTGGAATTTGCTGCCTGAGGATATAGTGATAGCCACAGGAATAAACAGGTTTAAAGGGTTAAGACCCTGAACTGCAGGCTGTGACAGGTCAGTAGTTCAGGACTTCGAGACCCAGGTGCTGCATGACGGAGTGAGCTCCCGTCTCTAGTTCCAGCTCCTGCCAGCCTAGCAGTTCAAAAGCAAGAAATTGCAAGTAGATAAATAGGTACCACTTCGGTGGGAAGGTAACAGCGTTCCGTGTGCCTTGGTGTTTCGTCATGCTGCCCACATAACCACGGAAATGTCTTCAGACAGCACTGGCTCTTCGGCTTTGAAATGGAGATGAGCACCGCAACCCTAGAGTCGGATATGACTGGCTTTCGAGCAAGGGAACCTTTACCTTTACTAGATAGATTCATGGAGCATAAGTCTACCAGTGGCTACTAGCCATGATGACTGAGGGGAACTTCCATGTTCAGAAGCAGTCAACCAGTCACTGAATCCCAGAGCCCGAAGGTAACATCAAGGGAAGCTCTCAGCCTCTATGCACTGTTGTTGGCCCTCCAGAGGAACTGGCTGGCAACTGTGTGAGACAGGATGCTGGACTCGATGGACCACTGGTCTTTCATGGGGCAGGATCCAGCCACAAGAGCCCTTGCCCAGGCTGGATTTCTGCAACACTCTCTTTGTGTGGGGACTCTTTGCAAACCTCTGGAAGGTTCTGTGGATCACATTCCTTTCCCCCGTACATTATTCACAGTTGCACTAATACTCTCTGCGATAGGCTAGCTAATCTCCAGGTGGGGCCTGGAGCTCTCCCAGTATTACAACTGATCTCCAGAAGACAGAGATCTAGAGCAAATGGCTGCTTTGGCAGATGGACTCTATGGCATTATGTCTGCTGACCTCTCCCCCCCCACCACCAAACTCCACAGTCCCCAGACTCCACCTCCCCAAATCTCCAGGTGTTTTCCAACCAAGACTTGGCAACCCGAGCTCAGTTTGGGACCTCATTTCCCCCCTCCTTTTCATTTCTGCCTCTGTCTACATTTGCCACCCTTCCTGCTTCCCCTTGCCCACACTCCTTCCCTCCTTTCATTACTTCGTCTTTTCACCCAAGTGCATTTTCACCTAAGTGCATTTGCAACTCACCAGACTCGGGGCGGAGGGGAGGAGCTGCCCGGCTGCTGCTGCTCCTCCTCACGAGGAAACACCAGGCGACTTTTCCAGGGGGTGAAGTGGGAGATGAAGCACTTCTAGGACTGCAGGCCCTCCCCAGAAAGCCCAAGAAGGGACCCCCTGCCCCCTTTCCCCCTCGCCCTGCTTGTAAAGGGCAGCACTGGCCACAGACCTTGGCTTGCAATTTTTATCTCAGTTTTCATGCATTCACTGTCAACTCATCTCCCCTTTCCAAAACTCCTCAGTGCAAAAAAAATGCAATACTAAACTGGCCCCGGGATGACAATAAAAGCTTACCGGAGTTGGCCAGGAAGCAGGATTTCTCAGAATACCGGGGGGGGGGAGAGGATACATTCCAAATCCTACAAAGCCCTCCTCCCCCCCCCATTAGAGTTAAGTCAGTTGAGCTCCACTTCCTAGAGAGGAAGGGATGCAGGCAGGAAGGGAGGCACACCCTCCATTGCTCTCCCTTTTTGTCCACTATTCCCCCCCCTCCCCAATCTTCGCAAAATGGGTTTTATTCTTGTTGCATAAAATAAAATAGACATTGTGGTATTTCAGAAACTTGGTGGGATGAGGAATATCAGTGGGATACGGTGATTCCTGGTTATAAATTCTATCGGAAGAATAGGGGGAAGGGTTGGAGGTGGGGTGGCTCTGTATGTCAGAGAGGATATACCATCCAGTAAGATGGAGAGGATAAGAGAATTGGATTTGCTTCTGGAAATGCTATGGGTTGAAATAATGGGTCCAAAAGGAGGCTTAACAGTGGGAATTTGTTATCGCCCACCAGATCAAAAGATAGAGAAGGATTATAAAATGATGAATGAATTAAAGATAGCGGCTAGACGAAATAACTGTGTCATAATAGGCGACTTTAACTACCCACACATTGATTGGGTCAATATGAGTTCTAGTCGGGGAAAAGAGATTGCGTTCTTAGACACTCTCAATGACTGTGCTATGGAACAGATGGTCACAGATCCTACCAGGGGAGAGGCGATCCTGGATTTGGTCCTAAGTAACACCCAAGACCTGGTGAGAGATGTAAAAGTGATTGCACCACTTGGGAACAGTGACCATAATGTCATTGAGTTTAACATTTGTACAGATAGGGAGTTGCCCAAAAAGACTGACGCAACCACTTTTAACTTTAAAAGGGGTAACTTCTCTGGTATGAGGGGACATGTGAGGAAGAAATTGAAAGGAAGAATGGAGAAGGTCAAAACCACTGGGGAAGCTTGGAGACTATTTAAAAATACAATCCTAGAAGCTCAGAAAAAATATATACCGCAGGTTAGGAAAGGCACAAATAGGTATAGAAAAAAGCCTGCATGGTTAACAAATAAAGTAATGGAAGCTGTAAAAGGTAAGAAGGATTCCTTTAAGTGGTGGAAAGCTAGTCTTAGTGAGGTTGATAAAAGGGAACACAGACTATGGCAAATAAAATGCAAGTCTGTGATCAGGCAAGCAAAAAGGGAATATGAGGAGCATATTGCAAAAAACATAAAGGCCAACAATAAAACTTTCTTCAAATACATTAGAAGTAGGAAGCCAGCCAGGGAGGCAGTGGGGCCCTTGGATGACCAAGGGGTAAAAGGAGTAGTGAAGGATGATAGGGAAATGGCTGAGAAGCTGAATGCATTTTTTGCCTCTGTCTTCACTGTGGAAGAGGAGTAGTCCTTGCCCACTCCAGAAGCACCGATTTCGGGAGGGGGGTTGAAAGACCTGAATCAGATTGCGGTGACAAGAGAGGAAGTCCTCCGACTGATGGACAATTTAAAAACTAATAAATCACCAGGCCTGGATGGCATTCATCCGAGAGAACTCAAATGTGAACTTGTGGATCTCCTGACAAAAATATGTAACCTTTCTTTAAAATCTGCCTCCATTCCTGAGGACTGGAAGGTAGCTAATGTCACTCCCATCTTTAAAAAGGGCTCTGGGGAGATCCAGGAAATTACAGGCCACTCAGTCTGACATCGATACCGGGTAAGTTGGTGGAAACTGTTATTAAAGAAAGAATTAGAAGGCACATTGATGAACAAAAACTGTTGAGGCAGACTCAGCATGGGTTCTGTAAGGGAAGATCTTGTCTCACTAACCTGTTAATGTTTTTTGAGGGAGTGAACAAACATGTGGACAAGGGGGACTCAATAGGTATTATTTACCTTGACTTCCGGAAAGCTTTTGATACAGTTCCTCATCAAAGGTTCCTAAGTAAGCTCAATAGTCATGGGATAAAAGGACAAGTCCTCTTGTGGAACAAAAACTGGCTAATTAATAGGAAACAGAGAGTGAGTATAAATGGGAAACTTTCTCAGTGGAGGGTGGTAAGCAGTGGGGTACCACAGGGATCAGTACTCGGTCCGATGCTTTTTAACTTGTTTATTAATGATTTGGAATTGGGAGTAAGCAGTGAAGTGGCTAAATTTGCAGATGACACAAAGTTTTTCAGGGTGGTGAAAACCAGGGAGGATTGTGAGGCACTCCAAAGGGATCTGTTGAGGATGGGTGAGTGGGCATCAACGTGGCAAATGGGGTTCAATGTGGCCAAGTGCAAAGTGATGCACATTGGAGCCAAAAATCCTAAATATAAATACACGTTGATGGGGTCTGAACTGGCAGAGACGGACCACGAGAGAGATCTTGGAGTCGTAGTGGATAACTCAATGAAAATGTCTAGACAGTGTGTAGCTGCAATAAAGAAGGCCAACGCTATGCTGGGGATTATTAGGAAGGGAATTGAAAACAAATCAGCCAGTATCATCATTCCCCTGTATAAATCATTGGTGCAACCTCATTTGGAATACTGTGTACAGTTCTGGTCACCACATCTTAAAAAGGATATTATAGCATTGGAAAAAGGGCAGAGAAGGGCAACTAGAATGATAAAAGGGTTGGAACACCTTCCCTATGAAGAAAGGTTAAAATGCTTGGGGCTCTTCAGTTTGGAGAAATGACGGCTGAGGGGTGACATGATCGAGGTTTATAAGATTATGAATGGGATTGAGCAGGTTGAGAAAGAAGTACTTTTCTCCCTTTCTCACAATACAAGAACTCGTGGGCACTCCATGAAATTGCTGAACAGTAGGGTTAGAACAGATAAAAGGAAATACTTCTTCACCCAAAGAGTGATTAACATATGGAATTCACTGCCACAGGAGTCCATCAGTGGCTATTAGCCACAGGGTATAGATGGGAATTCTCAGTCTGGGGCAGGTGATGCACTCTATTCTTGGTGCTGGAAGGGGCAGCAGTGGGAGGGCTTCTTGTGTCCTGGCCCCACTGCTGGACCTCCTGATAGGACGTGGTATTTTTGGCCGCTGTGTGACAGAGTGTTGGACTAGATGGGCCATTGGCCTGATTCAACATTGGCTTCTCTTATGCTCTTATGTTCTTATGTAAAATCCAGCCAGATCTCCAAATTCCTTAATCTTTCCCATCAACAACAGTAGATTATTTATTGGCTCTTCAACCAAAAACATTACATCGTCCACAAATGCCATGTATTTATACGTGAAACCTCCAATTGTAAGTTCCTTTATATCCTTTTCCTTTCTTATCTTCCCCAACAGAACCTCCAATATTCAAATAAACAATAAAGGGGATAACGGACAACCTTGTCTGGTCCCTTTTTGAACCTTAAAATGATTCGTCATTTCTTTATTTAAATTCAATGATGCTTTTTGTTCTGAATATATTGCCCTAATTACATTTAAAAAGGGCTGTCCAATGTCCATTTTCTCCATCACTTGGAACATAAAATCCCAATTTAAATTGTCAAAGGCTTTTTCAGCATCTACAAATAGAAAAGCAACCTCTTTTTCTGGATGTTTATCATAATACTCAATTACATCTATCACCATTCTTAAATTGTCTCTGATTTGTCTGTTTGGTAAGAAACCGGCTTGTTTTTCTGCTATAACATCTTTCAAATAGTTCTTCAATCTTTCTGAAATTATTTTGGCAAACAATTTATAGTCGTTATTAAGAAGAGAAATTGGTCTGTAATTTTTTACATCTGTTAGATCTTGTCCTTCTTTCGGTATGAGTGATATATTGGCTTCTTTCCACGTCTCTGGAATTAAATTTAGTCTCCTGTATGTCATTTGATAAGAGTTCAAAAATTGGGGTCAGTTCCTCTTTTAATTTTTTATAAAATTTTGCAGTAAATCCATCTGGACCTGGAGCTTTCCCCAACTTTGCCTCCTCTATCGCATTATAAATTTCTTCTTTTTGAATTGGACCATTCAACATTTCCTTGATTTTTACCCCCACCTTTGGAATTTCTACTTTGTCTAAATATTTTTTAATTTTTTCCGGATCGATATTCTTTTTTTGAAATAATTTCGCATAATACTTAAAAAAAATCTTTTTAAACCATTCGTATCCACAATTTCTTTATCTTCATCCATTATTTTACTTATTATCCTTTTTTCTCTTTGATTTTTTAGTTGCCATGCCACAAGTTTTCCTGACTTATTTGCTCCCTCAAAAGATTTTTGTTGCAATTTCTTTAAATTCCAATACAATTCCCGATTAAGTATCACATTCAGCTGTTCTTGTAAAATTTGTATCTCTTTAATAATTTTCTTTTTCCCTGGTCTTTTCTTTAATTCTTTTTCTTTTTGCTGGATCTTTTCTTGTAATGTCATTTTGTTGTTTTATCCTTTGTTTCCTATCCTTCACATTTAACGATATAAGTTATCCTCTCATTACTGCCTTATATGCATCCCAGACAGTCTGTATCTTCACATTTTGATTTAAATTCATTTGAAAGAATATCTGGGTTTCCTTTCACAATATCTCAATTGTTTTTTTCTTGTCTAGTAAATCTTCATTGATTCTCCACTGAAACTGTTTAACCTTTTCTTTTAGGGTCCATATCAACGGATTATGATCTGAGTTAGTCTTTGGTAAAATCTCCACTTTTTGCATTTTTAATGCGATATCTCCAGACATCCAAATCATGTCAATCCTGGAAAAAGAATTATGGGCTTCCGGTCAGAGTAAAATGGCGAATTGATGCACTTTGCGATCGTGCAGGGTGGACGGTGGCTTCTTCTGACAGTTTGGGCATTTTACTGCAGCATCCCCCAGGTAGGGGGTTGACAAGCAAGCAACAGAGTCCAAGTGAGAGTTGAGATTGGTGTGATCAAGTATCGGAGGAGGGTTGTTTACGCTTTGATCTCCTCTCCCGAAGCTACAGGAGCCAACCGAGCTGAGAAATCAGCATAAATCCGTCACTCCCCAACTTCTTAAGAACAAAGATCAATTGAAATGCAAAAAGAAGCAATGCGAAACCCAAAGATAAACATGCAAGGTAACAGAAGTATTTTGCTTACCGGGATGAAGTTCTAGTGAAAATTGAAGCAGATGGTTAAGTGCATAAGACTTGTAAAAAATCAATTTGTTCATTGTGGATTTAAAAGGAGCTTGTCAAAGCGTTAAATTAGTGAAGAATTGACTTTGTTTAACATTCCTGCGGTTGTGAAAAATAACAGAGAGCTGAGTCAGAGACTGAAACTAACAGAAAAGATCACGAGGCTTTGCATGAAAGGTGTTGCAGATAATTCTTTCCGGCTGGAACTGTGACTAGGGAAACAAGAAAGAAGGCTAGAGTGGACCTTGGAGGACCGGAAGATTGGCAGAGTGGAATGCTTCCTGGAGGACAGTTTATGAGGTGGGACAGGAAGAAGGAAGTTCTAAAAGAGCCTACTCTAGCCAGAAAATCATAGAGAAATTGTGCCTGCAATTTTGAGGAGATCTAAATTTTAAAACTTAATTTTAAGACTGAAATTGACTTTAAAGGAGTGTTAAAAGGTGGCGATTTGAATAAACACATATAGAACAATTGGATTATATAAAAGAGAAGAATTTGGAGCAAGTTTAAAAAAGTTTCAAAACGGACCCAAAACAAAGGCAAAGAGCAGCTTCAGCATCAAGTCCGAGGATGGCGGGGAAAGAAAAGAGAGAGTGGCAAGCTGCAATTGATGCAATGGAAAAGAGAATGATGGATGCAATTCAAGGACTGGTGAAACAGATAGAATAACAGTTGGAAAAACAAATGGAAAAACAGCTGGAGCATCTGGAAGAAGTGCAAGAGAAGAATGTGACTGCAATGAAAGAATTGGTTATTGCAGAGGTGGCAGAAATTAAAATTAAAAAAGAAGTGGCAGACATGAACAACCAAGTGCAAGGTCTGGTAGTAAAATCAACTGAATTGGAGCAAAAATCACAAGTTATAGATAAAAAAGTGGAGACAGCACTACAAGATAATCGGAGACTGGAGTCAATAATGGAATACAGAGCGATGTTAAATCATCTGAGGCTAAGAGGGATTGAGGAAGCGGCAGAGGAAGACATACATTTGGTGGTGACGACAGCATTGACAGAGTATTTGGGAGAAGATCAAGGAGAACTGGATTCTGATTTTGACTTTATTTATAGAGTGAACTCAGCATATGCTCAAAGAAAGAAATTGCCAAGAGATATGATTGTACAAGTGGTAACAAGGAAGATGAAAGAGGATATTTTCAAGAAACAATTTACACAACCCTTGGAGGTTGATGGCAAAAAGATAATAATAATGAGAGAACTCCCAAAAGCAATTCTACAGGATAGAAAGAAGTACAAGAAGCTGGTCGACAAGCTGAAGCAGCTTAACATTAGGTTCAGATGGGAAATACCACAAGGACTGTCTTTTAACTATCATACATTAAGATATACGATTAAGACACCAGGAGAAATACAGAGGTTTAAGGCAGATAATTTAGAAGACTTTGGTGATATATAAGACAAGACACTATGGATTACAAATTTTTATCATGGAATGTGAACGGACTTAATTCACCCAATAAAAGAAAACTAGTAAAACATTGACTGGAAAAGCAAAAATGTAATATTATTTGTTTACAAGAAATGCATATTTTATTTGATCAATAAAAAATTGGGAGAAGAATTTTATTCATTGGCAGGAAAAAAAACACAAAGGAGTTGTGAGTTGTGACCTATGTAAAAAAAGAATTAGACCCAAAAGAAATTTTTAGCGATAAAGATGGGAGATATATTGGAGTGGAAACTACAATGCTTCAGAAAAAAACATTGATAGTTAATATATATGCACCTAATGGAGCAAAAGAATTTTTTTTTAAAGATTTAATGAAAGAATTGGACCAAGTGAATTATGATCAGATAATCCTGGCGGGAGACTTTAATGGTACAGTAAATAATAAACTGGACAGGAAATAAAAAAAATTGATGAAAAGATGGGAAAACTACCAAAAGTTTTTTTAAAACTGATGGAACAAGAGAAACTGGAAGATGTGTGGAGAAAATGGAACCCTAAGGTTAAAGATTTTACTTTTTATTCCAATCGAAATCTGCACTTAACCATGTTGATTTGCATCTTATTCACATCCACCTACTGCTCCAGTGTGTTCAGATCTCATTGAATTTTATCTCTATCTTCTGATGTGTTCATTAGTCCTCCCACTTTGGTGTCATATGCAAACAGAATGCGTAGTCCCCTCCACCTCTTTATCTAGTTCATTTATAAAATATTGAAATGTATTTATTTATTTGTTTGTTTTATTTCTTAAATTTCTATCCCGCCCTCCCCGCGAATGGGCTCAGGGCAGCTCACAATTAAGGGCACCATGTGCCAAGATATATGAAACATATAAAAACAAGATACTGGGCCCAGAACCAAACCCTGTGGCACCTCACTGGATATCCCCCTCCAATTGACAACTACTCTCTGGATATGGTTCTCCAAACAGTTCCATATCCACATAACTATCCTGGAGTCCAGTCTGCAGTCCTTCAGTTTACTCATCAGAACATCGTGGGGGATCTTGTTAGCTTTGCTGAAATCCAGGTAAACAATGTTGACAGCATTTCCATGATTCAGTAAGCTCGTCACTCAATCAAAGAAGAAAATATGGTTGGTCTGGCAGGACCAGTTGGTGACAAATCCATGCTGACTTCTCTGGATCACCAAGACCCTTCAGATGCTCAAAGACTGGCCGCTTTGAAATTTGCTCCAGTGTCTTCCCTGGGATAGAGGTCAGACTAACTGGTCTGGGTCATCCTTCTTCTCTCTTTTAAAGATTGGGATAACTCCAGTCTTGGCACATCTCCCATCCTCCAAGACATCTTGAAGATGATGGGGTATGGCTCTGAAAGCTCAATCCTTGGAATTATCAAATTTCAAACAGGAGAAAGAATCTCCATTTTAATGGCAGAGCAGAGAAAAGTGAAATGTTTGTCACCCAAGAAAATGAGTATCATGGCAGAGTGGACACCAATAATATATAAATAGTAAAACACCATTGGGCACCACATTTAATAGCAGTAAAGTACCATCTGTGTACCATGCATACAAGGACTGGTAAAAATAGGGCACAGTGGGCAGAACAACCCCACCCAGCTCCTCTGCAGGTTCTGATACTGGTGTGTGGGTTTTTCTTCTAAGGGGTCCTTATACATTTAATTGGGCCTGCCTACAGAGTGTATATCTTTTAAAAAATGGAATATGATAATCCAAAGTTTTGGGGTTTTTCTCCCAGCCTGTATCTTATATTGGAAATGAGCGTGTCTGGAAGAAAAATGGTGAAAGAAATGAAGCATTGGAAAAGGCAGATTTAGCACTCCCCTCACCCATGCACTCTGCTTTTGTTAAAAAACCACCCCCCATCAATGTTCCCTCTAAGCTGTGGAGTCTTGTGAGCAAAAATTCTGCTTTGTGAGCTAATGGCATTAAAGTTGTGAGCAAGTGATTTGGCCTTTGCATAAAGTAGTTTGTTCTGAAGTCATCCTTCCTGAGCTGAGACAAAAATCTGTGAGCCAGAGGCTAAAAAACTGTGAGCTAGCTCACACTAACTCAGCTTAGAGGGAACACTGCCTCCCATCCTATTTTCTTTATATATGAATGGGCAGACATATATAAATACAGGAGAAACCCCCCCCCAAAAAAACCCCAAATGTATTTAGGTCCTTAATTAAGTTTCCTGCAGTTCTTTCCCACAGGTGATAAGATCAGTTGTGGGGGTGAATCAGGAAAACCACAAGAGGGCAAGGATTAACTTCCTAAAATTATAGTCCCCAGGAATACCACTAAGAAAAATAAAAGTCTTCCTCATCATAGATCTCCTGCATTGCATCTGGTTTGACCCTCTGTCTGTCTGTCTCTTTTTGGAGGTTACTAACTGCAATGCACATGTGTTATTGAGAGAAAATGGTAGACACAACATAGGGGGTGGGGGGGTCAAGTATGGAATTTGCCCTAACAGAAGATAAGCAAAATGTTTGCCTCTGTCTGTGGTAGCATGCCCTATAAGGACACAAGATTATCCTTTCTGGATCAGACCAGTGGCCCATCTAATCGAGCATCCTGTTTACAACAGTGACTAGTCACGATGCCACAGGAAGTCCACTAGTGGAGCCCACAGACTCAGCCCTCATCTGCTGATGGCTTCCCAGAATCTGTCAGTGAGAGGCATTCTGCCTTAAAACCAGAGATTTCATTTGACTATCATGATTAAAACAATGGTAGACCTATCCAATCCACCAGAAATCTGTTCAATCCCAGTGAGCCACGAGTGTGGTGTAAACTAAACTCTTTGAAAAGACAGACTGATCAGTGCAATCTTCTCCATTTCATATCTGCTGCCTTTCTTCTTTTCACTTTAATCTTCACAAATTCTGAGGCAGAAAGCAAGTGCTAGGATAACAACCAAATATGGATCTGTGAGTATTACCAACTGGAAGAAACTGAAAGCTTTTATGCAAGTGTCCAGGAAGAAATTGATCACACACCTAAACAAGATGTGTTGATAATCAGAGGTGATTTGAACACCAAAGCAGGAAACAAAGTAGAATTAAATACTGTTGGAAGATTTGGGCAAGGAGCATGAAATGAAGCATGAGAGTGACTCATAGCATTCTGTGAAGACAACTATTTGTTCACTGAGATGTTTCAGGCAACCAAACAGATGATTGTATACATACACATCATTTGATGGCCAATATAGAAATCAAATAGATTACATAATCAGAAGAAGGAGAAGCTCTATTTTCTCTGCTAAAATAAGACCAGGAGCTGACTGTAGTACAGACCCTGAACTGTTAAACTGAATAAAACACCAAAACATCCATAGTGCTAAAAAAATCTAAGCAACATTCCTGAAGAGTTTAAAGACCATGTAAATAACCAATTTGCATAACTAAGTTCAAGTGAATGCGAACCAGAAGAACTATGGATTGAAATGCAGCATTCCATCAACTTGCACACAGAGACAAAAAGAACTATTATAATAACCAGTGTAATAAAATAGAAGGGAACACCAGAAAAGGAAGAACAAGTTACCTATTCCATAAGATCCAATAATTCAAAGGAAATGTATAGCTTGGTTAGCCATGCTGAAAGATCAAAACAGAAATACTTTAACTGAACAGGACAAAATAAAGTAAAGAAGAGATGAAAGGATGAAAGATTCCTTCAAAGAAGAATCTTTTGAAGAAGAACCTGCAAACACACAATCTATTCCAATTCTGAAAAAGGAGACGTCGAAGACTAAAGAGACTACTGGAACATCGTATTAATTTATTGCACGAGTAAAGTGATACTCAAAATCTTACAATACAGACTGTTGACTGCAACCAAGAAATCAGAAGGAGAGTGAGACTGGGAACGTCAGCCATGAAGGAACTAGAAAAGATCTTTAAGTGTAAGGATGTCACTGACAATGAAGATCAAGATAGCTGATATCATAGTATTCCCGTTACTCTGAAAGTGAAAGTTGAACAATGAAGAAAGCTGGAAGAAAAGGTGATTCATTTGAAATGTGGTATTGCGGGAGAGTTTTATGGATACTGTGGACTGCCAAAAAGACAAAGTTGGTTCTAGACCAAATCAAGCCTGGACTCTCCCTTGAAGCTAAAATGACCAAACCAAGGCTATAGTACTCTGGTCACATTGCAAGAAGACAAGACTTGCTGCAAAAGTCAATAAGGCTAGAAAAAGTTGAAGGCAGTAGGAAAAAGGAAGACTCAACACAAGATGGATTGATTAAATTAAGGAAGCCACAGCCCTCAGTTTGTGCAATCTGACCAAGGTTGTTGACAAGAGGACATTTTGGAGGTTGTTAATTTGTAGGGTCGCCATAAATAGGAAGCAACTTGACCGCACTTTACACACACACACTCACAGAGAGAGAGAGAGAGAGAGAGAGAGAGAGAGAGAGAGAGAGAGAATATTTACTAGCAGATTTTCAGTCTGGTTTTTGAATCCTTAATATCTGAATTAATATTCTGGGCACCAAAAATATATTGAAAATTTAATTGGGATGAGCCATGGTTCAGTAATGAAACACATGCTTCACTTACTTAAAGTCCCAGGTTCACTCCCAACCATCTCCAGTGAAAATACTCAAGAGTCATTGATACATACCATATATGTTCACATACCAAACAGCAGAATCCCCCACTTCTCCAAAATCTATGAGTTTTAGTATAGGTAATATACAAACACATTAGGTAGAGTGGCTGCTGTATGACTGGCAAAATGAACGCATGCTAACACCTCCCATGACCTAGTTCCACACAGATTTCCACAGTGTGTATTTCACAAAATTCTTCATGGTAAACAAAGGAAATATACAGTTGCTTAAATCCCACCTAGAAGAAGCACATAGTAGGCTGTCCTATCAGCACTCTCCTATGGTATCTAAGGGGCAAGTGACTTGCATTTTGCTTTGTCCTTCTTTATATGAGCACCGGGCTTCAGATCTTGCCGAGTAACCACATCCTGTCTCTTCAGCTGCTTGTCTTTTCCTGCCAGCTAATTACTATTCAGATAAAGTCACACAGAGGCTGTACAGGACACAGCCAGCCAGAGGGAACAGATTCCATTGACCTCGGCCCTCTTTCTTTCTTCTAATAAGATCCTCTCTATCTGCGTCCACCCATTTTGCCTGAGAGAAACAAAACCTTGCAGCTCCCCAAACTTCCCTAGTGGAGACCAGTTCTCGCCTCATGGCCGTCCAGGGATCAGAACTCAAGCAGATCCTTTCCCATCACAATGACATGTCAAACAATGCAGTGAATCACAAGACATCCAGCAAGTGCAGGATGAGTCACCTGAAGTAAATTGGGAAGGAGGAAAATGATTGCTTCCCAGAATCACTGTTCTTTGAGTTGGAAGCATGATTCTTCTTTCAGCAGAGGAGAGCAGCTGTAAGACTCTCGGCTTCTAACCACAAAGGGCCGATTGACTTGTCTGAAAGAAAGAACCAAAAAAAGAAAATGTAGATAGTAGAGAGGCTTGGGATTTTCTATTACTTTTAGCAGTGTGTGTGTGTGTATATATAAAACTAGCATGTAAGAGAGAAAATCAATAGAGCCAGTTAGCAAATAGGCAAACATAAATTCTACACTTGCAGTGAGACATTAGAAGGATACATTTCTCACAGTTATATATGTAACATGCCATGTACAACTGAGTTTGCATGCATGGACATCTGTACACACCTAATTCCTGTAATCCTTTCCCTTCAAAAAACTGAAGAAGCACTGCAAGCATTGAGTGCATAGAGCAATGACCATACATATACAAACCTGGCTTTAAGGATTAGATTGAGATTCCCAACCTTGTTGAACCTGGATGCAATTCTGGAACTTTGAGAACAGGAGGCGGATGCCACAACAAAACGGTTGCCATTGGGAGTGGAGCAATCACAAACACTGAACGGTTCCATGTCAAACATCCTCCTAAGCTGGAGGCAGCTGTTTCCAAAAGCACAAAGATGGCGCTTCCTGAGCTCTTCCTTCTCCAGTTAAGTAGAGAAAAGCTTATTTCAGAGAAGAGATGCTTTGTGGATGCCAGTAAACAGATTGGTGCCCACAGGTACCACATTAAGGATTGCCGGACTAGATAATATTATGAGGTGGGAGACATGTTCATGGTCTGAATTCCCCAGTGGGCATATCAGATTTACAGCCATCAGTTACACGAACCAGCCCTTAGAGGGTCTCAGATTGGGAGGAGGAAGAGGCAGGAAGCACAAGAAGTGACTTATGCTTTCTGTATCCTGCATCATGAAAAGTTCAGACTCACTGTTAAATAGAAAAACAAGAAGCTAAAGCTACCCTTTCTTTCTTCCGTTTCCAACTATTTATGGAAAACTGTACAATAGACGCATCAATGAAACACACTTTATATAAAATAAAAATTAATTTTGCTGCATGTGCAAAACAAATTTTGGCAGACAGGAGACTGATAACAGTATTCTGTCCTAGTGTTTTTGCCACAGTGATTAGAAGGCATTGAAGGGGTTAAAGAGACAGGAAGGGCTGCCTAAGAAGCTTGGAAAGCCTCCAGAATGAGCCCTGTTTACTCAAAGCAGGAGGAGAATTAGTCAGGCTCCAGGGCAATAAAATAAAAATGTGGAAGCAGGAAGGGGCCAATTCATTAAATTGCTCTCACTTGAGTGATGCCCCTTAAATTCCTTCCCTGGGGACTGACAAATCTGAGGAGACCCAAGGCCCTCTCAGTCTTTCAGTCAGGCCCGGCTGGCCTATCTAAGACAACATTTTTAGGAACATGAGATCAGTCATGGGGATCACACTCTATGACACAACCAGGGCTACCAGAGTGCAAGTGTGAAGACTTTTGCTTGTGTCCCACTGCTTGGCACATACTGAGCTGGAGTTGCTGTGTATTAGGGAAATTCATGCGGGAAATTGGATGCTTCTTCTTGTGACAAATGGCAGGCTCTCCTTTACTCCTGTTAAAATAGGAAACCTCTGTCTATCATCCCAAACATTCCTGTCTCCACAAACACACATTGTTTTTGGATGCATTTCCCTCTTCATCCAATTATTCTACCTCCCTCTGTTGCTACAGGTCAGTCAAAGTATGTTTAAAGTTGAACAGGGAATGACAGAAAAGAAAACCATCAAATGAATTTAGGAGCCTGCATGCTCTCCCAATGGCTTTGCATTTTTCAGGTAACAGGTGTGTACCTGGACCAGGCTGGAGGTGCTAAGCCTGTTGGTACCAGCAGGATAGATTAAGGAGACATGTGGAATAGCTGCCTTTGAGACCCTGCCAGGAGAGCAAAGCACATACAGAGTGATGCACTGAGATATGGTTTCTTGGAGTCATATGGGATCATCAATAGCCAAATCAGATGCAACTGTGTTGGAGAAGAAAATGGGAAAACTCCCCCCCCCAAAAAAAACACCTAAGGAACAGATGACTCTTTAAAGGGTTATGGATGTCAGAGGGGGGGAAGATACTGGGGGAGGGGCAGCTTTCCACACAGGCACCTTCTGCAGCAGCAGATGGAGAGGGAAGTTGCTGCTGATTCCTGCCGAGTCAGGAAAGGAAAGAGATGACATAATAATGAGGTGATCACAGGCACAGAGAGCCACGGGGAGAGAACAAAGCCGAGATGCCAGGGAGACAGAGAACCAGAACTCTGCATCAGGGGCATTAGCATCAGATGTTGATAGAAGATGTAGTAGCCAGCTGAATGCTACAAGCAGAAGCCTTGGCAAAAAACAGAACAGAATAAAAGATGGATATTTCAGGGGAAGCAGATGGGAGAGTGGCAAGACCATGTCAGATTTCATGGGCTGCTGTGAAAGATGAAGCCAGCTGAATATGTGGTATTTCCTAATGGAGTCAGTCTTCAGACCCTGCAACTCAGGGTTGTCAGATTCGGTATGGGCTCTTAGTGGTGGCTTACCAGCAGAGATGTGCAGTTTCTGGCAGGTGCAGTTTCTCCCCAGAATGTGACAGGGGAAGCTGCACATGATCAAGATTCTCCTTTCAGAGTGACCCTTGAAGGCACAGAGGGCCCTGTCTCCCTTTGAATTCTGGCTGTCGTGAGGGCAATGTGACAGAGAATTGCCACCCAAGGGAACTGTTTCGTATTGCTGTGGAATACCTTTTATTAGGACAAACCAAACTGACACAAACAGAACCCTGATTAGTACCTGGCTTTGACTCTGGACTACCTGCATCCTCTTTCTGCTTCGGATGAGTAAAGAACCCTAAGGGTATAGCTCATCATTTACCTAGCACCTAGTCAATGATATAAAGATACAGAAAAAGACATTCCTAATATTTGAAAAACAGAGGCATTAGATACAGTCCTCATAGCATGAATGTGGGCACAATCCGGCACACATGCAAGTATTCTTGGCTGTGCCCTGGATTGTGCTCCGTGTGTCCCCTTTTGCAAAGAAACATTTTACAGAAGCAGATTTTTGGAAGAGATACTGTAATATAATTCATTCTTATGCACAGCACACTTTCTCAGTTTGGGCAGATTTGCTAACCAAATATTATATATATGAATGTGTCTTTTTCTTCAAATTGGTTTTAAATAAGCAAGAAGCATATAGTAGAGTCAACATTCCATTCCTTTCCCATCCATCCCATCCCTATAATCCAAACCAGATTTTCAGCATCTCTCTTACAGTGACTTTGGGCACCACACTGTGAGAATCAGTCTGGAAACTAGACAGCTAGGAAAAACTACCTCTTTGGTCTGTGTCCAGTTGCCTAACTGAGAAGCTTTCTTTGTATTCATTACAGCAAAGCCCTATCTCAGCTCCATTATGACTATTAACACTGGGAGGAAAAATTAAAAATCTTGATGCAACATTTAAGTTACACTTTGAAAATTTCCAAGCCAAGAAATACAAAATGTCCTTCAGCAGCATTAGCTCAACAAATATTTCTAGTTTGTATTTCATGGCACATTTTGCAGCATAAGATACATACTGCATATTCATAAGATACATACTGCATATTTTTAAAATCCTGCACTATAACATAGCAGTCACAGTGAAGCAAAACATGGGATACAGATTCAAGATTTCTGACCCTGCTTGGACAAAGTCTTTCATGATAAAGAACGTCTGCAAATCTTCCAAACAGAACTGCTGTGGGGAGAGCATTAAATCTTGGGGGATAAAATAGAGGAGATGCTAAGTATCAAAAATAGGATGCTGGCACACCCCAGGATCAAGTGTGATACCAAACACCAGCCAGGAGCATGCCCTGTTTGCTAAAGAGCAGAGAGTTCTTTTTCAATCTCCAAAAGTCTCTGTCTCAATAATCTAAGGGCTTGAAATTCTTCTAACATAGAGAATCAAGAGGAATACCAATCAACTGTATTTTCCTCAAAATTAAACGTGACCAGTTAGGGAGGAATCAGACAGCATGTATAGCACATAGCTAAGGGATTCTACCCTATAATGGAGGCATAGCCAAAATTTCAGGGTTAGGAGCCAGGCTCTGGTCTCTAAAAGGCTCTGCCCTGTCTCCAAATACACGGCTGCATAGCTTACACAGATTGGGACTCCCAAAATACGGTGCAGAAATGTCACCTGAATTTGTTCAACACATTGGTTGAAAGTGCTAATCCAAATGGGAATCCTGTAAAGTAATTGGGATACCGATTCAGCATTAAAAACACGGATGGCCGCAGGTACATACTGGCCACCTTCACATAAATGAAACATGCAACAGCAGACATATTGCCTTTGACCAAACAAATTGCTTGTTTCCGCTGTGCTGTCCAACTATTATTATACTGGAAATTTACTCCCAAATATTTGACGTATTTTACTTGTTCAATGTCATTGCCTTTAATGCACCAATTAAAACATCTCCAAGGCCTTCAAAACAACATAATTTTTGATTTCTCAAAATCAATAGATAATAGGTTAGACTAGGATAATGGATAATAATGCAAGTAAAAAGTTTCTAAAACCCTCCTGGGAGCAAGATAGCACCACTGTGCCATCTTCGTATAGTAATGTGGACAGAGTGGGGGCCAAATTTAGGAAACTGTTAATCTACCATTCACAAAGTAGGAGCTAGGTTATTCATAAATAAGTTGAATAAATAAGGAGCCAAAATACATCCTTGTTTTGACTCCCCAATTTGAAGGAATTTTGTGTTAAAGTACCCAGTGACTATATCGAACTTGACAACTAGTAGAAGAATGACATTTGTGGATAAGGAAAAGTACATTTTCATCCATTCTCATCATATTCAACTTATTCCACACAAGATTCCTAGGTATACAGTCAAAAGCACCCTTTAGTTTACATGCTTGTCTATTCATGCACGACACAATGACTCATCACTTGATGGCTGGCAGTTGAACATGTGCATTGACTCTTTGTATTTAATTTGAGGTGTAAGATCTATGACAACTCATTCACATATGCAAGTCATTACTTGATGCTGCAGTTACAAAGTGAGACACTCTTGCATGTACAGGCCAGCCCTGCTGCAATGGTTGGTGTAATTCTTCTTTAAGTATTCAATACTGGAATGGCAGAACAAAGGGAAAGTTGGTAACAGGTTGCTTACTGTTCCCTCTGCTACTTTTGAGCAACGGAAAGGGAAAGACTGCCTGTTGTACATGTGTGTGTGTAAGACAGAGAGAAACAGAACTCCTCTGTAAAATATATTACCTATGGAGATATGGGAGGGAACCCACACAGGCATTTTGATAATGAAAGTGATGAACAACTTCCTTCAGCTTCTTTGTTCAGTGTTTTAAAACTGAAAGGCCTGCATAAAGCAGAGTTGCTAACCTCCAGGAGGGGCCTGGAGATCTCCTAGAATTATAGCCGGTCTCCAGACTATGGAGAACAGTTTCCCTGGAGAAAATGGCTGCTTTCAAGGGTGGAGTCTGTGGCATTGTACCATGCTGAGGTCCCTCCTCAAATCCCACCGTCACTGGGTTCCACCCTTTAATCTCCGGGAATTTCCCCACCCGGAGCTGGCAACCCTAAGTAGGCCTTTTTGTGATCTAATTTACATAGCCTGCTACAGCTTCCTGCTTCCTTTGTTTGAAAGACCAGCATCATTCAGCACCTAACTATAAACCCTGGAGTTTCTTTTCTTCATGCCTCATAAAAAGAAAACACTAATCAAACTGTAATAGGTTTAACTAGATTTGTCCAATAAAAGCTGTCATCTCACTTGCTATGTTAAACATTTCAATGCAGACTGGTGATCAATTAAAATTGATACTATACATTTCACACCCATCATAAATAGTGTTTTGCTATCACTCTGGAAACAAAGGCCAGGATCAGGTCAAGAAATATATGCCACACCACTAGATCCTGCAGAAAATGAAATTAAGATTGAAAGCAGAACTTGAACGTGGTAGGGACACATTCCTTTAAAAGTTTGAATAAGTGGGGAAATTCCTCTCTGTGTTATTTCTCCTGTCACTATACCCCCCTATGGTGGAGAAGCTGCACCTGGTGAATTCCTGCTTTGAGTGGTACTTTGAAAGAAACAGAAGCCCACTCAGGGTCAGGACCTGGCAATCCTAAATGAAATAGTGTACTGGATTGGTTATTGAAGCTTATATAATGCGGTCATTCATGTTATACTTTCTAAAGGGTTAGAACTTCCTTTTTTAAAAATTTGCAATTCAGTGTGAACAGCTGTCACTGACATTTCAATCTTGCATTAATCAAACCCAGATGGAAAGCGCAGACCAAGGAGGCCGAAATCCAGGCCCATTTTCCAGCGCTCAATTTAGGGAAATGGGAGCGAGGCAATTTCAAAGAAGCAGCAAGATTTCCCATTGCAGTCGCAGGCCGGGCCTTCTCCATTCCTCCCGCCCACGCTCTGCACGCTTGTCACACCTGCCTTCCCCACCTCCTGAAAGGCGACTGCGGAGACAAAGGATGAGCTGCACAGACGAACCATTTGAAGCCGCTCGCTGCATGGGATGGTTATTTCACATGCTCCACAGCGCTGCCGCTGCCGCTGGACCCCTTTTTATCCTCGGCCCCTTGAACGACACAGCGTTTACCATTTCTCATATTTACACATTTGCAAGGCAAGAGATCAAAAAAGATCGACAAACGAATCGTTTTTACGAGTTTCTTTTCCCTTTTTTAAATGCTCAAGGCCCGGTGAGCGGCTGTTGTTGTTATGTCAATACGATGCATCCTCTCTTAAGGGGAAAGTCGGTTGGCGCCCCACGGCCATGCTCTCACACGGCACAGAAGGTGTTAAAAGGTTTAATAGCGGAGGCCACACAGCGAAGCAGAAGTTAGACCCAGCTGCACCCCTCCCCCAGCCTTCCCTTTGCTGCTGTTGCCGCCCTGCCCCTTTCCACTCAAGGGCTCTGGCAGGCCGGCATTACTCAAGTGCCTCTTTCACCCACTGTGTCCCTGCCCCACTTGTGTGATGTAAAACAATCCTTTTGTTTCCTCTTTAAGACATTAGCCTCAGGGGCCATTATGGGAAAGAAAGGTAGCTGGGGCGCTTTTATCTGAAAGAATCCATTTAAGAGTTCCTCGGCTGTCCAGCAATCAGCCTCCCCTTCTCTGTCCTGCTAGCTGTTTTCCTCTGCTTTGCTTACCCCACTCCCCCCAAAATCCAGCAGGCCCAACCACCAACCAAGAACGCCAGCCTTCAGCTATTACATCCACATTAGGAAGTTCCCTAAAAATCATTAACATATTTTTAAAATAATGCATTTTTGTGTTCATTTAAAAAAGAAACAAACATGATTTTTCAATTATTAAAGGCAATGTATACCGATTTTCCTCTAAACTTGTGAAAAGAAAGTGCTTAAAATCATTTAAGTTGGGCTGAGCTGTCAAATGCAAGTGGTATTTGATTTCTGGGATGGGGATAAACACTTCTGCTATGTGAGAAAGACCACGTTTTTGTAGATAACACCATTCCTTGTTGAAAGGGGCAGGATGCATTCTTCAATTGTTTTCTTCTTTTCTTTCTTTTAGTCACAAACATGATGCCAAGTTTCCCTTACTGGTTACAGTGTAAAAAAGAGCAATGAAGCTCCACAAAGTGGCATGGAACAAGTGTCCATAAAAATGTTCGCTGATACTGAAACATACGCACATAAATGATCAACCAGTATAATCAAGGAAGTCAGTATCCTATGTTGCCCCTTCCCCACCACCTCTTAGTTCTCCCCACACCAAGAAAGGGGAGTGGCCAGCCAAAGTGTCCAGAAGACGGGCATTTCAAGGTAACAGTCTCTGGAAGTGCAGGAGCCTTTGCTGCTTAAACTCTTTGCAAATGTGTGCTTACAAATGCTAGGCTGTATTGGAGCACAGAGAATGAAAGCCAAGGTAAACTTTTTGTCTCAAAATAGTTTCATGTGATTTTATATTATAGTTTTTCAGATCACTGGTACTGGCTGCCACTTGTCTAGCTCTTTTGCAGCATGGTGACGTCACTGGAAAGTATCTGAACAGAAGGTGATCCTTGGTGGGTGATCATGATTAGCAACAGTAATAAAAATAGAGGCAATGCCCCCATACACACACGCACTTCCACAGAAACAAAAACATAATTTAAATAGTTCAGAGGAAAAGTAAACAGAATTGTACGTGAACAACTGCTGACCTATGTATGCAAAGGCAGCTGTAAACTTATCCTCTTCTACGGTTTTATGAAGAAAGATCAAGATGGGAAGCTGTGTTAGTCTGTCCACAGCAGTAGAAAAGTCACTTCTTCAGTGGCTCATGAAAGCTCATACCCTGCCACAAATTTTGTTAGGCTTTAATGTGCTACTGGACTTTTGCTCTTTCCTATGGTTTTATGATTTACTAGCAGCAAAGCCCGTTGCATAAAGAGCTGCAACAAACTCTAGGCAGAGACTTGTGAAAGGAGAGTTCTGCGGCTGCCGGGCTCGGAGGGACAAACCTCCCAGGCGCTGGAGTGGCATCAAGGGAGTGGGTCCTGGCGGATCTGGTAGCCTGAGGTAGCCCATCGCTGGGCTTGCAGGGTGAGGCAGCCACCACCACCTCCTTGCGGCCGTGGCTCCCCAGTGATGAAGTGGCGAGCGAGGGAACCCGTTCTGGGCCTGTGGCTGAAGCAAGCTGGTGCTGCCTCCCGTCAGCTGGTGTGGCGCCGCCAGCACCTCATGTCCGCCATGGGTTGTGAGCTCCCACTGAATGACCTACCTTGTGGGGGAAGCAGCATCGAGCGAGGGAGCCCTTCTTGGGGCTGCCACCCGAGGAAGCTGATGCCGCTTCCCGTCAGGTGCAGCAGCGCCATGCCCCCCTCTGAGGCTTGGAGGCTGAGCAAGGGTGCACCGGTGCTGGCTCTGGGCCGCAAGGACAGCCACGATGCCAGGAATGGGCCCAGGGCCCTAAGCATGCAGCTGCTGGAGCATCCATCCTGCCTGGCGGCTTGCGACAGACTGCGGGCAAGAGGCTGTCTGCTGGCTGTGTGGGTGGAACTGAGCCCACGCAGCAAGGCATGTCAGCCAGTGGCCAGGGACCCATCTCTGACTGGCAGTTCCTGCGTCCAACTGATTTTGCCGTGCATTTTTACCATATTAGGGAAGGATGCCGAACCATTACTCTTTTATATAATAGGGAAGGATGCACAGGGACTCTGTACCTAACCCTGCCCCGACCAAATAAAATAGTGCTTCACGTTTTGTACCAAGAGAAGTTGATTTCTACTGAATTCTGAGACCTATAGAAATTAGACCGTTTGGGGGAATGTGTTTAATCTCTTTTATTTCCCATCATTTATTCTGCAATCCTTGCTGTTTTCCTGTAATGGGGACATTTGTACCACCTCTTCCACTGCAAATCTTATTCAGGTAGCCCTCTGGCTTCTGAGATTTCATTCCGCACTAGCCTCACATTTTCAAGCATGTCCTCATAGCCCTATGGATTGGGAAAGTGCTTTTTTTTTTTTTTGTAAAGGAATGCTGAGATTCTCAAGCAGCAGTATTCAGGGCACAGGCTGTCCTGGTATCATGGTGTACAAACAACTCTGGCTGGTCACAGGAGCCATTGTAAACATTTTTAAAAAGAGATGTTTCCCAGCCATTTCCAGGAGGAAGTTTGCAGTATACAATCACAAGGCAATGCTCAGAGAAATCAGATTTGGAATGATTCACACAAATAATCAGAAAACAGTCCAACACTGATCAGTTGCCCCAAATGCACTCTTTGCTCACATGCAGTGTATTATCTTGTCTCTTTGTCGAGAGGCTGGCAACAGGCAGGGAGCAAGGGAATCACCTCCTACAGCTTTGAATTGTGGGTCTGAAGAGGAAGGGAGGGGCGGAGAAACAATTTTGAGCCATCGGAGCTTGCATCGCCCTCAGGGGAAGCACAGAGTGTGGTAGGCTCTAGTCTGCGCACTTGCTTTTGATGTGGTCGCTTTAAGGAGTATGCCTCAAAGAAAAGGATGCTGGAGGGGGAGGGGTCCCAAACGTTCTTCTATTCAAAATTCTGCCCTGCTCCTCCTCAAAGCAATGGGTTCCCGCAATGCTGAAATATTGAAAGGTTGTGAAATTTGGCAGGGAATTTTTGAGAAGCATTTACCACAGATGGTATATAAAGTGTAATATTATCTTTACACATCAGACCAGAATCCTTGTTGTTGTAAAGGGCGCCGGTCAAAACCATTTTGTTTCCTTTCTTTTTAAGCAATATTAGCATCTTTCTCAGTTACCATATGGTACACGTGTATTTCCTGGACTCCAGTGACACAGATACGCTAGGCTGCAGGCAAAGGGAGAGGAATGGAATGGCTTCCTTTGGCCCTGGGATGGAAGGGCGGGGGAGGGAAGAGCATGCATTCAAGGGACAATGTCACTTTCCTCTTAGTCAAGACTCTTTGTCAATTGCTGGGGAAATAATTGACCTCAAGCTACTTCAGTCACAACCAATAGAAAAATGGAACAGTGATGAGTCCAGCTGTTGAAGAGAAAGCAGAAAGGACGAGTAGAAACAAAGGTAGTGAGAACAGAACTGACATGGAAAATATTTAAAGCTTCACAGTGGAATTCTTGTGCAGGCTGGGAAATGGGATCCAAATGACAGAGAGCTATTTGGGGTGACCAGTCCTAAATTATTGCCCTCCCCTAAAATATAGACAGACATTTTGCTGTTGTTTATACAGAGCGATAAGAAAACACCTAAAGCACACCTAAATAATAGAAACCTGCATTTTTGGTGGGTTTGCATTTCTCCATAAGTGCAGATAATGCATATAAGTCCTATAACTCATTTTTGTTCTTGATACTTAACTGTTGCCAGTTCAAGATATTTTATCACATATACACATCCAGTTTGTAAACAGTACAACAGCACTTTTATGGGAAATTATTTATTGTTTCCTGAAATATTCTTTTAAATAATTTCTTTAACAATAACTACATAACACTTGTTAATTCACGTCAAGTAGAATTGCCAGCTCCGGGTTGGGAAATACATGGAGATTTTGGGGTAGACCCTGGAGAAGGCTGAGCTGGGGGGGAGGGGCTCAGTGGGGTAGGATGCCATAGAGTCCACCTTCCAAAGTGGCCATTTTCTCCAGGTGAACTGATTTCTGTTGCCTGGAGATCCGTTATAATAGTGGCAGGTCTCCTGGTGCCACCTGGAAGTTGGCAACCCTAAATTATCAACGGATCATAGTTCCATGGAAGACTGTATTTTAACTAATGCTACATTTGCTTCTCTCTCTTATAAAAGCAGTTTTATGGCACCTCAAAAACTAGCAGTGCCATCTTTAGCAGAATTACAGCCTTCCTACACCAATGATTACAGACTATTCAGGATTGCACTATAACAGTTTTATTGTAGCCTATTGTAGTCTAGGGTTTTACTGTAGTCTAGGGTTGCCAGCTCCCACTGGGAAATACCTGGAGATTTGGGGGTGGATTCTGGGGAGGGGCCTCAATGAGGCCTAATGCTGTAGAGTTTGCCTTCCAAAGCAGCCATCTTATGATCTCTGTTGCCTGGAGATCAGTTACAATTCTGGGAGATCTTCAGCACCTACCTGGAGGTTGTCTAATAGCATAAATATGTACTTGATAAAGAATTGCTGGATTATAATTTAAATATACATTTAATTTTATTAACCAGAATTTAAACAGACACCATTTTAAAATATAAAATGTTTGTATACTTCCTTATCTCTGCAAACTCAAGGCAGCATTACATTATAGCTGTTATAAATATTCTCTGTCATTATCTTGTTTATTTTAATTTTGTATGGAAAAGTTAAAGACTATATTTCTTACACTGCATGACCTTTAGCTCCAGTTTTCACGGGACTCCTGTCCTTATCTATATCTGCTGACTGGGGATTTATTTCATGCATCTAATGACACAGGTTATAGCTGTGAAGCTCACACTACAATAAATCTGTCAGCCTTCAAGGTGGGACAAGATTCTTTTTTGGTTTTGAGACAACAAATTAACATGTCTAATCCTTCTGCAATTTGTCTCCACAGTTAGGAAGTAATCCTAAACAGGTATACTTGAAAACGATGAAGAAGAAATTGGATTTATACCCCACCCTTCACTACCCAAAGGAGTCTCAGAGTGACTTACAATCTCCTTTCCCCTCCTCTCCCCACAACAGACACCCTGTGAGGTAAGTGGGGCTGAGAGAGCTCTTTTGAGGACTGCTCTTGAGAGAACAGCTCTGAGAAAACTTGTGACTGACCCAAGATCACACCAGCAGATGCATGTGGATAAGTGGGGAATCAAACTCCACTCCAGAACCACTGATTTTGGGAGGGGGTTTGAAAGACCTGAATCAGACTGAGGTGACAAGAAAGGAAGTCCTACGACTGATAAACAGTTTAAAAACTAATAAATCACCAGATGTGAACTTGTGGATCTCCTTATATTAATATGTAACCTTTCTTTAAAATCTACCTCCATTCCTGAGGACTGGAAGGTAGCTAATGTCACTCTGGGGAGATCCGGGAAATTACAGGCCACTCAGTCTGATGTCGATACCGGGTAAGTTGGTGGAAACTGTTATTAAGGAAAGAATTAGTAGGCACATTGATGAACAAAAACTATTGAGGCAGACTCAGCATGGGTTCTGTAAGGGAAGATCTTGTCTCACTAACCTGTTAGTGTTTTTTGAGGGAGTGAACAAACATGTGGACAAGGGGGACCCAATAGATATTATTTACCTTGACTTCCAGAAAGCTTTTGATACAGTTCCTCATCAAAGGCTCCTAAGTAAGCTCAATAGGCATGGGATAAAAGGACAAGTCCTCTTGTGGATCAAAAACTGGCTAATTAATAGGAAACAGAGAGTGAGTATAAATGGGAAACTTTCTCAGTGGAGGGTGGTAAGCAGTGGGGTACCACAGGGATCAGTACTCAGTCCAATGCTTTTTAACTTGTTTATTAACAATTTGGAATTGGGAGTAAGCAGTGAAGTGGTGACATGATTGAGGTTTATAAGATTATGAATGGGATTGAGCAGGTTGAGAAAGAAGTACTTTTCTCCCTTTTTCACAATACAAGAACTCATGGGCACTCAATGGAATTGCTGAGCAGTCAGGTCAGAACAAATAAAAGGAAATACTTCTTCACCCAAAGAGTGATTAACATATGGAATTCACTGCCACAGGAGGTGGTGGCAGCTACAAGCATGGACAGTTTCAAGAGGGAATTAGATAACCATATGGAGCAGAAGTCCATCAGTGGCTATTAGCCACAAGGTATAGATAGGAACTCTCAGTCTGGGGCAGGTGATGCACTCTATTCTTGGTGCTGGGGGGGGCAGCAGTGGGAGGGCTTCTAGTATCCTGGCCCCACTGCTGGACCTTCTGATGGCAACTGGTATTTTTGGCCACTGTGTGACAGAGTGTTGGACTAGATGGGCCATTGGCCTGATCCAACATTGGCTTCTCTTATGTTCTCTTATGTTATGTTAAACCCAGTTCTCCCAGAGTAGAGTCCATACTCCTAACCACTATACCAAAGTCCCATTTTATTCAATAAGGTTCACTCCCAAGAATGTGTTCTTAGGACTTGATTTGCACAAAGACCTATCTTAAGGTTGCCATTTGCTAGTGGCAGTGGGCAATCTCCCACACCCTCCCTCAGATTCCTTACATATTTATCCATCCATCCATCCATCCATCCATCCATCCATCCATCCATTAATTTTTTTTACTGTCCTTCCCCTCTTTCTATCAAGTTGCAACCAATTTATAACAACTCCAGCAAGCGGGCTTCAAGACAAGTGAGAAGCAGAGGTGGAAGCCGTTGCCTTCCTCTGCAGAGTCTTCCATGGTGGCCTCTCATCCAAGTACTGATGCTGCATAGCTTCTGATATCTGATGAGATTGGGCTATACCATGCTGCCTTCTCTCACTTATTTTAGTGACAGAATAAAATAATAAGGGATAAAGACCATAGAGATTGGGGAAATTCCTAAAGCATCACCCAGAAGTGATGTCATGGCCAGGATCCCTCCATCAATAATGACATCACTTCTGCCTTAGTGGTATAGGAATCTATGGTAAAGACCCTAGAGACTGGGAAATTCCTACAGCAGCATTATGGAAGTGATACTCTTCCCCCGGAAACTCCATCCTCCTCTGATACTCAGCCGTGTTTCCCAAACGGATTAAAGGGGATGTTCACACAGGCACATCTGCCTGGCATTCCCCACCTGTAAGCAACCTGTTCCGCTTCACTCCCATGTTAAAAAGATACCTGACAAAAGTAGTAGCAAATCCCTGTGTTTATCCTGTGTTATTCCGCTTCCTGGAAGTGTGAACGCAAAGCCAAAAAGCCGGGAGCAACCCGCTTCTATAGTGTGCGCCGGATGTTTCCGCACATAAGGCAGCAGCGATTGGATTGGTGGTGCTCCACTCTACTGCCCAATGCAGTGCCGGCACAACAGGGTCCACCCCAAATCGGCCGGATGCGCTTATGTGCATGAGTGCATATGCGCCCATACACACATAGATGAAAAAGCCGTTTACAGCCGTGCCTCCGGGCCAGCAGTCTGAATGCTCCCACGCACCTCCTCCTGGTATGCTCCTGCATCTGTCGGCCCCGTGTGCCCGGGAAAACCCAGAACAGTTTATTCCGGAGCTTTTTTGCCATGACTGGCTCCCGCTGCAAACTGCCAGTCTGAACTCAGCCACAGAGTACCTTTCCCTCACCACTGAACAAGTGCAGTCCCCTACCTTCTTCACATTTACAAATTCAGGAGGAGATTGCCCTTGGGAACACAATCTCTTTTAGAAAATCAACTCCTGATTTTCTCCCCTCCCCATTTCCTTTAAAAAAAAAAAAATACTGAATTTTAACAGTGAAGTGTCTGTCAAAAGTGTGAAAAATATCTTTCCCAGTTGCGTACCAAGGATGGGGCAGAAGTATGGTCTACCCTGGGAGCAGCTTGAGGAAGGCCATTGAAGGGGGGCCTTGAAGACAGCATCACACTGTGTCCTACCAAATGTCTTTCTTTTCCTTTTTAAAATGCAGTTCTGGCTGCAGCCACTAGGGTCACTGGGAAGTCTGAGCATAGCAAAAACCACTCTAGGATTGGCTAAGCTTCTCTTTCTCCAAGGCTGAAGCAACAGATCCTACAACTGAGCCATCACTCTGATAGTCGCTACAGTAATTGCCAGCCTGCAGGACATTTTCTCCAGTAGTCTAGCCTTTCTCTCTTTCTTTCCTTGAACCCAGCTCAGCCAGAGCTTGCAATGTAGTAGTTAGGATATCGCAGCAAGATAAAACAACCTTTCCTTCTCTTAATTTCTGTTCTTCTTTTCCACACGTTTCTCATTCATTCCTATCTCCCTTTACCTAATTTTTCCATGCTAGTGGTTAAGTGCGTGGACTCTAATCTGGGAGAACTGGGTTTGATTCCCCACTCCTCCACTTGCACCTGGCTGGATGACTTGGGCAAGCCATAGTTCTGATAAGAGATGTTCTTGAAAAAAGAGCAGTTTCTGTCAGAGCTCTCTCAGCCCCACCTGCCTCACAGGGTGTCTGTTGTGGGGAGGGGAAGGGAAAGGAATTTGTAAGCCGCTCTGAGACACCTTTGGGTAGTGAAGGGTGGGGTATAAATCCAATCTCCTCCTCCTCCTCCTCCTCCTCCTCCTTCTTCTTCTTCTTCTTCTTCTTCTTCTTCATCATCATCATCATCATCATCATCATCATCATCATCATCTCAAGACCTTCTCATCCGTGTTCTGCTTGGTGACAGAATGTATTTAAGAGTAGTATAGTAGCAAACCTTTGTTAATATTATGAACAGAAGGCACTGGGTTTGCTGGGCACTGTACATTTCACTAGTTCTGCTGGGCTTCAAACCCCCCCCCCTTAGGATTGCCCTGTTAGTGGTACATGCTTCAGTGTAAACGTGTGTAGGATTGGGCTGTGAGTCATATGGGGCACAAGCCTAATTGAAGAGCATTTCATACCCTCCCCAGTTATTTTGACTTGAACTGCCTGGAAGTGTGTGTTGCACCTTTAATAATAGCGGCAGCACACATATATACCATTGGGCCTCAGGAGTTGCCAGTAAATCAAAAAGATATATTTTTTGTAAATAGGAAAACCCTTGTGGAAGAATTTACATTGTTAACAGAGGCATCTTCTGGGTTTAGAAGGGTGTAGCTCTGTTTAGGATTGCATGAAGACTTCCTGTGCCACCATCGGCTAACATCGAATAAAGCTGGTTTGATATTTTAAAAACCAAATCTTGGCCCAGTCTAGAAAAAAAGTGGGGGGCTTAGATATTTCTGCTTAACCCAGAAATAACTATTTCTGCATTGCCGTTATTAGGCTGAAGGATTTGTAATGTGAAGTGGGTGGGAAAAACCTGCCCTTGAATAGCCCAGGTTTGAAGCCAGATGTTGGGATTTGCAAGTGCCTTTCCTTTTGTCATGAAGGGGTTAAGCTGTTGTTTACATATGTTAATGTCAGGTAGTTAGCATAGGACAAATTAACTGTTGTATAGAATCTTCCTGCCAAGAAGGGGAATGTATTGTTCCTAATGAAGTGGCCTGTATCTTTACTATTGGCTGATCAATATATTGGAAGATGGTGCATGCTATTTGTCACCAACTTTGGGGGAAACTTTCCTTTCCTTTGTTCTCTGTCTCAAAACACTTAGACCTTGCATGCATGCTAGCAAACAAACAAACAAGGTATAGAACTAGTTAGGATGTGATTATTTTTCTCCATGTAACCCTTCCCTATTTTCTAGTAAACTGTTCTTATAAGCTAAACACACACAACTCTGTGATGCTTTATTTCCACTGTGCAACATTGCTGTGCTAAATTTATCCAACACCAGGGAATGGTGTGGAGAGGAGAAACAAAAAGGCATGGGAGTGCTACAAATTCCAAATTATTCAAACTCCCCCCCCTCATAAATGGAGTTATCTGGTCATACATTACTATGCATCTGTAACTGGCATAACTGACAGAGGCACCTGCAGTAGCAACACCATGTCCCTGTTTAGCCAGATTTGGCTGCCACCAGTGTTACCTCTGATTGATTTCACCATCCTTCTTGGCAGGCATTCTTTAAAGGGCCAGCAGCTCACAGGAAGTTTGCCTAACCTAGTCCAGGCTGCTGCATGGGAGAACTTCCCATTGGGTCATAAGGTAGGGGGAAGGAAGATTTAAAAAGTTGCATCTACATTTCTTTCCATGTTTGACAAAAGGAGCTTTGACTCTCCAAAGCTTATTCCCTGAAACTTTTTTTGGTCTCTAAGGTACATTTATTTCATTATTATTACTGAAAATAATTTTGCTGTATAGAGGAGGGGGGTGTTAAAAAAATGATCCACTCCGGGTGTCAAATATGCTAAGTAAGCCACTGCCCTAAAGAGTTGCCATAAGTCAGCTGTGACTTAATCGCAAAAAAAGGGGGGATGCCAAATAGACTAGGTATGCCACTGCTCTTTCCTTACCCATCTCCGTAATTTTCCACCTCTAGAATATTCCACTGCATCCTCTGGTTAGTTTCCTTTATCTGAGTAGTCTGGAGTTAAAAATAGCTAATCTATATATCTAATAGCCAAGGGTCTCTCTGCGTGTGGATACTTATTTCCCACGATCTGGGACACATGGAGGGTAAACAGATCTTTCAGCAAACTTGGGGCACTCCCCAGGTTTGAAGAAAAATCTAAAATGTTTTAAAAAGTATACAGGGGATACTTAAAACCCCCCAAAAGTAAAACTTCTTGCTCTGCACATGCACAGAGAATGGACTTACAGGAGGCACAGGAAAAGCCACTGGCGACAGGAGGGAAGCTGCCATGGCAATAACCACCCCGATGCTGCTGGGACCACTGAAAAAAGACACTGAAGATGTGAAGAAAGCTGCTGTGCCAATAACCATGTACCCTGATGCCACACCTGTCCTGGCCATTGCCAGGATCACCAGCAATGAAGAGTAGGGCTTCAGCCACTAGGTATGGGCACTCCCAGAGAGGGAAGGCGGCCAGGCAGCCAAGGGAGCCAAAGGGGAGGTGGCGCCTCTCTGGGAGCCAGCCCACCTGCCTTCTGCTGCTGCTGCCCAAGCCAGCCCTGCAGCTGGTCAGCTGAAGCCTGAGGAGGTGACTCCTGCATCGGCCCCTCTCCCTCGCAAGAAACAGAAAGAAGTGGGTTCTCTGAGAAGGGGGGGGGGGAGAGAGAATAGGGGACTGTCTCTTGGGGGGAGAGAAAGAAAAAGGACAGGAGATTTTCTGTGCGGGAGTAGAGAAATACTGGAGAGAAAGAGAGGGGCAGACTGAGAGGATGTGGGGGAAATAAGAGGACATTGAGAAGGGCTGAAGTAAGAGGAGGTGAAACATACGAGGAGTAAGAGGAGAAAGGGGATAAGAAAGGATTGATAGAGAAGGTGGTAGGGAGGAAAGCTGACATAGAAGGGGTGAGAGGGGGAGGGGAGGGGAGGGAAGATTGAAAGATAAGGGGTGCCTGCAGAAAGACAGAGGAGGGGACTTTGCCAACCAAGGTGGGAGAGGGAAACAAAGGTGGGGGAATGCCTCCTCCCCACAAGTTCTGGGCGGGGACTGCCGGCAACGAAGACTATGGTAGGGCCACAACGCATTATGCAACATTTTGTTGTGGGTCCCCTCTTATTTGTATCTATTTTTCAACAAATTTTTTTATTTAAAAGAATTTATTTTATGCTTGTTTTTGCATGCCTCTGTAACTTATACAATCATCATTTATAAGGGGGAAAACTGCAAGACTTCGTATCAAAGGGGAAAGATAACTTCAGCTTTAGTCATTGTTAACAGATTTAGAGGCCCTGATCCGGATGGCCCAGGCTAACCTGATCTCATTTGATTTTGGAAACTAAGCAGGGTCGTCCCTGGTTAGCACTTGGATGGGAGAACATCAAGAAATACCAGGGTTACTACACAGAGCCAAGCATTACGTTCTATGGACCAATACCTCCTGGTTATCCCTGGCCCAAAGGACATCCGTCTTGCCTTGGCCAGAGCCAGGGCTTTTTCTGCCCTGGCCCCTGCCTGGTGGAACATGCTCCCAGTTGAGATAAGGGCTCTGTGGGATCATCTTCAATTCCACAGGGCCTGTGAGACAGAGCTGTTCCCCCAGGACTTTGGCTGAGGCAGTGAACATCTTTATATGGCTTCCCTGAGGTGGTTGTCACCTATCCATCTATTAACCCAAATATCCTAAAGAACCATACAACCAGTGACAGTCAGAAGTGTGATTGAGTTTTAATGTTTATTATTGTTTGAATTCCTAACTGGTTTGATTTTAATTGTATTTATTGTACTGTTTTTATGATGTTACCCACCCTGAGCCTGCTTACAGGATGGGTGGGCTATAAATAATAAATAAATAAATAATAAGCAATGGCAAACCACCTCTGTTCACCTCTTGCCTTGAAAACCCTACAAGGTCGCCAGAAGTCAGCTTTAACTTGACAGCACTTTCCACCACCAATAGTATCGGAGAGTGGCTTCCATGGGATAGCTGGAGGATAAGACAGAGGAGGCCTCTAGAATTGGCCAGACAGGCACTTCCCACCGGGGATGGGGGAGGCAACAGCTCCTCCCATTATGCCACCCTGAGTGTCACTTGTACAGAGAACGGACCTATTAAAGGAATTTAATTTTTATTAAAATCATAGATTAAGAGCTCAGACAGGATCTGACCTATTCTGCATGGCACTAAACATGGAGAACTGAAGTTATTCAAAGGATTAATCCTGATTTATGGAATATATGTCTGTCTGTCTTTTAAATATACTAAGCAATGGTGGGTGGGGCAAGAAATCCCAAGGCACCATTATGGCAGAAAGTTAAAAACACAATTGCAAGTCATGTTCCATAGAAGAAGATGCTCTGTTTACTAAAGATGCTTTCAGGGTTCTTTTTGTAAAATGCAGAAGCCACATCAGCTGGATCCAGTCACCAGCCTGGGGTATCTAGGGAAGGATTCGTTCCCCTTGCATTGTAGTACAATATTCTCCAAGCACTGAAAGGATGATGCTGACCCAGATTGTTTCCAGGTGATACCAGGGAATTATACGTAAATAGCCCTCTAATCTGCAGCTAAAATTTCACACTGTAGTCTAGGTCAGCTTTAAAGATGCTTGAAACCCTAAAGGTTCTATATCATCTAATCAATACATGGGAACACCCATTTCCCCCTCCAAAAAGCTAAACATAAGAAAATAATAAGCCTCATGAGAACTATAATAAATTATCAATACAGAAGTCTTTCAGTTTGCTCTCTGCCATTTATCAGGTTTCAGTAGGTATGTTTGCTTTACATCAAATGAGTAGGCAGCTGATAGCACTAGAGTGAAAGCAAGTCACTTCTGTGGCTCATCCATCCCACTAAAGCATTCTGGGAATCCTAAATTCAGAAGCCCCAGACAGGTGTAAGTGGACAATATGCTCCAATCTTAAAGACAGTTTTAAGTCAGAACAGGGGAGAAAATTAGTAACTTGAAGGGAAGACTCATAGCTCAGTGGTAGATTCCGTGTTTTTGGATGGTGCAGTTCAATGGAGAGCACATGCTATTCATGCAGATGGTCCCAGATTCAATCTCCAGTTTTTAAAAAAGATTCACATAATAGGTGCTGTGCAATACCTCTACCCTTGATGTGGAAGAATTGAATGGTGGCACACTTTTCCCACTACAAGACCACAGGTAATTGCTGCCAGTCACAATAGATGATACTGAGCTAGACAGACCAATGGTCAGCCTCAATCTAAAGCAGCTTCACTTGTCCCTGAAAGTACTACACTGAATTTTAGAGATGTATAATAAGAAAAGAGAAAGAAATGCACCTAGGGTGCCTGATTTTGCTATGACATAGCTTTTCCTAGCTATGACTTCAGATGCAGAGCCATTGTTTTGACATAATCGCAACAGTAGTGACTGATATTGTAACACCAGTGTTGTTTCCTTTTTGGAGTGACCAAGCACTGTGGTAAGTGTCTATGAGGTAAAGTAGCCGGGCAGTAGCTGGGCATAGGTTTTTTTGTCCACTTGTGCCTCTTCCAACCAGCTCTTCCTAACGATCCTCTCTGCTTCTTTGGCTTACTGAGGACAAACCAGGCCAATTCCTTCTGCATTTATTGCAGAGCCTACAAAGGTAGGCAAGCAGATGCAAACTACATCCATCTTGGGGGAACTATCAGGGAATGCCCATCATTTTGACCCCACACTCCCAGTTCCATGTGGGTCTACTGGCACTTTTGACAAATTATAGATTGTGGCCTGTGTCTGGGATAGCTTTAGATGAGGTTAGGCTAGAAATTAAGAGGCCTGAGATTCAACCACCTAGCCTTTGCAATGTGTGCAAAAAACCCAAATACTACAGAACTATAATGGCATCATTGCCTGCACAAACATACGTTAACAGCACAAACTGCTCAAGGCCAAGGGGTGGCCAGGGCCTCCCGCATTAGCAGATATGCTGCTAATGACAGAAGTAGAAAACATTTTCATTGTTCCCAGATGCTCTTTCCTGCCATATGCCCTGATTTACCAGAAAGTGTGATGGAGCTCATTGAAGGAGAGAGGGAGAGAGAGTAGCAGAGGCTTATTGAAGGGCTAGGCCACAGCAGAAATGATTCTAAACGTTCCCATGAAACAATATCTGTCTCAACTAGCTGCTTAGTGCCACATGACACATGCAAAGTACAGTGTTATGGCCAGCTTGTCACCCTGAACCACTCACTCCCTTTCTCTTACTTCACCTTAATTAAATTGGGAACTACAGTACATGTGAGCTGTGGTGTGTTGCCAATATCTTTCAAGGGACTCCTATATATTTGTAAAAAGCCTATCTGTTTGAAGTAGCCAACTAGAAATCTGTTGTCCTTGAGGCCTGGGTACTCACAAAGGAGAACATCCAAATGACTGGCACAGCCCTGTCCACTTTTCTCCTCTACCCCTCCTTTTTAAACAAGAGTAACAAATTCATACTGCAGAAGCTGGGGGACTTAGACAGTGTAGGACAGAAACATTTATACTTTGTTGCTCAGAAAATAATATTTGATGTGTTGGGTAGAGGGGTTTCTTCCCACAAGGGATTTATCATTGAAAACACGAAACACCTGATCCTTTCCTGATAGGTCCACTATGTAATTATTTCAAAGGGGCTTCAGGGCATGATCTTCCCCAGCAGGGATGATTTAGAAATATCTACCAAGCAGATGATTCCATCCATATCAAGGAAATCACTCTGGCTTGGCCTTCATTCCAGCAGCAGAGTTCTACTGGGCGGCTTTGCTTCTCTCCAAGCTCAGTGCGGGCTTTAGTTCAACAGGATTCTGTTGCTGTCCTCAGCTGATCCCCTTCAAGACAAAAATCAACTGTTTTCATAGGAGCTTTATCAAGCTTGACTGAATAAAAATCTGATTACACACAGGAAAGCAAGGGTTTATTTTTTGGGGGGGACACCAAAGAGAACAAGTCTGGTGGAAAACAAAAAAGCTGGAGATATAACAGTTCACTGTACAATGTGCAGTGACGGCTTTGTCAGGGTCTCCACTGGAAAGTTTCCCAAGGATTTACAGCTCAGCTATAAACCTGGGCACTGGTGTGGAACTCTGGCTAGCGCGGTATGGGGGCAAAGTTGTGACTTTATTGTTTGGTCTCACATTTAATTTAGCTATTTTAACCCTTTAGGCAGTCAAGAAGAATGTCTTTGCCCACACATTATATGCTGAAGTAATTAGCTTACCAGTGAACGGCAGCCTTCCTCAAAGGAAACAGAAGAAAGGCCCTAACTGCTTTGATACTATTGCCTCTCGCCCTCAAGAGCATGCATTGATTAGAGCTTTAAATCAAACTCCCACGACAGACAGCTTTTACGTATATGGTGGAATGCAAATATTAAGAAGCCAAGGGTTCTAATGGACAGAGTTATTGATAGTTATAGAGCTCAATCAGGGGAGCTCCTCCAAAAAAATAATAGTGGCTTCCTATTCCTCCTTTGTGCCACGATGGATAGTAAGGCTGATTTTTTCCTACTTGCTTTTAGCAGCTGATGTTTTTTCTCATGCTATGCTAAGAACCCATCCTTCCTGCTCACCTGTTTCAAGAGAGAACAGCAGGTGCATCACACCTGTTCACTCACTATTGTATCCTCAGGCCCACACAGAGGAATCAGGGGATTCCCTGTTATCTTCTCTTCTCTGCCTTTCAGCAGACATGGAAGACGTATTTATGCTTCTTAACGGACATCATTCCTCCCCCACCCAAGTCTAAATACATTTGATCAGTGAAGAACAATCCTGTGGTCTCACTAGGCCAAAGCTGGCTGCACCAACATTATATCACTGTAACGTGGCATGATCCTGTGCACTCCCAGCTGCAAAATAACAAGCAAAACAACACCTGTAGAAACAATAGATAAGGCAGCCACATAGGCACTCCCACAGTATCTATGGCAACTTTGCTATAACCCACCAGCCAAAGCATTGCACACTGGCTACACCCACACCTTTGACTTCTTGTAGGAGCAGGGCTTTTTTTGTGTGTTTTTTAAAAAGTGCTGGTATATATAAGGTTGTGCCAATTTCCACCAATTCTCCCCCTGGGACTAGGCAGCGTTCGACATGGTCGACCATCAGTTACTGATCCACCACCTCACTGACATTGGAGTCCAGGGGCCTGCCTTGCAATGGCTTGCCTCCTTCCTTCAGGGTCGGAGACAAAGGGTGGCATTAGGGGAACAGCTACCCCAAAGGCACACACTGACTTGTGGAGTGCCCCAAGGGGCAGTGCTTTCCCCGATGCTATTCAACATCTGTATGTGCCCCCTTGCCCAGATTTCCTGGAGGCATGGGCTGGGATGTTACCAGTACACAGATGACACCCAGCTCTATCTGTTGTTGGGTGGCCAATCGGACTCTAAACCAGAAGATCTGGATTGGGCATTACAAGCCATGGCTGGATGGCTTAGACTGAGACGATTGAAACTGCATCTGATGAAGATGGAGGTCCTAAGCCTGAGCCAGGGTGGTCCAAGGGCAGGGATCCCACTCCCAAACTTCAATGGGGCTCCATCGGTGCCAGCACTGGAGGTTAGGAGCTTGGGAGTGCTCTTGGATGCCTCCCTAACAATGGAGGCTCAGGTAGCAGCCATTGCCAAGTCAGCCATCTATCATCTTCGGCTGATTAGACAGTTGGCTCCCTTCCTCGAATGCAACAACTTGGCAACTGTGATCCATGCGATGGTCACCTCAAGATTGGACTACTGTAAAGCTCTCTACATGGGGATGTCCTTGTCCCAAATCTGGAAGCTACAGCTAGTGCAAAATGCTGCAGCTAGGCTTTTGATGGGCCTCCCTATGCGGGAGCACATCCAGCCTGTGTTGAAAGCACTGCACTGGCTGCCGATAGTATACTAAATTCGCTTCAAGGTGCTGGTTCTTATCTTTAAAGCCCTTTATGGTCCAGGGCCTACGTACCTGAGGGACCGCCTTTTCCCACATCAGATAAGACACAACATCTGCCTTCTGTGCCCGAGTCGTCACTAACCCATTCTGCCCTGCTTTGGAAGCAGAGTAATCAGGCACTGGGGAAAGTCCAGTGTTTACAGATATCAGCACTTTCACTCTGCATTTCTGGATGTCTGATCTCCCCTGGTGAGAATTCAACCCACTTGGGTTGAGAGCTCAACCCGGTTGCTCTGTTCCATTTTCGCACCTTGTTTTTTTAAAGTCAGTAATGTGCACATAACCGCATCTTTGTGCACATCAGCAAGCCTTCAGCTGTACTCTGAGGTGAGAGTGGGGAACGGAGGGCAGGCTAAGAAGCCTCCTTTGTCTTTTTTCATGCTGGTTCCTCTGCCTACAGCTCTGCAGCACACAGAGTGGGGAAGAGGTTAATTGAACAGATGAATTTTTTCAGAGGGGGAGGCAGCCTCCTCCAGCTGTCAAAATGGAGGGGTGCTTTGAATAAGTGGTATGCACATATACAAAAGACAATTTAAAAAAAGCCACTTGATCACCCACTCCATGGTTGCCACGCAGTGATAATCTGAATGGTCAGCCACAGGGCGAGTGAACAGTGAGGCAACTTCAGGGTGTGCTGTCTGGTCACCCCTTCCCATGACAATTTAAATGGCCACAAATAGAGGCACTGCCAGATTGTGCCAAGCCTCCAGTGTGACTGCAGCCAAAATCTATGTCTGTTTCACTTCTTGTGAAACATGTGGGCTTTATGAGGGCAGAAAGGCAGGACATAAATTTGTAAAATATATACATAAATAAACCCCTGTTGGTTCAAATTGTAATGCTTGCCTGTGTTATGATTTTGAGTATCATTTCTGTGGAAGTTCTTCTTTGGCTTGGAATGTAAAATGAGCACTTGGACTGACCAACTGCTTTGGAGGTATGTGCACAAAAGTTCTTTAATGTCTGTCTCTTTCTCTCAATGAAATTCCTTTTGAAATTCTCATTGGTCACAGAGAAACTATGTGAAATATGGAGCCAGCAGCTTTGTAGGCACAATCACAGAAATTCTTTAATGTTAAACTCTCACTCTTGAACCTCTTGTGAAACTTTCTTGGAAATGCCTGGTGATCACTTTGAACCACGTGAAAAGGCCATCTAACTGAGCACCTTGCATGTGCTGAAGTTGTTTCTTTAATGTTAACCCCTTATTCTATATGAAATTCTCATTGCACCCAATGGAGAAGTCTTTTGTTTGCTAAAAATGTTCTCTATTTGTATTAATTCTCTTTTCAGTTTTTTGCCATCCCCCATCCAGACTCCAAGTCCTCTCTTATTTCCAGCTATGTAGCTTTGGAGGGGAAAAACTGAATAAATCCCAAAAGATACATTAGTCCTTTTCAGTTGTTATGTTTGACCGCTTGTGCAGGACAAACATGCTAGATGCCATCCTTCCAGTACATACAATCTCTATTTCTTCTGATGCACATGATTCTTTCTGACACACATAAACCAGGTCTGAAAAATCTGTGTTGTCCCTTTTAGAAGAAATGGCAATTGTGAGAGTTTTCTCCTGAGATTTCTCGAAGAAATCTCATAAATGCCAAATCTATTCTGAACCAAGTTGACCACTAACCTCAATACTAAGGCATGGAAGTCAGTCATTACTGTATAGCATTGCCGGCCATTACAATGCCCAGAACACACAAGATACTGGACACAGTGATCTGTGGATTCAGGGATTGCTGAGGGAGTGGTTTAGTCCACTTGTGCCAAGGGGGAGCTGTGGAGCATTGTCTAGTGCAGGGGTGGCCAAACTGTGGCTCTGGAGCCACATGCGGCTCTTTCACACATATTGTGCAGCTCCCAGCAGGGCGGCTGGGGAAGCTAAATATCATTAACAAACAAATTATCATTGGACAAATAAATATCATTATCAATATCTGCTTTTACCGTTTTTGTTATTATTTTCGGCAGTCTCATTTAATGTTAATAAAAAAGCAATTTGCATATTTCCCAGTAAAAAGGTGTAGTATTTGTTCATGTCTTCCGGCTCTCAAAGATCTGATGTTTATTCTATGTGGCTCTTACATTAAGCAAGTTTGGCCACCCCTGGTCTAGTGTTTAGGGTTTAGTAATTCAGCCTACCTCTTATTGGTCTCTCTCTTTGCTGTATAGTAGTATGTGTTAGTGCTTGTTGTCTGAAGGCTTCTCTGCTTTTATGAGTGGCCTGCAGTTAGTTATTGCCTTTTGCAAATCTTGTTGCAGTAAATTCATTAAAGCCAACTCCAAGGCATGGATTGGATTATTTTTTCTGAACTCTGCCAAAGAGGATCACAGATCTATCCCATGTTACTCTCCCCCCCCTCACCCCACAGCAGCCATTTCTGACCCAGAAAGTTTACTGCTGGGGTTGCAGAACTCACATAAACTAAAAGCATGTTGGTGAGATGCTGCAGAAAGGAGGGGAAAGGGGATGAAATCACACCCTCCTTTCATCAGCAAAAGGAATTTTAGTGTGCATGCAGGACTTTGAAAACTATAGGAAGGAAGGAAGGAAGGAAGGAAGGAAGGAAGGAAGGAAGGAAGGAAGGAAGGAAGGAAGGAAGGAAGGAAGGAAGGAAGGAAGGAAGGAACTCAGTCACAGCATCTTCATGCAAGGTACAGTTGCCCCTGGACCACTGGGAGGCAATCTACAGGGGAACAACTGGTTTTCAACAAGTGACTGCTGATGATGACTTTTCTGTAAGCCTACTTCACAGTCTGCATAGTCCTGGTAGTGGGAAGCAGCTTTACCTTTGCATCTATTGGAGGGCTTCCTTGTTTCTGGAACATGGAGAGTGGAAATGGAGGAACTGTAATGCATCATGATGACCACCTCCAACAGTGGTCATTCCTAGATGGTCATTATAGGTTCTCAAGCAAATGGCAGAGAGGGCTGCCCTCTAGGTCTTCATTCCTCAGCAGTACACTCCCATCCCCAACTGGTGTTGCCCCTGAAGTCCACTTTGGAATGACAATACCCACCTACCCAATTAGTTTGTGCTGCTGGCTCTGGCTCCAATCCTGTATAGAAAAGGGGCTCATATTATTTTCCCAGTAATACTGATTGCTTGAGTGGAAAGCCCAGAGTTTTCCCAGACATTGGCTAGACTCCCTGTAGCCTTCCCCATCACATGGATGGAGCTTGCAATAATTGGGGAGACTCTCTTTCTAAGACATTTTGCATGTCCTGTGACATTGGATTATCTGTCCAGTGAGAAAAGCTTGTTTAGTAAGTGTCCGGTTATCCCCTATTGTGGAGGTGGGGGCAAAATAGACAAGACTGGGATCTGCTGTCCCACCGACAGCTTTGCCTCCTTGTTCCTGGTGGGTGCATCATCCTTTATTGGTGTCAGGTGCCTAGTTCATCCACCACAAATAGCAGCAGTGGAGTGGAGGGTGCTATTGGGCATTTGTATCTGGACTCCTGGGGTGGCAGATCTGAAGAGTTCTTGAAAAGTCAGGTGTTATTTGTGACTGTTACTTGTGAAAGTGCCCTTTCACCAGTGTTTCTATCACCAAAATCTCCACTTAGGTCTTCTGGGTTCTCTAGATGTGGGAGCAAAGTCCCATGCTGCATGACTTGGTCTGCTTCCACAGGAGGGCAATTCCCCATTTCCCTCTTACTGCTGCTGTGAATGCAAAGACACATTCAGCAATAGTGAAGGCTCTGCTTATGGGTTTTGTCCATGCTTTCCCCTCACACGCATCCCTTCCTCCTAGCAGGCTTTTAACCATTAAAAAAATCAGTACAGCTATATCTTCACAGTGTTTTAAGTGATATATCCTACTATGGATAACTTTAAAAACCAGCAAAAGTATATCAGTAGTAGGAGGGAAAATACAGGCATGAAGAGAAGTGGTGCTGGATGTGGGCAGGGAGGTGTGGAAACCCATACCTTCCCTACTACACTTTCAACACACATTATTTTTGGTAGGATCTTTCAAGAAAGATCTACCAAAGCAGGTTTTGGAAAACCTGCAGCAGATTTGAGGGAAACCTGTATGGGTGGGGGAGGAATGATGATATTGTGTAGGAGCCAAGATAAAAACCACTGTGTTTTTACCAGATGTGGGGTGTGGAGGAAGAACTCCATGTGGATGCAGTCTTGATGAATAAGATGTGTGCTCTTTGAATTATATACTGCTGGTGGTATGACATGGCCAGCTGCATGGCTATTTGGAATCCATTGTGGTTGTGGGGTGTCAAGGTAGGAGCATTTGTGGGAGGCCTCCCATCAACTTCAGCTGGAGCCATTTAACTTACACTACTTTTTTTTGGTAAATTTAATGAAAAGGAAGATTTGTTTTACTCTGGGACATTTTGCCCACTAAAAATTCAAAGGGAATTCTATAGTACTTACTGACTTTAAAGTATTTCAGACAGTTGTTCAAGAAGAAATGCAGGATGGTGGAGATTTGATGGTATACTTGATTGAACAATAGACAAAACTCAAAAAATATAGGAAGCTGCATATGCTTCACAAAAAATATTTCATTTTGCAGTGGACAAATTGTAATTGGCTGACCACTGGAGATTCTATGAGCAGAGTCCATTGGAGACAAGCAGATTCCTTGAATAAGCTGCAAAATGTTAAATCTGTCCCCTCAGAGACCATTTCCACAGTAGTGAAATTCCCCACATTGAAGTTTTTAAAACTGTGCATTATGTGAAATTTTCTGCAGTAGATTTTTCCTCACCAGGCACAAACCTGAAGTTTTATCATTCTTACCCTGGGTTTTGGAACTCGCTAAAACTGGGGATTCTGAAAATGTTGGATAAGGAGAAAATTACAGGTTTGCACCCGATGAGGAAAAATCTACTGTGGAAAAATTTCACATAACGTCAGTTTTAAAAACGTCAAAGTGGGGAATTTCACTACTGCAGAAATGGTCCAAGCCTTTACCTCCAGTTTCAGCTAAACAATGGTTGGTCAGTTGGTCACCAATGTCTAAGGTGACACGCATGTAAGCTTGGAATTGGAGTTAGCAATTAGAAATTTTAAGAAACCAAGAACATGAAGATTAAATATATTTTTTGTTACAAGATTGTTTAAAAATCAACAGACTAGTTCAGGATTTACAAGCTTTTAAAAAGTTTAGTGTATTCTTAATGTGTGTGTGTGCACGTGCGTACGTGTATGTGCACACACTTGTGTGTGTGCGTGTGTGTGAAGTTGCCAAGTTTAAATTGACTTATGATGGGTGAGTCCCTGGAACTCGTGCGCGTGCACAGAGTGCGCTTGCTGCCACTATGATGCTACCCGGAAGTGATGTCATTGCATCAGGACGTTGGAGGTGGGGCCACTAGGATTTGAGGGGAAACCATAGAGTCTTCCCTCAAATCATAGAGCGTCCCACCCACAACATGGCCAGCGTGATGATGTCACCTCTGGGTGACATCATCATGCTGGGGACGTTTGCTGGAAGAGGGTGGAGTTACCCCCAGGGCCTGATTTTCTGGCGGCGGGTAACGGGCCTCTCAGGCGGGGGTTTACTCACCCCCCCGGGGGGACTTGGCAAGCCTAGCTGTCAAGTCACATCCAATTTATGGCAAACCCCAGCAAGGGGCTTTGAAGGCAAGGGAGAAGCAGAGGTGGCTTACCATTGCCTTCCTCTGCAGCGTCTTCCTCTGTGGTCTCTCTTCCAAGTACTGACCCATCTTAGCTTCTGAGATCTGTAAGAACACCCACCTACAAGTGGGACCTGGAGATCCCCCAGAATTAGAACTGATTTCCAGACGACAGAGATCAGTTCCTGTTAAGTATGGAACTCAACAACGAAATGATTTCAGCAAGTGATTTCAGTTTATTCGTAACAGCAACTCCAACTCAGAACACCACAACAAACACACCACAAAACAGTGGAGCACAGCTCCTTCTGTTAAACTCTCCCGGGCTGTCAAAGCCACTCCCAAAATAAGTTAAGGACCAATAGAATTACAGAGATAAGGTCCAATCACAATTGTTCCCACTTTGATACATATTTACAAGATGATTGGTTCTGTACAGAGGTTTCTCAGAAACCAGCCAATAGTAATGCAACAGCTGAAGAGCCACATTTGAAATCAAGCTTAACACAGGAATGTATAGCCCAGATTCACATTCCAATACACAACAGTTCCCTTGGAGAAAATAGATGCTTTGAAGGGTGGCCTTGTACCCCACTGAGATCCCTGTCCTTCTTAGGCTCCACCACTAAATCTCCAGAAGTTTTTCGACTTGGATCTGGCAACCCTACCCCCCCCATCCCTTGCCAGATTGGTCTATACCCTGTCGCCTTCTTTCCCTGTATCTATGACACCCCATAGAAAATGAGCTATAGATCTTATAGGAGAGCAAAGAAAAAGGCTGCATCTGAATTGGAGACCTTGAGTCAATTTATAATAAAGTTAGATCATGTTAGATATCAACCTGATGTTTGCAGAAAATGGTTGTACATTTGATACATTGGAAGCAGAATATACTCTGAGCACTTCAAATCAAGTGTTCTGCAAAGAGTTGTTATGATTATGATAAGCTGTTATGATTAGATGTTAGTAGGACAACTGGTAGGAATTCAGAGACCTTTTCTTTAAGGAGTCTCAAAAATATCTAGCATATAATGAGGAGGCTGGGAATAAATCCCTTCATTAATAAACTTTATAAATCTGATAATCCAGGTGTTGAATTAACTGTTTCCTTAAGAATACTGACATTCTGAACATTCCAAGAATGACAGGATTTTTTGGATGCCATAAGGCGTGAATAAAAAAATCCAGTTTGGGTAGTCACATTGGTTCAAAACGAAATCCCCAAAATAAAAGCCATATAATGCCTAACAAAAGGAATCCAGCTGTTTATCAACATTTTAAAATATCACAATGTAGCAGGTTTTAGGGGCTTTTTGTGCTGGACTATAAATCTTGTTCACTAATGAAATTTCTTTAATGAATAACTGCCCAAAGCTAGTTTGTTCCATTAATATTTATATTTGCATCCTATTCCATGTTACCAGGAAAGTGGAAAGATCTTGACTAACTCAAGATTGCATCACAAAGTTCAAATGTATTCATCACAAGATAAGCACAGTGGCATGTTTTTGCTGATAACACAGTCCTCCTAGTTTTGCTTAGTTAAACTACAAACTGGTAGTCACTGAGAAAACATTAGTCTCAGTTCAGACCCATGCTATATATAATCACTTGTTTTGAAATCTGACTGCTTGCACAGGACAAACATACCACATGCTATCCATGATGATTTCAACTTATTTTTCTTGGTAGACTATCATATTCTCTATTGTTTTTTAATGATGCCATTTTTAATGTCCAGCTATCATCCATTTATTTTTAAAAAACAGAAAAAGAAAAGATAGGAATACAGAAAAAGGGGGGAGGGGAATTGCTCATATACAAAGAACATTTTAAAACATTCATAGATTCCAAAGATCATTTAGCGAAGTGAGTGATATTTTACATTTAAGGAGTAATAATGTAGGTGTTTTAAATATTAATAACATATAAAGCTTATATGTATCAAAGATAGATGAAATAAAACATTTTCTATTATAACAATTATATTGATTCTTAAGAGGCTTTATATGATGTTTTAAACTATAATTGTAACACTATGAGCAATAGTACACATAGGGTTCCCAAACCCCAGGTTTAGGCAGGGGTTTCCCTGCTTCTGGAGGCTTCAATCCACCCCTTCTGAACTGGTGGGTGGAGGAAGCCCTGCCCTCAGCCCCACTCCCTGAGAGTGACCACCAGCCCAGCCCCCCCTCCCCTCTTGTCCAATTTAAAGGGCTTCAGTTAGACAATGGGGACCACATGGCTTGCTGACCAGCTGGATGGCCCTTTAAATCCAGCAGGAGGGAGGGAAAAATTGCGGGCGCAAGCTCCACTCATAAAAAGACCCTTTAAAGGGTCTTTTTGCAAGTGTGGTGGGGGCCACAGTGCACGGGGCTGATTTCCCCCACCCCACTGGAAAAAAGACTCACAATGCACAGTTAAGAGCCATTTTGACTATAGCAACCAGCGATGCTCCCTCTAAGCTGTGGAGTCTTGTGAGCAGAAATTCTACTTTGTGAGCTACTGACATTAAAGTTGTGAGCAAGTGATTTGGCTACTGCATAAATTAGTTTGCTCTGGAGCCATTCTTCCTGAGCTAAGACAAAAATATGTGAGCTGGAGGCTAAACTGTGAGCTAGCTCACACTAACTCAGCTTAGAGGGAACACTGGCAACCAGTATACCAATCTCTGCCTTCTTCCCTATTTTCATATTTGAAATTTAAATGGCAGGTTTCCCACTGTTTGGTGGGAATCCCACTAGTTTTCAATAAATATTTTGGATTACAGTTCTTATTTTCTGCTTTGAAATGCAAGAAATAGCCTCCTTCCTCTCATCTATTAGTCCCTGACCAACTCCACTTCATGCTTTTAAAAAGCCTTTATGCCAAAAACAACAAAGCCAAGTCCTTTTGAGATTTTGTGCCCCTGCCTCAAATCTGGTAAATTATACTATGCAGCCGGATTGGGAGGGAATTACAGAAATCTTTTTTCAGACCACACACTTTTACTCTCCAAACTGATGAATTCAGAGAGCCTGGCATGCTTGCTATAAACGCCATCAAAGTCTGCCTATTTGGGTTGCCACCTCCAGTTTGGAAAATTCCTGAAGACTTGGGAGCAGTGCCTAGGGAAGGCAAAATCTAGGGAGGGAAGATAGAGCTCAGCAGGGATGTGATATCACTCTAGGATTCCCATTAAGGATGCCAGCCTCCAGGTGGGACCTGGGGATCCCCTGGAATTACAGCCCATCTCCAGACTACACAGATCAGTTCCCCTGGAGAAAATGCATGCTTTGGAGGGTGGACTCTATGGCCTTGTACCCCACTGAGGTACCCCACTGGCTTCCCTAGGCTCTACCCCCAAATCTTCAGGAGTTTCCCAGCCTGGATCTGGCAACCCTACCACCCCTTCCAGGGGGGACCTGGCAATTTCTATTTATTCTAGCCTCTATGGTATACCATAGAGTTTGCCCTCTGAAGTTTCCATTTCCTTCAGGAGAACTGATCTCTATAATCTGGAGATGTAATTCTGAGAGAGCTCCAGGCTCCACTTTGAGGCTGAGGTTGGTAACCGCGCTACTTATCCAGCATGATGACTATAATGCAGTTTTTCAGATCAGTTGTTATGAAGTTAAACAGGCAAATAAACTGTCATATTCTGGATTTCCGTATTTTACAAAGTTTATATCCTACCTTTCTGCTCTTACAAGGGCCACCCAGGTGGCTAACAATTTAAAGCATACATAATAAAACAATATTTTTAAACCATTAAAACCAACCAACCAACAGCAACTCATTATTAATACAATTAAAACAAGAGCTAAACTATGTACAAATATATTTAAAAAAAAACAATTAAAACCTTTGGCAAGAAGGAGAGATCACTGAGGGATGGCCAAATGAATTGAAGTTGTCACCTACTGGCAGAAGATGGCAGCAGAAGGAGACAGATGAATCTCCCTAGGGAGAGAGTTCCAAAGTTTTGGTGCCACAACAACCAAGGAGGCCATCTCCTGGGTTGTCAACTGCCTGATCTTAGAAGAAAGAAGCACCTAAAGCAGTGCCTCTTAATATGACCATAAGTGGTTGGGTAAATTCATAATGGAGTAGATGGTCTTCAGTATGTTGGTCCCAAACCATATAGAGATTTAAAGGTCAACACCAGCCCCTTAAATTGTGCCCAGAAAAAAACTAGTAACCAGTGTAGATGAACCAAAAGTGGAGTGATATGTTCCCTACAGGGCCGCCTCCAGGTGTCTGGGTGCCCTAGGCAGGACAGCCTGGGGCACCCCCCATTGGGGATGCCAACCTCCCGGTGGGGCCTGAAGACCGGGGGCAGCGGCAGAGCGCTGGCTTTCCTGGGGGTTCTGACGCTGCAGGGCCCCAGGAAAGCCAGGGAAGGGGGTGGGGGTCTAGCCACCCCCCCTCCCAGTGCTGGCTTTCCTGGGGGCTCCGTGGCTGCAGGACCCCCAGGGAAGCCGGGAAGGGGGCAGAGCTGCCACCCCCCACCCCGCTCCAGGCCTAACTACCCGCCGCCCTCCCAGAGCCGTCGGGGTCCTCCTGACCTCCTGCCACACCCGCCCGGCCCCAAGAGGAGGAGCCGCCCTCCCCCGCTCACCTGCTGCCGGAGCCCCGTGCCTTGCAAGGAAGGCCCGCAGGCAGGCACGCGTGGGCGCAGGCGGCACGGGCGGCGCGCGCAGGCAGGCGCGGGCGGGCGGGTGGGCAGAGGAGGGAACCAACTGGCCGGCCTCACTCCCCTGGCAGGCCCGACGGCACGGTTGCCCCACCCCACCCTGCCCGCGGTTCAAACGAGCGGGGAGAGGGAGGAGGGGGAGCCTCCTGGCCCGCCCCCCAACCTGGGAAGGAGCCCCCCTGCAGTGCCTCGCCGCCTCCCCAGGCCCAGGGAACGGCGCCCGAGGCACACACATGCAACCTCCACCCTCCGGGGTGGTGGGCGGGGCAGCTGTGGTCCCGAAGGAGAGGGGAGGGGGTGGCACGGCTCGGGGGTCCCCTTCCTTCCTTCCTTCGGCCGAGCCCCCCACTCGACCCCAGCGGTCCCCCCCCTACTCAGTCACTCCCTCCCCTCCTCCCTCAGTGCCTTTTCTCCCCCACCTCCTCCCTGGCCTTTGCACTGGGAGTCCCGGGGGGGAGGAGTCAGCCTGGAAGGCACCTCCTTGCTCCCCACTGGCCCCGCTGACCCCCAGGGAAACCGGGAAGGCACCACCACCCCCTCCCTCCCAGCGCCAGCTTGCTTGGGCGCTCTGTGGGGCGCCCAAGCAAGCCTGGGAAGTCGCAGGGGGTGCCTTTTGGCGCCCCTGCGTCCACCGCGCTCTAGGCGAGCGTCTAGCTCGCCTAGTGGGCGAGCCAGCTATGGTTCCCTATGACCCACTCCAGTCAACATCCTGGCTGCAGCATTCTTCACCAATTCACCTTTCTGACCATTTCTCAAACCCCACATAGAGTGAACATAAGAAAATAAGAGAAGCTGTGCTGGCTCAGGCCAGTGGTCCATCCAGCCCAACACCGTGTCACACAGTGGCAAAAACCCAGGCAGCACCAGGAGGTCCACCAGTAGGGCCAGAACCAGGCCTATAGCTACAGTGGGGCATTTTGGGGCTCTGCCCCTTCAAGCAAGAGGCATGCCCCACAACAGCTGCTGCCCCTCTCCTCATCCCCCCTCCTCCCTCTTCTCTCCCCTCCTGTGGCATTAAAAAAGCCTTCCGGCTGATCGATGGGAGCAGGTGGTCCACTGACCAGCTGGAGGGCCCTTTAAATCTTGCAGCTGCCTCTCTTCCTCTTCTCCTCCAAGATTTAAAGGGCCCTCCAGCTGATCAGTGGGCCCTTTAAATCTTGCAGGAGGTGAAGGAGAGGGGTGGCTGCTAGCCACCCACCTTCCCTGAACTCCAAGTGGTGATTTCCACTGACAAGCCCTCCCACTGATGCCCCCCAAGCACAAGAATACAGCACATCACTGCCCCAGATATAGTGTTCCATCTATACCTTGTGGCTAATAGCCACTGATAGATATCTGCTCCATATGTTTATCCAATCCCCTCTTGAAGCTGTCTATGCTTGTAGCTGCCACCACTTCCTACAGCAGTGAATTCCACATGTTAATTACTCTTTGGGTGAAGTACTTCCTTTTATCTGTTCTAAATCTACTGCTCATCAATTTCATTGAGTGTCCACAAGTTCTTGTTTTGTAAGAAAGGGAGAAAATTACTTCTTTCTCTTCCTTCTTCATCCCATGCATAATTCTGTAAACCTCTATCATGTCACCCCTCAGGCATCATTCCTCCAGGCTAAAGAGCCCTAATCTCTTTAACTTTTCTTCATAAGGAAAGTGTTCCATCCCCTTAATCATTTTAGTTGCCCTTTTTTGCACCTTTTCCAATGCTATAATATATGTTTTGAGGTGCAGTGACCAGAACTATACACAGTATTCCAAATGAGGCTGCACCATTGATTTATACAAGGGCATTATGATACTGGCTGATTTGTTTTCAATTCCCTTCCTAATAATCCCCAGCATAGTGTTGGCCTTTTTTATTGCAGTTGCACACTGAGTCGACATTTTCAGTGAGTTATCTACTATGACTCCAAGATCTCTCTCCTGGTCAGTTACCACCAGTTCTGACCCCATCAACATGTATTTATAGTTGGGATTTTTGGCTACAATTGTGCATTACTTTTGCACTTGCCCATGTTGAACCTGATTTGCCATGCTGATAACACTCATCCAATGTCAACAGATCCCTCTGGAGTACCTTACAGTCCTCCCATGTTCTCACCGCCCAAAACAACCTTGTGTCATCTGCAGACTTAGCTACTTCACTGCTTACTCCCAACTCCAAATCATTAATGAACAAGTTAAAAAGTACCATAACTAGTACTTAACCCTGCAGTACCCCACTGCTAACCACCTTCCACTGTGAAAACTGCCCATTTATACTCACTGACTGTTAATTAACCAGTTTTTAATCCACAAGAGGATTTGTCCTCTTATCCCATGACTGCTGAGTTTACTTAGGAGCCTTTGATGAGGAATTTTATCAAAAGCTTTCTGGAAGTCTAGGTAAACACCTTCTATTGGGTCACCCTTGTCCACATGCTTGTTCACCCCCTTAAAGAACTCTAAAAGTTGGTGAGACAAGATCTTCCCTTACAAAATTCATGCTGATTCTTCCTCAGTAGCTTTTGTTCATCAAAGTGCCTACTAATTCTATATTTAATAACAGATTCTACCACCTTACCTGGTATCGACATTAGACAGACTGGCCGGTAATTTCCCAGATCTCCTCTGGAACCTTTTTTAAAGATGGAGGTTACATTGTTGTTGTTGTTGTTCAGTCATACAGTTGAGTCAGACTCTTCGTGACCCATGGACCACATCATGCCAGGCCCTTCTGTCTTCCGTTGTGCTCCGGAGTTTGCTTAATTTCATGTTCGTTGCCTTGATAACACTGTCTAACCATCTCATCCTTTGCTGTCCCCTTCTTCTTTGATCTTCAATCTTTCCCAGCATCAGGGTCTTCTCCAGTGAGTGCTCCCTTCTCATTTGGTGGCCAAAGTATTTGAGCTTCAGCTTCAGTATCTGGCCTTCCAGGGAACAGTCAGGGTTGATTTCTTTTAGAATTGATTGATTTGATCTCCTTGCAGTCCAGGGGACTCTCAAGAATCTTCTCCAGCACCATAGTTCAAAAGAATCTATTCTTTGGTGTTTGGCCTTCCTTATAGTCCAACTCTCGCAGCCATACATTACTACTGGGAATACCATTGCTTCGCCCATACAGACTTTTGTTGGCAGGGTGATGTCCCTTCTTTTTATTATGCTGTCTAGGTTTGCCATCACTTTCCTCCCAAGGAGCAGGCATCTTTTTTCATGGCTGCAGTCATTGTCTGCAGTGATCTTGGATCCCAGGAATGTGACTTCCATGACTTCTCCTTCTATTTGCCAAGGAGTAATGGGGCTGGATGCCATGATCTTATTTTTTGATGCTGAGTTTCAAGCCAACCTTTGCGCTCTCCTCTTTTTCCCTGAGCAAGAGGCTCTTTAGGTCCTTTTAACTTTCTGCCATTAGAGTGGTATCGTCTGCATATCTTTTTTTTTTTGCCCCCCCAAAGGGGATTTTTAATTGCTTTTTTATAGTTGACAACTAATAACTACAACGAAAAAAGGGAAGGGGACTACATCTAGGGAGAAAGTAAAGAAAGCCCACACTAAACTAAAACCCCAAGAGAGGGAGATCTTTACCCCAGTTAAAGTCTATGTTAATACTAAATTGTTAGTAAGCAATGTATATTGTGAGTTACAACCTATCTCTGCTATATAATTAGTTAGTTACTTGTTATGGGAGACTTTCAGAGCATCACCCAAGCTCGCTTCATAAAGGCCATTTTCAGAGTCCTTCTGCCTTTACTTAGGCTTTCTATCTCTAAAAGCATAAGTTGGTCTGCAGGCTGCAGTGCCTTCTTCCATGGCCAAGTCTTCGTCTGTCTCCAAGTGTGTGGAGCCGCTCGAACCAGTTTCACCATCCTCTTTGGCTTCCAGTTGGCATTTCAAAAATTCTTTAGCCTTGTGTACAGAGTCAATCTTCTCTCTCTTGTTGTGTAGCTTAAAGATGACCCTTTCTGGAAATGCCCATTTGTATGGGATTTGGTTGGTTTGGAGAAAAAGGGTTAGATCCTTATAATTCTTCCATTTTTGTCGAATTTCAAAGGGAATGTCTTTTAGAACCTTGATTGTAGCATTCCCAAGCTTCAAAGGAGTTGCTGATGTAGCTTTTAAAATTGCATCTCTAGTTTGCCGTCTTGAAAATTTAACTGAAATTTCCCCAGGTAGGCTATTCTTTTGGGTGTAGTTTGAATACACCCTATATGCTGATTCTATATCATGCAGTATTTCTTCCACTTTTAAGCCTACAACTGGAGCAATGAGATCACTAAGGAGCTTCTTCAAATCTTCTTTCAACGATTCAGGAACTCCATGGAACCTGAGAACCATGTTTGCTTTCTTCATTTGAAGAAACTAAAGTCTATTTTCTTGTTGATTTTGCTTGTTTATTATTTGTTCCACCTTTTTCTTCAAAGTCTTGTTTTCGGTGTACATCTCTTTCACCATCTCTCTTGATTGCTCCGTCTGTTTAACATTTTCTGCCAGCTGGAAATGTTGAGTTGCGATCGTCTGGTTTAAGATGGTCAACTGCTGGTTAATACCAGTGAGCTGTTCCATCACTGGCTTGAGCATCTCCATTAGAAGTCTTGCAACATCCACTCCCTCCTCTTCCGATCTTGGACTTTGCCCACCCGGAGGTTTAGATTTCAATCTTTTCTTCCCTACGCCCGTCATTTTGTTCGAATGTTTACAAAAGCCAACCAACTTTCCACCTCCTCTGAAAATCGCTTATGCTTTAAATCAGCTCTGGTAAGTCTCACCAAACAAGCCAAATACCTCAATTTTCCCTTCCCCCCACTCTTTTTCTGTAGCTTCTTTCACTCACAAACGGGGGTAGTGTCCCTCCATTCTCCGGTTCCCGGTGTGGGGGGGTAAGGGATCAGTTGGTTGTCTTTACATTTGCTGAATCTAACTCACATTCATTGCTGGTCACTCCAACCTCGCTTGCATCCGCAAATCGCTGGATCTCCGACGCTTGTTCCGGCCAGCCCCGCTTGTGCCATGCGGCATTGTGCCATCGAAGAGGCCACCCCTCAGAAAGCCCTATGGCTTGGAACCCTCACCAAGGGTTCCGTGGGAGTGCCACGTCAGTAGCTCCCCTCCAAATCGCTGGTGTGCAAATCGCTCCCCCGAGCCTCAGGAAGAGCAACTGCCCTCGCTACGCCATTAACCGGAAGTCCTGGTATCATCTGCATATCTGAGGTTGTTGATGTTGATGAGCGCCAGCTTTCCTGGAGGTTCCGCAGCTGCAGGCCCGCCAGGAAAGCCAGGGAAGGGGGAGGGGGTTCTATCCCCCACCCCTTCCCCCAGAGCACCGGCTTTCCTGGAGGCTCCACAACTGCGGGGCCCCCAGGAAAGCCAGGGGAGGGGGAGCACCAGCGGGGGAGGGTGGGCAAGCTCTGCTGCCACCGTTGCCTCCTGAGCCCCACCGAGGCGCTTCGCTGTTGGCAGTGGTGGGGAGGCAGCGGTGGGGGGGCAGGGGGCTGTTTGGCGCCCCTGCGGCCCCAGTGCCCTAGGCAAGCACCTAGCTCACCTAGTGGGTGAGCCAGCCCTGCACATACTGCTGAAGCCTAGCTTGTAGGATCTTTAGCATGATCTTGCTAGCATGTGAAATGAGTGCAATTGTGTGATAGTTTAAACATTCCTTGGCATTGCCCTTCTTTGGGATTGGAATGTATACTGACCTTTTCCAATCCTGTGGCCACTGTTGCGTTTTCAAAATTTGCTGGCAAATTGAGTGCAGCACTTTAACAGCATCTTCTTTTAAGACTTTGAGTAGCTCAGCTGAGATACCATCACCTCCACAAGCTTTGTTGTTAGTAATGCTTTCTAAGACCCATTTGACTTTCCAGGATGTCTGGCTCAAGGATTCCAGGATGTCTGGCTCAAGGTCAGTGATTACACCGTCATGGTTGTCAAGGACATTGAGGTCCTTCTTGTATAGTTCTTCTGTGTATTCTTGCCATCTTTTCCTAATCTCTTCTGCTTCTGTTAGGTCCCTACCATTTTTGTCCTTTATCATGGCCATCTTTGCATGGAACGATCCCTTGATTTCTCCAATTTTCTTGAAGAGATCTCTAGTCCTTCCCATTCTATTGTTTTCCTCTATTACTTTGCATTGTTCATTCAGGAAAGCCTCCTTATCTCTCCTTGCTGTTCTCCTTTTCACCTTTGCCGTTTGCTTTCCTTCTTTCCTCTGCTATTTGTAAAGCCTCATCAGACGGCAACTTTGCTTTCTTGCATTTCTTTTTCTTTGGGATTGTGCTGATTGCTGCCTCCTGTACAATGTTACGAACCTCTGTCCATAGTTCTTCAGGCACTCTATCAAATCTAGTCCCTTAAAAATCTATCTAAATCTAATCCCTTACATTAGCTACCTTCCATTCCTCAGGAATGGAGACAGATTTTAGTGATAGACTGCATATCTTTGTCAGGAGATCCATAAGTTCACATTTGAGTTCTTTTAGAACTTTTTGATATATGCCATTTATTTATTTAGGCCCAGTGATTTATCAGTTGTTAATATGTCCATCAGTCATAGGACCTCCTCTCTCATCACCTCAGTCTGACTCAAGATTTTCAATACCCCTCCTGAAATCAGTGGTTCTGGACTGGGCAAGCACCTCCCATCTTCAACAGTGAAGACAGAGGCAAAAAAAGCATTCAGCTTCTTTACCATTTCCCTCTCATCCTTTAGTAATCCTTTTACCCCATGGTCATCCAAGGATCTCAGTGCCCCCCCAGGCTGGTTTCCTGCTTCTAATGTATTTGAAGAAATTTTTATTATTGATATTTATGTTTTTTACAATATTTTCCTCATATTGTCTTTTTGCCTGTCTGATCACTGACTTGCATTCTATTTGCCAAAGCCTTTTATTTACCTCACTCGGATTAGCCTTCCACAGCTTGAAGGAATCCTTCTTACATTTTACTGCTTTCCATTTCTTTGTTCATTAACCATGCAGGCCATTTTTAATACCTATTTGTACCTTTCTTAACCTGCAGTATACATTTTATCCGAGCTTCTAGGATTGTAGTTTTAAACAGGCCTCAGGCTTCCTGAAAGGATTTGACCCTCCTTAACTTTCCTTTCTTCTTCACAAGCTCCAGAGTGCAGAGGCCCCTCTGTGACCTTCTGCCCAGCCTCTGGAGTCCCCTCCTGCCCCCTTATTTTTTGGGGGGTTCCCAGTCCTCTGCTAGAGAATTGTGGGGCTTTGCTGCCTTCCTGGGCTGCTCCTGGCCCTTGGACTTCATGCCCAATCCATTGGCTGCTCCCGTCACCTTACTAGCCATGGCTTACCTGCTCAGTTTGGCTTTCTCCTCCCTGTGCCAACAGCTGCAGCAGTATTTTATCTGCAGCTCACTAGCTGCTTCCACCATCTCTTCTCCACTTGCTGCCAGCCCCTCGCTGCTTTTTACCTGTGTGGCTGAGGAGTGGGTTTCACTCTCCCACTGTTATCTGGGTGTCCCTTCTTGTCCAATCATGTTTTCTTCTGGCTGGGCAATCAGGAGCACCCTGATGTCACTCAGGCACTGTGGGTTTGCTCGGACAGCCACTTTAATCTAGATGTAATCAGGGTATGCACCACAGTGACCTGATCTTTTCTGCACAAGAAAGGTCACAGATGGCTAACCAGTCAAAGCTAGTAAAAAGCAGTTCTGGCTGTTGCTGCCACCTACTTATCCAGCAGCAGGCTTGGGTCCAAGACCACCCCCAGACTATGGATCTATTCCTTCAAGGGGAGGGCAACCCTATCCAGGATGGGTGATACCTTAAATCCCAGGTCAGACCTTCTGGTCACCAGTAGCACTCCGGTCTTGTCTGGGTTAAACTTCAGTTTATTAGCCCACAGCCACTCCAAAACTGCCTCCAGGCACTGGCTCAGGGTTCCATTTTATTCTGCTTTTTAAATTGCTTCAGTCATGAGTTTTCAACTTTATAATGTAAACAAATCAGAGTGAAAATATAATTTAAGTAAAAAATTGTATAAATAACACCTCAGTCATCTACCTCTGTAAAGAGAGATGCATGTAAAACCCTGACTTTTAAAAACCCCAGTTTAATAATCAGCAATATCATCAAAGTGTAATCTCTTTAGAAAATTAAAAATTTGTGATGTCCCATAGGGAATTAAGCAGGATTTTCAGGTTTGTAAAGAGCTAAAAGCAGAGAAAGGCAATGGCAAATCATCTGTGCTCATCTCTTGCCTAGAAACCCCACTTGTCCTGGGGTTGCCATGAGTCAGTTGCAACTTGATGACACATAATTATAATTGCATAAGAAAGTAAACCGGTGCCAAAAGATAGCTGTCTTGTAGTGCAGTTCTAAGTAGAATCACACCCTTCTAAGCCCATTGACTTCACTGGATTTAGAAGTGTGTAACTCTGCTTAGCATGGCATGGTTAGAAAGGAGTAAGGAGTTGTTTTAACTCAGTTCAGAACTGAATGTCAAAGGCTTTTGCCAGAGTGAACATTACTTTGTGTCAGTGAGAGGTCTGCTGTTTCCTTGAGCCACATAGACTTGGGGGGGGGGTGCTCACTCCAGAAGATCTTTGTGTGCAAAGCCAGAATGATTAATTCAAAGGGAATTCCCAGTTTTTCATAGAGTCCATTTACTTCAGTCCCATTTGTGAAGAACGGTTCCCATGGTGAAGCAGTGTGCACTGTATACTCTTCACTTTCAGGGAATATCTCAGCAAGTACATTGTACTTCGGCTTTACACACTTTTCCTTTGACTCTCAGGACTGATACCAAGTGTGAACCAGGGGCAGAATGGGAGGGGGGGAATGCCTCAAGAGTCTCACCCCCCAGCCAACATGGATCTCACCCCTAATACCACCCTGTCCCATGGCAAGGCTGAGCCATGCAGCCAATTCCCTCATCCTGCTGAACCCTTACCCACGTCCGCCCCTCTCTTTGAGCTGGGGTTGCTCTGGTGATGTGCAGCCCCCAGGCCGTCAGTTCACTGGGACTTTTCCCGATGGCCTTGATGACCAATCCAACCCTGGTATGAGCCCTCAGAGACCCATTCCATTTCAGAAATCAGAAAGTAAAATATTAAAGAAATGCAGGTCTCAGAAATGAAACCTTGTTGAGCCTTTGTTGCCCCTCCCCACCTCCCCTTTAGTTCTCCCCATTTCCTTTCAAATGTATGGATTCTCTTTCTTCCTAAAATCAAATTAAGGGAAGCCTGAAGTGTATTCTTGAACAGATGAAGTAGGGGTGGGGGGAGGACTTCCATAATTGGATCACTTAGTGTGTGAATAATCACAATCATCTGTAACCACAGTGACTGTGGCTTTAACCTTACTTGGTCATTTCTAAACCACACAGACTACCTAGACATCTGCAATGAGGCAGGGCATCTGTGAATTCACAGCCAATCCCTGCCATGACTGGGAGAGTCTTTCCTGTAACTATGAAAGAGGACTGAAACTGGCTCATTCACAGTAAAGCCTCCAGCAAGGGGCAATGATGTGATAGGAACTGATGGGACTTTACAAATCTTCTCCATGCCGGTCTTTTGCCTGCTGTCTTCCAGATACTTTAGTGAGAATGGTCTGTTGACTGCAAGCTCTGCAAAAGTGAGTTGCATCAAAAGTATGTACAGGACTGAATAAAGGAGGACTGTGCTGTGAATCAGTTTCAAAAGCACCCTGATATTTCAGAATCAAAGTGCTGGGATAATAAAGTACTTTAGTTATTTGAATGCTACAGAAAAAGGAGGGGGGACTGTAAAGTAATAACATTGTGGCATCTGATCTGTGGTAATTTTCTATCCTACAAGGATATGACCCTTCAATTGCAATTGATGGGGAAGATTAGGTTTGGGTTCTTATCTGTGCAAGGAACAATCCATAAAAGCTCCGATTAACCTCTTTAATCAGCCAATTGCTGAAAGACTCAGGATCTCTGCTTTTGCCAGATGACCCGATGAACTCAGCTGCAGTTCAAGGCCTAGCCAGTTGCTGCTGCTGTCGCCTCTGCTGCCCATTTAATAAAAGAAGCTAACAACACTAATGAGCATGGTTCAGATTATTTCTATGTCCCTGTAATAAACACAGGGGGGGGGAGACTGGGTTTTGGAATCTCTCCTCCGTTTTACTAAGCTGCAGCACCCACAATAATCCTTGTGCCTCTAATTTTTAGTGCTGAGTTCGAGTGCCAGAGTTAAATCTCTTGAAACAGGGATGAAAGGAGGCAACAAATGGGAAGGAAACTGGCCCTGGCTGGCTTGTGAAATCCAAAACCGGATTGGTAGGAAAAACATCATGAATTATGGATCCCCTGGAGCCGCCGGCAGCCTGTCATTGTGCATGATCTGTCTCCATTGTACTTCTCTGTGCAGGCAAAACTGTTGTCAGCTAGCACAGGGCAAGCCTTACTGCCTAGGATCACTGCCTGCTGCTCAAATGGACCTGTGCCTTCCAGCACAAACAGTCCATTGGAAACCAAATGTTTCATGTAACTGATAGTGGCCCCAGTGGATAGGAAAGCCCTTGAAGGGGGGAGGATGAAGGGTAGTGAGGCTTTCAGCTGACCTTGTTCGCTGGAGCTTAGTACTGGTAGAAGCACCAGCTGCAAGGACAGGGACACAGAGTCTCCAAAGAGAGCACAAGACTGGCTATTGTTCCAGATTAGTTTCAAAAGCAAACAGATTGGGGTTGTTTTAGTGGCACTGGTAGCTTTGTGTGCTGTCAGAGATGGGGCTCCTGATGCAGGAACAGCCATGGTCCTGCCATACTTTGGAGCCAAAGAATGTAGGGATATTAACTGTTTCTTTTTTATTACCCAGGAAGGGCAAGGAAAGAAAGATTGATCACAGACTTCCCAGGGCTTTACTCTGAACACTTCTTTTCATTTCCAGGAACTGAACTTGAAAATTAATAGCAAAAAAGGAGAGAGAGACAGAGAGAGCCTCTGAGCATCTGAAAAGTGCTTCCTGTGCTATCACATTATTCCCACACCTTCATAAAACCAGGGTTAAAGGCTTCCAGGCAGGCACAGGAATTTCTGGGTTTAGAATGCAAGCACTGCATAGTTTATATATCCAGAGGCATCAAGGAAGAGTTAAGCACATCAAAGTGGGACAGTGGACTTGAAAGAGAGAAGATATTTGTATGAAAGAGTTTTGAGAGACCCCGGCTGCACCTTCCTTCTTTGTTTGAGTGCAGATGCAGGGGTGGGGGTGGAGGAAAAGTGAACAAAAACAAACTCAAGGTCAAATGCTGATGCGGAAGTGGTGGACAGAGCTTGGGGGGGGGGAGAACAAGGCACAATGCTGTCTGGTTCACTTACAAGCACATGTGTTCTCACAAAATCTCCCATCAGAATTATGGAAAAACACACGGGTAGAAGTGAGGAGAAGTATAACTTTACACATCCTCCTTCTTTCAAAGAACACATCCATGCAGCAGGCTAAGATTGCATTTCTAAAATGTGGGACTAAGAATTAGGACTATATATAATATGGAAAGGAGAGATTTTGCTATAAAAATGTCTGATTAAACGGATTGTGACCATTTGTAAAATCATCATTCAAACACCATGTAAGACTCTGAAGCAAAGCCAGGCATTCAAAAACAGCCAAGTAGGAACTTGAAGGGAGTATCTAGTTTTCCCCTCAACTACTATTTTCTCTCCCCCTTCCCTAAAAGACCCATAGCAACTCCCCCTTTTTTGCTTCCTTTTCTCCTTCCCATCCACTAGCCAAACAACCTTTGTGTGCTCTCTTGTCTTCAGGTTTCCCCCATCTCCTTTCATTACCTAGCAGCTTCTGGAAAATTATGGCCCAGTTGTACAGTGCAGAACTACAGGGGCTTGCTGGGGCACCTCATTTTTTCCTGCATCCCCTTTCGCATACTATTTTCTCTTCCCCATCTCCTGGCAACCCCTACATCCTCACTTTTCCCTGCTTCCTTCTCTCCTTCTCACCCACCAATGAACCCCACATCTTCAACTATATTTATTATTTATTTACTTCATCTATACTCCAGCTTCCTCCACAATGGGGACCCAAAGCAGCTTATATCATTCTCTTCTCCATTTTATCCTCACAACAACCCTGTAAATTAGGCTGTGACTATTAGGCTGTGATTGTGTGTTTCCACAGCAGAATGGGATTTGAACCTGGTCTCCCATATTCTAGGCTGAAACTTGAACCATTACACCACACTGGCTTTCTTGGAATGGTTCCTGTTGAACAGGAACATGCAGCTAGGCCTGGATGAGTCATGCAAGTCATGTAATAGCAAGTTGCCTATGGTTGCTGCTGGGCCTGGCCCCAGTGAGTCCTCCCTTAAAGGCCAAAGCACTCCTGCCTTAGTGACAGAAACCAAAGCTTGAAGGCTGGCAATACTGTTGTGGTTGCCGAGCAACAAACACTGAAGGCATTCATTTCTTAAAACTATATGCGTTGCTTCTATTATTTGAAGTGTCAACCTCCCAATGTGTTTATTTATTTCAGATTTTTCTGCAGTCCTGGGCTGTGATCATACAGACTAAATAATCCACTTTCAGTCCACTTTCAATGCACTTTCCAACTGGATTTTACTGTGTGAACTGGGCAAAATCCAGTTGGAAAGTGCAGTGAAAGTAGAAAGTGGATTATTTATTGTGTGTGATTACAGCCCTGGTGTATGTTTCACACTAGGTTTGCCTTTTCATGGCTTCAGTCTGTGAATTTATGTATCCATAGATTTTGCCATGTTAAGAATTCGCTATATTCTGGGCTTTTTTTCTGTGGGAACATGCCAGAAGAGAGATCCAGAACCTTTTCGACAAAAATCTTTTAAAAATGTTTACAAGTTCATGAGTTTTCAGTATACAGACTGAAAACTTAATTTCCCCTTGAGAGTTCTGGCACCCCCCCCCCACATACACACTCAGACACACACACACACACACACAGAGCGCCCCGGATATATTGATGATAAAGAGCTGACTTTCAAACAGACACATCTTCGTTTACTAAAGGAAAGTTTACAAGTAATGCATTTCTTTCTCTGAATACAGCAGCACTACTTTCTAAAGGCACATTTTCCTTCCCTGTTTGGCAACATTTCAACTGCTTGTCATAAGGTGAGCAAGGCCTTCATTTCAGATTCAAATGCGAATGGCTGCCAAATTGACCTGCTGTTCACTCCCTTTCAGCTACTGTAACCAACACCACACAAACAATGAATTATGAGATTAGAGTTACAGAAAAATGGACTCATTCTGCAGATGTTATGTCTGGAACAAGCTGCTTTGTCTAATGTTTGTTATGCCATGTTTCCTCCCCCACACACACACACCAGCAGCCCCACATTTGCTGGGTGGTGATTTGTGCAGAAGCCTTGTTGTGGGGAAGGGTTAATTATCAGCTTCTTTAACAAAAAAAAAAAAAGCACATAAAGAGAATAACAGAAACCTTATCTCTTTGCACACAAAAATGGCCATTATAAGGAATGAAAGAGGCAGAATGTTGACCTGCAAATAGAGACAGAGGCCAGGATTGTTTTAAATCAGAGAAGGGACCCAAGCTTCTCATGGAAACTGAGAGTTTGAAAGCCGGATTTGGTACAATTTTGTTTTAAATGGAAGCTGGAAAGCCAGTCCTGGAAAAAGAAATCCCATTTGTGGGGTGGGAGAAGAAGATGCCCTCAGAGAGGTCTGGATGATTTCTTTGTTTTGTGTGTGCTTACAGAGAGGGAGGGAGGGAAGGGAAGAGGAGGGGGAGGGAAGCCGGGGAAGCGTACTTCTGTCAGCTGTTCAACACTTCACAGCTGGTACCTGTAGACTAAAACCCCACCGCCTGCTTTAGCTGCATCATGGTTACCTCACAGCATTCGGGTGAGAATGGGCTTTTTTGTGTGAAAGTCACGGCATCTTAAGCCAGCCGTAGTTTGAAATGACAATGGGACAGCTTGCAAGGCACACACCCCTCCCCAGAGCACTGCAGAGCTACGTTTTTCTGACACTGGAGGCCCTGTCTCTCTCCTCCCCCTGCCCCCAGTACATCATCTCCCAACAACCACAGGCAGCTTGTTGTTGCGTGCCAAGAGCACGAAGAGGATGAGAATAGAGGCTCCCTTCATTCACGGTGAGGGCTCTCCCTGCATATTGATTCTTTCCCCTACTTCCCCCCCCCCCGCCGCCCCCTGCACCACACACACAGTGCCTCATGCCTCAACCCTGCGAGAGGGAAGGGCAGCTGCTTTCTCAACAAACAAGGTCCCTTCTTTTCTCCAAATTCTCCTGAAGAGAAAGAATAAGATTGGGGGGGGGTGCGGGAGGAAAGCAGGCATGCTTTCCTCCTTTCACAAAGTGAATGTTTATAAATGGGAACCTCTTTCAGGAATGCTCCAGTGAGCTATCAGGAGGACCCTCGCAGGAGAGTCTCCTGGGTCCTGGGGACCCATTGGACTGCCCAGTAAAAGCCCGTGTGCTTCCCTATTGGTGTGGAGAGAGTAATGCGTTGTCTCTTGAGGGATCCCAGCCTGCTGCTGCTCTTGGTGTTTACTTAGCACTCCTTAGTCATCACCATTACACAACACTGCTAGCTGTTATTGCCATAGAGACAGAAGGGTGCACTCTCACAAGTTGCTGTGTACTAGCCTCCACCGGACTGTATACCTGGACTCGGTCCTGTTAGTGCCCTATGAGAAGGGATGCCAGCTGCTTACCTTCAGCAGAGTTGTTCTCAAGGACTCCGTGGAATGCACCTGCCCAGACAGGATGCATTAAATGTTCCCTTATCAAAAGATCAAGTAGCAACTCCCTTCCTCAGTTGTCGGTTGCAAGTCATAGACTCATAAGCTTATTTATTTTATTAATTTACTGTATTTATAGTCCACCTTTCTCACTGAGGCTCAAAACAGATTATACCATGTAAACTGATATGAAGAGACATCTAATACGCACAGTGTAGGTTGATACAATAAATATGAGAAGATATCAAATGAGTGACGTACTAAGGCTGAGATTACTGAAATCTGAGTGAGCATGGCATATTAGGCATGATACAGAGTGTGGATATGATCAAGAGAACTGGTATTACATCAGTGGAAAACAATGAAACAACAACAGGATGATACATGCAGCAACTGATAATTCACTCTATATGTAGTGGTATAATCCACAGTCCTTTCCCTTTATAAAGCACCTTTCTGAACTACTTCGTTATAGTATAGCCCTATTACCTTTATAGAAAGGCTCTTCTGAACAACTTTATTTTACATAATTTGCAAAATGAGAGGAGTGGGGCAGCCCTTCTGGCCTTCTCCCGCAAGTCATTCCATAAACTGGTGGCCATAACAGAGAAAGTGTATGTATGGGTTGTTGATCCTGCCTGTTTCCTGTCAGTGTGGAACAAACAAGGAGAAGTGGTCCTGCAGATATAAGGGTCCAAGGCCATGCAGGGCTTTTTCGAACTGACCTTGATAGCTGATGGGCAGCCAATGGAGTGGCTGCAGAATGCATGTCCTGTCTAGCTCCTGGTAATAACTTTGCTGCATCATTCTGTAGTAGCTGGAGTCTCTGGGCTGACTTCAAGGGCAGACCCATGTAGAGTGCATTACAATAGCCTAATCTTGATGTTACGGTGGCATATAGTAACTGTCCTGAATATTTAAAGTGTTTCATGTACATTTTCTCAGTAGCCTTAGAAGGTAGAAGAAATCTTATTTTCACAACAAACCTGAGATAGGTTGAGAGAGAGGGAACAACTGGCCCAGAATCACCCAGTGAACTCCATGGATGAGTGAGGAGTTGAATCTGGGTCTACACAGTCTTAGTCTGATCCTCTAACCATTACACCACACTGTCCCTCAGAGACAGCTTGTTCATTGACATTTTTTGCTTGTGTACACCACAAACAGGAAAGTATAGGCAAGTCTCTAAGAAAAAATAATGTTGTTGGACGGTCAGTCTGACTCTACCCCAGAAGATCTGGACCGGGCACTGCAGGACATGGCGGGCTGGCTTAGACTAAGTCGATTGAAATTGAATCTGATGAAGATGGAGGTCCTGTGCCTGAGTCGAAGTGGATCGGGGGTAGGGATCCCACTACCGACCTTTGATGGGGCATCACTGGTGCCAGCGCCAAGGGTCAGGAGTTTGGGAGTGCTTCTGGATACCGCCTTAACAATGGAGGTCCAGGTAGCAGCCACTGTCAAAGCAGCCTTTTACCATCAGGCAGTTGGTTCCCTTCCTTGAATGCAATGACCTGGCAACAGTGATCCATGCTATGGTCACCTCAAGATTAGACTACTGCAATGCTCTACATGGGGCTGCCCTTGTCCCAAATCCGGAAGCTGCAGCTGGTGCAAAATGTGGCAGCCAGGCTGTTGATGGGCCTCTCAATTCAAGAGCACATCCGGCCTGCACTGAAGGCATTGCACTGGCTGCCAATAGCATACCGGAATTGCTTCAAGGTGCTGGTATTGACCTTTAAAGCCCTATATGATCGGAGGCCTGCCTACCTGAGGTACTGCCTTTCCCCATATGTCGCAAAATTGCCTGACTTTCCCTGGCCCAAAAGATGCCAGGCTGGCCTCGACCAGGGACAGGGCCTTTTCAATGGCAGCTCCATACTGGTGGAATGAGCTCCTGGAAGACATCAGGGCCCTGCAGAACCTTCTGTAAAATGGAGCTCTTCCACCAGGCTTTCAATTAGGAGCCACCTCTGACACATCGGTAACATCTGAACTGTTAACAACTGAACAGCCAAGGCCCTCATCTCTCCTTATAATAATTATCTTTTGGTTTCGCAAGATTCCATGCGCTCCCATTGGCTGTAAAATGCCCTCCCTCAGCCACTGGCCCATCAACCGCCACTCAAGAATACTCGCGTGCCATTGGCCGGGTCTGCTCCTCTTCCCCACCCACTCCCCCTTTTGCATGTCAGATTTACTGGCAGACCAGCTCTCTCTCCTGAGGAAGACAGTTCTCTTGACTCCTGTGAGGGACTGTCCCCTCAGTGGCTGTTGGCTGGCACCCAAGCTTGGTTCTGTGAGTAAAAAAACGAAGGACTTTCAGCATAACCCCCTTCCCAGTGGCCACTTTCCTGTCAGAATAAATGGAAAAAGGCTCTTTCTCCTGCTTAGCTTCAGCATGGTTTGTCTGGCTGGCTTGCTAACGAGGTGGGCCAGCAACCATTAAACCATTTTCTTCAACTTCTCGCTGTGTGGCTGCCTTTCCCCTAGGGTTGCCAATCTCCAGGTAGGACCTGGAGATCTCCCACTGTTACAATTGACCTCCAGATGACAGAGATCAGTTCCCCGGGAGAAAATGGTTGCTCTATGGCATTATACCCTGCTGAGTCCTTCCACACACACCCCAAATGCTGCCCTCCACAGGATCCACCCCCCAAATCTCCAGGTATTTCCCTAATCAGAGTTGGCACCTGTACTTTCTCCTCTGTCAGTAAAAGGCCCTTTCCACACCTATGTTGGCCTTTGGGAGAAAACTCATTGGGCCCAGTCCTGATCAGGTTGCCAACTCCAGGTGGGCAATTCCTGGAGATTTGAGGGATGGAGCCTGGAGAGGGTGAGGTTTGAGGAGGGGTGGCACCTCAGACAGGTACGATGCCATAGACTCCACACTCCAATCCAGCCATTCCCTGGTGGGGAACTATTGCTGCCAATCTCCAGGTGGGGGCTGGAGATCACTCAAAATTACAACTGTTCTCTAGGAGGGAGGGGGGAGGAGATGGAAAACTAAAGGTAGGTTGATGGTTGGCTGGGAGGGAGATAGGGTTGTCAACTCCAGGTTGGGAAATTCCTCGAGATTTGAGGGGTCGAACCAGGAGAGGGTGAGTGTTGAGGAGGGGTGGGACCTCAGACAGGTACAATGCCATAGACTCCACCCTCCAAACCAGCCACTCCCTCCTGGGGAACCACTGTTACCAATCTTGGGGGTGGGCTGGAGATCACTCAAAATTACTACTGCTTTTCAGGTAGCAAAGATCAGTTCCTCTGGAGAAAATGGTGGACTCTGTCATTATACCCTGCTGAGATTGCCACAGCTAATTGTCACTGAGTGCCCAAAGCCGGGGCACTCTCCCAGAGCCTCTTTCTAGAGCCCGTTGTATTTATTTCCACAACGGGCCTTATTCCTAGTACTAAGAATAATAAGAACAGCTAGCAGTACCTGCATGGCTACACCATACCACCTAAGACAGCTCTGAGATGCCACCACCATCTATACCTACAGCACTTTATATATAAATCTGATTATTGTTCGAATTTTATATTGTTGCAATGTTGATGCATCTATGTTTTTATTGTATTTATTGTACTTTAGCCTGTTGTGAGCCGCCCTGAATCTGCCCATGCAAGGAGAGCGAAATAGAAATTGAAAATAATAAATAAATAAATAAAAATAATGTTCAGAGCAATGATGAAATCACTCTGGTGTGGGGGTGGAGATCTACCATAGAGCAGTTTCACACATTCAATGCAAATGTCTCCCTTGCAAGCCCCAGGCAGCTCTGTAGATTGTTTTCCCACTTAAATCTCCAATGCACAAACACAACAAATTCTAATCAAGACAATTAGAATGTTAAATATACAGAATATGACTGAACATGTGTGTCTGTGGCAGGCCTGTTTGCATGTGTAGAGATATTTGTCAACCACCAATGATTCTTAATAGCCTAAACAGGACTAAATGAAAATATCAGGATTAGAACTATCTTTATCTATTGCCTAAATTGTTTTTTTTTAGCAGCCTGGAGCTTTGAGAATGGGTTTTGGTGGAAGAACTGATGTAGACCAAAGTGAGGGAGCAGAAGCCTGGGATGTGTTTTATATGCTTGCAGTCCCAAGTGTTCCAGGAGCAGGTAGGAAAGCCAGGCCCCACTTTCATAAGATGCTCCACTGAGTGGATGTTCCAGACATTCTGACTGTGCAGGTCTACTCCCATTTGTGTGAACTAACATGAAAAGCCAAACCTTTTATTCTTTGATTCATCCCCTGGGATGTTAGGAGCTGCTCATTTAGAGCACAGTACAGTACCATTTTAGCTTTGGGACTTCCCAGCTGTGGCACTTCAGCTTTCTCCAGGGATAACATGAGCACTCCTCTGTCACTAGCAGTGACAGTGTCGTTGTCGCTGGTTACCATAAAACCAGATAACAGCAGAGTTGGGAATTAAGAGTTCAGGAAGCCTGAGCTCGGAGCACTGTGCTCACTTCCCAGTTTATATTCTCAGAAGTCACTGTCTTTTGCTGTTTCCCCAGAGATTCCAGAGTCTTTGGGGCTTGTCGAAGTCACTGAATTCTTAAAGTTTCCAATATCAGTGTTCAAATTAAAGCACTCCAAAGCATTCTGAGAATAAGATGGAAATTATCCAGAGTAGCACTAGTGCAGCATCACATCAAAAGAGTGAAAAAATAAATAAACCACCAACCCTACTTGAACAAAAACTGTAAAACAACAACAACAACATTGCCTTTTCACATTCCACAAGGAATATATACCCAGATGGGTGCTTCTGGATCTTTTGCTCATTTAGCCATCCACAACTCTATCCCTAATGATCTTATGCAGGGCTTTTTTTGTAGAAAAAGCCCAGCAGGAACTCATTAGCATAATAGGCCACACCCAACAGCAGAAACTCATTAGCCTATTAGGCCACATCCCTGACAGCACATATTATTAGCATATTAGGCCACACACCCACATGTTGCCAGATGTGTGGTCATCAAGCCACACCCACATTTTGCTTCTCATTCCGTTTATCTTATTTGTTGTCAAAACCCAGGGCTTTTTTTGTAGCAGGAACTCCTTTGCATGTCAGGTCACACACCCCAAATGTAGCCAGTCCCAATGAGTTTCTGTGGTTGGGTGTGGTCTGTTATGCTAATGAGTTCCTGCTGGGCGTGGCCAGCTTGGGAGCCAGCCGGAACTCCGTTCCTGTGCATTCCTGCCCCAAAATAGCCCTGATCTTATGTAATCTGTTTATGAATATAAATATAAATGTAATCAATTTATATTAGTAGTTATCAATATATCCTAATGCAATGAATTCCTTAGGTTCATTATTCCAGAAGGGAGAAGAATTGCTGCATTGGTAGGCTGCAGCAGGAAGGAAGGGGGGGGAGGGAGAGAGAGAGAGAGAGAGAGAGAGAGAGAGAGAGAGAGAGAGAGAGAGAGAGAGAGAGAGAGAGAGAGTGTCACCTTAAAGATCAGCACATCAGTGCAATACTAAACAGATTTACACTCTTCTAAGCCTATTGACTTTGATGGACTTATGTGTAACTCTGTTTAGGACTGCACCGATACTGTGGCATTATTTATTTATTTTTAATGTAGAAAAAAATTATGCTATCTCTCCAGGAACCTGCTCAAGGTAGCTTACAATACAACAATAATAAAAAACATTAAAATATATTAATTAAAATCCAGCATAAAAATAGACCATAAAAACAGACCATTTACCAGACTAAAATAGTATTAAAAGATCAGCCCCTCAATTAAAAGTCTGAGTGAACAGAAGTGTTTTGGCCTGGTTCCTAAATGAAAGTAATACAGGTGCCAGGTAAGCCTCAAGGAGAAGGGCATTCCATAAGAAAAGAAACCACTACTGACAAATCCCTGTGTCTGGTTGCCACCTGCCTCACCTCTGAATACAGGGAGATAGAAAACAGGGCTTCCAAGGCAGATCTTCACAGGCAGGCTGGACAATGTGGGTGGAGGCAATTCTTCAAGTGCTCTGGCCCTAAGCCATTTAGAGCAGGGGTGTCAAACCTATGGCCTGCAGGCTGGAACTGGCCCATCCAGGCCTTTAATCCAGCCCAGGAGTGGGGCTCTCTTCTCTCCCCCCTCCCCTGACCATCCTTGCTATTCTGAACTTGAGCTGCCTTGGAGTATAAAGAGCAGAGGGTGGGGCTGTCTCTCAGAGCAGGAAGCAGAGGGCGGGGCAGCCAGCCTCTGTAGTCATCCTCACAGGTAGTGGGGGGGAGGGAGAGAGTCCTTCTGTATAATTCAGGCCTCGGGTTCTGTACTGGGCTATCCAGCTTCCGGCTCCACACTTCGACTTGGCAGGTCAAGCAAAATACATTTTATTATCAAAACAGCAAAAGAGGCAACCTTAATTGACAAAGTTCAAAAAAACAGGAAAAATCCAAGCTGCTTCCCTGATTGCCAGAACATAAACAATAGTTAGAGTCTCTGTAAGTTTCAGCTGATTTTAACAGGCAGGGGATGCTCTGCCAAAAGGATGCGCGTGCCCCTCCCCAGCCTCCTTTCCCCCTCTTTATCTCTCCAAAGCCCCTGCTAAGATGCTGCCCCTCCCTCTATCTAATTCAGCTGTTAAGGTATCTCAGCTATGCAGCTCTTGTGAAGCCAAGCACCAGGCAGTCCCTGTAATAACTTGCAGGACTGATCCTCCCCTTCTGCCGTCCTTCAGTTCTGCTGTGTTGGTATTTTACTCATAAGTCGGTCTCTTCCTTACACCCCCCAAGCAGAAAGAGAGGGTATGTCCACTTTCTGTGAGAGAAAATAAAGAAACATCCGTTCGGATCAATTCCTATTATTCCCCAACTTATCTACTAATCGTGATCTATCCCATTAATCTGCTTCGGCAAAACATCTTGAGAGGGAGTCAGCTAATACATTTTCTTTTCCCTTAATGTGTCTAATCTCGAATGAAAAATCCTGTAGGGATAACACCTATTTTAGAATTCTAGCATTAGTTTCTTTCATCCTGTGGATGAAAACCAATGGACTATGATCCGTCTCCAACTGAAAGTGTACCCCCCTTAGGTATATTTTAAGCTTATTTAGCCCCCATACCACTCCCAGGGCTTCCTGCTCAATGACACTGTATTTCTGCTCCCTGGGCAGCAGCTTACAACTCAGACATACTACTGGATGGAGACAGTCATCTTGCCCTTTCTGCAGTAAAACCACCCCCAAGCCATACCGGCTAGCATCCATGCACACTATAAACTCCTGGGAATAATCTGACGGTTTAAGGATTGGGGCTTCTGCAAGCCTGCTCTTTAATGTGTCGAAAGCTCTTTGACAGTCGGGTGTCCAGGGTATTCTCCCAGCTATCCTTTTCTTACATAAATTGGTGAGTGGTGCTGCTTGATGTGAGAAGTTAGGGATAAACCTCCTATAGAATCCACTCACTCCTAAGAAACTCAGCACCTGCTTTTTGGTGGTTGGAATCGGCCAATTAACAACTGCATCTATTTTTGCCTTGTGTGGGGCTATCTTCCCTCTCCTTATTTGATGGCCCAAGTAGACAACTGAGCTATTGGCTATTTGACATTTTGAAGGTTTAATAGTCCTGCCTCTTGGATTCTCTGCAATAAAACACTTAGATGTTCTAAATGCTGTGACCATGATAAACTGGTCACTGCAATATCATCCTGATAACTTCCTGTGAAATCTAGTCCCTGTAGCACCTTGTCCATTAATCTCTGGAACACCTTGCTGGCTGAGTTAATTCCAAATGAGAGCACGTTAAAATGGAATTGCCCCATGAAACATGAGAAGGCTGTTCTATCCTTAGCTCTTTCTGTTAACAGTAACTGCCAAAATCTGGATGTGAGGTCTAAGGTGGTGATATACTCTGCACTCTCAATCCTTTCCAGGACCTCCTCTATATTTGGTGCTGGATATTGATCAATTTTACACAATTGGTTTAACCTTCTGTAGTCTACACACAATCGATATTCTAGGGGTCTCCTTCATGGAGCTTCTTTTTGGGAACTATTATGAGATTGCTACTCCACTCCAAAGTGCTCAGTTTTATGACTCCCATCTCGAGCATTTTCTGTAGCTCCTTCCTCACTACCTCCCTCATTGGCCCTCTGATGGGATATGGATTGCATTTGATCGGTGGATGTTCCCCTGTTTCTAAATCATGACTGATCAAATCAGTTCTCCCTGGGCAGTTTGTGAACAGGGTTGCAAACTCTTGTAACATTTCCTTTAATTGCCTTTGCTGTTCTACTGTCAGCATCTCATTAATAGGAATTTCTGCCAATCCCTCTCTCTTTCCACTCTCTGCCACTAAATCAGAGATGTCATGATCTTCCTCCGTCCAACTTTCCACTGACAATTGTGGTACTTCTCGCCTGACAAATTTTTTTAGCCAATTAATGTGAACCAACAAGGTCCCTCTTTCTGGGTCCTCCACTTGATAGTTTCCATCACCACAACTCTTTACTACCTTGAACGGCACACTCCACCTCAGATCTAATTTCCCCAGTCCTTCTGGTTTCAGCATCAAAGCGAGGTCTCCCTCCTGTAACTGCCTGAATCTGGCTGATTTATCAAAGTACCATTTCTGCCTTTGCCTGGCCTCCACCATTGCCTCCTGAGCTGTTTGTCTTACACTCTGCAAAACCCTTTGCAAGTTTGCAAAATACTCTGAGGCCAGCTGTGGCATATCTGAGGTCCATACCCCTTCCCAGTTTACTCTCAACAGCTCTAGGACTCCAGGCAGCTTTCTCCCAAATACCATCTCGTTCGGCGAAAAACCTCCCAATGAGGGGTGTACCGCTTCCCAATATGCACTTACCAAGAATGGTAGGAATTCATCCCAGTTCCTTTGATGTTCTGCACAGAAAGCCTTTAACATCCGGGTAAGAGTTCCTCCCCACTTTTCAACCTGCCCATGCGACTGGGGATGATATGCTACACTTAATTTTTGCGTCACTCCTGCTAGATTATACAACTTCTGCATCACCCTGCTCACAAAAACGGTGCCCTGGTCGGATGTCACTACTCTAGGGAACCCATATGCAGCACAAAATTCCAATACCGCTTTGGCAACGCTTAATGCATCGGCTGTTCTCAAAGGTATTGCTGCTGGGAAGCAAGTTGCCCTATCAATGATCACTAGAATCATTTGGAGGGTATAAAAGGGTATAAAAGGCCCCTGAATGTTGATTTGAATTTCGGAAAAGAGGGTTGAATGACTGGTCCGGAAGACCTTGGGGGTTCGTTTGTGTAGCTAATGCAGTCATTCAGCAAATAAATTCTGCGCATAGGGTTTTAAAAAGAACTACTGCTGTGATCCTTGTGCTTCTTTTTTATTTTAAAACTTGATTTGCAAAATCCCACTATTCCCCCGCCTTCCTGCTGCATTTTGGATGAGCTGAAGTTGCTGGGCCATTTCCAAAGGCAGCCCCCTCCTAAAGTGCATTACAATAACCTAGCCTGGATGTCATCACAGCATGGCTCACTGTGGCCAGAACACACTTTCTGAGGAACATCTACAGCTGCCATATCAACTGAAGCCACACAAAAGATCTGGGCCAACTATAGGCCAGGATCCAGCAGTGCCTCCAAGCTATGAACATGTTCCTTCAGGGAGAGTACAGCCCTCTCCAGAACTGGCTAACTTCTCATACCTCAAGCTGCTTTGTCACAGACAAGCAGCAGCTCCGTCTTGCAGGCATTGTGGGGCAGAATTATCTATCTATTTATTTATTAAATTAGACTTTTAGGCCACCCTCCCCTGAAAAACAGGGCTCAGGGTGGCATACAACACAATACAATTCCAATACAATTCACTAAAAATTTCCAGAATTAAAATATAAAAATACCTTTAAAAAACATTTAACACAGTCCAATCCATCTGATGGCAAAAGTTTACAGAAGATGCCACAGCCTCATAGAGGAAGGAGGCTGGAGGAGATGGGGGGGGGAGTGCCAGACTATGTTATAGCCATCACTGTTCACAACTAAACACCTGTTGGAACATCGCTGCCTCACATGGCCTGTGGAAAAGTAACAAATCCTGCAGGGATGGATGTTATCTGGCAGAGTTCCACCAGTTAGGGATCAGGGTGGAAAAAGCCCTGGCCCTGCCTCAGGACATCCAGATCTCTCTCAGGCCAGGCCCTCCAGGAAGTTCTCCTGAGCATAAAGCTCTTCTGGGGGTATACTAGAAGAAGTAGTCCCAAATGTACCTGGGTCCTAGACCATTAAGGCCTTAAAGGTCAGAACCAAAACCTTGAACCTGATCTGGTGCTCTGCCAGAAGCCAGTGTAGCTCACGCAGCACAGGTTGAATGTGTGCAATGAGAGGGGTCCTGGTAAGGACCCACACAGTCACATTCTGGATCAGTTGCAGCTTCCCAGTCAGTCTCAAGGGTAGGCCCACATACAGCGAGTTACAGTAGTCTGTTCTGGAGGTGACCATTGCTTGAATTACCTTTGGGTAGGTCAGAGTGAGACACGTAAGGAGCTAGCTGCCTGACCTGACGAAGCTGGAAAAACACCAGTCCGGCAGCCTTTGTTACCTGGGCCTCCATTGACAGGGAGGCATCCAATGTCACACCCAGGTTCTTGACCATTGGTGCTGGTGTTAAGGACACACCATCAAGGGTTGGGAGTCAGCATCCCAGTTCTATGTTCCTCCCTCCCAGCCACAGAACCTTTGTCTTACTAGGATTCACCCACAGCCAACTCTACTTTAACTGTCCCACTATGGCCTTCAAATGCTCAGCCACATTTTCAGGAATGGTATCCAGTCAGCTGCCCATCAACAGATATAGCTGGGTGTCATCAGCATACTGGTGGTGACAACCCAGCCCGAAACTCCGTGCCAGTTGGGCAAGGGGGCGCATATAGATACTAAATAACATCAGGGAGAGGATTGCCCCCTTGGGGACCCTGCATACTAGTGGGTGCCTGGTAGACAATCTCTCTCCTAGTGCCACCCTCTGTCCCTGACCACAGAGAAATGAGGTAAGCCAATGTAAGGCTACCCCATGGATTCCAACAACGGTAAGGCAGTGGGTCAGAAGATCATAATCAACTGTGTTGAATGCTGCTGTAAGATCAAGCAATATTAGCAGCGCCAACCTGCTGTCTGAGGAGATCATTTGTGAGGGTGACCAGGTGGCCAGGGTGGAAACCGGACTGGAATGGAGCCAATGCTGATGTGTCATCCAGGAATTTCTGGAGCTGTTCTGCCATCACTCTCTCAATTAGCTTATCCAGAAACAAAGGATTCAAGACTGGGCAGTAATTGGACAGATCCATAGTATCTAAAATTGGTTTCTTCAAGAGCAGCACAAACACAGCCTCCTTCAGCCCCTCTGAGTAGACCCCTGAATGCTGAGAAAGGTTGATAAAGTCCACCAGAGGGCTTCGTATTCCCTCACCACTGGCTTTCACCAGCCACGAGGGACACGGGTTTAAGAGGCATGTGGTCGGCCTAACAGCACCCAGAAACTTGTTGACAGCTCAGTAAAGCTGGCTGAAGTTTTTTAATACAGAAACCAAAGATGGCCAAGGGGCATCCAGTTCACATACTTTATCACTATTGGCTGGGAGGTCATGGTGGAGTGATAAGAATTTATCTACAAAAAAGTTTGCAAAAGCCTCACAGCTAATGGCCTGAAATATACTGTCCTGAGACGTAGCATAGTAATCAGCTCATTCTTTATTTCAGCTCTACTAAACAACAGATGCCCAACCTGGCCCAGGTGCCTGCTTAAATCCCTGTTGCATGCCACACACACCCCACACACCACACCATGATAGGTCTATTTACAGTGCACCCACATCCCATAGGTTCCTACTCAGATCTGGACTGGCTCATAGGTCTGTTCTGGGATACGAGCGGTCTATTGTATCTGGAGGCGAAGCTCTGTTCCTTCGCTTGACCACGTGTAGAGTCAACCATTAGTACATAACACCCCTTCCCCCATGGTTCGGACCCCCCTTAGCAAACATAGTCCTTGAGGTACGCTGGCCTCTTCCTCTCCCGGGTCGAGCAGCATGCTTCTGTGATCAGTTCATTCTGCTCTGGTATGGTTGCGGGGGCCTCAGTTGGGGTGTTGGGTTGCCCAACCGGGATAGGGTTGTCCTGGGGCTCTGGAATGTGGTCCGGCACCCTGGTGCCATCTGCATCTGTGTCAGGGTGTGTATTTGACCATTCAGGGGCTTGTCTGGATGCTTCAGGTTCTCTCATATTGCCGGGGATCGGGCTGGGCCATTTGTCTTCATTGTCCTCAGGTCTGTCTAGGTCTGCCGAGAGTAGTTGGCAGCATAACTGGTCGATGTGCCACCTCAGCAACTGCCTGTCCTTGGTTGCGACCTCATAGGGTAGTAGCCTTGTGACCCTAACCACCCTGGCTGGAATCCAAGCCAGACCACGACCGTAGTTCCTGGTGTACCCTGGATCCTCCAGGAAGAACCCGTGGGGCACTTCCTGTCTAACTGCAGTAGTGCTGTGGTCTGGGGCTCTATCAGGGTGTAGGCAGTCCAGTCAAGTCGTGAGGCACTTCCCCATCAGAAGCTCAGCTGGGCTGTGGCCTGTGGTGGTATATGGTGTTATCCTTTGGTCAAAGAGGAAGGTGGCCAGCTTGTAGTCCCAGTCCCCTGGGCTCATCTGGCACAGGGACTCTTTTGTTGTTGTGACCATGCGCTCAACCTACCCATTAGTAGCGGGGTGGAATGGGGCTGAGCATACATGTCTGATCTCATAGTATTGCACAAACTCCTGAAACTCTGAGGAGGTGAATGTTGTCCCATTGTCCATCACTAGGGTGTCTGGGATGCCTTGGGCGCTGAAGATCCACCACATTGCTCGGATGGCGGATCGGGATGAGGTCAATGGGACTGTGATGACTTCTAAACACTTGGTGTATAAGTCTACTAGGATGAAGAATGTTTGACCCTGGAATGGACCTGCGAAATCCAGTGGCAGATGTGCCCAGGGCTTGTTGGAAGACTCCCATGGCCGTACTGGAGCCCTGGGGGGTTTGGGCCGCGATTCCTGGCAGGTCTGACAACACTTCATCCTGTCCTCTATTTCCTTGTCCATTCTGGGCCACCACACATAGCTCCATGCCAGGGCCTTCTAGTGAACAATCCCCAGGTGTGCCTTGTGTAGGAATGTGAGCACTCTCTGGCATAGTGGTGTGGGGACTACCACCCGGCTCCCCCATAGCAAGCACCCTTTGTGGGTTGACAGCTCATCCCTCCGTGTTGAGAAGGCTGTGAATTCATCCCCTTCCCACCCAGTCCGAGACCCAGGAGAGGATGCAATCCCGGGTGGTGTGATGAGCCACATCCGTCACCTGGACCAGGCAGCCAGGCAGGTCTTCCAGCAGGGTAATGTGATGAGCCGGAGCCGGGTCAGGGTCACAGGCAGGCAGTAGAAGGCAGCTGAGCGCATCAGCATGCCCCATCGCTTTACTGGGGCAGTGCATGAGCACATACTGGTAGCCAGCAAGGAAGATGGACCAGCGGAGCACCCGGGGTGACAGTATTTGTGGGGTCTGGCAGTCTGGGGCAAGCAGACCCAGAAGCAGCTTGTGGTCGGTGACCATGGTGAAAGGCTGGCCATAGACGTAATCATGAAATTTTTAATCCCTGCCACGATTGTCAAGGCCTCTATGTCTATTTGCACATAGCTTTGCTCCGCCACCGACAGAGTGTGTGAATATTACACATCTGGTACTTCCTGGCCATCGGCTATCCAGTGGCCCAGAACCACCCCCACCCCATATGGAGAAGCATCACAAGCCAGGACCACAGGAGGGGACTCATCAAAATGAGTGAGGATGGCATTGGAAGTCAGGAGTTGTTTCACTGCCCAGAAAGTGGCATCCTGCTTCGACCCCCAGGTCCACGGTGTGCACTTATCGAGGAGGTGATGCAGGGGCTCCACTATGGCAGGCTTATGGGGTAGGAACGAGTGATAAAAATTGAGGAGGCCTAAGAAGGCCTGGAGTTCTACCTTGGAGGAGGGGGTAGGCGCTTGAACGATTGCGCGGATCTTGTCTGGTGTGGGGTGAATGCCCTGGGCATCAACTGCCAACTGCAGGAATTCCATGCTTCACCTTGAGACCTGCATCGTTGAAGCATTGGAGGACAGACCGTAGCCATGTGGAGAAGGTCTCAGCATCGGGAGCCGCAATTAAAATGTCATCGAAAAACAGCTGGACTCTGGGGATACCTTTAAGCAAACCGTCCATTAAATTTAGAAAGATCCCCGGAGCCACACTGACCCCAAACTGCAGCCGCCGCACCCAGAAAACACCCCTATGCATCACTATGGTCTGAGCTTTGTCCCTGGCCATGTCTATGGAGAGCTGCTGGTAGGCCTGGGCCAAGTCCAGTTTGCTGAAGATTTTTATGCCAGCTAGGGATAGCCAACACATGGCTGTCGATCAGGACCGGATATGTGTGGTCCTGGAGGGCCTTCTTTATTGTGCATTTGTAATCCGCACATATCCGGACGTCTCCATTAGGCTTGACTGGGGTCACTATGGGGGTCTTCCACTGGGCATGCGGAACCGGGTCTAGGACCCCCTGGCTCACAAGGTGGTCCAGTTGTAAATCAATTTTTGGACGGAGGGCAAATGGGGACCATCAGGGCTTCATCCTGACTGGCTGGACAGCAGGATCGAGTTCTAAAGAGACCAGGGGACCAGTGTAACGGCCAAGTGTGCCATCAAACATGTCCAGGAACTCATCGCACATGGCATTAAAGTCCAGGGGCCACACGTGGTTAACCCCAGTCACTCCCAGCCCCAAGGGAGCAAACCACAACAATCCCAAGAGACTCGTGAGCTTCTCCACCACCAGCAAGTCTAACAGTCCATCAAAGTCGTTGTATCTCACCCTGAATGTGCCCCACTCTTTGACAGCCACCGGGTTCTTTTGGAAGTCTCTTAAGGTTAGGTCCTCCAGCTTCACCAGTGGGGTTCCCCCTCATGGACAAAGAACCTTAAGGGTTTCTGTAGATATAATGGAAAAGGACAACCCAGTGTCTAGCTCCATATCGCAGGGGGACCCTTCTATCTGGACCATTAAATGTATTTTGTTTGGGGTGGCCTGGGGCAAATTCAGTACCTGGAACTGGTGGATGCTGTGGAGGTTGGTCGATTCCTGGTGAGCTGTTTGTTGTTGTCGGGTCCCTCGGGAGCGACAGGTACGGAAGATGTGTTCTTGTTTCCTGTAGGCACAGCACGCAGTGTCTTGGAAGTGGCAGGACCAGCATTCATGTGCTTCACAGCTGGCACAAAGCGCTTGAGCATCGGGCTTCTCAGCCATCTGTGTGCTTGTACTTTTTGGTTGTGGGTTACGGTGAGCGGAGTGATGTAACTGGAGCACTTCTTCCTTGTCTGAGGTGTTGGATGTCACAACTGTGGCTATTTGGTGTGCTGAAGCTGGCGGCCATTCATGATGAGACCTCTCGAAGGAGGTGGCCATTTGTAGCACTGTTTCCAGGGTTAGGTCTTTGGCTCTGATGAGTTTGCAGTGGAGCTTGGGGTCCTTAACCCCCCAAATGAATTGTGTGAGGATGATGTCCTCGACTTCCATGAACTCACAATCTATGGCAAGTTGGCGGAGCTTGGCCATGAAGACGGCTGTTTCCCACATCGTCTGGGTATGTGCACACATGTCCATGCGCTTGGCCATTTTAGTCGGCTTCAGCGCAAAGTAGTTCGTGAGGGCCTTGATGAGCTCATCAAACATGGCCTCTGCCATTTTCTTGGGGGTGATGAGGCCCTGGGCCAGGTGAACCATGGCGGCACTGCACATGCTGATGAGCAGCGACTTCTTCTTGGCTGTATCAGTCACATCCTGGTAGCTGATGAAGTGGGAGAGCTGTTCCACCCACGCTTCCCAGAACTCAGGATGCACAGGGTTGAACGTCAAAATGGTTCCCAGAGCAGCAGCCATGACTCAGAAAGCAATGCGTGGTGCGGTGACTGGGGGATCGGTGTGCTGTGCAGTGCTGGACCCTTGGGCGGCGATGCGGGGCGTGGAGTCCTGGAGGTCGGTGCATGGTGCGGTGCTCGAGTCGGAGTCCAGCTGGCTCATCGGAATCCCATCCTCGTCGCCAGTGAAATATACTGAGTCCTGAGACGTAGCATAGTGATCAGCTCATTCTTTATTTCAGCTCTGCTAAACAACAGATGCCCAAGCTGGCCCAGGGGCCTGCTTAAATCCCCATTGCATGCCACACACCCCACACACCCCACACCCATGATAGGTCTATTTACAGTGCACCCACATTCCATAGGTTCCTACTCGGATCTGGCCTGGCCGATAGATTCATTCTGGGATCCAAGCGGTCTATTGCTTCTGGAGGCGAAGCTGAAGTGGCTTGTCTAAGGTCACCTCATAACCTAGCAGCAGTGAGATTTGGGCCAAGGTGCCCACCAGATTGCCAGGCAAGGCCTAGCAACTGGTGGGAGATGGGAGTGGTAGGAACTTACAATTAGGTGGGTGGAGGCAATCAGTGTCAATGGTGGAATGACACATCTTCTGGTGTGGCCCAGAAGTGATATCATTGCACTTGTGTCACAGAACAGCATTCACCCCAAACTTTGCTGTTTACACCATAACTTTTTGGTGAATACTAGAGCATCATTTGGCATATGATGCCACTTCTGGTTCACACCAGAAGTTGTGTCACCATGTCAGTGCTTAGTTCTTGTAGCCCTTTCTTACATGCCCAGGGAAATGCCGATTGCCACTTTGGGGTCAGGAAGCAATTTTTCTCCAGGCCAGTTTGGCTGGAGATCCTGGAGGTTTTTTGTCATCTTCTGGACATGGAACAGCAGTCTCTGGGGGTGTGGGAGGGAGGTATTTGTGAATTTCCTGCATTGTGCAGGGGGTTGGAGTGGTTGACCCTGGAGGTCCCATCCAACTCTATGAATCTATGTTGGGGAGTTGATCATGCCCCCTCCCCCAATTTCACCAGCTGTTTCCCTCCTGCTGCCCAGCTGAACCAAGATACACGTCAATTATGAGGATCTAAAAGATCGTCTGCCCTTATTTGTCTTTTGATTCCTGCCAAAACCAGGGGATGATACCAAGCTGAGAGGTTTGCATTCACCTAGGGTTGCCAGCAAGCTTAAAAATATCCTGTCCCCATATTAATTAATAGAGGCTTAATGTGTGGACACAAACAACTGAAGCTTTTCATGGCATGGAGGAAGGTAGCATCAACTGGGAGATTATGTCCCATCAAGACTCTATTAAAGGGACTGGACCAGGCCCGTAGCTACAGTGGGGCATCTCGGGGCTAGGCCCCCTGACTTGCTGGCAAGGCCCCCTGACTTCCTATCTAGCCCAGGGAGTCACGGCCTTCTCCCCTGGATTAAATTGATTAGCCAGTGCCCCCTAAATGCCCCCTGACTTAAAAAATCCTGGCTACGGGCTTGGACGGGACTGTTTTTCCTCCAGGTGGGTGGCAACCCTATATTCACCTCCCTTCTGACCCTCCTCAGCCTGAGGAGCAAGAGCTTGTGTGTCCTCCTCCTTCAGTTTCCCTTAGCTTTATGAAGGGCCTGCCCTTTGGTGGCTCCACCTCTCTGGAACTCCGGGGAGATCTGGGAGCCTGGGGAGCCCTTAGTTCCCCAACAAGAACAGTTCCCTTTTCATTTTCTACAGTAATTTATTTCATGTTATTAGAGCCATAAGTAATGCCTGGGTACACTGCATACACGACCCCTGTATTCTCCTGATCAGCACAGTTGCCTCACAAATGTTAACAGAATATTGAAAGGGGAAAAATAACCAAACAGATTATGGAATAACTGAACACCATTCTGAGCTGGAATGCTTTCTTTCATCATTTAACTTGTTTATAACAGAATTTCTCTCTCATTTACAAAATCTCCTTGCAGATAATAAATCCAGCAGCAACAAGTGTTGTCACCATTTCCACACATATTTGTATCATTTCCAGATTGCCAGTTTTCATAAACCACAAATATATTGCAACTCTCTCAAGAGCTGTCATTAATCTCTGCCACTCTGCCTCAATGCACTATGCAGACCCTTTGAAGAACTTGCATTCTGTCAGCAGGCTGACAGCTACTGGGCAATCTAGCCAGAGAGGCTTCAGGCACCACACTACAGTGCATTCTAAGGATTACTCCAAGATCCAGAATACAGTGAGATAAAACTATAATTTAATGAGACCTGTATGATTTCTGCAGGCCCTGCATACTGTCACAGGATACCTGTAGCAAGGTCTCCAGGAAACCTCTTCCTATATTTCAGGACATTTCTTGGTTGCTCCTTGAACCCTGAGGCTTCCATGTCAATAAAGGCCAAAGTCTTAGAGAGTCAAATCAATTCAAGAATTTGTTTCTGATATTTTAAAATTAAAAATTCTACCCTGCTTTTTGGCCAAATGGCCTCCAAAGTTATGAATATGAAAACATGAACTTGTCAGGGATGCTCTAGGCTGATCCTGCATTGAGTAGGGGGGGGTGTACTAGATGGCCTCTATGGCCCCTTCCAAATCTGTGATTCTATGATTCTATAAACTATACAAGGCATAGGACTCCTACAGGCAAAAGTCAGCCTTCATTCTAAATGGTACCAAATCAGCTTCAATAAAATAGATTTTTAAAAGCCTAGAGAGAACTTGGGAAAACAACCAAATGTAATCAGAGGGAGATTATACCACATGGCCAACAAAAAAGGACCATTTTTACTATTGTAACTAAGTACTGGCATGGCTGAACCCAGGTAAGATTCCCCAGGCAGGAATGTTTAAACTAGGAGCTACCACAGAGAATACCCTTTCTTGTTTATGTTTTCACCATAATTCTGATGGCAGGGGAACATAAGCAGGGCATATACAAAAGATCTTATTGAGCAGATAGATTTTATTATTTATTTTATTTATAATTTAAATTTATAAACCACCCTCCCCTGAGTACACAGAGTTCAGGGTGGTACACATCAAGGAATAAGAACATTCATAAATAATAATAAAACAGTTTAAGTAATACATAAGAATAAATAGCTAACACAGTCTCAGATGGTGCAACATTCCAATTATGTTACTGCCTCAGTGGGGTGGTGAAGAAGAAACAGGCAGGGCTGGCCTGAGGTTTTTTTGCACCCTAGGCGGGGCTACCTTCTGGCACCCCCCTCCACACACACACACACCAATTATGGGGTTGCCAACCTCCAGGCAGGGCCTGGAAAGAAGGAAGTCCAGCTGCTGAGCACGCGCCACCCATTCACCCACACATACACAGAGACAGAGTGGAACATACCACCCAGGATTCCCGGGAGCGCAACCGACTGGCCTGGGCTGCCCCCTCCCTCTCCTCTTTCTCTCCCTCCCCTGCAGGTGTGGAGGGGCTGCCTGCAGTGGCAGCTCACCCAGCAAACCCGGCAGCAGGAGATGGCCTTCATTGGCCCAGGTGCTTACGTGGTGCCATGGGGGGAGGGGCTCTGCCGTGGCTCCCCCATTGCCCCCCCCAGGGCCTTGGTGCTTGCCCCCTGCCTGGCCTCTCCTGAAAGCAGGGCCCACTGCTCAGCCTTAGACTCACAGCCCTTCTCTGGGACCTTTCGCTCAGTTCCATGAGGCCCGCGCCGCCTACACCCACCTGCCTTCCTGCCTCCACACCACCTAATGGCCTGGCCCACAGAGGAAACAGCTGATTTTTCAATTCCAAGGGTGGGGGGACTCACTGCTGGGTTGGCAGGCTGGGGGGGGAGTCTGAGCCGGCCCAGGTGGGGAATCCAGAGGAGCTGCGGAACCAGCTGAAACAGAAAGGGGTTTTCTGGGTGTGTGTGTCAAGAGGCTTCCCCTAGGGAGGCAGAGCAGGACCTGGGTGGGGGCTGTGAAGGGAGGGCAGTGGGGCACCCACTGGGTCGGGGGTCTCGGCCATGTCCTGCTGATGAGCCCTCACTCAGGCCACATCGAGCACTGTCTAAAAGGCCTCCCCGCCCAGGGCCGGCTCCAGGTGTCTGGGCACCCTAGGCAGGACAGCCTGGGGCGCCCCCACTGGGGATGCCAACCTCCCGGTGGAGCCTGTAGACCGGGGGCGGCGGTGGGGCGCTGGCTTTCCTGGAGGCTCCGCGGCTGCGGGACCCCCAGGAAAGCCGGGAAGGGGGCGGGGGGTCCAGCCTCCGCCCCCTCCCTCCCGGCGCCGGCTTTTCTGGGGGCTCTGCGGCTGCGAGACCCCCAGAAAAGCCGGGAAGGGGGCGGGGGTCTAGCCTCCGCCCCCTCCCTCCCGGCGCCGGCTTTTCTGGGGGCTCCGCGGCTGCGGGACCCCCAGAGAAGCCGGGAAGGGGGCAGGGGGGTCCAGCCTCTGCCCCCTCCCTCCCGGCGCTGGCTTTTCTGGGGCCCCCGCGGCTGCTGGGAAGGGGGCGGGGGTCTGGCGGCGCCGGCGGGCGCCAGGTTAGGGCAGCGGGGGGGCACTTTTCGGGGGGGAGTGGGGCGCCATTTGGCGCCCCTCAGGCCAGGGCGCCCTAGGCAGGTGCCTAGTTCGCCCTATGGGCGATCCGGCCCTGTCCCCACCATGTGGACCTCGCCCTGGAGGGGCTCTGGCTCCAAGCCACAGGTCACCGCGTCAGCTCCGCTGGTGGTGCTGGGCGTCTCTTCGCTTCCCGCCCCTGTCTCCTGCAGCAACAGGCAGTCCAGCGAAGGGAGCGCTCTGCAGGTTCCCCCAGGAGTGCCGGCAGCGTCGTGCCAGGCCATTCTGGGGGGGGGGCTTTAAAGCTTCTTCCCCCTCCCCAAATCTGTGGCTTGCTCTTTCCTCAAGAAAACCGTGCCAAGCACACCCCAGGCCCTGCAGCACAGACTGCCGCCGAAGCCCCCGCAGCCTGGACTCTGGACTCTGGACTGTGTACATTTCCATTGCCACTCAAGTGCCATTTTCCACTTTCCCTGGGTGGTGGTGGGTGCAGGTTACAGGTGTTGTGGGGCCCCCTCGGCCAGTGGTTTGGCTTGGAGTGCTTTCAGGAGTCCCATCCAGGGGGGAGGCAGCACCTCCCCAGCGCTTGCCCCGGGCCCTGAGGGCGCTCCCTGCATGCACCCTGCCCCACCCTCTTGGCCTCTGCCTTCTCCTCCCCAAGGCCCTCCGCAGGTGCTGGAGCTGGGGACTTTGGAGTGGGGGTGGGGCGGGTCCTGTTTGGCACCCCAGGGCAGGCCGGTGCTCTAGGCGAATGCCTAGTTCACCTAGCGGGTGAGCTAGCCATGGAAACAGGAAAGGGGAAGGGAAGGGAGTGTCAGAAAGACGGTACCCGTCATTGTCCTCAACCAAAAGCCTGGCAGAACATCTCTGTCTTTCAGGCCCTGCGGAACTGCATCAAGTCCCGCAGGGCACAGATGTTATTTGGCAGTGAGTCCCATCGGGTAGGAGCCAGGGCAGAAAAGGCCCTGGCTCTGGTTGAGGACAGCCTGATGTCTTTTGGGCCGGGCCAGGTTGTTCTCTGCAGAGCATAACACTCTTCAGGGGACATACCAAAGGAGATGGTCCTGTAGATACATGGGTCCCTGACTGCTCAAGGATGATTCTGAAGAAGAAGAAGAGGAGGAGGAGGAGGAGATTGGATTTATATCCCACCCTTCACTCGGAGTCTCAGAGCGGCTTACAGACTCCTTTTCCTTCCCCTCCCCACAACAGACTCCCTGTGAGGTGGGTGGGGCTGAGAGAGCTCTGAGAGAACTGTCCTTTCAAGGACAGCTCTGACAGAATTATGGCTTGCACAAGGTCATCCAACAGCTGCAAGTAGAGGAGAGGGGAATCAAGCCTGGTTCTCCCAGATTAGAATCCACACTTAACCACTACACCAAACTGGCTCTTTGTAGTAGTCTTTTGATATATTCAACCCCCACTAACACCTAAATGACAATATGGCTTTTAATTTTTATTGAATGTGTCCTTCTACCAACCCCATCCCTATCTTTTTCATCTTATAAACGAAAAATGGTAGTGGCACCAGGGTGCAACCCATTCTGGGTGCAACCCATTCACTAAAAGCCAATATAGTAAACCACAAGTGAGAACCCTCAAGGACTTGCGGGAGGCATCTCATTTCCTTGTCCCCCACTATTTCCTCATTTCCTTTCCTGAAAGTCCCCACAGCCTCTCCCCTTTTTCTGATTCCTTCTCAATTTCTAAAGTTGCCAATGTCCAGCTGGAGTGTGGAGATTTCCTGAAATTACAACATATCCCCCAGCTACAGTTTCCCCTTAGGGTTACCAGCCCCAGGTTGGGAAAATCCTGGCAATTGGGAGTGTTGGGAAGGCAAGGTTTGGGGAGGGAAGCAACTTCCGTGGGGTATAATGCCTAAGGGGAAATTATCTCTGCCATATGCAGAAGTTGTAATTCTGGATGATCTCCAGCCCCTACCTGGAGGTTGACAGCCCTAGTTTCCCTGGTGAAATGGCTGCTTTGGAGGATGGGGTCTACAACAGTTTACCCCTTTGAGGTCCCTTCCCTCCTAAAACTTTCCTCTCCCCTGATTCCACCCCACAAAACTCTAGGAATTCCCTAATCTGGAATTAGCAACCTAATCTTCTTTCCACCCAACAGCCAGTGTACTTTTATCTGCCCCTCTGTCTTAAGCTTTCCCTCTCCTCGTCCCCTTGCAGTCTCTGTCAAGGAAAACTGCAAGCCAGTTGTGTGGTGCTAATTACTGGACAAGGCCCAGTTGCATAGCAGGGATCCCTCAGGAATTATTTATTTATTTATTAGATTTATACCCCATCCTCCCCTCCAAGGCAGGCTCAGGGTGGCTCACAATAAAAGTTTAAAACAGTTAAAATAATAAAAACAATTCAAAGGTGCTATACATATTTATTTATTTATTTGATTTATACTCCATCCTCCCCACTGAAGCAGATATTGCTTATAAGATGGTGAAACATAATTTCCAAGTAATTATATCTGTCAGTAGTAATAATAGCTGATGATGAAATTCTAGGGTAAAGCTCTAATTTTATATTAGATGTTATATGTGGTTTCTCAATCACCTGGAGGAAGAGCTCCGTCTTACAGGCCCTGTATCCTACAGGACTTGTGAAGTGACACCTTGCTTTCCTTTGTATCCCCCTCCCCACACTATTTCCCCTTCCCCTGGCAGCCCCCATATCTTCTCCTCTTTCCCTGACTCATTCTATTCTTCTCATCCATTCACCAAACTATCTTTTTATCTGCCATATTCAGCTATATTTATTATTTATTTACTTTATTTTTACTCTACCTTTTTCCACAGTGGGGACAAAAGCAACTCATTTCATTCTCCTGTCGTCTTTTTTATCCACACAATCCTATGAAGTAGGTTAGGCTGAATGTATGTGACTGGTCCATAGCCACCCAGTGAGCTTCTATAGCAAGATGGGGATT